>OW052241.1:97517073-103037073 GCA_932526585.2 Philonthus cognatus
AATAACTAACGTATGTTGACAGTATTTTGACAAACAATATTAAAGCAATAAATTAAACACGAATAATATGATATTAATTTAAAATAAAATGTAGATAACAATCTTTACTGGTTACCTTATGATATTAGATATCGGTTTTTAAATTGAGACAGCGAAGACGTAAAAAATAAGAAATTGTTACTATATAATAAAAGGTTTGCGTAACGCATCATACGATCTATGGGGTTATACCTTACATAGTTAGTTAAGTGAAATGTCAATCTAAACAGAAGTTTATGTCTGGATTGAGCATTTCCTGGCATATTGAAACTCAACATCTCCACCAGCTCAATGCAATTTAATAACCCATTAACCAATTTGAATAAAAATAAAATGTCCAGAAACATTCTCATTTGTGCCAGCGATTAAAGATTTAATCTTAGCAACATTTTACTATGACTGAATATTGTGTTAGGACCATTAAGTCTGACCTGCATTAGTTTTAGAAATTTGCTTTGTACCATTTCGATCTGTTTAACTGGAGCCCATACTGACGCGCCATATTCTAAATGGGGATATATTCTGTTTATTTTTTATTGACCAACCAGATCTGGTGATTTTTGTATAATGTTGGATTTATAAAAAAACACGATCTGATTGGTCATTAAAAAAAACAGAATTTATCTACCATACAACCTAATCTAGATATCTGCCATGTAACCTAACTTTGATGACTGTAATTTATCTGAATACTATAATCTATCACAGAGGTTCTCAACCTTTTTTTATCTGGCTACACCCAAACACAAAATATAAAAATTCGAAATCAAAGATCGTCAACAGAGAAAGTTGTTTTTACCATTTTATTATTTTCTTTTGAATCTATATCTAACGTACACTAACCATCTCATCTTACAACGAATCCATCCTAAATCCTGCATCCATCACCCAACCTAACTTACCACTACAAAATGCCATCGTCAGTTAGCAACCTATTATTTAACTTGACTATTTATTTTCTAACCTAACCTAAACTTTCCCATCTAATGATGGTTTGTCGACACAACATGTTTCTTAAAAAAACATATTAAAATGAATCTGCTCGCGGTACCCTTTTAGTATTATATCTAACCTAAAACCTTTTAAAATATTCATAATTACAAAACTATTTTAATCAATACAAAATATTCCAAATTTTAGAAGTTCGACAACTAACTATGTCGTTGCTTTCACAAATTTCAGGCCAAATAGTCGAATATTTAAATATTTGAATATGCAAATATTTATATACTAATTTGAAACATTTTATTCACCTTAAATCAGTGTTATACCGGATGTTGGATAAAAACGCCCGACGCCATAACTCTTGTATTTATTGACCAATTGACCAATTTTGAACTAAAAACCAAAGTCAATGGCCGTTAGATACTAAAAAATGACATGAATATTCATTTTTTAATGATAACTTCATTCCTAAATAATAGCCAACTCAATATTTTTAAATGGCTGTCTACATTTTTATAATTTTATTACATTAGACATTGTTTTTTCAATAACGTCCAATTTTATGTTTCTGTTCAATGTTTTGGTCATTTTTTTAATCTTCTATTTAAAATTATATTTTTTTAAAATTATAATTAGTGTACCTTGTAAAAAATGTAACAAATTTCATTTATTTTATTGTGAGGTTATGCGATTAATAATAACAAAACAACAAATAAGTACTTATGTAACAACTTAATGTAGAATAAAAGTAAAGGAAAAATGTAAATTTTTGTTATACTAATATTTCGATTATTACTAATTTTTTAAGTGTATTTATACCTTTACAACATTTCAGTGTTTTATACGCATGGCACATGAAGTAACATTTCGAGTTTGGAAAAGCCTGAAAATTTGGTTTGGTCGCGACCAATCCAAATTTTCAGGCTTTTCTAAACTCGAAATTTAACTTCATGCTTAGTCTGGCAGTGGAAACACTCGTTCGAACTTTAAATTTAACTCTTTTATAAAATCGACGTATGTAATATAATAAATCATTCATTGAAATCATAAAAAAAGATGCAAAATTTTACCTACAATCAACTTTATAATTTCATCGGCTCTTAATGGGTAAATATTATATTCCTAAGAAAACAGTATTTATTAAATATTAATAGTTGCATAAAATAACAAACTGTGAATAAATCGACAAAAAATTACAAATATCGAAAATCTGGACATGTTGAAAATCCCAGACTAAGCATGAAGAGGCGCAGCGACCCGAGACAAATTTTCACGGGGCTTTTCTAAACTCGAAATTTTACATCATGCACTATGCATGATGTAAACTATTGTAAAGTTTAAAAAATACTAGCCTTTATTTTGTTCGGTTGGTTGACGAATTGTGTGGAATCTTCTAAGCTGATTATACATACTTAATATAGGTGTTTAATTGAATTTACCTGGTTTGTTTTACTAAAAATATTTTATTTCAACTAGTTTCGGCTTAATGCCATTTTAAAGAATGATACTTATTCTATTTATAAATTTTGATCAAGCCCAATTTTGTTTTAAGACACACTACATTTATTGCCAAAAATGCATGTGAACAAGATTTATTATAGTTTTTTTCTAGCATAAATATTAATTAAAATCAACATATCGAGCATAATTGAATTCAGAAAAACAATGCCCAATATAAAAAAAGAAAAGTATATGCCATTTAAAAATTTAAAGTTGACTATCAATAGGCAATGAAGTTAATTTTGAAAACATTTATAATATGTGTCAATTTGTGGTATTAAAACTGCGATTGACATTGTTCTTTTTTCAAAACGATCAATAAATAACAGAGTTATGGCGTTGGGCGTTTTTTATCGCACATCCGGTATACGCCTAGCACATGAAGTAATATTTCAAGGTTAGAAAAGCCTTAAGATTTTGTTTAGCCGCTCCGCTGTGGTACACGACCTAACTAAATTTTCAGGGTTTTTCTAAAGGCGACATTTTACTTCATAATTAATCTATTAGAACCTTTAATGACATGGGCCCGTTCATAAGAGATACAGCAGTTGGGGGTTTACTGTCAACTGTTGGGGAATTATCTGATGACCGGACTGTTAATTGTGAACGGGTTTAGGATTTTTACAATCGTATAAAATAGACCGACCGGAGTACCGTTTATTAGATACCAACATACATCACAAACAAATCGAAACAAGTTGATGGTTAAACATTTTGATGAACGGGCCCAATACTTATTTCATAAAGAATATGGGAAACAAACATAAACTGTAGTTATTTTCATATTGTTGTTCATTTTTTTGCAAGAATTTAGTGTGTTATTGAAGGTTTTAATAGTTCTCTAGCAAAGAGGTTTTCACTCCTTGATTAAGCATATAGTAAATATTTCGAGTTTAGAAAAGCCTGAAAATTTGGATTGGTCGCTTCGCAATCCAAATTTTTAGGCTTTTCTAAACTCGAAATATTTACTTCATGCGCTGGCGTATTCAACACTGATTTAATATAAAGTTTAAAAACATACTTAGTTATTGTTAATCTACCACAAGATTAAAATAAAATACGGATACCTTTGTTGATTAATGCTGGCAAATTTTAAAATTGAAGTATTTGAGTATTAATTCACAAACATATTCCAAATCGAATATTCAAATATTTGAAATATCAGAATATTTAAATATTTGAATAATTAGAATATTCGATACATTAACTTTAAAAATGTTCAGCCTTAGTTCGAATCTTTTAAACGCAATTCAAAGATATCAAAATTTCAATTATTTAATATTACTTAATCTTTACATTAAACAGTAAAAAAAATGTTATTTATTACTGTTATTTTGACCTGTAAATGACCCTAAAGGCGACCAAATAACAGAACTACTGTTGTAAGCTAAGTTTTATCTATAAGACAAAATTATACATCGGAACCAAGTGGAACCCTGTCATTGTTCTAATCTTAATTTTATCACAATAAATAGAGCTATAAGAGAGAATTCAAATAATACTAAGAGAGGTTTATTTGTTTACATAGATAGGGATATTATTAAAAGCAAAAGTATAGTTAAATATATTTTCTGTTGGAAGGGATTAGATAACTATTTTGTATAATGTGTTTATTTGATTTGGTTGCTTTCATTCTGTTGCGAGTTCTTTTGATATATTTTTATTGAGGTATTTATTATGTTTTATTTTTGTATATATTGTGTACTTTGTAATCATTTAAAATTTTGTTCATTTTTATGTCCTAAATTGGTTTATATATTATACAATAAACATTTATTTAAAGCAAGCGCGTTTGTTTACTAAATTAAGAAGAGTGCTAATAAATAATTAATCTATATTATATTTGACAACTCCTTATTAACGAGTTGCTTGTTAAAATGTGTAGAGTTAAATTATTGTAAGAGATATTATTATTATTATTTACACAGAGCTTTGAAAGGTTAAGAATCAGTAACGAAGAGCTTTGGTTATTTATATTGAAAGCCGGGTTTGTTTATTTTGATTGGGACACACTAGGCGGTTTAGTTTAATCAAGATTTCAACATTTATTAGTGCATTACAGAAAACACAAGGGAAAGGAAGGAGGTAGTCCATTCCGAAGAAGTGCTAAGAATTAAGATAGTAGTAAATATAGACAACATTCCAAATCAAGCTATTTTAGTTTAAGTGCACCAACATCAACACACGACAATGCGAATCACGTACCTATAACTTATTTAAGAGCATCATGAAGTATTGTCCGGTAAAACTGTATCCATAGAGTAAAAAAATGTTAAAGAAACAAGAGGCTGAACTTTTGCGTCCCACTACATTCGGTGGATGAACAGGGAATGCTGAACGATCACGCATAGATACCGCGCGCGCAATCCCACTACTCTCGGCGATCCCTCCACGTGCTCACGACTGCACTTTCTTCCCTTTTTCCCTATACTCTCCTCGCGTGTCCTAGGTCCAATTTAAAAATATCCCTAATAACCCACATTTTTAGGGCCTAATCCCCATTATATCTCTCTCGCGCTCGTGTGAAAGGATTTATTTTTATTTCGGACGGCGAGGAGGGATCGATCGCGTCCAACTAATTACGGATGATTAGTGTATTTGCATAGCGAAGGTGTCCATGTCGTCAGGTTACCAATGGTTACGCCATGTTTGGTAAACTGGGATGCGTTTTTCGTGTGTGCGTTTCATCATTGCTCGTGTGTGTGTGTTTGCGGACGTGGAATGGGTTTTAATCTGCGGGATATATCGGCACAGTCATGTCATATCATAGATACAAAGCCATGGTTTCATAAATGCCAGTGACGTAACTAAAACGAGGCAGTAAAAGACCGTAGAAGTTCCCAATGATGTTAACATTAGCTTACGATAAGTTCTTTTAAAAATAAACAACCAATCGAATTGCTCTATTTTCGTCTCACAGAGCATTCTACAAAAACTTAAAACGTCAATTCCCCGAGAGCAATTATCACTACTGATAATCCTACCAATTGGCTTAAATTGGAGAAACCGCTTCTGTTCAATGCTCTCAGTTGGCTTACATGATTTTCAAGTGATACCAACTTAACAAACATAAAAAATGTCATCACGTTTCGGAACGAAAATGTTACAGAAAGTAATAAATGAATTAAAGAAACAACACTCACATACACAACAGCAGGTATTCGGAACACTTCTAAGGATATTTGCGAGGTAAGAAGTTATGAATTCATTGAACAGTCAATAAATAATTTGTTATAAATTATACTTTCATGTAATCAAAGACATTTTATCTGTCACATTCTTTTAAAGTTTGTCTACCTTATTATTGTTGAAACATTTAATACATATACCTAAACTTATACGTGTCTCTTCAAGAACTTATCTGAACGAATGTACCTCGACCAATGATAATTACGTAATTTTGTTGATTCCTCAAGTCTGTTGCTTCAGGTAATTGTCCTCCTAGCGTCGGGCAGTTACTAAGCAACAGACTTCCGGGTTAGACAAAATTAATGCGTAATTATCATTACCCTTGGGACATTCCAGCTGATAATTTTTACGAAAATAAGGGTTCCCTTGAACTGTAATAATGATGTGATATTGAGTTAATGGTATCAAATCGACTAACAACATTTTTTCTGTTAAAGCTTCGAAAGCTTAGAGACTTTACATTAATCAGACTCTAAGATGCCACTCAAAGTGAAAACGAAGAAGAAACTGTTAATTATTACTGAGGGATACTTAATGTACGATTACGTGATTAAAAGTGATTTTTTTTTAGACAAGATTTTTTTATTTTACAATATTTACTACATGGTGCAAAATCAAAATCGTTTATAGCGAACTTCAAGGGTGTTTGTACTTTGTAGCCGGTGTTCTATTTAAGCAGTAGTATCGGTTATAGCGAACAGTTCGCTTTAAACGTTGTCATACTATTATAATTGTATAACATTAAAATTTTGAAAAACAACATTTTATGTATGTAAGCACATAACATTGAAATGAGCTGGTGGTACGTAGTGAATGAAAAACAATATTCATAATATAATGTCTATCAGTGTGTACGTATTTATTTAAATATATATAAAAATAACTTGATAATGTATAAATAAGATTTTAAATGTTAATTCCTCTTATTTTATTTTAGAGTGCACATGCAAATTATTTTTTAAACTCGCCGCCTCGAAAGTGAGGAACACCGTTTTGACTCGTAAGTCGCATTTCCAGTATTTGACTTACGGCCCGAGGTTAAGAAATTAAATCCACGCACGCAAAATTTGACAGCTCAGCTGTCATTTTAGTAGAAAAAATGGACAGCTCAACTGTCATTTCAGTTTGATTAGAAGTTGTGGATTTGAAAGAACGACGAAAAATAATGCGTTTGAAGAAGCTTGCGAAAAGGGTTGTTGCTTTGAAGATAATAAGTAAAGTATACTACGTGCTGAATAAGTTTGTCGTGAGTGAGCTACAGGTGTATGCTACGATACAGAGAGACAACTGTAACGTATTGGAAGAATATTTGCCCGAAGGTGTCTCCGTAGGGAAGTGTGCCTGAGGAGAGAGAACATAATTAGAGATATGATAGATGGGTAATTCTTAGAATTTAATTCTGCATCAATTAGGTGTATTTTTAGGCAATCTATTTTTCAAGTTTAAAAATTAGCATCGGGAAAGGTCTCTTTGTGTCGGATATGTCTCGGAACGTCGGGATTAACCCATAAAAAGGCCCCATTCGGCCAGTTTCGTCATTGAGGGTTAGAATTTTAAGCGTTGGATTTTTGAAACGCTCACAAAAAAAATCGAATTCTACCCGGATTTCGTTGGAATGCAATGCGTAGCCCAAAGTGTCACGCTCGCAATTCTGCCGCTCCACCAACGACCCGATGCCTGGTTTGGACACAATAAACTAAACAACGGTACCCGGCCGGCGCCCGACTCAAAAAGGGGCACGTAAAAATATCTCTTGTTGTCAACTTTTTTATTCGGCCGATTTGGGGGGTTAGGAGTGGCATTGTATCAGCGGGGGTGATTTACCTCAAAATTAACCCATTTACAACGGGCATGAACCGCGGGGAACGCAAGGCGAGCATTCCAAAATTTGAAATTTCTTGACGTTTGTCAGATTCGGTCATCAGCCATAATGAAAATTGTATTTCGTGGTTACTTTGATGAAACCTCCTATGCGATTGAGCAAAAATGTTCAACAAACACAAAAACTGTTTAAGTAAAAATTAGTTAAGCAGTTCTTTTCAAACAATTTTTTTAATGAATCATTGTATAAGATTTAAGAGGTAACTTTACTGCATAGGAGGTTTCATAAAATCATCGGGCTGATAACGTAGAGTCCTTTGATAATAAAACCCTATTATGCAAAAATAAATCACATAGGGGGTTTCATCAAAACTACGACGATTTGTTCTTTAGTTATTCAAAATCTTTAAAAAATCGCCAAAAATCTATTTTCAGACCGATTTTGATTCGTTTCTGCGTGCATTTACATCTTGCTGTCGTAATTTCGACGCATCTTGCATCCTTGATACCTGTTTGCACTGAATATAATTTTAGAATTAGCTACATAAGATAACAGTTATCAAAATCAAGAATTTTTATAAAAGAGATCTTGCACATTTTCCATAACAGCATTATTGTGATGATTTTGCTTGTTTCAAAAAATACTGTACAATCCTTGTGAGTGAACAATTTTCCCGAATTCACCCATTTAAAGGCACTCGCTCCTTCGTCGCTCGTGCTTCAAAAATTTGTTCACTCGGGTAAATTGTTTTCCTGCACTTGTTTTGTTGTTTTGTAAATAACTATTTTTATGAATTTATTGAAATTCACACGAATTCACACGAACATTCATTCGAAACAAAAAAAACTCCTTTATAAGTTAAGTGAAAAAATCATTGCAAATTTATTTATATTTCTCAGAAATAACACCAAAATGGCATTTTTAATTTATTAAAAAATGTTTTATGAAAGAATCTAATTGAAATTATGTATGATCCAAACTACTTTATATTTTTATAAATTACTCAAAAATTATCATTTTCGATTATAGAACACATAACACAAAATATATCTAAAATATATACAAACTTATTAATTGTCAATAACTATTTTTTCTCAGAAATTACCTAAATATATCCGGTTTTTGTTTTAACCAGTACAGAAAAATATATAATCTTCCTTAAAGTCATGTGAGCTTCTAAACCCAAAATTTTAATGTTCATTTCCAATTGATAATCATTTATAGATATTTACAAAACAAGTGCCGGAAAACAATTTTTCCGTGTGCTTCAAATATGCATTCACTCGGGAAAATTGTTTTCCCGCACTTATTTTGTAAATAACTATTTCACCGCTCGTTAGAATTAGTTGTTAAAAGTTGACCGATGAACTTATTATTTATAAAGTATGTGTAATTAATATATTATATGTGCAATAATTAATAGTTGTAAATATTAATCGATTAGTATAATTAAGCATTTAATTTGTATTTTAGTGCGTGTAAACATGAACGTGTAAACATATTTTGGAATTATTACATTCATTTTAAAATGTAATTACTCATGAATATATCTCTTGCTTTTATTCACAGAAAAATGTTTGGCTTTAGGAATTTTAACAGTTGTCTTAATCTATCCTCATAATTAGTTTGTAATATCATCTAACACCTAATATACTTTACTTGTTATTCTCAAATCAAGAATCGAACGTATTTAAGAGTCATATTTTTTTAAAGTCATCTTTTCATCACAGAGCACACATATACATATTTGTAATTATACCCGCATTCCATATTCAATTGTCAATTAATTCTTTTGAAATAATTTGATTGCTCACTGGCAGGTTTGTCAAATAAATTAAGTAATACAATTAATTCACAGAAAAATTATTATTGTTAGGATTTGAAATTGTAAGCGCCGGGTTAAATTCTTATTATAAGTGTAACTAAAACAGCCGTAATATTTTTATGAAGCACCCACGTAAAACATTCATTCGTCCCTGATTCAATTCGACCATCTTCTATCCACTCCCTTTTCTTTATTATACTGTCTATTTGCAAGATTACGAATTAATTTTAACTATTTTATTATGTCTGCAGTTATATTAATTAGTTTATGATGTAGTTAAATTGCATAATACGTTGCATCACATACTTTCATTAAAGGTGCTATATGAGCAATTCACCGCATAGGTTATGTTGCAGTAGTAGTTTTCCCCTGTAGCTTATTCATGACAAACACATTCAGCAGCATTTGTTAAAATCCACATCTTCTACATTCCACAATCAAATGATAATTCAAGTGAAACTGACAGTTTAGCTGTCTACTTTATCAGTGCTGCCAACTTAGGTTTTCCGTGCGTGGTTTTAACTTTAAATGACTCGTGCCGAAAGTATGATACCGGAAATGCGACTTTCGAGTGAGGCGGCGAGTTGAAAAAAAAACCATTATACAAATCAGTAAAAGTAATCAAGTCCAGAATATTTATAGAAATAATTGAAAATGCTAAAGTTATTGAAAACCGTGAATATTGTCAACATTTAAAAATAACAACACGTTTTGTCGAAGCTAATAAAAATCGTAAAAATCAACAAACATTAATTGATAAATAAATTATTAAATGTTGAATTTAATAAAATGAAAAACAAATGTAACAAAAAAACATACATTTCAAATCATGAAAAATTGTTACTTTAAAAAAAACACAATTATCTTTAAAATTGTCAAAATTAACAAAAACCAAAATTTCCCAAAATTTATGACCTCAAAAAAACAAAAATCCTAAAAATATATGCATTAATTAAATTTGTCAAAATCATCAAGCTTCATAAAACTGATGAGACAGGTTAAAATTAACAAAATCAACTAAAATTCACACATACACGCCAATACTTAACGAGGTAAACAAAACAAAAGGGAAGATTATTAATAACGTATTATTTGCACAAACGATAACAAGGACAAAAGTTGACTAAATTATCAAATGTTAGAATTTTCTGCAAAAAAAAAAACAAAATTAAAAGTCCAGGGAAAAAATCCTGAATCAGGGTAAAGTTATTAACATATCATATCATATCATCACGTGTTCTTTTGATATTTGCTTAAATATGAAAAGTTTATTAACATTTTAAATATTATTAGACAAATTCCATGTTTAAAAGTCTACATCTGTGGCGTTTATCAGTGTGATTAATTAAGGTATTTACTTAAAAATATTTTGTTTAACTTTAAAAAATAAATTATTGTATCACAATCCATAATTTATACTTTAAAAGTTAAACAAATCGCTTTTTAGGAATTTTGGTTTTATGTGTTTTGATTCCTTGCCTAATTAAATGGAACGAGTCCTACTTTTGATTAAGCATGAAGTAAAATTTTAAGTATAAAATGAAAATGTCTTCTTGTTTAGCAGTATTGCTTTACCAATTTATTTTTTAATACTGATTCAGCAATTAAATTTATAATTTCATGAAGTAAAATTTCGAGTTTAGAAAAGCCTTATCATTTTTGCGGAGCTACCAAACTCTAAGTATCTTGTTAAAATGGTAAGCTAAAATTCAAATTCTGCAATAAAATCAACGATTTTATGAGAACGTTTTCTTTGTAAAAAATCAACAGATTGTCAAATCAACATAAAATTCATTGAACACAGAAATGAGGAAACTTTAATTAGTCATAATTGAGGTTTAAATATCTTCATGGGATATTCTAAAATATCAAATCAAAGTTAAAGTTTGATTCGATATCTATTTATTTCATTAGCGTATTTTGTTAAAAAATTAAATTTTATCCATTATGAATAATTTCTGATCAAATAAGATTCTAATTGATTGTCTAAAGAGGATATTTACTCCCAGATTAAGCATGAAGTAAAATTTCGTGTTTAGAAAATTCTGTAAATTTGGATTTTGTAGGGCGCGCGAGAGAAGCGAGTCGCACCCCGTTAAATCCAAATATTCAGGCTTTTCTAAACTCGAACTTTTACTTCATGCCCTACGCGTATAATAAAACAGTGATTTTAAGTGAAGTTTAAAGTAAATTTAATATCACATTCATTAATTTTACAAATAAGATAAATTCAAATTCAAAACTATTTGAATTCGAGAGAATAAGCTAACGCTTCTTATAGTTTGCACACTTTAAACATAATATATAAAATTACGAAAAAACTATTCGTGAAAATGCAAACAGTGTCTTAATTAATAAGACAATTTATGACGATAAATATCCATTGAAACAACTACTTCCCGTGCAAATACACCTCCGGATATTGAATTATACAATGAAATATTTAAAATCTTATTTAATTTGATTTGTTACAACGCTCTATTAAAGTATATGTAACGTTTAGGTCAAATTCTCTTCAAACCAACTAACAATACAATTTAAAATGAAAGGAGAGATAGCAACAAATTAGAAGTGAAAGGACTTGGAATAAAACTAATGTCTTAGGCCATCTATAGACGCGTTTCGAGATTTATCTCTCTTCAGTATAGCTTTGCTTATGACGTTTAAAAAATTAGGAATAAAATTAAAACAAACTTACTTAGAAAAAGTGTTGTGTGTGGAATGAACAGGTACACAGGAATGGAATGAGTGAAAATGATGGTCGGTATTTATAGGTAAAAACCTATTTTACCTATAAATAGGTAGATCTTTTCCCATTAGATTATTATTTATGGGGAGCTATAAAAAAACATAATTTATAAATCTCTACCCACCGATATCAATGACTTGCGAAGACAGATCATTTGAACTTTAAGGACCAAAATAAGAAGAAGGGATCTTGTACACATGTCGAACACCTCTTATAATTGTTTTTTAATTTATTCGTTTCTCATGCTTATTCTATGTTACAATTTTGCGTTAGTTTTGTATTATTGTTTTAATAAAAAAAGTGTAGCTGTCATTTCCCAGGCACTCTGGAATAACAGGATTTTTGGCATTTCCATTAAACTGCTAGACCAAACCCCAACTTATGACACATCACTGTAATCAGAAATAAAAGCTGCATTTGAAAATGTAAAAATCCAAGATGGCGCCTATAAGAAAAAACAAAGTTGATGATGTTTGCCGAAAATCGAAACGTCGAATTTTTATTATGATATCACCACCGATTTGTTATTCATAGCAACCTGGTAAACACAACCTATCACATGAAAACGCATATGGTAAGTACGTAAAACTGGCCGATAGTGCAAAAAAGTCTATGTTCTAATAGTTTATTTTAGTTGCTGTTGTATTGGGTTTTGTAGTGGCATTTTGTATTTGTGTTTCCCTATATTGGCGAAATATCCTATTTGCGTAATATGCTATCTCCTGATTGTTAGTTGTTAGTGTACCATCTTTCTTATATATTGTGTCGGTGTAGTTTTCTTTATCTTTGTCTTTTTTAATTTGTTTGTGATTTTTCATATCTTAGACTGATCATTTTTATTTTTTTCGTATACAGGGTCTCCCGATTAAGCAGTGCGTGCATAGGCATCTTCTAAACAGTGAGAGATAGGAGATCGATTAAATACGAGAAAATATACAGGGTAATAAGTACTCTCTATATCTGGTGTAAAACTAACCATAAAGTTAAACGTTCAGATCACACTGCAAAAAAACTGATTTTAGCGTTTTTTGATTCTTCTTTATAACATATATTAATAATGATAGAAAGATAAAATTTAGACATTATCAAGGCACTCTTTTATGCCTTTTTAACACTGATTTTAACGGTTTGCATTTATATATTTTTTATGGTGTTTAAACAGTGCTTGTTGACAAAACAAATTATAACCATTAGATAGTAGTATTTTTTTTAAATAATATTATTTATATCTTAGCACCTAAAGAAACTGTAATGAGTCAATAGGGGTTCTGTGCAGATTTTATATTTGGACGAAATCGATCTAATATTTTGACGCTAATAATTTACAAAAGTCATAAAAAAAATACAATTCATACGCAGAGAAAAGGATGTGATAAGACGATGAGATGGTTTTCGTTGTTAATTAATAGGCGAACATACTGAGTCCTAAAAATAATAAAGAAGTTTAAGACCAAAAGCTAGCAAATCCTATTGAACAAAATCATGTGTAAACGGGCGAGTCACCATCACATGCGAGCGCTTCCGTGCCCTTATTTGACCATACGTTTTTATCTCACCTCTCATTGGTTAGGGGGCGCGAGCCGTGATAAACACAAGAGCAACGACATCACAGTGAGGCTCGAGAACCAAAGTAACAAAATCGAGATAGGGGATCTTTTGCCATGGGAATCCGAGCCGAAACGTTGCAAGCGGGAGGGACCGAAAACAAAAGTCAAGAGTACAGGGAACAAAAGGTAAATTGGAAACCTTTCATAAGTAATTCGAATACAGTGTTAGAAAAAAAAAGAGGAATTCCGTATTAAAGTCGCGAACCATGTTTCTTAACGTTTATGAGAAATGTAGGAGAAAGCCGAATTAAAGTCGCGAACCATGCTTCTTACCTCTTAAGAGAAGTGTAGGAGAAAGATATATAAAAAGAGTGAATCAGGTCTGAGATGGGTTTCGTGGGTTTTTCCATCTTGTAAGTTAAATGACAAGTCTGAAATTTGCTCCCACACGAGTCAGTTATATATTTTTTTGAGTAAAGAGTGCGCACGATTCATAATTTGAAATAATATCTGTTTTTTATAAATTAAGATATAAGTTTGATTGAATAAAGTTCGCATTTGTTACACACTTCCTGATTTTATATCTTGTTCACACATAATCGTGATCAAAATTAATAAAAAAGAAAGCACGCCAAACGATAATACATATTGACACAACCAACAAACTTGGTAAATAAATAAAATGGTTACTACAGACTAGAGACGGGTAACTTCTGAGCGAGTCGACTCAAAGATTCAGCTCAGTGGAGTGAAGCTGGTGAGCCAAGTGACTTCGTTCGAAACATGCAGGGCATCTCAGTAACCCGAATAGTTAGACAAAATTTGACATACATGTCATGACCACTTTTTTGAGAAAATAACAATGTCATTAACAGATCATGGCTAGCTTGATTAGTTTGGGAGATATCGGGCGTCTTTCAATTATTGGCTATTTTAAAATACGTCTTTTTCTCAATAACTATAAGATATACAAATAAATAGTTAAATAGTTCTTTGTGTAGTTTTCAACGTAGACTTCAGTGGCGTACTCATTTTTTTATTTTAAATTATAATTTCAGAGTTATGACACAACGTTGCATTTTTTAAATGGAACACTATGTATGTTTGTATGTTATTAAATAGTATTTTAAATAAGCTTTACATTGGTATACATATTTAACAAAAATTCGTAAAAATACGCAGAAAAAAACCATTATATTGAAAACTGAGTTAGTTTAAATATTAATTTTATAATTTGTAAAGACTTTTGCGATTAATTACTGAGACTACGGATCCCTATATTTAAAAAAAAAATACTAACATCTCTGTAATTATAAAAGTATGTATTATCAAATATTTATATAAAAGCTTCAGAGCTAGAAACACAATTTTTCAATAAAAAAAAAAAAAAAAAAAACAAAATTTTGTATAAAAATATTAAGTTAATTTAATACCTTATTCAATGACAACAATATATAGGGTGTTCTATTTAAAAACATGCAACTTCATATCATATCGGAAATTATAAGTCCGAATAAAAAAATAGGTGCGCCACTGCATTCTACGGTGAAAACTAAATAAAAAATTATTGAACTGTTTTTTTGTATATCTTATAGATATTGAGATAAAGACATACTTTCACGTAGCCAACAAGTAAAAAAAGCCTGATATCTTCCAAACTAAACAAGTTAACCATGATCTGTTTACGTCATTATTAGTATTTTAGAAAAATAGGTCATGACGTTTATATCCATTTTTTCTAACTCTTCAGGTTACCGAGATACCCTATAAAAACTTCGAATTGAGGCCACCCTGTACACTAAATTAATTTCTAAATACTGAATATTTTTCACAGCAATTTCTAAACCTAAGTTATTTGTTTATTTATATAGAGGTTCGCCTCTTTTTAGTTCATAGATACTACAATTTAAAATATCATAAGTAAACACCGTTGTTTACTATCTACAATTACAATTATATCTACTCCTCTTTCTGAATGGTAGAATATTTTGTCTTTGTTGATATTTGTTAGATTTAGAACTTGATCTAGTTGCTCATAAACATCTTTCATTTTGTCATTTGGTTTTTTTGCTGCATTACAAGATGGGAGCACCATAAAATTGTATCAAGATGACTCTTGTAGAAAGATGTATAAAAGTTGCTTACTGATTTTTGTAATTTTGCATTCATAAAACGCCGATACCATATCGATGATTATGGTCTTCGTTTCTGTCTCTTTCTGAGTAGTAGTATATTTTGTCTTTTCATTTAATTACTCCATTACCAGTCCATCAGACTTCGCTTACGCCGAGAATGTTTTTTTCCATCCGGTTCAGCACCAATCAGTTTTCATTATAGCGTGCGCAGATGCCAGAATGGATTGGTTAGCTTCTTCACTTATTGCATTAATTATCAAAATTACTAATATACGATGGGATATTAATAAATTCTTAGCCTACTACAGAAGCAATAAATATTATAAATATTTTATTATTCTATAGTCTCCCTTTAAATACTACACTTTTTACAACGATCCTGTAGAGTCTCTAAGCCTTTCGAAAAACGTGTTTCTTCTTGGTCTGCCAACTTTTCATCACTTTTCATCGCTTTGCTACGCGACCAAACCAAATGTTTAGGCTTTTCTAAACTCAAAATTTTACTTCAACTTATAATGCTGAATAATATTCTCCTGGTGCGGTTTTCCCCTTGTCCAGGTAATCAATAAAAATGATACCAGTAGATTTTTGAATTTGAAATTTGTTTGCCCTCGGAGACCCAGAATGCTGTTTTGTCTCTGGATCATAGAAATGTACTCAGGTTTCAGCCATAGTGACAACTGGGTTAAGAAACTTCGAATCTATTTCAAATCGGGTAAGGATAGAACGCGATGTTTTTACTTGTATTCCCTTCTGATCCACGTTCGGGGATTTGGGAATCTGTTTTGCAGACATTTTTATCATGCCTGAACCAGGGTCTTAGCAATACGGTTTAGTCTAATTCGACGGTATGATAATATTTAGTTATGAAACTGCATTGATATTTTCTGGGGTTGACACTAAAATGGGTTATCCGGGTCTCTCGTCATCTTGAATGGAAAATGTTCCTACTAATTTTCTTACCCTGTAACACAGGCAGGTACTTAATGATGGTAATGCTATTCTATTTGATCGATTTTCTCACTCGCAGTGCTTTATTTGAAAATTTCTTGCTTGGTAATGCTTAAACATTTTGAAGTAAAACTTTGTAATAACACTTGTATTAAGCTATAATTTGTTGCTAGTATATCGTGATTTTGTTGATGCACTGCAAATATTCAAGGCTAACTAGTTATGAAACCCACTCGTAATATTTGCAACTGTTTCGTCAAAAATCTGAACCTTTAATAAGAATATTTTAAAGTTGCAAAAGTTGAAAATAGTCGAAATCCGTGGATTACAAAACAGTCTAGAATTTTTTATAATTTATTACAAGTGTCATTACAGTATGTAGAATTACAAATTACTTATATGTTTATAACTGCAACCCCACCAATAAATATTCTAACAAGCCGCGCCACTAATCCTTTTACATTAGTTATTTAAATTTTAATAAACGAAATGTATTCAGGAAACAAAACCACAATTACCTCCGAGAGGTACTAAACGAAACCCACAAATTACGCTAAACTTTTAATAAAACACCAATTAAATCCTCTGCAAAATAAACACCAACTCCTCTCGTTCGCGTCTCTCTTGGGCTTTTCATTTCATAAATTTACAAAACTGAAAAGCTGAAATCATTAAATCTGTAATGCGGTTAAGTAGACGTCAATTACGTTTCCACTTGTAGAAAATCTAATATTTAATGCCGAGTTGTAACGAACATAATTATTCTGTAAATATGTTCGTCACAACTTTTTTTTTCTTTCGTATTGGTTTATGCAGATATTAAATTAAATACACGCGAAATTACTATTAGTGGAAATAAACGCAGCGCTTCAATGAAATGAATGGTATTTAATTTCAGTACGATCGATGTTTAATCATTTTATAAATTAGCTATTGATTTGAAATTACGGCCAACGGGAGATTTTCTTTTTATTATGTTTTCGTCAACATAAAAAAACAAAAATCCAAAAATCTAAATTAAACAATCGTTAAAATTCAAAAATAACTTTTCTATATCAAAAATCAATATTATTAGATATACATGTTTACAATTAAGTTACAATTATTACAAAATTATATCATGTAAATTATGTTGTTTTATATAACAGTTGGGTAATTCCATCTCATTTTATTAAAATTTGTTTACTTATTGCCTTTATATAGAAAAATATCTAATTTTATAAATTTTAGAAAAATTTGTCAAAATCGCTCATCGCAAATATTTTAATTTGTTAAGTCAAAATTTAAATTTTGAGTATCTCAAAAATCGCAACTTAAAACACGTTTAAAATAATGTATACAGGGAATTTTTCTTTCAAGCATACATACAGGGTTTTTTTCTTTTAAGTATATATACATATGTATATGCTTTTGTTAAGAGTTCAATTTAAAGCTTTAAACGAGTGTTTTCCACTACCAGACTAAGCATGAAGTAAAATTTCGAGCTTAGAGAAGCCCCGAGAAAAATTTCTAGGCTTCTCTGAACTCGAAATTTTACTTCATGCGCCATACGTATTAAACACTGAGAACACTGAAATATTGTGAAGAAATGAACTTCACTTGAAATCAGTGTTTTATTCGCGTGGCGCATGAAGTAAAATTTCGAGTTTAGAAAAGCCTGAAAATTTGGTTTTGTTACGTAGCGCTACGTACTACGCGACTAAACCAAATTTTCAGGCTTTTCTAAACTCGAAATTTTACTTAATGCTTAACTTCGGAGTGGGAAACACTCGTTTAAAGCTTTAAATTGAACTCATAAGAAAACGAACATTAAAGATTTACAGCATATAATTGAGATATGTATACTTAAAAGAAAAACTCCTTGTTTATAGTTTATGTAATTGTTAATTAACCATATAAATTTCGAAATGGAATCATAATGGGTTCATATTAAAAAAATAAACTCGTTGAGCTATATCTAAGAAATTTTTAATGTATTTATTAAACATTTTTCAAGATGCACTTTTTGAGAAATTTAGATCAACATTTTTATTTTGAATAAAAAAGATTAATAAAATAACGAATTATTGTGTTGTACATCAAATAAAATTTCAATAAAAATGCTAAGAAATAAGACCTGTTTCACATCTCTGGCTCAATTTGAAAAGCAGCAATCGTAATTTAAAAATTGAGCGATTTGCGATTTCAACCCCTTTAATCCTAAAATTGGGTATTTTTCTTTTTATATATAAAGGCAGTATGTAAACAAAATTGAAAAATCTAAAATTACAAGTGTGTTGATTTGGCACGGAATTACCCAAATTGTTTGCAGAGACGAGGACCAATTAATAATCAATAATTTATTTCTTTTGTTGCCAATTATCTATCATTTATGATTGGTTTCAATCATGGAATGACGCTTACAAACGACTCTGTTATTTTATTAATAACGCTAATGAATAGATTTGTTGGTTCAGCCTAGTTGGATAGATCACTAAATATTTATTATTCGTAACACAATTGGGTAAACACTCGATGTTTTAATTAAAATGATGGTGTTTATATTATTAAATGGATTTGAAATAAATGACTACAGCCAATGTTGTCATAGTAAGTAGCTTGTAGTTGAAAATATAGTTAGTCTACATTTCTCAACGTTTGATTATGCAGTAGCGGTCATAAATACTTAAACCCTTAGTTTTATACGAATTCGTACTGAAATTCAAAATGCTTTAAAGGTTATGTTATCGTACATTTCATTACGGATATATATTGACAAATACTAGTTAATTGTAATGCAATAGATTGAATCAAAGTTTTAAATATCATGTTTGTATTATTTTATAAATACATGATACAAAAAACGTTTTTCCTTATTCTATGGTTCAATTCAATAAACAAATCCAAAGTTCAAAAAATTTTAAATAAAGGAAAACCTTTGTTGTTTAATAACCAATATTTTACGGAATTCTGCCAAATTTTCCACAAGCTTCTAGCCTTGAAAATTAGCAGTTAATACTGTATTTTAATTTATTTCATAATTTAAAATATGTTTAATTTTGTCATTCATTTACGATAACATGTGTACATTATGTTTTAAAGCCTTTAACGAGTGTTTCCACTTCCAGATTAAACATGAAATAAAATTTCAAGTTTAAATATAAAAACCACAAGTCGCACATCTACCAAATCCCACATCATTGTAATTGCCTAACAAGTGTTTATCTCAAAAGTTACAGAGTTACAAATATACAGGGTGTTCCATTTAGAAAAAAACTCTGATGAGGTTATACCTTGAGAAATAGGATAGCTGTTGGAAATCACATTACGTTCTTGAATAGATGAAAACGACTACAAAAATCTTTGTTAAGAATAATTTGTCATGCCAAGTTATTTGCATGCCAAGTTATTTGGCAATCGACAGGTTATAGGTAAATCAAATTAAACAAATAATAATAATAATAATCTTTATTACCCAACAGGCAAAAACCCAATTACAGAGTAACAACTATAAACTAAAATAATCATTCGAATAAAAATGTTTAAAAAAAAATGTATATATATATATATATATATATATATATATATATATATATATATATATATATATATATATATAAGGAAATGTATATATTACTTACAAGATAAATAAATTAAATTAAATTAAGTGTAAAAAAAACAATAATACAGTAGGTAGTCAATCGTCGGTAACCTTAAATGTTAAATTCCACACTAGAAATTAATGCCTTGAATTCTCTCAGACTACAGTTAAATATGTCACAATCGAGATTATTGTGACATGCGCAGATACGACGCAATGGGGAGAATTCAAGGACGTTAGACCGCGCAGTGTTAATATGGAAGCACATACAATGTCAACTAGATAATTTAGGGATATTAAAGTTAATTTTAAATAAGAGGTCTGGACAATCAATCATGCTGTGAAGGATTTTAAATAAAAATAATTGACCCAGAATATTTCTCCGTGATTGTAGCGAGACCGCATCAATCTCATTTAAAAGCAAGTCGTGGCTGAAACCCTGCGGAGGATAGTTTCCATGCCTTTTATACCACAGGTACTTGAAGAATTTACTTTGGATATTTTCAAGAGATTGATTATGTGTGTGATATATCGGATTCCAGATGATCGTACCGTATTCAAATACAGAACGTACATACGAATTGTATAGAACTTTTAGTGCTTCTAAATTTTTGAAAGACCTAGTGTTACGAATAATAAACCCAAGAGTTCTGTTGGCTTTACATATGATTGTATTGTAGTGAGTTTTGAAATTGAAGTGAGCATCAAAGGTAACACCAAGGTTTTTAAAAGTTGAGAGTCTTTCCAAAGGTTGATTTTCAATGGAATATCTGAATAACATTGGATTACCTTTACGCGAATAAGTAACTACTTTACATTTAGCAATGTTTATAGTTAAATGATTATCACAGCACCATGCAGCAATTGTATCAAGTATATTTTGTAAATTTAGACAGGAAGATTTAGTTTCAATGTTAGAAAATATTTTAAGATCATCTGCAAATAATAAATGGTTACAATCTAGTAAGACTAGTAAGGTCATTAACAAAGAGAAGGAATAATAATGGCCCCAAATTGGATCCCTGGGGTACACCCAAACGAGCAACAATTGCTTTAGATGAGAAACCATTGATTGAGACATACAGATGGCGGTCAGATAGATAAGATTTGAATAAGTTAATCAGGTTGACATGAAATCCGTAATTTCCAAGTTTATTTAGGAGTGTAGTATGATCGACACGGTCGAATGCCTTAGCAAGATCCGTATATATATACAGTCAACCTGACCCTTACGATGGAGCTCACTGCAGACATATTCACTAAAGCAACACAAATTGGTCGTCGTAGATTTACCTTCCATAAAGCCATGCTGATTTGTAGAAATATAATATTTAACCTTTGGATAAATGACTATTTCAAATACTTCTGCGAAATTTGACAGCAAGGAAATGGGTTGATAGTTAGCGATTACCTTGGAATCACCAGACTTAAGCACTGGACATATTTTTGATTCTTTCCAAACTGACGAAAATATCGATGATTTGAGAATAAGGTTAAAAATTGTTTCAAGTGGATTTATTAAGAGAAAAGCAGCATCTTTTATTAAAAAACTTGGAATTCCATCTGCGCCGCAGGACATTGTATTATTCAAGCGATATATGGCATGATGAATAACATCGGAATTAATTGACGATATGTTAATAACAGGGAAATTGGAAATTGTGCGTATCGGGAAGCGTATTAATTTGTGAAGCACTAGCATATACGTTATTGAAAAAATCAGCAAAAGCGTTTACAATAGGAACAGGCGAATCAAGTGTGAAACCATTGTGTTGCATGACACCAGGAATACGAGTAGTGCGTTTTTTTTTGAATTAATAAATGACCAGAATTGCTTCGGATTAGTTTAAATGTTGGAGGATATGTTATTAATATAATCCTTATAAGCTGTAGTTATATGGCGTTTGCTTTGAGACCTAGCTGCTCAAAACTGCTCTAATGAGTTTGGACTTTTAGTGTGTAAGTATAGTTTACGTTTAATGTTTTTTACTTTGATACTATTAATAACGTCAGCGGTAAACCAGCAAGGAAATAGACTTTTGTATTGTTTGTGCAAAGGGACATATTTATCTAAACAAGAATACAAAGTGGTATAAAAAGCATCAACAGCATCCTCCAAATTCACCTCCGAGTTAACTTGTGACCAATCGCAACGACTTAGTTCCGAATAGGTTGCATTTTTTAAAATTATAATTTCTATTATTAGATGAGTTTGATAAAAAAAACTAGCAGGTTTGGAATACACTAATTCAAAACTGAAGAGTAAAACTGGGTGGTAATAATCTTGCTTGATGAATGAATTATAGCCTTCTATAAAGGAACAATTTAAATTTGTAAATATGAGATCTAATATTTTGTTGTAACTATTTAATGTGGAATTAACTTGTTTAAGGTTTAGATATGACGTTAAGTTACGAGTTGCATTGCATAAGAGGTTTTTCGCATTGTTACAGTCGTTTACATAACTATGAATATTAAAGTCTCCCATAATTAATATATTATCTGCGTGATTGCATATGTTACAAATATGTTCAAAAAACGATTCACGATTATGAATAGTAGGCGTTCGGGGTATATAAATAACAAGTATATAAAGTATAAAATTACCAAGTACTATTTTGCAGGCAGTAACGTCAAATAATGGAAACGCGTCCAATAGAGTATCAGTGTTAACTTTGTAAGACTCGATGTTTTTTTGTATTGCTAACAAAACACCACCACCACGAGAGAATACATCTGTTTTACGATCCTGCCTATAAACAGTATATGTAGAATTAGGGAACAATTGAATATTTTGAACAGATTCGGTAAGCCAAGTTTCAGTAATCCCAATTATTAGTTAGTTAGTTAAAATCGTCTATTTTATTAAGGCTTCTAGCATTTTGGTAGTAGCAATGTATACTGGTGAGTTTGCTGTTGGGGCTTACAAGTTTACAGAAATAATTTTAGGTTGACCATTAAAGTATTTAATTTTTAAGTTTACTTCTCCAGCAGTTACTCGTGCGTCTAATTCAGATTTAAGTTTTTTATAGTATGCCATTTGGCGGGGCGTTCTGTCAAATGCGATAGATATATTTTTATAGAGCGGTGATTCTTTTAAACGCGACGCATTTTTAATCATTATGAGGACTGCAGTCTCAGATCGTAGGTCAACTTGAATAGGTCGGTGTTTTTCTGCAGAAAATTTTCCGAGACGAAACGTATTTACGTTAGTCGGCGGTTGAGAACCACCGTCGGAGAGAGCCTGCAAAACGGAAGTGATTATTTGGCGATCCCTTTCGATGCGTGTGGCCGCTGAAAGTTTCGCTTCTTGTTCCGGAACACCAAAAAAAAATCAGGTTGCGTTTACTCTTTTCGCGGTCCATAATTTCACTGGTTACGTCTTCGAACAAATCAGTAATGTTGGGAATTGATTCAATTCCATGCCTGTTGCCGCTTGACTGCAGTGTTTTGACTTCATCCTGTAGTGCCACGATTGCAGCTTTAAGTGAATTAAGATCAGAGCCGATCTTTGAACACTTATTGCAGCTCCAAGATATACCCTTTTTGAAATTAATTGTTCGCACTTCGGATATAGTAAGACCAGCACAGCTATTACGAAATGTCTTTTTGCAGACACAACAAATAGTGCCTAGATGTTCTTCATATTGCACAGAACAACAGGAACAAATTGCGTGAGAAACCATTTTTAGTTTATAGCCAATTAATTGTTATTTAGACTCCTTAATATTTTTATTGAGTTCAATTGCACCTGAGTCAATGCACTTTATTTTTAACACAAAAACAAAACGCACAAAAACTGAACGTGACAAGGTCAGATGTTTACGGGAAAATTCCAACACTCCACGCACCAAATACGATTACCAAAATACTAGTGATTCAGTAGTAAATCAGTTTTTTGAAATGCACTGCAGGATGCAAAAGCCTTTAAATTATTAATTATGTAGGATTTATAATTTCCAGTGAAAAAACCCGCGAGTTTAACCAATAAGATGCGGAGCACTTTAGACGCGTGTGTTGTGTTTAAATTGACGTACAAATCAGTATATACAGGAATTTTACTTTTTAAGTAGATATACCTTAACATAAAGATTTTTAAAATCTATTAAACATAAGTAGTATATTTGAAATGCGATTAAATTTAAACGGAGTGTCTGATTATTTTTTTCTTTAGTAAGTCAAGTCCAATAAGGTTTAAGATTACGTTTTATCAAGTAGGCGTCTGTCTAAAAGTAATAAAACAGTAGCCACTTTAATATTTCTGAGAAATCGTGAGAATCTAAACATTTGTACAATAACACTATGTTTGTTTGTCAGAACTGATTAGACGGATATTATGAAATAGTGCCCCGTTGTTCCAAAAAGATGGAACAACAGCTCATACAGAAAATCCATGATGATTCAGCGAGAATTTTTTAACGGCTGTATAATTTCTCGAGTTGACGGGCCCTATGGGCCTAAGTGAACAGCCTCGGCTGTTGCCATATAAACCTAACCTAACCTAACCCATAATTTCTCGAGTTGGAAATTCGTCTTGTCTTGATCTTATAGATCCCCTGACTGGACGTCACTCGATTTTTTTCTGTGGGGATATTTGAAAACAAAGGTCTTTGCAAGTCGTCCTGTAACAATTGAGGTGCTAAAAGACTTCCTTCGCCAGGTTATGCACAATATTGCATTCACAACTGAAGTTGAAAACATTAATTCTAAAAATTAATCAAATGTTTAGGTCCAATAGGTGTATTAAAATATTTTTTCACTTAACTTTGAAAGTTGTTATTCGAATTATTAAACGGGTAGTTTAATAAAGAGAACCCTAAATAAATGTATTGTAACCTCCTTTTAATGGAAATTCCAGTCTCTAAGCCCTTAATAAAATAAATAATCGTCATTGCAAAAATAGCTTACAATTTTAAATGTATCTACTGTTAATGACATCTGTTGTTACGCAGCTTTACTTGTTAAATGATACAGTGATACGCTAAAAAATCAGGATAATTATCTTTATTATAGAATGATATTAAGCCTAAATTAGGACCTAGCATCACAGGTAACAGGTAGTAGTAATAGAGAAGCTATTCAACAAAATTATTAAATGCAGCAAAAATATCTTCTTCCGATCTTCCATGCAACGGTCTTGTTATTAAAATTTCTTCTTTGCTAGAATAATAGTAGAATGCCATTCGGAACAGTGAAAAATTCACAAAAGTATATATTTTTGAAATCAGTAAAAAGCACTCTTATCAACAATGACAAAGCCAACTATGAATTACATTTAAAAAATAATAATTTGGCCATAACTCGAAAATGTGTCCATTAAATAAAAAAATGCTTACGCCACTAGATTCTACTCAAAAAAGTGTCTTAAGAAGGTATTTATAGTTTTTGTCTACCTCACAAATTACGCAAGATAATAATTAAAGTTAAAAATCAAGAAAACGCGATTTTTCCCTATACCTTCTGAAAAAAACAAAATGGTGCATTTTTGTTTTCGGCGTTATCCTAGTCTCGAAAAAAGAGATCGCGACTGCGCTATCGGTTTTTTTTCTAACTCTTATATTTACCGAAATAGGAATAAATTTATGTTTAAAAAGTTAAAACAAAAATGATAATAAAATTTTAATCCATTCTTCAAAATGCATATGCTGTACATTAGACTGTGCCAAACAAAATCGATATTTTTTTTATTTTGCTCTTTCACTTTCCACTTCAATAACTTAATTTTTTTAGTGTCGCGATGTGTCTTATGAAGTTTTAGCTTTATTTAAAATGATAATTTAGATGCTAATCACCCGCCATTCAAGATTACATTAGGACAAAGTTATTTTGATAACGTGTTTAGAAACTAACCGACTTTTAAACTTCCTTTGTTTGAAAGACTATATATCCACGTTGTAACGTCATAACATCGGCCAGAACATCATTTCTATGTACTGCCGAATGCTTATCTGCAGTACAAACCTCCATAAATGGATCTATAGGTTTCTGAGTCGCCATCTTTCAAAAATGTTTACCGTTCTATTTTCACAATGTTAGTGCATGCTCTATACTAAAATTCATCTGTTTCGTATCTTTCAAAGATTAACAGTTTACGAGGAACGTTTAAAAGCAATAACAGATTTTATCATGCTTTTTTGATCACATCATTTAACTTTAACAACAATTCCAATAATTGGATTGTTTTCAACAGCACATGAAAATACAGGACGGGACGCGAACGAATCTAATGCATGTCGTCACCACAGGCGTGTCATTTTCGAATGATGTCGGAAAACTTGAATCAATGGCTATACATTTACTGTTTAAATTCGTATGCCAAAGGAAAATATATATAATGCTTAGTCAATGAAAAAATAGCTCTTTCTATCAATATAAACTTTAAAGAACGGATGTGGTGAATGAAACGCACACAATATTTTGTTTTTTAATAGAATAATTCATCTTCATATTTAGATCATTAATGCAGATTGGTGTTATGAAACATGTGAAAAATTGGGAAAAAGTATCTAAAACTACGTTTTTTACTTGATGGACCTCTAAATATTGTTTGATTTGATTGAAATTTAGGGAATCCTAATGAATTTGAGTATGAAACAATATACTTGATGAAGAGCAAAATAAAAACATATCGATTTTTTTGGCATAGTCTACTGTACAGGGTGGTCTAATCTTGGTAAATATAAGAGTCTTTTTTTCTGAGATTAGGATAATGCCAAAAACAAAAATGCACCATTTTGTTTTTTTTTCAGAAGTTATAGGGTAAAATCGGGTTTTCTTGATTTTTAACTTTAATTTGTCATTTGTGAGATGGACAAAAACTATAAATACCTTCTTAAGACATTTTTTTGAATAGTTAACAATCCAGTAAGGAATGTAAAATGAATGAGTAATTTATTAACAGAAATGAACAAAATAGAACAAATGTTAAAATTCACATGTCAAAACAAATTTTAAAATGATGTATTTGAGATGTGGTTGAGAAAAATTCACAAAGCGTGTTACTTCAAATGCTATTTTCAGCCACCTCGTCAATTCCTCGTTGCACAGAACTTGCTCAAAGGAATTTTTCCGATAAAAGCTGCAGCTGGTTTATGAAGCACAGCGATTATTACTTCTTTTACTGCTGGTAAAATTAAATCTTCCCCAACAGTTTGTGGTTTGACTGTCTTAGGAATCAACAATGTTATATTGTGCGAAGCTCGAAGTCTGCCATCGTCTTGCTTAGAAGTTGATGAAAAAGGTTTTGATATAGTTGGCTGAATTTAGTACTTTTTCATGTCTTGAAAATAGGTTACATCTTTGTCTTTCTTGTCCGGGTGTATTTTATTAAAATGACCTTGAAGCCTAGAAGGCTTCATTTGAAAATGTTGTTTTACAAATAAGGCACATTGGCGATGATGGATTTGTGGGATTTTCGATAAATCAGTATTTAATATAATCCACACTATACTGCCATGTCTTCTTTTTTGCTCCTAATATGGTTTTTACTTTACACTTAAAAACTTTTAAAACGCTGTTATCAATTGCGCGCGATGATACTAATGAAAATAAAATGAACAATCACTACCTTTATATAGATCTCTACTTCCCGGCGCGGAAGTAGAGAATCGCGCGGGGGCAAGGGCGACGCGGGAGCAGAGTGCGGGTTGGGGGCTGCTGGTTGAGTCCTGTCGACGCATGTATGCCCACTCGCTGACTCCCGCATGCCCCAAAGACACTGAGCAAGTTAGACAAGCAAAGATAATACAATTTTTGCAGGATTGTAAAAATCGTGGCATTTAACAAAAACTTGTTATAACTTAATTCCTACAAACATATATTTTTCTATTTTTGATTAACCGGTTTTTATTAACTTCACCTGTGTTTATATATGGGACATTTAACGTAAAATCGGAATTTTTGAAAAATTTTAATTCAAATCAAAAATAAATATTTTTCATATCATCCAGTTTAATGTAGATCTGAATGTAATATAATCTTTCATGTCAATTTTCATCCACTTCCCGAACTACCGTAGTATGTGAATTTTCGCACACGTGATACAAATTATTACGATACATACAATAACAAAAAGTAACCAATATTTTACTTCAGTCTTACGTGAGTACCTGATTAGCGTGTTTTTTTGTTGTTGTTTTGAGACTATGTTTCTTAAGGTTTCCCGCTGCCCCCCTGAAAGTCTCAAATGTCCACAAGGGACGCCCACGTTCAGAACCTATGGTCTATAATATAGACTATAGGTCTAGACTCTAGACAATGTGCGAAATGATAGACAAATGCAGTTTTGTTCGGCTAGTGTCTAAGAACCTTAGACAATTGGCGTTTTGTCTGTATTTTGTGTTATGTCTGTAACATACAGGGTGTCCGTATTTCGACAAAATGTATGGTGATCTCAGTTATTTAAAAACATAGAGAGTCGCTTAAATTAGGGCAAAATTGCGTATTTTAGGGCCTAACAATAATCTGAAAACAATTTTAGAAATACCTTTTTTGTTTTCGAGATATCAACAAAAAACTGTTTTTTGAAAAATGATTTTTATTTTTTTATTCAAAAACTACTGAATTTGGACGTTTACAACTTTGACAATATACAGACACTTTTTAATGAGGAGTCTAGTAGCATATCTTTTCTAAGATAACTATAACATTTACCCGGGAACCATAGCCAACTTTTGTTTTTTGTGTGGGCGCCATTTTTGACTTTCATATTTTTTAAAAGAATATTTTTTTCTAAACTCAGTGATGTATCACACTCATAATTTATTTTAGATTTGATATTTAAAGTTATAGTATTTTCTTTTTTGCAAAGAGTGCCTTGGAAACTATGACGTCATAACTATTAATCAATAAAATATTGACAGCAGGCAATCATTGTTAGCGTCAATATTAATTTATAACTCCCAATCTTTTGTAATAATAACAATAAGTATAATATAATAATAAGTATCAATTATTACACAAAACACTTTCCCCGTTTAAGATATGATGACTTAGATATCAACAGTATGGAAAAGTTGCACAAACTAAATTAATTCTACTTTTATTATTATTATTCCAAAACTATTCACAAAAATGTAATTCTTGCATTTTTCACTACATCTCAATAAATCTCGATTACCATCACTTCTAAGCGTTATATATTTTTAACATTGGTGTAAATCAGTGATTTATACGCGTGGCGCATGAAGTTAAATTTCGAGTTTAGAAAAGCCTCGTGAAAATTTGTCTTGAGTCGCTGCGCGACCCTCGACAAATTTTCTACGCGGGGGTTTTCTAAACTCGAAATTTTACTTCATGCTTAGTCTGGGAATAGAAGACACTCGTTAGTTTAAAATACACCACAACTGTTAAAATATGTATCGTATTAGTATTTTGTCATTAAATCACTATATTGACTGTATTTGATATAGTGCTTTAAGTGACTTACAATCATAACATCACAATAGCCGAAATACAGTCCATAGAGAGATATAATCAGACAAAATCCTAGCATAGTCATAAGACAGTCAATCATGCCACTTACAGTCACAATAGTCAAAACACGGTCAATAAAGATGTAATATGACAAAATCCTATGATATACCAAAGACAGTCTAGCAATTTATTAAGTTTCAAAATATCACACTAGTATTTCGTTTATAAACAAATACATTTTCTATCTGTACAGTAATTAATCAGTTAGATGCCTGTCTTCAGGGGTGATGTGTAAGCAAATTATGGGTCCTAGGAGTTGTCAAATGAGTGAGTAACTCAATTGTTTCCAATGCACTCTTTACAAAAAACAAATGATTAAAACTTTACGTATAAAATGTACAATAAACTATAATTGTGGTACATAATTAAATTCAGTAAAACATATTCTTCCAAAAAACAAAAAAATACAAAACGGCGCCCATAAGAAAAACAAAAGTTGGCTATGGTTCATGGGTAAATGTTATAGTTATCTACTATAATTGTGGTTCATAATTAAATTCAGTAAAACATATTCTTCCAAAAAACAAAAAAATGCAAAACGGCGCCCATAAGAAAAACAAAAGTTGGCTATGGTTCCTGGGTAAATGTTATAGTTATCTTAAAATAAAATATGTTACTAGATTTCTCGTTGATAGTGCCTGTATAATGTCAAAGTTTTAAATGTCTTGAATTAATGGTTTTTGAATGAAAAAAATATATACAAAATTTCAAAAAATCCGTTTTTTTGACAATATCTCAATAACGAAAAAATATATTTCAAATTTGTTTTTAGATTATTATAGGGCCCAAAAATACGCAATTTAACCGACTCTCTATCTCTACAAATAACCGAGATCTCCATACATTCTGTTGAAATACGGGCACCCTCTATGCATTAAATATTTATTTCTTGTTTCTCTAAAACTTTTATTTGAAAGATTTTTCATCTATTTTAATAATTTAAGAGACACAAAAAAACGCTAAGAGTAAACACCCACTTTGGGTTCCCACATTTAACTCAAAAAACAGAGGCATAGATCGACACAATTGACCATTCGGGTTCGTAGGACTCCAAAACGTATATATCCGTAAAATAAATGGGTTATCAATTTTGGACCGATAACAATACTTCCCTAACACATAATTAATTAGTGATATTTGTTTAAATATTAATAATTGTTATATAAATATTACTCATATCATATTGTTACTCTTAGACAGCACACCGGTTACGTTTTCAGACAAAAATAACTTTAAATACAATAAACAAAACAATAATCCGGTCTTAGGTGAGTTAGGATTGGATCTGAAGATATCAACATCCAATGCATCATAATTTGGATTTATTTAGAAAATCGCAAACTTAACTTAAAAATATATGTAGACTAAAAATCGCCAATTAAAATTAAAATATCTCGCTTAGTTGGTCGTTTAAGGTAAAATTATTATTTTTTTATTATTGAAACGGCTCGATTTGAAGCGACATCTTATTTAATTGCAAACATTTGAATAATTCACGTATTATTTTGAAACTAATTTTGTTTATAAATTATAATAGTTTAATAATCTTTATTTAAAATACAAATAAGTATCTCGTTATTTTCATTTTGCTCTCTAATATTGGGCCAACATTAAAATTGTGTTAAAAAGGTCGCCCTATTTATAATGATATTTGTTTAATTATTTTGCGAAAATTTAATGTGTTATTGAACAACTTCAAAATCACCAGATTTTGTGAAAAACATAATAAATTTGTTTTACATTAAATTATTTCTTAAGAAAACTGCTCGATAATTAGAAATTATTTGTTATAATAAAAATTGTAAACATTCATTGCTAAAAATTATAGATTTTATTTAAACTTGAATGCAGTTTAGTAATCAGTAAAGACAATGTTATCGATAACAATTGCTGGAGTTGAGTTAAGCACCTATATACTAATTTTGAAAATATAAAAACATACAAAATCACTCTAATAATCGGTAAAAATGTTTTAAATATCTTAGCTGTATTTTCTATCTTTCTGCAGTTCTGAGCCAAAGTTGAATAAAAGCCATTTTTTATCTATATAAATAGGATATTTTTATTTTTTTAGTTTTTATTATCTTATTTTAAAAATTTGAGTAAATTCAAAAGTCTGATGAATGATTTCAAAGCTCACAGATTTTGTTGCAAATCGAATGCTTTATAAGAATCAGCAAAGAGCATTTAAATATCTCGGTTGGTTTTTATAAAATTTTCTTGATAAATAAAATTAATGATTATTGAGAAAATCTTGAAATTCATAATCCTAATAAAAGCTATAAGAAATATTTATTTGTATGTTGCTAATGCCCGTTTGCATCCAAGTCGATTAAGTTATTCAGTGATTAGTACTTCTTAAAAATACAGCAATTTTATGTATGACTTAATCAGAGGTTTAATCAATGATTAGTGGTTGATTGAAGTTAATCAGTCGGGGTGCAAATGGGTCTCAAGTTTAATTATAGATGTGAAATAAAATTTGGAAGGGCATGATATAAACCAAGTTAATGTGATATCTACCGTAATACAAGTTCAACCAAGCTTAAACTAAACCACGATTAAACAACCCATGAGTGTTTTTTTTAATTCCTTCAGCAAGAAATAATAAACAAATATTTATATTGTTAACTACATAAGCATATTTTTCTTCTAGATATTTCTGACAATATATATTCAAATTGATAATGGTTGCATTTGATATAATAATATATCGTTATTGATTCCACATTTCGATGTGCATTTAACATATTTTAATGAGAATATTACTCATGCGTCACATGGCTACATTCCCTCCAATCAGAATCGCTTATTTCCATAGATACACGTTATCACAGGGGTGATAGAATCCTATCACCTTATTATACTCGTTGCTACGAAAATTATTTGTCAAATCTGTTAGGTTCTTATTTTTTTCGGGGTTGGCTTTTGTCTCTCCCTAGTTACGAGGCTATTAGCCATCATCAATTTTTATTATTTGTATACATTTATTTATTTAACTTATTACTAAGTACATATAACTATATATTTGGACGTCACAACACATTCACACATACCCATGAACTCCAGGACGATAATTTTTCGTTAGAAAAATGACGCAGGCTCGAACTCGCATACCGCAGTGACCGATTAGTCCAGCCTAGCGACTTAACCGCTCGACCACCGCGGCCCAAAATCTATTAGCTAAAATTTTGAGTTTATAAAAGACAAAAAATTTGGATTAGTCGCTGTTTTATTGGTTATATTCTCTCATCGAATTTAACTCGTGGTATAACACTGGTCGGCATGAAAATCGGCCCTGACACCATTCCTGCTGATTCTTATGTAAAATGACCTCCTGAATCCGAATATGACCCCCGTTTTCCCCCATCACCCACCGTTTTCGGGGGAGGCCCCCCCACCTATTTTTATCACTTTTCGATAATTTGGAGGGATGAAAAGGATTATTTTAGCCTTTACGTTTCTTCTGAGGGGCTAGAGAGGTGAAAAGTTCCAAAACATGAACATTTGTAGCAAGGAGGTAGATTTGGGGGGGATTTGCCCCCTTAAATTGTAAAAAAATCCTTAAAAATGATCGATTTTTTCGTTTTTTCGCACGTTTTTCACTTATTTTCTACATATTCCAGCTTCCATCCCCCCTCATCCTCCCCCAAACAATAAAAATATATAGCAACAATATATAGAAACAATAATAAAAATATATAACAACAATAATAAAAATATATAGCAACAGTTCGGAAGATACACTGTACCACGCTGGCGCTCTCAATACCTCGCGCGCACAGGTTTGCCCAGGAATTTTCGGATGAACACGGGGAACGGTTTCATCAAGACATCTCTAAGTTCGAGAGGAGATTTTCGGGGAAGTGGAATGCGAGCATGTTAGCAGAGTACTGCTGGTTTTTGATACGAGAAACTTCTACCTCAGGGTACAAAAGGAAAGCAAGCACCAAATGAAGGTACTTATCTTAGTGATTTATTATTCTTTACATTTATTATTTTACATTTATTATTTTACTTTTTATTTATTATTCTTTACAGCTAAAATAATCCTTTTCACCCCTCCAATGGATGGGGCAAACGGGGGGAGTATTGAGAGCGCCAACGTGGTACAGTGAATCTTCCGAACTGTTGCTATATATTTTTATTATTGTTGCTATATATTTTTATTATTGTTGCTATATATTGTTGCAATATATTTTTATTATTTGGGGGTGTTTGGGGGAGGATGAGGGGGAATGGAAGCTGGAATATGTAGAAAATAAGTGAAAAAACTGCGAAAAAAACGGAAGAAATTGATCATTTTTAATGATTTTTTTTACAATTTAAGGGGGCAAATCCCCCCCAAATCTACCTCCTTGCTACAAATGTTCATGTTTTGGAACTTTTCACCTCTCTAGCCCCTCAGAAGAAATGTAAAGGCTAAAATAATCCTTTTCATCCCTCCAAATTATCAAAAAGTGATAAAAATAGGTGGGGGGGGGCTCCCCCGAAAACGGTGGGTGATGGGGGAAAACGGAGGTGATATTCGGATTCAGGAGGTCATTTTACATAAGAATCAGCAGGAATGGTGTCAGGGCTCGAAAAAAAAATGTTTTTTGCAGACCAGTGTAATTAATAATCGAAAATATTTATTCGTGAAACCGGAGCCGCAAATTCAACTCGCCCTTCGGGCTCATTCTGCGACTCGGTTTCACTCATAAATATTATCGATGATAATCATACCACTTGTTATATTATAGCGATTTTGATTAATGTTAAAATTGCTAAAAATGAAGTTATAGATGCGAAATAAAATTTGAAAAGGCTTTAAATATGTCTCCAAAACGAAATAATTAGAAATATAATATTTACATTCTTCTACTTCTTTGCTAATATCAACAAATTATTAAATGCACATTTATGGAGGGTAGTAAGTAATTTATATTTCGAAAGGTGGGCGGTAGATTAAAACTTTTGGGAACCTATGATATAAACTAAGTTTAAATGATATCTACTGTAATACAATCTAAACCAAGTGTTCGCGCCGCTTTCACATTTCTTATTTTTATATTTCTTATTTTGTATAATTAGTAACATCCGTTTTTGTTTTGTTTTGATTTACGACAGTTTAGTACGCCCCGTATCCCAAAAAACAGATCATAAACCTTGTCAGCAAAATTTTGAATCGGACAATGGTGTACTGCCAATACGTGCTTCATTGCAGGCAATCGGAGATAATCCGTAGCTGTAGGTTTGATCAATTGTCGTAAAAATGCAGCTTTCGGAAATTTGAAATGTATTTTAAAATTTCATCATATTTTATTCTTTGTCGCTTTTTTCACTCAGTTTATCCTTATCTGTTCCCTCCACTTTTGAAAATTTCATTTATTTACGGAATCTCCTTTTACATACATTTGATATATTTGAATAAATTCAAATATATATATATATATATATATATATATATATATATATACAGGGTGTCTACGCTAAACTGTTCGTTAAAAGTTAATGAGGTAGCCGTTGCACTAAAAATTTGAAAAAAATCCTTGTCATATGGTTGAATCAGTTCTCCTCATGTCAAATATTTTCAACTTTATATCACTTCTGGTTCCACCGGAAGTAGCACCAAATTTTTTATTTTAAATGGAACACCTTATATATTAGTCATTTTTTGGGTTCCTTGTTTAAATTGCAACATATTTTATTCGAACATATGTACACTTATCTCTTATAGTTTTCAAGAAAAAAAAATATTTCTAAAATTCTGACCTCTAAAAGGCATCTTGAAATCTGTCTGTAATTTTTCTTAAGAATAAGATACAAATATGATTTATATCTCTACTTGTACCTAGAGGATGCCTTTATGAGTGAATTAATTAGAAACTGTCAATGTTCACAATAAGTGTTCTTAAAATGTCAATATCTAAGTGCCCTCTTCAATATCTAGTAATTCATTTTTTTTTAAATGGAATGACCCAATTTTTATCACATGGTACGATTGGGGGGAAAATTTCCTACAAAAAAGTATTATAAAACGATACTCCTAAAGCAAGTAGTTTTCGAATTATTCGAAAATTCGTTTTTCATCGCATTTATGCAGGGAATAATGCGCGCATAAGTCGCAATTGAATTTTAGTAGGTCAGTAGTATGCTTTTGTTTTGTCGCGATTGTATTGCGAACTGTCAAATAATAAAAAGAATTAGTACAAAGTTTTACAGAAATCAACAAAATGAATAATTACACAAATCAACAAATTATCAATTTATTCTTTATACATGGCAACTGCCAACTGAACAAAATTTGATTCCAATCTTCTAAATCTTGTTTTATTCATCGGCGGCAAATGTGGGTAAGTTTCATTAAATATTCTACATGTATTGATAATATAAATAATATATAAAGATATAAATCATATTTTTATCTTACACTTAAGAGAAGTTACAGATAGATTTCAAGATGCCTTTTAGAGGTCAAAATTTTAGAAATATTTTTTTTTGCTTGAAAACTATAAGAGATAAGTGTACATATGTTCGAATAAAATATATTGCAATTTAAACGAGGAACCCAAAAAATTATTAATATGTAGGGTGTTTCATTTAAAATAACAAATTTGGTGATACTTCCGGTGGAATCGGAAGTGATATAAAGTTGAAAATATTTCACATGAGGAGAACTGATTCAACCGTATGACAAGGATTTTTTTAAATTTTTAGTGCAACGGCAACCACATACACTTTTAACGAACGGTTTAGCGTAGACACAATTAGTATATTAGTAGTATTAGTAGTATATTTATATATACAGAGTGAATAACTGAAAAATTACAATTGTGTTAGACAAATTCATGTTACTCTTACTTTACGCGAGTTAAAATTATAATAATAAAGATGTATACATTATTTAGAGATAAAGTTAACAAATGGGTACAAAGACAACTACATAAACAACTAATAAATTGTACAAATAACAAATTGAAATTATTATTAGTAACAGATGAGCAAAATATCACAGTAAAGACTAGATTGTATAATATAATATCGAATAAAAATATATAAGAGTTCACAAACTAAGTATTTGAAATTAAGATAAAACATTATTAACAATAGCGGATAAATTGATTCGTTTCAAATTATCCTTAAATGTTGAAAATGAAGAATAATGTAATAAAAATTAATTGTTATTTTTTAATTCGTTACAGTAACTTATCATTCTGCATATTGGATTAAATTTTGCGTAATTAACTGCATGATTGCGCATATAAAATAATAATTTCGATCTATTGAAACACAAATCATTTATTAGTATTATATTTTCTAACGAGCTGAGACAACATATTATGCATAGTGCTATTGCTAAATTGGTATCTAGTGTTGCCTAGCCTAGCAGAAACTAAGCGCAAAAAGCGACTCTGTACTTTCTCCAGCTCTGCTGAAAGTACCCTCGTATAAGGAGACCAAACGACAGATGCGTATTCCAAGTGAGGTCTGACCAAGGAAGTATATAATTTAAGTAAAACGGAAACATCAAAATCTTTCGAAAAGCGTAAAATAAAACCAAGGACTTCCAATGCTTTGTTAGATATGCGTTTAATGTGATGGCTAAAGTTTAAATTATAATCAAATATGACAGACCTGGGTGTCATATTTAATTATAATTGATGTTATCAACGCAAAGAAATGCAGGATTACATATCGCATAATTAAATTCCATTCTGTTACGCCGATAAAATAAAATTGAGCTGCATTTTTGTAAGGTAAAAAATAATTTGCATGTTTCACACCACGTGGACAAACTATTCAGATCCAACTGTAATTTATGTTGGTCATCTAGGCATTCAATGGATTTAAATATTTGCAGGTCATCAGCAAATAGAAGATAATTACTATATTTAATGAATAGTACAAATAATACTGGTCCGCAATGGGAGCCCTGTGGGACCCCAGAAGTAACACTAATTTCTGAAGATATTGTATTACCTATCTTGGCTACATGTTTTCTATCTGTTAAGTAGCTTATCAACCATTTAAAAATAGTGCCCCTAAAACCAAGGGACGCTAATTTATGTAACAAAATTCGATGATTAGCACGGTCGAAAGCCTTAGAGAAGTCCGTATAAATAGCATCAACTTGACAGCCCTTCTCTAAAGCGTTCGACAGGTATGTATGGTATAAAGTAAAATTTGATACAGTTGATCTATTTTTCATAAAACCGTGCTGTTGATCAACTATTATATTTTTACAGTTCCACACTATTTGTTGAGAAACTAACATTTTCATCTAATATTTTTGGTATTGTGGATTGCAAGGCTGCTCCTCGATAATTTTCAATATTCTCTTTTCTGCCACTTTTATGGCAGAAAATTACCTATTTAACCTCTACTTCTTCCTAAACAACCAACCCTCATTCCTTAAAAACTAAAACCAGACACTTCTTCCCCAGCTGCCGAATGAGTAAGTTATATTTATCCCTGTGAATAACGGATACATATTACCTTGGGACTTTGGCCGACCCTGAAGTTAGGCTGCGAGCCGTCGCTGCTGTACATATATATTTGTTTTAATTGTTTTTGTTTGTAGAAATTTATTCTAAATCTTGAGTTTAATTATTTTAAATCAAATCGCCGAAGGCGTAACCACCAAGCTTAACCTAATCGACGATTAAACAACCCATGACCTTTTTTTTAATTCTAATGCTAAGAAATGATAAACAAGTATATATTCTTAACTACATACGCATGTCTTTCTTGTAGACATTTCTAAGAATATATATTCAAATTGATATTATGTGCATTTGATAGAATGATATGTCATTATTGATTTCACATTTAGATGTCCAAACATGGCGATGCATTATTGTACATTATGGTAATGATCATTACTGTGAAGGAATAATGGCCTACGTAGTCAACACAACATGAACAAAAGTAACGTAAATTATGTAAAATGAATATTACTAGAATCCGTTTTGGGTAAATTATCTTATCAATTTTGTTACAAATATTTAAACAACTTCAATAATTGTTGACAAATACCTTTCAGGAAAATTATAATAAACAAAAAATACTATGTATTACTAATTTTTAAAAATTCAATTATATTTAGTTCCAATCAAATGAAAACTTCACGAAATCCACGTGAATTTTCATTAAATGTTATGTTGAATAATTGTAACATTAAATGATAAACATTACGCTCTAAATATAATCAAACTGTCAAACGTGACAATAGGTAATTGACAATAATCAAAGAAATTTCAATGTTACGAAACTCTGCAAGTAATTAGAGATTATACGATATTTTAGATTTATCAGCTATTGATCCATTCGTTAATTTTCAGTTTTAACAACAATTTCCGTTCTATTATCGTGTTGCTAACGACATTTCCCCCTATATTGTCTCTGAATTAATAGGATGTATCAAACTACTAATCACCACACTACACGGTTACCAGTAACAAGTGAATTTGAGGCTGCTTAATTACCCTCCAGAATAAATTAAATCTCACGTGAACATCTATAATACTCGATTTGAACTAAATTGCATAGTTTAAGAAAAACATTAACGTATTGATATTTATAAAACAATTCATATTTATATTTTCATAAATGTGGACGAATTAATACGAGTTAGGCCATAAAGCATACAGAAAAATAAGACCAATTCTAGAAAACGTGATGTTTATATAATTGTCCAACCTTTCGTGCTCCGAGAGCTACGTTTGCACACCAAGTTAATTAGAGATCGACTAGTTATAGGTAATACAAATCAACATATAAAAAAATGTATACACAGGGCTTTTTCTTGTAAGCATACCTTTAAATTTATTGTAAATTGCTGGAATTTTGATAGCACAGGTATTGGTAAGACAAAATAAAGACTTATAAAATGTATTAAACATAAGTAGCATAAATATTAGTATTGTTTTAAGCGTTACTACGCAGTAATCCAAATGAATTATTGACTAAGGAGTATATCTATGTTGTTATACCACCTTAATTATATTTTAGAAGCAGTGTACATGTACGTTTATTATACTTAAAAATTATATTGAATGTGTCGAAACTCAAGTGTAAAGCATAAGGTGGTATTAATCGGAAGCATTGACCCAAGTGATCATGTGTAATTTAATTTCTTAGTAACTAAGAACTAAGACTTAGTTCTTTTGTTTTTACCAACCGCACTACTGTGTAAGGGACGTATTGTGATTGGCTAAAAATTGACCTCCCATTTTTTTTACGAAAACATCTATTTTGGAGTCTCCGGAATCCGAATCAAGTGTTATCTCAATGGTGTCGTTCCGTCGGTCTGCCGGGCTGTCGGCCTCTCGGTCAATCGGTCTATCGGTCTATCGGTCTATCGGTCTATCGGTCTATCGGTCTATCGGTCTATCGGTCTATCGGTCTATCGGTCTATCGGTCTATCGGTCTATCGGTCTATCGGTCTATCGGTCTATCGGTCTATCGGTCTATCGGTCTATCGATCTATCGGTCTATTGGTCTATCGGTCTAACGGTCTGTCGGTCTATAGGTCTGTCGGTCTCTCGGTCAGACGGTCTGTTGGTCGGTCTGTGCCACGATTTTAGCAAAAATGGCTCCTGGGATTGTCAGAAAATTTTGTATTTCAGTTCTATTCTATAATATCTCGCGCCCAGTTGAAGACCGAGAACCCGAAGTAGATGTTTACTCTAGCCCTTTCTTCGTAAATTATTAATTTTGAAAAATCTTTCAAATAAAAGTTGTAGAGAATGAAAAAAATAAAATTTAATGAGTAGGGTCAGAAGGGACAATTTTAAACGATTTTTGTAAGTGTTAATTAGATATTCAATTAGTCCTACCTAAACTCTCTTTTTGAGTATTAACTATGAGGAATCATTGAAGCAACATGTGTAAACAAAATTTTTCAAGTTTCATAATTATTATTCGGTGTTTACAATTACCCTAATGTAAAACTGCATTTACAAATTCTAGGGGTAATTGTGAACACGTTTCTCTTACAGCACGGGCGACAATAGGAACATTCGTAGGATAAAATATGAACAGTTATGTAGTCGTTTGAGTTTCACTCGTCTACGAAGAGTTTGTATAGCCGTGTTCACATTTACCCCTATATGTTTATACGTGTTTAAAAAAATCCAATTGGCAACACAAAAAACCGCATGAGACTCTTATACTGTCGATAAAAGAGACACCGTTTATAATTACAGCATGTTTACATTTACCCTACCTGACGATATATGCTTTTTGTCGCAGCTCTTTTAGTTGTCTTGAAAACGGGAAATATGATTTTTTAAACATTACTTAACCCCGCTTTTATAGCCAAGAAGGTAGTCATGGTACCAAATAAAATGTCCTTACTCCTCTTCTAATTATAGCGAAACAACAACCAAAAATTCATTGAGCTAGCTCAATTATGACGAGAGATATAAATATTTTTTAGTTTTTCCTATTTTCAAAAAATTTGGATTTTCAAGGGTGGAAAATAGGTAAGGGGGAGTGAGATAGACTTATACAGGTTTCAATGTTAAATTTTGATTTAAGGCCTGCCAGTTTTTAATGCTACCAAAAAATTCCTTATTTTTTCTACGGTTTGTATGCTGTTTTTTTTTTATTTATTTGAGGTGAGGAAGTCCGGTGTTTTTTTAAGCGACAAAGTTTAAAAAAAATAATTTTAATTTTCTGTCGGTACCTGTGTTGACCACAGCAGATTTTTTTTATAATAAAATACAGATTCTAAAAAATATGCTATTACAAAACAAGTCAACATTTTTCTAGCAATACTTGATAATATCGGAAATTTCTCATGTCTATAATTGTTAGAAGAAGAGGAAATTCTTTCAATATTATTAAAATCTGCGAGTGTCGCGTGAATTTCACTCTCGACTATTTCTATTTTATTTATAAATTTCTTGTAATCACACAGAGATAAAGTTATGAGAGGGATTGGGAGGGGGGGGGGGGGCTGGGATTAAGCACTTATAAATTTAAAATTAGCCGCCTTAAACATTTGTAACTTAGTCACTGTAGTCACACTTACTAATTTCTGGATATTATCTAGAAACTTAAACGAGTATAGAAAATGACGTAATTCACGATGATTCAAATGCCACTTTAGTAACATTAAGAATAGTTCGAATGATCTAAATAAACTAATCATCTCGTGTTTTGCCCTGCAACTCTAAATCGTTCAGTTTTATGCAAAAATCTACCAAAAATGACAGATCTAAAAAGATTTTTTTTCTATACATAGAACATTTAGAATTTCAAAGGACCAATAGCTTCGTTGTTTTTTTAAGAGTTCAATTTGAAGCCTCTAACGAGTTTCTCCAAGCCTTAGTTAAGCATGAAGTAACATTTCGAGTTTAGAAAAGCCTGAAAATTTGGCTTGGCCGCTTAAACCAAATTTTCAGGCTTTTCTTAACTCGAAATTTGACTTCATGCGCCACGCGTTCAGTTCAAAATATACTTCGGCATATATTTATTGTTATGTTAGTTAATTTTACAATTTTTTTTATTAATTTTAACGTCTGAAGCAATTTGTTTTGGAATATGTCAAAGTATACATTAGAAGAAAAAATCGCGGTATGCTTCTTAAATGTAATTTTGAATCATGAGACAAGAGATTAACGAAGCAATAGTAACTGATACTGGTTTTTAACTAACTTTGTAGACGTGTTTTGTTGGCCAGAAATATCATTATGTTAACTCATCTACCATTTGTTTTTTCATCGTGCTCGCCATTGGGATCTCCTGAACCAATGATGATACAAATTAGACAAAAGTTTCAATATTTGACACTGAGTAAGAATATGTCAACAAATTTCAGCTATCATCATTTGCTTTAAAAATATGGCGACGCATGTAAAAATGGATGATAATTTTTTTTTATAACTTTGTTAGTTAATGCGATAGAGATCTGTAATTTTCTGTGTAGCATAAAAGCCTTCAGAGGGTATCCCATTTTCTAGAGACAACACCTACTTTTAGTTTTTAAAATGGCGGCCATATTGGATTTTTATACTATTGAAAAGATTAAGATAAATCAGTTAGTTAAAACAATTCAATAAAATATCTCTGGCTTAATATTACAAGGTTCTATGTGACATTTTTTTTTGATTTTCAATTTGTGATGTTACAAGGCTCTATGTATGCACATAGAGCCTTGTAACATCAAAAATTAAAAATCGAAAAACATGTTACATAGAACCTTGTAATATTAAGCCAGCGATATGACAGATTTTGTTTTATCAAGTCGGCCACATTAGATTTTTAGATAAGATCAAGAAAAATTAGTGCGAAATCATGTTTCATCTCAATTAGTTTTCTTGATAATATCTAAAAATCTAAAATGGCCGACTTGATAAAACAAAAACTGTCATATTTTATTCAATTGTTTTAACTAATAATTACCTAAAATTTGGCACTTGATTTGACACAATTTTTTATTGTTCTTTTCAATTGTACAAAAATCAAATATGGCCGCCATAAGAAAACTGAAAATAGGTGTTGTATCTAGAAAATGGAACAGCCTGTCTAAAATCTGGTAACTCCTGTGTGTTTCTCTGATGACGCTTATGATAAACAGCAAGTTACAAATCTCTATTGCATTGAATAACAAAGTTACAATAAAAATAAATTAATAATTATTTTAAAATGTTCGCCATATTTTTAAAACAAATGATGTTAGCTGAAATTTGTTGACGTATTCTTACTCAGTATCAAATATTGAAACTTTTGTCTAAATTGACGTATCGTCATTGGTTTAAGAGATCCCAATGGTGAGCATGATAAAAAACGATCGGTATAATTTTCTTATCTGCAACGGTCGAAAATTTCGCTTAATGTTGCTTTTTTCGTAATAGCAACAGACGAATTGCAAATTAAACATTTTTTACTAATGTTATTTTTTACAGAATCTAGTCGAAGGTTAAAATTAGCTTGCGATCGACTAAAAATGGTCTAGCGATCGATGGGTTGGACACCCCTGCCCTACATAAATTAAATATGTTTACTATACCTTGCGATCATGGAATAAATTTGAGGTTATGGTAAACTATGTGCACGATTGTGACATTTGTGGTTTTAATTTTTAATCATACTAATTTAAAAGAAATGAAGCAGAATACAGAAAAGAATGAATCTAGTTTTATAAAGGGCAAATGTTCAAAGTGTTTTCAAATCAATTGTTAACAGTCAGTAGTGCTAAACTAATTTAAAATTCAAAGCCTACTCTCTCTAGTTTAAATTTTAAATTATTGCACGGTATTTTAGTTGATATGCTGGAATCCCTCTATAAGTTTAAAAGGATTTTAAAAACTTGTTTCAGAACTACTCGTTGATTGTTAATTATAATGTAAAAAGTTTGTGCAAGTTAAAAATTGTATTTGTTAAAGAGTTCTTTTTGTTTAAAATGAAATACGAGTGGTCTCTATGTAAATGTTTATAGATATTTTGTATTCTGTGTTAATTTGTTAAATAAACATGAAAATATGATTTTTTTTCAGAGCAGACGAATAGACAAAAAATGAATATGGCTGTATTTCCTGTATTAAATGCCTAATGAAGGTCTGTTCCTTAATTTGTCTAATTATTATATGGTGAATGCGCCGGGATAATCAGAAACTGCAATGATTACAAACATAATTGATGTTTCAATACCTTAAAATAAACAATCAATAAAAATTAAAACCACAAAAAATAAATAGAGAACAACCAGTTGGAAAATAAGAGGATTACATTTCTTTTTTAATTTTATTATATATATATAAATAAAATTGGTTTCGCTTATACCAAGCAAGGTTAGCATTTAGTCTCTAAAATAAACACATAATGAAAAAAATACCACAATTTTTATTTTACTAACAAATTAAATAGAGTAAATGTATCTTTTAAGTGTACATAATTGATGTTATAAATTTTCAGGCTGTTCTAAACTCAAAATTTTACTTCATGCTTAACCAAGCGGTGGAAACGCTCGTTAATACCTTCAAAATGAATGCTTTTATAATATAAAAGCATTCATTTTGAAGGTATTAACGAGCGTTTCCACCGCTTGGTTAAGCATGAAGTAAAATTTTGATATTAGAACAGCCTGAAAATTTTGTTTGGTCGCGTAGCAAAGCGGAGTCAACATTAAAGACAAACAACATATAAATTCATCAGCTAGAAGTTGAATTTTAGCCACTCAAAACGAAAACTTGAATATTTGAGTGGGATTTTGTTCAAAAATGTGTATAAAAGTAGTTAAACCATTTAAATCTAGGTAATTTATATAAAATTAGTCAACGTTTAAAATACTATCAACACCACAATTTGTTTTCGTACAATTAAACATTTTCATTTTTATTATTTTTTCAGTTTATTGTTAAAGCAATAAAAATTATATCATAACTGCGTGCAGAAAAGTTTACTGTAAAAAAATAATTTATATGTTTACTCTAATATAAATAGGGAAGATGATATTCTATTATAAATAAAGAAATAAAATTATATTTTGATCGAAACATATCATTTTCGATGTTCGCTCATTTATAAATAGAAATAAATAACATTTGTTATTTTTTTCTATATAATTGTTAACAATACTCCACAATGCTTTATTTTTATTATCGTTATCTAATATTTTATTTCTTCGTGTTTTTTTTTTATTAAGAAGAGAAATATATATATATATATATATATATATATATATATATATATATATATATATTTACTATATTATACTGTGTTTTTGCATAGACACTAAAGTTTGTAAGTACGTACAGATTTTTTTAATTGTATTATTCCTCACTTTTCTTTATTTTAGGCTATATGCGCAGTAATAATTTCCTCGGTACTATTAATGCACTTTTATTTTGGTTGCTTAATGTACTTATTATGACAAAAATTATTGCGTACCCTCGTTAGTATGATGATACAGTTTTCCCAGTAAGCATTTGTGTTAACTACTTATATCATACATATTATGTCATATTTCGCCATCGCTAATTGAATAAGTAAAATGCATTATATTTTATTTTTTAATTACTATACATGTACATTCGTTTGGTAATTGGTTTGTTTGCTATTTAGATATCTCATTTATTCAAACTTAATATATTTATATTTTAAATTATTTGCATCTCACTAAGGGCTTGATGATGTACACATTATTTATAATAGTATGGTAAAAATTAAAAGTATAAAAAGAAATCGGGCTAAACTAAGTCTACTATTTACCAATTGCAAAAAATTTCTGGTTATGGAACGTGTTTCTAGTATCACAGTTTTTGTACGTTATTGTGTGTATACGGGTATATTCAGTTCACTCAGATTTTAAATAAACGATTTAGATGTGATTTCCTTTACTGAGACGATAAATGGCAAGATTTTGACCTTATTATTTTTATTTCCATAGCTAGCGGTTCGTATTTTAATTTTTTTTTATATATATATTTTTGTAATATATTTTTATCGCTAGATACATGTATGTATATCACTAATAGTATTACTTCATTTTTTGTGGGAATTACAGTACGGGCATTATTTCTATTAAGTATACTTATGGATACATACGTTGTAAATTTAGAAAAGCTTGCAAATTTGAATTTGTCGTGCGCGAAGCGAAGCGCCTAAAAAAAATTCAAGTTTTCGTAAACTTGAAATATTACTACATGCGCAAAACGCATAAAACACTGATTTATCTTGTAGTTTAAAATACACTGCTTTGACATATTGCTTAAGCAGTGACTTTTAAACTTCAGAATATTTTGTTTTTTTATTCGCGCGGCGCTTTAAATAACATTTCTAGCTGAGGATTGAAGCTGTCAATTGAACGCTTTTTAGAAACGACGAAAGCCTAAAAATGTATAACATATGATCAGCGTATGTATGCTTAAAAGAAAAATTCCCTGTATATATTTTTCGATGCTCACCATTGGTATCTCGGAAACGATAAGATACACGAGGTCGCTTAAATTAGAGAAAAGTAGCTCATTTTAATGGCGATTGAGAATCTGAAAAAAAATAAGATTATTTTGATAGGTTCCTGATTTATCCCGAAAAAAACTGAAAATTGTGATTTTAGAATAAATGAATATCTTCCCTGCCATCGGCGGTATTTACATCAAACTTTACAACTTTATATTTTTGAACCCTTTCTAGGTACTTTAGATTTCGAGTTACGATATTCAACTTTTTTATTTCTTACGGCAGCCATATTGGATTTTCAGTAGATTTTAAGTAGACCAAAAAAATATCTTTTCAAAATAGTAACACACATAACCTCTGATTACCAAAAAAACCTGTAGAAATTTAAAAATGAATGTAAATATTTGCTTAGATCGCGAATGCATTGGAAAACAATTGGAAGAATAATTAAAGTGACAATTGGTAGTGCGAACTGCCAGAGCGATCACAAGTGCGTATACAGAGTAGTGGTTTAATTAAACATGTACACCGGCGAGGAAAAGTAGGACATGTATGAAGTCTACATTTGACACAATAGAAATTCTGTTTTGGCAGCTAAATCACATGATAATTTATATCCAGAGAGACGACAACCCCATCGAATGTTTCAACGGATTTCAAGGAATTTGGCGATTTGTGGCAAATTTAGAAGACCGCGCAAGTCGTATGGTAAAGATATTAATCTGAACGAAGTAAATGCGTTGGCTCACGTAATGATTGATCTATCAACTTCGAGTCGAAGAATATCTTAAGGTTGCGGTGTTGAATACTCATATGCGAGGAAAATTATAAAAAAACATAATTATCAAGATTACAAATTTAGACCGGTACAAACTCTTCATCCTGGTGATTCAAATATTGGAGTTTTGCAATTGGTTTCGCGAAAACTTGCGGCACGATAATAATTTTCCATGAAAAATATTATGGAGCGATGAGTGTTTATTCACAAATTCCGAGAACTTTAATAAAAAATCTGCACTACTATGCAACGGCGAATCCTCATTTAATAAGAGAAACGAGGCCGCAAGTCCGATATTCTTTGAACATATGAGCTGGTATTTTAGATAATGCTATTCTTGGTCCATTTTTCTTCGATGGACGTTCAAATGGTGCTGCATATTAAAATTTTTTGCAAAGAAATTTAAAAGATATGTTAGACGAATTACCACTACTCACAATTCACAACACAATTCTTGAGTGGTGTCAGCAAGACGGAGCTGGGCCTCACAACTCCCGCATTGTTGGCGATTATTTAATTGCACGGTTTCCATATTCATGGCTCGGCACGTTTGGTCCTGTTCGTTGGCCGCCACGATCGCCCTGCTTAAATCCTTTAGATTATTATCTGTGGGGCACTGTCAAAGATTTTGTTTATTTAATTGAAACTGAAGATATCGAACATCTCCTACTGAAAATCAGAAATGCGTTCGGCTCCATTCAGAAGCGAATAATCCAAAGAGCAGTAGATAAAATGAATCTTAGGACCAATCTTTGCATCAGGCAAATCGGCTCACAATTTGAACAATTTAAATAATTATAATTATCTACTAGTGTTTTTTTACTTATCTCGTTAAAGTTGCATTAATAAAATGTTTTGAAAAAATATTTAGTTTTCCATCCAAGAATGTCAAGATCCAAAATGGCGGCCATAAGAAAACAACATGCAGTACCAACTGTCACTTTAATTATTCTTACAATTGCTTTTTACGGCATTCGCGATTTAAGCAAATATTTACATTCATTTTTAAATTTCTACGGGTGTTTTTGGAAATCAGAGGTTATGCGTGTTACCATTTTGAAAAGCAATTTTTTGGTCTCTCTAAAAGTGTGAAAATCCAATATGACTGCCGTAAAAAATAAAAAAGTTGAATACCGAAACTCGAAATCTAGAGTACCTAGAATATTTCTGTCGGCCCCATTCGATACAGAGCGTCCAAAATAAACAGTTGCCAAGTTTGATAAAAATACCGCCAATGGCAGGAAAGATATAAATTTTTTTCTAAAATCACAATTTTCAGTTTTTTCGAGGTAAATCAAAATTATCATATTATTTTTCAGATTCTCAATCTCCATTAAAATGAGCTACTTTTCTCTAATTAAAGCGACATCGTGTATCTTATCGTTTCCGAGATACCAATGGTGAGCATCGAAAAATTAACCAACCTGTATATCGAAATAAAAGCCATGAATGAGATAAACGTATGTTATTTTCACAAATAAGACAATTAACTTTGTTTGTATAACTGAGGATTTTATTGTGACTATAGTTTCGACAACTTTAACTTGTCATGCTTGCTTGCTGAAATTTTCATGTGCAATTTAACAAACATTATATTAGAGTCCCCGTTAGGCAAAAAGCACATAAATATGTGGTTTAGATACGTTGGTGATATTCTAGCTTCCTTCATAGGTTCAGATAGGCAACTTTCCCAATTCCTAAAATTTATTAACAACATACACCCGAATATAAAATTCACAGTAGAGACAGAAATTAGTAATAATATCAAATTCCTAGACCTTTCAATAACCAAAATCAACGAATCACTAAAATTTGAAATTTATAGAAAACCTACATTTACTGACCGTGTAATCCCTAATTCCTCGAATCACCCACGAAAACATAAATTGTCCGCGTTCAATTCAATGATATACCGTGCTTTCAACATTCCACTCTCTGAAACAGCATGTGAAAAAGAAATTGATATAATTAAAAGTATAGCCATTTGAAATGGCTATACTTCAACATTAATAGACTCATTGATTAATAAATATAGAATGAAAAAAGTAACTAAGTATATATATGCAGGCAAGGACACACCTAAAAAGCAAATATTCAGATCCCTTACCTACTTTGGTGACATCTCATTACAAATTAAAAGCATTTTATCTAAACATAACATTTCAATAGCCTTTAAACCTTTTACAAAAATTAGATACAGTATTTTTAATCCGAAAACAAAAATACCCAGTGCTCACAGATCGATTGAAAACAATCATACTTTTGGCGAGGATGTACTGTCAATAATACATTTAGCCGAAAAGGGTCGTAAGATGGCCTCCTGGAGTCTGGAAATTCACAGAGTACGCGCTAATCCGGAAATTCCCGTAATAAACGACCAGCTTGACCTAATACACACCCCCATTTTTAAAGCCGTTTTGTAACCGTAATTTGTTCGTATATATAACTGACGAATTGTTTGTTTTAAATTACTTTATGTTTGATAATGACAAGTTAAAGTTGTCAAAACTATAGTCACAATAAAATCCTCAGTTATACAAACAAAGTTAATTGTCTTATTTGTGTAAATAATGATGTATAACGAAGTAGAAGCCTCCACAGTGAACAGTATGTTATTTTGCTAAAATACATTTTAACCTTTAATTTCACCTGAGGGGAAACTTTGTTAAGAAATTCTTGCGTGAACGGTAAATATTTACGCTAATCAAAATCTTAATATTTAGATTGAAACCGTTGTAGTCGTACACATAACCCTATTCACGCCCACTTTATCATAAATATAAATTGCATTCCCGCTTATTATCAATTCAATCAATTCAAGAATAATTCCAATTCAAAAACTTATGTCTTAGGCCGTCTATAGACGCGTTTCAAGAGTTATCTTTCTTCAGTATAGCTTTGCTTATGACTTTTTAAAAAAACAGTATTTAGGAATAAAATTGAAATAAACTTACTTTGAAAAAAGTGTTGTGTGTGGAATGAACAGGTACATAGAAATGCATTGAGTGAAAAATTCAGCAATTTGCTTTTTTACTCGGTTCCTCAACAAACTTGTGAAGTTGATCATTGAGTAAGGAGCAATCCTAATTCAATGAATTAACTGGTCGATAGATCTGAGGCCACAAACATTCGGAAGAAGAATATGTAATTAGTTATATTGTACAGAGTTTATTAATGAGTGTGATAATTGTTTGTCTTCCGAATCTACTCAAATTTACTACGAATTGGCATTTACTGATTTATTTTAAGCAGAGCGATCAATGTTACTGCATGCAACACCCATACAAAACACTGAAATATTGTGGAGTTCAAAATGTACTGCTTAAGGATGTGAACGATGGCTGAACATTTACAACGTATACTTGAAAAAAAATTCACCGTATATTTTAAATTCACTCTAACATAAGATTGTAATATACATCTAATATAATACGATAATTACTATTTCATTTTGATATATTTTCTTTAATTTGAAAATCAATGATTTAATCTCCGGTCATCATAATTATTACCACAACCAGCTCGTGTGATTCCCATAATTAATCTTATTCATTAATTCGATACAAGTCAAATGTCAACACCAGAAAAATCTAGAGGGATTTGCATCACACAAACGGGGAGTTGAATGAAAAATTAGGGCAAAAGAATTAAACTGCTGCAGGAAAAGGGAGGAAGCGGACAGTGATTTTAATTACAACGCGACCAGAAAGTAAATTACAGAGGAAATCCTTCAGTTGTACTCGTAAATGGATACGTTTCCTTTTTGCCTCGATTCAAAGGATAATTGATATTGCCATAACAAACAAGCCAAGAGCGATAAAAATTCAATTAGTTGTAAATTGCAATTTGCAATGAATTGATATAAAATATGAGAGCATCTGTATTTTATTAGAAATTTGATTAAACCCTCTACTCAAGTTTTTTTGAATAGAGCTTTGTTTGTATTGAGTTTTATGAAAGAATTATAGTATAAAAATGCTGTACACGTAATACACTGTATTGAATAAATATGATAACTAATGGTTTATTTCACTAAACTTAGGTATTACTAATTATAAAATGCACGAATAACGCGGAAGTCGAACAGAAATGTTTTCTTTTAATAAAACAAACGAATCGTAAAATCTAATAATCATGATTATTAGTTTTATTATTTATTGTTGGATTAGAACATGAAAATATAAGAAGTTCTGTAAATTATTCTAGATCTTTTTCTTTGCATACCCTTTACAAGTATTTAGAATTATCCATGAAATTGTTTAGTTATTTATTTATTCAAGTTATAAACAATAATTTCTAGCGATTTTGTTCTCGATTACTTTATAAAAAAAATATGATTTGTTTCAGTTTTAAATTTATTACAGCTGTTTTGCAGAAACAAGAGCAAAAATAGTCAAGATTTGTTTTAAACCAATTTTAGTTTTTAATGTCTACTATGAACACAATTTGCATGTCAGATATAATTAGTCAACATAAATTTAAATCTTATTTACTCCTAAACCGACTGAATGGAAAGAAGAAAGTGCACACAATAATGAGTCGAGATTTCTTAACCTGTCTCACATTTATCCCTTATTACTTGAGTGTGATTTTAAAAATGAAATTATCACGCTACTTTTATATTTTACTCCTGTACAGTTCACAGGAGTAAAATATAAAAATTATATCAAAGCTAGTCAGAGACAAATTATGATAATGCTGGTGAAACAGGCCAAGAGTTAATTTTCAAATTACAATCATGAGTAGAAATGTTTTAGAATACAATTATCTACCCCGAATACGGTTTTTGTAGTAGAGACAAGTATCTTAATTATTTGTTTCTACAAATTAATTCTGATCCGACTGTCTCTTAAAAAAATTAAATTGATTCAGATTTAAAATAATTAAAGCAGTTTTAAAATTAACAGTGCAAAAAATAATGAATCAAGATTATTTTAAGTAAAATTTGATCATCTACCGCAGAAACTATCTTTATGTTAGGTATAAATCTTAAAAAAATTGAAGCACCTGGGGCAATTATTTAGGCTTTTCTAAACTTAAAATTGTACTTCATGCTTAACCAAAATGTGCGATCACTCGTGAGAAGCTTTAAAATGTATGCCTGAATAAAATCAAAGAATGCTTGTAAACTTATAGTGTATACAACGGGTTATGTATACTTAAAAGATAAAATGCCTGTATGCTTTAGGTTTTGAGTGACTACAGGATTCTTTCATATTATTTTTTTTTGCCCGACAGGAAAAAATCTTTAGTGCCCCAAGTTATGTTAATCGAGCCCTGGGTTAAGTTAAAACTGTTTAATATGTGCTTTTTATAACTTTAAAATAAAGTTCTCTTTTGCAAACAATAACATTTTCTAAGATTTGAAATTGAACAACTTGTGTAAATTTAATGGTCAATTTAATTGTAAAAGAACTTTAAAAAAGAGCAACATTTATGGAAAAACTACATTTGCAAAAAGTAAAATTGTCAGTAAACATTAAAATAGAAAACTTCTTTAAAAATCGTAGAATTGTCTAAAATAGAAAACAGCTTTCAGTTTGTTGAGTACTTTTTGTAACTTGGTATCTGAAAAACTAACTAAATGCATTTCCTTTAATTAACACATGCTTGTATATTTTATATGTGAGGATAAAACAAATAGAATTAACGTATTTTTTTGTCGTAATTACGTGATAATTAACAGTATTAAACATAGCAATAAATTTATATTAAAATTCAATTGATTTTTTCAATAATATATGATATAAAAAAAATACTTATAAAATGTTACACCTTTTTATACATACATCATGGCTTTTAATTCATAATAAATGATTCATTTTTTATACTATTCGGAAATTGAATAACTTCCAACTTTATTGACATTATAGCTGGTAGAAAAACATCTTGGTGATGTTAAATTATCTAGAAGATTCTCAAAATCAATTTAAATGTTTTATTGTATTTATTATATTGTATTTAGCTATATAACGTGTTTAATAATATTTTGTTTATTTTGAATGTCTATTGTTTGGACAAACAAATAAACTGAACGTAATAAGGTAGTAAAGACAGTTGAAGTTGTATATTTCCACTGAGAAACTACATTGAAGCAATGTTTCATCAACATTAATATAACGTTTAATGTTATTACAATGTTGACCCACTGAGCAAAAAAACAAGCAAATAACGTTTCATCAACATTGTAACAACATTCAACGTTGTTTTAATGTTGATGAAACATTACATAAATGTTTTTATTCAATGGGGATATAACGTTATTTGTTTCAACAGCCCACTGACCAGGTTGTTATTGTTTACTGCTCATTTATTTTTGTCATGACTTTCTTGATAAATTAATTAAAAATTTAATAAACCTAAAATTAAATTAAATTATTGCAAATGATATATATTTGGAAAGCTTACAAAAAATGCAATCGAATGAAGCTATAGCCAACTATGATTTGTATTTAAAATGATACAACTATGTCGTATTTCATAAAGTTTGACTTTAAAACATAATCGGATATGGTCACGGTATTCTACATAAGAACGTTTTTACCTCATGCCAATATCTTTATAAAGAAATAAGTTATTTCAATATTTCAAAACTGATAAATTTTAAGTTTTAGCATATTACTTGAAAACAATTGAAGATAAACAAATTTTGATTAGGTACAAGAAATAAGCTCTAAAAAAGAGCTATGAAGGCATATATTTGTTTTTGTGTATCATTAACATTAATGGTTCTTAACTTGAAGAAACCATCGAAAATGCTGCACCCTGTACAATAATAATACTCTTATTGCAGTACGGGCATTTGTGGCTAGAAATAAAATAAACTCAAAATGTGCTAATTTATGCACATTAAAAATTAAATTAATATTTCAGTCTATTTTATAATATTGATTAGGTTGATTTTAGCATATAAGCTTTGGTATATTTCTACTAAAAGTTTAAAGCTCTTGACTTAAGCACAAAGTAAATATTTCAACTATTTGTGCATTTGTTTCTAAATAGTTTGATGTAGCCATATACTACAACGTGAAATTTCCGCAATAGAGTTCCAGTTAATTAATTCACGTTGCGCGATTCGTGACTACGTTGACTATCTAGAAAATTAGTTACGGAAAAGCGGAAAACGTATTTCCATTACGGGGCACTATCGATTGTTTAGCGCCGATGGCTCGACCTGGCGGAAAACCGCTGAACTATATCCCTCCTGAAACAGCCCAGAACTAAACCGTTTCAGTGCAGGCAAGCCTGTAATTTCTACGTTTCGAATCTGTAACTTGTCCTATCGAATTTACAGATTTGAAACGTAATTTAAGGAATAGTTGAAGTTTAATGATTTTACCGATGGGTGGCATGTGATGTATTATTTGTAATAAAATATTTATAGAATATGAAAACTTTAACCATTGCGTGTTATGCATTAAATTATAATTTAATAAGAGTTAGAGAAATTGAGTCACAAATTTGAAAAAAAAAACTTTCAGAACTACATATAAATTCAATATCCCGTTGCATACAGGGTGTCCGTATTTCGACAGAATGTATGGGGATCTCGGTTATTTGAAGAGATAGAGAGTCAGTTAAATTGGGGCAAAGTTGCATATTTTAGGGCCCAATATTAATCTAAAACAAATTTAATATATCTTTTTTCGTTTCCGAAATATTGTCAAAAAACTGATTTATTGAAATTTCGTTTTTATTTTTTTATTCAAAAACTATTAGATTTAGAATTTACAACTTTGCCATTATATAGGCACTTTTTTATGAGAAATCTAGTAGCATATTTTATTTCAAGATAACTATCATTTACTGGGGTACCATAGCCAACTTTTGTTTTTCTTTTGCATTTTCTATTTTTTAAAAGAATATTTTTTTCTGAATTCAGTAATGTATCACGCTAAAAAATTGTAACATTTTATGTGTAAAACTGTAATATTTTGGTTTTTGAAAAGAGTGCCTTGGAAACAGTTGAGTAACTCACTCATTTGATAACTCCTAGGGCAAATAATTTGCTTGTTTTCGAGTTATAGCCAAAAAGTAGTTATTTTCCATTTTTGATTTTTATTAATATATTAGTTATTTATTATTCTACTAAAATGAAAGTTGTATGTTCTTGAGACTCTTTTTTGAAGAGAATCGAATGAGGTAAGCAGATTATTGGTATTTTCATTAATAACCAAGATACAATACAAAGTTGTGTTTTTTTTAAATAGAAATCATAGTTGGCTTTGATCTCGAAAAATAAATTATATTTTTTTCTTTTTAATGATGTATTATATGGGGAGGATACATTTACAGTTTCTTTAGAATAAATTAAAATTGTTTTTAATTATTTGCGAGTATGCTTTTTTATTAAGCTCAGTCAGCTTGTTTTAGATTACTTTGTTTGGGGCCATATAAAGCATAGATTAAATAAAATGAGAAATTATAATATTAACATTTTAAGACAATGTTATTGATTTTTAAAATGTAATTTCAAATATTTATATTTATAATGCATATAGGAATGTCATGCAACACACGCATCATTTTGAGCAGGGTTGGTAAACAAAACGTTTTTTTTTTCATTTTAATTAAAACAAACCGTTTTTTTTACAAAACGTGTTTTTTATTGAAATGACGATTGACACATTAACAATTAAAAACATGTTTAAAAAGTGTTTAAAACATTTTTGAAACGTGCTTCAAATATAACATGTTTAATATACGTTTTAAATCCCATTTATGCCCACACAATTGTGACATTTTATTGTGATAAAATTGTATGTTTAATAATGTAATTTGAAATGTCTTCAATAATTTACCTAAAATTTCAAACCATACACAAAAATGTCTTGATAATGTAAATTTCAGTTTTTTTTCGAAGTACATCAAAACAATTGAAGGTATTTTAAATATGAAAGCAGATTATTAATAAGCACTAAAATACGCAACTTTGCCCCAATTTAACCGATTCTCTATCTCTTCAAATAAGCGAGATCCCCACAGTGCCGCTCGCAAAACGGGCACCCTGTATACTTAAATTACTAATTTGAAAATATTCGTTAAGGTGTTTTACAGTTAATAATCCTAGACCTATGCACCTTAAGAAAATAAAATCAAAATCAAACAAGAACAAAGTTCACCCTAGAAAATAGACGTTAGAATGTTATTACATAAAACTAGGTTATGGATATTTTACAATAGTATTAATTATTTCCCATACCGTTTTATCCAGGTCAGTTGATGTGTTGATGAAAAGTCGCTTACCTGTAACAGAATAGTATAAATTATTAAAAAGAATTAATGAAATGTCAACGAATTTCTTAAAAAAGACAATCCTAAAAATGCCTATTTTAACTACATTTTAACCAGTTCTTTGTTTATATTATTTTATGTATTTTTTGTTATTGAACAACTACACAGGTATTTCAGACATCGACATCGATAATTTTACAAGTTTAAAATTGCGGTGAATTGTGTAATACCTAAGTCACTGATTGTGTTGAACAAAATATCTAAAACAAACAATTATTCTTTACATTCACTAAACAGCAAATTAAACTATTTGTTTATCTTTGAAACTCTCACAGTTATTAAAAAAACGACCATTTAATACGCCCGAAAATCAAAAGAATCCTCTGATCATTCTGAAAAGTGCTTACAACAGACAAACCTATTTTGTTTTTTCGATGGAGCCATATTTTGTAAAAGTGTGTCATTAATTACTCATTAATCAATCACATATGAACATTGATGCTAAGTGTTAAATAAACATTTTTGGAGAAGCACATCGCACGTGCTTCTCCAAAAATCCAGCGTATTCATAATAAAAACACTTTCATTCATGCTGTTGTAAATAATACGATCCAATATACATGTTTATGTGGTCTTCTTGAGGTATGATGTTATCACTCATCACTAACACCTTGTTGGAAATTAAGAAATTTGGAATACTAAATTATTTTTTTTAATTACAACTTTAACTAATTATATGTACAATACGTTTATAGTTATATTTAAATACCTTGTCTGTTCGGCCTCAATCTAAAGACCAAATCAGTTCTCCCCTCAAAAACAATATACAGTCTGTTGTTGCAAAATCAAATTTGTTTGATATTTCATTTTTATTCAGAAGTTTAATAGACTATTTAATCAACATTTACAAATTAATCTAATAAAACGAGTGCTAATATACAGAGAATACTTTTTTCAAGAGGAGGCAAAAAAGTAAGAAGGAAGGAGGTGGTAGGAGGGAAGGAGGGATTTGGAAGCAACGCGGAGGCGGAACTAAATGAGAGGGAGGAAGGGGGCAGGAGAAATGGGGAGAACATACAGGGTGTCTACGCTAAACCGTTCGTTAAAAGTTTATGGGGTTGCCGTTGCACTAAAAATTTGAACAAAATCCTTGTCGTACGGTTGAATCAGTTCTCCTCATGTAGAATATTTTGAACTTTGTATCACTTCCGGTTCCACCGGAAGTAGCACCATATTTGTTATTTTAAATAGAACACCCTATATTTTAGTCATTTTTTTGATTCCTCGCTTAAATGGCAACATATTTTATTCAAACATATGTACACTTATCTCTTATAGTTTTCAAGCAAAAAAAATATTTCAAAATTTTGACTTCTAAAAGCCATCTTGAAATCAGTCTGTGACTTCTCTTAAAAGTAAAATAAAAATATGATTTATATCTCTACTTGTACCTAGAGGATGCCTCTATGAGTACATTAATTTGAAACTGTCAATTTTGACAATAAGTTTTCTTAAAATGTCAATATCGAAGTGGCCTCTTCAATATCTCGTAATTCAATTTTTTTAAATGGAATGACCCATTTTTTATCACGTGATACGATTGAGGGAAAGATTTCCTACAAAAAAGTATTAACAACTGTACTCCTGAAGCAAGTCGTTTTCGAATTATTTCGAAGATTTGTTTTTCGTCGCATCTATGCAGGGAATAATGCGCTCATAAGTCGCAACTGAATTTTAGTAGGCAAGTAGTAATGCTTTTGTTTTGTCACGTATGTAATGCGAATTGTTAAATAATAAAAATAATTAGTACAAAGTTTTACAGAAATCAACAAAATGAATAAATACACCCATCAACAAATTCTCAATTTATTCTTTATACATGGCAACTGCGATAGAATTGTTACTGGAACATGTAGAGTAAGTATTCAATGAAACTTAGCCACATTTGCCGCCGATGAATAAAACAAGATTTAGAAGATTGGAATTAAATTCTGTTTAATTGGCAGTTGCCATGTATAAAGAATAAATTGATAATTTGTTGATGCGTGTATTTATTCATTTTGTTGATTTCTGTAAAACTTTGTACTAATTCTTTTTATTATTTGACATTTCGGAATACAATCGCGACAAAACAAAAGCATACTACTGGTATACTAAAATTCAATTCCGACTTATGCGCGCATTATACTCTGCATAAATGGGACGAAAAACGAATCTTCGAAATAATTCGAAAACTACGAAGGAGTATAGTTGTGTAATACTTTTTTGTAGGAAATTTTCCCTCCAATCCTACTACGTGATAAAAATTGGGTAATTCCATTTAAAAAATTGAATTACTAGATATTGAAGAGGGCACTTAGATATTGACATTTTAAGGAAACTTATTGTCAAAATTGACAGTTTCCGATTAATTTACTCATAGAGGCATCTTCTAGGTACAAGTAGAGATATAAATCATATTTTTATCTTAATCTTAAGAGAAGTTACAGACAGATTTCAAGATGCCTTTTAGAGGTCAAAATTTTAGAAATATTTTTTTTGCTTGAAAACTATAAGAGTGTACATATGTTCAAATAAAATATGTTGCAATTTAAAAGAGGAACCCAAAAAATTACTAATATTTAGGGTGTTCTATTTAAAATAACAAATTTGGTGCTACTTCCGGTGGAACCGGAAGTGATATAATGTTGAAAATATTTCACATGAGGAGAACTGATTCAACTATATGACAAGGATTTTTTTCAAATTTTTAGTGCAACGGCAACCCCATAAACTGTTAAGGAACGGTTTAGCGTAGACACCCTGTATATAGAGGGGGCGAGGGGGGGGGGTAGGGCAGGGGCAAAAGGACTATGAGAGGAACAGGGGACTAGGGAACAAATGTGGGAGAGTGGGGAAAGAAGGGTCGATAACGATAGGGTTTTGGAATGTGGCGGGAATAAAGTCTAAAGGGCAGGAGTACAAGTGGAAGAAAGTCTTTGAGAAGTGGGTAACCGGGAAGGACATAGTAGGGTTAGTAGAAAACTGGATGGTGAAGAAGGAATGGGGAGAAGTCAAAGAATGGCTACCGAGGGGGCTTAGATGGGAGATGATAGAGGCAGTAAAATGTGCGCGGAGAGGGAGGGTCAAGGGGGGAATGATTGTTGGATGGAGAGAGGATAGGAAAGAAAGCAAGGGGGAGATGATGGAGGGATGCGAAGGGCTAGTGTGGGTAAATTATCAACAGGGAGGATATCGGGTTGATGTAGGGGTGGTGTACGTAAACAAGAATTGGACAGACATAAGAAAGAAAATAGATGAGAGAGCGCGCGAAGGAGGAAAAGGATGAAGGAGTGGGTGATGGAGGAGGGATGGGAGATTTTGAACGGATGCACGGAGGGCGATTGGGAGGGGAGAAAAACGTACATAAGACCAAGAGGGGCATCAGTAATTGATTATGTGGTGGTCAAGGGAATAGAAAGAAGAGATATAAGAGGCATAGAGGTGGAAGAGCTGCTAGGATCGGATCACCTACCGGTAACTGTGGAGATGTGGATGGAGAAGGGAAGAGGAGAGGAAAGATGGCAAGAAAACGAATACCTTGAGTGTGGGTTGACGGCGATGGAGGATATGAGGAAGAGGCTGGCAAGGATTCAATGGGAAGAGGTCAATACAATGGAGGAGATGGAAAAGATGATAGTGGGATGCGGAAGAAAAAAGAAGGGAGAGAGAAGAGGGGGGAATGCGTGGTTCGATGAGGAGTGTAGGCAGGCGAAGAGGGAGTTGAAGAAGGCTGTGGGAGAATGTGTAAGATATGGAGGAGAAGAGGGGAAAGTGGTGGCGGCAAGGAAAAAGTATGAGGGTATATGTGAGAGAAAGAAGCTGCAGGCGGTGGAAAGAGTGAGCGAAGAATTGAGGGAATGCAGGAACGAGGCGGAAATATGGAAGGTGCTGAGGAGAGGGGAAAGGAAGAGGCAGTTAGGGATATCGTTGAAGGAATGGACAAGGAAGTGCAGAGAGGGTAGTGGAGTGCCAGTAGGGATGGAAGAAGACAGGCGAGGGAATGGAGAGGAAGAGTTCACGGAGGAGGAGGTCGAAAGAGCGTTCAAGGAGGTGAAGGGAGGGAAGGCAGCAGGAAGGGATGGGTTGAGGGCAGAGATGTGGAAGGAGATTGGGGAAGGGGGGAAGAAGAAATTCAGGGAGCTACTGAACCAGATGTGGAGGGGAAGAGTGAGCATACCGGCAGCATAGAGGGTAGGGAGGATGTGCCCGATACATAAAGGAGGGGATCAGAAGGATGCGGATTGCTATAGGGGCATAACGGTGATGAGCACGGGATACAAGATAGCTATGGTGGTAGTAAAAAATAGGCTAAAGGAGGAGGTGAAAGAGAGGAGGCTGCTACCGGAGACGCAGGGGTGCTTTAGGAGAGGTAGGGGGACGAGGGAGCAGGTCTTTACCCTGGCACGAATGGTAGAGAAGGTGATGGAAGAGAAAGGGAGCGTGTATGCGGTGTTTGTGGACCTGAAAGCGGCGTCCGACGCGGTACCAAGGGTAGGACTCTTAGAGTGTCTGAGGAGAAGAGGGGTGAGTGAGGGAATGGTAGAGTGGGTCAGAGGAGTGTATGAGGAAACATGGGCTGTGGCGAAAGTGGGAATAGAAGAGTCGGAGAAGTTTAGGACGTGGGAGGGGCTTAGGCAGGGGTGCCCATTGAGCCCGGTGTTGTTTAACCTCTACACGAGTGAGTTAGAGGAGGTGATGAGGAAAGGACAGGCGGGGGGGGGGGGGGGTGATTGGTAGAAGTAAGGTGTGGAAGGGATGAAGGATATGCTGAAAAGGGCGGAGAGGTTTATGGATAAAAGGGGGTTGAGCGTGAATGTTAGAAAAACGAAATGGATGAGATTCAGAAATAAAGGGAGGGAGGGGAATGTGAAGGAATTAGAGTGGAAAGGAGAGGTGATTGAGAGCGTTAAAACATTCAAGGATTTAGGGTTTTTGTTTAAAGGGACGAGAGGGTATGAGGAGCATGTGAGGTGGATGCAGGGGAAGGCTAGAAAGGCGTGGGAAAAGTAGGGGAAGTGGATGGGGAACAATGTAAGAGTGGCGTGTAAAGTATGGAATGCGTGTGTGAGGTCAGTGTTAATGTATGGGGTGGAAGTATGGAGGACGAGAGGGTATGAGTGTATAGAGAGGGAGCAGTTGTGGTTCTTGAAGCGTATGTTAGGGCTGGAAAGGTCGACACTCGGATACATAGTACTACAAGAAACGAATAGAGAGAAACTAGAGTGTGAGGAAATGGTGAGAATGGCTAGGTATGAGTTATGAAGTTATGGGACCTGGAGGAAGAGAGACTGGTGAATGCGGTGTGGGTGGCGTGCGTGAATGGGATAGAAGGTAAATGGAGGAGCGAGAGAAGGAGAATGTATGAGAGGGTAGGTTTGTCGGAGGCGAAGGTGATGGAGTGGCTGGGGAATGGGGTAAAGATGGATGCGTGGGTGAAAGAGAAGGAGCAGGAGGTGGAAGCACAGGAAAGGCAAGGGTGTATAGAGAGGAGTGAATACAACGATAGGTACGGGAGGTGGCAGGTGCATAGGCGAATGCCGAAATATTTGGTGGAGGGGGTATGGAGTAGGGAGGAAAGGGTGGTGCTGGAGACGGCGAGGTGTTGGTCAGGGCAGAGAGGAAGGAAGGGGGGATGGGGGAAGACTATGGGAGGTGTGTAATGTGTGAGCGGGGGAGGGATACGTGGAGTCATCTGGCAGAGGAGTGCGAGGGGGTAAAGGAGGAATGGGTGGAAATAAGAGGGAATAGAAGAGTGACGGAATGGATGAGGGAGGATGGGGCCCGAGTAAGGACGCTGGAGAAGTTGGGGGAAGAGAGGGAAAGCAGAAGGAAGATAGGGGGCAGTGATTAGTGTAGATATGGATGTAATATAGTATTTTGCCAATAAAGGTCTTTTTTACTTTTTTCAAAGTATACATACGCTGTAAATATTCTGACATTCATTGTTTTTTGAAAAAGATCAATTCGAAGCTTCAAACGAATGTTTTCCACAAAGTGGAGCGAAGAAACCAAATTGAAATTATTTTCTAAGTTCAAGATACCCGTATTTCGACAAAATGTATGGGGATATCAGTTAGTTTGAAGAGATAGAGAGTCGGTTAAATTGGGGCAAAGTTGCGTATTTTAGGGCCTAACAATAATCTAAAAACAATTTTGAAATATCTTTTTTGTTTTCAAGATATCAACAACAAACTGATTTATTTAAAAATCGTTTTTATTTTTTTATTCAAAAACTACTAAATCTGGACATTTAGAACTTTGACAATATAAAGGCACTTTTTAATGAGGAACCTAGTAGCATATTTGTATTTAAGATAACTACAGCCAATTTTTGTTTTTCTTATGGGCGCCATTTTGGATTTTCATATTTTTTTCTGAACTCAGTAATTTATTTTAGATTTAATATTTAAAATTATGATATTTTCTTTTTTGCAAAAAGTGCTTTGGAAACAATGACGTCTTATCTGTTAATCAAAAAGATCTTGACAGCAGTTAAACATTGTTAGCACTCAAAAAATTAATAAGTGTCAATCTTTTATAATAATAATAATAAGTATCGATTATCACATAAAAGTTGCACAAACAAAATTTATTCTACTTTTATTATTATTTCGAAACTATTTACAAAAAAAGTAATTCTTGCATTTTTTTTTGCTACATTTCGGTAAATATTGATCAGCATCACATCTAAGCGTTATATATTTGTAACTTTTCTGCAAATCAGTGGTTTATACGCGTGGCGCATGAAGTAAAATTTCGAGTTTAGAAAATCCCCTTGAAAATTTGTCTCGGGTCTGCGCGGCCCTCGACAAATTTTCTACGCGGGACTTTTCTAAACTCGAAATTTTACTTCATGCTTAGTCTGGGAGTGGAAGACACTCGTTAGTTTAAAATACATCACAACTGTTAAATATGTATCGTCGGATGCCCGTCTTCAGGAGTGATATATAAGCAAATTATGGCTCCTAGTAGTTGTCAAATAAGTGAGTTACTCAACTGTTTCCAAGGCACTCTTTACAAAAAACAAAAAATTATACACATAAAACGTACAATAAACTATAATTGTGATACATTATTGAATTCAGAAAAAAATATGAAAATCCAAAATGGCGCTCATAAGAAAAACAAAAGTTGGCTATGGTCTCTGGGTAAATCTTATAGTTATTTTATAATAAAATATGTTACTAGATTTCTCGTTAAAAAGTGCCTCTATAATGTCAAAGTTGTAAATGTCTGAATTCAATACTTTTTGAATAAAAAAAATAAAAACGAAATTTTAAAAAATCCGTTTTTTGACAATATCTGAAAAACGAAAGTAGATATTTCAAATTTGTTTTTAGATTATTATTGGGACCTAAATTACGCAACTTTGCCCTAATTTAACAGAATCTCTATCTCTTCAAATAATCCCCATACATTCTGTTTAAATACGGACACCCTGTATGCACCACGCGTATAATACACTGCTTTGAATTGAAATTGAAAATCTACGTTCTTAGCATACTGCTTTTATAGCATATAGTGAACGTTTTAATGTTTTAGTGTTTGATATGCGTGGAGCATGAGGTAAAATTTCGAGTTTAGAAAAGTTGGAAAATTTGGGTTTACCTAAAACCAACTTTTGAAGATAACACTATAATTGCTTGGCCGTTAATAAATTAATATCTCCCAATTAACGAGCGATTTGATAACTAATAATTGAATGTAACAAAATAAATTAATTTTACTACTAAATCTGAGATTTTTGAATTAATACAATAGCATATTGAATTTTCGCAAAATATTTGTATAAATTGGGTGAATTTTATAACAAAATTTTAACACTGACACAACATTTTTATTACTGATTATTAATCTACATTCTTAAAATCAAATGTCTCCTTAAATTTGACGATAGTTCAACAAATAAAGTTTTGGTATAAAATAACAGAAAAATCAACCTAGGTGCCTTGACTGATTATTAAAATGCTCAACATAGAATTATTAACATAGAACCAAAATATTATAACATCTGTGCATCTTAACCCAATTGGGTAAAATTAGTAAAATTAAAAACTGCTGGTTTATAATATGAATAATCATCCGATAATATCAAATTAGATAGTTTTCATGGATATTGTTATTGGTTTAAATTCCGCCTCTGTTCTTAATTTGTGTGAAATTCTGCCAATTATAGGTTAAATATAAATATACTTGACAAATTTTAGTTACTTTCATCATTTCCTTAATTTCTCTTATAAAAACAGAAAGTTGTAAACAGTAAAAATTATCCCAGATTAAACATGTAGAAAATTTCGAGTTTAGAAACCAAATCAAATTTTCAGGCTGTTCTAAACTCGAAATTTTACTTTATGCGCCACGCGCATAAAACACTGATTTATCCTAAAGTTTAAAAGCAGCTTATTGATTTTTTACTGTTGTCAAAAGTGGAGTTAAAGAAGTCAAACAAATATGTCAAATAGGATGTTAAGATAACATTTTCATCAGTGACGGCTCGTCAGGGACGGCAGGGTCGGCCGGGCCGTACTGTTAAATTTGATTGAACAAAAATTATACATTTTTTATTTTCTCAGATATAAATATTGTGCATTTTTGTAATAAATATATAGCAGGCTAATATATAGTAATAATAATAAGCATTCAGCATAAGGCCGATAAATGTAGAAATTTATTTTAATTTAATATGTGTTTACTAAGCAACTTCGTATCCGCAAAATCGGCCAGCCGTAGATTTTCATCAGATTATGAAGATTAATGCAAGCGCTACGTCGTCACATGTGTCAGTGCAGTTTCTGTCGTTACATTTCCCCTGCAGGGTGAAAGTACGTCCGCAAATGGTTTACTCGAGTAGGGCAAGTTTGCCGGGGCCGTACTCGCCGTTCTTCCACACAATACACCGATGCCTGCGTCGATGCACATTTCAAATTCGGTTACGTTACACATCACAGATTTTTATTCTAGAACGAGTGGATTTATTTACCAATGTATTTCTGATTATTTTCATATTATTTAATTTAAAAGTAAAATAGGCATTTATGTTAATAGAAATAGGTCATAATTGTTCGTTTTTAATTTTATTTAACAATTCAAAACATATCTCGCATTTTTAAATATCGTTAAACAACTGATGTGATTTAAAAATGCGAACAATCATTTAATAGTTACCTAATTGTAATTTACAAAATATTACCTCTGTATTTTAGGAAGATTATGTGAAATATATCAGTGTATAACTATAATTATTTAATTATATAACATTTTTAGGTATATAACATGTTTAAAAATGTTATTGTAATTCCGAGAATATTCTCTTTCTATTTTTTCAAGTCGGGCAAAATTATTTAATTTAAAGTATCGTTCTAGCGAAGGTGTATGGTTCGGTACGGCTGGCCGTTTAGTATCAGTGCGCGTGCGCCAAAATACATTCGGCCGACCCACTTCATTAGATCACAAGCCGTCACTGATTTTCATTGGCTTCGGATCAGGTTAAGTTTCATTAAATATATATCTTCTTAAGAGAAAAATCAAATAAATAAAAAACAACACTTGTTTTTAAACATGTTTAAAATACTATTCTCAAACGTGTTTTAAACGTAACATCCCTGGTTAGAAATATATTTTGTTATTATTTATATTTTATTTTTATTTCCATCTAGATAAAAAGTGAAACTATTTTATTCTTGTTTTTGAAGAACTAAATTTATGAAAAAAATACTAAGTAGATGAATATTTTTGACGCCAATTTCTAAACCTGCCTTATTCGTTTATTTAGATACAGATTTGCTGATTCTTTGTTCACAAAAACTACAATTAAAATATCATAAATTATTGCAATTACATTTTGTTTACTATCTAGTAAACATTACAAGTCTACTTTTTCTTTCGTCACCTATTTGTAACCAAAATTGTAAATGTAATAAGAAGTGTTTGTTATTGTAGTAAGAAAATAGCTCTTATCATTTTTCATTGCAGCATCATCGATTCGAATTCTGACGCGTGCCATGGGCATCATCATCTTGTCCAGGGGTCGAAATCAAACACACTATTTTTATGTGTCAAAAATTTCAAGAAATGTTCAATAAAGTTAGGATTTTAGAAAGATTTAATGTTTAGACTCGAGAAAAATTATCAACTGTTAGGCAGTTATTAAAAATAAACAAAGTGGTGTAAATAAAAACGGTGACAATTAAATTTATATAATTATTAATATTAAGAACTATATACAGGTTTTTTCATTTAAATATACTTTTACATAAATTAATTGAGAGTTACGTGAAGATCAAATTAATTTGACGAATAAAGCACTAATAACCTTTTTCAATTACCAAATGTACATTTCGGACACAAAGTGACCATTATCAATGGATTAACACTGTTAATCCATTGATATTGGTCACTTTGTGTCCGTACATTTGGTAATTCAAATAAAAGTGTGAAGAAAGGTTATTAGTGCTTAAATTCGTCAAAATACTTTTACATATTCCATATAAACATTTGCAAAATTAATCAACATGAGATCAACTTAAATAGTATATTTAAAACTTCACAATGTTTTAGTTTTTATACGGCTGGCGCATCAAGTAAAATTTCGAGTTTAGAAAAGCCTAATTTGGATTGGTCGCTATGTGACCAATCCAAATTTTCACGCTTTTCTAAACTTGAAACTTGACTTAATGCCTAATCTCTAGAATAGAACAGTACTGTGACAAGTCAAAAAAAAACCTGTTTTTGAGCTATCGCAATAGGTAAATAGATCTCGGCGAGCTCTACAAGAATAAAGCATAATTATTTTCCTATTTTCTTAATTTAAATAGTTAACGCTTGGGAGCGGTAGTTACTTGCTACTCTACGCCACACATTAGATCAGAATTCAGAAAAGCTGGCCAAAAGTCAAAAAAAAATTACTATCTGTGAATTTTGACGTTACTATTTCGATAGATTAGTATTAGCTTTATTAAATTTTCTATGCAGTTACAGTTTATATATTATACCTAACCGTAGTGCCAATTTCAAAAGTAACCCTGGAGCGGTGCACATCTGGCGAGCACATTTGTGGGAAAATCTGCATGAAAAATAATTAAAATATTATTTTAAACAAGGAGAAAGTTATTTGTTCTGCCGTGTTCGGTCGAAAGCTTAACGCAACCTTTTTTGTAATGCTACTGTAAAAATGAACAGCAAAAAACTAGCTGCTATTAGGTGCCGTTTCGTTTGCAGTGCAGCTTTTTTTTAATTTAAAAATCTGGTTAGTTGCTTACATAAATAGGCATTTATTGTGAATTTGTTGTAGGAAAAATAAATGGCAGGGAATCTTTCTTTTTCCAGTACACAAAAAATTACAGCCGATTCAAACGGTAAATACCGTTAGTATACGGTGAAGACGGAACCTCTTCTCGGAAAACATTGCCTCCTGGCGGAAGTCCTACAGATCGCTGTTACCGACGATTAATTTTTAATCGTCGGCAACAAATTCAAATTTTCAGTTTGAATTTTTCTTTTAATAAAATGAGTTTTTGGCCAGTACTTCACTACCTGCAATCTGTTGCGGATTATCGTTGGGACCAGCACCTCTACCTGCTCAACGGTTGGAGGATAAACGCCCGGGCCTTCGGAGGATCACGTACGGCAATTACGGCCCAAGCCGATTAACACGCCCCAGGGAGAGGACAAAGGCCACAGTTGCAATTTGAAAGAAGAGGGATTATGGATTAGTCCACTTCTTTCAAATTGCAGCTTAAACGGTTGTTTGGGTTGAAGAGTTCGCTGGAAATAATTATCTTGGTCACAATAATTATTTTTCGGCGAATTCTTCGCCAACGGCACGTAGTCCTCGAAAACATCCCCACTCCACACGAATTTTCGTGGCATAAATACCGGGAGACGGCATCCAGAAAAGCAGTCCACTCTCCACGCTGTGCATGGGGACAGCTAGTGACTCAAAGAGTAATTGTTTAAAAGATCAGTCGTTCTCTTAAACAATTACACTTATTCAACTGACGCCAGAAAATGCTGTCCGACGCTGACGCCCGCCGTTCCAGTCTTCGTTCCTGCCGTCTATCCAGCCACCGACATCACCATCGACACCGCCTCCAGAGCAACCCGAATCGCCGCCGCTCCAAACTGCCGGTGGAGTCCCTCGTTGCTGTCGTCAAGCACCGCCTCCCAGTGCAACCATAATCGCCGCCGCCTCAAACTGCCACTCGTTGCCGCCGCCGATCCCGCCGCTGCAAAGGAGCCCTGACGATCACACGTCGACGCTGCCATTCCCATCCCTAACATCAACACACCGACGCCTCCAGACGTTGCCACAAACCGTGGTCGCACATCACCGCCACCAGCTTTCGCTATCAGCCGGAGCCACTTTCCGATGTCCGCCAAGACGCTGCCTAGCCACACCACCCTTGGATCTGTTGTCGTGTCTCTTTCATATTTGTTTTTTCAATTCATTGTTTTCTTATTCAATCAATAAATGCTTTTACACTCTTCCTCGTGTTTCAAAAGTTAGTTGCTCCGCTCTCTAAATTCAACCCGACCTGAGCTAGTTGGAAATCAGGGTGAGGTGCCTTCCCCCACTATGACAGTTAGAATTGTCAGAACCAGTTCAGCCTACAAATTTGTTGTTAAGAATGAGTGTGATTCTAAAATAGACTAAAAGAAATTAACTTCAATAAAAATTAACAAAATGGCGCCACCTAAAAGACATTAATTTTAACAAAATTTCACTGCTCGTTTATTGTTGCTAAAAAAAAGCAAGTGTTAGAATGTAATTCGCAAAAAATTATGTTAGTTATTACTTCCGCCAGATAAAAAAAAAACGTGTTTTCAGGTAAACGCGTCTACAATATTGACTGATTAAAATACATGTTTTAAAACATGTATTTTAATCAAAAGAGCACGAAACATCAATATTATTGGTATTTGTTTGTTTGTATAGCGACCATCGACTAATTTTCACGGGGCTTTTCTAAACTCGAAATTTTCTTCATGCGCCGCGCGTACAAAACACTGAATTCAAATGACATTTAGAATATATTCGTTAGAAATGATTCATACAAGATTGATCAAAAAGGATTCTCTTGCAAATGTTCGACCATTTGGACATGTACAATTTTATAAATGATGTACTGAATATTTCCCAATTTTTTATAGTTTTGAAAGTATTTTGCCACGTTTGACTGTCTTAACTTTAATCACTTTCTGAGGACAGTAAATCACTAGATTGTCACTAAATACTTCCAAGAAACACCAGAAATTAGCCACGTCTGAACCACAAACAATTTGTCTGAATCGGAAAGGGGAAAACACCCTGGCAAGAAGTGCACATGAAATGATGCCGCACGGGCGGCGCAGTGGATCGGCTATCGTCGACGCTCTCCCCGCACCACCCGCGCTCGGCCGGTCGGCCAATTTTCGCGCGGTTTGGGAAAACGGGACAATTTTGCGTCCCCAAGTTTTTTTTCGGGGACACTGGGACGGAGAACCGTAAAAAGGGACGGTCCCGTTCAACAGGGTACGTATGGTCACGTTACATATGACCTAACTTGGTCTACATGCAAAAATATATTATGAAAACTTAATTTATATATTAGGTATTTCAAAAATTTTATTTGTACATATCTCAATCTGTCTATGTAAGGCATGGCGACCAAATAATACTACAATATTGCAATATCGACCGAACTAAAGTAACAAAGAGGGTAGTTAAACTGCGGATATTGGTAAAATCCCTAATGGTCCGTTTAATAAACCCGAGTATTCTGTTTGCTTTTGCAATAAATGTCTTAATGTAACAGTTTCAACATAATTAAGATCTATGTTGTCTATATTATAATTGAACTTGTATTTGTTAATTTAACGACTAAATAAAATTACATGACATTTATTTATATTAAGTTGCAGATCAATAAGCACCAGGTGTTTATTTTACCAGATCAGATTGTAACATTACAGCCTGAAAATTTGGATTTGGATGCTACGCTTCGTGTCGCGTTCAAATGCAAACTTTCAGGCTTTTCTAAACTCGAAATTTTACTTCATGCTTAATCAAGGAGTGAAACCACTCGTTAGAAGTTTCAAATTATTTGATAAAAACAACAAATGTATGCAAATTTATGTAAATAATAATCTCCTATTTATAATTGGAAGTGATTCATTACCGAATAATCAAGTTTTGTTTAATTTGACGAATAAAGCACTAATAACCTTTCTTTACACTTAAAAGTGTGAAGAAAGGTTATTAGTGCTTTATTCGTCAAATTAATTTGATCTTTACGTAACTCACAATCAATTTAAGTTTTGTTTGATATTATTTAAAGTAAAAGTGATACTTTTTTCAATTTGTCAGGCTTTTCTTAACTCGAAATTTTCCTCATTCTTAACCAAGGAGGAGGACCACTCGTTAAAAGTAATTTGAATATTTAAATTTTAAACATAGTCAAAACGGTCAAATATTTAAATTATTAATTTATTTATTGTTACTTATTTGCTAACACTAAATGGATGAAATATTTAAATATTCAAATAGTTTATTAATTAGTTAATTATTATAACAACTAAACAAAAAATGTATGTAAACCAAGATAACTAACGAAACTCAAAAGGATTATGAAAATAACTAAAGTTTGTTTGTTTTCAATTCTTTTCAAGAATTCAGTGTTAAGCATGAAGTAAAATTTCGAGTTTAGAAAAGCCTGAAAATTTGGATATGGGCGCGAAGCAAAGCGAGCGCCAAAATCCAAATTTTCAGGCAAAAATTTTAAATTTTACTTCATGCGACAGGCTTATAAAACACTGATTAAATGTGAAGTTTAAATTTGTATTTCAAATTACATTATTAAACATACATTTTTATAACTGACTTAAAACATGTTTTACATGTTGTGTGTGCATGCGTTGAGAATTCAAAAATTTATACATATATACATACGCATATATACATATGTATATATATATATATATATATATATATATATATATATATATATATATATATATATATATATCTGTCTTCATCACCACTAACCTGAGAGGTCTAAGGCTATCTAAAATGCTATACATACAGCTAGCTACGTACGATGAAGTATTATGTACAAAAATAATACAAGATTTGGTAATAGTAAGATTAAGAAAGTCTACTAAGTGCTAAGCTATCGATAAAAAAAGGGAGGCGGGTCAAAAGGGCCTTTGGGAGGAATTGATACTGTCAATTTAGTGTTACGACAACGGTCAGCGGCAGCGATCAGCGGTCACGTTTACTGTTCTAAGAGTTATTGCTCTCGCGGTCAGCGCCATGCACCGCACGACACTCAATTTGTGAAGGCGGCCGCTTTATCAAGACTACAGCAGCAGGACAGAAATGCAGTTATGGGCAACGGCACTAAATGCAAGTCTCATGCATCTGTTTGGGCAGCTCGGAGTTGATGGCAGGTGCGGGTGCGATCTGCGGATTGTGGGTCGGGAGCCTCAAGGGGCGAGGAGACAGCAGCCGATTGCCGGTACCGGAGTGTTCGTCGCGATCGGTCTTCAGTGGCAGCGGCGACAGTTTGGTGGCTGTTGGGTCCTCATCTATGTATGTGATGTCTGAGAGGGGGCGAGGCGGCCAGGGGCCAGTGTGGCTTCGCGAGCTGCGCAAACTTTGTAAGCTGTGTAAACTATGTACCGATCGGCGCTCCTCCAGATCCTCCAATGTGGACTTGAAAGCTCTGATAACTCGCAGCTGCAAACACAGGGTAGCATGGTATTCATAAGACTTTGTAAGCTGTGTAAACCATGTACCGATCGGCGCTCCTCCAGATCCTCCAATGTGGACTTGAAAGCTCTGATAACTCGCAGCTGCAAACACAGGGTAGCAGGGTATTCATAAGACCTCCAGATCCTCCAATGTGGACTTGAAAGCTCTGATAACTCGCAGCTGCAAACACAGGGTAGCAGGGTATTCATAAGACTTTGTAAGCTGTGTAAACTATGTACCGATCGGCGCTCCTCCAATGTGGACTTGAAAGCTCTGATAAGTCGCAGCTGCAAACACAGGGTAGCAGGGTATTCATAAGACCTCCAGATCCTCCAATGTGGACTTGAAAGCTCTGATAACTCGCAGCTGCAAACACAGGGTAGCAGGGTATTCATAAGACTTTGTAAGCTGTGTAAACTATGTACCGATCGGCGCTCCTCCAGATCCTCCAATGTGGACTTGAAAGCTCTGATAACTCGCAGCTGCAAACACAGGGTAGCAGGGTATTCATAAGACACACGTTATAAACATGTTTTAAACACGTTTTTAATGGTTAATGTTTTAAACAGCGTTACAATGAAAAAACTGTTTTAATAAAAATGAAAAAAAAAAAAAAATTTTTAAGAACCCTGATTCTGAACAACTTTTGCAAATTTAATTAAGTTCTAACGTTCAGTTGATTTTTATAATTATTCTTTAATTCCATGCCAAAAATAATATAACAAGTGGGAAAATATTGAAATCTAGGACAAAACTAATAAAATTAAAATTATTTGCGACTTGAACATTGCCCAATAAAATCATTTGTTATCTTCCGACGGACATAAATTACTCGAACGCTTTCTTTGTACACTCGCCGAAAGGGGAGTTTCTGAGTGCTCCGCGCAATTATTTGGCGGCGCGGCGAAACATAAAGCTTTGGCGGCGAGGCGGCAAGTTTTCAGTCTTGGCGAGCCAGCAGCAGACCCAATGGAGTTTCAGCTCCCCCCACTCATTTACGTTCACACTTTCCTGCAAGCATACAGTTCACAGCAGAAATAGTCTTTCCTAGTGTTGTGATTTGTGAAATTGAGAGTTTTCATTTAAATAATTTAAAGTGAATTTAAATAAACTGTTTAACAATTGGTTTAATTTATTAAATAATAACTATAAAGAAAAATATTACTTAAACATATTTTTTTTATACTTTTATTCGATTAATTTTTAATAATAAACATGTTTTAATAAAAATATATTCCTAAAAAATATTAAGTGTTCGGTGTGTCGTTTTTTTAACATTTTCAAACAAAATGTGTTCAAGAAAAAAAGCCGACAATGAAATAATTCCAGACGATGTCTTAAATTACTTCAGAACAATCGGCTATTTCGTCCAATCGACAAAAACTCAAAGAATCAGCACCCCTGTAGGGGAACAACCCCTTCCAGAAAACGGCAGTGGAATCGTAGTCACGAACATCCCCAACCGCCTCCTAGAAGACTACCTCTTCCCCTTTTTCCAGCAAGCCGGCCCGATCTTCAAATTCCGCCTCTTGCTTACCAGCCCCACGACAAACGACGGCACCGCCTTCATCACTTATTACACACGACAAGACGCCGACACTTGCCTGAATTTGTTCGATGGTAAAGCGATTTTCGGCGATGAGGCGATTTCTGTGGCGAAATCCTTGGATAACAGGAGGTTGTTTATCGGGGGGATTCCCGATGTAAAGATGAGGGATGACATCTGGCATGAGTTGATTAAGACGGGAATGAGGGGGGTTGTTGACGTAATCATGTACAAGTCGTATACTGATAAGAACAAGAATAGGGGGTTCGTCTTCGTGGAGTTCGGTAGCCACGAAGAGGCGGCGCAGGCGAAGATTTTCTACAAAGATTTCGTTCTTTTCGGGCAGAGAATAATTGTGGATTGGGCTGCACCTTTGATTAATTTTACCGATAAAGTGATGGATAAAGTAAGTACCTACAGTATATTATTTTTAACTACAATCTTTTTTTAACAATAAAACACTATTAATCTAATAGCCATCGATCTAATTCTCTTTACATCTCTGTGTCATTATTTGACTGTTTAGTTTAGATTATTTAAATTATATTTATGTTTGTTTCCAATTTATTTTATTTAGTACAAGATGTTTTTTTAAAGCCCGAAAATTAGGATTGGTCGCACCGTTTTGCTTCGCAAACAATCTAAATTTTCAGGTTTTTCATTTTCGATAGTTTCTTTAAGTAAAGTACCAGAAATATGAACTAATAATTAACTAACTAATATAAACTTCAGAGCTCTTTTTCAGAGCATATTACATGTGGCTAATCGAAATGTGTCTATCATCAATTGTTTTCGAGTTATACGTCAAAACTCAAAATTTGGCTATTTTGAAATATTGAAATAACTTTCTCATTTAAAAAGATATTAACATTAACTTAAGACAATATTTTATGTAGAATATGCTGACCATATCAGCTTTTGTTTTAAGTTTTAACTTTTTTGAGATATGACATAAAGTTGCGTTATTTTTAATACAAATCTTGGTAGGCCATGTCTTTAGTCGCTTCCATTTTTTGTAAGCTATCCAAAAATATATCATTTGCCATATTTTGATTTAACTTTATTTATTTTTAGTTTTTTAAATTTCAAATCAATATATCAAGAAAGCTATGATAACAAATAAATTAATTGTAAACAATAACAATTTAAAACGTCACTTGTCTTTGTGTCCTTATTGTATATACTTTATTAATAGTAGCTATATATATTTTCCGAGTTAAGCGCCATTTAAATTCATACACATTAATTGCATATTATTAAAAAATCGGAGTGACTTTTCTGAATTCTAAGTGAATATTATTTTAAAGTTCTTCGATATCTCCTTTTCTTATAATATTTCCTAGAAAGAACGAAAGTTTTGGTCCGTAAGTTTCAAACGATCTATTAGGAAATTTTAAATTTAAATAATTTCTAACACTATTGACATTGTGAGCTGGTAAATAACATCTTCGTGATGATCTTATAGCAAGTTATATAGAAAATTCTCAAAATCAACTTTAATTCTAAATATTTTATTGTATTTATTATATTATGTTATAGCTATACATAATATAATAAATTACGTGTTTAATAAGCTTTAATTTTTATAAATATCTTTTGTTCTAATATACAAATAAAGTGAAAGCAATGAGGTAATAATGACAGATGGCGTTTTAAATTGTTGTTTACTATTTATTTATTTTTATCATGGCATTCTTGATAAATGAATTAAAAATTAAATAAACTAAAAACAAATAATTAAAGTTAAATTAAAGCATTCCAAATGATACATTTTTGGAAAGCTTACAAAAAACGGGATTAAATAAAGTCATGGCCAACTATGATCCGTATTTAAAATAATACAGCTTTATGTTATATCTCAAGAAAATTAAACTTATAAGAAAATCTGATATGGTCACGATATTCTACTTAAAAAGTGCCTAAAGAAGGTTTTTACCGCATGCCAATATCTTTATAAATAAAGAAGTTATTTTAAAATTGCTAAATTTTGAGTTTTAGCGTATAACTCGAAAACAATTAAAAATAAACAAATTTTTATTAACTACAATAAATAAGCTATAAAAAAGAGTTCTGGAAGCATATGTTAGTTTTCGCCTATCATTGATATTCATAGTACTTTACTTAAAGAAACCATCGAAAATGCTGCAACCCTGTACATCATGCCTAATCAAAGATTGGAAAACATTTGTTCTAATAATATTACACACCTAATTTAACAACTAATCGGCATACTTCCTTTATAAAGAATGCAAATGTCTTTACAAGTTTTTCCAAAAATCCAAGTTATTGTATGATTTTTTAAAGAGAAATTCCATTGCATGTAGCGGGGCCAAACAAGTCACAAATTAAATATAGAAAAAAACTAAAAATGAATAATATACAGGACATTTTTTGTAAGTATACATAGATGAAGTACAAATTTGTAAAATGTACGTGAGACCAGCAGTATATTTAAAATTTCACTTGAAATGAATGTTTTCTACTCGTGGTGCATGCAATCAAATTTCGAGTTTAGAAAAACCTGAATATTTGGTTTGGTTGCTACGTGACCAAGCCAAATTTTCACACTTTTAGGAAGTCAGGTATATTCATTGGGAAAATGAAACTTGGAATACTCATGGAAATTCAGCCTTTTTAGAAAAAAGTCTAGGAGTTTTTAAAATAATAATAATGATAAATATGCAAATAATACGATTAAAGAATTCACAAATTGTTAGTTCTGTTCGGAGGGGGGGATTTAAAAATTTCGGGGGTAAAAAAAATGTTGTTTTTGCTTTTTTAGGGCCCCTTTTACATACAAAAATTTAAAATTTTGAAAATTTTGGGGGGGGTTAAACCTTTATTTCCCCCCCTCCTGGCTACGGCCTTGGTTCGGAACACGAATTTTACACATTAAATAATAAACAAACAAAATCAAAATAAATAGTGAAGTGTCTATAAAATCATTTTTCCCGTAACTTGATAATTGACATACTAAATTTATTTTACTCTAACCAATTAGTTAAAGATTTCACTCGAAGTTGGTGATTTATACGCGTGGCGCATGAAGTAAAATTTTGAGTATAGATTTGGACCAAATCCAGACGTTCAGGCTTTTCTAAACTCGAAATTTTACTTCATGCTTAATCTGGGAGTGGAAACCCTCGTTAGACAATCAATCAAGAACTTATTTCGTAGTTTCTTTTATTGTCAAATTTATGACATAAAAAATAGAGTTGATGTTGTTTCTTAGTTTGGATTTAAAACAAAAGCAAATTCTTGTCCATTATTTGTGTGTAGGTTCAAGGCCGTAGCCAGGGGAGGGATATAGGGGTCCCTCCTCCTCCGACTCCCGAATTTTTTTTTGGCTACGGTCTTGGTCACAATATCGGTAGTATTAAAGGTAAAAGTTGTGCGAATTTAAACATTTCCAACATTAATAGAATGGCCGTGAATATCAACTAAAATTAAACTAGGTAATCGCTACTACACGCATACAAACACGATATTAACATTTCGTATTATTGGAATAAAATCGATTTGTTACTTTTAAACTATTGATAAAATAATAGTGGCAACATTGCATTTTTATATGTTCTAACTTCATTGTAATCAAGTAGTTTAGAGATTATGTCACACTGTTTTTGTATATGTGTGAAAATGTATTTCTTCTGCTAAATGATTTAATTGAGATTTACTTCAAACGAGTGCCTCCACTCCCAGATTAAGCATGAAGTAAAATTACGAGTTTAAAAAAGCCTTAAAATTTGTTTTTTTCGCGTAGCGCTACGCGACCAAACCAAATTTTCAGGCTTTTCTAAACTCGAAAAGTTACTTCATGCGCCACGCGTATAAAACACTGATTTCAACTGAAGTTCAAAATATACTGATTAGGAATGTAGGTTTATGTTTTATAGCGTTATTAAATAAATTCTAAATAACCCTATTACGTTGACAATTTGTTATGTGTAAGCCCGGTCGTCCACTGGCAGCGTCCACACGCGGCTACGCGCACACGCGATACAAGCGGCGACAGGCGGCTGCAAGACTAGCGGCTACACGCGACAGGGGTCGTACACTGCATGTGACTTCGCGCTGCTCAGTTTGTTGGCACCGCCAAAAGAGTTGTACTTTTGAATGGATTCATAGGGTGTTTACCTTTTGCAAAGTCCCTATGTGATAAGGGGTATGATTGGAATTCGAAAAAATATAATTTTTATAAAAAATGTTTAAGTTATAAAATTCTATATTTATTTTGTAGCAGTTTATACTGTTAAATACTGTTGGATACCGGGAGTGAAAAGTCAATGTTGCACTTAAACACTTAACTTAACTTTATTCTTATAACAATAATTACAATACAGCATGTATTCAGAATGACGGTTGGGTACTAACTAACTGCTTAAGTTCTAGAAAGGGTATATATATGGAGGTAAGACCACACGCGTGAGGACAGACAGAGGCCCGTTTTTGGGGACGTTCCCACGAGGGTGGTATTTACCTATCGTCGATACAGAAAAAGGCTTTCAGACTTAAGGGTGCCTAATAAATACAGGTCTAAGACATTAATGGTAAAAGTTACTTGATGAAATTAAAAGAGAATGGTACCTAATAAATATACATATATCTACGACACTAATGGTAAAAGTCACTTAATGGAAAATAATGAAATGTAATACAAAAAGGGTGTCTAGTACACCTGCTAAACTTAAGATACTATATAATGGGGTTGTTTCCCACGAACGTTAGGGTAGATAGTCTTTATATGGCGACAGTCCGTCTAGCACTTGGGTGGTCATCTAACACCTCCCCGCTGAAGACGAAAGATGGGGGGAAGACACAGGTTTCGTCCTACAAAGGAACGGTGCTGCGTCTGGATTTTGGGAAACTCCTGTCGTCTCGTCTGGGAGCTGAGGCCGTTACTGCATTGTAACGAGGTGGTTGAAGTTCGATTTCTTCGGAGGCACGTTCGTAAATTGCAATTTCTCCGGTGTGATATTGACGTTCAGATCGGAGGTCCGATTCGAAGTTGCAATTGACGAAGTTTTTTATAATGGGTGGCATCAATTCTCCATTCCTTGGATTCCTTGTGAAGCAGCAAAGACGTCTTAACAAATTCCACCAACCACACCAACGACAGATGTTACAACACAACATTAGCGTTAATGTAACACCTAGCAGGCTAAGGATTAGTGTATACCAGCTAGTATGTTTTACGATGAACGGTTTGTTCATTTCGTGGTCTAACAACTCGTCGAATTCGTTGAGTTTTTTATCTGCATACTTTAATTCGGTGAGGTCGATATTTGATAGTTTAATGGGTTGTATTCGAAGTGGTATGGAATCGTTGATTTTCTTGTCGACACAGCATTCGTCTTGCAAAATATTAATTTTTGGAACGTAGTCGACGGATATGTTGGAGAACATTTCGCTGGTTGCTTCGAGAACATAGTAATCGGTGTATCCCTTGCAACCGGGATACAATCGGATGATTCCTGTTTTATTAAGAATTACGTCCTCCATGTGGTCATCACAGAGGATTGTTAACGTTGTTGATTTCAGCAACACATATATCCATTCGTTATTCCGGATGGATTTCCAAGTCTGGATATCGGCTCTGATGGTTCTAGTTGAACATTCTTCTGGAATCTTGGAGAGATGCGGCGACAACAATTGGATTTCGCAATTGGCGATTTCAGTTCTTCTTGTGGTGGAGACTCCTTGGCAGATGAACGATCCTTTGATGAATTCGTCGCATTTATTCAAATCTTGCATAAGGTTATAAAAGGTTTTTGGTTGTGATATTAGGAGATATCGATAACTAGGTTGTATGTAGGAATATATTAGAGGATCTTGATGTTGCATAGGTAACGGGATCATTTCAAAAATAGTGTAGGATAGTTTGTCTAATAACGGAATATTCAATGCAAATATGACAATGTTTCGCTCATCAACAATGACATCTAAATGTATTAATTTGTAGTAAGTTAGAGCGTTTTTATAAGATGGTGATAAAGGAAGTTCATATTCGCCTTTGTATTTCAATAGCTCATTAATTAAGATTTTTGGAGTGACAATCTCCGGAGATAGAATTCCATGTTTAGCAATATTAATGGCGTGAATATAATTATCAAATTCCTCCATTACTCTATTTGCAAGACTGGATAATGTTGAAATATGTTGAATAATGATTGAATCCAATTCTAAATCATTGGTTTTTCCTTGATTGTTTTGTGCAAGATTTGCAATTTTGAATAAATTTTTATTTAATTTTGATTCGTTTTCCTTTAATGCAACAAAAGAGTTATTAAAATTTCGAATCGTGCTCGAAATTACTTGAATTTGTGATTTTAAGAGACCGTTGATTTGCTGTCTATCGTCTATTATCGAGTGAATACTATCGGAATAATATTTCGCATCATTGGCATCGGGTGTACCAATTAGCCAACGTAGTGCTGTAGATACGCCATTTATTAAACCACGGCGTTTCCTGTTTTCTTTGCCAATATAATGATTCAATATTTCTTGTTTTTTATAAATTAGTTTTAGTTGATCGTTAATGTTTCCTAAATTTTGTTCGCAATAAATTGACGAATGTGAATTCTTATTGCCTTTTGATAGAGAACCACAAAGATTTATTGATTTGAGGATTGAATTCTCAAGTGTTCCGCGAGCCTCAGATAAGAAAGAAATGTTTAAATGGGATAGTAATGTTATTTTTGAATTTGATATTCTAGCGTTTCCTAAATTATTGTAGTAAATTCCGCTTGTTTGGTTTAATTGATATATTTGATAGAGATCATTACAATGGACCAGGATCGGTAGGATCGATAGGATCAAGATTACAATCGTCGTCATCTGAAAACGAGGAAGGTTTCAGTAAGTTTTTATGATATTTTACCTTTTTGTTTTTCAATTGCAATTCTACTGTTTGGTTATCGAAGATTCGTGTTATTTTGTATGGTCCTTTGAAATTCGGACAAAGTTTCTTGGAAAGTTTGGGGTTAGTTGATTTGTTTTTAATGTAGACTTTATCGTTTACCTTAAATTCACACGAGTTATTCTTTCTATCGTAAAGACGTTTGCTTGAGTTTTTTGAATTTATTATATTTTCGCGGGCTATTTTGAATGAATTGTTTAATTTGTTTTGTAGTGACTTGACGTAATCATCATAAGTGTAGAGTAGTTTAGGTTCCTGTGTTATGGAAGATGGCAAATATGGTTTATGACCAAATAATAGTTCGTAAGGGGTATGATTAGTCGATTTATGAGTAGAACTATTATAGCTAAACATAGCAAAATGGATGTATTCATCCCAATCAGACTGATTAGGTTTGATGTAATGTTTTAGGTAATCTTTTAAAGTTAGATGTGATCTTTCCAATGCCCCGTTAGTTTGAGGATGGTAAGGTGTGGTGGATATATGTCTAGTTTTAAATAGTCGCGTTAATTCCTTAATTAATTTGGACATAAAATCTGGACCTTGATCGGTTAATAAAGTTTTAGGAATTCCGAAGTATGTGATTATTCGAGTGAGTGCACTAGCAATTGTTTTAGATTCGTGATTGGGGACTGGTTCGGCGAAACTGAATTTAGTTAAATCATCTTGGGCTGTTAAGATGAATCGATTGCCATTTTCTGTTATTGGTAGGGGACCTACAATATCTAATGCTAAACGTTCTAGTGGTTCGGTTGACGTAGATGTGATCTCCATAGGTTGTCTTGTTGGTTTAAAATCGGTTTTATTAATCTGACATGACTGGCAGTTCTTAATGTATTTTCTTATGTCTGATTTCATTGAAGGCCAATAGTAACGTTCTTTAATTTTTGAATAGGTTTTGTTGAATCCGTAATGTCCTGAGAATTTGCTGTCGTGATTGTCAATTAATATTTGTTTTATCTCGTCTTGATTCTTTGGAGTGATTTTAGTTGTGTTGTATATTTTTATTAAATTGTTTTTAAAGACAAATTTTAGCATTTCATACAATTGCGGTAATTTAATGTTATTATGATGATCTGGTGGTATTAAAGTGAATTCATTATCTTTAATCGTTTTTCTAAATGTTTGCAAGCAATGTAAAATGTTCTTGTATTCGAGTTTATCGAAGTGAAAATTAGTAGGGAATAGTAAATAGACAGTTTGTTTAGAATTACTCAGTTTATTACAACCGTTTATGGTTGGTTTAATATTTTCTAAATTAAAATGACTTTGAATAAAATCTGAGTATGGATTACTTTCATCGAGATCCTGAGACCAAAACATTACTATAGGAGTTTTTATTGAAGTTAGTGGTCGATTTTCCTTATCATAAATAATCACTTCTTGATTGTTATAATGGAATTTAATGAATTCTCCATAAGAATCACTGTTAACATAGTTAACAATTCCTGTTTCAGGAAATAATCTACTAAGTCCATCGGCGTTTGAATTTATGCGTCCAGGTTTATATTTTACTTCATACTCATATTCGCTGAGACGAAGTCTCCAACGAACGAGCCGTGACGAGGGATTTTGCATGTTAAAGAGCCATTGTAATGGCCTATGATCGGTGTATATGGTAAATTTTCTTCCATATAAATAAGGACGGAAATGTTCTGTGGAGTTTAGAATAGCTAGAAGTTCTTTTTCCGTGGTTGAATAGTTTGTTTCCGCTTTATTTAATGACCTGGAGTAATAGGCGATTGGGAGGTCTTCTCCGTTTTTCATTTGTGAAAGAACACCACCGACTCCTACGTTCGAGGCGTCTGTAGTTAAGATAAAGGGTTGTGTAAAATCTGGATATTGCAATATAGGCTCTCGAATTAATTTATTTTTTAGGGTTTGGAAGCTTGTTTCTTGTTCATCTTTCCAATGAAATTCGACATCCTTTTTTAATAACACCGTCAGGGGTTTGGCTATTGTGGAAAAGTTATTAATAAATTTGCGATAGTAGCCGATCATGCCTAGGAAAATTTTGATCTGTTTCGGATTTTGTGGACGAGGTACTGATTTAATAGCTTCTATTTTATTAGGATTAGGTTTAAGACCTTCGTCTGAAATTATATGTCCTAGATATTGACACGATTTGTTCAGAAATTCGCATTTGTCTGGCTGTAGTTTTAAATTGTTCTGCCGTAAGCGAGAGAATATGTTTTTTAATTTACGGTTATGATCATCGAGTGAGACTCCATAAATGACAATATCGTCGAGATAAACAAAACATTGATTGTGAGTGAGCCCCATGAGTACGTTATTCATTAGCCTCTGAAAACAACTAGGCGCATTTTTTAATCCAAAAGGCATCCTCGTGTATTCATAGTGGCCATTGGGGGTGCTGAATGCAGTTTTTGGACCATCATCAGTGTCCATTAATATTTGATGGAATCCGCTGGCTAAATCTAGCGTCGTGAAATATTGTGCGTGCCCTAATTGGTCTAAGATATCTTCGATGTTAGGTAAAGGGTAGGCGTCACCGACCGTTTTTTCATTTAATTTGCGGTAGTCGATAACTATCCGCCATTTCCGTTCGCCTGTGGCGTCTAGTTTTTTCGGGACAACCCATAAGGGGCTGGACCAAGGGCTGGTGGACGGTTTTATTATCCCTTGACTTAACATCTTCTCGATTTGTTTATTTACTTCGTTCTTGTGTACCTCTGGATATCGATAAGATTTTGTATGAATTGGAAGCGGGTCTGTAATGGGAATTTTATGACAAGTAGCGTTTGTATAACTTAAGTTATCGTTTGGTAAATAAAATAAATCTTTAAATTCTCGACAAATTTTCGTGATTGAAGTTTTCTCTTCTGAGTTGAGATGATCAAGCCTTAAATTTTGATTTAGTAGTTTTTCTCTTTCAGGATTGTTTATGCAATTTTGATTTATTTGAAAGATTGAATGAGTGTTAGAAATAGGTTCAATTGATATAGAAGGGACTGTGACAATTTGTTTTATTGATGATTTGTTTATTAGCGTAATTAAACACTGATTTTGGTCATTGATATAAACCATTGAATTTGGAATTAAAAGAGATTGATTGGCTGCGAGATTTTGATTAATAATTATACCCTCTTTGAGGTTGAGTGGATTATTTACGTTGATTCTGACGACAGTTTCCGTTCGAGGTTGAACAGTAATATTTATTGATGATGATTGAGGCGTATTACGATGAATTGGAATTGGAATAGAAATTGAATTTAGAATTAGAGAAAAAGAACTATAGTCGATTTTTGCGCTATGCGTTCTTAGAAAATCGTCGCCTAGTAAGCCGTCGAAAGGGATATTAGTGATTGCATCTATGATTTGGAAATTAGATTTTATTCGTTTATTGTGAATTTGGAGGTTGATTTCGGTTTCACCTAAGGTGTAAATTGGAATGTTTGGTGCTAATCCGTTAAGAGCAACTGGATTTTTATCGTGGATTTTGAATTTTGATAAGCTCATAGCTTTAATTAAAGATATGGAAGCGCCCGTGTCGATTAATAATTTAATCGTTTTATCTGGACAATTGGACATGTCAGATTGAAATGTAACATAAATTAAATCATTTGAACTGAAGAATGAATTAGAAATATTTACGTGTTGGATCGTTTCAACATTTGATTTTGTATCTTCATTAGTTATGGGATGCAACTTAGATTTAGGATTTGATTTAATTTTTATTAGAGATTGATTCTCTTGGATGTTTGATTTGGATTTAGGATTTGCGATTGCATGCGAGTTTGAATTAGAATTTATTTCGGAATTTGCGATTGGATGCAAGTTTGAATTCATTATAAATGGAATTGTTCCAGTGCTTGAGTGATTTGATTTTGTTGGTTTGGTATAGGAGGAGGGACTCGATTTATCAGTCGCTCCTGAAAATTTACTGACGCATTTTGATTATTTTGATTTTGTGATGTTGATTTTTTTGAATTGTTATATTGCCTTTTACGACATTCCTCGAGTACGTGACCTGGCCTTTTGCAATATCTACATTGTTTTTGTTGATTCGCTGGATTTCTAGGAGTTTGATAGTTATGAGAATTGTTAGAGAAATGTATAGATTTCGTGCGGATTTGAGGTTTATTGCGGAAGCAATCTTTTGTAAGGTGATTATTTTTTCCACAAGTTTTACATTTTATTTCAATAGACTTGTAAGTTAATCTCAACGCTTTTTCCTCGGCAATTGCTGCGGTAAGCGCTTCGTTAATAGTTTTAAATTCGCGATACCTTAACATTTGAGATAAATTAGGATTCGAGTGATAGATGAAACGGTTCAATGCAATGTCTTCAATCATTAGGAGGCGTCCTTTTAGGCGTTCTTTATCATTTTCGGTTGAATGTATAATAGCTAATGTACGGGAAGTTAAATCTTCTAATCTCTGGTAGAATTGTGACACGTTTTCATGTTGTTCGTGTTTAATATTAGTTAGCTCTTCAAGTAATTGATCAAGAGATTTCCTATCCTGATATAAATTAATTAATAATTCTGAAATATCCTCCCATGTGGTTAAGTTGCAGTGAATATCGATCTGTTCGCGAGCTTTACCCGTAATTTTACTTTTGACAAATAAAAGAAGTGGAGGTATTTGTTGATCACTAGCGAGTTCGAAAACCGAATCGACTTGCTTAATAAAACTTCTTATTTTGTATCTATCTCCGTCGAAGTTATTCGGAATAAGTTTAATTAAGAAATCAAGTGAAAGTGAGTTAGCATTGTCATTTTGTTCGGAGTTAGGCATGATGTTTTTGTTTGTTTAGGAAAAAAGAGTTAAGGATGCAAGACTGAATAAAAAGCGACTCACCGTTGTTCCAATATTTTCAGACAGTCGGAATGTTGCTGATCGCCGTTCTCTGGATCGGGCCTGAAATCTTCTTATGTTGCACCAGGAGTTTCCTCTGGGAAGACGAATTCGTTGGCTTATTTCGCGAACCGGATGAACGTCCCGACTATCCCACTTCTGACACCAATAATATGTTGGATACCGGGAGTGAAAAGTCAATGTTGCACTTAAACACTTAACTTAACTTTATTCTTATAACAATAATTACAATACAGCATGTATTCAGAATGACGGTTGGGTACTAACTAACTGCTTAAGTTCTAGAAAGGGTATATATATGGAGGTAAGACCACACGCGTGAGGACAGACAGAGGCCCGTTTTTGGGGACGTTCCCACGAGGGTGGTATTTACCTATCGTCGATACAGAAAAAGGCTTTCAGACTTAAGGGTGCCTAATAAATACAGGTCTAAGACATTAATGGTAAAAGTTACTTGATGAAATTAAAAGAGAATGGTACCTAATAAATATACATATATCTACGACACTAATGGTAAAAGTCACTTAATGGAAAATAATGAAATGTAATACAAAAAGGGTGTCTAGTACACCTGCTAAACTTAAGATACTATATAATGGGGTTGTTTCCCACGAACGTTAGGGTAGATAGTCTTTATATGGCGACAGTCCGTCTAGCACTTGGGTGGTCATCTAACAATACACCTACCTAGTAAGATATGAAGAGTGATAAAAATATTTAGCACTATTGTTATCAAAAAAAGTAAGGTTGGACTTGGAGAAGACAAAGTAGGAAGAAAAGACGCAGGACTAGACGCGGCTACGAGCGACGGATCCCAGTCTCTTGGGATCTGTCGCAGCTTCACGCTAGGCGTGAGAATCCGCATGTCAGCGCACGCTTACACTGGACGAGATTCATTGGATTTACACACATCGGGATCTGTCGCGCGTATTTTATACGCCCGTTGTCGTTCGTATCGCATGAGCGCGTAGCCGCGTGGACGACCAGCCTAAGACTTAATACTAGTTATTCTCTACTAGATGCGTACAATTACGATTTCTCATTTCGTACTAATGAAACAAAATCTAGTTAGTAAGTTTTGAACTTTCTATTGATAAAATGAACGTGGAAACCATTGGGAATTATTAAAAGCCCCGTGTACGGGGCATTTCTAAACTCGAAATTTTACTTCATGCGCCACGCGTATAAAACACTGAAATTTTTCAAAGTTTAAAAAATATTAGCCTTTAGTTGTTCGGTTGGTTGACAAATTGTGTTGAATCTTCTAAGCTGATTATACATACTAATTCTATTTATAAATATTAATCAGTATTAAAAGTCCAATTTTGTTTTAAGGCACACTACATTTATTGCCAAAAAATCATGTGAACAATATTTATTACTTTTTTTTCTAGCATAAATCTTGAATTAATATCAACATATCGAGCATAATTGGATTCAGAAAAACAATGTTCAATATAATAAAATAAGAAAAATATACGCAGCCATTTAAAAATGTAAACTTGACTATTATTTGGCAACGAAGTTAATTTTGAAAATATATATAATTAGTGTCACTTTATGGTATTGACACTACGATTGACTTTGTTTTTTTAGTTCATCCAAATCGGTCAATATATAACAGTTATGGCGTCGGGCGTTTTTTTATCGAACACCCGGTATAATAATGCACATTGTTTTATTTGTCTATGCATCAGACTTATCGTCTTAATCGCCCTTTCAATACAATCAAATCGCAAATCTGCAATGTTCGAAAATCAATCAAAATTAAATAAAGAAAGCGCCGACATGAAAGGTGTCTGAACGCGTTAGTTTTTGTTGATCCAAAATGGTTTACTTATGAAAACAATCAAGTGGTGTTATTGTCTGTTCGGGAGGATCGGCGCGATACCCGTCGAGGTATGTGTGCTTAAGAGAGAGAGAGAGAGAGAGCGGAGCGTGTATTTATTCTCTAAAATGACAGAGATACGATTTCGGCAATTTAATCACGCTATTCGATTAAGTCATTGACCTTTGGGTTTATTTCTGGGATTTCAAACAGAAAACTTTTCACTTCAGCTATTAATGAGTTTTCAACAGTCAAACTAGATGTCGACACCCGCGAGAGTGCGGAAATGCGTGAAGCTAATTTTAGATGGGGTTGCAGCTCTGTGTAAATTTGAACTCAGTGGTGGAAACATTGCATTTTTATATGTTCTAACCTTATTGTAATCAAGTAATTTAGAGGTTATATTACACTGTTTTTGTATACATGTAAAAATGTATTTCTTCTACTACATCATTTGATTTAAATTTAGTTCGAACGAGGGTCTTCACTCCCAGACTGAGCATGAAGTAAAATTTCGAGTTTAGAAATGCCTGAAAATTTGATTTGGTCGCGTACCGCTACGCGACGAAACGAAATTTTCAGGCTTTTCTAAACTCGAAATTTTACTTCATGCGCCACGCGTATAAAACACTGATTTTAACTAAAGTTCAAAATATACTGATTAAGTATGTAGATTTATGATTTATACCGTTATTAAATAAATAAATATTCCAAATTTTGTTGACAATTTATGTTATGTGCAAGATTGAATGATAGTTAATCTCTACTATATGCGTACAATCACAATACTAACATTTCGAATTAATAAAACAAAATGTAGTTAGTTGGTTTTGAACTATCTATTGATAAAATAAAGGCGGCAACATTGCATTTTAATGTGTTGTAACTTCATTGTAATCAAGTAATTTAGAGGTTATGTTACACTGTTTAAACGCTATTAAATTATTAGTTGGACACTAACAATAGTAATCTACTAAAAAGTTTTATTAATCCGAAAATGTTAATATCATCCTTAGAACCGTGGTAAAGCTGTATGCCAAGGCCTAGCCAGGGGGGGGATGGGGATTCAACCCAATGTATTGTTTTAACTAGCAGAAATGGCCATGAAATTAACAACTTTATTCTACACCGTCCGTTTTTATCAAGTTTTATATTTTTTTGTGATTTTATCAATTTCATTATTTGAAAAGATAAAAATCCACCAATTCGCTTTTTTTTTGGGCGCCACTGCCATGAAACAAAGACAAAAACAATAGATTAGCTTTAAATAAACTAAATTTGATATGTTGAAGTGAAAATTATACAAAATACGAGTTAAAAAATGTGCAAGATTACCAAATTGTTCAGTCATAAAACCACTAAATTGTCACAATCACACAATCAAGCTTATTCAATCTTCAAAAAAAGTTAAATATTTCAACTGGTTTTTCACACAGGCAGTTTTTCTTATTAGTTTACGTAACTTAGTGAACAAGTTGTAAATTTTAAAATATTCTTTGTTTATTAACCCCTTCATGTACAGGGTAGTGCATTTTGGACGTGCCACATATGAAAAACTTTTTTATTTGTAGAGATATTGAAAAATCGTTTTCGCGAGCCAATTTTTCGTGTTTTAATCAATTGCGAAAGGAAAATTGATCTATCTCTAATCGTTTACGCTCTATAACCGGAAGTTTATAAAATGTCATTTTTATGAAGTTACTGTAGCTCATTTGTTTTACAAGTTATAACCAAACTGTAAAAGCTTTCTTCAAGGACGTTTCGTTTTTGTTTTCCTACACCAAATTCACTTTTTTTTTTATGGGCGCAGATGGAGTTAAATAGCATTTTTGATGCCGATTTCAACGATCTGCCACTTGTGTACCTTTATTAAAACATTTTTTTTTGTTATATACGACCAGCAAAGTACACAGTTTATTTTCAATCAACTGTGCTTATTTAGAAAACAAAATATACCACACTGATAGTAGTCATATTATCCAACAAATTGCAACCATCACCAGGTAACAAAATTGTTTACCGGTTGTCATGGCAACTGTGTCAATGATATTTTTTTGGCAAAAGTATGTATGCGGCACATCATTGAAATTAGGGTTAAAAATGTTTTTCAGTGATATGCATATCTCCATATGCGCCCATAAGGAAAATGTGATTTTGATACAAGAAAACAAAAACTGAACTCCTTGAAACAAAACAGATACGTAATTTTATTGGGTGTAAAAAGTTGTCATAGGAAAGTTTTTCCAGTTTGGTTATAACTTTAAAAACAAATGAGTTACAGTAACTTCATAAACACGACATTTTATTAACTTCAGGTTATAGAGCGGAAACGGTTAGAGATACATCAATTTTACTTTTGCCATTGATTAAAACACAAAAAAGTGACACTGGCTCGCGAAAACGGTTTTTCAATATCTCTTCAAATAAAAAGGTTTTCCATATGTGGCACCTCCAAAATGCACCACCCTGTAGATGCTCGTGTCTGTCACAGGCGTTGCTTATAGGCAATTTTGCCCGCGCTCGTGTTTATCACGGGCTCCGTTATATTTCCTCAACAAATTTTACCTGCTCGTTTTCGCTTCGAACTACATTTTTATCAAAAAAAAATGTAATAATTTTTTACCAAAAATTCCAAAATATTGTGATCATTTTTTGACCGGAAATTTTAATTAATGTGTGCATGAAGTGGTTAATAGCGTTCAATTTGCATTTTCTAACGAGTGTTTCTAATCCTTGGTTAAGCATGAAGTAACATTTCTAAGAAAATCCTGAAAATTTGGTTTGGTAGCGTAAGCTTTTCTTTACTTGAAATTTTACTTTATGCATCACGCGTATTTAAAGTGAAGTTCAAAACATACTTATTTTTTATCTCACTTTAATACATTTTACGAACTTTTATTTTATCTAAGCAATTTGCTTAGGAATTTACCATTTTCAGTATTTAAATTAAAGACGTAATGTTGACTCTTCTAATTTTTATGAGTCGAAGAAAACCTCGGAAAAAAAAGAATCTGGCAACACTGGCTGTACATCTATTTCCACGTTTTCATAATTGTTTCTTAGTGGCCTAGATACAGGTGCAAGATTTTGATTTTTTTTAATTATGAACATTTTTTGCGATTTTCAACAGCTTTGAAATTTTTAACAAATTCTGTCTTTTTTTCTTAATTTTTATTGTCTTCCATAATATTTATGAATTTTATAAATGTTGACAGTATTCCTAATTTCTTGCTTTCATGAAGGTTTATGCACATTTTCTTATTTTTCATGATTTTCCAACATTTAGTGGTCGATTTTGTTGATTTTATGTTGTTTTAATTTAGTCACATTCTTGAAATTCGATCTAACGCCTTTAAAACATTTTTGTTAAAAAATAGACAATTGCGACCTAAATACTAGGAAGCTAAAAGTTTATTTTGACACTCGTAAAAAGTCAAAGAAACACGAGTTTATGATATAATTTTTAAACAAAGAGACCGCCATAACACAACCTCGCAGCGTTGTTCATTTAATTAACAGATTTGTAGAATCTTACTGGTAAAATATAATTATTCTACAAGAAAGCTTAACTCTCCCCTTCAAAATACATTTTTATTTTTTCCAATGGGACACTGCGATCAAAAGTTATCAAATTTCTACCGTCGACTTGGTATACGCACAGTTCATATATATCCAGTTAGCCAGTCCCCATATAAATTTTGGGTACACGCGAATGGGAGCAGAGCGCTGGATACCAAATTGGTGTATATGGCTGCCTATATACACCAGTCTGGCTTCCTGTGGTCGGTCGGTTACGATTATTTTACTCCAGATGTTGCGAAATCAAGTTTCAGAGAGAGAGTGAGAGAGAGACAATTTCTGTCTCCCTCTATTCCGCGCTTCTCGTTGTATCATATTCCAGATGTTGATTTTTCAATCTTGAAAACACGTTTTTTTTTTTTCTTTTAACGAGCTAAGGATGCGTGTTACATTCATTCATGCGTTTCCTTCTACAATTTTATTTTCTGCGTTATTAGAGAATAGATTTTATGAAATTATATGTGAACGTTGTAAAATTCATTAAGTATTATTTATTTTGTACAAGAAACTTAAAATACAAAACTATTTAACTTTTGATAAAAAGTAAAACAAATACATCAACTTATCATTTTATTAACTAATCAGATCAATCCTATTGATCAAATCTACTGATCGATAAGGGTTTCTTTTTTAGTTAAAGGGGTCAGTGCAAAATGCAGTTAAGTCATTTTTTTTTAGTTTTTGAATTATTACCGTTTGAAGTTTTTAACCCATTAAGCGCCGTTGATGCATACACGCAACATATTATTTTTTGATAATTAAGTTACTAAATAAGTTTATTTGATATATTATATTATTTGACCTGAATTGAAAATGTACCAAGAAAAATTTAAATATTTTGTTATTTAAAGTGTATTATAAATACTTCACAATATTACAATGTTTTATACGCGTGGCGCATGAAGTAAAATTTCGAGTTTAGAAAAGCCTAATTTGGCTACGCGCCCGAGCCAAATTTTCAGGCTTTTCTAAACTCGAAATTTTACTTCATGCTTAGTCTGGGAGTGGATACACTCGTTCTTAAGTTCATATTGCACGTTTTTATATAAAATCGACGAATGCCTGAACATTGACAGCGTATACATTACATTGTTGAGGCACTAATTTTTTTAAAATCCTTTATCACTTTAATATAATAATAATAATAAACTATTTATGATTTTTAACTTTTTATTAAATTCACGTATACCTATGTGTATTTAAAGAAAAAAATCACAGTACGTAATGCAATAAGTCATTCATAGAAATCATAAAATGAAGTGTAGAATTTTAATTAAAATTAACTTTTAGAGTTAAAATTGCTTGGCCGTTAATGGGTTAAAATAGTTTTAAATATACTATGTGTCCCGTTTTAAGGCGCATTGTATGTTTCATGTAAAGATTTCCAATGTAATTGGAATTTGAGTTTGTATCGCTTATTGAACCAAAACGATTACAATAAAATTAAAATCATTTCTTTACCTACTAGCAGTATTTTCGAGGTATTATTTTTAAGTTCTCCTCAGTTTCATTTGAAATATAGCTTGAAAATAGTGAACGATTATACGAAAATACAATCGTCAAAACAGTAGATTGCTACGAAAAGTCAGTGTTTGGCATCAAATTTATTAAAACACAAAGCAATAATTCAATTCAACATGAGTGTTTATTCTGCAAAAGAAAAAAATCAGATCCCAAAATGGACTCAGTATATATTTTAATCACGATGCGTATTTTATTAAATGAACCATACTTTTAATAAATATTAACAGTTTCAGAAATTTGTGGTTTTTGCACTGACTACTTTAATTATCTGTTTACTTTGAACGATTGTTACATGATCAACTTGTACTTTTCCGATTGAAATTTTATAAACGCTTATTGTGTGCCATTTGACCAACACCGACAACACTCAGCGGGCACTAAAATGTTACCTAATTTTTGGATTAAAATTTATGGCATCCATCGTGCGGCTGCATGGGGATAATTTGAAAAAGAATAAGCAGAAATATTTTTCGATATTCTCAATACTCCGAGATACACGAAATGTTATATAGAGAAAGTACAAATTATATAAAAATCATGAAACTTTATAATTGAGAATATTATCAAAAACTGCGAAACAAACAAACTTGTTAAATCAAGTAATTAGTCACATTAATAACATTATAAATTTTACATTTTAATAATTGTTACCGATCTCATGGCTATCTTTTTTTGTACGGAAATATACGTTTTAGGGTCCCAGGAATCAGAAACAAGTGTTATCCCTAATATTTGAGATAATTGGCTCAAATATTGAAATATGTTGAAAAGTCTCGTTAAGTGATGATAATCAAAAACATTTAGAAAACAACAAGATGTCTTTTAATAGAATAAGTATAATAGATTTTCTCTGAGAAGTGTAATTGCAAAAATTATTGAATACTCTATTTTCAGTTTACGTTTTGTATGTCAGGTTAATTCAATTATTTCAATGGTTTTATTCTTAGTCAGATTACATTTATAAAAGGTACCGATGGGATTATGTTACAGACTAAATAGGTAAGTAAAAATAATTCAAAATGATTTATGAAAACCCGATCAAAATAAAAAATAAAATATCGGTTAGTAAAAAACATGATAAGAAATTACCGAATTGGATTCTGCGGATACGGATTAAAAGTGTCAACAGTAAATAATCTTTTCAAATCCCAAAATATTTATGGTTTTTAAAAGGTTGCGGATTATCTGTAAGTTGCAGTGGTATTGTTCTGGTCGCGCAATACTTGAGGGTATACACCATAATAAAAAAGTGGTCGAAAAAATGCCTACAAATAGGTAAAAACAGCTAGATCACTTCGAAGAATTTGATTTTTCATCCCTTCTATAAAGCTATCCCCACTAAAATAATGAATATTGTCCAAAAAGAAAATAGTCAAGGAAAAAAGTTAATTCGATATTCATACACGTTATTCAGAGTGTAAATGGATGAAACGGAACGTAGCATTTTTAATGTTAATGTCTTAAAATTAAAATATTATCTTCGCTAATTATTTCAGGGAAATTATGATATTCATTTGGTTAAAGTAAAAATATACACACCGAGCTTTGCTATTTATTGCATTTTTAGAAACCGGAGTGTCATGAAATTAAACAAGCAAATGTGAGGTGTTGATTTGTTGGCTTTTTATTTAAAATATATTCTGTTGATTTTGTGTTACACTTCGATCTATTCTGTATAATTATTACTGAATAAAAAAAAAACGAAAAAACTGCTTCTAAAATATCGTTAATAAATAAGAAAACAGTTATATGTATATTTAATATAGTTTTTTAATGTGTGTTACTTTTTTGTATATATGAATGTTTATATGAATCTATATTTCTATGTTTTTAGTTTTGTGTATTCGCAAATAATTTATCTATTTTATTGAAATAATTTCTGTTTTTATTATCAATTCCAATTAAAATACCCATCAAACATTTTTCAAATTGATTTTTTCATTGTAAAAAGATTTTTGTATTTATCTGACTTTTAAATAAAAAATGTTTAATAACATAAATATATTAAAAATCTATTAATTTTTAAACACGTTTTTATTAAAAATATATATAACTAAAAATGTTGGAAATATATTTTACATTTTTTCATTGTAAAATGACTTTGTTTATTTATACAAATTATGAATATTTGAAACAATAATCGATTAATCTAATAATTTTAACAATTTTTTTATTAAAAATATATTAAATAACTAAAAACGTTGAAAATATATTTTAGAATTGTTAATTTCATTGTAAATTTTTTTTTATAAAATATATTTTCGAATAGACTTTTTGTGGTGATAATAAATTTTATTATTCGTCTACCACAGTTCATATACAGGAAGTTTTAAAGTATATACCGGGTGTGGCACTTAAGACGCCTCGGACCACAGCTCCTTTACGATAAAAGCTATCGAAAAAAATCTAAGAGCAAAGTGGTGCATAATTACCATCGCTATGTTTCAAAAATATTTATAATCATCAGTGGCGTGCCGTATTCCAGTGGCGTACCAAACTTATGTTTTTTTAAATGGAATGCCCTATTTTTTATTGCAGATTTGGAAAGTGCTCGAAGAGTACTTATTTTTTTATCTAACATGTTATACCCGTCACTTTAGCGGTTTCGCTGTTATAACCCCTTCTTTCAAAATTGCGCCCCATTTTTGAGATTGTTTTGTAGAGAAACTAATTGACGCCGGCGCCTAAATTTTGAATTGAGGTACAGGTTAAGACCTCGTATACCTTCACATAATTTTTTTTCAGGTCATTTATGGAAAAAAAATATTTTTGATTGAACTTCGCATGTTGTCATTTTTTTCGAAAATTTCAAATGGTACCCCCCTAAAAAAATTACGGTGTTGTACAGCCAAAACTCTAAATTTTTCATTGGTACAAAAAAAATTACACATTGCATAACAAAATTTCGGAGAAAAAAGGAATTTCATCGCAAATGCCGGGAAACGTTTTCCGTTCCCAAGAGTGCCATGAGAAAACAAAAACACAAATACGGTCAACATAATAGTATGTACCTATTTATTCAACATGATATGAAAAATGCAGATAAAGAAAATTTAACAACTTAAACTAAATGTTCGAAATGACGACCTTCCTGCTGGAGGCATAACCGCAACTTCGACTCACAGGCTCTAGACACTGCCCTAAGGAATTCTGGTGATATACCGCGGAAAGCCGCGCGGATTCTCTCCCTCATATCCTCGACAGTTGGTACCGTCCTGTAAACCTCGTCTTTGATATGGCCCCAAAGGAAGAAGTCAAGGGGAGTGAGGTCTGGTGATCTTGGCGGCCACCTCACAGGACCCCCACGACCAATCCAGGAGTCCGGAAACGTTTCATCTAGAAATTCCCGAACGACACGGCTATTATGTGCAGGAGCTCCATCGTGCTGGAAAACTATCTGTCGTAGAGCGGCTAGAGGGACATTTTCCAAGAGATCATCCAAGTCGTCGCGAAGGAACCTCAAATAACTGTTGCCGTTCAGGTGCCCCTCGATGAAATAAGGACCCAAAAGGTGTTCTCCAAGTATGCCTCCCCAAACATTCAGCGACCATCTTTGCTGGTGGTTTATCATTCGCATGGCGTGTGGGTTTTCATCGGCGTAATAATGGTAGTTGTGGCGATTGACATGCCCATTTCTATGGAACGTCGCTTCATCAGAAAATAATACGCGCATAAGAAATGATTCCTCCTGCTCAATTTTGTTGATAGCCCAGAAGCAGAAATCTTGCCTCGCATGAAAATCTTGAGGTTGCAATTCTGGGTGCAGTTGAATCTTAAATGGACGGAATTTGTACTTTTGAAGAACACGAAATATCGTGATTCCTACTAATATCACGGATACTGGTATGAGGATCTTCAATAATTGCCTCCAGAACCTGCAGTTCATTATTTTCGGTAAAAACTGTCTTCTTTCTAACTCTCCTTGGCCGTTTCACACTTCCCATAGTAGTAAATCTCTCCAACACTTTTTGAAACGCACGTTCATTTGGATGTGCCCTGTGCGGATATCTCGCAGCGTACACTCGTGACGCCAAGAAACAATTCTTGTTACATTCTCCAAGAATAAATATCATTTCCTCTTGAGTTCGGAACATTTTTAGAACGTTTATCAAAAATGACTTATGGCTGCTACTGGCGTCTAATAATGCGATGAATTTCCTTTTTTCTCCGAAATTTTGTTATGCAATGTGTATTCTTTTTTTGTACCAATGAAAAATTTAGAGTTTTGGCTGTACAACGCCGTAATTTTTTTAGGGGGGTGCCATTTGAAATTTTCGAAAAAAATGACAACATGCGAAGTTCAATCAAAAATTATTTTTTTTTCCATAAATTACCCGAAAAAAAATTATGTGAAGGTATACGAGGTCTAAACCTGTACCTCAATTTAAAATGTAGGCGCCGGCGTCAATTAGTTTCTCTATAAAACAATCTCAAAAATGGGGCGCAATTTTGAAAGAAGGGGTTATAACATCGAAACCGCTAATGTGAAGGGTATAACATGTTAGATAAAAAAATAAGTACTCTCCGAGCACTTTTCAAATCTGCAATAAAAATAGGGCATTCCATTTAAAAAAACATAAGTTTGGTACGCCACTGGAGTACGGCACGCCACTGATGATTATAAATATTTTTGAAACATAGCGACTGTAAATATGCACCACTTTGCTCTTAGATTTTTTTCGATAGCTTTTATCGTAAAGGAGCTATGGTCCGAGGCGTCTTAAGTGCCCCACCCGGTATATTTCAAATTCACCTTATTTTCTTTAAATCTGTAGATATTCGTTGTGTTTTTAAAAGAGTTCAATTTGATGCTTTAAACGAGTGTTTTCCTCCCCCAGATTAAGCATGAAGTAAAATTTCGAGTTTAGAAAAGCCCCGTGAAAATTTGTCTCGGGTCGCGCAGTGACCCGAGACAAATTTTCGCGGGGCTTTTCTAAACTCGAAATTTTACTTCATGCGCCACGCGAATAAAATACTAAAATATTGTGAAATGTAAGTATATTTGAACCTCACGTAAAATCAGTGTTTGTGCGCGGGGCGCATGAAGTAAAATTTCGAGTTTAGAAAAGCCCAGAAAAATGTACAGTGTATTCTGTATATTGAGTTATTTATACTTAAAAAACTCTCTGTATAACTAATCAATAATATAAATTATTTGCCAAATTTGGTACATACCAAAGTTCTAGTTGAATTTATGAAGAAAAAGAAACAATCAAGATAAAAATAATATCAAATGAATTCTTTAATGTAAACTCATTGAATTTAATTTTTTGATTTTTAGTTAAATTTTAGGTTTATTTAGGAGCTTTTTAAATATATCTGATTCCCAAAGTCCATAATTTTGAACACGCTGGAAATCTGAAAATAAAAGAAATGTTTCGGAACAGTTTATTTTTTCTGAAGGTCATCAAATTTATCATCGTACAAGTGGTGTAGACGGGATCAAATTACACGACGAAATAAGAGCGAGCGCGTTTATGCGTGTGTGTGTGTGTGTGTGTGTACACGCAACCGGAGCAGTTTTCTCTAGAATACTTCTACGTTTACTCTATTCATAAGTAGATGGACCCACTTCCCGACCACAGTATCTCCTTTTCTATCCTCGAAAACTCGGAATCCAGTTCTCCCATAAGCATTGTCTACCCTTGGTATACGTTTGCTCAAATGGGTCACTTCGCGCGCGCAATTGAAATTGAAAATAACCGCATACTTGATACTACGGGGGTGGTTTTCGGGAGAAGCTCGGGGGGTAGGAGTGGTAAACTTTTTTCATCTTATTAGGAGTCCAGTACTTGACATGCACACACATGTTCAGCTAATTCGGGCGATGTTTTAAGGTCAAATCTCTGACGACTGGACTATAAAAACTTCTTCAGTTTGAAACATTTCATTTTTTGTTGTTTAGATACAAATTCGTAGAATTTTGAACGTAGCTCGAGTTTGAAATAATATTTTTTGTTGTTTAGATAAAAGTTATTTTTATAAGAAACCTGGACGTGGATCAATCTCGCGATGATTTCGTTCAATTCCTCTGGATGGTTTTAAACGGCTTGAACACCGTACAAAAAGTTTACAAATTCGGAGACTACGCTTTTGTCCGCTTCAAAACCAGGAGAGACGCTCAGAAAGGAATGTGGCAATTGAAAGGTGAGTTTGAATTAAAAATTGGTGTTTCTTTACACATACCATACATATACAACAGAGCTAGGATGAATCCTCAAAAACAGGATTCGAATCACGAATCCGAATCACCTAATATGATTCGAATCACGAATACTCGAATAAAGGATTCATAAGTGAAAAATATGATTCGAATCAAAGATTCGAATCCTCATTTTTTAATCACGGATACAAATCCTTTAGAAATAAATTTGAATCTATTATTTGCAACCAGTAATATTTCATTCCATCAGTTTCTATTAACAAAAATGTTCATTTACCGACTAAATATCTGATTATATAATGATTTTAATTAATGATGATATATGTGTTATTAAACTTCATTTTAAATCTGTGTTTTATACGCGTGGCGCATGAAGTAAAATTTCGAGTTTAGAAAAGCCCCGTGAAAATTTGTCGAGGGTCGCTGCGCGACCCGAGACAAATTTTCTACGCGGGGCTTTTCTAAACTCGAAATTTTACTTCATGCTTAGTCTAAGAGTGGACCGTCAAGATTTTCTACATGTCGAGATTTTCGATATTTCTAGATTTATGTCGATTTATTCACAGTTTGTTATTGTATTAAATGCAACTTTAATATTAAATAAAAACGTTTTTTTTAGGAATAGAATATTCACCCATTAAGAGCCGATCAAATTATAAAGTTAACTCTAAAAGGTAATTTTAGGTAAAATTTTGCATCTTTTTCTATGATTTCAATGAACGATTTATTATATTACATACGTCGATTTTTTAAAAGAGTTAAATTTAAAATTCAAACGAGTGTTGTCCACTCCCAGACTAAGCATGAAGTAAAATTTCGAGTTTAGAAAAGCCCCGCGTAGAAAATTTGTCGAGGGTCGCGCAGCGACCCGAGACAAATTTTCGCGGGACTTTTCTAAACTCGAAATTTTACTTCATGCGCCACCCGTATAAAACACTGATTTAAAGTGAAGTTAAAAATGCACTGAAAACCAACCCAACTTCGACCTTTTTTCAAAATTAGATATTTTCTTTCCTATCCATGCTGTAAACCTTCAGATATTCGTTGTTTTCTTGTAAAAAAACTTCGATTCCCTGTAGTCCTTCGGTCTCCGAAGACCATGATTGGTCCTTCGAGCTGTAGCCTTTGTGAAATGGTAATAAACTTAGTAATCTAGAGTAATCCTTCAATTTGAAACTTCTAAGAACGAGTGTTGTCCACTCCCAGACTAAGTATGAAGTAAAATTTCGAGTTTAGAAAAGCCCCGCGTAGAAAATTTGTCGAGGGTCGCGCAGCGACCCGAGACAAATTTTCACGGGGCTTTTCTAAACTCGAAATTTTACTTCATGCGCCACGCGCCACGCAAATATGCATTCACAAATATTTGAATTATTCAAAAATTTAAATATTTATATTCAAAAATTAGTTTGTGAAAATTTGTCGAGGGTCGCTGCGCGACTCTCGACAAATTTTCTACGCGGGGCTTTTCTAAACTCGAAATTTTACTTCATGCGCCACGCGCCACGCAAATATGCATTCACAAATATTTGAATTATTCAAAAATTTAAATATTTATATTCAAAAATGAATAATTTAGTGATTTAAATATTCATATTAGAATATTTAACTATTTGAATTAATCGAATTCGAATCCCAGCCTTAATAGCGATGATACGAATTATTTAGGAGGATTTTAATCCGTGTATGAGGATTCGAATCCTTTTATAAGGATTCGATTCCTTTTATAAGGATTCGAATCCTTTTATAAGAATTCGAATCCTTTTATAAGAATTCGAATCCTTTTATAAGAATTCGAATTCTTTTATAAGGATTCGAATCATCTACGTCTGGATTCGAATACGAATCCTTTTAAAAAAATGTAACGAATCCGGATCACGAATCTGTTTTCACTAAAGTATTCGAATACCTCTTTTGAATGCTCTAAAAGGAATCGAATCCTGAATGATTCAAATCCTGCCCAGCTCTGATATACAATAATTCTAGATTTCCCCCCCCTTCGGCAATGCCAAATCCTCACATAAAAACTTTTAGTTTTCTTTCCAAAATTGAGTTAAAATCAAATTATTGTTATACGAGGAACATTTCTAAATTAGAACTGAGATTAGATGATCGACAAGTACAAAAATGAATGAAGGGGAAAAGTATTAATAATAAACATAAAGAAATAATTGTTTTCATTTTCTGTGTATATTTTTAGGATATTGCAGAAGAATGGGCATTGAAACTGAGGTTGATTGGGCTAAACCACCAGTCAATTCACCAATTTCCGAAAATGAGAAAGAAAAGTAAGTACTCCTGTAATTATTTATAAACAATTAAGTTAATTTTATATTTAATGATTGAGATGTTAATGTAACTAAAACAATTTTTACAATAAATTGAAAAATATGGAAAATTATAAGGAATAATAATATAATAAAGGCAAACTAACATGGATATTTTCATTAAATCGTATTTCCTTCGACTTAAATACGCAGTACAATGAAATCCAATATTTGTTATTTATTCTAAGGCTGGGAATTTTCTAAATTTATTAAAAAATATATTTAAATATTCGAATTTTTAAAATATTTGAATAGCCAGAATATTAGAGTATTTCAATATGGTTTTGATGAATATTCGAATACCTTAATTTGCAAATGCCCAGCCTTAATCAAAACATGTATCAAATATTTGCTTTATGGTTTGCCCCCTTTCTAAATTTAAATATTAGAATATTTTAATATGATTTTGAATGAATATTCGAATACTTAAATTAGACAAAATCCTAGTCTTAATCAAAACATGAATTCAAAAGTTAACATTATTATGGCTGCCCAAATTGTTCACTATAGAAAATATAATAAATCCTTACGTCATTTTAATATTGTGATAGGTTAACAATAACTAATTATATTTTGAAACTATACATTAAATCAGTGTTTTACACGCTTGGCGCATGAAGTGTTTCGAGTTTAGAAAAGCCTGGAAATGTTCAGCCTTTTCTAAACTCGAAATATTTATTATATGCTTAATCGAGGAGTGAAAAACAGTTAAGAAACTATTGAAACCTTCAATGATAACAGATTATAAAAAAAATGAAAACAAGCACAAATGGTAGCTTCTCTGATAACCTTTACAAGTTTAGTTAATTATCTTGGTTTACGTCCATCCACTATGCTTTGAGATTTATCAGATTTTCACTAATATTTATAATTATGTTGACTATCGCCAATTTTTATATTTCAATTTTGAAGTGTTCAACAATGTACTAAATATTGATGACACGTCAATTTTTATCAATTGAGGCAAAGGGATGTAAGCGCCAATTTAAAAAAAATAGAACAGAGAAGGGGAAATAGTTTTTTTGTTTGTTCTTTAATTTTGTTTACAAGTCACTTACACCCCTTTGCTTCTAGGTGATTTAATTTTATTTTGTCGTTGTCAATGTTCAATTAAATGAATACATAAGTTCATTAATAAATATTATTTCATTTTTTTTGCAATACCGATACATGTTCGTTTTGGAAACACATTTATAAAATTTTAAAATCACCTAAATACCGGTTTTGGGATATTAGATGCGCTTTTTCAAATCAAATATAACAACTTACATTTGATTGAAAAAAAAACCCTTTCGGTAAATAAGATTAAATAAGAAATATAATTTTTTTTTTTCATAAAAAAATATAACCTGATTTTCTTTGAAGTAACATATCCGTATGCCTTTTCTAAACTCTAAATATTACTTTATATACTTTATACTATATACTAAATATACTATTATAGTTGGGAACTTTATTAAATTAGGTGAATTTGCAAACATTTTAATATTCTTATAGTTAAATATGTTATTATATTTTAGTGTAAATCCAGATTTGCAATCAACTGAATACCGTTTTCGTGTACTACCCACGTGTAAATGCAAGTGCAAGCATTCATATGCTCCAAATATTCAAAATCAAAAGCCAACTTTTACACCGAAGAATTTAAAAAGCAACGGTAAGTTTGGTTAATGTAAATGAATCATTTTTGTTTTCAAACTTGCATGATTATGTGTGTAAAATAAAATTCATGATATCACTTTTGTTTTCAATTACAGATATTCAAAGCCATCCACTTAATCAACTGAATCCAATTTTAATGAACGAATCAAGTGCTCCCTTAGGTAAGTTCTAATTTACTTAATTTACTACTGATCAGTGTCATTAAATTGTCAGTTAAAGGTAAAAGTAATTAAGTACACAATGAATACAGAGCTCTAGCGTCACTTTTGTTTTCAATTACAGATTTTCAAAGCCGCCCGCTTAATCAAGTAAATCCATTTTTAATGAATCAATCAAGTGCTTCCTTAGGTAAGTTCTATATTTACTTAATTTAATGCTAATAAGTGTCGTTATATTGTCGGTTTAAAGGCAAAAGTAATTAAGTACATAACGTATACAGGGCTGTAGCATCAGTTTTGTTTTCAATTACAGATTTTCAAAGCCGTCCGCTTAACCAACTGAATCCATTTTTAATGAATCAATCAAGTGCTCCCTTAGGTAAGTTATATATTTACTTAATTCAATGCTTATGAGTATCATATTGTTGGTTTGAAGGTAAAAGAAATTAAGTACATAATTAATGCAGGGCTGTGTAGCATCACTTTTATTTTTAATTACAGATATTCAAAGCCGTCCTCTTAGTCAACTGAATCCACTTTTAATGAATCAATCAAGTGCTTCATTAGGTAAGTTCTATATTTAATTAATTCAAAGCTGCTGATTAATTTGTATTGTCGGTTTAAAGATAAAAATAATTAAGTACATAATTAATGTAGTCGGCTTCACTAATTTATTTAGCACTACGCCTTTTTTGTTTTAGAATAAATTGATTCCACTAAGTCAAAAAAGGCGAATTATATAAGACATTTATTATTAACACTGAAAATCGTTGACAGACTAATATTGAGTCCGTGTTATTATAACCCAAGATGCTGTGTATGTTTGTTTTTACAGTTTAATCTGTTTTTTACACCACTGGCGCATGAAGTAAATAACAAACATTTAAAATTTTGGGTAGCTTTGATTGATTAATTCGAATCCGTGACTTTTTTCAGTTGCGGAATTGCGCTTATTCGAAAATAAATATCGGCCTTTCCTTTCGTAATTTCATTTTTTTTTTACATAGATCTTATGTTTTAATTTTTTAATATTTTTTACGCAATGAGAATTTTACGATTTTCTGAATTTTTAGCTTCTGTAATTTCTGCAAATGTTTATGATAATCTAAAATTTTATTGTACAGGGTGGCCCAAATTGGATGTTATTACAGGAAATCTCGGTTGTTAGAAGAAATAGAAAAAAATCGCATCCTTGAGCTCTTTTTTCGAGACAAACTCAATGCCGAAAACAGAAATTAGCTATCATCTTTTGTTTTCAACTTATAGCCAAAAATTCAATATTTTCCATTTTCGATTTTTATTAATATAATATCAGTCATTTATTATTTTATCAAGATAAGAATTGTATGTTCTACAGGTACTTTTTCGAAGAGAATCGAATGCAATTTACAGCTTATTTCTATCTTCATTAATAAAAGAGATACAGCCCAAAGTTATATTTTTTTAAAAAGAAGTCATAGTTGGCTGTGCAATAAAAAAATCTTATTTTTTTCCCTTTTCATTAATATATAACATGATGTTGATGACCAGATTTCAGATTTATTTTTCTTAGGTTCTTTGATTATTTGTCATGAAATGACATTTATATATATAAATGCCATGTTGCCATTGATCATGTATTTGACAAAAAGTGGGATTAATAAATAAATAATCTTTACAACAGGGTAATTAAGCACATGGCAACCATCTGTAAACATAACCTCAAATTTATTTTGAAGACAAAAGTCACAATTACAACCAGAGTATCCAAACAATTATCCAATTTTATTAAAAAAAATCAAATCTGGTTGGACAATACAAAAATAACAACGATTATACTAAAGATTGACAGAAAAATTACAATAAATGCTCAAATTGATTGCCATTGTTCATAATGCATGAGCTACATCTCTATGATACTTTTACATGCATTATTAATATGAGATAAAGAATTTACAATATTAATGAAATTTTGTCGTAAAATATTGATATTGTTGTTATTTAATTTATATAAACTGTCCTTTATATAGCCCCAAAAAAAGAAATCCAGCAATGTTAGGTCCGGAGATCGCAGGGGCCATTTTACCGGTTCATTTGTGCCTAACCATTTTGCTCCAAAATTAACATATAATAAATTTGTCACTTCTCTGCAAATATGGGGAGGTGCGCCGTCTTGTTGGAAATACAAATGTTCCCCTTGAACTAATGGAAAATTTTCCAAATATTTCTCAGTAATATTTTGTTGTAAAATGTCTGTATATTTCCGTCCATTCAAGTTTCCCTCATAAATTTTGTAACAAAAGATTCGGTTTCCCAGTAGAGCACACCAAACACTAAAACCAAATCTACCTTATGCCTTAACATCAACAGTCCGATGAGGGTTAGAATCGGTCCAATAATGGGCATTGTGACTATTCAATATTTCCGCGGAGCTTATGTATGCCTCGTCGGTTCAAATAATGTCGTTGTAAAAGTTCGGATTTGTTAAACATGTACCAGTTACAAAATTCTAATCTTCCTTCAAAATCCTCAGGGTTCAAATGGTGTCTTTTTCGAATCGTGTAAGGACGGATTTTTTTTCAGAATCCTTAAGGCACGATTTCTTGAAATTCTTTGTTGGTCTTCTGTTTGCTTACTTGATATTTCCTGATTATCAATTACAGCCCCAATAACACTAAATCCAGCTTCTTCTGCGTTTAATACATTATATTCTCTGGATCTCGGGATAGTAAATTAACCGTGGTTGATGAGATTCGTCTGCAACCGCTGGAATATGGATTTATCGGGCTGTCTTCTCTCCGGATATCGAGTATAATATGTTTCCAATGCAATATTAGAATTACTGTTGCTTTGAATAAAGCATTCAAACATATCAAACTTTTTGTAATTTTGTACTTTATGTTTAAACACTTAATTTATTAATACATAACACAATACAACAAACAACTAATATAATAACAACCTTGTTGTTTTTCGTTTCATGCGTAACAGGCATCATTTTATTTACAAGCCTACTGCGTTTAATGAGAAATATTTAAAATTTAAAAATATAATATATCTCAATAAATTGCAAATATAACACCAACATATTATATATCAATGGTAAGGGAAAAAAATAACAAATTTATTAATAGCACAGCCAACTATAACTTTAATTAAAAAAAAAATAACTTTGGGCTGTATATATTTTATTAATGAAGATAGAAATAATCTGAATTGCATTCGATTCCCCTCGAAAAATTACCTGTAGAACATACAATTCTTATCTTGATAAAATAATAAATGACGGAGATATTAATAAAAATCGAATATGGAAAATATTGAATTTTTGGCTATAACTTGAACACAAAAGACGATAGCTAATTTCTGTTTTCGACATTGAGTTTTCCTCAAAAAAAAAACTTGAGGATGCGCCATCAATTTTTTTGTATCTCTTCTAATAACCGATATTCCCTATAGTAACATCCAATTTGGGCCACCCTGTACATAGTAAAGAATTAAAGGTTAAGTAATACTCGGTAGCTTATGAATTTATCATAGTTTATCCGTATATAATTTAAAATTTAATCATTGAACCATTAAGAATTAGCAATTTCATTTATAAAAATTTAATGTCTGGGTTAGCTTACATTAATTGATGGTATACTTGGAAGTGAGTTTGTCATATATGAGGGAGATCCAACTGCTCTAAAATCAATGATACAATTGATTTTTAATTTAGTATTTTTACAAATTCAATAAGAACTAAATAATACTATCAATGAATCAGTGTTCAAGTATTTTTGACTACCAATAAGTAATTTTTTCTAAAAGTGAGGACTGCAGATTTTAAATATATTTATACAGGCCATTCTATAAATATGTGCACATTTTTTGTGGAGGTACATCAGGGATTTTAGCGAATTTGACATATATTATAAGGGCTATCAAGGCATGGCTTTTAGTTGTTACTAGCGGTTAAACAAATTATTGTCTCGAAAGTTATAACAATATAAACTTTTATAACACTTTTATTTTGAACTTAAACATATCGTAAACCTTTACCAATACAAACAAAGTTTTAAATACATTGTTTTCCAAAACGAAGAAACTTTATTTAGTGAGATTGTTATAAATAATTAAAACATATCTTTAAAAATAATCATATACTCATGTTTTGTTATCTTCAAAAAAAATGTTTTACCCTGATCCTTCCTAAGAATTTTTCTTTTTTTAAAAGTATGCGTACTTTTTGAGATATCATTTTTTTACCCGAGCCGCTGCGTAGACGCGAGGCGCTCTCGCCAGTGGTGTAATGGCCCGGATAGCGGTGTACGCTGCGAGTCCCGCTTAATATACCAAGAGAACCTTATTTATTTATTGTTTAACCTAAAGTTGTCACTAATATAGTTTATTTAATATTATGAAGGAGTTCCACTCTTGGCCGTCAAAAATATATAGCAATAAGGTCAGTGAAAATTGCTCTATTTCTGTCATTCCACGTCAAGCGGGACACGTTTCAGACATCATGTTTTCCAATTTCTCTGACTATGTTCTTACAGATTCTACGACAAAAGTAAACGATGGAAACATTTTTTTTTAAATTGTGTATCTCCAATATTTTAAACATTACACGAGCTTTTAAAAAATACCTAAAAATTGGTCTTAATAAATATTCATATCATCGGTTGCATTTATCATACAAACACCATAAAATACTCATTGGAAAGCTTATAATAATAATAATAATAATAATTTATGGGGTTTGTAGGACAAATGCAACCGACGCACATTGCAAAATTTTGGCAATCTAGAAGGACTTAATTATTATGTTATGAAATATAAGTTTATTTGACTTTTATTAATGTAAATAATAGTAAGATGCTTTTGAATAAAATCTAAATTTAAAAATTACCATTCATAACGCGCCAAAACATCGCACGTTATTTTTATTATTTGGGGGTGGCAGTAACCGGTAATTTCTCATTGGCGTTTCGATTTCGTTTATGTATTTTTGTATAGTACAAATATCTTCCCAAGTTTTAGTGGTCATTTATGAGGACACTGTAGTTTTCTAAATTAAACAATTCAAATTTTGTAAACAATGAGAATACACAATTCTCACTCTATACGAGAAAATAACATAAATTATAGAATCTTATTTGGAAAATATGTCTTCCATAAAAAAGAGAGAATATGTTTTATTTTTATTATAATAATAACAACAACAATAAATATATAATTATTATCGTAGTATTATCCAGAGCTATCACTATCATGATCATCTTCGCCTTGTGGATTGGATTCCTTAAGTAATATAAGTGCTTTGCTTCATCGCCTAATTTTGAATATTTTGTTTTGCAAGGTCTTCTCAGACTAGCTATTAAGGGATCAGACGTCACTAATTGTCTGTTTAATATATCAGTATTGGTATCACATCCAGAAGTCTTTCTTGAAAACAATTTTCGATACCACCTAATATCATAATTTCTTGACTCTTCAGCTTTCTCTGACATTTGTCCAATAGGAAGTATGCAAGAAGCTATTATGTCTCTACCATGAAGCAATATCTTATGGACACTTGCCGGCATGTAGTACCATGGATATTTTTTTATAAAAAATGCATCTAAATTAATAGGACAACCAGAATTTATAACCTGTAGAATAACATAGAATCGTTTTATTAACTCGTGTAATATCTGCTGTTTTTTCGGCTTCCGCAAAAAATCTTGCAGTATTTCCATCGTTGGAATTTCCGCCGTTTTATTTTATCATATCAATTAAAGGGCCCATTTCCTTTTTGAATTGTTTCTGTATATATTCTTTTCGCTGGGAACGTTTATTTTTATTTTCTGCGCCTCTTGCTTGATTTGGATGTTCTTTTAGAAAAGTCAAAATAGCGATGGAGAATGACTGTTGCGATTCTGAGAAACACAAGAATCGATGTATATTATGAGATCTTCAAACTCATTGTCTGCTACGACTTCTTCCAATATCTCTATAAAGGCTGATGCAAGATCATTCCCTGATCGCTCAGAAGTGTGTTCTGTCTATATAGCGCAATATACCTTTTTGGTGACAGAAACATGGGCAGTAAGATTATAAGGGTTTAGTTTTTTAAAGCAAAATAACGGAGAAATTTGTGCTCTTAGGCATGTTTTTACATTCTGAAGATCAAAAGTAAGAAATGGAGGCATTCGAATACTTTAGTTCAACTGGATTCGTGATCCGGATTCGTTACATTTTTTTAAGAGGATTCGTATTTGAGTCTAAATGTGGGTGATTCGAATCCTTATAAAAGGATTTGAATCCATATAAAAGGATTTTAATCCTTGTAAAAGGGTTCGAATACTTACAAAAGGATTTGAATCGTGAAAAATAATTCGAATTAATTGTGAGTAATAACATGAAAAAGGTTTTTTTCTGTGTTTTTGAATTTCACGTTAAATCACTGTTTTATGCGCGTAAAACGTAAAATTTCGAGTTTAGAAAAGCCCAGAAAATTTACTTCATGCTTAGTCTGGGAGTGGAAACGCTCGTTCGAAACTTAAAGTGAACACTTTGATAAGAACATTAAATGACTGAAAAGGTTTTTAAAGATAATAATCTAGTTTTCAAAATTTTGTTTAATATTGTTTTTAAAGTAAAACTGAAATGGTAGCTACAATCTGAAATGTTAAATTTTTCCGACATTTCCCTGACTAAAGATTTTTTTCCTGGGTATTTAATAAAACTTTCTTCTGTGGGAAACCCCCATTTTGTTATTAAACTGAATTGGGGGTTTTCATTGTTTTTGCCAATATTTAAGTTAATTTTATAAATTTTTACGTGTTTTGTAATTTGCCTGCTGATTTTGACAATTTGTTTTGTTTTGGTCAATTTAAATATAATTCCATGACTTTTCTCTGACTTTCCCGGTTTTAATGATATTCAGTGAATTTTTTATTTACGTAAATTTTATAATAGAGTTCAATTTGAAGTTTTAAACGAGTGTTTCCACTCCCAGGCTAAGAAGCATGAAGTAAAATTTCGAGTTTAGAAAAGCCCCGTGAAAATTTGTCGAGGGTCGCGCGCCACGCGTACAAAACACTGATTTGAAGTGGAGTTCAGAAACGCACAAATACATCTTTAACCAGAGTAACAGGAAGTCAGATATTTAGTCTGTTAAGATATTTAGTCTGTTATCAACGATGTTCAGTGGTAATAATAAATAGGTTTTGAATATTTTTGTTAAAACAACTGGTAACGATATTCATATATTAATGTTTGCAAACAAATAATAAAATTAAATTTATTCTTAAAGGATTTGTATTCGTGATTCGAAAATACAGGATTCGAATCTTCGATTCGAATCATGTTTATCTCTTACGAATCCTTTATTCGAGTATTTGTGATTCGAATCATATTAGGTGATTCGGATTCGTGATTCGAATCCCTTTTACGAGGATTCGTCCCAGCTCTGGAAATGGAATATTGCCCTTCCTGTCCTTGTCTCTTATCTCTCTCATTTTATTTTTTCCCTGTATATGCTTTTCATAATGTTCTCTTTCGCCCAGTGGAATCTGTATGTTTTCTTTCACTGCAACCCTTTCTTTTTCACAAACGGGACATCTATCGCTTTTTGGTTTATGAAAACTATAATTACATTTTGTGCAAAATATCTGACGATATAAACTTGCTTTAACAGGTTCTTTATCGTTATCACGACATGTTTGAACGTACAAACTCTACATTTTAATAATGTTTAGAGTCGCTTCGAAGTATTGTTTAAATATGCGTGCGCGACATTAGTGCCATTCTACAGCGGGGAAGGATCTAATGTGTTCCATAATATATTCTCTCATTTCTTCAGAGATTTTAAACTTTTTTTCAGTTTTCCTTGCAAATCAGGCTGTATGATACCACTTCGAACATACTTTTTCTTATGTACATTAAAAACAGGTTTTTGAGAAATATTTAAGGTAGTTAAATAAAATGATTTACAGACCCTGTATCTTTGACTATCTGAAAAAAGTGATATCTAATACTGTACTTTCGGTTTGATTCAGTTTGTGTGGTTTTCCTCTTTGGTATTCTTCTTTCTGTAGTCTTGCTTATATAATGGTACTTTCCATTTTGGTCTAGACCAGTGATGGGGAAACTTTTTTCAAGGCGGGCCATTTGTAATAACCAGATAATCGTAGCGGGCCAAAGAATAATGCTTAATCGTAGGTAGGTAGTTTTTATGCGGGTCGTCACATTACGAAGTAAGAACGCGTTCAAACATTCTCACGACGGCACTCTTAAACGGGCCCGATTAAACCTTTCCGCGGGCTGGACTTGGCCCGCGGGCCGTAGTTTCCCCATCACTGGTCTAGACCATAATATTTTTTGAGTTAGTGCTAATTTTAATTGTTGCTACCTGCTTCGCACTAACTAACCGCTGTTAACATTTCCATTACTTTCCATTTTGATCTAGACCATAATATTTTTTGAGTTAGTGCTGCCTGTTATGTTCATTATATTTGTTCCTACATTTAAACTTGCAAGAAGCACTGCCGTTTTTAATTGTTGCTACCTGCATCGCACTAACTAACCGCTGTTAACATTTCGGATGATTATTGCGTTCATCACCATTACCATTCTCACTTTTTTACAAGCTCTAAGGAATTCTGGTCTGATGTTCTTGCGCATAAGTAATTTTCTCCAACAATCACAACAGGAATATTTTCAATATTAAAAAATCCTCAATATTGGTAGCACCCTAATCATCTTGCAACCTAAAATACGTTTTAATTATACATTTGAATGGGGCGCACATCCAAATGTTCAGGCTTTTCTAAACACGAAATTTCCTTCATGCGCCACGCGTATACAACCGATTTATTTTAAAGTTTAAATTCATTTGCACACACTCATCAACTTTAATTAAAGTAACCCAGATAAGTATTAACAATTTATTATTTATTTTTTAATAAATAATTCTATGATTTACTAGAACATGCATTTTCTTAACATTTTGACGTAAAAACACACACACACACACTAAGTCAATAAACAAATGACATAAATTGATTTTTGTTGACATAAATTGATTTGTGTTGACTTAAATTGATTTTAGTTGATATAAATTGAAATTGTTGCTATACATTGACTTTTGTTGCCATAAATTAACCTTATTGACGTAATTTGAATAAATTATAATAATATTAGTGCTAGTAATAATAGTTTGACATTCTTTGTACAAAGTATCTGTGTTTCTTAGAGTTAATAAAAATTTGCTACAATTAGTTTTTTGACATGGAAACACTCCAAACGTCAACAGGAATTGAGAGATATTAAGCTGAAATTTTGTACATAACTTAAATGAATAGTTAGAAATACGGATAAATTATCAAATTTTATTTATTTGGTCCATAATGGAATATTACAATAAATAATACATTAAATAATAAAATCAAGGATTCGAAATAAAACATAAACAATAAAATATAAAAACACATACATTTAAAACAAACAAAATTGAAATAAGTCATGGCTGTAAAAGTGTGATCCGGTGGCGCAATGCTCTTGGGCTGTCCACAAACAGTCAAAATTATGAAATTATATTATACATGGTGTTTCATTTTATGAGATATGACAATTACCATTTAAACTTGACATATGACACATGATTTCCAACTCAAATTTCCAGCCCTATTCAGCGGTGTAAAAATTAAACATAGCAATGACAATAAAAAATTAGCTTTGCTGTCGTATCTTGAAAAAGGGGCACCCTGCATAAAATCTGTCAATTTTGTTGTGTTTCTCAGATATTATTTGGCGTACATTTTAAATGTCAGCACGTTATCGCGTTATTCAACAAATTTAATCAAAAAGATAATTTAGTTGATTTTCCCATGTTTTACCATATCTTAAAAAAAAATTACGCTAGATGAATTTTGTCAACACAATATTATTATGTATTGAAAATGGATTTTTCGTATCTCTAATAGTTAACGAAATCCTAATGTTGGACACGATAAAACAAACGAACAAATTGAATAAAAATAAATTATTTGTTAGCATTTAAATTTATCTCTGTGATTATTCTTACAGACAGCAGTATGAACTCAACTCAGTCTTCGTCACCATCCTCATCTGTATTGCCATCATCATCATCATACTCATTATCCCCACCGAGTCCAATTGTGGTAAGTCCTTACTTGAATTATTTTCTTAAGGCTGCGCTCAGTCCGTACTGTCGTTTCAATTTACAATCGTTTTATAATATTAAAGCACATGAAGTTGATTTTTTCATAACTATACATTTTATGAGAAAATTATATAAGAATTATATAATCAAAACATTTTTGTGGAGGAAGCGCATAAGGAATTCACGTTTTATATTTTTTTTAATTTTTCAATTTTATTTCTGTTAATACTAGATAAAAAAATACTATTAAATCGTGCTCCCCTAGCAATTTAATTTTAGACAGACGTTTAAAGAAAAAAAAGAAAAATAATAACAAAGAAAATCAGTATTCTTGGTTAACATAGGGCAGAGCGCACTCTTAATCAAATAATATTCAAATTTATGCAATAATGAATTATTAAATGTATATTCAATCATATTTAGAAAAATGAATCATGACATAATTATTAAAAATAATTTTATTAATTTCTTTTTAGGAGGGCATGTGGAATCAATTTTATCACTATCCGCAAAATCCAGTCCAGGTCTTCAATTATTGCCAGGACTATTTCAACATTCCATGAACTTTCACTTACAAGTCAACCAGTTCAGTGCCTGTTCTTCGATTTCTTGAGGAACGTGTAATTTATTTGAAAAGCAAACTTAAAAATCTAATATCAACTATCTAATATTATTTAATCATTTTAGGTCAAAATTTAACTATTTATGAAACCTAATTGCTTACTAGTAAAATATTTAACATCGCTACTAATAATTAATTTTTACTCATTTATTGACAATGTGCAAATGTACAGGGTGTCTACGCTAATCCGTTCGTTAAAAGTTTATAGGGTTGCCGTTGCACTAAAGATTTGAAAAAAATCCTTGTCATACGGTTAAATCAGTTCTCATATGAATTATTTTCAACTTTATATCACTTCACTTTAAATAGAACATCCTATATATTAGTAATTTTTTGGATTCCTCGTTTAAATTGCAACATATTTCATTCAAACATATGTACACTTATCTCTTATAGTTTTCAAGCAAAAAAAACATTTCTAATATTTTGACCTTTAAAAGGCATCTTGTAATCTATCTGTAACTTCTCTTAAGTGTAAGATAAAAATATGATTTATATCTCTACTTGTACCTAGAGGATGCCCCTATGAGTGTATGAATTGGAAACTGTCAATTTTGACAATAAGTGTGCTTAAAATGTCGATATCGAAGTGCCCTCTTCAATATCTCGTAATTCAGTTTTTTAAATGGAATGACCCATTTTTTTATCACGTGGTACGATGGGGGGGGGGGGGAATTTTCTACAAAAATGTATTAACAACTATACTCCTAAAGCAATTGGTTTTCGAAATATTTCGAAGATTCGTTTTTCGTCGCATTTATGCAGGGAATAATGCGCGCATTAGTCGCAACTGAATATTTTATTTAATGCGTTTGTTTTGTCGCTTATGTAATGCGAAATGTCAAATAATAAAAACAATTTTTACAAAGTTATACAGAAAACAACAAAATAAATAAATACACCCATCAACAAATTATTAATGTATCCTTTATACATGGCAACTGCGATAGAATTGGTACTCGAACATGTAGAATATTTAATGAAACTTATCCACATTTGCCGCCGATGAATAAAACAAGATTTAGAAGATTGGAATCAAATTTTGTTCAATTGGCAGTTGCCATGTATAAAGAATAAATTGATAATTTGTTGATTTGTGTAATTATTCATTTTGTTGATTTCTGTAAAACTTTGTACTAATTCCTTTTATTATTTGACATTTCGCAATACAATCGCGACAAAACAAAATCATACTACTGGCCTACTAAAATTCAATTGCGACTTATGCGCGCATTATTTCCTGCATAAATGCGACGAAAACGGAATTTTCCAAATAATTCGAAAACTACTTGCTTTAGGAGTATAGTTTTATAATTCTTTTTTGTAGGAAATTTTCCCCCCAATCGTACTATGTTATAATCATTCCATTTAAAAAAATTGAATTATTAGATATTGAAGAGGGCACTTAGATATTGACATTTTAAGAACACTTATTGTCAAAATTGACAGTTTCCAATTAATTCACTCATACAGGCATCCTCTAGGTACAAGTAGAGATATAAATCATATTTTCATCTTATTCTTAAGAAAAGTAACAGACAGATTTCAAGATGCCTGTTAGAGGTCAGAATTCTAGAAATATTTTTTTTTTCTTGAAAGCTATAAGAGATAAGTGTACACATGTTCGAATAAAACATGTTGCAATTTAAACGAGGAATCCAAAGAATTACTAATATACAGGGTGTTCCATTTAAAATAACAAATTTGGTGCTACTTCCGGTGGAACCTGAAGTGATATAAAGTTGAAAATATTTTACATAAGGAGAACTGATTCAACCATATGACTTATTCAAATTTTTAGTGCAACGGCAACCCCATAAACTTTTAACGAACGGTTTAGCGTAGACACCCTGTATAGTAATTACGTTTGTTTTACTATAGACATGTGACTCTCAGTCATAATTCATTATTTATTAAATAATTATACTCACAATTATTTCATATTTTCTGATTGTTCTTTTTTACATTAATTTATAACTTCAAGATTAGGATTTTTTATAAATAAAGTAACAATGGATTAAGAATGCAATCAGTTAATGAATTAAATGCAATTGATTAAAGTTACAACAGCTTAATTGAAAATAAAATATTTGTTGTCTTATCTTTGATTTGGTTAGCGTTCACTTTGTAATATAAAAATAATATTTAAAACACTTAACTAACGTAAAATTGATGCATTCAATATTCATTAAAAAAATCTAATATTCTAATTATTTAAATATATAAATATTCGAATTTGAATGTTTTTAAATAAATGTTTTGAATGCTACAATTTAAAAAATTCCTACCCTTAATCAAAACATGTATCCTTATTTTATTTTAATTTTGTCATGGATTAAAAATAACTAAGTATGTTTTTGAATTTCATATTAGATTAGTGTTTTACATGACTGGCTCATGAAGCAAATATTTCAGGTTTTTTTAAACTCGAAATATATACTTCATTTAAGTGAAATTTAAAATATACTTATATATGTATTCGTGAGTTAAAATATACTGTTAAGGCTGGGATGTTATCAAATTTAAGTATTCAATTATTCATTCAATAACATTCGAATTTAAATAGACAATTTAGTGATTGGCCATATGAATACGAATAAGAATAATGTAAGATATGATCCGGCCCGCGAGACATTTTGAAAAAACCCAATTAAAAAAATATTACATTAGGTACTTATACTCACGGGAGTGATAGTGAGGCGGCAAACATCAAATTCTTTGATGTTTGCCGCCTCACTCTTTGATAATCGCCGCCACTCGACTTGCTCGATCAAATTCTTTGAGGTTTGCCGCCTCACGGGCGACACATCAAAAGATGTATTGCTTCTCAATTATTCTAAACTAGTTTATTCCAGATTATTCGTTCATTTTGCCTATATAAGCGGGTGGATGGCCCGAACGTTAGTTCAGTTCTATTTGAGCTACCGAGGTGATAACTTGGACAAGCGATATCCTAGCGAACTGCTAGAGCCGTCAACTTGCTTTGTGACTTAGTGTGCATCATGAGTGGTTACTAACTATAGTTTGTTATTAAGTTTATTGAACGAAAAGTAAACAAAAATGATGTCTGGTGGATAGAAACGAAAAGTAGATACAGAGGGCCGCCATTTTCAAGAAAAATGGACTGAAGAATTATTTTTTATCTTGCACAATGGTAAGCCTATTTGTTTGCTGTGTAATGAATCCATTTTAGTAATGAAAGAATTCAATATAAAGAGGCATTACTCAACTAAGCATGCTACGCTGCACTTACTTACAGGACAATTAAGAACAGACAAAATCCAGAAGCTTACCGCAAATTTGGAAAAACAGCAACAAATGTTTCATAAACAACACACAACTTGATAATGTTGTGAAAGCTAGTTTTATAGTTAGCTCAAAATTGGCAAAGGCGTTAAAACCATTTTCCGAAGGAGAATTTATCAAGGAGTGTATGTTAGAAGTTTGCGGTATTATGTGTCCTGAAAAGAAAAAAGAATTTGAAAAAATTAGTTTGTCAACACGAACTGTTGTTCGACGTATAGAAATGATGGCTAATGATATAAAAACAACATTGACTGACCGTATGGCTGGTTTTGAATCATTTTCCATAGCATTAGACGAGAGCACCGATTTGTCTGACACAGCTCAACTGGCTATATTTATTCGAGGTGTTGATAAGGAGTTCACTGTTACTGAGGAATTGCTTGCTTTACAGCCGCTAAAAGGAACCACTACAGGAGAGGATATTTTTATTGGAGTTCAATTGTTCCGACAGTAACTTGAGTTCTTCAGCATATTGAGCATAAGCAATATTTTTATACTATCTTACAGGCTATTTGAATGATTTAAATTTGAAACTTCAAAAACAAGGACAGTTAGTAAATGATTTGTACAGCCATTTAAAAGCGTTTCAGATCAAACTACGCTTGTGAGAGTCACAGATGCTGGCGGGTAACAGTTACCATTTCAACACGCTCTCTGCGTATAAAAATATTGCTTATGCTCAATATGCTGAAGAACTCAAGTTACTGTCGGAACAATTGAACTCCAATAAAAATATCCTCTCCTGTAGTGGTTCCTTTTAGCGGCTGTAAAGCAAGCAATTCCTCAGTAACAGTGAACTCCTTATCAACACCTCGAATAAATATAGCCAGTTGAGCTGTGTCAGACAAATCGGTGCTCTCGTCTAATGCTATGGAAAATGATTCAAAACCAGCCATACGGTCAGTCAATGTTGTTTTTATATCAGTAGCCATCATTTCTATATGTCGAACACCAGTTCGTCTTGACAAACAAATTTTTTCAAATTCTTTTTTCTTTTCAGGATACATAATACCGCAAACTTCTAACATATACTCCTTGATAAATTCTCATTCGGCAAATGGTTTTAATGCCTTTGCCAATTTTGAGCTAACTATAAAACTAGCTTTCACAACATTATCAAGTTGTGTTCTTTGTTTATGAAACATTTGTTGCTGTTTTTCCAAATTTGCGGTAAGCTTCTGGATTTTGTCTGTTCTTAATTGTCCTGTCAGTGAGTGCAGCGTATCATGCTTAGTTGAGTAATGCCTCTTTATATTGAATTTTTCATTACTGAAATGGATTCATTACACAGCAAACAAATAGGCTTACCATTGTGCAAGATAAAAAAGAATTCTTTAGTCCATTTTTCTTGAAAATGGCGACCCTCTGTATATACTTTTCGTTTCATTCCACAAGACATCATTTTTGTTTACTTTTCGCTCAATAAACTTAATAACAACCTATAGTTAGTAACCACTCAAGATGCACACAAAATCACAAAGCAAGTTGACGGCTCGAGCAGTTCGCTAGGATATCGCTTGTCCAAGTTATCACCTCGGTAGCTCAAATAGAACTGAACTAACGTTCGGGCCATCCACCCGCTTATATAGGCAAAATGAACGAATAATCTGGAATAAACTAGTTTAGAATAATTGAGAAGCAATAAATCTTTTGATGTGTCGCCCGGGAGGCGTCAAACCTGAAAGAATTTGATCGAGCAAGTCGAGTGGCGGCGATTATCAAAGAGTGAGGCGGCAAACATCAAATTCTTTGATGTTTGCCGCCTCACTGTCACTCCCGTGAGTATAAGTACCTAATGTAATATTTTTTTAATTGGGTTTTTTCAAAATGTCTCGCGGGCCGGGTGTTGCCCATATGTGATGTAAATGTATACCTAAATTAAAGATTCCCTGTGTGTTTGAACCAGTCACTCAAAATAAAATTGTGAACTTAATTAATTTCAATATTCATTTAATTTGTAATAATAAAATTGATTTTGTTTTCTTTTAAACTCTAGCAATCAAATTTTAAATGATTATACATGCAAGATTAATTGCTTACACTGTATAATTAGATGCAACAATGAAAATCTTTGATAATATATTTCATAACAAATGTTGCTATCATCTTAATTGTATTTCATAACTTATTTGAACTATTAAGAACTAACCATCTTCCTAAAGTCCTAAATCTATCTAGTACCTCTAGTTTATAAAACAGCTAATGTTTATCCTTTCAGTAAAAAGTTAATACATTTTTAAAATACTCGTTTTTTTCTTGTAATCTTTATGAACGATGTTTATGTTTATAGCGAACTTTGTTAAGATTTAACAATTTAAACAACTTTGGTTTGATATGCTTATATTAAAAAAATCGCGCTTCTAAATACATATTATAATGTTTAAGAAAATGTCCTAGGGTGTTTTTCATTCATTTGTTATTACATATTTAAAAATGTTATATTTTTAGTTAAAAAAATGTACATACAATGTTCTAAGTCTGTTTATATCTATTATCTCTTATGTGTTATATATATATATATATATATATATATATATATATATATATATATATATACGTATGTGTGTATTTATTTGTTTATAATAAACATTTTCTAGCAATATCAAGTTGTTTTTTTTTTTATATAGTTTTAAAAGACCGTTTCAAAAACCTGATGCTTTAGTATGTAGTTTTATGACATGATAATTAATGTAGAATGTTAGTTCAGGGTGGCGACCTGCTAGTGGCAAATTTTTTTAATTAATAATGATTTACTTCGTTTACATCAATTATATATCGCCTTTGAAATATTGCAGTGAAAAATGTGTTGAAATTTTAGTATAATCTTATTTTTCAGAATTTTTGGCTGTTATCTCTGTAAATATTATGAAACTTTGATTATTTTGTGAACAGGTATTACATACTTTTTGTAAATGATCAAATTATATGTATTTAAAGGTAAAATAATAACGTTAAAAAGTACTTACAGATAACATTTTTTTTTTACATTTTAGTAAACTATTCAAACAATGTATGGCTATTCTTTTTAGCAAATTTTATAAAATTTAGACTAATTAAACATTCTTAGAGTGTAAAGAGAGAATATATATGTTTAAGATCGCGGTCTTGGACTGCATTTTGTGTGTTATTTTCCGCATTGTATGCGTATTTCATACGCTCTTAGCACATCGTGTTGCATTTGTTATAATAACAATTCTAAATTGTGTTTTTTTTATAAGCGAAGATATGAATCGTCCATCCTTGCAGTAGCGTAGATAGGAGGGATTTAGGGGATCAATCCTTTTTCCTATAAGTTTTGAAAAATGGGAGAATAAAATGAAAGGTTATTTTTCTGTTAGCAATTTATTTTGTTCTTACATATCCGTCATTTGTGAAAAAACCTGAAGTAGAGAGAGATAGTTCTGTTTCACCTGCTCCCGGAAGTAGATAAGATAAGAATTTCCAAGAAAAACACCGGATGTGTAATGTGTCCGGTTGATAAGATAAGGACAGGATGTAGATAAGGATATAAGAAAATTCCAGGAACTAAACCAAATGTTTAATATTTAAAACAAAATGTAGAAATTGTTGCCTATACAATTAATTCGCTATTGAAGGCTGGAAATTTCAAATCATTTGTTTATAATACATCCTGTATATTTAGTGTATATGATTGTTGCGCGTTGGTCAACAATTCTACTGATAAGGGAACGTAAGCATTTGTAAGAGATTATTTAACAGCGATACAATAAATATAACTAAGAAAAACAATAAATCATACTAAATGTTTTAATTTCAATTAAAATATCTACGAGGACAATAAATATGGAAAAGATCTACACCATTTTTATCCACACAGGATGTAGATAAGATTGCGGTTTACAGCTACACCGGATGCAAATAAGACAATGAGATAAGAAACACCGGATGTTTTATATTTAAAACAAAATGGCTGCCAATTTGATGATAGGAAATCTAAAAATGGCTGCCTATACAATTGATTCGTTATTAAAGCGGGAAATTTGAAAACGTTTCGCAGGTGTACCAACAGATGGGACAACAAATGTTTAATAAGTGTGCCAACAGATGGCAGGCATGAAAAATAACGGTTTCCGGTCTAAATAATGGAATCCGTTTGTCAAGTGTAGAGTCATCTAGCGTAAGTGGGCGGGGTGGACAGAAATTGGACGGAGTAGACGGAAAATGGACGGACTACGGCATTTATACTTGTTATAGTATGGGTAACATGCGTCTTTGCTGGGGTGTTGCACATTCCTGGTATACAAATAAAAATGTTATAAAACCAATTGTTATAGTTAAAAAGCATTTATTATTCATTCCATATCCAGTGATAACCCGCTATATTTGAATTTGGGTAAATACCCAAAGGTATGTACCCAATGGGTAAATACCGGGTACATGCAATTTGTGTAAATATCCGGGTATATGGGATTTACCCAAATTGCATATATACCAAGCTATTGAAATTTTGTTAAATGATTAAAAAATCTAAATAAAAACAAAACAAAATAATGGATAAATGTCAAAGTATTCATTTTAATTTAAATAAATAATACAGAAGTCCCAAAATTCTCAACAAAACAAAACATTTTTAACGACAAACATAAAACACGTAATTCTATTTTCTATTAAATAATTAGAAGGGTATAAACTTAAAAATAATGCAATAAAACCTAAAACCTCGTTTAAAACTTAAAATTAATTACAGTTCAAATCAACGAGTGATTCAACTTCAGAATCATATTCAATTGTCGATGTTGAATACGTTTCTTGAATAGAAGTCTGTCAAGATCTTCTTGCATTTAATTTATTCCATTTTTATCATTCTTTTTTAGCGCATAAGTGAAAATCATCGGGATGGAATCAAAACAAACTTTTCAAGTCATTTTAAATATTTTTTCTGAAAATTCTTGATCAAGCGTCCTTGGCACTGTTTATTGCCTTGGCAATGCCGGAGACTCCTCCAGTCAGAGCTCCGAGAGCACGTAATCCGGCAAAAATAGGTATAAGTAGCAAAATGCCACCCTGCTTTGGAATAGGTATTCTCGCCGCTCGAATCTTTTTTTTTCCGCCTGCAGCTCATATAGAAATCTTTGCGGCTGATAATGCAATCTTGTTACTTTCTTTAACACCTCCGGGCTGATCTATTCTCGGTATACATTTTTTTATAGCTTTCCGCGCCAGTATAACTACTTCACTCCTCAAAGATATTACCCATCGCTGTTTTCTCTTCATTTTCACCACCTTAGTAATAGCCCACGCTGCGACCTTTTCGCCGAATTTAGAGTCCTTCGCCTTCACTCTACTCCTACTCTGAGAATTTTCGAAGGAAGGGGACTTTGTTAATTTGGCTAAACTTGAATTAAAGGTTTTGTAATGTGCATCGTTTTCAATATAAAGGGGTGTGCAGCACAAAAACCCATCAGTTTGAGCTTACCACCCAAAGCATTGACACGTATTAGTATATCTAAATTATCATCTCTCGGCTATAAAATTAAATATAATGGATACCGAATGGAGACCCGAATAACAATTTAAAACCAATATATTCCCACTTGTCTGGGGAGCAGTTATATATATATATATATATATATATATATATATATATATATATATATATCTGAGTGGGGAGATTGAACACAATGTAACTGCTGGAAAACAGTTTAATTTGGTTACAAACGCATTTGCTTTCTTTATTTAGGAAATTAGATATGTGCTAAATGCTATTGAAATTGATCGAACTAGGGACTTGGGAATTGCAAGTAAAAGGGTATCTCTCCTATGATGATTCTGAAGATATGAAATTGCTAGGAATTTCTGGATAGGCTAAAACTGGACAAATAAAAATAAATAACACAAACAAGACAATTTCGTCCTCATACCTTTGAAATGTTTAATGGAATTTGCCGAGGATTATTAAAAGTTAATAGTTAATGCAAAGGAATTGAGTTCACTTTGATCCCTAAACGATATCAACTGCTTTAAATGTGATGAAAGGCAGTAGTAGCCAACCAAATTGAATTTAAACTCAATTAAATTGAATGGAGAGTACCCCATTTTCAGATGAATGATAATTTAAAGCTTCAAATTATTGAGCAAATTAAAAACGACCCCAATATTTTAATTCCGTTCAGAAAATGGGAATTACATGAACTACTTGCCACGAAAAAGTCTAGAGATGATATATAGGCTGTAAAAACCTCAAGTAGTTTGGAGAAGCCCCAATACATAATAATCGCCTTTCAAGTAACTAAAAAGGGAGTTGCTGATCCAGACGCATCAATGTTTGATCACATCCTGTCCTTATCTACATTCTGTCCTTATCTGCATTCTGCCCTTACCTACATCCTGTCCTTGTCTACATCCTATCCTTATTTTATCAACCGGAAACATAAAACATCCGGTGTAATTCCTGGAATGTTCTTATCTTATCCGCATCCAGTGTAACCGGAAACCACAATATTATCTTATCTGCACAAGAAGTCCTTGTCTTATATACATCGGATGTGCTTATCTTATCTACTTCCGGGAGCAGGTGAAGCAGAACCCGCTATTTCCATCTACTTGCTGACGTAGTACAGAATTTTGAAGATCATTTTCGGAATTCATTTGAAAAGAACAGATCTGTGTTATTTATGCATGAGTGTGTAACAACAAAAAAATAACAATCATCATTTAAACGTCAATTTCTTATATGAAATGTCAGTTATGATGTTATCTGTGAGTTACAATTACGATGTTTAGATGAAATGATAATTTAAAAAAAAAATATGTATTTAATTGGAAATAATTGTCAGTGTTGATATGTATTACGTAAATTTATTTAGTCATAAATTGATATTTTATCCGTAGTTTGTCATTATGGACGTAGAGTGCCATTATTCTTTTTTGATAATTTGATTTTGTCCTGAACCAATTATCATTATAGTGAGAATATTTTTGCTTCTTGTATTAGATAATCAAAAACCAGTCGAGCGTTTCAAATAATTTTGTATGATGATAAATTTTAAATTAATTTTTTAATAATAATGGGGCAAAATTTCTGAACTGTACCCGCCTAAAGTTTTGTTGTCTTCAATATTATGATTATGATTGGGTATGGGAATGTTTAGCAAACGATCGTACATAAGCCCTCTTGAAATTCACCAAAGCGTTTATCCATATTTTGTTAAGTTACCAAGATATAGGCTCTCAAAATGTCTTTGTTGTGCACTAACCTCTAATGTTAAAATATTCATAACTTTTACTACAGATATCAAATTTTAAATTTACTTGTATTATTAGGAAATAAATTTAGTAAGCTTTTGTTTATATGCTACTGTTTTGTTACTAACAGTTTTATATATATATTTTTTTTTTCGTTTAAAATGTATGTTTTAATTTTAGTCAAACTTGGGCTTTTTAAATATTTTTTTTAAAATTATTCTAGAAGAAAGCACATATTCTTCTCTACAAAATAATGCAGAAATCAAAATGCGATGGAATTTATTAATTGAGCTACGAATTTTTGTAGTCACTATTATCGGTCCATGTTCTCTTACTTTGTGGTAATTGCGCTTAGTAAGCGCATTGAAAAATGTCGTTAAATAATACAATTATAATAAAAGTACTTCCACATAATGATGAGGCAATATATTCCTTGCTATAACCTTTGTAACAAGAATTATCATAGGATTAAATGTGATATATAAACAATTTATTTTGACTAAGAAACAATTATCCTAAGATATCAGGTAATTAACATTAAACAAGTCATAAATACATGTAAATGATGTTTAACTTGATAGTAATAATAATATCGGCATTTGGTTAGATGACAAATTATTTTATCTATTAGAAACACCTATCATTAAATTATACTAGAAAATGTAATGTTGTTAAAGTAAATGCTACAAAACTTGAGCAGCTGGCAATTTATGTCATTACGTATATAAATACCCAATCATGTTCATAAAATATTCTTGTTTGTTAAACAATTTAATAACAATTAGTAGTACGCAGACACTAGAATAAGCACATAAAAACTAACCATTTTTCTCACATTGAATATGATTATCTAAATTTTAGAATTCCCTCTTACATTAATTTCCAAAGCGCCTACTACGAGTATTATGTCGAAATGAGAATTATCCGATGTGATAATGGTTACTTTAATTCATATCTCAATTAATAATTTCCATCCCATTTTCATTTATAGATGATTTTGTAGATAAAAGTATTGGCTTTATATTTAGATAATTTATAAAAAAATATGTGGGCCATTAATTTCATAAAAAAAATCTAAAATATGTTTTAAATAAAATAAATAATCTTAAAGACTGTTATCAAAGGAAGGAATACACCAACGATTATATTGTTTCTTCATTGTGTGGAAGTACTTAGTATGATTTTACTAATTAATGACACTTTCTGCGAAAACTAAGCACAATTATGTCAAAATAAATATCACCTAAAGCAGGGGTCTCCAAACTACTGCCCGAGGACCACATCCGGCCCGCGGACAGATTTTATCCGGCCCGCGGAGAGCTAGCATACTTGAAAACTCCTTTTAGAGAACATATTTTTTATAGCAAATTAAATTTAGTTTACTGAAGTATTCTAATTTTAAAGGCTTATTGTTATGGTTTTGGCCCTCGGAACTTACTGGAGTAATCAGTATGGCCCTAAGGCTGGAAAGTTTGGAGACCCAGGACCTAAAGCATTAATAATGACTGTAAATATTCGTAGCTTAATTAATAAATTCAATTATTATTACTTCTAGATGATTTTATAGAGAAAAGTATGGGCTTTCTTCAAGGATAAAAAATATCAAAAAGGCCCAAATTAAAAAAAATAAAGAACAAATTTAAACAAAAGCTTACCAAGTTAATTTGCAATAACTGCAAGAAAATTTAAAATTGGATGTCTGTAGCAAAAGTTATGAATATTTTAACATTAGTGGTAACAAACACATTTTAAAGGCCTATATCCAGGCAACCTAACAAAATATGGATAAGCACTTTGGTGAATTTTATGATGGCTATAGGTTCTATCATCCGCTAAACATTCGTTAAAATTGGTGACAAAATTTTTTTAGGTAGGTACAGTTAAGACATTTTGTCCTATATGAATCATATTTACTCTTAATAATTATTTATATGACGCATTCTGCATCAAGCAGGACGAAATTAATTAAAAATATCACTGTTTCTAATTTTCCTGTACTATTTTTTTATAGATTCTACGACAATAACAAATTAACGAAACCGTTTTTAAAATTGTTTATCTTAAAAATTATACACGTTAATTTTTTTTTAATATGTAAAAGTATGTTGCGAAAAATCGGAAAATTGCTCTTATATAAATATTCATACAGTCGGTTGCATTTATCCTACAAACCCCATAAAACACTCATTGTAAAGTTTATAAAACAGATTTATTATACAATAAATTGAATTTTGTAATAACTAATAGTATAATTGTTATAAACAATTATATTATTTAAACTAATATTTTATCATAAAGTTTCCATTACGACGATTCTAGTGGTAGTAATACTCCTACGGAGATCAAGGATGCAGCAATGTAAGCAGTTTCTGGTTTATTGCCACAGAAATTAAAAACGCAATACGAAAAAACTAATTGCCAATTTCTTAATTAGTATACGAAGAAATAGGTAATAAACATTTCCTAGAACGTATTTTTAGCTTATTGAGAAGAGAAATCAACAAATTGAAAACCACCTACATTATGAGCACCTATGGGCAATTAAATACTAGGTATCACATTGAATAAGAATTGTTAATTTATACTTTGTATTAATTGACGCCCAATTGGAATTTAGAGTGAAACAAGATTTTCTTACTCTTAATTATTACATTGTTTCACGGTGAATAAATAGCCTACTTTGCAAACTCAAAACAGTGTGTCAATGTCACATTTTTTGAGAAAAATCGATTTTGAAAAATCGACATTTTCACATCTTTCAAAGGCTGTATTAAGCTTTATTAAGCTCGTAAAACTGCACTGCTTTGCAAATTTAACCGTTTCTCTATCTCTTATAGTTTCCGAGATCCCTATAGAGAACATGAAAAAAATTCTCACCCTGTAAATAAAGAAAAATTAGAAAAACACCGATAAAACAAGAAGATTTCTGAAAGCTGAAAAACAACAAACAATAAATAAAAAATCAACTAGAATTGTGGAAATATCGTAGAAATTGAACCAATCAATAAAATTAAACAAACTTAAAAAAACACACGCACACAAATTGATACCAATCGTGTGGTTTTTAATTGTGTTGTGGTTTTTAATTGTATTGTTTGTATTTTTAGTTTTATTGGGTTATATTTATATTAATATCGTTCTAATAGACTCCGAAAACTGAATGAAAAAATAAATAAACTTACAAATCTAAGAATAATACGACGTCAAAATTAATAAAGCCGCCAAAAATCAACAAGGAAGAGACTAATTGAGAAAACATGTCAAGATTGTAAAAATCATCAAAATTGAAAAATAAATGAATAATATTTTTTTTTAATTCGAAAAAATGCATACATTTTAAATATAAACGTGAAAAGCGATACATTAAGTTTTACGAATCGAAAACGTTTTAAAAAAATAACAATTTCAATTAAAAACAGTTGTACTCTTTTCGTCTGTAACTATTCGTAGTTATTTACAATTAAAAATAACTGTAATTGAAAATACTAGAAACCAAAATATTAATAAAAAAAGACAAGTCGAAATCAATATATTGATTTTATTATATTTATCTTCTGATTTTATAAACTCAGAAGACAAATATATCAACATTTGATAAAAATCACAAATTTCAACTAATAATCATTATCTTAAATAAACTCATCAAAAACAACTAACATCAAATTTTACAGCAATTTCAGAACTATCAAAATTAGCACAAATTAACAAAAATGGAAAAATGTACAATTATAATCAACAAAGAAATATTTATTACTAACATAAAAATGATAAAACAGTCAAAATTGATAAATTCTACTTTTTATATGTCAAGTTGCATTAAAATTTATATTATGTAATATACAGGGTGAGCATTTTCAATCCGGAACATGTAATATAAATATTTATATAAATATGACTATTCTTGACTTTAAATTTATCCACTGTTATAAGTTGTCAAACTTTATTTGCAAAATGAATATCAAATATAGTATTAAAGAAAAAGTTTTCATAGTAAACACGTTTTACACTGGAGACAGCAAAAGGAATGTGCCTAATTGATTTTGTGTTGATTTTCTGTTAATTATCCGAACTCTATCCCCTCCATATCAACGATACATCGTTTTGTAACAAAATTTAGGCAGTGTACCACCTAAAAGTAGAGGGGGTACCTGCAATTAGGTATACCCTTTCAACCCTAGAATTTTTCTGTTCAAAAAAATGTTTAGTACATTTCATATTATTTATTACTATATACAGAGAGTTTTTCTACTAAGTATACATATCTCAATATACTGTATACTCTGTAAATCTTCAGATATTCGTTGTTTTTCCAAATATAAAAATAAATAAATGAACTTTCAAACGAGTGTTTTCTACTAGTAGATTAAGCATAAGGTAAAATTTCGAGTTTAGAAAAACCTGAAAATTTGATTTGGTCACGTAGCAAAGGAAAGCGAAAACCTCGAAACTCGAAATTTTACTTCAAACCACACCAAATGTTCAGGCTTTTCTAAACTCAAAATTTTACTTCATGCTTAATCTGGGCGTGGAAAACACTCGTTTAGGACTTTAAATTAAACTATTTTAAAAAACAAACGATTATTGGAAAAGTTGCAGTTCATGCATAGATGAATATATATGTAAAAGAAAAATCCTAGTATGCTTACTAAATTATAGTGGTAGAAAATGCCACCTTCAGGGCCGAAAGAGTTTATATTATTTACGGCTTATGTACTAACTTGCAAAAATAATAAAAGGTAATACGCGAAGTAGAAAAGCTGCAGTAGAAAACAATATTGTAGGGACGAGTAATGCAATCCACGAGTCAGTGTTAGGGTCATTATAAGAAAATGCAATGTATCTTCGGATGTGTACGCAACATTTTTAATGGGTATAAATATTATCTACACAAATTTCCCTGCCATCTAGAAATATTTTAAATGCATAAAGAAAGATGAAATGCAGATTGCGCAGAAATGTAAGAACGTGAAAATCAAAATCATAACTTTCTTTTGTCTATTTGTTTTACTGACGAATGCAAATTTACTCAAAACAACGAGCTCAATGCCCAAAATATAAGGCATTAAGTCCAACAAAAAAATATAGTACTTTAGCACAAAGACGGCGTATTATCAAAAAAATTTCAGAGAAGTTCAATTTGATTTTAATCTGTAGTTTGTAAATAAAATACAATCAAATTTAATAATTTGCCGGTTTTTCTGAATAGTTACGTTTCGGATTGAACATGTTTACCCTTAATTATGTTATATGTTCTGGATTGAAAATGCTCACATTTAATTATATGTTCGGCATTGAAAATGCTCACCCGGTATATACAATACCATGTTTTTTAAATGTGTACTTTCCTTGACTTTTGTAAAGCTGTGGTACTGGCAATTAACAACTTACTATTACTTTAAATTAAAACAAAAATCCTCAAAAAGTTATGAAACTTGAATTGATAAATTTGACAAATAACGATAAACACCTTCAACATAAAAATAAATCTTTAATGCACCATTTGACAAGAGCATAAACATTTCAAAAGAGTAATTGGTTAGTGGAACTAACCCTAATTTCTAAAATTGTTTTTTTTTAAATAATTCACCCCCGCACAGTGTGTTCAGAGGTGGAAGGGGTAATGAAAATAAAAATGTAAATTAGCGGAAATAAAAACACTCATCGCTTTCTAAAAAGCCTGAACCTTTCGAATCTGGTTCATTTATAATTTTCTACCAACCACTTGTTCTACAATTAATTCCTAAAGTATATTTATTTGTCGTGAACGGAGCCCGAAAAATGCACAGATTTCTACAGTTGATAACTCTGTCATTATTTTATTAAATGTTATGATTTTGCCGTATATTTTTAATGCAGGCCCAACCTCAAAAAATATAGGGTCACATGATTTTGTTTTGCCTAGACTCGCCAGGTAAACTCAGGCCGGCCCTGGTTTCTATTTGTCAAATGTGAAAAACGTATTCGATAGTTTTGATGAATGAATGAAATATTTCTATTTACTCTTTGTTTATATTTTTATTTTCTACAACTACTCATTGCGGTTCATAAGTGTGTAAACAGTGCGTGTTTATTTACGTCCTTGTATATATATTCATTAGTAAACTGTAACGTCACTTAATGTTAAGGGCGGCAGGCACGTGGACTCGCAAATGTGCTTCTTTCAATTTTCTTAATGTAGATCATTTTCAAGTGGACGAATGAGCAAGTTGTTGTCCGTCGTGTGTATATTGTTTTCATTAAATATTTCAATTGCCTTCTAATCAACTTTTTTCGGCACTCGAATTAATTAAATCTTGTAATAGAGAAATGTTTATTAATATAAATGTTTGTATTCCTTTCTTAATAATCTCTGATAATAATATGGTATAAGGTTGGGTTAGATATCAGTTGCGAAAAATATGTTTGGGGCCATTAATGACTATTTCCTAACATTTTAATTGAACTTCGTCAATAAGTCAATAGATAAAATAATAGTGCATTAAATCCGTGTTCAGTTCTAAAATATAAACAATATATTATCAAGATTTTTGCAAGAGTATTTTGATATTGCATTAACTTTAAATTCATTAATTTTCATAAGTTAGAACTCCAACAACTAGTGTAACAATCACTATAGTAAACTATTTATCTAAACATGTTTGGATTTGTATATAATTTTTTTTTGCAAAAGAATAAACCTAGAAAGAAATCCTGACCTGTTACCAAGTTGATGAATTGACGTTAACGTTAACTTTAAACATTGACAAAATGTGTTATTTCTTGAAATGCATCATTCTACATGTTGGATGCTCGGGTTTAACCACTAAACATTCACTGACCATTGTAAGCGGTCGAGTTAAGCGTCTTCGAGGAGTGAAAAACTTCAACGGAGTGTTTGATAAAAATGTGTATATTTGGGAGATGTGCTCCCTTTAACGACTGGCTAACAAGTGGTCTTACAAACTAAAAACATATGTACAATGTTCGAAAACTCTCTCGACCGAGGGCGCAAGAAATGCATTGTCCCTTTTCCTGGAAAGTGCGCATCTGGTCACTAAATGTTCGCGTTCAAGAAGAGTTTGACTATTTTTTGAGGGTGGTCAGTGAAAGTGACCTTATGAGTCTTAACATGCCACCCCGTTGAAATACCATTGAAAAAATAAATGTAGTCGTAAAGAGCGCACTTCCCGCACAATTGCTTATTATTTAGGAAGCAAGCACTCCCGCACATGTTAATCGATGGGTAGAATGGAGATACGTCTCGTTGCTCTTTTGAACCGACCTGATGTGGTCTCCAAAGTAACAACACGAACGACGTCATCTTCCCCTGGGTGGAGCTCGATAATACGACCGACGGTCCATCTCATTGGTGGTATGTTGTCTTCATGAAGCAATGCCAATTGTCCAACCTGAGGGTTTATTTCGGACGCTGCTTGCCATTTGGATTTTGACTGTTGGCTTAACAAGTATTCCTTTGACCAACGCTTCCAGAAATCTTGCCTCATTCGTTGGAGATGTTGCCATCTACTAAGTCTGTTTATGTTGTGGTCCTGTAGCTCGGCATCTAGCACCGATGTCAAGGTGTCTCCGATAAGGAAATGACCAGGGCAAAGAAAATTTAGGTCGTTGGGATTACTGGATAGAGGACTGATAGGACGTGAATTTAGGATTGCCTCTATCTGAACCAAAAGTGTATATATCTCTTCAAATGTTAATTTGCATTGACCTACTACCCTACGTAAATTGTATTTAATTTGCTATATATTGGATTCCCACAACCCACCAAAATGGGGCGATCTTGCAGGAGAAAAATGCCAAGTAATTTCTTTGGGGGTTAAAAAATCTGTTATTTTATTTTGAAATTGATTATTACTCACGTGTTTATACAGCTCTTTTAATTCTTTGTTCGTACCTACAAAATTAGTGGCATTATGTGCAATATTTCCGCGGCGTGCCATAAAACGGCGAAGTGTAGCAATAAATACTTCTGTACTCAAACTTGAGACTAATAAATATGTGCAATATTTCCGCGGCGTGCCACAAAACGGCGAAGTGTAGCAATAAATGCTTCTGTACTCAAACTTGAGACTAATTCTATGTGTATCGCTCTAGTTACGAAGCAAATGAATACCCTCCCATATGCCTTTGTTGACACCTTCGATCTAGGCCCTGCCTTTATTAGAAATGGACCACAAAAATCAACCCCGCACACCGAAAACGGTCTATTTATCTGCGTTCGCGAGGCAGATTGCTGTAAAGTGCTTGGTTTGACTTTGAAACAAATAATGCATTTATGTATTATTTTTCGTACTATGCCCTTTGCTGCAATTGGCCAGTATTGGGTACGAATTGGGGCTAACGTAGACTGTATTCCGGCATGCAGGTCGAATACAAATCATCCTGTAACACGGTACGTGTCATAAGGATATCGTTTAGCGATACACCTGTGCTCGTTTTTATTGACGCGTCGAAAACAACTCTTAATTTAGTTGTTATGCTCGATTCTTTAATAACCGCATGGTGAGGAAGAAAATACTGAATTTCGTTGATATTGTTATGCTCTTCCATGTGACCTAATTCTAAATATTCATTAATGAATTCGTTATATTGTTTACGTAGTTCTTGGTTTTTCGAAAGTTTATTTTCTAAATTATAAAACCGTTTCAAAACCACCTGTTTTGAATCCCCGAGGGATGAATGACCGTCAATAAACGGAAGGGATACTGTGAATATACCTGATTCGTCTCGTACGACCGTTTTTAAAAAATGTTCCTCGCTTTTATTTTCGCTCGGACTTTTAAAAACTGATTTGACGGGTATTTCTTCGATCGTTCAAAAGCGTTCTAAATTGAATGCATTTTCTGAAATATTTACATTACAAGTTGAAAACAGAGCACTCGGCGCACCACCACCAAATATCCAACCGAATTTAGATTTATGCAAATACGGCAACCCTTCCCCTAATTTAATTTGTCCAATTAATAAACTAGTTGATTGCGCTAATTGACATGGTTGATTTGTTTAATTTGAGTTTTAATTTTGAACATAATTGTTTAGATATTAAATTTGTTGGTGATCTTGGGTTTAATAGTGCCCGTGCTTGATGCGCATTACCAAACCTGTTCTGAATTTTAATGACAATTGTTGATAACAAAGTTTCGTTTAGATTAGAAGATACATGTAATGGTTGATTTTCTTCCCGCTTAATATGCAGCAAATAAGGGTGTTTTTTATTGCATATTTTGCACCCGCCACAACAACAATTATATGCTATATGATTATCGTTTAAGCAATTTTCGCATAACGTATGTCTTTTAACAAGATTAATTCTTTCATTAACTGAATATTTCAATACCATTTCGCAGTGGTACAAGCCATGTGGTTTGTGACATAGTACACAATTCTTTACTTGCATGGGAGCGTTATTCATATGTTTACTTGAAGAGGATGGGTTATCTAATGAATCGCATTTTTTAGCAATAAATTCTGACAATTTCGCGATTCCATTCGGATAATGTGGCCGTGTCTAATCTTTGCATCATCATTACAACTAATATGTCGTCCCATGTATCAACGGGACGTTTCATTCCCTTCAATGTTCGGAAATGCATTAAAAATGTGTCTAAAAAATTTCTTAGACCCGGCCCGCACTCTGATGTAACCGATTTTGCGTTTAAAAATTCGAGAATATGAGATTGTATATTTCTCACCCTATTGTCATATCTATCTGAAATAATATTCCATGCTTCTTCGTAATTTTCGCTCGTTGTTTCAATGCCGATTAATTTTCTCGCGGCATCACCTACTAGAGCAGGTACTAAATAACGATGTTTTTGTATATTATTTAATTAATTTATGCACAAAATTTAATAATTGTAATGTAAATTGATTTTAATTTGAAAAAGTTAAAATACACTCTTGGCTTGAACGAGGACGCTAGAGAACAGAGAATGAAAACAAAGGATTCGGAGAGTTACCGATGAACCTCTCTGGACTTCGTCGCGTGTTGAATCTCGCCTCCCGATGACGCGGTTTTCCAGACTTCCTGGTGCCGATGAGGGTTGCACTCGCTGTAGGAGTGACCGGTGATAACAGTACTGGACATCCGGTTCGAAGGACCAAATGTTGGATGCTCGGGTTTAACCACTAAACACTCACTGACCGTTGTAAGCGGTCGAGTTAAGCGTCTTCGAGGAGTGAAAAACTTCAACGGAGTGTTTGATAAAAAATTGTATATTTGGGAGATGTGCCTCCTTCAACGACTGGCTAACAAGTGATCTTACAAACTAAAAACATATTTACAATGGTCGAAAAATCCCTCGACCGAGGGTGCAAGAATTGCATTGTCCTTTTTCCTGGAAAAGTGCGCATCTGGTCACTAAATGTTCGCGTTCAATACGAGTTTGGCTATTATTCGAGGGTGGTCAGTGAAAGTGGCCTTATGAGTCTTAACACTATATTTAAAACGTTGTACTAAATATGACACTTTCGTGTTTCTTGCATTCATATTTGGCATTCATAATATCCCGATGCGTATGCATTTTGAGACATTTGTTGTTTTTTTTATTAAGTTCGATTTGAAGGTACTAACGATTGTTTCATGATTAAGCATAACGTTTTAGGCTTTTCTAAAATCGAAATTTTACTTCATTCGGCAGGCGAATAAAACACGTAAATATTGTAACATTCAAAATACTTATGTTTTTCAGTATATTTTTAATCCTGCTTAAACGACAAATAAGTTTTAGCAGTATATTTTGAATTTCTCAATATTTCGGTGTTTTATACGCGTGGCGCATGAAGTAAAATTTGGAGTTTATAAAAGCCCAAAAATGTTTAGGCTTTCCTAAACTCGAAATTTGAATTCATGCTTAATCAAGGAGTGGAAACATTTGTTCGAAACTTCAAATTGAACGATTGCAAAAAAATGAATAAATGCCTAAAGTGTAACAGTGCATGCATCGGAATATGTACTTAAAATACAAGTTCGCTTTATTAAGATAAATAGTAGTATTTGGCGATTATTAAAGAAATTGCAAAATTCTTAAAATTAAACATAATTTGTATGATTTTTATTTGGTTTTCAATGTTTTATCAAATGACATAATTTTCATTTCATTTCGGCATCTTTTTGTAATTTTTCAAGTACATTTTTTTTAGTACATTAAATGCTATTAATTGTTTACGTACTTAATTATTTTTATCCCTAAAACTACGATATTGTGACTTATCCATAGGCCCGCGAGAATATTTCGAACCTATGCCCGCGGTTACCTCGGTTCGCCACTGACTGAAGGTAAGTAGAAACCTACCGTTTTATTATGTATAGCAACTTTTAAATATAACCTTCTTATGTGGTAAAAAATTGAGGTTGTATAATATACTGCAACACATTATGGGTTAATTTTCAAGTATTTAATTAGTCTGTATAACGAAATAGATACCTTTACCATTAATTATTTTAGTTTCATATTCCATATGAGTATATATTTATAATATTGTAGACAAACAGTTAAATTCTAGCAACATTAAATATATATTCATGTTATTTCCAACTACATAGGTGATGTAAATGATTACCATCAAAAATCAAATATCAATTATAATCATACATGACTGTCGCGTGCTGCATTCCTTAATTTGGTAAACTGTAATGAAGCACACAAAAGGAATAGATTTGAACACGAGACCTCCACACTCTAAGCTGAGTAGTCGACACTCCAAGCTGAGTAGGCTAAACCGCCGCACCCTGTACAAAAAATGAGAAATTACAATAACACAATTTGAACTCTAGACGCTAAGCTGACTAAGTGAGTCGGTAATCAAATCGCCGAATGTCGCGCATTCAGTTTGGTAAATAAATAAAAAAGGAATTTTTCCGACTCATCACTCGAACATATACCGGCATTGTATATGTATATGTTTGAGTACTTATATTTACAAAATGTATTGGGAAATATTTAAATATTGTCTTTCTTTGTTGTGTATCAATAACATAATCAATAATTCCGTGGCAGAAAATTTTCATTCGCAATTCAAGGCCGCGCACCGGGAGTTGGGAGCCTGCGTCGTGACAAATACCGTACACGAATTCTACATATCAAACCCAATTTCTTTGCACATGTTTTTTGGAAATCACAGTATATTTTTAAGGTATTACTAAAATGGCACGATGCTGCCTCCTATTTATTAAAAGCATAATCAAAATTTACATTGCTCTTATTGAGATTTCTAAGCAACGATACATGTTATTTATTATTTACTATAGATCAATCTATTTAATACAACATGTTTATAAAAATTACTTCAATAAATTAAAACAATATGAAGAAGAAATAATGTTTTCTATGGAAGTATTTCACGGATTTAGGTGATCATTTAAGAGTGTTCCATTATTTGATTTATATTTAATCTAAGAAACATTTTTTCCAAAAAAAATACTGTCATTTTATTCGTAAAGCTTCAATAAACAATATGTATAAGTTTCAAAGCTCTATTTTCATTATTGTGGTCAAATAACATGTGAATTTCTGAATTGAAAGAGAATTATTGTATATTCTCCAACAAAATTAAATTATGTTGTAAACAATTAGTACCGTTTTTAGATTCTCCCAAGCATTGTATTAATATCTTAGTACAGTCATTAATTGTTATGAGTAGACAGTTAAAAGACTGCTAAGATATGAAATAATGGTTAGCAGTCTGAATATCAGTGGCGGCTCGTCCATAAGAGCTGCAGGGTTGCTGCCCTTAAATAGTATGTATAACTTTATTAATAGAGATTTTTAATTAGTAATTTAGGTAGATGGTTTGTACTAATATTAGCAAATTAGTAATATCTGACTTACAAGATATCTCGGGACTCACGAGATTTCGGAATGATTGATATATACAATTTTCTAGATAAACACGGCATTTAAATTTTGGGGCCTCTCACATTTAAAACATAAATTAAGCAGAACTAATCTGCTGAACATATAAAAGATATTGTTTAATTTCGGTACCTATTTAAATAATGTATACACATAGAGAATTTTTCATTTAAGGGTACATATTACGATGCATGGCATTTTAAGTTTCGAACGAGTGATTCCACTCGAAATTTTCGAATTTCGAGTTTAGATAAACCTGAACATTTCGAATTTTGAGTTTAGATAAACCTGAAAATTTGGATTTGTCAGGGCGCACGAGCGAGGCGAGTCGCGATCCGGCAAATCCAAATTTTCAGGATTTTCTTAACTCGAAATTTTATCACTGCCGGTGGCAAAAATGTATATGATCTGTGATGGTCTTTTTAGTTGATGGGCGCCAGGGTGATGAAAATTAAACACTACATTATGAAGAAAGACATAAAAAGATCACGTTTCTAATACCATTTCAAACCCCTTTTTGTAAATGTCTTAATTATATTTCCTTTAAGTATAATGAGTATATGGTAAAGCAAACATTTAAGATTAATCACTATTTATTATTTTAATAATTTGTTTGAATAAGCATGGCATTGTAATAGCAGTGCTTCTCATATTTCATTAATTCAAAAGTGCGCGAAGAAAAAGAGATGGTATGATGTGCTGAATAGCGCGTAAGAAGAGGAAAAGTGTGATACGACAATTAATTTGTACACCGAACGCGAGAGCATTTCATGCCTCCAGGTTTCTGAATCGACACGCGCCATCAGTTTCGCACCGTGGCGCGTATTTGCAACACTCATTAAATAGCCATACATTCCCAAAAAAACGACGAATTTATTCAAATTAATGCCGCCTTTTTAAATAATTTGATATTTTTAACACGAAATAACAACGATTCAAATATTATTTGAAAAATGGCAAATTGTGTTAAAACGGAAAATTATCCTCAGTATAATAAAGTGAGGGTCATATGCAAAAAATGCCAATTTTTGATATAAATGTCAAATTACTTTATTACGTAATATACAAAACTCATTTTTTTGTGTTTGAAATGAAATGAAATTGTTAATAGTTCGTGGGAAAATGTCAGAGCCATGATTTGTTTGTCCATACTCAGACAATAAAAAAGTAATTTTATAATCAAATGTTAACCACTTTATGAAATAATATTAAAATCTCTGTAAATAACATAAAAAATGATACAATGACCTACATACAATTTGTGTGTAGTGACACAAAGTTATCAAAAATGCGATATTTAATCGATATTACACTATTATAACAGTTTTGAGATTTTCAAAGATATAATAAATTTGACATGTTTTAACGCTATTTTACAAATTTTTACTTTATTTAACAATTTTGAGCTTTTAACGATATAACAAATTTGATATTTTTTTATCGCAATCCAACTATTTTTATATTTTGAACATTATTGACAGTATTAAACAACTTTGAGAATATTTAAACAAGTTTGACGGTTTTTTTAACGACTATTCACTTTTTTATTGGTGGTGTTATTACAAACAATTGTTAAATTCTAGAAATTAACACTGGTAGTTGGCTTGTTTGTTTACAAACAAATCAGCAAATTATCGGTAATTTCGTACATAAAGAAACAAAAAATAAACGCTATAACTCAAAAACTATTTAAACTACACAAAAGTATAATATTTCGACGAAATCTCCATCATTTATTTAAAGGATTTTTAAATATTCTTAATATTTCACAAAATCTCAATATAAATCGAAATAATTCTCAGAGTAAAGTACTACTTCTGGTTTCCTGATTTGGACCAAAAGTTTTTCAGTTCCTAGACCTGTAATAAAAACCTTAAGTTTATTGTGTCATTTTAATATATCAATTGGTATAGTCTGTACGGCAGAATTGAACAAAATCTACAAACATTAACAGATTTAACAATATTAATTATGTATAATTTTCACAAATAGAAATACTTCAAACTTAAATGTACTATAAACATGAGCTTACTCCTTTCTTAACCAATTCATCGTAAATGTTGCATAAATATTAAGTTATGTAAAGCAATCGTTTTGTTCCATATTTTTATTTTCAGTTATCTGACACGTGTTTTGATCCGTAACGATCATTTTCAAAGTTAAAAAAAAAACGTTTGAACTTTAAAAATAATCTCAACGGATCGGCAACTGAAAATAAAAATATAGAACAAAACAAGTGTTTTACTGTACCCAATTTGAAAATTTGGTTTCCATCAAAAAGTAGCAGAACTTCAATACTTGAATAAATGTTGCAAACATTTTGATTCAATCGCGAGTATTTGCCGAATGACCGATGAGGCAGTTTTAGAAGATGTATTTATTTGAGTTTTGTGAAGATTTAAGTCACTTAATTATAACAACGAAAAATAGAAAACGCAACCAACTCTTAAATATAACGAAGAATAGAGACATCAACCAATTCTTCGAAAACCTAATTAAGTTTTAGATCTGCAAAATTTCAAGTATTTCTTACAACTCTTTATTTAATTTTTTTTTGGATATTCTCAATACTTCCCGAAATTTATAAAATAATTGGAAATGTTTACGAAAACAATACTTTTCCTCTGTACTGCAAATGGGAAAAGTAAAAATTGTATAAAAATCGGCAGATTGTTCAATTAAAATAAATTTACAATGTTCGTGAAAATTGATGAAAATCCTGAAACTTTTAAATTAAGAAAATCATCAAAAGTATGTCAACATGACATAAGTCGGCGTTAGCAGACAATTGGACTATAACGACATTTGACATTCAAGTCGGCGCCAGCCAAAATTTGGACTATAATAACAGTTGACATAAATCAGCGGTAGCAGTTCCATATTTTTAGCCGACATTTAGTCAATCGTGTCAACTTGACATAAGTGGGCGTCAGCCGGCATTTGGACTATAATGACGGTGCAAGCCGACATTTGGACTATAATAACAGTTGACATAAGTCGGCGGTAGCCAACATTTGAACTATGATGACAGTTGACATAAGTAAGATAGTATTGACTTATTTTAAAGTAACAAGTGTCTTCCACTCCCAGACTAACCATGAAGTAAAATTTCGAGTTTAGAAGAGCCCCGCGTAGGAAATTTTCACGGGGCTTTTCTAAACTCGAAATGTTACTTCATGTGCCACGCGTATAAACCACTGATTTACAGTAAAAGTAAAAATATATAACGCTTAGATGTGATGGTAATCAATGCTTAGCGAGATGTAGCAAAAAAATGCAAGAAATACTTTTGTTGTGAATACTCTTGGAATACTAATAATAAAATTTCAATACATTTAGTTTGAGCAATCATGAATCAGGAATAAGTCAGGGAAAAATCAGTGAAATTTAACATTTAAAATTGGTCGCCACTATGAAGTATTTTATAATAATACAACAAGGCCGAAGCCAGAGGGGGGAATATGGGGTTCAACCCCCCTCTCCTGAAATGTTTAAAATTAAAATGTTTGTTTAAAAAAGGTTTTACATACAAAAAATTAACATTTTCCAAATTTCGAGAAAAGAGTGTTGAACCCCATATATCCCCCTCTGGCTACGGCCTTGTAATGCACCCACTATGCACTATTGAACAACGTTAGAAGCAATTTTCACAGTCATCCCTTACTAAACAAATTAATTATTTTTTATAATGCATTATAGTGATTAATTATTGGAACTTCCCCAAAATGAAATATGTTTATATAATTGTTAAAATTTGATGTAATTCCACTAAAATAATTTATAATAATGCACCCACTATGCACTATCGAACAATGTTAAAAGCAATTTGCACTGTCATCCCCTACTCAAAAAATTCATTATTTTTTATAATGCATTATAGTGAAATATTATAAAATATTTTAATAGAATTTCATCAACTCATAGCAATTATATAAACATCTTTCATTTTTGAAAAGTTCGAAGTTCGTATTCGAAGGGGCATTACTAGTACATAATTTAGGCAGTCTTTTTTTTTAGATTTAGTTAATATATACTAGGCTGGGCTATCCGTACCGCCAGCCCTCCCACCAAAAATGCGTTTTTGTCGCTAAACGAAAGGGGTGCAAAAATAAGTTTCTTACCGTAATAAGAAGTGCATAAAGAGTGCATCATTTTGCATTGTTTTTCTATTTTTTATTTTTTAAGTGGGGGGACTAGGTAAATGGAGGTCTTATAAATCATTCGCCATTTAGGGCACTCGCCTACGGCGTCGTGCCCTAAACTTGTAGTCGTGAGATATTAATATCATATCCAATATCGTTGTACAATATACCATACACGTCAAATGATTTCTTTATATTAATCATTTTACATTTCTGACGTTTTTCTAATAAATTTATATGTTCTTTCGTTTCTTGGCCCCTCCCTAGTGAAAATCCATGTCGACATTTAAAAATATCTTCGCAAAACGCTTACCAAGTCGCTACATTGGAAATAAATCGTCACATCTGGCAACACTGTTTACTAAAATAAAGCGAACGTCCATTCTGCAAAATTTTTAAAAACCAGTCCCATCCTTCAAGTCAGCCGAAAAAGCAACAAATTGCCTAAAACACGCACAGCGCTGAATCATAAAGCTTAGCCGATTTGTTTCACAGACTGCCCATCCCCACTCCTTTCATTTCCCATAGAGCTCTACGCTCATTCGCGTTCGATCTCTCGTTTTATCAACACTAAAAACCAAAATGGCTTCGCGCGGTACGGATGAAACCATCCCAAAACAAGTATCCACATTTTGCGAGAGCATCGGCTACCCAGTGAAATCAACGAAAACCCAGCGAATCATCGGCCCTATTGCCAATAAAAATCCACCAGCGAAAGGAACGGAAATTTTCATCTTTAACATTCCGAAATATTTAACGGAAGATACGATTTTTCCAATTTTCTCAAAAGTTGGGGAAATCTACAAATTCCGCTTGATGATTTACTACAGCAGCTTTAATCGCGGCAGCGCTTACGTGACGTACTCTACAGTTGACGAGGCCGAGAAGTGCGTGCAATTGCTGAACGGAAAGGAGGTTTTACCAGATTGGACGATCATGTTGGAAAAATCTAAGGACAACAGGCGGCTGTTTGTTGGTGGAATTCCCGATACGAAGACGAAGGACGAGGTGTGGCTCGAGTTGGCGAAGGTGGGGGTTACGGGGATTGTCGATGTCATCATGTACAAGTCGTACACTGATAAGAACAGAAACAGAGGGTTTGTTTTCGTCGAGTTCAACACTCACCAGGAGGCGGCGGAAATAAGGAATCAATTCAGAGATTCGATTATTTTCGGGCAGAGGGTTTCGATTGATTGGTCGACGCCGGAGAACGATGTCGATGACGATGTTATGGCCAGGGTATGGTTTTCATTATTAATTAAATTGTTTTTACAAAATGCATCTTTTTGGGTGGATCACTTAAATGTTTTACTAGTAAATTAAATAAACCTATTGTTTCGTTGAGGCACTTTAAAAGAATTGTATTATTTTAATTAATTATGTATGCGTTTTTAAACTTCACACTATATCAATGTATTGTACACGTGACGCATTCAGACAAATTTCGAATTTAGAAAAGCGTAAAAATTTTGATTTGGTATAAACCGGGAAAGTTTATTCATCAAGAAAAGTCTTGGAAAAGTCAGGCAAATTCGACATTTTTAGCGAATAGTCAGGGATTAAAAAAAACTGCAAATAATACGATTAAAGAATTGACAAATTTTAGTTCTGTTACCAATTTGACACATTAAATAATATTTAACAAAATCGAATAAATTGCAAAGTGTCCACCATAGCACTTTCCCCGTAACATGATTATTAACATATTAATGCCGGGTTTCACCACCGTAAGTTAAATGTACTAATAGTTATTCATCGATTAAAATCTAGTAATCAAAAACTCAATCAATTCACATGACATTGATGTTTATAACATGAAAAATGTCTATTTCAATCGACAAATAAATTTAATCAAATAATATTTAATTAAAGTTGGTGACACCGGACACAAATTTATGTTATATCACTTTAAGGTCGGAAATTTACATGTTATTGGGCCATAAGAATAAGCAACGATTCATCTTCCACAATAATGAAAAAAGAGCATTAAAATTTATACATGTTGTACATTGAAGCTTTGCGAATAAATTAACAGTATTTTTTTTAATGTTTTGTAAATTAAATATAAATTGAATAATGGAACACTGTCAAATAATTACATAAATCCGTGTATTACTTCTATTGGAAACATTATTTTTTCTTCGTATTGCTTTAATTTATTGAGGTAATTATTATATATATGTTGTATTAAAAAGATTTATCTAAAATAAATGATAAATAAAATTAATCGTTGCTTAGAAGTCTCCATAAGAGCAATGTAAATTTTGATTATACTTTCAATAAATAGGGGGCAGCATCGTGCCTTTTAGTAATATTTTAAAAATATACCGTGGGTTCTAAAAACACGTGAAAAGAAATTAGGTTTGATATGTAGAATTAGTGTACGACATTTGTTGCGACACGGGCTCCTGGCTCCCGGCTCCCGACCTTGAGTTGCGAATCTATTTTATCTGACGCGGAGCGTTCATTCATTCATTATGTTATTGATATACAACAAAGAGAGACATTGTTAAAATATTTCTCAATACATTTTGTAAATATAATTGCATTTCTGGATTCATGTTTTGAATAGGAATGTGGAATGCCAGTAAATGTTGATTCAAGTGCTGAGTCGGCAACATTCCTTTTTCATTTATAATTTACCAAATTGAATGTTTTTTGTTATTTTCGACATTTTAAAAGATTTTTATTATGTTTATTTAATATAACTTCGCAACTTTTCCAAGACTTTCTTTAAAAAAAATCCTGAATTGTTTATTTTTTTCTTAATTTTAAAAATGTTGATTCATTTCGTCAATTTTTCAGTTTTTGTGAATTTCTTCAACATTTTTATTAATTTTTAAAATGTTGGACGCGTATAATAAAATTCCCAGATTTTCGTTTATTTCTAAAATTCTAACGGTTTTGGTGAATTTCGTAAATTTTTTAAATGTTAATGCTATTCATGAATTCTCGAGACTTTCGTCATATTCAAAACGTTAGCAATTTTCGTGAATTTCCTAAACTTTTTTTTTATGAATTTCCACGGTTTTAGTTAATTTTTTTTAGTGAATTTTAAAAATCTAACCGTTTTTCGTAAATTTCCAAGATTTCCGGTAATTTTTAAAATTATGACGGAATTCGTGGAATCCAAAGATTTTTGATAATTTTTTTTCCCAAATACAGGGCAAATCAGCCACCACCCCCAAAGGTAGGCCTATTACATTCATTTTTCCCTTTGAAATTTATGCAATCGGCATCGTTTCACTATTTCATAAAATAAACATAATTCTTCGGTCTTAGGATGCCACTAAAATTGTATTGGTTAAAATTGCTCTTCAGCCCTTCCTAAATACAGGGCAAATCAGCCATCACCCCCAAAGGTAGGCCTATTACATTCATTTTTCACTTTGAAATTAATGTAATCGGCATCGTTTCACTATTTCATAAAATAAGCGTAATTTTTCAGTATTAGGATGCCACTAAAATTTTATTGCTTAAAATTGCTCTTCAACCCTTCCCAAATACAGGGCAAATCCGCCACCACCCCCAAAGGTAGGTCTATTACATTAATTTTCTCCTTTGAAATTTATGCAATCGGCATCGTTTCACTATTTCATAAAATAAACGTAATTCTTCGGTTTTAGGATGCCACTAAAATTGTATTGCTTAAAAGTGCTCTTAAGCCCTTTCTAAATACAGGGCAAATCAGCCACCACCCCCGAAGGTAGGCCTATTACATTCATTTTTCACTTTGAAAATAATGTAATCGGCATCGTTTTACTATTTCATAAAATAAGCGTAATTTTTCAGTCTTAGGATGCCACTAAAATTTTATTACTTAAAATAGCTCTTCAACCCTTCCTAAATACAGGGCAAAGCAGCTACCACCCCCAAAAGTAGGCCTATTACATTCATTTTTCACTTTGAAAATAATGTAATCGGTTTCGTTTCACTATTTCATAAAATAAGCGTAATTTTTCAGTTTTAGGATGCCACTAAAATTTTATTGCTTAAAATTGCTTTTCAACCCTTCCCACATACAGGGTTAATCAGCCACCACCCGCAAAGGTAGGCCTATTACAATCATTTTTCCCTTTGAAATTTATGCAATCGGCATCGTTCCACTATTTCATAAAATAGGCGTAATTTTTCAGTCTTAGGATGCCACTAAAATTTTATTGCTTAAAATTGCTCTTCAACCCTTCCTTAATAAAGAGCAAATCAGCCACTACCCCCAAAGGTAGGCCTAATACATTTATTTTACCTTTGAAAATAATGTAATCGGCATCGCTCAACTATGTTATAATATAATAATATTTTTTCAGTATTAAGCCACTAAAATGTTATTGCTTAAAATTGCTCTTCACCCCTTCCTAAGTATAGGACAATTCAGTAACAACCCCCAAAGGTATGCCTAAGACAGAGATTTTTCGTTTTATAATAGCCTGAGATCGCTTGATCAAATATCAATACAAGTTTCACTTTTTACATCAAAAGTGCTAATGTAAAGTCTTAAATAGTTAAAGTGTACTCCTATTACACAATGCAATCGAATAGTTAGCGCTATGTATGAGTAAAATATCGGTTTTTGCAATTTATAAATTTAATAGGGTTACCACCATTTATGGCTGAAAAATTTATGGCTAACTTCTCATCGCTAAAATTGATCCCCCATTCGGTCGGTCGGTCTGTGGCACGATTTTAGTGAAAACGGCTTATAATCAAATTTTGTATTTGGGTTCTATTCCATAATATCTCGCGGCCAGTTGAAAATGGGTGCAAACTCCTAGCGTTTTCTCCTTATCTCGTAAATTATTGACATAGTCGAAAACTCCTTGAAATAAAAGTTGTAGGGAATCAAAAAATAAACATTTTATGAGCATATGCTTTTTGTCGTAGCTCTTTTAGTTTTCTTAAAAATGGTAAATATTATTTTTTTAAACATCGCTCAACTCCTATTTTGAGCCAAAAAGGTGGTCATGGTACCAAATAAAAATTCCTCATTCCTTTTCTAATTATAGGGAAACAATAACAAACATTTCATTGAGCAAGCTCATTTTTGATGGCAGATATACATATTTTTTAGTTTTTTCTGATTTCAGAAATTTACGATTTTCAAGGGTGAGAGAGTGTGAGAGAAAAATAGACTTATCAGGTTTCAATGTTAAATTTGGATCCAAGGCCTACACCTATTTCGATTTTTTGTAAATGAAATTTTTTTAATGCTACCAAAAAATGCTCATTTTTTTACGGTGTGTATGATATTTTTTATTTATTACGGCCGATTTTTTTATTTTTTTAAGCGACTAAGTTGAAAAAACAACGTTATCAGTAGCGGACATTTAATTGTACAAATTAACATCCATGAGCAATTGGAATAATGAATTTAATAATCTTATTCTATTTTAATTTGCTGTCAGTACCTGTGTTGGCCACAGCAGATTTTTTTTAATGTTTCAAACTTTCTGTTATTATAGCATCACTAGCATTTAATTATTACTTAAACATTTTCATTATTTGTTTTTTCTGCTCTAATTTATTGAGGGAAGAGGGGGAACCTGTATTTAAAATTAATTTGAAAATTTTAAGGAGCACATAGTGAAATTGATAATTAAACGGAATTAGGGGCGGGAAGGGGTAGATAGGGTTGGTAAACTAAGTTTATCAATGTTATCCTTTAGAATAGAGTACAATGAGTACGCTTGTGAAGAAATAAATCACCTACATTGTTTTTTTATAATCTATTGGCGGAATCTTTTGGTAACTTTATACCTGTCAATGTTTTCCATATTTTAAATTTCAAGTCACTAATACTGGTGAAAGCGCCAGGAATTTCCTAGTAAACATTTTCAGATTTTACATCCCAGAGCACCAGTATCCGGCTTTTTTTTGAGAAAACGGCTAATCCTAGAGAGTTGGGACAAGAAAAAATTATTACAAAAGCCGTATTAAAGAATCAAATAGTGATACTGTTTTTTTGCAAAAGGGTTGGCATTCCTGAGAGTTTGCTTAAAATGGTAGGTTAAAAGTGGCATCATTGAAAAGGTCTTTGAAAAATAACCAACTTATACAGGAAAAATATTTTAACTGGCGTTTGTTTTGAGTAATTTTGGATTGAAGTTACCAAATATCAATATCGCATGGCTACCTTATTTTGAAAGTAAATACTTAGGGCGACTGGTATTAGGGCCAGAACAGTTCAAAAGTGTTTAGAAGTAAATATAAAACAGTTTGAACCAGTGCTGTGAATTCTGAGTCAGAGTTACAGTCAAAACTGTGTAGTTGGAATTTAAGTATTTTTGTGATAAGGAAATCTGACCCGCGAAGTTGGAAATTTCATATAATTCCGATTTTCAATATAATTATTTAAATATAATTGTGCTAAATATACTTGTTTTTTTTTTTCTCTAAAATTTGAACCCTAATAACGTTTTTAATTACAATGGAAATGTATGTAATTTGCATATGAGAGAAAACCAAAATTTCGAACTATTAGATTGCAATTATCCAGATGTAGTAACTATTAAACATTTATTTGTATTGCAAAAAATTGCATTATTAAGTAAAGTTTTTAAATGTTCACATGATTCAAAGCAGCAGTCGGAGTTGCTGTAGGATTTCCGAAAAATAGTTGGAGTCGAATATTTCTTTAGCGACTTCGTGGACATAGCTAGAATGTATCTGAAAGGTTTAACTTGAAACGCAATCCTTTAAAATAAGTTAGCCATGAAAAATTGAAATTTAACAGCTTTAATTAGATATTCCTCAAAATCGATGCCAGTATTAAAATTATGTTTCCTGCAAAAGTTGCTTATTTTTTAAAGACATTTTCAGTGATACCACTTTTGATCTATCGTGTCATTTAAAAATCTGGAGTTATTGACATTTTTGAGCAAACATGAAGGATGGCTCCCTTTTTGCGAAAAAATAATATCACTATTCGATTCTTTAATACGGCTTGTGTAATAAATTTTTTGTCCCAACTCTCTACGACTAGCCGTTTTCTCAAAAAACGGCTGATACAGGTGGTCTGGGAGACCCTGTATATCATAATATTTGTCACTTTACTAAAAAAGTAATAAAAGTTAGAATATTCGTACAAAAGTGTAATCAGGTTATACTTAACGTACGTATTTTTATAAACACTCTGTAAAATGTTTGTACTTTTTCTAAAATAGTAGGAGTAATCTTTAATTTGACAGGTACGGTTTGTCTCAAATACGGTAATATTTCGCCTAATAGACGGTATTTCAATTTACAAAGTTTAGAAATAATAAATTCAACCCAAGAATTATACTCAATGACATTAGAAGCGTAACACCAAGAAGGAATGATTTTTTTGAATTCATATTTTAGCAACAGACTGACTATATTTAAAGCATACATTGATAACAATTTCAACCTTGTGTCTTTTATATTTATTGTGAAAAAAAATATATTTCACTTTTTCTTTTTTGATAAAACTATTTATATGAGCTGTTTAGTACAGATGTTTTTAGTTTTCGTGTTTCCGTTGAGTGTGTTAAGCTTAAATAAAATGCCTCGAGTCCGAAGACGTCCACAATATCACCATTTAAGCGATTTTGACCAGGGTCGAGTTGTTGCTTATCGAGATGTCGGTATGTCCTATCGCGAAATTGCCCGCCGTATTGATTCCACTGCAGCAACTGTAATACGTGTGTATCAGGTATGGACAGAAGAAGGTAGAGGAGCAAGAAGAAGACCAATTGGTCAACAAAGGCGTACCACAGAACGTCAAGATCGGCGCTTAAGACAAATAGCCCTGCGAGACCGTTTCGCTACTACGCGTCAAATCGGTGATCAATGGATTGGAGAAGAAGCTGGGCCCGTTAGTATGCGAACCTTATATCGCCGCATTCAATCCTTTGGGCTTCTTTCGTACCGTCCAAGATTAGTGCTTCCTTTAACAGCGAGACACTGTCGCCAAAGGTTGGACTGGTGCAGAGAACGGCAGCATTGGGAGGCAGAATGGCACGATGTCGTATTCAGCGATGAATCACGATTTTGTCTAGGCACGCATGATGGCCGTAGAAGGGTACGACGCTACCGTGGAGAACGACCTGATCTTAGGTTTGCTATTGAGAGGCATGTACACAGGACTGCTGGAGTAATGGTTTGGGAGACTATTGCTTATGGTAGTCGATCACCTCTTGTATTCATTCGAGGCAGTATGACAGCTGCGCGTTATGTTGAAGACGTCATACGACCGACTTTGTTGCCTTATTTAGATGGCCGCCCAGACGTACTTTTTCAACAAGATAACGCACGTCCCCATATTGCTCGTCGAACTATGAACTTTCTTAATGAAGCTGGTGTTAATGTTTTGTTGCTTGGAACGAGATGGCTCAAGAAGACATCGACCATCTCATTTTGTCGATGCCCAGACGTCTACAGGAGTGTATACAGCAAAGGGGTCGCTAAACACATTATTAATTTTTTTTAGATTGTTTTTTAATAAAATTTCTTGAAAATGTAATCATTTTATTCTTGATGTAAGACTACCATACTGGCAAAAAATCAAGTTAAAATAATAACTCCTTCTGGGTGTTACGCTTCTAATGTCATTGAGTGTATTTATAATTTCAAATTTTATTTAAATTTCAGGTAAAAATTTTATTTCTAAGAAACTTGAACATCAGCCAAGAACGCGAGGACTTTGTGAAGCTTCTGCAGACCGTTCTACCCAACTTCAAATGGGTTGAGAAAATTTACAAATTCCGCGATTACGCCTTCGTGCATTTCAGATCCAGAAAGGATGCACAAAGAGGAATGACACATCTGAGAAGTAAGGGATTAACAACAACTTAATTGAATAATTATAAAAAAATTCTGCTAATATACAGAAGTTGTTCTTAAACATTTTTTAATCAGGGACCTCTGCGATTTTTTTTTTCATAGCAGGGACCACAAGGTTCAAGAATATTAAACTGTGTTAATCTTAAAATATACTGTATTTTAATTAGTGATCTTAATATAATAAATAGTTCTATATCGATTATTATTATTATGTAAATGACATAAGCATTTCTTAAACTGTGGGCCGTGAGTCAATTATCGATAGATCGCTAAGTATATTTTAAACTTTACGTCAAACTATAGTTTTATACGCCTGGCGCATGAAGTGAAATTTCGAGTTTAGAAATTTGGATTGATCGCTTCGCTTCGCTACGCGACCAATTTAAATTTTAAGGCTTTTGTAAACTCGAAATTTAACTTCATGCTTATGGGAGACACTCGTGAGAATTTTATTAAGAACTTCGATAAAAACATTAGTTATGTCTTATTGCTTTTATTGAAAATTCCTGATTTTTTTAACTATTTAATTAATTTCCACAAATTTGTATCATTTATCCCATTTTAAATATTGTAGTAGTTTTATTAGATTTCAATATTTACGATTTTCTAGAAATCATGGTATTGTGCAAGATATTGAACAACAATGTTGAAAATGTTGGATGCAAAGTTTTTTTCAAATACCTGGGGTGTTTCCTGTGTTTGAGCCAAATTTAATCCTTATTTAATTTAATTTAAAAACATTGTTTTTTAATTACTTTAAAAATAACAAACAATTTCAAAATAGACGCAACTTAATAATCAGTAATAAAAATGTAAATATCTCGCTTAGTTTATCTTTATTATATAGTACAAAATAATATTTAATTGGAAATAATCGAATTAATTAGTAAACATTCAATGCGTTTGTGTATTATTTTAAAAGGGATTTTGTATATAATTGTATGCAGTTTATTAAATAATTAGTCAAGTTAATACAAGGTTATGATATGATCTCATATATTTACTTACATAATGTCCCTCGGATGTTGCTCGTAAACTAATTTTTCAAATTTTCGAAAAATTCTATATCGCGCGGTATTCCAGAAAATTTATTGTGGAAAAGAAATAAACAAAAAAAATACATTTCTTCGCGAACGATTTTTTTACAATATGACTGATTTAGTTTTCCAATATTTTTTATAGATATTGCAAAAAAACAATTCAAATTAAAGACGCGATTACGCTACTTTACCAATTTTTTATATTTTTTGTATGATATAATGGTAAAAGTAGGAAACATTTTATTAAAACAAGCACGAATTTTCCAAATTTCTTAAAATATATCTATTTTTGCAAAATATTTCATCCCTAAATAAGGATGTAGTTAGACGACAACATGCAGAGATTCATACGTTTAGATAGCGGTCGATTTTCTCTTTACAAGATTATCTATACTTTTTCTAGTGCATTGTTATGTACCTTTCATTTGTTATAATATTTAATGTGTTTATGAATCACACTGTATATATTTGTCATTATAGTGTAATTATTTCGTTGTACAGATAATATTGGAAAAAGCAAATAATCCGAAATTCAAATATTTTTCATATTCCATATCTATTCTTTGTAATTAAAATAAATTATAGTCTCGTTTTGTTATTCCATGTTATGCGTGTACGTAATCAGAATTTTATCTTATCACTAAAGAAATGGAGATATTCTGGCGTTGAGAACACTTCTACTTCGGCAATTGAGCTAGACAGTTAATTAAGTTGCAAATTCTAAATCTAAACTCTGAATCTTGAACTTCTTAATTTTAGTCTGTTTTAAACTGTAAATTATTTTATTAAGTATCAAATCAAATTGTACGGTACTGCATCTAAAATAATTAATTTGAAATTTGAACATTTGATGGTTTTATAAATGCGTTTAATTTGAAACTTCTACCGAGTGTTTCCGACTTAATTAAGCATGAAGTAAATATTCGACTTTAGAAAAGCGTGAATATTTGGATTTGTAAATACAAATTTTCAGACTGTTCTAAACTCGAAATTTTACTTTATGATCCAACTACGTGAAACACTGGTTTATGCTGAAGGTATTACTTATTCAGCATTAATCTAATGATGATATTGAACAAGATGTAGCTCAAATATAAATGATGTTTGCATTACGAATGGTCACGATATTTTCAAAACCTGATTTTTTAATGCGCCAGGCGTAGAAGACACTAAAATATTGTAAAGTTCAAAAATATATAAGTTTTACATCTAACTCAGGTTCATTTTACATTTGATCTGCCTTAGAGCACTGCGTCGGCCTGGCCCGGTACCGGGCCTAGAATTTTCTGAAGCGGGCTTGGCTTCCAATCCGAAATATGAGACCGGGCCAGGCCTGACTGATTTTTTTAAAGTTTGTTTTTATTTTTAATGGAAAACTATATCTAAAAACAAGTATATATGTATATATTTATAATTGCGATAAATCTTTATAAAGTATTGTTTTGAAACTCCGCAAAATTTTGAATTATTTAGACTAAAATATTGACCGGGCCGGGCCTTTTAATTATTTATAGGGCCGGGCCGGGCTCAAATCTAGCCCAAAAAAATCGGCCCGTGCAGTGCTCTAATCTGCCTGTCGCAATAAACTGCTGATTTAATTTGATTAAAGCAAGCTTTAATTTGATGAAAGATGTTACCAAAACGTTTATTATATCGATGAAATAATCAATTTTTATATCGATATACTATTCGATACAACTAACAGTAATACTGAAAATAACCGATTTAAAAGTCGAATTATAAAATATCTCGGTTTAAAATAATCAATTATTACAATGTCTCAATTATATCCGTCACTATTTTTGATCAAAACTTTTCAATTACTTCAAATGAATAAATGTTTCTAATAATTTCGCGGACCATATTTTCCCTCGCGTTAGGAACCACTGATATACAGGGTAGTCAGAAAATGAGCGAAAAACTGTACGTAGCGCGATTCGTTAAGTAATATTCTAAATTGGCGACTAGATTTTGTATTACATTTTGTATCATTTCTAAAACCAATCGACTAAAAATTACATAAAGATTTTTAACGTTTAGTTGATTGGTAACAAAAATAATTTATTATAATATTTAAAAAATATCACTGATTTCTAACCCTAATAAAGAACAATACAATATTTGTTTGTACTCAAAATAAATTAACAAATTGAATTACCTAAAGCGTTTCACTAATTTTCTGTCCACCTTGTATTGAACACACTGAATTAATTATTAGTATTATTTCAGACTATTACAGGAATAATTCTTTCGATGTCGATATTGAATGGGCCAAACCTCCGCCAAATAAACGTAACAAAGAAATTGGAGACCATGATGTAAATAAAAAGAAGTAAGTTTTATTATACTGTTTTATTCTCTGTTATATTTAAAAATATAGTAAGTAAAAAGTTATTAAAGTCACTAATTGTTTAATAGAGTAATGTGAAGTATTTAACCACAATAAAAAACTTTTCATTCCTAACCATATTTTTATTCGTTAGATAGGAATAAATAGTTTTTTTTATTGTAGTTATTAAGGTATTACGGAAATCAACCCAATCGTAAAAAAATATCGGATTAACAAAAACCGTCAAAATTTACAAAATCACTAAACTATTTTATCAAAATAACAGAACGTACAAAAAATCTTGAGAAAAATAATCGAAATTGATGACAAGAATTGCGAAAACGCGCCAACATTTATAGAAAACAAGACTTTTAAAGTCAATAAAACGTACACAGTTTGTCAAAAATAAAGTTGTTAGAACCGTACAAATTCTTTAAATTTATATAATTCTTAATATAAATGTTGCTAAACCTAAATATAACGGGTGACTTAATGAACATTCTCTCTACCACATAAGAGGTAGTGTTTTAAAAAAACAATATCTCCAATTGAAATGATCGTATGTTTAATAATTAGCTCGTAAATAATTATTAGAATAATTAAATATAATAGGCAACATGTTTGTAGTCTCTGGTGCATAAGCACATTGCGTGCTTTAACCAAAATTCCACATAGTCTACCAGTTTTTAAACGATCTTAGTTTGGGTATCGCTTTATCAGTTAATGAATTAATATAATGTAGGTGAAATTTTAAGTAAAGGTAATGCATTTTTATTCATGACATAAGAATTTTCAAAAGTGGGTCGGAATAGAAAGAATTATGTCGTCATAAGTACCCGTTGCTCACAAAATTATTATTATTTTATAAAGTTGTGAATGGAATTTAATATTTATTAGGTTGATAAGTAATAAGTGACGCATTCATCTGAAACACTAGTTCGTGCGAAGCGAAATAAATAAACATTACAACATACTTGATCATCCACGAAACATATAACACAGGTAACCAGAACTTTTTATAAAGTAAAACAATGGAAAATTATCGAAAACTCAAGAATTTTGTTCGATTTTATATTTGCGGAAATAGGTGTAAAAGTATTTTTTATGTACCTTCTTAAGGGAGCTCTTAGATGGACGTTTTTAACGCGAGGCGGAATGGGAGCGGGCGCAAGCGTTTGCGTTTTAACCGAGGATGCAAACCGTACCGACGTTTCGTTACGCGGACCGGTTCAGAGCGGTTTGGTACAGAAAACGGTACGGAAAACCGGACCGTTTTTGTCCCGTTTCGCGTGGAGCGGTTCGGCCGTACCGAACCGCATTGGAACATTTAATATACCGACCGCTTTAAACGGTTCGGTTTCGGTTCGAAAACCGGTCCGGGGCTGCATATATTTCATTATTTTAATTAATTACAATAGAAATATTTTATTCGATTCTATATTTATATAAATATCATAATTATAAAGAATTATACAATTTTTATTATTTTCAATACATTTTAAAAAACTAAATGCAAAATTAATTTAAAAAATTAAAAAATCACAAAATTGAGAAAATTTATTAAAAAACGGTTTAAACATTAAATATTATTTTTTTCATGAAGAGGGGGAGGGGGTGCATGTTGTCCTCGTATGTCCTTGTTTTGGAAATTAATTAAATTAAATAAATTAAAAGCAATTCTAAAAATTCTGTTTAAATGTTAATGTGTACTATTAGAATTATTCAAAATTAAGAAAATGTGTTGAATATTACTCAAATGAACAATGTCATTTTAGTATGCTTGAGGTTATATCTTAGTAAATGTTTTATATTTTTATCGAAAAATATTTCAAATTAAGAATTTTGTAAGCAATATATTAAAGTTTATTAATCGAATATTAAACAGGGATAACATTTTATATTAAAAAAGATTTTATAAATTAATAATTTAAATGCAAACATTGGCATTGGCATTGCTCGGACCGGTTCGCAGCGTTTGTACCGGTACAAAACCGGTCCGAGCAATGTAGAAACGGATCGGCACAAAATTTGTACCGGTCCGAGTATTTATAAAACGGTGCGGTCCGCGAACCGGTACGGATTCTCATCGTGTTTAATTTCGGTCCGGACTGGTTCGGAAAAAAGTACCGGTTCGTGGATTGGTTTTCATCCCTGGTTTTGACACATAGGTTTGTTTATATGTTTATTTCTACGCCTACGGACTAGACGGACGAGTCCGAGGCGGAGAAAACGCCAGCACTTGCTGTTTAAATTTGAGCGGAGCGGGACGGACGCGTTTTTCAGTTTTAACACATGGTTTCTTATGCGCGTTCTTATACGGGCGGGTGGAACGCGTTTTCAAAGCGGGCCTTTTTCTCAATATTTTTGTAAAAAATCGTCCAAAGCAAGTTAAATTCGTAATATTTTCCTTATCGTATTTAGTCGTAACGCAAAAATAAATATTTTTGCGTTTAGATAAGTGTCCAAAATAAAAAAAAAAATAAATAAACAAAAAATATAAATTATAAATTTTTAGGTAAACGTCCACTTCTAAGATATGAGTATAATTTTATTTAATATTTAAAAAATCTATGATATTTTCTAGAAATTGCGAAAAATGAAATAACTAACAATTTAAAATCGCCCCCAATCTCTTGTAAAAATAGTGTGATAAAAACAAAATAATTAAAAGAATTAATAATCATTTTTTTGAGAGCGGTCTCTGTGCTTGTAAATTTTGTACCGCCAGCAGCTTCTCTTTTCCCTTACTCTCCAATTGGCTAACAAACTAGGGAAATGCCCATTTCACAGTCTTTTTTTAATATGCAGGTTATTACCCATCAAAGTGTGTGAAATTTTGTACAGAAATTTGTGTACCGGTTACGGGTTAAATAAAAGAAAAAAAAATAAAGTCTATATCCTAGCGCTAAAACGTGATTTTGTAAGTATGTTTGATACAGAAAGATTTATCTTAGAAATTCAGGCACCGCCCACTGAACAAATCCATTTGAGTAATGTTTCATCAACATTAAAACAACGTTTTATGTTGCTGCACTGTTGATTTAACGTTATTTGTTTGTTTTTGCTCAGTGGGCGGAGTGCATGTAGAATTTAGGTAGGTAATATTTATATTTATAAAAACATTAAATACATAAACACAGTAATGTCTATGAATAATAAAGGATAAATAAATAATAATATGACGCAATTAAATCTATTTCGTCCATGCTTATTACTCAGCGTAGCACAACTGAATGATAGACGGCGCCGATGGCTCGGCGGCGAACTCGCCTAGCACCCGCTTGCAAAACGCGTTCAATCCGCTCCGTATAAGAGCTAAGAGCGGAGCGGAAAAAACGATCCGTCCCGCTCCGCTTTCACTCTCAAAACGTCTACATAAGAGCGCCCTAAGAGCCTGTTCATTAATTCAATTACACCCTGTATACCTATAACTCAGAAAAGCACAAGCGGATTATCTGAAATATTATTGTGTAAATAAATAAATATTAAAAATGTTAAAATTTAAAAATACACTTTTGATAGTTTTTTTAGTTATTTTTGTCAAAAGTAAAATTGTGTTCTGTTGCCAATTCTAATTTTCTGAACTTCATTACTTGAAAAAAACACAGACCATTTTTCTGTAATTTACTGTGAAGTTAGCTAAATTAAACTTTTTCAAAATATGCAAATATTCAAAACTAATCCTTCCATAATTTTCGAGTTATTTTAATTTCAACTAAAATTTTGAGGTAATTTTATTTTTCAAACAATTATAACTTAAACAACTAGACACAGATTTTCTTGAAATTTGTTTTAAATGTTAAGAAAACTAAACTCGTTTAAAATGTATAAAAATCTAGAATACCCCTTGCGCAGTTTTCAGGTTATTTTGTAAAAAACTAATCTGTTTCAAAATATATTATTCTTACCCCTTACGTAATTTTCAAGTTATATTCAGTTAAGGTCAAATTTGACCACTATAGCTTGATTTTTACGGAAATTTATTGTAACTGAAAAAATGCCAGGTTGATTTTTAAGAAAGTTTCTGTGAATATTAACAGACTACTTTTTCAAAATATACAGAAATAAAAATATACCTCTATCAACTTGAAAATACCTAAATACTATAGGTGATTTTCATGGAAAATCAGAATTGAATTATTTCAGCCTTATTTTGGCGGTAGTTTTAAATAATAATAATAACCGTAAAAAAGTAAAAATTAAATAAACTAGCCTTTTTAAAATAGTAAATATTTTCGTAAATACCTAAATAATCTTCTTTATACAGCGTGTAATCGAACTAATGTACATCCTCTTAAGGGCGTATACACAAAATATTTTGGCACCAATTGCAGCAAAAATTAAATCGGAAAAAAAATATTGGATTTTTCATAATTTTTTATGAATTTTTTACTTTTTGAGAACTCCTGGTTACCTGTGTTCATGATATTTTTCGTGGATGCGTAAGTTGTTGTATTTTTTATTTACTTTTACTACTGCGAGGCGCATAAATCACTTCGCACGCACTATCGAGACGTATAAATCACTTAGCACGCACTACACACACACACACACTGTCTAGAATTACAAGATGAAACTGGGTCACGTATAAAAAAAATCACAATAACAACATAGACATAATTCTTCACAATCTGACCCACTTTTCTCTGGATAGTGTAATTCGATATCCAAATCGTTTAAAAACTACCAGTCTATGTAAAATACGCAATGTGCGCGTATACCAGATACCACAAACATGTGGCCTATTATTATTAATTATTTTTAATAATTATTTGTGGTAATTTCAAATGCAGGTATTGTTTATTTAAACGCTGCCCCTTATGTGGTAGAGAGCCTGTACAGTAGTTCGTTTACACGCTGTATACTTGAAATTTAAAATAGTTATTTTTCTTGAAGTGATTTTTCAGATTTCTTAAACAGCATAATGTTTTTTGTATGCACTTTTAATAAAATATAAAAAAATCCATTAGAAAGAGTATAAATAAACTTTGGGCGAGGTTTGTCATCATTAGAGCTAGGATTTCTAAGCAAACAGCTTATACTAAAAATTAAGAGCATTAACATGATTTCATAAAATGTGTATGAATTATAAAAAGTTGAATCATTTGACACAAAATGTTGTTATGCTTTTTTGATTTTTTACGGTTCTATGCTTATTTTGCATTTATATTCTTATTTGATGCTTATTTTGTTAAATTTTAGATAGTGGACAATTATTATCTGTACGATCAAAACACGAACTATTAATTTATTTACCTAGTTTAGTGAATAAAAAAACGTAGTGTTTCTTTATACACGGAATTTTTCTTTTAAGTACACATACAGAGAGTTTTATGTAACACCGAACATTGTCATAACGAAAACATTTAAGTACACATAAGCATACGTTGTACATTTTCCGACGCTCGGTTTTTTAAACGAATTTAATTTGAATCTTTAAACGAGTGTTTTCCACTCCCAGGCTAAGCATAAAGTAAAATTTCGAGTTTAGAAAAGCCTGAAAATTTGGTTTGGTCGCGCAGCGCGAAGCGCGGAGCGGCCAAACCAAATTTTCAGGCTTTTCTAAACTCGAAATTTTACTTCATGCGCCACCGGCACAAATCACTGATGCAATATAAAGTTTAGCGGTGTGTTTTAAACTTCGTAATAAGTTAGTGTTTTGTAGCGGTGGCGCATGAAGTAAAATTTCGAGTTTAGAAAAGCCTGAAAATTTGGTTTGGCCGCTCCGCGCTTCGCGCTACGCGACCAAACCAAATTTTCAGGCTTTTCTAAACTCGAAATTTTACTTCAGGCTTTGTCTGGGAGTGGAACACACTCTTTTCAAATTTCAAATTGAACTTTAAAAAAAACAACGATTATCTAAAGATTTACGGCATATACGCTGTAATTGGGACATATATACTTGAGAATATGTACAAGTTGAGGTATTAATTGCGATTGATTGGCTACAATTTATAATGGTCATATAGGCAAACTGATTTACATTTAACTTAAAAATTAAAGATGTCAAATTGTATTGGATGAAAATGTTCGGTGTTACATAAAACTCTCTGTATGCATACGCTGTACATTTTTCGACATTCGTTGTTTTTTTATAGGTTCAATTAAAGCTACAAACAAATATTTTCCACTTCCAGATTAAGCATAAAGTAAAACTTCGAGTTTAGAAAAGCCTGAACGTTTGGTCAAAAACTCGAAATTTTACTTCATGCGCCACGCGTATAAAACACGGATTTCAAGTGAAGTTCAAAATGTACTGCTTACGGTACAATGTTCAGTGTTTTCTACGCGTGGCGCATAAAGTAAAATTTCGAGTTTAGAAAAACCTGACTTTTGATTTAGACGCGTAGCGTTCAGACTTTTCTAAACTCAAAATTTTACTTCATGCTTCTTAATCTGGGAACGGAAAACACTCGGTTGAATATACAATTTAAATTTTTTTCAAAGAAAAACGACCCTGAGAAGATTTAACCATTTTTACAAAAATCGTGTGTATGGAACAAAAAATAATAAATATGAAAGTTATTCATTCATTTCGGTTTTGTTCAATACAATCAAGAAGCCCTAAAAACAAAAGGATTCTAACAAATTACTGAAACATAGTTTGTTTATTATATTTATTGTATCTGTCAGTAAAATTCTCATTTAAAGTGATATTAGTTATACAAAAGTAACTTTCTTATTTATGATTTTTTTATTGTAATGGTGTTAAGAATGATCTCTATTGATCGGTAATAAAATATGCAGGGTGTTACGTTTAAAAAAATGCGTAAGGATTCCTTTAACTGACAGTTGCTCTAATAATAATAATGTGAGTAATGGTGAACTTAAAATAATGCTTTTTTGCTTAAATCGGTGCTTTTTAAAGCGCTTTTTTAAAATGTTTGTGCTTTGAAACCCAAGCTCTAATCATCATTTTTGTTTTAATCATCAAACGGTTATTATAAGAAACACATATGTGTAATTCTTTAACAATACGATGAACATTTTCTAGTTCAAATATCGATCACAAGTTTGAATATCGAACGTCAAACGCCAAACTTTCGAATATCGAATCTTAAATACTTTCTTAAATGAGGGAATGACTCTACCTCTGTTTATCTAGCCAACCCCCCCACTTTAATTTTTGTTTTTAAACAATGCAGCATAATGCACTCTTTATGCACTTCTCATTACCGTAAGAAACTTTTTGTACCCCTTTGGTTTAGCGACAAAACGAATTTTTGGTGGGGGGGCTGGCGGTACGGATAACTAGCCCCCCCCCCAGTATATATTAACTAAATCGAAAAAAAAAACTGTACATCAATTATACACTAATAATGCATTTCGAAAGGTGTTAATGACAATTTTTGCTCTAACCCCAATTTCGAGAAAAAAAATATTTTCGATTTTTTGTTGTTTGCACAGTGACATTTGTTTATAAAATGGTTAATGGTTCATACAATTTACCTAAATAATACTCGAATTATGCACTTACTATTTACTATATAAAAACGTCACCAGTAACTTTCACACAAACGACCTTCTCAAAAAAATAATTATTTTCCATATTCTAACTTCCCCAAAACGAAAGATGTTTATAAAATTGTTGGTGGAATCCCATTCAAATATATGGTGGCGTCAACCGGGAAAGTCAGGGGATTTTATTTATCGAGAAAAGTCAGGGAAATTAGGCCTTCTTAGCAAAAAGTCTGGGAATTTCTAAATATATTTTTAAACAAATTGTTAGTTCTATTAGTTCAGCACGAATTCGGCACATCAAATAATACTAAACAAAATTAAAATGAAAAATGGTGACATGTCCATCATTGCACTTTCCCCGTCATTTAAACAATTGATAATTGACAACTGTATGTTTTTGAGTTTACGTGAAGTGATTATTACACTAAAAAAAGACTGTTATTCCTTACTTCACTTTACTTCACAAAGTGAAGTAAGGAATAACAGTCCTTTTTAGTGTGATAATTGACATATTAAAGTTATTTTACTTGTTAAGTGGTTAAAGACCATTTTACATTTAAAGTGCGATTCTTTTCGCAATCTACAACAAGTTAGTGTTACAAAGACTATATCAAACACTTATTGAAACAACTACTTCCCGGGCTAATACCCCGACGGACATTGATTTATACAACAAGTGTTTGCTGTTACATACAGTAACCTACTGCAAATGTAACAATTTGGGTCAAATTATTCAGGCCATCTATAGACGGGAAGTAGTTGTTTCAATGAGTGTTTGATATAGTCTTTGTAAGACTAACTTGTTGTAGATTGCGAAAAGAATCGCACTTTTAATGTTTGAAGTATTCTGCAACCAAGAATTGGCAATTTCATTTATACTTACATTTTACATTTAATCAGCGTTATATACAGTCTGTTTGATTTATTGTGACACAGCACATATGTCCGTTGTTAGTACAGATAGAAAAAAAAGTTAAAGACAATAGTTTTAGTATTTTTCATGATCTATTCAGTAGCATTGTCAGAAAAACAATTGAAAATCAAATAAACACGTGAAAGCTATTAGCTTCATTTTCTTTAATGGAACACCCTGTATATTTTGTTTATTTCAAATAGGTAATAACCTTAGCTTTATAATGATACCACATAAGTACCCCTTCATTATACAAATAACGCGACAATTGCAAATAAATGAAATTTATCAGTTGCCATGGATAACAATTGACATAAAACAATTTGTTAACGCTTTAATGTCAAAGTGGTGTAGTAACTTCCCGTCTTGCGTGTTGTTGATTCAAATCTTTAGAGATGGGTGATAATTACTATTCTAATGATGAATAAATGGATATGCTAAAGGTCTTCGTTAGATGCAACGATAATTCTAGAGAAGCTAGTATCACTTATGGAAACATGTATCCAGAAAGAAGACAACCACATTATTGCACTTTTGCTAGACTTGAACAAAATTTACGGAGAAATGGGTGTTTTAATAATAAATTACGAAGGAGAAGACAAGAAAGAGAAGATAATAATGAAGTATTGATATTGGCCTATTTTAGAGCACATCTACGTAATTCAATACGCGAAGCAGTGGCTGACTTAGGAATAAGTATGCATAAAATATTTTCTATTCTGAGAAAACATAAAATGAGACCATATAAAATTAAGTTAGTACAAGGTTTAAGAGATGGTGATTCTGACAGAAGGATAGTATTCTGTAATTGGCTTAGCAACAATCAACATTTATTAAATTTAATGCTTTGGAGTGATGAATCAAATTTCAACAACAACGGAATCTCCAACCGAGAAAACGACCATTACTGGGATACTGAGAATCCACGTCAAATTCGAGAATGCAGATTCCAACAAAGATTTGCAGTTAATGTGTGGCTTGGTGTGTTAGGTAATACCATAATAGGACCATTTTTTTTATCAAGGAACGTTGAATGCGGAGCGATATGCCAACTTTCTTACGATAGAATTTGAAGATTATTTAGATGATATCCCCTTAGAAATACGTCGAGATATGTGGTTCCAACAACATGGAGCTCCTCCCCATAACGCAAGAAATGTCAAAGATATTTTGGAAAGAAAGTTTGGTTTGAAATTGATTGAAAATGGTGGCCCCATAAACTGGCCAGTAAGATCGCCAGATCTGTCTATTTTTAGATTTTTTTATTTGGGGATTTTTAAAGCAAAAAGTTTATGTTACTCGTCCAGAAAATCTAGACGATCTGAAAAATCGTATTCGTATGGCATGTGGCCAAATAACACCACGGATGTTGCAAAAAGCATGACGAAATTTAATGAAGAGATGTGAAGAATGTATTGCAAACAACGGACGTCACTTTGAACAGACACTTTAAATAGTTATTCATGTCAACTGATAAATTTCATTTATTGGCAATTGTCGTGTTATTTTTATAATAAAGGGGTACTTATGTGGTATCATTATAAGGCTAATATTAATGCCTATTTGAAATAAACAAAATATACAGGGTGTTCCATTAAAGAAAATGAAACTAATAGCTTCCACGTGTTTATTTGATTATCAACTGTTTTTCTGACATTACGATTGAATAGATCATAAAAAATACTAAAACTTTTGTCTTTAACTTTTTTTTCTATCTGTACTAATAACGGACATATGTGCTGTGTCACAATAAATCAAACAGACTGTATGCTTGGCGTGTGAGGTAAAATTTGGAGTTTATAAACGCCGAAATCCAGGCTTTTCTACATTCGTAATTTTACTTCATGCTTAATCGGGGAGTGGAAAACACTTGTTTCATCATTAAAACAATTGATAATTGAGTATTGTTGTTTTATTGAAAGAGAAAATTCTATGAGATTAAAACATAACGTCAATTTTGATACAAGTTAAAGAAGTGGTAGTCGTTTTATTGCGATAATAGTGCAAATAGTCAACAAACCATTGACACAGTAACGTCACACTAACCAAAGACATACAATTACGTCACGTAAAATCATTACCAAAAGATGGGTTAGGTTAGAAAAATAAGTTTTCTTTCGTTGCAACTTGTTATCTAACCTAACTTAATTTTACTAAATTATAAACATACAAACTTGTCTGAAGTGTCATTTTGTGTTGAAAATAGCAATACATTCCCAAAAAACGAAAATTTTATTCAAATCAAGGTGGTTTCTTTAGTAATTTGATATTTTCAACACGGAATAACAATACAAATATTATTTGAAAAATGACAAATTGTGTTAAAATGGCAAATTATCTCACTATAATAGAGAGTTATATGCCGAGAATGTCAATTTTTAATATAAATGTCAAATTACTTCATTATGTAATACAGAAAGCTTATTTTTTGTGTTTAAAATGAAATGAGCCATAATTTGTTTGAGGATCCTCCGACAATAAAAAAGTAATAATAATAATTTTATCATTAAAAGTCGAACACTTTATAAAATAATGTTAAATTTTCTACAGATAATATGAAAAATGATACAATGACCTGCTTCTACATACAATACGTGTTTAGTGACACAAAGTTATCAAAAAATTAGATATTTAAACGATATTACACTATTTTAACAGTTTTGAGATTTTCAACGATATAATACATTTGACATTTATTAACGCTATTCAACTGTTTTTAACTATATTTAACAATGTTGAGGTTTTTATCGATATAATTTGACATTTTTTTTATCTCTATCCAACTATTTTTATATTTTTAACATTATTGACAGTATTAAACAACTTTGACAGTATTTAACAAGTTTGGCGTTTTTTAGCGACTATTCACTATTTTTATGGTGGTGTTGCTACAAACAATTGTTAAATTCTTGAAATTAACACTGTTTGTTTGCTTGTTTGTTTGCTAACAAATCGGCAAATTACTGGTAATTTCGTATATAAAGATTAAAAAAATAATAATAATAAACGTTATAACTCGAAAACTATTTTAACTGTAAAAAAGTATAATATATAGCTTTTAAGTATTTCGACGAAATCTACAACTTTTATTTGAAACATTTTTCAATATTCTTAATATTTCAGAAAATATCAATTTAAATCGAAATAATGTTAAGAGTAAAGTACTACTTCTAGTTTCCAGATTTAAATTAAAAGCTTTTCAGTTTCTAAAATTGTAATAAAAACCTTAAGTTTATTGTATCATTTTAATATCTCAATTGGTTTAGTGTGTACGGCACAATCGAACAAAATCTACAAACATTGACAAATTTAACAATATTAATTATGTATAATTTTCACAAATAGAAATACTTCAATATACTTCAAACACGAATTTACCCCTCTCTTGACCAATATCTTGTAAATGTTGCGAAAATATTGAGTAAAGTAAAACAATCGTTTTATTCCATATTTTTATTTTCAGTTATCTGACACGTGTTTTGATCCGTAACAATAATTTTTAAAGTTTAAAAAACGTTTTTACTTTAAAAATAATCGCAACGGATCGAAACACGTGCCAGGCGACAAATGCTTAATTTTAAAATTTGGTTTCCATCAAGAAAGTAGAACCTCGATACTTGAATATATGTTGCAAACAAACCAAATGAAGCAGTTTTCGAAGATGTAGTTATTTAAGTTAAGGTAAGATTTAATTCACTTAAATAACACAACGAAAAATAGAAAACGCAACCAACTCTTAAATATCACGAAGAATAGAGACATCAACCAAATCTTCAAAAGCTGTTGAATTTTAAGTTTTTCTTACAACTCTTTATTTAGAATTTTTTTTGATATTCTCAATACTTTATAATTTACAAAATGTTTGGTATAAAGATGTTTACGAAAACAATACTTTTCCTCTGTACTGCATATAGGGAAGGAAAAAATTGTATAAAAATTGGCAGATTGTTCAATTAACATACATTTTACATAATGTTCGTGAAAATTGATGAAAATCTTGAAACTTTAAAATTGAGAAAATCATCAAAAGTATGTCAACTTGATATAAGTCGGCGTTGGCCGACATTTGGACTATAATGACAGTTGATATAACTCAGCGCCATAACATAACATAACGCCGGGAGCCGACATTTAGTCAATCGTGTCAACTTGGGATAAGTCGGCGTCAGCCGACATTTGGACTAAAATGACAGATGACGTAAGTCGGCGCTAGCCGACATTTGGATATTAATAACAGTTGACATAAATCGGCGGTAGCCGACATTTGAACTATAATTACACTTGACATAAGTCGGCGCAAGCAACCAATCGTGACAACTTGACACGTGTTTAAATTGAACTATGATGAGATCGCCATGTTATTGTTTCTCTCTTTGTGACAGTTACGATACACATTTTTACTTGTGGCTTATATTAAAGTAACGAGTGTCTTCCGATCCCAGACTAAGCATGAAGTAAAATTTTGAGTTTAGAAAAGCCCCGCGTAGAAAATTTGTCGAGGGTCGCGCAGCGACGCGAGACAAATTTTCACGGGGCTTTTCTAAACTCGAAATTTTATTTCATGCGCCACGCGTATAAACCACTGATTTACAGTAAAGTTAAAAATAAATAACGCTTATATGTGATGGAGATCAATATTTAGCTAGATGTAGCGAAAAAATGAAATAACTACTTTTTTGTGAATAGTTTTGGAATAATAATAAAAGTAGAATAAATTTAGTTTGAGCAACTTTTCAATATTGTTGATATTTAAATCATCATATCTTTGACGGGGAAAGTGCTATTACATCACCATTTCTCTTCCCTATATTGGGTTTGGTTATATGAAATTATTTTATGGGGTCGGGGAAAACATCTGGAATCAAGAGAGTCAGGGAAAAGTCATGGAAATTTAACATTTAAAATTGGTCGCTACTATGAAATATTTTATAATAATGCACCCACTATGCCCTATTGAACAACGTTAGAAGCAATTTTCACTGTCATCCCTTACTCGAACAATTGATTATATTTGATATTCGAACTTTCCCAAAATGAAATATGTTTATATAATTGTTTAAAGTTGATGTAATTCCATTAAAATATTTTATAATAATACACCCACTATGCACTATCGAACAACGTTAGAAGGAATTTTCATCCCCTACTCGAATAATTCATTATTTTTTATTATGCATTATAGTGCATAGTAGGTGCATTAATGTAAAATATGTTAATGGAATTCCATCAACTATTAACAACAATAATAAAATAATAAAAATCTTTTATTTTGGGGAAGTTCGAATATGGATAATAATTATTTTTACGAGAAAGGTGTATGCGTGTAAGTTACTTGTGACGTTTTTATATAGTACATAGTAAGTGCATAGTTCGAGCATTATTCAAGCAAATTATATCAATCATTAACCATTTTATAAACAAATATACAAACTTATTTTGTACTCGAAATTGGGGTGGGTGCAAAAATTGTCATTATCACCTTTCGAAAGTGCATTATTAGTGCATAATTTAGGCATAGTTTTTTTCGATTTTGTTAATATAGACAGGGTTATTCAAAATAAAGGAACAGATTTAAAACATTTATTCCTTCCAAACTACAAAATATAGAAACACAATTCCAACGTTCCTGGAAAAATATAAGTTCAATTTTTATGCAATCAATATGACCACCATGTGTTACCCGACAAATATCAAAACGGTGGCTTATTTTTTGCCACACACGAATCAGCTGGTCTCTAGTTATCGAATTCACAGCTTCAACAATTCGATGTCGTATATTTTTAAGAGAGGTTTTTGGGCTTCTTTTCGTAAACTATAATTACGCTCGACATTTTCATTCGATGCGTGGACATCCCGTACTTTTCTGTTGACTGATGCAACCATCGGCTACAAATTTTCGATGCCTCATGATGAGGCATTATGCTGCATTGTTTTCTTATTTTTTTTTTTAAGTGGGGGGCTAGGTAAATGGAGGTAATTATTCTTTGGTTAACAAAAGTAAATGTTAATTAAGCTATTGTTTACAGAAATTACTTATATAGGGTCCGCCAGTAAAGGGGGAATATTTAAAGTACCTAATTTTCTCATGAAACATTTATTATCCGATTTTTTTTATACAATTCGAGTTCGGTACAGTATGCCATATACTATTTTAAAATATTGCCTCTCATGTGAGCTATTTCCGTGAAAAGTTTTTTCTAATCTTGACCGAATATTTTCCATCATTCGACGAAGCAGGTCAGGTTGAATTTGCAATTCCTTGTCTGATTTTGGAATGATAAAAACCCAGTTGAGTTGTATGAAAAGCCATTACATCATCAGTACTTTCATTATCTGGCATTATTGGGTCATATTTTTTCAAAACGATAGAGGAAAAATGCATTAACAGTGTGCAGACCGGTAAACACACACATGGTCAGAATATTTTTGATTCAACGGCTCCCTAGGTTTATTTTTTTCCAGGAGAATGGGGCCACAAGTTATACTCTTTAAGGATTTTTGAAGAGCAGGGTGTACCTTGATAGACCGCAAATGATACCGGAATTAAAAACGAATATTAGACAAGACATTGCAAATTCAACATGTTTACTTTGTCGAGTGATGGAAACATTTCGGTCATGATTAAAAAAATGTTTAAAAGGAAATGGCTCTTCAGCGGCGTTATTTTTTAAAAAGTAAAGTGGCATACTTTACTGAACTTAAATCTAAATAAAAAAAATTGGATTATAAATGTTATATGAAAAAATTGGCTACTTTAAATTTTCCAGCTTCACTGGCGGACCCTAAATTTAATTTATTTATATATATTTTTTTCTCTTTCAGTAAAGTTGATTTGAGCAGCTCTTGGGAAATGATACCTAATCAGGAATATTCAGAACCCGTCAAGACGTCAATTATTTACACCAGCCCATTGCCCTTTTGTGATTGCCAATGCGAGCATAGCTACATTCCTAATTTTGAAAACGTGGTGCAAGAAGCCATCCAAAGATATAATACTTTAGATGACTTTGGATTAGATGGTAAGTGCATGAAAATGAATATAATGAAGGAAAACATGAAAAAAAAATTTTTTTAAGAAATTCCATGAAACTATAATACATATCAAGTAAACTAAGAATTTGTTTTTAGTCAGTTAGACAAAAACAAAACAAACATATAATAATTTTAATTTGAAACAAAAAACAAACATATTACTTTTAATCTAAGAAGAAACTAATAAGTACATATTGCTTACTAAATTAAATAAAAGAACTTTTCTACCCAAAAATGCTCTCTAAAATTTACCGGTATTTTGCCGATTTTTAACTGGTATTTTAGTAAATTCATTAACGCAATTTAGATGCGTTTCCTGCACTTTGGTAATTTAATGCAATATTCTTTTCTGCAAAAATGAAATTAATTTTTGGTATACAAAGAAACTTTTTGGTACTTATTAATTTTGTGTTATTTTAATTAAATTTAGCATGAGTTTGTTAATTTTACATTGAGTCAGTGTTGTATACGCGTGGCGCATAAAGTAAATTTCCAGTTTAGAAAAGCCTGAACATTTGGATTTGCCTCTTCTAAACTTGATATTTTACTTAATGTTTAACCAAAGAGTGGAGAAGAAACACTTGTCAACCAAATATTAAAAACTTATTGAGTCATTTTCTTTATTGCATAATCAAATTGAATAAATAGAATTCTTGATTATTTAATAAAAATATACTCTTTTGAGTTCTTGTAACGCGTCGCAGTCATTAATACTTGACGTGAGAAAATTAAATACAAAGTAATATAATTTATAAAAAATAAAATAACATTGGTCTATAGTGTGAGGCTTTAGGCGCACCAAACGAAATATGAATACTTTTACTAAGAAATAACTCAAAAACTATCGATGTTTATATATATATTTTCACATATACCGAAAGAGTATAGGGTGTCCTTATTTCGACAGAATGAATGGGGATCTTAGTTATTTGAAGAGATAGAGAGTTGGTTAAATTGGGGCAAAGTTGCGTATTTCAGGGAAATAATAAATAACAATAATATGAAAAAAAATTTGAAATATGTTTTGTTTGTTTTCGAGATATCAACAAAAGACTGTTTGTTGAAAAATAGTTTTTATTTTTTTTTATTTATTCAAAAAGTACTGAATCTAGACATTTAGAACTTTCACAATATACAGGCACTTTTAATGAGGAATCTAGTAAAATATATTTTTTAAGATAACTATAACATTTACCTGGGGACCATATTTCATATTTTTCATATTTTTTTAAAGAATATTTTTCTCTGAACTCAGTCGTTCATCACACTGATAATTTATTCTAGATTTGATATTTAAAATTATATTTTCTTTTTTGCAAAGACTGCCTTGGAAACAATGACGCCATATTAATCAATAAAATATTAACAGCAGTCAATCATTGTTAGCAATAAGTATCGATTATCATCACATCTAAGCGTTATATATTTTCAACTTTACTGTAAATCAGTGGTTTATACACGTCGCGTATGAAGTAAAATTTCGAGTTTAGAAAAGCCCAAATTTTCTACGCGGCACTTTTTTAAACTCAAAATTTTACTTCATGCTTAGTCTGGGAGTGAAAGACATTCGGTAGTTGAAAATATATCACAACTGTTAAAATATGTCCATAGAGAGACTTAATCAGACAAAATTATAGCATAGTCAAACGACAGTCATCAAGCTACTTGCAGTCACAATAGTCAAAACACGGTCAATAAAGATATAATATGACAAAATCCTATGATTGTCTAAAGACAGTCAAGCAATTTATTAAGATTCAAAATGTCACACCAGTATTTCGTTTATTAAAAAATACATTTTCTATCAATTCAGTAAATAATCAGCTGGTTGCATATCTTCAGGGGTGATATGTAAGCAAATTATGGGTCCTAGGAGTTGTCAAATGAGTGAGTTACTTAACTGTTTCCAAAGCACTCTTTACAAAAAAAACAAAAGTTAAAAATTTTACATATAAAATGTACAATAAGTGTGGTACATCATTGAATTCAGAAAAAAATATTCTTCCAAAAAATATAGAAATCCAAAATAGCGCCCATAAGATAAACAAAAGTTGGCTATGGTCCCTGGGTAAATGTTATAGTTATCTTAAAATAAAATATGTTACTAGATTTTTCGTTAAAAAGTGCCTGTATAATGTCAAAGTTGTAAATGTTTGGATTCAATAGTTTTTAAATAAAAAAATTAAAACGATATTAAAAAAAATCCGTTTTTTGTCAATATCTCAAAAACGAAACAAGATATTTCAAATTTGTGCTTAGATTATTATTAGGCCCTAAAATACGCAACTTTTAACAGACTCTCTATCTCTTCAAATAACTTGTATATATTTCGGGAATATTTCAACTTCGCAGTTAAAGTACATTCAATTTTAAACATATGAGTTTTAAAAGGATTTAAAAATTTTGAAAACAAATATTTTATTAGCTAAAAATGATCGAAAATGTTCTTTGAAATTAATTAATTTTTTAAAGCAATTTGAGGATTTAGAAAATTATCCAATAAACTTTCAACATTTATTAGCCATAAATATTTGTTTAAGCATATTTAAAAAAAACATTTAAGATATACATCTTCACAAATTGAGGTTTTTTTTAACTAGTTGTCAAATTTTGCTTTTCACCTTCATTAACAACTATAAAATACAAAATAAATGTGTTTTTATTTAAGCTCTCGATATCATTCTAAAAAGGATCTTCCAATTCTTGATTAATTATGGTGTAAGTATAGGGTTTTCCATTAAGAGGTGCCATTTTAAATTCTCTGGCCTTCTTTGTTTGACACTTGTCAAGTGAAAAGTGTACGATTTAAGAAAATGGAAAGCTATACGCTCAAACAAAGTATAGAAATAGTGAACATATATTATCAATATGGTGCAAATTTCGCTTAGGCAGTTCACAGTGTTCGTTGTGTTTTGTGTTTTCGGTCGATATGAACCACTTTCTCGCCATGACATTGTGAAACTTATTATTAAATTTAAGCAAAATGCACAAAAAACTGATGTAAAGTTGCCAATTTGTACTCAAATCGCTAGGTAAGCTGAGAACATTACCGCCTTTGCTGAAAGTGTTGCTGACAACCCGTCTATCACAAGACGTTCACAGCAATTGGGCATTTCAAAGACCAGCCTTCATCTCATTCTGCACAAGGATCTTAGCCTGCATGCTTATAAAGTGCAGACTTTTTTTCTATGCTAATGGCCCACAAACAATTTAACCGCTTAAAGAAAATATTCAACCGGTTATTTGTCGAACAGAAGCAGAGTTGTGTGAAAATGTGATACAAAACTTTCTCAAAATAAGAGCTATTTTCAGAATAAGCCGAGGTGGCCATTTACCAGATATTATTTTCCACTATTAATCGTGGAATTTGTACTTTGTTTTAAAATAAATATTTTGGTACTATTTTATAAAAAAAATATTATTTTAAATAATTAAAATAGGACCTCTTAATGGAAAACACTTTATTTCGAGTTTAAAAAAGCCTGAACATTTGAATTGATCGCGAATTAAAAGACTGACAAATTGAATTGGTCACTCAGCTTGACCAATTCAATTTGTCAGTCTTTTAAACTCAAAATATTTACTTCATGCACCAGGCGTATTAAACATTGATTTAAAGTGAAGTTCAAAAACAGATAAGTTATCTTTTATTACCCGATATTATTAAAAGCGGAGATGAATATGTGAAATAAATGATATTGACAAGAGTAGGAGTCATTATATTTCCAATTCCGTAACTATGATGGAAAATCGTAATAAAAATCTAAACAATATTCAACTACATATAAAATAATTGTCTGATTTTAGAACATTAACCCATTAAGCGCCATTGATGCGTACACGCAACATTATTATTTTTGTTAATTAAATTACTAAATAAGTTAATTTGATATATTATATTATTTCACCTGACTTGAAAATGTATAAAGAAAAATGTAAATGTTTTGTTATTTAAATATTTCGATTATGAGTAATCATTTAAAAAAAATATATAAATATATCAGTGTATTTCTAACTTCACAATATTTCAGTGTTTTATACGCATGGCGCATGAAGTAAAATTTCGAGTTTAGAAAAGCCTGAAAATTTGGTTTGGCGACCAAACCAAATTTTCAGGCTTTTCTAAACTTGAAATTTTACTTTATGCTTAGTCTGGGAGTGGAAACACTCGTTCTAAACTTCATATTGCACGTTTTTATATGCAATCGACTAATGCCTGAAAATTTACAGCGTATATATACATTATGTATATTTCAACGAAAAATTCACAGTATGTAATACAATAAGTCGTTCATAGAAATCATAAACATAAGTGCAGAATTTTACCTATAATCAACTTTTAGACTTAACTCTATAATTGCTTGGCCGTTAATGAGGTAATTGGTTGCCTTAAAAAGATATTAAAAAACCAATATTATTATGTTCCTATAGATCGACACGTTCAATCTGGACACAGCAATCCCTTTCTTGAATTTTGTAAGTTTCACATTGTATTTTAAAAATTATTTCCATTGTTAAAAAATTAGTATTAATGTTATACTTTCATTTTAGTGGATAACCGTGGAACACCAGGACAGTTATGCACACCTTCAAGGAATACAGACATGGTCCCATTTTGGTAACTTCAGATATCTGCATTCCTGTCAAATTAACTGTATTGATATAAGATACTCCTTTCTTTTTTTAAAAAAGTTATTAGCAGCAAAAAACGTGATTTACTAAGATTACTTTCTCGAACTGATTTAATTTGTTGTTTGTTCTTGTTTAATAGCTTCTCTGTTTTTTTAAACTTCAACGGTGATATTATGTTAAATATGAATGATCCTTTTAAAATGCACGACTAATTATTTTTCTGTTTGTATTACGAAACAAACAAATTATATTTGTTCCTATTTAAACGTGCACTTCATTTAGATTTACCAAAAATATTTGTGATTTGATTTGTAATATTATTGATGTTGATATGTCGTTATAAGCATTGTTCGTTATTAATCGTTTGTTTCTTTTATATTTTTTTTATTCAATACTTTTTTGTACTGCTTTATAAAGTTTTCGACAAAGCAATATTCAGTGTTTTTTTTCAATTCTTGTTTTTACTGTAATAATTAGGATTGCTCCAAGGAATGTACAAAAATATAATGATAAATTCACATGGTGCAACAGGAATTTAAATAAACAATGAATTGTCAATTTAGCGATCCATTTGAAACTGGGTATTTTTAAAGAATCGTTTATTCATAAAAATAAATAGAAAAACGTTTTTTTTAACAACCTTGATACTGTGTCAATATTTATACTAATCATATTTGGCAGATTTCTTACCAGAAAAAGGTTTACCTTCTGACGGATATTTCGACTCTACAGTTGTAATTCTTAGTTTATTTGCAGTGAAGACAAAAATAAAGTTTTGGCGAAAAAGAATTGAAAGGTTACACAAAGGCCTAACCGAACTACAAAATTTATATAGATAACCTAATCTAATGTTTCGAAATATTTACGAGGTTTATGTTATAGAGTATTTATTATGTAAGAATAATATTTAACCTAACCCAACCGAAATACTACCTAACTTAACTCTGTGCTATTGGATAACAATCAGGTGAGGTTATTTGTGTTAGGTTAGATGAAAGATACCTACGTTAGATTTAATTAAAGATACTTAGGTTAGGTTAGATGAAAGATACATTAGTTAGGTTAGATGTCAGTTGCACAGAATATTTGATATACAGGGTGATTCATTAGCCTCTTTACGCGTAATTAATTCACAAATAGTGACAGAAACCATTAACATAACTAAACTATTTTTGACAGGTGATCATTTATAATGATACTTAATAAATAATGACTACTACGTTTCTTGAACTTTAACATTTTAAACTCGCTATAACTTCTGAACTAAGAATGATACGACCTGCGTTTACATGAACATTTTTTCATAAAATTAAATTGACTCTTCGTTGCCAAAGTTTGTAAAAAGGCTAATGAATCACCCTGTATTGGGATACGAACAATTTTTTTAATTGAAATGACTCAATTATTTAAAAGTGTATTGACCGTGTTATAAATAAACGATTCATTAAAAATACCCACGATGCACACTATCGCCGATTCGCATCGGTGCGGCCAGCCACCCCGCGGGGGGGTTAAAATAAAACTTAAAATTTTGCATTTCTGTTAGTATATCTATATTTGGCATACTTTAAAACATAGAAATATGGAATTTGAATTTATTTACGCAAGTAGTTATCTCAAAAATAATTCGCAAAGTTGAACAATGTATGCTAATGAGTTTGGTAAGAAATACCCGTTCTAATAATTTCAATACTAAAGCCTTACAAATAATTTCCAAATAGTTGTTTTTTTTTCTAAATATAATATGAGTAAGGCACTTTTCAATAGAACAGAAATTTTATCAAGAAAAAGTAAAATAACTTAGATAGGAATCTTTAAAAATGATCAATTTTAAAAATGAAATTACAAATTTGTTGGACTCGCATCAAATAGGAATGTAAATACTGCTTAGATCATGATATTCTGTAATTATCTATCTATCTAACCATGTGAACCTTTTTTTAAGTCGATCCATCCGCCGAAGTTATGATTTTTTTTTCCACCGAAGGATTACATTTTTATACAATAAAAATAATAATAACAGTTTGATCAATACACATAATTGTCACTATTAGGCACAAAATAATCCAAAGTGAACAAAACCAAACAATAAAACCAAATTTGAAATTAATGTCTAATGTGGCATAATGAATGGCCATTTAGTAGGTCCTTATTTTTACAAACGAACATTAACAGGTCAGCGATATCTGGATTTCTTAAGAAACAAACTTCCAGACTATTAGATACAGTTCAAAGCATGTGGTTACAACAAGTCGGAGCTCCTCCACATAATGCTGTAATGGTGACCAATTATTTAAATACACATTTTCCTCGGAAGTGGTTAGGAAGTAATAGCACATTAAAATGGCTAGCTAGGTTACCCGACTTGACACCGCTGGGGCACTTTAAAAGACATGGTTTACGTTGAATCAATAGATGACATGGAAAACTTAAATAATAAGATTTACGCAAGTTGTGTAGCAATTAGACGAAGATCTATTTTAGATTCGTGTTATATTTCTCTTCGGAAATGATTTGTAATGTGTATTTTTTAATCTGGTAGAACGATACTTGCTTTTATAACTTTTGTTGGACAATTGAGTGGTCTAACTGCAAAACTCACATTCTCAATTTTTTTGTGAAAACTGAGTTGGCGGTTTTTTTATGGCCGCATGTTAAATTACACGTGTTTTTTGCAATTTGCCAAAAGTTTCCAAAAGTGGGGAATGTGTGTTTTGCAGTTAGACCACTCAATTAAGAAACAATGTTAACAAAAATTGAATATTAATTTTCGAGTTTAGAAAAACGTGAAAATTTGAATTTGCGGGGCGCGCGAGCGAAGCGAGTCGGGCCCTGGCATATCCAAATTTTAAGGCTTTTCAAACCCCAAAATTTTACTTCATGCGCCACGCGTATAAAACACCAAATGAAAATAAAATTTAAAATATGAATTACTTATATATTTTACAATTTCAGATTTAAATTTATGAAATTTCTGATGTGTGGCTTTGATCGTCCTTCCTCTTAATGTTCCCAGGGCCGTCGCACCCTTGCCGCAAGGCCCCTTTATTTTGCTTTCCTATACTAAAATCACGAGTAATGAGGGTTGTTATGTTTAAAACACTTTGTTTTAAAACAGTGTTTTAAACATGTTTCAAAACAGCCATCGTGTTTTAAACGGTTTTGTTTTAAACATGTTTTATATCTTAAATTTGTTTAAAACATATTTTTAACAATAACAAACATCGCGATGTTTGTTATAGTTCATGAAATTTGTTTTCAGTTTCAAATGGATTCCTAATTTGACAATTTATTGTTTATATAAATTCCTGCGCACCATCTGGATTTATTATTATTTTTTTGTTACATTCCTTGGAATAATTATTTATTTTTTTCATTTTTATTAAAAAACCGTTTTTTAATAAAACGTATTTTTTCATTAAAACAGCGTTTAAGGGCGGTCTTAGATGGACGTTTTTAGCGCGATAGCGGAGTGGGACGGATCGTTTTTTCCGCTCCGCTTTTAGCTCTTATACGGAGCGGATTGAACGCGTTCTGCAAGCGGGTGCTAGGCGAGTTCGCCGCCGAGCCTTCGGTGCCGTCTATCATTCAGTTGTGCTACGCTGAGTAATAAGCATGGACGAAATAGATTTAATTGCGTCATATTATTATTTATTTATCCTTTATTATTCATAGACGTTACTGTATTTATGTATTTAATGTTTTTATAAATATAAATATTACTTACCTAAATTCCACATGCACTCCGCCCACTGAGCAAGAAACAAATAAATAACGTTATATCAACAGTGCAGCAACATTAAACGTTGTTTTAATGTTGATGAAACATTACTTAAATGGATTTGTTCCTTGGACAGTGCCTGAATTTCTAAGATAAAACTTTCTGTATCAAACATACTTATAAAATCACGTATTAGCGCTAGGATATAGACAATCACTTTTTTTCCTTTTATTTAACCCATAACCGGTATACAAATTTCTGTCAACAAATCCACACATTTTGATGGGTAATAACTTGCATATTAAAACTAGACTGTGGAATGGGCATTTCCCTAGTATGTTGGCCAATTGGAGAGTCACGGAAAAGAGAAGCTGCTGGCGATACAAAATTTACGAGCACAGAGACCGCTCTCAAAAAAATGATTATTAATTCTTTTAATTATTTTGTTCTCATCACACTATTTTCACAAGAGATTGGGGGCGCTTTTAAATTGTTAGTTATTTTATTTTTCGCAATTTCTAGAAAATATCATAGATTTTTTAAATATTAAATAAAATTACACTCATATCTTAGAGGTGGAAGTTTACCTAAATATTTATAATTTATATTTTTTGTTTATTTATTTTTTAATTTTGGACACTTATCTAAACGCAAAAATATGTATTTTTGCGTTACGACTAAATATTGTAAGGAAAATATTACGAATTTAACTCAAAATATAATATTAACTTAAAATATTGCAAAACACGCCCGCTTTGAAAACGCGTTTCACCCGCCCCTATAAGAAGGCGCATAAGAAACCATGTGTTAAAACTGAAAAACGCGTCCGTCCCGCTCCGCTCAAATTTAAACAGACGCGAGTGCTGGCGTTTTCTCCGCCTCGCACCCGTTCGTCTAGGGACTCTCATATAAACCTATGTGTTAAATCGCAAACGCTTGCGCCCGCTCATATTCCGCCTCGAGTCCATATAAGAGGTCCCTAAGGCATTACATTAACAATAAAAACATGTTTTAATAATGTTTAAAACACGTTTAAAACGTGTTTAAAACAACATACAGGGCATTTTTCTTTGAGTATACATAACCCGATAATTACAGCGTTTTTTAAGTTTGCGGAAATTCGTTCTTTAAAAGCGGTTAATTTGAGGCTTTTAACAAGTGTTTTCCACTCCCAGACTAAGCATGTAGTAAAATTTCGAGTTTAGAAAAGCCTGAAAATTTGGATTGGCCGCGTAGCGAAGCAGAGCAGCCAATCCAAATTAGGCTTTTCTAAACTCGAAATTTTACTTCATGCGCTACGCTTAAAAACACTGATTTACAGTGAAGTTCAAAAAACACACACATACAACCTAATACACGTTACAGTTATTGGGTTGCCTATAAACACTGTTAAAAATTGTTCAGCGCAGAATTTGAATGACGTTTTATTCCCATCTACATATTGGATTACCAAAGCCGTATATTTTAAACTTTGCAATATTTCAGTGTTTCATACGTGTGGCGCATGAAGTAAAATTTCGAGTTTAGAAAAGCCTAGTTTGGATTGGCCGCATGCTTAGTCTGGGAGTGGAAAACCCTCGTTTAATGATTCAAATTGAAATCTTTTAGAAAACCAACGAATGTCGTAAAATTTACAGTGTATGCATCCTAAAATTACATTTATGCACACATATTTGATATTTTATTGTAAAAAATGTTATGTTGAATAATGTAATTTGAAAGATCTTCAACAGTTTACCTAAAATTAAAAAATGTAAACAAAAAATCTTAATGAAGTAGTATAAAATATAATTTTGCAAATTTAAGACAATAAAAAAAACCTTTTAAACAAATTTAACGTTTAAATCAAATTATAGATTTAAAACATGTTTAAAACAAAACCGTTTAAAACACGACGGCTGTTTCTAAACATGTTTCTAAACATGTTTTAAAACAAAGTGTTTTAAACATAACCATCCTGCACAGTACAATAATTTCTTATGCCAATGTTTTTCTTATGATTTTCAAAAGAAAAGTAATTTTCTTTACATTTGATGCTTTCTTAATTTCTACACAATACTGCGTTTCATCAAAATTATAAAGTTTCTGCGAATTTTTTAAGGTTGGCTTGATAAGTAACAAATTTTCTGTAGATTTGAAAATTACATTTTCAACGTGAAAACAAACCCTTGAAATCTGAAATGTTGGTGATTTTTTTATTTAGAATTGTTTAAAACGAGAACACAAAACTGTATGAACTTTAAATAATTATCAATGATATTCTTGTTGGAGTTACGTGAACAGATATCGGCCATTCCATAAATAAGTGCACACTTTTTGGGGGTACATCAGGGATTTTAGCGAATTTCACATATATTATAAACGCTAGCAAGACATGGTTTTTGGTTGTTACTATAGGTTAAACAAATGATTTTTTCAAAAATTATAACAATATAAACTTTTAGTGCACTTTTATTTTGAACTCAAAAATATCGTACACCGTTACTGATACAAAAAAAGTTATACTTGACTTTTTTATGCTTAAATGTTCAATGTTTAAAATACATTTTTTTCTAAAACGAAAAAACTTTATTAAGATAGATTTTTTTTAATAAATAAAACAAATCTCATAAAATAATCATATACTCATGTTTTAATTTTCTTGAAAAAAATATGTATTATACCCCAATCCTTTCTAAGAATATTTCAGTTTTCAAATAGATTGGCACTTTAAAACTTTTTGAGATATGATTTTTTCAGCGGAGCAAATCTCACAAAATATTCAAATACTCATGTTTTAGTTTTCTTGAAAGAAATATATGTTATACCCCAATCCTTCCTAAGAATATTTTCGTTTTCAAAAAGATGGGCACATTAAAACTTTTTAAGATATGATTTTTTACCCGAGCGCAGCGTTTAAGCAAGGCGCTCAGCGCGATCCGGGCCATTACACCATTGGCGGGAGCGCCTCATGTCAATGTAGCGCTCGTGTAATAAAATCATATCTCAAAAAGTTTTAAAGTGCCCACACTTTTGAAAACGGAAAAATTCTTAGGAAGGATCAGGGTACAACATATGTTTTTTTAAAGAAAATTAAAACATGAGTATTTGATTATTTTTTGAGATATGTTTTATTTATTAAAAAACAATCTATACAAATAAAGTTTTTTGGTTTTGGAAAAAAAATTTTAAACTTCGAACATTTAAGCACAAAAAAGTATAGAATAACTTTTTTTGTATAGGTAACGGTTTACGATATTTTTGAGTTCAAAATAAAAGTGTACTAAAAGTTTATATTGTTTTAACTTTTGACATAATAATTTGTTTAACCTCTAGTAACAACCAAACACCATGTCTTGATAGCCTTTATAATATATGTGAAATTCGCTAAAATCCCTGATGTACCCCCAAAAAGTGTGCACTTATTTATGGAATGGCCGATATGTAAGTAGTTGAATTCCTTAATCTTCACTGTTTTATTTTAATACTAAATGTACATTTCAGGCACGATGTGCCCTTTCTCAAAAGTTCAAAGTATTTGACAATTAGTAAATAAACAAAAATTAAAACACACAAATTGTGCAAACAAATTTAATATAAATAGTCTGAAATTATTAAAAAAAATCTAACCATTATCAATTAAACATGTTAGAAGCAATTGAAATACACAAAAATAGGAGTAACCTTCTAAATTTCGATTTTAGTCCGTTAAATAACCCACTCTTAAAATTAATCCGGTAAACTAGCCGTCCCTTATCTGATTTCAAATCAATCGCACTTGTTTGCACAAATAATTTTTAATGTTTGTTTATTTACTAATTGTCAAATACGTTGAACTATTAAGAAAGGGCACATCGTGCCTTAAATGTACATTTAGTATTAAAATAAAACAGTGAAGATTAAGGAATTCAAGTACTTACATATCTATTTTAAATAATTACATGAATGTCATCAGTTTTATTTGGAAAAGTAGAGAGAAAAACAACTCTAGAAAATCCGCTGTCCGCTAGAATTATATTTTTTTCACAATTTCGACTAAAAATCCGCCAGATTTGGAAAATTTACCCTTGATTTGGCAACATCAAAACACTTCATAAAACTGTTAGAATTATTTTGATTTGAAAAACGTACCAGACTTTTGCTAACAAAATCATTTGAATTAAAGAAGAATTACACGATACCCAGTTATTTAAAACCAGAAGTTACTTCAGTTTGCATAATTCCTTGATATAGAAAATATACAGCTACAAATTTTTAATCTTACCCATTCTTATAAATATGTTGTTAATGTAGGAATATTGGTTTTTGGAACTCACCTGAAACAAAAACCAAAATATAATTAGATAGTACATTTTTTCCAGATATTTAGAAATAGTCTCACGGAGCAAGAAACAAACATAACGTTATATCAACATTGTAGCAACATTAAACGTTGTTTTAATGTTGGTGAAACATTATTTAAATAGATTTGCTCAGTGGGGTTAAAATGTAAAATGTTTCAGATTAAAACGACTTTTATATTTAATTGTTGAGGCGGATACAAAAAGAAAATCCATAAAATCAATCCACCCTGAGTGTCATTGCGGACGGGAAGACAACATGCATTTTAAAAAATGTAAAAATTGTTCGTTCAAAACAAAACTAATATTTACATATGTTCGACAGCGTATACGCCATCTAATGGCCATTTGCTTGAGTAGCATCGTCGTTATCCGCTGAATGAATGAGTACTGAACACAAATTCATTTTCTTAAATATAATATTATTTGAAACGAGTTTAATAACTTCTCCTGAGAATTATTTAACCTTAACAACCGTTCAAAATACGCATTTAATCTTTTTAGTTTGGTCATTACAAATGGTTAAACACAAATTTTGTTGAGATTCAAAAATTGTTTTTAGCACAAGTTTTATTCAAGTTGACTTTTTAAAATAATATTAATTTGAGCTGGGGGAATATTTTTCTGGAAAAAATCAACGCACCATTTTGATACTAACATTGATTAGAATGCAAGTGATTCTTTAATTTCTAATAATTAAGAGTTTCTTATACAAAATAAATTAATTTTTTGCGTATAAGTAATACATATTTTTTTTTTCAAGGTATTCTTTATTTTACAATATAAATTAAGTTTACACATCATATTGTAAAATGTATTCATTTGTTCCTCCCTTCTTCTTCACCACGGGATTTGCGGGCGTTGATTCCCATCTCAGGCTATTAGTATTGAGGGATATATATTTCAATTCCTTATGCTCCTATTTTGTCAGATTTATTTTATCTTATCGTTAAGTATTAGATTTTTCATTTTTAGTTTAAATGTAACATAATTTAATTCTTTTATGCTTTTTTCTAGTCTGTTATATTGTCGTATGGTTTCTGATGTTAATGTTATTGTCGTTTTCTTTGTTGTGAATTTTTCTGTCTTTATGTCCGATCTTTTTCTTGTTTCATAATCGTGGATTTGCTTGTTAATTTTTATGTCAATGTTCGTTTTAATTAGAATATTTTTAATTTTATATATAATCAATAAGTTACTTAATTGTATCATTTTTTTGTATACTTAATTCTTGTGTTTGCTGGTATAGTTGTTCCGTATTCGTTCTTTTATCTAGTTTATAAATTATTTTTAGTATTTGGTTTTGTTGAATTTGCAGTTTATTTAGGGTTATTTGTGTTGTGTCACCCCATATATTATTTAGGTATATATTTTGTGATGTGAACATTGAGTTGTATATTTGTTTTCTGTTATTTTCTGGTATGTAGTTTCGTATTTTTGATAGTGCATATATTGTTTTAGCCCTCTTTTTTCTTAAGTTGTTTATGTGTTCGTCCCATTTTAGATTTTCCTGTAGAGTTAGTCCAAGGTATTTTACTATTGTGATTTGTTTTATTGTTGATTCTTTTATTTTAATATTTAATTTTACATTTTCTGTGTTATTAAAGATGATGAATTCAGTTTTTGTTTCATTAATTGTTAATAGATTGTTGTAGTACCATTTTTCCAATTGTTTAATGTCCGAGTTTATTTGCGTTAATATTCTGTCGTATGTGTTTGCAGTGTATATAATACATGTCAGAGCTGGGCAGGATTCGAATCATTCAGGATTCGATTCCCGGATTCGAATCCTTTTAGAGGATTCAACAGAGGTATTCGAATACTTTAGTGAAAACGGATTCGTGATCCGGATTCGTTACATTTTTTTAAAAGGATTCGTATTCGAATCCAGACGTAGATGATTCGAATCCTTATAAAAGGATTCGAATTCTTATAAAAGGATTCGAATCCTTATAAAAGGATTCGAATTCTTATAAAAGGATTCGAATCCTTATAAAAGGAATCGAATCCTTATAAAAGCATTCGAATCCTCATACACGGATTAAAATCCTCCTAAATAATTCGAATCATCGCTATTCAGGCTGGGATTCGAATTCGATTAATTCAAATAGTTAAATATTCTAATATGAATATTTAAATCACTAAATTATTCATATTTGAATATAAATATTGACATTTTCGAATAATTCAAATATTTGTGAATGGATATTTGGTTACTTAACCATGAAAAATATCCAACGTTAATAGTATATTTTTAACTTCACTTGATATCAGTGTTCTATACGCGTGGCGCATGAAGTAAAATTTCGAGTTTAGAAAAGCCCCGTGAAAATTTGTCTCGGGTCGCTGCGCGACCCTCGACAAATTTTCTACGCGGGGCTTTTCTAAACTCGAAATTTTACTTCATGCTTAGTCTGGGAGTGGACAACACTGGTTCTTAGAAGTTTCAAATTGAAGGATTACTCTAGATTACTAAGTTTATTACCATTTTACAAAGGCTACAGCTCGAAGGACAAACCATGGTCTTCGGAGACCGAAGGAATGCAGGGAATCGAAGTTTTTTTACAAGAAAACAACGAATATATGAAGGTTTACAGCATGGATATGAAAGAAAACATCTAATTTTGAAAAAATATCGAAGTTGAGTTGGTTTTCAGTGCATTTTTAACTTCACTTTAAATCAGTGTTTTATACGCGTGGCGCATGAAGTAAAATTTCGAGTTTATAAAAGCCCCGCGAAAATTTGTCTCGGGTCGCTGCGCGACCCTCGACAAATTTTCTACGCGGGGCTTTTCTAAACGCGAAATTTTACTTCATGCTTAGTCTGGGAGTGGACAACACTCGTTTGAATTTTAAATTTAACTTTTTTAAAAAATCGACGTATGTAATATAATAAATCATTCATTGAAATCATAGAAAAAGTTTCAAAATTTTATCTAAAATTAACTTTTAGAGTTAACTTTATAATTTGGTCGGCTCTTAATGGGTGAATATTCTATTCCTAAAAAAACCGTTTTTATTTAATATTAAAGTTGCATTTAATACAATAACAAACTGTGAATAAATCGACATAAATCTAGAAATATCGAAAATCTCGACATGTAGAAAATCTTGACGGTCCACTCCCAGACTAAGCATGAAGTAAAATTTCGAGTTTAGAAAAGCCCCGCGTAGAAAATTTGTCGAGGGTCGCGCAGCGACCCGAGACAAATTTTCACGGGGCTTTTCTAAACTCGAAATTTTACTTCATGCGCCACGCGTATAAAACACTGATTTAAATTGAAGTTAATAACGCACTGAAAATCAACCCAACTTCGATATTTTTTCAAAATTGGATGTTTTCTTTCCTATCCATGCTGTAAACCTTAAGATATTCGTTGTTTTCTTGTAAATAAACTTCGATTCCCTGTAGTCCTTCGGTCTCCGAAGACCATGATTGGTCCTTAGAGCTGTAGCCTTTGTAAAATGGTAATAAACTTAGTAATCTAAAATGATCCTCTAATTTGAAACTTCTAAAAACGAGTGTTGTCCACTCCCAGACTAAGCATGAAGTAAAATTTCGAGTTTAGAAAAGCCCCGCGTAGAAAATTTGTCACGGGGCTTTTCTAAACTCGAAATTTTACTTCATGCGCCACGCGTATAAAACACAGATTTAAAATTAAGTTCAATAACACATATATCATCATTAATTAAAATCATTATATAATCAGATATTTAGTTAATAGAAACTGATGGAATAAAATATTACTGGTTACAAATAATAGATTCAAATTGATTTTTAAAGGATTTGTATCCGTGATTCAAAAATCAGGACTCGAATCTTTGATTCGAATCATATTTTTCACTTACGAATCCTTTATTCGAGTATTCGAGTATTCGTGATTCCAATCATATTAGGTGATTCGGATTCGTGATTCGAATCCTGTTTTTGAGGATTCATCCCAGCTCTGATACATGTATCGTCTGCCTATATAAAAGGTTTTCCATTTAATGTTTGTTCAAATAAATCATTTGTGTATATTATGTATAATATTGCTGGTAAGTTTCCTCCTTGCGGTATTCCGTATTGTGCTACTGATGGTTTACTCTCTTCTTCGTTAATTCGTGTTGTTTCCGGTCTATTTTTTAGGTACGTTTTAATCAGGTTTGCTTCATTGTTTTTTATACCGATTGCATTTAGTTTTGCTTGTTTTTCTTTTGAAGTGGTGTCAAACGCTTTCTTCATGTCTATGAATAATGCTACTACCTTTTCTTTGTTTTCCAGATTTGTTTTTATGTAGTGTATTAGATCGTTTACTACAGATGTCGTGCCAGATTGTTGTTGAAAAGCATATAGGTTTTGATGTATTATGTTTTGTTCTTTAAGGTGTTTGCTTATTTGGTTTTTAATGACTTTTTCCAGTATTTTGTTTAAAGTTGACAGAAGTGATATTGGTCTATAATTTCCTAGGCAGGTTTTGTCTCCTTTTTTATGGATCGGTTTTATTATGGTTTTTTTGAGATAGTCGGGGTTTTTTCCTTCGTCTATTACATTGTTTGTTAATTTTACAAGTATTGGAGTGAGTGTGTTCTTGTTTTCTTTTATTATTTTGTTTGTGATTTTTTCGAAACCCGGGGCTTTGTTATCTTTTTGTTCTGCTATTATTTTATTAATTTCTTCTTTGGTTGTATGTTTAAAGTTTAAGTTCTTATAGTTTATTTTAGTTGTTGTTGTTTCTGGTTCTGTGCTGGCATTTTGTATTTGTGTTTCAGCTAGTGATTTTCCTATATTTGCGTAGTATGTATTTAATTCATTTGCTATCTCCTGGTTGTCTGTTGTTAGTGTGCCGTCTTCTTTGTATATTGCGTCTATGTATGTTTCTTTGTTTTCATCTTTTTTAATTTGTTTATAATTTTCTATATCTTAGACTGATCATTCATATTTTTTTCGTATATGTTTTTATAATACTGTATTTTAGTTTGTTTCATTAGTTTCGTTGTTACTTTTTCGTGATTATAGTATTTTTCATGTATTCTTGTGTTTGTCGGGTTTTTTAAATATTTTTTTTGCAATTTGTTCCTTTGATGAATTTGCTTTATAATTTCCTTCGTGATCCAGGGGTTTCCAGCAGCTCTTTTTATTTTGTAGTTATTTTCATTATTTACTATTATGTCTTGTAGTTTTCTGGACAGTTGTTCAAAGTTCTTTATTTGTTCTATTTCTATCCTATTTATTTCTTCGGTGATTTTCGTGTAATCCAGTTTCTTTGTTTTGTAGTATTGATAGTTTGGCTTTTCTTTAAATATTTTCTTTAATTTGGTAATCACGGCACAATGGTCTGATATGCTTAACTGTTCTATCTCAATTTTTTCTATTATTTCTAATTTATTTGTTATTATGTGGTCTAAGATTGTGTTATTTTCATTTTTATTTATTCGTGTGTAAGTTTCTTTTGTTATTTCGTTTGCTATTCTATATGTATTTTCTTTTAGCATTGTTATGTATTCTTTCAGGGTATTGTTTTTGTCTAGAAGGTTCAAGTTTATGTCTCCTATTATTAGATGTGGTTTTTTTCTGTTAATTACGTTGTTTTTTAGTACTTGTTGTAGTTTTGTTGGTGTTATTTGAGGTGGTTTATAAATCAGTGTTATTGCTATATTGTCGCGGTTTAGTTGTATTGTTGGTATCTGTATTTTATGTGTAGTTAATTTGTTTAATATTTTGTATTCAATATCTTTTCGTATATAGAAATCAATTCCTCCTCCTTTGGTGTCTCTTGAGTTGAACTCTGCAGTATAATTTTGTATTTTATATAGATCGTCGTTAGTAGGTGTTAGCCACGTCTCTGTGATCGCTATAAATTCAGGGTTGTTGTGGGTTTCAGGGATTATTTCAATTTCGTGAAACTTATTTTTTTGGCTTCTAACATTATGTAAATATATTGGCCATTTTAAAATGTTTAGGTTTGTGTATTTTTTTATTGTTGTTTTTATTTTGCTTAATTTAATTTATCTAGGTCGGAGTGTGTATTTATTTTATTTTGTTGCTTGGGTCAGTTTTTCTTATAAATATATTTCCGTCTCTGGTCCATAGGTATTTGAATTCGTGTTGTTTTTTTAATTCGCTGGCTTTATAGAAAAGTACATTTTTTTGAAAGGGGTAAGTTGTTCATTTATATAGATTTCGTTGTCATCTCCTTTTAGGCTACATTCCTTTGTTGTAATTGAGCCGATAGTTTTTCGAGCGGTTATTATGTTAGCTTTTTGCTCTTTTGTTTTCAGTTGCACTATTATTGGGCTTTTCTCATTTGATTCGTCTTTTCTGTAGGCGGTAATGATATCGTTTAAAAAATAAATAAGATAACGGGCTTACTTCACAACGTTGAACACATTGAAAGCAGCTTATTTTCCTCACAAAAAATGTTTATACCAATTTTTCTCAACATTGCAATAAAAAATTATTAAATCCACTAAAGTCTAAATTTAAATCATTACGCTAAGCGTAATATTTAACCCTATAAAAACTGCTCAAATGAAAGCTTATTAATTACTAACGTTTTTACTTACTTGAATTAATATTAAACATTAAAAGTGCGATTCTTTTCGCAATCTACAACAAGTTAGTCTTACAAAGACTATATCAAACACTCATTGAAACAACTACTTCACGGGCTAATACCCCGACGGACATTGAATTATACAACAAGTGTTTGCTGTTACATACAGCAACCTACTGCAAATGTAACAATTTGGGTCAAATTATTCAGGCCATCTATAGAAGCGTTTCGAGATTTATCTCTCATCAGGTTAGCTTTGCCATTCCCTCTAAACAATTTGACTGTAAGACTAACTTGTTGTAGATTGCGAAAAGAATCGCACTTTTAATGTTTGAAGTATTCTGCAACCAAGAATTGGCAATTTCATTTATACTTATGTTTGAACGGTAACGTGACCGCCAGTCTAAGGTGTCAAATTGTTTAGAGGGAATGGCAAAGCTATACTGATGAGAGATAAATCTCGAAACGCGTCTATAGATGGCCTGAATAATTCGACCCAAATTGTTACATTTGCAGTAGGTTACTGTATGTAACAGCAAACACTTGTTGTATAATTCAATGTCCGTCGGGGTATTAGCCCGGGAAGTAGTTGTTTCAATGAGTGTTTGATATAGTCTTTCTAAGACTAACTTGTTGTAGATTGCGAAAAGAATCGCACTTTTAATGTTTGAAGTATTCTGCAACCAAGAATTGGCAATTTCATTTATACTGAATTAATATTTATTAATTCAATTTGGAAACACCAACAATTTCTATTTTCACTCAAAAAGAAGTAGCTTACGTTGTTTTTAACATTAACGGCCAATCTTTGCTGGTAGTGTCTTTCTGGGGTACAAGATGGTGGAGAAATAGCAAAATTGCTGAAAGTTGTTTTGACTATGTATTGGTTCATAGTGCCTGCCGAATTTCATCACAACGAATAATAAAATTATGAGTGCGGAGCGCGTTCTGTTTTTGTTTAGATAGCGCCGGGCGAAAACATAGGTATTACATTTTAGTAGACAAGTAAACTGGATAAATAAATATTCACTATATTAATTTCAATCGACAAACATTCAACTATTTTTGCTTCAAATACTTATTTTTATTATATAATTATGAATTACGATAATTATAAATATATATTACATATAAACATTTATTAATGTGTATATATAATAATAATATTAATAGAGTTTAATGTCTTTATCTAGAATTTTATGCTTTATCGGTGGTGGGAAAACCATTGAAAAGTGATGAAATGTCATGGTAAAAGTGTTTACATTTGTCAGGATATTGAAAACATTGAAAACTGTCGAAAATTAATGAAATGTTTAAATTTGATAAAATGTTAACATAAAGTCAAAAAGTGATGAAATGTCAAGAAATATTGAAATTTGACAACAATTTGAAGTATGTGAAAAGTGATAATCTATATAAAAAATGTTTTAAATATTTTAAACTTAATAATTAATCAGTGTGATTATGCGCGTGGCGCATGAAGTAAAATTTCGAGTTGAGAAAAGCCAGAATTTGGTCCAAATCCAAATTCGTAGGGCTTTTCTCAACTCGAAATTTTACTTCAAGCTTAGTCTGGGAGTGGAAAACATTCGTTAAAAAAGAATCAATGGCTTTTTACAATATTTTCATTAGTTTACAAAATCTTGAGGGTTTTTAAGTTTTAGTCCAATTTTTAAAATCTTGTTAATTTCGTAAATTTCCAAGATTTTCATTAATTTGAAAAATTTTGACGACTCGTGAATTTTTTAATACGTTTGTTCATTTTCAAACTTTGTTAATTTGCAAGAATTATAAAAAAATTTAAAATTTTGACAAAAATCATGCATTTTCTGAAATTATTGTTGATTTACAAATTCTTGGTTCCTTTTGTTACTTTTTAAAACTTTGACACCTTTCATGTATTTCCTAGATTTTTTTTCAATAAAATGCCCGTATTCATGAATTTTCGAGAATTTCGTTAATTTTCGGGCTCGCAAATTTCAAAACGTTTATTAATCGTTAACGATTAATATAACGTCTAAATTAATTAATCAATGCTGAAAAATTAATGAAAATTAATAAAAATCTCGATATGTTGAAAATCTAACGAAAATTAAACGAGTGTCGTCCACTCCCAGACTGAGCACAAATTAAAATTTCGAGTTTAGAAAAGCCCCGCTTAGAAAATTTGTCGAGGGGACCCGAGACACCGAGCTTTTCTAAACTCGAAGTTTTACTTCATGCGCCACGCGTATAAACCACTGATTTGAAGTAAAGTTGAAAATACATAGTACTGAGATATATATATATATATATATATATATATATATATATATATATATATATATATCTTTTTTTTAATATTTTTCGTTATATCTTAGTAAACATCTATCACGTTTACTAAGATATAACGAATAATATTTAAAAAAATATATATTTTATAAAGGCGATAATAACAATAAAAGTAGAACAAATTTAGTTTGAGACACTTTTCCATATTCTTAATATTTAAATCATCATATCTATAACGAGGACAGTGCTATATGATGGACACATCAAATTTTTTTTTAATATGAAATAAAACTATTTGAAAAATCAAAACAATCTCTTACTTTTCAAAACGTTTATTAATCGGTAACGATTAATATAACATCTAAATTAATTAATCGATGCTGAAAATTTATGATAAATTTTAAAATTTATTAAAAATTTTGATAACTTCTTGCAAATTTGCACTTGTATAGAAATTTTGAAGAAATCTTGGAATTTATAAACTTATCGAAAATCTTTGGATTTTACGAAAACCGTCGACATTTTGAAAATTAACGGAAATCTTGCAATTTTACGAAAAACGGATAGATTTTTAAAACTGATCGACACGTTGAAAATTCACAACTAATGAGATTTTGAAAATTAACTAAAATCGTGGAAAGTTTAGGAAACAAAAATCTCGAGAATTCATGAATCACATCAACATTTAAAAAATTTACGAAATTCACAAAAACCGTCAGAATTTTAAAAATAATCGAAAATCTGTGAATTTTATAACACGCTTCAAAGTTTTAAAAATTAATAAAAATCTTAGGGAAATTCACAAAAACTGGAAAATTGACGGAATAAATCAACATTTTTAAAATTAATAAATATTTATACAATGCAGGAATTTTAAAATATAGAATAAGTCTTAGAAAAGTTACGAAACGCGTTAAAGACTAACCAAACTTTTGCAAATTCATTAAAAATTCTTGAAACTTGGAAAATGAACTAAAATCTTCTAAATACACGGGTCCCAGTAATTATGATTATTATTAATATTTCAAATAAACATAATAAAAATTAACTAAAATCTTTTAAAATGTCGAAAATAACAAAAATTGACAAAACTATAAATTTTGCAAATCATAAAATTAAAATGTTATTTTCAACGAAAAGAAAACAATACAATCAAAACACAAGTCACAAAATTGATTTAAAAAAAAAGTTAACTTGCTTAATTTAACAAAAGTATAATTTACAGAAACGACAAGATTTAAAACACATATCATCATCAAAATTGACATACTCATTGAAAATTCGGTCAAATTTATCAATTCAGTAAGTAAAATTTAAATTCTATTTGCCGTTTTATTATGTATGTATAGCAACTTGCTAAATACAACCTACTACCGTGATGAGGTAAAAAAAGATAATGATTTATTTTAGTTTTAATGATTTAAAACCTTAGACTTCAAGTTTAGCGGTTGACACAGTAAGCAAAACTGCTGCGCCCTGCACACCTTAGTTTGATATATTGTAACGAACCACACAAAAAGAATAGATGCGAACACGAGACCGCCCACACTCCAAGCTGATTAGGCGACTCTCCAAGCTGAGTAGTCTAGACCACCGCGCGCAGTACAAAAAAGGGAAATTACAATAATCCAATTCGAACTCAGGACCTAAAAAACGCTAAGCTGACTCGGTGATCAAATCGTCGGGTGCCGCACATTCAATTTGGTAAATTAGAAATGAAATAGGAATTTTTCCGGCTCAGCGCTTGAATCAACATTTACTGGCATTCCACATTCTTATTCGAAACATGAATCCAGAAATACAATTATATTTACAAAATGTATTGGGAAATATTTTAATAATGTCTTTTTTTGTTGTTTATCAATTTGAATGACGGTCCGCGACAGAAAAAAATACATTCGCAACTCAAGGTCGGGAGCCGAATGCCAGGAGCTGAGCCCGTGTCGCGACAAATGTCGTACACGAATTCTACATATCAATCCTAATTTCTTTTCACATGTTTTTAGAAATCACAGTATATTTTAAAAATATAACTAAACAGGCACGATGCTGCCCCTATTTATTCAAAGTATAATCAAAATTAACATTGATTTTATGGAGATTTCTAAGCAACGATTCATTTTATTTATTATATATTTTAGATCAATCTATTTAATACAACGTGTTTATAATAATTATCTCAATAAATTAAAGCGATATGAAGAAGAAATAATGTTGCCTATGAAAGTAATACACGGATTTGAATAATCATTTGAGAGTGTTCCATTATTTAATTTAAGAAACATTTAAAAAAAAACAGTCAATTTATTCGCAAAGCTTCAGTGTACAATATGTATAAGTTTCAACGGTCTATTTTCATTGTTGTGGAAGATTAATCATTGTTCGTTCTTATGGCCAAATAACATGTAAATTTCCGACCTTAATAAAATATCAGTGAATTTTTTACCTTGAAAATTTCACGTAATAATTAATTTTTACGCGAGGATTGTTATTCTTTAAAAAAAATCATAAAATCACATACATACCAGAGCTGGAACGAATCCTCAAAAAAAGGATTTGAATCCGAATCACCTAATATGATTCGAATTACGAATACTAGAATAAAGGATTCGTTAAAGATAAATATGATCCGAATTAAAGATTCGAATCCTGTTTTTTCAAATCAGGAATAAAAATCCTTTAAAAATAAATTTGATTCTTTTGCAACCACTAACATTTTAATATCGGTACCAATTGTTTTTCCAAAAATGTTCAAAATCTAATTATTTATTAACAGTGAACATCGTTGAAAACAGAGTAAATATCTGATTCCGTGTTACTCTAAGTAAACATGTAATTGTGTTTTTTTGAACTTTACCTAAAACCAGTGTTTTATACGCGTGGCGCATAAAGTAAAATTTCGACTTTAGAAAAGCCTGAAAATTTTCAGGCTTTTCTAAACTCGAAATTTTACTTCATGCTTAACCTGGGAGTGGAAACACTTGTCGAAACTTTAAAATGAACTTTATTATAAAATCGACGAATGCCTGAAAATTACTTAAAAGAAATATTCCCTGAAAATCATTAAACGCGAGAAAGTCAATAAAATGTCAGGGATATTGATTCAAATTGACCAAAACACTAAAAAATGCTTTTTAAATAAATAAATGAAAAGTAAAAAAAAAATATACAGAAATATTCATATATATGAAAAATATAAAAATTATTGACATTTCACAAGAATTATAAAAAAAAACATCAATATTAGCAAAGTAAATTAAAATAAGAAATCATAAAAAAATACTAATACTATTATAGAAATCTGGAAAAATTGTTAGTCACAAAAATTGAATATCAATTGTGTTTTGTTTAATTTCAAAGATTTCTATTTCAAGTTTATTTTATCAATCAGTTTTGTAAGCGTTGACAATATTTATTGTTGTCATTATTTATTTTAAATGTTGACAGTTTTTATTAATATTCCATTCCCATTATAAATTATATAAATTTAGCAAATAACAAATTCTATAAATATAACTTATAATGGAAATAATAATCAAAATTGTCAACATTGTAATTGATCAAATAAACTAGAAATGACAGAAATCTTCTAAATTTAACTTTATACAAATAAAATTTATACAAAAAAAAAACGTTAAAACTGAAAAAATTATTCAAAAAGTTGATTTGAATCAGCAAAAATTGTCAATATTGTCAAATTCAAGATCAATACGACTTCACAAATATTATTTAATAATAGTCAACAAACAACATTGAAAAAAAAAACAATCTTGTAAAAAATTAAATAACACCAAAATTGACAAAACACCTTAGAGCACTACACGGGCCGGGCTTTGGCTCGGCCCGGCTTTTCAAGCGGGCCGGGCCGGGCTTCCAATCCAAAATTTGAGAGCGGGTCGTTCAGAGACGGGGGCGTGACTGATTTTTTTAAAGTTTTTTTTTTTAATTTTTGTTTGCAAACTATATAATAAACAAGTAAATATACCTATATTTACAAGTGTGATAAATCTTTATAAACTAGAGTTTTGAAAACTTTGAATTATACAGACTAAAATATTTACCGGGCCGGGCCTGCTTTATTTACCCGGGCCGGGCCCGACTCAAAAAAAAATCATTCCGTGCAGGGCTGTAAAAGCCGTTAACACTGAAAAAATCGTCAACATTATTTAAAAATCATAATATTTTTAATTAATAATTTTTCTAAATCAATAAAACTCATAGAAATTAATAAAATATAGTCAAACAAATCAAAATCAATATGTATATATACCGGGTGTTTGATAAGAAACGCCCAACGCAATAACTCTGTTATTTATTTATCGATTTGAAAGAACTAAAAAACAAAGTCAATCGTAGTTTCAATGCCATAAATTGACACTAAATATATATTTTTTCAAAATAAACTCATAGCCAAATAATGGTCAACTTTAAATTTTTAAATGGCTGCATATACTTTTCTTATTTTATTATATTGGTCTGTGGGTACCTGGTGCCGGAATGCTGAACACAAATTTAATTTTGATATTTGTTTTCTGGTTTCACAAACAGAGTTCTGCTCGCTCGTCGACGAAACAGTGACCTGTATATGCACTTTGTGCATTCGTGTCAGTGACGATGCCACTATGAAGCATTAGATGGCGTTAGCTATCGAAATCATTAATAGTTTTCACATATTGGCTTGAAATAGTCAGAAATGTTCAGTATTCCTCAGCACTGGGTCGGGACCACACTGAAGAGGACCTTGAAGTCCGAAACGCGTCTGTGGGTACCTGGTGCCGGAATGCTGAACACAAATTCAATTTTAATAAAATTATTATTGAAAAAAATCAATATTCATGTCATTTTTTAGCACCTAAAAGGCTATTGTCTGGTTTTTAGTTCAATAAAATCGGCCAATAAATACAAGAGTTATGTTATGTTATGTAATGTATGAATAATCGAAAAATTTGGCAAAAAACATAAACTTTCAATAAAATGGTCAATATAAACAAATATTGGCAGATACGTGTCAAAATCAACAAAAAAGTGTGATTATATTTTTTTCGTTTTCTTTTTTTTTATATTTTGGTAAAGAATAGGTAACATTTTGTTGCATAAAGAAACAACATCAAAATGAAATCAAATTTAACAACCAATATCTCAAAAATAACAAACTTTAAATATATTTTTTTAATTTTATATGAAATATTTAAAAGCAACAAACGATTGTAAAAATTGAAACAAATCTTCAAAATAAATAAAATGAACATAAAGCAAATATTCTCCCTTAATAAACACGTTAAAGCGGCGGGGATCCGAGAAGGCTGCGACTTTTACATTGCTCTTATGGGAGACGACTGATAGCGGGAGTGGAAAAATCGAAGAATTCATTTTAGAAAGTTCAAATTTTCACAGGACCAAAAACAAAAAAAATCCGCGTGTCTTAGGCTAAGCGGCGTTCAAATCCGACCGCGTTTTCTATTTTAAATCATTTTTTTAATTTTACGCCTGGCGGAAGATTTCCTAACCTCAATACTTTACACGCTGGTCTTGCTTCACACGGAACTTTTTCAAGTCGCGCATACCACAATTTCAATGGGATTTGACCTGGCCTTTCCAACGCGACACTTCCGAGCGCTCAAATCGCCCGATTAAAAAAAATATCGCATTTAATCGATTTTGCCAAAAAAAAAAAAAATACATTTTCAAAATTTTGCCTCTATCGTGTTCAGAATTCCATTAGAAACATGACCTATCTATCGAGAATTTTTTCTATCGAGGAAAAGTATTTTTTTTGCAATTGAAATTTCATAAAAATATATACCGGCTGTCTAAATCTCGCATTTAATCGATGGTTTTTATTTTTTCTTCAAAATGTTTTGTTTAAACGCAGATCGCTATGATTAAATTTAGCGGTGTTGGGACATGTTTTTTTTTTTTGCGATAGAGGAATTTGGTTTTCACATTTCGATTTAGAATAATTATCCGCAACCGACAAGATGAAACAAGACGAAACAAAACAATTAAAACAAAAAAAAATAATTTTTCATTTTGATGTTTTTTCGCGAAAAATTGCGATAGTGAAATTTGGATTTCAGATTTGGATTTCGACTGTTTATCCGCGACTGAGAAAAATACAAAATCAAAAATCTACATTTTTTTCACGGGCTGTCAGCACATTTTCCCTCTCTATGTGCGAGCGAAGCGAGCAAGGCAAGCGAGCGAAGCGAGCGGCTGGAGCGAAGCGACCATCTCTTCCAACCTTTTCACGGACCTTTACATCCATCCACTCCATAACCACTACAAAACAACGATTTACCTTGCAGTCACCACCATTCGGCTCATGCACCAACGCCTCTCCCCCTCCCTTTCCCCTTGCTACTATTATACATATATTTTTCTTCAACATCATTTATTTTTTTAATTATGCAATTCTCTTTACATTTCCTTGATGCGGTGGATGGAGAAAGCAGTTCGTATATTAAAAGGACTCTGCTGCTCGCTAACGCTCACCCCAGATCGCTTTGCTCGCTTGCCTGCTCGCTGCGCTCGCAAACTGAATCATGCTTAGCTTTGATTTTTTTACTTTTAAAATCGCTAAAATATCGTAACACTTGCTATTTGTATTTATTTCGATTAAAATTTAATTATTTTAAAATTTAATTTAATAAAAAATAATAATTCCAGTTGAAAAAGAAAAAAACGCTCCAAAAACGTCATCGAAAAAAATAAGGAATTTTTTGATACCTTTAACAAAAGTTGTTTTTTTTTTTCAAAAAAATGCAAAGGGTACCCCTTGATTCGAAATTTTACATTGAAACCCGCATAAGTCTCCCACTCATGGCTTTTGATAGCCAGCGCCTAATAATTTTCCAGAATTGCTAAAAACTAAAAAAATATTTATTGCTCCGGTCCTACTTGAGCTAGATAATTGAAATTTTCAGCATTTATACACATTTAAATTTCCTATCTACTGGTACATTTCCCATTATTGTACTGTATCAAATACTCAAACAAAAAAAATATAATTTATTTATTTAATTAATATGAAAAATTAAAAAAAAAACTATCTCCTGTCCAAATTAAGCTGGATGAATGAAATTTTCAGCATTTATACATATTTGTATATCCTATTTATTCGTATAATTGCAGCTGTTTCACTGTTTTAAATACTATAGCAAAAAAAATAAAAATTGTTTTTTTAAATAATTTGAAATGTAAAAAAAAATCTAATTTTGATCTAAATTGAGCTAGGCCAATGACATTTTCAGCATTCATACAGCTTTGTATTACCTATTTATTGATTAAATTTCCATTATTGTACTATAAATAATAGCGGAGTTAAAAAATAAAAATTATATTTATAATTCGCCGTTTTAGCATGAAAATGGGGTTTGAATCGCAGAAAAAAAATACCAATTTCCGCCCTAATAGAACTGGATCAATGAAACTTTTAGCATTTATGCAAATTCGTGTTGCCCATTTACGGTCCAACTGCCATTGGCCTACTATTATTATGACGGAAGTAAGAAAAAAATTGTAATTTTTGGTGTTTTTTTAATTTCATTTATTAAAAAAAAATACTTCCGATTGAGCAAAAATAAAACACTAATTACAAAAACATCATAGAAAAAAGTGAGGAATTGATTGATACCATTAAGAATTTTTTTTTTTTTTTTTTAAATCCAAAATTTAACATTGAAACCCGCATAAGTCTGTCTTTGTCCCACTCATAGCTTTTGATAGCCAGCGCATCAAAATATTCCGGAATTGCTAAAAACTAAAAAATATTTATTGCTCCGGTCCAACTTGAGCTAGATAATTGAAATTTTTAGCATTTATACAAATTTATATTTCCTATCTACTGGTATAATTCTTATTATTGTACTGTATCAAATAGAGAAAATTTGTTTTCGCGTCGAGAAAGGAGCAACTACCCTCTCTATGTGCGAGCGAAGGGAGCACCCTAGCGAGCGAAGCGAGCGGCTGGAGCGAAGCGACCATCTCTTCCAACCTTTTCACGGACCTTTACATCCATCCACTCCATAACCACTACAAAACAACGATTTACCTTGCAGTCACCACCATTCGGCTCATGCACCAACGCCTCTCCCCCTCCCTTTCCCCTTGCTACTATTATACATATATTTTTCTTCAACATCATTTATTTTTTTTTTAAATTATGCAATTCTCTTTACATTTCTACATTTTTTTGATTCGGCCCTCGGCTCCCCGGTTTGTAAACCGGGCTAAATGCTAATTACTAAATAAAAATATAACACATATTAATTTATAAATTTATATAGAATAAAAAACATATAAATAATGGCCAATGTTAACAACAACAAAAAAATAGTAGTTACTCAATTGACAAAATCAATAATAAACATCTCGTACCCCAGAAACATACTATCAGCAAAAATTGGCCCTCTTAATAAATGTCAATAATTTTAATATTTTTCATAATTTCTATGTATTTTGTTACTTGTCGCGATTTATTTAAAATGCCTCTTTCCAGTGTTTTGGTCAATTTAAATCAAATTCCATGACGTTTCCGTGTTTAATGATATTTAGTGAATTTTTTTACCTAATAATAATAATAATATCTTTATTGATAGTAAAGTGATTACAGTATATTTACAAAACAATTAAATTTTATTATTTAAAATGGATGAGTGATACGAACTATCCCTGTCACTGTCAAATGGCTATCGACTTGAGGTCTTTCTGCCTAGATTGATTATTAGTGTCGTACGTCAGTCCTTAATGGGTGTATGGGTGAAATGATGAAATGAATTCAAATATGGTTGTTAGTGGTTTTTTTTATTTAGGAAGTATAGTGGGATTTCAATGGAAACAGTAATGGGAAATGGTACGGTTATTAAAATGATTCTTAGAGAATTTTTCGGAAAGGAATTGGAGGCGTTGGTTAGATGGGTTATGTAGCGGATTTATGGGGTGACGGATTTTGGTAAGGGTTCTAACTTGGATGTGGTGTAGGGTGGGATTTTGGGATGTGGAAAATAGGATGGAACCATAATCAATCAAGGGACGACATATCATTTTATAGATGATTACAGCAGTTTGAGTGTTTATTCCAGATTGTTTGTAGGTTAAGTTTCTGAACAATTTTGCCTGCGTTGTTACTTTACTTTTTATGTTACATGCATGTTTTTTGAAGTTGAGTTTTTGGTCGAAAGTAAATCCAAGATATTTTACATGGGAGGAGGGGTGGATTTGGTTTTGTGAAATGGAGATAATAAATGGATAGTTATTGATTTTGCGGTAGGGAATGAGGAGTTGTGATTTACGGGGATTAATTTTTATTCTCCATTTTGCGAACCATCGTTCCGATGAGTTCTTGGAGAGTTTGGAGAGTTTTAGGTAGGGTGGGAGCGTGGGATATGAGGGCAGTGTCGTCGGCGAACTGTAAGATATATTTTGAGGGATTAAAGTATTTTGGGTCAGGATGGTATATGTCGGAACAGAATATATTGTATAGTAGTGGAGAGAGAGGGGGGAACCTTGGGGAACACCTTGTTCTGGGGAAAAGGTAGAGGAGAAACGATTCTTGATTTTTACTTTGAGGGATCTGTTGAAAAGGAATGAATGTAGTATGCGGATAAGATGTGTAGGGATATTAATAGAGTGACATTTAAAAAGGAGGCCTTTGTGCCAAACAGAATCGAAAGCTTTTTGAATGTCGAGGAAGAGGGTTGCAGAGGATTTGCCTTCGAGGTGAGATGTTTGTAGGTTGGAAGTAGGATAGGCAGGGGTAGACTGGTGGAGCACTTGGGGAGAAATCCAAATTGGTAATTATGAATACGGTCAGAGATTAGCGAGAGGATTTTGTTTTTAAGGAGGGATTCATATAGTTTGCCAAGGACCGGAAGGAGAGTTATAGGACGGTAACTAGGAATGAGGGATGTGTTGTGGTCGCGTTTAGGTATGCATATGATGATGCCTGTCTTCCATTCAGGTGGGAAATAGTTGTTTTGGTAGTTGTAGTTGAGGATGTTCAGGATGTGGTGGTGGATGTGAGGTGGTAAGGATTTAAGGATGCGTCTATGTACGTAGTCATGACCGGGTGCAGTATGTTTTCCCTTTTTCATTATGTTGTTGTATTCGAATTCAGTAAAGAAGTCGTTTGGTTTTGTAGGGTTAGTGTTTTTTAAGAATTCTTTGTGCCATTCCTCGACATGTTTGAGAAAACTCTTGTCAAAGGTCGTGTCTTCTGTCATCTTATATGTTTCGTTGAAGTGGTCAGCAAATTTTTCTACGATTATGTCTGCGTCCGTAATTGTCTCGTTAGTGTCAGGGTCCGTTATTTGTTGAAGTTGGTCAGTTTTTTATATTTTGACAGTTTTTTTATTTGTCTCCAGAATGTCTTGCCGATAAGGGTCGTTTATGTATTTGCAAGTGTTTAACCATACGTCCGTCTTGTATTGAAAAATTAATGTCTCAATGTCTTTATTCAGTTTATTAAATGTCTGTCTAAGTTCCGGTGTGTCCATAAGTCTAATGTCGCGATATAATTGTCGTTTGTGTTTTAGGAGTCTTAGGATAAAATTAGGGAGGGGGTATTTGTAGAATGTTTTGGTAATTTTTGGAGTATTTTGTTGAATGGAGTCGGATAGAGTTTTGTTGAATTGTTCAATTGAGTTGGGATTCATATCAGGGTTACAGGATATGAATTGGGTAAGGTCTAGTGAAACTTTGTCTATGTCACAGTTTTTAAAGTCATATATGGAGTCAGGGAAGGTGTGGGGAATAGGTTCGTTGGATTTTATTTTAAACGTGAGAGATAGGTGATCTGAGCATAGGTCAGGGGTGAGGTTTACAGAATGGATAAGATGTTGGATATTTTGTGTGCAGAGGAAGATGTCTGGAGTGGTGGATTAAAATCTCCTATAATGATGGTGTTTGAGTAGAGTGAAGCTTTAATAAATATGGTGTCGTCTATAGGAGAGTGAGGGTGAATACAAATGATTAATATATGGATTTGAAGAGATTGGTGGGTTAGGATAAAATGCAGGCATTCATTAAGGGGGTGGTTGATTCTAGGGGGGTTGCTTTTACCAATTTTAGGCTTGGGTGGAGTGCTGCGATTAAACCTCCCCGGGGGTTTTCGTTGTGGATGGTAGGGGCGATTTGGATATGGTTCCAGTTGTGAAAGGAGAAAGGTTTCTTGAATTTAGTTTCGACCAAAAGACATACATGTGCTGGGTTATTGTTCAGATAATTGAATAGGATGTGAGATTTGTTGTTGAGCGAGTTTATGGTGGTGTAAATAAAGGAAATTTGGTTAGCCATTTTGGACAACTTTTTTACCTAATTTTGAGGCATTCGTCGATTTTAGAAAATAGTTCAATTTAAAGTTTTGAACGAGTAATTCGACTTCCAGGTTAAGTATGAAGTGAAATTTTGAGTTTAGAAAAGCCTGACCGTTGGGCTTTTTTAAACTCGAAATTTTACTTCATGCGTGTACAAAACGCTGATTTGAAGTGAAGTTTAAAAACACACAATTGCATGTTTAATCAGAGTAACACGGAATCAAATATTTATGTTATCAACGATGTTTAGTGTTAGTAGTAAATAATTAGGTTTTAAATATTTTTGTTAAAACAACTGGTAGCAATATTCAAATATTAATGGTTGCGAAAAATAATAAAATCAAATTTATTCTTAAAGGATTTATACTCGTGATTTGAAAAACAGGATTCGAATCATATTTATCTCTTACGAATCTTTTATTCGAGTATTCGTGATTCGAATCATATAAGGGGATTCAGATTCATGATTCGAATCCTTCTTACGAGGATTGGGGAATCCTCGTAAGAAGGATTCGAATCATGAATCTGAATCCTTATATGATTAGCTCTGGTTTGTATCTCTATTGACATTTTTTTATGGGAATTTCCTAAGATGCAACTTGAAACGGGTCACACGGCAGAGCTGGAACGAATCCTTGTAAAAAGGATTTCGATCACGAATCCGAATCACCTAATATCATTCGAATCACGAATACTCGAATAAAGGATTCGTAACAGATAAATATGATTCGAATCAAAGATTTGAATCCTGTTTTTCTCGAATCACGAATACAAATCCTTTAAGAATAAATTTGATTTTATTATTTTTTTGCAACCATTAACATATAATTATCGTTGTTTTAACAAAAATATTCAAAACCTAATTATTTATTATTAAAACTGAACATCATTCATAACAGACTAAATATCTGTGCTACTCGGATTAAAGATGTATTTGTGTGTTTTTGAACTTCACTTCAAATCAGTGTCTTGTACGCGTGGCGCATGAAGTAAAATTTCGAGTTTAGAAAAGCCCTTAAACTCTATTATAAAATCGACGAATGTCTAAAAATTACGCAAATAGAAAATTCACTGACCATCATTAAAACCGGGAAAGTCAGAGAAAAGTCATGGTATTGTATTCAAACACTAACAAAAAAGCCATATTATTTTATTAAATTAGTCAAAATCAACAGGCATCATAAAAATTACAAAACACGTAAAAATTTATAAAACCAACTTAAATATTGACAAAAACAATGAAAACAATTTAACAAACTGGGAAACCCCCCACAGAAGAAAGTTATATTAAAAGGTCAGAGAAAAAATCTTGAATCAGAGAAATGTCGGAAAACTTTAACATTTCAGATTCTGGCTACCATGTCAGTTTTACTTTAAATAATGTTAAACAATGTTTTGAAAACTTGTTTATTATCTTTAAAAACATTTTCAGTCATTTAATGTTCTTATCAAAGCAGTCAGTTTGAAGTTTCGAACGAGCGTTTCCACTCCCAGACTAAGCATGAAGTAAAATTTCGAGTTTAGAAAAGCCCCGCGTAGAAAATTTGTCTCGGGAAGCGCAGCGACCCGAGACAAATTTTCACGGGGCTTTTTTAAACTCGAAATTTTACTTCATGCGCCACGGCTATAAAACAGTGATTTAGCGAGAAATTTAAAAACACACAAAACAAATTTTTCATGTTAATTCGAATCCTTTTGTAAGTATTCGAATCCTTTTATAAATGTTCGCATCTTTTTATGAAGATTTGAATCACCCGCATTTGGATTCAAATACGAATCCTCTTAAAAAAATGTAACGAATCCGGATCAAGAATCCAGTTTAACTAAAGTATTCGCCTCTTTTGAATCCTTAAAAGGATTCGAATCCAGGATTCGAATCCTGCCCAGCTCTGACACACGGTATAGTTCTCCAAGCTCACAAGCTGTTAGTTTAATTTCGAAATAATTAATTCAAAATAATCAATGGTTTTTGGAAAACAAAGCTGGTAACCCTAGCAAGCCTAAAGTATTTATTATAAAATAGAGTTTATCGCTGGAGAAAGACAAAAAATCCCGAAACTGTAAAAAAAGCAAGTTCGAGCAGCGCGCACGCACTCGCCGCCGCTGTGCCGTCATCCATTTCTACCCTGCAATTCGTCGAGTACACACACGCGCTAACCAAAAAATTGCATATTATAATGGACTACCAACAGTTCATCCTAAACAAACGCATGGTCGAGGTAAATCGCAGAATGGATTGCGTCAATCACCGGGTGCATAATTACATGAGCACCACCGATTACGTTTTTGATAAAATGAACGGGCAGAGGATCACGTGTGCGCCGGGAACCGCCACCAAGGACTTGCCGAAAGGATGCGAAGTGTTCGTGGGGAAGATCCCCAGGGACATGTTCGAAGACGAACTCCTGCCGATCTTCGAGCAGATAGGGCCGGTTTACAAATTCCGCTTGATGGTGGATTTTTCTGGAATCAATCGCGGATACGGATTCGTAACGTATTTCACGAAAGAGAACGCGACTGCGGCCGTTACGATGTTGCATGGATTCGAGGTGCGCAGGGGGAAGAACATCGGCGTTTACAAGTCGGTGGACAACTGCAGGCTTTTTGTCGGTGGTATTCCTGCTGACAAGACTAGGAGGGATGTCAAGGAGGCTTTGGAGGAGTTCGTTATTGGGATTAGGGACGTGATTATGTATTCCTCGCATGAGGATAAGAAGAAGAACAGGGGGTTCGCTTTTGTGGAGTTCGAGGATCACCGTTTGGCAGCCATGGCGCGGAGGAAGCTGGCCCCCGGGGCGCTCATCCTTTGGGAGGTGCCCATGTTGGTCGATTGGGCAGATCCTTTGCCGGAAGTTGATGTTTCAGTTATGGGAAAGGTATATTTTTTGAACTTTCTATTAAAATAACAAATTTCTAACGCTCACAGCCATAGCGTAGCCGGGGAGGGGGGTGCACTTGCCCCCCTCGTCCTGGAAATTAGGAAATTATATATCATATCATTAATATCGATAAGTTTTTACCAAATATGTAGACGCTTACCCATGAGTCCTTTGCTCACAGCTAATCTAGAGCCGCCGCAAGCGGACGTGCACTAGGCATGTTTTTAGTGTCCAGATTATACAGGGTGTCGGTATTTCAACAGAATGTATGGGGATCTCGGTTATTTGAAGAGATAGATTGTAAATACGATTTTATTTGAAGAGAATAGAATTGGGGCATAGTTGCGTAATTTAGAGCCCAATAATAATCTAAAAACAAATTTAAAATATCTTTTGTTTTTCAGATATTGTCATGAAACGGATTATTTGAAATTTAGTTTTTATTTTTTTATTCAAAAACTATTGAATCTAGGCATTTACAACTTAACGATAAATCTAGTAACATATTTTATTTTAAGATAACTATAACATTTACCCAGGGACCATAGCCAACTTTTGTTTTTCTTATGGGCGCCAGTTTGGATTTTTATATTTTTTGGAAGAATATTTTTTTCTGAATTCAATGATGTACCAAACTTATAGTTTATTGTACATTTTATATGTAAAATTTTAGTCTTTTGTTTTTTGTAAGTAGTGCCTTGGAAACAGTTGAGTAACTCACTTATTTGTTAACTCCTAGGACCCATAATTTGCTTACATATCACCCCCGAAAATGGGGATCCGACGATACATATTTATCAGTTGTGGTGAATTTTAAACCAACGAGTGTCTTCCACTTCCAGACTAAGCATGAAGTAAAATTTCGAGTTTAGAAAAGCCCTGCCTAGAAAATTTGCCGTGGGTCGCGTAGCGACCCGAGACATTTTCACGGGGCTTTTCTAACGCTTAGATGTGATAGTGATCAATATTTACCTAGACGTAGCGAAAAAATGCAAGAATTACTTTTTTTGTAAATAGTTTTGGAATAATAATAATAAAAGTAGAATAAATTTAGTTTGTGCAACTTTTATGTGATATACTTATTATTATTATTACAAAAGATTGACAGTTATTAACTAATTTTGAGTGCTAATAATGATTGACTGCTGTCAAGATTTTATTGATTAACAGATATGACGTCATTGTTTCCAAGGCACTCTTTGCAAAAAAGAAAATATCATAATTTTAAATATCAAATCTAAAATAAATTATGAGTGTGATACATTAGTGAGTTCATAAAAAAATATTCTTTTCAAAAATATAAAAATCCAAAATGGCGTTCATAAGAAAAACAAAATTGGCTATGGTCCCTGGTTAAATGTTATAGTTATCTTAAAAAATATATGCTACTAGATTCCTCATTAAAAAGTGCCATATATTGTCAAAGTTTTAAATGTTCAGATTCAGTCGTTTTTAAATAAAAAAATGAAAATGATTTTTCAAAAAATCAGTTTCTTGTTGATATCTCGAAAACCAAACAAGATATTTCAAAATTGTTTTCAAATTATTGTTAGGCTCTGAAATGCGCAACCAACTCTATCTCTTCAAATAACAGATCCCCATACATTTATATTTTCCGGAAAAATGTCATAATTTATTTTTCAAAATGCTCTGTACATTTAAAAAAAATTATAAACTAAATATATCAAACATTAAAAGTGCGATTCTTTTCGCAATCTACAACAAGTTAGTCTTACAAAGACTATATCAAACACTCATTGAAACAACTACTTCCCGGGCTAATACCCCGACGGACATTATTATACAACAAGTGTTTGCTGTTACATACAGTAACCTACTGCAAATGTAACAATTTGGGTAAAATTATTCAGGCCATCTATAGACGCGTTTCGAGATTTATCTCTCATCAGTATAGCTTTGCCATTCCCTCTAAACAATTTGACACCTTAGACTGGCGGTCACGTTACCGTTCAAACATAAGTATAAATGAAATTGCCAATTCTTGGTATTCTGCAACCAAGAATTGGCAATTTCATTTATACTTATGTTTGAACGGTAACGTGACCGCCAGTCTAAGGTGTCAAATTGTTTAGAGGGAATGGCAAAGCTATACTGATGAGAGATAAATCTTGAAACGCGTCTATAGATGGCCTGAATAATTTTACCCAAATTGTTACATTTGCAGTAGGTTACTGTATGTAACAGCAAACACTTGTTGTATAATTCAATGTCCGTCGGGGTATTAGCCCGGGAAGTAGTTGTTTCAATGAGTGTTTGATATAGTCTTTGTAAGACTAACTTGTTGTAGATTGCGAAAAGAATCGCACTTTTAATGTTTGAAGTATTCTGCAACCAAGAATTGGCAATTTCATTTATAACTAAATATATGTTCTATTTTGTAGATCACGTTGCATATGATTAGTTTTATATACAACGGTACGAGTCTGACCGATAGCTTTCAATAGAATGATATGCAATTTTTATGAAAAATTCAAAAACCTGATAATATATATACAAGGCGATCCATTTAAAAAAACAGGTGCATCCGCTACTGTCTTTATGGCGCACCTTGTATACGTATAAATACTTTTAGGTTAGGGTAACTCTTTCTATCATCTTGCAGTGAATATTTTTTGTTATTGTTGTATATAATTGATTTAAGTATGAGATCCGAATTTACACTTTACGGGAGTTTGCGTTTGGCGCCAAAAATGCAATGTGTACAATTAATCCTATATTATGACGTTTTGAGGATAGAAATTATTTTTGTTGTCATCTTGAAGTGAATATTTTTTTTCTTATTAGTGAATTTGATAGATTAAAGTATGAGGAATCCGAAACTGCAATTAACTTATTCATGGGAGTTTGCGTTTGGCGGAAATAACGCAATATATTTGACAACTAACAGTTAGAGGTGAAAATAAAACTGAGTGTACAATTAGGGGTAAATGCATAATACGCAGGTAAATTGATGATATTTATTGACGCTCTGCTATTTAAAAGTGATTTTGGGGCAAATTACGCTAACAAAAATTGAAATCTATTGCTAATTTCACACCCGTAAATCAATATCATGTTTTGTATTTTTTTACACTGTATAAATATTAGAAACATTACTACTCTTTTCTATTAAATTAATTTTTATGCAGTTAAAATGATTATTTGTAACAAGTAAATAGTAACGAGTTTTTAATTAAAAAGTAACGATTATCGACAAGTACTAAAAAGTAAAAGAATTTTGCATCTCTAATTTTAAAACTATTTACTGGATTTTAAAACAGCTTTTCATTTAAAAATTCACTGACAAAAAAAATAGTTCTTGAAATTTGAAATGCATATATTAGAAACACTCATAATTTATTTTTTAATACAGAAAACAAAAGTTCTGTTAAAATTATTTTATTTAATCAGAATTTACTTTAAACATTATTTGTTTACAAAATATTCTTTCTGAATTCAAAATACAGGACTTGCGTTTTGTAATATCTAAAATTTAAATAATTTAACAGAATAGTTCGAATTCAGATAAGAGCAAATTGTTTTTTTTTTGTAATATATTGCTGTCTACAATACTTTTGTGTTTACAAAAAAAATCATTAATTCTAAATATTTTTTATTACCATTGGAAACAAAATCAGCACTTTCATAAAAAGCTAAATATTACAGATACGAATCATGGATATATAATGTTTCAATCAACGCACCACTAATCTTATTAAAGTGCAGTGAAAACGATCCTTAATCTTTCATCAACAGTATTTCTTGAATGAATGTCTCATCCGGTACGCGGTGAAGCATATTATTGACTAGGTCAAGGTATTGAAAATAAAACAAACAAATAATCCTTCCACCAATTTTCTAAAACAATTCCAACTGTTTTTATTTTTTTGTTAATACCGTTACATATTTCATTACAAGTTTGTAGAATTAAAATATATGAAATAATATAACAATATAAATAATTTGCAGAATACTAAAATAAAACTTATTAAAATAATATAGCAATATAAAAATGAAATTTTTTTAAAAATTCTATTAAGAAATTAAAAAATTATTTATATTGTTATAAGTACAATTTTAGTAAGTTTTACTGCTTAGTTTGTTTTAATTCTACAAACTTCTGTTATTTCAGTAAAGAATACTGCCAGGAACCAGGATGCTGAAAATCTATCTATGGTTACTGTGTACAATTAAAAAATGGTGATGTGTCCATCATAGCACTTTCCCCGTTAAGGATATGATGATTTTAATATCAACATTATAGAAAAGTTGCTCAAACTAAATTTATTTTACTTTTATTATTATTATTTCAAAACTATTCACAAAAATAAAAAAATTCTTGCAGTTTTTCGCTACGTCTCATCACATATAAACGTTATAGAGGATGTCCCAGACCACCTGTATCTACTTTTTTTTTTTTTGAGAAAACTGCTAGTTCTAGAGAGTTGAGACAAAAACATTTATAACAAAAGCCGTGTTAAAGAATCGAATTGTGATATTGTTTTTTCGCAAAAAGGTTGGCATCTCTGAGAGTTTGCTTAAAAATGTCAATAACTGAAGATTTTTAAATGGTACGATAGGTCAAAATTGGTATCATTGAAAAGGTCTTTAAAAATAAGCAACTTTTGTAAGAAACATAATTTTGTTACCGGCATCAATTTTGAGTAATATTTGATCAAAGTTATAAATTTCAATTTTTTATGGGTAACTTATTTTTAAAGATTGAGTATCAAATGTCAGTTACACCTCAGATACATTCTGACCGAGGCTGCGGAGTCGCTAAAGAAATATTCGACTCAACTCCGTCTCCGATTCCTCTATTTTTTTCGATAATTCTACGCCAATTCCGACTGCTGCTTCGAACCATGTAAACACTTTTAAACTTGACTTAATAATGCAATTTTTTGCAATAAAAATGAATGTTTAATCTGTATAATTGCAGTCTAATAGTTTTTTTGAAAAAATATCGAAATTGGTTGACTGTTATTTGACTATGGTAAGATTTTGTCTAATTATATTTCTATGGACTGTATTAATTAGACAAAATCCTAGCATAGTCAAAACACGGTCAATAAAGATATAATATGACAAAATCCTATGATAGTCAAAACACGGTCAATAAAGATATAATATGACAAAATCCTATGATAGTCCAAAGACAGTCAAGCAATTTATTAAGATTCAAAATGTCACATTTGTCAATATACAGTCAATCGAGTAATTTTATGACAAAATCCTATCATACTTAGAGACTTATAGTCAATGTTGCAATAGTCAATACTAATGGCCGGTTTCTCCAACATGACTTAGGACGTTGCTTATGTAAGCAGGGCCTAACTATAAGTAGGGCCTTAAATTGTAACCAACAGATTTAGGCAATGATTTATTTAAGTCATTCTTAGTTGTGCGAATAAGTGGCAACGTAACGATTTACACAACCTGTATTGGCTGTTGTCTCCAACCTTATTCGTAGAAAAATGTACGCCATTTATGAAGAAAAGACAGAATTACAGACATTATTTAAAAATGGTATTAATCAACTCGAGGGACCTCAAAATGGATATATCCACTAACAATTTTGATTTGAAAATTTTCGCGAAAACAATACTTTCCCTTTATTTTGCATGTGGGGGAAAGTAAAAAAAAAAATAAGAACTATAATATTAAAAATGAAGACAATTGCTAATATTAACAAATATTAATTTACAAATTGAAGAATTGTATTTATTTAGATAATTGTCTTTTTTGTTGGGCATTTAAAGTATGAATAAGTTCACGAATCAATTCTTTTAAATATTTAGGTAGTGATGGGCAAGCTCGATCAAAAAAGATCGATTGACCGATCCGTGTAATTGATAGATCCGCTCGATCTTCTCCTGCCGCTCGATCTTTTGGATCGGCTCGAACTTTTCGATCGGCTCGATCTTTTCGAGCGGCCCGATCTTTTCAAGCGGCTCGATCTTTTCGAATGGGTCGAACTAGTCCTTTAATAATCAATCGAGCAGTTCAATATTTTCGAGCGGATCGATCGGTCTAGGAAGGAGGTATCATTGAACGATCACACTATTTAATTTAATTTAATTTGATCGGTTAAGTAATTCTTAAACTTTCAAATCAAATGAATTACTTCCAATTTGCTTATTTAAAATTTGCAGGCAAAATGTGTTCAGAAAATCACGTAAAAAATTATTCTGTATTTATTTAAATTATTCATAACATAAATGATGAATGTAAAATAACAAATAATTATAATTATATAAAAATTGTAATCGTCACTACTAATAAATATCACCCCCGGGAGAAAAAATAAACCCTCATTGAAATCACGGGCCCTAAAACAACAAAAATTCGTCTTGGAAACTCACTCCCTGAAAAACTAAGCCTTGAAAGACTCTCTCTAAAAAAAACTCCTGGAAAATCACCCCCGAAACAAACATCCCCAGAAAGAAACAACCTTCCCAAAAATTAATCTCTTCAAACAACCACCCCTTGTAAAACTATTCCAGAAAATCAACCCCTCAAAAACCGCCCCCTGTAAAACTATTTCTGAAAATCACACCCCGAGAAAACCACCCCCCATAAAAATCACTCCTCGAAAAAAAAAACACCCTGAAAAACCACGCCTTGTAAAAATATTACCACCCCCAAAACAACTACCCGTAAAAAAAACTTTGCACGTATTATCATCCCGTGGAAGAATCGCCCCTAAATATCCCCTTGTTTATAAATGTCTTATGTTGTTCTTATTGCTCATTTTATTCGCCCCTGCCCCCGCTACTTTACTACTTTTTTGTGATAGAACTAACCACATACTAATTTTCAATTACAAATTTAATCAATTATTAAAATATTTTGCCTAAAAGTAATCGATTATTTCTATCATTACTACAAACTATGTCGATTACAATTAAAAAAGTAAATTGTTTTTTATCTCAGTCAGTAACTCAGGTAAACATAATTAAATATTGATCGTTGCGATAAAATCCGGAAAATTCGGGATGAATCATATTTTGTATTCTACATATATCAATACTAATCTTTGGAATAATTGCCACATTCAATATTTAATTTTTTTTATTATTAATACTCACTTTTTTATATTTGCAATCAAAATTAATTATAATTGCACCAAAAAGCATTTATTATTATTTATTATATTAATTTATGTAGTCGTAGTATTTATATAGTAATTGTTTAGTGATGATCGGCTCCATCGTCTGATCGATTCTTGTCGATCGGTACGATTGTTTTGATCGGCTCGATCTTTGCGAGCAGTTCGACATTTTCGATCAGGGTGATCTTTTCGAGCGTCTCGATCTTTTGATCGATCTGTTCGATCCTTCAACAGATCGATCATTGCTTGGTCGATCCTTGAGATACTTGATCATGCCCATCACTAGTTTTCATCTATGTTTTATGAACATTCGTATTTTAACTAACATCGATGACTTTTACAAGTTTTCGAAAATGTTGATTTTCTCCCAAGTTGTAAAATTAGATCGATAGGTCATTTTAGTAATTATCGCTCAAATTTCTAAACTAATGTCCCGGTTCACCAACTTCAGTTAAATCTTATTCAAAGATTAAATTTATTTCTCGATTATAATAGACATTTTCCATCAACATAAAATAAATCGTATATTCTTGACTAACATCTGATTGATTTTCATTGATACCCACCTGCATGTATTCGTATCTTGGAATAGCGAGCACAGTTAAGGTGTAATCATGAATTCCACAGTGGCAGATTGCATACATTAAATGTCCAATCACAATTAGCAAGGTTTGATGAAATTTGATTAGATACTTGAAACTAGTGATGGGAATAATCGATATACTAATTAGTAATTAGTCGATTATTGAAATATATCGATATAATCGATTATTATGCGGCAATTAGTATATACTAATTTAAGCGATTATTTGATCGGGCAAATTAGTAGATACTAATTTAAGCGATTATTTGATCGGATAAAATAGTATATACTAATTTAAACGATTATTTGATCTGGTAAATTAGTAGATACTAATTTAAGCGAATATTTTATCGGGTAAAATAGTATATACTAATTTAAGCGATTATTTCGTTGGGCTAATTACTAATTAGTATACTAAAATATTTGATTGTGATCTCAGTAGACTGGACTATTAATTATTATAAACAAATGTATTGCTTATTATATCGGTAGACAGGACTACTAATTATTATATTGTAATATTAATAATTACTGATTTGACGGTTGTTTTGTATATCATTAAATAAATTATTAAATAATAATAATTATATAAAAATTCTAATCTTTACTACTAACAAACATCACCCCCGGAAAAAATGCTAATGAAACTACGGGCTGAAAAACAAACCCTAAAAATCACTCCCTCAAAAAACTACACCTTAAAAGACTACCCTTGTAAAAGCTTTTGAAAAATTACCCCATGTAAAAAGATTTCTGGAAAATCACCCCCACTCCAGAAAATAACATCTCCCGAAAGGAACAATCCCCCTAAAAATCATCCTTACGGAAAACCATTCCTGAAATTCATCCCCCGAAAAAAACCCTTCCATAAATATCACTCCCTGTAATACCCACTCTTAAAAAAACCACCCCCCGAAACAATCACCCATTAAAAACTTTGCCTGTAATAATTTTCGCATTTTCCCAAAGGTTGATCGGATACCACTATTGTAATAAAAAGCTCAAGTTTATAGTATCAGTTTAACAGCTCAATCGGTTTGGACTTTATCGTGGCGACAAAATTGCAGGACAGAAATGTTTCAAAACTGGTCTTATTCAACTCGGGGGACCTCAAAATGGATGTATCCACTAACATTTGTTTTGCACATGGGGGGAAAGTCAAAATATTATGATTATGTAATTTACGCATTTAACATTCGCATTCAAAAAATCTCAACTGATTTTATACTTCCAAACATTCGTTAACTCTGAGTTAAATAATCTTTAATTTGAGGTACAAGATTTTCTTATTTGGGAGTAAAAAGCGTTTAAAGTTAGATTTTCTTTAAAAATTGATTTTCTTGTGACAACCTAATAAGAAAAACGTGAAATATTCAATTCTTGCTGAGAAATGTAGCTCACATTGAATATTTAGTTTGTAAAAATGTATGTAAATTTCCATAGATTTTGAAAAAAGTAAAATACTTGTTGTTTACAGAAATCATGAAAAAAAAAAAATTCTCAGAAAATCACAGTTTTTTCTATCCATATTATAAACCATCCGGGCTATTTATATATCTGTTCCAAACAAAAATCTTAAAGCACAAGCTTGAATTAATATTTCTTGAAAATAACCGATCAAAACAAAAATTAAACTTGGACTGCTTATACCGGAAATCATGTATAAGTCCAAAACAACTTTAATTAAGGCCTATTTAGTTCTAAATTTGCTAATTTTAAATGATCTTTTTTCATAATTTTGTTACTTTCATTATCGTTATGCTTCATTTAAACGCTCTGACCTAAAAAGTCATCGTCGTAAAATATTTATTGAAAGGTAATCAATTGTGTATTGAATACTGTTTAATTTCAACTATAACATGTTTTAGAAGTTTGATAATTGCGCTCAAGTCAGTATCTTTTAAGGGAGTGATTTGCCAAGACGTATTTTTGTTTTTTTAGGGTCCGTAGTTTTTATGAGGGTTTTTTCTACCGGGGGTGATATTTGTTAGTACAGGCGATTACAATGTTTATATAATTATAATTATTTAATTATTATTTTACATTCAACATGTATTTTATGAATTATTTATTACAGAATAACTTTTTATGTGATTTGCTGAACACATTTTGCTTGAAATTTTAAATAAAGCAAATTAGAAGTAATGAATTTACTTTAAAAGTTTAAGCATTACTTAATTGATTAAATTAAATTAAATCGTGTGATCGTTCAATGTTACCCCCTTCGCCGATCGATCCGCTCAAAAACATCAAACTGCTCTATAGCATGCAGAAAGAGTAGCTTGAGCCGTACAACTTGATCAATTGACTCGAGCCGACCGATTTGATCAATCTGCTCGAGCCGATTGATTGATTAATTAATTCGAAAAGATCGAGCCGCTTGAAAAGATCGAGCTGCTCGAAAAGATCGAGCCGTCCAAAAAGATCGAGCCGATGGAAAAGCTCGAGCCGATCAGAAAGATCGATCCGATCGACAAGACCGAGCCGATCAAGAAGATGAAAAAGATTAAGCCGATCAAAATATCGAGCCGATCGACAAGATCAGGTCGATCAAAAAGATCGAGCGCACGAGAAGATCGAGCGGCTCGATCAATTGCACGGATCGATCAATCGATCTTTTTTGACCGATCTTGCCCATCACTAGTATTTTCGTCTCTGACGACTACACAATATGTTTACACAAAATTCTAGTCACATATTAAGAATATTAATGACCTTGTGAGGCTTACTGAATAATCGTGCATTTTTTTTAGTTTTTTATTTGAAAACATTTTTTTTTTAGTTTTTGCTTTAAATTGATTAACGAAACGAAAAATCGATATGCAAATATTTTATATTTTTTACCGACTGCACGATGCAGTGTTTTTTTTTACGGAAATATCTGTTTTTGGGTCCCAGGAATCCGAATTAAGTGGATACCACTTCGGTCTAACGGTCGGCCTGTGGCACGATTTCAGCGAAAACGGCTTATAGGACTTTTATCAAATTTAGTATTTGAGTTCTATTCCATAATATCTTATTACCACAGTAGACAAATCTTTGAAATACATGCTTTTTGTCGTAGCTCTTTAGTTTTCTTGAAAATGATAAATATGATTTTTTTTATAAGTTGTTTAATCTCTTTTCTGAGCCAAAATGGTGGTCATGGTACCAATTAAAAGTTCTCCAATGCTCTCCTAATTATAGCGACACGACAAGCATTGAGCTAACTCATTGAGCTTTCTCATATTTTTAGAAATTTACGATTTTCAAGGGTGGGAAATTCGTGAGTGGGAGAGAGATGGTCTTATGCAGGTTTCAATGTTAATTTTTTTTAAAGCCCAAACCCCTTTCGATTTTTTAGTAAAAACATATATTTTTTAATGCTATCAAACATTTTTCATTTTTTTCCATGATGTGTATGCAATTTTTTTAGGTCGACGGGAAGTCTTTTTAAGCGACAAATTTGAAAAAATTCTACCAGTGGCGGATATTTTATTCTACAAATTAACTTCAATAAGTAATTGGAATAATGAATTTAATAATCCTATATTGTTTTAATTTGGGGTCGGTACCTGTATTGGTCACAGCACATTTTTTATTTCATATTTTCTTCTGATAAATTCTAGATTTTTTATGATATTAGCAACAACGTCAGCTGTTATTTTTTGTGGTAAAATGTACTCATATTTCATTTTGAGACAGTAAGCGAATATTTTCATAATCCCCAGAAAACTGCTCGACAAAAGAATTTCCAACTTTAAACATCCACCAAGAACAATGTTTAACTTCAAAAAATTAGAGTTACATCAATTTATTGATAATTTATTTCCAAGTAATTTTACTTTGCCAGTAAGTAAAATCTGTTAGCAAACACTAACAGCTTTTGTCACTATAAACAAATGAAACGAATTATTTAGAGCAATTTTCAATTGAATATTCTTGAATATTATGAGTTTCTTCCACCTGATTTACAACAACTGAACTAAACTAACATTTATGCCAGAAATGTATATCTTGATTAAAAAAAATACTTTCATCTTTAATAGTGAGTGGAGTGACGTTTTAGAAGTTTCATGTAACAAATAATTATCAGTTATCAGTTCCTTGCCAGAAGAAGCAACAACCTTGCAAAACGATTGTGGTGAAATACACAAAAATTATGTGTTTTATTTAGGTAAAAAAGAAATGACATTTCTCAGTTTTTAACTAATTTATTTGTTTATTTTTTATTGAACCTCATCCCTTGATCAAAATGCTTTTTTATTATACTTATCTGAAAACACTTCATTTCCAAACGCCTCTAGAATAATGAAAACTTAGCTTTTTCAAGCCACCACACGGAAAACGTTTGTTTGTGCGCCTTTTCGTGCGCTCTGAAATGTTTCCATAGCAACAATTTGTCACTGAAGATTTATTTTCCGTCAGTGAAATACGTAAGTTTGGTTAAAACATACGCAGACTTAGAAGACATTGATTTTGTAGATGATATTGCGCATGATATATTAACCCAAGCGGCACAAGTAAGCGTAGAATGACTGCTAGTAAAATCCAGATATATACACGATTCCATTTGTTTCTGGATCTCGCCTAGCTATGGAAAAGTGACAGTTTAAGTATTGTAAATCAGGCTGGTTGTGTTTTAAATCAGGGTTTTTTAATGTCACTGTCAGATGTTCGATTTTAAGGTTATAATTTCTGACTATTGTGATCTTACACTGTTGCCTGTTTTACAAATTTTCAGATATAAAAGGATAATAATATGCAGTTTTAAGATTAACAAAATTTACTACTTGGTTTTTGTACATACAAACACAACAATAATATTGTATATAACAAATATAATGAATTCGGCTCTGCAAACTTATTTCGTCATCCATTTGTATTTCTCGCTTGGGTCTTCCCGTTTACACATTTTGATCAACTCCATCCATCCACCTTAATTTTGGTCATTCTCTCTTCTGTTGGCCCTCAATATTTTTTTGTAGAATTGCAAATTTATTCCCACCCTCTTGTGATACTGATAATTTTCATGTCAAACAATTTTTAAGCCCTCATTCTACTTTTATTATTTAGTCAAGAGAACCTGCATCTGAATCTTCTGATGTTTGTTCTGAGCCAGATTCCCCAAGCGAAATAATAAAAGGAGGAATGGTTTCAAAAGAAAGGTTCCCCATGTGTTTTGTCCAGTCATCCGAAATAAGTTTTTCACAATGATCACAGAAATTTTGCCACATATCGGATGTACATTTTGAGAGAGACTCAAGCCATAAATTCTGAACACGATCCTTAGATGGTTGCTTAGAATTTATGTGCTTATTGTAGTAAGTCTTACAAAACCCCCATGCCATTTCAATTGGATTGTATTGACAATGGTATGGCGGTAATCTAAGAACTTCGTGCCCGTTCTTTCTCAAAATGTCATCAACTACGTAAATTTTTTCATTTGATCGAAAAGGTATAAATAAAAAAAAAAAATTAAAAAGAGGATTACTTATGATATCATAAATTATTGCAACACTGTTAAAATAAGGAATCAGGAGTGGCAACTAATAAAAAATGTAAATGTTGATACTGCAACATAACAACACGAAAGCATGGCTAGGCGAGATCCAGAAACAAATGGAATATATTATAGGCACGAACACAGGCGGAATGGGAACTATGAAAAACACAAAAATGTGAGTCACGATGTATAACTTCTATTTTATTTTTCTGAAAAAGCCAAATCCGCACAATCGTACTCCTTATGGTGTTGATTCGCTACGATAAAAAGATGTTTGGCTTTAAAAAAAAAGTGCTAACTCGATCAAATTTCGAAAAACTGGTATTCAATTTCATTTTCTTTTAAATTAGTTGTATTTTTGCACTACCATAAAAATGACTAGTTTGGAAATAAAAAAATAATTTAAATTATAATGTTTTCAGATAAGTATAATAAAAAATAGCGTTCATTACACGTCCAGAAATGGATTTTTCCGTGCTTTCATGACTGAAATGTCACGCGCGCAATTAAAAATCCCCTTTTCTGGACTTCTAATGAAATATACTATTATCATCAATGATGATACATGATTTCTGTTATTGGTGGATTAATCAAGATATTTTAATCATACACATTTTTGGATCGATACTATTATTTTTAGTAGGTGAAAAGCAAACAAAAGAGTATCACTTCCATTTCCAAAACTAAAATCTTCAACTCATCTTAGGTGAAGAGCGAAAAAAGTCACATCTATTTCAAAAACCTGAACCTATTTTGTTTTCTAAAATATTTAAACTTCAAATCGTTTGGTTTTTTATAATTTTAAATTATGACATATGCTTTTATAATTTTAAATTATGGCATATGGTTTTATAATTTTCTTAAGAAAATATATCTTAAATTTTGTTTTTTTTTAATTCGTTGTAGAAACATCTAAATTTTTTATAAGACAAATGATTAAAATTAAATAGTTGAGCACAACTACAGCAGTCTTATGCGTTCAATTATGTTTTATGTAATTTTAGGTGACAAAGCTGTACATCAGAAATTTGGACATTGATATGACCAACGAGGCTTTATACAAGGTAGTCTCTGGACTAGTAAATCCAGATAGTATTGTCAAGACCCACAAGATCCTGGATTACGCGTTTGTCCACTTAACGAGCAGGAAAGAAGCTGAAGAGGCTTTGAAGATCTTAGAAGGTAACATAATTGCACACACTATTAATGAGTTCAAAATATATTTCATCACACATATTAAATTCATTATTAATCATTAAATTTACAGTTGTAGGAGACAAGCCCAAAGCAAAAATCCCCACAAAAAATAACTTTCGAAAACAATCGTACAAAAAAAGTCCCAGTCGAAAAAACCTCAGGCTTTTAAATTCTTATCCCAAGAGAAGGAAAAAAAAAACGCCGAAATAACCCCAGGTGGAAAAGAAAACGACGGGGAATAAATCCCACTCGTAAAAGTTCCCAAGCATTTTATTAAATTATTAAAATGATAAGAATTGTATAATATTTAATTCATAGAAATGTTGATTGGAGCACTGCACGGGCCGGGCTTTGACCAGACTCGGTCGGCCTGGCCCGGCTCGGTACCGGGTCGGGCCGGGCCTGACTGTTTTTTAAAGTTTGTTTTTATTTTTAGTTGCAAACTATATCTATAAACAAGTAAAAACATATTTACAAGTGTGATAAACCTTTATTAGCTAGTGTTTTGAAACTCCGAGAAAACATTAAATTATTCAGACTAGAGTATTGGCCGGGCCGGGTCTGGTCTGTTTTAATATTTACCCGGGCCGAGCTCAAGTCAATTATTTTATGACCGTGCCGGGCCGGGCTTCCAAAACTTACTAGCGGGCCGGGCCGAGCCCAAAATAACCGGCCCGTGCAGGGCTCAAATGTCGATATAAACATTTTAAAACTAAGTACATACATAGTTATTAGTCCAGTCGTCAGAGACAAAAATACCACCCATCCTCATCCGAATTGTCTGGAAATGTATGTGCACTGGACTGGACTCCTAATAAGATGAAAAAAAGTTTACCACTCCTGCTCCCGGGCTTCCCCCGAAAACCACCCCCGTAGAGTAAAAACGGAAAACATCGATTTTCTACAAATCTACAAAAAAAAACATGTAACGAACAAATAATGTAGCTGAGAGGATTTCGTACAAAAACGTTTTATGGCACTTTTCTGTGAAACGAACCGTTCTCTCAAAAATAACGATTGAAGTAACCGGTCAATTTGAATTTCAGTTGCGCGCGCGAAGTGACATATTTAAGCAAATATTTAACAAGTCGACGGTAGAAATTAGATAACTTTTGATCGCAGTGTCCCACTGGAAAAAATAAACATTTAGTTTAAAGGTGAAGCTAAACTCTTCTCCTTTAAAATACACCATAAACATTCGATTTCAAGTTCCGGGAAAAAATATGACAAGTTTGAATTATTCCTGAAAAACGCGACATTTAAACCTTCATCACAGTTTAAAAGTTGATTTTCCACATTTTTAAATATTCCTTCGTAAAGTAGAAACCTTCAGCTTCAATTTCCACTCAATTTTTTTTTTCGTGGAAACATTTTCGATGACGTGAGACCATTTTTAATATGAAAGTTTAAATTCCGCGTTTTTCAGATATAATTCAAACTTTTCACAATTTTTCCCAAAACTCTAAATCCAATGTTTATGGTACAGGAAATTTAGACTGTCAGAATTAATATTCGATATAGATTTTTCAATGGGACTGATACATTTTATTAATATGTGGAAAATCGTAAAAGACCGCCATAACCTTGCAACGTTTATATAATTAACAGACTTGTAAATTCCCCTATAAAATACATTTTTATTTTTTAAAGTGGGACACTGCGATCAAAAGTTATCGAATTTCTACCATCGACTTGTTATACATTTGTACAAAATTTAAAATAACCGGTTACTTTAATCATTATTTCTGAGAGAACGGTTCATTTCAGAAAAAAAAGTGCTGAGGAAAATTTTTGTTCAAAATCTTCTGAACTACATTATTTGTTTAAAACATTTTTCTTCCAATGCCAGATTTGTGAGAAATCAATTATTTCCTGTTTTTACCTCCTACAAGGGTGGTTTTTCGGGGGAAGCCCGGAGATAGGAATGGTAAACTTTTTTTATCTTATTAGGAGTGTCCTGTACTTGACATGCATACAAATTTTCAGCTAATTCGAGCTATATTTAGAGGTCAAATCTCTGACCACTGCACTATATTATAACGTAGAAAATGTATGATATTTAAAATTAATAAAAGTAATATTTAAAACTTTACAATAAATCAGTGTTTTACACGCCTATCATGAAGTAAAATTTCGAGTATAGTGAAGCCTGAAAATATTACTTCATGCTTACCTTTATAGGCATAATACTACATTACATCCATATCTACACTAATCGCTGCCCATTCTCTTCCTTCTGCTTTCCCTCTCTTCCCCCAACTTCTCCAGCGTCCTTACCCCGGCCCCATCCTCTCTCATCCATTCCGTCACTCTTCTATTCCCTCTTATTCCCACCCATTCCTCCTTCACCCCCTCGCACTCCTCTGCCAAATGACTCCATGTATCCCTCCCCCGCTCACACATTACACACCTCCCATACTCTTCCCCCATCCACACCTTCCTTCCTCTCTCCCCTGATTCACACCTCGCCCTCGCCAGCACCACCCTTTCCTCCCGATTCCATCCCCCCTTCTCCAAATACCTCGGCATTCTTCTATGCACCTGCCACCTCCCGTACCTATCGTTGTATTCACTTCTCTCTATACACCCCTGTTTTTCCTGTGCTTCCACCTCCTTCTCCTTCTCTTTCACCCATGCATCCATCTTTACCCCATTCCCCAGCCACTCCATCACCTTCGCCTCCGACAAACCCACCCTCTCATACATTCCCCTTCTCTCGCTCCTCCATTTACCCTCTCTCCCATTCACTCACGCCACCCACACCGCCTTCACCAGTCTTTCTTCCTCCAGGTCCCATAACTTCATCTCATACCTAGCCATTCTCACCATTTCCTCACACTCTAGTTTCTCTCTATTGGTTTCCTGTAGTACTATGTATCTGGGTGTCGACCTTTCCAGCCCCAACATACGCTTCGAGAACCACAACTGCTCCCTCTCTATACACTCATACCCTCTCGTCCCCCATACTTCCACCCCATACATTAACACCGACCTAACACACGCATCCCATACTTTACACGCCACTCATACATTATTCCCCATCCCCCACGCCTTTCTAGCCTTCCCCTGCACCCACCTTACATGTTCATCATACCCTCCCGTCCCTTTGAACAAAAACCCTAAATACTTGAATTTTTTAACTCATTCAATCACCTCCCCCTTACACTCTAATTCTTTCACCCTCCCCTCCCTCCCTTTATTTCTGAATTTCATCCATTTCGTTTTTCTAACATTCACGCTCAACCCCCTCTTATTTATAAACCTCTCTGCCCTTTTCAGCATATCCTTCATCCCTTTCCACTCTCTTGCCACCAGCACCATATCATCCGCATATGCCAACATCCACACCTTACTTCTACTAATCACCACCCCCCCGCCTGTCCTTTCCTCATCACCTCCTCTAACTCACTCATATAGAGGTTAAACAACACCGGGCTCAATGGGCACCCCTGCCTAAGCCCCTCCCATGTCCTAAACTTCTCCGACTTTTCCATTCCCACTTTCGCCACAGCCCATGTTTCCTCATACACTCCTCTCACCCACTCTACCATTTCCTCACTCACCCCTCTTCTCCTCAGACCCTCTAAGTCCTACCCTTGGTACCGTGTCGTACGCCGCCTTCAGGTCCACAAACACCGCATACACGCTCCTGTTTCATCACCTTCTCTACCATTCTTGCCAGGGTAAAGACCTGCTCCCTCGTCCCCCTACCCCTCCTAAAGCCCCCCTGCGTCTCCGGCAGCAGCCTCCTCTCTTCCACCTCCTCCTCTAGCCTATTTTTTACTACCATCATAGCTATCTTGTATCCTGTGCTCATCACCGTTATCCCCCTATAGCAATCCGCATCCTTCTGATCCCCTCCTTTATGTATCGGGCACATCCTCCCCACCCTCCATGTTGCCGGTATGCTCACTCTTCCCCTCCACATCTGGTTCAGTAGCTCCCTGAATTTCTTCTTCCCCCCTTCCCCAATCTCCTTCCATATCTCTGCCTTCAGCCCATCCCTTCCTGCTGCCTTCCCTCCCTTCACCTCCTTGAACGCTTTTTCGACCTCCTCCTCTCTTAACTCTTCCTCTCCATCCCCTCGCCTGTCTTCTCCTATCCCTACTGGCACTCCACTACCCTCTCTGCACTTCCTTGCCCATTCCTTCAACGATACCTCGTTCCTGCATTCCCTCAATTCCTCGCTCACTCTTTCCACCGCCTGCAGCTTTTTCCTCTCACATATACCCTCATATCTTTTCCTTGCCGCCGCCACTTTCCCCTTTTCTCCTCCATATGTTACGCATTCTCCCACAGCCTTCCTCAACTCCCTCTTTGCCTGCCTACCTCCTCATCGAACCACGTATTCCTTCCTCTTCTCTCTCCCTTCTTTTTCCTTCCACATCCCACTATCATCTTTTCCATCTCCTCCACTGTATTGACGTCTTCCCATTGAATCCTTGCCAGCCTCTTCCTCACATGCTCCATCGCCTTTACCCAACACTCAAGGTATTCTTTTTCTTGCCATCTTTCCTCTTCTGTTCCCTTCTCAATCCACATCTCCACAGTCACCAGTAGGTGATGCGATCCTAGCACCTCATCCACCTCCATGCCTCTTTCTATCCCCTTGACCACCACATAATCAATTACTGATGCTCCTCTTGGTCCGATGTACGTTTTTCTCGTTAAAAGTAAATTTTAATTAAATAATTCAGCAGAAGAAATACATTGTAGCAAACCTGAACTAAAACAATGTAAGAAAACCTCTAAATTACTACAAATTTAACTAGAATGAAGTTGGGACACATAAAAATGTGATGTTTCTATATTCATTTCATTAATACTAACTATAGTGTTGTTAGTGTTTTGTACGCTGTACATAGTAGTGTAATTCCTTTGTAAGGTTTCTATTGCCTTTTTTGTGTATTGGTATTATGGTTCCTTTGTTCCATTCATCCGGCATAGTCTCATTTTTCCATATGTTTATAATTAGCTTTCCTATTTCCTCATTTACAATTTCACCACCATATTTTATCATTTCTGCATTGATATTGTCATCTCCTGGTGCCTTTCCATTTTTATATTTTCTGATTATTTCTTTTATTTCATCCATTGTTGGTTCTTCTACTGTGCTTTCTTGTTCGTCTGAGTCATCGATTTCTATTTCTATGTGTGTTGGCCTGGCTGTAGATGTCAATAGTTCTTTAAAGTGTTCTTCCCATATTATTTTTACTTCTTCTTCGTGTTCTGCTATTTTCCCTTCTTTATTTTTTATTCCTATTGAGGAATTTAAAGCATAATTAATCCTAAAGGCATTTCTCTTTACTAATTTTTAATTGGATTTGAATTTCAACTCTGCAAGATTTCAAGCGAAATTACATTTCTAGATGTTTCACTTGTGATTAAGGGGAATATAACAGTGGTCTGAAATTTAATGTTAGGTTTATTTAAAAACTAAAGGTCTTAGAAAGTTGAAATTTTGACAGCGTATATTAAGCCCAATTATCTAGTAAAAATAATGTTAAATTTTTCAAAATTAAAAAAAATATTCCCATATCTTACTAGTGTATACTATAAGGAATATAATGTGAACATTTCATAAGAATGCGATAGCTCATGCCCGAGTCAGGTTAAAATAAAAATCTTGAAAAATAAGACCGTAAAATACCGCCGCCTTGTGGATCTTCTCTTAGTTGAATCCGTTGTACACTCATCTGCACAATTATTGGAGGGGCGAGCAGCATGCGGCCAGCGTTTATCCCTGAGCCGGTGTATGCTGCGCGGCTTCGCGTTTGTTTTTCTTTACTTTTTTCAATCATAGTTAACAAAATCGGCTCGCGTCGTTAGCATTTATTCTCGTAAAATTAATATTTCGCAATTATAATCGATATTTTATTGTACTAGTGTTTTATTTTCATGCTTTCTGACTGCTAATGGAATAAGTATTTTTTTATACTGCGAAACACGAAATGTTTCACTAATTTAAATAAAGATGTGTAATATACCTTTAATATTGTCTTTCCTTATTATTTGACAGTGTCGGTATTATTAAATTATTTTTTAAAGTTTTTTAAGCTGATTAATAAGCCAGAAGAAATCGAATAACAATCAGTCTTGTTCAAATCATTATTTCGTCTTAAATCTTTCGTTGTTAAAGCAGTTGTTAAATGCCATTAAACTTCTCCCAATAAAACTATTAAAGTAAATTGTAAAGTTTCTAGCAATCGGACCTATTTGAACCAACTGTGACTTCATCAACGAATCAATGATATCAAAACTATAAGAATAGTAAGAATAACACCAATATGGCGTTGTCGTAGATTAATGTTACAAATCAACTATTTTTTACTGAGCACAGGTAATATTTGTTTGACAAATGTTTAAAAAAATGTAGGGTTTAACTGCGTGCTTATTCATCGTTAATTATTTTAGAAAAAATAGAACTATTATAATAATAAGGTAGTTATAATGCATTTCAAATAACAAGCTTCTTGCTCAACATTGCACCGAGCCCAATATATTTTTTTCAAATTTGGCTGATTTATGATGAGTCATATTTTGATAGTAAGTAAATAAGGAATAAATGAATTGTAATTGAATGTTATTGCAATCCTCTATTTATACGGCTCAGTCAACTTAGCCCCCTGAAGTTCGACTTTTTAAAAAATAACTGTTGCGCTAGACGGGCCTTAGCTAGCGCTAGGTAGCGCCACAAAAATTGGAGCTAGCGCCGTTTAGACAAGAAAGTTACGGGGGTTTGAACTTTCGGGGGGCTGGGTTGACGCTAGCCCCCCGAGTTTGGATTTTTCAAGTTTTCTTACAGTATTCGGATTCCTTTAGAGCTAGCGCTACCAATTTAAAAGCTAGTGCCACCAATTTAAAAGCTAGCGCCACCCCCACAACCCCAAAAGATTATAAAACATTTTAAACCCTAGCCCCCCGAAATGAGATTTTTTTAATCAAATTGGGTGCAAAAGATTGCTTAGAGCTAGCGCCAGCAGAATATGAAAAAAATATTCTCTCTAAAATATCAGGTAAATAAAGTATTACCATTTACTTGCTGAATTTCAATACAAAATCATGCTTGGCATATAAAATACCTCTTCCAAGAAATATGTTGGCGTTGCAATTACTTTATGTATGTTCAAAGACACTGGCTATTACAAAGATGATGCCTAGAAAACAGTAGCCTAACTGACAAGTTTTTTTCAACAAAGTCGTACCTCGGGGGGCTAAGTTGACTGAGCCGTATAATGTAATCAACAACTATCAAAACATTTAAGCTAAATATTTGATATGTAACATGGATTAGATATTTAGGTTTGCTTAGAGAGTTGCTCTTTCATCAGGCAAGAAATGAATCTTAAACTTAATATGAGTAATAACCTAATAATATTTAAGTTGAATACAACATAATAACATACAGGGAGTTTTTCTTTAAAGTATACGTTTTCCAAATTTAGCTTATTTTCTCTAAATCTTTAGATATTCCTTGTTTTTTTAAAAAAAGTTCAATTCAAGGCTTTAAACGAGCGTTTTCCACTCCCAGACTAAGCATGAAGCATTTCGAGTTTAGAAAAGCCCCGTGAAAATTTGTCAAGGGTCGTGCAGCGACCCGAGACAAATTTTCTGGGCTTTTCTAAACTCGAAATTTTACTTCATGCGCCACGCGTATAAAACGCTGATTTCAAATAAGGTTCAAATATACATAAATTTAACAACATTTTAGTGTTCTATACGCGTAGCGCATTAAGTAAAATTTCGAGTTTAGAAAAGCCCACGGGGCTTTTCTAAACTCGAAATTTTACTTCCTGCTTAGCCTGGGAGTGGAAAACACTCTCTTAAAGCTTCAAATTGAATTCCTGTAAAATCAACATATATCTAAAGATTTAAAGAAAATAAAGTGAATCTGGAATACGTATACTTTAAAGAAAAACTCCCTGTATATTGTAGAATTAGGATATTGAGATAGATTGTGTTAGAATGAAAATAAAGTCAATTGAATAGCAACAAAAGGAGCTTAATCCTAATTTTGTAGCATCGAAAAGATACCCATGTTTTGATTAGGTACATACATAACCCGATGTGTACTAGGTAAATTTTCAGGCATTCATTGTTTTTGAAAAGCGTTGAAACTCCCAACGAGTGTTTTCCACCGAGTAATAACGATTTAAGTTATCACGTAGTAAAAAAAAACAACCGTGAGGTACGCCACTGTCTAGCTAGCACTAGCTATCTCTAATAACTTTCTCATTTATCACTTGGCGAAACATTTTGAAATAATAATAAAGGATAAATTAAAAACACTTGGTTTGTTTCACTATTTGTTTCTATTTACTTGACTAGTTTCGCTTTTTACGGCATTATCAAGAGTGAACTTTGATAATGCCGTAAAAAGCGAAACTAGTCGAGTAAATAGAAACAAATAGTGAAACGAACCAAGTGATTTTAATTCATCCTTTAATATTACTAGCTATGTCGTTGTTAGTGTTTATAGACTTCAGTATAGCAATTACAATGCCAAAAAAAATTTTGAAATCGTACGGTTAGTTTCCGAGTTATAACGATTTCAATTATCAAAAACAATCGTCAGTTACGCCACTGTCTTACTAGCGCAAGCTATCTCGTTGCCAGTGTTTATAAACATTAGTATAGTAATTACAATGCCAAAAGAGTTTTTTAAATCGTACGGTAAGTTCTTGAGTTATAACGATTTAAATTAGCTAGGAGTGAAAACACAATTGTCAGTTACGCTACTGTCTTCTAGGCATCATGTTTCTAATAGCCAGTGTCTATGAACATAAATAAAGTAATTACAACGCCGAAATATTTGTTGGAAGCGGTATATTATATGTCAAACATCATTTTGTATTAAAATTCAGGAAGTAAATGGTAATACGCATACAGGATCTGTAAGCTCTCGCATCAAAATTTGGATGTGAACTTTTTTTATCTGATATTTTTGAGAGAATATTTTTGTCATATTCTGTTGGCGCTAGCTCTAAGTTATATTTTCCACCCAATTTGATTTAAAACATCTCATTTTAGAGGGCCAGGGTTAAAAATGTTTTATCATTTTTTAGGGTTGTGGGAGTGGCGTTGGCTTTTAAATTGGTAGCGCTAGCTGGCGCTAGCTCTGAGGAATCCGAATAGTGCAAAAAAACTTAAAAAATCCAAACTCGGGGGCTAGCATCAACCTAGCCCCCCGAAAGTTCATATCCCCGTAGTTTTCTTGTCTAAATGGCGCTAGCTCTAATTTTTGTGGCGCTAGCTAAGGTCGGTCTAGCGCAATCGCTTTTTTCAAAAAAGTCGAACTTCGGAGGGCTAAGTTGACTGAGCCTATTTATACACATCATCATTTTGTAAACCCTGTACTAAACATAAAAAAAATAGGGCAGCTTTCCCTTTAATTTTTTCTCAATCTATTATTTATTTGTTGCATTCATAAAAACTAGAATATTTGACCGAATATAAATTAAAATTCTTCCCAAAATTTGGGGTATTTACCCAATTTGGCAGAGGCCAAATTAATACACATTATTTTCATGGCAATAGCAGTTAGGGATAATATTCCCATTTAAAATATATCATTGAAAATCCTATTTTCCGTTTTTTTCATATATGTCCGGCATATAAATATTCACAATGAGCTTATGAACATGAATTATTTTATTATTATATTTTTAAGAAATAATCTATAATTTAATAAAATAAAACACATAGTTTGTTCGGCTGTCGAAACTGGAGTCTTAAAAGTAAAAATAATGTGTTATAATGACAAGAATAAGAATCATCAGTTTTGTAAATACCGCAAAATAACACAGGATCGCTTTCTAACGAATTGAAAACAATACATAGCTTGTATGTATTATCAGCGTGTTTAAATAATACGAATCGACACTTTCCTTCGGTTCGTCTTTTTTATATGCTTTTTTTTTCGTCTATTCCACGCGACGCGAGACCCCATCCGTTCATGCCAAGGAGCAATGCACAAATGCACAGTGAACTGCCGCTTTTCTCTCTGACTGTATTCGCCCCACTTGTGCTGTAAATTTGGCATCGGATGAGCTACTCTAAACTATGTGGGTCTTTCCAACACGATCGACGTGTTACACTGCAATAATCCTCTTAAGTTATTAATTATAAACTGATTATTTATAAAGTGTGGGATTTGGTACTAAAAGAGCTTTAAACTGTTTGGTTGTAGGAAAAGCAGAGTGTTTTTGAAAGCTGCATTGCCTGCTCATACCCTACCCTGCGGGCTCGTAAATGCAATTTGGTATTCACATGCAATATGAAGCTTTCAAAACCTTTCAAACAATCTACTATTTTGTTAAATAAGCTTGCATTGTCGGTACATTTTTAGAACATTTTATATAGAAAAATTGGTAAAAATATTTTTTTTTTACCAAAGAATATGCATTTACCAAGACATGTTTTCTTAATCTTAAAAACGAACAGATATTTCGGTTATTTCCAGTGCGATTTTGTTCCATTGGTAAACAATCGCACAAGTTTTTTTCAGTGGGAATTTTGCTAGTAGGCATTTTTTTTGTTACGCTTCGGTCACCAACTAATAAATATATTTTAGCAAAGAAAGTAATAAATTATTTTATATTGCTTGCTTAGTGCTTCCTTTACTTTCATATTGAAAGTGGAAAACACTTTCAAGATTCAAGAAATATATTTTATGTTTACTAAAAATAAAAAAAAGACCTTTATTTACATAATACTGATCGCTGCCCCCCTCTCTTCCTCCTGCTTTCCCTCTCTTCCCCCAAATTCTCCAGCATCCTTACCCCGGCCTCATCCTCTCTCATCCATTCCGTCACTCTTCTATTCCCTCTTATTCCCACCCATTCCTCCTTTACCCCCTCGCACTCGTCCGCCAAATGACTCCACGTATCCCTCCCCCACTCACACATTACACAAATACCTCGGCATTCTTCTATGCACCTGCCACCTCTCTATACACCCCTGTCTTTCCTGTGCTTCCACCTCCTTGTCCTTCTCCTTCTCCGACAAACCCACCCTCTCATACATTCTCCTTCTCTCGCTCCTCCATTTACCCTCTCTCCCATTCACGCACGCCACCCACACCGCCTTCACCAATCTCCCTTCCTCCAGGTCCCATAACTTCATCTCATACCTAGCCATTGTCATCATTTCCTCACACTCTAGTCTCTCTCTATTCGTTTCCTGCAGCACTATGTATTTCCAGCCCCAACATACGCTTCAAGAACCACAACTGCTCCCTTATGTTTACTACTTTACTCAATTTTCATTACTTTGTGTATTTCTAAGTGGATTTTATAATATTGTAATTTTACTTTGTTTACAATCATTGCTATGGAAGTAACATCAACATAAGGTAACAAGCATCGAATTCTTTTGTTTGATTAAACAAAATATGTGTCTTATAATTTTAACGGTCTGAGCATTTCAGTTCATTTGAGCAGTTCATCTTGTTTTGTTGTTAATAAATATTGATGCTATAGTTATTATTTTACCTGAAACGGTTTTTGTGATCAGGTCTCAAGATAAACGGTGTGCCGATTGAAGTCTCCTGGGCTCGTCCGAGGATGTACAGTAAGAAGTATCAACAAGGATTTGTTGCTGAACACTATTGCACGTATGTATACCTATATACTTAGATATGACTCGGATGGCAATGGTCACCCGCACAAATTTTGGCAATTGCCGACAATGCGGAGTGGGTCTAACCATCAGGGGGGAGGAACTACAATGGGCCCGACTGTGGCCTAAGTAGGTGCGGCTGATGCTGCCCTCCCGCCAAACAATCCTTAATCCTTAGATATGATTCAAAAATACTAGATTAAAATTTTGTGATGTATGACAGTTTGGGAACCCCTGATTCCCAAACTTTTAAACATTGTGACCCACTTCTTTCAAACCCAATCTATAACAAACTACAACAGTGAGAAAAAAAGCTAGAGAAGACATGTAAACAAAAAATACCTTTATTTTTAAAATCTTCAAAATATGCATTCAAAATCTTGAGGTGACCCACCAAAAATTTTCTCCAATCACATGTTGGGAAACACTGCCAATTAATTAATATAAATTAAATTAAATATATTTGTTTTTGTCTTACAATATTTATAAATCACTTCTAGCTCTCTTCCTCCTCGTGTAAGGAAGCAGATGCAGCAGGATACCCATGTACCACCACCACTTCCCACTTACAGTCGCTCATTCTCAAGCGCTTCGCCTTCTCCCCCGAAACCTGAACCTCCGCTATTTAGGAACATGCCGAGCACTTCATCCGCCATCGTAGCACCTTCCCCATTCCAAGAAAATGTAAGTACAAAATTAATATTAACTAACATTATTAACAAGATTATATTTACAGCACATTAAAAATAGATTGGCTCGATCAACAAGAATAATTAACATTCAACTTGGATTTTTAAAATGATTATGTCTATTGAACATTTATATTTTGTAGAAATAGATGAATAATAAATTTAATTTCCTTTACAGTTCAACCATTTTGATCAGAATAACTTCAATTTTCGTATGCCGCGCAGCATGGATTTACGCTGCCCCACACCTACACCCAATTACTTCCCGACCAACAGGCAATTCTACGGAATGCCTTCTCAATTTAACTCTCTCTCTTTATCTTAATAATTTAATATTGTCTATATTCAAGACTTCTTTTAATAAGTGTTTGTTTTGTTTCATTACAAATTGTTTTACTAACTCAGTATTGTTTATTTTTTATGCAAGTCTTTTAAGTAAGTGTTTTTTTTTTTATTTGTTTTGTATACAAAATTTACTTGCTCATAATTAAAATGAATAGACTACGAATCTAAACTTAATGTAGAGATGATAATTTTGAAGGAAAGATAATAAGATAATCAATGATATTACCATAATTTCAGTATTATAATCATTATCTCGACAATAATGTTTATTTTTAATTGAGATTTTGATAGTTTATTAATTAGTTTATAGTCAGGCTATCAAGCCCCAGTGATCTCAATTAGTTATTTAATAAGAAATCATACTTTCAACACAAAAAGAGTGTTTAGAAAAGTCAAACTCTTGTGAATAATTTCCTGGCGATTAAATCCCAACATACGTCTATTTATATCAGTCGGCATTTAATCCAGAAATAATTTATGTAAAATGTGTGAAGTTTATCTTATGTAAGAAAAGACATACCTATAGCCTATTTGAAACATGTATTTATTGAACACTCTTATATTTTTCAAACAACGTGATCATTACAGTAATTATGTACTTTATAATGAAGTAAAAGCCATAAAATGTTGTTTCAGTGTTGGGTGTTGATACATCATGTAATTTTATTATATTCGATATTAAATCGCAAAATTAATTTAGCTTGATTCAGTATATTGTTTTGCTGCATAGATATAATTAAACATTCAAAGCTAACTTAGAATCAACATTTTCTGGTTTACATGATGTACAGGCTGGAACAAAGAGGTCTTTTTTCATCAACACTTGTTCACATCCTTTGTAATTAAAAAGAATTATGATTGTAGAAAATTATCTCACGTCAAAAAATCCCTAATAATCTTGACATTTATTTTACCTAACATTCCAGTAATTATAGATGTAATTGAATGAATAACTAAATATTAATAATTTTTCTTGGAACATTAACTAAATTCATTATTTGATAAGGTTTGATTAATTTCAAGCGTAATAAAATCACGACCTAACAAATAAATGTAATGATTAGTTTCCTTATTGTTGATAGAATTTAAGAGAAATTATGAGCAATTAAATTTGTAATTCATTATATGTTTTGATGCTTGCTGCGTATTTGTCTATTTTGTAATTTTTTTTCGTGATGTTTTTGTATTGTTCTTTCTTCTAATAAATGTTTTATCAGCATTTATCATTGTGTTACTAGTCTCATATTAAATTAAAAGTGTGGAATTATTATTTTGTTTCAAATTTCAAATTTATGCCATCATACATTAAAATTGTATGATGAAATTCATTTTGATTTTTGTTAAAACATTTCATGCTAATCATGATGTCAAAGGGGAGATGATTTCATATGCCTGTGTAGCAAATGTTCATCCTTTAGGAGTTTTGGTTAGAATATCAACTCTGCCCTCCAGTAACTACAGACTTTAATTATTCTAACATGATGCCAGAACTTGCTGACATTTTAACAGTATCTGCATTTAAACAAAATCTGATGCTCAATTGTTTTTTTATGAGGAATATAATATTTAATTTATGTAAATATTTTTCATTATTTCAATCAACTCTTAAGTTTCTGCAATTTTAATTTCAGATGATCAATTTTGTGTTTTTCCGTTGAATGACTGATAGAATAGAAATGCAACCCCATGTATTTTTCGTGTTACAGTAAATCGTCTGCATAGAGCTCTACATATAAATGGAGAGAGAACTAGTGAGCGAAACGTGGTCTGACTTCCCTGGGCTTCATTAGTAAAATTGAATACATTTTCAACCCAATTATTGAGTTGAATGTTTTTAAATTATATTTTTATTATTTTGGGTGCACAAATAGACTTGTGAAAAGAACAACTTTTCTATTTCGAGGACAAATATTTATTTTAAATATATTTAAGTGTGTGCCGTTTATATTGAAAATTGGTGTACGAATCCCTATTAATAACTTAACATATACGTTTCGACATCCACAATTCACAAACAGTATAAATACAATGCGTCTGATAGATCTAATTGAAAAAATAATTGCAAAACAAAATTTAAATTTGTTCATATTTACCTCGCTTTAATAAAAAGCTATATGTTGTTATTTTATTATTTTACCAAACTAATTGCTAAAAAATATTTGATTTGACACAGAACCATGTTTTAAATCTTAGAGTCAATAGGCAATTTAAATCTACAATTAATTTAGAAACGAGAAATTTAATTAAATTTGTTACGAAGGTAAATAACGAAGAAAACATAATATTTATTATTTAAACTGATGAAATATAATTCATCACTTACGAATTACGATTTTACATTGTTTATGATAGAATTCAGATATTTATTCATTATACCAGAGACCAGCAACCTTTTTTATTGCTCAGCTTTTCTTAGACAAACATTTACAATCAAGGCCGTAGCCAGGGGGGGATATGGGGGTTCAAACGGGTCGACCTTTCCTGGCTGAAAATATTTCTTACCCCTCGGCGGGGCGAGGTTAGTAGTTTCTCACGAAACAATCTGAATACTACAGCTGCTCGTAGAATGGGATCGTAGCGAGTACGCCCTCGTCGGAAATGATTATGTTTTCATGTTACATGTTTTAGTCATTTTTTGTACAAATAAAATGTTCTTAATATTTTTGTAAAAAACATTATTTATTCAATTTTGTTAATTTAAATCGACATTATTAACTCCGTAACAACCGTAATAAACAAGGTTTTATTCACTAGTGAACTAAAATTTTTTTTAGGTCACTAGTGAGTTAAAAAATTTATTTAAAAATAAATGTAAAGTACATTTTCTTTACAATTTCGTCAAAATTGAATAAAAACATATATACGCCACGTGAATTAAACACCTTTATTCACTCAAAGAAATGATTTCACTCGCGCCGAGGCGCTCGTGAAATCAAAAATCTTTTCGTGAATAAAATCGTGTTTAATTCACTTGATGTATACTATTTATTATTCTCAATAAAACAGAGTTTCTGTTACACAAAATTTAAACTGTTTTATTAACAAATAATACTAATTTGCCGTCTAATTTCTTCTTTTTCATTTTCCGATTATTATCAATCGAATTTCAAAGGGCCAATTTTTGCTAGTTGTGTGTTTCTGATCGCAGAGATAGCAAAATTACTGAAAGTAGTTTTGACTATGTATTGGTTTATAGTGCCTGCCGAATTTTATTAGAACGAATAATAAAAACTATGAGCGCGGAGCGCGTTGTTTGTTTAGATCACATATGGGCAACCCCCGGCCCGCTGTAATATATGATCCGGCCCGCGAGACATTTTGAAAAAACCCAATTAAAAAAATATTACATTAGGTACTTATACTCACGGGAGTGACAGTGGGGCGGCAAACATGAAATTCTTTGATGTTTGCCGCCTCACTCTTTGATAATCGCCGCCACTCGACTTGCTCGATCAAATTCTTTCAGGTTTGACGCCTCACGGGCGACACATCAAAAGATTTATTGCTTCTCAATTATTCTAAACTAGTTTATTCCAGATTATTCGTTCATTTTGCCTATATAAGCGGGTGGATGGCCCGAACGTTAGTTCAGTTCTATTTGAGCTACCGAGGTGATAACTTGGACAAGCGATATCCTAGCGAACTGCTTGAACCGTCAACTTGCTTTGTGACTTTGGGTGCATCTTGAGTGGTTACTATCTATAGTTTGTTATTAAGTTTATTGAACGAAAAGTAAACAAAAATGATGTCTGGTGGAAAGAAACGAAAAGTAGATACAGAGAGTCGCCATTTTCAAGAAAAATGGACAGAAGAATTCTTTTTTATCTTGCACAATGGTAAGCCTATTTGTTTGATGTGTAATGAATCCATTTCATTAATGAAAGAATTCAATATAGAGGCATTACTCAACTAAGCATGCTACGCTGCACTCACTGACAGGACAATTAAGAACAGACAAAATCTAGAAGCTTACCGCAAATTTAGAAAAACAGCAACAAATGTTTCATAAACAAAGAACACAACTTGATAATGTTGTGAAAGCTAGTTTTATAGTTAGCTCAAAATTGGCAAAGGCATTAAAACCATTTGCTGAAGGAGAATTTATCAAGGAGTATATGTTAGAAGTTTGCGGTATTATGTGTCCTGAAAAGAAAAAAGAATTTGAAAAAATTAGTTTGTCAAGACGAACTGTTGTTCGACGTATAGAAATGGTGGCTAATGATATAAAAACAACATTGACTGACCGTATGGCTGGTTTTGAATCATTTTCCATAGCATTAGACGAGAGCACCGGCACCGATTTGTCTGACACAGCTCAACTGGCTATATTTATTCGAGGTGTTGATAAGGAGTTCACTGTTACTGAGGAATTGCTTGCTTTACAGCCGCTAAAAGGAGAGGATATTTTTATTGAAGTTCAAAAGGTATTCACAAGTTTTGGCTTGCCATGGTCAAAATTAATTGGAGTATGCACTGATGGTGCAAGTTTTATTATATATAAGTTTTGGCTTGCCATGGTCAAAATTACTTGGAGTATGCACTGATGGTCGGCTTACGTAAAGGTTTCATCGGAATTCTGAATGAAAAAGCAACAGAATTAAATGTGCAAAAAGATGATTTGATAGTCCTTCATTGCATTATCCACCAACAGAACTTTTATTCGACTCCAGAATGTTATGACTGTGGTAGTAAAAACCATCAACTTTATTCGATCCCGAGGGCTTAACCATCGATAGTTCAAGGCGTTTTTGGATGAAATATCAGCTGAATATAACGACGTAACATATTATTGTGAAGTCAGATGGCTGAGCAAAGGAAAAATGTTGAAACGGTTTTACGAGCTTAGAAATGAGATAGCAGACCTTATGAAAATAAAAGATAAACCACTTTCTGAATTAAGTGACCCAAAATGGATATGTGACTTAGCATTTTTGGTCGATCTTACAGGCTATTTGAATGATTTAAATTTGAAACTTCAAAAACAAGGACAGTTAGTAAATGATTTGTACAGCCATTTAAAAGCGTTTCAGATCAAACTACGCTTGTGGGAGTCACAGATGCTGTCGGGTAACAGTTACCATTTCAACACACTCTCTGCGTATGAAAATATTGCTTATGCTCAATATGCTGAAGAACTCAAGTTACTGTCGGAACAATATTCGAACAGATTTTGCGACTTCAAAAACATGGAAGACTGTTTCAGTTTATTTGCTACTCCTACAACATATATTGTACAAAATGCTCCAATACACTTACAAATGGAGTTGATCGAGATTCAAGAAAACTCCTAAAATCCAAATTTGAAGACGTAGAGTTGTGCGATTTCTACAAAAAATACCTAGAAGAAGACAATTTTCCGCAGCTTAGAAAATTCGCAAGAAGATTGATTTGTGCGTTTGGCAGTACTTATAAATGCGAACAGTTCTTTTTATTGATGAAAGTGAATAAATCAACACATCGTACAAGACTGACTGACGATAATTTGGAAAAATTTTTACTTCTTTGTGTGAGTGGAATTAATCCAAATATCGATGGATTAGTTTCTTAAATTCAAGCTCAAGTGTCTCATTGATTTCGGTGTATTTAACTTTCGTAGTTTTTAACAATTGCAAATTTAACGATTTAATTATAATGTACCATTTTTTTAAATTTCATTTTGTTATTTTAATAAATTGTACTAACATTGTCGTATTATATCATGTCTAATATCTATCGCAAAAAATATTATCACTACTTTAAAATGCACTAAGTACTTTTAAACGCGTCCTGCGAACGTATTTGCACGCTAAAGTTTGGCCCTCAACATGTCAAAGGTTGCCCATACCTGGTTTGGGTGTTTTGGGTGTATGGTGGAGAAATTTCTCCAACCACTTCGATGCGAGAGTAAGAAGAGAGGTGTTTAACGTAGCGTGTTTTTATTTACATTATATTTACAATTAAGGTTATTTATTTGACGTTGAAGTTGTAATCAATCTTCGTCGGTACGCGGCTCTAACGCGATATCGACGGGGATCACAGGGCAGTATGTGAAAGGGGTCCACTCCTTGGTATCGTGGTGGACTGGCTGGCAGCGTTGTCACTCGGAATGCCTTCTGGTCCTCGGCAGTGGTGTGACTGGGTGGCTGCAGGCGTTCTGGAGCTCTGTTCCGTGTGTAAGTGCGATTAGGATGTGCCTGTATGTAGGAAGCGGTTGGTCTTCCTGTGGTCGCGGTGGCTTCTTCGGCGTCGGTGGCAGCGGGGATATCAACCTGGGTATCGCCGGCTGTCGATGCGCCTTTCTTCGTAAGTTCCGGACGTGGCGGCTCCTGATCTCCAGTTTAGATTCTGGTTTACGGTTTTCCATGTAACTGGTGTTTGCGATAGACGTTCGACGGATTTAGCGGCTGTGGGTGAACTCGCTATAATGTCTGATTTCGAACGGCTGTGGGTGAACACGTTAGTTTGGTCAATTTACCGCGGCTGTGGGTGAACACGTGGTCAATGAGCCAAGCAGACTGACTATTATCTTTTTTATTTTCCTCCTCTAACAAGTTTCAGTTCCAAAAAGAAACTTTATGACTTGTGGTCATATGCTGGATCTTGTGAAATGTGTTTTCACAAGATTTTTTTCCTGGCTCCTCAAGGGATTGTGTGAGTTGAGGCTTTGAATTGATTAATCAACCAGTTAGTGAATTAATTAATCAATTCAAACCCCTCGCCGATTCTCGCGATTTCTTCGGTTGGGTCGGCTTTTAGCCTTTTAATCATGTCAGATCTTCTTCGTTTGGCTGTTTCGATGGGATCGGGTAAGTTTAAGTCGGATTTCATGCTGTCGTTTGATATATAATACGGCGCTCCCAGGGCGCGTCTGATAAGCACGTTGTTCGTTTGCTGTATTATATCCAGCGTTTTTCTGTTTCCGGTGATAGTGATTTCCTGGCCATAATCCGCGATTGGTTTAAGCACCGAATTCAGGATTCTTCTGCGGTTCCTGACGCTCATCGGGCTTTCTCTTTTGAGTAAGTGGTACAGGCTTCTAGCTCGCTTTTTCGCCATTCCTCCTCTTCTTCTGACGTGTTTCAAAAAGCTCAACCGCCTATCTATGGTAACACCTAGATAGGTTATTGAGCCCTTCAAATTGATTTTCTTCGTTCGGTTTATGAAAATATATTTACGCGGGGGTATTTTACGCCCCAGGTAAATAGCTTCCGTTTTTGCGGTGTTGATCTTTATTTTCCATTTTCTGGCGTAAACTTCAATCTTATCCATTGCAGTTTTCGTCCTCGAGCTGACCGACTCGAAGTTTACGCCGTTCACCAGGAGAGCGGTGTCGTCGGCGAATTGGAAAATCGAAATCCCCACCGTGCTTTTAAACTTCGGGATGTCGGTTACGTATAAGTTGTAAAGCACGGGGGATATCGGCGATCCCTGTGGTAATCCTTCCGTGGCGACTTTCCACGTCGAAAGTGAGTTATTCAGTTTCACTCGGAACGTTCTGTTTGCCAACCAGCTATCCAGCAGTTTGACTAGCCAAAACGGGAAATCTTGTAGTAGCAGCTTGTACATCAGTCCGTCTCTCCACACCCTGTCGTACGCCTTCTCCACGTCCAGCAGCGTAATCATGACCGCGGATCTCGTTTAAGCATCAGCTTTTTCGCTGAATCGATCATATACGCGGCTTGCTGGACGGCGGCTAGCTTGGTGCGGAAACCGAACTGATTTTCCGGAATTAGCTGCTTTTCCTCGCAAATTTGTTGTAATTCATTTTTGATGTTTTTTTGTACGATTTTGGCTAGTCCTGAGATTAAACTGATTGGTCTCCGATTCTCAACTTTCGACGGATCTTTTCCTCCTTTGGGGATGGTCACCACGATCGCCTTTTTCCAACACGCCGGGAAAACTGCGTGCCGCCTGATTCCATTCACTAACCGAGCAATTCTGTCTATTGCGTTATTGTGCAATAGTTTAATTGCACGGTTAGGAATGTTATCTTCTCCTGGTGCTTTCTTTTCAGAGATGGTGTTTATTGTATTTTTGATGTCCTCGCTCGTGATCGGACGTGGTTTCGCTGCTTTCGCAGCTCGTATTTGTTGTAGTGTTACACGAACACAGTACTCCGTCGCTTCGTCGGACTTTTCTGTGTTCGTGAATTGCTGCTCAAAGTGTTCGGCAATTATCTCTGCTTTATCTGCATCAGAAAAGTAGAGTTTTCCCTCCTTCTCTGCAGGTGCATTCGGGGAGTTCCTGCGTCCGCACACTTTGAGCAGCTTCCACAGTTTTCCATCTCCTTCTCCGGCTTCCTCGATTTTCGTCGCCCAATCGCTGTTTCGCTTGTCTTGCAGCATTTTCTTCACTTTTGTCTGGAGTTGGTTGAGTTTTCTTTTATCCTCGAGCCGTCTGAATTTCATCCACTTCTTCTTAGCTTCGTTCTTGCGCTGCAGAAGGGCTTTTTCATCGCGGTTAAGTCCTAGCGGATTTTTAACCGAGGTTTTTGTTTGACATTCTGTCAGAAGATTCTGAACTTCCTCGGTTAAGCGGTGTGCTTCGTCATCGATGTCTTCCTTTTTTAGCGAATTTCTTGGTGCTGAAATCCGGCTGCTAAGATAGCTGAATTTAGTCCAGTTGGTTTTCATTCGCAGCTCGGATATTTGTTCGCTTTCGCCCCAGTTGATAATGACCGGAAAATGGTCGGAGTTTAACTCGTGGAGAGTTTTAATTCCCCACGGGTCTCGGCTTTTGTGTGTGATAAAGACATCGATGACATCTCCGCGGTGGTTAGGGTTTCTCGGGATCGAGGTAGCATCTTCTGGGCCCCAAACGCTGAACCTTTCGATTTTGCTGCAGAAGTACAGGAGCGTTCTTCCATCTGCGTTTGAGTTCCGGCTCCCCCAGGCCGGGTTTTTGCAGTTTAAATCACCACCGATCAACGTGTTGTCGGACTGAATCAGTTGTCGAAGATCGGTTTCCAAAAGCGTTTCACGCGGGCTTTTGTAAACCGAAATGATTCGTGCTATTTTTCCGTCTATTTCTGTTTCTAGCCCGACAGCTTCTATTGATTCGGTGGCGATTTCCACTTTTTTCGCGCAGATGCTGGTACGGAAGTAAACTGCAACTCCTCCTCGAGCGCCGTTGGTCCTGTCCTTTCTGAACGATTTAAATCCCGGTACGTTGGCTATTGTGCCGGGTTTCAAAAACGTTTCTGTGATTAGAATAACCGAAAGGTCGTGTTCGTTGGCGAAGTGTCTCAGCTCCTCTGTTTTCCCCTCAATTCCGGCGGCATTCTATGTCGCGATCTTGATATTGTTTGTCTTAGGAATTCTATTGAAGAGCATGCATGTTTTTGGCCAGCATCTGGGTAAACATTTCTTGCATGATTTCTCTTATCATGTCTCGCATTTGGGAATTCACGCCGGAATTTTCCGAGTTGTTTGTTTTGGAGGCGAAGCTCACTCCCTGTTGGATTCTGCTTTCTTCTAATTTTCGGCGTTTCTCCTCCTCCTTTGCGCGGTTGATGTTTTGCGGGTGTTTAGCGCATTTATTTGAATATGCCGAGTGGTTGCCTTGACAATTTGCGCATTTTTTGTTTTGTTTGTCTTTTTCCGGGCATTCAAATGACGGGTGCTTTCCGGCGCAATGTGTGCAGACAAATTCTGCAGTGCATCGGAATTGCACGTGTCCGTATTGCTGGCATTTGAAGCATTGTTGTTGTGTAGTTGATCGCCTCTTTGGCTCCACCGTGATTTTGTGCTGTAGCACGCTCGTGAATTGGAAAATTCTCTTTGCATTTTCCGTTTTCGGGAGGTTGAGAAGGATTAGCGGGTATATCCTGGTTCCATTTTTCAGTCTGCTGGCTGAATTGATGAGAATTCCTTTCTCGCTCAGTTCTTCCAGGATTTCGTCCATATCGATTTCAATCGGGATGCCTCTCACCACGACCCTTAACTCTTTCTCCTCCTCCAGGAGAAAGTGGTGCTGAGCAGCATTTAATTCTTTCAGAATTTTCACTGTTTTCCTGAATTGTTCTGGATTAGTTGTGAAAATATTTATTCCCCTGGCGTGAGAGGCGTATTGTAGGACGTTTATGTCGTTCTCTTTCAGGGTTTGCTTGACTACATTAATCTTGGAGGTGTCAGTCAGCACTATCGGTGGCGGTTTTTTCTCTTTCGTTTCCTGTCGAGGAGCAGGGGTTGGAGGCGGCGGTGACGGCGTCCGCGGTGTCGTAATAATCGGAATTTTAAGTCCGCAGCTTGTGGTTTTGTATATCGTTGGTTGTGACGTGCTCGGAATTGAACGGTGACCGTTTCTATTGCCGTCCGCCGGGGCTGGCGGTACGACGTTGTTGGTTTTCTGCGACTTCGGGAGTGCTGGGAAGTTTTCTCGTTTTTGCAGAGCTACGAAATCCTCTTTGTTTTTAAAAACCGCCCTCGGCGGTTTTTTGGTTGTGCCGGCGGTTGTTGGAGCTGCCGGTGGTGTGGCATTCTGTTGGGCGACGAGTCTTGCGGGTTTCAAAGCAGGGATGATCTTCGTTGCAGCCGTCTGGGCTGGCAAGTTGGATTCTCCTGTGTGGGGTTTTTTAGTAGGTTTCTTCTTGGATGCTGGCTTCCTCCGTTTAATCGTAGTAAACGGAGGATCAACTTCGGTTTGAAGCTTCAAGAGCTCCTGCCTCAATTTCGTCATTTCTTGTTGAATTTGGTTGTACAGGGCTTCTTGGTTTGTTATAGCGGTTGACTATTATCGCTTGGACGAGCGTTTTTATATCGAGTTTCCGTCCTGGTAGCTGGTTCGAGCGGTGGGGTTGTTTTCTGTGTGCGCGCGTTGTCGTGGGGGTGTACGCGGGTCGCCTCGTGTACTTACGTTCCCTGGTGAGTCACCCTACTCACGACGCTGTTCCGCGCGCCGGTTCTCTGCACGGGTGTGCTAAACCCCACACCTGGTTTAGATAGCGCCGGGCGAATGAAAGGGTATTGAATTACACTAGACGAGTAAACTGAATAATTAAATTTCGCGATTTTAATTTCAACTGACATACATACAACTGTTTTTGCTTGTCTCATTGCCAATACTTATTTTTATTATATTTTTATGAATTACAATCAATATAAATATATATTACATATACACATTTATTTATGTGTATACAAATTAAGAAAATATAATTGATGTATATTAGTACCGACTGCATTTAGACTCCAGTTCAAAGGCACAAATTCATGATTTGTGTTGAATCGAATTACATTAAAAGGTACACTTAACCAAGCCGTAGCCAAAAACCCAAAAGAATCCGTATGTGAATAATGAACATAAAATATTATTTGAAGACTTATTCTTTCTTACACTTATTGATTTGCTAATAAGTTTGCTGTGGTTTCTTCAGATTTCCCCTTTTCGTTTCAGCGATATGTTCATCGTTTACACAACCATTATCCACTAATTTCTGAACGATCATAGTGTTGCCGGGGATTATTTTAATCTCCGGCAACAAGAATTGTAAATATTATTTACAATTCTTCCTTTATTTAAAATGAGTTCGTACCCAGCAATTAACTAATTGACCGGTCCAAAGGATTATCAGGTGTGGCGGATTGTCCCTCGGGGTTTTTCGAAATCGGCAATTAAGGGAGAGGACTAATGACCACCGTTGCAATTTGAAAGAAGAGAGATTATAAATTTCTATACTTCTTTCAAATTGCAGCTTAACGGTTGTTTGGATTTGAGGGTTCGCTGGAAGTAATTATGTTGTCTGCAATAATTACTTTCTAGCGAATTCTTTGCCAACGGTCACGTAGTCCTCAAAATCATCCCTTCTCCAAGCCATTTTTCGTGGCATAAATACCGGGGGACGGCATCCAGGAAGCCAGTCCACTCTTGTGCTGTACAGGGGCAGCATGTGGATTCAGGAGGAACTACCATTCCTCAACTCTTCTTTCTGAGCCAGGAAGTTCTGACCGACGCCGACGCCAGACGTCCTAGCCGTCGTTCCTGCCGCCAGAAGAAGATTCCAACAACAGGAAACAACAGACGCCGACGTTAGCCGTCCCTGCCGTCTTTCCTGTTCTTGGACCAGGACGTCGAGAATCCGATTGCCAGCGCAGTCGCCTCGACGCCACAACGACGCTCCAGTGCAGCGTTCGTTGCTTCCGCCCGGATCCAGGCCAGGCCAGCAACCCACCGACGCCAGGAAACTTTGCCCGACGCCAACGCCAGCCGTTTCGCCGTCGTTCCTGACGTCCCGCACTACGAGCGTAGTGTTTGTTGCTGCCTCCGGATCCAGCCAGATGCACCACCCCACCGACGCCGTCTCACACCGAGACGCCGTCTTGGTACTTGGACGCCGCCTCCATTCGGAAGCCACCACTAGCCAGACGCCACCGCTGGGCTAGTAGAAATCCCGATCGCGACGCCGACGCCACACCAAGTCTGCCCTGTAACTCGTGCACTGTGCTTCTCTTGTTCTTATTCTGTTTGTTGTTTCAATGTTTTTTTATTTGATTTATTTTGTTTTAAAATAAATAATTTAAAACAGCATACGTGTTTCAAAAGTTAGTTGCTCATCTCTCTCTAACTCAACCAACCTGAGCTAGTTGGTAATCAGCGTGGGGTACCTTCCATCCCGTTGATAAATGGCGCCCAACGTGATTTAATTTTTTTATTTATCCCTGTGATCAATCACGCCAAATGTAAATTTAGCTTATTGTTTATATTTACTCAAAATTGTTGCTCCAGTACATAAATGTACTTTTAAATGTCAATTTATTTAATTCTCATGACCCTGAGTATAATTAATTAAATTATTACTTACAGTTTTCTTTCAAAGCCGTACGAATTTTGAATTCTTTTTTTTTTTGCTCTGTATAAGTAATAATTATTCACTTTTGGCCTACAGATTTCTCTGATTCTCTTTGTTTCAAATTAATATTTTTTTACAGGAAGTGAAGTGTAGTGAAGTTTATATTTAAGATTATATGTTATAAACAAAGAGAATCCTAACACCCACAGTCACTTTAAACTCACTGATATAATTAATTTTTCGACCACGTACTATACATCTTTGTTCGACTTTGCACTAAAAGTTTTACTTTTCTCTCAAGAAATTTAACAAAGCCCTAGATTTTTCTAGTAATCTACGTACTTTCAATTATTTCGAAAACTCGACGGGGCCGAGTTATTAGTGTAATCAGTGTTATTTTAAATTATTATTTATATTTACATTTATAAATTAAAAAAAAAAAAAAAAAACTCGAACAAAGATGAGTACACACAGTACGCATATCCAACCGCAATGGCAAACTCTAGAGGACATTACGAGAGCTCCAAGCACACACGAAATAACGCAAAACATGATCGGTACCGTACTCCAATCCCCTTCGCAAGTCCCCCAGGACGTTTTCGCATCTCGCCCTCCTTCACGAACTTCCCAAGCCTCATACAGGACTATCGATGAAGTAAACGAGGAGTTGGGTATAGTGAACCGCAATTTCCAAGCGGACGTAAATCGTCTCAACCGAGAAATGGAAGAATGCCTTCGGCAACAGAAGGAAGAAGAAGAGCGCGCAAATCGCGTAATGTACACAGTTGAGGACGTAGTGAAAATGCGCGAATTTTATGAGACGATGCAAGCGCGACAGCAAGAAGAGTTACGAGAAACTAGGGCTCATCGGGACGCACTACAGGACGAGCTAAATGCTCTAGAAGAACGTGCCCTATCATGCTTTTCGGAACCTGGGCGAGATAAACGGGATGAAAGTCGGTTGCCTGCACCTCCACGTAAATTGCACCAGGGCCAAGTGCAAGCCGACATCCACGTGCCCGCTACCGGAACCGTGACGCGTAATAGTGCTGTCTCCAGATGCAACAATGGCCGCCTCCGCAACAAATCAGTACTCTACCAAACAGTTGTTAGACCTGCTGAAATACAATAATTCGTATGAAGACGTTCAACTGCGGTTCGATGGCCGCAACCCCGGTAAATTTATTTCCCAGTTGGAGATTGAATTCGAGGGACTTGGTTTAAGGGACGCCGTGAAACATCGCCGGGCACTAGCTGGAATGAATCCAGAAGACGCGAAGAAATACGGTGGTTACTTTAACGAAGATATTACATGGGACCTGGCAAAAACACTCTTCATACAATCAGTGGACCCAGCTGCAGTAGCTGTGGATGAAACAAAAGAGCTATTGATGAAACCATAAGGAAGCACTCCTCCAGGCATTTTCGCGATTCGGAAGAAGGTGCTGTTTGATCGTCATCTTTCGTTTTGGACAGAGGACATGAAAACAGCTGCGATGTGGCAATTAGCGTCACAACCACTGCGACAGGCGCTGGTTTTCAAACCTAACACTGTGGAAGACTTCTTAAATCGGGCGGCAAAATTATCGGCTACGCAATGTAAGGACGTCGAATCTAAATCCGACAAGCACACGCATTTCCGAAAAACGACGTACCAATCAGCCCAGAAGAATACGCCGCCCGCAGCAAAGCAGCACTTGAAGGCAGGTGAAGAAACGAATTCTTTGCGGGGCCGTCATCAAAATGCGCCGAATTACTTCCAAACCAATGCCACAAATTACCGTGCTAGTTCTCCTGGTAAAGCTTCGACTCAAGACCGTAAAACCGACAAACAGAATCAACCCTCTGTGAGACAGTCGTCGCCGCAGAAAGCGACAACAGAAAAGCCAAACCACTCCCAGGAGCCGTCGAATCGTGACGAAGGAAATCTTTGGAACCGCGAGCGCCCGTCGGGAAACTTCCAACAGCGGCAGGAGCAGAGATGAACACGTTAACCTCGCCTGCCGCTTCTGAATACCAACGACGCTACTCGAAACGGACCCGAAGAAAACCATACATTCCACGATTCAACCGACATGCCAGTGCATCCCGGCGCCTCCATCAGGATGTTAGTGCATCCCGGCGCCTTCACCAAGATACCAGCATATCCCGGCGCCTCGATCAGGACGCTAGCGACGTAATCCAGTGCTTCGATCGGAATACCACCTCATCACTGCAAAATAGTGCTCGTGAAATAGACGCTTCTTCAAGTGAAACGGACATTCGTCCATTGTATGCCTTTTCGGCGCGTACTTCACAACTGGTGCTCATTCCTTTAATAGTGCATAACAAAACTTTAAAATGCCTTCTCGACCTCGGTGCTGGACAAAACTATATACGACCAGGAATCTCTCCAAGCCGAATTCGACCACTTCGTGCGAAAACGAACTTAGCTGGAGAAAATATCACTGCAGAAGTTACGGGAGTGACAGATTTGAAATTTCGACTCGGGACGCAACACTTTTCCGAGGATTTTCTGATAATGCCTGGACTGCGATATGAAGCAATTCTCGGAATTGGATTTTTCATGAGGCATGAAGCGATCATTGATTGCATGAAACGCTGTGTTCACCTCGGCACCGGATTACGCCAAACAATTCGGTGGACCGAACAGCCCAGCCACGAAGAAAACCTCAAAGCGCCCGATCTGGATTACGATTTCAACGGAGCTGCAGCCCAAGAATTTAGGGAATTGGTTCAAAGATTCGCCCGAACTTTCCAACCGAAAGACCAGTTCGCTAACCGCACACGAACGACGGAACATAAGATCCAACTTGCTACCGCTAAACCAATACGAATCCGCCCGTATCGCGTAAATCCAGCCCGCAAAAAGGAAATCGACAGACAAGTGGAAGACCTCCTCGCCCAAGGAATAATTGAGCCCAGCACCAGCCCGTTTGCATCACCCATAGTGCTAGTCAAAAAGAAGGACGGAGACAACCGCTTCTGTATTGACTACAGGAAAATCAACGCTGTGACAATCTCAGAGCCGACTCCTATGCCAGTTATTCAGGAAGCTCTTCGCGACCTCGGAGATGCCACGATTTTCTCAACGCTAGATTTGAAAAGCGGCTATTGGCAAATTCCAATGGAAGAGGAATCAAAATTATTCACTGCGTTCTCTACTCCCGACGGCGGGCATTTTCAATTCAAAGTAATGCCGTTTGGATTAAAAAATGCTCCCGCCACATTCCAGCGGTTGATGTCTCAGGAAGTCCTAGCTGGAATGATCCACGACTTCACAATGGTGTACTTAGAGGACATCATTGTATACTCCAAGACACCCGAAGATCACCTACGACACCTTGCACTTGTCTTCGAACGTCTGGACCAGTACGATCTTCGACTAGGCGTAGACAAGTGCTCATTTGGAAAGACGTCTCTGGAGTATTTAGGACACAAGGTAGACGCTGATAGAACGCGACCGCTGGAAAAACACTTACAGCAGATATCGAATCACCCAATCCCGAAAACTCGTCGACAGTTGAGAAAATTTCTTGGACTTTGCAACTGGATCAGGCAATATATCCAGGATTTTGCAAAAATTGTCGCTCCGTTAAACGACCTGACCGCCACAACGCGCACATTTAAATGGACGCCGGCCGCTACAGCTGCAATGGAAACACTACGACATCGGGTTCAACAGCCGCTGCAGTTGCACCGACCGCTGCCAGACTTACCCTACACCGTACAGACAGACGCATCAAAGGTTGGTATTTCTGCTCTTCTGTTTCAGACAACATCTACCGGTGAGAAGAGAATAATATCATTCGATTCACGTAAGCTGAGCGATACCCAGAAGCGTTATCACATAAACGAGCAAGAATGCCTTGCACTCGTGTTTGCGCTTCAGCGGTACCGCCCACTTCTCGAAGGACGTCATTTCAACGCTGTTACGGACAGCAAGGCTCTTACCTGGCTCGCTAAGTTTAAAGATGAAAAATCAAAACTCACTAAGTGGGCCCTTCTACTACAGAGTTTTGATTTTGAAATCAGTCACTGCGCAGGAGAAACGAACCAGCTGCCAGATCTTCTAAGCCGCGATCCAGAAAACCTGTTCATTGGCCCGCTTCCAGAGCTAGAGTCCATTCTACCGCCACAGCTGAATATGCTAGGAGTTCCCCTAGTTCATTTAGTAATGGAGGCTCAGCAACTGGATAAAGATATTCAGAACAAACTTCAATTGCTTGCTGACCCAAACCATCCCGAATGGACCGAAAACGACGAATTTCTGGAAGCCGTTGAAGGACAACTATACCGGCGGCCAGTCGACGACCGCGACAGGACGCTCTATGTTCCCGTAACTACAATTCCCCGAGTCTTGCACGCGATGCATGATGAGGCCATCCACCCAGGACGAGACGAAACCTTACGTAGTATCCGAACTCGGTACTATTGGCCCACCCTGCCCACAGATGTTCGAAACTACGTAAGAAACTGCCTCATCTGCATTGCAACGAAGCGTGGCAAGGCCCAGAAGAAAGCACCGATGAGAGCACGCATCCCTGTTTCACCGTTTCACACTATAGCTGTGGATTTAATGGGTCCATATCCAGCGAGCAGTACACGTAAACGATCAATTCTTGTGGTAACCGATCTCTTTACCAAATGGGTTGAAGCTTTTTCGATTGGACAAGCCCGTTCCGGAAATATCCTCAAGTTGCTGGAGGAACAAGTTTTTCATAGGTTCGGTTATCCAAGAATAGTAATAAGCGATAACGGCCCGCAGTTCATTGCAAGACGTTGGCGTGAGCAAATGCAAAATTGGGGAATAGAAGGCTACTATACGCCGGTGTACCACCCTCAGGCAAACCCAACCGAACGAAAAAACCAGGAACTAAAGAAGTGTTTACGAATTCGCATGCAAGGCCAGCCCGGAAACCATTGGGACCGACATATCCAACCAATCCTATTTGAGCTACGATCACGTGTCAATGCCGCAACAGGATTAACACCTGCCGAGGCGCTGTTTGGATATCCATTGCCCCGACCTGCAGAGCATGAAATTCCGACAACTCGACCAGTAATCCAGGATGAAGAGAGAGCGAGAATGCGAAATTCTGTTCGAAACCGCAACATACAATACGTACGTCGATACGACCGTCCAGACGAACCTCCACAATTCTTGGTAGGACAACGAGTTGTCATTCGTAACCATCCAATAAGCGATGCCCAAAATCCCGCAGGATTCGCCGCCAAATGGCTCGGCCCATATACAATCCGAGACCGCTTCGCAGGACGCGTTTACCTGATCGACCGGAATGGCCATAACGTTAGGATACACGCAGATGACATTAGGCCAGCGCCACTACGCCCTCCAGGAGCACCAGAACATCGCGACGCCCAGGACGAAGACGGCGCCCCGGATCCTGATGACGACGATGATTCCGACAACGCGGACGATCCCCCTCCGGGACCATCTACCGCAACACATTAAACATAGACATTCGCAAACTTAGTGCCGCGTTTTAGTGCCTGGTGAACTTTATGAAAAAACAGAGACACTATCCCCGCGATGCAAAACTTATCGCCAATGTGTTGCTGAACAGTTTATTTTATTTTAATAGTGAAAAGACACTTATCCATAATTATTTTGTCTTCGTTAATTTTCGTATTAACCGAACATCAGTGTATATAATTATCTTCTACTTTATTTGTTTTCAACTTATAAATTGTAAATCTTTTTCATCTTCTCCTGCATGAACACTCTAATTAACGCTTGTAAACGAACTTAACTCATTTCACGGGGCCGAATTGTTACCGGCGTTTTATCGAAAACGTCGTTATCATGATTATTTCGGCGGTATAATTCAAATACGTATTTATTTCGCGATAACAACGGACCCCACTTTGTTTATTTATTATTATGCCTTATAATCGTAACTATAAAATGATTCAAGTTCGTTCATATACATTGATGTTTGGGATTGTAAATATTTGTGAATATAGGATTAAGGTTAATTAGGTTTTAGTTAGATTCTTTTCGATGCTTATTTTTAGTTCACAACAGGCAGGGTCGTAAACTTTATTGCTTCGAAACATCTCAAATCTTATTTTCTGAAGAATTAAAAACAGCCTTCCTTAATCCGGGAAATATCAGCCATTAGGCCAGTTCGTGACCGAACAATAGAACAACCGTTCGGTCTCGAAATGTGTACCTTCAGGTACCGCCCTCCGGATTAAGGGAAAGTTTGTGTTTACGACCTAGCCGTATTCTTGCGCACACCTGCACACTTGCGCGCTAATATATTTTGTTTTAATATAACTTTAATTCAATTTTATCAGGGACAATGCACATATTTATTCGCAACGTATTGCGCATTTAACAAACTGGGTTACTTAATATAAGAAACAGAAGAGTTTGTTTACATAGCGCAATTTGACGAGTATCACTAAATTGATACTTGTCAACGAAACCCTGCCGTCGATGCAAAGGCCACATATGTCCACGACATATGTCGTCAAGTGTTTTACCGTGATGTAATTGTAAATTTATAATTTATATAAATAACAATATCTAAATTATTATACTTCACGGTATTTGCACAAGTCGCCAGCGCCAGGCCAAACGTAATGATTATTGCGCCACCACGGCTGCGCATAGCAACCCCACAGACGAGCCAATCAGGTGCAGCGGACTTAACCACTTCCACCCTTTTATCCATTTGAAAGACATTTTACGAGGAGGGGTGTCGGTGGTTAACAAAACCGTTGGTTCAGGGGTTGACAAGGCAGTTGAAGTTAACTCTTGAAAGTGTGCAGTAAGAGTCCCAGCGTAAATGTGTTATCTTGGTGTTTAAACTGTCTGCAAATTGGTTTGCTGTTGTGTATATTTCTTTTGTTAACATTTGTTTTTTTTTTTCAACGTCATTTTTATTTTCTTTTTGTGTTGCTTTAATTCATTTTAATAATAAACTTAACTTTGTAAATGTTTTCCGAATATTGCAATTTTTATTTTTAAAACAACAACAAGCCCTAAAAGAAATATACACCCAAGCGTATAGTGGTTCCCGAAGAAGCTGCCCCAGGTCCAGAAGTCCACGGAGCCTAGGTAAGGTACTTCAAATTATATATATATTTTTTGGTGACTGTGTGGTATTCCCTCTACCTATGAGCTACTAGGTAATCAAGGGGATCCGATTTTGGACAACCGGCCAGTTTTCATAAATTATTTTATCAAGTCGTCCAAAATCGGGGCAGTTGACTCCCAGTAGTCAACTCCTTAATTTCCCCTCTTTGATAAATGGCGCCCAACGTGGGGCCGTGTTAAGCCCACACCTTGAGAGAGCAACTAACTTTTTGAAGGATTGAAACACAAAAAGAACAGGAACACAGTCGTACGGGGCCGACAACCGACCAACAATCAATCATGTCCACCAGATTATCGTTGGAAGAACATCGTCACGTCAAATTTTATTTTGAATTCTTCGACAAAACGTTCAAAACCTACGCGAAATGGACGGACAGGATGAAGGTGGATTACGCCCTCAGCGCACTCGAAGGACCAATAGTCGACAGGTGTAGGAGCACGTTGAAGAACCGGTACACAACGTGGGAAACTCTTCGCCCAGTACTGTTTTGCCTCTTCGCGTACAGAAAGAAAGTTTATTACGTTGCACCAAGAATACTTTGGCAACGGGTAAACTACGCGAAGATTTGCATCGAAGATGGCGACTGGGAAGAAGTAGAAGAGCTAACGCTCGAGAAGCTCCCCGTTGTGTACCCGTGCAACGCAGCCCAGGAACGTGTGTTGGAGGAACCAGCCTGGGAAGAAGCTCCCGGAATTCCCGCGGATGCTTGGAAATCCGAATTCATCACCGTCGACCCTAACACCTACGAGTTACCGGAGCAGTCCACCGTTTCTCGGCCCAACATCGCTAAAGGAACTCGCGAGAAATTAGTGTCCTGCGCCTCGATAAAACCGGGTGATGCCTTGCTCGAAACTCGCCAGCCAGTCCAGCTAGTTTCAAAGCCTCGACGAAAGCCACCCTGGCAAGTAGAGGACCCCAAGCCAAACAAAGTACACGGAACCCGGCACGAATACGGACAGGAAACCCGAAATATCCATGGCCGCCGACCTGAACTCCACCGCCTTTCGAGACGACCCCGGAAACCGCCCTGGAGAGCGAAATATCCCCAGCATATGAAACCCGGATTTCACCGCCTCTCGAGACGACCCCGGAAACCGCCCTGGAGAATAAAAACTCCCCAGGACAGGAAAACCGGACTTCGCCGCATCCCAACGCAGCCGCCCCGAGAGCCGACCTGGAAGCCTCCCTGGAAGCTGCCCTGGAGGACAAAATCTCCCCAGAAAAGGAAACCCGGACGTCGCAGCTTTCCAACTCGTCCCTGGAAACCGCCCTGGAGTACGAAACCCCTCCAGGCCAAGGCAGAAGGATTTCACCGCCACTCACGACCGCAAAGAAAACCTCCTTGGACTTGCTAGTGAACGGACACTATTTGCATTTACCCCGCGAAAAGACGCTCAATTTAGTTTAGTTAAGTGTAAATATAGTATAGTGTAATTTTAATAAACAGTGCCACCCATGGACGCTTAGTGCGCGAACACAGGACTACAGCAGCCACCACCTGGACCTCCAGGAGAGCAGCATCGCCATTTCTTGCTGGGTAGAACTCATTTTACGGGGCCGTTTGTTGCCGGGGATTATTTTAATCTCCGGCAACAAGAATTGTAAATATTATTTACAATTCTTCCTTTATTTAAAATGAGTTCGTACCCAGCAATTAACTAATTGACCGGTCCAAAGGATTATCAGGTGTGGCGGATTGTCCCTCGGGGTTTTTCGAAATCGGCAATTAAGGGAGAGGACTAATGACCACCGTTGCAATTTGAAAGAAGAGAGATTATAAATTTCTATACTTCTTTCAAATTGCAGCTTAATGGTTGTTTGGATTTGAGGGTTCGCTGGAAGTAATTATGTTGTCTGCAATAATTACTTTCTAGCGAATTCTTTGCCAACGGTCACGTAGTCCTCAAAATCATCCCTTCTCCAAGCCATTTTTCGTGGCATAAATACCGGGGGACGGCATCCAGGAAGCCAGTCCACTCTTGTGCTGTACAGGGGCAGCATGTGGATTCAGGAGGAACTACCATTCCTCAACTCTTCTTTCTGAGCCAGGAAGTCCTAGCCGTCGTTCCTGCCGCCAGAAGAAGATTCCAACAACAGGAAACAACCGACGCCGACGTTAGCCGTCCCTGCCGTCTTTCCTGTTCTTGGACCAGGACGTCGAGAATCCGATTGCCAGCGCAGTCGCCTCGACGCCACAACGACGCTCCAGTGCAGCGTTCGTTGCTTCCGCCCGGATCCAGGCCAGGCCAGCAACCCACCGACGCCAGGAAACTTTGCCCGACGCCAACGCCAGCCGTTTCGCCGTCGTTCCTGACGTCCCGCACTACGAGCGTAGTGTTTGTTGCTGCCTCCGGATCCAGCCAGATGCACCACCCCACCGACGCCGTCTCACACCGAGACGCCGTCTTGGTACTTGGACGCCGCCTCCATCCGGAAGCCACCACTAGCCAGACGCCACCGCTGGGCTAGTAGAAATCCCGATCGCGACGCCGACGCCACACCAAGTCTGCCCTGTAACTCGTGCACTGTGCTTCTCTTGTTCTTATTCTGTTTGTTGTTTTAATGTTTTTTTTATTTGATTTATTTTGTTTTAAAATAAATAATTTAAAACAGCATACGTGTTTCAAAAGTTAGTTGCTCATCTCTCTCTAACTCAACCAACCTGAGCTAGTTGGTAATCAGCGTGGGGTACCTTCCATCCCGTTGACAATAGTAATTGTTGATTGATACTATATAAGTCAGAAATACTTAGCACGCGAAGAATGTCCATCCAAAGTCCATTTTATGATCTGATATTTTTCTTTTGTGGTATGAACACTTATGTTGAATTCAATTAATGCTTTGTGTCTTAATAAATTTAGATGACACACACCGACTATTTATAGCAACTACTATTTTGAGGATTCTATTCGAATATTTCTTCACAATTTAAAGCTATATTTCAACTAAATCACTGAAGAGAAAACAAAAATAAAATATAGTGTGACAATACAAATATATGATACGATATAATAATAATTATTATTATATGAAGAGGTGTGTACACTACATAACGAAGTAGATGCCTCCACCATTAATGATTTGAATTCGATATTTCATATTATTATTCAAAATATTGTAGACAAACAGTTAAATTTTAGCAACATAAAATAATGATTCAAGTTATTTGCAACTGTATAGGTAATTTAAATGATTACTATCAAAAATCAAATATTAATTATTGCCGAGTGCTGCACATTCATTTGGTAAATTATAAATGAAAAAGGAATTTTTCAGACTCAGCACTTTAATCAACATTTACTGGCATTCCACATTCCTATTCAAAACACGAATCCAGAAACGCAATTATATTTACAAAATGAATGGGGAAAAATTTCAACAACGTCTTCCTTTGTTGTGTATCAAAACACAATGAGTAAACGGTCCGCGTCAGAAAAAATGCATTTGCAATTCAAGGTCGGAAGCCGGGAGCCAGGAGCCCGCGTCGCGACTAATATCGTACACGAATTCTACATATCGAATCTTATTTCTTATCACATGTTTTTAGAAATCATAGTATATTCTTAAAATATCACGAAAAAGGCACTATGCTGCCCCCTATTTATTGAAAGCATCATCAAATTTTACATTGCTCTTATGGAGATTTCAAAGCAACGATTAGTTTTATTTACCATTTATTTTCGATCAATCTATTTAATACAACATGTTTATAATAATTACCTCAATAAATTAAAGCAATATGAAGAAGAATAGTATATTCTGTAACGAGGTTAGAAAAAAAAATGATACGAGTGGAAGATTCCGAACGCGAGCGCCAGCAAGCGTGAGGAACCAGGACTATCAATTTTTCATTCTAACCGAGTAACAGACTATAATTTCTCCACGACCAGAAAGTATGAACCAATAACAATTAAATAAATCTGAACAAAACAAGTTATTTATTGCAACATTTGTATTACATTGTATTAATATTTACATTTATAGTGTTAAATTAATTTTTTTTATTACCTTTGTACCTAAATATATCTCATCCGGAGCATTTTCTAAGAATTGCTCAACATTGTCTTCTATAAAAACCTTCGATTTCTTAGCTACATACTTTTCAGAAGAGCGTTTTAACAAAGTTTTAATTTACAGTATCTTGAAATATCGATATCGTGTTTCACATTTACTGTTTCATTCAGGATTGAATATATTTTTCATAGAGTCAAGGATTTCCATTTTTTTTAATAAAACGCCGAAAAATGCAATTAAAACATTTTCGGAAAAGAAGTCCATTTTCTTTTCTTGTTGCCAATCCCTTAACAGTGTATAATACTCTTCATATTCATATCTCGATTTTTGCGGCAGCAGGTTCTCGCTTATATTATTTGCATAATTTGTAATTTCAGGTGGAGTAATATCAAGTTCTATATCTGATTCACTCGATTTTTTACTCAATATTTTACTTAAATTAAAACTTGTTTGAAAATAATTAATACGACGTCGGCATTTACATCTGACAGATATGAAATTCACTGACAGTGACAGTTTTGAAATTCAAGGCAATCTATGTTGTTTACTTCGATTACGGAATATTCATTCTGTATCTTGTTATAGAATGAAAATACATGCAAAACACATAAGAAACAAGTGTTTCAGAATAAATATTCTAACTCAAGATAGAGAATTTGTACATGCTATTATTAAAAATGATTTTGGAATTATTACATTCACTAATGGTCGTGGAGAAATAATGTTTCCAATGGAAGTATTTCACGGATTAATGTGATCGCTTGACAGTGTTCCATTATTTAATTAATATTCAATATAAGAACCATTTTTTTAGAAAAAAAAAATACTGCCAATTTATTCACAAAGCTTCAATGTACAATATGTATAAGTTTCAAAGATCTATACACTAAGTATTTTCTTTCATACATTTATTTTTCTGAAGATCTTCAAAAACAAGTACCAAGACTTCAATAAAAACAAATAAGTTTAGCAATAGTGATTTTATTAAAATTCACGATTATTTTAAATATTTGACTAATTTCCACACATTTTTATTGTTTATCAAATTTTAAATATTTAGGTAAGATTTTCTGTTTTTGTAAGAGAAATTAAGGAAATCTTAAAAGTAACTCAAATTTAACTAGTATATTTAATGCCAACCCAGATTGGAAGAATATCACACAAATTAGGAAAATTGACAAAATTCGAAAGAATAAAGAAATAAATGTTTATGAAAATTATGTAAAGCAAATATGACGAGTAGTTAAAAATATACATGTATGTATATAATTAACGTAATGATATAATTAAATGAAAACCAGTTATTTTAATATTAACAAATACATATTCATATTAAAAATTTCTGTGATTTTTGATTTTGCTAATTGAGTAAAGCAAAATTAGTAAAATCAAAAATGGCTGAACTTTATAATTTTCTTAAACACCTTGAATATCTAACCCAATTGTGTTAAAATAAGTAGATATTATAATTTTTAAGTTCAATGTCAAAATTTCGATGTTGAAAATTTTAAGAGCATTTTATTAATCAGAAAAGATTTTTCAAATACCTAGATTGACAAACACCTTTATTGGCATACTGCATTACATGTTTACTAGCTACAACTAATTGCTACTCCCTCTCTTCCTCTTGTTTTCTTTCTTTCTCATCCATTCCGTCAGTCACCCATACCGCCTTCATCAATGTCTCTTCCTCCAGATCATATAACTTCATCTCATACCTAGTCATTCTCACCATTACCTCACACTCTATTTTCTCTCTATTCGTCTCCTGAAGCACTATGTATCCGGGACCTAGATTGATTTGTCTGTAATTTTGAGCTAAACTTATTCTTTTATTGAACAATCGTCAGATTACAGGAGACATTTGATTTATATCATTTTAAAAATGATAATCTTGATAATACATGCAGATTATATGCAATATGCATATTTGTTATTAGGAGGTATATCAACAAAATTGTAAGTTTTTTATGCATATTTAATGCTTTTTGGTGGAATAAGCCAAACATTAGATATGCATAGAAAACTTACAATTTTGTTGATATACGTCTTAATAACAAATTTGCATTTTGCGTATAATCCAAAATTTAGTAGGGAAAGTTTAGTGTCAAAGTTGAAATGTTGTTAAAAAAATGACCCAATTTATAGGGATATTTTTTGTGTTATTGAATAACTTTAAAATTCTAAGATTTGATAAATTTTGTTACGTTAAGGTCGGAAATTTGCATGTTATTTCACCATAAGAACTAACAACGATTAATCTTCCACAATAATGAAAATAGAGTATTAAAGCTTATGCATATTGTACATTAAAGCTTTGCGAATAAATTGACAGTATTTAAAAAAAAATGTTTCTTCAATTAAACATAAATTAAATAATAGAACACTGTCAAATGATCACAAATCCGTGTATTACTTCCATAGGAAACATTATTTTTTCTTTATACTGCTTTAATTTATTGATGTAATTATTATAAACATCTTTTATTAAATAGATTGATCTAAAATAAATGGTAAATAAAATTAATCATTTTGATTATACTTTCAATAAATAGGGGGCAGCATCGTGCCTTTTTAGTAATATTTTAAAAATATACTCTGATTTCTAAAAACGTGAAAAGAAATTAGGTTTGATATGCAGAATTCGTGTACATTTGTCGCGACACGAGCTTCTGGCTCCTGGCTCCCGACCTTGAGTTGCGAATGTATTTTTTCTGACGCGGACCGTTCATGTTATTGATACACAACAAAGAAAGACAATGTTAAAATATTTCCCAATACATTTTGTAAATATAATTGCATTTCTGGATTCATGTTTTGAATAGGAATGTGGAATGCCATTTAATGTTAATACAAGTGCTGAGTCGGAAAAATTCTTTTTTCATTTATAATTTACCAAATTGATTGTTTTTTTGTTATTTTCGACATTTAAAAAGATTTTAATTTAGTTTTATTATGTTTATTTAAAATAATTATAATTATTGGGCCCCGTGAATTTAAAAGATTTTAGTTTATTTTCAAAGTTTCGAGAATTTTTAATGAATTTCCAAAATTTTTGATAAAATTTAACGCTTTTTGTAACTTTTCCAAGATTTATTTTAATTTTTAAAATTCCTGAATTGTTTAATTTTTTCTTATTTAATTTCTCCAAAATGTTTATTAATTTTCAAAATTTTGACGCGTGTTATGAAACTCTAAGATTGTTGTTAATTTTTAAAATACTGATGGTTTTTGGGAATTTTGTAATTTTTTAAATGTTGATGCTATTTATGAATTCTTGAGATTTATGTCATATTTTAAAACATTAGCAATTTTCGTGAATTTCCTAAACTTTCGTTAATTTGCATGAATTCCCACGATTTTAGTTAATTTTCAAAATCTCATTTTTCGGGAATTTTCAACGTGTTAGTCAACTTTAAAAATTCGACGGTTTTCGCGAAATCCAAAGATTTTCGATAATTTTCAAAATCTAGACGCCCATCATAAATTATTCAAGATTTTCGTAAATCTTTAAAATCGAGAATTTCCAAGATTTCCGTTAATCTTTAAAATGTTCATAGAAGTGTGAATTTGCAAGAAGTTATTAACATTTATTATGAATTTTTAATAACTTTTAAAATATATCATACATTTTTCAGCATCGAATAATTAATTTAGGCGTTATATTAATCGTTAACGATTTATAAACGTTTTAAAGAAAGTTCTCATAATTTTCGTCAAATAAATTTCTTTGAAATTTGCGAACCTGAAAATTAACAAAATTCTTGAAAATTTAAAAATTCATCAGTACCGGGATTTTTTATAGATTAAGGAAAATCTAGGAAATACATAATACGCGTCAATGTTTTAAAAGGTATCGAAAGAAGCCAATAAATTGAAAATAAGCAATAATCTTAAAAAATGCATGATTTTTCTCAAAATTTTAAAAATTATTATAAATCTTGGAAATTCAAAAAAAGTTTGAAAATTAGCGAACGCATTGAAAATTCACGACTCGTCAAAATTATTTTCTAACGAATGTTTTCCACTCCCAGACTAGGCATGAAGTAAAATTTGTAGTTGAGAAAAAATCCCTTAAAATTTTGATTTGGATTTGGCGTAGCGTCCAAATCCAAATTCTGGCTTTTCTCAGCTCGAAATTTTACTTCATGCGCCACGCGCATAAAAATTCTGATTAATTGTTTAGTTTAAAATATTTGAAACATTTTTTTTATTATAGATTATCACTTTTTACATACTTCAAATTGTTGTCAAATTTCAATATTTCTTGACATTTCATCACTTTTTGACATTGTGTTAACATTTTATCAAATTTAAACATTTCATCAGTTCTCAACAGTTTTAAATTTTTTCAAAATTGTGGCAAATTAACCATGACATTTCATTACTTTTGAAGCTTCAAACTAGTGTTTTCCACTCCCAGGCTAAGCATGAAGTAAAATTTCGCGTTTATAAAAGTCCTTGAAAATTTGTCGAGGGTCGCACAGCGACCCGAGACAAATTTTCTGGGCTTTTCTAAACTCGAAATTTTACTTCATGCGCCACGCTTACCATACTGATTTCAAGTGAAATTGAAATGTACGTAAATTTTACAATATTTTAGTGTTTTCCGCGTGGCGCATGAAGTAAAATTTCGAGTTTAGAAAAGCCCAGAAAATTTGTCTCGGGTCGCTGCGCGACCCTCGACAAATTTTTACGGGGCTTTTCTAAACTTGAAATTTTACTTCATGCTTAGTCTGGGAGTGGAAAACCCTCATTTGAAGCTTCAAATTGAACTCCTTAAAAACAACGAATATCTAAAGGTTTACAAAAAATTGGCGGATTTTGAAATACTTATACTTTAAAGAAAAACTCCCTGTATATATTATACATATATTAATAATAATTGTAATTTATAATTGTATAATAAAAATAATTTAAATTTCAATCTATAAACTTGCAACTGTTTTTGCTTGTCTCATTTCCTATATGAGACAAGCAAAAACAGTTGAAAGCTTATAGATTGAAATTTAAATTGTGAATATTTATTTATTCAGTTCACTTGTCTACTGAAATTTAATACCCATTCATTCGCCTGGCGCTATCCAAGCAAACAAACAACGCGCTCTGCACTCTTTATTTTTATTATTCGTTGTGATAAAATTCGGCAGGCACTATGAACCAACTCATAGTCAAAACTATTTTCAGCAATTTTGCTATCTCTGCGCTATCTCGTACACCAGAAACACAGTACCAACAAAAATTGGCCTTCTTAAGTTTGCATTTTTTCAAAAATCGTTCGTTAATAAGAAGATGATAATTCAAATTCCATTCAAAATAACATAGTTCGTATTGATTTTCAATATAACCGGAAGTTGAAATCTTGAAAATATATTTTTATTAAAAAGAACCCATTCCATTAAATAAATGCTGAAAATCTCATTACAACACAATAATTAGAAGTTCATATACTTTTTATGTGCGGTTCCGGTGAATATCTTGTATACATATACTAAAAAAAATTGAAACAAAAACTCAATAACACACGAAATCGTTTTAATTACAAATTTGTATAAGAGACTTTTTTTACTTGTGTACCATTTTACATGTGTTAAAATAAAAAACACAAGTTGATAGATAAAATAGTATATAGTGTATCAAGGGCTGCTAAACGTGAAGGGCTGCTAAAGCATTTTGGCATGAGTTATACTCGATATTTTTTCGCCTGCCTTAAGTAAAAATAGTGTGATGTCGATGTTTTCTTTGATTTTGATAACTGATTTTAGCATTGAAAATTCTGACCATAAAATTGCACTATTTACTACCCTGCTTCTTTCCGATAAATATGCCAGAATTACATTTTCTGATGTGTTTTTTTGCCCTTTTCCACTTGCAAAAAACGGCATAGTTTTGTTCATATCGTTGCCTTGATTTATCCGGCAGTAGATTGTCGCTGACACTGGATGCGATGTTTTGTAATTCTGGAGGAGTACACTCCATTCGATCATCGCTGTCGCCCTTTTCTGACATTCTACACGAATTGATTTCTTAATTCACTAATAACTTCTGCTGCTAATTAATATTACATACGTTGCACTATTGAAATTAAAATGCCACTGTCAGATTTTTGCATAGGTTTCCGCGAAAGGTTGTCTAGATTATGCATATTATTTTTCGACCTTAGATACGCTAAGTCGTCGTTTCGTTTAGTTTGACCAGCATCCAAAATATTCGGTTATTAAAATATCTCGATTCTTCCCATCACTAGTAATAAACCATATAATATTTGAAATTCAGTGATCAATTATATTGAGATATTTTAATAATCGACTAATTCGATACTCTATTAATCCAATCATCAATGTTTATAACAATATTCAATTTGAAGCTTTAAACGAGTGTTTCCAATCCCAGACTTGTTATTATACATTTGCCGGCAAATGTCAAATAAGTCACTTTGCGTGCGCAACTGAAATTAATAAATGACCGATTACTTGAATTATTATTTCTAAGCGCACGGTTTATTTTACAAAAAAAGTGCTAAAGAACTTCTCTGTTCAAAATCCTCATCATGAGCACATTTGCGGCAAATCGTAGTTTTCCGTTTTTATCACTTGGTGGGGGTTTTCGGGGAAAGCACGGGGGTAGGAGTGGGTAACTTGTTCATTTTATTAGGTGCCAATACTTGAAATGCACACAAATTTCCAGCCAATTCTGATGACTTTTAGAGATTGGGTAGTATTTTGGTCGCTGAAGACTGGACTATATTATTATTATAAGAAAAAAACACTTCAAATTCAATACACGAAGTATGTTTTGAATTTAACTTCAAATCAATGTACACTTCTGTGCAATAAAATTAAGCACTCAAAATATGTTATACTTTAAAACGGACATGATGAGTTTCCTAGTTACGAAAATATGTCAGTTTCCTTAATGTCAAAATACCGCGTCATTTAGATAAGAATTCAAAAATTCGGATTCTAACTAAAATAGAAGGAGGTTTTTCTATTAGACAAATTACTCGATTGATGAACATCAGTGAAGAATTAATCTTAGTTTTGGTTTTTAAATAAAGGTATTATTTTCAAGTTATGGTGTTTTATCATTTATTGAAACTGCTGCTAGGCAACTAAAACAGACCCGAATTATATAACTAGAATAATGCGAAAAATAGTTATAAGACTTGTGCTTAATTTTATTGCACAGAAGTGTACGTGTGACCCATGAAGTAAAATTTCGAGTTTAGGAAAGCTTAAAAATTTGGATTTCAGGCTTTTCTTAACTCAAAATTTTAATTCATGCTTAATCAAGAAGTGGAAACACTTTTTATAAACTAATTAATGTCTTTATTAAAAATACTGAATTAGGTGAAAATTATTTTCAATTTTTAATGTTTTTTTTTTTAAATTGACAATTAGATATTTTTTAATTCTTTAGTGTTACATATGTTCCCCACTTTCAGAGTAAACAAATTTAAAATTTATTGACATTTTAACAAAATGCTTAAACTAGTTTATTATCACTTAATTAAATCTTAATGTTAATTAATGTTTATTTACTTCTATTTTTCGATGCTAGATATTTATTTATTCACGAGATACCTCTTTAACATTGAAATAATACAAAATAAGAAATAACAAAAGTTTAAGAGCCGCAGAATGACTACACACATACGTTATGATAACTACATTGCTAATTCTAACATAATCTTAAAACGTTTTATCCAGATTAATGACCACCAGTGCTCTTCGAAAACATAAAAAAATGTTCGCAAATGGATCGAAATTCGGGGATGAGAGCAAGCAGTTGGCCGAATGCATTAATCTGGACAAAGGATTATTGCCACCGTACGCAGTTCTATGAATTTTTTCCCTAAATAAAACTCTAGATCTCGTCAATGATCCTCCGCGCTTATACCAGAAGTCCAGTGCTCCTAAGAGAGATGAACAGTTAATGTACCCATTTAGAATTTTATATAAAAAGCACATGTCGAATACATTTCTCCGAAAAAGTAATGTTTCTATATTTAAATTGAGCCTGAGCAATTTGTAACCCAAATCTGAATAATTGATGCTCATTTTGAATCCTACAATCCGCAGGAATTTATTTTGTACCCTTTCCAATGCATTAATAAGATATTATTGGTGTGGATACCAAACAGTTGCCGCGTGTTCTAAATGGGGACGTATTAATGTTAAATATAAAATTCTAAATGTGTCAATATTAAAGTCATGTGTAATCCTGACAATAAATCCTAACATTTTGTAAGCCTTGTTGACGATAGACAATATGTGCGTCCTAAATGACAATGACTGTTCGAAGAACACTCCGAGATCTTTTATTAACGTCACTCGCTCCAGTGGTGTGCCATTTATAAGATAATTATTACACAATGTATTTATAATTCGGCTGAAAGTGATTACTTTGCATTTATTTGTGTTCAGAAATAATTCATTTATTGAACACCAAGCCTATACAGCATCTAAATCCGATTGAATATTGTGAACATCATCAATCGAACACACATTGTGAAATAACTTTAGATCATCAATAAAAGCATACAATAAATACCTACAGTGCTTTACCACCTGAGGTAAATCATTAACAAATACATTAAATAAAATTGGCCCAATGTGGGTACCCTGGGGTACACCCGAAGTAACCTCGATATAACCAGATATACAATTGCCTAATCAGACCATTTGAACTGTATGTTTAAGGAAGCTCTCTATCCAATTCACCACATTATCGGATAAGCCAATACAACGTAGTTTTTTAATAAGTATTTTATGACACACCTTATCAAAAGCCTTGGAGAAGTCGGTGTAAATAGCATCTACCTGACATCGATCCCCCAAAGCCTTTAACACGTATTTTTGATACACAAGCAGGTTTGTTGTAATTGACTTACCCTGAGAGAATCCATGCTGTTCCTCCACGATTACATTTTTCATAATCCACCTTAATTGTTTGCTTACCATGCGGTCCAATAACTTCGGAATAGCTGATTGCACACAAACCCCGCGGTAATTGATAATATCCGAACGGTTCCCACATTTAAAAATTGGAGTTATAAAGCTTTTTTTCCAAATGGCAGGGACGCATTGTTGATTCAACGACAGGTTGTAAAGCACAGTCAAGGGATGACAAATAGAGTAGGCACATTCTTTGATGAATATATTTGGGACACCATCTGGACGAAGTGACATCGATGACTTCAAAGTAACTAATTTATTAAACACACTCAAGAAATTAACTCTTAATGAAAAATTTGAATCAACGCATTGTTCAAGATTACACGCATAATTCGTAATAGCTGGTTTGCTATATACAGATGAAAAATACTTGGCGAATAGATCAACCGACTCCTGCATGTTAGAACTTCTAGCGTCATTCAGAAACATTTTCAACGGCAACCCTTTATAATCTTTATGTTCATTCACAAATTTCCAAAAAATATTGCTATTGCCACGTATTTTACATTCCATGTTACGAACGTATTGAGAATATAGATTCTTACTCAAAACATTGCATAGATGACGTATCTCTTTAAATATTAAATAATCCGCGTATAGGTTGGACTTCTTATATTTACTATGAGCAGCTTTTTTCTGTTTGATCATCCTAATTAAATCTAAAGTAAACCATTTTGAATATCTGCACCCATAATTCGCCTTTTTTCTAGGTACAAACATATCAATTGCCGTATTTATTAATGAGTAGAAGACGTCCACAGCAGAACAAATATCCAAACATGGTTTAAAGCAGTCGATCCATGCAATGGAAGAAATAAAATTGTTGATTTTCAAATAATCCGCATTCTTAAAATATAAATAGAAAACATCCGAATATGCAAATTCATTTACAATATCGCAGTTCACTACTAAGTTATAACTAATATGATGACTTTTGTTTTCACAGAGCAAATCAGTAGCTATTTCGGACGATACATTGCAATTATTACTAAAAATTTAAATCTAAAAACACATTGTTTTCATTTAGAATGTGATTTATTTGCTTGAGGTTTAGGAACGCAAAGCAATCAATGAGAACGCGCGCGTGATTAGCGGATCTTGAATTAACACACACTCCTAGGTGGTCGCTTTCCCACTTGTCCGACGGCAAGTTGTAGTCGCCACACAAAATTATTTCATCAACTGGAAAGTTATTAACAATATCATCGACTCCCTGACAGTGAGCTTCATACATTTCTATTGATGAGCCTGGAGGAATGTACAAATATGTGTTCCACATTTTTTACTGCGACCGGGATGACCGAGCACTTCAACACCTTTTTAATTAAAGGCCTCCGCCTTTCGTTTTATCACTCGTCTCACTAGATCTGTCAGCCCTAAAAATGTTATAGTTTGGGACACGAATTTCCCCATCACAAATTTTATCCGAAAGCCAAGTTTCTATTATAATTATAACATCAAAATCAGTGGTTGCCACTCGTAACGAAAACTGTATTAAATTGCTTGAAAACCCGCCAACATTGTGAAAATAAATATTTAGTTTTTTAAGTTTTTTTTCTGAGTACCTGCTGTTATTCTGGGGGAGCCGTTGAAATATCGAATTGTGAGGTTTGGTTCACCGTTTGATTTGCGAATCTGCAATTCCTCCTTTAAGCTTTTCAGATAAGTCCTTTGTTTGAGAGTTAAATCCGCTTTCATGTAGATATCATTTGTTAAATTCGTATTTCGATTTTTTAACACTTCAATGGCATCATTTCTACTTCCAAACATTATTTTGGCAGGGCGCGGTTTATCTGTTTTTCTCCCAACCCGAATAACAGCTTTTGGCTCCTTATTAACTCATAATTTTTCCAGGACGTTAATTATGGCAAGTTTATCATCTTCCATCTTCTCTTGAACATTAATTTTTGTAGATTCTGGCAAATTGAATAACATGACGTTCTTGCAGCATTGTCTACGATCTTCCAATTCCAAATAGATATCTTCTTCAGCCAACGTACTATTGCAATTCATTTTCAACTTGTTTATATCAGCGTTAATTTCCTCTTGCTTTTGTGAAATAATATTAATTTTAGTATGAATTTTATCAAGCTCAACCGAAAGTGTTTTGATGAGCTCTGTTTTTATTTGATTAATTTGGATTTTTAAAACTTTGTCAATCGAAGCTTCCAGTTCGGATAATCCTACATCCGCCACCTCCTGAATAGATCCACTACAATTATTGCAAACCCATTTATCACCATCGGCTTTTTTAGCTTCCGAAAGATAATACACTCTATAATCAATATCAATACCGGAGCACTCGATGTGGTACCATCCAGAACAAGTTGGACATTTTAATGCCCCCGTTTTGAATTGAGCGGGTGGACGAAATTATCACACTTTATGCATTTCATGGTTGAGTATTTATTTATTTTCCAATTAAGAGGTCAAGATCACGAATTGAGCACTATCACAACTGAATTATCAGCGGGGTTTTTGTTTGTTCACCTTCGTCGACCGCGATGGCGATGCTAGAAAATAGCGAATCAAACGTACTTTTACCTTTACTAGTTCATAAATTACTATTTCATCACGATATTTTAACTCGCCGTTGTATATTACATAAGAGGTACTAGAATGTACGCTAATTACTTTATTTAAACTCCACAAATGATCACTTAAACTGGGAGAAACCGAATAGACGTGTGCACTCTGCAGCGTCAACTTCTCAAAATTATTAGATATATGAAAAATAAAAGTGAAGAAAGGAATATTACTGCATTTTAATTAAGTGATTTAAACGTAACGCAAATAACTACATTATTTTTTTTATTTAAAAAATCTTACAAACGACAGCAAAATGAGTTCATACACAAAATATATTTTATTTTAGACAACTTTTTTCGCTCTTCTGTATTGGATTTAATGATGTAACATTACCGATAACTTAACATATGTAATATTCTCGTAATATTGCCGGAAACATAGCAAATTAAATTTAAGCACAAAACTTACTGTACAGTAAAAAAATAGTGTAATTCTAATAATTGTAAACATTCGAGATAGATCGTAAATCAAAAATGTATAGGAAGTTCAATTTCTTATAATATATATTAAAGTTGCATTGGTAAGAACATGTGTAAATTTTTGGGAATCTACAGGGCTGAATAAAAAGACGTTTGTAAAATATTCGAAAAAGTCAAGGGTAACTAGATATTTTGAAAAATGTAAAAAGTGAGGATTTTTCTCAGTTATTAAAAGAGATAGTAAAAAACTGTACATGGCTAAGTTTTACATATTTTACACTAAATAATAAAATCCTATCAGATATTTTATACTGACATTAGTTTTTAAGATATAACACAAACTTGTATTTTTTTTATGGAAACCATTGTAATGTACCCTGTACATCATTATTATATTACATTTTATTATTATATTATTTCTCATTATTATTATTATTATGTATATTTCGCACAGATAACATTAGGGCCAACAAATAGTCAGAAACCGATCAATAACAATTTGTTTATCAGTACTTTCACTAAAGATGTTATTTCAAATCATTATCTTAAGTAAATGTTTTCTACCGCGCTCATTAGACATTGCCCCTAACGTTATGCGCGTCCCTTTTGTTATAATCTCTTTCTTCCAGAGCTTGATTAGAATAAGTTGTTAGTCTTATTTCAGACATCGCGAAAAGCACTCTTACTCTTGTAATCCGTTTATACTAATTCTTTTATATTAATAAATCTGTTAAAGTCATAAACAGTATATTAATAACAATTAATATCCGCCTCCCGCTCAACCATTACACTGGCGCAGTCGGTAAACGTGAAATAAATAAGTGTAAAAAGTAATTAGCGGGTTTTTTCGCGAGTAAATAATACAAAATTGTGCATAAAATCCGAAGTACGTTCCTCAACACATAGAAGGACGCCAAAATCGTAGTGCCGTTCCCAAGCTACCATCTCAATAGCGTCCTACTCCTGTAACGATCATATCCACAGAGTGCCAGAAGGAAGCCATCCACGTCGTGAAGTCCCAAGCATTTAAACAACGAGCTACCATATCAAAACTGAGTCGTCGTGCTCAGAAAAGCGCTAAGCAGATTACCCGAGAGGGTAACACAACAACCGTTTCCACAGCCCCACCAGGAAGTGCGCGTACCACCAGAAGACGAGTGATTAAATCGTGCGACGAAATGCTCATCGTAATTTTCTTCTCGATTCTAAGGTAGGAAAGAATACACTCATTTATTTTTTGCAACCCACATTGACTTTTTTATTTTTCAAAATTATTGAATTTTCAAAACTGAATTTAAATTGTTTCAAATCTTTTTAAATTATTTTTCATATTGCTATTTTTTTTTTTTTACAAACAAAAAAGTTTACATAATGGAAACTTTAAATTTAGCATTTTTGACTCTGTCCGAAGCTAGATTCGATAACTCAAAAAAATCAAATTTAGAAGACTTTATTGGTCAGTGCAACAATGCTATGACATTGGTTACTGCTGAGCAACAGGCAACATTATTAATTTTCATTAAAAATAGAATCACTGGCGATGCAGGTGCTCTTGTTAGAGGTCGTGTTACTAATACTTGGAACGAACTTAAACAATTGCTTCGCGAGAATTTTTCAGTTAAAAAATCCTTCGATCATTTACAATCAGAACTTAGGTGCATCAAACAAGAAAGTAATGAGTCAGTAGTAATGTTCGGTAACAAAATCAAAAAGTTATATCAAGAATTAATTAATTCATTAGATCTTACATTAGTTGATGCTGTTTTACAAGCACAAGCAGATTTGTTAAACAAACAATGCTTAAACGTTTTTATGGCCGGTCTAAATAGAGATTTATGCGTTATTTTGAAAGCGAGAAACTGTGATTCACTAGAAAAAGCTACTATAAATATTGCATCTTCAGAAGATTTTTCATCGCCTCAAAACAATTTTCAAATAAATTTAAATCAATGTCAAATATGTGGCAAAAATGATCATATTACAGCAAACTGCAGGTACAACTCGTTTCCCAAAAACAATGGAAATTCAACAATCACATGTAATTATTGTAAAAATGTTGGTCATTCTATAAACGAATGTCGCAAACGAATGTATAACAACTCACAAGGAAATTTTAGATCTCAGCAACAAAATACTAATTTACGATATTCACAAAATCTTAAACAGCCAAATTTTAATAACTCAACCCGAGAGCCACAAACCATACATTCTAATATTAACAAAAATAATTCAACACACAATTATCAACCGCGTAGTTTAGATATTTCACCTCGGCAACGTGATAATAATTTACATCAAAATCAATCATTTCCAAAAAATTCTAATAATAGATTCATAAATTCTGATTTAATTTCTTCTCAGCAGTTAAATTTAAACTCTTTGGAGTCCGAAGTTGCGGACGAACTTCGGACAGCATCTCAAGTCCCAGAACATCAATTTTTTCAATAGACATCGACGCAATTTCTTCCTATGTCAACATAATCTCACCTCAATTAAAATCCCAAGGTACATTTTTAATCGACACTGGCGCTGAAGTCTCTTTAATAAAATTAAACAGACTACAACCTCACGTGTATGTTTTTGACGATTTGAAAATTACCTTGCACGGCATCAATGCATTTAACAAACCGACTCACACCTTATGTTATTGCACCTTACATTTTGAATTTGATAACAATTATAAATTTGAGCATGTGTTTCACATAGTTCCTAGTTCTTTTCCGATCCCTCAAGATGGACTTATTGGGAATGATATTCTTAAAAAGTTTAATTCTATTATTGATTATAATAGTGTTACAATTAAATTTGGAAATGCTTTATTAAAATTACATACTATCAAGAAAGTTTTAAAGAAAAGTACACCCAATAACAGACCTAATCAAATCAATCAACAAATTCCTAATAAATCTATTGTTCCAAATTCCAAACCTAATCAAATACAATGTGAACCGAAAACATCTCCTAAAATTCCTCGTAATGTATTCAAAAATCCTAATCTTCAAAAAGATATAATCAATGCAATCAATGCAAATAAAACACCCTTGCCAAGTCCAACAAGTCCAACCCCATTAAACATCGAAGTAAATAAACTAAATTCTGATAAAAATTTTGTAAAAGCTAGAACAGAAAAAGTGATTAAGATTAAAATCGATAACCCAGAAATAATTGTGGGAATTGTAAATAAACAAGAAATATTTCCTAAAATTTACTTATGTAGTAGTATTGTCATTGTAGATAAATCAAATAATACAGCAATAACAACACTGCTAAATACTAGTGATAATGACTATGAATGCGATAATATTTCTGTTACATTAGAGCCATTAGAGTCAACAAAGAAACAATTATCTTTAAATAAAATAAATACAAGTGAATATTCGAACGATAGTAAAGACATTAAAAGTTATAATAATTATTTAAATATACTTAACAAATTAAAACCACAAACTGTTAATCACTCTTTACCTGTTTTCTCATTTTTAAATTCTTCTTTAAAACAAAGCAAAGTCACGTTTCATTTTATTCATGATCGCACCACAAAATCTGATGGCACACCTTTTGGTTATGCAGGTTTTGCAGGTGAAATAATGTCAGACTGTGGTTCATCATATTTTATAAGTCATAATTTGGAAGCAAAATTGCAGTGTAATTCCATTGACAATCGTCTTTTTACTATAACACAAGGGAAACATTTTGGGATTTGTATTAATTTAATCTGTAATCCAACAAATTGGGCACAAAAATTCACTAACTTCTTAGATATTTTTCCTAAACTGTATAACAAACCTCTGAACATTCGTACGATTCTATTAGGTACAGGTTTATTTAATATACCAATCAACGATATTGTAGATTTTCTATGTAATTTTTCTAATAATAACCCCTTCTATCCACATCACTATACGGTATATATTCCTGAGAAAGAAAAATTCCATTATGTTGCAAGTTATTCCGAAAATTTTATTCAACCTACTCTAAATTACACATTTAGCTCTAAATGCATTCAACATTCAAAACATTTTTCAACACAAAAAGTGCCAAGCGACGGTAACTGTCTTTTCCATTCAATTATTTACTTAACGGGTTTCTTTAAATCAGTAGAAAAGCTTAAAATATTTTTATTGAATTCAAAACATATTAAAAATTGTCTGTCACCAAAAGAAGCAGAATATATACTCAGAACTCCTAATGCTTTTGCAACAGACGACGTCATTAAAATTGCAGCATTAGAATTAAATATTTGCATATGTGTTCATACTCCTGAAAATCATAACTTTGTTTTTGGGAATCCGAATAACGAAATTATTCATATTTTTCATTCAAATAGCCACTTTGAGCCTTTAATTACAATTTCCGAATCTGGCAATAATCAAGATTTACAATCCAACCCATCCGAATTCGTAAATAATAATTCCAGTAGATTAAACATATTAAAAGAGAAGTTACAGACGAGTCATCTGAATTCAGAAGAATATAACTCATTAATTTCACTGTGTCTCGAGTTTAACCATATTTTTAATTTAGAAGGAGATATTTTATCCAGCACGGATTTAGTTTACCACGAAATTCACACCTCTACCGACATACCCATAAAATCAAAAACTTATAGGTTCCCCCAATCTTTGCAAACCGAAGTAGAAAATCAAATTGACTCAATGCTAAACCAAAACATCATAAAACCTTCTTTCAGTCCCTGGAACTCACCTATCTGGATTGTTCCTAAAAAACCTGATTCCGAGGGAAACAAAAGTTGGCGGTTGGTCGTCGACTACAGAAAATTAAACAGCGTTACGGTAGGCGACGCGTATCCTTTACCTAACATAGAGGAAATTCTCAACCAACTCGGTCACTCCAAATACTTTTCTACTCTCGATTTAACATCCGGTTTCCATCAAATAAATATTCATCAGAAAGATATTCCTAAAACCGCATTTAGTGTACCTTCTGGGCACTATGAATTTTTACGTATGCCTTTCGGGCTAAAATCTGCCCCCGCAACCTTCCAACGCTTAATGAATTCTGCATTAGCGGGTCTACCCAACCATTTGCGCTGTCTGTGCTATCTCGATGATATTGTTATTTATTCCAACAACCTCGAAAATCACTTAGATAAATTACGAGCTGTTTTTACTCGTTTAGAGAAATTTAATTTAAAACTTAAGCCGGAGAAATGCCAATTCTTACGCCACGAAATAGTTTATTTAGGCCATCTTATTACTAAAAACGGTGTGCTCCCAAATCCTGATAAAGTATCATGTATAAAACTTTTTCCTCAGCCAAAAAATACTAAAAACATTAAGTCGTTTCTCGGTTTAGCAGGCTATTATAGACGTTTCATTCCAAATTTTAGTAACTTAATTTTTCCTTTAACAAAATTATTGAAAAAAGATGTTAAATTCAGGTGGACCAGTCTTGAACAGGATTGTTTTGAAAAACTAAAAACCCTATTATCAAGTGAACCAATTTTACAATTTCCTGATTTTTCTCAAGAGTTTACTATAACTACTGACGCATCGAATTACGCAATCGGTGCCGTACTTTCGCAAGGCCCACCCTCACAAGATTTGCCAATCGCGTATTATAGTAGAACCATGAGCAGAGCAGAACAAAACTATGACGTTTCCTCTAAGGAATTGTTAGCTATTGTGTCTGCTGTCAAGCACTTTAGGCCCTATGTTTTTGGTCGACGATTCAAAATAGTTACGGATCACATCGCTTTAAAATACCTTGACAGTGTAAAGGACCAATCGTCCCGACTCTTGCGATGGCGTTTATGCCTATCAGAATACGATTACTACATTGAATACAAGCCGGGGAAATCTAATCACAATGCAGACGCTCTTAGTAGAATTCAAATTAAAAATGATTCGAACATCACTAACATTCCTACCGCGAACACTTATATCACAAATACCATTTCAGATTACACAGATTTTTTGAAAAAATTAGAGAACACAATAATACAAAATGCAAACGTAGTCGAGAAAGATGAAAATATTACAATTTCTCATGGTAATAAGGCATTCTTTCTTTCTACAGACTTGAATTTAGATTATATCAATTCCAAAGAAAATATAGAAAAATATAATCATTTAAACACACTCCAACAGGAGTCCCTCAAAGTTTTTGACATTGTAAAATTTAAAGACAAAGACAATTTCATCTTCTACTGTTTCTACAAACAACATTTTTGGAATTCCTCAACATTTGAGATCATTTTTAAAACCCTTCAAATCTTACGTGACGAATTAATTCAAAACAACATTAACTCTATTAGCATTCCAAAAATTACCACAACTCTCGATAATTTACAATGGAATAAAATTCGCTCTATTATTAGGTATATTTTCAAAGACACAGATATACTAATTAATATATATCATAATAAAGCTATTCTCCCGCAAACAAAAGATATCCCTGACATCCTAAAAGAAAATCATGACAGTCCAGGCGCAGGACATCCCGGTTTTCATAAGACATATCGTAGGATCAAAATGAACTACAAATGGCCAAATATGAAATCCACAATATACGATTACGTCAAAAGTTGTAAATATTGCCAAGAAAATAAATTAAATCGTAAAAAGAAACACGCGCCTATGGAAATCACCACAACCTCAATTAAACCTCTTGACAAAATATTTCTTGATGTAGTTGGCCCTTTGCCACTTACAGAATTTGAGAATAGATTCATACTTACTTTACAAGATGACTTAACTAAATTTTCTCTAGCTTTTCCTATTCCTAACCACGAAGCCTTAACTATTGCTACTACATTCACTGAACATTTTATCTGTAAATTCGGTATTCCTAAGTGTATATTGACAGATCGAGGGAAAGAATTTACCTCCATTTTGCTTAAAGAGGTGACGAAATTATTTAAAATTAAACACATACTAACTACCGCATACAGACCTCAAAGTAATGGTGCTCTTGAAAGATCACATTTAACACTCGCCGATTATTTGAAACATTATACCTCTAAACAACAAGATTGGGATAAATACGTTGCATTTGCTACATTCTCTTATAATACGTGCGTTCATTCTTCTACAAACAACACCCCTTTACAAACTTCACCTGGACTTTACTTCGAGGGATTAGGACAACTAAATTTGCAAGAACAATCATGGAAGCTAATTGCTCACCTAGACATATCCGCTTTACAAGGAAAAACCGCAAGCATTGACAATACATATCACAAAACTTTAAATTTTTGTACTTCCGCTTTGTTCGGTATATTTTCAAGTTGCAATACAACACTAGTTCTATTAAGTCACGAAATCAAAGAAATTGAATCCAAAAGCTATGTATTACACCAGATTATCGGACATCGCCAAAAACGCGCATGGTTTAACATTGTCGGCTCAGCTTTCAAAACAATTTTTGGCACTCTTGACGAAAATGATGCAAATAAATACACTCATGCCATTAATTCCATTAATAATGACGAGGGGCGTTTGGCCAAATTACTACAAGAGCAATCATCAATAGTACAATCAACTATTAAAAATATGAACCAAACTGTTAATAACTTCAATGATAATGAACAAGCAATTAACAAAAATTTCGAACTCTTCCAAAATTATACTCAGAGTTACAATAAAAAAATGTGGGACCTAGAAACTAAAACTGCTTTAGACGAACATATTGCTTTATTGACGTCAATGGTAAATAATTTATTAAGGGAGTATGACAATTTAATTAACGCAATTCTTTTTGCCAAATCGAATCAAATCCACCCTATCGTATTGACACCCGATCAATTAATTCAAGAACTACAAACTACACTTCAATATTTACCTTCCTCCACAAGCTACATATTACCTCTCGAAATAGAAAATGCAGTTGATTTGTTAGCAGTAACTTCTTTAACTGTTTTTTATTCAAAAAATCAAATAATTTTTATAATTTCCAACCCATTGATTTCGCAAAACATTTTCAACTTATATAAAACTATTTCTCTACCAACCTCTCATAATCACGATAACTACGTTTTTATAGAACCTACATCAAAGTATCTTGCCATGTCACAAGATAGACAACATTACACTCTTTTTGATGACCTAAGTTCATGCGTTAGAATATCCAACAAATATGTTTGCCAAACTAAACAACAACCCGAACGTATTGCTGAAGATAATATTTGCGAAATAGATATTTTAGTTAACGGAAAACTTAATAAATATTGTAATACGAGACTTATACCATTAAAGAACGTTCTATGGAAAACACTTAATGAGGAAAACACCTGGTTATATATTTCACCCGCGAACAAGACAATTTCTATTGCTTGTAATAATAGAGATACTTTCGACTTAATAATATCCAATAACGGAATCTTGCAGGTAGCGCGCAATTGTAAAATATTTACAGGTGACACAACCTTTTCTAGTACTACCTATAACTTCACAAGCAATCTGAGATACATTTTGCCAAATTTTAATATTTTAGACCATGAATGTTGTTCCAAAAAGGTTTTAAATGTTTTCAAAAATATATCTTTCGGAAAAGTTAAAATTAACTACTTTGATAATAATGATCTAAAAATGGCTAGTCATAAACTCGATGAAATTTCAAAACTTAGTGAGAATATAGTAAATAATAGGAACTATAGTTGGATTTCAGAAATTCATTACTCTTTCCTATCATATATTTTGCTTTTTGTTATAGTTATCTTTATTCTTTACAAGATTATTAAACGCACTAGAATTTTGCATTCATTTAGACAAATAAGACCTAACCATAACAGAGTCGCCGCATATGTACCAGAAAATATACCAATGAATATTAGAGACATGAATATAGCTCCAGACATGCTTAATGATGCTCCTGCAGTTCCGCCATTAAGAAGAAGCGAACGAATTAGATTCAATCGTAATCAATAAAGTCAAAAAAAAAGAAAAAAAAAAAAACTATGTCATTACTTGGGTTTGCAAAAGATAAATATTTTTCTTTCCCTTACCTGTTTTGTATTGTCAAAGAAATACCATATTTAAATGTACGTTGTGTATATAAGTACTCTGCATTTTCTGTATAAACAATTATTGGTATTGGTGTATTTTTATTTTCAGTATCATATATTTTTATATTATTTCATGTACATATGTATTTACAAATGAATTCATTCTATTGTGTATTCATATTTATATTATCTATAGTTCTTCAAATTAGGCAAAAAAAAAAAAAATAATAATAATCAATTTATCACATTACCCTCTATTCAAGTAATTCTTTTAACTTTTTAAATTTACATTGTAAATTTTTTTATAAGGGGGGGAGTGTAATGTACCCTGTACATCATTATTATATTACATTTTATTATTATATTATTTCTCATTATTATTATTATTATGTATATTTCGCACAGATAACATTAGGGCCAACAAATAGTCAGAAACCGATCAATAACAATTTGTTTATCAGTACTTTCACTAAAGATGTTATTTCAAATCATTATCTTAAGTAAATGTTTTCTACCGCGCTCATTAGACATTGCCCCTAACGTTATGCGCGTCCCTTTTGTTATAATCTCTTTCTTCCAGAGCTTGATTAGAATAAGTTGTTAGTCTTATTTCAGACATCGCGAAAAGCACTCTTACTCTTGTAATCCGTTTATACTAATTCTTTTATATTAATAAATCTGTTAAAGTCATAAACAGTATATTAATAACAATTAATATCCGCCTCCCGCTCAACCATTACACCATAGCTAAAATCCCTTTCTAATGGGATTTTTTCTCTCTTTAATCTTATATGTCACTTAACATACTTATTTGTAAAAATAACTGAATTAGTAACAATACTATATTTTTTTACAACAGCAATAACAATGGTTAACAATGAAAAAATAAAAATAATAAAACAATTATAGCTTTTTGTAATACAGGAGTTTGTTAAATGTTTGTCAAATAAGTTCGTTTGGAAGTTATGGTTAACCAATGGTATTGGTTTATAGTGTCTGCCGAATGTTATTAGAACGAATAATAAAAATTATGAGCGCGGAGCGCGTTGTTTGTTTAGATAGCGCCGGGCGAATGAATGGGTATGGAATTAGACTAGAAAAGTAAACTGAATAAATAAAGATTCACGATTTTAATTTCAATCGACATACATACAACTGTTTTGATTGTCTCATATCCAATACTTATTTTATATTATTATGAATTACAATCAATATAAATATATATTATATATACACATTTATTTATGTGTATACAAATTATGAAAATTTAATTGATGTATATTAATACCGACTTCATTCAGACTCCAGTTCAAAGGCACAAATTCTTTATTTGTGTTGAATCGAATTAAATTAAAAGGTACACTTAACCAAGGCTGTAGCCAGAGGGGGGAATATGGGGTTCAACACACCCCCTCTCGAAATTTTTAAAATGTTAAATTTTTGTACGTAACAGCTTTAACATACAAAAATTTAACATTTTGAAAACTTTGGGAGGGGTGGGTTGAACCCCATACCCCCCCTCTAAACCTAAACACAATAAGACTGCACTTACAATTTCTCATTTATTTTGTATAAAATTTAAAACTGTGTCCAGTAAAATTTAAAACCGTGTCCAGTTAGTCTACAATTATTAGACCATTTGAAAAGAATGCGTATGTGAATAATGAACATAAAATATTATTTGAAGACTTCTTCTTTCTTACAATTAATGATTGCCCTGTAGATTTGCTAATACATTTGTTATAGTTTCTTTAGATTTCCTCTTTTCGTTTCAACGATATGTTCATAGTTCACACAACCATTCCCCTCTAATTTCTGAACGATCATAGTAATTGTTGATTGATACTAAATAAGTCAGAAATACTTAGCACGCGAAGAATGTCCAGCAAAAGTCCATTTTATGATCTGATATTTTTCTTTTGTGGTATGAACACTTTTGTTGAATTCAAATAATGTTTTGTGTCTTAGTAAATTTAGATGACACACACTGACTATTCATAGCAACTACTATTTTGAGGATTCTATTCGAATATTTCTTCACAATTTTAAGCTAAATTTCGAATAAATCACTAAAGAGAAAACAAAAATAAAACTATGAAAATAATGCTAACAGGTAAAGAAAAGATTTAATATTATCCACCTAATATTAGTTCAATTATAAAGATACAAACTAAAATTGAAATTTTTGCTTGCGAATTCTCTATGATGCGTCTTATAACGAGACACACGGTATAAACATGTAGTTATGTGTTTTTTTTAATGCCAACATTTATTATCTTGTTAGGACCTTTTAGGATCTGTAGAATATTCTGTATAATAAGTATGATGGTATAGTATAAAGAAATAAAATAAATGCGAAACGTTATAACACTTTATTTATTTTTTTGTTTGTTTTATTTTTCGAATTATTTTTCACAGCTTTGTTTATGGCATCCGACTCTTTACATTTTTTGCCTCTCGGAATCCTTTTTAGCAAGACGAATTCTTTATAAAATGCACTTAGGCAAGGGAGTATGTGATTTATTCAAAGTTGGTTATCTTTTTCAATTTTTTGAATAAAGATATCTCTATCTTTATCTACATATATAATGAAATAACAAATATTTCTTTCCAAAATATTTAACTGCCCTGCGGTTACCGTTATCGTTTTGTATTCATAGCAACCTGGTAAACACAACCTACCGTCCTGGAAACGCATATGGTAAGTACATAAAAATTACAGATCGTGCAAACATGGTATTTACTAATGATAAAATAAAAATGTGAAAAATATTTAAGTTGGAGCTAATGAATTATTTGGTGTTTCCAATGTTATCTGTGCGATGAGTTAATCTATAATCTAGTAGTAATTAAAGCACGAAAGTTATAGAGAGTGTAACAATATAAATATATGATACGATATAATAATAACAATTATTATTATATGAAGAGGTGTGTACACTACATAAAGAAGTAGATGCCTCCACCATTAATAATTTAATTTCGATATTTCATATTATTTAAAATATTGTAGACAAACAGTTAAATTATAACAACATAAAATATAAATTCAAGTTATTTGCAACTGTATAGGTAATTTAAATGATTACTATCAAAAATCAAATAATAATTATTGCCGAGTGCCGCACGTTTCAATTTGGTAAATTATAAATAAAAAAGGAATTTTTCAGACTCAGCACTTAAATCAACATTTAGTGGTATTCCATATTCCTATTCAAAACACGAATCCAGAAATGCAATTATATTTATAAAATGTATTGAGAAATATTTCAACAACGTCTTCCTTTGTTGTGTATCAATAACATAATGAATAAATAAACGGTCCGCGTCAGAAAAAATGCATTCGCAATTCAAGGTCTGGAGCCGGGAGCCAGGAGCCCTCATCGCGACTAATATCGTACACGAATTCTACGTATCAAATCTTATTTCTTTTTACATGTTATTAAAAATCATAGTATATTTTTAAAATATCACGAAAAAGGCACGATGCTGCCCCCTATTTATTGAAAGCATAATCAAATTTGATATTGCTCTTATGGAGATTTCTAAGCAACGATTAGTTTTATTTACCATTTATTTTCGATCAATCTATTTAATACAACATGTTTATAATAATTACCTCAATAAATTTAAGCAATATGAAGAAGAAATGTTTCCAATGGAAGTATTTCACAGATTTATGTGATCGTTTGACAGTGTTTAAATATTTAATTTATATTTAATTTAAGAACCATTTTTTTTTTAAATACTGTCAATTTATTCGCAAAGCTTTAATGTACAACATGTATAACTTTCAAAGATGTATTTTCATTACTGTGGTAATCTTCCACAGTAATGAAAATACATCTTTGAAAGTTATACATGTTGTACATTGTGGCCAAATAACATGTAAATTTCCGACCTTAAGTCTTAATTAAAAAGACTTCTACGCAATACATATTTGAATATTCTCGTAATTTATTATTTTATATGTAAAGTTCTGCAAACCAAAAGCAATTTTTTTCGAATGCTAAATATACGAAATATAGTTATACAATATTTAATTTTTATTTACGTGTAATAATAAGTATTAAATTTATTTTAAATTAAATCGCCAAACGCATATAAAACACTGATTTCTAGTGAAGTTAAAAATATACCGTTATTAATTATTTTTTAATTAATCACTTTAATAAGTATGGCTATAATTATGTAACACTAAATTAAAATAAAATTTTCGATCAGTTTCCATGATTTTCATCAATTAATATAAATTAATAATAAATAAAGTATGAACAAGTTGTAGAGTTTGTCACGAAAAAATATTTTTGTGGTATAGTTTTGAAAGCTCTACTATAAAAAACTCGCTCTGTATAAACATACAAGTATAATAAGTTTTACAATATTGCATAAATGCAGCAAACGCAAGGTTCCAGAAAAAAATAATTTATTAATGAGAAAATTGTGCTTGAATATTTTGAAGAAATATTAGGTTCAAAGTTACTCAATATCAGTCGTAGTCCACACAATCTTTGAATTTAAAATTACTTTTAATACTTGATTATAGTTAATATTATTATTCATTAATTTAGTGGCATTTATTAGTTTCGACCCCCAATCGACCCCCATTCGATTGACTCTTTGCCTATCATCGACCCCGCTGGGAAACGATGAAATAAAGGAATTTAATGTTATTGCTATGTTAAAAATACGGTGATTGTATTTGTATTGTATTTTTTTCAAGATAACGCTAATTTCGCGCACCGATCGTATTTCGGAAATATTCTACCTTTGAGAGTGAATTGCGAAAAAATCTGAAACGTTGGCTTAATAAGTTTTAAATTGTTTTTATTAGAATTCTATAAATTATTTTTTCAAATTTTCAATTTTTAATTTTGCTTTGAAAACCGTCAGTAGACCTCGCAAGCTTTCGCTGTCACACTGTGGAATTGTTCAATCTTTAACGTAAGCCGAGATATTCTCCGAGAAGGCACTAACGGGACACCCTGTATATAAAAAGCAATATAAATAGTTAATCCGTTCGTGTGCCGTGTCGTGCTCACCATTATGATTTCGTAAACTATTATAGATACGAAGACGGTTAAATTAAACAAAAGTTGTTAGTTTTAATTCAAAATAAACCAGCATTAACAAACTTCAACTAGCTTCACACACAATTAATTATCTTTTTACTATAACTTTAATAATTAGAACGACAACGAGCTTAAACTTGTAATATACTCCAAATAACATTCGCAGAACATAACAAAATTGACACTTATACAGTGTCCAATTTTCAAAAATAATACAAGATTTTTTTATGAAAAGAGCAGGAAATTTGATTTAGAAATTGTCTCATGTCACATTAAAATGGTAATTGTCTCATAAAATATAACACCCTGTATAACATTTCACGATTTAGTCGAATTTTATCACCTATTACCATTACGTTAATTTTCTAATTACTGGTAATATTAACGTGCTTATTTTAAAATTTTGCAGATAACTTTTATTTTGTTTTTTATTCCTTTCATATTAACTTAAAACTTGTTTTTCATTTTAAAATTAAAACTCTCGTTTTTGTACAAATTTACTGTTTATATATAAATATTTATTATTGCATGCTCCATTTTGCAATGGTAGATAATTCAGGTTAAGACATTAATACTGCGATTGTTTTATTGGATGAGAAAGTGGATAATTTAGTTCAAGATAGTATTTCAACGAGCAATCCATTGAGCTTAGAAGTAGAATATTCTGACTTAGTAGCAAAAACTGACAATCAATAAAAGATGGTGATGGCTCTGAAGCTCTTTATGACACTTGCGACACATATTTTAATAGTTTTGACATATTTTAAAGTAACGAGTGTCTTCCACTTCCAGACCAAGCATGAAGTAAAATTTCGAGTTTAGAAAAGCCCCGTGTAGAAAATTTGTCGAGGGTCGCGCAGCGACCCGAGACAAATTTTCACGGGGCTTTTCTAAACTCGAAATTTTACTTCATGCGCCACGCGTATAAACCACTGATTTAAAGTAGAGGTAAAAATACATACTGCTGAATTGTAACAGATATTTACTAAGATATAGTGAAAAAATGGAAAAAATATTTATTTTGTAAATGAATGACATTTTTCTTTTAAATCACTCTATGGATTGTATTTTTACTGCTGTGTTTATGACTGTACCTCACTATATTGACTAAGATTAGTCTATCATTTTAACTTGACTTAAGACGGCGATAGTCGGCATTTAGTTCATTGTGTCAACTTAACATGAGTCGCTGTCAGCCGACATAAGTCTATTCTGTTAACTTGAAATGACATTTACTCCAGTGTATCATTTCAGATCGTGCAATAGAAGAATATGACGACGACTCGGTAGCAGATCCTAGCTATAAGAATGAAAATTTAGCGCCTGACTCTGAATCTGAGAACAATCAAGGTATACTTCATCTAACAGGTGATTTATTAGATCGTAATCCGGCGATAGAACAAAATATACAATACACTGGAAGACCGCGTAAAGGACAAAACAGGAAATTTGAAGATCAAAATAGAGAGCAGAGAAAACCTAATAAAAATAGTAACACACAGTACCGCACCTTTAAAGGAAGAAAAATCATACCAAAACAGTTTAATAATTTTGACTGTCGTTGCACAATGAAATGTTCTTATAATGTTCCTGCCGAATTATTTAAACGTGAAATTGACAATTTTGGTCTTTAAAATCATATAATAGTCAGGTAAACTTTATTGCCGGAAGCGTATCTCAATTTGAAAAGGGAAGAACTTATGGAAGAAATGCTAAAATGCGAACATTTTCTAGAATATAGAATAGGTAGCAAAGAAGTATGCCGAGAAATGTATGTTAAAACTTTAGGAATTACAACATTCAGAGTGAATACGGCCATCAAAAAATATCGGGGGGATGCTGATATTACTGACCAAAGGGGTATAAAGCAAAGAGGACATAATAAACTATCTGAAGATAAGCTTCAAGGGGTTATCGAGCAAATAGAGTACCCAAATATACATTTCATTATTATGTAGAAGAATAACGGAAGCCAAGTTCCTGCCACCAGGAGCCACACTACAAAAAATATACAAAATGTATTGTGCAGAACAAGATTCACCGGTGAGCATTTCCTCATACAAAAAAAAATTCTACGAGAAATTTATTTTGAGAACAGCTACAGAAAGATACATGCAATATATGTGATAGCCTCAAAAGTAAATTGACAACAAAACAGATGTAGAAAAAAAGCAAGTTCTTAAGGAAAAACATAAAAAAAGCATTTAGATGCAGCAGAGGAAGCACAAAGTTTAAGAAGAGCAGACTTTCAGATATCTAAAGAAAATGAAGAATATAAGTGCCTTATGTTTGACTTGGAATAAACACTACCATTTCCACGTATACCTAACATTATATTTTATAAACGCCAACGTTGGGTATACAATGCGGGTGTGCATAGCGGAAAAAGGATCGTGGCTATTGGTAGACGTATGGGTTGAAGGTGAAGCTGGAAGAAAAACTCAAGAGGTAGGCTCTTGCTTGCTTAAGCATATTAAAACTCAATTCTGTATTGTGGAGGCTTCTACTTCGTTATACATGTTAATTACACAATGAAACACTTTTAACTTTGTTTGTATAACACGTTTTATTTAATGTGACTGCAGTTTCAACAAATTTAGCTTGTCATTATCAAACATAGTTACTCCATGTTTTAGAATCTTATTTAATTTGAAATATTTCATTGTATAATTCAATATCCGGAGGTGTATTTGCACGGGAAGTAGTTGTTTCAATGGATATTTATCGTCTTAAATTGTCTTATTAATTAAGACACTGTTTGCATGTTTACGAATAGTTTTTTGTAATTTTATATATTATGTTTAAAGTGGGCAAACTATAAGAAGCGTAAACTTATTTTCTCGAATTCAAATAGTTTTAAATTTGAATTTATCTTGTTTGAACACTTTTTGCTTATGATGAAACAAAATGAATTTTCAACTCCTAACCAAGTTATTAATATAAAAAAATACACGAGACAAAAAGTCAACCAAGAATATTTACAATGATTTAACTTCTTTATGGCCAAATGGCAAGCCGACAGCTAAACCGAAACTTGATAATTTGCACGAAATTATGCATCTAATTCCAGCGGACTGCTCGAATTTTATGAGGGGCTACAAGGCGATAATAACATAGATTTCAACGACTTTGATGTTTATGAGTCTCAAGTATAATAAAAACTGTTTGAATTTGTGTTTTGTATCTGTAGGCATTTCTAAATAAATACATGATTGTATAAATATCTGAGTAGGATTACTTCAAACATGTTATGTTTGATAATTCAAATTGCAGAATCCTACAATCCCACAAAATAAATAGCATTTTTTGTGAAAAAATAGTTCTTCATGTTGATGATATTATTTTAAAAAAGTACTTACAAAAGTACATTGAAAAAATCTCACAAAAGCGGAGATTTGTTTTTAAATGAAAACCTTTAACGGCGATTTACTTAGTTTAAGTATATTGTGGGTGGGTTGGTTCTTGCATAACTATGCTCCATTGACGTTTTGTGTGTTTTCACGCCAAAATGTAAAAAATGCTTTCTCTTGTAAACAACGATTTTATCTAAACACTTAAAAAAATAAATCGTTAATACTTGTAACCTAGCCGTATGTTATTGTAATTTAGGTTGATGTGCGTGTGTGTTTGTTTTTGAACTTTAGAATTAATCAGTGTTTTATATGCGTGGCGCATGAGGTAAAATTTCAAGAAAAGCCTAATTTGGCCGTTCTAAACTCGAAATTCTACTTCATGCTTAATCAAGGAGTGCAAGACACTCTTTAGGATTATATTAATAACTTGTATCCAAAAATACAGAAAACAAACAAAATATTTACTTAATTTTGCGCGATTTATTGAATATTTGAATTGATTAGTTTGTGTAACTAATATTAAACAACAAAAGAAACAAATATTTTATAAACTAATATTATTTATTTTTTAAACTAAAAATCAACCAAATATTATTATTTTCATTTATAGTTTTTATTTTTTTTTATTTTCAATCCAGCTATTCTGATTTAAAATGCACGTGTGTTTGTCAAAGTCATGAATATCGTCAGTTACAATCATAATTACCAACCACATTTAACAAATCGTTGTAACTTAACAATTTATGATGGGTATCTATAAAGAAATTCTATTACTATTAATGAGTTTACCTGTCATCTAATCTCCAACTAGACCTGCTAATATCACTCCAAGCACTCATGCTCCTATTCCTCTTGGGTATCAACAACGTCCTACTGTGCCTGCGATCTATCGTTTCCGGCGGAAAATTGACGCGCACTTTGGAGGTTTGCGGCGAGTACTCGCCGTTGGGCAGCATCTCGTACGTCCAGTTCGGGGGGCCCGCGGCCCTCGAGCTCCTCCGGCTGCCCGCCAGTATGGTCCGCTCCTCCAGCGCCTCCCAGGCCTTCCAGCTCCACTTCCAGTTCTCCTCGCCGAATTCAATTTTGCTACGAGTCTTCGCCGCTCCCGCCACGATTACTACCTTTTCCTTTCACTCCTTTTCTCATCCTACGGTTATCTACTCCGCTAAACTTTTCACTTTGTTATCAGTGTAAACACTGCCCGAGTTTCTACGATTGTGGGGGTTGAATGTTGAGTGGTATGCTGAAGGAGGGTTTATTACTTAATGATGAATGGCGGAGAAGAATGGGAAAGATCTTTGGAGAGTTTCAGGAAGTTAGTATAAATACAGTTAAATTGTTCAGAATTGTTTCTTATATAATTTTACATTCCTCGTATATAATACTATGGAAAAGTATTGTTAATTACTTAAAATGATACAAACTATAAACCTAGATCTTATAAACAATAAAATCTAAGCGGTGCACAGTGGTCAATATTATTAAAACGCTAGCGGATGGAACTATTCTAAGTTTTGGACCACTGTAGGTTATAAAGCATTCTTAAGTATTGCAATAAAAAAAATATTCGTTAAATCCTACTCCTATGGTGTCGTGTTAAGAGGGCCAATTTTTGCTGGTAGTGTGTTTCTCGGGTACGAGATGGCACAGAGATAGCAAAATTACTACAAGTAGTTTTGACTATGTATTGGTTCATAGTGCCTGTCGAATTTTATCACAACGAATAATAAAAATTATGAGTGCGGAGCGCCTTGTTTGTTTGTTTGTTTAGATAGCGACAGGCGAATGAATGGGTATATTAAATTTCAGTAGATAGGTGAACTGCATAAATAAATATTCAAGATTTTATTTTAAATCGACAAACTCTCAACTTATTTTTATTATATAGTTATGAATTACAATTATTATAAATATATATATAAATATATATACATATATATATATATATATATAACTTGCTTGAGTTTTTTGGGCTGCTTTCTCGCGTTGGTTGCTTTATTTGCGCTCTACGTTTCGGCAGCATCACTTCTGCCATCCTCAGGAGCTTTTTTGTATATTGAGTGATGGATGTCACGTTCACTGTCAGTACATTTGTTTTGTACACTAGGGACTTGTAGTCTAGATCTGCTGCGTGTTATTGGTCCACTCGATGTGGACCAATAACACGCAGCAGATCTAGACTACAAGTCCCTAGTGTACAAAACAAATGTACTGACAGTGAACGTGACATCCATCACTCAATATACAAAAAAGCTCCTGAGGATGGCAGAAGTGATGCTGCCGAAACGTAGAGCGCAAATAAAGCAACCAACGCGAGAAAGCAGCCCAAAAAACTCAAGCAAGTTATATTTTGCTCGCGAAAACCTAAAAATAAATATATATATATATATATATATATATATATATATATAAATACACGGAGTTTTTCTTTAAAGTATACGTATTTCGAATTCCGCCTATGTGTTGTAATTTAGATATTCGTTGTTTTTTTTTAAGAGTTCAATTTGAAGCTTCAAACGAGTGTTTTCCACTCCCAGACTAAACATGAAGTAAAATTTCGAGTTTAGGAAAGCCCCGTGAAAATTTGGCGAGGGTCACGCAGCGACCTCAGACAAATTTTCTGGGCTTTTCTAAAGCCTCGCTGCGACCCGAGTCTAATTTTCACGGGGTTTTCTAAACTCGAAATTTTACTTTATGCTTAGTCTGTGAGTGTAAAACACTCTTTTAAAGCTTCAAATTAAACTTAAAAAAAACAATGAATATTTAAAGATTTACAATAAATAAACGGGATTTGAAATACGTATACTTTAAAGAAAAACTCATTCAGTATTTTTATGCGCGTGGCGCATAAAGTAAAATTTCAAGTTGAGAAAAGCTAGAATTTGGATTTGGACGCGTCCAAATCCAAATTCGTAAGGCTTTTCTCAACTCGAAATTTTACTTTATGCTTAGTCTGTGAGTGGAAAACATTCGGTAAAAAATAATTACTGGCTTTTTATAATATTTTCCTTAATTTACAAAAACTTAAAAGTTTTCAAGTTTTTGTTCAATTTTTAAAATCTTGTCAATTTTCGTCAATTTCCAAGATTTTTTGTAATTTCCAAGATTTATAATAATTTTAAATATACCGATTTTTAAATTTTCAAAGAAATTTATTTGACAAAAAATATGAGGCCTTTCTTCAAAACGTTTATTAATCCTTAACGATTAATATAACGCCTAAATTAATTATTCAATGCTGAAAAATGTATGATAAGTTTTAAAATTTATTAAAAATTCAAAATAAATGTATGAAAATCTTGAAATATTCAGCGTCTAGTACTTGAAATTTATCGAAAATCTTTGGATTTCCGAAAACCGTGGAATTTTTGAAAATTAACGGAAATCTTGGAAATTTAAGAAACGCGTTTTGGTTTTTAAAGTTGACTAAAACGTGGAAATTCATGACAATTAACGAAAGTCTGGAAATTCACGAAAATTGCTAACGTTTTACAATATGACGAATATCTCAAGAATTCATGAAGAGCATCCACATTTTTAAAAATTACGAAATTCACAAAAATCGTCAGAATTTTATAAATTAACGAAAATCTTGGAATTTGACCAAATGTATCAATATTTTTGAAACTAAGAAAAATTTAAACAATTCAGGAATTTTAAAAATTAAAAGAAATCTTGGAAAAGTTACGAAAAGCGTTCATGATAAACTAAAATTTTAGAAATTCATTAAAAATTCTCGAAACTTTGAAAATAAACTGAAATCTTTTAAACTCACGGGGCCCAATAATTATGATTATTATTATTATTATTTTAAATAAACATATTACAAATAAATTAAAATCTTCTAAAATGCAAAAATAACCAAAATTGATAAAACCCTGAAAATTTTGCAACTCATCAAAAACATTAAAAATTGTTAATTTCAACGAAAATAAAACGATACAAATAATAATACTTTTAAAATATACATCCAAAATTTTTTTTAAATTTGAGTAGATTCGCAAAAATCTCCAAACATAATAATTACAATAAACTGAGAAAATAAATATATAATATAATTAACCAAAGTTAACAAATAAACGCTATTAGGCAAAGAAAGGATTCTAAATTTATTCTGCTCATTTTAGTTCAATAATGGAGATCGTTTTGTCCAGTTGTGTGCTGTCTCCTGGTTTTAAGACACAACTGGTAGTTTTAGAAATCGCGTTTAAATAACATATCTCTTTCGAAAAAAACGTTGTATTTAAAAACACCGAAAAGGTAATAATGTATTACAATTTCAAAGAATAAGTATAACAAGTGTGAATGTTACAGACGCGTGTTTCTAGTATGGTGACAAAAATGTAAGTGAAAAAATTATACAAAATAGAAATTTAGAATCTAAAAATAGGTGGGGGTGCGGTATTTAGCCCATGTTCAGAAAGGAAGCGTTAGCGGTCGGAATGCAGATTTAGGGCTTCAAGGAAATAATCTCGAAACCCGGCGTCCCGTTACTTCGAGATGTCAGCGTGCCGTTCGTACCCGGACATTTGGAATTAGGGTTTATTTATTGCTCATATTTCTAACAAGTACCTCTCGAGATGACTTCCCTAAGAATCACACAATGCTATCATAAAAAATACAAATTGAATAAAGTTATTTGCTCCTGAACAGAGATACAAACTAAAATTGAATTTTTTACACATTTCTAAAATATTAGAAACCAAAACCGTTTACTGAAAGGTAAGTGAAATTTAAGTGAGGTTGAAAAAATAATTTGATATTCCATAATATTATCTAAAATATTGTAAACAAACATATAATTTCTGGCAACATAAAATATACATTCAAGTTATTTGAAACTGCATAGATATTTTGAATTTAATTATAATTTTACATAATTTAAAACCTTAAACTTAAAGTTTAGCGGTTGACAGCATAAACAAAACTGCTGCCCGCTACGCATTTTGATTTATTGCAACGAACTACACAAAAAGAATAGACGGGAACACGAGACCAGGGCCTGTATTCATGGTAATGATGCAATTTGTTATCGGTGAGAAGTGACGTCATTTTACTCAATACGGTTTGGTAAATTCTTCCCAAAATTGCGTCATTTTGGTGAGATTCTCACCGATGACAAATTGCATCGGTGCTGTGAGACACTCAAAGCTGAGTACTCGGCACTCAAAGCTGAGTAGTCTAAACCGCCGCGTGCAGTACAAAAAAGGGAAATTACAATAATCCAATTCGAACCTAAAAAACCCTACGCTGACTCGGTGCCTCGGTGATCGAATCGCCGAGTGCCGCACATTCAATTTGGTAAATTATAAATGAAAAAGGATTTTTTCCGACTCAGCACTTGAATCAACATTTACTGGCATTCCACATTCCTATTCAAAACACGAATCCGGAAATGCAATTATATTTACAACATGTATTGGGAAATATTTTAATAATGTCTTTCTTTGTTGTGTATCAATAACATAATGAATGAATAAACGGTCTGCGTCACAAAAAATACATTCCCAACTCAAGGTCGGGAGCCGGGAGCCAGGATCCCGTGTCGCGACAAATTTCGTACACGTATTCTACATGTCAAACCTAATTCCTTTTCACATGTTTTTAGAAATCACAATATACTGCAGTGTACTGCATATGTATTTTTGAAATATTATTAAAAAGGCACGATACTACCCCCTATTTATTGAAAGTATAATCAAAATTTACATTGCTCTAATGGAGATTTCTAAGCAACAATTAATTTTATTTATCATTTATTTCAGATCAATTCATTTAATACAACATGTTTACAATAAATACCTTAATAAATAAGCAAAATGAAGAAAAAATAGTGTTTCCAATGGAAGTAGTACACGGATTTATGTGATCATTTGACAGTGTTCCATTATTTAATTTATATTTAATTCAAGAATTATTTTTGTTTAAATTATTGTGGAAGATTGTTCGTTGTTCGTTCTTATGGCCAAATAACATGTAAATTTCCGACCTTAATGTAAATAGACACTCTTGGAAGACTTCTGTCATACAAGCAAAACTTAAATATTGAACTAATTTAAAATGCGAATATTTGTAAATCTCTTCATAGATTATATTCACTTATTGTGATTTCTGCTTTAAAGTGTAATACATTGTTATTACTTGTGTTTTATATTAATTCTAAAAAATCTACGAAACGTCAGATTTTCATAAAAAAATCGTAAGGGTAACGAATACTGTTAGTAAATAAACTTAGTTGTAAAGTTAGAAAATGTAAATTTAATTGATTCTTGGCAAAATTATAGGTGTTAAATGTTGACTGAAATGCAAAGCCGTAGTCAGAGGGGGGATATGGGATTCACCCCCCCCCCCCCCGCCGAAATTTTTAATATGTTAAATTTTTGTAGCTTTTACTTACAAAAATTTAACATTTTAAAAATGTTCGGCTACGGCCATTCTGAAATATATGTATTTATCATATCTTTAATCAATTTCCCACTTAACCCGAGGTAAAACATTTTGAACTACAAAGTGTTAATGAAAATAGTTTGTATTATTTTACTGATTTGAAACAATACCAAGTGATTAAAATTAATAGTTTATGTATTAATCAATGTGCCCAAACATTTTCTTTAAACAAAATCGCAAAAATCAATATGGTATTTCCGATTTTGTTAAATAAATGGAAGATTCTTAAGGGGATTATTGCAGTGTAACACGCCGATCGTGTTGGAAAGACCCACATAGTTTAGAGTAGCTCATCCGATGCCAAATTTACAGCACAAGTGGGGCGAATACAGTCAGAGAGAAAAGCGGCAGATCGCTGTTCATTTGTGTATTGCTCCTTGGCATGAACGGATGGGATCTCGCGTCGCGTGGAATAGACGAAAAAGAAAAGCGTATAAAAAAGACGGATCGAAGGAAAGTGTCGATTCGTATTATTTAAACACGCTGATAATACATACAAGCTATGTATTGTTTTCAACTCGTTAGAAAGCGTTATCAGATCCTGTGTTATTTTTCGGTATTTACAAAACTGATGATTCTTATTCTTGTCATTATAACACATTATTTTTACTTTTAAGACTCCAGTTTCGACAGCCGAACAAACTATATGTTTTATTTTATTAAATTATAGATTATTTCTTAAAAATATAATAATAAAATAATTCATGTTCATAAGCTCATTGTGAATATTTATATGCCGGACATATATGGAAAAAACGGAACATAGGATTTTCAATGATAATTTTTTAATGGCTATTGCCATGAAAATAATGTGTATTAATTTGGCCTCTGCCAAATTGGGTAAATACCCCAAATTTTGGGGAGAATTTCAATTTATATTCGGTCAAATATTCTAGTTTTTATGAATGCAACAAATAAATAATAGATTGAAAAAAATTAAACGGAAAGCTGCCCTGTTTTTTTTATGTTTAGTACAGGGTTTACAAAATGATGATGTGTATAAATAGGGTCAGTCAACTTAGCCCCCCGAAGTTCGACTTTTTTGAAAAAAGCGATTGCACTAGACCGGCCTTAGCTAGCGCCACAAAAATTAGAGCTAGCGCCATTTAGACAAGAAAACTACGGGGATTTGAACTTTCGGGGGGCTAGGTTGATGCTAGCTCCCCGAGTTTGGATATTTTAAGTTTGTTTACACTATTCGGATTCCTCAGAGCTAGCGCCAGCTAGCGCTACCAATTCAAAAGCCAACGCCACTCCTACAACCCCAAAAAATGATTAAACATTTTTAACCCTGGCCCCCTAAAATGAGATGTTTTTAATCAAATTGGGTGGAAAATATAACTTAGAGCTAGCGCCAACAGAATATGTCAAAAATATTCTCTCAAAAATATCAGGTAAATAAAGTTCACATCCAAATTTTGATGCGATAGCTTTCAGATCCTGTATGCGTATTACCATTTACTTCCTGAATTTTAATACAAAATAATGTTTGGCATATAATATACCGCTTCCAACAAATATTTCGGCATTGTAATTACTTTATTTATGTTCATAGACACTGGCTATTAGAAACATGATGTCTAGAAGACAGTAGCGTAACTGACAATTGTGTTTTCACTCCTAGCTAATTTAAATCGTTATAACTCAAGAACTTACCGTACGACTAAAAAAACTCTTTTGGCACTGTAATTACTATACTAATGTTTATAAACACTGGCAACGAGATAGCTTGCGCTAGTAAGACAGTGGCGTAACTGACGATTGTTTTTGATAATTGAAATTTTTTTGGCATTGCAATGGCTATACTGAAGTCTATAAACACTAACAACGACATAGCTAGTAATATTAAAGGATAAATTAAAATCACTTGGTTTGTTTCACTATTTGTTTCTATTTACTTCGCTTTTTACGGCATTATCAAAGTTCACTCTTGATAATGCCGTAAATAGCGAAACTAGTCAAGTAAATAGAAACAAATAGTGAAACAAACCAAATGTTTTTAATTTATCCTTTATTATTATTTCAAAGTGTTTCACCAAGTGATAAATGAGAAAGTTATTCAAGAGATAGCTAGTGCTAGCAAGACAGTGGCGTACCTAACGGTTGTTTTTTTTTACTACGTGATAACTTATATCGTTATTACTCTGTGGAAAACACTCGTTGGGAGTTTCAAACTGAACGCTTTTCAAAAACAATGAATGCCTGAAAATTTACCTAGTACACATTGGGTTGTGTATGTACCTAATCAAAACAAGGGTATCTTTTCGATGCTACAAAATTGTGATTAAGCTCCTTTTGTTGCTATTCAATTGACATTATTTTCATTCTAACACAATCTACCTCAATATCCTAATTCTACAATATACAGGGAGCTTTTCTTTAAAGTATACGTATTCCAGATTCACATTATTTTCTTTAAATCTTTAGATATATGTTGTTTTTACAGGAATTCAATTTGAAGCTTTAAGCGAGTGTTTTCCACTCCCAGGCTAAGCAGGAAGTAAAATTTCGAGTTTAGAAAAGCCCCGTGGGCTTTTCTAAACTCGAAATGTTACTTCATGCGCCACGCGTATAGAACACTAAAATTTTGTGAAATTTATGTATATTTGAACCTTACTTGAAATCAGCGTTTTATACGCGTGGCGCATGAAGTAAAATTTCTAGTTTAGAAAAGCCCAGAAAATTTACTTCATGCTTAGTCTGGGAGTGGAAAACACTCGTTTAAAGCCTTGAATTGAAGTTTTTTTAAAAAACAAGGAATATCTAAAGATTTAACGAAAATAAGCTAAATTTGGAAAACGTATACTTTAAAGAGAAACTCCCTGTATGTTATTATGTTGTATTCAACTTAAATATTATTAGGTTATTACTCATATTAGGTCTAAGATTTATTTCTTGCCTGATGAAGGAGCAACTCTCTAAGCAAACCTAAATATCTAATCCATGTTACATATCAAATATTTAGCTTAAATGTTTTGATAGTTGTTGCTTACATTATACGGCTCAGTCAACTTAGCCCCCCGAAGTACGACTTTGTTGAAAAAAACTTGTCAGTTAGGCTACTGTTTTCTAGGCATCATCTTTGTAATAGCCAGAGTCTTTGAACATACATAAAGTAATTACAACGCCAACATATTTCTTGGAAGCGGTATTTTATATGCCAATCATGATTTTGAATAGAAATTCAGCAAGTAAATGGTAATACGCATACAGGAGCTGAAAGCTCTCACATCAAAGTTTGGATGTGAACTTTTTTTTACCTGATATTTTTGAGAGAATATTTTTTTCAAATTCTGCTGGTGCTAGCTCTCAGCAATCTTTTGCACCCAATTTGATTAAAAAAATCTCATTTCGGGGGGCTAGGGTTTAAAATGTTTTATAATCTTTTGGGGTTGTGGGGGTGGCGCTAGCTTTTAAATTGGTAGCGCTAGCTGGCGCTAGCTCTGAGGAATCCGAATACTGTAAGAAAACTTGAAAAATCCAAACTCTAGGGGCTAGCATCAACCTACCCCCCCGAAAGTTCAAACCCCGTAACTTTCTTGTCTAAACGGCGCTAGCTCTAATTTTTGTGGCGCTAGCTAGCGCTAGCTAAGGCCCGTCTAGCGCAACAGTTATTTTTTTAAAAGCCGAACTTCGGGGAGCTAAGTTGACTGAGCCGTATAAATAGAGGATTGCAATAACATTCAATTACAATTCATTTATTCCTTATTTACTTACTATCAAAATATGACTCATCATAAATCAGTCAAATCTGAAAAAAATATATTGGGCTCGGTGCAATGTTGAGCAAGAAGCTTGTTATTTGAAATGCAGTATAATAACTACCTTTCTATTATTATAGTTCTATTTTTTCTAAAATAATAAACAATGAATATGCACGCAGTTAAACCCAACATTTTTTTAAACATTCGTCAAACAAATATTACCTGTGCTCAGTAAAAAATAGTTGATTTGTAACATTAATCTACAACAACGTCATATTGGTGTTATTCTTACTATTCTTATAGTTTTGATATCATTGGTTCGTTGATGAAGTCGCAGTTGGTTCAAATAGGTCCGATTGCTAGAAACTTTACAATTTACTTTAATAGTTTTATTGGGAGAAGTTTAATGGCATTTAACAACTGAAACGAAATAATGATTTGAACAAGACTGATTGTTATTCGATTGCTTCTAGCTTAATAATCAGCTCAAAAAACTTTAAAAATAATTTAATAATACCGACACTGTCAAACAATAAGGAAAGCCAATATTAAAGGTATATTACACATCTTTATTTAAATTAGTGAAACATTTCGTGTTTTTTATATTAGTGAACATGCAGTATAAAAAATACTTATTCCATTAGTAGTCAGAAAGCATGAAAATAAAACACTAGTACAATAAAATATCGATTATAATTGCGAAATATTAATTTTACGAGAATAAATGCTAACGACGCGAGCCGATTTTGTTAACTATGATTGAAAAAAGAAAAGAAAAACAAACGCGAAGCCGCGCAGCGTTCACCGGCCCAGGGATAAACGCTGGCCGCATGCTGCTCGCCCCTCCAATAATTGTGCAGATGAGTGTACAACTCGTTCAACTAAGAGAAGATCCGCAAGGTGGCAGTATTTTACGGTCTTATTTTCCAAGATTTAACCTGACTCGGGCATGAGCTATCGCATCCTTATGAAATGTTCACATTATATTCCTTATAGTATAAACTAGTAAGATATGGGAATATTTTTTTTACTTTTGAAAAATTTAACATTATTTTTTTCATACCCCTGAAAGCAAATTGTTAAAAAAAAGTACTTCGATATTTTACTAGATAATTGGGCTTAATATACGCTGTCAAAATTTCAACTTTCTAGGACCTTTAGTTTTTAAATAAACCTAACATTAAATTTCAGACCACTGTTATATTCCCCTTAAGATAAAAACTTTGTTTTGACGTTGGAAAAATAAAATTACAGTCTACAACAAAATTAATGTTGCTGAAAGTTGAGTAAAATATGTTTAAATTTTATAATTTGTGTTATTTCCTAAAACAAAAACTACATTTAAGAATTTTATAGAATTTACAGAAATTATTAACAAATGATTTTACTTTGTTCTAACGTTGAAAAATATAAAATCGAAGTTGACTTAAGATTTCTTTTTAAATTATATAATTAAAAATTAATCTGTCAGTTTACCTGTTTTTATATTGAAGTGTGAACCAATGTCGAAAAGAGATATTGTTTCTATTAAGGCTGGGATTCGAATACGAATAATTCAAATAGCTGAATATTCCAATATAAATATTTCAACTACTGTATTATTCACATGTTTGATTATTTGAAATATGTGAATATGTTTTTGAACGAATCTTTGAATATTGAAATATTCGAATAATTCAAATATTTTAATATATTTTTAAATGAATATACTTAAATTTGAAAAAATCCTAGTCTTAGTTTCCATTTTACTTTTTTTTATAGAGATTATAAATTAAAATAAGACAATTGTTCAACAAATAATTCACCTACCCTGCTTTATCTAGCCTCTAAATAAATAACTTCTGCCTTATTTAAAGGACACATTTTTTGTGTCTCATAAAAAATTAATACAGCGCCTTTCCCGAAATTAATCATGAAAGGACTTAATGTAATACTTCACTCTCGTTTATGGAAGGAAAACTTAGTAACCTTTTTAATGACCCACCGCGCACGAATTTGTATTTATAAAACGTTTATTAAGTAGATTACGTTTTTTTCTTTTTCTTTCTCAAGCGAGAGAGTAAATGAAGCTCGAAGAAAGCTTGTGCTTTTTTTGGACCTCTCGAGGTAATAAATTGTCGCCCTTTATACACCTAATATTCACGCTGTCATATACAATGGCGTACAATTTGTAATAATACGAACGTTCCAGGCACGATGATCAATACTAACAACGAATTAATTTCGAACATGCATGGGGATTGCTGAGTAATGGGGTGGTTTTGGGGAAGTTTTCGCTGATTTAAAGTGTTTAATTAAAAGGAGTGACATTTATATTACATGTTTTCCTTCTAAGTATACATATCCCGATTTAGACGATTTACATTTTCAAACATTCGTTGATTTTATAAAAAAATAATGCTTTTAAGTGTTTCCACTCCTTGGTTAAGCATGAAGTAAAATTTCGAGTTTAGAAACGAAAGAAAATTTGGTTTGGTCGCGTAGGTTTCAATATAAGACACAGATTTCAAATTAAGTTCAAAATATACTGCTAAAGCAATACGTTGAAGCAATATTTAAAACTTTACTTTAAATCAGCGTGGCGCATAAAGTATAATTTCGAGTTTAGAAAAGCCTAAACATTCGGATTAGTTTTCAGGTGTTTCTAATAAGCGTTTCGATGGAAACATTTGTTAGAAACTTTAAATTGAAAGCTTTTTAAAAACTGTGAATATCTGAAAGTGTATTTCTTATACATCGAAATATGTATACTTAAAAGAAAAATTCCGTGAATACCAACATAAAACGTGAAGTTTTCAGTTGTATTTTAAATTTTTTTTATTCATTTCTTTACAATCAACAACAAACGATTTTGTATAATTTGATCCATTATGGGAGCAAAGGTTAATCATTTCGACAAAAAAATTATAAAAATTTGATGTTGATTTAAATACAAAAAAGTATTTACCTCTACGCCATTTGGGATACAACATAGAGCAGCGTGTTGAAAACTGTGGGACACAAAATCTTAAATGTATATTCAATAGCGAGCAGTTGATGTAGTTTCTAGGTTAGCAGTATATTTTAAAACCTGGTACATGAAAGCCTGACAAATTTGGATTAGGACACTCTAAATTTTCAGGCTTTTCTAAATTCGAGATTATACGTCATGATCAACCAAGGGGAAGAAAACAGTAGTTTAAAGTTTATAATTGACAAACTTAACCTAACAAATTCTGTATAATTGTACAATCTAACTAGTATTCATTTATATTACAGATTAACCTAACTCTAGCTAGATTAGGCTAGTTATCAGTAACTCAAGTCAAAGAAATTGGTAACCTAACCTAACCTGAAAATAGATACACATAACGTAACCCAATTTCACAATCTGTCAACTAACCTAATCCTAGCTTGGATGCCATTAATTTTCGGATACTAAGTTTTCCTAACCCTTCATTGAATTGGTTTCTTAAGTAGTTATTTTCTGATTACTTTAATATCTGGCAATTAACGATAGATGAGATAAACAGTTACTTTACATTTACGGTTATAATCGTTACCGTTACTAAAAATTAACTAGCTATTTTTAAGAATATGAACTTGTGTTCAGTACTCATTTATTCACCGGATAATTATATACGCGTTTCAGGCTTCAACGCCATCATCAGTATAGTCCCGAACCAGTGCCAACTATACTGATGACGGCGTTGAAGCCTGAAACGCGAATATAGTTATCCGGTGAATGAATGAGTACTGAACACAAATTCATATTTTGGATATTTGTATTCTATTAAATAAAGGCCTGTTGTGGACGAACTATTGCTGTATATAAACATTTAGTTTTCTAGCTATTGACGATGCTACTTAAGCTAATGGGCATTAGAAGGCGTTTACGCTTTCGAACATATGTTAGTTATTTTTAACTTTATTTTATATATGTTACCGAATATGACAGTCATTATTTTATAAAAAGTAATATCATATTAACTTAATTAATTTACCTGTTTATTTACTAAATACATTTGTTATTTAAGATATCGAAATAAATTCTATAATAATAGAATATATCGTAGGTTTAAAGTTAAATATAATTAAGTGTTTAGAAAACGGCTTAAATGGCTGATATAGGAGTAATATATTTACAATTTAGTAGAACGTCAACAGAAAGAATAATAATAACTAGTAGAAATTAAATATAAGCCAAAGTACAGAATATAATATTATTAATAGAAAAGTATTATTTTTTATTGATCACGGTTAGTATTTAAAAATGACATATTTTTTACAACTTAAATTTTGCACTTTTTGCATATGTAATTTGTGTGCGGTGTAAAAAATTCTACAGATCATTAATTGCCTCTTAATCGTAAGGTATTTTTCAAGATCGTTTTAAAATACGAATCATAAAAATAACTATTACTTTACCAGCATATGTGTAGCGGTGCAAAATCATTATTTATAACTATCATTTGTTACCGAGGATTATTTTAATCTTTGGCAATTAAGCATGAAGTACATTTTCAGGCTTTTCTAAACACGAAATTTTACTTCATGCGCCACGCGTACAAAACACTGATTCCAAGTGAAGTTTAAAATATACTACTAAACCAGTACGTTAAGGGCGTGTATCTTGAACTTTATAACAATTAGTGTTTAATACACGTGGCGCATGAAGTAAAATTTCGAGTTTAGAATAGTTTAAAATTTTAAATTTTCCGGGGCGCGCTTCGCTTTTCTAAACTCGAAATTTTACTTCATGCTTAGTCTGGCAGTGAAAACACTCGTTTAAAGCTTCTATGTATACTTAAAAGATTTTTTTTATATGTGCACAGGAAAATATTTTTTCAAGCGCACAGAAAATTAGAATTTTGAGAGCGCTAAAAAAATTAAAAGTTGAGTGCATGGGAAAATCTTTTTTTCTGTGCATTTTACATACAAGACATGTGCACTGGACATGTGCACATACGAGACATGTGCACTTTTCTAGTGCCCTTCTCTATTTTTTCCGTGCACAACAAAATATTTTCTTGTGCATTTCTCCAATATTTCCGTACACAGGAAAATATTTTTTTATTTGGAGAGAGGACGATATTTTTCATAAGTGTACAGAAAAAGGTTTTTTCAAGCGCACGAAAAAAAAAACACTACTCGACCAAACAAATTTTCAGGCTTAAAACACTCATTTTAAAATATACTCTTTAAAATATTTTTTTTATTTTCAAATTTTAACATTTAATCAACGTTTTATTCAAAAACCACATTTTTCAATGTATTTCATGAAAAGGTGAATTAATTTAAGTTATTCGAGAAGCTAACGGTTTACAATTGAAAGGGCTTTAATTTGATGCTGAGCGCTGAAAATTATGAGCGCTCAAAAATCAAAATTAGTAGGTTCATAACATTTCTGAAATTTTTAAAAGCGAAATATTTTTAACCCTTGAAAACAAATAGCGCATATTATTGATGTTGATATGACTGTCTTTGATATTTTTTACCTACCTCTTACCAAAAAATGCGATTTTTTTATGAGCATTTTGGTTTTTTCTAAAATCTGTAAAAATCACAGTTAATGATTAGATTAACTGTGATTTTTACAGATTTTAGAAAAAACCAAAATGCTCATAAAAAAATATAAGAAATAATGTAATAGATCTATTTTCTAGAGAAAAAAGTTATTTCACTAAAATGTTGGCTTTAGAAATCGTTTAAAAACTGCAGAAAACACAAAACTCCAACTTTAAGTATCCATTATGAATAGAATTGTTTGTAATTAAGAGCGATTTAAAGAATATTCAATTTGTTTAATTCGAAAATTTTGCCCTCAATTGACGTTTTTTAACGTGATCTGTTTCATGAAAAAGTGAATTGATTTAATTTATTCGAAAAGGTAATTGTTAACAATTAAAAGGGGTTTAATTTGACACAGAAAACGTTATTTAAACTTAATAACTGTGTTTAGTTCGGGCGCTCAAAGATCAAATTTAATATGTTGATAAATTATCAGAAATTTTTAAAAAAGCAACATTTATGCGAAATATTTTCTCCTCACAAAAACAAATAGCGCACATTAATACTGATATTGCTATGTGTCTCTGATTTTTGGGATTTAAAAAAAACAATGCGATGTTTCGATCAAAATTTTGATTTTTTTAAAAATCTGAAAAAAATCATTGTCAATCGTATCATAATAAATTATTTTATTGTATATATTTGTAATGTATTTTTGTTTCTGTTGAATTTTTATTAAAAAAAAAACTGTTTTGAAATATATATTTTTATAGAGTAAATTGTACATTTTTAGGGGTAAAGTATTGCTAAAATTGGTATTTTCTCCTAGGGTTTAGGGTACAATGGTGTTTTAGGATTAGCAGCACTGATAACAATGCACACAACGATGAAACTCACTTTAAATTTTACTGACAGATACAATAAACAGATTTTATTTTCATCATTTGTTTGAATTCTCTTTTGTTTATAGGGCTTTCTGGTTGTATTGAACCAAACAGAAATATGTGAATAACTTTCTTATTTATTATTTTTTGTAACTATGTTTTATAACTGATTGATTAAGTATAATCTTCTTTATTGATCGATAATAAAATCTACGGGATGTTCCATTAAAAAAAACATGTATTTTCTTAATATCTTAAAAACACGATGTTCAATTGTTTTTTTTTTATTTGACCATTGTGATTATCATTAAATTTCCTACTACTTTGCTTATTTATCCGACTCTGTAACCGAAATAATAACAAAGTTAGCAATGGTGCGCACTTAATTCTAAACATGATGTAAACAGGGTTGTTTCAAAGCACCGGTATACGGTTTTTTTAAAGAAAACTGTTAGTCTTAGAGAGTAAGGACCAAAAAAGTTATTACAATAGCCGCATTACAGATTCGAATGGTGATATTGATTTTTTTTTCAAAAAAAAGGTTGACCTCCCTAAGAATTTGCTTAAAAATATAAACATTTCCTACTTATATGGTCTTAGAGGGAAAGTGCATGAGTAAACAATAATTAAGAAAAAAATTAAGAGACACAAAGTATAATAAATCTACAGTAAATCGGAGACCAAACCAAAGGTTGAAAATCACGGAACTAGATATAGTTCGTGTTTTGATCGCACAGATAATAATTTTCCACGATTTAATATTTGACGAAATAAGCACCAAATAGGCATATAAATGCAAAATAAACATAAAACCGAAAAAAGACGAGAAAAAAAAATATAGCGAAGAAAGCAACAAACGATTGTGTCAAATGATTCAACTTTCTATAATTCGCATACATTTTATTAATTCATGTTGATGCTTTTAATTTTCAGCATAAGCTGTTTGCTCAAAAATCCGAGCTGTAATAATAACTTTCATTGACAGATAGTTATTTTGTGAGGTTATAAAACCCCAAATAACGATAATGACTCACAATGGTAGTTATTTTGTACATTGTAAAATAAGGAATCACGAATAACAATAAAAGCTCTTATTTACAGTTACTTATTTTGTAACGTTATAAAATCACCAACAACGATAGTAACTTTCATTGACAGTTAGTTATTTAGTATATTTGTAAAATCACGATTCCTGAACAACGATTAAAACACTTATTCACAATTAGTTACTTTCCAACGCTATATATACAATCATGAATAACGAAGATAACTATCAAAGACAGTTAGTTATTTTGTAACGTTATAAAATCACCAATAAAGAAAATAATGTTCATTTACAGTTAATTAATAACTGCAATTTGAGCATTTCAGTAACAGTATGGTCGGTATTTTTGAAGAACGATTATCAAGTTACGGTTACGCTCATCCCTACAATTAACACAACTTAGGTAACTAGTAATTAAATTAACGTATGGAATTGACCTCAAAACGTGACCAAATCCAACTTCACAAATTCTAGCTTAAATGGGGGCTAGTTAGATTCGTTGCGGATAACTTAATATTCTTAAGTTCAACTGGTTATAAACTTCTTAAATTTGATTGGACCTTAGTAACTGTCAATTAAAGTAACCTAAAAATAGCACACGCTGTTATCTAGCGGCATCTCTCTAGCTTAAGTGCCAGCTAGTTAAATTAGTAACTGAATACTTGGTTTGCAGAACCCAAGATTAAGCTATTGTCTGTTATTTAGGTTAGTTGCTCTTTATTTTGTATTTCATATAAGGCTTAATTGATGACCGGGATTCACGAAAAAATACATAATACGTATTTATCACCGCTTTTGGCATACGTTAAAAAAAATTAGACAAGAAACGCGTCATAGTTTGCAAAAAAATTAAATAGATTTTTTTTGAAATCCATTTTACTCGCTTAAAATTTTAATATTTTATTTCTGAAAACGGATTTGTAATAACAAATCGGAACAATTTGTTGGGTGCTTTTTTTTGATACAAATTTTTTTCTAAAAAAATGAATCTCAATTTTTTAGGAATTTCAAAAAATAAAACCGACAAAGATTTTGTAATCTGCTCTAGTATACAGGGTGTTTTACCTAAAACTCCCCAGATTAATTAACAAGAAACTAAAAATGTTATTAAAGTTTTTTTTGTTGTAATCAATAGATGTTTATTAAGGCTTCAAATTAAGATAGACTTGGTATCACTCATAATTACGGTTTAGCTGCCAGAGGCGTGAAAAAATGTCATTCGATGATCAGCATTTTGTAAGTGACTTTTTCTAAAAGGATGGAATATTTAAAGACATTTTTATCATTTACATGTTTTAAATTGCATTGGCCATTTTCAAGTTATAACCAATTTTTATATTTTCAATAAATTTTAATACACACATTTAAAGTTGTGTAACTTCTCAGACTTTGTTTATCCAACTATAAAAATAATTAAAATACATTCAAAATTACATAAAAATAATAATAACAATAATATAACTCAATTATAGCCGAAAGTTTTTATAAAAATTGACACACATGACAAAAATAGTCAATATTTTCAAAATATATCCTTGAATAAAATCTATTGATTACAACAAACAAAACTTTAATAATATTTTTAGTTTCTTGTTAATTACCCTTGGGAGTTTTAGATGCACCCTGTAAATGATATATTTACAGAGGAATAATTATTTTTATTTATGACAGATCTTCCACTATCATAAAGAAAAGTGTGAGAACCTTGATTGTAAATTGAAATTATTTCAGTTAAAAAAATGATTTATTTTTCCCATAATTGAAACAATTGATAATTGACATTTTAAATGTATTTCACTCTTAACAACTGGTTCAAGATTTCACTTGAAGTTAGTGAATTATACGCGTGGCGCATGAAGTAAAATTTCGTGTTTAGAAAAGCCTGAAAATTTGGATTCGCTCGCGCGCCCCTGCAAATCCAAATTTTCAGGCTTTTCTAAACTCGAAATTTTACTTCATGCTTAGTCTGGGAGTGTAATCCCTCGTTAGACGATCAATCAGAAACTTATTTTATAGTAAAACTTATGACATTAAATAAATAGAGTTGGTGTTGTTTTATTTTGTTGTTCAAATTTAGAACCAACACAAATTTGTGTTTATTATTTGTGTTTAAGTAAACTTAGCTTCTACAATTTTAAAATATGAATCATGATAAAAGTTATATTGCAGAATTAAATAAAATCGAACATTTGACAAACACATTGTTAAAACTTAAATTATACCGGAATTATGTAAAATAATGCTTAATAATTAAACTACTAAAGAATCATTTTTTTTTTTAATAATAATATCACAAAGATAATGTAATTATAAATTTGATAATTTTAATTGTAACGTTGAAAAAAAAAATGAAACGAACACGTTTTAACAAAATTGCTAAAGTTCAAAATGATCAGAAATTAGTCAAATGAATGGAATTTATTTAATTAAAAAAATTACTAATATAATAAATATATGTCACAAAAAACACTTTTAGTTTAAAAATGAGAAGTTGACGTTGTTGAAACTATAGTCACTTAATAAAGTCTCAGTTATACAAACATAAAGAAGTTGAAGCCTCCATTGTTAACCAATATAAAGGGCGTTTCACCGAAAACTCGACTAATTTACAAGAAAATATTTTTTTTTATTACAGTAAAGTTTCTTTTCGAATCTGCTAAAAAGTTTGAGCGTTTTTTATATATTTTTTTTGCCAATATGATAAATAAATGACAACCAGAATTAAGTTGTTAATATAAGTGTTTTATAATTTTCCATGTATTTTAAGTTATGTATGCTAATTTTTAGAACTTGGCCACTGAACAAACACATCTAAGTAATGTTTCATTAACATTAAAATAACGTTTAATGTTGCTAGAATGTTGATATTACGTTATTTGTTTGTTTTTTGCTCAGTGTGTGTACTACTTAAAATACGTGTATTAAAAGTTCTTGAAAATATAAAAATTGGTTATAATTTAAAAATAGCCAATGAATGCAATATGCATATGATAAAAATGTCTTAAAATAATCCATTCTTTTAGAAAAAGACACTTCTAAAGTTTTGATCATCGAATCACATTTTCTCACGCCTGTGACAGTAAAATTTTAATTATAAGTTATAATAATTCCATCTTATTTTGAAGTCTTGAATAACATCTATTGATTAAAACAAACAAAACTTTAATAACATTTTTAGTTTCTTGATAATTAGTCTGGGTAGTTTTAGGTGAAACCCCCTGTATACAAAATATATTTGAAATAAAACAACACAGTTGGGAGGGTTTCACTTTAATTGTTGAACACTGCAACATGTTTCACCACACAGTGGCTTCATCAGGCAGATGAAATAATGATGTTCAACAATTAAAGTGAAACCCTCCCAACTGTGTTGTTTTATTTCAAATAGTATTATGGAGTTTCATCATGTATCCGCCTCATCAATTAAATATACAAAATATATATTCAACATTTTTAAGGCAAAAATCAAAAAAGTTCATTTTTGAGAACCGGTAAATACTATGTCATTTAAGTAATCGGGAACTCTTGTAGCTAGCAAATAACCTAATTTTAGTAAGTCATCTTAGCTACCATTGAAGTGGATCGCTATGGATTGGGCTTCTAAAGGTGGATGGCATTGTTTAAAATATAGAGAGGATTGTAGAGAGATATTTTTTAAACTGGCAATACACAAACTTCCCTCTTTCAATATCTTCAAATGCGCGGTGTATTTAAGGGTAACATAACTGATTATAGAATTCTTGAATCTAGGCACAGCCACAATAACACAAATAAAATTGATCTTATTTTGAAAAACAAACGGTGCTTTGAAATATTATCCTTAATCAAATTTTATTAAACTGTGATAAACGAAATTTACTCTGTTAATTACTCCGTATTGAAACTGGCGCGCTGAAACATTATTCACAAATGAATTATCGTTTGCTTTATAATTGCTAATTAATAAAGTCAATATTACATTAAAGCCCCTTTAGTGGCGATTATAATTGATGGCTTTTGAACACCCTCGATTAAAGCTCAATAATTTCTTGTTTGTGCAACGAATAAAAATGGGGCACGATTTCCTTTTGATGGGATCTCCTTTAATTCGCAAAAAATAATCCTATTTTTTGAGATAATCCAGAAAAGGTCAATTAAATTCATATTATTGGAATAAAGTGAATACACTTTATTAATAAAGTCTTATTTGTAAACAATTAGTCAAAAGTTGGGATAGTTTTAAATTTCAAATATGTTTATTTCAATTATAAATGCACTTCTTTTAATTCGAAAAAATGATTAATTATAATATTTTTGGCAACTTTAAAATAATGCCTAATATAAAGGGTGTACCATTAGTGCGGTCTCGGAAGATCTTATTGAAGATAGAAATCAACTTTCTAAAGTTGCTTAACTATAAGAGCATAACCTAAAGATATTTTAAGGTTCTTGAATCTTGGAGGCGTTCACTTAGTGGTACATTTTCAATTTTGATATAGAGAAAACACTTAACTTATTAATACCACTTTTATTTTACTTTTGTGTCTAGTTTCAATTACACGGTAATTATTATCAAACTATCTTTTTAAAATACGAGTCCCAGATCACCCGTATCATCCTTTTTTGTGAAAACGGCTAGACCTAGAAAGTTGAGATAAAAAAATGTATTACAAAAGCCGTATTGACAAATCGTAATGGTGATATTGTTTTTTCCGAAAAAGGTTGGCATCCCTGAGAGTTGCTTAAGAATGTCAAGAACTTAAGATTTTTAAATGGGACGATAGGTTAAACGTGATATCATTGAAACGGTATTCGATAAAACGCAACTTTTGTAGAAAAAATATTTTTGTTACTGATGTCCTTTTTGAATAATATTGGATTAAAGAAACGAAATGTCAATATCTCATGGCTACCTTATTTTAAAAGTAGACACTTAAGGCAACTGGTAGTGGGACCAGAACAGCTCAACAGTCTTTTGAAGTAAATGGAAAACTCAGGGTTAGAGTTAGACTCAAAGTCGTAGAGTCGGAATTTACGTATTTTTGTGATGAAGGAATCGGAGCAGCGGAGAGTATTAATATAATTATTTAAATTTGTACTTAAATAGAGTTTTTAATTATAATGGAAATGTATGTAATTTGCATATGAAATATCGATTTTTTGTAAAATATATGTATTTTTATTTTGATTGCATTGTTTTAAAACTATTACATTGCAATTATGTAGATGTAGTAACAATAAAACATTCAATTGTATTACACAAAGTCGCATTTTTAGGTAAACTTTTAATTTTTTCAACTGAGTCAGAGACGGAGCTAGAGTTGGCGTAGGATTTTCGAAAAATAGAGAAGTTTGAGTCGGAGTTAGAGTTGAATAATTCATTAAGCGACTCCACGGCCCTTGTTTGAATACATCGCGAAGGTCCAATTGACATTTGTGGCCCAATTTTTTAAAATAAGTTAGCTATGAAAAATTGAAATTTAATAACTTTTATCAGATATTACTCAAATTGGATGCCAGTAACAAAATTATGTTTCCTACAAAAATTACTTATTATTTAAAGACCTTTTTAATGATGTCACTTTTGACCTCTGGTGCCATCTAAAAATCTGCAGTTCTTGACATTCTTAAGCAAACTCTCAGGGATCCAACATTTTTGGGGAAAAACAATATAACCTTTCGATTCTTTAATTCAGCTGTTGTAATAAATGATTTTGTCTCAAAAAAGGCTGACTAGTGATCTCGGACACCCTGTATACTAAATCTAGAACATCTACATCAGGTCAACCCGGTCGTGAACAGTGGAAATTCTCGGATTAATTTTTGCTTTGTGGATTTCAAGGGCTTCCAGTAAATCCATTTTTCTACCTTTTTCGGTAAGATGGATTACCGAAAGTACATCCTTGACAAAATTATGGTTTGTTTGTAACAAATGATTCGCAAAAGTTGAATTATCATGTTTTAACTTAAATGATCGATGATGTTTGTTTAATCGGATTTGAAAATTACGACCTGATTGTCCTGTGTATATTTCAATTTATGCAGGGTGCGCCATAAAGACGTAGCAAATTCAACTCTCTTATTTTAAACGAAATTGTATGTTTTTTGGTTTTTCAATTCATTATAAAAATGTTCTATTAATTCGGTCTAAACCTACTGTTTCGCAGGTTTTGGCATTTATAGATAAAGATGATGTTTGCAGTGGTTTTTTAAACCTAAAATATTTACGAACGTAAACAAGAAAGATAATTTCGGTTTTTGCCATTCTCTTTAGAATATAGAAAGCTATCGGTTGCACTATAAAGTTGTTTCGCTTAAGTTATTTGATTAGCTTTTCAATCAAGGGTAACTAGATTTTTTTTAATTGGAAGCGTATATGTATGAATATTTTCTTAATCGACTTAAAATGCAATTCTCCGTACCTTTAAAGTTTTTAAGATAATAATCTTACGTCTACAGTTTGTATATTTACAATATAGAAATTCAGTATAATTCAACCTTAAATAAGTTATATAATTTTATGAACTATCCTGCAATCATTTAAATTATAAATTAAAATAGGTGGCGGAAAGATTGAATAAATTTGAGAATATAGTAAACTATATGTTAACAGTCACTAGTGCAAATGTAATGTAAAATTCAAAGCCTTCGCTAATTTATATTTTAAATGATTCAAACTACAATTTTGTTTAAAATAATTATTTTTTGTTCTGTGGGATCTAGATATAAACAAATTATGTTTATAAATTTATTATTTTCTTAGACACAGCTCCATAAAATAGGAATCAGATTAGATCTGAGGGTGAGGGTGGGCCTTATCCTCGAGGGTGCCACTTACCTCCTACAGACGACTTAACCCAGATAAAACGTGCTCAGCGCTCGATAAAGCGTGCCGACAAAATGAACGAAATAGATTTAGCTTTTTCAAAGCTTCATATTCCTGTGTACGCTTTACAATAGAGGCGAAATAAACATGTTTGTTCAATAAAGTTCGAGGGTTTTTCGCTATATTTCCAAAGTTACAGCTTTCGTTAAAAGTTTTAAAACACACATTGATAAGTTTTACAGAAATATTTATATTTTCTAATTAGATTTATAAAATTGCTGTATTTAAAAAGCTTATCGAGGTCGCTGGCTGACTTTAGTCTATTAATACTTAGAAGAATGTGTTGTCTTTATATACAAGAACTGGGTACGTATTTAGTGAGTTATTTTATAAAATGACAATTTAACACCTATATTTTTTTAAATTAATTGACTAATACTAAAATATTTTTATGTTGTCAAGAAAATAATTTCATGCAACTTATATCTGAAAATTGTTGTTTATATTTTTAATATTAATGGAACGATCGAGTTTTCTTTAATTGCTGAAATACCCTGTATAAATTATATTCAAACTCTAAGTATAAAATATATTACTATTGTACCTTTCAACACTGGCTTTCTTTGTCCTTACCTCTATTTTTATCTAACTATTCAACAGATAAATAACACATACTAAAAATTGTATAATAAAGTAACCCCAATTTAAAATGCATTGGTTATTTAAGCACAAGTACTGTAAATGTAATTTTTTCGGCGAGGTCATAGAAAATAGTTATTTAGATAACTAATTAGTGTGTGAAGTAGAGCTTTTGCGTACAATTTGTAAGTTTACGGCATGGGCTGTCAGGCGAGTGTTTTAATCGCAGGAAGTGCGCAAAAGCTCTTCCCACGCAAGTTGCTTACAATATTTTATCAACGACTAGTATTTGTTATAAAAAAAAAAAAAATAAAGCTATTTTAGAGCCTAACAATAATCTGAAAACATTTTTGAAACATCTTTTTTTGTTTTCGAGATACAAACAAAAAACTGATTTTATGAAAAATCGTTTTTATTTTTTATTCAAAAACTACTAAATCTGCACATTTAGAACTTTGACAATATACAGGCACTTTTTAATGAGGACTTTAGTAGCATATTTTTTTAAGATGACTATAACATTTACATGGGGACAATAGCCAACTTTTGTTTTTCTTATGGGCGCCATTTTGGACTTAAATATCAACAGTATGAAAAAGTTGCACAAACTAAATTTATTCTACTTTTGTTATTATTATTCTAAAACTATTCCTAAAAAATTAATTCTTGCATGTTTTGCTATATCTCAGTAAATATTGATTACCATCACATCTAAGCATAATATATTTTTAACTTTACTGTAAATCAGTGGTTAATACGCGTGGCGCATGAAGTAAAATTTCGAGTTTAGAAAAGCCCCGTGAAAATTCGTCTCGGGCGACCCGAGACCAATTTTCTACGCGGGGCTTTTCTAAACTCGAAATTTTACTTCGTGCTTAGTCTGGGAGTGGAAGACACTTGTAGTTTAAAATACATTACAATTGTTAAAATATGTATCGTAACTGTCACAAAGAAAAACAACAACATGGCCATCTCATTAGTGTTCAATTCTAACTCGTGTCAAGTTGACACGATTAGCTATAGTCGTCTTATGCCGACTTATCTCAACTGTCATTATAGTTTAAATGTTGGCTACCGCCGACTTATGTTAACTGTTATTATAGTCTAAATGTCGGCTAGCGCCGGCATATGTCAACTATCATTATAGTCCAAATTTCGGCTCACGCCGACTTATGTCAAGTTGACACGATGGACTAAATATCGACTGGCGCCGACTTGTGTCAACTGTCATTATAGTTCAAACTTTGGCTGCCGCCGACTTATGTCAACTGTTATTATAGTCCAAATATCAGATGGCGCCGACTTATATGTCAACTGTCATTATAGTCCAAATGTTGGCTAACGCCGACTTATGTCAAGTTGACACAATGGACTAAATGTCGGCTCGCACCGACTTGTGTCAAGCTGAAACGGTAGTCTTATGTCAGTCAACCTAGTGATTTACAGTCAATAATTCACATTTACTCTCTTATGACTATTGTAAGATTTTGTGTAATGATGTCTCTATGGACTGTATTTAGACGATTCTGGTATTATAACTGTTAGTCACTTGGTTAGCTGTCTTTTAACTTATTAGTATTTCGTCATTAAATCACTATATTGACTGTATTTGATATAGTGATTTAAGAGACTTCTATATTGGAACAATATTTTCTTCTGAATCAATGATGTATCACTGTTATAGTTTATTGTACATTTTATATATAAAATGTTAATCTTCTGTTTTTTGTAAAAAGAAAATAGAAAACGTATTTCTTTATAATCGAAATACTAGTGTGGCATTATAATCTTAATACATTGCTTGACTGTCTTTGGACTATCATAGGATTTTGTCATATTATATCTCTATTGACCGTGTTTTGACTATTGTGACTGTAAGTAGCTTGGTTGACCGTCTTTTGACTATGCGAGGATTTTGTCTGATTATGTCTCTATACAGACTGTGATGTTATGAGAGACAAAATCAGAGAAAATCCTCACATAGTCAAAAGACGGTCAATCAAGCTACTTACAGTCACAATAGTCAAAACACGGTCAGGAATGCGTATCTCTACTTACGACAACTGGTAATACATCTCAGTGATGCAAATAAGGAGTTTCACAAAAAACAGAAATTCTGAAACGTAAAACAAATTCATTGCAAGAGGTAAATATAATTTGATCTGAAATTCCCCAAACCATCGGAACATATGTGTGTAAAGGACGCAACTCTCCTTGATTCACATCCAAATATTAATGTATGCAACTTACCAGCCAGCGGTGCAGCGCAGGTTGAACAAATCGAAATATTAATGTATGCAACGTATCAGTCAACAGTGCAATGCAGGTTGAAACTCAATGCGCCAATGCAGTTGAGACAAACGTTCAAAATAATAATATAATTCCATCTATAAATGTAGGAAATACGAATCAACCAGTTAGCAATATCAATGAAACCAACATTTGGAAAACGGTACGCACAAAACAAAGACAGCCACTTAAAAAGGTAATTGGACAATATATGGATTCCAAACTAAAAGGTATTGGCAAAAAGGCCCACTTAGATATTTACTGAGCCCACCCGGATACAACAACTGATGTCATCAACAGCCACTTAAAGAATCACAATATGCTAATAAAGAGCTGTAAAAAACTTTAATCAAGAAGAACGGAAGACTACTCATTCTTCAAAATTTCAGTTCTATTTGATATCTTGCAAGCAGTAGAAGACCCCGTTTTATGGCCAAAGGGTATAGAAGTAAGGGGTTTCTTATTCAAACGAGCGGCCCTTCCTCCAAAGGAGCAAACTATGAGTTACTAACGAGTAATGCATTATTATCCAGAATTATTTATCCAGGATTTCCAAAAACAATAGAAAAAATGCTTAGTTCCATAAATTTCATTTCGGACAAAATTTACATGTGGCGATTTTAACGTACATTTGTAGGGCTCTAACTGATGTTAGAGTCCTACAATTATGCAATCTTCTGTCATCTTATGGATTGCACAAGTTGACTGAACAACCTACAAGGAAAGACGCATGTTTTGATAATATATTCTCAAATACTATCCGAGAAAATGATATAACTAAGATAATACTAATTGATGTAGGCATCTCTGACCATCTCGGAATGAATCTTCAAATCGACCACAGTGAACTTATAAAAAAGAAATTATAAGACCAATCACACAGTCAGGTAAATTTTCTTTTTATAAAATATTTGAAAATATAGACTTCTCAGCTATAAGTTAGACCGAAAATATTAATGCTGGATGAAATATGTTAATAGGCACAATTCGTATTTCCTACACGTCAGCTTTCCCTGAACGTAAAATAAAATGCACTCCAAATAAAGATAACATAAAGTGGTTTGGACCTCAACTTGTCAAATTAAGAGAACAGGTACTACTGTTTCGAGGTAGTCGTGAAATGTATCATAACGATTTTATTAACACAGCATATAACTCACTTAATAGAATATATAATGATAAAATAAAAGAACAACAAAAAATGCAAAATGAATCATATATAATGTCCTCTACCAATAATTCCAAATCTATCTGGAAATTGTGAAGTCAAAAATGGACTATTGCAAAAACGCCAACAATCATGTAGATATTAGTTCTAATAAATTTAACAACTTTTAGCTAGCGTCGCCGAAGAGGTAGTAAACTCTATAAATACACCCGATCCTGAGCTACATGTTAAACATCAATTGTTTATCACCCAATGATAGCGTATTTGACTTTCAAGAGATATCTCCCATCAAAGTGCGTGATACAATCTTAAAACTCAAAAATAAATCAGTAGGGACATATACGGGCTAAATTTGGAATTAATAAAAAAAATTGTGGATTTGCTGGTAGACAAAATTACTAGCTTAATAAACAAATAAATAAAATCTGGAATTTTTCCTGATATTCTAAAAATTGCTAAATATGTTCCAATATATAAAAAAGGGAACAGGTGAGATGTTACCAACTACCGACCCATATGCATTCTCCCTGTGCTCTCGAAAATGTTTAAGTATTTTTTTATGTGAGCACATAACTAACTACCTGAAACATCACAATCTCTTGATAGAGGCACAGTTTGGTTTCAGGAAAAACAGGTCTACAATAAAAGCCGTTGGAGAATTTGTGAACTACACAATCGACTACTTTAAAAATAACAAGAAAGCTTTCGATTGTCACACAATACTTTTACAAAAACTGTATTTTTATAACTTTATAACAAAGGTGTACGCTGATAACGACTTATTTAACGAATAGAAGGCAAAAGGTGTTTTCAAACAGCATATATTCTGAGAGAAACATATTATACATGAGGTTCCTCAGGGATCTATGTTAGGACCCCTTCTTCTTCTTCTAGCCTTTCCAACTACAGCATGGTTCTACACTGCTATACGCCGATGATACAACGATCTCATTTAAAGGTAATATTATAAGTGATATCGAAACTGAACTTCAAGAGGAAATAGATTCAATTAACATCTGGTTTGATAGCAATAAGCTGAAAGTAAATAAAAATAAAACGCAAACAATATATTTCTCCTTGAAACAGAATTGTGTATCTGAAAATAGACATATAAATTTCCTTGGTATGCATGTTGATACAAAATTAACATGGTCGCAGCATGGGAAACTGCTCAAACCAAAACTCTCAAAAGAAGTATATGTTTTGAAAAATTAATCTAGATCATTAACAACGCATATGTTACGAAATATTTATTTTGCTTATTTTCACTCACACGTAGTCTGTTTAATAATACTTTGGGGACAATCCAGTATTATGTCAGACATATTCCGTCTGCAACGACGCGCTATTAGAGTATTGGCAGGAATAAAATACCGAGTAGAGTGTAAACAATCTTTACAGTACCTAGTATCTTTATATTGAAGTCTATTTTAATAATACAAGTGCAATAATATTTATCGTGATTATGACACAAGGAAAAGAAATGAGATAAGGGTTAACTCATTTAGACTTAGCAAAGCGAAAACAGGCCCACGATATAATGGAGCAATTATTTTTTACCATCCTTCCTCCAAATATAGAACGCATACAAACCAAATATCTGAAGATTTGGTGTAAACAGGTTTTAACGCAAAATACCTTCCAGTTTACTACATATTATATTGCATTTTAAAAATTATTCTTATCTCTAGTTTTAAAGTGTTTTACTATATGTTATATTGTATTTTATTTCTGTTTGCCAAGTTTTTAAAGTGTTTGTGCGTCATGATTCTCCTTATTCTTTTATCCATGTATATGTTATATTTTTAATTGTATTTATTGCTAGTTATTATATATCCGCAAGTTTTTTGTTTGTGTTTAAAGATACTTTGTATGAATATTTACGCACGTTTATTATAGTTGCAGTTATTATAATACACTACGTTTGTTTATTGCTAGTTATGTCTGCTGTAGAAATTATTAGTTAGTACTAATACTTATTCTATTAACCTGTGTAAACGAAAGTATAATCATCAATAAATATTATTATTAATATTAACAAAAAGATTAAAACGAAATTTCAAAAAATCCGTTTTTTGACAATACCTCAAAAACGAACCAAGATATTTTAAATTTGTTTTTAGATTATTATTGGGCTCTAAAATACGCAACTTTGCCCTAAAACCGACTCTCTATCTCTTCAAATAACCGAGATCCCCATACATTCTGTTGAAATACGGGCACCCTGTATATTATATTTATATTATATTCTGTAACAACTATTTACTATTTCACTTTACATTTTGGCTAATTGCGAGAATATCTTAGTTCAGCGGCCGATGGACTGTCATAAATAGTAACACAGGCCAACAAATGTTGACTTTTTAAAAGTTGATTTCGATCTGACATCTGATTTTGTATAATTTTGATCTGGTAAATTCAAATCCGAGTGTCATTTTTATCAATGTTGAAAATAAATTAATAAATAATTTGGTCAAAATAAACGCTACTTTTATTGATACAGAGACAAAAACAAATTACAAATAGTAAACTAAATTGATAAAAGTCTTAAACAATCGTTAATGTCTTTTCGTTCCGAAAGATCTTTCCCTCTTGCACGAAAAACTTGGTTTAGTGGATTTTCTTCTGTATTTCAGGGCCGGATTGTCCCTTTTTATTGACCAGCAGTAATCAGTCATCATTGAAACATTCCACCGACCTTGATACCTGCATTGCATTTCTTTCATGTCTTGATGGAACCTCTCACCTTGCTCCTCACTCACATCACCAAGATTTTCGGGGAAGTAATCAAGATGCGAGTGTAAAAAGTAAACTTTTATGCTCATATTACATCCCAATTCCATAAATTTCTGTAGCATGTTTTTGACAATTTCCTTGTAGTTTGGATCCTTGTTTCTACAAAGGTATTTGAAAAAGTCTCCATCTTCATTTAAATCTTTAAAGTATTGTTTTATTAATCCTAGTTTAATATGCAGTAGAGGTAACAAGATTTTTTGTGGATCTACAAGACTTTCGTGCAGAACATTTTTTGATCCGGGAGTTGAATTATCTTTTCTTATCCAGTCTTTTTTCGTCCAATGTTGATGTCTACTTGGACTATCGCACGTACACAAAAAACATGGGTACTTTGTGTACCCTGACTGCTGTCCTAGTAGAAGTCCCACAATTTTCAAATCCCCACAAGTTTTCCAACTATGATCATTGTATTTAATCTTTTTAAGCATTACTTTAAGATTTCTGTAGCTTTCCGTCATTTGCACAGAATGGGCAACCAGTGCCGATGAAAAAATATTCCCATTGTGCAAGAGAATAGCTTTAATTTTATTTTTCATTTAATTTTTATTCGCAAATATTTAAAAAGCCATAAATATGACACCTAGAAATGTATTAAAAAATTGTGCGTGATGGAAACAAACAAATTTTGATTGCTTATAAGATTAGCCACCAAAATTTAAAAAATATGAACAAATCCAAATCACAAGTATTTTGTTGGCCTGTGTAATTATTGTTAAAAAAATTACTTTCGTTCAAAGTGCATTACGAAAGCTATAATCGACAAAATACCACCTTTGCCAATGGCTTTTCAACTTAATGACCGTTTTAATGCGTTCTTATTTTACCTTTTAACATCAACTACCCACTTTACTGCACACGTATTTCTCTTGTATTTATTGACCAATTTTATTGAACTAAAAACCAAAGTTAATGGCCGTTTAGATACTAAAAAATGACGTGAATATTATTTTTTTCAATAATAAAAATCATGTGACCAAGATTTATTTTAATTTTGATGAAGTTAATAAAAAAATATATATTTCGTGTCAATTTGTGGCATTGAAACTGCTATCGACTTTGTTGGATAATTTATATCGATCAATAAATAACAGAGTTATGGCGTTGGGTGTTTTTTTATCGAACACCCGGTATATATAGCAATATTATTTGATTTTTACAAAGTACATGCAATTCTGCGACTAGTAACTATTTTTTATATGTTTATTATTAGTAGAGTTATTAAAACATTTATTTTGAGAATAGACATCCTATATATCTAACGACAACATATACAGAGAGTTTTATGTAACACCGAACATGCTAGAATGTACTCAATGTTAATTTTCCTATGTTCGATGTGTACTGGGACGCATCAAAGCATTGAGTACGATGTGATTGGCTACGATTTTTAATGGTAATATAGTCAACCTAATGTACGAGTGCACATTGGGAAGAGTTTCCCGTCAAAAATAAATTACATTTGTCAATTATTATGTCAACCACAATATATTCTATTATAAATATTTTAGTTCAATGGAATGCTTATCAACTTTTGTTATATTTTTAATCAGTATAATACTAGTTAAATAAAATATAAATGCTTCATCAATAAACACATTTTGTCGCAACATTTCGTTGTTTTATCTCTTACTTTTGTCATACAGCAACTATTAACGTTGAAATTTGTAGGACCTAAACTAAAATTCTTGTAGAACTCTTATGTACAGAGGATTTTTAAATATTAATAATTTTTAAAATAGTAAGGATATTATTAGACACTCTTGGACACAATGGAAATTGCTGAAGTTCCTCTCTTCTGATAATATCGACGGACTTCTAACTCCTTACTTGTAAAATTTATCCAAACAAACTGTTTTAAAAGGGTAGAAATAGTTAAAATATGTGTTGGTCAATCAAAACATTTTAGAGAAAATAAATCATGGGCATTTCTTGAACTGTTTTCTCCATGGTATAAGTATACCAGAAAAATCTGTTCCTCCTATGTACACATTATTAATATGTTAAACTCTTCGTCTACGTCGGCTTCAAGTGCTACAAGAGCAAATATCACTTGCTTGCGATAGCTGACAAATTTCATTTATTTTTAATAAGAAGAGTGTAAATTAGGTTGACTATATTAAAATTAGAAATCGTAGCCAATCACATCGTACTCAATGCTTTGATGCGTCTCAGTACACATCGAACATAGGAAAATTAACATTGAGTACATTTTAGCATGTTCGGTGTTACATAAAACTCTCTGCATGTAATCAGAGTGGGGGATAGTCGAGTGAGAGCCACTCCAGGTTTTTTTAAATTATTATCTTAGTCTATTTAGACATTTTTGTTATTGTTGCATGTAGGCTATTTATTGGTACCTGTATTACAATTATAATCCAGTTCACGAAAGGTATCCTGTGACATTTAAGTTCAAATGAAAATAACTATAGTAACTCTAGTTAAGAGAGTTTAGTATGAGTTGCAATTACGCACACAAAATTAGAAGAAATAATGTTAATACGAAAATACCTCAAAGAAAAATTGTACCATAGATTTTAAACCTATAATCATAGGTCACCTGTCGTGAATTCTGTCCTATTAAAGTTTTCATTTTTTGTCAATATTCTTGATGAAATTGTCAAAAAAGAAAAAATCCTTGTATTTTTTGAAGTTCACACTAAATCAATGTATTATACGGCTGGCGCATGAAGTAAATATTTCGAGATATTAAAAGCTTGAAAATGTGCTAAAAAGGCGCAATATGAGATTTGAAAGCTATATAGACTAAAAATCAAACTATACACCATTCCATTTGTTTCTGGATCTCGCCTAGCTATGGAAAAGTGACAGTTTAAGTATTGTAAATGGGGCTGGTTGTGTTTTAAATCAGGGTTTTTAAATGTCACTGTCAGATGTTCGATTTTAAGGTTATAATTTCTGACTATTGTGATCTTACACTGTTGCCTGTTTTACAAATTTTCAGATATAAAAGGATAATAATATGCAGTTTTAAGATTAACAAAATTGACTACTTTGATACTGTAAAAATTTTCTAAGGAAAATAATTTTAGCTGCAACAACATGTTTTTGTTCACAGAGAATTTTGCGCCCATTAATTAATTTGAATTTATACCCCATACTTTTAACAACCCTATAAAGTGTTGTTCTACTCCCATGGAACTTATAATTTTCTTTCATATCATTCAAAAGATCTCTCAAAGTAAAATACAGATTTCTAGAGTTATATTGCCAAATTAGTTGTTGCAGATCTTTTCTAGCTAGGTGATTCCAAAAATGGCTGTTTTTAGATCGTTTGCCAGAAGTAGTAGATTTCAATTCGTCAGGTCTTTGTCGTAAAATTAATTGTAATGAAGATCTCCCTACCTGAAACGTAATTATCTTTAATTAAATATATATGATAATTAAAATACTAGACATACCCCAAAAATATCTATTAAAATCGTAATAATATTGTGATGCTGTAGATTTGGATTACTTTGCCTAAAATGTTTGTAGGATTTCAGAATTTGTAACCTTTTTGATTCAGAGATAATCTTTGGCATGTTAATATTTAATATGTGCCTGAAATTATTTTTCACTTTGACATTGACACAGCATTGCAACACTAGATTAATTTGATTTAAAAATAAAATGCTCGAAGAAGCGACCGCGTGGCGAAATAATTGTTGCAAGATTAACAATAAACCTCTTGAAAATTAAAAAGAGGATTACTTATGATATCATAAATTATTGCAACATTGTTAAAATAAGGAATCAGGAGTGCCAATTAATAAAAAATGTAAATGTTGATACTGCAACATAACAACACGAAAGCATGGCTAGGCGAGATCCAGAAACAAATGGAATATATTATAGCTACTTTTCATTTTGCAACATTTCTGACTTTCATGCAAAAACAATTGGCATTCCTTAAGCTTTTCATAGAAATTCAATGAATTCATTGACTAATCATTTAACTTAAGAGCGCCAATTTTTGCTAGTTGTGTGTTTCTAGGATACGAGATGGCGCAGAGATAGCAAAATTGCTGAAAGTAGTTTTGACTATGTATTGGTTTATAGTGCCTGTCAAATTTTATTAGAACGAATAATAAAAATTATGAGCGCCGGGCGAATGAATCCGTATTGAATTACACTAGACAAGTAAATTGAATAAATAAATATTCACGATTTTAATTTTAATCGACATACATACAACTGTTTTTGCTTGTCTCATTTCCAATACTTATTTTTATTATATTATTATGAATTACATCAATATAAATATATATTACATATACACAATTATTTATGTGTATACAAATTAAGAAAATATAATTGATGTATATTAATACCAACTTCATTCAGACTCCAGTTCAAATGCACAAATTCATTATTTGTGTTGAATCGAATTAAATTAAAAGGTACATTTAACCGTAGCTAGAGCGGGGGGGGGGATATGTGGATCAGCCCCCCCATCCCCCCCCGGAAAATTTTAAAATGTAAAATTTTTGTATGTAAAAGCTTTTACATACAAAAATTTCGGGAGGGTTGAGTTGAACCCCATACCCCCCCTTCAAACCTAAACAGAATAAGACTGCACTTACAATTTTTCATTTATTTTGTATAAAATTTAAAACCGTGTCCAGTTAATCTACAATTTTACAAGAATGCGTATGTGAATAATGAACATAAAATATTATTTGAAGACTTCTTCTTTCTTACACTTAATGATTTGCTAATACATTTGTTATAGTTTCTTCAGATTTCCTCTTTTCGTTTCAACGATATATTCATCGTTCACAAAACCATTCTCATCTAATTTCTGAACGATCATAGTATGCTCGTTGTACAATATACTGTTAATAACTGTTCATTTAATTTTAAGGAAATTTATTGTTTCCCAAAATTATTAACTAATTTGCAAAGAACATGGTTATTATGAAGAACGTTTTGTGTCTGAAAATCAACAGAATCGACTTAAAATTGAATGAGTTTACACACAAGTAAATATACAAAATTTAGATATCTTGACTAGGCTTTTCAAAAATGCATGTTATTATTTATACAGACATTTCCATTGCATATATCTATGTATAAAAATAGATAACTATTAAGGAATGACACCTTTTTTTTAAATCGAAAACCCTACAGTTGATATTAAATAAAAAGAATAGTAGAACAAAAAATGTGCAAAATCAACAGATCGTAAAATTCACTGAATTTACACAGTATAAAATTGATTCATTTTAAAATTCTTCAAGTATATGTAAAATATCTTAACTAGTGTATGATATACAGTTTACATATCGAAAACATTTTAATTTAAATCATTGTCCCTCATTGTTTTGTAAAAAAGAAAAATTATGAATGAGGCAGAGATGTTTATGCATTTATTTAATTTGGTTAGAAATTATGCTTGTGGTAAATTAATTTATTTATAATTTCGAGAAAAGAAACATGAACAATTTAAAATGTTTTTTGGTATTATTATTTTAAAGATAAAATATATAAATATTTCGTTCGGTGGGCGAGTTTCTGGAATGTCTTCATAAAAATAATATAAACTAGTCAGTATTAAACTAAAATTGATAATGAGTAACTTGTAGTCTAAATTATAGTTTTTGTGAAAGTTCAAATAAATGTGGTAAAATTTAATGGCCGTATTAACAGTGGTTAATAGAAAGCCTTCTAAGGATAAATAGAGCTTTATAAAGTCTTTTAATCTATCTGCTATTAGATCTTATTAAGCTATAGTTAATTAATAGTTTAAAATGTGATTCAATCATATATTCATAGCCTACAACAGTTTTGAAATTATCCACTAACCTCTATTAATAATACAGTAAGTGTTTTGATATTACAAAATACCTAATTAAACTCACTCAGTTTTTAGAACATTTATTGTGTTATTGATTTATATTTTATTCACTATTTTTAATTAATATTGACAGGCTCTCGTTACAATTCTACCAGTTTTTTGATTATCCACAAATATATTTTTTTATCAACTCTGTTTTGTTGAATTCATTAATTATGACATAATTTTTTATTTGTAATAATGGCGTTTTTTTAACTTTCTTTAATTTCATTGAATATGTCATACGAAAAAATTTGATACAGGGAGTTTATATTTCAAGTATACACATCCCAATTATGTGCTGTACATTTTCAGACGTTTGAGCATGAAGTAAAATTTCGAGTTTAGAAAAGCCTGAAAATTTGGTTTGGTCGCATAGCGAAGCGGAGCGACCAAACTAAATTTTCAGGCTTTTCTAAACTCGAAATTTTATTTCATGCGCGACACGTATAAAACAATGATTTCTAGTAAAGTTCAAAATATACAGCTTCGTAACAGGGAAAAAAATCTGCATGCTATTAGTTTTGAACTATTGATAAACTAACTTCATGGTAATCAAGTAATTTAGAGGTTATGTAACCCTGTTTTTGTTTGTTTGTGAAAATGTATTTCTTTTTCTAAATTATTTGATTGCAATTTAGTTTTAACAAGTATTTTCCACTCTCAGATCAAGCATGCAGTAAAATTTCGAGTTTAGAATAGCCTGAAAATTTGGTTTGGTCCGCTTTGCTAAACTCAAAATTTTACTTCATGCGTCACGCGTATAAGAAGCTGATTTCAAGTAGGGTTCACTTGTTAACAATATTTAAGTGTTTTAGTGTTTCAGTGTGGCGCATGAAGTAAAATGTCGAGTTTGAAATAGCCCGAAAAATTACTTCATGCTTAACCTGGGAGTAAAATACACTAGTTTAAAGCTTCAAATTGAACTCTATTAAAAAAAAGTATCTGCATATGTCAAAATTTTACTTCATGTGCCACATATATAAGATACTGATTTCAAGTGAAGTACACTTGTTCACAATATTTCAATGTTTAATACGCGTGGTGCATGAAGTAACATTTAAAGTTTAGAAAAGCCTGGAAATTTGGTTTGGTCCGCTTTGCTACGCCACCAAAAATAATTCAGGCTTTTCTAAACTCGAAATTTTACTTCATGCTTAACTTGGTAGTGGAAAAAAACTTGTTTAAAGCTTCAAATTGAATTCTTTCAAAAAAAGCTTTAAAAAAAACATCCTGTATGTATACTTAAAAGAAAAATTCTCTGTATATCTAGTTGGTTTTATCAATTAATGTTTGTTTCATTTTTACGATTTTTTCTGCTTTAACAAACCTTCCTCCTATATCACTATATTTTACCTGGCTGCGTCACTGTAGGCGCATGCATTTCATTGAATAGCATTTTTTACGCTGATTTCAATGATGTGCCACATGTTGACTTTTAAAAAATGTATTGTTTTTATGGTATGCTACTATGGAAACAATCACATAAAAATGATTTATTTGCGTAAAAAAAGATAACGAATCATTAACAGTTTTCCTATTGCACAGCAGCTTTCTATTGTTTGGTTGCCATGGCAAATTGAACAACAACAATAATTGAACAAAAGCCTACACGTGGCACATCGTTGAAATCAGAATTAAAAATGCATTTTAATGATGTGCATACATTTTTGTTTCTATAAGAAAACCAAAAGTTGAGTCTATAAAACAATATATAAAAGCAGATTATTAATAAGCACTGAAATACGCAACTTGGCCTTAACCTATTCTCGATCTCTTCTAATAACCGAGAGATTCTCTATCTCTTCTAATAACCGAGATCCCCTATAGCGCATCTCGAAAAACGGGCACACTGTATTTATTAGTAAGCTGTTCTGAAGATTTGGATTAACTAGCCATATCACAAGACAAATAAAAACATGAAATATTTTTTACACTCAGACATGTCTCGATGATTCGATGATTCGCGTCTGCAAATTCTCGAAATGCCCCACTCTCCCAGACGAGCCGGCATGAAATTTCTGCGTCCCGTTTGTCATGGCATACTATGCAACATAATAAATCACACGACAGATAGCGTATGAAAGTTTAATGGGCGTATTTTCTACGTTCTTTCACCGAAAGGCCCGACATTATTCACGCGTATCGCCGAGGACTTCTTGCAAAGAGGGCGAGCGTGTTTTTATTGTGGAGGCTTTTTATTACTTTCATAAAAAAAAAACTAGAAAGAGAGAGTATATTCAATGTGTGAGCTTTATATTTTAGCAAAAAAGAGAAAGGAAATAGTCTCTTTTCTGTGCTTAAAATAAACCTCTCATATCAATGAAAGGAAAGGTAAAGTAATCTATTACAGTTGAAATATAAATTATACGAAAATGACAGGAAAATATAAAATAGAAATCAAGTTTTATGTTTCCCATTTCTTAAATTAGATAAATGATTTAAAATTGCAATATATTAAAATAGTAGAGTAAATAAACTTTGTCCGGTGCATTAGTGCACTATACAGAGAGTTTTTCTTTTAAGTATACATATTCCAATAATATGCTGTAAATCTTCTTTTTTTAAGAGTTTAATTTGAAGCTTTACACGAGTGTTTTTCACTCCCTGGTTAATGTTTTTTAAACTCGAAATTTTATTGTATGCGCCACGCGTATAAAACGCTGATTTCACGGGAAGTTCACGTGTTCACAATATTTGAGTACTTTCAGTGTTTGATACGCGTGGCGCATTAACCAATCTGGAAATGGAAAGCACTCGTTTATAGCTTCAAATTGAACTATCAAAAAGTGGTATGCATATGCATACACTTTTTGAAAATTACAAAAAATTACTGTATGTGCAGCATGTAGAATTTACATGTGTATTGGTATTTTATAAACAAATACATTTTACCCGGCGCATTCACCAAATGCACAGTATCTAGATGTAATTTTAATTGAAAGTATTCTATCTAGTAGTATCTTTTATATAATCATTACAAATACATTTTTTACGTCTAACATATAAACTATACATATATACTACATATATAGCGCTCGCCTGTTTTATTGTGCTCACCATTGGGATCTCGTAAACTGTTAGAGATAGTAAGACGATTAAGTTAAGACGATATATTAGAAACACGCTTGCATTTTTGATACAAAATAAAATTACTTTAACACATTTTAGCTAGCGTTATTTATTTTTAATGCATGGTGAACAATAGTTTACAAGATCCCAATGGTGAGCACGATAAATAATACGAATGGCATAAAATACATTATTTACTTGAAATCCACTTTCAAGTGTCTTAAAATATAATTTCAATAGTAGGATTTCCTTTCTTAAGATTTTATACAAAGAAATTGTGGAGTATAACTTCTACCCAACGACGAAAAACAAACAAAACGCAACGAAATGGACTAAACCAGGGGAGAAACTTGTCTCGTTTATCTGAATCATTTCTAGCTTTCTTGTGTAAATTTCCTCCGCATTAAGAAAAGTACGTGTATTTTTCCTTTCTGTTAGCTAAAGTATGTTTCAAAAGCTGAAACTTGATTTTATACACTCGTAGCTACTGAATGTTTTTGCTGAGATAATTATATTAGTCTGAGCGTTGTGGTTTAAAGTCTTTCCTGTGTAATTTTTCTCCACTTAAAGAAAATAACGAGTATTATTCCTTTCTGCTAATTAGCTAAATTGTTTTAAAGCTGATGGAAAGTTGATTTTACCAACTTGTGGCTAGTTTGTAATGTTTGCTGCAATAATAGTGTTGGTTACTGTTTAAATTTCCTCCACATAAAGAAAATAACAACAGCCTTATTAATAGACGTTAGAATACATCTTTAACACGGTTCGAAGGATAATATTAACATTTTTAATGATTACTATTGTTAGTTTACAATTAATAATTTAAGGTATGAGATCCGTTTATTTATAACCTCAGTGGCGATAGCAAAATAGGGTTATTTGTAATTTATTAAACTATGTATAATATGCTATAAATCATAAACGTACATACAGAATAAGTATATCTTGAACTTTACATGATATCAGTGTTTTATACACATAGCGGATGAAGTAACATTTTGAGTTTTTCAAGCCTGAAAATTTCAGGCTTTTCTAAACTCAAAATTTTACTTCATGCTTGACTTTCCGAGGAACGGAAACAGTTGCTAAAAGTAAATTTCAATTAAACAATCCAGTAGAAAAAAATAACATTGATAAAAACAATGTAACATAGCCTCTATATTACTTAAAATCTAATAAGAGTGAAGTTAATTTTGAACTATTGATAAAATGGAGGTACGAATAGCCAGACCCCCCCACCAAGTATATATTAACTTGTAACGTGCCGTATCCTATGCAACCCTGTACACCTTTTCCTGTCATAGATTTTGTATTTTCCTTTTCCCTCTTTATTATAGGCTACCCAATTTACATCCGAATTTGACCAACTTCACAATATAGCTTAATATAACAGCAGACTATTTATGATTTTCAACTTTTTATTTAACTTACTACAATTGTTTCACTACACTGTAGCTTCTTCAGGTGAAGAAATATAATACAATTTTTATAAACTAATTTACATTATATACAGTTTTCAGAAGTGTGGGTGGAGGGGGTGTTTTTCTTCAGTTTAAGTCTTCAGTTTTTAGTTTTATCCTTATTGTTTTTTATTATTTTGATAGTGTGTTGTTAGATTGAAACTCAACATTTATGTTTAATTTTTTTAAATTTTTACTGATTAAAAAAAAAATTAAACATAAATGTTGCGTTTAAATCTAACAACACACTATCAAAAATAATAAAAAACAATAAGGATAAAACTAAAAAGGGTCAACGCTGTGGGGTTTATTTGCTTAATTGTGCTGATTGTCCGAAGATTTATATAAGCTAAACCGGGAGAGCATTCAGTGAAAGAATAAATGAACACCAAAAAGCGTTCATTCACCAAAAAGATAATTCAACTTACGCAAACCACCTAATTGAAGACAACAACTTCAATATCCTTCACATCTCTAATAAAGGACGAAAACTAAATTTATTGGGTAATTTAGAAATAAATAAACACATCAATTCAGGAAACTTGCTGAACGACCAGCTTGAACTCTCCAACTCCCCCCTACTTAAACTGAAGAAAAACACCCCCTTCACTCACACTTCTGAAAACTGTATATGATGTAAATTAGTTTGTAAAAATTGTATTATATTTCTTCACCTAAAGAAGCTACAGTGTAGCGAGACAATTTTGTACCAATACGGCTTCCTTTCAAACCGCTCCACAAACCTACCCTTAACTATCCTTACATCCTTACATGCCAAACAACGTATCTAGAAGGTAAATAATCTGCCAACCATTTCTTACATATATCTAATTTCTTTGATTCCATTTGGCATAGGGGCCTCTTATACAAATGCAGTACCCTTAACGTACCCAACCATCTTATCAACCTTATCCAAAATGTCTTCCTCCTGAACAAGGTGTTCCTCAAGGTTCCCTGTTATCGCCCCTATTATACAACATATATTGCTCCACCCCGACCCTAACTACATAAATCCATCCCGTTATCCTCTACAGTTAGCGGATCATACTGCTCTAATTACTCATTCATCAACCCTAGAAAACTTGGTTTTCCAAGTGGAGACCCCAAATTAATCCTAACAAATCCCAACTCCTTTTACCCTATCATCGTATTTCCCGTAATCCTCTTTCTATATCCATTAACGGGTCCACTATATACTTTCCTCCATTGTTCAAATACCTAGGAATCCTTTCAGGCCCAAAACTAACCTTCAAAAATCAAAGCTCCGGAGTAAAAGCAAACATCGTGAAGAGAGCAAAACAGTTCCGTTGCCTGACGTACAAAAACCAAGGAATCGGTACTAACATTTGTACCAAAATATACAAAATGATTTGCCGTCCCATCCTAGACTACAGTTCCATCCTCTTCTTAAATGCATGTACTGCCTCTATGAATAACCTCGAAGTAGCCGAAAGATCCTCTCTCCGTACCCTCACTAAACTTCGACACCCCCAAAACACCCTCCATAACCCATCATATGTACTACTCTATCAAATAACCCAAATTAATCCCAATAAAAGATAGGCTTCGATTTCTTGCAGAACGATTCGCATGCATCCCTAGAAATCCTGCTATAATTTTACCCTACTTTGCCACCTTGACATCACAACAAACCAAATCTAAGGCAATCCTCGAGTCTATAGCCCTTGTGAAGATGAAAAAAAAAACAACAAATTATAGTTGATTTTTAAAGAATGTAAAATTTATTTATTGTATTTCTTTTTCAATAAAGATATTATAGTAGTCATCAAAAGTATGTAAACTTAACATAAGTCGGCGTTAGCCGACATTTGGACTCTAATGACAGTTTACATACAAGTCGGCGCTAACCGACATTTGGCCTATTATAAAAGTTGACATAAGTCAGCGGTAGTCGACATTTGAACTATAATGACAGTTGACATAAGTCGGCGCAAGCCGACATGTAACCAATTGTGCCAACTGGACACGAGTTTTAATTGAACTATAATGAGATCGCCGTGTCATTGTTTTTTTTTGTGATGGTGATCAATATTTAGCGAGATGTAGCGATAAAATGCAAGAATTACTTTTTTTTGTGAATAGTATTAGAATAATAATAATAAAAGTAGAATAAATTTTGTTTGAGCATCTTTTCAATATTGTTAATATTTAAACTATAATATCTTCAATGGGGAAAGTGCTATTATGGACACATTACCATATTTGGTTTGGTTATATGAAATAATTATTATTTTCAGGGAAAAAAACATCTGGAATCAGGAAAGAGTCAGTGAAAAGTCAGGGAAATTTAACATTTAAAATTGGTCGCCACTATCAAATATTTTACAATAATGCACCCACTCTGCACTATTGAACAACGATAGAAGCAATTTTCACAGTCACCCCTTACTCGAAGAATTTATTATTTTTGATATTCGAACTTTCCCAAAATAAAATATGTTAATATAATAGTTAAAAGTTGATGTAATTCCATTAAAATATTTAATAATAATGCGCCCACTATGCATTATCGAACAATGTTAGAAGCAATTTTCACAGTCATCCCCTACTCAAAAAATTTGATATAAAGAAAACACTTAACTTTTTTATACCACTTTTATTTTACTTTCATGACTAGTTTCAATTACACGGTAATCATTTTCAAACTAAGTACTTAAAACATGGGTTACACAGGTAAATATACATTAGGTCAACCTGGTCGTTAAGGATGGAAATTCCCGGATAAATTTTTGTTTTGTGGATTTCAAGGGCTTCTAGTAAATCCATTTGTCTACCTTCTTCGGTGAGATGGATTACCGAAAGTACATCCTTGCCGAAATTATGGCTTGTTTCTAACAAATGATTCGCAGAAGTTAACTGATAGCTGGCTATCCGTACCCCCACTAAAAAATCTTTATTGTCGCTAAACCAAAGGGGCGCAAAAAAAGTTTCTTACGGTAATAAGCAGTGCATAGAGAGCGCATTATGCTGCATTGTTATTTAAATTTTTTAATGGGGAGGCTAGGTAAACGGAGGTCTATAGTAACAGCATGTAGATTTTGGTCTATTAATACGCAATGTTGGTATTGTGGTTGTAAGGGTGTAGTAAAAATGAACTAGTATTAAAGTATAACAATATTAACTACGATTCTAATAATATGGCTGCAAGTGTTTTACTTATTTGTGTTAAGTAAATATGTTTCTAAGCCTGTAAGTAGATTTTACCAAAATATGGCTTGTTTGTAATGAAGGCTTTTGCTGGAATAATAAAGTTGGTTTGAGTAATTAAAATGATTACATACAAGACGTGTCGCTTTAATTAAAATATAATGGCCGAGTTGGGGGTAAGTTATGTAATTTTCATGTAATCCGCTGTGTCTAGACTGGGGACGAAAAATGTATGGGTTGATTCTGGAAATTGTCTGTGGAATATGTTGGATGAATTTTACATGAAGCATACATGTGTATAGGTCCACAGTATTTTGAATACGTTTTTTTTAATACTAGAGTCGTTAAACACGAAATGAATATTTTCCTTTCATTTGAAACATTTATGATCTATCTTTCAACCAAAAAGAAAAGTTAAACAAAATTATTGCATAATTTAGAAAGAAAATATTCAAGAATGAATTCAGTTAGAACAATGGTGATGTAGGTTTTTTATTGGAATATGTTTTTGGAAGGTTAACTATTCAATTCTCGATATTTGTAAACTGTAACTAGGCTTACAAAAATGTTTCAAGTTATTTCCAATGTTTGCACATTTATGTATAAATCTTAATTCATAAAACATTTTGCTAATATGTTTTTCCAATCAATTGTGTCAGAAATCATTAAGTAAATAATAGTTATTATTGGAATTTCGGATATTTAAGAAAAACAACATTTTAGTCATCTCAATGCTCAAATTTCGTGAAGATAACCCAATGGACTATCAAGATATGATTTTTTGATAATTACAATTTCACAAATCTCACATAAAATTTCCTTTTTTAAAGTTCAATTGAATATAACTCAAAAACTATGAATAAGGTATTATTAAATAAACACCTATTTTTTAAGTGTGATATTTGCGAAAGTTATCTTAATGGGTTATTAAGTTATAATTTTTTGTAAATTTGAATTTTTCTAACTCTTATCAAACTACTCTTCTCACAGTTCAATTAAAGATAACTCAAAAACTATGCGTTAAATATGTTTGGATTTTTGGTGTGCTATTTCTTTATTATCTATACAAAATGTTATGACAATATCTTAATGGGTATTAGGCTATGATTTTTTTAAATGTTAATTTCTGCAAAACATAGATAAAACTACTCTTCTCGAAGTTCAATTGATAATAATAATAATATTTTATTAGTGTTAAAACAGAGCTTACACAAGTCAAGGTGTACAGGGTGGCCCACATTGGATGTTACTATAGGGAATCTCGGTTATTAGAACAGATAGAAAAAATCAATGGCGCATCCTCGACCTCTTTTATCGAGACAAACCTAATGCCGAAAACAGAAATTAGTTATCGTCTTTTGTTTTAAAGTTATAGCCAAATATTTAATATTTTCCATTTTCGATTTTTGTAATATCTCAGTCATTTATTATTTTATCAATATAAGAATTGCATGTTCTTGAGGTACTTTTTCGAGGAGAATCAAATGCAATTTACAGATTTTTCTGTCTTCATTAATAAAAGAGATACAGCACTAAGTTATATATTTTAAATAGAACTCATAGTTGGCTGTGCTATTATTGAATTGGTTATTTTCTCCATTTCTATGCAATTCTTATCTTGATAAAATAATAAATTACTAAGATATTAATAAAAATTAGAAACAGAAAATATTGAATATTTGGCTATAACTTGAAAACAAAAGACGATAGCTAATTTTTGTTTTCGGCATTAAGTTTATTTCGAAAAAAGTTCTCGAAATTTATTATTAATTTTAATTGCTATAATTATTTAATAAAATGACTATTCTTCTTGAAGTCGATGCGCCATCGATTATCTCTTCTAACAACCGAGATTCCCTATAGTAATATCTAATTTGGGCCACACTGTACAGTTAACGAATATAATAATAGTAATGAATTTCATCATACAAAAATCATACATATTAGTTTAAAAACAATTTCGTAATTCATAATGATCAAAAACTGCAATCAAAAAATAACACTAAAAAATCAATTTTAACTCTCATGACCAGTAAATCCAAATTAAAATATATGCTTTAGAAAGTCCTTTATGGTATAGAAGGCATTTTTGAATAAACGTATTTTAATTTCTTGTTTAAATTTTACCGCATTTACTGTCTGGTAAACAATTAAATTATTTAAGACCATAATCATTTTCACAATTTCTAAATCTTTGAAGCCTACGACTGGGAATGCTTAGGTTACTTTTTGTTCTCGTGTGATAATTGTAATTTTGTTGGTCTAATTTGTTTTCGTTATAACAAGATTTAACTAATATTAAACTTTCAAGGGTATGGAGACAAGGAAGTGTTAATATATTTAGCTTTATGAATGAAGATAACTCACAAATTATGTGCTAAGGTTATTTGATAATTAACTATATAGAAAGGGAAATCTTTGCTTAATATATCCGCACACAATTTAATAAATTATCTCAATTAGTTGTAAACCTATGATTTTTTAAAATTGTGATTTTCCTGAAACTCTGATAACATACTTTTTAAGTTCCATTATTGACGGCATATTTGAAAGAAAAATGTTTTGTTAATATTTACACATAAAATTTTATAATGATACCTGAATACATAATTACGTTAGGATATTTTAATTTTTCAATTATGATTATTACTATATCTTTTACCAGACAATTATTCTTGTAGGTCAATTCAAGCTATATTGAATTTTTGGATGATATCATAATTAAAAGGATAAATATTTGTTTAATACCCACGCAAATGATTTTTTGAAATTTTAATTGTTATTAATCTAAAATAAAATTACTTCTTGAAGTTCAGTTGAAGATAACATGAAAACTATGAATGGGGTATTATTTGATAATGAAATATATTCAAACAAGATAAATTCAAATTCAAAACTATTTGAATTCGAGAAAATAAGCTTACGCTTCTTATAGTTAATAATATATAAAATTACGAAAAAACTATTCGTGAAAAAATCAAATTAAATAAGATTTTAAATATTTCATTGTATAATTCAATATCCGGAGGTGTATTTGCACGGGAAGTAGTTGTTTCAATGGATATTTATCGTCTTAAGTTGTCTTATTAATTAAGACATTGTTTGCATTTTCTCGAATAGTTTTTTCGTAATTTTATATATTATGAAATATATTGATTGGGAAATATTTGCTTAATACTTGCACACAATTTATTAAAGATATCTTAATTAGTTCTGAAATTTAAAAAAAATATAAAATGGTATTACAACTAGTACTCGTTTCGAAGTTCAATTGAAGATAACTTGAACATTATTGATGTGTTAATTTGTTATGATGACATGTTTTGAAAAAGAAATCTTTTCTTAATATACACATAACATTTTATAATACCTTAATCTTTTTTTTTTGATTATGGATAGTAACATAATTTTTCTCGTAGTTCAATTAAAAATATCTAGAATGCTTGGATAATATCATAATTAGAAGGACCAGTACATGTTTATTATATACACACAATTGCAAGAGCTTGGATTATTATAAATTTTAATTGGTATTACTATTAAATAAAATGACCCTCTTTCTTAAAGTTCAATTGCAGATTACTTTAAACAATGTACCTAAAATTCTTCTTCCTGTAGTTTAGTTGAAAATGTCTAGAAAACAATAGACGGGGTATTTTTGGATAATATAATATTACGAAGGAGACATATTTGTTTAATAACAACAGAAAATTTCAATAGGTATGATTTTTATACTGAAAATTGAAAGTATCAATATGAATTAATAAAATGTGTACGAATTAAAGAAAGTTAAATCATTTGACACTATTTTGTTGTTGCTTTTCTGCTTTTTCTTTTTTTTCGGTTTTTTACTTGTTTTGCATGTATATGGTTATTTGGTGCAAATATTAGATCGTGGACAATTATTATCTGTGCGATCAAAAAATGAACTATTAATTCATTTATCTAGTTCCGTGGTTTTCAAACTTTTTTGGCGATTAAACTCTTTTAAAGCAATAAATATCTTACGAAGCATCAAAATTAAATGTAGATTAATTATACTTTATGTCGCCGCATTTCTGTAGTTTCTTACTATGTTTTATATTTTCTCGGCAATCTCTGTTGACTTCATAATTATCATACGTTTCTTAATCTTATACAGGGGTCGAAATCAAACACAATTCTTTTGTAAGTAAGGTATCAAGAAATGTCAACAATTTCGACAAATGTTCAATATAGTTGAGATTCTAGAAGATTTAACCTTTAGACTTGAGGAAAATTATCAACTGTTCGGCAATTTATTGCAAATAACCAAAGTGATGTAAATGAAAAAAATCAACAAATTTATATAAATATTAATACTACGAACAATATACTGTTTTTTTTTTATTATTTAAATATACATATTCCATATAAACCTAAGTAGTATATATTAAACTTCACAATATTTTAGTGTTTATACGCTTTGCGCATGAAGTAAAATTTCGAGTTTTGAAAAGCCTAATTTGGATTGGTCGTTCCGCTTCGGTAAGCGACCAATCCAAATTTTCAGGCTTCTCTAAACTCAAAATTTTACTTCATGCTTAGTTTTGGATTGGAAACACTCGTTAGAAGCTTCAAATTGAAAGCTGTTACGAAAACAACGAATGTTTATTATTTATCAAATTAATTATTTAATTAAATTGAAGATATTTGTATAATTGTCCGATAATTATTAAAATGCACTAAATAAATAAAATTGATTGAACATTTTAAAAAAATTTACGAACATTTTTCACGTTCAAGTGAAAATAACTCAACGACTATTGATGGCGCATATTTTGATTTTTACATATTTTGAAAGACCGATAATTAAGTGATATGTACAACAATGTGATATTTCAAATCGTATCCAAGTGGTGAATTCTTAAAATTTTTAAATCATTTGAAATAATCAAAATTTACTCCCGTTTCGCGATCAAGTGAAAATAACTTAAAAAATATTATTAGGATATATTTTGATTTTCATTTATGTTTGTGATTATGTTGATTTACTACTTTTCATTATTTTGCTATACATTTGTATAACTATAAAATACTAAACTAAAGTTGACTCATTTATAAATGTATCATTCTATTTAAAAATAATTAAATTGAATTAAATATACCTGAATAAAACGCGAGTTAAACTAAGGTGACGTGCTTTTTCTAAGACATTTAATTTTCTAGTTTTCAGCCCTAATCCTGACTTGTTCTTTTGTTATCTCGAGTTTAAAGTCTTTTTTGCGAATCGTCCCGATCGGAAAACAGTAATGTGAGAGCCTAAATGCATTAAATTTATTCAAAAAAAACCTTCGAAATCCACAATATTCATCAGGCCACACGATAATTTGTGCGTGGCTTGGCTGCATTTTGTAAACACGAGATTACGTTGACTATTTTTAAGGAACTACTTGTATTTGTCCTTGAAAATGATAAATCTGAAATCCGTTTTTATCGAAAACCTACAGTTTAACCACAAATTGCATTTAAAGCTGATTTAGTTGTATGTTTCATCCCTTTTTTCACGATTTCATGTACATATTCAGTATAAAGTGAAATTGAATTTACCAATTGTTTGCAGAATATTTACACAATATAAAATCGAATTAAAATTAATATCGACTATTCTGTTTGAATATTTATGAAAATCTATATTAGTTTTAATTCGTTTATATATTTCACACATTTAGTATTTGATGGATATACAACATAGCTCTTTAGAATCATTCAAACATAAGTAATATACTAACACAGTATATTCGTAATGAAATCCTAGCAAACTCACGAAAACTTATAAAAATCACTGACATTAGCTAAAATTAGAATTAAACAAGTAATCCCACGAAAACGATAAAAATCATGAGTCAGAAAGATTACACAATAGAATAGAATAAATCTTTATTTTTAGTGTCAAGTTATATTAACAAATCAGCTGATTATTAGAAAATTATTAAAATTGAAGAAATCAACAAAATGGATATAAAAAAACGAATATTTTTAAAACATAAGTTAATTGTCTTTGTTTAATTTTTGTGTCTGTCTATTTACTATTTTTAGCTATACATTTGTATAATTATATTGACTTAACTTGACTCACTCATAAAAGGATCATTATTTCTATTAGAAAATAAATCAATTGGATTGTATAGAATTGGATTTCATAAAAATCACCATAATTTATATCAATCTTGTAAAAATTAAAAGACCAAACAATTAACTTTAGCAGGATTTCAATTATTAATACAGGGAGTATTTCTTTTAAGTATACATACTCCAATTACAGCGTATATGCTGTAAAACTTTAGATATTCGTTGTTTTTTTTCTGAGAAGTTAAATTTAAAGCTTTACATTTCCCAGCTTAAGCACAAGGTAATCCAAATTAGGCTTTTCTAAACTCGAAATGTTACTTCATGCGCCACGCGTATAAAACTCTGATTTCATTAATTTTGTCAATGTTTTGATCATTTAAATTACTAAGACTTTTCTATAAATTTTAACTACGTGTCAAAATGTGTCGCGTTGCTTCGCAAAAATATTTACGAAAATCATTAAATTGTACTACATTTATCGACTCCTTTCATCAACTAAATTATTTTTTTTAAATTTCATTTTATTTTTATAACTTTAAGAATCCCTTGATCATTATATTTTGCTCCCTCCTGAAAAAGATTCTGCGGGCACCCATGCCCTGTATACAGGATGTTTAGAATTAAGTGCGCACCATTACTAACTTTGTTATTATTTGAGTTACAGAGTCGGTAACTGAGCAAAGTAGTAGGATATTTAATAACAATCACGACGGTCAAACCAGAGAAACAATTTAAAGTCTTATTTTTTAGATACTAAGAAAATAAACTTTTTTTTTTAAATGGAACACCCTGTACATTTTATTACCGATCGACAAAGAAGATTATTGTTATCCAAAAAGTTATAAAATAACAAATAAGAAAGTTATTTACATATTTCTGCTTTGTTAAATACAATCAAGAATCCCTAAAAACAAAATAGGGTTTTAACAAATGACCAAAACAAAATCTGTTGTATTGTAGAATTTAAAGTGATTTTAATCGTTGTCTTCATTTTTATACAATTTTGAACATTTTCAGGGCTTCTTGTATATCTAAAATCTTTCTTATTTGCTTTAAATAATGCGTTTTGCATAAAATAATGCTATTTTGCATAATATAATGCTTTTTTTGCTAATATTGGTGCTTTTTAAGCGCCTTTTTTCAATTGTTTTGTGCTTAGAAATCCGAGCTCTAGTTATTAATCTCAAAATAACTTATTTTTGAAGTTCAAGTTCAATTGAAGGTAACATGAAAACTATGGATAAACTATTCTTGGATAAGGGCATATGCTCAAAGAGAAATATTTGCTTATTATCCACATGCAATTGCAGTAAGATAAGTCAATGACATTTTGTATGACTATTTCCTTGTAAAATTAAAAAATCATCGCCAGTCATACATGTATTTATTTTTTATATACTATATATACAATGTTTCAAAGGTTTTCTTATAGTATTTAAATAGTCCTAAAATGGAGTTATTTGTTGGCGTTTCCAATTGAAATTAAATTGAACAAAAAATGTCTTAATTTTAGGGCTAGTTAAATACTACAAACAAATACATTTAAAACATGTTTTTTATAGTACCCCTTTGAAATACAGCTTGCCACATTTTGCTTTATTCGGGACAACATTTAACGTTTTTAAAAGAAATTTATAGTTAATACACTTAGCGGATGATATCGTAAACGCTTAATTTAGTTAATTTAAATTTTTCTGATATATACGTCTTTTTTTACGTATATTTGTCTATTTTTGCTTGCTGAATTTTGTTTATGTGTATATGTTTATGTTATTAGGAGTTTATACTTAACTAATTTTTAATTTATGAAACATTATTTTGTTAATTTATGTAAAAGGTGATTACCGTAAAATAAATTATTATCATTATTTTGAATGTTCATAACTTTTATTTAGATGTCACTTCAAAAGCAAAGCAATTAGATTAGAAAAATGATGGTGAAGTTCCTTGCCTATTTTAATTATGAATTCTTTTTTATTACAATATTTCAGAAGATGTCGTGCAATTTTCATTAATATTATCAATTTAATTTAATTATGTCATTAGACTCGCCATTTTCCGCAAAATGACATTCGGGCCTTATTGTATAACACATTAATCTAATTAAAAATATGCAAATTAAATAAAAAAAACCTTTTACCTTTCTCCCAACGCGAAGGACAAAGGGAGGAGTAAACTACGACCTATTTTTACAACTGACAAAAGCAATCGATAAAACTGACCCGAAACGGTCTTCACAAGTTTTTCTTTTTTCAGCTCTTTTTGTGGACAAACATCAAATGATTGTAACACTTTGCTTTTGTTACGGAAATGCGCATTTTATAACACATAGAGATCGATCGATGGACTTTTTCCTCTCTTTTTTTTATGGAAAATAATGTTAATTCGCTGTAAACGCGTTTGACGTTAAAATATTATCGCTCTCAATTTACAGACATATTGATACAATAAATGTTTGGACAAAAACAAAAATATTTATCAAATTTATCGTGGCGTTTATAAATCATGTGGGTTATATTATTATTATTATATTATATATATATATATATATATATATATATAAATAGTTGCAGTTTGTTTCATAAGGTAATATTGATATAAAACGATTGACAATTTGTGAACTGAAAAAAAGAATTAAACTTTATATATTTTATAAACGTGTTTCATAATCTGAGTATACGTATCAGTTACCAAATTCACTAAACTGTGATCTTAATTATGTACGTTAAATTTAACACTTTGCGTACGAAATAGCCCTGATTATACAAGGTGCCCCATTAGTGCGTTTTCGGAAGATATCTTGGCTCAAGTAAAGATAGAATAACCAAGCAACTTTGTTAATGTTGGTTTTAAGGGCTACATAACTACATAACTTAAAAATATTTGTATGTATACAGGGTATGCCATAAAAACAGTAGAAGATGAAACATGCTCGTTTTTAATGGATCACCCTGTATATTATTTGGTGTTTAAATCTTTCATAAAAAAAAGGTATCATTTTATTTACAACATTTGATCAAAATCTTACCGTTTCAGAGTTATTTGACATTTATGAATAAAAATTACGTTTGCGATAGTTTCGTAAACCTAAACTATCTCCGCAAGTAAATAAGATAGAAAGTTGCGGGTAACTTGATTTTAAACATTAAAAGTGCGATTCTTTCCGCAATCTACAACAAGTTAGTCTTACAAAGACTATATCAAACACTCATTGAAACAACTACTTCCCGGGCTAATACCCCGACGGACATTGAATTATACAACAAGTGTTTGCTGTTACATACAGTAACCTACTGCAAATGTAACAATTTGGGTCAAATTATTCAAGCCATCTATAGACGCGTTTCGAGATTTATCTCTCATCAGTATAGCTTTGCCATTCCCTCTAAACAAATTGACACCTTAGACTGGCGGTCACGTTACCGTTCAAACATTAGTATAAATGAAATTGCCAATTCTTGGTTGCAGAATACTTCAAACATTAAAAGTGCGAATCTTTTCGCAATCTACAACAAGTTAGTCTTACAGAGACTATATCAAACACTCATTGAAACAACTACTTCCCGGGCTAATACCCCGACGGACATTGAATTATACAACAAGTGTTTGCTGTTACATACAGTAACCTACTGCAAATGTAACAATTTGGGTCAAATTATTCAGGCCATCTATAGACGCGTTTCGAGATTTATCTCTCATCAGTATAGCTTTGCCATTCCCTCTAAACAAATTGACACCTTAGACTGGCGGTCACGTTACCGTTCAAACATTAGTATAAATGAAATTGCCAATTCTTGGTTGCAGAATACTTCAAACATTAAAAGTGCGATTCTTTTCGCAATCTACAACAAGTTAGTCTTACAAAGACTATATCAAACACTCATTGAAACGACTACTTCCCGGGCTAATACCCCGACGGACATTGAATTATACAATTATACAATTATGTTTGAAGTATTCTGCAACCACGAATTGGCAATTTCATTTATACTAATGTTTGAACGGTAACGTGACCGCCAGTCTAAGGTGTCAATTTATTTAGAGGGAATGGCAAAGCTATACTGATGAGAGATAAATCTCGAAACGCGTCTATAGATGGCCTGAATAATTTGACCCAAATTGTTACATTTGCAGTAGGTTACTGTATGTAACAGCAAACACTTGTTGTATAATTCAATGTCCGTCGGGGTATTAGCCCGGGAAGTAGTTGTTTCAATGAGTGTTTGATATAGTCTTTGTAAGACTAACTTGTTGTAGATTGCGAAAAGAATCGCACTTTTAATGTTTGAAGTATTCTGCAACCAAGAATTGGCAATTTCATTTATACTAATGTTTGAACGGTAACGTGACCGCCAGTCTAAGGTGTCAATTTGTTTAGAGGGAATGGCAAAGCTATACTGATGAGAGATAAATCTCGAAACGCGTCTATAGATGGCTTGAATAATTTGACCCAAATTGTTACATTTGCAGTAGGTTACTGTATGTAACAGCAAACACTTGTTGTATAATTCAATGTCCGTCGGGGTATTAGCCCGGGAAGTAGTTGTTTCAATGAGTGTTTGATATAGTCTTTGTAAGACTAACTTGTTGTAGATTGCGAAAAGAATCGCACTTTTAATGTTTAAAATCAAGTTACCCGCAACTTTCTATCTTATTTACTTGCGGAGATAGTTTAGGTTTACGAAACTATCGCAAACGTAATTTTTATTCATAAATGTCAAATAACTCTGAAACGGTAATATTTTGATCAAATGTTGTAAATAAAATGATACCTTTTTTTATGAAAGATTTAAACACCAAATAATATACAGGGTGATCCATTAAAAACGAGCATGTTTAATCTTCTACTGTTTTTATGGCATACCCTGTATACATACAAATATTTTTAAGTTATGTAGTTATGTAGCCCTTAAAACCAACATTAACAAAGTTGCTTGGTTATTCTATCTTTACTTGAGCCAAGATATCTTCCGAAAACGCACTAATGGGGCACCTTGTATAATCAGGGCTATTTCGTACGCAAAGTGTTAAATTTTACGTACATAATTAAGATCACAGTTTAGTGAATTTGGTAACTGATACGTATACTCAGATTATGAAACATTATGAAGTATTCTCAAACCAAGAATTGGCAATTTCATTTATACTAATGTTTGAACGGTAACGTGGCCGCCAGTCTAAGGTGTCAATTTGTTTAGAGGGAATGGCAAAGCTATACTGATGAGAGATAAATCTCGAAACGCGTCTATAGATGGCCTGAATAATTTGACCCAAATTGTTACATTTGCAGTAGGTTACTGTATGTAACAGCAAACACTTGTTATATAATTCAATGTCCGTCGGGGTATTAGCCCGGGAAGTAGTTGTTTCAATGAGTGTTTGATATAGTCTCTGTAAGACTAACTTGTTGTAGATTGCGAAAAGAATCGCACTTTTAATGTTTGAAGTATTCTGCAACCAAGAATTGGCAATTTCATTTATACTAATGTTTGAACGGTAACGTGACCGCCAGTCTAAGGTGTCAATTTGTTTAGAGGGAATGGCAAAGCTATACTGATGAGAGATAAATCTCGGAACGCGTCTATAGATGGCCTGAATAATTTGACCCAAATTGTTACATTTGCAGTAGGTTACTGTATGTAACAGCAAACACTTGTTGTATAATTGAATGTCCGTCGGGGTATTAGCCCGGGAAGTAGTTGTTTCAATGAGTGTTTGATATAGTCTTTGTAAGACTAACTTGTTGTAGATTGCGAAAAGAATCGCACTTTTAATGTTTGAAGTATTCTGCAACCAAGAATTGGCAATTTCATTTATACTAACTTGATTTTTTTCAATGGAATTATATAGTTTTTTAACACCAATAGACTCAACATTCAATTCTCTTTCGATTAGGTTTATATTTATAATTTGTATCTGTATCTTTAAAGTTAAATAGGCTAATTTTGAGTAGATTGATGTAAAAAAAATAATTGTTCTATTTAAAAAAATTAAATTACCCTTGATTTAAGATTTATAAATTCAACTATTTTTATCTCAAAGCAAAAGAACTTAAGCGGAACAACTTTATGGTGCAATCGATAACGCCCTCTATTCTCATGAAACAGTGTGACTTAGACCAAATGTTTTTAATAAAATGACACGCAATTTTTATGAGAAGTTCAAAAACCAAATAATAAACTGGGTGGTCCATTCAAAATAAGCAAGTTACGTCCGCTACTATCTTTATGACGCACCCTGTATATATAAAAATATTTTTAGGTTATGCAGCTCCTAAAACCAAGTAACTTTGGTGTAGAAACAATTGTTCTATCTTTAACGTGAGTCGAGATATCCTTCGAGAACTTACAAATGGGACACCCGGTATATGTATTATATTATTAATATTTCAATGTTTTATACGCCAGGTGCATGAAGTAATTTCATTTTAAAAAACCTTAAAAATTGACTGTATCTGAGAGCAGGCTGCTGAAGTCTTATTAACTTTAGATTCTAAAAAAATTGTTGATTCGGATTTCTTAATATTTTACATTTCGTGTATTTTCTGCATTATTTTATTTTTGGGTGTTTCATTACTTTATTTGGCCCCTTTTTTCATAAAAGCAGAAAGGGGCGCTTGTATTTACTTACCATTTTTTTTATTACTCTTTGTGCTTGTGATTTCTAAAGCGAAACCTGAGAGCCAAATGTTTGGCGGGATTTCATTTATTTCGCTTTACGGCCGAAAGAACGATTAACCATTGTCAGGAAAACTTCTTCAATTTCTAAAGAGCGGGCCCAAAACGTGCCTAATTGGACCCATAAACGTTAATCCGCGACCGAGCGAAGCGTCCGGACTTGTCCCTTTCACCATGCCCAAAAATTCCAGAAATTTCCAGCACCTGACCCTCTGTCCTTATTTTTCACACTGAAAAATCATCCCTCGCTTTCTCTTCTAGAATCCCTCTCCAATCAATCCTGACCAATCAGATTTTCCTATCCCAAACCGTTTCTTCTGTTAAGAAAACCAGAAAACAGTCTTATCTTGAACACCGTTTCAACAACATCGTTCTTTCGGTCGTACCGCGCTTTTAACTTCTTTTAACTTGTATTTTTTAACTGATACTTTCTATCCACGTGTTTTTAAACTTCACTTATTTATTCCGTTATTATTTGTTAATTGTTTTGTATATATGTCAGTATTTAAATAAATCGTTTTGTTTAACTTACTGGCTTAAGTAATTTTTATTAAAGTCGCGAGAACCGCGCTATTTACATGGTCCTTCGAGCCGGATAAGTTACAGTTTTTCGTAACGAATTCAGTACAACTTACAAACATTGTGAAACCTACTGACTTTTTGTGTAACGTACGAACTTAGTGCTACTACTCTCGTGACCCGTTTGCTACCGAGCAAAGGGTGGTTTATATTCGCGTCGTTTACGCGTGCAACATCGTGAACAACTTGCCGTTTTTTGTGTCTTGTGAGTGCGCAAGTTGGTTGTCTGCCGTACACAAACGAACAATATAAACCAAACTATTTTACTTTGTGCTATACATCACTGTGAGTCAACATGTCTGCCGCAGTTGTGAAAAAACTGCAATGGCAGATGAAGAGCATCGTCAGCAAGAAGACAAAGCTCCAAAACAAGCTAGCGGTACCCGAAAAGGACGAGCAACTTATTGTAAAGCTCTGGAAAGATCTCGTTCCAGAGCGCGACGATTTAAAAAACATAGTAATCGAGCTGTTTGAACACGACATAGACGCGATGGAAGAATTGGAGGCATTCAACGAAGAGTATTTTACAATAGAATGTGAAGTTGATCAAATACTCGCAAAACTACAACCGCCGACTCAAAACAACAGTGTCCCGATTTCGTCGCAACAACACGAACCCCGATTGTCGCTACCGATTGTCGAACTGCCCACCTTCAGCGGCAATTACGACGAGTGGAAAGGATTCAGTGACGAGTTCAGGAGCCTCATTCACGACAACACAACGCTGGGAAACACGCAAAAATTTCATTATCTGCGTAGTTCACTCAGGGGAGAAGCCGCGATGATGATCAAATCCATTCAAATGTCGAACAACGCATATCAACTTGCATGGGACCAGCTAGTGGACAGGTACCAGAATGAAAGGTTTGTGATTAAGAAGCATGTTCGCTCTATATTACACTTCCAGACTGTCAAAAAAGACAGCCATACGAGCCTTCGTCATTTGATCGACGTCGTGGCGTTAAATCTCGCGTCGCTAAAATCGATTAATCGGCCGACGGATACCTGGGATGACCTTCTCGTAGAAATTATCGCCGAGAAATTAAACCCGGAACTGCAAAAAGAGTGGGAGGGTGAAACTTGCTCTAAAACGCCTACTTATCCGGAAATGCAAGAATTTCTCGCGAAAAAGTGTAAGCAGCTGGAAGCAATGGACAGGACGCGAACGACATCGTGTCACTATCCAAAGGTGAAGTCGCTGGCCGTAAAAACAACAGAGGAAACGTGCGTGTTTTGTGACGGTGCTCATGTGCGTTATAAGTGTCGCGTATTTCAAAACAAATCAGTAGAACAAAGGATTGAATTAGTGAAACAAAAACACCTGTGCTTCAACTGTTTGGGAAGTAATCATTCAGCGAAATCGTGCAAGTCGGGAAACTGCCGCGAGTGCAACAAAACCCACCACACATTATTACATAGAGCCGCGACACCATCTCCACCTAACAACATTGAACCTCGTGGAAGTGAGACCGCTTCACTATCAACATTGACAAGTCACCCATCATCGGTGTTATTATCAACGTGCTTGGTAAACGTGAAGAACAGGTACGGAAAATTGATACAGGTGGGTGCTTTGCTTGATTCAGGGTCGCAAGCAAACATCATCACAGAAAAATGTGCAGCGAAAATTGGTTTGATAAAGCGTTCTTTGTCAACACCAATCGTGGGAGTCGGTGGGGCAAGAACAGACATAAACCAAATGGGAACACTTGTTGTGCAATCACGCTTGTCCGAGTACAGCACTTCGGTCAACGCGCTGATAATACAAAAAATCACCGATAAAATACCGAATTATAATATGGATGTCCGGGGATTAGTGCCACCCGCGGGGGTTCAGCTTGCCGACCCAGCTTTCAACAAACCACAAGAAATTGACCTGCTCATCGGGGCGGGCCTTTATTACGACATCGTAAACGGGCGCCACCTCCCCATGGGCCCATTGACACTGATCAGCACCAACTTCAGGTGGATTGTGGCAGGTCAGTTACCTCAGGTACAAGCCACCAACTGTGCAACGGTGGGTTTTGTGGGTATCAATGAGTTAGTGTCGCGATTCTGGGAAATCGAAAACTACAAGGAGACACCGTGTACATCCGAAGATCGCGAATGTGAAAATCATTTTAAGTCGACAGTGACTAGAAATACCTACGGCCGGTTTGAGGTGGCACTGCCTTTTAAACCCGACGCAAAGGAATTAGGGCAATCGAGTGTAACGGCTAAACACAGATTTTTTGCGCTGGAGCGACGGTTAGCTAAACAGCCGGAAGTCTATGAGTCATACCGAGAATTCATGCGCGAATACCGAGAACTGGGCCACATGCATCCAACAAGCGGCGATGTAACGAGTGGCTACTACCTACCTCACCACTGTGTGATAAAAGAAGATAGTTTGACAACAAAACTTCGAGTGGTTTTCAACGCATCCGCGTCGTCGACCAACGGGGTATCATTAAACGACACGTTAATGGTCGGCCCCACCCTCCAAGATGACTTGTTCTGCATAATGCTGCGCATGAGAACAAAACCATATGTGATCACCGCCGATATAACCAAGATGTACCGACAAGTTAGCGTTAGGCAAGAGGACCGGAAATACCAGCGCATTTGGTGGCGTGAATACCCGGAAGACAACCTCTTGTCATATGAGTTGGCTACGGTCACATATGGAACCGCTCCCGCGACGTATCTAGCGATTCGAAGTGTGCGCGAACTTGCGAAAATTGAGGAAATCAATTTTCCAGTCGGGAGCAAAGTGTGTTTGAGAGACTTCTACGTCGATGATATGATAACAGGTGCGAATTCGATTGAAGAACTAATTGTGATTCGCGATCAAGTAACAGCTCTTCTCGGAAAGGGTGGTTTCGAACTGAAAAAGTGGGCAAGCAACAACTCTTCCGTGTTTGATTGTTTTCAAACGAACAGTGATGACTCTGTGACAGTGTTAACTCGCGAAATAAATGACAGTGTAACCACCCTTGGCACCATATGGAACACTCATAGTGATAATTTAAGTTATAAGTGTAGTGAGCTTACGACGCGCGTATCCACGAAACGGACAATTTTAAGTGAGATATCCCGCATATACGACCCCCTTGGTTTGATCGGCCCGGTTATCATTTCCGCAAAAATATTAATACAGGATTTATGGAAGTTAAAGTGTGGGTGGGACGATCCCCTACCTGCTCTGTACCTCGACAGGTGGTCTCGGTATGCAGATGAGCTGCGGCAGGTAAAGGACATCGCCGTTCCCAGAAACGTGGTTCAGGTAGAGGCTGAATTACTCGAACTTCATGGATTCGCGGACGCAAGCGAAAATGCATATGGAGCATGTGTGTACATAGTGAGTGTTCAAAATGGATTAAGAGTGTCTGCTCGCTTATTATGTGCGAAATCTCGTGTTGCACCTGTAAAGTCAACCACTATTCCGCGACTAGAACTTTGTGCCGCGGTGTTATTAGCCGAGTTATGTGATCGCGTGTGTTCCACATTAGACATTCGATTTGTGCGACGGCGTTTTTACTCAGACTCAACTATCGTGCTTTCGTGGATCAAATCCGAATCGCGAAAATTCAAAACATTCGTCGCGAATCGCGTGGGTGAAATCCAGACTTTAAGTGACGTTTCTGATTGGTACCACGTCACGACAAGTGAAAATCCCGCGGATCTCATTAGCCGCGGATTAACACCAATGGACTTCAGACAATCAATAATATGGTGGAATGGTCCCGATTTTTTGTTAAGTGAACGAGCCCCGGTAACATTTGTACCAACCGCGGAACCGCCGGAAGTTAAATGTGCAATTGTTTCTTTCGCCGTTGAGGACGTGATTCCAATTTGCTCGTCCTTTCACAAAACAGTACGTGCGATGGCGTATGTATTGCGGTTTAAGGACACCCTGAGACACCCCGCTACGAAGAGGAGTGGCCCATTTAGCACCAATGAGCTAGAAGAGGCAACCACCACCATAATCCGACACCTGCAAAAGTGCACCTTCAAGACTGAACTTGACTCGCTAACCAAAGGCGGGACTGTGCAAAGGTCAAGCCGCCTTACCTGCTTGAACCCCTTTATTGACCACAACGGACTTTTACGAGTGGGCGGGCGTTTAATGGAATCGAGTATGCCTTTATCTCGCAGGTGCCCAATTGTTATACCTGGCAGCCACCAATTAGCGAAATTAATAATAAGAGACATTCACAGTACGCACTTACATACTGGAACCCAGGCGACCCTCGCCGCCGTCAGAACCACATACTGGCCTTTAAATGGAAGGAGTGTGACGCGCGAAATAGTTCGCAAGTGTATTGTGTGTGTTCGCGCTTGGCCCCGTTTCGAAGCTCCGATCATGGGAGCTTTACCCGTATACAGGACACAGCAATTTCGCCCATTTCTAAAATGCGGTGTTGATTATTGTGGGCCCTTCGTTATTAAAGATGGATCTCGCCGATCCAGAAAAACGACAAAAGTGTACCTCTGCGTATTCGTATGTTTCGCAACAAAGACTGTGCACATCGAAGTGGTTTCGGACCTCACTACGGAAGCATTCATTGCGGCCTTCAATAGACTGATATCGCGCCGAGGCTGTGTTGCTGAAATATTCTCGGACAATGCTACTAACTTCGTTGGAGCGCGAAACCATTTGAGGGAATTAGGAATTTTTCTTCAGTCAGCGGAGGACTACATACGAACCGCGCTTTCGTGCCTAAACATTAAGTGGACTTTTATACCGCCGCGTGCTCCTCATTTCGGAGGACTGTGGGAAGCCGCGGTTAAAAGTGTAAAGCATCATCTGCATCGAGTTGTTAGGAATGCTCTCTTAATTTACACCGAACTACATACTCTAGTAACGCAAATTGAGGCTGTGCTGAACTCGCGACCTCTGTGCCAGTTGTCGGAAGATCCAAACGATTTTGCTGCATTAACACCTGGGCACTTCTTGATTGGGGACGCCATTACCGCGCCGCTAAATTCGGATATAAGCGACGTTCCGGCAAACAGGCTTTCACGTTGGCAGTACGTGGAGAAACTACGCCAACACATCTGGAGTCGGTGGCAACGAGAGTACCTGTCCGAGCTGCACAAGAGGACCAAGTGGCAGAGGAATGCAGTCAACATCGAACCAGGACGTCTTGTGGTTATAAGGGAGGACAACACGCCACCTCTTTTGTGGCGAATGGGACGTGTCGAGGTCGTTCATCCAGGCCCGGACGGAGTAACGCGGAGCGCTACTGTCCGAACCAGCGCAGGCACATACGTTCGTCCATCCGTGAAATTGTGCCCCCTCGATACGAGTGATAGTGTTGTAAATAGTGTTTAATTGAATGCATGGCATTCAATGGGGGGCGGGATGTTGATTCGGATTTCTTAATATTTTACATTTCGTGTATTTTCTGCATTATTTTATTTTTGGGTGTTTCATTACTTTATTTGGCCCCTTTTTTCATAAAAGCAGAAAGGGGCGCTTGTATTTACTTACCATTTTTTTTATTACTCTTTGTGCTTGTGATTTCTAAAGCGAAACCTGAGAGCCAAATGTTTGGCGGGATTTCATTTATTTCGCTTTACGGCCGAAAGAACGATTAACCATTGTCAGGAAAACTTCTTCAATTTCTAAAGAGCGGGCCCAAAACGTGCCTAATTGGACCCATAAACGTTAATCCGCGACCGAGCGAAGCGTCCGGACTTGTCCCTTTCACCATGCCCAAAAATTCCAGAAATTTCCAGCACCTGACCCTCTGTCCTTATTTTTCACACTGAAAAATCATCCCTCGCTTTCTCTTCTAGAATCCCTCTCCAATCAATCCTGACCAATCAGATTTTCCTATCCCAAACCGTTTCTTCTGTTAAGAAAACCAGAAAACAGTCTTATCTTGAACACCGTTTCAACAACATCGTTCTTTCGGTCGTACCGCGCTTTTAACTTCTTTTAACTTGTATTTTTTAACTGATACTTTCTATCCACGTGTTTTTAAACTTCACTTATTTATTCCGTTATTATTTGTTAATTGTTTTGTATATATGTCAGTATTTAAATAAATCGTTTTGTTTAACTTACTGGCTTAAGTAATTTTTATTAAAGTCGCGAGAACCGCGCTATTTACAAAAATCATCAGAAATCACTAGATTTTATACAGGTATTTTAATTTTAAGTACCTATACCTACAATATAAGCAGTATATTTTGAACTAAAACAATCAAAATTTAGAGGATAAACATTTTGGATTGGTTGCTCCGCTTCTCTACGCCACCAAACAAAATGTTCATGCTTTTCTAAACTCGAAATTTTACTTTATATTTAACCACGTAGTAGAAACACTCGTTATAAGATTCACATTGAGCATTCGATAAAGTTAGAGCTCGTTCCGTTTAACTAGGCTAGAAGTCAGAACATATTTGTGCACATAAAACCAAAAGTCTTAAAAAGCGAATTGTTTAACGTATTAAAATTAAACTATAGAATAGAAATGTCATTTTTTTAGGCAAATTACTTAAATAACACAGATTAACTTCACAGATGTGTCTTCGTTTAATGATAATTAAAATATGGCTTCCACATTATAACTGAGGCCACAAGGATATTTCAATATTAATAAATTTGAGTATAAATGAAATATGAGCTATGTTTGAAGTTCTCCAATTCACTAATACAGAATACAACAATAATCTGCCAAAAAAATATGTGAGCACACAAATTGAGTTTATAAACCGCAAAATGGAAAAAATAATGAAATAAAAAAGGTAAATTATAAAAAATATGAAAAATTCAGAAAATAAAAAGATTATTAATAAGAGAACATCTAAATAAAAAAATGACAACATTCTCTGTTATTATAGAACCGTTAATTTGTAACTTTTAAGGTGGGTTTCCACTCCCAGATTAAGCATGAAGTAAAATTTCGAGTTTAGAAAAGCCTGAAAATTTGGTTTGGCTACGCGCTACGCGACCAAACCAAATTTTCTGGCTTTTCTAAACTCGAAATTTTACTTCATGCGCCACGCAGACAAAACACTGATCTCAAGTGAAGTTCAGAATCGTAGACTCTGTTTGATTTTATGTTTGATCTCACGTAATAAATTAATCCACATTTTCAGGCTTTTCTAAACTATAACATTTCTTTATGCTTAATTAAGGATTAGAAACACTCGTTAGAAGTTTTAAATTATAAAATTATTTCCAGCGTACACATGAGGATATGTATACTCAAAAGAAACATATGTAAAATAACATATTGCTTTCGTATTTTTACAAACCAGCGACCTCTCTACATAAAGTAGTACTACTAGTACTCAACTATTAAACATTTTGTAAACATTTTACAAATTAATTATTTCGTGTTTTTGCTTACAGCTGCTTCTTTTTCAAAACGCACAAGTTAAATGAGAATCTGACAGTCGCTGCCAATTTGCGAGTGATGTTTGGGTAATCGCAAAAACCACTTGAATGTGTGCATACGAATTGAAGTTTGCGTATGCGAATCTTTTTAAATAAACCTATTATTGAAAAGTCATTCGCAAGTGTATAATTGCGTGCATGAATAATTTCAATCAAACCCCCCCCTGATGTTGCATTTTCCATATAAATTGTGCATAGAACAGTTAATCTGTCGTGTAACTCGAGAAGTAGTTGTTTCAATGAATATTTGGAGAAGTCTCAACGAGACAAAATGTTTGCAGAAAGTCGATATTAAATTTAATTCGTTTTTATATTTTATAGGAAGATATTAGTGTGTAATTTATTCGTATACGTTTTTGTTAAAAATAATTGAAGTTTTATAAATCCATTAAAGCACTGATATGACTGTGTTCATCCTATAAGCAAATACACTTGCGAGAGAGATATATGTAAAGTATCCGAGCTAAAAGCATTCCATGAGTATCGCGATGGAGTTTTCTTGATATAAAATACGCCAGTTGGCAGTTTCAATCTAAAATTTTCGCAATGCGTTGATGCGATAAGGGTGGAGATGAAAACGGAGATAAAAAAGAGCGATCACTCCCACCTACATACACTTTGAAAGATATATGGACAGCGCGTGCTTTTGATGTAAAGAGGAAAATTAGGTCGGGCTTAAGTGAATTTATGAAGAATTTATACATGAAGAATTATACAGTAACAAAATCAAACTGCACACATTAATAATTAAAATATGCTAGAAGAATTTGAGGACCTCCACATATTTTTATACTAAAGGGTTATTACGATTAAATTGTCGCGTGTTCTAAGATAAATAAATCAAAAACCAAGAGATATTTTAGAAAAAAAAGTTTATAACATAAAAATTTAATATATTTAACATAACTTACTAGAAAATAATTAATGTTTGTTAGCTCAATTCCCTTACTAAAGACTTTATTCGGATCATATTTTTTCGCACTGAACTGCCAGAGATTATTTTTGTGCATCACAGTATTTTTTTAACATTCTAAAGAAGTAGAAGGCTTACATGTTCGTCTGAGTTTACTTTTTGTATAAGTCTAATATTTATCAATAGGACGTAGCTTAGTCTGCTTTGGCGTATGTTTCAAATGAGTAAATGATGAGACCAAAGTAATGTTTTTCACTGACAATTTATCCAAGATTTTAGTAAGTCTTACAGCTCGAGTATGTTGTTCGTTCGTTATTTTGTGCGTTTTGCTTGTCACACATTATTATGCACATCTATTTATATTTTCTTGCGGTAGATTCGTGAACAAGTACTATTCTTGTTACATCTCTAGAGGAAGTGGAAGAATTTGGTTTGTATAGTGGAATTTTTCAAATTAGGCACTCTTATGCCCAAAGCGAGCGCCGGTCGTGTATTTCCGCTGCTCAAAAATGAGAAACTGGAACCCGACTACGTTGGGTGCACATTTATTAAAAAGAAAGGAACTCGCACGCACATGCCAGGTGGTGCATCGGACAAGGACTCTTCGGGATTTCAATGGTGGTATCTCTGCGAGAGCCAGCGTTGAATAGTATATTTACAGCCCGACGTTTTCAGGACTGTCTTGTCTACGTTCGGTAAACGCTGTTCTAATGCGCAATTGCCTAATTTGGGTAATACATTTATAAGGTTCACATTTGACTTTTTCAATTGTACTGTCAGGAATTCGTGTTGGCTTGTCATTTCATTGTTTCCTATTTATAGTCCCGGGTTCTTTTATGACTGTTTGCACCCAAGTTAATTAACCTAATCAATAATTAGTACTTCTAAAAAACACAACAATTTTGTTCAGAAATTGTTTACACAATTGCATATTAATGAAAGAGACATGTTTAGATTATCTTACAAATTTATAACATTGTTATATTCTAAAATTTGGACCTAACCAGAGGTTTAATTAATGATTAGTGGATGATTAAAGTTAATCAGTCGAGATGCAAATGGGCCTTAACCTCTTAAATACATCTTTGCACAGTTCTTTGTAAAGTTTGGCAACTTATTTCAAGAGTCGTCGTTGAAATTGAAAGATTTTCAGTCCACTTACGGACAATTTTTTTACGAACTGCATGCTCATGTGAAGATAATTTGATATTTTTCAATAATTGATCAACCTTTGACAGTACCATAAAAGCCTAGACTTCAATGCATTAATCTCTTACAATTTATTGGAAACTAGGAGTTATCGTTTAATTTATCTCAGTACATATAGGCGACAATTTAATAGTAGTCACTCTTTAATTCATTTTTTATATAATAAAATACTTGCTAATTTATGAAACAATTTGACAAATAATGTACTTAGTTTTTAATTGGATAATTTGGATCAAACTGGGTACGATTCGAATCCTTTTAAAGGATTCGAATCGTACCCAGTTTGATCCAAATTATCCAATTAAAAACTAAGTACATTATTTGTCAAAGTGTTTCATAAATTAGCAAGTATTTTATTATATACCATAAAAGCCTAGACTTCAATGCATTAATCTCTTACAATTTATTGGAAACTAGGCGTTATCGTTTAATTTATCTCAGTACATATAGGCGACAATTTAATAGTAGTCACTCTTTAATTCATTTTTTATATAATAAAATACTTGCTAATTTATGAAACAATTTGACAAATAATGTACTTAGTTTTTAATTGGATAATTTGGATCAAACTGGGTACGATTCGAATCCTTTTAAAGGATTTAAAAAAAATTAAATTTAAAATAAAATTACTTGGTATGTTTCAATAATTATACGTCTTTATTCCGACTAGTTTCGGCTATCAGCCATTTTCAAGGAATGTACAAAAATAATGTTTTACAGAAAATATATACAGATTTACAAAAAGGGGGAGGGTCAGGCAATAAAAGCTTTCGCTATCGGTGATGTTCAGATGTCTCCGTTGTCGTTGACGACGTTTTTCTTTAATTTTATGGCTCTGTTAATTTCCAAGCCTTCTCGGAAGTTGAGGATACGACCATTATTTCCTGTATAATGGATTTTGAAATTATTCGGTTTGAAAAAATGTTCGAATGTGTTACAATGTTTGGACAGACCTGTAGACTGTTTATTATTAATTATATCTTTATGGTGTTCATCGAATCTAGTTTTGAAATTTCTACCTGTCTGTTCAATATATATTGCATCACATTCTCCACATTGTAGTTGTCGCATAGTTTATCTTGTTTAAATTTATTGTTACAATGAAAATATTATCGATCAAATAAGTAAGTCAAAAAAACAGAAACAACTCATGAAATATTTTTATATAGAAACAGAGAACGAAAAGAAAAATTGTAATAAGTTAGAATATGTTGAAAACCTAACACCGTTAATCAAAAATTGTTTCAAAGGGAATAAATTTAACATCATTATGACCAACCTCATTAATCTTAGCAAACTTTTAGTTAACAATAAATTTAAACAAGATAAACTATGCGACAGTGGAATATGCGAACTACAATGTGGAGAATGTGATGCAATATATATTGGACAGACAGGTAGAAATTTCAAAACTAGATTCGATGAACACCATAAAGATATAATTAATAATAAACAGTCTACAGGTCTGTCCAAACATTGTAACACATTCGGACATTTTTTCAATCCCAATAATTTCAAAATCCATTATACAGGAAATAAAGGTCGTATCCTCAACTTCCGAGAAGGCTTGGAAATTAACAGAGCCATAACATTAAAGAAAAACGTCGTCAACGACAACGAAGACATCTGGACATCACCGATCGCGAACGCTCTTATTACCTGACCCTCCCCCTTTTTGTAAATCTGTATATATTTTCTGTAAAACAATATTTTTGTTCATTCCTTGAAAATGGCTGATAGCCGAAACTAGTCGGAATAAAGACGTATAATTAGTGAAACATACCAAGTAATTTTATTTTAAATTTAATTTTTTTTAAAATATTTAATCATGTTTCATCAAGTGATCAATGAGAAACAAGTTGAAAATACCTATTAAAGGATTTTCAACTTTATTGAAAAATTATTCGTGATCCGGTTTCGTTACAATGTAAATATTAAACGGATTTGTTCTTGAATCTAAATGGAAGTGACTAAGCTGGCTTACGTGTAGAACACTTTTGTTATATAAATAGAAATACATTATTAATAAGTTTAACAGTTTAAAATGCATATCAAAGCTATTAGATACGATGTACAGGGTAAGCGACGGGAACCGAACACATTTTAAGTTTAATTGTATTATACGAAAATCTTCGTAATTACATGCTCTTTTATATGCATATCAGGGCCGGAACTAGGGCGTTGCGAAGGTGGCATTTGCCACGAGGCGCGGCGCGGCGCCGCACAGTGGCCAATTTGCCAAAAAGCGGAAAAACGTAAAATCTTTTGAAGTAATGATTGTATTGACTTGCGGCTAATGTCGTTTGATTCGCAAGGAAAAACTACAATGAGAAACATCAAACCACATGTTACACATTTCGTGGTTCAAAATAGGCGCCAATTGCCGAGGGCGGCCGCCGAAAGTCGTCGATCCAGGGGAGTTTTGTGCAGGGAACGAAAAACCGAAAAACCGGAATGCAAAAAATAATGCTTCGATTATTTTTTCGTTCCGGTTTGATTAATAAAATATATATATCGGTTCGGTTCCAGTTTTCGTTGAGGAAAAATAACGGTTTTCGCAATTTTTGGTTCAGCTCCGAGTGATTGTTTTAATTTTTGAAATGTTTTTATTTCATATTGAAAAAAATGTTAAAGTGTCCATCATAGCACCTTGTTATAGATATGGTGATTTAAATATTAAGAATACGTAGAGTGTCCCAAACAAAATTTGTTCTACTTTTATTATAATTATCACATTTACAAAATATTCACAAAATAAATATTTGTTTGCATTTTTTCACTATATCTTAGTAAATGTCTATCACATCTCAGCCGTATATATTTTCAACTTTACTTTAAATCAGTGGTTTAGGCATGGCGCATGAAGTTAAATTTCGAGTTTAAAAAGCCCTGCAGCGCAGCGACCCTCGACAAATTTTCTACGCGGGGCTTTTCTAAACTTGAAATTTTACTTCATGCTTAGTCTGGGAGTGGAAGAAACTCATTTATTTAAAACATGTCACAACTATCAAAATGTGTGTCGCAAGTGTCATGATGAAAAACAATAACATGACAATCTAATAATGTGTTTCAAATAATGGTTGTCTCAAATTGACAATAGTCCTAACGTCGGCTGACGCCGATTTGTGTCAAGTTTGATTCATTGGACTGAATGTCATTTCAAATTGACAGGATACACTAATGTCGGCTGACGGCGACTCATGTCAAGTTGACACAATGGTCTAAATGCCAACTATCGTCGTCTTAAGTCAAGTTGACACGATAGACTAATGTCAGTCAATATAGTGACTTGCAGTCATTAAACCACAAAAGTGATATACAGTCAATATAGAGGTTAAATGACAAAATCATATCATCATCATCATCAAAAGACAGTAAACCAAGTGACTTACAGACATAAAATCGCAGTAGTGAAAATACAGTGAATTAATTACAAAATCAGAATAAGTTGAAATACAGTCATTATATCACAATAGTCGCCATACAGTCGATAGAGACATAAAATTACAAAATCCTGGTATAATCAAAACACAGTCAACCAAGCAACTTACATTTATAATGTCACAGTAGTCAAAATACAATCGATATAGACAGTTTATGATAAAATCCTAGTATAGACAAAAAACAGCCAAATCTTAATAAGTTAAAAGACAGCCAACCAAATGACTTACGGTTATAATGTCAAAATAGAAAAAAACAGTGAATAGAAATATTTAATGACCAAATCCAATCATAGTCAAACAGCAGTCAACCAAGTGACTTACAGTCATAATGTCACAATAGTCAAAATACAGTCAATAAAGATATAATATGACAAAACCCTATGATAGCCTAAAGTCAGCCAACCAATTGACTTCCAATCAAAATATCACAAATGTCAATATACAGCCCACAGAGCGATTTAATGACGAAATTACACTTAGAAACATAGTCAATATCACAATAGTCAATATACAGTCGATAAAAAAATGTAATTACTAAATCGTATGTTCAATAAAAATCAACCTCTAGAGTGCCATGACTTCATCTTTTGTTAATTTAAATTGGTTGTAATTAATTTATTGTATAAAATCAGAGTTGCCAACCTACAATATTTTCCATGGCACTAGAGTTTTTTTTATTTATCATATGATACATCATAGTAAACAAAAATCAGTCAACACAGTGACTTATAATCATAATACAATCAATCGACAGCCGACCAAGCAATTTTAAGTTAAAATTTTATAGCGGCAGAAAAACAAACGACTAGTAATAGTTAAAAGGTCGTGATAGTCAAATTATTAAGTGTCATTTATTGTTATAGATTTTATGTTGATAATATTGACAGTCTTTACTATATTGACTGCCATTTGATGACAACATTTAAAAACATCAACTATTAATTGATTGGGTTGACTACATACTGATTATTGACTACTATTCATATGTTGTCATTTAACAACATTGACTATTTACCGATAACATTTTGACTACATGCTATTTATTGACTCTCATTAGACAATATTGACTATTAATCGATTATCTTAAACACATGATTTATGCTGATTGTTGACTACTATTCAGTATTTATTTTCATTTGACAAAATGAATTATTATTTGATTAGGTTGACTACATACACGCTAATTGTCGAATACCATTTATTGACTGTTATTCGAAAACGTTGACAGTATTAACTAAATTGACAATTGTCGACGTTTTGCGTCAATATTTATGTTGATCAGACGAAATCGACATTTTGCGTCAAAATTGCGATGTTTACGTCAGAAAAGATAAAAATGACATTATACCTGAAAAACTGAAATTTACGAAAACATCGCATCTACTAATTTAAGACAAAGTCGATTTTTTCCAACGATTTTTATCAAAACAGTTGATATTTTAGAAAATCCATTAGAGATATTGCAACTAGTCAACGTTTATTAATTTCTGAGTAAGTTTATTTTTTGATGTTGACTATCTTCGTCAGACTTAGTTAATTCTGTAATTTTTATTCTGAAAAAAAATCCGAGGTGGAACGAAAATTCACTCTTTTTTAAAGCCGAACGAAAACTAAAATTTCTATCACAAAATAACAAATCAGAAATGGTCTTAGTCGAGTAAGGAGACCTCGAAACGAATATTTCCGCAAACAGTTTTGATTTAAAAGTTCCAAAAAAGTAGAAACTGTTGTAGAATTAAATACATGTTCACGTGCGAGTTTGAACAGAAATAAACCGATAATTGTTTTCGGTTCAGCTTCGGTTTTCGTTCCAACAAAAATAACGGTCTTTCCGGTTTTCGGTTTAAGGTTCAGTTCCGGTTCGAAGTCCAGGTTCCAACAAACCCGGAATTTCTATTCCTATTTTCTAAATATCTAGAACGCTAGGAGAGCAAGCTGAAGATAAATCACGTCTCCTGGGTGCCCAAACGCAATTCAAAACAGTGGTATAAGTTATAGACTCCATGATCACTCAAATTAATAGTCGATTCGTGGCCCTAAATTCGGTTGTTGGAGACTTTGGATTTTTAAGTGGCATTGCGCTTTTAAAAACAGAGATGTCTGAGTTGACCAAAAGGGTGCATATTCTGCTGATTTGGATCCACATGAATTCGCATCAGAAGTTGAAGGTTTAAAAATTTAAACGATTTCGATAATGAAAGACTTAAAGGAAATGTGCTCATTTAAAATGTTAGAAGAACATTATCAGTTAACACAAGCGAATACTTATCCAAAAGTCAATGCATTGAGAATATTTCTATGCATGCCTGTAACGACAGCTACGTGTGAACGTTCATTAAGCAAGCTCAAACTGATAAATTTATATCTACGCTCTTTATTGGGACATGAAACACTAGGGAATATGTCAATACTGTGCAATGAAAAGGAAACCGCAAACAACTTGAACTACGATGAAATCATCGATTAATTTGTGTATGGAAAATTTAGGAAAGTAGTGTTGTTATTGCCTTTTTTATACTCCTATAATAAATAAGTATATGTTTGCTAGTTTTTATTTTGTGAGATAATTGTAAATATGTATAAAGAAAATTTAACATATAGAAAAATTGAGTTTGTCAATAGTTAGCAGAATATTTACAAAATATAAAAACGAATTAAAATTAATATCGACTTTCTGCAAAAATTTTGTTTCATTGAGACAAGTCTCCAAATATTCCTTAGTAGTTGTTTCAGTGAATATTTGGAGACTTGTCTCAATGAGACAACATTTTTGGAGAAAGTCGATATTAATTTTAATTCGTTTTTATATTTTGTAAATATATAATATAGAAATAAAATATGTTTACATATTTTTCCCACTATATGAGTATAATTCCGGCCCTGATGCATATAATAAATAAAATTTAATGTCATGTAAGTGATGTCTACTTTCTTAAATGCGATATTCAAAATTTTTCTAAAAAATAGGAATAATAAGGAATTAGTGATTTAAGATCTTTACACTAAATCAGTCTTTAATATGGCACAGGAGTGGAAAGCACTCATTAGAACATTATTGAACATTTGAATAAATATGAAGATATAAGAGAAAGAAATTAAGAAAAATACTCATCTAATTGAATTATTAATTACTTGCTTTGAAAACAATAACTTGTAGATGTTATTTATTTTATATTTTCTAAAGGAATTGTATTTATGTATCGAAAGTTAGTATTCGAATCCTTTGGTTAGAATCATATTTTATCTTTTATTAATTCGGGGATTTTGATCCGTTTTTTTAGGGTTCTACCCAGCTCTGAAATTCAATTATTTTGTATGTTTTAATAGATGCAAATTATTGTAAATAATTACAAAGGAGATTTCTGTTAAAGTTTTGTTTTAAACATATTTAATAAAATATTCTTAATATTTGAATACAATATAGTGTAATATTATGGAAATATTAAACAGAATATGCGTGCTTATACCCACGAATGTTTAATGTAATACGTTTATTTCTTCATGTGTACAATATTCACAACTTCGCAAATCTACCCTTTTCGTTCTATTGCATTTACAGTATATTATATTAAAAACGTCTACGTAAGTTTCAGATTTAGGTCAGCTGTAAAATTGCTCATAAATCCTCTGAATCTCTGCAACAAACTGATAAGATATTTAATATTTACTTTCAGGGTCACGAAGGAAAATAATTAGCAAACAGTTACAAGACTTAAAATGTATGGCTATTTGCTTCTTTGTTTTTGATAATTAATTTATTTATTAATGATTTTAATAAATTGAAGACTTTGTTATTTTTCATTAATTTTTTAATAAATTGCTAACTTTAGTTAAACTTCTTATTTGTTTATTAGGTTATCTTTAAACTTATGTTGATAAGCAAGACTAATGGTTTTCTAGACGTTGTGTTTATTAGTTTCGTTGGTTTGTTTTTAATGAAATAAATTGTGAAAAATAGCACATCCTGTTTGTACCTTTACAACTATGTCAATTTGTTTTATAAGTAAATGTATGTAGTAAATTGTAGACACAAAAAACAAATATTTGTTTTTTTATTCATTTCTAAAAAATAGTGATTTGTATCAAAATCTAACGTTTTCTTTTTTTTTTAGGGATTGTTTAAAAAGTAGGAAAAAATGTTCTACAGTTTAAAAAAGGTTTCATTAGTGAACTTAATGAGAGTATAATTTCGCTGAGAGTAAATCAATTTTGACTTTCAATTTTCAAATTTTTTAACAAGTTATGTGAATGATAACACTATCTGAGGTTTAGTTGATTTGCATTTTATAGAAAAATTGATAAAGTTAAGATAAAATTTGCTGTACGATTTTTTATTAAATCAGTGCGGTAAATTGACAAACTTTTTAAGAATTTAATTAATTGTAATTGACTCATAAGAAATATCTTCAAAAATATAAAAATGGAATAAATTGATAGTAATTTTCGGAAAATTTCGTAAACAGTGATTAAGTAAGGGGCTTATTTTGTTTAAAAATTGTACAAAATTAAAGTTTTACACAATCAATATTATATTCACACAATATTTAGAATTACAATATTAAGCTAAACTTGAAATGATGCAATAAAATTAACCATGTTAGGAGAATGTATTATTTTTTTAAAAATTGATGGAACTCACACAGGAACATTCCATATTTTACCGAATATCAAATCAAAGTTGAAATTTCTTGAAAAAAGAAATCGATTACTCAAGGGGATTATTTTATTTGAAAAATTATAAAAACATAAACTTCTACTCGCAACATGAGATTTTGTGATTTCACTTAGAATTAAACAGACTTTCACCTGCTTTAAAGAATAATAATAGTTCTATTTTTATAACAGAATATTCATATTTTACAGAATATCAAAACAAAGTTGAAATTTCTTGTAAAAAGAAATCGATTACTCAAGGGGATTATTTTATTTGGAAAATTATAAAAACATAAACTTATACTTGCAACATGAGATTTAGGATTTCACTTAGAATTGAACAGACTTTCACCTACTTTAAATAATAATAATAAATATATTTTTATAACAGAATATTCTCTAAAAATTTCCTGATTTTATTAAAAAATTTCAAATTTAAAATAATATTTTTGAAGAAATTTTACTTTAAATTTGTTTATAAACTGTAAAAAAAATTTTAAACATGAAAATGATTTATTGAAATATGACGGTTAGTTGATTTTTTGCTATTTCATTTAAAGAAAATGTACATTATTAGCACTTAAAAAAATTGTATAGATAATTGTTTATTATAATATTTAACTAGTTTCAATCATTACAACTCTGTCTTTAACCAATGATATTACATAAAATAACTTGATTATTCTATGTAATATTTGTATGGAATATTTTATTATTATTTATTATCTTTGAGCAACTCCAAGAACATCATATTTTTATATTCTTTAATTTATATTTACATAAGAAAACGAAATTGCTAGAATTTTAAATGTGCAAGTTTTGGTTAGTCGAAATAAACATTTATATCTAAGATTTATTAACGGGAGATTCGCTACGCGACCAATCGAAATCTCGAAGCTTTTCTAAACTCGAAATTTTATTTCATGCTTAATCAAGGAGTGGTAATACTCGTTAGAATTAAACGCTTTTATAAAGCCAATGAATGCCTGAAAATTTACAAAGGTGTCGAGATATTTATTGATTAAAGATCGCTTCATTGATTACCTTTTCTTTAAAGTAATAAAATTATGCATGTATCCATTTTTATATATTTAGAGTTTCAAGTCTAACTATTGTAAAATTATTGAAACGTGCACTTTATACGGGTGTCCCCGAATGGTTTGTACAACGCTCTACCACATATTCTCTGAAACAAAATAAGACGATTTAACTAAACTTATCTCTATCCAAAAGTGGTTCCTAAGCCATCTACGAGGCCTCAAAGATATAATTTTTTTCTCAATATTTTTCAAATATTTTTATTTTGGAATTAGGTAAGAAAACCTAATTTGGCACATTTAATGACATTGATACCATGCACTTTTTGCGATATGTTTCTTTATCCTACGTTTAAAGTAAGTGGTCAAACTAGGACCATCGACTTCTTAAGATACCTAAATCTTTTTATTGAACAGGTCAAATCATAAGGAATACTTATTTTCTGCAAGATCATTCAATTTTACGTATTTTTTGTCTTTTATAATATTTTGCTATTTTCCCCAGAAAATAATTATTTATGTACCAAGTCAGTAAAATAAGACTTTATCGAACGAGTCTGAGGTTATGAGACGAGCGAGCGGAGCGAGCGAGGTGAATAAAGACGAGTTCGATAAAGATATTTTACTGACGTGGTGCATACAAAATTTTATCGCCAATCTTAAAAATAAATGAAAAAGTATAGGATTTTTTATTTAAATTAAAAAAAAAATAGAAAATATATATTATTATTTAAACAAACACTACGAATTAATCAAGATATTAAACCACTCTATTTGTTGTATATGTGGAAATTGATGGTGCATCCTGTGGCATTATTTAAATTTATTCCTGATGTTGACCCATCAACGGAAAAATTTTGTGGAAAATGAATATTTTCATTTTGATGTAAAGTTGTGGCAGTGTTGTCATTGATATCAAAACGGTGCGCAATTTGATCACTACCCAAAATCGTTTTTGCAATCTTCGTTTTGTTCAATATTGATTCCTCAACATAGGACTCAGCAACGGTATCACTCTTCCAGCCTCCATGACGTTTCAAATTTTCTTTGCTGCCCCCTGCATTAGCAAACAAAGTAGCAGACGACCTCCGAAAACAATGACCAGTATATTCTGACGGATTTGGCAAATTTAAATAGTTCGCAATTTTACATGGTATGTTTCCAAAAGTGTGGATACCCACAGGCTGCACTGTGCATTTACTTTTTCTATATGTAATAGAAAATCTATCATGTTTGGTCTGTGCGGGACGAAGTTTGGCATATTTTTTATATAACTCAATCGGTTTAACGTGTCCTTCGAACTCTGATGTTACGACAAATACTCTTGGTTTATTAGTTTTCGTGTGTCTTATATGCACAATCAATACAGTATCCTTGTCTTCTATATCATCAACTTTAATATTTACTAATTCATTATTACGGCAGGCTCCAGCAACGCCAAAAATAACACAAATCTAAAATAATATCTACATTAATAACAAATATGCTTCCATAATTGATTACTATCTTACCTTCATCATTAAATATATTTCATTTGGTGCATTCAATAGAAACTGTATTATTTCTTCTTGTGTGAGAACTTTCGATTTTTTTGCCGTATAATTTTTTGATTTCTGTTTTAAAAACGCCGTAAGTTTCTTATATTGGCTTATATCAACGTCGTTTTTTACCGAAAGAGATGCTTTTAACATAGAATAATATGACCATAATGTTGCTGCTTTATATTCCTTGGATTTTTCAGAAAAATATGTCAAGAGAACGTTTTCGCTAATTTTTTTAATGTTATTTCTGTCACACCAACTTGTGAATAAATCGTGTTGACGATTATAAATATGTCTAGACTTACTTGGAAGAATTTCGAGCGTTGTTTCTATCGCTCTTTCGCGTATTTCTGGTGGAGTACATGGTATTTCAAACTCTTCACTACTCATGTTTTTTTTTGACAACTAAACTGACAGGATTCGACCTCCTTAGATTTTGTTAGTATTGTCCCATAATGTTACTTGTTGAAAGTAGTAAAATAATGGGACGGTTTAGTGCCGCAAATGGCGATAATAATAGATGTATTTAGTGCCGATTGGCGATAAAAAATATTTTTATTTGTCAAAACAACAAAGAAATAAAATTCTAAAAAAAAAATGATTCTTTATTTACAAAACTAGAAATTGAGACACCTGTGAAATTCAGTTATCGGTGATTTTGTGACAACGTCAGTCATGTACTCAATTAATGAATTAACTGATATTGTTTTAGTTTTTGGGTTTTGTGAAGGTAATGGCCGCAAATGTGTAAGAGTGTACAGTGAAAGATTTCCAAATCGCCGAATACCAAACCATCAAACATTTGCTTCCGTAGAAAGGCGACTTCGAGAAACTGGCCGCTTAGAATACTCTGCGAGGGATTGTGGTAGACGACGCACTGTACGAACTGTGGATGTTGAAGAAGAGATTTTAGAACGGATAGATGAAGATCCATCTAAAAATACCCGGCGTTTAGGTGCTGAACTAGGCGTATCTAAAAATGTTGTGCATAAGGTGTTTAAAGAGCAACTGCTATACCCATATCACATTCAAAAAGTTCAAGAGCTAATGCCTCAGGATCACGATAAGCGACTTTAGTTTTGCCAATTTATTGTTAATAACCAAATTGACAATTTGAATTTCGCCAAGATAATTTTGTTTACAGACGAAGCGTGTTTTACCCGAAGAGGTATAACAAATCTTAAAAATGAGCATGTTTATTCCGAAGATAATCCACATGCAACTAAAACCATGCATTTCCAACGGCAATTTAAAATAAATGTTTGGGCCGGTATAGTAAATGATATTATTGTAGGACCAGTAATTTTACCACAAAATTTAAACGGAGAACAGTACTTACAACATCTTCAGGAATTGCCAGTCTTACTGGAGGATGTGCCGCAAATATAAATATTTTTTTGTGGGGAAAATAGCAAAATTTTATAAGAGACAAAAAATACGTAAAATTGAATGATCTTGCAGAAAATAAGTATTCCTTATGATTTGACCTGTTGAATAAAAATATTTAGGTATCTTAAGAAGTCGATGGTCCTAGTTGGACCACTTACTTTAAACGTAGGATAAAGAAACATATCGCAAAAAGTGCATGGTATCAATGTAATTAAATGTGCCAAATTAAGTTTTCTTACCTAATTCCAAAATAAAAATATTTGAAAAATAATGAAAAAAAAAAATATTTTTGAGGCCTCGTAGATGGCTTAGGAACCACTTTTGGATAGAGATAAGTTTAATTAAATCGTCTTATTTTGTTTCAGAGAATATGTGGTAGAGCGTTGTACAGACCATTCGGGTACCAAATTCCCATACGTTGCTTTTTACGTGTAGTTTAAACTAAACTTGATTAATGAGTAAACTTTTCATAAACTATTCCCACCACGTTAAAGTAACTAACCTTTTGAGCAAACTTTTTATGCGCCTTTTCTAGCGTTGAGTGTATATTACATATTTTTAACTAAGCTGATTAAAAACAAAATAGAGTACTTTAATCCTACACTCGGGTCGCGGTTACATGGACCAGTTAGTAAACAAAAGTTTCTTAATTAATTCCGTTAATCAATGCTGGTAAATTTAATGCAGTCAGTTCTTAATTAAATTGACGCTCTCACTTTCTTAGTTATTGTTAAATAAAGTTTCTTGATTGTATATTGTCAGTGGCTTTTACTTTGTTGCTTAGTTGTCACAACAAATTTATATAGAATGCATTAATTAGGATATTATAAATACTCTGCGTGAGCAGAATAATGCGTAATTACAAATAAAAGCATGATATAGTATAAAGAAATGTACAACTAATAGAATAGATTATTGCTAAATGCTTTGTGGTAATTTCGATTCAGTAACAGTGTCATATTTAGTTTGTAACAATATTGTGTTTTCAGATAAGTACATGGATTGTCCTATCTGTATACATACGAGTACAGAGAATTTTTTTTAAATCTTCAGATAACCATTGTTTTTCAAAGGGCTTCAAGTTGAAGTTACAAACGAGTGTTATCCACTCCCAGATTAAACATAAAGTAAAATTTTGAGTTTAGAAAAGCCTGAAAATATGGTCCCCAAAATCTCAACAAATTTGAAAATCTTAACTGATAACGTTGGGCGCAGATATATTATCATTATTTTATATTTATTTTTGAGACGGTCTTGCTTCCGTTCGGAAAATGTTGGACTAACGTGCAAGTCATTAATGTCCGTTTTGTTTTGGCCCTTGTGTTTGAAAGCCAATAAAACAAAAAGTAAGCGTAAAGAGCAATCAATTCTACGAACATATTTTGATTTTAATTTTTGCCCTTTACAAATATTGTATATATTGATGTTTAAATGAATAAAAGTACCCATTTGGTATTATTTCAGAATACTTCACGTTGCGAATTTATTTCTCATCATAGACTGTATAGAAAAAAATATTTTTTTTAAATGCTATGTACAGGGTGCACACAAAGTAATGTAACGGCTTTATATCTTGCTTTGTGGTGAGTGATGAGTTTAGAAAAAAATGTATAATAATAATTACTAATTGTTTATTTGAGTTATGTGGAGTATTTAATCACAATAAAAACACTTTTTCTTCCTTACTTCACAAAAGTGAAGTAAGGAACAAAAAGTGTTTTTATTATAATAATTGTTAATATACAGGGTGATTCATTTTCAAATTTATATATATATATATATATATATATATATATATATATATATATATTTCGTTGGTATTCGATAACTTGTTCAAATAGAAACATACTTGTGAAAACCACATGTTTTTAAGTTACTTTTAAGAAAAGTACGAACGAAAATAAAATATTTGTTACAATCAAGTGTAGGTGTCTCAAAATGTATAAAAAATTGTTATTGACATTAGTTATTATTAAATTATTTGTCATTGTTGGGTTTTTTCCAAAATACAAAAAGGTAACCTCACCCAACTCAAAAATACGATAATTTTAATAATGAGAGGTTATAGCGATCGCGTAAAAATCGACGAATAGAATTTAAACTATAGAAGAAACTGAAAAAATATTAATCGGAAAGTGGCATACTGTATTACGCAATAGAATAGAGTCAAATTAAGGGGGAAAGGTATTTTGACGACCTGCTATAATAACACAGTTGAGTATTTTGTTATTAACATGTTAGATCTTATCAATAAAGTGAGTTTTAATTAATATGTTACTTTTGAATGGATCAACTTAAAACATACGGTTTTCACTGGCAACTTTCTATTTTAACAGGCTATCGAATACTAATGAAATATAAAAGATAATTCATTAAAAAACGGTAAGTTTGATATCTATCATGAAAATAAATCACCCTGTATAAAAACATTTTCTTTTAAACTTATCACAATCTGAGATATCGAGCCGATATATTACTTTTTGTACACTCTGTATATCATCTTCCTGTATACGATCCCATAATTTGAAGATTAAACATTCTATAATAGTTCAGTCGATAGAGACACAAATACTACCACCTAACCTCTAACAATCATCTGAATTGGCTAGAAATTTGTGATCATGTCAAGTACTGGACTCCTAATAAGACCCCCGGGGTTCCCCTAAAAACCACCCCTGTAGGAGGTAAACATCGAAAAACATCAATTTCCCACAAATCTGCATATGGAAAAACATGTTTTAAACAAAAAATATTACTACGAGGATTTTGAACAAAAAAGTTCTTTAGAACTTTTTTGTGAAATGAACTGTTCTTTCACGAATAACGATTTAAGTAACCGGTCATTTTGACTAATATATAACAAGTCAACGGTTGAAATTCTCTAACTTTTGATCGCAGTGTCCCACTGAAAAAAATAAAAATGTATTTCTTGCAGAATAATTTACCATAGATAAAGTCAGATTCTATAAATCTGTTAATTATATAAACGTTGCGAGGTTATGGCGGTCATTAACGATTTTCCACATATTAATAAAATTTATCAGTCTCATTGAAAAACCCATATGGATTATTAATTCTGACAGGCTAAACTTCAGTAACTACCTGCACCATAAACATTCGGTTTCGAGTTTCGGGAAAAAATATGGGAAGTTTGAATTATCCCTGGAAAACGCGGTGTTATAACTGGTACACTTTTCTAATCTTATTGGGAGTCCAGTACTTGACATGCACACAAATGTTCAGCTAATTTTTACAATAATAAATTATCAAACTATTCAATAAAATCAAAACGTGTGTATTTTATTGAAAAATTTACAATTATTCACTTGTAAAAAATTACATTTTTTTTGCTCAAAATTTACACCCCATTTCTTTACGGAAATATCAGTTTTGGAGTCCTAGGAATCTGAACAAGTGTTATCTTAATGATGTTGGTCTGTCGGCCTGCGGCATAATTTCAACCAAAATGGGTCAAGAGATTGTCATCAAATGTTATATGTGTGTTCTGCTCCTTAATATCTCGCGCTCAGTTAATAATGGGTAAAGACCGGATACCGGAAGTAGATGTTTACTGTTAGGGTTTTTTCGTATTTCGTAAATTATCAATATAGTAGAAAAACTAAAATTGAAATAAAGTTGTAGAGAATCAAAAAATAATCATTTAATGAGTGTACGCTTTTTGTCGTAGCTCTGCTAGTTTTCTTGAAAATCACAAATATGATTTTTTTAACATTGCTTAACCCCTTTCTTGAGCCAAAAGCGTGGTCATGGTACCAAATAAAAATCCTCACTTCTCTTCTAATTATAGCGAAACAACAAAAATTACATTGAGCTAGCTCAATTTTGACGAGAGATATAAATATTGTTTAGTTTTTCATATTTTCAGAAATTTACTGGTGGAAAATACGTGAGTGAAAGAGAGATAGACTTATGCAGGTTTTTAATTTTGATTAAGGCCTACCCCTTTCGATTTTTGGTAAATATTTTTTTAATGCTACCAAATACATCCTTATTTTTTTTCTACAGCGTGTATGCTATTTTTTTGCCGACGGGAAGTATTTTTGAGAGAAAAGTTGAAAAAAAATTACTGGTAGCGGACATTTTATTGTACAAATTAACTTCAATAAGTAATTGGAATAATGAATTTAATAATCCAAACACAGGGGCCAAAACTTTTTAAACAGATATTAGATTCAGTAATCGGTCTATAACTGTTAGGACTATAACTTTTAATTTTCTTTGCAAATAAAGAAAGGTTCGTTTAACGTATTGTGGAATATTTTCTGCGATTGGGCGTTTATAAAACTTTACTACTGGATTTTTTTAATTGCGACTCATTATGTTGAAAGAGAATGAGAGAAATTACAGGAAATTGCGTCCCCTAGAAATATAATTAAGTTCTGTTTTTGAAAGAAGTTATGTGCGTTGTATAAAGTCGTCTTTGAGTATTTAAACAATTAAATGCAAAGAATATTATAGGAAATAAATTACAGCCTTACTGATAGAATTGCTGCTAATATTATTATAGTTTATTGCTAGTTAATTTCTACGAATCCCGTACATACATGATACTATCAGTTCGTATTAATAGAACAAAATCTACATGTTATTAGTTAGTTTTAAACTATTGATAGAATGAACGTGGCAACATTGCATTTTTATGTGTATCAACTTCAATTTAGTTAAATTTTAACCCTTTAGAATTATTTAATTGAATTTTATATCTAACGAATGATTTAACTTCTCGGTTAAGCATGAAGTACAATTTCGAGATAAGAAAAACCTGAAAATTTGGTTTCTTCGCGTTGCGCTATGCAACCAAACCATTTTTGCAGGGTTTTCTAAACTCGAAATTTTACTTCATGCGCCACGCGTTTAAAAGACGGATTTCAAGTGAAGATAAAATATACTGCTTACGTATGTACATTTATAAATCTTAAATCAATCATAGCATTATAATTAAATAAATTCGTTTTACTATGGCGTTTGAGGTTATCCATAACACGAATCTTATGTTTTAAACTAGGACTACCATTTTATTAAATTATTAATTGTAAACTAACAATAGTAATCTATTAAAACGTTTCATTACTATGAAAATGTTAATATCATTTTTGGTACAGTGTTAAAGCTGTATGCTATGCTGCTATTAATAAGGCAGTTATTGGAATTGTATAAAAGAATATATAGAATAGAAGATTTTAATTATTACTATTTAATTTGTAGTGTCTGTAAACTTTTAACATATTATAAAATTGTTAAGGACGGATTGAGTTTAGCACACGGATACTAGATGGTTCCCTCATTTGTAATAATAATAATACAAAATCAACATATAAGCACCTGCTATTCTATATCTGCAATTATTTGACGATTATAATTAGTAACTTCATTTATTCTTGGTCATTCATCCTATGCAAATATTTCTTAAGTTTGCTAAGGACCTAAACTATAATCATTAGCTTTAGATACTTAATTAAAGACATATTTACAAAGGATGTAAATTGAGGATCAAAGATAACATGTAGTATATTAATTGTTCTAGTTGCAAAATATTTCTACAATATTTGAAGTTCGAGTCTTTAAATAGAATCTACCAGTTATACAATAATTATTGAATTTTCTCTTAGTATTTATTTATTAATTAACTCACCTGTTTAACTTAATTTCAACTTTGGTTCAAAATTACAGAAAAATCAACCGGTGTGTTGAAATTATCCCTACTGCTTATTAAAGAGTGATTACTTATAAGTTTGGATTTTAAGGATATTCGAGAGCGCGTTGACTTCTTACAATTATTTTCAAATTATCATATATTTTCTAATTAATTCGAAAAAATATGATTATTTTTAATTTTGAAAATATATTAAAACACATCTTACCGACGATCAATTAAAAATATCTAAAGAACTATTGAAGTAATGTTTTTGGGATTTTCACATATTAGAGTTATAATAGGGCTTCTTGTTTTTCAGGTATCGCACTCGGATGGTGGCAATCATATTGGCAATTATAACTTTGTTTGTAGCAGGTCGAAACAAGTCCGCTGAAATCTTCCCAAACCAAGTTCGCAGATTCCGCAGCCATTCTCCTGCCCGGTCCTCTCTTTCCTTTGACGTTTCCTTGCATTATGAATTGTAGTAGGGCTCATATGGGTCATGATTTCTCATGACAGGTAGTCGAGTTTTCTGCGGTAGTCGAGTTTTCTGCGCTTAATGATATACATAATTTCTTGTCCTCAGAAGAGCTAGGCTTCCTTAACTTTTTATTATAAGATCTCATGACCAGACTCAAAGTCATGACTGTTTTAATTTATTATTAATCAAGAGTGATATTTGTTTACTGATTATTAAGTTATGTTTAATTTTTAAACAAAAGCGTTGAGTTTTAAGGTTGTTTGTGGTAATTGTGCTTACATTTTTGGCACACAATTCAAAATATTGCAATATTTACCGTTTAACAGTAAAATTCTTATACTTGTTTGTACTTTTTGATAATTCTGATCAGTTTTCTTTAATACTATTTTCTTTTTAACTAATTTTGACTCAGAGAAACAAACAAAAAATCTTTATTTTCGTTTTCTTGTAATATATTATTATTGTTATAAAATCACTTCTAATTCAATGCATGAAGGATATTTTGAATTTAACTTTAAATAAATGCTTAGTACGCCTGGCGCATGAAGTAAAATTTAGAGTTTAAAATGCCTGAAAATTTAGATTTGCCGGCGCAAATCGCTTCGTTCGCGCGCCAGCAAATCCAAATTTGTATGCTTTTCTAAACTCGAAATTTTACTTTATGCTTAATCAAGGAGTGGAAACACTTTTTATAAACTTTTAAAATTGTTTATTAAGAATACTAAATTGTTAGAAAGGAAGAAATCAACATACATTGTTTGTAATTTTGATATACTTTACAAATTAACAACTACATTTTTTTAAATTGTTTAGTGCTACATATGTTCATCACTTTCAGAGTGAAAAAATGTAATGCCAATAAAAAAATGCTAAAAATATTTTTTTTATAAATCTTACAAAAAGTGGTGACCTCAAAATGAGTTACATTTTGTATTTTATACACATTTTTTACTCTTCTGTATTAGATTATCAGAAGTAGTTATTTATTAGTAAATTTTGATAATTTGAACTTATCTTGATCAGTTTAATCATTTTTAATATCAAACCCTACTCAAAACATAAGTGAGTCATTTTTATTTAAGAATCTTATACATTTATTTTAAAAAAATATATAAAAATCGGATTACAAATAAAAGGTAATCTCTTGATAAATTCTAAGAATTTCAAGTAATTTTATGACTTTGAAGACTCGACTGCATTTTCAGGTAAGTTATTTTAGTTTATTGTGCAGTAATATTTTAATTAGTTATCCTTTAACAATTTTTTGTATTAATGTACAAGAAATAAAAATATCTAAAATTATATTGAATCTATCAATCTCTGATTTTCAAGTAATTTTAATACCATGTGATTTTTAAAACATAATTCCGCCCCAAAATCTAATGATTCTGTATCTAATTCTATCAGGGTTATTAAAAAAACGTGTTCTTCATTTTAATTAAAACTAACAGTTTTGTTTTAACAAAACGTGTTATTTTCATTGAAAAAGCGTTTAAAACATTAACAATTAAAAATATGTTGTAAACACGTTTAAAACGAGTTTAAAACAGAACACACAGGGGATTTTTCCTTTGAGTATACATATCCCGACAATTATAGCGTTTTCTAAATTCACTGAAATTCGTTTTTCAAAGCGGTTAATTTGAGGCTTTTAACGAGTGTTTTGCACTTCCAGACTAAGCATGAAGTAAAATTTCGAGTTTAGAAAAGCCTAAGAATTTGGATTGGCCGCGTAGCGAAGTGGAGCGGCCAATCCAAATTAGGCTTCTCTAAACTCGAAATTTTACTTTATTTGCCACCCTTAAAAGCACCGATTTACAATAAAGTTAAAAAAACACACACATATAACAACGATTACAGGCAACCTAATATACGTTAGAGTTATTGGATTGCCTATAAGTCACTGTTTTAAACAATTTGTTCAGCGCAGAATTTGACTCACGTTTTATTCACGTCTACATATTAGATTGCTAAAGCCGTATATTGTGGCGCATGAAGTAAAATTTCGAGTTTAGAAAAGCCTAATTTGGATTGGCCGCGTAGCGAAGCGGAGCGGCCAATCCAAATGTTCAGGCTTTTCTTAACTTAAAATTTTACTTCATGCTTAGTCTGTGAGTGGAAAATCCTTGTTTAAAGATTCAAATTGATTTTTTTTAAAAGGACATAAAAGAAAAATTCCCTGTATTTAAAAATCACATCTATGCACACACAGTTGTGATATTTTATTGTAATAAAATGTTTTGTTTACTAATGTAGTTTGAAATATCAAAAGCGTTGAAAACACGACAGCTGTTTTTAAACATGTTAAAAACACTGTTTTAAAACAAAGTGTTTTAAACATAACAACCCTGAATTCTATACTTTAAAGACTTAATTTAGAAGTTCTTAGCGCAGCAGGAATTTAACGATATTGGTGATCATTTTGATGATCGATATTGGTTTATTTTTCATAACGTTGGAGCTGGATATTGATTTTGACGTATTCAATTTGTGGTTTGAAGTGTCGCAAATTTGATTTTAATATAAGATGTTATTCATTTATAATATGTATCATGCACTTGCTTCTCTCTATATTGAATAAAATACTTCTAAGCCTACATCATCAGCTGATGATGTACAGCAATATGAATAATAGTTTTATCTTAATAAATTCACAGACTGACGGACCGACATCATTGATTCGGGTTCCTTAGTGTTCGGACCATAAATTAAAATATCAAAACCATCGCAATCGATTTATTACTAAGAATATATAATTTTGTCAGCTACGAAAAATCATAATTGATTGATCACAAATAATATATAATTTTGTCAACTGCGAAAAATCACGATTTTATTGATTTATATATTTTATCTTCATTTATCAACAAAATTACATTTTTTCATACAGTGAAACATATTATCGTTACTAACATAACTTACTAATCATAGTTTTTCTAAAGATTTTACTAAAACATTTCATGATTTAGTACACTTGATAATGGTTGATCCAATAAATCACGGAGGTACAATTCAGATCGTCGATTGGAAATTTGGGGAATTCATTTTGCATATAGATGAATGCGAGGAAAACCGATACATAAATTGTTGAATCGAGTTTGGCTGATTTTAACAAAACTGACTCGCAAATTATTAATGATTTCAGTAACGTTCCACTCAGTAAATGAATCCAATTACAGAAATCAATAAATTTATGTACATACTCTCATTAAAATAAATGTTAGTAGTAGTATTATACGTCAGAATTAAGTCGAGTTACTTAGACTGTCTACTATTGGCTCTTAGTAAGACCTGATTTAAAGGCCTGATTAAGCATGATGCTTATGCATACAAACAGCTTTAAAAAAATATCCACAAATAATTGAAAAGCAATTAATATTTATGAACACAAACTACAAATCAAATCTTACAATAAATATAATTTTTGAAACATTTTATTAGAATTATCTACTATAAATACATATAAGTAGTATATTATAGGTCAGAATTATATGAAGTTCCTAAAACTGTCTATTATTGGCTCTTAGTAAGACATAGTTAGCAGATGATTTAAAGACATGATTAAGCAGATTAAAACAATCTCAACAATTGTAAAGTGATTAATGATAAACTCTCAACATAGAACATAGAAATTAAACTATTCTTTAAAGCAATTTATATTACATTTATAAACTTATAACAGAAAGTACAAATAAAATGTTACAAGGAATGTAATATTTCTTGAAAAATGTTATTATTAATTTTTTGAAAATACTTACTGTAATCTTATTAAGACAAGTTAATTGTCATTTTAAAGAACAAAAAGATTTCACCTGGGTCCATGGATGTGTGTGAATGTATTTGTGGCGTCTAACTATAGTTAAAATACAAAAAAATATAAAAGGTGAAATGGTGGAATGGTCTGGGACCAATATCCAGTATATGTTTATAAAAGGATTATTTTTTGTTTGCTCTTATTTATATACCGGGTGTTGACTTGGCGGACGCAACATATCAAATCCTATGTAAATTTTGAAATGTTCAAATTTTGGCTGACCTATTTAATTTAGAAACAATATGTTTGTACCTTTTTTATAGAGGGAAACATTCTGAATTCATTCGTGTTACCGTTTATCACTTTACGTTTCTCTAAGTTTAAATAATTAAGAAAAAGTAATGTGATTTAATCAAAATAATGACATGCCATACAATTGAAACAATAATTGCGGATGTTAAAATGGCAAAAGATATCGCAGTCACTTGATTAAAGTAAATGTTTTCGAAATGATTTACACTATAAATGAAAAAATCCTCCTAATAAAGTGATATTATGCAGACCACAGTTATCAAGATGTGTGCTTTATATTTTCTGTCATTAATCAAGTGACAGCAATATTTTGTGCTATTTTGACATCCGCAATTGTTGTATCACTTCCATGGTATGTCATTATTTTTATAAAATCACATTACTTTTTCTTAATTATTTTAACTTAGAGAAACGTAAAGTGTTAGGTGTGAACATTCATAAATTTAGAATTTTTCCCTTTACAAAAAAATTAAATACATTTTGTCTCTAAAATAAATAGGGAAGCCAATATTTGAACACTTCAAAATTACCATGCGATTTCCTATGTTGCCTCCGAGAAGTCAACACCCGGTGCCTAATTGTTCACTTGTTATATGACTCGAATACTGTAACTGTGTACACAAAAATGTAACTTGTGAATAAAGATTATTATTATATACACCGACTTTAACAGTAAGTGCAAATTTGAATACAAGCTATATGCTTGTTTCAATAAAATGTTTCCTACTTTTGCCGTTATTTCATAAAAAGGCGTATAGTAATTGTATTAGAAGAGTGAGAAATTAATTTGCTTTAAATTTTAATAAATTGGTTATGAGTAATAGAAATTCTAAATTACTCTATTTTGCTTTGGCTTGATATTGCAGAAAAAATAATTAAATACGTTAGTATAAATGAAATTGCCAACTCTTGGTTGCAGAACACTTCAAACATTAAAAGTGCGATTCTTTTCGCAATCTACAACAAGTTAGTCTTACAAAGACTATATCAAACACTCATTGAAACAACTACTTACCGGGCTAATACCCCGACGGACATTGAATTATACAACAAGTGTTTGCTGTTACATACAGTAACCTACTGCAAATGTAACAATTTGGGTCAAATTATTCAGGCCATCTATAGACGCGTTTCGAGATTTATCTCTCATCAGTATAGCTTTGCCATTCCCTCTAAACAATTTGACACCTTAGACTGGCGGTCACGTTACCGTTCAAACATAAGTATAAATGAAATTGCCAACTCTTGGTTGCAGAACACTTCAAACATTAAAAGTGCGATTCTTTTCGCAATCTACAACAAGTTAGTCTTACAAAGACTATATCAAACACTCATTGAAACAACTACTTCCCGGGCTAATACCCCGACGGACATTAAATTATACAACAAGTGTTTGCTGTTACATACAGTAACCTACTGCAAATGTAACAATTTGGGTCAAATTACTGATGAGAGATAAATCTCGAAACGCGTCTATAGATGGCCTGAATAATTTGACCCAAATTGTTACATTTGCAGTAGGTTACTGTATGTAACAGCAAACACTTGTTGTATAATTCAAGATATTAAAAACTAATAGAGATATAATTGGAGAAACATTATATTAGTGTAAATAATGCCTCAGTTAAGAAGAGGGACTGCCGCATTTATTAAAATTACTTACATTTTTTTAACAGCTATTTTAATAATATCCACGAAATAGTGAGTAAACATTAAACGTCAAGTATACACTTAGTTGTTACTTACTATTTTATTTTATTTTTATTGCATTTTTTATATGATACGTTATACAAGGTGTTGAGTTGTAAAACGAACTCAACACCTTGTATAACGTATCATATAAAAAATGCAATAAAAATAAAATAAAATAGTAAGTAACAACTAAGTGTATACTTGACGTTTAATGTTTACTCACTATTTCGTGGATATTATTAAAATAGCTGTTAAAAAAATGTAAGTAATTTTAATAAATGCGGCAGTCCCTCTTTTTAACTGAGGTATTTTTTACACTAATATAATGTTTCTCCAATTATATCTCTATTAGTTTTTAATATCTTTAACACAAAAATCACACATTTATCTAATATATATATTTTTCCTATTAAAGTACTTGAAAAGTAATAATATACAGAGCAATGTATGAATCAAAACGTTTTTATTTCATACAATTTTCAGGCTTTTCTAAACTTATAATTTTACTTTATGCGCCACGCGTATCATGTTCTTCAGGTAGAACTAGTTGTTTGTTTAGTTGACAGTATGGAAATAAACATACGAATTGATCAAGTAGCGATTGTACAGGGCGCAGCAGAGAAAACGCACGTTTTTCACAATTGATTAACTGAAATCTGCTTTTATTAAAAAAATAAAAACTTGCATTCAGTAATAGTACTTTTATTGAATTTTTAAAATCTAAATTTTGCAAGCCTTGCCCGGCCTGGTCATGAAATAATAAACTTGAGCCCAGCCCGGCCCGACCCGGGTAAATAATAGAACAGGCCCGGTCAGGCCCGGTCAATATTTCAGTCTGAATAATTCAAAATTTAGAAAACACTAGTTTATAAAGGTTTATCACACTTATACATATATATTTAATTGTTTATAGATATAGTTTGTAATTAAAAATGAAAACAAACTTTGAAAAAACAGTCAGACCCGGCCCGGCCCGGTCTCATGTTTTGAATTGGAAGCCCGGCCCGCTTGAAAAAAATTGATGCCCGGCCCGGCCGGACAGTGCTTTACAGAGCCGTGCGTAACTTTCAGGAGAGGATCCAACTATGTGTCCGGCAAAAAGGATGTCATCTCGAAGACATTATTTTTCGAACCTAATTAAAGTATGTAATGGTGTGTGGTTATATATTTCGAAAATGCAATATAATTACTATTACTGAATGCAAGTTTTTATTTTTTAATAAAACCAGGTTTTAGTTATCTAATTGTAAACAACATGCGTTTCCTTTGCTCCACCCTGTATTTAAATAAATTGATCAAAATAGAAGTGTTAGTGTTGTATTTAATTATAATTACACTTTTTCACAAATTTTAAATGAACTGAAGTTTTTGTATCAAACCCTATGTTTATTTTATTTTCATTAATTTTCAAGTTTTTAACATCTATCCTTAATCACTCTGTATATAATATTAGTCATTAAAAAGTAGAATGTCCCACATACATACATAATAGATCAATTTTATTGCCAAACTGAGATTCTTTTAAATGACAAATTGCTAGGATTTAAAAATTCGCTTTTAAAGAAAATAATTTTATTGAAATCTGACATTACTTAAGGGGATTATTGCAGTGTAACACGCCGATCGTGTTGGAAAGACCCACATAGTTTAGAGTAGCTCATCCGATGCCAAATTTACAGCACAAGTGGGGAGAATACAGTCAGAGAGAAAAGCGGCAGTTCGCTGTGCATTTGTGCATTGCTCCTTGGCATGAACGGATGGGGTCTCGCGTCGCGTGGAATAGACGAAAAAAACAAAGCGTATAAAAAAGACGGATCGAACGAAAGTGTCGATTCGTATTATTTAAACACGCTGATAATACATACAAGCTATGTGTTGTTTTCAATTCGTTAGAAAGCGTTATCGGATCCTGTGTTATTTTTCGGTATTTACAAAACTGATGATTCTTATTCTTGTCATTATAACACATTATTTTTACTTTTAAGACTCCAGTTTCGACAGCCGAACAAACTATGTGTTTTATTTTATTAAATTATAGATTATTTCTTAAAAATATAATAATAAAATAATTCATGTTCATAAGCTTATTGTGAATATTTATATGCCGCACATATATGAAAAAAAACATAGGATTTTCAATCATATTTTTTAAATGGGAATATTATCTTCCCTAACTGCTATTGCCATGAAAATAATGTGTATTAATTTGGCCTCTGCCCAATTGGGTAAATACCCCCAATTTTGGGGAGAATTTCAATTTATATTCGGTCAAATATTCTAGTTTTTATGAATGCAACAAATAAATAATAGCTTGAAAAAAAATAAACGGAAAGCTGCCCTGTTTTTTTTTATGTTTAGTACAGGGTTTACAAAATGATGATGTGTATAAATAGGCTCAGTCAACTTAGCCCCCCGAAGTTCGACTTTTTTGAAAAAAGCGATTGCGCTAGACCGGCCTTAGCTAGCGCCACAAAAATTAGAGCTAGCGCCATTTAGACAAGAAAACTACGGGGATTTTAACTTTCGGGGGGCTAGGTTGATGCTAGCCCCCCGAGTTTGGATTTTTTAAGTTTTTTTACACTATTCGGATTCCTCAGAGCTAGCGCTACCAATTTAAAAGCCAACGCCACTCCCACAGCCCCAAAAAATTATAAAACATTTTTAACCCTGGCCCCCTAAAATGAGATGTTTTTAATCAAATTGGGTGGAAAATATAACTTAGAGCTAGCGCCAACAGAATATGACAAAAATATTCTCTCAAAAATATCAGGTAAAAAAAAGTTCACGTCCAAATTTTGATGCAAGAGCTTTCAGATCCTGTATGCGTATTACCATTTACTTCCTGAATTTTAATACAAAATGATGTTTGGTATATAATTTACCGCTTTCAACAAATAGTTCGGCGTTGTAATTACCTTATTTATGTTCATAGACACTGGCTATTAGAAACATGATGCCTAGTAGACAGTAGCGTAACTGACAATTGTGTTTTCACTCCTAGCTAATTTAAATCGTTATTACGCAAGAACTTACCGTACGATTTAAGAAACTCTTTTGGCATTGTAATTACTATACTAATATTTATAAACACTGGCAACGAGATAGCTTGCACTAGTAAGACAGTGGCGTAACTGACGATTGTTTTTGATAATTGAAATCGTTATAACTCGGAAACTAACCGTACGATTTCAAATTTTTTTTTGGCATTGTAATTGCTATACTGAAGTCTATAAACACTAACAACGACATAGCTAGTGATATTAAAGGATAAATTAAAATCACTTGCTTTGTTTCACTATTTGTTTCTATTTACTCGACTAGTTTCGCTTTTTACGGCATTATCAAAGTTCACTCTTGATTCACTCTTGATTCACTCTTGATAATGCCGTAAAAAGCGAAACTAGTCAAGTAAATAGAAACAAATAGTGAAACAAACCAAGTGTTTTTAATTTATCCTTTATTATTATTTCAAAATGTTTCACCAAGTGATAAATGAGAAAGTTATTCAAGAGATAGCTAGTGCTAGCAAGACAGTGGCGTACCTCACGGTTGTTTTTTTTATGATAACTTAAATCATTATTACTCGGTGGAAAACACTCGTTGGGAGTTTCAAACTGAACGCTTTTCAAAAACAATGAATGCCTGAAAATTTACCTAGTACACATCGGGTTATGTATGTACCTAATCAAAACATGGGTATCTTTTCCATGCTACAAAATTGTGATTAAGCTCCTTTCGTTGCTATTCAATTGACTTGAAGGGAGTTTTTCTTTAAAGTAGACGTATTCCAGATTCACTTTATTTTGTTTAAATCTTTAGATATATGTTGTTTTTACAGGAATTCAATTTGAAGCTTTAAGCGAGTGTTTTCCACTCCCAGGCTAAGCATGAAGTAAAATTTCGAGTTTAGAAAAGCCCCGTGAAAATTTGTCGAGGGTCGCGCAGCGACCCGAGACAAATTTTCTGGGCTTTTCTAAACTCGAAATTTTACTTCATGCGCCACGCGTATAGAACACTAAAATTTTGTGAAATTTGTGTATATTTGAACCTTACTTGAAATCAGCGTTTTATACGCGTGGCGCATGAAGTAAAATTTCGAGTTTAGAAAAGCCCAGAAAATTTGTCTCGGGTCACTGCGCGACCCTCGACAAATTTTCACGGGGCTTTTCTAAACTCGAAATTTTACTTCATGCTTAGTCTGGGAGTGGAGAACACTCGTTTAAAGCCTTGAATTGAACTTTTGCACCCAATTTGATTAGAAAAATCTCATTTCGGGGGGCTAGGGTTTAAAATGTTGTATAATCTTTTGGGGTTGTAGGGGTGGCGCTAGCTTTTAAATTGGTAGCGCTAGCTCTGAGGAATCCGAATACTGTAAGAAGACTTGAAACATCCAGCATCAACCTAGCCCCCCGAAAGTTCAAACCCCCGTAACTTTCTTGTCTAAACGGCGCTAGCTCTAATTTTTGTGGCGCTAGCTAGCGCTAGCTAAGGCCCGTCTAGCGCAACAGTTATTTTTTAAAAAGTCGAACTTCGGGGGGCTAAGTTGACTGAGCCGTATAAATAGAGGATTGCAATAACATTCAATTTCAATTCATTTATTCCTTATTTACTTACTATCAAAATATGACTCATCATAAATCAGCCAAATTTGAAAAAAATATATTGGGCTCGGTGCAATGTTGAGCAAGAAGCTTATTATTTGAAATGCATTATAATAACTACCTTATTATTATTATAGTTCTATTTTTTCTAAAATAATTAACAATGAATATGCACGCAGTTAAACCCTACATTTTTTTAAACATTCGTCAAACAAATATTACCTGTGCTCAGTAAAAAATAGTTGATTTGTAACATTAATCTACGACAACGTCATATTGGTGTTATTCTTACTATTCTTATAGTTTTGATATCATTGATTCGTTGATGAAGTCGCAGTTGGTTCAAATAGGTCCGATTGCTAGAAACTTTACAATTTACTTTACTAGTTTTATTGCGAGAAGTTTAATGGCATTTAACAACTGCTTTAATAACGAAAGATTTAAGACGAAATAATGATTTGAACAAGACTGATTGTTATTCGATTGCTTCTGCTTATTAATCAGCTTAAAACACTTTAAAAATAATTTAATAATACCGACACTATCAAATAATTAGGAAAGCCAATATTAAAGGTATATTACACATCTTTATTTAAATTAGTAAAACATTTCGTGTTTTCTATATTAGTGAACATGCAGTATAAAAAAATACTTATTCCATTAGTAGTCAGAAAGCATGAAAATAACACACTAGTACAATAAAATATCGATTATAATTGCGAAATATTAATTTTACGAGAATAAAAGCTAACGACGCGAGCCGTTTTTGTTAACTATGATTGAAAAAAGAAAAGAAAAACAAACGCGAAGCCGCACAGCGTTCACCGGCGCAGAGATAAACGCTGGCCGCATGCTGCTCGCCCCTCCAATAATTGTGCAGATGAGTGTACAACGCGTTCAACTAAGAGAAGATCCGCAAGACGGCGGTATTTTACGGTCTTATTTTTCAAGATTTTTATTTTAACCTGACTCAGGCATGAGCTATCGCATCCTTATGAAATGTTCACATTATATTCCTTATAGTATAAACTAGTAAGATATGGGAATATTTTTTTTAATTTTGAAAAATTTAACATTATTTTTTTCATACCTCTGAAAGCAAATTGTTTAAAAAAAAGTACTTCGATATTTTACTAGATAATTGGGCTTAATATACGCTGTCAAAATTTCAACTTTCTAGGACCTTTAGTTTTTAAATAAACCTAACATTAAATTTCAGACCACTGTTATATTCCCCTTAAGTAATAAGAATAGTATTTTGTCCATATTTTCACTTTAGGCATGACATTTCTCAACAAATTTATAACAATTGGACTGTTTGAGTTCATACCTAAACCTCCGTCAGTTTAATTTTAAAATATACTGATTATGAATTCTTGTATACATACATAACAAAAACATTCCCAAAAAGCAAAGTCACTGACCTATTTATAAATCAAAGACGATCCTTTAAATTCCAATTTCCGTTGACTGAATTTCCTTCGTCCGTTACACAACAATTCACTCTGATAATCTCACGCTTGAAAACTCAAACTCAATCAATCGAATAAGGCTTTACTAAAGGTGACAATATGTACACACAAAATTGGCACAATAATGCAATGCTTTGAAATCCAATCCATATGGCCACATCAAGAATGTCAATGTAAATCTTATCAATATTACAATTTCCGCTCAATTTGAATTCGACGCAATTTTAAGGGTTTTTTCCCTGGAATTTTAGTAATAATAATACTTTAAAGTTATTTCAACATAGCAGATATTTACAATTTAGTTGAATAATATTTTTACCGACCGTACTACTGTGTACGGCCAAAATTGACACCCCATTTTTTTACGAAAATATCCGTTTTGGGATCCCATGAATCCGAATCAAGTTTTTTCTCAATGATGTCGGTCTGTCGCGACAGATCGACATTTTAAAATTAAATTTGCGGTCGGTTGGCTACAGCAGATTTTTAGAAAATGTATTTTCATTGATTTTGATTATTTTTCACTGCTTTCATTAAACTTCACTATTTGTTTATCAAAACTACGAGTTTTATCAATTTATAAAAATACTGTGTAAGATCTGTGGCACGATTTTGGCGAAATAGGATTGTCATTAAATTTTGTATTTGGGTTCTATTCCATAATATTTAACGCCCAGTCAAAATAGGTAAAGACCGGAAACCGAAAGAGGATGTTTACTCATAGCGTTTTTTTCGTATCTCGTAAATTATTACCATAGTCGAAAAATCGTTGAAATAAAAGTTGTAGAGAACCAAAAAAATTTAACCCAACCCCTCTTTTGAGCCAAAAAGGTGGTCATGGTACCATATAAAAAATCCCCAATCCTCTCCTAGTTATAGCGAAACAATAACCATACCGACCATATTTTTTACTCAATCCATTTCTATGTACCTGTTCAATTCACACACAACACATTTTTCAAGTAAGTTTATTTCAATTTTATTCTAAATTTTTTAAATAAGTCATAAGCAAAGCTATACTGAAAAGAGATAAATATCGAAACGCGTCTATAGATGGCTTAAGATATTAGTTTTAATCCAAGTCGTTTCATTTCTAATTTCTTGTAATTTCTTCTTTCCTTTTTCATTTTTATTTGTTAGTTGGTTTGAAGATAATTTGCCCTAAATAAGACACATCGTTAGCATTTTACTCGAAAAACATTTTTGTTTTTAATATATTATGTTGAAAGTGTGCAAATATACAAATATTTTTGAATTGGAATTATTCTTGTTTCAACAAAAATTTCATTCAACTAGCTTAATTCTAACAAGAGATATAAATATTTTTCAGTTTTTCCTATTTTCAAAAATTTACGATTTTCAAGTGTTCGAAATACGTGAGTAGGAGAATGATAGACGTATGCATTTTATTAGATTTTTGGTAAAAAAAATATTTTTTTTAATGCTACCAAAAAAATCTTCATTTTCTTCTACGGTGTGTAAGCTATTTTTTATTCATTTAGGACGACGGATAGTATTTCTTTTCAAGCAAAAAAGTTGAAAAAAAAAATCATTTGGACAGTTGCGGACATTTTATTTTACAAATTAATTATAATAAATAATTGAAATAATAAATTTAATATTTCTATATTATTTTAATTTGCGGTCGGTAACTGTGTTGGCCACAAAATATTTTTTATGTATGTTTTGGAACTAAAATTTCTTTAGGTTATTTTAAATGAAAACTATTGATATAAGAAAACACTTAACTTTTTTATAGAACTTTTATTTTACTGCTGTAAGTAGTTTCAATTATACAGTAATCGTTACCAAACTTACCAAACACATAACTTTTTTGTAGTACTTTTATTTTGTTTTTGTGTCCAGATTTATTTATACGCTAATCATTACCAAACTAATCCCAAAAGTAAAATTAAAGTGCTATAAACAGTTATTTGTTTTTCTTATATCAAAACTGAAAACGGAGCGCGAAGTGAAAGGCACAAAAATGCAAGAAATAAATTGAGACACTTGTTTGATTTAATTTTTATGTTTAGTTTCCTGACTCGTGTTTTAATCAGTAATGACGATTCTCAAAGAAATGACTAAAATAACTAATAATTTGTTTTTATAGTTTCTTTGAGAATGGTCGTTATTGACCGAAACACGTGCTAGGAAATTGAATACAATAATATGAAACTTAATAAGTTCTTTAACTTAAAATGACCTAATATTATAATTTAGTCTTAACGTGACAAACAAAAAGTAGTTTTATTATAATAATCTTATCCAATAATTTTGAAAAGGTTGCAGAGATATTTTTATTGTATTAATTGTAGATCAAAGTTTAATTATTTGTTCGTAAATACAGTAATTTTTTCTTGTTTATTGATTCATGAATACAAGCTGAAATTATAAGACTCAAAGTGAATGGTAAAAAAGGTATCGTATGTTCATTCTTTACTAATACTCAGGGGTGGCTCTTCCATTAGGCTTCCATTAGGCGACATAGATACACACTATGCCTTTTTACTCTTAGAATAAACATGAAGTAAAATTTCCAGTTTATAATAGCCTGAAAATTTGGGTTGGTCGTGTAGCGAAGCCAAAACAGACCAAATTTATTTTAAACTATAAACTGTTAATTAAAACACATTGTATTGTTTTACTGATTTTATTTAACTTTTCGACTAGTTTTACCTATAAGTCATTGTCAAGGAATTCAAAACTTTGAACTATATATACAAACTATTTTGAGTAAATTCAGGTAATAAGGGATGTTATTACACTAAAAAAGACATACAGAGATGTCATTATTGGGGAAATCCAAAGCTTCTTAATATTATTTACTCTTTAGCGCAACTCTTTAACGCCTTCCTTCCTTCTAGTCCCTCTTTGTAATTTAATTGGCGTCCCTTCTAACCTGTCTATACAGTGCTGGAAAAATCTAGTTAAATATTTGTTATTAATAATTGAAAATTTGTGTTCTTTCATCCTGGAATTGAAATTCCAACCTGTCTGGCTAATATACATATATGGCATCAGAATCCCCGCACTAAATTTCACAGGTACCACTTTTTTTGTCATAATGTTGAACTCAAACCCTTTCAGACTGTTATTATTTGTTGTGGTAGCCCAATAACAAAGTCTAATTTAGGCCACCTTTTGTTATCCTTATTATTGTTTGGAACATACAAATATTTTTCTAACTGTTTAAATTGTTTTTCATAAATAATTTGTTTATTGTACTAATATTATAACCATTGTTATCAGCAATGGTTTTAATGATATTTAATTCTTCTGCAAAATTGATATCATTCAAAATCAATTTCGCAGAACAATTAAAAATCATTAAAACTATTGCTTATAACAATGGTTAAAATATTTGCACAATAAACACATGAGATAGTAAAGCATAATTCAAACAGTCAGAAAAATATTTTTATGTTCTAAAGAGTAATGAGGATAATACTAATGATTTTAAAATATTGTACGCAGGTAATACGTCAATTTAATCGTTTCTCCATCTCTTAGGGAGCTCTTAGATAAACGTTTTGAACGCGAGGCGGAATGGGAGCGGGCGCAAGCGTTTGCGTTTTAACACATAGGTTTATAAGAGTCCGTTGACGGACGGGTGCGAGGCGGAGAAAACGCCAGCTCTCGCACCTGTTTAAATTTGAGCGGAGCTGGACAGACGCGTTTTTCAGTTTTAACACATGGTTTCTTATGCGCGTTCTTATACGGGCGGGTGAAACGCGTTTTCAAAGCCTGCGTTTTCCTCAATATTTTTGTAAAAAATCGGCCAAAGCGAGTTAAATTCGTAATATTTTCCTTACCATATTTAGTCGTAACGCAAAACTAATTATTTTTGCGTTTTGATAAAAAATAAACAAAAAATATAAATTATAAATTTTTAGGTAAACTTTCCCCTCTAAGATATGAGTATAATTTTATTTAATATTTAAAAAATCTATGATATTTTCTAGAAATTGCGATAAATGAAATAATATGTAAATAATTAGTAAATATGTAAAAATAGTGTGATAAGAACTAAATAATTAATAGAATTACTAGTAATTTTTTTGAGAGCGGTTTCTGTGCTCGAAAATTTGTACCGCCAGCAGCTTTTCTTTTCCCTTACTCTCCAATTGGCCAACAGACTAGGGAAATGCCCATTTCACAGTCTATTTTTAATATGCAGGCTATTACCCATCAAAGAGTGTGAAATTTTTGACAGAAATTTGTGTACCGGTTACGGGTTAAATAAAAGGAAAAAAAGTGAAAGTTTATATCTTAGCGCTAAAACGTGATTTTATAAGTATGTTTGATACAGAAAGATTTATCTTAGAAATGTAAGCACCGCGAACTGAACAAATCCATTGAAGTAATGTTTCATCAACATTAAAACAACGTTTAATGTTGCTGCACTGTTAATATAACGTTATTTGTTTGTTATTTGCTCAGTGGGCGGAGTACATGTGAAATTTAGGTAAGTAATATTTATATTTATAAAAACATTACATACATAAATACAATAATGTCTATGAATAATAAAGGATAAATAAATAATAATTTGACGCAATTAAATCTATTTCGTTCATGCTTATTACTCAGCGAAAGACAACTGAATGATAGACGACACCGAAGGATCGGCGGCGAACTCGCCTAGCACCCGCTTGCAAAACGCGTTCAATCCGCTCCGTATAAGAGCTAAAAGCGGAGCGGAAAAAACGATCCGTCCCGCTCCGCTTCCGCGCTCAAAACGTCCATATAAGAGCGCCCTTATAGTCGAAATTAGTCGGAAGGTTAATAAAAACAGTGAAACAATACATAGTGTTTTAATTATTAGTTTAAAGTTGTAATAAAATGTACTCTTAAATCAGCATGCTAAGCAGTATATGTTGAACTTCTTAGAATGTCAGTGTTTTATACGCGTGGCGCATGAAGTAAAATTTGGAGTTTAGAAAAGCTTCAAAATTTGGTTTAGTCGCTATGCGATCAAACCAAATTTTCAGGCTTTTCTAAACTTAAAATTTCACTTTAGGCTAAATCAAAGAGTGGAAACAGTCGTTAGAAACTTTAAGTTAAACGATTTTCTAAAATAACAAATGCCTGAAAAAATACAGCGTACACGATTATTGGGATATGTATACTTGAAAGAAAAATTCCCTCTCTAATAAAACATGGTAGTAAATGTAAGATAATTACACATTTGTTATTGTTATTGTGATTTTACATAATAAATTACAATTTATTATATTACAAACCTGAAGTGGATGCGGGGCGAAAGTTTGGATATACTTTATTAATACACATAAAAGATGAGTTATGTTCTAATTCTAAATTAATAAATAATTTAAAAAAAAGGAACATGTTAGTAGTTACATTTTATATTTATTATTTACACTAAAACTAATTACAGATTACTTTAACAAATGATATAATAACAATAATATTTTTGAACTTTCTTGTTATGGATCAAAATAAATCTAAAATGTTGACATCTTATTAAAAGTTCATAGCAAAATATAAAGCATAAATAATACCTCTAATAGTTTTTTGGACTAACAGAATTATTTTACAGTAATTAATTAGTTTTTACTTCCTTAATTCATCTCCAAACTTAAAGGCATTAATATTTACTAAATTAATTTTATTTTAGTCTATTGTAATCATTATGACTCTATTTTATTTCTTGGATTAAACCGCCTATTTGATTAATAGCCATGTTTATTATCTGAACGTTTATTCTAAAGAAATTACTAAATTTGTCCAAACTTTTGGCCTGGATGGCAATAATCAATAAATTAAACCAGATGCATGTAAACCAGCATTTGCAAATTTCATATTTATCAAACTATTGAATATATAGATATTTATCCGATATAGGGTGCCTGTATTTCGACCGAATGTATGGGGATCTCAGTTATTTGATGAGATAGTGAGTCGGTTGAATTGGGTCAAAGTTGTGTATTTTAGGGCCTAACAATAATCTTAAAACAATTCTAAAATATGTTTTTTTGTGTTCGAGATATCAACAAATAACTGATTTTTTGGAAAATCTTTTTTATTTTTTTATTCAAAAACTACCGAATCTGGACATTTAGAATTTTGACAATGTACAGGCACATGTTAATGAAAAATCTAGTAGCATATTTGTTTTTAAGATAACTATAACATTTACCCGGGGACCATTTTGTTTTTGTTATAAGCACAATTTTGGATTTTTATATGTTTGAAAGAATATTTTTTTCTGAACTGATGTACCACACTCATAATTTATTTTAGATTTGATATTTAAAATTATGATATTTTCTTTTTTGCAAACAGTGCCTTGGAAACAATGACGTCATATCTGTTAATCAATAAAATCTTGACAGCAGTGAATCATTGTTAGCACTCAAAATTAATTAATAACTGTCCATCCTTTGTAATAATAACAATAAGTATCGATTATCACATAAAAGTTGCTTAAACTAAATTTATTCTACTTTTATTATTATTATTCCAAAACTATTCACAAAAAAAGTAATTCTTGCATTTTTTGGCTACACATCGCTAAATAGTAATCAACATCACATCTAAGCGGTATATATTTTTAACTTTACTGTAAATCAGTGGTTTATAGGCGTGGCGCATGAAGTAAAATTTCGAGTTTAGAAAAGCTCTGTAAAAATTTGTCTCGGGTCACTGCGCTATCCTCGACAAATTTTCTACGAGGGGCTTTTCTAAACTCAAAATTTTACTTCATTTATAGTCTGGGAGTGGAAGACACTCGTTAGTTTAAAATGCATCACAACTGTTAAAATATGTGTCGATCGGGTTATAGGAGTTGTCAAATACGTGAGTTACTCAACTGTTTCCAAGGCACTCTTTACAAAAAACAAAAGATTAAAATTTTACATATAAAATGTACAATAAACTATAAGTGATATAATTCAGAAACAAATATTCTTCCAAAAAAATATGAAAATCCAAAATGGCACACATAAGAAAAACAAAAGTTGGCTATGGTCCCTGGGTAAATTTAATAGTTATCTTAAAATAAAATATGTTACTAGATTTATCTTTAAAAAGTTCTAAATATCTGGATTCAATAGTTTTTGAATAATAAAATGAAAACGAAATTTCAAAAAACCCGTTTTGACAATATCTCAAAAACGAAAAAAAAAATATTTCAAACCGACTTTCTATCACTTCAAATAACCAAGATCCCCATACATTCTGTTAAAATACGGATACCCTGTATATCAACTTCTTAAAGAAAAATAATCCATGTTTTACTCAGGAATAGGAGTGTCTTCCAAAATCCAGTTTAATTTGCATTCTTTAGGAGCATTTTACCCGGCGATGGGTGTATTTTATAAATATCTCCGATACATATCAGAGTTTATAAACATCTATATATATATATATATATATATATATATATATATACATATATACATATATATATATATATATATATATATATATATATATACATATATACATATATATATATATATATATATATCATAGTAAATATATATATCCGATGATATATAATAAAAATCGACCAATTATGAAAGCTACTTAATTGTCATTACTGAAATTAAGCAAAGTCTGGTTAAAATGTCTAAATAAGTGTCAAGTTTTAAATTAGGTATTACCTCCATTCGGAATTTATATATCTAATAGTGTATATTGTAAATTAAAACAAGAATTAAACGTTACAACTTGTATGTTATCTTAATTAAGATCTTACACAAAAATATTAGTTATTCAATAAATTTTATAAAAAAATCTTTTTTTCGACGATCAATTAGAAATAATTCATTAACTATTGAAGTGTTCTGTGATTGTCATAAATTTTGAAATTGTCAGGCACAATTTCAAAGTTACGATCTCTAAAACTTTATTAAAATGTACGTACATGTTAAAAACCTGAAAAAGTACTGACTCACAAGATATTAATAAAAATATCAATGATACGAAGTTTTTAATTGATGCAGTATGTTTAGATTTGTACATATTTTTAAATAGCAATGCTTTCTTAACATCCTTGAAAAACTTTGTAAATCTCTCATATAAAATTTAAAAGTTAAAATTAGGATAAATATAATACTGGTTTTGTTTTTATTTTCAGTTGCCTGACACGTGTTTCGATCATTTTTAAAGTACCAATTTACAAATTTAAAAATATGGTTCGATCAAGAAAGTACCACAGGTATCGGGTAAATTTAAAACTTATGATTTCTTTTTAAATTTATTAAATTTAATAAAAAAATAAATAATCCAAAAAAACCAGGCAAGCTATTGAAAAGTTTCTTAGAATGATTCTAGCGAGTGTCTTCCAATCCTTGATTAAGCATGAAGTAAATATTTCAGGCTTTTCTATACTCGAAGTATTTTATTTACTTCATGCGCCAGGCGTATACAACACTGATTTCATGTGACTATTGTTATTTTGCACACTATCTACTTTTTTATGAACGTTTGAATAATGTGCGTAATTTCCGAAATTGACGGGAAAATGTCAGATGATTTAAAAATGTCCAAACACGAAGATGAATGTGTAAATTTACCTGGAAATATATACACATTAATCGTTTTTTTTTTGTGTACAATTTACTGTGTTGTAAATTTAAAATAAAAATTAATATTTCTTGTAAATATTAGTTATTTATTTTTAATTTAAAAATGTACAAGAGGCGTGTGATTTTGTTTTTCCTAGGGGCACCTGATTTTGTTTTGCTCAGGGCACACAAATTTTGTTTTGGCCTGGGGCACACAAATTTTGTTTTGGCTAGGGGCGTCAGATACCTTTGCCCCCCCAGGCAGCAGCCCCCCCTTTGTTACTAATAATGTAAATATATAATAGGAATAAATCTGATTTAATCATAATTTAGACACAGGTCGAACAAAAGTTTATTGGGGGGCAATAAAATGATTATTTTATTTAAATGAAAAATTATAATAAATCCCAGATTATCCAGGAGGGAGTTACGTATGATCAGCAACGTTTTTGGAAATGGATGCAGTTAAAATTTTAATAATTCTGTTTTCACTTATTATGTAAAAACAGGGTTGGTAAAATTTCAATTGCATCCGCTTCCAAAAAGATTGCTTCTTATACGTAACCCCTCCTAGTTTTCCGGATTTAGGTTAAGGAAACGCATGGGGGTATATCCAAAAGGGGGTGAGATCATGACGAGCAAATAATATCATTACCTATTAGATTACAGGCAATCCTTGCTAATTACCAACATACAAGCCAAACCCATCAGTCTCATTCGAAATTAATTGGTTAATAAACAGTGCTATAAAAAAACTCGATTCAATCAAAGTTTCGAAGCCTTATTGATTTTCTCTGATTATTTTTTATTTATTTTGGGGATAATGTGTGCCGCATTCCGATTGGAATCCTGGGGAAAGATGCGCACTTGAAGTTCCCAGCGAGGGATGATTGAATTTGAATCTGCCTGAGGGAAATTACAGGAGGGTAGTGATTGTTTGGTAGCGAGGAGAGAGTGCTGTATTGTTATGAAGGTTTGAATGGAAATGAATGAACGGTTTATCGTACGTATTTGTACCTGTACAGTGCTTACAGCTGATAACATTTGCAGATAAAAACACTTTATTTTAGTAACAATAACAAACAACACTATTTTTAAACAACTTCTAACAACTAGCTTCTTCTTAACAACAAGATTTAATTTTTAAAACCACTAGTTAACAAGCACTTATAACAATTATTATCATTCAGTCACGTGATTTTAATTTTTTTTAACACTGTGGGGGTGGTTTTCATTATTATTTAAAATTTAAAGGTGCGCGGGGGTGGGTTTAATTTTTATTTGATTTATTTATTTTTTTTTAATTCAGAAGATGATTCCATGCAGCGAGAGAGAGTGTATAGGGGGTTGTAAGTTGAGATTGCTAGAATGCGCTAAGGGTAGCTACCGTACCGCACATCGATCGGGGTAGACTGCTGCGGCCCAGCTCGCACTTGGTAATGCGGACCTCCGGAGTCCCTCCCACACAAACGTTTTGTTGTTAACGGGCATGAACATCCCTTTGTTTACAAAAATTGAGCTATTGCATAATTTTTCAATAGGGGAGTAAACTTGTTTTTATCCCAAAGGGATCTAGTGAGGAGAATTGGAGTTTGTATGAGGGGATTAATATTGCAACAATTCATGCAAGAATGAGGTAATAGCGAACATACGGAAAACAGAGCAGAGACTATCTTATTTTAAGTTATCTAAGTATAAAAGACATGTATAATAAAATTTTGAGGCTCAGATTTTATTGAAATTATTCAACATTCACACAAATTTAGTTTTTTTGTACTTGCTAGAATCGAATAAAACCTACGATTTTTAAATCCCGAAATAATTCTAAAAATATGAATAGACATTGTTATAAACTTTGAATAAATTTAATAATTACAAACAAGGCTTCAAATCGTTATTTTTTTTCGTATTGGTTTAAACCAGCGTATCCCAACGAGATCGGTATCGACCCCCTGGGGGTCGATAAAGTTTGGCAGGGGCAGTCGATTGGGTTTCGATGATATTCAGAGGGTCAATGATGGTCAAGGGGTCGACAACCAAAAATAGCAACATTAAAACCGGCATTATTGAAACTAATAAATGCAACTCAAACATTTATTTTTATTATATTGACTACGAATGAATTATTATTCAAACACAATTTTCTAATCCGGAGTGAGTTTTTTTTTTATAGTTTTTATGGCAGCGCTTCCAAAGCTTTACGACAACAATATTTTTTATGACAAACTTTTCAACTGGTTCATACTTTCAAATTATTTATGTTAATTGATGAAAATCATAAAAACTGATGGAAGTCATAATTGATGAAAACCTTAAAATAATCCGCTCTGTGTATCATTCAACAAAAATTATGAAAATTATGTACAATTTTCAAAATCTCAGACCAGCAGGGTTTATATGAAATTATTCGTGCACACAATTATGCACTTGCGAATGACCTTTTTAATAATAGGTTTATTTAAAAAGATTCGCATACGCAAATTTCATTCGTATGCGCGAATTCAACTGTTTTTTGCTACTTAAACACCACTCTCAAATTGCCAGCGTGTGTCAGATTCTTATTTATTGTGCTTTTTGAGTATGATATTCCAAAATCTTGTCCAAATAAAAGCAGTTATAAGCAGAACTAATACAAAATAATTAATTTGCAAAATGTTTACAAAATGTGAAATGGCTGAAACCGTTGGGTTAAGTACTAATTTATGTAGAGGGATCAGCAGAGTGTAAAAATGCGAAAGCAATTTGTTATTTTACATATGTTTCTTTTGAGTATACATATCCCTAAGTATACGCTGTAAATAATTTTATAGTTTGAAGCTTCCAACGAGTGTTTTTAATCCTTGATTAAACATGAAGAAACATTTCTAGTTTAGAAAAGCCTGAGAATGCGGATTAATTTATTACGTGAGATCAAACATAAAATCAAGCAGAGTCTAGTATTCTGAACTTCATTTGAAATCAGTGTATTATACGCGTGGCGCATGAAGTAAAATTTCGAGTTGTAATTACTTTTGGCTTTTTTGGCTTTTGACCAAATTTTCAGGCTATTCTAAACTCGAAATTTTACCTTATGCTTAATCTGGGAGTGGAAACCCACCTTAGAAGTTACAATTTTAACGGTCCTATAATAATGAAGAATGTTGGCGTTTTTTATTTAGAAAAATTCAGAAAATAGAAAGATTATTAATAAGAAAAAAAATATTAATAATCTTTTTATTTTCTAAATTATATACAAACTTTCATTTTATTTAAAGGAAGGGTAATGGATGTAAATGGGGTTGGGGAATGAGATGAATATTAGGGAATTGACTTAGGCGGATAGCCATTCAGTCACGACCCGTTTAGTATTATAATTTTTCATATTAATGAAGAGAGATAAATCTCGAAACGCGTCTATAGATGGCCTAAGACATTAGTTTTAATCCAAGTCCTTTCACTTCTAATTTGTTGCTATCTCTCCTTTCATTTTAAATTTGTATTGTTAGTTGGTTTGAAGAGAATTTGACCTAAACGTTACATATACTTTAATAGAGCGTTGTAACAAATCAAATTAAATAAGATTTGAAATATTTCATTGTATAATTCAATATCCGGAGGTGTATTTGCAAGGGAAGTAGTTGTTTCAATGGATATTTATCGTCTTAAGTTGTCTTATTAATTAAGACATTGTTTGCATTTTCACGAATAGTTTTTTCGTAATTTTATATATTATGTTTAAAGTGTGCAAACTATAAGAAGCGTAAGCTTATTTTCTCGAATTCAAATAGTTTTGAATTTGAATTTATCTTGCTACAAAATTAACATTTACAAAATTACTGAAATTTATATTTGACAATAATGCAATGTCCTAAAAATTGTTTCAATAAATCACTAGATATTGTTATAACATGAATATTTAAAAGTTACAAATAAAATTACATCAATTTATGCAATGTACACAAAAACCTAGAGATTGTTTTACAAAGTACAAAAAGCTTGTTCTAATATGTATAAAATTAAGCCAATAGTAATTACAATTGAGATAACAAATAGTTAATTAGGTTTAGATATGCAATGGACCGGATTCGTTAAATGTGTTAATTAAAGCTTCAGTAAACATTTCGCTTTGCAAAATTCTCTACGCTAAAAAATAATGAATAGCTACAAACAACAAATACAAAGCGTACCAGTGTTGGTCGTTTTCCCATTCTTAGGTAATCCTGCTATTCTCATTTTCAGCGACATAACGAACAAAAAAACGTTTTACAAAACAATAGATTAGATAAATTAAATGAAATTCACAGAGTTTACAATAATAAAATATCAGCATATTTTTTTATTGAATAGATTAATAACAAAAATAACACCAAAGAAGGGTTTATTATTTATTAGAGATAATATCAAGTATGACAGTGATAAGCAATAAGCGGCCCTCTGAGACGGTTTGTTCGCCTCGCAGCCACGCGGTAGGGATTGGAATTTATTGTTTATTTATTAAGATTTCCGAAATGTTTTAATTATAAATATTGTGAATAAGAGACAAAAATAGAAATAATAAGTATTGCCTGATCAATGTTATATCTTTCAAACATATATATTTTATTATTAACTAAGGTATATATGATAGATATTTTAGAATTGTTAAAACCAGGGTTGTTATGTTTATAACAGTTTGTTGGAAAACAGTGTTCTAAACATGTTTAAAAACAGCCGTCGTGTTTTAAACGGTTTTGTTTTAACCATGTTTTTAATGTTAAACTCGTTTAAAATATGTTATAAATGTTAAATTTGTTTAAAACGTTATTTTATTATCGTAAATTTCCTTAACTACATTTTATACTAGGAATGTTTAATATACAGGGTGACATAGAAATAAGTACATTGCATAGTGCCACACAATGGAGGACACTAAAATAAGAAAAACAGTTCCTATGAACATGGGTCCGCAAGGCCTTCGATTAAAAGATACGGGGTGTTGATTTTAATGTTTTTTTTTTATTTATTTGCAAAAACAATGATAAATAACAATTAAATAATGTGTCATAATGACACTTGTCAAACAAATGTAATAATTGTTTGAGGTATTTTGTGTTCGTGATTAAGTTTTTCATTGGTTTTCTCACTGATTATTCAAAATTGCTTTCAGAAATGGTTCGCTACACATTTGAAGAATACAGGGACATGATTATGTGTTACGGCGAAGCTAGATCAAATTCTTACGAAGCTCAACGTATTTATCGAGAAAGATATCCTTTAAGACAAGTTCCTAATGTTCGAACATTTATTGATGTGCATAGGCGTTTGGGAGAAGATGGCTGTTTTAGAAAACCAAAATTGAATAGTGGGGCTTCCAGAACTCGTCGCACTGTGCGAAACGAAGAAACTGTTTTACGAATGGTAGAAAATAATCCGAGAACAAGCACCAGAAAAATAAGTTCAGCGGTGCGAAACCTTAACCGTGAATCAGTTAGACAAATTTTCAAGGAACAACTTCTTCGCCCATATCATTTACAAAATATTCATTCACTATTGGAACATGACTTTTTTCCTCGTGTACAATTTTGCGAATGGTTGCAAAACCAAAGACAAAACATTATTTCATCAATTTTGTTTACTGACGAAGCTGGTTTTAGTCATGATGGTATTCTGAACCTACATAACTTGCACCATTGGAGTGATGAAAATCCTCATCAAACTGTAATTCGAAGTCACCAATATGGGTTTTCTATTAATGTGTGGGCAGGTATAATTGACAATTACTTAATTGGCCCATTCCGATTGCCCCATCGATTGACAGGTGCACTGTATCAAAATGTCTTGGAGAATGATTTAAACACATTATTAGAGAATGTCCCATTGGCCATTATTGGAAGAATGTATTACATGCATGATGGGGCGCCAGCTCACTTTTCTCGAGTGGCAAGGGACTATTTGGACAGGAGATTTGGAAATACGTGGATTGGTCGAGGGGGGCCTGTACCATGGCCAGCTCGTAGTCCCGACCTTAATCCCCTTGATTTTTCATTTTGGGGATTTATGAAAAATGAAGTTCATGCTGTAGAAATACATAATGAAGAACAATTATGGATACGAATTATGGAATCGGCAGATAGATTTCGTAATAACCCAGGAATATTTCAAAGATGCCGTCAATCATTAAGAAGAAGAATGGAAAAATGTATTTAAGTACAAGGGCAACAATTTGAACATCTTCTAAAAACTTAATGTTTTGTTTTAATTAATCATATTTTTCATCATACCATTAAAATTTAATTGTTAAAGTATTTATCATTGTTTTTGCAATTAAATAAAAAAAATAAAATTCAACACCCCGTATCTTTTAACCGAAGCCCTTGCGGACCCATGTTTATAGGAACTTTTTTTCTTATTTTAGTGTCCTCCATTGTGTGGCAATATGCAATGTACTTTTTTCTATGTCACCTTGTACATATATCGATATCTTGGAATATCGATATTTTGGTGCAAATAATCGATATTTGTATCGATATTTGTTTTTCCGATATATCGCTAGTATCGATACATACGATACTGGTATCAATTGCCATATATTGTATTAAGAAAGAAATTAAAAAATATTCCAGTTGAAACTTGCAGAACAGTAAAAGTAAACATTATACAAGGATTTGTATTTTAAGTAAACCTACACATAATTAATCAAATTAAAAAAATTATAAGCAGTATATTATATACTCCACTTGAAATCAGTGTTTTATACGCGTGGCGCATGAAGTAAAATTTCGAGTTTAGAAAAGCCTGAAAATTTGGATTTGCCGGAACGCGACTCGCTTCGCTTTTCTTTTCTCGAAATTTTACTTCATGCTCAATCTGGGAGTGGAAAACACTCGTTAGAAGCTTGAAATTGGATGCGTTGTGTGACATGATTCATGCGTGTTCTAGAATAACAGAAAAATAGAAATTTCGGAAATCACAAACAATAATTATTAGTTCACGCAACAACATTAATTTAATGCACCTGCATTTGAATGATTTCTTTTGAAAATTATATATTTAATTTCAATGCCAAATTTTTATAATAATATCAATAACTGTTAAGCTATACAGGGTGTCCCACCAAAACTGTACATCAGAAATATACGGAGTTTTAATTAATGTATTATAATGGTATTTTCAGCACGCGCTTTTTGCTTCTCGCTTTTCAGCGTAATCGGGTGTGCTCTTTTCAATAAAAATATTTTCAAGCTCATGGGACTTCCAGTTCTACTGACAGTCGACGCCAACTTCCTTATTTTAAATAGAATGCAGTATTTTTTATTGCGAATTTGGATTCTGCGTGAAATCGCGTGAAAAAAAATCATTGAGTAATCTCATATCATCTCCGAACAAAAGAAAATCGAAACGACGCAATGTTGGTTGTGAAAAGCTGATACCCAAACGTACCCAATGGTGATTTTATTTTGGAATAATAAAATAAAACGTGCTGAACATTTCATACTGCATTTTGGACAACTTTAAAAAAAAATGTTGAATATCGATTTTTGTGAATTCTGCAGTGGCCTATAATGGCATTCTCTATGGCTATTTTTGTTTGTTTTCGAGATATTTTCATTTAATTAAAAGTGATTAAAATTAAAAGTGAAATAATAATGGTGTTTTCAAATTTCAAATTCAAACCATAAATTTAGGTTATTTTTAATAAAACATCCTGTATATTTGTACATATTATGACGCATAATTTAATTGTATACTTATCTTCTATTGTTTTCAAGATATTGTTATATAAAAAGTGTGTTTATTGATGCATTGATAAAATATTAAGATAACAATGGAAATTAACAAATTTAACACGAAAAATCACTCTTTGTTTCGCCGAAAAAACAACATCGAGTTGCTAAAAACAAAATTATAGCATGCAAATTGTTTATTGTTTATTGAAACGTTGAGAAAATTTAAGCTGAAATACGCGAAAGCTGTTTTTTTTGTCAATATCACAAGTATGAAAATCATGAAATTTTTGTTTTATTGGAAATAAAACTGCAAACACTAAAATTTAACTGTAATATGTATTATATTTGAAAGCATGGGGAAATTTTTTTTTCAATAACCTTAAAAAGGTTAAAGAAACATTTTTCTAATCAATAAAACTGCAGATTTGATTGATATTTATAGTTAAAAAAATCTACCAAATTCATTTTACAGCAAAATTTACAAACAAAAATATTCAGAACTTATCAAACCAAAGACTGAATTTCTATTAAAGCAAAACCTTCCTCTCTATTTATTTTTATTTCCAATTTGAAAAAAAAACTTTAAAATTGAGATTTTTATTATTGTCTAAAAACTGCTTGGATTCCCAGACTAAGCATGAAGTAAAATGTTGAGTTTAGAAAAGCCATGAACATTTGGATGTTACAATCTTGTTGAGGCCCGCGAGCGAAGCGAGTCGCGCCCCGGCAAATTCAAATATTCAGACTTTTCGAAACTTAAAATTTTACTTCATGCGCCACGCATATAAAACATTGACTTGGTACATGTATTATTTTTTTTAAATTTATTTTCTGGCATTATTATTTATCTTAGGTTGGGTTAGGAGTATTTTGAAAATAATTTGAAAATCAGTTTGCACTATTCAATAATTATAAATATTATATCAAAAATATCTAGTATCGAAAAAATTCGATATTTTGAATATAGTTACTTTTCATCACGATATTTTACCGTATCGATACTTTTATATTTCAATTAATCGATACGTTTTTGGGATCGGAACATCCCTATTTTATACTACTTTATTGAAATTGTTTGTTTACGTTTTTAAATTTTAGCTGAATTGTTACATTATTAAACAACAAATGTTATTACAATAAAATACCACAATTGTGTGTGCATAAATGTGATTTCAAACGTGTTTTAAATATGTTCTGTTTTAAATGTGATTTAAGCATGTATTGAATTGTTAATGTTTTAAACGCTGTTTCGATTAAAAAAGTACACGTTTAAAAAAACCTGTTTGTTGAAATTAAACTTAAAAAATACGTTTTTTAACAAGCCTGATTAAAACTAGTCTAACAGACTAACTATTAATTTTACAATGATAAATAATCAAACATTTACGCTTAATTCGGTAAATATCGCAAGGAATTTTTTCTCTTAAGTATACCTTACATAGTTTTAGACCAGGGGTCTCCAAACTCTAAACAAACCGTGACCTGTATGAATCCGGCCCGCGACTGTTTATAAAATGTTTTGTAAATGTTATATTTTGAAATATTGTAATGATAACATGATAAGTTCTAAAATTGTTATCAATTAATTAGATCTTGGAAAATAGTTACGATTTGAAATAAAAATCAAACCAAGTGATATTTAGTTTAAATTATTTTATTCATAGAAGGATTTTTTTTATGTATACAGATTCCGATGCATACGCTGTAAATTTACAGCCATTTGTTGTTTTTTGAAAAAGTTCAATTTGAAGCTTTAAACGAGAGTTTTCCACTCCCAGATTAAGCATGAAATAAAAATTGAAGTTTTCAAATGCTCATGCATTTCTAAACTTCTGGCTTGTGATGCACTAAAATATCGTGAAGTTAAAAATATACTGCATATAAATAGAATACTTCAGCAGTATATTTTAAACTGCACTTAAAATTGATGTTTTAAACGCGTGGCGCATGAAGTAAATTTTCAGGCTGTTTACGTTGTGACAAAAGAAAATAATCTCAAAATAAATCATTTTTGTAGATGAGTCACTTGCTTTTTTAAAACTTGTAATTAGCTATAAAGAAGGTGTGTTATTATACTGGCGCCTTTAACAGCCTCACTGACTCCCGGGAGTATCGGTCCCCATAGCCGAGTTTCACCAAACACCAACTAAAATAATAATAATTGTCCTGTGTCACAGCATATCAACGACTTGAAGCAAGGGGGCAACGAAACGACTAAACATTGTAGAAATAACAATTTTACAATCTTGTAAAAATAATTAAATGTTAAACAAGATCATGTTGTAACAATATATAATAAAAATATGAAAACCGTTATTGAGAATATATTTATATTTACATTGAATCAATAGTGTATCAACATCTTGATACAATAAATATTTAATATAAAATACAAATATATTCTCAATAATTATTTTCATATTTTAATTATATATTGTCACAACATGATTTCGTGTTAACATTTAATTATTATTAGAAGATTGTAAAATTGTTCTTCAACATTTATACAAGATTAAATTTATACTAGGATTAGTGCAGGATTATATACATTTTTGACGATTTTTTTCAAACTTCTCAATTTTATTGAACTTTTTGAAAGTAACAAATTTGCCAACACATAATTGCAGAATGTGACAAACATTTGAAAATTGACTGAACACCTACAAATAAAAATATTATTTCGAACATTTGCGAAAATTTATATTATTTGGTATTTATGTATTTGGTTTTTTAATGATCACAGCTATTCTCTTAATTTTCAATTGGCCCCCTCAAAACTCAAATTGTCTTTCCTGTGGGGTGCATACCCTACGTTAGGAAACAATAATAGAATTATAGATCAAAAAAATAATTGGACATATATTTTTGGTTTTCAACTGTTCTTTATTTTACAATTTACAAAAAAAAATCGAGTAGTAACTTTTACTATAATTTATTTATTCATTATATGAATAAAACAATTTAAATCCGGGGTCTCCAAACCACGACGTTCAAAAGCGGCTTGCGACTGTTTGTACATTTTTCGTAAATGTCATACTATTAAAAATTATAACGATCTTTGTAAAATGTTTGAAAATTGTTATAATTTAATTGGTTTTTGGCCCACTCGCGTATGAAGAATTATAATGTCTCCCGCGAAAAAAAAGTTTAAAGATCCCCGTTTTTTACGATCGAATTTTAAAAGATTCGTTTCGGCGAAATAAAAAAATGGTAACATTTATTAGCAGGATATCAAATTTCAGACATCGTTATTTTTCAAAAGCGTATAATCTGAGAAGTATTTCTAATCCAAACAAAATTTCCATTTTAAATAAGCAAATCTAAATGTTCACGATATTATATTTTATTGTCAATTATCTGACCACAAATAAAATTGCAAATACTAATAGTTTACTAAAATATGTACCGGGTGTTTGATTGGCCATCGGCTGTCTTTTAGAAATCATGCATCGTAGCAAATTGCGGTAAAAAATGTCTTAGTAAATGTGTCCAAGAGAAAACACTGAAAATATTTTTTAAGTTTATTGCTTTACCGTTAGAGGGCGCAATCTCTTACGTACATGATGAAATCAAGTTTGTATCAAATAAATGCCAAATTAAGCTACGTCAAAAATATCTAAATATTAATCTACGCACAATTTTACTTAATTTCAACTATCTTTTCGTTTATTTTGCTTTCACGTAAGACGCAGGGGAGAATAGAAAAGTCTACTTATTTAAATGGCTGTAATCTTAGTTAGGTTTAACCAAATTTAATGAACTTAGGCTCATTTTATTGATAATTGAATGCACTTTATAACATTATTGACTTTGATCTACTTTCGTTTTGGTATGAAACGCCAGAGGGCGCGATTGAGACAATCACCATAATATTTCGATTTTCTTAAAAATTTTAAATTAGGAGGTACACTTTAGTTACGTTAGTTAATTAAGGTAAAAATTACTGTGAAAACTGCTAAAAACCGCATTCCGATATCTTTATCCTAGCCAAAATTCGACAGAATGGGGTTATTGTACACCACGTTCTCTAAAAAAATAATATAAAATCTAGTAGGCTGTTGGGTTAATAAACAACATATTCTTGTTTTATGTGCAACAGGAAAAACACATTTTTTTTAAAATAATGGGGCCTCGTAAAAGTAGAGTTGGCTATGCTTACAATTGCTTACTTATATTTTAACTAATTTATAACTGTAATTAAAATAAATTATTGAAATAATAACAATAAATAAGTAACAAAATAAAACTAATTTAAAGTTAAAATTAACTACGCCTAATGGGTTTTGTTGTTGTCTATACAAATGTAGTCAAAACCATGGCAAATGTTACGATAATAATAAAAGAAAAAACAATACAATCCATCTATAAAAATCTTGACTGGCCAACAGGGTTTAGTAGTTTACTTTTCAGTAGTAAAAAGAGAAACAGCAATTTTAATATCAAAATACCGCAAAAAAAAATGCAAATTACATCAATGATTATTTTATTTAATTTTGTATAGTCATGAAGAAAAATTATTGAGTATAGTTAATATTAATTTTAAATTAGTTTCATTTTGATATTTATTATTATTGTTTGAATAAATTATTTTAAATCTACTCCTAAATAAATAATAAACGTATGCATTAATTTTGACATATCATATTTTTCTCCAGGTTAATATTTTTGACAATCATTGGTGCACTCGTATCTTTGATTAAATAAATATAAAAGTTTTTACGAAGCCCATTCTTTGTTTTAATGTGTGTGTAAGAGGTGAACTTACAACATTAAACAAGAATACAATCTTGGTTAACCTAGCAGTCTACTGGATTTTATATTATTTTTATAGTGCGTGGTGTAAAATACCTCCAATCTGTCAAATTTTTACTATATATCTAAAAATGTATGAATGGAAACAAATTACTATATTTATATCAAATGCTTAGCAACAAAATAACAAAATATATCTCACGAGGGCAAGTTTAGGGCACGGCGCCGTAGGCGAGTGCCTCAAATGCCAAGCCATATCCACTCAAATTTTACAGCCAACTTTTTCTATGACTAGTGAAAAAACAAAATTAATAGTTAAACTTGAATTATTTGCTGAACATAAAAATGTTATTATAGAAAGTACAGTCAACGTATATAGTGGTATTGTATGTAAGTTGTTCAAAATTAATTTCATAACTATTCATTTTATTTAACATAAGATTTAATTCTTAGTAATATGGTTTAGGTTCTTGGTATTACAGTAATCTATATTTTTTTATGAGGATCCTAGAAGCAAAAGAATGCATAAAACTTGATTCTAAGAAAAAATATTTTAAAGTTTACAAAAGATAAGTACAATTTAAGGAAGACTTGCATTTAATATTTTACAGTAATATTTATATTTCTACCTTTAATTTTATAAATTTTGCAATTATATCCTTTGGCTCGCAGGGTTTTCATATGCAATTATATTTTTTTTTGTGCGGTTTTTTAGACAAGTATTCTCACTCTTTATCTTGAGCAGAATGATGAGACAACTTCACAGAAGTACACACATCACTTTCACAATCACTATCCATAATGTTATTAATTATAAGGACAATTCAAAAATTTTCTTATGACGGAAACTCTTGACATATATTAATAAAATTATACAAGGTCAATGGTAACTAAAATTATGCAACACTCGCAATAATTAGGTTTTCTTTTGTAACCTTCCAATGAAAAGCAACAATATATCACAATAAATAGACTTTGTGCAAGAATACTAATAAACCACATAATTCTTTATAAAAAAATCTACAAAACATAATAAATCACAAAACAACGAATAAACAGCAGTTACAATAAAATGAAAAAAAAATTAATTCTATAAAAGTAATAACTATGCTTTTTAACTTTATTTGTAGACAATCTTGCTCCATTCTTGGAAATGTCTAGTACAAGATTTCATAACCTTGTACTCAAAGTGCAAACAAAATATTTATATCAAATCAGTAATCACAAAATAAAGTATCAAGATTCATTAATATTTATTATGATCGTTGGATAATAAAAATGTGATTTTCTGTAAAATTTGCACAATAAATGTGAATAAAATCCCACCCCTGTTTGCGAAATATTGTTAAATTTATTTCTGCCCCGCGGTTTCCGATCATTTATGTAGATAAAACTAATTTACCGCACGAACAAAATTTTCTATTTTCGTATTAAAAATGTATATTTAGATCGACAGCACGGAAAGTCTAAAATAGCTGCCTTATATAATATCACTTCAATAAAGCCTATTGTAAAATTCCAACTATCTGTATATATATGTCTAAAATGATGTGTGTTCGAAATAGTTAAATAAGTGATTCTTTAATTATTAATTTTGTTACATCTTTGTACAGGGTGGCCTAAATTGGATGTTACTATAGGGAATCTCGGTTATTAGAAGAGTAAAATAAAATTGATGGCGCATCCTTGAGCTTTTTTTCGAGACAAACTCAATGCCGAACACTTTTGCTATCGTCTTTTGTTTTCAAGTTATAGCCGAAAATTCAATATTTTATATTGTTGATTTTTATTAATATCTCAGTAATTTATTATTTTATCAAAAATTACATGTTCTCTAGGTACTTTTTCGAAGAAAATCGAATGAAATTTACATTTTTTTTTCTATCATCATTAATAAAAGAGCACTAAGTTATGTTTTTTAAATCGAAGTTATAGTTGGCTGTGCTTATTATAATTTGGCTATTTTTTCCTTATCATTGATATATAACATGTTGTTATTATATTTGCAATTTATTGATATACATAATATTTTTATTAGATTTTAAATATATCTCATTAAAAAATGGATTTACTGGAAGCCCTTGAAATCCACAGAGCAAAGATTAATCCGGGAATTTTAATCCTTAACGACCAGATTGACCTGATGTACATCCCTTTCTTCGAGGTTTTCTGGATTTAATATGTATACCTGTGTAACTCGTAATTTAAGTACTTAGTTTGACAATGATTACTGTGTAATTGAAACTATTTACAAAATTAAATAAAATTGGTATTAAAAAGTTAAGTGTTTTCTTTGTAACATCTGTTTGATATTTATAATAAATTTGGTTTTTCAAGTAAACTTATTGGATCTCAAAAGGGTGTCCATTTTCATTCACGTAAATAATATTGGCATTCGTTTCCTTTGGTAAATTGCTTCGTGTATAATTAATAATAGGTCGTCGGGTTTAGGGTTAAAAGTTTAGGGAGTCTAACAAGGGTTATAAAATTTAAATTGTTTGTGTCCCTTTTAATTAAATTCATCAATTTCAAGGCAATTAAACCAGTGCCATTTTATGTATAGAAAAGTTATGTGCATACATTTACGTACATACATTGTATTGAGTAAATAAATGTATGACATTTTTGATATCCCATTGGACCAATAAATTTTAAATTTTAAAGAGTTAGCTAGATCAAGCAATGTAATATGCATACAGGGTGTAATTGAACTAATGAACAGGCTCTTAAGGGAGGACACACAGCGCTAATTTACATCTATTTCCGTAAAAATACAACTTGAACAAAATGTTTTTGAATTTTTGGAATTTTGCATATTTTTTCGTAATGTCGGTTAAATAAGTACGCGCGCATTAATTAAGGACCAAAAATATGTTTATTTGTATTATTAATTATTTTTAATAATTAAATACGGGCTATCTATAAAAGTTTTTTAAGTTTCAATTGCAGATTTCAATTTTCTTAAACAATGCCCTATACAGGGTGCCAGTATTTTGACAGAATGGATCTCAGTTATTTGAAGTCATAGAGAGTCAGTTAAATTAAAAACAATTTTGAAATATCTTTTTTTGTTTTCAAGATATCAATAAAACTGTTTTTTTTTTTAATTGTTTTTATTTTTATAATTAAAAACTACTAAATCTATACATTTAGAACTTAGACAATATAATGGCACTTTTTAATCAGGAATCTAGTAGCATATTTTTTTCTAAGATAACTATAACATTTACCCTAGGACCATAGTTAACTTTTGTTTTTGTTATGAGCGCAATTTTGCATTTTTATATTTCTTGAAAGAATATTTTCTTCTGAACTCAGTAATGTATTACAGTCATAATTTATTTTAGGTGTGATATTTAAAATTATGATATTTTCTTTTTTGCAAAGAGTGCCTTGGACACAATGATGTCATATCTGTTAATCAATAAAATCTTGACAGCAGTCAATCATTGTTAGCACTCAAAATTAATTATTAACTATCAATCATTTGTAATAATAATAATAATAAGTATCGATTATCACATAAAAGTTGTATAAACTAATTTTTTTTTACTTTTATTATTATTATTCCAAAACTATTCACAAAAAAAGTAATTCGTGCATCATCATCATCATCACATCTAAGCGATATATATTTTTAACTTTAATGTAAATCAGTGGTTTATAAGCGTGGCGCATGAAGTAAAATTTCAAGTTTAGAAAAGCCCCGTAAAAATTTTATATTCGGGGCTTTTCTAAACTCGAAATTTTGATTCATGCTTAGTCTGGGAGTGGAAGACGCTACCTTAAAATACATCACAACTGTAAAAATATGTATCGTCGGATGCCCGTCTTCAGGGGTATATACAGGGTGTCCGTATTTCGAGGAAGTGCATGGGGATCTCGGTTATTTGAAGAGTTGGTTAAATTAGGGCAAATATGTGAAATTTGTAGCCCAACAATAATCCGAAAACAGATTTAAAATATCTATTTTTGTTTTCGAGATATTGCCAAAAAACTATTTTTATCAAATTTCGTTTTTATTTTTTTATTCAAAAACGATTGGATCTAGGAATTTGCAACTTTTACATTACTTTTTAATCAGGAATTTAGTAGTGTACTTACATTTAAAATAACTTTAATATCTTCCCCGGAACCATAGCCAACTTTTGTTTTTCTTATGGGCGCCATATTGGATTTTCAACTTTTTAGAAAGAACTTTTTTTTCTGAATTAAACGGTATATCACACTTATAATTTATTCTGCGTTTCATTTGAAACATAGCAACCTTTTGTTTTTTGTAAAGAGTGCCTTGGAAACAATAATATTGATACGTTATTCAGTTATTGATGTGTCAATAAGATACGATCATTATACATAATACATAAAATAAAGTTAAAAATGGTGTTTTCGAACCAAGAAAAACGAGATATGATCGAAGTTTATTATACTTCAAACAAAAATGTACGTATTTCATCCGAAGTCTATCTACAGCGCTATCCAGAAAGGCAACAGCCAAGTGAAAGTCATTTCATAAAACTACATACAAATTTATTGGAATATGGTTCCTTCGTAAAGCCACGACAAAGATATGGATATCACCAACCCCATGAAAATGAAAACAAAATTTTGCAAGCGGTAAAATGATTTCATTTTAATTACAATAAGATAATATTTATTCCTCTAGATTCAAGATAACCCTTCTTCCTCAACGAGAGAACTTGCGAACCAGTTTGGTGTGACGTTTCAATACGTATGGAGAATTTTGAAAAAAAATAAATATCGCCCATTCAAAATTAAAGTTACTCAAGCTCTCCATCCTGGAGATGCTAGACGAAGGATGGACTTTTGTCGTATTTTATTGGGAAAATTAAACGAAAATCCGAATTTCTTGTCAAATGTGATATGGTCTGACGAATGCCGTTTTACCAACACAGGGATATTCAATAGGCATAATGAACATGTGTGGAGTATAAATAATCCTAGACAACATGAAGAAAGACGACGACAAGTGCGATTCGGACTAAATGTATGGGTCGGTATTTTGGGAGACAATATTGTAGGTCCATACATTTACGAAGATACATTAAATTCACAGAGATATCACGATTTTTAAGAACATTTTTAAGCGATTACGTAGACAATAACATCCCCTTAAATATGTTAAGAAATGTATGGTTTCAACAAGATGGTGCACCACCTCACAACAGCCAAATTGTCGCTAATTGTCTGTCCGAAATGTTTCCAAATAAAGTTATGACAAATAATGGTGATATACGTTGGCCAGCTCGTTCACCTGATTTGTCACCTCTAGATTATTTTCTTTGGGGAGCTATAAAAGAAAAAGTTTATAAAACTATTCCAGAGGACAAAGACGATTTAAGAAGAATTATAATAGTTACCATTCAGCAATTAAGAAGAAGAGACATTTTTCGGGCAGTCCAAAATTTAAGGAAAAGACTAGAATTATGTTTGGAGGTCAATGGTGATATATTCGAACACTTACTCTAAGTTTGTGATAATTTTAGTTCAAAAGATATTTAATTAATTTGTTTATTATTATTTAATATTATGAAAAACTTCATCAAGCAGCAGAGTGATTATTCTGGTTCCTTTCCTAAAAAAATATAGTTGTAGGCCTCAGGAATTTTAAAATGTGCAACTGTTTTCAAGGCACTCTTAAAAAAAAAAACAAAAGGTTGCTTTGTTTCAAATGAAACGCAAAATAAATTATAAGTGTGATATACCGTTGAATTTAGAAAAAAAAGTTCTTTCCAAAAATATGAATATCCAATATGGCGCCCATAAGAAAAACAAAAGTTGGCTATGGTTCTGGAGAAGATATTAAAGTTATTTTAAATGTAAGTACACTACTAAATTCCTGATTAAAAAGTGCCTCTATAATGTAAAAGTTGCAAATTCCTAGATCCAATAGTTTTTGAATAAAAAAATAAAAACGAAATTTGAAAAAAATAGTTTTTGGCAATATATCGAAAACAAAAAAAGATATTTCAAATCTGTTTTCGGATTATTGTTGGGCTCCAAATTTCACGTATTTAACCAACTCTCTAACTCTTCAAATAACCGAGATCCCCATGCATTTCCTCGAAATACGGACACCCTGTATAAGCAAATTATGGGTCCTCGGAGTTGTCAAATAAGTGAGTTACTCAACTGTGTCCACGGCACTCTTTACATAAAACGAAATATTAAAATTTTACATACAAAATGTAAAATAAACTATAAGTCTGGCACATCATTGAATTCAGAAAAAATATTCTTTCAAAAAATATGAAAAACCAAAATGGCCCCCATAAGAAAAACAAAAGTTGGCCATGGTCCCTGGATAAATGTTATAGTTATCTTAAAATAAAATATGTTACTAGATTTATCGTTTAAAAGTGCCTCTATAATTTCTAAGTTGTAACTGTCTCCATTTAATAGTTTTTGAATAAAAAAATGGTGATGTGTCCATCATAGTACTTTCCCCCGTAAATTGCGTATTAAATCTCTTTTAAAATATTTGTAGCATTATTATTTTCAAAATGTCTTCAACTTTTTGATAACTACAACTTTTATTTGAAACATTTTTCAATTGTATCAACACAAACATTGAGACAAACCAATGACTAGATAAAAGAACATTATTTATTAATTATCTCAAAAACTAAGAGTGCTATGACAAAAAGTAAAGATACAAAAAATCTTTAGTATTTTATTTCCTACAACTTTTATTTGCAACATTTTTTAATTGTATCAACACATACACTGACACAAATCAATGACTAGATAAAAAACACTATTTATTAAATATATCAAAAACTAAGAGTGCTATGACAAAAAGTGAATTTACAAAAAATCTTTAGTTATTCATTTCCTACAACTTTTATTTGAAACATTTTTCAATTGTATCGACACATACATTGTCACACACCAATAACTAGATAAAACACACAACTTTTGAAATATCTCAAAAACTAAGAGTGCTATGACAAACAGTAAATAAACAATACATCTTCATTTTGTTATTATCTACAACTTTTATTTGAAAGAATTTTTTGTTTGATGAACATTTATTAAAAAAATCTGAAAAAACTGAAAAACTCTTAGAGTAAAGTACCACTTCCGGTTTTCCGATTTTCACCAAAAGCTTTTCAGTTCTTCCGATTGTAACAAAAAGCTTAAGTTTCAAGTTTCATCTCGATATCTTTAGCGGTTTTTGCGGTACAGCGCACACAGACTCACACACAGACACACAGACACACAGACAGACATTTTTCAAAAATGGTCTTATTCGACTCAGGGGACCTCAAAACGAATATTTCCGCTAACATTTTTGATTCGAAAATTTTCACGAAAACAATACTTTCCCTTTGTATTACATACGGGGGAAAGTAAAAATGGTGATGTGTCCATCATAGTACTTTCCCCCGTAAATTGCGTATTAAATCACTTTTAAAATATTTGTAGCATTATTATTTTCAAAATGTCTTCAACTTTTTGATAACTACAACTTTTATTTGAAACATTTTTCAATTGGATCAACACATACTGACACAAACCAATGACTAGATAAAAAACACTATTTATTGAATATCTCAAAAACTAAGAGTGCTATGACAAAAAGTAAAAATACAAAAAATCTTTAATATTTTATTACTTACAACTTTTATTTCAAACATTTTCCAATTGTATCAACACACACACTGACACAAATCAATGACTAGATAAAAAACACTATTTATTAAATATCTCAAAAACTAAGAGTGCTATGACAAAAAGTGAATCTATAAAAAATCTTTAGTTATTCATTTCCTACAACTTTTATTTGAAACATTTTTCAATTGTATCGACACATACACTGTCACACACCAATAACTAGATAAAACACACAACTTTTGAAATATCTCAAAACCTAAGAGTGCTATGACTAAAAGTAAGTGAACAATACATCTTCATTTTGTTATTTTCTACAACTTTTATTTGAAAGAATTTTTTGTTTGATGAACATTTATTGAAAAAATCTGAAAAAACGGAAAAACGCTAAGAGTAAAGTACCACTTCCGGTTTTCCGATTTTCACCAAAAGCTTTTCAGTTCTACCAATTGTAACAAATAGCTTAAGTTTCAAGTTTCATCTCGATATCTTTAGTGGTTTTTGCGGTACAGCGCACACAGCCACACACACAAACACACAGACAGACAGTTTTCAAAAATGGTCTTATTCGACTCAGGGGACCTCAAAACGGATATTTCCGCTAAAATTTTTGATTCGAAAATTTTCACGAAAACAATACTTTCCCTTTGTATTACATACGGGGAAAAGTAAAAATAAATAAGAAATTTAAAAAAATTCGGATTTTGACAATATCTCAAAAAAGAAATTTGTTTTTAGATTATTATTGGGCCCTAAATTACGCAATTTTGCCCCATTTCAACCGACTCTCTTTCTCTTCAAATAACCGATATCCCCATACATTCTGTTAAAATACGGACACTGTATGGCAGAGATCCTGTTCATTAATTCAATTACACGCTGTATAATTGTACATGATATGAAGCCTTCATTAAATCAAAGCTTTTCTAAATTTTAGAATTATCGAACATCAGTGGCGCAGCCAGGATTTTGGCTTGGAGGGGGGCCAATCAAATAAATATTAAATACGAATATTATATACATATAAATATATTAAAATATCTTTAATATTAAATAAGAAAAAAAACAAAAAAATATTTAACACAGCAGTAGTAATCACATATATACATTAAATAGTTTAATGTTGAATAATAAAATAATAAGAACAATAATATTTAACACCAATAACAATCACATATAGTATATACAATAAAAGGTACTATTAATTAACCGAAAAGATTTAAAGTAATAATTTTCTCGGTTTTTTTTTTCAGTTCATTTAAAACTTCTTCTGGTGATACATTCACTTCCCAGTGAATATTTAAAAGAGATAAACCATTCAATCGGCCTTCTCCAGTAGTACTTCGTAAATATGATTTTAGTCGTTTCAATGTAGAAAATGATCTTTCTGGAGTGGCTGTTGAAATTGGTAGAGTGACAAAAATTTTTAAAAGATTGTATATATTTTCATAAATATTTTTGTTACAATCTTGTAATGCTTCAATGGCAGTTGTTGGAATATTGGCTGGTGCATTATAATATTTCGAAAACCATAATTCGTATTCACTTATCAAAACATCAGTATTAATAACGAGGATATCATCCTTGTAAAATTTGATCAAATATCTCAGTCCTTCTATATTTTTGGGTGCTGGCTTTTCACCAGTCGGCATTAAACATTGGAATGACTCTAAAATTTCCTTGTGTTTTATAAAACGGCTATTTAATTGTGAAATAACGTAGTCCAGAAATGGTAAAAATATTGATTTAATATAATACTCTTTGGGAGAATCAGCTGGAATATTGTTTCTATGGACTTGTTTCTTTACTATTCTTGGAACAGTTATTCCTGCTTCGTTTTCAAAAATAGTGGCTGTAATGTGAGTTGCTTGCTAGAAAATGGGATCAAACTCACTTCCTGCATTTTCTCTTATATTAACAAGGATGTTTTCTACATTTGTTATTTGTTGCATTGTCATAATTAAATCGACATTTCCGGATTTCAAATACTTACATAGTGGTAATGTGTAGCTGAAAACTTTCTGCACTATTAATAATGTTATTAAAATACTTGACTTTTGTATTCCCGATATTAATAAATTTGCCAATGATGAAGTGTTTTTATCGTTCCAGATTGCAATGTCTTCCAGAGCATGATACACCGATTCTAGTAACTCCACCATAACGATTACGGAGTCGTGTCTTTCTACCCATCTGGTTGGAGATAATTGTTTTAATTTTTGTCTGTTAGTTTCTGGGGCAAATTCATTAACTGTGTCAATCAAAATTGCATTTCTCTTGGGTGTTTTAAAGAATGAATAAATTTGTTCAACTGTTCCGAAGCAATTATTAATTTCTCGAATGGTTGAGGCAGAAGATATGGCAAGATTTAGAGAGTGAGCCACGCAATGAACAAATATTGCAGATGGGCATTTTTGGGTAACATAAGCTTAAACACCTTCAATGTTTCCAGTATTTACTGGTGCTCCATCGTACCCCTGGCCTCGAAGATATCTAATATCAATCCCAAACTTTTCAAGTGACGTTAATAATGCTGTAGATAAATTTTTTCCAGTAGTAGAAACAACGGGAACAAACTGCAGAAAATGTTCACAAAGTGATTTTTTTTCTTCGTTGTAATATCGTACACAAAGACTGTATTGTTCTGTGCAACTTATATCTGCTGTTTCATCTGCCAATACTGTGAAACATTTCGCTTTATTAACCTCTCTCACGAGTTTATTTAGAATAATAGTATTGCAGGACTATTATTTGATTTTGGATATCCCAACTTATATATGATGCGTTTTTTTTACACGTTAATAAGTGATTCTCCAAGGTGGAATCCCCAGATTCAACTTTGAATCTAAGTAAAGCCCGAAAATTCCCTTCTTCTTTAAGTGGACCAGTGCCAATGTCGATGCTTCCCGAATCACGATGCCCTCGAAGAGCTAGTCCATTTCTACCACAGAATATCACAGTTTGAATAATCGGAACCAGTTTTTTTCTATTTTCTTCCGCCTGTTTTAGAGTGGATCGATTAAGTTGATCTATTACTGATATCTGCCTTTGTTGTTTTTCTTGGGTTAATAAATCAAAAGTTAGAATTGCGCTCTGGTGATATTTACACTGGCTATGATTATTAAATGATTTTAATGCATCTTTCCAGTTCCTGAAGGGATTTTTTACTAACTTGCCAGTTTCTTGCGAATTACTGAATCCAACCTCATCTTTTGCAAAAAGGGAGCAAAATTTGCAATAAGCTCCATCTTGAATTTTAGAGTAGGTTAACCATGAATATTTTTTTAGCCAAATTGATTGAAATCTTCGATTATGTTTATTAACAGTGGTGAACGGGAAATTAAAGTGATCATCCGGTATCCAAAATTTTTTAACCAAATCCAATTTATCGTCGGTAGGCATGTGTGTGTTTACAAAATTTGCGATATCATATGAACTGCCTAAAGTTGTTGTTTCTGCACTCGTAGACGGGGTCCTTAGATTTAGATTTTCTATTTCAGCGGAGGCATTATTTTCATTTTGGAGTTCTGGTGTTGTTGCTTCTTTGTTGGTTTTTTTAAAATAACTATATAATGTATTTTCTGCTGTTCGTTTCATATTGTAAATTTATATCTGTAACTAAACGTACATGTCATGAATTTTTCAATAAAAAAAACATTTAGTGCCATGATTTTCTTTTTGAATCGTTTTAAAATGTCCACTTGTATTATTTTTCAATGTTCTATTTTTTAACAAAAGGAAAAAATAATTTTGTCAGTATTTTTAATTAAATATGTTATATACTAACATCTTTATTGTGTAATAATACATTCTTAGATAATAATAATAATATAATATCGATGGCTATCGACCGTCAGTCTTTCAGCCTTAAATTTTCGTCAATTTGCAATTATACTAATACTTTTGAAAAAACAATGCGAGACGGCGTCTGACGTAGATGGATAAAACGGAACATAGAATTTCCAATGTTAATTTCTTTATATTGGAATAATATCTTCCATAATTATTCAAAATACAGTTATTTCTAACAATGTTTTCTTCCTCGAAAAAATTGAAAATATTTGAATTATGTATTTCTAGAAAACATAATTGTTTTTTGTATTTATTGGTTGTTGAATTCCCAATTTTATTCAATAATGATTTGGTCATCATCCTTATACTCAAAATATTTACAAGATCAAAGTAAAGTTATATCTCTTTTCAGATATGTTATGTTGTTTGCTATGAAATGGCAATGAATTTGCAACGAAATAACATCTTCTTTTATATTGTATATTCTCATATTGAGAATTAACACATTAGTGTTTTCGTTGAGCAAATTCATGATATATTATTAATTACCTTCAAATTGCATGTAATTCAAGGAATACAATATCATGCAGAATATTTTACTCCACAACAAATATTTTTAGATATTTGTTCTAAAATACTTAGAGAAATTAATATTGCAATATAAAAAATATATTTAAAATCTCATGTTACGTTTTATTCATATACACCCTGTATATACAGGGTGCCCGTTTTTCGTGCGGCACTATAGGGATCTCGCTTATTTGAATATATAGAGAATCGGATAAATGGGGGCAAAGTTGCATATTACAGTGCTTGCCAATAATCTGCTTTCATATTTCAAATATCTTCAATTGTTTCGTTGTAATTTAAGAAAAACTGTTATTTTCGATATTTAAAAATTGTCTATATCTCCGTTATTTCTCGACCTATGGAGTAAATTATAAAACTGCGATTCGTATTTGTTTTTCGAAGCATACCTTTTGTTTTTCTTATGGGCGCATATGAAGATATGCATATCATTGAACAGCATTTTCCACGTTGATTTCAATGATGTGCCACATGTTGACTTTCAAAAAATGTATTGTTTTTATGGTATGTTGCCATGGAAACAATCGCGCAAAGTCCACAAAAAATATTTATTTGCGTAGAAAAAGATAACCAATGGTTCATAGCTTTACTTTTGAATAACATTTGAACTATTGCATAGCAACTTGGTATTGTTTGGTTGCCATAGCAACTGGAACAACAACAATAATTGAACAAAAGTCTACATGTGAAATCAGAATTTAAAATGCATTTTAATGAAGTGGATAAATGTGTATGTTTCCATAAGAGAAACAAAAGTTGAGTCTATAAAACAAAAACGAATCGATTTGAATATTTTAAACGTTCGCCATTCGATCAGTCATAAAAAGTTGACTTTAGAAAGTTTTCACAAAATTTGAAAAAAATAAATAATAACGGAGATATGGACGATTTTAAAAAATCTAAAATTTTAGTTTTTTTCGAAGTACATCCAAACAAATGAAGATATTTCAAATATGAAAGCATATTATTATTAACAACTAAAATGCACAACTTTGCCCCCATTTAACCGATTCTCTATTTATTCAAATAACGAGATCCCCATAGCGCCGCTCGAAAAACGGGCACCCTGTATAGCGATCGCACTTCGCTTATTCACGTCACCCTTTTTACTTAACAGAACAATTTATAATTACTTACCTCAGTATTTGTCAAGAAGACGCACAATCTCACAATATAATGAGTTAACATAGGGCGTATTCACCAGAGAAAAGTGTGCACTGTCAATACACGATTGTTCGGACGGTCGCCATTAAAAATAGTATGCTTAATTTATTGAGGCCTTGCGTAGAATCAAAATTGCCGGAGTAGCGTTCATCAGATTCAAACGTGAAATATTACATTACGTTACGAAAGTGCTATGTAACATATTACATACTAGCGGATATGTTGCGCCCAAGCCGCGCAGGCCGTGCGTTAAGCAATCAGCTTTCAGCACGTAATGTACTTATCGTGCATGTATGTGCATAAGTATATAATGTCAATCATACGCGTCAATATGGCAGTGAGATATGCTGCGGTTACTAGATAGGGAGTAGGTAACAAATCTAAACACGTTGAGAGTAAAATTCCGGGTCCCCCGTGGCTGCTCCCTTGATTCTCAATATTGTCCAAAATGCCTTGGGGGGGGCCCGGGCCCTCCGGGCCCCCCCCCCCCCGTGGCTGCGCCTCTGTCGAACATCATCACTTTTATTCTAAGTATATCTACATATTTTGTGCATACGCTGCAATTTTACAACATTCGTCCTTTTTGTAAAGCGTTCAATTTGAAGTTTCTAAAGAGTGTTTTAAATTCTAGATTAAGCATAAAGAAAATTAAAGAGTTTAAAAAAGCCCGGAAATTAGGATTTGCTGAGCGTAGCCAAGCAATGGACAAAAAGCATATTTCAGAAATAAAAGTAATTTTTATACTTCAGATCGATTATAAACTAGTTCTGATTCATGCTTTAGTAGTTCGAACAAAATCATTTCATCGTATGAAAACGTTTTATACAGGTTAATTCAAAACCGAAAGCTGTCATGGTATTTTTCTTATTACAAAAAATAGAAGGTCGGTTAAAAAGTAAAATAGCTCGCTATTTTATTGCTTATTATCAGTTTATCTTCAACTGTGTATCTGTAATTCCAGTGAAACCGTAATTTCGTTTTTCTTAACGACTCATACGCAGAGCTGGGCAGGATTTGAATCATTCAGGATTCGATTACCGGATTTGAATCCTTTTAGAGGATTCAAAAAAGGTATTGGAATACTTTAGTAAAAACTGATTCGTGATCCGGATTCGTTACAATTTTTTAAACGGATTCGTATTTGAATCCAGACGTAGGTGATTCGAATCCTTATAAAAGGATTCGAATCCTCATATAGGATTCAAATCATCCAAAATAATTCGAATCATAGCTATTAAGGCTGGGATTCGAATTCGATCAATATTTGTGAATGCATACTCGGTTACTTAAACTTGAAAAATTCCTAGCCCTAACAGTATATTTTTAACTTCACTTGAAATCAGCGTTTTATACGCGTGGCGCATGAAGTAAAATTCATTCGCGCCCCGGCAAATCCAAATTTTTAGGCTTTTCTAAACTCAAAATTTTACTTCATGCGCCACACGTATAAAACATTGAAATATTATTATTATTATTTTGTTAAAGATGAATATTGATAATTTCGTAACCGTTATTACACTAAGTCTTGGCAATATTTTCAATCTTAGGTGAACGCATTTAGAAAATAATTCACAGCAATAAATAATTGTAATTATAAAATCTAAAATATCTGGTATCGAAAATTACCGATATTTTGAATATCTATACTTTTAACTACGATGTGATAAATTTTAAACTAACGAGTGTTTTCCAGTCCCAGACTAAGCATGAAGTAAAATTTCGAGTTTAGCAAAGCCCCGCGTAGAAAATTTGTCGAGGATCGCGCGGCGACCCGAGAAAAATGTTCAAGGGGCTTTTCGCGTATAAAACACTGATTTATCCTGAAGTACAATAACACATATATCATCATTAAATAAAATAATTAATTAATCAGATATTTAGTCTGTAAATAATTAGGTTTTGAACATTTTTGTTAATAAAAACTAAAGGTGATATTAAAATTGCTAATGGTTGCAAATAATAGATTTAAATTTATTTTTAATGGATTTATTATATCCATAATTTAAAAAAGAGGATTCAAATCATATTTTTCTCTTAAGAGAAATCCTTTATTCGAGTATATGTGATTTGAATCATATAAGGTGATTCGGATTCGTGATTCGAATAGTCTTTTCGAGGATTCGTGCCAGCTCTGCTCATACGGAAATAAATAAAAATACATATACTCTGTTTTTATTTAATATGACTTAGGGTGAATTAATTGAGAACAGGTGCAATTCTGCTTCAACAGTATGGTATTTTAACAATCAAATTTTGAGATATTGGTAAACTTGGTAAATGATTGTCAATGTAACAAATAAATTATAATTTGTCAAATAAATTATCACGATGCAGAGAGTTTCAAAAGAGGGCTACAACTTGCAACTAAACAACTCGTATTTCGAACTTTTTCAAAACTTGAACATATAAATAAGGAGGATAATAAAGAAGACAGATAAATATTGTAAAGTCAGTGTAAAGTCAGTGTCATTGTAAGCAGGCAAGTACCTGTTATTTGATTATTGACTATTATACAAAGATTAATTTGCCTGACCTTCAGAGAGACTTTATTAAATTGGTATTAGATACAAATGATTTGAGACGGTAATAGGTATATTTGTAATCATAACCTTTGTTCAAAGAATTATCTATTTTATGAGTTAAATGAATCATCATATTACTGTTCCCTTAACATAACCTACAAATGCCAAGTTTGTTTAAAACACAACATGTGATTAATCTTGTTTTAACCTGAAACATACAACCTGTATTCCACCAATAAATTTTCGAAATGTCAATTTTGATTGGTCCTATAAAAAAAAACAGATTATATGGATATATGGAATATCGTTAAAATCATCATAAACAATGCACTTCAATGATGTGCATATTTTATTAAGCTGCCATTAGAAAAACAAAATTTGATCTTGAAAAAACAGTGCACAAACATAACATATGTGTCATTTGATGTGTGATTTGAACTGACTTTAAGGATATTTAGCTAGATTTGGAAAAGAAACGAAAAAGATGTAGTATTTTAAAACCGATTTTAATTTTGTATTATTTTTATAGAAACATTTAAAGATATTTTAAACGTTCAACGTATTTCTTATTAATATAACAGTTTGAAGAAGTTTCAAATTTAAAAAAATCCTCTATCATTTATGACGCGAATACTAAACACCCTGTATAACAAGCTGGGGTAAATAGGGTCAAGAAATTGTTGTTGTATTTTGTTTATAATAACTCAGAAAATAAATTAAAACAAAAAATACACAGACGTTTTCGGCTTTTTAGAGATATTGTCTTTTACAGTTTTGTATAATTACTTCATTTATATGTAAACAAAAAATATTACATTTTGCATTAAAACTAAACGTAAGCTTTGGAAATTTGATAAAAACTTGATTTGCTTAGTGTAAACAATAAACGCCTTCGAAAAAAGTCCATTTGACCGGTTATTGTTATAAAATATTTGCATGAAACATCACCAATATAATAATAATAACTTTATTAATGTCAAATCCAAAACGATACACAAGTCAAAATATACATACATATGAATGAAATTAAACAAAATTAGTACAATCTTAGTTTATAATAATAATACAGACCAGTTGGGAGATTGTTAATCATTTAAATTTGGTCTTCCAAAAAATCTTTCCAATGATAGTAAGCTTTACTGCACAGAAATGTTTTAACTATGGTTTTGAAGACAGTGTAATTGTCATATTTAACTCTCTCGGGAAGTTTGTTATAAAAAAGCGGACCATAGTAATTTAAACAATTACGCGATCTATATACACGTGTATAGTCTACTGGAATATCTCCACATCTCCGGGTATTATAGCCGTGTTGATATGATGTAGAATAGCTGGAAAAGTGTTTCCTTACTAGTAGAACGCAGTTTAAAATGTACATGGAGGGTACAGTCAATATGCCCAGTGATACGAAATGTTCACGAACATCATGTCTATATTCAAGCTGTAGAATTACTCTTAAGCATCTACGTTGCAAGCCAAATACTCTATTTGCATGCGCTGAGTGACCCCATGATGTAATTGCATAATTTATTTGAGAAGATATCAATGCGTGATATCCCGTTATTAAGATTTGTTTTGAGCAGAATTTTGCCAAATTTTTAAATAAATAAATAGCTTTAGAAATTTTAGGACAAATAAAGTTAACATGCTCCTGCCACACTAATCCAGGGTCAAGCATTACACCTACAAATTTTACCTTATCAATATTTCTAATTAATGACAAGTCTTTGAGAGAGAAATACATGACTGCTGTTTTATCATCATTTAGTGTTAATAAGTTAGATGTAAACCATTGTTTAGTCTTTGTTTGTGTATCTTGAAGAGAGTTTAATAAATAGTTCACGTCTTTATTTGATTGATAACACGTAGTGTCATCGGCGTATAGAGTAAATTTGGAGGTATTATCGCACAGTATGAGGTCATTAATAAAAATAATGAATAACAACGGGCCTAGGACAGATCCTTGCGGAACACCACTTGTTATACATTTACGCTGGGATGCAGAACCATTAAATAGTTTTATCTGTTGACGATTACTTAAGTACGATCTTAGAAGTTTGATGCCAAGACCGTAATATTTTAGTTTGTGTAGCAATATATCGTGTGATACGCAATCAAAGGCTTTTGAAAGATCGTAGAATACACAACCAGAGTAATTATTATTTTCAAACCCATCAATAATGTGCATCACCAAATCGCTGATTGCATCACTAGTAGATTTATCATTTCGAAAACCAAACTGAGAGACATTCAGAATGTCAGATGCATAAAACGCAGACATATTATGATATTCAAAATTTACGTCTTTAGCATACTCCTTAAGGTTGCGGTTTACTAGAGTGAGACAGACTCTTTCCAGCCGTTCGCTAGAGTAAGAGAAACCTATATTACTATTTCCAGCATAAAAAGATAAACGTAAAATCTAATGATTTTTTTTTATCATTGAATAAATGAGTTAATTGAATACAGATTTTACGGACACCCTTGAATTTCACGAAGAACAAGTTTTTTTTGCCAAAAATGATTGAAGAAATGACGCAAAATAGCTATTTTCAGGATTTTTTTTTTGCAAAAAAACAATTTTAATCGTTTTAAATTGGTGATATTAAAATTCTGCAAATGTCAGCATTATTTTTAAGTATCGTGCAATGTTGTACCGTGATCAGAACATTAATGGTGCTGGTAAAATCGAAAGTTTCGGGTAGTAACTAGACCCGAAGCGTTGGATATTACCTATAATAAGTCGCAACCTTAAGATATATTTTTAACTTTACAATATTTCAGCGCGGTGCATAAAGAATTTGAGTTAATTTGTTAATTTGTTGGATTTCTAAAGGGTATACTTTTAATTATGTAAATACTATTCACGAAAATTACGTTTATAAAAAATCTTAGTATAAAACATACAGGGAATGTTTCTTTTAAATATACATATCCAGATGTACAAGCTATCAATTTTCAGACATTCGTTGTTTTTGAAAAGTGTTATAAAGCTTTGAATATCGAGTGATTCCACTCATTAATTAAGCATGAAGTAAAATTTCGAGCTTAGAAAATCCTGAAAATTTGGTTTGGTCATGTAGCGAGGCGGAGAGGAGCGGAGCAGAGCGGAGCGAAAAATCCAAATTTTTTGCCGTTTTTAAACTAGAAATTTTACTTTATGTGGTACGCATGTTGTAAAGTTCAATATTATTTCAGTATATTAAAGTAGTGGCGGATAAAATTTCGAGTTTAGAATAGCCTGTAAATGTATCCCGTATCAGCTTTTTTTGAGGAAACTGCTAGACCTAGAGAGTTAGGATAAAAACATGTATTACAAAAGCTGTATTGACGAATAGAATGTGGATGTTGTTTTTTCCGAAAGAGGTTTCATCCCTGAGAGTTTGCTTTAGAATGTCATGAACTCGAGATTTTTTAGTATCACGATACGTGATAGGTCAGAAGTAATATCATTCAAAAAGTCTTTGAACAATACACAACTTTTGTAGGAAACATATTTCTGTTACTGGTATCCGTTTTGATTAATATTGGATTTAAGTTACGAAATTTCAATATTTTATGCCTACCTTATTTTAAAAGTAGATACTTAAGGCTTAAGGTTAATCGAACAGTTATTGTGATACTTCAGTTTAAGTTATATAATTAATTCGTTACTCTGTTAATATAAAAACTTACATTTTTTTTTTTCATTTCCTATCACTACACATCACGAACTATAATTACTCCCAAATATATGTACAAGTCAAGAATCAACCTGATATATCTAATATACCAATATAAAATAAATAAAAGAATAATATATTCCTAGATTTAGCCATTATTCGGGTAATCTCAATGATAAATGATTTACTCGATATATGTTTTATATATTTATCCAATAAACTACCAACATATTAAAACAAATATATAGGGTGTCCGTTTTTTGTGCAGCACTATGAGGATCTCGCTTGTTTGAAGAGATAGAGAATCGGTTAATGGGGACAAAGTTGCAAATTTTAGTGCTTGTTAATAATCTGCTTTCACACTTGAAATATCTTTAATTGTATCGATCTATTTCAAAAAACCTGACAATTTAGATTTTTTAAAGTTGTCCATATCTCCGCCCATTTTAATTTATTTTATATTCTGCAAAAACTTTCTTAAACAACTTTTTATGATTTGTCGAATAGTTAATGTTTAAAATATTAAAAGCGATTCGTTTTTGTTTTATACACTCAACTTTTGTTTTTCTTATGGAAACATATAAATGTATACACATCATTGAAATGCATTTTTAATTCTGATTGATGGCAATCAAACAATATCAAGTTGTTATGCAATAGTTAAAATGCTATTTAATCTTTTTTTAAGCAAATAAATAGTTTTTGTTGAAATTGCGCGGTTGTTTCCATTGTAACATATCAAAAATACAATACATTTTTAAAGGTCAACATGTGGTACAGCATTAAAATCAGCGTAAAAATGCTGTTCAGTGATATGCATATCTTCATATCCGCCCATAAGAAAAACAAGAGTTGGACCTGGAAAAACAAAAACGAATTGTTTTTTTTTTGTTTCGAAATATTGAAAATCTGATGAAAATGTTCAAAATGGTCAAATATCTGTAAATATTGAAAATTCACAGCATTTAAAAACTGACGAAAATATCGAAAATCTGATAAAAATCTCGAAATATTGAAAATCTGATACAAATTTTAATAATCGTCAAAAATCTCTAAATAACGAAAAATCATTATAAAATTTTTATAAATTGACAAAATATCAAAAATCTGATAAAAATCTCGAAATATTGAAAATATCGAAATATCGCAAATCTGATGAAAATCACGAAATATTGAAAATTTTAATTAATAATCATCAAAAATCTCGATATGTTAAAAAGCTGATGAAAATTTTATATATGGATGAAAATCTCCAAATATCGAAAAACGTATAACAATCTCAAAATATTCATATGAAAATTGTAATAATCATAAAAAAACTCAAAATATTAAAATTCTCATGAAAATTGACACGTGTGACACTCGACGTTAACATTTATTACTTCCGAACGAGTGTCTTCCACTCCCAGGCTAAGCATGAAGTAAAATTTCGAGTTTAGAAAAGCCCCGCGTAGAAAATTTGTGGAGGGTCGCGCAGCGACCCGGGACAAATTTTCACAGGGCTTTTCTAAACTCGATATTTTACTTCATGCGCCACGCGTACAAAGCACTCAGATATTGTCAAGTTTAAAATACACTCGGCTCGATTTTATGTTTCTATCGACATGAGACACTTCAGTATTGACATTTCTCAAATAACTCAATTCCGATGTACCGACATAAAAAACGTCAAATTTGACACTTTTCGATGTACCGACACTAAACAACTTAAATTTGACATTTTTGATAAATCGATATAAAACGTGTCGATATCGACATTTTCGAAAATTTAACACTTTTCGACTTTGGAAAAATGAAATTTTACTTCATGCTCCTTCATAGAGGGTTTTCTATTTATTAAAACTTCATGGTCCCTACGTGTAGACCGTGAAAGTTTTAAAAATTGGAAAAACTCTCTCCTCCTTTTACAGTTGATCATAATATGTTCGTTCGTTCATGAACTAATGCAGCGCTTTTTACATATTTTGCACTGAATCTGTTCGTTACACGAACTGGACACCTGCAGTCCTACATGTGAAGTTGCACTAACTTGAACTGCGGTGTCATAAATTTGAACTCAGTTCAACTTAGTGCAATACAAACGAACAAACCTATAGGAACTCAACTTACACAAACATCAAATGAATGCGTCAAAAGCTGACAACGTTTGTTTTATGAATAAAATAAATTAAGATGTCTCGCTTTGACAACAAGAATAAAGAAATTAAGATGAAATTAAAGAAAATGTTGATGGTCTGTCTGAATTTTGGAAGCAGTTTAGCGTTGTCTGCAATACCCATTAATACGAGCATAAGGAACTTAACTATTAAATAATAAGGTAATATTTTAATTTAACTTAAAAATTTGTTTCGGTCGATATAAGGATATTGAGTGTAAATGAGCCAGGAATGCGTTTTTTCGTATAATAATCAAGACGAAAACCACTCGAGTTTTATTTTTAATACAGACAAAATTGGAATATTTCACTCAAACTTTGTTGTTTTTAACCCATTAAACGCCATTAATGCGTAAACGCAACATTATTATTTTTTTGTTACTTAAATGACTAAATAAGTTGATTTAATACATTGTATCATTTGAAATGATTTGAAAATGTATGATGAAAAAATTAAAAAGATTGTTATTAAAATATTTTGATTGTTGCTCATTAAAAAAAAGTTTATATTGTATTATCAACTTAATAATATTTCAGTGTTTTATACGCGTGGCGCATTAAGTAAAATTTCGAGTTTAGAAAAGCCCAGAAAATTTTCTACTCGGGGCTTTTCTAAACTCGAAATTTTACTTCATGCTTAGTCTGGGAGTGGAAACACTCGTTCAAAACTTTATATTGAACGCATTTATTAAATCAATAAAATCCTAAAAATGTACAGGGTATACATTACGTATATTTGATAGAAAAATATATATAAAATAAGTCATTCATAGAAAATCATAAAAAAATTGCAGAATTTTACTTAAAATCAACATTTAGAGTTAACTCTTTAATTGCCCGGCTGTTAATGGGTTAAGCAAATGTAACTCAAGCAAAGTCATGAAATCGCCCGAGCTACGGTCTCGCGATTTAAGACATGACTTTGCTCTTGATAAATTAATAAACAAACAAGTTTTCGTAAAATATTTATTCAATTCTTGCCTGAAAAAAATAAACCTCTTGTAAAAAAATATTTTGCAAATAATATTCTGCAAACAATTGGCAAATTCAATTATTCTTTATGTTAAACTTCTAGTGGTTTTATTTATAAGATGATGCTTGCTTATTATTTATGTTTATATATTTTCGAAATTTTTTGTCTATATTTGGTAATTATCAAAACAATTGGATATTTTGCGAAAAAATATATAAAAACCGAGCGAGATATAAAAATGTTTATAGCTAATTATTAAATTGAATTATTTTATTTTACAAAAAAAATTATTGAAATTATAAAAAAATATCCAGAAATTAGACGAACTTTAAAAAAATCCAACTCACACTAAAATTGGCAAATCCAAACTTTTGGGGTCTTATAAACTCGAAATGTATACTTGATGCGCCAGGCTTATAAAACAGTAATTTATTGGTCACTTTAAAACCAGATATTTTAGCATTTTTACCAAAAGTGGAGTTAAATATTAATAAGAGAAAGAAACTGTAATTAAGTTTTTTATCCAGATTTACATGAAATATTCAAGAGTCTTAAAAAATGTGTTTTTCTGAATAGCACTGAATATATAATACACTGCTCAAAAGAATTAGAGAAACACTTTTTTGAAAATTTGTAATTTCTTAAATAGGAGTAATTTCTTAAATAAGAGTTTAGGTTTAAAATATATAAATCTTGTATTGTTTTTCTTAATTTTGTTACTAAAATATATGTTTTTGGAGCATACTTAATTTGAATTATCATATATTTAAGAAATTACAGATTTTTCAAGTGTTGCTCTAATTCTTTTGAGCAGTGTATATGATACAAGCAAACATGCTTTTTGCATATTAAAACATACGAGTATTGTGAATTTAAGAAAATCGATCAATGAATGTGCTTACAAAAAAATACGAGTATAATATAACAGTGTGAGTTGTGTTTTTTATACGGGCAACGAAAGGCCGGATTTGAGGGCTGTTGAAGGGATAATTTTATGATAATAACATCGCTGGTCATTAATCAAGTGATTAATGAAGCAGGGTATAATAGATTTAAAAATAATATCAAGGTCAAGCGCTGCACAGATTTGGCTCTCGCCTCTCAGTTTACTGCTTTAATTAGTAATGCACGTGTGAACACACGAAACAAAAAATAGGAGTATACCTTATTGATTCATATGTTAGTTACCTATTTAATAATAAATTAAAGTTAATAGTAACACTAATAATATGCTTTTATTTTATTAAGTTTTAATAAATAAGTTGATGTTCTACAAAGCAAATATATGATGAGATTAATTATCTAAAAGTAAAAATCAAGATAATTCCATAACTTCTAAACAAAAAATATATTTCTGAGAAACTTATACCGTACATATTTCGTTTATGTATACTTATCCCGATAATAAATTACAGCATTTTGGTAAATTTTGCAGGAATTTGTAGTTCTTATAAACGCAGTCAATTCCTCTTTTAACGAGTGTTTCCAAAATGTCGAGTTTAGAAAAGCCTGAAAATGTGGCTAGGTCACGTAGCGAAGCAGAGCAAACATTTCACACTTTCCGGCTTTTCTACACGTAAACTCTAAATTTTACTTCATGCACCGCGTGTATAAAATACTGATTTAAAGTGATGTTCAAAATATGATGCTTAATTTTGATCTCAGTTTAATAAATATTACAAGTGTTAATTTGTGTAACCAAATCTTTCAAAATTCAAGCGTCTGAAGCGTGTTGCTTTACAATTTTTTTTAATACTTACATATACGAAAGAATATTGATAGAATTTCAAAAGCAACATTTAGTTAGTCAAGTTTCGTTTCTCTACAAGAATTCATTCTTTTTCATAAACACAAAATATTTTTAGGCTAATCGCAATCTTTTGAGGACACAGGTCAAACAAGTTATAATAGAATTATATTTTTTTAAATTCAATAAAGTTCTGCGCAAGGCACTTTTAACTCTGATTAATTCTGCATCGTTAATAAATCAGTAAAGTATTAATTACTTTTCTATTTAAAAATTTTTCATCATTCTCTTTTAATTCTTAATTTGGGTGTCTATTCTACTTCTGATTCAAAACGCCAAGTTCTGCTCAAAGTCTTAAAGAACTACAATAAATAATTATTTCATTAAAAAAATACTTCATAATGTCCATTTAATCCTCAATTCTTTCTACTCGTGATGCAAAACGTGAAGTTCTATAATAAATTCTGCATAAATTACTAAGATTTTAAAGCTCTACAATAAAAAGAACATATTTTTAGAAATATTTAAATGTAATCTTAACTAAACAAATATTTTATAAGTTTCTCTTATTCTGAATTTGAGCACCTATAATTCTACTAGTGGTTTAAAATGTCAATTTCTAATCTTGGCATCTTAAACTAAGACTAATTCGACATAAATTACCAAGATTTTATAGATCTAGAGTACGACTTTTTTAATAGTTTAAATGTTAATTAAACAAAATATTTCATAATTTCCTTTAAACCTCTTCAGTGCCGCATATAGAAAAATTATTAATTAACGACTTAATTTAGATTGAATGTAGTCAGAATTGGGATAAAATGAATGGACAAATTGCTCATTTAACCGTTTTATATCACTAATATATAGTTTCTAAAATCCCCATATTTTTTGTGAGATGTTATAAATAAATTAGAAATGAAAACAAAAAGTGAAAGTAGTGCCGCATTAGAGGATCGAACACGGATCTGTGGGTTGCTGCGTGGACGCCTTGACCTGTACGCTATCGATTGCACTGACATTTGAAATACTTTCCTACTATATAAGAAAAGAAAAAAAGCGACAGATAAACAGGCAGACACACTTATTTATATAACAAACGAAAATGTTCGTTCGTCGATAAAGTTGTACTTGTGATATACGATAGTTTGGTACATATTAATTCAGGTAAAAGCATGTTGCTTTTACATCCTCACGTGTTTCCATTTCCATTCAATTTAAATTCAGCAAATATCCGCACGAATGATATTTTATTCTGTGCAACCTTCCAGGAAAAGTTATTTTATTACCCCTACATTTGAATACCTGTGGAAATAAAGATACATTTCTTTTTTAATTGCATTTAATGATATATTTTATAAAAATGTATACTCCTCACGTAGAAACTTTGAAATCAAGTTTTAAAAATATTATTTTTATAAATTTGATGAAATTAAAAGAAATCTTACAAGCCTATTGCATAAGTATCTTTAATAAACTAATTGTTCAAATATAAGAGTTACATAAAGGTTTTAAATAATTTTGACATAAATAGTTTTACAAAAAACCATCATTAAATCAAATATATTCAAACATATTAATAAAATTGCCGTCACTATTATTATAGTTTAATGCTAGAGTAGATTCATACAAATACGATACTAATATTCCGTATAAACAGAATAAAATCTACATGCTATAAAATAATTGTGGCAACATCGCATTTTCATGTCTTTCAACTTCACTCTTGTTTGAAGTAATTAAGAAGTCAAAATGCATTTCTTCTGCTGATTTATTTATTTTAAATTTACTTGTAACAAGTGATTTTACTCCTTGATTTCAGACGTTTTTAAACTCAAAATTTTACTTCGAACACTGAAATAATGTAAAGTTAAAAATATACTGATTAGATATGTACATTTATGATATAAAGCATTATATTTAAAGACATTTTAATTAACCCTATTTTCCTATCTCATACATTAAACTAGGGCTAAATTAAATATTAGTTGTAAGTCAACACTATTAATCTACTAAAATATTTTACTAATACGAAAATGTTAAAACGTTAACACACGTTGTATACTAAAGACTATTAATAAAGCAGATTTTCTTTAAATTTTAATTGATTTACTTAATATCGAATAATGCATTATTGCCCTATATTAGTACACTAATATCAACTAACTACTAACTTATATGTCATTGTATTTTTGAATATAACTAGAACTCCTCCCCCTTTTGGATAAATCAATATCTCCAATGCAGCGAAAAATTGACTGCAAAATCTGTTACACAAACTGTGTAAATCAGTGTGGGTAATAATGTTGAAATCAATTTTGCCACCACGATATAAACAAATCACAGTTGGTATTTAAATTGAATGTCAGGTTTGCTTTAGTCGAGACCGCATAAAGTCAGCGGCGACGGAATTTCAGTTTCTGAAGGTGTGTAATTTTCTCACGTGGAAAATATAAAAGAAAATGTAAGGCTTTCTTTGTCTGCGCGCAACCATAATTTATTCCTTAGATGTCTAATTGCGGACAAGGTCAATGGATACTCGTAAATATTAAGGTGGACTTCATCATAAAGGAAAATGAAAACTTATATAGGGGAGATGTAATAAAGATATCATAAAGTTATGTTCATACAGAGCAAATGTAAATGGTTTGAAAGAAATACTGGGAACTTTAGTAATTGCTCAGAATTACTAGCCAGCTATTTTTTTTTTTCAAAGATTTACATTGTCTCTATATGAACATAACTTTATGATTTATTTACTGCATCTTTTATTAAACACTGTTTTTTACAACATCAAAGAAATGTATTCTTATTCGTTATAATGATTATACTTCTATAAAATTTATTCAATTATACTGCAATAAATCATAAATGTTCATACCTAATCAGTATATGTTGAATTAATTTCTCACTTAAAGCAAATCAGTATGTTTTGAACTTCCGCTTCGTTACGCGACCAAACCTAATTTTCAGGCTTTTCTAAACTTGAGATTTTACTTCATGTTTAATCAAGAGGTATAAACACTTGTTGGGAGTAAATAATTCAGCAAAAAAGTTCATTTTTACAAATATAAACAAAAAGAGGGTAACATAACCTCCAAAGTATAAAATGCGATGTTGTCAGGTTAATTTTAATCAATAGTTCAAAACTAACTAATACCATGTAGATTTTTTTCTATTAATACGATATGTTAGTTTGTGTTTGTACGGGTCTTGTAGAAATTAAATAGTATCAAACCAGAACGGTAATAGCGGCAATTCTATTAACAAGGCAGTAAATCTGTTTTTATTTTTCAAAATTTCAAAATGACTTAACTTACTTTTAAATGACCTTATACTTATTACCATATTTGTGGAAAGGTCAATTTTTGGAGCAATGAACCAGATGTTTAAAAACTGACATTTATTTTTTTACGAGATATTTTTAAAATAAAGAACTTTCCAATAAGACGTCTCATTTTAATTATAAAATAAATATTTATTTAATCTCAAGTAGTACAAAAATATTTATTTTATACTCCCTTTTGTAGTAGACCTCTTCGTTTTTCGTATGTTTTTACTTTCCCCCATATGCAAAACAAAGGGAAAGTATTGATTTCGCTAAAATTTTCAAATTAAAAATGTTAGTGGATATATCCATTTTGAGGTCCCCCTAGTTGATAAAGATCATTTTTTAAAAATGTGTGTCTTGTCATTTTGTCGCTACGATAAAGTCTAAACCGATGAAGCTGTTAAGATAATACTATTGTGGTGTCGCCTGAACAAGAATAATCCGGACGGCGGGGAGAGATAGGAAGGTTGCCGTGGACACAAAAAATGATAAAAAATAATTTTGGAGAATAACGCGTGCTAACGTTCGTTTTTGTACGTGACATAGTTTAGTATAAATAAAACTCCCCAAGTACCTGCATTTCTTGTGTTTTCCTGTGGTAAGATTCATAGTATAACGACGGAATCAAATGCACCTATAACTGCAACCAAATGCACCTATGACCGCCGTTATAAATTGGTGACCCCGACGTGATCTTTCCACAACGATCTTCGCCACGGGAATCATCAAGATTCAGGATCTACAAGGCGAGCTGACTACAGGAATACCCGCTAGCTTCAGACGTCGACGCCAAGGACCCTTTTTCGGACGAATTCCTGACTGCATCGAGCATCAACGACGAAGCCCTGTTTCAAGTGCAGAAAACCGGACCTTGTCAACAGCCGCCGGTCTCGGCGCCCGCTCCTAACCAGGGTACCGAGCCGACACAGCCTACCAATTTATAACGGCGGTCATAGGTGCATTTGGTTGCAGTTATAGGTGCATTTGATTCCGTCGTTATACTATGAATCTTACCACAGGAAAACACAAGAAATGCAGGTACTTGGGGAGTTTTATTTATACTTAACTATGTCACGTACAAAAACGAACGTTAGTATGCGTTATTTTCCAAAATTATTTTTTATTATTTTTTGTGTCCACGGCAACCTTCCTATCTCTCCCCGCCGTCCGGATTATTCTTGTTCAGGCGACACCACACTATAAACTTAAGCTTTTTCATTACAATAGTAGCATTCGATCAACTTTTAGTAAAAATGCGGAAACCGGAAATGGTAGTTTCCTCTTAGCATGTTTTTGGATTTTTCTTTAATATTGATTATTTAAAAAAATCTTGTTGAGGAAAGTTGTAGATAATCGAAACATTAGCATTTAATGTGTATACACTTTAGTCGTAGTTCTTTTAGTTATTTTTTAATACTTTTGTAACTACCTGATTTTTTAAATTATTTGAATTAATTGCAGAGGCGTAGCTTCACTACTAGGCGCCTGGGGCAATTTAACAAATTTGTGCCCCTCCTTATCTTAATTTTTAATTATTTTTTAAATTTAAACTTCAATTATTTGTCTTAGTGAACGAACAATGTTAAGGAATTTCGTTAGCATGTATTGAGATGTGTTTGATACTGACACCAAAGGAAGAACTAACGTAGTTCTACATAAAATCAATACCGGGAATGCTCAACCAATCCGTCAAATTGCCAGGAGACTATCATTTGCAAAATGAGAAGAGGCAGATATGATTATACAAGCCATGCACAAGGAAGGCGTTATAGAACCATCAAGTAGTCCATGGGCTTTGCTTGTAGTGTTGGTAAAGAAAAAAGATGGATCAACTCGACTCTGTGTGGATTATTGCCAACTTAACAGTGTAACAAAAAAATGACAGTTACCCGCTACCGTGAATTGATTATACTACTGGATACTAGCAGATTGATTTAGACCCCGAAGATCGTGAGAAATCTGCATTTGCATTTGCCGTGGGCGCAAGATTGTGGTAATTCATTGTTATTTCTTTTGGGCTCTGCGATGCACCTGCTACATTTGAAAGATTGATGGAAACCACATTGAAAGAGTTATCTTGGAAGACCTGTTTGGTATATCTAGATAATATAATTGTGTTGGAAAATGCTCTTGAAAATCACATGAAAAATCTGAAAGACGTATTTCAACGTCTGCGAAGTTCAGGACTCAAGCTTAACTCGAAGAAGTGTCACTTATTCCAACGGAGGGCACAGTACTTAGGTCACATTGTTTCCGGTCAAGGTGTAGCAGTGGATTGAGGAAAGGCAGTGAAAGAGTGGCCTGTACATGAACTGCGAAGTTTTCTTGGACTCTGTACATATTACCGTCGGTATGTTGCAGGATTTTCAAATGTTGCTAAACCACTGACACAACTGACCGAAGAAGGACGTCAATTCAAATGGGATGAAAATTGTCAAAGAGCATTCCAGCAGCTGAAAAATTCTTGACCGGTGCACCGATCCTGGGCTATCCGCTGCTAAGTGGAGATTTCATATTATATACGGACGCAAGTAACGTAGGGAGCTTTGTTGTCACAGGTGCAGGAGGGGCATGAAAGAGTCTTCAGTTATTTCAGTAAAACTTTATGGAAACCAGAACGGAACTATTGTGTGACCAGAAGGGAGTTGTTGGCAGTGGTGAAATCAGTGGAGCATTTTTATAAATATCTTCTTGTTAAGAACTGATCTGAGCTGAGCTAAAACAAATTATCGATTGGATGAAGAAAGACCACAAGCCAACTTGGGAACAGGTAGCAAGGTACTCGCCATATGTGAAATGTTACCGGGCTCAATATAAATTTTTGGTAATCGCTGATGGGTTATTGGAACGCGTTTTAGAAGATTCTCATGGTCAAGAGGAACGAAGGCAGTTTGTGATACCGAGGAATAGGGTAACAGAAGTTTTAAAGGAAATCCATTATGGAATAAACACCTTAGAGTGACAAAAACTCTTGAATAGTTAAGGGAGCGATTCTACAAAATCCAAAGAAGATGTTAACGAATGGTGCAGGCAATGTATGGTTGGTGCAGCAAGTAATGGGCCATAACAGCGACAGAGAGCACCTATGCGTCAGTATAATATGTGTTAAAAATGGCTCTTTCGCGCTTGGGGCTAAAGCGAGAAATCCTTCTGAGGATTCCCATCGGAGACAAGGAATAACATTATTCCAGGAATAATTTCGGACTTCCGTTGTCCCTGCCTTAATCACCGCACGGTTCACTCAGGGGTAGAACACAACACAGATCATAAAAAAATATAATTACCGACTTTCCTGGCTCCAGAGACTCGTCTTCTGGAAAACACTTGCACTAAACTGATTCTACCAGAAATTAGTTTAGGAGGTTGTATGAATAAAAAAATTGTTAAGGCAAAAGAAAAATAACTTGAAAATCTTATTCGAAAATATTTACAAGTACAACATAATGACACGAAAGAAAAATGAACACGAAGTTACACAAACAAATAAGATTAGGACCGCCAGATTTTTAACGACAGACCGTCGCTGTCAAGTGAACTTTTTCAAGTGATCTGCCTGTTCGGGGCCCGCGGTATTTATTTAAAAAATGTTGAACCCTCTTCCTTTCGTACCCCTCTGGCGACCATCAACTTTCGTTGACCGAAAGAAAAATGCGCTACATAATTCCGCGTCCGGGCATATATGAGGTATATTAATTAGAGCTACCAACGGGGTTTTGTATGCTTTTAATTAAATAAATCCGAAGGGGTTGACCTGATTTGCCTAAAACTAATACCAAACGATATGGAATGTAAAGGCGCATCAATTGGATCTACTTAGCAACGATAGCCATAAACAATTACGGGTAGAAACTTTATAAATAATATAAACAAAAGGGATGTTTAAGTTTATGCCTGCATAAAGGGGGGTAAGGTAATTGTTTATAGATAATTGTTGCTATGTGAAACATAGTCTTAGCAATAAATATTAACAAATTACATCGGGACAGCTAATGTGTGGTACCGCTCAACGGTAAGGTATGTGGTTCGTGTGTGGTACCGTTCGAACCGGGTTACTCTCGGCTCTCCAATGATGTTTGTCGCGAATCGCGTATGGGCTTCTCACATCGGCTGTATATTGGTTTCAGCCGTCCTGTCGGATTCTTTTGTTTCTGGCAAGTACGAAACCCTCGCTCGCTCGGCCTGGTCGCAGGTAACGCCCAGATGTGGCGAACTTGAAGATAACCGGGGATTTTGTCTGCTGGTTGTGTATATTTGGATAGCCGAGACGAGATTTATCCGTAGAGGATGAAGTTGAGTTGCCCGATGTGTGGGGGCGCTTGACCTATCTGACGACGTTTTGCTAAGCAACCTAACTTTATCGTTATCTTAAATCTATCCAATGTATGCCGCGAACTTTACTCGTTTGGAAAATAAAAGAGAGTGAAGCAATATTGTAAACTGAAAATGAAATGAAGTTGATTGGGACCGTTGTTCCAAATATTACAATATGTAGCAAGATAACGCCCGTGGTTATGTTGCAGCTGAAATGTTTCGGTAAAACGCCGGTAACATGTGGAAAGCCCACTTGAAAGGATTGCAATTGATGTTGCTGGACCATTTCCTCAGACTCACGCTAAAAACAAATACGTTCTCATAGTAATGGATTATTACAAAAACTTGTAAAAGTCATCGATGTTATTGAAAATACGAATGTTAAGATCATAAAATATAGATAAAAACCCTAGAAATAAGTCAAAATTTGAAGAAACTTGCTAAAACATTCAAATCACGATTGAAGTTATGGTTTAATAATTTTATCAATGACCTCATTTATTTCCACATTTTGATGCTTTTTGCAATGTCTGATTGGATCAATGCCTTTTAGACATGTCTGATAAAATTATTAAAATATTCAATATTTATAAACTTTTTTGAAATTACATTCTACAGGGTGTCTTTATTTCAACAGAATGTATGGGGATATCGGTTATTTGCAGAGATAGAGAGTCGGTTATAGGCAAAGGCAAAGTTGCGTAATTTGGGGCCCAATAATAATCTAAAAACAAATTTAAAATATCTTTTCTCGTTTTTCAGATATTGTCATTAAACGGATTATTTTGAATTATTTTATTCAAAAACTATTGAATCCAGACATTTACAACTTTGACATTATACAGGAACTTTTTACCAATAAATCTATTAACATTTTATTTCAAGATAACTATAACATTTACCCAGGGACCATACCCAAGTTTTCTATTTCTTATGGGCGTCATTTTAGATTTTCATATTATTTGAAAGAATTTTTTTTCTGAATTCAATGATGTATACACTTATAGTATATTGTACAGGGTGTTTTTGTTTGTTGATATTATAAGGTATAGGCTAAACGGTAGGAGATACAAAACAACTCAGATATGTGTCCCGTTCTCTTCTTTAGTGTTTACTTTAATGACGCAATCAGATCTAAGCTAACTAGATTGGTTTAAAAGATACAGGGTGATTCTCAAAATCTGCCGGTTTTTATTATCTCTTATGACTCGGTTATTTATGGAGATACAAACAAAATTTAAATACGAAAGTTTGATGACTTTTTACGTAGAATCCAGGGTGTACTTAAAAAAATATAGATGTTTTAATTTTTGAGATATTATCAAAACTAGTATTTTCTTAAATGGAACACCCTGTATCTGAGTATTTCAAGAAATTGCATTCTTTCTTGGGATTGCAACAATATGTAACACTTAATATTTTGTTTTGTCCTAAATAGCTAAAATACCAAAAAATAAAAAATAAATTCTAGATGGCCATGAATTGAATTCTGAAGAGTTTGTTTTTGTTTGTTTACATGTCATAAAATTCAATATTAATTACGTATTGGTTTTGATATTTCGTTGTTACTAAAATATTTTCGATCATATTTCTTTAAAAAACGAAGCTAAAATGAATATTTTTAAAAACTAGGAAAAATAATCATTTTGGGTGCTATATTGAGCGTAACGCAGCTTTAGGCCTATATTTTGAGCGTTAAAAATATTTCAAATATATTTATATTACAATTTTAGTGAGTATATATCATTTGAAAAACCAAGAGGTAAGATTTATAAAAAGGAGATTCGACGGTATCTAGCCGTTATTGAGAAATATATTGGCACAAGTAAATAAACGTTTTAAGAACATTAAGCAAGCATACGTATATAATAATAAAGGTTCATAAATTGCATCCAGGAGATGGAGAGCAGCGTTTAGAATTTTTACTCGACAGAACAATCGATATTGGTCAAACATAAATCCCTATCAGACGGTCGCCAGGGTGCAACAGGGACGGTTTGGGTTCCATGTATGGGTGGCGCTTTATCAAAACAGAGTCCTTATTTACAGGATTTTGAACGAAAATTTGAATGCTGAAGGATACATCCAAATTTTAAAAGAATGTGTAATAATCGAGTTGGATTGTAACGGAGTATAGGACAATCTGGACAATCTGGTCGTAATTTTAATATATAACTCAAGGAACATATTCGTTCTTTTTGGCCTAATTTGATTGATAAGTCCTCGTTTGCCAAACATATAATTGAAAACAATCATACTTTTGGTGAGAAAGTACTGTCAATTATACAAAAGAACCGTAAGATGGACTTCCTGGAGTCTTTGGAAATTCAGAAAGCTCTTGTTAATCCGGAAATCCCCGTCATCAACGACCAGCTTGACCCAATATATACCCCCATTTTTAACACAATTATGACCTTAGTTTTACGAGGGTTGCCTTTTATATTTCGGGATTAGAGAACAAAAATGAATATTAATCATTGAAAATCGCTTTATTGTTTTTCAAAATATATCCCATTAAGATCTATACACTTTTGCATGCGTTTGAACCAATTGTCGAAGCACTTTTGCCACTCTAATTGAGGTATCTCCAATACATGCATTCTGAACGCATCAACCGCTTCTTCAGGTGTCGAAAAACGTTGACCTCTCATTTTATTTTTTACGGATGGGAATAAAAAGATTCGGTGCCAAGTCAGGACTATATGGCGGATTACTCATCAAATCGATGTTTTGCGTGCTCAAAAATGCAGTTGTTTGAGCCGATGTGTGAGAGCTCGCATTGTCGTGGTGAAGAGTGATCCGTTTTCGGCGGTTGGTTTTCCTGATTTCTTGGATGACAACTGGCAAACAAATGGTTGTGTACCACTCAGATGTCCAGTTTTTCCGAAAAAACAGGCGACCATTTGCTTGGAAGTGCTTCGTGCGCGAACAACTTTTGTTGGATTTGGCTCATCTTGAAACACCCATACGGTCGACTGCTGTTTACTTTCGGGCTCATACGCGTAAATCCATGATTCATCACCTGTCACGATGTCATAGACGTGTTTCGAAGCACCGCAATCGTATTTTTTGAGCATTTCTTTGCACCAATCGACACGAGCCTTTTTTTGAGCGATTGACAAATTGTGTGGGATCCAACGCGAACAAATTTTTTTGACAGTCAAATGTTCATGCAATATTGAATGTATGCTGGTCCCACTAATGCCTAAGGTTTTCTCAATCTCACGATAGGTCACATGACGATCTTGCAATATTTGTTTGCGCACAGCATCAATGGTTTCCGGAACAACAATTGATTTTGGACGACCTCCACGAAATTCGTCTTGGAGTGAACTACGACCTCGGTTAAATTCACCATACCATCAATAAACACTGGTCCTTGATGGAGCTTCATCGCCAAAAATTGAATTAAGTTCATCCATGCACTGTTGTTGAGTTAATCCACGTCGAAAGTTGTAAAAAATAATCGCACGAAAATGTTCACGATTTAATTCCATTCTTTGGCCGAGATAAATCTTTTAAGTTAGTGTAAACGACACAAATAACGCTCATATGTCAAAACGTTCTGAGTACGTATAACCTCAAAAATGTCAAACTTTACGATAGAGCTCTCAGTTGCCAGATTGCAACACTAGGGTTGCCCAATCCCGAAATATAAAAGGCAACCCTCGTATGTATGTCCAATTATTAGTTTAAATCACTTTCAGTTTGAAAATGACAAGTTAAAGTTGTCAAAACTATAGTCACTTAATAAAGTCTCAGTTATACAAAGTTAAAATAGTGTTTCATTTGTGAATGGTTTTAGAAGTACCATCTATCTTGACGCCAAAATAATAGAATGGTGTAACGGACACTTATTAAATTCGGTATTTAACTATAATTTGTTTGCATAACACAGCAGATAGTTGTTTATACAAAACATTCTAAATTGCCTATCAAATCCGTTTTTATTGACGGAGCAAGCGTTGCCAATATACCTGACTTGTTTGTTTACTCAACAGACGCGACACCACGCTAGTCAACATAACCTTTTATACATCGCATACAAGAAACGTAACTGCAGTAAAGTTAACACATAAAATGAGTTGTTACTGTATTGTATCAATGTGTCCTAACAACTCAAAAAGTAAGTTCTGCCTAAAAATAAGTATACATTATTATTATTATTTTATTTGAATATTTAAATTATCGCGGTTATATTGCAATGCGCATGACTTTTTATGTAGTTTCAATTAGAATGCATTTTCAGGAAATAAGAAAATTGTTTAAAATTAGTACTTTTCTATTTTAAATAGCACCTAAAATAATTTTTATTCAATGTTTCTTTTTGGTAGACAATGTTTTTAGAACTTAAAATATTATTTATTAATAATTTTATTCGATTTTAAAATTCGTGCAAGAACCTCCACCGTAAACAGTTTATTCTGTTTATTTATTTCTGTAACTATTGTCGTGCTTGCTGTATAATAGGTCGAGTAATTTGGATCAATAGTATACCGCTTAAAAGAATTGACAGGAGTGGAGGCCGAAATCAACTTAGCTCATATTTTCATTTATTTTTTTAACTATTTGTAGCTTGTAAACCAATACACACTTTTGATGAAGAGTCTGCAACTATTTAAGGTTAGTTTGGAGAAATATAGAAAAAAAATTACATGGGGTGTACAGTTGATCGACAAAGTTTTACTAATGTTAAACATTTAAGCGCTTATTTTATGGCGAGTCACGCGGAGATGTTATATTTGAATAAACATTTTTTAAAATTTATATAAACATACAATTGCATACAAATTTCCCCAAAATTAGCGACAATTTGTTCAATTATTTTTTTTAAATAAAAACGTGATTGTTCTTCATATATTTTAAACGTTTTGCAAAAAAATAACGTGTATGTTCTTCATATACAGGGTGATTCTTGACTTATTCGCATAATTACGAGTAATTACAGTTCCTAATGTGTAGTGATGGAAAATTTGAAAAAAACTACTATACGTTTTTTATTAACAGAGATAATTAATTATGTAACTTAAACTGAAGCATCACAACATGTGTTCAAAGTGATTTCCTTCGTTTTTAATGCACTGCTGAGCATATGGCGTAAATCAGCATGTTGCCGAATTAAGTCGGCAGCAGCATGTATACGATTTCGCAACTCTTTCTCAGTATTCACTTCAGTTGAGCACACCAAACTGTTCAAGCATCCCCAAAAATAAAAGTTACGGGGATTTCGGTCAGGCGACTTAGGAGGCTAAACAGTTATGCCTTGATGACCTAATTTTTCTTTTGCAAATAAAAGAAGTTCTAATTTGGCAACTAGTGACAGAGAGTGACATATAATTCAAGGCAATTGCGATAATTTTACCAGTTCGCCTACCTTAACATTATTAATTTGTTATCTCTTTTAATACAAAACTTTTACTACACTTTTTTTTTTATTTCGCATCAATACACATCACGAACTATAATTCCTCGCAATTATGCTTATAAATCAAGAATTACCCTGTATTTTAAACTATTTTAAATGTGATGGATTTTTCCTTCTAATCTTGCTTGATTTGCAGTGAGCAAAGTGTCTCGTGCTTTTTGCAGTAAATGTTGAAAACCGGACGGGTCATTTCCTTGTCGGGAAATACGTCAGCCATAAAGACGTGCACGAAATCCTTTAACACCACCACTAACGTAACATCCCTCGCAAGGATCATTTTTAACGATTACTCGAGCACTTGTCTACTAAGATGACGTGAATTTATATATATTATCTAAGTATCCTACAATGAAGTTACTTTATATTTAATTTAATCACAGTCATAAAAACTAAGATAAAACACTCATCAAAGTTAAATGTTTTTTTGTCATTGACAAGAATACAATTTAATGTTGTTAACTATAAAATTTACAACAAGAAACAGATTTAGAAACAAATATGCAACTTTGTGTCATAATTAACTATGAAATTAAAATTCAGAATACAAAAATAAGCACTCCACTGAATTATTCGATTAAAATCGACAAATAAATATTGAACTGATTTTTGTATATCTTATAGTGATTGAGACAAGACTAATTATAAAACAGGTAAAAAATACTCACGTCAACACATCTTTGGATATAAAACGTTTTATGATGAAACTATAACAAACATATTTCCACAACATAAAAAACACACAGAATTTGGGAACATGTCGTCCTCATTACACGTTTCCATTATAATTTCATAAAATGTAGATCTATGGATGGTAGATTTGCCGATGCCACTTGCCGGTTTAAAAAAAAATCGGAAATATCAAGTAAAGAATATCCAAAACATAAAAACGAATTAAAATTAATATCGAATTTCTGCAAATATTCATTGAAACAACTATTTTTTTATTTCAGATGCAGTTTGTTTGTTTTTTATTTAGTTAAATGAAATTATCGGGGGTAATAGTCATCGATACAAATTTCGAGAATGAATTGAGATGGAAAATCTCTCAATTCATTCTCGAAATTTGTATCGATGACTATCACCCGCGATAATTCTATTTAAATGAATAAAAAAACACACTGCAAAATTTCATAAGTAATTCTTGTTTTTAAATAAAAGTGATTTAAATTTATGTTTGGCCATTTAAGTCCAATAATAGACATGAACACTAAAATGGAATTTTTTCATGGAAAATGCTAATTTGGAAATAAAATGTGTGGTTATTAATAATAAATAAATTATTCCATTTTACATATTTACACATTTGAACAATAACAACAAACCTTTATTATCAGAGGCAAACATAAATAAGTAAAAACATAATTCCATACAAAACTTATACAAATAAACTTAAACTTCTCTTGATATATGGATATCGACCAGAGGTCTTTTCGCTGAGAATTGATGATGTTTTCTTTTTTATATTAAGTAATTATCTGTTAGTGTGGGTAATGATGAGATGAAATGAAGGCGAAAATGATATGGGGATACGTTTTCAGGTAACATGGGGGTTTAGGTGTTTACAGTATTGGAAAAGGAATTGCAAGTAAATGGTTTTTGCAAATTTTTCTGCTAATTACGGTAATTTGTTTTCAATTGGAGATACATTGGCTGTAGTGTAGAGGAGTTGGTTCATGGGTTGTACAAAAAATAGTTGGCGTATCTTTGTAAAGGATCGGAGAGATATTCGTTCACTAACTTGTATGCTTTTTGTATTTTTATTGGATTTGAGAATTGGAGTGGACGAAAAATCATCTTATTGCTGAGAGTATTTTGAATAAAAGAGTTGCTTCGCACTTTTTTGTTAAATAAACTGTTCTCTCAGAATTAACGATTCAAGTAACCGAATATTTTCAATTTCAGTTGCGTGCGCCAAACAAATGTATAACAAGTCGACAATAGAAATTCGATAACTTTTGGTCGCAGTGTCCTACTGGGAAAAATTAAAATTATTTTAAAGGGGAAGAGTTCAGCTTTCTTGTAGAATAATTACATTTTACCATAGATGAATTCAGATTCTACAAATCTGTTAATAAAATGTATCAGTCCTATTGAAAAATCCGTATAAAATATTAATTCTGATATTATAAACTTCAATACCTGTACAATAAACATTCGATTTAGAGTTTTGGGAATAAAATATGAGAAGTTTAAATTATTCCAGAAAAAAACGCGGAATTTAAACCTTCGCCTTCTCTTTCTAAATAACAGTTTCAAACTTAATTTTTTCTACTTTTTAAATATTTCTTAGTATAGTAGAAACCTTTAGCTTCAATTTCCACCCATTTTTTTTTTCGTGGCAGCATTTTTGGTGACGTGAGATCATGTTTAATATGAAAGTTTAAATTCCGCGTTTTTTAGAGATAATTCAAATTCTCATATTTTTTCCTGAATCTCGATATCGAATGCCCGTCGACTTGTTATACGTTTGCTCAAATAAGTCTTTTCGCGCCCGCAACTGAAATTCAAAATGAACGGTTACTTGAACCGTTATTTATGAGAGAACGGTTCATTTCACAAAAAAGTGATGAGGAACTTTTTTGTTCAAAATCCTCTCAGCTATATTTTTTGTTTTCCGTGTGCAGATTTGTGGAAAATCGATGTTTTTCTTTTTTAGCCCCCATGGGGGTGGTTTGTGGGAGAAGCACGAGGGTAAAAGTGATAAACTTTTTTTCATCCTATTAGGAGTCGTTCGGATGATTTTTAAAGGTTGAGTGGTATTTTTGTCTCTGACGACTGGACTATCAATGAATATTTCGAATTCAAAACTATTTGAAGTTAAGAGAATATCTTGAGCATCTTTTAGTTTACAAAATTTTAAATATATTGTATAGATATTTGCAGTTTATACGAACATTATCGTAATTTTATATATTGTTTTTAAAGTTTTACAAACTAAAAGACGAGTAAGCTTATTCTCTCAAATTCAAATTGTTTGTAATTTCAAATATTTATGTTTAAACTGTACCATAAGGTAAATAATCAGGTCTCATATTCTTCTTATTTGCAAATTACATAATCCCCAACAATTGATAAATATCAACCTTATTTTTCACTCAATCCATTTCTGATTACCTGTTCAATTTACGACATTTATGACATGTTTTTACGGTTTTAATATGTTTTGATAATCAAAAATATAATAAAACAATCCATTTTTGTAGCGATTGTGATATTTTTGCCAACATTAGACAGTTATTTATATTTTTGAATTCTATATACAGAAGTTTAGGCTAATTTCGTTTAGATAGGCAAGATAGGCGTTTCTGTAGAGTTTATATGTGGTAATTAAGTGATGTTTAAAAATATTGCCACTGCGATACAAGCTATGCAATTGTTTTATCATTATGATTATTTTTATAAAATATGACATATTTAGAAATCTATGTACATTTTTAAAGGTATTGAACATTGTTTTTTTTTTATAATGTATATTCTCTGAGTGCGTGCGGAAAAAAAGAGTTTCTGTGCAGTTAATAGAGTACTAGAAATTGTTAGTCTGAGCAGTACAGGGAAAGCCTACTTTCACAAGTTATTATTAGTGTTGTGAGTTGGAGAAAATTCTCGAGCACGTTCTCTGTGACCGAAATGGCGAAACATAGAAAACGTTCTGTTAGGAATGACCGAAATAATGTTCATGCCTCTCTCTGTTCGCTGTTTTCTCGCGGGCTAGATGCGTCGTCATCAATTATCCTCCTCGCATACAGTGTTGCATTCTTTCTTTTTTAGCTAACTAAGGATATCGTTTTTAAAGGAGTATAATTAATATTAAATAAATATTTATTTTTTAATTTATGTGTCTCAATGAGGCACACGCTGTTTGTTTTGGAGTTATTACATTTCATTTGAAGAGTGTTTAAAACAGCGAGCGGAAGCATGAAAATTATCGAGGTCATTCTCCAACAAATCGTTCTCTATATTTCGCCATTTCGTTCATAGAGAACGTGCTCTAGAATTTTCGCCAACTCACAACACTATTTATTATAAGTAAATGTTTTCAGTAATGAAAACCTTTTCCTGAGAAAAAAAGGAGCGCATCATTTTTACTTGCGTCATACATACAGGGATGATTACAGCTAAAATCAACAATTATCTAAAAATGTACAGCATCTGTACATTTATAACTACTTCATTAGTGCACAGCATTTATATTTTATATTAAAATTAATATAGCTTCAGTTTAAATATTGCTCCTTAATCAACAATCAGGGTCGGGCGTGCAGTGAAGTTAGTGAGAGTCTCAAAAAAATGTATTCACTATAAGACAGACCTACAAAACAACATTCGAGGCGAAATTGTCAATATACCGATTGGGATGCTTAAAAGAGTATACCGAAACTTTCGAATTTGACTGAATCAGTGTATTGATAATGAAGGGCGACATTTACATGATTAAGTTTTGTAAACGGTATACAATCAAACCCGTGTTATGTGATAGAAGAAAAATAACAATAAGAGTTTTGAAATATGTAAAGTTTCTTTTATTTCATTTAAAAAAAAAAGTTCCCACGCCCCACCCTGTATAAGATATGCATAGATTACAAGAGACTTACATATTGTTTTTATGTTTTAACTTTGTTTTAATAAGAAGTGTAAAATATATACAAGGATTGGCATTAATTGTGGTATTATGGTTTTTGGCTGGACTCAAGAAGGTCGGTGCCGTCTTGGCTAGAAACGATGCCAGCACGACTGCCTCCAAAACGTGGAGCGCGAAACGCATTCCCTTGAATTTTAATAAACGTCCCAATTCCAAATTAATCGCGCACATTATTCCTCCTCCGGATTAATTAGCGTTTCCTGCGTGAAACCTTAAAGATGCTTTCTTCTTTTTTCATGCCAAGTGATTTATCTCAACAGACTTACATAAATTTCACTATTTACAATGCACACACAATATTAATTACTAAATGGCATTACTACTTACACATAATATCGTGTTCATGTTTTTGTATAAATTTGTATTAAGGTAAGTACGACAAAAACATTTTGGAGGTTGAAATTCATAGCTGTTTATGTCACTCATTCTAAATATTTCTAAATCAATCGTATTGTTATTCAACTTTTTACTCTTTTTCGTCTCCTACTGTTTATGAATGTTTTTAAATAAAATTAAGCAGAGTGGGGCAGTATTCGAAAATTTTTGTATTTTGAGTAAAAAGTACAAAAGTATTTGATTACAAATGTATTTGATTACAAATTTACTCAAAATGTTGAGTACATTTGTAATCAAGTACAAACGTACTGAAAATAAATGAATTCAAATGTATTTGAGTATTAATGTAATTTGAGTACAAATTAGGAATACAGATTTTGAGTACGTAATATGTTTAATTCAAAATTGTTGGATAGATGCAATAAGTATATTTTCTAAGAGGAGGGCGTGACAATCGCACTTATAACAAATACTGTTATTTGAAATAGTAGATACATTTACAATCTCTTATAATTTGACAGCTTTTTCAATTACCGGTAATTCGATATATTTCGTTCAAGTAAACGACAATCATCTAACATAACCTAACTTTATTAACTGTACTTAACTCTAATGTTACGATATCTAACTCAATTTTTCATCAATGCATTTTAAATTATTATTGCCATTTTATAAAATTTGAATTTAAGTTTATTACAAATAAATGAAAAGAAGAATATGAATCAACTCAATATTGACACTTTGTGCCACATGACATTTTACGTCAAAATTTACAATTCAAGTTTATTATAAATAAACGAAAAGAAGAAGATGAATCAAGCCAATATTGACACTTTGTATCAAAAGTGACATTTTACATTAAAATTGATAATTTAGGACAAATATGATAATTGTGGTATAAAATGACGTTTTTGACATAAAAAGTGACAATTGTCGAAATTTTCAGAAGTGTCAAATGCCACCGGTGTCGGTATAATCTCATTAATAATCAAGTAGCTAACTAATGCCAATCACACCTATTAGATGACTGTCGTCTAACTTGAACGAAAAATATCGAATTACCGGTAATTGAAAAAGTTAGTGAACTATGTAGAAATTGTAAGTTGTGTTTTTTTTAAATTACTGGTATTTAGCATAAACGTGTTTGGCGCACCACCCCTTAAAAGAATATATTATTTTCATATATCCAACAATTTTAATTCTATCTAAACAGAAGTTTACCCTGTATAATACATATTTCGTACTCAAATTCTGTATTCATAATTTGTACTCAAATTACATCATTACTCAAGTACATTTGTATTCATTTATTTTGAGTACAGTTGTACTTGATTAATAATTTACTCGAAAGTTTAAGCCAATTTGTAATCAATTACATTTGTAATCAAATTTTACTAAAATACAAAAGTACCAGAATACTGCCTCACTCTGAAATTTAGCATAAGTTGCATAAACATTTTTAATCTAAATGTTACTTTGCAAATTGTTTTTATCTTGCTTTCCAAGCAGCTTAAATTTTGTCCGGATCGTCAATTTCAGTTAATAATTAATAAAAGATTAAATTTATATGTCGCGTGAAATACAGATGTTCCGTGCAGTAAACGTCAAAAAATGTGAATTGATTTAATTCTGGCACGTATTTAATTCATTAGTTCGTAACCCTTTTAGAATCACGGAATACGGAGAATATTATCGGAACACAGTCCTATATGTATATCCTGAACCGATTAAGGTATTTTAAAAAAAAATGGTGATGTGTTCATCATAGTACTTTCCTTCTTAGTCATAGATTAAGTTACACTGTATATCGAAACATATTACAAATAAAAGTTATAGATCCTGTCTAAATTGATGCGAAAGATTTTAAAGAGTGATTTTTCAGCTAAAATTAATATCATGTTTTGTTCAAAACCCCGTTCTCCCAAGCTACAGCCCTCTAAAGTTTAAGAAACAAATTGTATTTATTTCATATATCCACTATAGAAGAACTTTTTATTGCGTCTACATTTTTCAATTTCAAAACTTGAGTTAAATGGAGGGATTCAATCTGCAACTTTTTTGTCTGTTGACATTTTCTCCTAAAATTGTTAGTTTGATCACAAAAAAATATAATATGACATATTATTTGTTAAATAAAATCAAGAAGACTGATGTCAAATTCTAAAATTTCTAGAGAGTTTTATACGTATGGACTGAAATCATGTTGCACCACTAAATAAGACTTTGTTGGAAGAATGGCATTTTCAGTAACTAGGAGAGAAAGGGGTCTCTGAAAGACCTCCTTTATTTTTTTTTCTGAAAAATCACCCATTAAAATCGTTCGCATCAATTTAGAAACACCCTGTATACAGGGTCTTTATTTTAAAAGTGGCCACCCTGAATAAGTCCGGCTAGTCCTAGAGAGTTGGGACAACAAAAATTATTAAAAAAGCCGTATTAAAGAATTTGCTTAAAAATGTTAACATTTCCTGCTTCCATGATCTTAGAGGAAAAGTACAAGAGTAAAGAAAAATTAGGCTAAAAATGAGGCGACAGAAAGTATAATAAATCTACAATAAATCGGCAACGCATTTTTTTGAGGCTCCGTAAAATATTTAAGGCTTTAACCCTTTCCATCGCCAAAAAATGTTGAAAACCACAGAACTTGCTACATGAATTACTAACTCGTGATTTGATAGCACAGATAATTATCCACGATCTAAAGTTTGACGAAATAAGCATATAACTGCAAAATAAGCATAAAACGGAAAAAAGACGAAAAAAAATTCCAAAAAAGCAACAAAAAAAATAGTGTCAAATGATTTAACTTTTAATACTTTGTACACATTTTATTAAACTATGTTTATGATTTTAATTTTCAGCATAAGCTGTTTGCTTAAAAATCCGAGCTCTAGACTAATTTGTATGCCCTTTAAAATGAGGTGTCACACTATGGGGGGTGCCATTTAAAATTATAAAGTTGGGGTTGCTAGGGATGAGGGTGTGAAAGTTAATATATAACAAAACAGTGTTTTTCAAGTTCCTCCTTACAAACAAAATTTACTTGTTTTTTCTTTAAACCCTATCTACGTCAGATCCTGAGTTATTCAGGGTGGCTCCGTTTAAAATGAAGACTGTATATTGATTTTATATTTAGTAATGTTCCCCCAAAATTTAAAATTTTACAACTTAATCATAACATCACTGAAATAAAACAAATAGAATCCGTTCATTTTTATGAATTTTGTTAAATTACATGATAAATAAATAACACTGGTACAAGAAATAAATAACACTATCAAACGAACAGAACTCACACTAACCGATTTCGAATACATTTAGCATTGTGTTTTTGATTATAATTTATGATTTTAAAATCTATTATAAACCAAATTATAATTATATTAATAATAATTTATACTGAGCGTTGTGCACGTTCGACCTTATTTTTAATAACATTGTATGTAGGCAACTTTATATGCACTTCAGCAAAAACGTCATCTAATCGGGAATCTTTTCCGATATCCGCTGCCGCTGTTAAGGTCGAACATAGCCTTGCCTATTTTCACCCTGTCCACCTAAACTCTGTTTTGTAATATGACTAAACTTATGGTATATTTACTGCGAATACTGCAACTATTGCTTTAACAGTATGTGATAAATAAATCATAATTTGTCATATATATTGTCACGATGCAGAGAGTTTCAAAAAAAAAAAAACGCTGCAACTTGCAACATTACAGCACATATGGGATTATTCTCTTTTAAGTATACTATTATATATTTCATATAACATTTGCAAAATTAATGAACGTGATCAAAAAAAGTGTTTTATACGCGTGGCGCATGAGGTAAAATTTCGAGTTGGGAAAAGCCTGATTTGACTTGGTCGCTCCGCTGCGCTACGCAACCAAGCCAAATTTTCAGGCTTTTCTAAACTCGAAATTTTACTTCATGCTTAATCTGGGATTGGAAACACTCGTTAGAGTCTTTAAATTGAAAGTTTTTAATAAGATCACGAATGTCTGAAAATGTACATTGAAAAATCGTAACATATATACCTAAAAGCAAAATTCCTTGTATTTAGAACTTTTTCAAAATTTAAACATATAAATGGGCAGATAATGAAGAAGACAGATATTCCTGAGCAAGGAGCATTTACGATGAAACAATTTAAGGCAGTGATAGGTACATTTGTAATCGTAATTTTTACGACTAACTATTTTATAAGTTAATTGATTTATCATATTACTTTCAGATTTCTCTTCACATAACCTACAAATTAAAAGATTATTTACAATATAGCATGTGATTAACCTTGTCCTAACCTAAAACACACAGTCTGCATTACTCCACTAAATTTTTGAAATGTCAAATTTGATTCTTCATATTAAAAAAAAATCAGATTATATGCAAATACTTAAAAATGTAATGTTTTATGTGTAATTTCTATGTAACCAGTTCGTGTAGTGTGTTTCCATATGTTAATAATCAACATAGTGCTCCGTGCGATTACCTTCACCACGACACAACACTAAGAAAATTTGAGTAACAATTACCCAACTCAATTAAATTGGAGTGTAAAATCGTAAGAAATAACAACATAATCTTTCAAACCGTTTGAAAAATAATGAGATTAATAAAAATAGTTTACTCGTCTGCATTTAATACTTTTATAATTTATTATGTTTTGTATTACAAACTATGAAGTAAAATTAGGCATTCCATATTGGACTTTGTTATTGGTGTTTGTTATCTATGTAAAATGTGAAAAATGCACACTGATAACAGTGGTCAACGCATTGCAAATAAAAGGGAAAAAAGTTATGCACCATAACCTTACAATAAAAGATAATGTTAAAACCGACTTTACAACCTATTGGTTACAATATTAACTTAAACACCAAAAGGTTACAACAATTATAACTAAATTTCATACTACTGTTAAAGTGATAGCAGGGATTGGGCGGACACCGCTAACATAATATTATGTTATCATTTTTGTTAAGTGATAGTAGCTTTATTTAAATTTAATATTTTTTAGAAGTCGCCGCCTCGGAAGTGAGGTTTCGAAAACCGTTTGTGGAAAGTCACATTTCCGGTATCGCACTTTCGACACGAGTCATGTAAAGTTAAAACCACGCACGCAAAACCTAAGTTAGCAGCACTGATAAAGTTGACAGCTAAACTGTCAGTTTTAGTTAAATTATCATTTGATTGTGGAATGTAGAAGTTACGGATTTTAAAGAATGACAAAAATAATGTATTTGAAGAACTTTGCAAAAAGGGTTGTTGGTTTGAAGATAACAAGTAAAGTATACTAGGCGCTAAATGAGTTTGTCATGAGTGAGCTACAGGTGTAAGCTACTACACAGAGAGACAACTATAACGGATTGGAAGAATTTTTGCTCTAAGATGTCTACATAGGAAAGCGTGCCTGAGAAAAGAGAACATGATTAGAGGTATGATAGATGGGTAATTCTTAGAATTAAACTCCGCACCTACTAAGCGTATTTTTAGTCAAATCTATTTTTCAAGTTCAATAATGAAACTTGAAAAATTGCAATAAAAACGCATATTCACAACTTTCTTAATCAGTACTTTTGAGCATCGGGAAAGGTGTCGTTGTGTCGGCTGTGTCTCGGAACTCGGAATTAATCCTATGGTGAGTAACCCCAGTGTACCAAGTTTCGTCATTGAGAGTTAGAATTTGCGCGTTGGATTTTTCAAAGGCTGAAAAAAAATCGAATTCTGCACGGATTTCGTTGGAGTTTTATGCAAAGTGTCCCGCTCACAATTCTGCCGCTCCACCAAGCCTCAACACAATAAACTAAACTAAACAACTGAACGCCCGACTCGAAAAGGGGCAGGTGAAAATAACTGTTGTTAGCAACTTTTTAATTCGGCCGGATTGGTCGCATTATGTCGGCGGGGGTGATTTACGTCGAAACTGACCTATTTGCGACAAGCATGAGCCGCGGGGAACGCAAGGCGAGCATTCGAAAATTTAAAATTTCCTGACGTTTGTCAGACTCGGTCAGTTATAATGAAAATTGTATTTATTCTTTCGTTTTCCGAAATCTTTAAAAAAATCGCCAAAACTCCACTTTCGGACCGATTTTGATGCGTTTTCGTGTGCGGTTGTATCGTATTTACATCTTGCAGCCGCAATTTCGACGCACCTAGTACCCTTGATACCCGTATGCACTGAGGATAATTTTAGATTAAGCTACATAAGACAACAGTAATTAAAATAAAGAATTTTTATATAAGTGATCTTGCACATTTTCCATGACAGCATAATTGTAATGATGTTGCCCGTTTAAAAAAAATTGTACAATCCTCGTGCGTGAACAATTTTCCCGAGTTCACGCATTTGAAAGCTCTCCATCAAATATACGTTCACTCGGGAAAATTGTTTTCCCGCACTTGTTTTGTAAATAACTATTAAATAATCTGTTTGACTTTTGGTGAAACCCACCTGCATGCATTCGTAACTTAATTAGCACAATTGGGGATTTAGGCCGGGTTCCCCAGTGACAGATCACATGCGTTGAATGGACCTTCGCAATCAACAGTTTCTTATGAATATTAATTGCGTGCATCTAAACGCAACAATTACAATATCTGCTAGTGACAACGCAAGTGCCGTTCACAAATGAAATTTTATAGACAGTTGAAACAAATATCTAAGAAATACGCCCATCTAATTTAAAACATATTTTTCTTGTTCCTGTAAAACTTTATTCAAAAACTCCTCGTAAGTAGTATTTTTCCACAAAACATTGAGGTTAAAGTCACAGTACCGTCACTAGTGTCAATTCTTACTGAGTTAAGCCCAATTCTCATCGGACAGGCGCTAGGGGGAGGAGAGGCGAGAAGCGCAACACTTCAATATAATCGAATGAGTCATACCACACCGAGACGACGAATCGCCATTTCTGTTTACAATCCGCAGGGTGTAATCAAATTTGGTTGTATGAAATTAATTTTAGCAAAAACACTTACAAATATTGATATACATTTAAAAATCTGCTGGGCCCAACACGTGCTGACTGAAAATTAAAATGTTATAGACATTTAATAATAATAATGATAGGTTTACCACGTCTCTACCTGTAGTCTGACTGGTTACCATTCGTTATTAAAATGGAAACATTCAACCCAGTCAAATGTATATTCCTACAGGCCCCAGAACTTGGAAGAAGTTATGCAGGCGTATAGAGACCAGGGTTGTTAAAAACACGTTTTTTTTTCATTTTAATTAAAACAAAAAGATTTTTTTTAACAAAACGTGTATTTTTCACTGAAACAGCGTTTAAAACATTAACAATTAAATCAGGTTTAAAACAGAACATACAGGGAATTTTTCTTTGAGTATATATATCCCGATAATTACAGCGAAATTGGAATTTCTGCGTAGCAAAGCGGAGCGGCACATCCAAATTATGCTTTCCTAAACTCGAAATTTTACTTCATGCACCACGCTTAAAAACACTGATTTACAGTTAAGTTCAAAAAACACACACATACAACAACGATTATAGAACACCTAATATTTGTTAGAGTTATTGGGTTACCTATAATCACTGTTTTAAATAATTGGTTTAGCGCAGAATTTGACTGACGTTTTATTCACATCTACATATTAGATTGCTAAAGCCGTATATTTTAAACTTTACGATAATTCAGTGTTTTATACGTATGGCGCATGAAGTAAAATCGAGTTTAGAAAAGCCTAATTTTTATCTAAGAAGAGAAGTGGATCTACCTAATTTTTTATGTTTTTTAATTGTTCCCGTAAAACCTTGTTTGAAAGCCTCACGTTCTCCACTCATGTTCCTGTTTCCACAAAATATCAATGTCATTGTCAACATCAAAAAGTCAGTCTCATCAATAGTATCAATGCTTACTGAGTTCGAGCAATAAATTAAATAACAAATTCACACATTTAAAGATGGTTTAACTGTTTTTTTTAATACCGGTTAATTGTTGACCTTAATGACCAATTTGTATTAAAGTAAATACCTATTTTACTTTTAAATAAAATAATATGAAAATAATCAGAAATACATTGGTAAATAAATCCACTAGTTATAGAATAAAAATCGGTGATGTGTAATGTAACCGAATTTGAAGTGTGCATCGACACAGGCATCGGTGTATTGTGTGGAAGAACGGCGAGTACGGCCCCGGCAAACTTGCCGTACTCGAGTAAACCATTTGCGGACGTATGTTCACCCTGCAGGGGAAATGTAACGACAGAAACTGTACTGACACTTGTGACGATGTAGCGCTTGCATTAATCTTCATAATCTGAAAATCTACGGCTGGCCGATTTTGCGGATACGAAATTGCTTAGTAAACACATATTAAATTAAAATAAATTTCTACATTTATCGGCCTTATGCTGAGTGCTTATTATTATTACTACATATTAGCCTACTATATATTTATTACAAAAAATGCGCAATATTTATTTCTGAGAAAATAAAAATTTATAATTTTTGTTCAATCAAATTTAACAGTACGGCCCGGTCGACCTTGCCGTCCCTGACGAGCCGTCACTGAAAGCTTTATAGTTTCATCTTTACAGCTCGTTCGGTTTAGGCTGTGGAGTTTGGACCTCATAATGGATATTTCCAATAACATTTTTGATTTGAAATTTTTTACGAAAACAATACTTTCCCTTTGTATTACATACAGGGAATTTATTATTTCGGTATACAAATCTCTATGTTTATCAAGATAAAAAAAAAACGGATTGGAACTATGCTTTATTTTGTTATTGTAGGCAGCCAAACTTACGCATTAAAACGTCAATTAGTGATAAAATTTGTTTTTGTTTTGTACGCGTGAAAGTTCCCAGTAGTAACGTATACCATAGAAAGAGTTGAAATAGTAACCTGGCATCACAGTAATAACAGCTTGAGGAGTGCAAAGAACTACTTTATGGCAAAATATCTAGAACAACCAATTCCGTGTATAAGAAAAATCCAAAAGATTATCACAAAGTTTTCTTTAAAAGGCTGTGTAGTTAATTCGCACTCAAAGTAGAAGAAATTGAATCACGTTTTAAGTGATGAGTTAAAATTAAATATTTTATACTTTGTGGAAGAAAATGCTGTTTTTGCACTACAAGAAATCGCAAAACAAAAGTAGGTGGTGGTCATTTCCAACACTTGTAACTTTTTTGTGTTCATCGTGTTTAAATAATATTGCACTTTTAATTTATCAAAATGCATGATAGTTTTCTCTTAAACAATATCTGCTTTATTATTAGAAGTAAAAATAAGTTTTAATGCCCCACTGAGCATTATTTAAAATGCTTAATAAAATCCGATAATTATCTTTTAATTATACAATGTACGTGAAATAAATTAATCAATATTTCTATAAAATAGCAACGTTTTAACAATGCTGGTAATTCGAATACTCGTGAATATTCGATATATATTCGAGCGCAATGGCGTCAGATGAGCAAACTGTAAACAATAATTTAACGTGTAAAACCAGTGAAAGTGAAATAACATCGACTGATGTAGTTACAAGATGTTATGGATTGTGTAACGGTTCTGTACATGGTTCATGTACAGGCCTAAATAATAACGAACTACGACTCTTAAATGCAAAGAAGAATATAGTGTGGTTATGTCAAACATGTTTCTCCAAGAAGGTCAGTCCTTATACAATATATTAGTGAAAATTAATAATACGTTAGAGGTACACTCTACGATTATTAAACAGAATCAGGCTGAGTTAAAACAAATATCTATGGGAAATAATGTGAACAAACCTAGCGGAGATGCAAACCAACCCTGTAGACCTGCCACCTATTGTGCTATAGTAGAAGAATCCAAACCGTCGAAGCAAATGAAAACTGCAAACAAAGCACCAGGGAAGGTTCCTGTAAGAACTCCACAGCAGATGAACGCAGAATCCCCCACTACCGAGAGCACTTTCGCTGAACATCAGGTGGAGGCGGAAAAAAAGGACACTGATGATTTTACTCTGGTGGACCTGAAGCGAAAACGCAAAACACGCGTCACCCAAGTTGGAAAGAGAGTTAATAGTCTCATTAACTCTCTTTCCAACTTGTGTGATGGAAAATTTAAGGCTGTTGAAAAAAGAGCATGGCTGCATGTTTCACGCTATCCCGTGCAAACATCAGCGGAGGATTTAAAAACTGTTTTAATCAAACGCTTAAACACTGAAGAAATAATATGCGAGAAAATAACTCCAAAGCACCCAAACCCTACATTTAGCAGTTTCAAGATAGCAGCACCTATGTCGTACCTAGATAAACTAATGGATGAAAAGCTCTGGGAGAATGGAATTGCTTTTTCCTGTTAAAATTTTTTCATGGAACGCAGGAGGAAAAGTCCAACAACATAATTCATCAACCGGAAGAAAACAAAAACGGGAAAAATAATAGTTTTAATTTATTGCACCAAAATGTTCAATGCTTAAGTAATTGCATAAATGAGATAATTGATGTTGTGGGTGATTTAAATAGCGTTCACGTCTTATGTATAACGGAACACTGGCAATCCAGTGAACAGCTTCAATTATGCAATATTCCTAATTTTAGGTTAATATCAAACTTTTGTAGAGATAATAAAGAACATGGTGGTGTTGCAATCTACTGTAAAACGGGAATAACCGGCAATAAACTAAAAGGTATAAACTCCATTTCGGAGAAAAACATATTCGAATGCGCGGGTGCGGAATTTCAAATTTCTAGGCACAAAATCTATGTAATCTGTATTTATAGGCCTTCTCAGTGTGATGTTGCGTTTTTCTTCTGTAAATTAGACCAAATCCTTGATTATGTAACATCAACAAATAGTTTATACTTTATTGCTGGTGATTTTAATATAAATATACTGCAGAATTCTCATGAGACCAGAGAATTCAAAAACGTGCTGAAAGCACATAATGCTGTTTTAACTGTACACCAAGCTACCAGAATACATTACAATGGTACTGCAACATGTATAACAAATGGTAACTATAATAATCATTGTACTAATATTGTCAATACATTTCTATCTGATCATAAGGCGCAAATTATATCACAAACTTTAGATTTTGCAGATAATCTTGCGAAACATCATAACAAAGTAATACTATACTCTGAACAGGCGTTACAAGAATTCTGTACCGACATTGAAAGTGAATCTTTTGAACGTGTTAAAAGATCACAAGACACTAATAATCAATATACATATTTTATTTCAACCTTTCTAATGTATGTGAACAAGCATTTCCCATTGAAGAACGTTTCAGCACATAATAAAAAACATATTACATTTAAGTCTGCAGAAACAATACAATGTAAAAGTCATATGCAAATCTATGAAACTCTTTCACATTATATGCCTGAGTATAAACTTGAGTTAAAAAAAGAGATTGTAAAATATAAGCAATTACTACATAAAGAACGGTGTGCTCACTATGAAAATAAATTAACAAATTCATCAAATAAATCTAAAGTGGCATGGCAAATAATAAGAGATGTTGTGAACACAAAAGACAAGATCAAATATACTCTACCAAAATCGATTAACATAGAGAAACAAGCCAATGATTTCAATAGGTATTTTAAAAACGTTGCACCAGATATGCTGGATAGAAAACTATGCCCAAACAGCGATCCATATATGTGCAATATTCCAATTAATAATAGTACCTTGTTACTCGAACCAGTCACCATGTCGGAAGTATTTAAAGTTGTAGCTCAAATGGACAATAAGAAAAGTTGTGGGTATGATAGTACACCCATAGCTTTAATAAAATTCTGTATTAATACCATAGTGGGGCCTCTTACTGATGTCTTTAACAGCTCATTTAACACAGGTACATTCCCAGATATGCTAAAGTATTCCATTATAAAACCAATATACAAAAGTGGAAACATTGACGATTTTAACAACTACAGGCTAATTAGCATCCTAAGCACGTTCTCAAAAATATTAGAAACTATAATATCGAAGCGATTGATCAATTTCCTCCACAGCAATAACTTACTTTCCAAATTTCAACACGGATTAACTAAGTGTAAAAGCGTAGACACAGCATTACTTCAGTATATTCAATCAATTTTGTCAGCTATAGATAATACAAAAGTAGTATGTGGTGTGCTACTAGACCTATCTAAAGCGTTTGATACGATCCAACACGCAATTCTAATTACTAAGCTTAGCCATTATGGCATACGTGGGACCGCTAATGAATGGTTTAGTTCATATTTAAGTAATCGGTCTCAGTCTGTTAAAATAAACAATGGCATACTTGAAGCAACATCTGGAAAAGTAGCAATGGATATGGGGGTTCCTCAAGGGAGTATATTAGGCCCTCTTCTTTTTAATATATTCCTTAATGACATATTTCACAGTATACATGCAAACTGTGGAATGGCCTGCTATGCCGATGACACAAATTTATTACTTTTTGGTGAAACATACATGGACGTTATTGAATCGGGAAATATAATTATGAAAGACATCAGTGAATGGTTTAGACAAAACAAACTCATATTAAATACTGAGAAAACTAAAACGATTCTATTCAAAACAAATCAATCATTAATTACTCTAGAGCCTGGATCTCCAAACTTTCCAGCCTTAGGGCCATACTGATTACTCCAGTAAGTTCCGAGGGCCAAAACCATATTATCATTGTTGCCGGTGGTAAAAAGTGAAATAGTCCACTGATGAAAAAAAAAAATGTCCGAAAAAGTACGCAACGTTTAAAAAAGGCTGCAAATCGGACTAAAGTCTGCAAAACGGCAACACTGCATATTATTAATTTTCCTGTCATTATCTGTAATTTCTAGATTGCTCGTAGAGTACGAGCCATTAGGAGTAACGTGACATGACATCTGGTGGACACAAGCGGAAATAGGTAGTACCTTCTATCGCTAACAGATGGCGCCAATAGCACGTACAGAATAATCTCGTTGGTTCGAGAAAGTTCTGGTGTTTTCCACTCACTTCTAGATGGCAGTAATTGGAATAAATAAGAAGGCTAGTGGCGCAACCACAAGTCAGTTCCTATGACACTGTTGTGAAATAATATAGTGCGTACCTCCTTAAAACGTGTTTGTGCGTGTTTAAGTTTAAGACATCTTTGTAACAGTATTTTGATTTGAATTGTTGCTTTTGTGTGTGATTTAGTAGTATGGAAAAGAAGCGAAAAATTGATAGATAGATAGATAAAAAAAAAAATTATACCCCCATAGATCTAGTTTACCTATTACGTTAAAAATCTCATTCTGTAATGCTTTTGTCCTCTCGCGTTTCAATTATTGTTCAACACTCTATAATCCAGCAATTGATAAAATTACGGAACGTCGTATACAAAATGTACAAAATTCCTGTTTGAGGTTTATTTATAGAATACGTAAATTTGAACGAATATTACATAAGCTCACTGATGCGGGTTGGGTAAATATGCGTAATAGAAGGGACACGCAAGCTGTTATTTTTTATCACAAAATAATGTTTTCTCATAAACCACCATATCTGTTCGATAAACTTAAATTTAGGGAAGATGTTCATACATTAAACACAAGGTTTAAAGGTCTTCTATCACCGCCACTTCATCGCTCCTCTCTTTTTCAACGATCTTTCTCCTATCAAATATACAAAGTGTATAATACAATCCCGGTCAATTTAAAAAAATTAAATCTACTCCAATTTAAACGCCAGTATAAGCTTCATTTAAATAGATAATCGTTTTTTTTATTTGCAATTATAATGGATCAGTAATATCGTTTAAATGTAAATGTGTTATTTAGGAAGGAAAAATTATTAAATTCATATAATTATATATATTACCTTTAATAGTGTCTAGGTTAAGATGGAAGAACAGTTGGGTATTTATTACCCGATACTGAATCTCACCTCGTGATTTGTGTACCATGATTTTATAGTTTTTTCTTTAGAGTACCTTTATGTTACTGAGTATACAAATAAACTTATTATTATTATTATTATTATAGTGAATGCAGAAAATTCAAAGATCAGTGGAACATTCAGTATTTCGTAATTGAGTCCAGTAACAATTCGCTATATTTGATTTGCAATGAAAGCATAGCCGTTCTTAAGGAATATAACATTAAACGTCATTATGAAACAAAAAAGTTTCAAAATTACTCAAAATATACAGGAAGTTTGCGGACAGAAAAATTCGAAGCTATGAAGCGCGGATTGAAATCGCAGCAATCTTCATTTACAAAACTCAAAACTAAACAAGAGGCTGCAACTCGTGCCAGCTTTACCATTCACCGATGGAGAAATGATCAAAGAATGCATAATTGCAGTAGCCGAAGAAATGTGCCCTGAAAAGGTAAATTTATTAAAAACTGTCAGTTTGTCAGCAAACACTGTGGCTCGAAGGGTAGAAAACATCGCTGAAAATATATCCTCTCAACTGTTCGACACAAATGGACATGTTGAGTGGTTTTCTTTGGCCTTGGATGAGTCAACGGACGTGTCAGATACTGCTCAGGTGTTGATTTATATTCGAGGAGTAGATAAAAGCTATGAAGTGCATGAAGAACTTCTTGATATGTATAGTATTCATGGCACAACCACTGGTACAGATATTTTTAAAGGAGTTGAAATGGCCATTAATCAAAAGAACCTTCGATGAAAAAACTTGAAATGTATTACAACTGATGGAGGCAAAAACATGAGTGGGAAAGATAAAGGAGTGGTCGCTCTTGTGTCAAAGGCTGTAGAAAATGACGGTGGTTCAAAACCATTAGTCTTACATTGTATCATTCATCAAAAGTCTTTGTGCGGAAAATGTATGGATATGTCTGAAGTTCTGAAACCAGTCATATCAACTGTTAATTTTATCAGATCTTTTGGGCTGAATCACCGACAATTCCGACAATTTATTGAAGAGATTAGAGAAAATGACTTACCTTATCATACTGCCGTACGTTGGCTTAGTTGTGGGAAAGTCCTTCAGCGCTTTTTTGAACTTCGAGCAGTGATCGAAATTTTTTTGAATGAAAAGCATCGCCCTCTTACTGAATTACAAAACAACGCATGGCTATGGAAGTTAGCATTCTATGTTGATTTGAAAAAACATGTGAACGAACTGAATTTGAGATTGCAAGGAGAAAACCAGCATCTTCCTGATTTATACACGAATATCAAATCATTCCGGAAGAAATTGATACTGTTTCAATCACAACTACGAAGTAAATGTTTTTCACATTTTAAAACATGTGAAATATTCAGCCACACCACTGAGACTGAGTTTCCTATCGATTTTGCAATCGAAACTTTGAGTGCTTTGAAAAAAAATGTTGATACTCGTTTCTCGGACTTTGATGCCATTGCGAATCAAATTAAGATTTTTCAGAATCCTTTTGATACTGACATGGAAACCCTAGCCCCGGAACTTCAAATGGAAATGATTGATCTACAGTGCAGTGATATAATTAAGAACAAATATCAAAACTCATCTTTGTTGGAATTTTATAAGGGTCTTCCACTGACACAATTTGATAATTTGCATAAATTTGCTCGTGGGCTGCTTTCTGTTTTTGGTACTACTTATTTGTGTGAGAAGACCTTCTCCAAAATGAAGTACACAAAAAATGTTTACAGATCTAAATTAACTGATGAGCATCTTAAATCTCTTTTAATAATTGGTACAAGTAAAATTAGTCCACAACTACAAACTATTGTCTGGAAAATCTTAATTACATAAATCTCATTAGTATTTCATATGTCATTATGCTTGTTATAAGTTATGTTTTTATTTAAAATGTATAAAATGTTACTTGGATTCATTTCAATAATTTGTTAGTTATTATATACTGAAGTTAAATTTTCTGCATATTATACATGTCTTTACTCATTACAATTCTGTGTTTCTTTATCCAACTTATCACAAAAACAATAACAATAAGCCTACAACAATGTTATGAGTAGTTAGCCCATGACCATATCAATGTAGATGTCATATTAATAATTATTCAACATAAAATTAGAATACTTCAGTAAACTAAATTTAATTTGCTATAAAAAATATGTTCTCTAAAAGGAGTTTTCAAGTATGCTAGCTCTCCGCGGGCCGGACAAAATCTGTCCGCAGGCCGGATGTGGCCCTCGGGCCGTTCTTTGGAGACCCCTGCTCTAGAGCATATAACTCTAAATAATAATATATTCAAGTTTTCAACTAGTGCAAAGTTTCTCGGTGTAATACTTGATGAAACTTTAAGCTACCGAGCACACATTGAAAATCTGACATCTAAGCTAACCAAATCGTGCTACGGCTTAAGGATTCTTGCAAGAAATACTAATGACCAAATTGTTAAAACTTTTTATTATGCCAACTTCTTCTCCCACATTAAATATGGAATATTGTTCTGGGGTAGTAGTACACTAAGCCGTTCAGTATTAATATCACAAAAGCGTGCAATTCGTGCGATGTTAAATATGAAACAAAGCGACAGCTGTAAAGGAGTATTCAAGAGATTAGGTATATTGACGGTTCCAGCCATTTACATATATGAATGTATTACATTTCTATGTAGGCACGGTGAGTTATTTTCCCAATATGCGTTACACAACACCCAAAATACTAGACATGGTATTACGTTCAGGTATCCATCGCATAAATTAACTATGTTTCAGAAAGGACCACTTTACAATTGTCTTAAATTTTACAATCATCTTCCCCAAGATATTAAGAACGCAGAAACTTTTAATAAGATGAAGCGTATGCTTTTTGAACTATTGCGCACATTGGAGCCATATAATACACAAAACTTTTTAACTAGGCTATATTAGTGCTGTATGTAAATTGATGTGACGTGTTTCCATGTTTGTGCTGTACCAACTTTATACTTGTATTATAATTGTTACTGTACGTACACCGGAAATAAATGATGTTATTATTATTATTATTCAAATGTGAAACATTCAAATTAGTCAAATATTTAAACAAATAAACTATTTGAATCTATAAAGTTAGTTTTAGGAAAAAAATTAGACATTTTCAACACTCATTTATTGAAATATTTAAATATTCAAATAGCTAAAGTATAGTTAAATGAACTCATTTAACTCTGAACTCGAGTTCAAAGTGATATTAGAACAATAGAAATTGTCATCTTAAACTCTAGTTCAACTTGAACTTGAGTTCAACGTTTTTGGTGCGAGTGGGCCTAAAACAAATATTTGAAAAAGTGAGTAATTTAATTTAATCGCGAATATTCAAATTCACAGCCCTAATTTAAAATATAGATTCCTTGAATAATTTTAAATTTACGAAATTTCTGATCTCGGGCTTCGAGCGCCCCTCTGCTTGATGCGCCCCTCTGCTTGATGCGCCTGTGGCCCTCTCCTTAGAGCAGAACTGCATATATGTGCAGGGTGGTTTTTTTTTCGTTGATATTATAGGGCATAGGCTAAACGGTAAGAGATACAAAAAACCTAAGATATGTGTCCCGTTCCCTTTTTAGTGTTTAGTTTAATGGCACAATCAGATCTAAGCTAACTAGATTGGTTTAGAAGATACAGGGTGATTCTCAAAATCCGCCGGTTTTTATTATCTCTTATGACTCGGTTATTTATGGATATTTATTTAAATACGAAAGTTTGACGACTTCTTACGTAGAATCCAGTGGTGTACTTAAAAAATATAGATGTTTTAATTTATGAGATATTATCAAAACTAGTATTTTCTTAAATGGAACACCCTGTATCTAAGTATTTCAAGAAATTGCATTTTTTCTTGGGATTGCAACAATGTGTAACACTTAATATTTTGTTTTGTCCTAAATAGTTAAAATACCAAAAAACAAAAAAGATTTTCTAGGTGGCCATGCATTGAATAAATATCCTTTTTTTTTTTATAATAGGTATATTAAAAATCCAGTTAACAAGAATATTGAAACATTGATAAACTAAATCAACAACAACTACAAAAAACAAACAAATATTTATAACAACTTAACAATTATTAGTATACATGGAATTTTTCTTTTAAGTATACATATGCATGCGCTGCAAATTTTCCGATATTCGTTGCTTTTAGAAATAATTCAATTTGAAGCTTTAAATGAGTTTTATTCACTCCCAGGCTAAGCATGAAGTAAAATTTCGAGTTTAGAAAAGCCCTGTGAAAATTTGTCGAGGGTCACGCAGCGACCCGAGACAAATTTTCTGGGCTTTTCTAAACTCGAAATTTTACTTCATGCGCCACGCGTGTAAAACACTATAATATTGTCAAATTTATGTGCATTTTAACTTCACTTAAAATCTGTGTTTAATATGCGTGGCGCATGAAGTAAAATTTCGAGTTTAGAAAAGCCCAGAAAATTTGTCTCGGATCGCTGCGCGACCCTCGACAAATTTTCACGGGGCTTTTCTAAACTCGAAATTTTACTTCATGCTTAGTCTGGGAGTGGAAAACACTCGTTTAAAGCTTCAAATTGAATTCTTTTAAAAATTAAAGAATGTTAGAAAATATACAGCTAAAGTAATTAAGAAAAAGTAATGTGATTTTATAAAAATAATGACATTATTGATAAAACAATTGCGGATATTCCCTGTTCTTTTTTAAAGTTCAATTTAAAGCTTTAAACAAGTGTTTTCCACTCCCAGACTAAGCATGAAGTAAAATTTCGAGTTTAGAAAAGCCCCGCGAATATTTGTCTCGGGCTTTTCTAAACTAGAAATTTTACTTCATGCGCCACGACATATTTAACTGTAGTCGGAGAGAATTCAAGGCATTAATTTCTAGTGTGGAATTTAACATTTAAGGTTAACGGCGATTGATTACCTATTGTATTATTGTTTATTTTTTTACACTTAATTTAATATAATTTATTTATCTTGTAGGTTATATATATACATTTCCTTATATATATATATATATATATATATATATATATATATTTAAAACATTTTTATTCGAATGATTATTTTAGTTTATAGTTGTTACTCTGGAATTGGGTTTTTGTCTGTTGGGTAATAAAGATTATTATTATTATTATTATTTAGGACAGAGCAAAATATTAAGTGTTACATATTGTTGCATTCACAAGAAAAAATGCATTTTTTAAATACTTAGATACAGGGTGTCCTATTTAAGAAAATGCTAGTTTTGATAATATCTCAAAAATGAAAACATCTATATTTTCTTTAAGAACACCACTGGATTCTACGCAAAAAGTCATAAAACTTTTGTATTTAACTATTTTTGTTATCTCCATAAATAACCAAGTCATTCGAAATAATAAAAATCTTCACATTTTTACCCTGTATCTTCTAAACCAATCTAGTTAGCGTAGATCTAATTGCGCCATCAAACTAAACACTAAAAAAGAGAACGGGACACATAACTTAGTTTTTTTTTGTATCTTATACCGCTTAGCCTATACCATATAATATCAACGAAAAAAAACCACCCTGTACATACATAATTAGTCAAAAACAAAATTAAAACATAAAACATGACATCAACGTGTAACTTAAGTATTTTAAGCTTCTTATTTCAATCTTAAAGTTTTATACAAACTTTGGGCAAAAATCCGAAAACGGGGAGTGGTTGTTAATATTATATATTGTTGTAAGACCAGTATCTGCACTCCGGAGAAGAAAAAAATTCCCTCCAAAATATACCTGTAATTTACCGTTTGTTATACCTGTATTTTTGTACATTAGTAAAGCTATTTAATCGTAAAACTAATGTATCTGTATACATAAAACCCTAGTTAAATTCATATAATTAATTGTTTAAAACAGAAATTATAGACAACCCATTACTGTCAATGTATATTGGGTTTGCTGTATGTATTTTTAAACTTCACTTTTATATCATTGTTAGAAAACCCTGATAAAAAAATGTTTGGCTATTTTAAACTCGAAATGTTACTTCATGATTCAGCGGCGGCTCCCAATCTCACTTTAGAATAGGCTACAAGCACCTCGTTATTAGAAGGTCGCATGGTCTAGCCGTTAGAAGTATCTGAAGGTGGCCACATTTCGTAACGTAGCGGGCGTTGAATAACGAAATGAACATCGAGTGAATTGAACCTCGCTTTGTGTACCATGGATGCGCAGACTCCCCGGAAGTTGGTCACAAGTAGGGCCTGCCATGGTTAATCGAGGGGAATTACCTGTAATTGAAAAAAAGTCGGTAAATTTACAATTCTTAGTTTTTAACTTTTAGTTTTTTAGATATTTAAAAAAAAATCTGTTTTTTTTTATTGGATATAGCAGTCTTAGTAGTATATAAAATACTAAAAATGTTCAAACTAAAAAAAGTTGTACAGATTAAAAATTGGATATTTTGCTGCAACAATAATCTTTGTAAAGTTATATTAAAATAATAGAATTTAATGGTTTAACAGAGCAATACGAGTATAAACTATAATATGAAAAGTTGCATAACTTTGACATTTTCTAAACATCTCTTCTATTTAAGATCTTTAGCGTTTTAAATAATTTAACCTAACAATTTGTAGCGGATGTTCAAATGAAAGTCTACAAGATATTTTGATTTTTTTTTTCTTGAATGTTTACTTTGGAGTCTTATTAGTTTAATTTAAAACTGAACCAATTTAGTTTTTGTATAGGATAATTATTGATTTTAGAATAGTTAATGAAATTGATTTATTTTTAACTAATTTTTAAATAAATTTCTACAAGAAAATCTATTATTTTCATCTAAAAACCACTGTGAAGTCTCACAACTTTATTATTTCAAAAATATTAAAAGTACGACACTTGTAGCAAACTGCCATTAATATGTGTTACAAAGACGAATACTGAAACAACAACTTCCCTGGCTTATGCCCCGACTGATATTTACTTACTGTAAAATTAAACAAATCAGGTCAAATTGTTAATAAGCCATCTTTGTAAGACAGATAAGTTGTAGGTTGCTAAAGATCTCATGACTTTAATTTTCGACACTGTAATTTTCTTTTCTGCATTAGATAATCTAATATTCCAAACATTTTTAGTTTATTCTTATGTTTAATCTGACTTTATTTCTTATTATTATTATCATATGAAATTTACATCATTTTGTCAGATCAAAGAGCATGAACGGGGGTAAATGTGGGGTAAATTTTGTTCGTACTTCTCATTATTTATTTATAGTTTTATTTTTAAACTAGTTTTGGCTATTCTGTATCATCAGTAAAACTACACGAAAAATAATACTAAAATTACAATGAAATACAATGTACAATATTTATATTTGATTTTCATTTTAGTAATATTTTTCTTGTAGTTTTACTGATGATGGTGAATAGCCGAAACTAGTTTAAAAATAAAATTATAAATAAATAATGAAAAGTACAAACTAAATTTACCCTACATTTAATGACTTATTATAAAACGGACACCAACACTTCTATATTCAAGAAGTAAAACTCTAGTTTGCTATTAAGCGAGATTGTAGATCATTCATTTATTAAATTTAAATATTTAATAAAAAATTGCCTATTATAAAAGACAAACATTAGTATTATACAAAAATTACCTATTATAAAAGACAAATAATGGTATTATTCTATATAATGGAACAGACAATGAAAGCTGTTACAAAATAATCGAGGAAACTTCGTAATAGTTAAATAAACGATCGTTACTAATTAGGAAACATCGAAAGTTGCCCCACGAGTATTAAGCTTGCAAATTATGCAGATAGTTAACGGTTTTGTTCCGAGAATTGCGACTTCTAGGCATTTTAAGTATTGATTCAAACGTCCTTTAACTTTTTCCATTAGTTTAGGAAATTTATGACATCGACATTCGTATTAATTCAATGCGCACTCTTTTCAATTACAAAATATACTTCTGAACTTCTATTTATTACGATAGAAATTAGATTTTTGCTGTGTCTGTTGTTGAGAAAATAAATTAATAAATTGAGAAAAAGAAAACATTAATGCAAAAGAGTAACCAATATGGAGTAATAATTTCGACTTTAGAAAACGTTGAATATGTAATTATAATAATTCGATATGAAATTACAACGTAAAGTAAAATGAAATACAGGGAATTTGTATTTAAAGTATACTTATAGCGATGTAACGCGATTTTATAGAACCGTTCAATTTGAAGCATCTAACGAGTGTTTTCTCTCCTTGATTAGCTATGAAGTAGTATTTCGAGTTTGAAAAAGCCGGAAAATTTGGATTTTCCAGCGCGATGCGAAGTGTAACTCGGGAACAAATCAAAATTTTGAGGCTTTTCTAAACTCAAAGTGTTACTTTATGTGCCTTGGGCATTTTGGCTTATAGCCAATTTTTGTTTTCGCCTTTGAGTTTGGCTTAAAAAAAGAGGAAGCGTTAATTCTTTTCTAATAACCGAAACTCCGTATGGTAACTCTCAAATGTGAGCACCCTGTACATGAAAGATAAAGGCAAAGTTTCGAGTGAATCAATCAATTTTAATGAGGAATGTTTGTAAATTTCGATTATTTCACAATATCATTTGACAACAAACTTTTATTAGCTACAGTATTCCAAAAAGTTATTGATCTTTGATTGGATATTGAAATATTCGATAATATCATGTTTCATTTGTAAACAAAAACAGAGTTCAGTTAAAAAATAATCTGAAAGAAAAAAATAGTAATATTTAACTATTTGAATAATCAGAATATTAGAATATGTTTTTGAATAAATATTCAAATACATTAATCTAAAAAATTCCCAGCCTTATTATGAAATTCACTTTAAACCAGTGTTTTATACGCGTGGCGCATGACGTAAAATTTCGAGTTTAAAAAAGCCTGAATTCAGACTTGTTTAAATTCGAAATGTTACTTCATGCTTAATCAAGCAGTGGAAACAGAAGCTTCACATTGACCGGTTTTGTAAATTCAAGGAAGTCTTACAAATTTACCAAACTGTATATACAAATATACAGAGAGTTTTATGTAACACCGAACATTTTCATAACGAGAATTTTTCTTTTAAGTATCCATATGCATATTTTTCGATGCTCGGTTTATTAAAAGAATGTAATATGAAGCTTTAAGCGAGTGTTTTTCAATCCCAGGCTAAGCATGAAGTAAAATTTCGAGTTTAGAAAAGCCTAAAAATTTGGTTTGGTCGCGTAGCGCGAAGCGCGGAGCGGCCAAACCAAATTTTTAGGCATTTTTAAACTCGAAATTTTACTTCATGCGCCACCGGTACAAAACACTGACATATTACGAAGGCTTTTCAAAAACTCGAAATTTTACTTCATGCTTAGCCTAGGAGTGGAAAACACTCTCTTAATGCTTCAAATTGAATTCTTTTAATAAACCCAGCATCGGAAAATGTGCAACGTACGCATATGAAAACTTCAAAGAAAAATGATTGTTATGAAAATGTTCGGGGTTACATAAAACTCTTTGTATCAAAATTATGTAAAATATAGAAACATGATAAGAATTATTAGTATTTGTCAAGATATATAAAAATTAATGAAAATCATGAAACAAATTATTAATACTGTCAAAATTATTAAGATTATTAAACATTGCACGATTTTTATATAACATTACAGAATTCGTTAAAAATATCAAATATAATAATGATAATAATAATAGATTAAATAAATAAATTGATTGTGAGTTACGTGAAGATCAAATTGATTTGACGAATAAAGTACTAATAATAATAATGGTTATTGCCCAACAGGAAACAAATTCCCAATTACAAAACAATTTAGTACAAACAAACAAGTTTGAAAACTATAAACTAAAAATAATAACATTTTACTTCGTAATTAACAAAATTCTAATAAGGATGTCAATGGTTGAAAAAATACGTCACAAGTTGGTGGAAATTGATTAAACGAATTACAGATCACATTGTAGCATTTTTATTTTCATTTGGGAATAAAAATGATACATTTGTAAATTTGCAAATATACGCGCGCAACTTCAGCTGTTTTGTTAAAAACGTTTTTTTGAAAATTTCGGAGCGCGTCCAATTTTTGCCGAGCGGGGTTGGCGTGCGCGAGACTTTTTTCCGTTGCGGCGAGCGAGGAAGAGTGTGCGAGCACATCGCAGATTATAGAAATTTTTCTATATCGTACCGACATCAATAATCACGTCAGTGTCGTGACCATTTATCGATATCGTCCCTGCTGGTCATTGCCGCTATTAGTTTCGCTACTAGCGTTCGACATTGCCTTGGGGGTGAGTGTTAAATATTTCTCATATAAAAAAAAAGGGGGGAACGTGAATGGTTTCCGAGTCCTTTTATTTTTGCAAATTGGCTACAGTGTTATTTTGTAATTATGTAGAGTTACGGTTGGGCTTTTCGATTACCGAATAAAGTTTGTCAACCAAATATTCTGATCCCGGCTGGAGCCTCACCTCTTTTTGCAAAGAGGGAAAAAGAGAGAGAGGCACAGCGAGAGACGAAACAGGGATTCGCCGACCACCGTGTTGCCGTTCAACTGGGTAGAAATAACCCCGGTTGCGGAAGGGAATAACAGATAAGTTACCTGAAGATCCTTGAAATTTCATTTACGAAATTCAAGCGTTAATTTATGAAATTTAATATACAAGCAGTTGTAATACTATCGTCCTAGGACAGTGCTCCTAGGTGGCGCCCAATTTAAGTTATTTTTGTACAGGTCATTGTGGAATCTATTTTTTGTTTATTTTTATATTTTTAGTTAAGTAAAGCGTTATTTTAATTTACATTTTGTATGTGCAAAACTTTTAATTTAATTAAATTGTGATTATAATTTATTCATTTAAACATTTTTTTCTATTTGAACTACGACCCAGCCTCCTGAGAGTAAAAAGTTAGCCGCCACAACATTAATAGGCGATTTTAATCCAAAATTAGTTCTATTATACTTCATATTGAATGTTGTCTTATATCTACTATGGAAAGTTAGAATATGCAAGCCAACTAGCTGTAAAATATCATCGCTGTCAATTTGATCATGCAGAAGCTTGTGTAAGAACGTGATGCCTAGACTGTGACGTCGGCATTCAAGAGATTTGACATTAAATTTGTCTAGCAATAGTGAATGATCACAGCCTCTGTCAGGGTAAAGTCCATCAACTTTAAAGTGCAAAAACTTCAGGAACTTACGTTGAACACTTTCTACTAGGTTAATCTGAAGTTGAGTTTGTGTATACCAAATTAAAGGTGCATATTCCCACTTTGAATTTCGCAAGTTTGCAGAATTACGATGTATAAATCCTAATGCTTTAAAGAAACTCTTATCGAGTGTTTGAACGTGAGGATTAAATGTAAAATTGTCATCAGACCAAATCCCTAAATCTTTGAAGACTGTGACTTGCTCAATAAAATTATTGCTAACTATATAATTAAATGAGATTGGTTTATATTTTTGGTGAAGGATATAAATTTGCTCTTATTGCTATTCAAATTAGGATTATTATTACTACACCAATTCGAGATAACATCAAGTTAATTTTGTAAGCGTTGACAGTCAGCAATGTTAGCAATTGTTGAGTAAATCTTTAAGTCATCCGTGTGTAAGAGGTGTTTATACTTTAATAAATAAGAAAGATCATTTATAAAAAGGTTAAAAAGTAAGGGACCCATAATCGAGCCTTGGGGTGTATTTGAACTTGGAAAGTATGAGTCCGATTTAAAATTATTTATTGCGACATACGATTCACGATCTGTATGATAAGATGATATAAGCGTGGTTGAATTGTCACAAAAACCAAAGTAGCTAAGTTTACCTATTAACAATTGATGGTCCACCCTGTCAAACGCTTTTGACATATCAGTATATATTACCTCAATTTGCCCCGCTAAATGTAATGATTTGGCTATATTATGCGTAATAATAGTCAAATTAGTTACTGTAGAACGTTTTGGAATAAAGCCTTATAATAACCTTTCTTCGCACTTTTATTTGAATTACCAAATGTACATTTCGGACACAAAGTGACCATTATCAATGGATTAACACTAAATACAAAACAGAAATTTTAAATTATATATAGACAGGCAGATTATAATACAAAAGCGGTGGGAGTGCAAATAAGGAAAAAACGTAAATTAAGAGGTGAGCCGAAGGAATGAGGGTGGCGGTACAACCAGGTAAAGTGGATTGGGGGAAAACACAGATTAAGGTGATGTAATCAAATCTAATAATGTATTGTGAAGTAGAATTAAATCAAAAATCAATAATTTATTTTCATGTTTTTTCATTTCAATGGCTTCTAACATGTTTAAACGATAATTTGATGATTGTTTTAATAATTTTATGTTCTTTATTGTGATTTTGTGGCCGGTTTCTAGTAAGTGGTTAGCCACTGCAGTTTTTTCTTAATTAAGATATTTGGCGTGTGCTATGTGTTCTTTGAATCTGGCGTTTAGATTACGCTGTGTTTGACCAATATACACTATATCGCGATTTTTTTAACTATAATGACAGTTGACATAGGTCGACGTTAGCCGACATTTAACCAATCGTGCCAACTTGACACGAGTTTGAATTGAACTATAATGAGATCGCCATGCTGTAGTTTTTCTTTGTGACAGTTACGATACACATTTTACCAGTTGTGATGTATTTTAAACTAACGAGTATCTTCAACTCCCAGACTAAGCATGAAGTAAAATTTTGAGTTTATAAAAGCCCGCGCCGAAAATTTTCACAGGGCTCGAAACTTTACTTCATGCGCCACGCGAATATACCACTGATTTACAATAATGTTAAAAATATACAACGCTTAAATGTGATGGTTAAAACATATATTTAAATGTGTAATAATCGAAATATTTAAATAACAAAATATTTACATTTTTTTTTCACACATTCTGAAGTCAGGTTAAATAATACAATCAAATTAACTGATTTACTCATAAGTATGCATAAAATTGCCAATTTACTTATTTAGTAATTTAATTAATAAAAAGTAATAATGTTGCGTTATTGCATCAATGCTGCTTAATGGGTTCATCTTTTTTTAATAATAAAAAAGGTAATTGGGCCAATTTTGCAAGTGGTTTTCTTGCAGGGAAGGGTTAAAACTCATTTGTGGCTAATAAAATTGCAGTGCGTTTTTAAATGTAAATTTTTATAATTTAGTGTATAGTGAAGTTATAAAGCGAATTAAACACCTTTTTTTAAATAAAAAGAAGATGGTTCGGCTGAATTATGGGTCTTTTTTCTTGCAGGATCACACTGACTAACGTGTATAGTGCATTTGTCTCCAACAACATTCGGTGTATGTGTTATGTATAATAAAAAAATATGGTTTTTGTTTTTTTATGCTTTTTGTTATGAGGAATATATACTGCCTTTCAAAAAAATCAGAACACAAAGTATTTATTGGACGATTTTAATGAAATTTACAGAATTTGATCATGTAAATGAACTGCATCGATGATCAAAAAATCAATTGTTTTGGTTACTATTTAATGGTATTTTTCCTTGATTTCACCATTATAAAGAGCTGCTGATTTTTTAATGTAATTGCTTCTAATATCCAAGTAGCCTCTGAGTAGTTTGACGTTTCAGTTTGTAAAACATAAAAAGATGCCCCGTGTTCGTCGGTGTGCACAATATCATCATCTAAGTGAATTTGAAAGGGGTCGCATTATTGGAATGCGAGAAGCGGGTTTTTCGGTTCGTGCTATTGCTGAAAGGGTAGGCCGTAGCTGGGGAGAATCGACGTAGACTTGGATCAGGACGTCCAAGAAGCACCACTGAGCGTGAAGATCGAGCTCTTCGTCTTACAACTTTAAGGGACAGATTTACAACGTCGCGGGCATTGGGAAATGACTGGTTGGCTCTAAATGGCCAAAGAGTATCCATGGCTACTGTTTACAGAAGAATTCGCAGTTTTGGTATAAGATCCTACCGTCCACAATTGTGTCTACCTCTTACTCCGCAGCATCGCAGAGCAAGACTTGATTGGTGCAGGGAAAGACAACATTGGACCCATGAATGGAATAACATTATCTTCAGCGATGAGTCTCGGTTCTGTTTATGGGCTCATGATGGTCGCCGAAGAGTGAGACGTCGACGCGGTGAACGCAGAATTTTACAATTTGCTGTTGAAAGACAGATACGGCTCTTACACAGGGAGTTATGGTTTGGGGGGCGATAGCATATGGTAGTCGGTCTCCTCTAGTTTTTTTAGAAGCAAATCTTAACGCGATTCGGTATATTGACAACATTTTACGGCCAGTGTTAGTGCCCTATGTAAATGGCTTGCAGAACCCCATTTTTCAGCAAGATAATGCTCGACCTCGCACAGCGGCCATTACAAGACAGTTTTTTGATAGTGCCGAAATCAATTTGTTACCTTGGCCATCTCGTTCTCCAGATCTATCGCCAATAGAACATGTTTGGGATATGATAGGTGTTAGAATAAGTAACTTACAGCGCCCCGCTAACACTGTAATGGAACTTAGAGGTCAAATTATCGAAGTTTGGAATGAAATACCCCAAGTCGATATTGACAACCTGATTTCTAGCATGCCTCGACGTGTTAATGGGTGTTTGGGAAATCGTGGAGGCCCAACACATTATTAATTTTTATTCATTTGTTTTTTTGTTTTTCAAGTTGATTTTTTGATCATCGATACAGTTCGTTTACATGATCATGATGTGTAAATTTTATTAAAATCGTGCAATAATTACTTGGTGTTCTGATTTTTTTGAAAGGCAGTATATTTGGCTCTTCTGTCTCAAAAGTTTGCCGACGACTGTTCGAGACGATTGAATTTTTAAAGATTTGATTAGACGAAATAAATTTGGTTTAGTCGCGCAGCTTCGCTAAGCAACCAAATTCAAAATTTTACTTTATGCTTAATCAAACAGTAGAAACACTCATTAGAAGCTTGAAATTGACCACTTTTATAAAAACAACAAATGCACAAAAGCTTAAAAGATAAATTCCAGGTATTCGAGAAATCTACTTTACATCATTGGAAGTGATCAAATAATAAAATTTAGTTTGAAATTATTTGAAGTAAAAATGATACCTACTTACAATTATTAAGTCAATTTGTGTCATCGCGATATGTATACTTTATAGAATAGTTCTCTGTATGATAAGGCAAACAGAAAATTTGAAGTATATCAAATTTTAAATATTTGCGGCCTTATGCATAGTCAGCTAATCGCGACTAACGTTTGACTAACTAAGGTTTAGTAAGTGATTAAAATATGTCCTATGCGGATTATGCGATTAGCGCTAGTCACTATTTAAATTTTTATTTACACCATACCCCTAGTTTTACATGTGACTATACGTAACCTCAAACGTCATTCGCGTAATTGTGAGAGTCCAAGTTCTGTGTTTCCGAGAATAATGAGCTGTGTTTTTGTTCAAATTAGTGTTGTAAAGTTCGTAGAAATACGCACACTGTAGGTGGAACGAATTTTCCTAAAACGGCGGCATTCGTTCGTCCGTTTACAACTATAAGCCTAGCAAATACAGCGTAATAATTTATCCTTATCGTACGTATAGACCATTTTCTTTCTTCTTTCCATTTAAGTAAAGTATGCGCATTTTTGTGAGCACAGGGAAAGTTCACGTTATTGTGCTCGTTCGAGAACTTTAAAACACTAGTTCAATTCACTATGAGGTCTATGGTACATAGTAACCTCTAGAGTTAATTAAAATCCACAGTTGGTAATTGAATATTGCTAATTCTACGATGAAAAAAATGGTTTATAGTGTCAATTTGTTGGCGACATAGCCACAGATGGCAATCGTTACATGGATAAATATCGTAAAGACATCTATAGAGTTCTTGTCTATGATTTCATTTGACATGGAAATGACAGAAAAAGCAATGTTGCCGATACGAGCGACTTAAGATAGGCGCTACTAACAAGTATGTGTTAAAACATGACTATGCATACGGCGTACTTAGTTACACCTTAATCGCGATTAGTTAGTCACACGTTAGTAACAGTTTAATCACAGGACTATGCATAAGACCGTTGAAAATTATACGTAACGTAGAACACAGTCAAAAAACAACAATGACAAATTAAAGTAACTACCATTTTTAAATATTATAAAATTCAGTTCTTTGTCGAAATTGTTAGATAAAATAAGTTCTTGGAACATAGAATAATTTGTAATTGCCATTAGAAATTAAAATAATCAAAAGTGCGAAAATCGTAACAAATCATTTCTCTAATCAAACATTAAAAGTGCGATTCTTCTCGCAATCTACAACAAGTTAGTCTTACAAAGACTATATCAAACACTCATTGAAACAACTACTTCCCGGGGTAGTACCCCGACAGACATTGAATTATACAACAAGTGTTTGCTGTTACATACAGTAACCTACTGCAAATGTAACAATTTGGGTCAAATTATTCAGGCCATCTATAGACGCGTTTCGAGATTTATCTCTCATCAGTATAGCTTTGCCATTCCCTCTAAACAATTTGACACCTCTCATAACTCATAAGTATACTGATGAGAGATAAATCTCGAAACGCGTCTATAGATGGCCTGAATAATTTGACCCAAATTGTTACATTTGCAGTAGGTTACTGTATGTAACAGCAAACACTTGTTGTATAATTCAATGTCCGTCGGGGTATTAGCCCGGGAAGTTGTTCTTTCAATGAGTGTTTGATATAGTCTTTGTAAGACTAACTTGTTGTAGATTGCGAGAAGAATCGCACTTTTAATGTTTGAAGTATTCTGCAAGCAAGAATTGGCAATTTCATTTATACTTATTTCTCTAATCATAAAACGCTGTTGATTTTTATTCTCCTTATTAGTTTTTTAACCTTTAACGCGTTTATATTCCAAGAAATCTCCGTATATCACAAAAATACAAATTGATAATAATAATGAAAAAACAAAATTGGAATAAATAGCTTTCAGGTGTTGAAGACAAATTAAGGTCCATTTATATTTTCAAATTAAAATCATGATGATTGTCGAAAGTTGTCAAAATTGACCATAATCATTAAGATCTAGAAATATAAATAAAAACGTTATTGTGGTAATTTGCGAAAATCAAGACTGATTAATTTGACAATATTTTATTAATTTAATTCCTAAAATCGTAAAACTAATAAGAAAGATTTAAGGGAACATTTATAAAAATTATTTAAGTTGTGAATATTGCCACAACTATTAAATTTGAGATATTTTACGAATATTTTAAAAATTGTAATTATAGAAATCATGAAAATCGAACAAAAATTTGACGAATACAAATCCCTAATTCTATATTTATTTCACCCCCTTATCCCTAAAAACCCTAATTTCTCAAATGACAACAAAAAACTTGAAATACTTTCAGCATTTCGGTTTGAAATTCTTTTTTAATGCTATTGCAAACAAGATAAATTAAGATGTTTTTTGCCGAATTCTCTTCCTAAAAATATTATATCATTTTATATCGTTCGATAATTTAACTTTTCCAGATCAGGCCCGTAAACGAGATTAACGATGTTAGAGCTCTTGTCAGATTATCGGTTTGTATCGGATTAAACGATCATATCTGACAGTAATTCCATTAGCTGTAGAAATTGTCTGGGGTCCGGCTTTGGGGAAGTCTGATTTAACGGATTGCTCTCTGCCGAGGTAAACCACATAATAAACCTTGGCATAGAAATAACTTAAACCGGATATGTTTGCTGTAAAATTTAATTTAATGCATATCCACTTTCCGGATGTTATAAACTATAATTTCAATACACAATTCCCTAAATATTCGATACTAACACTTCGTATTAATAGAACAAAATATACATTTTACTGGTTAGTTTTAAACTATTGTTCAAATTAACGTGGGGTGGCTACATCGCATTTTCATGTGTTCAACTTCACTCTAGTTAATATTAGTGTAATTTATAGGTTATATCACTTTATTTTTTTTGTGTTTGTGAAAATGTACTTCTTCTGCTCAGATATTTTATTCAAATTTACTTCTAATAAGTGTTTCAACGCCGTAAATAAGTATGAAGTAAAATTTCTAGTTTATAAAGACCTAAAAATTTAGGCGCAAAGCGAAACGTAACGACTAAATTAATATTTTCAGGCTCTTTTAAACTCAAAATTTTATATATTTAGATATATTGTAAAGTTTATGCATTTATGATTTGTTGCTCAAAAAATAATTGAGTAAATTCTAAATAACCTTATTTTTCTATGCCTCTCAGGTTTTGTATAACATGCATCTCATGCCTATAACAGAGGTACCACGCTATTAAATTATTACTTGTATGGTAACTATAGTAATTTACTAAAAATGTACTATTAATATGAAAATGTTTGTATCATTCTTAAAACCGTGTTAACGCTGTATCCTAACGTCTATTAATAAGGTTGAATATTATTTAAGAACATACCGGGTGTTCGATAAAAAAACGCCCAACGCTATAACTTTGCTATTTATTGACCGATTTTATTAATCTGAAAACCAAAGTCAATGGCCATTTAAATACTAAAAATTTACATCAATATTAATTTTTTTCAATAATAACTTCTTTGTCAAATAATAGCCAACTTAACACTTTTAAATAGCTGCCTATAATTTTTATAATTTTATTATATTACACATTATTTTTTTTTAATACAATAATGCCCAATTTCTTGTTTTTCGTTCGATATTTTTGTCAAAAAAAATTAAAATAATTCTTATATTTAAAATTATATTTTTCAAAAATTAAAATTAGTGTGCCTTGCAAAAAAGTGATAAATGTCATTTATAGTGAGGTTATGTCAAACATGAATAATAACGACCCAACAAATAAATACATATATTCCGTTTTTTTTATTGGCCAACCAGATCTGGTGATTACGATTTTTTTATAATGTTAGATACTCTGTTCTATTTCTGACTTTTGCGTTCAAACTTAATAAAAATTAATTAAGTGGCGGAACATTCCTTTCGGCATTTTATTATCACTTTTCTGTTTAATAATTAATCAATTGCAGCATGGCATTCATATATCAATGTCATTACCTAAGAAAAATGAATCCCAAATCTGGTTGGCCAATAAAAAAAAAAAACGAATATAACTTACAATTTAATGTAAAATAGAACGCAACATTATTATGGTATTTTTTACATTACTAACTACATATGTTAATTTCATAGATTGTATTATTTGACCTAATTTAAGAATATGTAAAAAAGCCAAATATTATTTAAATATTTCGATTATTAATGTAGTTGTATGAGTTACGTGAAGGTGTTAAGTCACTTAATTAAACACAGTTATATTCCTTTCTTCACTTTTATTTTTCTTGCTAGATGTACATTTCGGGTACTAAGTACCCATTATTAGCTATTGATAATGGGTACTTAGTACCCGAAATGTACATCTAGCAAGAAAAATAGAAAGGAATATAACTGTGTTTAATTAAGTGATTTCGATTATTACTCATTATTTAAGTGTATTTCTAACTTCACAATATTTTAGTGTTTTTTTGAAGTAAAATTTCGAATTTACTTGACCAAACTAATTTTTAAGGCTTTTCTAAACTCGAAATTTTACTTCATACTTAATCTGGGTGTGGACTCGATTTGTTTGAACTTAGAATTGAACTCTTTTATAAAATCAACGAATGCCTGAAAATGTATAGCGTATAGATTATGTAGTTTTAAAAGAAAAAATCTCAGTATGTATAATAAGTCATTCATTAAAATCATAAAAAGAAGGGCATAATTTTACCTAGAAGTTAATATTCAATTTCTAAGAAAATAAGTATTTATTAAATATAAAAGTTGCATTTAAAATAATAACTAAATGTGAATGTATAATCAATTAGTTAAAAGAACACACGAATTAAATATAAACCAATAACGCAGGCCAACAAATGTTGACTTTTTGAAAGTTGATTTCGATCTGACATCTGATTTTGTATAATTTTGATCTGCTAAATTCAAATCCGAGTGACATTTTGCCCTATCACATAAGGTTTTTTATCAATTTTAAAAATAAATCAATAAAAAAATTGGTCAAAATTAACGTTACTTTTATCAATACAGCGACAAAAACAAATTACTAGTAGATAACTATAGCCGATACGGGGACAATTCATTCCCTTCCCGGAAGTTCCGGTTTCCACTTCCGGTTTCCGGTCTCCGTTTCCGGTTTCCGGTTTCCGTTTCCGGTTTCCGGTTTCCGGTTTCCGCTTCGGGTTTCCGGTTTCCGCTTCCGGTTTCCGCTTCCGGTTTCTGCTTCCGGTTTCCGCTTCCGGTTTCCGCTTCCGGTTTCCGCTTCCGGTTTCCGCTTCCGGTTTCCGGTTTCCTGTTTCCGCTTCCGGTTTCCGTTTCCGGTTTCCGTTTCCGGCCGGATGTAGATAAGATAAGGGGTTTCCGTTTCCGGTCGGATGTAGATAAGATAAGGTGTTTCCGGTTATACAGGATGCAGATAAGGGTTTCCTGTTATACAGGATGTAGATAAGGGTTTCCTGTTATACAGGAAGTAGATAAGGGTTTCCGGTTATACAGGATGTAGATAAGGGGTCCTGGCTGGTAGGAGAAAGTGGTGGAAGGTGTGAGCGTTGAATATACATTGTCGCAATAATGCAGTTTACAAATACGGAACGAGAGCCTCTAATGGATCGCATTAACAGTGCCATAGAAGCATACCACGAAAGTAAATTAACCTCCGAACACTTAAAATATTTACCAGAATATTACTTGAAGAGGTTGGAAGGTCTGGAGCTTTTAAACATCTGGTCATTTTTGCCGTTGAGATTCAGGGACAAGGAAAGATTACCCTGTTTTGAACACTACAATACGGGAAGGACCCACATCGATGGACCACCCTCACCAAAATATAAGTGTCATCAGTGTTTGAACACATCGAAAATTTCATCCACTTAGCAGAAATTCATTCCCAGGTGGTGACAACTTACCGACAGTTAAAATGAATTATACCACCTTTATATTATCATCTGGATTTGTGCTATTTATTGTAACAGTTGTATGTGTTATTTGTGGGAGTATTAAGGTTCCTGGGATGAACATAAAATTTAAATAAAAAAAATATTTAAATAAAAATTGCTTTTTATTTTTTATTATTCTTTACATAATTAAACAACTTTTCTACATTTACAATACTACACATACTAAACCTAATCCTATGTGATTGACAAGCATGCAGAGTTTTACTAAAATTAGGACATTGATCATCAACTTCTAAATTTACAACATTATCATAAAATTGTTTTAGGTAAGTAAATTTTTGACTACCCTTTACATACACAATATCCGCAGATAGCTTTTTAAATAGTTTTGGTAATTCACTTAAATCACTACCATTTGTGCTGTATGGGATCCCGTGATAATTGTTTTCCAGCCATCTAACTTGTTTCTGTGAATCCAAACTGAGTTTACGAAATGGTGTAGGAGGCTTGAAGACGTAAACGATGGGGTGTTTACCATCATAGGTGGCAGCAAGTTCATTCGGAGTAAAGTCGGGTATGTTGAAACCCTGGATGTCTATAAACAAGACTTTTGGTGGCGGAGGTGTTGGTGGTGATGTAATTCTCCCTGTCAAGAGCAACTTGCATCCAGTTTATATCATCGTCACTGTCATCTAACGTGTATGTAAATGTTACAGGGATCAAGTCAAAGCATACTCGATTTGTGGTAGACATCGTTGAATGAGTCTGCATTACTAATATTGTATTGAAAAATGTTTGCTCTTATAGCGATAGACTTATCTAACCGCAAGCTCAAACTTGTTAAATTATCTTTTTAACAATTCCCGAAATAGGTGTGTACTCAAGAAGAGAATCACTCAAAATGAGGCAGTATGCTCGGGTATTATCTTTAAAATTTTCAGTGGCCTCCATCTCAATGCGCAGGTCCACCGCTGAAGATTTTACACTCTCGTTTTGCTTGGACACGTCAAATACAAACATAGCACAATTATTGAAATCAGTGAATGATAAATAGGGCTTGTTTATTTGATTATAATAACTCTGCTGGAATTGGCAGTACATGTTGTAGACAGTCAAGTAATCATTACTTTTAAAGTCCAAATTTAAGTGATCATATGGAAATGATTCCGAATTGAGATAAACTCTTATGTTCCTTATATTGTTGTGATCAAATTTTGTTGCATCCGCATTAGCCACACCTTTTTTATTTGTTTGAAAGGCTACAATTACATATCTTGGTTTCTCCAAACTACTCGAGGTTTTAACGGCCCATATATCATCTCTAGATTTTTTCAAGGTTGGTAATTCATGTAATTCCCATTTTCGGAATGGAATTAAAATATTTGGATCATTTTTAATTTGTTCCATCAGTTTCAGTTTTAAATCATCATTCAGTTGAATATGTGGTACTCTCCATTCAATTTTATTCAGTTTAAATTTAATTTGTGAAACAACTTGAGCACTATCATCACACACAAAACAGTTTACATCACTAGAGGAGCGAAGTAAAATCAATTCCTGTTTAACATTAATAATCAGCTTTTGATAATCCTCAGCAAAACCCAATAAACATTTTAGAGGTATCAGCGCATAAAATTTTTTGCTGGGAAAATATGTTTTAATATGTCCAGTTTTAGCCCATCCAGCTATTCCTAATTTTTTCATATCCTCAAAATCATTATAGGATAATAATCCTTTCAAAGTACTCGCGATCCCTAAGTCTCGGGTTCGATCGATTTCCACACCATTTAATTCATACCTTATCTCTTCAAATAGGAAAGCAAACGCGTTTGTAACCAACTCAAATTTTTTACCAGCAGTGAGATTGTGTTCAACCTCACCACTCAAGTAAATATAACTGTTTCCAGGAAAGGTGTAAATGTCTTGATTTTGAATTGTTATTCGAATTTCATCGTTATTTTCAAAGTTTGTAGTTCTAGGCTGATAAGTGTGGTATTGATATTTACTGATGCGATCATCATACCGCACTTGTTCGAAAACGTTTTCCATAGTTTTTAATTTTATATCCAAGGGAGGTTAACCTTGAGAGATTAATACGTGTTATCTGTTTGAGGGATGAACTCTGAATAACGGGATTGATAAATGTCCTATCATTTTTATCAAAAACTATCCCCATGTTTTTAATTCTAGTCTAATCAAAATATTTTCTCCTCGAAAATTAATTAATTTGCCTTCTTGATCGATAATTCTAAGAGTAATATTATCAATCCTATCACGAGTATTTAACGGTAGATATAATATATTTTTTGGTTCTATATTTATTGCAAAGCCAGGTTCAACTGAGGGGCTAAATTCAAACAACGTATGTGATAATTTTTCGTCGTAATAGGCACCTGAAGTAATATTACACTCAATTCGTACACTATCTACTTTAATTATTTGCACGGGTAAATCTGATGTATGTAGTTGACCGGCCTTTAGTAGCTTTTTCGAAAACCCTAATAATTTACCAATAGTTTTATCAGATGTAAAATCTATATCGAATTTACTTTTAAGTTCACACTGTAAGGTGTTATTATTGGGTTTAAGCGAAAATAGTTTATCAACTTCCTCTTTTTTCTTATCACCAAACAGCTGTTTTTGCAAATAAGTTTCAATGTCTGTAACCTCGTATGAGCCCGTAGGTATATTAACTGTTTTATCGCCGTAAATAAATTTATTATTAACACCGACTTCAATATTTGGTATTGAATTATATGTATGAAGTCCAATTAACCCCAAACAGTACTGTCGATTTGGTTCAAGTTCTATAGGAGGATAATAGTTTGTGGAGAGTACACTGCTTGTACCTTGTAAGGTGAAGGTCTGAGACATGACTGACACATTTAGAAAATTTTTATTTATTTATATAAAAATTCTATACACAAGTGTCCACAGTTGTACGTATTAAAGGTCTGATATTGATCATGATTATATCTAATTTTACAATTTTTAAAATATTTAATTACTTCCATAGGTGGTGGAAGATTTCCGAAACTATCAAAGTACTGAACACTGTTGCCTACTTTTTTATAAGCCACCCAATGCGTACCGCGACCATCCTGGGAATGCAAGTTAATAATACCCGCTTCTATATAAAGAGGTTTAGATGGTAGTGAATCACGCATAAACACTCCTCTAAAATGTTTCACGTTTCGAGCCCCTTTTAGCAAGTCTGTATCGGTTAGTGCGCGGTTGGGTAGCGAGTTTAACAGTTTTTTGTCTTGTGCTGTTTTAGAAAGAGTCCCATTCCTTTTCGATATGGTTTTAAATATAGACCTTTTCCCTGCTTGCCTAGAGCTATAGCCTCCATCGTTTTATTATGCCGCTGTGATTCCTCAAGTTTCGATCGAGCGTCCTTGGCACTGCTTATTGCCTTTGCAATGCCGGAGACTCCACCAGTGAGGGCTCCGAGAGCACTTAAACCGGCAAATATCGGGATAAGTGGCAAAATACCACCCTGCTTTGGAATAGGTATAATTCTAGGAGTTCGAATCCTCTTTTTTCCACCAGCAGCTCTTACAGCAATCTTTGCGGCCGATAATGCAATCTTGCTACTTTCTTTAACACCTCCAGGCTTATCAATTTTTCGACGAAAATTTTTTATAGCTTTCCGAGCCTTCATAACTACTCCACTTCTCAAAGCTGTTTTCTTAATACCCATCCCCGTTTTTGTCTTAATCTTCATCGCGTTGGTAACAGCCCACGCTGCTGCTTTTTCACCGAATTTAGAGTCCTTAGCCTTTACTCTACTCCACGCAGCTTCCGCCAAGATTTTATCCGCTTTATGTCTTTCGCTAATATCCTTATTCTCAGAGTAAGCAATGTCGTGTTGTTTGCAGGCCGCATCCAATGGATTAATGCCGGGGTCACCTCTTTTTAACCGTTTTTCCAAGTGTGTGCCAGGTCCACAGTACTGATAGCCAGGGATATGTAATTCAATGGGTAACTTGTTGATTATGGAATTGATGAATCCTCTACCGCTGTACGCAATCATTTGAGCGTCCATCAGGACTGCTTCGCTATATATAACCCCTGAAAGATATCGTTGGTGACAGTACGATGAAAGTTGTTAAACAGAAACAATCTCTTACTGTAACAAATTTTGACAACGTAGTGGGGGATGTGTTAAAAAATAATAAGAAAAAACATGGTGATCTATTACCAAATTCTATTAGAGCAGTTATTTGCGGCCCATCTAACTGTGGCAAATCGAATGCAATGTTAACACTCTTGTTTAATGTAAACGGATTGAAATTTGAAAACATTTACATTTATTCAAAGTCTCTTTATCAACCAAAATATAAATACTTGCAAGATATTATTAGTGGGATACCAGAGATTGAATATTTCCCGTATAGAGAGAATGCTGAAATAATTAGCCCTGAAGAAGCTAAGGAAAACTCAATTTTTATTTTTGACGATGTAGCATGTGATAAGCAGGATAAAATCCGTGAATATTTCAGTATGGGTAGACACAATAACATTGATTCGTTCTACCTTTGCCAGACATATACTCGCATACCTAAACACTTGATTCGTGATAATGCAAATTTAATTATATTATTTAAACAGGATGATCTTAACCTAAAACACGTTTACACTGATCACGTAAGTAGTGATATGACTTTTGAAAAATTCAAGTCTTTGTGTGCAGAGTGTTGGAAAGAAAAATATGGTTTTATTACAATAGATAAAGATTCTGATGCGGGTAGGTACCGCAATGGATTCGATGAGTATATAATCATAGACTAAGCAACCACTATCATCATTATAACAACAAACGTTGCGCGTGTTACATCAAAAGGTTCATTAGGAAAAGAGGGTCATTCAGAAAAGAGGCTCATTAGGAAAAAGAGGCTCATTAGGAAAAGAGGCTCATTAGGAAAAGAGGCTCATTCAGAAAAGAGGCTCATTAGGAAAAGAGGCTCATTAGGAAAAGAGGCTCATTAGGAAAAGAGACTCATTCAGAAAAGAGGCTCATTCAGAAAAGAGGCTCATTAGGAAAAGAGGCTCATTAGGAAAAGAGGCTCATTAGGAAAAGAGGCTCATTCAGAAAAGAGGCTCATTCAGAAAAGAGGCTCATTCAGAAAAGAGGCTCATTAGGAAAAGAGGCTCATTCAGAAAAGAAGTTCATTAAGATGAGCAACATTCAAAAGAAACTAATACAAGTTCAAAAGGATATCAGAAAGAAAGTGCTGGCTTTAAAATTAAATCGTAGTGAAGATGATGACAGATTGAAAAATTTTTTTCAACCAATTACGGAACCTTTACAAAGCTTAGTTAAGTCTAACGAAGAAATAATTAAGAGTAATGAAGATATAAAACGAGAAAATAAAGAAATAAAACAAGAAAATGAGAAAATCCAGGAAAAATATGATTTCAGTAATATTATTCATGTTGATAAGATTGCTCATTCATCTCCCTTTTCGCAATACAAACAAAAGCCAAAAAGGTTGGACTTTATAGATGATGGAGACGTTTTTACACACGAACCGTCGGAACAAAATATTTCAACAATTTCTCAACCTGATTCTAAGATAATTCGGGAATATTTGGATCAATTCGCCGCATTACCAAGACAATATGTGGAAAAATTAATAAATGAGGGGGGTGATGACTTTGACACAATTCATGGTATAAATTTCAATCAGGATAATGCTAAATTTAAAATTGGCAATACTGACATTGATTTAGATGAAAATGATTTAATCATTGACGGAGTTAGATATATCGGCACTTCTGGTCTATATGAATTACTATTCAGAAAGGATCCTGTAGCATACAAGGAAGCAGATCGAATAAATTATGTGGATATTCTTAAAAGAACCAATTCATTACATCGACATTTTGATCCTGGGCAACAACTTCAGGGCACTCGGTCACACAAATATAGAAATATTATTAAACCATTGTTGCCACATTCACAACACAGATCAAAGTCTGAAGCAAGCTCACACAGGTCTAAAGGCGGTCGTGGTTTCGATTCAAATTTAATAGTAGAAAATAAAACTCACAGATATACATATTGGGATGATCCTAATGAATTAATTGAAAGATTATGGTTATTACATGCGTCACGACGAGCTGGAAATAATTCTCACGACAATGAAATTGCATCGATCGAGGAAGAACTGAGAGAAGCTGATATAATTTATTAATTTAATTGTTGCACATCATTCACATAATGTCTGTCGACAAGTTTGGACGTCATTCCAACACGTCTTTGACCGGTGCTCGCGGACCTCCCGGTCCAACAGGCCCTCCCGGTCCAACAGGTGCTAGAGGCCCTCCTGGTCCGATCGGACCTACCGGTGATCGCGGGCCTCACGGTCTGACAGGTCCCCCCGGTTATACAGGTGCTAGCGGCCCTCCCGGTCCGATCGGACCTAGCGGCCCTAGCGGTCCAGGCTTTACCATTACTTCGGACGGTCATTACAATATACAGAAAAAGAGGCTAAAACATGCTCTAGAACCAGATGAATTGGATGATGTTGCAACTAAATTATACGTTGATAATAATTATGAAAAGATTTCTAAAATCTTAACTCGAATCGAAGATAATACTGACTCTATGGAAATTGAAAATAAACTTAAGTTAATTGTTAACGATATCGAAAAAAATTTAAAATCTAAATGTATGTGGTTAAAACTGGAATTTAATGAATCGATAAATAATAAAACAAATATTTTAAAGGGTGAATTAGAGATAATTTTTAATAATAAAACAAATACTATAAAGGATGAATTACAGACAATCATTACTAATAAAACAAATATTATAAAGGATGAATTAACAATCATTAATAATAAAATAAATACGATAAAGACATTAATAGTAGCCATGGCTATTGATTTAAAAAATTTGAAATCAGTCATGGCAGATTTAAAAAAATCAAATATATCAGGTTTTACAAACATTCAAGAGAAATTGGGTATATTTGATAAGGTATTAAATAGTGTAAACCAGAACCCGGAGGGTGTTAGTGGAAACCAGAACCTTAGAGTACCCCCTAAAAGAAATACTGATATAAAGTAAAAGTTGATTCCAATGAGTAAGATAAAAGCTGATATAGTCAATGAACTACACAAACCTGCAAGAAAAAAATTCCCACGACGACGGACAATTATCAAAGGATTAGACGATTTGTGGCAAGCAGATTTAGCTGAATTTGGTCTTTATGCAAGAGAAAACAAGGGTTTTAAATTCATATTAGTAGTGATTGATTGTTTCTCAAAATATCTATGGACTGCTCCGTTAAAAGATAAATCTGGTGTAAATGTGGTGAATTCTACAACTCACATTTTAGGAAGGTAATGCACAGCAACGGAATTAACCACTATTCTACTTACACAATCATGAAAGCCTCTATGGCAGAGCGTGTGATAAGAACTTTAAAAGAACATCTTTATCGCACATTTAGTTTGCGTGGAAAGTATCAATGGATACATGTTTTAAGTGAAATTACGTCCAATTACAATAAGCGGAAACACAGTACAACTGGAATGCGACCCTGTGACGTCACGAAAGATAAGGAGAAGCAGTTGCTAAATACAATTTACTCACATATCAAAGTAGCAGGAAAGAAGATTTTAAAAGTGGGTGATATCGTCCGCATTAGTAAGCAAAAAGCATTGTTTGATAAAGGCTACACACCAAATTGGACAACTGAGTTATTTAAAATATCACATGTAAAAGTTTCAAATCCTACCGTTTACCTATTAGAAGATAGTTCGGGGGATCCAATCCAGGGGGCGTTTTATGCTGAAGAACTTTTAAAAACTAAACATAAGGATGTTTACCTAGTGGAAAAAGTGTTGAGGAAAAAGGGAAATAAAGTGTACGTCAAGTGGTTAGGATTAGATAAATCGCAAAATAGCTGGATAGATAAGTCAAATGTATTATAACTACATAAATGTAAATGTTTGTATTATTAAAAATATAAATATGTTTAATGATGGTAATTATTATCAGTTTTTCTATTAACCTTCAACACAACAAGATGTTTATCAAATTAATCACTCTTTTAATCTTTATCAATGCAAATTCTGAAATTGATGTGAATAAATATTTACATCAGTTTAGATATTTTTTTAAATTTTGATTAAAATTAAAGCATTATTCAATAACTATTTTGTTTTAAAAGACAGACAAGTTTAACCTTGACAAGTTTGAACTGGTTTGAACAAGTTTGAACTGGTTTGAACAAGTTTGAACTGGTTTGAACAAGTTTAGGCATGTTTGAGCTTGTGGTTAGATAAGGGTCCGGATGTAGATAAGACTATCGCTATATAAGCACACATTTTTGTAATAAAATATTAGTTTACCAGAATCATTCAACGAAAGCAAACATTTTCAATCAAATATTAGTTGTCCAGAATCATTCAACGATGTCTGCTACAAATCAAGAAATAACTTTCAATGATGTCATTGACAATCAAATTTCAAATTACGATGATGCGTTCAAGATTGAATTAACACTTTTGGGACAATCAACATATCCTCTAAACAAATCGGCTACAAAGAGCGTGAGCATCGGAATAAGCCCAGCCCTAGGATTCATTCCAGTTGTGAAAATCTGGGGCGCTCATTCATGTATCTTCTTCACTGAGGAGGAATGGCTACAATTTATGAACATCAACCTGAATAATTTACAAAGACCCATCACCATCGGAGATCACAAGATTACCAAGAATGAATATAAAAATATTATGGCTATATGGATTGAGCAGAGGGAGTTGAGTGTTATTATATCGGAAGAAACATTTTGTAATTTGATGTGTTTGAAACAACTTATTACATGCAAATTGAATAATTTAAAAGCGTTACAATTTTATTCATATTATTGTTCAATTTTATTATCTTGTACAAAGGATTCAAATTGTAATGAATTATATAAAAATGTGTTAAAATGGATTTCTATTTATAAGCATAAACAAAATTCATTTTTGATGTTGGAATGTTTGCATATACATTTTAATAAAATTTGTATTGATTTTGAAATTAAGAAACTTACTCAATAAAATATTTTAAAATACTCTACTGTTATTATTTAGTATTACTCACATCTCCCCTAATAGTTAAAAAATAATTTTAGTGATTAAAACTAATACGTAGACCGATACGTTGCAATGTAAATATGTTTCATAAATAAATTGTTGGTCCTGAAAAGGATCGTTTTTTAATGATTTGGAACTACCTATCACTGTCATCACCATCATCAGCTGGAGCTGTTGGCGCTACTGGGGCCGTTGACGTTGCAGGGGTGGTTGCTTCCTCATCAGAAATTTCAATTTCCGTGTCTGCATCAAAGATCCCTTCATCGTCCGAAATTTCAATCTCCGTGTCATTATCGGATATGTAGGGATCTTCGGATATGTACGGTTCCATCTCTAAGTATCCCATCCTCCAATCTAACCAGCTTTGTCTTTGACTTATCCACTCTTCCCTCCACTCTTCCCATCTTTGTCTTTGTATTAGCCTCCTCCTCTCTGCCACTCTTCGCTCCCTTCGCCTTAGCCTCCTTCTCTCTGCTACTCTTCGCTCCCTTAGCCTCCTCCCCAACCACCCAAATTCCCAGTCCTGGAAATTCTGGTTGGGTGGAGTTCTTGCAGTAGCGAGCGTGGTAGCAAAAGATGTTGAGGCGAGCGGAGTTGATGTGGAGGTTGATGGAGTAGGATCCGTACTTGTGGAGGTTGATGGAGTAGGATCCGTAAGTGTGCGATCTGTTGAAGACGCACTCGGGCCGGAATTATTCAAATAAATCCTCAGCACGTTTTCACAGCAGATCCGTCTCCGACAGATCGCACACTTACGGATTTTCGCGATGCAACCCCCACAAAATAAATGACCACACTTCAATGCAAATCCTACCCAATTTGTTAAGCAAATTGGGCATTCCCCACACCTCGTACCCTCGGTAAATTCGTCACACATTATTTTTTTGTTAGGTTAAAACTTAATCGTAACACTGAATAACTTTTAAGTGTGAATCGCATTATATATTGCGAAAATAGGTGGAGGTGGTGATTACATTCTTAATATCAACAACAATACAATTCAAGATTAATCTTGAATTTCCGTTGCTGATATTAATTAATCTCCACCACAACTTCCATCTAATCGTTGATGATAAAAATTAATCTCCACCACAACATCCACATAATCTCGAATTTCCTTTGATGATAAAAATTAATCTCTACCACAACTTCCACATAATCTTGAATTTCCGTTGCTGATATTAATTAATCTCCACCACAACTTCCATCTAATCGTTGATGATAAAAATTAATCTCCACCACAGCATCCACATAATCTCGAATTTCCTTTGATGATAAAAATTAATCTCCACCACAACTTCCACATAATCTTGAATTTCCGTTGCTGATATTAATTAATCTCCACCACAACTTCCACATAATCGTTGATGATAAAAATTAATCTCCACCACAACTTCCATCTAATCGTTGATGATAAAAATTAATCTCCACCACAACATCCACATAATCTTGAATTTCCTTTGATGATATTAATTAATCTCCACCACAACTTCCATCTAATCGTTGATGACAAAAATTAATCTCCACCACCTATTCTCACATTATATATAATGTGATTCCAACTTAAAAGCTATTCAGTTTGCTAAGAACACTAGTACGGTTCCGTTCGTCAATAATAGTATTACTAAAATGTTTCCGTGTGAGTTTTGTTCTGCAACGTTCGCTCAGAACTTTAATAGAGTGAAACATACAAAAAATTTTCATCCGCAAGTGCCACTACCTCTAGCACTTAAAAGAGGTCCAAAGAGGAAGAATGTGAATCCCAGTGAAAGTGTCCCTACACCAAAGAGGAAGAATGTGAATCCCTCTACTAGTGCCTCCACACCTAAACATGCTAAACTGTTAAGGTGTAATCAATGTCAAGAGGAATTTGCCACACCCCAACTTCTTGCGGGGCACTCGAGGTCCCAGAGACATCTTAACATAGTTGCGCGCTATGACGATGAGGGAATGAAGGTACTTAAGTCGGCCTTTAAGAACCGCATCGCCAGCTATGCCCTTCAAGTCATGGTGGATGCAGAGGTTGACATCCCAACATTTCTCAAGAAGCGTAAAGAGAAGTTTATCCGTCTAGTGGAACGTCAGCTGCACACGGTGTTGAAGGTCAACATTGAGCTCTTCGGGTTGTACACCAAACCCGGTGATGAGTGTCAACCGGAGCTAAAATCCTTCAACACCCGCTTCGTGGTGGTAACCCCAACCGATGACTTGGAGGAGGTATACGAGAATTTGTGTAACATCGTGCTAACAAAGAGTGAAGAGTTCCAAGTAAGTTTTCTAAAATATTTTTTTATTGTAAAAATCATTGATTTAATTAATGTACGCATTTACTTATAAGCGCTTTTTATCGCTTGCAGGAGCGAGACAGCGGATGGGCCTTGATAAAGGTGTCCCACATGGAGGTGAACATCAATAAGTATACCCCCATCCGCGGCTCTTCATACATAGATCTTCCACCCAACATCAAAAAGAAGCAAGCATGTATTAACATCAAAAACAATGATGATGCCTGTTTCGCGTGGTCAGTGACGTCAGCACTGTATCCAGTTGCCCACGGAAACGCTCCACATCGTCCCTCTTCTTATCCGCATTACAGTACGGTGTTAAATTTGACGGGTATGGAGCTACCATTTAAATTAAAACAAATCTCTAAATTTGAAATTTCTAATAATATTTCAATCAATGTGTACGGGTTGGAGTTTAACGTTGAAAAACATGTCCACGAGGTGGTAGGGCCGATTTATTTTACAAAATCCAAGCGCGACAGACATGTTAACCTCCTCTACATCGAGGATGGATTAAAAAGTCATTATGTCTGGATTAAAGATATGTCCAGATTAATAGCCACCCAAGTGTCTAGCCATGGGCATGTAAAATTCTTATGTGATCGGTGTTTGACGTTTTTCTCTACCGAGAACGCGTTATTGGTTCACTCTCAATATGACTGTAATAAAGTCTATACAGTAATGCCAACCACCAATTTAATAAAAAATAAAAATGGTGACATGATACCAGGAAATTTATTATCATTTTAAAATTTCAATTCTAAAATGCGGGTACCATTTGTAGTTTATGCTGATTTTGAATCTCTTCTCATCCCGATTCAAACCTGTGAACCGGATCCACAAAAATCTTATACTTACTCTACACATATTCATACTCCGTATAGTTTTGCTTATTACATTAAATGTAGTTTTAATCAAAACTTAAATAAATTTTTTACATATACTGGTTTGGACTGCCCTAAAGTTTTCATGGAAAAATTGAGCGAAGATGCGAAATTAATTTATGATCAACATTTAAAGCCGATAATTAAAATATCTAAATTAACTCCAGAAGAACAATATTTATTTAACTCTTCGACAGAATGTCATATTTGTAATAAAAAAATTCAAGTGTGTGACAAAGTTAAAGATCATTGTCACTTGACGGGAAAATTTATTGGAGCCGCCCACACTAAATGCAATTTGAATTATAAACTCCCGAAATTTCTACCTATATTTTTCCATAATTTAAGTGGGTACGATTCCCATCTATTTATTCAAGAATTTGGTTTAGACACAAATAAAATTACTGTAATTCCTCAAAACAAGGAGAAATACATCTCTTTTTCTAAATCCATTGTAGTAGATAAATATGTAGATAAGCGAGGAATTGATCGCAATGTTTATTTTAATTTAAGATTTTTAGATTCTTTTAGATTCATGGCGTCAAGTTTAGAAAAATTGGCTAAAAATTTAAACATGAACCAATTAAATACAGTTCGCACACATTTTCCTAATCAAGAACATTTTGAATTGTTAACAAAGAAGGGCGTTTTTCCATATCAATATATGGATGATTTTTCTAAATTGGTCGAAACAGAATTACCGCCTAAAAAATCATTTTTTAACTCGTTAACAAACGCAGATATTACTGCTGCGGAGTATGAGCATGCTGAAAACGTTTGGTCAAAATTTAATTGTCAAAATCTCCAGGAATATTCGGATCTATACTTAAAAACTGATGTTTTATTATTAACAGATATTTTTGAAAATTTTCGCGATGTTTTTTTGAACGCATATAATTTGGATCCCGCTCACTATTACACAGCTCCTGGCTTGTCGTGGGATGCTATGCTTAAACTGACAGATATTAAATTAGAACTACTTACGGACTTGGACATGCATCATTTTATTCGGAAAGGTATTCGTGGGGGTATAAGTCAATGCTCATTACGTTACGCTCTAGCGAATAACAAGTACATGTCTGAATTTAATGCTGAAAAATCCTCCACATATCTGACGTACTGGGACGCGAACAATTTATATGGATGGGCTATGTCTCAGATGTTACCATACGCGGACTTTCAGTGGTTAAGCGCGACGGAAATTGCGACTTTTAATGTTTTAAATGTGCCCGATGATTCACCAACGGGATACTTTTTGGAGGTGGACATTGAGTATCCAGAAAATATCCATAATCTACACAACGATCTACCTTTTCTTGCGGAAAACGTTGTGCCTCCCACTTCTAAATTTGTCAACACTAAATTAATTCCAAATTTAAATAATAAATCAAAGTACATTATTCATTATCGTAACCTAAAACAGGCTCTACGTAACGGGTTAAAATTAACTAAAATTCACCGAGTAATTTCTTTCAAACAATCGGATTGGTTGAAGAAATATATTGATTTAAATACTGCCATGCGTCAAAATGCTAAAAACGATTTCGAAAAAGATTTTTACAAATTGATGAATAATTCAGTGTTCGGCAAGACGATGGAAAATGTAGATAAGCGTGTAGATGTAAAATTGGTGAATCATTGGGAGGATATCGGTCACCGTAAAGGCGCGGAGAGTTTAATTGCAAAATTAAACTTTAACTGTTGTTCAATTTTCACCGAAAATTTGGTAGCGATCCAATTAGATAGATTGAAGGCTGTTTACAACAAGCCCATTTATATTGGTTTTTCCGTTTTAGATCTTAGTAAATTATTAATGTAAGATTTTTATTACGACTATTTAAAGTTCAAATATGGTAATAAAGTGAGGTTATGTTATATGGACACAGATAGTTTGACACTTAAAATTGATACTGAGGACGTTTTTGATGACATGAAGCAGGACAACAAAATTTGATACAAGTAATTTTGACTCACACAATCAGTATGGTATCCCACAGCAAAATAAGGCCGTTTTAGGTTTGATGAAGGATGAGAATGGAGGCAAAATTATGGAGGAATTTGTGGGGCTCAGGGCTAAAATGTATGCCAATAACGTCGAGGGTGATTGGTCCAAGAAGGCAAAGGGGGTTAAGAAAAATGTGGTGGTCAAGGATATTTCGGGTGATGATTACAAAAATTGTTTAAACAATTCTGTCACCATCACTCGGAAACAAAATTTATTCCGGTCTATTAAACATACTATTTTTTCAAACAGTCAAAATAAATTGGCCCTATCACCTCACGATGATAAGCGCTATATATGTAAAGACGGTATCGAAACTCTAGCCTGGGGACATATAGATATTGCGGCAGCTCCATATCCTTAAAATTATTTTTTATACATCACCTCCTTGACCCAAAATATTTTTCATTAACAACCGTGGATTAAAACGGTCCTTTTAAGGATCACCATTTTATTTATGGAGCACATTCACACCGAACTGTATTTAATAGCTGTGATAAATTATTATAATGTAAGGAGAATTTAAAATAAAATATGTTTAAAATTATTTATTTTTTATAACCTTTACATAAATGTAATATTGTATAAATAATAATAAATATAATTACAAAAATTATCGACCAAAACGGAACCCATAAATGCTGTGTAATGTTTTCATCTGACGCTACTGAGGAATTATTGGTATAATTCATTTTAATTGTCGGTAAGTTGTCACCACCTGGGAATGAAATGTCTGCTATGTGGAGTTCTCACTGCCTGGGAATGAAATTTTAGATGTGTTCAAACACTGATGACACTTATATTTTGGTGAGGGTGGTCCATCGATGTGGGTCCTTCCCGTATTGTAGTGTTCAAAACAGGGTAATCTTTCCTTGTCCTTGAATCTCAGCGGCAAAAATGACCAGATGTTTAAAAGCTCCAGACCTTCCAACCTCTTCAAGTAATATTCTGGTAAATATTTTAAGTGCTCGGAGGTTAATTTACTTTCGTGGTATGCTTCTATGGCACTGTTAATGCGATCCATTAGAGGCTCTCGTTCCGTATTTGTAAACTGCATTATTGCGACAATGTATATTCAACGCTCACACCTTCCACCACTTTCTCCCACCACTTTCTCCTACCAGCCAGGACCCCTTATCTACATCCTGTATAACCGGAAACCCTTATCTACTTCCTGTATAACAGGAAACCCTTATCTACATCCTGTATAACAGAAAACCCTTATCTGCATCCTGTATAACCGGAAACACCTTATCTTATCTACATCCGACCGGAAACGGAAACCCCTTATCTTATCTACATCCGGCCGGAAACGGAAACCGGAAACGGAAACCGGAAACCGGAAACCGGAAGTGGAAACCGGAAACCGGAAGCGGAAACCGGAAGCGGACACCGGAAACCGGAAACCGGAAACCGGAAGTGGAAACTGGAAACCGGAAACCGGAAGCGGAAACCGGAAACCGGAAGCGGAAACCGGAAACCGGAAACCGGACGTGGAAACCGGAAGCGGAAACTGGAAACCGGAAGCGGAAACCGGAAACCGGAAACGGAAACCGGAAACGGAAACCGGAAACCGGAAACCAGAAGTGGAAACCGGAACTTCCGGGAAGGGAATGAATTGTCCCCGTATCGGCTATAGTTATCTACTATTACTAATAGTAAACTAAATTGAAAAAAAGTCTTGAACAATCTTTAATTTCTTTTTTTTTTCCAGAAGATCCTTGCCTCTTGGATGAAAAACTTCGTTTATTGGATTTTCTTCTGTATTCCAGCGCCGGATTGTACCTTTTTATTAACCAGCAGTAATCAGCCATCATTGAAACATTCCACCGACCTTGATACCTGCGTTCTATTTCTTTTATGGCTTGGTGGAACCTCTTACCTTGCTTCTCACTCACATCACCAAGATTTTCGGGGAAGTAATCAAGATGCGAGTGTAAAACATGAACTTTTATGCTTATATTACATCCCATAAATTTCTGTAGAATGTTTTTCACAATTTCCTTGTAGTTAGGATCCTTGTTGTTTCCCAAATAACCTTTAATAACATTAGCAAATGAATTCCATGCATCTTTCTCAGTTTCGGTCAGGGTATTAACAAATTCTTGATCTTTCGCTAATATCCTTATTTGAGGACCGACAAAAATTACTTATTTAATTTATCATCTAAGATAGCGGAAAATTTTCTACAAAGGTACAGTCTCCATCTTTATTTAAATTTAACGCATTGTTTCAATAATCCTAGTTTAATATGCAATGGAGGTAATAAGATTTTTTGTGGATCAACAAGACTTTCGTGTAGAACATTTTTTGATCCAAGAGTTAATTGATCTCTTCTCGGACAGTCCTTTTTCTTTCAATGTTGATGTCTACTTCGACTGTCCCACTCACAAAAAAACATGGGTACTTTGTATACCCTGACTGCTGTCCTAGTAGTAGAAGACTATGATCATTGTATTTGATTTTTTCAAGTATTACTGTAAGATTTTTGTAGCTTTCCGTCATTTGCACAGAATAGGCAATTTAATCTCAGTGGCGTAGCAATTTTTAGAATGTAATTCAATTTTTATTCGCAGATATTTTACAAACCATAAATATGACACCTAGTAAATTTATTAAAAAATGTGCGTGATGGAAACAAAAAAATATTGATTCTTTATTAGATTAGCCACCAAAACTTAAAGAAAATGAACATATCCAAATCACAAATTTATTGTTGGCCTGTGTAATCAATTTAAACAGTATTAAACGGTTAATTTATTTTTTCAAGGCACACTACATTTATTTTCAAAAAATCATGTCAACAAGATTTATTATATATATTTTTTTTGATATAAATATTAAATTAAAATCAATATATCGGGTATAATTGGATTCATAAAAACAAGGTTTAATACAATAAAATAAGAGAAGTATATGCAGCCATTTAAAAATTTAAAGTTGACTATTATTTGGCAATAAGGTTAATTTAAAAAAATATATAACTACTGTCAATTTATAGATTTGTAACAGCTATTGACTTTGTTTTTAGTTCATTTAAATTGATCAATAAATACCAGAGTTATAGCAGTATAACACTCGCTAAATAAAATAATACAGCTAACTATAATGGAATTGTAGTTTTCTTTTTAAATAATAATTAAAATATACTAATAATAAATATTGTTTTTGTAAATTCTAATAAGATCTGTCTATACTATAGAATATTTTGTTGTGATTTATGACAATACTCAAGAGAATACTTAAGAATACTCACGAAATCAATTTGACAGTATTTGTTGCAATTGTTGCAAACTGTAACAAAACTATTTGTTTATAGGTCGAAAAAACAATAGTAAGTGTTCTTGTAAATTTCAATAAAAAAAATTTAAGACGAAAAAAAACCCCGTAAGCTTCAAATGATTGAAACACTGAATAGTGTTAATTTAAAATATATGTTTAAAATTATAGGAACAAATTATTTTAATGTCAAAAATTTACTCTACAAATTTTTAATTGGTAATACACAGAATACATTTTAAAGAAAGTGGCTAAGTACACATTCATCTTACTTGAATCTACAAATTGTCAATGAATTGCAAATGTGCAATTAAAATTCGCGAAAGATTTCTTAATTTCTTTAAATTCGCTCGAGTTCTAAAACATTTAACTTGAATAAGGCGTTCGTTCTAGAATGGAGAAGTGGTCGTTTAAGTGTGGAATAAGCTATTTTACCTATTTAGATATAGAGTGTAGTGTAGTTAGCGCCATTTGCGTAAATGACTGCGAGCTTTTAAATTAATGCCGCCCGGCGCATTTACCATATGTAAATGTAATTGATTATTATACTAGAGGAAACAAATTGTGAGAGAAGTGGATTTTTAGTGCGGAAAAGTTTAGAATATTTTGAAATTAAACAGAAATTTAGATTGTTAGTGCGGTCAATCCATAAATAAGTGCACATTTTTTGGGATACATCAGGGATTTTTGCGAATTTCACATTTATTATAAAAGCTATCAAGACATGGCTTTTGGTTGTTACTAGAGGTTAAACAAATTATTGTGTCAAAAGTTATAACAATATAAATTTTTAGTACACTTTTATTTTAAACTCAAAAATATCGCGAATCGTTACCTATACATGTTCAAAGTTTAAAATATTTTTTTTGTAAACGAAAAAACTTTATTTATTATATACCGATAAGGTAAGAGAAAAATGAATTACGTTTTTACTTACTCTCTAATGATTCGCTTTTTAGCGGATTACAACAAAATCTTAATGAACTCATACTGACATTAGTTCTATGATAACTCAATTTATATCATTAACTTGATTTTTATTGATCAGTTGGTAAAACATTTCTTTTAATATATAGTCTTTTAATTGAATTCACTTGGTTCGTTTTACTAATACATTATTTTATTTTCAACTTGTTTCGGTTTAATGTCATTTTCAAGAACACAAAAATATGGTTATATGAGTTTTTTATTCACAATTTTTATTGTTGACTGAAATAATCTCCATAATTTGAGGTTTTCTGACATAAATAACAGTTTCTGGTTGAGTGTATTCAAAATATACAGGGTGTCTACGCTAAACCGTTCGTTAAAAGTTTATGGGGTTGCCGTTGCACTAAAAATTTGAAAAATATCCTTCTCATACGGTTAAATCAGTTCTCCTCATGTGAAATATTTTCAACTTTATATCACTTCCGGTTCCACCGGAAGTAGCACCAAATTTGTTATTTTAAATATAACACCTTATATATTAGTCAATTTTTGTACTCCTCGTTTGAATTGCAACATATTTTATTCAAACATATGTACACTTATATCTTATTGTTTTCAAGCAATAAAAATATTTCTAAAATTTTGACCTTTAAAAGGCATCTTGAAATCTATCTGTAACTTTTCTTAAGAGTAAGACAAAAATATGATTTATATCTCTACTTGTACCTAGAGGATGCCTCTATGAGTGTATTAATTAAAAACTGTCAGTTTTGACAATAAGTGTTCTTAAAGTGTCAATAGCGAAGTGCCCTCTTCAATATCTCATAATTCAATTTTTTAAATGGAATAATCATTTTTTATTACGTGGTACGATTGGGGGGAAGATTTCCTACAAAAAAGTATCCACTACTATACTCCTAGAGCAAGTGGTTTTCGAATTATTTCGAAGATTCGTTATTCGTCGCATTTATGCAGGGAATATTGCGCGCATTAGTCGCAACTGAATTTTTGTATGCAAGTAGTGTAATAGGTCAGTAGGGATCATGTGCAAATATTATTTTTGACGAAATTAAATTAAAATATTAATACAAAAATCACCTAAGAAAATATTAAAGAAAAATCAACATTCAGTAAATACGAGAATAACATTAGCCGATCAAAATTTTTTATCTGAAAGAAATAACAAATGCAGCATCGCCTTAAAATAATAAACAAGTACCGGCGCGTGGAGAAATGCTAAGACATACAGAAAGATTCAGTTCAAGGTTTAACCAAGCGCAAACACAACGAATTTGCGAAGTCGGGGGAATTGCGTGACGTCAGGGATGGGTGGTATTGTATAACCATATATGGTCTGCGCGAAATCTTCAATCTCCACGATCGGGTGGGAAACAGAGTTATAAAATTTCGGAGAGTCAAGCGACAGTTCGGAAGATGAACATCACGAAAAGCACCACAAGTTCCATATCACAGAGGGAAATAAGAATAACAACAAAAATCAAAATTATACAACAAATATAAAAACTATACAACAAAAAAGAATACAAAACAGTTAACGGGTGTGGTCGAGCTGTGCGTTGAAAACGGAGGAGTGTTCCCGCTAGTTAATTGCCTGAAAACAATTAACGGGTGTGGTCGTCCCGAGTTAGTACTGCAGAGTTATGTTCCCGCTAGTTAATAGCACAAAAGCAGTTGACGGGTGTGGTCGAGCTGTGCGTGGAAAACGGAGGAGTGTTCCCGCTAGTTAATTGCTGATCACAATTAACGGGTGTGGTCGTCCCGAGTTAGTACTGCAGAGTTATGTTCCCGCTAGTTAATAGCACAAAAACAATTGACAGGTGTGGTCGAGCTGTGCGTGGAAAACGGAGGAGTGTTCCCGCTAGTTAATTGCCTGAAAACAATTAACGCGTGTGGTCGTCCCGAGTTAGTACTGCAGAGTTATGTTCCCGCTAGTTAATAGCACAAAAACAATTGACGGGTGTGGTCGAGCTGTGCTTGGAAAACGGAGGAGTGTTCCCGCTAGTTAATTGCCTGAAAACAATTAACGGGTGTGGTCGTCCCGAGTTAGTACTGCAGAGTTATGTTCCCGCTAGTTAATAGCACAAAAACATATGACGGGTGTGGTCGAGCTGTGCGTGGAAAACGGAGGAGTGTTCCCGCTAGTTAATTGCCTGAAAACAATTAGCGGGTGTGGTCGTCCCGAGTTAGTACTGCAGAGTTATGTTCCCGCTAGTTAATAGCACAAAAACAATTGACGGGTGTGGTACAGCTGTGTTTGGAAAACGGAGGAGTGTTCCCGCTAGTTAATTGCCTGAAAATAATTAACGGGTGTGGTCGTCCCGAGTTAGTACTGCAGAGTTATGTTCCCGCTAGTTAATAGCACAAAAACAATTGACGGGTGTGGTCGAGCTGTGTTTGGAAAACGGAGGAGTGTTCCCGCTAGTTAATTGCCTGAAAACAATTAACGGGTGTGGTCGTCCCGAGTAAGTACTGCAGAGTTATGTTCCCGCTAGTTAATAGCACAAAACAGTGGACGGGTGTGGTCGAGCTGTGCGTGGAAAACGGAGGAGTGTTCCCGCTAGTTAATTGCTGATCACAACTAACGGGTGTGGTCGTCCCGAGTTAGTACTGCAGAGTTATGTTCCCGCTAGTTAATGACACAAAACAATCAACGGATGACGTCGGGATCTGCTTGCTAATCAGAGGAGTGTTCCCGCTAGTTGGTTGTCTGGTAAGCTCCGAGATGGTTTTTGTGGGTTTCCCATCTCGTAATGCAAATGCAGGGGTTATTTAATTTTGCTCCCACAAGTAGAGTCATATACTTTTTGAGTTTAACTAAAATGCACATGGCTTCTAAGTACAAACGAAAATAAAGTATTTTGAGAATATAAATAATTTAAGAAACACAAATTAATTAAAAATGTCATAATTGAGGTCAATAAACTTTGCATCCGTTAAACTCACATCCTGTTTTATTTATTGTCCACACATATTCCTGGTCATTAAAAGGGAAGAAAGACACAGTATTTTCGATAATGCATATTGACACAAACAACGAATCTGGTAAATAAATTAAAGGGTTACTACATACACAACACAACATAAATAAAATACAAATTATAAATTTGTACAATACCTAGGGTCGAATCAAGTAATGCTTTTGTTTTGTCGCATATGTAATGCGAAATGTCAAAGAATAAAAACAATTAGTACAAAGTTATACAGAAATTAACAAAATGGATAAATACACCCATCAACCAATTATCAATTTATTCTTTATACATGGCAACTGCGATAGAATTGTTACTTGAACATGTAGAATATTTAATGAAACTTATCCAAATTTGCCGCCGATGAATAAAACAAGATTTAGAAGATTGGAATCAAATCTTGTTGAATTGGCAGTTGCCATGTATATGGAATAAATTTATAATTTGTTGATTTGTGTAATTATTCATTTTGTAAATTTCTGTATACCTTTGTGCTAATTCTTTTTATTATTTGATTTTTTGCAATACAATCGCGATTGTTTTGTCGCATACTACTGGCCTACTAAAATTCAATTGCGACTTATGCGCGCATTATACCCTGCATAAATGCGACGAAAAACGAATTTTCGAAATAATTCGAAAACTACTTGCTTTAGGAGTAGAGTTGTATAATACTTTTTTGTAGGAAATTTGTCCCCCAATCGTACCACGTGATAAAAATTGGGTCATTCCATTTAAAAAAATTTAATTACTAGATATTGAATAGGGCACTTAGATATTGACATTTTAAGAACACTTATTGTCAAAATTGACAGTTTCCCATTAATTCACACATAGAGGCATCCTCTAGGTATAAGTAGAGATATAAATCATATTTTTATCTTATTCTTAAGAGAAGTTACAGACAGATTTCAAGATGCCTTCTAGAGGTCAGAATTTTAGAAATATTTTTTTATTCTTGAAAACTACATATGCTTGAGTGAAATATGTTGCAATTTAAACGAGGAACTCAAAAATTTACTAATATACAGGGTGTTCCATTTAAAATAACAAATTTGGTGCTACGGTGGAACCGGAAATGATATAAAGTTGAAAATATTTCACATGAGGAGAACTGATTCAACCATATGACAAGGATTTTTTTCAAATTTTTAGTGCAACGGCAACCCCATAAACTTTTAACGAACGGTTTAGCGTAGACACCCTGTATAATACATATTTTGAATATACAGGGTGTCCCATTAGTGCGGTCTCGGAAGATATCTCAGCTCTCGTTAAAGATAGAAAAAAAATGTTTCCACTAAATTTGCTTGATTTTAAGAGCTGCATAACCTAAAATTATTCTCAAATATACAGGGTGTCCCATTATTCCATACTTAATACCAACTTTGTTATTTTAAATAGATCACCCTATATATTATTTTTTTATTTGATCCGCCTTTAAATAACCTACACAAAGATATATCATTATTGGCACTTTAGGTTATTTGTTACTTCAGAAAAAAATATTTTTTGAAAATTTTGGCAGTTTTAGTACTTTACTTAAAAATTCACTGTGTCCTTATTTTTTAAGATATCAGTCTGTAATTCTACACACATATGCAGTAAAGAATGCTCTATCTATTGACTATAACACATTATAATATTACTTATAAAACCTAATAAAAAACTACCTTCTAATATTTAATATTTAAAATGTACATAACTTCATTTTCTTAAATGGGACACCCTATATTTCTTTACTTTATCAGATCCGCAATGAAAAATGCTTTATTTTTTGTATAACATACCCTATATCTATTTTTATTAGTGTTTGAGATATTAACATTTTCCTGTCATATATGGGAAATTAGGCCACAATCAGCATTTAATTAATCTCTAATGGACGTCTAACTTTAATGGTATTTAGATATTTCAGTTTTACTATAAATCATTTATTTATGACATAATATAATTACATTTATAATATCAAAGTAAACAATATAACGACAATGGAAACAAGTAAACCGTATTAATATTAACAGATTAGCATATAATGAATTTGATAATTATATTAAGTGTTCGATATGGCCTCCATTTTGGTTTTGGCACACTTGAAGCCTCCGTATGAAGCTTTGATTGACACTTACTAAGTTGTCTACAGTAATGGCACGCATAACATTACTAATTCTATTTTTCATATCCTCTTGTGTTGTTGCAGGTATTTTATAAACTTCTTCCTTCACAACACCCCATAAAAAAAGTCCAGTTTTGTTAAATCGGGTGACCTCGCTGGCCATGGAATTGGTCCTCCTCTTCCAATCCATTTGTTAGGAAAAGTTTGGTCTAAATATTGTTTAACTTGTCGACTATAGTGTGGTGGTGCGCCATCTAATTGTAACCATGCATTTTGTAACATTCTTAACGGCAATTCATCCAACCAGGTTTCGAACTGATTTTGAAGAAAATTTAAAAACGTATCACCAGTAACATTTCCATTAAAGAAATACGGACCAATAATCCTATTCCCAATAATTCCAGCCCAAACATTAAGAGACCATTTATGTTGATGGTCTATACAAACAATATGGTTCGGGTTATGGTCATCGTAATAATGATAATTATGTCTATTAACGAAACCATTTCTATGGAATATCGCTTCGTCGGTAAACAAAATATTGTTAAAAAAGTTCGGTTCAACTTGATGTTTTTGTAACGCCCAATTACAAAAATCCAATCTTTTTAAAAAATCATTCTCACCTAATTCCTGCACCAACTGAACGTGATAGGGATGAAATTTGAATCTCTTTGTTATTTTGTTTATTGTTGATAAAGTTGTTTTTCTAACTGGCGGGAAGAAATTTGAGGGTTCTCAACAATGGACTGAATTACCAAATGTTCATTCTCTTCTTTCGTTGTCCTTTTCTTTCTCTTTAATTTTAGAGGGTACATGATACTTCCTGTGCTTTCAAATCGGTTCGTCAATCTCACAAACGCTGCTGCATTAGGATGCCGTTCCGCATTTGGATACTTTTGTGCATATATTCGACTTGCAAGAAAACAATTTTCTTCACTTGCACCCAAAACGTATGTCATTTTTATTAATTCTTCTTTTGAAAAATTCATTATTGCGTTATCAAAAATTCAATAATATTAATAATAGTGTTAACAGCACTTTATTTATCTGTATGTCAAATAAATACGTTTGTTTACTTTATCAATTGTTTTTCATGGCCTCCTTTATTGCATTCATGATATATTAAAAAATGACAAAATTTGTTTATATTGTTTACTTTGATATTATAAATGTAATTATAATATGTCATAAATAAATAAAGTAAAGTAAAACTGAAATATCTAAATACCATTAAAGTTAGACAACCTTTAAAGACTAATTTAATGCTGATTGTGACCTAATTTCCCATATTTGACAGAAAAATGTTAATATCTCCAAAACTAATGAAAATAGATATAGGGTATGTTATACAAGAAATAAAGCATTTTTTATTGCGGATTTGATAAAATAAAAAAATATAGGATGTCCCATATAAAAAAATGAAGTAATGTACATTTTAAATATTAAATATTCGAGGGTAGTTTTTTACTAGGTTTTATAAGTAATATTAAAATAGTCAATGGATAAAGCATTCTTTACTGCATATGTGTGTAAAATTTCAGACTGGTATCTTAAAAAATACGAACACAGTGAATTTTTAAGTAAAGTACTAAAACTGCCAAAATTTTCGTAAAATATTTTTTTTTTTAAGTAACGAATTACCTAAAGTGCCGATAATGATATATCTTTGTGTAGGTTATTTAAAGGCGGATCAAATAAAAAAATAATATATAGGGTGTTCTATTTAAAATAACAAAGTTGGTAATAAGTATGGAATAATGGGACACCCTGTATATTTGAAAATAATTTTAGGTTATGCAGCTCTTAAAATCAAGCAAATTTCGTGAAAACATTTTTTTTCTATCTTTAACGAGAGCTGAGATATCTTCCGAGACCGCACTAATGGGACACCCTGTATATAACCACAAATTGTTTTTATGACTGAAAACCTCAAATTATAAAGGTTATTACAGTCAACAACGAAAAAGTAAGAAATGTGTTCACTGTAGTTTTTAACTTTTACCTCTACTCTCGCCCACTTCTTTTTCCATTTTATTTTCCGATATTCAAGTGATTTCCATCAAGCGATTAAAAAAAACGTATATAGCGATAAGTCAGTGAAAATGCTATATAGAGCATTTTTCACTGACTTTATAGCTTTATAATTTTTACGGCCGAGAATGGAAAGCCTTTATAATGTTAAATAAACTATATTAGTGACTTAATCTCAGGTTAAACAATGAATAAAGTTTTCTTGGTTTATTAAGCGGGACACCGCGATGCGGGCCATTACACCAAGTGCGGAAGCGCCTCAGGTCAATGCAACGCTCAAACAGTTTTAAAGTGCCCATACTTTTAAAAACGTAAACTTTCTAAGGAAGGATCAGGGTACAACATTTTTTTTTTAATTAAACATGAGTACTTTATTATTTTTTGAGATTTCTTATATTTATTAAAAAAAATCTATCTAAATAAAGTTTTATCATATTGGAAAAAAAAAATATTTTAAACTTTGAACAAGTTAAGACTAACTTTATTTGTATCGTTAACGGTTTACGATATTTTTGAGTTCAAAATAAAAGTTTACTAAAAGTTAATATTGTAATAACTTTCGATACAATAATTTTGGGGGTACAATAGAGATTTTAGCGAATTTCACATATATTATATCAAGACATGGCTTTTAATTGTTACTAGAGGTTACCTCTAGTAACAATTAAAAGCCATGTCTTGATATAATATATGTGAAATTCGCTAAAATCCCTGATGTACCCCCAAAATGTGTGCACTTATTTATGGAATGGCCGAGTGTAAACATTTTTATCGATATTTATAATACCATATTTCTATTAATATGTAAATTCGAAAAATTCTGTTTTGTTTACTCCCTTTTAATATTTATTTCACAATGCATGCAATTAATTTGAATTACTTGAAAAAATATTGACATTTTTTAACAGTTTAAAAATAAAGAATTAAGTGATAAAATGACACAATTTTAAGTTTGACATGCACGTTTTTTTAAAATTATTATATATCACTTGAACTTATACAACATTTCTAATCGACATTATAAAGGGTGATCTAATTAGTGCTTTAGGACTTTGACATTAACTATAGGCAATAGTGTACATCTAAATACTGAATTGTAGGTTTGATTATTACAAAACAATATTGAAAATGTATCAGTACAACAGAGTTCCGAAATTAATAAAATTTATTATCAAAACCAAAGCTCTATAAATAAAGGCAACTTGGCGAGGATTACGTGATCGACCATGTAAACATACAATTATCGGACAATGTTGAACGATTATGTTTTATTGAAAAGTAACTGGAAGAATTCTGGTTCTAACGGGACGGTGCTACGTGCTATACCGCAAACGAAACCATAACGTTATTGCAAGAGCAGTCTGGTGAGAAAGTTATTTCAAGTAACGGTCCTGTGAAGTATCTAGCAAGATCTTGTGATTTAACGCCGTGTGACTTCTTCCTGTGATTTTGTGTGAAGTCAAACGTCTATGCTAACAATCCAAGAACAGTTGAGGATTTAAAAACCAACATCAGAAATGTTATTCGTGAGATACAGGCCCAAATATGTAAAAACGTAATAATAAATTGAACTGATCGAATGTGCTATTGTCAACAAAGTCGTGGCGTACATTTAATCAATATCATTTTCAAAACATAATTGGAATTAGTAGTTTTTTCAAATTAAAAAAAAAAACATTTTGGCGGTGCAACAGAATTTGTGTTATATTTCATTTTAAAATCCTAAAGCTCTAGTTGGATCACCCTTTATTTTTATATACTTACAGATTTTAGTCAATTATTAAAATTTATTTTGAATTTAATAATATCTAATAGTAATAGTTTACGATTTATTTATTTCTATTGAATGTTAATAACTTTAATTTGATCATGAGAAAATTATTTCTAATTATTAGTTTGAAATATTTATTGCTATTTATGCTTTATCTAGAAGTAAAAACCACTTGTTAAAATATTATTGAACACTTAAATGAATATGAAGTTATTTTAAATTTACATTATGTCATTTCGTATTTCAAACTTTTATTTATATATTAAAAATAGTAGATAAAGTATCACTTTACTTATTTATAAATTTAAATACAAAAGAATTTCAAACATAATAAATTAGATTAGAAACACGAAATGAAATAAAATGATATATGCAATTCGGAGATCAAGCTACGTTAAAATCTTCGGAGATGTTATAACTCCTTACATTTATTAATATAAATTTTTGTAAACGTAATAAATAATCGCATGTGTTTTCTCTACAAAAATATGAACAAGTGTTGAAATTAATAGAAAATTAGAAGAACATATGTTTAAAAAATGGAGCAAAATTATCAGATTAGTCAGTCTTAAAATTTACCGAATTTATAAAGAATTCAATAAATGTCAACATTCTTCAAAAATTTGGATTGATTGAGTTACTTGAAGATAATTATACTTTGATTACAAAAATATTGCCAAAAAATCAATAACCCAGTTTCCGAATATTTGGTTTAGATATGTCGATGACATATTTGCTGTGGTCGAAACAAATTTCGATATTAACAACTTCATCTCATCCATTAACAATATTTACAATAGTATTAATTTTACATACGAGTTAGAGGACGAAAACTCACTGCCCTTCCTAGACATTCTTATAAAAAGAGAAAACAATAAATTAGAATTTGATATATTCAGGAAACATACTCATACTTTCAATTATATCCATGCCAACGCATTTGCACCAATGAAATATAAACTATCTGCCTTTAATAGTATGATAAATAGAGCCTTCAACATACCATTATCACCCGAAATTAGAAAAAAGGAACTAAAATTCATTCACACAATAGCAGCACACCTTAAATACAACAGAAATACAATACAGAGACTAATTAATAGACATTCACGTAAATATAAACTCCGAAATATAACTTCACTTACAGATATAGAAACCATAAAAGAAACAAAATATGTCAGACTAAGTTATTCCCCCACAATCGAAAATAATTTCAAAAAATTGTACAAGAAATTCAATTTAACCCCAGCGTACTATGTAAATACAAAATTACACAATTTACTAGGGAACACTTTTAACAAAACACATTTCTTAGAAAATTCTGGAATTTATTCCAATTAATGTTCGAATTGTGACAAAATATACATAGAACAAACACAAAGAAACATTCAAACTAGATTCAAGGAACATGTCTCACACATTAAACACCTGAATCCGGATAAATCTGCGGTCGCTAACCATGCAATTGAAACGGGCCTTAAGTTCACTTTAGAAAACGTAAAATTATTGAAACATTCTACACACTATCATTTAAATATGTTGGAGGCAATTCAAATGAAAAAACAAGAAAACCTACTGTTAAATTTCGATTTAAGTCCGCTCGAAAATGTTTTATTAGATTTAGTGTGTCCACCTGAAACTCGGGTGTTTTCCTAATCCCTTGGAATCCCCATCAAACACGTACCTACTTACCCACAGATAACCTTCTTTCGGCTAAAATTAGTTTATTACCACCATAACCACACCCCCTACCGACACCCTCTAATTCCCTCATTTTTTAGTGTATATAAATCAGTGTAAAATGTATATTTTTCGTATTAGTATCAAACCATTGATAATAGACACTTCGTGTCCGAAATGTACATTTGGTTACAAAATAAAGTATTGAAGAAAGGTTCTAAGTGTTTTTTAATCAAAGTATTCTTCAAAAAGTTAAATAATTCAACTAGTTTCTCAAATACTTAGTTTGAACAAACTTGAAGGTATTTTAAGTCATAAAATTAAAATTTATTATGTTTGTGCTAAATAATTTGAATTTATGTTTGTGCTCAATTAATTAATTCGATTCAATTATATTTATGCATTTATACTAAGCGGAAATCGGTCTATAGTGGGCGTATCGTTGAAAATAGCAAAAAAAGTTTCAAATAAAAGTTGTTCAGAATCAAGTTTTTCATCACCCAAAATTATTGCTAAATATGGCGGCCTTGCGGTTATACCGGAAGTAAACACCAACTTCCTTATTTTAAATAGACTATTTTTACAATTTTGGATTGCTCGTTAAAAATAAACATGAGTTTATGCACACAATATTGGGTCTCAATTGAACAGTTTTCGAGTTATTTCATTTTTTTTTTTGATAAATTTGACGATTTTAGAGCTCGACGCCATTAACAATATCTTCAAAATGAAATAAGTCAAAGTTGTGCGGCTTACTGTTTTGGATTCGGGAAGAAATGTAGTATTTGTTTAGGTTTTTGCCATTAGTCAGATTTTTTGTTCAGTACTTTAAACATGCATAACTTCATTTCTTTTAAATGGAACCATCTATCTTGAGATACCTTATCTGATGCGAAATTAAATCTCCTTTTTATTGATACCGGGTTGTTGCCATATCCTTCTAACAGTTTTTGAGAAATTTGCGATTTTGGAAAAATTTTAATACATTTCGTATTATCGCGTTAGCCCTAGATACTGATAACGTTTGGTGATTTTGTTTTGACATTTAGTTAGTCATTGAGATATTCCCTGTTTTTTTAAGTTCTTTTAATAGCTTAAACAAGTGATTTCCACTCCCAGACTAAGCATGAAGTAAAATTTCGAGTTTAGAAAAGCCCCGTCAAAATTTGTCGAGAGTCGCGCAGCGACCCAAGTCAAATTTTCTGGGCTTTTCTAAACTCGAAATTTTACTTCATGCGCCACGCGTATAAATCACTCAAATATTGTGAAATTTATGTATATTCTTCACTTAAAATCTGTGTTTTATACGCGTGGCGCATGATGTAAAATTTTGAGTTTAGATAAGCCCAGAAAATTTGTCTCGGGTCGCTGCGCGACCCTCGACAAATTTTCACGGGGCTTTTCTAAACTCGAAATTTTACTTCATGCTTAGTTTGGGAGTGGACAACACTCGTTTAAAGCTTCAAATTGAATTTTTTTAAAAATCAACGACTGTCAGAAAATGTACAGGTTATGCATGTTTACCTAAAGTTTACCATGGATTGTGATGTAAACGATCCCTACCCTCACTCAAAATCTTCGATTCTGTCGATCCTTCTTACCGTATACTCAACCGTCCTTGGAATACACATTAGATGGATGTTTCACGAACAAAATAAACAAATTTTCTACTTTTTAACGTCTGAATACACCGTTTGTACTTAAAATGTAAGATTTGGTTTAATGATTGGAGTAGTTTAGTTTTTATTATTTATATTATACTTGGAAACTTCTAGGGGGCTATTCACAGCACCAATGCAATTTGTAATCGGTGACAAGTTGCACTGAAATGGCGTCATTTTACTTTATACCTACGATTTGGTAAATTCTTCCCGAAATGACATCTTTTGAGTGCGACTTCTCACTGATGACAAATTGCATCTGTGCTGTGAATAGCCCCCCTGAAATGTCAAAATTTATTACATAAAAGTTAGTCATTAAGTATAAATGTAGCGAATGCCGCTGAATTTGGATGTCTCCGATCGGCAAAACGTTGGGCATACATTCTTGAAGCAAGTAATGTATTTCCATCAGCACTGCCCAAGGTGTAGACCATACCAATAAGTTCTTCTTGAGAAAACATGTTCGGTTTTTTATTGCAAGATCTGGCCAAAATAATCTAAAATAAACTGACATTGGTCCGACATGCGAGTCAAAACAAAATCACCAAACGTCATCAGTATCCAGGGCTAACGCGATAATACGAAATGTATTAACATTTTTACAAAATCGCAAATTTCTCAAAAACTGTTGAAAAGATATGGCAACAACCCGTTATTAATAAAAAGGAAATTTAATTTCGCATTAGATAAACTGTCACAAGATATATGGTTCTATTTAAAAAAATGAAGTTATGCATGTTTGAAGTACTGAAGAATACCGTCGACGGACTCGGCTCAAGTTAGAAAATCCGACTAATGGCAAATACCTAAACAAATACTACATTTTTTCCTGAATCCAAAACCGTAAGCCGCACAACTCTGACTTATTTCGCTTTGAAGATATTGTTAATGGCGTCGAGCTCTGAAATCGTCAAATTTATCAAAAAAAATGAAATAACTCGAAAACGGTTCAACTGAGACCCAATGTTGTGTGAATAAACTCATGTTTATTTTTAACGAGCAATCCAAAAATGTAAAAAAATATATAGGGTGTTCTATTTAAAATAAGGAAGTTGGTGTTTACTTCCGGTATAACCGCAAGGCCGCCATATTTAGCAATAATTTTGGGTTATGAAAAACTTGATTCTGAACAATTTTTATTTGAAACTTTTTTTGCTATTTTCAACGATACGCCCACTATAAACCGATTTCCGCTTAGTAATTCACCTTGTATATCCAAGTATGATTCATTCATGGGCGAGTTATGTATAAATTGTCAAAACAGTTATACAAAAGTAATTAGGAAAAAAGAAATAGACATACCAAGAGCTTTAGGCAACACCGAACATTTTCATAACGAGAATTTTTCTTTTTAATATCCATACATTGTACATTTTCCGACGCTCGGTTTATTAAAAGAACTCAATTTGAAGTTATAATTGAGTGTTTTCCACTCCCAGGCTAAGCATGAAGTAAAATTTCGAGTTAACCTGAAAATTTGGTTTGGTCGCGTAGCGCGGAGCGGCCAAACCAAATTTTCAGGCTTTTCTCAACTCGAAATTTTACTTCATGCGCCACCGGTATCAAATACTGATTCAATGTAAAGTTTAGCGGTGTGTTTTAAACATCGTAATATGTCAGTGTTTTGTACCGGTGGCGCATGAAGTAAAATTTCGAGTTTAGAAAAGCCTGAAAATTTGGTTTGGTCGCTCCGCGCTTCGCGCTACGCGACCAAACCAAATTTTCAGGCTTTTCTAAACTCGAAATTTTACTTCATGCTTAGTCTGGGAGTGAAACACACTCATTTTAAGTTTCGAATTGAACCCTTTAAAAAGAAACAACGAATATAAAAATATACGTCATATAACTGGGAAATGTATACTTGAAGGAAAACCCCCCTGTATTTACAAGTCAAAGCATTAATTGCTATTGATTGGCTACAATTTGTAATGGTCATATAGGCAACCCAATTTGCACATAACCTAAAATATCAATGGTGTGAAATCCTGCTTTGGTTTGATAAATAGAATATACGAAATTGAATATTCATAATGTTCGGTGTTACATAAAACTCTCTGTATGTATAATCATCTGACCATACTTTCAGTTTGTTATAATAAATGATAGTGTATTAGTATTTGATTTTGTACAAACTGGTTATTTTTTCAGGAATTTTCAGGAATTTCATTGATTAATGTATGCAGGAAATTAAATTAAATTTTATTCAGTGATTGTTTTTTTACGAGTAGCTAGGCTAAAATTATATGGTACTATGTTACAATTTTAACAATATATGAGTTTAAAATACCACACAGTTATATGTTGTCCAGGGTCTGTGGATAACATATAACTATGTGGTACTTTGCTATTGATATAGTTTTCAGTTTAATCCGACATGCCTTAAAAAAAACTATGAGTTCCGAAATATAGTTCAATGTAATTGTTATAGGTTTGTAGATGGTTGTTGTACTTTGTAAAAGTACGTAGTTGTCACGACAACAAGAAAACACAGAGAAATGAGGTTTCAAAAATGATTCTATTAACTGAACTGTACAAAGTCTCGATTGGTAATGAATATTTACAAAAAATATTTACTAAACAAAATTACTGTCCTCGTAGGGAGGATGGTGAGGACCTGATCGTAACCTCTAAAAATCGGTAGGACCCCCGACCGCAATGTAATGGATACATTTCTGCGGGGGATGGGCCCGAATTTCACGCCTTGTTATAACATCTAGCGTTGCGGAACCGAATGCAAAATAGGAAAGGGTCTTGAAAGGGAAATACTACCTGATGCCATTGACACACTTTTACTTATATGAGTTGTAATTACTACAATTAACTTAATCCAATAAAAACCAACATGGCATAAACATTTTATACTTTTGTAAACTTCTTAGAAAAAACCTAAGTTAGTCATAATACTCATATCAAGGTGAAATTATACATTTAGATTAATTCTAATGGCTGAATTAATCTAAATATATGATATACTGGGTGACCCATTAAAATGAGTCACCCGGTATATATATATATTTTTTCTTTAAAAATGTTTCTCAAAAATGTTAATTTAAGTGACATCTCTTATAAGGTAAATTCTTATAAATAACCTTTTGTTGAAAAATGTTTAATAAAAAAGTTATATCTATCCAGGTAGTTATCACTGTTTTTATGCGATATTTCAAATAAAACTAAAGAGAAAACAAAAATTAAACTTAGAAATGAATGCTAGTAGGCAACGGAATTATTCGAATTTTATTCTGATCATTTTAGTTCAATAATAGAGATAAACACTCCCTATGATGCGTCTTTAAGCGAGTTGCACGGTATATTTTTTTAGTTTTTTATATTTTTATTTAAATATGGTTTAATCAAATTTGATTATCGAGTAGTGCTATGCAAAGCTTTTCACTCATTCTCTGGCAAATCCCGTATGTGGTTTATTAGTCTCTTTCATGTAGTTCGAGGAATTATTTTTCCTATTCACATTACAGAAAATTTACAATCGAGCATTTTCCTCTCCCAGGCGAAGCATGAAGTAAAATTTCGAGTTTAGAAAAGCCCAGAGAATTTGGTGTGGTAGTGCAGCGCAGCTGAGCGGCCGAGCCAAATTCTCTGGGCTTTTAGAACAATTAAAATATTTTTTTATTAAATCAATATCTTTTCATTACCCGTAATCTGCATTTTTGTTGTTTTCGTGGCTCACTTCCTTTTTCATTTTTTTTATATTAGGTTTTAAATATGAAACGAATTATGTGTTATATTTAACTTACTATGAGGAATTTATTAACTTATGTTAAGTTAATTGTAGTAATTACAATTCATATAAGTAAAAGTGTGTCAATGGCATCAGGTAGTATTTCAGTTTCAAGACCCTTTCCTATTTTGCATTCGGTTCCGGAACGCCAGATGTTATAATAAGGCGTGAAATTCTGGCCCATCCCTCGCAGAATTGTATCCATTACATAGCGGTCGGGGGTCCTACCGATTTTTAGAGGTTACGATCTGGTCGCGGATGGTGGTGATGGTAACTTCAGGTACCTGTTTTTCAAGCCCCCGAAGGGTGCTAAACACATGTTTTGGAAAAACAGCAAATGCCCGAGCTGGCCGCGTCTTCCGGGAATAATATCAATTAGGCGCACTGGACACAATGGAGCGCACTTTACACAATGGGGCGCCCTTTGTCGCGTATTTGGGCCCGGTTTATTGGTATAACAAACCCGTTGCCTCCCGACGACGCTTTCCAAAAACGGTTTCGGAAAGCAGGTAATGATTTCGTGAGAAATCCTGTACCTAATCCGAACAGTAATCTAAGCTGATTCATAAGAACAACAAGTTGCTTTATGTTCCTATTTTTCAAAGTTCTAAAACTTTCTAACTGTAAATGTAGATATAATTTAGAAATACAATTTTAAGCTCAAAAAGAGCGACTTTTTTGCAATATCCTAACAAAATATATCCAAAATATCTCATAGAATTTTCAAGGTGGGAGTTTTAAAATATCACATTCGAGAATGTTTATTAATAACTGTTTATAATCCTATATTTTAATTTCCTTTTTTTTATTGTTTATGTTATCTCTTCCTAATGCTTGGTTGTTTTTGATTTAAGGTTTCATATTTGTTGTTGTTGTTTGTTTATCTCAAGGCGTATTTTTAACTCGGACTTGAGTAACGTAATTTGTGTTACTTGTTATTAGTAACGACAAATGGCTGTCTGCATGGACTACCGTAATTATTATTTCCAAACTTTAATTTTTTTATTTTCTCAATTATAATTGTTTTTAAAAATACACTTTTTGTAACGTAAATATGAATTTATATCTATGTCAGTGTGGCGCATGAAGTAACATTTCGAGTTTAGAAAAGCCTGAAAATTTGGATTTGCCGGGGCGCGACTTTACTTCATGCTTAGTCAAGATAGGAAAGACACTCGTTTTCGTGGTTATTCCATACGGTTTTCTCATTCTTTCCCTAGTCTAGTATCTATGCAGTAATATTCTGGTTTTAAATGACTAAAACAAAAAATTAAAGAAGAATCTCTTGCATTGTCCTTTTTTTTGTCGAGAGGTAGTATCGCTTAAGCGCCTCTGGGTGTTTACTCAATGTAGATGCCTGTGGCTTCCGGAAACTCGAAGAGTTTATGCCAAGGGATATTTCTGAACTTAATGTCAGGTAGCAAAGGCTTCCCGATAAACTCCATGCGGTGCACTTTATAGGCTTCACAAGTACCTAGCAGGTGTTGGGAAGTTTTCTCTTCTTCCAAGCACCCACGGCATAGGGGACTTTCTGCTAGTCCCATTCTATGCTTCTGTTTGTTCAAATCACAGTGTCCTGTTAAAAGGCCTGTGATTTTGTTTAGTTTGTATCTGTTCATATGTAACAGCGCAAATTTAGTGTCAGGTGCAGGCCCGTCAAGGAAGAGTCTTATGTGCCTCATTCCCTTTGGTTGATCCATGTTTTCCTATGCTCCTCTGCTAGTTTACTTCGGATTGTTTCCTTTGCGGTTTCGTATGGGATTCCGAAGGCGCGTCTGAGTCTGATAAATGTCCCTGCTGCCCCTTGTTTTACCAGCGAGCCGGTTACAACGTGTCCTTTTATCTTCTAGTCCTAAGCTATCCAGACAAGCTTTAATCTGTTTTGTTGTGACAGTGCCTCCAACTGTTTATGCAGGCCATAACTAGTTTGAATTGTGTCGTTGGTAAGGCAAGCGCTTTCAGCGCTGCTTGACTGTCAGACATAATGATGATTGGCCTTCAGTGTGTTTCGAATCGATTATGTGATGAGCACACCAGTCAATAGCTGCTATTTCCGCCTGAAAAATAAAGGCATGCTTCCCTAGGGTTAGCGAGAATTGCTTCCTGCGGTTACCGCGTCCATAGACTCCGGCACCGGTTCCGTTCAAGTTTTTGGTCCCATCTAGGTACCAAACGGTTTCCTTGATTGTTCCCACGTAAGTTTTATTTGTCCATTCACTCCGCAGTGGTGTGGTTACCTTGAACCGGCGGGATGAGTTGATGAAGTCGGACCCCATTTTTTAATATTTTTAATATATCGTTTTCTGTAGCACTTTAAAGGTTACAGGTCTGGATGTCCCTGAGTTTAAAGAGTGACCATTAATGCGCAACCGGTATGCTGCCTGTCTTGCTTCCATCGTAACATGCAGATGTAGTGGCGGTAGCCATAGTAGCAATTCCATGGGTGCTGTGGGCATTGTTATCATCGCCCCTGTGATCATCAGAAATGCTTGTATTTGCACTTTTTTAAGTTTAGCGGTAGCACTCTTGGTTTGTGTTTTTTCTTCTCCCCATGCGAGTGCGCCGTATGATACTATGGGTCTTATTACCACTGTGTATAGTAGGGTGGGTCTATTTGTTATACAAAAAAAATATATTCGTATTCTACGATGAATTCTAAGATAAATAGTCCACTAGACCATATCTCCATTGCAAGCATCATCCATTTTTAAGCCCCTGAATTTTCAATTTTAGCTATTTTCATTTTATCCGTACAAAGTACGAGACAGTTTTTTGACCGTGGAAAGTTTCGAATCCGAAATTTCAATGGATATATCCATTTTAAGGTCCATCGAGACGAATACGACCACTTTTAAAATACGTCTGTGTGTGTCTGGCTGTGGGTGTGTGTGTTTATGTTTGGTTGTCTGGATGTCTGTATGCTGCGGGTGGTGTATCTCAAGAACGAACAGAGATTTTGAAATAAAATTTTACACGTACGCGTTATTCAATATTCTAAAGAACTGCAAAGCTTCTGGTTAAAATTTGATCACCGGAAGTGGATGTGTACATTAACAGTTTTTTATATTTTTCCGATATTTTTTTAAATGTGAAAAATGTTACAAAAACAAAAGTTGAAGGCAATAAAAAACTCATCATCTTTTGTTAATATATATATATATATATATATATATATATATATATATATATATATATATATATTTTTATTTTTTTTTTATTTTGGGTTTTACGTCATCTATTTCCGCTGCTAAGGCCAATCATGACGCCGGAGATTGGGTCTACAGCTATCCGGGAATTTTGCCGAACCCGGTGGGAGTTCCAACCCACCGGTAGGGATCTTTAACGTGCACGCAACATCCAGGCAGTACACGGGTCCTACATGCATTTAACGTCATATCCGAGAAGACGGAGTGTTTGGCATTTTTATCCTAACCTATATAAATGCAGACAACTTGTTAGGCCGGTATGTGAACCCCGGTCCGTGGCGTGGCAGTACAACACTCTAACCACTACACCACCAAACTTCTTAATTTTCGGCAAACAAATTAAACATTGTATATTTTTCGTCTTTAATTATAAAACACGCTTACTTTTATTAAATTTCATGACTTAATAGTTGTCACATGATTTTCAACCGTATTAAGGAATTTCAATTATTTCATTAATTCAAGTGTCTAGTTACTGGATTTACAATACATTTTTATTTATTTCGTCATTTTTGATGATTTTCAGAATCATACATTTTTTAAAATTGGGCAATAAAATGGAAAAAATCAACAACATTCACTAAAACTTGTAAAATTCATTGACATATATACCTCATTTCATTTAACTAGGCGAGAAATGCGGACAACTTTTTATCTCCAATGTTCTTTGTGGAGTTTATTCATGTGACTAATTAGGTAATAGTCGATGTTGTCGTCAAATGGTAGTCAAAATAGTAAAGACAGTCAATATAATCAACATGTAATCCATAAAATTAAATGACAGTTAATTTGACTATCACGACATTTTTATCATCATATAATCACTGTGCGTTAACTTAAACTTGAAATCGCTTAGTCGGCTGTAAATTGTATATATAAGTCAATTAGTAAACTGTTTTTTAAGCATGATAGTATTTAGTAATTACCTGAATATTCACATTGACTATAAGTCTCTAGCAGAGCTGGGATGAATCCTCAAAAACAGGATTCGAACAGGATTCGAATCACCTAATATATGATTCGAGTCACGAATACTCGAATAAAGGAATCGTAAGTGAAAAATATGATTCGAATCAAAGATTCGAATCCTCATTTTTGAATCACGGATACAAATCCTTTAAAAATAAGTTTGATTCTATTATTTGCAACCAGTAACATTTTATTCCATCAGTTTCTCTTAACAAAAATGTTTATTTACCGGCTAAATATCTGATAAAATAATGATTTTAATTAATGATGATATATGTGTTATTGAACTTCATATTTAATCAGTGTTTTATACGCTTGGCGCATGAAGTAAAATTTCGAGTTTAGAAAAGCCCCGTGAAAATTGGTCTCGGGTCGCTGCGCGACCCTCGACAAATTTTCTACTCGGGGCTTTTCTTAACTCAAAATTTTACTTCATGCTTAGTCTGGGAGTGGACAACACTCGTTCTTAGAAGTTTCAAATTAAAGGATCACTGTAGATTACTAAGTTTATTACCATTTTACAAAGGCTACAGTTCGAAGGACCAATCATGATCTTCGGAGACCGAAGGACTACAGGGAATCGAAGTTTCTTTACAAGAAAACAACGAATATCTGAAGGTTTACAACATGGATAGGAAAGAAAACATTGAATTTTGAAAAAATAACGAAGGTTAGGTTGGTTTTCAGTGCGTTTTTAACTTCACTTTAAATCAGTGTTTTATACGCGTGGCGCATAAAGTAAAATTTCGGGTCGCTGTGCGACCCTCGACAAATTTTCTACGCGGGGCTTTTCTAAACTCGAAATTTTACTTCATGCTTAGTCTGGGAGTGGACCGTCAAGATTTTCTACATGTCGAGATTTTCGATATTTCTAGATTTTTGTCGATTTATTCAGAGTTTGTTATTATATTAAATGCAACTTTAATATTAAATAAATACGGTTTTTCTTAGGAATACAATATTCACCCATTAAGAGCCGAGCAAATTATAAAGATAACTCTAAAAGTTAATTTTAGGTAAAATTTTGCATCTTTATCTATGATTTCAACGAATGATTTATTATATTTCATACGTCGATTTTATAAGAGTTAAATTTAAAGTTCAAACGAGTGTTGTCCACTCCCAGACTAAGCATGAAGTAAAATTTCGAGTTTAGAAAAGCCCCGCGTAGAAAATTTGTTTCGGGTCGCGCAGCGACCCGAGACAAATTTTCACGGGGCTTTTCTAAACTCGAAATTTTACTTCATGCGCCACGCGTATAAAACACTGATTTCAAGTGAAGTTAAAAATATACTATTAAAGTTGGAAATGTTTAATGATTAAGTAACCAAATATGCATTCACAAATATTTGAATTATTCGAAAATTTAAATATTTATATTCAAATATGAAAAATGTAGTGATTTAAATATTCATATTAGAATATTTAACTATTTGAATTAATCGAATTCGAATTCCAGTCTTAATAGCTATGATTCGAATTATATGGGAGGATTTGAATCCGTGTATAAGAATTCGAATCCATTTATAACGATTCGAATCCTTTTAAAAGGATACGAATCCTTTTATAATAATTCGAATCCATTTATAAGGATTCGAATCACCAACGTCTCAATTCGAATACGAATCCTTTAAAAAAAATGTAACGAATCCGGATCACGAATCCGTTTTTACTAAAGTATTCGAATACCTCATTTGAATCTTCTAAAAGGATTCGAATCCGGGAATCGAATCGTGAATGATTCGAATCCTGCCCAGCTCTGGTCTCTAGGTATGATAAGATTTTGTCATTGATTTACTCGACTGTGTATTGATATTTGTGACTTGAATCTTTATAAATTGGTTGACTATCTTGACTGGACTATCATAGAATTTTGTCATATTATATCTTTATTGACGATGTTTTGACTATTGTGACTGTAAGTTACTTGATTGACTGTCTTTTGACTATGCTAGAATTTTATCTGATTATGTCTCTATGGACTGTATTTCGACTATTCTGGTATTACGAATATAAGTCACTTTAATCACTATATCAAATACAGTCAATATAGTGATTTGGCTAGATTCTACTTTGTGTCAAGGCGATTTTTCGCAAAAAAAAAGTTAAATTGATATTTGGTAAGTTTAGGTGTATTATTTAAGCTTTAAATATACCCCAATATACCCCGCAAAACGCGTCTATAGATGGCCTGTAGACGAGTTTTGAGATTTTCGGTATTAAATCAGGAAGTAGTTGTATTGAAAAAATAGCAATTTTATGTTTAATTATTTATTTGTACCGAAGGTTGGCGACCTACAAGAAAAGCAAAAATATTCTAAATATTTTGATAATTAATGAGATTATTTGGGAACTGTAGACTATTAATTATTTAATTAATTTTTAGTGGCGCCGATGATTTATTTTGGTAAATCTAAATGTTCGATTCTGATTAAATGCTCAAGTAATCCAGTTCTTGGCGTAACTCGGGTTACGTCGACAAATTGCTAGTTTGCACAGGAAGTGGGTGTGTGTAAACTAAACCAGAACTTTGCGCTATCACACTCCCTTTAGCCACAGTTCAGTCTGATAAAACACCAAACATGGAACTTTAATCCAAATTACAGTTTAATGATTGCACCTTAAAACAAATGAAATGGAGCACATACACTTTTATAATCCTGTATGTGGATAAATTAAACATAAAACAGAATCTATATTATTTAAAAATAATAATAAAACTAATGTTTATAAATAATTAGTTATTTCATTGCAGAAGGTTTGAGAAATAAACTATATTTAAAACAATATTTAACAATAGCTGAGACAACCATTGGATCAAATGTAAGTTTTACTCTTTTTTGTTGGTTTAAAGTATACAGGGTGTCCTACTAAAACGGAACATTAACAGTGTATGGACTTCTAATTAATGTATTGTAATGAGATTTTTACTACTTATGTAATCGAATGTGTTCTTTTAAATGAACATTTTTAAGATAATTCGACTCTCGGTTATACGGGAAGTAAAGGCTAATTTTCCTATTTCAACTAGAATACTATATGTTTTATTACGAATTTAGATTTTCCATACAATTCTGTGAAAAAAAACTAAAACTAACAAAACATAACCTATTAATTTAACGGTTTTTTTGAAATTTTTAACAATTTAAAAATAGTGCCTTTTCATGATTCATTTTAAAATTCGTATCTACGAACAAAAAAAAGTCGACGCGATGTAATGCTGGTTATAAATACCCACTGGAGATTTATGCTTCAAATAACAATATACGGAGTGTTCCTTTTTTTTTAATGTAACACGCTGTATATTCTCTATCTATACTAACATTCCCTATACCTATCTTCTTTTGTTTTTTTTTTAAGATAGGTATAGGAAATACTAGTATACAGGGTGTCCATATTTTGTAGAAATGCATGAAGATCTTGGTTATTTGAAGAGATAGGAAGTCGGTTAAACTGGGGTAAAGTTGCATATTTCAGGGTTTACTAATAATTTAAAAACAAATTTTAAATATCTTCTTTTGTTTGAAAAATATTGAATCGAAACATTTACAACGTCTGGGACAATTTGCTTTTGGATTTTTTTAAAATTTTACTTACTTACTTGAGATCAAACTTAAACAGTATATTTTGAACTTTTCTTAAAATAAGTCTTCTATACGCGTGGCGCATGAAGTATAATTTCGAGTTTAGAAAAGCATAAAACTTATATTGGTCGCTCTGCTTCGCTGCGCGACCTACCCAAATTTTATTTAATGTTTGATAAAGAAATGAAAACAATTATTAGAAGCTTTAAATTGAACGCTTTGATAAAATCAACGAATACTGAAAAGAAAAATGACCTGTTCATTTGTGATTAAATACTTCACGTGATTAAATAACTTTAAATAGATTAAATACTTCACTTATAAATATTTATGAAGTATTTCTTATGCGAATGTCACGAATTAATAATTTTTTAATTTAAACTTTTTAAAGTATGAGTTGTGCCCTTCATTATATTATTTCTAATTATTTCACAATTTTAACTTAACACGTTATCAAATCACACTTCACATTTTTATAAAACGAGAGTATTACTCTTTTTTTATATGATAAAAATGTGGAACAATACGGGCTCTTATTCGCTTCAATAAACCCGAAGCCGAAAAGTGATATGGGCCATTACGCTGCCTGTCGGAGAAATTTGTCAGTGGGATAAAATTTATTAGCTTTTTTCAGAGTATCCCGAAATGAATTGTATGAAAACTGTATCGATAAAATTTTGTCTATAAATAATGTTTTTTGATGTTAAATAAAATGAAAACGGATAGGGGTAGTTAGAATGTAATTTCACGATTTTCAGTTTAGTCAACTTAAGTATAAATTACTAGAAGATTTTCAGTTTCGTCAACTTGAGTAAACATTACTAGAAGATTAATCTTGTTTGTCGATTAAAATAGATATTGTATTGTTCATGTTTTGGGAAATCAGAAAGCTGGATAGAATTCTAATCCTCGATTCAAATCTTTTGGAGATTCAAAGGAGGTGCTCGAATAGTAACTAAGGATTCTTGTTTGGGATTTGTTACAATTTGAAATTGGGTCGTTACAATTTGTTAAAATGATTTGGATTCAAATCCAAATTTAGGTTTTCTTTTAGGTATATAAACTAACTGTAAAAGAGGCAGACACAATAGAAGATCAAGAAGATACAACCAAACTACAAGATATAGAAAACATAACAGAAGTACAAGTAATGGAAACTATTAAGAAACTATTTCAACATTTTGAAATCAAAACTATTGCATCAGAAAGGCAAAAAGTTGCATTACAATTACCAGCAAAGGGGAAAAATACAACGTTTTGAAATTTATGGGAGGGTAAGTTGACGCTAGTCACCGCAATTAAAAAATTAATATTTTATAGATACAATCTATTCTATCAAAGTTGAAAAAGTATAAATAATAAATCATATTGAATATTGTTAAGGCTTAAATATAGTATGCGTATTTCCAAATTAGGGTAGCAATTCCTATAAAATAGACAATTTTCGTAAAAAAAAAATTTAAACTATATAAAAACCAGAGCTGGGACGAATCCTCACGAATCACGAATACTCGAATAACGGATTCGTAAGAGGTAAAAATCCTTTAAGAATAAATTTGATTTTATTATTTTTTTTCAACCATTTATATATAAATATCGTTACCACTTGTTTTAAGAAAAATATTTAAAACCTAATTATTTTAATTAACACTGAACATCGTTGATAACAGACTAAACATGTGATTCCCTGTTACTCTGATTAAAAATGTATTTGTGTGCTTCTGAACTTCACTTCAAATCAGTGTTTTGTACGCGTGGCGAATGAAGTAAAATTTCGAGTTTAGAAAAGCCCGAAAATTTGTGTCGGGTCGCTGTGCGACCCTCGACAAATTTTCACGGAACTTTTCTAAACTCGAAATTTTATTCCATGCTTAGTCTGGGAGTGGAAAACAGTTTTTAAAACACTCGACTTCTTTATTAAAAAAAAACAATTGACTTTTTCTTTTAGATACTTTATGGATCACCCTGTATTAAAACAAATACGCCCATTACAATAGCCTAAATGCATGTATTATATTTTTCTGTAGATCGAATAGTTTTTGAGTTATAACGTTTTTTGTCAAAGTTAAAAAAAACCGAGAATTTACGCGAGCGCGCTCGCTTTTCTTGTATTTCGCAAAAGTTGCGAATAACTTAATAACTAATGGGAATGCAGAAAAGTTGTTAAAATGAAAGTTTTAGATAATAAAATTTAGGATAATTTTTCTATCTTCAAGTTATTTCGTAGCTATCTTATTTCTTGCAGAAAAATCAACAGTTTGTTGAAAGCTTCGTAAAAACTTATAATTTTCACATAATCATAGAATAACTTCTTAAAACTATTTATTGGAATTTGTGTGTGTTTTTAAACTTCGGGATAAATCAGCGTTTTACGTGCGTGGCGCATGAAGTAAAATTTCGAGTGTAGAAAAGCCTGAAAATTTGGTTTGGTCGCGTAACGCTACGCGCTACGTGACCAAACCAAATTTTCAGGCTTTTCTAAACTCGAAATTTTACTTCATGCTTAGCCTGGGAGTGGAAATCAGTCTTGTATATAATATTGATAACTTTTGATAATCACTCGCCTTCTTGATATAGAAAAAGAAAACAATCGACTTTTTCTTTTAGATACTTTATGGATCACCCTGTATAATAACAAACACTCCCATCTTGTAGATCTCGCCGCAACAGCCTAAATGCATGTATTATACTTTTCTGTAGCTCGAATAGTTTTTGAGTTATAACGTTTTTTGTCAAAATTGAGGAAAGTCGAGAATTTACGCTTTTTTGTATTTCGCAAGAGTTGCGAATAACTCAACAAGTAATGGGAATACAAAAAAATCGTTCAAACAAAAGTTTTAGATAAGAAAATTTTGGACAATTTTTCTATCTTTAAGTTTTTTTGTAACTATCTTCTTTCTTAGAGAACAATAACAGTTTAGTGAAAGATTTTTAAAAACTTATAATTTTTAAAAACCATGAAATAACTTGATTTTTCGCATTAATGAAAAAATATATCATTAGTAATTAGTAATATTTAATGTCGTTTTTATTGTGCTCGTTGATAGAGATGCTAAAGTTTGTTAATAATCTAAGCATTATAACATAAAAACATTTTATATGTACCGGGTGGGCAAATAAGCGAGGTAAGCGGCTGTATCTCAGAAACTAACGATCGTAGAGAGTTACGGTAAAAATTTTTACAGGTAAAGTGGGCAAAGGAAAATGCTGGACATTATTTTGAAGTTTTCAAGATGGCTGCCAGTGGGCGTTTCCACCATCTTGAATTACATAATAAAGTTACGTTTCTCGCGATTTTCCCCAATGAATATAACAAAAAAGTATTTGCGTTTTAATGTTAACTTAAAGTGGAACATTTTTTGTGAAAACAATTTTTCTCTATCTTTCGAAATAAAGTGGTGGAGGGTATTTGAATGTTGTTTTAAATAAATGCCTGTAACTTCAAAACGGCTTAATGGATTTGGATAAATTTTCTATCATTGAAAATAGCATTTCTTGGGCTTTTGGGTTTCTCATAATTATAACAGTTGTGACCTACACGGCCACCGATAGAGGGCGTTATTCAATATTATAACCAAAATATTGGATTTTCTCAAAAAATTTAAATGCGATGATATGTTTTTTTTAGACTAGAAAATAGACAAATGAAAAACCAATAAGCCTGCGCAAACCGCATCTTAATATCTAATAAAAATAATAATAATCTTAATAATAAAGATATTAAGATGCGGTTTGCGCAGGCTTATTGGTTGGTTATTTGACTATTTTTTAGTTTAAAAAAGTCATATCATCGCATTTAAATGTTTTGAGAAAATCCAATATTTTGGTTATAATATCGAATAACGCCCTCTATCGGCGGCCGTGTAGGTCACAACTCTCATGATTACAAGAAACCTAAAAGCCCAAGAAATGCTCTTTTCAATGATACCAAATTTATCCAAATCCATTAAGCCGTTTCGAAGTTACAGGCATTTATTTAAAACAACATTCAAATGCCCCCCACCACTTTATTTCGAAAGATAGAGAAACATTATTTTTATAAGAAATGTTCCCCTTTAGGTTAGCATTAAAACGCAAATACTTTTTTGTTATATTCATTGGGGAAAATCGCGAGAAACGTAACTTTATGTAATTCAAGATGGTGGTAACGCCCACTGGCAGCCATCTTGGAAACTTCAAAATAATTTCCAGAATTTTCTCTTGCCCACTTTACTTATAATTTTTTTTCCGTAACTCTCTACGATCATTAGTTTCTACAGCCGCTTACCTCGCTTATTTGCCCACCCGGTACAGAGAGTTTAAAGTTTAGTGACCACGATTTTTGAGCAACAACAACAATTTTTCAACACTTTTAGTAAATAACACACTTGATTAAGATTTCACTGATTATTAGTTGACACTGCAACACATGTTTTACCACACAGGCAGATAAATAATGACAATTTTTCAGTTGAAACAATTAAAAATGTTCGAAATGAAAATAAACACATTAATCACTGCACGCTGTATAAGTTCCAATTGGAAAAAAACCAAATCGGCAAAAAAATAGTTGCAGTCCTCTCGATGAAGGTACTATGACAATTGAAAATGTCAACGTTGGTTTACAAAATTTCGTCACAGAAAAATGTCATTAGATTATGAAAGCAACCATTGCAGTGTATCCAGTCATGGGAGTGTAAACTGAACAAATAATCATAATGAAGAGACACTAAAAATGGACTTGCCAACTGCTTTTTAATCAAAACTTTAAGAATTTTCTAATAGAGTAATAGAAACTTTATCAAAACGTTGGCTAAAAGTAGTTGGAAATGATAGCAATTAAATAATAACAAGTGTCTATAAACTGTCGGCATCTCGGTTGCTTTGAAAAACAAATTACATATCTCAGATTATGCCATACGAAACGGTAAAGCGGTGTAAGTGTGTTCTTAATTATCTAGAAATTGTCCAATACTTGCATAGATTTTAGGTATTCTTTGGCGCCCAATCTAGGGCCATGCTAATGCTAGGCCCTTGTTGGGCGTCATAAATTGTGAAAGTAAAAGTTAAAAACTTCACACTGATTAGTGTTTCGTACGCGTGGCACATGAAGTAAAATTTCAAGTTTAGAATAGATTGAGTTTGGACGCTACGGGTCTAAATCAAAACGCTCAGGCTTTTCTAAACTCAAAATTTTACTTTATGCTTAAGCTAAGAGTGGAGAACACTCGTTTAAAAATACTTGAAACGGTTGCATTTGAGGTTATTTGGCGCCCAACCTGGGGCTAGGCTAACGCTGTGGCCCCTAGTTGGGCGCTATAAATCGCAAGCATCTAAATTTAGAACTTTCCACTGAATCAGCGTTTCGTACGCATAGTGCATGGAGTAAAATTTTGAGTTTAGAAAAGCCTGAGTTTGGATTTGGACGTTCAGGCTTTTCAAAACTCGAAATTTTACTTCATGCTTTGTCTGGGAGTGGAACACACTCGTTTAAGCTTCAAAATGAACGCTTAATATTTTTTTTTAAACTTATTGATTGATAACTAAATACGCTTTAACTTGATTCGTACATTTTTATACAGGTTAATTATACGGGTAATTTACCCGGTATTCGTTAAATTACCGATTTACCGATATTTCACCGGGAAATAATGATTTCGTTGTTTCAGGGGTAAAATTCATTAAGTACGTTACATGGATAATTAATAGAATTTAAAGATTTACATTTACTAAGTGTTTTCCACTCCCAGACTAAGCATGAAGTAAAATTTCGGGTTTAGAAAAGCCCTGTGAAGTCGTTTGTCGAGGGTCGCGCAGCGACCCGAGACGAATTTTCTGGGCTTTTCTAATTTAACAAGAAATTTAAAAACACAGAAAAGACATTATTTATGTTAATCCTCACAATTAATTCGAATTATTTTTGACGATTCAAATCCTTTTGTAAGTATTCGAATCCTTTTATAAATATTCGAATCCTTTTATAAAGATTCGAATCCTTTCATAAGAATTCGAATCCTTTTATATGGATTCGAATCACCCACTTTTGGATTCGAATACGAATCCTTTTAAAAAAATGTAACGAATCCAGATCACGAATCCAGTTGAACTAAAGTATTCGAATGCCTCTTTTGAATCACCTAAAAGGATTCGAATCGTGAATGATTCGAATCCTGCCTAGCTCTGATAAAAAGTAACAACTTTATACACGGAGCAACTTACTAAAAACTTGGACAGCATTCTGCATAGCTTTGTAAAATAAATCAGAATACATAGTGTTTAGATTAGAAGTACATTTAATCGTTTATCAAATTAGTCAAAGTTTATTAAATTCGGTTAAACCTAACTAAAGTTGAGAATAAATCAAATTCAAAACTATTTGAATTCGAGAAATTAAGCTTACGCTTCTTATAGTTTGCACACTTTAAACATTATACAGAGAGTTTTATGTAACACCGAACATTTTCATAACGAGAATTTTTCTTTTAAGTATCTATATGCATAAGTTGCACATTTTCCGACGCTCGGTTTATTAAAGGAGTTCAATTTGAAGCTTTAAGCGAGTGTTTTCCACTCCCAGACTAAGCATAAGGTAAAATTTCGAGTTTAGAAAAGCCTGAAAATTTGGTTTGGTCGCGTAGCGCGAAGCGGCCAAACCAAATTTTCAGGCTTTTCTAAACTCGAAATTTTACTTCATGCGCCACCGGTACAAAACACTGATTCAATATAGAGCTTAGCGGCGTGTTTAAAACTTCGTAATATGTCGGTGTTTTGTATCGGTGGCACATGAAGTAAAATTTCGAGTTTAGAAAAGCCTGAAAATTTGGTTTGGCCGCTCCGCGCTACGCGAAAATAGGAACTAAAATAAATCAGAATACATAGTGTTTAGATTAGAAGTACATTCAATTGTTTATCAAATTAGTCAAAGTTTATTAAATTCGGTTAAACCTAACTAAAGTTGAGATTAATCAGATTCAAAACTAGTTGAATTCGAGAAATTAAGCTTACGCTTCTTATAGTTTGCACACTTTAAACATTATACAGAGAGTTTTATGTAACACCGAACATTTTCATAACGAGAATTTTTCGTTTAAGTATCTATATGCATAAGTTGCACATTTTCCGATGCTCGGTTTATTAAAGGAATTCAATTTGAAGCTTTAAGCGAGTGTTTTCCACTCCCAGATTAAGCATGAAGTAAAATTTCGAGTTTAGAAAAGCCTGAAAATTTGGTTTGGTCGCGTAGCGCGAAGCGTGGAGCGGCCAAACCAAATTTTCAGGCTTTTCTAAACTCGAAATTTTACTTCATGCGCCACCGGTACAAAACACTGATTCAATATAAAGCTTAGCGGCGTGTTTAAAACTTCGTAATATGTCGGTGTTTTGTATCGGTGGCGCATGAAGTAAAATTTCGAGTTTAGAAAAGCCTGAAAATTTGGTTTGGCCGCTCCGCGCTTCGCGCTACGCGACCAAACCAAATTTTCAGGCTTTTCTAAACTCGAAATTTTATTTCATGCTTAGTCTGGGAGTGGAACACACTTGTTTTAATTTTCAACTTGAACTCGTTTAACATAACAACGATTATTTAAAGATTTATGCCATATACGCTGTAATTGGGACGTGTAAACTTCAAAGAAAAACTTCCTGTATATACAAGTTGAAGCATTAATTGCAATTGATTGGCTACAATTATTAATGGTCATATAGACAACTCAATTTACAACTAACCTAAAAATTAAAGGTGTCAAATCGTATAGGATTATTTGATAAACAGAATATACGAAAATGAACATTGAAAATGTTCGGTGTTACATAAAACTCTCTGTATATAAAATTACGAAAATGTTATTCGTAAAAATAAAAACAATGTCTTAATTAATAAGATAACTTAAGTAGAATTGTTATTGTGTATTGTACAGAGTATAGTCAGAAATTTAAAAAAAGATTCATGAAAATCTAACACAACGAACACGAACACGGCCGCGGGCCGATTTCAAATTTAACCGATTCGAATTTCTCTTTACTCCTCTAACACAATAATCTATACCAGTGACGGCTCGTCCGGGACGGCAGGGTCGGCCGGGCCGTACCGTAAAATTTGATTGAACGGACATTATAAAAAAATGTCAAAGACTTTTTTCTAAAATTTTGATACATTTCATCAATTTTCCAGTTTTTGTAAATTTCTCCAAGATTTTTATTAATTTTTTAAATTTTGACGCGTTTAACGGTTTTTCGCGAATTTTCTAAACATTTTTTATTCATAAATTTCCACAATTTTAATTAATTTTCAAAATCTTATTTTTCGTGAATTTTCAACGTTCTACAAAATTTTAAAAATCTAACCGCTTTTCGTAAATTACTAGGATTTCCGTTAATTTTCAAAATTTCGACAGTTTTCGTGAAATCCAAAGATTTTCGATAAACTTCAAAATTCCAAGATTTTCGCTAATCTTCAAAATTTTCATACAAGTGGAAATTTGCAAGAAGTTATCAATATTTATTGTGAATTTTTAACATTTATCATGTGTTTTTCAGCATCGATTAATTAATTCAAGTTCTACTTGAAGCTAAACCGAAAACCACAAAAACCGTTATTATTTTCGGAGCGAAAACCGCAACGAGAAAAATACCGGTTAGAATCTCTGATTAAATTTCGGGTTCGCAACTTAAAAAAAATATTTGACAAAAAATAAGCGGTTGTTTTAGTGTTTCAAATGTTTTTATTTCATAATAAAAAAAAATGTTGATGAGTCCGTCATAGCACTGTCCTCGCTATAGATATGATGATTTAAATATTAAGAATATGGAAAAATGTCTCAAACCAAATTTGTTCCACTTTTATTATTATTATCGCCTTTACAAAATAAATACGTTTTATATTTTTTCGTTATATCTTTGTTTTTGTTTATTTCAACGGCATGGCATTTACATGAAAAATACAATAAGATTATTAAATACCTATCACATCTTAGCAGTATATATTTTCAACTTTACTTTAAATCAGTGGTGTATACGCGTGGCGCATGAAGTAAAATTTCGAGTTTAGAAAAGCCCCGCGAAAATTTGTCTCGGGTCGCTGCGCGACCCTCGACAAATTTTCTAAGCGGGGCTTTTCTAAACTCGAAATTTTACTTCATGCTTAGTCTGGGAGTGGAAGACATTAGTTTAATTTTCGTTAGATTTTCAACATATTGAGATTTTTATTAATTTTCATGAATTTTTCAGCATCGATTAATTAATTTAGACGTTATATTATACGTTAACGATTCTTAAACGTTTTGAAATTTGCGAGCCTGAAAATTAACGGAATTCTAGAAAATTTATGAATACCGTCATTTTTTTAAAACTAACAAAAATCTAGGAAATACATGAGAGGTTTCAAAGTTTCAAAAAGTAACGAAAGGAAATCTTGGAAATTCACGAAAATTGAGAAGATTTTAAAAATTGAACAAAAACTTCAAAACCCTCAAGATTTTGTAAACTAATGAAAATATTGTAAAAAGCTATTGATTCTTTTTTAACAAATGTTTTCCACTTCCAGACTAAGCATGAAGTAACATTTTGAGTTGAGAAAAGCCCTAAGAATTTGGATTTGGACGCGTAGCGTCCAAATCCAAATTCAGGCTTTTCTCAACTCGAAATTTTACTTCATTCGCCACGCGCATAAAAACACTGATTAATTGTTAAGTTAAAAATATTTTAAACATATTTTTATTATTATCACTTTTCACATCCTTCAAATTGTCAAATTTCAATATTTCTTGACATTTCATCACTTTTTGACATTGTTTCAACATTTTCTTAAATTTAAACATTTCATCGATTTTCGACAGTTTTCGATTTTTTCAAAATGATGGCAAATTAAAACATTTTTACCACGACATTTCATCACTGTTCTATGGTTTTTTTTATGAACCAATACATAGTCAAAACTACTTTTAGCAATTTTGCAATCTCTGCGCCATCTCGTACCCCAGAAACACACTACAAGCAAAAATTGGCCCTCTAAATACAAATTGGTCATTAAGGTCACCAATTGACCGGTATTAAAACATATTCCTTTAAATTTTTATTTCAGAAATTAAAACTTATCTCGAATTTTTAAATACAGTTAAACACCAGATGTAATTTAAAAATGCAAACAATAATTAAATAGTTACCTAATTGTAATTTACAAAATATTACCTAGGCATTTTAGGTAGATTATGTGCAATATATCAGTGTATATTTATAATTAACTATATTATGTATATAACATGTATAAAAATGTTATTGTAACTTCGAGAGCATTCTCTCTCTATTTTTGAAAGTCGTGCGATTCTTTTTTAAATATCATTCTAACGAAGGTGTATGGTGTGGTACGGCAGGCCGTTTAGTTTCAGTGCGCGTGCGCTAAGATACATTCGGCCGGCCCACTTCTTTAGATCACGAGCCGTCACTGATCTATACATACAGTGTCAAGTAAATAAAAATTAATTAAAATAAAAACAATTTCAGGTGAATGACCGAATTCAAAACAATTCATTGTTACTGTTTTTTTTATAAAACAAAAATCATATTTTTTTGTTACGGATTTACTGTTTTTTATAAAACAAAAATCATATTTTTTTTTGTCCGTCAGATTTGGTTAGCCATTTTTTTTAAATTTTAACATCAGATTCTAAATTGGCATGCTCAAAAAACATGGCTGTACTGTTTTATATGGAAAAAAGAAACATAATGCTTCATTTGTCCGTCATATATGGTCCGCCATTTTGTTTTTTGATATTTTAAAATCAGATTTTGAATCAGCATGCTCAAAAACCCCGATATTTGCAATTTCAGACAAATCGCCTTAAGCCCTTATATTGTGACCAGCTTTTCTGGATTCGAGACCACTGGGTGGCGGCTTGAAAGCGTTATAAAAACGGGTGCTAAGCGACGACAATTACGGGAATCGTCAATTATTTCAAATTTACTTTTAATTATCATATAATGTTTTGAAATATTAAATAAAATTTTGCTTAGACCCTGGAGGTGTGCGTTTACCTAGAAGTTAAAAAAATAATTACATTTTTTTGTTTAAATATTTCATTCGCTATTATCTAACTCAAAAATATTTATATTTTTGTTTCCGATATAATTAGTGAAACAATTTTTTAGAATTCAACTCGTTTCGGCCAGTTTTTACAAAAATATTGAGGAAAACGTCTGCTTTGAGAGCGCATAATAAGAAACCATGTGTTAAAACTGAAAAACGCGCCCGCCCCGCTCCGCTCAAATTTAAAAGACCCCAAGTACTGGCGCTTTTTCTACCTCGCACCCGTCCATCTAGGGATTCTCATATAAACTCGTGTGTTAAAACGCAAACGCTTGCGCCCGCTCCCGTTCGCCCTCGCGTTTAATACATCCATGTAAGAGCACCCTAACAATTTGATAAATTATTTGTGTGAATATAAATAATTAAAAAAAATCAAATTCATTGAAAGAAGTATTAAAACAAAAGTTAGAAAACTTTGGAAACGTTAAACTCAGCCCCGTTTTCTTTATTTATTGTCCACACATCATCCTGGCTAAATTAAGAAAAAAAAGACACATTATAACGATAATGCATATTAATACATGCAACGAACCTGGTAAATAAAATAAAGGGTTACTACATACAGAGAGTTTTATGTAACACCGAACATTTTTATCCAATAAAATTTGACACCTTAATTTTAAAATAATGTGTAAATAGGCAACCTATATGACCATTACAAACTGTAGCCAATCAATCGCAATTAATGCCTTAACTTGTACATACAGGGAGTTTTTCTTTCAAGTATACATGTCCCAATTACAGCGTATATCTTTAGATGCTCGCGTTTTTTAGAGTTCAATTTTAAACTTAAAACGAGTGTGTTCCACTCCCAGACTGAGCATGAAGTAAAATTTCGAGTTTAGAAAAGCCTGAAAATTTGGTTTGGTCGCGTAGCGCGAAGCGCGGAGCGGCCAAACCAAATTTTCAGGCTTTTCTAAACTCGAAATTTTACTTCATGCGCCACCGGTACAAAACACTGACATTACGAAGTTTAAAACACACCGCAAAACTTTACATTGCATCAGTGTTTTGTACCGGTGGCGCATGAAGTAAAATTTCGAGTTTACAAAAGCCTGAAAATTTTACTTCATGCTTAGCCTGGGAGTGGAAAACACTCGTTTAAAGCTTCAAATTGCATTCATTTAATAAACCGAGCGTCGGCAAATGTACAACGTATGCTTAAACAAAAAATTCTCATTATGAAAATGTTTTGTGTTACTTAAAACTCTCTGTATACAACACAACGTATAGTCAAGTCGTCAAAAATCTGACCTCTAAAAATCGCCCGAATTAGCTGAACATTTGTTTACCACTCCTATCTTTTTGAATAAAAAAGTACGGTAGCACTTTTATGTGAAATGAACCGTTCTCTCAGAAATAATGATTCTAGTAACCGGTCATTTTGAATTTCATTTGCCCGCGGTAAGTGATGTATTTGAGCAAATGCATAACAAGTCGACGACGCGCAACGGTATAAATTCGATAACTTATGATAGCAGTGTCCCACTAGAAAAAATAAAAAAGTATTTTAAAGGGAAAGAGTTCAGCTTTCTTGTAGAATAATTACATTATACCATGATGAAATTAGATTCTATAAATTTGTTAAATTTATAAACGTTGCGAGGTTATGGCGGCTTTTTACGATTTTCCATATATCAATAAAATGTATTAGTCTTATTGAAAAATCCATATGGAATATTAATTTAACAGTTTAAACTTCAATACCGGTACCATAAACATTAGATTTCAAGTTTCGAGAAAAATAATGGGAAGTTTGAATTATCCTTGGAAAATACGGAATTTAAACCTTCACCTTCTCTTTCCAATTAACAGTTTAAAACTTGAACTTTTCGACTTTTTAAATATTCCTTTGTAAAGTAGGTTTCTACTTTCACCCAATAAAATTTTATTGTGGATGCATATTCGATGACGTGGGATCATTTGTAATATGAAAGTTTAAAATTCGCGTTTTCCAGGGATAATTCAAACTTCTTATATTTAACTCCAAATCGAATGTTTATGGTACCGGTGTTGAAGTTTATACTGTCAGAATTAATATTCCATATGGATTTTTCAATAAGGCTAATAAATGTTATAAATATGCAGAAAATCGTAAAAGACCGCCATAACCTCTCAGCGTTTGTATAATTAACATATTTGTAGAATCTGACTTTATCTATGGTAAAATGTAATTATTCTACGAGAAATCTAAAGTCATCCTCTAAAATAAATGTTTATTTTTTTCTAGTGGGACACTGCGATCAAAAGTTATCGAATTTCTACCGTCGCGCGTCGTCAACTTGTTTATACATTTGCTCAAACACATCACTTCGCGCGCGCAACTGAAATTTAAAATGACCGGTTACATGAATCGTTATTTCCGAGAGAACAATTCATTTAACAAAAAAGTGCTAACGAACTTTTTTATCCAAAATTCTCTCAGCTACATTGTTTGTTTGAAACATGTTTTTTTTTCATGTGCAGATTTGTTTGAAATCGACGTTTTCCGTTTTTACCCCCTACGCAGTGGCGTATTTAGAAATTAGGACTAGGGGGGGGGGGGGGGGGGGGCTGGGATTATATAGTAATATATCTCTTATTTTAGTAAGTATGTTTATATTAACTTAATGTGTAACCAAAAGTTTACAATAATATTTCAACACGTCTATTATTTTGCCTCGCTAGATTATCTAAAACCCTCTGTAAATCGATTTCATGCTGTTAATGAACACTCAAGGCTGCCAGTCCATTAGGACGATTTCTATATTCTTGCACGAAGTTTTTAAAACAACTAATAATTACCTGCCCAATCGTGTTCCGAAGATACGTTTTGAGTTGTTTTAATGTGGAAAACGATCTCTCGCTGGTTGCAGTTGACACGGGTAATGTTGCGAGTAATTGTAACAATCTATAGATGTTGGCGCAAAAAGATTCATCGAATCTCATTAAACTTTCTATGGCACTATGAGGTAAGGGAGTATTTTGTTTTTTAAATTCAGATTTTAAAGTCTGATGCCATAATTGGAACTCTCCTTGTATGATGGATTTTTTTCTGAAAATACCATCTGCTTCATCAAACTCAAGAAGTTGATCAAGGCTATCAGTCCATTATTTATTTAATTTCTCAGCTGACGACGGAATTAAATCCGAAAATCCTTGAGTGTGGTTTAAACTGTGTCTAAAAATAGCATAAACACAGTAATTAGATAATATTCCTCTGGGCTGTTTACTTCAGGATTTCCTCTATGACACTGTCTGCCAACTAAACGGGGTAGACGTATCTCAATGTCATATTTATCTGCCATATTGTATACTTTCACAAAAAGTTTTTTAAATTTGGTAATTGCCGATAATCTCATATTTTTAAAAACCGCAATTACATTTTCACAATATCTTTAATAATTATTTCATTACAGGCGTCGATTATGTCTAACGTATTTATTCCGTTCTCTTGGCCCTTACAACATATCCTTTAATACATTGTCTCCTTTTGCTCTATATGACAAAACGCGCCAGAATGTGCATTTACCAATCTTATGGCTAATACTACCACGTCTAATCACAGCAATGCTGTGTTATGGATATTATCATTATTTCTGTTAAGTATGTATATTATTTTAAATAATGATTATATTATTATTGAACTTAATAGGGGTTGGGGGGGGCAGACCCCTAGGCCCCCCTATAAATACGCCACTGGCCCTATGGAGATGGTTTTCGGGGAACTCCGGAGGATAAGAGCAGTAAACTTTTTTTCACACAACTGATAAGATAATTCAGGCGATTTTTAGACGTTAAATGGTATTTTTGTCTCTGATGACTGGACTAGCAAGTAAAATACAAATTATAACTTTGTATAATGCCTAGGGTCGAATCATTACAACTTTTAAGAAACATTCTCTGTAACTATGTGTTTCATGTGTGGTTAAATATTTCAAGTATCTGTAATAAACATTTGGGATGTATTTTCTTATGTAAACGTCAACTTATTGCGGGTGAAATTAGGAATCTGTAGCTCTTGCCTGGATTTCAAGCAATTTTATGAAAAGTTAAATATCGGGTTTATCTAAAATTCTCATTTAAATTAAAATCAAGTCCATCATAGAACTTTTCCCATCAGTCATATACCGGTTTCTTTTTTTACTTTCCCCCATATGCAAAACAAAGGGAATGTATTGTTTTTGAAAAATGTCTGTCCTGTAATTCTGTCGCCACGATTAAGTCTAAACCGGTTGAGCTGTTAAGATGACACTAAAAACTTTCGCTTTGTATTAAAATAGTATTATTCGATCAACTTTTGGTAAAAATGCGGAAACCGGAAGTGGTAGTTTACGTTTTTTTAAATTTGTTTTAATATTAATCATATACAAAAATCCTGTTAAGAAAATTGGTAAATAATCGAAAAACTTGCATTTAATCCGTATTCACCTTATTAAAATGTGAATTTTACGAATTAATTACTTTGAATAAGTGAGCTATTGCTTTAAATGACGTTAGTTTGACCTTGTCATTAATATTTTGTGGTAAACTAAAAACATACGTGAGGGTTACAAACAGAGTTTAATAGGAATAAAAAGCATTTGCTGAAAAATAAGGTAGGTATAAGATATTGATTTAAAGTATCCAACATGAGGGAACGTACTATGACAGACATATCAATTTTATTTTGTACAGTGCCATTTATGTAAAACCCTTCAAATGCCCGCTTATAAAGTAAAATCCGCTATACAAAGACAGCGTATAATATAGCAGAGCTGGGCAGGATTCGAATCATTTTTGGATCGAATACTTTAGTTAAACTGGATTCGTCATCCAGATTCGTTACATTTTTTTAAGAGAATTCGTATTCAAATACTTACAAAAGGATTCGAATCGTTAAAAATAATTCGAATTAATTGTGAGGATTACCATGAATAATTTTGTTTGTGTGTTTTTAAATTTATCGTTAAATCAGTGTTTTATACGCGTGGCGCATGAAGTAAAATTTCTAGTTTAGAAAAGCCCCGTGAAAATTTGTCTCGGGTCGCTGCGTGACCCTCGACAAATTTTCTAAGCGGGGCTTTTCTAAACTCGAAATTTTACTTCATGCTTAGTCAAAGGACCGTTTTACAAAGGCTACAGCTCGAAGGACCAATTGTAATCTTCGGAGACCGAGGGACTACAGTGAATTGAAGTTTGTTTTTACAAAAAAACAACGAATATCTGATGGTTTATAGCGTTTGTATAAAAGAAAAAATCTAATTTAAAAAAAAATCGAAGTTGGGTTCAGTTGTTTTCAGTGCTTTTAACATCACTTTAAATCAGTGTTTTATACGCGTGGCGCATGAAGTAAAATTTCGAGTTTAGAAAAGCCCCGTGAAAATTGTTCAGGTCGCTGGCGCGACCCTCGAGAAATACACGGTGCTTTTTTAAACTCGAAATTTTACTTCATGCTTAGTCTGGGAGTGGAAACGCTCGTTCGAAACTTCAAACTGAATGCTTTGATAAGAACATTAAATGACTGAAAATGTTTTTAAAGATAATAATCTAGAAAATTCAAATTCAAAACTATTTGAATTCGAGAAAATAAGCTTACGCTTCTTATAGTTTGCACACTTTAAACATAATATGTAAAATTACGAAAAAACTATTCGTGAAAATGCAAACAATGTCTTAATTAATAAGACAACTTAAGACGATAAATATCCATTGAAACAACTACTTCCCATGCAAATACACCTCCGGATATTGAATTATACAATTGTATAATTCAATATCTGGAGGTGTATTTGCACGGGAAGTAGTTGTTTCAATGGATATTTATCGTCTTAAGTTGTCTTATTAATTAAGACATTGTTTTCATTTTCACGAATAGTTTTTTCGTGATAATAATCTAGTTTTCAAAATTTTGTTTAATATTATTTGAAGTAAAACTGACATGGTAGCCACAATTTGAAATATTAAATTTTTCAAGATTTTTTCCCTGACCTTTTAATATAACTTTCTTCTGTGGAAAACCCCCATTTTGTTAAATTGTTTTTGTCAATATTCAAGTTAGTTTTATAAATTTGTAAGTGGTTTTAATTGCTATGATGCTTGCTGATTTTGATAAATTTAATAATATCATTTGGTTAATCAATTTCTTTATGACATTTATTTTATTACTTTTAGTTTTGTTTATTATAGAATTTGTCAATTAAGTCTTTTTTTTCGTTAACTTTTGCCAATATTTATGTGTTTATTATTCTGCATAAAATTAGAAATTAATTAGTTTCATATTTTTATTTGGTAAATATTTGCTTAGTGTTAATTTTAACAATTTTGAATATTTTTGTTTTAATTTTTATAATCGTCTGTTGCTTTTATAGATTTTATGTGAAATAAAATATGTTTTTAAATTATTAACTTGTAATTTTTGAGAATATGGTTTTTAATGTTTATGTTTTCTGGGTGCGATTGAATTTTATCCATTTTTTTACAAAATAAAAAATGCAGAAATCGGAAAAAAATATAATTATACTTCTTTGCTAGTTCTGAAAATGTTGCCAATTTATTGATTTATTTATTCAGTCAACGAAGTACATTTAAAAATACATAATATAGTACAACTAAAATTATAAAATACACATGAAAACATAATTAACAATGTTTGTTTATATTGACAATTCTATTGAAAGCTTATGTTTTTTTGTCATGTTTTGGAATATTCAGGTATATATTATTGATTTTGATTTGTTTGACTATTTTTTATAAACTTGACAGTTATTATTATTCTTGAATTTGTCAATATTGACAATTTTTTGCTGGTTAAGTTGATTTAAATGATTTTTCAATTTAAAAGTTTTTTTTAATAAATATTATTTGTATAATGTTTGATTTAGAAGATTTCTGTAATTTTCAATTTATTTTATCAACTAAAATATTGAAATTTTTTATTATTTCTATTATAAATTATATTTATAGAATTTGTTATTGTCTAAATTTGTGTATTTTATAATTGTAATAACAATGATAATTGTCAACATTAAACATGAATAATACAATAATAAATGCTGTCAAAGTTAACAAATCTAATTGTTAAAATAAACTAGAAGTGAAAATCTTCAAAATGAATCATTACACAACTAATATTCCAGTTTACTGACTTTAATAATTTTCCAGATTTTTATGATTGTTGACGGCATTTATATATTTTCATGATTTCTTATTACTTTGCTAATATAAATATATTTTTTTATTGTTTCATGATTCTTAATAAATAGCTTTTCTAAACTCGTAATTTTAGTTCATGCGCCACGCGTACAAAACACTGATTTGAAGTGAAGTTCATAAACACACAATAACATCTTCAATCAGAGTAACACGGAATCAGATATTTAGTCTGTTATCAACAATGATCAGTGTTAATAATAAATAATAAGGTTTTAAATATTTTTCTTAAAACAACTGCTAGCAATATTAAAATGTTAATGGTTGCAAAAAAATAATAAAATCAAATTTATTCTTGAAGGATTTGTATTTGTGATTCGAAAAAACAGGAATCTTTGGTTCGAATCATATTTATTTCTAACGAATCCTTTATTCGAGTCTTCGTGATTCGAATCATATTAGGTGATTCGGATTCGTGATTCGAATTCTTTTTACAAGGATTCGTCCCAGCTCTGTAATATAGACATAATAATGCATGTTGACAAATGTGAGATTCGAGCAACAAGGACGCTTATATTTAATCATGTATGACAGAAAAAATATAACACGGCATTCGGCTATGGGAATTACACATCAGTCCGCGCTGCTATGGCATCTGCTCCGTTACGAGTGCATGCCAGAGAAAGGCTCGTCATTTACATCGCTCACACAGGCATACATTTTCCAGAAATAAACTTAATCGACTTAAGGGACCACAAAACGGACATTTCCGCAGAAATGTTTGATTTGAACAATTTCACGAAAAATACTTAATCTTATGTATTCCATACGCGAAAAGTGAAAAATACCCACATATACTAAATATCAAAATATATAGTTCATCAAAATTTGAATGACAAGTTTTTTAAATTCTTTATGTTTATGAGAATGAAGTCAAATAACTACTTAATATATTACTTAATATAAAACTATATATTTTATCACTTATTTACTGTTTTAATATAAAATAGAACTTGTTACAAGTTTCTAGAAATAAGACTTATTTATCTCTTTAACAAACTACAATAAAAAGGCGAGCATATTTTGCATTCTTTCCTCCATAAGAAAAGATACTATTTCGTTCCTTTTTGACATTAAAATACAAAACCCGCAGACATTTCTCTTTTAAACATTCCCCTTCCATAAAAAGGACGTCGCTTTATCGCGTTATTTCTTAGACCCACAATACGCTCAATATTAAACACCAACTGTGGACGGCCTTTTACAATTTTTATTCCTCTTTTACTTATTCTTTCTTGCGAAGAAAATAATGGTGCTTCCGCATTCCACATTCCACATTATGTATATACTAAAAATTATAGACACTACTTTCCGTTTTACAACAGCTTATCATCCATCGACTAACGGTTTGTGTGATCGATGAAATGGTACATTGGTTGGTATGATTTCGAAATTAGATACTCAATTATGTCACCCCGTAACGAACGACAAAAATAAACGCACACGATTAAATTCGGTTACGTACACCAGTGCGAAAAGTGGGCAAATGCGATAAATTGCAGCCAAAATATTTCGAACCTTTTACAATAATTAAAAAATTATGGCCACTAAATTACATTGTTGAGCATGGTCATGGTAAACGCGCGAAACAAGATATAGTTCATGTGAGTCGAATGGCGGCGTATCATGACCCGTATACACTATACGTTTCGGTTGGCATGATAAGATGTGTAAATGGATAATGTTACGTCAATCTTATTAACAAATACATAATACGTTCTATTATTATTTTAAAATTCAAATTATTTTGTTCGTATGAATATACAAGGGATATAGAGCCGATAACGCATCACCGTTTACAATAAAGGGCATAGAACCAAGTCAGGGTTGTATTATGAAAGTCTGGGGGCCGCCTATTTTGTTAATGACTACTGGAATATTTTGACTTATGTTAATTTCACACAATTCGTAAGAGAATTTACCACCCTAGAGTCTCATCTCAACATTATCCAAAAGGTATGTACCCCAAGAGACATCACTCTAATTAATGAGAGATTGGTAAAGATTAAGTAAGACCTTTGGAAATTAATTGCTCATCGAACGGTGAAACGTGGATATTTTAATATTGTGGGTTCTGTATCTAAAACTGTATTCGGTACGTTGGACGACGATGATGCTGCCAAATACGGTACCTTCATACAGAACTTAAATGAAAATTGTAACTCATATTGTATAAAAACAAACAACAATAGTGAAATCTGCATTAGATATTAAACGGTACAATTGAAAATCCTGTTTACAACTAACAACTAATGAATAAACGTTTAAATACATTTTCAAATATAATGAAAAATACTTACGTAATTTATTAGATTTGATTGAAATGAAAACCTCGGCTGGTGAACATTTTACTTTGCTGTCAATATTGGTTAATGAGTATGAGTAACAGGTTCAAAATCCAATCAACTCTCTTTTATTTGCAAAAAAAGGATATTGCATCCAAATTTGATAACCCCTACGTCCTTAATTAAAAGCAAAAAAGGAAATTATCTTACCCCTCTTCGCTATACCAATGGATCTTCTGTCACTTAATGAATGGTTAAATAATATTAAGCTTACAACTTACACCCGCAACCATAATTTAATTTTTGCTATTGACATCTCACTGGTAACCAATGATGTCCTAAAGTTTACAATATATAGCCACTGCCCTGTAACATGTTTGATAGGAGTTGTTTGTTTATTAAAATTGATAAAAAAAAAGAATTTACGTGTAATCTATCTTATATTTTGATTTATTAACCTAATTTAATCAAGGGGGGTGCAAACTATCATAAGTCATTGCGTTTTTAATTTATCGCATTTACTTACGTACAGACAGACAGATTTTCACAAACGTGAAGATCCATGAAACTCTCGATGTTTCTGATGATTACAATATTTTTTCTATGCGAGATAGTAAAAAGAGGAACGTATTTTCCGGGGGATTTAATATGCAAAAATAACATTCAGAAAAATGTATTTGGTTGTAAATGTAAAGTCGTTTCTGCCGGACTCTCAGTGGTATATCCACAGGGGTTCCGTTGAATCCGGGCCCGGAGGCTTTAGAGGCCAGTAGAGCTCAAATGCGTAACTATAATAAATAAAGTTAATATTCATAGCAGAAAAATAATTTCGACTTTAAATATTTAGTATACCAGTTTACCGGTAAATGGTAAAATAAGATTTTTTTCAGGATATATTGAATAAAACAATACAGCCGGTGGTGTGTAGACATAAGTGATGTAAAATGCGGGCATGCGGGGGAAACTGTTCGGAGGGGAATGCGGCATCTGGATTCGCAAAGTGCGATCGCAACCTGATTCATATTTCGCTAATATCCGCGGCCGAATTTCGATCTATTTCGGTCGTTCGATGGGAATCGCAGGCCTATTTTCGGTGAAACCGAATACTGTGTAATCGGATATCCTTATTGCGCTGTTTAGATTTCAATTTTATAAGAGGATCTTACATTTTAAAATGCTGGATTGTTCGTACCTAAATGCTATATTTTTATTAATTATTGAAATAATTTATTATAATTATAACGATTTAATTTCAATAATTTCAAAAAATATCTTAAATGAATTTTAGTAAATAAATTTTAAATAAAGGACCACTGCCAACATTGCAATTTACATATTCAAAACTAGCACATAATATTAACTAAATTTACTTTGATATTATTTCATATTTAAAACATAATTATAATAATAATTATTATTACATTATAATCACTTATGTAAATTAAAATAACTATCAAATATTAAAGATATATTAAAATAGATTCATTATTTCAAAATTACATTAAAATATATCATTTTAAACAGTTAGATTTTCCGATAACACAGTATTTGGTTTCAGCGAAAATAGACCCGCGATTCCCTTCGAACGAACGAACCAGACCGGCATTCTTCCGCGAATTTAGCGAAATACGCTGATTTAGCGAAATACGCTGACTTAGGTTGCGCAACTGTCAATATTGGCATTTAGTTTATAATGTCTCATGACATTTAGATTATTATGATAGTTGAGAATCGTAATATAATTGAATGTGAAATACCAATGTTTTTACTTTAAATCAGTGTTTTATACGCGTGGTGCATGAACTAAAATTTAAAATTTAGAAAAGCCCGAATATTTGGATTTGCAGGCGCGCTACGCTTCGGTTCGCGCGTCGGTAAATCCAAATTTTCAGGCTTTTCTAAACACGAGCTTTTACTTCATGCTTAATTAACGAGTGTAAGACATTCGTTACACGATAATCAATAGCTTATTTTGTCATTTATTTTTTCAGGAAACAATTACGCAATATAGAGAAAAATCGAAAAATGATGGATATTAAAAACGAAACAATAGTCTGTCATATATTGTTGCACTTTATTAAGTTTGTCGAAATTAACATTTTTAGTATTAATTGTACTGCTAAAATTGTTAATAAAAGCATAAGAAAGGAAATCAAATGGTTTTTTATTTATTTAAATTATTCAAGCCAAATTTAAATCGTAAAAATTGACCTGATAAATCAATAGGATAATTAAATAAATCATTTACAGAAATTATGGATAATATCGAAATTGATAACGATTAACAAGTATTATAGAAATATTATCTATATTGTAAAAGTATACTAAAGTTAACAGAAGTCAAATAAAACTCTAGAATAATTATAGAATTCGTTAAAATTTTCAAAGTTGTTGAGTATCATAAATATTGTCTAAATTCATAATATGAATGTTTCAAAAACTTACAAACTTAATAAACATTGTTAACATTTAAAAAAATAATGATGACAAGTTTGGTCAAAGCTAACTGAAACTGTAAAAATGATAATTAAATATTATTAAACAATTAAAAACATAAAAACAAAATATTCGAGAATCGAGAAATTTAAGAACATTACGACGTCATAAATAATAAATTTGACACAAAGACACTTAGCAAAATTAAATTAAAATGGCCAGCATTGACAAAAGATGTCAACATTAAAACAAACGACAACATATTTTTAGATTTCTGTATTCATTCTTGTTTGGTACAAGCAAGCAGGGGCGCAAGAATATTTCGAACCCAGGTCCGCGGTTTCGTCAATACACCACGCGGACTCTGTATGTTTGCAGATGACGTCTACAATTTAATCGTTAGTAATAATATTCCGAGAAATGTAATAAGCAAAATATCAGTATGACTGCATACGAAATGTATACCGGAACCGCCTCTTTAAACGCTGTTTGATAGCGGCATTCAAACATATAAATTTGTTGTTGCAGACGTGAAACAGTTATTTAAACATGCGTTGTTTTACTATTTTAAGTGCACTCGGATTATGTTTGAGCAGACTTAATTCTATTGCAGGCCAAGGTAATATCTATTATTATTTTATTGTTATTCAAGTTATTTGTTTCTTTATTTATATTTAGATTAGAAGGTTTTTTTATAGTTTATATGTGGGTCGATCAACTATAAACGAGCCTTCTAATCATTGAGAATAGTATTTATTTGTAATTAAGCTATTAAGGTCTTTGGATTGAGATGCCTTAAATTAGTAAACCATATCAGCCAGCTTGTTCTGTCGTACATTTGGTAGCCTTAAGAATAATACTGAATAGTGGGACTGTATCTTTTGCGCAACGCGTAAATGTGAAGTTCCTTACCCGTAAAAACATGAAACCAATCAACCGCAGACTGTACTTACACTTTGATAAAGATTTTATGGAAACATATCGAGAAGAAGATTTTGAGCATCGAAATCAAGCGAGAAGCAAAGGCCAAGGGGCCCCGGTTTTTTAGGGCTGGAGAGTTCTTCTGGTGGATTTCTTACACAGACGTTGAACCAACAACGCAATTTGCTACTGTTGCCTCCGGGATCAAATTAGGCCTTAGAATCGACACAAAAGACAACATTGTTTCATCTGCAAAGTATTGCCATTCCATGACAATGCTAGGCCCTATAGAAGAGCTGTAAGGCAGCAGAAAATGATGGAAGTTACCTGCATTAAAAAAAATAATGATGACAAGTTTGGCCAAAGCTAACTGAAATCGTAAAAATGATAATTAAATATTATTAAACAATTAAAAACATAAAAACAAAAATATTCGAGAATCAAGAAATTGAAGAATATTACGACGTCATAAATAATAAATTTTACACAAAGACACTTAGCAAAATTAAATTAAAATGGCCAACATTGACAAAAGATGTCAACATTAGAACAAACGACAGCATATTTTTAGATTTCTGTATTCATTCTTGTTCGGTACAAGCAAGCGGTTTTTCTAATCGCTTGGCAACATGCTCGCTTTTTCCTACTTTACCCTTTTTTTGCTATGTACAACATTTCCCCCATCCTTGTTCCGTCCGCTGACCGAGAGAGGAGAGTGGTAAATGTACAGCGACACGCGACGGTCGATTAGTTAAGTAGTGACGATCACCTCGGAACTACACCCTCAGGAGAAGCTGTAGGTGTAGTCAGTTTCCTCTCGCTACCGTTCCCTAGCAATTTCTCCGTCTTTGTTGTCGGCCGCGACACGCGACGGTCGATTAGTTAATTAGTGACGATCACCTCGGAACTACACCCTCAGGAGAAGCTGTAAGGACCCGGATACCGACACACCAAAGGTCAGTTTCCTCTCGCTACCGTTCCCTAGCAATTTCTCCGACTTTGTTGTCGGCCGCCGCAAAAAAACGGTATGAAATGCATGGCAGCTCCCGCTGCGAGTTACAATACTTCATAGGGCACAACCCCCCTGCCCCCAACAATTCTTATGAAAAATTTATAAAATTCGATTACATCTAAACAAAATGTTAAAATAAAATAAGAATTGATAGCCATTCACAATGCAGATCTGTCTCCATGCGATTTCCACTTGTTTTGGTCCCTAAAAGAAGCACTTGCTAGTAAGCGATTTGACAGTAACGAGAACATTGTAACATTTTCCCAGCTTCATTCTATGATAATGGAGTTAAAAAACAACCAAAACTTTGAAAAATGTCTCTTAATAGAGGTTTTATGTAGAATGTATATTTATAGAAATGTAGATATTTTATTTTATGTGAGTTCGTTTATATTTGATCAACCTACGTATACAGGTTGTCCTACTTTGAGTAGGACAGTGTGGTACAGTGGTTCCAAATGCCGAAAATGTCGCCAAAATATATAGGAGTTATCCGAATTGAATGAAAATTAGTATATCGGGTCTTTTGACGTCGCTAACTAAGAATCTGAAATAAAAAAATTGAAAAACAAAACGGCGGATTCAACATGTCTCGAATTATTTGATTATTCGCTCTATAAATAATAAACGAAATAAAGGTTACACTGCAGACTAAATCAGTAATTTATTGTAACGCAGGATTCAACGTAAAATCAACCTGAGTTGGATGTGAAACTTAAACATATGTAATTAATATACATGTTTGAACTTAAACAATATTTTAATGTCTTCTAAAAAAATTTAGAGAAAATAGAAAATTATGACCATTCATAATGCAAACATCATTTATATTTAACATACATCTTCTTCATTGTCATCACTACCAGATTAATTCTAAATAAGCGATGGACTTTGGAATAAACTAATGTTTATATAGTTGGCGCATGAAGTAAAATTTCGAGTTTAGAAAAGCCTAAAAATTTGGATTTGCCGCGGCGCGACTCGCTTCGCTCGCCCGCCCCGGCAAATCCAAATTTTCAGGCTTTTCTAAACTAGAAATTTTACTTCATGCTTAGTCTGGGAGTGGAACACACTCGTTCAACGAATAATAAATGCGTCAATAAGAATACTAAATGCGTTTACTATATTTTATTATACGCTATATGCGCATTTTGAACACAATAAAATGTAAGGTAATGAATAAAACAATTACAAACAGTTAAAACAACTTCACATAACTAAAACATAAACGAAATCATTGAGTAATTGTGTTTTACTGAAATTTGAAGTCGAAATCTACTAGATATCCTTATCTTCTTTCTAAATTAAATTAGTTAGTTTTTAAGTAGGAATTAGTTCCAACTATAATTGCATTTATACAACTTTAAGAATTCTGTATTGTTATTTTCTAGTCCTTGTCCTGTAATGGGTGTTAGGTAATACATTTATTATTATTATATTGTTGTTATTATCAAGCAGATTTCGATTTCAAGTTTTAGTAAAATATAACTGCTTTATGATTATCTAGCTCAATTCGAAGATTATTCATATCTTGACGTGCTTAACATAACTAGCGCTCAGTTTTATTTCTCAAAAGCTAAACATACCCTTACAAGTTTTAATTGATTTAAGTAGTTGAAATCAAAATCTACTACTCCTGTGAAGTTGTATCAAGTATTTGTAATTGTTTTATTCCTAATTTCACTATACAGTAGAACCTCGCTATACCCGGCCTCGAGATACCGTGATTCGGATATATCGGGGTCATTTTTCAGGTATCTTTTTTTTTAAGATGTTAATTTTAACAATTGACTGCGTACCGCCCTGATTAGGTAAAACGTTCCGGCGTCATTATTGTATTATATAGTATGTCTTGTTATGTAGGTGGCTACTGCACATACTTGCATTAAGCCTATAATGTTAAGGGGATTAGTAAATACTGGGTCCCTTGAATATATATATATATATATATATATATATATATATATATATATATATATATATATATATATATATATATAACGAGGTTCTTCTGTATTGAAAAAACAACTGAGGGCTTAAGCAGGTTTAAAATTAATAAACTAATACAACATTTTATGGAAAACACTGTTGTTCTTCTTTGTTTGAACTGTTTTGCTGTTTAGAAATTTGAAACAAAATATATTTACTATTAAACCGTCACTGAGAATTTAATGAAAAATGAAAAATTAATAAAGGTTTTTTTTTGTTTCAGACATTAAATTGTTCGTGATATCACACTCTGTCCTAAAATCCAGTCAAATCAGAACTGTAATTTTGTTCAGTACACGTCGAATTAATTCATTCTGTTATTAAAACAAGTAATACTCATTTATAACCAAGCCAAACTAAACCTAACAATAGCTAAATATTGATAATTGAATAATTAAATTTGGAAAATTGGTTGGATCATGTGTAACTGTTATTAGGTCAGATTAGTTTTCAGTTTGTTAGGTTAAATTAGTCATATCTTGAACAAGTTTCTCATCTTTCACGTGGTGAAACATATTTAACTATGATTTAATAAAGAAAACACTTGGTTAAATTTCACTAATATTTTGGTTTTTTATTCCAACTAGTTTCGACTTTGAGTCATTCTCAAGGAGTACAGGAAATTACATTTTTACAAACATTATGTACAAGAGAGGTTAATTTAAATTTTATGGTTAAGCAATAAGGGCTGTCATGATGGGTGAGCTCCACAGATCTTCGATGTCATTAACAATTGGTTTTCCCTGATTTATTGCTTTCTGGATCTCCAGTCCTTCGCGATAGTTGAGATGACGACCTTTATTGCCTGTGTATAAAATCTTTAGCGTTTGGTTATTAAAAAAGTGATTATTGTCAATGCAGTGTTTAGCTATTTATGGCACACTTTGAAAAAGATTTATTCCAACAAAAAATAGCCAAGAATATATTTTACTGGAAAAGATACGTAGACGATGTGTTTTGTATTTGGACGGGCACTAACAGACAACTAGAAATATTTAAAATCGAGCTAAATAATATTAATAAACATATACAATTTACCGAAGAAATAAAGATAAACAATAGCTTACACTTTTTAGACATAACAATTACAAGAACACATAATAAGTTAGAATTTAAAATTTTTAGAAAAGATACATTTTCAGACGCCATTATCCCAGAAACATCAAACACACACCACAAAATTAAATATAGCACATTTCATTCATTAATTCATAGATTAATACATATACTTCAAAGCGAACAAAACTTTTTACAAGAAACAAAAATAATAAAAACAATAGCAGTAAATAATGGATATAGTAAGCAATTATTTGATAATATGATAACAAATAAAAAATCAAAACAATACCAAAAATATTTTTATATCCGAGACAAGAAAGAAAACACAAGTTGGTGTAAGTTAGATTTTGTTAGCGACTTTTCTCCAAAAGTTAAAAAATGTATTAAAGGGCAAGAATTTAACATAATCATGACTAACCCAATAAATTTGGGCAAACTCCTAGTGAATAGTAAACAAAAAACTGATAAATTTAAAAAGTGTGGAGTGTATGAAATCCAGTGCGACGATTGTGACTCAATATACATTGGCCAAACCGGGAGGAATTTCAAAAAACGACTGGAAGAACACAAAGCTTCAATCATAAATAAAAAATATTGTACTGGGTTAGCTAAACACTGCATTGACAATAATCACTTTTTTAATAACCAAACGCTAAAGATTTTATACACAGGCAATAAAGGTCGTCATCTCAACTATCGCGAAGGACTGGAAATCCAGAAAGCAATAAAACAGGGATAACCATTTGTTAATGACATCGAAGATCTGTGGAGCTCACCCATCATGACAGCCCTTATTGCTTAACCATAAAATGTAAATTAACCTCTCGTGTATATAATGTTTGTAAAAATGTAATTTCCTGTACTCCTTGAGAATGACTCAAAGTCGAAACTAGTTGGAATAAAAAACCAAAATATTAGTGAAATTTAACCAAGTGTTTTCTTTATTAAATCATTAAATTAGTCAGTCAATTAGATACTGAGGTTAGTTTATAAAGGCGATAAATTTGAAATTTCTAACTAGTGATCCTTGATTAAGCATGAAGTAAAATTTGGAGTTTAGAAAAGCCTGAAAATTTGGTTTGGTCGCGTAGCGCGAAGCGCTACGCGGCCAAACCAAATTTTCAGGCTTTTCTAAACTCCAAATTTTACTTCATGCGCCACCCGTATGAAACGATAATTTGATTTGAAGTTCAAGATATGCTTAGGTAGATACCTATAGAAAATTGATTCACAACCCACACTTTAGAAATGATCGATATAATAATCGATATACAATAATCGATTATATCTAGATATTTTAATAATCGACTAACTCGGTTATCGTATCTTAATTATTGCCATCACTAATTTCGAAGTCGATTATTTAGAATATGTAATTACAAATTTGAATAACAAAATGGTGGATCTAAAACAGCGTACAAAAATGATAACAATTGTCATACATGATATTTTGGATATAGGGGTTTTCGTGGTCATTGATTAGGAATCTGAAATTTAAAGTTGTAAACAAAATGGCCGTCATAAATTATAATTATTGTAATTATTTAATAAAGTTTCGAATATAGAGTTTTTTGAGATCACTGAGTAAGAATCTAAACTCAAAAATGTGCAAAACAAAATGACGGATCCAATATAATAATGTAATTATATAGAAGGAAACTTATTCTTAATATATAATTTAATAAAAAATCTATAAACATATTTATAAGAAATAGTTTTTTTTAACTGGCGGATTACTTCCGCTAACATAATTTCTACCGAATTACATTCGAACATTTGCTATTTCTGTATAGAAATGATTTCTCCGTATGGTAGACTAGAATTGTTTCAAAATGTATGATAGTTTTTTCTAGCAACAAAAAACCAACTGAAGTGTTTAGTTAAAATTGACGTTTTTTTATCAAATGCCGCCATTTTGTTAATTTTTATTGAAGTTGATTTCTTTTAGTCTATTTTAGAATTACACTCATTCTTAGCAAAAAAAATGTATGCTGAACTGTTTCTGATAACTCTAGCGATCTGTAAGACTTCCGCCAGGAGGCAATGTTTTCTGAGAAGAGGTTCCGTCTTCGCTGTATATTGAAGGTATTTACCTTCCGAATCAGTTGTAATTTTTTTTGATTACTCTCCAATTACTTGCAAACGAAATAGCACCTACTGGCAGCTAGTTTTTTGCTGTTTGTTTTTACAATAGCATTACAAAAAAAGGTGGCCTTAAGCTTTCGACCGAACACGGCAGAACATATAACTTTTTCCTTGTTTAAAATAATAGTTTTATTATTTTTATGTAGGTTTTCATTGATAAAGATTGTTATTTATTAAAATAATAAATTATTTCTACTATTTTTATCATGCAGTTAATAATTCTAATTACTTTAAGGAGATGAATCCATTTTACAGATCTAAATTCTGTTAACTACACGCTTATCAATCCACGAATACAAAAATCGTAAAAATCCCGCAATTGTGCTCGCCAGATGTGCACCGCTACTTTTGGAATTGGAACGCATAGGTATAAGATATAAATGGCAACTCCATAGAGAACTTGATAGAGCTAATACTAATCCATCGAAAGTAATTTTGTTTTTACTTTTGGCCAGCTTTTCGGGATTTTGATCTGTTGTGTGTGGGTCTCCTAGTATTGCGATTTGGTTGATAAGTCGTCATTCGCTAGATATATAATTAAAAACAATCATATTTTTGGCGAGGATGTACTGTCAGTAATACATTTTGCCGAAATGGTCGTAAGATAAACCTCCTGGAGTCTCTGGAAATTCACAGAGCACGCGATAATCCAGAAATTCCCGGAATAAACGATAAGCTTGACCTTTTTCAAGCAGTTTTTAACTGTGATTTTTGTTTAAATATGTGACGAATTGTTCGTTTAAATTACTTCTAGTTTGATAATGGCAAGTTAAAGTTGTCGAAACCATAGTCAACACAAAAATCTCAGTTATACAAACAAAGTTTAAGTGTCTTATTTCTGTAAATAACGATGTCTAACGAAGTAGAAGCCTCTACAGTTAACTATTTGTGGCATATCAATGAAATTAAGGTGAAAAAGTCAATTTTGCATTTTGGGATATGATTCTAAAACTTGATGTTAATACAACAAAAACGAATCGCCCGACAAACTAAAATCGATCATCATCTGATGCGTCCTAGCATTATCTTTGCAAATAAGTAAGATATGGACTATTTTAGAAAATCACGAATTTAAGTTTTTTGTGTTTAAATAAATTTGGAGTTAATCAACATTTCGTTTCTTTAGTCCTTACTTAACTATTATTGTTATAGTGGAACATATAAATAAAACTTGCAAATATTTAGAAACATTTTTAAATGTTTGCGTTTTTTCATCTATGACATTTAAAAGCAATGGAAACTTATAAGGATCCGCAGAAAACCAAAACTAAATGAGATTTATAGCTTTTTCAAATGGATAGAGCATGATTTATTTAAAATTGCTATAAACTCAAGTGTAGTTTGACTAACTGTTTCTTATAAACTACTGCACTTTATAAAACTTTTTTGGCTATAGTAATAATTTCTTAACGTGTGACAAATATTTTGAGAATTCAACATAACATTAAAATGAAAACTAAACATTTGAAAAGTGTACATGTCGATGTGCCGCAAGAGTTACTTTTACTTTCACACGGTTTTACATTTGGCTTTCTGTTGCAAGGTATGTTCAAAACCTACTACTTTACTCAAAATGATTTTGTAAATATATAGCCTACTTTATTAGTTATACTTGCTAATAAATAATCACAACTAGAACATTTTGTTGCTCTTATTACATTTAATTTATTGTCACAACAGTTCAACTAATTTATAAAGATCTGAACGAAAACCTTAGTGTAAATCCGATACTTCTTTTTGGTGGATATCTGCAGGTCAATTAGAAAGTAATTAATTAAGTTGGAATAAATTTCAAATATAGAATTACGTCATAAAAATATGATTGACATAGAATTTTAACATTGTTAACCTTAACAAAAGTGTTGGGTACTAAAAGTTCTTGTTTATTACAGTTGCAACATAAACGCACTCTTAGATATGCTAGAAAATTTGTTTAGTCAGTTCATTTCAATATATTCAATTAATTTCAAGATAATTGAATTTATACATGTCCAGTCAATTAGTTGAACATGTATAAATTCAACTTTATTTCATAGCTACATAACTTGAGCGCAATAACTTTGTATTTATTGAACTAACTACTAACCCAAAAATGTTATAACTATCTGAAAACAATCATAGACTATAGTCATCCAAGACATTTACCGAAATTTAATGCCTGGATTAGAAATGTTTTTTGCCTGTGCTATTATATGTCTGAGTGGATCGAATTGGTTTTGATAATAAATGCCTCATTTGTTATAAGTAATTCCTTATCGCATAATTTTCGTTAAAATCAATATTTTAATATGAAATAATTACTCGTAATACAAATTTTGCCTACACTTGTATACATAATAATAAATCAATGATTGAATAAAGCTATTTGCATGAATAAATGCATAAACGCAGTTCGTCTTTGAACTTTAGGTCGATGGAAAATGTCTATTGTATTTATTTGACAAGAAATTATAGTGATATGGAGTTAAAAGACGAATTTGATATCAAAGTATTTATTTTTATGCAACTGATTTATATTAGTAGTAGTAATCGAAATATTGTTATTAGTTTCTTTTTCGTTTTTAGACTGTTCAATTCCATTGGTGGCATGTTCAGATCAGCCCTTGTTTCTCAAACCACATCCTCCAAGCAATCGAGAAGCTATTGACGCATTTTTACTTCCTGAGAAAAATCAAATAATTTCTGTGAAAACAAACGACAAAGTTCAATTAGAATGTCCGGGAGGTAAATTGAAATTCGATGGTGTTAACATTCAAGTAACATCTAAAAATATAAGATGCTCTTCAAAATATAAATTTGAATTTGATGGAAACATCGTTGATATCAGAAAAGTATTCTGCACAACAAAGATAAAAGCTACAGCAATTGAAACAGCAAATATCTGCTATAAAACATTTAAAGAAGCAAAACTCGGCTTTAAATTGGCAGATAACAGTTTTGTAAACCACATCACCGTGTGTTTTGACCATTACGAGCTGAACACGCTTTACACAGTTTATGATTTAAGTTCAAAAATTAACCAGTATATAATTTGTGATAGGACGACTTTTATAGATAGTGGGTTTTATAAAATAAGCAATCGAAAACTCAACGATGTATACGCACAAAGAAAACAACTAAAATACTTCAACAACCTACTTGGTTTATCTGATACTTCAAACATGTACATCAAAAAAACACCTTCATATTACATATGTAGAGGCCATCTAACTGCGAAAACTGACTTTATATATTCCTCGCAGCAATTACTTACATTTGATTACGTTAATACAGCCCCGCAATGGCAAACTCTCAACGTTGGAAACTGGCTGAATTTGGAAAAAAGTGTTCGCAAATTCAGTACGGACATGAATCTGAACCTTAAAGTGTACACTGGCACTTATGATGTAACAACGCTTCCCCAAGCCAGAACTAACATGGATGTTAAATTATACTTGTATGTAGATGTGAATAAAAAAGCGATGCCAATTCCGAGGCTTTTCTGGAAGGTTGTATATGATCCTCAATCGATGAATGGAGTGGCTTTTATATCTGTTAATAACCCTTTTCATTCTAATAATGTTCCTGACAATGTTATTTGCAAAGATATTTGTAATCAAATTAATTGGATAAATTGGAATCCGATGGATCAAAAGAGTGGGTATTCGTATTGCTGCACCGTTGATGATCTAAGGACGCACGTTAAAACGTTGCCCAGTTTTCCTGTGCTTGGGCTTTTAAATAGGCATACAGCGACCAATATTGGTGTAAAACGACCTCAATCCCCATCTGCGGGTGGAGCTGTATTAAAAAGACCAAGAATACGTGCCGGAGGAAATATCGGGAAGTAAAGCTGAGATGAAATTAAACCTCAGTTTAGTTGAATCAGGTATAGTAACGAAAAAATACGTGCAATATGTGAAAGTTGTTTTACACCTATTCTGTATACAGGCTGGTGATATTTTCGCTGATCACCATTGGTATCTTGGGAACAGTAAAAGATACGGGGTCAGTTAAATTAGACAAAAGTTGCGCGTTACCATGACGATTGAGAATCTAAAAAAAAAAAATCCGAGAAATTTTGATTGGTTCCTGATTTATTACAAAAAAAAAATATTTCAGAAAAAAAAATTATTTCAGAAAAAAAAGATTATCTTCATTTCCATAAACGTTGTTTTATTCAAACTTGGTAGCTTTATATTTTTACCATTTTAAGTTTATTTATTTATTTATTAACGGAATCTCCATTTTACATAAGTGTACATAAGTTGAACGATGTAAACAGGAATTTTACTTAGACCTTTTAGATGTCAAGCTGCGATAGTCAATTTTATTTATTTTTAATGGCCGCCATACTGAAATACTACTAGCAGAGCTGGGTCAAATCCTCGTAAAAAAGATTCGAATCACGAATCCGAATCACCTAATATGATTCGAATCACGGTTACTCGAATAAAGGATTCGTAAGAGATAAATATGATTCGAATCAAAGATTCGAATCCTGTTTTTCCGAATCACGAATACAAATCCTTTAAGAATAAATTTGATTTTATAATTATTCTTTTAACCATTTTTATATAAATTTCTCTACTAGTTGTTTTAACAAAAATATTGAAAATCTAATTATTTGTTATTAATACTGAACATCGTTGATAACAGACTAAACATCTGATTCCCTGTTACTCGGATTAAAGTAGTATTTGTGTGTTTCTGAACTTCACTTCCAATCAGTGTTTTATACGCGTGGCGCATGAAGTAAAATTTCGAGTTTAGAAAAGCCCGAAAATTTGTCTCGGGTCGCTGTGCGACCCTCGACAAATTTTCACGGGGCTTTTCTAAACTCGAAATTTTACTTCATGCTTAGTCTGGGAGTGGAAAACACTCGTTTAAAGCTTCTAATTGAACTCTATTATAAAATCGACGAATGCCGGAAAATTACATAGATAAAAAATTCACTGAATATCATTAAAACCGAGAAAGTCAGAGAAAAGTCATGAAATTATACTCAAATTGACAAAAACACTAACAAAAAAGCCATATGACATTATTAAATTTGTCAAAATCAGCAGGAAAAATTTAACATTTCAGATTATGGCTACCATGTCAGTTTTACTTCAAATAATATTAAACATAATTTTGAAAACTAGATTATTATCTTTAAAAACATTTTTAGTCATTAAATGTTCTTATCACAGCATTCAGTTTGAAGTTTAGAACGAGGGTTTCCACTCACTGAGTGTCTTTTTGAAATTTCGAATTTACCACAACAAACCCCAAACTTTGCAAGTCTTGAAACCCAACATTGAAGAAGAAATCACTAATTTGGGGTCAGATGTTTTACGAACAACAATTCAAAATGTTGTAAAACGAGCACAATCAACATAAACTCAAGAAATGTTAGTTTTGACCAATATCGTGTTTTTAACTTTATATTATCAATTGTACACCTTTAAATTAACTTTCAGTCAAAACATTGCCCAATTTTTTCATTGCTAATAAAATGACAGCTAATTCATATTATGACATTACTTTTGCCTTATATTACACGAGACAAAAAGTTTATATCTTAAGAAATGTTAGTTTTTGTTTTTTAACATAGATTTACTGTACTTGTTTACGCACGAAGTAAAATATAGAGTTTAGATAATTCTGAAAATTTTGTTTAGTTGCGTAGCGAAACGGATAAAACACTGAAATATTGTGAAATTGGAAATACACTGGTTTTTCTTATTATATTTGAATTTCATAGCAAATTCAGTTTAATTTTATTAGAAATATCTATGTCCCGAGAAATACAGCGAGTTTTTCTTACGTCACACATGAAAGTCCTCGCGTGGCGTGAAAAGTCAATGTAATTAAACTAACAAGGCCGACCCGGTTTTAAATTAAGACAACCTTGTAGACTAACCACCTTGATTGCTGACGTCATGCGTGGAAGTCCTCACGTGACGTGAACAATCAAGGTAATTAAACAATACAAGGTCGGCTCGGTTTAAATCAAGACAAACTTACTTACACACCTTGGTCGATGTCGTCACGCGTGGAAAGTCGTACGTGACGTCAAAACCAAGATCATTGCTGTGCAAGGTTGTCTCGATTTAAACCGAGCCGACCTTATCACGAGCAAAAATCCTCACATGACGTCAAAATCAAAGTCATTACTGTATAAAGTCGACTCGGTCTAAACTGAGACATTCTTGTATAAGGTTGTCTTCATTTAAACGAGTGTTTTCCACTCCCAGACTAAGCATGAAGTAAAATTTTGAGTTTAGAAAAGCCCCGTGAAAATTTGTCTCGGGTCGCGCAGCGACCCGAGACAAATTTTCTGGGCTTTTCTAAACTACAAATTTTACTTCATGCGCCACGCGTATAAAACAGTGATTTAACGAGAAATTTAAAAACACACTAAAGACATTTTTCATGTTAATCCTAACTTTGTAAGTATTCGAATCCTATTATAAATATTCGTTTCCTTTTATAAATATTCGAATCCTTTGATAAGGATTCGAAACCTTTTATATGGATTTGAATCACTCACATTTGGATTCGAATACGAATCCTTTTAAAAAAATGTAACAAATCCGGATTACGAATCCAGTTGAACTAAAGTATTCGAATACCTCTTTTGAATCCTCTAAAAGGATTCGAATCCAGGATTCGAATCCTGAATGATTCGAATCCTGAATGATGCGAATCCTGCCCAGCTCTGACACCTAGAAGGTCTAGAAAATGTTTGTTGACATTATTCAACTTGAAGCAGTAAAAAATATAAAGTTACCGAGTTTGATTAAAATTGCATCAATGGTATTGAAGATTAAAAACAAATCTAAAATCACAATTTTTATATTTTTGATGATAAATCAAGAACCAATAAAAATATCTCGGATATCTTTTCAAATTATTTTGTCTAATTTAATCGACCTGGTATCATATCAACGAAAAAATCACCACCCTGGTGCAGTGGATCCTAACCGGTGCTCTGCGTTCCACAGGTGATCCGTGAAACATCAAGGCAACAGTAAATTTTGATGGAATAATTAAATTATGTTTTTTTATTCGCAATACCAACGTAGGGTCAATTACTACTCACAAATTTAATTTTTTATGACTTGAAATATTTGTTGTAAACAAATATTTTATTAGGATTATATAAATCGTAATAGTACATATATATTTTATAGGTTATATCTTAATATCACAGGCTCGTATAATAAAGAATATAATGTATCAGATGTTCAAAATATGAATATGGAGAACCGTAACTATTTGGTAAGAACATAATTGTTTTTATATTATCGTCTACTTTTGTTCTATTTTTATTTTAGCTCAACTACAGGCCAGTTTCTTCCAATACTATTATATTTTAAATCATAATTAATTATGTATATTACTATTACTATAAAAATTTTGTTTATTGAAATGGAATAAAATAAATGGATATCTACCTTCAAATTATAGACTACACACATTTTTACCAAGTTATATAATGAAAACAATTTCTGAATAAATAACTTTATTACTATTAATGATAGGTATTCGCTAAATAGGAAATGTTTGCAATTTTATACCCTTACTTAGATTATGTCCAGAAAAAAATAGAAATTTTAAAAAGCTTAGAAGTTATTGAAAAACTTTAAATTGCGATTTTCGAAAATCTGCCATATCCTTTTATTTCAAAAATTGGAAATTAGGGAGACCGGAAAGAACCGCACAGGAAAAAATCCGAGGTGGAAAGAACCCTACGCAGAAAGAACCCCACACAGAAAGATCCCCACAAGGAAATAATCCCACGAGGAATGATTTAGACGCCGAAAAGATCCGCAGCGGAAAAAATCGCAAGGGGAAATAATATCTTATGAAAATTAATAATTAATTTAATTTTGATCATGGCATTGAAACATTGTTTTATGTGCATAAACTCTACAATATTATTAAACTTAAGCTGGCCCGGGTGGAGCTCATGCGGTTTGGGTTAGGTTAGGAGGTTAGGTTAGGTAATCCCCCCGATTCCGTACGCGAAATGTTAAATTTAATGTATACGTTTATCACAATCCTCACAATCTAAGTATGCATATCAAGCACTAAACGCGCCTAGACTGTGATGTTAAAATAACATGTACGTTAAATTTAACATTTCGTGTACGAAATAGCTCTGATTATCTATGTATGTATTGTCTATAATATGATTTTTTCTATGTTTGGAGTGTATTGTGGGTTTTTTTTCTGCGTGAGATACTTTCCGAATGGGGATCTTTTCGCGTTGGGATCTTTCCTCGTAGGAATTTTTCCGCGTGGGATTATTCCCCCGTAGGGATCATTCCGCGTGGGAATTTTTCCGTGTGGGATTTTTTTCTGTGCGGTATTTTCCGATAGGGGTTTTGTAGAACTAAAAATAGGATCTTGTCTTAGTTTTACTGATTTTAGTTTGCCAGACGATTGGTTTTTGTTTTCTTAATACCAACTTATGTTTTTCAAATGGTAGCGAAGAGCACATTAATGAACTGCATTTTTCACGCTGATTTTAAATACCTTTGTACACAAATGCACTTTTTTTTTCTTTTTTTTTTACTTTTTACCGACCGCATTAATGTGTAAGGAAGGTATTGTGATCGGCCAAAAATTGGCTCCCTTTTTTTACGGAAATATCCGTTTTGGGGTCTCTGAAATCCGAATCAAGTGGTGTCGGTCTACCGGTCATACGGTCTGTGGCATGATTTCAGCGAAAATGGCTTATGGGATTGTCATCAAATTTTGTATTTGGGTTCTATTCTATAATTTCTTGCGACTTGTTAAAAATTAGTGAAGACCGGAAACTGAAAGTGAATGTTTACTTTTAGCGTTTTCTTCATATCTCGAAAATTATTAACGTAGTCGAAACATCTTTTAAATAAAAGTTGTAGAGAATTAAAAAATAAACATTTAATGAGTATATGCTTTTTGCGGTAGGTCTTTTAGTTTGAAAATGGTAAATATATTTTTCAAACATCGTTTAACTGCTTTTTTTAGCCAAAAAGGTGGCCATGGCACCAAATACAAATTCCCCACTTCTTTTCTTATTATAACAACAAACATTTCATTGAACTAGCTCAATTTTGAAAGGACATATAAATATTTTTTAGTTTTTTTCTATTTTCAGAAATTTACAATGTTTAAGGGTGAGAAATACGTGACTGGGAGTGAGATAAACTTATGCAGGTTTCAATGTTAATTTTTTAATAATTAAAATCAAAATGTACCATTTAAATCAAATCAAAATTTAACATTGAATTCTGCATCTATCTCACTCCCACTCACGTGTTTCCCACCCTTTGACATCGTAAATTTGTAAAAATAGGAAAAACTACAAAATACGTATATGTCCTGTCAAAATTAACTAAGAGTAAACATTCATTTCCGGTTTCCTTTCGATAATTGGATAAATGAATTTAATAATCTTATATTACTTTAATTTGCGGTCGGTACCTATGTTGGCCACAGAAGATTTTTAGTATTTATTTTAGTTTTATTAAATGTTGAAAACACTGTTACTTTAATTTTTGAACACGCGATTCATTTGGTTATAATTGAAATATAATTTAATTGTATTTCTTTTGTTATTAAATTGATTGATAGTAAAACCTATTGTTCCCAATAGGTTTTTTTGTCTCGACCCGTCTGTATGCGTGCGATTCGGCCAGCGCATATATTTTTCCCGTCTTGCGCGCACTCCTCTCAGCAACTCGGGAAAACGTTTAAGCAGCCATTGCAGAAGAGTAACACGTGCATGTGAATGGAAAATTTCAAACCAATACTGGTTTCCTCAGCTTAGAGGGATTTCCTTTCATTTTAACAATCATTCAGTTAATTATTTTGTGAGTTTGTGTAATTTCCTGACGCCTCGAGCGGAAATAAGCATAGCATTTCTTCTAAACCTCAATTCCATCCAGAGGTAGAGCATTTTTTAAGTTTTTTATTGATTAGAATAAATCTAATTATTTGAAAATTATTATAGGTTATATTTCGCATCGTTTACTTATTAATCGAATATATATAAACCATAGCTGCGAGAGAGATTTATTTCTAATGTTTTTAAGCCTCATTACCATCGGGAGGTAAGCATTTTGTTTGTTTGTTAATTTAATGAGTTTTTAATTATTTGGGAATTATTGTAGGTTTTTTTAGTTTCCGTTTTATTTCCCTTCGTAATGCTTAATCACGGTTCTATTATGATTTTGGAAATAATAATAACCATAGTTCCAAGAAGTTTTCTTGCTGGTGGAATTTTGGCCGTCGTATTTGGCATAGTAGTCGTTTGTAGGAGTTAGGTGTGAAGTATTCTGGTCATTGGTGTTACAGTAGGCTGCGTTCTGGTTGGTGAAGAAATTGGAAAAAGAAGTAGAGTATCTTGGTTAGGAAAAGATTGGAGACTTAATTTTTACTACTAACTTTTTGTTTTGTTTGTTTCTGAAACTGCAAGTTTAAAATTAGTTAAAGTTAAAGTCAATATTTTTTTTGTTTGTTATAATTTATTGATTTTTTTAATAATACGAGAAGAGACAAAATTTAAATCGTATATATTATCAATTCTAAATTATAGAATAAATTAAATATATACATCATTTTCCTTTGATATTATTGTTACATATTAATGACCTATTGTATGTTAACTTGAGTTTTGCTAATTGTGTTGTTTATCATTGTCATGACATATAGTATGTTGCAACATGTAATATTAGTATCGTAATTCTAATTACCTTGTATAATTATTATTGAAAAGGTATGGCTATATCTGCGTTGAAAAGTAGTATTTTAGTTTAAAAGATTTATTGAAAAGAAAATCAGTAATTTATTTGTTTATTTTTTGTTTATTAATTTAATTAATTGACATTTTCATTTATTTAATTAGTTGTATAACGTTAATTCTATCACAATCTAATTTTTTATATATATTTATTTTTATTTATTAAAAAAAAACATTTTATTTTATTATTGGGAAAACTGTGTTTTGTGTTTGGCTTGTGAATATATGAATTCTGTTAAGATCCTGGTTTGTGATTATTCCTTTGTTAGTTACCTTACCTAATCACGTGGTTCCTTTTATTCTTAAAATCTAGGAACTTCGTTAGTCTGTCGTGCGGTAAGTAAACAGGAAACTAGGTAAAAACTGCGCCACAATATCTATTTTGCGCGTAACTACTTATTATTAGAAATACATATATAAAAATCCAATACTACAGAAACCGACATATATCCTTTACTTAACTGCGTGTAAAATGTTATTACATAATTGTACTCGATAATACCACAATCACGTACGAGCCGAGTGTCAAAACCCCGATGCATTAATGAAAACATAAAATTTAATTAAGCTATGATTTCCCTAGTTTATTTACACTGCAGGGCACAAGTTTGCATTAACTTTATAAATACAAAACAAAATTAAATATATTTTGATTCTTTGATAGTAAATAATCAGAAACAAAAGGTACATGTTAGTAGTCACCGTGTTAATAAAAATAATAATTTTTCAACTTTCTTCAGATCGATAAAAATAAATCTAAAACATTAAAATCTTATTGAAGGGCCTCGAAGGTCCCGTTGCTGTTCTCCTGTGCACCTTGCTGGGTGATGGTGGTAGAGGAGATACTGAACGAAGTACCACCAGGTACTTCGCTGATCATCGTACCGCGTTGCGAATCCTACTACGGAATCGGGCGTGGGTACCCTGTTATTCGGTCGCTTTAGGTGTGGCAGAATCCGGCATCACCGTGTGGATTCTGGTTTACCTGGTTATCTGTGATTAGCTTGCTTTGCTTGTTCCTCTACTTGGCAAGCCAGGGTAGAAGGAACTAATCAGGAGTGCGTCACCGCAATGGGAAATTGTCTTTTTGGCAGTAGTTCAGGCGACTAATCTAGGGGTCGCCAGCGTCGGCGATTTTTGAGGAATATTTGAATTTAGCGCGTTGTTCTCCAGGTTTTTCGCGTTCTCCTCGGCCGCCTTAACCTACAAACCGTATTCCACTCGGCCATTTTTGTTAGTGTTTGCCCCGAAAAGCACGGTCTTTCAGTTTTCCATAGTTTGTGGATCATAGTTTTTCATAATTTGTGGATGATAGATTTTCTGTAAGGTATTTTTAATTTATATGGTTAGATTTACTGTTATTTGATTGATTATTTATACGTATTAGGTTAGCTCTATTTTGATTAATTTAGTTGATATTTATGAATTATTTTTTTTTATATTATTATTCGTAATTATTGTATTCTTGTGATGTGTCCATTTTTGTCAATTAATGTTTTTTAATAATACATTTTTTTATATAATGTCAACTTTTTTTGTCTTAATTTTATTTCTACTTGTTTGTACTTATATTCAGAAATAAATTACAAAACTATAAAAATAAGGTAAGTCTTACTTTCTAATTATTAATCAAGTCATTAATATTAATAATTCATTTATTGAGAATAAGGAATATACTAATTTATATACACTGCGTGTATGTGTTGACATACGCGGTAGTGTCTGTGTGTGAGTAAATTTCACACTACAGATTTCTGTTTTTCACTAATGCATATACATATCTTGACGCACACTAACAGGGATATATGCGTTTGGTTAGTGATAGTTCAGGCGACTATACTAGATGGCGCTTCGAACCGACTTGGTGCGGGACATGGGCTTCCTGAGTGTTCCGTGGAACTGAAGCTTAATCGGGGCCGTGACGGGCCAGCCCTTCTTCATCTCCGCTCGTACCACGTGACGTAGGTGGGGACGCGTGCGTTCGCTCGCCGCAGGGTGGTGAGTCACCCTACTGACGCGCGCTTTTCGCGCGCCCGTCCATGTAATGACGTGTCTGCACAGTAATATTATTATCCCAGGAGAATACTCTATACTTGGTTTAAAGTCAATACAAAATACTTCATGCGCCACGCGTATAACGCAGTAAAGTATTGTGACCTTCAAAATATACTTCTAAATCAGTATGGTAAAGCAGTATATTTTGAACTTCAGAGTATTTTAGTGTTTTATACGCGTGGCGCATAAATTATGATTTCGGATTTAGAAAAGCCTAAAAATTTGAATTGGTCGCTCCACTTCGCTCCGCTTCGCTAAACGACTAATGTAAATTTTTAGACTTTTCTAAACTCGAAATTTTACTTTATGCCTAATCAAGGAATAGAAGCATCAAATAAAACTGTTCCAAAAATGACGAATGTCTCATAATTACTGCAAATGGGAATATGTATTCTAAAAAGGTGTATTGATCTAAATTTGAACATAAAATTGAACCAAAAGGAGCTTTAAAGCAAATTTCTTCATACCTAAAAGTAAATGAGCTTCAGATGCAGAAATCAAGGCAAACATTCTGTAGGACAATTTTGTTCAAGTTCAGTATCAACAGTAATGGTTTTATTAAAATTCGATTTCGTATATTATAATGAAGAGACTTATATGTTCAAAAAATAAAAACTTAACGAAGAAAATATTTCTAAGCAGATAATGTATCCATAAAACTTAGGCTTTTACTTGTAGTAAAAAATCAATGAAAAGGTTTGACATACGGATATTATAATATTTAAGCAGTGCATTGGATTTGTTGTGGTTCATATGAGTAATTCACACCTAACTAAAATGGTTTCAGGTAATTTTACATAACGTAACATTGAAAGAGATTTTTTTCACTATAAATCCTATTGATATTTAGTAAGGACTTCTCGAAATGTATTGCTCACGAATATCCTGGAATGAGCATTGTATACGGCGTGTGAATATTCCATCAGTCCAAAGTTTTACAATTTGACCTCTACTGATTTTTAATAATACGCTTTTAGAATTTTTAGGTACAACCTCATATTTTAATGAGTAATCATGATAAAATTAAAGAAGGAAAATTAGCTTGTAAATATTAATTATAACATTACAACAATTACTAATTATTTTAAATATTTAATTGATGAGGCGGATACATGATGAAACTCCATAATACTATTTGAAATAAAACAACACAGTTGGGAGGGTTTCACTTTAATTGTTGAACACTGCAACATGTTTCACCACACAGTGGCTTCATCAGGCAGATGAAATAATGATTTTACAAAGTACAGGTAGGAGCTTATATACTAATGCAATTAAGTTAATAGAAGGGGGGGGGGGGGGGGTTAATAAGGTAATTAGGCTGAAACTAATACAAACAATTTTGAGCGACTAAATATTGATTAGAGGTGAGTTGTTTACTTCTATTTAGTCATTTAATAGAATACCTTTTTTATTATGTTTATTAATTTCTAATTCTTCTAATAAGTTTAATTTACGACTTTTGTTACATTCGTGCAAAATTTTGAATTTAGGGTTAAAGTTATGTTGGTATTCGATTAAATGATTGGCGTAGGTTGAAGAGGTTTTCTTAAATTGAAAGCATTTTTGAGGTTCTGAAATGCGATCTGGGAAGCTACGTCCAGTTTGTCCAACGTATACCTTAGGGCAATCTCCACACTCTAGCAAATACACGCCAGAGTTCGTAGTTTTATCAGATTTGTCTTTAGAATTATTGATGAATTTATTAAGTGAGTTGACCGTTCTAAAAGAAGGAGTTAGGTTTAAGGATCTGAGTTTTTTGCTGATGGCAATCGAAGGGGGACCGTTAAATGTTAATGAGCAATATTTATTACTCTGATTTTGAAAATTGGTGGGATATACTAATTTCAGGGCTTGTTGTCTTTGTTTTTTAAAAAGGATGTCTAAGATGAGCTTTTGACGAAAGCTGTTGTTATTAGCTATTATGAGAATTCTGGTGAGCTCATTATTAAAATTATTAATTGATAGGGGGATAGTGGTTAGCCTATGCAACATGGAATGGTAAGCTGCTAGTTTATGTTGCATAGGATGGAATGATGTGCTATGGATCGTAGTATCTGTATGGGTCGGCTTGTGAAAAATATTGAATTCATGTTTTTGACCTGGATGTGAAATTGTTAAGTCTAAAAAATTAATAGATTTATTAGATTCGATCTCCCTAGTGAATGAAATATCCTTGTGAATTGAATTAATGAAATTTAAAAGTTGATCTAGCTGTCTCTCCGTTCCTGTGAAACAGGTGAGAGTATCATCAACATATCTAAACCAGTATAGGCATTTATTAAAAAGTGGGTGTTTACTAATTATTTCTTCTAATGAATTCATGAAAATTTCGGCAAGTAACGGACTGAGGGGATTACCCATGGCTAATCCTTTGTTTTGGATGAAGAAGTTGTTATTGAATTGAAAGTAATTTTGTCGTAAACATTCATTAAGGAGATCAAGAATCTCCGACCTAACAATCGGATTAGTCCCCCGGGCGGTCAGCAATCCCTCAACCAGGTTTACCACCTCTAGAGGCGGCACGCTAGGAAAGAGATTACTGACATCAAAGGACACCAACCGGCTTTTCATCGGAACTTTGAGGTCTTTAATTCTAGTGATTAGGTCTAATGAGTTTTTAATAGCAAATGTGGATTTGAATTTCGTGTGTTCGCAAATATGACTAATTAAATATTTTGAAATATTTCGACAAGGAGCCGAAACATATGATACTACTGGCCTAATAGGGGAATCTTCTTTATGGATTTTTAACAATCCATAAAGTTTTGGTGGTTTGGGATTCATAGGGATAAGAAGTTTTGACTGAAACTCGGAAAGGATGGCATTGCAGTTTTTGGTGATAGACTTAATCTCTTTTGTGAATTTATTGGTGGGATTTGATTTTAGTTGAACGAAGTTATTTGAATTGAGAAAATGTAGGACTTTCTCAATGTAGATTGGTTTGGGGATTGCAATAACTGAATTGCCTTTATCTGCTTTAGTGAAAACGATATTGTTTTTAATTGATTTATCCTTAAGGGATTTTGCTGTTAGGAGTTCTGAATTTTTAGAAATCAGTTTTGAAACTTGTTTGTGTTTCAAAATCTCATTCTTTAAAACACATTTATTTTCGATTGAATTATTTTTTGAATTAGTAAGAGCAAGTTCTGTTTCCACTCCCAATATTTCCAAGTCTGAAGGGCTTGGGAGTGTTTTGATGTTATGTTTGAAACCTTTTTGTAATAATTCAATTTCTTGGTCGTTAAATTGAGTCGGAGAAAGGTTAATAAATCTATCATAAAATACTACACTGTTTTTGGGGGATGTTGATGAGGGTTTGGATTTTAAATTGACTAGTTTTTGGAATTTTGTGGATTGGGAAAGAAACTTTTTGTGAATAATGGGTTTAATTTTTGAAAAAATGGTATCTGATAAAACATCGAACTCAACGTTATGTCGTCTAAAAGTGAGTTCTGAGCGGATTACCTTAAGGTACACGGAGATGACATCGCGTTGGGAAAGGCACTTTTTGAAATCTGCCTTCAACCATACCTTTTCTGCTGATTTAACTGCTAAACGGGCTGATTTGCTGTTATTCCCAGTTCTAACACTAATATATCTGGGAATGACACCAAACTGCATACATTTATGTAAGAACCGGATATTTAAATTAACTACACTATACTTCAGTTGTAATTTGAAAAACCATTTCGCCTGTTCACCATCACTGGCTTCTTTTAAATATTTAATTGATGAGGCGGATACATGATGAAACTCCATAATACTATTTGAAATAAAACAACACATGCATTAAAATATAGATTCACACTGTATTGACATATATCACCAATTAAAACCAATACATTCACCACGGAAATGACAGAAGTTCACTTTTTTCAACTTTGAAATTTTTACTAGAAACTTCTATAAAACCTCACTGATGTCTGTTAACCATTGCAATTTTTACTCGAGACATTGGGGAAGTCGAAAGAAATGTTTGTTAAAGACTTCAATCTAACTTCAACTTAAAGTTAGATTTAACCGGATGACGATTATACCACATTAGCACATTACACTTGGACTCATATGGATTTATAGAATAACTAATATAAATGAATACACTCTTGGAAATTCATTTGAGCTGAATTCTAGTTTGTGTCAGCGGCTATATTTTGCCGAAAAAAATGTTTGCTCACGTTGAAGTTAGGTTAGGTTAGGAGAAAGGTTTGCAATAGAATAAATTGCGTACATGCTGTTAGGACTCAATATTTTCAAATTATTTTTTTTATTTAATTAACATTTTCAGTCGAAATTAATTGCATATCTAGATAGTACTCGTCGAGTACTTTCGAACAATATCATTTTTATCTATAATACCCACGGAGTGTATAGTAAATTCTTACCCAAATATTGCCAGGTTTATTCACACTCGTTAGTTTAGGTGGAAACACAAATAATTTAACTTTAATTATATATATTCGAATCCCAAAATACCCTCATGGGGTGTAAGGTTTAACAACAACAGCATTCAACAAAAATATAATACTTCAAGAACAAAGAAAAAAATAATATAAAATTAAATTAGCAGCAATTCTGGATGTATTCTTTCCATCGTTTCCTATCCTGTGTGATTGTCTTTGCTTCTTTCCAGGATGTTCCATTTTTTTCTAGTATTCTCTCTATACCACTGTTCCATGTCTTTCTTGGCCTTCCTCTTTTCTTCTTCCTTTCAACCCTCGTCTCCCAAATTTCTCTTGTTTGTGTAGTCGGCTTCATTCTGTGGATATGTCCCCACCATGCCAGTTGCCTTCGATTGATGAACGTTTCAATAGCTTCTATCTTTAGATCTTTTCTTATATACTCATTTCTGATTTTGTCCATTCTAGTTACTCCCTTCACTTTTCGTAAGTAGCGCATTTCCGCTGCTGTTAATCTGCTCTTCTCTTGATCATTCAGTATCCAAGACTCACACCCATATGTAAAAATAGGCCGATATAAGGCTTTATACACTTTGATTTTGGTTTGCGACGATACCTCCCTTCTATTTAACAATCCTTTATTAAGTTGGTAATATAACTTGTTTGCGCTGTCTAACCTTCTTGATATTTCAGCTGTCGTACTGCCCTTATTATCTATAAATACTCCCAGATATGTGAATCCCACTACTTGCTCAATTGGTATACCACCCAGTCTCACATCCATTGTCCTGCTGTCGTTTGATACTACCATTACTTTCGTTTTTGACTTATTTAGTTTCATTCCTTTTTCTGTTAGTAACTCGTTCCAGGTGTTTAAATTGTCTTGTAAGTCCTTTTCACTGTTAGCCAATATAACTACATCATCTGCAAATGCACAAGTTGTAATTTTCACAATACTTAAATTTCTATATCCTAGTTGAAATGGTTTTGTTGATGATTCTGCTTTCTTAATAATGGAATCCATGAAGACAACAAATAGTAGTGGGCTCAGACTGCCCCCCTGTCTTACTCCTTCCATTGTTTCGAAGGGCTCCGATATGTTATTCTTCCATATTACTCTGCTTTCTGTTTTTTTATAAAGGCACATTATAATTTTTAACAGTTTTCCATTAATTTGGTTTTCTCTGAGACACTTCCATATTTCTTTCCGGGGTACTTTGTCGAAGGCCTTCTCCATATCTAAAAATGCTAAATATATTGTTCTGTCTGCAGCTAAAATTTTGCTTATTATGTCCTTCAATGCGAATATGTGATCTTGTGTACTTCTTGCTTGCCGAAATCCACTTTGTGCCTCTGAGAGTTTTGGTTCTATTTCTATTCTTAGCTTCTTCTCTATAATCTTCTCAAATATTTTCACTACCGTACTAATTAGCGATATTCCCCTGTAATTATTACAGTCAGTAGTATCTCCTTTTTTATGCACTGGGAGAATTAGACATGTAGTCCATTCTCTGGGAATTTTTTTCTTTCTTCCATACATCTCTGAATAATTCCAATATTTTATGTTGTCCCATCTCTCCCATACTTTTTATCATTTCTGATGTAATTTTATCTGGGCCAGGTGATTTACCATTTTTTAGATCTCTTATTGCTGATTGAAGTTCTTCTTCAGTAATATCAATGTCGCTGTTTATTAATATTTGTTCGTTTTCATTATCATTATTGTTGTATGTTATGTCGTTGCTGAGTAGCTCTTGGAAGTGATTTTTCCATCTCATCATTATCTTTACTGAGTCTCTTATAATTTCTCCATGTTCCGTCTTAATTGTTACAAGCTGATTTTTCTTATCACTGTTAATAGATTTTAGCGCTTTAAAAAATAGTTTTTGATTACTACCACTTTCTCTCTCTAATTTATTTCCAATCTCATTCCATTTTGCTTCCTTCTCTTTACGTACAAGATCTTTAACTATTCTCCTCTGTTTTTTATATTCCATATAATTTTCGTTATTTCTACACTGTAAGTATTTATTCCATGTTTTTCTCTTCATTTGCACTTGTTCTTTTATTTCATTTGTCCACCAAGCAGTTAGGTTTTTGTTTGTTCGTCTATTAAATATACCACACACTTCTTTCGCACTTTGTAATATTATGTTTTTGAGATTGTTCCATTTTGTATCGATGTTTACATCTGTATTCCACTTCTGTCTTATTTTATTTTCTAAAATTTTATTGTATTTATTTGCTGTTTCTACTTCTTTAAGCTTGTACGATCTAATGGTTTCAATCTGTACTCCTTTTTCCTCTCTATATTTAATTTCTTGTTCTTTTTTCCTTAGTTTCATCACTATTAAATAGTGGTCACTATTGATTTCATATCCCCTTTTCACCACTACATCACAAATTAATTTCCTACACTTCCTTTCTATTATAAAATAGTCTATAATCGACTTTTCATTTCCTTCATTATTTACCCTCGTAAACGTATGAATATCTTTATGTTTGTAGTACGTATTTGCTATGAGCATATCATAAGTTGTACAGAAGTCCAATAACCTTGTGCCATTTGTATTTCTTACGGTTTCACCATATTGACCTAGAACTTTATACATACTATCTGCTTTCCCTACTCTTGAATTCAGATCACCTATTATAAATACATTTCCTCTCGCCCTTGTTATTGTTGCTTCAAGTTCCAGCCAAAATTTATTTTTATTATCCACTTTATCATCCTCATTGGGGCCATACACAGCAATTATTGTTTCATATTCGTTTCTATATTTAAATTCAAGCAATAAAATTCGTTCAGTGAGGCCTTTCCATTTATTAAGATATCCATATTTTTGCTTGTTTATTAAACAAGCAACGCCTGCTTTGGCTCTAACATTTTCATCAACTCCACTCCATATGAGTATGTGTCCGTTACCTATTTCTTCTATGCCTTTATTTCTTTTTTTAGTTTCTGTTATTACCAATAGTTCTAGCCTGGCCCTTTCAAATTCCTGAATTAGGTAATCTTCCTTTCCTTTTATGCTCCTAACATTCCAAGTCCCATAATATATAAATTGTGCTTTATTTGTTTGTACTTTTGTATGAATATTTTCCTTCTCTTTGTCCTTAATTTCATTTGCATATGTCGATTTTGATGTATTCATTACAGTATTTATATTTTTATTGTCTTTTTTCTTTTTATTTTATCTTCAGAGTATTTAAGTGCGTTTACTTTAAGTTTTTTGTTCCCTTTTGTTTGTTAAGTTTTCGTAAATGTTCATCTCCATTCTCTCCTTGTGGCGAGCGGTCCATTATTGATCTTTTTATACTATTGTTTCTTTCTCTTCCGTTATCAAGCTGTGTCTTCATCTCTTTTTTCTCTTCATTTTCCTTTATTATCAACTTGTCATAATTTATGTATGCTTTATACCCCATATTCCTGGCTTCTTTTAGTTTTGGTATTAAAGATTTCCTCTCCGCTTGAATGGCCTTCGGGTAATCTTCATCTATCCAAATATCTGTACCTTTTAATTGTTTTGAGTTAAAAACAATGTCTTTTTTTATACTCTCATTTATAAGTTTCACAAAAATAGGTCTCTCTCTCCCATCTGTATATCTTCCAATTCTTCTAACTTCAACAGTCTCAATTTCAGTATTTTCTTTAGTTTCAAATTTATTCATTAACATTTTTATTTTCTGTTTAGTTTCTATATTGCTTTCATTTTCCACATCCTTAATTCCCTTTACTATAATATTATTTTTTCTACTCTCTCTTTCTAACTCTTTAATTCTCTCTTCTTGCTTTATGACTATTTCTTTTAATTTTTCATTTTCCCCTTTAATGCCCTGTATTTCTATGACAAATGCTTCGAATTTTTCATTCATATTTATCATATTACTATTTATTTGTGCAAACATTTGTTCCACTCTCGACATATCACTCATTTTTATATTTCCGTTTAATTAAAATAATATTAATTTCAATTTGCGTAAACTTTTAAATAAGCGAGCAGTATGTGATGCGCTGTCCGTATTCTTTTGGCTGTACTCCGCCGGCCGGTGTCTCGATTCGACCGCACCGCGTCGGTTGCTCCGGTGACCAAGGTGATTTTCTTCGCGTTCGCGATTCACGCTTTATCAACGCGGGTCGACCCCTAGGACGTTGATAAATACGTTTTGTTTCTTTTATTGATGTTTTAACCTATATTTCCGATTATTTATTGTTATTAAAACACTGCTTACCGACCTTCAGTACCTTGGGTTATTCACTACTTCACTAGTTAAGGAATGCTCACTCAGTATTTACTAAAATGTTGTATTTAATTCACTTTAAACACTCACAATTTGTAATAATGGAACGGAGCCGATGTATCGGTATTCGCGTCGCCACTCATCTCATTTAACTTTAAACGAAATAGAAATCATACGAATCAATGACGTTAAAATATTTTCATTGATTAATTTTGTTGCGTGGTAATTTCAACTTAACATACTTTAGTTTAGTCTTAGTAATAAATCAAATAATAACTAAGACTAAATAAGTACCCTTATAATAATTTTATGGTCAGTCAATAGAAGATACAATTAGATCTGCAATAAATATTAAATTCCCAATCAGTTTCGGTTCATGCAACGGTTGATATTGTTTTACAATATATTTATTAATTCGTGAATATACAATGCTGATCGAATATATGAACACTAGACAATTAAATAATTAAATGAGAAATTAGTTCAGTTTTATAATGCCATTTAAAAATATTCATATTCAGCTATTATTTACACACCTTATTCGTTAGAGGGAAGTGATTTCTAAATTATGAGCCAGGAAGCTGAAAATATAACAATGGAAGTAGACAAGTGCTTTATTTCTTAGTTACATTCAGCGAAAATATAATTATGTAGATTACTAGGAGTATATTTATCATATATATAAAACACACCAAATCATAATAAAGGATTCGTTTGTTTATTATGCTTGATACATGAATTTCTTGTTTTGTTTTATTCTCTATCTTTTTGTTTTACATATATCTAATGTAATTAAATTGTTATATATTAGGAAATAAATTGTTTCTAACAAAATACTAATCTTTATATAAAAAAAAACATTTTCAATTAAAACAAAATAAATAGTAATATTATTTAATGCCGAAGAGATACATCCACAAAAATATAATTTGTAGTATAATAATGGATAAAATAAATAATAAGTACACTGGTAATCAGGTTCCTAATTCTTGAAAATTCAATACAGCCAGATACAACAATCTGTATTTTTAGGGCAATCATTCGCTCTTTTGCCTAAGTGCAAAATTGTGGTAGGACAATTTGGTATGCATTCTCCTCCAAGACTGGCGCATGGAGTTGCTGAAAATATATAAAAGAGAAGATGTTCATATTATAAAGTTGAAATTATTTATTAAAATAAATAATTTGTTTTGCAAATTAATGTGAAGAAATTAACATCAAATCATCAAATCAATAGTTTTCAAACCGAATTACGACAAAATGTAATCGACTCACATTGGACTTTATTTTACATTAAATATATTTTGAATTCTAAGCTATGTTGAACTCGAAAAGATAGCTTACGATTTCAGTTTTCAGAATTTTAAATACAAAATATAAATATACGATAATATTTATATAAACCACAAACAAGTCTTAATTAATTAATAATTAAGGCTTATTGTTTGCGGTTTTTATAAATATTATTGTAATTTTATATTTTAAATATTTATTTTACTTATTAACGTGAGATCAACGTTAAGCTGTATATTTTTTTTTAGAAAAGCCTGAAACTTGGACCAAGCCAAATATTTAAGCTTTTCTAAACTCGAAATTTTACTTCACACTTAATCAAGAAATGAAAACATTCGCTGGAAGCTTAAATTGACGCTATTATAAAAACAACGAATTCCTGCAAATTTACCAAACCCTGTAAATATTAGGATATGTATTACTTAAAAAATCCTTGTATAATAAAATAATGCTATATAAAACTACTTACTTGGACAACAAACTTCTCCTTTCTTTGAACAATCTACATCCTTTATCTTGAGCTCTGCAGGACAAGATTTATTAGGAATGCATATTCCACCCTTGCCACTACAATTATCTAAAACATATATTAAAAAGTTTTAATTAACACAAACAATATTTTTTTATCATTTTGTTTTGCAATCATTAAGGGTGCTTAAATACTCTTAGATATTCACCTGTAGTAGGCTGTGATGTGATGTGATAAAAACGTGTAATCAGTTTCATTTCAACACTGATTTACATACTGTTCGTTTGTTTTATCGTGCTCATCATTAGGATTTCGAAAACAATTAGAGATACGAAGACGATTAGATTAGACAAAATTTCATCTAGCCTTATTTGTTTTCAAGACATAGTAAAAAAGGGAAAATCGACAAATTTTATTGTTGCTATACCTTTGTTATTGAGAGAGATAACTAACTAAAATTTGAAATGTATTTGTGAAACAACAAAATTGACAGATTTTCTACAGTATCCCATTTTAAAGATACGACATTATAATTCAATTTTTATTATGGCAGCCATATATGATATTTATACTATCATATAGAGCATAAAATTTGAGTTAGAAATAATGTGTCATATTTCAAATTAAAATGGAAACTGTCACGTCTTATAAAATTAAACACTGCATAAAATCTGTAATTTTTTCTATTTTCAACAACTTATTTAAACTAAGTACAAAGTTTCAGCTTAATATCTCTTTAAAAAACAAAGTTATAGTAAAAACAACATATTATCAATTTTCAACTCTTTTCCATAAATCTTTGAAATATGTGCGAGATAAAAACTATAAACTATTGAAAACACTAAATTGGTTAAGTGAGACGAAAGTTTATACTTTTTACTGTCAGTAAAACTATGTCAACAACAGATTTTTTACAGGGTGTCCCATTTTTTTTTTTTTTTAGATATTACGGTTATCTTTTTTTACATATGACACTGATTTGCAGCTAAGATTCTAGCTAAACAAATGGCTGCTTTCTAAATAACAAAGTTATCGCATAATTAACCTTTTATCAATTTTCACTTTTTTCACCATATCTTGAAAACAAATTAAACTAGACGAAATAAAAAAAATAGAATATTTTGCCTAATTCAACCATCAACCATAATTTACATGATCCTAATGGTGAGCACAATAAAGCAAACGAACTGTATAATGGTTTTAAATAAAACGTGATTCAGAAAAGGTTAGTCGATTTTCAATTGACTGATTACTTATATTGTAATAACTTGGAGTATGCTGTGTTCAAATATAATGTTGTAAAGTTAGGTCTTTAGTTTCCACTGAACGCTGATTTAGAGAAAATTGTTGACATTTTGTAGGTATACCGGATGTAAGACAAAACAAGTTCTCATCCTATAGTTTTTTTTTAATTATTATATGAGATATCAATGTGAAAATTAATAGGTTCCATATATACTAGTAAACTGTCTAGGGGCCAATGAAGGTCACCACAATCAGAAAATAAACACACAATCCGACCATGAGGTTAAGGCTGTGATTTACAATGGGTAAAATCATACGTTTTTGGTAGTCACTAATTCAGTAATCCCAGCACCGTGGGTGTTCTAATGACTGTACAACATTGTAAGGTATAACAAAATAGTCCTTAAACTTGGAAAATTGTATTGTCGCCAATTTAAAACAATTTAGATTATTTGTTTTTTTTTTTGTAATAAATCCTGAAAATAGCTATTTTTAAATCAATTATTTACTCAATTTTCAACAACAAATACGCTTTCTACGGTAAATTCAAGGGTGTCCTTACATTATACATCCAATTTGCTCAATAATTATTACCAAATATTTCACACGTATGGTTATCTGCAGGATGTGGTAACATATCTATACATTTTATTTCGGTTATTCTCCACTAGGTGGATCTGTTAATTTTTGTATTTGTAATAAGTACATGAGTGAATTACATCTTGTGTGCGCGTTTTTTTTTTGTAAGCGAGCGGCGACAATTCGATTAGTCACCGCCAGCGACGGCTCGCAGCCTAACTTCAGGGTCGGCCAGAGACCCAAGGTAATATGTATCAGTTATTGAAAGGTGACTTTGTTGTGCAATTCCGTATATTTATAAAGCGCGATCCCAACCTCAAATTTTGTGTGCCTTGGCGCTGTGGCCGACCCTGAAGTTAGCCTACGAGCCGTCGCTGGTCACCGTTCTCCACGATTTGCACGATTTCGAGTTACTTTATTTTTAAACTTCTCGAAGACAGCCCAAAGACTCGGCGCGGGGCAATATGGTTTCAACATTTTCTTATATTTAGATAAAAATTGTATACATGAATGTTCGTGTATGCTAATTTTGAATATAGCGATAAAATGTTAAGAATCCTCTATTATGATACAATATGACCATTCTTACGATGATAATGTTTTGAAAAGGTGTATAACAGTTACAGTATAAACCAAAACAACAATTTAAAAAATAAATTTAAGTATTTAAAATATACATATTACAATTATAAATATACCGTGGTGGTGTCTCCGGATTACTGCCCGAAAATAAATTATAATACATTTTTCGACAAAAAGTCGACAAAAATGAAGTTTAACAACGCATGATAAGGGAGATTTACAATTTTAAAGAATTTTGTTTTTGGAAAAAGTAAATTGCAAAATTTGAACTTAATAACATATTTTTAAAATTACTTATTCTTTTACTTATTTATCGCACATTTTTCTCGCTAATTCATTTTAAACTATTGTATATCCAATGGATTAAAATGTAAATAATCAAATTGGGTAAAGTACGACCCCTAGCATATAAATGTTCGGACAGCAAAAAAAAAAAAAAAAACATTATTTTGAGTATATCTAAATTGTAAACGTTTATTTGTTCGAAGTTTTCAGATTTTCATCAATCAACTTAATACTGACGGGTCATCAGTTTCTATAACTTTCATCAATTTACGTTTCATGTTGGTGATTTTCGTCATTTGACATTATTAAATAAAAATTAACATATCTCGGAGTATTGAAAACCTCATGAAATTTGATATACCGGGTGTACCATTTAACCTGACAAATCAAAATAACTTGAAAAATACGCATCATACAAAAAACGTTTCCAGACCAAACATTAATAATACCAAAGGGGGCATCATCCTGTTCTTAATTCAGCCCTCTGCTCCACCCCCAGTAGGTGGGGCGGGGGGCAATTTTAAAATGACAAATAGGAACCAATATTTTTTATTAAAGATTCGGATTTTACGGAATAAAATATCAATTAATGTTTGGTGTGGAATAATTGGTGATAAACTTATCGGACCATATTTAATTGACGGCAATTTGAATAATAACACATACTAAAACTTTCTTAAAGAAGTACTACCAAGGTTGCTAGAAGAAGTAAGTTTAGATGAGAGGCAAAACATGTGGTTTCAACATGATGGCTGCCGAACACATTATTCGTTAGTAGCACGCGAGGTATTAGATTGCAATACAATAATCGCTAGTAATAGGACCGGTGAAGTGGCCAGCCATATCGCCAGACCTTACCTCCTCTGATTTTTTCTTGTGGGGTTACTTGCAAGATGCAGTTTATAAAGAAACACCTACTACTCGCGAAAACATGCTGCAACGAATAAGGGATACTTGCTCTGCAATTACACCTGGCATGCTTATAAGATGAGTACAGGAATTCGTAGAGTCAACACGTGCATTGAACATCAAGGACATCATTTTTAGCATTTAATTTAATCAAGCACCCCGACGGAGACTGGCGAGACGCCACTAACTTTTTATTTATGTCAAATTTAGTTTATGCGATTACAGCCATCTGTTTTAAATAAAAACAATGTATCATTAAAAACGTATGTATTTTTTTCCGTAGAATCCGAATCTTTAATAAAAAATGTGGGTTCCTATTTAAAATGTCAAAGTTGCCCCTCGCCCCACCTAGGATGATGTCCCCTTATGTACTATTAATTTTTGGTCTGGGCACGTTTATTCGTACGATCGACTTTCTGCACCAAATTTTCCAGTTATCGGTACCTGTTTCAACGACACACTTCAACATTCCTATGTTTTCTGTTTATTTTAATAATTTTTTTGTATTGAAAGTCTAAAGCATATACTCTTGAGGGATAAATCTCAAAACGCGTCTATAGATGGCTTAAGACTTTTTCTGTAAGATCGCCCAAGAATTTGGCCTAATGTTCCGTTTTGCATACAAATTATGCATAGAACAGTATATCTGTCGTGTAACTCAAATATTCATTGTATAATTCAATATCTGTCGGAGTATTAACTCGAGAGGTAGTTGTTTCAATGAATATTTGGAGACTTGTCTCAATGAAACTAAATGTTTGCAGAAAGTCGATATTAATTTTAATTTGTTTATATATTTTGGTTAGAGATTTATCAATTTTAAAGATTTTCTTCGATATTGTCAAATTTCATTGTAAATTTTTATATTTTTTGTAAATTTTCCCCCGCTCCCCTTGGATACATATCAAAAATGTCAACTAATGTAAAAAATATACATTTGATAAATTAATTTGATAAATTACGAATTGATTTTTTAAAATTTTTCTAAATCTGAATAATTTTTTTTTGTAAATCTTACATAAAAACATTTTAAAAATTTTGACAAAAATCTCTAAATATCGAAAACCTTGTGAAAATGTTATCACAAAATCTTTAAATAATCTCCATATGTTAAAAATTTCATTAACATTTAATAAATTAATAAAAACATCGAAATATTAAAAAACTGACGACATTTTTTTTAAATCAACAAAATACTGAAAATCTCATAAAATTTTATGCTTGTTGAAAATCACGAAATATTGAAAATTTCATCAAGATTTTATGAATCGACAAAATTCTCGAAATATCGAATATCTGATGTAACTCTCAAAGTATTAAAAGTTTCATGAAATGTTCATAAATCGACGAAAATCTCGAAATATTGAAGATCTCATGAGACTTCTAAATGGACAAAAATCGACAAAATGAGTGTCGTCCACTCCCAGACTAAGCATGAAGTAAAATTTTGAGTTTAGAAAAGCTCCAAGAGAAAATTTGTGCAGCGACCCGAGACAAATTTTCAGGGCTTTTCAAAACTCGAAATTTTACTTCATGCGCCACCCGCATAAAACAATAATCTCACATTTGACATTTGATATTGACATTTCATATTTCACATTTGACAGTTGACAGTTGACATTTAACATTTAGTGTTTAACATTTGCTGTATTTAGATAGATTACTTTTTTTACATTTTATTGAAAATTTCTTTAAACGTAATTTTCGAGTGTATATTATTAAATAAAAATTAACATATCTCGGAGTATTGAGAATCTCATGAAATTTTTATAAATCGACGAAAATCTCGAAATATTTAAGATCTCATGAGATTTTTATAAATCGACAAAAATCTCGATATGTTGAAATCTCATCAAAATTTTATAAATCGACAAAACGAGTGTTGTCCACATAACAATAATGAGCACTTTGTGTCTCGAAATGTACATCTAACGATAAAAATAAAAAGTGAAGTAAGGAATAACAGTCTTTATTAGTATAATAATTACTTCACGTAAACTCAAAAACATACAGTTATCAATATCAACTGTCAAATGTGAAATTATTGTTTATACGGGTGGCGCATAAAGCAAAATTTCGAGTTTAGGAAAGCAGAAAGATCTTTTAATCGTTTATTGGTCTCTTGCACAAAAACGACTTTTTATTACATCTACTGATTTATAATAATAATTTTTATTATCCCATTTTCATGGCTACGCCTCACAGTGTAGCCGATTCGCATCGGTGCGGCCAGCCCCCCCGCAGAGGGGTCAAAATAAAACTTAAAATTTAGCATTTCTGTTAGTATATCTATTTTTAGCATACTATAAAACATAGAAATATGGAATATCAATTCATTTACGTAAGTAGTTATCTCAACAATAATTCGCAAAGTTGAATAATTTATGCTAATGAGTTTGGTAAGAAATAAGCGTTCTAATAATTTCAATACTAATGCTTTACAAATAATTTCCAAATAGTTGTTTTTTTTTCTGAATATAATATGAGTATGGCACTTTTCAATAGAATAGAAATTTTATCAAGAAGAAGTAAAATACCTTAGATATGAATTTTTAAAAATGATCAATTTTTAAAATAAAATTACAACTTTGTTGGACTCGCAGTCCTTTTAATCAAATAGGAATGTAATACTGCTTAGATCATGATATTCTGTAATTATCTATCTATCTAACCAGGTCAACCTTTTTTTTAAGTCGATCCATCCGCCGAAGTTATGATTTTTTTTCCACCGAAGGATTACATTTTTATACAAATTGGAGCGCGTTACATACGCATGATAAACAGCCGCGCTCCGCGCCACAAATGCCAGTCTAAATTCAACGCATAGAATTATTACAAGAGGTTTATTATTAAATATTTTCATAAGTTAACTGTCATTGTATTATAATATTAATAATTTATTTTAGTGATTATTAATTTTAACATATTCTTTTATTGGGGATTAAAGTGAATAAACTTTCATATATGTATGCACAAACTCACCTAAAAATTCGGCCATTCGCATTCCTCTTCCGGATCAATATCTTCTTCTGAATCGCTTGAATCAACATTCGGGGAAATTAATGCAATTACCTCATTAGGCAATTCTTTTTTCTTCGGTATAGGTGCACTTATTTTTGAAGATATATACGGATCGGACCAAACCAATAACATTTTAAATAAATCATTTATTGTATTTTGCCGTGAAGTTTTTCTTGTATGGTGCTCTCGAATTCTTCTATAAATTTTGTTACTCGATTCTTGAGCTTCTTCTGTTAATTCCCCAATGGGCACCAAGAACTCACTTAAAAATTGCGATCCATGTATTAGTATTTTGTGAACACTTACAGGCATACGATACCACCCATGCAGATAAACAAATAATTCTGCTGTCTCAAAAGTATACTTGTCAAAAGCTGTTAGATTGATATCACAGCCACTTGACAATGTAATTAAAATATTTCCGAGCCGTCTTATTAAAGTTTCGTCGATTTGTGTGATTTTGGCTACAACTTCGGGATTGTGAAAAAATCGCCTTGCTGTATTTCCAGTATTTGATGTCCCTGTACCCTGTGTTACAGTATCCACGCGAATTCCTAAGGCTTTTCTCAGTTCTTTTTGAATATTTCCTTTTCTAGCGATCATAATTTCTCTTTGCTCTTGTGGCATTTTGTGTGTTGTGGGTTTTTCCCACTCTAGTTTGTACGAAATGTGCAATTTACATTCCAAAAATTTTATCCAGGCATGCATTAATGAGATTCCGTATTTAAAATTACTTTGTTTTGGTGTTATTTTTCTGATATTTTCTTAATCATTCATCTTGGCAGGTTTACAATTGCAGATAAAACAATTTGAACTCGAGGTTCCTGTCAAAGCATTAATTACTTTGCCATCAACCATTGTGAAATGTAACTCGAATGTAACAATAATTTGTTTGGTGTCAATTTCATACGTAAAAGCCTGTAATTTTTCCACTTCACACTCTATTTTTCTTACTTCATCCCTAATATTTTGAATGCTTTCCTTCATATATAAAAATTTTATAGGACGACAAAACTTTGTCGGCGATGGCTTAATATTTTTCCATAAAATCGAATCTTCATTATCCAACATTCTTAAAGGAACCAAAGAGAAAAGAAAAACGCTTTTGTCACTATAGTCCTCGTCATCTTCAGTGCTGCTTTCACTAGATTTTGTTTGCATGAATTCACTGTGCCCAGAACTACCATCAAAGCCGTATTTACAAATCATACGAATCGTAGTAACGTTATTAAAATTTAATAAGTTTATATTTTTCATTATTCTTATAAAAGTATGCTCCAACAAATTGTGTAAAGGTACCGAAGCACACTTTATATAAACATATATTTCATTTGGATAACAACGTTCTTTTGCTGCTTTCACAGTTTTGTATGATGGCAAAATATTTTTAAAACCACGTAAATGGAATTGATGCCTCAATGTGTTATAATTTTGTACACTTAATTTCATCGATGCCATCAATGCCAAAGCATCATCATCTGTTAAATATTTTACAAATCTGGCCTGTTTCTTCTGAAGATTTTTTTGAGAAATCATGGATTAAAGTAGCCGCTGACCTTTTATTTTGTTGTCGTAATATACTGCAGGCTGCCGAAAAAATAATCTCTGAAGGATTTTCTTCAATCATCGCGCTGACTTTTCTTTTCTTTGTTCTCTTACTGATTTGAATGAATTCGCCTAACGTTGAAGGCCCTGGTGTAGGTTCCAAATTTTCAATATTTTCTGCGATTGAATGTGTTTCAGCCTCAACATTATCTTCAATAAAGATTTTATTTAACCATTGTTTATTTTTCTTATTGAAATTATGTAAAGAATACTGTGCACATTTCCATTTAGTTCTTGCACTTCGACAAAAATTACCAAGCTTTATATTAGTTCTGTCTAAATCACTTATAACATATCCCTGTTTTATAATTTCTTGTTGTAAGGGAACAACATACTCTTCAAGGGATAATTTAGAGAGTTTATTATGATTATACCACGCAGTAAAAAGTGTTCTATTTGTAATAGTCACCATGATTTCGAATCACTAACACGAACACAAAGCGAAGAATAATAATACTAATATATAAACTATTGTCACTAACTATAAATTAAATTAAAAATATCACAAACACTATTAATAACAAATAAGTTCAGTTTATAGATTCAAGAACGAAAACACACTTGCACTGGGTGAAATCGTTTTAACTTCTGAAAAAGTTTTCAGTTCTTCAGAAAACTATTTTATGATCATATTAGGAACATCTGTTTTCAAAATTCTAGTAAACGCCTTCAAGAATGTGAAGAAAGGACTCAATGACCCGCACCATAAATCAGCATCGAGATAACAAGTGGAGTGTCACCCTTGAGTTTTATTATTTCCAGAATCGAATGAATGTTTACTTGTAAAGGTTACATTGGAGATAAATCTACCCTTTGTATTTGTAAAATAGTTATTTAATTTAAAATATAATAATACTGCATATTCATTTATTAGTTAATTAATTAAACTAATAGCCGATAGCAATTATTAAGTTCACGGGAAGGTGACGACGACGGCTAGGCGCGTTGTATTTATCCTGCACGCGTATGTAGCGCGCTCCAAATTGTATAAAAATGTAATCCTTCGGTGAAAAAAAATCATAACTTCGGCGGATGGATCGACTTAAAAAAAAGGTTGACCTGGTTAGATAGATAGCTAATTACAGAATATCATGATCTAAGCAGTATTACATTCCCATTTGATTAAAAGAACTGCGAGTCCAACAAAGTTGTAATTTCATTTTTAAAATTGATCATTTTTAAAAATTCATATCTAAGTTATTTTACTTCTTCTTGATAAAATTTCTGTTCTATTGAAAAGTGCCTTACTCATATTATATTCAGAAAAAAAAAACAACTATTTGGAAATTATTTGTAAGGCTTGAGTATTGAAATTATTAGAACGCTTATTTCTTACCAAACTTATTAGCATAAATTGTTCAACTTTGCGAATTATATAACAAGTTGCGTAAATGAATTCAAATTCCATATTTCTATGTTTTAAAGTATGCCAAATATAGATATACTAACAGAAATGCAAAATTTTAAGTTTTATTTTGACCCCCCCGCGAGGGGGCTGGCCGCACCGATGCGAATCGGCGATAGTGTGCGCTGGCGGGCCACCGCCTATCCGATTTATCCAGCTGTGCACCACACAACACCCGACCTAGAAAAAGGAAGAAGAAAAAGAAACAGAGGAAGAGAACGTTATACGTTTAGAGCGTTTATAAGATCGGTTCGGTTCAGAGTGTTTAAGGATTGATTTAAAAGGTGTGGTGTGTGAAAAAGGAGAATCAGAGTGTTGTTTTGTAAAAGTGGTGACCGAAACTTGTGAAGTATAGTAAGGTTTAAGTCGGTCGATGGAAACACAATCGATTCTGCCATTAACATTTAACGTAAAAAATTTAGAATTTCGACTAATGACCTTGAATGGGCCATCATACGAATTCTGCAACGGTCGTTTTGCATGATCCTTCCTTACGAAAACATGAGAACATTTTTTTAAATCGGGGTGTATGAAATATTTTCGGTGGTTTAAGCGAGCAATTGCGGGACTAAGCGTCTTCATCCTATCTCTCAGTCCGTCGATAAAAATTGAGCCGGAAGGGATGATTTTACAAACTGATTTCGGAAACAAAAAATCGCCTGGTAAACGTAATGTTTTACCATAGACGTATTCGGCTGCACTGGTCGAAAGTGAAGTTTTAAAAACGGTACGTAACCCTAGTAAAATTAAAGGGAGTTGGGATACCCAGTTACTCGGATCATTACTCATTTTGATAGAGTCTTTAACTTGTCGATTGAGTCGCTCTACCAAACCATTACATTGCGGATGGTAGGCGGTGGTGGTCTTATGTGTGAAACCGAAAATGTTGCAAAATTGCCTCCAAAGTGAGATTTAAATTGACGTCCGCGGTCAGTGATGACTGTGGATAGAATCCCGAAACGCAGTCCGCAGTAATCCGCAGTAATTTCGACAAGTGGTTGGACTTCCGGCCAACGTGTAAAACGGTCGATGCAAACTGAAAGGTATCTGTATGTGTGGCAAACTGGCAAAGGGCCGATGATGTCGATGTGTATGACGGTGAAACGGTCGTCAGGATCCGGAAAAGTAGCTATTGGTGATACAGTGTGACGATGAATTTTGATTTGTTGGCATTTTAAGCAAGATTTAACGAATTGAGCAATATCGTGGTTCATCCGCGGCCACACGTAGCGAGGTGTTACGAAGCGTTTCATTGCTCGAACCCCAGGATGAGTTAACCGGTGTAACGATTGTAAAATGTTAAGGCGTAATGCCCCGGGAATATAAGGGCGTTTGGTGCCAGCGTCAACGTAAATAGGTGTGCTGGTGCCAGGTGGAATAAATTTCTCGAGTTTGAGTGAAGTGGTGCCGTTAGTTAAAATGAATTTCAGCTCATCGTCTTCGGATTGTAATTTAGTGAGGTTAGGTATATCAAAAGAGTTAATTTCGACTCGCGATAATGTATCAGCAACTCTGTTCTCGGTACCTGGAACGAACCTGATGTCAGTTGTGAATTGCGCGATGAAGGTGATGTGTCTGTGTTCTCGTCCTAAAAAACGATCCGAGTTCGAATTGATAGCGGAGATCAAAGGTTTATGATCTGTAAAGATTATAAATTCGCGACCTTCAAGGTAATATTTAAACTTTTTAATAGTTAAATAAACTGCAAGCAATTCACGGCCGAAAGTACTGTATTTTCGTTCTGTTTGTGAAAAAGATTTTGAAAAGAAAGCGAGCGGTCTCAGAAAGCCAGAATTATCTTTCTGCTGCAAAACTGCGCCAGCAGCGGAGTCCGATGCGTCTACCATAATGCTTAACTCCGCAACAGGGTCTGGTAAACCAAGCACAGCACAGTCGGCGAGTGCAGCTTTAACTGTTGTAAATGCTCGAAGAGCGGCTTGTGACCAGATAAGTGGTTTGTTGCGTGGAGTTGTAGCGGCAAGCTGGTTAACGGTGCTAAAATATCCGAGCATGACTTAATGAAACGGTGGTAAAAGTTTACCATACCGAGAAAACGTTGCAATGATTTTTGGTCAGCGGGTTGTGGGAAAGACAAAATCGCATCGACTTTGGACTTGAGAGGTTTGAATCCCGAACCACTAATGCTGTGTCCCAAAAAATCTAAGTTTGTTTCGCCGAAAACACATTTGTTGCTGTTTATTTGGATCCCAAATAAGTTAATCGTTCAAAAATTAGCTGCAAGTGGCGAAAGTGTTCGCGTTCATCCTTGCTGAAAACGAGGATATCGTCTATATACGCGAAGCAAAATGGTAGTCCGCGTAATACCGAGTTCATAAACCTTTGAAATATTTGAGCGGCGTTTCTTAAACCAAAACTCATCCTGGTGTATTCGTATAAGCCGAAAGGTGTTGTGATTGCAGTTTTGGGAATATCTTCAGGATGAATAGGAATTTGATGGTATGCCTTGACTAAATCAATTTTAGAAAATAACGTGCAACCACAACAGTTATAAGTAAAATCGTGAAGGAGAGGCAAGGGATACCGGTCTGGAATCGTTATCCTGTAAAGTCCTCGGTAATCACCGCATGGGCGCCAAGAACCATCTGATTTCGCTACAAGATGTAACGGCGTCGCCCATGGGCTTGAGGATGGTCTGATGAAGCCGAGTTGTAACAATTTGTTGAACTCGTTTTGAGCGATTTGGAATTTATGAAGCGGCAAACGTCGTGGTTTGACAAAAACAGGTGGTCCAGAAGTGGCAATGTGATGTCGTACATCATGTTTGACTATTTTAGTGAGATCGAAAGGGGTTGTTAGATCGGGAAATTGTTGTAATAATTTTGAATAAGTAGGATTTTGAGTTGATAATGAATTTAGTTCGAGTGTTCCCGATGGGCAGAATGCGTTCCTTAAAAGACGTTCGTGAGCAATGTCAACAATGATGTTAAAATGCTTAAGGAAATCAGCGCCCAGGATGGAGTGGTTAACGTGTGCTAGCACGAAATTCCATGCAAATGTAACGTCCAGACCGATGTTCACTGTTAATTTGGAAAAACCAAATGTGGGAATTAAACTACCGGTAACGGTGGTTAATGAAAGTTTTGACCGGGGATAAGTGTTGGCGAAGAGTTGGTCCACCGCCAAAATGCTAACCTGGGCTCCCGTATCTAGCAAAAATTTTGACCCAGAGTTAGTATCTCGCACAAAAAATAATTGACCCGGAGAGACAGCGGAGGAATAGGCCGACATTAACCCCGCTGTTGGTCGTTTCCCCACTGACACGTTGGAGTGAATTTTTGTGCTTCGCCGCTAAAATTGTGGTGATACCAGCACAGTTTGTTTTGCGGGTCATCACCTAATTGTTTGCGGTTTTGTGATGTTGACCGACTTCTGCTTCGATTCCCTGATTGTGTCGTCAAAGCAGTTGTTAAAGAAAGTACAGTTTGTGCCAGCTCGGAAATTTGGGACTGAAGTTGCGAAATTCTAGTATCGTATGAAGGATTATCAATATCAGGTGTGCAAGAAACATTTGTATTGTTGATAATGGTTGGTGCCTGTTATGTCCGTGAGGCCGAGATGGACATACAAAATATATTGAAGGGTTTTCTCACATACACGATTAAAACGCCGTTTCTGCTTAACTCAAACTTTATTCTCCGACGATTGGGACAACACTCCTGTGGCTCGCAAACCTGCGCCCAATCTGGCGGGGTTTTTTGTAGCCACAAAAACTCTCAACTCAAATAATAATACATTCAATTCAATTCGTGAAATACATTACAGTGCCGAAATTTCTAAAATTTGGTCTGCCATTTCAGCCAAATTTACTAAAGAGGTAGTTTTCGCCGGGAGGTTCCGTTAGCAAATCCCTAACTTCGACGGCAATGTCCGGGGGTAAGGCGACCACGACCCGATAAAACTTTCGTTTTTTTCGACGCGAAAAAACGGGGGCAAACTACACCTGACGTTCTCAACGGCAGGGTCGAATTGTACTTCTTCCATGACGTAGGGGATGAAAAAGTAAGGGAAGCAAGGAAAGTAGAATAAAGAATAGGTCAGAAGAAGGTGGAAGGTCCTTGAAATACGTGGGGGTAAATGTCACCTGAGATAAATCGGACCGGCGGCGGGGAAATTAACGAAGTCTTCGAAGTCGGAGGGAAAGGTCGAGAGACCGGGTTTGGCGTTCGATCGGGAACGTCTCCTGTCTATTCGTGCAGTCGAGAACGGCTACTGTCCTTTCCAGAGATCGGGAACGGCTGCTGTCCTCGCGTGAGGTCAGGAACGGATGCTGCGGTGGTCTCGGAAGAGGAGTCGCCAGCTGTGAAGTGGGTTTGGAGCAACAGTGGCAGAGATGTCAGTGGACCTTATCGAAGTTGCTTGCTGCGGCGGTGTTGCGCAGGTCTCACTAGCGTGTACGTCGGGGTCACCAGTTAATTAAAATAATTGGAAGGAATTCAGATAAACCCGCAGAGAACGAATTTTGAGAAGTATGTAGGCAAAATAAGAAACAGGCATTGCCAAAGATGTTAAAAAAAAGAAAAAAAAAAGATTCATTCTTGAAGTTAATGCCGATAATATAAACTAATTTTAAATGAAAGTTAATGAAACATTATTAAATTTAATAGTATTTTATTTAATAGTAGGGTAATCTTCCCTAGTATTATTACCTTACTATTGTGGGCACTCAATATAAATTGAATAATTATTCAAAATTACCAGGTATAACAAGGGACAATAAGTTAAATGTCAAAGAACACACGGCGATAAACTGCAATATATTAGCGAACAGTATTGGCTTACGAATTTTGCGTAAATATACAAACTTTGATATGGTAAAATTCTCAAGGGAGAAATTAATGCAAATGTACAAATAAATGTTCTATTGCAGAGCTATAGCAAAGCTGAAGCTCTACTTTTTAGCACTAGTGCTTAAATTGCCAATGCATTTTTAATGGGATTTACTTTAAAATAAATAGATAAACAATAAAATAATAGTAATTTAGGTAACTTGTGTGTGAATGGCTTTTGGGCACTCTTTGTGGTTAGGAAGAAGTGCCCAAAACTTGAAAATCGTGCCCCATCACCGTACTTCACACACTAGTTACCTAAATAACTATTTCCGAGCCAAGTCATCTATGAAATAAAAACGTCTTGGACTTATAAGTGGCCGAGCCCCCTTGAAATTAAGCTTTAATTTTTAGGTTAATGTTTGTTTATGTCTACATACGTTTAGGAAATCACAGCCTACTCCAAAAATGAGAGTAACGTTAATCTTTGTTTGAGTCTAAATCATGACACACGTTTGTTAAAAAAACAAAATAGAGATTATTTGAACACATTTTATTTATTCACATATCAGAGTTATGTAATAGTAATCATTACTCACCATCTGCTTTCACTATCATCAAAAAACCAACAAAAGCACAAAACAAAGCAAAAACACGCACTGACACCATCTCGAATAAAAATTTCCGTCAATCCAAACTAATTTTAAACGTGCACTGTCTTAGTAATTCCGCTGTTTTCCGCTTATATACACAAACTGGATTTACTGGACAGACGTGTAATTACCCGCAATTATTATCTCATTTGCGGAGCAGCCTTCTATGTTTGAACAAATCGGAGATATCGATGACATTTAATTTTTAACGCGATCGCAAAGGAAGACCGAGCTTGTTACTTAACAAACAGAAAATTCAGGGGAAAAGAGAGAGTCTTGACCGTGAACCGAATATCTAAAAAGATTACGAAATGGACGTGATTTTTTTTCGCGTATTCGGCACACGTTTGTGTTGAGTCCACAAGAAAATGCAACTGTCTTACAAATACCAATTGATATTGCTATGATATTGTGTGTTTGAATTAATTGTAATAACTGTAATATAAAATCTATAATTGAATTTTGAAAGAAATAAATACGATGTGTTTTGTTTCTAATAACATGGATCGTATTATCATCTAGAACGTAAATTTTAGCAATAATAATTGATTTGTTTTTTTTTTGCATTTAAATCACAATCGCCTTCTATCTCTATTGTTACACTTTTCCGTGGAGCCCCATCCAGTATAACTTTCATCCGGGCCCCCACGAGAACCTTTAAATACAAAATCCCAATCAGGTGCTTATTCATTTTCGTTAAAGTATATTATGCACGTGATCCAAATCAAACATTTAATTAAAAAAAAACGTTCAAGGTAATACATAAAAATAAGTATAGAAATTACTATAATTAATGTTAATTCAGTAAACAATATATGGATATATTGAATAACAGAATGCAAAATCAAACAAAAATATGAAGTGTATTTACAATTATTTCAAGTGATATTGTAAATTAATTGCGTAATTGGAAATTGTAAACCACATTCAAGTTTTTATTTGCGTTAAAATGAATCATGGAAAAACCTGTCTACCATTTATGATAAAGATATTAAATAGTCTGAAGTACAATGTTAATGAAAAACAAAAATTAAAATCATTTATCTTAGTAAGTGTAAATTATAAATTAAATAATAATAAATTAAATAAATTAAAAAACACTGTTTTTTTACGTAATAAGAAATGTTTACTACTTGTTTTAGTTATATTGCCTTACGATTTTTTGAAACAAGATTTTTCAAAATACAATTTTTAAACGTCCTACAATTTCTCACACGCTGTTGATTTATAACGACAGCAAACAAATTATGTTACCACTACCTTGCTTATTACGATAAATAAAAGGATATGCATTTGCTCAATACTAATTATTATTATTTCTTTGCCCAACAGAATACACATTTTAGTTAGAGACAACAAAAAATAAATTAAATTGGGACAATTATAATCGAAAACAGTTTCCAAATATAGATATTTAACATATAATATATAAAGATCAATTTTTATATACATAATAAGTTATTATTATCGTAATTGCAATCGGAGTCTAACCAGACAAAATATAGTCTCGTTTTCTATGCCAATTTTATTAGATTTTTTTTTTAATTTGAAGATTGTCATATTTTTTAAATTAAATTTATCAAATTCGACGAATTTTTGTTAAGTTTATGAAAGTTGACGATTTTCAACTATTATCAGTTTTGTGGTTTGTGTATATTATACAGGGTGTCCCGTTAATGTGGGGAAATGGCTTAACCATAGATTCCTGGGATAAAAATTGATGATTTAACACAACTTATTTATATCCAAAAATTTACAGCTAAGCCAGATTTAGTCTATAAAGTTCAAAAAAATATTATTAATTTTATTTGTAACGATTAAGCGCCATATTCGATTTAAGTGATATATATTATGGTTGATTATCATAATATAACACATCGTTTAAGTTATTATGGTTATCATTGATTAAAAAGAAGTATGAAAAATAGTAGTACCACAACATAAAAACTAATATATGTTCTTATTGGTGCACCTTATAAAAAATTAAAAAATAATAATTTAAAGATTAGTTCATTTGAAAGCTTCTTTGTTTGTTAATAATGGTTGATATTTTTTACGGTTTTGCCACAAAAATATAAAATATGAATATGGTATCCCCAATAGCCTCCTCCTAATACAAGCAACATACAGTGAATTTTTCTTTTAGGTAAACATATGCATACGCTGTAAATTTTCAGACATTCGTTGTTTTTTAAAAAAGTTCAATTTGAAGCCTTAAACAAGTGTTTTCCTCTCCCAGACTAAGCATGAAGTAAAATTTTGAGTTTAGAAAAGCCCTGTGAAAATTTATCGAGGGACTAAAATTTATTATGGTTGATTATCATAATATAACATAATTTCAGTTATTATGGTCATTATTGATTGATAAGAAGTATACAAAACAATAGTACTACAACATAATAACTAAAATATGTTTTTATTGGCGCACATTATAAAAACTTAAAAAATACATTTTGAAATATAAGTTCATTTAAAAACGCTTCTGTCTATTAATAATGTTTGATATCTTGTAGGGTTTTGCCACAAAAAAATAAAATGAAAATAAATTATTTTTAATTATTTATTGAAAACGAAATATAGTTTTTCGGGTGATTAAAATACAAGTTTTTTTTTGCGCCGCCATTGTTTAACAAAAAATAATTTAATAAAAATTCATAATTTCAATTATTAACAAATTTATTTTTTTAATATTTATAATTTTATTACTTCTTTTATAAATATCGCATATTTTATTTTATGTAAAACAGAAAAAGTCATAAAAAGCCATAGGGAATTGTTGAAATTCTAAACTCGAAATTTTACTTTATGTAAATGTGTAAAACAATGATTTTAAGTAAAGTTCAAAAGATACTGCTTATCAATTCTTTCAAAATTCGATGGTGTCCAGCAATTTTTTTTTAAATATGTAGGTATGATATTTTTTACATTTTAAATAGAATAGCACTTCATTAAACACAGGTAATTCTCATTAAAAACAGAACCGTGCGTGGACGTAGATTTTTACTTTATGTAAAATGTGTTTGGTTTCTTTTGATTTTTGGCCTCTCGGCCATATTTGAAATTGTGTTCTGTGCGTCAGGATTGCGAGGAATTGTTTCTGCGTTTCGTTATTGGGAGCGTTCAAGACGCGCACGAAATAATCTGCCGCACGCACATCGCTAAAAGAGCCGCACAATATCTTAGGCAACGTGTTAATGCCGTTTCGTTTGAAACTTCTTTCTTGTTCCACATTCTGTTTTTCTTAATTTTTGAAAACTCTATATTAAATTTTAGATTTAATAATGTAAAGAATTACTTATGGAAAAAAATACTACTATCCGGGCAGTATTCCGGGAATAAACGCTACATTTTTTTGAAATGTTGTTTGATGTGAGTAATTAACGGGTCGTTATTTACTTAGTTTAATTTTATTCAGCAGATTGCGATTGATTAGTACATACATGATTTGCTTAAAATGTATGATAAACCTTACCATTAAATTTAACGCTGATAAAATCACACAGCTGCATTATTAGTGCGATTGAACGTTCCTTTATTAGGATTCATAAAGGGCTCGCTTATAAATTCCTTCTCAATTCATAAAATCGTACTTTTATCCATGTAATAATAAATGTATAGTGTGAATACTAATAATTTTATTAAAGGTCATAAAATTGTAGAATGAAAATAAAACATTTGTAAACTGTAAACGGCAGCCTATGCCGTTTACAATATCGTGCAGCTAAATTATTTGTTGGTTTTCTAAATATTAAAACATTTGGAAATCTTATGGAAAGTGTGGTTGGTTAAGTTAGTTAGGTTTATTAAATTAGTTATATTAGTTCAGTTGGTTAAGTTGGGTTAGTTTAGGTATATTATTTCTCAAAATTATTATTACTAAACAAAAAAAACAATATTTTAATTAATTATATTATTAATTTTATTTTACAAATGTCGTATTATTTAGAATTACATTTTGAATAATTCCATAAATATCAAATAAATCTTCCTATCAAAACCACCCGAAACCGGATAAAAGATAACGCCACGCGCCGGCTGAAAACAGATGGACTTCTTATTACCTGCTAATATCGAGTTGACATTGACACCCAGAAAATGCAGTTGGTATTCATAATGGGTCGACCGTTCCTGGCCGAAAATATTTCTTTCCCCTCGGCATGGCGAGGAAAGCAGTTTCTCACGAAAGAACCCGAAGACTTATTACAAGCTGCTCGAGACTCAGATGATGTATGAAAGTCGTCTTTCGTGTTTTGTTAATTTTCCGAGATTATTATGTTTTTATGTTATATGTTTCAGGCATTTTTTTTCTACAGTTAAAACGTGCTAACTCCTTCGATCAGAAAAAATAAACTGTAAAGCCATTCAAATATCAAAATCCTAAATTTTACATATTTTAACAAAAAACACTTGTAGTTGCAATGGCGGATAGTTTAAGAGGTGAACAGAAAATATATTATAAATAACAAATTTAGAAATTGCAAGATTTGATACTTTTCTAAAATTTATTAACGCGAAATCAATCATAAGCAGCATATTTTGAACTTCACAATACTGTCAATGTTTTATACGCGTGGCGCCTGAAGTAAAATTTCAAGTTTAGAAAAGCCCAGTAAAAATTTGTTGAATTTTCTATGCGCGGCTTTTCTAAACTCAAAATTTCACTTCATGCTTACTCTGGGAGTGGAAACACGTGTTACAAATTTCAAATTGAACTCTTTAATAAAATCAACAAATGCTTGAAAAATTATATGTACAAGGAGGGATATGTATAAGTACTTAAAAGAAAAATTCATTGATTTGCATGTCTAGATGTCAAAGTTTGAGAAATCTCCAAAATGTCGAGAAAGTATACAAAAGTAAACATTTTTAGAAAATCTATTATACTTTTGTGTGTTACTGAATTTTATTAATTCGCTTGTTTTTCCCATATTTTTTTTAAATGCCATGATCATTTATAGCAATTTAAAAAAAAATGTTAATTTTCGTAAAATTTAAATAAACAAAACATTTTTTATCAAAATTGAATTTTTGTTTTAATTTTTATATTTATTAGTAATAAATATAATTTTATTTCTTTAATTTCCTTGAAATTTAAACCTTTATTTCGATTACATAATTTTCAGAAAGTTTTCGAAAAATCATAAATTTCAGTAATTTGAACAAAAATGTCAACAAATCTCTACTTTCTTCAAATTGTATGTCAAATTTTTTGTCAAATTTTAATCATTCTATGAAAGAATTTGTGAATTTCAGTAATTTGATAATTTTTAGTAAATTACAATGAATCTGTAATTTCTTTAAATTTTCTTGATGTTTGAATCTTTCTTCTTTTAATTTACACAACTTTCATAAAGTTTTTAAAAATAAATCGTAAATTTCAGTAATTTGGTAATTGTCGTAAAATTACAACAAATCTGAATTTTTTTAAATTTTCTTCAAGTTTGATTTTTTTTTTAATTTAAAAAATGTTCATAATGTTTTCGAAAATGTCGTAAATTTCAGTAAATTAATAATTTTAGTAAAATTAAAAACAATTAAATTGGTAAAAGTAACTAAATACACAAATGTTAGAAATATTTATTTTTATTTATTTATTTGTTCAATTAGCGAACAAATCCAATTTCAGATTATATAGATAGAAAAATGTTCTAATTTTAATAAACGTAAATAATCGTTTTTTGTTTTTACATAATTTCACTAACATTTCTTAATTATGACGATATTTATTAAATTTTATTTGTAAATCAACAATAATTTCCATCAATTTATTAAATTTGTTATCTTTTCACATTATTTCGTATCTATTTGATCGTCTAACGAGGGTTTTCACTCCCAGATTAAGCATGAAGTAACATTTGGAGTTTAGAACAGCCTGAAAATTTGGACAAATCTAAATTTTAAGGCTTTTCTAAACTCAAAATGTTTCTTTATGCGCCACGCGTATAAATCACTAACGTTAAGTGAAATCTCAAACTACTTGGTTAGAGTGAAATAAATTTATTTAATATTAGTATGTCAATTATCAATTTGTCAAATTACGGGGAATGTTTTTTTTATTTTGTTTAATTTTATCTCTGACTTTGTCGGTTTTGACGGTTGGTCGCCACCCTTTTTTATTTGTTGTGATTAATTGTCAAATTTATACTATTGAGAACAATTATTCAAGTCAAGTAGTACTTATAATACATCATTGTAAAGAGAATTTTATTTAGAATCTGATTATCATAAAAATATACAGGGCATTCGCCATTTTGAAAATTTTACCTTTTTTCGAGAAATAGGTAAGCCATGAAATAACATAATTTGTAGATCATGAAACTTGTCATTGTCATATTGAACTTTTTTTGCATTTTTAATATTTTACCAGATATAAGCTGGAAAGAGATAGAAATCGGAAGATTTAAGACGTTTTCACGTTGTCGCGAATTATCTAACACCCGTCTCTGTGTTCTCGTAGGCTCTTTGGTTTTCTTGTCTTCCCTTTCCCTTATCTGGTCGTATCATGCTACGGTTGAGAGGAAAAAACCTGAAGTACCGCTCAAATCTTGATTCAAACAATTGGTGTTTGGCTAATTATCAGCGAGGCGCGACATGGATGAGAAGGAAGACGTTATCTGCAGGCGACCGCCATTCTTTCGCACAGCAGAAGACAGCCGGATAAACAAACAAGCAAGATTTTTAATTTTTTACTTGTATTCAATTATTAATAATTATGGTTCGTGTTTTAAATAATTAAGTGCCTATTTTTATCTCTTATCAAATTTGGTGTTAAAATTTTTGTCGTGAATTTACATTAGTTGTGTTTTATTTAAACAAAAAAACATTAACGATGATAATTAATTAAGTAATAACGGTAGCCACGGCGTCCGTTTTTTATATTTTTTTGTGTGTAAATATTCTGTGTTGAATTCTTCTAATTGTGGATATTATTAGTGAGTAGAAGTATTGATTGATTAATCACTGAATGTTAGGAGTGTGCTTATCCGACGGGCATTTCGGTAATTTTAATTATTATGATAAGTTATCTAGCCGTTCTTCCCACGGTAGGAACGGTCAATGAACGGAGAGCAGAGACACTGTGATGCTGTGATGCTGTGAGGCGTTAGCCTACCGCTAAACGTTCCGTGGCTAAAACAACCTCCTTGCTGTTACAGCCTCCTTCGTAGAATCACTTCATCTTTATACTGCCATCCTTGTTAAACTCTCTAGCTTTTCTGAGTCCCCTACAGTTCTTCGAACTAATCGGAACTCAAGGGGGATTCAAACCATCTTTCTATTATTCTATCCCTCTTCAAACCAAAAAAAAAAACGACAATAAAAACGAGGAAACTGGTCTCCAGGTGGGTACGCAAAAATCCCACCCCGCTGCCTGGAGGTGGCAACTGTCCATCCGTGTCCGGCCTTAAAGCCAAACACGGTCAGTTCGGTAAGGACTTCAAAAGGTCGGGGAAGGCTACGGCTAAGGCTGGCACAAACCGACCTATCTACAACGAAAATCTGAAGCCCTTTAAACGGGCCTTCAGGGATAGAAGGGCGGTTCACAGAATTCGCCTAAAATTCAAGTCCACTCCGGAGACCGAACTATCCGAGAAGGATAAGGTGGCTCTGGAATAGGCTCGGAAAGTAATTAGGTAACACGGGGAGAAGCCTGCTGCGACCGAGGCGCCCAAGAGGCAGCGATCGCAGGGGGATACTCCACCGTGCCCTAAATAGGCGAGGACTGGGCCGTCTCCAAAAACCACGCCCGGCCTCACGGCTGTAATCGATAGGAGCCACAGGGCGGGCTCAATCTCACCAGCGAACTGGCAACTGGTAGAGGTGGCCCTCCTCAAGGTCTATATGGAGGTCCTATCTAAAAAACCAGGTACGGCTCCTAAGTGCCAAGACGCAGGTTGGCACTAGAGCCGCATCAAACTGGTTGCCTGTGCAGATCAGAGATCCGCTGATCTGTTCAGGTTGGTCATATGGAAGGTGGATGGTCTGGCCAGGTGCTAGGATCGAGGCTGTCACCAGGGACAAGATCCCAATCAGACCTAGATGTAGGACCTTAATCCCGATCGGCCCCGCGGACCCGCCGACGATAGAGCAATTCATCCGCATGAGCAACCCAGAGTTGACTGGATCGTGGTCAGCGTAGGGGAGGCGAAGGGCAACACTAGACCGGTGATAATCACCGTCAATGAGGAGTTCGTCGACCTTCTGGAGACCTGTGGAAGGGTGATAAGCTACGGCTTTGGGTCGATCACCCTCAAAATTTATAAGAAAGACCGGGAGACTGTCAAAACCAATAAGGAGACGGCCCCTGAAGAGCCGATGGAACCGGGTCCCCATTCCGACATGAAAAGCGAACCAGTTCTTGAGGCTTTGAGCCGGCTGCGCATGCACTCGGAGAAGATGGGAAAGAGTGGGAGAGAAGAAGATCTTACTCTCTCTCCCAGCTCCGAAGACGACTACCTGAACATCACGGTCGTCAACCCCTAAGCGGCAGAGATGGCGAAGGTGATCCAGGTCAATATGCATCACTGCAAGGCAGTCTCGGCTGCGCTAATCCTCACCCTAACAAGGGAGAGGTATGATGTCACCCTGGTCCAAGAACCATGGATCGTTGGAGATCGGGATTGCGGACTAGGCTCCACTGACTTGAATATCTATTACAAACAGGAAGAAGCTAAACCAAGATCATGTATCTTAATTAACAAAAAGTACCCTGCTTTCCTGTTTCAGCAAAAATGACACAACTGTCATCTCCATGGAGAGTGGCTTCCACAAACTTTGGGTGGCCTGTTCCTACATGGCCCACGACAGGGAAATACCCCCAGAATACCTGGTAAATGCGGTGGAAGAGGCAAACCAGAAGGGGGTTGACATCGTCATCGGCGCTGATGCGAATGCCCATAACACCATATGGGGGAGCTCCGACACGAACAACAGAGGTGAGTCACTACTTGAGTTTATTCTGGCAACTAACCTTTCCATATGTAATATTGGTTCCGAAACCACATTCATTACTTCTAACAGGCGCGAGGTTCTAGAAATTACATTGGTCTCGGACCTGGCGCACAGCAAAGTTAAAAATTGGAAGGTCAGTGGCGAACACTCCTTCCCCGACCATAGGTATATAGAGTTTCAGGTGGATATGCACATTCCAGCGAATCCTATAATTAAAGACTTACGGACTTGGACTCGTATAGGACCGTCCTTATTGGGGCTCTGCCTAGCGATACACCACGTAGACCCAACACTGAGGGGGAGTTGGATCGCCTGGTAACTACCCTCACAGAGGCCTGCAACAAGGCAATGGGGGCTGCTTTTCTTGTTAAAGTGTAGAGAGGCAAAAAGAAGCCTCCATGGTGGAACCAGGAGATTTCCTCCTTAAGGAAGTAATGCACTGGGCTGTTCAACAGGGCAAAACAAACCAGCGAATGGTACAGCCAAAGAGCCTTTAAGAAGGCTGTTAGACAGGCAAAGAGGGCCTCTTGGAGAACCTTTTGCAACAAAATTGAGGAAACCTCCGAGGCGAGTCGGCTCAGAAAGATACTATCGGGAAACCCAGCTATCCCGAGTTTTCTCATGAAGCAGGGTGGTGACAGAACCACTTCATGCGAGATAACCTTAACGGGGCTGATGGATACCCACTTTCCTTCCAACTCTGGCGGGAAAGGAGGTCGCCCGGTATCCAGGGCAGCTCATATATGATATCTTGAGTAAGCACAAACTGGCTTGGAGTGTGAAAAGCTTCAAGCCTTTTAATGCTGCAGGCCCTGATGGGATCATTCCTGCTGAATTACAGATAGTCTCAGATATTATAAATCCTCGGTTGGAAGTAATATTTGAAGCCTGCCTAACTCTATCGTACATCCCTCAGAGATGGAAAGAGACAAATGTGGTGTTCATACACAAAGCAGAGAAAATAACCCACTCAACACCGAAGGACTATGGGCCAATCAGCGTATCGTCCTTCTTACTCAAGATGTTAGACTAGTCTCTCCAACGTTGAAGCGTACATAAAGGAACGCATCAATCCAAACCTTTGGTCAACTAGCCAACACGCTTACACTAAGGGCAGATCAGTGGACACGGCGCTGCACGGCATCATCAGCCAGGTTGAGAAGTCCATGTGCAATAAGGAGTTTACGTTGGCGGTATTTCTGGATATCGAAGAAGCCTTTAACTTTGTGCAGCCAGGAGCAATCCTGTCTGCGTCAAAAACCTGCACATGGACGAGTCGATATGTCTCATCATAGGGGAGCTGCTGACCGGAAGGCATGCTGTCTCGTCGCTGGGTAGCTTGACGATGTGACTCTTACAGTCTCTGACAAACACTTAAATATCCTATCCAAACTTATGGATCAGGCACTCCGCAAGGTAACCTGCTGGTGTGAAAAGTGTGGACTAGGGGTAAACCCCCTTAAAACTTAGCTTGTACTTTTCACCAGAATGCAAAAAGTACCGAACTTCAAAGTTTCTACTCTAAACGGCACGGAACTGATGGTAAAAGAGCAAGCTAAATATTTGGGTATTCTAATTGACAGAAAGCTTAGTTGGAAGCCCAATATCCAGGAGAGAGCACGAATAGCGCTCGTCGCGCTGTACTCCTGCAAAAGAGCAGTGGGCTGAAACCAACCGTTGTTCACTGGATGTACACGGCCGTGGTAAGGCCCATTATGTTCTACGGGGCCGCAGTCTGATGGACTGCCCTCGACAAAAGGATCCACCAAACTGCACTCGGCAAGGCTCAGTAAGCCGCCGAATTGCTTATAACGGGGGCGGTCAGGTCCACCCCCTCCAAAGCGCTAGATATAATACTAAATCTAGCTCCAGTCGACCTCTACTGCAGATATGCTGCAGCTACCTTAGCGATCAGAATCAACTCAGTTGAGATATGGATCACTAGCAAACAGGGCCATGGAAGGATCCTGAATGAGCTTGTCGATATCCCCCTGAAGACTGACAGCTGCATTCCAGAACTTAATTTTGAAAATAAGTTCTCCACTTCCATCCCGGACAAAAACAAATGGTTAGAGGGTCAGATAATTCAAGACAAGGACGTCTGGTTCTTTACGGATGGTTCAAAGTCTGAAAACAGAGTAGGGGGAGGAATCTTCTCACAAGATTTCAACCTCAAAAAGTCTTTTAGACTCCCAAACCACTGTAACATTCTTCAGGCAGAGGTCACGGCCATCCGAGTGGCAGCAGACTGTATCCACAATAATGACCTTACTGATAGCCAAGCCGCCATTAAGATACTGAATAGTCCGTACTGCACCTCGAAGGTGGTCAGAGACTGTAAAAAATCGCTAAATAGGCTTGCAAATAACTGTGACGTGGGACTCATGTGGGTACTTAGTCACAGTGATATCAGGAGAAATTCAATTGCCGACGACCTGGCAAGGAAGGGAGCAAGAATGATGGACCTGTCTACTGAACTCTCCACCCACATTCCTCTTGTGGAATGCAAGAGACTATTTAGGGACCAGATGATAGCATCGATTAACCATAGGTGGATAGAAGAAGGTACGTGTCTCATAACAAGGCAGCTATGGCCTATATGGGATACTATAAACAGCAACAGATTAATTGCATTTAGTACAATCGACATAAAGAAGGCGTTAGGCATCTTTACGGGCCTCTGCCTCCTAGGCAGACATGCACAAAAGATGGGTCTTGAGCACAACGACTTTGCAGAGGATTCCTGGATATGGAGGAGGAAGAGACGGTACTCCACTATCTGGGACAATGCCCTGCTCTCGAAGGGAAAAGGATCAAGTACCTTGGTATGCACTACGCAAATGGACTAACGAACCTCACACCTCTAGATATGAGAAATTTGATAGGGTTCATTAGGTGCTCGGATTGGTTTGTATAGGTGTGGCGGGAAGGGAGATCTGACTCCTTTTCACCCTTATGGTATCACAAGGGGCCCTTTGGAAATAAGTGAGCGGTCTAACTGCTACCATTGGAACCTAACCTAAACTATCTAGCCGTTCGGATTGTACGATGGCCATTGGTATAACCCCCAAATTAAATAAGTAAAGTTTTGTTTTCGTAGAGCGAAATTTTCATATTATTGGAAATAGCAACTCTAGTAAATTTGTGTGTCGCGGAATTAAACTTTCGCAACTTTTAATTAGCACTATTTAGTCATTAAAATTAATAGTCAATAAATTACAGCAATAGATTATCTCATGTGTCCTTTTTGTATTTGTTTGTGCCGATCTTTCCTATTTGAATCAAACATCTAGGTTTAGTAGTTTTCCTCTCGTCAAAATTTTGAAGACTACATGGCCCCAAAAAAATCTCGAACCCTCGCATGCCCTAGCTAGTCTATAGCGGGAATTTTTTTATTATTTATTTAGTCCAAGCGTGGCGTCACAACTAATGAATGAAGGCGCCCGGCGTATTAAAATGTTTGCCCCGAAAATCCAGCGTAGGGAGGGCTGGTTGTGCGGAATAAGAAATACGGAATATCTACTAAAATTTCGTTGCCAATCTTTTTGAGAGAAAGAGATGCATAACTCGAGCATATCCTATTCAAGGGAGTGAGGTAACGCGCTATCTGATAATTCCCGAGCGAACATTTTAAAAATTTCACGATACCGTGCTAACAACTCTTTGGTTAGGACGTAGTTCCTAAAAACCCCGTTAACTCTATAAGGCCAGCATTGCATTGACTAAAATATTCGTCTCGGCCTGAAAACCAAGCGTAACGTTTTTGCCCATTCAGTTACCATTCTGTCCATTTGTCATTCTATGCTTAAACCTTTCTTTTTAAGTAATCTATGCACTTCTGATTTTCCGGCAATCATTTCTAGATTTTCTGCAAGGGCTTATGTTGATAAAGTGTCAGTTTCTGTTATCACTTTGAGCCCTCCGTTCCTTTGGGTACTTACGTAATGGATTTACAGAACCAGTTTTCTTAAAAAAATGTAGCAAAAACACATTACATTACTCATATTCAAAATATCAGGGGACAACGTTTCAGGTAATAAGCGCTTTGGAATTCCAAAGGTCCTTGTTTTTTTTTTTGGAATAATTATCTTTGTATTTCCTATACTGTTCAACACCTCTACCCTCGTCCACTCCTTCCATTTTATTTTCCGATGTTCAAAAAAGTAATATAGCGATAAGGTCAGTGAAAAATGCGATATAGAGCATTTATCACTGACATTATCGCTAAACATTTTTACGGCCAAGAGTGGAAATCCTTTATAATATTAAATAAACTCTATTAGTGACTTCATTTCAGGTTAAGCAATAAATAAATAAAAAAACCAAGAGAACTTCTTGGTTTATTAAGCGGGACTCGCTGCGTACACTGCGATCCGGGCCATTACACCAATGGCGGAAGCGCCTCACGTCAATGGAGCGCTCAGGTAAAAAAAATCATATCTCAAAAAGTTTGAAAGCGCCCATTCTTTTAAAAAACATATTTTTTTTTAGGAAGGATCATTGTACAACATATTTTTTAAGAAAATTAAAACAGGAGTATTTGATTATTTTTTGAGATATGTTTTTTTATTAAAAACAAGCTATCTAAATAAAGTTTTTTCGTTTAATAAAAAAGTATTTTAATCTTGGAACAATTATGCACAAACAATATACAATAACTATTTTTGTATTGGTAACGGTTTATAGTATTTTTGAGTTCAAATACAAGAGTACTACGTTTATATTGTTATAACTTTTGACACAATAATTTGTTTAACCTCTAGTAACAATCAAAAGCCATGTTTTGATCGCCTTTATAATGTATGTGAAATTCGCTAAAATTTTGCTAATGTACCCCCAGAAAGTGTGCACTTAGTTATAGAATGGCCGATATATAAAATAAGAAACATTTTCTATTAAAATAAAATAAATAGTAATATTATTTATTGCAGAAGCGATACATCTACCAGTATAGAACGTGTAGTATAATAATAGATAATAATAATTAATTCTTGAGAATTCATTTTAACCAAACGCAGCAATTAAAATTTTTGGGACAATCAATAGACCGTTTGCCTAAATCCAAAATACTGTCAGGACAGCCAGATATGCATTCACCTCCAAGTTTACTGCATGTAGTTGCTGAAAATATAAAACGGACGACATTTTTATATTATAAAGCTGAAATTATTCATTAAAATATCAATTATTTCCTTCAAATGAAAACAAAGAAATAATCATCCAATCACGACATCAATAGTTTTTGAACCGAATTATGACAAAACTTTGTCGACTCACATTGGACTTTATTTACATTAAGTATATTTCGAATTCAAAACATCGAAAAATTAGCTTACGCTTTCAGTTTGTGGAAATTTAAATCCAAATTATAAAATTACGATAATAACGGCTAGGCTTAAGGCAATGAGAATGTGTATAAATAACAATTGTTGTTAGTTTGACACTTATTATAGTATATTAGTAACAGGGACGTCGAATAGTGTAATAATAATTTAATAAAATCAACCGAGATTTCGGAGATTATTCGTCTCTTTCTTCAGGGTTGTACATTGTAAGATTAAAAGGAGTATAAGTATAACAAACATACATTTTTTTTGTTAAAATCATACTGTATATAAAATATTTAACAAACTATGACATTTAATTGTAACTATTATAAAATTTATACAAATTTAACTGAGTTAATATTAGATAAGTGACATTTTTCAATCATGACAAAATAAGAATTACATTTTGAATCTGTTACCCAACCAACGAAAACAGTTCATCACTGGCAAGGCGTGTAGTCTATGTTAATAAGGTGGCCTACTATCCTATCTCGCAATGTTAACTCAAAATTCAGGAGTGGGGGTCCATCTTCGACGTCACTGGGAGTGATCGCTTAGCGTGCCATAGCGCTCGATTTTACCATTTTCTGTGGTTTGTACGTTCTGTGTTTATATGGATTTGTGATAAGACACTGTATTATATTTTATATAAATTACGTTTTTCTTCGTCCACGTAACTACTTTTAATAAACCTACTTTATAAGAGATTATGTATTTAAAAAAGACATTGCGCTGTATGATTTCCCTTTCAATAAAAAATAAAGACAGTTGACTTGTCAGTGAATTTATTTAAATAATTTTATAAATATACCCACACATCCAAAATAGAAAGAATTTAACCTTAAATTTGATTTAAAAAATATGTCAAAGAAGAATTGGTATGTAATTCAATAGAAATTCAAGCACACATACAATTTCCCAATTGTAACTACTAAAATCTGTTGCACTTTTTTACAAACAAATGAAATATAATAAGATATTAACTTACGTCTGTGTTTTATTGGTAGTTCTTTATATTTTTTTCACATTAACTCTGATTCTATTATACGTTATTTATAAGTGAGTAAAGTTATTTTAAAAATTTAAAGAACAATCATGTTTTTTCTAATGAATTTTCTTATTGTTGCAAGATCATTAGATTACATTTTTCATTAATATTTTAAAGTTTCTATTGCTACCATAAGTTATAATTTGTGCTAAATATCAATGGGCCCGTTACTGCCAGCTGTTGGGAAACTCACTGATGACCGGACTGTTAATCGTGACCTTGTCTGAGATTTTTACAATCGTACAAACTAGACCGATTGGTGTTTGCGGGTTAAAGTTTTTAAAATGGCCGGAGTGCCGTTCATTAGATACCAACATACAACTCAAAAAAATCCAAACTTGTTGAATGTTGAACATTTTGATGAACGGGCCCAATGTAGCAAACATAAAATTGTAAAGTGCGATGTTGCCAAACTTTATTCATTAAATAGATTCATTAACTAACGGATCGCTAAAGTTGAGGACATCGTAAAATATTGTTATTAAAATATTGTTTAAAGTTGTTTACTTTGATCAATTATTTTGTTAACGACACCTTAATGACCATTTTAATGAAAGGGAAATAATAAGGCACATTGACATTATACATTCATTACAGAAATAATAACTTCGAAAGCAATTTACAGGGTAATCCATTTTAATTTATCCACTGGAATATCTCGACAAATATGCATCGTACAAAAATATGTTTCGAACAAAACTTAAATGGTTTCAAGGGGGGCATCCGATCCTCTGAAATTTTAACTTTGAAATCTTAAATAGGAACCCCTATTTTTTATTGAAGATTCGGATTCTACACTAAAAATGATACAGGTTCTATACGATGTTTTTATTAAATTCGTGATAGACGGCGCTGTAGGCCCAAAAATGAAAACATTCCCGGTAAAACTACAGAAATCTGCTGTGGGTCAACACAGGTGCCGACCGCAAATTGAAATAATATAGAACTATAAAATTCATTATTCTAATTACTTATTAAAGTTCATTTGTACAATAAAATGTCTGCTACTGGTAAAATGATTTTTTTCAACCTGGTCGCTAAAATATTTTTTTTTTACTAAAAATCGAACCGTATGCGCTATATTGAAAAAAATCTAATTTTGGCGATTCTACTGCCATCTGTCAGGATCTGTCAGGAGTTAAAAAGCCTAAAAGTAAATTTTACATACTCTTTTTCATATAAGTCAACGTAAACGCCATTTTTTAGGTTTATAGGTAACGTTTTCATTTTGCGACTACAGTGCCATCTAGGCACGAATTCATTTTTTTTGGATAAAACCTACATAATTTGTATGTAGAATCCGAATCTAAAATAAAAAATAGGGGTTTAAGATTTTAAAGTTCACCCCTTTTTCTTTCACCCCCTCGCCCCTGGGGGCGGGGGTGAAGAAAATTTTATAGGATCGGATGGCCCCCTCGAAACCATTAAACTTTTGTATAAACATTTTTTTGTACGATGCATATTTGTCGAGATATTCCAGTGGATAAATTAAAATGGGTCACCCTGTATAACATTTTAAAAAACCCTAAACAATAAAAAAACGAGATTATTTATAAACTTTCATTTGTTTGTAACTAGTGATGGGCTTAATCGAATTATATCGATAGTTGATTATGGTGATTCGAATTAAATTAATACTTGAATAATAATATTGAATATACTTTTTAGTAATTTAAATTTAATATGTTTTTTTTGGTAACATTTAAAAACTAAATGTACAGTCAAAGGGGACACTAAAAAGAACATGTAGTGTGTGGAGCAGTGTGACATATTGACAGGCCCGGATATAACAGGTGGAACACCAAAACAAGGCCGAGCCTTTACTACTAATGGAGCGGAAGGAAGGTATTTTGCCTGGGCGGTTCTCATCTTGTAACCGGGCCTACATGTGGAGATGCTTAATTATTCAAGTCCATCTTAGGCACATTGCAAAACATTTTACAGGTTCTTCATCGTTAAACCGAATTAATTTAAAGTAATTAAATTAATTTGGGGCTTTATTAGTTTGAATTTGTGGCTGTTCAGATAATAGACTCTTTAAACTTTATGCAAATTACTAATTATGTAACTCATTTAAAAATAATTTACATTGTTAAAATAATATTATTATCACGAATAGATTTTCGTTTAATACAATCTTCAATCGTAACCTGAAACTAATTTTATGTTATACAAAGTGCATAATTAATTTCCAATTAAATTAGTGTCAATAATTGTGCATTATTTATTATTGCCACGGATTATTATTTTTATTATTATATCCAGGCAGCCATATTTTTTATTCCCATTTACGTCATAGTTGGAGCCAGTTGGCGCATGCGAACTTACATGAGGTCACCTGTATAAGATATACTCTACCAACGTTGCATCACAGCCAGGGTTGTTAAAAAAAACGTTTTTTTTTTTTCACTTTAAATAAAACAAACAGTTTTTTTTACAAAACGTGTTTTCTCATTGAAACAGCGTTTATGATTACAGCGTTTTTTAAATTTGCGAGAACTCGCTGTTTCAAAGCGGTTATTTTGAGGCGTTTAACAAGTGTTTTCCACTCCCAGACTAAGCATGAAGTAAAATTTCGAGTTTAGAAAAGCCTAAGAATTTGGATTGACCGCGTAGCAGCCAATCCAAATTAGGCTTTTCAAACTCGAAATTTTACTTCATGCGCCACGCTTGAAAACACTGATTTACAGTAAAGTTCAAAATACACACATACAACAACGATTATAGGCAACCTAAAATACGTTAGAGTTATTGGTTTTCTATAATCACTGTTGTAAACAATTTGTTCAGCGCAGAATTTGACTCACGTTTTATTTACATCTACATTCTATACTGATAAAGCCATATATTTTAGACTTTACGATATTTCAGTGTTTTATACGTGTGGCGCATGAAGTAAAATTTCGATTTTAGAAAAGCTTAATTTTGATTGGCCGCTCCGCTTCGCTACGCGGCCAATCCAAATTTTCAGGCTTTACTAAACTCAAAAGTTTATTTCATGCGTAGTCTGAGAGTAGAAAACACTCGTTTAAAGATTCAAATTCACATTTATGCACACAGTTGTGATATTTTATTGTAATAAAATGTTATGTTTAATAATGTAATTTGAAATATCTTCAACAATTCAGCTAAAATTTAAAACACAAACAGAAAATCTTAGTAGTAGAAAAAATAAGTAGTATAAAATATAATTTTGCAAATTAAAAAAAAAAAACGTTTAAACAAATTTAACGTTTAAAACATGTTGTAATCAAATTTAAGATTTGAAACATGTTTAAAACAAATACGTTTTAAACACGACAGCTGTTTTCAAATATGTTTGAAATACTGTTTTAAAACAAAGTGTTTTAAACATAACAACCCTGATCACAGTTGAATTCTCCGGGGCATAACACGGGACACGTAGGCACATAACCTCAATAACCTCCGATCGTAATAGCGACCATGTATTATAAAATTATAAACATCTTGTTGTTGCAACTTAATACAATCCGGGATTAATTTGGCACAATTTACTCAGCAAGCGTTGCGATGCACGTCGATGTATTCTTTGCTCTTTTTTGATGTTTTTCTTGAAGTGGTTGTGTATTTATAACAAAATGGCGTCCACCTGTCTGCATTTCTTCGCGGAACCATCCGAAAACGCGGTCGGAGCTGACTACGTCAGAAACGACCTCCCGTTCGAAATCGCTCGCGAAAAAAACAAAGCTATGTGGAGTTGCCTTTTTTCGACTTAATATAGTGCATCACCACCCCTGTGGTTACCCCTTATAGCCGTATTTATACATTTATAGAAGTGAACAAATAATCCCTTACAAATACAGGTAGTCCAAACAGTGCTAAAACAAAGGTGTCATTACACCTGTGGCTGATGAGTGAATTTTTTACATGATTTATATGTATTTTTATAATAAGGCATTCAAACCAAATAATAAGTTAATATAAGTTAACGGTAATTAATTCCATCCCATATCAATTTAATTTAACTTGCTGATAGTAACATAAAATAATAAAGAAATATTTTGGGTTTTTCTCCACTCTCACAAATGTCTAAACAGGTTATTGTTGAGTAATTTATATCAAATAGTAAGGTAAATAATATTCATTTAGATCATTAATAGTAGTTTTCATTACGGGGTAGCCACAGGGGAGTTAATGCACTATATTATGTCGAAAAAATGCAACGCCACATTGCTCGGGGTTTTTCGCGAGCGATTTCGAATGGGAGGTAGGTCCTGACGTAGTCAGTCCCGACCTCGCGTTTGAATGGTTCCGCGAAGAATTGCAGACAGGTGGATGCATCGCAACCTGTGCTGAGTTAATTCTGCCAAATTAATCCCGGATTGATATAAGTTGTAACAATAAGATGTTTACAATACATGGTCGCTACTACAATCGAAAAAAACAAAAACTTCCCCGCAAGGATAGATGTTAGGTTGTGTGCCCAAGTGTCCCGTGTTATGCCCCGAAAAATAAGCTTGTGATGAACCGTTTTCGTTGGTTGGGTAACAGATTTAAAATGTAATTATCTTTTTGTCATGATTAAAAAAATCTTTGTTATCAAATAATAACTCATTTAAATTTATTTCAATTTTATAATAGTTACAATTAAATGTCATAGTTTGTTAAATATTTCATATACAGTATGTTTTTTAACAAACAATAATATTCTTGTAATATTTGTACTCCGTTTAATCATGTAGCGTAAAACAATGAAGAAGAAGACAAATAATATCCGAAAGCTCGGTTGGTTTTAATAAATTGATTACCTGAAATAGGAAAGCCTACTCACTGGTCAACGTCCCTGTTACTAATCCCTTAGTGTTTCGACGAAGTACGACCGTTACTTCAACCTGAGTCAGTTTGATAGACAATGCAATTGCTGATAGGTTAGTTTCCATTGTCAATAGCGTTACCAGTGAATTTATTGTAGAACTATAGAAACTTAAGGAAATGTTTCCAAACAAATGTATTTTTTTAATTTATAGAGTTATCAAGAGATAGAAAGTAGGTCTGCTTGCAAAAGCGCTCCAAAAAACGACTAGATCTTCGAACTTAAGCAAGTAATAGCAAAACATTGTGGTGAACACTGCTATAACCGTCGTCCAAATAATGTTGGGCAAGGTTCGTTTGAAGTTGAGAAAAATTAAAGAAGATGGACCTTTTTCAATCTTCTAATTATGTCTTCGTCTTCTTGAAATACCTGATTTTTCATTAATTTTATTATATGTTGCATTTGCTTTTTTATTATATTTTATTTCGATTAAATTAATAATTCTCATTATTCTAAGCCTACCCGTTATTCTTATAAAACTCAAAGAATAAGTCTTAATTAATAAGACTTATTGTTTGCGGCTTATACAAATATGATCGCAAATCAAACATGAATATTTCACATTTAAAACTATTTGAATTCGAGAGAATAAGCTTACGCTTCTTTTAGTTTGCAAAGCATTAAATATAATACAGGGCGTACAAAAAATAATGTTACAGCTTTAAATCTCGCTTTGTGATGAGTTTAGAACAGAATGTTTTAAATAAAACTTGTAGCTACTAATTTAAGCTACTAATAATACTTGTGGCGCGGAGAGCTATCAAGCGCGTCCCCAGGTGGCGGATAGGGGATCGGCCATATCGACCCAGTTAAAATGGCTAGTGGTAGCTACAGGGATCACTCCAGGCCTAACATCCTGCGTGGTGGTACCGAAGGCTATCGCCGCGGACCAACTCCCCTCATCCCGGCTGTCGTATCGTGGCTAAGGGATTGCACTGAGGTTAACGATGCCGAGGTCCACATACTGCCTGGCAGTGTGCCCTCGTAATACCATTCAATCTCTGCTGACGTGGTCATGTCTCGCGGGCAGAGATTGAGGGGGGTCGTGGCTTATCCGCCTGGACCAAGAGGAGGACACCTCAATAAAATCCTAAATCTTAAGGTAGGGGACTGGGCCGATAAGATGCATGGCTAGATAGAAGACTAGTCTTTACCGGTCCCAACCTCCAGGGATATGGCGCCCCCTGGTTGCAACTAGCCTTCTCGTAGCATGCGGGGCTCTGTTACGGGTGACCTGTTACTTCCCTAGCTTCTCGTGGGACCAAATATGAGAACAAATAAGAAAAACAAAAAAGAAGGGGATACTACGTCCCCCCCCCCCCACGGATGTCACCGACATCCCTAAAAATCTGGAGCAGGCTAAGAGGCCTGGCCAGAACACAGAGGATCAATCCTCAACTAAGGGATTTCAATATCCCAAGTTAGGTGGTGCGGCAAAGAAGAGGTATAGATTCCTCCTGCGACAAGGGGTTACCATGGAGGAGGCCCGAGCACAAGCCGTAATTCCCCTTAATCCTCCCAACTCCAAGAAAGCGGGCCACAACAAAAGGCCCAGGTCCGATGGCAGTACCCCGGAGAAAAAAGCTCCAACTAAGAGGGTGAAGGCGGGGGAAAGACCTTCCGGCAATCAGACCGCAAAGGCTGAGGCTGGAGGCTCCAGACCTCGCACCTCTCCCTCTGCTGCTTCCTCCTCGGGAGCAGCAAAAAAACGGGCAGAGGCTACCAAATCAAGGCCTTCCCGTAAATCAACTGAAGGCGAAGGTCAGAAGCCTTCCTTCAGTCAGGCAGCAGGAAGCATACGGGTAGGTATAATGCCTAGTAAGTTCCCTGAGGCGTTAGCTGATGCGAATCAACTAACAATGCTTCAGGAAGCAATCCTGGATAAAATTGTGGAGCTAAAGGAAGGGGACATTCGCCCAAAATTCCTAAGCTCCAACAATAGACCAGGATGGCTTATGTTGGTATGTGCGGATAAGGCCACTGCAGACTGGCTAAAGTCCGTCGTGCCAGCACTAAAACCGTGGGATGGCGCCATGCTGAAGTATGTGGAAGAAAAAGATTTTCCACATACGGATATAGTAATTGGCTACTTTCCATCGAGCGCAGGATACTCCAATGAGAGGATACTGCAGCTTTTAGAGGCCCAAAACAGCCTCAAAGCCTCACAAAGCTGGAGGGTGCTAAGGAGAACCTCCAATGGCCCCACAGTAGAGCTCGCCCTATCAGTGGACAGCATATCGTCGGCAAACCTCAAAGAGGCTGCATATAGGGTGAGCTACAAATTCGGCCACATTCAATTAAGGCCGAAAAGGACTACGGGGGCAGATAAGACAGCCCCACAAAATGAGTCCGAAAAAGCGGATGCTCCAGAAATCATGGAGCTGGAGAACGCTCCAGAAACCATGGAGCTAGAGGAAGGGACGGACGAGATGCCCTACTCACCAGCTTCCGCTCTCAATGCCGAGAAGGAGGTTGGACCGGCAAAAAACAACCAGCCGGACAGCCCATCCGTAGCAGGTGAGGGGATCGGAGAAACTGGCCCCAGGGGAAAAGGAACACTGAGTCCTGCCCCCGGAAAGCCATAATGACCCGATCACCTCAAAAACTAACTTGCGTCCAAATAAACCTCCACTATGCTAAAGCGGCCTCGAGCGTACTTTCTAGGGGGTTTATTAAGGAGCAGTTAGACATAGGGCTCATTCAAGAGCCCTGGACCAGAAGAGGCCAAATTATGGGACTCCAATCCAAAAACTGTAAGTTGATCTATAGTACCTTACACAATAACGTTAGGGCCGCTTTGTTATTCAAAGCCGGCACTAACTACATTCCTGTTCCAGAATTCATCACGAGAGATCTGGTCACAGCACAAATTAGAGTCACTAAGGGGACGAGCAAGAGGACAATTATTATAGCCTCGGCCTACTTCCCGGGTGACTCCACATCCCCTCCACCAGAAGAGGTCAAACGCCTCATCACCTGGTGCAGGAAGGAAAACAAACACCTGGTCCTGGGCTGCGACGCCAACGCGCACCACACTGTATGGGGCAGTACGGACACCAACAGAAGAGGTGAGTTCTTGCTAGACTATGTTTTAGGTGAATACTTAGATATAGTCAATAAGGGCAATAAACCTACTTTTATCACATCAGTTAGAAAGGAGGTATTAGACATCTCCCTAGCTGATAATTACATAAGCTAGTACATACAAAACTGGCACGTCTCAGATTACGTCTCACTATCAGACCATCAGCATATACGGTTTGACATCGATAGTGGTAATAACGACATCAATGGATTCAGAAATCCCAAAAATACAGACTGGGAGGCCTACCAAGAGCGCCTTACGTCGGAACTTGCGGGACCACTGAATCCTATTGAAACAGTCGAGCAACTAGAAGCAGCATCGACACAATTACAAGATGTAATCAACATCGCTTACGAAAGTAGTTGTCCACTAAAGCAAAGGGCTGTTGTTAGAGAAGTGCCCTGGTGGAACAGCGAACTCGCGAGCCTAAAGGCCAAAACTAGGCGTACTTTTAATAGGGCTAAAGCCTCTGGACAGTGGGAGGAGTACAGAAAGGCCCTTACGGAGTAAAACAAAGAACTGAGAAAATCCAAAAGGAAAACTTGGAGGACTTTCTGCGAGGGGATAGATGATCTACCTCCCGCACAACGCCTCCAAAAAGTCCTTGCAAAGGATCACACGAACGGCATTGGATTACTAAAAAAGTCCAACGGTGAATACACTGGAACCCTAGAAGAAAGTCTAAGAGTACTCCTAGAAGCTCACTTTCCTGGGTCCCAGGCAATTAACAGTGAAGACTTACCTGCCATCGGCTTTGAGGTAGAATAACGCCCTACCAGAGAAAGCAAAAAACTGGCAACAAAGATCTTCACTCCAAGCATAATAACATGGGCGATCAACGGCTTCAAGCCGTTCAAATCCGCGGGGGCAGATGGCATCTTTCCAGCCCTTTTGCAAAGGGCAGGGGAGGAGTTATTACTACGTCTCACGCAAATATTCAGAGCTAGCTACTCTCTTGGGTATATCCCCAAGCAGTGGAGGGAGGTGGCGGTGGTGTTTATACCAAAGGCTGGCAAACGCCAAACTGACGAGCCTAAGTCATATCGCCCCATAAGCCTCACCTCCTTTCTCCTAAAATCAATGGAGAAAATCATTGATAGAAATATCAGAGGGAAAGCTCTTCAGTCGTTTTCCCTTCACAAACACCAATTTGCCTATCAAGCAGGCAAATCAACAACAAATGCCCTTCACACACTAACAAGTGTAATAGAGAAGAGCATCGCAAGCAAATAAGTGGCTCTATGCGCATTCTTGGACATCGAAGGTGCATTTGACAACACCTCCTATGGATCCATAGACACGGCCACCAAATCAAGAGGAATTGATGCCTCCACATCCAAATGGATCCATGCTATGCTCAAAGGTCGTAGGATCACACTGTCCATTGGCGATGAGTCGGCAACTGTGTTCGCAGTAAAGGGGTGCTCACAAGGCGGGGTTCTATCGCCCCTGCTGTGGTCACTAGTTGTCGATGAGCTAATATCGGTATTATCCAACGACGGTTTTGACGTACAAGGCTATGCTGACGAATCGTCATCATAGTTAGGGGAAAGCATGACGATACGGTGTCCAACCGCATGCAGTTAGCCCTTCGGAAAGTAAGTATATGGTGCGTGCAGAAGGGGCTCACTATCAATCCCAACAAGACTGTAATTGTCCCATTTACAGGTCGTAGAAAATTAAATCTTAAGGCACTAACCATGAATGGGACACTCATTGGGCTTTCCAACACAGTTAAATATCTCGGCCTCACCTTTGACCAGAGGCTAAACTGGAAAACCCATGTAGATAACATTACTGCCAAAGCAGTAAGGGCAATATGGGCTTGCCGCAGGCTATTTGGCAAACGATGGGGTTTACACCCCAAGATGATATACTGGCTTTTCATTACGGTAATAAGACCAATAATCACCTATGGTTCCGTTGTCTGGTGGACGAAGACAACGGAGATCACAACCCAAGCAAGGCTCAGCAAGGTTCAACGGCTGGCATTTTTGGGCATCACAGGGGCTATGAACACCTGCCCCACTGGAGCAATGGAGGCTATGCTAAATCTCACACCTCTGCATCTGCACGTGAAAAGGGAAGCAGCACTAGACGCATTAAGAATAATCCAGACAGACATACCAAAATATGGATACCTTAACGGGCACCTAAAAATCCTCAACACTGTGTGTGAAAGAGCGATATACATGCCCAAAGACTACATGTCAACTGACTACGACTTCGACACAACGATTGAAGTGGCCATCCATAGCCGCCATGATGTTGGAGCGAGGGTCAAGCAGTTACAAGGCTCCTCGATAGTTTGGTTCACTGACGGATCCAAAACTGAGAACGGAGTCGGAATCGGTATCACTGGCCCTCGATGCGAGCTATCAAGGGCCTTGGGACGATCCCCATCGATATTTCAGGCAGAAATCGAGGCCCTGAACACATGCGCCCACATATGTTTAGACAGGGGATACAACAAACAGAGGGTTTGCATCTGCTCAGACAGTCAAGCTGCATTAAAGGCAATAAAATCGCCTACATGCAAGTCTAAATCTGTCTGGGAGTGCAAGCTATCCCTAAAGCAGCTAGCTAGGAACAACAGAGTGAAACTGGTCTGGGTTCCGGGACACGCAGGGATCAAAGGCAATGAAATTGCCGACAACCTTGCCAAGGAAGGGTCCAAGACTCCATTTGTCGGACCAGAACCTTACAGTGGAATAACTAAAATCCACATCAAGGGGATGATCCGGGAATGGGAAGATGCTGCCAAAAGTGCTCACCTGAGAAACACACCTGGTCTGCGGCAGGCGAAAAGGTTCATCGCCTTCTCTGCCGTAAGAGCCGGACAGTTTCTCAGGTTAAGCAAGGGCAACCTAAGGCTCATAACCGGCCTTCTAACTGGACACTGTTCTCTGAAGTACCACCTCACCAAGATGGGTCAGACAACTGATGCCAACTGCAGGTTCTGCAACGAGGCACAAGAAACAGCAGAGCACCTACTTTGTGAATGCCCTGCCTTGTCCCTTCGAAGAGGGAACTACCTGTCATCGGCCACTTTAAACACCGAGGAATCGGTACACATTAACCCTCAAGTTATAGTAGACTTCATAAGAAGTCTAGACATTGAGGGACTCAAGTAGGTCAGGGATAGTTACAAACGATCTTTTAGGTCGAGGTAACTTCGAAAGGCCCAGAGGCCACACGACCCACCGACCCCATAACATAACATACATACTAATAAATAATAATTGTTAATATACATGGTGATTCATTATTAGGATACGAAACAAATTTACCCTTTTTTTTAAATAGAACCCCCTATATATTTCGTTGGTATTCGATAACTTGTTAAAATAGAAACATACTAGTAAAAAACATATGTTTTTAAGTTGTCTCAATTTGTTATTGACATTAGTTATTAGTAAGTTATCTTTTATTGTTGGTTTTTTTCCAAAATACAAAAAGGTATGCTTACCCAACACAAAAATACACTAATTTTAATGATGAGAGGTTATGGCGATCGCGTAAGAATCTACCGGACTGCATTAACATTTGAATTATAGATGAAACTGAAAAAATATTAATCGGAAAGTGGCACACTGTATAATGCAATGAGATATAATCAAATTGAAGGGGGAAGGTATTTTGAGCACCTGCTTTAATAAAACAGTTGAATATTTTGATATTACCATTATAGATCTTATTAATAAAGTATGTTTTCATTAATATGTAACTATTGAACGGATCAACCTAAAAACATGCAGTTTTTACTTGCAACCTTCTATTTTAACATGCTATCGAATACCAATGAAATATATAGGGTGTTCCATTTAAAAAAAGGTAAGTTTGATATCTATCATCAAAATGAACCAGCCTTTATATTAAAAAATATAGTCAATTAGTAGCTATAGGTTTTATTTAATTTTTTTTTAAATCACAAACCGAGATATCGAGCCGTTGCATTACCTTTGGTACACCCTGTATATAAAATTACGAAAATGTTTGTTTAAACTGCGAAGAATAAGTCTTAATTAATAAAACTATTAAGACAATAAATATCCACTGAAACAACTACTTGCCGTGCAAATACACCGCCGCATATTGAATTATATAATGAAATATTTAAAGTTTTATTTGATTTGTTATAACGTTGTATACCGAGTGTTCGATAAAAAAAGGCACAACGCCATAACTCGGTTATTTATTAACCGATTTGAATGAACTAAAAAACAAAGTCAACGCTATTTTAAATACTATAAAATGACAGTAATTATATATTTTTTCAAAATATACTCCATTGCCAAATAATAGTCAACTTTAAAATTTTAAGTGGCTACATATACTTTTCTTATTTTATTATATTAGACATTATTTTTCTGAATCCAATTATGTAGTGTGTCTTAAAAAATAAGTTGGATTGACAAATATCATTTATTGTAAAGTAATGTTAACAAAAAAAAGAACAAGATTTGTAAAGCGGCCTTTTAATACTGTTTAAATTGTTTATTGGTTTATATGTAATCCGTGTGTTCCGGATTTCATTCACAGTTTGTTATTATTTTAAATGCAACTTTAATTATTAATTAACACTTTATTTATTAGAAATATAACATTTAATTAATATTTGCAGTACCTATTTATTTTATTCTACATTAAGGTGTACTGTAAAATAAAAAAATTCCAATAAATGACATTTGTCGTTTTTTCGAAGGCACTCTAATTACAATTTTTAAAACATATAATTTAAAATACAATATTAATTTTAATTTTTTTTCGTCTAAAATATTGAACAAAAAACAACATATTGGGCATTATTGTACTCAGAAAAATAGAATCTAAAAAATCTACAGTGGTATAACCCCTTAAGCAATATATTTTAAACTTTACTTTAAATCGGTTTTCTAAATGCACGAAGTAAAATTTCGAGTTTAGAAAAGTCTTAAAATTTGGATGTATCAATCGGCTTCACTACGCAACCAAAAATATAATTATCGAGATATATATAATTAGAAGAAAAAATCCTTGTATAATTAAGTAATGATATAGAAGACTACTTACGTTCACAACAAACTTCTTCTTTCTCTGAACAATCTAGATCCATTATTATGTATGTTTTGGGACATAATTTGTTGGGAATGCATATTTTATTCTTGTCAGTACAACTATCTAAAAACAATATTTTAAGAAGCTTCAATCAAAATGAACAATGTTTAATGTTTCATATTTTTGTATGCAGTCATGTAGAGTTCTAAAATTATTTTACATACTCACTTGTAGTAGGCCGTGATTTAATAAAGGCAAGTCATTAGTTTCAGTTGGACAATGATTTATTAAAATAAATTATGAGTGTCATACATAATTAAATTAAAAATAAAATACGCTTTCAAAAACCACGAAAATTTAAAATGGCACCCATAAGATAAAACAAAAGTTGGTGGCTACAGTTTCTGGCTAAGTTTTGGAGTTACCCTAATATCAAATTGTAACAGTATAAAATGTTATTGGCATTTTTATTACTATCTATTGTATGCAATTATATTAACTATTGCTAATTCAACTGTTAATTTAGAATTTTTCACATCAATGAACCATAGGACACCTCTTCCAAATCCTACCCTAGTTACTCGACAAACCAGTTGGTCCATGGGGCCTCAAGTAGGGTAGGATGGGGCTGATTCGAACAGTTTTTTTTATTTAACTCCCTAACCTTACTTCTCTAGCCAGGAGCTACAAATTTACATTTAGAAGATAACTTGACATGTCTAGCAACTACTTCTCCAGTTTGTTAAAAAAATACCTAAGAGTTTTTCTGTAAAAAAATAGATATCCATGAAGTGGCATTTGTCCAGAGGACGTATTATTCTATTATTCAGAGAGTCAAGCTTGTCATTAAACATAATAAATATAGCCAAATATGAAGTATTTGCAATTGAAACTGGTTGAAACAATTTTGATCTCATATCATTCCTGAAAATGATAACTTATCATCAACCAAAGATATATCGACATAGTTTTTTATGTCCCTGAAAATATTGACTTAAAAGTATTCATATTCTGCCAGTTTTATAATTTGGCCTATATATTTAGCTGTCCCAAAGTTCTCCATCTCTAATGTCTCAAACTACCTCCATGCGTTAGAGATGTGTTTACATGTGATGAATCTATATTTCCCAATGTTTAAGCGGAAATGTAGTACAGTAATATGGTTTATGTAGTGGTAATATTTGGTAATAATGTAAAATCCTACCTAAACAAACATTTACTGAGCGAGTAATTAATAGGCACAAAATTTACTTTATGCAGCGCATTATGATGATTCTGTAATAACTACTTCAATAAATCTTGTGATTTCGGCACAAAACTTCACAGTCCGCAATTAAACTGTCATTGCTATCATTCCTCAAAATATCGAATTTGTAGACCATTCAGATAGAGGAAAATCTGAAGTGTCCGAAGGTAACCCATGTCCCAACCTGCCCCACACTCACGCAAGTGAATCACCATCACGATACTAAGTGTTTATTATTAACTCCTCACAAGCAAATTTGAGTTACAATCACCCAAATAAACACAATTAAATTACACTACAAAGTTTAAGATATTTAAGTCTTCCTAAAGAAAATCATGAAATCAATTTAGAGAGTTTAATCGTCAAAATTGAAGAAAGATTTATCATTTCTCCTCAATATCTTAAGAAATCTTAAAACAACTATTTAATTTATAAAAATCCTTCCAACCCTCTAGATTATACAGTGTGCATCAGCCAAATGGAATAAATTCGATAATAAATATACGTCGATTGGTCTTTTTAGTTAGGCATTGTTTTCAACAAAAACTTTTTATACAGGGTGTGTCATGTAACGGTGGCCAATACCAACTTTCTTATTTTAAACGCAACACCCTGTATATTATTGAATTTTTAGATTCTTCAGAAAATTCTAGACATATTTCATGTACAGGGTGGTTTTTTTTTTTCGTTGATATTATAGGGTATAGGCTAAACGGCAAGAGATACAAAAAAACAACGATGTGTGTCCCGTTTTTTAGTGTTTAGTTTAATGGCGCAATCAGATCTACGCTAACTAGATTGGTTTTGAAGATACAGGATGATTCTCAAAATGTGCCAATTTTTATTATCTCGTATGACTTGGTTATTTATGGAGATAAAAAAATAGTTAAATACGAAAGTTTTATGACTTTTTACGTATAATCCAGTGGTGTACCTAAAAAAAATATAGATGTTTTCATTTTTGAGATATTATCAAAACTAGCATTTTCTTAAACGGGACACCCTGTATCTGAGTATTTAAAAAAAATGCATTTTTTTTGTGAATGCAACAATATGTAACACTTAATATTTTGCTTTGTCCTAAATAGGTAAAATACTAAAAAACAAAAAAAAATGTCTAGTTGGCCATGAATTGAATTCAATAAGCGTTTGTTTTTGTTTATTACATGTCATAAAATTCAATAAAAAAGCCTGGGCTTTTCTAAACTCGAAGTTCTACTTCATGCGCCACGCGTATAAAACGCAGATTTTAAGTGAAGTTAGAATATACATAAATTTAACAATATTATAGTGTTTTATACGCGTGGCGCATGAAGTATAATTTCGAGTTTAGAAAAGCCCAGAAAATTTGTCTAGACCCTAGACTCGAAATTTTACTTCATGCTTAGTCTGGGAGTGGAAAACACTTGTTTAAAGCTTTAAATTGAACTTTAAAAAAGAACAGGGATGTTGTATCAATTCCATGGTATGTCATTATTTTTATAAAATCACATTACTTTTTTTCAATTATTTTAGCTGTATATTTTCTGACATTCCTTATTTTTGAAAAGAATTCAATTTGAAGCTTTAAACGAGTGTTTTCCACTCCCAGACTAAGCATGAAGTAAAATTTCAAGTTTAGAAAAGCTCCGTGAAAATCTGTCGAGGGTCGCGCAGCGACCCGAGACAAATTTTCTGGGCTTTTCTAAACTTGAAATTTTACTTCATGCGCCACACGTATTAAACACAGATTTTAAGTGAAGTTAAAATGTATCAATTCCATGGTATGTTATTATTTTTATAAAATCACATTGCTTTTTCTTAATTATTTTAGCTGTAAATTTTCTGAAATTCTTTCTTTAATTTTTAAAAGAATTCAATTTGAAGCTTTAAACGAGTGTTTTCCACTCCCAGACAAAGCATGAAGTAAAATTTCGAGTTTACAAAAGCCCCGTGAAACTTGGTCGAGGGTCGCGCAGCGACCCGAAACAAATTATCTGGGCTTTTCTAAACTCGAAATTTTACTTCATGCGCCACGCGTATTAAACACAGATTTTAAGTGAAGTTAAAATGTACATAAATTTGACAATACTATAGTGTTTTATATGCGTGGCGTATGAAGTAAAATTTCGAGTTTAGAAAAGCCCAGAAAATTTGTCTCGGATCGCTGCGCGACCCTCGACAAATTTTTACGGGGCTTTTCTAAACTCGAAATTTTACTTCATACTCAGTCTGGGAGTGGGAAACACTTGTTTAAAGCTTTAAATTGAACTTTAAAAAAGAACAGGGATGTTGTATCAATTCCATGGTATGTCATTATTTTTATAAAATCACATTACTTTTTTTCAATTATTTTAGCTGTATATTTTCTGACATTCCTTATTTTTGAAAAGAATTCAATTTGAAGCTTTAAACGAGTGTTTTCCACTCCCAGACTAAGCATGAAGTAAAATTTCAAGTTTAGAAAAGCTCCGTGAAAATCTGTCGAGGGTCGCGCAGCGACCCGAGACAAATTTTCTGGGCTTTTCTAAACTTGAAATTTTACTTCATGCGCCACACGTATTAAACACAGATTTTAAGTGAAGTTAAAATGTACATAAATTTGACAATATTATAGTGTTTTATACGCGTGGCGCATGAAGTAAAATTTCGAGTTTAGAAAAGCCCAGAAAATTTGTCTCGGGGTTGTTTTAGTTTATCAATGTTTCAATATTCTTGTTAACTGGATTTTAATATACCTATTATTTTAATATACCTATTATAAAAAAAAAGAATATTTATTCAACGCATGGCCATCTAGAAAACCTTTTTTGTTTTTTGTTATTTGGTATTTTAACTATTTAGGACAAAACAAAATATTAAGTTATGTATATTGTTGCAATCACAAGAAAAAATTGAATATTTTGAGATGCTCAGGTACAGAGTGTCCCATTTAAGAAAATATTAGTTTTGATAATATCTCAAAAATTAAAACATTTATGCTTTTTTTTAAGTACACCACTAGATTCTACGTAAAAAGTCAAAAAACTTTGGTATTTAAAATATTTTTCTATCGCTATAAATAACCGAGTCATAAGAGATAACAAAAACCAGTAGATTTTAAGAATCACCCTGTATGTTCTAAACCAATCTAGTTAGCGTAGATCTGATTGCGCCATTAAACTAAACACTAAAAAAAGGGAACGGGACACACATCTTAGTTTTATTTGTATCTCTTACCGTTTAGCCTATACCCTATAATATCAACGAAAAAAAACCGCCCTGTACAATGCCCTATACCTATTTTCAACTGTTTCGGAAATATAAGTGTTTTCAGATTTATTGCAAAAATTAACATAAAAAAAATTATTTGATTACAGAAAATCGCTACAACACACTTAGAAACCAATAAGTAATACTGTTTGTTTTTGATAAAGAAAAAAAAACAAACAAAATACAATAATGTCAATGTAGGAGATGTTCAAAATGTTCGCCGCGAACGTCTTGGCAACATCCTTATTTTATAATTTTTATTGTATGTTATATTACTTATGTTTATTAATTATACATTTATGTATTTATATTAATTTTCATTATTTGTATATTATTATGAAATTGCTTTGTAATTGGACTGTAGTCTGTTGAGCAATAAAGAATTATTATTACTATTATTATTATCATATATAGAAATTTCTTCTAACATTACTCAACATCTCAAGCTTGACCGACCTAATCGCAATCATTATTTGTCTTCTTAGGTCTGCTAAGTCAAGGGGTTTAATTTTGTTTACAATACTTTTGACATATCCCCATAGGAAGAAGTTTAATGACCTCATATCAGGGGATCGCTCTAGCCATTCCATCGATCCTCGCCTCCCTATCCACCGATTTGCAAATATTCGGTTGAGGTACTGCCGGACATTGATTTGGTTATAGGGCGGTGCTCCATCTTACTGAAACGATATCATATTTGCTAGAACTTGTAGGTTTGCTGGATTAGGTTATATGCTTGTCAAAGTTGTCCCGACATTATTTTAAATAATTATCGTCATTCTAATTGCCATCATAAATCATTACAGGGTATTGCGTGTGTTCTTCTCTCATCCATCGACCAATAGTGGCAATTTTGACGATTAGCATGACCGTGCAGTGTTAAGGTCCACTCGTCAGAAAACGAAACATGTTCTAATTGGATCACATTGTTATCTAATATTGCCATCATTTGTTAACACAAATACGTTCTTCTATCAAAATCGTGTTCCATGAGCTCCTGAGTTGGTATCATTTTATAGAATCGATGAATGGCTAGCATCGAACATTGTGGATACTTGTCGATTAGAAGTTTGTGGATTTTCCTCAAACTCAAGCATAATATCCAATTTGGTATCATCACTTATTGCATTGGCAGCTGCTTTTTTTATCTGCCTTGCATGTGAATGCTTGCGAAACTGCTTTTCTATTTTACTAATTGTCCCTTGGGTTATAGGCGGCAAATTTGAATTTTTTTTATGAAATAAGCGAGCAACTTCCATTTGTGTCCGTGTGTTATCTTCATAACTAATCATCTATAGAATTGTTATTTTGTGCATTTCTGTTAAATGAACCATTTTTCTGATATGCAGTTAATGAAATTTAAACGACCACAACAATTTGCTAAGGCCAGGCGTTTAAACAAAAGTAAACAGTAATTATTATTACATTTAAGGAAATATGAAGAGATTATTTCCCGAGGTTGACTAGTTACACCCTGACAATGAAGCCGGAGGGATGTATAGCCAATTAAGAAATATATATATATATATATATATATATATATATATTTATTTTCAAAAGGTTTAATATTTCCCTAGGCAAATATGAGTATATTATGAAATATCGTAAATAGCAATATTACTCATTATTGTATTAATCAGAAAAACAAATATTTATAAGTTATGTTTATTTCATATCGGTAAAAAGGCACGCTGAACTGGTGTTTGCTTACTTTCTCATTATCAAGGCCTAAATAGGAAATAATTATTGAGTGTGTTGTAGAGAATTTCTCTTATCAAACACTTAATATTTCCGAAGCAGTTGAAAATAGGTATAGGACATTGTACATGAAATATGTCTAGGATTTTCTGAAGAATCAAAAAATTGAGTAATATACAGCGTGTTGCATTTAAAATAAGAAAGTTGATGCTGGCCACTGTTACATGACATACCCTGTATAAAAAGGTGTTCGTTAAAAAAATACCAATCGACGTGTTTGAACGTTTTTCGAACACGCCTCCATTTATTTATTATCGAACTTATTCCATTTGGCTGATACACACTGTATACACTCCGGAAAAAAAGCACCACTTGAAAATGCACAAAAATACCGAGTTTTAAAACCGCCATAACTCGGTTTATTTTTCTTGAAAATGGATGATTTTTCGAGTTCTGGACGGTTTGAAGTTTTCTCTTTAAGGGCATTTTAAGTTAATCCGACGCCAAGTTTATTGCATCCCCTGCCACCGCCCTGAGAAAAAAAATGTTTCTGATGTAAAAAACGTCAAACTTAGCCAGGGTGCGCCGAGTGGAAAAAACTCCTGAACTCAACTTTCTACCTACGAAATCAAGTTTATTGATTTTCCTTCTAAGCGCACAAAAAATCTAGTGTGCAAAAATTTTGCGCGAAGTTATGAATTAATAAAAGAAATAAATCACATTTTGCGCTTTTTCGGGTCGGCATTGTCAGCTGAGATTGCAGTACGCGGAAGATTGCGGCAACTGGACTGAAACAAGAAATGTGATTTTTTTTAATAATTCATAACTTTTTATCTTAGGGTGGTGGCAAGGGTTAAAATAAACTTGGCGTCGGATTAACTTACATGCCCTTAAAAAAGAAAACTTCAAACCGTCGAGAACTCGAAGATTCATTTATTTTCGACCAAAAGCAACCAAGTTATGGCGGTTTGAAAAATCGGTATTTTTTAATACATATTCAAGGTGTGCGTTTTTTTGCCGAGTATATTTTATGATCTGCGCCGACACCAAACTGATTTATTTTTTAAAATGTATTTTTTGTATTACAAAATGTGTAGTAGAAGTATGCATTAATTCATAAAGATTTTTGGTGTTTTGTTTTATGTCTAATCGCACTGGCAGGCATCAAATAAGAATAAGCCTATACACTAAGATCGAATTGATCGAAAGTTAATATGTTAAAGTTTTATTGCCTTGACCTCGCTATAAAAGATAAAGTACAAATTAACTTCACAACCTTTCTAGCTGTAAGATTCACTGAATCAGCAATAATTTACAACAATTCTAACTAAATTTTATACCCTGAACTGTGCTTTAAAAATTAAAAATTACTCACCAAAATTTGTCAGAGTTGGGTAACGCTATAAGCTAATTCTGACAAATACATAGATACACTTTAAATAAAATTCGTCCTTTCTAGTATGAAGAATAATAATCTTTTAGTGTTGCTCTTGATTTAAACACGACATTTTTTTTACTTTATGTTATGTGTCATAATCAATATTTACTGTTATTATTACAAAAGATTGACAGATATTAATTAATTTTGACTGCTAACGTTGCATGACTGCTATCAAGATTTTTTTAAATTATAGAAGTGACGTCACTGTTTCCAAAGCACTCTTTACAAACAAACAAATATTATAATTTTAAATATCAAATCTAAAATAAATTATGATTGTGATACATCTGAGTTTAGAAAAAAAAATTCTTTCAAAATTTACGAAAATCCAAAGTGGCGCCCACAAGAAAAACAAAAGTTGGCTAGGGTCCCCGGGTAAATGTTATAGTTATCTTAAAACAAAATATGCTACTAGATTTCTCATTAAAAAGTGCCTTTATAATGTCAAAGTTCTAAATGTCAAGATTTATTTGATTTTGAATAAAAAAAAAAAACGATAAAAAAACAGTTTAACCGACTCTCTATCTCTTCAAATAACTGAGATCCTCATATATTCTGTCGAAATACGGACACCCTGTATAAAGAAAGTAGCAACTGTATAAAAATCAACAGATTTATTTAATATAAATTCACTATGTTCGGATAAATTAATGAAAATAATGAGACTTTAAAACTGAGAAAATCATAAAAAATGATGAAACAATTAACAACATATTGCAAATCGAGTAATTATTAAAACTAATAAAATAATCAAAATTTGTCAATCGTTTAAACACTTCATGAAAGCAATAAAGTCATTAAATTTAATAATAGTAAGTCATACTACAAGGTGCCCGTTTTTCGAGCGGCACTATGGGGATCTTGCTTATTTGAAGAGATAGAAAATCGGTTAAATGGGACAAAGTTGCGTATTTTAGTGCATAATAATATTCTGCTTTCACATTTGAGATATCTTCATTTGTTTCGATGCATTTTAAAAATAAAACAACTGAAAATTACGATTTTATTATACTGTCAATATCTCCGATTTTTTTTTAATTCTGTAAAAACTTTCTTAAAGCAAATATTAATGACTTATCGAATGGTAAATGTTTAAAAGAATCGGAGATATTCTTTTTTGTTTTATACATTTACTTTTTGTTGTTCTTTTAGAAGAATCTTACAAAGATATGTATATCATTGAAAAGCATTTTTTAATTCTGATTTAAATGGTATGCCAAATGTATGCATTTGTTTAATTATTGTTGTTGTTTCAGTTGCCATGGCAACCAAACAATATCAAGTAGCTATGCAATAGTTGAAATGTTATTTACAAGGAAGACTACTAATCACTGGTTATATTTTTTACGCAAATAAATAGTTTTCGTGGTCATTACGCGCTTGTTTCCATAGCAACATACTATAAAACAATACATTTTTGAAAAGTTGACATGTGGCACATCATTGCAATCACCGCAAAAAAATGCTATTCAATGTTGTGCATATCTTTATATGCGCCCATTAGAAAAACAAAATTTGTATTTGGTAAAACAAAAACGAATCGCTTTACAGATTCATAACTTATTTCATAACTCGAGTTGTAAAATGTTTCTTTAAGAATGTTTTTACAAACTTCATAAAAAAATAACGAAAATATAAGCAATTTAAAAATCGCAAAAATCAGTTTATTATAAATTACATCGAAACTATTGAACATATTTAAAATGTGAAAGCAGATTATTAGTAGGCACTAAAATACCCAGCTCTTCCCCTATTTAACCGATTCTCTATCTCTTCAAATAAGCGAGATGCCAATAGCGCTGCTTGCAAAACGGGCACCCTGTATAGGAATTTTATTGAAATTATATAATTTCAAAAAGTAGCTAAATATTGTATTGTTTAATGATTTTTGCAGACATATCAAAAAAGCGACGCCGCAACCAGACATTGCTAAAAATTATAAATATGTGTTTATATCAGTGACGGCTCGTCAGGGACGGCAGGGTCAGCCAGGCCGTACCGGTAAATTTGATCGAACAAAAATTATAAATTTTTATTTTTTCAGAAATAAATATTGCGCACTTTTTGCAATAAATATATATAGCAGGTTAATATGTAGTAATGATAATAAGCACTCAGCATAAAGCCGATAAATGTAGAAATTTATTTTAATTTAATATATGTTTACTAACCAACTTCGTATCCGCAAAATCGGCCAGCCGTAGATTTTCAGATTATGAAGATTAATACGAGCGCTACGTCGTCACAGTGTCAGTGCAGTTTCTGTCGTTACATTTTCCCTGCAGGGTTAACGTACGTCCGCAAATGGTTTACTCGAGTATGGCAAATTTGCTGGGGCCGTACTCGCCGTTCCTCCACACAATACACCGATGTGTCAGAGCTGGGCAGGATTCGAATCCTGGATTCGAATCCTTTTAGAAGATTCAAAAGAGGCCTTCGAATACTTTAGTTCAACTGGATTCGTGATCCGGATTTGATACATTTTTTGAAGAGGATTCGTATTCGAATCCAAATGTGGGTGATTCGAATCCATATAAAAGGATTCGAATCCTTATGAAATGATTCGAATATTTATAAAAGGATTCGAATATTTATAAAAGGATTCGAATATTTATAAAAGGATTCAAATACCTGCAGAAGGATTTGAATCGTCAAAAAAATCACTGTTTTATACGCGTGGCGCATGAAGTAAAATTTCGAGTTTAGAAAAGCCCAGAAAATTTTTCTCGGGTCGCTGCGCGACCCTCGACAAATTTTCACGGGGCTTTTCTAAACTCGAAATTTTACTTCATGCTTAGTCTGGGAGTGGAACACACTCGTTTAAATGAAGACAACCTTATACAAGACTGTCTCAGTTTGAACTGAGTCGACCTTATACAGTAATGACTTTGATTTTGACGTCATGTGAGGATTTCCGCGCGTGATAAGGTCGGCTCGGCTTAAATCGAGACAACCTTGCACAGTAATGATCTTGGTTTTGACGTCACGTACGGATTTCCACGCGTAACGACATCAACCAAGGTGTGTAAGTAAGTTTGTCTTGATTTAAACCGAGCCGACCTTGTATTGTTTAATTGCCTTGATTGTTGACGTCACGTGAGGATTTCCACGCGTGACATCAGCAATCAAGGTGTTTAGCGTATAAGGTTGTCTTAATTTAAAACCTAGTCAATCTTGTTAGTTTAATTACATTGACTTTTCACGTCACGCGAGGAATTTCATGTGATGTCAGAAAAACTTCCTGTATTTCTCAAGATATAAATATTTCTAATAGAATCAAACTGAATTTACTATGAAATTTAAACATAATAAGTAAAACCCAGCATATTTTCAATTTCACAATATTTCACTGTTTTATCCGTTTCGCTACGCAACTAAACCAAATCTGCAGAAAAATCTGCTCTATGTATTACTTTGTGCGTAAACAAGGACAGTAAATCTATGTTAAAAAACAAAAATTAACATTTCTTAAGATATAAACTTTTTGTCTCGTGTAATATAAGGCAAAAGTAATGTCATATTATGAGTTGGCTGCCATTTTATTAGAAATGAAAAAATGGGCAATGTTTGGACTGAAAGTTATTTTAAGGGTTTAAAATTGATAATATAAAGTTAAAAAAATGATACCGGTCAAATGACCATCTCCTGAGTTGATGTTGATTGTGCTTGTTTTACAACATTTTGAATTGTTGTTCGTAAAACATCTGGTCCCAAATTGGTGATTTCTTCTTCAATGTTGGCTTTCAAGACTTGCAAGGTTTGTGGTTTGCTGTGGTAAATGCGAAATTTCAAAAAGAGACACAGGGAGTGGAAACGCTTGTTCGAAACTTCAAACTGAATGCTTTGATAAGAACATTAAATGACTAAAAATGTTTTTAAAGATAATAATCTAGTTTTGAAAATTATGTTTAATATTATTTAAAGTAAAACTGACATGGTAGCTACAATCTGAAATGTTAAATTTTTCCGACATTTCCCTGATTCAAGATTATTTCCCTGGCCTTTTAATATAACTTTCTTCTGTGGGAAATCTCCATTTTGTTAAATTATTTTCATTGTTTTTGTCAATATTTAAGTTAATTTTATAAATTTTTACATGTTTTCTAATTTGCCTGCTGATTTTGACAAATTTAATAATGTCATGTGGCTTTTTTGTTAGTGTTTTGGTCAATTTGAATATAATTTCATGACTTTTCTTTGACTTTCTCGGTTTTAATGATATTCAGTGAATTTTTTATCTACGTAATTTTCAGACATTCGTCGATTTTATAATAGAGTTCAATTTAAAGTTTTAAACAAGTGTTTTCCACTCCCAGACTAAGCATGAAGTAAAATTTCGAGTTTAGAAAAGCCCCGTGAAAATTTGTCGAAGGTCGCGCAGCGACCCGAGACAAATTTTCACGGGGCTTTTCTAAACTCGAAATTTTACTTTATGCGCCACGCGTACAAAACACTGATTTGAAGTGAATTTCAGAAACACACAAATACATCTTTAATCAGAGTAACAGAAAATCAGGTGTTTAGTCTGTTATCAACGATGTTTAGTGTTAATAATAAATAATTAGGTTTTAAATATTTTTGTTAAAAGAACCGTAACGATATTTATATATAAATGGTTGAAAAAAAAAATAAAATCAAATTTATTCTTGAAGGATTTGTATTCGTGATTCGAAAAAACAAGATTCGAATCTTTGATTCGAATCATATTTATCTCTTACGAATCCTTTATTTGAGTAACCGTGATTCGAATCGTATTAGGTGATTCGGATTCGTGCTTCGAATCCTTTTTACGAGGATTCGTCCCAGCTCTGCTATGTGTCGATGCACACTTTAAATTCGGTTACGTTACAGATCACAGATTTTTACTTTCCCCCGTATGTAATACAAAGGGAAAGTATTGTTTTCGTGAAAATTTTCGAATCAAAAATTTTAGCGGAAATATCCGTTTTGAGGTCCCCTGAGTCGAATAAGACCATTTTTGAAAAATGTCTGTCTGTCTGTGTGTCTGTGTGCGCTGTACCGCTAAAACCGCTAAAGATATCGAGATGATACTTGAAACTTAAGCTTTTTGTTACAATCGGAAGAACTGAAAAGCTTTTGGTGAAAATCGGAAAACCGGACTTTACTCTTAGCGTTTTTCAGTTTTTTTCAGATTTTTTCAATAAATGTTCATCAAACAAAAAATTATTTCAAATAAAAGTTGTAGATAATAACAAAATGAAGATATATTGTTTATTTACTTTTTGTCATAGCACTCTTAGTTTTTGAGATATTTTAAAAGTTGTTTGTTTTATCTAGTTATTGATGTGTGACAGTGTATGTGTCGATACAATTGAAAAATGTTTCAGATAAAAGTAGGAAATAAAAAACTAAAGATTTTTTGTCGACTCACTTTTTGTCATAGCACTCTTAGTTTTTGAGATAATTAATAAATAGTGTTTTTTATCTAGTCATTGATTTGTGTCAGTGTGTGTGTTGATACAATTGGAAAATGTTCCAAATAAAAGTTGTAGGTAATAAAATATTAAAGATTTTTTGTATTTTCACTTTTTGTCATAGCACTCTTAGTTTTTCAGATATTCAATAAATAGTGTTTTTTATCTAGTCATTGGTTTGTGTTAGTATGAGTTGATCCAATTGAAAAATGTTTTAAATAAAAGTTGTAGTTATCAAAAAGTTGAAGACATTTTGAAAATAATAATGCTACAAATATTTTAAAAGTGATTTAATACGCAATTTACGGGGGAAGGTACTATGATAGACACATCACCATTTTTATTCTAGAACTAGTGGATTTATTTACCTATGTATTTCTAATTATTTTCATATTATTTAATTTAAAAGTAAAATAGGCATTTACTTTAATACAAAGGCCAACAATTAACCGGCATTAAAAAAACATAATATTCGTCTTTAATGTTATTTAACAAATCAGAACATATCTCGCATTTTTAAATATCGTTAAACAACTGATGTGATTTAAAAATGCGAACAATCATTAAATAGTTACCTAATTGTAATTTACAAAAAATTACCTCGGTATTTTAGGAAGATTATGTGAAATATATCAGTGTATAACTATAATTATTTAATTATATAACATTATTATGTATATAACATGATTAAAAATGTTATTGTTATTCCGAGAATATTCTCTTTTAATTTTTTAAAGTCGGGCAAAATTATTTAATTTAAAATTTCGTTCTAGCGAAGGTGTATGGTTCGGTACGGGTGGCCGTTTACTCTCATTGCGCGTGCACCAAAATTCATTCGGCCGACCCACTTCATTAGATTACGAGCCGTCACTGGTTTATATATAAAATAATTGATACAATTATTTAAAAGTGATTAAAAACCTTGAGAGGTAATGTAAATTATAAAAATCTAAAAAATTACGAGATTTAGACAACTTTTATTATCCATATTAGTAATAGTCGATCACCGACACTATTCTAGAATTTTAATTGTAGAATACAACATGGCGTCGATGACAACTAGAATCCCTAGGTAGAAATCCTGCAAAATTCACATTGATGTTCGTCGTATTTCAGGTGCTTATCAATTTTCATAACAGTAATATAAATGTATAGTATACATTGATTTATTAATTAACTGCATGTCTATTTTGTGTGATTCGTTTTCATCGTTTTTGCAAGTTTATTTATTATTAATGTTTTAGGTTTTTATTAATATTTAATGATTTCACTTGAACATTGGCATTTTAATTAACATCGATGATTTTTCGTAAATGTTTTTATTTTTTTCAAAATGTTTAATCAATCTTATGGTTTTTATCCACTTAAGGTAATAATCACCCAATTTTATAAATTTTGTCTATTCAATTCATTTTATTATTTTGACGATTTTATTATTTTTGACAATTTTTTAATAAAATTTGTGTTTTTCGTGACGATCACCTTAGCTTGTCGGGTGTATCAAATTAGTATCCAATAGTTTTGAAGTGTTTTTAACCCGCTTTAAGGAGTGGTTTCAAGTATTTGGAAAAAAGTCTGCAAAATTACACCCTAAAGAATGTTTTGAAAATTTGGATGCCAACTTGACATCGTACCCCAATAACGTCCATGATTAATGCCATTAAGTAATTGCACTATTTACATAAACCGTTTGGGTAACTTTAATACATACAGAGAGATTTATGTAACACCGAACATTTTCATAACGACAATTTTTCTTTGAAGTATCCATATGCATACGTTGCATATTTTCTGAAGCTCGGTTTATCAAAAAAATTCAATTTGAAGCTCAAAACGAGTGTTTTCCACTCCCAGGCTAAGCATGAAGTTATATTTTGAGTTTAGAAAAGCCTGAAAATTTGGTTTGGTCGCGTAGCGCGAAGCGCGGAGCGGCCAAACCAAATTTTCAGGCTTTTCTAAACTCGAAATTTTACTTCATGCGCCACCGGTACAAAACACTGACATATTACGAAGTTTAAAACACACCGCTAAACTTTACATTGAATCAGTGTTTTGTACCGGTGGCGCATGAAGTAAAATTTCGAGTTTAGAAAAGCCTAAAAATTTGGTTTGGCCGCTCCGCGCTTCGCGCTACGCGACCAAACTAAATTTTCAGGCTTTTCAAAACTTCGAAATTTTACTTCATGCTTTGCCTGGGAGTGAAAAAAACTCGCTTAAAGCTTCACATTAAATTCTTTTAATAAACCGAGCATCGAAAAATGTGCAACGTATGCATATGGATACTTTTAACAAAAATGCTCGTTATGAAAATATTCGGTGTTACATAAAACTCTCTGTATACTTTTAGACATAGATTCAAATTTAGTTGAAAAAAAACATAGACTTTAAAAAGATTCATCACAACTCTGAACATTTGTTGTTGAAATATACAATATTCGGAATTTAGATAATTAAATGACCACTGCTGCATATCAATATAATACTTACTTATTTGTTGTAGAATTGAGAGCTTTACAAGAAAAATAGCAGAGAAGCACACGATTACTTTTACTGATTGCATTTTGTTTTTGTATACAGAGAATGATTATATTTGCTAAGTAAAATAGGTAGGTAGGAAGATCGTATTTATAGATATTTTCTACAGTTTTGTAATTATTTAAAAATGCATATGTAATAGCGTGCATTAATTCTTAATATCTACTTATTGTAATTATTTATAAATACATATGTAAAAGCGTAAATTAATTATAGTTTCTTCTTATCGTAAATATTTTAAAATACATAAATCGCGTACAATGTATTATCGCAAAAAATATAGTCAAGGTAACTTCAAAGACAAAAACAAAATTCTTGCAATTTTTGTATGCAAAAAACGGGTATACATGGTGAGTCACTAAGCGGAAGTCGGTCTATAGTGGGCGTATCGTTGAAAATAGCAAAAAAAGTTTCAAATAAAAGTTGTTCAGAATCAAGTTTTTCATAACCCAAAATTATTGCTAAATATGGCGGCCTTGCGGTTATACCGGAAGTAAACACCAACTTCCTTATTTTACATAGAACACCCTATATATTTTTACATTTTTAGATTGCTCGTTAAAAATAAATATGAATTTATGCACACAACATTGGGTCTCAGTTGAACCGTTTTCGAGTTATTTCATTTTTTTTTTTGATAAATTTGTCGATTTTAGAGCTCGACGCCATTAACAATATCTTCAAAACGAAATAAGTCAGAGTTGTGCGGCTTACGGTTTTGGATTCGGGAAGAAATGTAGTATTTACTAATGGCAAAAACCTAATTTGCCATTAGTCAGATTTTCTAAATTTAACCGAGTCCGTCGACTGTATTCTTCAGTACTTCAAACATGCATAACTTCATTTTTTAAAATGGAACCATATATCTTGTGACACTTTATCTGATGCGAAATTAAATTTCCTTTTTATTGATATCGGGTTGTTACCATATCCTCCCAAGAGTTTTTGAGAAATTTGCGATTTTGTAAAAATTTTAAAACATTTTGTATTATCGCGTTAGCCCTAGATACTGATGACGTTTGCTGATTTTGTTTTGACAATTAGTTAGTCATTGAGTTATACCCTGTTTTTTTTTAAGTTCAATATAAAGCTTAAAACAAGTGATTTCTACTCCCAGACTAAGCATGAAGTAACATTTCGAGTTTAGAAAAGCCCCGTGAAAATTTGTCTCGAGTCGCGCAGCGACCCGAGACAAATTTTCTGGGCTTTTCTAAACTCAAAATTTTACTTCATGCGCCACGCGTATAAATCACTCAAATATTGTGAAATTTATGTATATTCGAACATCGCTTAAAATCTGTGTTTTATACGCGTGACGCATGAAGTAAAATTTCGAGGTTAGAAAAGCCCATAAAATTTGTCTCGGGTCGCTGCGCGACCCGCGACAAATTTTCACGGGGCTTTTCTAAACTCGAAATTTTACTTCATGCTTAGTCTGGGAGTGGACAACACTCGTTTAAAGCTTCAAATTGAAGTCTTTTAAAAATCAACGAATGTCAGAAAATTATAGCTTATGCATGTTTACCTAAAGTTTACAATGAAGTAACCACATTTAAATTCAGCGCGCATTTGTGACGTAAGCGATCCCTACCCTCACTCTAAAATCTTCGATTCTCTCGATCCTTCTTACCGTATATTCGACCGTCCTTGGAATACACATTAGATGGATGTTTCACGAACAAAAAAAAAAAAAATTCTACTTTTTAACGTCTGAATACACCATTTGTACTTAAAATGTAATATTTGGTTTAATGATTGGAGTAGTTTAGTTTTTATTATTTATATTATACTGGGAAACTTCTGGGGGGCTATTCACAGCACCAATGCAATTTGTCATCCGTGACAAGTTGCATTGAAATGGCGTCATTTTACTTCATACGATTTGGTAAATTCTTCCCGAAATGACGTCATTTTAGTGCGACTTCTCACCGATGACAAATTGCATCTGTGCTGTGAATAGCCCCCTGAAATGTCAAAATTTATTACATAAAAGTTGGTCATTAAGTATCAATGTAGCGAATGTCGCTGAATTTGGATGTCTCCGGTCGGCAAAACGTTGGGCATACATTCTTGAAGCAAGTAATGTATTTCTATCAGCACTGCCCAAGGTGTAGACCATACCAATCAGTTCTTCTTGAGAAAACATGTTCGGTTTTTTTATTGCAAGATCTCGCCAAAATAATCTAAAATAAACTGACATTTGTCGGACATGCGAGTCAAAACAAAATCACCAAACGTCTTCAGTATCCAGGGCTAACGCGATAATACGAAATGTATTACAATTTTTACAATATCGCAAATTTCTCAAAAACTGTTGGAAGGATATGGCAACAACCCCATATCAATAAAAAGGAAATGTAATTTCGCATCAGATAAAGTGTCACAAGATATATGGTTCCATTTAAAAAATGAAGTTATGCATGTTTGAAGTACTGAAGAATACCGTCGACGGACTCGGCTCAATTTAGAAAATCTGACTAATAGCAAAAACCTAAACAAATACTACATTTCTTTCTGAATCCAAAACCGTAAGCCGCCCAACTCTGACTTATTTCGTTTTGAAGATATTGTTAATGGCGTCGAGCTCTGAAATCGTCAAATTTATCAAAAAAAAGGAAATAACTTGAAAACGGTTCAAATGAGACCCAATGTTGTGTAAATAAACTCATGTTTATTTTTAACGAGCAATCAAAAAATGTAAAAATATATAGGGTGTTCTATTTAAAATAAGGAAGTAGGTGTATACTTCCGGTATAACCGCAAGGCCGCCATATTTAGCAATAATTTTAGGTTATGAAAAACTTGATTCTGAACAACTTTTATTTGAAACTTTTTTGCTATTTTCAACGATACGTCCACTATAAACCGATTTCCGCTTAGTAACTCACCCTGTATACTTCTATAACATCAAATATTTTTAAGCTCTTATGATAAACAAACAGATACAAAATAAAATATAAAAGAAAACATAGGATGCTCTAGCCCAGTGTTTCTTAACCTTTTATTTTTACTTGTAAATAAAACACTTTTTTATGGTCATTAAGAAGGGAAATTACAGGATTATTTCGGGACTTACATATTTCTAGTGCTTCCAGTAAATTCATTTCACGACCTTTTTCGGCAAAATGGAAGCACTGAAAATACACAAAGCCCGAAATAATCCCGGAAGTTCCTTTCGTAATGACCATGTTGACCTAATATACCGGGTGTTTAATTAAGCGTGGCCACCGACTGTATCTCAGAAACTAAACATGTTGGGGTAAAAATTGCAGAGTGAAAGTGGCCAAAAGAAATTACTGGAAATTAGTTTTAAGCCCTTACCTCCACCGCTAGATACAAAAACAGATTTTTATCAAAAAACTGCTAAATTGAGCTAGAGATTAGAAATATACACATCGTAATCTACGTTGACTTCAACTTAATCTTAAATACTCACTTGTTTCTTTATCTGGCACATATGAAGCAGGGGGTGTGATTAATGTAATGTGTAAGTTTTGTTAGGATTAACAGAAATGAATGAAGTTAGTCTTATTTGATAGGCAATTAAAAGCACTTTAAATCACTGTTTACTCTCGTTTACTTTAGTTCTTAAAGAAGGCGCTAGAGGGCGATTATGGAAAAACCGCCATATTTTCTAGATTTTATAAAAAAAATTCAAGTTATAAGCTATAGTTCTCCTACGCTAGTTTATTACAGGAAGGAATACTAAGAAAAGTGGTGAAAACCTCATCCTGATATTTTTGTCCTAACCAAAGATATGGTAAAAAGTCTGCTAGATTTGCCCATTTTCAACCACGCACCATATAAAAATATATTTTAAAATTTGGTAGGCGTTTAGGCTTTTTTGTTTCATGTTCAAGAGGTCAAAAACAATAATTTAAAGAATAACGGAGATCACTTGTCCCCATTTATATGTTTTGGAAAGCGAATATGTAAGTAACCATGATTATTTAAAATCTCTTAATATAGTAGGCTATGAGGTTAGTAGAATATGTAAAACAGCATTTATTTACTACCATTAAAAACACTTATTACAATACTTTATTTTAACAATAATAAACAAAATATAATAAAATAAAACAAATTCAATAACTAAATCTTGCTTCGCTGGTAGAGGGCGCAATCTTTACCGCAAAGGATAAAAACAAGATTTTATTTAAAATGCCAAATTAAGCTGCATATGTTAAAAATATGCAAATCTTAATCTACTCTAAATTTTGCTCGATTTCAACTACCTTCTCGTTTCTTTTGCTTTTACACAAAATGCAGACGAAAATGGAAAAGTTTAATCATTAAAATAGTTGTAACTTTAGTTATCTTTAACCGAATTTAATAAACTTTGACTAAATTGATAATGAACTTTTAAACACTACGTATTCTGATTTAATTTAGTGTCTATAGTAAGGACCAGGGGGCGCTAATAGTACAAAATACCCCATTTTGCACAATGTTCAATATATCTCCGGTTAGGATAAAGATACGGGATGCGGTTTTCGCCAGTGTTAACACTATTTCTCATTGTAATTACCTATTGTAACTTATCTTTCTGTTTGAAAATTTAAATAAAATGAAGGAAATACAGTAATTGCCTCAATCGCACCCTCTGGCACTTAATATCAAAACTAAAATAAATCAGAGTGAATTATGTTTTAAAGTGAATTCAATTTTCTATCAAATGAGCCAAATTTTATTAAATTCGGTACAACTTAACAGAAGTTACAGGCACATTTTTGTTCTCCCGTGCAAAAACGAGAAGATAGTTAAAATTAGGTGAAATTTACCGTAGAATAAAATTTTTATATTTTTCACATCGGTTTATTTGGCATTGATTTGATAAAAATTGTGCTATGAACTTAAAAATAATGTCGAGCAACTTCTCTTGGCCACTTTTACGATAAATGTTTTTACCGCAACATGCTACAATGTACAGTTTCTGATATACAGCAGATGGCCACGCTTAATCAAACACCCGGTACACGGCTTCTCTTTGAAGCCGTATAAATAGTTTGAAACAAGTACTCTTTATTTATTTTTGGTTTAAAAATAATTACTAGATAGTCGAAACTTCAGTCACGGAATTAATATATAGAGAGTTTTATGTAACACCGAACATTTTATCCAATACAATTTGAAACATTTAATTTTTAAATAATGTGTAAATTGGGTTGCCTACATGACCATTAAAAGTTGTAGCCAATCAATCGCAATTAATGCCTTAACTTGTACATACAGGAAGTTTTTCTTTCAGGTATACATGACTAAATTACAGCGTATATGCCGTAAATCTTTAGATACTCGTTTTTCTTAAAGAGTTCAATTTTAAACTTGAAATACGTTTTACATTTACCGACTCTCGGTTTATTAAAATAATTTAATTTAAAGCTTCAAACGAGTGTGTTCCACTCCCAGACTAAGCATGAAGTAAAATTTCGAGTTTAGAATATTTTTTTACTTCATGCGCCACCGGTACGAAACACTGACATTACGAAGTTTAAAACACACCGCTAAACTTTACATTGAATCAGTGTTTGATACCGGTGGCGCATGAAGTAAAATTTCGAGTTTAGAAAAGCCTGAAATGTTACTTCATGCTTAGCCTGGGAGTGGAAAACAGTCATTTAAAGCTTCAAATTATATTCTTTTAATAAACCCAGCGTCACCAAATGTACAAGGTATGCTAATGTATACTTAAAAGAAAAATTCTCGCTATGAAAATGTTCGGTGTTACATAATACTCTCTGTATATGTAGTATATAGTGGTTAATCGAAGTGTATTTAAGATGTACTACAAAGTGAACGCCTACAACACAAAATAAGTAATTTTATTTTTACCTTTTTAATTCACTACCATGTACACATTTAATACTTTGTAACCGACATGTAAATATGACTTGTTTAGGTCAGATGAATTCTAACAGAGTAAATTTGAAAATCTTAAAAATTGTATACAGGGTGATCTAGTTTGGTGTTCCACCACTCCTTACTTTTTAATTTTGAGAGTAAAGTATAACAAACCATATATACTGTAAACGGCAGGAAATTCTCTATTTAATGGTGCTACCGACACAATATAATACAATGATTAATGTCAAAGTACTGATAGTCAACTTTTTTTTTACTTTAAATAGAGGGCACGTTCCTGCATTCGAACATAGTTCACAACTATACGCTTATATAACAAAAAAATATATAAAAAAATCATATGTGGCTACAAAAATTATGAAAAATAAAACAATAAATTTCATTAAGCGTTTAATTCTTAAAGGTAGGTCATTTAAGAAATTTAAACATTAATTTAAAAAAAAATTGGCAAAAATGAAGATAAAAGAGTGATAAATCCTCATATCTCTATTCTATAGATATATGATTTTTTTTTATAAAATAAACCGATTTATTCGGTTTTTTGTTATCTAAACGTATAGTTAAAATAAACATGTGGATGTAGAAAAGTGCCATTTATCCGAATTGAACAAAAAATAGATATGGTGTCATTTGATAAAAAAAGTTGATTATCGCTACCTTGACAGTTGTCATCGTATTATTATGTTAATTCGGTAACGCTATTAATTAGAGAGAGAATTTTGTGCCGTTTACAAATATATACAGAGTGATTCAGTTTGGTGTTCCACCTCTTTCTAACTTTTTTATCTTCCGAGTAAAGTATAATAAACCATATATCTATAAACGGCAGGAAATTCTCTATTTAATGGTGTCACCGAATTGATGATACGATAACAACGGTTAAAGTAACGAGAGTCAAGTTTTTTTTCAAATGACGTCATACCTATTTTTTATTTAATTCGGATAGAGGACAGTTTTCTGCATCCAAATATTCTTTGCAACAATACGCTTAGATAACAACAAAATGTATAAAAAAATCATATGTGGCTACGAAAAATTCAACAAACTATTTCATTTAGTGTTTACTCCTTGAAGGTGGGTCATTTTAGAAATTAAAACATTCTTTAAAAAAAGTATATAGCCACAAATGAAGATAAAATAAGTAGATATTTTGGTAAATCCTCATATTTTTATTCTATAAACATATGATGTTTTAATAAAATTAACAGATTACCTAATTTTTTTATTATCTAAGCGTATAGTTGTGATAAATATGCGAATGTAACAAAGTGCCATTTATCCGAATTGAACAAAAAATAAGTATGGTGTCAAAAAAAGTTGACTACCGTTACCATGACAGTTGTTATCGTATTGTCAATTCGGTGACACCATTATATAGTTTGTTGTACTTTGCTATAATAATAAAAAAAGTAAGAAGGGGTGGAACACCAAACTAAATCACGCTGTATAGTTTGTTGTACTTTATTATCAAAATAAAAACGTTAGAAACTGAACCACCCTGTATATACAGGGTGTTCACACTAAACCGTTCATTAAAAGTTTATGGGGTTGCCGTTGCACTAAAAATTGAAAAAAATCCTCGTCATACGGTTGAATCAGTTCTCCTCATGTGAAATAGTTTCAACTTTCTATCACTTCCAGTTCCACCGAAAGTAGCACTAAATTTGTTATTTTTAATAAAATACCCTATATATTAGTAATTTTTTGGATTCATCGTTTAAATTGCAATATATTTTATTCGAACATATGTACACTTATCTCTTATAGTTTTCAACAAAAAAAATATATTTCTAGAATGTTGACCTCTAAAAGGCATCTTAAAATATGTCTGTAACTTCTCTTAAGAATAAGATAAAAATATGATTTATATCTCTACTTGTGCCTAGAGGATGCCTCTATAACTAAAATAACTGTAAACTATTAATTTTGACAATAAGTGTTCTTAAAATGTCAATATCTAAGTGCTCTTTTCATTATCTCGTAATTAAATTTTTTAAACGGACTGACTTGCTTTATGAGTATAGTTGTATAATATTTTTTTGTAATAAATTTTACCATGCAATAAAAAATAGGTGATTTCATTTAAAAAGAATTGAATTACGAAATATTGGGCACTAAGATAATAACATTTTAAGAATACTTGTCAAAATTAAACTTTTTCAATTAATTTACTCATAGAGGCATCCTCTAGGTACAAGTAAAGATAGAAATCATATCATACGATATCTTAAATTATGAGATGATTAGCAACGTTATTAATAAGATCAAAAAATCAATCCAATATTTTACTATTTTCAGAAAGGTATTGCTTTAATCAGAAAAAAAACAATTGATTACAACACGGGAACTATGAAATATTTCCCTTGGTTGACTTTACATCCCTCCAGATGTAAAGTCAACCAAGGGAAATATTTCATAGTTCCCGTGTAAAATATTGGATTGATTTTTTGAATTCATTAATAACGTTGCTAATCATCTCATAATTTAAGATATCGTACGTGCTAATGCAAGCGTCGAAGGCCCGTAAATGTTTGGTTCCATCCAAATCTAAATTTGCATATAAGAAAATGTATGCAATTTTCACTAATAATCAAGGAGCCAACATTCCGTTTACGATGCCGCAGCAAATATTTTACTGGCATTTTTAAAAGAATTCGTATGTTGTTATAATTTTTGTTATTTTAGAGGTAAGACTTGTTTACTCTATCCGCAGTCACAAAAATGATCACCAAATACGTTGTGGCCTAAATTATCAATGGGCCCGGTTATCAGAGACAACAGTTGGGTGAACGTATTTAGGATTTTTGCAATCGTTCATTAGATACTAAGATACATCACAAACAAAATCAAACATGTTGAATGTTGAACATTTTGATGAACGGGCCCAATGTTTAAATTAATATTACATTTGGCTATTATAAGCCACTAAAAAACACGCGTACGTGTGAATGCTTCAATTTGATTCTGTACTTTGTGAGCAATCACGCCACATTTTGTGTTTGAGCTGTGTGTGAATGCTCTATGACGTGCAACCTTCGTCATTGTCGGGCGTTTGAGGCGCGACGATAAGTGGCCAGTGTGAATACGGTCAAAATGCGAACGGTATCGAGCAAAACATTTTCTTATCACTTTTTAATATTTCCCTAGGGAAATATGAGTATGTTATGCCATATCGTAACCCCCCGAAATTTTCAAAATGTTAATTTTTTTTATGTAAAAGCGGCATTGTAAGAGCAAAAACAATATTTGTACCATTAAAATCGCCCCCGATTTCTTTTTCTGCCTACGGCCTTACTCTCCATTTTCTAGAGGGTGTGAAATGAAAGGCGTGACTGCCAGGCATATTCTCAGTTAATTCTCGGCACTTTCGTCAACGATAGGATCCATACTGGGTGAGAGATGGCCGACGATGACCACCATCAGGGATCTGCCCTCCTCAGTTATACTAGCCTACCTAGACAGGGTGAGTTGGTTGAACTGAGCACGGGTGAGCCGAAGCGAAAGAAGTACAAAGAGCCTAATAAGGCGTAAGTGCAGTGCAGCACTGCGCACTCCCCTAAAACCCAGACTCATATAGGAATAGACTTCATTGAGGAAGCTGGACTAGTAGTTAACTTCCGGGCCAGAAGGTGGCACATTGATAGAGTTTGTCACCAGACGTACATGTTTGAATACAAAGTCAGCTGTGACCTCGAGAAAAAAAGGAGAAGGGACTAATGACCACGGAAATCAGTCGCCGATGACTCAACACCGGCCGATAAATTCCGTGTCAACGATGCAAAGATTAAATTCACCACTTGCAAAAAAACATATTAAATTGTGGCACCGTTACGTCGATGATATACTAGCTTGTTTCCTGGGTACAGATAGACATCTCAACCAATTTTTAGATTACATTAATAACCTACATCCCAGAATAAAATTCACAGTAGAAACAGAAATTAACAACAACATTAATTATCTTGACCTCTCCATAACTAAAATAAATAATAGATTTACATTTGACATTTTTAGAAAACCCACATTCACAGACTCAGTAATTCCCGTCCACTCCAGACATCCCTATAAACATAAAATAGCTTCTTTCAATTCAATGATCAATCGAGTGTTTAAAATTCCCTGATCAGATAGTTCTTTTGAAAAAGAAGTTAGCCTGATTAGGACCATAGCTATTAATAATGGTTATGGTCATGATCTAGTTGATAAACTAATTAAAAAACATAAATGTTAGTTTCCAAATTAAAAATATTTTGAAAAAACATAATATAGAAATTCAATACTAGACTAAAGGAGCATAACCGGGCTTTTCGGTTGCGACAATGTGATAAGTCATCTTTTGCAAAACATATCTTAGATGAAAACCATACTTTTGGAAAAGATGTACTTACTATTATTCATTGTGCCGAAAAGGATCGGAAGATGAATCTTCTTGAATCCCTAGAAATACATAAAGCTAGCGCTAATCCGGGAATCCCCCTGATTAACGACCAGGTTGACCTATTGTATACCCCCATTTTTAAAGCCGTTTTGTAATCCGTTTTCATGTAATCACCTTTTGTATATATACATGTATTGTTTCCAGTTTTAGACACTTCATGTTTGATAATGGCAAGCTGAATTTGTCGAAACTGCAGTCACATCAAAATAAATTGTGGTATACAAACAAACTTTAAAGAGTTTTATTGTGTTAAATTAACATGTATAACGAAGTAGAAGCCTCCACAATTCAAAATAAATCACTAAAATGATGAATGACGCTGAAATCACTATTAGACCACTTGCCCGTTGTGCAGTACAGCTGTAAATTTACAACCTGCAGATCGAGTACACTCCCGCCTACCTAGGAACGCCCAAGACACCGAGCTGATTGAGATCGATGTACTTACAAAAACGCCCCACGAAAGCAGAGAATCGCAAAGGACCGACCCTGAGCTGCAAAAGATAATCGATGCATTCGAGAGAGGCCGCCTCGAAGAAATCACATCATAGACTTCAAGAGGGTACCGCTATAGCCTAAGGGACGACGATGAAGAGGCCCTTCTAGTAATCCCGGCTGCTAACCCGGAGGAACGATAAAATCGCGAACTCAAGTGTCAACTAGCCTCGCAGCTCAAGGAAAACCACGACCCGAGAAGCTACCAGCCAAGAGATTCGCTATCAACACCGCCACGTGCCAAGGAACCCACAACAAGAAACTCACAAAAAAGTGCAAGACCGACGAAAAGCCTACGCTGACAAAAAAACGATAACCTGCCCCAAGTTACAGCCCTGGCAACCGAGGTCTTGGGAGTGTACCGTTAGTCCACACTTTAGCCTAATGTAAATACAGACTCCCTATCACCAGCACCAATCGCACCAATCCGGAGAAAAGGGCGACCACGGAAACATCCGGTACCCCTAACCCTGCATAGAAATCACCAAGAGTACCTTCAGCCGATTTCTAGAGGGGGACTATCGCTATCGGAACCACCACCGTTTTGGGGCTATATGTATGTGCTCTAAACCCCAAAATCGTCAGTCTTGGCAACGCATTCAGCTCAGCCTCACTAAATAGCTCCTGCTAGCGCTCCTGATTTGGACCTAGATTTGGATATTCTGTACTACTGATCGAGTTGTACTTACCCAAATAATTAAGTGTACGTATATGTTTGTAACGATTATTATAAATACATAGTGAAATAAACTCTGCAGCAGTGATTTATAGGCGTGAAAGATTGGAAGACAATCGATAGAATGGTATTAAAAACTTTAATATAAAACTAGTTCCGTTTTATTTATTTTATGATTATTTTATTTGTTATAATATATTCAGTAATTTCCACGGATAAAATGTATATATTACTGTCTTTGTGTAGGAGTTTGCAGAATTGTTACTAATTAAATTAAACTTATCAATTTATGAATCTAATCATTTTCAAATGCTATAAAGGGTGTCCCGTTAATATGGGGAAATGGCTTAACCATAGATTCTTGGGATCAAAATATGATGATTTAACAGAACTTATCTATATCCAAAAGTTTACGGTTAAGCCAGATTTAGTCTTTAAGTTCAAAACAATATTATTTATTTTATTTATAACAATTGAACGATATCATTATTGATTGACAAGAATTATAAAAAACAGTAGTACCACAGCATAAAAACTATAATATGTTTTTATTGGCGCATCTTACACAAATTTAAAAAATACTACATAAAAGATTAGTTTATTTTAAAGCTTTTCTGACTTTTGTTTGATATCTTGTACGGTTTTGCCACAAAAAATAAAATGCAAATAAATTATTATTTATTATTTAGTAAAAACAAAATCTAGTTTTCCAGGTGATTGAAAATACATGTTTTTTGTGTATACAATTTATTAACGAGTGTCTTTTAAGAATTAATTACAACGAGTACATTTTAATTATTTGCCAAGAATTATTCTTTGCATTCATGAAAATGGAAGTTACATTAAGCATTTACTAAGAGTCGAATTATTAAACAATTACTTATTAATAAACATGTTGTTGTTTTAAATTATTCTACCAGTTGATGTTATTGATTTTTATTCGATCAGGTAAGTGAATTCATTTTTTAATAAATAAATAATGAGGATAATATATTTATATTTTATTATTTTATTTCTAAATCACAACAATGTAAAAATATATGCAGTTTAATAATCAGTAAATATCTTGATTACTTGTTTTTAATTATAAGTTAAAATTAATACTTAATTTAAAAGGTATAATTTGAATGTATCTCTTTAAATCGAAATTAAATTTAAATTCAAAAAAATTCAATGTGTTTTGAAAAAATGATTTTATTTAATATTGAGTACAGTTTAATAAAAAGTCAATAAAGAAAATAGAAGTATCTAGTTTTTTTTAGTAATTTTGCGTCAAAGAGAAATGTTGGTTGAAAGATCTCCAAATTTATGAAGATAATTATTTGTAAATTTTGCCAAAATTCAACTTGCGTTTAATACAAATATTATCGTTATATAATAGTTAACCCTTAAATGCGTTATTTATTTATTCAATTTAATTGGCCGTTTCATTTATACAAATATTTTAACTAGTTAAATTACGAAAAAAACTATTCGTGAAAATGCAAACAATGTCTTAATTAATAAGACAACTTAAGACGATAAATATCCATTGAAACAACTACTTCCCGTGCAAATACACCTCCGGATATTGAATTATACAATGAAATATTTAAAATCTTATTTAATTTGATTTGTTACAACGCTCTATTAAAGTATATGTAACGTTTAGGTCAAATTCTCTTCAAACCAACTAACAATACAAATTTAAAATGAAAGGAGAGATAGCAACAAATTAGAAGTGAAAGGACTTGGATTAAAACTGCGTCTCAGATTAATTCTGCTCATTTGCAAGTAGTGTAGTGCCGTCTTTTTGTTCGGATACCCTAAAGTTTCCCTAGACATCCTACAGTCCTTAATGCCATCCCAGCGTTCCCTGAATTTCTTCAGGATTTCGTTGTGGATCAATTCGTTTAGGGTCGAGATGGTGGGTTTTACTAGCGGCTGTGGCGAGGAAATAGTTTCCCCAGCCGCTGCTCTAGCATCCACGGCTTATGTTGCAGGAGATACGTTGTCCCCCTGCCTCCGCGCTGACTGTCCTGTTTGCAAGCGCATTGCTAATCCAGTCAGCTATTGATACTGGGACTCCGCGCCTATCCAGGGCGTTCCGTATCTTCGGTAAGGTTGTTTTGTCAAAAGCGCCTTCAATGTCAACAAATACACCCACGGTGGATTCGCGTGAATCCAACGATTTCTCTATCTCGCCTACAACACTGTGTAGTGCCGAGTTAGTTGATCTACCCCTTGTGAATACAGCCTTCTCCAGTGGTAATTCCTGAAGCGTCTTGCCTCTTATATATCTCTCACACAGTCTCTCCATTGTTTTTAGGAGGAAAGACGAGAGCGAGATCGGCCTGTAAGCTTTTGGTTTCGTGTAATCAGCTTTGCCAGGCTTGGGAATGAAAACTACCCTGACTTGTCTCCAGGCCTTTGGGATGTATCCCGTCGCCAGGCTGGACCTATAAAGCACCACTAGGTGCTTCACGAGTTCCTCTCTTCTCCACTGCAGTAGGGCGGGAAAAACTCCATCCGGTCCTGGCGATTTAAAGGCAGAGAAGCTGTCTATAGCCTGTCGGGTGTTTTCCTCATTTATCGCCTCCTCGGTAAGTGTGTAGTTATTACCGGTTTCGGGGGCGATCGTCACATATTCACTTTCCTGTCCATTTGTGATGTTACATCCAGGGAAGTGCGCCCTAAGTAAGAGCCTCAGACTGTCTTGGAGGTCATTGGTTAATTCACTATCCTCCTTCCTCATGATACCAACAGCCTGGAGTTGGTTTTGCGAGATTATTTTCTTCAGTCTGTTTATCTCTGCACATCCTTCTATATTTTCACAGTAGGTGCGCCAGCATGTTCTCTGACGTTGCCTTAAGAGTTTTTTATATTCACTCAGGCGGTCTTTATAACAAGACCAGTCAGAGCTTAATTTTGAGCGGTACGCTCTGTTATATGCCTTTCTTGTCGCTTTCTTGAGGGATCTAAGTTCGGGCGACCACCATGGAGTGGCCTTCCCAGTCTCAGATCTCCATTTGAGAGGACAGGAGGCTTTGTATGCACTCAGTATCTGCGTCTGCACCGCCCCTGCTAGCAGGTCTATGCCAGCGCAGTCTGTTGGTGTCTCTTTACTTACCTCCCGCATGCTACTTCTAAGGTGCGTGGTGTACGCCTCCTTGTCCGTCAGCCTCGGGTCTCTGTACGGTTTCTTTGGACTCTTTTTGAGTCCCATCTCAAAGGTAATCCATCTGTGAGCAGACATAGACACCTCTCTACTCATATACCAGTTACTTATGCTGCTCGATATACTAATGCTGGCAACTGTAATGTCGATTACTGATTGCCCCCTCGTGCATGCAAATTTTGGCTCCGCACCACGGTTTAGTATTTCCAAATCACTACTAGCTAAAAAGTCATGTAAAGACTTACCTCTTTTGTCTGTAGTGCTGCTTCCCCACGCCACGTGATGAGCGTTGGAGTCACCACCCAGGATCAATGGCACTGCTTCCATCCTGCAATACTCGATCAGCCTCTCCACCTCCCTCGTCGGTGGGGGTTGATCCGAGTCACCTGGAAGGTACATCGATGCCACGATGACTTCCTTCCCTTTCCCTAACGCTTCCCTCGCCCTGATGACGGTTAGGTCTTTGTTGGACAGGGCGGGAAGCAAGAGGGCTGCTAGTCGCCTAGGAGTGTATATGGCACTCCTAGGCCTTGTTCCTGGCCTATAATGAAGAATGCCAGTTAGTGCTCCCAGTCCAGATACCCTGGATTTAACTACCCAGGGTTCCTGTATCAGATGGCACAGATTACATTGAATATATTTGATTACCTGATGGCCAGCCATTTTTAAACGTTGGTGGCCCCAAAAACACCCTCACTCTCCGACTCGGTGAGCGTAATCACATCCGAGTCTCCGGTAGGGGTCGTGGTGGTTTCAGACCTGGGTGATCCCAGGTCCAGCTCACCCGCCGTGAGCCCCTTTTTGCAGGTGATGCGCGTCTTGGTCCTTGAACCATTCCCGCTCCAGCCTGCGCCGGGGCGCCCCACAAAAGCGGCGAGTTCGATACAGAGGGAGAGCTGCCTGCGGCAGTCTCCTCCCGCATCTCACTCATCTCCGCCTCTACCTGGGTGGGTGCTTTGACCCTCACAGCTAGTGAACTGAACCTGTAGTTCACCCTGTCACCCTTCCTTCCAAGAGCTTTCCTGTCCTCTCCTGCTCCAAGAACAAGTACCTGTCCAGGGGGGTCGTCGCAAACCTCCCTGTTGAAGACAGGCCATTCTGCTATTCGAAGGTCCGGGTTTTGACCAGCCAATCTGCGTGTGACGCAGGACACATCCTCCAAATCCTCGAAGTCCTCCTTTGGAATCCAAATTCGGACCTTCGAGATCTTCGGAAGCCTGTCCATTGTCACCGCAGACAGTCTAGCCTCTGGCCATGGTGTCAGTTTGGCGATCGTCGTCACCAGCCACTCTGCAGAGCGCTGGTCCTTACAGTATAAAACTTGGAATGTTAAACAATATATATAATTAGAGGAATTTTAAACTAAATATCAAACACTCATTAAATTAAAATTCTAGCAAAAATAACGAATGAGTGATTAAAAAAGAAATCTCCCCAAATTCAACATAATTTCATATAAATTCCCCAAAGCCATTCATTATTAATATTTGATCATTATTCTTTCCCAGCCCTACTTATATCGCATTATTATAAATTGGAGAACAAAATACATCGGTAATTTGAAAACAATATTACTGCATAATTCTCTAATTTGTGTATTCAGTAACAAATATGTTTTTTTTTGCATTTATACAGACCTGGCACAACAACAATAAATTTTCCCTCGGGGAATATTTATTTCCTCTTATCGATTTAACACGAAATTATTATCAGGTCTTCGCTCTTTGTTCCAAGTAGTTTATGTGTAATCGATTGAGTCTTATCGAAAATCTCCATAAAATAAATTCGTATTAAGTATATTTAGTATAATAAAACTGGCTAAACGTTATTATGAAATGAAAATGTATTTAATGAGGCTGAAAGACCTGTGTCAATCATCAGCTTGTTTTTTTTTTAGACTTGACCATGAACAACAAAGATATTATTAGGATTTAATACATAATATTAATAATACACTATATTAAACTCTGAGAAATTCAATATCGTGAATTATTATTGTGTATTTTTTGATAAAAATTGGAACGTTCACGTTTCGTCACCTTTTAATTTTTAAATAACTAAATAATAAATTAGAAGAATCATTGGTAATTATTTAATTAATTAAATTCAAAACAGAAATTTAACATAGGCAACCCAATTTACAACAAAATGAAAATTTACAGGAATTATTTATTTTTAATTTAATCATATCAATTTACATTTTTACATTTCAAATTACATAAAAAGGTGCAATAATGCAACGAAGAATGATCCCAGCGTGTGACAGGTCCTTTATTTGTTGCGTAACAGTTTGCGTTTGGAAATAAAGATGGAATCACTTTTATGTCCTAAAAAAAAAAAATATATTAAAACTTACCTAAATGCGATAATCACTAAAGGAAAATTGAGATAGATACTAGAGAAGATAATTAAGCATGCGGAGATTTATAAAAAGGAGATTTGAAATAAATAAACTAAAACTAACCTCAAAGATAAATGAGAGCTGCGTTTCTCACATTTTCCGAAATTATCGAACGGAGTTTTCTGTTTCACTTAGTATTTTGTTTAGTAGAGTGTTCGAGAGATTTTAAGGGACAAATTCTCGATGTTTATTTATGAATTTCGGTTGTTCGAAAAAGGTCGAATCGGTATTTTTGTTGTTTCGACTTTTCTCTTCTTTTATTTTGTTCCTATCAAGTCCGGTGATATTACTCTCATGCGACGGGTAATTATAATTAGTATTATGGTTTCTCGTACTGTCGTTTTACTTCCTGTGTGGGAGTTTTATAAATATTGTTATGGCGACGTTCCGGTTGTGTGGCCGCGTCTTTATGTTCGTTAATTCGGAATTACCAATCTTTAATTAGTTTGAGCCGGTGGCGCTCGATTATTTATTTCTAGGAGAAGTTAAATTTATAGTAATTTTTATTGGGAGGAATTGTCGAGCTGTGTGCTTAACAGGTTGTCGTTAAAAGTTAAGAAAAACGCGTGCTGTGTACCGTTGTGTGAAAGAAGAAATCCTTTCACAGCCATTGAATTAAATAATTAAATTAAGCGAGGCCAAACTACATCTTAAGGTAAATTATTATATCTTCTTATATTGGCTTTGTTCTTTCTCGCATTTGAATTTTCTACATTTTGTTAGCTTGTCCATTTTGTTTTTTTGTGTTTTGATAATTAATTCTAGGGTCGTTCACTAAAATTTGAATGTCGATTTTAGGCCTCGTTGTGTGAGTTAAATTTGGTTATAAATTTAACAATCCAATTTTTTTAACCATTATTGGAATTTTTGCTGTTCCGGAGGGCGGTTCGACTTAGAATTCTAAGTAGGATTATTCCGGAAGGGTCGAGTTTATTTTCATTCCTTGCTGTACGATCAGAGGGTGAAATTGAATCGAAAAGCCAGAGAATCTGTTCTTTGCTGAATCAGAGGACAGTGCGAGTGAATCGGAAAATTGGACAGGAAAAAATTACAGATAAGTGACCATAAAGTAAATTGTTTGTTTTAAACACGTCAAATAAAAATTATTGCTTGATCGGTGTTTTGGCAACGGAGATTAGTGTTTATTAGTTGAAGTTTAATTTGAGTTAATTATTTTACGTTCATATGGTTTAGTTTTATTTGAAGTTTGAGAATTTATTTAAATTAAAAAAAAAAGAGTAAATTTAGGAAATATTAGTAGCTATTTTAATTATTCTTAAAGTTTTGGTTTAAATTTAAGGGAGTTATGATTTGTTTATAAAATGATTTATTTGTACAACACATGTGAAGAAGGGTGACGTCATTCTATCTGGTTTTTTTTGTGTAATTATTGTTGTGTATTGATTTAGATTCTTTTATTATTATTAGATTGTTGATATGTTTTATTTGGGTGAATTCATTTTGTGTAAATGAAGTTGAGCCGTTTATTGATATTTGTGTGTTGCTGAGTTTTCTTTTTAATTGATTTATAATTAGTTTCATTCACAATTGATTTTCTTGCTATTAACTTTTGTCACCTTTAATTTTTTATTTTCATTAAATTTAATTTTTTTAATTTAAACATTGTATTAATTCATTCGTTTTTAAGACCATTAATTTTCTTCTCCAATTTCTTGGTTAAGAGAGGAAAGTTTACTTTAGAAATTTTAAAAACCAAATGGCGCTCAACGGTTTTTTGTTTTTTTTTAAGTTTATTTATCCACGACTCTGTGCCTATCGACAAAGAGTTGCCGTACGCAGGTCACAAAATGTCTGATAGTGTCTAATAAAGTGTATTATTATTATCAAGTATATGGAATTTTTCATTTAAGTATACATGTCCCAATATACACACTGTAAATGTTCAGGCATTCGATCGTTAACGAGTGTTTCCGTTCCTTAATTAAGTATGAAGTAAAATTTTCAGTTTAGAAAAACCTGAGAATTTGGCTTGGTTGCGTAACAAAGCCTCTCCATTCGTTATTGAAATTCTCGAAGAACTTAAGTTTAGAAAATATTGTTTTATTTTTCACAATGAGATGAATTAAGATTTATAGTGGGTTTTTTCCGAATCGTTGATTGAAATGAGGTATTTTTAAAAAGCGGAATTACATTTCTATGTCCCGTTTAGTTAAAATGAAATTTCACCCTCAAAGCTCATTATGAAAGTAGAATTGTTTCTCTCTCGAGGGTTAGAACTTCACAGGATTTATTTGTAATAAAAACTATTAAAACATATTAAGGTTTAAATAAAATTCAGTTAAACAGCAAAATTAAATATGTTTATATTTTAAATAGCAAATATAAATATAATCATTACTTTTATACTAAGTGACAAAGAAAAGTGAACACCAAAAATTAATTATTCTATTTTGATAAAAACAAAATTGTATGTTTTGTTTAGCTATAAGGAATAGGTGCTTAAAATTTTAGCCTTTTACCTTTACTCTTTTTTTGCTATTTTTACATTTGTACTGATCGCACTACTGTGTGTGGAGGTATTGTGATCGGCCAAAATCTAACCTCCCATTTTGTTTACGGAAATATCCGTTTTGGGTTCCCAGGAATCCGAACAAGTGTCGGTCTGTCGGTCTGTCGGTCTGTCGGTCTGTCGGTCTGTCGGTCTGTCGGTCTGTCGGTCTGTCGGTCTGTCGGTCTGTCGGTCTGTCGGTCTGTCGGTCTGTCGGTCTGTCGGTCTGTCGGTCTGTCGGTCTGTCGGTCTGTCGGTCTGTCGGTCTGTCGGTCTGTCGGTCTGTCGGTCTGTCGGTCTGTCGGTCTGTCGGTCTGTCGGTCTGTCGGTCTGTCGGTCTGTCGGTCTGTCGGTCTGTCGGTCTGTCGGTCTGTCGGTCTGTCGGTCTGTCGGTCTGTCGGTCTGTCGGTCTGTCGGTCTGTCGGTCTGTCGGTCTGTCGGTCTGTCGGTCTGTCGGTCTGTCGGTCTGTCGGTCTGTCGGTCTGTCGGTCTGTCGGTCTGTCGGTCTGTCGGTCTGTCGGTCTGTCGGTCTGTCGGTCTGTCGGTCTGTCGGTCTGTCGGTCTGTCGGTCTGTCGGTCTGTCGGTCTGTCGGTCTGTCGGTCTGTCGGTCTGTCGGTCTGTCGGTCTGTCGGTCTGTCGGTCTGTCGGTCTGTCGGTCTGTCGGTCTGTCGGTCTGTCGGTCTGTCGGTCTGTCGGTCTGTCGGTCTGTCGGTCTGTCGGTCTGTCGGTCTGTCGGTCTGTCGGTCTGTCGGTCTGTCGGTCTGTCGGTCTGTCGGTCTGTCGGTCTGTCGGTCTGTCGGTCTGTCGGTCTGTCGGTCTGTCGGTCTGTCGGTCTGTCGGTCTGTCGGTCTGTCGGTCTGTCGGTCTGTCGGTCTGTCGGTCTGTCGGTCTGTCGGTCTGTCGGTCTGTCGGTCTGTCGGTCTGTCGGTCTGTCGGTCTGTCGGTCTGTCGGTCTGTCGGTCTGTCGGTCTGTCGGTCTGTCGGTCTGTCGGTCTGTCGGTCTGTCGGTCTGTCGGTCTGTCGGTCTGTCGGTCTGTCGGTCTGTCGGTCTGTCGGTCTGTCGGTCTGTCGGTCTGTCGGTCTGTCGGTCTGTCGGTCTGTCGGTCTGTCGGTCTGTCGGTCTGTCGGTCTGTCGGTCTGTCGGTCTGTCGGTCTGTCGGTCTGTCGGTCTGTCGGTCTGTCGGTCTGTCGGTCTGTCGGTCTGTCGGTCTGTCGGTCTGTCGGTCTGTCGGTCTGTCGGTCTGTCGGTCTGTCGGTCTGTCGGTCTGTCGGTCTGTCGGTCTGTCGGTCTGTCGGTCTGTCGGTCTGTCGGTCTGTCGGTCTGTCGGTCTGTCGGTCTGTCGGTCTGTCGGTCTGTCGGTCTGTCGGTCTGTCGGTCTGTCGGTCTGTCGGTCTGTCGGTCTGTCGGTCTGTCGGTCTGTCGGTCTGTCGGTCTGTCGGTCTGTCGGTCTGTCGGTCTGTCGGTCTGTCGGTCTGTCGGTCTGTCGGTCTGTCGGTCTGTCGGTCTGTCGGTCTGTCGGTCTGTCGGTCTGTCGGTCTGTCGGTCTGTCGGTCTGTCGGTCTGTCGGTCTGTCGGTCTGTCGGTCTGTCGGTCTGTCGGTCTGTCGGTCTGTCGGTCTGTCGGTCTGTCGGTCTGTCGGTCTGTCGGTCTGTCGGTCTGTCGGTCTGTCGGTCTGTCGGTCTGTCGGTCTGTCGGTCTGTCGGTCTGTCGGTCTGTCGCACGATTTTAACTAAAATGGCTTATGGGATTGTCATAAAATTTTGTATTTGGGTTCTATTCCATAATATCTCGTGCCCAGTGAAAAATGGGCGAATACCGAAAACCGGAAGTGCATGTTTACTCTTAGCGTTTTATTCGTATCTCGTAAATTACTAACATAGTCAAAAAATCATCCTTAAACCCTTTTTTGAGCCAAAAAGGTGATCATAGTACCAAATAAAAATTCCCCACTCCTCTTCTAATTATAGCTAGCTCAATTTTTAATATAAATATTTTTTAGTTTTTCCTATTTACAGAAATTTACGATTTTCAACGGTGGGACATACGTACGTAAGAGAGAAATAGACTTATGCAGGTTTCAATGTTACATTTTGATTTAAGGCTTACCTACGCCTTTCAATTTTTGGTAAAAAAAAATTAAATGCTACTAAAAAAATCCTTTATTTTTTTACGGTCTGCTATTTTTTATTTTTTTAATCCGTCGGGAAGTATTTTTTTTAAGCGACAACGTTGAAAAAAATCATTTTACCAGTACCGGACACTATATTGTACAAATCAACTTTGATAAATAATTGGAATAATGAATTTTATAATCCTATATTATTTTAATTCGCGGTCGGTACCAGTGTTGGCCCCAGCAGATTTTCTGTTTTAACACCTGCATCATTGTATTTAACGTTCGTAACTTCAGTATAAGTTTTCTTTGTTGTCAGGCATACTATTAGGAAGGCCGAACACAGCGAGCAAGAGTCACAAAACGTCTGCGAAGTACAACAGAGCTCCAAGATCGCCGCCTTAGACAACTAGCCATAAGGGATCGTAACTCTAGTACTAGGGCAATTGCAGATCAGTAATTTACAGAACATAGAAGGCCTGTTGGAATATACGTGGTATATCCAGAAAGTAAGTTCCGTTGGTATTTCTTGCCATCGCAGCGCTGCGATCGGAATTTCACGCATGCGCGATACTTACTATAACTAATTGAGAAGACGTTGACGTTAATATGAGTTAGCTGAGTATTGTGTACGCTTGATGGTGCTTGTTTGAAATGGCGAATAAAATTGAAAATCCCCCTGCTTGAGAAATAAGATCTGCAGTTCAATCTCTCGATGCAAGAAACAATAAACTAGTCCACATTCCACAAAAGATCTGTGAGGTGTATGGAGAAAATGTGATAAGTGATTCAATGGTAAGGAATCCTATTCCTACCCATCTCCTTACCATTGAATCACTTATCACATGTTTAATGAAGGATGTAAAGGACATGATAATGTGTATGATGACGTACGAAGTGAGCGTCCATATTTACCTAGTAATGAACTGGTTGCTACAGTTGGAGAAATGATTTACGAAAACCGAAAGTGTGCAATTTCTGTTTTCTCTAGGAGTCTTGGTGGCAAGAGGTTCAACAATGACGATAAGATAAAAGAACATGTTGTTACTTGGTTGATATTACAGGCTGCACCTTCTTATAATGAGGAAACATACAAGCTTGTGCTTGATTCCTTCACTGTACAGGGTCCTGCATCTCACCTCCCGTCTTCTATAGCTCAGTTATTAATTTAGTTAGGATTTTGATATTTTGCAGACTTTGCCTGTATCCTAGGGCGTATTTCAGGAAAATATTTTTGATTATACAGGGTGTCCCAAAAAAGTGTGACGTCATGATGATATATATTTTTAAATTAAATGGTGTAGATTTTGTTAATAATTTGAGTGCCTTTTATGGTTTCCTTCATACCCCTAATTTTTTATAGAAATCGGTTTAGTGATATCAGCCAAAAAAAATAAAAACTAAAAAAATCGGTTTTGCACTATTAATTTAAAAAATTAATAACAATTAAATATAGTATCTCGTCAATTAAATTATAAAAGGTACTTATTAAAAAAGGTCTAATGGTCCCGATAACCAAGTTTGGTGGATATGAATTATACAGAGTCTGCAAAATTTAGTGTCAAACTTTTTAAACTTTAATGCACTGTATTTTTCTTATTTTAAATTGGAACCCCTGTATATTTTTATGTCATTCCATGCGGAATTAAAAAACAAACATTTTTCCTAATTACAACCCTATCACAATTCCTAACACATAAAAGTTATTTGCAGAAAACTCGTTTTATCAACTAATCCAGTAGCCATTTTAATTAATAAAAATCGAAGGTGGCTTTGAAAAACAATTTATTGACATAACATGTTTTGTAATTAAATTGCATCTCGAAAGTCTTAAAGGATTCACAGATTTTCGTCTAAACATATTACACATTGTGAATGTACAATGAGATTGAATAAAAAATGATTCAGAGCAGGCATTGACTACTACAAAACGATTAGCAACACTGATTTCAATTCAATAAAAACAGGAAACTTCAAATAAATTTAAACACAAAACAGTATTTTGAAATTTGTCTTGCCAACCATGTTGTTCTAGTCAAGGCCTGCTCTGAATCATGTTTTTTTACGATCGCGTGGTATAAAGTTTTGTATAAAAAATAGTTTTAGTAATAACATTTCATAAAAAACATAACAAAAATACGTATTTCTAAAATTAATCACCTACTAGAACTTATGTTCGATATGTCTTCCGTTCTCTTGGAGGCACAATTGAAGACGAGTATGAAATGACCTTGCAACTCTTCGCAATAGGTCGGGTGTAATGTTGTGAAATGCATTTATGATTCTTTGCTGCATGTTTTCTGGTGTGGTTGGAGGTTCTTGATAAACGATTTTCTTAACGTAGCCCCACAAAAAGAAGTCTAATTTAGTTAAGTCGGATGATCAGGGCGGCCATTTACTTGGCCCTCCTCTTCCAATCCACCGATTTGGGAAGGTTGTGTTGAGATGATCCCTGACTTGTAATGAATAATGTGCTGGGGCTCCATCCTGTTGCAGCCACATTGCATCCCTCACAGCCATTGGTAAATGTTGACATAAATCTGGCAATTGATTTTGCAAAAAATCCAGATACGTTGGTCCATTCAAATGTCCGTTAAAAAAGTGAGGGCCAATAATATGTTCACCAATAATTCCCCCCCACACATTAATTGCCCATCTGTGTTGTTGATCAACATGCCTAAAAACTCTTGGATTGTGGTCGCAATAATAATGGAAGTTATGACGATTCACAAATCCATTTTTATGAAAGGTGGCCTCATCAGAAAACAAAACCTTATCAAAAAAGTCAACATGTACCCTAATTTTAGTTTGCGCCCAGTTGCAAAATTCGACACGTTGATTAAAATCTTGTTCAAAGAGTTCTTGATGGAACTGGATATGATAGGCATGGAAACGGCTGTCCTTTAAAATTCGTTGAACGGTTTTTTCGCATACATCCACGGCAGCAGCAACTGCTTGTTGACTAACGGAAGGATTTTCCGTAATTGATAATAGCACAGCCAATTGATTTTCTTCAGTTCGAACCGGCCTATTTCTAACTGGTTTTGTATAGTTTACATTACCCGTATGTATAAATATCTCCAATAAGTTTTCCAGGCCCCTGTTGTCTGGATGTCGTCGTTCCGGATACCGCTGTGCCGCTGAACTCGACTTGCCAAAAAAACAGTTCTTTTCGCATTCTCCTAATATGAAAATCATATCTACGAGATCGTCTCGGTTGTACTTCATGACAACAAATTATTGGATATAAAGAGCTTAACTCATAATGCTTTTAACTTTTACGTTACTAAAGTCAAAATAGGCTTTTGTTACTTTGTTAAACAATAAATTGTTTTTTAAAGCCACCTTCGATTTTTATCGTTAAAATGGCTATTGGATTAGTTGATAAAACGAGTTTTCTGCAAATAACTTTTAATGTGTTAGGAATTGCGATAGGGTTGTAATTAGGAAAAATGTTTGTTCTATAATTCCGCATGAAATGACATAAAAATATACAGGGGGTCTAATTTAAAATAAGAAAAATAAAATGCTTTAAAGTTTGAAAAGTTTGACAATAAATTTTAGACACTCTGTATAATTCATATGAATAAAACTTGATTAACGGGACTGTCAGACATTATTTATTAAGTACATTGTATAATTTTATTAACGAGGCACTATTTTTATTTTTTATTAATTTTTTAAACCAATGGTGCAAAACTGATTTTATTTAGTTTTTATTTTTTTTTTGCTAAAATTACTAAACCAATTTCTTTTGTTTAGCAATGAATGATGGCCGACAAAGGGTGAGAAAACGACGCGGTGAAAGACGAGATACACAATATGATGTTGCAAGGCATGTTCATCAAACAGTTGGAGTTATGGTATGGGGAGCTACTGCCTATGGTAGCAGGTCATCAATATTGTTTATTAGAGGTAGTATGACTTGTACTCATTACATACAAGAAATTGTACGACCCTATATCTACAACGCCCACTTTTTCAACAAGATAACGCTCAACCACATATTGCAAGAGCTACATTGAACTTCTTTGAACGTTCCAGAGTTAATCTATTACCCTGGCCAACAAGATCTCTTAATCTATCTCTAATTGAACATGTGTGGGGTATTAAGGGTAGAAGACTAATTCGTTCGATTCGTCCTTCACAGACGTTAATGGATCTTTGTCGTGAAATATCGGTTGCCTGAGATACGATACAACAGAAGGATATTGATCATTTTATTAGAAGTATGCCTAGACGTACTCGTGAATGTGTAACGCATGGTGGAGGACCAACACATTATTAACATTTTCACACAATCTGATGAACCGATCGCCTTGAAAATTCAATCAATTATACACATTATCATACTAAATATTTATATCAGAAATTATTAAAATTAAATAATTAATTCTTGGTTGGCACTTTTCTTTGTCACTTAGTATAATATGAATATGAAGTATGAATATTAAGGGAATTATTTCAGTTCATACGCAACTGAACTGAAATAATTCTACTTCGAATTTTATAGAAACATTAAGAAAATAATTAAATTAAATGTTTATAATATATAATGACTTTAATAATAATACATGCTATTTGATGAACAACTTTAAAGTATACATACAGGGCGTTGATTCGTTTAGGTCACATATGGGCAACCCCCGGCCCGCGGGCCGGATCCGGCCCGCTGTAAGATATGATCGCCGCCACTCGACTTGATCGATCAAATTCTTTGAGGTTTGCCGCCTCACGGGCGACACATCAAAATGGATTATTCGTTCATTTTGCCTATATAAGTGGGTGGATGGCCCGAACGTTAGTTCAGTTCTATTTGAGCTACCGAGGTGATAACTTGGACAAGCGATATCCTAGCGAACTGCTCGAGCCGTCAACTTGCTTTGTGACTTTGTGTGCATCTTGAGTGGTTACTAACTATAGTTTGTTATTAAGTTTATTGAACGAAAAGTAAACAAAAATGATGTCTTGTGGAAAGAAACGAAAAGTAGATACAGAGGGTCGCCATTTTCAAGAAAAATGGACTGAAGAATTCTTTTTTATCTTGCACAATGGTAAGTCTATTTGTTTGCTGTGTAATGAATTCATTTCAGTAATGAAAGAATTCAATATAAATAGGCATTACTCAACTATGTATGCTACGCTGCACTCACTGACAGGACAATTAAGAACAGACAAAATCCAGAAGCTTACCGCAAATTTGGAAAAACAGCAACAAATGTTTTATAAACAAAGAACACAACTTGATAATGTTGTGAAAGCTAGTTTTATAGTTAGCTCAAAATTGGCAAAGGCATTAAAACCATTTGTTGAAGGAGAATTCATCAAGGAGTGTATGTTAGAAGTTTGCGGTATTATGTGTCCTGAAAAGAAAATAGAATTTGAAAAAAATAGTTTGTCAAGACGAACTGTTGTTCGACGTATAGAAATGATGGCTAATGATATAAAAACAACATTGACTGACCGTATGGTTGGTTTTGAATCATTTTCCATAGCATTAGACGAGAGCACCGATTTGTCTGACACAGCTCACCTGGCTATATTTATTCGAGGTGTTGATAAGGAGTTCACTGTTACTGAGGAATTTCTTGCTTTACTGCCGCTAAAAGGAACCACTACATGAGAGGATATTTTTATTGAAGTTCAAAAGGTATTCACAAGTTTTGGCTTGCCATAGTCAAAATTAATTGGAGTATGCACTGATGGTGCACCTTCTATGGTCGGCTTACGTAAAGGTTTCATCGGAATTTTGAATGAAAAAGCAACAGAATTAAATGTGCAAAAAGATGATTTGATAGTCCTTCATTGCATTATCCACCAACAGAACTTGTGTTCTAAGTCCATTCGACTCCAGAATGTTATGAATGTGGTAGTGAAAACCATCAACTTTATTCGATCCCAAGGGCTTAACCATCGTCAGTTCAAGGCGTTTTTGGATGAAATATCAGCTGAATATAACGACGTAACATATTATTGTGAAGTCAGATGGCTGAGCAAAGGAAAAATGTTGAAACGGTTTTACGAGCTTAGAAATGAGATAGCAGACTTTATGAAAATAAAACATAAACCACTATCTGAATTAAGTGACCCAAAATGGATATGTGCGTTAGCATTTCTGGTCGATCTTACAGGCTATTTGAATGATTTAAATTTGAAACTTCAAAAACAAGGACAGTTAGTAAATGATTTGTACAGCCATTTAAAAGCGTTTCAGATCAAACTACGCTTGTGGGAGTCACAGATGCTGTCTGGTAACAGTTACCATTTCAACACGCTCTCTGCGTATGAAAATATTGCATATGCTCAATATGCTGAAGAACTCAAGTTACTGTCGGAACAATTTTCGAACATGGAAGACTGTTTCAGTTTATTTGCTACTCCTACAACATATATTGTACAAAATGCTCCAATACACTTACAAATGGAGTTGATCGAGATTCAAGAAAACTCACTCCTAAAATCCAAATTTGAAGACGTAGAGTTGTGCGATTTCTACAAAAAATACCTAGAAGAAGACAATTTTCTGCAGCTTAGAAAATTCGCAAGAAGATTGATTTGTGCGTTTGGCAGTACTTATAAATGCGAACAGTTCTTTTTCATTGATGAAAGTTAATAAAACAACACGATAATTTGAAAAATTCTTTACGTCTTTGTGTCACTGGAATTAATCCAAATATCGATGGATTAGTTTCTCAAATTCAAGCTCAAGTGTCATTGATTTCTGTGTATTTAACTTTCGTAGTTTGTAACAATTGAAAATTTAACGATTTAATTATAATGTACCATTTTTTTTAAATTTCAATTTGTTATTTTAATAAATTATACTATAATAACATTGACGCATTATTTCATGTCTAATATCTATCGCAAAAAATATGCTTTAAAATGCATTAAGTACTTTTAAACGCGGCTTGCGAACGTATTTGCACGCTAAAGTTTGGCCCTCAACATGTCAAAGGTTGCCCATACCTGGTTTAGGTATACATAGAGATTTAACATGTAAAACCACATATATGAATTTTCCTGCTTCCCGGGTCATTTTAGAGAAAACTTACAATTTTTAACCAATTTTTGAAATATCCGAAAATTCAATAAATTAGCTTCAAGCCGGGTAAATAATATGTGTATTTGCAGCACGTGGTTACGGCTATTTAGAGGTCTATACTTGACTTTTATGCCTAAAATCATCAACGCCGCATCCGAAGCTTTTATTTAATGCCCCTTTCGCGATTCTAGCGTGTCCATATAAAAATTAATGAATGAAGACGGGTGTTCATAAGACCATTTATTTTAAATTTTCGTGATTTTCAAAACTATAAAAATAGTAAACGACCGTGCATTTTAATTGAATAGCGACTTAAATACTTTGGATTTTTGTCTTAATTTTTGTTTACTCTTGTATGTTTTCTCTAAAATGACCCGGAAAGCAGGAAAATGCATAAATGTGGTTTTACATGTTAAATCTCTCTGTATACCTGATTGAATCAACACTCGTATACAAAGGTTGGGCAAAAGTATTTTCGGATTTCTGGTAAGCTATACGTGCCATAAAAAAATACTCTAAATATATATGGTTGTAGTCGTTTTAATCTATTCAAAGACGTAATGTGATTTTCAACAGTTATCCTATTTCTCAAGGTATGACGTCATCGGTGTTTTTTTAAATGGAACACCCTGTTTATTGTAAACTATTTCTAAAAACACTTGTTAAACAAATACAATGATGTCAAATTTATTTGGTGTGCGACTTGTGTTTTTTACAATAATAAAAAAAGTAATAAAAGCAATAAATGGCTACTGTTGTTTGTCTCGTCTTACAAAGAAATGTAAATCTAAAAGTAACATTCGCTGTTATTATTGCACTAATTTCCATCAGACAACTCGAGGACATATTATCGGACCAATCTCTCTAAGAGAAAATTTGAACGCTAATCAAACAACAGTAAACAGCTTTCTGTTTGATTTATTATTTTATTTAATAATGTAAAAACCACAAGTTGCACACCCTCCAAACCTGACATAATTGTAATTGTTTAACAAGTGTTTATCCAAAAAGTTTAATATATACATTTTAAAAAACCACCGATAACGTCATACCTGGAGAAATAGGATAGCTATTGGAAATCACATTACGTCCTTGAATAGATTAAAACGACTACAAAAATGTATATTAAGAGTATTTTTTTATCGTACGTATAGTTTTGCTAGAAATCCGGTGTTCCCATACTTTTGCCCAACCCTGTATAACACAAAAGCTACAATCTTTACATAATTATGACGTAGGAATGTTTCAACAGATTAGGAAAAAATAAAACGAATAGTGCCTGTTGTAACTCTATGAGTGTATTATTACTATGATTGAACATTAATGAATAATTGTATCTACTAAAAAATTGTTTACTTTAATTAAACTGTAATTTATATAAAAAAATCATGGTCTTTAATAACGTTATTTTTTAATAATCGGTTTTTTGTTTCAAAAGTTATTAGTTATTTATTTTTAGGGGCATAATTATACTTTTAGCAATAATTGTATTTATACAAAACACATAATTTACAGCCATATAGTTAAAGAAGAACAATAAGTACGTACATTAGAATATAATAGTGTGATGGTGTGATATGGTGCGTGTGTGTGTTATCCCTTTAGGTTTGTATGAAGAGGTTCGTATCCAGATTTACCCTCGTCATATTAAATTAAATTTACGACATTCTTTGCATATTAACTACATATATTCTGTATTAGTAGCATACACACAATATGGTAATAAATACACAGTTGTACATTAATAATATTTTACTAGAATTCAGTGAGTATTTTTATCAAAACAAAATCAAAAGATACCATCAATAAATTTTATACTTAAGTCGTGTTGAATACATATGTTCATTATTTACACGTCAACAATTTAAAAAAAAGAATTAATTGGATGGTTCAGAGGAATTTTTTTTTCCTAAAAAATCTGTTTCTTATTGCATGTCTCTTCATTCAACTTTCTTACCAAAACATTTATGTCACCATTTGACCAGTGAATGCAAATGCAAAAATAGTCATTTCGAAGTCAGGCTTTTGTTGTATATAAATATATATGCGTGGTGTTAGGTACACAATGAGTCAAGTAAAAAAAATACGTAATTTTCATTAGTACAATATAAATAATTGTCTAATAGCGTTTTACTCACTTTTCTTAAAAGCTTTAAGGAAGAATTAGTTCGGATTTTTCTTTCATATTATTATTTGATCACGAAAGTATTCTATGTATGTTTCTTTAAATAACACTAGGCGATAGTCATATTGTTAATTAAACAACTGCTGCTGTTTCTTCTGTATTTTGCTGTGCTAAAGCCTCATATAGTCCTAATAACTACCCATCGAGTTCCGTTTTTCTGTAGTTTTGCATAATTATTTCAAAAAACTATATCACCTAATATAATAGCAAACTATTTATGATTTTCAACTATTTCTTTAACTAAATACAATTGTTTTTCTACACTGTAGCTTCTTCAGGTGACAACAAACATTTTAAAAACTATTTACATTATATACAAATTTCAGAAGTGTGGGTGGAGAAGGTGTTTTTCTTCGGCTTGAGTTTTAAAACACCCTCCACCGTGTAAATAAGTTTGTAAAATTATTGTATTATATTTCTTCACATGAAAAAGCTACAGTGTACCGAACTAATTGTAGTGAGTAAAATAAATAGTTGAAAATCATAAACAGATTTCTATTCTAATAAGTATAAGAGGTTATATATATATATATATATATATATATATATAGTCACATTTCCGGTTTCACATATTCGTCACTATGGTTTGTAAGTATAAGAGATTTTTAAAAAATGAGCGCCTCTACAGATAACAAGAATATATATATATATATATATATATATATATATATATATATATATATATATATATATATATATATATATATATATATATATATATATATATATATATATGCCCCTCCGATATGTAGGCCAAACTTCTCAATGGATAAAGAGCAGAATAATTCAACATAAAAGTGACATAAGACTGAATAAGAAGTCATGTGCATTGTCTATACACTGTAACAGTGAGGACCATGCACCTGACTTCACAAACGTCGAAATTATAGATAAGTCAATGTTTTATAAAAGTCGTTTATTCCTTGAGATGTTCCACATAAAAAAAGCAGGCGTTGCAACTATGAATTTCAAAGCAGACACGGAGGGCCTTAGCTGCATTTATTCCTATTTAATAGACATGGACAGATCAGAGCCGTTAGCACCGGTTTCCTTCAGCTTAACAGGTTAATAACATTCAGCAATAATTTAGATAGTGGTAGTTTGTCTGAAATTTGACTCATGAATCGTCAATTAAACACATTAAGGTAATTTATTCATCAATTCATATTTAGCTAGATAAGGCCCAGCAATTTCTTGGTCTTTTAGAAATGGGTAAACTGACGGCGGAGTCGTCGAGTGAGTCTCAGGTTGGGGTGACACTCTACGGAGTTAATTTGGTTGCGCTCAAAATTATAATTTCATTATATTTTTAGTTGGATTTTTTCATTTATATCTTTTACTCTTCCAAACCTTTCTTTTGAAACATGTGAGCGCACCAAGTTAAATCTATTTCGTGCATCTAACCTAAACCTGGCATCAATAACATTACCTATATGCATAATAGTCATTTTTCAGCAATAAACTCCTAAACGGCAACAACAGGGCAGGTAAATGGGCCTCCAGCGTCAATTTTTGAATCCCTCGAGCTCAAGCACGAGATTTCAAATTTCCGCGCGCTGGCTGGCGTGACGCTCCTAGAAACAAGTGACGTGCGCCTCCCTCCGTCGGTGACAGAGACGGAGAGAGCCGAACGGCACCTGTGGACAGGCACCAGCCATTGTTGTTGTTTGTGTGAAAACACGTGCGTCGTTTCGCACTACGATGCTTTATGTGAATACAAGTTAATTAAATTTAAACAATCGCGGTGATACCACCCCGGGTTATCCAAGGAACAGTGCAACACAGTGATAATTTCCATAGTTTTAACATGTGAATGTGCCGTTTATTTTAAAAATTTCACTTTTTCTGTAACCACGCAGTTACGATTTTTTATACACCATAACCTCGCTTTTTAAATTCAACAACCACCATGAGTATCGATAGAATAATCAGACAAATGCAGCGTTAGTTTCAAAATAGTTTGTTCAAATAATCACAAATGTAAGCTCAAAATTTATTCGCTAATTTTTTTTAAGAATTCGTCATTAACTAATAGTTTAATTCAGATCAGTAATTGTTTGTTTTTTTGCTCATTGTTTTTTAGTGTTAACCCTGAGGAAGGGACAAAATGAGTCCCGAAAGCTTGGTATTACAATAAAGTAGATTACACACATCTCTCCTGCCGTATTATTGGTCGAATGCCCTGTTAGGAAATTTTCCGAACTCTGCCTCTAACGTAGTACGACCGTTACTTCTTGTGCTGGTATATATATATATATATATATATATATATTTATTTATATATATATATATATATATATATATATATATATATATATATATATATATATATATATATATATATATATATATTGTATTTAACTCTATTAATACATTGATAAATAGTAAAATATCTTGTTTGAAATTATTCTGTGTTTGTTTGGAAAATTTCGATATTAAGGTAGTAAATAGATTCGAAGATAGTTTTAATGAGGTTGAAAAAGCGGCATGGGAGTCTTTAAAAAAAGTTGTAATAGGATTTCTTTGTAATACAAAAGCTGCGAATTACAAAGAACTAGTTTCAGAACTCGTTAATACATATTCAGGTCTGGGATGCAACGCGTCTCTAACACATTTTTTTGATTCACACTTGGACTTCTTTCCTGAAAATCTTGGTGAGGTAAGCGTTATCAGCGAAAATCCAACCCAAATATGCTCGCAGTCTGTGTTAGACAATAGTCAGAGATGTTCCACAAATAAAGTATAGCAAAAAATCATGTTGAAAGTTAAAACTTGTTGACCAGTATAATCGAAAGCTTCATACATTTTTGTAAAAATCGGACATATCTATTATTAACATTTTGAGTTAATATTTTAACACTATTAGTATTTTAGCGACTTCGCAAACACCTTCTAATGTCAAATTTTTACCATTTTTTTCAAATACAGATAGTTTAACAAACTTTGTTCCAATGCTAGATAATCAAAAAATGTTTGACAGATTTTTAGAGTGCAACCCCTTTTTATTCAAGTTTAATATGGCAAAAGCGCGAAAGCGCCGGTAATCGCAAATTATTTCTTAACTATTAAAATTTTTGATATATTAATAATTGTATATTTTCTTCAGATAGATTTTGAATAATGTATAAATGCTATAGCCTATATTTGATGTTTCAACTATTTGTTTTACTCGAATTTTAGTCCTATTTACATGTAATAGTGCTTTTAAAACATGTTATTCAAAATTTACTTATTATTTCAAAACTTGTGACACAAATCGCATTAAAATAATTCTAGTCACAGGCTAAAATAAAAATTACAACTGATCTTGTCATCTCTCACAAAATACATGATATTTTTGTTGTATGACTTATAATCTACTATAACAGGTAATATAACTTTTAGTAACTGCAAATATTACTAAAAGTCAACAAATTTTCTTTTTTTGTTTATGGTCAAAACAAAGTTAATTAATGTTTGAACTCATCGCTTCTAAATTGATCTTTCGAGCACTGCTTTTACAACTTGATAGTCACATTTCCGGTTTCACATATTCGTCACTATGGTTTGTCTCAAAAATAGGAGAACCACAACAAATATCTCGTGATAAAATTTCGCTACATTATTGGCTGCCGAAAATGTAAATTTATACAAAAGCACCCGGTATACAGGGACATTTTCTTTTAAGTATATATATCATGATTTATGCGCTGTAAAAAATGGCTTTCGTTGTTTTTGAACTGCGTTCAATAACGACGTCCTCGCATAGGTTGTTTTAACTTTGGTAATAAGTCAAAGTCTAGTTGACTTATGTCAAGACTGTAGGGTGGATGAGGTAACACTTCCCAACAGTAATCGAACAGCTTTTCATTTACGAGATTGGCAATGTGCAGGCGTGCGTTGTTGTGGAGAATGAGTGACCCAGCCTCGAGCAACTGAGGTCGGTGTTTTGTATTTTTCGGTTCAGTTTTTAAATGAAATCACAATAATATACTCCGATGACACTTCATTCACATGGGACTCTGTCGGACATAATGATTCCATGGTAATCATAAGCAAAGATCATTTGATTGATCTTAGATTGAGCTTGACGAAATTTGTTTGGACGCGAGGATGATTGACCTTTTCACTTGTTTGACTGTGATTTTAACTCTGGTTTAAAGTCTCGAGTCCACATTATATCAATAGTAGTGAGACGATGCAACAAAACTTGACCTTCAACATCAAATCTTAGTTTCAGCACTTTGAACTTTGATCCTTAATAGTAACAGTACGCGAAACCGGTGCGGGCTCCATTTCTATCTTGCGTTAAACTACAACTTACATAAAAATCACTATCGATGCGTCCTTCACTCCGCAGTGTTGCCGAACTGTGCATTATTAATAAAATGAACCTCGTATAATTTAAATTAATTGGTCGATGCCATTAGATTATTTTTTGTCTTGTTTTAGTTTCTTATACTATTGTAAAATTAATATTATTGTTTTAAAAAACGATTCAATAAAAATAGTTACTTACAATAACAAAAAATGCTTTATTTTAATGAAAGTTACCGATAAAATTCCATGTATATAGGGTGTTTCAGGGTGTTTCACCTACAACTTCCCAGATTTATTAAGAAGAAACTAAAAATGTTATTGGAGTTATGTTTGTTGTAATCAATAGATGTCATTCAAGGCTTCAAACTAAAATAGCGTAAGAAAATGTCATTCGATCATCAGAACTTTGGAAGTGACTTTTTGTAAAAGAATAGAATATTTTAAGAAATATTTATTACATGCATATTTTAAATTAAATTTTAAGTTATAACCAATTTTTATATTTTCAAGAACTTTTAATATACCCATTTAAAGTAGTACAACTTCTCAAAATTAGCATATCTTACAATAACAATTATTAAAATACATTAGAAATTGCAAAACAATAATAATAACAATAATATATTTTAACTTTTGTTAATTGTTAATCAAAAGTTATGTTTTACCCAATTGAAAAGTGCACATTTTAAATCGTTTCCGAAGAGAATCATGACAAGAATCTAAAAGAAATCTTCGTCTAATTGCTACACAACTTGCGTAAATCTTATAAATCAAGTCTGCCATGTCTTGATATTGTCCGAAAATATTAAATATTTAAACTAAGTTAATAGTGAATACTTAACGTAGTGTGTAACATTATGGTACAATGCACAAAAGCAGAAAAATTTGATATGCTGATGGTTTATGAAGAATGTCGTAGGAAATCCAGAGAAGGGCCAAGGATCTACGCCGTTCGCTACCCAGATCGAAGACATCCTGATCATAATATATTTTCATTCATCCAAAAGAACCTAATACAATAAAACCCAAACGGAATCGTCTTAAACCTAGAAGAACCAACAATAAGGTAGCACATACATTCTGTTGCTTTTTGCTACAGAATACTAAAAGTCAATAAATTTCAACCCTTTAAAATACACCTAAGTCATCATTTGAGGCCCAAAGATCCAAAAAGAAAAATCAATTTCGAATCGAAATTAAAACGTTTGAGTATATTTTATATTTATAACATTTGTTTAAATAAATTAACAAACATTAAATTATATCATTGTCATCATTATCGTTTTGTAATTTCCAATGTATTTTAATCATTTTTATTGTTAGATATGCTAATTTTGAGAAGTTGTACTACTTTAAATGTGCATATTAAAAGTTATTAAAAATATTTAATTTAAAATATGCATATAATAAAAATGTCTAAATATTCTATTCTTTTAGAATAAGTCACTTCTAGAGTTCTGATCATCGAATGACATTTTCTCACGCCTCTGACAGAGAAACCGTAATTATGAGTGATACCAATTCTATCTTAATTTGATGGCATCTATTGATTACAATAAACGAAAGTTTAATAACATTTTAGGTTTTCGTTAATTAGTCCGGAGAGTTTTAGGTGAAAACCCCGTACATATGTTGATCAAACTTATCAATGATTTCGTTCACGTTTCAGCTAACACAAAAGTGACACTAGATTAAAGAATAAATCGGGTGCTCTATTATAGAATAATATAACTCAAACAGCCATAAAATAGGTCAGAGTTATCATGGCCTATTTTATGGCTGTTAATAAAATAGGTCAGAGTTATCATAACTTATTTTATAGCTGTTTGAACATTTTAGATTTTGGAAAAAAATTACAAGGCTAGATTATTTTTAGAAATGTTCTACAATAATAAACAAAATTCTAGTATACATTTCAAAACAGATACGAATGGCTTACATTCAATCTACTCCTATTTACTAAAACTTTTTTTAGTTGCACTTTCCTTCCTTTTGTTTTTAAAACTGTTTTTATAAATAATAAACAATTTATTTTTATAACATCGCTTTACAAATGTGATAATTTTTGTACACAGTCCAACCATTTGTAACTATTTTTCATGTTTCCGGTAAAATATATGTAATTAAAAGTTAAAGTTAAATATATATATATATATATATATATATATATATATATATATATATATACAGGGTGTTCATTCGTTTAAGTATGCATTTTTCTGCTTCCGGGATAATTTTTGGGGAAAAGTGCAATAGTGAAGAAAAAATAAGAAAAAAATCCTACTAATTTAGGTCACTTTTGGTTAAAATCCGACGTCGTTTACTATTTTTAACCAATTTTCGTAATCTAGTAGAAATTAATAAATGAGCCCCAAACCGGGTATAAGAAAATAACATGGGTATTTACAGCACTTCATTATGGCTATTTAGAGGTATAATACTTGACTTTTATTCCTAAAATCATCAACGCCGCATTCGTAGCTTTCACTTAATGCCCCTTTCGCGATTCTAGCGCGTCCAAATCAAAAATAATGAATGAAGATTGTGGGTGTTCATAAGACTATTTATTTTAAATGTACGTGATTTTCAAAACAGGATAACAATAAATACCTAGCATCTTTTTCTTAATTTTTGTTTACTCTTGTGTTTCTTCTAGAATGACTCGGGAAGCAGGAAATGTTAGATCCCTATGTATACCCGATCGAATCAACACCCGATATATTTGAAACAACAACTTGGTATGGCCGCTTGTAATTATTGAAAACAATTTCTTGGAACTTATATGTGAAACATTTTTTCGTATTTTTGAATTTAAGTGAGTTATATAATTTCTCGTCCTCGCTGAAATATTATAACTTCACTTACTATCCTTTCCTCGCGTAACTGAAAAAACGAAGTTAACACTTAATTTGAACTTTTTTTATTAAATAGACATTTTAAGTGGCATATCCATTTTTTCTTTCACAGTTTCTTATAGGTATAATCAAGTAAAAATTAATCCCACATACTGTGTGTCCCACGAAAAAAGGCCCAAGCTGTACCGGCTTTATTTTTGAATAAAATTGAAAAAAAAAAGATAAAATCGGGTGCTGATTGCTACATTCAGCGTGTAACAAATTTTTGCTAAGGGCGGCCATTTTTGCCATTTTTGAGTGACACCAAAAACATTTTATTATAAATTTTTTATAGAGATTTTTCTGAGCTTTTTAACGATGTAATAATTTCATAGGCTTGCATTGCATTTTCCTTAAGAACAAAGCAATAAACAAATCAAACAAAAGTTTACAGTTTGAACACTGTTTGTGATTTTTTGAGAAATTTATAAGAGTAATTAGTAAATATTTATTAGTTTCAATTATATTCTCAGTTTAAATTTTATGGCACATTATTTGTTGTTATTTACTTTATTAATAATAAAAAAAAAAATCCATCACCAACTTTTGTTTGTTATGTATTTTGCACTTTCCTCAAAGAAAATGTAATGCAAGCCTGTTAAATGATAACATCGTTGAAAAGCTTAGAACAATCTCTATAAAAAAGTATTAATAATTTTTTTTGGTGCTATTTAAAACACTGGCATATGACGTCATTACGACAAGATTACCGCCCTTAGAAAAAATCTGTTGTAGGCAGATTGTAGCAATCAACACCCGATTCTATAATATACAGAGAGTTTTTAACACCGAACATGCCAGAAAATGTTCACTGTAAATTTTTCTATGTTCGATTTGTTCTGGGACGCATCAAAGCATTGAGTGCAATGTGATTAGCTACGATTTTCAATGGTAATATAGTCAACCCAATTTAAGTTCTTCTGAGTGCGATTTCATTGGTTACGATTTTTAGTAGTTCTAATGCAAATTAGGACTAATGTAAATAGGGTACATGTAACGTCAAAATAAAATATGTCAGTTATTAAATCTTGTGCGTTTATAGTAAGTACAGTGTGTGGGAATATGGAACATACTTTTTTATCCAAAGCAAGACATCGGCATTTCAAGACAATCAAGATTAATACTGTCGTGAAACATACAGGGAGTTTTTCTTTTAAGTATACGTATTCCAAATTCAGCCAATTTTCTGTAAATCTTTAGATATTCCTTGTATTTTTTTTAAGTGTAATTTGAAGCTTTACACGACTGTTTTCCACTCCCAAACTAAGCATGAAGTAAAATTTCGAGTTTAGAAAAGCCCAGTGAAAATTTTCTGGGCTTTTCTAAACTCGAAATTTTACTTCATGCGCCACGCGTATAAAACACTAAAATATTGTGAAATTTATGTATATTTGAACTACACTAGAAATCTGTGTATTATACGCGTGGCGCATGAAGTAAAATTTCGAGTTTAGAAAAGCCCAGAAAATTTGTCTCGGGTCGCTGCGCGACCCTTGACAAATTTTCACGGGGCTTTTCTAAACTCGAAATTTTACTTCATGCTTAGTCTGGGAGTGGAAAACACTCGTTTAAAGCTTTAAATTGAACTCTTTTAAAAATCAACGAGTGTCGGAAAATTTACAGCTTATGCATGTTTACCTAAGAAAAAAATTCAATTCATTGTAAGTTACGCATTCAATAAATTAATAAATACACCTACATTATCTTTATTAAGTATAATGTTAACAAATAAATGAAAACTGAAATGTTTGCCAAATGAAGCAGCACACCTAACACCCCAGTGTTGTTGTGCTGGCAGCAGACCTAGGTGCGGTACTTGCAAACCTGCCTCGCCACGCTCTTCAAATTTGGAATATTTATATTTAAAACTGCCGAAAGGCAGTTTTGTAACGGCATTTTTGCTGGTACACCCAAAGCAACGTACTTGGGGTGGTCCTGATCAAATGGTTTACACAATACGCTGAATCGAAGTTCTTAATAATCTTTAGTGAAATTGAAGCAATGTATAAACTTATCTTGAAATATTAGCAAACGGAAGTAACAGGAATCTGTTTTTATATTATTTATGCATTTAAGCTAAATCTGTTCTCCTCTTTCTCATTTTTCTTTTCTGTTTAATATCAATATTCCATTAGTGATGTAGACGATTAATGAATGACACATTTTATTTTGACGTTAAGTGTAAGTTGCCTTAGAACTACTAAAATCAGAGCCAATGAAATCGCACTCAATGCTTTGATGCGTCTCAGAACACATCGAACATAGAAAATTTACATTGAATATTTTCTGGCATGTTCGGTGTTGCATAAAACTCTCTGTATGTATATTTTTTTATATTTTTATTGAAAAAACAGCTACAGCTTGGGCCTTTTTCGTGGGACACACGGTATATCGTATTAATCTTTTCTTAATAAAAAAATATGATATTACTCCTGATGCATTGTTTATAAATATAGCCTGTAATATTATTATTATATTAGTCCAGCTACATAATTATTAGTTCGCTTTTACCTTGGTTGCACTTAAGATGAGGCTCAATGAAATTCTTTTCTTTTCATCGCACCCGACTTGAGTATTGGCTTCACTTACCTGTAACAATAAGAACACATAAATAAATAAATATGGTGTTAGCATTCACCGCAAGTCATTCAATATTCAAGATTTTAAAGAAACAAGCAGTGAATACGTTATTGATTAATTTATTGTATTTTTTACATATTTTTGAAAAATCTTTTGAAACGACGGTCAGAACTTGTGTTAAAACCCAATAAAATACAATCTTCTTGTATTACATTAACAAGATTTATTCGCGTACTATACTTTTTGTCATAAGTAGCGGCAATATTGTTGAATGGCGAGAGACGATACAGAAATACTGGTTTTAGTTACACAAGATGTGTAAACGCAAACCTCCACTTGATAAAGAAACTTCAGTTGTGGTAACATGAAAGGTAATTTTTCGTGCTTAAATCTCAATAAGGTCGCCTGATTTGATCAATTGATGTTTGTTGTGGACTTCCTTTTCTTAAGACAAACAAACAAACAAACAGCAGTGTATAAAATAAATATCTGCTGTGACCAACACAGGTACCGACCGCAAATTATAATGTTATAGGATTAGGATTAAAATATATTACAATATTTTTTGAAAAAAAAATTACAATTAGAATTTTGTTTTAATAATTAAATGATATATATAAAACAACCTTACGCATTCGAAAACAAAAAAAATATAGACGGTGTTCTATTTAAAATGTCAGAATTGATGTTACTTTAGGCGAAACCGGAAGTACTATTAAAGTTTCCTAATTACCACTGATCTCTAATTTGATACGAATCTACCAAATTTCAAATGAATATCTCAATAATAAAAAAAAGTAAAGAGGATAATTCTGTTTTGTGTTACACACGGTAATTAAACACCGTAACTTATTCTTATCTAAATTCTGCCTTTAAATGAAAATGTGTTACGTTTTTCTTTTTTTATGATTCAGAATCATAAACATTTACAATAGCAAATTCGATGCTATTTCAATTTTGCAAACCGAACGCGAAATTATTAAATTCGTCGCGCTGCAAAAGAGGAGATAAGAAAAAAAATATCGCGGGCGTAATTTTATCACGGTATAAAGCCTGATTTTTTTATCTTATTTGCGTCTACACACTGACATCGTAAACACGGATCTTTTCATCCCCTCCGGGGCACAAAACGACAGCTGGGGATTAACTTGAAAAAAGAACACACACAAAAACAGAAGATAAAAAACAGGTGTTACACAGTCGGACTAAAATTTACAAGTTTCCCTTACTTCAACAAAAAAATCACTAATAATATTTATTGTATACAAGGTGTTCCAAATTAAGTGCGCACCATTGCTAACTTTCTTATTATTTACGCTACATAGTCGGTTAATAGACAAAGTAGTAAGAAATTTAATGACAATTACAATGGTTCAATCAGAAAAACAATTGAACGTCGTATTTGAACGATATTAACAAAATAAACATTTTTTTAATGGAACACCATGTATATTTTATTATCACTTGATAGAGAAAAAATATTCCTAACAAAAAAGTAAAAATACATCATTACGCAGTAATAAAGAATTTGGTCACATATTACTATTCCGTTTTTAATAAAATCAAGACCGCGAAGAAGAATGTTCAAAAACGTTCCCCTCCTGCTCGATGCACTTTATTTATTTTCGTTGAACACTGCGAGTTGCTTTTAATATAGTGCGTGCATCAATATTTCTAATGATCGCAGTGATGGAGTCCTGAAGGTCATCAATTGTTTGATATTGCACCTTATTGAATTCATTGTTTAGATATCCCCACAAAAAAAAATCTAATGGTGTCAGGTCTAGTGATCGATAGCATCTCGATTTATTGGCCTATTAGTGGCTATCCAGCGATTTCCAAACAGAGCAATTAATAATTCATTCGTACCATGGTAATTATGGGCCGGGGCACCATCCTGTTGGAAATTGACGAAGGGTCTTCCCAATAAATTTAAATTTTCCAAAAAGTCTTCCAAGATGTTCCTCATAAAGTCCACATAACGTTGCCCTGTTAATGATCCACAATAAAAAATGGCACAATACTTCTCATCAAACCACACCAAACGTCTAAACTAAGCCGATTTTGTGGATTATTAGGATGAGCAATAATTAGATTTTCATTACTCCAGTAATGTTGCGTTTCCTTATTAAACATTCCGCTATTGGAGAAGTTAGATTCATCACTCCATAAAATCAACTTAAATACGTGGGGATTTTCGGCAGAATTATTAAGAAGCCAGTGGCAGAAATGCAATCTTCTTTCATTATCACCAGGATGTAAACTCTGTACTGGTCGATATTTGTAAGGTACATATTTATGTTTCATTAAAATTGTATGAATTGTGGTTATAGAAAGCTCTGTATCTTGAGATAATTCTCGGATAGAATTATTTGAATAGCCTTGAAAATATGCCAATACACTGATTTTAGTTTCTTCCTTCAAAATAAACAGCTTTTTCTTCTCTTTCTTTGAAAAAGTTCTTGGTTTTCCCTTAATTTTCGATAGAGTATCAAAAAATATCGGCGGTCCGGTGTCCTGCGTTCAGGAAACTTCTCGCTGTAATATTCCAGCGCCTGCTTCGAATGTTTTTAACTTACTATGTATGTTTTGCGTATGACTCGATCCGAAGAGAGAAGACAATGCTTTAATTAGCCTGGGAGTGCCTACAAAGTTAAAAAATCTGATCAAAATGACCCTGAAAAATACTTGTAGTGAAGTTTTAGTAGAAGGAAACTTATCGACCAATCGTATTCTTCGGCTGGAGGCTCTTCCGAACCGGACATTTTTGATGGTGAAGAAATTTAATTAATCATCAAATCTCTATATAATCTGTCTAAGAAGAATTCGAAGTATTGGTCTTAAATCGTACCGACCAGTTCTTTGTTTACCAGTGACTAGCCAAAATCGAATTTATTAACGTTAATTGCTAAAATTTTGAAATTTTCAATAATTATTAGTAAGATTAAATTTTTTGTTCCCTAATTATTCTTACTAATAATAAATACAAATTTAATTATGTTAACAATTAACATTAAACAAATCGATGTTAAGGCGTTAGTAGTAAACAAAGAAATAGTAGCTACGATTTGACGCCAAAACTTCGAACTCTTCTATAGACAGATTGTATGGAGATTTAAACCTTTTTACCATCAAATATTTCCCTTGTTGACGACAAATGGTGCCGAAGAGCCGACAGTCAAAGAACACGATCTTCACGATAATTTGTGTTTTTAGGACATACGGATTCTAAACGTTGTCGTTCTTCATGTGTTTCTGACCATCTTTACTAACATAGAGAAATTCTAGTGACGTACAGTAGTCTGAAACCGACCAAAATGGGACAAAACACCTCAATTTTTTTTATTGTGTGAAATATCAATTTAAAATTTAGTATGCTTAAACTTAATACAAATACAAAATTAGATTCCCGGATTCGAATTTTTCTACGCGGGGCTTTTCTAAACTCGAAATTTTACTTCATGCTTAGTCTGGGAGTGGACAACACTCGTTTGAACTTTATATTTAACTCATTTATAAAATCGACGTATCTAATATAATAAATCATTCGTTGAAATCATAGAAAAAGATGCAAAATTTTATCTAAAATTAACTTTTAGAGTTACCTTTATAATTAATGGGTGAATATTCTAATCCTAAGAAAAACCGTATTTATTTAACATTAAAGTTGCATTTAATATAATAACAAACTGTGAATAAATCGACAAAAATCTAGAAATATCGAAAATCTCGACATGTAGAAAATCTTGACGGTCTACTCCCAGACTAAGCATGAAGTAAAATTTCGAGTTTAGAAAAGCTCCGCGTAACTCGATATTTTACTTTATGCGCCACACGTATAAAACACTGATTTAAAGTGAAGTTAAAAACGCACTGAAAACCAACCCAACTTCGATATTTTTTCAAAACTGGATGTTTTCTTTCCTATCCATGCTGTAAACCTTCAGATATTCGTTGTATTCGGTCTCCGAAGACCATGATTGGTCCTTCGAGCTGTAGCCTTTGTAAAATGGTAATTAACTTAGTAATCTAGAGTGATTCTTTAATTTGAAACTTCTTAGAACGACTGTTGTCCACTCCCAGATTAAGCATGAAGTAAAATTTCGAGTTTAGAAAAGCCCCGCGTAGAAAATTTGCGAGGGTCGCGCAGCGACCCGAGACAAATTTTCACGGGGCTTTTCTAAACTCGAAATTTTACTTCATGCGCCACGCGTATAAATCACTGATTTAAAATGAAGTTCAATAACAGATATATCATCAAAAATTAAAATCATTATTTAATCCGATATTTAGTCAGTAATTAAACATATTTGTTAATAGAAACTGGTGGAATAAAATGCTACTGGTTGCAAATAATAGATTCAAATTTATTTTTAAAGGATTTGTATCCGTGATTCAAAAATGAGGATTCGAATCTTTGATTCGAATCATATTTTTCACTTGCGAATCCTTTATTCGAGTATTCGTGACTCGAATCATATTAGGTGATTCGGATTCGTGATTCGAATCCTGTTTTTGAGGATGCATCCCAGCTCTGATGTGTACATCATAGCACTTTCCCTGCTAAAGAAATGATAATTTAAATATCAACAATATAGAAAACGTGCTCAAACTAAATGTATTCTACTTTTATTATTATTCAGAAACTATTCACGAAAAAAGTAATTCTTGCATTTTTTGCTACATTTAAGTAAATATTGATCATCATCACATCTAAGCGTTATATATTTTTAACTTTACTGTAAATCAGTGTTTTATACGTGTGGCGCATGAAGTACAATTTCGAGTTTAGAATAGCCCCGTGAAAATTTGTAAATTTTTTACTCGAGGCTTTTCTAAACTCGAAATTTTACTTTATGATTAGTCTGGGATTTAAAAACACTCGTTACTTTAAAGTAGATACCAAAAAATCATACATTTAAAACTGTTGCAAGCAAGTTTTCACCAAAATTTAAATAAATAATTAATTACGTAACGATTAGAAAATAAAATGTTCCTAACTAAGGAAATTATCTACTTAAAAATTGACAAAAAGCTGTCAAAATTTATAAATAGAATTAATCAGCTCAGAAGATTCAACACAATTTGTCAACCAACCGAACAAAATAAAGGCTAGTATTTTTTAAACATTACAATATTTCAGTGTTTTTTACGTGTGGTGCATGAAGTAAAATTTCGAGTTTAGAAAAGCCCCGTGAAAATTTGTCACGGGTCGCTGCGCGACACTCGACAAATTTTCTACGCGGGGCTTTTCTAATCTCGAAATTTTACTTCATGCTTAGTCTGGGATTGGAAACACTCGAATGAACTTTAAATTGAACTCTTTTATAAAATCAATTAACGTCCGCAAATGTACAGAGTATACAAATACATAGGGATATGATATATAAAAATGGTAAATTATTATGTCATATATTAATGACTTTTGTTGATTTTGAAGAATTCAATCAAATTTTTTAAGTTCGGTTCTTTAGATTTTTGTTTAGTTTTCTTATTGATATAACATATTATTGCTATTTGTATTATTTTACTATTTATTCGTAGTTTTTTGTCAATACTTCTGTTGAAATAGAGGATATGTAGATTATCTTTATTTTTATATATGGTAAATTTTAATTTGTGTTAACTTCACAATTTAGAAGAGTACTGTTCATTTTTACATTTGTATATTTTATTTAAAAAAAAAATTATTATTTCAATTACAAATCAACAAAAGTGAAGAAAGGAATGTAACTCCGTTTTATCTAAGTGACTTAAAATCTTCACGTAACTCAAATTACCAAGTGAATACAAATTAATTCCAATATTATTTAGTATTAGTATTTTCTAAATAAAAAAAGGAAAGAAATAATTAAATATCAAACATTTTTATTTCAATAATTTTTTTGAGATTTTTTAATTTCCTTCCTATTTCAAAGTTTTTTTTATTTTCATGTTTATTTATTTTTCCAAGAAAATACTGAAAACTGAATAAAACTACAATTGATTTTTTATTTGACATTGTTAACTTGAAACAAATTAGAGTAACTTATAATATTGAATGTGCTATTTATTAATTTCAATGGTTTGTTTAAACTATATTTTTAGTTTTCGACGTTTTGGAATCAACTCTTGGGTGCAAACCGGAAACCAGAAGTGGATGTTTACGCTTAGTCTTTTCTTTGTATCTGATAAATTATTAAGATTGTTGAAAACTGTTTTAAATAAAAGTTTTAAAGTATCAAAAAATAGTTTTCTTGGAAATGGTAAATTTTTAAATTTTAATAATCTATCTCAGTAAGCATTATTAATATCAAGTAATTGGAAATAATCCTATATTATTTTAATTGACGGTCGGTACCTGTGTTATAGACAGCTATTTTTTTAATTTTCCCCACATAACTGAGGTTGCTATTTAACATTTCAATGATAATTGCAGATGCGCCTTCTAGCGCACAGTGGGCCGAAATCCAGAAAACGCGGACATAAATCCGAAAATTACTATAATTGGAACAGAGAGTGGTATAAAGAGGTTTTCGAGGTCGCTGATTACGAATTTGATATTAGTTTTTGAAAATTCAAAATGGCGGATCCAAAATGGCGGACAAAAATACAAAAAATTACTATAATTGGAACAGAAAGGTGTATAAGGGTTTTCGAGGTCGCTGATTATGAATTTGATAATATTTTTTGAAAATTCAATATAACGGATCCAAAATGGCGGACAAAAATCCAAAAAATTACTATAACTGGAACATAAAGTGGTTAAAAAGGGTTTTTATGTGCACTGATCATGAATTTGATCATGAAAAACACTCTTTATTTGTTATATGTTCCATTTATTTTTGTACAGTTTACATGTTACGTCTTAGTAAGGTAATTGCTAGTCAATGAAGTTGACGTCCGAATCAGAAATCTCCGAACCGCCGGGTACATATGAATTTAATAACTGTACGGCCTCGTATGAAAGGCTTTTGCCTTTTTTCGGGGGTATCGTTCGCAAACTCGAGATAACTGGATCGGAAGACACAAGTAGCCACTGAAACACGTCTCTTATAGTGCTATCCCTGGAGTTTTTTCGCGATTCTTGCGCTTCCTCGGACAGTTGACCTATCGGCAATGGTGCCGATTCAACGATGAGAGCACCATGCATCAACAATTCGTGAATGGACGTTGGCATGCAGTACCACGGAAAACTTCCTACTAACTTTTTCGCAGTTTCGAGGCAATATGTTTTGAAGAGATCTACATTCACAGCGTAACCGGAAGACAAGACTTGCATTATGATGTGAGCACGATGTAGCAGCTCAACGTTCAAACCCAAAATTTGGGCAGAATCAGACGAGTTCGCAAAAAAACGCCTAGCGGTGTTGCCATCGTTACTGTTGCCGAATCCACCCACTTTTGGAGTATCAACATTTAGCCCCAATCGCGATTTGAAACCCTTTTGGATGTTCTGTTTTCGCAGGTTCACCAGTTCTTTGTCTTCTAATGATCGCGCTTGCCATTTCTTCGTCTCCAGTTTATACCCCAAGTGTAAGAAGTTCTCCATAAAGTGGATCCAAGCATGTAACGTAGCTAAACCGTATTGCAAATGGTTTTCAATGACTGGTAATAAACACACTGCGTCGAGATCGTTGAATTTCTTAGACGTAGCTCCGCATAAATAACATCGCATGTTGGATTTCGTCATCGTTATCGTATTCCTGACTTTACCGTCAATCATCATATAAATAAGCATAACATTAACAGTAATTTCTTTTCCGGCGACACACGTCACATACGGGGACAGTGTAGTTATTTGATCTTTAACATAGCTATCTTTGTTCAAAGTCGAAGTAACGTTTTCGCGTATATATTGCAATTTAATTGGAGAGCAAAATCTTGGAGCAGACGGTCGAGGATTTTGCCAAAGCAAAACATTTTAATCGTCACTGCTGGTTATTCTTAATGGCACAAGTGAGATCAGTAAAACACTCGCGTCTGACGCATCCTCGTCTTCAAACTTATGTTTGTATTGCTTTTGTCCAGACGAACCGTCAAATCCATATTTTGCAGTCAATTCTAGATTACGGACTTTATCATGAGATAATGCAGAAATTACGGCATACTGTACAGAAAGAATTCGTGCGGTTATGTGGTGCAATAACGATTGTAAGGGAACTTCCGCTAAAGTCTCCGTGACCTTGATACCCGCCGGATAACAACGAGTTTTTGCTTCAGAAACCTTATGATATGAAGGGTAAACTTTAACGTGGTTCTTCAGTTCTCTATTCCGGATGAGCTGATACGTTTTTTTTTTTTCGTCATTTTCCCTTCTACCAAGTCGGATAGAACTAGGTCGGCGGAGATTTCTGTGCTCTGAGGTTGATCGGAAGCTTTCTTATACGCAGCAGCAGTAGATGGAGTCGAAGTGATGTCCTTGACTATAATGGCAGCAGCGGCGGATCCAGATGAACGAAGGCTCATACTCGTTGCAAAGGCCAATTCCGCAGTGTTGTACCCCTTGAGTAATTCGCCTGACCTCCGCCGTTTTGCTCGATCACTCAACTTTTCGAAATCTCCGCTAGGGCGACCCCTGGGAGTCGCACTTGTAAAAGGTCCATTAGGTTTTCTCTTGCGTGCTTCCAAATCATCCCCGGGACGGCAGTACTGTAAAATAAATCAATGACAATCGTTATTTTATTTTTGAAAGTGTCTTTGGAACCATATAAATTTATTTCAATTTTAAAATCGAATTTTATTTAATATTATTACCTGCAGTTGTACTATTTGTGTGAGCCACTCTTTATTCTTCTCCTCAAACCGTGAGACCATTCGGTTGCAATCGAACCATTTCGTTTTGAAGGTTTGAATCAGGTTTTTCAGTGCCACCTTGTCAATTTTATGACACTGAAATGGTCTCCCGATTTTCTTAGTTATGAAAACTTCCAGATCTTTCACTTTTTCGGCATACTCCGATGTTGCGTGCGGTCTAATCGCATCAAAAATTTCCCGCCGGGTAACACTAACGGGATTGGAATTTCCTGTCAGAAAAATAAGAAATAATTATAAATATGTAATTAAATTAAATATACAAATTTTGAATTAATGTCGAGCCCAATATAGATCATTTAAATTTGTAATCAAGTTAAATGAAAATATACCGTTTTTCTATAAACTGAGACCAAAAACGGAAATCGAAGTTAAAAACAAAGGGGCAATTTCGGTCAAGAACTTTTTGGATAAAAGTGATCTATATACTTCATATTTTGTTGCCAAATAACTGAAACCATCAAACTCGATCAAACTCATAACTATTTTGTTCAAACACGGAAAATTAAAAATGGTATATATCACTTCAATGTTTACACTACTTAAATAAATATTTATAAAATTTACGATTATGAATAATGTTCGCTTACCTTCATTTTCACCTTCCATCACTTTAGATTTACAAAAAACACGTTTCACCGTTAGTTAATAACATTTAACGAGCACGTGCGCGCGGGACGGTGCTCAGCTGACAGTGTTTACCTGTGATTATCTCGTAATCCGGACCGTACAACCGACTGCCGGTTTGGGCCGAGATACAGTGGAGCCACCTCTACGGAATTATCGGGTACTATATTCAAAATTCCGAAGTTCACTTTTTTCATTTTTGTCCGCGTTTTTCGGATTTCGGCCCCCTGTGAAGCGGTAAGATTAGAGTCGGTTTTGCAAATGATTTTTTTTTTCAAAGTCAAAACGATAAAAATAATTTAAAAACAAATGTCTGGCATGGGTGGTTTAAATCACCAGTTAGATCCCAAAGCCTGCGCTTTATGAAAGTGCCATTGTTTTACAACATATTTTAAAAATTATTACATTTTTGAAAAATATATATTTTAAATTTAAATTAATATGCTAGAAATATGAGAAAAATATATTAACATCACTTTATTGTGTAAAATATTATGAAATAAAAAATAAAATAGATTAATTCTAATTCTCAATTCTAATTGTGAATTTTGAAAATTGATATCCTATATAGCTATCCTATAAACTGAGAATAAAAGATATCTTTTATTCCAGCAAATTGAAATAAGTACGGTTTTGTCGCCGCCCAGACCACTTTCGGACGTTGCTTTCCTCACAACTACCAACATTACAAATGGATAATCCTACTTTTCGTAGACCAATTATTCTACTCAGTTAAAAGTTACTCAATTAGCAAACTTTTGTGCATCTTCGAATAAGTGACCTTCTTTTTCAATCGACTGAGACTAATTAAGCTTAAAAGGTTGGTTTAAAGTACCGAAGAAATAAATAATGTCAAAATAAAAAACCAAAGAGTTTTTGTTTCATTGTCTATGGTGACTCGATTTATTAGTATAATCTCATTCAAATGGTTATTATTTCTTAGCACGGATAAAAGACATCTTTCATGAAAATCTCATCAAAATTCTCCCATGTTTACTAGGTATTCTTTTACTTACAGCGGTGTATATAAGTTAAATCAAAAAGATACTTGTGTTTATATCATTGTGTTAAATATCTAGATTAAAGTTCTTTAAATATAAATTTGTATACATTTCTGCAGTGGCGTAGCTGTCAATTGAATGCCTATAGATTATTTATTAGATTAGATCAAATAGTTCAATAGACAATTATCTATATCTTTTATTTGGTTGGCGTTCACTTTGTAGTACATCTTTATAAAATAATATTAAAACACTTAACTTTGTTTTACCACTTTAATTAACTTTTTACAGTGACCATAGTTTAGACTACAAGCTAGTCATTATCAAACTGAGTACTAAAATACATTGTATATTGTATTAATAATACAGCAGCGCTTCCAGTAAATCCATTTTTCGGCCTTTGTCCGACAAATGGATTACGGAAAGAATGCTGTCTTCTGTGCAGGTGTGGTTGTTTTCTATTAAGTGAGTTGCAAAAGTGGACTTTTTATTCTTTAAACAGACTGAATTTAAATGCTCTTTTAATCTTATTTCAAAATTTCTACCAGACTGACCAATGTATGCTCCTTTACATGTTTCGCAAGTTAATTTATAAATACCTGATCTTTTGTTTCTATTTATAATTGTTTTTGAATTATGAATAATATTTGCTATTTTAGAAAATGGTTTAAAAACTATGTTGACGTTACACTTTTCAAGGGTTCTTTTAATTTGGTTGCTAATGTTTCCGAAATATGTTATTTGATAAAATTTATTTTTATTTATTTTATTTGTTGCATAAATCAAGTTTTGAATTTGTTTTAATTCTTGTTTCGCAATAAGGTTGTCTATTAGAGCTGGATTGTAGCCATTGTTTGTAGCGATTTGTTTTATGATTGAAAATTCTTTGAGGCGGGACTCATCGGAAAGGGGTAATTTTATTGCTCTGTTAATAAATGAGTTAAATGCAGCAATTATTTGATTGTATTGGTGACGGGAGGTATTTGGAATTATGGAGTCGGTGTATGTGGGTTCCGAAAAATATCAAAAGTTAGTATGCTGTTGGTATTAGTGATAGTTAGATCTAGAAAGTTTAGGCTGTTGTTATTTTCAAATTCAACTGTAAATTTAATTTAGGGATGAATTGTATTACTATAATTTAGGAATTGGTTGACTTGTCTAACTGTACCTTTGAAGCATGCAATGATATCGTCTACATATCTATACCACCAGTTGATATGCTTTTTGCCCAAGGGGGAGATAAGAATTTGGTTTGTAAGGCTATCCATAAATATTTCTGCTAATAAGGGACTAAGGGGAGAACCCATTGCTAAACCGTCTTTTTGCAAGTAGAATTTGTTATTAAATGAGAAGTAATTATGGTTAAGGATAAGGTTAAGTAAGGTTAGGAATTCGAATTTTACTACCGGGTTTACGTTGTTTCTATCAAGGTATGTAAGATTATTGTAATTTAAATTAAAATCCATAAAATAAATAACCCAATATGCCCAGTAGTATCTTACATACAATCCCCAGCTAAGCAAATTTCACACGAATTAGTTTCTATTTTTAAATCTATTACTAACTTTACAGACAATACCTCAATTAAAAACCCCATAGAATTAAGTAACAAATTAAAGAATATAAAAATAGATAATAATTGTAGATTAATTTCTTTTGACGTAACAAGCATGTTTGCAAAAATCCCCCCACAAGATTGTATTCAATTAATTACTAATCACCTTGATAGAAACAACGTATAACAGACCCAGTGAGGTGAAAAGTGGCTTGTGTTATTTTCTGTTTCCTTTGTTGTTTCTACATAATTATGGTATATATAATATATTTAATATGTCAGAAATCAAAATCAAAGATCTAAATATAAATGCATTAAAAGTAGAATTAGGCAAGAGAAATCGTTCGCGTTCAGGTAATAAAAAGCAATTATCAGAAAGATTGAAAGGCGATCTCAATTCAAGCTCGTTCGAAAATAAAACAACATTAAATAAGTCATATTTTTTATTATAAACGCTGTTAAAATTCTCGAGGAAAAGGTCAATTTTCTGGCAATATCACTAAATAAATTTAAAAAAATTTACTACTAAAAAATGCCATAGCAGCAGTGACAAATAACCCAATATTAATTTAAAATTAAACAAACTGAAGAAAGAAACTACACCAAATAAAATATTGAAGAAACATGACACAATTAAGGAAAAAACAACAAACAATATATTACTATGCAACGTGCAGCCTTCCTCGTCGGCTACGAAGAGTGTGAATGCAATCAATAAAAATAAATTTAAAGTATTAATACTTGATGTAAATGGGAAAAATGGTAGACTAACATTATCAAACATAATGGATTCCAACTTATATAATGTTTAATGTACGACGTTTATCGCATATCAACATTGTTATTTAGAATTGAACTATATTAATCAAATCATCAGTGTTTTAAAGAAAGCTAATGTTATTTTATTGGGATCAACTTACTGGTCTGGAAATAACAAATATAATGAATACGTATTTGAAAATACTAAACAATTATATATTGTAAAGAAAAAGAACGATTATTGTAATTCCATCCCTATAAATTCACTCTTAACTTCAAACAAATACTTTTCGAGAAATGGACAACTTCTTTCTAAATCAGGTAGATGGATACTATGTAAAACGTTTTCTTATTTTATAACTTCGTATTACGAGTCACATAAATGAAATAACAGTTACATAAATAGAGATAATGAAGTTACAAATTCAGCCCCATCGTCCAAATCTCTAATAAGGTCTCTGGTGTATTTGAAACGCCTAGCTCATATAAACGAACACTGTTTACGCACTAAAATTACAAAAAATTATCTATTTTGTTCACTTGAATATGTAGACGTTCTTTGTTTTTCGGAACACTAGGCTAAACAGACGAATTAGATACGCTACATATACCAAACTTTCAGTTAGCCGCTAAATTTTGTAGATCAAATTATATCCACGGAGGTGTAGCAAGCTTTGTTATCATTATACTGTTCTTCTTTGAATATTACAGAATCATTTGCAATCGACATGGATTTTGAATTACGCGGAATTAAAATTCGCTATAATGTAAATAATCTTTATATTGTAAGTATATATAGCTCCCCCTCTGGTAACTATAATGTTTTTATTCAAAATTAAAACGGAACTCTAAAATAATTATTTGGACTAACTTATCTGAACAATGAACCTACACGGATGTATACAAATGTAAATGGTCATACTTTATCCAGTGCAATAGACTATGTAATAACAAATCTATCAGCACATTCAATTCATAGTAAACATTTAGACGCATATGTTGCAGATTACTTAGTCCAAGTTGTAATCATTTCAGATTGCGACTTTTCAGATGGAAACGATTGTAGTAATAAAATAATGTTTGTATTTCGCGCTGCCTTTCCCACGCACTGTTTCTAAATTTGTTGAAAGTCTGAGTCTTGAAAATTGGGATATTGTGTTTAATTGTACGGATGTTAATCGTTATTTTAATATATTTGTAGCTAAATTTACCCACATACCAAATAGTACCTGCCCATTAAAACCCAAAACAAAAAAAAAAATAAAACTGGGAAAGGATATAAATTATGGGTCACTGATAAAATTATTTCTAGTAGTAAAGATTTAATAGAAATGTTTTACTTAGCAAAAACGCTTTAAAACAAAAATGCTAAATAATATTTCAATAACCCGTGTGAATTGTCTAAAAGATCTTGGAATATATTTTAATGATAAACTAACGTTTAACACGCGTTTACAGCAAATTACAACGCGATGCTACAAATTGCTAGGTTTCTTAAAGCGTAACTGTAAGGATTTCTGATCACGGTAATCCACTTATATCATTCACTTATACTGTCAAAAATATCGTACTATGCTACTGTGGCTATTTACATTATATTAAAATTCTTGGGAAAATTATCAAACGGTTCATAAAATATCTGTATTTCATAAAACATAAGGCTTATCCCGATTTAATGTAAGCTATCAAGCACTCAAGATATGTTCAATTTGGTTCTCATTAATTACTTGATGAAACATGTTCACAATATTGATAATTAAATAATAGTCACTTGGTTTGTTTCACTACTATATTTTATTCTTTTCGAATAGTTTCGACTTATCGTCATTCTCAAGGACTAATACAGAAACATATTTTACAAGATATATATACATATTTAGTTTGAAAGTCAGGTAATAAGGGCTTTAAGAATTAGGGAGTTCCAGATGTCTTCGTACTCGTTTACGATGTGTTTTCCCTGTTTTATAGCCTTGCTAATTTCCCGGCCTTCTCTAAAATGCAATCTCGTCCCTTATTATCTGAATATAAAATTTGAAAATCGTCTGAATTAAAAAAAGTGATTAGATGCGATGCAATGACGGACAACCCCCGTTGTTTTTTTGTTATTTAGGATGGATTTTTTATGATCTTCAAGTCTTTTTTCAAAACTTCTACCTGTTTGTCCAATGTACATTGCATTGCATTCACTACATTTGATTTTGTGGTCAGACCAGACAGATAATATTATTATGAAAGTTCCTCCATCTAGAGGAAAACGAATAACAATTTTACATTGCGGCAACGAAAATGGATGGGTAAACGATTGTTTACTTCTATCGGGAAAGCATATCTCTAAATGCCACCTCGAATATCATGACGATATGACGGGTTTATTTGAAAAATGGTTCGAAAATAAATTGATACCGAATTTGGCTAAAAACTCCGTAATAGTTATGGACAATGCATCACACCATAGTCGACAAATTTATAAGGCACCAACTACATCCAGTAAAAAATCAGAAATATCTGATTATTTATATAAAAATGATTTATTTTACGAGGACATCTATATAAAGGCGCAGCTTCTAGAAGTGTTGAAAACACAAGCAAAGAAAAAAAACAATTTTATATTGACACATTGGCGGAAAAACATGGGCATACGGTGATACGGCTACCCCCGTATCACTGTTTTTTAACGCAATTCAGTTAATCTGGGCCCAATTGAAGCAAACATTAAGAAACAATAACACCACCGAATTTAAACAAAACAGTTATGGATAGTATCAATATGGAAATGAAAAAAATAACCTCGCTTCACTGGTCGAAATGTGTAAATCATACTATTAGTGTGGAAAAGGAATATAATACATAAGACTCAAATTTTCAATTTACTATTAATATGAAAGATACCGACGACGAAGTCGAAGACTCCTCAGATTCAGAAATTAAACTTTTAATTTAATAGTTATGAATGTATATAAGAATTTTAGTAAAATATTTTGTTCACAGTATTTTGTTTAAAATTTTATATTTGTATATGTAAATATTGTTTTATTAAATGACAATGTAATTCAATTCATTAAAATTTATTTCTAACCTTACACTTTCCCCTAAGTGTTAAATAAACATCTTATTACAATTTTCAATAATACAACTATACGTCTGATCAGGGCATGCTTTGTATCCGAAGACCTATGTTTACGCAAAAGTGTGAGATTTTCTGAAAGAAAAAAAAAACAAATATAGGAAGATATACAGGTATATTTTGAGCCGGCAGAAGAAGAAACAGTAAACCAAACCATTTAGTGGCATTGTCGTCCCGGTCCAACTACCCCCCGTGCTGGTCACCCGCAGTGCCGATAGCCGCAAGGTTGTATAATGATTATAATTTTATTGAGGGTATTCAAGTTCGATTTTCATTGCTCAGCAAAAGAGCGGTGAATAGACTATACCCGTTAATTCAATGTACATTGCATCGCATTCACTACATTTGATTTCGTAAATTCCGTCATTTTTGATTTTTATTAATTGATGGTTTATTATTTACAAATCATTTTCTCAGGTTAGGTGGATTCGTCACAATAATATTTAATTTTGTTCCCTTTATGCATTTTTTTTATTTTTTGTGATAGGCCCTTGATCAAATTTAATTTACTTCAGTTTTTGTTTTCAATGTAACTATCGTTATCAAAATATTATAAACATTTCTTGTTTTTTTCTCTTAATTAATTTGTCTATGATTTCAGAACTATAACCATTATTAATTGCTATTTCTTTTATTACATTTACTTCCTGTTCATAATCTGTTATTGTAAGTGGTATATTTATAAGTCTGTTTATAAATTAGTGGAAAGTGCTAAATTTTATTTGATCATGTGAATTTGAGCAATTTGGTATAAATAAATCAGTGAATGTCTCTTTTCTATAAATATTATATTTTATATGTTTATTTGTTGTTTTGGATATCGTAAGCTATAGAAAATGTAAACTATTATTTTTTCCATTTCTGTAGTAAATTGTATTTTTGGATTTATTGAGTTTATGAATTTTGTAAAATGTTCCAACTGTCTTGAAGTGCCCGTCCAAACACAGAACACATCATCAACATATCGAGCCCAAAACTTTACTTCTTTACTTTCTGATTTTTGTAAAAGATGTTTTTTAAAATGGGACATTAATATTTCAGAAAGTAACGGCGATAACGCTAAACCCATAGATAAACCATCTGTTTCTTTAGATATTAAATCATTAATTTCACAATCATTTTGCTGAAGGCATATATCTATTAGCATTTTTAATTCCTGTTTTAATATATTTGGCCGGTTTGACTTGTTAATTTCTATTTCAAGAATGTGTTTTATTTTTTTATTGGGATTGACGTGAAGGGGCATTTTACATCGAATGAGATGAGTTTAGCGTTGTTGGGAACTTCTATTTCTTTTAATTTTGTGATCAAATCTAGTGATTTTTTTATTGAATATGGTGAATTAAAGTTTATAAATAAGGGTAGTAAATTGATATTATATTTACATAAATATAAGTTTTTGTATGGTTTTCTGTTTGTAGCAGAAAACCATATAAATACTTATAAACAAACACAAATACAAACATAAACTCAATACAACCACAACATTAGTACCGCTAGAAACAAAAATAGAGAATGAAATATATACCAGAGTTCTGTATGTCCCCAAATTTGAACAACACCTAAACAAGCTTTACAAACAATTTAATCCGAGGCCAGCTTATTACACAAATTCAAAACTAAAAAACCATTTGGGAAATACATTCGATAAGGAAAATGACCTTCAGCAGTCTGGTATATACTCCATTGAATGTTCAAATTGCGACCAAACAAAAAGAAACATAGAAGTCCGATTTAAAGAACACATGTACCATCTCAAATCTATCAACCCAGAAAAATCAGCAGTCGCAGACCACCACCACACCACAGGACATACATTTCCAATAGATAAATTAAAATGACTACAAAATTCAAACAGCCATAACCTAAACATGTTAGAAGCAATCCAAATGAAAAAACACAAAAATAAATTACTCAATTTTGATTTAACCCCACTTAGTAATGTATTGTTAGATTTAATCCCTAGACCACCCTTAATTTGTTTTTCCGCCAATGTCATTAGCAAGTAAGAAGATTAGCCTAAACCTACCTGTAACCGTACCGCGAGTTTCATTTAGATCATTAAGAAACAATTAACATATGCCGCCCCTTGGTTTTGAAATTTAGTACAGCTATTGAAAATGTTCACTTGGTGAACGAAATGTACATTTAGTGTTACAAATAAACCAGTGAGAAAAAGGATTACTAGTTTTATTTAATATAATATCATCTTCACGTAACTCATACCGTAATATTATTCTTAAATATGCTAATTGTAATTTTAAATTCTTAAACTAAATTAACTGAAATTTAGTAAATTGTAATGTTGTTTCTTAATTAATCATTTCTTTGTAATTAGGTTATTGTACCTGTTTAGAAAAAAAAATTATTATTATAAATAAAATTGAATATTAAACCAATAAATCAAATACAGCGTGGCATATTTAATTACTTAATTGTTGTTGAGTTGCGTGAAGATGGTTTTAAATTAATGAAACACTTGTATCTTTTCTTCACTTATTTATTTGGAGTACCAAATGCACATTTCGATCACGATGTGATCATTATCAATGGTTGACAAATACAAACTTAAAAGCTAAAATGCGCTTAATATATACCTGCGGATTAGGAGGAGTAATTACGTAATGCACTGTTTTAGAAAGTTGATGTCTGCACTAACAAGTTTAATTTTAGTTTTAGTTTGGAAATGTTTGTTCAGCTCGGTTGACCAAGAAGCCATATTTAAATACTTAATTGTTGTTGAGTTACGTGAAGGTGGTTTTAAATTAATGAAACACTTGTATCTTTTCTTCACTTATTTATTTGGAGTACCAAATGCACATTTCGATCACGATGTGATCATTATCAATGGTTGACAAATACAAACTTAAAAGCTAAAATGCGCTTAATATATACCTGCGGATTAGGAGGAGTAATTACGTAATGCACTGTTTTAGAAAGTTGATGTCTGCACTAATAAGTTTAATTTTAGTTTTAGTTTGGAAATGTTTGTTCAACTCGGTTGACCAAGAAGCCATATTTAAATACTTAATTGTTGTTGAGTTGCGTGAAGATGGTTTTAAATGAAGTCGAAAAACTAGTACACTCTTTAAATAATAAAAAAATCTGTTGGTATTGATAGTATTACTACTAGCCTATAAAATACTCTATTGGCTCGAATGTCTTTACTCATAATTTTCCATCATTTTTAAAAATCGCCAAAATGGTCCCGTTGTATAAAAAAGACAATCCTCATAACATGGAGAATTTTAGACCTATATCGATTTTAAGCTCATTTTTAAAAGTATTAAATTTAATCTTTGATGTGATAACCAACATGGTTTTTGGCTGGATAGATCAATAGAGACTGCATCAAATCGGATGTTACAGTTTGTCTAAAATGAGATGGATCAGGGTAATTACGTTGTTGATCTGTTCTTTGATTTATCGAAGGCGTTAGATACCACAGATATTAACCAAATTTTAGTTAAATTGGAAATAAAGGGGATTGCCTAAAGTAGTTTAAATCATATCTACATAAAAGGTTTGTCTCTGTGAATGGGGCGGAATCGAGTGGGTTTGGTGTTGATTAAGGTGTGCCTCAAGAATAGGTGTTGAGACCTCTATTATTTTTATTATACAGAGAGTTTTATGTAACACCGAACATGTTCATAACGATATTATTTCTTTTAAGTATATATATGCATTTCGTTGTACATTTTCCGACGCTCGGTTTATTAAGAGAATTCAATTAGAACTTTAAACGAGTGTTTTCCACTCCCAGGCTAAGCATGAAGTAAAATTTTCGAGTTAAGAAAAGCCTGAAAATTTGGGTTGGTCGCGTAGCGCGAAGCGCGGAGCGGCCAAATCAAATTTTCAGGCTTTTCTAAACTCGAAATTTTACTTCATGCGCCACCGGTACAAAACACTGACATATTACGAAGCTTAAAACACACCGCTAAACTTTAAATTGAATCAGTGTTTTCTACCGGTGGCGAATGAAGTAAAATTTCGAGTTTAGAAAAGCCTGAAAATTTGGTTTGTCCGCTCCGCGCTTCGCGCTACGCGACCAAATCAAATTTTCAGGCTTTTCTAAATTCGAAATTTTACTTCATGCTTAGCCTGGGGTGGAAATACTTGTTTAAAGCTTCAACTTGAATTCTCTTAGTAAACCGAGCATCGGAAAATGTACAACGTATACATATGTATACTTAAAAGAAATATTATCGTTATGAAAATATTTGGTGTTACATAAAACTCTCTGTATGTCAATAATCTGCCTTATATTAATAATGAGCAGTAGTAATGTTTGCAGATGATACATCAATAGCAGTATCAGCAGACACTAAATTATAACTAGACGACAGGTTAGTGGTTCCAAGATTGGTGCTCAAAAAACTATTTAATTCTGAACTGTGACAACACGGTAATTGTTAACTTTGGCAAACGTAAAAAGCTTCCCATACATTTCAATTTGTCATATAATAATATCAAATATTAATTGAGCCCAAAGGTTAAATTCTTAGGGACGATTGTGAATATAAATCTAACATGAGGTGCGCAGATAGAATACGTTTGCAGTAAGTTAAACTTTGTGTTCTATGCAATTTACTGAATGAAGGCCTAGTCGCTCAGGATACCTTGATTCGTCTATATTTTGCGTTTGTATACTCTCTATTATCATACAATATAGTATTTAAAAATAAACGAATTAAAATTACTATCGACTTTCTGCAATAATTTAGTCTTGTTGAGACTTCTCCAAATATTCATTGAAACAACTACTTCTCGAGTTAATACCCAGACAGATATTGAATTATACAATAAATATTTAGGTTACACGACAGATTTACTGTTCTATGCATAATTAATATACAAAATGCAACATCAGGTCACCGAACTAAATGAACCAACAGGAAAATGAAATGAATTTTAAAAATTACAGGGAATGAATATTAATTGAAATAATCTTAAGTGATCTTAAAGAAAAAGTCTTAAGACATCTGTAGACGCGTTTCGATATTTATCCCTCATCAGTTTAGCTATCTTTAGACTTTCAATACAAAAAAATTATTAAAATGAACAGAAAACTTAAAGGAATGTTGAAGTGTGTCATTTAAACAGGTACAGAAAACTGGGGCGAGTGAAAATGAAGGGAAGTTATTTATAGGTAAAGGGATTAAGTCATTAGTAGATGCGAACAATTTGATACCTAAATGAGAGTGACATAACGCCGGTGACGGTACACATTAACATAAAGAAAAATTGAATTTGCTAATAGTTTGCAGAATATTTACACAATATAAAAAAACAAATTAAAGTTAATATCGACTTTCTGCAAACATTTAGTTTCGTTAAAACTTCTCCAAATACTCATTGAAGCAACTACTTCTCGAGTAATACCCCGACAGATATTAAATTATACAATGAATATTTGAGTTACTCGACAGATTTACTGATTTATGCATAATTTATATGCAAAATGCAACATCAGGTCAAATTATTCTCCCACCAAACTAAATAAACTAACGGGAAATTTAAATGAAATAAAATAATTAAAAGGAATGAATATTAATTGAAAGAATTTTAGGCGAGCTTGAAGAAAAAGTCTTAAGCCATCTATAGACGCGTTTCAAGATTTATCCCTTAGCTATGCTTTCCTTAGAAAAAACATTTAATAAAATTAACAGGAAACTTACATTCATTGAAACAGGTATACAAAAATAGTTAGTTAGTTACTTTAAATAACTAATCATAAATCGTTAATTTATGATTAGTTATTTAAAGTAACTAAATGAATATGTTGTTCCAATCCGAGGATTTCAAAGTTATTCAATATAATATTGAATTTTCGCAAAATTCACAAACAAATATCTTAACAAATTAGGCGATTTAAAAAAATGTACTTAATTATTTCTCAAATTTTGTGTATTTCTTTTTTCTTTACTGATTCTTCGACATATTTTAAAATAATCATTAATAATAATTATTATTTTTAATATAATTATTTATCAGAGCTGGGCAGGATTCGAATCAATCAGGATTTGATTCCCGGATTCGAATCCTTTTAGAGGATTCAAAAAAGGTATTCGAATACTTTAGTGAAAACGGATTCGTGATCCCGATTCGTTACATTTTTTTAAAAGGATTCGTATTCAAATCCAGAAGTAGATGATCCTTGTAAAAGGATTCAAATCCTCCCAAAAAATTCGAATCATCGCTATTAGGGCTGGGATTCGAATTCGATTAATTCAAATGGTTAAATATTCTAATATGAATACTTAAATCACAAAATTATTCATATTTGAATATAAATATTTAGATCTTCGAATAATTCAAATATTTGTATATGCGTATTTGGCTACTTCAACCTTAATAGTATATTTTTAACTTCACTTGAAATCAGTGTTTTGTACGCGTGGCGCATGAAGTAGAATTTCGAGTTTAGAAAACCCCGTGAAAATTTGTCTCGGGTCGCTACGCGACAAATTTTCTACGCGGGGCTTTTCTAAACTCGAAATTTTACTTCATGCTTAGTCTGGGAGTGGACAACACTCGTTCTTAGAAGTTTAAAATTGAAGGATCACTCTAGATTACTAAGTTTATTACCATTTTACAAAGGCTACAGCTCGAAGGATTAATCATGGTCTTCGGAGACCGAAGGACTACAGGGAATCGAAGTTATTTTGACAAGAAAACAACTAATATCTAAAGGTTTACAGCATGGATAGGAAAGAAAACATCAAATTTTTAAAAAATATCGAAGTTAGGTTGGTTTTCAGTGCATTTTCAACTTTACTATAAATCAGTGTTTTATACGCGTGGCGCATGAAGTATTTTTTGAGTTTAGAAAAGCCCCGCATAGAAAATTTGTCTATGCGGGGCTTTTCTAAACTCGAAATTTTACTTCATGCTTAGTCTGGGAGTGGACGACACTCGTTTGAACTTTAAATTTAACTCTTTTATAAAATCGACGTATGTAATATAATAAATCATTCATTGAAATCATAGAAAACGATGCAAAATTTTACCCTAAATTAACTTTTAGAGTTAACTTTATAATTTGCTCGGCTTTAAATAGGTGAATATTCTATTCCTAAGAAAAACCGTATTTATTTAATATTAACGTTGCATTTAATATAATAACAAACTGTGAATAAATCGACAAAAATCCAGAAATATCGAAAATCTCGACAAGTAGAAAATCTTGACGGTCCACTCCCAGACTAAGCATGAAATAAAATTTCGAGTTTAGAAAAGCCCCGCGTAGAAAACTTGTCGAGGGTCGCGCAGCGACCCGAGACAAATTTTCACGGGGCTTTTCTAAACTCGAAATTTTACTTCATGCGCCACGCGTATAAAACACTGATTTAAAATGAAGTTCAATAACACATATATTATCATTAATTAAAATCATTATTTAATCAAATATTTAGTCGGTAAATGAACATTTTTGTTAATAGAAACTGATAGAAGAAAATGTTACTGATTGCAAATAATAGATTCAAATGTATTTTTAAAGGATTTGTATCCGTGATTCAAAAATAAGGATTCGAATCTTTAATTCGAATCATATTTTTCACTTACGAATCCTTTATTCGAGTATTCGTGATTCGAATCATATTAGGTGATTCGGATTCGTGATTCGAATCCTGTTTTTGAGGATTCATCCCAGCTCTGATATTTATAATTAAATTTAAGATAATCGAATCTACAGCAATCGTTTCTCACATTGTTTTCCTATCGGTCCAGTAATTTGAATGTTATGGGCCAAGAAATGTGAGAAGCATTGATTTTTTTAGACGAAATAAAAATCGAAAATTTACTCTACCGCCATGCATAAATAGAAACTGTCAAATTATGGCTAGTTTTTTATTGTTTACATATAGATCACACTTTAACAAAGAACACTAGGTATTGATAAAAAAAATCTATGAATAATTACCGGAGTTATTAGCAATTAAGTAAAGATACAAACGTTAAATTTTGACTCTGTTTTTGTATTTTTCTCCTTTTTACAGTATATTGACGTATTAAATATAAAATAAATTATAAGTGTGATACATCACTGAATTTAGAAAAAAAAATATGAAAATCCAAAATGGTGCCTATAAGAGAAACAAAAATTAGCTATGGTTCCTGGGAAAATTGTAGTTTTAATTAAAAAAAAAGTAGAAAAAAAACCTTTATGATGTCAAAGTTTCACATGTCTAAATTAAATAGTTTTGGAGTGAACAATAAAAACTAAATTTCGAATAATCCGTTTTTTAGCAGTATCATAAAAACAAAAAAAGATATTTTAAATTTGTTTTAATATTATTTTTTAGGCTCTAAAATATGCAACTTTTACCTAATACCCGACTCTATATCTCTTCAAATAACCAAGATCCCTACGCATTCAGTCGAAATACGGACAGCCTGTAAATGGTTTCTCATCAGAGAAACGGACCTAGAGAAATGAATTAAATAAACGTTTTCTATATAAATAGGGGAAAAATTACACAAAATAAAACAGAGTAAAATTTTAATGCTAGTACCTTTTCACTCAATTGCTTATTTCTCCGGTAGTTATCCATAGATTTTTATCATTAATACACTGTTTTCTTCGTAGAAGTACGATCTATTCGTAAACAATAAGCAGCTGGCCATTATTTGACGTTTTCTATTTTTGGCTGGCGAAAGAGTAAATTTTCGGATTTTATTTTAGCCCAAAAAATCGACGTTTCTCATATGTTTGGGAACATAACACTAAAACTACTGAACCGATTGGAATAGCGAAGCGATTGTTGAAGATTCTATTACCTTTATTTTGATATCTTATGCGACCCAATTGGACGTTTCTAATTCGAGATATAGCCTGATATGTGAAGCTACCTCCGAAAAAACAAAAGAAAACTTCAAAATTTTATATCTCAAAAACCTATCCATAAAAAAATTATTAATGTGATTTTCGAGTTTGGAGGGCCAAAATATACAGAGAGTTTTATGTAACTCCGAACATTTTCATAACTAGAATTTTTCTTTGAAGTATCCATATGCATACGTTGCACATTTTCCTATGTTCAGTTTATTAAAAGAATTAAATTTGAAGTTTTAAGCGAGTGTTTTTCACTCCCAGGCTAAGCATGAAGTAAAATTTCGAGTTTAGAAAAGCCTGAACATTTTGTTTGGTCGCGTAGCGCGAAGCGCGGAGCGGCCAAACCAAATTTTCAGGCTTTTCTAAACTCGAAATTTTACTTCATGCGCCACCGGTACAAAACACCTGAGAGTAGAAAACACTCGCTTAAAGCATCGAATTTAATTCTTTTAATAAACCGAGCATCGAATAATATGGAACGTATGCATAATGGATACTTAAACGAAAAATTCTCGTTATGAAAATGTTCGGTGTTACATAAAACTTTCTGTATACGAAAAATATGGTGGCATTAAATGTACAGAATTTTTATTTTATTTTGTAAACTAGTGTAATCATTATCCTTGTTATTTTCCCTTGTATTAGTATCTTTTATTTTTTAACATTTTGTATTACATATACTTTGTAAAAATTCATTCTCGAAAATAAATAAATATTAATTTTATACGTATTGAATTTTGACTCTAAAAAAAAGTTTATGTCTGTAATAGGTCAGTAGGGGTCATGTGCAAATATTCTTTTTGACGAAATTAAATTGAAATATTAATACAAAAATCATCCAAGAAAATAATAAAGAAAAATCAACATCCAGTTAATACGAGAATAACATTAGTCGATCAAATTTTTTTTGTGTGAAAGAAATAACAAATGCAGCATCGCCTTAAAATAATAAACAAGTACCGGCGCGTGGAGAAATGCTAAGACATACAGAAAGATTCAGTTCAGGGTTTAACGAACGCAAACACAACAAGTGTGCAAAGTCAGGGAAATTACGTTTACGTCAGAGAGGGATGGGTTTTGTGACCAAATATGGTAGTAGATAAAATCTACGCATCAAAATCAGGGGAGGGGAGAACTTTAAGAGCAGCAAAGAAACGATTCTAAAAGGCAGTCCGTTTTGGGACAGGGACTAAGATAGTCAGTATTTGAATGTAAATGGGGACAGTTGAGAATAGGAAGTTTCAGTGGGATGTGAGTTAGTGAAGTAATGTTGATAAAAAGAGTTAAGTATTGAGAATGGAGTTAGAAAATGGAGAATGGAGTTAGGGATAACAGCACTGGAGAGACTATCACGTAACAGTAAAATTAATTCTACATCAAACCGACTAAGTTGAAATGAAACAAACAAAACCAGCGAAATAATTTAAACATCTGGGAAAAGGGGGAAGATGGAGGGGGGGATGAGAATGAGGGATGCATGGTGGTTGATGTGTACGGCCGAATTGAACAAGAACACGAGGTATGTCCTACTAACTAATCGACCCAGTCGATTGATGTGTTAGGCCAATCCGAGTTAGTATTGCGCTAAGTGTTCTACTAACTAACCACACGAATAAGGGATGTATGGTGGTTGATGTGTAAGGCCGAATTCAATAAGAAAACGAGGTATGTCCTACTAACTAATCGACCCAGTCGATTGATGTGTTAGGCCAATCCGAGTTAGTATTGCTCTAAGTGTCCTACTAACTAACCACACGAATAAGGGATGTATGGTGGTTGATGTGTAAGGCCGAATTTAGCGAGAAAACGAGGTATGTCCTACTAACTTATCGACCCAGTCGATTTATGTGTAAGGCCAATCCGAGTTAATATTGCGCTAAGTGTCCTACTAACTAACCACACGAATGAGGGATGTATGGTGGTTGATGTGTAAGGCCGAATTGAACAAGAACACGAGGTATATCCTACTAACTAATCGACCCAGTCGATTGATGTGTTAGGCCAATCCGAGTTAGTATTGCGCTAAGTGTCCTACTAACTAACCACACGAATGAGGGATGTATGGTTATTGATGTGTAAGGCCAAATTGAGCGAGAAAACGAGGTATGTCCTACTAACTAATCGACCTAGTTGATTCATGTGTAAGGCCAATCCGAGTTACTATTGCTCTAAGTGTCCTACTAACTAATCACAAGAAAAACATAATTTGATTATGAGTGGAACGAGGTGAAAGGTCGTTCTACTCATTAATCGAAAATGAATGGCAATTGATGTGTAGGGCCGATGTGAGAGAATGTCCCACTAACTAATCGCAAGTGTGTCTAGTGTGTGTGATGCTAACTCCGAGAGGGTTTTTGTGGATTTCTCATCTCGTAATGCAAATGCAGGGGCTAGTTAATTTTGTTCCCACAAGTAGAGTCATACAATTTTTGAGTTTAACTATATGCACATGACTTCTAAGCACAAACTTTGGATAATATATTTTATTTTGTAAATATAAGTAACATAAGACATACCAATTCATTAGAAATGTCATGAAAGGTCAATAAACTTTGCATACGTTAAGCTCCTAAGTATCCTGTTTTATTTATTGTCAACACATCCTCCTAGTTAAATTAAAAGGGAAAAAAGATACAGTATTTACGATAATGCATATTGACACAAACAACGAACCTGGTAAATGAATAAAAGGGTTACTACATACACAACACAACGTAAATATTAATACAAATTATAAATTTGTACAATACCTAGGGTCGAATCATTAAATATGACCTAAAAGTTAAGATAAACCAAGCGACATATTAAAATGTTTATTGTTGATTATTAAACTGCATGCATTTTTAGGTTCATGTTTTTACCTATTGTTTCTATCATGTTCATTTCTTTCTAAACTAAAGAAGATAATAAAATGATTTTACTCTACGGGTCATAAAGCCTTAGGTGCCAACAATGGCAAAAATGTATCTAGAAAACTTGAAAAATGTGGATTTAAAAAATAATATTATTTAAAACAAGTTAAATAACTTCTTTTGATAGTCATTTAACCTTAAAAACTCAAAAATGGTTAAACGACAAGTTCTAAATCGAACTTAGAACTGTTATTATTTTGTTTCGCTTTTTCGGTTCAATTAAACAAAATTATTGGCTCGATTTCGGTTTTAATTGGGGATTGTTTACGATTTTCGATTTGATTGATTAATTTTAAAATTCGAAATTTTATTAATTTTACTATAACTTACAAAAACAACGGTTTTTCTAAACTCGAAAAACAACGTTTTTTTTTTAATATTCGGTTCAAAATATACATTTTGTTGGTATGCAGAAATGGAGTAAAAATTGATTCATTAGGATTTGAATAAGGTTTCTTTCAGCTATGGTATGGTTTAAACTAACGAGTGTCTTCCGCTCCCAGACTAAGCATGAAGTAAAATTTCGAGTTTAGAAAAGCCCCGAGTAGAAAATTTGTCGAGGGTCGCTCAGCGACCCGAGACAAATTTTCACGGGGCTATTCTAAACTCGAAATTTTACTTTATGCGCCACGCGTATAAACCGTTGATTTACAGTAAAGTTAAAAATAGACAACACTTAGATGTGATGGTAATCAATATTTATTAAGATGTAGCGAAAAATGCAAGAATTATTTTTTTATAAAAAGTTTTGGAATTATAATGAAAGTAGAATAAGTTTAGTTTGTGCAACTTTTCCATACTGTTGATATTTAAGTCATCATATCTTAAACGGGGAAAGTGCTATGATGGACACATCACCATTTTCTTTTACTTATTGTTTTGTGGGATAATCGATACTTATTATTATTATTACAATTATTGTTTGCTTGAAAATTGTGGTTTGCTTAAGCAATCAAACTCACAAGTGTAATTTAGTTTTAAAATAATTTTAATTTGACCTAGGTATGGTAAGAATATTTTTCTTGAGTAACGAAGAACCTCAAAATTTTGAGTTATTTAAATCTGTAAATCAGTGCGTTAAGTGATAACTTTGTTTCTTAGCAACATTTAAAAAACATAACATTTTTAAGATGTTGGAAATTTTTAGAAAAACGTATTTAGGAATAAATAAGCTTTATTTTGAATAGACGTAGATTTTTATAACTTAAACATTCTGTTTAGTACTAGCGCTCAAATTTATTACTATCTTTAAAAGCAATGTTTTTAGTAAATATTAACTTAATTAATTAACTTTGTTCTAACAAAAATAAATAAAATATAATATAATAAAATAATAACTAAAATTAGTTACCTTGTTTATAACGTTAGTAGAAAATGCCTTGATATTTTTTTGTTTTAATAAAAATTTTACTTATAAACATAATAAATCACATACATTAACAATTTACGAAACTATCTGGGGTATTTATTTGAAGTAAAAAATATTTACACAACTTTTTCCAATTTTATAAACATTAAAAATTATAAGCATTTCTCAGTATTATTCTCACGAGTGTTTTTCACTTCCTGATTAAGCATGAAGTTTAGAAATGCCTAAAAATATGTATTACCTATTCTATTAGATAGAATAAACTAATTGACAAATTGTGAACATTCAAAAATTTATTTCGTTTTTACGAAATTATTCTATTTTCCGTTTTTATTTCGTCTGTATTTTTAATGGTTTTAATAGCTGTAAATAATAGTCAGTCAATGCTTTATTCGTCGTATCTAATACCGTATTTTTATCATTTAATCTTTCCTCTGTATATGCTGCATTTTTTTCTGTGTGTGTGCTAAATATTCTTACAATTTTCTATACTCACAATGTTTTTCTTCCTTTAATGCGCCTGACGTATAAAACACTGATTTATTCTAAAGTTCAAAAACAGCTAATTCAAATTTTATTATTGTCCAAATTGTAGTTAAATATGTGAAATATATATAAAGGATAAAGTCACGGTCCAAGTTTATACAAAATTTTGAAGTGCTACACATTTTCTGTGTTACAATTCATGTGACCTAACGGTCTTCATGGGGCAGTCAATAATGGTTGAGAAACACTAGTCTAACCTAATTTTGCGCCTCCGCGTTTCCTCTGAAAGGCCCTGTGCATACCATGTACCGAGCGATCATTTAAAATATGATTTAGAGTAGGCTTTGAATTTTAAGTTAGTTTGGCACTACTGGCTGTTAACACATAGTTTACCATAACCTCAAATTTATTCCATCATTCAATTACCATTCTAGGCAACCGCACAAAAATAAATGCCGCCTACTCTAAATCATCATTTAAACGATCGCACGGTATATTTTAAAATATTATACATAAAGTTTTATAAACTCGAACAACTTATATATTTCCATTTTATATAGTCTCCCAATTAATATTATTTAAACAAGAATGTATCCTTTTTAAAGAAAACAAATACCCCTTTACGTCATGCTGCTTCCAGTTTTGTAAATGAATCCCTGGATCATCCTGGCAAGATATATCTTGCACACGTCCCGACTTCCTCGAGGCGCTTGGATATATTATCCCTTAGCTATCCACCTGTTTGTGTAAATGAATGGAGCACTCTAAAACTAGGGAACTTGCGCCAAGTGTGGACGTAAGAAGATCCACGAGTGCCTTAGAGTCTAATGCGTTATTATTAAAGTCTGAATGTGCACAAGCATTAAATAAATGTTATTACGAAAAATGCTTAAACGTGGTTAGCAGTGGCGGTTCCCTAAAATTTGTGTTGGAAATATGTAATGAAAAATCGTTTGTGAAAGAACATCTTTGATTTTTTAAATCAAAGATATTCTCATTAATCATAAATATTTCAAATTCAAAACTATTTAAATTTGAAAGAATTAATTTACGCTTCTTTTAGTTTGCCAAAACTTTAAATATAGTTAAATATTATAATGTTGCATTATTGCATCACTGGTGCTTAATGGATGAAACGAATACATTACATGCATTATTTATTCAATTCTACATTAAGTTGCAACGTAGGCACTTATTTGTTGGGTCGTTTATAATTATGTTTGACATAATCTCAAAACAAATGACATTTGTCACTTTTTTACAAGGCACACTAATTATAATTTTTGAAAAATTCAGTATAATATATATAATATTGAATAAAAAACCACGAAATTGGTCAATATTAGATTCAGAAAAATACGTTATTATTTTAAAAATCAACATTGATGAAATTTCTTGGTTTTTAAACGGCCATTGACTTTGTTTTTTTTCAATAAAATCAGTCAATAAAAAGTTATGGGTAAGGGTGATTTTTTTTATCGGCTATCAACGGGGGGTTTTGTGGCTTTGGACTTTTGAGTCGAAAACCCCGATTTAGAACAAAATAATTCGCTGGCCAAGTAATCTAAATCGGTTCCCGCGATTACCCGGTTAGCTCGATGGTTCACACGGTCACAAGAAAAAGAACTTAATAAAGAAAGAAATGTTTCGGTTTACCTTTTAGTACGTAGATTTGGTTTTCTCGAATCTTGTAGGCGCGGACGTCAGTACGGGATCACACACACGGAATTGTAATTTCACTTATTTTATTTACTTGTGTAAAATTTAATTTGAAATTAAATGGAATTGAAAGAATATAAATAAAGCCTTTTTTTTAATAAGACAATGAAATTTATTTACAAAAAAAAATAGCAAAGAAAATACGAACAAGTAAATTTTACAAAAAAAAAAAAAGAATAAAAGAGAAAAATAAGTGAAATAACAAAATAAACTTACGAAGAACAATATACGAAAAATTTAAATAACGCGGCACGAAAGGACTTCACAACTTACGGTTTAAACGAAAACGACACTTTTGACAACTGATTCGGAACTGATTTAACACCGGTCTGCAACTGATTGAACACTCGTCATGGTGCCAAAAGTGCCGCGCTATTTAAGGGCTAGCACCCCCACCATGACTTTTGGGGGTGAATTAACCATTCTTCGCCCGAACACGGTTGATGGCTCATCGGAGCGGCACGGACGCAAATAAATGAAATAAATAAAAGAATTACATTCTGAACTAATTTTCTCTACGATGTGAGAATGAAAATGTGGAGAAAATTGTTCTATGTCCGTGCGTACTTACACAACCGTGTTTTGGCGAAAGAATGGTTGTGTCAAAATAAAATCATTTAAAAATATTTACAAAATTAAAGTAGATATGTTTAAATATGTTTTGATAGGTCATTTCCTTTCGCAAATTGTGTCAAAACCATTTTAAAATTGTTGTTCCGACTAACCGTTATTATGCTTGAGCAAATTAATAAGAACAAAGAGTTTATGTAAAAATTATTTAAAAATAATTATGTTTTGCTCAAGCGATGTTGATACCGAGAAATGAAATGTTATTTTTCTGCTACATGGAAACTCGGGAAGTTATAAAAGAAAAATAAGTTTCAGTTGAAAGGAAAAAAAAAAAAACGTGAAAAATGTTTTTCCACATTATGGCAACTCGAAGTTTTACGTGTTTGGCGCATGAATTCTGTTATTGAATTTGTAACTATTCAAAAGGTATTTTTCTCAGCTATCTCGTGGTTCTCATCGTTGATTTGTACGATGCGTGGTTGAGCTATAAATCGCGAAAAACGCTAGGGTTTTTCCATCGCATTGTATAGCTTTTCGATTCGGCGAATTTACGGGTTGGTCCGCTGACGTCACAACAGATGTTGTATCAACCCTTGTTAATACGTACGCATCCCCAACTCAGGTAAGTGGGATGGTGCGGTTTGTGTATTCTTGTACACAAAAGGTACGCTGTCTAGCTGAGAGAAATTACCTGCTTTGTCGCCAAAGTACAGTTTGTACAAAATTTCTTCGAGCTGCCTAAATGTGGAAAATGCGAATGTAAAAAAAAAATTAAAATTAAACTTGAGGTTCCATGTAGCTAGAAAAAAAGTTATAGAATGGACTTATGCTTAACAAATTGATTTGACACGACTTTGATCATTTGAGAAATAAAAAAGTGAAGTGAATACAAAATTTAAATGAGGCTGTTGTTATGAATTTAATTATTCACTGAGCGGAAGTTAGCGTCGCTTGCGAACAAGCGCCGGTAACAATTCGGCCCCGTCAAATGATCAAAATTCGTGTATATGAGATGTATGGAAAGCACAAGTATGAAAAAAAAAACAACAGAAAGAAGAAAAACATATAAGAAGAACGAGAAAATGAACATAAAAATATTGTGAAACGAATGCCAAATGGTTTCTTCTTATCTTCTTCGTTGGCTGCATCGGTATGTTGTGTTGGCATCAGTCTGTATATAGCAGCGTTTTGCAGTTTTGGGCGCCACAATGGGATTAAGAGACTGCCCATTGTCAGTCTAACACTTTCTCGCGCGTTGTATATCTGCTGTACCGGATGTACCAACAGTTTCGCGAACTCACGAGGTCGAATAAATTATTTACAGAAAATTACACTAACTTACACTAAATTACTTGCACACTTAAGCGTCCTAGGGTATAGTGTCTCTAGTTTTCGGTGTAGCGTCTTTTCGCGGAGAACTAGGCACTGTGATCACAATGGACCGGGAGGGCCTGGAGGTGGGTCGTCAGCGGCGTCGTCTGCATCGGGAAAATCCGGCGTAGGGATATCTCGTTGCTCTGCAGGCCGTATATCATCCGCATGCACTCTAACGTCGTGGCCATCTCGATCGATCAGATACACGACATCCGTAACACGTTCACGTACCGCATAAGGTCCTGTCCATTTGGGCGCGAACCCTGCCGGATTGTGCGCGTCACTAATCGGATGGTTCCGGATAACAACCTGCTGTCCTCTTGTAAACTTAGCAGGCTCGTTTGGACGGTCGTAACGGCGGATGTACTGCCGCTGGTTTTGTTGAATGTCCTCCAGTCTTTCTGCTCGCTCTCTTCCTGGTAAGGTTGCTGGAATTCGGCGTTCCGCTTGACGAGGTAGGTCATATCCTAGAAGAGCGCGTGCTGGTGTTAACCCTGTGGCGCCGTTCGAACGAGATCGAAGCTCAAATAGGATAGGCGGAAGATGACGAGCCCACTGGTTTCCGGGTTGTCCTAGCATTCGAATCCGGAGACACTTCTTCAATTCTTGATTTCTGCGCTCTGTCGGATTCGCTTGCGGGTGGTACACCGGAGTATAATACGCATCCACTCCCCAATCACGTAGTTGATCGCGCCATCGTTTAGCGGCGAACTGCGGTCCGTTATCGCTGATTATTACCCTCGGGTAACCGAATCTGTGAAATATTTGCTCTTCCAACAGTTTCAGAATATTGTTGGAACGAGCTTGGCCAATCGGGAATGCTTCAACCCATTTAGTAAAAAGATCGGTTACCACGAGAATAAACCTCTTCTTCATGCTCGTTGCTGGGTATGGGCCCATTAAATCCACAGCTAGCGTGTCGAATGGAGCGAAGGGAATGCGTGCTTTCATGGGCGCTTTCTTCTGGTTCTTACCACGCTTCGTAGCAATGCAGATGAGGCACTTCTTCACGTAATTTCTAACATCCGTAGGTAACGTAGACCAGTAATATCGACTACGAATGCTACGCAAAGTTTCATCACGTCCTGGGTGAACGGCCTCATCATGCATTGCGTGTAGAACTCTGGGAATTGCTGATACGGGGACGTAGAAAGTTCTGTCACGATCATCCTCTGGTCGGCGATAAATATATCCGTCTATTTCCTCCCATATCCGGTTATATTCAATCCATTCGGTGTGATTCGGATCAGCAAGTAGTTGTAACATCATCTGCGCGTTTTCATCGAGTTTTTGCGCTTCCATAATGGAGTGGAGAAGAGGGACGCCTATCGTATTTAATTGCGGTGGCAAAATGTCTTCTAAGTCGGGCAATTCTCCAACTAATTGATTTTCCGGGTCGCGACTTAGCATATCTGGCAGTTGATTGGATTTCCCCGCACAGTGGCTAATCTCAAAGTCAAAACTCTGTAATTGGAGAGCCCATTTTGTGAGTTTTGACTTTTGGTCTTTGAATTTCGATAACCACGTCAACGCCGTGCTATCCGTAACTACGTGGAAATGCCGGCCTTCTAGAAGAGGGCGATATCGTTGAAGAGCCCACACAAGAGCTAAGCACTCCTGTTCGTTGATATGGTATCTCTTCTGTGTTTCATTCAATTTTGCCGAATCAAATGAAATTATCCTCTTCTCCCATGTTGCGGTCGTTTGAAATAACACTGCCGAAATTCCTAACTGCGAAGCGTCCGTTTGCACTGTATAAGGTAGTTCCGGCAGGGGTCGATGGAGTTGTAGTGGCTGTTGAACTCGCAGGCGTAACGTCTCCATGGCGGCGGTAGCAGCAGGTGTCCACTTGAATGGGCGTGTTGTGGCAGTTAATTCGTTAAGTGGAGCGGCGATGTCGGCAAATCCTTGAATATACTGCCTAACCCAGTTGCAGATTCCCATAAATTTTCGCAATTGACGGCGTGTTTTCGGAACTGTGTGATTGGTTATCTGATCCAGGTGCTTTTTCAACGGACGGGTTCGATCGGCGTCAACCATATGCCCTAAATACTCTAATGCCTTTTTTCCAAAAGAGCATTTTTCAACGCCTAGGCGGAGATCGAATTGGTCTAGACGCTCAAAGACTAATGCCAGGTGCCTGAGGTGATCTTCAGGTGTATTTGAATAGACGATTATGTCATCCAAATACACCATGACGAAGTCGTGCATCATCCCCACAAGCACTTCCTGTGACATTAATCTCTGAAACGTAGCAGGGGCGTTTTTCAGTCCAAACGGCATCACTTTGAACTGATAATGTCCACCGTCTGGGGTGGAAAAGGCGGTGTACAGTTTGGATTTTTCCTCCATGGGGATTTGCCAATATCCACTCTTGAGGTCAAGTGTCGAAAATATTTTAGCATCTCCAAGGTCCCTCAGCGCTTCTTGAATTATAGGCATTGGGGTCGGTTCCGAAATAGTAACTTCATTGACCTTCCTATAATCGACACAGAAACGGCTGCTTCCATCCTTCTTCTTAACCAAAACGATCGGAGATGCGTAAGGGCTTGTGCTAGGCTCGATTATCCCCTGGGCTAGAAGGTCTTCCACTTGTTTATCGATCTCTTGTTTACGTGCTGGGTTAGCGCGGTACGGTCGGATACGTATGGGTTTCGTGGTTGTAAGTTGCTCAGTAGTGCGTGGGTGATGAGTGAATAAATCCTTCGGTCGAAAAGATCTCGCAAATCTTTCGACTAGTTCGTCGAATGTTTCGGCGTTGTCTTCGGTGAAATCATGGTCCAGTCGCGGAGGAGATTTGTCATCTTCGTGCTTGAGCAGTTCGGTCCACCGGATTGTTTGGCGTAACCCGGTGCCGAGATGAATACAGCGTTTGCTGCAGTCGATTACCGCATCATGCCGTATGAAAAATCCAATCCCGAGGATTGCTTCGTAGCGAAGTCCGGGCATTATTAAAAAGTCTTCGGAAAAATGCTGGGTGCCGAGTTGGAATTCCAATGTTGCTATTCCCGTCACTTCTGCGGTCATGTTCTCCCCAGCTAAGTTTGTTTTTCCGCGCAGTGGTCGGACGTACTCGGAAATTCCTGGTCGAACGTAGTTTTGATTCGCCCCGAGGTCCAAGAGACATGTTAATGTATTTTCGCGCATCTTGAGTGGCAGGAGCACGAGTTGCGAGGTGTGTATCGAAACAACACACAGCGGCCGGTTCTTTTCCTCTTCATCCAGGTGGGCGCTAGGAAATTCCTGTTGTCGCGAGGGCTGGTTTTCGCAGCTATCCTGGTGGAGGGGCTGGGATACGTCTTGCGTTCTGCTATCATCTCTAGCTGAACAGGCGTTCACGTTGTCGAACGGAGATAGACCACTGCGATGATGCTTGTTGTGTCCTGCGTCGGTGCTGGGGCGATCAACTTTCCTCGGTGGAATGGCTCTGGAATGTTCTTGGCTCGCTGTAGACATCGATGTGGAGGCGCCGGAATGAGCTGTCATCGTGGAGGCGTCGGGATAGATGGGCTTCCTTGCGGAGAAGCCGGGATGAGTGGTCATCATTGTGGATTCGCCAGGATGGGCAGGCGCCTCTGTGGAGGTGCCGAGATGAGCTGTCATCGATGTGGAGGCGCCGGGGTGGGCGGACATCTTTGCGGATGCGCCGGGATGAGCAGGCGCCTCAGTGGAGGTGCCGGGATGAGCCGTCATCGGCGTGGAGGCGCCGGGATGAGCTGTCATCGTGGAGGCGCCGGGATGAGCTGTCATCGTGGAGGCGTCGGGATAGATGGGCTTCTTAGCGGATATGCCGGGATGAGCAGTCATCGTTGTGGAGGCGCCGGGGTGGGCGGGCATCGTAGAAGTCGTACCGGGATGACTTTTCTCAATGGCCTTGTCTCTCTTCCTTCGGGCGTTGCGTTGACGATGTACGGAGGCGGCAGGTGAACAGAGGTTATTTAGTTGTGATCCTGCCGCTCTTTTGCGTTTCCCGACCGCTGAGGACATTCTTTGTGCCAGTGATAGCCCTTATTACATTTCAGGCAAAATGGTGGCTCGTGGGGTCGGTTTGGCTTCCTCGTGTACCGCTTATTTCGATTAGGTGGTTCTGTAACATTTATGTATGTTTCATTATTGGATTGCTCACCTGTGTTTGAAGCTTTTTGAGGCGATCTGTCCTGTTGATGGTAATATGGTGATCGGGGGCGGCTGGCCCCACGTTGGGCGCCAATTATCAACGGGGGGTTTTGTGGCTTTGGACTTTTGAGTCGAAAACCCCGATTTAGAACAAAATAATTCGCTGGCCAAGTAATCTAAATCGGTTCCCGCGATTACCCGGTTAGCTCGATGGTTCACACGGTCACAAGAAAAAGAACTTAATAAAGAATGAAATGTTTCGGTTTACCTTTCAGTACGTAGATTTGGTTTTCTCGAATCTTGTAGGCGCGGACGTCAGTACGGGATCACACACACGGAATTGTAATTTCACTTATTTTATTTACTTGTGTAAAATTTAATTTGAAATTAAATGGAATTGAAAGAATATAAATAAAGCCTTTTTTTAATAAGACAATGAAATTTATTTACAAAAAAAAATAGCAAAGAAAATACGAACAAGTAAATTTTACAAAAAAAAAAAAAGAATAAAAGAGAAAAATAAGTGAAATAACAAAATAAACTTACGAAGAACAATATACGAAAAATTTAAATAACGCGGCACGAAAGGACTTCACAACTTACGGTTTAAACGAAAACGACACTTTTGACAACTGATTCGGAACTGATTTAACACCGGTCTGCAACTGATTGAACACTCGTCATGGTGCCAAAAGTGCCGCGCTATTTAAGGGCTAGCACCCCCACCATGACTTTTGGGGGTGAATTAACCATTCTTCGCCCGAACACGGTTGATGGCTCATCGGAGCGGCACGGACGCAAATAAATGAAATAAATAAAAGAATTACATTCTGAACTAATTTTCTCTACGATGTGAGAATGAAAATGTGGAGAAAATTGTTCTATGTCCGTGCGTACTTACACAACCGTGTTTTGGCGAAAGAATGGTTGTGTCAAAATAAAATCATTTAAAAATATTTACAAAATTAAAGTAGATATGTTTAAATATGTTTTGATAGGTCATTTCCTTTCGCAAATTGTGTCAAAACCATTTTAAAATTGTTGTTCCGACTAACCGTTATTATGCTTGAGCAAATTAATAAGAACAAAGAGTTTATGTAAAAATTATTTAAAAATAATTATGTTTTGCTCAAGCGATGTTGATACCGAGAAATGAAATGTTATTTTTCTGCTACATGGAAACTCGGGAAGTTATAAAAGAAAAATAAGTTTCAGTTGAAAGGAAAAAAAAAAAACGTGAAAAATGTTTTTCCACATTATGGCAACTCGAAGTTTTACGTGTTTGGCGCATGAATTCTGTTATTGAATTTGTAACTATTCAAAAGGTATTTTTCTCAGCTATCTCGTGGTTCTCATCGTTGATTTGTACGATGCGTGGTTGAGCTATAAATCGCGAAAAACGCTAGGGTTTTTCCATCGCATTGTATAGCTTTTCGATTCGGCGAATTTACGGGTTGGTCCGCTGACGTCACAACAGATGTTGTATCAACCCTTGTTAATACGTACGCATCCCCAACTCAGTTAAGTGGGATGGTGCGGTTTGTGTATTCTTGTACACAAAAGGTACGCTGTCTAGCTGAGAGAAATTACCTGCTTTGTCGCCAAAGTACAGTTTGTACAAAATTTCTTCGAGCTGCCTAAATGTGGAAAATGCGAATGTAAAAAAAAAATTAAAATTAAACTTGAGGTTCCATGTAGCTAGAAAAAAAGTTATAGAATGGACTTATGCTTAACAAATTGATTTGACACGACTTTGATCATTTGAGAAATAAAAAAGTGAAGTGAATACAAAATTTAAATGAGGCTGTTGTTATGAATTTAATTATTCACTGAGCGGAAGTTAGCGTCGCTTGCGAACAAGCGCCGGTAACACGGCCACCAGGTATAAGTCTTTATTTGTAATTTGTAAAATCAGTATTCATCTGGCTGATAAAACATGCAACATGTTCAACAATAAAAATGAAACCCTTGGAACAGTGTTGTTTTATTTCAAATTTCAAATAAATTATTTCTAACATTGATTAAATACATTTTAATTTAAAATCTACCTATAGAAATAGTTCTGTAATTGTTGTTTTGTGTTAATAGATAATTAATTAAAGTATAGTTTTAAGCATTTTTAACTTGACTGATAGCAAATCGATTTCGATGTTATCTATTGAAGTGACACGTGATTTCTGCTATAAAACTCGAATGTAAAATGCGATTGTTCACACTTTTCAAATCAACGAACAAACCGAGTTCGACTAACCATACAAAAATACTAAAATGTTTGCTCTTTGCTCGATCTTCTGTTTCGCTTTGGTTTTGGCTGTAAATGCCCAAGGTAAGTAATAATATAAGTATTAAACTATGGAGTTTAACTTTCTAAAATTCCTAGTAATTTGTAAAGCTAAAAAATGGAAACTTTTTCAATAATTTTTAAATTATATGTTTATTTTTTTAGAAACATGCACCCAATATGGCGGTGTCTGCATAGTTGCTGATTACTGTGATCAATCTTTGGTTATCAGAGGTGGATTGTGTTCTGATGTTTCCCAAACTTGCTGCTTAGGTAAAAATACAATTATTAAAAATATATTAAACTAAATGTTCTGGATTTTCTAAACTCGAAATTTCACTGTACGCGCTACGCGTATAAAATACTGATTTAACGTGAATTACTATACTTTTCAATATTTAGTGTTTTATACGCATGGCGCATGAAGTAAAATTTCAAGTTTAGAAAAGGCTGAAAATTTGGTTCAATTGCTCCGCTTCGCTGCTCGACTAAACAAAATGTTCAGACTTCTGTTGACTCGAAATTTTACTTCATACTTAACCAGCTAGTGGAAACACTCGTTAGGAGCTGGAAATTGAACTCTTTCATACATACCTGAAAATTTACAGCGAATACATCAAGTTATGTATATTGAAAAGAAAAATACCTTGTACATGCTTTCTCGTTTCATTTTTATTTTTTGTTTATAAGTGGTAATTAAATATTGATACTTGTTTTTATTTTTTAAGGAGAAAACTGCCCCAATTTGGGAGGTGAATGCATTGATTACTGCCCATCGACAATTTTGGGAATAGGTGCTAGAGCCGTTGATTGCCCAACTGGAACCCGTTGTTGCGTTTGGCTGTAAATTGTAAAATTATTTAAATGAAAAGATAATAAATATATTTTTGTATGGAATTTATTTCACTTTCTATTACTTAAAAATCTACAATTCCCCTAACCTATTCATAATTGAATTAAACAAAAAATCTGCTTTACGTACATATATTAAACAATAAGAAAATGTAAAAAAGAGAAAAAATGATAAATAAATTATTAGAAATAAAAATATCACAGGGAGGATTATACTTTTATTGATTAACCTCACAGTGGCTTCATCGGGTACATGAATTAAAATAAATATATGTTTGTATAATATTATTACATTTCGTATTACTTAAAAAACCATAATTCTATTATCGTTGATTACTGATGCACTTAATTTTTGAAAGTCCATGATTACTTTAATAAATTAATAAATAAAATATTTCTGATTTTCAACTTTTTTTTTAAATACAAAAAGTTAAAAACCAGAAATATGTTATTTATTAATTTATTAAAATAATTCTATTATGAAAAAAATAGTAATTAAGTAAAACAAAAACTCTTGCTTGACTTACAACAGTTTTCGTATAATTCAATAAGAACAGGTATAAATGTAAAAATCTTTCAAATGTTGTGACTGAAACAACGAAAACTTAAAAATTGTTAACTAATTATTAAACTGTTAACTATCGATACTTCTACTTCGTTATACATCATTATTTACACAAATAAGACACTTAAACTTTGTTTGTATAAAACTAGAAGTAATTTAAACCAGGGTTTTAACAAACGTTTCTTTTTCATTTTAATTTAAACAAACAGTTTTTCTTACAAAACGTGTTTTTTCATTGAAACATTTTTCATTTGATCTATTGAGTGTATATATCTCGATAATTACAGCGTTTTTCAAATTTGCGGAATTCGTTGTTTCAAAGCGGTTAATTTAAGGCTTGTAACGAGTTTTTTTTCACTCCCAGACTAAGCATGAAGTAAAATGTTAAGTTTAGAAAAGCCTAAAAATTTGGATTGGCCGTGTAGCGAAGCAGAGCGGCCAATCCAAATTAGGCTTTTCTAAACTCGAAATTTTACTTCATGCGGCACGCTTAAAAACACTGATTTACAGCGGAAGTTCACAATACACACATATGCAACAACGATTATAGGCAACCTAATATACGTTATAGTTATTAGGTTGCTTATAATCACTGTTTTAAACAATTTGTTCAGCACAAAATTTGACTCACGTTTTATTCATATCTACATATTAGATTGCTAAAGCCGTATATTTTAAACTTTGCGATATTTCAGTGTTTTAGGCGTGTGGCGCATGAAGTAAAATTTCGAGTTTTGAAAATCCTAGTTTGGATTGTCAGTGTCATCAACCCTCAAAATACAGAATGTCTATAGAAAGATAAAAATTTGAAGTGTCTCAAGAGGTTACGTTTTTTAACATATTTAGAATGACGAGTTCTTTATTTTAGTTATGTCTTTGATACATTTAGTTCTTCAGATTTATCATGTTTTTGATACATTTAGTTCTTCATATTTGTCATATCTTTGTACATTAAGTTCGTAATTTTAGTAATATTTTTGATATGTTAAGATCTTCATAAAAAGATACGTTTATTTTACGAATTTAAAAAAAATCAATATTTCGCGGAGAAAAATTGATTTAAATTTAAAGTCCCCGCTCAGCAAAATCAACTTTAAAACAATGTGTTATATTTTTGTAACATTGATAAAAACATTATTTAAGCAAAAGAATTTCCCGAATACTGATTTCCATAAACGTAGAGAGAAGGTCAATTATTTAATTTTAAAGTTTCCGCTAAGAAACATTAATATTACAACAATATTTAATGCATTTGTATTGTTTAAAAATACATTATTCAAGCCATGGATTTTTTTCAAATAACTGGTGAAATAATAACTTTTAAACATTTCCACACATTTTTGATCTTCTGTAGGGATCTCGATGATTTAAATTTAAAGTTCCCACTGAGAAAAATCAATATTCCAAAAATGTTTCGTGCTTTCGTAACATTTATAAAGAAAGTAATATAAAGATAGAACATACCAATTAGACTGTATTTTATATTCTAGAAAATTCTAAAATTATCGTCCTTAATTTTAGAATTTTTCATTTCAAAACCATTCGGTTTTTCTAACGAGTGGTTTCCACTCCTTGATTAAGCATTAAGTACATATTTTGACATTAGAAAATGTTCAAGGTTTTAAAATATTTACTCCATATGGTAGACGCGTTAATACTGATTTATTGTGGAGTTTAAAAACACAAACATGAACTTTAATTACATTTGATTACAAATATCATAAAACATCTAATTAGAATGATGACGTAGCTCTCGTACCAAGAACGTAATTTCTCTTGATATTCAGCGTCGTTATTTAGGCACGTCGTTACCTGGAATGTTATGTACACATTTATATTACATTTTTTTATACAGGGTGAGTCACTAAGCGGAAATCGGTCTATAGTAGGCGGCCTTGCAGTTATACGGAAGTAAACTTCCTTATTTTAAATTGAACACATTTATATTTTTACATTTTTGGATTGCTCGTTAAAAATAAACATGAGTTTATGCACATAACATTCGGTCTCAGTTGAACCGTTTTCGAGTTATTTCATTTTTTTTTGATAAATTTGACGATTTTAGAGCTCGACGCCATTAACAATATCTTCAAACCTAAATAAGTCAGAGTTGTGCGGCTTACGGTTTTGGATTCGAAAAGAAATGTAGTATTTGTTTAGGTTTTTGCCATTAGTCAGATTTTCTAAATTGAACCAAGTCCGTCGACGGTATTCTTCAGTACTTCAAACATGCATAACTTCATTTTTTTAAATAGAACTATCTATCTTGAGATACTTTATCTGATGCGAAATTAAATTTTCTTTTAATTGATACCGGGTTGTTGCCATATCCTTCCAACAGCTTTTGAGAAATTTGCGATTTTGTAAAAATTTGACTACATTTCGTATTATCGCGTTAGCCTTGGATACTGATGACGTTTGGTAATTTTGTTTTGACATTTAGTTAGTCATTGAGATATTCCCTGCTTTTTTTAAGTTCATTTTAAAGCTTTAAACAAGTGATTTCCACTCCCAGACTAAGCATGAAGTAAAATATCGAGTTTAGAAAAAAGCCCCGTGAAAATTTATGTATAAATCACTCAAATATTGTGAAATTTATGTATATTCGAACTTCGCTTAAAATCTGTGTTTTATACGCGTGGCGCATGAAGTAAAATTTCGAGTTTAGAAAAGCCCAGAAAATTTGTCTCGGGTCGCTGCGCGACCCGAGACAAATTTTCACGGGGCTTTTCTAAACTCGAAATTTTACTTCATGCTTAGTCTGGGAGTGGACAACACTCGTTTAAAGCTTCAAATTGAACTCTTTTAAAAATTATGGTTGATTGTCATAAAATAACACATTATTTCAGTTATTATGGTCACCATTGATTGACAAAAGTATAAAAAATACTGTCCGACTAGTACCACAACATAAAAACTAAAATATGTTGTTATTTTGGCGCACCTTATAAAAATTAAAAAAATACATATTGAAAGATTGGGTTATTTGAAAGCTTTTTTGTCTGTTAATAATGTTTGATATATTGTACGGTTTTGCCACCAAAAAATAAAATGCAAATAAATTATTTTTTATTATTTAGTAAAAACGAAATCTACATGTTTTTTTGTCGCCACCATTGTTTAACAAACGTAAATTGTGTATGATATTAATTAACGGGTGTTTTTTTGAGAATTTATTGTTATCTTCATTATGATTTCTAATTATTCATATTCCTCCGGAGCGAACAGATACAGGAAGATTTTCTTTTAAGTATACGTTTTAAATTCAGTCTACTTTCTGTAAATTTTTAGATATTCCTAGTTTTATTTAAGTTCAATTTGAAGCTTTAATCGAGTGTTTTCTACTGTCCGACCAAACATGAAGTAAAATTTCGAGTTTAGAAAAGCCCCGTGAAAATTTGTCGCAGCGACTCGAGACAAATTTTCTGGCCTTTTTTTAAACTCGAAATTTTACTTTATGCGCCACGCCTATAAAACACTAAAATAATGTAAAATGTATGTATATTTGAACTTCAATTGAAATCTGTGTTTTATACGCGTGGCGCATGAAGTAAAATTTCGAGTTTAGAAAAGCCCAGAAAATGTATCGTGGGTCCCTGCGCGACCCTCGATAAATGTTCACGGAGCATTTCTAAACTTGAAATGTTTCTTCATGCTTAGTCTGGGAGTGGAAAACAGTCGTTTAAAGCTTCAAATTAAACTCATTTAAAAAACAACGAATGTCGGATAATTCACCACCTATGCATATGTTTACCTAAAAGAAAATTCACTGTATGTTGCTTGTATTAGGATTTTGCCAAAGAAATTGAGGATACCATATTCATATTTTATATTTTTAAGGCAAAACCGTACAAGATATCAAATATTATTAACAGACAAAAAATCTTCCAAATGAACCAATCTCTAAAGTAATATTTTTCTAATTTGTATAAGGTGCACCAGTAAAAACATGTTAGTTTTCATGTTGTGGTACTACTGTTTTTTAGACTTCATGTCAATCATTGATGACCATAATAACTTAAATAATGTGTTATATTATGATAACCAGCCACAATAAATTTCAGTCAAATCGAATATAGCGCTCAGTCGTTACAAATAAAATTAATTATATTTATTTAACTTTAATGACTAATTTTGGATATAGATAAGTTGTGTTAAATCATCATATTTTTATCCCAAGAATTTATGGCTAAGCCATTTCCTTCATGAAGAATTAAATTTTCCCCTTGACATGCTATTTATTAATTTTAAACAAGCTTTTGATTCAATAAAAAGAGACTAATTTTCAGCTTTAAGAAAACTGCAAATACCAGCTAAATTAAATAAACTAATTCAAATGACACTAACGCTTGGGGATTAATCTACCCCGACAATTGGATTGTCAGGAGAAGGTGAAGTAGCGAAACTCTATACAGGGTGTCCCGTTAATATAAGGAAATGGCTTAGCCATAAATTCCTGGGATAAAAATATGATGATTTAATACAACTTATCTATATCCAAAATTAGTATTTAAAGTTAAAAAATATAATTAATTTTATTTGTAACGATTGAGCGCTATATTCGATTTGACTGAAATTTATTGTGGCTGATTATCATAATATAACACATTATTTAAGTTATTATGGTCATCAATGATTGACAAGAAGTCTAAAAAACAATAGTACCACAACATGAAAACTAACATGTTTTTACTGGTGCACCTTATTCAAATTAAAAAAATATTACTTTAGAGATTGGTTCATTTGGAAGATTTATTGTCTGTTAATAATATTTGATATCTTGTACGGTTTTGCCTTAAAAATATAAAATATGAATATGGTATCCTCAATTTCCTTGGCAAAATCCTAATACAAGCAACATACAGTGAATTTTCTTTTAGGTAAACATATGCATAGGTGGTGAATTTTCCGATATTCATTGTTTTTTATATGAGTTTAATTTGAAGCTTTAAACGACTGTTTTCCACTCCCAGACTAAGCATGAAGTAAAATTTCAAGTTTAGAAAAGCACCGTGAACATTTATCGAGGGTCGCGCAGGGACCCACGATACATTTTCTGGGCTTTTCTAAACTCGAAATTTTACTTTATGCGCCACGCGTATAAAACACAGATTTCAAGTGAAGTTCAAATATACATACATTTTACAATATTTTAGTGTTTTATAGGCGTGGCGCATAAAGTAAAATTTCGAGTTTAAAAAAGCCCAGAAAATTTGTCTCGAGTCGCTGCGACAAATTTTCACTGGGCTTTTCTAAACTTGAAATTTTACTTCATGTTTGGTCGGACAGTAGAAAACACTCGATTAAAGCTTAAAATTGAACTTAAAAAAAAACTAGGAATATCTAAAAATTTACAGAAAGTACGCTGAATTTAGAATACGTATACTTAAAAGAAAATCTTCCTGTATCTGTTCGCTCCGGAGGATTATGAATAATTATAAACCATAATGAAGATAACAATAAATTCTCAAAAAACACTCGTTAATTAATATCATACACAATTTACGTTTGTTAAACAATGGTGGCGACAAAAAAACATGTAGAATTCGTTTTTACTAAATAATAAAAAATAATTTATTTGCATTTTATTTTTTGGTGGCAAAACCGTACAATATATCAAACATTATTAACAGACAAAAAAGCTTTCAAATAACGTAATCTTTCAAGATGTATTTTTTAAATTTTTATAAGGTGCGCCAAAATAAAAACATATTTTAGTTTTTATGTTGTGGTACTAGTATTTTTTATACTTCTTGTCAATCAATGGTGACCATAATAACTGAAATAATGTGTTATATTATGACAATCAACCATAATACATTTTATTTGGATCGAATATAGCGTTTAATTGTTATAAATAAAATTAATAATATTTTTTTGAACTTTACATACTAATTACGGCTTAACCGTAAACTTTTGGATATAGATAAGTTATATAAAATCATATTTTAATCCCAGGAATCTATGGTTAAGCCATTTTTTTACAATAACGGGACACCCTGTATATATAGAATAGAATACGTAATATGTGGATTTTTTTATATTTTAATTTAATTTTATTAGTTAATGGTTTACCGGCATAAAAGTTTTGTTTAAAATATCCTTGTTTTAAAGTTTTATCTTCAACTTAAAAATACATCACTTGAAATGTTAATCAAATACATTTTAATTTAAAATCTACCTTAGAAACAGTTTTGTAATTGTTGTTTTGTGTAAATTGATGTGCTCAATTTCGATTGTAATACTTGTAAACAGAATATGTACTGTTAACAATTTTCAACTTGACTGATAACAAATCGATTTCGATGTTATCTATTGAAGAGACACTTGATTTCTGCTATAAAACTCGGATGAAAAATCAGATTCTTCACACTCATCAAATTAACGAACAAACCGAGTTCGACTAACCATACAAAAATATCAAAATGTTTGCTCTTTTCTCGATCTTCTCCTTGGCTTTGGTCTTCGCTGTAAATGCGCAAGGTAAGTTATAATAATAGTATTAAATTATAGAGTTTAATTCTCCTAAGTTCCTAATAGTTTGTAAATCTTGAAACTGAAAACGTTTTCATAGATTTTTGAACAATATTTTTAACTTTTTAGATACATGCACCCAATATGGAGGTGTCTGCATAGATGCTGCATACTGTGATCAATCTTTGGTTATCAGAGGTGCATTGTGTGCCGATGCTTCCCAAACCTGCTGTTTAGGTAAATATAAAATTATTTAAAATGTATTAAATATAAACCAAACCCTAATTTTAAGGTAAATGAGTTATGAAATTTAGCTTGAATCGGAGGTGATAATGATAAGACAATTAACAATAGGTACCTTATTTATTTTTAGGTGTTTATTGAATAACAATACACTTTGTTGCTCGACTGGTACTAAGTGGATACCAGCCGTGCAATAGAAACCTAAACCAAGCTTAGCATAAACTCAGTTCAAATTACATTTATCTTAACATGATTTAAACTAAACTTAAGCTATCCACTATTTAACAACTACCCCAAACAAACACATGGCCATCGATTTAGGTGTTTTAGTTTGTCTTGTCATATTGATTATTGTTTTTGATTTGAACTTATAAGTGACATTCAATATTTATCCTTAATTTAGTTTTTTTTTTTGAGGGAATCAAACTTTCAAGCTTTTCTAAACTCGAAAATTTACTTTATGCGCCACGTGTATAAAACATTGATTTAAAGTGAATTTCAAAATATACTAAACTTGACAAGATTTCACTGTTTTGAACGCGTGGCGTATGATGTAAAATTTCGAATTTAGTAAAGCCTAAAAATTATCAATCAATGCCTCAAAATTTACAGGGAATACTTCAGGTTGTGTATATATTCTTGTTTTATTTTTATTTTGTGTTTCTACGTGGCAATTAAATATTTATATTTGTTATTATTTTTAAGGAGCCAACTGCCACGACGATTTGGGAGGTGAATGCATTGATTCCTGCCCATCGCATATTTTGGGAATGGGTGCCCGAGCCATTGATTGCCCAACTGGAACCCGCTGTTGCGTTTGGTTGTAAATTGTAAAATTATTTAAATGAAAAGATGATAAATATATTTTTGGATGGAATTTATCTCACTTTGTATTACTTAACAAATCTACAATTCCTTATACACATAATCATAATTAAATTGAAAACAAAAAACTGCTTTCTTTACAATTAATAAACTATAAGATGTAGAAAAGAGAAAAGTTAGTAAATAAATTATTTGAAATGAAAACAACACAGAATATTTTACTTTTATTGTTGAACCTCACAGTAGCTTTATTGGGTAGATAACTTATAATAAATAAACGTTTGTATAATATCTTTCATTTTGCATTACTTAAACAATCATAACTCTTTCATAACAAAATTAGAATTCAAGTAAACAAAAACTCTTGCTTGAGTAACAGTTTTCGTGTAAATCAATACGAAAAGGTATAAATGTAGAAATCTTTCAATGTATCGTAGCTCAAATCTAACTTGTTCAACTTTCTAATCTTATGCCGTGATTTTTAATTTAAAATATTGAAACGTAACTTTTCCTATAAATTAAATTAAATTCAACAATGTTTATCATTTAATAGTAGACATAGTAATTTTGCATTTAGTTTTTAGATAAAGTTGACGCAAGATAGCAACTTTTATTGTTCAGATCGCAGCATGATCAAATTGATAAAATCAATGAATAATTGCTCCAAGTAATTTAAATGCATACCAAAATCGATTCAGATTTAATAAGCTTTATAATGCTATAACTGACATTTTTATAAATTTACAATTGTGTATATTAATTTAATTTATCACTTAACCCGTGATTTGTTTAATTACAACTCTTAGTTTCTTTCACTGATTTGCTTCATTAGTTTTCTGGCGGTTGAAAAAGTGAATTAAAGGTTATAGAAATACATTTTTCCTACAATCCCTATAGAAAGTAGGCATATACGCTAGCAAAAGTGAACGGAAAGCAGGCGTTTCCCGAGGAGATGTCATTTAATGTCACTGTACTGCTCTAAAGTGGCAAAAACATTTTGCGCACGCTAAATTAGGCGTTTTTCGAGAAATTTTCTATAATTCTTCCAATGACCCAACTTAATATTATCATGCATGGTGACCAATGATCAGGAATACTTCAGTATTCAGCCAAGTTCAACGTAAAAAATGGTGGAGAAGTATAAATAAGTTAAATGTTAAATGTTCTACTCATTTATCTAAAATACAAAACCGTCTAAAAACTGTAAATCAGTTGCAACTGAGACTATTAGAGTCAGAAAAAAGCATTGGTGTGAAGTATTAGAAAGAATTATTGCCGTTATAAAGTTTTTATCACGTCAATGTCTTGCTTTTCGAGGTTCATCAAACAATATGTTTAAGCATGATAACGGCAATTTTGCAATTTTCTAAAAGCAATAGAAATGATTGCTTCTTTTGATTCAGTTATGCGGGAACATATTGGCAGAATTGGAATGAAATCTGATTTTAGTCGGATGGGTATGGCCCACTATTTAGGACCTAAATAGTGGGCCATACCCATCCGACTAAAATCAGATTTAATTCCAATTCTGCCAATATGTTCCCGCATAACTAAATCAAAAGAAGCAATCATTTTGCTTTTAGAAAATTGCAAAATTGCCGTTATCATGCTTAAACATATTGTTTGATGAACCTCGAAAAGCAAGACATTGACGTGATAAAAACTTTCTAACGGCAATAATTCTTTCTAATACTTCACACCAATGCTTTTTTCTGACTCTAATAGTCTCAGTTGCAACTGATTTACAGTTTTTATACGGTTTTGTATTTTAGATAAATGAGTAGAACATTTAATATTTAACTTATTTATACTTCTCCACCATTTTTTACGTTGAACTTGGCTGAATACTGAAGTATTCTTGATCATTGGTCACCATGCATGATAATATTAAGTTGGGTCATTGGAAGAATTATAGAAAATTTCTCGAAAAACGCCTAATTTAGCGTGCGCAAAATATGTTTGCCACTTTAGAGCAGTACAGTGACATTAAATGACATCTCCTCGGGAAACGCCTACTTTCCGATCACTTTTGCTAGCGTATATGCCTACTTTCTATAGGGATTGTAAGAAAAATATATTTCTATAACCATTAATTCACTTTTTCAACCGCCAGAAAACTAATGAAGCAAATCAGTGAAACAAACTAAGACTTGTAATTAATCAAATCACGGGTTGAGTGATAAATTAAATTAATATACACAATTGTAAATTTATAAAAATGTCAGTTATAGCTTTATACAGCTTATTAAATCTGAATCGATTTTGGTATGCATTTAAATTACTTGGAGCTATTATTCATTGATTTTATCAATTTGATTATGTTGCGATCTGAACAAAAAAAGTTGCTATCTTGCGTCAACTTTATCTAAAAACTAAATGCAAAATTACTATGTATACTATTAAATGATAAACATTGTAGAATTCAATTTAATTTATAGGAAAAGTTACGTTTCAATATTTTAAATTAAAAATCACAACATAAGATTAGAAAGTTGATAAAGTTAGATTTGAGCTACGATACATTGAAAGATTTCTACATTTATACCTTTTCGTATTGAATTACACGAAAACTGTTATTCAAGCAAGAGTTTTTGTTTACTTGAATTCTAATTTTGTTATGAAAGAGTTATGATTGTTTAAGTAATGCAAAATGAAAGATATTATACAAACGTTTATTTATTATAAGTTATCTACCCAATAAAGCTACTGTGAGGTTCAACAATAAAAGTAAAATATTCTGTGTTGTTTTCATTTCAAATAATTTATTTATTAACTTTTCTCTTTTCTACATCTTCTAGTTTAGTAATTGTAAAGAAAGCAGTTTTATGTTTTCAATTTAATTATGATTATGTGTTTAAGGAATTGTAGATTTGTTAAGTAATACAAAGTGAGATAAATTCCATCCAAAAATATATTTATCATCTTTTCATTTAAATAATTTTACAATTTACAACCAAACGCAACAGCGGGTTCCAGTTGGGCAATCAATGGCTCGGGCACCCATTCCCAAAATATGCGATGGGCAGGAATCAATGCATTCACCTCCCAAATCGTCGTGGCAGTTGGCTCCTTAAAAATAATAACAAATATAAATATTTAATTGCCACGTAGAAACACAAAATTAAAATAAAACAAGAATATATACACAACCTGAAGTATTCCCTGTAAATTTTGAGGAATTGATTGATAATTTTTAGGCTTTTCTAAATTCGAAATTTTACTTCATACGTCACGTGTATAAAACAGTGAAATCTTGTCAAGTTTAGTATATTTTGAAATTCACTTTAAATCAATGTTTTATACACGTGGCGCATAAAGTAAATTTTCGAGTTTAGAAAAGCTTGAAAGTTTGATTCCCTCAAAAAAAAACTAAATTAAGGATAAATATTGAATGTCACTTATAAGTTCAAATCAAAAACAATAAACAATATGACAAGACAAACTAAAACACCCAAATCGATGGCCATGTGTTTGTTTGGGGTAGTTGTTAAATAGTGGATAGCATAAGTTTAGTTTAAATCATGTTAAGATAAATGTAATTTGAACTGAGTTTATGCTAAGCTTGGTTTTGGTCTCTATTGCACGGCTGGTATCCACTTAGTACCAGTCGAGCAACAAAGTGTATTGTTATTCAATAAACACCTAAAAATAAAGAAGGTACCTACAGTTAATTGTCTTATCATTATCACCTCCGATTCAAGCTAAATTTCATAACTCATTTGCCTTAAAATTAGGGTTTGGTTTATATTTAATACATTTTAAATAATTTTATGTTTACCTAAACAGCAGGTTTGGGAAGCATCGGCACACAATCCACCTCTGATAACCAAAGATTGATCACAGTATGCAGCATCTATGCAGACACCTCCATATTGGGTGCATGTATCTAAAAAGTTAAAAATATTGTTCAAAAATCTATGAAAACGTTTTCAGTTTCAAGATTAACAAACTATTAGGAACTTAGGAGAATTAAACTCTATAATTTAATACTATTATTATAACTTACCTTGCGCATTTACAGCGAAGACCAAAGCCAAGGAGAAGATCGAGAAAAGAGCAAACATTTTGATATTTTTGTATGGTTAGTCGAACTCGGTTTGTTCGTTAATTTGATGAGTGTGAAGAATCTGATTTTTCATCCGAGTTTTATAGCAGAAATCAAGTGTCTCTTCAATAGATAACATCGAAATCGATTTGTTATCAGTCAAGTTGAAAATTGTTAACAGTACATATTCTGTTTACAAGTATTACAATCGAAATTGAGCACATCAATTTACACAAAACAACAATTACAAAACTGTTTCTAAGGTAGATTTTAAATTAAAATGTATTTGATTAACATTTCAAGTGATGTATTTTTAAGTTGAAGATAAAACTTTAAAACAAGGATATTTTAAACAAAACTTTTATGCCGGTAAACCATTAACTAATAAAATTAAATTGAAATGTAAAAAATCCACATATTACGAATTCTATTCTATATATACAGGGTGTCCCGTTATTGTTAATATGATCGATAAGTTAACAAATAATCGCACGGATGAACATTTTAAAATGATTTTACAAGATGTTACAGAAGTGGCGCAAAAACTGTATACTGAAACACATTTCCCACCATTAAATACACTTCGCTCAAAAAGAAAACTGACACAATTTCAGTATGAACAACGCAATGAAGTTATATTAGACCCGAAAATCAATTACAAAGTTGAGGTTTTTTTTTTAGAATTTTAGATCAGACATAAATTTCTTTAAAAAATAGATTTGAAGAGCTAAAAACTTTACACAACGTGTTTGGCTTTCTTAGCAGTTTATTATTTAGTACCCCCAAGGAGGAATTGATAAACATTGTAAAGATTTACACCTAACACTTAAAGACGATTCAAGCAATGAAGCTGACATTGATGGTATTGATTTGTTCAATGAAATTAACGCTTTGGCGCTACATTGTGTAGAAAATCAGTCTACCGATCCACATACACTTTTGCAGTACCTTTACACAAATAATTTAATGTCAACTTTTGCAAACGTATCAATAGCATTAAGAATATTTCTTACTCTACCAGTTACAGTTGCGTCTGGTGAACAATCTTTTTATATGTTGAATTTGATTAAGAATTACTTAAGGTCAACTATGCATCAACCTAGACATGCATGCATCAAGCATCAAGTAATTTATTTATTATTTTGATAGAATCTGAAACGTTAGATAGTTTTGATAGTAGACAAGTAATACCCGATTTCGCCAGTATAAAAGCAAGAAGAGTTTAATTTTTGTAGGTGCTTACATCTAAGTATTATTGTAGACTTAAAAATAATTTGTTTGTTTATTAAAGTTGTATATTTAAACACCTCCATTATTACCTATACAAATTAAAATTCAGGAAAAATAGGATAGAGGAGGGGCGGCACTGTCAGTTGCACACACGGGCGCTGAAGAGGAGGGCCTGAATTTAACGGTACGGCCCGGCCGACCCTACCGTCCCTAACGAGCCAACACTGGATTAAGCATTTACAACAGTGAGTCCTTGAATAGTTCCGATATTTTCCTGGGTTATGCTTAAGTAGTTTAAGTAAACTAGTAGTAAGATTTCAAAGTGCACCACGCCCCGCCTACAGGGGGAGGGGGGGGGAGTTTCATTTGAACGAATTCCTCACACGAAAATATTCAACTTTGAATCCTACTATTTTTTCTGTACGATGGCATTTTTCGAGATATACGCTATTGCATTTTAAATAAATCACCCAGTGTACAGGGTGTCGCATTAGTGTATTCTCAGAAAATATCTCAGCTCTAGTTAAATATAAAAAAAGGTTATTAACCAAAGTTAATTGACTTAAAGAGCTGCATAACCTGAACATTTTAGGTATACAGGGTGCGCCATAAAGACAGTAGGCGATGTAACTTTTTTTTTAAATGGATCACTCTGTAGATTATTTGGTTTTTGAATTCCTTACAATAATGAGTGTAATTTAAAAATAAACATTTGATCTATATTACTCCGTTTCAGAGTTATTTGACAATTATGGATACAAATAATGTTTTCAATGGTTTCGTTTAACTAAAATATCTCTGAAACTAAATAAAACTTAGTAGTGGTTTCTGTGATTCTCTTGAGCATAGAGGACTCTATCGTTAATACTATAAAGTTGCTTCGATCGTGTTAGGTGACTGTGGAGTAATGACCGTTGATAACATAATATTTTTAAATGGAATCATATACTTTTTTAAACACCATTCGACTCAAAATGTAATTCTCTTTTGATTAAGTTCATAATTTTTATCCGTACCTTTATCAGTTTTTAAGAAAATTATTCAATTTCTAGGTGTAAAAAGGATTGACTTTGACAAAAAAGTATATAGTTCCGTTTAAAAAAATCAAGTTATATATGATTAAAGTTTTCGAATTTTAACATTTTTTATTTCATAGCCACCTAACTAAAACATAGCAACTGTAACCGATAGCGCCCTCTATTTTTAATATAATAGCAAAAACTGCCACTCTCTATTTGAATTAGTTTCGAAGATATTTTAGTTTTACGAATCCACTGCTACTGTTTTTTTATTTTTCAAAAATGTCGGATAAATCTGGAACGGTATGACTTAGACCAAATGTTTTAAATAAAACAAGAACCAATTTTTATGGGGAATTCAGAAACCACAGGGTGATCTATTTAAAAAAAAAAAAAAAACACGTTGCATTAGTTACTTTCTTTATGACGCACTCTGTATATTTCAAAATATTTGTAGGTTATGCATCTCTTAAAACTTTTTTGCCTATTTTTAACAGGGGTAAAGTCGGGTATCAAATTTTAGAGTTAGTAAACTATTCTTCCTCAGGCTATAAATTACTGCATGGGCCCTCCTAATCTAATCAAACACTAGAGTCTCTCACGCGGTTGGAAGGTTGATTTTTATATTTCTCTATTTATTCAAAAATATCTACATGGGTCATGGGTAGTCAGGTATAAAATTATTATTCTTAATTTATTATCATTACTAATAGTAATCGAATTAAATATATAATTAATCAAACACAACTACTATTCTTTTCATAGAGCGAGGAATGTCACTTTTAAACACTGTATTTTAAAAACAAAAAACCACAAATAGTAAGTAAATACAGGTCTACATTCTTTATGATGTTCTTAATATTTTTTGGGAAAATCCCATTTTGATGACAACTATTTATCTAGATATTAATAATAATATGCAAAAAGCTACCTGGATTTTTCTGGATTTTTACAATGGTTAACTCTTTAAAGAGGCCTGAAAACTGATTTCGAAATGAATATTTCTCAATTTTGATAAAATTTTGGAAGTAGTTGCTATGTTTAGTGTTAATCATTTATTATATAAAATGTACACATTTTAATCCTTTTTTTTTTTTTCTAAGAACAATCTAAAAAAATCGGCATATGTAGAAATAATATCTATTTATTGGATTTAAATTTGAAAAAAAAATTATCAAAACGAATTCAAAATATTTAACTTCTAAGTGATAAGCCTCGCTTTTTGAGAAGGAGAGTAAACATCACAAAAAACAAGAAAAACTATAAAAGAAATCCAATATAATGAATTTAAAAAAAAAACATATCTACAAACAAGCAAATATATATGTACCATCGGCGAAACAAAATGTTAGGACACGTAAAAGTTGTTTAGTGTGTATCACACTTTGGACTTGTCAATTAATTGTCATTTGATGTGTCGAAAATGAAAAAAAGGGTTTCGATAATTCCTATCATTTACATATTTTCATTGTCACTTTCATAACTTTTTTTTACTAAACCTGACTTAACCGATATAAATTTGGTTATGTTTGACATTATCTAATTTTTGATTTGTCCCAACATTTTCCGGGCCAGGCCTATTCTATTATTTTCCCTGGCCTGGCCGAGCTCAAGTCAATCAATTTTCTCGAGGGCCAGGCCGGGCCGGGATCTAAAAAGTCAGCCCGTACAGGGCTCTAATGTCCGTTTCAAAAGGTTTGGCCCCTGTGTTTGAATGCCAATAAAACATAGAGCATAGAGAGCAATAAATTCTACGTAACATATTTAGATTTTTGTCCTTCACAAATATTGTTTTTATAGACCTTTAACTGAAAAAAGGTACCCATATTTTGATATTATTTCAGAATACTTAACTAACGAATTTATTTCTCGGCATCATCTTCCTGTAAAAGATCCCGTAATTTAAAGATTAGATTTTCTATAATATTTTTTTAAATAATTAAATTATTACAATGATATAATGGAAATGAATAGGTTAATTTTCAAAATTCATACACTGGCATGTTTATATTCATAAATAGGATCAATTACTTTACAAAAATCAAAACCATTTTCTGCGTAATTGTTACTATGGTTTTTTAAAACATTTAGAAAAGGAACATTGCTTACGGATTAAGATTTTATTTAAATTGTGTTAAAACGCAATATCTTATATTAAAAATATGATATTATTTGGTCGTAATACTTTATTATCAACGTACTGTTGTAATAAAAAACAGGATTACATAAATATTAAGGCAGATATGGTATTGTTACAAATAAATTAATAACTTCAAAAATAGACATTATTAAGAATTTTGATTCACTCCAATGGAATCACAACATATTCATTTGTTTATTTGTAAAGTTTTATTAATTTTTGTTTATAAACAAAGAGATTGCGACAGGTTAATGTTGGGTTGATCGTAAAACCACTAAAAATACCTATTTTTTTAAATACTTTTCACAATAATAATTTATTAAATTATTCAATAAAATTGAAACGTCAGTATATTTTTGGAACATGTTCAATTATTAACCTGAAAATAATAAACTTTTTTTGTTGCACGGATTTTTTTTATTATTCTTCAAACACAGGGGTCAAAACTTTTGAAACGGATATTAGTGTCAAATTTTGGAATCCGCTTCAGTCGAGCAAATAAACACTGAAAAGCAGATACCAGAAAAAAATTTACCATAAAATGTAAGACATTACAAGTTTACACTTTGGTTCATTTCTTGTTACTCCGTCATAATAAATAAAATGTAGTATTTACTATTGTAAAGTTGCGTTCGTTTAGCACCGATTTATTTACACATCTTTTAACATTGAAAAAACGTGGTTTGGTTTTATTATAATTTTACTATCATTTAATATTATCCGTAGTAGTATTTGAATTATTAATCAAGAAAAGACATATTAGATATAGCTTAGCAAGCTATGTGTACATGTGTATTATCTACATTTATGAATATTATTTATAAAAATGTAATATATGAAATAATAACATGAAATCCCGCTGCATCATTCTAAAGACGAGACTACAGTAATCCACCTCTCACCGCTAAGAGTCTCGCCCAGCCGCAGCGATAAGAGTCACGTGGTAAATTCACACCCGCAAACTGGTCAAATTTTGTATAGCAAATTTGTCAAAAACTAAAGGGTTTATACATTTTTTGTTTGCGGGATTGCACTCATTGCGACTATAAGTATCTGTTGAATTAATTTTATTTTAAGTAAAAAGAAATCAATTTTAAAAATGGATTTTCTCCGTTATTAATAAACATTTTTTCTTTAACAAATATCAGTAGATACAGAAAATATATTTTCTTTATCTTGATTTGTCTTTGAGAAATTTGCCAAATCAAATTTCTCTAAGACAAATCGAGATAATGAAAATATATTTTCTGTATCTTTTTTACCATGACTCAATGCATCTACTAATAATTGTTTAAGAAAAAATATTTATTAATAACGGAAAAAATCCATTTTTAAAATTAATTATTTTAGCCGAGATATCCTCCAAAAACGCACTAATGGGTCACCCTGTATATATATAAAAATTATGAAAACTGCATAGATAAACTTACCAATTCTAATAACAATATTATCTACTAATTTTCTCCTCAGAGAAAAATCAACTTTGAGCGCTTGACTTGCGCGCAGTTTTTATGTTTAAAATACATTTACCTACGCCCTATCTAGTACCCGCATCATACCACACTGTCATCCCGATTGACATTACCTACACATGCACGTAATAGCTTTGACAAGTATATTACATGCTGACAGCTGAACAGCTGATTGATTACCTCGCAACCAAATGACATTTCTCTGGTATATATTGATCAAGTAGTAATTTAGTTTTCATCAATGTCATGTTACTATCAAAAATTATTGAATAAATAAGTTGTTTATGCATGCTTATTGTTTGTTTTGCAACATATCCGCTCATAAGTAATATGCTGCATACCACTCTTGTGACGTAATATATTATTACAATCAAATATAATAGCTTTTTCAATCCTCAATCGATGAGTTTTTCAATAAATTATGTACGATGAGGATTTTATAAAGCAGGTTGGTTTACTCGTAAATGAAGAGAAAATTCATAAAACTGAGTATTTTAAGAGATAGATCGAGAGAGAGAGAGAGAGAGAGAGAGAGACACTATGATAAAAAATGTTAAAAGAAATTGTTTTCTTTTTAAGTCTAATCATTTGCTCATCTAGTATATTTAAGTTAAGTTGCTTCGCGTTGTTGAAACTTTAAAATTATGTCTGGAATAAGCATTCAACTTATGCTTCAAATCCTGATTTTAAAGAAATTGTAATTCAAGCTATGTGCTTTAAGACTGTTAATTGCAAGAAAATATACAGAACGTATTAATTCCAATATCAATGGAAAAGTTTGTGATTTTTTTATAGAATTTAAAATTAATTTCAAAAATTGTGATTTTTGTCGAAGAAAATTGCAATTTTTACATACATTTTTCATATATTTTTAGAAAATCACAGAGAACTCACATATATTCTACGAAGCAAGAAACATTTTCATGAGCGTCGTCTACTTCTTAAATAAATATAAAGGAAAAATACCCTGACTATATCCCGCCAAAGACGGCGAGCCGAAACACGAATGAATTAGAACCAATCTGCTTCTAGAAGTCGTTGTTGCCGTGATAACAAATTCATGTAGAGTTCGATTTCGGCACTGTGATTGGTTCTCTACTCGTATTATGTTTCGGCACGTGATTGGTTATCCCAATTCATTGTTCAATTTTTGTAAATAAACTGAACGCTAAACTACTGTCAAATAAAAATTATACACTTCAGTTTTTGTGAACGCTATAAAAATGATCGCAAACACACGGTTCGGAAGTACACCTCTACAAGCAATTCACGAAAAAGTAAGAAACGCCCAGCCTATAAATACATTATCATCGCAAAAATATATATGGAAACAGTTTATGGAGTTTTGCGTGAAGAAATTATGTTAAATGCGACTTGCACTTTGGAAGACATTTCTAAAATATTGGAAAACTGGGCATACAATATGAGAAAGAGGGACGGCACGAACTATAAAGAAAAGGTAGTCAAGACGCTATGGAATACCACTGCTAAGTTAGTGCAAGAGAAGTACTTCAGTGAGTTTTAAATATTGTTTGATCCATTTAAAGACTTAATATTCAAACCGGCACGAAGCGCCCGCGATGCCAAACGCAAAGAATTGCAGCGGTTTCCTGAGAAGAGAAGCATGAGTTCTGCACCGTTATCATCAGAAGAATTTCAGGCGATAGTTCTTCAATTTAACGAGGACAGTCCCGATGGGTTGCAAAGAAAATTCTTTCACATAGCGTCGGTTGAACTCGCATGGAGAGGAGGCGAAGGGACATCAACATTAATTCAGCACTTCAAGGATGAATTAAATAATTCTGCGGAATGGACTGGAAGAATAATTTACAATACCATATTTTCTAAAGCCTCTCAGGGTGGAGGACAACGCTTAGCCGAAAACAAATGGCTCACACCAAACAAGAGTAATGAAGATGTGTGTCCGGTACGATTACTTAAGAAATTATTGTCAAAACGTGGCGACAACATTAAAACAGATCGTCTGTTTTTAACTGTAAACAAGAGTTGGCCATCGGTAGAAAGCTGGTATAAAAATATGCCCATTGGCCGCAACGAAATTGGGAAGTGGGTTAAATAAGCGGCCCAGAAAATCGGTTTAAACACCAAAATGATTAAAATTAGCAATCACTCTAGTAGAGCAACAGCTGTTAGTCAATTAATGGAACAGGGAAGTAGTGATCAAGAGGTTGTTAAAATCACCGGGCATTCTAGTTCGCAATCACTTAAAATGTATTTGCAATTAAATTCTGACCATCATACTAAGATTATTAACAACCTCAGAATAAAAGACTCCAATACTCTAGTGACAAGAAATGAACAACATAATGAACCTGATAAGCAAAATATAGTATACAATAATTGTACAATTGATAATTATTATACTCAATAAATGTCTTCGTTTCTTTTGAATAGATTCCTTTTTTATTGTAATATTTTTGTTGGGATATAGTCTGATAAATTGCTCTCGTGCATTGGAAATTATCGCAAGTTTGCACTCTTTCGACAAACACAGTCGTATTGCTTTAGGCAACAGCCCCTCGCCCTACGGGCTCGGGACTGTTGCCAAGCAATACGACTTTGTTTGTCGAAAGAGTGCAAACTTGTTACCGATAATTTCCAATGCACTTGTGCAATTACTGTTGAAAATTTGGGTTTGTGGGCTCGAAGCGGAGCGTAGCGCGCCGGTAAATCCAAATTTGCACGCTTTTCTGAACAATGAAATATTTTGTTCAAAATGTAAACTACCTTCTGTAGGTACTTGATGATATGAAATAATGACAAAAACTGAAATTATTGTCATTTCAAAATTATACGAGAGTACAACAATTACACATTTTAAAATATATGATTTAATTATGTGTAGAAAACTTAAACAATGTTTTTGACTCTAACAATTTATATCTTTTATAGAACTCTTTTAACATCTGTTGCACGTTTTAAAGGCCAATAAGTTTTGAGTTTATTTAACTTATATCATTTAAATGAGCCGCTGAACAAGATGTGATTTTTTTACACCTATTATAAATCACCTAGTATAATAAATACTTACATATTAAATGGTACACAACCTTGCATTTTGCATTTTTTGTATTTATCGCTACCATAATTATTTACTGGTTTTCAGTTATTTTATCTTAAAGCGAATAAATACAACATTAACACATTTTTTCTCTGCTAATTAAACGGAAACCGTTTTAAAACAACAATAACCAACTTTTCCAAAATACACCATTCGTATGCTTTATACAATAAAACAAATATGTTCGCACGTGTGACAATATTCTTGTTATTTACCGCATTTTCAATACATGCTATAGAGAGGTTTCCGAGTAAGTATATTATTTATTTACATTACAGTGAAACTTTTAGCTTCTTTATTTGGGTGCACACATTCATCGATTTTATTTAATGACATTATTTTATTTTCAGATAGTTGTTCATCGAAAAATGGAGTTTGTGTAGATGCTGATTTATGCTCCGATGAAAGTGCAGTCAAATTTGGAATATGTGAAAAAGGCTTCATGTGTTGCAAACGTACACAAATATTTTAAATCTATATTTTTTTGCAATTTTAAATATAATATATTTTAGCTGCAAGATGCGATGATATAGGAGGCCAATGCTTAGATAACTGTCCTAGTTTTCTACAAAGATTAGGATCAAGAGCTAAGGATTGTCCGATATCTACAAAATGCTGTGTAATCATTTTTTAAAAGCATAATAATGTAATTTACTAACAGAAATATTCATTTCTGTCAATAAATTAGATAAAAGTCAAATGATTTTCACTTCAAAATTATTTAACGAATGTCATTATCTACTAAAGCTTTTTGCTCATTTTCTCACCATTATGTTTATATTGGTTGACCTTTTTTAATTGGAGTTTTTCCTGTTGCATAATGAAGGATATTATTGTTTATTTCATAATATTTTTTATACATTTTCGGTTCGCCAAATTGAAGAACAATTTAATATAATTTTACAATGAATCAATTTTGAATATGATTTCATCAGACACAAATTGTGTTTGACATTGCAAATATCGTTAAATACATTATACTACTTTTCATTCTTTCACCGTTTTCTTGACGTGTTTAATCAGAATTATGTTAAATATACATTTTAAATAAATTATTGAAATACTTAAATTCAAAATCAAAATTTGTAGGAACTGACAATATTATAATAATATTTGAATTTAACAAAATCAATAAATCGTATTACCTAATATCAGAACTAAAAACCAATGTAACACAAATTACATTATAAATATTTATTATGCAGTTGTATATTAACATTTAAGCTACAATATTGCACTATGGGGCTGAACAAGAGGCCAAAAGAGAATTATACGCTTAAGAGGGCCAATTTTTGCTGGTTGTGTGTTTCTGGGATACGAGATGGCGCAGAAATAGCAAAATTGCAGAAAGTAGTTTTGACCATGTATTGGTTTATAGTGCCTGTCGAATTTTATCACAACGAATAGTAAAAACGATGAGTGGTATTGAATTACAGAAGACACAAGTAAACTGAATAAATATTCACGATTTGAATTTCTATCGACATACATACAACTGTATAACGAAACAGATGCCTTTACCATTAATGATTTTAGTTTGATATTCCATATGAGTATGTACAGGGAGTTTTTCTTTAAAGTATACGTATTCTAAATTCAGATTATTTTCTTTATATATTTAGATATTCGTTGTTTTTTAAAAGACGAGTGTTTTCCACCCCCAGACTAAGAATAAAGTAAAAGTACAAGTAACAAAAGCCCTGTAAACATTTGTCTCGGGTAGCGTGACAAATTATCGGGGCTTTTTTAAACTCGAAATTTTACTTCATGCGCCACGCGTATAAAACACTGATTTCAAGTGAGGTTTGAATATACATACATTTCACAGTATTTTAGTGTTTTATACGCGTGGTGCATGAAGTAAAATTTCGAGTTTAGAAAAGCGTAGAAAATTTGTGTCGGGTCGCTGCGCGAACCTCGACAAATTTTCATGGGGCTTTTCTAAACTCGAAAGTTTACTTTATGCTTAGTCTGGGAGTGCAAAACACTCTGTTAAAGCTTCAAATTGAACTATTTTAAAAAACAACGGATGTCGGATAATATACAGCTTATGCATATGTTTACCTAAAAGGAAAATGCCCTGTATTTATATTGTAGACAAAGAGCTAAATTTTGGCAACATAAAATATATATATATATTCATGTTATTTGCAACTACATAAGTGATTTAAATGATTACTTTCAAAAATCAAATATCTGTCGCGTGCTGCACTCCTTAATTTGGTAAATTGCAATAAAGCATATAAAAGATTAACACGAGAGGAGGTCTACCCTCTAAGCTGGGTAGGCGACACGTCAAGCTGAGTAGGCTAGGTCGCCACGCGCTGTACAATAACCGAATTCGAACTCTAGACGCTAAGCTAACTAAGTGCCTCGGTAATCAAATCGCCATGTCTCACATGCAATTTGGTAAATAAATGAAAAAGGAATTTTTTCGACTCATCACTTGAATCAACATATACCGGCATTGCACATTCCTATTCAAAACATGAATCCAGAAATGCACTTATATTTAAAGAATGTATTGGGAAATATTTTAATAATGTTTTTCTTTGTTGTGTATCAACAACATAATCAATAAACAGTCCGCGGCAGAAAAATTTCATTCGCAATTCAAGGTCGCGCACCGGGAACTCATGTAGCGACAAATGCCCTACACGAATTCTACATATCAAACCCAATTTCTTTTCACATGTTTTTAGAAATTACTGTATAATTTTAGGATATTACTAAAATAGCACGATGCTGCCCCCTATTTATTAAAAGCATAATCAAAACTTACATTGATCTGATGGATATTTCTAAGCAACGATTAATTTTATTTATCATTTATATTAGATTAATCTATTTAATACAACATGTTTATAATAATTACTCCAATAAATTAAAGCAATATGAAGAAGAAATAATGTTTTTTTATAGAAGTATTGCACGGATTTATGTGATAATTTAAGTGTTCCATTATTTGATTTATATATAATTTAAGAAACATTTTATTTTAAGAATAGTGTTGATTTATTCGCAAAGCTTCAATATATATATATATATATATAAGTTTCAAAGATCTATTTTCATTATTGTGGAAGATTAATCGTTGTTCGTTCTTATGGCCAAATAACATGTGAATTTCCGACTATAATATTTAATTCAAAGTAAAAGGAGTCATGTAAAACTAAATTTATCGAAAATAAAATACTAACTCTTCCATGCATATATATTTTAAAAATTCTTTGTTTCGTTCATAAAGATAAAGATCTTTAAAAAAAATGGTGATATACATAACTATTCCATAAGAAACAAATAAAAGTTTGTAGTATATCAGTGCAAACACTTATTTTTCAAAAATCACCACACCATAGCGGAATTCATCTTTATAACTTGCTCCCTCATTCCATGACATTACTCAATTACGAAAAATTAAAACTATTTCTATTAAAAAATGCTTTCTATAACATAGACGAATTTAAAGATAATATTAGTTACTTAGAAGCAACACATCCAAATGAATGTGTGCAAATTTAGTTTTTGTATTATTGTATCCCTTGACTTGTCCGATATTGTTGTAAACAATCTTTAAGACCAATAAATTATTATTATTAAAAAGAAAACTATAAAATATACGAAAAGTTAGATATTAATTAAAGATAATGAAAATATGTTCGAAAGTTGAAAAAAAATAAATCTCAATTTTAATAATATAACACTATAAGGAAAGTTTTCAATTCTTGGCAATAAAAAAAAACTTCATTTGGTTCCGTTTCGAAAAGTGTGCAAATCAAATTGAAGCTTTTTATACATCTTCCTTTGTTATACTAACATTATTAATTTCAAAAAATGAATACATATCTTAAAAATTGATATATGATAATATATCGGGTCGTGCAAAAGGAGTTTCAAATTAAATATGTAATAATTATAAAGTAAATTAAAATATCTACTAGGAATTCATCATTTAAGTATACATCTCCTGGTGATTACATCGTTTGGTAAATTTGCAGAAATTCGTTGTTTTCAAGTTAAAGCTGCTAAGTTTAAAATATACTGTTTACGTTTGAACTGGAGGCTTCGCTTTAGTCACACAAATATAATGTTAAAAAATATCTAAACTGTAAAAAAAATCCATAAATAGAGCTTATTCCATTTAACGTACGGGAAAATGCGGATGTTTGGATAGAGATTTTAATGCCTGTGGAGTTTATCTGGGTAACTAATTAGGTAATTTTCCTAAAAATAATGACCTAGCCATAACCATAATTTACTTTTGACAAGTTAATTTATTATTATACCTGCTAAAAATTCAATGTTCTAGTATTATTTTCAATTTCTATAATTTTGATTTAAGTCGATCAATTTTAGTTTTATTACATAATAAACAACGAGTTTGTTCGATTTTTTTACCAACTGCTAACATTAAATTCACTTATGTAGTTCTATTATAGTTGTTTTTAATCTCTATTTAGATACATTAATTCGCTTCTACAGAATCACTTTTATTTTTTTACAATCTCTGAATTCTGAAATTTGACTAATTTTAGTTTTTCGAATATCAAACAATTAATTTCGTAATCAAAAAAAATCCATGACAAATTTCTTTTAAAAAATGAAATACTTAGATTTTACTACAATAAATCGTAAAAAATATATATTACACACGTCTATAATTGACTAAAGTTTGGCAAAAAAAAGAAACAAAAATACGAAAACTTTAAGTGTTCCTATTTTCTTATCGATTCTACGTGTTTTATCAATGTAATAACACTTTTTGTGAAGTTTTGTTAATTTTTTTTAACAGTGATAAAATTCTAAAAATGAAATATCAACTGAAGAGTATTATTTTTAAATATTTAATTGATGAGGCGGATACATGATGAAACTCCATAATACTATTTGAAATAAAACAACGCAGTTGGGAGGGTTTCACTTTTATTGTTGAATACTGCAACATGTTTCACCACACTGTAGCTTCATCAGGCAGATGAAATAATGATATTATTATTATTTCATCTGCCTGATGAAGCCACTGTGTGGTGAAACATGTTGCAGTGTTCAACAATAAAAGTGAAACCCTCCCAACTGCGTTGTTTTATTTAAAAAAAAAAATGAAGAGTATTACCTCCGTGGCCGGTATTTCCCCACTTTCCCCTAAACGTTTTAAGCCACCTATCTTTTGCAATAATTAAATGACATATTCGGTAGTGGAGGCGGTTACTTTGTGAAACATAATATATAAAATTACGAAAATGTTATTCGTGAAAATGCAAACAATGTCTTAATTAATAAGACAACTTAAGACTATAAATATCCATTGAAACAACTACTTCCCGTGCAAATACACCTCCGGATATTGAATTATACAATGAAATATTTAAAATCTTATTTAATTTGATGTATTTCTAATTTATTATACATTTTCTATTTTATTTAAAAATATATAGTAATTTGCCATGAAATAATTACTACAATATAAAAACAATTTCAATTGTTTATAACATTTGGTTATATTGTTGTAATGTTGTTTCATTTTTGGTGTTAAATAGACTTCACTAAAATATAAATATTACAAGAGATGTTGAAAAAGTTAACCATTAAAATATAGCAGAAATTATATCTTTGTTAAATGCTTCACCCAAAACTTATCTACGGCATCCTCGAATGCAAATGATATATTTTTGTCACAAAAGACATGAACATAGAATTTGGGTCATTTGACAAAAATTTAACAAACTTTGTAGTATATGACAAAGAACTGTACTTGTTTTATAATTTTTATTGTTTTATGGCTAAAAAAATTTATAATTAAATATAAAATTGTAAATAACTATTGTTTCACATTCCTTGATAATGGCTTGTAGCCGAAACTAGTCGGAATAAATTAAAAAGTTAGTGAAACAAATCGAGTGTTTTTAATTCAAATTTTACTATTGTTTCCATTTAAAAATGTAAGTTTGTGTTATATCTTGAAAACTAATGTTGATAAAACAAATGGTGATGCGTCCATCATGGCACTTTCCCGTCGTTTAAACAATTGATGATAATTTATATACTAAACTTATTTTGCTTGTAAATTGGTTAAAGACCATTTCGTATTAAATCAGTGTTGTGTACGCGTGGCGCATGAAGTAAAATTTTGAGTTTAGAAAACTATTTAGCTCGGTCGCTCCGCTTCGCTACGCGAGACAATTCGTACAATTTTTGGAATATTTTTCACAAATTTGATTTTATGACTATTCTTTTTATATATTTGCTAATTTCGGTGATTTTTGTGCCATCAGTCTTTACTACATCTTAAAAATCATGATACAATTTTGGGCATTTGTAAAATGTTTAATATGTTTTGATTATTATCGTCATGAAACATGATTTGTAATTTATTGTATTCTGTCAACAAAGTAAAGTTTTAAAGTTTTTCTTTAATATTATATAAATTCGATGTTTTTCACAAATGTTATTTTATTTATATGTTTCATCAATATTTCATTATTTTTATTTTTCACCACTATAGCAAAGTGTGTGCCTCAAAATTTTCCAAGTGTGTCGCAAATTCTTTTTATTTTAACATTACTCTTGGAATAAACGTGAAAAATGTAACGCTAGTATTTTTGAAATTTTATATAAATTTGGATTACGACTTTAAAATAAGTTTTCGAAATCAGTTAAGTCTCCTTTCTCTTATCAATGTCCTGTATATTTCACACCTTTAATTCCCCTTTCAGTAGGTTTCGGTAATGAAAGTTAAAATATGTATCTGTTTTTAAACTTACGAATAGATAGATAGATAGATAGAACTAGCGTTGTATAAGCGTGGCGCATGAAGTAAAATTTAGAAAAGCCTGAAGTTCCAAATCCAAACGTTCAGGCCTTTCTAAACTCGAAATTTTACTTAATGCTTAACCTGTTAGTGGAAAACACTCGTTTTATCATTTAAACAATTGACAATTGATTATCGTTGTTTTATCATCAATTGAGCTCTATGAAAGATCGAGGTTTTAATACGTCGTACAATTTTCTAAACGTTTTGGAAAAATCTGACGAATCTTCTTATTTATTTGCTGATTTCGGTAATTTTTGTCAATTTTGTTTTAAAATTTCAAAGTTATATCGTATTTTTTGTATCATCTATTTTTACTTCTTAGAAATCATGATACATTTTTTAGGAAACAATTAGAAAAAAAAGCATTGAATAATTGAAAATATTTGTTTTAAAAATGTTTAAAAATTTAAATGCGCTTTGAATCCTTGTTAATTTCACAGATTTTGCTTAAAATTAAAGGCACTTTAAAAATCTAAATATTCTCAATTTTGTGTATTCATGTCAAAGTAACAACCATTCCACTGCACAGATGGAATTGCCGCTTCTGTTGCTTTCGCAAATAAAATAAAATAATATGAAAAGAAAGATTGTGTTTTGTTTTTGAGTAAGCATAAATAAAATTATTCAAAAGAAAAGAAAAAAAAATACTGTATTTTATTTGCATGATCAAATTGGCAAATTTTGTGATCACAGCATCCCTGTTTTAGAGATAAAACTCATTAAATATATGGACAATTAATAAGCATGTGATGACTTTACCTTTAACAAGTGTTTTCCACTCAGAGACTAAGCATGAAGTGCAATTTCGAGTTTAGAAAAGCGTAAGCGTTTGGATTTGGACGCAAAGCGTCCAAACTTCATGCGCCATGCGTACAAAACACAGATTAAAGTGAAGTTTAAAAAACAGATCAAAACATTATCTTTAAATAAAATAACACAGAATCAGATATTCAATTTGTTATTAACGACTTTCAGTGTTACTAATTAATAACTGGGTGCTTATAGAAACTGGTTTACTATTCAGAATTTTTGAAAATATTTCTGATCTATAAAATTAAGAGAATATTCGTATAACATAAACCTACCGTATTTTTCAACAAATCTTTCTTGTTCCTGTTAAACTTTGTTCGTAAGCCGCACTTATGTTTTCACTTTTCCACAAAATATTAATCATGACAAAGTCAAACTAACGTTATTTGTTATTTGTAGCAATACTTATTCAGAGAAATTAATTTGAAAATATAACATTTTTAAAACAATATTAATAAAATAACTAAAACAGCTACGTTATAAAGTGAATACGTGTTAAATGATATTTTTTTGATTATCTACACTTTTATTTTCTTAAAATGATTATTTTATATGATCAATATTAAAGAAAAATCCAATATAATGCTAAGAGTAAACTAATAAAATGTTAAGAGTAAACTCCGGTTTACCCATTTTTACCAAAAGTTGATCTAATTGTAATAAAAAGCTTAAGTGTATAGTGTTATCTTAACAGCTCAATCAGTTTAGACTTTATCGTTGCGACAGAAGGACAGACAGACATTTTTCAAAAATAGTTTAATCAACTCGGGGGACCTGAAAATAGATTTATCCATTAAAATTTTTGATTTGAAAAAGTTCGCGAAAACAATACGTTCTTTTTGTTTTGCGTGTGGGGGAAAGTAAAAATCTGATACAATTTTATTATTAAGTGTGAAATGTTTAATGTTATTCTATCTATTTTAATAATTGAGAAACACAGATTTAAAAACAAGATAAGAATGAGCAAACTTGCATTGTCACGTCGAACAAAATTTAAAAACTCACATTTTTGAAACAGCTACATAAAAAATACAAAAAAGGTTTCTAATCATGTGTAATAACCACAAGGCTATCATGTACAATTATTTTAAAATACTTTGATACTATATAAGACAATAAAAAGCGACAGATAGACAGGCCGTCTCTATCTCTTATAGTTTCCGAGATCCCCATAGAGAACATAAAAACCTCAGTCTGTATAATATATATAAAAACATAAAATTTGACATAATGTAAATGAAAACATAAATATGTACTAAAAGAACCGTTGATCCGGTTCAAAGAACCGGATCACTAAAAGGAACGAACCGGTTCGGAACCACTCACTTAAGTAAACCGTTTTGCCTATCTCTAGTTGAAATTAAGCAAAATTTAGAGTAGATTAAGATTTACGTATTTTTAATATATGTAGCACAATTTGGAAATTGTATCCGTTTTCTTTTGTTACGATTTGTTTGTTATTGTTCCAATAAAGTATTGTAATAAGTGTTTTTAATTGTAGTAAATATACGCTATTTTATATATTCTACTAAACTTCAATATTCCCCTAGCCTACTATATTTTGAGATTTTAAATAATTATCGATTTACTTCGCTTTCCGAAACATATAAATCAGGAAAAGTGATATCTGTTATTCTATCAATTCTTGTTCTTGACCTTTTAAACATAAAACAATAGAGTCTATAGTCCTACTAGATTATATTTTTAAATGGTGCGCGGTTGAAAATGGGCAAATCTACTAAACTTTTTTACTATATCTTCGGTTAGGTAAAGATATCAGGATGAGGTTTTTATCGTCATTCTTAGTGTTTCTTTCTGCAATAAACTAGTATTAGAGAACTATAGCTTACTATTTCAAATTTTTAAGAAAGTCTAGAAAATATATCGGTTATTCCAAAAACGCCCTCTGGCGCTTACTATAAGAATTAAAATAAACAAAAGTAAAATGTGATGTAAAGTGCTTTCAATTACCTATCAAATGAGACTAAACTCAATAATTTCAGTTAATCCGAATCAAAGTTACATGCAGTTTAATGATCACACTTCCCCGCTTTCCCTTCTCACACTTCATAAGTGTGAGATAAAGAAACAAGTAAGTAGCTAAAATTAAGTAAAATTCAACTTAGATTACGATTTGTATATTTTCAACCTAGCTCAATTTAGCAGTTTTTTAATAAAAATCTGTTTTTGTATTTGGCTCTAGCGGCGGAGTTAGGAACATAAAAATAATTTCCAGGTGATTTATTTTTGCCACTTTCACTCTCAGTTGTTTACTCCAACATGTTACGCTGCATAGTTTCTAAGATACAGCCGGTGGCCACGTTTAATCAAACGCTCGGTACATGTATATCGTATCATTTTGTATCTGTAGATTCTTTTTTAATCACTCCATTGGAGAAACAATTGTGGTAAGACTTAAACAATTATTAAAAATGTACATATGCATTAGTTTATTATTTACCACAGGAATATGTTTTTTCTATTTCATTTATGGTTGTCTAATTTTTTAGAGAGTATTTTTTGTATAGTCCATTTCTTGTTGGAGGCCCGACAGGGATGAATTGTCCAGGCTCCAAATTAAGTTAATCCGGCTCTCTCCGTATTATTCGAGTGATGCTTAGCACTGCCAATGAGTAACTACTATTTAATGTTGACATTCTTTTATCACAAAATAATCAGAAACCCATGAAAACCTACGTCAAATCAATCTGACGTAATTTTTGACATAAATTCCCAGTTTTTTAAACCTTCTTCTTCCAACACCATGTCTTGAATATAAAATTGCAGTGTAAACACAAAAAAACGAGCATTCATAATGATGCACATGAATGAAATTGACCATCTGAAAGTAACCTTCGAACAATCCCAGGAAGAGAAAGATGCGACCATTTGCACGACCTTCGACGAGACATTCAAACTCAGAACGGAAGTCGAGCAAATGCGAGAAGAAATCCATAAACAGCAGGAGATCGTCCAGGAGCTCCAAGCTGCGGTGAGTTTGTACGAAGTCACTTTAAGTGAGAAGGATAAGAAGATAGATAATCTGCAGCAGGTGATCAATGAAAAGGATAAGGTTATAAGTACCGAGTTTGATAACTACGATAAGCTGATTTTGAATCATGTGGATATGGAGAAGAAGTTGATTGCTGATGTGGAAAAAAGTACAGTTTATGTGAGGTCTTTTATTGTGGCTGTTATGATAGTCGCCGTGTCTGTGCTGTTTTTTGTTTAAGGTTTAAGTAATGTGCTGAAGATATATATCATTATTGTTCTAGTGCTGGTATCATTTAATATAGTTAACAAAATTATGAACTGTTCATCATAGTACTTTTTTGTCAACCATACAGGGAAATTTTCGTTTAAGTGTATATTCCGATTATTACGCTGTATTTTTCGTTGTTTTAAAAAAGAATTAAATTTGATAATTCTAATGAGTGCTTCCACTCCTTGTTTACGCATAAAGTATAGTTTTGAGTTTAGAAAAAACTGAAAATTTGGATTTGCCGAGCTTGGTAAATCTTGAATTATCTCTGGAAAACTAACTGTAAAATAATTATATGTTGTAAAGAAAATGATGCCATGCAACTTGTATCTGAAATATTTTTTCGTATTTTTAATATTTGGAGGAATATCGAGCTTTTCCTCGCTAAAACAACTTAATTAACAAAACAATAAGGAAAATAAAAAAACGCATGGAGTGAACTCATTTTTGATTTCCTCATGTTTAGCAAAAGCATTTCAGATCCTGTGTTTCTAGTAAAAATAAGTATCTTCTACAACTGTAACGCACCGAATATAACACCATATTTTGAAATTGATTGCCGAAAAAGAAGGCAATATATGTTCACTAGTAGTTTCCACGAGGAATGTATAAAAAGTAAATTATTTCTTTTAATCTTATTCTGAAATAGGACTTATGGGTCTATCACTGATTAGTAAATGTATTATATGCGATTTTTATTATGTATAGGTGTACTGTAACTCTAGAACTGTAATGGATTCTATGGCAACAACCACAGGCTGAATTCTAGTTTGTGTCAACGGCGATATTTTGCCGAAAAAAGTGTTTAATGTCTACTGATTTGGGGTGTATTATTTATGCCTAAAATGTCCCTCGGCAGAGAAATTGGACTTACCGTTTGGTCAAAATTAACTGTTAAAAATTACGTTTTTGATGGGTTTTGATTTTTGTGCGGTATTTTTGTGGTTGTTTTTTTCATAGATAATACAAAACGTATAGTAAGCAATGATCTTGCCAGGGGTCGCATTTTACGGCGGTAACTTTAAAATACATACTAATTAATTTTAATACACCTTAAACAACTGTAGGTTCTTTGCAATTAAATTAATAATTGAATTACTTCAAGATTATTTAAGTACATGCATGTTTCTCAAATACTGTTGGTGGTTATGAAAAGTACAGATTTGGTTAAAATTAATGAAAAATCTCGTACAGAAGAATTTAAGTGTGAAAAATTAAAAGAAATTTTGAGACTGACTAATAAACCATAGAGGCTTGATGAAATCCATATTTCTACAAATTTATAGCTTAAGCGATCTTATATGCTTTTAGGTTAGGTTAGTTAAAAGGTTTGCAATAGAATAAATTGCGTAAGTCATTTTGCCTACGTTGAATATTCCACATACTTAAAGGTTAGGTTAGGTTAAGAGAAAGGCTTGCAATACAATAAATTGCGTAATGTCTCTTTGCGCAGAATGACTATTCCACATACTTCTAGGTTAGATTAGGTTAGGAGAAAGGTTTGCAATAGAATAAATTGCGTAAGTTTCTTAGCGTACGATGCCTATTCTTTGTTATAAAAAATACATTTTCTAAATTTCCCACCATGTTTACATTAGCGCTCACCGGTGTAACATATTTTATTTTATATCATGATGAACAGATAAACCAAGATAACTAATCATTGTTTATTTAGAAATAACTTTAAAATCTGAGTTGTGTATTGGTATCGTTTTGTAAGCTTATTTAAAGAAATAAATTTACAGCACCATCTTAAAATAAGTAAGCAGTAGTAAAATTAAGAAGAACTCTGTGGTTATTACATAATAAGTAAAGAATTACACTTGGAACGGCGAACCAGAAAAGCGTTAATTTCGAATACAATTTATGAGCGAAATGTAAGTGTAATTATTAAAAGCTAGTGTTTATGCTTTCTTTTTATTAATACAAACGGGATCAACTTGGTAGATATTGCTATTTTTGTTTTTAACTTGAAATAAATATGACCAAACAGTAAGTCCGATTTTAGAATAAACACTTTGCCGGGCTATATTTAAAGCTTAAATAATACACCCAAACCCACTAAATATCAAGTTAACATTTTTTTCGGCTAAAAATCGCTGCTAACAAAGTAGAATCCAGCCACGACCACATAACAAAAACAAAATCTTAACTGAGTGCGACCTGGAATTCTTGAACGACAAAACGTCAGAATTTCCAAATTTTATATGCTCGTCAGTGCCCCCGGAACGTGAAGACCACTCGCGACGCTCAAAAGTGCCGAATAATAAAGATAAGTATTAATCTGAAATTAACACATCTCAAAACATTCTACGCTCGCCTTGCGTTACATAGACTATTTTAAAATATTCGTTAATCATTTAAAAGTTTATTTAATATTTAAATAGTAAAAATTGTCAGCGATTCATACTTTACTTTTATTTTTATTCGCTTTTTTTAGAGTTAACAGTTATTTTAAGGGTCAAGTGATCGAGTTAAAACACTCAATTAATCCTCCGATGGTTAGATAGGTTAAGGTGTTGATGTTTATTTTTCGATAAAATTGTACACCATAGATTTCTAAAATGTTTTCGTATTTGTAATAAATGTAAAGAATAACAATATCTAAAATTATACAGGGTGTAGACAAGTTTAGACAAACATGTGTAAATTAAAACCTATAGCAACTAATTGAAGCTACTAATTGATAATATTTTTAAGTATACAGGGAGATTCATTTGTATGATGCATATCAAACTTACCTCTATTTAAATGGAATATCCTATATTTCATTAGTATTCAATAACTTTGTTAAAATAAAAGGTTAACAGTGAGAACCGCATGTTTTTAAGTTGATCTGTTCAAAAGTTACACATTAATGAAAACATACTTTATTGATAAGAACTATAACGTTAAGTTTTAAACAGTTGATCGTGAGATGTGCATACATCAATTTTCATTAAAGGGGTGAAAACTGCTTCCAAAAAAGTGAACGCCGAGTACCAGCTCAAGGTATAAAGTAACGGATGCACCGCATTCGAACACCAGTAAAAAGCCTAGTCCAAACAAATGCCAAATGTACGATTAAGTTTATCAATGGAGGCGCTATTAAACCATCTCGCATACGAGAGCCCACTAAACTAGGGCCGGCCCTCTGAACACCACCTGTCCGATATTATTATTTATTTATAGTATGCATTTCAAATGCCATGTTATTATGCAGATTTTTTTATAATAAAATTGCTTTTTAAACGTCCGATTCCCGTCTGCACTCAGTATTTCTCTTCTGATATCTGTATTTTTTATTGCCTGTATTTAATTGCAATAGATCATTATCTGAGTTATCATTTAATCGATCACCCGACCAACGCATTCGTTTAAAATATTAATGATCTTTCGAGCGAATTATTTGACTGACAATTCGATTATCAATCTAATTCGAATTCAAATAATACAGGGTGGGTAAAAAGTTCCCACAATTTATTAGATATTTTGACAAGCTATAACTACTACTAGTAATTTAATAAACCAAGTCAGTCAAATAATAAATAGTGTTCAAAATTGCCTCCTCAAGCTTCAATACATTTACGCACTCTTTTCAAAAAATTCGCACACTCTTGTATTGTAATTGGTCTCAGCCAAGTTTCAAAGCTGCTTTAAAGGGCGTTCAGGGTATATCGTCTTCCTGGGTCTTTTTCTTACAAGATTCGCCAAACGGAAAAGTTCATCAGGTTCAAGTCTTGCGAGTTAGGTGGCCAAATATCTTTGCTTCAGAATCCTGGAAACAGCTCTTCACAGACGGCGGTTGTCGAACTGATTCGCACAGTCTTGCAAACAGTCTTGCAAACCTCTCTTATCCGAAGTGTACCTCACTTGGCCAAAGTGGAAAACGGAAAAGTTTATCAGGTTTAAGTCTTGCGAGTTAGGTGGCCAAATATCTTTGCTTCAGAATCCTGGAAACCGCTCTTCACAGACGGCGGTTGTCGAACTGATTCGCCCAGTCTTGCAAACAGTCTTGCAAACCTCTCTTATCCGAAGTGTACCTCACTTGGCCAAAGTGGAAAACGGAAAAGTTTATTAGGTTTAAGTCTTGCGAGTTAGGTGGCCAAATATCTTTGCTTCAGAATCCTGGAAACAGCTTTTCACAGACGGCGGTTGTCGAACTGATTCGCCCAGTCTTGCAAACAGTCTTGCAAACCTCTCTTATCCGAAGTGTACCTCACTTGGCCAAAGTGGAAATCGAAAAACTTGCCTAGCGCCAATCAGGCTGTTGGTTTTGACGATGTTTCGGATATGTTCTGTGCTGATTCCGAGTTTCGTCTCTATCTTGTTCAATGAGTGTTGGGGATTTCTGCAAATTGTGCATCACTTAATGTTGATGCTCTCTGGAGTCGTTGTCGTAGTTGTACGACCACTCTGAGGATGATTTGGAGTCCCTTCAGCGGCTCACAGCATCTTAGACGGTTTTCGTCTGGAAATCGGGCGTTCAAACTATGTCCGCGTGTTCATTCCCGTCGTGTGCAACTCAACATTAGCAACACGCACATTTTCTCGGTTCATTATCAATAAACAAATTGCATGGACAATTCGAAGAAATCATTAGAATTAACAGAAAACGATAATAACACCACCCAAAAAAAATTGTGGGAACTTTTCACCCACCCTGTAGATTATTGAAACGCCGAGGGTTCGCACATCCAATTGCCACGCCGCACCGATCATATCCCATTTCATAATCGTGTGTGTTTGAAAAATTATATAAAATTTTTATTTTAAAGAATGGGTTTGAATTATTCAACATCACAATTATTTGTAAGAAATTTGAACGGAATAATTTTTAAATCATTAAATAGGACTAGATTTATGAGAATATTAAGAATTATCAGATGATGTCTTAAATCGATATCAAAAACAAATAATTTATTAAATGCCAGTACAGCAAATATTTTTTTGATAAAATCCACAAAATATTGATAGTTCCAATATCTTCATTGGTATATTATACGCTTGATATTATATTGAAGGGAAAAGCTAACTACTAAAATAAGGGTGTTCATCAAATAGTTCAATTTGTATATCGCTTTATTCCAACTGCTACAGCAGTTTTTTTTCAGTCAGTTTCTACCACTCCTATACGCGGGATGAGTCAAACAAGTCAAAAACGTCATATTATTTAGTAAACCCCAATGTATTTTACTATAATGGCCTGATAAAGAAACTTAAATGTAGGCACTAGAGGGTTAAAATACTAAATATCTCACTAGACCACTGGTTCTTAATCGGCGGTCCGCCGAATACTAGTGCTCCGTGAGCATGTAAACATTTTTTCGCCAAAATTTGAAAATTATAAAAAAACATTGACATAAAATACGGCATTCCGCAAAAGTGTTAGGTGACTCTAAAGAGGTTCAATATATTTGTAATGTTTATTCTATTGCTAAGAGCAATCATTTTTTACAAAATATTTAAACAACTGCACAAATTTCTAGTCACATATTATACATTTTAATGGCTTCATGAGGCTCAAGTCCTTTTTTAATATTGATAATATAATCTTAATTCAAAATAAAGACAGTACATGATACATAAATTAATTAATAGCATAATTATAATTGTAACATTTCCGATGCCAATCAAATGCGTCATCGATGAGAAATACCATACAACTCACAACATTACACTTAATTAACTTAACCAATTATTTTAATCGTACCTTAATTACACTAACATATTATGCATTCATTTTTTTATTCATCTAATCTGAGATAGAGTAATTTTCATGTTGGATCAAATATTTTTTTAAATCTGTTTTAAATTTATTCTTGAGTTTTATGATTTTTAGATAATTAGGTAACTTGTTGAACACCCTCAACGCGGCATATAAAGCCAATGTCTCAAAGAGAGAAAGTCTGTGAGGAAGGTATGCATATGTTTCTAAATTACGTGTATTATACGTATGCAATGCATTGAACATATCAAACTTATCAACATATGAAAAATAGTAAGTAAACGGTTGTTTTTACATATTTATCAACAGCTCTCGTTATAGTTCATGTTTAATATTATTTTAATTGCTCGTTTCTGAGTAATAAAAATTTGTTTTGCTGCACTTGACCATCCATAATGTATAAGACCATATTTGACCAAACTTTTAAAATTTGATCTGTAACGTATCAGAGTCAACTACTTGAAGCAATCTACGAAGGGTGTAACACGCGACATTCAATTTGTTTTGTTATTGCTGACAGTTTATGTATTTATCAACCACAACACCTAATAACTTTATCTGTTTGTGAACATCAAATAATTGATTGTTTAGTGATACACTCTTCAGCATATATTGTTTGCATTTAGTTTGAAATAATACTAAATTAGTTTTAGCATCATTCATTTGTAATTTGTTTTTCCACATTCATTAAAGAGCGACTCTTAGAACATTACTTGCTTTATTAATAAGTTCTGTTTCATTTGTACTAGAAATTAAGGGATTCGTGTCATTCGCGTATGTAGTTACAAAGGTGTTCACATTTTCAATTATTGCTGGAAAGTCATTAACATAGACCAGGTATGGGCAACCTTTGACATGTTGAGAGCCAAACTTTAGCGTGCAAATACGTTCGCAGGCCGCGTTTAAAAGTACTTAGTGCATTTTAAAGTAGTGATAATATTTTTTGCGATAGATATTAGACATGAAATAATACGACAATGTTATTATAGTACAATTTATTAAAATAACAAAATGAAATTTAAAAAAAATGGTACATTATAATTAAATCGTTAAATTTGCAATTGTTACAAACTACGAAAGTTAAATACACCAAAATCAATGAGACACTTGAGCTTGAATTTGGGAAACTAATCCATCGATATTTGGATTAATTCTACTGACACAAAGACGTAAAGAATTTTCCAAATTATCGTCAGTCAGTCTTGTACGATGTGTTGATTTATTAACTTTCATCAATGAAAAGAACTGTTCGCATTTATAAGTACTGCCAAACGCACAAATCAATCTTCTTGCGAATTTTCTAAGCTGCGGAAAATTGTCTTCTTCTAGGTATTTTTTGTAGAAAACGCACAACTCTACGTCTTCAAATTTGGATTTTAGGAGTGAGTTTTCTTGAATCTCGATCAACTCCATTTGTAAGTGTATTGGAGCATTTTGTAGGAGTAGCAAATAAACTGAAACAGTCTTCCATGTTTTTGAAGTCGCAAAATTTGTTCGAAAATTGTTCCGACAGTATCTTGAGTTCTTCAGCATATTGAGCATAAGCAATATTTTCATACGCAGAGAGCGTGTTGAAATGGTAACTGTTACCAGACAGCATCTGTGACTCCCACAAGCGTAGTTTGATCTGAAACGCTTTTAAATGGCTGTACAAATCATTTACTAACTGTCCTTGTTTTTGAAGTTGAAAATTTAAATCATTCAAATAGCCTGTAAGATCGACCAGAAATGCTAAGTCACATATCCATTTTGGGTCACTCTCTTTTATTTTCATAAAGTCTGCTATCTCATTTCTAAGCTCGTAAAACCGTTTCAACATTTTTCCTTTGCTCAGCCATCTGACTTCACATTAATATGTTACGTCGTTATATTCAGCTGATATTTCATCCAAAAACGCCTTGAACTGACGATGGTTAAGCCCTCGGGATCGAATAAAGATTATGGTTTTTACTACCACATTCATAACATTCTGGAGTCGAATGGACTTAGAACACAAGTTCTGTTGGTGGATAATGCAATGAAGGACTATCAAATCATATTTTTGCACATTTAATTCTGTTGCTTTTTCATTAAAAATTCCGATGAAACCTTTACGTAAGCCGACCATAGAAGGTGCACCATCAGTGCATACTCCAATTAATTTTGACCATGGCAAGCCAAAACTTGAAACCTTTTGACTTCAATAAAAATATCGTCTCCTGTAGTGGTTCCTTTTAGCGGCTGTAAAGCAAGCAATTCCTCAGTAACAATGAACTCCTTATCAACACCTCGAATAAATATAGCTAGTTGAGCTGTGTCAGACAAATCGGTGCTCTCGTCTAATGCTATGGAAAATGATTCAAAACCAGCTATACGGTCAGTCAATGTTGTTTTTATATCATTAGCCATCATTTCTATACGTCGAACAACAGTTCGTCTTGACAAACTAATTTTTTCAAATTCTTTTTTCTTTTCAGGACACATAATACCGAAAACTTCTAACATACACTCCTTGATAAATTCTTCTTTGGCAAATGGTTTTATTGCTTTTGCCAATTTTGAGCTAACTATAAAACTAGCTTTCACAACATTATCAAGTTGTGTTCTTTGTTTATGAAACATTTGTTGCTGTTTTTCCAAATTTACGGTAAGCTTCTGGATTTTGTCTGTTCTTAATTGTCCTGTCAGTGAGTGCAGCGTAGCATGCTTAGTTGAGTAATGCCTCTTTATATTGAATTCTTTCATTACTGAAATGGATTCATTACACAGCAAACAAATAGGCTTACCATTGTGCAAGATAAAAAAGAATTCTTCAGTCCATTTTTCTTGAAAATGGCGACCCTCTGTATCTACTTTTCGTTTCTTTCCACCAGACATAATTTTTGTTTACTTTTCGTTTAATAAACTTAATAATAAACTATAGTTAGTAACCACTCAAGATGCACACAAAGTCACAAAGCAAGTTGACGGCTCGAGCAGTTCGCTAGGATATCGCTTGTCCAAGTTATCACCTCGGTAGCTCAAATAGAACTGAACTAACGTTCGGGCCATCCACCCGCTTATATAGGCAAAATGAACGAATAATCTGGAATAAGCTAGTTTAGAATAATTGAGAAGCAATACATTTTTTGATGTGTCGCCCGTGAGGCGGCAAACCTCAAAGAATTTGATCGAGCAAGTCGAGTGGCGGCGATTATCAAAGAGTGAGGCGGCAAACATCAAAGAATTTGATGTTTGCTGCCTCACTGTCACTCCCGTGAGTATAAGTACCTAATGTAATATTTTTTTAATTGGGTTTTTTCAAAATGTCTCGCGGGCCGGATCATATCTTACAGCGGCCCGGATCCGGCCCGCGGGCCGGGGGCTGCCCATATGTGACATAGACAAACAAATACTCATGCAATATTATTATTAATTAACAAATTGCATTACCTGTCCACCCGGTATCATTATAACTAAAAGTAAATTTCGTTCAATATAATAACAATATTAAGGGTAATTCCATGTCAAATCAACACACTTGCAATTTTAAATGTTTTTAAAATTTTGTTCACTTATTGCCTTTATATAGAAAAAGAAAAATATCTTATTTTAGGATAATATGTCAAGCCGTTTTAAAGACATTGGCATTTAACTTTCAGAAGAATGGGTAATTTTCAAATTACGATTACTGCTCTCCAAATTGAGTTAAAAACATAAAACAGGTCTCATTTTTCATTATTCTTCTTGATTTTTTTTATGATATCCTATACAATAATTCGGTATTTAATTCTATTTTTTATTCAAAATCAAAATTTTGGTTTTGAATTTCTCGAAAATCGCATCTTTAAAAATGTATTAAATAATATATATAAAAGTCATGCAATTATTAATTATCCCTCTAAATTTCAAAGTGGGATCATGATATTGAAAAAAATAAAGTCGTTTTTTTCTCAAAATATATTTTAGATGTACACTTCTGTGCAATAAAATTAAGTACACAAAATACGTAATAGTTTAAAATGATGATTTTCCTAGTTACGAAAATATGTAAATATGTTTATGTCCTTAATGTTAAAATGCTGCGTCAGCAGTTAGTTTTTCTATTTCGGTTTTGTTGTATTTATTACGAGCGTTTTTTTCAAACGGTTTTAGTTTTGGCTTTTGATAAAGTTTTTCAAGTTATGATGTTTTATCATTTATTAAAACTGCTACTAGGCAATTAATACAGACCCGAATTATACAACTAGAATATTGTGAAAAATAGTTATGAGACTTGTGCTTAATTTTATTGCACAGAAGTGTATATACTTTAAATAGTTCTTAAGTAAAGCTCACCGAGTTATTTTTTTTAATATGAACCCATTATGATCCCACATTGAAGTTTATATGGTTAATTAACAAATACATGAATTATTATGTATATATATACAGGGTAATTCAGTTTGGTGTTTCACCCCCTTTCAACTTTCGTAATTTTAATGTAAAGTATAACAAATATATATTTGTAAACAGCAGAAAACTCTCTATTGAATGGTGTCACCGAATTGACGATGACAACTGTTAATTAGCGACAGCTAAATTTTTTTGTCAATTGACACCATATTTATTTTTTGTGCAATTCGGATAGAGGGCACGTTCTTGCGTTCGAACATCCTTCACAACTATACGCTTAGATAACAAATATTTTTTATAACAAAATTATATGTGGCTGCGCAAATAATGAACAATTAAACAAACTATTTCATTAAGTGTTTAATTCTTGAAGGTAGGTCATTTAACTAAATTAAAACACAAATGAAGATACAAAAGTGGATATTTTGGTAAATCCTTATATTCCTATTCTATAGACCAGGGGTCTCCAAACTACGGCCCGAGGGCCACATCCGGCCCGCGGACAGATTTTGTCCGGCCCGCGGAGAGCTAGCATACTTGAAAACTCCTTTTAGACAACATATTTTTATAGCAAATTAAATTTAGTTTACTGAAGTATTCTAATTTTATGTTGAATAATTATTAATATGACATCTACATTGATATGGTCATGGGCTAACTACTCATAACATTGTTGTAGACTTATTGTTATTGTTTTTGTGATAAGTTGGATAAAGAAACACAGAATTGTAATGAGTAAAGACATGTATAATATGCAGAAAATTTAACTTCAGTATATAATAACTAACAAATTATTGAAATGAATCCAACTAACATTTTATACATTTTAAATAAAAACATAACTTATAACTAGCATAATGACATATGAGATTTATGTAATTGAGATTTTCCACTGACAATAGTTTGTAGTTGTGGACTAATTTTACTTGTACCAATTATTAAAAGAGATTTAAGATGCTCATCAGTTAATTTAGATCTGTAAACATTTTTAGTGTACTTCATTTTGGAGAAGGTCTTTTCACACAAATAAGTAGTACCAAAAACAGAAAACAGCCCACGAGCAAATTTATGCAAATTATCAAATTGTGTCAGTGGAAGACCCTTATAAAATTCCAACAAAGATGATATAGATGATTATATCACTGCACTGTAGATCAATCATTTTCATTTGAAGTTCCGGGGCTAGGGTTTCCATGTCAGTATCAAAAGCATTCTGAAAAATCTTAATTTGATTCGCAATGGCATCAAAGTCCGAGAAACGAGTATCTAATTTTTTTTTCAAAGCACTCAAAGTTTCGATTGCAAAATCGATAGGAAACTCAGTCTCAGTGGTGTGGCTGAATATTTCACATGTTTTAAAATGTGAAAAACATTTACTTCGTAGTTGTGATTGAAACAGTATCAATTTCTTCCGGAATGATTTGATATTAGTGTATAAATCAGGAAAATGCTGGTTTTCTCCTTGCAATCTCAAATTCAGTTCGTTCACATGTTTTGTCAAAACAACGTAGAATCCTAACTTCCACAGCCATGCGTTGTTTTGTAATTCAGTAAAAGGAGGATGCTTTTCATTCAAAAATATTTCGATCACTGCTCGAAGTTCAGAAAAGCGCTGAAGGACTTTCCCACAACTAAGCCAACGTACGGCAGTATGATAAGGTAAGTCATTTTCTCCAATCTCTTCAATAAATTGTCGGAATTGTCGGTGATTCAGCTCAAAAGATCTGATAAAATTAACAGTTGATATGACTGGTTTCAGAACTTCAGACATATCCAAACATTTTCCGCACAAAGACTGTTTATGAATGATAACAATGTAAGACTAATGGTTTTGAACCACCGTCATTTTCTACAGCCTTTGACACAAGAGCGACCACTCCTTTATCTTTCCCACTCATGTTTTTGCCTCCATCAGTTGTAATACATTTCAAGTTTTTCCATCGAAGGTTCTTTTGATTAATTTCAACTCCTTTAAAAATATCTGTACCAGTGGTTGTGCCATGAATACTATACATATCAAGAAGTTCTTAATGCACTTCATAGCTTTTATCTACTTCTCGAATAAAAATCAACACCTGAGCAGTATCTGACACATCCGTTGACTCATCCAAGGCCAAGGAAAACCACTCAACATGTCCATTTGTATCGAACAGTTGAGAGGATATATTTTCAGCGATGTTTTCTACCCTTCGATCGAGCCACAGTGTTTGCTGACATGCTGACAGTTTTTAATAAATTTACCTTTTCAGGGCACATTTCTTCGGCTACTGCAATTATGCATTCTTTGATCATTTCTCCATCGGTGAATGGTTTTCCACGTTTTGCAATTTCAAGAGCCACACGAAAGCTGGCAAGAGTTGCAGCTTCTTGTTCAGTTTTGAGTTTTGTAAATGAAGATTGATGCGATTTCAATCCGCGCTTCATAGCTTCGAATTTTTCTGTCCGCAAACTTCCTGTATATTTTGAGTCATTTTGAAAATGTTTTGTTTCATAATGACGTTTAATGTTATATTCCTTGAGGACGGCTATGCCTTCATTGCAAATCAAACATAGCGCCTTGTTACTGGACTCAATTACGAAATACTGAATGTTCCACTGATCTTTGAATTTTCTGCATTCACTATCAATTTTTCGCTTCTTTTCCATACTACTAAATCACACACAAAAGCAACAATTCAAATCAAAATACTGTTACAACGATGTCTTAAACTTAAACACGCATAAACACGTTTTAAGGAGGTACGCACTATTTTATTTCACAACTAGCTTCTTCACTAGCCTTCTTATTTATTCCAATTACTGCCATCTAGAAGTGAGTGGAAGACACCAGAACTTTCTCGAACCAACGAGATAATTCTGTACGTGCTATTGGCGCCATCTGTTAGCGATAAAAGGTACTACCTATTTCCGCATGTGTCCGCCAGATGTCGTGTACGTTACTCCTCATGGCTCGTACTCTACGACCAATCTAGAAATTACAGATAATGACAGGAAAATTAATAATATGCAGTGTTGCCGTTTTGCGGACTTTAGTCCGATTTGCAGCCTTTCTTAAACGTTGCGTACTTTTTCTGACATTTTTTTCATCAGTGGACTATTTCACTTTTTACCACCGGCAACAATGATAATATGGTTTTGGCCCTCGGAACTTACTGGAGTAATCAGTATGGCCCTAAGGCTGGAAAGTTTGGAGACCCAGGCTATAGACGAATGATTAGGAAAGTACCCTTTATCCGAATTGAACAAAAAATTGGTATGGTGTCATTTGAGACAATAAAGTTGGTTATCGCTACCTTGACAGTTGTCATCGTATTGTCAATTTGGTGACGCCATTAATTAGAGAATTGTCTGTCGTTTACAAACATATATGGTTTGTTATACTTTACTATTAAACTAAAACAGTTAGAACGGGGTGAAACAACAAACTGAATCACCCTGTATATATTATTACAAATATTTTTAAAGATGCGATTTTTGAGAAATTCTAAATGAAAATGTTGAATACTGTATAGTTGAGGCTGTTAGTTGTTGAAACTCTATAATACCACATTAATAAAGCACTTAATTTGTTTAGGTTTCAAAATTATATTTATTGTACTACAACAATTGTTTCACCACACTGTGGCTCCATCAGGTAGATGAATGGTAATACAAGGAGTTAACAGTTGTCTTAGATAGTAATTAGTGCTTATTAAAAAAAAGGGGGGGGGGGTGAAGAGGTAACAATGCAAGGGGGGGGGGGTAGCTTTAAAATAAGAAAGTACAAAGAACCACATATTAAAACAACGTTACAGATAATTTAACGGTTAATAAGAAAATACAATTAACTAAACTAGGACGAGAATATATGGAACAAATGATAAACTAATTATTACTATTGATCTACCTGATGAAGCTAGTGTGGTGAAATTTTATGAAAAATGCTACAAAATGAGACCTATTTCACATGTCTAGATCAGCTTGGAAACCAGTAATCGTAATTTAAAAATTTAGCGATTTTGACACATATTTTTGAAATTTAGATATTCAAAACGACTTCACATTTATCCTTAAACTAAATATTTTTCTTTTTCTGTATAAAGGCACTAACTAAACAAAATTATAAAATAGTCTGAGATGGTAAGGTGAAAGACTGTATTGATAAGACATGGAATTACCCTAAAATAAGTGTGCTAAGTGGGTTTCTTTGCATTATTTGTTTGACAATTATTTATAATTAATTTTACTAAAAATAAATAAATAAGACACTCTTCATTTTCGAGTACCCACTTGATATTATTTAAATAATACGAATGTTATCGAAATATAGACAACTAAATTCAGTTCATTGCACTAAAAATGATAGCACAAGTGTGGCCTAATCGAATTTCAAAGGGGTTAATGTGCACCAGAATTGGATTTGAATAGATTTCGTATTTTGCAGCGCAATTCCTGAATGCTCGACATTAATTATTGAACGAGGAGAAAAATCCCAGCCAGTGTTTTAAAGTTAATGCATGCCTCGGGAAATTTTTGGAGTGCACGATCCCATCAGTCGTATATTATTTAACGTAACTTGAATTAAGTTTTATGGAAAGTGATGTACAAGAAATTTTGAAAAATTACGTGTATAAAACATGTATCAAGTTTTTGTAAAGTATGATGTAGAATACAACTAAATCACATAGAATAAATAGATATCGAATTTTTAAGCAAATAAATCAACAAAATATTTACAGTAAATAATATGTTAAATCAATTATCAGGATTTATACAGGGAATTTTTTATTTAAGTATACATATTCCGATAATTACAGCGTTTGGTGAATTTGCAGGAATTCGTTGATTTATTGATAAAAACGTAAATTTATAGTATACTAAGTATCGAGAACAGTAAGATTTTTTACCGGTCGAAGACAATTGTTTGGAGGAGGAGCGAGCGGAGCGAGCGACGACTCCAATTATTGTTTGAGACCGGAATTGTACTTATTATTCCAGATGCTTATGATGTTTTTTGTACGATCGGAGAAGACGGACAACATTTCTTCGAAATTATTATGAATGTCGCCGACGTTTTGTCAAATTTGGTTACTAAATTTTGACTCCTTTTAATTCTGATTGAGTTGTTTTTTTATCAGTTGCCATGGACGTTAGGTTTCATTTTCCGTTCCCCAATCGGTAAATGAAACTTAAGTTCTATTTAGATAGTTGTTATTCCATAGCAACTTGTAAACACAGCCTACCATCCTGAAATCAGATATGTTGAGTATTAAAAAAGGGGCGATCGTGCAAAAATAGTATTTGCGTTCCTAGTAGGGTTGAGTGTATTTTTTTATTCGAGATGGCAGTTTGTGGAGCTAAGGTCCATAAGACACAGAGAGACTTACCCTACGAGGATACGTATTAAATAGTTCTCGCTATCACAACTACAATTCTTAATAATTATAAATTCATACTCTTAAAAATTATTACCTGACCCATGTCACAATTTTAAGAATATAATCGAGCAACGGTTATCTGTTGGCATCAAACGAAAGTAAAAAATAATCCAATAGACTGACGAGGTGTACTGAGGCAAATTGTGATGAGTGATTCAGATGAAGTTGAAGATTTTACGGACGTGGAAGTTCATATGGATCCACTGGAGGTAGTAGAAGTTCATCTCGAGGACCCGTAGCAGAAGATAACTTAACAAACGTTAGTGTGACATAACTGACTATGACATGACTAGAGAAAGAGCAAATCAAATTCAAATAATGAAAAGAATTTGATATCTGGTAAAATCAAACATGTTGTAAACACATTATCACTCAATATTCTCAATAAATAAATAAACTTGTTCTATCCATTATAATAATTTTCCATCCACCGTATCCTCACTACCTCAACAACACATTATTCTCCAACCACAAACATTCGGCTTATGCACCCTCCTCCTTTCCCCCCTCATCACTCCACTCTTGCTATTATTGTATTTTCAATGCATTAAACATTTTTTAGTTTTGATTTGTACAATCCCTCACGCTTTCTGCGGGCTTTAGCTTGGTACCCGCAGGTAGTTCCAGCGGAGCGGTGATGAAGCGGAACGGAGTACTAGATACATTCTAGTTTTTATACTATAAAGGCAAAAGCACCCTGCGCGGAAAGTGACCTGCTGCGGTAAGTAACCTAACGTGGTAAATCGGCTTTGTTGTCCTTAGATACAATCTTAGATACTAATTATTTAACTGTATGTTTTTCAGTTTTCGTGAAGTGATTATTACACTAAAAAAGACTGTTATTCCTTACTTCACTTTTTATTTGTATCGTTAGATGTACATTTCGAGACACAAGGTGCTCATTATCAATAACAAACAAGTTTATTATTGATAATGAACACCTTATGTCTCGAAATGTACATCTAACGATACAAATAAAAAGTGAAGTAAGGAATAACAGTCTTTTTTAGTGTACCAATTGTTTGGATACCTGGTTGTTTCACTTTTCATTATTGTCGACTTTTTAACAACATAATGTCAGTTCACGGAAGTGGTAGTAAGAAACACTTCTAACGAGTGTTTCCACTCCTTGATTAAGCATTTAGTAAAATTTCGAGTTTAGAAAAGCTTGAAAATTTAGCTTGGTCGCCTAGCGACTTCAGTTTAAATAAATGTTTTATAAGTGTGGCGCATGAAATAAAATATCGTGTTTAGAAAAGCCTAAAAGTTTGGATTGGTCGCTCCGCTTCGCTTCGCTACGCGACCATGCTTTTCCAACTCGAAATTTTACTTTATGCCTAATCAAAGAGTGAAAACACTCGTCAGAAGCTTTAAATTGTCCGCTATTATAAACCATTGCACTTTTGCAAATTTACCAAACACTATAATAATCAGGATATGAACATAGTAAATAATGTGCATTTAATTAACATTCAATCGTTCATGAATTTATTACAATTTACCTGTATCAAATCATTAAGTTGACTAAATCGTAAATTGATTAACGCAAGTGGCGGTAAAATGTAAATTCCCATACAAACAACTTGGCAAAAATTAATTGAAAGGAAATTACATGAGGAGAATTGGAATGTAGGTCGTCCAGTTACGCCAGCAAAGGATTATTACTACCTATAAATTGAAAATTTAATTTCGTGCACGTCAATTCGGTGATTAATGAGTCAAATCAGGTGCATACACATCTCGAGATTTTTGTTCGGTAGTATAAATATTTCTGCAATGTCTTACTTATAGATCCCTCACTGATTAGTAATTGTAACACATTATATGCGATTATTTTATAATGTGGTCGTTGTTATAGAAACTATTGTAGTTCTAGAGTTACAATAGTTGTATGGTTTCTATGGGAACGACCACATAATGCAAAATACTTAACTGATTGCGCGCAGGCGCCGTAGAGTACGATTTGGAATACGTGAATCTGAAACGTCAGATTCACGTATTCCAAAAAACGTCAGAAATTTCATATTTTAAGGGACCCCCGGACGGGCCAACTCCGACATTAATCAGTGTCCCCAACACGTTAGGACCACTCGACCCTAAAAAAATCCGAATAAAACGTGAAGTATTAATCGGAAATTGACACACCTTAAAACATTATTATCCCGTCTTGCGTTACAAAAACCGAATGAAACCCCCAGACGCCTCAATTCCGACTTAAATCAGTGCCTCCCGGCACTTAAGACTACGCTCAAAAGTGCCGAACATAAGAGTTAAGCGTAAATCGAAATGTTAACGTTTCCTCATTCGAGACGAAACTGTTGAGTAATAACAGAGGGAAGAAGACACACCAGGCTACACATTAAAGAAAACCTGGAGGAAATCCTTGCAGAATTGTGGGTTTAAAAGTTAAAATAGTGAAAAATAGTATTTGTTTTATACTAAATAAAACGGTTTTTTTTCTTAGTTTGATACGTTTGGGAACTATTATAAAACCTAAGGAGAATTTCAAAAATGTTTAATGCAAACCATTTAAATTCATTGAATGTCAACACATTATTTACTATAAATTTTATCAAACAATTCCTGATGTAGGAATCACTTTTTTCATATACCGGGTGAGCATTTTTAATCCGGAACATATAATATAATTAAGGGTGAGCATTTTCAATCTGTAACATGTAATAAAATGAATTATATAAATGACTTTAAATATGTCTATTGTTATAAGTTGTCAAACTTAATTTGCAAAATGAATATGAATTATACGATTGAAGAAAGAATTTTCATAGTAAAAACGTTTTACACTGGAGACCGGGTTTATTTAGTTTTAGCACAAAGACGCAGTATTCTCAAAAAATCAATATTTGGGCAGGAATTTATAATAATACAATTGTTGAACCATTTGAAATTATCGGAAATTTAAATTCGAGATTATTTTTAGAACATTTAATTTTGTTTTTTGCACCAAGAAATTTTAAGGCTTTTCTAAACTCGTAATTTTACTTCATGCTTAGTCTGGGAGTGAAAAATACTCTTATACATAATATTGATAATTTTGATAAACACTCGCCTTCCAGATTTAGAAAACGAAAACAATTGACATTTTCTTTTAGATACCTCATGGAATACCCTGTATAAATACAAATACGCCCATCTTGTAGATATCGTCAAAATGCAACTATTTTTCCGTAGTTTGAATCGTTTTTGAGTTATAACGTTTTTTTGTCAAAATTGAAAAATATCGAGAATTTACGCGATTGCGCTCGCTTTATTTTATCTCGCAAAAGTTGCAAATAACTCAATAACTAATGGGAATACAGAAAAATGATTCAAACAAAAGTTTTAGATAATACAATTCTGGACAATTTTTCTATCTTCAAGTTTTTCGTAACTATCTTCTTTCTCAGAGAACAAAGACAGTTTGTTGAAAGATTCATAAAAAATTATAATTTTTATAATCATAGAATAACTAAGAATTATTTATTGGAATTTGTGTGTTTCAAGTCTAACTTTAAATTACCAATTGTTACTATATTTCTAGTAAAAAACCGAAGATATTATCGAATTTTAAATTACCGGTAATTTTACATCACTAATTGTATATTAATTTAAAAAAATGTCAACACTAAATCGTTATAAAATATTTCATTTACGAAAAATGTATCTCTGGTCCAGCGCCAGAATCATAATGACGCGGGCCGGATTTGGCCGCAGGCCGTAGTTTGGAGACCCCTGGGCTAGGGTATTGCTTGGCGCAAAATCGTTATTTCAATATTTACTATTATTTTTAAGAGATGTTTAATTTGTTTTTAATCTTTAGGTTGGAATTATAATGCAATTAAATTGAATAAATTTCCCTTTTTGGTGGATTGTTACGTTTTGGATAAAAAATGCTCACGTTTAATTATATTATATGTTCCGGATTAAAAATGCTCACCCGGTATAATTCCCCTAAAAATGATTAAGTGTCTGTCTGTCGCCATGCTACAGCAAAATAAATTAGATATAGCTTATAGAATTAGGTTTTTATTGCAATCATAGCAGCTGAAAAGCTTTTTATGAAAATAAGGATACCGTACATGATAGTTTACTGTTAGCGTTTTTCCGATCATTCTTGATATTTTGTTAAATACTGATATCAAAAAATTGTTCAAATAATCGTTGTAGATAATCGAATTATGAATATTTACTGTAAACACACGTTTTGTTGCAGAATTTTTAGTATTCGAATAATTTTGAAAAAAGTGAAAAGTGCTTGAACTATTGATAAAATATTTAATATCCATATTATACTCTGTACGTTGAATGGTTTTCAAGCTATTCCTTTTTTTGTGAAACGGGGCGCTCAGAACAAATGGTATATTGAAAAATTGTACAGATTTTTTTTTGAGAATTAGAAATATCCAACAAATATGTAGATAAGGCTGTTATTTATTAAAATTCCATCTTGACACTTATGGTGAATACTACTACACAGATTTCACAAAATATAGGTCAAAACACAGCAAGATTTATAGAAAGTGTTAAGAAATAAATAAACTCTGTTCTATCGTTATGCACAGCAATATTTATTAAAAAAAATATGAGTTTATTCTAGATAACTATATACGCGTTTCAGGTTTTAACGCCATCATCGGTTTAGTCCCAAACCGGTGCTTGAAGAGAGCGGCATGTAACCTTTGAATTCTTTGTATAGAACAGAATTTTTGATCTGGATCCGCAAGAAAATGATAAAATGTATCAATCAAAGTCGATATTAAATTTAATTCGTTTTTATATTTTGTAAATATTCTGCAACTTATTGAGAAACTCAATTTTTCTTTATGATAAATTGTCTTTATGTATCAATCTTGCTTGAGATTGATCGAAACTATCACTAAACCAACAAAAAACGAGAATAAATGTAAAGAACGGGCTCAAGTTTTTATTTAATACTAACCATTTTAAGCCAGTTTAAATTTCTATTTTTTCTACGGTGTCTACGCTATATATATATATATATATATATATATATATATTTATGATGATATAAAAACAATGTATGTGAAAGATGATAATAAAGATATTTAGCTTAGTGTACATTTCAATTAAAAAGATATAAAATACTGCTCTTGCCATTAATTATCTGTGTGTTAAAATCGTTTCCCTGTTCCTCTTAATTAAAACGCTGCTACGTTTTCGCATTAACTGTCGCTGACTGCGCTAGTGCAAACAGAAAGAAGAATCAATTTAAAGTTGAGTTAATTAAATGGCTTAATAAAGTTTTGTAAAAATGAGGAAAATTAAGTTTGTGAAGTATAAGAGGAAAATTATTTTCAATCATAGAAAATGTCTCTGCAAAAGAAAATAGGATTTTAATTCTGATTAAGATTAAGAAGTTCAAATATAAAGTAATTTACAAGTAGATTAGATTATCTGTATAAAATTAAAGTGAGTGATATTTAAACAGATTTCAATAAAAATACTTATTAAACAAGCATACAAAAATTATTTATCCAGTGTGTATGGTTTTCTTAGCTGGATATCTGGCCTAGATTTTTTACGAATATCTGATTTATTTCTAACATCAAGAATAATTTGTGTGAATTTTTTCAGATTTTTTGAAAAATGAAAATATTCATAGTAAATTTTAAAGTTGTGTAAGAGAGGACATAAAAAAATCCATACAATTACACTGATTTTTTTTAATATACCGGGTGATTCTTTTAACCTAGAATAGCATATATCTAGAAAAATACGCATCTCACAGAAAAATAGCAGAATCCAAAATTTATTATTATCGTGTGTCGAATCCGTTAAAATTGCACGACAGATGGCGCTGGAATCATGTTTGAAGTTTCTTTTTATGACTAAACAATGTTTTGTTTTTATTCGAAGCGTACATACTCTACCTTAGCGTAACCCAAGATCAACGACGTTTTCTCTTACATTCGGGATGCTTAATTAACGTGAGCCCCTAGTCTTTGGAATGCTTGATTAAGCATTTACAACAGTGAGTTCTTTCGTCTCTTACTATTCTAGTAAATGCATAAAATGGTGACCTTGAACTTCAAGCTTTTCCGCTTTTCAAAAGATCGTACACACCTGAGAAGTATGTCTCTATTAATAAGGGTACAAGCATTTTCTATTCGTTCTATCATATTCTCTCGAGTTGTTGGTACTTTCTGCTAAATTTTGTTTGTCAGATATACCTATAAAAAAAATCAGGCTAGGTAAGATCTGGGGATCTGGTAGGCCAATTAATCGGACCAGCTGTTCCGAAACAGTGTCTGTAGAAATTACGATCAAGTATTTCTTGTGTAAATAAGTAATAGTTTGTTGGACAACTATCATGTTGAAACCACATATTCTGTCGGACATCTAAAGTCACGTCTTCAAGCAACTGTGGCAGTTTATTGTTTAGGAAATGTCGTTACATTTCACCATTTGAATTGCCTTCAATGTGAGGCCTAATACGTTTGTCGCCAATTATTCCGCACCACACGTTAACAGACCAAGGGCGTTGATGCTTAACCTGACGCAGCCAGTATGGGTTTTCAACACTCCAGTAATGCATCTTATGCCGATTACCAGCTTCATGGTTTGTGAAAGTTGATTCGTCAGAAAACAATACCGAACGAAAGAAATTGGGGTTTATTTATATTTGACCCCGTGCCCATTGACAAAATGTTAGGCGATTTTCAAAATCAACACCATGAAGATCTTGGTGTAAAAGAACGTGGTAAAGATGATATTTATGCATTTTTTAAATTCTCCAAACACTGCTTTGGGACATACCAGAATCGTGAGCGATTTTCCGTGTACTGCCATGGGGATTATTAGCCACTGCAGCTAATGCAGCAATTGAATTACATTCCCCAGTAATTGTTGCTCGACGGGTTCTTTTTTCAGATGAAACACTTGCGTTTTCAGTAAACTACTTAATAGTAGGGAAAAATGATTGGTTGGTTGGTTCAGTTCCGATATTTTCCTGGGGTACGCTAAAGTAGTTTATGCACAGTTGCTTCGTATAAAAAGAAAAAGTTGTTTAGTCATTTTGAAAAAATTCAAACATGATTACAGCGCCATCTGTCGTGAATCGAAAAAAAGTTTCGGATAAAGTTTTTAACGTAGTATCCGAATATGAGATAAAAAATGGGGGTTTCTGTTCAACATTCTAAAGTCACGGGGGGGGGGGGGTAGAGGGTAGTTCCAATTTTACTTATAACGGATTCCTCACACGATTAATATTTTTGCCGTAAGTAAATGGCCAACCAGTAAACGTAGTTCAATTTTGATGAAATGTTCAGGAATGATAATAAAATATATCATTCCTAAAAAAAGTGCTAAGAAACGATGAACATTTTAAGAATATGAGATTAACAATTCAAGTTTCCATTGATAATGAAACAAATTTTCTTTGGTTTTTTATTTTAACATTATTTATTTATTAGGCACTTTGAACCAAACTTTTAAGGTTAATTGTTTAAGTCGATTGTAAAAGAATGCCACATATTAGAAATTACGTAAACTAATCAGTCTACCAGAAGCAGGATTATACATTTTTAATGTTTGTAATCGTGTGGAACGCTGTGTCTCTACAATTTTTTTATGTTGGTGAAGGTGAGCAGAAGCACATGAGGAACGACGACGGTTACGACCCGGACACAAATGATCGTGAAGATCGTGTTCTTCGGCTGCCGGCACCTCGGCACCGTTCGTCGTCAGCAAGGGACACTTTTTATGGTGGAGAGGTTTAATTAATCATCAAATCTCCATATCTGTCTATAGAAGAATTTGAAGTATTACCATTAAACCGTACCGATCATTTCTTTGTTTAATACTAACTCCTAAACATCGAATTTCTTAATGTTAATTGTTAAAATTTTGAAATTTTCATCAATTATTAGTAGGAATAATTTACATTTTCTAATTATTCTTACAAATAATTGATGAAAACTTCAAAATTTTAACAATTACCATTAACAAAATCAATGTTACTTAAACAAAGAAATGGTCGGTACGATTTAAGGCCAAAACTTCTAATGTTTCTATATACATATTCTATGGAGTTTTGATGAAAAATTTAGCCTTTCCACTATCAAAAAATGTCCTGAAGAACATGATCTTTACTACCATTTGTGCATTTAGGACATCTAATTCGTAATCGTCGTCGTTCCTTATGTGTGTATGTATATCTTCGCTAACATTGAACAATTCTAGTCACACTGCGTTACCCACGATTACCAACATTACTAATGGATATGTCTGCTTCTTGTAGATTGATTATTCTACCTCGTCCAAAGTCACTCATTGAGCTAAAAATTGCGCAACTTCAAATTGGTGGCAGTCTTTTACAATCGACTAAGACTAATTAAGAGAATAAGTTTGGTTTAAAGTGCCGAAATAATAAATAATGTCAAAATAAAAAAAACAAATGAAGTTTTATTGTCTATGACCACACGATTTTTTAATCTAATTTTCTTAAAATTTTGATCGTTTCTTGGCACGGATAAAATACATCTTTCCTAACAATGTACCCACGTTTACTGGGTATTCATTTACTTATAGCGTTGAGTATATCTAAAATTATGATAAAAAGTCGACAAGACTGAATTCCAGGCCATTTAATTCTCAATAGATGTAAGCCAAATAGCGTGCAATCAAAAAAAATCAACACTTAATAATGTGATTAACAAGTAAAAATAAAACAATACATTTTTGATACTTAGTAATCTAGTGTTATTTTAATTAAATTGAAAGGGTGTGTTTGTTAATTTCACATTAAGCCAGTGTTTTATACGCATGGCGCTTCTACCAGTAGTTCTCAACTTTTCTTACCTTGGAACACCCAAACACGTAACATGAATATTAAAGGCACCCATTTATTTTGATATTTATTCTTTATGGAAACGAGCAACTTTCTCCCAGATTCTCTGGCTGTGTTAAGAAGTGCGCTAACAGATTAAAAATGCATTGTAATGTTTTTACCTTTGTACCTTATGTGTTTACTTACAATTAATTTTCATCATGCATATGTTATATTTTTTAATTGTGTTTTATATTCATAGTTTTATTTAGGTATGTTTTAATATGTTAAATATACACGTATATTACGTTTATCATATCGACTTATTTGACTAAATAAACAAATAGATAAACGAAGTAATATTGGTTTTAAACTTAAGTTTAAATCAACGTTTTATACGCGTGGCGCATGAAGTAATATTTTGAGTATAGAAAAGACTGAACATTTTGATACGGGTGCTTGACTTCGCTTCGAGCCCGAATCTAAATTTTCAGGCTATTCTATATTAGAAATTTTACTTCACTCGTTAGAATTGTGTCTTACTTTAATTTACCAATTCAACTTAGTAAAAACCAATGAGTCCTTAAATGATAATTGTCGACAATAGTCATAATTGATACAAATCTCAATAAAAATCGGAAAATTGAGGAAATGTCAAAGATTAGGTAAATTGTCTAAAAACCTTATATCCGTGAATACAGCGTGTAAACGAACTACTGTACAGGCTCTCTACCCCATAAGGGGCAGCGTTTAAATAAACAATACCTGCATTTGAAATTACCATACCTTTAGTAGATAGCTCACAAATAATTATTAAAAATAATTAATAATAATAGGCCATATGATTGTGGTATCTGGTATACGCGCACATTGCGTATTTTAAGAGAGATTCCACATAGACTGGTAGTTTTTAAACGATTTGGATATCGAATTACACCATCCAGAAAAAAGTGGGTCAGATTGTGAAGAATTATGTCTATGTTATCGTTTTCATAAGTACCCATTGCTGACTAAATTCCGAATATTTTCTAAACGTGTTAATGAAATTCAATATTTTTCCTTATTAGGTTCACACTTCACTTTATCTCCACTCTTATTGAAATGTTTAGATAAGAGCGGCGTGGGTGGATGATTTTTAAACATAAAAATAGTTTGCTGTTTAGTCTATGGTGAAACTTATTCCATGAAACATCTACATTTTGTAACATGGCGCGATACGTTTATTCAAACATTGAATTGGCAGACATGTTTCTTATTTACGGTGAAACTCGGTGTAATTCCGCGGAAGCTGTAAGAATTTATCAAGAGCGATTTCCTGAACGACACTTACCACCGCCAAACCGATTTAGAAATTTATTACAAAGAGCACGCGACACTGGAAGTTTGCAGCCCGTCGTCGGAGGTGGTGACCGTCCAATGCGATATTTGCGAGCGGAAGATGAAATTTTGAATCTGTTGGAAGCGGATCCTGGTTTAAGTATCCGTATTATCGCCGCTCAGCTAAATGTATCGCACACATTTGTCAGCAGTGTTATACGAGACAATAATTTTTATCCGTATCACTACCAGCGTGTACAACATCTTCAACCCCATGATTTTCCCAAAAGAATTGCATTTTGTCAATGGATTTTGGCACAAAATGTTCAAAATCCTAACTTTACCAAAGACATTTTAGTGACCGACGAATCGTGCTTTACGCGTAATGGAAGTTTTAATTTCCATAATATGCATGTTTATGCAATAGAAAATCCTCGTGTTACGCGTAGAACTCATTTCCAGCATCGCTTCTCCCTTAATATCTGGGCAGGTATTTTAAATGATCAATTAATTGGGCCATTTATGTTCCCATTTAATTTGAATGGAGAACGATATTTACGATTTTTGCAAGATGACCTTTTAGATCTTCTAGAAAATGTACCCTTAGCGGTTCTTAGAAGAATGTGGTATTTGCAAGATGGTGCGCCAGCTCACTATGAAAGGCGTGTTAGAAGATATTTGGATGATGAGTTTCCAGGACGTTGGGTTGGTCCTGGAGGCCCTGTACCATGGCCTCCAAGAAATCCGGATTTAAACCCCTTAGATTTTTTTCTTTGGGGATACTTTAAAAGTGAAGTCTACACTACGGAAATTGACAATGCTGAAATGCTGATACAACGAGTAAACGCCGCGGCTAATACCATTCGTGAAAAACCTCGTGAAATGTATGCTACTGTCCGTGAAAATTGGATACGTAGAGCCCAAATGTGCATTGAGTGCGGCGGACGTCAATTTGAACACTTATTGTGATTTTTTTTATACGTGACCCAGTTTCATCTAGTAATTCTAGACAGTGTGTGTGTGTGTAGTGCATGCTAAGTGATTTATACGTCTCGCAGTAGTAACAGTAAATAAACAATACCACAAATGAGTGACCTAGTTTCATCTAGTCATTCGAGAGAGCGTGCGTGTTTAGTACGTGCGAAGTGATGTATGCGCCTCGCAGAAGTAAAAGTAAATAAAAAATACAACTTACGCATCCACGAAAAATATCATGAACACAGGTAACCAGAAGTTCTCAAAAAGGAAAAAATGCATGAAAAATTATGAAAAATCTAATATTTTTTCCGATTTTATTTTTGCTGCAATTGGTGTCAAAATATTTTGTGTATACGTCCTTAAGAGGATGTACATTAGTTCGATACACGCTGTATTTAATGACGGTAAACGGTAAATTATTACCAAAAACTCTTATAACTATCACAAAAATTAATAAAAATTGCAAAATTGAGGAAATGTTAAAGGTCGCGTTAAATTAGATGTTATATCGTCAGTTTTATGAACCAAACAAAATACTACAATTTGACTACATTTACTGAAAATGCTAACTACATTTTGATTCACATTTGAATACGCATTGACTGTCTATATCTTAATAATTTTTACAGCAATTCTGTTATTTGACTATACTGGAAATCCTAACTACATATTTATTTATTTATTTTGCAACAGAAATATATCCTCTGTAATTGGATATATTTCTGTTGTAAAATAAATAAAAAAATATGTAGTCAGTATTCTCAGTGTAGTCAAATAACAGAAGCATGAACAATACATTTTATAAATAAAAATACAAAATAAGAAACTATTCTAACATATTATATTAATATATGGGGCATTCCACGCGAAATCGGATACCATCTGGCTTTTGCATCTCCGATCTTTTTTAATTTTTTTTATGTTATAGTACCAAATGGGAGAGGCCTTCTTGATTTTTTTCATTTTTATTTGTGTAGCCGCTTTCGAGATATCGATTTTTGAAAAAAAAACGTTTTTCTTTTTTAAATGCTAATAACTTTGTGAAAAAAGGGCCAATTTTAACCCTTTTTTATTTTTTTTTTATTTTTGGTGCAACAGGTCCTAACTCTTCTGGTTATCGAGATAGTTAAATTTTCATTGCTCTCAAGAGTTACAAAACTGAATTTACTGTCGATTTAGAAACCAATATCATGTTTTTTGGGGAGACAGAAGAAAAATGCCTTCGCATACCTTCTGTTATCCCTCCCACGTGTGGGAAGGATAACAATAGGTTATGTCCGACTTGGACGGACCCCCTCTTGGTCTATCTGTTTAGGGCGGACTTTGACAGTACGCGGCTTTTTTTTCCCCCTCTTAGAGCGGACTTTGACAGTAATATGCCTTTTTCCCCCTCTTAGGGCGGACTTTGACAGTACGATGCCTTTTTCCCCCTCTTAGGGCAGACTTTGACAATACGATGCCTTTTTTTGGCATACCTTACTGTTCATTCTCATGATCAATGCCCTATTTGCTCATGGGTTAACGCGCCACTGACCAGCGACATCTAGTGCCCATACTCAATAAAAATATAATTATTCATAATTAATCGGCTGTTTATCTAATACAAGTACGTTTTGAATATAAAGTTGAAAAAATGTAGAAACCATATTTCTATAGAATTATCAAATTTTTAATATAAAATAATGATTTCCAAATAACACGTACTGATCGATTTTCTCGAAATTTTTATCTAAAAGACTGTGACTCATTCCGCAACTTTTAAGTATAGTCCAATAATGGGACAACAATAGGATCTATTTTTTTTTTTCGAATTTTTAAAATTTGATGTTTCAGCTATCAGTACTAAAAGTTAATAATAACCTTTCTCTTAGGTCCACCAGCAATAGTTTTTGCCATTTATAAAATGTAATAGATATGTCTTGATAATTTAATGGATTATTACTAAAGTCACTTATACAAAAATATTCGGAAAATATTTTTATAAAATTTTCAAATTTTTAATATAAAATGTTGATTTCCAATAAACACGTACTGATCGATTTTCTTGAATTTTTTTCTAAAAAACTGTCACTCATTACGCAACTAGGCTTAAAAGTTGCAGAATGAGTAACAGTCTTTTAAAATAAAATCAAGAATATCGATCAGTGCGTGTTTTTTGGAAATAAACATTTTAAATTAAAAATTTGAAAATTTTATATAAATATGGTTTTTAAAATTCTTTAGGTTATATATTCAAAAAGTATATTGAAAAATAAAAAATTCTAAAAAGAACGTTAAAATCGGCTCATTTTTCGCAAAGTTATTTAAAAAAAAGGAACGTTTTTTTTTAAACCGATATCTTGAAAACGGCTGCACAAGTAAAATTGAAAAAAATCACGGAGGCCTCTCTCATTTGGTACTATAATATGAAAAAATATGAAAAAATTGGGAGATGCAAAAGCCAGATGGTATCCGATTTGGCGTGGAATGCCCCATGTATATTATATGTGTTTTGTTATTAGTTTTAATTTATTCTAATGTGTTAAATTTATATTACTAGTTGTATAAAATTAGAGTCCAATGAATAAATAACATTTTTAAGATGTCTGACACTTTTATTTAATATAGGACCATCTCGCTACAAATCCGCCCCTGGGCAAGTAAAGTCTAACAATTTGCGTTTGCAGGTGCGTTAAGCTATGATTTTACTTCATGCTTAATCAAGGAGTAGAAAACACCTGTTAAACAAATAAAAAAAAACAAAATAAATCTTTTTTTAATTTAAGTTCTTGATGTAATTCTTCGAATTCTTGATTAAGTATGAAGTAAATATTTCGAATTTAAGAAAGCCTACAAATTTAGATTGGTTGTATAGAGAAGCGGAGAGACCAATTGAAATGTTCAGGCTTTTTTAAACTCTAAATATTTAGTTCATGCACCAGACATATTAAACACTGATTTAAAGTGAAGTTCAAAAACAGATAAGTCATATTTTATTACCCGATGTTAATAAAAGTGTTAAATATGTGAAATATAAGTAAGTTTTAAAATTTGGTTTGGTCGCGTAGCGCATAGCGCTACGCGACCAATCCAAATTTTCAGGCTTTTCTAAACTCGAAATTTTACTTTATGCACCACTCGTATAAGACGCTGATTTCAATTGAAGTTCACTTGTTAACAATATATTTGTGTTTTTAAAGTTTAAGGGTACTGGGTACTTAGGTACTAGGGGATTGTTCCCCTAAACCAGCCATAATCTAAGTGTGTTCCGCAAGAATTTAGAAAAAAATTCAAAACACCTCTCTCTGGTAGACCGTTCCGACGCCGCGTATCACGATTCACGAGGCGTAGCCGAACTTAGTCGCCTCATACAATTTCACTATACCGCCACCGCCGATGTCTACTTGTATGCGCGTAGTCGCTTTAATAAAAGCCGCCTCTGAGATTAGACGCTATAATTGTGAACAAGCGACTTTCGGCTCTAACTTCAAAACGTAAGGTCAAGATTGTTTACACCGCATTTTTTGTATTTCTATTTTTATTTCGGCTTTTTATTTATCAAAGGCGCCAACTCGAGTATTCTTGAGAGTGTTCGAGATCGAGGCTAGGACTATAAAAGCGACGATCGCGCCTCGACACATAGTCAGTCGACGATTAGCGTTCGCAGCGATAAGTACCTACCTGCTACAAACAAAGTGTTTATTGTTCTACTGCTGTATTCTGATTGTATCAGTTTTGTACATTTATTCTTTGGACTAAACTCTTCTACGCAGTAACGATCGTGCATTATTTTGACCCCACCATTCTGACATGTAGCATTATTAATACAGAAGAATGGAACGTTGCCTTAAAGCGGTTAAACGTGTTGCAACAACATCTTCTAACGAAGCCGAATGTTCAAAAGCAGTACGCGCGGAGTATACAGCAATTACCGATCCAGACGATGATGCAACGACGTCAAGTTCCCGGTTTCAAAGGTGAAAAAAAGGAAGTATGTTGAATCATATATCAAACTGCTTCCTAATAGTTCCATGGCACCTGCCAAGTTGCGCCGACATTTAGAAACTGTACACCCCGAGTCTAAAGCCAAGAATAAAGAATTTTTTGTACATAAAAAAGAACAGTTATTGGAAAGTCGAAAAACTATGATGCATGTAACGCAAACTATCAATCAAATGGCCACAAGGGCATCATATTTAGTTAGCTATCGCATTGCACAAGCAGGTGAAACGCACACTATCGCTGAGAATTTAATAAAACCATGTGTGTTAGACATAACAAAATGTATGCTCGATGAAAAATCTGCAAAGCATCTTCCTACTGTGCCGCTATCAAACGATACTGTTTCACGGCGAAATTATGATCTGGCAAGCTACTCAAGAACTAGTTACACGTCTACAAAAAACACGATTCGTCTTGCAAATAGATGAGTCGACTGATGTCGCTGGTCTGGCTATCTTGCTGGTTATCGTGAGATATTCATATGAAAGTTCTTTTGAAGAAGACATGCTTATGTGTTCACCGCTGCCCACAAACACTACCGGAGAAGACATTTTTGATAAAATAAATATATTTTTTGAGGAGAATAATCTCAGTTGGAACGATTGCATTGACATTTGTACAGATGGGGCCAAGGCCAAGGATGAGTGTCACAAATAAAAAATAAAGCGCCTAATTGTAGTTCCAGCCATTGTATCCTGAATAGACAAGCACTGGCGATGAAGCAAATGCCGTCAAATCTAAAATTAGTTATGGATGAAGCGGTAAAAATAATTCATTTTATCAAATCACGACGACTACAATCTCGATTGTTCTCATTATTGTGTGAAGATTATGGCAGCAAACATAAAACACTGCTGCTTCATACAGAAGTGAGATGGCTGTCCCGTGGTAAAACTTTAACAAGGCTCTTTGAACTTAGAGCCGAGTTACAAATCTTTCTTTCAGATACTTCTTTTAATTTGAATGGCCGTTTGTATGATAAAACTTGGTTGCTCCGACTGTCTTTTATGGCGCATATTTTTCAAAAACTGAACGAATTAAATTTATCATTGCAAGGTAAACAGACAAAAGTGTTCCAAGCCTGTAACAAAATAACTGCCTTCAAAAGAAAATTAGATTTTTGGATTATTTGCGTTGGAAAGAGAGAAATAGAAAGCTTTAGGTCACTTAGTGAGTTTATTAGCGATAACGACTCAGAAATGTTTCAAGTTGATGTATTTGAAGAATTGGTCCAATATCTCACTTCGATGCGCGCATCTTTTGAGAAGTATTTTCCCTAAGAACAGAATACAAAAATGAAACTGAATTCATGGATTCATAATCCTTTTTTTACCCAACTTACAAAAGCCCGAAAGTATGTCAAACGAGATATATGAATCTCTTTTAGAAATGTCATCAGACACAAATATGGAGTCACTGTTCAAAACGACGCCTCTCAACGATTTGGTGCAGAATCCGTGATGAATATCCAATGCTTGCCAAAATGGCTCTGAATATTCTTCTCCCGTTCCCTACAACATATTTGTGTGAAACAGGATTCTCAACATATGCAGCCACGAAAACAAAATACCGCAATAGACTGGACGCCGAACCTGATATGAAACTTCAACTGTTCTCTATCAAACCTGATGTCAAGCAATTTATGAAAAATAAAAAACAGTTTCATACCTCCCATTAGTTAGATTTGTTTTCTTTTTTAATATCTTATATTATTATACTTGTTATGTAAGTAAGTAACAAGTAACTGTTACATGGTACTTTTATTATGCTTATTAATAAAGAATACACTTTTAAAAACTATTGTTTTATTGTAGGTTTCCGTCAAGTATCTCGCTTTCTAAAAGGGTTCCGTCACCAAAAAAGATTGAGAACCACTGCCGTAGACTATACATTACTTTTTATAAGACAGGTTTTTTTGTTTTATTGTTACCAATATATATTTGAATTTTTGACGCATTTAAACACAGAAGTAAATATTGTATTAAGATTACGAGAGAAACATTCCTGTAACGTTCACTTAATTGCTGTAAATCTGGTTGTATACAATACAGGTTTCATGCATTCATCATATGCAACTTAACATACATAAATTTGTATCCACTTAACATACAAATTTATGTATGTTAAGTTGCATATGATGAATGCATGAAACCTGTATTGTATACAACCAGATTTACAGCAATTAAGTGAACGTTACAGGAATGTTTCTCTCGTAATCTTAATACAATATTTACTTCTGTGTTTAAATGCGTATACAAATAAGAGTAATCACTCGTATTACATGAGCGTTGCTTTGTCAACGGTGCAGCAACATTTTTTTTTGAACGTTAGCATGCAACGTTCCTGCAGGCGCTCATTTAGCGTTTATGCTACGTTTTTTCAACATTCATCGAACTTAAAACGCAACGTTTCATGTTACGCGGCAACATTGATGCAAAGTGTCATGCAACATTTCTTTGCTAAGTGGGTTGACATGAGAATTAAGACCATATTTTTGTTGTTCTAAAACTAAATTTACTATGAATTTTAACTATAATAGAAACGTCTATATTAATTAATAAATTATTTTAATCCACAAATAAAAGTAAAGTGATGTTTGTGGAACGCTGCATTGGTATTATATTTAATTATATTTAGAATATTATATTTTATAACAATAAGTAATTTCAGATATCTCGAAACTAAGAAATATTAATAAAAACAAATATTTACAAGCACGCAATAAGTTCCGAAGTAATCCTTTAGTAGGTATAAAATAAAAATCAATTCCCTGCTGAATGTTTCAAAACATGTAACTGCCGGCGACATCTTTCCCCGCACTCGTGAACTTTGTGACAAGCCTGCCATTTCAGTGCGAGGGAACCTGCATTGACCTAACTTATCGACAACTCTGCTTTCAAACCTAATTTTACGAAAATCTTCCTTAACTACAGATTTGTTTTCTTAATTTAAATATATTAGGTATATTGTAGAGAAATACGCTTGATTACGTATGTTTTACGTATTCTTTAGTGGCGTAATAGATTCATATTTAAATTATTTTTGCCTTAATTTATTCATTTAATTTAAGATCTAGTGCTAAATTATGCTTATTGCAATAATGCTATCTATTATTTATCAGTATTAGATTTAAAAATCTTGTTCATCCATTAACTAACTTCATTTACTTCAATAAAATAAAAAATAAAAAAAGGAGTAATCGCAAGTATTCTTATTCAACGCTTGTTACTTTATTTCTAAATATTAGCAAATGATTGTACCATTCTTTTAAAAATTAATGCGTGATTGCAACAACATCCAATTTGAATAGATGGTTAGGTCACATATTAAAACGAAGTTGGATTTTTAGTTGAGTACAAATCTTACGTTTAGTTGATTTACAAAACCCTTTACTAGCATTTTTTAATAGCGCAACACATTTTGTTGGCATAGGAATCACAGTCCATTCGGCCAAAGATTAAATTGATAAATCACTGATTTCTATAGATTTAATTATAAATTACATATTAGTAATTGTTAAAATTAACATTTAAGACACCACAATACATTTACATACATCTATAGACCCACCAAACCCACTCGGCCACTGAGGCCCCAGGGTAATAAATTATAGGGTTTATTCGAAGAGAGAAAAAAACAGCACATACTCATATTAAATTAAAAGTATTTTGTAACTTTTATAAATTAAATAAATTTTTTATTCAACATTTTTGCATACATACTACAACTATGAACTTGATTAATTATTTGAATTATAAGAACTTGTATTTTTACAACTTAAAATCAAAGTTTAATGCTGTTAAAAAATATTCACATTTTACAACAATTTCTTGATTTCTAAATTTGCAAACGTAAATTCATCATTATACATTTTTATTTACATTTCTCATCTTTTAATTCAGCGTCGCCTTCATTTCCTGTATTCATGTCTGTACTTGTATAGAGCATAGTTGAATTATTTTGTGGGGATCAAACTTCTGAAATGCATCCTAACTAAACTTAATTAAAGTTAGTAGTTGCCAACAAAACGCCAAATAATTAAACAATTTAAATGCAAAGGAACTTCCACGAAAATGCAGCAAACTTGAAGAGATTAGCAGTGAGGACATTGCAAATTGCAACGTTCTCACCACATGGAATAACAACTAAATGTTTGAATTAAATATATGGCAAGTGTTCACTGAATTTGAAAATGTACACATACAAATAAAAAGTGGCCTATAAAACTTATTTATATTTTTAGGAAATACATTTTTTTTAATAAAAACAAGTAAGCTTGTGAAATATTATTAACGTTTTTTCTAAGAAATAGTCTTAATTATCCCATATTTATAACGTTCTATATAACGTGAACTTGAGAAACTATAATAATTATTACATGTAACGTCATTGACTAAGAAATGTACATGTGAGCTTGTGAAATAAGGTCGATTATATTTAAAAATATTATAAAATGTGTTGTGTCAAAACAACGGGCAAGTTTCAAGGGTTAGAATTTAGACTATCAAAGAAACAGATTAAGACAATATTTTTATTTATTTTAATAACTCGTTAATCTACAAGAATAATACTCAATAAAACTACAAAATCCTTTCTAAATTTACAAAAATAGTTTTATAAACCATATAGCAAAATTAACCAAAACTGATATAATCGCGCACAATATTGGTTCAATTCCTCTAATTTCATCATGTTAAATGTAAATAAAAGATCCAAATTTCCTATCTGGTAACATATGTTTTTGATAATATACCGATGCATATTTTGGTGACGCTTCGGTAACAATGCAATGTTTATTAAGTAAGCTCAAGACAGTGCTTTCTTCTTTGGTATCTAACAAATTTCTCCAAATGGATGATTTCGACGTCAATTTTATTTACAACTTAATACTATATGTACCATAACTGACCTTCATTCATGTGCGTGTCCGTCGTTTTAGATATTCCCGATATATTATATTGATCGAATTTGACTAAAAAATGGCCATTAAGTTTTTGCTAAGCTACAGGCTTCATTGTCATACATTGAAACGCTATTCACAAAGCAGAATATTTTATTATACCATTTGCTTGCGGACTATATATTTACTAGTTACATTTAATGTATCAAAATGTTGATTGATTTGTTTACGCTACGCTACGCTGTTGTTAGTATTCATATCCCATAGTACACACTTTATATTTTTAGGCAATCGTCGTTTTCATAAAAGCGTTCAATTTGAAACTTCTAACGAGTGTTTTTAGCATGAAGAAAATGTTTAGTTTAGAAGAGCTTAAACTTAAACAGTATATTTTGAACTTAACTTTAAATTAGTGTTTTATACGCGTGACGCATATTTGGATTGGTCACTGCGATCGCTGCGCTGCGGTGACAAGAAATACAAACGGGACTTAGTTTCAGGGTATACCTCGTACATTGATTTCACAACAGTAATAAAATGTTATGCATAACGTAAACATGCGAAATAACGTAAATGTTATATTTATCGTGTTTGTTAGGAAATAAGATTATTACATTTACAAATATTTTCTATATAAAAATACACGTTATTGTAAAGTGAATCAATATTCACTCTATTTTATATTAAGAAAACGTTACTCTCATTATCAGATGAGATGTACGTTATTAATTAAGGTCGCGTTTTAAGTGGAGTTATGTACAGAACGAATACGTATATGTTATATCTAACGTGTTACCCACGGCATCCGCCTGTTTTTTAAGTGTTAAAACGTTAGTGATAACGTAAACTTTACCCAATAAGTGTACATTACAAGTGCCTTAATTAATACAAAATCTACTTGTACGCTACCTTGCGAAATGTAGACGTTATTTTTTTATGTTTTTGTTTACGGAATAGGGCAGAGTTATTTTCACCAAATCCACTTGTAATGTGATTATATGGGCATAACTTTCATGTTATTACTAACATTTTGCTTACAAGCTTCGATAAAATGTTATAAATACCTAAGTTTAAGAAAAACAATTTTAACAATATATACTTTCTGGATCACACAATTTAAATTAAATAATTCAAGTTATGCATGTCCTGTATTTTTTTTTGTATAGAAGTAATGCATTTTGTTATATTATTAAATCCTCTAGTATATTTAAGAAATACAGTCAGAGAGTTTTCTCGTTTTTTTTTTGTAATAACACTTAATGCCTACAGAAAAGGGTCGAATCCACTGTAATTCCATACGAAAGTTCTTTCATCGTCCTTTTAATACATCTAATTTAGTTCGAGGCATCATAGTTACCCGTTCTCTTCTGTTTTTTTTTACGATACCCTCCGTGAGATTTTTCATTGGTACCTTCAACAAATTGAGGGGAAATTCTTTATACTTTATTACAAAAGACAGCTTCTACACACGAATGTTTAAAACTTATTTTTACAGAAATAATTTAATTAATTAGTTACCAACTTTTCTGCTTACTAAATAAATTTAAAAAATCTAATATTCTTATAAAACGAACGAAAATGCATATCTAATGCCTATTTTAAATTTAAGATTGAGCTAAAAATAGATTCTGTAGATTAGTGTTTCCCACCCTTTCTATGATCGATCATACTCCTCCTACCCTATAAATTCTAATATCCCAGTACAATATATCCCTTATGTATATATTATTTTAGTAAAGACAACTAGTTTAGGTCACATGAATTGTAACAGAGAAAATGTGAAGAGCTACAAAATTTTATATCAATTTGGCTGCGACTATATTCATTATATTTATTTTAGATACTACACTTTGAGTAATAACAAAAGATTAAATAGCTGTTTTTGAACTTTAGAATAAATCAGTGTTTTATAGTTTGGATTTGGACGCTTTACTTCGCTCCCTGCCCAAATCAAAATTTTCAGGCTTTTCTAAACTCGAAATTTTTAATTTCACTGTAAAATATGCGTTTCTGCGAAACCCAATTCGGATTCTGAGATGAACTAGGAACAAAATATGCGCTATTTGCACTCAATATTCTGGCACAACGATGTTTGAATGTGAACCAGAATATGTATGTCTGCTTTATTGATTATTACAAGGTCTTCAAGAAAGACCGACATGAGTAATTAATTCTAATTCTAATAGATAAGATCTTAGACACAACATAATTACCAAACTATATTATAACCAAAAAGCTGTTCTACAAATCGAAGATACTTCCTTCACAGAGAAGTTAGAACCAAAAGAGGAGGAGAGGTTAGACAAGGATGCATACTATCATGAACTCTCTTCAACACCTACTCTAAAAAAGTGATAAACATCGCCTTAACAGACGCAACTAGAGGCATCAAAGTAAATAAAGTAAACTAAATACTCATCAATAACAAAATACGCTGACGACACAAGATTAGTAAAATCCGTTTACGTCCTTTTTGGTTCGGTGATGTAGCTAGCGGATGCATTTTATTTTGCAGTCAGCGTCTGGTTGACATTGTTTTCCCACCGCATTGCCAGATTTATTTATTTATGTAAAATAAAGTGGCACATTCATATTGAATACAATTCTAACCCAAATTGCAATAAGCATTAATACTTAATGTATTATTTCTCATTTTCGTTTCTATCGTTAATTTTCAAATAATTTTAATTTTTCACCACTAATTTAAACAGAGATGTCACAACAATGTACCTATCTATTTAGAAAATGTAACCTTATACTGAAAACAACCTATCCTTGCACAAAAAGAAAAAATAAGACCATTAACTATTATAAATTTAATCTTCTATACATATTGAAAAAGAATTGTACAATCTTGTATCAATAATTAAATGTTAACACGAGATCATACTGTAATAATATAGAATTAAAATATGAAAATCATTATAGAGAATATATTTCTATTCAATATTAAATAATTATTGTATTACACGTAAATATGAATTACACGTAAATATGAATACAAATGTATTCTCAATAACGATTTTCATGTTTTAATTCTATATTGTTATAACATGATCTCGTGTTAAAATTAAATTACTGTTACAAGATTGTAAAATGGCAATTACATACAATTTTTAATTTCTACCAAGGTAAACACACACTAAACAATATTATTATTATTTTGAAACTTAGGAAGGGTAAATCTTTGCCCCATCCTCCAAGTGAAATTCCATTTTTAACAATTCGTCAGGTGTATACAGGGTGTATACACCTGACGAATTGTTATTCTAAATAACTTCTAGTTTGATAATGACAAGTTAAAGTTGTCGAAACTATAGTCACAATAAAAACCTCAGTTATACAAACAAAGTTTAAGTGTCTAATTTGTGTAAAATATAAAAACGAATTAACATCGACTTTCTGCAAAAAATGTGTTTATTACTCTCCCAAATATTCATTGAAGCAACTACTTCCCGAGCTAATACCCCAACAGATATTTATTATTCAATAATTATTTAAGTTACAGAACAGATTTACTGTTTTTATGCATAATTTATTTTTAAAATGTAACCATCAGGTCAAATTATTCTCTCAGCAAACTAAATATACAAACAGAAAATAATAATTTTGAAAAGTGACGGGTAATGAATATTAATTAAAAGATATTTAAAAGAAAAAATCTTATGGTACGCAATATTCGAGTGAAATACAAGATGTTCCATTTAGAAAACTTACTTTAATGAAATCATATCAGAAAATCGGCTATATCTCCTTAGTCGTTTAACGTAACCTTATCAAACCCGTTATCTTTGTATTCCTAATTAAAATCTCTAACTGATTCTGAATTGAAATATAGGGTGCTCCATTTACAAAAATCAAACACTAACAAATTCATAGTTTATTTATTTTACTCCCTGTATATTTGGGTATAGTGTATAAAATCTCGTTAAAAACTATTCCAAATGCTTTTTTATGGTGAATCACGCTGTACAATATTGTATCAAAGGCATCTTTTAATACAGATATTTAATATTGTATCAATAATGAGTAACATTGATCATTCAAGAACAGATATCGGCCACGATTGCGCAGTTGTAGGCTAGTTGGTTCCTACTCAGCTTCGCCGTAGTTCGACAAACTCCTATTTTTCTCCGAGTTTTCTTATGCAACAGTGATTCTGTATGATCAAAGTGCCTAGTTATTTCTGTGGTAAGTACTATATAATATATAGATTAATACAGATATTTAATATTCTATCAATAATAAATAACATTGATCATTCAAGAACAGATATGCTCAGCTTCGCAGCATCAGTGATTCTGTATGTCAATTTTTTAAGTGTTTAGTTATTTTTGTGGTAAGTTCTATATAATACATAAATAAATGTAAGTGTAGGCTTGCATGTAAGCGAACGTTGTCACAAACAATAATACATAACCTGAAAAACTTTTTTGTGAAATAGTTCTTGCTCTCTTGCAATTTGAATTCAGTTATAAAGGAGGTGCATTATTGAATGTCTTTAATCATTAGCTCATGACAGACATGGAATGACACTTTTAACGGCCTCGCTGTCTCCTAGAAAAATCGACCCCCATAGCCGAGTTTCACTAAATTCCACGGAATTTCACTTGGAGGATGGGGCAAAGATTTACCCTTCCTAAGTTTCAAAATAATAATAATATTGTTTAGTGTGTGTTTACCTTGGTAGAAATTAAAAATTGTATGTAATTGCCATTTTACAATCTTGTAACAGTAATTTAATTTTAACACGAGATCATGTTATAACAATATAGAATTAAAACATGAAAATCGTTATTGAGAATAGATTTGTATTCATATTTACGTGTAATTCATATTTACGTGTAATACAATAATTATTTAATATTGAATAGAAATATATTCTCTATAATGATTTTCATATTTTAATTCTATATTGTTACAGTATGATCTCGTGTTAACATTTAATTATTGATACAAGATTGTACAATTCTTTTTCAATATGTATAGAAGATTAAATTTATAATAGTTAATGGTCTTATTTTTTCTTTTTGTGCAAGGATAGGTTGTTTTCAGTATAAGGTTACATTTTCTAAATAGATAGGTACATTGTTGTGACATCTCTGTTTAAATTAGTGGTGAAAAATTAAAATTATTTGAAAATTAACGATAGAAACGAAAATGAGAAATAATACATTAAGTATTAATGCTTATTGCAATTTGGGTTAGAATTGTATTCAATATGAATGTGCCACTTTATTTTACATAAATAAATAAATCTGGCAATGCGGTGGGAAAACAATGTCAACCAGACGCTGACTGCAAAATAAAATGCATCCGCTAGCTACATCACCGAACCAAAAAGGACGTAAACGGATTTTACTAATCTTGTGTCGTCAGCGTATTTTGTTATTGATGAGTATTTAGTTTACTTTATTTACTTTGATGCCTCTAGTTGCGTCTGTTAAGGCGATGTTTATCACTTTTTTAGAGTAGGTGTTGAAGAGAGTTCATGATAGTATGCATCCTTGTCTAACCTCTCCTCCTCTTTTGGTTCTAACTTCTCTGTGAAGGAAGTATCTTCGATTTGTAGAACAGCTTTTTGGTTATAATATAGTTTGGTAATTATTTTGTGTCTAAGATCTTATCTATTAGAATTAGAATTAATTACTCATGTCGGTCTTTCTTGAAGACCTTGTAATAATCAATAAAGCAGACATACATATTCTGGTTCACATTCAAACATCGTTGTGCCAGAATATTGAGTGCAAATAGCGCATATTTTGTTCCTAGTTCATCTCAGAATCCGAATTGGGTTTCGCAGAAACGCATATTTTACAGTGAAATTAAAAATTTCGAGTTTAGAAAAGCCTGAAAATTTTGATTTGGGCAGGGAGCGAAGTAAAGCGTCCAAATCCAAACTATAAAACACTGATTTATTCTAAAGTTCAAAAACAGCTATTTAATCTTTTGTTATTACTCAAAGTGTAGTATCTAAAATAAATATAATGAATATAGTCGCAGCCAAATTGATATAAAATTTTGTAGCTCTTCACATTTTCTCTGTTACAATTCATGTGACCTAAACTAGTTGTCTTTACTAAAATAATATATACATAAGGGATATATTGTACTGGGATATTAGAATTTATAGGGTAGGAGGAGTATGATCGATCATAGAAAGGGTGGGAAACACTAATCTACAGAATCTATTTTTAGCTCAATCTTAAATTTAAAATAGGCATTAGATATGCATTTTCGTTCGTTTTATAAGAATATTAGATTTTTTAAATTTATTTAGTAAGCAGAAAAGTTGGTAACTAATTAATTAAATTATTTCTGTAAAAATAAGTTTTAAACATTCGTGTGTAGAAGCTGTCTTTTGTAATAAAGTATAAAGAATTTCCCCTCAATTTGTTGAAGGTACCAATGAAAAATCTCACGGAGGGTATCGTAAAAAAAACAGAAGAGAACGGGTAACTATGATGCCTCGAACTAAATTAGATGTATTAAAAGGACGATGAAAGAACTTTCGTATGGAATTACAGTGGATTCGACCCTTTTCTGTAGGCATTAAGTGTTATTACAAAAAAAAAAACGAGAAAACTCTCTGACTGTATTTCTTAAATATACTAGAGGATTTAATAATATAACAAAATGCATTACTTCTATACAAAAAAAAAATACAGGACATGCATAACTTGAATTATTTAATTTAAATTGTGTGATCCAGAAAGTATATATTGTTAAAATTGTTTTTCTTAAACTTAGGTATTTATAACATTTTATCGAAGCTTGTAAGCAAAATGTTAGTAATAACATGAAAGTTATGCCCATATAATCACATTACAAGTGGATTTGGTGAAAATAACTCTGCCCTATTCCGTAAACAAAAACATAACTGAGGTTTTTATTGTGACTATAGTTTCGACAACTTTAACTTGTCATTATCAAACTAGAAGTTATTTAGAATAACAATTCGTCAGGTGTATACACCCTGTATACACCTGACGAATTGTTATTCTAAATAACTTCTAGTCACAGATTCATTCTCAACATGGCACTCTTTAGAAAAAAAATTGTAAAATTTTACATATCAAATGTATATTAAACTATATGTGTGATACATCATTAAATTCAGAAAAAATACTCTTTCAAAAAATATTAAAATCGAAAATGGCGCCCATAAGAAAAACAACAGTTGGCTATGGTCCCTGGGTAAATGTTATAGATATTTTAAAATAAAATGTGTTACTAGATTTCTTGTTAAAAAGTTCCTGTATAATGTCAAAGTTGTAAATGTCTAAATTCAATAGTTTTTGAATATAAAAATAAAAACAAAATTTAAAAAAATCAGTTTTTTGACAATATCTCAAAAACGAAAGAAGATATTGCAAGTTTGTGATTAGATTATTATTGGGCTCTAAAATATGCACCTTTGCCTTAATTTAACCGACTCTCTAGCTCTCATAATAACGGAGATTCCTGTGTTGAGAATGAATCTGTGGACACTCTGTATATAAAAACTTACGATTAGAAAACCGCTTTGAAAATGGGGATGTATATTAGGTCAAGCTGGTCGTTAATTACGGTAATTTCCGACTAAGCGCATGCTCTGTAAATTTCCAGAGACTCCAGGAGGTCCATCTTACGACCCTTTTCGACTAAATGTATTACTGACAGTACATCCTCGCCAAAAGTATGATTGTTTTTAATCATATGTCTAGCGAATGACAACTTATCAATCAAATTAGGCCCTCCGGAGGAGTTGAGTCTGATGTTAAAATTACGACCAGATTGGCCAATACACTCCTTTTCAATCGCTGCAAGTTAGTTTACATATCCCTGATCTGTGAGCAGGGCCGGCTGTTTTTGAAAAATTATTTCATTTTTGTTTTCTATTTTAATCCGAATACTTTAACTTTTATGAACATACTTGTAGCATTAAAACGAAATCCGAAATCCAAAGATCAATAAAAAATAAACTAACTTTATTTATCTATTTTGGTATGACACTGAATTTATTTTATTGTAAGCAAGATAATTCAACATTCGAATATAGATATCAGGGCCCCTATTCACAGCTACGATGCAATTTGTCATCGGTGAGAAGTCGCAATGAAATGACGTCATTTTGGAAAGAATTTACCAAACCGTATGGAGTAAAATTACGTCATTTTGGTGCAAGTTCTCACCGATGACCAATTGCATAGTTGATGTGAATACAGGCCCAGTATTGTAAACTCATATATTTAATGTATTTTCAAAATATCGTGAATATTGATTTAAATCTTCTTTAATGATCGCAATCGAAATTGCTAAAGAATTGAAAGTTACACCTAAATTTAAGAATCGATGAACTAGTGTAAAAACATAACAATTTTGTTATAAGGAAACCGATTAACCGATTTTATCTTGCGAAGAAATTTTCCGCTCAGACAGTTTTAAAATTTAGGTTAAATTTCACTTTAAAATTTTACATGTTTGTTGATTTGGTAAATATTTTTACATTTTTGTCAAATTATCCCAATTTTCACAGTTCTGAAGTTTTTGTAAAATTTTATGTTGTGTGTTGGTCCTAACGATTATATTTAAAATAGTAATAATTGCTTAAAATTTGTAATTTTTGTTAAATATTGACAGTATACTGTCACATATTTCATTTAACATTTGTAATATTATTGAACATGTGATCAAACTCAAGTCGAAGTATATTTTGAACTTCAGTTTAAATCGGTGTTTTATACGCGTGGAGCATGAAGTAAAATTTCGAGTTTAGAAAAGCCTAAAAATTTGATTTGGTCGCGTAGCGCTACGCGTTACGCGACCAAATAAATTTTTAGGCTTTTCTAAACTCGAAATTTTACTTTATGCTTAATATGGGCTTGGAAACGCACGTTAGAGGCTTTAAATTAAAAGTTTAAAAAAGTGTTTATCAATCCTCTCGTTTTTTTTCTAAGTACACATCAGGAGTTTTGAATGTACATTTTTAGACATTCGTTGTTTTTATAATAACTTTTAATTTGAAACTTCTAAAGAGTGTTTCAAATCCCAGATTAAGATTAAGCGGAGCGAAGCGGAGCGACCAAACCAAATTTTCAAGCTTTTCTAAACTCGAAATTTTACTTCATGCGCCACGCGTATAAAATACTGGTTTACAGTAAATTTTAAAATACACCTACTCCTTATCAAGTATAAGGAGTAGGTGTATTTTTAAATTTACTGTAAATTTACCTTACGTCTACAAATGTTTTCTATTTACTAATATACTTATACAGCCTTTATTGTAATTCTTGGATTCTGAAATATTACTTTTTTATATTTAATTGTAATTTTAATAAGGAGGAAATAGTATTATAAAAACATAATCATTTTTTTTTAAATATTATTGTGGTCTGACTATTTTGGGGGTAAAGAAATCCCTCCCAGTGAATCTTGTTCAAGGCTCCGCAACTTAAATTTTCACCGGGCCCCGCTTTTGTTTGGGCCGACCCTGTCTGTGAGCAGAAACTTGCAGCGATAATATGTATTTGTCAATCTGTTTGTAATTTTAACATCAGACTCAAGAAGCATTTTCGCTCTTTTCGGCTTAATTTGATTAATAAGTCGACATTCGTTAGACATATGGTGGACTACTTTAAATTTTCGTTGTGTGTGCATCACACTCATAAAGCATATGTATCAGAAAATCGGCTATATCTCCTTAGTCGTTTGACATAACCCTATCAAACCCGGTATCTTCGTTTTCCTAATTAAAATCTCTAACCGATTGTAAATTGAAACACAGGGGGTTCTATTTAAAAAAATAACTATTACCTGAAAGGTTATTTATTTTGGACACCCAGTATATTTGGATATGCTGTATAAAATTTCGCTAAAACAATATTTAAAATTTTAAAATCTGTTCCGAAATAACCAAGTTATAGGGGAAGGGGGGGGGGGAGGTGATATTATTGGTGAATCACCCTGTAGATGTATTGAATATTATTATTGAAGGATGAATGATATATATTAATAATACAATATTGTACTCAAATAAAATATTTATTAATGTCTGATCAATTGATCAATTATATTCATTATTGACATAATATTTCACAATTGTATACCATTGATACAATATTTTACATGTATTAAATATTTGTTATTGATACAATATTGTACAAAAATGTAATATCTATTATTGAATTATTATTGTTGATACAATATAGAAAAAAAATGTTTATACTGGATTTATGCAATATTTCATCTATAATGAATATTAATATAGTATCAATAACCACAAACAAAATTGTGAAAATATTGTGTGCATGTTAATAAACACTTGCAAGGTATAAATATAGATACAATATTGTTACCGTATAAATAGAAGGTTATTTTCTACTAGAAATATTTACTTGTCGCGGACCACCGGTTCGGAACTACCGCCCTATAGTAACACTCTACCGCCCTATAGTAACACTCTCTGCATTAATAAATCATAAATAAATAAATGAAAGCATAAACAAATATATTTCGTCGATTATTATGCATTTAGTTGAAGCAGTTCTATTAATTTTCAATTACCTCTTTTAAAATTAAAATTAGAATTAAAAAAATTAAGTTGGCATTATAAGTAGGCATCCCCACGGTGAAAAGTGTGTGCGAATTAATAGAGCCAAGAAAGTGATTTTAACTTGAAAAAATTATATAAAAACGTGCCGACAGTATTTAAGCAACAAAATAACGGTAAAGTAAAATACAATAAAGATCTAATAACGCAAATAAAGGAAACAAAATACATTAGTGCGAATAGTAAGAACATAACCTCAGAAAAGAGCCGTGAGATTCACAAAATTCCAAGAATAAAAATAAAACCACAACAATACGACCATCAATATATTCTCACTAAAATCGTCGCTAAATTAGTGCACCGGTAAAGCCTACACTTAATAAACTGAAGATCGCAGGTTCAAATCTTACACATGCTGTTTTATTTTTATAAAATAAAATACAGTAACCAATGAACTGGAAATAAAGTTACTTACAACTGGTATTAGTATTTCTTTCTCCTAGAGGTCGATTCGGAAAAACGCTGCGCCAGTAGCCGTAACAAAGTAAATAAATAAAAAGCAAATAAAAAAATCTTTAAATTCTATAATATTATAATATAAGAATAATAAAATATAAACTCATGAACGACACAAAAAGAAAACTTCACGACAGTAGCATTGAAAATACAGTTTCGGTAGAAAGCGACATATTTCAAAAAAGTAAAATTGTAGCAAGGTCTCCTGACAATAAAAAAGAATCGAAAAAGGAAATGGAAGAGATACTCAGCGCAATTCAAGCGATGAGAGTTGAAATGAATAAGAGATTCGATAAAAGTAACGAACATATGAAAAAAGAAGTTGAAAAAATAAATCACGAACTTGACCACATCAAGGAAGAAATTAAGAAAAAGGAAGAAGAATGGAACGAAGAAAAAATAATCTTGTACAATAAAATACAGAACTTGGAAGAAAAAGAAGAAAAATCCGAAAAAGAAAGAAAAAGGAATAACATTATAATAAAAAAATGCCGATATAAAAGAAATTGCAGATATAAAAGATCTAATAAAGAACAAACTACAAAGACAACCGAAAATAGCAGAAACCGTTGAAATAAAAAAAAAAGTATTGTATTAGTAAAAATGCAAACATGGCAAGATAAAAAGAGCAAAATGGAAAACAGAAATAAACTAATAGGAACTGATATATACATAGACAATGACATGACAGTACAAGAGATGAAAATCCAAAGAACCTAAGAGAAATGGCAATAAAGGAGAGATAAAGGAAATAAAGCTAAAGTGGGATATAAGAAAATAACAATAAATAAGAGAATATACAGCTGGAACGAACTAAATACACAAAAAATAGTAAAAAACTAAATAGAACAATCTGTGCTGATAAATCTATAACGAAAAATTCGACAAAAAAAGGGAAAAGGAACAAGCGAAAAAATATAATAAACCTTTGTACGTGGAATATAAAAACAATGTTAAAAACAGGAAAGGTGGAAGAAATAGCTGGGGAACTAATAAAATACAACGTGGACGTAGCGGCGCTGCAAGAAATAAGGTGGAAGGGATCAGGAGAAATAAGCAAAACTCCATATATTCTCTGGTCACGTTACCGTTCAAACATTAGTATAAATGAAATTGCCAATTCTTGGCTATACTGAGGAGAGATAAATCTCGAAACGCGTTTATAGATGGCCTGAATAATTTGACCCAAATTGTTACATTTGCAGTAGGTTACTGTATGTAACAGCAAACACGTGTTGTATAATTTAATGTCCGTCGGGGTATTAGCCCGGGAAGTAGTTGTTTCAATGAGTGTTTGATATAGTCTTTGTAAGACTAACTTGTTGTAGATTGCGAAAAGAATCGCACTTTTAATGTTTGAAGTATTCTGCAACCAAGAATTGGCAATTTCATTTATACTAATGTTTGAACGGTAACGTGACCGCCAGTCTAAGGTTTCAAATTGTTTAGAGGGAATGGCAAAGCTATACTGAGGAGAGATAAATCTCGAAACGCGTCTATAGATGGCCTGAATAATTTGACCCAAATTGTTACATTTGCAGTAGGTTACTGTATGTAACAGCAAACACTTGTTGTATAATTAAATGTCCGTCGAGCTATTAGCTCGGGAAGTAGTTGTTTCAATGAGTGTTTGATATAGTCTTTGTAAGACTAACTTGTTGTAGATTGCGAAAAGAATCGCACTTTTAATGTTTTAATAAAGATGACATTAAGAGACACAGTTTCAGTAGTAAAAACTAATCATGGAAATGCACAAGAATTTTACACAAACAAAGGTGTACGGCAAGGAGACTCCTTGTCAGCTACCCTATTCAATATAGCCTTCGAATGGACACTTAGAAATGTAAACAAAAGGGTACGCTAAGAACCAAAGAAAGCCAAATAATTGCATACGCAGACGACATCGTGATCGTAACAAAACAAAGAAAGCTGATGGAAAATATATTAAAAGAGATCATTAATAAAGGGGGAAAAATTGGACTTAAAATCAATGAAGATAAAACAAAAATAATGACTATAGGTAATTAAAATGATACACAAAATATACAAATCGGAGATCAGAAATTTGAACAAGTCAAAAACATCAAATACCTAGGAGTAGTAGTAAATAATAATCAAGAAGGAAATCCAGAAATAGATGCAAAAATTCAAACAGCAAATAAGGCATATTTCGCAAATTATAAAATATTAAGAAGTAAAACACTAAGTAGAAAAATAAAAATTTAAGTTTATAAAACCGTAATTTGTCCTATATTAACATACGCAGCAGATACGATGACACTCACAAAAAGATCAACTAAAACTCCGAATACTGGAAAGAAGACTACTAAGAAGAATATTAGGACCAATACAAATTGAAAAAGATCTTAAGAGGCGACGAACAAACGATGAAATAGTGGATGAACTTGGAGGTGAGGATGTAATAAGCACAATTAAAGGTGCACGAATAAAATGGTTTGGACATGCAGAAAGTACCGTGAGAACCATAATGGAATGGCAACTAAACAAAAGAAGAGGAAGAGGAAGACAAAGAAACAGATGGAAAGACGAAGTGAAGGAGGATATCAGAACGCTAGGAATAAACAACTGGCAGGAAAAGGCACAAGATAGAAACACCTGGAGGAAGATAGCAAGAAGGACCAAGAATAGGAAGACATAAACAAAAGAAAAACATATACTTCAGCGGGGACTAATCTACCCCAACAAATGAATTGCTAGGGCTTCAAAAGAAGCGGCCTCCGCTTAGGAGTGTAGGGCCATATATATATATATATATATATATATATATATATATATATATATGTGTGTGTGTGTGTGTGTGTATATATAAATTGACATGTACATATATCAGATATAGATCTATGGTTATGTTACTTGTCAAACGTAAAACTTTAGATCAAAGTCAATTTATAGATAATTGCGTTAAATGTTTCACTTTCAAATTATAATAAATGTTATATGTGCATTCCTTCTTCTTGAACACAAGCCTGAACTCTTCGTCGTACACCTTCTATTACGTTCCGCAACAACACTGAATTATTGTTAATTTCTTTAAATTTATCTCGAATTCGTTGCCGCATGTCTTCTAGATTGCCTACTGGTGGTGCATAAATGCAATTTTTCAGGTATAGCCACAAGTAAAAATCGCATGGTGTCGATTTATAATTATGTCCTCTAAAAATGTCTCCAAAATGGCCAAGTTGTTCATTGTGCAATAAGGAGTTGCTTCATCCTGATGAAAATATCCACTTTGCAGTTCATCATCATTAAGTTCATTTATAAAAGGCAATAACATTTCTGTATGATAACGGTCTGCATTTATCCTACCTAAAATGTACGCACAGATCTAGAATTTTGTTTATTAATAATAAAAATAAGATTTCACCTTCAAAGAATTGTGAAACCATGCTTCATCGGTAAAAAACGAATTTGTAAAGCATTTTCGTTTACGTTCTGGTTTACGGAGAATAATACCCGTCTCACAAAGAATGTAACTGATCGTGGTAAGATATTTTTAAATTCTTCATAAATAATCGGAAAGTTGGAAATTCTTCCTGAAACTCTGTCAAAGCTGCGTCTAATAAATGTTAGATAATGACAAGTTAAAGTTGTCAAAACTATAGTCACAATAAAATCCTCAGTTATACAAACAAAGTTAATTGTCTTATTTGTGTAAATAATGATGTATAACGAAGTAGAAGCCTCCACAGTGAACAGTCTAATAAATATACCTAATCCCTGTCAACTTTAATCCTATTTCGGAAATAACTTTCAACTAAAAACGTATTTTTTTTGGTTGCTGTAAACGATTCTGACTTTTAAAGAGATCTGACGTTTTGTAAGTTAATTCTTAGCACGTGTGCAAACTTAAATTTTTTTAAATAATAAATCATGGTACTCTTGAGGTATTTTTTAATTGAACATACGGTACATAAATACATGGTGGGACACCGCATACGACGCGGTTGTTTTATTGAAAACCATGCAATTTCGTAAAATTCTTTTTAAATAATTAGGTATAGGATCGCTGTATGCACAATTTTAAATTATTAGCAGTTATACAGGGTGTCTTGTAAAAAAATCCACATCAAAGTTAAGTTGTTTCAAATGGAACACCCTGTATTTCTTGTCATTTTTTAATTATAGGGAACAAATAAAGGTGAGTAATTTTAATATTCTCTGTACCTACTATTTACCGTTTTTTTAAATATTTACAGATCTGTTGATCTGAATGGTGCACGTGAAATGTTATATTTTCTCCAGTGATTAACGTTGAACCACTGCAATGATTTCCATTATTTGGTTGAATGTTCGAAGTATAGCGTCAACCATGATTTCATAAAATAATATACACGGCGATAAATAAAATGTGGTAGAATATCCTAACTTATAAAGTTAAATAACTTCATTATTTGAAATGGCACACCCTGTATTTAGTAATGTATTCTTATGTAGAATCTAATTATCTTTCAGATTGTATTAGGGTTTCCCATACCTAATCTCAATGGTTTTCTTATATTCGGCATTTTTCGTATCAAAGATTATTATTTTGCTGTTTTTTTTTATTTATCCAGTTTTGACATTATTTGGGACTCTACGATGCCCTCCAAAACTGACAAATAACAAAAAAAAACTGCTAAATAATAATCTTAAAAAAAAATAAAAACAACGCCGAATATAGGAAAACCATTGAGATTAGGTATAGGAAACCCTAATACAATCCGAAAGATAATTTAATTGTTCTACGTAAGAATACATTACTAAATACAGGGTGTGCCATTTATAATAATGACGTTATTTAACTTCATAAGTTAGGATATTGTACAACATTTTATTTATCGCCCTGTATATATTTTTAATGAAATTGTGGTTGACACTATAGTTCGAATATTCAGCCAAACAATAGAAATTATTGTAATGATTCAACAAATCTGTAAATATTTTAAAAACGGTAAATAATAGGTATAGGGGATATTAATGTAACTCACCTTTATTTGGTCCTTAGAATTCAAAAATGACAAAAAATATAGTGTGTTCCATTAAAAAAACCTAACTTTGATGTAGATCTTTTTTATGGGACACCATGTATAACTGCTAATAATTTTAAATTGTGCATACAACGATCCTATCTATCTATCTATTTGAAAAGAATTTCACAAAATTGCATAATTTTTTATAAAAGTACTGCGTATGTGGGGCCGCACCCTGTATACAAACATTATTAACAACCCACTCAGGCAATCTAAACATATTGAAGTAACATTACAACAACGTTTATTGTTGTAATTTTGTTGAAACATTCTTTGTTCGTTTGTAAATATCCTTGTAGAACTAGACATCAGTAATTATAAAAATTATTAAATTATTAATTTACTAAGATATTCTTGTTTGAGTTACGTGAAGGTTAGTTTAATGGTAATTAGTTAAGTTATTCCTTTATTCCTTTTACTTCACTTTTTTATTTTAATTCTATATGTACATTTCGGGTACAATGTACCCTTTATCAATAGAAAAAACTAATTGACATTTTCGTAAATAAATAAAAATAGAAATACAACTATTTTCACAACCAAGTGCGATTTATTTGAAATCAGATAAAGGCAGGCTAGTTTAAGGAATTAAATTTAAAAGTGGGTTGTTTAAAGGACTTAAATCAAAATTTAGAAGGTTATTCCTATTTTTGTGCATTTCAATTGCTTCTAACATGTTTAGTTGAAAATGGTTAGATTCTTTTAGTAATTTCAAATTATTTATAATAAATTTGTGTCCGGTGGTTAATGTATGATGAGCTATCGCAGATTTATCTGGTTTTTAGTATGGTAAATATGTTCTTTAAACCTAGTTTTTAAATTTCGTATAGTTTGTCCAATATACATTTTGTTGCAATTGCTGCATTTTGATGAATAAATCCCAGACTTTTCATGATCATCAATTTTCTTAAAAGTATTCCCCAGTAAAAGTTTAATTTTGTTTTTTGTGTAGTATGCAGGTTTAAGATTGAATTTTTTGTAAATTTTATTAATTTGATTAGTTAATTTTGGTTCGTGAATAATTTTACAGTAATTTTTATTTGTATTAGATTCTATTATTGGTTCTAAACGTGATGCTAGACGAATGGAATGTGTTCTTTTATGTTTATTGATTAATTTCTGAATAATGTTAGTATCGTAATTTAATGCTTTGGCTAAATCTAAAATTAATGTAAACTCACTTTTTCTATTTTCTTCAGATATTGGTAACTGGATAGCTCTATAAATCATACTATTAAAAGACGATAGTTTATGTTTGAAAGGACTATGTGAACTTGATTTAAGTCCTTGAAACAACCCACTTTTAAATTTAATTCCTTAAACTAGCCTGCCTTTATCTGATTTCAAATAAATCGCACTTGGTTGTGAAAATAGTTGTATTTCTATTTTTATTTATTTACGAAAATGTCAATTAGTTTTTTCTATTGATAAAGGGTACATTGTACCCGAAATGTACATATAGAATTAAAATAAAAAAGTGAAGTAAAAGGAATAAAGGAATAACTTAACTAATCACTATTAATTTACTAGTGGAACTTCTCCTAAAATTTATCATTAAGTTAAAAAATGATGTTATTTATAACTAAATAGCAGTGCCTACATAATTTCGGATAATTTTATTAATTAGGACTTCTCATAACTAGTAAATTTGAGTAGCCAAATAATACAATTTATTAAAACATTCCACACTCCTAATGAATTAATCCTGTAATTTCTCGCATTTTCACTTTCCCACTTGTAATCATCGATAGTACACCACCCTATTTACATTGGTATCGATTTGACCCCAATCCTTAAAACACAGTACATTTCCTATTATGTACCCGTCCTAGTAATCTGGGGTAAACGTTTTAAATATGTAAAATGTACTCGACATAATGAGCGTAACATATATAACGTATTTTACACAATGAAATTTCGCTGCAATCGATATGATTAAAGTTGCATTGCGTGTGAATATTCGCAAAACCGGCCTCCCTTACCATTTTAATTAATTTACGCTGTCACATTAAATGTAAATATTATGGAAATGCGGGCGTATTATTATTGTTTTTTATCGTTATAAAAATGCTGGTTTATGAAGGGATAAGTGCGAATATAGGTTGATATTAATTAAGATGGGGAAATGATTACAAACGAAAGCTGGTACGTATTTTTAAACAACATCGTATTCAAATGTTGCTACTTTTACCTGGTTTGTTTTTTTTAAATCTTTTTTATACATATTTTCACAAGCAGATATTTTTGTTCGTCATATGAATTGTATAAGTCTGTCGGTATTTATTTTCTTGTACAGGGTGTCACAGAATAACTATTCCTAATTTTCAGAAATTTTAGAAGACAGTGAAATAAACATTATTTATTAAGATTTTCTCGGTGTCAACATAAACTACAAATCCTAAAAGGCTGATTCGATTTTAAAAATAATGTATGACAGGGAAAGTGTCACTCAGGATGCTACTCCGGATAAATTCGCCTAGCTTCGTTAGCATTACCGTAAGCTGCTCCATAGGCAAGATGCATGACTGCAAATTCAATATTTATAACTTGATACATTTTAGATCAAATACAAATTGTTCTATTAAAGATTAATTGGTGGCCCGTAAAATGACAACAACGGAAATTATTGTTGTTTTTCAAAGGTGATTCGACTTTTATTTTCCCGGTAACTACTCTTTCCTGTTGTAATTTAGATTGTGTTTAAGATTACTAGTTTATCTTCACACCAAGAAATTTCCAGGTACTAGTTTATTAATAAAAATATTTATTTTAGTGTCCTTTAGCATTTTTAAAAATTAGTAATAGTTATTCTGTCACATCCTGTATAGTAGCAAAGTATTTCAAAAATATAATCGAATTCCATAGTCTTGTGTTTTACGCAGCTAACCCGGCTTTGTTTCCTTATGATGGGAAACTTAATTAGCGTTTTTTTTTAATTATTTTTAAACGATCGACCTCATTAGGTTGGTAGGTGGTGTTTATCATATTGCTAGGAGTAAAAAACGGATAAGTAGAAGTTAAGTTCCTCCTCCAAAAAATCTCTTCGAGCGGTAACAAATCCTTACTGTTTTTGATGCTTAGTATACTACTTCATATATCTTCTTTACATACAGGATTTTTAAAAAATTTTGTACGTCGTCACAACGCACAATGTGGCCGATCTGAGCGAACGCACCAGCGGTAGTTCGGGAAGGAAAAATAAATGTCAAAATTGACGAATAAAGAAAATACTATTATATTGTACATACTCAAAACCTCATAAAATTTCAAGTTTGCAATTTTTTGGACACACACCTATTGTGCAATTAATGTTTAAAGTTGATCAATTTCAGATCGCGAATAACACGCGAAAAGTGGATGAGTTTTGATAATTGATTACATCGCACTCACCTAATATATCAATACAGTCTTTTTAGCGTTTATTAAACATTCATTTCTCTATAATATACCATTAAGAATTAATTAATCTATAATGTTTACCGATAGTTATAATTATATAAACGTAGCAACTTTAATTTGTTGTATTTCAACTTCTAAGTGGCCGTTATAAATTTTATCGAATCGCTTAGGGTAGGGCTCACCACCAAAAAATAGCTCAAACTTTCCTCTATCACACTCCATCAAAATCAAATTTTTATCGATCCGTTTAAGGGGCTTTTATATTTATTTTTTTATTCAGCCCGACCGTCCACCGCAAAAGCGCTTGAGTGCTTCTATGCACAGATTTCATAAACAGTTTCTGCATCTTTGTCATACATCCTTTTTTTTCACTAATTTTACTAAGATAACATTTCTCTACAGTATAACATTATTTAAAATCATTTATTTTCCTCAGATTTATAATTATTTGAAATTAATACTGTCATTTTAATTTGAAGTTCAATTAAACTTATATTAAAAATACGATGTACCGGCCCGCGGCCGTCGATTCTCTAAAATGTATTGTTTAAGATATCTTTTAACTACCTTATAAAAATAACTTCCTAATCGACTCGTTTCTAATGGTTTGTTTGCTTTTATACAAAAGATAAGTGAGAAATCTTGTAATTTGCTCAAGTATTTATAAGACGATCAACATCTGTGTTTTCATTGACAATCAATTCTTGGTCGTCTGTTCTGTCAACGCCTGTGAGAAATAGGGTGAGTGTATTATTTTTAATACGCCAAGTACTTAAAAACTGATAATTTCATGAGAAGGGATTTATACAAGAGAATTAATTTAGTAAAATCTCGTTTCTTGAAGAGTTCGGATATATATTTTTAAAACCTATCGGACTTATACTGAGTTATACTGTAGAGGAATGTTATCTTAATAAAATTTGTGAAAAAAAAGAATGTATGACAAAGATGCAGAAACTGTTTATGAAATCTGTGCATAGAAGCCCTTGTGCGGTTGACGGTCGCGCTAAATAAAAAAAAAAATAGAAAAGCTCCTTAAACGGATCGATAAAAATTTTGATTTTGATGGGGTATGATAGAGGAAAGTTTGAGCTATTTTTTGGTGGTGAGCCCTACCCTCCGCGGTTCGATAAAATTTACATAGGCCACTTAGAAGTTCAAATACAATAAATTAAAGTTGCTTTCGCGTGTTCTTCGGGATCTGAAATTGATCAACTTTAAACATTAATTGCACAATAGGTGTGTGTCCAAAAAATCGCAAACTTGAAATTTTATGAGGTTTTGAGTATCTACAATATAATATTTTCTTTATTCGTCAATTTTGACATTTATTTTTCCTTCCCAAACTACCGCCGCGCTGGTGCGTTCGCTCAAATCGGCCACATTGTGCAACGCAAGCTTGCGCATATTATCTTTGTTTTATTTTATATTATTCGAATTTCGATACAAATTAGAATTTTTTTAAAATATCTATAGTTAACAACCAAACTATTTGAAAATCTCACTTTATACAGGGTATCCCGTGACACGATATCCGGGTGATCGATAAAAAAACGCCCAACGCCATAACTCTCTTATTTATTGACCTATTTTATTGAACTAAAAACCAAACTTAAATACTAAGAAATGATATGGACATTGATTTTTTATAATAATAACTTCATTGCCAAATAATAGGAAACTTACAATTTTTAAATGGCTGCCTATAATTTTTAAATTGTATTACATTAAACATAATTTTTTTGAATCCAATACTACTATATTAGTCGAAAAAAATTTAAATAAATCATTTATTTAAAATTATTTGTTTTCAAAATTATTATAAGTGTGCCTTGTAAGAAGAGTGTTAAATGTCATTTATTGTGAGGTTATGTCAAATGTGAATAATATCAACCCAACAAATAAGTACTTACGTTACAAGTAGTATAGAATTATTTAAAAAAATAATTATTATATTATTTTTTAATTAGTAAGTAAATAAGGTAATTTGATACATTGTATTACTTTACATGACTAGATAATGTGTGAAGAAAAGTCTTTGTTATTGATATATTTCTCAATTTTTAAGTGTATGTCTACCCACTCAGCAAATCTATTTAAGTAATTTCTCAACAACATTAAAACAACGTTTAATGTTGCTACAATGTTGATATAACGTTATTTGTTTGTTTTTTGCTTAGTAGGTAACTTCACAATATTTCATTGTTGAATACGCGTGGCGCATGAAGTAAAATTTCGAGTTTTAAAAACCTGAAAATTTGGTTTGGTCGCGTAGCGCTACGCGCTACGGGACCAAACCACTGGAAACACTCGTTCGAACTTTAAATTGAACGTATAAATTATGTATATTTAAAACAAAAAATAAGTATTTATTAAATATTAAAGTTGCATTTAAAATAATAACAAATGTGAATGTATTATAAATTAGTTAACGGAACACACGGATTAAATATAAACTTATAAACAATTTAAACAGTATCAAAAGGCCATTTGTTTCCAAGGCACTCTACATTTGTTGGCAAAAAATCACGTGAACAAGATTTATTATATTTTTCTTCTGGCATAAATAATAAGTTAAAATCAATATATCGGGCATAATTGGAATCAAAACAAACAATGTCAAATATAATAAAAACACTCGCTTGCTAGTCGCCGAACCGTGCAGACATATGCTATAGAGTTTAAACGAGAATCGCTATTTGAATGCAGCTTGGGAGAAATACATCTTCTAAATCAGATGGGTGGGGAAAAGAGGACGAGGACGGCCTGCTAAGAGCGGACCCGAATCATCATCAAGCGAGGTAAGACGCACTGATACAAAACTCACTCCACAAAACTCCATTGACGCTTCCACAAAAACTAACAATGGCGCACAAAAACATCACACATACACATTCAAAACAACACAAGAAACTAGCAGTATTGAAATGGCCCACATCTGACAAAAACATAAATGTGACAATAACGCAATTATAATTAAAACTTAAAACGGTTTTATACTCAAATCAACACAGTCACATGCAACTACAATTTAAATACACTACTCGCCAAAAAAAATAATCTCATATTTCACAATCGCTCCCTCGCACTCAGGTCAAGAAAAACGCGAAAATACACTGTCATTTAGCTCCATCATAAAATCTGTAGAACTTGAAATTGATGAAAAAAACAGTTAGTGACGTTTTATTACAAGCAGGAATTAATCACCGCTATTGTAAAAGAATCATCGCAAAAGTAAACAACCTACCAACACGTATGATTAGAGTAATTACCGGCTCGCATGATGCTTACACTAAATTAATGCACGATAAATTCAGATATCTGTGTAAAATTTACAACGTTGTTGAGAGTATTGCACCCGAACCGATACCCATACCATGCAGTAAATGTGAAACATTCACACATAAGACCGCTGACTGTCAAAAAAAACATCAAATGCACAAAATGTTTTGGAGGCCACAATACATCATCATGCAGCACAAACCTACCAGAAAGATGTTCATCTGGCAAGGAAGAGGGCCACCAGGCGTGGTCCATGAAATGTAAAAATCGATCAACCAAGCCAATTGCAGGGATACCCAACGTCAGAATACAGGTTACTAACAAAAAATCCGCTCATTAAAAAGACAGCCGCGTTCAAAAATCATTTACATTGCATGACTTCATCTTAGATACATACGCCACTGAAATAAACAGACCATCGGTTGTTGACAGATCGGAACTGTTGAAAAAATTACGTCGTAGATTTATAGTCTTATAAAATAGACACTCATGTAGCTTTTTCGGAAAGTCGCCGTTTCATTGTCATGTTTGACCTTAAGTCTCCAATACCATACCACCTGTAGCCCCCACTGACATTGATGGAGTTCACACAGCAACCTCTTACATTGCCAATGAATAATATTCGTATCTTGTATTTTAACATTAATTCCGTTCGTAACAAGTCTCACCTCCTATCCAACTACCTTTTAGAAATTCAAATCCATATCATCCTCTTCATTTAAACAAAATCTAAAGACTCTTTTGTATTTAACAATCCGGAAAGTTTGCACATCCCTGCCTCTGTAACAAACGAAAATCAGCGAGGAGGAACTATTGGTTTCTTCCATCCCTCCATAAATTATGATAGAGCCAATCCTCCCCGTATTAATAACCCTTTATATGAATGTCTCCATTTCACTCTCCCAATTAATAACTTTACCTTACATGTTTTACTTTCTTATATTCCCCTGTTCCGCTATTGACGACACAAGTTTTACGAAGGCCTCATTGTATGACCGTGTCCTAATAATTGGAGATTTTAACGTCATTAAAAACCAAGCCAATACTCCCAACATTATCCTCTGTACCTCTAATATCCAACATCTGATTTATTCTATCACTCTAACTCCCGACCTATGTTCTGATCATCTATCCACCCAATTTGATATTAAAACAAACTCACTACCCTTGCCCATCCCTCCCGAATACATTTTTCAGTACCAAAGATGTGATACGAAAAAAGTGACAAATGATATAATGTTAGAATTTAACGACATGCAAGACATAACTCACGAAAGCATAACCCATTTTAACTTCCTTCTTTCTCATTCCATCTCCCAACATACTCCTAAAATTAAAAATAAAAAGACCCTCTACCGAAAGACATACTTAGACTAATAAAATACAAACGACAAATTTATAGAGACAGTCAATTCTACACAGATAGTTCAATAAAACAGACTTTTAACAGGCTGACAAAAGAAATAACAGATTTAATCTTAGAATACAACAAATCGAAATGGCTTGAGACCTGCAATAATATAAATGACATGCACGGAAAAACTTATTGGACTGAAATCAAAAAAATATCAAAATATGAAAAAACAAAATACACAAATGACATAAAAAATTCAATAGACGGTTCAATAATGACGGATGACTTTTTAATTGCAGAGGCTTTTGCCCGACATTTAAAAAATACGTTTCAGCCGACAGTTAATAACAATAATGACGAAAACTTGTTCAATTTTGCAAAAGACTGGTTCAATGCATACGATATATCCTCCTCTCCACCTCCTACGGATGATACATTAGATGAAATAGATTACTTTACTATATTACACGACGGTAAATATTCTTCTACAGGTTTTGATCAAATTCCCAGATCCATCCTCAAAAAACTTCCTGATGAAATCCACATGTTAATTCTCAGAATATTTAACTATTGCTACTCCAACCAGTATTTCCTTCCCCTATGGACAAAAAGGTATAATCACTTGCATCCCCAAAATAGATAACGACCCCTGCCTAGTATTCAATTACCGCCCCATTTGGTGTTCCAAATGGCGGATCAAAATAAATCCTTTATTAAAGAAAAATTCCGTTCGAGCGTGGTGTTCTAAATGGCGGATCAAAATAAATCCTTCTAAAACCCAACTTTTCATCCCATTCCACAAAATCACACCCCGATCCCCCAAAATCACTTTTAACAATTTCATAATTTCTCCCTCCCACACATGCAAATAACTAGGCATCCTTTTCGATCCCAAACTTTCCTTCAAACCCCACATCCTATCTACAAAAACAAAAATCCAAGTAAGGGCCCGCCATTTCAGGTCGCTTACTTATAAGCAAGAAGGCATAAGCATAAAAACCGCCACACATATTTATACAACAATTTGCCGGCCCTTATTGGATTACGGGGCCATACTTTTTACACTCATCAAATCATCTTCTTTATCCCACTTCCAAGTTGCCGAACGATCCTCTCTAAGAATCCTTACTAAACTTAGACATCCCAATAATTCTCTCCACAATCCTTCCAATCAATACCTTTACAATTCCACTCAAATCACACCCATATCACAACGTGTAACCAACCTTACCAAAAAGTTCGCAAATAATCCCTGTAATCAACCCCTTCTTAGGAAGTTTTGTATCCCCCGAAATCCTAAAATCCCTTCTAAATACAAATATCCTACTCTCACACTTCATGAATTCATTAGTTCGCTCCAAAACAGTTAAGCTAGCTAGCACAGACATTTCATTGCACATCACCATAAATTCAGACAGGGCAGAAAGATAGATCGATAGCCCAGACAGACTAACACTAACATGTATGATAGGTATATAAATCTTTGTACCGTATATTGTATTGTCTGAATAAAGATGTTTGTGTATATATAATAAAATAGAAAAAGTATATGCAGCCATTAAAAAAATTAAAGTTGTCTTCTATTTGGCAATAAAGTTAATTTTGAAAAAAAATATAATTACTGCCAATTTATAATATTAAAATAGCCATTGACTTTGTTCTTAAGTTCATTCAAATCGATAACTAACAGAGTTATGGCGTTGGCCGTTTTTTATTAAACACCCGGTATATAGCTTAAAAGCGTATTTCTTGGAAAAATGTTAGTCGAAAATGCCCTATACACGTTTGTCTAAAACTTAATAGTTAAAAAGTTATGGGCAATAATAAATTTAGGAAAGCAAAGAACTTACAGATTAAAGTACATCACAACACATTCAAGTTTTTTTTTTATAATTGAAGACGACATTCTCAGGGAAATGTTTCCCGGACGCCTCATTTCTCTGAGAGGTGATATTGGCTGGCCGCCGCACTCACCGGATCTCACTCCATGTGACTTCTTCCTTTGGGGTTACCTCAAATCGAAGGTATTCCAGCATCGACCAAGGACCCTTCTTGCTTTACGAAGGGAAATTGCTCGGGCAATTGATGAAATTCCTGTGGAAATGACGGTGAAAGTCATGGAAAGCTACCGCGAGCGTCTAAATCAGTGTATCCGCTCCCAAGGACGACATTTGAGTGATGTGCTTTTCAAAACTTAAATTTAAAAATGGCATAAAATTTGCGATATGTTAATAAAAAAAATTGTTTGTCAAGTTGAATGGTTTTAATTTTATAATGTTTTGAAATCGGATAGGTTTTTCTGCCCCACCCTGTATGTATGTATATATACAGGGTGTCTACGCTAAACCGTTCGTTAAAAGTTTATGGGGTTGCCGTTGCACTAAAAATTTGAAAAAAATCCTTGTCATATGGTTGAATCAGTTCTCCTCCTGTGAAATATTTTCAACTTTATATCACTTCCGGTTCCAACGGAAGTAGCACCAAGTTTCTTATTTCAAATAGAACACCCAATATATTAGTAATTTTTTGGGTTCCTCGTTTAAATTGCAACATATTTTATTCGGAAATATGTATATTTATCTCTTATAGTTTTCAAGAAAAAAAAATATTTCTAAAATTCTGACCTCTCAAAGGCATCTTGAAATCTGTCTGTAACTTTTCTTAAGAATAAGATAAAAATATGATTTATATCTCTACTTGTACCTAGAGGATGCCTCTATGAGTAAATTAATTGGAAACTGTCAATTTTCACGATTAATGTTCTTAAAATGTCAATATCAAAGTGCCCTCTTCAATATCTAGTAATTCAATTTTTTTAAATAGAATGATCCAATTTTTATCACATAGTACGATTGGGGGGAAAATTTCCTACAAAAAAGTATTATAAAACTATTCTCATAAAGCAAGTAGTTTTCGATTTCTAAAATTCGTTTTTCGTCGCATTTATGCAGGGAATAATGCGCGCATAAGTCGCATTGAATTTTATTAGGGCGGTAGTATGCTTTTGTTTTGTCGCGATTGTATTGCAAAATGTCAAATAATAAAAAGAATTAGTACAAAGTTTTACAGAAATCAACAAAATGAATAATTACACAAATCAACAAATTATCAATTTATTCTTTAAACATGGCAACTGCCAATTGAACAAAATTTGATTCCAATCTTCTAAATCTTGTTTTATTTATCGGCGGCAAATGTGGATAAGTTTCATTAAATATTCTACATGTTCCAGTACCAATTCTATCGCAGTTGCCATATACCGGGTGACCCATTTTAATTTATCCACTGGAATATCTTGTGAAATATGCATCGTAGAAAAAAATATTCCAAACAAAAGCTTAATGGTTTCGAGGGGGCCAACCGATCCTATAAAATGTTCGTCACCCCCACTCCCCGGGGGGTGGGAGAGGGGGGCAACTTTAGAATCTTAAATAGGAATCCCTATTTTTTATTTCAGATTCAGATTATACACCAAAAATGACGTAGGTTTTATACGAGAATTTTTTTTGAATTCGTGATAGATGGCGCTGTATTCGCTTAATTTATCCATTAGATTATCTCGACAAATATGCATCGTACAAATAAATGTCTCGAACAAAAGTTTAATGGTTTCGAGGTGGCCATCCGATCCCATGAAATGTTCGTCACGACTACCCTCCCGGGGGTGGAGGAGGGGGGCAACTTTGAATTCTTAAATAGGAACCCCTATTTTGTATTTCTGATTCGGATTCTACGGCAAATATTATGTAGGTTTTATCCAAAACATTTTTTTGAATTCTTGATAGATGGCGGTGTAGTCGCAAAAATGAAGACGTTTCCGGAAAAAATGAAAAATTGCCTTCAAAAAATCAAAACAAACAATTCGACGACGCTTGCTTGGGTATTTTAATTTCGACTAATTTTTCAACGGCATTTACGGGGACCGTGAGTCGTGGAATGAAAATAAGTAATAATAAGTATGTAAAATATACTTCACGAGTCTTTTTAACTCTTGGTAGATAAATAAATCTTGTTTTTTGTCAACGGGCAGACGGATTGCAACACAAAATACCTATTCATAATTTTGTTCACTATCGACATAGGAAGCGTCATCTTACCGCCGGCATGTTAGGTCGGATTTTTTAAATTTATTTAAACATTAGTCTTTTTACAATAATTCTTTTGTACATCAAGTAGCCCTAACAAGGGCTGACATTTCAACAGCCATTTAAGCAATTAGATGCTCAAAAGTCGCACCATTGTTCTCATGACAAAGATGAATTCGACGTTCAAAATTCCTCACTGTATGCAAAAGGGTGTTGCGCGGAATACTGTTGCACGCAGCTTGGATCCTTTGAATCATGTCGTCTCTAGTAGTTGGTCTTTCTCGATAGACAGTATCTTTCAGGAACCCCCACAAGTAGAAGTCGGGAGCTGTCAGATCTGGTGACCTTGCTGGCCATCTAATTGTACCCCCTCTCCCTATCCACTTGCCAGGATACGTTTGGTCTAAATATGTTTTCACTATATTTGCAAAATGTGGAGGAGCACCATCTTGCTGAAACCACAGTCTCATCCTTGTCTCCAGATCCACATGTTCGATTAAGCCGGGAAGATCGTCTCGAAGAAAATTCAAGTAATTCGCACCGGTTACAGTGCCCTCGAAAAAATATGGACCGATTAAGTACCCGTTGACAATACCGCACCACACATTCACAGTCCAGCGGTGTTGGTGGTCCACTTGCTTCATCCACTGAGGGTTTTCCGGCGACCAATAGTGACTGTTATGGAGATTCAATAACCCGTCACTGCGGAATGTAGCCTCGTCAGAAAACATCACGAATTTGAAAAAGTCTGCGTCATTCTGCATTTGCTGTATTGCCCACTGACAAAACATTTGCCGTTGTTCATGATCCTGTTCACTTAATGCCTGGTTCAAACACACGTGGTACGGGTGATACTTTGAGTGTTTTAAATATCTTCTCGCAGTCTCTCTCGGGATGCCAATTTGGTGCTGTATTTCGCGAAGTGATATCTGAGGGTTCAAATGGATCATCGCTAAAACTGTTAAAATGCGCGGATTCATACGATGATCATTGATGGGGTTTCGCTGTCGACGTTGAATATTTCCTCTCCTACATCTCGATTCAATATGACGAATCGCTGAATGATTGGGATGATGCTGCCGTTGGGGAAATCGTCTTCTGTATAATGCCGCAGCTCTTCGATAAGAATGGCGACATTCTCCTAGGACAAGGAGAATATCCACCGTTTCATTCGGAGAATAATCGCTCATTCCGGATTCTTCTACAAAGCGTTCTCAGTTCTCACGTCACAAGACATCGAGGTTTGTGTACGAAGTGTCAGAAAAACTAGTCGGAATTAAAATACCCAAGCAAGCGTCGTCGAATTGTTTGTTTTGATTTTTTGAAGGCAATTTTTCATTTTTTCCGGAAACGTCTTCATTTTCGCGACTACACCGCTATCTATCAAGAATTCAAAAAAATGTTTTGGATAAAACCTACATAATATTTGCCGTAGAATCCGAATCAGAAATACAAAATAGGGGTTCCTATTTAAGAATTCAAAGTTGCCCCCCTCCTCCACCCCCGGGAGGGTAGTCGTGACGAACATTTCATGGGATCGGATGGCCACCTCGAAACCATTAAACTTTTGTTCGAGACATTTATTTGTACGATGCATATTTGTCGAGATAATCTAATGGATAAATTAAGCGAATACAGCGCCATCTATCACGAATTCAAAAAAAAATTCTCGTATAAAACCTACGTCATTTTTGGTGTATAATCTGAAATTGAATTTTATACGCTCGGCTGCGCATGAAGTAAAATTTCGAGTTTAGAAAATCCCGAATTTGGCTCGGCCGCTCCGCTGCGCTGCACTACCACGCCAAATTCTCTGGGCTTTTCTAAACTCGAAATTTTACTTCATGCTTAGCCTGGGAGAGGAAAATGCTCGTTTGTGTGTCAATGGCATCAGGTAGTATTTCCCTTTCAAGACCCTTTCCTATTTTGCATTCGGTTCCGGAACGCTAGATGTTATAACAAGGCGTGAAATTCGGGCCCATCCCCCGCAGAAATGTATTCATTACATAGCGGTCTGGGGTCCTACCGATTTTTAGAGGTTACGATCAGGTCCTGGTAGTTACCCTCTACTCTTCTGTGGCGGGGTGAACGATACCCTTTATAACCAGATGCCAGATGCCAGATGTTCCAACAATCAGTTCAACCTGAAGCCGCGACGACACGAAAATATCTAAAATTTTCAGATTTCTATCTTTTTCCTAATATGTTGGAGGGTAAGGGGAAAGAGACCGAGTACTCAAGGGGTAATCCATTATGAACACCAACCGCATTTTTTGATGTCAATGTCAACCCGATATTAGCAGGTAGTAAGAAGTCTATTTGTTTTCAGCCAGCGCGTAGCGTTATATTTTGTCCGACTTGGGGTGGTTGAATTATTTAAAACGTATCTGACGTTTACATCTCGGTAAATATTGATCATCACATCTGAACGTTATATATTTTAACTTTACTGTAAATCAGTGGTTTATACGCGTGGCGCATGAAGTAAAATTTCGAGTTTAGAAAAGCCCCGTGAAAATTTGTCTCAGGTCGCTGCACGACCCTCGACAAATTTTCTAAGCGGGGCTTTTCTAAACTCGAAATTTTACTTCATGCTTAGTCTGGGAGTGGAAAACACTCGTTAGTTTAAAATACATCACAATTGGTAAAATATGTATCGTTGGATGCCCGTCTTCAGGGGTGATATGTAAGCAAATTATGGGTCTTAGGAGTTGTCAAATAAGTGAGTTACTCAACTGTTTCCAAGGGAATCTTTACGAAAACAAAAGATTAACATTTTACATATAAAATGTACAAGGTGAGAAACTCGATGTCTCAGCTCTATTTAAAGGGAAGGAAAACCGATAGAAAAAAATCTGAAAAGAGGTTCATAATTGAGATTGAGTAAGGTTTATTTTAATTCAAAATTGCATATTTTTCTAAATTTTGAAAGTGAAGTAATGACGTCATCGAATATTTTTTCCCCAGAAACATACCTATATTTTTGGATATTTCAAAAGAGCTAATTTTTCTGAACTTTGTAGAGAAAAAAATCTGCCATCTTCTTTCGTTAAAAAATTAAAAGCAAACTTAAAAAAAAGTATTATCAAAAATTCCAAATTGTCACGACTTAAGCAAGTAGCCTTTGGAAGCAAATAACAAAGCCGCACCTGTCAATAATTAAACTAATGGTTAACAAATGTTGTTTTGTTGTCATTTGATTTTAGATTTCAGATTTTTCTATCGTTTTTCCTTTTCATATAATAGAGCGGAGACATCGAGTTTCGCCCTGTATAATAAACTATAAGTGTGATACATCATTGAATTCAGAAAAAAATATTCTTAAAAAAAATATGAAAATCCAAAAGAAAATCCAGAAAACGTGAACGCCATCTACTCCCAATAGCATTGTCGATGGTACTCACAGAATTACTATTATAAATGTCAATTGATTGTGCATTTTGAAATCCAGAAGGAAACTGAACTTCTATAACCATTTTAGTAGTCATATGCAATTTTCATATAAATTGACAATGTGAACGCCATCTGCTGCCAATTTTTGAGTAGTATCGTTACAGCTATTAACAGTAGATGGCGTTCACGTCGTAATTTTAAATGTAAATTACATATGAGACTATTAAAATGAATAAAGATTGTTAGTTTTCTTCTGGATTTCAAATTGCACTATAAATTGGCAATTTTAATAGTCATATGTAATTTACATTTAGGTTGACGACGTGAACGCCATCTACTGCCAATAGTCTTGTCTAATGTACTCACAAAATGACTAATATAAATGTCAATTGATTGTGCTGTTTAAAATCCAGAAGAAAACTAAACATCTATAACCATTTTAGTAGTCATGTGTAATTTACATATAAATTGACGATGTGAACGCCATCTGCTGTCAATTTTTTTAAAGTGCTATTGACAGTAGATAGTGTCCACGTCGTTAATACAAAAATAATATATATGTTCATTATAGCACTTTTTCCGTCATTTAAAGAATTGATGATTGTCGTACTAAACTTATTTCACTTGCTAATTGGTTGGTTAGAGACCATTTCACATTAAATCAGCGTTTTATACGAGTCGCGCATGAAGTAAAATTTCGAGTTTAGAAAAGCTTAATTTGTCTCAGTCGCTCTGCTGCGCTATGCCCGAGCCAAATGTTCAGGCTTTTCTAAACTCTAAATTTTACTTCATGCTTAATCTAGGATTGGAAACACTCGTTAGATGATCGATCATAACCAGGGTTATTATGTTTAAAACACTTTGTTTTAAAATAGTGTTTTAAACATGTTTAAAAACAGCCGTCATGTTTTAAACGGTTTTGTTTTAAACATGTTTCAAATCTTAAATTTGTTTAAAACATGTTTTAAACGTTGGATTTGTTTAAAACCGTTTTTTTATTATCTTAACTGCTAAAAATAAATATTTGCTAAATTATATTTTATATTACTTCATTAAAGTTTTTTGTTTGTTTATAAATTCTAGCTAAATTGTTAAAGATATTTCAAATTACATTATCAAACATAACATTTTATTACAATAAAACTGTGTCTGCATAAATGTGGTTTTTAAATACAGGGATTTTTTCTTTCAGGTATACATAAGCATTCACTGTACATTTTTTGACGTTCGTTGTTTCTTGTTCAAGATTTCAATTTGAATCTTTAAACGAGGGCTTTCCACTCCCAGACTAAGCATGAAGTAAAATTTCGAGTTTAGAAAAGCCTGAAAATTTGGATTGGCCGCGTAGCGAAGCGGAGCGGCCAATCCAAATTAGGCTTTTCTAAACTCGAAATTTTACTTCATGCGCCACGCGTATAAAACACTGAAATATCGTAATGTTTAAAATATACGGCTTTAGCAATCTAATATGTAAATGTGGATAAAACGTGAGTTAAATTCTGCGCTGAAAAAATTGTTTAAAGCAGTGATTATAGGCAACCCATAAACTCTAACGTATATTAGGTTGCCTATAACCGTTGTTTTAAAATGCTGTAATTATCGGGGTATGTATACTCAAAAGAAAAACGCCCTGTGTATTTTTTTATTTTTTGCTTTGATATGTAGTTTATTTTTTTTTAGTATTATTATTTAGTTAAGAACTGACCTGTGTAAAACATGTACATTGTTGTTGCATCAATAAATATGAATATGAATATGAATATAAATATGAATATGAAATTGTTGGAGTCTTCAAATGAACATGACCGACCGAAACGCTTTAAAAAACAGATAAAGTCAGAAATTGTAACATCAACACACCATAAATTGTGGTTTCTTTTCTTCCATTATGCTCCTGCGCTTGTAGAGGGTGTCTCTCTTCAAAATTTGCTGGTTTAGAGATTTTGTAGGGGCCCTCTGAAGCCTGAAAGTGAATTGTAAAGTGAATTGTCGTGAGTTAAGTAAAAAGTTAAAATCACAAAGTGTGTGCTGAGGGGTATCACGATTATTATAATCTTTCTTGATATTTTATTGTCTTCTATTTCCTTGCAATTTCTTTTGGAATTTCATATAAAATATCTTTCTGCTTTTCAAAATTATAAGTTCATTTATCTTTATTATTTTTTTATTTAAATATTTCAAAGCTGTATATATTTTTCGTACTTAATTTTTAATAAATTGTTATTATTTGTTGATCTAATCTTGAAATCATTTTTTTTATTGAACTTAAATTTATCCCCTTCGAATTTAATGATAAAAATCAATAGTTTGTGTCATATCTAATTAATTGTGATCGTGTAAAGATCGGTAAGTTCTTTTTTTTTTCTTTTATCAGTAAGTTAACCGGTAATCAGCGTGGTGACAAAAGGCTGTGTGTTTTATTGTGTCATATAAACCATTCGATTCAATTAACCTATTTACGGGTGATTTTGTCTAACTTTGAATTAAGTTTAAATTAGGTATATGACACATAAACATCCAACCCCTACGCACCGCGGTGATAGTTGTTTTAAAAAATATTATTCAATCTTCAATTTTCCCGCGAAAATTATGATTGTATGTGTCTTCTTAAAAGCTTATTCATTATTTTAAATTATTTGATAAAAGATTACATACAATTAAATGATCAATTCTAAACACAGGATGTTGTTTATCATTTAATTTTATGTAATGTTCTTTCAAATAAGTTTTATGTCAAAAATTGTATCCCCATTTCGATGCGACATAAAATGCAGTTAAAATATTGTTTCAGTGGTGGAATGCGAAATCTTTAATAAACGCGACCTTTTCTGTCCGCCGCGGAGAATTTAAGAGAATACGTTGCTGTAGAATGGATATAAATCGAGTGCTTGTCGTCTGTTCAACCGTAAAAGTCATTGTGTATGCAGGAAATCAATAGCACTTAAGGAGTTTTACGTTTAAATCGAGAATGTGTAGTCAAATACTGCAAGCGTAATAACAGTCAATTACAATTGTAGTAAATATTCATTGATTTAAGCATGAGGGAATTTATAAAAGTTAAATAATTTATTTTCGAATTAAGCTAGATACCTAGTAATTTATTAAATTAGTAATTTAAGTTAACATTGTAGTCTTATTACCAATAACAAAGAAGAGTAAATTGCATTTGCAGTAAATATTCAAATAATTTTACTAGTAATTTCATAAAACATTAAATAATATGATGTTGACCATTACCATCAATTTTATGTTATTTTTAACAGTTTGCATACGAGATACGCTAGAATATCACAGTAAGAGAAAAACGTAACTTTATATTTTAATGATGCATCGATTTAAGGCTATTATTTGTACATTTCTATTTTAATGAAACAATATTCCGAACAATCGGGCCGATCCGTAAGCGAAATGTTCAATTTAATGTACATGTATAATATCACAGTCTAAGCGGGTTTGGAATTTGAAATGTAACTTAGATTGTGCGGTTAACGAATAACATATACGTTAAATTTTACATTTCGCTTACCGAATCGTCCGATTATATACTTTCTGGATTTGATTTAGAGGCAAAATCAAGGAAGTTAGTGTTATTTAGGCCCTAGCACTGGAGCCATGTGGCTTATTCTACTTTTTACGTTTCCGTAGTTAAACGAAAAGTTCCGTTTCGTTAGCTAATCCCAGGAGCTTTTTAATTATTTTTCCTTTTGGGAAGTGGACTAAATTCCTCTGAACATGATTTACTTCCCTCCAGGAGGTAAGTGTTTTACACTCAAACAGTAGATGCTAGGCGTCTTTATCCTCTTCATAGCAAAGTCTGTATATCGGATCTTCTCTAAAGAGTTTCATATTGCGCAGCTGTTTGCTTAGGATTTCTGGAGTACACTGTATATAATATAAAATAACAAAAATCATCTACGCCTATTATTTTATTTTATATTGTAGATTTAGTACTCTACGGAAGTTCCTGATATGAATTTCGACGCTATGAAACAAGCACTTAATAACATCATTTATTTATTGTATCAGTAATCAATCAATAATGTTATTATTGTTGTTTCATAACGTCGAAGTTTATATCAGGTACTTCAGTAGAGTACCAATTCTACAATATAAAACGGGCCCAATGCTAAGATTAACGTTACATTTGAAAGAAAAGAGCGTGTTCGTACGCAGCCACTATGAGCGACTAAAAAAAAGTGCGTACATGTGAATGCGTCAATTTGATTTTGTACTTTTTAAGCAATCGCGCCACATTTTGTGGGAGCTTGTGGCGCGACAAAAAGTGGCCAGTGTGAATACGCTCAAAATCTGAACGGTATCAAGGAAAACATTTTCTTGTCACTTTTTGACAACCCATATTACCTTAGAGAAATCAAAGGCAATATTACTCATTATTGTATCAATCAAATAAAAAAAGAATTATCATTATTAACATTCATAGTTTGAACGTTAAAGGTGCAGTTATTGTAGATAATGTTACTGGCAACTCACTGGAATTCGGGATATTACTTTTAACTGCATTCGCAATAAATTCTTTAGACGCACCACCAAAACGCGTAGTATAATTACACATTTTAATTTTTACGTTTTGACGTACTTGTTACAGTGCGAGAAATGTCCAATTTGAAATTAATATTATTAAAAAGGAACATAGGCATTTACCAGCAACAAAAGAACGTCCCCTAGACAACGTTCTTCAATCGCTGGTAAAGGTGACGTTGGTAAGAGATGTAAACAAAATTCTGTATAAAAATTGTTCGATCACAAGAGGTGTTCATTAATCAAGTAGTAATTGTTTTTCTTTGTCACAGTTACGATACCCATTTTAACAGTTGTGGCATATTTTAAAGTAACGAGTGTCTTCCACTCCCAGACTAAGCATTAACTAACATTTTGAGTTTAGAAAAGCCCCGCGTAGAAAATTTGTCGAGGGTCGCACAGAGACCCGAGACAAATTTTCACGGGGCTTTTCTAAACTCGAAATTTTTCTTCGTGCGCCACGCGTATAAACCACTAATTTTCAGTAAATTTAATAATATATTACGTCACGAGAGTGGTATGCAGCATATTACATATGAGCGGATATGTCGCGTACGAGCCGCGCATATTACATATGAGCGAATATGTTGCGCACGAGCCGCGCAGCGGCGAGTGCACTATTTCGCGAGTATGTAATTGCCATACCACTCGAGAAACGTACGATACTCTACCTACGCCCTAACAAAATAAACAATGAGCATGAAAGAACAACCTATTTATTCAATCATGTTTTATAGTAACATGACATTGATGCAAACTAAACTACCACTTGATCAATATACATCAAAGAAATGTCATTTGGTTGTGCGGTAATCAATCAGCTGTTTAGCTGTCAGCATGTAATATACTTGTCAAAGCTATTACGTGCATGTGTAGGTAATGTCACTAGACAGGGTGTCGGTAAAAATATATAACGCTTAGATGTTATAGTGATCAATATTTACCGAGATGTAGCGAAAAAATGCTAGAATTACTTTTTTTGTTTTGGAATAATAAAAACAAAAGTAGATAAATTTAGTTTGAGCAACTTTTCCATATTGTTGATAGTTGAATCATCATATCTTTAACGGGGAAAGTGCTGTAATAGACACATTACCATTTTTTTTAACTTAACTTCAAATGTACTTTTTAGTTACCTATCGAATGGTATTTATAGCTTAAGTTTAAATCGTTTATTGCAGGATTTGGAGTTTTTTTAAATAAATGTTTTAATGTATCTAGTATGGTATTCAGAAAAATCAAGTAATTCATTTAGTCTGCTCCTTTAGTCTGCAAACTTTGTTTTTGTTATAATGGTTTAACTTTGTGTTCTTGTTCAAGTTTAGATCGTTATTATTTGAATATGGTTGTTGTATTGCATCGTCAAAATGAAGATTTACCCAAAAGAAGAGCGTGTTGATTTGTATGCTTGGAGAAAGTCATTAATTGTTTATTTTCTTCTCAAGTGTATATTCAAAGGTTTCCCGAAAGAAATCATCATAAGCCAGGCGTTTTTGAGACTATTAAACCAGTGTAAGGAAAAAAAACTTAAAATATATAAGTACGATTGAATAAAAGTATCATAAATGATATATATTTAAAAAGCTTAAAAAATACGCAATTATTTGAAGTCACAGCCAACTATGATTTTTGTTTAAAAAATAAACAACATTATATCATATCTCAGAAATTTAAACTTAAAAAAAAAATTAATAACATCAGCGTATTCTATTAAAAATACTACCATAAGAACGTTTTTACTGCAAGTAGATATCCTTACAAATAAGGAAGTTAACTTAATCAAAAAAAAATTAATAACATCAGCGTATTCTATTAAAAATACCACCATAAGAACGTTTTTACTGCAAGTAGATATCCTTACAAATAATGAAGTTAACTTAACCATGCCAGATATTGCAGACATTATCCATACCAATAAACTGGATGTATTTATTTTGTGTTGCTCATTTTTCCAGAACAACTCATAAACACGGTGGCGTATTTATTTTATTAAAACGTTGTCTTAAATATATAACTCTAGATAACATTCCTAAAATGTCTTAATTAATTGATGAGATCAACTATCAACTGTGATATTTCCGTAATTTTTATGCCAGATTTTACTACTATTGTTATTAATATAAACTGGTTTCCTTTAGAAAATTTAAGAATGTTGATTGATATATTAATAAATATCTTAAGTTCTATCAATATTAATTATATGACGTATTAGTGGGAGGAGAGTCGAATGTCCATTTTAACAGTAAAAACAACAATGAATCTAGTCAACTCTGTGATATATTTCACAGCTTTGGTTTATATAGTATTGTGGCTTCTCCAACTCGACAAAAAAAAAACACCTTAGATAAAATTTGCATTTATGTTACAAAGTATTTCCAGTCGATACTCTTGCATATTACTGTATGGAAATTGGATTAAACGTTAAATCTTAATGAATTGCCTCCAATACTGCTACATTGCAAAAAATATAGGGCCCGTCACACAATCAGGTTGTATAATATTTTTCCAGCTGCTCATATATGCTTGCTGGTCTAAGGTTTATACTGCGCCTAGTTACAATCTACAATTTCAAGTATTTCACAAATTAGTTTGTGAACTATTTGAAAAGTCATTTTCAGAAAAAATCATTACTGGACAAATATCTTAAATAAATCAATTACACTGGTTTAATAATGATATAAGCGACATGAGAAATAATCTCAAGCTACTAAATGAAACAGTTAATTAAATGCAAACAATTCTTGCATCAAATACGAGAATACAGACTATCCATAAAAATGCAAAAAATAAGTGCAAATACAGCTATATTAATTGGCTACGGTGATACCTATGAGCAAATCATAAGAGAGGGTGGTAAAGCCCAACAATTATGTAAAAAGTGGTTAGCTGACAATAGACTTCAGCTTAATTCAGGCAAGACACTGGACATACTGTTTACACTGAAAAGGGGCAAATTAATCCCCGACAATTCCGTTTCATCAGGTAAATATCTGGGTTTGCACATTGACCACCCCTTAAACTGGTCCAAAAATACCGAAGCACTTTAGTGGCAAGTGCTTATGTAAAAACATATTCTTGCTTTGCAATTTAGCTCATCAAGTCTCAGCTAATATTTTACGAAGTGCATACTTTGGAACGTATCACTGATTACAAGATGGCTCTCAAATCGACATCTGAAGAAAATACAAACTGTAAACTGTGCTCAGTAACAGTTAAAAAATACGTAACGTGTAACACGTGTGAATCTAATTACCATCAAAACTGTGTGATTAAAATCATTGGAATGCGTGTAAGCGCTGAAGGAAGAATCGAGTGCTGCAGTGGAATTACCTCCAAACAAGTGGACTCCGATCCCGAGGATGTATTCCTATCGGAAACGGACTTTAGAATGGAGGCATATGTGTATCTCAAACAATTAGTTTCCCATCTAACCCAGACCAACGTTGAATTAGTAAAGATGGTCTCAGAACTGCATGATAGAATAAATTTAATTCATGAACGGAATTTTAAAATTGGCAAAACTCCCGCCAAATATCCTGCAGAGCCTGTGAAAACTTCGTATGGAAATGTCACTGCCCCGAAACCGATTTCCAGCGTATGCAGCCCGAAGTGCACAACAGAAATGAAAATAATCGACGATCATTTTGATAATAATATTAATAACCAGAATAATAATAATATTTGTATTTCTGTTGAAGATACAACATTAGGTGATATAAAAAATGCAAACAGTGGTAAAAATGAATGGATAACCATAGAAGATAATAGAAGACAGCCCAGAAAGAAGATCATAGGTCAAAACTCAATTTACGCTCTCAAAGGTGTTGGAAAACGTGCTCATTTGCATGTATATTGTTTACTCCCCACTGCAACCACCGAGGAAATAACGGATCATTAAAAAACTCATGAAATCCCAGTAATCGTCTGTGAAAAACTGAATTCTAGACGACCCGATGAATATTCGTCATTTAAAGTCTCAGTGCCGTTTCAATATCTGTAATTAATGGAAAATCCAAATACATGGCCAGAAGGTGTTGGAGTAAGACTTTTTTTATTCAAAAATCAACAGAAGACTCATCATCCACTCGCAGAAGACCACGCCGATATGAAGAAAAACTAAAAACCAACAATAAAAATAAACATTTGTTATTCTACATCAATATCCAATGTATGCGTAATAAAATAGAAGAGCTAGAAGCATATTTCATTCGTAAAGATATTAAAGTGATAGCCCTATGTGAACACTGGCTTACACCCAGCGAATCACATAGTTACAAAATTAATGATTATCATATAGCTGATTGTTTCAGTAGACAGATGTCAAAAAATGGAGGCTCACTGGTGATGGTAAAAGATGGTCTTGAGTACACCGTTTTGAGATTTCTCAAAGAAATATCTGTTGAATTAACATGCAAACTTTCCCGTATAACATTAAAAGAAAATAATATTATAATAATTGCATTATACAGATCTCCAAACGGTGATTACTCAAACTTTCTTGAAATCGTAGAAAATATACTCAATGACATTAGAAGCGTAACACCCAGAAGGAGTTATTATTTTAACTTGATTTTTTGCCAGTATGGTAGTCTTACATCAAGAATAAAATGATTACATTTTCAAGAAATTTTATTAAAAAACAATCTAAAAAAAATTAATAATGTGTTTGGTGACCCCTTTGCTGTATACACTCCTGTAGACGTCTGGGCATCGACAAAATGAGATGGTCGATGTCTTCTTGAGGCATCTCGTTCCAAGCAACTTGAATTTCATCGATCAACTGTGCTAGAGTCTGTGGAGGATGGTGCAAAGAGAATATTCTTCTTCCCATGATATCCCACACATGTTCAATGGGATTTAAATCCGGCGAACGGGGCGGCCACGCCAAAACATTAACACCAGCTTCATTAAGAAAGTTCATAGTTCGACGAGCAATATGGGGACGTGCGTTATCTTGTTGAAAAAGTACGTCTGGGCGGCCATCTAAATAAGGCAACAAAGTCGGTCGTATGACGTCTTCAACATAACGCGCAGCTGTCATACTGCCTCGAATGAATACAAGAGGTGATCGACTACCATAAGCAATAGCCCCCCAAACCATTACTCCAGCAGTCCTGTGTACATGCCTCTCAATAGCAAACCTAAGATCAGGTCGTTCTCCACGGTAGCGTCGTACCCTTCTACGGCCATCATGCGTGCCTAGACAAAATCGTGATTCATCGCTGAATACGACATCGTGCCATTCTGCCTCCCAATGCTGCCGTTCTCTGCGCCAGTCCAACCTTTGGCGACAGTGTCTCGCTGTTAAAGGAAGCACTAATCTTGGACGGTACGAAAGAAGCCCAAAGGATTGAATGCGGCGATATAAGGTTCGCATACTAACGGGCCTACCTTCTTCTCCAATCCATTGATCACCGATTTGACGCGTAGTAGCGAAACGGTCTCGCAGGGCTATTTGTCTTAAGCGCCGATCTTGACGTTCTGTGGTACGCCTTGGTTGACCAATTGGTCTTCTTCTTGCTCCTCTACCTTCTTCTGTCCATACCTGATACACACGTATTACAGTAGCTGCAGTGGAATCAATACGGCGGGCAATTTCGCGATAGGACATACCGACATCTCGATCACAGGATCTATGTATGTGGTGATTACAATGTTCATTTTGATAAATATGACAGCAAATCGTATCAGCTATGCAACCTATTTGCATGTTATGGATTACATAAACTAACATTAAAGGCAACCAGACTAGGGGCTTGTATTGATAACATATTTTCAAACGCAAATTATGATATTAACTATGAAGTAGTAAATATTGGGGTATCCGATCACCTAGGTTTGTGCGTTCAATTCGCACATCTAGATAAAACTAAAATACAAACTGTTAGGCCAATTACGCAGATAGGAAAGATTAACTTCTACAATGCGCTTGATCAAGTGGATTGGGTAGATTTAATGAAAAATAGTGACAACATAAATACGGCCTGGGACACTTTTATCAATAAGGTGAATGCAGCGTTCACAAATGCATTCCTAGAAAAACAAGTTGTATTAAAACCTAACAATAACGTAGTAAAATGGTTTGGGCCGGATCTTGAAAAAATGAGGGAGGAGTTACACTTATTGCAAGAAATTATAATTAAATACAAAAATGTAAACACACACTCCCAATATATTAACTTTGAAAACCTATATAAAAAGCGTATCATAGAAGCGCAGAAACGAGCTAATGATAATTATATAAAATCATCCCCCAATAAACACAGAGCTACTTGGGACATTATAAAATCTAAAATTCATACTAAATCAAATTCAAATGAAAATGTGAATATAACAGCAGCTGAATTTAATACCTATTTCTCGAATGTTGCAGAATCAGTACTAAAATCTATCACTGATTGCAATAATGATCCCATCGATATATTGTTAAACACACCTATTTACACTAGTAATTCAAACTATTTTACATTCGAAGAAGTATCTTGTGTTAAAGTACGTGATGTAGTCACTAAACTGAACAATACATCCAGCAAAGATATCTATGGCCTCAACTTGTCAATAATAAATTCAGTAATAAATATTCTAGTAATGCCAATAACATACTTAATAAATCGATGTATAACAAGCAACACTTTTCCAAATGCTCTTCAAATCGCAAAATGCATACCTATTTATAAAAAAGGAGACAAGACTTATGTCAATAATTACAGGCCAATTTCAATATTGCCAATACTTTCAAAAATTTTGGAATCCATTCTATCAGATCAAATGACAAATTATTCAGAAGCTCACCAACTACTAACAGTGCGCCAGTATGGTTTTAGACCTAGATCTACAGTAATGGCAATACAGGAGTTTACTGAATTTATTATTGGCGCTTATGAAAACAATGATAGTGTTGCAAGTGGACTACTGGATCTGAGTAAAGCGTTCGATTGTGTAACTCATTCGATTTTGATAAGGAAATTATATTGCTACAATTTTAGCCCATGCAGCTGTAGAATGGTGCTATCGTGCCTTACAAACAGGAAACAAAGGTTTTTTTAATAATATAGATTCAGAGGAGCGCTTAATCCCAAATGGGGTACCCCAGGGATCGATTTTGGGTCCATTGTTGTTCCTGATATATGTGAATGATATGCCGACATATGTTCCAAATGCATCGACAATACTATATGCAGATGATACAACTATCTCTTGCAAAGGCAGTACAACCAATGATGTTAGGGAGCAGCTAGATACTCATTTAGAACGTGCAAATAGTTAGTTTGCTAGTAACAGACTTAAATTGAATACAGATAAAACAGTACATATGGTATTCACACTCAAACGCAGTGAAGAAGCATTGGCAACCACCTCAACCAAATTCCTAGGCTTCCACATTGACAACCAACTTACATGGAAAAAACATGGCTTAGAACTGCAGAGTAAGCTTTGCAAACGGGTGTATCTGCTGAAAAATGTGTCCAGGTCAGTCACACAGGAAATGATTAGAAACACATATTTTGCATACATACACCCGTACTTATCGTATGGAATCATACTTTGGGGTCACTCTGCTATACGAAACAACATCTTCAAAATTCAAAGACGTGCCATAAGAATTGTGAGTGGATTGGAATATAGGGAAGACTGCAGAAACTAGGCATAATGACAACTCCATGTGTATACATATTGCAGTGTCTTCGGTATATCAGGAACAACAGAGAACAGTTTACTTGCAACAAATCAATCCATGCTTATAATATACGTAGGAAGGAAGATATACGAATGAATTTTTTTCGATTATCAAAGGCCAACAATGGCACAAGATACTACTGTGTAAAATTCTTTAACATTTTACCTAGTCATATTCAGAATCTACCTAATAGTGATTTTACAAATTGGTGTAAGTCTTTTTTAATTAAAAATGCATTTTACACATTTGAGGAATATTTTAGCGCGTGTACTATCCTGTAATATATCTGATTTTAATATGTGTGTGTAAGTTATTTACTTTTGATTTTAATATGTGTGTCTAAGTTAATTACTTTTCTTAATGTATTTTATTTTATTTTATTTTAATATTATCTTATTTATTTATAACCTTTTAAAAGTGCGTATTCACCGTCTATATTCTATATCTATAACTTATTGCTTGGCTGTCATAGAATATTATTTTATATTGTACATTTTATTATGCTTATCTTGACCTGTGTAAAACTGATGTTCTTAGCACAAATAAATATATTATTATTATTATTATTAATGACATGGGCTACTCGCCTAGGGTCATTCTGAAAGTCGTCACAGAATATTCACTTTACAGAGACGTGCTGTAAGGGTGGTTATCGGTGTTGGTTATCGTGATGATTGTACGCATCTATTTAGAACCTTGCGTATTCTAACACTACTACGTCAATACATTCTCTAATGCTTGCTATACATATATCAAGCGCAATATGAGCGATCACACCACCGCAAATACCATACAGTCATACACCAGGAGAAAAAATGTATGTATAACTACCAGAAGACTAGTTAAATGTAGGAATAGACCGAAATATTGGGGAATAAAATTCTTTAACAAGCTCCATTCTGAAATTAGAAGTTTACTATATACAAGATTTAAACAACTCTTTAAAACATATCTAATTGAGAAGGCATGTTTTAACTGGGATTAATTCCTTAACAATCCCTATCATATAAACTACTTTGTAGCGTACATTTTCCTTTTTTATTAGTCTAAGCCCAATTTTCTGTGATATTGTTGTGATACTATGAACTCATCAGACATCAATGTTTTGTTTTATTTTACATATATATTATTTTTTTAATCTCATATTTTTATTTTTTTAACTATAAGCTCTTTATATCTGATTTTATTACATATTTTATCTATTTACTGTATTTTATCTATTTTATATACGTTGTTTTTAGTCCATATATTTTATTAATTTATACTCCATTTCAGTATCAGCGTACATTTTCCTTTTTTCTTAGTCTAAGCCCAATTTTCTGTGATATTGTTGTGATACTATGAACTATGAACTATTCTGTTTTATTTACACATTAACTATTATTATAAGCTAAATGCTACTGTTGACGTATGTAAACCACTATTTTGTAATTAACGTGAATAAAGAATATGAATATGAAATTGACAAAAAATTACTTTTGACGTATAACTTGCAAACAATTGAAGATAGACAAATATTGATAATGTACATGACATTAGCACTAAAAATAACCTTTGGAAGTATATATTGGTTTTTCTCTATCTTTGATATAAATGGCACTTTTCCCAATAATCATACAAATTCTAAATAATAAATCAAATGGCACAATTTATAGTTTTTTTTCTAAAAATATACAAAAGTAGAATTCATTAGAATATCTATGATTTTTTGAAAAATATCGATTTTTGCAATTTTTATAGAATTATTTTTTTTAAACTTAAAAATTTTATAAATACTAAAGTGATTTATTTTGTGTAAAAAAAAATTCTAAATAATAAAATCGGAAATTGAAAATTAATAGATATCGACCGCGTTGTGAACTGCACGTTTAACCAGCGTTAGTACGACTATCGCATGAAGTAAATATTTAGAGTTAAGATAAATCTGAAATTTTGTATTGGTCGTTTGCTTCGAGATTTCGCCAAATTTTTAGGCTTTTCTAAACTCTAAATACAGGGTGTATTTGAAATAACGAACAGGCATTTAAGGGCACATACACAAAATATGTGTGAACCCATCTCCACCGAAATTTTTTTTTTGAATTTTCAACATTTTTCGAGTTTTTTTCTATACATTTTGAGAACCAATGCTTTTCTCGTTTAATTTCGTCTTCGTGGAATGCGTGTTTGTTTACTTTAAACGCGAGAGTCTTTGCCTTCGAAATTTGAAGTGTAATCACGTTATTTTGTAAAAGATAAACATTCCTCAAGTTCATTCACATTCATTAAGAAAAATGCACTTGACTTGAGCTAGTAAATTGATATCTTCTACACATGTTATTTTCATGTATAAATAGCAGTAAAATAGCAGTTTTACTACGATAACACTTACCACACACTCGTGCATGCAATTTGTTAAAAGTAAGTCACGTATAAAACAATTAAAAGTCGGTCACAATTGTTTTATAAAAAGTCACATGAAACTAAATTAAATGTTCAAATTGACGCCCTTCGCACTCAATACACAATTGGGCTCTCCTTAGCCAGTTTTCACGAACCGAAGCGAACATTTGCCGCGGTTTTTCTTTTATTGCGTTAGCTGAGTCGTGAACTCGTTGTCTGAGTGTATCAGCATCGTCAATTTCCTCGACATACACTTTACTTTTAAAATTCCCCCAAAGAAAAAAGTCTAATGGGTTTAAATCCGGACTTCTAGGAGGCCATGGAACATCACCTCCACGTCCAACCCATCGTCCTGGAAATTTATTGTTTAAATAATTTCTAACACGCCGATCGTAGTGCGGAGATGCACCATCTAAATAACGGCCGCCATTTAAATTAAATGAAAAAATTAAAGGTCCAATTAATTGGTCATTTACAATGCCTGCCCAAACATTAAGGAAGAAACGATGCTGAATATGCGATCGGCGCGTAGAATGGGGATTATTCTCTGCCCAAACATGTTATGAAAATTAAAACAGCCATTTCGCGTAAAGCACGATTCATCCGTCACTAAAATGTTATTAGTGAAACAAGATAAATTCAAATTCAAAACTATTTGAATTCGAGAAAATAAGCTTACACTTTTTATAGTTTGCACACTTTAAACATAATATATAATATTACGAAAAAACTATTCGTGAAAATGCAAATAATGTCTTAATTAATAAGACAACTTTAGACGATAAATATCCATTGAAACAACTACTTCCCGTGCAAATACACCTCCGGATATTGAATTATACAATAAAATATTTAAAATCTTATTTAATTTGATTTGTTACAACGCTCTATTAAAGTATATGTAACGTTTAGGTCAAATTCTCTTCAAACCAACTAACAATACAAATTTAAAATGAAAGGAGAGATAGCAACAAATTAGATGTGAAAGGACTTGGGTTAAAACTAATGTCTTAGGCCATCTATAGACGCGTTTCGAGATTTATCTCTCTTCAGTATAGCTTTGCTTATGACGTTTAAAAAAAAATTAGGAATAAAATTAAAACAAACTTACTTGGAAAAAGTGGTGTGTGTGGAATAAACAGGTACACAGAAATTTCTGTGTTCCTAAAAGAAATTAGGAATAAAATTAAAACAAACTTACTTTGAAAAAGTGGTGTGTGTGGAATGAACAGGTACACAGAAATTTCTGTGTACCTGTTCATTCCACACATACCACTTTTTCCAAGTAAGCTTGTTTTAATTTTATTCCTAATTTATAACCGGAACTTGGGCCACTTTTAGAGAAAAAGCTTAGTTAAAACCTTTAAAAAGAGAAGAAAATAATATAATCAATCAATTGCTCATTAAACTTTTAATTAATTTATTTTTAACTAATTTTACATCTATGAATTACACACTAAATTGATTTATACGAGTAGCGCATGAAGTAAAATTTCGAGTTTAGAAACGCGTGAATTTGAATTTTAACAAAAATTCAAATGCTCAGGCTATTCCGAGCTTGAAATGTTTCTTCTAAATCAAAGAGCGGAAACCCTCGTTTAATAGTAAAACAAATTTAGTATCATTTTTACTTCAAATATCAAACAATACTTTATTATTTGAGAAGGAATCACTTCTAATTATGAGAATTGTTGGCTTTTTTAATTTCGTTGGTTTGTTTAGATGCAATTGAATTTTAACAATTAGTTTTTACGAAAATATACATAAATCGGAATAAATATAATTATGTATTTGTTTGTTGTTGAAATGTTGATTTAAAATATTTTGTCCTATTTTACAAATTATTGAATAACTTTCTCATTTATCTCATTTGTGAAATATTTTGAAATAATATTAAAGTATAAATTAAAAACAGTTGGTTTGTTTTACTGTTTGTAAAACAAACCAAGTGTTTTTAATTTATCCATTAATACTATACAATGTTTGTTATTTTGACAATTTTCTGCTAACTTTTAAAATATTGTAGAATATTTATATAGTAATATTTTTGACCTATTTCTATTAATTTTGACGATTTACAAAAATTATATAATTAAATAAAAGGAAATAGCCTGATTTTAATTATAAATTAAATTTAAACGAAGAATTAAATTGTATACAAAATTCTTTGAAAAATATTAATTCCATTTTGTTTTCACATTAAATTTAAGAAATAAACTTTGTGTGTGTTTATTATTATTACAACAGAAAATCCTTTTTTTGGACTTAGAAGGTGAAATAACGTTATAAACAAGTTTGAGTTCAAAATTTGTAAATAAAAACTCGTTTACCGATAGTTTCCCGGTAAATCATAAATTTGATGTTTTAACTGTAAAATTAATTTAATACATGGAATATTATTAGCATTTATTGGCTGACCTGTAACGAGTGTCTTCCAATCCTTGATTAAGCAAAGTAATATTTTCAGGCTTTTTCAAACTCTAAATTTTGCTTTACGCGCAACGTGAATAAATGATTTTGAAATAAATAATTTCCCTGAGAATTTATTTTTTACATTCATCGCTTACGCATGCGCACAAGTGAATGTTGGATAATACGTCGCCAGTTACGGTAAATTGCCAGTGGTAATTACCGATGTACATTACAAGTGGTAATTACCGATGTCACTAGTTACTTGTATTAAATCCTCTAATATTTGAAATCGAAACATATTTGAAACACAATTCAAGACTTTCCTGTTTGTTTTTTTGTAATAACACTCAATCCCTCTGAAAAAGGGTCGAATTCACCGTAATTCTATACGAAAGTTCATCTATCGCCCTTTTAATACATCTAATGCAGTTCGAGGCATCATGGTTACTCTTTCTTCTTGGTTATTTTTCTTAAACTACTTTAACCTCTCGAAAGACTTTTTATCGGCGTCTCTAATAAATTGATGGGCATTTTTATATATTTTACTTTAAGAAACTTTCACAGACAGAATGTAATTAATTAGTTTTCGGCTTACTGCATAAAAAGAAAAATCCTGTATTTTTATAAAACGAACTTGATGTCTGATAAAATAAACATTGAGTTTAAAATAAATATAGTAAACTACAGTGACTTAATTAAACACATTGGCGACAACTCCCTGTCATTCACCATGTCTGGTCCTAATTAACCAAGAAATTAGGTTAAAATACAAACATATGATATTCAATTGTGACAGCCAGTGTTGTCATCTTTTACATGTGAATCGTTATCCATAGACGGAAGCTATTCCCTTAATTTTGAAATAGGAACATATGATGGTTTATACATCCAATTAACGTGTTTGTGTTGATTCTATTTACCTTTGCGAATTTTCGAGATACGATTTTAGGGTAAGTGAAAATAGATGGAATTGCTGTAACCAACTTAAGACCTCATAGCTACGCCGCTGTTTGTTGGCCATTTTGAGTCAGAATTACCAACAACCAATCAAAAAGGAAACTAAAGTTATAGCTACTGTGTTTAATCAAGGCACTGTACCATATAGTAAATTAGTATCTCTGTATTTAAAAGAGTGGTGCAAGCTGGCATCCATCTGACCTTTAGGCGCCAAATTCCAACCATATCAAATTAACAACGCGCGGGTCAATCATTATAGAATATGATAAGTTTAGTTTGAATTTGGCGCCTAAAGGCGTTAAGATGGATGCCCGTTTGCGCTACTCTCTTAAATACAGGGACACTATTGTAAACTAATGTCCCTTTATGTGACAGAGTACCGTAATTGATAAGACCAATGTAAGGGCGTCAACATGGCGGCATGACTGTTCCATCACAACACTTCAAACAGTCGTGTGCATATCTAGTAAAACATTGGGTGCATTATATTTATTAATAAAATAATGTACTTAAACCCAGATTCTTAATTTATAACAAAAATAAATAAATAAATAATAACACTATGCTTCAACAAACGTCAGGTACAAACGTCATGACGCCGAAAATAATAATTTTGACAGCCCAGACACATTTTTTCAGACGTAAACGGAAGAACGAGTTATTTATACCATATAAAAATGTCCATTTAATAGCTAAACTTTAGCAATCGATGAAAAATAAACTAAATTTATGATTTAAATAGCGGTCGTGGGCGAAAGCTATAAAATTATATTTAACACAAAATGTCTTAGTTTTATGACAGAATAAAGGGGACGCGCTTAATAAAACCATTACATAATTATACCCTTAATTAATCTGATTTAGGAACCGCGTAAGTTAAAATCATTATACCACACATTCATTTTAATTAAATAATTAAAATTAGTACGGTGCGATTTATCCTGTGATGTGCTTCTGAACACGATAATTTCTGAACGATGTACTTGCAGGTCCATTTTATCAGGAAATAACGTTTAGCTTTAAATTTTTTAATTTCATAGCGATTTTATTTAATTTATAGGAAGTACATAGAAAGTAATTCTTTCATAAATGTATGTTTATTACAGAGTTATTACCACCTTATAAATTCGAATGTTACCAATTGTAACAGAGAAAATGTGAGGCTCTAATATATTTTATATAAATTTTAACTGCGACTTTATCCTTTATATTTATTGTACACCTGTAACTATACTTTTAAAATTAATAAAAGATGAAATAGCTGTTTTTGAAGTTAAGAATAAATCATTGTTTTACACGCCTGGCGCATGAAGTGACATTTCGAGTTTAGAAAAGCTTGAAATGTTATTTCATGCTTAATAAAGGAGTGGAAGACAGTCGGTAGAATAATATTAAAGACTTCAAAAAAACATTAGTTCTATTCTATTGATTTAAGTGAAAGTTCATGATTTTCTAAAATTATATTAACTTAATTAAAAAAATAATAATAATATCGATTTTCTGCAAACAATTAATTTCTTTAAGACGGATATTGAGTTATACAATGAATATTTTGGTTACACGACAAAATTACTGTTACTAGGCATAATTTATATGCAAAATGTAACATCTTACCAAACTAAATGCACACGCAGAAAATTGAAAAAAAATGAATAATTAGATTGATTAAATATTCATTAAAAGCGAAAAAGTCTTAAACCATAGTCTATATATGCTTTAAGACTTTTTCGCTTTTAATGAATATTTAATCAATCTAATTATTCATTTTTTCGTGATTTACGTATCATCAGTAGAGGTATGCTTTAGACTTTCATTACCAAACAAATTAAAATTAAAAACAAACAGAAAATTCACATTGGAATAGTGGAGTGTGTCGTTCAAACAGGCAAACAAAAATAAGGCAAGTGAAAATAAAGGAATGCCATTTAGAGTTAAAAGTGTTACCGGTGGGGGCTTCTACTACGTTATACATCATAATTCACAATTGAAACACGATTTCAAATTTCTTTGTATAACTGAGACGTGATTAAGTGACTATAGTTTCGAAAACTTTAACTTGTCATTTTCAAACTCAAAGTGAATTAAACTAACAATTAAACAGGTATATATACTTAAAATTTAGGTCTTATAATTGCGTTAAAAATGGGGGTATATGTTCGGTCAAGCTGGTCGTTGATGATGGGGATTTTCGTATTAGCACGGGCTTTGTGAATTTTCAAAGACTCCAGGAGGGACTCTTAGGGCCCTTCTCGGCGCAATGTATAATTGACAGTACATCCTCGCCAAAAGCATAATTTTTTCAATTATATGCTTGAGCCTTACATTAAAATTACGACCAGATTGTCCTATACATACTCCGTTACAATCTTTACAAGTAAGTTTGTACATTCCTGATCTGTGAGTATTTTCTATTGCTGATTTTTCATTAAAAATTGCAATTCTTATTATCTTTAATGGTTTCAACGCTACTGTTGTATTTTGTTTTGATAAAATGTTTTTAATTTTCAATGAAATATCGCCAAAGAAGGTAAGGGGTTTATAAATTAGTTGATTTTGTGACGTTTCCTGGCCTGCATATATATATATATATATATATATATATATATATATATATATATATATATATATATATACGAAGTTTTTTCATCCTAGTTTTATTAATAAGCTGGTCTATTGTTGATGTTAAATATCAATTTGAATTGGCTATGGCTTTAATAGTGTAAATTTCGGCATTAAGTGCTGTTTGTGTTTATGTTTTTGCGGATTATTGGAAGAGTTAGGGATTACCCGATCTGTATATGTAGGTTTACGATATATTTCAAATGTTAGTGATTGATAAGTTTTTGTTATTGAAAGATCTAAAAAATTAAAGTTGTTAGTTTCTGTATCAACTGTAAATTTTATGTTTGAGTAGAGGTTGTTGATAACATCTAAGGATAGAATCTAGGAACAGAAAGACAACTAACCCAATTCTTAGATCATTCAATAACAGAAACTAATCAATCACTAACATTTGAAATATATCGTAAACCTACATATACAGATCGGGTAATAATAAAATATAATACAAAATTTTCTCAAAATAGTAGCTGTTTTTAGAAGAAGCCGAGGTAGCCATTTACCAGGAATCATTTTCCAGAACTAATCATGGAGTTTTCACTTTGTTTTAAAATAAATATTTTGGCATTATTTTATCATAAAAATATTGTTTTTAAATAATTTAAATAGGGCCTCTTAATGGAAAACCTTTTACTACCTGCCATAATATAACAAGTGATATGTTTCAGTTACAAGAATATAACGAATTTCACCTTATTTTCGTCTCGCAAATCTCACCCCATCGCCCGGTTGACATCGACTGTCAGATTTGACAAATTATTATTATAGCAATCGACTGCAATAATGTGATTATCCCTGTGATAAATTGTAACTATAGAAATGCGCGATTCTAATTAGTGTAAATGTAGTCATGTGACGCATGAGTTATATTCTCATAATAGTGTTTATTAATATTGTTAGGATCATTTTGGATGAAGCTACATAAGACAACAGTAATAAAAATTAAGAGTGTTTATATAAGTGATTTTGTCATCTTCTTTGTGCTAAAAATGCCCTGTGTTCACGCACTCGGGAAAATTGTTTTCCCGCACTTTTTTTATAAATTACTATATTAAGTGGTGCTTCTGTATTCTAATTAATACAACGATTCTTTTCTGTCAAATTTTAGCAACAGCAACACGTTTACTGTATCAATGAAGTACTTGAGGGCCTGAGTAGGCTCTAAGACGTGGCTAATCAAGAAGAGGTCGCCGTCGTAATAGGGTTTGATGCGATTGCCCACCACAACATCTGGGAAAGCTCGGACACCAATACAGAAGGTTAGTTACTTTTAGAATTCTTACTCACTTCTAATCTTGCTACATGCAATTTGAGGAACAGCCTTACCTCTATAACCGCGAAAAGACGAGAGGTTCTGGACATTACACTAGTCTCTGAAAAACCGTAGAACATTATTAAGAACTGGAAAGTGTCTGAGAAACACTCCTTTTCTGATCATAGATATATCGAATTAAAAAATACTATTCAAATGCAATGGTTGGCTCAAATTTGTAGACAGCTGGAGAACCGATTGAGAAAATTGCAGTACTACTACCACCCATAGACAAAAACAAGGAAGGAGCTGGATTAGATGGTAGAGAATTTAGCCACTGGTAAAAGCAAACCAACTTGATAGACCTTTGAACTAAACTCCTCAAGGAAAGGAATGCAGACGACTGTTTAACAAAGCTAAGAACACTAACGAACGATCCGCTTATAATGACAGCCTCAGAAGCTTCAAAGGTATATTAAGAAAGGCCAAGCATGCTGATTGGGCAAAATTCTTTCTAAAGATCTAGTAGTTCCACGTTTCGTCATGACAGAAGACGGACGGTACCTGGACTAGCTCATACAAGGAAACGCTTGAATTTCTGATGGACATCTACTTTCTAAGCGGAATAAGTAGTGGATTCAGGCTCACAGAAGCCCCAAATTCTCAATGCCCCGTTCAAAGAATCGTGAGCAGGGAGAAGCTAATCTCCTCTAGAATCTTGCGCTAAACGACCTATTCCTCGAGCTAAGTAAATCTGGCTGTAAAGTAATAGCCTACGTGGCCGATGTGGCCCTGCCCATCTCGTTTAAATAAAATGTCCTAACTTTCACAACAGGCATAAACAATACTAACTCAGTAGTATACAAGATGCGGCCTAGGTGTCAACCCAAAAAAGGCTGAGCTAGTTTTACTTATTAGGACACACATCATTCCCAGATTGTCACCCCCCAACCTTAAAGGGAATAGAATTGTGGATTAAAGAACAAGCAGAGTACTTAGGTATCATACTGGACAGAAACTCAGATGAAAACCTAATATCCAGGAAAAAGTACGGTAAGCGACTATCGCGCTGTTCTCTTGCAATGAAGTGGTAGGCAAGAAACGGTGTATGGAACTAAACATCACCTACTGGCTCTACAAGGCAGTAGTAAGACCAATTCTTTACTACGGCGACTTCATATGGTGGATAGCACTAGATAAAAAGATGCATCAGCAAGCATTTGGGAAGGTCCAAAGAATAGCAACCCTAATGATTACAGATGCATTTTAGTACATCTCTAACAAAAGCACTGGAAAAAATCCTCAACCTCACCCGAGTGGACCTTTTTGGCAATCAGATTGCGCTAACAGCAGCCTTGACTCAACTCAATCTGCCGACTTACAACTGGCACGCAAAGTAGGAGGAGCGGTCTACTGCGTGAACCTGAATTTCCTCTTATCCTTTAGACTGCCGAACTACTGCAGTGTTCTACATTCGGAAGTGATCACCATTAATACTGTAACCTGACTAAAAAACAATGTGACTTACGCACTTATAGCTAAGCGGCTATCAAGGAATTAACAGGTGTAAGTAGCACCTCAAAGGTGATATCCGACTGCTGGTAGACATCAAATAAACTGATAATGTAGACAAATCTCCAATTTATCTGGGTTGGAGAAGAATTGAACAAAGCGTTACTTTTCCTTAATAAACCAACACCAAGGATTTTCCTTAGCAACCAACTAGGAAATTCTTAACAATAGCTTAAACCTAAGAAATAATAGGTGGAAGGATGAGAGTAGCTGTAGCATAGCAAGGCTGATATGGCCTCGTTGCAACAGTTCGACTAAACGACTAAACCAAATTTCAGGCTATACTAAACTCGAAATATTACTTCATGCGCTACGAGTATAAAACACCGATTTTAAGTAAAGTTAAAATAATACTGATTAATATGTACATTTATAAACATTAATATCTAATTTTGGTCGATTGTCATGCATTTGATTATGGCCATTTTATTAATTTTCAATTGCCTCTCTTAAAACCCAAATTGTCCCCCTGTGTGGGTGCAGGCCCTACGTCAGGAGTGACTAGGTTAAGAATATTGTAACCCGCCAACTGAGGTTCGATATGAACCACGCACTTTACATTATTTATTTATTATTTCTCACAAAAATAAACAGTCTGTGTATGGAAAAATCAAGTGGGGTTCACTACAGATTCTTTGTTTTAAAAATCATATTTATTTAAAAAGTTAACATTTAGAATATATTATTTTATTATTAAATAAATGACTTATATTTCAGTGTATTAATAAAAATTAAGACCTAAATCTAATTAACAAAAAATATGGATAAAAGTATTAATTATTTCAGTATTTTAAAATTTCTGTATAAAACGACTCATATAAAATTAAACCTAATGCATCTAATAAAAAAAACTTAATATAATAGCAGACTATTTATGATTTTCAACTTTTTATTTACTCACTACAATTGTTTCGCTACACTGTAGCTTCTTCAGGTGAAGAAATATAATTCATTTTTTACAAACTAATTTACATTATATACAGTTTTTAGACGTGTGGGTGGAGGGGGTGTTTTTCTTCAGTTTAAGTAGGGGTGAGTTGGAGAGTTCAAGCTGGTCGTTCAGCAAGTTTCCTGAATTTATAATAATAATAAAAAAACCTATCTAATACATGTTTTCTAAGTATTTTAACAAAAATCACTCGATATTAAATAATATACACAGACGAATTTCGTTTCATATGCAAAGTTTGTCTTCTCTTCTCCTGTCGGTGGCGAACTTTTTAAATAATTCACGAGTCCAATTTTAAAATTCAATGCTAAAAGCAGGAGCATGTATACAAGTTTAATTTTCCCGGTTACCGGCAGCAAGATTTTCATTAAGTAATCCGTAATTTTTTTCCAAACTTGTAAGCAGCTTATTAAAATGAGAAAAATACCTTTTAAAAACGTAATGTAATTTTAAACTCATAGAATATCTTTAAAAGTGTGTGGGAATATTAACATGCATTTTTAATCATGTGTGTGTGTGCGTGAGTGTAATTTAGATATAAACAATGGGCAGAACTTTTCAGTATACAATTTATATTATGTTGTACATAGAACGTAATTCGGTGAGTTTATTGCGGGCATGCAGAGTTGGGTTTTGTTTGTAATTTAAAGGAACAATGTAAATAAAATCGGAGCCGCAAATTCTCTCACCAATAAAATCGTATACAGATAAACGTTGCTACAATCACGGAATATAAGAGTGTATTGCAAAATATTTGTAGATTCATATTAAAATATACCGTGTCTCCGGATTACTACCCGGATAGGAACAACTTTTTGTTAACCAAAAAGTAATTCTTTATAAAAAGTTTTGGATGACTTAAAAACATGTTATTTATCAAATCCTAATTTGACCACAGAGCTCAAAAATTAAGAAAAACAAAAGGTATGATGGAGAAGTACCTCGAATTATATTTTTAGGAAGAAATGTTGTTGGAAAAAGTAATTTTTAATTAAGAATTAAGTATGAATACAAAATTTTAACTTAATAGAAACAATCTTTATTATTAGGAATTATTTATTTTTTTAATGTTTTTTCCTATACTTTCTAACATTTAATAATTCAAAATAATTACATTTCTATTAAAGTACCTCTTTTCAGTTAAGTTATGGTATTATATATACCATAACCCCCTGATAACTGCCTAGATTGGTATAAGTTTTTCATTATACATTTTTCAACAAAAAGTCATTCTTTATAAAACGTTTTGCCTTTCCTAAAAATACCGTTTCCATAAAAACATTACAAATATCTTTACAATCTATAAAGAATAAAATTAGGTTATAAAAGAAGTGGCGTAAATGTTGTCTTTAGAAAAAACTGATATAAGACAACATCTTATTTAAATGACGTAATTCGTTTAAATAACGTATACAGGTAATTTTTCTTTTAAGTATATCCAGAGAATTTTTGTATATACATATGGATACGCTGTATATTTTCCGATTTTTTCTTTATTTAATTATAGAAAAGCGAAAATTGACCAAACTTGAAAACTTGGTTTGGACTAAACCAAATGTTAAGGCTTGTCTAAACTCTAAGTTTTACTTTATGCTTAATCTGCTGGTCAAAAACACTCGTTTAAGGCTTCAAATTGAACTTGAAAAAAAACAATGAATATGTGACCATTTACCGAATAATTTGGATAAGTATACTTTTACATTTATTTAAGATATTTACAAACAAATTAATTATTATAATATGTTCATTTTTATAGGCTAAATATCACCTAACTTAATAATTTATTAGAAATACAATTATTTGGAACACAATACAAAATTATAATAATAAATAAATTTAATAAAAATAAAATTCTTTCTATTAGGTTCATATTTTGTATGTAAACATAATTCTCAACTACAAATTATTTGTTCTAATAGCATCTTTTTCTAAAATTTAATTTAAAGGTAGTTTTCACTTATGGCTATTAGTGTTTCTCAATTTTTAAGCGCCCTTTATAATAAATTCAAGATTTGACAATGAAAATAGTGTTTTCAAATCATCCAAAACTGTTTATAAAAAACGGCTTTTTCTCAAAAAATGGACAATAAAAAAAGTGTTTCCTATCCGGGCAGTAATCTGGGGACACACGGTATATCTAATATACTTTAGCAATCAAATATAACTGTGCAATTCTTCTTAATAAAGTGGTTTTATAAAACTCCGATCATTTATTATCGTATGAGCAACATTATTTTGTTTCAGATTTGGTCATAAAAATAAATATAGAAATATGATTCACATTTTTACGTCAATCATGATTACTAAATTATTGAACATAATTCAATTATCTGACATCACTAATGTGCCTTTATAAACACTATTACATAAGTACTAGCACACTGTATCGATTTTATTCGTGAAATATTTCTCTAATTTGACTCGTAACGAAGTTAGTTAAGTGAGTTAGTGGCCTTTGGAGGACGTTAAAGTTTTGATTTCTAGAAATTATTTCGCTGCAAAGTTTCCGCAGCGGAGGGAAGGGGAGGAGAGGGTGCAAATATTTGCCCTTTTCGGAACAGCTCGAACTACATTTTCATGGCTATTGGGTGTTATTTCATATCGTCGAAAGAATATAAAGGGAATACGTGATAACAGCTGGCCCGGTTCACACAATTCTGCCCCCCTTAACGGTCATGGTGTGTCTTAATACGATTCTTTGAGATAAATAAAACATTTCTAAAAAAATATGTATTGGAAAAGTAGACAAATCATAACATTAATAGTAGAGGAATTAGAACTAAGCTTTTAAAATTATGTTTCTTGTGAAAAAAGTTGTGGTAATTATATAATACTACATAAAAAATGCATATCTAGTGCACATATTTATACAGGGTGGCTGATTTTTAATTATCTATCCTATTTGTGGGAAAATATTAACGATAGAAATAAAACTTTAATATAACACTTATCATGTGCAACGTGGTCTATATAATGAAACAAACATGTTTTCCATGGCCTCCCTATTTTTCGGTAAAATGTTGAATTGTATTTTTTTTAATAGAAGGCCCTGTATAGTTTTCAGTTCAGATACTTAATAATTTTTTATAATGGTTTGCGTATACCAAGTTTCATATTAGACTTGTTGGTATCTTTAATATTTTAGCAGACAAATGCTGGACGGTGCCCGACTCGAAAAGGGGTACGTAATAATAACTGTTGTTGCTAACTTTTTCATTGGCCCGATTCGGGGGATCCGAAGTCGTCGCATTGTGTTGGCGGGGATGATTTTCCTCGGAATTGGCTTATTTGCGACGGGCATGAGCCGCAAGGAACACAAGACGAGCATTCGAAAATTTGAAATTTCCTAACATTTGTCAGATTCGGTCAGTCATAATGAAAATTGTATATCTCTTTAGCGTCCGGACACAACAAATTTAAAATTGTAAAGATTACTTGGCGCCTATTAAATTATTCTTTTTTACTCAGCCCATGCCCTAGCTAGCCTATAACGTAAGTTTTCTCAAATCGAAACTTTTTATTGGTTCAGATAAAGAGTTTGGAATACTTAGATCTCTGATTGCCCTTAGCCTTAATTCCTAGCCTAAATAAGCGTCATAATATATATATATATATATATATATATATATATATATATATATACCTGGCTGGAGGTTTTTGGGCTGCTTTCTTGCGTTAATTGATTTATTTCCGCTCTACGTTTCGGCAGCATCACTTCTGCCATCCTCAGGAGCTTTTTTTATATACTGAGTGATAGATGTCACGTTATATTTTGCTCGCGAAAACCTAAAAATAAATATATATATATATATATATATATAGGCAGAGTTCGGAAAATTTCCTAACAGGGCATTCGACCAATAATACGGCAGGAGAGATGTGTGTAATCTACTTTATTGTAATACCAAGCTTTCGGGACTCATTTTGTCCCTTCCTCAGGGTTAACACTAAAAAACAATGAGCAAAAAACAAAAAATTACTGATCTGAATTAAACTGTTAGTTGATGACGAATTCTTGAAAAAAATATATTAATTAGCAAATAAATTTGAGCTTACATTTGTGATTATTTGAACAAACTATTGTTAAACTGACGCTGTATTTGTTTTATCATCCTAACGATACTCATGGTGGTTGTTGAAATTAAATAAAAGTGAGGTTATTGTGTATAAAAAATCGTAACCGCGTGGTTACGGCGGAGGTGAAATTTTAAACGAAAACAAACGGCACATTCACATTTTAAAATTGGAAATTGTCACTGTGTTCCACTGTTTCTTGGGTAACCTGGGGTGTTATCACCACACTTGTTTATATTTGATTAACTTTTAACTCACGCGGCCGCATCTTAGTGCGAAACGACGCACGTGTCTTCACATTAACAGCAACAATGGCTGGTGCCTGTCCACAGGTGTCACTCGGCTCTCTCCGTCTCTGTCACCGACGGAGAGAGGCGCACGCCATCCGTTTCCAGGAACGTCTCGCCAGCCAGCGCGCGGTGTTTGAAATCTCGGGCCTGAGCTCGAGGGATTCAAACATCGACGCTGGAGGCCCCTTTACCTGCCCCGTTGTTGCCGCTTATGCGTTTATTGCTGTGAAATGACTGTGAAATGACTATTATGTATATGGATACTGTTATTAATGCCGGGTCTAGGTTAGGTGCACGAAATAGATTTAACTTGGTGCGCTCATACGTTTCAATAGAAAGTTTAAGAAGAGTAAAAGATATAAATGAAAAAATCCAACTAAAAATGTAATGAAATTATAATTTTAAGCGCAATCAAATTAACTCCGTAGAGTGTCACCACCAACCTGGGACTCACTCGACGATTCCGCCTTCAGTTTATCTAGCTAAATGTGAAATGATGAAAAAAATTACCTAAATGTGTTTAATCGATGATTCATGAGGCAAATTTCAGACAGACTACCAGTATGTAAACTATTGCTGAATGTTGTTAACCTGTTAAGCTGAAAGAGACCGGTGCCAACGGCTCTGATCTGTCCATGTCTATTAAGTAGGAGTAAATGCAACTGAGGCCCTCCGTGTCTGCTTTGAAATTCATCGTTGCAACGCCTGCCTTCTTTATGTGGAACATCTCAAGGAATAAACGACTTTTATAAAACATTGACTTATCTATAATTTCGACGTTTGTGAAGTCAGGTGCATGGTCCTCACTGTTACAGTGTATAGACAATGCACATGACTTCTTATTCAGTCTTATGTCACTTTTATGTTGAATTATTCTGCTTTTTATCCATTGAGAAGTTTGACCTACATATCGAAGGGGGCATTCGGTGCAGGGGATGCTGTAAATTACATTAGACATTTGAGCCGTGGGCACAGGGTCTTTCAGTTTTGTGTAAAATCGTTTTAGTGGAGCCACACCGTATTTTGCTATCTTAATGTCACTGTTGTCATTCCTCAGGATTCTGGTTATGTGCCCTGTAATTTTTTCTAGATAGGGAAGTTTTCTATAGTAGGTTGGTTTAGGTTCGGGGATGGGATCGGTTTCTATTGCAGTGGAGTTGTGTAAGGGTTGTGGTAGGTTGGGTGTGTTTCTATCAGGGGTGGGTGCCGTTGAGAAGATTATTTTGTTAACAAACGGCCTGGGGTAGCCGTTGTTTAGTGCTATTATTTTTAGCCTGTGTAGGTTTTGTTGTAATAAGGTGGGGTGTGATATGCGGGTGATTCTATTTTTCAGTGCTATGATGGTGTTGGCTTTCATCGTCATGGGGGCATATGAGTGATAATTGATGTATCTGCCAGAGTTGGTTGGTTTCTGATACCAATCCAGTATGATCTTGTTCGAGGCTGTACGGATGACTTTTGTATCCAGGAAGGGAATAGATCTATTCACCTCCTGTTCAGTTGTGAACTGGATGTGTGCGTTGTAGCTGTTGAAAATATCACATACCGTCTGCGTAGAGCCTGTAGGCAACCCAAGTAGCAGATCATCTACATATTTTCTCACAAATGATGGCCTGAAGGGCAGTTTGGGAATGACGTTATCTAACAGCTCATCCATGACGATGAGAGCCAACACAGGACTGATGGGTGAGCCCATAGGGGTGCCAAAGGTTTGTTTGAAAATTATGTTATTGAAAGTGAAGAAAGTGTTGTCTCCTACGAATCTGAGCAGGGACATGAAATCACGCTTCGTCAGGTCGGTGTGGGGTGCCACCCTGTCGAAACCCGATTCCACGATCCCCAGCGCCAGATCCATAGGGATGTTTGTAAAGAGCGAGACCACATCAAGAGAGGCGACCTCATGACCATCAGGTAGTTGGAAGTCGTTAAACTCCTCGGCGAAGTGAAATGAATCGATGATATTGTACTGTGTTCTAGTTGCGAAAGCCTTACTTAGGATCTCCGCTAGGAAGGTGGAGAGGTTGTAGGTTGGTGAGTCGATGGAGGAGATTATAGGGCGGAGGGGGATGTCTGGTTTGTGAATTTTAGGTAACCCGTAATATTTCGGTGCCACTGCGTTGTGAATACACAAACGTCTATAAGTAATATCGTTGATGTAACCTTTATCTTTAAGGTTTTTAATTAACTTGTTTAGTTTCGTTTGTGTTGCCGCAGTGGGGTCCCGTTGCAATTTTTTGTAGGTGTTGTTATCGTCGAACAGGGCTATAGATTTATCTATGTACTCCTGTTTATTCATTACAACGGTGACCGCACCTTTGTCGGCTCGTGTGATAATAATATCCGGGTTATCTTTCTTAAAGGAAAGGAGTTTGGGGATAGCGTCAATTAAGGAAGGCTTTCGCAACTTATGCACGTAACTTGTTAACAAATGAGCTATTTGGGCTCTCTTCGTGTTCTGTTGGTCATGAGGCACTGCCTCCAACGCCGCCTCAATCTCACCTAACACTCTTCCCATCGGCAAATCCCTGTGTGAGGGTGGTAGGCAAAATTTAGGTCCTAAGGAGAGGAGCGTGTTTACCTCCTGAGGAATGACAACATCTGTACAGTTACGGATCCACTTGCTATTGTCTGAAAAATATTTTGGAACGTGAGCGTTATCTTTAAGGTTATTGAATTTGCTGATTAATTTTCGCCTCGTTCTGTGGTAGATTGTCTGAAATTTATGCTTCATGCGGTCAATGCTTCTTAAGATATATATATATAAATATATATATATATACAGGGTGTCCCCGAATGGTCTGTACAACGCCGTACCACATATTCTCTGAAACAAAATAAGACGATTTAACTAATCTTATCTCTATCCAAAAGTGGTTCCTAAGCCATCTACGAGGCCTCAAAGATATAATTTTTTTTTCATTATTTTTCAAATATTTTTATTTTGGACTTAGGTAAGAAAACCTAATTTGGCACATTTAATTACATTGATACCATGCACTTTTTGCTATATGTTTCTTTATCCTACGTTTAAAGTAAGTGGTCAAACTAGGACCATCGACTTCTTAAGATACCTAAATATTTTTATTCAACAGGTCAAATCATAAGGAATACTTTTTTTCTGCAAGATCATTTAATTTTACGTATTTTTTGTCTCTTATAAAATTTTGCTATTTTCCCCACAAAAAAATATTTTTTTTGTCAAAAAAAGGTAATAAAATTATGAACAATATTATGCTTCTCAAAACAATTAACAAAGTAGAAATAAAGATAGGTACCTAACCATAAACACAAATTTATTAGTTTCACAACAAATGTTCAAACTGATTGCCATTTTCAGCAATACAACAATTTACACGTGGCAAAAAATTAAAATGGACACGTTGTAAAACACCAACATTGATTTTTAACTGTTTGAAACGCATTCTGTATTCGCGCCCATAATTCGTCGTGCGTATTTATGGGCTTACCATAAACAATAGATTTAATAGTTCCCCACAAAAAAAGTCCATTGGGGTGATATCCGGGGAACGTGGAGGCCAAGGCACTGGTGCGTCATTGCCTCTCCCAATCCATTTACCGGGATACTTTTGGTTTAAAAAAGTACGCACTGGTAAAGTGAAATGAGGTGGAGCCCCATCATGCATAAACCACATATCACGCCTAAGTAAAAGTGGCACATCCTGCAGTAAGACTGGCAATTCCTGAAGATGTTGTAAGTACTGTTCTCCGTTTAAATTTTGTAGTAAAATTACTGGTCCTACAATAATATCATTTACTATACCGGCCCAAACATTTATTTTAAATTGCCGTTGGAAATGCATGGTTTTAGTTGCATGTGGATTATCTTCGGAATAAACATGCTAATTTTTAAGATTTGTTATACCTCTTCGGGTAAAACACGCTTCGTCTGTAAACAAAATTGTCTTGGCGAAATTCAAATTGTCAATTGGGTTATTAACAATAAATTGGCAAAACTGAAGTCGCTTATCGTGATCCTGAGGCATTAGCTCTTGAACTTTTTGAATGTGATATGGGTATAGCAGTTGCTCTTTAAACACCTTATGCACAACATTTTTAGATACGCCTAGTTCAGCACCTAAACGCCGGGTACTTTTAGATGGATCTTCATCTATCCGTTCTAAAATCTCTTCTTCAACATCCACAGTTCGTACAGTGCGTCTTCTACCACAATCCCTCGCAGAGTATTCTAAGTGGCCAGTTTCTCGAAGTAGCCTTTCTACGGAAGCAAATGTTTGATGGTTTGGTATTCGGCGATTTGGAAATCTTTCACTGTACACTCTTACACATTTGCGGCCATTACCTTCACAAAACCCAAAAACTAAAACAATATCAGTTAATTCATTAATTGAGTACATGACTGACGTTGTCACAAAATCACCGATAACTGAATTTCATAGGTGTCTCAATTTCTATTTTTGTAAATAAAGAATCAGTTTTCTTTAGAATTTTATTTCTTTGTTGTTTTGACAAATAAAAATATTTTTTTTGTGGGAAAAATAGCAAAATTTTATAAGAGACAAAAAATACGTAAAATTGAATGATCTTGCAGAAAAAAAGTTTTCCTTATGATTTGACCTGTTGAATAAAAAGATTTTGGTATCTTAAGAAGTCGATGGTCCTAGTTTGACCACTTACTTTTAACGTAGGATAAAGAAACATATCGCAAAAAGTGCATGGTATCAATGTAATTGAATGTGCTAAATTAGGTTTTCTTACCTAATTCCAAAATAAAAATATTTGAAAAATAATGAAAAAAAAAAAATATCTTTTAAGCCTCGTAGATGGCTTAGGAACCACTTTTGGATAGAGATAAGTTTTGTTAAATCGTCTTATTTTGTTCCAGAGAATATGTGGTAGAGCGTTGTACAGACCATTCGGGGACACCCTGTATATATTTATTTTTAGTTTTTTTTTTATATATATACAGCGTGTAAACGAACTACCGTACAGGCTCTCTACCACATAAGGGGCAGCGTTTAAATAAACAATACCTGCATTTGAAATTACCATACCTTTAGTAGATAGCTCACAAATAATTATTAAAAATAATTAATAATAATAGGCCACATGTTTGTGGTATCTGGTATACGCGCACATTGCGTATTTTAAGAGAGATTCCACATAGACTGGTAGTTTTAAAACGATTTGGATATCGAATTACACCATCCAGAGAAAAGTGGGTCAGATTGTGAAGAATTATGTCTATGTTATCGTTTTCATAAATACCCATTGCTGACTAAATTCCGAATATTTTCTAAACGTGTTAATGAAATTAAATATTTTTCCTTATTAGGTTCACACTTCACTTTATCTCCACTCTTGTTAAAATGTTTTGATAAGAGCGGCGAGGGTGGATGATTTTTAAACATAAAAATAGTTTGCTGTTTAGTCTATGGTGAAACTTATACGTTTATTCAAACATTGAATTGGCAGACATGTTTCTTATTTACGGTGAAACTCGGTGTAATTCCGCGGAAGCTGTAAGAATTTATCAAGAGCGATTTCCTGAACGACACTTACCACTGCCAAACCGATGTAGAAATTTATTACAAAGAGCACGCGACACTGGAAGTTTGCAGCCCGTCGCCGGAGCCGTTGGAAGTGGTGACCGTCCAATGCGATATTTGCGAGCGGAGGATGAAATTTTGAATCTGTTGGAAGCGGATCCTGGTTTAAGTACCCGTATTATCGCCGCTCAGCTAAATGTATCGCACACATTTGTCAGCAGTGTTATACGAGACAATATTTTTTATCCGTATCACTACCAGCGTGTACAACATCTTCAACTCCATGATTTTTGCAAAAGAATTGCATTTTTTCAATGGATTTTGGCACAAAATGTGACCGACGAATCGTGCTTTACGCGAAATGGAAGTTTTAATTTCCATAATATGCATGTTTATGCAATAGAAAATCCTCGTGTTATGCGTAGAACTCATTTCCAGCATCGCTTCTCCCTTAATATCTGGGCAGGTATTTTAAATGATCAATTAATTGGGCCATTTAGATCCTGTTAGATCTTCTAGAAAATGTACCCTTAGCAATTCTTAGAAGAATGTGGGATTTGCAAGATGGTGCGCCAGCTCACTATGAAAGGCGCGTTAGAAGATATTTGGATGATGAGATTCCAGGACGTTGGGTTGGTCGTGGAGGCCCTGTACCATGGCCTCCAAGAAGTCCGGATTTAAACCCCTTAGATTTTTTTCTTTGGGGATACTTTAAAAGTGAAGTCTACACTACGGAAATTGACAATGCTGAAATGCTGATACAACGAGTAAACGCCGCGGCTAATACCATTCGTGAAAAACCTCGTGAAATGTTTGCTACTTTTCGTGCAAATTGGATACGTAGAGCCCAAATATGCATTGAGTGCGGCGGACGTCAATTTGAACACTTATTGTGATTTTTTTATACGTGACCCAGTTTCATCTAGTAATTCTAGACAGTGTGTGTGTGTGTAGTGCATGTTAAGTGATTTACACGTCTCGCAGTAGTAACAGTAAATAAACAATACCACAAATGAGTGACCTAGTTTCATCTAGTCATTCGAGACAGCGTGCGTGTTTAGTTCGTGCGAAGTGATTTATGCGCCTCGCAGTAATAAAAGTAAATAAAAAATACAACATCTTACGCATCCACGAAAAATATCATGAACACAGGTAACTAGAAGTTCTCAATAAGTAAAAAATGCATGAAAAATTATGAAAAATCCAATATTTTTTTCCGATTTTATTTTTGCTGCAATTGGTGTCAACTTATTTTGTGTATACGCCCTTAAGAGTATGTACATTAGTTCGATTACACGCTGTATATATATCGTATTTTTGATTCGACGTTTCGATGACGTCGCAGTCATCATCGTCAGGAATAACAATTAAAATTCCATTGCTCTAGCAACCACTTGTTTGATTTCTACGTACTACTTGATGCGTGAATTTCTTATTTGGCTTCGTGTTACTCTTCTTTTTTTGTTCTTCTAATGATGTAGTAGTCACAATTTCAATATTATTTTTGGAAGGGATTAGACTTTGAATTTCTTGGTTGTTGTTCGGAGATAATATATTTTGACCAGAATTTATACAAGTATTCCAAATTGGTGGTAGTCATTATGCAAACAGACGAGTATGACAAAAAATGTGTTCCCTCTTAGATGATTCAACCTACAAAAAAATCGAGACAGATCCGATCCCCTATTTAGAAAAAACAACGAAATCAAAAGTTAAAAATTGAAAAATTGATAAATATACAGCGTTGAAACTAATTCCTAGGGAAAAATCTTCTATTTGCCCCAAAATTTATGGTGTATCAAAAATACACAAAGAAGGTGTTCCTTTACGACCAATCGTCTCCGGAATTGGTTCCCTAACAGTTAAATTAGCAGCATATATTGCTAAAAAATGGCAGCCACTAACTGAAGACGCTGATTCATACATAATCAACTCCGCAGATTTTGTAAACAAAATTAAAGATCAAATTTTAGATGCAAATGATATATTAGTAAGTTTCGATGTTAAATCTCTCTTTACACAAATCCAAATTGACGAGACGATAGCAATAATAAAATCCAAGTATCATCAGTCAAACGAAATTTTAGATCTTGCGTCACACTGCCTAAAAACACTTTCTTTACATATAAAGGACAAAAATTCAAACAATTGGAAGGTGCACCAATGGGTTCTCCTCTATCACCAGTAGTTGCAAATGTATTTATGGTAGATTTCGAAACTAAAGCACTAAATTCTTCCCCACTAAAACCTAAACTTTGGCTACGATACGTGGATGATACTTTCGTTATTTGGCAACATGGTATTGAGAACCTCAACCATTTTTTATCGCATCTAAACAATATCCACATCAAAATTTAATTCACAATGGAAGTTGAAGAAAACAAACGTTTACCCTTTCTGGACACTCTTATTATCCGAAATCCTAGTGGAAACTTAAATTACACCGTATACCGAAAACCTACACACACAAACAGGTACTTGAATGCGACGTCACATCACCATCCAGCTTAAATAGCGTCTGTGGCAAAATTGCGTCTACTAAGAGCACGTACGCTATCGGACGAACACCACTTAAATAATGAAATATCCAATGTCAAAAAGGCATTAATGCAAAATGGGTTTTCCAAAAAAACAATCAATAAATTAAACAACCGTAGAAACAAAAGTCCAAAATCAAGAAGTGAAAGTCCGTGTAGCAACGTCACCCTCCCCTACATTAAAGCAACAATTGATAAAATCGGAAAAGTCCTCTCCAAATACAATATTAGAACTTGTTTCAATATACACACAAAAATTCAAAATTTACTCCGAACTCGAAATTATCCCACCTGAAGCTCAAGGCGTATATGAAATTCCATGTGGTATGTGTGAGAAGAGCTATGTAGGACAAACAAACCGGAAAATTAGTACTCGTCGAGATGAACACAATTTAGCAATAAGAAAGTCTGATCCACAATCTTCTTTATTTCAACACGTAAACATTTCTAAACATACAATAAATTTCGAAAAAACGAGAATTTTAAAAAAGACAGACTTCTTCCACGCGAGGATTCTTAGAGAAGCGATAGAAATTGAAAAGAGTCTAAATCAAAGAGATGATGCTAAAAGACTACCACTAATTTGGAAAACTTGTATAAATTCTGGTCAAAATATATTATCTCCGAACAACAACCAAGAAATTCAAAATCCAACCCCTTCCGAAAATAATATTGAAATTGTCACTACTACATCATTAGAAGAACAAAACAGAAGAGTAACACGAAGCCAAACAAGAAATTCACGCATCAAGTAGTACGTAAAAGTCAAACAAGTGGTTGCTAGAGCAATGGAATTTTGATAGTTATTCCTGACGATGATGACTGCGACGTCATCGAAACGTCGAATTAAAAATAAAATGGACCAGAGCCAAGAAAATACGCGGGACCAAACCCGAAGAAACAGTGATACATGTTACGCCCGCGAAAATCTACGTTTTAACATATATATATATATATATATATATATATATATATACCAGCACAAGAAGTAACGGTCGTACTACGTTAGAGGCAGAGTTCGGAAAATTTCCTAACAGGGCATTCGACCAATAATACGGCAGGAGAGATGTGTGTAATCTACTTTATTGTAATACCAAGCTTTCGGGACTCATTTTGTCCCTTCCTCAGGGTTAACACTAAAAAACAATGAGCAAAAAACAAAAAATTACTGATCTGAATTAAACTGTTAGTTGATGACGAATTCTTGAAAAAATATTAATTAGCAAATAAATTTGAGCTTACATTTGTGATTATTTGAACAAACTATTGTTAAACTGACGCTGTATTTGTTTTATCATCCTAACGATACTCATGGTGGTTGTTGAAATTAAATAAAAGTGAGGTTATTGTGTATAAAAAATCGTAACCGCGTGGTTACGGCAGAGGTGAAATTTTAAACGAAAACAAACGGCACATTCACATTTTAAAATTGGAAATTGTCACTGTGTTCCACTGTTTCTTGGGTAACCTGGGGTGTTATCACCACACTTGTTTATATTTGATCAACTTTTAACTCACGCGGCCGCATCTTAGTGCGAAACGACGCACGTGTCTTCACATTAACAGCAACAATGGCTGGTGCCTGTCCACAGGTGTCACTCGGCTCTCTCCGTCTCTGTCACCGACGGAGAGAGGCGCCCGCCATCCGTTTCCAGGAACGTCACGCCAGCCAGCGCGCGGTGTTTGAAATCTCGGGCCTGAGCTCGAGGGATTCAAACATCGACGCTGGAGGCCCCTTTACCTGCCCCGTTGTTGCCGCTTATGCGTTTATTGCTGTGAAATGACTGTGAAATGACTATTATGTATATGGATACTGTTATTAATGCCGGGTTTAGGTTAGGTGCACGAAATAGATTTAACTTGGTGCGCTCTGGCAGATACATCAATTATCACTCATATGCCCCCATGACGATGAAAGCCAACACCATCATAGCACTGAAAAATAGAATCACCCGCATATCACACCCCACCTTATTACAACAAAACCTACACAGGCTAAAAATAATAGCACTAAACAACGGCTACCCCAGGCCGTTTGTTAACAAAATAATCTTCTCAACGGCACCCACCCCTGATAGAAACACACCCAACCTACCACAACCCTTACACAACTCCACTGCAATAGAAACCGATCCCATCCCCGAACCTAAACCAACCTACTATAGAAAACTTCCCTATCTAGAAAAAATTACAGGGCACATAACCAGAATCCTGAGGAATGACAACAGTGACATTAAGATAGCAAAATACGGTGTGGCTCCACTAAAACGATTTTACACAAAACTGAAAGACCCTGTGCCCACGGCTCAAATGTCTAATGTAATTTACAGCATCCTCTGCACCGAATGCCCCCTTCGATATGTAGGTCAAACTTCTCAATGGATAAAAAGCAGAATAATTCAACATAAAAGTGACATAAGACTGAATAAGAAGTCATGTGCATTGTCTATACACTGTAACAGTGAGGACCACTGCACCTGACTTCACAAACGTCGAAATTATAGATAAGTCAATGTTTTATAAAAGTCGTTTATTCCTTGAGATGTTCCACATAAAGAAGGCAGGCGTTGCAACGATGAATTTCAAAGCAGACACGGAGGGCCTTAGTTGCATTTACTCCTACTTAATAGACATGGACAGATCAGAGCCGTTGGCACCGGTCTCTTTCAGCTTAACAGGTTAATAACATTCAGCAATAGTTTACATAGTGGTAGTTTGTCTGAAATTTGCCTCATGAATCATCGATTAAACACACTTAGGTAATTTTTTCATCATTTCACATTTAGCTAGATAAACTGACGGCGGAATCGTCGAGTGAGTCCCAGGTTGGTGGTGACACTCTACGGAGTTAATTTGATTGCGCTTAAAATTATAATTTCATTACATTTTTAGTTGGATTTTTTCATTTATATCTTTTACTCTTCTTAAACTTTCTATTGAATCGTATGAGCGCACCAAGTTAAATCTATTTCGTGCACCTAACCTAAACCCGGCATTAATAACAGTATCCATATACATAATAGTCATTTCACAGCAATAAACGCATAAGCGGCAACAACGGGGCAGGTAAAGGGGCCTCCAGCGTCGATGTTTGAATCCCTCGAGCTCAGGCCCGAGATTTCAAACACCGCGCGCTGGCTGGCGTGACGTTCCTGGAAACGGATGGCGTGCGCCTCTCTCCGTCGGTGACAGAGACGGAGAGAGCCGAGTGACACCTGTGGACAGGCACCAGCCATTGTTGCTGTTAATGTGAAGACACGTGCGTCGTTTCGCACTAAGATGCGGCCGCGTGAGTTAAAAGTTGATCAAATATAAACAAGTGTGGTGATAACACCCCAGGTTACCCAAGAAACAGTGGAACACAGTGACAATTTCCAATTTTAAAATGTGAATGTGCCGTTTGTTTTCGTATAAAATTTCACCTCTGCCGTAACCACGCGGTTACGATTTTTTATACACAATAACCTCACTTTTATTTAATTTCAACAACCACCATGAGTATCGTTAGGATGATAAAACAAATACAGCGTCAGTTTAACAATAGTTTGTTCAAATAATCACAAATGTAAGCTCAAATTTATTTGCTAATTAATATTTTTTCAAGAATTCGTCATCAACTAACAGTTTAATTCAGATCAGTAATTTTTTGTTTTTTGCTCATTGTTTTTTAGTGTTAACCCTGAGGAAGGGACAAAATGAGTCCCGAAAGCTTGGTATTACAATAAAGTAGATTACACACATCTCTCCTGCCGTATTATTGGTCGAATGCCCTGTTAGGAAATTTTCCGAACTCTGCCTATATATATATATATATATATATATATATATATATATATATATATATATATATATATAAGCACAAGAAGTAACGGTCGTACTACGTTAGAGACAGAGTTCGGAAAATTTCCTAACAGGGCATTCGACCAATAATACGGCAGGAGAGATGTGCGTAATCTACTTTATTGTAATACCAAGCTTTCGGGACTCATTTTGTCCCTTCCTCAGGGTTAACACTAAAAACAATGAGCAAAAAACAAACAATTACTGATCTGAATTAAACTATTAATTAATGACGAAATCTTGAAAAAATAATAATTACCGAATAAATTTTGAGCTTACATTTGTGATTATTTGAACAAACTGTTGTTAAACTGACGCTGCATTTGTTTACTTATCCTATCGATACTCATGGTGGTTGTTGAATTTAAATTTTAAAAGTGAGGTTATTGCGTACAAAAAATCGTAACCGCGTGGTTACGGCAGAAGTGAAATTTTAAAAAAACAAACGGCACATTCACATTTTAAAACTGGAAATTGTCACTGTGTTCCACTGTTTCTTGGGTAACCCGGGGTGTTATCACCGCAATTGTTTATATTTGATTAACTTTTATTCATGTGGCCGCATCTTGGTGCGAAACGACGCACGTGTTTTCACACAAACAGCAACAATGGCTGGTGCCTGTCTACAGGTGTCGTTAGGCTCTCTCCGTCTCTGTCACCGACGGAGGGAGGCGCACGCCACTTGTTTCTAGGAACGTCACGCCAGCCAGCGCGCGGTGTTTGAAATTTCGGGCTTAAGCTCGAGGGATTCAAACATCGACGCTGGAGGCCCATTTACCTGCCCTGTTGCTGCCGCTTGTGTGTTTATTGACGTGAAATGACTATTATGAATATGGTTACTGTTGTTGATGCCGGGTTTAGGTTAGGTGCACGAAATAGATTTAACTTGGTGCGCTTGCACGTTTCAATAGAAAGGTTTAGAAGAGTAAAAGATGTAAATGAAAAAATCCAACTAAAACAACAAAAACAAAATAATCTTCTCAACGGCACCCACCCCTGATAGAAACACACCCAACCTACCACAACCATTACACAACTCCACTGCAATAGAGGCCGACCCCATCCCCAACCCCGAACCTAAACCAACCTACTACAGAAAACTCCCCTATTTAGAAAAAATTACAGGGCACATAGCCAGAATCCTGAGGAATGACAACAGTGACATTATGATAGCAAAATACGGTGTGGCTCCACTAAAAAGATTCTACACAAAACTGAAGGACCCGGTGCCCACGGCTCAAATGTCTAATGTAATTTACAGCATCCCCTGCACCGAATGCCCCCTCCGATATGTAGGTCAAACTTCTCAATGGATAAAAAGCAGAATAATTCAACATAAAAGTGACATAAGACTGAATAAGAAGTCATGTGCATTGTCTATACACTGTAATAGTGAGGACCATGCACCTGACTTCACAAACGTCGAAATTATAGATAAGTCAATGTTTTATAAAAGTCGTTTATTCCTTGAGATGTTCCACATAAGAAAGGCAGGCGTTGCAACGATGAATTTCAAAGCAGACACGGAGGGCCTTAGTTGCATTTACTCCTATTTAATAGACATGGACAGATCAGAGCCGTTGGCACCAGTCTCCTTCAGCTTAACAGGTTAATAATACTCAGCAATAGTTTAGATAGTGGTAGTTTGTCTGAAATTTGCCTCATGAATCGTCAATTAAACACATTTAGGTAATTTATTCATCAACTCACATTTAGCTAGATAAGGCCCAGCAATTTCTTGGTCTGTTAGAAATGGGTAAACTGACGGCGGAATCGTCAAGTGGGTCTCAGGTTGGTGGTGACACTCTACGGAGTTAATTTGATTGCGCTTAAAATTATAATTTCATTACATTTTTAGTTGGATTTTTTCATTTACATCTTTTACTCTTCTAAACCTTTCTATTGAAACGTGCAAGCGCACCAAGTTAAATCTATTTCGTGCACCTAACCTAAACCCGGCATCAACAACAGTAACCATATTCATAATAGTCATTTCACGTCAATAAACACACAAGCGGCAGCAACAGGGCAGGTAAATGGGCCTCCAGCGTCGATGTTTGAATCCCTCGAGCTTAAGCCCGAAATTTCAAACACCGCGCGCTGGCTGGCGTGACGTTCCTAGAAACGAGTGGCGTGCGCCTCCCTCCGTCGGCGACAGAGACGGAGAGAGCCGAACGACACCTGTAGACAGGCACCAGCCATTGTTGCTGTTTGTGTGAAAACACGTGCGTCGTTTCGTACCAAGATGCGGCCACATGAATAAAAGTTAATCAAATATAAACAATTGCGGTGATAACACCCCGGGTTACCCAAGAAACAGTGGAACACAGTGACAATTTCCAGTTTTAAAATGTGAATGTGCCGTTTGTTTTTTTAAAATTTCACTTCTGCCGTAACCACGCGGTTACGATTTTTTGTATGCAATAACCTCACTTTTAAAATTTAAATTCAACAACCACCATGAGTATCGATAGGATAAGTAAACAAATGCAGCGTCAGTTTAACAACAGTTTGTTCAAATAATCACAAATGTAAGCTCAAAATTTATTCGGTAATTATTATTTTTTCAAGATTTCGTCATTAATTAATAGTTTAATTCAGATCAGTAATTGTTTGTTTTTTGCTCATTGTTTTTAGTGTTAACCCTGAGGAAGGGACAAAATGAGTCCCGAAAGCTTGGTATTACAATAAAGTAGATTACGCACATCTCTCCTGCCGTATTACACAACAAGAAAAAGCATTTTGTGTGGTGCAATTAGCTGCTTGACGCTCTTGAAATTCTGCGACATCGAATTGTTGAAGCTGTGAATTCGATAACTAGAGACCAGCTGATTCGTGTGTAGCAAGAAATGAGCCATCGTTTTGATATTTGTCGTGTAACACACATGGTGCTTATATTGAATGCAAATAAAAGTACTTTTCTCTCTCCAGGAATGTTGGAATTGTGTTTCTATCTTTTGTAGTTTGGAAGAAATAAATGTTTGCAAACTTTTTTTTAAGTTCAATTTGAAGCCTTAAACGAGTGTTTTCCACTCCCAGACTAAGCATGAAGTAAAATTTCGAGTTTAGAAAACTCAGGCTTTTCTAAACTCGAAATTTTACTGTATGCGCCACGAGTATAAATTTTGAACTTACAAATATAGTGCCAAATTAGTATTTAAAAAAAACAGCTACAGCAGGATTAAAAATATTCTGCTTCACAAGAATATTTTTAATATTACAATATTTCAATGTTTTATACGAGAGGCGCATGAAGTAAAATTTCGAGTTTAGAAAAGTCTGAAAACTTGGTTTGGTCTAGTAGCACTACGCGCTACTCGACCAAACCAAATGTTCAGGATTTTCTAAACTCGAAATATTACTTCATGCTTCAACAACGAATGATTAAAAACGCATACGCCAACTCAAGATATGTATACTTGAAAGAAAAAGTCACTGTATATTTTTGTGTAAATAATTTTGTGAAAATATAGTCATATATTTTAATACAATGTTTCTATTGCATGCCTTTGCAGACTCCTAATCGATTTTGCTCAGTTAGATAAATTTAATTTTTCTGATAATTTTTTTAATAAATTTTAAAAGTATATCATTTTTGAATAGAGAATTAAAAAAATCAAAATTAAAAAAAAATCGGTTTAAGCTGTTACTCTCAGGATGTCAATTTAAATGCTAAAACTGAGCTATCTTGAAATTTTTGTAAATATGCACAATTATTGAGATACTGAATTTATTCCATTAAGCTATTCCACCCTGTTTACATAATAATGGGGTGGGTAGTTATTTTATTTTTATATATTTTTATCCTAGGAAGAAATATTTATAACGTTTGCATCAACTATGGCATTTAGCAAACAAGAAATTTCAAAATTAAAATGTACTAATATGGAGCAATACATGTAATTATAAATACATATCTTTCTCTTAGAATGCATTTTAGTCGCATTCAATAAATAATAACGAAATGTTCAGTTAAATATGAAAATCGACCACTGTGCGGCAACCTAACAGGTCATGACGTGATCTCAAACCTTGTGATGTGTTTTAATAGGGATCTGTGAAGTTACAAGTTTATGTGAATAAACCGTAAACGTTTGCTGATTTGAAGAGCAAAATTCAATAAGCGTTTGATTGCCGGCAAAGAAAATTAATATAATTTTTCGTCATTTTATCAGAATTTAAATTAAATAAACATTTTAAAATTTAGCTCGCCCTCGGCAGATTTATATCATTTTGAAAAACCGCGTTTTCGTTAAAACACTATATTTGTTGTACTGATGAGGACCTTGAAGTCCGAACCCCGTATGTGGTTAATCATTGCCGGAATGCTGAACAAAAATTCAATTTATAAATCTATTTTTATTTACTAAAGTTAAAAGTATATTTTAATCAATAAATAAATTTCATAATAATGTGAGATAATCAATAAATGTTTCAGGTGTAATTGAAAACTTCATACACGAATATGTTCTATAATTTACGAAATAATTATATCAATTTATGAACGACAGACGGATAGAAAATCCTTTGTGTAGGTTTTTATTTTTCAAATAAACATGTATAAATTAATGTTATTTATTTTTATTTTAATGCTCGTACGTACTTCAAGAAATGAAAATATTTCACCTTTAAGCAAAACGAGCATTCACAAAAGTAATTGTGGTAGAGTAGTCTTTGTAAATAGCATTTATTTTTACCGACCGCACTACTGTGTAAGCGAGGTATTGTGATCGGTTAAAAACTGATATCCGTTTTGGGGTCCCAGGAATCCGAATCTCAATGATGTCGGTCTGTCAGGTTATATTCCATAATATCTCGCGCTCATTTAAAAATGGGTCAAGACCGGAAACCGGAAGTGGATGTTTACTTTTAGCACTTTCTCCGTATCTCGTAAATTATTAACGAAGTCGAAATGTCTTTCAAATAAAAGTTGTAGAAAATCATAACATAAACATTTAACGAGTACATGCTTTTTGTCGTAGCTCCTCTAGTTTTCTTGAAAATGGTAAATGTGATTTTTTGAACAAAATGTAACTCCAAAATGATAGTCATGGTACGAATAGTATATTTCATTAGGAGTCCAGAAAACGGGATTTTTCCGTGCGCGCCTGTCATTTCCCGTATGAGGCGTAGCCGAACACGGGAAGTCATGCAAACACGGAAAAATCCATTTCTGGACGTGTAATAAACACTATTTCTATTATAATTATCTGAAAACATTACACTTATCTAAAAACTTCAATTATTTATATATTTTCAAACCAGTAATATCCATGAAAAATACAACTAATTCGATAGAAAATGAAATTAAATACCAGTTATTTGAAATTTAATCCGGTCAGCACTTTTTTTAAAGCCAAACATCTTTTTATCATGGCGAATCAACACCATAAAGTGTACGATTGTGCGGATTTGGCTTTTTTTAGAAAAATAAAATAAAAGTTATACATCGTCACTCACAATTTGTGTGTTTTTCATAGTTCCCATTCCGCCTGTGCGTGTCTATATCTGGATTTTACTAGCAGTAATTCTACGCTTCCGCTTGGGCTAATATATCATCCGAAATATCATCTACAAAATCAATTTCTTCTAATTCTGCGTAAATTTCAACCAAACTTACATATTTCACTGATGGAAAATAAAACTTCGATGACAAATACATCGTTGCTATGGAAACATATGGGAGCGCACGGAAAGGTGCACAACCAAACGTTTTCCGTGCGGTGGTTTGAAAAAGAGACGTTTTCATTATTCTAGAGGCATTTGTAAACGAAGTGTTTCCAGATAAGTATAATAAAAATTCGACACTCCTCTCCTAATTATAGCGAAATAACTACGAACATTTCATTGAGGTAGCTCAGGTTTGACGGGTGATATAAATATTTTTTAGTTTTTCCTATTTTCAGAAATTTACGATTTTCAAGGGTGGGAAATACGTGAGTGGGAGAGAGATAGAGGTATGCGGGTTTCAATGTTGAATTTTGATTTAACACGTTGACCGCGGCAGTGAAATCTAACAACTGCGCTGATGTGCGTTACCGGTTCGGCATATAACATATGGTTTTCATTTATTTTGTTACTAATACAGGGTGCCCGTATTTCAACAGAATGTATGGGGATATTGGTTATTTGAAGAGATAGAGAGTCGGTTAAATTGGGGCAAAGTTGCGTATTTTAGGGCCCGTTTTTGAGATATTGTCAAAAACAGGATTTTTTTAAATTTCGTTTTTATTTGTTTATTCAAAAACCATTGAATCCAGACATTTACAACATTGACATTATACAGGCACTTTTTACCGAGATATCTAGTAACTAATTTTATTTTAGGATAACGTTATACTTGTCTTAAAAAAATATGCTACTAGATTCCTTATTAAAAAGTGCCTGTATATTGTCAAAGTCCTAAATGTCCAGATTCTGTAAATTTTGAATAAAAAAATAAAAACGATTTTTAAAAAAATCAGTTTTTTGTCAATATTTCGAAAACAAAAAAGATATTAAAAAATTGTTTTCAGATTATTGTTAGCCCTTGAAATACGCAACTTTTCCCCAATTTAACCGACTCTCTATTTCTTTAAATAACTGAAATACCCATACATTCTATCAAAATACTGACACCCTGTATATGTTACAATTTACATTATTTATCAAGTTTTTATAAATATGGTCCCGCACCACAACGATGATATGCAGTGGTCCCGGGCCACCGGTTTTTGGAAAAAAAATTAATGGTACCAAAACATTCCTAGTTGTTTTCTACGGTGTGTATACTATTTTATTTTTTTGTAAGCTACGGGAAGTATTTATTTTTGTAAGCAAAAAATCATTTTACTAATAGCGGACATTTTATTGTACAAATTAACTTCAATAAGTAATCGGAATAATAAATTTAATAATCCTTTTATTTTAATTTAAGGTCCTTACTTGTATTGGCCACAGCAGATTTTTTATAAAAATTAATCTATTTGAATATTCGTATAACTAAATGTTTGAATATACGAATTTTAAATATGTTTTTCAATAAATATTCGAATTTTTAAATTTGAAAAATTAGCAGCCTTATTTTTGGATAAGCTTTATCAAATGTCCCTCAAATAATTAGTCAAAAATATAAACTGCTACACAATTAACACTTAAAAGGGAAGCAATCTGGACCGGTTTTAGGGAAAAGTCATGAAAAATTTCCATACAGTGAATGTTTCATTTATGTATACAGCGTGTAATCGAAGTAATGTACATCCTCTTAAGGGCGTATACACAAAATATTTTGACACCAGTTGCAGCAAAAATAAAATCGGAAAAAAATATTTCGTTAGAGTGGTTAATCAATTTTCTACTGATGGAAGTGCACAACACAAAAAATGGGTGGAGCTACTGTTTGTGAAGAACATAATCAAACAGCAGTACTAGCTGCAGTAGCTTATAATCCACATGTAAGTATTCGCACGATTTCGCATCAATCTATACCTCCTGCTATGGGTGTTTGGAGAATTCTCAAATCTAATAAATTTCATCCATATCTTGTGTCCTTGCACTAGGAATTAACTGACGATGACTTTCAAAACCGACTAACGTTTTGTCAATGGGCAGTTGAGAGAATACAAGTAAATCCTTTTTTACTCGTGTGGTATTCTCTGATGAAGATATACAAACCACGGTGATGTTAACCGCTATAATATGCATTATTGGAGTGTAAAAAACCCACACTGGATTCATGAAGTTAATCATCAGCGTCCTGATCAGTTAATGTTTGGGATGGAATAATTTGTGATAAACTTATCGGACCATATTTTATTGACGGCAATTTGAATGGTAACATATACCGAAACGTTCTCGAAGAAGTACCACCAAGGTTACTAGAAGAAGTAAGGTTAGATGTGAGGCAAAACATGTGGTTATAACATGATGGTTGCCCAGTACATTATTCGTTAGTAGCACGCGAGGTATTAGATCCAGATTACAATAACCGCCGAATTGGTAGATCAGGACTGGTGAACTGGACATCATTTTAAGCATTTCATTTAACTAAGAACCTCGATGGAAACTGGCGAGACGCCAGTCTGTTTTGAATGAAAATAATGTATCATTAAAAAAGTATGTCTTTTTTCCGTATAATCCGAATCTTTAATAAAAAATGTGGGTTCCTACTGAGGGTGAAGCAGGGGGCTGAATTTAGAACAGGATGATGCCCCTCAGATACTTATAATTTTTGGTCTGGGCACGTTTTTGACAAGCAACATTATTATAGAAATTTGCGAAAATCTTACAAATCTCAAAGCATAGGACGTAAACCAAAATGATTAACAAAACTCATACAGTTTATGAAAATAACTAATGTTTGTGTTTGTTTCCATTTTTGCTTGATACTAAATTCTTCGGCATTGAAGGTTTTAATATTTTTTTAAAAGTCTTTTCCACTCTTTGATTAAGCATTTAGTAAATAATTCGAGTTTCAAATAACATGAACATTTACAACATACTTTAACCTTTCGCGATATTTCCTCCTTTTTGCTGATGATACAGCCCTCATTTCCCATGCTCTAACCCTAAAAAAATGCCGAAATATCCCTCCAAAAATCCTTGAATTCAATAGAAAAATGGTGCTCAAAGTGGCGAATCAAAATAAACCCATTAAAATCCTAACTCTTTTTTCCCTACCACAAAATCACTCCCAGATCACCATATGTATGCCTCAATAATACTCCAACTTTCCCCGTTTATTCCTGTAAATACCTTGGTGTCCTATTCGACTCAAAATTATCCTTCAAACCACACATTCTCTCCAAAAAATCTCAAATAAAGACGAGGGGCGGCACTTCAGAGGACTAACATACAGAAATCACGGCATTTCTATTAAAACTGCAGTCCATATATATACTTCAATATGTCGCCCCTTGTTAGACTATGGGTGCACCCTCTTCAATCAGATCCGTCCCTCCACTCTGTATCACATCTAAGTAGCCGAAAGGTCAGTACTCAGAACCATCACTAAACTAAGACATCCTAACAATCCCCTTTATAACCCTTCAAACGAACTCCTCTACGAAACCACAAATCTACCCCCATCGAACAGCGTATACTTACCCTAAGTACCAAATTCTCCACTAACCCCAAACATTTTTAAAATCCTGAAGAAATACTGTATTCCCAGAAATCCTAATATCACGTCTAAATACAAATTTCCAACAGAAACTCTTCACCAATTCATAAGCTCGTATCATTCAAACTACTAATTATTAAATTTTAAATAGCAAATAGTAGATTCAAACAGGGCGTCAAGACCGTTGGTCGATAGGCCAGATAGACTAACTATTTATTTATATGTATATAAAAGTGTTATAAATCTAAATGTATTTGTTGTCTGAATAAAGATGTACTATATATATACATGAACATTTAAAGGGACTAATCCAAATTATTAGACATATCTACTCCAAGTATTTACTTGGTGCACCAGGCGTGCTAAGCACTGATTTAATATAAAGTTCAAAAACAAACTTAGTTATTGTTAATCCATCATAAGATTAAAATAAAATTAAAATAAATGTTACGGTTAATGCTGGGAACATTTAAGTATTCGAATATTTATCCAAGAATATGTTCAAATATTTAAAATTAACAATTAAAGCAAGACAAATATACAAATGCAAACAAAAGTAATACATTAATAGAAGTCAAAGATATATTTGGAATTTATTAAAATTATATTATTTTAATTACACGTACTTATATGTAAGAGGTAGAAAGACAATGGTATTTTTTCAAATTATAATTTACCTTTTTCCAAAAGCAGGTTTTTTCTTATGGTGGCTTAGACTAAGTTTAAGTATAACTAGTTTTAAAATAAACTTACTGCAATTCGATTTAAATCAGGTTAGATTTATTCAGCCGTTCAACAAGTTTAGGCATATTTTCCCAGCGCATGCACCATTTGTTTCTAATAATATTTCCACTACAATTTATTATACTTATTACGTGAATTTTAATTCACAGAACTTCATATTTTCCATTTTTTGTTATATTTATTGTTAAATAAATAGCGCTAAAACATAAAACACAAATTCAAAGTATGAAGTTTCATCTTATTTCTCGCAAAAAATACTTTAACCAGGAGGTGCATATAAACATATTACAAAATACTTTATAAAATTGTCAGGAGGTGCATACAAAATGTTTACAAAAGTCGAGTAGACTTACTAATTTCACTGCTGCTATCTTTACTATGTTTATTATTAATCACACTCAAATTTGTCGATTATATCTGATCTTGTTAAAAATTATGCACTATGTATACACAACACATGAATAAGTCAATTTATTCTCGTATACATAAAAAACAACCACCTGTTATTGTGTGTTAATTGCGTGTTTCTAAAATTGTCGCCAAGTTTAGATTTAAATTAGTAATACGAATTACGGTTTTGATTTCAATCTGCGTCTAGTTTCGTGCTTTAAACTATTTTTAAACTCCTCATTGACGGAGTTTATCGATTTTACATTCGAGGATTCTAAAATTATACAAATGCGTTTGTTTTTTATTTGCAGTCATAAAACATTTAAAGTTCAGTGGAATCAACTATAGATAAGACAAATAAAGAATTGTGAAATACGTATACAAGTAATTGCAGTTTTTTTCTTAAATTACGATGAAATAAATTGCAGCTTATAGTATAACAAATATACCGGTTTTAAGTTAAATAGCAAAAATAAAGAATTATCCAATGTTGTGATTGTTATAATACAATTTTACAGGGAACATAAATTATTACAAGGCCAAAACGGTAAGTTTAGAGCAATAATATACCCCAGACATTTTCGTGGAAACAGAAATATAAAATATAGAATATATCTCATGCGTCACATGACTATATTCCTTCCAATCAGAATCGCTTATTTTTGTAGATACATGTTATCACAGCGGTGACAGAATTCACCTTGTTGTGGTGGTTGCTACGAAAATGATTTGTCAAATCTGACAGCTAAAATTTCGAGTTTAGAAAATCCTGCAAATTTGGATTGGTCGTTGTTTTATTCGTTATATTCTCTCATTGAATATAACTCGTCGTATGATCAATAATCGACAATATTCATTTGTGAAACTGATGCAGCACATTCAACTCGCCCTTCGGGCTCGTTGAATCTGCAGTTCAGCTTCACTCATGAATATTTTCGATGATAGTCATACCTCTTGTTATATTATAGCTAACAAAATAATATTTTAACTCCACAATCCTCAAAGCAAAAATCAAGAATCGGGCGGCTCATTTTAAAGGTCTGACCTTCAAACAACAAGGAATTAATACAAAAACCGCCGTTCATATATATAAGATGATATGCCGCCCCTTACTTGACTATGCCTCTATCCTCTTCCACAATCCCCATTCTACTACACTCAAACATCTACAAGTCGCCGAAAGATCGGCCCTGAGAGTGCTTACAAAAATCCGTCACCCCCACAACCCACTGCACAACCCCTCCAACCTCTTGCTTTACGAACTAACAAAAGTTACCCCTATCGAAACCCGCCTATCCTATTTAGCTGATAAATTTGCCTCAAACCCTACCCTTTATAATCTCCTACACCCTTTTTGCATTCCTCGAAACCATAATATAACTCTCAAACGTAAACGTTTTACCTCTACAATTCATGATTTCATTTCATCATTTCATAACTTTAGTGATCACGACAATTAAATTCATTCGACTAGACAATGGACGACATTAGCAATCAAGACATTTCCTATACAATAACTGACAAGGACAGAACTCTATAATTCCAGGCGGAAAGACCAACGGTCGATAGCCAATTGGCAGATTATTTAATTTTTATGTTATTTAATTGTATTATATTTTTGTATTACTACTGTTACCAAAATTTGCCAATAAAGATTTATATACAATTATACTATTTTATTTTCAAAGCGGATGATTATCTTGTGTTTGTTTATATCACACAATAAGTGAAAGACGAAAATGTTCCAAATATACGAGGAATCATTATCTTCATCACATAATATTATTTTGGCTTATACAAGGTATAATTACTATAATTACTAGAAGCCGTTTAACTTTATAATTTTAAATGGGACACCTTATATATTATTAACTTTTTGGGTTCCTGGTTAAAAATGAATGCCAGTTTCTTAATATAGCATTAGGTCTAAGTCGTACCATTTTGAAGTTATTCAATATATTTGGAAACAAATTACGTCTGTAGTAATTTGAACACAGTTTTTGAAATATTGCAATATTTACCATCTTTTACATTCAACAAGTGACATTCTTATACTTGTTTGTCCTTTTTTATGATTCTGACTAACTTTCTTGATTGCTTATGAATTTCGTCACTTTTATTAACTTAAACTAATTTTGATTCAGAAACAAATATGGAAAAAATAAATCTATATCTTTGTTTTCTTGTAATGTATGACTATTATTATAAAAAATACTTGTAATTCAATGCATAAAGTGTGTTTAACATTAACCATTAAATCAATGTTTAGTACCCCTGACGTATGAAGTAAAATTTCAAGTTTTAAAAAGCCTAAAAATTTAGATTTTCTAGCGCGCCTCGCTTCGCTGGCGCTGCCTGAAAATACAAATTTTCAGGCTTCCCTAAACTGGAAATTTTACCTTATGCTTATTTATAGAGTTTAAACAATTTTTATAAACTAATTGAATTTTTTATTAAAAATACTAAATTGTTTAAAATTATTTTCTATTTTTAATGTTTTTCCAAATCCCCACTTTAAAAATAATGTGTTTAGTGCTACATATGCTTACCACTTTCAAAGTGAAATGGTTAAAAATGTTTATTTACATTTAAAAATAATGCTGAAAATGTTTTGTTTATTTTAAAAATCTTCCGAAAACTTGTGACATCAAAATGAGTTCATATACAAGATTTAAATACTGTTACATATTTTTTAAAAATTCTTAGACTTTTCTGTATTGGATTACCAGACATAGTTATTTCTCAATAAATGTAGAGAATTTGAACTTATCTTGATCACACAAGATTTGCTTAATCTTTCTCTTAATCAAATCGTACTTAAATCTCATTCGAGTTATTATGAATTATAAATGCTCATTTAATAACCTCATATATTTTGTTTAAAAAAAATATTTATTTCAGAAAATTGGAGTACAAAAAATTGTCATCTTTTAGAAAATTCTGACAATTTAAAGTAACTTTATGACTTTGAAGATTTGACTCTACTTTAAGGCAAATTATTTTAGACAAGAATAAATTAAAAATATTTGAATTAGAGAAAATAAGCTTACGCTTCTTATAGTTTGCACACTTTAAATAATATATAAAATTACAAAAATGTTTTTCGTAAAAGAGCGTAGAGCGTTGTAACAAATCAATTAAAATAAGATTTTAAATATTTCATTGTATAATTCAATATCCGGAGGTGTATTTGCACGGGAAGTAGTTGTTTCAATGGATATTTATTGTCTTAGGTTGTGTTATTAATTAAGACACATTGCATTTTACGAAAAACTGTTTCGTAATTTTGTATATTATTTAAAGTGTGCAAACTATAAGAAGCGTAAGCTTATTTGCTCTAATTCAAATATTTTTGAATTGGAATTATTCTTTTTTGAACTAATGACATAATCCTCCTTTTTACCCTATAAATACCGACCATATTTTTACTCAATCCATTTCTGTGTACCTGTTCATTCCGCACACAACACTTTTTCCAAGTAAATTTATTTCAATTTTATTCTTAAAGTTTTTTTTTAAGTCATGAGCGAAGCTATATTGAAGAGAGATAAATTCATGTTATTTGTTAGGTGGTTTAAAGAGAATTTGACCTAAATGTTACATATACTTTGATAGAGCGTTGTAACAGATCAATTAAAATAAGATTTTAAATATTTCATTGTATAATTCAATATCCGGAGGTGTATTTGCACGGGAAGTAGTTGTTTTAATGGATATTTATTGTCTTAAGTTGTCTTATTAATTAAGACACATTGTTTGCATTTTACGAAAAAAAAAATCGTAATTTTATATATTATTTTAGTTTTTGGTGCAGATATGTTTAATATTACTGTACGTGAAACTAAATTCCACCCCAAAATCTAATGATATTTATGGAATTCTTTACTTTTAGGACTAAATTTAAGAAAGTCTTAGTGGTTTGATGACTTTATGCATAACGTTGGAGTTGGATATTAATTTTAATGTATTTAATAGGTGGTTCGAAGTGTCGCAAATTTTATTATAACATAATTTGTTATTTATTTATAATTTGTGTCATGTAGCTACTTATCACCATATTAAATAATATACTTAAAAAAAAACTTTCATCATCAGTTGAGATAGTTAATGTTTCTGTAAAACAATATGAAAAATATGTTTGTCCTAATTCTAATGATTTGACAATATGTGTTTTTTAAAAATAAATTATACCCTTATATTTATTGAATTTTAGAGAAATATCCATTCATAAAATATGTTAGTCTTCTATAAAATGCCAAAATTATAGCTTCAAATTTTGTTTACATGTTAATTATACATTAATAAATAAAAACGAAAATAAAGTTTGAATGAAAATTTGGAGATTTCAACGTTGACGTTGACTTTTGTCACTTTTAGTTAATTTTGCAATTTCTACAGCCAACAATTACAACATATTGTCAGTCGTAACACACAATTTAGTTATTTTCACGATCTTTATGGTTTTCAAGTATGTCTTGATTTTCGATCTTGTGTGATGAGAAGATTGTGCTTGAATAATACTAAAGAATACAATCTTTGAATTTAAAATTACCTAAAATATATATTAATATTAAGAATCAATATTTTAGTTGCATTTGCATCGAGTTATTATGAATTATCAATGCTCAATTAAGAATCTCATATATTTTATTTAAAAAAAAATATTTAATGCAGAACCTTGGATTACAAAATATTTTTATCTCTTAGAAAATTCTGAGAATTCAAAGTAATTTTATGACTTTGAAGACTCGACTATACTTTAGGGCAAGTTATTTTAGCTTTTGGTGCAGTTATGTTTAATATTACTATTCGACCCCAAAATCTAATAATATTTATGGAATTCTTCACTTTGAAGACTTAATTTAAGAAGAAATAACTCCAGAATATAAAGAAGAATTGAATGAGTTCTTAGTTGTTTGATGACTTTTTGCATAAAATTATAGTTGGATATTAATTTTGATGTTTTTAATACGCGGTTTGAAGTTTTGCAAAAATGATTTTAACATAATTTGTTATTTATATATAATGTGTGTTATGTGCCTACTTATCACCATATTAAATAAAATACTTAAAAAACTTTCATCATGAGTTCAGATAGTATACGTTTCTGTACAGCAATATGAAAAATATATTTGTCCTAATTCTAATGATTTGAATTTTTTTGACAATATGTGCTTTTTTAAAAATAAATGATACCCTAAAATTTAATGAATTTTATAGAAATATCTGTTCATCAAATATTTTAGTTTTCTCTAAAATGGCAAAATTTTAGCTGCAAAAAATGTTTATATGTTAATTATACATTAATAAATAAAAATGAAAATAAGTAAAAATGAAAATTCGTAAACTTCAACGTAAATGTTGATTTTTGTCAGTTTTAGTTAATTTTGCTATTTTGAAAGCCAACAATTTCAAAATATTGTCAGTCGTAACACACTATATAGTTATTTTCATGATCTTTATGAATTTTTTGATTTTCTATCTCGTCTGAGATTTTAAAGATTTTAGTTAATTTTCATAATTTTTGTCAATAATACGCAGTGCTCATTATTTTAAAAGTTTTCATCAATGATGACTTTCATGAGTTTTCACGATTTTCGACCATTAAACTAAATAATTTAGAAGTATGAACAAGTAGGAGAGCTTGTCAAGAACAAATATTTTTGGCGTATAGTTTGGGAAGCGCTGCCATGAAAAAATATGCAAAGAAACTACCCAGCATAAAAATACAATTTTAATAATTTTTACAATATTGTATAAATGCAACAAACGCAAGGTTCCAGAAATATAAATTTGTTAATGAGAAGATTGTTCTTGAATAATAGTAAAGAAAACAATCTTTGAATTTAAAATTACTTATAATTTGTATTTAATATAAATAATCAATACTTTAGTTGCATTTATTAGTTTCGATAATGTTGGTTTTAATATTTTTATTCAATAATTAAATAATTAAAAGTAAATACGAAATTAATTACGTACTTTTTTATTACAAATAATATTGCACGCATTAATTACGAAAGCCAGTCACGATTATTCAATTATCGCTGCTTTTTATGCCGTCAAGGCCTGATGCAACACTTTGATAAACGTGAACTGTAAACAAAATAATTCAAAAAACAAAAAAAGGAAGTGTTCATTTAAATAATGGATGCAGCAGCTTTATATCATCAAAATAAACAGAAACTAGATTGTTCTCGCTCAAAAAGTTGAGCTTGTGACGTTATTTTTATAATCGAACCATTCGATTAGTTTCATAAAAAGTCGATTATCCTATTCATACTATTAAATTTTTTGGGAGAATTTTTCCTACCGTAATTGTAATTTTCAAAATATGCACATAGATTTAGTTAGAAACGAAGAAACTAAGTGCAGTTTTTAATTGCTCCGAAAAGAAAAAATATTAAAACCTCGAGCTTGCAATCAATTTTCTTAAAAAAGCTGCATTTAAACAAAATCTTAACTTTGAGCGCTTGTACTAAACACAATACACAAACTCAAAATTTATAAAAATGTAATTTTCTAATAAGAAACAATATTCGATTTCTGTGCTTTACGCACATTGTAATGATTCGACCCTAGGTTTTATACAAATTTATAATTGGTATTTTATTTAGGTTGTGTTGTGTATGTAGTAACCCTTTTAATTTATTTACCAGATTCGTTGTTTGTGTCAATATGCATTATCGTAAATACTGTGTCTTTCTTCCCTTCTAATGACCAGGAATATGTGTGGACAATAAATAAAACAGGATGTGAGTTTAACGGATGCAAAGTTTATTGACCTCAATTACGACATTTCTAATTAATTTGTATTTCTTAAACTATTTATATTCTCAAAATACTTTATCATTCGTTTGTACTTAAAAGCCATGTGCATTTTAGTTAAACTCAAAAAAGTATATGACTCTACTTGTAGGAGCAAAATTAAATAACCCCTGCATTTGCATTACGAGATGGAAAATCCACAAAAACCATCCCGGAGCTTACCAGACAACCAACTAGCAGGAACACTCCTCCGTTGAGCAAGCAGATCCCGACCTCATCCGTTGATTGTTTTGTGTCATTAACTAGCGGGAACATAACTGTGCAGTACTAACTTGGGACGACCTCACCCGTTAATTGTTTTCAGGCAATTAACTAGCGAGAACACTCCCTAGTTTTTCACGTACAGCCCGACCTCACTCGTCCATGTTTTGTAGTATTAACTAGCGGGAACATAACTCTGCAGTACTAACTTGGGACAACCTTACATGTTAATTGTTTCAGGCAATTAACTAGCGGGAATAGTCCTTCGTTTTCCACGCACAGCCCGACCTTAACCGACAATGTTTTGTAGTATTAACTAGCGGGAACATAACTCTGCAGTACTAACTCGGGACGACCTCACCCGTTATTTGTTTTCAGGCAATTAACTAGCGGGAACACTCCTCCGTTTTCCGCGCAGAGCCCGACCTCACCCGTCAATTGTTTTTGTGCTAATAACTAGCGGGAACATAACGCAGTACTAACTCGGGACGACCTTACCCGTTAATTGTGATCAGCAATTAACTAGCAGGAACACTCCTTTGATTTCCATGCACAGCTCGACCTCACCCGTTTACTGTTTTTTTTCTTTTTGTTGTTTAATTTTTGTTTTTATTGTGTTATCTTTGATTTTGTTGTATAATTTTAAATCAGCCGTTGAGATTGAAGTGATAATGTTTCATCATTGCTTTGCGTTAACGCGATTTATATTTTCTCCTTTGATTTGGAACTAGTCTTACTTTACATGATGTTCCCCTAATCGTTTTTCTACCGGACTGTTTCTTGACTCCCTTTGTTTTTCGCTCCGCGCTCTTTTATAACTTATGTTGCCCACCCGATTTTGGAGATCTGACGTCATTTCCATTCTTACGATTTTGCGACTCTGTGTTTGTGCTCTTTAAACCTTGAACCAAATTTTCTTTGAATGTCAGCATCACTCCACGCGCCCGAACTTGTTTGTTATTGTAAGTGGATATATTTCTGTCATGCGAAAAAATATTATCGATGTAATTCTTGTATTTACTGAATGTTGATTTTGCTTTTATTATTTTCTTGGATTATTTTTAAATTAATATTATAAATTATTTTCGTCAAAAATAATATTTGCACATGACCCCTATTGACCTATTACAACATTTAAAACCTAACATTTTTCAAAAAATCTAAACTGATTTTATTTTTAAAAACATTAATAAGTTCTGAATTAAATAATCCTTAAACTTGATAATTTTAATATTTTTGATTGTAAGAATGTCTGTGAATTGTATTAGATTAAATTTTCATAAAAATGTTCATGTAAAAATTGCGATTTACTTTAACAAAAAAACACAACATTTCCCTTTTGAAAATTGTTAAAAAAATCACGTGATTTTTTCAAGTTAGTTGCTTCAAAATTATTTTTCCTAGAGAAAATAAACAGCCCGAATTGTTTCTATATAAATAAGCAATATTTATATAGAAACAATTCGGGCTGCTTATTTTTACTAGGAAATAAAATCTTAAAGCAACAAACTTGAATTAAAAATTAAAAAAGAATTTAAAACAAAAGTTGAACTGCTGACTGTTTATTCTGAACATACTTTTAAGTTATAAAAACAAAATGTATTCTAAATAAGCTTATGTTAAGATGGATAGTTTAAAAGTAAAATGCTTCACGTAGCTCAATTCGATAATTAATTTTATTTTGAGTAAATGAGATTAATAAAACATTTAGCAAATTAATAATAAATGGAAAATCAAACAAAACATAATGTATGCTTTGCAAAGGAGTTATTATGCATATAATTGAACTTTGTTTCTAGTAAAAAAAAGTCTAATTATACGCATCCACTATGAGCACAATTTTCATTTTAAGAAAATGCATATTACCTTAATTCAAAGCTTATATAATTCCAAGATGATTACTTGCCGAGTGAATAAAATCTGTTGGAAAATGCTAACTCTAAACAAATGAAACCAATTATTTGGACCGATTTTCAATTTGAATATTCTTTAAAAATTTAAATAGTTATCGCCTTATTCTCTTAAGCACAAAACTAAAATTCATGTTAGAGAATTCTATCTTTTTTAGCAAAATAAGTTTTGATGGTTAATTAGATGAGTTTTTATCGTTTCATTTGAAAACAATTGAATCACGTGGAAGCAAAGGTGTCTAAGTGACTAATAACATTTTATAAAATTCCAACTTTAAAGAACAAGCTATTTTAAAACAACCAAACAAAATAACTCTGTAATTAGATAAAGCTTAAAAAATGTTCGGTACATAGCTATCTAATTGTATGGTTATCAAAATGACTCTTCCCAATCCATACAAACCAATTTTAAAAATAATCTTACTTACGCCCCTTTGCTTTCAAGTGATTAACATTTCTTAAGCTTTTAATATGGCATATGTTTTGTCTCGGGCCCCTACGATATCAAATAAATAGTTTTAGATGCACTAAATGTTATATTGAAAAGCTGTTTCTGAAAAACAACCGGCACACCTACAAGCTCGTTGTGATATCAATTTAGATTAATTAAATTAAAATCGGACAAGAATAAATATCTAATTCATATAATAATTAAAAACGCAGCCAACTTTTTCAGTTTTAATTAAAATAAAATCGTAAGCACGTATATGTAAAAGAGGAATTATTAAAAGACCGTGCAATATAATTTCAGCCCTTCAAAATTCGAACAGCCGAATTAACGATTAAAATGTTTGTAGGAATTCGAATTGCAATTAGAACTTTCAGATTGTGGATTTCTGAGAGTATTCAATAATACATCAAGAGTAGACAAAAGTTTCCCAATTAGCCAGAGAACTTAGCCAACTCTTACAATAAATAAAAGCATTGAAATTCAAACATTAAGTTTGGTAATAACATAGAAACATGACAACATTTTTATGAAAAGTACAATCAAATAATTAATAACATTTTGGTGCATGAACATTTTTTGTGCAATTAAATGTATTAGAAATATACTTAAATTTATGTAACTAACATTTATCTGTATATCTAAATTTAAATAAATAGAGTTGTTAAATAAAAGTCTAATTTTACAAATGTGTAAAAATATAAATAACAGTTATTAATTCGTAAGATTTTATGACAACAGATATTAAGTAGCTTGTAAATTAAATTAAGTAATTAGTATGATGAATGTATTAACCACTTTAACACACAACACTTATCTTCTAGAAAAACAGTAAAAAAACTAAATATTTTAATTAGAGATAGACATAGCTGCTACTTTTGAATCGCGTTGCTACTTGTGAGTGCTTGTTTTTAATATCAGTTTTACTTCATGCTAAGTCTGGGAGTGGAAGACACTCGTTAGTTTAAAATACATCACAACTGTTAAAATCTGTATCGTCGGATGCCCGTCTTTAGGGGTGATATGTAAGCACATTATGGGTCCTAGGAGTTGCCAAATAAGTGAGTTACTCAACTATTTCCAAGGCACTCTTTACAAAAACCAAAAGATTAAAATTTTACATATAAATGTACAATAAACTATAAGTGTCATCATTAAATTCAGTAAAAAATATTATTCTAAAAAATATGAAAATCCAAAATGGCGCCCATAAGAAAAACAAAAGTTAGCCCTGGGTAAATGTTATAGTTATCTTAAAATAAAATGTGTTACTAGATTTATTGTTAAAAAGTGCTTATATATTGTCAAAGTTGTAAATGTCTGGATTCAATAGTTTTTGAATAATAAAATAAAAACGAAATTTAAAAAATCCGTTTTTGATAATATCGCAAAAACGAAATATATTTCAATTTTGTTTTTGGATTATTATTAGGCCCTAAATTACGCAACTTTTCCCTAATTTACCCGACTTTCTATCTCTCCAAGTAACCCCATACATTCTGTTGAAATACGAACACCCTGTATATATAGCTTCCAACATGTCTAATTTATAGGAATTAGATTCTTTTAATAATTTAATATTATTTTTATTAAATGAATGTCCTCTGTTAGAGTGTCATGTGCTACTGCAAATTTATCTGGGATAAATGATTTCGTATGGTTCGTATCTGATTTTTAAATTTCGTCGTGTTTGTCCTAAATACATTTTCTTACAATTATTACAATTTGTTAAATACATACCGGATTTTTCTAAATTATTTATTTTGTTGAAAGTACTCTTCAGAACTGATTTTATTTTTAATTGTGAATAATATGCAGGAGTAATGTTATGTGTCTTAAAAACACTGTTTAACAAACGTAAATTTGGTTCGTAAATTAATCTAAAGAACTTTTTATTTTGTAGCTTTTCAATAATCTAAACGAGTTCCACAGAGAATTTTGTGTTTATTTAAATGTTTGTTTATTGGTTTTTTAATTGTGTTTTCATAATTCCTTTAAATTAATACGATAAAAAAACACTAGAAAGAACGTGAAGTCACTAAAAAAAGAGTTTAAATAGTTAACGCAGCGCCAATTTTCGATTTCCATTTTTTTTAAATAGACCACTTATAATTATTATTTGTTAGAAAATTATTATTTATATAATTTAGAGAAACGAACTCGCTAAATGTTGACTACAATTGTTTAATATACAGTACATATCCATTATCTAAATATCAGATTTCATTTAACTTTCAGATTTGTTTTATTGTCTTTGAATTCTGAAAGTCGACTAAATTTATTCCACAGCATAATCGATTGTAATTAGCAATGACAATTAAGGGTGATTACGATTAAATTGTCGATACGGTTTAAAAAAAACACCTCAATTTTGTTTAAAATAACTTAAAAAACACTGTATTTTTTTAATTTTAACTTTTACCCCTAGCACCCCAACTTTATATTTTTAAATGACACCCCCCATCGTGTTGGAGTACAAATTACTATCTAGCAAACAAAAAATAATTGAAATCAGTTCACTTGTTTAACTTTCACCCCCAGCCACCATAACTTTATAATTTTAAATGACACCCTCCATCGTGTGATACCTCATTTTTTAAAGGCATAAAAATACTATTGAGTTAGCAGAATGTAATTTAAATCAACGCTTGTTTCAGGTATAGAAGGTTAAAAAATAATACATCCAAATAACTGTTCATCTTATACTTGTATAATTTTGAGAAATAAAACCCGTCCCAAGTGTGAAACAAGTGAACTGATTTCAATTATTCTTTGTTCGCTGGATAGTAATTTGTACGCCCTTTAAAATGAGGTATCACACGACGGGAAATGCTGTTTAAAATTATAAAGTTGAGGTGGCTGGGGGTAAGGGGGTGAAAATTAAAATTCAAAATACAGTATTTTTCAAGTTCCCCCTTGAAAACAAACTTGACGAGTTTTTTTCTTAAAACCCTATCTATGTCTGATCCAGAGTTATTCAGGATGGCTCCGTTTGAACTGAAGGGCCTGAATATTATTTGTTTTATTTTATAAAATCATCAGAAATTAAAAAATGAAAAAACTATTCGAACGTTGAACCTAATCAAGCTGATAAAATTTTCAATTTCTATAAAACTGTGTTTTCCTTTACACAAATACAAAAATCAATAACATTTCAGTTTTTTAAGAATTGCTAAAAATGTTGGAAAAACATATAAATCTTTGTTATAAAGATGGAATGAATAAAATTGGTTGCCGATCAGTAAAATGAAGAATATTTGAAAATACCTGATTAATTTTCCAGATGAGAGACGTTTATAATTCTGTGAAATTTAAAAAATACTAGTGAAGGTTATATTTCCATAAAATGTTTAAAAATTATTGAAAAGCGCATTCTTTATTCCAATGTTATAAAAATAAACAGAACTGTTTTGGTAAAAGTTGAAGAAGAAGTAAAAAAGAAACATTTACTTTTTTGGGACAATGGGGGATAAAATTAACAATAACAAGCTTAAAATCTGGACCAGGGCTGAAAATTCGGGATTGTCCCACGAAAATCTTAGCTAACGTTTTAAATTAAACACTTTATAATTAAAAATAATATGCAATAACTAGTTACTAGTTTTTGCATACTCAGGGAATTTTTTTATATATATATTTCGTTGTTATTCTTCAATATCCACAAATTTGAAATTTCAAGTGGGAAACTTCACTCTTTGGTTGAACATAAAGTAAAATTTCGAGTATAGAAAAGCTTGAAAATTTCGAGCATAGAAAAGCCTGAAAATTTCGTCTTTAGAAAAGGCTGAAAATTACGATTTGTTAAATCCAAATTTTCAGACTTATCTAAACTCGTGCATGCGCCACGTATATAAAACACTGTAATATTGTGTAATACATAAAATATAAATGTAAATTTTGACTAAAATTGTGCAGCGTATGCATTGCAATATGTAATATAAAAATTCCATGTCCGAAAAAAATACATTTAAGAAAAAAACACACTTTTAATGAGCAGTTTTATTTCGTATATTATTGAATTTTTATTCTAAATAGTTGTCATTTTGATTAAATAATTATTATAAATTTAAATACAAGTAATGCGCTTAAACTACAATACTAACAATACAATCTAGAATAAAGTAAGAAATATAAAATTACATTTAGATATGTCATCCTATTGTCTTTTTACTTCTAAGCAACAATCGCAAATTAAGTAACAATCACAGTTTACGTTAAGGCGAAGTAAGAGTAACTAACAACAGAGTATAGTTGTTTTCAAGCTCTAGAGCTGAGCAATAAAAAATTATCTCGAGTACCCGCAATAAAAATACAATTGCTTTACAACATTGTAAATTTGTAACTAACTACTTCGCACAGTGCGTGATTTATGGGTATCGCCCAAGAAAAATTTTCTACCTGCGGCTGTGCATCGAATATTGGAAACATCGATCTTCTTAGTTTCTACGAATACAGCACGGCGCGGCGCACAGTGTGATCGCCAACAGAAAAATCACAATTTTTCATTTTTATAAACGCAATTCGATTCTAAATACCTCAAACTATCAATAGTGATATGTTATTTAACATAAAATATTAAATTGTTAAAATACTGAAATAAGCAATTTTGAGTTGAGTTATAAAAAAACTCCACAGAGCTACACGCTCTACTCAACATTTTCTTATTGCTTAATGTGTTATTTCAATATTTTGAAAAATGTATTGCCAACTTCTACGGTAAAATTTACGGTTAATTTTAAAGAGTTTGATGCCTACGCGTAATAGTTTATTTTAAATTAATATAGTAACCCTTTTTCCAAACATTTGTATATTTTCGGTGAAGGATATGAAATGAATTATTGTATGAAATATCAAAGTTATATTACAATATTTTTGGTTGGTACTGAATATTATTATGATTTTTTTCCAAATCTCGTTTAATGAAATACATTTTTTTTGGAAAAACTGTACTTAGGTAGGCTCGATGCTTGTACTAATCTGAAAATCCCTGTAATTTGAGATCTAGTTCATCTTGCCTGGCGAGCAAATTGTCACTTTATCAACAGTTGCCTTAGTGTATACTTCGCTAGTGTTTTTCTTTTTGGTACTTTTTTGTTTACGACGACTTCGATATTCTTACGGACTTTGATTTATAATACTGAATTTGGGATTTTTTTGTATATAACGACCTTGCTTCTACTACGGATTATGATTTGTGATCTGTGATTTTTAATATTATGAACTTCTTACGACGTCTTCGCTAACTGTACGGATTTTGATTTGTGAATTGTGTGATAACTACAGCTCTGTTTTTTTACGGTGACTTCGCTCCTACTACGGCTTCTGATTAGAAATTTGTGTGATATTGCAGTGACTTTTAATTAGTGACTTGGATGATATTAAAGTGTTTAAGTAAATAGTTCTGTGATACTACGGAGTTGGACGTTTGAGATACTAGGATATACTACAGACTTTATAGATTAATCAGAAAAAAATGTGGCGACCTTGAGACGGAACCAACACCCAAACCAACATATTGATGAGCAAATTAATGCGGTCAATATTACAAAGAAAATTTCAGTAAAAAACCAAGGTAAGTTTTTCCTACAAAAATGTATTCACATATTGGTCTACTTGCCCGTGCAGAGGCCCATATTGTTTTCATTAAAGTAATAAACATGTAATATATGTGCGAGAAACAGTTTAACCACTTGTCAAACAACTTGTTTTTGTATAAATATATTATTATAGCAATTACTATGAATAAAACAATCAAATATTAGCTAGGTGATGTGTCCATCATAGTAGTTTCTCATTTAACTTTTTTTAATATAACTTGATCACAAAACTAACTTTTTCGCACTTATGATTTTCTAACATGATTTGCTTCACCGGGATGCGTGAAGCAAATCATGATAGAAAATCAAATCAGAAACGCCTGTTTTCAGCACTATTTCAGACTGAAATATACAATGCATTCTTCTAAATTCTAATTAAATTACAGTTATAGAAAAAATAATGTTTATATTATACGCAGTTTATATACAAAATTATTATTTCACATTTTCTATATTTCAGAATATATCTTTAAAAAACTGAAAATGCAGAGATTATATCTCGAATAGTGAGTATTAGACGGCAAAAAGTCATAGAATATAAAATATGTATTTTTTATTTCTAACAACTTATATTTGAAAGATATTTTTATACGACCAATATATCACGCAAAAAACGCTAAGAATAAACTTCGTCTTAACGACTTAAGATTTTGACCAAAACAAAAGCTGTTCAGTGCCCACACATGTTGTAAAACCTTAAATATAACTTTAATTAACCTTTGATTGTTAATAACAAACTGAAAAAATTGAAATTTTTAATATATGCAACGGGAACCTTCAAGAATAGCTCCAAGAAGTCAAACAAATTTGAGGTTTTTAGTTGAACAATTATGCGGGTTTTTATATAAATTTGAAACTTGTTAAAAGTAGTTAATTAACAGAAGCATATTTAATACAATAATTAAGGGAAACATTTTTTTTTTAGTTAACGAAAAAGCCTATTAGATCGAGACCGTAAGGTCGAAATCCTGAAAGACAGTAATTATGTGGAGGGGGAAATTTCTGCTAATGAAGATAAAATTAAATTTAATTAAAAGCTATTCAAAAACTTAATTCTAAATTGTAGATTAATTATACGTTTTATCTTATTACTTTTTAGAATTTAAAATACGCACGAAAATCTGTGCGAAAATGTTTGCTTTTTGATCAAGTTGTAGACAAATAAGTTTAGATAGCACAAAAAACATTTAATATAATTACTTTTACTTTAGTTATAGAATTACCTACTTGCCGTCCTCTTCGACGGAACAACGGAGTAAAACGTCAAATATTTACGTCTGATGCTAAACAAATAATAAAAGACGTATATCGAGGTGTTAAAGACATACTCGGAGTTGCCAATTTTTTGGAGGTGACATCAGCTTTAACTAATACATCCACGAGATCAATTAGCAAGATAGTTAAAGAAACTACCGGCAAGAGAAAAAGTCGCAAGGATAAAGGTGTAAAAAAAATTACACCAAAAATTTTTCATAAAATAAGAAAAATAACGTATGAATCTATTAAACAACAAAAGGCTCCTACACTAGCAACTATCAATAATATTTTAAAGGAGAGAGAGAGATCATGCAGTCCAACAACGTTGTGGAGATCACTAAAATGCAATGGTTTCAAGTTCACTCTTATCGATAAAAGGAAATATCTAATGGAGAAAGAAGAAGTAAGGAAATGGCGGTATGAATATTTACAGAAGATTCAAGATTACAGAAACTCTGGAAGAAGTATTTATTATTTGGACGAAACGTGGTTCGATACCCACGATACATCGAAAAAAATGTGGTCTGACCAGACAGAAAACTGCGTGATGAAAGTTCCCCCATCAAGGGGGAAAAGAATAACCATATTACACTGCGGGAATGAAAATGGTTGGGTAAACGATTGTTTACTGCTATCGGGGAAACAAATCTCAAAATGTCATGTTGACTATCATGATGACATGATGACATTTGAAAATTGGTTCATAAATAATTTAATACCAAACTTAGCTGCAAAATCAGTAATAGTTTTAGATAACGCTTCTTATCATAGTCGCCAAATTGACAAAGCACCCACAGCGGCAATTAAAAAAGATGAAATAGCTAAATATTTATATGAAAATAATTTGTTTTTTTAGGAACATTATACCAAATCCCAATTGATTAAAGTTCTAAATAGTCGTAGTAAAAAAAAGAAAAACATATTATATCAATCAATTGGCAGAAGAACACGAACATACAGTGGTACGTTTACCTCCGTACCACTGTATTTTTAATCCAATTGAGTTAATATGGGCTCAATTAAAAGGAAATGTGCGGAAGAATAATGTAACTCCAAATTTAAATAAATCAGTAATAGATTTAGTCAAAAAAGAAATAAAAAATATATCTGCCGACCAGTGGTCAAGATGTGTTAAACATACAATACGTATTGAAAAAGAGTATAATACGTTTGATTCATATTATCAATTTATTATAAATACACAAGACTCTGACAGTGATGACTCAGATATAGATATAGACAATTAAAATATTATTATACACAATTTTTAAAAATGTTATAAGACAACGTTGTAGACAAAAATAAAGTAATGTTTTTCGTTATTTGACATATAATATTTTTTAACCCTTTGTCTCTGTGATCTAGTTATTTTGTTTAAATTTAAAATGAGATGAACTAAAAAGCATTGCAAAGAAGTTACGCGCAAACATCCTTGAATAGCTAATTGTAAAGATAAATTTACTTATTAAATATTAGGGAAAATGCTGTGACGGACACATTGCCATTTTTAGAATTATATTTTGTTTAAATTACTTGAGATATTTCCTGTCAGAATACCAAAAATATGGAAACATTTTTCGCAGGTAGAAACCCTCTGAAACCAACCCCATATAAATCATGCCTAGTGCAGTAGCGGCTACAATTTTAAAGAGGCATTGTATTTTTTATTGGCGGTACTCGAGATTATTTTTTATTGCTCAGCACAAGAGCTTGAAAAATACTATAACAACAGTTTAAGTAACAATTGTGATTTTAAGTAGCAGTCACGTTTTAAATCATAGTCACAATTTAAGTAGTAATTACAGTTTAGGTAACTGTTGTGATTTTAAGTAGCAATCACTCTTTAAGTAACAGTCGCAATCACAGTCTTAGTGAAAGACGCTTATTAGTAGCAGTTGTAACTTGTGATTTTCAAATATCAGTGAAAAATCACTTCTACATGATATATCATCCATCCATTATATATAATATAATATAATAATATAATAATACATTTTGAATTATTAATTTAAGTAATTGGTATTTATACATTTAAGTTGTATGCATCCTTTTAGTTTTCAGGATAATGCATTTAAACAGCTTAACAAATCAAGTCAATAAATTGTTTTCCAAGTATTTAAAATTTGTAACAGCATTAATTCCTGAATTTTGAGGTAAGACCACAAAAATAAACAGGTTTGTGGTCGTGTTGATTATTATTATTAATTGTGTTTAATGATTAATTACGGGCTATCTATTAAAGGTATAAACATTTCAATTGCAGATATCGTGTATAAAACACTGCCCCTTGTGTTGTAGAAAGCCTGTTGATTAGTTTACATACTTGTACACCACGTATACAGCACACACACATAAAGAAACATATCAGATTATGTCAAAATTCAATTTACACATCTTGACAACTCTGGGTAAAGGGAATCGCATGATGAATCCATCAGCCAGAAATCGGGACAGTTTTTTTCGGGGTGTTTCCTTTATGCGATATTTCATACAAATCATCCCCTTTCCCTTCTCCTACCTCGCGTCTGAACGTTTGATTCGATAAAGGGAATTTGTGTATGTGAATTTTCCGGTCTATCTGTTCCGATGGCAAGCAAGGTAGGTACTTTATTGATTGCACCCAGTCTATATGTATAATCCATTAAGGCCAGTTGTATTTATGGCCGTAATAAAATATGGACTTCTCCGTGTTTATATTAGGTATGTAAGATCTGGTCGATTTGAACACGTTTTTTTTGCAATTGAAATAACCGCAATGCTATTAAATTAATTGACTCGTTTACTAAGGTATTCACAAATTAAAAGAGAAGTGGCAGTTTAATATAATTAATAATTAAATTAGAAATTTTTATTTTTATTTTATTTTATTGGAAAACGTTTACTATGTATTTGGTTTAATGGGGGCGAAAAGAATTTATTTGCATTGAAATTAATTCAATTGAAAATGGAGTAATTGAAATGGGTCGTAAAGCGCTCGTTCAATTGAACAAAATTCGTGAGGAAAATAATGAGAACACCGTGAGGAGAATACCACTCTAAAAGTAACAATACAGTTATTTTAAATGTATTTTTGATAATATACCATATGTCCCCAGATTACAATACAGTTATTTTATATATATTTTTGATAATATACCACATGTTCCGGGATTTCTGCCCGGATCGGAAAAAAAAAATTATTATCATCCGTATTGTGGAGGCTTCTACTTCGTAATACATGTTGATTTTACAATAAAACACTTTTTAGTTTGTTTGTATAACACTTTTTATTGAATGTGACTGCAGTTTCGACAAATTTAGCTTATCATTATCAAACGTGAAGTAACTTAAACAAGAGGTTTTACAGGTATTTATACAGTATTACAAAACAGCGGTAAAAATGGGGGTGTACATTAAGACTACCTGGTCGTTAATTAAGGGATTAGCGCGGGCTTTGTGTATTTCTAGTGCCTCTAGCAAATTTATTTTACAACCTTTTTTGGTATGATGATGGATATTAAGTACATCTTTTTCAAATGTGTGATTTTCATGTAAAAGATGTTTTGTTGAAGATGACTTATCACTTTGTTTTAGCCGAAAAGAGCGCAAATGTTCCGTTAACCTTGTGTTGAAATTACGAGCAGATTGGTTAATGTATATCCCTTGGCAATCTGCGCAGGTTAATTTATATATTCAAGATTTATTAAATGTATCTAATTTCATTTTGCTATTAAAACCATGGTTATTAATTTTACAATAGGGTTTAAATGCAACTTGTACATTATGGTTTTGTTAAATGTTCCTAACTTGAAAACTAACATTGCCAAAATAAGTTAACGATTTGTATATTATATTTTCTTTTTCAAATGATTTTCCGGCATATAACAAATTTTTGATATTATTGAATTGGTGTTTTTCAAGAAGGCTATCAACCAAGTCAGAACCATAACCATTATTAATGGGCCCTGTTCATGGCCCTAAACAAGTTGATTTCCCTCTCGATAGAACTAGCTGAAAAAAGGCATTTTTAATGACATAGAGCATTAAAAATGCCTTTTTTCAGCTATTTGAAGTGAATGCAGCTATTTTATGTTTATAGGGATGTCTGGAATAGTTAGGGATTATTGAGTCTGTAAATGAAGGTTTTCTAAAAATATCGAAGGAGAGTTTGTTATTAACTTTAGTGATTTATTTTAGGATAAAGTTTATTAATGAAATCTACAAATTGTGTAAGTTGTCTATCAGTTCCCACGATACAAGTTAATATATCATCTACGTAACGGTGCCACATTTTAATATGTTTTTTAGCTAGTGTTGAATTTAATATTATTTTAGTAAAATGGTGCATACAATATCTGCTAGCAATGGACTTATAGGCCTTCTGTTTGTTTGTAGAATTTAGTGGTAACTGAAAAAAGTTATTATTTAAAAAGAATTAAAATGAATATAAAAATTCTGTTTTTACTGAGACATTATAATTATAATTTTTAAAAGATTGTTTGATTAGTTCAATACACTCTGATGGAGGAATATTATCAAACAAATTGGTTACATCGAATAATACAAGCTTATATCCGGGTTCTATTTAAAAGTTAGTTAAATTTGTCGTTAATTCTACTGAATTTTCAACTGATTGCGGATCTCTAAAATCGGTCAATTTATTATAAATTGAGTTTAGGTGGATGGAAATATTTCGGGCTGGGGAATTCATATAGGAAACTACAGGACGGATTGGTGTATTTTCGTTGTGAATTTTCATGAAACTAATATTAAAATAGAACCAGGACATAAGCTTGTATCATTCGACTTAATCAATATGTTTGCTAATATTCCTCTATTAGAGTGTATTGAACTAATTAAATAATCGTTCGAAAAAAACACTTTTATTCCTTACTTCACTTTTATTTTTATTCGTTAGATGTACATTTCGAGTACAAAGCACTCATTATCAATAACTAATGGTCTTAAAACTAGGTGCGCAACTATATATACCTGACAAAGATGGGAAAAACCTAATTTTAATTACATAAGGTGTCGCAAGGCTGAAAAACATTAAGAGGATTAAAATTACGGACTGTTGATGGGATTACACTTTTGCGGAACTTGTAATAGTATTTAACATTATTAGCATTGTTAAAACGGTTTTTACTGGCGGACAGAAGGATATGACTGGCGAGTCGCTAGACGAGCCAGTCACCTTCTGAAGCCAGTAAAACCCGTTAACTTGCGTATATTATAATATATTTTATTTGTCAATCATTTGTAATTAATTAAAATACAATTATTTGGTAAATTTAATCAAATTGGAATTACAAAAAAATATGTTGTAAGGTATGAAACATTTCCGTGGATACTTATGTTGTTTATTTGATTAAATCAAATTAAATTATTTCGCAATTCGTTTAACATGAGCGTGCCTCCGAAAGTGCCTGCAGCAATTACTGAGGCAGCCGCAAGAGTTGTTTCAAGTTTGCTGCCAGTAAAGCCAACGACGAGATATAAGCGGGAGTATACGGACTTTAAAATATGGCAGAAAGAAAGTGACGTGATTGGCGTGACAGAAGATGTGATATTGGCATATGTAAGTCACCTTGCTGAAAAACTTAGCCATGATTCGCTATGGACGAAATGGTCAATGTTAAAAAGCTGTTTAAATATGAAGGAAAATGTTCCAGTTCACATGTATTCAATGTTAAAATATTAAAAAAAGTGGTGTTCATTAATATTTGTAGGTTTCAGAAAGTAATTGCATTCCTCAAAAGAAAGAATGAGCGGTATACTCCAAAAAAAGCCAAAGTATTAATAGAGAGGTGGAACGTTTTTTGTTAGAAGCTCCCGACGCGATGGTTCGATTTCCATTACTTCCAGTATACAAACTGTATATTTAATATATATAATACCAATAAAAGAGATTAATGGTGAATAAATTGTGTTTTATCATTGCAGTGCATTATTAAAATAATAATTAAGAAAATATATATTTTCTTAATTATTATTTTAAGAATAATAGTATTTATTGTATTTTTCTTTAATAAATTCAATTCACGAAAAACTATATATTACTATTCCAGTACTAACTTGTTAAATTTTAACAAGTTAGTATACTGACTTGTTAAAATTTTACAAGTCAGTAGCTTGAAAACATAACCTTACTTGATTAATACTGTCTATTGATAAATTGACGTTTACAAATGAGAGACAAATAAACGGTTTAACAAAGGGTGTTCCAAAGGACTTAAATAAAAACTTAATAATGTATCTTTATGTTTGTGCATTTCTATGGCTTCTAACATATTTAATCGAAAATGTGATGATTGTTTTAGTAATGTGATATTGTCTGTTGAAAAATAATGTCCTGTTTTTAAATTATGGTCAGCTAAAGCGGATTTATCAATGTTTTTATTTTTGACATGATATACATGTTCTTTGAATCTTTTTAATAGATTCCTTTGAGTTTGGCCTATATAACATTTATCACAATCATTGTATTTAATTGAATTAATCCCGGCTCTTCTAAGTGGCTCCTTTTTGTAAATTGATTGCCTAATAATGTTTTTAATTTGGTGTTATTATAAAATGCAGGGGTCATATTGAATTTATTCAAGATCTTTGTGAATTGATTAGAAGTTCTGTTGTTATATATAAACCTAGAAAATTTGTTATTTTTTCTTTCTTTTTGTGGTGTGAGATTTGTGACGGAGTTTAATGTTTGGTTTCTTTTGTGTCTACTAATTAGTTTGTTAATTGTAAATTTGCTATAACCTAATGAAACTGCTATTTTTTATATTAGTGTTAATTCATTTTTTCTATTTTCTATTGAAAAGGGAAGATTTTAAGCTCTAAAAATCATGCTGTTAAATGCTAAATGTTTGTGTTTAAAGTGTGTTGATGAAGAAGTGTGAATATAATTAAAAGTATGTGTGGGTTTTCTATATACATTAATTTTTATTTTGTTATTAATTTGATTGTTTGTTAGTAGTAGATCGAGGAAAGGGATTTGATTATTTTGTTCAGTTTCGTAAGTGAAGTTAATGCTGGGGTATAACGCATTCAGACTAGCTTGTATGTCTTCAATACGGTCATCATATTTTATTATTGCGAGTATATCGTCTACATATCTAAACCAGACTCTCGGAAATTTAGAATTTTACTTTAGCAAAGTTTTCCAGATTATTCATAAAATTATTAGCCAAAAAGGGCGACAGAGGGTTGCCCATTACTGTTCCGAAAGTCTGTTTATAGATTTTATTGTTGAATTCAAATGCGTTACACTCCATCACTAGTTTTGTTAGAATAATGTATAATATTAACATTTTATAATAACAACAAATTAAAAACATAATAAAAACAAATTAAAAACATTATTAGGCAATCAATTGTGATAAATGTTACATAGGCCAAACTCAAAGGAATCTATTAAATAGATTCAAAGAACATGATCATGTCAAAAATAAAAACATTGAAAAATCCGCTTTAGCTTTCAACAGACAATATCACATTATTAAAACAATCATCACATTTTCGATTAAATATGTTAGAAGCCATAGAAATAAACAAACATAAAGATAAATTATTAAATTTTGATTAAAGTCCTTTGGAAAACCCTTTGTTAAACCTTTTACAAGTTCCGCAAAGGTGTAATCCCATCAACAGTCCGTAATTTTAATCCCCTTAATGTTTTTCAGCCCTGCGACACCGTATGTAATTAAAATTAGGTTTTTCCCATCTTTGTCAGGTATATATAGTTGCGCACCTAGTTGTAAGACCATTAGTTATTGATAATGAGTGCTTTGCACTCGAAATGTACATCTAACGAATAAAAATAAAAGTGAAGTAAGGAATAAAAGTGTTTTTATTGTGCTTAAATTATTAAGTTAAAATTCCGCAAATAATGCACTATTTCAAATTATGCCTCAAAAATGTGCCTTTTACTTCTTCACTTCCTCTTCTCAGCCTTGATTTATCTACATCTGGACGTAGGCCTTTATATTTTTCCACCCAACTCCCGTCACTAGTTGAAACCGAAATAGATAATAACCTTAAATATTTAGATCTCTTCATCATTAACGTTACAGACTCAATAATCCCTAACCATTCCAAACATCCCTATAAACATAAAATAGCTGCATTCAATTCAATGATACATAGAGCCTTAAAAATCTCTTAGTCAGCTAGTTCCTTCGAGAAAGAAATTTACTTGGTTATGGCCATGGATATTAATAATGGTTGTGACTTGGTTGATAGACTTCTTGAAAAACACCAATTCAATAATATTAAACATTTATTATATGCCGGAAAACCATTTGAAAAAGAAAACATATACAAATCATTAACTTATTTTGGTAATGTTAGTTTTCAAGTTAAGAATATTTAAAAAAAAACAGAATGTACAAGTCGGATTCAAACCTTATTGTAAAATTAATAAGCATATTTTTAATAGCAAATCAAAATTTTATAAATCCGTAATATATAAATTAACCTGCGCAGGGATATAGATCGGCCAATCTCGTTTTAATTTTATGACAAGGCTGAGGGAACATTTACCCACTTTTTGACTAAAACAAAGTGATAAGTCATCTTTCGCAAAACATCTTTTAGATGAAAATTATACTTTTAAAAAGAATGTGCTTGCTATACTCCATCATGCCGAAAAAGGTCGTAAAATGAATTTGCTAGAAGCACTGGAAATACACAAAGCCTGCGCTAATCCGGGAATTCCCTTAATTAACGACTAGGTAGACCTTATTTACACCCCCATTTTTACCGCTGTTCTGTAATACTGTATTAATACTTGTAAAACCTATAGTATAAGTTACTTCATGTTTAATAATGACAAGCTAAATTTGTCGAAACTGCAGTCACATTTAATAAAAAGTGTTCTACAAAGTAAAAAGTTTTTTATTATAAAATTATTATCTATTTTCAGACAAAAAGTCATTTTTTATAAAAAGTTTTGGATGACTTAAGACCGCTTTTTTATTATCAATCCGAGTTTGACTACAGAGGTCGCTCAAAAATTTAAAATAAGATAAATGTATGATAAGAGAGAAGTACTTCTAATCATATTTTTAAAGAAAAATGTTATTGTGATCGAAAATAAAGTTTAAATACAAAATGTTTGTATTATGGAAACAATTTTAGGAACTGTTACAAATTTAGTTATGTTTTTATTGATTTGTGTGTTTTTGAAGTACATATGTCTATTAAATTACTCTTTCTAATCAAATTATGGCATATACCCACGGGATCCGGACGATTTTACTCGCTTACTTTTTTACAGTACTCGCTTACTTTTTATTGAAAAATTGATTTTATTGTAGGAAAATCTTCATAATTACATGCCATTTTATTTGCATATTATGAATAGAAGGCGGGCCATGTCAACTCTCTTAAATGGGGATTTGCTAAAAATCGTTGTTTACGAGTTTCAAAATCTCACGATCAATTATTACTACTTACCGCATAATTTTCTGTTTCAGATTGGTCAAGATTTGGAGTTTATGTGTAAAGACACTTTATTTAAGGTATCCTCACAAAAAGATTCACAAGTGGTCAAAACTGGTGAGCTTGGTGAAACCTTACAGACTGCAAAATTGGCAATGGCAGTGGTTCGTCAAATGCTTTCAGAAAGGGTAATTTTACTTTTTGGCGACATTCCGTTACTTCAAGGACCCTTATTTGACTAAGTGAAACTAATTTCTGTGAGGAAATCTCAATCATGATTTGATAGTGAGATGTTGGAACGCATATACACCAATTATCAGTAAAGGCTTGAAAACTGCTTTTAAGAAAGTGAACACTCAGAGCCAATTTGGGGTATGAAGAAACGGATGCATGGTATCCAGGCACTAGTAACAAAGTCGTCTTCAAGCGTATGAGTAAAAATTACAAAATTATGCATCCTTTCTTCATATTTTAATCTAGAAAGATACAACAGTGTTAATTGTTCGTTAATTATTTTCTTTACGAAACTCAAAAACATTCATATATCTAAATACAGTGCCCGCCGTAAGTAAATGAACACCCTGTAAACGTGGGTGAATGTTGATGACAGTTTCACTAAAGATGTCTTTTATCCGTGCTACGAAACGATGACAATTTTAAAAAGATTAGACTAATAAAACGAGTTACCATAGACAACGAAACAAAAATACTTTGTTTTCTTATTTTGACATTATTAATTCGGCACTTTAAACCAAACTTTTCCACTTAATTAGTTTTAGTCGATTGTAAATGAATGTCACTTAATCGAAGATGCGCAAATAGTCGCTCAATGAGTAACTTTTGAAGTACTACAACTTTGTAATGTTGCTAGTTGTGTAGAACGCAGTTTCGTTAGAATTTCTCTGTTGGTGAAGATGGTCAGAAAAACACGAGGAACGACGAAGTTTACGATCTGGATGTCCTAAAAGCACAAATGATCGTGACGATCGTGTTCTTCGGCTAGCGGCTCTTTGGCATCATTTGTCGTCATGATGATGGTGGAAAGGTTTAATTAATTATCAAATCACCATACAATCTAACTCCCCAACAACGATTTTTTTAAATGTTAATTGTTAATATGTTATATTTTCATCAATTATTAGTAAGAATTATTAGAAAACATAAATTTTATCCTTACTAATAATTTTTGAAAATTTCATAATTTCAACAATCAACGTTAAAAATATATTTTAGGGAGGTACAGGTAAACAAATAAATGGTTGGTACGATTTAAGGCTAATACTTCAAATTCTTCTATAGACAGATTACATGGAGATTTTATGAATAATTAAACCTTTCCACCGTTAAAAATATTCCTTATTGATGACGAACGGTCCCCAAAGGACGTCAGCCGAGGAAGATGATCTTCACGATCTTTTGTGCTTTTAGGACATCCAGGTCGGAATCGTCGTCGTTCCTCATGGTATTCTGATCATCTTTGCTAACAACAATGCAAATAGAGAATTCAACTCAATATTGAAATAGTTCAATTCTATTGGTCGAGCACCATGGACATGCCGCGACAATCCCATGTTACTATTGTATCTCTATTGGTTCTAATAAAACCGGTGTTTTAAAAATTGAGTCGTCGGTGTTTTTAAATCGAATCATTATGGTTATAGAATCTACGATTCAGTTTCACAGTTTCGGCTAACATGTCAAACGTGAGCTGGTTCGCAAATTGTCGATGCAATCGATGCAAAAATAAAATAAAAAGTTCCGGCAAATATAGAAGTAAAAAAAAATACAAAATGGATGCAGAAACTTTAGTGGAAAGATTGGCATTCATTTTGAGAGATTGGGGATACAACATGAGAAAACTTGACGGAACAAATTATAAGGAATGTTTGATTACAACGTTATGGAATACAAGTGCTAAATTATTACAAGAATTAAAATTAAAATACTTTAATAGATTTCGTAAAATGTTCGATCCGTTTAAAGATATTGCATTTCTATCTTCAAGAAAAGCGCAAGATACGAAAGTATAGGAATTACAAAAACTTCTCGAAAAATAAAAGGTCAGCTCTACTGCCTTTACTCATGAAGAGCACCCAGAAATTTGCAAACAATATGATGAAGAAACGCAGCTAAGACTTAGATGCGGTAGAACTTGCATGGAGAGGATGTGAAGCAGTATTTTGCTTACTTTCGCATTTTAAAGATGAAGTTGACAACATAGGAAATTTAATGGGTATAATAGAATACCGTGAGATCAAAACAAAAATTTAGAGCAGGCCTTGACTAGAACAACACGATTGGCTACACTGGTTCTAGAATCCCTATGAATCATAATGTGACAGTGACATTTTAAATTTAAGTCAATTTTGAAATCTTGTTTCCAGAATTATTTAGGTTTACCGTTGTAATGCTAGTGTAATCTTTAAAAATGTTTGCGTTAGAGCAAAAAACCTTTATCCTGAAAAATTATTTCAGAAATAGTGAGAAACTGGCAAACGGACAATGGTCATATTCTGTTGGTCTTTGTGTTAAGGAATTTAGTGAAAGATTTCCGGATTTTGCAGTGGATTATAGAAATTTATGAATGTGTTAATAAGTTCCGCGAATTGGGCAATGTAGCCCGTAAAACCGGAAGTGGCCGTCCAACAAAGAGAAAAGCAGAAAACATCTAAGATGTAGAACGAAGAATGGAACACAGTTATCATATGGTAAGTGTCAAACAATTTTAAAAAAGGAATTGCATATGATCGCATACAAGATAACTGCAGTTCAACGACTTTTATCACCAGATTTTCGTAAAATAACCGAGTGCTGTCAATGGTTACTAAATTATTTAATTAATGATGATATCCTGGGCAAAATATTTTTCTCAGATAAACCATGCTTCACTCTTTCAGGATATGGTAATGAACAAAATATGCGATTGTGGTCTGCTGAGACTCCCCGCGAGTTGGTAGAGAATCTTTTGCACCCTCAAAAGGCTGGCGTTTTTTTTTTAATTTTATCAATTCGCGTTGCATAAAATATTGTTTTAAATTTATTATTGTCAGTGATTTTCGTGATTGATACCGGTAAGTTATTGTAACATTTGACGGCTGATACAAAAATACTATTTTTTAAGACATCAGTTGTGTTTGATTGAATTACTAAATTACTACGCCTACGTGTGTTGTGGCCTTGAATTTGTTCTAATGTTTTTAGTTGAATGTTTGAATTATTATTATGCCCTATTTTATGTATTGCTAGGCATCGTTTAAGGTCGATTTTATTCCTTATTGTTAATTCTGGGATTCATTTATATAAATCTTTTGTTGGGGTAAGTCTGTTAAGGTTATGAACTATTTATAAAATTTTATTTTGCTGTCTGTGTAATGTGTTAATATTTTGTTTACTTGTTCCGCCCCATATGCTACAGAGATAATTTATGTTAGGTGTGAATAGTGTATCATATCAAAGGTGTTTACAATGCATTGATTTTAATTTATCGACTATATATTGCGCCTGTTACTGCACTCGTCTTTTTGTTAGGTATTTTAAGTGTTTATTCCATTTGAAGTTATTGTTAGTCCTAGGTATTTTGTATTTTGTTTCGTTTGTTTTTAATATGTTAGTGTTATCGATTTTAATGTTTGTCTTTAATGCTTTTATTTTTCTTTGCTATAAGCATACTTGTAGTCTTATATTCATTTATGGTTAAGTGGTTTTCTGAAAACCACTTTGTAAGTATTTTTAAATCATCATTGGCTAGGCATTCTAATTGAGATACATTTTTCCCGCATACAATATATCGGCATAGATGTATAAGTTTCCACTAATGTTTAATTCAAAGATATTAGATTTATGTATGTAATATGTAATGTAGGGGTAGCACTCCACCCTGTGGTAGATCATATTCTGGAGTTAATGAATTACTGAGTGAATTGTTTATTTTAGTTTCCTGTTTTCTTTGCTTTAAATAGCTGTCAAATATCCGTAGTTCATTTTCTGTAATTCAAAGTTAGTCCAATTTGCGTATTAGTACTGAAGTGGAAATCGTATCAAAATCCTTTCTTAAGTCTATAAAAATAATGAGAACATAATTGTGTTGGTCGAGTTCAGCCTGGGTATTATACGTTATATCTAGGCTGCTGTGGTTCCGGTTTTAGTTTGATAGGCATATTGATTTGTATGTATGATTTTATTGAGTTGAATATGGTTTTGTAGTATGCTTAATATTACCTTCTCTACTATTTTTGACAATACAGATGACACAGCAATAGGGCGGTAATTTTCAGGGAGTGGTGGGTTTCCACTTTTATATATTGACCTGATACTAGTATATTATTTACTTAATATAGATGTAATTTCATAAGTGATGTATTTTATTAGAGCGTGTGTTAAGGCAGCTTTTCCGGGCGATAAGTATTTTTATAATTTGTTGTATATTAGTTGTGTTTCTTTTTCGGTAGTTGCTTCGAATTTGGAGTTAATTAACACTTTTTTGCTAAGAGTATTTGTACAACTCTAAAACTTTTCAGCAAGGTTCTTCCCAATTGTGGCGAAATAATTATTGATTATGTTTGCTATCTTGTTATCTTCTTTTAGGATTTCACCATGCGGGGTAATTATTTCAGTGATATTATTGCTTTTTTTTACTTTCGATTTGTTTAGTATTATGTTGATCTCAAACCAAATTTTCTTTGTATTACCTTCCGCACCTTCTATTTTATTTTTATAATAAGTCAATTTTCTTTGTTTTATTAGCGCGTATGTAGTGTTTTTTTTTTGTTGTTGTTGAATGTACAAATATTTTAAATGTTGGTAGGATTATTCTTATGTCGTTTGTATAGTTTTTCCCGGTTTTTAATACTCATTACTATTTTCTTATTGACCCATTCGTTTGGATGGCGATGTCAAGAAGACGGTTTATTGGGCCTATATTTTTTCACGACACAGTGAAAGATATACAGAAAGATATAGCAATAATTTGCGATCATTGGAAAAAGCATTTGATAATTAGAAACGAAGAGTTATTAGTTGTATCGAAGCTTAGGGATCACATTTTGAACACCTGCTAACTTGTATTCATCCTAGTTTTCAGTTTGTTCCCTAAATAAAAATACTGTTTTGTTTTAATTTATTTTACTTTTTTTGTATTTAATCAATTAGATAACCTTTAATTTACTGCCGCATTTTGGTCGCAGGCTTGGTAATCGTGTTTTAGTAGTCAAGGCCTGCTCTGAATCATTATTTTTTCGATCTCGCGGTATAATCCACTATTTTCAAAACACGTCAAGGTGAAGGTCAACAATGTGCAATAAGTAAATGGCTAATTTCAAATATTGAAAATCCAGATATGTGTCCTGTTAGGCTATTTAAAAAATTGATCTCTAAGAGAAGTGTCCATATAATAATCAACCGATTATTTATAACAGTTAATAGTCACTGGAAAAACGCAAATAGCTGCTGGTATAACAATTCACCCGCAGGAATAAATACAATTATTAAATGGACGAAAACATCTGCGGAAAACATAGGTCTGGACATTAAAAACAAAAAAAAAATCACAAATCATTCAAATCTGCAAACTGCAATGAAAATAACGGGACATAGCAGCTCAAATTATGCGAACATTATTGCAAAAGTAAGAGATGGTATTACATCAGCATCGTGTTCATATTGTCAAAGTTCACATATAACATATAATAATTGTACAGTTTATAACTACAAATAATTATTGTTTTATTAATATTTTTATTTATTGCTATCATTTAAACATTATGTATTTTCAGTTATGTTATATTAATATAAATTTCGTAAAATATAATAAAAATATGACTTCTTATTTATATGGTAAGTTGAATTCTCTTGCAAAATACCACTCGAAGGTTGAATACACCTTACAATTCTGTCTATTATTTGCTAACTCAACTGTGTTGCTTTAAGAAACTTTTTAAGCAATACAATTTCGGTAGTAAATAAATTCACAGAATTATTTCGAGTATTCCACCTACTCGTGGTATTACTATTGATAATTCTACTTCTTATAGACTGATTATTTAACCCCGTCCAATGGGTCTCATTGAGTAAACATTTGCGCATCTTCGAATAGGTGGTATTCTTTTGCAATCGACTAAGAGTAATTGATATTAAAAGTTTGATTAAAACTGCGGAATAAATAAATAATATCAATATTAAAAAAAAGAATATTTGTTTCATTGTCGATGGCATTTCGATTTACTAGTCTAATCTTGTTGAAATTTTCATCGTTTCTTAACACGGATAAAATACATCTTTCCTAAATATTTAAATTTTATTTACCTATGGCGCGCAGTATAATTTTGGTTTAATATGATTTTTTATTACATGTTAATGTTTATTGGTGCAATATCATTAAATTTGATTGAAATGTGATAATTTATTAGAAATACAATTATTTCGAATAAATAAATATGAAAGAATAAAATGGTTGCAATTAAATTCATATTTTGTATCTAGACATAATTCTCAATTACAAATTACTTTTTAATCTTACAGTAAAATTTGATATTGAAAATGGCGTTTCATGTCAAACAAAAATGTGTATACAGAATAACTGTTTGTCAAATGGACAATAAAAAATGTTTTCCTATCCTGGCAGTAATCTGACATATGATATAATTACACATTGTTTATAGAGAATAAGTAAAACTTATAGATTATTAACGAATTCTTTACTATCAAACTACTCAACGAAAATCTGCAATGTTTTGTACACAATAACAAATTGCAAATAAATATTATTATCAAAATATCGACATTTTAAGTGTTATTTTAATAGTTATTTAACGATTTAGTGTATTAATCGTTTATTAAACGATATAAAACGGAGAAAATCTAATACTTTGTATATACATGGTGACTGATTTTGTATTGTCCAGCCTATATCTGCTAAAATATTAAACATGCAAAAAAGTTTATTATAAAACATTATCATCCGCTATGTAATCTACAAAATATAACGTGTTTTTATTTTATGGCCTATCTATTACCAGGAAAACAGCTAGAAAATGGTATCTTAAATCTAACATATTTAAGATACCATAAGGAGGACAATGAAAAATCAGTCTATATATTATTACTAAGGTGGTCTGCATACATTATAACTTAGGTGGTAATCCTAGTGTGAAATAATAGTTCACTGCTGAACCGCCAGACTGTGTGCGTAAAGTACGTATTTGGAAAATAAAGTGTTTACCCGTGTATTTGTGTTTTAGTACTTTTAAGATCAATTATTATTTGTGAGTTTAGTGACTATTCCTTAAAATGTTCTTGATAAACAATTTATTCACCGTTTTATAATACAATGCAAAAATTATAATTTAATAGTGACAGATGAAACTTATGTTGTGAGTTTAATATATTACCTTATATGGTCAATGAAAAGTAATTCCTTAATAAGTACAAATAAATGCAGGCTTATCTAATTTCGAAATTATACTTTATGCTTAATTAAAGAAAGAGAAAGAAATACGCGTTAGAAGTTTCAAATTAAACCCGTTTATAAAATAATCTGAGTAACTGCTGACAAATTGACAACCAATCTAACCTAATATTAGTTACATATGAAATGACCTAACTCTATCAACATTATGCTAGCTACTATTACAGTGCCTTGATTAAGGACAGTGGCGACAACTGTAGTATTCTTTTTGATTGGTTGTTAGTAATTTAACCTAATATGGCGAACAAACAGCGGCGTAGCTATGGGGTCTCAGGTTTGTTACAGCGATTCCATCTGAAGGTTATGCTTTATTTCACTTACCCCAAAATCGTATCTCAAAAATTCGCAAAGGTAAATAGAATAAACCTGAACCCGTTAATTTGAGGTATTAACCATCATATACTGCCTTTCAAAAAAATCAGAACACCAAGTATTTATTGCACGATTTTAATAAAATTTACACAATTTTATCATGTAAACGAACTGTATCGATGAGTAAAAAATCAACTTGAAAAACAAAAAAACAAATGAATAAAAATTAATAATGTGTTGGGCCTCCACGATTTCCCAAACACTCATTACCACGTCGAGGCATGCTAGAAATCAGGCTGTCAATATCGACTTGGGGTATTTGATTCCAAACTTCGATAATTTGACCTCTAAGTTCCATTACAGTGTTAGCGGGGCGCTGTAAGTTACTTATTCTAACACCTATCATATCCCAAACATGTTCTATTGGCGATAGATCTGGAGAACGAGATGGCCAAGGTAACAAATTGATTTCGACACTATCAAAAAACTGTCTTGTAATGGCCGCTGTGTGAGGTCGAGCATTATCTTGCTGAAAAATGGGGTTCTGCAAGCCATTTACATAGGGCACTAACACTGGCCGTAAAATGTTGTCAATATACCGAATCGCGTTAAGACTTGCTTCTAAAAAAACTAGAGGAGACCGTATGTCTTTCAACAGCAAATTGTAAAATTCTGCGTTCACCGCGTCGGCGTCTCACTCTTCTGCGACCATCATGAGCCCATAAACAGAACCGAGACTCATCGCTGAAGATAATGTTATTCCATTCATGGGTCCAATGTCTTTCCCTGCACAAATCAAGTCTTGCTCTGCGATGCTGCGGAGTAAGAGGTAGACACAATTGTGGACGGTAGGATCTTATACCAAAACTGCGGATTCTTCTGTAAACAGTAGCCATGGATACTCTTTGGCCATTTAGAGCCAACCAGTCATTTCCCAATGCCCGCGACGTTGTAAATCTGTCCCTTAAAGTTGTAAGACGAAGAGCTCGATCTTCACGCTCAGTGGTGCTTCTTGGACGTCCTGATCCAAGTCTACGTCGATTCTCCCCAGCTTCGGACCATCTAGACCAGCAGCGTACGATCACCGATACACTACGGCCTACCCTTTCAGCAATAGCACGAACCGAAAAACCCGCTTCTCGCATTCCAATAATGCGACCCCTTTCAAATTCACTTAGATGATGATATTGCGCACGCCGACGAACACGACGTGCACGCCGACGGGCATCTTTCTATGTTTTACAAACTGAAACGTCAAACTACTCAGAGGCTATTTGGATATTAGAAGCAATTACATTAAAAAATCAGCAGCTCTTTATAATGGCGAAATCAAGGAAGAATACCATTAAATAGTAACCAAAACAATTGATTTTTTGATCATCGATGCAGTTCATTTACATGACCAAATTCTGTAAATTTCATTAAAATCTTCCAATAAATGCTTTGTGTTCTGATTTTTTTGAAAGGCAGTATATGTTCTTATTTCAAAATTAAGGGAATAGCCTCCGCTCATGAATAATGCCTAAGTGAAATATCACAAACACTTGCTGTCATAATTGAATATCAGATGATTGTATTATAACCTATTTTATTGATTAATTTGGACCAAACATGGCAGATGACAATTAGTTGTCGACACTGTGTTCAATTAAGTCACTGTAGCTACTAATACTAAAGTCAAATCAGTTGAAGTTAAGAAAAAGGTGTCAGACGTAACCTAAAAAATTGACAACCCAACCTAACCTGAAAATAGAACACGACTATAAACAAAATAACAAAAGCTCTGATTTAAATATTATTTTCATGACAGAATGTGGTTTTTGGAACAATGAAGTGTTTTCCTTAAGATTTTATTAAAAATTAACAAATTGTCAGACTTAGAAAATTAATTCTATCATTTATTAACTTGATTGCCTTTTTTGAAAATCTGGCAGGATTTTGTTTTTTTTATGAAATTTTAAAGGAATCAATATTTTTCTTCCCCTTAGTAAATTAAAAAAATTATAAAAGACAAATAAATACACACATGCTAATCAAACCGTTAGAAAATAAAAAAATATGTTTTAATATGAAAATAACAAAATTGGTGACGCATTTTCATTTAAAATTGTGTGATGCACCTCTCAATATGCCAAAGGTTCCCGATCCCCATTGTAATATATGGTATAATTTAAGAATATTATGCAAAGACTCTCTTAATTATTTTTGTCTCAAACCGGGACAGTTTTAAAGTTTTCTAAAAACAAATCCTAGCATCTTTTACACCGAATTACGATTAAAAAAGAGTGGTTTACAAAGTTTTGGTAATTTTTTTAATTAACTAAATAATTATATCACTTTTTGTAATATTTTTGTAGGCGTGGTTTATAAAAATTTGGTCATGTTAATCATGACCAAATCTGTATCTATTTTACTCATATTTTTGTAAACGTTTTTTACAAAAATTTGGTCATGATTACGGCAATTTTTTCAATATTTGTATCTATTTTTTTACTGACCCAATCCAAGTTGGTCCAGCAACACTTGTAATTACAGTTGATTAACTAATCGACAAATTGTAAGAATCGAGTAATCGATTGATCTTGCCCATATTTCTTCTTTTTTTGTTAGATTTAAAAATTAAAATTAATTAGATTGTGTGAAAGTGAACAAAAAATGCAATGCATGGGGGAAAGGTGGGTCATTATATACAAGGAATGTTTTTTTTGAGTAAATATATCTTGATAATTACAGCGCTTGGTAAATTTGCAGAAATTCGTTGCATTGATTAAAAATGAAGACAAATTTCGAGTTTAGAAAAGCATGAACATTTGGCTTTACTTTATGCGCTACGCGTATAATACACTGATTTAAAGTCAACTTTAAAATGTACTGCTTAAGTTTGATCTCACGTTATTAAATATAACAAACGTTCATTTTATGTAACCAAAACTTTTTCTGAAATAAATATTTTCCAAACTTATTAATGTAAGATCAAACTTAAGCAGTATATTTAGAAATTCACTGCAATACAAAGCTTTACACGCCTGGGGCATGAAATAAAATGTTGAGTTTAGAAAAGCCTGAAAATTTAAATCGGTCGCTTCGCTTCGCTCGAAATTTTATTTCATGCTTAATCAAGGAACACTCATAAACGTTTAAATTAAACGCTTATATAAAATCAACGAATGCCTGAAAAATTATTGCTTATACATCGGGTATGTATACTGAAAACTTCATATTATTTATAATTACATTTATATTAATACATTTTTTGTATTTAAGGAGATTCGATGAGTGAAGAATTAAATAAATTTGTAAAAATAAAACTTCACTCACTTCGGATTCTAATAAGTAGTTCGCAACGTTTGAAAGTTATAAGTGCTCTACAGAATATACTTAAAAGTTATAAGTGTGGTTTTAAATTAATAATACCCTGTACAAAATGTATTTTATTTATAAATATAAATGAAATTGCCAACTCTTAGTTGCAGAATACTTCAAACATTAAAAGTGCGATTCTTTTCGCAATCTACAACAAGTTAGTCTTACAAAGACTATATCAAACACTCATTGAAACAACTACTTCCCGGGCTAATACCCCGACGGACATTGAATTATACAACAAGTGTTTGCTGTTACATACAGTAACCTACTGCAAATGTAACAATTTGGGCCTGAATAATTTGACCCAAATTGTTACATTTGCAGTAGGTTACTGTATGTAACAGCAAACACTTGTTGTATAATTCAATGTCCGTCGGGGTATGAGCCCGGGAAGTAGTTGTTTCAATGAGTGTTTGATATAGTCTTTGTAAGACTAACTTGTTGTAGATTGCGAAAAGAATCGCACTTTTGTATTTTATTTATTTTTTAATACGTATTAATACAGTAAGGCCATCTTATCCTACTCTATAACTAACAAAAAATCCAATAAATTGAAATAAATTTCCGGATAATACTTTTCTTGACCGAAACCCCAGAAGAATTACGTTTATCTCTTTCCTGCTAAAATGTATAGACTCTTGAGCTCCGTGCTATGATTAATAACGTGTGATAAAAAGGAGTAAATATTTTTTTTATGTACTGATTTTATTTACGTTGTCAGTTATTTTAAGAAGTTTAGATTAATTATTCGAACGAAAGAAAAACTGCATTATAAACTACTTTAATTAACTGTTAATCATATTGTACACCCAAAGTATGCTGGTAAAATCAACAGGAACAGATTCTAATTAGGTTATTTTGGTATGCACAGTAAATTCAACGTACGTGAAATTTCAGGCTAGATAAAAAGTTTGTAAGTTCGTTTTTATATGCCATTGCCAGTTTCACGTTTTTTAAAAAAACGACGTTTCTACACATTTTTCATAAAACACACATCACAGCTAAATTGAATAAAATATTTAAGTTATTTGAGAAATAACTAGCTGAATTCCAATTCACCAAAAACATCGCTAACTTAGAATTCAAAAAAGATAAAATAAATCAAAAACCATTCGAAATTCCTTTAATTTATTTGTATCAATTATTTTTCTGTGGCTAAAAAAACAACGATCGATCGCTATATGAACTATGACAATTCTTTAAAATGATATAAAGATTATTTATATATTTTGTATTAAATCTTTGCGTTCAACTCGAAATATTATTATCAATATAATATTTGTTATTCCATTTGTGGTCATATTTTATTGTATTTAGATGGAAATAGAGGGTAGAACTGAATTTCACGTCAGTATATATAAATCAATAAACTTTTTGCTTTAGTTATCATGGGTTTTGACAGGACGTGTAAACAATACACATTTGATATTCAGGTCTATTCAAATTGAGACGTTACGTTCGATCCGGGAAATCACTTTTTTATTTATACACACAGGCATATTTTATTTATACATTAAGTGTACATTTGTTCAATAATGTAGTCACATTAATGTTCATACATACCCACACCAAAAAAACCGAATAATATTAACAATAGTTACAAATTAATTGTGACTGCTGGGATTGGTCGACAGGGCTTCGAAAGCAGGACCAATAATTTCGCAGAAGTAGACGAAGAAGAAAATTAACAATAGTTGAAAGTAAGACATGCCACACATATCTAGTGCAATGTAAATTTTTTACATTTTCTGCCCAATAAGACTCTTTATCTCAACCTGTCGATCGCAACCAGGTAATTTATTTTTTAGTATGATTGGTGAAAATATTGTTGGTTCGTCTATTGCTATTCCGAAAAAAGGCGACATTGAGCGAATTTTTCAATCGTTGCATGGACAATAAGGCAAGGATTTAAATTAAAAAAAAAAATGAGAACTTTAGGATCTTAAATAGTGTTTATATCTGAGCACAATTAGTGCCTTTAAAGTTGATTAATGAGATCATGATTTATTCATAATTTTTCAAACAAGTATATCTAGGATGCTTTTATTAAATCTTAACGTTGACACGATTTTTTGAAAGAAAAAAAACTGTTGAGTTATTTCAATTCCGACTTCAGGATTTCAAATCTTGTTTGTTTATTTTTAAGGAAATAATTAAAGTTTATTTTTTAAACTCCGCACAAGAAAAATCCTCTGATGATATTATTATTTATTATTTTTTTACTAGAATCACAACTTTGGCAGGATTTTCAAGAAAAACTAGTTGAGATTGTTGTATATTTTAAAGTAAAGATGAGTGCTTTAATAATTCATGATTGTTTTATAATTTATCAAACAAGATTACCTTATTATAATCTATCGTTGTTTTACTAATACTCAACTCTAACACGAATTTTAAGCAAAAAGTTGAGATATTTTAACCCCACTTTAATAATCTTAAAACGTGTTTATTTCTAAGCAAAATGAAAGCTTTTGGCGTTGATTTAATAATTTATAATTTTCTTATAATTTCCCAAACAAGATTACCTCAAAATCTAACGACTATTCGCATCCATATCACGATTTAAATTTTTAGGCATTCATCGTTTCTGAACAGTGTTTAATTTGAAGTTTTGAAAGAGTGTTTTCCACTCCCAGACAAAGCATGAAGTAAAATTTCGAGTTTAGAAAAGCCTGAGCGTTTGGATTTGGACACGTAGCGTGAAAATCCAAACTCGGGCTTTTCTATATTCGAAGTTTTACTTCATGCACCATATACGCGTGGTGCATGAACTAAACACCGACCATATTGGGACTTTGGAAATATACTGCTTAAGTTTAATAAATTTTAACTAAATTTCGCGCTATTCAAATTCGAGCAATTTACAATAAAGTTGAAGGTATACGTAGAAGAAAAATGTATTTATATACTTTGTTTTATTTGTTTTTATTATGTATTGTCTGTCGATCGCCACATAATTTGATATGCAAAAGTAGCTCGCGTAATACAGAAGGTTCAACACCTCCGATCTATAGTTATACAAAATTAGAAATCTGATATAAAATGTATGATGATATGTTATCGTATAACAAATATCACCTTCATCTTGCCAAATAATGGACCTATTTTGGAGCTCTTAAAATCCAATTAAATTAATCACTCATGCCGTTGATTGATTGCGGATCAACAATGGTAAATCATCCATTATAACATGCTATTATCGAATATTAAATTTCATATTAAACAAGCCCCCCTCATAAACGGTGAAACATAATTCCACAAATACAATTGATTGTTTTGTTAGCAAATAATATGTACAACTCAGTGGCGTAGATAGGGGGGGATCTAGGGGAAGAATCCACCATACACCCCCACATGAGTCTTGAAAAAAATATTAGCGATTTGTTTTTTTATAGTTTTTATTTTTACATTTCCGTCATTTGTGAAAAAGCTGACAGATACGGAATTTAGAAGGTCAATTCGGAATCTGTGCAAAAAAATCCAGTCAGTTAATAATAACAGAAAAAAGGTAAAAAATTGCAAATCAGTGTTATTTATGCGTGAGTGTGTAAAAAAAAAATCTTCATTGAAACGCAAATTTATACATGAAATTTCAGTTATATTATTTGTGAATTACAATAACAATTTTTAGATGAAATGTTTATTTAAAAAAAAAATGATTTACGAAAATAATTGTCAGTGTTTATAATTTTGTTAATTTATTTAGTAGTAAATTGTACTTTTTCACATAAATTGCCATTACTCTCATAAATTGTTGTTTTTTGACATAATTTGTTTTTATCCTGAACCGTTCATCATTATAGAGAGAATATTATTTCTGTATTAGATAATCAAAAATTAACCGAGTGTTTTAAATAATTTTGTATGATGTTAAATTATAAATTAATTTTGAATAATACATAATATTATGTTTACTCTTAATTTTATGGCTTTTCTCAACTCGAAATTTTACTTCATGCGCCACACGTATAAGACACTAATTACAAGTGAAGTTCACCTATTAACAATATTTCAGTGTTTAATACCCGTGGCTCAGAAGTAATATTTCGAGTCTAGAAACCAAATGTTCAGGTTGTTCTAAGTGGAAAACGCTCGTTTAAAGCTTTTAATTAAATTCTTTAAAAAAAAAGCGTAGTTATATGAATGTATGTTTCAAAAAAAATATTCTCTTTATTTAATTTTAACACTTTATCTTGATCTGCCTACCTTTTTAATGTATTACGTTTAATTAGAGATTCTGTAACAAATAAACAAATACAAATACTAAACATGTCTAAAAGAAAATTTATTACTTTCATTTATCCAAGTTTACATTTATGGTCTCATAACTTTAAGACATGAATGAATTATGTATTTTTTGTGTCGAAGATTAAAATATGCTTATTTTCTTAGTGAATTTTAAGGGGTCTCACAACTTTAATTTACGATATAATATTATCGTTTTCTGGACTGGATATTCAGAAATACTAATTTTTGAATAATTTAGAATTTTCAGTTACATTATGTAAAAGTAAAATACTTTATACTAAAAAAAAATCAACTAAACATTAAATTTATTTGTATAAAATTTATAAAAATTAGTATTACTATTCTTTCATTTTTTATTAAATTGAAAATTGGTCAAACTAGAATGAAAATTGTATAGCCAAATGCTGACTACAACATCAACACTATATATTTTAGTCATAAATTTTACAATAAAAAAACTGCAAAATAAGTTTATGATTGATCGTCTTACGAGTGTTTCCAATCCCAGATTAAGCATGAAGTAGCCTGAAAATTTGTCTCGGTCGCATACCGAAGCGGAGCGACCGAGCCAAATTAGGCATTTCTAAACTGGAAATTTTACTTCATGCGCCATGCGTATAAAACGCGTATTTAATGTGATCATCAATTGTTTAAATGACGGGGAAATGGACACATTATCATTTGTATAACTTAAAAAAAATAAAATAAATAAAATAGTTGTATGAAACAAAATACCAACTTAAATCCCCCTTCATAAAAAGCTATATAAGCCACTGATACTCGTATATGTGTAAAATTATTATTTCAATGTACTAAATAGTATTGACAAAGATTTCACAATTAAAATCACACAATATAAAAGTCTAACTTAATTGGGATGAAAAATCATTTTTAGTATAAATAGAAATAAAATCTTGAGAAAAATTACGGTGTTTATTCCACAATAATATTTTTCAATATCTGAGAAATGCAAACAGATATTAGAAAACACAAGATTAAATCAATTAAAGTATTCTTTAGAACGATAATGGGGTCACCTAGAAGCAAAAAAAAGTAATTTTTTTTTAAGTTACTTTTAAACCAAACGAACAAAATAGCAGTGTGGTTAAGTGGAGTTTAAAAATATGATAAGTAGCTCTACCTATAATTGGAAGCTCATATATCTCTTTCTTATTCTTATTATCAAAATAACAGCCCATCGCATGTAATCCAATTTTTAAAAGAAAGTTACTTACACCCCTTTGCTTCTGAGTGCGTCAATTGTGTTTGCAGACAGAAGTTAATTACGGGGCAATTTATGGAGAAATGTTTTCAGGGGCTGGAAATTCTGAAAGCACTACAATAAAGCTCCGAATCCTGCAACAACTCCACCTTCAAGTACGGTTTAATGAGGGGTTGTGTATTTTCTTTATACTCAACTTTAAGCATGAGATATTTCCTCGCAATTTTACGTTCTGGAGATATAGACTTACGCTTCTAAAACTTAATTACGCAGACTATTACTATTATTCCGATTTTTCCTAAGTATTGATATGTGTATACAAATTATAATAAGAAAACAGTAAAAAAAAAGACAGTGTTTCAGATTTTTCGATTTGATAAGCACATTTGGCGAAGACCCGATAAGTGTATTAGGCGATTTTTTTGGGGACTGATTATTGTTTGTATGGCGATAATTGGCTGTTTCTGTAAAATTACTTTTTTATAATTTAAAATGTAACTTCAAATTCTTACAGGAAATAAATAATTTCTGTTGGTCGTGGCAATGCAAGCTTGTACATTCTCAACTAGTTTCGTAATGAAATGATGTGTGTTAACATATAGAAAAAGAGTGAAACTGCTTGATTTTATAAAATACAGTATTATAATTAGAAAATTGAATAACCAATGTATAACACATTAGTTTTACACAGAATAAGTTGAAATAGAAATCGTTGATGGAAAATATGAATCTCTTAATACTTGTTCGCTAGGATTGTGTTATTGTTAAGATAAATAGTGTTCTCACAATTCCACACTAAATTAGTGTTTAATATGTTTACCGCATGAAGTATATATTTCGAGTTTAGAAAAGCCTTATAATAATTTTCAGGCTTTTCTAAACTCGAAATATTCACTTCATGCCTAATCAAGGAGTGAAAAAATTCTTTAAAGTATTATTGAACATTTCAATAAATATGGAGATCTAATAGAAGGCAATCAAATTGTTAATTAAATGTTTACAAAACCGGATACACACTAATAAATTGACAAACTAAAAGGAGGAACAAATTTCATTACATTAACATAAAATTTATAAAAATCAGAGATAAATAGCAATTATTTTGAAGATCATTTAATATGTTATCACTTCAGAAAATTTAGAATATTTTAAGTTTGCATTTTGTCACACTTTTTTGAAGTAAGTTAATTTTAATTTATTCCAAAAAAATTTAATAACGTCATAAGCAAAGCTATACTAACAAGAGATAAATCTCGAAACGCGTCTATAGATGGCCTAAGACATTAGTTTTAACCCAAGTCCTTTCACTTCTAATTTTTTTTTGTTATATCTCCTTTCATTTTAAATTTGTATTTGTTAGTTAGTTTGAAAACAATTTGACCTAAACGTTACATATACTATAATAGAGGTTGTAACAAATCAAATTAAATAAGATTTTAAATATTTCATTGTATAATTCAATATCTGGAGATGTATTTGCACGGAAAGTAGTTGTTTCAATGAATATTTATCGTCTTAAGTTGTCTTATTTATTAAGGCATTGTTTTTATTTTTTCAAATAGTTTTTTTCGTAATTTTATTGGGGTATCCGATCACCTAGGTTTGTGCGTTCAATTCGCACATCTAGATAAAACTAAAATACAAACTGTTAGGCCAATTACGCAGATAGGAAAGATTAACTTCTACAATGCGCTTGATCAAGTGGATTGGGTAGATTTAATGAAAAATAGTGACAACATAAATACGGCCTGGGACACTTTTATCAATAAGGTGAATGCAGCGTTCACAAATGCATTCCTAGAAAAACAAGTTGTATTAAAACCTAACAATAACGTAGTAAAATGGTTTGGGCCGGATCTTGAAAAAATGAGGGAGGAGTTACACTTATTGCAAGAAATTATAATTAAATACAAAAATGTAAACACACACTCCCAATATATTAACTTTGAAAACCTATATAAAAAGCGTATCATAGAAGCGCAGAAACGAGCTAATGATAATTATATAAAATCATCCCCCAATAAACACAGAGCTACTTGGGACATTATAAAATCTAAAATTCATACTAAATCAAATTCAAATGAAAATGTGAATATAACAGCAGCTGAATTTAATACCTATTTCTCGAATGTTGCAGAATCAATTAAAGTGTGCAAACTATAAGAAGCGTAAGCTTATTTTCTCGAATTCAAATAGTTTTGAATTTGAATTTATCTTGTTTAAACTGTACCGTATGGTAAATGATAAGGTCTCACATTCTTCATACCTGCTAATGACATAATCCCCTTTCTTACCTATAAATACCGATCACATTTTTCACTCATTCCATTTCTGTGTACCTGTCCATTCCACACACAACGCTTTTTTCAAGTAAGTTAATATTAATTTATTCCAAAAATTTTTAATAACGTCATAAGCAAAGCTATACTGAAGAGAGATAAATCTTGAAACGCGTCTATAGATGGCCTAAGACATTAGTTTTAATCCAAGTCCTTTCACTTCTAATTTTTTTTTTTGCTAACTCTCCTTTCATTTTAAATTTGTATTTTTTAGTTGGTTTGAAGAGAATTTGACCTAAACGTTACATATACTTTAAAAGAGCGTTGTAACAAATCAAATTAAATAAAATTTTAAATATTTCATTGTATATTTTAATATCCGGGGGTGTATTTGCACGGGAAGTAGTTGTTTCAATGAATATTTATCGTCTTAAGTTATCTTATTAATTAAGACATTGTTTGCATTTTCACGAATAGTTTTTTCGTAATTTTATATATTATATTTAAAGTGTGCAAACTATAAGAAGCGTACGCATATTTTCTCGAATTCAAATAGTTTTGAATTTGAATTTATCTTGTTTAAACTGTACCGTAATATAAATAATAAGGTCTCACATTCTTCATACCTGCTAATGACATAATCCCCTTTCTTACCTATAAATACCGACCATATTTTTCACTCATTCCATTTCTGTGTACCTGTTCATTCCACACACAACACTTTTTCCAAGTAAGTTAATTTTAATTTATTCCAAAAAAATTTAATAACGTCATAAGCAAAGCTATACTGAAGAGAGATAAATCTCGAAACGCGTCTATAGATGTCCTAAGACATTAGTTTTAATCCAAGTCCTTTCACTTCTAATTTTTTTTTGTTATCTCTCCTTTCATTTTAAATTTGTAATTGTTAGTTGGTTTGAAGAGAATTTGACCTAAACGTTACATATACTTTAATAGAGCGTTGTAACAAATCAAATTAAATAAGATTTTAAATATTTCATTGAATATTTTAATATCCGGAGGTGTATTTGCACGGGAAGTAGTGGTTTCAATGAATATTTATTGTCTTAAGTTGTCTTATTAATTAAGACATTGTTGGCATTTTCACGGATAGTTTTTTCGTAATTTTATATATTATATCTTTAATACATTTGATATAAATCTTTTGATACGGACTCCATACACATGAAGCGTATTCTAGATGCGGACGAACGTATGCAAAATATACAATTTTAAATGACAATACGGACAGATCCCTAGACAAACGTTTAATATACCCTAGCATTTTAGCTGCGCGATTACATATAAAATTAATTTGATTTTCGAAATTGAGTTTAGCGGCAAACCAAACCCCAAGGTCCTTCATTATATTAACTTTTAAAACCATTTGGCCATCAATATGGTAATTAAAATAGCATGGTACTATCTTACGTGAAAAAGTTAGAGATTTACACTTGTCAATATTGAAACTGAGACCGTTTTAAATGCACCAGTTAGCTAAGGAGGAAAGATCATTTTGAAGTAAAAGACAATCACCAATATCGCGTATTTCTCTAAATAACTTTAAATCATCAGCAAATAATAAAAAAAATAAGTATTTAATTGATAAAGAGGTCATTAATAAAAATAAGGAATAATAAAGGACCACAGTGCGATCCCTAAGGTACCCCAGAAGGAACGCAGAAGATGTCAGAGAGATGGTTTTTTATTTTGACACATTGTGAACGGCCTTGTAAAAAGCTCCGAAACCATGAGATGACTGATTGGTCAAATCTTAATGCACTTAATTTTCATAATAAAATATTATGTGATACCTTGTCAAAAAGCTTTAGAGAAGTCCGAATACACCGTGTCAACTGAACACCTATTTTCCATAGAGTTAGTAATATAATCTTGAAAACACAATAAATTGGAAGTGGTAGATCGGCCTCCACGAAAACCATATTGTTCATCAATTAATACATGTCTAGTCATCCATTCTAGTTTTGATGATATAAGTTTATCTAAAAGCTTGGGTATACAAGATTGTATTGTGATACCTTTATAATTACAAATATTGTCTCTACTGCTTGATTTGACAATAGGTGTTACATAACTTCTTTTCCATATGTCCGGAAAGATACTTTTATTTAAAAAAATAATTAAAAATTAGGAAAGAGGTGTAGTTAATGAATAAATACAATTTTTTTTTATAAAAATAGAGGGTACACCATCGGGCCCTGGGTTACTATTAGCTTTAATAGATTTATTTAATGCCACTAAACACTTCACTTTTAGTGATATTCCAAGGAACATTAATCACCTCTTTGCCAAAATTCTGCATAGGTATGTTTGATAAAAAAAAATCGCAAAAAGATTTACGCACTCCGAACCATCACTGCTAGTTTCATTATTGTAGTGCATTAGCTCTGGGTAACACGAATCGCGATTTATGGCCCTTATAAAATTCCAAAACTGCTTCGGGTTGTTTAAAATATTGGAATTGATTGATACAATGAATTTATTATATAAATTAGTTTTTAGATGATCACAAGCATTTCGCAGTTGTTTAAATTGTCGATATTTGTCAGAATTTTGATTGCATTTATATCTTTTATACGATTTTTTTTTATCATGAAAGAGCCTAATCAGATCAATCGTAAACCATGATGGATATGATGATTGTCTTATACGTTTGATCGGGGTAAACGCAGAAATAACTTCAGCTACTATTTTATAAAAACATTCCACAATAACATCAATATCATCACCCTTCAAAATGTTTACTCAATCTACCGAGGCAAGATGGTGGTTAATAGTAATTTAATTGGCTCTAGAAAAGTCGTAAATATATTCTTTAAATTGAAGGCGTTTTGTTGTTTCGCTGAAATGTGAACTTATGCAGTATAGAATAAGATGATGGCTTATGGGAAGAATTAAGTCAATCGCTTTAGACACAGAGAACTCCGGTCTTGCAAAAACTAAATCTAAAAAAACATTATTCTCGTTGGCAATTGAACAAAGCTGGAGTAGATTGTGATAGACAAATCGTGAAATAATTATATTTGCTGGTTCAGGATTACAAGTGTTGTACAATAATCCTAGATTATCATTAATCCAACGTGCTGATGGAATATTGTAGTCACCGCATATAAGAAGTTTCGATTGACTATAGTGGCTAGCGACGATATCCACTGTATCACACTGAAACTCGTACTTTTCTAAAGATGAGTTAGGTGGGATATAGACAGCACCCACAACAAGCTTTTGAGATCCAAAAACAATGTTAAAAAACATTTGCTTTACGCAATTATTAACTATATTAACTTGTTCGCTAACAAGACTGCTGTAAACTGCTATTAACACGCCACCGCCACGAATTTTATTACTTGAATTAGGACTACGGTCTTCTCTATACACGATATAATTATTCAATTTTAATTCACAACTAAGTACTACTTCTTCCAGCCACGTTTCGACAATAATAATCACATCATATCAACTAGTATTCACATTCAACATTAATTCGCGCATTTTTGTACGGAGTCCTCCAGCATTTTGGAAAAACAGATTCAGTTTTTTGAAACCCTAGCCATTTTAAGGGGTGCTATTGACACTTTAGGAATTCCAGATATATATTTAATTGTTAAATTCTCTTCCCCGTTCCTTTTTCTTTCACGCTATTCATTTTAGGCAACTTGAAGTTTATCTCTCTGAATTTTTGTCCTATCAAAACCGAATTTAATAGTATTATCCCGTAACATGCTTGTTTTAGTTATTATATGCCGGACGCATTCGCTGTTATCAAAAATCAATTTAAGTGCTCTACATTTAGATTTAGATTTTACCGAATCAACGCGGAAAGTTTTTACAGGCTGAACATCAATGTCAATGTCAAAACATAAAAATCCAAGTTGATATTCCTTCTAAGTTTTTCAAGACATCTTATTTCAAATTGGTTATTTTAAGAATTGTGTTCTAAGTGAAATGATTAGCCAATTCTTTGAATGAATAAATATTTCTAAAAGCTTTAAGAATGGCTATTGTTTTTGAACCTTTTGTAAAATGAAAAGTATGTAGTGTGAAGAAAAGTTTCTATTTGTGAAAAGCTTGAAAATTTGGATTGGTCGCATAGCGAAGCGGAGCGACCAGTCCAAGTTTTCAAGCTTTTCTAAACTCGAAATATTTACTTCATGCTTCAGATTTAACATGATGTTCTAAAGAAAAAACTTTATTCGTCTTAGCAATAACACAAAACCAAAAAAAGAAAGCAAATAAAATCTAATTTCAATTCCAGTAATCGGAACATCCCTAATACAAACATCAAAACTTAAAAAACATTTATTTGCAATTGTCAGTGTAAATAATTGCATATACACTGAACGGCGTTTACGTTTTATGGCGACCATTTCTTTAACAACACTAAGAAGATATGATAAAATACAGTTTAAACGTCTATAAAATATAAATAAATAATGATCCCGACTATTTTTTATATTCATTAAACAGTAGTGTGGTGAATTTCTATAATTAAAAATTATAAAGATTGAACTAATCAATTCTAAGTAAATTGAAAAATACTTTACAATTTATTTAAATCATAATGGAATACATTATATTTCTATAAAAGTTGTATCTTTATTATGTTTCAGTATTTAGATACAAATCAATCCCATGAATCATTCAAATAATACAAACATACAAATACCAATTCATGCTTTCCAATGCAATTAATTGCGGGTTATTTCCCTCCAATTAGACTCGAAGTATGCGCTTAACAAGAATCGAATACTGGGGTAGTGAACCACTAAACTGTAAATAAATTACGAATCTATTGCTTGGGTATGAATAAAATATTTACACACGGCTTCCGATTCGACTTTACATCAATGGCGTAAAAATAGGTCGTCTGGTAAAGCCAAGACATTTTCATTTAATAACACTCGGTAACAGGAAGCGGATTAATCGATACAAATTCCAAATTATTAAAAAGTTAAGAAGTAAGCTTTAATTAAGACCACATATTAATCACTAAGGCACATAATTTAACAAATGGATAAATACGTTTATTTTTAATTTAATTATATCATTTTTTCACACATCAAATTAATGATTAGTTATAGACATCTATTACTTTATTCACAACAAAATCTTACCTTTAAGTTTTCTTATTAATCCTTGGTATTTTGTAAATAAAGTCCATAACATACCTGCAATGGAAGAAAAAATACAAATTAATCATTGATTTACCATCAGCATCAAATGCGCAAGTAAAAAATGTCAGAAGTAATAATTTCCTATTGAAAAAAATAAAGTGAGTTCATAGTTTTAAAATTAAATCATATTTAAGATTTTGACTACGAATAATTTAAACAGTCAAATATTAGAATATGAAATTCAATCACTTTATTTTTCACATATTCAAATACCCAAATATTTTAATATTCGAATAATTTGAATAGTTGAATATATTTTGAACGATTATTTAAATGCTTCAATTTTAAAAATTCACAGCCTTAAGCATATTTTAAACTTTGCTTGAATTCAGTGTTTTATACGTCTGGCGCATAAAGTAAAATTTCGAGTTAAAAACAGCTTGAACATTTAAGGATACTCTAGAGGCAGAAAAAACTAGGCATATTTAGTGAATTTAAGTAAAACAATGAAATAAATCGAAATTTTAAACAGAGGTCTTTATTATACAAGCAATAAACTATAAAAATATCTTTTTCAAAGTGATACATTTTCAAATGAAAAAATAGTCTCTTAAGGCTATTCCTGATAAGCAAACCACCAGCTGCTGCAACTTTTAGGTTTTGATAAAAAACAAAAATGGGTTCGATTATTTATGAGAATAGCTATCTACCTACGTAGAATTTATTTTATTTTATAGAAATGGTCATTTAAAAGGAAATATAGTCTAAAATGCAATGAAAAATCGTCAGAAAATTATTTATAACAAAAGGACTATGCAATCTATCCAACATAGTTCGATAGCTAGTATTCTAAATAATCGGACACATTTTGGTTTTTCATGGTCAATGTCGGTTTGTTCGTTTAGATGGTTGACCGATGTATTACGAGAATTTTGGAAGATTGCTATAGTTTTAAAATAATTTAATTTGGTACCTTTCGCAAAATCGTGTATAATTTTAATATCATTAAGTTTAGGAAAGGAGTGTTTAGATTCCAATGCGTAATTCGCGATGAAACTTGGATATTGATTATGTTTAAATGCGCGAAAATGTTCCAAATATCTTGTTTTAAAGTTAGCCGTAACGGTTTGTCCTACATATACGCTATTATATTCGAAACAGCATAGTTGATAAACTCCAGATTTATTTATTAAGTCAATTTTATCTTTTCAATAAGAAAGTAAATTAGATAATTTCCTATTTGTTTTGTATACAATTGGGTGATTTTGTTTTTTGAAAATACCAGCAGTTTTTTCTTTTGTGTGGGAAAAATTGTAAATGTAGTGAATGTATTTTTCGATTCATCAGGGGATCTTGGGTAGATCTGTGAAATTGTTTTCTAAAATTGTTTTTTATTTAATAGACTTTCAATTGATTTAGTGAGGAAGCCATTCATATTACCTATTTCATTAATTTTGTCGTTCTCTTGTTAAGTGACCTTCAGATAGAGGGATTCAAAACGCTCTATGAATCATGGAATGATATGCTGCTAATTTGTGTAAAGTGTGATGGTTTAAATGAAAAGAAATTGTAGGATTTGTATGAGTGGGTTTTCGAAAAAAAATTAAATTGATCTTGTTGTTGTAGTGGTGTAGAGTGAGATCAAGAAAGTTAATTTGATTATCTATCTCTGTTTCTACTGTACGTTTATTTTAGGCTGAATATTGTTTATTTATTTTGGAAATTGGTCTAGCTGGCGTGAGGTGCCACTAAAACATGCTAAAATATCGTCCACATATCTATACCAGAAGAAAATATGTTTCTTTCGGATTGTGTATTAAATATTTGATTTTCTATGTTTGACGATAGCATCTCAATTCACTTGAAAACGACACTAAACAATGTAAAACTTAAGTAGTGCTCAATAAAAAGTATTGTGGTATAAAACATAGTGCAACCTTTCCATTTATACTTTACAAAGAGTACATTTACAATTTTAAAGCAACAAATTATATCGAAATAAATGCATTTATGTCCAATATCTCATAGGAGAAATACCTTGGTCACAGCGAAATAATTACTATTCTTGGCAAATTCTATCATGTGTGTAGAAATGTCATCCAACAATTCTTTCCTGTGTAAGTTGTTAGTGCATCCTTATATCTAAAATAGTTTAATCGCGAGTTAATTAATTTAATTAAGTTAAAAAAGCAAAGCTATCACAATTATAAAAAAAGTGGCAGTCTTTCAGATTATGAACACTTTAATTCGTATCATCCTGTGTGAAAAACTTTTAGTGCGCAGCTTTATTCAAACTATGTAAAGATAGTAGGTTTAAATTCACGATAATTGTGAAGCTTTGTTAACGAAAAGTAGAAAACTACTGGCTATGGAAGATGCATGTAATTAAATGAAAACTATTCTGATTCTCTAGAAATATGCGTTGGTTTATTTGCCGATTATTTTTCGAGTGTGTATGGCTATAATTTCCAATATTACACCAAATATAACTACCGATACTTGTCTAGTTGATATATTGTAATAGGTCAGTAGGGGTCATGTGCAAATATTATTTTTGACGAAATTAAATTAAAATATTAATACAAAAATCATCCAAGAAAATAATAAAGAAAAATCAACATCCAGTAAATACGAGAATAACATTAGTCGATCAAAATTTTGTGTGTGAAAGAAATAACAAATGCAGCATCGCCTTAAAATAATAAACAAGTTCCGGCGCGTGAAGAAATGCTAAGACATACAGAAAGATTCAGATCAGGGTTTAACGAACGCAATTACAACAAGTGTGCAAAGTCAGGGAAATTACGTTGACGTCAAAGAGGGATGGGTTTTGTGACCATATTTGGTAGTAAATAAAGTCTACGCATCAAAATCTGGGGAGGGGAGAACTTTGAGAGCAGCAAAGAAACAATTCTAAAAAGGGAGTTAGTTTTGGGACAGGGACGAGGACAGTCAGTATTTGAATGGAAATGGGTACAGTTAAGAATGGGAAGTTTCAGTGGAATGTAAGTTAGTGAAGTAATGTTGATAAAAAGAGTTAGGTGATATATTGAGAATGGAGTTAAGGATAACAACGTTGGAGGCTATCACGTAAGAGTAAAATTAATTCTACATCAAACCGACTAAGTTGAAATCAAACAAACAAAACCGGCGAAATAATTAAAACATCTGGGAAATGGGAAAGACAGAGGGGGGAAGGGGAAGAGGGATGTATGGTGGTTGATGTGTAAGGCCGAATTGAGCGAGAAAACGAGGTATGTCCTACTAACTAATCGACCCAGTCGATGGATGTGTTAGGCCAATCCGAGTTAGTATTGCGCTAAGTGTCCTACTAACTAACCACACAAATGAGAGAAGTATGGTGGTTGATGTGTAAGGCCGAATTGAGCGAGAAAACGAGGTATGTCCTACTAACTAATCGACCCAGTCGATTGATGTGTTAGGCCAATCCGAGTTAGTACTGCTCTAAGTGTCCTACTAACTAACCACACGAATGAGGGATGTATGGTGGTTGATGTGTAAGGCCGAATTAAGCAAGGAAACGAGGTATGTCCTCCTAACTAATCGACCCAGTCGATTGATGTGTTAGGCCAATCCGAGTTAGTATTGCGTTAAGTGTCCTACTAACTAATCACAAGAAAAAAAAGAATTCGATTATGAGTGGACCGAGGTGAAAGGTCGTTCCACTCATTAATCGAGAATGTATGGCGATTGATGTGTAGGGCCGATGTGAGAGATTGTCCTACTAATTGATCGCAAGTGTGCCTAGTGTGTGATGCTAACTCCGGGATGGTTTTTGTGGGTTTCTTATCTCGTAATGCAAATGCAGGGGCTAGTTAATTTTGCTCCCACAAGTAGAGTCATACAATTTTTTAGATTAACTAAATGCACATAACTTCTAAACATAAACGTTGGATAATATATTTTGTGAATATAAATAATATAAAACATACCAATTCATTAGAAATGTCATGAAATGTCAATAAACTTGGCATACATTAGGCTCATATTCTGTTTTATTTATTGTCCACACATCCTCATAGACAAATTGAAAGGGAAGAAAGACACAGTATTTACGATAATGCATATTGACACAAACAACGAACCTGGTAAATAAATAAATGGGTTACTACATACACAACACAACGTAAACAATAATACAAATTATAAATTTGTACAATACCTAGTGTCGAATCATTACAATATTAATGTGTATAATTTTAAGATAAGTACAGCTGATATTTTTAGTATGCCAGATTTATGCAACCCTAGGCCAGATTGTATTTCTAGCTTTTTTGTAAAGACATTAATTTTTTTTTACACCGTTAAATAAAATATTTAATACCTTTCTGGATTCTTGTATACATAAGAGTAGTGCAATTATCTTTCACGAGCAGTTTTAAATTTTAGGTTAAATTCCACTTATCAATTTGTCGTTTAAAATTTTATATTTTTAAGTTGATTTGGTAAGTGTTTACATGTTTGTCAATTTGTCCTAATGTTCACAGTTCCAAAGTTTTTGTAGAATTTTATGATGTGTGTTGGTTTTGACGGTTTTATTTAAAAGTGTGATAATTATTTAAAATTTGTGATTTAACTTGAATTTTGACATACAAGGATATTTTCTTTTAAGTATACTATTATTACATATTTTATATAAACATTGGTAAAATTTATAAACATGTGATCACACCTAAGCAAAATATTTTGAATTTTTCTATAAATCAGTGTTTTATACTCGTAGAAGTAACATTTTGAGTTTAGAAAAGCCTAAAAATTTGGTTTAGTCATTCTTTTCTAAACTCATCATATCATGCTTATTCTGGAATTAGAAACACTTATTAGAGGCTTTAAATTACACGTTTTTAATAAAACAACAAATGTCTGGAAATGTACATCGAAAAATCGTGATATGTATAACTAAAAGAAAAATTCCCTGTATTTATCTTTTTATTTGATTGATTTTTATGCAATTATTATTAAAGTTTTTTACCGGATATTTTAAATTTTCATGTCTTCTAAAAGGGCTTTTTCAATATAATTGTAGTATTTTATACTGTAAATGGATCTCGAAAATAAATAAATAAATCGAAAAAATTATAATTGGATTTTCTTTTTTGTGGAAATTGTCAACAAAATTTAAATTCAACAGTGGTAAATTTGTGAGGTCTACTGGGTAGTTAAGAAGATGTCCTGTGTGTTTTTGATAACAGAGTAAACATCTGATTCTGTTTTATTCTAATTAAAAATAATGTATATGTATTTTTGAACTTAACCATAATTCAGTGTTTTATACATCGTGTACTTGACATTTCGGATTTGCCAGACGCTTCGCTTTGCTTTGCTTCGCCCGTCATATCCATATTTTTAGACTTTTTACTTCGTGCTTAATCAAGGGGTGGAAACCCTAATTAAAGGTTGGTTATTAAATGTCTATTAAATTTCCTTGTTTTAGTCAATTTTATCACTGAAACAACAATATTGTGATCTTGGGCAAATGCTTTTGATTCATACCCGTAAATTAACCAAATATCCGGTAATAGAAAATGTCGGTAAATTTACAATATTACAATAATTGTTTCGTGTCATATAAATTCAAATCAATTGACTTGAAAATCAAGTAAAAGTTGATATTTAAGTGCATCAATAAAAAAAATCTCACTATTATAAAAATAATTGTTTCATTCTCCAGCACTGAAGAGACATTTATCTAATTAAATTTTAATCTAATTCTGATCGCAACATAATAAAAACTACCAGAAATGTGTCAACAAGGATTAACCTTTTTCAGAAAGTTTTCCCTTTTATTCCCCAACAGTTGAAATTTCCGATTTGCTGAATTTCACGTTAAAATGTTTGGTCAGCATTACATTTTTAAAGATAATTTAATTAATTTCAGTCCAGAAATAGAATCGGGCATGCATATTGAATATATATGAAACAGGCAGACGTTAAAATTAAATACGAAAAGTGTGCTGATTATCGATCGATGATTTTATGATGGATGCACGTCAATATTGAATTTGTTTCGATTATAACAAAAATAATACACTAGCGTAACAAAAATAGCAACAATAATTCTCAATTGTACAATTGTTATTTTACATCTAATTTCCAGTAGTGACTCAAGAGCACTCTCTTTCCAATAAATCTTTATTATTTTTTGATGGAAAATTGTTAAAATAAAATATTGATAAATTACAATATTGTAAATAGGTTTATGCACGTCAGAGTTGAGCATTTATCAGTCGATTGATGACTTAGGCCAGTGGTCTCCAAACTACGGCCCGCGGGCCAAACCCGGCCCGCGACTTGCATGAATCCGGCCCGCGATTGTTTGTAATTTTTTTTGTAAATGTCATATTTTGAAATATTGTAACAATTGTTCCTTAAATTTTTCATAATTTTATAAAATTAATCGGATCTTGGCCGACTTTATTATGTAGAATTGTATTTGTGGCCCGCGAAGAAGATAGTTTGGAGACCCAGGACTTAGGCTAATGACTAAGTTTGTATTTGTTATTCGTGACTAATGACTAATTTTTTATTCATTAGTTATGAATAAATTTTGTTGATTGATGACTAATTATTTGACTAATTATGACGGCCGTTTTTTAAATCAGAAAAAGTCAGTATTTAAATAATGGTACAAAATTTTAAAAAAATACTATAGATTTTAAATGCTTGATACAAAATTGAAAAATTTCAAAACTAAAAATGACACTATTTTCAGAAATGTTAATTATCATACAGCGATTTTTTCTTTCAAGTGTACCTATGCATACGCTTAAAATATTCTGACATTCGTTATTTTTTCAAAGAGTTCAATTTGAAGCTTTAAACAAATTAATCATGAAGTAAAATTGTAAATGCATTTGCGGACGCATTCTCTAATGTTTACTCGCAATCTAATACTGCAAACATAGAGTTATATTCAAATACACTTCCTCATAATATTTCAATTGTTACTGAGGCTGACATAATGCGTGGTATCAACAATCTGAAAAATGACAGCACTAGTGGAGATGATCAAATTCCAGCTTATGTTGTACGAGACTGTAAACACATCCTTCTGAAGCCTTTACAATATATTTTTAACTTAGCTATTAAAACCTGTACATTTCCGGATATATGGAAACGTGCACGAATTATCCCTGTTCATAAGAAAGAAGATAAATCCATGCTCTGTAACTATAGACCAATTACAATCCTATCAAATTTTGCTAAAGTATTTGAGTATATTTTGCATAATGACTTATTTTCTCATGTCAAAACTTCTATTTCACCTTGTCAGCATGGATTTATGGTCGGCAGATCAATCAATACAAATCTCGCAACTTTCACGCAGCACGTTAGTGAGGCTATTGATAATAGAGTTCAGACAGATGTGATTTACACAGACTTTTCTCGAGCTTTTGATAGTATTAACCATGGTATACTTTTAAACAAAATTTCCAGTCTTGGTTTTGGTGCTAATACAGTTAACTTTATAAGATCATATCTCAATTTATAACGGTTTCAAGTCATATGAATTTATATCGACATCTGTCGTGCCCCAGGGTTCGAATCTTGGTCCATTACTTTTTATTATATTCATAAATGACCTAATTATGTTTATATCTTGTCATGTTCAAGCTTATGCATATGATATTAAGATATACAATAATGTCAACAAGACTGTCAATTATTACAAAATAATCTAGATTCGATAACCACCTGGTGTGCCAATAATCAACTAAAACTAAATGTCAAGAAATGTGCTGTAGTTAGTTTTGGTCGAGTAATTCGTATTAACAATTTTTACTATAATATTTTGGGAACAGCGTTGCAGAAAATGTCAGAAATAAAGGATCTCGGTGTATTTTTTGACAACCGTATAACATTTTCCAAACATATACAAACCATATGTAGAAGTGCTTCTAAAATGCTAGGCTTCATTATACGCACAACTAAATATTTTAACAATGTCGAATTGCTTAAATCAGTTTATTTTTCATTTGTGCGTAGCAAATTGGAATATGCTTCTGTAGTATGGCATCCCCACTATGCTTACCTATCCATAGCAATTGAGAGTATTCAAAGAAGATTTCTGAAATACCTGTCTTACAAACTAGATGGGGAATATCCTGTACAAGGCATTGTTTATGCTCGGTTATTGGATAGGTTTGAAGTAGAATCTTTGTCAGTACGTAGAGAGTTCCATACTGCGAAATTCATGTACAAGCTACTACATAATGATATAGATTGTTCACAATTATTATCGCAAGTCAACCTGTCTGTCCCAAGAATTCAATCACCTCATAATAATACGTTCTACACAAAATTGGCCAAATCGAACACTTTACATAAATCGCCACTATTTCATATGTCCAGAAATGCAAATAAAGTTTTTGATGATGGCTTTTGTTGAGTGAATGTTAAGTGAGTCACACGTCTAGTCTTTAAGTATTGTAATTAAGTTTTTTACTTTCCCCCGCATGTAATACAAAGGGAAAGTAGTGTTTTCGTGAACATTTTCGAATCAAAAATTTTAGCGGAAATATCCGTTTTGAGGTCCCCTGAGTCGAATAAGACCATTTTTGAAAAATGTCTGTCTGGCTGTGTGTCTGTGTGTGAGTCTGTGTGCGCTGTACCGCAAAAACCGCTAAAGATATCGAGATGAAACTTCAAACTTAAGCTTTTTAATACAATCAGAAGAACTGAAAAGCTTTTGGTGAAAATCGGAAAACCGGAAGTGGTACTTTACTCGTAGCGTTTTTCAGTTTTTCAGATTTTTTCAATAAATGTTCATCAAACAAAAAATTCTTTCAAATAAAAGTTGTAGACAATAACAAAATGAATATGTATTGTTCATTTACTTTTTATCATAGCACTCTTAGTTTTTGAGATATTTCAAAAGTTGTGTGCTTTATCTAGTTATTGGTGTGTGACAGTGTATGTGTCGATACAATTGAAAAATGTTTCAAATAAAAGTTGTAGGAAATGAAAAACTAAAGTATCTTTACTTTTTTTCATAGCACTCTTAGTTTTTGAGATAATTAATAAATAATGTTCTTTTATCTAGTTATTGGTTTGTCTCAGTGTATGTGTTGATACAATTGAAAAATGTTTCAAATAAAAGTTGTAGTTATCAAAAAGTTGAAGACATTTTGAAAATAATAATGCTACAAATGTTTTAAAAGTGATTTAATACGCAATTTACGGGGGAAAGTACTATGATGAACACATCACCATTTTTTTTATATATGTTTTTTTTTTTCTTTTATTTTTTTGTTTGTTTCTTATATATACATACCTATTTGTGTTTTAATTTATATCATATCTAGTTACATTGTCCTGTAATTGGTGAATGTTGGACAATAAAGATTATTATTATTATTATTATTATTATTATTATTATTATTACAATCAATACAAATATATTATAAATGTGTATATATTTATTTATATGTATACAAATTAAGAAAGTATAATTGATGATGTATATTAATACCGACTTCATTAAGACTCCAGTTCAAAGGCACAAATTCATTATTTGTGTTAAATCGCAATTAAATTAAAAGGTACACCAAGCCAAGGCGGTAGCCAGAGGGGGGCAATATGGGGTTCAACACACCCCCTCCCGAAATATAAAAAAGGTTAAATTTTTGTATGTAAAAGCTTTTACATACAAAAATTTAAACACAATAGGACTGCACTTACAATGTGTCATTTATTTTGTATAAAATTAAAAACCGTGTCCAGTTAGTCTACAAGTATTAGACCATTCAACATTTGAAAAGAATGCGTATGTGAATAATGAACATAAAATATTATTTGAAGACTTCTTCTTTCTTACACTTAATGATTTGCTAATACATTTGTTATAGTTTCTTCAGATTTCCTCTTTTTGTTTTAACGATATGTTCATAGTTCACACAACCATTCTCCTCTAATTTCTGAACGATCATAGTAATTGTTGAATGATACTAAATAAGTCAGAAATACTTAGCACGCGAAGAATGTTCAGCAAAAGTCATTTTATTATCTGTTTTTTTTGTGGTATGAACACTTTTGTTGTATTCAAATAATGTTTTGTTTGTAAATTTAGATGACGCACACTGACTATTCATAGCAACTACTATTTTGAGGATTCTATTCGAATATTTCTTCACAATTTGTAGCTATATTTCAAATAAATCACTATAAAGAAAACAAAAATAAAACTTTGAAAATAATGCTAACAGGTAAAGAATAGATTTTCCAGCTCATATTAGTTCAATAAAAAAGATACAAACTAAAATTGAAATTTTTGTTTGCGAATTCTCTATGATGCGCATTGAAACGAGACACACGGTATAAACATGTAGTTCTGTGTTCTTTTGTAATGCCAACATTAATTATCTTTTTAGGATCTGTAGAATATTCTATATAATAAGTATGATGGTATAATATAAAGAAATAAAATTAATGCGAAACGTTTTAACACTTTATTTATTTTTGTTTGTTTTATTAAAAAAAAAATTATAGCGTTGTTTATGGCATCCGACTCTATACATTTTTTGCCTCTCGGAATCCTTTTTAATATAATTTCTGGCAAGACGCATTCTTCATAAAATACACTTAGGCAAGGGAGCATGTGATTTATCCAAAGTTGGTTATGTTTTTCAATGTTTTGAATAAAGTTATCTCTATCTTTATCTACATATATAATGAAATAACAAATATTTCTTTCCGAAATATTTACTGCCCCTGCAGTTAACGTTACCGTTTTGTATTCATAGCAACCTGGTAATCACAACGTACCGTCCTGGTAAGTACATAAAAATGGCAGATCGTGCGAACATGGTATTTACTAATGATAAAATAACAATGTGAAAGATATTTAAGTTGAAGCTAATGAATTATTTGGTGTTTCCAATGTTATCTGTGCGATGAGTTAATCTATAATCTAGTAGTAATTAAAGCACGAAAGTTATAGAGAGTGTGACAATATAAATATATGATACGATATAATAATAATAATTAATCTACATAACGAAGTAGATGCCTCTACCATTAATGATTTAAATTCGATATTTCATATTATTATTTAAAATATTGTACACAAACAGTTAAACCAATGAATGCTACAAATCGATAAATGATTGTGCAGTTGATGTAAATTCTAGCAACATAAAATATACATTCAAGTTATTTGCAACTGTATAGGTAATTTAAATGATTACTATCAAAAATCCAATATTAATTATTGCCGAGTGCCGCACATTCAATTTGGTAAATTATAAATGAAAACGGAATTTTTCAGACTCAGCACTTGAATCAACATTTATTGGCATTTCACAATCCTATTCAAAACACGAATCCAGAAATGCAATTATATTTACAAGATGTATTGGGAAATATTTCAACAACGTCTTCCTTTGTTGTGTACCAACAACACAATGAATAAACTTACCGCGTCAGAAAAAATGCTTTCGCAATTCAAGGTCGGGAGCCGGAAGCCAGTAGCCCGCGTTGCGACTAATACCGTACACGAATTCTACGTATCAAATCTTATTTCTTTTCATATGTTTTTGGAAATTATAGTATGTTTTTAAAATATTATGAAAAAGTCACGATGCTGCCCCCTATTTATTAAAAGCATAATCAAATTTTACATTGCTCTTATGGAGATTTCTAAGCAACGATTAGTTTTATTTACCATTTATGTTCTATCAATCTATTTAATACAACATGTTTATAATAATTACCTCAATAAATTAAAGCAATCTAAAAGAGAAATAATATTTCTAATGGAAGTATTTCACGGATTTATGTGATCGTTTGACAGTGTCCCATTATTTAATTTATATTTAATTCAAGAACCATTTTTTGGAAAAAAATACTGTCAATTTATTCGCAAAGCTTCAATGTACAATATGTATAAGTGTCAAAGATCTATTTTCATTACTGTGGACGATTAATCGTTGTTCGTTCTTATGGCCAAATAACATGTAAATTTTCGATCTTAAAGCTTAAAATTGAACTCTTTTAAAATGCAACGAATATCTGAAGATTTAAGTATATACAGTGTAATTGGAATATACGGCGTGGTGAATCTCAAGTGTCCGTTGTTGGCAACAAAAAAGTCCCTACATTAGTACATTTTTATGTTTGAAAGTATAGAAACAACTGACAAGCGTGCGTTTATTGTTTTCTCCGAATTTATTAAGACAGTGCCGTTTACAATACTGCATGATATATTTATTGTTATGGCGCACTTTCAAGGTGGAACCCAGAATGAAGATGGCATGTGAATCTTTGTTTAGACAGTGAAGGTGGTTATTTTGAACATTTCCTTTAGTCAGTATGGATATTTATAAATTTATTTTTGTTTGTTACTTCACAAATTAAGTTTTCGTTAAGAAGATTGTTTTCAACATGTGTTTTTGTGATAATCCTTTCTTTACTACATGATAATAAAATTACTTAAAATGCTTTTTTGCTAAAATTTGTGTTTTTTAAAGCGCGTTTTTTCTTTTTTTTTGTGCATAGAAATCCGAGCTCTAGTAATTACAAAGAACGAACATGCCGAATTGAAATCACCATTACAAACTATTACAAAATACAGAAAAGTAGGTACAAATACCTACTTATCTATATTTTGTACCACATTACACTAATACGAGATGCTTTCATTCATACCTGTGATTACTAGTTATGTAATGGTGATCACAATCACATAAAAAATTGAAAAAAAAAACGCTTTAAAAAGCACACATTTTAGCAAAAAAAGCATTATTATATGCAAAATAGCATAATTTTAAGCAAAAAAGACTATTTTAGATATACAAGAAGCCTTGAAAATATTCAAAATTGTATAACAATGTATACAACGATGAAACTTACTTTAAATTTTACTGTACAGATACAATAAACAGACTTTGTTTTGGTCATTTGTTAAAATTCTTATTTGTTTTTAGGGATTCTTGATTGTAGTGAACAAAACGGAAATATATGAATACCTTTGTTATTTTTTTTTGTAATGATGTATAAAAACTTTTTGGCTAAGAATAATCTTTATCGATCGGTAATAAAATGTACAAGGTATTTAATTAAAAATAAAATGTATTTTCTTAATATCATAAAAATACGACGTTCAATCGTTTCTCTGATTTACCATTGTGATTGTCATTAAATTTCCTACTATTTTCTGTAACTCAAATAATAACTAATTTAGAAATAGTGGGCACTTAATTCTAAACATCCTGTATACAGGATGTCCCAGAGCACCCGTTTACGGTTTTTTTTTTTTTTTGAGAAAACGGCCTAGACAGTTCAGACAAACGTTTTAATTACGAAATCCGTATAAAAAGAATAGTTTACTTTTGTACTTATCTCTAAGACCATGAAAGCAAAAAATTCGGACATTTTTAAGCAAACTCTCAGGGATGTCAACTTTTTCAGGAAAACAACAATATCACCAAAGTCCTAAAAAGGCTGACATGGCTGAGACATTGCTTAAACTGTCAGAATATTCTGCTTTTATGGTCTCAGAGAAAAAGTAGAAAAGTAAAAAAAAGAAATAAAATAAAAAAATAGGCGACGCAAAGTTTAATAATAAATCAAATTTTATTTAGGGGGTCCGTAAAATATTTATTGCTTTATAATGGTTCCATCACCAAAACAGTTTAAGAACCACGAAACTAGATTATTAAAATAATAGTTAAAGTTTTAATAGCACAGATAATAACTATACATGATTTAAAATTTTACGAAGTAAGCATATAAATGCAAAATAAGCATAAAACCGAAAAAAACCGAAAATAAAGCAAAGCAACAAAAAAAATACTGTCAAATGATTTAATTTTCTATAATTCGTACATATTTTATTAACTCGTGTTGATGCTTTTAATTTTCAGCATAAGATGTTTGCTTGAAAACCGACCTCTAGTAATTACTTTCTCCCACATCTCTGATTAAGCGATCTTAACTGCGATTTGGATAATCACAAATTCCATATGATCACATTGATCTGAATACGAACATTTTACCGAAAAACATTACCTGTTCATTGTGTTGATTACCTAATTTTTAACACATGATTTATTTAAATAAAAGCAGCAACAATTGCAAGGATTAATAAGACTTTTTAAACAAAATTGTCTTTTTCTTGCTATCGTTTAACATTTTATGTCTCGTAGAACCTTGTGAAACATAAAAATATACAAATACTATCCAGTTTATAACATAACCAAAACATAACTTTCGTTTGGCAGATTAAAACCGGAGATGGAATAAATCGTGATAGCCAATTATTCAGTCACACCACCTTAAACTTAGTATTGCTAACTCAAGACAGTTGACACTGATCACCCGGTACAAATTATTTAAGAAAAAAACTCCCTTTCCATCATAACGGACTTTATGATTTTAATTTTTAATCCGATTGAAATCTCAAGTTAAAATATCGCAAAAAGCTTTTGTAAATATGATTTTATTGATACACATTTTTGAAAATAACTAATTTTTTGGTATAACTTTTTATAATTTTAGACTTTATTTTTATTAAAACCTATGAATTTTTTGAGATAATGGAATATGAAATATCCAGAAAGCCTATTATCTTTTTTGAATTTGAAGCCCGCATAATTAAAAACTACATAATAAAACCAAGTGATTCAACCATAGTTTTTATCATTTAGTGAGAGTATTTCTTTGGGAAAATAGAAAGACATGATATAAAAATCAATCAGTTAAATAATAACCCGTACTGAGGTAGCGAAATATTATAAGATATTAAGATAAAAACAAAAAGGAACAACTCGATTTTAAATAATTTTTGTTTTATTCATAATATGGTTTTTATAGTATCGATATATAATGCTAATTTTTCTAAAAGAAAATTGGAGTGGATGTAAAATGGATGGAGTAAATGTTAAGCACTTTATTTTTATTCAATTTAGTCACTCGAAATTACTTAGTCATGACTGAAAATTTAAATAACTAACGTTCACATCGGATTGACAAACTAATAATAACATATAATAATGATTAAATTAGTCATGTATAAATTAATTAGTTTTAATCATAACTATAATTTTTGTCAACTAATACCTAATTCTGGTGCACGTTTCCATATGGTAAAATAACAGACGCGAAGAGATATTCAGGACCAACTTGTCCTATTTAAAATAGCAAACATCGTCATAGATTATCCACATCTTCCTTACCTTATTAATTATAAACTAGGGATAATTCAGCTCTCAGAATTCGAGCAATTGATACGAATGCGTGTTTTAATTCCCCCTTATACAGAATGATGCGAAATTATAATAATAAATACAGTATCTACAATTTGAACATAAAAACATACAAAACTATACTGCTGCGTAGCTCCAAATTATCAATAGCTAACTATATATATTTTAGGAAATGCACGATCTTTTATATTTCTGGTATGTCTTAATTATTACTTGTTTTGTAAATATATTTTTGTATTCTTAATACCAACTTATGTACTTACACACACTTAATTGTAATCTGTTGCAAATTTTATTTTATGTGATATTAACTATATTCTATGTATTTTAAGTTGAGTTTGTAGAATTGTAAGAAAGTAAATATTTACTGGGTTCGTTCTGTTGAGTTCCCATCTCTATTAAATAAATTAAATAAAATATTCTTATGTAATAACCAGCCCTGCCGCGAAGCGGTCTATAGGCGCTCTTGGTAAAAATTCAATGCTATAGATACTAGTAAATTCGTTAACACTAAAAGAAAAACAATGCAAAATATCTATTAAAATATACATATTTATATTTAAAAAAATGTAAACTCAACACATAGTTAATATTAACTTAATATTTATAAACAAAACAAGATTAACAAAATAAGTATTATTTATAATATTTAATCAAAACTTTACATTTCTGCTCTTGACCGCCCCCAAATTCTTTTAATAAATCCTGACGATCCAGTTTTTCCAACAAGTCGTGCTCTATAGATATTGTTGTGTTCGGGGGTGATTATTAATATAAATAATTACACACACAAAACTAAAACTAATCGATCTGGTAGTTTAATTGTTATTTTTGGACGATCTAAATTTACCGTATTACTTTTCATTCTAGCGCTGATCGAAGGAACAGCAACCGCACTTTGTTCTAAACGACGTTCAGTCTCCGCACTATCACTTTCGTTGCCGTTATTATTGTTTACAACATTATTATTCGTTTCAGAATTAATATTACTTGGAATTCCAGCCAACTGTTTATAACTTAAATATTTAAACATTTGATTTGCATGTCTTTTTCAAATTAAATATAATTCTGTAATATTAATTAAATATACATATTTACCTATTTGTACAATAATTTTACCCAAACTCCAAGAAGGATGGCTTACATTTCTGCGATTTCTAACTCACACCTCTTCTCCATCGGAAAATGTAACATTATGGTTACCTCTGTAACATGATTTTTGTTTATTCTAACTTTCTGTTACTTTATTTTTTACATTAATGTTTCTACAATGTTCAGGCTTGTACATGTCAAATCTAGTGGGCAACATTCTACCAAACATTAATTTAGATGGGGGTTCGCTAGTTGTGAGAAGTGTAGTATTTCGATAATGAAATAAAAAATTGTTTAAAATTAAATTAATATCAGCTATATGTTTGCTAAATGTTTATTTTATACTAGTTTTTATTAATTTTACAGCATTTTCTGCTGATCCATTGGATTGTGGATTATATAATAATAATAATAATAATGCTTTACTTCTCAGCAGAATTACTTCCAATTACAGAGAAATGTATAATGATATCTTAAATATAGTGTAACTATTACTAATAATAATACATATAAAGAAAACATGGAAAATTTGGAGTGTATAAATCTCGAAGTATGGATATATATAAGGTTGTGCGCTATAGATAATTACTTATAAAAATGCATTCCTGATTAGCTGGGGCGTTACATTGAATATATCAATATTTGGGTTGTTATTGCAATTTCGAATGATTCGAACTAAAGAGGAGTAATAAAGAGCATTTGTTCTAGATGTAGGATACGCAAAGGTGTGGGAACACCTAGAGTTTAACCTAGGGACATAGAAGTTAAGTTTAGAAAGTAAGTTTATATCATCAATCCGATTATGTAATAATTTAAATAGAAACAATAAAGAAGATAGTTGCCTGCGCGATTCTAAAGTTGGCATATCAAACTCTTGAAGCAGTTTGCTGTGGTCGTAATTTCGAATAGGATAAATACGGTGTTTTTTAAAATACAGTATCTTTAAGAATTTTCGCTGGATGTTTTCAATTTGAGCAATATAATAGTGGCCATGCGGTTACCAGATTATAGAGCAGTATTCAAGTTTGGTTCGCACAAACGTGTTATACATTTTTGTTAATGCTTCGATGCTCTTTAAGTCCTTAGAATTACGAGCAATGAATCCTAACATTGTATAGCTGGCATTACACATCTTGCTAATGTGCTCCTGGAATGTTAATTTGCTGTCCAGCAGAACTCCAAGATCCTTCACCGTTCGACTGCCCGTTATTCCATGACCAGAGATAAAGTAGTCAAAGGGTATTAGATTTAATTTTCTGTTGAAGCTCACGAAATTGCATTTATTAAAGTTAAGGCATAAGTAATTGGAAGTACACCAATCTTGAATGCGATCAAGGTCATTAGTTAAGGCGATACTGTCAGCCACCGTATTGATCTCTCGATATATTTTATTATCATCAGCGTACAACAAGATATTTGATTCAATGCCATCCGCTATGTCGTTGATAAAACAAATAAATATTAAACGGCCTAAATTTGACCCTTGTGGTACACCACTTGTAGGGATAAAAACAGGGGATTCGAATCCGTTATACTCTACATACTGACTGCAATTAACTAGGTAAGATTTCATTAAAAAACATAAAGAGGGAGAAAAGCCGAAGTTATTGAGTTTACTGATTATAACGTTGTGGTTGATGCTGTCAAAAGCCTTTTTAAAATCTAAATATATGGCATCTACTTGACCACGCCTATCAATTACTACGTACACGAACTGTACAAAGTTAAATAGGTTTGTGGCTGTTGAGCGGCCACGAATGAAGCCGTGTTGGAAAGGCGTAAAATGATTTTGTACATGCTGATAAATTTTTGACGTTAACACAGCTTCAAATATCTTTGAGAAGTTATTTAATAAGGCTATTGGTCGGTAGTTATCTTATGTGGTGGAATAGTAATATGTTTTACTCCAGTTAATTTTAAAAATTCTTTAAAATTATGTGCTGTAAATTGTGGACCGTTATCAGATACCAAAATTCGAGGCAACCCAAACCTTGAAGATAAATTTCTCAGGGCTTGTATTGTGATAGTACATTTTAGACATGGGAAATACCTCGACCCATTTGGTATGTGAATCTACGACAATTTAGAAATATTTATTATTAAATAGTCCCATGTAATCAACATGTACTCTTGACCAAGGTTCATCAAGCCATTTCCAATTAATTAAAGGTACTTTTAGTGGACTGGGTCTATTTATTGTAGACCTAACACATGAATTAATAAAATTTTCAATATCTTTTCCAAGTCCTGGCCACCAAAAATATGACCTTGCCAAATTCTTCATTTTTACTATGCCTAGATGAGATTTATGCAAATCTTGTAATACTTTAATTTTTAATTTTTCGGGAATTAATATTCTGTTATGCTAAAATAAACAGTTCTTAAAAATCAAAAGTTCATGTCTGTATGGAAAATTCTTACTCAATATTTTATTTTTACATTTCGTTGGCCAACCACACCTAACCTTTTCAATTACTAATTGAATTATTTTATCATTTCTACACTCATTTTTTATTGAATCAAAATCTATTGAATTATTAACATTGTGTACAAAATTACTATAATCAACTTCAAATTCCTCTTCTTTATTTGATTGACAATTATTATTTATGGGTAATCTAGAAAACAGATCTGCAGCATTCATATTTGATTTTACGAACTCAATTTCATACTGGTAATTGCACAAAATTAAAGCCCATCGTTTTAACCGATTAGCAGAGTATTGAGGTATACCCTTATTAGGACTAAAAATAGTTAAAAGAGGTTTGTGGTCCGTAGCCAATTTAAACTTAAGACCATATGAATATTGATGAAATGTTGGATTCCAAAAATTATACTTAAAGCTTCATTTTCTATCTGCGAATAATTGTTCTCAGATTGTGACAGCGTACGAGATGCGTACGCAATAGGTTGTGTTTTATCATCTGGTATAACATGTTCAAACACTGCACCTAAACCGTAAGCACTCGCGTCTATTGTTAATTTTATTTTTAATTGTGGATTAAAATGTACCAAGACCTGTGCTGAACTTAAAACATTTTTAATTTAATTAAATGCAATTTCACATTGTTTATTTTACTCCCATTGTTTATTTGCTTTTAATAGATCATACATAGGGTGTAGAATTGTTAAAATGTTCTGAATAAATCTTGCATAATAATTAAGTAATCCTAGAAAATATTTAAGTTAAGTCACATTTATCGGCGCAAGAGCATTAGCAATAGCTGAAATTTTGTTTTTAAGTGGATGCAATCCATTTTTGTCAATTTTCTAACCTAAATGGACTACTTTTCCTGTAATTAACACATCGTCTAAAAAACAAACCGTTTCTTCAATATCCTGCAATGATGGTTCTATAATTTTTTGAAACTCTACAGGAGCGCATGATGCACCAAAAGGTAATCTTTTATATTTAAACAGACCTTTATGTGTAGATATTGTTACTCCTGCGAAGTTTCGTTCAATTTTATTTGTTGATATGCTTGCGATAGGTCAAGTTTCGTAAATTGTTTGCCACCCTGCAGTTTTGAAAATAACAGTTCAATAGTTGGTAATGGATAATGGTCCATTTTTAAATAAGGGTTCGTATTGAACCATCTTTTTTTCACAACTGGAACAATAGGGACTGCCCAATCACAAACACTAACCGGAAAAATAATATCTAAATCCTGTAAACGTTATATTTCTAATTCTATTTTTTCACGCATAGCAAAAGGTACAGGTCGTGCCCTATAAAATGTCGGTGAAGCGTTTTAGCTTAGTTTCAATGTTATGACACCTTTATTGAAAGTACCCAATCCTGGGGAAAATCCATTTTAAATTTACTTTGAATATGTGTTAAAATTTGATCATCAGATTTTGTAATGTAACAAAAATTAGTTAAATCAATTAGAAAAATAATAAATCAAAAAATGTCTTCCCAGTATCGGAAGACCGCCTCCTTTTATTATGTAAATATCAATTAATTTTGTAATAGTTTTGTACGTAAAATTGACTTTACAATATCCTATTAGACTAATTTTATCACCATTATAAAAATACAAAATGTTGTTGTTTGTAGAATGTAATTTATAATTTTGAGAACATAACTCATAGCCTACTAGAACGAATTTTAAACCAATGAGATGCAAGGAAAGCCGTAGGTACATGTCAATCACCGCGATGATAAAAACAAAAGAAACGGTGGGTGATAAGTTGTGCTGTCACTCGAAACGTGAAAATAGTTAAGTTTCGTGCAGTGATATTAATAGAAAAGTGAAAAGTGCGACGCCAAAAAGCACCGTCATGAACAAGGAATCACAGTGGCGGCAGTTTACGAACTTTTGTGCGGTTAAAAAATTCTCAATCAATAGGAAAACAACAATATCTCAGCTGTCGATAATGTTAAGGGACTCACATTATTTTATTCGTTATATTCTCTCACTAAATATAACTCGTAATATGATTAATTATCGATGATATTTTGTCGTTGAAACCGAAGCAGCACATTCAACTCGTGCTGCGCACTCGTTGAATCTGCAGCTCGGTTTCAATATATAATATAACTCAAGCGACACATGACTACATTCCCTCCAATCAGAATCGCGTATTTCCATAGATACATGTTATCACAGTGGTGATAGAATCCTATAACCTTGTTTAGGTCATTGCTACGAAAATTATTTTTCAAATCTGGTAGTCGATAATTAAAAATGTCAACCGGTCCATGGGGTGAGGTTTACAAGACGGAAATGTAGTGAAATTCGTTATATTCTCTCATCGAATATAACTCGAGGTATGATTAATAATCGATCTGCAGCTCGATTTCACTCATAAATATTATCGATGTTAATCATACCACTTGTTATATTACAGCTGAAAATATTGTTGCTTAATTTTATCAGAAACTGCTGAAATGCTTGCACCTGTATCAAGTTGAAATGGCAACTGTACATTTTCTATTCTAACGTTAATACAAATTGGTTTATCACTGTCAGAGTCATCAATATTAAATAATAAGTTTATATCATTTAGAACATCAGTCTCGAGATAATTGCAATTATTTTTGAATGTATTTTCATTTTTGCACATTGGAGCCTTTAATATTACAAATATTGCAATTATTATTGCGATAAAAACATGTATCTTTACCATTAGTTGACGCAGACGTATTCGGTGGTGTTCTGGTCATTGATGACGTAGAGATGCGCGGTGCCGTGATGCGCTTATTTCGGCAATGATCCAAAGGTTCGCACTTCACGCTACCCTTCCGCGCATGCGCCGCCATCTTTGCTGTCGCTATGTTCAGCAAATCGGGCCCCTTTCGAATCCAATGGTGAACATGTCTCATAGCACTAATTGCAATTCCGCACCTTCGAAATCACACTGCGATGCCAAACCTTGCCGCCCAATTTTTTGCAGTTTTTTTTTATTGACGTGTAAAATGAATACCTCACCGCAAATACACTTCCAGAAGGTTTAAAATGTTCATTTTAAAAATCCGTAAGAATTTTTGAAGATCATTTAGGGATTGAAAATAATTGCAATTTTCATGATTTTTATCCCGAAAAATTATAATAGCTAGAATCATAATTTTCGTACATGAAAAATGACCCTTAAAGCCTTTAAATTTAATTTTGGTAGATATCTTATTATTACCTTCCATCTTTTTGTTGAATTTGAAAATAAAAAATACATTTCTTGAACAGTAGAATACTGCACCACAAGATGTAAATTATAGGCGGAACAGGGAACAAAGAAAGCTCTTGAATTTACATCCAATATTCGCTTTTGCAAACCATCAGTTTTTCCTCGCATGTTACTACCACTGTCTGCCCGCGTCTATTATACATATTTAAATAAAATTTTTCAAATAACTCAAAAAATAACTGTGATAAACCTTCCCCAGTTGTATCACTTATTACGTGAATTGTAAAAAAACTTTCCATTATTTTAACATTTAATGTTACTTTATTCATATTAACATACTTTACAAGAAAACTAAGTTGTTCAGTATGGCTTGCATCTAATAGCCAGTGTCAATGAACATAATTAAAGTAATTACAATGCGAAAATATTTATTGGAAGCAGTATTTTATATGCCGAGCATAATTTTGCATTGAAACTCAGTAAGTTAATGGTAATACGCACACAGGGTCTGAAATCTCTCGTATCAACATTTGGATGTGAATAAATATTTTTTTACCTGATTTTTTGAGAGAACATTTTTTTCATATTCTGCTGGCGCTAGCTCTAAACTATCATTTCCACCTAATTTGATTAAAAAAAATCTCACTTCGGGGGGCTGGGGTTAAAAATGTTTTATCATTTTTTGGGGTTGTAACCCTAACTTTTAAATTGGCGGCGCTAGCTCTGAGGATTCGAATAGTGTAAAAAACTTGAAAAATCCAAACTTGAGGGCGCTAGCGCTAGCTAAAGCCCGTCTAGCGCAATTGTTTTTTTTTTTCAAGTCGAACTTCGGGGAGTTAAGTTGACTGAGCCAATAATTTATTGCTAACAAGTAAAAAGAATTATAATTAGTTATAGACGTAGTTACAATTTTCTTTTTAGATGATTAAACACATTCAATTGATTATATTTACATGTTTGTAGCCGAATAATCTATAGATGACAAATTGATAATTTTCACGATCGTGCCTGGCGCATTCACCAAAAGAAACGACGGTTAGGATGTTGAAAGGGTTAATTATACAGGGTTATTTACGCTATACGGCAGGGAATATAGTGGCCAAAATACGCGACTTTTAAAAAGTTTTACTGTTGGGATATATGGGTTGCGTTTTTAAAATTAGTTTCATATTATACAGTGTGTTCCAAAAGCCCTAAAACTATCAAAGTTGTGTTTTTTTTAATGGAACCCCCTATATTTTATTCGATTTTTGGATTCTACGATCAAAATAATTGTCTGTTTTAATAAGATTAGTAATACCTAATCCTAAAGTGTTTTTAAATAATTTGATTTTTTTTTAAATCTTACCTAAGTTTCATGTTTAAAATACTTAAGAAGTATTGAAGTTATGTATGCGAAATTTACAGTTATGTGTAACAATAGATCACATCCACAATAGATCTGCAAAGGTCGCGGTGGTACAGGCCAATGAGGCCACCCCTACGAATATCTAACAATTGATCATATTTTATTTTCCAATTATAATAAACTTGTCATCTCATACAGGGTGTACAAAAATTGAAACTACTCAAGAATTTTAAGTGGCTATAACTTGATATTTTTAAATGGAGCGCCATATTTTTTCACTTACTAGCAAATGTACTTTTAATTTACCGATCGAATGGTAAGTATAGCTTGAGTTTTAAGTTTTCCTAATTATAAGAATAGTAATAAAGACAAGTTTTCAAAAACTTGGAACGTAATTTATTATCCACTAACAGCAATAATGGTAATAACATACCAACGATAACATACAACAGAAATATTTTGAACAGATGTTCGAAATGTCGACCGTTCATTTCCAGACACTTAAATATTCTTTTTTAAAAACTACTGCTAACCCTGGACAACATTTCTGAATTACAGTTTCAAAGATGTCTCTTATGCGCATTTTCATATCCTGTGGTGTTGTTAGAGAGTATTACAGACATTTTTTTTGTATCCCTATAAAAAGAAATCTGGTGGAGTTAAGTCCGGAGATATGGGTGGCCAATTTTAAAATACATTTTTTTCCAATCCACCTGTTTTGAAAATTGGCATTCTAAAATTGCCAAACCTCACTATGATAATGAGGTGGAGCTCCATCCAATTGAAGCAATATGTTTGTTTTGATATATAAAGGGACTTCTACTATAATACTGGAAATTGGTGTAAAATAAATCGAGAAATATCATACTATTTAAAAGTTCTTCAAAAAAATAGGGTCCAATTAAATATGGGCCCAATATTCCACCTCACACATTAAGAGTCTACCTATTTTGGTTTCTGATGACTCTGTATTTGTGCGGATTCGAATCAGAAAAATAATGGAAGTTGTGTATATTCACGTGACTATTGTTATAAAAATTACATTCATCACTAAATAACAGGTTATCAAAAAAGTTTTCAATTTCTCCCACTTTATCTAACACCCACAGACAAAATTTAATTTGATTGTCAAAATAATTTCCATAAAGTTCTTGGTTTTTTTAAAGGATGATGTCTGTATTTTTTAAGAATTCTTGAAATACTTGCTTGAGTAATGTTAGTATGATCGGGTATCTGATTTTGACTAATATTGGGATGTTTGATAACGGAACCTACTACAGTAAACCCATTTTCTTTATCTTCAGTGACAGATTTCTCTGTACCGGTTCTTTTTCTAAATTGTCACTTCCACTTTCCCTAGACTGGTTTAACAGTCTCTCAAAAACGGCTGGCTTAGGATGACTTCTTTTGGGAAACCTTTGAGTATAAACTCGAGAAGACAATAAACAATTTTGATGAAATTCTCCAAGAATAAAAATCATATTAATACGGTCTTCTCTTAAATAAACTTTTATTTTGACTAAGCAATACAAAAATATTTGAATAAAAACGATGTAAACACAAAACATTAAATAACACCACTATAGCAAAGACAGACTTTGCAGACTAAAGTGACAGAATAAATTAATTACTTGACATTTCTCAACACCATAGGCAACATTAAAACTTTTATTAAAAAAACACCAAATGGTGCTATAAACGATTTTTTTGAGTTTTCTGTAAAAACGTGAAGACTTACAGCTTAAGCTATAAATACCATTCGATAGGTATGTTGTTTCATTTGAAATAAAGTTATAGCCATTCAAAGTTCATTTCACTATAAATTTCGTATACATAACTTAAATACTTTTTAAGTATTTGAAACACAAAAATTAGGTTAGATTTTGACAACATTTAAATTATTTTAAAAATCTTAAGGCTTAGGTATTACAACGCTTATTAAAACAGGCAATTATTTTGATCGGAGAATCCTAAAATCGAATAAAATATAAGGGGTTTCATTAAAAAACACACCTTTGATACTTTTAGGGCTATTGGAACACCCTGTATAATATGAAACCAATTTTAAAAAGTAATTATAATAGACCCCCATATATCCCAACTGTGAAACTTTTTGAAAGTCGCGTAGTTTGTCCACAATATTCCGTGCCGTATAGCGTGAATAACCCTGTATAATGAGAAGTATACAAATTAACACCACACTTATTCAATGCACTATTACTAATAATAATACTATATAAGGTAACTTGATCTTAGTGTCATTACAATAGATTAAACTTTTCAGGTGCAGTTTTTACCACCAAAAAAAAAAACATTTACCATGTGATAACATTTAATGTGAATATAATAAATTATAATTAAATTCTTTAAACTTGAATTTCATCCTGTCATTTCTGCTGGTTTTGATTGATGATTTTATTTGAGATTGGATAAAATGTTGATATTAAGATTTGTAGCATTTATTGATTGACAGGTGGACGCTTGAACTATTGATCATAGCCTGATTGTTTTATTAACTGTCTGGTGAAGTCGAGTATTCTTAGAAAATAGAAGCTATGTATTAATACAAAGTAATAAAATTATAAATACCTTTAAACAAACCTTAAACACAAAATATTTAATTAATTCTAGTTTTTTTTTTAATATAATAGTAGCAAACAATCAGACCTATCAATGGGTGATGTTTTCAATTACAGTTTATTTAAAAATATCATCTGGTCATCTGTAAAAGTATAGGCAGATAACAAATAGCGACTCATGTTATGTGTCTAATAAACTACATGTGTTTTCTTTACTTTATTTTTTTAAGTCACAAAATATTTTAATATGTGCATTATTTAACTTTGTGGATAACATAATGTTTTTTAATTTAATTTATTTTCGGAATCTCTGTTTTAAATTATATATTTCCATTTTAAAGAATATTATTACTTTTGATTAAAACCTAACCTAACAGGTGCGTTACAGTTAAGCACCCATATACACTCATATAATCCCAAAATGGTTTAAAATATCCTTACAATTGCAAATGTATCGTGGCTCAACTTTACTGTTGAATTACAAACATACTATACCTTACATATATACAGGGTGAGTCGGGAGGAGCGCACCAAACTCTAGGAGTGTATTATACACGTGAAAATAATGTAAAAAAACTCATTTGTTCTTATCCGATTTTCATTTGTTTTCAAGTTATGGCGTAATTAAAAATGTTCATCTAGCTTTCCACTTCTATCTGAATTTTAACATTATCAAAGTATGCCATGTTCGAGGCTTATAAACATTTGATAATTCTGACGTTTTGATAACTGTCAGTGTACGGTGAACAGTAACTGAACGTTTAAGTTCGAATTAATGTGATTGTTAGTGTTGCAAAATGCCACATACTTATTCAAATTTAGAATATGCAAATATGGTGTTTGTATATGGTTTCTGTAATGGAAATGCTACAGCTGCTGTTGAAGAATATCGTGAACGTTTTCCACACCAAAGACATCGTGATAAAAACATATTTATTAGAGTTTTCAACAAATTGTGCGAGACTGGTAAGCTTCCCAGTGCTAACATAACATATGAGCGCGCTGCTCGACAAGGTTTTGTAGAAGTAGAAAATATTCTGCATCTAGTAGAAGAAGATGCAACTACTAGCTCACGGAGAATTGCCACTCAATTGGCAATTCCACAAAAAAGAGTGATGAACACGCTACACGAGCTGAATGAAAATCCCCACGCAACAGTCGAAAGCAATTTTCAACATCGGTTTTCTGTAAACGTGTGGTGTGGTATGGTTGACAGTTATTTAATCGGCCCTTTCATTTTGGAGAATCGTCTCACAGGAGGCAACTACCTCAATTTTTTACAAAATGAATTACAAGGCCTGCTAGAAGATGTTCCTATAAATATTAGAATGCAGATGTACTATCAGCACGATGGAGCTCCTGCACATGTCGCTCGTCAAGTCAAGTAACATTTGGACGAACGTTTTCCAGGGCGTTGGATTGGTCGTGGAGGTCCTATTAATTGGCCTGCAAGATCTCCAGACCTCACACCACTAGATTTTTGTTTATGGGGCTGGATGAAAAATGAAGTCTACAAAATAAAAGTGGACACACGGGAATCACTAATTAGACGAATTGAGAATACTGCAGCCCATATAAAAGAAGAAAGAAATGAATCAATTGGGAGAGCAACAAACGCTCTTCGTAGACGAAGCAGAAAATGTTTAGAAGTCAATGGCGGTATTTTTGAACATTTGTTGAAAGAACGCTATGATTAAGAAATTTTTTTTGTATATTAACTTGTTTATTTGTTAATATTCCATAACTTGAAAACAAATAAAAATCGGATAAGAACAAATGAGTTTTTTTACATTATTTTCACGTGTATAATACACTCCTAGAGTTTGGTGCGCTCCTCCCGACTCACCCTGTATATATTTCATGTCATAGTAAACAGGGTGTCCCAGACCACGTATCAGACAATTTTGAGAAAACTGCTAGTCCTAGAGAGTTGGTACAAACAAATTATTACAAAAGCCGTATCAATGAATCGAATGGTGATACTTTTTTTGGCAAAAAGGTTGGCATCCCTGAGAGTTTGCTTAAAAATTTCAATAACTTAAGATTTATAAATGGCATGGTAGGTCAAAAGTGGTATCCTTCAAAAGGTGTTTAAAATATAAGCTACTTATGCAGGAAACATATTTTTGTAACTAAATCTTTAATTTGGTTGGGGTTTACTTTGTGGTACATCTTCATAACAATTTAATTAAAACACTTAACTTTATTTTTCCACTTTTATTTTTACTTTTCAGTGACAATAGTTTCGACTACAAGCTAGACATTATCAAACTAAGTGTCTAAAATAATATGTACATTGATTTAATATTACAGCATCAAAGAGAGGGGTATACATTATGTCGGTCTGATCATTATTGAGCGGAATTTCCGGATTAGCTTTTAATTTGTGAATTTCCAGCGCTTCCAGTAAATCCATTCTTCGGCCTTTATCCGACAAATGGATTACTGAAAGCATGCTGTTTTCAGTGCAGGTATGGTTGTTTTTCAATAAATGTGTTGCAATGGTGGACCTGTTGGTTTTTAAACGCAATGAGTTCATATGCTCTTTAATTCTAATTTCAAAATTTCTACCAGATTGACCAATGTATGCTTCTTTACATGTTTCGCACGTTAATTTATAAATACCGGATTTTTTGTTTTTATCTATGGCGGTTTTAGGATTGTGAATAATGTTGGCTATTGTACTGTACGGTTTAAAAACTATATTGACGTTTCACTTTACTAGGGATCTTTTGATTTTGTTGCTAATATTTCCGAAATATGTTAGTGGGTAAAATTTATTTTTATTTGTTGTACTTGAAGCTACAAACAAGGGATATAATTCAGCTCTAATAGACACACTAATAACGAAACAAATTCAAATACAACAAATAAAAATAAATTTTACCTACTAACATATTTCGGAAATATTAGCAACAAAATCAAAAGATCCCTTGAAAAGTGTAACGTCAATATAGTTTTTAAACCGTACAGTACAATAGCCAACATTATTCTTTCTGAAAGCTTTCGTCTTCTTTCTGAAAGCGATCTAATATTTAGTAGTGTCAGCATTTCACTATACAGGGTATCTACGCTAAACCGTTCGTTAAAAGTTTATGGGGTTGCCGTTGCACAAAAGATTTGAAAAAATCCCTGTCATACGGTTGAATCAGTTCTCCTCATGTGAAATATTTTCAACTTTATATCACTTCCGGTTCCACCGGAAGTAGCACCAAATTTGTTATTTTAAATAGAACACCCTATATATTAGTAATTTTTTGGATTCCTCGTTTGAATTACAACATATTTTATTCGAACAGATGTACACTTATCTCTTATAGTTTCAAGCAAAAAAATATTTCTAAAATTTTGACCTCTAAAAGGCATCTTGAAATCTGTCTGTAACTTCTCTTATGAGTAAGATAAAAACATAATGTATATATCTACTTGTACCTAGAGGATGCCTCTATGAGTATATTAATTGGAAACTGTCAATTTTGACAATAAGTGTTCTTAAAATGTCAATATCGAAGTGCCCTCTTCAATATCTCGTAATTCAATTTTTTTTAAATTGAATGACCCATTTTTTATTACGTGATACGATTGGAGGGAAGATTCCCTACAAAAAAAGTGTTAACAACTATACTCCTAAATCAAGCGGTATTCGAATTATTTCGAAGATTCGTTTTTCGTCGCTATGCAGGAAATAATGCACGCATAAGTCGCAACTGAATTTTAGTAGACAAGTAGTAATGCTTTTGTTTTGTCGCGTATGTAACGCGAAATGTCAAATAATAAAAACAATTAGTACAAAGTTATACAGAAATCAACAAAATGAATAAATACACCCATCAACAAATTATCAATTTATTCTTTATACATGACAACTGCGATAGAATTGTTACTCAAACATGTAGAGTATTTGATGAAACTTATTCACATTTACCGCGGATAAATAAAACAAGATTTAGAAGATTGGAATCAAATTTTGTTCAATTGGCAGTTGCCATGTATAAAGAATAAATTGATAATTTCTTGATCGGTGTATTTATTCATTTTGTTGATTTCTGTACAATCGCGACAAAACAAAAGCATACAACTGGCCTACTTAAATTCAATTGCGACTTATGCGCGCATTATACCCTGCATAAATGCGACGGAAAATTAATTTTCGAAATAATCCGAAAACTACTTGCTTTAGAAGTTATAGTTGTATAATCCTTTTTTTGTAGGAAATTTTCCCCCCAATAGTACCACATGATAAAAATTGGGTCATTCCATTTCAAAAAAATTGAATTACTAGATATTGAAGAGGGCACTTAGATATTGACATATTAGGAACACTTATTGTCAAAATTGACAATTACCAATTAATTTACTCATAGAGGCATCCTCTAGGTACAAGTAGAGATATAGAGAAAAGAGAAAAGAGAAAAGAGAAAAGAGAAAAGAGAAAAGAGAAAAGAGAAAAGAGAAAAGAGGAAAGAGAAAAGAGAAAAGAGAAAAGAGAAAAGAGAAAAGAGAAAAAAGAAAAAAGAAAAGAGAAAAGAGAAAAGAGAAAAGAGAAAAGAGAAAAGAGAAAAGGGAAAAGAGAAAAGGGAAAAGAGAAAAGAGAAAAGAGAAAAGAGAAAAGAGAAAAGAGAAAAGAGAAATAAATGTTTTCTATATACATTAATTTCAATTTTGTTATTTATTTTATTGTTTGTTAGTAGTAGTCCACTACTAACATACAATAAAATAAATAACAAAATAGAAATTAATGTATATAGAAAATATATCATATATCAAAAATAAAAGCATTGATAAATCCGCTTTAGCTGACCATAATTTAAAAACAGGACATTATTTTTCAACAGATATCACATTACTAAAACAATCATGACATTTTCGATTTAATATGTTAGAAGCCATAGATATGCACAAACATAAAGATAAATTATTAAATTTTGCTTTAAGTCCTTTGGAAAACCCTTTGTTAAACCTTTTACAAGTTCCGCAAAAGTGTAATCCCATCAACAGTCCGTAATTTTAATCCCCTTAATGTTTTTCAGCCTTGCGACACCTTATGTAATTAAAATTAGGTTTTTCCCATCTTTGTCAGGTATATATAGTTGCGCACCTAGTTGTAAGACCATTAGTTATTGATAATGAGTGCTTTGCACTCGAAATGTACATCTAACGAATAAAAATAAAAGTGAAGTAAGGAATAAAAGTGTTTTTTATTGTGATTAAATACTCCACATAACTCAATAAATCAATTAGTGATATAATTAACATAATATATAATACTTTATATAATTTTCAACATTCATTTTGATAAATATATCATACAATAAATGTTGTGTTATTTATTGTCGTAAACAAAGTATAGTGCATAACTCGCATATAATGGCTATTAATCAATCGAACGACTTGCTCCACTCGTCTTCGGCTCGTTTCGCAAACATCGTTCTCGTGATTAATAGCTATCATTATATGCTCGTTGTACAATATACTATTATATATAATTTGCACATCTTAAAGGTGTTCTGGTTAATGACACGTAGAATTAAATAGTTTTAATCTATTCTTTAAAATAACTCTTCTATTTACTGATAAATAATTACTAAGACTAAAGAAAGAGCCAAAATTTCTATAATCAAATATTAATTCTGTTAACCAACACGATTTTGTTGGTCTGTATACAGCGCTAGCTAACACGAGGGCAGTCCCGGGTTCAAACCCCGGTGCCTGCATTTCGGATGTGGTATCGAATGATAGAAATATACCTACACCATCATTAAGCCGCCTGCAGACGGAAGATTGGCTACAATAATAATGATAAGCTCTCGTCCCCCGCACAAGCTCTGAGATTATGGGCCCTGTAGAAATACAAGTTGAGATTGGAAGAATTGTTATTATTATACGTTCCTAGAATAGTTATTTAGGTAACTAGTGTGTGTGAAGTAGGGCTTTTGGGCACGATTCGCAAAGAATGTCCAAAAGTTCTTTGCATGCAAACTGCCTACAACATTTTATCTACAACCAGTATTTTCTACAATATACATAAAACTAATCCACTGGCATACATTTTTTAATCACTAAATGAACACACGCAAATAAATACAATGTCTATTAAACAACATTTGTTTTCCATTTCCGAAAATCCTTTAGTTAAGACCCAAATCGCGCGGTGATCATGATTGTAGGTCGTAGATAAATGTATATTTATATTTAGACATTCTTTTAAAATATTTAAATTTCAATAACATTAGATGCTTAACATCGGGTTCAATTATATTAATGAAATCCCAAAATGTGATTCTTAGTTTTCTATTACGTGAAGTCAACTGTAGATCAAGACAATTGCCATGGAACCTAATTTTATAGATATATCTGTATATTAAAAAAATAATTTAATGACCCACATTCGTAGATGTGACTTGAGAGGTGATGTTTATCACTTTTAACAATTTTATCATTTTAATGATACATACCTCCCGTGTCCAACAATGGATGCAAGACTAAAAACACTTTAATAAAACGTGGCCTTTAGAATAGTTTGTGGTCAGGCCACATCGAAAGTAGCATCATAGAATACATCTAAAGGAATACGGGCTATTATCTATTCTAATTACTTAATAAACAATTAACTTTAAGCATCATTGTTTTCATTAATTAATTTGCATTAAGGAGTACTAGGTAAAGTTTCACTGAAATCGGCAAAACTCATTTCAGGTGTTACAATTACGTACTTGTTAATATGTACCGAGGTTTCGCAATTTCAATCCCATTTCGTACATTTTAATTGTTTTGGGGGAAATGCCTTAATTTGTATGTACATGACAAAATCGTGTTGATATTCAAGAATTAAAACGTTCGTTTTTTGAGTGCTAGCTCAGTTTTCATAACAGAAGATGTAGTTTTAAAAACAAGGTTCGGACGATATATATCATCAAATACCAACTTACATTTGCGTAACGATGTATTAACAAATTATAGTTTATTTTATTAAAAGACATGTTTGCAAATCTTGTTTCGATTATATTACATTATATTATACACTTTGTCTCAAAAATAGGAGGACCACAACAAAAATCAGCTATTCAAATTACGCGAAGCCAATAAGCTTCCGGAAAGGTAAAAGAGAGACACAAATTGCGAATGTCATGTTGAAGTCGCAACTGACGTTTCTTTATTAAGTGGCGGTTTGCGTTAGACATCTTGTGTTCGACCAGAGTTGTGTTCGAACAGTGTTGTTAAAGTACATAAACTCAGTATTTCTGTATCAGCTTTCCCTACTCATCAAAATATGTGCTCATATTTCTGCTGTGTAAACTGAAAAGTTTGTTGTGGTCCTCCTACTTTTGAGATAAAGTATAGTACAAAAAGAAGGACATTTGTGTACATTACTAGTTTCCATGGCCGAAAAGTAATTTGACATTGATATTTATTGATATATCAAACTTTAAATTCCTATTAAACATTTAAGTAAAGAAAGTGCGTAATGGAAATGAACAGTGACACCGATGAATTGATTCTCTCCACACCACTTGAAGGAATTAGCTAATAATTTTGGAATTGATACCTTTGAAATCAAGATAAGTGTATGAAAATAATTATTGTTTACTCATAGTTTTGCGTAAGTACAAAAAGGATCTTAAATGTTATTCCACAAAACTTGAAATATTTCAAGTTTGGAAATTTTACTTCATGCTTAAATTGGAAGTATAAAACACTCGTTTAAAGCTTCAAATTGAACTTTTAAAGAAAAAACAGCAAATATCTGAAGATTTAAAGCATATACACTGTAATTGGGACATGCATTTTATAAAACTCCCTATACAATTAATAAATAACATAAATATAAATCAATATGTAAAACTTCATGTATCCATTTTCTTGCTTCCCCCGGGAAGAAGAAAAGTACCAGAGCAAACAAATTAAGAAAAATATTCTACGTATTAAGGTCGCTATCCGGTTTTCTCAATTTTTAAAAATGGGTAAATTAATAAAATTAGCCTTAAGCCGGGTAGCAGAACACAGTCTGTGCGTTTTCAGCACGTAATTAAGGCTATTCAGAGGTCCAATACTTAATTTTTATGCCTAAAACCACCAACGCCGCACCCATAAATTTTATTTAAGGCCCCTTCAGCGATTCTGGCGCATTCGTATCAAAAATATTGAATAAAGACGGGTGTTAATGAGGTTAATTATTTGCAATTTTCATAATTGTCAAAACTCGATGAAAATAGTAAATGATGTTCAATTTGAACTAAAATAGCGACCTAAATACGTAGGATTTTTTTCTTAATTTTTGTATACTCTTGTACTATTCCTTTAAAATGACTCTGGAAGGAAAATGAATAAATGTGGTTTTACACACATCTAATACATCTGATAAATGTCGTTATAGCGGGATTCTATGAAATTTTCATCCCTAGCCCTAAGGTGGTGGGGGAGAGGGGCAACTTTGGAAAATTAATTAGGAACCCCTATTTTTTATTGAGTATTCGGATTCTACACCAAAAACTATGTAGGTATTATCTGAGATTTTTTTGAATTCGGGATAGATGGCGCTGTAGTCGCAAAAATGAAAACGTTCCTGGTAATCCTAAAACATCTACTGTGGCCAACACAGGTACCGACCGCAAATGAACATAATAATAGATTATATTATTATATTAATGCATTATTCCAATGAATAATTGAACTTAATTTGTACAATAAAATGTCTGCTACTGGTAAAATGAGTTTTTCAACTTTGTTGTTTAAAAAAATACTTTCCGTCGGTCTAAACAAATAAAAAGTTGCCATACACACCGTAGAAAAAAATCAGGAATTTTTTGGTATCATTAAAAAAAATATACTTTTTTACTAAGAATCGAATTGCATTTTGTATTTTTTGAAAATGTTAGATGACGATTTTACTGTCATATATCAGAAGATTAAAAAACTGTAGAAGTAAACTGTACATCCTTTAATTTCATACAAGGACTACAGGGCCACCTATCAAGAATTCAAAAAAATGCCTAGAATATAACCTACATAATTTTTAGAGTAGAATCCGAATCTTCAATAAAAAAAATAGGGTTCTTATTTGAGATTACTAAGTTGCTCCGCTTCCTCACCCCCTGGGGGTGGGGGTGAAGACAATTTGACAGGATCGGATGGCCTCCTGGAAAAAGGCCTCCAAAAAATTTGTTTGTACGATGCATATATGTGGAGATATTGTAGTCGATCATTTTAAGTGGGTCACCCGGTTAATTCTATATTTTAATGTTTATATAAATATTATGATATTTTCCAACCGTGATTAATAGTAATAGAAATACAGATAACAATCAATATCAATATAGCGAACGATTTGAAAAAAATGGGATTTTATAACTTTAAAATAACAAAAATATTAAACCAATGATATTTCAATATTTTGTAATATAAATTGGAGTACAGATTAATGAAAAACAATTGAAATGATATTAATTTTACAATCTCTGAATAATAAATGTATTAAACCGGTCAGTTTTCATTACTTATTTATGTTAATGGACGTTTGATAGCAAACTGATCTTAACAAATTAGATTTTATAATTTCTGAATGAACTGTTTGTTTTTTGCTCAGTGGGTTTAAGCTATCTAAATAATATACTAGACATTTTTAAATAATATACTTGATATTGTTTTAATATATATATATATAGGGTGCCCGTTTTTGGAGCTCCGGCAGAATCTCGGTTATTTGAAAAAAGTACAAGGTGGGTTAAATTAGGGCAAAGTTAAGTTACCCAATCTGGAGTATAACATAATGAAATTTTCAAAAAACTTTTTTATTTTTTTGCGAGACTATTTGAAGAGATACTTGAAAATAATTAACACTTTATCGTTGCCACTTTGTACGCTCTACAACGTAGTTATATCATAACAAAAAATAGACTTTTCGATTTTCGGCAAACATCATCAACTTTGTTTTTTCTTGGATTTTTACAATTTCAAATACAGCTTTTTTTATGATTACGGAGATGTGTCATATGTTGAGGTTTGGTCTAGCAGTTTGATTGGAATGCCAAAAATCCTGTTTTTGCAAAGAGTGTCTTGGAAATGCTACATTTTTGTTTAATAAAGTAATTTTTGATACTTCGACTAAATTTTGCTTATCCTGACCTACAGTTACAAAACTAGTATAAATTTATATCAAAATGCCGTTTTCAAATGAAATGTGCAAGTTACTTCGGAAACATAAATCAGCGGTATCCAAAAAGACAACCTACTCAAAATAATTTTCTGATTCTTCACCGAAATTTAGCTGAGTTTGGTGCATTTTCGAAGCCCAAGGTAATCTTTGCAACAACAGGGTTTTTGGCTTTTCCACCAAACTGCTAGACCAAACCCCAACACATGGCACATCACTGTAATCGAAAAAAAAGCTGTATTTGAAAATGTAAAAACCCAAGATGTCGCCTATAAAAAAAAACAAAGTTGATGATGATGATTTTTATTATTATATCACCACGTTGTAGAGCGTATAAAGTGGCAATGATAAAGTGTAAATTGTTTTTAAGTATCTCTTCGAATAGTCTCGCAAAAAAATATATTTTTTTTTAATTTCGATTTTGTCCTGATATCTTCGGAAGTACTTGGAAGATTTTATGTAAGGCAACTTTGCCCTAATTTAACCGAGATCCCTATGCTTGAGCTCCAAAAACGGGCACCCTGTATATCTATCCCTACACCGAGATATATATTTACTTACAAGAGAAATTCCCTGTATACCTATTGCAGTGCAGAATTGTTTTGTTTTGTTTAATAAAAATCATTGATTGATTAGACAATAACGTTTAAAAATGTATAATGCAGTAGAAGTGAACATTTCAAAATAATAAAAAAATTGGTAAAACAAGTTGTCTCGTGAAGTTTTCCCGGCACTTAAGGGGCATGTTCTTGAGATCATTTCAAGCAAAAAAGCTCTTATGAATATGTGTCATATTCTCAGTATTTACTGAGCTATACACATTTCAAACTGAAATATTCTTAAATAATTTATATTTTTATGACTTCAAAATTAACAAAATAAATGACTGCAGACTAATAATTTAAAAGAACATAGTTATAGATGTTCGAAAATTCCACCTCCTACTTTAATGCATTTAGCTGCATACCTGTAAATACCACGCGTTCCATTTTTTGATTTTTGTAGTTTCGTCACATATTCTTTTTTTTTAAATAATCACAAGAACATGCCTCTTAAGTGCTGAGAGAACTTCGCGAGACACCCTGTATATTACGAAAAGTACCTTTTAATATTTCTAAAAATAAGTTTTTTGTAGATAAATAATTTTTCTTTCAAAGTAAACATTCAGTGTAATTAATACCGTTCCATATGTCTTGTGGGGTAATGTCCTACACAATCAATAACCAGAATGGGTACACGAGATCCATTATCGTTACAAGTCGAACGTTATTAATACGTATAAGGTGAGATAGGCCGTGGGCGACGGAAAATTAGATAATTTCGCGGTTTTCAAAGTTTTGTGGAAAACTGCAGTAATAAATCATGATGTGAGGGGTAAAAACGAACTGTTAGCGAGTTGAATTTTATGAACATGCATTTTTCCTTTATCCCATAAATAGGTTTAGGTGTTCTAGCACATACACAGTGAAAACATGTTCATATTATGTATGGGTTGAATGTATATTTGTTTTCACATGTCTAAATTTTAATTTAGTATAAACGTAAAATATTGACCATATGACAATGAAAGGCGTTAATTTAACTATTAGGGTTGGGCGATATTTCACGTATTAGTGATTTTGCACTGAAATTAACAACCACAAGTCGCAACTATAACTAATAAGCGTATTTCACTGTGACTGTGATTGTAATTGCGACTATTACTTAAACCGTGATTGCTACTTGAAACCACAACTGTTACCTAAACTGTGATTGCTACTTAAACTGAAACTGTGACTTAAACGTAACGGTTATTTAAAATGACAGCTGTTACCTTAACTATTATTGCTAGATAAACTATGATTGTTACTTAAATTGCCACTGATAGAACAAAATATTGAAATATATATTATATCCAGTATTTTATACTCACATTTATTAATAGTATTGTAGTTAAAACGCAATACTTGCATTTAAGTTTCAACGAATTATTTAATCAAAAACCAATTTAATATAAAAATACCATAATATACTCGTACTACAGCAAAATTAAATAGATAACGACAAGTTTTTCTTTTAAGTATACATATCCTAATCCTAAAATAAACATGAAGTATAGTTTTCAGGCTTTTCTAAACTCGAATTTTTACTTCATGCTCAATCTGGGAGTAGAAAACACTCGTCTAAAGTTTCAAACAACTCTTTTAAAAAACAACATATGTACATTTTACAAAGCATACATATGTACGAGTATACTTAAAAAAAATTCCCTGTATTGAGCACTTGTGAGTTCACTTTTTAAAAATAACATTATTAGTTTTGGATTAATAAAACATTGAGAGTGTCTGTTTGTTTTGTTGTAATCCTGTATTTAGAAACCTGAAAAATGTGCCTTGTGCCTAATTAAGAAGTAGAAAAACTTGTTGGAAGTATAAATAGAATCTAAATAACGCAATGGCCAGGTTTCAAGTTAACACTATTTGTGACAGTTGCATTTTATGATTTTTTTAATTTCTAAGAAATTTCATTCAAAAAATATTAGGTAATATTTAATAAAATATTCAAATTCGGTGTCAATAAAATATAAAAATGTTTTAAATCCATAAATACGCTATACGGTTCCCAGATTAAGTAGGAAGTAAAATCTCGAGTTTAAAAAAGCCTGAATACTTGGATGTTTTAAACTAGATATTTTACTTTATTCATGTAAATGGATGAACTATTGAAAAGAAGTTCAAAATACCCGTATACTTCAAATGTTCCGTTAATACATTTGGTAATGTTTATTTCCAAATATATCAAAATTTGAGAGACTGGAGCAACTTGCTTCGGGATTTGTAGGTATACTTAAAAGAAAATAATCCTAGTAAGTGTAAAAAAGGGAAAATTATTTCAAAATAATTTTGAAAACTCCAAAATTCTGGATTATTTTTGAGTTTTCGTCTGTTTATTTACATTTGCTTGAATTAATTTCTCATCTGGCACTTAGTGAAACATATTAGAATATGTAAAGTTATTTAAATAAAAAACACTTGGTATTGTTTCACAAATTAATTTGTGAAATAATACCAAGTGATTTTTTATTTAAATAACTTTACATATTTGTATTTATATTGTTAATTTAACAAAAAATAAAATCAAGTGATTTCTGGTGAATTGAAAATGAGATTTTCAGACTTTTGGTGGTCTACAGTTGGCAACTAGTTTGGAGTAATAATTGTGTTGCAATTAAGAACAAGTTTATTGTTGTTTGCCATTTATGCTATTTTTGAAACTTGTACAATTTGACCTAAATGTTACATATAGTATCCAATAAGATTTTAGATATTTCATTGTATAATTCAATATCCGTTGGTGTATTTGCACTGGAAATGGTTGTTTGAATGGATGTTTTTTGGCTTAGTTGTCTTATTATCTTTTATATATTAGTATAATGTTTTGCAAACTATAAGAAGCTTAAGCTTATTATCTCAAATTCAAATTGATTTGAAATTAAAATATTCATGTTGGAACTGTATCTTAAGGTAAATAATTACGTCTCATATTCTTTTTACTTGCTAATGACATAATCCCTCTTTTTACCTATTCATATCAACCTTATTTTTCACTCAGCTCATTTCTTGTTACCCTTTCACAAGAGATACAACACCTTTTTTTGAAACGCGTCTACAGATGGCCTATGAAATTGGTTTTAATCTAAGTACCTTTCATTTCTATTCCGATTGTAATTACTCCTTTCACTTTTAATTTTTATTTGTTAGTTTTTTGATCAGAATTTGACCTAAATGTTACATATACTATTATATAACGTTGTGATAAATCAAATAAGGTTTTAAATATTTCATTGCATAATTCAATATCCGGCGGTGTATTTGCACGGGAAGTAGTTGTTGAAATTTAAATTAGAGAAACTGTTTGAAAATCGTATTTAAATCCATACATTTAGTACCTAAGTAAAATGTTATTATTTGAAGTTTTAAATCTGACCTCTAGCAAGCCGGATCGCTGTGTGAATGAAGATGACAACAACACGTTGTTGGTTTGCTTATCCTTTGCATCCTCTATATCATTTTAATGATTGCTTTTTTATATTATCTTTTATTCCACCTTATTTGTCTGAACAGATAACCTAAATGCTAACATTTTTAAATACAAATTGTATTAAATACTAATTTCTTGGTACTATTGTTTCTATTTAAATACCCAAATGCGTATTCTATCAATGTTTTACTAATAAATATAAAACGTTAAATGAACAATTTTATATTACACAATACAAGTATTCATGATTTTAATTTGTAAATAAACATTATTAACACGTGTTATTGGTCATTGTAAATTATTATATTCTAAGATATCCCCAGAATGCTTATTTTTTTAGTAATTATGCAAGAAAATACGAGAAAAAATCAATTAATTTCCAGAACGTTTTTTTAATGCAACGCTACTGGAAAGAAAGCAAAACATAAACTGTACAATCCCATGTTTGCATTAGTCCACTACTCAAGAACGATTTAAGTTATTCGTACAGTGTGGCAGATTTTAAATTTGAGGCGATTTCGGTTGAGAAGTTTAAATAAAACCTCAGAAGTAATTCTCTCCAGAATGATTTCCACAATTTTTTCTTGTAACTTCACAACCGCACGCGCTTTATAATCTGCCACCGGGGGCAGCTCTTCCATTAGGCGACCGTCTAGGGGCGCCTGAATCAAGGGGCGAGAGAACACAGAGAAATTAATAATAAAAGTAGAAAATTGGTAAATGTATATATTTTCCAATGGATGTATACATTTAAGATTTGATCAGGGATTTTTTGTTTTTATAAAAAAGTTTAATTTAAAGTTTCTAACTAGTGTTTTGACTCCTTAATAAAACATGAAGTAAAATTTCTAGTTTGGAAAAGCCTGAAAATTTTTAAAATAATGTTCAGGCTGTACTAAATTCAAAATCTGAAATATTGTGAAGTTTAAAATATACTTTTAAATCAATATGCTAAAGCAATATAGTTTAACTTTCAGAGAATTTTATCGTTTTATACGCGTGGCGCAAGAAGTAAAATTTCGAGTTTAGAAAAGTCTAAAAATTGGTTTAAACGATTTTCTAAAATAACAAATGCCTAAAAAATACAATAGTTATAAAAAGTACTAAACTCTCATTTTCAAAATTATGAAAAATAATAAGTGTCACGTTTTAAGTAAGGTATTGCGTGCATTCGGAATTTGAATATCTAATCATGTATATTGTAATATTAAAACAAGGAATAAATGTTACAACTTCTAGGTTATCATAATAAAGATCTTACACAAACATTTAAAGTTATTCAATTTGTAAAGCCATTAATTTGTTTAAAAAAACACTCCCTTTTTTTAGACGATAAATTTGAAATAATTTTTGAAATAACAATGCATTTTTAACATCTCTAAAAAACTGTAGAAAGACCAGATAACATTTAAAGGTTCAAACTGGGTAAAATAAAACTCTTGTATTGTTCTTATTTTCGGTTGCCCGTGCTTCGATAGGTTATGATCATTTTCAAAGTATTTCAATAAAGAACAAAACAAGTATGTTACTTTACCCCAGTTGAAAATATGATTCCATTAAGAAAGTAGCACAACAAGTATCAGATATAAATAAAATTTAATTTTTTTTTTTTAAGTTTTAACAATTACACATAAAGTAATTATTTTTATGCTAAATATCTACAAACAGATAACATCTATTTACAAGGAAACATTGCATTAATAATGATGATAATCAGATTACACATAAAGTAAATATTGTTTAACAAAATATGTACAAAAATATAAAAAAATTGCACAAGAGCCTCGCATGCACTCATTTTAATCTAAAGATTAAACTTGACATGAAAATTAAAACAATGGCAAAATAATGGCATTATGCAGACAAATACAAACAATAATTAAAGTATAGATAAACTGTAAAATATTTTTTCAGAATGCGGTACGAGAATCTATAAAAATGTAGGCTAAGAAGTTGACATTGTTATAGATATTGACCATAGAATTTATAGAATCTATCAAATTTGATTAACAGAAGAAAAACTAGGCGAATTAAAATGTTCTTAGTATCATTAAATATTTCAAGTATATATTTTTTTGGCTTTTCTAAACTCGGAATATATACTTTATTTTATTTTTCAGGCAATCTGCTATCCCACGAATGCGCGCCTAAATAATGCGTAATTTTCCAAATTGACGGGTGAATGTCTGATGATTTAAACATTAGAAACACCAAGGTGAAGGTGTACAGGGTGTTTTTTTTTTCGTTGATATTATAGGGTATAGGCTAAACGGTAAGAGATACAAAAAAACTAAGATATGTGTCCCGTTCTCTTTTTTAGTGTTTAGTTTAATGGCGCAATCAGATCTAAGCTAACTAGATTGGTTTAGAAGATACAGGGTGATTCTCAAAATGTGCCGAATTTTATTATCTCTTATGACTTGGTTATTTATGGAGATAAAAACAAGGTAAATACAAAAGTTTTATGACTTTTTACGTAGAATCCAGTGGTGTACTTAAAAAAATATAGATGGTTGCATTTTTGAGATATTATGAAAACTAGCATTTTCTTAAATGGGATACCCTGTATCTGAGTACCTCAAAAACTGCATTTTTTCTTGTGATTGCAACAATATGTAACACTTACTAATTTGCTCTGTCCTAAATAGCTAAAATACTAAAAAACAGAAAATATTTTCTAGATGGCCATAGTTTTGAAAAATATTCATTTTTGACTCATTTTTAAAGTTTTTTCTTTATGGCCATCTAGAAAATCTTTTTTATTGTTTTTTTTAGTATTTTAGCTATTTAGGACAGAGCAAAATATTAAATGTTACATATTGTTGCATTCACAAGAAACAATGCAGTTTTTTGAGGTACTCAGATACAGGGTGTCCCATTTAAGAAAATGCTAGGTTTGATAATATCGTAAAAATGCAAATATCTATATTTTTTTAAGTACACAACTGGATTCTACGTAAAAAGTCATAAAACTTTCGTATTTAACTTTTTTATCTCCATACATAACCAAGTCATAAGAGATAATAAATATCGGCACATTTTGAGAATCACCCTGTATCTTCTAAACCAATCTAGTTAGCTTAGATCTGATTGCGCCATTAAACTAAACACTAAAAAAAGAACGAAACACATATCTTAGTTTTTTGTATCTCTTACCGTTAGCCAGTACCCTATAATATCAACGAAAAAAACCACCCTGTACATTCTTCAGAAACTATACAGTTTTCCCAGTCAACGTACATTTGCCATAACTAATACACAGTCATCGTATTTTGCATGTAAATTTTATTATTTTGTAAAAAGCAATATTGTTGTCAGTATTAGTTATTTATTTTTACATGTTAATATGTACCAGGTGATCAGTGTCAACTGTTCTGAGTTGGCAATATAAAGGTGGCATGATTAAACAGTTGGCTATCATGATGTATTCCATATCTGGTTTTAATCTGCCAAACAGAGGTTATGTTTTGGTTATGTTCTAAACTAGATGGGATTTGTATTCGTTATTTTCATATTTTACAAAGTTCTACGAGATAATAAATGTTAAACAGTAGCAAGAAAAAACAATTTTCTTTAAAAAGACTTACTAATCCTTGCTGCTTTCATTTAAATAAATCATTAGCCGAAGATAAGGTAATCAACAAAAGGAACAGGCAATGTTTGTATTCAAATCAATATTGAACTTGTGATTCGCGTAATCAGAGATGTGGAAAAAAGTAATTACAGAGAACGAACGTACAGAATTGTGATCATGATTACATAATTAGTAATCACAGCTATGAATAAAAGCATCTCGTGTTAATGTAATGTGATACAAAATATAGAAAAGTGCGTACAAATATTTTGAGTAATTTGATTATAATGTAGTTATGGAAGTATTAACACAAAAACACATGTTGAAAACAATTTTCTTAGAGAAAACTTCATTTGTGAAGTAACAAACAAAAATAAATTTATAAATATCCATACTGACTAGAGTAAATGTTCAAATGACCACATGCACATTCTAAACAAAGGTCCACTTGCCATCTTCGTTCCGGTTCCACTTTGAAATTACCCCATAACAATAAACATCTCGTGGGGTATTGTAAACGGCATTGTCTTAATAAATTCGGAGAAAACAGTAAACAAGAGTGACAGCACCACGTCTGACAGTTCGGCGGAATTAATAAATTATTGAATCATGTTTGTAAACTTTCAAACATAAAAATGTACTAATGTAGGGATTTTTTTGCTGCCAACCCAGGTAACCTTTGGTCGGTCCTGTCTACCACGATGGCGTGAACAAGGTTTACAGTTATTTTGTCCACGAAATTGTACACGTGGAGATTAACTTATATCATGCTTGAGTACTAATGCCAGCATACGATTGTGCAGATTATATTGAGCATTTGTATCTAGTGGCACTGCAAAAAAGAAACATTCGGGGAATTCATTGATTTGCCCTCGTATTTAAAAAATGTAGAGCATTGTGTTTTGTTATTATAACACCAAGTTGAAATGTATGCATAAATCAAGTTTAAGTTCAAGTTTAAGCTGACTGTATTGTTGTTTTGGAAATGATTTAAATGAACTATTTGAAAACAAGTGGATAAAAATAGCGATCACGTTCCAGATTTGTCACCTTTAAATTATTTTTTGTGGTAATTCCTAAATAATTTTGTTTATAGAAAAAAACTAATTAATATGTACATTAAAATTCGAATTTTAGAAGAAACTGGAGAAATATCATTTGAAAAGTTGCATAATGTCATAAATACCTTTTATAACAAATTGGGATATTATCCAATAGAAGGGAGAAGGCGATTCGAGAACCTACTTTAATTAAACAGTTGAATTAATTTTGTTCTTTACATTGTAGTGTATAAATTTTGAACGAATCAACCTAATAACGTCCGGTTTTTACTGGAAACCTATTTTAACAAGCTTTCGAATACCAACGAAATATATAGGGGGTTCCATAAAAAGAAAAAAAATAAGGTATAAATCCTAAAAATTAATCACCCTACATATTGAAAATATCCTACAGCTAAAAGTTTTATCTGAGACATTTGTTTAACTCTTCACAAACCGAGATATCGAGCAGTTACGACACTTTTTGTACACTCTTTATAGCTAACCACTGATCCAAATGTATGATAGGCGCCACATGTATGATAGGCTTTATAATCAGTATATTGTTTTAATCAAAAACGTTAAAATAGTACTGCAAAATCCGCGTTTAGGCACATAAGCCTTGCATATTCAAAAGCGCATACACGGGAAACACCAGACGAACGAACGTATTTCAGTTTAAAGGATGTATAAACAATTCAATCAATATCGACAGATAGCCCCCTGAGTCTTTCTGCCCACAATTGATCAATTTAAGTGAAGTTGGGGGCGCGGTGGCAGAGCGGTTAAGGCGTTGGTCTTAGCAATCGACCATCGCGGATAAGAGTTCAAATCTCGGGGCCGGTGGAATGAGTAGATGATTCCATTGGGGGCCATGGATGTGTGTAAATGTGTTGTGACGTCCAAATATTTGTTAAATATAGATACCTATAACTTAGTATAAGTTGAATATCTGCTGTGATTAATACAGGTACAGACAGCAAATTAAAATTCATTATTCTAATTATTTATTGAAGTTAATTTGTACAATATAATGTGCGCTCCTGGTAAAATGATTTGTTTTCTCAACTTCGTCGCTTAATAAAAATTACTTCCCGTCGGCCAAAAAATAAAAAATTGCATACACACCATAGAAAAGAATAAGGATTTTTTTGGTGGGTTAACCAGAAAATCGAAAGGGTCAGGCCTTAAATCAAAATTTAACATTGAAACCTACACAAGTCTATCTCACAAATTTCTGAAAATAGGAAAAACTAAAAAATATTTATATCTTCCGTCAAAATTGAGTTAGCTCAATGAAATTATTGTTGATGTTTTGCTATAATTAGGAGAGAAGTGGGGAATTTTTATTTGGTACCATGACCATCTTTTTGGCTTAAAAAAGCGGTTTTATTTGTAAGTATTTTCGGCAATGTTAATAATTCATGAGATACCAAGAAAACGCTAAGAGTAAACATCCACTTCTGGTTTCCAGTCTTCATCTATTTTTAACTGGGCGCCAGATATTATGAAATAGAACCCAAATACAAAATTTTATGACAATCTCATGAGCCATTTTCGCTGAAATCGATAACACTTGATTCAGATTCTTGGGACACCACAACGGATATTTCCGTAAAGAAAATGGGGGGTTAATTTTTGGCCTATCACAATTTCTTCGTTACATAGTAGTGGGGTCGGTAAAAATTAAATAATATAGTTCAAAAATCAAAATTTATGTTAGCTAATAGTAAGGTAACTAAGGCCAGCCAAAAGCCAAACTAAAAAACAAGTGAACTTGTTAATGTACAAGTTAACTACCCTCAACATATGGGACACCTGCATGCAAAGACATAGACCATTATTACAATTGCACTGAATAAACGCTTAGTTCGCATCTGGAAGTTATTATCTTAGTGATTATATTACATCTGTACGCCTTTTCCTTAGCATTGATTTCATTTATAATTATTCAGTATTGTGTTAACTCTCGAACTGTAAACTTGTTTTAAATAAAAACCTTTTTCAAAAATTACTTTGAACAGAATTCAAATATAATTTACATTTCTGTATTAAAAATAAACTAATTGCATATTTAAGTCATCATGTGTGATGTATTAATTATAACTTCAATTGCCAACTTTATTACCTATTTTTTAGATCAATTAATTAAATACACCGTATTCACGTGGCGAAACTAATGAAGCTGTAAATTAATTTCGAAAGGGACATGAAAGCATACACTACACCCAATCATACAAACTATCGGAGATGCGTATTTAAATTAAGAAAGACAATCGACTAATTAATTGAATTCAATGCCTTGATTAAATCTGTAATATCGCGGGATGAAAATCCGAGTTAGTAATTTCCTGTGCGAATTCGGAGAGGTTGATTGCAATTAGGTATGAAATTATTATTGCACGCACGTCAAGTGGAAATAAGAGATAATTGAGCCGGTTTTCGGTTTTTCTCATGCTTTGCTGAATTCTCACAGCGCTCACTAATGTCATGGAAGCGGTAAGTCAGAGGTTAGATGATTAAAGTGTAATTCTGGATTATTGTCGAGTTTACGATTGTAAACAGTTTGTGTTTAAGATATAAGTGTATTGTTTCTATTTATAATAATATTTGTAGTTTTTATCTTTAAACAAAGAATTTTTATCTATTATTCAATCTAAAAGTAACACAGTTTAGAACTCATATTAAATTATATTCACTTTAGTGTTTTTATTAAAGACGGTGACGTAAACTTTGTAGTGCATTTTGATGACACTTGTAAACAAAGTTGAAAGTAATATATAAAATTACGACAATGTTCGTATAAAATGCAAACAATACGTTCTTATTAATAAGACTGTATAAGACAATAAATGCCCATTGAAACAACTACTGCTTGTGCAAATACACCTCCGGATATTGAATTATATAATGACATATTTAAAATCTTATTTGATTTGTTACAACGCTCTATCAAAGTATATGTAACATTAAAAAGGAGAAATAACAAGAATTAGAAATGAAAAGGACTTGGATTATGACTTATGTCTTAGACCATCTATAGACGCGTTTCGAGATTTATCTCTCAGTTTAGGTTTGCTTATGACTGTTTTAAAAAAAATGTTAGAAATAAAATGAAATAAACTTACTTAAAAAAAGTGTTGCGTGTGACCAGATACATAGAAATGGATTGAGTGAAAAATGTAATCGGTATTTATAGGTAAAAAGCGATTATGTCATTAGCAGGTAAGAAGAATATTAGTCCTGATTATTTGCCTTACGGTACAGTTCAAACAAGAATAATTCAAATTCAAGCTATTTAAATTCGAGCGCTGTAACAAATTAAATAAGATTATAAATATTTCATCGTATAATTAATATCCGGACGTGTATTTGCAGGGAAAGTAGTAGTTTCAATAGATCATATTTCATACGAACATTGTCGTAATTTTATAAATAATTTTTTTTAAATAATTTGAATTGTGTCAAAATCTAACCTAATTTTCATGTTTCAAATACTTAAGAAGTATTTAAGTTATGTACGCGTGGTGTGCAGATTGACCGATTGGTTTATCGAACAGTCTGCGCACAAACAACCAAACTGTTTAGTTTGTCTGGTGTGCGCGGATGCATCCCAACCAGACTAAACTATCGGCCGATAGATTAAACTGTAGTGTGCGTGGACTTTTAAAGGGACTTTTTCTAATAATACTGGAAGTTTGTGTAATAGAAAATCAAAAAACATCATACCATTTAAGGCTCTTTAAAAAAAATAGGATCCAATTAAATATGGGCCCAGTCTTTCACTTCAAACATGAAGAGACCACCTATCCTGATTACTCATGACTCTGTATTCATGCGGATTCTAATCAGAATACTAATAGAAGTTGTGTTTGATCACGAAACCATTGTTATGAAAATTACATTGATCTCTAAACAACACGTTATCAAAAAAGTTTTCATTTTCTCCCACTTTATCTAACACCCACACATAAAATTCAATTCGATTGTCAAAATCATATCCATAAAGTTCTTGGCGGCGCTGGATTTTATAAGGATGATATCTGTGTTTTTTAAGATTTTTTGAAATACTTGCTTGACTAATGTTAGTATGATCGGATATCTGATTTTGACTAATATTGGAATTTTTGATAATGGAACAGTAAACACATTTTCTTCATCTTCAGTAACAGATTTCTTTGTAACGGATTTATTATAATTGACACTTTCACTTTCCAGTCAGTAATGACTGGTCACTTTGTGTTCCAGTCAGTCTCTCAGAAACGGTGACAAAAATCGAATAGGGGGTTCCATTAAAAACCATAACTTTGATTCTTTTAGGGCTTTTGGAACACCCTTTATAATATGAAACTAATTTTAAAAAGTAACAACAACAGACCCCCATATATATCTCAATAGTGAACCTTTTTGAAAGTCGCGTACTTTGGCCACATTATTCCGTGCCGCATAGCGTGAATAGGGTGTATAATACATCAAATTAAAGAGAAAAAAAGTCTACAAAATGAGCTCATAGCCAACTTTGGTATCAATTAAAAACATAAAAAAATTCGTTAATAATATCATTAAGCACAGTATTTTTAATGTAAATTGCATATTTTAATGGAGAAACTGCAAAATATTACAGGTATTTAAATTTCTAAAAGTTAGTATATACGAGTAGATACTTTAATTTTTTATTTAAAAAAAAATATCTAAACTGCGTCAAGAAGATAAATGAGCAGCATTGCGGGTGGGAAATATAGTGTGGGTGTTTTGATGGGGTCCCGTCAATAATAACTAAGTTATAAAGGAAAAAAAATCGCCAAAATCGGTTTTTTGGAGTGTGCTTTGAACTAGAGGAATCACTTATGAGTAAGAACTAGAACTAGAGAGCGAAATGGTTTTTATTAGTGAGCTGGCTTACAAGATCTGACTCACTTTAGAGAGCTGGTTCAGTGAGCCAACTCAAAAGAGTTACATGACTCAGTTACGAGCTAGTGATCCGCCGAGAGTTCTGGCTCTTAGAGGTCCATCTGATTGGCCAACTCATTTAATTGAATGACTCGGTGATCAATTATTTGCAATAACAATGTTTGCACAATGTTTGCAATAATTTAATTATAATTTATTGAAAAACTTAAGAGTGAATCAAAATTATAGTAAAGGAGTATTCATTTCGTGCGATTACACTTCATACGTGTTTAAATATATTGAATACGTGTGCGCGCCTATGAAAGCACTACATACATTCAGCACGGTAACGTCGCGATCCAACTCCGAACCTCGGAGTTGGATCGCGATGAGTGAGCTATAGCCTAGTCGGATTCAAGAGCTCCGTAAAACGAGCTAGTTCAGTTGGATCCGAGAACCGTCGTGAATTATCGCGATCCAACTTCGAACCGCGGAGTTCCAACTCCCGATGAGTGAGGCAAATCTTAATCTAAACAAATGAATAACGCAGATATAGAAATTAGCATAAAAAATATTCAGTTTTTTTTTTTAAATTAATTGAGTAGTGTGCAAATGCAAAAAGTAAAAAGAGCATGTTTAGCAAGGCTGAGAGATGTCGGCCTGTGGATCCACGAGATGCGTGAAAATCAAGATCTATTAACACATTGCGAATATACATTCACTTTAGAAAAGCTGGCGAATTAAAATGTTATGGCTCAAAAAGAGCTACATATTTCAAACTGTGTCACTTGGCTCCCCAGATCACTTCACTGAGCTGACTCTTTGAGTCGATTCGCTCAGGAGTTACCCAACTCTACTCTAAACGTTCAACTTTTTTGTTGGTTTTACACCGGACATAGATAGTACTCATTGGCCTGCATATTTTCGCCCATTTAAGCGATTCTCTATCTCTTACCGCTTAGAAGATGCCCATGCATCGATCCTTAATCGGGACACCCTGTATATTAGATAAAGCATGAGGTTATTTGTAAATAAAATCAGCTGATCGATTTTAGCGCCAATTTTAAAATAATTGTAAACGAATTTTAATATGATTATTTGTCTCAGAGTATTGAAAACCAATAAAATTGGTCGAATTTGCACCACGTGACAAGTTTTAATAAACTCGAAAACTACGTGATTCACGTCTCGTCTAAACATTATTTTAAACTTTCATAGTCCCCACGTGTAAACCCTAAAAGTTTTAATAAATGGGAAAACTATCTCCTTTTACAGTTGATCATAGTAACTCAACTCACACAAACATAAAATTAAAACGACAAAAGCTGACAGCGTTCATTTTGCTAATAAAATTAGTTGAGATGTATCGCTTTAATAACAAGAGTGAAGAAATTAAGACAAAATTGTTGACGTTCTGTCCTACGCAACACTCAAACTTTGGAATTTTGGAAGCAGTTTAGAGTTTACTGCAATACCCATTAATACGAGTTTATGGCACTTAAACTATTAAAAAATAAGGTCAATATTATAATTTAACTTCAAAATTAGTTTCGGTTCATTTAAAGATACTGAGTGCAATGTGCCAGGAATGCATTTTCGTAAAATAATCATGAAGAAAACAGGCAAAGTTTAAATATTTCACTCGAACTTTGTTGTTTTTAGAAAATTTAACCCGAACAAAGTCACCATGACTTTACTCTCGTTAAATTAATAAACAACAAAGTTTCCGTAAAATATTTATACATTTTTTGCCTAATAAATAAACCTCTAGTGGTTTTATTCATAATAATTCATCAGATTTATTAAAATATAACACCGAATTTGACCTAATGAAATATTATATTATATAAATAATAAATGTATTTCTATAAGAACATGTTTAATATCTTACTTATGCTTTTTTTAATAAAAAAAAGTTACAAAGAGGATTTTATAATTTTTGAAATGATTCATTATGCGTTTATTTATTATAGTTAATCCATTGATAATGGTCACTTTGTGTCCGAAATGTACATTTGGTAATTCAAATAAAAGTGTGAAGAAAGGTTATTGGTGCTTTATTCGTCAAATATAGTTTTTACTTCAGCCTTCGGGGTGCTTAATTCACGTGTTGTTGTTACTTCCCGATAAACTTTGCTTTTCAGATATCACCATAAAAAAACAAAATCTGGCGAAGTAAGATCTGGCGATCTGGCAGGCCAATTAATCGGACCAGCTCTTCCGATCCACCGTCCGTAGAAATTACGATCAAGTATTTCGCGTGCTGGACAACCATCATGTTGAAACCACATGTTCTGTAGAACATCTAAATTCACGTCTTCCGGCAACTATGGCAGTTTATTGTCCAAGAAATCTCGGTACGTTTTACCATTTTAAATGCCTTCAGTGATGTGAAAACTAATTAGTTTGTCTCCAATTATTTAGCACCGCACGTTAACAAACCAGTGGCGCTGATGCTCAACCTGACGATATTTCAAAATTTTCCTGGGTTACGCTAAAGTAGTTTATGTGCGGTTGCTTCGTATAAAAAGCAAAAGTAGTTTAGTCAATTTAAAACAATTCAAACATGATTACAGCGCTATCTGTCGTGAATCGAAAAAAAAGTTTCGGATAAAAAGTACATGGTTTTTTTACGTAGTATCCGAATATAAGATAAAAAAATTGAGGTTCTTATTTATAATTTCAATGTTGCACCACTCCCCGCCTACAGGGGGGGGGGGGGTGTATCAACTTTATGTTGGAATAATAATAAAATCACAACCAAAATTCTTCATTATTCCAACATAAAGTTGATACAGACCATAACATAGATTTTAAAACTACTTCGTTAATTAGTTCTATCACCAAATTCGAGAAAGAATTACGGGAAGCCATAGAAATTAAAAAAAAAACATCCTTTGTGCCTCAATAAACGAGATGATGGCACAAGATTATCAACTACATGGAAACCTTTAATGAAATAATAAAACAACGACATTTTTAAAGAAATGACTTGCCTCCAATAATTAACAATTTTCGGGATATTTAAAGAAGTTCAAGTAATTCCAACAATGCAGATACATCGGCCACAAATCAAGAAATTTTAGTAACTTCTACATCGAGTGGATCAATGACACGCACCAGATCTAGACTACAAGTCCCTAGTTTATAAAACAAGTGTACTGACAGTGACATCTATCACTCAGTATAAATAAGGTCCTGATGATGGCAGAAGTGATGCTGCCATCCATAGACGGCAAAAAAATATATATATAATCATATTAAGTTACTGACTGTTGGTCTTTCTGCCCTAAGATTTATATTTATTTTAAAAATATAACTAAAAAGATTGAAATTGCTGGATTTGGACTATTATTGTCCAATAAATTTGAAAAAAAATAGTGAAATAGGGTATAGTGCAAGGCTCTACGCGACCGATCTTAATTTTGAGGTTTTCCTAATCTCGAAATATTACTTCATTCTTAATGAAGGAGAGGAAACACTCAATATAAGTTTATTTATTAAATTTTAAATAAATTGGAAATTTTTCGATTTTTTAAAATTTTCTTTGTATGTCGCAATTTATAATCAATTTTAAAGCAATATCCATACGCAACAATCGGCGTAGGCACTATCTCAATTGAAAAGAAAAGCGAGTAGAGAATTAGTCGGGTTGTAAAAGAAGGGATATACGGCGTGCAAAGTAATCACAGAAAACGTAGAAAAAAGTAATTTCCCTTTTTACTCCACTTATTTAAATTATATGCTTATAATCCATTGCATCAATTGTTGGTTTTTTGTTACCCAATATCAAAAATATTGTTTAAAAATGTAAATATAACAAATAAAATATGTATACTTTTATTTTAGAATGCATTCAAAATAACGACATCTAAACTAATTTGTTGAGTATGTTACTATTCTTGCATAAATAAATAAATAAATATATATATATATATATATATATATATATATATATATATATATAAAACTGGCTGGAGGTTTTTGGGCTGCTTTCTCGCGTTAATTGATTTATTTCCGCTCTACATTTCGGCAGCATCACTTCTGCCATCCTCAGGAGCATTTTTATATACTGAGTGATAGATGTCACTGTCACTGTCAGTACATTTGTTTTGTAAACTAGGGACTTGTAGTCTAGATCTGCTGCGTGTTATTGGTCTACTCGATGTAGAAGGTGCTAAAATTTCTTGATTTGTGTCCGATGTATCTGCATTGTTGAAATTACTTGAATTTGTCTGAATATTCCGAAAATTGTTAAATATTGGAGGCAAGTCATTTTTTTGTTGTTTTATTATATTCATCAAAGGTTTCCATGTTTCCAGCCAGTTATATTTTGCTCGCGAAAACCTAAAAATAAATATATATATATATATATATATATATATATATATATATATTGTGACGTTCGCCTTCACAAATGCTCACGGCTAGGTTAGCTTATTGCGGCGCTGGGTCGTGGTTCGTACTTACTTATTACTTACTTCAGCATCAATTGGGCGCCAGCCACAAATGTGACAGATAGGGGAAATAAACTGTTAATTTTAATAGCAAAGTTAGTCAAGATCTAAGTCACGTTTCAACAATAACAATTTAATTAAACAATTAAGCAATGAGTGAAATATTAAATGGTTGTACAAGTATTAAAAGTAGCCACAATACTAAAAAAATAATAATGAATGATTCGACGACTGCCTGCTCGTTGAGTTCGAATTGGTTTTGGCCCGTTCGTAAAAGAAACTAGAGAATGGAATCGTCTCACCAATTTCAAGCGGAGTTCCGTGTTAAGCAGCGTGGGATTAAAGCAGGGTCTAGCGCATGCGGGTAGGTGTTGGCCTGTCTAGAAGCAGCTAAGGGTGGTAAGCGGTGATGCACCCTCCCAGATGCCTTTTTATGCAGCGCCTCCTTCGAACGGGATTCCCTGTTTGCTTGGTTCCGGTTCCCTTCCTGCAGTGTCCCTATTTCTGGAACGGGGCCCTGGTCCTCTGGTGAAGCTACGGTGAAAATACTGGCAGTAACTAGTGCATTTAATGAAGGCCCTACGTGGCTACTTAGCGTAACAGAACGCGAAATTTACGCACAGCGCAAATAACAAAATAAATTAGGAAAGGAAACGGGGCAACACAACGACACAACTCTAACAAAAAAACATGCAATCTACAAAAACTAATAAACAGCGCTGGTGGACGTTGTGTGCGCCTCAAGCCACTCTTAATACACATTAACGCTCAAACAGCTCATCCGACGATAGTTTGATATTTGAATAATAATATAAAGAGTTCATTTAAATCATTTAATTTGTTCTAATCAATATAAGTATTAAGCCGGCTCACCTCGCAAACACATCCGTCCACGCCGCGCATCCAACCCCGAATCTCTTCTTCTCAAACAATATCGCTCCCCCTCCCAGCGCGTTCTCGATTCCTCGAAAACCTCACGCTGATAATTTGAAAAAACTCATAGTCGTAGCTAATGATACGGCATTTAAATATATTTAACAAAAGAATAAAAACGGAACGTTACAATATATAAATATGCTGTGGCCAACACAGGCATTATTGAAGTTAATTTGTGCAATGAAATGTCCGCTCCTGGTAAAACGATTTTTTTTTTCAACTTTGTCCCTTAATAAAAACCACTTTCCGTCGGTAAAAAAAAAAACCATACATACCGTAGAAATGGAATACGGATTTGTTTGGTAGCAAAATTTAACATTGACAACCTGCATAAGTCTATCTGACTCCCACTCACGTATTACGCACTATTACGCACCTTTGAAAATCGTTTCTGAAAATAGAAAAAACTAAAAAATATTTGTATTCCTCGCCAAAATTGATCAATTATTGTTGTTGTTTCGCTATAATTAGGAGAGGAGTGGGACATGTTTATTTGGTATCATGACCACCTTTTTGGCTCAAAAAACCGAATAAATGATGTTTACAAATATTATATTTACCATTTTCAAGAGAACGAAAAGAGCTCCGACAAAAAGCATGTATTCATTATTGTTTAATTTTTGACTCTTACAAGATTTTTCGACTATGTTGCTAGTTTACGAGATACAATGAAAACGCTAAGAGTAAACATCGACTTCCAGTTTCCGGTCTTCACCCATTTTTAACTGGGCGCCAGATTTTATGGAATAGAACTAATATACAAAATTGTATGACCATCCCATAAGCCATTTCGCTGAAATCATGCCACAGACCGACCGACAGACAGACATCATTGATATAACACTTGATTCGGATTCCTGGGATACCAAAACGGACATTTTCTTTGAAAAAAAAAAATTGGGGGCAATTTTTTGCCGATCACAATAAATAAACAAGTACAAACTATTTTAACTAATAAAAATAAATACTATTACATAAACAATAAAAAATGAAAGTACTTATAATCTTTAAAATTAACTTTTATTTAAACTCATCTTGTGAGTATCTCTTAAACGTGATGATTGTTTTTTTAAATTCTGTTTTCACTCTTAAAATAAACATAAAATGTAATATTAAAATGGTTAATTTTGCTTTTAAATTATAACATTTTTTCTAAAACACATTTTCTAATTTTTCTATTTTGTGAATACCCTACATATACAACAGAATATATGGGGACCTCGGTTATTTGAAGATATAGAGAGTCGGTTAAATTAGGGCAAAGTTGCGTATTTTAAGGCTTAATAATAACCTAAAAACAAATTTTAAATATCGGTTTTCGTTTCCGAGATATTGTCAAAAAGCTGATTTTTTGAAATTTCGTTTTTATTTTTTTATTCAAAAACTATTGAATTTACATAATTACAACTTTAACATTATATGATAGATCTAGTGGCATATTTTATTTTAGGATAACTATAACATTTACCAAGGGACCATAGCCAACTTTTGTTTTTGGGCGCCATTTTGGATTTTCATATTTTTGAAAATAATATTTTTTTTTCTGAATTCAGTTATGTACCACAATTATAATTTACTGAACTCTTAATGTGTAAAATTGTAATCATTTGGTTTTTGAAAAGAGTGCCTTGAAAACATTTGAGTAACTAACTCATTTGACAACTTCTAGAGCCCACAATTTGATTACGTCACACTTAAGGACGGGCATCTAGCTAATTCAATACTGTACTAATAGAAAACGTATTTGTTAATAAACTAAATACTGATAATAATTATGCATTAGTATTACTTACAAGTATAAAAAGCTGGAAACACTATAAAAAGCTGTATATTGATATAGAATGTATACGTTAGATTAGCAAAGTATATCCAGAATTTAGACGCAAAGTCAAAAATGATTTACAATTATTCACCATAATTTGTCTGAAATGGGTAGCGCTGTAATATAATTCTGATACATAGATACATTTTAAATGAAATTCGTCCTTTCCTGTGTGTAGAATAATAAACTTTTATCGTTGCTCTTAATTTGAACACGACGCTTTTTTACTTTAGGTTATGTGTGGAAATCGTTACTTATTATTATTATTACAAAAGATTGACAGTTATAAATTCATTTTGACTGCTAAAACTAAGTGACCACTATCAAGATTTTGTTAATTAATAAATGTTACGTCATTGTTTGCGGAGCACTCTTTACAAAAAAGTAAATATTATAATTTTAAGTATCAAATCTAAAATAAACTATGAGTGTGATACATCACTGAGTTCAGAAAAAAATACTCTTTTAAAAAACATGAAAATTAAAATGGCGCCTACAAGAACAACAAAAGTTGGCTTTGGTTTCCGGGTAAATGTTAAAGTTATCTTAGAAAAAAATATACTACTAGATTCCGCATTAAAATGTGCCTGCATAATATGAAAGTTATAAATGTCTAGATATAATAGATTTTGAAAAAATAAAAACGAAATTAAAAAAAATCAGTTTTATGGTGATATCTCGAAAACAAAAAAAGATATTTCAAATTTGTTTATAAAATATTGGTAAGCCCTAAAATAGTAACTTTGCCCCAATTTGACTGAATCTCTATCTCTTCAAATAACTAAGATCCCTATACATTCTGTCGAAATGCGGACACCCTGTATTAGACTTTTGAAAAGTGGTTACATCGTATTTTAAAAGCATTCAGGCGATTGTAGAATGAGTAAAATTTTTTTTGTTAAATTGAAAATACAAAAGTTTCACCTATCCTGGGACAATCTGTATATAAAATGTAATGAAATTATCGCATTACTTAGTAGTCCTGTAGTTCCCTTAATATTAAAAATACAAAAAACTGTTTCAGATGCAAGTTGAAAATCATTTTCTCAGCAACATATACTCTTCGCATATGCATGGTGTCCTATGAATCCTGGGTGCCATTGACGACTTGGTTATTTTAATTATAACATTTTGAAATGAATGCCAGTTTGTTAATATATATAACATTTGGTCTAAGCCGTACAGTTATTATGCGGCATAAGGTATTCGGACACTTTATGAACAAAATTACGCTTGTCGTGATTTCGTAAACCTACCATATTTCTGAAACTAAATGAGATAGAGAATTGCAGTTTTTGTCACTCTTTTGAGCATTGATAAAGTTGCTCAACAACACGATAAAGTTGCTGCGCTGAAGATAGGTGACTTTGAAATAAAAGCAGTTGAATTTTTAATGAAATGTAACTTGAATTTTTAAATGGAAGTATATAATTTGTTTACATATTTGACTCCAAATTTAATTTTCTTTTCATTTTGTTGAACATTTGTACCCGTAGATGTGAGATAATTGTTTAAACACTTAGGAAAGTAAGGAAAAAGTGAATAACTTAATTATACTTGTGTTATGAAGAAAATTATTCCATGCAACTTTCATCTGAAACATTTTTTCGTATGTACAATATATAGTGAGCTATAGAACTTTATGTCCTCGCTGAAACACCCTGGGTATGTATTCATGATTAATTTATTAATTCAAATTGTAGAAGTAAATTGTAATCGTTTTTCTTAAAACTAAAACAGAGTAATTAAATAACGTTTTTTGCAATACATTGGCCTTATTAAAGAAAAGTTTAAGACAATATTGAGTGCACAAGGCGTGATAATTTAATTCAAAGAGAAAACGAGTGTCAACATTTCTCGGCTTTCGGCCATTTTCAGTTATCTCTATCGTTTCATTTTTATTTAAATTGCATCGTCAGGTTTCGCAATTTTATATCTATTGTAAGAGGAGAAAACCTCTTCTATAAATATTTGATTGGATATCAAATGTTATTGTTACTCTGATTGATTTTCACTTTTTGGAACAGAATACTGAAAACAAATATAAATCGAGTAAGAAAAGAACATTTATTCCGTATAACAAGAAATAAAGTGTTAGTTTATTTTTAATAATTTGATACGATTGAAGTGTAAATCAAAATTACAAGAATAATTAAAATAATAAAGTAAAATAACGGTTATGTATGTCTATCAGAGCTGGGCAGGATTTAAATCATTCGGGATTGGAAAGATCTATTCAAATATTTTATTAGAAAATGATTCGTGATCCGGATTCGTTATAATTATTTGAAAGGATTCGTATTCGAATCCAAATGTAGGTGATTCGAATCTTTTTAAAATGATGATTAGAATTATCGCTATAAATACGGAGAGAACACGCTGATTATAACAGTTTTTATAATATTTTATTCAATAAATTTAAATAACTTATCCAATAAGTTAAATAGTTTTAAAACTATCAAAGCTATTAAATATGACATATTTTAATAGCATACTTAAACTTTTTTTTTTAATTTTAGGTATACTTACATATCCCAAAGCAAAAATGTTTGAATATCAGATAGAAAAAATGAACGTTTGTAAAATGTATTAAACATTAAACATAATTTACTGAAGCTGAATTTATTAAAGCCTAAAAATTTAGGATTTCCAAACTTTTTTAATCTAGTAATTTTACTTCATGCTTAATTAACGAATGGATACATTCGCTAGAAAAATTAAATTGAAACAAATTGGAAATATGTATAATTTAAAATTGGGCTTAATAATTTTAAAATAAAATAATAATTTTAAATTAAAAAAATATTTAAAAAATATAATATCTAATTATGCTCTAACATTTATTGTTAAAATAAGTTAAAGATCATCAGTTCAAACAAATACAAAATATTACTATTATATTACCAATTATACCAGTAGATGGTATTTGTAAAATCATGGTTATTCATAAATAACAATATCTTTGTTTTTGAGGTACAACTCAAATACTTGGACAATACATTAAAAACTGTCGGATGAAATAAAACTCGAGGTCTCAACTTTTTTTCAGATTTTTTCTATAATCTGAAAAGAGGTTCATAAATAGGATTGAGTAAGGTCCATTTTAAGCCAAAACTGCAAATTTTTCTAAATTGAGAATCTAAGGTAATGACGTCAACGAATATTTTTTCCCAAAAACATACCTATATTTTAGGATATTTAAAAAGAGCTAATTTTTCTGCATCAACTTTGTAAAGAAGAAAATTTGCTATCTTCTTTCGTTAAAAAATTACAAACAAACTTTAAAAAAAATATTATCAACAGTTCACAATTCTCACGACTTAAACAAGAAGCCTTTGAAAGCAAATAACAAAGTCGCATCTGTCAATAATTAAACTGATAGTTGACAAATATTGTTTTGTTGTCATTTGATTTTGAAAAATGTTTGCTAACAACGAAAATGTTGACAAGCTATTAGTTTATGAAGAATCTCAAAAGAACCCTAGAAGAGCAGTTCAATTATACGCCCTGAGATACCCTGAACGTGTTATTCCGACCTTAAAAATATTTGCAAGATTGGAACGCAATTTACGTGCAAACAACGAGGCATTTTCTGCTCGAAAGGGAAGAAAAATTGCTAAAAGGATCAATTCTGACAATATTGTGGGCACTGTTTTGCAGTATTTTCAAGACCATCCAACTCGATTCGGCAAGCCTGTCGTGAGTTGAATTTAAAATATTGTTTGGTACGACAAATTTTGAAAGGAAATGGTTACCACGATTATAAACTTCACAACTTAGAACACTTGTCAGATCAACATCAACGAAGAATAAATTATTGTGTCCAAGTGATGGTAAACTTAGAGATCAATGATAATCGATTTTTCCAGCATGTGTTGTGGACGGATGCAAGCCGTTTTGTTAGTAACGGTAAGCCCAATAAAAAATGAACATTTTTGGGCTACTGAAAATCCACTTCGGACACTTCGGTATTAACATTTGGTGTGGTATTATTTATGGGCATTTGATTGATCCATATTTTTACGAAGGAGTTTTACGCAGTGAGCAATATTCGCAATTTCTTCAAGAACAACTTCCTATGCCATTACAGCTGCGAGCAAACATGTTTTCAGCATGACGGAGCTGCACCGCATAAAGCACGAGTTGTCTAACAATATGTAAATGAAACTTATGGAGAAAATTGGATACGTATAAATGGACCGATACAGTGGGCGCCTAAATCACCGGACTTGTTCCCACTAGACTTTTCCTTGTAGAAAACTTTAAAAAACAAAGTTTACAAAACACCATCTGTTAACTTGGAACATTTAAAAGAAAAAATCAGACATGCTTGCGATGGACTATCTAGAGAAATGTTACGTAAAGCTTCAGTAATAGAAGTAAGGCGGAGATTGGATAAGTTTTTAGAAGCAGGGTTGTTATGTTTAAAACACTTTGTTTTAAAACAGTGTTTTAAACATGTTTAAAAACAGCCGTCGTATTTTAAACGGTTTGGTTTTAAATCTTAAATTTGTTAAAACATGTTTTAAACCTTAACATTGTTTAAAACGTTTTTTTTTTTTGTTATCTTAAATTTATTATTATATTTTTTTAAAGATTTTTTGTTTACGTTTTTAAATGTTAACTAAATGATTAAAGATATTTCAAACTACATTAATGAACTTAATATTTTATTACAATAAAATATCACAACTGTGTGTGCAGTAATGTGATTTTTAAATACAGGGAATTTTTCTTTCAGGTAAATTAAATTTTACGACATTTGTTACTTTTTTAGAAGATTTCAATTTGAATCTTTAAACGATGGTTTTCCACTCCCAGACTAAGCTTGAAGTAAAATTTCGAGTTTAGAAAAGCTTAAAAATTTGGATTGGCCGCGCAGCGAAGCGGAGCGGCCAATCCAAATTAGGCTATTCTAAACTCGAAATTTTACTTCATGCTCCACCCGTATAAAACACTGATATATCGGAAAGTTTAAAATATACGGCTTTAGCAATCTAATATGTAGATGTGAATAAAACGTCATTTAAATTCTGCGCTGAACAAATTGTTTATATCAGTGATTATAGGCAACCCAATAACTCTAACGTATATTAGGTTGCTTATAATTGTTGTTGTATGTGTGTGTTTTTGAACTTCACTGTAAATCAGTGTTTTTAAGCGTGGCGCATGAAGTAAAATTTCGAATTTAGAAAAGCCTAATTTGGATTGGCCGCTCCGCTTCGCTACGCGGCTAATCCAAATTCGTAGGCTTTCCTAAACTCGAAATTTTACTTCATGCTTAGTCTGGGAGTGGAAAACACTCGTTAAAAGCCCCAAATTAACCGCTTTGAAACAACGAATTCCTGCAAATTCAAAAAACGCTGTAATTATCGGGATATGTATACTCAAAAGAAAAATGTTCTTTTACTCTGTTTTAAACGTGTTTTAAACGTGTTTAAAACATGTTTTAAACACGTTTTAAACATGTTTTTAATCGTTAATGTTTCAAACGTTGTTTTTTTTTAATTAAAATGAAAAAAAAATCGTTTTTTTAACAACGCTGTTTAAAAGTGGTGGTTACATTAAAATGTTGTTGTAGTGATTGCCTACATACTTTGTTTCTTTCTGTATTAATTTGTTTAGTGTTTTTTCTTTAGTGTTAAGCGCGATATTTATTTATTGTAACTTATGCGTATTATTATTTTGTTTTTATATATTTTTGTAATGTTGTAAAAAGGAGAAATCCGTAGATTATTAAATTAATAATAATAATATAGTAACATATTATGTGCTTTTAAATGTTTAATTAATGATAATTAATAATACTAATTAATAATGTTTTATTACTGACAGATGCGACTTTGATATTTGCTTCCAAAGGCTACTTGTTTAAATCGTGACAATTGTGAATTTTTGATAATACTTTCGTCTAAATTTGCTTATGATTTTTTTAACGGAAGAAGATAGAAATTTGTTTTCTGTACTAAGTTAATTTACAAAAATCAGTTCTTTTTGAATATCCAAAAATGTAGGTATGTTTCTGGGAAAAAAATATTCAATGACGTCATTACTTCAGTTTCCAAATTTAGGAAAATATACAATTTTTGCTTAAAACAGATCTTACTCAATTCCATTTATGAACCGCTTTTCAGATTTTATCTATCGTTTTTTCTTTTCTTATAATAGAGCTGAGACATTGAGTTTCTAAAATCTAAACATTATTAAGTTTTAAAATTAAATACTATCGAATCTTACGAAAAAATATAACTTACTTGATAAATGACAAAAACCTTTAAAATTCATAAAAAAATGTAAAACATTAAAAAACAAATACAAACATAAACCTTTAGAAATGTTCTATAATCAATCTAAATCTGTCAAAATATATGTAAATAATAGCAATTGCTTTAACATTATATTACCTAAGAGGCAAAATCATTAAAATGGATATGATAATGACTAATTCCTCAAAAAGTATTCGGATCAATTAATACATAAAGTCATATTTTAAACTTTGAGAAAAATTACAAAATATACGAGGTGGCCCGAATTCGATGTTTTTATAGGGTATCTCGGTAACCAAAAGAGTCAGAAAAAATCTGATATACACGTCATGATCTCTTCTGAGAAAATAGCAATGTCATTCATGGCTAACTTGAGTAGTTTAGGAGATAGCCTATTTTCAATTGTTGGCTATTTTAAAATACATCTTTTTCTCAATAACTATGAGATATACAAAACAAATAGTACAATAGTTATTTGTGTAGTTTCCTTTGTAGAATTCAGGGGCGTACTCATTTTTGGCTAATGTGTAAAACAGGGTACATACTCCATTTATATACGTTTCCATGATTTCCATACACACAGTTCAATGGTTCTCAACATGTTATTTATATCGATTTGTGTGATGGTGTGTGTGTATGCTTTAAAATCAAAAATTAAACGTCAAAAATGAAACGTACAAAATTTAAAAAATCGGATATTTTCAACTTTGCTAATCGGCACATTTGAGTCTCGTTGTGTCTCGTGCCGGGCGTGTGTTTGTAGGTCGGAATGACCTATCCGAAGGGCCCGTTCGGTGTTGGGAACGGAAGCTTAGTATAAAAGGAATTTCACGAATGATTTTTTTTAAACGTACCCGACACCACTAAACAATTACAATTGGAGTAATCACAAACTGGCAAATCCATCCCAAAGCCGAATATACCTCAAATATTGATAATTCAACTTGAATTAATTTTGCATAAGAGGGGTTTTTAGTCCCATAAATGGGGGGCGGGGATAACAGAAGGTATGCGTCAGGCATTTTCCTCCTTGGTCTCAAAAAAAATATATAAACACACCAAAAATCGAATCTGCGCGGATTTTCTACGGGTTCTTAACGAGTGGCCTGATGTACCCCCTCACACTATTGTTGCTCTGCCGACGCTCCGATGTCCCGTTTTCAATAATGACCCACACAGCGGCATTCGGTGGCGATGGGAACATTTTAATATTTCCAATTTATAGTTACCTTTTTTATTCGGCATTTAATCGCGACCGGACTTGTGCCAAAGGGTCAAGCATACAATTTTACAACGGAAATGACCCGTCCGAATATTTGATTAACCTAGAAGTATGTGGAATAGGCACTGTGCGCAAAGCCATTTATTCTATTGCAAACCTTTTTCCTAACCTAACCTAACGTAGAAGTATGTAGAATAGACATTGCGCACAAATAGACTTACGCAATTTATTCTATTGCAAACCTTTCTCCTAATCCAAACTAACCTAACCTAGAAGTATGTGCAATAGGCATCGTGCATACGCAATGTATTCTATTGCAAACCTTTCTCCTAACCTAACCTAACCTAGAAATATGTAAAATTGGCATCGTGCACAAAAAGACTTGCGCAATGTATTCTATTGTAAACCTTTCTACTAACCTAACCTAACCTAGAAGTATGTAAAATCGCTAGCGTGTGTAAATATACTTAAGCAACGTATTCAATTTTAAACCTTCCACTTAAGCCATAAACTAGTAGAAATATGAAATTCATCAATGTCAATGGTTAGTCAGTCTTAAAATCTATTTTAATTTTTCACACTTACATTTTTCTGTAATAGATTTTTCATCAATTTTCAACTAATCAGTTCTTTTCAGAATCACGAACAATATTTAAAAAGCTTGCATGTACTTCAACAGTCTTAAAGTTATTATATTGTTAATTCAATTGCATACAACCTACAGTTGTTTAAAGTGTATTAATATTAAATACATGGTGTTTGAAAAAGAACTCCCTAGTTTTATTGTGTCATAGAAACTGTTCAAAGTGATACACACTATTCTAGTTTGTGTTGTCTGATTCATCAACTGTCCAAGCTCCCCTGCAGCTGGCACGTCTGCTTGACCTTGAGACGGCGCCAGGGCTCAGTTTGCTTAATTCAGTTCAGGCGTGCAGTGCAGTGCAATGGCTACTCCGCAACAAAAAGCGCAGTGTGTTACTTGGCTTGTGAAAACTAAATCCGTTATAACAATGCAACGCAATTTTAGACGTCAGTATGGTGTTGAACCTCCTAGAGCCAAAACTATCTAGCCAATGACTTCTTTGGGCTCCGAACACACGAAACACGGATCTGTTGAACAACATCTTCAGAAGTTCTCGGTCTACCTGGCGATTTCCCTTTTAATACACTACCGGTTTCCTGGCAAGAATGGAGCCAATGACGGATAGTTTTCGCTGTAGGAGGTTGAACACCATACTGACGTCTAAAGATACGTTACACTGTTATAACAGATTCAGTTTGCACCAGCAAAGTAGCACACTGCGCTTTTTAGACTAGAATAGTGTGTATCACTTTGAACAGTTTTTATGACACGATAAAACTAGGGAGTTATTTTTCAAACACCCTGTAGTATGTATTATAAAGTTACTACCGTAAAGCGTGACCATGGGCATGATTTGGCTCACGGTCTGCGTTCTTGTATTATTTATAAACAACAATTTTATTCATACATATTTGCATGAAAGAGGGTTAATCGTGATTACCTAACCGTGGAAGTACCTACGGTGCAAGTGGGCATTGGTTAAAGTCCATAAGCTATTACCAGAACATTGCATTGTTTACTTTTACATACAGCGGCATTCGGTGGCGAAGTGAACATTTTGTTTCCGATTGATCGCGATCAGATTTGTACTAACGTGTTGGGAATACGATTTTACGTCAGAACTGGCCCATGTGAGGGTTTGATTCGGTGTAACGCTAGCCGAGCGTAAAAAGTTTAAAAATGTTTGACAACTTGTCAGATTAGGCCGGCCATATTAAAAATTGTATTTATTTAAAGCACACTTACATCCACATGTTGAAAACTACTGAAGTGGCTGTGTTGCGCACGCGCAAACCTGTCAAAATCAACCATGTATCCTATTCTTTTCTTATATTCCAACTTTTAATTTCAGAGTTATGACAGAAAGATTTTTTTTAAAGGAACACCTGGTATATTTTTAGGAGCATTTCAAATTAGCTTTACATTAATATTATGTAGTTAATAAGTATTCAACCAAATTAACGAAAAAATATTATTAGAAAGTAAGTTTAATTTAATAAATAATTTTAAACTAACTGAAAACTAAATGAAATACCCAAGAACTTTAATTTAAGTATAATAATTGAACTGTGTTTTCATATATTTTGTAATGATAACATGTCTTTTGTCTAATATAAATGTCTTTCTCTTACTTTGAAGTAAAATATAATATATTTTCAATATAAAACGCAATTCATTTTTGTTTTAAAAATACACACGTGAACATACAAAGTTATTCGACAAAGAGTTATATTTTGAAATTTTGTAAATGTATATAATTACGATCATTAAAATAAACTAAATAATAACAATTTTTTATCACACTAAAATTTCTTCATAATTCGCATAATTTTTTTTGTTCCATGATAACAAGTTTTATGTATAATCTGTCAAATAGTAGAATGTTTGACAAGTTTTGAAAGCTTCGTATTGCATCCAATACCAAATTGCATTTACGAGCCCGCAGGGCGAGTAAATGCAAGGTATGAGCATGCAATGCAGCATATAAAACGTGTTTAACACTCTACTTTTCCTACGACCAAACAGCGCAAAGTATAACCGTTGGACTAAAAACTGGACAAAAATACTAATAAATAAAGTTGATTGATTTGCAATATTTATGACATATATGTGTTCTAAAGACTTTAATTAATAGGATTTAACCCGAAAATGTAATATTAAAAAAACGTTAAATGTCTTGTAGTGATTATGCTTTTATAAGAAAGTTTAATTACATAATAAACTCACAATGTCAAATCAAAATCGACACTTATTATAAAACATAATTCTATTACTAGTTATTTATCTTGATAGTTCACATATAGACCACAAAAGTATGCGCTATTCATGCATTTAAATTCTATCGCAGAATTGTCTTCAAAGTGTAATAACTTCCTACGTTGACGATAAATCTGAGGAAAAAGCCTATGCATTTATTCTGTAGTATGCAGAAGTGATTATGAAATATAATTTTGTTCAATGCACAGGTTTAGCGACGAAGTGTCTGTTTTCGGGAGCGGTCGAAGGAAAAGTAAATTTACTTATTATTTATCATTTATCACACTCAAATTTCTTCATTATTCGCATTAAGAATTGGTCCATCCAGTTTACAAGCGTACCAGTAAATGTAGAACTACTCTCGATTTAGTTTGTTGTTAGTATAAAATTAGTGATTAAATTAACTCCAGCGACAAACCATTGAACTGGCAATCGGCATAACAAGCATTACTGGAGTGTTTAAAACCCACACTGGTTGCTTCAGATTGGGCATCAAAGCGCTTGGTCTGTTAACGTGTGGTGCGGAATAATTGGCGACAAACTTATTGGTCCTCACATAATTGAAAGCAATTTAAATGGTGAAATGTACCGAGATTTCTTGCACAATGAACTGTCACAGTTGCTTGAAGACGTCACTTTAGATGACTTTTTTTTATGAGGATGTCTGAAAAGTAAAGTTTACCAGGAAGTACCAACAACTCGTGAGAATATGATAAAACGAATAGAAAATACTTGTACCCTTATTAATAGAGACATACTTCTCAGTTGTCTACGGTCTTTTGAAAAGCGGATCGTCAAATGTATTGAAGTTCAAGGTCACCATTTTGAGCATTTACTAGAATTAAGCACCCCGAAGGTAATAGAAAACGACTACGCCTACGTCGTTGATTTTGGATTTCAGCGCTAACGGATTCCTTGCATGAAAATGTTAAACTTAGGATTTTGCAATTTTTGTACGATGCGTATTTTTCAAAATATACGCTATTTAGTATTACCAGTAACTTCTAAGAAATAAAGATAGAGTCTTGAAAATTAGTTGAACGAAAATGTATTGTTATTGCCAAATTATGTACTTACCCACACTTACGATTGTAATCTGCATGCAGATTTTTTATGTAAAAATAACTACTTTCTATGTATTTTATAGTAAGCCTGTAAAGTTGTAACAACAAAAACACTTAGTGAGCTCGTTCTGTTATGTTCCTATCCCTATTACATAAAATAATATATAGTATTTTTGACCAATCAGATAATAAAGTTCACTATATTTAATATTGTCTTGCGAATATAAAGTACTACTTTAATATAGTAGTAGAATAAAATACCTTTATTTTAAGAAGTGTTGAAATATGTAATAGTATTTCAAATCGTGTCAAAATAAGTAGATATAAAACGCCGGAGGTTGGCGCATCTGATTGCGGAACCGCGCCGAAGTATGTGAAAGTCAAGCAACTTTGGTCTTGGTCTGTAGTTTGGTGGATTCGTCATTGGGATAAAATGAATGACGCTTTTTCTCGATGCTCTAAAGTAACAAGCTTAGTTACACAAACACACAACTTACACGGTTAAAGAACCTCTCGGTTGATGGCCAGTTAGGAAGATCCTAAACAATTACTACTAACTAAATATAGAAATGTATTGTTAAAATAAATGTTTATTTAATTACCGCGGTGATGTAGTGGTTATGATTGTTTGATATCACGCAGACAGACAGGCCTGAGTTTAAATCCCTGAGGTGGCATTTCGGATGCATTTTTTTTGTCTGTTTTTTTTTACCTCTTCCACTCTTTTAATGTACTAAAGCAGAAATGGATCTTTGACGGTCGCTGCTAGCCAAAGGTTCTTCACGAATGTTCTTGTATTTATTTTCTTCAATTACAAGCCTCTGTCACTTAGCAATTGGATATAAAACTTTGTATGCAATTTGTACATAAATAGTCTTTATTGACTTGCCATATATATGGCCTCACTCGCTACGCTCGCTCTGCCATAAACTGTAGGGCTCCTTAATAAAGACCTAAATTATGTACTTATTAAATAAATACTTATTTCCTAATTCATTTTAACAAATTCTTGCATTGGTTTTGTTAATTTATTATTATTAATATATCAGAAAGTTATATATTATATAATTTACAGTCAATAAATTGCAAAATTTCCATGATTTTAGCAATTTGACTAATAATTGTCATCAAACTTTAACATTTATCTACAAATGTTTGAATATTTTAAGCACAATTGTTTTCATATTTAACAAATTTCCTCAAAATTGACAATAATTACAAACAAAATATATGAATACATTTTAAAGTTTTACTTATGAGCTTTGGTAATACAGTACAATCAAATCTACTCCGTCCGAGTATTCGATTATTTCTTAATATTTTTGATTGTACGACTTTTCTTAATACATATTTTTGTTTGAATAAAAATTAATGACGAAATAAGCTATTCATTATTGTCCAATGAGTGTGTCCACGCCTTAATTAAGCATGAAGTAACATTGGAAGTTTAGAAAATCCTGCAAATTTGGATTTGCGCTAGGCACGCATATACATTAACTTCAACGATTTTCTGTGTTGATAATGAATACTTAGGTTTTGATTTTTTTATAAAAAATGACTGGTAAACGTGTTTACAAAACAATGAAATGTTTTTTATATTATCGTTTAACGAAGAAAGCACTATAATAGACACTTTAAATTTTTTATTGTACATTAACATTAGCATGCACGCATGTATTTAAACCGATCAAAAGCTTTATTTAATTTAAAAAAAAAACTGGTACATTTTCGAAAGTATTTGTACGAATTACCGGTAAACCACTGATCAATCCTACCGTTTTACCAGTATTAAAATCCATATTCACTATATTTTTATTAGATTCCTTAGTTCATTTTATTTCAAATTATAATTAGTCGTTGTTATTTTATAAAAAAATGTTGAAAGTGCAAGCTTGCATTGCCATGAGGAACAAAAAGACGTAACTTATATACTCGGGGGAAATATTCAAATTAATTAGAATAAAACTACTTTGAAAAAAGCAACTAAAATAAACTCAAATTGTTGAATATCGGCTTAACTTAACCTTAGTTTCAATTGCTCAAGGGGAAATGTAAGTTGATCTGTGTGTTATCTAAACTAGGCTGAACTACTAATGTACAGGTATCTCAACGTCAGTTACATTTTATTCAAAGATAAATTTATTTGTCAATTAAAATAGACATTTTTATTTGCACCAATGTCAAAAATAAGAATTTATTGAACTGTTACTAAACTGTATTCAACGAATAACAATTTTTCGCTTTGTCTGTCGTTTCTGAAACCCGACATTATTCACGTAAACTGTCGTTTTTTCTTCGGATAAAAAAATTACCAGAAAGTAAACTTGTTTGAAATTATCATACTGCGTATTTACCAAATAATTTTGCGCCTTAAGATAAAAATAGAAGAAGATAGTAAAGATACATTTTAAAGACTATTCGTCCAGCCTTGAGTTGAGACCTGATAGTTGTTAAACAGTTAAAATATTGAATCAGTCTTATTCAAATGCACATTAAAATAATGGTTTTAATAAATAGCTATTATTCAAATCTTATGCTAAATTTAAAATTCGATAGAACGTTCTTATTATTAATATTTCTGGAAATCTTCTATTCAGTTTTTTTCAGTAAAAATCCTGCACTTCTGATATTTATTGAAATCTCCTCATGAATTTTAAACGATTTTCAAACAGCTGTGAGAAATCTGTGCGTTGTCGGTGCCGGAATAAATTTGATTTAAACTCATTGATCCGCTCGCGTTGGCATTAACCTTCCCGAGCAAGCATTTAAATAGAACATTCCTTCGCATTACAAGAAGCAGAGCACACAAACACTTTTATAGATCGCAAAAACAACACGCATTAGAGTTACCAGAATAAATCTGTTTAAGTAAATAGCACATTTTCAATTTCCTTCCTTATGTAAAATTAAACGTGTTTACTAAATGGGAGGACAATTGTCATTTTTCTCACTTGTAAGCAAAAAAAATGTGTTTGGTGAATAGTAACACATTTAGTCAATTTCTATCCCTAATGAAAAAATTATAACATACCAATTTCGGTTATATAAATGTTTTAGAATAATTACCTACACTTATTTTTTTCGATAATAGTCTATTTTTATAAGTTGTAGGACTTGTACGTGAACCTAATTACACCCCTGAGGAAACTTCTACTTATGTTAATAAAGCCTAATGGGAGTAAAAGTTGTTCCAATATTTACTTGTGGAATCAGTTTGTATTATTGAGGATAATATGTTTGCTATTTGTTATATGGCAATAATGCGCTGCAATGTGCAATATTGTTGTTAATCAAGTACAAGGGAGTAATACTGGGTTACATGTTGGAGTTAACCGGAGTAACTTGAGCTCGTTGAAAATGCAATTTGATTTGTGTTATAAATGCAGTTAGGCGTGGCTTAGTTCTAGGAAATAAGAGACATTACGAAATTATAAATGATTTAGGTGGGGAAAGTTAATTGTAGTAAAAGGCGAGGGTGCGAGTCGAGGTAATTATGATTAAACACTTATAAATTTATAAAATGTAATAAGTTACGGATGTGAGCACCAAATAAAAGAATTACCAGTGTATAAAAAATAGTAAAAATTTAATATGGTGTACAAAAATATATAATTAAGAGCAATTTGTTCCGTCGTGCCGTTAAGCTTGGGTTAAATTATAATTTAAACAAACTTGCACTAAACTTAGTTAAAGCTACTATTGGATATCTGGCTGTAATGCTAAGGTACACCATCACTTAACTTGAGTTATCTCTGAAGCCACTTTTACAAATGCCTTCAAAAACACCGAAAATGCATTACCCTTTTTAACGACGAACATAAATGCGAGAATAAAATAGATTATGTTTAGAGGCTTACTGTACTGTTGTTTTACATATTTGAAAAATAAATTAGTCTGAATTGCTAAATACAGGGCAATTCACGACGTTATCCCGCCACTTAAGGGGTGTATTCTAGAGGTCATTTTAAGCAAAAAAATTCGTATGAACACAGGTCCGATTCTCAAAAATAAGCGAGTTGTAGGAAATCTAATATTTTTGTATTTTCGCACCTCACACGGCTATTTTGATAATAATAGCCGCGTTCAAACAAGGTGGAGCCTGTCATTACATCACTTTTGACGTATTGACTGCTTAAGTCTGTTTGGTGTAGGATAAAGTGCCTTGTTTGATTTTTGTAATGCCTTTTACAATTACTACGGAGGAGTACGCCGATATTGTGTTTATTTTTGGTTTTGCAAATGTAAAAATAATAAAAAGGTTAAATCTAAAGTTTATAAATCAAACTCGTGTTTATAAGAACTATTTTGCTGAAAATGACCTTCAGAATACACTTCTTTAATGGCGGGAAAACATCGCGAATCACCTTGTATAATAAATTATTCAGACCATCTAGACGCGTTTCGGGATTTATCTCTCAATAGTATAGTCTTGCCGGGCACTCTTAACAATTTGACACCTTAAACTGGCAAGTAGCCTGTATGTAATAGAAAACACTTGTATAATCCGATGTCCGTTGGAGTATTAGCTCGGAAAGTAGTTGTTTCAACAACCAAGTATTGGCAATTTCATTCATACTTACATTATTTTTATGTAAAGAAGAAAGCTTAGTCAAATAGCTTTCTTTATCTTTGAATATTACAGCTGATCATCGCAAGTGTTCACATGCTCCAATCATTTTTGATGTCATCACTTTCCGGCCCTATTAAAAATAGCTTAATTACCTTGTGTTGCACAATGTGAAATTTTAGTAATCTAACGGAATTTAATTCTTATATTATGACGGTTAATTGTATATCCCTTTTTATCAGTGCAATTTATACCAAATTTATTATGTGATTCTTTGAAATAAAGTCTATCAAAATGTCGATGAACTACTAGTTTATTAAAATTTAATCTTACACTTTGTACAACATTAATAAGACTTAATCCCATATTTTTGTTATTTTATTTCTATGGCACAATAGAAATACAATTTTACAGTTTTATACTTACTACAGATTAAAATCGATTGTATTAAAAAATTGTATAGCACTTCCGGTTCAGCCGGAAATTATACTACCATTGTAAATAATTTCATATAATATGTATCTATGTATAATAGAAACGTAAATAGAAAACAGTCAGTACAATACTTCTCGATCTAAAAAAAAATAAAATCTATAAGGTGTTCCACGTCGATAAACCAAAAGTGCTTCTGCCAGTGTGTTAAATGGCTCGATGCGAAAATCTACTCGATGCGAATTTGTTTCCAGTATAACTTACTAATTATCTTCCTGATTCAAAGAACAATAGATAGGAAAAGGACCAGTTATTAAGACATACCGAATTATTCATAAAATATCAAAAATTATAAATAAATTATTCCCTAAACATGTATTCAAATGTCATTATTGACAAGTGTCAATGACGGCAGTTCTTCGAATATCAATGTCGACTTATGTAAGTTCGAGTTACAATAAATTTCAACTGTTAAAAATTATGTTAAACGTCAAAAATGAGAAAAAATGCTCTAAAAAGACTTTGGCGTACAATTTAAGTTTCGTGCATCTGCACACCACCAGTGTTAAATAATTGACTGAAATACCGGTAAAAGGTACTTTAATTATCGGTAAATATAATTCAATTAATACATTTTTTTAAGAAAACCGGTTAAGTTCGTTTTTATTTTTTAATATTCCATACCTTACTCGCAGGCTGTATCGCTGTTATTTTTTTTCGTACTCCAAACTTGTAAAAACATTCTTAGGGCAACTTTTTGCGACTCGACATATTGAGTAAGCGATTAGGTTTTGTTGTTCCAAATACAACTTTTGTTTTCTGATGAATACATGTGAAGATATGCATATCATTGAATTGCATTTTTCACGCTGATTGCAATAATGTGCCACATGTTAAATTTTGAAAAATGTATTGTTATTATGGTAATTTGCCATGGGAACAAGCGCGCAATGTCGCAAACACTATGTATCTGTCTTAAAAAAACATAACCAATCATTAGTAGTCCTACTTGTAAATTACATTACAACTGTTGCTTAGCAACGTGATATTGTTTGGTTGCCATGGCAACTTGAACAACGAGAATAATTAAACAATAGCCTGCATGCGGCGTATGATTTAAATCTCAATTAAAAATACATAAGAAAAACAAAAGTTAAGTGTTTATAACACAAACGAATCGCCCTGAATATTTTATACGTTTATTATTTGTCATAAAAAGTTGCCATAAGAAAGATTTTACAGATTTTGAAAAGAACAACGGAGATATAGACAATATTGTACATACTTGCACCAAGTTTTTTCGTTAATCCTAACTTTGTAAAGTCGGACATATATTTTAAGTCATGTTTAAATGCTATAGTAAGCAAGTTCAAAAAGTTGCAACATCGCAATTTTTACTTTTTAACGTTGGCGACATTGGAGTCCTTTTCTCAGCTGATTTTGACATAAAGTGCGTGTTAACAGGAGAATAGTGAAAACTAACCATTATTTTTAAGAATTCAATGAAAGTTAAATGTGCTTAGCTTAATTAAATATTTTAGAAGGCAAATGCGCATGTAAAGAAATTACGGTGCGTAAAAAAGAAAGATTATGTCATGATCAGTCAGTATTTGGAAACTTTTGTAAATTTATCCCTGTCCACTTGCATAATTTTACTTGTAAGCGAGCGTTCACTTAGCATGCCTCATCGCCTCAAATAGGTAACTTCTACATGCACTATGAATACACCTATTAACGACGATTTCAATTTTTAGGTGAAATAGAAGACTTAAAGAAGAATAGATCCACAAACTTTTCAACAACTAAAAAATACTTTCTATGAAGTCAGAATCCCCTTTAAAAATATCGTTTACACCAAAGTTTAATTCTTCAAGGGCCATTTTAATATACTAGGTGTTTTATTTAACATTGTACGTATAGTCTGTCACAAGAGACCACCGACAGAACGAATTGAGGGTTATGTGTGCAGACTTATTTTTTAACCGGTCCATTACGACGACTTATTTGAAGTCTTGTTTAAGCTTAAGCACAGCTTGCAACTAAAATACTTACTTAACAGCTGATTAAATTTTAAGAGGGCTTCAAACATAACCTAATTAGGCAAGCCCAAGTGGGCATTAATAAATAACAGAGGTAAAGAAAATTTAATAAAATCGATATTTTCAGTATTTTTAAAAATACATCGAAATAATTGAAGATAATTTAAATGTGAAAGCAGAATAATGATATGCACTAAAATACGCAACTTTGCTATAATAACCGATTCTCTATCTATCTCTTCAAATAAGCGAGATCACCATAGTTGAGCTCAAAAAACGGACACCCTGTATATTAATAAATAGAATGTCTATTAAACATCGTTTCGCATTTCTGAATATTGTTTAGTTGAGACCCCGGTCGATCGACCTTATTGGCACTGTGATCATTATAATGATATTCCATGAATATTAAATTATTTTAGTTTTTTTGTACAGGGTAGGGTGGGGAAACTTCCTTTTTTGAAAAGGGCGCAGTAACGTTAGTAAGAGTAACAGAAAAGTGAGGAAGGACTCAATGGAAGGACCTGTATGGGAATTGTCCCTGTTTATTTAAGTCGCAAAACCGCTTTGGTCGAGGGAGCAGCGTGCTTTAATAAGGCCCTTTACAAGTACACTATTTCGTCGACGATTGAATGGCACACGCCGGGTGTCGACGCAAAAGTGTATATGTAAATGCAAATTTTGCGTCGAGGAAAAAGTGGAATAAAAACTGCATGTGTAAATGCCACAATGTCGAGAAAAAAATTGACGAAAGAGTCGGGGAAAGAGTGTAGTGCGTTTAATTCCGCATCACGGTTTTGCGTGGACAAAAGAACGGCAACATGATGGAAACGAAACACGCCACGCAAGAGTCGACACTTGAGTCGACGCAAAACCGGGGCGCTTAATTTCGTTCCACTTTTTTGTCAAGGATTGAACGCCACTCCTAACTGGCGTTCAATCCTCAACGCAAAAGTGGGGTTGAAAAAGTACATCTTTTAGCCGGCGCGCCACGCTTTCCTCGACGCAGAGAGAGCGTCCAATTATCGACGAAAGATTGTACGTGTAAAGGGTCCTAATGCAGAAACCTCTTTTTCAGGCCTATTTTACACGGCAAACGTGAATTTAGAATTTTATTAGAAAATGATCCAGGAGTTTTTTGATTGCTCTCGAAGAACTAAACAATTTGTGTAAGGTTTTAGCCCCTAAGAGGGGCACGCTCGCCTAATTCAACCCCCCGTGATTATTTCCTGTAAGGTATTCTCAAATCATAAATTTATAACTATTGTCCACCGACCCTGGAAGGCCTACAGAAAAAAATCAAGCCTAAATTGTCAATATACCAATCGGGATGTTTAAAAGAGTGGACCGAAACTTCAGAATTTAACTGAATCAGTGTATTGACAATTGAAGGCTATATTTACAAGATATTTTTTTGTAAACGGTATAAAACCAAATTTCCCATGTTGCGTGACAGATAAATAACAATAAGTAGTTTTGAAATGTGTGAAGTATTTTTATTCTATTTTCAAAAATGGAAGTTCCCACGCCCCAATTTCAATATCAATATTCAATTGATATTATAAATTTCATTATTATTTGTGGCGATTTAGATATTATGAAACAATCATTTCACTTAACATTTTGGATAGATGAGCGAATATAATGTTTCGGTGGCCTATGAACTATCATGAATGACAACCAATAAAACCTGTTTAACAAACTAAGTTCCATTTAAAATGCATTGGCCATTTGAACACTAGTGTTCAAAAGTAGAGTAAGGTTCTATTTGTAAGATCGTAGATAAACGTTTTTTACCTACGCCCTATCTAGTAACCGCATCATACCACACTGTAATCTTGACGCGTATGATTGACATTACCTACACATGCACGTAATAGCTTTGACAATTACATATTACATGCTGACAGCTGATTAATTACCGCACAACCAAATGACATTTCTTTGATGTATATTGATCAAGTAGTAATTCAGTTTTCATCAATGTCATGTTACTATCAAAAATGATTGAATAAATAAGTTGTTCTTTCATGCTCATTGTTTATTTTGTTAAGGCGTAGGTAAAGTATCGTACGTTTCTCGAGTGGAATGGCAATTACATACTCGCGGAATACTGCACTCGCCGCTGCGCGCCTCGTGCGCAACATATCCGCTCATATGTAATATGCTGCATACCACTCTCGTGACGTAATATATTACTACCGCTCTAGTGTATTAATAAAGGCGATTAATAATTGAGATTTCCTAACGCGTGAGAGAGCAAATGCGTTAATTGCCGAGATTAACAATCGCTGTTTAATGCACGTGTTCGTTAAAAAAAATCATTCAACCGTAATTATTTTATTTTATATTGTGGGGGCTTTTAGATCTCTTTACAATAAAACATTTATAACTTTGGTTGTATAACACTTGTTATTTTTATGTGAATGCAGTTTAGATAAATGAAGCTTGAAATTACCAAACATGAATGAGCCTAGGCTTCTATGCATTAAAATTATTGCAAACTAGGTAGAATTGTTTAATTTATCCCAGTACATGTAGGCGGGAATCGTAATAACTCTTTAAATGAAAAATACTAGTTTTTTCATACAAGTTTCTGTTTTTTTTTTTTTACTGCCATATAATCATAAAGATGCTGTATTTGCAATATTTGTCACTTCAGATTGGGTCAATATTAAATATTTTTCATCTATGTTTGGTTTACTGATTTACAACACATAATTTTGAATTTATAACTTCACACACACTATTTAACAAAGGCGCTACAACAACCCGATTTGATGGAATTTAATAGTGACAGACGAATTTACCCTGGAAGTTTATATCTTTTCAAGTTTAAGTTGGCACTAAACAAATTCAAGTTGGCACTTATCAAAATCAAGCTGTCACTAATCAAAATTAAGCTGTCACTTAACAAATTCAAGTTGTCCATAATCAAAATCATGTTGTTCATAAACAAATTCAAGTTGGCACTAATCAAAATCAAGTTGGCTCTAATTAAAATCAAGTTGTTCATACACAAATTCAAGTTAGCACTAATCAAAATCAAGTTGGCTCTAATTAAAATCAAGTTGTCCGCAAAGAAAATCAAGTAGTTAACACTTGTATTAATTTATTCCAGACTTTTGGTACACACTGTACCAAAAGTGTGGAATAAATTCGGTATTTTTCAAAATACACATTTGTAACAAAAATCCTCAAACAAGTCGATTTTAGATTTTGTCTGCATCTTTTTAGGTATATACACCATTCCATTTGTTTCTGGATCTCGCCTAGCTATGGTTGTGTTTTAAATCAGGGTTTTTAAATGTCACTGTCAGATGTTCGATTTTAAGGTTATAATTTCTGACTATTGCGATCTTACACTGTTGCCTGTTTTACAAATTTTCAGATATAAAAGGATAATAATATGCAGTTTTAAGATTAACAAAATTTACTACTTGGTTTTTGTACATACAAACACAACAATTATATTGTATATAACAAATATAATGAATTCGGCTCTGCAAACTTATTTCGTCATCCATTTGTATTTCTCGCTTGGGTCTTCCCGTTAACACATTTTGATCAACTCCATCCATCCACCTTAATTTTGGTCATTCTCTCTTCTGTTGGCCCTCAGTATTTTTTTGTAGAATTGCAAATTTATTCCCACCCTCTTGTGATACTGATAATTTTCATGTCAAACAATTTTTAAGCCCTCATTCCACTTTTATTATTTAGTCAAGAGAACCTGCATCTGAATCTTCTGATGTTTGTTCTGAGCCAGATTCCCCAAGCGAAATAATAAAAGGAGGAATGGTTTCAAAAGAAAGGTTCCCCATGTGTTTTGTCCAGTCATCCGAAATAAGTTTTTCACCATGATCACAGAAATTTTGCCACATATCGGATGTACATTTTGAGAGAGACTCAAGCCATAAATTCTGAACACGATCCTTAGATGGTTGCTTAGAATTTATGTGCTTATTGTAGTAAGTCTTACAAAGCCCCCATGCCATTTCAATTAGATTGTACTGACAATGGTATGGCGGTAATCTAAGAACTTCGTGCCCGTTCTTTCTCAAAATGTCATCAACCACGTAAAGTTTGTCATTTGATCGAAAAGGTATAAATAAAGCCCATAGTTCCTTTTTGGTTAATTTTGGATTGAATTTTACATTGTGTTTAACCAACCACTCCTGCATTTCGCATTTCTTACAAGAAAATGAAGGAGTTTTGTCTAATTGCACAGAATGGTATGCAGCATTATCCATAATAACTACACATTTCCCTGAAAGCTTAGCCAAAGCAGGAATAAGTTGATTAACCACCCAATTTTGAAAAGTATTACCATCCATTGTGGCATGGTAATCTCGGTCATTGTTTTTCGAATGTAATAAAAAATCGCACCCATCCAAAAACCCACCCCTATACCCAGCATGTAGAATGGTGAAGCGTTTGCCTTCATTTTTGAATTTAGTTGGATTACTTTTTATATCCGTTTCATGTACCCAGCGTCGAAGCACGGATCCATTCTGATATATCCATGTTTCATCCAGGTATACGAATTGGATATCTTCACTGGAATTTTGATACTGTAAAAATTTTCTAAGGAAAATAATTTTAGCTGCAACAACATGGTTTTGTTCACAGAGAATTTTGCGCCCATTAATTAATTTAAATTTATACCCCATACTTTTATCAACCCTATAAAGTGTTGTTCTACTCCCATGGAACTCATAATTTTGTTTAATATCATTCAAAAGATCTCTCAAAGTAAAATACTGATTTCTAGAGTTATATTGCCAAATTAGTTGTTGCAGATCTTTTCTAGGTATGTGATTCCAAAAATGGCTGTTTTTAGATCGTTTGCCAGAAGTAGTAGATTTCAATTCGTCAGGTCTTTGTCGTAAAATTAATTGTAATGAAGATCTCCCTACCTGAAACGTAATTATCTTTAATTAAATATATATGATAATTAAAATACTAGACATACCCCAAAAATATCTATTAAAATCGTAATAATATTGTGATGCTGTAGATTTGGATTACTTTACCTAAAATGTTTGTAGGATTCCAGAATTTGTAACCTTTTTGATTCAGAGATAATCTTTGGCATGTTAATATTTAATATGTGCCTGAAATTATTTTTCACATTGATAATGAAGGTTTTAATTTAAACCTTCATTATCAATATTTAAAAATGTTTCACCAAGTGATAAGTGATAAAATTATTCAAGAAATATTATTTTTCACTTTGACATTGACACAGCATTGCAACACTAGATTAATTTGATTTAATAATAAAATGCTCGAAGAAGCGACCGCGTGGCGAAATAATTGTTGCAAGATTAACAATAAACCTCTTGAAAATTAAAAAGAGGATTACTTATGATATCATAAATTATTGCAACACTGTTAAAATAAGGAATCAGGAGTGGCAATTTATAAAAAATGTAAATGTTGATACTGCAACATAACAAATGGAATATATAATAGTCAACATAGTACCCTTTTACCCTGACGTAATAAAAAACAAAACACAGTATTGACAAACTTGTCAGTGAGCAATCAAATTATTTTTATAGAAGGAACAACAAACAAGAACAAATTAAAACCCCTAAAACAATAAGCCTCAATTGGTTCCGCGATAAATTGTAAGTGCTCAATCTCTGTGGGTTCACGTACTTTTAATGTTAACTTATTGACCAGTATTGGAAATCAGATATTTTATTCTCTAAATAGTTTTGAAGCAATTGTATTAAAAATTGATAGGATTTTGAACATTTTTGTTATTTCGATGCAATTGAAATATTTTGACATGCGTTATAATTGTCATAATATTAAAACGCAAACTTAACATTTGACTGCCAAACAATTGAAGGTGTTGTGTTTCAACCAGAATCCATTGATTGAAAACAGATAGAAGCGAATGACGTCAGGGTAGAAAGGCTATATGTTGACTATAATAAACATATAGTAAGCACGCATCACGTTGCAGCTATGACGTCATCGACATTTTACGACAACTTTTGTAGATCTTCGAATTCTCTTTATAATGGTACATTTTTTATTTTGAAAAAATTGAAATTTTTAAGAAAAATTGAAAAAAAATTGAAAGTGATTTTTTTCGCGGTTTTGAAGACAAGATAAATTCAAATTCAAAACTATTTGAATTCGAGAAAATAAGCTTACGCTTCTTATAGTTTGCACACTTTAAACATAATATATAAAATTACGAAAAAACTATTCGTGAAAATGCAAACAATGTCTTAATTAATAAGACAACTTAAGACGATAAATATCCATTGAAACAACTACTTCCCGTGCAAATACACCTCCGGATATTGAATTATACAATGAAATCTTATTTAATTTGATTTGTTACAACGCTCGATTAAAGTATATGTAACGTTTAGGTCAAATTCTCTTCAAACCAACTAACAATACAAATTTAAAATGAAAGGAGAGATAGCAACAAATTAGAAGTGAAAGGACTTGGATTAAAACTAATGTCTTAGGCCAACTGTAGACGCGTTTCGAGATTTATCTGTCTTCAGTATAGCTTTGCTTATGACGTTTATAAAGATTAGGAATAAAATTAAAACAAACTTACTTGGAACAAGTGGTGTGTGTAAGTTGTCTTATTAATTAAGACATTGTTTGTATTTTCACGAATAGTTTTTTCGTAATTTTATATATTATACATAATGAAGAGTTAAAATAATAACAAATTATAATAAAATCCTATTTTTAATATTTTCTTCATAATTAAAGATTTTTTGGAAATAAAAAAAATACACCATTGTAAGCAGAATTCAAAGATCTACAAAAGTTGTTGTATAAAAAAACAATTTACATTTAAAAAAATGTTGATAACGTCATAGTTGCAACGTAGCGCGCGCCATCCATATGTGTAATACCTCAAAAGATTTAGAAGTAAAATCTAAAATCGACCTGTAAGGAGGGAATCAAAAAAGGCAACCTGTGAACAAAATATACAAGAAAGTGCGTGTTAAATTTATTAGAGCACCAATCTAACAATACACTTATTACATGGATGAGACAAATTTTAATTTATTCGTCCCAAGAAGCAAAGGTCGACCAATGATAGGCACGCGATGCTCATTCATTGCCGCCGGTAGCAAGGGATCTAATTTCCATCTAATTGGATGTATTAGTAGTTTGGGGTTACTTCACCCCGAATTGAGATGTTGTAGCTTCAGATTACCAGAAGCTAAAGAATTTGTAAGGCAATTCTTGCGCAAGCAAATGAACAATATCAAACTGGAGTTGTTTGGTGATGGACAATGCTCCGTGCCATTCTTCATTAGAAGATGATTTTAAAGACTAAGAGTTTTAGCAGCACTGCATATTAACCTATAAAATGCCATTGATGCAATACTGCAAAATTATTTTTTTTGTTTATTAAATTACTAAAACCAGTAATTCGATGCATTGTAATATTTAACCTGAGTTAAAAATGTGTGACAAAATGTAAATATTACATTATTTAAATATTTTAATTATTACTCATTTATAAAAAGAATTTTTAAGTGTAATTCTAACTTCACAATATTTTAGTGTATTATACAAGTGGCATATAAAATAAAATTTTGAGTTTAGAAAAGCCTGAATATTTGGTTTGGCTGCTCCGCTTCACTTGTTCGAAACTTCAAATTAAACGCTTTCATAAAATCGATGAATACCTAAAAAGTTACAGCGTATATATTATGTATATTTACAAGGAAAATGCCCAGGATGTAATATAATAAGTCATTCATAAATATCATATAAAGGGGAACAGAAATATACCTTCATTCAACTTTTTAAGTTAACTCTAAATTGCTCGGCCGTTAATGAGCTAAGACTCTCTCCTTATAGCCCTATGTTTAACCCCATAGAAATAGTCTGATCAGCATTAAAGATGGGCGTTAAGTCTTAGTCAGCAATACAACCGACTGCAAAAACTGGAAAATATTGTACAAAATAATATCTTTAAATTTAATGTTGCTGGTTGTACCAGATATATATCACACATTCAAAAACATATTCCATTTTTTTCTTTCAATATAATTAAATATTTAGGTCATAATAACTCATAAATGTACTCTCATTAACTTTAATTTGCCAAAATGTATATTCCGTTGTTAAAATAATAAATACATGTTTGTTGACAATTTGAAAATGTTGAAAATTTGAAATTGTTGACAATTTGCATTTGTTGAATGTCAACCTGAAATTGTTTAGTGTCAACTTGAATTTAATTAGTGACAACTCAATTTTAATTAGTGCCAACTTGAACTTGAAAACGTATAGTTCTCACGCGTGTCGGGCACGGAGATTTCAGGTGTCCAGGTTTTGAATACACGGAAGACAATATAGTAAATTTGCATAAGTGGATATTTCACGCAAAAACTATAACACATGTATATACTAGAGATGGGTAACTCCTGAGTGAGTCGACTCAAAGAGTCAAGTCAGTAAAGTGACCTGGTGAGCCGAGTGATTCAGGTTCTGGTTCAAAGGGGAGTGTGCAGTTCTGCACTGCACTTATTCCTCATTAGGCCCATTGTGCCACCTCCTGTAGATCACCCATCCTCAGTTTAGACAGCCCACCTTGTTTAGGTATTCTAGCATGGCTGAGGTGGGTAGATCTCTTATGTAGGCCATTGTAGGCCATCTATCACCCTCCCGAGTGATTCAGTTTGAAATATGTATGAAACTCATTCCGATCCATCACTCATTTTGACCTGCCCGCTCTTCTAGAGTGAATGTAGATTCGCAATGTTTTAAGAGATCTTGATTTTTTCGCGGCTCGTCGATCGACAGGCCGGCTTCTCGGCCTTGCTGAACATGCACTTTTTACTTTTTTCAATTAATTTCTAAAAACTAAATATTTTTCACAATTTCTAAAGCTGCCTTATTTAAATAAACATTTACCTCTTCTTAGTTTACAGATACTACAATTTTAAGTACACACCGTTGTTTACTATCTAGCAAACATTACAAGTGTAATTTTTCTTTTATCACTTTTTTGTAACCAGCATTGTAAATTTAATAAAAAGTGTTTGATATTGTAATAAGAAAATAGCTATCGTTATATTTCTACCACATTATTACGACGCGAGCGAATGGAGTTAAATAATCCCATTGAGTTGGTGAATCGATTCTTAAAGAGTCACGGCTGCTCTTGAATCCGATTGAGCGGTCTAAGCTATCTCAATTTACGGAGCTCTTGAATCCGACTGAGCTAGCTCACTCATCGGGATCCAACTCCGAGGTTTGGAGTTGGATCGCGATGCTTCCGTGCTGAATATATGTGTGTTTTCATAGGCGCGCACATGTATTCAATATATTTAAACACACTTGAAGTGGAATCGCACGAAATAAATACGTGTTTATTATAATTTTGAATAAATATTCACAGTTACGTTTTTATATAAATTATGATTAAGTTATTGCAATCAGTCTATAATTAAAATATTTAATCACCGCGTCGCTCAATTCATGAGTTGAATCTCTAAGAGTCAGAACTCTCAGCGAATCGCTAGCTCTTTGAAGTGAGTCAGATCTTGTGAACCAGCTCACTAAAAAGAAGCATTTCGTCTATCTATAGTATATAGCAATAGTTTACATTTAGCATGTTCTTAGTGATATAATTAAACTAATTGGCGAGGTAGTTACACTAGCAGCTTTAGTAGGTTATTAATCCGTAACTCCTTTGCCTTTTTTGGTATACCGTGTGACCCACGAAAAACGGGAATAAACAAATCAAATAAAAATGAGCCCAGTTTACAGTTTGAACAGTTATTGTGATTTTTTTAAGAAATTTATAATAGTAATTAGTAAATATTTATCAGTTTCAATTGTTAGTCCAGTTTAAATCTGATGGCACGTTATTATTGATGATTTACTTGATTAATAATTAATAAAACTCCGTGGCCAACTTTTGTTTGTTTTGTTTTTTGGATTTTCTTCAAACAAACAGTACTGCAAGTAGATTCATTGTTGAAAAGCTTAGAAAAAATTTTTAATAACATTTTTTGGTTTCATTTGAAAACATGGCGTATGATGTCAATAAGTCAATATGGCCGCCCATAGAATAAAATTGTAGCAAAAATTTTCCACTGGCGTGTGTGCAATTAGGCATAAATGTAGCAATATATTGACATTTTTATTATTTATGACTGTTTTAAACATCACATTAAATCAGTGTTTTACATGCATGGCGCATGAAGTAAATATTTTATGTTTAGAAAAGCCTAAAATTTCGAATTTTTCGTTCGCTCCGCTCCATATTTATAGCTTTTCTTGGAGTGAGAAACGCTCGTCAGAATAATTGTGAATTTATATACCGAGTTCAATATTTTTGCATTCGTGTCAAATTAGTTTTTTTTTTTTTGTAACACGGAATATCACTTACAGAAGCGGCAGCCCTTTTCAGTAAGTGAAGTCGTTCGCGGAAAGAGTATGCAAGATATATGGCTGTATCTTGATGTGAAGGAAATATTTATTCAAATTCTCGGGTTAAAAATAAACTACACATATTTCTTGTGCCTGCGAGGATATTGATTCGTATTTCGTGGGCACACACGTGGAATAGGATATGTTTAGCGAAATATGACGTACAAATACAGAAAAATGTGGTGAGTAACACATTTGCGAAATATGACGTGCTAATACAAAGATGTTTTAGGAATAATTGAAATTAACTCTATATAAAAATTCAAAAAAAAGTACAGCTAATAGATAATACCCGTATTTATATAGCAATTCAAATAAAGTTTTAATATGTAAATCCTTTTAGCCCTTATTTTAAAAAAAGTTGGAGCTTTACGTTTTCGGTTATTCAACAATCTATTTATACAAAAAAAAATCAAAAGGTATTCATTACGTCATTATATTGCAACATTTATGATTAAATTATAAATATATGAAATATTAGATTTTTAGTAGTTGAAAACGCTACCATGAGATGAAAAATATTTACGGTTAAAGTGAGGGGCGGGGAATAGGGAGGGTGCCGCTCGTTCACGGCTCTTGGGTACGATTTCCCTCTATGCTTCAACGACAAGTGTTTGATCGCCTTAGGCACGCTGTGTAGCATATTCGCATCTCTCTCTACTGCCTAAAAACTGATGTTGATATAAAAATGTCTCGATTTTAATAATAGGCCTGAACACATAAGTTCGCCAAAGTCCCATTTCAATCCGACTTTTAACAAATAAGATATTAGTTCTTCATATGTTACCCTATAATTCTAGTAATAAAAATATTAAATATATTTTGTTTAATGCTACACACTTAAAACACGAGTAAATTATAATAACTACCTGTTTCTTTTATTAATCTCAAGAAATGTATAACGAAGATATACGCAGTAAAACTCAACTGGTTTGAAAAGTGCATGAAAAGGCACTACCTCGTTTATAAATATACATGTTCGACATGCATTATTTTTGCAAATAAAACTTAAAAAAATCAGAATATCAAGTAGTGATTTATCTTTATGTGGCTTAAATCTAAAAATAATCGACCCTACCGAATTCAAAATATTTAACTTCAAAGTGACATGCCTCGCTTTTTAAAAAGGATAGTAGGTTACGAAGTATTGTACAGCGTGTTTTTTTTTTTTTTTTTCGTTGATAATATAGGGTATAGGCTAAACGGTAATAGATACAAAAAAACTAAAATATGTGTCCCGTTCTCTTATTTAGTGTTTAGTTTAATGGCGCAATCAGATCTACGCTAACTTGATTAGTTTAGAAGATACAGGATGATTCTCAAAATCGACTGGTTTTTATTATCTCTTATGACTCGGTTATTTATGAAAATAAAAAATTATGTTAAATATGAAGGTTTTTTTTTACTTTTTACGTACAATCCAGTGGTGTACTTATAGAAAGTATAGATGTTTTAATTTTTGAGATATTATCAAAACTAACATTCTCGTAAATGGACACCCTGTATCTGAGTATCTCAAAAAAATGCATTTTTTCTTGTGATTGCAACAATGTGTTACACTTAAATTTTGGTTTGTCCTAAATAGCTAAAATATCAAAAAACAATAACAAAAAAAATTTTTCAATATTTGTTCAATTTTAAGCTTTAAATGCGTGTTATCCACTCCCAGGCTAGGCGTGAAGTCAAATTTCGAGTTTAGAAAAGCCCCGTGAAAATTTGTCTCGGGTCGCTACGCGACCCTCGATAAATTTTCTACGCGGGGCTTTTCTAAACTCGAAATTTTACTTCATGCGCCACGCATATAAAACACTGATTTCAAGTAAAGTTTAAATATACATAAATTTCACAATATTTTAATGTTTTGTACGCGTGGCGCATGAAGTAAAATTTCGAGTTTAGAAAAACCCAGAAAATGTTCACAAGGCTTTTCTAAACTCGAAATTTTACTTCATGCTTAGCCTGGGAGTGGAATACACCCATTTAAAGCTTCATGGAACTTTTTTTAATAAACTACGCATATCGGAAGATTTAAGTACATACGCTCAGTGGCGGCCATAGCAAAATTTTAGGTGGTGCGAGATCTCATAGTGGCGCCCCTCCCTCTGCGTTTTGTTTTCCGTTTTCGGCGCCTTAAATTTTTAGGTGGGCAGCTTGGTGGTGTAGTGGTTAGAGTGTTGTACTGCCACGCCACGGGCCGGGGTTCAAATACCGGCCTGACAAGTTGTCTGCATTTATATAGGTTAGGATAAAAATGCCAAACACTCCGTCTTCTCGGATATGACGTTAAATGCATGTAGGACCCGTGTACTGCCTGGATGTTGCGTGCACGTTAAAGATCCCTACCGGTGGGTTGGAACTCCCACCGGGTTCGGCAAAATTCCCGGATAGCTGTAGACCTAATCTCCGGCGTCATGATTGGCCATAGCAACGGAAATAGATGACGTAAAACCCAAAATAAAAAAAATATATACATTTTTAGGTGCTGCGAGATCTCATGGTGGCGCCCCTGCGTTTCGTTTTCCGTTTTCGGCGCCCCAAATGACGGCACCCGGTGTGGTCGCACCGCCCTTGGGCCGCCACTGTATACTCTGTAATTGGGATCATAGGTGCTGAAATTGTCTTCCATTTTGCTCGATGCATTTTTGGACTCGGCTTGTAACTGAACGAGTGGCGTTATAGATGTGAATATTTGGCCCTCTTTCAATGCAATTAATGAAATTTGCTCTTAGTTCTTCTACAGTACTACTTTGGGTTTTATATATTTCATTTTTGATAAATCCCCAGAAATAAAAGTCGAGTGGCTTATGGTCGAGGGAACGCGAAGGCCATCTGTTTGGTCCATATGTACCACACCAATTTTCGACAAAATTGGCAGTTAGTACGGGGCTTTCAGGCCTCAGTGTGCACCTCCTTGGGCGGTGCAGCCACTAAAACCTAACCTAACCTAAGTGCTCTACCATATGGCTAGTATATGCTAGAGCACCGTCTTGTTGTAAATAAACATTATTTCTTGTAGCTAATGGCATATTATTCAACTCGATTATTACACATTGTTCCAAAATTTGGAAGCATCTTTTAGTATTCCAATGTTTGCTAAAAATCTTGTAGTTACGGTCTCTGTTTTGATAAGCGCCACCCACACATGGAACCTAAACCGTCCTTGTTGTACCCTGACGACCATCAGATAAAGATTCATGTTTGACCAATATCGATTGTTCTGTCGATAAAAAATGTCCTTCGCTAGATATAAAAGCATCGTCAGTCCATATTATATTTTTAACAAAATTTGGATTGTATTGTTAGTTGGTTTGAAGAGAATTTGACCTAAACGTTGCATATACTTTAATAGAGCGTTGTAACAAATCAAATTAAATAAGATTTTAAATATTTCATTGTATAATTCAATATCCGGAGGTGTATTTGCACGGGAAGTAGTTGTTTCAATGGATATTTATCGTCTTAAATTGTCTTATTAATTAGGACACTGTTTGCATTTTCACGAAGAGTTTTTTCGTAATGTTATATATTATGTTTAAAGTGTGCAAACTATAAGAAGCGTAAGCTTATTTTCTCGAATTCAAATAGTTTTGAATTTGAATTTATCTTTAATGTGTCACCTTGTAGTCTCAAATTAGTCTCGTTAAATCTAACAAATAAATCAGTCATATAAGGGATGTCACTTTTTGCGATAATTAAATTGTGCCGCAAATCACTATCTTTACTCTCCATGAATTCCAACGCTGAATCAAAGAGGAAATAGAAGCGTACCAAACATGCACCATATTATATTTTGATAACCAACGTACTTCTGTGTTAAGTAGTAAACGAATATAGCCATCATCATTTTTCAAACAAAGTTGAACAAATAATCTCTCATTTAAGGCATTCTCTTTGATTTTATTAACTGTTCACCAAGGTTTTATGCGACCAAATGATGTCGATGAATGACACAATGTACACATTCGATATAGCTTGTATTATATATGCCAGAAAGCCTCGGTATCGTCCTACCATTGCCGGAGCTTTTACATCGATACATCTTTTTAATTCACTAAATAACGTTTCACCTTACGTATCAGTTTCCAAACATTTAGCAAATAACAATTCTTGGGAAATTTTTTCTTCTTTTAAAAATCTCACATAAGCTAAAAGTAAAGCTTCATTTCCTGGTAATGTTGATTCATCAAGCTGTATTGAGAATTCAGATACTTTTAAGTAGTCACATAAAGAGTTTTCTACACACTGAGCCATTTCGTCGATCCTTCTTCGTACAGTATTATTACTCAGCGGAATTCTTTTTATACTCAATGACATTAGAAGCGTAACACCAAGAAGGAATGATTTTTTTAATTCATATTTTAGCAACAGAGTGACTATATTTAAAGCATACATTGATAACAATTTAAACCTTGTGCCTTTTATATTTATTGTGAAAAAAAAAATATTTCACTTTTTCTTTTTTGATAAAACTATTTATATGAGCTGTTTAGTACAGATGTTTTTAGTTTTCGTGTTTCCGTTGAGTGTGTTAAGCTTAAATGAAATGCCTTGAGTCCGAAGACGTCCACAATATCACCATTTGGGCGATTTTGACCGGGGTCGAGTTGTTGCTTATCGAGATGTCGGTATGTCCTATCGCGAAATTGCCCGCCGTATTGATTCCACTGCAGCAACTGTAATACGTGTGTATCAGGTATTGACAGAAGAAGGTAGAGGAGCAAGAAGAAGACCAATTGGTCAACCAAGGCGTACCACAGAACGTCAAGATCGGCGCTTAAGACAAATAGCCCTGCGAGACCATTTCGCTACTACGCGTCAAATCGGTGATCAATGGATTGGAGAAGAAGGTAGGCTCGTTAGTATGCGAACCTTATATCGCCGCATTCAATCCTTTGGGCTTCTTTCGTACCGTCCAAGATTAGTGCTTCCTTTAACAGCGAGACACTGTCGCCAAAGGTTGGACTGGTGCAGAGAACGGCAGCATTGGGAGGCAGAATGGCACGATGTCGTATTCAGCGATGAATCACGATTTTGTCTAGGCACGCATGATGGCCGTAGAAGGGTACGACGCTACCGTGGAGAACGACCTGATCTTAGGTTTGCTATTGAGAGGCATGTACACAGGACTGCTGGAGTAATGGTTTGGGGGGCTATTGCTTATGGTAGTCGATCACCTCTTGTATTCATTCGAGGCAGTATGACAGCTGCGCGTTATGTTGAAGACGTCATACGACCGACTTTGTAGCCTTATTTAGATGGCCGCCAAGACGTACTTTTTCAACAAGATAACGCACGTCCCCATATTGCTCGTCGAACTATGAACTTTCTTAATGAAGCTGGTGTTAATGTTTTGGCGTGGCCGCCCCGTTCGCCGGATTTAAATCCCATTGAATATGTGTGGGATATCATGGGAAGAAGAATATTCTCTTTGCACCATCCTCCACAGACTCTAGCACAGTTGATCGATGAAATTCAAGTTGCTTGGAACGAGATGCCTCAAGAAGACATCGACCATCTCATTTTGTCGATGCCCAGACGTCTACAGGAGTGTATACAGCAAAGGGGTCGCCAAACACATTATTAATTTTTTTTAGATTGTTTTTTAATAAAATTTCTTGAAAATGTAATCAATTTATTCTTGATGTAAGACTACCATACTGGAAAAAAATCAAGTTAAAATAATAACTCCTTCTGGGTGTTACGCTTCTAATGTCATTGAGTATATAATATCAGAAGCTGGTTTGGGTAACACGGTGCGTATTACCTCACTTACAGCTGGTAGAATAAGTTCTTCGTCTTTCCAGACTTCGCAATCATTAAAAAAATATTATAAGAAGCACGCAGTCCATCGTCATCTCTCTTAGATGTTGTTCCTATGAGTTCTTGCAATTTTGGTGTTTTCAAATATTTTTCTTTGAGTGTTTGAAAAAACGTTAAATCCTTATCTTTTTTGTCACTATGGATTTTTATTAAATGTTCCTTAAGCTTAGAAGGTTTCATTGAATCGTTTGACATCGTTTTACTACATATAAGTAGTATTTCCTGCTGATGGAATATAGCCATATTTCATATATTCAACACTGTATTGTGTGCATTTTTCTTCGTCTCACTCATACTGTTATCTGAAAAAAGGGGTCTATAAATATACAGGAAAAAGGTTTATCAACATTTTTCTTTGCAACAAACCACTGTTAATTATAATATTTTTTTAAATGGATTTCTGCAATGTAACTCTCTCTTGAATTAATTATTTGAGATGTAAGGATAACATTTTATGTAAATGTCACATATAGTGTAGGTACTCTTTGTGTACCAATTATTTTTTAAGAAAAGGAAATAATTAAATAATTAATTGACAACAGAATATAATAATACAGTAATTCCAACGTTCGCGGATTTGGTTACTCGCGGAGGTAAACAAAATAAGCAAAAATATAAAATAATAAGCTATAACTTTTAGCATTGTACTAAACTATAAAACCTAATATGTCTAACTTCTGTACAGAATCATTACTAATATAAGATAAATTCAAATTCAAAACTATTTGAATTCGAGAAAATAAGCTTACGCTTCTTATAGTTTGCACATTTTAAACATAATATATATAATTACGAAAAAACTATTCGTGAAAATGCAAACAGTGTCTTAGTTAATAAGACAATTTAAGACGATAAATATCCATTGAAACAACTACTTCCCGTGCAAATACACCTCCGGATATTGAATTATACAATGAAATATTTAAAATCTTATTTAATTTGATTTGTTACAACGCTCTATTAAAGTATATGTAACGTTTAGGTCAAATTCTCTTCAAACCAACTAACAATACAAATTAAAATGAAAGGAGAGATAGCACGAATAGTTTTTTCGTAATTTTATATATTATTATTACTAACATATTCTTTAAAAACACATCTGTGTTAGAAAAGCGTACAATCTCTTCTTAGGTTTTTAATAAAAAAGAAATCCTAATGAATCTTAAGGGATTACTATACTGATAACTGTGACAAATAATTGTTTTACTTAACTTAAACAAAAATATAACTTTGCTTAAATAAATTTAAATTATAAAGAGATATCAATTTTATTCTAACATACTTGACGAAAGTACGCTATCTGCGTAACAATACAAAAAATTATACTTCTTTTTGTCCAACACTAGAAAACATTGTTGTATGCACTTCACATCACGCATAACACAGAACTAAATTGTTGATTAGATGCACGACTCTTCTATAGTTTATACTGTAACGACGCAATACTCAAGTAAACAAATTTGTCATGCCGAACGCTGTGGAAAGTCTGGAATATGCCGCCTAAGCATATCAGTACACTACCGAGCGCTCGAGTTACGGAACTCTAGTAAAAAATTCTAGAAACAAAAATGCCAAGGTAATGTATACCGGCATTAAAAGGTGTGCCCGTCGCTCTGCTGGCATTTATGAGCGATATGCATACGTAGTGCTTTCAACCTCATTTTTTGTATCTTGGGTTTGAGCCTCACATGAACGTAGTCCGCGAGCCGCTAGTGGTTGGAACCTGTCTGTATTTATATTTTATAGGACGTAAAAATCGCTAATAATTATTCATTGTTATTTATTTTAACTTCCATATTATTAAAATTGTGTCCCATTTTTTTTATTTTATATTAAACCTTGCGCGGACCCCCTGACGTTGTTCAGGGACCCCCAAATCAATTCTAATTTTCCACGGACCCCCTGAATGATCCTGGGGACCCCTAGGGAACCACTGTTCTAAATCAATCTAGTTAGCGTAGATCTGATTGCGCCTTTACACTAAACACTAAAAAATAGAACGGGACAAATATCTTGGTTTTTTGTATCTCTTACTGTTTAGCCCATACACTATAATATGAACGAAAAAAAAAAAACACCGTGTACAGTGTAATTACACTAAATATACTGCCTTTAAAAAAATCAGAACACCAAGTATTTATTGGACGATTTTGATGAAACTGCCAGAATTTGACGACTTCAATGAATTGTATCAATAATCAAAAAATCAAATGTATTGGTTCTTATTTTATGATATTTTTTCTGGATTTCACCATTATGAAGAGCTGCTGATCTTTTAATGTAGCTGCTTCTAATATACAAATAGCCTCTGACGTTTCAGTTCACAGCATGTAAAAAGATACCCTTTGTTCGTCGTCATGCACAATTTCATCATCTAAGTGATTTTGATAGGGGTTGCATTATTGGTATGCGCGAAGGTGGTTTTTCGGTTTTTGCTATTACTGGAAGGGTAAGTAGTAGTGTATCGGTGATTGTACGCTGCTGGTATAGGTGGTCCGAAGCTGGGGAAAATTGATGTAGACTTGGATCAGGAAGTCTAAGAAGCAGCACTGAGCATAAAGATCGAGCTCTTCGTCTTGCATCTTTAAGGGGCAGATTTACAACATCGCGAGCATTTGGTAATGACTGGTTGGCTCTAAATGGCCAAAGAGTATCTATGGTTACTGTTTACAGAAGAATCCACAGTTTTGGTAATAAATCCTACAGCCCATTATTGTGCCTACTTCTTATTCCGCAGCATCGCATAGTAAGACTTGATTGGTGCAGTGAAAGACAACACTAGACCCATGAATGGAATCACATTATCTTTAGTAATTAGTGTCTGTGTATAGGTTTATGATGATCGCAGAATAATGAGACGTCGACGCGTTGAATGCAGAATTTTACAACTTTCTATTGAAAGACATACAGCCCTTACACAGGGAGTTATGGTTTGGGGGGCAATAGCATATTGTATTCGGTCTCCTCTAGTTTATTAGAGGGAAATCTTAACGCGACAATATTTTACAGCCTCTGTTATTGCCCTATGTAAATGGCTTGCAGAACCCTCCTTATCAGCAAGGTAATGCTGGGCCTCACATAGCGGCCATTACAAGACAGTTTTTTTTTATCGTGCCGAAATCACTTTTTTACCCTGACCATCTCGTTCTCTCGATCTATCGCCAATAGAACATGTTTGGGATATGATAGAATAGGTAACTTACAGCGTCTCGCCAACGCTATAATGGAACTTAAACGTCAAATTAATAAAGCTTAGAATGAAATACCCCTAGTAGATATTGATAGCCATATTTCTAGTATGCCTCGAAGTGTTAGTGACTGCTTAGGAAATCGTGGCGGTCCAACACTTTATTAATTGTTAATCATTTATTTTTTATTGTTTTACAAGTTGATTTACGATCATTGATCATCGATGCAGTTCAATTACATTATCAAATTCTGTGAATTTCATTAAAATCGTCCAATAAATACTTGGTCTTCTGATTTTTCTAAAAGGCAGTAGAAGATTGCGGCACAAAGGCTCAAAGGATTTAAGAAAGAATTATTAGGAACTATTGGCAACTTTGAAGATATTCAATGCGTGGTGATGTCTCATAGACACTTGACATAAAATAGCCCTATAAAAAAAATCTAGTCTGGAGAAACTGCTTAGTTTGCGTAATTCAAACGGAGCAAAACAGGGTGTCCACACAGTACAGGAAAGCCAGTGCAAACCATAGTTTAAAAAAACTTGTCATCTTATAAAGGTTGATTTTTACGTAATATAAATGTGATAAAGTAAGGAATTCTTTTTGTTCTAAACATTTTTCTGTTGTTGGGGTATTAAGAAAAATTAATGTTCTTGTTCAACCAAAAGCTTAAAAATGTGTTATTTAGTTAAATAAATATTTTATAAATGTTTGTTAGTATTTAATAAATAGTAAATAAAGTTTGTAATAATTTAAATCAGCGGATCTCAATCTTTTTTGGTGACGGAACCCTTTTGGAAAGCGAAATACTTGACGGAACCCTACAATAAAACAATAGTTTTTAAAAGTGTATTCTTCATTAATAAGCGTATTAAAAGTACCATGTAACAGTTACTTGTTACTTACATAACAAGTATAATAATATAAGATATTAAAAATGAAAATAAATCTAAGTAATCGGAGGTATGAAACTGTTTCTTATTTTTCATCAATTGGTTGACATCAGGTTTGATAGAGGACAGTTGAAGTCTCATATCAGGTTCGGCGTCCAGTCTATTGCGGTATTTTGTTTTCGTTTTCGGTTAAGAATCCTGTTTCGCACAAATATATTGTTGGGAACGGGAAAAGAATATTTAGAGCCATTTTGGCAAGCATTGGATATTCATCACGGATTCTGCACCAAAAATCGTTGAGAGGCGTCGTTTTGAACAGTGACTCATGGAGCCTCCAGTGCAAAGAGAGAAATATATTCAATCCAACTTACAAATAAGCAGCCAAACCTTTCTCGATTTTAACTCGGACAGTGTTGACAGCGATGATTTGCTTGAGTTACCACCAAAACCAAAACAAAACTCAAAGATACAAAGTTCTCCAGCCACTGAAAATCCATCTTTTGTACCAAAGAAGGAGAGAGGATGTAATAATTGTGCTAAAAGCAACTATGTAATAATAATAATAATCTTTTTCACACATTCAAACATTTAATATAAATTAGGTAAGGTAAAACACTTGTTTTGTTCCTTATTTTTATTTTGAGTAGCTTGATGAGTGTTTTGATCATAATGAATTATAACATATCTGGTAACTAAAAATAAAAATATGGAACAAAACAAATGTTTTACCTTACCCAGTTTGGAAATATTGTTCCACCAAGAAAATAGCACGTATCAAATAATACATTTAATATAATTGTGATGAATTTTTCTTAGCATATTTTCGCCAAATAAACCACCAAATGGAAAAAAATGGAGAAAAGTTTTAAAACCCTCATATTGAATAATGAGTCAAAATTCAGAGACTCGGACAATCCAGAACTACATTTGAAATTGTTGAATTTGAACCACTTACAAATATCATAGAATGAATTACTTTTGAGCGTGAATTAAATAATATTGATTTTATGCAGACAACGGTAAGTTTAATATGTATTTAGTAATTTTATTAGGTATCGTTAAAAAACAATCCTCTGTAGGGAAGGATTCGACTCGCCAGGAAATTGAAGAGATAGTGAAGACGTGGTTTAGTAATGCACCAGACAGATTTAGGGGTCGAACGCAAAGAAAATAGAGTGTTCTACTAGTTAAGTAGTACATAATATTACTGCGCAATAAATGATACCAATAATAAGTTTAAACTTGTAATTTGTATTGTAAAATACTAACTTTAAACGTAGTGATTTTTAAATATGCCACATATTTTCAATATGCCACAGGTTTTCAATATCTCTTGTCGGAGAGTATGCTTGAACCCCGGCAGGTGGCTCAATCTTTATACTAGTATCATTTGCGGCGCAATAAAATTATATTTCCATTGATACTATGATAGACGGACGCTCAGTATAAATGATTAATATTTGTTGTACTGAGCGTATATAATATTATGAGAATATAGTTTTGCATTATTTGTTATTAAATATTTGGAGTACTGTTGTAAAATACTGGGTAATTCAGAATAGGTGTAACAATAAATAAACATAGGTCCAATTTTCTTGATTTACCAAACCATAGCTAAATTTTCTGAAATAAAGTATTATTATTAAATACAATTTAAACAACACTTAATAATAAAATAAATTGATATGTAAAAAAACTATAATGCTTCTTCAAAATGCCCAACTTCATCACGAATTTTGTTCAGTTGTGTTGTGCTCTTTGTTTGGATAAATTTAAATCAGCTGTAGTTATGCAAATAATGAAAACCGAACGTATGTTTATTTAAACTATAGTCTTTAAGTGAGTTTATTGATCACGATGATTATTTTTACACTTATTCTGCAACACTACAATGCGTTTCTACAATTCGAACATACAAAAATTAATATTTAAAATGTGATATTTTAGTTAAGTAATATTAATTCAGTGTTTGCTAACAATAGGTTATTTTTGTTATCGTAATATATATAATATATGGTATTTCATTATCATGAATTAAGTTTTGTTTTATTTTTTGCTATCTATGTTATAATGTAGTTATCTAATATATATTCCTTTTTAAAATTTATTGTGAATATTTATGTTTTTCTAAATCCCGAGATCACTTTTAACAGGGTGTAAGGAATTTTCTACTAGTAAAATAATATTCCCATGTTATAATCAATATTTAAAAATAAATTTGATAACAAGATGTAATGAGTGCTACAGCAACAACTGAATTGTTTATAATAAATGACATAAAATGTAATATTTTCAGCTGTAATATAACATGTGGTATGATTATCATCGATAATATTCATGAGTGAAACCGAGCTGCAGATTCAACGAGCCCGAAGGGCGAGATGAATGTGCTGCTCCGGTTTCACGAATAAATATTATCGATTATTAATCATACCTCGAGTTATATTCTATGAGAGAATATGACATTTTTAATTATCGACTGCCAGATTTGACAAATCATTTTTGTAGCAACGACCAAAACAAGGTAATAGGAGTCTATCACCGCTGTGATAACATGTATCTATGGAAATAAGCGATTCTGATTTTAAGGAATGTAGTCATGTGACTCTTGAGTTATATTCTCAGCCGTAATATAACGAGTGGCATGATTATTATCGATGATATTTTGGAGTTAAAACCGAGCTGCAGATTCAACGAGCCCGAAGGGCGAGTTGAATGTGCTGCTTCGGTTTCAACGACAAAATATCATCGATAATTAATCATATCACGAGTTATATTTAGTGAGAGAATATAACGAATAAAATTATGTGAGTCCCTTAACATTATCGACAGCTGAGATATTGTTGTTTCCCCATTGATTGAGAATTTTTTAACCGCACAAAAGTTCGTAAACTGCCGCCACTGTGATTCTTTATTCATGACGGTGTTTTTTGGCGTCGCACTTTTCACTTTTCTATTAATATCACTGCACGAAACTTTACCTATTTTGACGTTTCGAATGACAGGACAACTTAACACCCACCGCTTCTTTTGTTTTTTATCATCGCGGTGATAGACATGTACCTACGGCTTTCCTTGCATCTTATTGGTTTAAAATTCGTTCTAGTAGGCTATGAGTTATATTCTTAATAAAATAGCCCAGTACTATTATTTTGTTGCAAATATAATATTATAAACCAGTTGGTATGATGGCATTCATAGTAAGTTATTAAATGTATTTTTGAAATAATCATGATTGGGAATATCATTTTAGTGGGAAGGAAATGTATTACTCTTCTGCTGGCATTTGATACTTATGCCAATGATGGCCCCGTACCCGCAATAATGGCGGTCCATCTACTAAATACTAACGGGCCAACGCCGGCACATTGACGCAACCGCCACTCTGCCATACCATGGCCGATGGGACATATATGCGCCGGACCATTGACATTTGCCAATTTCGAGCAGGCAATTGATGTCCAACAACTATGTATACTACCGTTACTGGCCCGTTGGACTTGTGTTTACTGGGAAGTGTATAATATAAGTTATTCGCGATTCATGGTGTTGCGTCGTCCGGCAAATGTTCTTTCTCGTACCAAACCAACACGTTTTTTAATAATCGAACAAATATCTATTTTATTACAGTTTTAAAAAAAACATTCTGGGACTTCCTTTATTGCACTGTGCATTTTCAATTTAAAAAAAAAAAACCTTTGGCATCATACCTCAAAACTAAAAACACAATTCCGACATTACAATTACACATACATGTCCCAGTCTAATCAAAATCTTTACACCAGCTCCCTTTTCCCTCATCCACTCTGTTATCCTTCTATTCCCACTAGTCCACTCCCTACGCACACCCTTGCATTCCCCTCCTATATCCACATACACACATCTTACATACCTTTCACCCATCTATACCTGTCTACCCCTTTCTCCCGATACACACCTAGCTCAATAGCATTTTTAATAATTTTAGTTATTTCTATACATTTATGATTTATATTAAGCGATATTTCATTCAGTTATTCAGTAATCAACATTTAGTGGCACCTTTTTTGAAAACATAAATTTACTAATACAAAAACATAGACTAAAGTTTGCTTTTCGTGTAAAGGATCACTTTCCCTCACACACGAGCATTACACAGATTGAAATCGAGGGGTTTAAGAAAGTGCCGATAACATGCGAACTTTAAGGCTTGAATGAATTCTTGAAAAGCCCGTCTTTCAGTTCCACTCTTGATTGATTGCCTTTCCAAAGTGATCTAAGTTTTTAACATTCAAAATTCTCGTGCTGCTTTTTGTATCTAAAAACATTGTGAATTATAGCAGTCTAATTTTTCTAAATCTGATTACAGTTCGGTTTACTACAGTTGCTAGACGCGATAATATTCAATTGTAACGTGTTTCAGTTGTTTTTTCACAGCGTAGAATAATAATAAACGTGTTCTCGAAGATTATTATCAGTGATTAATTTATATGGCTCAATCAGATTTCTATGTGGAGTGTAACCACATACAAATTACAAACCATATTTCTTTAGCACAGTATGCATTTAATTATGTAAATGAACAGCATGTAATTGCTCGCATCTAGTAATTTAATATAATACGCGGGTCATTCTCATTTAAATTGACGGTTTGATTAACAGGGAGACTTTATTTAAAAAAAAAAACACTATGACGAATACGTTTTGCGACCCTCCAAACTGTCCATTTTATTTTTCAAGCAGTTTTATGCGAGTTCCTTACTTTTCTGAGTTTTAATGATTTTTTAAAACCATGTAATTATTTTTGGGTGTAGAATATGTTACCTGTTTAAAACACCTTATAATACGGTGACTTTTTGCTGAGTCTTCGTAATGCATAGTTATGGTACACCTAAACTGCTGGTATGGCAGTTTTACAATAACAGATAATTAGAACTGGTTAGTTTATAAATGTCCACTACCTTACAGATACAAAATAAAGTATTGGAAAAAGAATTAAAATACTGACCATATTTTGTCGTCTACAAGTCACCGAGCGGTATATGATAATACCCTTTCCAGGCAACTAATGGCAGAAACTAGCGTACTTACCACTGCTATTCCACATTCCACTTTCTCTAAAACCCTTGGTTACGTATTGGTAGCAACAAAACCTTGCGACAGTGAGATATTTGCATTTTGTTAGGATCATTCATTTAATATCGTAAATTAATAAGTATCCCTTAAAAGATAATTCTATTTTACCTACAAACCAACTTTAAGTTTGTTCATTTTTGAATTTTAGATTAAAATAGATGTGATAGAAAATGCTAAAATTAGTTTAGGACAGTTACGTATTAAATAATTAAAAACATTTTATTTCTTCTAGAAAATAGTGTTCTCCAAATTTGCATTATGAACGACTAGAAATATACAAACACATTGCACCCTTTGTCGAATCGAAATCTCTAACGAGGGCTTAGTAAATTGCATCTAAATTACGGGGACAGCAAATCGTTAATTTAAATGAAAATGATCCACGCATAAGAACGTTTTGGAATACAATAAACTGTGGAATAACAGATTTATGTAAAATTATTCCATCTAGGGTTGATTATAATCACTATTTATAAATACTACTACAATAATTATCTCAAATTTGCTTCTAATGAATCACTTGCCGAAACATAATAATACTCGTCTTACTTTTTGTTTACTTTGTAATCGAAGAAGTTTACCCAATAATTATTACATTTTTTGTATACATGTCTTTATAATTATGTACATCCCTCTGATACATTTTATTTAAATTATCTAATCAATACTATTTAAAATAAAATCAGATTTAAATAGATAAGGTTATATTCCTTTATCTTCACTATTTTCTTTAAATTCTATATGTAAATTTTAGTAGAATATAACGTAAATAATTACTGTAAAATCATTCATGAACCAAAATTAACTGATCAATTAAACCTCTTATCATTTTCTTTTTTTACGTAATTATTTAAAATACCATGACTAACTATATACCTAGTATACTCTAAAACTAGTGAGGTATTCAGTTAAAATTATTTTCATGCCCCTCTTGCGCATGAAACAAAAATCCTGACTAAAATATGTATGTGAACATATGCCAGTACCCTTTGCCTGTGCTAGACACGGGGCTGCACGTATTGCATACTACACAAAACCGAACCTTAATTTTTTATTACGAAATATTGGACAAACTCAACAAAATTTAAAAACAAGTTTTAAAGAGCACCGTTATCATACGAAAAATCGAAATCCTGATAAATCTGCGATAGCGTATCATACTTTAACCACAGAACATAAATTTATTATAAATAATCTAAAATTATTAAAATAATGTAATCATTTTCATATAAATATATTAAAAGCAATTGAAATGCACAAAAATAGACATAACCTCCGTAATATCGATTTAAGTCCTTTAAATAACCCGCTCTTAAATTTAGTCCCTTAAACTAGAAGGCCTTCATCTGATTTCAAATCAATCGCTCTTATTTGAATAAATAATTTTTATTTTTATGTGTATTTACAAAGTTGTCAAATCAGTTAATCTATTAAAAAATGTCACATGATTCCTAAAATGTACATATAGAATTTAAATAAAATAGTGAAGATAAAGGAATATAACTATTACTTATCTATATCTAACACTTTACGTAACTCTAACAAGAATATCTTTTTTAAATTTAAATGTTTAGACTTTACATAAATTTAACGTAATACAATTTTTGAAATTCTTTTTCACAAGGAATTGTATCTACTAAGTTGACAAGCAACGTTTGATATCCTGAATCAGTGTGACATAATAAGAACTCGAATGCCTCTGAAAGGGCGTGAAAGAATTGAATGGATTATTCTCCCGACACAAAAGCATACAAAAGGGAGTTGTTGATTCGTTATTTTACACCTTACCGTAGTTGCCAGAAAATCTAATTTTAATCAAATTTTACAAAATCATTTTATCATTTCTGAAGTGCTATATGTGTGTTACATTACTGTAGTGTTATATATGTGTCTTCTGTCCTCGTTACACACTCACTTGATAGAATAATTTTTTCAGCATGACCTAATTCGCTGTTATTTCTTATTTACTTATAGGTGGGTGTCTTCTATCCGAATTGAACAAAAAATGGGAATGGTGTCATTTAAAAATAAAAATTTGACTATCGCTACTTTGACAGTTGTGATCGTATTAACAATTCGGTGACACCAATAAATAGAGAATTTCCTGCCGTTTACAAATATGTATGGTTTGTTATACTCTACTCTCAAAATAAAAAAAAGTTAGAAGGGGGGTGGAACACCAAACTGAATCAAGATTACAAACATTTAATGAATATAATAAAACAACAAAAAAATGACTTGCGTCCAATATTTAACAATTTTTGGGATATTCAGACAAATGTAAGTAATTTCAACAATGCAGATACATCGGACACAAATCAAGAAATTTGAGTACCTTCTACATCGAGTGTTCATAGCACTGGTTCATACTGTTTTTCATTTCCTTCTGAACACTGTTAAACTGTTCTGGTCGTAATACCAGTGGCCCTAAGTATTTACTCTTAAAATAGGGTAGCCATGAAATATTAATATTTGATTTTCTACGTTTATAGCAAATAAGACAATGTCTTCCGCAAATTTACATTCCTCAATGGTAATTCTTTCGATGTTTCTGTAACCTACCTCCATTTGTTTTGTTTTCTTATCTCATTCCGTTATTATTTCATCTATTAAGATAATAAATTGAAGAGGGTTTACTCCTCCTTGTAATCCCTGTTCTTATTCTTATTATGTTTCTACTGTTATGATAGATTGATATGATTGCTTTGAATAGTTCCTCTTTTACACCGTACTTCTTCAGGATGTTCCATATAATTGCTCGTGGGGCTCTATCAAATGCCTTTTCTAGATCAATACAATTTAGATTATTCACAGAATGAAAATATATTATGCTTCAAAATAATATAAATAAATAAATAGAAAAAACAATACCAAAAACTTTGAATGGAATAGCATTGAAACATAAATATGATACGTTGAAAGAAATACGAGGGTCATATTATTAATAATGCACAGTTTAGCAACACTCCGGAGTGAAGGATGCGCCGAAAGTGATCCTATTGAGGATCAAAGTGTTGAACGAAACTTTAACGTTAATGTTGATTGATGCATCAAATCAGCACCTTTGATGAAGTGTGGGTTCGAAACTTTGAACCCAAGTTAAAATCACAGTCAAACGAGTGAATCTCATTCAGTGAAGTCATTCACAGGAGTATATTATTGTGATTTCATTCGAAAACTGAACCGACAAATGCAGAAAACCCGACCTCAGTTGCTCGAGGCTGGGTTTACTCATTCTGCACAACAACGTACGCCCGCACATTGCCAATGTCGTAAATAAAAATGTGTGCACTTACAGTTGGGATGTGTTACCTAATGTACCCTACACTCTTGAAATAAGTCAGCTAGACTTTGACATCCTCAAAAACAAATTAACCTATGCGGGGACGTCGTTATTCATCTCTAAAATAGCTTTCTGTCGCCGGTACCCGAGCTATTCGCCAGATGAAGAAAGTTGGCGTTCTAGATGGTATTTTAAAGCCATTATTTTGACGGATTGTAACAACATGTAACGAAATAAAAAAGAATGTGTATTATTTGCGAAATGACCGACGTAATATGTGAATTTAGTACACTCATTCCAAACTACAATCTAGTAAAATACAATGAGCATGGAATCATGCCATTTCCTATGAGTATGGCGAGTGCAGCAATTCATACGAGTGGGAAATGGTGATTCCATGCGAATTGTACACTATATTTTTTCTACGACTGTACATACATTAAAAAAAATCAGTTTAGTTTATTATAAACTAGCACTACTTTTCGCCATTTAATCCTTTAAACTTACAAATAATTCGCACTATTGCTCCATTCTCACACACTAAACCGCACAACAGCACTAGACTCAAAAAGGGAAAAGTTTCAATTTCGACTTATACTTAACTTTTTAATTCGACATTTTTGAGCATCGCAACTAGTCTTTTTGGGTCGGGGGCACTGATTTACGTCGGAATTGAGCCGTTTGTAGCTCGCAATCGGTCTTTGGACAAACGTAAAATGTAATATAAACTTTTTTATCTGGCACTTTTGAGCATAGCGAACGGTCTTCACGTTTCGGGGTAAGTCAATGCTTACGTCGGAATTGGCCCACCCAGGGGCACTAGATTCAAGTATTCCAGGTCGCAATTAGTTAGGACTTTTTTATTATTTGTACGTTGCCATAGAAACCAATTCCGTTCTAGAGTTGAATTAGGTATTTCGTAACTCTAGAGCTGAATTGGTTTCTACGGCAACGACCACATAATAAAAAATCGCATTACATTTACGAATCAGTGATGGACCCATAAGTAAGACATTTCAGAGTAGGAGTAGAAAAACATATTTCCAATAAAGATTAATTTTTACTTTTTTGGCTGTATTCTAATTAAAACAATCATAAACATGTTTAACATAATATCCAAAATATGATTATTGCAATAAATTCATTCATTAATTCATACGAGCATGTCAGTTGGTTCCTTCAAATCTGCATTTTTCCTTGTCTATTCCAATCATTGTGGATGTTCAACGTTTATGTACATTGATGTTTTTTTTTTTTTTAATTTTACTAAGATTTTGTACTCGGGCGGATATTTGCATAAAAACACTCTTCAGAAATTCGTCGCCCTGTTGTTAGAAGTTAGCGCCGTTAGTATTTAGTGTGGTAATAGTTGTAAAGAGTAATGTGCCGGGTGTTTAATTAAGCATGGTCATCGGCCGTATCTCAGAAACTATACATCGTAGCATGTTGCAGTAACAAATGTCATTGTAAAAGTGACCAAGAGAAATCGCTGGAAGTTATTTTTAAGTTCATAGTTTCGCCCCAAGAGGGCGCTATCTCTATAGTAGAGGATTAAAATAATGGTTATCCAATAAACGAAAAATTAAACGATGTGAAAAATATGAAAATCTTAATCGACGGTAAATTTTACCTAATTTTAACTATCTTCTCGTTTTTATGTATCATGATGCACGGTCTAAATGTCTAATAATTTAATGCCTGTGACTTTTGTTTGGTTGCACAGAGTCCAAGTTTAACAAACAACTTGGACTCATTTGATAGATAATTGAATGCACTTTAAAACATAATTCACTCTGATTTATTTTAGTTTCGATATTAAGCCCAGAGGGTGCGATTGGGACAATCGCCGTGATTTCTCCATTTTCTTCAAGTTTTCAAATTGGAAATTTCAATATCTTCATCCTAACCGGAGATATATTGAAAATTGTGCAGAATGGGGAATTTTGTATTAATAACGTCCTCTTATCCTTACCATAGACACCAAATTAAATCATAATACATAGTGTTTAAAAGTGCATTCAATTAATAATCTATTTAGTCAAAGTTTATTAAATTCGGTTAAAACTAACTAAAGTTAGAGCCATTTTAATGATTAGACTTTTACATTTTTATCTGCATCTTATGTAAAAGCAAAAGAAACGAGAAGGTAGTTGAAATCGAGCAAAATTTAGAGTAGATTAACTTTTACATATTTATAACATATGCAGCCTAATTTAGCATTTTGAAACAAATCTTGTTTTTATCCTTTGCGGTAGAGATTCCGCCCTTTACCAGCGAAGTTAGATTTAATTATTGTATTCGTTTTATTTTCTTATGTTTTATTTGTTATTGTTCCAATAAAATATTGTAATAAGTTTTTTTAATTGTAGTAAATATATGCTGTTTTAAATATTTTACTAATCTCATAGCCTAATATATTTTCTTTGATTTTAAATAATCATGGATTTACTTACATATTCGCCTAAAGGCCTACTAGGTCATAAATTATATTTTTATATGATGCGCGGTTAAAAATGGGCAAATCTACCAGACTATTTACTATATCTTTGGTTAGGATAAAAGGATTAAAAGCTTAAAATTTAACATTTTTTTTTAAATCTAAAAAATATGGCGGTCGTTAAAAAAACGCCCTCTGGCGCTTTCTCTAAGAACTAAAGTAAACGAGAGTAAACAGTGATTTAAAGTGCTTACAATTACCTATCAAATGAGACTACCTTGATTAATTTTGGTTAATCCTAACAAAAGTTACACGCAGTTTAATTACCACACTTTCCTGCTCTCCAATTTAGCAGGTTATTGATGAAAATCTGTTTTTGTATTTGGCGAAAGATGTTACGTTCTCTAGCGGCGAAGGTAGGGACTTAAAATTAATTTCTTTTGGCCACTTTCACTTTACAATTTCATTTCCCCAACATGCTACGCTACATAGTTTCTGCGATACAGCCGGTGGCCACGCTTAATCAAACACTTGGTATAGTATTAGTTATTACGGATGAAATAACTGCCATGAGTCTGGAAATTGACTGATTATTATTGAAAAGTGAGTAAGTATTCCTAATTATGTGTCTCACATTACTGCGGGTGTGATCACGAATTATTATTCATTGCTTGTTGAGATAAAACACTTATTTACTGTAAAGGTTTATAAAAATGACAAATTCTGTGAAATAATATACAGGGTGTACAAAAAGTAATGTAACGGTTTGATATCTCTGTTTGTAATGAGTTTAGAAAAAAAATGTTTTAAATAAAAGTTGTAGCTACTGCAGTGATTCATTTTTATGATACATATCAAACTTACCTTTTTTAAAATAGAACACCCTATATATTTCATTAGTATTCGTTAACATGTTAAAATAAAAGAATGCCAATAAACCGCATGCTTTTAAGTTGATTCGTTCAAAAGTTACAGATTAATGAAAACGTACTTTATTAATCAGAACTACAATGTTAATAACAAAATATTCAACTGTTTTATTAAAGCAGGTGCTCAGATTGCCTTCTACCTTCAATTTGACTCGATTCTAGTGCATTTTACAGTTATGACAATATGCTACTTTCCGATTGATATTTTTTTTAGTTTCTTCTATAATTAAAATTTTAATGTAATCTTGTAAATTCTTACGCGATCGCTATAACCTCTTATCAATAAAACAGTTATATTTCGAGTTAGGCAAGCAAACTTTTTTGTATTTTAGAAAACAACAACAATAACAAATAACTTAATAATAACTAATGTCAATAGCAATTGTTTCAAGATTTTCAGATACCTACTCTTGATTATAATAGACATTTTATTTTCGGTCCTATTTTTCCTATTAACATTTGATCGAAGTAACTTAGAAATATGCAGTTTTCACTAGTATGTTTCTATTTTAACAAGTTATCGAAAACGAACGAAATATATAGGGTGTTCCATTTAAAAAAGGGTAAGTTTGTTACATATCATGAAAATAAATCATCCTGTAAATTAGAAGTTATTGTCTATTAGTAGCTTAAATTAGTAGCTACAACTTTTATTTGAAACATTTTTTTTCTAAACTGATCACAAACCGAGACATCAAGCCGCTATATTACTTTTTGTACACCTTGTATGTATACTTACTTTTCGTGTACATATACTTTCTAGGTTAAGAGTTTTTTTTTTCCTGGGGAAATCAATGAAACCCAACAAAATACCTGTGTCCGAGTGAATATTTCAGCATCCATATTTATAAGAATCTATAGCACATCATTTTAAAGTATTAACTACTTTTTTAATTATTTTTTGTGAAAATAATATATTTTATTGTTATTTTTTAGGAAGTGGAATTGGCTGCCAATAAAATAACTATTGGACTCTAAGAAGTGCACAAGAATCGTGTTGAACTACTAGTACATTAGCAAAATTTAGCCATTATGCATGCTTTATGTTAAAAATAAAATACGAGGGTCATTCCATAAATAATGCATATTATGTTTTACTTTCTTATATGTAAAGGGTTATCTATTAAGAGGTCCCGTTTTAAATTCCCTGGAATTTTTAAACTGTTTAATAGAGGGCCTTGATTGTTTTAAACTTTTCAAGTGAAAAGTGTACTATTTGAGAAAATGGAATGATATACATTCCAACAACGTATAGAGATAGTGAAAATTCATTATCAATATAGTAAAAATTTCGCCTAGACAGATTGCAGCGTTTGTATGAATTATCTTCTCGCCATGCCATTGTGAAACTTATCACTAAATTTGAGCAAAATTGACAAATTACTGATGTCAAATTACCAGTTCGCCAAGTCAGCTGAGAACATTACCGCAATTTAAGCGCTCATAGAAAATATTCGAGCGGTTACTGGTCAAATAAGAGCCAAAGTTAAAATGCTAAAATTTGATGCAAAACTTTTTCAAAAGAATAGCTATTTGCAGAAGAAGCCGAGGTGGCCATTTACTAGATATCATTTTCCAGAAATAATCAAGGAGTTTGTACTTTCTTTTTAAATAAATATGTTGGCACTATTTCATAAAAAAAATATTATTTTTAAATAATTAAAATAGGACCTCTTAATGGAAATCTCTATATACATTTTTTGATAAAATCTCTTTTTAATTCTTCAGCATAATCTTTCTGCTTCTCAATGACCAAGTGTAAACGTCTGGGAAGCTTTACAATATCATTTAATACGCCATCTTTCTTAAGTTGCCAAAGGGATCAGGTACCGACGACAGAAAGCTCTTTTAGAGATAAATAAGGACGTCTTCGCATTGATTGTTTTAACTTTAGGAATAAGTTAAGGTCTAGTGGTCTTATGTCAAGACTGGATGAGGTAACACTTGCTAACTGCAATCGCATAGCTTTTTATTTACGACATTGGCAATGTGAGGGCGTGCGTTATTGTGGAGAATCAGTGGCCCCGCCTCGAGCAACCGAGGTGGGGTTTTTTGTATTTTTAGGTTCGGTTTTTGAATAAAATTACAATAATATACTCCTGACACTTTATCCACATGGAGCTCTGTCTGACATGATGATTCCATGGTAATCATAAGCAAAGATCATCATTTTATTGACCTTAGATTGAGCTCGACAGAATTTATTTGGACGTGGGGATGATTGACCTCTTCACTTGTTTGAGTGTGATTTTAACTTTAGTTCAAAGTCTCAAACCCACATTTCATCAATATTGATAATTCGTGCAATAGAGCTTGACCTTCAACGTCAAATCTTAGTTTCAGCACTTTGAATTTTGATCCTCAATAATCACAGTACCCGACCGAGACCGGTGTGGGCTCCATTTCTAGTTTGCGTTGTTTTAAAACAAAACAACCTATCGATAAAACACAAACACTGGCTTCTTTCTCAAGCCTAAAACTACAACTTATGTAACAATCATTAGGTGTCCTTCACTCCGCAGTGTTGCTAAACCGTGCATTATTAATGAAATGATCCTCGTAAATATCCAAACATCCGTTACTTTCATTTTTATTAGGTTTATTGGTTACCAAAGGGGTTTAGATGGGAGATGAAAGAGGCGACCAAATGTGCGAAGAAGGGAAGGGCGAAGGGGGGAATGATTGTTGGATGGAAAGAAGACAGGAAAGGAAGTAAGGGGGAGATGATGGAGGGATGTGAAGGACTGGTGTGGGTGAAGTACCAGCGAGGGGGATACAAGATGAATGTGGAGGTGTTATATGTGAGTAAAAACTGGGGAGACGTAAGGAGGGAGATAGATGAAAGAGCAGGAGAAGGAGGAAGGTGGATGGTGGCGGGAATTTCAAAGCGAGAATAGGAGAAGCAGGATAAATGTATAAACGGGGAGGGAAGGAGAATAAAGGAGTGGGTGATGGAGGAAGGGTGGGAACTGTTAAACGGGTGCACGGAGGGGGACTGGGAGGGGAAGAAAACGTACATAGGGGCAAGAGGGGCATCAGTGATTGACTATGTAGTGGTGAAGGGAATAGCAAGAGGCGAGATAAGGAGTATGGAGGTAGAGGAGGTGTTGGGATCGGATCACCTACCGTTAATGTTGGAGATGTGGATAGAGGAGGGACACGGGAGTGAAACGGAGCAGGAAAGCGAGGTTCTGGAGTGCGGGCTAAAAGCGATGGAGAATATGAGGAGAAAGTTGGGGAGGGTTAAATGGGAGGAGGTCGGCACGATAGAGGAGATGGAGCGGATAATAGTGGGGTGTGGAAGAAAGAGAAAGGAGGAGAGAAGACGAGCGGATGCGTGGTTTGATGAGGAATGCAGGCAGAGAAAAAAGGAGCTGAGGAAGGCGGTGAGAGAGTGTGTAGGAGGCGGAGGGGGAGAAAGGAGAGTGGCGGAGGTAAGGAGGAGATATGAGGAGGTATGTGAGAAGAAGAAGCTAAAGGTGGTGGAAAAAGCGAGCGAGGATTTGAGGGAATGTAAGAACGAGGCGGAAATGTGGAGAATTTTGAGGAGAGGGGAGAGAAGGAGGCAGGTAGGGGTTTCGCTGAGGGAATGGACAAGGAAATGCAGAGAAGGAAGCGGAGTACCAGGGGAGATTGGAGAAAGCAGAGGTGGAGACAGAGGGGAAGAGTTCACGGAGGAGGAGGTGGAGCGGGCGTTCAAGGAAGTGAAGAGTGGAAAGGCGGCAGGAAGGGATGGTCTCAAGGCAGAGATGTGGAAGGAGATTGGGAAAAAGGGGAAGACGAAATTTAGGGAACTGTTGAATCAGATGTGGAGGGGGGAGGTGAGCTTGCCGGAAGAATGGAGGGTTGGGATGATGTGTCCGGTGTATAAGGGAGGGGATGAGAAGGAGGCCAGTAGTTATAGGGGTGTAACGATCACAAGTATTGGGTATAAGCTGGCAATGATGATAGTGAGGAATCGGATGGAGGTGGAGGTGGAGGAGAAGGGGATACTGCCAGAGACACAGGGGGGGTTTAGAAGGGGTAGCGGGACGAGGGAGCAGGTCTTTACCCTGGCGCGAATGGTGGAGAGAGTGATGGAAGAGAAAGGATGTGTGTATGCGGTGTTTATGGACCTGAAGGCAGCATATGACTCGGTGCCGAGGGGAAGCTTGATAGAATGTTTGAGAAGGAGAGGGGTGAGTGAGGGGATGGTGGAGTGGGCGAGGAAAGTGTATAAGGAGACATGGGTGGTGGTGAAAGTGGGAAAGGAGGTGTCGGGGTGCTTTAGGACGTGGGAGGGTTTGAGGCAAGGGTGCCCGCTGAGCCCGATGCTATTTAATGTATACGTAAGTGAATTGGAAGAGGTGATGAGGAAAGGGCAGGCGGGGGGAGTGGTGATGGGTAAAAGGAAGGTATGGATGCTGGCGTATGCGGATGGTGTGGTGTTGGTTGCAAGAGAGTATGAAGGGATGAAAGAGATGTTGAAGAGAGTGGAGAGGTTTATGGATAAAAGGGGAATGAATGTGAATGTAGTGAAGGGAGGGGAAGGTGAAAGAATTGGAGTGGAAGGGGGTAGTTATTGAGAGGGTGAAGAGTTTCAAGTATTTGGGGTTTTGGTTTAAAGGAACGGGAGGGTATGAGGAGCATGTGAGGTGGGTGCAGGGTAAGGCGAGGAAGGCGTGGGGCAAGTGGGGGAAGTGGATGGGGAACAATGTGACGGTTGCGTGTAAGATATGGGATGCGTGTGTAAGAGCGGTGCTAATGTATGGAGAGGAAGTGTGGGGGACGAGAGGGTACGAGGTGATAGAGAGGGAGCAGATGTGGTTCCTGAAGCACATGTTGGGGGTGGAAAGGTCCACGCCCAGCTACATAGTGCTTCAGGAGAGCAACAGAGAGAGGTTAGAGTGGGAGGCAATGGTGAGGGTGGTGAGGTACAAGATGAGATTGTGGGAACTGGATGAAGAGAGATTGGTGAAGGATGTATGGGTGACGAGTGTGTGTGGGGGTGAGGGTAGATGGAGTGGTGAGAGGAGGACAGCCCTACCCTCTCGTACGAGAGGGTAGGGCTGTCGGAGGCGAAGGTAATGGAATGGCTAGGAAATGGGGTGAAGGTTGATGAGTGGGTGAGGGGGAAAGGGAAGGAGGTGGAAGGGCAGGAAAGGCAAGGGTGTATTGACAGAAGTCAGTATAATGATATGTATGGGAGGTGGCAGGTGTATGGGAGGGTGCCGAAGTATTTGATAGAGAAGGGATGGGGTAGAGAGGATAGGGTGATTGTGGCAAGGGCGAGGTGTGGATCGGAGGAGAGAGGAAGGAAAGTATGGATGGGGGAAGAATATGGAAGGTGTGTGTTGTGTGGACAGGGGAAGGATACGTGGGGACACTTGGCCGAGGAATGTGAGGGGGTGAAAGAGGAGTAGCTGGGAGCGAAAGGGAATAGAACGGTAGTGGAGTGGATGAGGGAGGACGTTGGAAAAGCTGGGGAGGGAGAGGGAAAAGAGAAGGGAGGGTAAGAGGGATACGGGAATGTAGTGAGGCAATCAAATGTAAATGTGTAACCAAATGTAAAGGTATGGAGATATGCCAATAAAGGTCTTTTTTTTATTAGGTTAACTGATTTTGTATATCCAATGTACTTAATATTATTTGATCTTATAATTATCTACTGTTTATTACGAAGCATTTTTTGCTTGGCCATGTCGTGGATAATTATAAATACAAATAGAATAATGTGCGTTTTAGATATACATATACTAATCTATGTAATCAAATAAAACTTGTTTCAAGCAAATAAGAAGGTTTGGTAATAATAGAAAATTTGGTAAAATAAAGAAAATAAGTGTGAAACAACGTACTTGGTTAAAAGAGATATATAGTTTATTTTATGAAACAAATAAAAATAATTATTATAACTAGGAATTTCTGCTAACATTTTTGACGTCATCATTTTCCCATATATGGGACAGCGTATTTAAAAACGATCTTAGCAATTGAATATTTCGTATCTTTAATATATAACCCGTATCTTCTCACACATTATGATGACTAAAATATTTCAAAAAGTGAAAAATACATGGAAAATTGTTGAAATTATATTATTACAGATTTTGTTTTACGGAAATAGGCATAAATATATATTGTGTATCCCCTAAAATAATGTTATTTTTTTTTTAAATACACCCTGTATATCCATAATCAAGTGTATAACGAGGATAGTCGTAACCTTAACGAGCTCCTAGCTGGATTATATTAATTGCCAAACGTGGCGAATTAAACCGAGACATCTTGAAATCTGCATGGATTTAAATTGTGTCTGAATTTAACGAGACTTCAAACGCACTACATATTTGAATACCGTATCTCCCACGCTACATATTTATGAATCAAAGCACCAAATTTCATTACGTGATTCAATTTTATTGCCTTAATTAATTTAACAACCTAATAATTCAACCACTAATTTATGTTTTTACCACTCGCAAATAAATAATATTCTAATGTTTTTAAACCACTGTATTTAACTTTTCATCTTTACATTTAACGTATTTTGCGATAGAGTAAATAATGTTAATCCAATTGTAAAATTATTTTTTACATTATTAAATTGAGTAATAAAATGTGTAATTACAGTGCTTAGATAAAGTTAAATAGTATTTATCTATTTTGCACTCTTAATGCAACTATTTTCAAACTATACAACCATAAAAACGGTTCGCTTATAGGCTCCATAAGCGAACCCAATTTATAAGCGAACTGTTTTCAATTATCAATCAAACGTCAGTGTCAAATTAAAAATTCAATACAATCATTCTATACTGTAACAATTAGAGTACTGGTTTCATGGACATTTATTGTAACTCCGCTAATTGCTACAATCTGACTAATAATATTAGTGCTTTATTCGTCAAATTAATTTGATCTTCACGTAACTCACACTAAATTTATTTTAACAATATTTGTAATGTTCCTCCAGCGACTTCTCTTAACTCGGGAGGAGGAGTGCAAATTACGAAATCGCCCATAGTATCTTAAGACAAAATAACATGTAATCCATGAAATATTGTAAATACGTTATCCATGGTGTTATTAAAAGCTGACGGCCGAATGTTTAATGTATATTATTCTGTGTATGCAAAGAAGAAAAAAAAATAGTATAAAATACACGTTTCATGCGGCATATTACCGCACTTGTTCATTGGAAAACTCGTCGCTACGCTCCTCGTTTTCCAAATTTGGACACGTGCGCTAATAAATGCTCTTATGAAACTGGTATTTTAATATATAATATATTCCACTTGTTTCTGGATCTCGCCTAGCTATGGAAAAGTGACAGTTTAAGTATTGTAAATGGGACTGGTTGTGTTTTAAATCAGGGTTTTTAAATGTCACTGTCAGATGTTCGATTTTAAGGTTATAATTTCTGACTATTGCGATCTTACACTGTTGCCTGTTTTACAAATGTTCAGATATAAAAGGATAATAATATGCAGTTTTAAGATTAACAAAATTTACTACTTGGTTTTTGTACATACAAACACAGCAATAATATTGTATATAACAAATATAATGAATTCGGCTCTGCAAACTTATTTCGTCATCCATTTGCATTTCTCGCTTGGGTCTTCCCGTTAACACATTTTGATCAACTCCATCCATCCACCTTAATTTTGGTCATTCTCTCTTCTGTTGGCCCTCAGTATTTTTTTGTAGAATTGCAAATTTATTCCCACCCTCTTGTGATACTGATAATGTTCATGTCAAACAATTTTTAAGCCCTCATTCCACTTTTATTATTTAGTCAAGAGAACCTGCATCTGAATCTTCTGATGTTTGTTCTGAGCCAGATTCCCCAAGCGAAATAATAAAAGGAGGAATGGTTTCAAAAGAAAGGTTCCCCATGTGTTTTGTCCAGTCATCCGAAATAAGTTTTTCACAATGATCACAGAAATTTTGCCACATATCGGATGTACATTTTGAGAGAGACTCAAGCCATAAATTCTGAACACGATCCTTTATGTGCTTATTGTAGTAAGTCTTACAAAACCCCCATGCCATTTCAATTGGATTGTATTGACAATGGTATGGCGGTAATCTAAGAACTTCGTGCCCGTTCTTTCTCAAAATGTCATCAACTACGTAAATTTTGTCATTTGATCGAAAAGGTATAAATAAAGCCCATAGTTCCTTTTTGGTTAATTTTGGATTGAATTTTACATTGTGTTTAACCAACCACTCCTGCATTTCGCATTTGTTACAAGATGCAGCATTATCCATAATAACTACACATTTCCCTGAAAGCTTAGCCAAAGCAGGAATAAGTTGATTAACCACCCAATTTTGAAAAGTATTACTATCCATTGTGGCATGGTAATCTCGGTCATTGTTTTTCGAATGTAATAAAAAATCGCACCCATCCAAAAACCCACCCCTATACCCAGCATGTAGAATGGTGAAGCGTTTGCCTTCATTTTTGAATTTAGTTGGATTACTTGTTATATCCGTTTCATGTACCCAGCGTCGAACCACGGATCCATTCTGATATATCCATGTTTCATCCAGGTATACGAATTGGATATCTTCATTGGAATTTTGATACTGTACAAATTTTCTAAGGAAAATAATTTTAGCTGCAACAACATGTTTTTGTTCACAGAGAATTTTGCGCCAATTATTTAATTTGAATTTATACCCCATACTTTTAACAACCCTATAAAGTGTTGTTCTACTCCCATGGAACTCATAATTTTTTTTCATATCATTCAAAAGATCTCTCAAAGTAAAATACTGATTTCTAGAGTTATATTGCCAAATTAGTTGTTGCAGATCTTTTCTAGCTAGGTGATTCTAAAAATGGCTGTTTTTAGATCGTTTGCCAGGAGTAGTAGATTTCAATTCGTCAGGTCTTTGTCGTAAAATTAATTGTAATGAAGATCTCCCTACCTGAAACGTAATTATCTTTAATTAAATATTTATGATAATTAAAATACTAGACATACCCCAAAAATATCTATTAAAATCGTAATAATATTGTGATGCTGTAGATTTGGATTACTTTGCCTAAAATGTTTGTAGGATTTCAGAATTTGTAACCTTTTTGATTCAGAGATAATCTTTGGCATGTTAATATTTAATATGTGCCTGAAATTATTTTTCACTTTGACATTGACACAGCATTGCAACACTAGATTAATTTGATTTAATAATAAAATGCTCGAAGAAGCGACCGCGTGGCGAAATAATTGTTGCAAGATTAACAATAAACCTCTTGAAAATTAAAAAGAGGATTACTTATGATATCATAAATTATTGCAACACTGTTAAAATAAGGAATCAGGAGTGGCAACTAATAAAAAATGTAAATGTTGATACTGCAACATAACAACACGAAAGCATGGCTAGGCGAGATCCAGAAACAAATGGAATGGTGTATACTATTTATTTACAAGTACAATTATGAGTACGATAAAACTGTTGTTAAGACATGTATTCAATTAAACATTTTAATGAAAGTATCCTGAAATGCAATATAATTATAATTACATTTAACCGGTTTCTCTGTCGAATCTTAAGATCCGTTTTGTATAAGTACTTCCTATTTATAAGTAGTTCTAAATTTTGTATTCTGTTGCAGCAAGCAAATGTATACATATCTTAGATAAAAATTGCAACGTCGTTTTTAATGTAATTTGACATGTTTTCTAATGTCAAATCACTTTCTAACAGTTATCCACCGTAGGCGATTGTTTAGTGTCATTGAAATGTTCGAAAAGCCAAAGGAAACGGGTGAATTTTACAAAAGAGGAGCGTACTCTATTAACGTTCCTTGTGTCGATTTGTTGGAGAATATATAAAACACTTCTTTTCGTTAGCCTAAATCCAGAAAAAAAACTGCTTGCAATCATACTTTTCGAAAAAGTTATCCAGTTAATAAATATGATGAGGTATTGCTGGCAAGTTATTTTCATCTTCAATATCTACGAAATCTACATCATATCCAGTTGAAATAACACTTGAAATAAATTATCTGCCATTTGACAAATTCACATTTATTGAAGTTACTCTGACTTTTTGGTTAAAATCAGCTTCTTAGGACGCCAATTTTGGCGTCTTATAATGTAAGACTCATAAGAAGGTCTTACATTATAAGATCTGATTTATAGTTGGTGCAACACTTTAAGAACGTCTTATTTCAAAGATCGATTTTATCTAGATAAGATGCGTTGGGGAAACCGGGTGCAAAACAAATATTTTATCCACAATAAAAAAATATGTGATTTAATACTTCAAATATACCTTTGTTCCTGGCGCGGCCACCATTATAAATCGTCGGTATTTTTAGAATTTGTTCGAGAATATTTAAAACATTTTTTTTTTCGTTAGCCTAAATCCAGCAAAAAAACTGATTGCAGTCATACTTTTGGAAAAAGTTATCCAGTTAATTAACATGATGAGGTATTGCGGGCAAGTTATTTTCATCTTCAATATCTACGAAATCTACATCATATCCAGTTGAAATAACACTTGAAATCATTTATCTGCCATTTGACAAATTCACATTGATTGAAGTTATTTTGACGTTTAGGTTAAAATCAGCTTCTTAGGACGCCAATTTTGGCGTCTTATAATGTAAGACTCATAAGAAGGTCTTACATTATAAGACCTGATTTATAGTTGGCCCAACACTTTAAGAACGTCTAATTTCAAAGATCGATTTTATCTAGATAATACGCGTTGGAGAAACCGGGTGCAAAACAAATATTTTATCCACAATAAAAAAATTATGTGATTTAATACTTCAATCATACCTTTATTCCTGGCGCAGCCTCCATTATAAATCGTTGGTATTTTTATAATAGGTAGTACATAAAATATCACACCTAATTATAAATTATGCATGTTTTATCCAAACTTTACTTCTGGATCTCTTAAAAACTTTTAATTCCTTGTAATTTTCATCGAGCCTGCGCTTGCAGTCTCTCTAAACTAGTTAGTAATCCCGCTCTTTGGGGGCATTGGATTTATATAGGGATTTAAACGTCTGGTCGATCTATTTTCACTATTATTACGACCCTTGTGATTATTGCAGATGACTCTGCCCTTATTTTTTCCCTAATTGAATTCCCCAGTTGGCGATCAAAGGAAGAATCCGGAAAATGATTATTCGTAAAATTGCTTTCTTTGGGTCATTAGTACTGGATATAAAGGTAATTGACTTTTACGCAAATCAGTAATATTAAAGACGACTATAAATATGTACTCTTAATAAAACAAATAATACCAAGTATATTTTAAATTAACATTAAAATGCATGTTAATTTCTTTCTTGAGTGGGGAATAGGTGCGCGGATTATCGTGTTATGTAATTATTATATCGGGTTTTATGCGGGGCGGAACATTTTTATAAATAGTATGTGATGTATAAAAAATATATAAAAAGTTAACGATTTTCCAATTATATTATTTGACATGAACATGTTTTTAAGTAAATAGACATTTTTTTGCAGAGCCTATTAGTGAAAACGGAAGAAAAGGGCTTAGTGGGCAATTAGGGAAGGAAAATCCACTGTCAAATATCATCAAGGAACCTCTTTAGCCCGTGATCTTGCATCTACTCGTAATTTTGCGTTGATATCAGTATTTCTAATTGAATATAATTTCCTTCTAATTTTCATTTTGAGCGGCTGTAATTTCTCATTGTTGAATTGACTTTCTTTTGTTAGTATTTTCAACTTTTAATAATACACATATTTACAAGCTTTAGCACAAAAATAAGATTTTTTAAGAAATCAAAAATAAACTGACTCAAATATTGAGTTGTCGCTACATATGTATGTACATATATGTAAACGTAGAAGCTCTTTAACTACTGGACAATCAACACATCGTAGGAAGAATAAAGAGAAAGCAATTATCAGACCTTGTTTAGTGAGCTGTTTAAAAACAGAGCGTGCTGCGCGAGTGAACCTACATTAATAATATCCGGAGAAAGTCAATGGACAAACTCTAGTTTTCAATTTTTATTATTTATTATCATAAAATTAATAGTTAGTCCATAAGACTAGTTTTAATAACCATAAGATTTGTATCATATATACCTTAGTTAATAAAAAACATATGTAAACTCTGTTATTTTTAATATGACCAAATTTAGGGTCTATTTACTGCGAACAATTGCAGTGCTGCTTTAGCAGTAGGGTATGTTAAACATAAAATGCTGAGATATAAGCAAATGATTGTCAATGTAACAAATACATTATAATTTGTCAAATCAATTGTCACCATGCAGACAGTTTCAAACAACTTGCAACTAAACAACACATATTTAGAACTTATTTCAAAATTTGAACATATAGTGGAGAAGATAATAAAGAAGACAAATAGACATTATAAAGATTTTTTTTTCTTTAAGCACGCATATATCTGTTATTTAATTATTGACTATTATAAACAACAAGTCCGCTAGATTAATTTTCAAGAAAAACATTTTTTTTTGAATTAAGGAAATAATTATATTTTAACGTGAAGAGGAATCGTTGCGAATAAACATGAAATAGGACATCCGGCAAATAGCCACTACGAAATCTCGTCATTCTTTTCTTGAAATTCTGAATAACGTGTTTTCGTAACTGTGCGAATGGACGAGATTATCCTAACTACTTAACTACGTTTCCATTGATTTCTATATACATCCGAAGTTGCGAGGTTTTTTAAATTGTTTTTGGGGTTTTGACACCTTTTACCCAACATATTTTTTTCACTATTATTTCGATAAATCTTAGATTGAATTTTATACGAATTCGAAGTTTCAGAATTTTACTTGGTCATTTTGGTTTCCATCCCTTAATAACCACCCTAATTTCTTAATGGTATTTTTTATATTATTTGTCCTGTAATCACAGGCTTAATTTGGACGAGTTTCATGAATTTCAGAACTTCTGCCAAAAATATGTTCATTCTGCTCCACTGTGCGGCATGGGGGGATGTATAAGTAGTCCGTCAATTTGCTGATCTTAGCAATATCTGGGATCTTAACAAGCGGAAAATTCAAATCACTTTAATGGGGTAATTATTGTGTACATGCATTAAATATTTGTTTATAAAGGGTGTCTTAACAAGAGAGCCATATTTGATTTTTAAGAAAACACATTTTTTTTTTTCTTAATTAAGCAAATATTTATATTTTAAAGTAAAGAGGAATAGTTGCGATTAAACATGAAATAGGGCATCCGGCAAATGGCCACCACGAAATCTCTTTTTGCAATATTTTGCATAGTTTTTGCATAATTGTGGCTCTATTTCGCCAATAACGCGCCGTATGCAATACAGCACGAAACCAATACAATCCAGCACGAAAAACAATTATTGCGGACCAAGTTTCCAGACCGTGTCATTTCTCGGTTTAGCGATCAAAATTGGCCACCAAGATTGTGCGATTAAACGCTGATGGACATCTTTCTTTGCGGCTACGTGAAGAAAAAGGTATATGCGAACACACCTCAAACAGTTGAACGCCTTAAATAAGAGATACGACGCGTTATTAGCGAAATAGAGCCACAGTTATGCAAAAACGTTATTCAGAATTTTAAGAAAAGAAAGAGACTGTGCCAGAGATTTCGTGGTCGCCATTTGCCGGATGTCCTATATCATGTATAATCGCAACTATTCCTCTTTTTAATTCGAAAAAAACATCTGTTTTTCTTGAAAATTAAATCCGGCGCTCTTGTTGAGACACCCTTTATAAGTAAATGTGCATACATGATCGGTTTATTGGTACATTTTTATACAGCGTGCAATGATTATTTATTTATTATTGAAATGAATACAATAATGTTAATATCTGAAAATATTTGCAAACTTCTTAGTATCAGTATTTTCACCTTTATTTTAAACATTGTAGGCTTTTATAATTACGTTCTTTAAGTAATTATACGCTTTTGTAAACTAAAATTGTAAACTTTTTGTAAATATACCCATGTCAAAGTAAAATGCATTATCACGATATAATTGCTTGATTGTAACTAATAATTATGAATATAATCAAATAGGATATCGCAGAAGTAGTCACATTATAATATAACAATATAAATAGATGATATTTATGTTGACAGTTTAATTCGATGTATTTACTTGTGCAGCGTCAAATTTCCAGATGAGTCGGGTTTCCTTTCTGCACTGAACATTGACGCGTTCATATCAAATGTCGCGCCATATTGGTGTCACAAAATCTCAATTTTGACCAACATGGCGGCGCAAACAGTGACTTAATTAAACACAGTGGCGACCACTTCCTGTCATCCGCCATGATAAGGCAATATTAATAATAGTAATATCAAGAGAATAGGTTATAATACTAACATCTAATATTCAATTGTGACAGCGAGTGTTGTCATCTTTCACTTGAAGCGTCATTCATAGGCGGGAGCTATTCCCTTAATTTTGAAATAGGTTGATTCTATTTACCTTTGCGAATTTTTGAGGTACGATTTTGGGGTAAGTAAAATAAATCAAAATATTTAGACGGAATTGCTGTGACCAACTTTAGACCTCATAGCTACGCCGCTGTTTGTCCGCCATTTTGTGTCAAAATTACTAATAACTAATCAAAAAGAATACCAAAGTTGTCGCCACTGTATTTAATCAAGGCTACAGTGACTAAATTAAACATAGTGGCGACAACTCCTTATCATCCGCCATGATGAGGCAAAATTAATCAAGAAAATAGGTTATAATACAAACATCTGATATTCGATTGTGACAGCGAGTGTTTGTCATCTTTCACCTAAAGTACAGTGCCTTGATTAAACACAGTGGCGACAACTGTGGTATTCTTTTCGGTTGGTTGTTTGTAATTTAGACTCAATATGGCGGACAAACAGCGGCATAGCTATGTGGCTATTAGCTATTAGAATCAATCTAATCCCATTAATTTGAGGTATTAATCGTCATATGTGGATAACGCCTCACATGAAAGATAGCAATAACTTGCTGTCACAATTGAATATTAGATGTTTTATTATAACCTATTTTCTTGATTAATTTTGACCACGCATAGCGGATGACAGGGAGTTGTCGCCACTGTGCTTAATTAGTTCACTGTAACTTAAAGCATCATCCATTTGTGGGGGTTATTTCCTTAACTTTAAAATAGAAACATATGATGGGTAATGCCCCAAATGAATGGCTTTAGGTTGATTCTATTTATCGTTGCGAATTTATGAGGTACAATTTTACGGTAAGTGAAATAAATCACAAACTTTAGAGGGAATTGCTGTGGCATACTTTAGACCTCATAGCTACACCGCTGTGTGTCCGCCATGTTGGGTCAAAATTACTAAAAACCCAATAAAAAAGAATACCACAGTTGTCACCACTTAATTATGTCACTGTAATCAAGGAACTGTAGCAGCGCCCATGTGGGAACGCGCCCCAATTCGGTGTTATATAGAGATCAGTGTTTACAACACAATATGTAATTAATCTTGTCCTAACCTAAAACACACGATCTGCATCACACCAATAAATTCTTGAAATGTCAAACTTGATTGGTCAAAAACATAATATATCGTATGGTAAATTTAAAAAAAACCTCAAGAGTGCCATGATTTATTATTTAAAAAAAAATAAGTCGGCACACATATTTGGAATTGACATATGCATACATCAGACATAGCTCTTTGGTTATGTTACTTATTAAACGTAAAACATTAAATTAAAGTCAATTTATAGATAATCGCGTTTAATTTTTCACTTTCAAATTGTTATAAATATTGTATGTGCTTTCCTTTTTTTGAAACACAAACCTGATCTCTTTGTCGTACACCTTCCATTAGATTCCGCAACAACACTGGATTATTGTTAATTTCTTCAAATTTTTCTCGAATTCGTTGCCGTATGTCTTCTAGATTGCGTACTGGTTGTGCATAAATTTAATTTTTTAGAAGTGGCCACAAGAATAAATAGGATGGACTTAAATCGCATGAACGCGACTGCCAGGGAATCCCGGCATTTCGACTTATGATTCGGTCCTCAAAAATAACCTCCAAAATGGGCAAGTTATTCACTGTGCAATGAGAAGTTGATCCATTCTGGTAAAAATAATCACTTTGCAGTTCATCATAAAGTTAATTCATAAAAGTCAACAAAAATTACGTACAGTAACGGTCTCCATTTATTTGAACTAAAATGTACGCACAGATCTCGAATTTATGATTTTACCTTGAAAGAATATCGGTTCAACTAATCTTCTCCCATTAATCGCCGCCCAAACGAAAACTTCCTCTAGATGTAATGGTTTCTCTCAATGACTACGAGGATTTTCATCCGACCAAATTATCATAGTTTGAAAATTGATGTATCCATCCTTGTAAAACCATGCTTCATCGGTAAAAAAACGAATTTGTAAAGCATCCTCGTTTACATTTAGTAAAAACTACAGTGACTTAATTAAACACAGTGGCGACAACACCCTGTCATCCGCCATGATGAGGCAATATTAATCAAGAGAATAGGTTGTAATACAAACATCTGATTTTCAATTGTGACAGCGAGTGTTGTCATCTTTCACTTGAAGCGTCATCCATAAGGCCGGTCGTCCACTGGAAGCGACAACACGCGGCTACGCGCTCACGCGATCCTAGCGGCAACATGCGTATACGCGCGACAGATCCCGACGTGTGTAAATCCAATGAATCTCGTCCACTGCAAGCGTGCGCGGACATGCGGATTCTCGCGTGTAACCGCTACTCTTGCAGCCGCATATCTCAAATTAACGTGTTTAGGTTGATTCTATTTACCTTTGCGATTTTTTGAGATACGATTTTGGGGTAAGTGAAATAAAGCAGAACCTTTAGATGGAATTGCTGAGACCAACTTAGTCCTCATAGTCCTCAGAATTACTATCAACCAATCAAAAAGAGTACCAAAGTTGTCGCTACTGTGTTTAATCAAGGCACTGTAGTAAAAACCACTGACAACATTCTAGTCGTCAGGGGTAATCAATAGGTAATAACTCTTGCACCGATGTTTTGCCGTAAGGGTATACTTGAAAATCTTTTCGTAGAAGCTTGCGGCATGTTCGTACCGATAAATTAATTTGCTGTGATAAACGGCGCAGAAAAGTCGTAGATTCATCTTCCAAAATTTCTTGGACCGTGGGAGTACGTTCAACTAGTCTACCACTTTCTGGTTAACGGAGAATACTACCCTTCTCACGAAATAATGTAAGTGATCGTGATAAGGGATTTTAAAATTTTTCATAAATAATCAGAACATTGGGAAATTCTTCCTGAAACTCTGTCAAAGCTGCGTCCAATGAATATACCCAATTCCCGTCAATTTTAGTCCCATTTTGGGAATAACTTTTAACTAATAACGTTTTTTTACTGGTTGCTGTAAACCATTGTGACTTTTAAAAAGATCTGACATTTTGTAAGTCAATTCCTAACATGTGTGCCAACTTATATATTTTTTTTAATAATAAATCATGGCAATCTTGAGGTTCTTTTTAAATTGAACATACCATATATTTTCAGCTATAATATACTGACCGCCGTAAGTAAATGAACACCTAGTAATCGTGAGTGAATTTTGATGAAATTTTCAGGAAAGATGTATTTTATCTGTGCTAAAAAAATCAATAAGATACGACTAATAAATCAAGTTTCCATAGACAATGAAACAATAATTTTTTGGATTTTTTAATTTGACATTACCTATTTATTTGGCACCTTAAACCAAACTTAAAAGCTTAGTTAGTCTTAATCGATTGTAAAAGAAGGTCACTTATTCAAGGGTGCGTACATTTTCGCTCAATGAGTAACTTTTGATTTACGATTTAAGGCTAATACTTCGAATTCTTCTATAGACAGATTATAAGGAGATTTGATGATTAATTAAACCTTTCCACCATCAAAAATGTTCCATGTTGACGAAGAACGTTCCCGAAGAGCCGCCAGCCTAAGAGCACGATCTTCACAATCGTTTGTGCTTTTAGGACATCCAGATCGTAATCTTCGTCGTCCGTCGTGTGATTCTGTTGATCTTCGCCAACATAGAGACCGACGCTGTGTTCTACATTACCAACATTACAAATGGATTTTGCTGCTTCTTATAGACCGATTATTCTACCCCATCCAAAGTCTGTCATTGAGTAACAATTTGCGCATCTTCGAATAGGTAGCATTTTTCTACAATTGACTAAGAGTAATTAATCTTAAAATTTGGTTTAAAGTGCCGAATAATTAAATAATGTCAAAATAAAAAAAAACAAATAAATTGTTGTTTCATTGTCGATGGCAACTCGATTTATTGCTCTGATCTTGTTGAAATTTGAATCGTTCTTAGCATGGATAAAATACATATTTCCTGAAAATTTTATCAACATTAATCCGCGTTTAGTTCATTTGTGTATAAATTAGCGGATAATCTACACTAGATGTTCAAATCAACCGAATCATTTCTTAAAAGTGATTTGTTCTTTATGAATCGTAAACGATTCACTTATAATAATAATAATAATATAGTTCGTGCTCGCCCTTATCTCGCTGTATAGTGACGAGAGACGCTTGTTTCATAAACCGTGACCATTTACTTACCGTCAATTAACTACGTGCAGAATTCAATAATAATAATAATAATAATCCTATATTTTCGGTATTGAAAATTACAACAGAAATACTGGATCGAGTAATGAATCCGATACAAAAGAGATTGCAACTGTGCTTAGAAGCTGATGGGTTTCATTCCGAACGAAATAAATGAATAAGTTTGTATTGTTGCAAGAAGAAGAACAAAGAGGCAGTACTGCAGTTAACATAAATCACTCAACCACGAGAATCCAGACGCTTCGCCAATACCTTCCAGGACCGCGCTCATCTAGACAACTTCCAAAAAACACTCTTTTCGACATATTTACTCATACTCTTTTTTACATTGCATATACGTCTGTGAATAAACCCCGCTGAGATTAATAAAAAAACATGGCAGCCTGTAAATGCAATGTTGCCAATTTCTTTCACGAGTGGAATCGAGCTGCAGATTCAACGAGTTCGAAGGGATTAATAATCATTCCACGAGTTATATTTAATGAAAAAATATACCGAATAAAACAGACATCAATCCAAATTTTCAGGCTTTTCTAAACTCGAAATTTTACCTGTCATATTTGACAAATAATTTTCGTAATAACGAACACTACAAGGTGATAAAATTCTATCACCGCTGTGATAGCCTGTATCTATGGAAATAAGCGATTCTGATTAGAACGATTGTAGCCACGTTTTATTCTCAGTTATAATATAACAAGTGCTATGGTTATCGATAATAAAACCAAGCTGCAGATTCGACAAGCCCGAAGGGCAATTTGAATGTTCTGCTCCGGCTTCACGAATGAATATTATCGATTATTAATCATACCATGAGTTATATTCGATGACAGAATATAACGAATACAACAGCGATAAATCCAAATTTTGAGGCTTTTCTTAGCTCGAAATTTTACCTATCAGATTTGACAAATAATATTATATTCTCAGCTATTATACAAGAACTGGTATGATTATTATCGATAATATTAATGAGTGAAACCGAGCTGCAGATTCAACGAGCCCAAAGAGCTAGTTGAATGTGTTGCTCCGGTTTCACGAGTGAATGTTATCGATTATTAATCATACCAAGAGTTATTTTTTTCAAGTTATTTTTGATAAGAGAATATATACCTGTCAGATTTGCCGATTCATTTTCGTAGCAACCACCACAACAAGGTGATAGAATTTTATCGCCGCTGTGATAAAATGTATCTATGAAAATAATCAATTCTGATTGGAGGGAATGTAGCCATATGACGCATAAGTTATATTCTCAGCCGTAATATAACGAGTGGTATGATTATTATCGATCATATTTTGAGGTTAAAACCGAGCTGCAGATTCAACGAGTGCGCAACACGAGTTGAATGTGCTGCTTCGGTTTTAACGACAAAATATCTTCGACAATTAATTATATCACGAGTTATATTTAGTGAGAGAATATAACGAATAATATAATGCAAGTCCCTCAACATCATCGACAACTGTGATTTTGTTGTTTACCTATTGATTGTAAATTTTTTAACCGCACAAAAGTTCGTAAACTGCCGCTACTGCCATTCTTTGTTTATGCCGGTGTTTTTTGGAATCGCACTTTTCACTTCCATTTTGACGTTTTGAATAATAGGACAACTTTTATCAACTCATTACTTGAAAATTCGTTCTAGTAGGCTGTGAGTTTTATTCTCCGAATAATATGTATATCTTTTGTTAAAACATGTTTTTATAAATATTTAAACTTACTCTTTCAAATGTTCAATAATGTTCTTTCAATTTTCATTCCAACAAGAATAACAAATTGTAATTTACAGACTGCAATAAAATAAGTTATATCGACGAGTTTGTTTTCAATAAAACCAACAGTTTATGAGCCCAGAGCACAAGAATTGAGAAAAGAACGTGTGTTGATCTCAAACTGAAAACAAACTAAAGGTAAGGAAACAAACACACGATGACCGACCGTAGAATATACACGTATGTGGAAAAACTCGAAGGGCCTGAAGATTGGGCAAAATGGAAGTGGCACATATTTATGGTGTTGCGTTCGTATGGACTAGAAGGCACTGTTAACGGTGAATGTGAATGTATCAAGTTAACACCAATAAATTCTTAAAATGTCGAATTTCATTGGTTATATTATTTAAAAATAAAATTGATATGTCTATCATAATACTTTCCCCTATGTTAGATACTTGAGTTTTCACCTACCTTATTTTTCAATAAATGTTTCTTATTCGTTTTAAACTCTATTCGTAAGCCTTACTTATGTTTTCAGTTTTCCACAAAATATTATTCATGACAAGGTAAAACTAACTAAAGTCAAACTAATAGCAATAGCTCACATATTCAAAGTAATAAGTTCGTAAAATTTACATTTATTAAAACAATTTTAATAAAATAACTAAAAGAGCTACGACATAAAGTAAATACGCATTAAATCATAATTTTTCGATTATCTACAACATTTCTTAGCAAGATTTTTTTTATATGATCAATATTAAATAAAAATTAAAAAAATGCTAAGAGTTAACTACCACTTCTGGTACCGCATATTCACCAAAAGTTGATCGGAATAAAAAGCTTAAGTTTATATATTATCCAGTCATTTTAATACCATTAGTAATTGTATCTCTAATTTCAACACATCTCTTATCTATAGTCACATTGTGGTCATTGTCCGCTGTAGCTTTTACAGAAAACAAATTCGCACTTGCATCAGGAACTTATAACACATTAATCATTTTAGCATTTCTATTTTTAACATGAACTTTAATTTCTATTGTACCTTGTATATATGCATACATAAACACTTCTTCCAATAGAAATTACTTTAGGCATAGCAAATGACGAAATACTGTCTATTCGGAGTAATGTGCTTATAATCTGTTTTTTTACTTTCCCCCATATGCAAAACAAAGGAAAAGTATTGTTTTCAAATCAAAAATGTTAGTTGATATATCCATTTTGAGGTCCCCCGAATTGTTTGAGGGCATTTTTCAAAAATGTCTGTTTCTAATTCTGTCCTGTAATTCTGTCGCCACAATAAAGTCTAAACCGATTGAGCTGTTAATGAAAATAGAAAATCCAGGGACAGCGAAAAAGACCAGGCTGGATAGAGAGTAATGATTTCATACTAACGGCTGGAAGCATAGCTAACGAGTGTAAGGATCCAAACTCATTTACTGAAGCCATGAACTCTAATGAAAAGGAACAATGGATGCAGGCTGTCCAAGAAGAATTGGACTCTCTGAAAGGAAATAACACTTGGGAATTAGTTAAGCGTTTGAAAGACAAACAAATTATTAAAAACCAATGGGTTTTACGTCAGAAAACTTGAAGTAATGGAAGTACTCGTTTTAAAGTTCGGCTCGTGGCGAAAGACGAAAAAGGTTCCTTAGTGGTGAACTCAAGTTGATTATATCAAGCTAGCGGATTTGTTGACAAAACCGCTAGAACGTGTTAATTTTAATAGGCTACGGAAGAACATACAGTAATCGACAAAATTATATTGACAAACAATTAAACATCTCTAAAGTTTGTTATAGTTGCATTTAATTATTCATTGATATATCAATAACTCTACGCCAATGAATGAAATTGATAAGATGTATGTTTGACATCCAGCAACTGCATACAAAGAGATAAAGACAAAAACATAATTTATAGTAGGACAAAAATATATAAAAAAAAATAATAAAAAAATGCTCTTAAACAGCAAAGAACGTTAAGTTTAGGCTCTTTTTAAATGTCTCGTGGTCTAAAAATCCCCTTTGCTATTAAAAAACAAATTATAAAACCATTTAACATTTCAGACCGAAGATCATAATTTTCCGTATATAATTTTTATGACTGCCGAAGACCGTGCTTTTCCAACTGTTAAATATCCATGCGACGAACACCGTACGCTGCCGTTTAATACGTGTAACTTGTTTATTACACTCTAGATGTCGTGCTTGTATATAGCTCATATTAGTCAGTATCAGCTGATACATCTTACTATGCGCATGACTGAGTTGCACTAAATATTTATTTAGGCGTGTTTAAATAAATAGGTAAATATTACAAATAAGTGGGCATTTTATTAAACACCCTAAAAAAATAAAACCATCAAGAATAAACTAATACTTCCCTCTGTTAATAATAGAGTAGTGAGACCGGACGACGTGCTTTTCCGCTGCCAAAATTGCTCTAAATACGAAGACCGTACGAACATGAAAGCACTCGAAACCGCCTGAAATATCGACACATGCAGTCAGAAATTGGTCAGGGTTGAAAGAGTTAAGCATGGTCAACGTCACATAGAAATTGCAAACAATTTAAATTTAAAAGGGAAGCAGTGGGCAGTTATCAAACAAAAATACAAGTAGATTCACAGTGTGAAGGAAAATACAATAAAAGAGGCGTGAGAGTGGTTAAAATGATTCCATCGAGAGATGGATTTGTTAGGGTTTCTTAAGACAATATCCAACTCTAAGGTGAATTACAAGCTTAAGGATTACCTTATATCTCAACATAAACAATTGAATGAAGATTAAATTAACTGAATTTGTTTGCAAGATGTAAGCTAAAAAAACGTTGGACATTAAATTATTAGAAAATTATTAGCAATTAAAAGTTGCGGAATGAGTAACAGTCTTTTAGAAAAAATATTCAAGGAAATGGATCAGTACGTGTTTTTTGAAAACCAACATTTTATATAAAAAAACTTGAAAATATCTCGAAAGCGGCTGCACGAATAAAATTGAAAAAAATCACGGAAGCCTCTCTCATTTAGTACTATAACATAAAAAATTATGAAAAAAATCGGAGATGCAAAAGCCAGATGGTATCCGATTTGGCGTGGAATGCCCCATATATTTAGTCTATTGCTGAAGGTGTACAAAATTGTGATAATTAATTTTACATCAGATCAATTATTTTTAGATTTGGAGGAAGTGTTATTATTATTGTAAAAATATTGATGTAGTAATAGATTGCGCAACTCTTGACAACAACAAATTGTAATTTACAGACTGCAATAAAATAAGTTATATCCACGAGTTTGTTTTCAATAAAACCAAGACATGGAATGTTTCTTTCAAATATACATATCCAGATGCATTCCTCTATATAATTTCAGGCATATCTTGTTTTTGAAAAGCGTTAAATTTGAAGCATCTAACGAATGTTTTCACTCCTTGATTGAGCATCAAATAAATTTCGGGTTTATAAAAAATTAAATTAGCCGCGTGTAGGGAAGCCAAACTTTAAATGTTACTTTATGCGCTAAGCCTATTAAACACTAAAATATTTGAATGTATTTATTTAAGTTACGTGAAGATTTAAGTCATTTCATGAAATCACAGCTATATTCCTTTCCCTTTTATTTTTTTATGTTAGATGTAAATTTCTGGTACTATACTGAGTGTCCCCTTAATGCGGGGAAATAACCATAGATTCCTGGGATAAAAATATGATGATTTAACACAACGCATCTATATCCAAAAATTTACGGTTAAGCCAGAATTAGTCTATAAAGTTCAACAAAATATTATTAATTTTATTTGTAACGATTGAGCCCTATATTTGATTTAATTGAAATTTATTATAGTTGATTGTCATAATATAACACACCATTTAATTATTATAGTCATCATTGATTGACAAGAAGTATAAAAAAACAGTAGTACTACTACATAAAAACTAAAATATGTTTTTACTGGCGCACCTTATAAAAATTAAAAAGAAAATGTACTTCAAAGATTGGTTCATTTGATAGCCTTTTTGTCTGTTAATAATGTTTGATATCTTGTACATTTTTGCCACAAAAATATGAATATGGTATCCTCAATTTCCTTAGAAAAATCCTAATACAAGCAACATACAGTGAAATTTTCTTTAAGGTAAACATATGCATAAGCTGTAAATTTTTGACATCCGTTCTATTTTAAAAGAGTTCAATTCGAAGCTTTGAACGGGTGTTTTCCACTCCCAGACTAAGCATGAAGTAATATTTCGAGTTTAGAAAAGCCCAGTGAAAATTCGAAACTCGAAATTTTACTTCATGTGCCACGCGTATAAAACACAAATTTCGAATTTATAAAAGCCAAGAAAATTTGTGTTCACGGGGCATTTCTAAACTCGAAATTTTACTGCATGCTTGGTTTGAAAGTGGAAAACATTCGTTTAAAGCTTTAAATTCGAAAAAAAAAACAAGGAATATCTAAAGATTTACAGAAAATAGGCTGAATTTGGAATACGTATACTTCGAAAAACTCCCTGTATCTGTTTGCTCCGGAGGAATATAAGATAACAACTAATTCTGAAAAAACACTCGTTAATTGATATTTTACACAATTGACGTTTGTTAAACAATGGCTGCGATAAAGCAAAAACATGTATATTTAATCACCTGAAAAATTAGATTTCGTTTTTACTAAATAATAAAAAAATAAATTACTTGCATTTAATTTTTTTGTAGCAAAACCGGACAAGATATCAAACATTATTAAGAGACAAAAAAGCTTTTTAATGAACTAATCTTTCAAGATTTATTTTTAAAATTTTTATAAGGTGCGCTAATAAAACCATATTTTAGTTTTTATGTTGTGGTACTATTGTTTTTTATACTTCTTCTTAATCAATGATAACCATAATAACTGAAATGTTGTATAATGATAATCAACCATAATAAATTTTAGTCGGATCTATTATATCGGTATAAATAAAATGAATAATATATTTTTTTTAACTTTGAAGACAAATTCCGGCTTAACCATAAACTTTCGGGTATAGATAAGTTATGTTATATCATCATATTTTGATCCCAGGAATCTGTGGTTAAGCCATTTCCCCACATTAACACCATATCCATTATTGATAATGGGTACACAGTACCGAAAATGGACATCTTAGATTACAAAATAAAAATAAAGAAAGGAATATAATTGTTTTTTAATTAACTAAAATATTGTTAATTTCAAAGTTATATACGCTTGCGCGTGGGGTAAAATTTCAAGTTCACATATAAAAATACCTGAAAAATTGGATTGGACCTAGTCAAATTTTCAAGGTTTTATAAAATCGAAATTTTACTTCATGCTTAATAAAGAAGTGGAAACACTCGTTAGAACCATTAAATGGAACAATTTTAAAAAACAACAAATGATCATTTATAGTGCGTGTAGCGGGATATTTATACTTATAAAATAATCCCTGTATACATGTATATCAGCCCTAACGCATAAATGTTCGGACACTATTATTTTAGAAAAAATGGTCATTATTTTGACTAAACCTAAGTTGTAAACGTTTATTTGGCTATATTACTAAGGGCATTATATCTTGTATCAATTATTATATTAAATATAAAAGCTAATTCCGAAAAATTGAATCATTATCATTTGAAAAAAATGAATTTTATTGGCACAAATATTCGGACACAAACATTAGAATAAACAAAACAACCATTTTTCTTAAAATATCATGGTTGGTATTGATTCTAGCGCAATAACAATTTTTTGTTATATGCGTTTGCTTTTAATTGATATGTTATAAAAAAATAAGATCGCAGTGAAAAACAGACACAAATATTCTAGATGTGATGACAAATTTCTATCACAAAGAAAGTTCGAAAAATGAGTTAAATATTGCGATATTTAGTCGGCGAAGGGTTTGAAGAGATGGCTCAATCGAAAAATATGCCAAGAAAGCAAAATACGCTAGTGAAAACTTGTAAATCTGGTCATAGGTCATAAATCTGGTCATAGTTTAAAAGAAATAAATTAAATGTGTCCTATAGGTGATGGATACACAAATCAGGTTTACATTTTCAAAAAGGATGCTGACAACAATAGCTTTTAATAATTAAACATTAAAAGTGCGATTCTTTTCGCAATCTACAACAAGTTAGTCTTACAAAGACTATATCAAACACTCATTGAAACAACTGCTTCCCGGGCTAATACCCCGACGGACATTGAATTATACAACAAGTGTTTGCTGTTACATACATTACATTTAATTATTACATATTGAAATTCTTAATCATAGGCAAAAGAAAAGCCACCCATAAGGGAAAAACAAAGAAAGGTGCGATTAGCTTGGGCTAAGAAAAGGCAATGTTGTTCATTCCAGGATTGAAAAATAAATCATTTATTGTGATGAATCTCACTTTGTTTAAGTGTTAGAGACAATAGAAAAATAGTTATTGAAAGTAATACTAAAGCGTTTCATAAAGAGTGTCCGAAACGTACTGTTAAATTGTACGTGGTTTCATAATTTGGGATGTCAGCAAATATACTTAGGAAAATTACACGTTAAATTATTATCATTAACGTAGAAAAATACCAACATATTTTATAAACTAACTTATAATTTTCTATTCGGCAATTGTTACCCGATGGAGAATTTATTTTCTAACAAGACCGTTACGTAATGGTCGTTATAGATTGGTCTGCAAATAGTTTGGACTTAAATATTATAGAAAACCTATGGCATAAAACGATTAAAGATAGCGTTGTTTTGTTGATTTACCTAACAAATTATTATAAATTTTAGATTTATTTACCATTAAGGAATGTCAATCTCTTATCAGAAGTATGCCTGCTCGTATTACAGCATATATAAATGCCATATTTATGTGTCAAAGAAATTTGTTAGCATCATTACTTTACCTGCGTTTTAAGTTCTAATGTTGTTTTTAATGTTGTTTAACTATTCAGGGTGTCCTAATAGTGCGTTCTCGGAGGATTTCTCGACTTACGTTAAAGTTACAAAAAAACATTATTTTAACAAAGTTACTTAGTTTTAAGAGCTGCATAACCTAAACATATTTGCATGTATACAGGATGTGCCATAAATACCGTAGCCGACAAGTTGCTTATTTTAAATGGATCACCCTGTATATTATTTGGTTTTTGAAGTCCTCATAAAAACTGCGTATTATCTTATTAAAAACATTTTGTGTAAGTTGTACCGTTTCGGAGTTAATTGACATTTATGGATAAAAATCACCTTTTCGGTAGTTTCGTAAACCTAATATATCTTCGAAAGTAAATAAGATAGAGAGTTGTGGTTTTCACCACTCTCTTGAGAATAGAGGACGCAATATAGAGTTGATGCGATTAAGTTATTTGTCTACGAAATAAAAATAGTCGAATTTTGAAATGTTTAACCAAGGGTAACTTGGTTTTTTTGAAAGGTACCAACACCAATCGATTCAAAATTCAATTCTCATTCGATTAGATTCATAATTTTTATTGATAACTTTACAGTTTTTAAGATAATTATATTACATCCACAAATAAAACATTATTAATAAACTTGAAAGAAACTTTAATTTCGTCAATTGTTGTAAATAAGTTATATGTGTCCATTCAAAACAATCAAATTACCCTTAATTAAAAATTTATAATTTCAACTATTTTTATTTCATTGCCAAATAACATAAGCACAACAACTTTACAGTGCAGTCGATAGCGCCCTCTATTCTCAAAGAATGGTGAAATCTGCAACTCTTTATCTCATTTAGTGTCTGAGATATTTTACCTTTACGAAACCACTGCAAACATCATTTTTGTCCATAAATGTTAAATTATTCCGAAAGATGATCTGTTTAGCATTCGATAATGTCTTTATGGCACACCCTATATATATACAAATATTTATAGGTGATGCAGCTTTTAAAAACAATTAACTTTAGTGAAGAAACAATTATTCTATCTTTAACGTGAGTCAAGATATCTCCCGAGAACACACCAATAAGATGTCAATCAATGTTATTTATTAAACGTTTTAGTTGATACGTTTTAATAGGTGACCATTCAACGATTAAGTAGCACGAACGAACGCCGCATTACTTTGTAACGTATACCTAATATTAATAGCCCTGAACCGAACACCGATTCAAAACAAAATGTTCAATGAGGCTTGTGACGAAGTGACGGCCAGGCAGGATCTAGGAGAAAAAAACCTGACTATCAAATCTACCAATTGTTTCCCGGAATAGTAGCACCTGGAAATGCGAGCAAAACTGCGTTTTGTCAAAATGTGGGTGGTTTAAATATAAAAACAGTGATGTTCTACACCGATTTAAATTCGTGTGACTATATCCTTATGTTAATAGCAGTGAATTGTTTAGTAATACATATGTCGTTCGCAAAACTGATCAGGATCCCAAGATTACTGCTAGATCTCGAGGTAGTGATGTATGAATTGCCATTCGTGATAATATGAAACATGATACTATTTCTACAGACAATGTTCGCACTCAACTACCCAGTATTGATTTATTAAGCGAATGTAGAATTAAAACGTTTTCGCTGTATAGTAGGTGTTTTTTAGACTGATAGATCTTATAATAGGAATATCTTTTAAACTGTACTGTCGTTTTGGCAATTTTTTGACATTTATATTCAGTATTGATTGACAAATCGTCATGAAAAGATTTACACAAGAAAGACGCGTTCGTATTATTTAAACTTATTTTAAAAATCAGCCTTTAATTCGCGAAACGTGAAAATGTATGGAATGTCGGGATTATGAGCAGGGTGAGACACGAGATAAACATTATGCCAAATTTAGTTTAAAACTTAATTGTCTTAATAAGCAGAATGATGAAAATCATGAAAAATCAAAATCAAATATTATGCAAATTGAGTTTGTCAAAATTGCCTTTCTTAGACTTATTTTTACATACATATTGATGATTCAAAGTTCTTTAATGTTGATTACTTTTGTGAATTTTAGTTAAACTTTCAAATTTGAATTTCAAACATGCACAAAATAAATCTTTATGTTATCTTGTACTGTATTACAGGGTGTTGATTCGATCAGGTATACATAAGGATTTAATATGTAAAATCACATTTATGCATTTTCCTGCTTCCAGGATCATTTTAGGGGAAATTTATAGGAGTAAAGAAATAATAAGAAAAAAGACAGATTAATTTTGGCTTCTTTTTGGTTAAAGTCCGATGTCGTTTAAAATTGTAAATCAATTTTTAAAATATACGAAAATTAGTAAATGAGCCTCAATCCGGTTACAAAAAAATAATATGGATATTTACAGCACGTGATTGCGGCTATTTAGATGTTTAATCCTTGACTTTTATGCCTAAAATCATCAACACCGCTCAACAGCGCGTCCATATCAAAAATAATGAATGAAGACGGATGTTTATGAAGCTATTTATTTTAAATGTTCGTGATTTTTAAAAGTGGATGAAAAACAGTAAACGACGTCGGATCTTAATTTTTGTTTACTCTTGTATTTTTGCTCTAAAATTACCTGTGAAGCAGGAAAATACATAAATGTGGTTTTACATGTTAAATTTCTATGTTTTTAACATTCATTTCAAACCAGTGTTTTATAAACTCGCATAAAGTAAAATTTCAAGTTTAGAAAAGCCTGATAATTTGGATCTTTATTTTAAGGAAAATTTTAAGGAGAATTAACTTACTTTATTTTCAATTTTTAAGTACTGACAAAAGGATTTTAAATTGCATTAGTACTACAGGATGTTGACTACTTCAATCGTATTTGTAGGCGTTTTAAAATTAAATATTAGTTTTAAAAATACATTTTTCTCAGGCGTCAATAAACTTCTTTTTATGCTTTTTTAAAAATCAAAAATTTTAAACTTAAATTTAAAAACTCTTCTCTATGGAGCCTCATGGATATATCAAACTGGAATATTTACATTTTCAATTTTAGACAGCTTATTTCGCTTTATTTGTATTGGATTATCAGAAGTCGTTATTCTTTTACAAATATCTAACTAAAATAAAATTGGATAGTGACTAGTTTCGTCTTAATAACATAACATTACAAAAGTCATAAGAAAACAAAAAGAATGTGTAGAAATTTACAGTATTTTGCAAATTGTTAGTTTTACCTTTTATAAAAGTTACAGAATTGCGTTAAACATTTCAGAATAAATAAGGATTGCAGATTGCAGGATAATTTCTAAATTATGAATTTATAAAAAATCGAGATGACCTTCTTCGGCCAGTCATTTTTATGGAATTCTTTACATTGAAAATTAAAGATTTTTACTTTTCTGTACAACAACATGAACAATAGTCGTATCCTAATAAATTCTGATTATTTGAATTCATTTTGACAATATGTGATATTTTAATTACATTTTATCCCAAAATTCAATTCAGTTTATAAAGATATCAACATAATAGTAGATTGTTTGACTAGTCTTGAAAGCATGCGAATACTAAATTGCATTTACAAGTCTGCAGGGCTGCATGCAATGCAGCTTTCAAAACGTGTTTAACACTCTACTTTTCCTACGACCAAACAGCGGCACAGTATAACCGATGCATTGAAAATTGGACAAAAATACTAATAAATAAAGTTGATTAATTTGCAATGTTTATGACATATATATGCTCTAAAGACTTTAATTAATAGGAATAATAGTATTTTTAACACAAAAATGTAATATCAAAAAAACGTTAAATTTCTTGTAGTGATTATGCTTTTATAAAAAAGTTTAATTACATAATAAACTCACAATATCAAATCTAAATAGACACTTATTATAAAATATAATTGTGTTACTGGTTATCTAACTTGATAATTCACACATAGACCACGAACGTATGCGCTACTTTTACGTTTTAAATTCTCCCACAGAATTGTCTTCTTTAATAACTCTTAGCAAGAAAATTCTATGCTTCTAATCTGAAGAATGCAGAAGTGATTATATAATATAGTTTTGTTTAAGGTAGACGTTGATATCGTTATTGTATTTTTGGCCATTTTCGAAGTCACGGTCACTACTCATTTTATTTTAATAGTTTTGACACTGACGCTGTCAAACGTCTTCACTTTCAAAACTAGTTTTCAAAATTCAGTTTTTAAAACTGTCATTACTTGTCAAAATACATATATACAATTGACACCTTTCAATGCACAAGTATAATGACGAAATGTCGAAATGTCGTTTTTGGGAGCGGTCGTAGGAAAAGTAATATTGCATTATAATTTCGGTTTTCTATAATATGTATTACTATTAATTTAACTTAAATAATTAGCATTGTTTCATAAAAATGTATCCGACACCCTGTGGGTAAAAGGATTAGGATTATAATAACAATAATACAGGGGTACAAAAAGTAATGTAACGGCTCGATATCTCGGTTTTTGTTAAGTTTATAAAATTTTTTTTCAAATAAAACATAAGTACTAATGTAAGCTACTAATTTACAATATTTTTAAATATACAGGGTGATTTGTTTTCATGTTGCATATCAAACTTACTTTTTTAAAAAATGGAAATAGGGTGTTCAATATTTCATCGGTATTCGATAACATGTTAAAATAGAAGGTTACCAGTATAAAACCGCATGTTTTTAAGTTGATCCGTTCATAACTTACATATTAATGAAAACATACCTTATTGATAAGAACTATAACATTATTATTAAAATATTCTACTGTTTTTGTCTCCTTCCCTTCAATTTAACTCTATCCTAGTGTATTCTACAGTTTTGACAGTATGCCACTTTCCGTTTGATATTTTTTCAGTTTCTTCTATATTTCAAATTTGAATGTAGTCCCGTAGAATTCTAAAAAATGAACCACCCTGTATATTAACAATTATTATTTATTGTCTTAAACTAGTAGCTACAAGTTTTATTTGAAACATGTTTTTCTAAACTCATCACAAAGCAAGATATCAAGTTAGATTACTTTTTGTAAACTCGGTATATTGTTTCATAAAAATTAAAAAAAAAACTACTTGTATACCTTTAAATTTAAATATCATTAGCAAACCGACTCATTTATATACTATGATCTATAAACATATCATTCCATCCTATGCAACATAAACTTGCAGCATACCTTTTCATATTGCACTGTCCCACAACCAAGTCATAATTTAAATTACTAGGTACAACAACGGCTTTTATTAAAAGCTAATTTTACGCATTCTTTTTAAAAATAGAAACAAAAAGCCCTAAAATTGGTATATCTCACTAGTTTTCACAATCAGATCAATAAATATTGCTCATTAACATTTAACGGACCTTCGATTGCCATTAGCAAACAACTCAAATCGTTTAATTTAATTTCTTTCTTCAGAACGAACAATTCACTCAAAAGATAAATCTGATAAAATCACTAGCTCTGGCGTAAATTTGTTATAATGTGGGGATTGACATAAGGTATACGGACAAACTGGACGTAGCTTCCCAAAGCGTATTTCTAAACATCAAAAATGATTTCAATTTAAGAAAACTTCCTCAACCTATGCTAATCATTTAATCGAATACCAACATAACTTTAATACTTACTTTATAATTTTGTACGAGTGTGATAAAAGTCGTAAATTAATTTTGTGAGAAGAATTAGAAATTAATAAATATAAAAAAAATATTCTGTTGAACGATCAAATAGCAGTTAACAATTCCCCTTTAATTAATAATTAGTTCTGTTTAACAATTGTTCGTATTAGTTTCAGTTAAATAGCTTAATTGCCTTCATAATTACAGCCAAAAATTTAAAAATCGATAAAATGGAATATTCAGTCATCATTAAGTACTTGTATTTAAAAGGTTTACGGGGTAGGAAAATGTATGAAGACATGGTCAATACCCTTCATGGCAGCTGCCCTTTATAAACCAATGTCAAAAATTGGATTTTGCTTCAAAAGATGAAAATATTCCATTAGAAATGATTAGAGACCTTTAAGACCCATTTCAATGCCATCCCAGAAAATATCGATCGACGATGGTTTGATAATATTAAGTCCATGACTTATTATTATCAAACCATCGAATTGGAGCAAAACATATAACTCAGAACCTGAGTATATACGAAATCCTCGCGCGATCTTCTCATTATTCATGTCGATTTAAGCATGATAAAAATCTGTAAAATGGATTCCCAAATGCCTGAACGCGGATTAGAAGTGACCACGAGTGGAAACATCGCTTTCTGAACCGAGTTGTGACTCTGGATAAAAACTAGGTCATTTAATGATCTAGGGAAAAACAGGAATCCATGAAATGGAAGCACTCTGGGTCTTCAAGGCCAAAGAAGTTTTGCGTTCAAAAATCTGTTAGAAAAGTTCTTGCTTCTGTGTTTTCGATTAGTCGTGGTATCATCTTCATTGATTACCTGGACAAGGGAAAAACCATAACTGCAGAATATTATTCAGCCAAAGTGCGTAAAAAAAAGTAGAATTGTCTCCAAATAAGTTTTGTTTCTGTAAGACAATTCGCCACCACACAAATCGCACGTTGCCAAGAATAATGTTCGCGATGTGGGGTTCGAATAAATATCTCTTTCGTAAACTGAAAAAAGTGTTGAAGGTCGCAAATTTTCTTCCAGCAAGACGTGATGGAAACTGTGGAAAGCTGGCTTGCAGACCAAGATGAAATATTTTATTTAGAAATGGTTAGATAGGGTTGGAGGCGCAACAAGACCGCTGTAAAAAGTGTATTGAGTTGAGGGGGTTATGTAGAATAAAACAATATTTTCATTCATTGCTGCGTAATAGGCTAAGAATATATCATTATCTCCTTTATTATTGTCTTGTAACTAGGAAATTTTCTATTATGCAATAAATACTTATTATTATTACTAATGAATCGGATCATTGCTCAATCAGAACTGATATTTTATTTTCAATAAATTGTCCAATTATTTTTCATAAATTTTTTATTAATGAAAATGTGTCATGTAAAAACTATCCATCGAATTTTTCAGTATTAAGTAACATCACTTCACAAATAAATGTTTATATAAATATTTGTTTATTTACAATGACATAAGATCAACGGAATAATGGACCTTGTTAGTAATTGCTAATACATTGATCACAAACTCGGAAAAAAAATCATGTGTATTGACAAACCAAGCACTAGATCAGAACGTTGCAAAAAAATATTATAGTTAAATTGATGTTATTTTGTCAATATTTAATATATTATTGATTAATGGCCTTGTCAATTGTTAATTTACCTGTTATGATAAATCAAATGTCATAAAGGCTTTTAGCCGCTTTCATTCTATTATTCATGTTAAAATGTAATACAGTTGTGATTGATTATACGCTTTTTTTAAAGAATAAAACCAAATTTGCATTACATATAGAATTTATCTGTTAAAAATACGGGGTGCCCTATTTTAAGTATGACAGTACAGTATGGGTAGCTTTGTTATTATTAATAATAGAGATTCGGTTAAATGGACAAAGTTGTGTAGTTTGATGTGCTTATTTAGATCTTATTAAAAAAATATAGAGATTTTGTAAACCTTCGAAATAGCTAAGAACAAACTGAAACACGTGATTTTCTAAAATACCCCATATCTTTCTTATTTGTAATTTTATTCAAAATCTGTAACAATATTATCATAGTAAATGCTGTGGCGCAAGAGATGGGTTTGAATTTATTTGGCGATTCGTTTTTGTTTTATTATTATCAACTATTGTTATTTAAATGGGAACATAGGGTGATATGCATATCATTGAACTGTATTTTTCGCCCTGATTTCAATGATGTGTAACACCTGTATAGTTTTTATTTTATTTTTTTAATTGTTTTCATACAATTCAATTAAATGGCTTATTGTATTAACGTGATATGCCACAAGTAAACAAAAATTAGTAATTGGAGTTTGAAATTTAAAATTAAAGCATTTTTAATAAGTTTATTATATATCTTTCTGACAAATATGCTTAGAAAGGGGATACAAAAATGATGACAATTGTCTTCTGAAAAACAATTTTATTTTAAAATATTGTAAATGTTTTTACAAGTAAATATGTAATTCTATATTGTTAACATTTGCCACCACACAAATCTGCATTAAATTAAATAGATAGCACTGGTTTTAAATTGAAGTTCAAAATATACGTCTTTACCATACTGCTTTAGCAGCATATTGTAAATTTCACAATATTTCAGTGTTTTATACGCGTGGCGCATAAAGTAGAATTTGGAGTTTAGAAAAGCCCCGTGAAAATTTGGCTTTTCTAAACTCGAAATTTTACTTCATGCTTTACCTGGGAGTGTAAAACACTTGTTTAAAGCTTTTAATTGAACTCTTAAAAAAAGAAACAACGATAATCTCAAGATAAACAGCATATACGCTGTATTAGGAAATTGTATATTTAAAAGAAAAACTCTCTATACATTGTTTATATTTAAAAATACTCTTGATATAGAAGACTAATACAAAACATGTCAATTTCATATAGTTTCTGTTATTTTTGCTAAATTTTTTAAACTGGTTATTTCTTGAATAATATTAGTTCGATCCCAATTTTAAATTGCTAATTCCCAAGTTGATGTTGTTTATTCCCAATTTAATTGTGATTAAACTGGCAGCTATGCTTGAAGTCCCAATTTAATATTGCTTATTCTCAATTTGATATTGATTAGTCTCAATTTAAAAAAATAATTCATGGTTATTACAAATAAATAAAAAGAATATTATTAGTTAATCAATGGTATTTCTGAGATTCTCTCTGCAATGGTTCGTGCATCTGCATGGTGAATACAACTCACGAGGTTTAATAGTTTTCTTGCTTTTTGCTGTTAAATATTTTTTTTTCTTAATTTGCTCCTTCTATTTCATATGACTTGTTTATAACTTTCGTCTCTTCTTTGTCTCCATAGAAATTGCGGGTTTTTTTCAGGTGTTGTTTCTGTTACTCTGGTTAATGTTATCATGTTATTACTACATGGTAAGCCATTTCCAAAAATTTGATTTTTTTGATAAAACATGATATGCCACAAAAAAGAAATGAATTACATACCTTACTTATATCCGAAGGTCCGCCATCGTTTGGTAGCACAAAGTCTTAATCAATAACACTCTCATCAATTGTGACAAGCATTTCATCACTTGAACTCAAACTCTCACGCGAAAACGGAAGGTGTAATAATAGTTGTTGCCATTTTGATGTAACTTATCATATTTAAAAGTGATATTTATACAAAACTTAAATCACTATCTGATGCGTCATAATATTTAATTCGGCAAAGTTTTTACAGATTAAAGAAATGCTCACTAGTAGATATGGACGATTTTCGAAATCGCAGGTTTCAGTTTTTTTCACAATAACTTAAACGTTTTCTAACTAAAATGTTTCTTAGTAGAATCTGAATAAGCACATAAAACTACATAACTTTGCCTAGTTACCCGAATCTCTATCATTAATAATAAGAAAGTTACCCATACTGTCCTACTCAAAATAGGACACCCTGTATATTACATATTCCGCTGTACTCTCTGTATATTTTCAGATATTTGTTGTCTTTCAAAAACATTTAATTTAAAGTTTCCAACGATTGTTAGTGCTCCTTGATTAGGCAGGAGGTAAAATTTCGATTCGATCAATCCACTTTTTAAGCGTTTCTAAAATCAAATGTTCACTTCATGCGCCACGAATATACAACACTGATTTTAAGTGCATTTCAAAATATACTGCTTAAGTCTGATCTTACGTTAACAATTTTTATAAAATCTTGCTCTTTTATAATTCGAGCAATTTGATTTCGCATATATAAGTATAATTAAAAGAAAAAAACCTAAAACAAATTGCTCCAAGCACCTGCATTTGTGAGATTTAGAAGAGCCTGAAAATTTGACTTAGTCATGTAGCGAAGCGAAATTCGAAATTTTACTTCACGCTTAATAAAGCTTGCTAGAAGCTTTAAATTGAACGCTTGTAAAAAATTAACGATTGGCTAAAAATTTAACAAATACTGTAATCAACGATATGTAGGTACCTAAAATAAAAATGCTCTGTATACATATGGATTTAGATTCACTTATAATAAATAAAACTTATTTTGAATTATTTCGAATTATTTAATATTTACTTACCTTTCGCCGTCATCGTTGAAAGCGTAATCACCCATGATCAAATCTCTTAGTCTGTATCTAGGAGGCAGCGGTGGAGGTGGCACGGTATCCTCGTTGTCCCGACTAAGCAGTGCCATTCTGCCGTCTTCTTCGGAAGGTTTGCCCTCCTCCAGGATGAGGGAGTGTGGGGCGCCTTCGGGTCAAAAAGAAAACAAACAACACACACGTTGCACACACGCGTCGCGACGCTCTGGGCCGCGGAAGGAGACGCTCCGGCTACAGCCAAGTGAAGGCGGACACAAGCGTGTGTCGTGTGCCGGCGTCCGAAACGGCAGGATCCGTTTTGCGCCGGTCTTCTATTCCACACTACTATATTTTTTCCCGCATCACGTGTACCTACTGGATAATGTTTTATTTAGTTATGTCGGTCGTTGGGAAACTACTTTCTCAATTGATAATTGGTGATCAAATTATGGTATTTACACAAAAGCTACTTTCCTGTTTCTGTTTGAACTTCTATTTTCTGGAAAGGTAGGCTCAACAAGTGTTATTAGAACATGATACGAAAACAAAGATGATTGCTGTATTATGGTGATATTATGGTAATTTTTCGAGAACTCGATATAAGTAGATGATATCTGAATAAAGTATCTCCATATTTTATCAGAATGTTTGAGGATGTTGTTAATTTGAGTAAATGGACTAGAATTTTCGAAATTGTGTTCGACACAGGCGCGGTTCTACTGGAGGGGAGAAATGGGGAATATTCCAACATGCTTCTTATAGCACACTTATGGATGTTAAAGACTAATCATCATCCACTATTGCTATCTAAATAAATTAGTATACTAGTAAATAGTAATCATTTGTAGGATGTATTGACGTGAGGATCACCTATAAGGGGAGTTCATTTTCAAGTTCTCTATAAATCAGTGTTTTATACGCGTAGTACACGAAGTAAAATTGAGAGTTTAGAAAAGCTCTAAAATTGTCGGGCTTTTCTAAACTCAAAATGTTACATAATGCTTAATCTGAAATTGGAAATACTCGTTAGAAGACCTCCATTTACCTAGCCCGATGCACTCTTTACGCACGTCTTATTGCCATAAGAAACTTTTTTTGCACCCCTTTGGTTTAAAACAAAAACGAATTTTTGGTGCGGGGGCTGGCGGTACAGATAGCTAGTCCTCCCACCTGGTATATATTAACTAAATCGAAAAAAAACTATGCCTAAATTATGCACTAATAATGCACTTTTGAAAGGTGTTAATGACAATTTTTGCGCTAACCCCAATTCCGAGAAAAAAAATATTTTCGATATTTTTGCCTTTTGCACAATAACATTTGTTTATAAAATTGTTAATGATTGATATAATTTACTTAAATAATACTCGAACTATGCACTTACTGTGTACTATATAAAAACCTCACAAGTTACTTTCACACAAACACCCTTCTTGAAAAAATTATTATTTTCCATATTCTAACTTCCCCGAAATGAAAGATGTTTATAAAATTGTTAAAAATTTATGGAATTCCATTAAAATACAGGGAGGCGACTAACCGAGAAAACCGGGTAAGTCAGGGACGAGTCAGAGGATTTTATTCATCGGGAAATTTCAGGGAAATTTGGCCTTTTTAGCAAAAAGTTAGGGTACTTTTATTTACATGTTTAAATAAATTGTTAGTTCTATTAGTTTAGCACGAATTTGACACATCAAATAATACTAAACAAAATTAAAATAAAATATGGTGATATGTCCATCAAGGCACTTTCCCCGTCATTTAAACAATTGAAATTGACATATTAAACTTATTTTAATTGTTAACTGGTTAAAGACCGTTTCACATTAAATCGGCGTTTTATACGGGTGGCGCATGAAGTATAATTTCGAGTGTAGAAAAGCCTAATTTTGCTTGGTCGTTCCGCTTCGCTATGCGACCAAGCCAAATTTTCAGGCTTTTCTAAACTCTAAATTTTACTTCGTGCTAAATCGGGGAGTGAAAAACAATTGTTTCATCATTAAAACAATTGATAATTGATTAATTATTCTTTTATTAAGGGAGAAAGTTCTATGAGATTAAAACAAAAGGTCAATTTGGATACAACTTAGAGGCAGTCGGTTTTTGCCATAATAGTGCAAATAGTTAACAAAAAATTGACATAGTAACGTCAAAATAACCAAGGACATTCTTCTGACTCGCAATGGTTTATCATCCTCTCCAGTTCCGGTGTTGGGGGATGGTGTTGTTAGTCATAGGGTTGATAAGCAGAGGCCAGATAGACATCGCTTCCTTCTAGCCTGATTACCGTTAGATCTCCAGTTGTCATGCTCGGGACGAGATAACCTGTGACATTTGGAGGAAGGTATATACAGGTTCGGGGTCTATGCGAAGTGTTTCCATATAGTATTTTCGCAGGTAAGTTTCCAAAGTAGTATACCTGACTTCTTCATCTCTACATCTACCACTTCGATTTGAGGGTGGTGGATCACCGTCTCCTCTTTTATGTCCTCGGTTGAGGGTTTTGTGGGGTCATTCTCCTGGCTGGACCCTGTTGGTGTGGACTGAGCAATTGAGGGAGTGCTGGTGGCCTCTTTGACCTTTGCCTCCTCCTCTCCTCCCTCCTTGTTCAGTCTAAGGGTGACTGCGGAGAACCCGTGGAATAGGCGTTCTCTGCCTTCTCGCTCGGATGCTCTTAGTTTTTTGGTGTCCTCGTCGGGTATGCGGAGATGGCCTCTCTCCTTCTTCTCGTGGTGGAAGATTGGCCATTTGCCAATGTTAAGGTTAGCGTTTAGAACCGCTAGTTCCTGTATTATAGCGTCCTTAATTTCGAACTCTATGGATGGCATTAGTGGCACCTATAGTGCTGCTTTAGTGAATTTAGGTAGTTGGTCTTGGCCAACTACCTTAATTTTGGCGCTTTCCCAAGGTTTTAGGAAGAGTACTGTTTTTGAGGGAGGGTACTGTTTGCCGTATAGGTTTTCCTCATTAATGATGACAACCCTCAGGCTTTGTTCAGTGGCATCCTTGTAGCTCATAGGTGTTGAGCCACTAGGGGGTCCGTTGGTTTTGGAAGAGTGCCCTTTCCGGGGTCTTTTAGGTACCTTGGCGGACTAGGATTCGTTTTCACGACCCCTCTTCTTAGTTATTTGGCGGCGTATGGCTTCAGAGCCGCTTACTTTACCAGTTACTCGGCAGGTAACAGGCTTGCTGGTGTTTTCCCCCCTCAAGAGCGGAGATTTGTGTTCCAGTGGGGGGTGCGGACACCCGCTCTAGTGGGTTTGTGTTGTTGTGTTCGGAAGTGGGGAACCCGAGGGCTCTTCCCTTCTTCCGTATGTACTGGGGGATGGGGGTCCGGGGACCCACCCTTCTCCGGTTCCATCTTCTTTTGCTGCTCTTTTTTCGGAGGGGGGACCCCACCAGCAACCCTTGTATTGTTTTTTTAATTTATTTGTTAGGGATGTGTATGTTTCATTTTGGTTCCCACAAAAAGCCAGGGAACTAAAAAGGTCCGCCAGCGCAGAGCCCCGCTTGCGCTGGTAAGGCTAACTGCATCCGGGTGTCGCCATTTCCCGGATGTTGGTACAGTAGGAACTAGTCATCTATCTAGGCACGCATCCCTTTGGCCTGTACACACCTTGGGATCTAGGATTATTATTGAGGTTGTACCGCTCTCCTCTTGGTCCAGGTGGTTAAGCTCAGACCCCCCGCACCTACCCCCGCAGATGCGAGACATGACCACCTCCTGCCGAGAAGGCCCATGGTGTGACTAGGACGTGCTGTAAAACAGTATTGGTCCTAGGTGCCGTAAACCCCAAGTTCAATCTCATGGTCACGACACGACAACCTGAGTTTGGAGGGAGTTGGTCTGCGGTGACGGTTTTTGTGCCACTACGCAGGGTTTTACTTCTGGAGCGGCACTTATGGCCATCACTAGCCACTTCATCTAAGGAAGTGGTATTTCCCTAACCTGGATCGCGCTTGATAGCCCTCCACAGCCACAAGGATATTTTATGATAGTTTGTATATGTATATATATGGCTGCTTAGATTTTTTTTGTACATTCCTCCTTGCAGATGGTCGAAACTAGTTGGAGAAAATATAAATAAGTAAAACAAACCAAGTGTTTTAATTAAATATCCAGAATTAGAGTCAAAAATGTTCCACCACAAGTTAGGTAAGAAATTAATGAAACATATAGCAATATATTCCCAAAATATCGAAAAAACGATAATTTGATATTTTCAACACGGAATAACGATACAAATATTATTTAAAAAATGACAACTTATCTCACTATAATAAACAGAGAGTTATATGCCGAGAATATTAATTTTTGATATAAATGTCAAATTACTTCATTATGTAATATAGAAAACTAATTTTTTTGTGTTTAGAATGAAATGAAATTGTCAATAGTTCGCGGGAAAATATCAGAGCCATGATTTGTATGTCGATACTCCGACAATAAATAAAGTAACAATAATAATTTTATCATTAAATGTCAAACACTTTATGAAATAATATTAAATTTTCTACAGATAATATGAAAAACAATACAAGGACCTGCGTCTACATACAATTTGTGTTTAGTGACACAAGGTTATCAAAAAATACGATAATACACTATTACACTATTAGTTACCAGTTTTTAGATATTCAACAAAATAATAAATTTGAAATTTTTTAACGCTGTGCAACTATTTTAAAAATTTCGTGGTTTTTAACGATATAACAAATGTGACATTTTTTTATCGCTATCCAACTATTTTTATGTGTTTAATATTATTGACAGTGTTAAACAACTTTGACAGTATTGTGTTGTTACAAACAATTGGTAAATTCTAGAAATTAACACTAGTAGTTCGCTTGTTTGTTTGCGAAAAAATCGGCAAATTACCGGTAATTTCGTATATAAAGAAGAAATAAAAATAAACGCTGTAACTCAAAAACTATTTCAACTACAAAAAAGTATAATATATGGATTTTAAGTATTTCGACGAAATCTACAACTTGCATTCAAAACATTTTTCAATATGCTTAATATTTCAGAAAATATCAATATAAATCGAAATAATGCTAGGAGTTAAGTACCACTTCTGGTTTCCAGATTTTGACCAAAGGCTTTTCAGTTCCTAGAATTGTAATAATAACCTTAAGTTTATTGTGTCATTTTAATATCTCAATTGGTTTAGTCAACAATATTAATTATGTGTAATTTTCACAAATAGAAATACTTCAAACTTCAATATACTTCAAACACGAATTTACCCCTCTTTTAACCAAATCATCGTAAATGTTGCAAAACTATTGAGTAAAGTAAAACAATCGTTTTGTTCCATATTTTTATTTTCAGTTATCTGACACGTGTTTTCATGCGTAACAATCATTTTCAAAGTTAAAAAAAAACATTTTACTTTTAACAATTATCTTAACGGAGCGAAAGGCATGTGTTTCGATCCGTTAAGATAGTTAAGCAACTAAAAATAAAAATATGGAACAAAACAAGTGTTTTACTGTGCCCAATTTGAAAATTTGGTTTCCATCAAGAAAGTAGCAAAACTTCGATACTTGAATATATGTTGCAAACATCAAACAGTCTTTGCCGAATGACCGATGAAGCAGTTTTTGAAGATGTAGTTATTTGAGTTACATGAAGATTTAAGTCACTTAATTAAAACAACGAGAACAACAAGGAAACGCAACCAACTCTTAAATATCACGAAGAAATAGAGACATCAACCAACTCTTCGAAAGCTTGATTAAGTTTTAGGTCTGTAGAATTTTAAGTATTTCTTACAACTCTTTATTTAAACATTTTTTGATATTTTTAATACTTCCCGAAATTTACAAAATGTTTGGTTTGAAAATGTTTACGAAAACAATACTTCTTCTCTGTACTGCATATAGGGAAAGTAAAAATTGTATAAAAATCGGCAGATTATTTATTTAACAAAAATTTACAATGATCGTGAAAATTAATGAAAATCCTAAAACTGCAAAACAGAAAATCATCAAAAATATGTCAACTTGACATAAATCGGCGTCAGCCGATATTTGGACTATAATGACAGTTGATATACAAGTCGGCGCTAGCCGACATTTGGACTATAATAACAGTTGACATAAGTCAGCGGTAGCCGATATTTAAACTATAATGACAGTTGACATAGGTCGGCGCCAGCCGACATTTAGTCAATAGTCTCAACCTGACAAAAGTCGGCGTTAGCGGACATTTGGATTAAATTGACAGTTGACATGAGTCGGCGCTAGCCGACATTTGGACTATCATGACAGTTGACATAAGTCGGCGCTAGCCGACATTTAGTCCATTGTGGCAACTTGACATAAGTCGGCGTCAGCCGACATTTGGACTATAAGGACAGTAAACATATGTCGGCGCCAGCCGACATTTGGACTATAATAACAGTTAATATAAGTCGGCAGCAGCCGACATTTGGGGAAAGGGGGAAAGTAAAAATTGTATAAAAATCGGCAGATTATTTATTTAACAAAAATTTACAATGATCGTGAAAATTAATGAAAATCCTAAAACTTTAAAACAGAAAATCATCAAAAATATGTCAACTTGACATAAATCGGCGTCAGCCGATATTTGGACTATAATGACAGTTGATATACAAGTCGGCGCTATCCGACATTTGGACTATAATAACAGTTGACATAAGTCAGCGGTAGCCGATATTTAAACTATAATGACAGTTGACATAGGTCGGCGCCAGCCGACATTTAGTCAATAGTCTCAACCTGACAAAAGTCGGCGTTAGCCGACATTTGGACTAAATTGACAGTTGACATGAGTCGGCGCTAGCCGACTATTGGACTATCATGACAGTTGACATAAGTCGGCGCTAGCCGACATTTAGTCCATTGTGGCAACTTGACATAAGTCGGCGTCAGCCGACATTTGGACTATAAGGACGGTAAACATATGTCGGCGCCAGCCGACATTTGGACTATAATAACAGTTAATATAAGTCGGCAGCAGCCGACATTTGAACTATAATGACAGTTAACATAAGTCGGCACAAGCCGACATTTAACCAATCGTGCCAACTTGACACGAGTTTGAATTGAAGTATAATGAGACCGCTATGTCATTGTTTTTCTTTTTGATAGTTATGATACACATTATGATAGTAGTGACATATTTTAAAGTAACGAGTGTCTTCCACTCCCAGACTAAGCATGAAGTAAAATTTCGAGTTTAGAAAAGCCCTGCGTAGACAAATTTTCACGAGACTTTTCTAAACACGAAATTTTACTTCATGCGCCATGCGTATAAATCAGTGATTTACAGTAAAGTTAAAAATATATGACGCTTAGATGTGGTGGTGATCAATATTCACCGAGATGAATAATAGTTTTGGAATAATAATAATAAAAATAGAATGAATTTAGTTTGAGCAACTTTTCAATATTGTTGATATTTAAATGATCATATCATTAACGGGGAGAGTGCTTTTATGGACATACCACAATTTTTCTTCGCTATATTTGATTTTTTTTATATGAAATTAAGGTGTCAGGAAAAAAAATCTGTAATCAGGAAAGAGTGAGGAAAATTTAACATTTAAAATTGGTCGCCACAATGAAATATTTTATAATAATACACCCACTATGCAATATTGAACAATGTTAGAATCAATTTTCACAGTCATTCCTTACTCGATAAATTAAATATTTTTGATATTGAAACTTCCATAAAATATAAGTTTACATAATTGTTAAAAATTGATGTAATTCTATTAAAATATTTTATAATAATACACCTACCGAACAACGTTAGAAACAATGTTCACAGTCATCCCCTATTTGAAAAATTCATTATTTTTTATTATGCAATATAGTGCATAGTAGGTGCATTATTATATTTGATGGAATTCCATCAAATTTTAACAATTTTATAAATATCTTTTATTTTGAGGAAGTTATAAAATGGAAAATAATATTTTTTTCGAGAAGGGTGTTTGTGTAAAAGAGTATTATTTAAGTTAATTATATCAATCGTTAACCATTTTATAAACAAGTGTCAGTGTGCAAAGGGCAAAAATATCGAAAATATATTTTTTTCTTGAAATAAGGGTTGGTGCAAAAATTGTCAGTAACACCTTTTGAAAGTAATGCACTTTAGTGCATAATTTAGGCATAGTTTTTTTCGATTTAGTTAATATATATAATAGGGGGTGGGAGGGGTGTGGGGCTGTCTATCTGTACCGCCAGCCCCTGCACTAAAAATGCCCTTTTGTCGCTAAACCAAAGGGGTTCAGAAAAAGTTTCTTACTGTAAGAAGAAGTGTATAAAGAGTGCATTATGCTGCATTATTTTTTTTTTTAATTTTAAGTGTGGGGGCTAGGTGAATGAAGGTCGTTAGAAGCTTTAAATTAAAACTTTTATAAAAACAACGAATGTCTAAAATTTTACATCGAAAAATTGTTATATGTATAATATATTCCATTTGTTTCTGGATCTCGCCTAGCCATGCTTTCGTGTTGTTATGTTGCAGTATCAACATTTACATTTTTTATTAATTGCCACTCCTGATTCCTTATTTTAACAGTGTTGCAATAATTTATGATATCATAAGTAATCCTCTTTTTAATTTTCAAGAGGTTTATTGTTAATCTTGCAACAATTATTTCCCCACGCGGTCGTTTCTTCGAGCATTTTATTATTGAATCAAATTAATCTAGTGTTGCAATGCTGTGTCAATGTCAAAGTGAAAAATAATTTCAGGCACATATTAAATATTAACATGCCAAAGATTATCTCTGAATCAAAAAGGTTACAAATTCTGAAATCCTACAAACATTTTAGGCAAAGTAATCCAAATCTACAGCATCACAATATTATTACGATTTTAATAGATATTTTTGGGGTATGTCTAGTATTTTAATTATCATATATATTTAATTAAAGATAATTACGTTTCAGGTAGGGAGATCTTCATTACAATTCATTTTACGACAAAGACCTGACGAATTGAAATCTACTACTTCTGGCAAACGATCTAAAAACAACCATTTTTGGAATCACCTAGCTAGAAATGATCTGCAACAACTAATTTGGCAATATAACTCTAGAAATCAGTATTTTACTTTGAGAGATCTTTTGAATGATATGAAAGAAAATTATGAGTTCTATGGGAGTAGAACAACACTTTATAGGGTTGTTAAAAGTATGGGGTATAAATTCAAATTAATTAATGGGCGCAAAATTCTCTGTGAACAAAAGCATGTTGTTGCAGCTAAAATTATTTTCCTTAGAAAATTTTTACAGTATCAAAATTCCAGTGAAGATATCCAATTCGTATACCTGGATGAAACATGGATATATCAGAATGGATCCGTGGTTCGACGTTGGGTCCATGAAACGGATATAAAAAGTAATCCAACTAAATTCAAAAATGAAGGCAAACGCTTTACCATTCTACATGCTGGGTATAGGGGTGGGTTTTTGGATGGGTGCGATTTTTTATTACATTCGAAAAACAATGACCGAGATTACCATGCCACAATGGATGGTAATACTTTTCAAAATTGGGTGGTTAATCAACTTATACCTGCTTTGGCTAAGCTTTCAGGGAAATGTGTAGTTATTATGGATAATGCTGCATACCATTCTGTGCAATTAGACAAAACTCCTTCATTTTCTTGTAAGAAATGCGAAATGCAGGAGTGGTTGGTTAAACACAATGTAAAATTTAATCCAAAATTAACCAAAAAGGAACTATGGGCTTTATTTATACCTTTTCGATCAAATGACAAAATTTACGTAGTTGATTCTAAGCAGCCATCTAAGGATCGTGTTCAGAATTTATGGCTTGAGTCCCTCTCAAAATGTACATCCGATATGTGGCAAAATTTCTGTGATCATTGTGAATAACTTATTTTGGATGACTGGACAAAACACATGGGGAACCTTTCTTTTGAAACCATTCCTCCTTTTATTATTTCGCTTGGGGAATCTGGCTCAGAACAAACATCAGAAGATTCAGATGCAGGTTCTCTTGACTAAATAATAAAAGTGGAATGAGGGCTTAAAAATTGTTTGACATGAAAATTATCAGTATCACAAGAGGGTGGGAATAAATTTGCAATTCTACAAAAAAATACTGAGGGCCAACAGAAGAGAGAATGACCAAAATTAAGGTGGATGGATGGAGTTGATCAAAATGTGTTAACGGGAAGACCCAAGCGAGAAATATAAATGGATGACGAAATAAGTTTGCAGAGCCGAATTCATTATATTTGTTATATACAATATTATTGCTGTGTTTGTATGTACAAAAACCAAGTAGTAAATTTTGTTAATCTTAAAACTGCATATTATTATTCTTTTATATCTGAAAATTTGTAAAACAGGCAACAGTGTAAGATCACAATAGTCAGAAATTATAACCTTAAAATCGAACATCTAACAGTGACATTTAAAAACCCTGATTTAAAACACAACCAGCCCCATTTACAATACTTAAACTGTCACTTTTCCATAGCTAGGGGAGATCCAGAAACAAATGGAATGGACCATATACCTACAAGAATAATTCCCTGTATGTGGCCAGGCCCAGATAAAAATGAAGCTAAATTGGAATGGTGAAAATTGACCAAAACTAAATCTTTATTTAACTACAAAAATTACAGAATTCGTTGAAAATATAAAAATTGTTGAAAATATGAAAATGATATAAATGTATAAATAAAGCTATAGAGAATTATAAAAATTACAATAAATAGTGATAATATTACAAGATTTGTAATAATTGTAAGAACTAGAAATGATAAAAACCGAAAAAAAAACTGTTTTAATTAAATTAAACAAAGTTTAAAATGACACAATAATTAATCAAATTATGAAAAATTCAAGACGTCATTTCTTTGTAGATATTTTTTCATTTTATTGAACAGATAATAATTAAAAAAATGATTGAAATTATATAAATTAATGTCTGGTTTCACCACTTTCAATTAAATCTTATTCGTTGAATAAATTCATTTGTCGATTGAAATAGACATTTTTCAAGTTATAAATATCAATGTTATGTAAATTGATTTTTTGACATTTATGTAATTATTACTAGATTTTAATCGATTTAATTGTCGTTGGTAAAACCCGGCATAAGCAAAGCTTTAATTGACACAAATATTGTTAAAAAATCATGACAAATTCAAGACGCCATATCTTTGTAGATATTTTTTCACTTTATTGAACAAATATTAACAAAGAAACGACTGAAATTGACAAAAAAAAAGAGTCAACACTGGAAAAAAGTCAAATTTTAAGGAAAAATAAAGTAGAATTGATAAACAATTTAATAAAAATAGTAAAAAGTAAACAATACCGGTCAATCGTCAATCATCATCTTTATTTGGCTGACAAAATAAAATATACATGTAATTTGACAATATACTTGTATACTTATAAGTTTTTTTGTGTGTTTGTCAAACAGGTTAATCACCTTAGGAATCTTCACCTATTTTCTCTCTTCTTTTACAGAACTTTTTATTCTTATTTTAGCAAATTTAGCTTACTATTATAAAACATGAAACAGTTCATGTTTGATAATGGCAACGTAAATTTTCCGAAACTGTAGTTACGTAAACATAAAAAGTCTTATACAAAGTTAAAAGTGTTTTTATTGTTAAATTACACGTTAATTTAACCAAGTAGAAACCTCTACAATACAAAATTGATAATTTTCATTTGATTTTTTCATTTCCCCCATTTTCGCACACATTTTTAAATAAAAAATGTTACTGGATATTTCCATTTTGAGGTCCCCGAGTTGTTAAAAACATTTTTGAAAAATGTCTGTCTGTATTCTGTCCTTTTAACAGGAAAAATAAGGTAGGTGAAAGCTAATCATTTTAAGTACCGTGCGATCGTTTAAATGATGATTTAGAGTACGCGGCATTTTTTTTTGCGGTTGCCCAGAATGTTAATTGAATGATGGAGTAAATTTGAAGTTATAGTAAACTATGTTTTAACGGTCAGTAGTGCCAATCTGTTCACGACATATTTCGGCAGTTTCTAGTTTAATAATTAATTTGTGTTTGTTTTTGTCGACTTTATCACTACGTGCATTTAATAATCCTAGTGAATCATTCGGATGTGTGTTCTTGAGTCGTGATCGTGTCTAGTGCTTCAAACCTTACGTTGTGGCCGTAGTAACCCAGGTCCACTCTTGGTCACGAAATATTTTAGCAGTATCTCGTCCAATTATTGATTTTGTATTCTCTTCTGGTCAACTTTATTACCACGCCTATTTAATAATCCAAGCTAATCATGCGACAGTGTATTTAAAAGTCTTGATCGTATAGTGGTTAGGGTGGCCGTAGTAACTTAGGTTCGAATCCTGATCACGACATATTTTAGCAGTATCTCATCCAATTATTGATTTTGTAATATCTGCTAGTCGACTTTGTTAGCACGCTTATTTAATAAACGAAGCGAATAATTCTAAAATGTGTTTAAGAGTCGTGATCGTCTATACTTTCGTAGTTAGGACCCTTCGTTGTGGCTGTATTAACCTAGGTTTGATGATTAAATTTGTATTCGGTTTTAGTTGACTTTATTACCGTGCGTATTAAAAGTACCCCAGGTTATAGCTATAGTAACCTAGTTTTGAATTCTGGTTACGACGTCTTTTTTTAGTTTTTCGTTTAATTATTGAATTTGTATTTTGTTTTAGTTGACTTTATCTCTACATGCATTTAATAATCTAAGCGAATTATCTGAATGTGTGTTCTCAAGTCCTGATTGTCTAGTAGATTTGACCCTACGTTGTAGGCAGTATCTCGTTCAATTATTAAATTTGTATTTTGGTATAGTCGACTTTAATGCGTATTTAATAATGCAAGCATATAATTCAAAAGAGTGTTCTTAAGTCGTAATTGTCTAGTACAGCGATTCTCAACCCGTGGTAGGCGTACCCCTAAATTAATAATGGCGGATGTTAAAGATATGACTATTCTCCTCGCGTCTCAGTTTCAGAGCGGTGGCAAACAGTGGACAAAAAAATGTTTTAGCGCTCACTGTTTATAAATAAAATATTGTTCGAAGTTATGTTCTTTTTTTCGTTTAAAATAAAAATTATAGCTTGTATCAATCGAACCTGATTTCAAGAAACTATGTGCCTCAAAACAAGCTCAAGGATCTCACTGAATATAATAAGTTAAGTTCAAATTAATGTAAAATTGCGACTATTTTACTTTATGTTTATAATAGTTTATATTTATTATGTTGTTTTTTATTAAACAATTATATATCCTTGACACATAATTGCTATTTATTTAGTTTTAGAACAAGTTTAAAATAAAAACAACTACGAGTATTTGAATTATAAATTTTTTTCTAGTAAATACAATTTAGGATAATAAACTGCCAAAGGGTACGCAAGCTAAGAAAGGTTGATAACCACTGGTCTAGTAGTTAGAACCCTACATGTTGGCCGTAGTAATCAAAGTTCGAACATTGGTCACAACATATTTTGGCAGTATTTCGTTTATTTAATAAATTTGTATTTCGTTTTAGTCGACTTTATCACTACGTCCATTAATTAGTTCAAACGAATTTATTAAAAGGGTATTTTTAAGTAGTCATCGTCTAGTGGTTAGGACCTTACGTTGAGGCTGTAGTAACCTAGTTTCCATTCCTCGCCATGATATATTTTAGAAGTTTCTTGTTTATTTATTGATTTTGTGTTTTGATTTAGTTGACTTTATTACAACGTGCAATAAATATTCCGAGCGAATCATGCGAATGTGTGTTCTTAAGTTATGATCGTTTAGTAGTTACGTTATGGACGTAGGAACCCAGATTCTAATCCTGGTCACGACATATTTTATTAGTTTCTCTTTCAAATATTAGTTTTGTATTCTGTTTTACCACGCGTATTTAATAAACCAAGCAAATCATTTAATAGTTTGTTTTTGAGTCGTGATGGTCTTGTAGTTAGGACCCTTTCGTTGTGGCTGTATTAACCTAGGTTCGAATCGTAATCTCGACTTATTTTAGCAGTTTTTTGGTTGGTTTTCAAAATTGTATTTTGTTTTACTTGACTTTATTACAACGCGTATTACCAGTACCCTACGTTCGGGCTGTAGTAACCCAGGTTCGAATTGTACTCATAGCATATTTTAGCAGTTTCTCGTTCAATTATTGATTTTATATTCTGCTTTAGTCGACTTTATTACCACGCGTATTTAATAATCCAAAAGAATAATTTAAAAGTGTCTTCTTGAGTGGCGACCGTCTAGTGGTTAGGGTTCTACGTTATGGCTGTAGTAACCCAGGTTCTTATCCTGATCACAATATATTTTTTCAGTACCTATCTGAATTATTGAATTTTAGAACTCTTTGTTTTAGCCGTATTAACCCAGGTTTGAAACCTAGTCACGATATATTTTGGCAGTTTCTCGTTTATTTAATGAAATTGTATTATATTTAAATCGACGTTATCACTATGTACATTTAATAATCCAAGCGAATCATATAAATGTGTTTTCTTTTAGTTGTGATCGTCTCGTAGTTAGAACCCTATGCTGTGGCCGTAGTAACCCAGGTATGTATGCTAGTATGGATACCCAAGGACTAATGAGTTATTGGACACTTAGGGGCCGATTCGCTGAGTAAACAACGGGCAGCATGGGAATGTACAGGACCTGAACCCGCTTTCGGAATACCTCATGAAACCGGAAAGGAAATAATCCATAAGCATGGCACAACCAAAACGGAACAGGGCTCTTCCTAGATGGTCTGGTACCTAGCAGCACATTGACGCTGTTAGGACTGAGTAGACTGAAACTACGAAGAATGACAGGACTAGTTAGTCACTGGACACTGTATCTTGAATAAGCACTAACATAGAATGGGAATTGTGAAGAGCTCCCTATGTCGTGAGTGTTTGGAATAAGAGGAAACTCCCCAACACCTACTATGTATATTCGAAGCCTATAAAAGGCAACGCACGCAGCAACTCGGGAAGCCTGTGCTGTCTGAAATAGAGCTCAAGTATTTTCCCTAGCTGAAACTCACGAACTTCATAAGACATAGGAGTACACAGGGAGTAACCCATCTAGAGGCGCATAAAAGGACCACGGAGACCGCAGTGCAGGGACGTTAAGCAACACCACCTCATGTAAAAAGAAACAGGTTTAAATCCTGGTCACGACATATTTTGTCTGCGCTTTCTTCAATTATTGATTTTGTATGCCGTTTTAGTCGACTTTACTACCACGTGTATTTAATAATTTAAACGAATTATTCAAAAGTGTTTGCTCGAGTCGTGATCTAGTGGTTAAAACCTTTCGTTATGGCCCTAGTAACTCCGGTTCGAATCCTGGTCACGACATATTTTGGCGGTTTTTCTTTCAATTATTGCGTTTGTATTCTGTTTGAGTCGACTATATTACCAGGCGCATTACAAGGACCCTACTTTGTAACTGTATTAACCCGAGTTCGAGTCCTAGTCACAACATATTGTAGCATTTGCTGGTTTAATTAATAATTTTGTATTTTGTTTTGGTCGACTATATAAGTACGTGCATTATTAAATTTGTATTTTGGTTGAGACGACTATATAAGTACGTGCATTTAATAATCCAAGCGAATCATTTAAATGTGACCGTAGTAACCCAAGTTTGAATCCTTTTCAGGCTATATTTTGTCAGTTTTTTGTTTGATTTATGATTTTGTATTCTGTTTTAGTCGACTTTATTACCACGCGTATTAATTAATTCAAGCCAATTATTTTAGAATCCTGATCACGACATATTTTGACGGTTTCTCTTTCACTTATTGAATTTGTATTCTGTTTGAGTCGACTTTTTTTACCAAGCCTATTACTAGGACCCTACGTTGTAACTGTATTAACCCCAGTTCGAATTCTGGTCACCACATATTGTACCAGTTTCTCGTTTGATTAAGAAATTTGTATTTTGTTTTAGTCGACTATATAACTAGGTGCATTTAATAATCCAAGAGAATCATTTATATGTGTGTTCTTGAGTCGTGATCGTCTAGTGGTTAGGACCCTCCGTTGTGACCGTAATAACCTGGTTCGAATCCTGGTCATGACATATTTTGGAAGTTTTTTGTTTATAATATATAAAATTACGAAAAAGTTTTTCCTGTAAAATGCAAACGATGTGTCTTAGTTAATAAGACAACCTAAGACAATAAATATCCATTAAAACATCCCGTACTTCCCGTGCAAATACATCTCCAGATATTAAATTATACAATGAAGTATTTAAAATCTTATTTTATTTGATTTTACTTATAATTTCTACTCTTATTTTTCATTTTTATTTGTTAGTTGGTTTGAAGAGAATTTAACCTAAATGTTACATATACTTTGATAGACCGTTGTAACAAATCAAATAAAATAAGATTTTAAATATTTCATTGTATAATTCAATATTCGGGGGTATATCTGCACGGGAAATAGTTGTTTCAATGGATATTTATTGTCTTAATAATTAAGACACATCGATTGCATTTTACACGAAAAACATTTTCGTAATTTTATATATTATGCTTAAAGTGTGTAAACTATACGAAGCGTAAACTTATTTTCTCGAATTTAAATATTTTTGAAATGAAATTATTCTTGTTTTTTGTTTTATTAATAAATTTAATTCTGTATTAGTCGACTTTATTACCACGCGCATTATTTTGAAATTTTCTGGTTAAATTACTCATTTTTTATTCTTCTTGAATTTTGAAGGCGTTCACTTCTTTATATCAAAATTGTTTATTTTGTTTTGGTCGACTTTATTACTGAGCGTATTTAATAATCCAAGCGAATCGTTCGAAAAAGTGTTCTCGAGTCGTATTCGTTTAGCACTTCAATGTAGACGTAGTAACGTAGGTTCGAATCCTGGTCACAATATATTTCGGCAGGTTCTCGTTTAATTAGTAATTTTGTATTTTGATTTATTTGACTTTACCACTACGTGCATTTAATATCCAAGCGCATCATATGTCTTCCTGAGTCGTGATCGTTTAGTGGTTAGGACCCTACGTTGTGGCCGTAGTAACCCAGGTTCGAATCCTGGTCACGACATATTTAGGCAGTTTAACGTTTAATTATTCGCTTTAAATTCTGTTTAAGTCGACTCTATTACCACGCGTACTTAATAATCCGAGGAAATCATTCAAAAGTATGTTTCCGAGTCATGATCGTCTAATGGTTAGTAGTAACCTATATTATAACCCTGGTCACGACATATGTGGGCAGTTGCTCGTTAAATTAATGAATTTTGATTTTGTTGTAGTCAACTTTATCACTTCGTGCATTTAATAATCTAAAAGAATCATTTAAATGTGTGTTCTTAAGTCGTGATCGTATAGTGGTTAGGACCCTACGTTGTGGCTGTAGTAGCTCAGGTTCGAATCCTGGTCACGACATATTTTAGCAGTTGCTCGTTCAATTATTAAATTTGTATTCTGTTATAGTCGACTTAATTTCCACCAAAATTACTAGGACCCTACGTTGTGGCCATAGTGACTCAGGTTTAAATCTTAGTCATAATATATATTGGCAGTTTCTCATTCAATAAATGAATTTGTCTTATTTTAGTGGACCTTACCACTACATACATTTAATAATCTAAGCGAATTATTTACATGTATGTTTCTAAGTCGTGATCGTCTAGTGGTTAGGACTCTAGGTTGTGATCGTGGTAATATCGGTTTGAATCCTGTTCACGAGATGTTTTGGCAGTTTTTCGTTTATTTATTGAATTTGTATTTTGTTTTAGTTGACTTTATTACTAGGTGCTTTTAATAATCCAAACGAATCATTCGAATGTGTCCTCTTAGGTCGTAATCGTCTAGTGGTTAGGACCCTACGTTGTGGCCGTAGTAGCCCAGGTTCGAATCCTGGTCACGATTTATTTAGGCAGTTTAATGTTCAATTATTCATTTTTATGATTAGTAATTTTATATTTTGTTTTATTTGACTTTACCACTACGTGCATTTAATATCCAAGCGCATCATTTATATGTCTTCCTGAGTCGGGATCGTCTAGTGGTTATGACCCTACGTTGTGGCCGTAGTAACCCAGGTTCGAATCCTTGTCACGACATATTTAGGCAGTTTAACGTTTAATTATTCGTTTTAAATTCTGTTTTAGTCGACTCTATTACCACGCGTATTTAATAATCCGAGCTGATCATTTAAAAGTGTGTTCTAGAGTCATGATCGTAGTTTCTCGTCAAATTAATGAATTTTTATTTTGTTTTAGTCGACTTTATCACTTATTGTATGTAATAATCTAAAAGAATCATTCGAATGTGTGTTTTTAAGTCGTGATCGTCTAGTGCAGGGGTCTCAAAACTACGGCCCGAGGGCCACATCCGGCCTGCGGGCAGATTTTGTCCGGCCCGCGGAGAGCTAGCATACTTGAAAACTCCTTTTAGAGAACATATTTTTTATAGCAAATTAAATTTAGTTTACTGAAGTATTCTAATTTTATGTTGAATAATTATTAATATGACATCTACATTGATATGGTCATGGGCTAACTACTCATAACATTGTTGTAGGCTTATTGTTATTGTTTTTGTGATAAGTTGGATAAAGAAACACAGAATTGTAATGAGTAAAGACATGTATAATATGCAGAAAATTTAACTTCAGTATATAATAACTAACAAATTATTGACATGAATCCAACTAACATTTTATACATTTTAAATAAAAACATAACTTATAACAAGCATAATGACATATGAAATACTACTGAGATTTATGTAATTGAGATTTTCCACCGACAATAGTTTGTAGTTGTGGAGTAATTTTACTTGTACCAATTATTAAAAGAGATTGAAGATGCTCATCACTTAATTTAGATCTGTAAAATTTTTTTGTGTACTTCATTTTGGAGAAGGTCTTCTCACACAAATAAGTAGTACCAAAAACAGAAAACAGCCCACGAGCAAATTTATGCAAATTATCAAATTGTGTCAGTGGAAGACCCTTATAAAATTCCAACAAAGATGAGTTTTGATATATGTTCTTAATTATATCACTGCACTGTAGATCAATCATTTCTATTTGAAGTTCCGGGCTAGGGTTTCCATGTCAGTATCAAAAGGATTCTGAAAAATCTTAATTTGATTCGCAATGGCATCAAAGTCCGAGAAACGAGTATCAAATTTTTTTTTCAAAGCACTCAAAGTTTCGATTGCAAAATCGATAGGAAACTCAGTCTCAGTGGTGTGGCTGAATATTTTACATGTTTTAAAATGTGAAAAACATTTACTTCGTAGTTGTGATTGAAACAGTATCAATTTCTTCCGGAATGATTTGATATTAGTGTATAAATCAGGAAGATGCTGGTTTTCTCCTTGCAATCTCAAATTCAGTTCGTTCACATGTTTTGTCAAATCAACATAGAATGCTAACTTCCACAGCCATGCGTTGTTTTGTAATTCAGTAACAGGGCGATGCTTTTCATTCAAAAAAAATTCGATCGCTGCTCGAAGTTCCAAAAAGCGCTGAAGGACTTTCCCACAACTAAGCCAACGTACGGCAGTATGATAAGGTAAGTCATTTTCTCCAATCTCTTTAGTAAATTGTCGGAATTGTCGGTGATTCAGCCCAAAAGATCTGATAAAATTAATAGTTGATATGACTGGTTTCAGACATATCCAAACATTTTCCGCACAAAGACTGTTGATAAATGATACAATGTAAGACTAATGGTTTTGAACCACCGTCATTTTCTACAGCCTTTGACACAAGAGCGACTACTCCTTTATCTTTCCCACTCATGTTTTTGCCTCCATCAGTTGTAATACATTTCAAGTTTTTTCATCGAAGGTTCTTTTGATTAATGGCCATTTCAACTCCTTTAAAAATATCTGTACCAGTGGTTGTGCCATGAATACTATACATATCAAGAAGTTCTTCATGCACTTCATAGCTTTTATCTACTCCTCGAATATAAATCAACACCTGAGCAGTATCTGACACATCCGTTGACTCATCCAAGGCCAAAGAAAACCACTCAACATGTCCATTTGTGTCGAACAGTTGAGAGGATATATTTTCAGCGATGTTTTCTACCCTTCGAGCCACAGTGTTTGCTGAAATACTGACAGTTTTTAATAAATTTACCTTTTCAGGGCACATTTCTTCGGCTACTGCAATTATGCATTCTTTGATCATTTCTCCATCGGTGAATGGTTTTCCACGTTTTGCAATTTCAAGAGACACACGAAAGCTGACACGAGTTGCAGCCTTTTGTTCAGTTTTGAGTTTTGTAAATGAAGATTGCTGCGATTTCAATCCGCGCTTCATAGCGTCGAATTTTTCTGTCCGCAAACTTCCTGTATATTTTGAGTAATTTTGAAAATGTTTTGTTTCATAATGACGTTTAATGTTATATTCCTTGAGAACGGCTATGCTTTCATTGGAAATCAAACATAGCGCCTTGTTACTGGACTCAATTACGAAATACTGAATGTTCCACTGATCTTTGAATTTTCTGCATTCACTATCAATTTTTCGCTTCTATTCCATACTACTAAATCACACACAAAAGCAAAAATTCAAATCAAAATACTGTTACAAAGATGTCTTAAACTTAAACACGTTTTAAGGAGGTACGCACTATTTTATTTCACAACAGTGTCATAGGAACTGACTTGTGGTTGCGCCACTAGCCTTCTTATATATTCCAATTACTGCCATCTAGAAGTGAGTGGAAGACACCAGAACTTTTTCGAACCAACGAGATTATTCTGTACGTGCTATTGGCATCATCTGTTAGCGATAGAAGGTACTACCTATTTCCGCTTGTGTCCACCAGATGTGTCACGTTACTTATCATGGCTCGTACTCTACGACCAATCTAGAAATTACAGATAATGACTGGAAAATTAATAATATGCAGTGTTGCCGTTTTGCGGACTTTAGTCCGATTTGCAGCCTTTTTTAAACGTTGCGTACTTTTCGGACATTTTTTTTCATCAATGGACTATTTCACTTTTTACCACCGGCAACAATGATAATATGGTTTTGACCCTCGGAACTTACTGGAGTAATCAGTATGGCCCTAAGGCTGGAATGTTTGGAGACCCAGGGTCTAGTGGTTAGGACCCTACATTGTGGCCGTAGTAACTCAGGTTCGAATCCTGGTCACGGCATATTTTAGCAGTTTCTCGTTCAGTTATTAAATTTGTATTCTGTTTTATTCGACTTTATTTCTACCCGCATTACTAGGACCCTACATTGTGGCCGTAGCAACTCAGGTTTCAATCCTAGTCACGATATATATTGACAGTTTCTCGTTTAATTAATGAATTTGTCTTGTTATTATCGACCTTATCACTACGTGCATTTATTAATCTAAGTGAATTATTTACATGTGTGTTTTTTTTTTTTTCGTGATCATCTAATGGTTAGGACTCTACGTTGTGAACGTGGTGATATCATTTCGAATCCTGTTCGCGATATATTTTGTCAGTTTTTCGTTAATTTAATGAATTTGTATTTTGTTTAGTTGACTTTATTACTACGTGGATTTAATAATCCAAGCGAATTATTCGAATATGTGCTCTTAGGTCGTGATCGTCTAGTCACGACGTATGTTGGCAGTTTCTGGTTCAATTATTAATTTTGTATTCTGTTTTAGTCGACTTTATTACTAAATGTATTTAATAATCTAAGAGAATCATTTTATAGAGTGTTTTTAAGTCATGATCGACTGCTGGTTAGGACTAAAGTTGCAACAGATAGAGTATCCGGCATATCCGGCTGGCTTCCTTGTATCCGGCCGGAAATCGATTTAAAATCTATTTACAATTTATAGCAAATTTTTGCAGAATTTTTCTAAAAATAAAATAAATACAAATAGTTATTAGAGATTTTAGAAAAAAAAATAATTATTTTAAATACAAGCGAAATAGGTATAGATGTTCTAGATGTAAAAGCATAGCTTTATATGAAAATGAGTAATATACAGTTCAAGATTTTTTTTAATTGTTTTCTACAGAAATATTGGAAACTAGAGAGATAGAAAACTGTTGAAGGGGCAAAGTGGTGCAGTTTAATGAGCTGAAAAAAACACTTGTTAATTTTTTTAGTAATTAAGGTTAACTAGATATTTTGAAAAATGTGAAAAGTGTTGATTTTTTCATGTCGATTTTACTCTGTTATTAACAGAGATTGAAAATTTTCTATCGGCATTAGTTTTCGAGATATAACACAAACTTACATAATTTTAAATGGAAACCATAGTAGACTATGTCATTATTAGAACGAGATTTGTTTTATCTTTAATCAGATGATATCACTTGACATACTTACAAAAAGACCTTAGTTATTACCTATTATCTATTTTATTTACAAAAAAATCAGTTAGCCTTGAAAATGTCAATAATAAAATTGCGATTGTTTGTAATAATTAGTTTTATTGGTGTTATTTTATCAATTAATTTAATGTTAAGATTAACTGTTTATTGTAGACATTTTTCCTACCAATTTCCATTTTTTTCTACACATAACTTTCAAATAAACTTATTTAACAACCATTTAACAAACACTATATTACAAGAAGCCGCAACTGCGTTATAATTGTCATTTTTTCATGGCCAACCAATAATTGTTGTAAAATAAATTGTAATTAACAAGTTGTTTTTATAAATAAGTATGTCAAGTGATGCATCAATTTATAGAGAAAAAAATCCCTTTTTAATGATGACATATTCAACTATTGTTTCTATTTTAAAAAAAATCAAGTTTCTGTTATACCTCGAAAACTAATAAAATATCTCATAACATTTTAGTCTTTAGTGTAAAATTATCTATTGTTTGCCATTTATAGTTTTATTCTACCTATTTTAATAACTGAGAAAAATCGATTTAAAAAAATCGGCATTGACATTTTTTTAAATATCCAGTCACCCTTGACTTTTTTCAAAACTATACAAGTGTCTTTTTATGTAGCTCGTAAAACTGCACTACTTTGCTCCTTTAACCGTTTCTTCATCTCTTATAGTTTCCGAGATCCCTATAGAGAATATAAAAAAAACTCACGCTATTAGCGTGAGTTGAAGTTGAAGTTGCACTAAAAATTTGAATAATATCCTCGTCACACGGTTAAATCAGTTCTCCTCGTGTGAAATATTTTCAACTTTCTATCCCTTCCGGTTCCACCGGAAGTAGCACCAAATTTGTTATTTTAAATGGAACACCCTATATATTAGTAATTTTTTGGATTCCTCGTTTAAATTGCAACATATTTTATTCAAATATAGTTTTCAAGAATAAAAAATATTTCTAAAATTCTGACCTCTAAAAGGCGCCTTGAAATCTGTCTGTGACTTCTCTTAAGAATAAAATAAAAATATGATTTATACCTCTACTTGTATATAAAGGATACCTCTATGAGTAAAATAATTGGAAACTGTCAGTTTTGACAACAACTGTTCTTAAAAATAATAAATTTGGTGCAACTTTCAGTAGAACCGGAAGTGATAGAAAGTTGAAAATATTTCACATAGGAAGAACTGATTCAACCGTATGACGAGGATTTTTTTCAAATTTTTAGTGCAACGGCAACCCCCATACACTTTTAACGAACGGTTTAGCGTAGACACCCTGTATATAAAATAGTTATATTGTGAACTTTCTGAGGTAAAGAACATTTGTCGTTTGTTTTAAATTGTGTCTTTAATGGATATAAGGATGGATATAAGTGAAGTATTATTACAGCCCTCAAATTTGAAAGTACTATAAAAATCAAAGACTAAAGCAAAAGTAATCATGTCGAAAATTCATACAATTAGAAGCAAAAAAAAAGAAATGCCTGACAAAATCAAGCGGCCTGTTTTTTTTTTAATTGTGTTGGAGTTATGCCTCTCTACCTTTAATTCGTTCACTGACAGTGACATTAATGTTCAATGGCAACAAAATAATTTTTCTGCACATTACGATAACGTTTTATATTATAAATTTAATCTTGTATAAATATTGAAAAACAATTTTAAAATCTTGTAAATTAAATGGTACACTATATTGTAACAATATAGAATTAAAATATAAAAATCATTATTAAGAATAAGTTTGTACTCTATATTGAAAAATATTTGTATCAAGATGATACATGTTGATACACTATTAATTCAATGTGAATACAAATATATTTTCAAAAACGATTTTCATATTTATTCTATATTAATACAATTGTTACCAGAATGTAAAATTGCTATTTATACAATTTTACATTTCTACTTGAGTAAATTCCCACAAAATATATTATTATATTGAAACTTAGAAAGGCTGAGTCTTTGCCCCATCCTCTGAGATGTTGGCCTAGGAAATGTCCCCTTAGATTCTTCAGTGGTATTTAGAGAAAATTGCCTATGGGGATCAATTTTCCTGGGATACAGCGAAACTCTTAAGGGCTGATGAAAAAAACATTCAATAACGCACCTCCTTTATAGCTCATTTCAAGATTTTATATTTAGGTTATGTATTATTGTTTGTGACAACGTTCGCAATGATTGCATTACATGCAAGCCCACAATTATATGTATTTATGTACACTTATAAATTTGATCACACAGAATCACGGTTGCATAGGAATTAACAGAGGAAAAACAGGAGTTGGTTACGCTACGGCTAAGCTAAGCAAGCTTAGCTCACAACTGCGCAATTGTAGCCAATATCTGTTCTTGAATGATCAATATTATTCAATATGAAAACATTAAATATTTATAATGAATGATGCTATTGATACAATATTGTACTTGTTTTGAATATTAATATTAAAGAATAAATGATATTCATTATTAGTTTTTTTATTAATATTCTTGGCGTGTTCAATTGAAACCCGTCTTTAAATAACTATATCTTTAAAGCAAACGAAATAATTTAAATTAAGTTAGGTAATGTTAGTAGCGTTTCTAGAAAAACATATTAATCATCTCTGGCGTTTCATTTGATTCTGACTTTTAAAATATTCGATTTCGAATTTTCTTTTTTTTCCGTCTAAGTTTGATCAGTGTACGGTCCAATTTATATGCGCTAGGGATGTTAAATTTGTTTGTTAGACTATAAAGGACCTTTGCTGATAGAGTTTAAGGAACCTGAAGTAAATGTCAGTGCAATTATATATACTCAATGACATTAGAAGCGTAACACCCAGAAGGAGTTATTATTTTAACTTGATTTTTTGCCAGTATGGTAGTGTTACATCAAGAATAAAATGATTACATTTTCAAGAAATTTTATTAAAAAACAATCTAAAAAAAATTAATAATGTGTTTGGCGACCCCTTTGCTGTATACACTCCTGTAGACGTCTGGGCATCGACAAAATGAGATGGTCGATGTCTTCTTGAGGCATCTCGTTCCAGGCAACTTGAATTTCATCGATCAACTGTGCTAGAGTCTGTGGAGGATGGTGCAAAGAGAATATTCTTCTTCCCATGATATCCCACACATGTTCAATGGGATTTAAATCCGGCGAACGGGGCGGCCACGCCAAAACATTAACACCAGCTTCATTAAGAAAGTTCATAGTTCGACGAGCAATATGGGGACGTGCGTTATCTTGTTGAAAAAGTACGTCTGGGCGGCCATCTAAATAAGGCAACAAAGTCGGTCGTATGACGTCTTCAACATAACGCGCAGCTGTCATACTGCCTCGAATGAATACAAGAGGTGATCGACTACCATAAGCAATAGCCCCCCAGACCATTACTCCAGCAGTCCTGTGTACATGCCTCTCAATAGCAAACCTAAGATCAGGTCGTTCTCCACGGTAGCGTCGTACCCTTCTACGGCCATCATGCGTGCCTAGACAAAATCGTGATTCATCGCTGAATACGACATCGTGCCATTCTGCCTCCCAATGCTGCTGTTCTCTGCACCAGTCCAACCTTTGGCGACAGTGTCTCGCTGTTAAAGGAAGCACTAATCTTGGACGGTACGAAAGAAGCCCAAAGGATTGAATGCGGCGATATAAGGTTCGCATACTAACGGGCCTACCTTCTTCTCCAATCCATTGATCACCGATTTGACGCGTAGTAGCGAAACGGTCTCGCAGGGCTATTTGTCTTAAGCGCCGATGTTGACGTTCTGTGGTACGCCTTGGTTGACCAATTGGTCTTCTTCTTGCTCCTCTACCTTCTTCTGTCCATACCTGATACACACGTATTACAGTTGCTGCAGTGGAATCAATACGGCGGGCAATTTCGCGATAGGACATACCGACATCTCGATAAGCAACAACTCGACCCCGGTCAAAATCGCTCAAATTGTGATATTGTGGACGTCTTCGGACTCGAGGCATATTATTTAAGCTTAACACACTCAACGGAAACACGAAAACTAAAAACATCTGTACTAAACAGCTCATATAAATAGTTTTATCAACAAAGAAAAAGTGAATTTTTTTTTTCACAATAAATATAAAAGGCACAAGGTTGAAATTGTTATCAATGTATGCTTTAAATATAGCCACTCTGTTGCTAAAATATGAATTAAAAAAAAATCATTCCTTCTTGGTGTTACGCTTCTAATGTCATTGAGTATACATAGAAACATTGAACTAGGTGCATTTTTCTTTTTCACTACAATAATTCTAGGCCTCATATTGCTAATGTCATAAAATAATATTTTCAATGAAAGAAAATTAAGGTTTTAGAGCATCCGCCCTATAGTCCGGATCTATGGCTTCATGATTTCCAAACTATTTAATCGATAAAAAGATCTTAAAAAAGTTGGTTGCATCAGTAGCCACAAAAATTCAATGAGCAAGGTATACGTCGGTTAATAAAACAATAGAATAGTTGTTTGTCTTAACTGTGACTGTAACTATTTGTAATTAAATTGTTGAATTTTTTTATAGGGCAAAGACGAGTTTCAATTGAACGCGCCTAGTAATATTGAGTATCTATGGCATCATTCACCATTGATACAATATTGTACAGGGTGTTTTTTTTTTCGTTGATATTATAGGGTATAGGCTAAACCGTACGAGATACAAAAAAACTAAGATATGTGTCTCGTTTTCTTTTTTAGTGTTTAGTTTAATGGCGCAATCAGATCTACACTAACTAGATTGGTTTAGAAGATACAGGGTGATTCTCAAAATCTGCCGATTTAATTATCTCTAATGACTCGGTTATTTATGCAGATATAAACAAAATTTAAATACAAAAGTTTTATGACTTTTTACGTAGAATCCAGTGGCTTACTTAAAAAAAATATAGATGTTTTAATTTTTGAGATATTATCAAAACTACTATTTTCTTAAATGGGACACCCTGTATCTGAGTATCTCAAAAAATGCATTTTTTCTTGTGATTGCAACAATATGTAACACTCAATATTTTGTTTTGTCCTAAATCGCTAAAATACCAAACAACAACAAAAATATTTTCTAGATGGCCATGAATTGAATTCATTAAGCGTTTGTTTTTGTTTGTTTACATGTCATAAAATTCAAGATTAATTACGTATTGGTTTTGATATTTTCTATTATACTTCTTTAAAAAAGGAGTATAAAATGAATATTTTTTAAAGCTATGAAAAATTAAACATTTTAGATCTTTATTTTCAATACCGTCAATATAGCCGTTATGAAAATAAAGACGCAGCTTTAGACCTATATTTTGAGCGTTATCCGGATCGACGACAGCCAGAAAAAGAAATATTTCAAAGATTATATCACAATTTGAAGTAAGTGTGGATCATTTGAAAAACCAAGAGGTAAGATTTACAAAAAGGAAAATAAAGATCCGACGGTATCTAGCTGTAATATTAAGAAATATATTGGCACAAGTAAATTAAACGTTTTTTCCGAAATTGGCTGTTAGTAAGTGCCCTACCATATGGCTATTGTGTGCTGGAACACCGTCTTGTTGTAAATAAACATTATCTCTTATATCCAATGGCATGTTATCCAACTCTATTATTACACATTCTTCCAAAATTTGGATTTATCGTTCAGCATTAAAATTTTCATTAAAAATCCTGTAGTTAAGGACTCTGTTTTGATAAAGCGCCACCCATACATGGAACTCAAACCACCCTTGTTGCACCCTGGCGACCGTCTGATGAGGATTTATGTTTAACCAATATCGATTGTTCTGTCGATTAAAAATTCTAAACGCCGCTCTTCATCTTCAGGATGCAAGTTATGAACCTTTATTATTTTATACGGTTCATACGTATGCTTGCTTAACATTTTTAAAACGTTTAATTTACTTGTGCCAATATATTTCTCAATATTACGGCTAGATACCGTAGAATCTTTATTTTCCACTTAAATTGTGATATAAATATATTTGAAATATTTTCTTTTTTTGGCAGTCGTCGGTCCGCATAACGCTCAACATATAGGTCTAAAGCTTTGTTTGTTTGTTTGTATCTCAATACATAACCGAGTCATAAGAGATAATAAAAACCGGCAGACTTTGAGAATCACCCTGAATCTTCTAAACCAATCTAGTTAGTGTAGATCTGATTGCGCCATTAAATTAAACACTAAAAATGAGAACGGGACATACATCTTAGTTTTTTGTATCTCTTGCCGTTTAGCCCATACCCTATAGTATCAACGAAAAAAACCACCCTGTACATGTATTGAATATTTATATTAAAGGTTGAATTATATTTATTATTGATACAACATTGTACACAAATCGAATATCTATTATTGAGTAATCAATTATATTCATTATTGGCACAGTATTGTACACGTATTGAATATTTATATTGAAGGCTTTTATTTATTCGGAGCGGCCTGATTGTAACTTGTAAACTATTTAAGTTGCAGAAAAGAACATTATATAAGTTTTAAGTATTTTGCCGAGCCCTACAACTTTATTTGAAAGATTTTTCGATATGATCAAGATTTAAGAAAATATCAAGAAAAATCGAAAAAACACCCAGAGTAAACTATCACTTCCGTTTCCCGCATTTACATAAAAACGTTTTCAGATCCCAATATTGTAATAATAACCTTAACTTTAAAGTTTCATCTTAATATCATTAGTGATATTCGTATAGCAGCGCTTACAGATACACAAACACAAAGCCACACGGACACAATGCCACACGGACACAGCTACACAGATATTTTTCGAAAATGGCCTCAATCGACTTAAGAGACCTTAAAACAGATTTTTTCGCTAACTTCTTTGATTTAAAATTGTACCTTTTGTATTATATACAAGAAAAGCAAAATAAATGAATGGACAGATTAGATGACGAACATGTTTTTATTGTTTTGGATGAGAAAATTGCTACTCAACCAAATGTTTATCCTACCACCATGGCCAACATTGCCAACAATGTCGAAAATGTCAATATTACTATTTAAAGGTTATGATATTATAACGTACCTACATCTTGCGGTTATGGATATTTTTTAGAGTATCGGGTACATTGTTAACCTCCAAGCTCTCTGGTAAAGCCTTTAGCATACTACTTACTTTAGAAGTATATTATTAACTTTACAATATTTTTATGTTTTATACGCGTGGCGCATGAAGTGAAATTCAGACATAAATATAAATGAATCGCACATTAATGCTTTGTAAAATTTATAGTTTATAAAAGCATCAAAATTTCGATTAGCCGGCGCAAAGCAAAGCTGAGCGCGCCGATAAATTAAAAAATGGTCGAGCATTTCTAAACTCTAAATTTTACAAAACATTAAAAGTACGACCAGGCTTTTCTTAACTTTAAATGTTACTACATGCTTAATCAAGGAGTGAAAACGCTATTTAACGGCCTTAAATCTATGACTTTTTCAAACAGTGAATGCCTCAAAATTTACAATGTATATGAGCTGTTTATTTTGAAAGTAACCTAAGTCCATTTTTCAACAATTTTTTGTTAATGATATTTAAAATATTTAATCATTTATAACACAAAGGTTAAATTAAGTATTCAATTATTAAAAAAAATATTTTGAAAGTAGCCTAAGTCCACTTCATTATTGATAGTACCCGGAAATGCAGATATTCAATATCAAAATATTCATTTTTTATCGAATAAGAGTGATTTTGGTGTCGTAGAAATGTCATTATAGAAAAATAATTTACTATTTGTCCTCTAATTTAATTATAAATAATGTTATTAAAAAATGCCCGAAAAGTAATAATAACTTTATTGAAAACTAAATGAAACAAGATGATTTTATACCAGCAAGATTGCTTTTAAAAGTTTAAGGAATTCTAGAGGAGATACAATAAACTGATTACCAATATAAATTTTCTATAAGACATCAATAAATGAGGATGCAAAGTTTAAAATCCTAGATTTATTACCAAGTCGGAGTAGACCAAACAAATTCGAAAATAAAAACGCAAGACCAATTACAACATTGACATACAAGAACATGGTGGACTTACTACGATATATAGCACCAGAGTTATGTAGTTTATACAGTTAGAATATTTAGTAAATGTAATAAATTGCAAAATAAAGATATGTAAAACACATCGAGTATTGCTTTTTTTGTTTCAAATTTGATGTGCAGAATGTTTGTACTTGAGTTGTTTAAAATTTTATAAGAAATCAAATTGTTAATTTTGAAAGTGAATAAACTCTATTTGCGGTTAGAAAACATATATGATTCACTTAATAATTGCTGTTATTTTAATAGGAATTGTAAATTTAACTCTCTTAGAAACACTTAAGTAAAACGACATATTAGTACCCTAAACGCATATTATTTAGTTTTAGTGAAACGTAAACTTGTAAATATTTCTATTTAAATAAAAATGGAGTTAGGTCAATTTCAAAATAAACGGTTTATATATCGGGATATGTATAAAAAAGTCCGTGTATGAACAAATTACAGTAAATAATTAATTTTGATTTCCATTTAATTTTCTATAACCATCAAATTTTAGACATTTTAAACGTCACGATTAAATCAAACGAGGTTTTAAAATTATTAGTTAATGATCAGATAATCATATACAATGGAATTTCAAAATCAAATCCACAACCTGCTCCTCTTACTGAGCATCCTTTTCTGCATGTACGACGTGAAATACGTTTCGGACGTAATGTTTGCCCCATTGGTAATGACCTGTTGGAAGTTCGTGACTTTAACCGTTCAACATCTCTATAAGAAATATTTAAGGTGTGTATGATAATCATATAATTTACAGTGTAGTAAACTATTGTCGATGTATTCACAAGAAATACTTAAAATTTGTTTGAACGCAATCTAAATTATGTAAACACTTCTTGTAGGACCATATTGATAAATATTTTGTGAAAATCGCTAAATTATGTGCACACTTCGCCCATACCACCAAATGAACCTAATAATAATAAAGGTGCTAATGTTGCACCTAACGCTAAAAATGTTAAAAATATTGTTAAAACAAATTAAAAGCAATATTTAATAATACTTGATGCTTAAAGTTAAGTTGACCATTAGTCCTGACCATTACTCCTGAACTACTGCCGGGTGTTGATTCGATCAGGTATACATAGGGATTTAAAAGTAAAACCACATATATGCATTTTCCTGCTTCCCGGGCCATTTTAGGGGAGAAATACAAGAGTTATCAAAAATTAAGAAAATGAGTCAGGTCGCTATTTGGTTAAAATCCGTCGTCGTTTACTATTTCATATCCAGTTTTGGAAATCACGAAAATTTAAAATAAATGGCCTCGTGAATACCCGTCTTCATTTATTATTTTTGATATGGACGTGCTTGAATCCCGGAAGGGGCATTAAATAACAGTTTCAAATGCGGTGTTGATGATTGTATGCATAAAAGTCAAGTATTAGACCTCTAAATAGCCGTAATCACGTGCTGTAAATACCTATATTATTTATTTAAATATTTAATTGATGAGGCGGATACATGATGAAACTCCATAATACTATTTGAAATAAAACAACACAGTTGGGAGGGTTTCACTGTTATTGTTGAACACTGCAACATGTTTCACCACACAGTGGCTTCATCAGGCAGATGAAATAATGATTTGATAAAGTACAGGTAAAAGCTAATACAATAATGCAATTAAGTTAATGGGAGGGGGGGGGGTAATGAGGAATTAGGCTGAAACTAATACAAACAATTTTGAACGACTAAATATTGATTAAGGGTGAATTGTTTACTTCTATTTGGTCATTTAATAGAATACCTTTTTTTTGTTATATTTATTAATTTCTAATTCTGCTAATAAGTTTAATTTACGACTTTTGTTACATTCGTGCAAAATTTTGAATTTAGGGTTAAAGTTATGTTGGTATTCGATTAAATGATTGGCGTAGGTTGAGGAGGTTTTCTTAAATTGAAAGCATTTTTGATGTTCTGAAATGCGATCTGGGAAGCTACGTCCAGTTTGTCCAACGTATACCTTAGGGCAATCCCCACACTTCAGCAAATACACGCCAGAGTTCGTAGTTTTATCAGATTTGTCTTTAGAATTATTACCCATATTATTTTCTTATACCCGGCTTGAGGCTAATTTATATTTTCGTATATTTGAAAAATTGGTTAAAAATAGTAGACGACATCGGATATTAACCAATGTTCACCAAAATGAGTGGAAATTCTTTCTTATTTTTTCTTTACTTTTATATTTTTCCCCTTAAGTGATCCTGGAAGCAGGAAAATGTAGAAATGCAATTTTACATGTTATGTGTACCTATGTGTACCTGATCGAAAGAACAACTTGTATAGTCGGGAGATACTTTCAATCTAAATGTTTATTAAATATCGACTTTTTTGATGTGAAGTCACAGACAAATGTTAGTTAAAAAAGATCGCTGTGTTAAATTTGTAAATAAAAATGTAATTCCAATTAGTAACTAATTGGAACGTTTCCAGGTTTGTTCAAATTAATTTTTGATGTTTACTATTTCGTCAGATTTAGTTTATTCTGTAATTTTCATTCTCAAAAAAACGCAGACAAAAATCTGTCTTTAATTTTATGATTATTATTATTACAGATCAAATGTTTTCGAAATTTAAAATAAGTCAGTGCTTTTTACGTATGGCGAATCAACAATAAAGTAAAATTTCTAGTTTAGAAAATCCTGAACATTTCTAGGTTTTTCTAAACTCAACATTTTGCTTACTTCATGATTATGAAGGACTGCTAGCACTTGTTGAAAAAATGTTTAAGCCCTCTATGCAAACACTGGGTTCTTAATACAGGGGATAAAAATAAAAGCAAATTTTATTATAATTTCAAGTTCAATTGAATAAATAAAATCACTCGACTGAAATTAATATTAAAGCAGTTCAAAGTTTACTAAGCTCTTGTATAAAAAAGGATGTTACCTTGGGGACAAAATGAAAAATCTTTATACCTATCTTCTTTTATTTTCATGATATTTTCAGTTATAATATAACAATTAGTATGATTATCATCGATAATATATATGAGTGAAACCGAGCTGCAGATTCAACGAGCCCGAAGGGCGTGATGAATGGGCTGCTCCGGTTTCATGAATGAATATTATAGATTATTAATCATACCACAAGTTATATTCGATGAGAGAATATAACGAATAAAACAGCGACCAATCCAAATGTTCATGTTTTTATAAACTCGAAATTTTAAATGTGAGATTTAAAAATAATTTTCGTGGCAACCACCATAAGGTGATACAATTCTATCACCGCTGTGATAACATGTATCTATGGAAATAAGCAATGTAGCCATGTGACGCATGAGTTTTATATTATTTGACTTGGTCGCTCTGATTGGAGGGAATGTAGCCATGTGATGCATGAGTTTATTATTATTTGACTTGGTCGCTCCGCTTCGTTACGCAACCAAGCCAAAATTGCAGGCTTGTTTAAACTCGAAATTTTACTTCATGCTTAATTAACCAAGGATTAAAAACCCTCGTTTGAAGCTTCAAATCAAACACATTTATAAAAACGATAATTGTCCAAGAATTTACATGATAATATGTATAGTTATAAAAACTGTAAAAAATCTGTAAAGTAAAACAAAAACATCTAAATCTAAACAAAAACGACTGAAATCTTAAAAATATTGAAATGTATATTTTTTTCTAAACATTTAGTGATCGCATTAAAACATGTAACAAAATATATAAAAATTCTACAAATTATTTATTACAAAAGTTTTGATATAAAGAAAACGCTTAACCTGTTTTACCACTTTTATAATAAAAGTAGTCCAAAAAAGTTTTTTTTTTATATATATTTTAAATAATCTTTCCACATATGCAAAACAAAGGAAAAAGTAAAGTATTGTTTTCGCGAAATTTTCAAATCAAAAATTTTAGTGGATATATATCCATTTTGAGGTCACGATAAAGTCTAAGCCGATCTATCTGTTAAGATAACACTATAAACTTAAGCTTTTTATTACAATAGTACTATTCGATCAAATTTTGATAAAAATGCGGAAACCGGAAGTGGTAGTTTACTTTTAGCATTTGTTTGGATTTTTCTTAAATATTGATCATATAAAAAAATCTTGTTAAGAAAAGTTGTAGAAAATCGAGAAATTAGCATTTAATGCATATTTACTTAATATCATAGCTCTTTTAGTTATTTCATTAATATTGTTTTAAAAATGTGAATTTTAAGAATATTAATAATACTCTGAGTAAGTGAACTATTGTTATAAATGACGTTACTTTGACTTTGTCATGTTAATATTTTGTGGAAAAGTGAATACATAAGTGAGGCTTACGAACAAAGTTTAACAGGAATAAGAAACATTTGTTGAAAAATAAGGTAAATTAAATAGATAGACAAATCAAATTTTTTTGCTACAAAAGTTACTCTAAATTGTAAATGAAAAATTAAATTAATACAATTGTACAATTTGACTACACTACAAAAAAACCAAGCCCGAAGATACCGCTAGAATGGAAAATGCAGGTAGGATTTTTGGAGCTCAGTCCATGAATGAAATAGTATATAAATAAATAGTATTGTATAAAGCAAACAATTTATACCCATCAGCATCAAAGAGCATGGGTGACCTCAGGTTAAAAAATCTTGAAGCCACTCAAAATAGCACTGCTGCGACGTTATTGTTTGGTTCAACAAGAATATGTTTTAAAACATTAATTAAAAATTACATTGTAGCTATTTGTTATTCGTTAAGTTAGCATTGTGTAGTTTATAATATATAAATATTGTGTAAATATTTTTCACTTTATTTCTCTATTTTATTACAAATTAGAACTAACTATTTCACTCAGCTATGGAGAAAACTAGCGCGGTAACTAAGCGCCAAGTAAAGCATTTAAATGCCCGTATTCAAAATTTGAGGGGCAATACATTACATTAGTCATATTTAAAATTTTAGGGGACAACGTGTATGTTTGTTATTAAACAATAATTGTTTTTCGTATATGTTTAAAAATATCTTAACCATCACAAGCAATATGTCAAAAAACTATTATAAGTGTCAAACAATATATACATATAGTGGAATTTAGGAGACATCCCATGACTCATTGATGTTGAATGTGTGGTTCAAATTTTTTAGAGAGCATGTAGATAGCTGTGTCTGCAACGATTTTTTCTAATCGCGTCAAATTTTGACGATACATGACAATGTCATACTGTTTAGGTCGCCAGTATATTACTGTTCTTTCTTTAACAAGCATACTTTTTACACGTACTTGCGTTAATAGTACACTGTGATTGAAACCAACGTAAAGAGTATGTGTTAAGCTAGACAATTTTACCTGGGCCTTTATTCAGGTAGGAACTAATCCGTTAAATTGTGAGATTGATCTTCTGAGCCTCTTAGCATGTACCTAATTTTTCCTTATTATACTATGGAATTTAATAATAAATCTGCTTGTTTATCTATACTTGTCTAATTTTTATTTTGAAAAATGTCCTGTACACCTAAGATGGATGCGGGGCAAGCTTAAAACCAATGTAAAATTGAAAATATTACATGTTATATTAACAGTGACTATTTGCCAAATCTACTGGATGCTTATTCGATTCAACTAACGTTTGAGCTTACACAAAATAAACATAAATGCATTATTTATTTCTGTAAATACCTGAATTATTTAGTAGATGTGGAAATTGGAACTGTACCATTTAAACTCACATTTGAAACGATTTTGCACATTAATTAAAATGATTTGTGGCTGGGTTTTCGAGGATTTATTTTTACGAAGGCATTGTTTAAGAGAATTAGACGTATTTGAAAATAACTGTTCATATTTTACGCAGTTCGCCGATATTTTACTAGTTTTACGAAGTTGTGTGCAAAATTTTTGCGCAATCTAATGAATTTTTAAACACATTAACGGCCGAGCAATTATAGAGTTAACTCCTAAAGTTGATTTTAGGTAAATTCTGCACTAATTTTAAAATTTATATGAATGACTTATTATATTACATACTGGGAATTTTTCATTTAAGTATACATAATATATATGCTGACATTTTTCAGGCGTTTGTCGATTTTATAAAAGCCTTTAATTTAAAGTTTTGACCAAGTGTTTCCACTCTTAGCTTAGGCATAAAATAAAATTTTAAGTTTAGAAAAGCCTGAAAATTTGTTTTTTTGGTAGCAACCATACCAAATTGTCAGGCTTTTCTAAACTTGTAGCGGGCTCAGTTAAAAATATTTATTTTACAACGTATGTACAAGGTAATATACATATGTATATACAGGGTGTCTCCTAAAAAACGCAGCAGGCCATAACTTCTATATTTATTGACTGATTTAAAAAAATCAAAAAACAATTAAAATGGCTCCACAAGATCTACAAACAAGCCCTAATTTTACTTCTTTACCAAATCAAGTTTCATGTCAGCGATAGTCAACTTGATTCTGATAGAGGTTACTTTTCTAAATCCAAACGTATACAACAAGTTGGCTTTGGTACAATATTCATTAGTAAAAAAAATGTTTATTAACATAAACTTGGAGACTTATAGATTTTTTTAAGTGTGCCATGGAAAAATAAAACTGAACACATGAAACAATAACTGATATCTAAGTGACAATGTCTCAGGTTCGATTTTTTTGTCAGCCAAATTTATTATTATTGGTGAAATAACTCAAGTGATGGCTAACAATATTAACAGTACAATTTTTTTTTACTTATGAATATTACACAAAAGCCAACTTGTTGTGTATGTTTTAATGTCGAAAAATATCCTCTATCAGAATAAATTTCAACAATATATACGTAGCTATTTGAAAAAAAAAGTTGACTATCGCTGACATAAAAGTTGATTTGGTAAAAATCTCAAACTAAGGCTTCTTTGTAGATCTGGTGGAGCCACTTTAATTGTTTTTTGTTTGTTTTGAAATCGCTCAATAAATAAAGAAGTTATAGCCTGCGGAGCTTTTTAGGAGACACCCTGTATATGCGTTGTCTCGTGCGGTCGTGGGGCGGCTGGAGTTATAGAAATGTGGCAGCAGGGGGCTGTCCACGATGGGGAGCGGCTTCCTTGAGGCGGGTACGGCAGAGGCTGTCCACGCAGGGGATCGGCTTCTTTGAAAGCGGTTACGGCAAGAGGCTGTGTACACAGGGGATCGGCTTTCTTGAAGGCACTTACGGAAAGAACCTGTCCAGGCAAGGGAACGGCTTCCTTGAAGGCGGTTACGGTGAGGGCTTTCCACACAAGGGATCGGCAACCTCGAAGGAGACGTTAAACGAGAAACTGTCCACACAAGGAATCGGCTTCCTCGGGAGGGTTACACACAGATCTTTGCTGAAAGCTGCTTCTGACCACACAAGGGTTCGGACAACTGTTTGAGCTAAGAGCTTGTGAAACTCTGCTTGATTTTGGGTGCTGCTTTGGTATTTATGCTCGAGTGATCTTCTCCTTTCAGCCCCTGCATTCGCGGGGGTGCGCGTGGGGGATGCAGTGGTGCTTGCGATGGTGGCTCAAGCGGGAAGGGTAGTGCGGAGTGCTTTGGTACTACAGCGCTGTATCGCACGTACCCCGTTACAATCTCCACCTCAGGACCCTTAGGACGTCCCGGTGGAAAGTCCTGGATTCTTCTTTGGTTTTCCTCTCTTCCTAATTGGGTAGGTGGGAAGTCCTTCTTTTTCTGAACATTTTCTCAGTGCTGATACGTGATAGGTGGCCAGCGGGACTGTAGGATTTTCCCTCGATGCTATCTCGTAGGAGCATGGTCCTTGTGCAGCTAAAATTTTGTATGGTCTGTTTCTTTTCCGCTGTTGTCTTCTTTGTGGCTTTGCTAAGTGTGTGTGATGTCACCCAGATTATATCTCCTGGCGCGTAGATCTCTGCTTTGGATCGTTTCTTGTCGGCGTATGGTTTTTTTTGGTCCTAGGTTTTCTCATGTCTTTCCTTTGCCAACTCCAATGTTGTGACTAGGCTCTTTAGTCTGGAAGTGATGTCCGGCAAGTGGATGTCTTTCTTCATTATTTCCCTCAGGTCGTGCTGGACATGAGGGAGTTCGGAGTTCTCGTTCGAACGTGGGGTAGGCTGAAGACATTCCTATTGAGGCGCAATATGCCGTATTCATCACAAATCTAATTGCTGGGATTTTTCTCGGCCAATCCGTGTGTTTAGTTCCAACCTGGATGGCTAGTTGTGCTTTCAGGTCCCTGTTTCTCCTTTTCGCAGGATTTGCAGCTGGATGGTACACCGGGGTGAAGTGATGATCGATTTCCAGCCCGTGTGTGATCTGCTGCATTATTGAGCTCACGAACTGTGTTCCATTATCGCTCATAATTCTTCTTAGAAGTCCATATCGCATGAATATCTCTTCTACTAGGGTTGTTCCGCAGGCAAAGGCCGTTGCTGCTTCTAGCGGAAACAGTTCCACCTATCTAGATGCGGTGTCTTCTATGATAAAGATCCATTTTTCTTTCTTGGGTCCTTCTGGAAGTGGTCCGAATATGTTGATCGCTAGGACCTCGAATCGCCTATTTATTGCTGTCGTCTGGAGAAGCCCCTGCGGTTTTTGGTTTGACGCCTTGTATTTCTGTCACTCCTGGCAATGTTTTATGTATTCGTCAACATCGTACCGTATCCCTGGCCAGTAATTAGTTCTTAATACCTTCCGCAGGGTTCTTTCGGCTCCGTAGTGACCCGCGACTGGGTCGTCGTGGACTTCTGAAGTAGCTCCTTTCTCCGTGACACAGGTATGATGTTTTGCGGCTCTTCCGTCTTGTCGTTTGGAGTGTATCGGTAGAGAATTTCTTGATTCATTATGTATCTTCGGGCGCTCCATTGGCCAACTTGTTCTGTCTGCTTCGGTGTCAGTTATCTTTCGGATTTCCTCGTCGGCCTGTTATTCTTCTCTGTTGAACGGTTGTAACTGTAGGGCCCATCTTGCGAGTCGTCCGCTGGGTGATTTCAGTGACATCAACCATTTCAGGGAACGATGATCCGTCAGTACAATCGTGGGGCTGTGCTTCCCTCTCAGTGGTGCTGTAGTTTACTTCGGCTTTTGTAAGGAGGCGGCTGCCATATTCAACTGGTTTTTCATCCTTCCTCTCCCCCTGCATCAAAGCTGCTCCTATGGCGTAGTTTTTTATCCTTTCTCTTCCCCTGCATCAAAGCTGCTCCTATGGCGTATGAACTTGCGTCTGTTCTCCGTATATATGGCTGATCTGGCTTCGCCTGTTGTAGGATTGGTGTGAATACGAGCGCCTGCTTCAGTTTCCTGTATGCCTCTTCTTGCTGAGGTCCCAAAGTCCAAATCTTTTATGAATTTTCGGTCCCAGCTACAGGCCTGTAATACACTCTACAACTGCTTCACGTTTTTAGGGGCTGGTCGTTCTGCGATGGCGGCCACTTTTTCTGGGTTTGGCTGGATTCCCTCCTTGCTGATGATGTGCCCCAGGTACCGAACTTTTGCACAGGAGAAGCGGCTCATCTTCCTATTTATCCGGAGGTTTAGCTGTTCCAATCTCTGGAATACTTTTCTTAGGTCTGGTGGCGTGCAGGGTCCTCAATCCTCGAAAGTGGATAGTTGTTCGACTTCGTGATGGCGTTCAGTTTCCTGTAGTCTATACAAAGTCTGACACATTCATCCGGTTTGGGGATTAATACAACTGGTGCGGCCCAAGCGCTTTCGCATTCCTCGATGATGCCTTCCTGTAGTAGTTTCTTCAGTTTCGCTTTCAGCAGGTTCGTCTTTTGTGGTGACAATCTGTACGGCGGCTGGGCAATCGGGAGGTGCTCTTTCGTGTTGATTATGTACTCGATGGCTTCTGTAGGGGATCTAGCTTCATTGAATATTTCCCGGTATTCTTCTAGATGGCTGTTTGCTTTCCCTATCTCCTCCGGGGTTAGGTCTGCGGCCTCTTCCTCCGGGTTCAGGAGAATTTCCTCCAGGTCTAACGTAGCTATCTGGAGGTCCCATTCCCATTCCCCTTCAAATTTTGGGGGCTCCATTCTTCTTTTGGAGGAATGCTCTTCCTTCGGGATGAATACATGTCTTTCTGGCCTGTCCCAGAATGACCACGTTCTGTCCTTTCCTCGTAGGACTAATCCGGCGCCCTCCACGAAGTCAATCCCCAACAGCGTTTTTGAGTTTGGCGTGTTCTTGGTGTAGATGAGAGTGATACAGATCTTCCGTCCTTGCAAACTAACAGCCACTCTCGCGTACAAGGCCGTTCTCACCTTACTTGTTTCATCAGCAAGAGTGAGGTTTACGGGTTTCTCTTGGAACTTCGTACCTTGTTTCAGGAGTTCCTGGTATAATTCTTCACTAGCAAGGCTGGTGCCAGTGTCTACGTAGGCTGTTCCGGGTGTTCCTTCGATCTCGATTGTCAGTGCTGGATGATCCCGGACCCGTAGTCCTATGTCAGCTGCACAGAAACCGATGGGCTGTGCCTGGGATGTGGCCTCTGCTGAACATTTTGGACAATTTCTTTTTATGAACCCTGGCGTCTGGCATCCATAGCAACGGATTTTCTTTTTCTCTGCGGCCGTCGTGGTTTTAGCTGGTTTGTCCTTTTTCCGGCACTCTTCTGATGAGTGGACGAAAATCTTGCAAAAGGAGCATCTGTTCCTTTCTTTAGCGTCAGTGCGGCTTCGAAACTTTTTCTTCAAGTGCGCTTCAATCAGTCCTGATTGGTTCAGCAAATCTCGGAAGCTAGTGATCGGAGTCCTCGGGATTCTATCTCTTATCTCAGGAGGCCGTATAGCATATCAACCTGCGTTGCCTCTGGACATTTTTGTTCAAGCTGCGCTAGCAATGACCTTTTTTGTCAATACGAAGTCGCAGGTGGTTTCTTCTTGTCGCTGTGACTTAACGAAAACCTCTACGTAAATTTTGTAGACCGGCGGTGTCGGCGCGTACTCTTCCAGTATTGTCCTCTTTGCTTGTTCCCAGGTGAGGATATTCTCTTTTATTCCAGTCCACCAGGTGTTCGCCGGTCCCTCTAGCAATATTCTTAGCCCTTGAATCGCATTTTCGTCGGAGATGCTCTCCTTCATCCCATCAAGATTTCTAGTGCCGTTAAATCAAGCGGTGGTCGTATGGCGGCTGGAGTTATAGAAATGTGGCGACAAGGGGCTTGTCCACGATGGGGAGGGGCTTCTTTGAGGCGGCTATGGCAGGGGCTGTCCACGTAGGGGATCGGCTTCCTTGAAGGCGGCTTCTACAAGGGGCTATCCACACAGGGGATCGGCTTTCTTGAAGGCGGTTACGGCAAGAGGCTGTCCACGCAGGGGATCGGCTTCCTTGAAGGCGGTTACGGTGAGGGCTGTCCACAGAAGGGATCAGCAGCCTCGAAGGCGACGTTAAACGAGAAACTGTCCACACAAGGGATCGGCTTCCTCGGGAGGGTTACACAAAGATCGTTGCTGAAAGCAGCTTCTGACCACATGCGGGTTAGGACAACTGTTTGACCTAAGAGCTTGTGAAACTCTGCATAATTTTGTATTGCGCCACGCGTATACACACTAAAATATTGTGAAGTTAGAAATACACCGACAACGTTCTTTTTTTAAATAAGTAATAATCGAAATATTTAATAAATAACAATTTCTCCACATATTCTTATGTCAGGTCCAATGTATCAAATTAACTTAATTAATAATTTAATAACAAAAAGTTAACAATGTTGTGTTATTGCATCAATAGCGCTTAATTGGTTTATGAGATATCCAACAGTGCAGAAAAAAGTAGTTTTAAGAAATAAGCGTTTAAAGATTTAATTTTCATATACCGTTTCATTGGTATTAAAAATACCGGATTCTATAGCTTCTAAATAAATGCGAATAATATTTAAAAACTTTGGGAACATATTCTTGCAATATTTAACTACAATTTTGTGCAAAAAAAATAAAAATCAATTTATTAAAAGTTCTAACTGAATTCTCTCCTGTGACAGAAAAAGTGTACGTCTAAATTACAACAATAGTTATTTTTATGAACGGTGGAAGCTTCTACTTCGTTATACATGTTAATTCAATAAAATAAAACACTTTAACTTTGTTTGTATAACACAATATTTTTAATTTGTATGACTCCGTTTGATAATGGCAAGTTGAGTTGCCGAAACTGCAGTCACAAAAATGAAAAATATTGTGTTGTACAAATAAAGTTAAAGTGTTTTATTTTATAGTTATTTTTAATTAAGCACCTGATTCTAGACTGATTAATCTTCAATAAAATATATATTTTCAATTAGACCTTTCAAACTCATAACTTCACTAAAAATAATTTAACCTTTTTCTTTTGTTACTTAAGGTATGATCTTCTGGAAGATGATTTCTACTCGAATTTCTGTAAGCACTGCAACACCTTTGAGACCATTTGGTGGGTGATGATCCTGTGGGCGACGTTTAGTGGCTATGTAGGGATCGTTCCGAAAGTTGCGACTAATTTGTTGGCGAACTGCGTTATTATCGCGATCGAATTTTACGAGGCGATATTGAACAGAAAGTTCATCGTGCCTTTGTGTGAAAAAATTAACGAAAGCAGAAGACACGCTTTAAATGTGGTTAGTAGGTTAAGATTTAATTAAAATTTTAATCGAAATGTAAAACGTGTATTGGTATAAAATAAATGTTAGAGTTTCTAAATAAATTAAACTACTTTTTTATAAATGTTTACATATATTACATGTTTAATTAATTATACTTTTCATCTCTTATTTCTAAACATTAGCTTAATTTTAATTGAATATAAGAGGTTGCTTATTTAAATGATACGACTTAATAAAAGGCTGAAAATTTGGACTTATCGGCAAAGAAGCAAATTTACTTCATTCTTACATATGCAAGCTAACACGTCTTAGACAAATATTAAATGCTTTAATAAAAATCTGCTGTGGCCAAAAATGGCACCGACCGCAAATTAAAACGTTATGGAATTAATATATCGATTATTTCAATCACTTATTATTGATGTTTACAGAGATACAGCAGCAAAATAATTTGAAACAATTCAAAAATTCATAGTTTTAAAAGTAACTCTAGTTCTTTAACATTTTAATTTGCGGGCGTTACCTGTGTTGACTACAGCAGATTTTTAATTTCTGTACTCATTGTGAATAACTCATCGTCGACACTATTTGGAATATAATACATTTTAGTGAAATATAACAAAGTGTTTTCTTGTAAATCATAGTTTCATGTGTATCATCAGGTCATGAGAAACTTATTCAAGATATATGTAAATCCGTTCACAACCTTTTTTGGGACAGAGTTGGCTATGAGTTTTTCTTGCCATATTGGACTAACCGATTCGGTGATGTAGCGGATATAATAGATTTATTAGTTTAATAATCGTAAGAAAAAAAATATTTATCAAATGTATAAAAATAATTTAATTTCTGTCAAAGAAAAAGTCAAAATGCCCAAAATAATTATTTCCCGTTTTCGTTTCTGTGGTCAGTTGTAAAATCATTTCAATTTGTCATACTTAATTTAAACAGAGATCCAGCAACAAGGGGCCCGTACATCAAAATGATCAACATTCAACATGTTTGGATTTGTTTGTGATATATGTATCTAATGAACGGAACTCCGCCGCTCTATTTTGTAAGATTGCAAAAATCCCAAACACGTTCACGATTAACAGTCCGGTCATCAAAGAATTCCCTAACAGTTGGCAGTAAACTCCCAACTGTTGTCCATTTCCATTAAAGAGTTTAGTTGCCACAGAGGTACTGCCAACAAAATTACTAGACGATGATAGCCACCTCTGACCCACAAAGATCATGAACGGCGTATAGAGATGAGCATATTTGTATGAGAATGTAATGCACTTTTGTTGTTTACCAGAAATTAAATCATGATGATTACGATCGGAATTTTATTAGAGTTATCGATTGCGTTAATGAATGCTACGAAAATGGAATTAAATTTGCCTGCTGGAGCAGAAAACTTGCTTTCGCTGTTCGATTTTAGAAATAGCAACATTGTTTTATCATGGAAAATCTATATAGAGTGAATTTACCTGTGATGAATCTAATTTTAAGTCGACGAATTAAATAGAAACTAGAGCATCTTGAATATACTCGTATCTAAACTGTATTTTAATTAAATTCATTGTATCTAAATAGTAGGTACATTTGTTAAAATTAAATGAAGACAATATTGTCGGTACGAAGGTCAAACTAATGAAATCATTGATCTCCAATGTACCTAATGAGTTTTACCTTAATTTTTGATATAATAGTTATTTAGGTTATTAGTGTGTGATGTTGAACTTTTAGGCACGGTTTGTGAGTTAATCGCAAAGTTGGATACAACATTTTATCTACTACCAGTATTTTTTACAATGAACATAAAAAATAGCCAAACATTTTTATCATAAAACAAACACATGTACATAATAAAATGTCTATTATAAACGTTTGTATTGCATTTCTGAAAATCGTTTAGTTGAGAACCGAGTCACGCGGCGTCATTGATCATCAAGGCCGTAGCAGCCCCCCCCCCCCCCCGAAATTTTAAAAATGATAATTTTTTGTATGTAAAAGCTGCTCTGTAAGAGCAAATACAATATTTTTGCCATTAAAACCAGGGCTTTGAACCGGAACTGAACGGTTAACCGAAAACCAGAAAATAACGTCATTTTTGTCGGAACGATAACCGGAACTGAACCGAAAAAAAATATCGGTTTATTTCGGTTCAAACACGCACCTGAACACTTGTTCAATTCTTCAACAGTTTCTACTTTTTTGCAATTTTTAAATCAAAACTGTTTGCGGAATTATTCGTTTCGAGGTCTCACTCTATTAAGACCATTTCAGATTTTTTTTTACCTAGAAATTTTAGTTTTCGTTGGGCCTTGTTAAAAAGTTAGTTTTAGTTCCACCTCTGTTTTTTTTTTTAGGAGAATAAAAAATTTTGTCAATTTTGATATTTTTGATATAGTTTTAACTTTAGTTGAAATCAGTGCTTTATGCATTATTGCGATATTATGACAGGAAGGCACTTGGTTTACTGTCTTTTGATTATGATATTATTTTGTCATTAAATCACTATATCGACTGTATCTTTACTATTGTGACTTTATGACTGTAAGTCACTTGATTGACTAACATTAGTTTATCGTGTCAACTTGACTTAAGATGACGATAGTCGGCGTTTAGTTCATCGTGTCAACTTCACATGAGTCACCGTCAGCAGACATTAGTCTATTCTGTTAACTGAAAAGACATTTAGTTTAATGTATCAAATTTGATACAAATCGGCATCAGCCGATTATTGTCAATTTGAGACAACTATAATTTGAAATATATTATAAGATGGTCATGTCATTGTTTTTCTTTATGACAGTTGCGACACACATTTTGATAGTTGTGACATTTTAAAAAAAAAATGTCATAACATAAAAATTTTTTTACTCTCAGACTAAGCATGAAGTAAAATTTCAAGTTTAGAAAAGACCCGTTGAAAATTTATTTATTTAACAATGGTCTACCATAGAATATTACATCAATATTACAATAAATAATACATTTAAGATAAAATATGAACAATAAAAATAAAAAAACACATACATTTAAAACAACAATATATATATATATATATATATATATATATATATATACAGGGCTTTCATTAATTCCCGAACCCCACGTGACTAAATTTAAAATTGCCGCGTAAATTATTGTATTTATACGTTGGAGGCTTTGAAAAAAGTAACCAAACGTTACTAAAGTCAAATTTGACATAAACGTTTATGTGCGGTGCATCGTTAAACCAACCTTTGAGATCTTACAAGATTCGCCCGGAATTTTCAGGTAAGCGAAAATTGTTTAATTATTCTGAAACATTGAGTTTTATTTCTATTTATTTTGCAGAGTCAATTTGCTAGGATAAGCAAATACTGCGAAAATGGTATTTACAACGGAGCAAGACGCGTTTATTTTGATGGCACATTTGCGTAGTGCTTAATATTAATATTAATATTTTCAGTCGTCATAAAAATACGCCGGCGAATAAATATTTTTAAATCTAGGGAATTTTTGTGTGAGCCATACCACCTTGTACATTTGGTTGCCTATTATTTTTGGTCACGTGGGGTTCGGGAATTAATGAAAGCCCGGTATATATATATATATATATATATATATATATATATATATATATATATATATATAGTCATTTCTGTAAAAGTGTGAGCCTGTGGCGCAATGCTCTAAGGTTGTTGGGAAAAAAGTCAAAATTACTGCTTATCGTATTCGCGTGTCTAAGCACTCGCGTGGCTGCAGAGTTCAGTGCGTAGTCCGTCTTCCTAAAGGGAACATAAAATACTGCACATTCTCATAATGTTCGCGGGGTACGTAGAACCCCAGAAGAGCGAACAAGTCAGGGCAGTCTATAAGGCCATTCAGGAGTTTGTAGACCAAGATAACGTCTGCGTTGAGACGTCTTATATCAAGCGTCGCGGAATCAAGCGCAGAAAGAATTTCGGTATAGCTACCGGTTAAATTAAACTTAAATGAAACGAACCTTATAAACTTTTCCTATACTTGCTCGAACAGTACTCATAGTGCGGACGAACCAAAGAATTGTAAAGGATACATAGGGTGCTAGTGTCACCGAATTCGCTTGCATTTCGTTTTACGAACCCTAGCATGTGGAAGGCTTTAGATGCTGTATTAGATATATACAAACTAAATGATTGGATTGGAAGTAAATGTAACACCTAAGTCTTTAATGGTAGTTACTCTATCCAAAGATTTACCTAATATGGTATAATTATAGAGCAGGGGTAAAAGTCGCCTTAAAAATGTGATAGCACGGCATTTTGAGAGGTTTAGTGCAAGATTATTGTTTTTACACCACCTGCCGAATGATTGTAAATCCCTTTTAAGTAACAAGACATCGCTCAAGGAACGACTCTTCATAAGGATCTTCATATCATCGGCAAATAATAAGCACTCAGCATGAGTGAAACACTTAATGACATCGTTAATGAAAACATTGAAGAACAAGGGACCAAGGTGTGATCCTTGAGGGACACCAGATGTTACCTGAATGGGGCTAGAAGTGCAGAAACCAATACGCACAAGTTGTACCCTGTTCGATATATAAGGACGGATCCATTTTAGAAATAGACCGTCAATGCCAGTAAGCCGCAATTTAATATTAATAGTTCATGGTCAACAGAATCCAAAGCTTTCGGAAAATCGGTATAGATAGCATCTACTTGACATTTTTCTTCGAAAGCTACGTGTATGTATGACTCATAAACTAATAGATTTGTGGTTGTGGATTTGCCAGTTCTAAAACCATGTTGGCTTGTAGAAATAACTGGCTGTAACACAGTTGTGACGTGTTTAGTAACCAGCATCTCAAAGATTTTGGGTGCGACTGATAATATGGATATATGTCAATAATTTTTACGTGTGTCTTATCGCCAGATTTATGAACAGGTGCTATGAAAGCACTCTTCCAACATTCAAGAAATTCACCAGTCGTTAAATTAAATAGAAGTCACAAGCAACGACATAACGCAAACGCGCAGCTTTTAAATAAGGACGCGGGTAACCCGTCTGGTCCAGGACGATTATTGGCCTTTAAGACTGATAGGGCTTCTAAGATATCGGTTATATTTAAAGTTGGAGGCGTGCTTTCACTAATGTGAGTGTAGCTGGCTTGAGAGGTAGAAGTCATATGAGTTGTATTAGTATTTGTTAGATAAACGGAACCAAAAAAATTTGCAAAATTATTGGCAATTTTGTCAGCACCCGAGATAACTTCACCATTACATGTAAATGTCGATGGCATTTCGTGTATTTGGCGCTTCGATTTAACGTAGTTCCAAAAAAACTTAGGGTTACATTGAATAGAACTTTCAACCTTTCTAATATAGTTTTTATAGCACTCTTTAACTTTACTTTTACATTCAGCCGAATTTGGCTAAAATGTAAGTTATCAGATGATGATCAAGATAAAATGTATTTTTTATGTAATTTCTTCTTTAAAAATACCAGTTCTTTAAGTTGGGAAGAAAACCATTTAGGACAACAAGAGTTATTAGTTTGACTTTGTTTTGGAACAAATAGATCGATTAGTTCAAAAACGGAATGATAAAATCGATCACACGCTTCTGTAATATTGCAACAGGCAAATAGGTCATCATAAAATTATAAATAAGATCTGTAACGTTACCTAACCATTTATTTTTATTACAAGAACGAAAAGTAAAGGTTATATCAGTAGCGGGGTGATGAGGATCACACTGAACAAGTGGGGTTATGGATTCATTGAGTGAAAACTGAGAAATCAAAGAGGCTGGTACAAAAACTAAATCCAACATTACCGAATTTACATTATATAACGAGTTCAGTTGGTAATAACTTAAATAACCGAAGGTATTAGCAACCAAAGATACTTTTGCACACTTTGACTTCGTCACAACACCGTATTGGTCGTTAACTCATGAGGCATGGGGTAGTTATAATCACCGAACATATACAAAGAGGTATTCCTATTCGTAATTGATTCTACTGTAAAACAGTGCATTTGATAAGTTAAGTAATCCGAGTTAGAAGTTATATACACAACTCCAACTGTAAAACTCATACTACCCATGCAGATATTTACACACAATTCTTCGTGAGGTCCACTATAGCAACAATATTGGCAAGAGTTATAAGTATTCAATATCGCAATTAAGACGCCTCCACCGCGAGCTTTGGACGTTACAATGGGATCCCTATCGCAACGGGATATATTATAGTTATGAAAACCTAGTTCAGAATTTAAAATAGAATTCATAAGCCAGGTTTCAGATAAGACAACGACATCGTACATCAATAGAGGCACAACAGTATTTAATACATTTAATTTAGAACGCAAACAACGCCTATTCTGATAGAGTATGTTCAAATTTGAATGACCGAAACTGACATCAACTAATTTGGAAGATATCATTGTAATAAAATAGATCATTGGCTATTTGGATTTACGGTTGGTGGTTTACGTGGGCGTCGTCTATTGACAAAAATACAGACCGAAAGATCTTGCGGCCATTTATCAGGAAATAGAAAAGTTTCTCGATCATCAGTTACGATGCCTACTTTAAAAGATGCATATAATTTGTTCTTAGTGAGAGAAATACATGTAGTGCAGCGACCCAAGACAAATTTTCACGGGGCTTTTCTAAACTCGAAATTTTACTTCATGCGCCACCTGCATAAAACACGGATTTCAACTAAAGTTAAAACTATATCAAAAATGTCAAAATTGACAAGTTAGGTGAAAAATATTGACAGATTAAAAATTAATAAAATGTCAAAATTGACAAATTAGGTGGAGAATATTAACAGATTGAAAATTATAAAAAAAATTGACAGATAACAGTTGACACAAGTCATCGGTAGCCGACATTTACTCCACACGGCTAAACCACTGACATCAATTGAAGTTCATTAGATATTTGACATTGCATATTGACAATCATGTCACAGTTGACATATTTTTATGTCACTTATAAATTAACGACAAATTGGAAATATTGAAAATCGTATAAATTGATGTAAACATCAAAATATTGAAAATCTGACGAAAATCGCAAAGTTTTAAAAATCTCATGAAGTTTTTAACAAATCCTCAAAAATCACAAAGTATTGAACATTTTCTAAATTGACGAACCTCTGGAAAAAATAAAAATTTGAAGAACATTTTATAAATTGTTGAAAATATCGAAATCTGATAAACATTTTATAAATCGGCAAAATCACAAAAATAACGAAAATATCAAAAATGCCAAAAGTAACAAATATATCAAAAATTTCAAAAATATCGAAAATACAAAATTGTAAAAATATCTAAAATATCAAGTATATCAAAAACATAAAAATTGTCATTCATTTTCATCCAATATCAAAAGTAACATTTAATGTCAAAAACGTTATTTAATGTCTAAACTAGGCGCGCACCCAGGGGGGTGGCTCACCCAAAGCTCGCCCCCAAGCCCAACTAAATTGTAGTATGTTAATGTATATGTTGCAAACAAATCACAAACTACGGACAAAACGCGTTTTGTCTAGACAAAATGTGAATTGTCTAATGTTTTTAGACAATAGCCGAGTAAAATTGCATTCGTCTGTTATTTCGCACATTGTCTAGACAAAATGCGTTGTGTCTAAGGGCTATTAAACAAAATGCGTTGCAAGATCTTACATTGAAAAAAAAGTACTGGAAAACATAATTTTGTTTAATAAGCAAAGTGACAAATTATTTATAAGGAATATATTTTACACTTCACTTGAAATCAGTGTTTTATACGCGTGTCGCATGAAGTAAAATTTCGAGTATAGAATTTGGATTTACCAGGGCGCGACTCGCTTCGCAAATCTAAATTTTCAGGCTTTACTAAACTTGAAATTTTACTTCATGCTTAATCTGGGAATGGAAACGATCGTTAACAGTTCAGAATTGAACAATTTTATAATAATCCTTGCATCAAAAAATTAAAACAAAACTACTTGATTAAAAAAGTAAATAATTATAGGCATAAGTTTTCCTTCAAATAATACTAAACCAAACTGGATTAGTTAATAATGAATCACTTTCAATCATGATAAAAAGATTTTTAATACAAGCTAAATTATAAAAGCGATCAATTTGAAACTTCTATTCAGTATTTCTACTCCCAGATTGAGCATGAAGTAAAATTTCGAGTTTAGAAAAGCCTGAAAATTTGGATTTGCCGGGGCGCGCGAGCGAAGCAAGTCGCGCCCCGACAAATCCAAATTTGCAAGCTTTTCTAAACTCGAAATTTTACTCCATGCGCCACGCGTGTAAAACACTGATTTAAAGTGAAGTTTAAAATATACTCCTTATAAATAAATCGTCAAGCAAAGTGACGATCTATTTATAAGGAGTATATTTAATTCAAATTATTTAAAACAAAGTGATATTTTTGCAAGCCTTTTTTTGGTTTGTTTTGTTTGATCAATTTATTTAATAATTTCGTAAAAAGCAGGAGAATGTTTTTTTGTTGTTTTTTTACATAAAAATAAAGAAATTAATATTTCCTTACAAACTGCTCATTTGTTTTAATTTTTTTGCGAGCGTCAAAATAAAGCAGAATGTTCTTATATTTTCAATAACTTTGATTAACTTTGAGCTACTGTTATTACAATTTTACAAATTTGACATGAGCGTGAGCCCAGCGCCCTCCCTCCCCATAAGACCGAGATGGGCCTCCTTCAAGACGCCTGAGGCAAATTTCTGGGTGCGCGCCTGGTCTATAATGTCATTGCTAATCAAAAGTAACATTAAAACTGTCATTTAATGTCAGAAGCGTAGTTTAATATCAAATATTTTATCAAATGTCAAAAATATTAGAAATGTAAATAATGTTAATTTACGTCAAAAATGCGTACAAATAACTAATCCGTTCGCTTGTGGATGATACGCGGTTGTTCTAATTCTCGTGAAACCTAAGATTTCCTCCAGTTGTTTGAACAGCTGGGACTCGAATCGGCGTCCTTGGTCTGTCGTTCTTCTGAGCGGTGTGCCGTATCTGGCTACCCAATGTGTGATAAATAACTTGGCTACTGTGCTTACTTCGATGTTTGCCATTGAAATAGCTTCGGGCCACCTGGTGAAGCGGTCAATACATGTTAAGATATATTTTTTTCGTTCGCTTCTTTTAATGGGCCGACAATATCGATGTGTACGTGGTCAAACTATTCTGATGGTAGTTGGAATTTTCCAGCGGGTGGTGCGTTGTGACGTATAATTTTCGTTTGTTGGCACGTCAGGCACTGCTTGTGCCTGCAATCTGCCCGAACGTTGGGCCACATAAATCTCTCTGTTATGAGTTTGGTTGTAGCTCTTGCTCTAGGATGTGAAAGTTGGTGCAGACTGTTGAAAACTTGCTTCCTGAATTGGTTCGTTATGAAAGGTCGGGGTATGTCGGTTGCGATATCACAATAAATGTGTGTATTATACTCTGGGAAATGGATTGTTTTTAGCTGGATGCTCGAATTTTCGTCGTTTAATATGCGTTTGAGTTCTTCGTTCGTTTTTTGCTCGTCTCCTATCGCTGCAAAGTTCACTCCTGTCGTTACTTGCTCAATTCTGCTGAGTGTGTCGGCGACTATGTTTTCTTTGCCTTTTATGTGTTGTATGTCGGTGGAGAATTGTCCAATGTAGTCCAGGTATCGAAATTGCTTTAGAGAACCGGTTTTTGTGCGAAAGCATACGTAATCGATTTGTGATCCGTAAAAATGGTAAAGGTTCGTCCTTCTAGCATGTGTTGGTATTGTCTGATCGTTGCGTAGATTGCTAGTAGTTCTCTGTCGTACGCTGCGTACTTCTGTTCAGCTGGTGACAATTTTCTTGCAGTTGCTGGATTACGCCTCCTATCGCGCAGTCCAAAGCATCTGTACTGACTGCGAGTCTGGCCTTGGGCTGAGGGTGTGTTAACAATGCTGCTTCGGTGATTTCGTGCTTGCACATGTTAAATGCTTCTCGTGCTTCCTCGGTCCATACAAGAGGTTGGTTGCCTTTTTTCTTTCCTTTTAGTAGGTCATTCAACAGTGCTTGTGTGCTTGCTGTTTCGGAATGAAACGTCGATAATAATGTATCACTCCTAGCACTGTCGTAATTTCTTTGCTGTTTGTGGTAGTGGAAATTCTTTAATGACTTTCACTTTGTCTTCCAGTGGCCTTGTTCCTTCTTCTGATACCATGTATCTCAAAGAAGAAAGTTTATGCAATCCAGTGACGGCTCGTCAGGGACGGCAGGGTCGGCCGGGCCGTACCGTTAAATTTGATTGAACACGCATTTTTTATAATAAATATATAACAGGCTAATAGGTAGTAATAATAATAAGCACTTAGTATAAGGCCGATAAATGCGGGAATTTATCTTAATTTAATAAATGTTTACTAAGCAACTTCGTATCCGCAAATTCGCCCAGCCGTAGATTTTTAGATTATGAAGATTAATGCAGGCGCTACGTCGTCACGAGTGTCAGTGCAGTTTCTGTCATTACATTTCCCCTGCAGCGTGAACGTACGTCCGCAAATGGTTTACTCAAGTACGGCAAATTTGCCGGGGCCGTACTCGCCGTTCTTCCACACAATACACCGATGCCTATGTGTCGATGCACACTTTTAATTCGGTTACGTTACAGATCACAGATTTTTATTTTAGAACTAGTGGATTTATTTATCAATGTATTTCTGTTTATTTTTATTTTATTCAATTTTTAAAATAAAATAGGTACTTGGTTTAATACAAATTGGTCATTAAGGCCATCAATTGACCAGTATTAAAAAACAATTAAAACATATTCGTCTACAATTTTATTTCACAAATCAGAATATATCTTGCATTTTTAAATATCGTTAAACAACAGATGTAATTTAAAAATGCAAACAATAATTAAATAGTTACCTAATTGTAATTTACAAAATATTACCTAGGTATTTTAGGTAGATTATGTGATATATATCAGTGTATTATTATAATTAACCATATTATGTATATAACATGTTTAAAAATGTTATTGTAACTCCAAAATATTGTCTATTTATTTTTGAAAGTCGAGCGAAATTATTTAATTTAAAGTATCGTTGTAGCGATGGTTCGGTACGGCAGGCCGTTTAGTCTCTGTGCGCGTGCGTCAAAATACATTCGGCCGACCCACTTCCTTGGATCACGAGCCGTCACTGATGCAATCCGAATTTGCATTATGCAGGGTTAATTACAATGCCGTTTTCGTCTAAACGTTGGAAAAGTTGTCTGAGGTGCTTGGTGTGCTTCTCTTCCGACTTTGATGCTACCAGAATATCGTCTATGTACACGTAGCAAAAGTCCAAGTCTCGTAGTATTCTATCCATGAATCTCTGGAATGTCTGGGCTGCGTTTCGTAACCCAAATGTCATGTATGTGAATTCAAAGAGTCCGAATGGTGTCGTAATGGCTGTTTTCGGAATATCTTCCTCGGCTGTCGGAATCTGGTGGTAGGCTCTAATCAGGTCGATCATTGATAAAATGTTCCGTCCTTGCAATTGTTGTGAGATATCCTCGATATGCGGGACGGGGTATTTGTCAGGTATCGTTCTTGCGTTAAGAGTCCTATAATCCCCGCATGGTCGCCATCCTGCATTTTTCTTTGCCACCAAATGTAATGGTGAAGACCAGGCACTCTTGGATGGCCGTGCTATTCCCATCTGGCACATGGTTTTGAACTCGTTTTTTGCTATCTCTAGTTTATCCGGCGCGAGTCGTCTCGGTCTGCTGGACACTGGAGGACCGGTGGTGGTTTGGATGTGATGTTCGGTTTCGTGGCGTGGAAAATTTGGCAAACCTGATGGTTTACTAGTTCATGGGAACTCTTGCAACATTTGATGATGCTTTTCGTTGTTGCTGAGCGTACTTATTCCACTGTCCTTTGCTGGTTTTACTTGGCCCCATGCCGTGAGGTTCGTAGTACGCGCAGTTTTTCGTTTTGGATGTCCGGCAATAACTCGTAAAACGATAGAAAATCGGCGCCTATTATCGCCTTCTGTACATCGGCTATTATAAAACGCCACGGGAAATTTCTTCTCAGTTTCAAGTCCAAGTTCAAATTGATCGTACCATACGTATGTATTAGAGACCCATTCGCTGCGTACAGGTTGTATATGGATTTGCGTAGTTTTTGTTTGACTAACCGATACGGAAAAAGACAAACAGATATCTGCTCCTGTATCAATCAAATATGGTATCTTTGATGTTTGGTCTGTGATGTACAGGCGGTGCTATGTGCTTGGCGAATTGTCAGTTGCCGCCTCTACTGACTGCCCTGTCCATTTCCCTCCGGTTTAAATTTGCAGGGGGGTCGACAGTTTCGTGCTTCTTTGCCGAATTTGAAGTGGAACCAGCACGTATCGTACGTACGGTCTCTTGAAAGATTTTGCCCTTAAGGTTTATCTCTGCCGCGTGAACGGCTTCACTGTCGGGATTGAAAATTTTCTGCCCTGGCGTTTTCCTATTTTCGGAGTTGATTTTTCAGTTGCTCAATCCCGGTCACCAGGTGTCTTAAAATATCGCTTCCGGCGACTTCGTTGACTGCGGGTGCGATAGTGTTTACTATTGCGTCTGCTAATTCGGCTACCTCGCTCAAGTCTTCCTAACCATAACGAACGCAGTAATGTCTGGGACTGTTGTGCCTGCTAAATGTTGCAGGTGTCGTAGGAATTGTGATGGCTTCCTGACTCTTAAGTTCTTCGCGTTCTAATAATTGACGTATGCGATTTTCTTGGCTCGCGCTGAGGTGTCGAATGAGCTCGGTTTTCAGTTTGTCGTATTTTACAACCGCTGGTGGTGACGTCAGGACATCGCGTACTTCTTTAGCAAAACGTGGTTCTAAGTTTCCAGCCACAACCGTATTTTGTTTCGTCTGTTGTGATTTTCCCCAATTCGAATTGGCTTTCTACCTGAACGAACCAAACTCCGGGATCGTCGTCCCGAAATGACGGGATGCGTACTTGCACTCGGTTAACTTCCTTGGTTTCCATGTTTAACTGTTTATTACTCGCGTACGATTGATATGCCCTTTCTCGCGGATCGCCTAGTTATCGGGTACGCGTGAATTGTTCTTGCACTTTGATTCCAGTTTATATACAAGTTGAGAAATTACAATACACATAAGTCAGTTAATACACATTCACTCTTCGTGTCACTGTCACGGCGGCCACGCTGACGTACGTGGAATCTCCGGGGGTCGCTCGAATATACTCGACGCGGATTCACTCCTTGGTACCGGGAGGGTATTCCGTTGACTTCGTGCAGGGTTGAATACTCTTCTGTCGTTGATGGTGGCAGCGCAGCTGTGTTGCCACGTTCCAGTGGTTGCGGGGTGAAATTATATACAGCTCTCTGTTAGCGCTGTCCGTGACGCGTTGTCGCGTCCGTGGTGTTGGAGGTAGCGGAGAGAGGCAGGCCGTCGTCCTGCGGTGATCTTCTCGCATACCAGTGTGGTGCGATTCCGCTTGCTATTGTGAGTTCACCGGGTTGGTCGGCTGTAGCGGGGAGTATTCTTAGTTTTTAAGCGATCTAGCTGACTATAGTGAGCGAGCTTTTGGGATCGTGCTGCTATGGGGAGCGAGCTTTTGATCGTGGCTGCTATGGGGAGCGAGCCGTGTTCCTGTTCGAAGTGCCTTTTTTCAGCTCCGCGCTGCCCTTATAACGGCCGCTGGGATCATCCCTTTAGTCAATTCTAACACGCGCCTCTTGCCACGGCAGGCTGTGCGTGCTTGGTGGTGGGATCAATATTTAATTTAATTCGTTAGTATACTCAATGACATTAGAAGCGTAACACCCAGAAGGAGTTATTATTTTAACTTGATTTTTTGCCAGTATGTTAGTCTTACATCAAGAATAAAATGATTACATTTTCAAGAAATTTTATTAAAAAACAATCTAAAAAAAATTAATAATGTGTTTGGCGACCCCTTTGCTGTATACACTCCTGTAGACGTCTGGGCATCGACAAAATGAGATGGTCGATGTCTTCTTGAGGCATTTCGTTCCAAGCAACTTAAATTTTATCGATCAACTGTGCTAGAGTCTGTGGAGGATGGTGCAAAGAGAATATTCTTCTTCCCATGATATCCCACACATGTTCAATGGGATTTAAATCCGGCGAACGGGGCGGCCACGCCACAACATTAACACCAGCTTCATTAAGAAAGTTCATAGTTCGACGAGCAATATGGGGACGTGCGTTATCTTGTTGAAAAAGTACGTCTGGGCGGCCATCTAAATAAGGCAACAAAGTCGGTCGTATGACGTCTTCAACATAACGCGCAGCTGTCATACTGCCTCGAATGAATACAAGAGGTGATCGACTACCATAAGCAATAGCCCCCCAAACCATTACTCCAGCAGTCCTGTATACATGCCTCTCAATAGCAAACCTAAGATCAGGTCGTTCTCCACGGTAGCGTCGTACCCTTCTACGGCCATCATGCGTGCCTAAACAAAATCGTGATTCATCGCTGAATACGACATCGTGCCATTCTGCCTCCCAATGCTGCCGTTCTCTGCACTAGTCCAACCTTTGGCGACAGTGTCTCGCTGTTAAAGGAAGCACTAATCTTGGACGGTACGAAAGAATCCCAAAGCATTGAATGCGGCGATATAAGGTTCGCATACTAACGGGCCTACCTTCTTCTCCAATCCATTTATCACCGATTTGACGCGTAGTAGCGAAACGGTCTCGCAGGGCTATTTGTCTTAAGCGTCGATCTTGACGTTCTGTGGTACGCCTTGGTTGACCAATTGGTCTTCATCTTGCTCCTCTACCTTCTTCTGTCCATACCTGCTACACACGTATTACAGTTGCTGCAGTGGAATCAATACGGCGGGCAATTTCGCGATAGGACATACCGACATCTCGATAAGCAACAACTCGACCCCGGTCAAAATCGCTCAAATGGTGATATTGTGGACGTCTTCGGACTCGAGGAATTTTATTTAAGCTTAACACACTCAACGTAAACACGAAAACTAAAAACATCTGTACTAAACAGCTCATATAAATAGTTTTATCAAAAAAGAAAAAGTGAAATATATTTTTTTTTTCACAATAAATATAAAAGGCACAAGGTTGAAATTGTTATCAATGTATGCTTTAAATATAGTCACTCTGTTGCTAAAATATGAATTAAAAAAAATCATTCCTTCTTGGTGTTACGCTTCTAATGTCATTGAGTATATTTGTGATATTTTAGGTATTCGGCATCAATTATTTCACTTTACGATTTGAATATATGCGCGAACATGTTTTTCAGTCGTCCATGAGTTGGCAGAAAATAAAATCTGTTTAGAAGAGTAAGTCAAATAAAATGCATTGGCCATTTGAGCATAGTAGAACTTCAGGCATTTTAATTGATGCATAAATTAAACTTTTTTGGTGAGGCTCCAGATAATCTATATCTATACTGGACGCGTCTGGTTAACAGTTTTATAATATAAAACAATATGTTGTAGCAAAAACCACGATTTTTGTAGCAAATTTAACGTAGAATAAGAATAATAGTAACATTTTGTATATTTTGTGCTGGATAACACATCCCGAAAATATTACAGTGCAATTCTGAAACACCATCTATTCGATCATAAAATATGTTATTCATTATATACACGTATTTCAATGTCTGCTCTCAACACTCTCTTGCACACAATATGAAAACTCGTCCTACACTTCAGAATAAAGAATAGTGTTGTATGCACTTAATTCAATGCATATACTCTTTTTACACGACGTGGAAACTCTCACCGTAATCATAAAACGTATACGATACTAACCGTTTACAATATTTGCATGAAAACAAAGGAAATTACTTTATTTTTTTCACGTGTTCTCGATAACAGGAGATAAAATTACTGAGCCGTGCAAGTAAATATGCAAGGGTTGAATAACTTGAATTCAAGCAATCCCCAGGTAATATTCTCCGGGATTTTGAATAGATGATAATTTAAGTGAGCAGCGTTATGCCAAAGGGAGGATGCTTCTCCTCGCGAAAGTGTTTACGCTCTAGTTGTTTATATCCTATCGATTTCTTGAATCTTTCAATAAAGGTCTAACGGAAAAATATATAAAGGACTCATTTAGCTAAAAAAATCTTGATTTGAACTAAACGGTAATTTTTTCTTTCGTAAGGATATGTTAAGGCATTTGTTATTTTCTAAATTGTTTAATTTGAAGTTTCTAATTAGTGTTTCTACTCGTTTATTAAGCATCAAATAAAATGTCTAGTTTAGTGAAGCCTGTAAGTTTGCGAAACGCTCGGAAAATCAAAAATTTCATGGTTCTCTGAAGTTTACCTTTTTATAAACCCATTAAATACTTTATTATTTAGAAACGCTGAATTCTTCTTAATAACATTTTTTAATTGCTTCAGTACTACAGTAAAAAAATTGAAAAAGTGTATTAACATTTAAAAAAATGCTTAATAAAATCAATATTTTATTTTAAAACACTTACAAAACATTATACCGAGTGTCTGGAATAAGGGGCGAACATAGGAATTTAACATGTAAAATTAAATATGTGTAATTATTAGCTCCCCTATTCATTTCAAAGAAAAATCGTAAAGGAATATTTTTTAGAGTATTAAAAACTGTACTAAATGTATCGATTTAATTTACGTTTGTACCAGAATCCATATTATCGAAATGCTAACAAAGAAATTTAAATGATGAAAAATAATTAATGCATGCTTGTCGTTTGGGGTAAATCATAATAATAACACTTAATTAGTGGAAGAAAGATCATTTATTCATTACCAAGATAATTTATAGTGGTGTCAGATTACAAACAGTTTGTGATTTATTTTTGTTCAAATTTTTATTTTACTGTATCTACGTCCAATGGGAAATGTTAGAGCAAGTACTCAAAAAGTTCTCCATTCTGGTGTAAACAATAACCCAATCTGTTATAAAATGCCTTATATTAGCCAAGTAGCTATCTGCAATTAATCTGCAATCCACAAAAATTGCTTCCCGCAAAGAGTCAATATTTGGATGGCGTTTTTTATAAATTTTGTTTTTCAGGTGACCCCATAAAAAGAAATCGCATGGTGTTAAATCAGTAGATCTTGGTGGCCAGTTGATAGTGCCACGGCGACTAATCCAACAATTGGGAAAATTTGCATTTAAATATTCCCTTACATTTAAACCATAATGGGCCGGACATCCATCATGCTGATACCATATGGAGATATGATTTTCACGTGCAACTTCTTCTAACGCAGGGCCAACCTGGTCGATTAAAAGGTCTAAATAAGATTTCGAATTTAAATGTCCATGAATTTTAAATGGCCCAATAATATTATTCTTAAAAGTACCAGCCCAAATATTTATTTTTGCGGGAACTGGGTTCTAGTTTGTAAGCGTATCCGGTGATTTTCCTGGGTCCAGAATCGCGTGTGTGTTAGGCTCGTTATCAAGAGTTAACGTGCATTTATCAGTAAAACAGATAGACTGCAAAAAGTTTCGGTCTGTGTTTGATCAATCCTGCATTACTTCACAGAATACACGCCTGTTTTTTTTTTTTCATCCACTAGTAGTATCTCCTGATAACATTGATGTTTGTAGGGATGATATTCATGCTACTTCAGAATCTTATGTACAGAGAATTTAGACACGTTGCACTCACGAGCAATACATCGTATGCTAGTGGTTGGTTCAGCATTTATCAAACCCAAAACTCTTTCTTCCAATTCATTGTTGCATCTTCTGTTCCGTTTGCCTGTATGGTTAATGTTTTTGAATTAATATTTGTTGAAATTGGACTATTAAAATACCTTTTAAATCATCTGCCGCTACACTTGCTGTATTTTCAAACTTGTTCACAAACTTGGTAATTGTTGATACAGACGAAATTGGTCGATTGTTAAATTTAACCGAAATTAAGCCACAAACTCTGCGTAAACTGACGCCACTGTAAAATGTTTTTATAATGAATACCCTCTCTTCATTGGAATAACTCAGATTATTATTCATAACAATTATAATGCGTAAATTGATATCTGAGTAGCAAAATTATTTTCACTATAACATGACATTTGTGAAACTCATGGCAAGGGTTTTTATTAAATGGTACATTGTTCAACTTATTTTTATTATTTTTGAGGTGAATTCTGGTACAAACGTAAATTAAATTGATACATTTAATACAGTTTTTAATACTCTAAAAAATATTCCTTCACGATTTTTCTCTAAAATTAATAGGGGAGCTAATATTTACGCATATTTAATTTTACATGTTAAATCCCTATGTTCGCCCCTTATCCCAGACACTCGGTATATTTTATCAAAATGAGTTCAAAGATAAAATATAAAAACTTTTAAATTTTCCATTTTATACAACTCATTTCCCGTTTCTGTATAGGATTATCGGAAATAGTTATTTCTTAATAAGATTTGTTTAATAATTTTCCAAATTCCCACAACTAATTCAAATTATGTTTATTGTAAATGCTCATAAGATATAATTTCAATTTTAGAGAAATTATTTAATACAGAAAATTGGATACCCAAAAATGGTTATTTCTTAAAAAATTCTGAGAATTTGAAGTCATTTTAATAACATAACCTAAAATGCAATGATTTTTAATTATTTGATTTGGAGACAACTACAATTTCAGGCAAGATATTTTAGTTTCCTGTACAGTCGAATTTTGCAGGGTGAAGCCAAACTGGCAACCCAAACCTGCCTATGAATAAAGAAAGTCTTAAAACAGAAACCTAATTTTCTCGAATTTAAAAAAAAAATTGACAATAGCGCAACTAGTCTAGAGTTTTCTATATTGCTGTGATCACCATATAAATACTGGAACAACTATCAGTATCTTTAGTTGTTTTGGGAAGTAACCAGTATCAAAACAAAGATTCATTAGTGTGGTCGGTTTCATAATAATATATTCAGTAATATGTTTGATTATCGACAATGATACCATCAGACTCACTAGAACTCTGTATGCTTGATGCAATTATTATGTTAAACGTGTCTTGAGGACTAATTGGATTAAAAACATAGACTTAAGTTAAAATTAGAATTAGATACCATATGTTTAACAGAGTTTATAGAAACTTATTAAAAACATTTGGCATATCACAGATGTTTTTCACAGTATTATTTGAAATTTCTAATTTACTTGGAATATGGTTTTTTGACTTAAATTTACTAAGTTTTTGTTTATAGTGTTTCATGAAAATATTGACTTTTTGTCTAAATTTTGATTCTATTTCCAAAAAAAATGGTAAATATCATTTTATATTTTTAATGTTCTTTTTAAAAGGTTATATTGTTTTTTGAGTTTTTGATCTTTGTTAATCTTAATTATATTGTGTAGGGTGTCCACTTTTCGAGCTGCACTATGGGAGATCTTGCTTGTTTGAAAAGATTCAATTAAAGTACGCAAAGTTGCGTATTTTAGTGCTTACTAATATAAAATAATCTGCTTTCATATTTGCAATACCTTGAATAAGTCATAAAAAGTTGCCCTAAAAAAGTTTTTACAGAATTTGAAGAAAATAGAAAACGAAGGTATAAACATTATTAAAAAATCGAAATTTTCAGTTTTTCAAATTTCATCAAAACCATTTAGCCGATTCTCTATCCATAGGCGTAGACAACATCGATATCAGGGATATTTGTTGAGAACTTATATCTTAACTTATAACTTACAGTACAAGATTTGTGAAGAGAAATTCTGAAATATTCAAAGGGCTAGGCAAGTTTCCTGAAATTGTAAAAATAAAACTAAAAAAAGATGCAGAACCGGTAGCTAAACCACCTCGTAGAGTAGCTTTAGCGTTAAGAAATAAATTGATAGGAAAGTTAGATGAACTAGAAAGAGAAGGCATAATTTAAAAAGTAAATTAACTAACAGAAGGGTTTAGTAATTTGATAATAATAGAGAAACCTAATAAAACGTTAAGATTGTGTTTAGACCCGTTAGAGTTGAATAAAGTTATAGAGAAAGAAAGATTTTTGATTCCTAACTTGGATGAGATACCAAGTAAATTAAAGAATAGAAAGTATTTCACAGTATTAGATTTAAAAGGTGGATTTTATCAATTACAGTTAGATCAGGTGTCAAGTAAAATGTGCTCATTCAGTGCACCCTTAGTTAGCTATAGTTTTTGTAGGATGCCATTTGTGCGAAATTCAGCACCAGAATTATTGGTATACTTTAATGATATTTTGGTTTCGGCAAACTCAAGCAGATGACATCATAAAATAATACAGGAAGTTGTAGATAGAGCAAAAAAATATACATGATTTTTTAAATTGAAGTTTTGCGTTATTAAATTTAATAATTTAATAACGCAAAACTTCAATTTAAAAAATCATCAGTAAGATTTTTAAGGCATAAATTTAATTCAGAGGAAATGGCAATAGATGATGATAAAATACAAGCAATAAAAGACTTAAAAATCCATAATAAGAGAAAAGAACTACAAAGTATATTAGGTATGATAGGATATTTGCGCAGTTATATTCCAAATTTGTCAGAACTAACATCTGGGTTAAAACAGCTCTTAAAGAGAGACACTCATTACGAATGGCTAGAACAACATACACTGCCATTAAATGAAATAAACATCAAATTATTAAGGCTCCAGTATTAGGTATGTTTGATAAAGTGAAAAAAGTAATTATTCAGACAGATGCATCAAAAAATAAAATAGGTTCTTGCCTATTGCAGGAGGGAAGGCCCCTAGTAATTGCATCAAGATCGATGACTGAGACAAGTTGAGTATGCTCAAATTGAATTACTAGCTATAGTATTTTCGTGTAAGAAATTTCATTAATTCATTTATGGTAGGAAAATAAAAGTAATCACAGACCACAGACCATTAATGGCAATAATAAATAAAAATATGGCAAACGTAAACTCGTGTAGACTACAGAGATTAAAATTAAAGTTAGCTAGGTATGAAATAGAGCTACAGTACTGCCCAGGAAAACAAATGTATATAGTAGACCTTCTGTCCAGATTTTTTTTTAAAAGAGATGAAGAATATGATAGTGAACAAGATGAATGTGTACATAAAGTATGTGTTAGAATAACTGATGAAAATAAAAATGTATGCATAGAAAAAACAAAGACTGATAACGAACTAACTACAGTTATAAGTCAATGTAAACTCAGTTGGCCTAGAAACAGATTTAATTCCAAATAACATAAAAATGTATTGCAATAATAGACATAATATGCATGAATATAAAGGTCAACTATTTCTCAACCAAAAGATAGTAGTAGCTAGAAGTCTAAAAAAAGAAATGTTAACCAAATAACATGAGGAACACTTCGATGTAACGAAAACAAAAGCAAGAGCCAGAGAAGTGTTTTACTGGCAAGGTATGAGTGTTGACATTAATAGATAGATAGATAACACTGGTCGGCATGAAAATCGGCCCTGACACCATTCCTGCTGATTCTTATGTAAAATGACCTCCTGAATCCGAATATGACCCCCGTTTTCCCCCATCACCCACCGTTTTCGGGGGAAGCCCCCCCACCTATTTTTATCACTTTTCGATAATTTGGAGGGATGAAAAGGATTATTTTAGCCTTTACGTATCTTCTGAGGGGCTAGAGAGGTGAAAAGTTCCAAAACATGAACATTTGTAGCAAGGAGGTAGATTTGGGGGGAGGGGGGGGATTTGCCCCCTTAAGTTGTAAAAAAATCCTTAAAAATGATCGATTTTTCCGTATTTTTCGCAGTTTTTTCACTTATTTTCTACATATTCCAGCTTCCATCCCCCCTCATTCTCCCCTAAACAATAAAAAGATATAGCAACAATATATAGCAACAATAATAAAAATATATAGCAACAGTTCGGAAGATTCACTATACCACGCTGGCGCTCTCAATACCTCGCGCACACAGGTTTGCCCAGGAATTTTCATGCTTTGACAGGTTTAAACTTGCATTGCTCTTGTCACTATAGACCTGCACTGTAATCCTTATCTTCCCTCAGTACATCTCTAGCGAACGTAGAGTCAACTTGTCGAAACTCTAGGCGGGGACTCTGTGTTTCCAAGTTGTTTAAATTGTGTATAACGGTAGACATTTTTTAATTCCGGCTTTTTCCAAGTGAATTACAGTACGTGAGTGTGAGTTGTGATTAATATCGAGCATTTATTTACTGTTTAATTATGCCACGCGAGTGTAAAAATCATCCCGATAGCTTCTACTATGTTTGCGGGGAATTGACTTTAAAAGAGCAACGAAAACCCCTTTCTCCGCTTCTTAAAACTGCTTATAAATTTTACTTTGATTGCCAAGTTGGCGATCAGGACAAGAATTGGGCTCCAACAGTTTGCTGCACTACTTGTTACAGTAGCTTGACCAAATGGCTCAAAGGTACCCGTAAACCAATGCCATTTGCTGTGCCCATGGTTTGGCGCGAACCTCGCTGTCAGCTCACAGATTGTTACTTTTATATGACTTCCACCGTCGGGTTATCTAGCAAAAGTAAGCATACAATTCAGTAGCCTAATATCCCTTCAGCTCTAAGACCAGTTCCTCACAACGAATCTTTGCCAATCCCAGTGCCCCCAAAAACCTATACTCTAGAGCCAGAAACGGATTTGAAAGACTTTGAGCCACAGCCTGGACCATCTTATGATATGATATGAGTTACCATCACTCCCGGTTGCATACTCTGTGGATATGAAGGAGACGTACGAAAACATCAGCCGGACCCTTGATAAAATCAAATACCATGATTATAATTGGAAACTTTGCGCTGACTTAAAAGTTGTTGCTCTACTCGTAGGCCTTCAATCGGGCTTCACAAAATACTGCTGCTTCCTATGCGAATGGGATAGCCGAGCCCGAGACAAACATTACATCGTACGGAACTGGCCTCTGCGAGAAAGTTTTACTCCCGGTCAGAAAAACGTCGCTCACGATCCTCTGGTCCCGAAGGAAAATATTTACTTGCCGCCTCTGCACATCAAACTCGGATTGATCAAACAGTTTGTGAAAGCAATGGACAAGACCGGTGATGCATTTCAATTTTTGAAAACTAAATTCCCTCGTCTTAGTGAGGCTAAAATCAAGGAAGGAGTTTTCGTGGGCCCCCAGATTAGACAACTTTTCCAAGATTCGACGTTTATTGAACACCTGAATCGAAAAGAAAAACGAGCTTGGATTGCATTCCAAAACGTGTGTGAGAACTTTTTGGGTAACAACAAAAGTGATGATTATGTCGCTCATGTCGAGGAATTGCTGTCAGCGTACAAGGCCATGGGGTGTAACATGTCTCTTAAAGTGCATTTCCTTCACTCACACCTGGACTTCTTCCCTGAAAATTTAGGAGCAGTTTCGGATGAACACGGGGAACGGTTTCATCAAGACATCTCTAAGTTCGAGAGGAGATTTTCGGGGAAGTGGAATGCGAGCATGTTAGCAGAGTACTGCTGGTTTTTGATACGAGAAACTTCTACCTCAGGGTAAAAAAGGAAAGCAAGCACCAAATGAAGGTACTTATCTTAGTTATTTATTATTCTTTACATTTGTTATTTTACATTTATTATTTTACTTTTTATTTATTATTCTTTACAGCTAAAATAATCCTTTTCACCCCTTCAATGGATGGGGGAAACGGGGGGAGTATTGAGAGCGCCAGCGTGGTACAGTGAATCTTCCGAACTGTTGCTATATATTTTTATTATTGTTGCTTTATATTTTTATTTTTGTTGCTATATATTGTTGCAATATATTTTAATTATTTGGGGGTGTTTGTGGGAGGAATGGAAGCTGGAATATGTAGAAAATATGTGAAAAAACTGCGAAAAAACGGAAAAAATTGATCATTTTTAATGATTTTTTTACAATTTAAGGGGGCAAGTCCCCCCCCCCCCCCCAAATCTACCTCCTTGCTACAAATGTTCATGTTTTGGAACTTTTCACCTCTCTAGCCCCTCAGAAGAAATGTAAAGGCTAAAATAATCCTTTTCATCCCTCTAAATTATCGAAAAGTGATAAAAATAGGTGCGGGCGCCTCCCTCGAAAACGGTGGGTGATGGGGGAAAACGGAGGTTATATTCGGATTCAGGAGGTCATTTTACATAAGAATCAGCAGGAATGGTGTCAGGGCTCGAAAACAAAAATTTTTTTTCAGACCAGTGTAATTGTAGGGGTGGCCTCTTGGCCTGTACCACCGCGACCTTTGCAGATCAATTGAGAATCCCTGTTATCTTAGACGACGTGCTCGAGCTTCGTCTCTTTTATTAGCCCTATTAACCGTGACACTAAGCCTTGGGTGTAGCTCTCTGCGCTTGGTTTTGTGTTGCCCAGCTTAAGGTATCTAACCATTGCTAGGGCCTCACATTGGCACAGGATGTGAAGAGGGTCCTCCTCTTCTACCTGGTAGAATCTACATATCGTATCCTCTGCCAGACCTATTTTACTCATGTGTTTGTTGAGCCTACAGTGTCCTGTCAGTAGACATACTATAGCCTTAACCGTTTTCCTCTCTTGGTTGAGAAGATCGGTCGTAAAAGTCGGCGATTGTTTTTTGAGAAACTGTTTCGCCTGCCTCTGCCCTGGTGTATTCATTCACAAAGTTTGGGTCTATGTCTTCGTCCATTTTTTTATGGATTTTCTGACTGCGGTTTTTGCGATACCGCAGGAGGGTTCCGGGCCATTGAATGCGCTTGCCGAGCCTTGTTTGGCTAGTTTGACTGCTATATCGTTCCTTTGATGACCCTTGTGTCCTGGGACCCATACCATTGTCACTTTTTTGCGACCGCCCATTTCGTTGAGAGCTTGGAATCGACCTGTGTGGTACTTAGTGCCCTTAGCAGCGCTTGGCTACCCGAGAAAATAGCTATTGATCAACTTTTGTTGTCTTGCCTTGCTATTTCTCCAATGCAGAGGTGAACCGCGATCGCCTCTGCCTGGAACACACTGGTGTCCCTCGCCAGACTGACTGAAATCTTTGTCTCGGGTTTTGTGCTGTATATTCCAGCTCCGACTCCTTCATTTGTCTTTGAGGCGTCAGTATACCAGTTTGATTCCGCGTTGGTACTATGCCTTCAGCTCTTCTTGGTACTATTTCCCGTGTGATCGGTTTATGGGAGCCTGTCCTTGCATTAGTCTGTATATTACGGCCCCTGCCTCCCCTTGTATGAAGATGTGCAGTGGTGGTAGGTTCAGGATGATTTCTAGAGCTGCTGTTGGGGTAGTGCTTAGGGCTTCTGTGACACTGAGACATGCTAGTCTTTGTGTGATGTTCAGGAGCCTTATCGCCCTCTGCTGCTCCGTCCTTGTCAACCACACTACTGCCCCGTAGGTTTTCATGGGCCTTCTAACACTTCTTTTTGTGAACACGACAATTTGAGTTTTTCGAGATTAACCGTTAGTCATTCCCAGCGACACCAATTGTTTACTATGTTTAGGGCCCTCTGTGACAATGGCCAAGTTATTCGCATACCCTATACAGTGGATGCCTTCTTCAGACAGTTTCCTGTGACAGTGTTTCCAGGGTATGCCCTCCTAGAGTGGATATGATTTCCATTAATCTAGGCTAGTCCTTATCCATTGGTAGAGGCTTGGCGGGATACCTTTTCTTGCTTGTGCCTCCATAAGCAAGTTGGTTGTGACATTGTTGAATGCCCCTTCTATATCTAGGAATGTGACCATAGCCATCTCTTTGTCCTCCACTGACTTTGTGATGAGCCTGTTTAGGTCGCCCAGCGCCGAGTCCATAGACTTTCCTGGCTGGTAAGCGTACTGACGATTACTGAGGGGATCTTTCCCCAGTATCTCTCATAGGTATCTATCGACCAGTCTTTCCATTGTTTTCAGTAGGAATGAAGAGAGGCTGATAGGTCTGTAAGACTTCGGTGTTGTCTTCAATCGGCCACACTGTGCCCCGTCTCTTTGACCTGTGGCCTTAAAAGCGGGCTGGTCCCGCTGGCGGAGGTCTGATCTTCAGATGAGACGTTGCCTTGTTCCTTTGCCTCCTTCCCGGCTTCGCTTGAGCGTTGAAATTCAGCGGGCCTCTTCGGCACTGTGGCTTCTTTGACCTGCCTTTGCTTTTCCCCTTCTGCCTCTTTGTTGCCTTCTCTGATACGGAGTCGCAGCCTACCGTACCCGAAGAAGGGATGAATTTTTAGCTTCTCTATCTCCTCCTTTGACTGCTTGTCAATCGAGAAGGTCCACAGCACCCCTTCGGCTTTTGGGGTTTTTCCCTACACCATCCAGAGGTATGTCTTGAGGTCTCTGTTCCCCAACCTCAGTCTGTTGAGGATCCTGTCGGCCCCCAGTCTTTCTTTCCCTTCGTCCGGGACATAGGCTGTGCAGATGGCTTGGGAATGTCGTCCCCCTTCAGCTCCTTGAAGTAAGCTCCCTCCCAGGGTTTTAGGGTTTGGATCGTCTCCCTTAGCCACTGCGCACTGTCCGTGTCGGCGCATATTACCGTTAGGTAGCCTAGTCGGTACGTGCATTTGCTGAAGTAGACTTGTAGCCCTTGCTCCGGTATCTGCTCGTACGCTGACCTTATTGAGTCCTGGAGTGCCTTCAGCTTCTTCTGCTCTAGTTAGATTTCTGTTATATCCGCACTTGCTACGGCCACCTTGACTGAAGTTAGCTTTGATTACAGTCCTTTTGGCCTCTACGTAATCTTGGCCTTGCTTCACTCCCCGCACTACGAAGAAGCAGGCAACATCTGAAGATGTCTGAAAATCAACCACAATTTAACAACAGGCAAGAGGAAATCATAATAAATCAACTGAAGAAGAAGGAAGATAGTAAGAATCGGAAAAGTGAAACGTCTAAATACAATGACGATAGTGGTAGAGTTAGGCGCACGCCTAACCGAAATATTTAGAAGACTATATACAGTAGGCAAAAACTTAAAAAGGGAGGTGCCGCCACTGACCACAACTTTAGTACGCCTATTAAATTCAGCAGTGCAAACGCTACAAGCAACGCGCAACAGCGCCAGCAGGCAGAGCCAACATCACCCGCTTGGAGGACGCCAATGTCGAAATTTTTAGTTTCCCGCAATTTCGTAGTATGCGGGAAACGGGGAACATATTTCCCATATTTCAATGAACATCTGATAGCCCAAGTGGGCACAAGAATGCTGATAAGACGAAATTGCTTGAAGACAGGCTTTAACATAAATAAAATAAAACACTTTAACTTTGTTTGTATAACACAATATTTATATTTTTGTGACTGCAGTTTCAGCAACTCAACTTGCCATTATCAAACTTAGTGATTTAAATTACGGTATGGTACAGGTATATACACAAGAATGTTTATTTACAAAATAGCATTAAAAATGGGGGTATATACTAAATCAACCTGGTCGTTAATTAGGGGAATTTCCGGATTAGCGCGGGCTTTTTGTATTTCTAACGATTCTAAAAGGTTCATTTTTTGACCCTTTTCGGCATAATGAATGATCTTAAGTACATCCTCGCCACAAGAATGGTTTTCATCGATGAGGTGTTTAGCGAAATTTGATTTTTCTGGTTGATTTAGCCGAAAAGATCGCTGATGTTCTTTGAGCCGAGTGCTAAAATTACGACCAGATTGATCTATGTATATTCCATGACAATCGGGACAAACAAGCTTATAAATACCGGATTTTCTAAAATTACATTGTTTTGTTTTGTTATTAAAAATGTGGTTTCCTGTTTTACAAAATGTTTTAATAGCAATGTTAATATTATGTTTCTTAAGGATGTTTTTAGTTTGTAGGCCGATATTCCCGAAATAAGTAATTGATTGAAAAGGTGCTTTCTGTATTGAAGGATTTTCTGCATACAACAGTTTTTTAATTTTCCTAAAGTTTTGTTTTTTCCACATGTTATTTATTAAGTTGGAGTTGTAACCATTATTAGTTGCAATCTTTTTTATGGTTTTCATTTCGTTGTTTAACGAGGTAGCTGATAAAGGGATGCTTGAGGCTCTGTGGATCATTGAGTTGAAAGCGGCTGTTTTGTGTTTAAGGGGATGTCTAGAGTTATTAGGGATGAGGAAGTCTGTAAAGGTGGGTTTTCAAAAATATCAAAAGAGAATGTGTTATTGACTCTAGTTATGGAAATATCTAAATATTTAATATTGTTGTTAACTTCTGTTTCTGCGGTGAATTTAATTTTAGGGTGAAAATTGTTAATAAAGTCTAAAAAGTGTTTTAATTGTCTATCCCTGCCTACAAAACAAGCTAGGATATCATCGACATAACGGTGCCACATTTTGATGTGTTTATTGGCTAATGGTGAATTTAGGATTTTTGAGGTTAAATTATTCATGAATATCTCTGCTAGCAGGGGGCTCAAGGGGGAGCCCATTGCTAGACCTTGTGTTTGTTTGAAGAATTTACCTTCAAAAGAAAACTAATTATTATTTAAAATTGTATTCAGTAAATTTAAAAATTCGGTTTTTATGGTGATGTTGACGTTGTTTTCATCAAAAGAGCTTTCTATTAATTTAATGCATTTTTGTGGGGGTATATTTACAAACTGTAACGACGCTCCCTTAACGCGAGCGAGCGCTACCCTTGGGCAGGTAGACGAGCCAACGCACCACCGCTCGCATCTCCTACCACCCCGGACATGAGATGACCGCTCACTACCCCTGCCAGGGAGACCGCCCGCTGGGAGACCTATATAACGCTGAGCACCCCGACTGGACGGCAGTCTATTAGCGCTCGTTCTTTCGGCCTAATAAGCTCAACCTAAGCGATAGCTAGCATTCGTCTTTTCGGTCTAGTATTGTTCTACGCTCTCACACGAAGTACCACTTCAGGACGGCACCCAGGTCCAAGACGACGTACTGCTCCGAGACGCCGTGTCAATCCAAAACAACACCCTGGTCGCCACACAGAAGAGGCCCTCTACCGCTAGCCGCCTTAATCCACGAGGACCCTACTGCACATTCACGCCCACCCGTCTACAGCGAAGACTCATACATATTTTCTGTGTGTCTATACACAGAAAATATGTATTCTTGTAAATAAATCCTGTTAAACCTCCACACGCCTTATAAAACATATTTGTTACGTCGAATGAAACCAGTTTGTAATTCGATTGAAGTTTGAAGTTTGTTAGTTTATGTGTTAGGTCTACGGAATTTTTAATTGAATAGGGGTCACTGAAGTTTGTTAGTTCTCTGTATAATAAATTTAATTGAATAGAAATGGTTCAGGCGGGAGAAATAATGTATGAAACTACTGGGCGAATTGGTGAATTCTCTTTATAAATTTTTATTAAACCGTACAGCCTGGGAGCAATTGGATTCATGGGAAGTAGTGTGAATGGATTCAACTGGGAAAAGATTTGATTAGGGTTATTAGTAAAGGATTTAAGGGCTTTTTGAATATTGTTCGTGGGATCCGATTTCAACTCAATGATCTCTGAGTCTTTTAAGAATTTATTGACTTTTTCTATGTAAACAGGTTTCTCTAGGATCACTCCTGAGTTGCCTTTATCAACTTTGGTTATAATTAAGTTGTTCGATTTAGTTTTATTTCTAATTGATCTAACTATGGACTGATCTGTGGTTTTTAAGGGAGCACTTTTCTTAATTATTTTTGGTATTTTATGTTTAGTTAAGTCACAATCTGTAATGTCCTTAAGGGCTAATTCTGATTCAACAATTAGTGTCTCTTTAAAACTATTGCAATTAATGTGTGGGGAATATTTGGGACCTGCTTCTAACAATTTTAATTCTGGATTTGAAAATACTACATTGCTTTTATTAATGACTCTGGTATGAAAATCATTTGTGGTTGAAGGGCGGGGGTTAATGTGTGGTAATTTGACTTCTCTTAGTTGGTGTAACTTCTTCCTTTGGGCCAAATATTTCTTGTGGGCTATGTAACTGACTTTCTCACGTACGTAGTCGTCCAATAGATCGAATTCGAACGGGTGAAGTTCATGTGCCAATTCACAGTGCAATACTTTGAGGTATGTGAAATAAGCATCACGTTTCTTGAACCAGGATTTGAGTTCTTCATTAATCCAATTTGTTGCACATACTTGGGAATAACGTTTGACTTTAGGCACTGTTGAATAAATCTTATATTGAGAGACGCTATTTTTGCTTTTAGGATGTACTTAAGATCATTCATTATGCCGAAAAGGGTCGAAAACAGAACCTTTTCGAATCGTTAGAAATACAGAAAGTCCGCGCTAATCCGGAAATTCCCCTAATTAACGACCAGGTTGATTTAGTCAATACCCCCATTTTTTATGCTATTTTGTAAATAACCATTCTTGTATATATACCTGTACCATATCGTAATTTACATCACTAAGTTTGATAATGGCAAGTTGAGTTGCCGAAACTGCAGTCACAAAAATATAAATATTGTGTTATACAAACAAAGTTAAAGTGTTTTATTTTATTGAATTAACATGTATAACGAAGTAGAAGCCTCCACCGTTTATAATTTAATTAGTGTTAGTGTAACAAAAAAGGCAAAAATATATTTTAAATTACGGTTAGAAGCAAAATTAGCGTCTCTCAATATAAGATTTAATCAACAGTGCCTAAAGTCAAACGTTATTCCCAAAACTTTAGGAAAATTCAGAAACTATTGTATGCAGAAAATCCTTCAATACAGAAAGCACCTTTTCGATCAATTACTTATTTCGGGAATATCAGCCTACAAATTAAAAACATCCTTAAGAAACATAATATTAACATTACTTTTAAAACATTTTGTAAAACAGAAAACCACATTTTTAATAACAAAACAAAACAATGTAATTTTAGCAAATCCGGTATTTATAAGCTTGTTTATCCCGATTGTCATGGAATATACATAGATCAATCTGGTCGTAATTTTAGCACTCGGGTCAAAGAACATCAGCGATCTTTTCGGCTAAATCAACCAGAAAAATCAAATTTCGCTAAACACCTCATCGTTGAAAACCATTCTTTTGGCGAGGATGTACTTAAGATCATTCATTATGCCGAAATGGGTCCGCTAATCCGGAAATTCCCCTAATTAACGACCAGGTTGATTTAGTATATACCCCCATTTTTAATGCTATTTTGTAAATAACCATTCTTGTATACCGGGTGTGGCACTTAAGACGCTTCGGACCATAGCTCCTTTACGATAAAAGCTATCGAAGAAAATCTAAGAGCAAAGTGGTGCATAATTACCGTCGCTATGTTTCAAAAATATTTCTAATCATCACTGGCGTGCCGTACTCCAGTGGCGTACCAAACTTATGTTTTTTTTTTAAATGGAATGCCCTATTTTTTATTGCAGATTTGGAAAGTGCTCTGAGAGTACTTATTTTTTATCTAACATGTTATACCCTTCACTTTAGCGGTTTCGCTGTTATAACCCCTTCTTTCAAAATTGCGCCCCATTTTTGAGATTGTTTTGTAGAGAAACTAATTGACGCCGGCTCCTAAATTTGAATTGAGGTACAGGTTAAGACCTCGTATACTCTCAGATAATTTTTTTCTGGTAATTCATGGAAAAATGAAATGTTTGATTGAACTTCGCATGTTGTCATTTTTTTCGAAAATTTCAAATGGCACCCCCCTAAAAAAATTACAGCGTTGTACAGCCAAAACTCTAAATTTTTCATTGGTACAAAAAAAATTACGCATAACAAAATTTCGGAGAAAAAAGGAATTTCATCGCAAATGTCGGGAAACGTTTTCCGTTCCCAAGAGTGCCATGAGAAAACCAAAACACAAATACGGTAGACATAATAGTATGTACCTATTTATTCAACATGATATGAAAAATGCAGATAAAGAAAATTTAACAACTTAAGCTAAATGTTCGAAATGACGACCTTCATGCTGGAGGCATAACCGCAACTTCGACTCACAGGCTCTAGACACTGCCCTAAGGACTTCTGGTGATATACCGCGGAAAGCCGCGCGGATTCTCTCCCTCATATCCTCGACAGTAGTTGGTACCGTCCTGTAAACCTCGTCTTTGATATGGCCCCAAAGGAAGAAGTCAAGGGGAGTGAGGTCTGGTGATCTTGGCGGCCACCTCATCGAGAAATTTCCGAACGACACGGCTATTATGTGCAGGAGCTCCATCGTGCTGGAAAACTATCTGTCGTAGAGCGGCTAGAGGGACTTTTTCCAAGAGATCATCCAAGTCGTCGCGAAGGGACCTCAAATAACTGTTGCCGTTCAGGTGCCCCTCGATGAAATAAGGACCCAAAAGGTGTTCTCCAAGTATGCCTCCCCAAACATTCAGCGACCATCTTTGCTGGTGGTTTATCATTCGAATGGCGTGTGGGTTTTCATCGGCGTAATAATGGTAGTTGTGGCGATTGACATGCCCATTTCTATGGAACGTCGCTTCATCAGAAAATAATACGCGCATAAGAAATGATTCCTCCTGCTCAGTTTTGTTGATAGCCCACAAGCAGAAATCTTGCCTCGCATGAAAATCTTGAGGTTGCAATTCTTGGTGCAGTTGAATCTTAAATGGACGGAATTTGTACTTTTGAAGAACACGATGTACGGATCGCGTTGAAATATCGTGATTCCTACTAATATCACGGATACTGGTATGAGAATTTTCAATAACTGCCTCCAGAACTTGCAGTTCATTATTTTCGGTAAAAACTGTCTTCTTTCTAACTCTCCTTGGCCGTTTCACACTTCCCGTAGTAGTAAATCTCTCCAACACTTTGTGAAACGCACGTTCATTTGGATGTGCCCTGTGCAGATATCTCGCAGCGTACACTCGTGACGCCAAGAAACAATTCTTGTTACATTCTCCAAGAATAAATATCATGTCAACCATTTCCTCTTGAGTTCGGAACATTTTTAGAACGTTTATCAAAAATGACTTATGGCTGCTACTGGCGTCTAATAATTTACTTTGACAATTAACAATCTTTTGTTTTCTCATGGCACTCTTGGGAACGGAAAACGTTTCCTGACAGTTGCGATGAAATTCCTTTTTTTATCCGAAATTTTGTTATGCAATGTGTAATTTTTTTTGTACCAATGAAAAATTTAGAGTTTTGGCTGTACAACGCCGTAATTTTTTTAGGGGGGCGCCATTTGAAATTTTCGAAAAAATGACAACATGCGAAGTTCAATCAAAAATTATTTTTTTTCCATAAATTACCCGAAAAAAAAATATGTGAAGGTATACGAGGTCTTAACCTGTACCTCAATTCAAAATTTAGGCGCCGGCGTCAATTAGTTTCTCTACAAAATCTCAAAAATGGGGCGCAATTTTGAAAGAAGTGGTTATAACAGCGAATCCGCTAAAGTGAAGGGTATAACATGTTAGATAAAAAAATAAGTACTCTTCGAGCACTTTCCAAATCTGCAATAAAAACTAGGGCATTCCATTTAAAAAAACATAAGTTTGGTACGCCACTGGAGTACGGCACGCCACTGATGATTAGAAATATTTTTGAAACATAGCGACGGTAATTATGCACCATTTTACTCTTAGATTTTTTTTCGATAGCTTTTATCGTAAAGGAGCTATGGTCCGAGGCGTCTTAAGTGCCACACCCGGTATATACCTGTACCATACCGAAATTTAAATCACTAAGTTTGATTATGGCAAGTAGAGTTGCCGAAACTGCAGTCACAAAAATATAAATATTGTGTTATACAAACAAAGTTAAAGTGTTTTATTTTATTGAATTAACATGTATAACGAAGTAGAAGCCTCCGCCGTTCATAATTTAACATAAATAAAGAAAACCGTAAGAATTGGAAGTATTTTCTAGTTTTAAGATATTTTCGATTTTGGATATCTTGAAATTATTCATAACAATCTGGTAAAAGCAACCCACGATGCTGCTAATAGATTTTAAAACAACCTTAATCAATTGATCGTACAAAAATGTATTGTTGCTTTGATAATTATACAAGTTTTATTTAAAAATTGTTTCTATAGAAATCAACAATTATATAGATTATTATTTAGACGATAAGTTCTTATTTCTTAGAATTGTTAAACAATATACATAGTACATCCAGAGCCTTCAGACAAAATATGAATCTAAGACTAGATAATGTTTTTAATTTTTTAGGCACTAAAAGGGTAAAATTGTAGCGACGCATGGACGATCACACAAGACCAGGACCAATTACTGGTGCGATTGGAAAGAAGAATCCTGCGGAGCATATATGGACCTTTTCAAACTAAAGATGGTTACAGGATTAGGATGAACCATGAGCTCTGCGAAGGTGAAACAATCACTGGATCCATTGGGGCCGGTCGGATAAGAGCACTGGGTCATATATAAATCGAATGACACACAAGACAACAAAAAATATTCATAAATCCTGACTAGAAGGAAATAGACCACCGCATGCCTGAGAATACCTTATATGTAATTAGTAGAACAACTGTTCTCTACATTTAATTAATATGTTTTCTATATTTAATTTTGGATTTTATTTAAAACAATTTTTATTTCTTCAATTTTCACGATCTTTGGTTGTTTTTACAAAGAATTAATTATAAAACACCCCATTTATATGTGTACTTTTATATTGTTATTTCAAATATATGTTAATGGTATTCAAATTACTTTAAAATCATCTGTAAACTATTTTATAAAAATAAAGTACTTAACAATTGTTTTTATTAAAATTCAAAAATATTATAACTCTTATAATGTATATATAATGTTGAGTATAAGTTGTTGAAGTTATATATTACATGTATTGACTACTTATAATATACATTTCATACTTTAATGATGATTTTATTATTTTTAGCATCGCGTGGCAATTCAAATGCAGCGCAATGCTGCCCGTACCTCAGCACACCCCTCCCATAACCACATAACCATTGGCAATATACAGCGCCCTCCCAGCGGGTGGTGCACCGAATTAAAATTAAACGAAACGTGAGGTCCTATAGGAGTAGTCGATCAAATTAATCTATGAGCGCCATCACAAATGTTAGCACGTGTGCAATATGTAAAAGATTGTTATAAGAAATTAACTGTTTTACAAGTATAACATCTTCATCTTCTATTTAGGACCTAAACACAAACTCCTCATAGAATACGAGAGAGAGTATAAAACAGAGAATTCAACCAAATATCCAAAATTATAATAATATCACCAGATCTGGTTGGCCAATAAAAGTAAAATTCATATTTATCCCATGTTAGATACTTGAAATCAATAGCTTTCACCTACCTTATTTTTCAACAAATGTTTCTTATTCCTATTAAAAAGAAAAATTAGGGTGAGCGTGTCTATAAAATCTTTAAATTTCTTACAAAAGTGGATCATTAATTCACATATGTTGATTACTGATCATCTGTGGACACTAATAAATATTTAGCGTAAATTACAGTAAATTAGTAAAACCAATGTAAGTGCCAGCGGCGGCTCGAAGCCTAACTTCAGGCTAGGTCAGAGACCCAAAGCAATATGTATCCGTTATTGAAAGGTGACTTTGTTGTGTAGTTCCTTGTATTTATAAAGCGCGATCCCAATCTCAAATTTTGTGTGCCTTGGCGTTGTGGCCTACCCTGAAGTTAGGCTGCGAGCCGCCGCTGGTAAGTACATTTTCTAACAATTCTATCGTGTTAACCTACAAATCCTTAGCATTAGGCGCGCAAGCAAGTTAACTTATATGCGCTGCTATTTCTCCTCTGCCTCGCTGTCGTTCGACCTGTCTGTCTATTTAGAAGTCAACACGAAGGACCCTCGTGTTGTGAAGCTTGTATACATTGTCTTTTCTAGTATCCTTTTTAACCCTTTGTTTTTACCCTTATTTGTTCTATCAGTTATTATTATTTAATCATGACGTCGAATTGTTACAAATGTAAAAGCCTCTTTCAATCGGGCGTTATCTGCTCCGATTGCTCTGCTCAATGCCATCGCAGCTGTTATTGCTTGCTATAAAAATTTACCAATTTATCCAGTAATATTGATGAAATATCTTAATGTCGGAGCGGCATTAAAGCGTCGAGAGGCATCATTCCCTCGACGGATCAATCAAACTGTGACAGCGCGCAGAATCGATTCCCTTCCCAATTACAATGCGGTCTTTAGCCAGTGCGCAGCGAGCCAAGAACTCATCGCGCTAAGAAGCGAAGAGCTGTCACTAAAGGATGAAATTCTATTAATTAAAGCAACTTACCTGGATTTTCTAACCCTATTAACTAAAAGTATCATCTGCGAATTAAAAAGACGATCTATCTGAACATATGAACAACATCTATTATCAACTTAAATTAAACAACACCGAAACTTCAATTAAGGAAATTAATAAATCTCAGCATAGTGAATTAAATATAAATCACAAACATGAGATGTATAATGTAATTTCAAAGAACAAAACTGTTCTTACTATCACGGATTTAATAAATGCTCCAACATTATACATTCTGTTAAAGCTTTAAATCATGAAGTAACCAAAAATGTTTATTTATTAAAAATTGCGAAAACATCAAAAGTGGAAAATCGTAAACATCAAGTGAAACCAGCACAGTCAACCTTTCTCCGTAGAAGTGCAGTCAATGTGGGAATAGAAGGTGCTTGTCAACGTCTATTATATCATATTTATAACTGCAGCCCGTCAACAACAGCTGAACTAATGAATGGATTTATATCGACATCAAACAATTTTCATGTACATTATTAACATCTAATTCAATTTACAGTTCATTTAAGGTTGGGATTTTCGAATCAGATTTAAACAAACTTCTACACGCGGATAAATGGGCTGAGAATATAATTATTCGAGAAAATCGCCAAAGCAAATTCAGTAATAATAAACATCGCAAAAATATCCCCTCAAATACTGATACAAACACGATTCAAAACAATGATAATTTAAAACCAAGTAAAATTTGTTTATGCAAGACTTGCTGGCCTCCAACATAATTATTGAAAATTAAAAATATTTTACCAAAATGTTCGCGGACTTCGCACTAAACTTTCGACTGTAATTCAATCTGTATCATTATTTATTTTATGATATTATTGTGCTTTGTGAGACTTGGTTATGTACAAATATATTCGACACAGAATTGGACCTCATCTTTAATTATAATGTGTATCGCTGTGATCGCAATTTCGTGATTTCGGGGAAAAATGGGGAGGTGGAACACTTATTGCAGTTGCTTGCCATCTCAATTCACACCTACTTGACTCTGTGTCAGATTTTCAATAGCAATTTCAAGAGGAACTTTTTGTTTCTATCTTTATTTATGAACAAAATATTCTTCTCGGTGCCGCTTATATTCCACCTAATTCGCTGCTTTCAACTTATCAACAACATTGTTTGTCTGTCGAGAGTTTCGCCAATACCTAAATTATCAAGTTTGTATATTAGGGGATTATAATATTCCTAACATCACTTGGTCAAAAAGTAATCACGGTGTTTATACAGATTCCACTAATGATAGTGCGACATCAATCGCAGATACGTTTGGTTTTATCAATACATTTCTAGTAAACAATAACACTAACGACTACTCTGTGCTGCTTGATCCTTTCTTTGTACAGACTGCTTTTATTGAAAAATATACGGGCTCACGGGCAGATTGTCCGCTTGTGCCCTACAACTCTCATCATCCTGCTTTGGAATTAATCGCTAACTGAGACTACGTAAGTTTGAATGATTACTATACAACATTAATTGGGATAAGCTTACTTAAAAATAAAAACATAAATGAGCAAGTCCATACCTTCTATAATTATCTTTACATCGCAATTAATATATGCGTCCCAATTGTCAGGATAAAAAGTCCATCAAGCTTTTGTTTTCCTAAATGGTTTAGCGCGGATCTCAAAAGTATGATATTTTTAAAAAAGCCGCTTCATTCTCAATTTAAAAAATCCAATATGCAATCAGACTACAATGCTTTTGTATAGCTGAGGCTGATAGTTGTTGAAACTCCATAATATCACTTAAATAACACACTTAATATGTTTAGGTTTCAAAATAATGTTTATTGTACTACAACAATTGTTTCACCACACAGTGGCTTCATCAGGTAGATGAATATTCATCTACCTGATGAAGCCACTGTGTGGTGAAACAATTGTTGTAGTACAATAAACATTATTTTAAAACCTAAACATATTAAGTGTGTTATTTAAGTGATGCAATGCTTTTAAAAAATGAAGGACCGAATGTAAAATTCTTACTAAATTATGCTATGCAGAGTATTTACAACCGCTTGAATACGAGATTTCCAGTGATACTAACCTATTCTGGAAACATGTGAAATCTAAGCGTAAATCTAATCATTTTCCTAACTCATTTGAACAGAGTGGATCAGTAACTAATGATCAGAAATAGTGAATTTATATGCTTCCTATTTTGGGTCGGTGTACAAAAGCTCTACGAATTTTACCAGCACTCTATATCAGCTATTAGTATATCATCTATTCTGAAGGAACTTTTGAAACTAAAAGCAAATTACTCTATGGGTTCAGATGGATTACCTGCCTTATTGCTGAAACATTGTTTGTTTTCTCTCAGTAGACCACCTTTCCATAAAAGTGGATCAAAAAATTCTGTCAAAAGCTATAGGTTGATTTCGATTATATCACATATACTGAAATTATTTGAAAACTTAGTAACACAACAAATATCGTAAATCGTAGACTCACTGATAGTAGATGAGCAGCATGAATTCAGGCCTCTCTACAACTACGAACCTTGTTATTTACGTACGGGACTTACATTATGAACTCTTATGAAAAGGGCCTTTAGGTCGATTCTGTATATACCAATTTTGCCAAGACGTTCGATACAGTTGACCATGGTATCTTATTAACAAAACTGCTGAAACTGGGTGTACATTGATCACTTTTTAATTGAATCAAATCTTATCTTAGCGATAGAACGCAAAGGATTCGCGTAGGCTTATTTGTTTCAGAATTCATATGCACAGTGTCTCCTATTCGCGGACGATATGAAATTTGTTTATACTCTTGGGAGAAACTATTCATGTCAACCATTGCAAGAGGATTTAAATAGATTTAACAATTGGTGTTAAATGAATAAAATGCAATTGAATATTGACAAATGTAATGTAATCTCATTTTACAAAAACAGGTCAAAGATAACTATCAAGGATTTCATAAAAAATATACGTCTGACCCCATTAGACTCAGTAAAGGATATAAGGTGATCCTCACCAGTAATTGGAGCTTCTCTACTCATATTATTACCTCAAAAACGTTTCAAATGCTTGGATTTGTGAAAAGAAATTGCACCGAGTTTCAGAATCCCCATACACACATTAAACTATATGTGGCATTAGTTCGTCACCATTTAGAGTATTGCTTATTATTTTGGTGCCCCTATACTGCCACAGATATTAATGCAATTGAACGAGTTCAGCGTAAATTTGTCAAATTTACGTCATTTAAATATAGCTTAAGCGATGATTATCCTGGTCTATTAAGTAAATTCGATCTAAATACATTAGGACAAAGACGTTTCAATAATGATATAATGTTTGTGCATAAACTATTAAATAGTCACATTAATTCACCAGTCTTGGTAATAAACTTTAATATTCAAGTGCCATCTAACTCTCTCAAAACCAATTACAGTTTTTTTATACCTATCAAAAGAACAGAGTATGCAAAACATTTTGGAACTTTGCGCCTGCTTCATAACTCTAATAGTGTGGCTTTCGATTTATTTAATACTACTTTAGAAAAACTAAGTAGCCACATTTTAGAGTTCGACAATTTGTAAATATCGCTAATACCGGGCGATCGGGTGAATTTGTAATTGGAGTAGGCTCTGACATAACTAACTCAAATTATTTTGATTTCAAATTTAGTTTTCATGGCTTGCTGTGATAGTAAATTTATTTGATCGCACCGTAGTACAGCTGTTTAATACTATTGACTATACTTTGTTCACGACAACAATACATAACACAGCATTTAATTTATTAAATACGCTTCAATTTTAATGGTCGGTTCTGTTTTATAATAATTTGACAGATAAATGATGACAGATTGCGGTATTATGATTTGAATGTGTAATAGGGTAATTCCACTTTAGCACAAATATGAACAATCGTTCAACAATAAATAATACTTACACAGTCTACCCTTTCGGTGTTAACGTTTGTTCCGCTTTAAAAAACACTCGCGACGGATCGAAGCTCAATTGTTTAACCGATTTGAGAAGGATTTATGTTTACAGACGCGTTTTACGTGGGCAATTATTTATATTCGTGTTAAAAAACCACATTTAACACGCAAATCCCGTGTTTGTTTAATGTACTCTAGTGTTAAATGCACCCCATTTATGCTGCCCACACAATTAAATAATACACCTATTATAAGATTATCGTGAACAAAAAATTGCCACTCCTACTGATTTCCTTTATGTGGTATCAATTTGCTTGTGAATGTGTTTTTATGTATTGTCTATTTAAGTTATATTTATTTGATAAGAATAATTCTTTATCTATTAAATTTCGTATTATTACTGTATATTGGTTTTATCCGTAGAATAAATGATATGATATGATATGATATAAACCTTTGTTCGTAAGCCTCACTTAAGTGTTTAGTTTTCCACAAAATACTCATCATGACAACTAACAATCGTCAAACTCATAGCAATAGCTAGCTAAGAAATTAATTCGTAAAATTCACATTTTTAAAACAATTCTAATGAAATAATAAAAAGAGCTAAGGCATACATTTTTCGATTATCTATAACTTTTCTTAACAAGATTTTTTATATGATGAATATTATAGAAAAATCCAAAAAAATGTTAAGAGTAAACTACCACTTCCGGTTTCCGCATTTTCACCAGAAGTTGATTAGATACTAATATTGTAATAAAAAGGTAAGTTTATAGCGTCATCTTAACAGCTCAATCGGCTTAGACTTTATCGTGACGACAGAATTGCTTGAAAATGGTCTTAATCAACTCGGGGGACCTGAAAATGGATTTACCCAGTAAAATTTGTAATTTGAAAATTTTCGCGATATGGGGAAAAGTAAAAAACCGAATATACACAAAAAATATTTATATCTTGCTTTATACTTTGTATACTTATATGTTTATACAGCTACTTCAAATACTTGTTTAGTTCAAGTAACATTTTTGTTTTCTTAATAATCTAACCTTTTCTTTACAACGTTTATTGTAATTTTTGTACATTATTCTAGGTTACAGATAATTCCCAGATATTTAAAATTTGGAGTATTTCAGTCAGTTTGATGTAACATCTGTTTTATTATTTGGTTTCACTGCAATCGGTATTCATGTCTACATGATCATATAGAATCACAATTACATAATTAATTGACTTTTTTTTTGTTTCGGAAAATGTTAATGATATACGATATTTTTATTATTTATTCTACGTTTTTGTTTTTCTATGTAACTTTGGCAAAAATAAATGTGCATTGCAGCACCTATTTTCGTGAGCTCCGTAAGTTCCGGCACCTTTTTATTTAGAAAAAAATCAGTTATTCCAAACAAAATCAAGAAAATGTGCAACCTTTCTATGGATATTTATTATAGGCAACTTAGTTTGCACTTCGGCGTAAAAATAAAACAACCGCATCAACACTGCGGAAAAAGAAATTCCTGCTATGAAATAATTCCGAATCGCTGCAACACGCACAGAGCAGAGAAACACTGCAGACAGACACGCTTGACATTCAAAAAAACAACAATGTCAACAATCGTCACGGAAAACGAGGCAGAACTAATCTCGCAATTGGGGAAATTAATCGGCAAGGCTTCCAGAGATGCTCAAAAGGAACACTCTCTCTTCAAAATCGGAGTGTCCGGTAAGACGTTTTATTATTATCAATATAAAAATACTGTTTCTTCTCGATCTAATATTATTAAAAAAGTTGAATAACAGGTGGATTGATTTTGTAGTAAAACAATTTTTATAACCTCATTTCAATACAGGTGATTAAATGATATACTTTTATTTAATTAAATTATTTAAAATATTTGGATTACTTGAATTATGTGTATTATTAGAATTATATCGTGTATTCAAATTTAACAAACAGGTGGATCGGTTGTCAAGTTCCTAACTGCCGCTCTAACACACATTGACACTGATTTTACTCATTGGAGGATATTTTTTTGCGATGAGAGGGTTGTGCCTGTGGACGATGAGGACTCAACATTCGGGGTTTATAAAAGAGAACTAGTCGGAAAGGTCAATATTAAAGAGGAACAGTTTGTTCAAATCAAACAAGGAGTCTCAGGTAATTTATTTGAAACATTCCATTCCTGCCGTTTTTCATAGATAATTAAAGTACAATCGTATTGTTTTTTTATATACCAGTATGATAATCAGAAATAATTATTGCTAGTCATGCAGAAAAATACACATTTAACATAAAATATTACTGCCTTTCAATAATTTTTATTACTTAGATTACAGATGTGATAAACAAAAAGTTACTTTTAATGGAATTTTTATTTGATGTTGGGCTATAGCACATTGAATGATTATTTAAACTTGTTATTACTCTACTAAGAAATAAAAAAATAGTAAACTGCGAGAACGTTTTCCATTTTAATTTGCGTTCGAGCGAGGGGTTACGACTGTGGGGTCATACGAGCATATTCTCAGTCATACAGACCGAGCCGGCTTAAGAAGAAACTGTTTTCTCCATCACATTGGCTGTGACGGCAGTCAACATGTTAACCTCTACTGACATTTTTCAATATTATTAATTAGTTGATTGATTGAGTTATGTGAAGATAATAATAAATTAATTTGAAGAATAAAGCACTAAAAACCTTTCTTCACACGTTTATTTGAATTACCAAATGTACATACATTTTGGACGCAAAGTGACCATTATCAATGGATTAACAATAAATACAAAACAAAAATTACAAACTATGGTGGGAATGAAAATAAGGAAAGAAAAATTAATTGTTGGTTATTTTCATTCGATAGCTGAAGAGGCTGCCGTGGATTACGTCCAACAATTAGCGATACATTTTCCGTCTGAATCGTTGCCGAAATTCGATTTGCTTTTACTGGGAATCGGTCCAGACGGCCACACTTGCTCCCTCTTTCCCGGGCACAGATTACTGACAGAAAACAGCAAATGGGTGGCACCGATTACCGATTCTCCAAAGCCACCCCCATGCAGGATCACCTTAACATATCCAGTTATCAACAACGCAAAGTTGATTATATTTGCAATGGCTGGGACTGGGAAAGCAGATATAGTTAGGGTGAGTAACGTTATTGGATTAAAACACTGTTATATTTCCCTCTTTATGAATAAAAACATTAAAAACAAAAATATGTTTTTCCTTCACAATTTCCAGCTGTTTAAAAGTTAAGGCAGAAAATTGTGCAAGTGTATGTTTGCTGCCTTAGTTATATGTGAATTTATTTGTTCTAGAAAATTTTAATAGACAATGTGGAATTACCCGCAACTTTAGTGAGACCGACGAAAGGACACTTGTACTGGATTTTGGATAAAGATGCGGCTAAGTACTTGTAATAGTTAATTACCAAACAAATGTTGACAGGAATTTGACAATTTATTTATAAATTCAATAAAAAATCAAATAAAAAACAATTTAAATTAAAACTAAAAACCTTTTAGTCCCAGTTTTATCCTTTTGATATTGTCTAAACTAAAGTATAACTTGAATCAAGTAAAAAATGTCTAAATTAATAGTTATAATATCACTGCTTGCAAAAATAGTCACAACTGCCAAAAGTATCGTTAGGGTGACCATTCATCCAGTGGCGTATTAAAAATTTAGACTAGGGGGTCCCTGGGATTTTTAGTAAGTATGTATATATTAACTTAATGTGTAGCCAAAATTTTACAATAATATTTTAACACTATTCTTTTGCCTTGCTAGATTATCTAAAACTCTCTGTAAATCGATTCCATGCTGTCCATGAACACTTAAGACTGCCAATCCATTAATTCTAAAACAAATGTTACACATATTCTTGCTCGAAATGTTTAAAACAACAAATAATTACCTGACCAATCGTGTTCCGAAGATACATTTCGAGTTGTTTCAATGTGGAAAACGATCTCTCTCTGGTTGCAGTTTACACGGGCAATGTGGTGAATAATTGTAACAATCTATAGATTCGTCACATCTGATTAAACTTTCTATGGCACTAGGAGGTAAGGGAGTATTTTGTTTTTTAAAGTCTAATGCCATAATTGGAACCCTCTTTGTATGGTTGGTTTTTCTCTAAGAATACCATCTTCTTCATAAAACTCAAGAAGTTGATCAAGGCTATCAGTCCATTTATTCAATTTCTCAACTGATGACGGAATTAAATCCAAAAATCCTGCGAATATATTGCGATGAGAAGTGTCTTCCTTTTAGTGTGGTTAAAAATGTGTCTAAAAATGGTATAAACACAGTAATTCGATAATATTCCTCTGGGCTGTTTACTCGAGGATTTTCCCTATGACATTGTCTGCCAACTAAACGGGGTAGACGTATCTTAATGTCATATTTATCTGCCATATTGTGTACTTTCTCAAAAAGTTTTTTAAATTCGGTAATAGCAGATAATCTCATATTTTCAAAAACCGCAATTACATTTTCGGCATGATCCAACGCCAACACAAGATCAATGTTAGTTTTTTGCAAGTATTTGCTAAATGATAATCCATATAAAAATAAATGTTGCACTACTATGATAGCAACCAAGAACTTCCCAGATAACAGTGAGTTTATAAATGCACCCACTTCACGTGAAGTCTGTCGATCCGACCAGTCTTTAATCTCAGTCAAAGTGTCAAGGACTGGCTCAAAGAGTTCCAGGAAATATTCTACAGCATGAAAACGTTCAATCCAATGAGTTTGACAAAGACGTTTTAAGCTCTGCGCCTTGGTGTCAAGTTCATTAATGTACTCATTCTTTTCAGTGAAATAAAGAAGTTTTTTGCTTGCTACAGCATTTCTAATAGCCGGAACACTGCAGGTATTTAAAACTACCAGGTTTAATACGTGACCCATGCAATGAACATATAGTGCAATCTTAAAACTTTGACTTACAATAGCTTGAACACCGTTTAAATACCAGATATTGTCGATGCACCATCATATCCCTATCCTCTCAAGTACTGCATATCAATACCGATTGACTTTAGCTCACTGATTATAAATAATGCTAAGCACTTTCCAGTCAAATTAATTACTGGTATGAATTTCAAAAAACTTCACGAATGATTTTTTTTTCACGATCGTAATATTTTACTCCGATTGAAAGTTCAACTACTGCTTTGTCAGCCGATTCGTCCGCTAATATGCTAAACGCCATAGAATTGATAATGTGCTTCACAACATCTTTAATAATTATTTCATTACAGGCGTTGATTATGTCATTTTGTATTCCAGGACTAACGTATTTATTCCGTTCTCCCGGTCCTTGCAACATATCCTTTAATACATTGTCTCCTTTTGCTCTATATGACAATGCGCGCCAGAATGTACATTTGACAATCTTATCGCTGATACGTTCAATTACAGCAATGCATATAACCGTTTCCAAATTTAAATCAAATATTGAAGTAATCGTGCCTGTTATGTTATTATTTCTGTTGAGTATGTATATCATTTTAAATAATGATTATATTATTTTTGAAGTTAATAGGGGGGGGGGGGGAGAGGCAGCCCAATACACATTTTTATTGAGTTTTAAATGACTAGTATACTACGAATCGAGAACAGTAAAGACATGTTACTTGTGAAAGACAATTGTTTGAATGGAGAGTGAGTGGAGCGAGTGACGACTCCAATTATTATATGAGACCTGTATAATATTTACTATTCGAAATGCTTATGTTTTTTGCACGATTGAATAAGAACAAATTTGACTATTTTCAATTCTAATAAAGTTGTTTTTGCCAGTCGCTCTATATGGTAAGTTTTATTTACCATTCACGGAATGGTAAGTAAAACTTAAATTCTACTTACCACTTTGTTATTCATAACAACTTAGTAAACACAGCCATAAGAAACGATGATGGGTCAAGGCCGGTAGAATTTTAAAATGTATTATTATAAATGTGGAAGTAGCAATCTTCATCCCCCATTCGACCTTTTTTTTGCTCATCACATAAATGGAAATTTGGAGGCTGGTTTTCGTTTTTATTTTTTGTGCTTTAACATATAATTTGTGGGCCGGTTTTAGTTTTTTTTTTGCTCTTTACCTATAATTGGTGGAAATTTGGGGGCTGCATACATATAGAGGTGAATTTTAGTATTCTTGTTCTTTAACCTATCAACAGTGGAAATTTGGGTGCCGCATACTAATGAAGGAAGGTTTTCGTTTTTTTTTGCTCTTCAATCTTTCATTGTTGGAAATGTATTGGGGGCCAGTCCGCCCCTGAACACAACTTACCGTCTTAGAAACAGATGTGGTAAGTACTAAAAAAAAAGGTATATCGTGCAAAATATATATATTAAGCATCGAGAACAATTACGATTTTGATAATTGAATAAAAGTCACTTGATTTGCTTCACTACTGTTTTTATTATCTCCGACTTATCGTTCTCAAGGAGTGATTACTCCTTAAGAATGACGATAAGTCAAAACTAGTCGGAGAGAATAAAAACAGTAGTGAAACAAGTTTAATCAAGTGATTAAGGGGAACCAAATTAAAGATAGTAACAATATGTTACCAGCTGAAAATTGTTTAGAGGAGCGACGACTCCAATTATTTATTATCTGAGACCGGTATTATATTTAACCTCGTCTTTTGCACAAGCGGAGAAGACAGACATTTCTTTGCAATTATTATGAATATGTCATTGACGTTTTGCCAAATTTGATAACTGAAATTTGACTCCTTTCAATCCTGAGTTGTTTTTATCAGTTGCCATGATAGTAAATTTCATTTACTGTTTACTGAACAGTAAATAAAACTTAAGTTCCACTTACCTATTTGTTATTCCTAGCAATTTGCCGGTACGAAGTATAAAACACTGATTTAAAATGATGTTTTTATTTTCACAATTTATGGTAACCAATTTGAATTAGATTTAGCACAGTTTAAGAATATTATCGTTTCGTTGAGATCTCATAAATATTCAACTTTTTTTTTGTAACAGAAATTGCTAAGAAATTCATGTTTTCTTTTAGTATTAGAAACAAACCATTTTTTACAAGTTTGTAATTTTTTACCATTTCTTTTCTAATAAGAGAAAGAAAAAAGATTAAAAATAAATTGATAACAAATTAAACTTCGTACTGCTAATAGTTTTACAAATCCCATTGGTGAGCACGATAAAACAAACGAACAAAGTATATTAATGTACAAATAAGAGAAAAAAGTCAGAAATAAGAGAAATAAATTGGCAATTTATTTATAAATACATTAAATACAATAAATACAAGAGATATTAAAATATTAAGTACATCACATCTCGTTTTTTTCCTGTCCACAGTAGTAACAACATTGAAATACGCTAATGTCATTTAAACTTAGCTCATATGTGTCAACATGAGAAGACAAAGAACTAGCTTGTTTTTTTTATCCTTATTTAATTTAATGTTTTTCTCTTTGGTAAAACTTGTGCAATAACAACATACATGCACAAATATACACAGCATAAAAAGATTAACATTGTATACTATTTTTTTCTTTTTTTTTTTGTTAAAAAAGGGTTAGTTCCCAGTTATTTATAATAATTAAAAAGAAAACAACAAATCTTTCTTAACAGGAACAATAAATAGGGTTAACAAGTAAATGATAATACTCAGAACCAACCTAGTTACACAATGTTTATTTTAATTTTATTTCATCGCTATGTTTAATATCAATGTTTTAGGTTTTTTATATTTGAGAATTAAATTATAACTACACAGTAGTTAAAACTTTGCCAATTTTCTTCGAATGCATTTTAATTCTATGCATTAACTGTTAAGGACACCTATTTTTATTTTATTTTTTTTAAACACTTATGTCAAAGAGAGAGATGTCGCGAAAAGGTAAATATTCATATATAAATAAAAACGTTTAAGTTCTTAAGCTTTAAAACAGCTCGAAAATATTAGAGAATTCTGTATAAAATAAATAAATTAGCTATGCGCCTCGAGGAGGAGGTGGAGGTGAATAGTGAGTGGAATTGCTACACGCGGTCCGTGTCTGGCCCGCGGACCCCCTGGACCGTCACCACGATCACTCCCGATGCCATCGGTGGAGTCGGCCGCGGAGCTGCGGTCACCGGACGCGGAGGAGGAATTTATTAAATAAATTAGAATTATTCCTACGCGAGTCCTGCATCATGTCATGTTGACACCGAGAAAGCGGCTGGTATACTCGTAGACCACGTAGCTTATGCTCACCGCCGGCATCACCTTGATGAAGTTCGGGGTTATGCCCCTGTACAGCCCGAAGACGCCTTCTTTTTCTATTATCGTCTTGAATACGTTCGTCATTGAGTAGTTGTTGCATTTGCTAATGGATCCGTCGGTCACAGCTGCAACAATGAAATACAACATTACTATCAAAATTGTTTGTTTGCATTACAAAATACATATCTACGGCATTAGGAATTAGTTACATTTACCAGTTACGTGTTTTACTAGATTTTTACTTTTAATATATTATATAAAGAAGAATTATCTCTTTTAAATAGTAGGTTAGAGCCAGGGCCGGTATTCCTGAAATTAATCGCACGATCGAACGCCCACCAACTGTCCAATTCACATGTTAAATCCCTATCTAAATGACAGAATTCGTACGACCAATGACCAATCTCGGGAATACGGGCCCAGGAGCAGTATACCGATTCAGAAAAATGCATTGAATCCAGTTTCAGTTTTCTGAACTTTCCACCTGGGGACGAATTAGATACAACTGATTTGTTTTAAACGAAATAGTCAATATCATTTTGTATTTGTAAATTGCATTCAAATATAACTCTTTTCATTTTATAATATATCGAAACACGATAAAAATACCCATTCGTGAGTTTTCAAGTTATTTTCACAAGAAATTTTCAAAAATTCCATTTATGAAATGTATTATGTGTACAGGGTGGCCTAAGTTCGATGTTTTCATAGTGTATATCGGTAACCTGAAGAGTTAGAAAAAATTTGATACACACATCGTGAACTCTTTTTCTGAGATGTTAATAATGACCTTCAACACATCATAGCTAACTCCATTAGTTTGGAAGATATCAGGCTATTTTAAAATATGTCTTTATCTTAGTAACTATAAGATGTAAAAAACAGCTTAGTAATTATTTGTGTAGTTTTCAACGTAAAATGCAGTGGCGTACTTATTTTTTTTTTATTCGGACTTTTAATTTCCCAGTTATCAGAGCTGGGATGAATCCTCAAAAACAGGATTCGAATCACGAATCCGAATCACCTAATATGATTCGAATCACGAATACTCTAATAAAGGATTAATAAGAGAATAATATGATTCGAATCCTCTTTTTCGAATCACGGATACAAATCCTTTAAATATAAATTGGAGCCTATTATTTGCAACCATTAACATTTTTAATATCGCCGTCAGTTTTTATTAACAAAAATGTTCAAACCCTAATTATTTATTTACAGACTAAATATCTAATTAATTAAGTATTTTAATTAATTTTGTTATACAGGGAATTTTTGTTTTGAGTATACAATCAGGGAGTTTTTCTTTAAAGTATACGTATTCGAAATTCAGCTTATTTTCTTTAAATTTTTAGATATTCGTTGTGTTTTTAAAAGAGTTTAATTTGAAGCATTAAACGAGTGTATTCCACTCCCAAATTAAGCATGAAGTAAACTTTCAAGTTTAGAAAAGCCCTGTGAAAATTTGTCTCGGGTCGCTACGCGGCCCGAGACAAATTTTTTGGGCTTTTCTAAACTCGAAATTTTACTTCATGCACCACACGTATAAAACACTAAAATATAAAATGTATGTAAATTTGAACATCACTTGAAATCAGTGTTTTTTACGCATGGCGCATGAAGTAAAATTTAGCGTTTAGAAAAGCCAAGAAAATTTGTCTCGGGTCGCTGTGCAACACTCGACATATTTTCGTGGGGCTTTTCTAAACTCAAAATTTTACTTCATGCTTACTCTGGGAGTGGAAAACATTCCTTCAAAGCTTCAAATTGAACTCTTAAAAAAAACAACGAATATCTAAAGATTTTAAGAAAATGGGCTGAATTTGGAACGTATATACGTATACTTTAAAGAAAAACTCCCTGTATGTATACTTAAAAGAAAAATTCCCCGTATGTGTTATTAAACTTCAGGATAAATCAGGAAAAAGGACTGATTAATTGTATAATCAAGGCATTTATAAAAACCCTTTCTCTAGACGATTCCTTATTCACTGTCGCCTATTTTTTCAAATATTTGAATTTTCGAAAACTTAAATATTTAAATATTTATTCAAAAACAAATTTAAATGTGAGTAATTTAGTGATTAAAATATTCATATTAGAATATTCGACTATTTAAATTAATCGGATTCGAATCCCAGCCTTCATAGCGACGATTCGAATTATTTGGGAGGATTTGAATCCTTTCTAAGGATTCGAATCCATTTATAAGGATTCGAATCACCTACGTCTGGATTCAAATACGAATCTTTTTAAAAAAATGTAACGAACCCGAATCACAAATCCGTTTTTACTTAAGTATTCGAATACCTTTTTTTAATCCTCTAAAAGGATTCGAATCCGGGAATCGAATCCTGAATGATTCGAATCTTGCCCAGCTCTGCAAGTTATGATATAAAGTTTCAATTATTTTTAATGGAACACTATATATTTTTATGTCATTGAATAACATATTAAATTAGCTTTACATTTATATATAAAATTGAGTTTTTTTTTATTAAACAATTGTGTTTCTAACTCTGAAGCTTTTAGATAAATATTTGATAATACATACTATTATAATTACAGAGATGTTAGTATTATTTATTATAATGTAAAATGCTATTTAATGGCATAAAAACATACAGGGTGTTCCATTTAAAAAAATCAACTTTGTGTCATAAGTTGACTTAAATTAAAAGTTGAAATAAAAAAAATATGCCACTGAACCCTACGTTGAAAACTACACAAATAACTATTTATTTGTATATCTTATAGTCTAACTATTCGGGTTACTGAGATACCCTATAAAAACATCGAATTTGGTTCACCCTGTACTGACACACTCAAAGAATGGAAGAAATTATACTACCAAAAATTTAATCCACAGTCTAAACTCTAGACTGTGGATTAAACACCCACTCTGAATGACTTTAGCGACTCGTATCACTAGTAGTTTGGAATCAATTCTTTCATTACTTTTAAATTTGAATTAGCAATAGCCCAAGGCCCTCCGACAGACAAAACAGTAAAAATTGCACTTAACCGACTATTCACAGGTGCTACAGATATTAAAGATAGCAGTTTATTCAGAATGTTAATTAAATTTCCAATTAATTATATGAGGGAAAAAAGCTATATAAGATGCTAACAGATAAGGTAGGGCTGATGGGAAAGGGTTGGTAAATGTTCGACAAGTTGCTGAAAGGAAGAGTTTTGTAGGACGCTAATAGAGAAGATTGGATAGGGGCAGGATGTTGTAGAGGTCCAACAAGAATGGGAAAAATCTGTCTGGAATAGAAGAGACAAGATTTCAGGTATTCTGAAGTATTGACTGTTTTGTGTTGTTGGCGTTAACTTTGTGGTACATCTTAAATAAACTTGTAAATAAAACACTTTTAACTTTGAATTTGTGTTCAGCATTCCGGCACCAGGTACCCACAGACGCGTTTCAGACTTCAAGGTCCTTTTCAGTGTGGTCCCGACCCAGTGCTGAGGAATACTGAACATTTCTGACTATTTCAAGCCAATATGTGAAAACTATTAATGATTTCGATAGCTAACGCCATCTAATGCTTCATAGTGGCATCGTCAGTGACACGAATGCACAAAGTGCATATACAGGTCACTGTTTCGTCCATGAGCGAGCAGAACTCTGTTTGTGAAACCAGAAAACAAACATCAAAATTGAATTTGTGTTCAGCATTCCGGCACCAGGTACCCACAGACGCGTTTCGGACTTCAAGGTCCTCTTCAGTATGGTCCCGACCCAGTGCTGAGAAATACTGAACATTTCTGACTATTTCAAGCCAATATGTGAAAACTATTAATGATTTCGATAGCTAACGCGTCTGTGGGTATCTGGTGCCGGAATGCTGAACACAAATTCAATTTTGATGTTTGTTTTCTGATTTCACAAACAGAGTTCTGCTCGCTCGTGGACGAAACAGTGACCTGTATATGCACTTTGTGCATTCGTGTCACTGACGATGCCACTATGAAGCATTAGATGACGTTAGCTATCACAATCATTAATAGTTTTCACATAAAAATGGATTACTGAAAGTACATCCTCACCAAAAGTGTGATTCTCTTCTAAAAGGTGGTTAGCATAGATGGAACTATTTTGTTTCAATCTAAAAGCTCGCTCGTGTTCTTTTAATCTTATTTCAATTCTACGACCAGATTGCCCAATGTACACGCCTTTACAATTTTCACGATGTAATTTATAAATGCCGGATCTGACTCTAGAATTAAGTTTTGTTTTTGGATTATAAATTATATTGTTAACTTTATGGGGGGCTTTTAATATTACATTAATGTTACATTTTTTAAGGATATTTTTAATTTTACAACTTATTATACCGTAATAGCTGATTGTTTTAAATTGTTGATTTCTATTGACTTAATTTTAGGGTAGAAGAATTTTTGCACCTCTTTTATTTCATAATTATGAATTAAATTATTTATTAACGAAGTTGTGTAGCCATTATTCAATGCTATTTCTTTTATTGTATTTATCTCTTTATTTCTATCATTTATGCTAAGCGGAATTGGAGGCACTAGAAATACACAAAGCCCGAACTAATCCCGGAATTTCCCTTCTTAATGACCAGGTTGACAAAATGTACACCCCTCTCTTCGAAGCCGCATAAATAGTTTTTAATATGTAATTTTTATTTACTTTTGTTTGAGAATGACTACTAGCTAGTCGAAACTATAGTCACAAAATTAAGTGTAAATACAGTGGTTAAACAAAGTTAAAAGTGTTTTATTTACAAATTCTGAAATATTTTCAAAAGAAATTCTTTACATACAAGGAAGAATTAAATAATAATAATCTAATTAACTTTTTTTCAACGTAACTCACCAATTGCTTGCAACCGAGTCCTAACTAACGCTAAAGGATAGGAACACATCTGCCCCAAAGTACTCGAAGCGCTCCCGCACGCCAAAAGCAAATAAAAACTAGGCTGCTCGCTGGCGTGCGCCTTCAGATACTTCTTCTTCAAAGTCTCATAGACCGCCAAGTCTATGCCCGCATAGGGTATAATACCCAGTATATTCGGAATGTACCCCCTGTAGAACGTCAGAATGCCTTCAGTCGCGTAAATCTTCCGCACCGCGTCCAAGATACTCTTGTACTGCCCAGTCTTTCTCAGCGCCAACCGCGTTTTCAGTACTTCCAAAGGATATATAGCAGATTGGCTTATGCCTCCCGCCAGGGCGCCCGCGCAGAATCTTTCGTAAATGCTTAGGGGGTGTTTGGAGTCGCCTTTTATTAAACGCTTGACTTGTTCGTAGGCGGCGAATTTGATGGCGGATTCGGGTGCGATTTTCAGCACGTTGATGCCGTTACCCCTCCACAGGCCTTGCACACCGCCTTCCTTAATCATATTTTGAAAACAATCCTTTATCTTCTGTTTTTGTGACTGAACCTGAAAGTTTACAAAAGAAAGGTATTTGTACTGTTTATTGCACCTGCGTAATTAAGTTATGTGTGTTATAAACTGTGAATGTTTATATTACTTCGTGTTTGCGAGTGTCTTTATTAAACATAAATACAGATTAGAAAGAACAAAATGGTAAAGCAACACATGGTCGAAACAAATTAGCAGTGTTTTTACTGAATCATGTTTGGTTTAAAGTGCAAATAATTATTATAATGCGAAAAAGAAAATATAATCAGACGCACTTTGGCGAAGTAAATTTTGTTTAGTCTATAACTGAACCTCACTAAAGTCAACGTAGTCATGCTTTTAGACAAACAGGCCGGTTGGATCGTTTCTTTTTGTTATTTAAGTTACTTCATAGAATTCACAAAGTTATTATAGTTAACTCCTTAAGAACAGATATCATATAATTATAACTCTTATGGCCGGTATTAGGTACAGAAATAAAATAGGCGATAATTGATTCTAAGTAATGCATTACTTTGTAATTATATTTGTATAATTACAATTACAATTTTTAAAACAAATTGACTATTAAAACCTATCCTAAACCATATAAAATTAAGTTTGAAAAATCCTGTCGAATGCAAAGCCAACCAGTTGCAAAACATAGTGGAGGGTCAGCAATGATTTGGGGACCGATTGCGGAATCATAGGAAATGTAGTTTTTATTTATGGTATTATGGTTCGTACACAATATCTCAGAATATTGCAAGATAATTTAAGTACATTAGCTGAACGTTCAGGATTTGGAAATCGTCTTCCAGCAAGACGATCCTAAGCATACCGCGCATGTTGCCAGAGAGTGGATACTCTATAACACATATGGGCAAACCACGGCCCGCGGGCCGGATCCGGCCCGCTGTAAGATATGATCCGGCCCGCGAGACATTTTGAAAAAACCCAATTAAAAAAATATTACATTAGGTACTTATACTCACGGGAGTGACAGTGAGGCGGCAAACATCAAATTCTTTGATGTTTGCCGCCTCACTCTTTGATAATCGCCGCCACTCGACTTGCTCGATCAAATTCTTTGAGGTTTGCCGCCTCACGGGCGACACATCAAAAGATTTATTGCTTCTCAATTATTCTAAACTAGTTTATTCCAGATTATTCGTTCATTTTGCCTATATAAGCGGGTGGATGGCCCGAACGTTAGTTCAGTTCTATTTGAGCTACCGAGGTGATAACTTGGACAAGCGATATCCTAGCAAACTGCTCGAGCCGTCAACTTGCTTTGTGACTTTGTTTGCATCTTGAGTGGTTACTAACTATAGTTTGTTATTAAGTTTATTGAACGAAAAATAAACAAAAATGTTGTCTGGTGGAAAGAAACGAAAAGTAGATGCAGAGGGTCGCCATTTTCAAAGAAAATTGACTGAAGAATTATTTTTTATCTTGCACAATAGTAAGCCTATTTGTTTGCTGTGTAATGAATCCATTTCAGTAATGAAAGAATTCAATATAAAGAGGCATTACTCAACTAAGCATGCTACGCTGCACTCACTGACAGGACAATTAAGAACAGACAAAATCCAGAAGCTTACCGCAAATTTGGAAAAACAGCAACAAATGTTTCATAAACAAAGAACACAACTTGATAATGTTGCAAAAGCTAGTTTTATAGTTAGCTCAAAATTGGCAAAGGCATTAAAACCATTTGGCGAAGGTGAATTTATCAAGGAGTGTATGCTAGAAGTTTGCGGTATTATGTGTTCTGAAAAGAAAAAAGAATTTGATAAAATTAGTTTGTGAAGACGAACTGTTGTTCGACGTATAGAAATGATGGCTAATGATATAAAAACAACATTGACTGACCGTATGGCTGGTTTTGAATCATTTTCCATAGCATTAGACGAGAGCACCGGCACTGATTTGTCTGACACAACTCAACTGGCTATATTTATTCGAGGTGTTGATAAGGAGTTCACTCTTACTGAGGAATTGCTTGCTTTACAGCCGCTAAAAGGAACCACTACAGGAGAGGATATTTTTATTGAAGTTCAAAAGGTATTCACAAGTTTTGGCTTGCCATGGTCAAAATGAATTGGAGTATGCACTGATGGTGCACCTTCTATGGTCGGCTTACGTAAAGGTTTCATCGGAATTTTGAATGAAAAAGCAACAGAATTAAATGTGCAAAAAGATGATTTGATAGTCCTTGATTGCATTATCCACCAACAGAACTTGTGTTTTAAGTCCATTCGACTCCAGAATGTTATGAATGTGGTAGTAAAAACCATCAACTTTATTCGATCCCGAGGGCTTAACCATCGTCAGTTCAAGGCGTTTTTGGATGAAATATCAGCTGAATATAACAACGTAACATATTATTGTGAAGCTGAGCAAAGGAAAAATGTCGAAATTGTTTTAGGAGCTTAGAAATGAGATAGCAGACTTTATGAAAATAAAAGATAAACCACTATCTGAATTAAGTGACCCAAAATAGATATGTGACTTAGCATTTCTGGTCGATCTTACAGGCTATTTGAATGATTTAAATTTGAAACTTCAAAAACAAGGACAGTTAGTAAATGATTTGTACAGCCATTTAAAAGCGTTTCAGATCAAACTACGCTTGTGGGAGTCCAGATGCTGTCTGGTAACAGTTACCATTTGCAACACGCTCTCTGCGTATGAAAATATTGCTTATGCTCAATATGCTGAAGAACTCAAGTTACTGTCGGAACAATTTTCGAACAGATTTTGCGACTTCAAAAACATGGAAGACTGTTTCAGTTTATTTGCTACTCCTACAACATATATTGTACAAAATGCTCCAATACACTTACAAATGGAGTTGATCGAGATTCAAGAAAACTCACTCCTAAAATCCAAATTTGAAGACGTAGAGTTGTGCGATTTCTACAAAAAATACCTAGAAGACAATTTTCCGCAGCTTAGAAAATTCGCAAGAAGATTGATTTGTGCGTTTGGCAGTACTTATAAATGCGAACAGTTCTTTTCATTGATGAAAGTTAATAAATCAACAGATCGTACAAGACTGACTGACGATAATTTGGAAAATTCTTCACGTCTTTGTGTCAATCCAAATATCGATGGATTAGTTTCCCAAATTCAAGCTCAAGTGTCTCATTGATTTCGGTGTATTTAACTTTCGTAGTTTGTAACAATTGCAAATTTAACGATTTAATTATAATGTATCATTTTTTAAAATTTCATTTTGTTATCTTAATAAATTGTACTATAATAACATTGTCTGTCGTATTATTTCATGTCTAATATCTATCGCAACAAATATTATCACTACTTTAAAATGCACTAAGTACTTTTAAACGCGGCCCGCGAACGTATTTGCAAGCTAAAGTTTGGCCCTCAACATGTCAAAGGTTGCCCATACCTGCTCTATAATGTACCCAAGCAAGCGCATGCACCACCCCAATGCCTGATCTCAAGTCTACTGAACACATTTGAGCCGAAATAGAACACAGGATACGGAAATGCAAATAATAACCAATAAACAATCTATAAAAGATGATCCTCCGTGAAGATGTCCAATGGTCGAAACTAGTCTGAGAAAATATAAATCAGTGAAACAAACCAAGTGTTTTAATTAAATTTCAAGATTTAAAAAAATGCGCTAAACAAGGTTTGGGTTAAAATACCAGTAGTGTAACTGAAAATCGTGTGCTGTCAATATTAACACGGCTACAGGCAGTGCTGTATTTACTTGAAGGACCTAGAAAGTATTAATATTTTTGTTTTTAAATATTTTAAAATGAGATATTTTTTCCGTAAGATTATGTTATGATAGTGCGATTATGCCAATGAAAAATTATCTACATATTTTTATAATACACTGTTAAATAAATGACGTGTCCATAGACTGCAATGATTATCTTTGGTGTATGTAGACCTTTGTAGCTAACTGTATCTTACCTGTAAAAATACTTTCAATCTATCTAATGGAGCTGTACACGTCCTGGACACGGCTCCGGCAATTCCTCCAGCTGCCAAATGCCTCCACCACATCCCGGTTTGCATCTCGTTCTGGGTGAAGTCATCAGGGACGTTCATGTCCTCCCCAATGTCCAAATACTGCAACATCGAGAAAGGCAATTGTGAGATCTCTCGCAAAAGTAACCTTTAGGGAAATACTTTTATTTTCCCGGCCGGCGTTAAAATCATCCCGTCAGTATCGGCAGACATTGCACTCGGGAAATATAACGTTAAGATCAAAGTAAAACAGAAACCAAACTAAAAAATATTCTCCTTATGTAGAAATGTCAGGTGCACAATTGACACTTGTCAATTTTTTTGATGTGATGATTTTAATTAAAATAGTTTTATTACAAATATACCGGGTGTTGAATTGTAAAGCGGGATTTACATATAAAATTTGAAATGTGTTAATATTGGCTTCCCTAACTATTTGACAGTATCGGTCTTAGTATATAATTTTTAAAGCTTATTACGGTGAATAAGTTGGTACCGTAGTTAATGGTTTCTGTTAAGTATTTACCGAGAAAATAGCGAAAACTTTTAAACAGTGATAGCCATTTTTGTAATACATATATTACAATAAAGAGCCAGGGATAATGTAATTTAGACAAATTAAAAAAAACTTGGTTAAAAAATAGTCAAATAATTAAATCGCTTATTTTATTTTCCCTCTATTTGTGTATAATTAAAACAGAGATTAAAATTGGAAACACTTTTTATTGACACCTTGCAGCCCCATCATAAAAAAAGTCTTATTAATAGACGTTAAAAGAAAGTCTTAAAACTTCAGGACAGTCTTAAAACCTGCCCCAAAATCGGCTACTACTACTTTATAGCAATTATTAAAACATCTGCTGGGGCAGTGATTAATTAGCAACCTTTTTAATTACTGTGCCACATAGAAAACAAAAAAAATCTTGTTTGGTCCACAGTGGCAGATTTATAATTTTTCAACCTAGAGGCTGAAATATTATGCCATCTAGTTCTAAATAATTATTTCCAAAATAACGGATTTAGAAAAAAAAAGACAGAGTAATGTTAAATAAATGACTAAATTATTAAGAAATTTAATGACTTTAAATAGAATTACAAAAAGTGAAAGATCGCTGAAATTACTTAAACTGCCTAGAAATTATACCATCTTCAAAAAATCATACAAAAATCGACTTATTGGCGGATTTTCATAAAAAAATATTGTAGAAATATGAAAACTTTGTTTTAATAAAAAATCTTAACAACATTACAAAGATCATTTACATGAAGGATGGGGTTTTAAAAATTGAAGTATTCGAATATTTATTTTAAAACATTCGAATATTTCGATTATTTGAATATTCGAAATTAAATATGTTTTTTAATAAATATCTGAATACTTCAGTTTTAAAATTGTCCAGTGTTAAACAAAACATGTATCGTTATTTAATTTAATCTTGTGATAGATTAACAATAACTAAGTACATTTTTAACGCCTGATTTCAAGCAAAGTTTAAAATATAAAATTATTAAGACTGCGAATTTTTCGAATTGAAGTATTAATTATTCTTTAAAAAACATACAAATATTTGAAATATTCGAATATTTAAATAGTCGTTCAAAGACATATCGTATCTATTAATTATTAGAAAGACACTAAACAACACAGCAGATTTTATTTTTTTTAAATATGTCTGTTAAGAAATCGCCAAACCTTATTATAATCATTAAAAAATAAATCGTGAAACTTATCAACAATAACGATTAAAATAAAGCAAAATTATGCAAAATGAGTGAAATGAAGCCTTTAGAAGAAAACAAACAAGTGTCTACTTGCTCTTGCTAGTTTCCAAATTATTAAACTTGAATGTTTGAATAATGTTATGGCACGTTTAAAAGAAATTATTACTTTCTAATTTTTGTTGCCTACGACCTTCAATTTATGCATCGATTAGCAGAGCTCTACGTTTCAGCACTAGTGCTTAAATGATAAATGCCTTTTAAATCGGACTTACTTTTTTAAACAGTTTTTCTTTTCGGTCATTTATGACAGTTGATGAGCCACTAAAAAAAACATATTCGCGTATCTATCCAAAATGTAAATTAAAATAATTGTTGCAGAATATCTAAATCATAACAAATATGAGCACAACGCCAATGACGCCGTGCGACTCGGGTATCATCTAAACGGTTTTCAGAAATGCAAAACAAACTTTGTTTACTAAACATTATATTTATTTACATGTGTTTGTTAGATGATAAAAAATGTATGCCAAAAGATTAATTTTATGTATATTGTAGAAAATACTGATCGCAGATAAAATGTTATAGACAACTTGTGCGTGAAGTGCTTATGGGCACGATTTGTGAGTTTAGGACCTAAATAACTATTTAATGCCGAAACCCGTAAACACGAAGAACTGTAAATCATATTACAGTAGCTTAAATGAGAGAAAAAATCAAAGTAGTTACTGATGATACACTCGCCTTCATCATAATGAAGTTATCATTATCACAAAATTCGGATCGAATTTTTCTAAGCAACTGCGGGCAGCACAATTTGTCTCAGAGAACAGCATGCAGCCCGCGGGCAGTGGCTTGCTTGCTCATCACTCTACTAAGGTATTAATATTATTTACATTAATAGGGAAAAGCTTTATTATTGAAATTTTTACTTTAAAATATTTTACCGTTATTTTATTTTACTTTCTACTAACTAATTTTCAAGAACCTACCGGAAGCACAATGGGCCTAATGAAGCCTAAGTGCAGTGCAGAAGAATTGCGCACTCCTCAAAGAACCAGAACTAGGACCTACCGGAGTGTTAACATTTTCACTTTACAAAAATATTAATAAGATTGTACCCAGGTTATTTTATAAGTTAGTACTTAGTAACGGTACAACTTTTGGCAATACTATCTACATACTTTCATAGCACACCAAAAACGAATACATGAATAAATAAATATCTGATAAGATAATACGGCGAGTGTAATTGCATTTATGCTAAAGCAGCGGGTTTAACGCAAATTTCCGGGCATAGCTCGTCTTCTGCCAAAAAAATGCTCGACCAATTCTAGAAATAGACCACTGGCAAGGAATCACATAATCTCCATTAAATAATCACTTGCATAATAAATCAAAAGGGAATGATAAAATTATATATTGTACTCGTACTAAACAACATTTTGTTTAAAAGATTTTAAATCAAAGAACTAAATATTATAACTTGTTTTCTATACTTCTTAAATCAGCGGTTCCCAACAGCAATTCCAATCTATAGCAGCCCACTTCAATGTAAGGTGAGACGACTTGTTAAAATTAGTTTATTTGCTGGGTAATACAGTTACCGATTATTTTACTGAGATAGTATCATTGGCAGCTCGTGATAATTTTTATTGGAGGGGCTTCAGGCATATACATACGGGGAATTTTTCTCTTATGTATACATAACCCGATGTACATTTTCCGACATTTCGATGACCTTATGGACGAACCGCCACTGGGTAGTATATTAAGTTAGGTTAGTTGGCAGATCATACTGTAAGCTATTTTGAATGGGTTACTTAACAGTTCAAACTTAAAAATCAACGACCTAAATAACTAGCAACCAGCCTAATCTTAGGTTCAGCAAACCAAGTATTCAGCTACTAATTTAACTAGCTGGCAGTTAAGCTGGAGAGATGCCGTGAAATTGAGTTAGGTGATGAATGACTTTCAAGTTGAATTAATTGCCAGTTATTAAAGTAATCAATCTAACTTAAAAAGCTAATAACTAGTTTAACCGAGAGTTAGGCAAATTATGTAATCGCAACTAATCTAAGTAGCCACCACATAAGCTAACATTTGTGAATTTAGGTTGTGTCACGTGCAGACGCTTTCAGGCTAATTTCGTATGTTAATTGCTAGTTACTTAGATTGTGTTAATTGCTGGTTACTTAGATTGTGTTAATTGCTAGTGACTTAGATTGTGTTAATGACTAGATATTAAAGTAATTAGCAACTAACCATCAAGTGTGAGGAAAACTCTTACTAATTTTAATATAGATTCAAGATCTTGTGTCGCGAAATATCAAAAATCTGGCATTGGATTCAATAAAATAACCGAATATTACATAGTTTTTCGTGTATGTATCAAATAAAATTTCCTTCTATCAAATGAAAAAAGTCAGTTTTATTACAACACATTTCTATATTTGCCAAATGGCTTTCTCTATTTATCAAATAAAAATCCTATTTTATTGAAATTAAAGATTGTGGAAGAATGTCAAATAAAACTGAAAATTATTAAACATTTAAGAATACATCAGCAAAAAAATTGACTACTACTAATAAGACTATGCTAACAAAATTAAAGAAAGACACATTTTTCTCTCTCCAAATAATCGCTTGAATATGATTCAATATATATATGAAGTTCTAGTGTTCTGAAATCTGATTATTAAAAAACTTAAATACAAAGCATATTTTTATTATTAAGAATTGAGTTTTTGATACATAAACTAAACAATCTTTCTATTAAGTTTACGAAGGATCTGTAAGATAGCAGAAATACAATTGGAAAATCATTTGATAAAAGGTCAATTGACAAATTTTGAAATATTATAATATAAAACTGGCATGTGGGATTTTAATTTTATAAAAGGGAATTTCATTTGATACATGGTGAAAATAAAATGAAAAACCCTGTAAAATGTATCGAATAGGAAGACAAATCCAAGGCGTTTATGGGTTAGTTGTATAAGATATTTAATCTTAAATGTTGAGAAATTGTTTAAAAATATGCCATAAGAAGTTGGTGAGGTGCAACAGTTTTTTTAAGATTTGCATAAGGATCCAAGTTTCTACTGCTACTAAACAAGAAAATGTCTAATATATCAACCTTTGTTGTCCATGGCCTACTAGGATAATCCTTATGAAATTTTCTATTTGTATTTTTGATCTAGCCAAAGAGCTGGAATTCTGTATAAAGTAGGTATTCACGTTTATGCCAACTCATTTATAAAAAAATTATACAAAAAATTCTCCATAATAACCATTTTCTTTGCAAATCAAGTTTAATTGTGGCTCAATAATTTCGAAAAACAAGTTATTTTTCTTTAAATTAAGTACAGGTATTAAATTCAATTTAAGTATGTATTTAGTTTTGATTTATTACTAATAATATTCTAACGAGTGGTTTCTATTCGTTGATTAGGCATGAAGTAAATATTTAAGTTTAGAAACGCCTGAAAATTTGGTTCCACATTTTCATGCTTCTCTATACTAATATTTGCTATACGCGCCAGGCGTATTAAATGATGGTTTACTGTGGAATTTGCAAAACACTATTATATATTATATTCGAGTAATTCCACTAAATTTGGTAAATACTAATATAAAAAAGTAAATCGAATACGAATTGATTTTTATTAATTTATAAGATTTTTGTCAATTAAAAAAAAAATAAGTTCATTATTTCATCAATTTAGACACATTTTTATTTTTCTCACAATAAAATTTGATTAAAACCGAAGCTCAATTTGTACAACTAAATTTATTGACAAATGAACACAATTCCTACACACTTCATGCAGCTTTTCGTATTTCTAAATCAAAATAAATATGGCCAAGGCCGGCACTTTTAGATTTGCAACATTTTTAGCATTACATAATCATTTAAATATGTATATTTTAACGGTCGATTCTAAAATTAAAAACTCGATCCTCTGTAGTTTTATAGTAATACCATTAATTAAAGTATAGCAAAAATGTTGTTTCTAACTTATTTTTTTTTTTAATTTCCAGATATTTCCTATTGACTATTATCACCGGAGAGCGTTTCCGGAGTGACTCAGTCACATTCCGACTGACGTCACGAGGATTTTGACGCACACCCACCGGCAGACTTTCAAAATCTAATTACGGCGACTCGAATCATTGCATAAGTCTTGGCGCAAAAGTTCACACACGTGCAAAATAGTAACGAGATTATTACAAATCCCTCCAATGGGAGTGCAATATTCAGCTTTGATATGCAGAAAAAAATGTGTCGCGATGGCTTCGAATATTTGGTTGGTTATCGCTCTCTGTGTAAGCTTGTTGCTAAGCGCGGAGGATCAAGGACGAAATATCGCAGAACGCGCTTTCACGTAGTATTATTAACTTTTGTCATTATTTTTTTGTTGTTGACAGGACAGTGTGATATTTAAAAATAGTTTTTTTCGGCTATTTTGGCGTTTTCTTTGTTGTGTTATGCAAGAAGCTGTTTGCAATGCCTAAAATAGGGAAGGAGTTGATTAACCTATATCATTCATAAAATCAGGACGAGATATTTATAATCTATTAGAATAACATGTTCAATCACATCATTTAATGACAGAGCTGTTCCGAGTACAAATAAAATGTACTCGAGTAATGTCTACACAAAGTGTACTCGAGTATCAAGTACAAGTACGCAACAATAAGTAATTAAGTACTTATATCAATAATAAATAAATATACGAAAAAGTAGTCTTTGATCAAAAATGTTTTTGTATATTTTGCATTTTACATTAAATCTGTGTTTTATACGCGTGGCGCATGAAGTAAAGTTTCGAGTTTACAAAAGCTTGAAAATTTGGATTTGGGCGCTACCATAAATCCAATTTTTTAGACTTTTCTAAACTCGAAATTTTACTTCATGCTTAGTCTGAAGGTGGAAAACACTCGTTAGTATAATACCAGGGAATTTAAATTTTAGTCGATTTAAAAACAAATACCACTTGAATCTGATCTAACATAGCTTGCAATCTGATTAGAAATATGTTATTCAAGTTCACAAAGTGACATCTAACCTCATCTAACCCAACTCATCAAAATTAATTCTAACCTAACCAAACTCCATAAAATGACATTTAACCTAACCATGCTTATTCGAAGAGTGGATAACAGTCATTAGTAGTTTTAAATTGAACTATATCATAATGAATTTACGTCAATGTCGATATTTTTAGTCGATATTATTAACTCATGCCAACATGTTTTAATTTTATGCCAATATCGTAATTTTTGGTCATTTTACGTCAGTGTTGTAGTTTATGTCAATGTCGGTATCGAAATTTTATACCATGTCACTTTTGAAACGTCCATACTTTCAATTTATGGTCAATCTATTGTCATTTTAAGTGAACGTTATTTTGAAATATTATATTTTTCTTTAATATTTTCGACATTGTTGTATGTGACGTAAAATATCAATTTCGATAAAAATGCCATTCCAAAAAATAGGATCACCCGCTTTGGTTTTTTATTATTTGAAATATCAATTTGTTTTTTTTTTACGTTTATACTATAAACAAATTAGAGTTTAGTGATAATGGAGAAACTTTTGTTGTACTCTTATTTCAATACTCGACCAATCTAAATTTTCAGGTTTTCAAAACTCGAAATATTACTTCATGCTTAATCAAGGTGTGGAAACTCTCGTTAGAGGCTTTAAATTAAAACTCTATTAAAAAATTACGAATGCATGAGAATCTACATCATATACATCGAGATATTTATACTTACAAAACTTCCTATTTTAATAATCCTAAAGTATGATCTTGATTATTTAGATTTAAAATAAAAGATTTGTAAAATCACAATTGATTTTTCTTAATTATTTTAAAATTTCAATTGCTATATAGCCCAAAAAAATCAAATCGAATCGATTTTAAAATGTATAATATTATTCTACAAAGCTAGGCAAACTCATAAGCAACATTTAAAATAACCCTGTTAAAGTGATTAAATATCTGATGTGTTATTGATTACTAGATTATTCTGCACAATTTTTAAAAACATCGATAGATTAAGCAAATTTTAGGAGACTAGACAAAATGTACACATTTTTACTCATATTTCTTTATGCGTATTATTTAGTCTCTTAAAATACATTTATTAAATCTATCGCTGTTTTCCAAACTTTTCTAGAAATTTCTATCAATCGTCACGACCAAATATACCTCAATAATCTTCAGACGTGCTTTTGATACTTTAATTAATTTCTTAGACATTCATCCAAAACTTGGGAAAATTACTATACACATACTTTTAGAAAAAGATAAGATAACAGAGTAATGTTTGATTACAGTAAATATCTGCCGTATTAGTAACTGTTATCAATGGAAAGTATTATTATTATTAGATTAATGAATTGCTAACAAGGATAATAAAACTATCTACTAACGTCTATTAATAAGGCAGTATAGTCTCTAGAAACATCTAGAAGTCTTGAACATTTTTAAAGTCCTACAACTTGCAGCATTGAAATAATCCAAAAATTATTACCACGGCTAGACCTAACCTACCTTAATACAATTCACCTTACTTGAATGTTGAATTTAAATAAAAGGTGTAAATAGTATTGCATCAACCAGCCTCGATTTATGGTCTTGTGTAACGTTAATGTAAAGTTTAAATACAGGGCATTTTTAAAAAAATATACAAATCTTATTTCAGGATTTCGTTATTTTTATAAAAAAGTTTCATTTGAAGCTTCTAACGAGTGTTTGTATTCCTAGGTTAGGCATGAAGCACCACGCGTATAAAATACTAATTTTAAGTGAAGTTCAAAATATACCTACTGCTTAACTTTGATGTTACGTTAATTGATATTACAAATATTCAGATTATTACATAAAATTCTGTTTTAGAATCTATTTTGTTAACCCGTAAAAGTCCTTGGATAAACACAAAAAATATTTTTAGGCAAAGTAATCTCAATATGAAATAATTCCATTCGCACATCAATCACAATTTATTTCGTAGCAAATGATTTACTGAATTGACTTAAATCATTCTGTTTTGACTCGCGAGCCCGAATAATCCAAATTACCTTTAATAGCAATTGGTTGAATATGTAAAGGAAATCTTCCACGGCATCGGGAATTAAATTGGTCGCCTCCTGTTCGTACATGTTGGCACCCTTGTTAAGCCTAGTATCACAAAACTTCTTATAACTAAATATCACAGCCAGTTTACACGGCGAGTAGATCCACCGGAATGTCGAGAAGATTATAGAAAATCCGACAGACTGGTGATGTTCAGAAAGAATGAAAGAAAAACGTAACACGACAGAACGCGAATAAGTTTGAACGAAAACTGGCCGGTCGCGCGGTATGAATGGTGTAGATATAAGTTTTGTTTGAGTGGTGGGGGGAGTGAGATAGGCACGGTTTAGCAGGCAGCATTGTCTAACATTAAGTGTGAATTTGTTTGCAAAAATGGTACTTCTACTTAATTAACATTATTATCAGAGTGGATTCTAACAATTAACAAGATTAATAATTTTATGAAACAACAAAATGCCTCATTTGTTTTGTTTTTAAGCTGTTTATACTGAAGTCGTAAAAAGTATCTACAAACGTCTGCAACTTTTTTGAAAGATAACTTAATTTCTATATTTTAATCATGTTAATAATTTACGAGATACGAATAAAACGCTAAAGGCCCGTAACAACTAGAACATTTGCCCGTTGCGTGTCACCATAACGTTGCCCCGTTGCACCTAGTGAGTAAGGGGAAGCGTTGCGTTACACCGTGTCAACTCATGGCACGGTGCAAAGCAACGGAGCATCAAAGGAATTGACAGGTTACGGCAGTGTGGTAGTTAGGATGGGTAGGCGTATCAATGAAGTCTCTTCTTATTTTTCCTCCGATCAACCACGAATATTTAGGAATTACTCGCTCCCATTCCCGTGTCATCTACTCGTAACTTGATTATTTTCAAAGCACGCGTTCATGATACAGATTAAAAGATCGTATCGATTACAGCGTGTCCCCGTTGCGGAACACTGTAACGTGACATTTTGGGTCACGCAACAGTGTTACAGATTGCTTATTTTAACCAGTATCATCGACGCGATCATTCAAAATGAACATGGATGAGTAAACGACACACAAGTGAGAGCAAGCAGAACATAGCCCGCGAATGGAGGGCAAAGAAGTACAGACTCTGCTACACGCCTACCCGTCCCAACTCCAAAAATGACGTAACGCAACAATTGCGTGACATCGTGGCCAAATTGGATACGTTGTTATGCAACGCTTCCCCGTACCCACTAAGAGTAACATGCAATGTTACGGTATTCTGCAACAGGTGAACGCTTCAGTCGATACGAGTCCTAAAAGAAGAAGTCCGTTGCACCATGGTGTGACATCAAATGTTACGTTACGGTGACACGCAACGGGAAAATATTCTAATCAATGCAGGTCTTTAGAGCGTATTCACACAAGGCCACTTTTAGTCGCATCACAAATGTTTTACAGATCACAGCCCCGTTATATAAATCACAGGAGCTTGACACACGAACCGCAACCGGTGTAAGGTTGGCGGTTGCAAATCGTGTATAACGGAGTTTAGCGTATAAAACACTGATCTGTTATGAAGTTCAAAAACACCTATTTTATCTTTTATTACTTGAAGATGCTCGTTCGTTTCGTTTTTTTATCTTATTAAAAGAAGGGCGCTTTAAAATCTTCCTATGTGCGGGTGTCGCGAGTTAAAAAAATTTGGGAACCACCGGTCTAAACAAAGAAACGTTAATTTGATTGTACTTTTTTATAAATACAAGAATTTCAATTAATTTTGAGTATCTGAAAATAGTATAGATTTTTTTTGTTCACATAAAAACATAGTTTATTTATTTCTAGCCAATATCTGTAAATTTATCAAATTCGTTGATTAGTATCGAAATAAAACAAGAATAAAATTTGAAATAAAAACACTTCGTTTGTTTCACTAACGTTTTACTTATTATTCCGACTAGTTTCGGCTTCTAGCCATTATCAAGGAATGTACATTCCTTGATAATGGCTAGAAGCCGAAACTAATTGGAATAATAAGTAAAACGTTAGTGAAACAAACCAAGTGTTTTTATTTCAAATTTTATTTCAATCATGTTTCACCAAGTGATTAATGAGAACATTGTGAAAGATATTTTAAAACAAGAATTTTCTATATTTTTATAATCCTAGTGATTTTTTAGCTTCTCTAGTTTTTTTTTAACTAAAGTAACTTTAGTTATTTCAATATCTTAACAAATAAATCAATCTTATTGTTTTTCACATCAAAACTATATATATGTTATCATTTCTTTTTACAATTCCTGTTGATTGCAACGGAACCCCAGATTCAGATTTTTTGTTTTTCTGTTGGAATTGCTGAAATAAAACACATTTTTTTTTTTAATTTTCCATCATTTCAGCCATCTTTGAACTTCTACAATATTACAACTTTATTTATAAAAACTACCACTTTCCCCGTCAGTCATATACCGGTGTATTTTAGATTCTTTCCAGCCTTCTATTTTATGTATTTATTCGGAGCGCCTAGATTTACAAAAAACGGTGTAATATTTAAACTATTCAACCTACTGGATTTTAAGTATTTCAACAGCCTCTACAACTTTAATTTGAAAGATTTTTCAATATGATCAATAATTGAGACAATATTAAAAAAATCGAAAACACGCTAAGAGTAAACTACAACTAGTTTCCGTATTCTCACCAAAAGCTTTTCAGATCCTATGATTGTAATAATAAGCTAAAGTTAAAAGTTTCATCTCAATATCGTTAACAGTTTTTGCTGTACAGTTTAATTAAACAGACAAACATATTTCAAAAATGGTCTTAACCGACCTGGGGAACTTCAAAACGGATATATTCGCTAAAATATTTGATTTAAAAATGTTCACGAAAACAAAATGTTCCCTTTGTAGTAGGTACATACGGAGAAAATAAACATGAAGATTAAATTACCCTTTTAATTGCCGGTAATTTAACGAGTATTTATGCTTTTCATTTGTAAATACACTTTATAAACACGCGTTATTATCATTGTATTGTGAAATATATATTATTGATTTCTTTCTGATACGAGGAAATATTTCATAAATCTGAAATTGTGTTGCATTAGGTTGATATCTAATATTTTTTTATTACGAACCAGTCACAGTTTAAAACCACTGGTACTAAAATTAGCAATCACACGCAGCAACGTGATTCAAAAGTAGCAGTTATGCTACTTATTACAGTCAAATATGATAGCTATTTGCTAATATAAACAAATTCGACAGGTAATTATAATGAATGAAGCAGTTTAGTACCTACTTGTAAAGAACATTTGATTAGGAAGCTGATTCTCAAAAAGTACACGGAGCATACTTTTTAGAAAAATAAATTTTAATATTTGTCCGAAAAATAGGCAAGCTATGAAAAAAATGGTTTGTTTTAGTTTGTAGATAACGGTGTGTATAAGTTTCATTTTATGCATTTCTTGTATTTTTAATATTTTAGAAGATAAGCTGGACAATGAACAATCAGATACCCTGTATACATGTGCGTTCACAGTTTCTCATTTATTATTAAAAATTAACAATTTGGAAACTAAATGCTCTATTAACATAAAAAAATAAGTTAACTTATGCATATCTTGACTTCCTTTTCACAAAATTTCAAAGGAATAAGCATGCAAATTACACAGAAAACATAAATGTTGAGATTACAAAAAGTTTATTGGAATATTTCACGTCAAAAAAAGTTATATTTATACAAAATAGGAACTAGAAAATTCTCGTACATGCAAAAATTGTCTTAGTACCCATGTGGCGGGGCATAAACGTATACAGGGATTTTTTTAAGTAAAGCTTCTAACTAGTGTTTATCCTTCTTTATTAAGCATGAAGTAAAATTTTAAGATTAGAGAAGCCTGAACATTTTCAGGATTTTCTAAACTCGAAATTTGACTTAATGCGCCACGCGTTTAAAACACTAATTTAAAATAAAGTTCAACATATGCTGCTTACATTAAAGTCTACTAATCCACTAAAAAAATCTGTTATCATCACAACTTTTGCTGATGCAATCAATACAATTTATTTCTCTCGCTCCAATGACGTTGTTTTGTAATACCTGACCACTGACCTTTTATTGACATACAATTCAATTGAAAGTATCTACTTGAATTTTCATTAATTTTTGAAGTCTGTAAACGTTATCAGGCTACGCTCTTAAGTAAATTCACTCTGTCAATGTTTGTAAGTGATAACACAATTCTGCAAGAACAAAAAGTCATGGTGGAATAATAACGGATCCAGAATATTCCAGTCGAGAGATGTCTGCAGGGTGTTCTAAATTATCGGGCCACCATTGGTAACTTTGTTTCTTTGCTACGAAGTCGGTTAAATTAGCAAACTAGTAGTACAGTACGATGGTGTAAAGAGGAAAACAAGTGAACCTCCGGTTTTCGATTTATTCGCAAAAACTGTATTTTCGTTTAAATGGGATTTAAATGTTGTTATTGTGAATAAATCAAAAACGTAGAATTCACTTGTTTTTCTGTTTACACCATCATAATGTATGTAAAAAATACTACTAGTTTGCTAATTTAACCGACTTCGTAGTTCCAAAGATCACAATGTTACCAATGGTGGCCCGATAATTTAGAACATCCTGTATAGAAAGATGGGACCACTGACTTAATGCTGCAGCTGAGCATAATTCGACCCGTATAGAGTGAGCGGAAAGGTCGACAAACAGAGAATATCGCTGTGAATAAATTTAGGCTCAATTTCACTGGCGGTCATTTTAGTCTTTAAATAAATGGATATAATATTACAGAATAGTAGATGTTACTTAACTTGTCATAAAGATTAGGTTAATAGTTGAAAAACAAAGTGCTTGTAATTGTTGTCTAAGAAAATGTTTTTTTATGATCGTGTACAAAAGATTAAAGATGGTTATTGTACAAAATCTTAGATTTGTAATTTCCAAAGTTTCTCAATGTGAAGGCAATTTCGAAAAATAAATTTGTCTATGAAAAGATTTTCTTTGTGGTTCTACAAAACATTGAAAATTACTTATCTACACAGTTATAGATTTTTCGAGTTTCTCAACTAGGTTAGATTATAACTAAATCACAACGTATCATATAACCTAACTGCACAGCCTTTTTTCACAACATAAAATGTCAATAAACAGTTGTTCTGTAAATTTTAAATATGGTTCTTTTACAAAATTGTAGAATTAAAGCTTTCCAAAACGTTTAGACATTATAATTTAAATCAGGGGTTCCCAAACTTTTAAACATTGCGACCCACTTTTTTAGAAACCTAATTTATAGCGATCCGCTTTAGCCAAGACGTAATTCATGCTTTCTTAAAAATGTATTCTTTTGTTTTCACTTTTGTTATATCTTATGAATTCTTATTAAGAAATGCATGCATCACACAATTTCAAACAAACGAAGGGGGCATAAATGCATTAACATTTATATATATAAACTTGAGATAAGATAAAAATTTACACATTTTTACAAAGTTTAAACAAATTATATTTATTTCCTTAACAGTTTCATCAAAATTTGTTTTTTACTGTAATTTTTGTTTCATAATTTTTCAAAGAAACTGCAAACTTGTTGCATTTTAAATAAAGTTAATGTAATTCTGATTTCAGATCTTAGATTTCAACAAAGTTTTCATCTCTCACTTTTCTTAAGCTTTCACTTTTTTTTCAAACCCTGATTTAAAGAAAATACTATTTGTGCAATAAAAAATACGCTAATTAACTATTCCTTGGGAGTTTTATCAACATCTGATTACTGGTTAAATTTCCCTACAGTGTGGAAATTAAGTAGCGGACAAATTCGGTAACTCCGTTAATATGTATGATAAAGAAAAAATCTAAAAGTACACCTCTTTTAATTGTTTCTTGAACATAAATTTAAATAACTGTGCATATGAAAAACATTTTTTTAGATTTTTCAAAAAAATGTTTTAAAAGTTGTGATGTCATCAATATATTTTTTTAAATAACAACCTATTTTTTTTTATTTTTGATTTCGGTAGAGTTTATTAATCTGTTTTCAACCATACAAAATTTTGCATAGGCTACATAAGAAAACATTTTGTCTAAATTTAGAATTTAGAAAAGCGACTGAACCAAATCTAAATTTTACTTCACGCCCCAGACGTATAAAACACTGATTTAAGGTTAATACTGCGTTGCGGTATATTTTAAACTTCACAATATTCATTGTGCTACACCTCTGACGCATGAAGTAAAATTTCGATTTGAGAAAAGCCTGAAAATATGGCTTGGTCGATCAAACGAAATTTTTAGGCTTTCCAAACCTCGAAATTTTACTTCATGCTTAATCAAGGACTTGAAACAGTTGATAGTTTTAAACTGAACGCTGTATGAGAAAAACATATTGTCTGAATATTTACAGAGCACACATCGGGATGTGTACACCTAAAAGAAGTTTCCCACTATTTTATTTTAGAAATTTTATGTATGAGAAAAAAACATAAACATCTGACGTCTACTCATCTTCTTCGTGTAGTAATAATATAATTACCACCTTCATGTTAAACGCCACAAATAAAGCAACTTTCCACAACTATCAACTAAACACAAACACAATTCTAGCCAATCGCTAGGGCTCTCTGAGTTTTTGCACAAAATACCTGGATTAAATCTTGATGATGCTTCCATTAACACTCTCTCGCGAAAAACGAAATAATTAACTATTCTAATTCACTGATAATTTCATTAATTACTACTAACTCCTATTAAATAAAATCCCGTGATAATTCGTAGACGGTACAAAGTCTGAACTGCGCATGTATCAATTTTTATCTAAATTCGTTTTTGATAACATGCACACTCACAGAAAAGTGAGCCTACTTACGAATAATTCGCACAATTAATGTGTGTATAAGTTTTGTACTTGAATATCCTCTAGACGTAATAATTCATGCTCATGCTTGCGTTTAACCTTGAGACAAAAAATGTTGAACACTGATAATAATTTCGTGTAAAGTTGTTATAGTGATTTAAAAAAAAACGTTTGAGAAGCTGAAAAAGTTAGAATTTTTCGTTTTCTTGAAATAGATAAGAGAGGATCTCTTCTTATCTATTTCAAGCAAACGACAAATCTTCAGCGTCACCAGACCAGTTCCTTCATGTTACATTATATAAAAATAACAGGAAGTTAAAGTGGTAACTTTCAAATTCCAAAGGGGGAAGAGACTTGATTCTTCTAATAATGGTGAAGGGTGAGTTTCTTAGAAATTTGTCTTCGACCAGTGTGTTTGGTGTTGCCAATACTAGAAGACAATTTATCTGCCCTTAGTTTTTCCGAAATATCTAAGAGGATAGGAAAAAAGAACCAAAGATTTGCTTTTCGTCAAAATAAAGGAGCAGTACTTTCCAAATTTAAAAAAAAAGTTAGTTTCTGCTACTTGATTATATGTCTGTGGTCGTTTTTTGTGTCTACTTCAAATACAATATTTTTATTATCGAATTTCATTCAAAAACTTATTCAATAAGCGAATTATTCAAATTAGTTTAAAATTGAAATATTTGAATATTGGAATATTTAAATATTCGCATATTTGAATGTGGTTTTGAATCGATAGCTAATAGCGTTTTCTGCTTACTGCCCTAGTGCACACTTGTGCTGTACTCACTGAGGTTTTGCATTTTTTGCTGCACTTTTTGCATAACAATGGCCCATGCAGTGAGTGCTCCATTTCCAGTGCAGTTATTTTGGCGGACAAAATAACGCGGTTTGAAAACAGACAGCGGGATGACGGCACTGCCCGCGTTTGGTAGGCACCGATTCAGTGTAAGCCGAAAACGCTATAAAATTACAAAATTTTCAACCTTAATCAAAACATATACGAGGGCTCGTTTTTATATTCCAGGATTTAAATTTGAATACAATTTTTAATTATTGTGTTATTTAATCATATATGTATAGGTAATGTGTGTGACAAGTTACAAAGCAATTGCCGGAATATTAGTTCTACTACACAGGCCAACAGTATTTTTCGAATGCTGAACCCTTAATATGCCCAAGGAGTTTAAAATCACTCTAGCTTCAGGACAAATAATGGCAACCGTTTTTGGGACACTCAAGGAATTTTAATGATTTATTATTAGAAAAGGGGAAGCACAGTAACAGGAGAGTAATATGCTAGGTTAATACATTGTCTCAAAGAGTCTATCAAAGTGAAAAGGTGGTTAAAACTACACCACAAGTCAATAATTTCAAAAGATGTCATTGCTGAATGTGGCTTTGTAGGAAATGACCATCTGCCCCCCTGTGGCTACTTTTTGTTTCCAAATCTCAAAAAAAAGCTTTAACAGGGACAACATTTATTTAGTTAAGTTATTTAGTTATATGCCATTTTGCGGACAAGACAGAAGAATATTTTTATAATAGATTAAAGTTGTTGTTGAAAAGATGTAATCTTGTATTCAAAAGCAAAGAAACTATATTACAAAACACAATTTAATTTTTGATCTAGTCTCTTGTTTTCATGCCTAGTCTCAGAATATAGGACCAAATGACCAAATGTCGTGTCAAATATTTGCTTGTATCAAATATTTGTTTTATTGTTTGCCCACATTTTTCATTTCAAGATTCCAATATTTTAATACGATTTTAAATGAATATTCGAAAATTATTAGCCTTAATCAAAACATATCAAAATAAAGCACATTTTATATTTGCCAAATTGTTCACTGTAAAAAATATATATACATATAAATCCTTACTTAATTTTAATATTGGATTAACACTAATCAAGTAGGTATATTTAGAAAGTACACATTTATTTAGTGTGAGCGGAGAACCAAAAAATTAAAATAAAAAAATGTGTCTAAATTAGTGAAATTATGCACTTATTTACTTGAAAATTGAGAAAGGGCTGAAAAAATGTATCAAAAATTGACAAAAACCTTATAAATCGATAAAAATCTGTTCTATTTCGATTTACTTCAGTGTATTCGCATTCACCAAATTTAGTGGGAATACTCGAAAATTATCAAATGTATCCATAAGAAGTTAAAATTGTATTTGTCGAATTATAAACTTGGAAAATGTTAATCTCTTAATACTTTTTACTTTCCCAGATATGCAAAACAAAAGGAAAGTATTGTTTTCGCGAAATTTTCAAATCAAAAATTTTAGTGGATATATCCGTTTTGAGGTCCCCAAGTTGATTAAGACTATTTTTGAAAAATGTCTGTCTGTCCTTCTGTTCCCGCGATAAAGTTTAAACCGATTAAAGTTGTTAATATGACATTATAAACTAAAGCTTTCTATTACAATAGTAGTATCCGATCAAAATTTGGTGAAAACCGAAAAGTGGCAGTTTACTGTTAGCATTTTTTGTATTTTTCTTTAATATTGATCGTATTATCTATAACTTGTTAAGAAAAGTTGTAGATAATAGAAAAACATGCATTTATTGCATATTTACTTGTATGTATTAAATTGTCATACTGTCAGATCTTCATATTGATTTAAGTGTTCAATAATATTCTAAGGAATGTTTTCTATTCCTTGATTAAACATGAGGTACATGTTTTGAGTTTAGAAAAGCCTGAAAATTTGGATTGTTCGCATAGCGAAGTGAAACGACCATTCCAAATTGTTAGGCTTTTCTAAACTCAAAATATTTACTTCATGCACCAGGAGTATTATTAATAAAACAAACTAAACAAAAAAGTATTAGGAGATTGGCATTTAGCGTGTTTATAATTCGAAGATAGAAATCTTCTTCTGGCTATATTTAAAAATGTTCGAATATTCGCAGTAAATTTGGTGAATAGAAATATAGAAAAGTGAATCGAATACGAATAGATTTTGTATTAATGTATAAGGTTTTTGTCAAGTTTGTATAAATTTCTTCAGCCCTTTCTCAATTTTCAAGTAAATAAGTGCATAATTTTACCAATTTAAACATATTTTCATTTTTCTAAAAACTTGATGGTATTTGATCTATATTGGGCTCTCACTAAGACGAAATCCTTACTGCGCCACTGATTTAAACTATTCTTATTAGAATCCCAGCCTTACTTAAAATTGTATAATCCTTATTATCCGCGTCTAATAATCAACGATTTCAACTATACAGCGAGACCATTCACTTTCGAAACTTTTTCAACAAATTTCAATGCATTCCTTGACTGCCGTTCAGGTATTTCGTTTCACGGCTGGTGAATGGAATTTCGATCGAGTTGCACAACTTCGGCATGTGAAGAAACAAAAAAATGAAAAGGTGTATGAGTTTACTGTGTGTGGAACAAGCTAGCCCAATTGAATCCGGCCTTGGTCGAGCACTTGTCGGAGGCTTGTCCCGTACTCGCCTCCTCATTGGCCGACCGACGACAACTGGATACGTCACGGTTCGCGTTCGCGTTCGAAAGGTCACTTACTTCCTTGATAAAACTGAAACTTGACTCAGACAACTATTTTTTTTTTTGAGAAAAAAAAAAATGAAATACCCGCGGCGGTTTTGGTGCAGGTTTATAAACTTAAAAACTCGCATAGCAACAAGGAATAAGAATAGTGATTGAGATGGTCAAATATAGACAAGAAGTGTCTCCACAATTTATTTAAAATATCTCCACAAATTATTAAAAATCTCTTAACAATTTATTTAGGTACATCTTATTAATTTTTATATTATTTAACATTATCCGTCAAAAGGTTATCGACGTTTGGTTTTCTACCGTTACTTGTCGTCAATATTAGATTTTTCCAAAAATGGCGTGTACAATCGATAAAGTGAACAAATTATCAATAGGTATTTTGTGTTGCAATCTGCCCTTCAGCAAAAAAACAGAATTTATTTATCAGAATCTCCGAAGAATAAGAATTCCAATACGAATTAAACAAAGGGGATCGGGGTATCCCGCTTCACCGATTATATGCGCCATTTTTTAAAAATATCTAATATTAACGATTCTACTGCCTTCTATCATTAGTTAAAAAATTCTACAAGTAAACTTTACATACTTTTTTTCATACAAGGACTCACGGTCCCCGTAGAGGCCGTTTTTAGGATTACCGGGAACGTTTTCATTTTGCGACTACAGCGAAATCTATCACGAATTCAACAAAAAATCTTGGATAAAACCTACATTATTTTAGGTGTAGAATCCGAATATTTAATAAAAAGTAGGGGTTTCTATTTGAGATTTCAAGGGATCGATTTTTTTTTGTACGATGCATATTTGTCGAGATATTCAGTGGATAAATTTAAATGGGTCACCCGGTATATGAATTGATACGAGGGGCCGGTTTTATAGTCCCGTACTAGGCATATTTATTATAAGTGCGTGAGATAGGTGCCGCGAATACTTTCGTCATTTCAAATGTTTGTCCGGATAGAGATACGTTAACTATTGTTGACGCTTTGTGGACTAGATTTAATCATTAATCTGCTTATCGCTGGACATGAAACCTGGGTTCATATTTTTTTACCGCGAGTCGGAACAATAATCGAGCAGTGGCATATTAAGGGTTCCAGCCCTCCTAAAAAGTTTAGTCACCCTATCTTCAGAAAAAATAATGGCAACCGTTTTTCAGAGCAGTCAGGGAATTTTAATGATTTATTGCTAGTACATGAAAAAGGGAAGCAGAGTAAAGGTTGCCGCACAGGCAACTGCAAGCTTGAAAGCATGCATGTACAAACTTTTTGTACTTGCATGCTTGAGCGTGTGCATACTTGAACAACCCGCGCTTGCACAAGCAAAACTGAGCGTGTGTGCGAATGTAAAACCTTGTACATGCAAAAGTAAGCCGTGCGCTCTTGTAGTGGTGTCAGACTAAATGTAAACTATGTCTAGCTCAAAAACAAAACCGGGTGTTACTTGAGGATTTAATTCAAATATACAAAAACCATCCATGTCTATGGCGTATTAAATCGAATGATTACCACAATGAACCTAAAAGGGAGGCAGCATAGGATCTATTATTAGCGAAATATAATTTAATAGACCCAAAAGCTCGTAAGGATGCCGTTATTAAAAAGATTAATAACTTAAGGACAAACTACCGAAAAGAAAAGAAAAATAGTTCAGGGGACATATTATAAATGCTAGGATGTCCCCTGTATAAAAGGTTCAAATACGTTTCTTCATTCATTCTGACGTAATTGTGCCAATCCTAAAGATATATCTTCAGTTCACTTAATACATTAATGTGGGAATAGGAATAGGCATTTTTTGCACCAAATGGAACGCCTCTTCTTTTTGTTTTTATATTTATTAATAAGAAGAAGAGCGTCAAAGCAAGGGCATAGTCGTCTGAACTCGACATGGTTTCACCGCAAACTGAAGCATGTACAAGTATGTTTGAGCGTGTGTTGGCGAAGGAAATTTGTGCAAGCTTGTACAAAAAGGTTGATCATACATGCTTATCAAGCTTGCAGTTGCGTATGTGGCTACCTTAACAGGAGGGTATTATGCTAGGATAATGCATCGCCTTAGAGAGTCTATCAAAGTGCAAAGGCACAAGTTAACAATATCAAAAGCTGCCATTGCTGAATGTGGCTTTGTAGAAATTGACCATCGGTCTGATAGTTCAGTTCTGGCCCCCGGTGGCTATTTTTCGTTTCCAAATGTCAAAAAAACTCTCAAGGGGGATCAAATTTAGAAACGATACAGAAGATACAGAATTTATAGCTGCTGGTAAATCCCAGTTTGCGGACAGAAGTGTATTTTTATAACGGATTAAGTTGTAATTGAAACAGTGTAATAATTGCAATCAAAAGTTAACAAAAAATATATTGAAGAATACATTTTTATTTTTTATCTAGTCTCTTGTTTTCATGCCTAATCCAGGAACATAAAAACGACCCCTCGTATGTGTAATAATAGTTTTTTTGTACTTCTGGGAACACATAGTTTGGATTTCAAGGTTGCTAAGATTAGTCGCAACATTTTTAGGAAAGTTGGATTATTCGATCGTTAATGGGTATTTGGATATGATTGTGTAGAAGTTCATTATAGAAAATATTGTAGGGAAGATGTTTCTGGTACTATAATATTATTGGTTATAGAGCGTAGTTTTGGGATAAAAAGAGCCAAAGTCCAATGTTAGCCTACAAATCATGTTATAAATGTACGTTGCAGGCTTTATATTTATCGATTAGTACGACAGCTGTTACTTAAGTTAGAACACAAATTGTGCAGTTAGATACATTGTGATGTGGTTATCATCTCACCCAGCTCAACTTTTTAATTTGGTAAGGTTAAATGACAAATAGTCAAGTTAAGTTAGAGAACAATTTGTGAAATTAGATTAGACGGCAAGTTGTAAAGTTAGTTATCATCTAACCTAACCCAATTTAGGTTAGGAAAGTAATTGCGGAATAGGTTAAGTTATAATTTTTCTCATCTTCACAATTTAGTGGGCGCCACCAGTTATTTAGATTAAATGGTCATTACTTTAGTTTGGTTAGATAACACATCGTGATGTGGTGGGATTAGGTAAAACAACAAATAGTTAAATAGGGTTGAGTTAGATAACAATTCATTAAATTAGGTGAGGTTCTAACTTCACTAAATGTTATTGGAGAGTCTGCCGACACTTTTTGTATACATATCCCGATAATTACAGTGTAAATTTGCAGAAAAACGTTGTTTTTATAAAAGCAACTAATGTAACGATTCTAACAAATATTTCCATTCCTTAATTAAGCATGAAGTATAATATCCAGTTAGAAAAGCCTAAATATTCGGCTTGATAATACTAGTGCTTATTTTGAGTAAAAAAAGTCTTCTATAATACAAGCGCCAGGACCAATTATACTTCCAAAGAAAATTGCTTGAATTTTGAAAGTGCAAGATTTAGTTAGGCGAAATAAATATTTTTAAACTTTATTAACGTGAGATCAAACTCAAACAGTATATTTTGAAATTCACTATAATTCAGTATTTCATATGCGCCAAATTTTCAGACTTTTCTAACTTGAAATTTTACTTCATGCTTAATCGAGGAGTGGAAATAATCGTAAGAAAGCTTCAAATTGGATGTTTTTACAAAATTAATTAATACCTGAAATTTACAGCGTATACATCGGGATATGTATACTTAGACGGTAATATTGCAATTTAAAAAGTTTCATATTATACTGAGAATATAACTCATAGCCTACTAGAACGAATTTTAAACCAATGAGATGCAAGGAAAGCTGTAGGTAGATGTCTATCACCGCGATGATAAAAAACAAAAGAAGCGGTGGGTGATAAGTTGTCCTATCATTCGAAACGTCAAAATAGGTAAAGTGTCGTGCAGTGGTATTAATAGAAAAGTGAAAAGTGCGACGCAAAAAAACACCGTCATGAACAAAGAATCACAGTGGCGGCAGTTTACGAACTTTTGTGCGGTTAAATAATTCTCAATCAATAGGGAAACGACAATATCTCAGCTGTCGATAATGTTAAGGGACTCACATTATTTATTCGTTATATTCTCTCACTAAATATAACTCGTGATATGATTAATTATCGATGATATTTTGACGTTGAAACCGAAGCAGCACATTCAACTCGCCCTTCGGGCTCGTTGAATCTGCAGCTCGGTTTCAACTCCAAAATATCATCGATAATAATCATACCACTCGTTATATTACGGCTGAGAATATAACTCAAGCGTCACATGATCACGTTCCCTCCAATCAGAATCGCTTATTTCCATAGATACATGTTATCACAGCGGTGATAGAATCCTATAACCTTGTTTCGGTCGTTGCTACGAAAATTATTTGTCAAATCTGGCAGTCGATAATTAAAATTGTAAACCGGGCGATGGGGTGAGCTTTCCAAGATGGAAATGTAGTGAAATTCGTTATATTCTCTCATCGAATATAACTCGTGGTATGATTAATAATCGATAATATTTATTCGTGAAACCGGAGCAGCACATTCAACTCGCCCTTCGGGTTCGTTGAATCTGCAGCTCGGTTTCACTCATGAATATTATCATATGTAATACCACTAATTGTTTGAAATTTTCGGAAAGACTTTGTTATTTTAACGAAAGCTCAGTTGTCTAACAATGGAACGAGATGAAACTGTCTCTGAAAAAGGCACGAGCTCGTAGAGCGAGTGACTTTTTATGACAGTTTCATCGAGTTGAATTGCTTAAGACAACTAAGCTTGAGTGTATAAAAACAAAGTCTTTCTCGACAAAAATGTCAAACAACGAGTGGTATTCGAATGATTATTTAATGAAATTGAATGACAAAAACCGTCTTGTTTGCTCATGTTATATGCCCTTAATTTTAAAATAATTGCGAGATCTGCCAATTAATGTCAATTCGTAGTTGTGAATGTTCCAAAGGATATGAATTGTTTCCAAACATAATTATGGTTTTTAACCGTGTTTGTTGTAATTGTTTTCTTTAAGAATTCATATACGTTTTTGATCTGTGTTAGTTCCGAAGCGATTCAAAATTAATAATTAAATATGACAGGTGACAGATTTACATACGCGATAAAAAAAAATTGATAAGACGAATTTGGAAAGACGATTTTGGAAAGACCACTGCGATAACGAATGTTTTCACGGAAAGACCGTAACAACCAATCACAATCCGTTATTTAGATTTGAATTAAATAATCGATGATAATCAAACCAATTGTTATATTACAGCTGAGAATACAACTCACAGCTTACTAAAACGAATTTTCAACCAATGAGATGCAAGGAAAGCCGTAGGTACATGTCTATCACCGTGATGATAAAAAAACAAAAGAAAGGGTGATAAGTTGTCCTGTCATTCGAAACGTCAAAATGGACGAAAATCGCTGGGGTAAAGTTTCGTGCAGTGATATTAATAGAGAAGTGAAAAGTGCGACGCCGAAAAAACACCGTTATAAACAAAGAATCGCAGTGGCGGTTTACGAACTTTTGTGCGGTCAATCAATAGGGAAACAACAATATCACAGTTCGGCCATTCCATAAATAAGTGCACACTTTTTGGGGGTACATCAAGGATTTTAGCGAATTTCACATATATTATAAAGGCTATCAAGACATGGCTTTTGGTTGTTACTAGAGGTTAAACAAATTATTGTGTCAAAAGTTATAACAATATAAACTTTTAGTACACTTTTATTTTGAACTGAAAAATATCGAAAGCCGTTACCTATACAAAAAACATTATTCTGTACTTTTTTGTGCTAAAATGTTTAAAGTTTAATTTAAAGTTACATTTTTTTTCCAAAAAGAAAAACTTTATTTATATAGATTGTTTTTAATAAACAAAACATATCTCAAAAAATAATCAAATACTCATATTTTCATTTTCTTAAAAAAATATATGTTATACCCTTAGGGACCTCTTAGATGGACGTTTTAAACGCGAGGCGGAACGTGAGCGGGCGCAAGCGTTTGCGTTTTAACACATAGGTTTATATGAGAGTCCGTAGACGGGCGGGTGCGAGGCGGAGAAAACGCCAGCACTCGCGTCTGTTTAAATTTGAGCGGAGCGGGACGGACGCGTTTTTCAGTTTTAACACATGGTTTCTTATGCGCCTTCTTATACGGGCGGGTGAAACGCGTTTTCAAAGCGGGCGTTTTTTTCGATATTTTTGTAAAAAATCGGCCAAAGCGAGTTAAATTCGTAATATTTACCTTACAATATTTAGTCGTAACGCAAAAATAAATATTTTTGAGTTAAGATAAGTGTCCAAAATTAAAAAATAAATAAACAAAAAATATAAATTATAAATTTTTAGGTAAACTTACATCTCTAAGATAATATATTTTTTTTTTCTAGAAATTGCGAAAAATAAAATCTCTTGTAAACATAGTGTGATAAGAACAAAATAATTAATCATTTTTTTGAGAGCGGTCTCTGTGCTCGTAAATTTTATACCGCCGTCTATTTTTAATATCCTAGCGCTAAAACGTGATTTTATAAGTATGTTTAATACAGAAAGATTTATCTGAGAAATTCAGGCACCGTCCACTGAACAAATCCATTTAAGTAATGTTTCATTAACATTAAAACAACGTTTAATGTTGCCGCCCTGTTGATATAACGTTATTTGTTTGTTTTTAACTCAGTGGGCGGAGTGCATGTGAAATTTAGGCAAGTAATATTTATATTTATAAAAACATTAAATACATAAATACAGTAATGTCTATGATTAATAAAGGAAAAATAAATAATAATTTGACGCAATTAAATTTATTTCGTTCATGCTTATTACTAGTAATGGGCAAGATCGATCATTGCAAAGATCGATCAAGCAATGATCGATCAGTTGAAGTATCGAGCCGCTCGATCCGATCGATCTGATCAGAAAGAACGAGCCGATCGAAAAGATCGATCCGATCGAAAAGATCGATCTGATCGAAAAGATCGATCCGATCGAAAAGATCGATCCAATCGAAAAGATCGAGCCGCTCGATCTCTTTGAGCGGCTCGATCTTTTCGATCTTTTCGAACTTGCAAGGATCGATCAGTCGATCTTTTTTGATCGATCTTGCCCATCCCTAGGGTAAACACCAAATATATGGCAAACCAAGACTAAATATATTTTCGTTCATTCAACAAAACTAATCACTAAAAGAATATGAAAAGAAATAAATACTTGCAAAATGCACAGATGACTAAAAAAAAAAATCATAAGTTAGGAATGATCATGAATTCATTTTCAAGAGCGAGCCATAACTTACTCATGAAATAAATAAACATCTGTATCCAGAAATTCTAGTAAGCATAAAATGAAAGGTACAGACGTTTAGCGTTCAAGAGAGCGCAAAGACGTATATGCCAGCAGAAAAGACAAAATTATTAGCATGTGATACTCATAATAAACGAAAACAGAAACAGGTTTCGAAAAAATAAAATCAAATAAATAGATATATAATGTTGGATCGAATATTATAACACCGATAAGGCATTACTTAAATCAAGTGTCGTAGCGCAGGCAGTAGGGCACCGGACTTTTAATTGAGAAGTGCGGGTTCGATTCCATTCCCCGGTTGCTGTGTTAATATTTCTAATTAATTTATTTTTAATTATATTCATTTATATAATTAAACGGGGAAAGTACTATGATGGACACATCACCATTTTTGTTCTTTAGTATACACTAAAGATGAGAGAAGCAGTTAATTTTCAATAATGGTGATAACTAGTTATTTTTAACGTTATTTAACAGCTGTTACTAAATAGTATTAATTTTAATAAAGATTTATAATATTTCAATTCATATTAGCTATTTATGTATTTACTAAATATATAAATAGCTAATATGAAATGAAATATTATGAATTTTTATTAAAATCTCTATAATATAATAGCACGCTCGGATATAAAGTGTGAGACTAGCCCGGGAAAAATAACCGGCTCATTAGTAATTTTTTCTCGGCCCTGCCAAGACCCTGCCTATATCCTTTTTTTAATAAATGCTGCCTCACTTTGCGCAAAACAGAATACAAAAATAGTGTGATCGTTCACAACCTGATCAATCCACTTGTGCCGATCGATATGACCAATCTGATCGAGCCGATTGATCACATCGATCAGCACGACCCGTTCGCACAGATCGAACCGCCCCCAAGATCGAGTCGCTCGAAAAGATAGAGCTGTCCGAAAAGATCGAGTCGTCGAAAAGATCAAGCCGATCGAGCGGTCTGAAATGATCGATCCGATCGAACAGATCGATCCGATCGAAAAGATCGATCCGATCGTAAAGATCGATCCGATCGAAAAGATCGATCCGATCGAAAAGATCGATCCGATCGAAAAGATTGATCCGATCGAAAAGATCGATCCGCTCAAAGAGATCGAGCGGATCGATCACTTGCAAGGATCGATCAGTCGATCTTTTTTGATCGATCTTGCCCATCACTACTTATTACTCAGCGTAACGCAACTGATGATAGACGGCACCGAAGGCTCGGCGGCGAACTCGCCTAGCACCCGCTTGCAAAACGCGTTCAATCCGCTCCGTATAAGAGCTAAAAGCGGACCGGAAAAAACGATCCGTCCCGCTCCGCTATCGCGCTAAAAACGTCTATCTAAGACCGCCCTTATACTTTAAAACTATTTGAGATATGATTTTTTTTACCCGAGCGCTGCATTGACATGAGGCGCTCCCGCCAATGGTGTAATGGCGGGCCATTACCGCGGGGATCGCGGTGTACGCTGCGAGTCCCGCTTAATAAACCAAGAGAACTTTATTTATTCATTGTTTTACCCGAAATAAAGTCACTAATACAGTTTATCTAACATTATAAAGGATTTGCACTTTTAGTATCAAAATTATATACCCATAAGGTCAGTGAAAAATTTGAACTTACTCTACAATGATTCGCTTTTTGCAGACTACAACAAAATCTTGCTGAACTCATACTGACGTTAATTCTATAATTACTCAATATATATCATTAACTTGTTTCTCATTGATCACTTGGTAAAACATGTCTCTTAATATATATAATATAATAATATAATTGAATTCACTTGGTTTGTTTTAGTAATAAATTATTTTATTTTCAACTAGTTTCGGTGTAATATCATTTTCAAGTATGATATACATACAACATAAAAACATTGTTATATGAACCTTTTATGTAGAAAGTGACTTAACTCCATTTCTTAATTTATTGTTGTTAACTGAAATAATCTAAATAATTTGAGGTTTTCTGACATAAATAACAATTTAGCCAGAGTATATTCAAAATATATAATATATATTGTGAACATACACAACCAAAAATTGTTTTTATGACTGAAAACCTTAAATTATAAAGGTTATTACAGTCAACAACAAAAAATTGAGAAAAGGAGTTAGGACACTTTCAAAATAAACTTCTCATGTATTTAGAACCAATTTTTGTCGGCATTTCAGGTATCGGGGAATTCCAAAGGTCCTTTCTGTTATTTTTATATAATTATCTTTGTATTTCCACTCCTTTTTCCATGTTATTGTCCAATATTCAAGTGATTTCTATTAAGCGATTAAAAAAAACTTATATTGCGATAAGTTCAGTGAAAATGCATATAAAATATATACAGCATTTTTCACTGACCTCATCGCTATATAATTTTTACGGCTAAGAGTGAAAATCCTTTATAAAATTAAATAAACTATATTAGTGACCTAATTTCAGGTTAAACAATGAATAAATAAAGTTTTCTGTGTTTATTAAGCGGGACTCGCAGCGCACACCGCGATCCGGGCCATTACACCAATGGCGGAAGCGCCTCGAGTCAATGCAGCGCTAGGGTAAAAAAATCATATTTCAAAAAGTTTTAAAATGCCCACCTTTTTGAAAACGGAAATATTCTTAGGAAGGATTGGGGTATAACATATATTTCTTTCAAGAAAATTAAAACATGAGTATTTGATTATTTTTTGAGATGTGTTTTATTTATTAACAAAAATATATCTAAATAAAGTTTTTGCGTTTTGGAAAAAAATGTATCTTAAACTTTGAAAACATTTAAGCATAAAAAAGTCAAGTATAACTTTTTTGTATCAGTAACGGTTTACGATATTTTTGAGTTCAAAATAGAAGTGTACTAAAAGTTTCTATTGTTATAACTTTTGGCACAATAATTTGTTTAACATCTAGTAACAACAAAAAACCATATCTTGATAGCCTTTATATGTGAAATTAGCTAAAATCCCTGATGTACCCCTAAAAAGTGTGCACTTATTTATGGATCTGGCAACAGATTATATCGTCACTCGAGACGATATAAATCTGTTTAATTTAATATGACCAATCAAATTTGACTTTTCAAGAATTTATTGGTGCGATGCAGGTTGTGTGTTTTAGGTTAGGACAAGCGTAATCACATGTTATGTTGTAAATCTACATTTAATTTGTGAGTTGCCTGAAGGGAAATCTAACACTAATATAACAATTCAATTAACTCATAAAATAGATAATTCATTGAACAAAGATTAAGATTACAAACGTACCATCGGTGGACGTAAAATGTTGGGACAAATCGAAAATTGGATAATGTCAACCATCGCTAAATTTATACCGGTTAGGTCAGATTTTATAAAGAAAGGTTTTAATTTGGAGTGACAATAAAGATATGTTAATGAAATAAATTATCAGGATTTTCGTTTTTGGCACATCAAATGACAATTAACTGAAAAGTCCAAAGTTTGATACACACTAAATAGTATATTTCAGTAAGAGTAAAAAAATTTTTTTTTCCATTTCCCTGTGAGGCGTAGCCGAACACGGGAAGTCATGCAAGCACGGAAAATCCATTTCTGGGTATGTAATGATCGCTATTTTTGATTATACTTATCTCAAAACAACAACATGAAACTAAATATTTAAATTAATGTTTTTACTTTGATTTGTATCACTTTTATTTTCACTTGTGACAAGATTTGAAGATGATTTTATCATTATCGAAACAAGTCAGAAATTAAATACAAAATAAAATGAGTTAATTTATTTTGTATTAGGTACAAATATAATTCTGAACCAGAGATATGAAATGTTGCTCCCTTGACAATAAACATCTGAAAAATCACTGTCTGATAAAAATGACTGCATCTGTCTGCCTTGTGCTTTCAGTCAAAAATAGTTTGCGATGTTTGCGCGTAGAACGTGCCTGACCATTACAAAAATAGCATTACAAAGTTCAAAAACTGGCCGTGAAAAAGTATTCGATATTGTTTATTGAGGTTCGCACAATAATTGGAGGACGAAGTAATCAAATCGAAGGCACGTTGGCGTTTCGGGAGCCAGCCAGTGAACCAGAATGGATTTCGCGATAGGCGATTTAAAGAAAGAGATAATTTTTACAACAATTTTGATATCGGGTTTTTTGGTAGACAAACACGCGTGTGATATGAATGTTTGCTGATGTAGAGTAATCTATTGGAAAAATAGCAGTTGCGTGATTTGATTTGAGCGAATGTAGCGTTGTACGCGCCACGTTGCGAACCTCATGGCAAGAGGTTGCTCCCTCCCGCAAGATTGAAATCCCAATTCGACATGCAGGCTCTCGCGATCTGTGTACAGTGAATGTCGCGTTGTCATATTTTCATTTCCTACACACTGTTTAGTATATCATACAATTTGCGTTCTTTCGCACAGTTTTTAATTTATTATACGAGGATTTTTCCCTTTATGTATCCCGAATCAAAAAAAAAAACGAAGAAATGCATCGACTAATCATAATATTAAATAAAACTAATTAAAGAATGAAATTACCATATTGTGAAGTGTCCATTTAATCAACTTGTTCTATTAATGTGTATAACCTAAATTTAAATTTGCCGCCACAAATGTATAAATGGTAATATAATATCATAAAAATGTTTGAACAATGTACATGATGATTCACCATAAATGGCCCCCTCTAACTTGGTTATTTCTGAACCGATTTGAAAATTTTATAAAACATTTGAAATAGTTTTTTAGCGAGATTTTATACACCATATCTAAATATACAGTGTCCAAAATAATTAAACTATTGGGTGGTAGTCGACCTTTTTTCTAAATAGAACACTCTGTATTTTAATTAACAATCGGTTAGAGATTTTAATTAAGAATACAAAGATACCGGGTTTGATGAGGTTATGTTATGTTAAAAGAAGATATAGCCGATTTTCTAATACTTATGCACAATCAGTCTGACGCAGAGGATAGATTGATTAAAGTTGGCTTTTTAAATAGAGCACCCTGTATTTTACTCGACTATAGTATATTGAGACTTTAAATTAAGACAATTTCTTAAAGAAAGCCTATAATTCTTTCAATTAATATTCATTCCCTGCCATTTTTCAAAATTGTAATCATTAATTAATTCAATATCCGTCGGGGTATTAGCTCGCGAAGTAGTTGTTTAAATGAATATTGGGGAGTCTTAAATAGACAACGTTTTTTGCAGAAAGTTGATATTAATTCGCGTCGGATTCCAACGATATAAGGTTTAATATATCCATGGTCTTGATATCACTTAGAATATTCGCAGTTATAAACAAAATGACTAAAAATAAAATAGGCCTTAAGAATGATGGGACGTCTTGCTAATATCAATCTCCAATTAACATGAGTAGATTTCGTCGCTCAAAATTTTATAAGGGTTATCAACGTGAGCGATAACGCCCCCTTGTGGGCTTTTAAGACATTCAGGGGGCAGTAGAAGATCCAGAGAAAGTTAGGGGCCGTTGAGATGGCACAGAGGGAGCGGAGCGTAGGCAGGTTAAAAAATATAAAAAGACCAAAACAAACACGCTAATCACGTCCTAAAGTAAAGTAATTTTTAATATTGGTGAATCTTCGTTATTGTATGTATTGTAATCATTTTCATCATGTGTGCGAAAATTCACATATTTTGGTAGTTCGGGAAGTGGATGAAAATTGAACTAAAAGATTCCATTACATTTAGGTCCACATTAAATCAGATGTTATGAAAAATGTTAATTTTTCATTTGAACTAAAAAAATTAAAACATCAGATTTCACGTGAAATATCCCATATAAAGGGTGTCCCAGACCACCCGTCGTATCAGGCATTTTTTGAGAAGGCTAGTCTTAGAGAGTTGGGATAAAAAAAATATTACTAAAGCCATATTGAAGAATCGAATGTTGAAATTGTTTTTTCCCAAAAAGGTTGGCCTCCCTGAGATTTTGCTTAAAAAATTAACTCAAGATTTTCAAATGGCATGATAGGTCAAAAAAGGTATCATTCAAGTAACTTTTGTACGAAAAATATTTTTGTAACTGGCGTATGTTTTGAGTAATTTTTGATTGAAGTTACCAAATATCAATATCTCATGGCTGCCTTATTTTAAAAGTAGATACTTAGGGCCACTGGTATTAGGACCAGAACAGTTCAACAGTGTTTAGAAGTAAATGGAAAACAGTTTGAACCAGTGCTGTGAACTCTAAGTCTAACTCTAAGTCTAAGTATTTTTGTCATGAGGAAATCGGAACCGTAGAGTTTGAAATTTCGTATAACTCCGACTCCGGATTTCAATATAATTATTTAAATGTATTTGTGCTGAACATATTTTCTTTTGCTTTTCTCTAAAATTTGAAGAAAATTAAAGTTTTTAATTACAATGGAAATTTATGTAATTTGCATATGAGATAAAACCAAAATTTCGATATTTTTAATAAAACTATTAGATTGCAATTATACAGATGTAGTAACCATTAAACATTTATTTATATAGCAAAAAATTGCATTATTAAGTAAAGTTTTAAAATGTTCAAATAATTCGAAGCAGCAATCGGAGTTGGCGTAGGATTTTCGAAAAATAGAGGAGTCGGAGACAGAGTTGGAATCGAATATTTCTTTAGCGACTTCGCGGACTTGGTTAGAATGTATCTAACTGACATTTTAAACTCAATCTTAAAAAATAAGTTAGCTATTAAAAATTGAATAATATAATAACTTTAATAAGATATTATTCAAAATTGATGCCAGTAACAAAATTATGTTTCCTGCAAAAGTTGTTTATTTTTAAAAACCTTTTCAATGATACCACTTTTGACTTCTCGTGCCATTTCTAAATCTGAAGTTATTGACATTTTTAAGCAAACTTTCAGAGATGCCAACCCTTTTAAGAAAAAAACAATATCGCAATTCGATTATTTAATAGGGCTTTTGTAATAATTTTTTTTGGCCCAGCTCTCTAGGACTAGCCGTTTTCTCAAAAAAAAGGCTGGTACGGGTGGTCTGGGACACCCTGTGTAAATACAGATGAAGTTAATCAAAGCCTGTTAATAAAAAAATAGCAAAAATATGTTTGTAGCAATTAAATTATAACAAGTTTTTGTTAAATAACTCGATTTTTGCAATCCTGCAAGAATTGACAGTATTATAGTGTATTCATCGCTCTTTTGCTGAGCAATAAAAATCGAACTTGAATACCCTCAATAAAATTATAATCATTATACAACCTTGCGGCTACCGACACTGCGGGTGACCAACTACCCCCCGAGTTGGTGCGCGCCGACATGGATGCTAAATCGGTTCTATTTCGCCTCGCATAAAATGTATATAACTACCTGCGTGTTTTTGGAAAGCAAAAATAATCTTTTTCGAAATGTTCCCTGAAACCTACACCGATCCAAGGGTGTCCATTGGATTTCCAATGGGAAAACCCTGTATGCATTTCCAATCATTTTTGGAATGTATTTCTGTGAATTGGTTTGATAATTAGCTTTTAATGTTCCTTTTACCCCCATTTTTGTGAGTACAGGTCGTTTTGCTTGGTTAAAAATTCAAAATTTTATCAGCAATTATGTTAGTGCATATTTCGTTCTCGGTTTTCTCATTGTTTCTTATTGTGCCTACTTTACTTACGAGTTTATATTCTCACGGATTTTGTTTATTTTTTGCTTGTGACAACTACCTATTTTTGATAAAATATGTGGCGACCCTGGGATAATTGTTTCATCATGGACAAAAATCAATTGATTGAGGGCGCCGTTGAAGCAGATAATAGCAACACTAGAATTTCAGTAAAAAGCCAGGGTATGTATTTAATAATATCATATAAATATATAATATTATTGAAAGTATTTTAAAAATATTTGTACTGATCCAAATCGCTAAAGCCATGTTCAGAATATCAGTGTCCAGCGCATTAAAAATTGTAAGAATTAATTTATGTTATAGTATTCTACATACTTTAAAACTTAGAATATACATTGAACAATTTTAATTTATTTATAACAACACTTCTTTAATATCTAATAATATCTTTATTACATGTTTTATTATTTTAACAAAATAATATCATATTTTACGTAAAAAAATAATAACAAGATATATGCGTTTTGGGATTCCCTGAGTCGATTAAATTTAGGCTGCGCTCAAGCCTCACCGTCGTTATAATTTAAAATCGTTTTATACTATGAAGGCACACAAAGTAGTGATATACTAATATATATTTTGGTAGATAATTGTCAACTCTTGCTAGAAAAAATATTAATTGTCTAATAAAATGGTCTGTAATGATATTATAAGCGATTAATTTTTTTAATGGAAAAAGTTGTTTTTATAACTATAGATGTTACGAGAATATATTAGAATTATATAATCATAAAATCGTTATAGAGTGCATGATGAAGTTATATTTAATTTTTTTTAAATTTTATTAATTCTAAAATAATAAATTAAATTAAATTAAAATTGCAAATTAATTTTAGACGGATGTGTAAAGAAAGAATTAAAATATTCAAAATAATAACAAAAAAAAAATCAGTAATATTAGTTTTCATAGGGTAAAGCGCATTATAGCTAGAGAATACGCAAAGCTAATTCTGATTTATAATACACAACACTTATTGACCGAAAGCTATGACAAGAAGTGTATATATATATAGCATCGAGAGAGTTTCTATAAATGTATACGAAACACGAAAAATGTGATAATTTGGCATTAAGATTTTTTTCTTTTTTTGTCCTTATTTTTAATTTTATGCATATTTTAGATTATTATGCTTATTTAAAGCATTTTCTTAAAGTTTTGACAACTATTTGATTTTAATAAAAAATTACGCTTATTTTAAATAAATAGGCAATATGCTAAAACAAAAAAATCTATTTTGTACCGGGGTTGTTAAATAATATGTTTTTTCATTTTAATTAAAACAATCAGTTTTTTTACGAAACGTGTTTCTTTTTATTGAAACACCGTTTAAAACTTTAAAACATGTTTAAAATGATGTTGCTTTCTCACATATAATATAGATGTAACAATTGATTAAAAATATACATATTGATAACCGAGAATATTTTGAACTTCATGATATTTGGGTGTTTCACATTCGAGTTTAAAAAAGCCAGAACTTGGCTTCGCGCTACGCGGCCAAGCCACATTTTCAGGCTTTTCTAAACTAGTTCAAATTATTGGAATTTATTAGGTTTTTTTTTCTCGTTACATAAATAGCTATTTATAATATATTAAACACAAATTCTGAATTCAGTCTAGTTTTCAATTGTTTTAAGAGAACTAAGACAGCTGTCACCGGTTTGAAGATATAGCTCCTTTGTTTCGATAGTTGTAATCGCCCGTAGTTCTTTTGTTTTGACAATTAAGAAAATCTATAATATGAAAAAGTGTGCAGGATTCAGTCTAGAAAAATATCTCGCCTAATGATGAAGGTTTGTAAGTATTATATTTAATGTAGATATGCGCAAGTACATGACACAAATTATAAATTTAAACAAATGATGTTACAATCAAATTTGCAATACTTTAAACCACCTATTGAAAATGTTAAAATGAATATCTAACTCCCAACGTTATTCAAAAATATATTAATATCGATCATAATAGTCACTAATACGTATTGTAAAATTCCTGTTGCGTCGAGAGCTACTTCAATTATTTTTTGTTTTTCTGTTTAAGTTAAATGTTTAAAGTAGATAAAAAAAGGTTGGCAAACCCTCGTTTAGAATAAGATTTAGTGGTCAATTGTTTTCATGAATAAATAACCCAATGATTAAGTTACTTGAAGATGATAATATTTCATTAAAAACACTTAGATCCTTTATTCGAAACTTTATTTTGTAACCAAATGTACATTTCGGACACAATGTGTCCACTATTAATGGTTTGATACTGAATACTAAAACAAAATTTTTATTTTTTAGTATTTAGTATCAATCCATTGATAATGGACACATTGTGTCCGAAATGTACATTTGGTTACAAAATAAAGTGTTGAAGAAAGGATCTAAATGTTTTTAATCAAATTGTATATATTTTGAAATGTATAAAAGAAAAACCTTTTATTTTGAAATACTTCACATAACATAACACGTAAAGAAAATATTTTTTTTATTTTTAACCTGTTACTTGTAGAATTTCTTTTTAAAAAATGTTGATAAGCATATTGAATACTAAATAATGTTATAGTTTTTATGTATTTTTACTCATTTAATGCCTTTTAAATGCTTTTTTCCTGTTTTAATGTTGTTTATATGCTTTTTTCTCTAAATGTAGTGCTTTTTTAAGTGCTTCATTTCACATTTTTTACGCTTTTTATCCGCTCTCTAGTGATTAAAATTTATGATTAATTTTTCATTATCTACTTTTGTAAAGCAGTTTTCAATATTACCAATACTTTCACAGATATAAACCGACAACTAAATAAAAAAAAACACAATTTTTAACATATTTTACATATTAAGAGCGCTATGACAAAAATATATTTTGTTTTGGTAAAATTGAATTTTTTGGTTTGGTAAATATTTAACAAAATATCGAGAAACATTTAAAAACCGTTAACAGTAAACTACCACTTTCAATTTTCAAAATATTTTTAGCACCTACAAATATGATAAGTTTTATGTCGATATTTCTAATGGTTTCCGCCAGCCGAGCAGACAGAAATTTAAAAAAAAATGGTTTTATTCGATTATAGGGATGTGTAAATGGTGTAAATAATGAACTCTGAACAAGGCTTTACATTTTCAATTATAGAATCTTTATCTCATAATGGTTTTTATTAGTTATAGAAATCCCAAGTCCCGCCATAGCCAGGCGAAACATAATAATTTTGCACCCGACGCGAAACGCATTATAAAGGACGTATATCGAGGTCTTAAAGATGTTCTTGGAGTAAAGAATTTTTTGGAAATAGCAGAACTTTTAAACAATGTTTCTGCAAGATCAACTAGCCACATAATAAAAAATCCTACCGACCAAATAACAAATCGGTGCGATAAAGGGGTTGTGAAAAAAATTACGCCTAAAGTATTCAATAAAATTAGAAAAATTACTTATGACGTAATAAAGGCTAAAAGGCACCTACACTAAAAATTATTAATAATGTTTTGAAAGAAAGGGAAATTATATCGTGCAGTCCAACAACACTATGGAAATCCTTAAAGGACAATGGATTTAAATTCGCCACTATAGATAAAAAGAAGCATCTAATGGAAAGGGAAAATTAAAAAAAATAACGATACGAATATTTACAGAAAATTCAATCCCGATAGAAGTAAACAATCGTTTACCCATCCATTTTCGTTGCCGCAATGTAAAATTGTTATTCGTTTTCCTCTAGATGGAGGAACTTTCATGATACTATTATCTGTCTGGTCTGACCACATTTATTTTTGAAGTATCATGTGTATCAAACCAAGTTTCATCTAAATAACAAATATTTCTTCCAACGTCTCTTTAAGAAATGAATTTTTAACCAAGCAAAACGACCTGTACTCACAAAAATGGCGGTAAAAGGAACATTAAAAGCTAATTATCAAACCAATTCACAGAAATACATTCCAAAAAGGATTGGAAATGCATACAGGGTTTTCCCATTGGAAATCCAATGGACACCCTTGGATCGGTGTAGGTTTCAGGAAACATTTCGAAAAAGATTATTTTTGCTTTCCAAAAACACGCAGGTAGTTATATACATTTTATGCGAGGCGAAATAGAACCGATTTAGCATCCTTGTCGGCGCTCACCAACTACCCCCCGCGCTGGTCACCCGCAGTGTCGGTAGCCGCAAGGTTGTATAATGATTATAATTTTATTGAGGGTATTCAAGTTCGATTTTTATTGCTCAGCAAAAGAGCGATGAATACACTATACCTGTGCTTGTTCTCACTTGCTCAGTGTCTTCGGAGCATGCGGCAGTCAGCGAGTGAACATACATGCGTCGACTGGACTGAACGCACAGCCCCCGATCCGCACTCTGCTCCCGCGTCGCCCGCCTTTACTTCCTGTCGATGCGTGTTAAGGTAGCCACACACGCATCTGCAAGCTTGACAAGCATGCATGCACAAACTTTTTATACATGCATGCTTGAGCGTGTATGTGAGAATTTTGCGCAAGCATATTAATTGTACAAGTACGAGGCTTAATCGTAATTTCATGATGCATGCTTGAACAGCCCGCGCTTGCACAAGCAAAACTGAGCGTGTGTGGGAATGTGAAAGCTTGTACATGCAAAAGTAAGTCATGTGCTCTTGTAGTGGTGTCATACTAAGTAAATGTAAGCTATGTCTAGCCATTTTAAAAAACAAAACCGGGAATCACTTGAAGATTTCATTAAAATATAGATATGTTTTGGCGTACATACGATCGTCATATGATCTATTATTAGTAAAATATAATTTAATAGATCCAAAAGCTAGTAAGATCGCCGTTATTAAAAAGATTAATAGCTCTAGGACGAACCACCAAAGTGAAAAGAAACAAGGTTCAGGGGACTTCCTATGAATGCTAGGATGCCCCCTGTATAAAAGGTTCAAATATGTTTCTTTATTCATTCTGACATAATTCTGCCAATCCTGAGGATATATCTTTAGTTTACTTAAATCAATGTGCGGATAGATTTATCTCATTTAGCCGTTCTTTGTATCAAATGGAATATCTCTTCTTTTTATTTTTATAATTATCAATAAGAAGAAGAGTCAAAGCAAGCGCAACGTCGTCCGAACTCAACGTGGTTCAACCACAAACTGACGCTTGTACAAGCATGCTTGTGCGTGTGTTGACGAAGGGAATTTGTGCATGCTTGTACAAAAAGTTTGATCATGCATGCTTGTCAAGCTTGCAGTTGCGTGTGTGGCTACCTTTATATGTCTTTAACCTATATAAAGGCAGTGATTGTTCATTTTATATTCATTAGCATTATTGTGCGCAATTGAAAACAGGCTATTAAAAGTTGTAAAGTGTAAAGTAAAAACCATGTTGGGAGCAAGAAAGAAGAGACGGCAGTGTAGTGTAGATTATATTAAATACGGATTGATCGAAAATCCCGCAAATCCATCATCGCCAATATGCTGTACTTGTTAAAAAAACATTTTCAAATGAAGCAATGAAGCCTTCTAGGCTTCAAGATCATTTTAATAAAATACAACCGGATAAGAAAACAAAAACAAAGTTCCTGACGTGGTTGCTGTGCATTGCGTAATTCATCGCCAGCATTTGGCTGCGAAAAATCTGAGTGAACGCCTCCATATCACTGCAATATGTTATCAGAGCAGTTAATAAAATCAGAAGTAACTTGTTGAATGACAGATTATTAAGTCAACTTTGCATTAGGAATTATGAAGATTTTAACCAATTGCTGCTTTACACAGAAGTGCACTGACTGTTAAAAGGTACCTACTTGTTTGACTCGATTTTACAACCTGCTTGGGTCTGTGATAGAGTTCCTAGGAAACAAAGACACAGACTTGCGCTACAACCTCATTTCATCAAAGAACGATATTGGGTACTTGACAGACCTGTATAAATTGTGTAATGATGTCAGTCTCCAATTTCAAGGCGACGACTTAAACTTGATTAGGACAAAAATAGTGTTGCTGCTTTTGTATCCAAACTGCTATTCTACAAAAGAAATATCAGCAGACAGAATAACTTCCCAAATTTATCAGCGGTATCATTTAAGAACGACGACTTGCTTGTTTACTGTCAACACTTGGAAAACCTCCACAGTTCAACGAATGATTCCAGGATATTTTAAACGTGGAAATACCAGACTGGATTTTGGATCTTTTTTCAAATGTCAGCACAGCAAGATCATCCCAGTTAGAAGAAGAACTAATAGAACCGATGACAAATGAGAATTTAAAAATTAAATTCAAGAATGGCCACAATATCGCAACTGTGCCCAGGATTATGGTGAATCAAATTAAGATTATATTCCCCCCGATTCTGTACGCGAAATGTTAAGTTTAACGTATACGTTATTTACCCTCACAATCTAACTATACATATAAAGTACTAAACGCGCTTAGACTGTGATGTCAAGAATAACATGTACGTTATATTTAACATTTTAGTACGGAATAGCCCTGATAATATTATTTTAAATTCTAAACTACTCTACTACAAATTTTAAATACATACACGTACATTACAAGAGTATATGATTTCTAAATATTCTTTTAAGTATACATACAGGGTGCCCGTTTTTCGAGGGGCTTATTTTATTAAATGGCTAAAGTTTGAAATATTCAAATCCATTCGTTTTTGTTTTATACACACAACTTTTGTTTTTCTTATGGATATATACAAATTATGCACATCATTGAAATGCATTTTTAATTCTGATTTCAACGATATGCCACACGTAAGCTTATATTTAATTATTGTTGTTGTTCAAGTTGCCATGGCAACCAAGCAATATCAAGTTGCTATGCAATAGTTCAAATGTTATTTTAAAAAAGACTATTAATGATTGGTTATCTTTTTTTACTCAAATAAATAGTGAACATTGCGCGGTTGTTTCCCAGGCAACATACTATAAAAATAATACATAGACCATCATTGAAATCATATGCACGCATAAGAAAAACAAAAGTTGTGTCTGGAAAAACAAAAACGAATCGCTTAGCAGTTTTATAACTTATTCCATAAAACGAGTCATGAAAAATTGCCCTAAGAATATTTTTATAAATTTGGAATAAGATCAAAAACAACGGAGATGTAGGCAAATTTTAAATATCGAAAATTTCAGTTTTTTTCAAATTACTTATTGATGATATTTATAATGTGAAAGCACTAAAATACGCAACTTAGGGCCCATTTAAACAATTCTCTATATCTTCAAATAAGCAAGATTCCCATAGTGCCGCTAGAAAAACGGGCACCCTGTATATTACATTGATTTGTAATTTTTCAGACACTTGATATTTTTGAAATATGTTCAATTTGAAGCTTCTAACGAGTGTGTCCACTTCCAGATTAAGCACAAAGTAAAATGTCAGGCTTTTTTTTAAATCGAAATTTTACTTTATGCGCCACGCGTATAAAACACTGATTTTTTAAACACTGATTTTAAACACTGATTTTATAAATATGCTGCTTAAGCATATTGCTTTTGAAACTTTTTAATTTATTAATCATTTATTTCTATTGATTATACATCTTCTAAAAGCGGTTCTAAAACATTCTTTACGCGGATTCTAATCTTTTTTGAGAATTTTAATCCTCTTAGAATGATTTGAATGAATTATTTGGATTCGAATGTGAATCATTTCAAAAAATTGTAATGAATCCGGATCACGAATCCTGGATGATTCAAATCCTACGGAGGTCTGATATATCGTTATTATATAACGGGATATCAAAGCTAGGTAGACTATAATTTTTCAAGCATTCTTTGATATTTTCTATTGTCTTAGAACCATTTTAAACACGGAACAGAATTACCATTTTTAGGGCATTTATCCGTTTCAATTTTAAAACAATTGCTTTCGAAATTTCATTAAGGGATTCAAAATATTTGTAGATTTCTAATTGAATTATAAAACCTTTAAAAGGTTTAAATTTAAAACAGTTGCGAAAAATCACGAGAAATGCTGACTATTTCGTAAAAAAAGGTTATCGCGCTGAAAATGTTCGCTTTTAATCAACGCCTCTAGCGATAAATCTGTTTTTACGCGGCACTCGGCGTTAACAGGATTGGAAAACCGCCAAGCGTATTAGTTTAGAATTTGCATTTCCTTTGAGCTGCCGGATTTTCGTTTTTCGCAACAAAAACAAAACGGCGTAGTAAATAATTTATGGATGAAAATGAAAGGCGAGGTCGAAATTTGCTTATTTTGCACTGCCAAAAGATTTTCGCTGTTAACATTCTTTAGATTGGGTTGAAGGCGAGACGTTTTCGAAATTCAATGCCGACTTTTGTGAGTTTGATTATTTTTAGGTTTGTGATTCTCTTTTGATTAACTTGACTTTGAAATGCAAAAATAATAATAAACCCAAAACAACAACCAAAGTGAAACCTTTAAAACTTTCGTTTAACATGTATTTTTCAACAAAACGTAAGCCTTAATTTTTGTTTGTTTCTGTAATTATTAAAATTAAAAAACTTTACTTAGGCACATAAACTTTATGGTGGCATTGACAACTACTCATTTTGTGGATTGAGTGTGAATATTATTGATAAAAGATTTTTTGTTTCAAGATCAAGGGCGAAAATGTTTTGACCAAAGCACGCGCTGTTTGTTGTGCATTTCGATGAAATCCGTTGACTGTACTTCGATCGGTATAATTTAATTGCACGCGCGTTTATTAATTCCTTTTTATTGCGGTAGAACGTAATTACACAAAAAATATTTCACTTTCTAACTTGGAAAGTAATTTCACTCATCGATATTTACTTAAAAATGAAACAAGTCTGTCTACGTTATTTCGCCCGTTCACTATTATAATAGTCGAAAGGTCGTTTAAGGCGAAGCATATTTTTTTGCACGAAAATAGGTTGTTCATTTAAGTATATAGAAAAGTTAGGTTTATTGTACATTTTTGTACATATTTAAATGAACAACATAATTTTTGTGAAATAAAATATGTCTTCTTCTGTTTAATGAAATCACTACAAAATAAAGCACTAAGCCAACATAAATCCAATCCTACCGCAGCCAAATGGGAATATTATAAATCACTAAGAAACTTCACAACATCCTCTATTAGACGAGAGAAGAAAGCTTCTTTAGAAAATGCGCTCAATAATCGAGACTTTAATGCTACATGGCGAACACTGAAATCAACGGGAGTAATTAAAAGAGCGAACACACATAACATTTTAACATTTCTAGAAAACACAACAACGAAATAAACTCCATTTTAATTCTATACCGAAAAATATAAATAATAACACCCTTAAAGAGCATTACCAAAATAATTTAGTGTCTACTTCATCTTTCAACTTTCAGACTGTACGTGAAGAATTAATTTGTAAAATTCTAAAGAACATTAAAAGTAATGCAATCGATTGCGTTGGCACGAGTATTATTATGATAAAATATTGTTGTCCACATATTTTTCCGTATATCACTGATATTATAAATATATGTCTAGAGAAAGGTGAGTTTCCGGCACTTTGAAAGGAGGCTATAGTTACCCCAATTCCTAAAATTAAAACTCCCCTTCAGTTTAAAGATCTACGCACTATAACTGTGCTCCCCGTAATGCACAAAATATTAGAGAAAGTTATTGACCTTCAGTTACGAGATACATCGCTTCTATTAACCTCTTACCTCTAACGCAATCAGGTTTTCGCCCTAAATACAGCATTGGCTAATATGTGTGACAACATTATTAGAGCTACGGAAAATAGCATGCTTTCTGTGATTCTATTGCTAGATTATAGCAAAGCATTTAATACCATCGATCACGATACGATACTATTTATCCTAAGGTGCATTGGGCTAAATAAAGTCACTGTAACTTATTATGAAAACTACTTAAAAGATCGCACCCAACGGGTTAAAGTTGAAAAAATCTCTCTCAGTTCCCTCAGGCGTACCCCAGGGCTCCATTTTGGGTCCTCTGTTATTTTTAATATATTCATCCTTTCTTCGTTAATCGTAAAAATAAGTATGTTGTCATTAGAGAAAAAAAAGTTGACAATCGCTACCTTGACAGTCGTCATTGTATTGTCAATTCGGTGACGCCATAAATTAGAGAATTTCCTGCCGTTTACAAATATATAGTTTGTTATACTTTACTATCAAAATAAAAAAGTTAGAAGGGGGTAAACCACCAAACTGAATCATTTTGTATATATATATTTGTCTTTTATTAAATTGAACCCATTACATTAGTCCCGATAGTTTATAGGTTCAATTGAAGATCGGCTAAACTTCTGGTGCGCTGAATTTGTACCTTTTAATTTTTCCCCTAGTAAAATTATTAGTTGTAACATGATTTGTAAATATCTTCTTGATTTTACTTAGTGAAAATAAATAAATAGATAAATAATCTTTAACCCTGTTCGGTGCCGGCAGCAATAAATGTAACATATAAGGTTTTTTGACAATAGCCGAATTAAATTGCATGTGTCGGTCATTTCGAACTTCTCTAGACAAAACACGTTTTAACATTTTATGTTGCAAAAATTTAAGATTATACAAAATTACATAAATATACGAAAAAATACAGTAACTCTAAAATAAGGTAATATAATTAATTTTAGCAATATAAATCATATATACTGCCTTTCAAAAAAATCAGAACACCAAGTATTTATTGCACGATTTTAATAAAATTTACACAATTTGATCATGTAAACGAACTGTATCGATGATCAAAAAATCAACTTGAAAAACAAAAAACAAATGAATAAAAATTAATAATGTGTTGGGCCTCCACGATTTCCCAAACACTCATTAACACGTCGAGGCATGCTAGAAATCAGGCTGTCAATATCGACTTGGGGTATTTCATTCCAAACTTCGATAATTTGACCTCTAAGTTCCATTACAGTGTTAGCGGGGCGCTGTAAGTTACTTATTCTAACATATCCCAAACATGTTCTATTGGCGATAGATCTGGAGAACGAGATGGCCAAGGTAACAAATTGATTTCGGCACTATCAAAAAACTGTCTTGTAATGGCCGCTGTGTGAGGTCGAGCATTATCTTGCTGAAAAATGGGGTTCTGCAAGCCATTTACATAGGGCACTAACACTGGCCGTAAAATGTTGTCAATATACCGAATCGCGTTAAGACTTGCTTCTAAAAAAACTAGAGGAGACCGACTACCATATGCTATCGCCCCCCAAACCATTAACTCCCTGTGTAAGAGCCGTCTTTCAACAGCAAATTGTAAAATTCTGCGTTCACCGCGTCGACGTCTCACTCTTCTGCGACCATCATGAGCCCATAAACAGAACCGAGACTCATTGCTGAAGATAATGTTATTCCATTCATGGGTCCAATGTTGTCTTTCTCTGCACCAATCAAGTCTTGCTCTGCGATGCTGCGGAGTAAGAGGTAGACACAATTGTGGACGGTAGGATCTTAATTCACTTAGATGATGATATTGTGCACGCCGACGAACACGGGGCATCTTTTTATGTTTTACAAACTGAAACGTCAAACTACTCAGAGGATAATTGGATATTAGAAGCAATTACATTAAAAAATCAGCAGCTCTTCATAATGGTGAAATCAAGGAAAAATACCATTAAATAGTAACCAAAACAATTGATTTTTTGATCATCGATGCAGTTCATTTACATGATCAAATTCTGTAAATTTCATTAAAATAGTCCAATAAATACTTTGTGTTCTGATTTTTTTGAAAGGCAGTATATATATAATTCAGCAGTGCGAGCCAAGTTGGCCCATGGCTTGGTAACAAATCCTTCTCCAGATTGCTCTATTTTCTGATTTCTTTCTCCAGTTTCCAATTCCCATTTCTTCTAGGTCCTTCTCTCCTGTGTCTAACCATTTTGTTTGTTGTCTGCCTCTTTTTCGTCTTCCCGCTGTCCCTCCTCTTAGCACTTGTTTTGTCGGTGTCTGGTTACTCATTCTCTGTACATGGCCCAACCATCTTAACCTTTGTGCTCTCACGACGTTTGTTATTGAAGGTTCATCGTAGAGTTCTTGTAGTTACTTATTACTTCTTCTTCCCCACACTCCTTCTATTTTCTTTCCGCCATATATCCTTCTTAGTACTTTTCTCTCAATAATATCCAACGAATTCCTTTCTTTTATGTTGAGTTTACATGCTTCTCCGCCATATATTACTACTGGCCTGATTATGGTCTTGTAGATTTTTTTTTGACATTTCTTGGGACATTTTTTGATCATAAAATATGTGTTATTCCTCCAATACATTTTATTCCTTTGGCTATCCTTTCTTGTATTTCTTCTTTTTCGTCCCCTCTGCATGTAATTTTGATTCCCATGTAATTAAAATTCTCTGCTCTTTGGAATCCGTGCTCTATTTCTTCTGTAGTTATCTTTAATTGTCTATTTACATCTTGGGTTCCTGTACCGCTTTCTATTACCGTGAATTTGGTCTTATCTTGGTTTATTATTAATCCTTTCCTTTTCGCTGCTATCTCTAATTTCTTTGTCGCCGCTACTAGATTTTCTTTTGTCCTTGTTAGAATGACAATATCATCAGCATATGCCATTAATTGGTTTCTGTAGTTAAATATTGTCCCTTTTGTCTGGATTCCACTTTCTCTTATTGCTGAATCTAGTACTATATTAAATAGGGTTGTCGATAGTGGATCTCCCTGTCTTAGCCCTCTTGTAACCTTAAAGATGTTTGATGTTTGTCCATGTATAAATACTTTGTAGTCTGTTTCTGTCAGGGTCGTTTTCACTAACCGTATTAATTTTTCCTTTACTTCTAAATCTCTCATTGCCTTGAATATTGTTTCTCTCTTCACTGTGTCATAGGCTTGTTTAAAATCTATAAACAACATATACAGCGGTAGATTTTGGTCTATACTATTATCTATTATTTGTTTTAAAGTGAAAATCTGATCCATGACTGATCTTTTTTCTCTGAATCCACATTGGTATGGTCCAATCTTATTTTCTACTGTACTATTCAGTCTATTTTTTATTGCAATCGCCATTATCTTATATACAGTGTCAGTTAGTGCAATGCCTCTATAATTTCCGCATTCTGCTTTGTCTCCTTTCTTATGCATAGGACAAATTAGAGCCTCTTTCCATCTACTTGGCATTACTTCGTTCTCCCACACTGTATGTATTATATTATATATATTTCTCACTAGAGTATCTCCATCCATTTTAAGCATTTCCACTGTTATTCCGTTTTCTCCCAGGGCTTTGTTGTTTTTGAACAATTTAATGATATTTTGAATATATTCTATGGTCGGTGGTTCTTCTCGATCAATATTCTCTAGGAGTATCTCATCATCTCCTTCGGGTATCTCATTGTTGTTCATAGATTCCAAACTCTTAATATCATACAGCTCTTTGAAATATTCGGCCCATCTTTGCAAGCTTTCTTCTAAGTCACCTTGTTTGTTTTTACAAAAGATTATTTTATTCTGTTGGTTATTTCTCCGTGTACTATTTATGTTTTGATAAAATTCTCTGGCTTGCTTTTTCTCATATGTGCTCTCAATATTTTGTACTTGTTTTTCAATTTGCTCTCTTTTCTTTTTCCTGCAAAGTGTTTTAGCTTCTTTTTTGTATCTATCGTGCAGCTCTTTATTTTCTCTTGTATTGTATTGCAGTAGTTTCATTCTCATTAATTCTCTTTTTTGTATCATTTCTCTGCATTCATCATCATACCATAACTTACTGCTTGTTCTAGTTTCTTTTCTTAATAATTTTGCAGCCTCTTCCATTACATTTTCAAACCCTTTCCACTTTTCTTCCACATTTTCTCCCGCAATAACTTCATTTGTTAGTCTTTTTAAACTTTCTTTTATCTTGTCATCTTGGAGTTTTTCCATCGAATATTTTGGCCTACTGCTTTTTTTTGTTGGTGCTGGGGGTGGTCTTCTGTGCTTTATTTTCGCTCTTACGAGTATGTGGTCCGTATCTATGTCTGCTCCCCGGTAGCTTCTTGCATCTAGTATATATTGTGAGTGCTTATGTTCTATTACTGTGTGGTCTATTTGGTTAATTGTTCTACCATCTGGCGATATCCATGTCCCTTTGTGTATGTCTGCATGTTGAAAGTACGTTGTCATTATTCTTAGATGTCGTTCCATAGCAAATTCTATTAACTGTTTACCATTTTCATTAGAATTTCATGTCTGCTATGATCTCCTATAGTTGGCTTATAGATGTGTTCTCTTCCTATTTTGGCATTAAAGTCTCCTACTAACACTTTCACATCATATCTGGGAATTCCACTGTACACTATCAATATTCTCATAAAATTCTTCCTTTTCTTCTTCTGTTTTGTCTTCTGTAGGGCAATGTACATTGATGATGCTAATCTTTCTATAGTTATTTTTTATTCTTATTTTACATATTCTATTTGATATTGGCGTGAATTCTATAATATCTTTTGTAGCCTTTTTGTACAAGAAACCCAGTTCCAAGCATTGTATCATTTGCTACGCTATTCAGAAATATGTACTCCCCTATTTCTTGGATAAATTGTCCTAATTGTTTTGTTTCTTGTATAGCGATAAAATCTATGGAATATTTTTTCATCACTGTGTTAGTGTGATTAATGTTCCTTCCGCGTATGTCCCTCTAACATTCCATGTTGCTATGTGCATTTGTTCGTTTCTCCTTTGTTCTATCCTTGTATTATTTTTCTTGTTTTTATATGTCCGTGGTATATTTATTTTTAAATTTTCTTGGTTCCTCTGGTGTTTTATAATTTTGCCGTCAATTTTCATCCATGTTCCTTTAATCGTGTCCCTTCTATTTCTAAAATCGGTTTCCACCATCCATATAAATCATAACCTTTCTTATTAGACCATTAAATAGAACTATGGTATTTCAAAAGACAAATTTTACTTAAAAATCTATTGTGCTTGCTTTTCATAAACTTACGGGACTGTTTGACACATCGGAGTGAGTAATAAAATGTATCTGTACATATAGCGACTTGATATTGCGAGTATAAATTGCTAATAATTCCACTTTTACATCCAATTTTCTGATATCCATTTTCTGTAACTTAAGGTACTGTACCAATTGCATTTCGAGCCAGACATTGATCGTAGTAAGACAAATTCCTTCGATTAATGTCTGAAAGCGGGATAATAACTTATGAACTTTAAGGTCTACTGAGGTATTATAGGTGAAAAACACTTGTTGCTAGACATTTTCATTACCTTCGCTTAATTCTCCAAACTTCGCGCTTTTCAAGAATTACTTGTTTATTCAAACATAATTTGTATTTAACATCTAAGGAACGTATCCCACAATTGTGCTTATTTCCACCATTCACATTTTCTCATGTTGAGCTAAAGAAGGACCATTTTGCATACGAGCATCATGTAAAATAGGGCTGGCCAACCCAAATTGCTCCGAGGGCCAAAATTAACACCTAAAATGTTTCAAGAACCGCACCATGAAATGTATATATTTTTAAATATGTTCGAAAGCGTAATCGCCATCTAATGCCCATTAGCTTACGTAGCATCGTCAATAGCTGGCAAACTAAACGTTTGTATACAGCAATTGTTTGTCCACAACAGGGCTTTATTTTATAGAATACAAATATCAAGAATATGAATTTGTGTTCAGTATTCATTCACCGGATAACTATATACGCGTTTCAGGCTTGAACAATGGCGTTGAAGCCTGAAACGCGTATATATTTTTGTTGAATAATAAGTGTTTTTTTATATATTAGCATTTATTAAAAAAAAAATTAAAAGACTTTTGGGATTTTTTCAAATGTTTCCAAAAGTTCATAAAATCCGTTTTAATTATATTTTTTATATATTTTTACATTTACCAGTATTTATTCGAGTACGAAAGAAGATAGCAAGAGTTTCAAAAAATGTCAACTATACATATTCCGGTGCGTATGCATGTTGAGGAATTTGTTGTTTATTTATAATTTAAATTTGAAGCTCTAATCCTCGATTAAGCATGAAGTAAATTTTCAGGCTTTTCTAAACTCGAAATTTTACTTAAGCGCCGGACACACAAACACTGAAATATTATTCTTGTTTAGCAGTATATTTTTACTTTCACGCATCTGCAAAACAAAGGAAGAGTATTGTTTTTGCGAAAATTTTCGAATGAAAAATTTTAGTGGGTATATCCATTTTGAGGTCCCGCGAGTTGATTAGGACCATTTTTTTAAAATGTCTGTCAGTCCCTCTCTAATTCTGTCGTTCTGAAATTCTGCCGCCTCGATAAAGTCTAAGATGACACTATAAACTTAAGCTTTTTATTACTATACAGGTTTTTAATTTCAAGTCACTTGGTTTGTTTTACTAATTATTATTAGTAAAACAAACCAAGTGAATTTAAATTAAAAACATATATATATATATATATAAGTAGACATTTTTTACTAAGTGATCAATAAGGAAGAAGTTAGCGATACTTTTTATTACAATTATTATTATTCCGGAAACCGGAAATGGAAGTTTACTCTTAGCATTTTTTGGATTCTTCTTTAATATTGATCATATAAAAAAATCTTTTTAAGAAAAGTTGTAGATAATCGAAAAATTTGCATTTAATGCATATTTACTTTATGTCGTAGATCTTTTAGATGTGTTTTAATTTTGTTTTAAAAATGTCAATTTTACGAAACAATTACTTTAAATACGTGAGCTATTGCTATAAACGTAATTTTTGACCTTGTCATAATTAATATTTTAGAAAAATCTGAAAACATAAGTAAGGCTTACGAACAAAGTTTAATAGGAATAAGAAACTTTGTTGAAAAATAATAATTATAATAATTATTTTTGATACTGATTTAGCAGTATATTCTTAATTTTACAATATTAATAATAGATATAAAGAGCTGAATTTATTTAAATAATTGAATAAATCTTGAAGAAAAATTTGCCGCGTTTCAAAATAAAGAGAAAACGATTAACTAAAATTTGTTTGAAAAATTATCACATATTTTTACACTTCACTTTGTTCGATTACATATTTTTTAAACAATTTTATTCCCATAAATTAATATAAATTTGAACTTTAATATTATTCATAAATGATTGGAGAGTTTTTTCAAGTGCTTAGTTAATTTATATCTGAAAAAATTATGTGATTTTTATATTAAAATAATTCCTACTAAGCAATCACATTGATTTCAACGCAATGTTTTTTTGCTAAGTGGGTTATATTCTAACAATTTTGTAAATAAGTAATTATAATTTAGAAAATAAGTTCTAAATAAATTGTTTTGTCTGCAAAATAGCTTATATTTATTTATTTCTGAATACGTTTTGTGGATTGAGTTTTGATTGAACAATCCTCTGCTTTCTTGCTGTTTTAAACTAGAAAGTTTCAATTAAACTTTCTCACAAAATTTGAAAATAAACTATCAAGATATTGATTAATTTTAAGAAGCTAACAAAGATTTAGCAAAATATTGGCTCACATAAAAATGTACACTCACCGCCATAAGTAAATGAACACCTAGGAAACGTGGTTCAATTTTTATGAAATGTTCAGGAATGATGTATTTTATGCGTTCTAAGAAACGATGGAAATTTCAATAAGATTAGATTAATAAATCGAGTTGCTAAGGCCAGTGGTCGGCAAAAATTTTTGGCAGAAGAGCCAAATGTATCTCTCATAACAAAAACAGCAAAAATCAAGAGCCATAATTTTTCATTATCATAATACATACACTGATAAAAATTTTACTGGCCACAAATGTACTTTAAAGGTTAGTCAACATGATGCTGCAAGAAAAAGGACCTATAGTTCAGCTGAACCAACTACTTCTATACTACTATAGAATAAATTATAAAAAATCACCCTTAAGAAATCACTACAATTTTATTGGCTACAAATCCACTTCAACAATCCGCTGCAAGAAAAGTTCTTATAAATTCAGCAAATACATTTTAATAATGCACCATTAAGACAGCACTGTTAGGGGTAAATATGTTGTATTAAAATGACAACAAATAAGAAAACTTAAAACATAAGTATATCTACAAATAAAATAAAAACATCTGCAGGTTTATCACTTTATGTAAAAGTAGAAAATCTGTCAAAATAGTGGAAAATGTTTTAAATTTGTAAAAATTAAGAAAAATAGTTACAAATTGTTTGTGGGAAATCGATATTTTCCGTATTTTTACCCCCTACGGGAATGGTAACCTATTTTTTATCTTATTAGGAGTCCAGTACTTGACATGCACACAAATTTTCCGCTAATTCAGGCGATTTATAAAGGTCAAATCTCTGACAACTGGACTAATAAGACGAAGTGTGATAATTTACATAAAAATAATTCAGCATCATAAAAAATCTTACCTGCTAAACTAAATTTCACTGTATTCATTTGAATTTGTATTTAATGCAAGTATTTCTGATTGAATTCGTCAAATTATAATGAAGAGTGCGCATATTAGGAATTCCTCGGCTTAATTACCGCCTCGGGATTTAAACCTGAAACAATTGATTGCGCAATCGATGGTAATATCATCGTCATTAGAGCTGTTTATCATTTATAGTGTCATGCAACTGACTTGCCAATGGAAATTTTACGGTCTCCCGGTGAATTAGTTAATAGGCGCATTAAATACGCTAACTCGCGTTTTGTGATTCGGCGACGAATCGCATGCACGACGTATGTTCAAGAAACTTTCTTACCGGAAAATCGACATTGTTTAAAACTAATAGGGGTTATTTGTTTTAAACAGTATCTAAAGAGGAATATTGAGAAATAAATAGATTTATGCCAAGAGTTAACGGTTTACAGTAGAATTAAAGAACATTAAATCTTGAATATAGCAAGATATAGGTAGTATCATATAGAAGTTATTATGCACTTAGTAACCAAACATTTTATTTATATACGTATTAATCTCCTAAAAGAGAAATTAAATTTAATGAAATGAACGTGAATATCGAGGAGATAAATTATTTTATAGGCAAACCTTTGCCATCATTTCACTAAGGCGAGACAATGCGATGAGTCAATGTCACCTCCCGGGGGAACTAGTGCAGTGGTTTCCAACGTGGGACATACAGCCCATAGGGGGGCAATTTGAGCTTAAAAGGGGAAATTAAATACGAGTATTAATAAAACAAATATAACCAAATACACGAAAATCAAACAAATATATTTATGTATATATACTCAACGCCGCACAGTGGGCTGAATTGGAAAATTTTTGGACATTCACTAAAATAGAGCCATTTTAAAGAAATTTCAGCATTAAATTCATGAAATTATATTTTTTACGTAATAAGTAAATATTTAAAACTGTAATAATGAAGGGTGTCACTAATTATTTCTGTTAATTAGTTAAATATTATTTTTTCTTATTAAATTAATTTTTTATTTGAAATTGTTTGTCGAATTTAACGCCTTATCTGTTCAGAATTATATTAATAGTTAAACAAATATAATAATGAGTATGTACAACTGATGTATTTTTAAATAATTTGTAACAATGCATTTCTTAAATAATAAAACATAACTTTCATTAACTGTAAGAAAAATATGGTAATAATATAAACATTTAAATTGAACCTAATATTTACAAAAAGAACAGGTATATATTTTGATGGAGACAGAAAAGAAAATAATTTTAAAACTAATTTTTTTAACATAGAAGAAATAAAATAAAATGGTATTAAAAAAGTATAAAAGTCGCATAGAAATTAGGTTTCTGCTTCTTCCTCTTCTCTTATGCCGAATTCATTATCACCACTATCATCTGCGATATCAGATGAATCTTTAACAAATGTTACATCCGAGTGGTCATCTTTTAACAAAAATTTTGCTTCATGTAATAAACTAAAACTTCTCTTCTTTTTTGATCTATAACTTGATATTAATGGATCAGAGGCAATTAATAGAGCATGAATTAAATCGGTATTATTGTCAATTCGTGAATTTTTTCTGCTATTGAATTCCCGATATCGCCGAAATAACTTGTGGTTAGTTTCTTGTGCATCCTCCGATAATTGACCAATTGGTACAATATGGTTTTTAATAACTTCTGCTCCGTGTAATAATAATTTATGTAACGTGACAGGCATATAAAACCAGCCGTACAAATTGGTATACAATTTCGCTGTTTCAAAGGTATAAATTTTAAAATTGTCTTCATTTATTGCCAATCCTGATGCAATTACCTGTAATATTACATATAATCTTTTAATTAGATCAATATCTAATTCAGTGATTTCAGCAGACAATTTAAAATTTTTAAAGAAAATTCTGGCTGTATTTCCATCATGTGTTTTTCCTGATCCCTGTTTCACAATATCAATTAACAAACCCATTTTGCTTCTAAAAGTATCCTGAATCATTTGTTTCCTTTTATTGCGCAACATTTTTATTCGTTCATCACGAATTGACCATGTTTTAAAAGGTAAGTTATATGATATATGAATAAGGCACTCAAAACACCGAATCCATGCATGAAGCGGCGATAAACCAAACTGGTAATTTTCTTCTATGCATTTTCGATTTTGAACAAATGATAAATTGTTCATCATTTTTGGTGTCGCTTTGCATATAAAGCAACACATAGATGATTTATTGTCCGTCAAAACATTGCATATTTTTGTGTCAACCATGGTAAAAATCATTTTATGTATTATAGAACAGTAATTTTGAATTTTAGTCGGCTTGAGTTGTGCAATTTCTTGATTAATTTCATTTACTAACCGTAATGTAGATTCACAAGTTTCTTTCATAAAATGAAATTGTATGGGTCTGCAATAACGTGTGGAAGACGGAGTTTCATTTTGCCACACAGATAATTTTGTTTTTTCATCAAACAATTTTATTGGTACCATACTACAAATAAAAACGGAGGAATCATCACTGCCATTGTTTGCAAATTTAATTTTATATTGTGACTGATTAGAAGACCCATCACAACCCCATTTTGTTATCATTGTTAATTTTGTATATTTTTTTATCTGTGGGTTTACAATTACCAGTCGTTCTGCTGTTTTATTTAATAGGTCTTGAAGATTAATTTTGACATACAATTCATTAATATTTATGGATTCTCGAATAGGATAACATTCATTTTTTAATTTTTGTAGACTATAATAGCTAGGTAAACAGTTACTATACTCATTTAGAGAGCTTCGTATTAGATTGTACTGAAATTTTGATAATTTTGCGTCAACATATAAACTTAAAACTTTTTCTTTTGGCATTGTTTTTTCGCATAAAGTGTTTTTTAGTAATTGCTCACAATATAACTTTATCTTCTTTAGATGCTCTGGGTGATTATTTAGGAAATCATAAATAAATTTCCCTTCGCTGGACATGTTCTTCTTAACCATATATGTTAAATATTCTATCGGAATGTCTTTTAATGATCCTGTTCTTCTTTTCTTCTGTTTTTCACTTAAATTTTGAAACTTTTTCCTTATATTGGGTTCTCCTTTAGAATTCCTTTGAACAAAAACTTCTTTTGGCCAAATAATTTTCATCTCCAACCATTTCATGTTTTTTGATATAAATCTCTTCTCCTGATGTGCACATTCCCTCCTTTTCTTGTTAATTTTATAGCAAAATAGTCGAATTTTCTCCTTCAGCATAACGTTAATATGTTCGTTCATACCTCCGCTTGAAGCACATATTAATGCATCCAACGCAGCAGTTGCATCTTTAAAACCAACGTTCTTTAAAAAATTATACAAATCTCTGTTTGTTTTTATATTTTCCATAACTTTTTAGACTTATTAATTAAATACTGAGATAATTAAATTTCACTGTCAAGGTACTGTCAGATTGTGTTGGGTAAGTTAAGGTGACTTGATAATATAAATATAATTTTACTCAAACTGTAATTCCTTTCATATTTTATTGATTTAAATTGATAAATGGACAAGAATGGAAGAGTTTTTTATAGCACGTAAAAGCTAAAAGTTTGGTTATTACTAAACTATTAACAGAATGTTGGACAAAGTTGGACATTTTTTTAAAACTTAATATAACTTCATACATTACAATTTTTTTATTCTCTTTAAAAATGAGTGTGTTCTCCGGGGGTACACCTCATTGTGTTAAAAGTAATATCCTATTTTGAAGCTAATACAATTGCTTTCCTATGTAAAAGATAAAAAAGCTTTTTTTTTTCTATTAAATGGCAATGCGCATTGATTATTTAAATCGCTTTTTAGAGGGTTTGTAGATTCAAACATATTGTTTAACTTTGAGTTTATATTACGGCACTATATTTTTTCGTAAAAATAAATTACCCGCAATTTATAAAACTCTATACTATCTATTCCAACTTCTATGTAAAAAAATAATTATATTCCAAAATATGTTTTTTCGTGAATGTCCATATTTTTATATAGAGTCGATCCACTGTGCGCCGTAAGTAAATGAACACCTAAACATGGGTGAATTATGATGAAATTTTCAGAAAAGGTGTCTTTTTTCAATAAGATTAGACTAATAATTCGAGTTACCATAGGCAATGAAACAACAACTCTTTGGTTTTTTATTTGACATTCTTTATTCGGTACTTTAAATCAAACTGTTTAGCCTTCGAAGGTGCGCAAATTTTCGCTCAATGAGTAACTTTTGACTGAGTAGAATAATCGGCCTGCGAGAAGCAGGATTATCCATTTGTAATGTTGGTAATTATGTGAAACGCAGTGTCGCTAAAACGTTTATAATCCGGATGTAGTAAAAGCACAAATGATCTTGAAGATCGTGTTCTTCGACTGGCGGCTCTTCGGCACCGTTTGTCGTCAACAGGGTAAATTTTTGATGGTGGAAAAGTTTATTTAACATCAAATCTCCATCTATGTCTATAGACAGATTTATAGAAGAATTCGAAGTTTTAGCGTCAAACCGTAGCTACCATTTCTTTGTTTAGAACTAACACTACAACATCGATTTTTTTGTTAATTGTTAAAATTTTTAAATTTCTATCAATTATTAGTAAGAATAATTAGGTAACAAGAGTTTTATTCTTACTAATATTTGTTGAAATTTTCAAAATTTTAACAATTAACGTTAAAAAAATCGATTTTGAGGAGTTACTGATAAACAGAGAAATAGTCAGTACGATTTAAGGCCAATACTTTCAATTCTTCTATAGACAGATTATATTTGATGATTACTTAAACCTCTCTATTATAAAAAATGTCCGTTGTTGACGATGAACGGTCCCGAAGAGCTGCCAGCCGAAGAATACGATCTTCGTGATCATTTGTGTTTTAAGGACATCCAGGTCGTAATCGTCGTCGTTCAACGTTACAAATGCATAATCCTGCTTCTTATAGACCGATTGTTCTACCTAGTCCAAAGTCTCTCATTGAGTAAAAATTAAAAAATTCAGGGATTTTTGTTTCATTGTCGAAGGCATCTCGATTTATTAGTCTAATCTTGTTGAAATGTTTATCGTTTCTTAGGACGGATAAAATACATCTATCCTGAACATTTCATCAAAATTCACGTTTAGTGGGTGTCCATTTTTTATGGCGCACAGTATATATTAAACTTCTCTTGTAATAAATGTTCTATAAGACCAATTGCACGTCAAGCGGGACGAAATTAATTAAAAATATCACTAACTGTTACTAATTTTCCTGTAATTGTTTTTATAGGTTCTACGACAAAAATAAAAGATCGAAACATGTTGTAAAATTTGTAAAACGTTCCATATTATTTTCAAATAAGTAAAATTGTTCACATTAGTATACACCGTGCGGCGTCACTTATCTATATATTGCTTTTAAAAAATAGAAGCCGTTAAAGCACCACCTTGAAACTTTACACTTTTGTAGAGACTTTATCAAGGAAAATGGGCGTATTTTTTTCAGTATTTTATAGTATTTTTTTCATGATGAAAAATTAGTTTAAATAATATATTAAATAATATAAATCTATGATTCATAAGCTTTATAATGCCTATTTTATGGCTACAAACCTCATAAAATAGGCATTATAAAGCTTATGAATCATAGATTTATATTATTTAATTACATGCAACCGACGGTATGAAGATTTATATGAGACCAATTTTCCGATTTTCCGCTATTTTACGTATTTTTAAAAAAATTGTATCGTTTAAAACATTGAAAATAACTAATTTAAATGTATGTATTTTTGTCGTAGAATCTGAAAGAAAATAATCAGAGAAATTGGAAAACATGATGTCTGAAAGGTGTCCCGCTTGACGTGGAATGACTTATACGCGTGGCGCATAAAGTAAAATTTCGAGTTTAAGAAAGCCTGAAAATTTACTTCATGCTTAATCGGGGAGTGGAAGACACTCGTTAGAATGTTATTAATGATTTTAATATAAATATTCTGCTTTATACAGGGTGTTTCAGCAAGGACGAGAAGCTCGATAATTTTCCTTAATATTAAAAATACGGAAAACTGTTTCAGATACAAGTTGCATGAAATGATTTTTTTTTCACAAAATAACATTATTTTCGCATATGAAAGGTGTGTGTCCCATAACTCCTGGACGCCATTCAACTGTGTTATTTTAAATAGGACATCTTATATATTATTCGTGGTGGGGGAAAAACACTGTCTTAAAATGTAATAATAATCCTACTAGATCTCTACCTGGTTACAATTCATTATTGGAATGGAATTATCCAACCCATTCAAATTATATTCCTACATTTTTTAGAACGCCAAGGCAGTTATTCGGACGTTTCATTTAATCTTATTATTCAATTTTTGTTCTGAGTACATAACAACAGAATTCATCTAAAATAATAGAATAATTTCAACTTTCCCGAACGCAAACATTTATTATGTATAAATTATGCACTTTGAACGTATTTCACTAGAACTACCTGTTATTGCTTGCTTATCATTTCCTAGTAGATACATTAATTACGTAACGTCATTTTGCTATGTTGAAAACACAATTTACAATTACTTACGAATGAATGGAATTATTGCTATTAAACTATTCGGCATAGACCTTGGTCATGATATGCAAAATAACAAAATTGCAGACAGTCTGAATAGATTATTAAGACTAGTTAATTAATTTGCAAATTTCCGTGCACTTTTAATTCCACGTGGAAACATTTCTACTACGGAATTGCTTTATTGTTTGAATTTAAATTTTTCCAACGGCAAATCCCCAGGACGCAAAAGTAAACACAATGACGTACGGAAGTTTGTACTTTACTCATTATTAGTACACAATGAAATCATTACTGATAATGGGAAGCAGATAGCTAAGGTGCAAACAAAATAAAACAATTATGTTTAATTATACGTGGTGTATCTTGAAAGTAAGTTCCGTTTGTATTTCTTGCCACCGCAGCGCTGCGATCGGAATTTCCCTCATGCGCGATGATACTTACCATAACTTGCTGAGAAGTTGACGTTAATATAAGTTAGCTAAGTCTTACTTCTTGTAATTGAAACTAGTCACTGAAGTAAAATAAAAGTGGTATAAAAAAGTTAAAAGTTTTCTTTATATCAAAGTTAGCTAAGTGTTGGTGGTGCCTGTTTGAAATGATAAATAAAACTGAAAACCCCGCCGCTTGTGAGATAAGGTCTGCAGTTCCTTTCTTCAATGCGAAGAACATTAAACCAGTCATAAATTTCTGCTTTCTCTATAAGTCTTGGTGGCAAGAGGTCCAACAATGACGATGAGATCAAAAAACATATTGTTACTTGGTTGATATTACAGGCGGCACCTTCTTATAATGAGGGAATACATAAGCTTGCGCCTAGCTATGACAAGTGCCTACAAAACGGTGGAAGTTATATCGAAAAATAGTTTAAGGTTCAAAATTGTATTACTCTTTTTTTATCTAAACAAGTATTTGTTTTCTTTAACCAGTAAAACGGAACTTAATTTGTTGATATACCACGTATGTTATGTTTGAAAATGAAAGCTTCTGCTATATTAAGATTCCATTCGATAAGCCTTATTCCAACTTAAATAGCACATACAGAAAACACACTATTGGTTATTTGACACTAGAATATTATCAGAATGTTGAATAGAAATTGGATCGTTTGATAGAAATTCTTCTACCGCATAAGGCTCGATTTGCAGTAATATTGCAATCAATTATTTTTTTTAATAATTTGCTTCATAAATAAGTTCGTAAAAGCAGTAATATTGTTTTAAAACTTCCCTGTCTTATTAATAACGAGTGTCTATAAACTATCGGCATCTCGGTTTCTTTGAAAAACAATTTACATATCTTAGATTGTTATACGATTTGGTGAATCTCGGAAACGTCAAATAAATGTAATTATATGTCTAATTACGACGTATGTTTCTGAAGTCAGGGATGCCGACAGTTTATAGAAACTCGTTCAATGTTTATATAAAGTTTTAATTAATGCCCCACTAAACAATTTATAAAGTGTTTAGTAGGGTGCAATAGTTTTCTGAGGTATATCAATAATTCATTACGGTCTGATTCGACATTTCGTTTCAATATTATTGCTCCTGTTTTTCGTTATTTGTTATTTTTCATGCAGAATTTAAAATCCGGAAAATTTTATGTGGAATAAAACCAGAACAATTTTGTGGGGAACAAATGCGATTTTATATGGAACAACTGGAACGATAATTCGATATAAAAAAATGAGCAGAACCGAAACAAAACGCTCTGTCCAGGACGGAATCAAAGCTTTCTAAGTATTAATAGGCGCTTCTATAAACTGAACCTTAACGATTAGACATGCTCTATTTTAGATGGTAACCGTAAAAGAAAACGAATAATATTTCGTGTTGTATCAATCAGATCTGTACAAGAAATTTGTATCGAGGGTCCTTCCATAAATAATGCACACCATTTTTAATTTCCTTACATGTTTTTTTTTTATTATAATCTCTTTACAATCTTTCAGCATAATCTACCTGCTATTCAATAACCGAGTCTTTACAATACCATCTAATACGCCATATTTTTTTCTCTGACGAATGCCTCGGGTACAGGTGACAGAAATCTCTTTTAGAGATAAACAACAACGTCTTCGCATAGGTTGTTTAAACTTTGGGAATAAGTCAAAGTCTAGTTGACTTATGTCAAGACTGTAGGATGGATGAGGTAACACTTCCTAACTGCAATCGTACAACTGTTTTCTGCATTGTTCGGTTAAGTTTTTGAATAAAATCACAATAATATACTCCTGTGACACTCCATCCACATAGAACTCTGTCTGTCATAATGATTCCATCGTAATCACAAGCAAATATCATCATTTTAATGATCTTAGATTGAGCTTTAATAGTGATGATTCGATACAACAAAGCTTGAACTTCAACGTCAAATCTTCGTTTCAGCACTTTGATCCTCAATAGTCTCAGTACCCGAGATCGGTGCGGGCTGCATTTTTAACTCACGTTATTAAAAAACAAAACATCCTATCGATAAAACACAAACATTTGCTTCTTCCTCAATTAAGGCTTGCGTAACAAATTCTGCATTATTAATGAAATTACCCTTGTATAATTGATTCTTCTAATAATACATATTTATTTTGAGAGGTCAGCGACCAATAAAAATCGGCAAATCCCAAAAAGGGTTTTTAGACGCGGCCAACCGAGGAGGGAATGATGTCTTAATAGTAGCCGATGCAAACGCCTATTACTACACATCTGGTGAAGCTCTAACGCTAAAACAAGAGGTGAGTCAATTTTTAGAATTCTTACTCATTTCTAATCTCGTCATATACAATGCGGGAACACCTCTTACTTCATAACCGCCAATTGATAAAAAGTTTTGGACATTGCACTAGTCTCTGAACAATCATCAAATACCATCTGGAAATTGGAAAGTGTCGAATGAAAACTCATTTTCTGGTCATGAATATATAATAATAATCCTATTCAAAATCGACATTCAAACGCAAAGTTCATAGACAAAAGGAGAACCGATTGGGAAAAGTACAGAACTGCACTATCGGTTATTCTAACATCTGAACAACGACCCATACACAAAACAAAGAAGGAAGTGGATCAGATATTAGAGACATTCTCCACTGCCTGCAACAAATCAATAGACACTGCGTACACAAGCACCCAAAGAACAGGAAAAAGTAAACCAGCTTGGTGAACATCTGAACTAAACTCTTTAAGAAAGGTGCGCAGAATACTGTTAAAAAAAGAACCCCAACAAGGCCAAGCGATCGGCATGAATGAAAGACATTCTGTAACCAGAAAGAAGCATGTCAACTGCGCAAAATTGTTTCTAAAGATCCAGTAGTTCCCGGCTTCGTTGTGAAAGAAGACGACACTTTCACTAGTTCATGCAAGGAGCTTGAGCTTCTGATGGAGAACCACCTCACACTACATGACATCTACATAAGAGGGAGCATAAAACCTCAACTGTTGTTAACCTCTTGACACGCATACACCAAAGGGAAATCCGTGGAAACAGCTTTACACTCCCTGGTTAGCCAAACTGAAGGAACAATGAAACACAAGGAGTACACCATGGTGGCCTTTCTCGACATTAAAGGAGGGTTTAACAACGTGTACCCTGAAGCCATTGAGTCCGCCTTAAAGGCAACTGGAATAGAGAACACCGTGGGTGGCTTCATAGGAAAGTTGTTCCGATAAAGTAATATCAGTTCCAAACTATAGAACTCTCGTATAAGGAGGTAAGGAACACTGGCACCCTCCAGGCTGGGGTCTACCTTCCCTCCTTTGGAATCTTGCACTCAGTGATCTACTGCTGGAACTAAGCAACTCTGGTTGTAAGATAATAGTCTACGCAAACGATGTGTATCTAGCTATATCTGGAAAACATCTCAATGTTATGCCCCATAGGCATTATCAAAACTAAATCAGTGCTGTACAAGATGCGGCCTAGATGTCCACTCCCTAAAGGGTATAAAATTGGAAATCAAGCAACAAGCAAAGTACTTAGGTAGCAAACTGGACCGAATGCTCAGTTAGAAACCTAATATCCAGAAAAAAGCGATAGGTAAGAGATGGGGTACGGAACCAAACATCACCTACTAGCTCTACAAGGCAGTAGTGAGACCAATACTTTACTACGGCGTGATCATATGGTGGACAGCATTGGCCAAGGTCAACTGGCAAGCATTTGGAAAAGTACAAAGAATGGCGACCGTGATGATTACAGGAGCCACCAGAACGCCTCCCTCGAGCGCACTGCAAAAAATCCTCAATCTGATCCCTGCGGACCTCTTAGGCAGGCAGATCGCGATAACAGCAGCTTTAAGACTAAACTCAATTGGCGGACTTACAATAGGCACGCAGCATTGATTTAAATTAGTCCCGTTGGGAAACACGCAGAAAGTTTAAGAATACCCCATACTGTAGAGGGTGTCTTGACAAAAAGGAGGTTCTCCACTACCTGTCAAAGTCCCGTACTGGCTGGAATAAAAGATTCCTCCCTATGCTATTTTTTCATAAACGAGCTAACGTACCTTGAAACAACAGCTGCGAGGCATATAGCAAAGTTCATAAACGGTTCAAAATGGTTCTTGTAAATACTCAGGATAGGTACACTGTGGTATGACAACGGGCCTATCTAAGTCTTGGTCTGCACCTGTCGAACATTATAATATACAACTTACAAAACGCAAATGTAATTTTGTAATAATAAACTGTTATTTGAAAGTAGTGTTAACAAATACTTTCGATCAGCCATTATATTTTCGAGATTTTAATTCCAGATTTTGAATAAGTAATATGAAAAACAAACATAGACAGATATTTATATTCACAAACAGCTGTGCATCGCGAATCAATGGTAGATCGGGGTAGTCGATTAGTGGGTCGCGCCAAGATCTTGAATGTATATTTTTAAGATTTTGTTTGTCAAGATATCTTTTTATGTTTATTTGTATTTATTTTATTAATGCAAACATATAGCTAATAAAACCCAGACAGGAAGAATTTTATCTTTACTACTTCAATTAGTTTTATTCCCCTAGAAAATGACGCACAGTAAAAAGGTGGTAGGGTCATTGTTTCTTTAATCTTTGTTATGTCTGCCATTTTTGCATACACAATAATTATTCATTAGCTCTTTACTATCGTGCAATAAAGGGTAATAGGATACAATTCTTTATTGTGTCATTTGAATCACTCCCATAACACAACTATCTACACTGGCACGTGTTAAACATAATAAATATTATACATACTTTGGTGTTAAGTGAAGATAATTAATTTTTTGTTTTTTAATTAAACTTATAATATTTAAAGCTTGGGGTTGAATAAATAATGTGATTCTTTGCTTAACAGCAAGTTAAAAAAACGTATTTAGCTTTATCACGGTTATAAGGATAATATTAATACAAGATGTATCAAAAAGGTTCATCGCATTTCGAAAATCAATATTTATTTTATAAATCAAGATAAAAGGATGACTAACGTCTTAAAATGTTTGTAATAATATAAAGTTTTGATTAGAAGTATTCAATGTGCCCCCCTCCTGCTGCACGGCACACATTTAGCCTGTAATCAAATTTCTCCCAAACATGCTGAAGCAAATTTGGAGTCACCTTATGAATGGCGGCTGTTAGTCGAGTTTTAAGCTCCTCCAGATTGACCCAAAAACACGGTCTTTCGTGTATCCCCCAGAAATAACAAACAGCGAGGTCTGGAGGAAAGTGCTAAATCTGAACACCCTTTTCGCCCGATCCACCCTAGAGACCTCTAGCGACATTGAGCAAAAACTTGATGTTCTCTTCTTTTTAATGCAATGTGATCTGCTATCAGCGGTTGCTGAGCTATTTACAATTCAATGTGATGAACCTTTTTGATACACAAAATAAAATTTTGAGTTTAGAAAAGCCTGAAAAATTGGTTTGGTCGCTCCGCTTTGCTACGCGAGCAAACCAAATTTTCAAGCTTTTCTAAACTCGAAATATAACCGTATGCTTAATCAAGAAATGAAAACACTTGTCAGATGTAAATTTTAATTAAATAATTCAGCAGAATAAATGCATTTTCACAAAAATAAACAAAAAAAGGTGAACAACATCCGCTTCGCTACGCGACCGAACCAAATTTTCAGGCTTTTCTAAACTCGAAATTTTACTTCATACTTAATCAAGGAGTGAAAACACTTGTTAGATGTAAATTTAAATTAAATAATTTAGCAGAATAAATGAATTTTTACAAAAAAAGTTATCACAACCTCTAATTGTGTTAACTTTACTTTCAATTTAATTAGAAGGAAGTTAGAACACGTAAAAATGCAATATTGCTACAATCGTTTTATCAACAGTTCAAAATTAACTAATAGCATGTAGATCTAGTAAAAATGAACTAGCATTAAACTATAATGATATTAACGGCAATTCTATTAATAAGCCGTATTATTTTTGGGTTAATTCAATAATGTGTTTCTTTCCTTAACAGCAAGTCTAAAAACTAAAATAATTATAAAAGTATAATTATTTTAAAAGTATTTTATTTGTTTAACAGCACGTTTAAAAAATAATGCATTACATCGTAGATCAAAATGCATTTGTTAATGTGGAACTAGGCCAATCGATACGACCTTGACTCAATTTGTCGGGGAAACCCTATCGATTTTCCATGTCTGCACTTCGACAATCTCATTGAATAACGAATATTTTCCCACGATAAAACTTTTTGAAAAAAGTAATCCTATCCGTACGCGGCTGATAAATATTAATACAAATTGACTGCTCTGAAATTTCCATAATGGAAATTGATGGATCCGGCGTAACGGAACAAAGTCCAACGATCCAATGTATTTTAATTAGCAATATACGAAGAGACTGGTGATCCTGAACTTGGGAAGCCTCTGATAATTTCTTTACAAAATGTCTTACTAGCAGGCACACCTGTTGTTGCTAAATTCGAGCAGTTATTTTCGGATGCGTGGATCGGACTTTGAACAATGATGCATAAATATTTGAAAGAATTCAACAGGATAAGATTGTATGTTTACATGTGCAAATTGAATTTTGTATTGTATGTGTGGTACGAAAATACTTGTTTGCACGTGAAAGTCTGTCCCCAACTATTAAATTACAAAGTTATATTTAGAGAAAAAATGAATTAGTTTACGAAGAGAAAAATAAAAACTTTAGTATGTATTACGACAAGGCCAGCAATTTAACTTCACACGCCACGTGCATAAAACACTAAAATATTGTGAAATAAGCTATATTTTAAACTTCTTAATATTTCAGTGTTTTATACTTCTGTCGCATGAAGTGCACTACGCTACGCCCGACAAATCCAAATGTTTAGGGTTTTCTAAAATCTAAATTTTAAATGCAACGAATGCCTTAAAATGTACAATGTATACATTGGATATGTATACTTAAAATACTGTACATGGTTCAATGTTTAATGGTTTCGAGGGGCCATTCGATCCTATAAAATTTAGAACCATAAGAATTTGTCTCCTGACCCTCCGGCGGCCCACCCCAGAGAACCCAAGGGTGCTTACTCTACCACTTACTCATATCGCATTTCTAGAATAGCAAAAAAGGAAATATATGAATGAAGGATGGGGTTGGGTCTGATTACCTGCAACGCCATTACAAATTATGAAAATTGAAGTAAGCGAGATTTGAAAAAAAATTATTTGCATATATTTTTTTTTCTATTGTGTAACACGTGAACATTTATTGATTTTAATTTTTCAATTGATTGTTAACGAAATTAAATCATTCTTATCTTTGTTATTTGTGATTTTTATGCTTAACTGTAAAAACATTGTCAAAATACATTTAATTGTGTATCAGATAGTGGTTTATTTTAATTTGTTGTTAACGTTTGTTTTTCTAATTGTAGCATATGGTGATATGCGCATAATTTTCAAATTGGGCTAATCTATCAAAAGAAGGCATATTGTGCTTAAAATGTACATTTAGAATTCTAATAAAAAGTCCTATTTTTTAATGTTCTATTTTTTAATTTTTGTATTATCTTTGCCAAATGTTTGGTCGTTTTTCTGTTTTAAGTTTACATTTTTTTGTTGTTGGTTAGTATTTTGCTAATTATTGCTAAGAATAAACTTTTGTAATGTAAATATGAATTTATACCTATGTCAGTGTTTTATACGAGTGACGCATGTCGTAAAATTTCGAGTTTAGAAAACCCTGAAAAGGATCCTAATTTTCACGATTTAAACTCTTTTAAAAAATAGCGAATGTCGTAAAAATGACAGGGTATGCATATGCAACTTAAAAGAAAAAATCCCTGTATTATTTAATTTTAATAAAGAGTTGATTTAGTTAATTTTCAATTCTAGTTCTCATTATTTTATCAAAAAATCGCAATAAATCTAATTTTAAACATCATGTTAAGCCATGATTTGTAAGAATCGACTATAATTTTAAGATTTCCAATTTTCTTTACTGAAATCAATTGGAAATTTTCTAAAGAATTAAAAAAGCTCTGGTTGAATTTCTAGTAAATATAAAATTCAGTAAACTTCATTAGCATCGGCCGCATCGTGTTTGTTAGAAATTTGTTTACACAAAAATAACATAAGCACATTCCAATAAATGACAATAAATGGAAGAAGTTACAATACAACATATTTGAATGGGGCACAATGTTTTATAGTGTCCAATTTGATCAATTTAAATTAAAGCACAAAGATCATAATGGTACACCTGTTAGCAATAGTTATGACAAAAAATTTAATAAGAAATTAATAATTGAAGAAAGTATTGAAATAAGTGTCCATTCTTCATTAAACAATGCCTCATCTTATTGTAACACGAATTTCTGACGTTTGCCAACTTCCTATTCGTTGACAATTCCATAAAATAATATTTAAAAAATACAATTGAAAATTATCTGATTCCAAGTCAACTTTTGTATTACATTTATTAATATTTAACTACAGCTTTTTTTAGTTCTTTACTTTCCAATTATTGATACAGAGCACTAAACATTTTAAAAATGTGATTTTTTTAAAACAGATTTATGCTGAATTTTTGATAAAATAATAGAGCAAAACAACTGAAAATGAACTAATTCGGATATTATTAGATGAGGGAAAAAATCTTCGTTTGATTCGTGTCATTATAAACCCTCTAAGTTAAAATTGGTAGCAGTAATCTGCAAAAAACGTTTTTACTTTACCCTGTTACCCTGTTATGTTCGATTTAAGAATATTCGAAAATCGGCCAAAAAAGACAGAAAGCAGATCTAATAAGGTATAAAGGATGGCTCTTTCCGAACGTCATAAATTGCTCCACCCGCTGAGTGTTGTGGTGAATACAGATCTTATTTGCTTGTGGAGACAATTTTTGTAGATCGCTAAAGTTTTCGTCACCCCTAGCCCCCAGGGGCGTTAGCTTTGAAATTTTAAATAGGAACCCCTATTTTTTTCTTAAAGATTCGGATTCTACACCAAAAATTATGTAGGTTTTATCCGAGATATTTTTTGAATTCGTGATAGTTGGCGCTGCAGTCGCAAAAATGAAAACGTTCCCGGTAAACCTAAAAAATCTGCTGTGGACAACACAGGTGCCGACCGCAAATTAAAATAATATAGTACTATTAAAGTCATTATTCCAATGACTTATTTAATTTGTATAATAATATGTCCGCTACTGGTAAAATGTTGTTTTCAACTTTGTCGCTCAAAAAAAAAAAAACTTCCCGTTGGCCTAAAAAAATTAAAAATAGTATACACACCGTAGAAAAAAATAAGAAATTTGTTAGTAGCATTAAAAAATGGGAGGGGGGGGGGGGGCGGCTAATGTGTAGAATAGGGTATATGGTCGATTTTGACAGGTTCGCGCATGCGCAGCAGCACCCACTTCAGTGCTTCTCAACATGTGGATATATGTGTGTGTGATTGTGTGTGTATTTTAAATAAATACAATTTTTACAATGGCCGACCAAAACTGATAAATTGTCAAAAATTTCCAAACTTTGTACGCTCGGCACACGTTACACCGAATCAAACCCTCAGATGGGTCAAAACCGACGTAAAATCGTACGCCCGACACGTTAGTACAAGTTTGATCGCGATCAATTGCCGAATAAAAAAATATCTATAAATCGAAATATAAGTTTTCACTGCGCCGCCGAGTGCCGTTGTGAGTAAAAGTAAACAATGTAATGTTCTGTGTGGGTAAGAGCATATGACTTTTATCCAATACCCACTTGCACACAGATACTTAACCGTGGTTGAGCCATTTCTACTAGTTTGTGGCGTAAGTGGAAGGTTTCAAATTGAATACATTGCTTAAGTATCTTTGCACACGCTAGCGATTTTACATACTTCTAGGTTTGGTTAGTAGAAAGGTTTGCAATAGAATAAATTGCGCAGGTCATTTTGCTCCCGATGCCTGTTCCACACACTTCTAGGTTAGGTTAGGTTAGGAGAAAGGTTCGCTATAGAATACATTGCGCAAGTCTCTTTGCGAACGATGGAGAAAAATTTGTAATAGAATAAATTGCTTCTGTCTCTTTGGGCACTGTGCCTATTCCATGTACTTCTAGGTTAGGTTAGATTAAGAAAACGGTTTTTAATAGAATAAACTAACATTTCATAGGATCGAATGGCCCCCTCAAAAACATTAAACTTTTGTTCGAAACAATTTTTTGTACGATGCATATTTGTCGAGATATTCCAGTACATAAATTAAAGTGGGTCACCCGGTATATGGAAATATAACTAGATTTCACACTAGCGTAAGTATCTTACCTTGAAAATGAAGAATTAATTTGGTTATAATTGCTTTAAAATACAATAAAGAAGTGTAGCAATTACAGTTTTAATGGAATTTAGTAACAACTAGTCATTATCCGGTTTATTTTCATATCACAAAAAATGATTATCTATAACGAGTACTCATCATTCACATAATGCATGAATATGTGCGCAAAATACATGTATGTGTTACGTCATGTATTTATTTTATAATGTGACGTTGATAAGTTTCGTATTAAAATCTTGGAATTGTCATAACAACAGTTTAAACTGTAAGTGGAAAGTATGAAATTTTGAATCATTCATCCGTCGAGTTTTATCTATTCAAATTGACCCAGTAAAAAAAAAGTAGGGGATTTGAAGTCATTGATCACAATTCGTTATCTATAAGAGTGTATTGAGTTAAGTTCAAGGAATATTATGTGCACATTTCTAATAGCTGATTTCAGGGCCGAGTCAAACAAAAGCGGGGCCCGGTTCAAATTTAAGTTGCGGGGCCTTGAACAAGATCCACTGGGAGGGACTTTTTTGGGACACCCTGTATAATCAAAAATATTTTCCTAAAATACGCCCTAGGATACAGGTAAAGTCTGCCAAATATCAAAAGCCTAACTTAATTAGTAACTGAGCTACAGAAGACGGGAGGTGAGATGCAGGACCCTGTATACATATATGTATAATACAATTTCGTCGTAACTAAAATGACGAATTAATATAAAAAAAATAATATCTCAAAATCCAAAAGTTACAATAAAAGGTGTATAAGTATATTAGTAAATAGTAAACATTTGTAGAATGTATTGACTTAAGGATCAAACATAAGGGGTGGGTGTATTTTTAAATTTACTGTAAATCAGTGTTTTATGCGCGTGCCGCATGAAGTAAAATTTCACGTTCAAATTTTCAGGCTTTTCTTAACTCAAAATTTTACTTCATGCTTAATCTCTGATTTGAAACACTAGTTAGAAGCTTTAAATTGAAAGTTATTTTAAAAACAACGAATGTCTGAAAATTGTACCTAGAAAAAAAATCCCAGTATTTATCTTATCATTTTGTTGATTAACACTTTTTTTAAAACTTTTAATTTAAAGCCTCTAACGAGTGTTTCCATTCCCAGATTAAGCATGAAGTAAAATTTCGAGTTTAGAAAAGCTTGAAAATTTAGTTTGGTCGCGTAGCGCTACACGACCAAGCCAAATTTTCAAGCTTTTCTAAACTCGAAATTTTACTTCATGCGCCACGCGTATAAAACACTGATTTAAAGTCAAGCTCAAAATATACTTCAACTTGGGTGTGATCACATGTTCATTAATTTTACAAATGTTCATATGGAATATGTAAAAGTATACTGTCAATATTTACCAAAAATTACAAATTATAAATAATTATTACTATAAGATAAATTCAAATTCAAAACTATTTGAATTCGAGAAAATAAGCTTACGCTTCTTATAGTTTGCACACTTTAAACATAATATATAAAATTACGAAAAAACTATTCGTGAAAATGCAAATTCAAATAGTTTTGAATTTGAATTTATCTTGTTTGAACTGTACCGTAAGGTAAATAATAAGGTCTCACATTCTTCATACCTGCTAATGACATAATCCCCCTTTTTTACCTATAAATACCGACCATCATTTTCACTCCTTCCATTCCTGTACCTGTTCATTCCACACACACCACTTTTTCCAAGTAAGTTTGTTTTAATTTTATTCCTAATTTTTTTTAAACGTCATAAGCAAAGCTATACTGAAAAGAGATAAATCTCGAAACGCGTCTATAGATGGCCTAAGACATTAGTTTCAATCCAAGTCCTTTCACTTCTAATTTGTTGCTATCTCTCCTTTCATTTTAAATTTGTATTGTTAGTTGGTTTGAAGAGAATTTCACCTAAACGTTACAAATACTTTAATAGAGCGTTGTAACAAATCAAATTAAATAAGATTTTAAATATTTCATTGTATAATTCAATATCCGGAGGTGTATTTGCACGGGAAGTAGTTGTTTCAATGGATATTTATCGTCTTAAGTTGTCTTAGTAATTAAGACATTGTTTGCATTTTCACGAATAGATTTTTCGTAATTTTATATATTATGTATAAATTATTACTATTTTAAATAAAATCGTTAAAACCAACACACAACATAAAATTTTACAAAAACTTTAGAACTGTAAAAATTAGGATAAATTGACAAAAATGTAAAAATATTTACCAAATCAACAAAAATGTAAAATTCTAAAGTGAAATTTAACCTAATTTGAAAACTGTCTTTGAATGGTAAATTTCTTCGAAAGATAAAATCGGTTGATCGGTTCCTTCATAATAAAATTGTTACGTTTTTACACAAGTTCTTTAATTCCTAAATTTAGGTATAACTTTCAATTCTTTGGCGATTTCCATTGCGAATATTAAAGAAGATTTTGATTTTGAGTTTGCAATACTGATATCTATATTCGAATGTTGAACTATCTTCCTCACATTATATTTAAATTCAATATGTCGTACCAAAAATAATAAATGAAGTTAGTTTATTTTATATTGATTTCTGGATTTCGGATTTCGTTTTTATGCTACAGCAGCCATACTCTAAGTGTGTTTCGCGGAACCCTAGGGTTCCGCGATATCCCTGTAGGGGTTCCGCAAGAATTTGGAAAAAAAATCAAAACAATTCTCTCTGGTCGACCGTTCTGACGCCGCGTATCACGACTCACGAGGCGCAGCCGAACTTAGTCGCCTCGTACAATTTTACTATGCCGCCACCGCCGATATCTACTTGTAAGCGCGTAGTCGCTTTGAAAAAAGCCGCCTCTGAGATTAGACGCTATAGTTGTGAACAAGCGAGTTTCGGCTCTAACTTCAAAACGTAAAGTCGAGATTGTTTACACCGCATTTTTTGTATTTCTATTTTTATTTCGGCTTTTTATTTATCAAAGGCGCCGACTCGAGTATTTTTGAGAATGTTCGAGATCGGGGCTAGGACTATAAAAGCGACGATGGCGCCTCGACATTTAGTCAGTCGACGATTAGCGTTCGCAGCGATAAGTACCCACCTGCTAGAAACAAAGTGTTTATTGTTCTGCTGCCGTATTCTGATTGTATCACTTTTGTACATTTATTCTTTGGACTAAACTCTTCTACGCAGTAACGATCGTTCATTATTTTGAGCCCACCATCCTGACATGTAACATTATTAATAAAGAAGAACGTTGGCTTAAAGGCGTTACAGGTGTTGCAACAACATCTTCTAACGAAGCCGAATGTTCAAAAGCAGTTGTTAATCCCAACGGCTCACCTCTCTGCATGTTATGTAGTTAACTGCTTCCTAATAGTTCCATGGCACCTGCCAAGTTGCGCCGACATTTAGAAACTGTACACCCTGAGTCTAAAGACAAGAATAAAGAATTTTTTGTATGTAAAAAAGAACAGTTATTGGAAAGTCAAAAAACTATAATGCATGTTACCCAAACTATCAATCAAAAGGCCACGTAGGCATCATATTTAGTTAGCTATCGCATTGCACGAGCAGGTGAAGCGCACACTATCGCATTGCACGAGCAGGTGAAACGCACACTATCGCTGAGAATTTAATAAAACCATGTGTGTTAGACATAACAAAATGTATGCTCAATGAAAAATCTGCAAAGCATCTTTCTACTGTGCCACTATCAAACGATACTGTTTCACGGCGAATTCATGATGTGCCAAGCTACGTCAAACAAGAACTAGTTACACGTCTACAAAAAACACGATTCGTCTTGCAAATAGATGAGTCGACTGATGTCGCTGGTCTGGCTATCTTGCTGGTTATCGTGAGATATCCATATGAAAGTTCTTCTGAAGAAGCCATGCTTATGTGTTCACCGCTGCCCACAAACACTACCGGAGAAGACATTTTTAATAAAATAAATATATTTTTTGAGGAAAATAATCTCAGTTGGAACGATTGCATTGACATTTGTACAGATGGGGCCACAGACGAAGACGGGTATGACAGCAGGAGTAGTGTCACGAATAAAAAATAAAGCACCTAATTGTAGTTCTAGCCATTGTATCCTGTATAGACAAGCACTGGCGATGAAGCAAATGCAGTCAGATCTAAAATTAGTTATGGATGAAGCGGTAAAAATAATTCATTTTATCAAATCACGACCACTACAATCCCGATTGTTCTTATTATTGTGTGAATATTATGGCAGCCAACATAAAACACTGCTGCTCCATACAGAAGTGCGATGGCTGTCTCGGGGTAAAACTTTAACAAGGCTATTTGAACTTAGAGCCGAGTTACAAATGTTTCTTTAAGATACTTCTTTTAATTTGAAAGACCGTTTGTATGATAAAACTTGGTTGTTCCGACTGTCTTTTACGGCGGATATTTTTCAAAAACTGAACGAATTAAATTTAACATTGCAAGGTAAACAGACAACAGTGTTCCAGGCCTGTAACAAAATAACTGCCTTCAAAAAAAAATTAGATTGTTGCATTATTTGCGTTGGAAAGAGAGAAATAGAAAGCTGTACGTCACTCAGTGAGTTTGTTAGCGATAACGACTCAGAAATGTGTCTTCTTGTATTTGAAGAATTGGTGCAATATCTCGCTTCAGTGCGCGCATCTTTTGAGAAGTATTTTCCCGAAGAACAGAATACAAAAATGAAACGGAATTCATGGATTCATAATCCTTTTTTACCTAACTTACACAAGCGTTTGAGTTTGTTAGCCTCAAACGAGATATATGAATCTCTTTTAGAAATGTCATCAGACACGAGTATGGAGTCACTGTTCAAAACGACGCCTCTCAACGATTTTTGGTGCAGAATCCGTGATGAATATCCAATGCTTGCCAAAATGGCTCTGAATATTCTTCTCCCGTTCCCAACAAAATATTTGTGCGAAACAGGATTCTCAACCTATGCAGCCACGAAAAATACCGCAATAGACTGGACGCCGAACCTGATATGAGACGTCAACTGTCCTCTATCAAACCTGACGTCAACCAATTGATGAAAAATAAAAAAACAGTTTCATACCTCCCATTAGTTAGATTTGTTTTCTTTTTTAATATCTTATATTATTATACTTGTTATGCAATTAAGTAACAAGTAACTGTTACATGGTACTTTTATTATGCTTATTAATAAAGAATACACATTTAAAAACCATTGTTTTATTGTAGGATTCCGTCAAGTATTTCGATTTCCAAAAGGGTTCCGTCACCAAAATAGATTAAGAATCGCTGTGCTACAGGTATGTTTGTAAAAGTTGAAGTATTTGGATTAAAAAGAAAAGAAAACGAAAATGAAACGATTTTTCAAAAATAGTGGCGTGCGGCCTTTAGAAGCGCGGGGCCCTGTGCGGTAGCACCATTCGCACCGCCCTCCAGCCGGCCCTGGGTGCCTTGATTATGACGTATACGATTAAATCAAAATTATTCAGAGTTAACGTTTTTATAACTCAGAAAGAAATATTAATGTTTTATTATCTATTCATTTTAAACATTTTTATCTAACGGAAATCGAAAGTAAAATACATATATTTTTTTAATACATTCGTATAAACTGAGATAATACAAAATGCCCACCATTGAATTAAATGACGTAGATTTTGTAGAAATATGTCATTTACACAGGTGCGCATAATTGTGTTATCTATGACGTAGAAGATTTTATGTAGTTGTTAACGTAAATTATCGAAACAAATTTCCCATTTAACTATTTTATCTAAATATGCGGGATATCTCGTATATGCGTCACTGCGTTTGTTATGCTTTTAAGTATATTTGATATAAAAAAAACCACTAGAGGTTTACTTTTTTTAAGCAAAAATTAAATAAATATTCTACGAAAACTGTGTTGTTTATAATTTAACAAGAGCAAAGCCATGCCTTAAATCGTGAGACCGTATGTCGAGCGATTTGGTGACTTTGCTCGCGTTAAATTTGCTAAAAACAACAAAGTTTCAGTGAAATATTCAATTTTTGCCTGTATTAAAAATTAAACTCGAGTTGTGTTCGTCATGATTATTTTACGAAAACGCATTCCTGGCACGTTTGCACGCAATATCCTTAAATGGACCGAAACTGATTTTGAAGTTAATTTAATTAAAATATTAACTTATTCTTAAACAGTTAAAGTGCCATTATCTCTTATTAATGGGTATTGCAGAATACTGTAAACAGCTTAGAAAATTCCAAAGCGTGAGTGTTTTTTGAAACAGAACATCAACATTTTCTTTAATTTCTTCTTCATTTCTTCATTCGTGTTATCAAAGCAAGGCATCTTAATTAATTGTATTCGTAAAACGATCGCTACTTTTGACGTTTTAATTTGATATTTGTGTAATTTGAGTTACTATGATCTACTTTAGAACTTTTCTCATTTATTAAAACTTTCATGATAGTCACGTGGGGACCATAAAGTTTTAATAAATAGAAAAACCCTCTAGATGTCACGCGAATCAAATTCACAAATTCGATTAATTTTATTGGTTCTCAATAGTTTCACTGAAATATTCATAGTTAAAATATAGAAAGCACACAGAAATTGTAAAGATTTAAAATGTATGCATTGTAGCAGCGTATTTCGATATGTATACAGGGTGTTTTAAGAACAACAAATTATATTTTGGAAAGTTTAACAATCTGTTTACCGAAAACAAAAGCATTTGGGTTAACCTTTTATTTGAACTTTCGTCTCATTTCGAGGTTGCTAATCTCTCCCAAAATTTTAATCCACCTGTTGTGAAACAATATACGGTTCGTTTGCTTTATCGTGCTCACCATTGGGATTGTGTGAACTATTAAATTAGACAAAAGTTTATATTATTAATACAAAACAAAAATACGCTAATAAATTTAATCTAGCGTCATTTGTTTTCAAGATATGGCGAAAAAAGTGAAAAACGACCTATATTACATTTTGTTATAACTTTGTTAATGAGAAAGTGAATGAGCTCAAATTTAACATGTACCCTGATTAACGTCCAAAAATCACAATTAAATTGACAGATTTTATACAGGGTGTTCCATTTTCAAGATACGACATCAAAGTTCAATTTTTGTAATGTCAACCATATTCGATTTTTATACCATACCAATAAAGCAGGAAAATGTAGTTGGAAATCACGTTTCATATGCCAAAAAATAACTGAAGATTCTAAAAAAAAGGAGACAACCTATATAAAATGTGTGAATTCCAATGTATTTCTAAGGACTAATTTAGGTTATGTATAAAATCTTAGTTCCATATCACTTTAATTAACAATTTAATCGATTTTCACTTTTTTCGTCATATATTTAAAACAAATTATACTGGATGATTGTTGTTGATATAGTTATACTTTCAGTCAAAGGTATAAACTTTTATCTAATTTAACCAATTTTGTGTTTCTATTCATCTATAATTTGTATCTAGCATTTATTTCAAAGATATGATGAAAAAACTGAAAGTCGATAAAGTATTATTTTTACTATAACTTTGTTCTTAGTCTAAATGAAATTTTGTTCTTAGTCTAAATGAGTCGTTTAAAATACGAAATATTTAGGTTTTATACAGGATGTTTTATTTTTTGAAATATGACCATTTTTTTAATTTAACATCGCAAACGAACGGTATATTTACTTAAAATAAAACAGCACTGTTCGAAAGGTTTCACTTTTATTATTGAACACTGCAACATGTTTCATCACATCACAGGCAAATGAACACCAATTTTACAAATTACAGGCAGAGACTTATACATGGTGACGCGATTAAGCAGTCGATGTATGGGTATCTTCTAAACGGTAAGATATAGAGAATAGGTTAAATGGAAGAAAATATGCAGGACAATGAGTACTACCTATGTCAAAAAAGTTAAACGTTCAGAGAACACTGCCAAAAAAACCGATTTTAGTGATTTTTTATTTTCTTTTGTAACTTGGTTATTATTGATGATAGGGATACTTTTTTGACAATATTAAGGCACTTTTTATGCTTTTTAATAATATGTAGGTAGTTTTACCATGAACTTAATTTTTTCATATGGACGTCAAAGTTGGCTATGAGCTCATTTTGTAGATTTTTTTATTCTCTATATTTGATGTGTCATATAAGTTTATTATTTCAAAAAATATATATATTTTTGTAGGAGGCTGTGAAATGTGTTATTAGAACAAAAGAATATTTATACAATATAAATTTAGTACAAGTGGGCAACAAATTAAATAAGTTTTTTACACAATTTTATTATAAAATGCATTTAAAAAAACGAAAATCTCATCTAATTTTCCCATAATAAAAATAAAACCACCATATAGTGTATCAAATTAAAGGGAAATAAAAACTCTACAAAATGAGCTTATAGACAACTTTAGCGTCTAAAAAAATGAAGTTATTGTGTATATCTTGGAAAATATTTGCTTTGTGTTAAAACTAACCACGTATTATTAAAATGCATAAAAAAATGTCTTAATAATGTAAAAAAATAATCCTTTTATCATCCATAATAACCAAGTTATAAAGAAAAATTAAAAATCGCCATAATCGTTTTTTTTTTCGCAGTGTGCTCTGAACGTTCAACTTTTGTTGTAGGTTTTCCATCGGATATAGATAGTACTCATTGTCCTCTTACCATTTAGAAGATACTCATGCATCGACTGCTTTATCGGGACTCCCTGTATACTAATGTAATTACGGCTAATTACGGTGTAATGAAGTAGGTAATGAGGCTGAAACTAATATAAACAATATTTGAGCATAACTAAATATTAATTAGAGGGAGATTGTTAACTTCTATTTGAACATTTAATAGAATGCCCTTCTTGTTATATTTATTCATTTCTAATTCTTCTAACAAATTTAGACTTTTGTTACATTCGTGCAATATTTTAAATTTAGGGTTAAAGTTATGTTGGTATTCGATTAAATGATTGGCATAGGTTGAGAAAGTTTCCTTAAATTCATTTTTTTATGTTCATAAATACAGTCTGGGAAGATACCTCTAGTTTGTCCAATGTATACCTTGAGGCAACGTTCCAACAAATATACGAGAGAATTCGTGGTTGTATCGGGTTGCTTATTGCATACTTAGACCCATGCAATTTAACAAAATGACACTCACTTTTCATAAGGAATTAAAATAAAGCCGAATGGTATACACAAGATACATATAATATAAGTATGTTTCATCAGCTACTGGATTTATAGCGCACCCTTTATACCTAAAAGGGATTAGGAGTTTACATTTTCAAATTGTTAGATGCAAAGACAATATTTTGAACGTCAAACCTTCCGCCTTGATTTTAAGGGAACATTATTTTAAACCCAGAGATTGTTAATTTAATGAAAATCCTAGAATCGGAGATTACATTTTTAGTTGTGGTGAGCGAAATTTCACGTATCAGTATCATTTTTTTACTGATCTAATAAGCGAATTACACAATTACTGTGATTGTGACTGTTACTTAAACCGTAACTTAAAATCATATATAGGTAACACTGTCATTGCGACTTAAACTGTGGCAACTGTTACTCAAATTGGGATTGCTACTTAAACTGTAATTGTTACTTATAACGTGATTGCGATTCTAACTGGGACTATTGCCTAAACTACGATTGATACTTAAATTGTCAATGTTTCTTAAAAGTGATAATAAAGGCTCGCATTATATGCAAAATCCATATTTGTTATTAAGAGGTATATCAACAGAATTGTAAGTTTTCTATGCATATCTAATGGTTTTTGAAATAAGCCGAACATTAGATATGCATTGAAAACTTACAATTTTTTTGATATACCTCTTAGGAACAAATATGGAATTTAAATATGATCCGAGCCTTGGTGATAATAAAAAGACAATAGGATAAAATGTATATATATATATTTCATTACTTTACTTTGTACTCTCCTTTATTAATAGTATTGTAGTATAAATGCATTACTTACAGTTAAATTTCGAAGAATAATTTAATAAAAATTACAACTATTTACTATAAAAAATACCATACTATACTAGTTAAAAACTAAATAAATTACGACAATATACATATCTAAGCAGTATATTTTGAACTTCACTTTAAATGAGTGTTTAATACGCCTAGCGCATGAAGTAAAATTTTGAGATAAGAAAACCTTAAAAATTTAAATTAGTAGCTCCGCCACATTAAAATGTTACTTCAAGATTAATCAAGGAGTTCAAAAACTTATTGAAAGTATAAATAAAATCTAAATAACACTCTGGTCTTAGAGTTATTTTTTCTGCATTTTCCTAGTTTCTAAGAAATTTCACCAGAAAAAAAAAATTAGTTTATATTTAATAAAACATTCAAATTCTGTGTCAAAAAATGTAAAAAATGTGCTCGCATTATTCTAATCTAGCATCAAATACTGGTTAGGTTAAGTAAAAACATGTAATAACCTTAAGTTAAATCATATTTGAAAAAATTAGGTTAGATATCCGTAAATTAACTAACTTTAGTAATTTTTATTCAATTTGAGATATTATTAGACTTGTGTAACTTTTACTTTTATCTAACCTAATATATCTTATCACTATGTACTGACATCCAACATAACCCTAGTAACCCATTCTTACATTTTAACTCAAAATAACTGTAGAAGATAAATTATTCTATGTAATAAGCATCTAACCTAATTGTTAAGTGGAAACTATTAAAAACTACTGAAAGTAATTAATAAAATAGTTAAATTAAAACCAACTATAATCACAGTCATAGTTTAAAATCACTAATATTAAAAAATTAGCAATCACAAGTAGCAACGTGAATCAAAACTAGCAGTTATGCCCATCTCTAATTTTTAGTAATATAAGTAAAATAACTTACAGTCGAGTGCCTCCAGTAATTGATCAACTGGTGTATATCGCAGGCAGGCGCCATAAGTAAAAAGTCCCTCCATTCGTCAAAACTAATGTTCAAACTGCCGTCCTGGTCCATCCTGAAAAACACGCGCAAATAGAAATCACACGCCAAGTGCCGCAATAAACGGGATGCATTTTTGCGTCTAAGAAACAATTCCTAGATTAGTGCATCTACAACATCTAACATTATTTTGCACACATCTAAAAAAACATACATTTTACACCGTCTGGTAGATACATGAAACAAAGACAAAAAAAACACTAACATTAAATCAAAGTCATGGAGCAATACCAAATAGTAAAAGACATTCTACGTTAGGATTTAATTTATCAACAGTAACATAATTAATAATAAATGTAATTGATTAATTTCATTAATAATAAGCATAGCTGCAACTAGGGCCTATCACAGGGGGCGCAGTAAGAAAAAATACCCCGGGCTTCACATATAAGGGGCCTCCACAACTTACGAGAAACTGTGTTTACCTTTTTGTGTACGTTATTTCAGTGAATCTAAGTCATCAATATTGAAATAAATAAAAATATGTTTACATTATTTTGTATAATTTAAACAATAACGTTCTAATAAAGGTTAATATCTTCTATTTACACAAGTATTATATCTCTGATGAATTGAATAAATACCATGACAGCTAGCTGAATATATTTTGTTTAATTTTTCATTTTCCAAAAGAAAAAAAAATTAACCAGAGATCTAACATATATCAGGTATATTTTCAACTTCAAAAAATGTTATAAATGTTGAGATTCTTGTATTAAAGCAAAAATAGCTTAAAAATTATAAATAAGGTATTTTCGGATTTTCACATGGTCTGTCTGAAAATGAAATAAATGTTTGCTGAATATCCAGAAAAAAAAATTACGAACATCCATAAAAAAGTTGAAAAAAATCCGAAGAGCTTGATGATTTCGAATCAAATTTGCGACAAAAATATAATTTAGCGGTTAGGGGATTTCCTAGCGTTTTTGTTTTGTCTTATTCATATTAGTTAATGAACAACAAACATTTATTAAGATTTTTTAAATTTTAAATTAATTCTCTCTTATAGATTTTATATTTAGAAGCGGGAATGTTATTCAAAAACGAATGAGGAATAATATATATTTGTATTTTTTCATTGTATTTTTTGACGAGCCAATATTTTTTTAAGTTCTTCAGGACTGCTTCTATAAATTACAAAATACAGATCGTGACTAAATTTAAATAAAAAATGGTGATGTGTCCATCATAGTACTTTCCCCCGTAAATTGCGTATTAAATCACTTTTAAAATATTTGTAGCATTATTATTTTCAAAATGTCTTCAACTTTTTGATAACTACAACTTTTATTTGAAACATTTTTCAATTGTATCAACACATACACTGAGACAAACCAATGACTAGATAAAAGAACATTATTTATTATTTATCTCAAAAACTAAGAGTGCTATGACAAAAAGTGAAGATACAAAAAATCTTTAGTTTTTCATTTCCTACAACTTTTATTTGGAACATTTTTCAATTGTATCGACACATACACTGTCACACACCAATAACTAGATAAAACACACAACTTTTGAAATATCTCAAAAACTAAGAGTGCTATGACAAAAAGTAAATGAACAATACATCTTCATTTTGTTATTATCTGCAACTTTTATTTGAAAGAATTTTTTGTTTGATGAACATTTATTGAAAAAATCTGAAAAAACTGAAAAACGCTAGGAGTAAAGTACCACTTCCGGTTTTCCGATTTTCACTAAAAGCTTTTCAGTTCTTCCGATTGTATCAAAAAGCTTAAGTTTCAAGTTTCATCTCGATATCTTTAGCGGTTTTTGCGGTACAGCGCACACAGACTCACATACAGACACACAGACACACAGACATTTTTCAAAAATGGTCTTATTCGACTCAGGGGACCTCAAAACGGATATTTCCGCTAAAATTTTTGATTCGAAAATTTTCACGAAAACAATACTTTCCCTTTGTATTACATACGGGGGAAAGTAAAAAATAATATTACATCTAGGGAAATGTGAAATAAAGTAGGCTGGATTTTAGTTATGATTTTTATTGCCAGTCACTTTGCAACACTACAAGTGCAATCAATGTTGTCAAAAATACCTATGGAGTTATAACATTGACGAATAAAGCACTAATGAAACAATGTCTTAGACATTTGGCAGTTTGTATCCATTAAGGGGGTATTACCATTCGGAAGTTTTAAAAAATTGATTTTTTTTTTTGCATGTATTGATACTTGATATACACGGTTCCATTTGTTTCTGGATCTCGCCTATTTACATTTTTATTAATTGGCACTCCTGATTCCTTATTTTAACAGTGTTGCAATAATTTATGATATCATAAGTAATCCTCTTTTTAACTTTCAAGAGGTTTATTGTTAATCTTGCAACAATTATTTCGCCACGCGGTCGCTTCTTCGAGCATTTTATTATTAAATCAAATTAATCTAGTGTTGCAATGCTGTGTCAATGTCAAAGTGAAAAATAATTTCAGGCACATATTAAATATTAACATGCCAAAGATTATCTCTGAATCAAAAAGGTTACAAATTCTGAAATCCTACAAACATTTTAAGCAAAGTAATCCAAATCTACAGCATCACAATATTATTACGATTTTAATAGATATTTTTGGGGTATGTCTAGTATTTTAATTATCATATATATTTAATTAAAGATAATTACGTTTCAGGTAGGGAGATCTTCATTACAATTAATTTTACGACAAAGACCTGACGAATTGAATTCATTATATTTGTTATATACAATATTATTGCTGTGTTTGTATGTACAAAAATGGTGATGTGTCCATCATAGTACTTTCCCCCGTAAATTGTGTATTAAATCACCTTTAAAATATTTGTAGCATTATTATTTTCAAAATGTCTTCAACTTTTTGATAACTACAACTTTTATTTGAAACATTTTTCAATTGTATCAACACATACACTGAGACAAACCAATGACTAGATAAAAGAACATTATTTATTAATTATCTCAAAAACTAAGAGTGATATGACAAAAAGTGAAGATACAAAAAATCTTTAATATTTTATTACCTACAATTTTTATTTGAAACATTTTTCAATTGTATCGACACATACACTGTCACACACCAATAACTAGATAAAACGCACAACTTTTGAAATATCTCAAAAACTAAGAGTGCTATGATAAAAAGTAAGTGAACAATACATCTTCATTTTGTTATTATCTACAACTTTTATTTGAAAGAATTTTTTGTTTGATGAACATTTATTGAAAAAATCTGAAAAAACTGAAAAACGCTAAGAGTAAAGTACCACTTCCGGTTTTCCGATTTTCACCAAAAGCTTTTCAGTTCTTCCGATTGTAACAAAAAGCTTAAGTTTCAAGTTTCATCTCGATATCTATAGCGGTTTTTGCGGTACAGCGCACACAGACACACAGACAGACAGACATTTTTCAAAAATTGTCTTATTCGACTCAGGGGACCTCAAAATTTATATTTCCGCTAAAATTTTTGATTCGAAAATTTTCACGAAAACAATACTTTCCCTTTGTATTACATACGGGGGAAAGTAAAAACCAAGTAGTAAATTTTGTTAATCTTAAAACTGCATATTATTATCCTTTTATATCTGAAAATTTGTAAAACAGGCAACAGTGTAAGATCACAATAGTCAGAAATTATAACCTTAAAATCGAACATCTGACAGTGACATTTAAAAACCCTGATTTAAAACACAACCAGCCCCATTTACAATACTTAAACTGTCACTTTTCCATAGCTAGGCGAGATCCAGAAACAAATGGAATATATTATAGTATCTAGTTTCATGTCCGAAAGCCGTTTTACAATAGGCGAATTCGTTAGTTAGATTTTTGCTTGTTGAAGTAAACAATGCTGAGTAGGTGGCTGGGTGGAAATACGCAGAACTCAAACGAAAGTTTGAATGCTTGTGTCTGGAAGCTGACTTCGAAGCACCTCAACTGTGGTGCAAAAACCGTCGCTATCGCGTCTTTCATAGCTACCAGCATTTTCAACGACGGATACTCGGCAGTTTTTAAGACGATAGAGACACTGGGAATCCATATCGGTCTGCAAGCCAAGGCTTTCCGATGCGGAACGACGCGGAGCGCGAGATGTGGGACGAATTTTGCCTGACTCTAGCAACTCATAAGGCCATCCAACAACGCTGGCAGGAGTAAATCATTCAAACCCAGTTTTTAGAGGAAGAGGAGGGCCTAGTGTACGGAGCTGGCATAGCTGACTAAAGCCAAAAATCTCCAAAAATAGTTAAAACTTGTGTCAAAACTTTAAACGCGTTTTTTCTCGAAACCACTTTTTTTTCGCTATGAAACGGATTGACTTGAGCTTTTAGTGTTCGGTTCTCCACATTTTCCTCTGGAGTTTGAACCACCGTCATTCAAATATATTAACATTTGATATTTTTCATAGAGACTTAAAGTCAGAAAAAGGGGGGCAAAAAGCGACCACTTTTTTCGAATGGCCTCCATTTTGTTATTTATCGAGATTTTTTATTGTCGGTGGTTCAAACTCCAGATAATTTAATACAGATTAATAACTACTACTTCATTTTACGTTTTAAATAACAGAATCGAAAAAATCTTTCCGGCCATGAGGAAAAACACGGCGGACACGGCCTTATTTGAGGCCAGATTTAGAGGTTTAGCCGGGCGATTGAAAAGAATTAAAATTCATTTTTTATAGTTTATGAATCTATAAACAAGTTGCAAGAAACCGCAAGATCGCATGTATTAAATTTCCCAAAAATACAAATTCTGAAAAACCCTAAAAAAAAAACGCTGTCCTAGTGGTAATACCCCCTTAAATATACTTCTTAGAAAGCATAGCAGAAGAAAACTCGTAAATAAAGTAGGCTGGATTAGAGTTATGATTATTTTTAATGTCTGAAACGTCTCAACGCTAGTAATGTAGTTTTAGAATATGTCTATAGAGTTATAAAATATTTTCATAAACTTTTGAGAGTTTGTATTTATCAAGTATACTTTCTACAAGGTGTTGCAGACGAAGAATCGAAAATAAAAGAGGCGGGATTGGAGTTATGATTTTTTATTGCCAGCCACGTTTTAACGCTAAAAGTCCAATGTTATAAAATATTTTTATAAGCTTTTAACAGTTTTTATCTATCAAATATACTTTCTAGAAGACATTGCAGAAAACATTGAAAATAAATTAGGCCGAATTAGAATTATGATTTTTGATTGCCAGTCACGTTTCAACGCTAAAAATGCAATGCTTTCAAAAAATGATTACGGAGTTATGCAGGGTGTCCCAGACCACCCCTATCAGCCTTTTTTTGAGAAAACGGCTGGTTTTAGAGAGTTAGGACAAACAAATTTATAACAAAAGCCGTATTAAAGAATCGAATGGTAATATTGTTTTTTCGCTAAAAGGTTGACATCCCTAAGAGTTTGCTTAAAAATATCAATAACTCAAGATTTTTAAATGGCACGATAGGTCAAAAGTGGTAACATTGAAAAGCTCTTTAAAAAATAAGCAACTTTTGTAAGAAACATAATTTTGTTACTGACAACAACTCCGACTGCTACATCGAGTCATGTAATAGTAGATCGTTTGACAAGTTTTGAAATCTTCCAGTGAATACCAAATTGCATTTACGAGCCCGTGGGCATGCAAGGTATGAGCATGCAATGCAGCTTTCAAAACGTGTTTAACACTCTGCTTTTCCTACGATCAAACAGCGGTGGCGCAGAGTATAACCGTTGCACTGAAAATTTGACAAAAATACTAATGAATAAAGTTGAATAATTTACAAAGTTTATACATACATCATGTGTTCCAAAGACTTCAATTAATAGGAATAACAGTTTTTTTAATACAAAAACGTAATATTAAAAAAAAACGTTAAATTTCTTGTAATGATTATGCTTTTATAAAGAAGTTTAATTACATAATAAACTCACAATGTCAAATCAAAATAGACACTTATTATAAAATATAATTTTATTACTGGTTATTTAATTTGATAGTTCACATATAGACCACGAAAGTTTGCGCTATGTATACGTTTTAAATTCTCTCACAGAATTGTCTTCTTCAAAGTTTAATAGCTTCCTAAGTTGACGATAAATCTTAGCGAAAAAGCCTATGCATCTAATCTGAAGTATGCTAAAGTGATTATGAAATTTATTTTTTTTAGGGTAGACGTTAATTTTGATACCTTTACACTGTTACACTGTGCGGCGTTTATTGTTCTTCGGCACTACTCATTTAATTTTAATAATTTTGACACTGACGTCCTCAAACGTCTTTACTTTCAAAACTAGTTTTAAAAATTCAATTTTCTAAACTGTTACTTGTCAAAATACAAACATACAATTGTCACCTTTCAATGCACAAGTATAGGACGAAATGTCTGTTTTCGGAAGCGGTCGTAGAAAAACATTTTAAAACTTCACGTCGCAATGAAATGTTTTGCAATACAAATTAATGTTTAATGGGTACTACATCTGCATAATTGCAATCTAATGGTTTTTTTTTTTGAAAAAAAAATGGAAATTTTGGTTTTCTGTCATATGCAAATTATATAAATTTCCATTGTAATTAAAAACTCTGGGTTCAAATTTTAGAAAAAAAAAAAACGAAATATGTTTAGCATATTTATATTTAAATAATTATATTGAAAATCGGAGCCAAAATTAAACGAAAGTTCCAACTCCACGGCTCCGATTTCCTCATCACAAAAATACTTAAATTACGACTCTACAGTTTTGACTCTAACTCCGACTTAAGAGTTCACAGCACTGGTTCAAACTGTTTTCCATTTATTTCTAAGTTCTGTTGAACTGTTCTGGTCTTAATACCAGTGGCCCTAAGTATCTACTTTTGAAATAAGGTAGCCATGAGATATTGATATTTGGTAACTTCAGTCCAAAATTACTCAAAACAAACGCCAGTTACAAAAACATTTTTCCTACAAACGTTGCTTATTTTTGAAAGATCTTTTGAATGATACCACTTTTGACCTACCATGTCATTTGAAAATCTTTTCACAATATCACCATTCGATTCTTCAATATGGCTTTAGTAATTTTTTTATTACAACTCCCTAAGACTAGCCGTTTGCAGCTTTCAAAACGTGTTTAACACTCTGCTTTTCCTACGACCAAGCAGCGGCGGCGTTAATTGTTCTTGTCACTACTCTTTACTTTCAAAACTAGTTTTGAAAATTCAATTTTCAAGCGTGAAATGTCAAAATACAAATATACAATTGACACCTTTCAATGCAGAGGTATAGCGATGAAATGTTTTCGGGAGCGGTCGTAGGAAAAAGTAATACCTCAAAAAAAAACGTGGCTGGAAATTCATTACTAACTTCTCGTCGGTTGCTTATTTGAAGAGATAGAGAATCGGTTAAATGTTGGTAAAGTTGCGTATTTTAGTGCATATTAATAATCTGTTTTCACATTTAAAATATCTTCAATTGTTTATTAAAAAGAAATGATGTTATCATGTTATTACTGCAATAACATGGTAAGCCATGTTAAAAATTTTGATTTTTTTTTTTGTAAAACGTGATATGCCACAAAAAAGAAATAAAATACATAGCTTCCAAGGCCCACCATCGTTCGGTAGCACAAAGTCTTAAGCAATAACACTCTCGTCAATTATGCCATGCATTTCATCACTTGAACTCAAACTCTCACACGAAATCGATCTTTTCGTGGTGTAAGGTGTAATAATACCTGTTGTAATGTTGATGTGGCTTATCACGTTTTAAAGTAATATATATACAAAACCCCTAAAATGTAATAACTTGATTTTAGGTATGGTGACGATATCTGTTGGACGATGACCACAATTAATCTACTGTGGCTTATTATATAACTGCCTAATCGAATCCAAGAATAAAACAGAATTTTTTGTTTGTATGGCTTATCATGTTATTTACAATAAGCCATTCAATTATTTATATTATATGTTATACAAATAAATAAGTTTGATTATTTCCGAATACGTTTTTATTTAATTTTATTGTATAATAATATTTTGCCATTTTGTTTACAGTCATTTTAACATTAGATTCGTAACCAGCGCCCTTTAAAACACTGGTATACCAATTTTTATTAAAATGTAACATCATTAGAAGTTTTAGGCAGCTTTTCGGGATTTAGCCCCACTGTGCGCCCGGCACAGTGGGGCTAAAATGTTCAAGCTTTTTTTTATCATACAGTGTTTAAAGCTTTAAATGTAGCTCTTAAAAAAAGAAACAACGAATCTCTCAAGATATACAGCATACGTGCTGTACTTGTGGCGTGGAGAGCTATCAAGCGCGTCCCCAGGTGGCGGATAGGGGATCGGCCATATAGACCCAGTTGAAATGGCTAGTGGTAGCTACAGGGATCACTCCAGGCCTAACATCCTGCGTGGTGGTACCGAAGGCTATCGCCGCGGACCAACTCCCCTCATCCCGGCTGTCGTATCGTGGCTAAGGGATTGCACTGAGGTTAACGATGCCGAGGTTCACATACTGCCTTGCAGTGTGCCCTCGTAATACCATTCAATCTCTGCTGACGTGGTCATGTCTCGCGGGCAGAGATTGAGGGGGGGTCGTGGCTTAACCGCCTGGACCAAGAGGAGGACACCTCAATAAAATCCTAAATCTTAAGGTAGGGGACCGGGCCGATAAGATGCGTGGCTAGATAGAAGACTAGTCTTTACCGGTCCCAACCTACAGGGAGATGGCGCCCCTGGTTGCAACTAGCCTTCTCGTAGCATGCGGGGCTCTGTTACGGGTGACCTGTTACTTCCCTAGCTTCTCGTGGGACCAAATATGAGAACAAATAAGAAAAACAAAAAAGAAGGGGATACTACGTCCCCCCACGGATGTCACCGACATCCCTAAAAATCTGGAGCAGGCTGAGAGGCCTGGCCAGAACACAGAGGATCAATCCTCAACTAAGGGATTTCAATATCCCAAGTTAGGTGGTGCGGCAAAGAAGAGGTATAGATTCCTCCTGCGACAAGGGGTTACCATGGAGGAGGCCCGAGCACAAGCCGTAATTCCCCTTAATCCTCCCAACTCCAAGGAAGCGGGCCACAACAAAAGGCCCAGGTCCGATGGCAGTACCCCGGAGACAAAGGCTCCAACTAAGAGGGTGAAGGCGGGGGAAAAACCTTCCGGCAATCAGACCGCAAAGGCTGAGGCTGGAGGCTCCAGACCTCGCACCTCTCCCTCTGCTGCTTCCTCCTCGGGAGCAGCAAAAAAACGGGCAGAGGCTACCAAATCAAGGCCTCCCCGTAAATCAACTGAAGGTGAAGGTCCGAAGCCTTCCTTCAGTCAGGCAGCAGGGAGCATACGGGTAGGTATAATGCCTAGTAAGTTCCCTAAGGCGTTAGCTGATGCAAATCAACTAACAATGCTTCAGGAAGCAATCCTGGATAGAATTGTGGAGCTAAAGGAAGGGGACATTCGCCCAAAATTCCTAAGCTCCAACAATAGACCAGGATGGCTTATGTTGGTATGTGCGGATAAGGCCACTGCAGACTGGCTAAAGTCCGCCGTGCCAGCACTAAAACCGTGGGATTGCGCCATGCTGAAGTATGTGGAAGAAAAAGATTTTCCACATACGGATATAGTAATTGGCTACTTCCCATCGAGCGCAGGATACTCCAGTGAGAGGATACTGCAGCTTTTAGAGGCCCAAAACAGCCTCAAAGCCTCACAAAGCTGGAGGGTGCTAAGGAGAACCTCCAATGGCCCCACAGTAGAGCTCGCCCTATCAGAGATGCCCTACTCACCAGCTTCCGCACCCAATGCCAAGAAGGAGGTTGGACCGGCAAAAAACAACCAGCCGGACAGCCCATCCGTAGCAGGTGAGGGGATCGGAGAAACTGGCCCCAGGGGAAAAGGAACACTGAGTCCTGCCCCCGGAAAGCCATAATGACCCGATCACCTCAAAAACTAACTTGCGTCCAAATAAACCTCCACCATGCTAAAGCGGCCTCGAGCGTACTTTCTAGGAGGTTTATTAAGGCGCAGTTAGACATAGGGCTCATTCAAGAGCCCTGGACCAGAAGAGGCCAAATTATGGGACTCCAATCCAAAAACTGTAAGTTGATCTATAGTACCTTACACAATAACGTTAGGGCCGCTTTGTTATTCAAAGCCGGCACTAACTACATTCCTGTTCCAGAATTCATCACGAGAGATCTGGTCACAGCACAAATTAGAGTCACTAAGGGGACGAGCAAGAGGACAATTATTATAGCCTCGGCCTACTTCCCGGGCGACTCCACATCCCCTCCACCAGAAGAGGTCAAACGCCTCATCACCTGGTGCAGGAAGGAAAACAAACGCCTGGTCCTGGGCTGCGACGCCAACGCGCACCACACTGTATGGGGCAGTACGGACACCAACAGAAGAGGTGAGTTCCTGCTAGACTATGTTTTAGGTGAAAACTTAGATATAGTCAATAAGGGCAATAAACCTACTTTTATCACATCAGTTAGAAAGGAGGTATTAGACATCTCCCTAGCTGATAATTACATAAGCCAGTACATACAAAACTGGCACGTCTCAGATTACGTCTCACTATCAGACCATCAGCATATACGGTTTGACATCGATAGTGGTAATAACCACATCAATGGATTCAGAAATCCCAAAAATACCGACTGGGAGGCCTACCAAGAGCGCCTTACGTCGGAACTTGCGGGACCACTGAATCCTATTGAAACAGTCGAGCAACTAGAAGCAGCATCGACACAATTACAAGATGTAATCAACATCGCTTACGAAAGTAGTTGTCCACTAAAGCAAAGGGCTGTTGTTAGAGAAGTGCCCTGGTGGAACAGCGAACTCGCGAGCCTAAAGGCCAAAACTAGGCGTACTTTTAATAGGGCTAAAGCCTCTGGACAGTGGGAGGAGTACAGAAAGGCCCTTACGGAGTACAACAAAGAACTGAGAAAATCCAAAAGGAAAACTTGGAGGACTTTCTGCGAGGGGATAGATGATCTACCTCCCGCACAACGCCTCCAAAAAGTCCTTGCAAAGGATCACACGAACGGTATTGGACTACTAAAAAAGTCCAACGGTGAATACACTGGAACCCTAGAAGAAAGTCTAAGAGTACTCCTAGAAGCTCACTTTCCGGGGTAATTAACAGTGAAGACTTACCTGCCATCGGCTTTGAGGTAGAAGAACGCCCTACCAGAGAAAGCAAAAAACTGGCAACAAAGATCTTCACTCCAAGCATAATAACATGGGCGATCAACGGCTTCAAGCCGTTCAAATCCGCGGGGGCAGATGGCATCTTTCCAGCCCTTTTGCAAAGGGCAGGGGAGGAGTTATTACCACGTCTCACGCAAATATTCAGAGCTAGCTACTCTTTTGGGTATTTCCAGAAGCAGTGGAGGGAGGTGGCGGTGGTGTTTATACCAAAGGCTGGCAAACGCCAAACTGACGAGCCTAAGTCATATCGCCCCATAAGCCTCACCTCCTTTCTCCTAAAATCAATGGAGAAAATCATTGATAGAAATATCAGAGGGAAAGCTCTTCAGTCGTTTCCCCTTCACAAACACGAATTTGCCTATCAAGCAGGCAAATCAACAACAAATGCCCTTCACACACTAACAAGTGTAATAGAGAAGAGCATCGCAAGCAAAGAAGTGGCTCTATGCGCATTCTTGGACATCGAAGGTGCATTTGACAACACCTCCTATGAATCCATAGACACGGCCACCAAATCACACTGTCCATTGGCGATGAGTCGGCAACTGTGTTCGCAGTAAAGGGGTGCCCACAAGGCGGGGTTCTATCGCCCCTGCTGTGGTCACTAGTTGTCGATGAGCTAATATCGGTGCTATCCAACGACGGTTTTGACGTACAAGGCTATGCTGACGACATCGTCATCATAGTTAGGGGAAAGCATGAAGATACGGTGTCCAACCGCATGCAGTCAGCCCTTCGGAAAGTAAGTACATGGTGCGTGCAGAAGGGGCTCACTATCAATCCCAACAAGACTGTAATTGTCCCATTTACAGGTCGTAGAAAATTAAATCTTAAGGCACTAACCATGAATGGGACACTCATTGGGCTTTCCAACACAGTTAAATATCTCGGCCTCACCTTTGACCAGAGGCTAAACTGGAAAACCCATGTAGATAACATCACTGCCAAAGCAGTAAGGGCAATATGGGCTTGCCGCAGGCTATTTGGCAAACGATGGGGTTTACACCCCAAGATGATATACTGGCTTTTCATTACGGTGATAAGACCAATAATCACCTATGGTTCCGTTGTCTGGTGGACGAAGACAACGGAGATCACAACCCAAGCAAGGCTCAGCAAGGTTCAACGGCTGGCATGTTTGGGCATCACAGGGGCTATGAACACCTGCCCCACTGGAGCAATGGAGGCTATGCTAAATCTCACACCTCTGCATCCGCACGTGAAAAGGGAAGCAGCACTAGACGCATTAAGAATAATCCAGACAGACATACCAAAATATGAATACCTTAACGGGCACCTAAAAATCCTCAACACTGTGTGTGAAAGAGCGATATACATGCCCAAAGACTACATGTCAACTGACTACGACTTCGACACAACGATTGAAGTGGCCATCCATGGCCGCCATGATGTTGGAGCGAGGGTCAAGCAGTTACAAGGCTCCTCGATAGTTTGGTTCACTGACGGTTCCAAAACTGAGAACGGAGTCGGAATCGGTATCACTGGCCCTCGATGCGAGTTATCAAGGACCTTGGGACGATCCCCATCGATATTTCAGGCAGAAATCGAGGCCCTGAACACATGCGCCCACATATGTTTAGACAGGGGATACAACAAACAGAGGGTTTGCATCTGCTCAGACAGTCAAGCTGCATTAAAGGCAATAAAATCGCCTACATGCAAGTCTAAATCTGTCTGGGAGTACAAGCTATCCCTAAAGCAGCTGGCTAGGAACAACAGAGTCAAACTGGTCTGGGTTCCGGGACACGCAGGGATCAAAGGCAATGAAATTGCCGACAACCTTGCCAAGGAAGGGTCCAAGACTCCATTTGTCAGACCAGAACCTTACAGTGGAATAACTAAAGTCCGCATCAAGGGGATGATCCGGGAATGGGAAGATGCTGCCAAAAGTGCTCACCTGAGAAACACACCTGGTCTGCGGCAGGCGAAAAGGTTCATCGCCTTCTCTGCCGTAAGAGCGGGACAGTTTCTCAGGTTAAGCAAGGGCAACCTAAGGCTCATAACCGGCCTTCTAACTGGACACTGTCCTCTGAAGTACCACCTCACCAAGATGGGTCAGACAACTGATGCCAACTGCAGGTTCTGCAACGAGGCACAAGAAACAGCAGAGCACCTACTTTGTGAATGCCCTGCCTTGTCCCTTCAAAGAGGGAACTACCTGTCATCGGCCACTTTAAACAGCGAGTAACTGGTACATATTAACCCTCAAGTTATAGAAGACTTCATAAAAGTCTAGACATTGAGGGACTCAAGTAGGTCAGGGATAGTTACAAAAGATCTTTTAGGTCGAGGTAACTTCGAAAGGCCCAGAGGCCACACGACCCACCGACCCTATAACATAACATAACATAACATACGTGCTGTAACAGGAAAATGTATATTTAAAAGAAAAACTCTCTATACAGGGTGCCCGTTTTTAGAGCTCAAGCATGGGGAACTCGGTTATTTTAAGAGATACAAGGTCGGTTAAATTAGGGCAAAGTTGCCCAATCTGGAGTATAACATAATGCCGTTTTGAAACATAAAATATTCTGAATACTTCCGGAGATATCCAAAAAAAATCGAAATTTTCAAAAAACGTTTTTATTTTTTTTTTGCGAGACTATTTGAAGAGATACTTCAAAACAATTTACACTTTATCATTGCCACTTTGTACGCTCTACAACGTGGTGATATCATAATAAAAATTCGAAGTTTTTATTTGCGGAAAACATTATCAACTTTGTTTTCTCTTATGGGCGCCATCTTGGATTTTTACATTTTCAAATACAGCTTTTTTTTCTGATTACGGTGATGTGTCATGTGTTGGGGTTTGGCCTAGCAGTTTGGTGGAAATGCCAAAAATCCTGTTTTTGTAAAGAAAAGCCTTGGAAATGACAGCTACCCTTTTGTTTAATAAGGCAATTTTTGACACTTTGACTGAATTTCGCTAATCCTGACCTACAGTTACAAAACTAGTATGAATTTATAACAAAATGCCGTTTTCAATTGAAGAAAAACGCGATATGCTAGAACTTTATTACGGGTCGCATCGAAATGTGCAAGTTACTTCGGATGTGTTCAGCGGTATACAGAAAGAAACCTGCTTAAAATTATTTTCTGATTCTTCATAGAATTCTAAGCCTAGAAGACGTGTTCATCGGCCCAACGTAGATGAAATGAAAATTTTACAAGCAGTAAGTAAAATGTTAGAACCTTCTGAAAAATAATAAAAGGGTTTAAATTTAATTCTCCATTAGATTCAAAATAATTCTTCTACTTCGGCAAGGGCTATAGGAGAAGAAATGAATGTATTTCATGAGGTAGTGTCGAGAGTCTTAAAAAAAACATAAGTATTGTCCCTTTAACATTTATATCACGCAAGTCTTGCATCCAGGAGACACTGAACGAAGAAGAAGTTTTGCAGGATTGCATTTTCTATCTAACGTGGTATTTACGGATGAGTGCAAGTTTACCAACACAGGCATGTTCAATCGTCACAATGAACATGTATGGTCCGTAGAACATCCACACCCACCAAGGACGACTATCTATGGGTTAGTTTATTTGGCGATAAGATCATCTACGAAGATAATTTGACTGCAGATGGGTATTTGCACTTTTCAATGACCGATTAAATCGATGAAAACATTTGCCTCAACCACCTAAATAGCCTTTGGCTCCAGCAAGATGGAGCTCCACCACATAACGCTAGGAGAGTGTCTGATTATTTGTCTGAAATATTTCCCGATAGAGTCATTTCAAATGGTGGGGACGTAAGCTGGCCGGCATGTTCGCCAGATCTTTCCCCATTAGATTATGATTTATGGGAAGCTATAAAAAACATAATTTATAAGCTGTTCCCACCGATATCAATGACTTTGCAAAGAAAGATAATTACAACTTTAAGGACCAAAATAAGAAGAAGGGATGTTTTAAGATCAATATAAAATGAGGGTGGGCCATTCGAACGCCGCTTATAATTGTTTTTTTAATTTATTCGTTTCTCATGCTCTAGTTTCATTCTGTTATGAATTAGAATAATATTTTTGTACTTTTATATCTTTTAATGAACTTGGAATAGAAAACAATGTTGCGTTAGTTTTGTATTATTGTTTATTAAATTACTTTATTAAACAAAAGTGTAGTTGTCAATTCCAAGGCACTCTTTGCAGAAACAGGATTTTTGGAATTTCCCTCAAACTGCAAGACCAAACCCCGACACATGACACATCACCATAATGTATTTGGAAATGTAAAAATCCAAGATGGCGCCCATAAGAAAAATCAAAGTTGATGATGTTTGCCGAAAATAGAAACGTCGAATTTCTATTATGATATCACCACGCTGTAGAGCATACAAAGTGGCAATGATAAAGTGTAAATTGTTTTGAAGTATCTCTTTAAATAGTCTCGCAAAGAAATTAAAACGATTATTGAAAATTTCGATTTTTTTCGGATATCTTCGGAAGTATTCAGAATATTTTATGTTTCAAAACGGCATTATGTTATACTCCAGATTAGGTAACTTTGCCCTAATTTAATCGACCTTGTATCTCTTCAAATAACCAATATCCCCATGATTGAGCTCTAAAAACGGGCACCCTGTATATTGCTCACATTCAAAAATACTCTAAATTTAGAAAACTGACACAAAACATGTCAAATTAATATAGTTTCAGTTATTTTTGCTAAATTATTTAAACTGGTTAGTTCTTGAATAATATTAGTTCAATCCCACTTTGAAATTGCTGATTCCCAATTGTTGTTGTTTATTTCCAATTTGATTGTGAATAAACTGGCAGTCTCAATTTGTGGAAATTAATTCATGGGTATTACTAATGAATAAAGAGAATATTATTACACTTGTAAATAAAACACTTTTTACTTTGTTTAACCACTGTATTTTGCACTTAATTTGTGACTATAGTTTTGACTATCTAGTGGTCATTATCAAACTAAAAGTAAATAAAAATTACACGTTAAAAAACTATTTACACGGAAGCCGTATAAATAGTTTTTAACGTGTAATTTTTATTTAATTTTAGTTTGATAATGATTACTAGATAGTCGAAACTACAGTCACAAATGAAGTGAAAATACAGTGGTTAAACAAAGTAAAAAGTGTTTTATTTACAAGTGTAATTTGTCATTTTGTTTACAGTTATTTTAACATTAGATTCTTAACCAGCGCCCTTTAAAACACTGGTATACCAATTTTTTTTTTTTTTACGATATCTATTTCCGCTGCTATGGCCAATCATGACGCCGGAGATTAGGTCTACAGCTATCCGGGAATTTTGCCGAACCCGGTGGGAGTTCCAACCCACCGGTAGGGATCTTTAACGTGCACGCAACATCCAGGCAGTACACGGGTCCTACATGCATTTAACGTCATATCCGAGAAGACGGAGTGTTTGGCATTTTTATCCTAACCTATATAAATGCAGACAACTTGTTAGGCCGGTATTTGAACCCCGGCCCGTGGCGTGGCAGTACAACACTCTAACCACTACACCACCAAGCTGCATATTAAAATGTAACATCATTTGAAGTTTTAGGCAGCTTTTCGGGATTCAGCCCCACTGTGCGCCCGGCAAATCCAAATGTTCAAGCTTTTTTTTATCATACAGTGTTGAGGCCCCTCGTCTCCCATTTTCTCTGAAAGGTCCTGACTGCAACTAAAGCGACCCACACACGATCCAATTTATCTGATCAGATAAAGGGCAGTTCAATAATTAAATTATGTATTCTCAACTAGACAAATTAAAAAGAAAGGACACACACTGTATATCATTAAGATGTTCTTCACTCAAAAATACAACTAATAATGTCCCGATAAATAAATAAATGTAGAATTGCGATTTTCTCAATGTGACAAAATGAATTTTACTTTCTCAATCTGATTTATACAAATATGTTAATGTTTGGATAAATGTGTGTGTAATTAATACGGGTTTGCTAGAGATTAAAGAAAATCAATTAATAGCGTTTCATTCGTTAATATTTAAATATTTAAACATTCAAATAAAAATAAATCAAACGTACTAATTTGCAGATACCTCAGTAAGAGATTCGTAGCCTCGTTCCGATCCAGGGGGATGCCGAGCTCGTTGAAAGCGCGGATCAGTTCATCTAAGTCGATTTTGCCTGAAACGAAATAATTATATTATTATTATGACATATATGATATTTGCTACAGTTAAGCTCCTTTATTATTTTGCTCAACACAATCTATTATACATATATTATGTATTCGACATGGAACGTGTACTTAAAAAAATCATAAATAAAGATCTGCTTAAGCTTTTTAACACTTGAAAATCACACAGCTTTATACCCTTGCATAAATATTTTTAACTATTCATTTTAAGAAAAATGTGAAAATGTTTGTACAGCTAAAATGGCACAATCTGGTGACATTTTTGGGAGCGGAATTCATAATTTAGCGGAAATGTATGTTGACCAGAAGTTGGTTAGCCTAAAATCTACTGTAAAAAGAAATATTTTAAAATAAAGCTGTTAAGTAACAATATTTAAATTAATTCTATCTTTAAATATTGTATAATAACTTTTTACCATATTTTCCAATATTAATAAAAAAAACTACAATATTTTTAAAATTACAAGACTCATTAAAAATTGATCATTTATACTTCCCAATTTAAAAAAGAAATGTATATTTCAAAATTTGGTGAGTTTTTCTGTACCGGGTGTTTGATTAAACGTGGCCGCCGGCTGTATCTTAGAAACTAAGTAGCGTAAGTATTATGTTGGGATGAACATTGCAGAGTGAAAATGGCCAAAATAAATCACTGGAAATTAGTTTTAAGACCCACCTCCGTCGCTAGAGGGATTACAAATATACAAATCGTAATCTACGCTGAATTTAACTCAATTTTAAATACTCACTTGTTTCTTTATCTCGCAAATATAAAGCAGGGGATAGCCGGAAAGTGTGATCATTAAACTGCGTGTAACTTTTGTTAAGATTAACCAAAATTAATCAAGTTAGTCTTATTTGATAGGTATTTGAAAGCACTTTAAATCACTGTCTATTTTTGTTTACTTTAGTAAAAAGTCTGGTAGATTTGCCCATTATCAACCGCGCACCATATAAAAATATATTTCTAAATCTAGTAGGCTTTAGGCTTTTTTGTTTTATATTCAAGAGGTCAAAAACAATAATTTAAGGAATAACGGAGATCACGTTTCCCTATTTATATGTTTTGGAAAGCAAATATGCAAGTAAATCCATGATTATTTAAAATCTCAAAATATAGGAGGCTATGAGATTAGTAGAATGTTTAAAACAGCGTATATTTACTACAAATAAAGAAATAGTAAAATAAAAAAAATAATAAAATAAAGTATATTAAAATAGTATATTGTACAACGAGCATATAATGATAGCTATTAATCATGAGACCGATGTTTGCGGAACGAGCCGAAGGCTTCGAGTGATTAATAGCCATTATATGCGAGTTATACACTATAGTTTGTTCACGACAACAACAATATATAACACAACATTTATTATACATATTTATCAAATAAACATCAGTTTAAATGGTCGGTTTTGTTTTATAATAATTTGACAAATAAATGATAACAGAGTGCTGTATTATGATTTGAATGTGTAATAGGGTTAATTCCACTTTAACACAAATATGAACACTCGATCAACAATAATTAATACTCACACAGTCTACCCTTTAGCCTAAGTTACATAGAAACACGAACAAAAACCAAACTTTTCCGTTTGGATGGAGTTTTCATGGTGTTAACGTTTGTTCCGCTTTAAAAAACACTCGCGACGGATAGAAGCACAATTGTTTAACCGATTTGAGAATGATTTATATTTACAAACGCAACTGAGAACGGCGAAGATATTAACGCGATTACTTCGTCCTTTAACAAAATGGCTTCGACGACGTCATCACCACCATGGTCAAATGTAAGACAAAGCTGATTTGACCATTCGTGTTAAAAAAAACACATTTAACACGCAAATCCCGTGTTAAATGTACTTAAGTGTTAAATGCACCCCATTTATGCTGCCCACACAATTAAATAATGCATATATTATAAGATTGTTGTGAACAAACACTTATTACAATACTTTATTGCAACAATACAATAAAACATAAGAAAATAAAACGAATACAATAATTAAATTTTGCTTCGTTGGTAGAGGGCGCAATCTCTACCGCAAAGGATAAAAACAAGATTTGATTCAAAATGCCAAATTAAGCTGCATATGTTAAAAATATGTAAATGTTACTCTAAATTTTGTTCGAATGCAACTTCATTCTCATTTCTTTTGCTTTACATAAGATTCAGATGAAAATGGAAAAGTCTAATGAATAAAATAGTTGTGACTTTGGTTAGGTTTAACCGAATTTAATAAACTTTGACTAAATTGATAAAAAAAAAATTAATACACTTTTGTATTTGTTTTGTTTTTATTTGTTGTATTCTGATTTAATTTAGTGTCTATAGTAAGGATCAGAAGGCGCTAGCTATTAGTACAAAATACCCCATTCTGTACTATTTTCAATATATATCCGGGTAGAATAAAGATATCGGGATGCGGTATTCGCCAGTGTTCCCTTCTAATTTGAAAATTAAGAAAAAATGGAGAAAATACCGTGATTGTCGCAATCGCATCCTCTGGCGCTTAATATCGAAACTAAAATAAATCAGAGTGAATTATGTTTTAAAGTGAAGTCAATTATCTATCAAATGAGCCCAAGTTTATTAAATTCAGTGAAACCTAACGAAAGTTACAGGCATTTAAATAATTAGACATTTTCGTTCTTCCTTCTTCCTTATGTGAGTCATAAAAAACGAGAAGATAGTAAAAATTTTATAAAATTTACCGTAGATTAAGATTTACATATGTTTCACATCGCTTAATTTATTTTATAAAAAATGTTTTAATCTTTTACTATAGAGATAGCGCCCTCTTGCGACGAAGCTATGAACTAAAAAATAATTTGCATCGATTTCTCTTGGCCACTTCTACAATGAAAAGTTTTACCGCAACATACTACGATGTATAGTTTCTGAGATACAACCGATGGCCACGCTTAATCAAACACCCGGTATAATGGAAGTTTAAAAACACTTAGGCCGAACGCAGAATGAAACGCAGATGCGTTATAGAAAACTGCGTTACTTTTTCTGCATAACGTGACTTACTTGCATGTCATTTTGCGCTTGGCCTTATAACAGCAAAATGCAGGCCCAGTATAGAAACATACGGAGCTAAGGGCGACTTAAAAGGAATACATGATATGTACTTATTATGTTACCGTTTCTCTTAAAGAAAAAGTGGACAAAATAATGTATGGAATTTTTCACATGAAACATGAAATGCAACTTTGAATAAATATCACGACGCACAGTGTGACAGCGGGAACTCGCGAGGCCCTTTGACTGTTTTAGAAGCAAAAATTAAAATTGAAATTAAAAAAAATAATAATTAATAGCACTCTATTTAGGACATTTCAAAACTTCCTTGAGGCCTAATTCACTCTCAAAGTTGGAATAATTTTCATTATTAAATTATAACTTAAGGTGGGCCGTTATAAAATTTGAAAAATAGTAGTAGTCTAGCACTACCTGCAAAAAATGTCTCCTCTACAACCCTATGCAAAAATTTTATTTATATCGATCCGACTTCGAAAATAATCGATTTTTTTCTATCAACGGATCAGGCAATGGAGCGACATAACTGCCGCGCGTAAATTAAATGTTTTCTAAACAATCACAACTTCTTGCTTGCGCCCTTTATCATCACTTAATGATAACATTATATTCCTTTATCAAATTACAAATGGATAACTTTTATTATAGAATTTTAACTTTAGTAGTGCCGTAATACTGTTTAAAAAAAAGTAGAAGTCTCGTACTACCTGCAAAAAATCGCCCATTATCTCCTCTAGAACCTTTTGTAAAAATGTTAAAAAATGATGGACTTTTGCATTGGCAAAGCGTTCAACGTACACTCACTGAAATCCGCCATTAACAGACGCCAGTTAGGAGTTTCTGCTAAAGAAAAAAATCACTAATTCTCGGGGTCGGATCAATATAAATATTATTTTTACACAGGGTTATAGAGGAGGCATTAGGCGATTTTTGCACATAGTGCCAGACCCCTACTTTTAGTTAAAATTTATTACAACGCTACTAAAGTTATAATTTTAGAATAAAAAAGATTAACTTTCAATAATCTGTAATATATTTTTTAATTAAATTAATCAACAAAACTGTATGTTATTTAATAAAGCAATATAATGGGTTCGTAGTGTCAAAAAAATGGTGACGATAAATTGAGTAACCATGAAGTTATGCATTTTTTAAAGGAATGTAACTTAGACAGGCCTACCTAAACTTAATATTTAGCAACGATAATTATTCATTTTTAATTATTTTTAATTACGTTTCTAATTATTTAATTCAATCAAACTATACGGCATTTAAAAGAAGGATATAATGATATTGCTGATTAAAAAAATGGCTTTTCAGAAATTATTCAACTTTGAAGGTGAATTGTGCCTCAAGGAGTGCGTTAACAATCTGAAACTTCGACTTTATGAGTGTTGAAATATCTAATAGAATTTTCAATTTTACATTTTGCTGCGGAAACCGTCAGTGGACCTCGCGAGCTTTCGCTGTCACACTGTGACATGTTTTAACTTCCGTTGATTCCATTTTAGCAATAATTTTGTGCATGGGAGATATTGATATTCCTACATCAGCGGCAGCAGGATTTTTACCTTCGGTTTTCATTATTCCCAAATACTTGTACTTGAACAAAACGTCGAGGGCCATCAACTTCTGCCTATTTCGAATTGCTTTCGTTTGTTGATTTTTAGAAGAAGAATCAGTCGTAAGTTTTTTGATATTAGACATTATAATTATAAATTCGACTACACAGTGGCAATTGTCATTATCCACTATAAGTGCGAGGGAATAGGAAATAGAACGAAATATCTATTTACCGGCTATGTGCGTTTTCCTTCGAGGTCAAATAAGCCCTATCTTTCCCCAACATTTTTCTTAAAGTGAATAGAGTATAAGTTATCTTCAAACGGTAGTTCAAAATTAGATTTTCTATTGTTCCAATATCATTTTGAACAAAGATCATACATCAACTTAGTTTAGTACTTTCTCGTATAGAGAAAGTACTGGAATTGAAAAAAAATCCACCTCGAGATTTTGATAGATCTTCACGTTGTGAATCTCCCAGAGTCTCAAAATTTTTCGAATTATGTCCGGCTAAATTCCGAAAACCGAAAGTAGAAGTTTTTTTAAATTTATTTTGCTAATTATTGCAAATTTTTTTAAAATGTTTCAAATAAAAGATACACAAATATAAATACACAAGTTTTATTATAATACCTTTTTTGTAGCTCTATGTTTTAGGAGATATCTGCAAAAATAAATGTATTTCCGCCATGTAATACTGATATATTATTAAATATAAATACGACATATTATTGATTTAATCCAAAAATGTTTCAAATTAAAGCTGTTAACAATAAAAAATACCCAAGTTTTATATAAACTCTTTACAACGTATCTCTTGTTTTTAACGTATCTGTAAAAATAAGTTTATTTGCACCATACTTATATTATAACATATGTTAAGCAGTATTCCAAAGCAGTATATTTTGAAATAAATGATTATATACGTGGCCCATAAAGTACAATTTTGAGTTTAGAAAATCTTGAAAATTTGGTTTAGTCGCTCCGCTTCGTTCCGCTTCGCTACGTGACCAAACCATAGACTTATCTTAACTCGAAATTTTACTTCATGCTTAATCTGCTAGTGAAAACACTTGTTAGAAGCTTTAAATTGAATGTATTAACATTTAATCGGGACATATATCCTTAAAAGAAAAAGTCCTGTATGTCAATATACAGATATTTAATGTTTTCTTGATAAAATAAAAATGATTTAAACTTTAGATTCTGATCAAATTTACAACATTTTTGTAAAATAATAGAATAATTGTATCATTAGGAAGAAAATATGACGATCATGTTGACGGTAAAAATAATTTAATGAGTGCTTAATAATTTTGAAAAACATGATAATTATCTTTAAAGCAAGTCAAAAACTATTACTTTATTCAAATAAATTTAAAATAAAATTAAGTTTTTAGTTTGATGTTCTTTTTTGATTTATTGAAGTGGTCAACTCCTGGCTTAAGCATGAAGTAAATATTTTCGGGCTTTTTTAAACTTGAAGTATTTACATGAAGTTCAAAACTTATAAATCGGCTATTTCCATTTCAACTCATTTTATCTAAATTTCATAAAGTTCTTACTCTCTGTGAGACATATTTTTGTAGATTGCGTAAAGAATCGCAGTTTTAATGTTTTGAAATATTCTACAACCAAGTACCTATTAGCAGTTTGATTCATTGTTTAAATGTTGTGTTTAAACTGCACGGTAACGTGTAAGCTAGTGTTGTGAGTTGGCGAAAATTCTTGAGCACCTTCTCTGTGACCGAAATGGCGAAATATAGAGAACGTTCTGTTATGAATTGACCGAAATAATGTTCATGCCTCTACTCGCTGTGTTCTCGCGGGTTAGATGCGCCGTCATCAACTATCCTTCTCGCACACACTGTTGCATTCTTTCCTTTTTTTAGCTAACTAAGGATATCGTTTTTAAAGGAGTATAATTAATATTAAATAAATATTTATTTTTTAATTTATGTGACTCAGTGAGACACACGCTGTTTGCGAGGGCGTCGCATACTTCAATGTCATTTATGAGTGTCATTTGTTGAATTGGATAAATATTCTGAAAATGGCTTCTACGAAATATAATATTTGGAGTTATTACATCACATTTGAAGAGTGTGCGAGGATAAATGATGACGGCGCATTCAGCCCGCGAGAAAACAGCGAGCAGAAGCATGTAAATGATCGCGTCATTCCCCAACAGAACATTCTCTATATTTCGCCATTTCGGTCAAAGAAGACGTGCTCGAGAATTTTCGCCAACTCACAACACTAGTATAAGCCAGTCTAAGGTAGCAAAGTGTTGGAATGAACGGCAAAGCTATACTGATAAGAGATACATCTTGAAACGCGAAACGATGGCCTGACTAATTTGACCCGAATTATTACATTTGCAGTAGGTTACTGTATGTAACAGCAAACAGTTATTGAATAATCCGCCGGAGTATTAGCTCGGGAAGTAGCTGTTTCAATGAGTAGTTGATTTAGTCTTTGAGACAAATTTGCTTTAAATTGCGTAAAGAATCGCACTTTTAATGTTTCTATATTGATATTGCACTTATTGATTTTTTCTGACGTTTTTCTCGCTAATTAAAAATGTTCGCTCGGTGTCGGCACTTCTGGCACAGCCAACACACAAACCACTCCTCTTTTATACATTATTTAGTGTTGATCAATTATAGTAAACGCGTTAATCGAACAATTGATACACGCCGTGTGTTGTTTATTTACCGTATGCATACGTCAAAGCATAGTTAAGACGATCATGTTAACATCGGACCGTTAATCATGCAAGATTCGCTAATCCATCTATTGATATTTCAAAAACACTGCGACCGTATTTTTATTTAAGGGCAAACATGCAGGTGTACGACTGATGCACGTCGGTTGTAAACTAAAGATTATATGTGTATTTTTATGGCTTTTATTACAGCCTTGCATGTTGGTTTAGTTAAGATACGAAATGTTTATCGATCCGTAAATTATTAACGGCAAAAGATCGCTTAAAATGTTTATTATTTCATTGAACGAAACTCTTCTATAACCAAGAAAATGTGATTGCGTTAGTTTTATCAAAAAGTATAAACCCAGTTCATTCCTGAACCAAACTTAAAAATGGTAGTCTGTTTTGGTGACGGAACCCTTTTGGAAAGCGAAATACTTAACGGAACCCTACAATAAAACAATAGTTTTTAAAAGTGTAATCTTTATTAATAAGCATAATAAAAGTACCATGTAATAGTTACTTGTTACTTACTTACATAACAAGTATAATAATATAAGATATTAAAAAAGAAAACAAATCTAACTAATGAGAGGTATGAAACTGTTTTTTTAATTTTCATTAATTGGTTGACATCAGGTTTGATAGAGGACAGTTGAAGTCTCATATCAAGTTCGGCGTCCAGCCTTTTGCGGTATTTTGTTTTCGTGGCTGCATAGGTTGAGAATCCTGTTTCGCACAAATATGTTGTTGGGAACGGGAGAAGAATTATCAGAGCCATTTTGGCAAGCATTGGATATACATCACGGATTCTGCACCAAAAATCGTTGGGAGGCGTCGTTTTGAACAGTGACTTCATACTTGTGTCTGATGACATTTCTAAAAGAGGTTCATATATCTCGTTTGACATACTTTCGGGCTTTTGTAAGTTGGGTGAAAAAGGATTATGAATCCATGAATTCAGTTTCATTTTTGTATTCTGTTCTTCGGGAAAATAGTTCTCAAAAGATGCGCGCATCGAAGTGAGATTTGGACCAAATACATCATCTTGAAACATTTCTGAGTCGTTATCGCTAACAAACTCACTGAGTGACGTAAAGCTTTCTATTTCTCTCTTTCCAACGCAAATAATCCAAAAATCGAATTTTCTTTTGAAGGCAGTTATTTTGTTACAGGCCTGGAACACTGTTCTCTGTTTATCTTGCAATGATAAATTTAATTCGTTCAGTTTTTGAAAGATATCCGCCATAAACCGTCGGACAGTCGGAACAACCAAGTTTTATCATACAAACGGTCCTTCAAATTAAAAGAAGTATCTGAAAGAAACATTTGTAACTCGGCTCTAAGTTCAAATAGCCTTGTTAAAGTTTTACAGCGAGACAGCCATCGCACTTCTGTATGGAACAGCAGTGTTTTATGTTTGCTACCATAATCTTCACACAATAATGAGAACAATCGAGATTGTAGTGGTCGTGATTTGAAAAAATTAATTATTTTTACCAATTCATCCATAACTAATTTTAGATTTGACGGCATTTGCTTCATCGCCAATGCTTGTCTATGCAGGATTCAATGTCTGGAACTACAATTAGGCGTGATTTAATAAAGAAAACACTTGGTTAAATTTCACTATTATTAGTGAAATTTAACCAAGTGCTTTCTTTATTAAATCATAGTTAAATATGTTTCACCACGTGAAAGATGAGAAACTTGTTCAAGATATACAGGGTGTCTACGCTAAGCCGTTCGTTAAAAGTTTATGGGGTTGCCGTTGCACTAAAAATTTGAAAAAAATCCTTGTCATATGGTTGAATCAGCTCTCCTCGTGTGAAATATTTTCAACTTTATATCACTTCCGGTTCCACCAGAAGTAGCACCAAGTTTGTTATTTTAAATGGAACACCCTATATATCAGTAATGTTTTGGGTTTCTCGTTTAAATTGCAACATATTTTATTCGAACATATGTATACTTATCTCTTATAGTTTTCAAGAAAAAAATATATTTCAAAAATTCTGACCTCTAAAAGGTATCTTGAAATCTGTCTGTAACTTTTCTTAAGAATAAGATAAAAATATGATTTATATCTCTACTTGTACCTAGAGGATGCCTCTATGAGTGAATTAATTGGAGACTGTCAATTTTCACAATAAGTGTTCTTAAAATGTCAATATCTAAGTGCCCTCTTCAATATCTAGTAATTCAATTTTTTTAAATGGAATGACCCAATTTTTATCACATAATACGATTAGGGGGGACATTTCCCACAAAAAAGTATTATAAAACTATACTCCTAAAGCAAGTAGTTTTCGAATTATTTCGAAAATTCGTTTTTCGTCGCATTTATGCAGGGAATAATGCGCGCATAAGTCGCAATTGAATTTTAGTTGGCCAGTAGTATGCTTTTGTTTTGTCGCGATTGTATTGCGAAATGTCAAATAATAAAAAAAAATAGTACAAAGTTTTATAAAAATAAACAAAATGAATAATTACACAAATCAACAAAGTATCAATTTATTCTTTATAAAGGGTAATTTATTTTGGATTTCCACATTAAAAATAATAAAAAAAACACGTAGAAGTTGAAAAATATAAAAAAAATGATTTGCCCTTTAAGGTTAGTTCATTACAATTATGTGTGAAAGATGATATCATGTAAATGACCGCCGCGGCTCATGTGACATGACGTAATTCGTTTGTTAAAATTTTCGACTACTCTGCGACACAAATCAGGTTCTATGCCGGCTATTTCGCGTCTGATCTCCTGCTTCAGCTCTGCAATGGTGTTCGGTTTATTCTTGTATACTCTGCTCTTCAGATACCCCCAAAGGAAAAAATCTGCGGGAGTTAAATCACACGATCGCGGCGGCCAATTGAAGTCACCGTTACGTGAAATAATGCGACCGGGAAACTTGCCGCGCAGTAATTGTATCGTTTCTCCTGCTGTGTGGCAGGTGGCACCGTCCTGTTGAAACCATAAATCTTCGATATCCATATCTTCCCAAAGAAAATCTGTTATCATGTTCCGATAACGAACGCCATTAACCGTAACAGAGTTCTCCGCATGATCCTCGAAAAAAAATGAGCCAATTACGCCTCCGGACCAAAAGGCACACCAAACAGTGACCTTTTGAGGATGCATTTTCGTTTCAACAATCTCTCTTGGATTTTCCAATCCCCAAATACGATAATTGTGCTTATTTACGAAGCCATCAATGTGGAAATGTGCCTCATCGCTAAAGATAATTTTCATTGAAAAATTTACCCCTTGTTCTCTTATCCATTCGGCAAATACACGGCGCTGTTGATGGTCTCGAGGCTTCAATTCCTGTGTTATTTGGAGTTTGTACGGGTGTAACTTCAAATCTTTTGTTAAAATTCGCTGTGTAGTGGAATACGTAAGGCCCACTTGCTGCGATCGATGACGAATCGATGTGCTTGGATTTTCGGCCACGGTTTCGCGAACAATGGCAATATTTTGTTCCGAACGACCTCTACGAGCACGCTGAGGGGTTTTGATGTTAGCTACGGATCCAGTTTGTTCGAATTTTTGGACCACATTCCAAATTGTCCTCTCACAAGGTCGATATTGCGCACCACAAACTTCACGTAAAGCACGAAATGCACTTTTCCTCGATCGGCCATTTTCATAATATGCTTGGATAATTTTAACCCTTTGTTCTTGCGTATATTGCTCCATGACTACTTTTGTTTAACTTTTTATATAAAACAAAAACAACAAGCCCTGAAATTAGTATATCCCACCAATTTTCAAAATCAGAATAATAAATATTGCTCATTAATTGCTCATTTAACGGCCCCCCTTCGATTGCCATCAACAAAAAACTCAAATCCTTAAACCTAACTCCTTCTTTTAGAACGGTCAATTCACTTAATAAATTCATTAATAATTCTAAAGACAAATCTGATAAAAGTACGAACTCTGGCGTGTATTTGCTAGAGTGTGGAGATTGCCCTAAGGTATACGTTGGACAAACTGGACGTAGCTTCCCAGATCGCATTTCAGGACATCAAAAATGCTTTCAATTTAAGAAAACCTCCTCAACCTACGCCAATCATTTAAACGAATACCAACATAACTTTAACCCTAAATTAAAAATTTTGCACGAATGTAACAAAAGTCGTAAATTAAACTTATTAGAAGAATTAGAAATTAATAAATATAACAAAAAATGTATTCTATTAAATGACCAAATAGAAGTAAACAATTCACCCCTAATCAATATTTAGTCGCTCAAAATTGTTTGTATTAGTTTCAGCCTAATTACCTCATTACCCCCCCCCCCCCTTCTATTAACTTAATTGCATTAGTATATAAGCTTTTACCTATACTTTGTAAAATCATTATTTCATCTGCCTGATGATGCCACTGTGTGGTGAAACATGTTGCAGTGTTCAACAATAAAAGTGAAACCCTCCCAACTGCGTTGTTTTATTTCAAATAGTATTATGGAGTTTCATCATGTATCCGCCTCATCAATTAAATATTTAACTTTTTAGGTTAGAAATCACACGCTGCCCTTGACAAATACAGTGGCGTGTCAAAAATATTTTAGATTGTAATGTGGAAATTCAAATTGAATCACCCTTTACATGGCAACTGCCAATTGAACAAAATTTGACTCTAATCTTCTAAATCTTGTTTTATTCAAATGTGGATAAGTTTCATTAAATATTCTACATGTTCGAGTATCAATTCTATCGCAGTTGCCATGTATAAAGAATAAATTGATAATTTGTTGATGGGTGTATTTATTCATTTTGTTGATTTCTGTATAACTTTATACAAATTGTTTTTATTATTTGACATTTCGCATTACATAGGCCACAAAACAAAAGCATTACTACTTGCCTACTAAAATTCAGTTGCGACTTATGCGCGCATTATTCTCTGCATAAATGCGACGAAAAACGAATCATCGAAATAATTCGAAAACCACTTGCTTTAGGAGTATAGTTGTTAATACTTTTTTGTAGGAAATCTTCCCCCCAATAGTACCACGTGACAAAAATTGGGTCATTCCATTTAAAAAAATTGAATTACGAGATATTGAAGAGGGCACTTCGATATTGACATTTTAAGAACACTTATTGTCAAAATTGACAGTTTCCAATTCATACACTCATAGAGGCATCCTCTAGGTACAAGTAGAGATATAAGTCATATTTCTATCTTATTCTTAAGAAAAGTTACAGACAGATTTCAAGATGCCTTTTAGAGGTCAGAATTATAGAAATACTTTTTTTGCTTGAAAACTATAAGAGATAAGTGTACATATGTTCGAATAAAATATGTTGCAATTTAAACGAGGAATCCAAAAAATTACTAATATATAGGGTGTTCCATTTAAAATAACAAATTTGGTACTACTTCCGGTGGAACCGGAAGTGATATAAAGTTGAAAATATTTCACATGAGGAGAACTGATTCAACCGTATGACAAGGATTATTTTTTAAATTTTTACTGCAACGGCAACCCCATAAACTTTTAACGAACGGTTTAGCGTAGACACCCTGTATACAATTAGGCGCTTTATTTTTTATTCGTGACACTACTCCTGCTGTCATACCCGTCATCGCCTTGGCTCCATCTGCACAACTGTCAATGCAATCGTTCCAACTGAGATTATTTTCCACAAAAAATATATTTATTTTATTAAAAATTTATTCTCCGGTAGTGTTTGTGGGCAGCGGTGAACACATAAGCATGTCTTCTTTAAAAGAACTTTCATATGGATATCTCACGATAACCAGCAAGATAACCAGACCAGCGCGTCAGTCGGCTCATCTATTTGCAAGACGAATCGTGTTTTTTGTAGACGTAAAACAGTATCGTTTGATAGCGGTACAGTAGAAAGATGCTTTGCAGATTTTTCATCGAGCATACATTTTGTTATGTCTAACACACATGGTTTTATTAAATACTCAGCGATAGTGTGCGCTTCACCTGCTTGTGCAATGCGATAGCTAACTAAATATCATGCCTCCGTGGCCTTTTTATTGATAGTTTGGGTTACATGTATCATAGTTTTTTGACTTTCCAATAACTGTTCTTTTTTACGTACAAAAAATTCTTTATTCTTGCCTTTAGACTCAGGGTGCACAGTTTATAAATGTCGGCGCAACTTGGCAGGTGCCATGAAACTATTAGGAAGCAGTTTACTACATAGCATGCAGAGAGGTGAGCCGTTGGAATCAACAAATCCGAAACTGATATATGATTCATCATACTTCCTTTTTTTCGCCTTTGAAACCGTGGAACTTAACGTCGTTGCATCATCGTCTGGATCGGTAATTGCTGTATACTCCGCGCGTACTGCTTTTGAACATTCGGCTTCGTTAGAAGATGTTGTTGAACACGTTTAACGCCTTAAAGACAACGTTCCATTCTTGTTTATTAATAATATTACATGTCAAGATGGTGGGGTCAAAATAATGAAAGATCGTTACTGGGTAGAAGAGTTTAGTCCAAAGAATAAATGTACAAAACTGATACAATCAGAATACAGCAGTAGAACAATAAACACTTTGTTTGAAGCAGGTAGGTACTTATCGCTGCGAACGCTAATCGTCGACTGACTAAGGGCGGTCTTAGATGGACGTTTTTGGCGCGATAGCGGAGCGGGACGGACCGCTTTTAGCTCTTATACGGAGCGGATTGAACGCGTTTTGCAAGCGGGTGCTAGGCAAGTTCGCCGCCGAGCCTTCGGTGCTGTCTATCATTTAGTTTATCATTACGCTGAGTAATAACGAAATAGATTTAATTGCGTCATATTATTATTTATTTATCCTTTATTATTCATAGACGTTACTGTATTTATGTATTTAATGTTTTTATAAATATAAATATTACTTACCTAAATTCCACATGCACTCCGCCCACTGAGCAAAAAACAAACAAATAACGTTATATCAACAGTGCAGCAACATTAAACGTTGTTTTAATGTTGATGAAACATTACTTAAATGGATTTGTTCCTTGGGCGGTGCCTGAATTTCTAAGATAAAACTTTCTGTATCAAACATACTTATAAAATCATGTTTTAGCGCTAGGATATAGACAATCACTTTTTTTTTTCCTTTTATTTAACCCGTAACCGGTATACAAATTTCTGTCAAAAATTTCACACACTGTGATGGGTAATAACCTGCATATTAAAAATAGACTGTGAAATGGGCATTTCCCTAGTATGTTGGCCAATTGGAGAGTCAGAGAAAAGAGAAGCTGCTGGCGGTACAAAATTTACGAGCACAGAGACCGCTCTCAAAAAAATGATTATTAATTCTTTTAATTATTTTGTTCTCATCACATTATTTTTACAAGAGATGGGGGGCGATTTTAAATTGTTAGTTATTTTAGATTTCGCAATTTCTAGAAAATATCAATTATTTTTAAATATTAAATAAAATTATACTCATATCTTAGAGATGGATATTTACCTAAAAATGTATAATTTATATTTTTTTTTTAATTTTGGACACTTATCTAAACGCAAAAATATTTATTTTTGCGTTACGACTAAATATTGTAAGAAAAATATTACGAATTTAACTCGCTTTGGCCGATTTTTTACAAAAATATTGCAAAAAACGTCCGCTTTGAAAACGCGTTTCACCCGCCCGTATAAGAAGGCGCATAAGAAACCATGTGTTAAAACTGAAAACGCGTCCGTCCCGCTCCGCTCAAATTTAAACAGACGCGAGTGCTGGCGTTTTCTCCGCCTCGCACCCGTCCGTCTACGGACTCTCATATAAACCTATGTGTTAAAACGCAAACGCTTGCGCCCGCTCACGTTCCGCCTCGCGTTTAAAACGTCCATCTAAGAGGTCCCTAAGTGTTGAGGCGCGATCGTCGCTTTTATAGTCCTAGCCTCGATCTCGAAAATTCTCAAAAATACTCGAGCCGGCGCCTTTGATAAATAAAAAGCCGAAATAAAAATAGAAATACAAAAAATGCGGTGTAACCAATCTCGACTTTACGTTTTGAAGTTAGAGCCGAAAGTCGCTTGTTCACAATTATAGCGTCTAATCTTAGAGGCGGCTTTTATCAAAGCGACTACGCGCTTACAAGTAGATATCGGCGGTGGCGGCATAGTAAAATTGTACGAGGCGACTAAGTTCGGCTGCGCCTCGTGAATCGTGATACGCGGCGACAGAACGGTCGACCAGAGAGGTGTTTTGAATTTTTTTCTAAATTCTTGCGAAACCCCTACAGGGATATCGCGCAACCCTAGCGTTCCGCGCAACACACTTAGAGTATGGCTGCTCTAATGTAATTTTAAACTTAATCTTATCTTAATCTATCTTAAGGGCTTTACAGTTGTCTTGTTTAACGTGATGGCGTTTTCCTGGCCACACGCGCAAACTTCGGGATATAAACCGATTTGCGCAAGTAAAATTTACGTAAAGCCTGTTTAATATCACTTCAGAGATAAACTCGGTTTGAAGTTTTTGGTGCACATATCCCTTTGTATTCGCTCAGTCATTCTACATAGTACATGCAGTGGCTTGGAAAGGTCAGTTTTACGCGGTGCGCGGAAATATTTTGTTATTCCCTCCTTAAACACAATCATAAAAAAAACTGAAATACTTACAGTTGCAAGTGTTATTTTTCAGTTTAAGCACTTAAAACTTCTTTTACCTAACTTAAAAATCATCAATTCTGTTGGATTATTTATTAGTTATTGCCAAAATGCCTACTTGAGATAGCCGAGCCTGACTCGCTTAGGCTTTAATTGACTTTAAAAATTATGTATAATCTGTTTTATTTTAATGACTAATAAAATTTGACATATTTTATTGGCATATTTTATTTTGTCTTCCGTTCACGAAGTCTATTAGCATATCGTACTGTGGTCGCACACAGATGTTATTGCCTTCTTGTCACCTCCTCAGTGACACCCGGGGCGGCCGGCAGCCCCCTACATGCAATTATAGTTTATTGATATAATACGCAGTGAATTTTTCTGTTAAATATACAAGGTGATCGATGGGAACAATACGTTTATGCAATGGTCAGTACTCATTTGTTTTTTAATAAAAAAAGTAATATAGTTTATTATGCAAATATCTTCCAAAGCTGGCAGTTTTCAATCCTTTACTAAAAAATGGTGTACACGCGTTCCAACATCTCACTATCAAATCATGATTGAGATATCCTCAGAAAAATAACTCACACGTGGTCAAATAAGGTCTTTAAGGTAACGGGATATTGTCAAAAAGTGAAACGACCCTTTTTGGAAGCATTCGAAGAACCACGGCTATTCCCAATTTTGCAGTGTGCGCGGTGTTATCAAGTTCACCATATTTAACCACTTGTGACTTTTTTTGTCGGGATAGCTCAAATAACGGGTCTTTACACATAAACCCCACACATTGATTAATCTGAAACAAGAAATTGGGAAGTGGCAATAATTGATCGTAAGATGTTGAAACTCGTACAACGATTTTCAGCAAATGCTTTGCAATTGCATTCAAAGTTGACATTACCCTCCTAGCATTACATTCTATTCATAATATGGATATAAAATGGCATGTAATTACGAAGATTTTCTTACAATAATACAACCCTGTATTGAAAAATCGTTTTCGCGAGCCAGAGTTCCTTTTTCATGATTTTATCATTGGCGAAAAGAAAATTGATCTATCTCTAACCGTTCCGCTCTATAACCAAAAGTTGATAAAATGTCATTTTTATGAAGTTACTGTAACTCATTTGTTTTAAAAGTTATAACCAAACTGTAAACACTTTCTTATGGCAACTTTTTACGTCCATTAAAATGACGTGCGTATTTTATTTCAGGGACGTTTCGATTTTGTTTTTCTACACCGAATTCACTTTTTTCTTATGGGCCCCTATTTTTTATGCCGATTTCAACGATGTGCCACTTGTATACCTTTGTAGAAAAAACATATTTTTTGTTATGTACGACAAGCAAAGCAGCAGTTGCCAATCAAGAGTGCTTATTTATAAAACAAAATATACCAGTAGTCATATTTTCAAACATATTGAAGCATCACCTAGCAACAAAATTGTTTACCGGTTATAGTGGCAACTTTGTCAATGACTTTTTTGACAAAAGTATGCATGTGGCGCATCATTAAAATCAGGGTTAAAAATGCTGTTCAATGATATGCATATCCCCATATGCACCCATATGAAATATTTGATTTTGATATAAGAAAACATAATCTAAACGTCCTTGAAATAAAACAAAAAAGTCATTTTAATGGGCGGAAAAGGTTGCTATAAGAAATTTTTATAGTTTGGTTATAACTTTAGAAACAAATAAGTTACAGTAACTTCGGAACAACGACAATTTATTAACTTCCGGTTATAGAGCGGAAACGGTTAGAGCTATTAATTAAAACACGAAAAAATTACCCTGGCTGGCGAAAACGGTTTTTCAATATCTTTTTAAATAAAAAAAGTTTTTAATATGTGGCAACACTAAAATGCACCACCCTGTACATGCCACAGGGTGGTGCATTTTAGAGTTGCCACATATGGAAAAAAAATATTTAAAAAGATATTAAAAAACCGTTTTCGCCAGCTAGGGTCATTTTTTCGGGTTTTAATTAATGGCTCTAACCGTTTCCGCTCTATAACCGGAAGTTATTAAATTGTCGTTTTTTCTGAAGTTACTGTAACTTATTTGTTTATAAAGTTATAACCAAACTATAAAAACTTTCTTATGGCAACCTTTTCCGATGTATACGCTGTAAATTTTCAGAAATTTTTTGATTTTAGAAAAACCTTCAATTAAATACATCTAACGAGTGTTTTCACTCCTTGATTAAACATAAAGTAAAATTTCGAGTTTAGAAAAGCCCGTAAATTTCGCTTGGTCGCGTAGCGAAGCGGAGCAACCAATCCAAATTTTCAGGCTTTTTTTAATCTCGCAATTTTATTTTATGCGCCACGAGTGAGTAAGTTTCATTTCATTTCATACATTTTACAAATGTTTATTTCGCTTTGAAAATTTAGGATGCGTAAGAATAATTAATTAAAGAAAACATCCTAAAGCAAATTTCTTCAGACGTTTGAATTTTGGAAGATTTACTTACACGAAATAAACATAAGTCCAATGTAATAAAAAAACTTAAGCAGTATATTTGAACTTTATATCGAGTTTAGATAAGCCTGAAAATTTAGATTGATCGCTTCGCTTCACTATGCGACCAAGCCAAATTTTCTGGCTTTTCAAAACTCTAGATTTTACTGCATGCATAATCAAGGAGTACAAACTCTCGTTATAAGCTTCAAAGTGAAAGCTTTTCTAAAAGCAACAAATACCTGAAAATTTACTATACACTGTAATCATAGGAATATGTTACTGAAAAGAAAACTTACTTGTATATTATTTTATTAATAAAAATAGCAAATAACATAGGTTACGAATTTATTACAAATGAAAGCTGTTATAAAATAGTATTTGTTTTATAGTTATGATCAGTTGTAATATGGGATTAGCATGTGAAATGAAGGGGAGTACTACAAAAGTAAAACTTACCATCTTTATTTTTATCTAAATGTGAGAAATGTAGTTTCAGTTGTTTTTCGTGTTCCCTCACATAATGTATGAAATCGGCCAGGGAAATATCGCCGCTCTGATTTTTGTCTGAACGCTGGAGAAATTTCTGCACAAAGGAAAAACAAACATTTTAATAACATTGATATTATAAAAATATCCATCCTAATAAATTCAATATATTCAGTACAAACCTATTAAAATTGAAGATTTAAGCAATAACTTTCGAATATACTATCAGAAAAATAAAAATCACAATGGGCTAGGTCGGGCAAGATAATAAAGTTGATAATCTAAACAACTATTAAGCTTGGCGAATTCACCATAAGGAATTTTGAGACGTGTTATTTTTAATTTTATTGTGTTATAAGCAGGAAGCTTTATACTTGTCAAAACAAAATGCTAAGCTCGAATACCAAATAAACATTAGATAAATACAAATATGTATACGAGAGACAAAAACGACTACTCGTAGAAAAGTGAAAATGCTCTAAATCTACTTAGAGCAGTGGTCTCCAAACTGGCATACACTAGGTCGATAGATGGAGGTACGCGATGATTAATTAAAAAATTGAAGATTTATAGATGTTCCAACTATTAACCAATTATATAACACCTGTAAACTTAAAATTGCAAATAAAGCAACTTTGCAGATACATATAAATTAGGGATATTAGTATCCTGCTAAAATTCCGTCAAAAATATATACACTTACGTGCAAAGTTAATGAACAATAATCATCAAAATGAGATCTAAAGATATGCTGTCCATTCGACATTATGCGTAAAGTATCAAGTTGTCTACGTTCTTCCACTGTTTTTGCTTTTTTGTTTGAATCTTCAGTGGATGTTGAAATTAACCCAGTGAAGGTTGGTGTGTTCATCATGGTTTTAAGTGCAAAAGCTATAGCTCTTGTGGAGGATTTTCGAAGCCAGTGATATGTGGCCAGAGTGCTTAATGTCAGCCGTTCTACCGTCCAATGTCTATTCGATAGTCTATTATATCGTTAAATACCAAACATTGCGTTCTTAGTATTGCAACAGAGATTTTATTATAAAAAATAAAAAAGAATAGGTGGGCTGTTTATATTTAAATAATCTTCCAAGAACACCATGATTATTTTATGGTTATTGATTTCCATTTTGGACGGCATTCAATGTTCCCAAATATCTTATACAGTTTGGCAGTTTGGCAACTCCCGTAGGTCGGGCTTTCCTAAACTCGAAACTTTGATTCATGCGCCACGCGTATAAAACATTGAAATATTGTAAAATTCAAAATATCTGTTTTTTACATCTTAAAGTTATTGAGGAAAAAAACGTATTTTAAAATAGGGGGCAATTGAAATTTAGCCGATATCTCCCAAACTAATGAAGTTAGTCATGATATGTTAATGTCATTGTTTATTCCCAGAAAAAAGGGTCATGACGTGTATATCAATTTTTTGTTAACTCTTTTGTTTACCGAGATACCCTTTAAAAACATCGAATTTGGGACAATAAATATAAGGTCAATTAGTAAAGGGTGCGAGCTATGTATATACGCGATCAAATAGTTTGGAAACCACCGATTTAGAAAACCACAAAAATGATTTCAATTAACACGCTGGTTAAACTCAATCAGTATATTTACGCCATCTTTCAGCAACGACTCAAACTACCAACATGCACATATGTCGATAATTCAGTGAGCTAAAAACCGATCCAATCACAAATTTAGAAACACGACGAATTTTACTGTTATAAATGGATAGATAACCACATGTACAAAATTAAAATTACTAAACTGCAAAAAAAATAAAGCAAAATTATTTCTTAGGTGAAAACATTAGTATTCAATAGATGACGGGTGAAATAGAAAATAACAAAGGTCAATGTTACAAATTCGAACGCACGCCGTTACGATTTACACAAATCGCGAACCTTAGCACAATTTCGACAGTTTTCCACACTGATAACGGATTTTTCCAATAAGGAATTCGCCGACTGGATTTCTGCCAGCGCTAAAATAATCGATAAACGGCACATGGAAAAAATTCGTGTTCAAGGATATTGCAAAGTGCGTATTGTTTGGAATTATTTATAGAAAAACCGGGGTAAAGAATCTATTTATACGTAACACCAAACAAGTTTTGTTTTTATTGTTTGAGGAAAAAACCTGAGGTTTTGAATTTAGCATCGAGTAAACATCAAAGGTTGAAGATCAGTAAGGTTACGTATTTTTTCCAGCAGAGATTTTTCGCTCTGATAAGTGCTTGTCGCGCTTAAAATAAAGGATTATGTGATGTTTTAAATTAAGGTGTGAAGTATGCACACAGTTTTTAGGTTAAGAACTTATGACATACCTCCGCGTAACGGTGGTGCACCCCGAACTCCTTGAGGGCGATGGAGAGATCGTGTATGTCGATTTTTCCTTTCCCATCGCGGTCCAGGTTGTTGAATAGCTTCCCCAGACGCTCCTCATCCTCCTGGGGCAGTTCGTGGAGGTAATGGGGTGGGTGTCGCGCGAGGGGGTCCTCCTGGTCGATTTTACTCCGGTTCGGCATCGCTGCTCTTAACGCTTCGCTACAGTGAAATTACACATTTATTCAACTTTGACGAGACGGGTTGATTTCCTGGTGTTTTTTTGCCGCACTGCGACTCTTCGTCGCTGTGCTTCCCTTTTTGACAGCTGTTCAAGTCGTTCAAGTCCAAAGAGGAAATTACAGAAGAGTCAAGCTAGAGACATCTATCAGGAAAATACAGAAATGTACTCGCGGAAGTGGTGCCATCTCTTACAAATAGCTATAACTTAAGACGCGGGAAATTTAAATTTTTTGATTGTAGCGTTATCTCTAATCGAAAGCTTAAACTGCTTAGACGATATAGATTAATATACAAGGTGAACAAAAAGTAATGTAACATTGGTATTAATTCATCAACGGTATAAATTAGAGATGGGCGAAATGGCTCTTTTCAGTGAGCGAGTTCACAAGATCTGACTCACTTTAAAGAGTTGGTTTAGTGAGCCAGCTCAATAGAGTTACATACATCTTAATGAACTCATACAATCTACTAATTACAATATATATCATTAACTTGTTTGTCATTGATCACTTGGTAAAATATTTCTCTTAATATATACGTTTTTAATTGAATTCACTTGGTTTGTTTTATTAATAAATGATTTTATTTTTAACTAATTTCGGTTTAATGTGATTTTCAATAATGATGTACAACATACAATAAAATGGTTGAGTCTTTTATTTTGAAAATGACCTAACTCCATTTTTCAATTTTTTGTTGTTGCCTAAAATAATCTCTATAATTTGAGGTTTTCTGACATAAAAACCAGTTTCTGGTTAAGTATATTCAAAATATATAATATATATATATATATTTTGAATAACTTAACCACAAATTGTTTTTATGACTGAAAACCTCAAATTATAACAGTTATAACCGTCAACAACAAAAAATTGAGAAATGGAGTTAGGCCATTTTCAAAATAAACGGCTGATGTATCTAGTATTTATAACCAATTTTTGTCGGCATTTTAGGTAACAAACGCTTTAATTATCGAGGAATTTTAAAGGTCCTTTCTGTCGTTGACAACTTTTTTTTTTTATATAATTATCTTTGTATTCCCTGTAGTGTTCAACCATTACCTCTACCCTCGCCCACTCCTTTTGCCATTTTATTTTCCGATATATAAATGATTTCCATCGAGCGGTAAAAATAACTTATATAGCGATAAGGTCAGTGAAAATGCTATATAGAGCATTTTTCACTAACTTTATCGCTATATAACTTTTCGGCCAAAAGTGGAAATCGTTTATAATATTAAATAAGCTGTATTAGTGACCTAATTTGAGATTAAACAATGAATAAATTAAGTTCTCTTAGTTTATTAAGCGGGACTTTCAACGCACACCACGATCCGGGCCAATGGCGGGAGCGCCTCACGTTAATGCCCATACTTTGGAAAACGGAAAAATTCTTAGGAAGGATTAGGGTATAATATATATATTTTTAAAGACAATTAAAACGTGAGTATTTGATTATTTTTTGAGATTTGTTTTATTTATTAAAAAAAAAATCTATATAAATAAAGTTTTTTCATATTAAAAAAAATGTATTTTAAATTTTGAACATTTAAGCACAAAAAAGTATAGGATAACTTTTTTTGTATCAGTAACGGTTTATAATATTTTTGAGTTCAAAATAAAAGTGTACTAAAAGTTTATATTGTTATTACTTTTGACACAATAATTTGTTTAACCTCTAGTAACATCTAAAAGCCATGTCTTGATAGCCTTTATAATATATGTGCACTTATTTATGGAAAGGCCGTCCTTCAATTTGACTTTTTTCGAGTTGGGTAAGCATATTTATTTCGAATTTTGGAAAGAAAACGTCAATAACACGTAACTAATTTCAATATAAATTGTTTCAAAATTTTGAGACTCCTACACTTGATTATAATAGATATTTTATTTTCGTTTGTATTTTTCCTTCTAACTTTTGATCTAAGTAACTTATAATCATGCGGTTATCACTAGTATGTTTCTATTTTAAGAGGGTTTCAGCGTTGTTATAAGATAATATTTTACAAATGTTCTTTTACAAAGATATGCATTGAACCTTTCGTAACAAAATGACGGAAACAGATTTTTTAACTGTTTTATTTAACGCAGAAATAGTGTTTGTTTAGAGGTCTATTTCGACATAAAGTAATTTATTACTTATATGGAAATAAAAGTTCATATAAAAACTCTATTTTCACTATTATAGGACAGAAAGCAATACATCGAAGCGATAATCTCTCTGGATTCGAAGTAGTTTTGCTTCCATATAACCAATTTAAATGTTCCGCCATCTTAGATGACGTTAAGAAGTGACATAAGAAATGTTAATGTCTTGTCCCCTCTTAATTTGAACGTTCTGCCATCTTATATGATGTTGAAAAGTGACTATGAAGTTCAAGCGATGTTTAAACCAAAATTGACAACCGAGCACCTAAGTGTATTTCCAACTTCACAATATTTCAGTGTTTTACACGCGTGGCGCATGAAGTAAAATTTCGAGTTTAGAAAAGCCTTGAAATTTGGTTTGGTTTATGCTTAATCTGAGAGTGGAAACACTCGTTCTAACTTTAAATTGAAATATTTTATAAAATCGACGTATGTGATATAATAAATCATTCATAGAAATCATAAAAAGAAGTGCAGAATTTTACCTAAAATCAACTTTTAGAGTTAACTCTCTAGATTGCCCGTAAAAGGGTTAATATTCTATTCCTAAGAAAAAAAAAGTATTTATTAAATATTAAAGTTGTATTTAAAATAATAACAAACTGTAAATGTATAATAAATTAAAACACACGAATTAGGTATAAACCAACAAACAGTTTAAACAGTATTAAAAAGCCAATTTTGTTTCAAGGCACACTACATTTAATAACAAAAAATTATGTGAACAAGATTTTTTTTCCTGGCATAAATATCAATTTAAAATCAACATATCGAGCATAATTGGATTCAGGAAAACAATGATCAATATAATAAAATAAGAAAAGCATTTGCAGCTATTTAAAAATTTCAAGTTGACTATTATTTAGCAATGAAGTTAATTTTGAAAAAATACATAACTGCTGTCAATTTATAAAATTGAAACGGCCATTGACTTTGTTTTTAGTTCATTCAAATCAATAAATAAGAGAGGTTTATCGTTTGGGCGTTTTTTATCGAGCACCCGGTATACATTAAATACGGCGAAAGCAAAATAAATATGCTACCTTGCCGATTAGTAAGCTGATCGGAGTCGACACGTAGTAAGTGATGATGGTGCCGAATGGCAAAGCATTTGGCAACGACGCACAGTAGTCGAAACACTCATTCTAGCCAAACATTTCGCTATAAAGTATTTTTCTTAAAAACGAAAGAAGATAGGTATAGGGAACGCTATATAGATCAATGCAGAATTGAATTCTGCGTCAGAATATGTAAAAATAATTTTGAACTGACAATTTTAAATTTGTTGCTACAGCAAATCTCGATTTTCACATTAGCTACTATATCGAGATTTAATATGTTATTTAGAAAATGTTCAGCGCGCCAACATCGAACAGGCTCTAGCGAGAAATGGACACGCTACCTAACAAACATTATAGCCTAAAATCAGGCAAAGTCGGGCAGATAAATCTAACTGGGTGACAAGACAAATAGCTATTTTATATTAAAAAAATATTTCATAAGACCCTTGAGTATATCTTCGAACATTGAAATTCGTTAATTTCACTTATTATTGCAAATACGCATCACAAATTTTAAAACAAATTTAACGGGCGTAGGGTTTTTTAATATACGAAATTAAATATCGTACGTTATACACATACCTCCAGAATAATTATTCATAGGTGCATAAAATTATAACTTGACATATACACGGTTTAAAAAATAAACAAAACGAGTGCGTTACAAGCACGACCGTACGCCAACTGAATGCATTTTATGAAGCGAGTACTTTGATCTCTCAGTACATCTGCATAACAAGGCCTAAGGGTTTTATAACACTATCTGCTGATCCTTTGGGTATTCTAGTGATTTTTAAAAGTTCATTTTCGGCTAGAAAGGACAAATCGACCACTGTGCGACGCATCGCGACGTGCTGGATGCAGGTTTTAAGGTTCCTAATAGGCAGTGGATAGGAATCGACGCATCGGCATCGGCACAGTATCGTCAAATCGACAAGAAATTGGATGCAGATCGGCACACTATTGACATCGACATTATCGACACTTGAGAATATATAATTATGGTAATAACAAAATCTCAATAACACAAAAAAAATCACCCTGTAAATTTATTTTCAGGAATTTAGCTTCCCAGATACCAAAGATGGCATTGCGACAGTACCATCTCTCTCATGTGAACTCTCATATCGAATGTGTGCTATTCACTTGAGGCCTAGATTTTTTAAACTTCAGTGCAGAGCAATCAGTATTCTTTGGGGACTGTCGTGGTGTTAATATAATTTGAATCAAATCAAGTAGAGTATTGTTTCTAAATTGAGGAGAAATGTATAATAAATCCATAGTTGAAAATAGGAAAATGAACAAACAAAAAATAATTATTTATACTTTTTTATTATCGATATAATTTATATACTTCCACCCAAATATACAAATGTGATTAATATAATCAGTAGAAATATCATAATATTAATTACATGTGCAACATGACCTATATAAATGTTAACATGATTGCCAGAAATTAAGTAAATGACTGACTAAAAAGGCAAACATACATGAATTATAATATTTGTAATATAAAAAAGAACGTATCTAAATTAAAAATAAAAACAAAACGAACAAACAAAAAGTACAGTATACACAGCCCAAAAGCTAATATTGCAATCACCGTACCACCATATAGTTTATTATTATCCTTTCATTTAGAGTATGTACCGATATATTTAAAAATATAATTGAATGTAAAGCTGTGCATTTACAACAGAACAAAATTATTTAAATGAATACATATTTGTTGTGAGTTTTAAAAAGCAAATGTTATTTTATGACTGATGGATGCTTGAAAATAATGAAAGTTCATATCAATTACTGTTTTTTAACTGTATTATAAATATTCTCTTAATAAATTGCAATACATCTTAATAAATTATTAATGATAATAACATTAAGACATATTGTAAAAGATGAGCCATAACCTATTGTTTCAGAGTTGGCCATGTATAATGCAAAAAACAAAAAATGATAGTTATCATTATTATTACTAGTTATCATTTTAATTTTTTGTTTGTTTTATGTTAGACAAATCGATTGTTCTTTTTCTTTTTAAAAAAGGTAGGATGATTATTTTAAAAACAACTGTAATGAAACTTGAAATATTCGAATCATGGTCAAATTTTAAAACAAAATGTCATGGCTTATAAGTTATTAAAGCATATTCAAGGTGGTATTACATTTTATTTCATTTCCCGAAACATTTTTTTATTATAATATGAATAAAAATAAAATAATCTAGATCAGAACTAATAGCCTTAGAGTCTATGAATTGTTTTCTTTAATAAAAACTATTCTTAAATTACAAGCACTTTAATAAATGTGGGTAATTGAATAATTTTAATTTCAATAATAAATAAACTATTGATTGTATAAATTGTCACTGTGAATACACATTTTTTTAATGTGAACATAAATAATCACCTATGAATGAAATGAGATTTTGTCTATTAATTTAAATTAATCACAGAAAATTACTTTGAATGGATTAATTGATTGCATTTTTAAAGCTATACAAAGATGTAAAAAACATGCTTAGCAGAGTGTTAAAACTTGACGGTCTAATAATAACACTGCTAACTTTTAAGATTTAAGAACTTCTGTCTCACTTCATTCACTTATGAAAAAATATACACAGGGTGATTTTAAAATAGTTCATAAACTGCTCAGTATTCTTTAAAATGCCATTTAAAGGATATAAACATGGTAAAAAATAGTAGCTATTTTTTTTGTAATATAAAGAGATAAAATTAAAGCTAATTTCTTGACTGTTATAGATGGTAATGACGTTCCTCTTATTTTATTAAGAATTATTTATCTTAACTTGTCATTTATTTCAATTTTATTTTTACAATACAAAATTTACCAGAGCGTTTATGTGTCATTTTCAAATCACTCTGTATATATAATGTGTAATATGTAAAACATACATAATTTCCAAATAATCAATTTCGTCAATAAAAAATATCCAAATATATTTATATATTTACATATATAATCTTACATTAATCAACAAACATAAACAACTTTCATTTTTATATTATTCTCTTCCAAATCTCAATAAATACGATCTTTCTTTTTGTAAAAGTTTTCTTAAATATACACGTAGTACGTACATAAGTAAATCGTTGAAACCAAAATTCAATACATAAGAAATACAATCGGGGGTAAACAACATGCATTTATAAAAATAATAAGTTTCGAATTAAAATTAATTATCCAAAAATGATTGACTAATTTAAAAAAAATATTCCGTCTTATTAATAACTGTTTAAGTTATGGAATTTTAAAACTCTATTAAGGTATAAATGACTTAGTAGAGTCTTAAAGATGCGCAGTAATTTATGTTAATAAGCCGGTGTGAGATTTGCATTAATTGAATTAGTTAAATATGATTAGGTTTTATTTTTTCAGGTTATTTGTAATTTATTTTTATAGTTTATTTTGTATCATGTCTAGACGATTTATTATTTCACAATATTTAAATAGTCACCCGATTTCATTGAAACTGTACATCAGATTTCAGTTTTGTTTTTACAACAAATTGTAAGATAAATTGAAATTTCGATTAAATTTATTCAAAAATAATTGACACTGATTGTGAAATAATTAATCATCCTCGTCATTGTCTCCTTCATAAACTTATTACTTTTAATTTAAACTCTTTTTAAATATAATTTTATAGATTACTGATTATTTGCAAGAATTACGTGTTGCTGACTGACTATACCTCGTTAGCTCAATACACATGTACAAATAAATACACATTACAAATAAATATATCCCTTATGCTAAATCTCAATTAAAGAAAAATAAGATACAAATAAAAAATAATAAGAACAAAGAAAAACATGCATTTTCAAACAAATGCTTACAATAGTCAAATGTGCCGAAATCACGGGTCGCCCACTCGACCAATATATTTATTTATTCATCTATTCGTTCATAATATACCAAGTATATATAGTACTTTTAGGAATGGTAAAATATAAATTATTTGAGGTTAGATCATTGACATAAAAGCGGCAAACAAAAATTCATAGTTTATATTTTTCTGCCTAATGAACAATTTCCGATCACGCCCCACATTGGGTACCAAATTATTGACAGACGGTGCACTGTCTTGTAAGTGTACACTTTTTTTTATATACACTTGGTAAATAATAAAACACCTATCTACCTATCTATTTGGGGAGCAATAAAAAATGTATATAAAAACTAAACGGCCGAGTCGAAATTAAAAATAAAAGCCGAGCGACCCGCGAACAGGCTCGCATTTTTATTTATTTTCGATCAACTCATAACATTGATATACCAATCACACACAGTATGATTATGTTACAGACAGACATTTAGACATGCCCACTGAGATTAAACCTAAGGCCCTCTTGATGTATAACATTAGCCCAGGATTCCAATAAAACTGGAAGTAACGAATGAAATATTTTCCAACACTTATTTATTTTTTCTTATTTTTTACCTTTTTCAAACGTCAAATTCGTTAAAAATAACAAAAATCCACCATAACACTTTTTATATGGCTTAAACTTGTCTCCGGAATATTTCAAAATGTGTGTATCTTCACAAAATGTGTGTATAAACACATTTTCTCAAATTTTATAAATATCAAATACTGTGCTATGAGAGTTTAATCTACCTAAAGTCATATCACATTGTGTTTTAAAAAAAATAACTTCCTTTACCTTAAACCTTAAATGTTTAGATTTTTGTTAAAAGATTTTTAACTCTTCAAAGTTCTTTTCCATAGACTTAAAATATTAAAAGTAGATTTTTGCAAACAATTGAGCAGCTCAATCTTTTCAAGTAGCCCGATCAGTTACTAGTGACTTATGGTAAAAGCCCTAATCTAAGACCACTGTTACTAATCTAAGATATCAGATCCTATCTTAGATTAGTTACCACTTATTTAACCTAATTCTAGGTTAGATGATGTAAAAAAATTAGGTTATTTAGGTTTATTTATAAAAGTATACAATTCGAAACTTTTGAAAAGTCTTTTCACTCCAAGATTAACTATAAAGTAAAATTTTGAGTTTAGGAGAGCCTGAAAATTTGGTTTAGGTAAATAGGGAAGTAGAGCGACCAATTCAAATTTTTAGGCACACTGATTAGTGTAAAGTTCAAAATATTCATGCAAGATCGATTAAACAAAGATCATCTGCTCAATTTTTGCAAATACTTGAAATACTGGATTTTGATCATCATTAATTAAAATTGGACTAAGAATTTTTAAGGGTTTATTGTTCTTTAACTAAAAATCCAGGACGTTAAAATTAGATTACTTGACTTTTACATCCAGCTGTACAATAATAGCGTAACTTTAGTTTAGTTTAAATTACATTAAGATAAATGTAATTTAATCTGAGTTTAAAGCCATTATAGAACAACTGGCTTTCAGGGGGTCAACATATTTTGTTTTGTTTTAAAGATTCTATTAATTATTTGTATATTTCTAATTTTTACTATTAACCTGTAAAAATTATTATAATTCTCTCACAATCAATTACTTGGAAAATATTTTCTTCATCTAATTTCATATCACATAATATGTTATTTATAATTATAACACAATTACATTTTCAAATTTCTCTTTCATAATTTTCTTTTTCTCATTTTTCTTCCCCACTCTCTCTCATAACACAATTATTTTTCAATTATTATTTTTTTACATATACATAGCACCATTTAGTTGAAAAAAAAAATAGAACCATCGATGCAAATCAAAGGTTAAAATTGCATCTTTACGTGTCGCGTTTTCGGAATCAACATCGTAGTTTAAGAATTAAACAAACCCATTGGGTTTATAGCCTACTTATCCTCCTCGCTGCTCCACCTCTTCTCCTGTTCCTCGAGTTCCTCTTGCCATCTCAGCTCGAGCTCGCGCATATCGTTCGCGATGTCCTGCTCGTACATCGCGTCATCAGTCGTCGCGAATTTTCCCATCGGATTCAATGTTAAAAAATGATTCTGTACAGAAAACAAAAATAATATAACAGTATTTATTTCAAAATTGTTGATCATTTAACTTTATTACGTTCCAAGAAAACTTACCAAGCATGCTTCCTTGTGTTTCTCCTGTATCCCCTGTTCGATCAGCTGGAGTTCTTGTGTTAACCTCTCCCGTTCACTCAAAGCCGGCACTCCCTGTGTGGCCAGCTTCAAATCGTTCAATTGTTTCTCCAAATTCCTCAGCTGCTGTTGAACACGCTGCGACTCGGCGTACAGTTCCTTCGACTGGTCCTTTTGAAACCTCGAGATGTAGACTGATTGTGGCGGTCCTGCAAATGAAACAATTGTTAGAACATTTTTTATACCAAATATTGAATACTATTACCAATTGCTATGTATCCATCGTTCATGTTAGGACCCTGTGGCCCCATCATAGGGTGTCCCGCTGCTAAAGTTGTCTGCGGGCCATAAAACCAGGGAGCTCCGGGACTAGCAGCGGAGACAGGTCTTCTTACCTAAGTTAAAATTTGAAAAAGATTATTTAAATTTGTTAATAAAATAAAGTTTTCTAGATTAAACGGTTGAATAAAGTAATTAAAAACAGTTTTTTCGTTGTACAGGGGGCAGCATTTTCGATGGTTTCTTCAAGTAAAGTACCATTAATATTAATGATGGACAAAAACTAATATATGCTTCTTTTATTTCAATTATTTTTGAGTTATATGCCATAACTCAAAATTTAGCAATTTTGAAATGCTTGATTTATTTATAAAGACGTTGCAGATTTTGTTTTAAGTTTAATCTTTATGAGCTATGACAAAGTCGTATTATTTCGAATACAAATCATAGCTTGCCATGACTTCAGTCGATTGCATTTTTTGTAATCTTTCCAAAAATATGGTCAGCGTATTCTACCTAAAAGAGTGTATAATACAGTTTTTACCGCATGTCAATATCTCTTTAAATAAAGAAGTTATTTCATTCATAAAAATGGTACTTTACGTGAAAATACCAAGGAAAATGCTACATCCTGTACAGAGTGTTCCACGTAAAAGTACTACTCTACGATCGCAAACCAGGTCATACAGTAATATAATAGGATTTGTATGTCCATTCTCATCTTCCTACGATCTGTTTGTTATTTGGCAAAATGTATACACTGTTTGTGCAGTACAAGATCATGTCAATAGTTTTCTTAAATATATTTAGACTTATTAGTAGACATTAGCGTGCAGCTTTAACGCAGTTTGAGGATGATGTTAACAATTTCATATTAGGAAAATATTTTAGTAGATTACTATTGTTACTGTACAACTAAAAATGTAATAGAGTGGTGGTACCCCTGCCTATTACAAATGTAATTAATCGAACAGAAGAAGCTAATAACCAGTTGAACCTAGACTTAGGCAAATTAAGTAATCAGCAACTAATCTAACTACCCACAATCTAAGCTAGAATTTGTGTAGTTAGGTTGTTGCAATTTGAACCATTTACAAGCCAATTTCGTATTTTGATTATTTTGCTAATTACCTAGGTTGTGTGAAATGCCAGACATTAAAGTAATGAACAACCAACATTACTTAAGGAACCAACTTAATGTAGAGTTAAGTAAACTCAATAATTTGACTTGAATAACTAGTAGCCAACCTAATCTAGCTAGGGTTACGTTATTCTTCCATAACGTCATCTAATCCAGTCTTAGGAATAAAAACCTAAAACGGACCCAGAAGTCATGAAGCCCATCGCTAATGGTAGCCCTGAAGTGCTACTATAAAGTTCTTGAAAATAGAAAACACACTAGTTTTGATTGAAAAACCGAAGAAGGGGATAAAAGCACAGGCATATAGATCAATCTTTCTTAAACACTATTTTAAAAATCTACAAGTAAATTATGGTGGAAAGACTAATAAACCACATATTAGAGACAAAGGATTTATCCAATGAACAGTACACATTCAGAAAAACGCAGCCGACATTGGATACAATTGAAGTAGTACTGAGGGCAGCAAAGGAAGGGCAAAACCTAGACAATGCTGGTAACCTTTGATGATAGCGCTCTCTATACTTAAGAGAACGATGAAAACTGCAACTCTTTATCTCATTTAGTGTCAGATATTTTAGGTTTACGAAACTACTAGAAACCTTATTTTGCTTCCAAAAATGTCAAATACCTCCGAAATAATACGACTTAGATCAAATATTATGTGATTACACTGGCATAATTTTTAACAAGGAATCCAAAAAGTTGATAATATATAAGGAGTCCCATTTAAAATAACAAAGTTGTATGGCGCCCAGGAATTATGCGACACCCTGTATATGCTACTTGTATTTGAAACATTTTTTTGTATTTTTATTATTAAGGGAACTATCTAGCTTTCCATCCTCGCTGAAACACCGTTAATAGATTCAAGATCTTATGTTACAACCCACCAAAAATCAACTCATGACCTACCAGTGTGGGGTTACTACTTACTGGTAGATGGGAAACGTTGTTCCAAATTTAATTAGAGTAGAGTTGAAACACATCGAAATGCGATGTTGCTATGTTCATTTTATGAATAGTTCAAAACTAACTAATAACATGTAGATTGTATTCTACTAATAGAAATGAACTAGAATTGAACTATAATATAATAACTATAAACTACAATAAGGCAGACTATAATTTGCAACTGACAGCCTAGTAAAGTGGAGTTTCCATGCGGCTAAAATCACCATTTTTGACAACTATTATTCTTCGAATTTCAAAAAATGCCAAAATATCGCCGAAACAGCTCTGGCCATCTGTATTATTGTACAAAATCATCACAGGAGATAAAAATGATGTCTATGTCAACTTAAAACAACTTAGGTGGATGGCTGCAGGAAACACAACAATGTGAACAGTAAAGCAAGATCTCTACCCAAAAAGCATTTGGTGTGATTGGAACCAGAAATGCTCAAGATGGTCGAAAAAAAAAAAGATTCAGCAGGTAAGACCCAACATCAAGGCCAACACGTCCTGCTCTACAACAACGCGTGATCTAATTCGGAAAAAATCGTCAAAGCCACCCTCGATGAGCAATTGGGCCTTCAGCAACCACTACACGCATTTTCCACTCGCTGCCAAACCATATGCGTAGTGTGACCTTCGATGATAAGGACCTCGAAAACTGGCTCACCAGCTTCTTCGAGTCCAGGTCCAGCAATTTCTAAAAAATGGCGTTAAAAAGATCGTAAACAACGATAATCAACATAATTGATTCTCTTGTTGTTATAATGTTGTAGTTTTCAATACATTAAAATACTACGAAATTATCTTACGACCCAATAAATTTGGTTGTGTTAAAATGAGTGTTCTCTTAAAAAAACGATCGAGAAGGCGTTGCTTTTTTTGATAGAAAAAATGGGAGGAAAAAGTGAAGTTGCAGCTTAATTTACGTTTTGTCAGACCTGTCATAAATGTCAGATTGTGCTAGTTATTTCTTTTTATAACTCAGATGTTTTCACAGCTAAATAAACAATGGCTTAAACACTAGAACACATGCTATTTCTGGTTGAAAGTTATTTTTGAAATGGGTTAGATATATATTGACAGGAGTACCTGACAAATGCACGTACGAACACGTACTTCATACAACTCGATCGTGTTTTTAACTGAACACCTGATATTTATACACACAAAACTGTATACTTAGTTGCATCTCCAAATCTTAGAGTCGTATTTTTACGCGGAATTGCTCAGTATATTCACTTACTATTGAACCGGGTCCGTCGCGGAATGTGGTGGGCACCTGAACACCGGCGTTCATGGCAACACTATCCTTGTGCATCCTTGATATGGGACCATATTTACTAACACAGGGTGCGTCGTACGGCACGTAATCGTCATCCGCTAAGATTGAGTCCGATCGCACGAACGTCGGACCGGTGTTGATGTGATTGGCGAAGAAACTGTAGGGGGACGTCGGGCTGTCCAAATCGTGCTGGCTTTCCTGCCGAGCGAAATTCGAGGCCGAAGTCGAGATAGCGTTCGCCTTGTTCTTACCGACGACTTTCTCGAGCTGCGAAAGAACTTCCTGTTTGATCTGCAGGAGTTCGGCTAGGGTTCTCGTCGAGCGAGGTTTCGGTTGTTGATTTTTAGTTACCTGATAGTGAGTTATTAATTTGTAAAAACGTGTACCCCACAAAAAAAAATCAGTTGCGGAACTTACCACTTCGCAGTTTTTATTCTGAGTGAATTCTGCTTGAGGAGCAAAGTACTGTCCACCATTAGCTAGCACGACACTCGGAGCCGTGTAGACTTCATGGGGAAAATTCGCAGGCGAAGGTGCGTAGATAGGCTGCGGCGTCGGATAGGAGCCGTTTGGCGGAAACGTCGCGTTAGTGTAGGAAACGTCGTATCCTATTCTCGGCAGAGGAACCACCGTTTGTAGAGGAACAGGGCTGACCGTCGTATTATTCGGGACGGGGTAATAATCCTCCGTCGATGGGTACTGCTTTTCAGTCGGCGATTGGTTTTCCACCCTGTGTTCTTTGTTTCTAAGAATAGATTTTCGATTTTTCGCTCTATATCTGAAAAAGTAATTGTTTAAAGAAAACAAGCACCATTTACGGAGACAGAGCTATGATTACCATTTTTTTTACTACATTAGAAACAGATTTCTGTTTAAAAAAAATTGTAATCATAGCTCTGTTCCCGCAAATTGTGCGCATGGCCTTTGCAGCGCTCGTTTCAACTATAAAAATCAACTTGTTCACATCGTTTGTATTGGGTGTTTTCGCGCTTCCGGCCCGGTAGCAGAACGACGGGCGAGCCATTCTACGTGGAAAATGATCCTTCAACGGCGGGCATAATGTCATCTGATGTCTTGACAGTTTTTCGTCGTCCGCAATGGATTTACTATTTATTCGGACTGTCCCGTTTTACAAACAAACCAACAGAATAACTCGAATTATATGGATTTCAAGTATTTTACAAGTGATACAACTTTCATTTGAAACATTTACTTATCGAATAAAAACAAAAAATATAGCGAAAACTAAGAATGCCACGATAAAAAGTGGACTAAAAGTAATCATCCGTTGTTTGAAGGTTATAATTTTTTTTATGAAAACAATTGGTTCTGTCAGAATTGACGCACATTCTGATCCGTTTTAGAGCATTTTCCATCACTTCTGGCGATATATTTGCGACTTCTTCTTGGATGTTGTCTTTTAGAGACTGAAAAGTCTGCGGCTTATTCGCACAGACGCGTGACTTAAAAAAATCGCTATATTTGTGTATTTTACATCTGTTTACTTTACAAATGTCAAAATTCTGATGACAAGATTTGCAAAAATTAGAGCATCTTCCTATAGGGTCATTACTTTTGGCCCACTTTGTACAGAGTGGTGCATTTTGGAGGTGCCACATATGGAGAACTTTTTTATTTGAAGAGATATTGAAAAACCGTTTTGACAAGCCGAGATCACTTTTTACTTTCCCCCGTATGTAATACAAAGGGAAAGTATTGTTTTCGTGAACATTTTCGAATTAAAAATTTTAGCGGAAATATCCGTTTTGAAGTCCCCTGAGTCGAATAAGACCATTTTTGAAAAATGTCTGTCTGTCTGTCTGTGTGTGAGTCTGTGTGCGCTGTACCGCAAAACCCGCTAAATATATCGAGATGAAACTTGAAATTTAAGCTTTTTGTTACAATCGGAAGAACTGAAAAGCTTTTGGTGAAAATCGGAAAACCGGAAGTGGTACTTTACTCTTAGCGTTTTTTAGTTTTTTCAGACTTTTTCAATAAATGTTCATCAAACAAAAAATTCTTTCAAATAAAAGTTGTAGATAATAACAAAATGAAGATATATTGTTTATTTACTTTTTGTCATAGCACTCTTAGTTTTTGAGATATTTTAAAAGTTTTTTGTTTTATCTAGTTATTGATGTGTGACAGTGTATGTGTCGATACAATTGAAAAATGTTTCAAATAAAAGTTGTAGGAAATAAAAAACTAAAGATTTTTTGTGGACTCACTTTTTGTCATAGCACTCTTAGTTTTTGAGATATTTAATAAATAGTGTTTTTTATCTAGCCATTGATTTGTGTCAGTGTGTGTGTTGATACAATTGGAAAATGTTTCAAATAAAAGTTGTAGGTAATAAAATATTAAAGATTTTTTGTATCTTCACTTTTTGTCATAGCACTCTTAGTTTTTGAGATATTCAATAAATAGTGTTTTTTATCTAGTCATTGGTTTGTGTCAGTATGTGTTGATCCAATTGAAAAATGTTTCAAATAAAAGTTGTAGTTATCAAAAAGTTGAAGACATTTTGAAAATAATAATGCTAGAAATATTTTAAAAGTGATTTAATACGCAATTTACGGGGGAAAGTACTATGATGGACACATCACCATTTCTTTTTTTTTACTTTCCCCCGTATGTAATACAAAGGGAAAGTATTGTTTTCGTGAAAATTTTCGAATAAAAAATTTTAGCGGAAATATCCGTTTTGAGGTCCCCTGAGTCGAATAAGACCATTTTTGAAAAATGTCTGTCTGTCTGTCTGTCTGTGTGCGCTGTACCGCAAAAACCGCTAAAGATATCGAGATGAAACTTGAAACTTAAGTTTTTTGTTACAATCGGAAGAACTGAAAAGCTTTTGGTAAAAATCGGAAAACCGGAAGTGGTACTTTACTCTTAGCGTTTTTCAGTTTTTTCAGATTTTTTCAATAAATGTTCATCAAACAAAAAATTCTTTCAAATAAAAGTTGTAGATAATATCAAAATGAAGATGAATTGTTCACTTACTTTTAGTCATAGCACTCTTAGTTTTTGAGATATTTCAAAAGTTGTGTGTTTTATCTAGTTATTGGTGTGTGACAGTGTATGTGTCGATACAATTGAAAAATGTTTCAAATAAAAGTTGTAGGAAATGAAAAACTAAAGATTTTTTGTAGATTCACTTTTTGTCATAGTACTCTTAGTTTTTGATATATTTAATAAATAGTGTTTTTTATCTAGTCATTGATTTGTGTCAGTGTATGTGTTGATGCAATTGAAAAATGTTTCAAATAAAAGTTGTAGGTAATAAAATAATAAAGATTTTTTGTATCTTTACTTTTTGTCATAGCACTCTTAATTTTTGAGATAATTAATAAATAATGTTATTTTATCTAGTCATTGGTTTGTCTCAGTGTATGTGTTGATACAATTGAAAAATGTTTCAAATAAAAGTTGTAGTTATCAAAAAGTTGAAGACATTTTGAAAGTAATAATGCTACAAATATTTTAAAAGTGATTTAATACGCAATTTACGGGGGAAAGTACTATGATGGACACATCACCATTTTTTCAATAAATGTTCATCAAACAAAAAATTCTTTCAAATAAAAGTTGTAGATAATAACAAAATGAAGATATATTGTTTATTTACTTTTTGTCATAGCACTCTTAGTTTTTGAGATATTTTAAAAGTTGTTTGTTTTAACTAGTTATTGATGTGTGACAGTGTATGTGTCCATACAATTAAAAATGTTTCAAATAAAAGTTGTAGGAAATAAAAAACTAAAGATTTTGTGTGGACTCACTTTTTGTCATAGCACTCTTAGTTTTTGAGATATTTAATAAATAGTGTTTTTTTATCTAGTCATTGATTTGTGCCAGTGTGTGTGTTGATACAATTGGAAAATGTTTCAAATAAAAGTTGTAGGTAATAAAATATTAAAAATTTTTTGTATCTTCACTTTTTGTCATAGCACTCTTAGTTTTTGAGATATTCAATAAATAGTGTTTTTTATCTAGTCATTGGTTTGTGTCAGTATGTGTTGATCCAATTGAAAAATGTTTCAAATAAAAGTTGTAGTTATCAAAAAGTTGAAGACATTTTGAAAATAATAATGCTACAAATATTTTAAAAGTGATTTAATACGCAATTTACGGGGGAAAGTACTATGATGGACACATCACCATTTTTAGTTTTTAAATCAATGGCGAAAAGAAAAGTGACCTATCTCAAACCGTTTTCGCTCTATAACCGGAAGTTGATAAATTGTCGTTTTTCTGAAGTTGCTGTAACTCATTTGTTTTTCAAGTTATAACCAAACTGTAAAATCTTTCTTAAGGCAAGTTTTTACTCCCATTAAAATGACGTACCTGTTTTATTTCAAGAACGTTTCGTTTTTGTTTTCTTATATTAAAATCACACGTTTCTTGTGGGCGCATATGAAGATATGCATATCATTGAACAGCATTTTAACCCTGATTTCAATGACATGCATACTTTTGTCAAAAAAAAGTCATTGCCAAAGTTGCCATGACAACCGGTAAACAATTTCGTTACTAGATGATACTTGCAATTTGTTAGAAAATATGACTACTATCGATGTGGTATATTTTGTTTTATAAATGAACACTCTTGATTGATATAAACTGCTACTTTACTTCTCGTATATAACAAATCATTTTTTTTTTACAAAGGTACACAAGTTCAATGATATGCATATCTCCATATGCACCCATAAGAAAAAAAAAACGAAGCATCCTTAAAATAAAACACGTACAGTCGACGCAACCCAAATGTGGATGCTCTTTGGTTGTCATGGTATTTGTAAGTGAAATTCATTTCTGTAATTCTGACTTTGGCCAGTAGTATTACATAGAGAGGGGAGAATATACATATTTAACAATCATTTTTGAGAGCTGTCAAATTTATTTGCGATGAACGACTATGATGCAAAGTGTAAACACTGTATGTTTTTGAGTTTACGTGAAGTGATTATTACACTAAAAAAGACTGTTATTCCTTACTTCACTTTTTATTTTTATCGTTAGATGTACGTTTCGATACACAAAGTGCTCATTATCAATTACAACAAGTTTGTTATTGATAATGAGCACTTTGTGTCTCGAAATGTACATCTAACGATAAAAATAAAAAGTGAAGTAAGGAATAACCATCTTTTTTAGTGTAAATTACACCATTAAATTTTGGCGTTCAGAATTGGGTTGCGCCGACTGTAAGTCATTGCCATAAGACAGTTTTTACAGTTTGGTTATGACTTGTAAAACAAACGAGTTACAGTAACTGCATAAAAATGACATTTTATCAACTTCTGGTTATAGAGCGGAAACGATTAGAGATAGATCAATTTTCTTTTAATTAATTAATTAAAATAAGTGAAATTGACTCTGGCTCACGTAAACGGTTTTTCAATATCTCTTCAAATAAAAAAGTTTCATTTGTTATTGTTTATGAACAACTTTTATTTGAAAGATTTTTCGATATGATCAAAATATCACGAAAACGTTAAAAGCGCTACCACTTCTGGTTTCCGCACTTTCACTAAAAGCTTTTTACTTCCTATGGTTCCAAAACGCTTAAGAGAACTGTGAGTACCACAACACTTAGGCCGAACGCAAGATGAGACGTAGGCGAGTCATGTCCCGCAAAAAGGGGAACGCAGATTTCTATGCAGCATGCATTTAAACGGAAAAACGGCTTAATTTGCGTTGTTGTATTTAAATATATGCGTTGTAGAAAACTGCGTTGTGTTTTCCTGCGTCGCGTGACTCACCTCCGTCTCGGCGTAAGGCCGAGCGCAAGATGAGACGCAGCCGAGTCACGTCATCCAGAAAAAAGTCACGCAGTTTTCTATGTAGTGTGTATTTAAGGCAACGCAGTTTTCTATAACGCATATATTTAAATACGGCAACGCAATTTGAGCCGTGAGTCACGGGACGTAATTTTCAAATTTACATACATGCTGCATAGAAAAAACTGCTCGGCCTAAATGCGAAAACTGCGTTGCTCGGCTCGGCCTTATGGAAATTCAATGTAAATTGAACTAAAAAAACTATTTGATATACACAAATATATACAGTATGGCTTGTTATCGTGGGCCATAGGATTTTACATGCTAAAAGTTATACCTTGTGTTAATGTATTTTGTCATATTATATGTTCAATTAAAAAAGCCTCTTAAGTGCCACGATTTTATATTTTTTCAAATTTAAGTTGGCTACACACTTCAGGAATTGACATATAAAACATCAGACACAATAATTATAATGTATATTTTCATTGTCCACTTAGAATATTTTCCATGGCACTCTAGAGATTTTTTTAAATTGAACATACGATATAATTTTAAAGTAATTTTTTATTGTTAGTAATAAATCAATTATCTACATAGCGCATCATGTAGATAATTGATTTAGCATCATGTAGATAATTGAATTAGAATAACTTAAACATGTTTTATACCATTAAAAAATGATATTATTTAATCTAAGTTAACTGAGCAAAAATTGATAAGTGAGACAAGTAATTAAAAGAATTCGAACAAATTCTGTGTAATTTTTTGTTATTGTTCTATTTCTATTGTTTGCTAACATATTAATATAACATAATAATTTTACTTTTTAATGGAATAAAACATGTTTGTTATTCTAATGTGGTGCATCAAGTAGAAAAGTTATTGATATATTACCAACAATAACAATTTGCTTCAAAATTATATGACAAAATACATTAGCACAAGGTATACTTTTTAGCATGTAAAATCCTATAGCCCACGATAAAAAAAACAAACTGTATACAGGGTGGTCCAGAGATAACAAGCAACATTGTTGAGTAAGGCAGCATATTTTTTGATAACTTTACCCCCCGATTTTTAATAGTGAAAGTGGGCCGAGTGATATACCATTGAAAAGCTCTTTTGATTCTGCATACAACGGTGTCATTTGTTTTCATTTTCCTGAGAGAACGGCAACACTTCCTTTGAGTGGTTGCGTGTTCGTGTTCACTGAATCAAGAGAATAATCGACATTTATGTTTATTTATTATTTACAACAGGGCTATGTATTTACACTAATATTTATCTATTATTTACAATAGTTCTATGTATTAACACCAATGCGGTTGCGTCAGCGGCTCTTCTGTAAACTGAGGCTGGTCGGACACTGAGGCTGATCGTCCACTGGAAGCGACAATACGCGGCTAAGCGCTCACGCGATACGAGCGGCAATGAGCGAATACGCGCGACAGATCCTGATATATGTAAATCCAATGAATCTCGTCCAGTGCAAGCGTGCGCGGACATGCGCATTCTCGCGGCGAGCGTGAAGCTGCGTCAGATCCCAAGAGAATGGGATCCGTCGCACGTCGCCGCGTCTAACCCTGTGTCTTTTCTCCCTACTTTGTTTTCTCCAAGTCCAACCTTACTTATTTTTGAAAACAATAGTGCTAAATATTTTTATTACTCTTAATGTCTTACTAGGTAGGTTTATTTAACAGTATAAATTGCTACAAAATAAATATATTTGAATATTTTTTTTAATCACATAGGGATTTTTCAAAAAGTAAACATCCTCTAAATCATTAAAAATTTACAACTCTTTTGGCGGTGCCGACAAACTGAGCAGCGCGAAGTCGCATGCAGTGCACGACCCCTGTTGCGTGTAGCCGCTAGTCTTGCAGCCACCTGTCGCCGCACGAATCGCGTGAACGCGTAGCCGCGTGTGGACGCTGCCAGTGGAGTGCGGCGTTGGTCAGTGTCTAGCGATCGGTCTTCCTGGTTATTCAGCGTCCTGAGGGCTTCGTCGCTGCTCTCCTGGGCACCTTTCTGTGCGATGGCGGTAGTGCCGATATTGGCCGGGGTACCACTAGGTACTTTACTGCCCTCCTCACCGTGTTACGAATTCTCCGACGGAACCGGGCGTGGGTACCCGGCACATAAGTCAACTTAGAGAACGTGGAAGAGTCCGACATCACATTGTGGGCTCTCGTTGACTGGCGTGCGCCCTATTTAAGTCCGGCTGGCCGTCTTTTTCCTCCCTGCTCGTACCGCGTGACGTAAGTGGGGATGCGTGCGTTCGTTTGTCGCTTTTCGCGCGCTCGGGCGTGCAGTGCCATGTCTTCACACTTCGAAATAGCATCTCAAATACATGATTTTAAAACTTGTTTTGACATGAGAATTTTGACATTTTTTTACAGGATTATCAACTTTTTTTGTGTTGTTTAACAAGTCAAAAAATAAAAAAAAATCATTCAACAATATATCATACGACCCGCGTTCTCTACATAAAATCGAGCGTGAAGTTAGGGGTGGCTAGGGGGTTAAGGTTATGAAGGTTGAAATGTCATTAAAAATTGTCCCCCTCGAAACAAAAATCGACGTATCACGGCGATTTTTTCAAAAATGCGGCGTTACTCAACAAAGTCGCTTGTTACCTCTGAGATGGACCACCCTGTATATGTTATAAGTGCAGATGTGATATCGCATTATCTAGCAGTCTTTTTGAATAAAACAATGCCAAGATGCTTTTAGAAAAGCAATGAACAGCTTTACTAATAGAATTACTAAATGTATTGAGGTTGGCTGTAGAATTTTTGAACCAACAAAGTAAATTTGTTTAGTTTTAATTGATATTATTAAAAACCAACAATGTTATTTCTCGTACTTTAATAAATCTTATAATGACAGTATCTTAGTATCTATTGACGATAGGACAAATGCTCGTATGACATTTTTTACTTAGAATTATTCATTCTTCAACCTTCCAAAATATTTGCATTTACTTCCTCCTAAAACACTCTGTATATTTGCTACATATATGTCAAAATACTACAAATTAGTCTTAGGTGCCGGCTTAAGTCTGCAAGCTACCCACCTACGTGCACGCCTGACTTGCATTGTTTATATTAACATTCTGGATTTCACAACTTTTTAATTGATTAAAGGAATGAATTTTGTTTTCTTTTGGCTATCTTTATTCGAAGGTCAAATCACAATAATATGGGATCGATATTAAAGTTCATCTTATCAGTATTATAATAATGTACATTATAGTACTATTCCCGATCAAAAATCAATTTCCAAATTCCAAAATGATGGGTAAGACATTTTACATTTGAAATGATCCGTGGGCATGTGCCTCCTGGATGCTGCAAAGGTTGACAATTCTGACGTCTTGTCAGATTTTCGACTAACATAATCATTGATCTGCTTATTCCGAGCTCCCCATTTTACAAAAATAGAATATCTCGATATTCCCATTTACCGAGATGGAACCAAATTTAATTTTTTTCAAATTGAGATTCACGACAAAAAATTTATAAATGTTCATTTTTAATTTTCTATAACTTTTCAACATTTTTCACTAATGCCCACTTGTACCATAGGTACTTAATTATGGCTAAAAAGTTGGTCACGATTAAGTCAGAAATTTACTTCCCCAAAAAGCGTCCAATAATTAATCACCCAATTTTGACCGATTAACATTCCGAACATTCGTCGTGAAGTTAGCGTATTAACTTCACGATGTTTATTTTTGTGAAATTATTTATTGTTTATTTGTGTATAATTTCTTTGATTTTTATTTATTTATTGCAACTCTTTGAACACCTATTGTGCTTTTTTAACAATTAAATATGCTCTAAATTCAATTACAATCACTTTAAGTAATGAAATATATATCATTTATAAATCCCGCACATTTGTTTCCACCATAAAATAAACTAAATTTCTTAGAATTCCCTAGAAAAACGTCTACTATCTTCATTGTTTCTCTATGGTGGCTGATTAGTAAATCAGCCCACGGTGCAACAGAAATCTGTTGATTAAAGTTAATCGTGGTTAGTAAATCGAAAGTTAATGAGAGTCAGAGTAAACTACCACTACCCATTTCCGCATTTTCATCAAAAGCTTTTCAGCTAAAAACAACTAAACTTAAAAAATTAAATCTAAGCATTGATTAATAGCTATATACTTTCCCTTTCTATTGCATATGGGGAAAGTAAAGTCGATAAGAGTAAACTACCACTTCCAAACAGGGTTATTATGTCTAAAACACATTGTTTTAAAACCGTGTATTAAACATGTTTAATAACAGGCGTAGTGTTTTAAACGCTTTAAAATTCTAGCTGAATTGTTGAATTTATTGCAATGAAATATCACAATTGTGTGTCCAAATATTCACCAAAACTTTTCAGATCCTATGATTGTAATAAAAAGCTTAAGTTTTTTTTTTATTATTATTATTCCCTATGGGGAATATTTGGATATTGGTTATTAAACCATTCCACAGTCACCTTTTTTAGTGTGTTATTTAATCTAATCGTGTGAGGTAAAAGGATGTTGACAGGGTTACACGCTTCACGTCAAGGTACCTATCATAACGACTTTATTTGACAAACAACATAAGGTCTCGGATTCAAAAGAAATTCCACATAGGCCCAAACACTAGGATAGAGATATACATATATTATAATAATTGATGATAACATTTAAATTTCATAATTTATGGAATTCAGATAATTGTATATTGATCTGAAAATGTTTGCATTATTACTTATTAAGAGAATTTCCATTATTTATTTTGCTTATAAATTGTTCAAATATTTTTTTAATATTATTTTTGAGATCATTTAATTTTTGCACCGATGCATCGGAGCCTTCGTTTGCTATTTTAAAGAAATCTTCTAAATTGTCGTTTAATGTTGACATTGTTTGATTTGTAAATGGGCTACTTCTGTGAGGGTTGAAAATAAATGTCTTTGGTTTGGGCTCAGCAATCTCTGGAGATGTCACAGGATTTATTGGTTTTTGAACTGAGGTTGAGGCTGTTTTATTGCTAATCCCTTCCCTTCCACCCGCTGGTCTCCTTTCCAGAACTCGCTAAACGCGGAAATTCAGTGTCGTAATCTAGTAGGGCGAAATAAGGGTTATAATTTTGTAGGTTTGTATTTTGATAGGCATTTCCCATTAGTGTATTATTTTTTTTCATATTGGTTCTTTTGATGTGTTCGGGACATTCTTTATTTAATGAAGAGTGATCTCTGGTCTTACAATGTACGCATAGTACTGTAGAAGTATCTTTACATTCCCTACTATTGTGGTCCTGACCACAGTATCCGCATCTGGGAGCACTGCGACATTGCTTGCTTCCATGATTATATCTGAGACAGTTATAACATTGTAGTACGGGAGCTGTGTAAGGTTCTACCATACAGCGTGTTCCATAGATGTATACATGTTTAGGTAACACTTGTCCATCAAAGGTTACGATACATGTGCCAATATTCTCAAGTTCGCCTTCTTTATTTTTTTTCTGAATGCGTCTTATTGAGGTAGCCCTGACAGAGCTCTTAATTTCAGATAGTATTTCTTGTTCACTTAGATTTTTATAGATGTTTCTTATAACTCCCCTTTTATTTACAAGAAATATTGGAATATATGCTTTCATACTATGAGTTTTAAATACTTCAAGATTTAAAATATTATTTGCGGATTTGCCTGAGGAAGCCTCTATTTTAATTCTATTTCTACCTGCCCTTGAGATATTAACTATGTGTCTGTTGATATCACTATGACAAGTAAATAACATTTTGCCAATTTGCATGGGGTGCATGTTACCAACGTTTTGATTTTCACTTCCTTCCACATAAATGAAATATGGACCCTTATCCGTTGCCTTGAAATTAACTTTTTCCCGATTTACTGAATGAATGAGTGAATTATCTAGTATTGTTATGCTTTTTTTAATTATCCTTGGCGCGTCCGAATTGATAATTTCGTCCGCAGATGTTTGATTTTCGTTAACGCGAGTTTCGAGGTCATTATCAATGCGATGTATATTTTGGGGATTTGTATCAATATGTCTACTTTCTTGTGAATTTAGGGTAACTTTGCTTTGCGAATTATTATAACTTGATTCGAATTGTTCGAATTCGTAATAAGGAACGCCGATTTTGTGATACTTATCGTTTGCCGGGGACGGGTCTACCGCCATTTCTTGATCAGTGGGACCGGGATCGTCTGGATCGTCCGGGGGCTCTTTGTGAGCCCCCGTTTGGAAGCTCATGTTGAGATCACTCACCAACGCGTATTTATAACTGAGATTGCGGTAAAACTACTTTTTTCTATGCAAATTTAACTTTTTAAGTCGGAGATGATGAAAGAATCAAAAGCTTAAGTTTTATCTCAATATTACTAGTAGATTTTGCTGTAGCGTGGCTACAGGTAGACATTTTTCTAAAAATAAAATGTCTTAATCGACTCAAAACGGATGTTTTCACTAAAATTCTCTGATTTGAAAATGAACACAATTCCTTTTGCATTACATAACCTAACATTTTACATATATTTTCGTTAGTAAAATAAACTTACTTTTCTAATTCTTCTGTGGAATGAGCAAATGTACAGTTGGTCCCTCTCGGACAGCTGCCCCGTAACGTCAAATCCCTGCACATGCTGATCTTGTACTTGGAGTGCTGGGTGTGCACAGGATCTTGGAGTTTCCGACTTCCGTGTTGGTGTATGAACTCCACTAACCCAGCAACGACTTGCCGCGCGGCTTCTAAGGCCTCACTGCAGTCCTTCCACGAAGGCGTCGTCGATTCTAAATAATATAACATAACATCAATTTCACTGTGACTTTTGTTTACAAGTTAAAAACACTGTAAGACAATCATTCTCAGGTTAAGCACTCATTAAAAAGAATAGCACAGCAAACAAATAATTTTCGTGAGTCTTCTCAATAATCTCAATATGAAGTTACACCAAAAATTGTAGAATACAAACAAGATATAAAACTTCAAACAACTAAATTATTATTACTTGAACTTAAGTGTATAGCTGTTATTATTAATATTACCTGGACTTGAGTCTATAACAGCTAACAATTCCAAGTGCGGCCTCAGTACGGACAGTTTCCCCGGATCGCCTGTTCTCTGCAAGGCGATGACGAGTTCTTGCACTGACTGAGCGAAAGACTGTGGTGTTTGTAGTTTGTCAATTATGCTTTGCATGTGCGACTTGTGAGTAGCGTCTCCGTACAAGAGTGCCGACCATTGATCGGGAGCTATCCTCAGGCCGGCCTCCGTCGCAATCTGCACGATTTGTGCGTCGTGTTCTCTTCGGAGGGCTTCGTACGTCCTGAACTCTTCCTTCAGTTGCATCAAAGATGAATCTCCTTCTCTTTTTGACACCTTAATTTAGAATTACAATAAACATCATCAAAATGTTTACTATATTTTAATAGATTTTGCCTTTGAATATCTTACAATTGAATAGCATACCTTAAAACAAGAAGCTCTGTATAACAATTGCACAACATGCCCGATACTGGTTTTTGAAGCCTGAGGAAAATGCGGCTCCAATCGTTGGACAACGAACATAACTAAAACTTTCCTCGATAATGCAGAACCGTCCTCTAATGCCAATAGTACTAATTTTAAAACTTCTTCTTGCATCGCTGTAAAATAAAATAGTTTTCAATATTCTCACACACAAAAATCCTGCCATTTCAATAAGCACCTGGTCCTAAAAACTGACAGCCCCTCGCTCTAACCGCAGCCCATAAATTGGCAGAGAGCTGTTGGGGATTTTGGTGTTGCAGAATCAATTCCGTTACCGTCCTCTCCCCTAAAGACCTGGCTGCCCTCATGGCCCTCGTCCTCCCCTCATCCTCCACCAGCTGACAGTTAATCAACGTCACCAATTTTCTCTGCATCGGCCTCGACAACAAACTCCCGTTCCCGCCGCAGACGTTCCCATTTGAAAACGGCTTCAGATACACTGCCAGCTCCTCGACACATTTCTTCGATAGTAAATAAAAAGGTGTGTTTTCTTTCGAGATAATTTTGCCATCTATGGTATCCTCTGTTTCAATTTTGCTCGAGGCGCCCACAAGCAGCAGTATGGCCGAGTTGACGGGCAGGCATTCGACGTCTATGTTTATGGCGGTCTGGTCGAACGGGCACTGTTTCCGGTGTAGGTTCGACAGGCATGTCTTGCACACAGTGTGCCCGCAGCCCAAGCTGATGGGGCTGCGCAGTGCCACATCGAACTCATTGCAACACACCGGACACGACAGGTATTCAGTCCACTGTGGAGCCTGTATTGGCATTCTATTTTATACAACAACAATTCTCATATAGGTACATAAATAAATTAAATGAATTATTTAGAATCAGGACTACATTTTTTCAATTATTGCAAAAGTGGAAATTAAAAACAATTGCAAATGTGAAAAATGTCAAGAGAATTCATGATATTTTTTCAACATAATGCTCATCCAAATGGATTTCTTATCAAAATACAAACATGAACATGAGGAAATATTATTTGACGAATGACAGTCAAGACATTTAATGTATCAATTATTTTAATTTTAACATTTTATATAGGAGAGTGTATAACAAATTACAAAACAGGCAAGTGTCCCGATAAAATGAGACAAAAAAAATCAACATTTTGAATAAAATTAATAATTTGAAAATGTTCACAGAAATTATATTTTCCGATTGTATTACATGCAGAGAAGATAAAAATAAAACTTTTTGATATTTTTGGAATAAGGCTTTTGAAATTAAAGTCTAATAAACTGACACATCGACACAACACCATTTCCAAGTCTTTAACAAACATTACTAAGCATTTAATCACCCGAATTATAGTGCTCGGACATTAAAAAGATTATTTATATTAAATACTGATGCTAATCGAATGCAATATGACTTCCAAAAACTAATTTTCAAAAATCAAAATCAACAAGCACATTGCACGCAATTACACAATGAATCCCCGTTCTTTTGGGAAACCCATAAGCCGATCACTCCATTAAATCTTAGGATTCATTGAGATCAATTAATCTCAATTATTTCCAATGAAAAATATAAATTTAATTGCATGTTGATTGTCAAAATCAGGTGATGACACTGTGCCACCTGGACAGATACAGGAAAACATTTGTGGGGTTATTTCAGCAGGTATAAATTATAATTTATAAAAAATGTCAACGTGCTGTGAGGATGCTGTGGAGTTCTTACCTTATTTATTGTAAAAATCATCACATTATGCACGATTTACATCAATCACAACATTATTGTGAAACGTCGAGAACTGTCAAACGGGCCGAGGTGAGTGCACTTGGTACATTGTTGCGGTGTTGCCACGTCAACTGTTTAATTCAAAAAATAATCAAATATTCGCACACAATGGAACACTTTTTATTTAATTCTTAATAGCGCTGCTTAAGGAAATACTTATAGCAGGATAAACCAATTGTATAATTATCTCTAATCCATATGATACAAAGTCTGAACCATAGATAGTGTATCATAATAATTTAAACTTAAAACAATAGAATTGTAATTTTTCAATATTAAAAAGATTACGAAATAGAACAAATTTATCGATAATTATTTTGTAAAATATAAGGCAGCATTTTGCCAAAGCCCATTGTACACGATATTTTTTTGGTGGCGGGTGCGAGATTGGAGTGGAAATGAACATCAAATTTGTTCAATCACACCAATTAACCTATTACCGTATGTACAAACGTAAAGAGTGATCAACAATGATTGTAGACAAGTTAAATTTCCCGCCGAAAAATCTGGGGAATTTGATCGCTCCTAGTTCATGCCAAGGAAAAATGAATAAACAGTAACTCGATTTGACATTAGCAGCGTCGTGCGTCGTATTTTGCCATTGTGTTAATTCATTCTTCGAATTAAGTTATTTTTCATTCTGTTTCATAGACATCAGTTCTTATCAGGACTACTTTGTATAAGTCTTTGTTTTGTGGTAAGTGATTTGCTGTTTTTAAGGTTAGAAAATTTAAGTTTAATCCTAAATTTACAGATTTTAAGAGAATTCGCTTGTGTTTACCGTGATGTTTGCACCACAGCATGATGCTTTCATCCTGATGGCTCATTACCGAAATGGAACTATGAATGAAGATGGCACATGGACTTACTCATTACAATCGTGTCTGAATCAATTTATTCAAGCCTTCCCCGATGTCCACATTCCTTACAAAACATTTTCCTCGCATAAAACCTGCATTGTTGACCGTTTTGAGGGAAAGAATTGTATTTGTAAGGGCAAGTCAGCTGGAAGACTGCCTATCTTAACAGAAGAGGTTGTTGGCGACATTCAACGACTTGAACAAAGCCCAACAAAATCTTTAAGAAAACTTTCAGCTCAAACGGGTATGTTCTTAATTTTAAGGTGCGCACAAATTTTAATGTTTAATCCTTTTACAGGAGTATCGTATCCGAGTTGCATAAAAGCCGCAAAAAAAATTCTGCATTTGCACCCGTATAAGGTATCGGTAGTTCAACAACTTCAGCCACTTGATTTCCAAAAAAGAATTGATTATTGCAATTGGTTTAATCAAAATTTAAATGATAATGGTATGTTGGACAAGACCTTTTTTACTGACGAGGTGTGGTTTCACTTGTCAGGATATGTGAACAGCCAAAACTATCGTACAGAAAATCCTCATACTTTTATTGAAACGGATTTACATCCACAAGAAATTGGTGTTTGGGTAGCAATTTCGAGACGTCGGATAATTGGCCCAATATTTTTCAACGAAATAATGAATGCGGAGCGCTACCGAACACTCATTCTAGATGAATTTTTGAATCAATTGCATGATGACGAACAGATAATGGGTTATTTTCAGCAAGATGGAGCCACTCCTCATACTGCGTTGGGGACATTAAATTACTTGAGGGAATTTTACGATGATCGCTTGGTAAGCGACGGATTATGGCCACCACGTTCGCCAGACCTCACTCCGTGCGATTTTTATTTATTCGGGCATTTAAAAAATAAGGTTTTTAAAAATCGAATGCATACCCTAAACGAGCTTACAGCAGCAATTGAAGAAGAGATAAGGAACATAAATCCGGAGGAGCTTCAACGAGTATTTCAAAATAAAAAACGTAGAGTTAACATTTGCCTAGAAAATTAAGGCCATCATTTTCAACATTTATTATAAAATTAGGGATGCTAACTCTACGTTTATTAAAAATACACAAAACCTTAACTTACTTCAATTTACTTTGTATATTTAATTAAAATTGTAAAAATTTTATATATAGTTATGATTAAATATTTAATTTATTTTGGGAAAAAATGTTTGCTACGCCAATGGAAAAACAATCTAGGGGATTTTCTTTTCATATAATCAGTTGTACCAACATTTTTTGGCGGGAAATTTAACCTGTCTACAATCATTGTTGATCACACGTTATATACCTATTAGTTTTTGAGAAATGATACCTATTTAGTAAAAATTAGCACTACCACAAATGAGATTTTGCTTTTCGTATATACGTGCGTACCAACTGTTGTGTTATTTTATGGAGCGGGTAATTTAAATTAATAACTATCTTACGTTTTATTTTCAATAACTGTAATCTACTTGATATTACCATAATTATAACTATGTATGTATATATTATACATGTGTGTACACGTATGTTATTGATTTTTTAAAAACAGAGTTTTACTTGGTTAAAAAATGTTTTAAAATAACATTCATATATAAATACTTGTTTAAATCCAAACTAAAAGATTCTATATTCGATAGACACCTTTTATTTATGACAATCAGTTTTTTACTATATCTGTTAATCATGTTAAAATTTTACTGAATCATTCGAAAATTTCACTAGAAAGTTATCGATCGTCCTTGACAGTTCCACTTGTACTTTACGTATTTCATCATTCCAACCGTAAATAATTAGAAATTTCACGAAAATGAACGGGATAAAAGACGAGAATAACGTTTTAATAGTTTTTAATAGCAATGAACGTGAAATCAAAGAAATTGAATCAAATTTAAATAAAGGGAAACTTAACATAACCTCAATTTCATCAGCTGATTTTAAAGGTATTCAAAAACATTAATATACAACACAAAAATACACAGTGGGTAATCCATTTTTAGATTTAACTAAATCAGATTATGATGTGGTAATAATCTCCCAGCAAATTGATTTAGAAAAGATTAGCCCAAAAGTATTTTCCAGTCTAAAACTCGACGGTAAATGTATAGCTCTCTGTGGTGCAGACACGACTAACGTTGAATTTGTTTTAAAAACGAATGGCTTCATTAATCTTTCTGTTGATAAACGAGAAGGCTGTGCTGAAGTCACTTGTTTTAAGCCCAAGTATCAAGTAGGCTCATCGGCAAAGTTAACTTTAAAAAAACCGGCGGCTATTTGGAAACTTAACGATGACGACGAGGAGGAGGAAACGATAGATCCTGATAATTTGTTAGATGAGGATGATCTTAAGAAACCTACGGCTGAATCGTTAAGAGGTAAAAATAATAATCGGAGAACTGTCAGAATTTACGTTTCTTTTCAATTGTTATGTAGTATGTGGCACAACTGGTAAACGTAAAGCGTGCAAGGACTGTAGTTGCGGTTTGGCCGAGGAATTAGAAGCTGAAACTGGTAAGGCAGTAGTCGATACATCCAAAGGGCCCAAATCTTCTTGCGGGAGTGTAAGTGAATAAAATAAGGAATGGTAAAAAAACTAGTATGCTTGGAGTAGGCTCTAAGTATCTCATTAAATTTCCAATGTTTTTGGACTTTGGGTGCGTTTGTGATGGAGCTGTCATAAATGATTCCAGCAGAGATACGAAGCGGAGGAAAGTTACAAAACAATTGTCTATATTGAAGCAACATGTTAAAGTATACACAATTCTATAGTAAATAAGATATTTGTTTATCTCTGCTTCACAAGTGCTCTCTTATACATAACTAGTGATGTGAGTAGGCGCACGCTTGCGGTGGCCTATGCGTAAGTCCTGTTAAAAGTGACACATTTTAATTTGTTGTGCGGAATGAATTAATAAATACAGTGCACACTGGTCCGATATATGCGCCAACTCCATACGAAATGAGACAAATGCATTTGTCACATCTTGTATGTCTCAATGCGCAAGCGTGCGCCTACTCACATCACTATTCATAACATACCGGTGCAGTCTACTCCAAACGTAGAAGTTTTTGAAAACCCTTAATTAAAGACTGCATAATAATAACATATTTATATTTTAGTGTTACTTGGGCGATGCATTTCGCTGTGCCTCATGTCCGTATTTGGGAATGCCCGCTTTCAAACCTGGAGAGAAAGTCCAGCTGTCCACAAATTTATTAAAAGATGATTTGTGAATTGTACTTTGTTATTCAATTACTTGTGTATTTTTTTTTTATAAAATTTAATTAAAGTATACAGACTTGGTATAAAACTCTGGAACTTTGTACTGATCCTGTATAATAAAATAAAGGTCATACAATAAAACAAAAATGCAATCAAAAACTTATATTATTCATACTAAAATATATTTGTTCACAAAGAAAAAAATGAAACACTCAACCCGTTCGCTGATCCAAATTCTTCCGGAATGACACTGTTCGCCCCATTTAAATACCTCAAAGTCTCCTCTAACATTGACTCGGAAACATCAATTAAAACCGTGCTGAAATCTTTACACCACTTATCAACAACTGGTGTTAAATTATCCTCATATTGAAACAAAACTTTATTTACAAATTCCTCTTTCAAGTTTTTTGAGAATTCATCTGTTTTGTATGTCAACAAATTTTGTTCAGCAACCCATACAAAAAGGTACGGCTTTCGTTTTGGATTTAATTCGCTGGTTGTAAGTATTACTTTACCGAGATTACGTTCAGCACTATCTGTGATTATTTTCAGAGTGCTATATAAAGAAATATTACATTCATTTAAATGTTGTGCACCTTCTAAAACTGATTTTTTTATTGAAGAGTTATCAATTTTTAAAGTTTCATCAACATTTATTTTATCAACAGTTTTTACTGTGTCAGGGTAAAATTTATAAATGCCTTTGTTAACCTCCCTTCCCAAAAATCCCTTACACTTTTTACAAAACAATTTTCTTTCTCTGTTTTCAACTCCCTCATCAACCAACTTTTTATCTACATAAAAACCGTAATCGGTAATTTGCAATTCGAAAATGTTTGGTTTCAAAGAATAATCGGGAACATTGTGCGCGTGGCAAAACCACTCATTAGGCTCGTAATCAAAATGTGGACTTTTAAAAGCTCGCGTTATATCCTCGTGATTCAACACGCAACCGCTTTTACATTCAATTTTTTTAACAACCTCAACATTTAAATTTTTAATTTTCAATTTCATGTTTTCCTCCTCAACTTTAACGTCCTTAATTTGCAATTTTGTGTTAATTTTATCATTATCAATTTTTAATTCTAGAATTGATTTTTCCAAATTTAAAACCTCCACCTTTAAACCTCCACGTATGGAAAAATTACTGAAGTTAAATCTAAAAACCAAATAATTTTGCTTTGCAGATAAAAGTATTAAATTTGTTTTTTTTGTTTCTGTAAAAAACTCAACGCTTTCTTTTAAATCGTTTTGGGTCAGATCGAAACCATTTATTGTCAGTTCGACTTTTACTTGCGTCTGTAATATTTCAGTGAACACGACATAAACATTCACAGATTGTAAAACCGGCCTTACTTCAGCAAAAATGTGTTTCACTGGGATTTTCATGTTTTTCAAAAATTTTACTGAAACATCAAAAGGTTTTTATTTAATACATTTGTTTTAGAAGATTTTTATTGAAAGTAATTTTTGGGGCTGTTTATTAAATGTATTTCTGAGGATTTTTATTCAGTGGATTTCTTGAAAGTTGATATTTCAGAGGATTTCTTTGAATTTGATATTTTAGAGGACTTTTTATTATTTACCAACTTTTTTCAAGATGCCTTCTTTTTCAAATCTGTTAAACAGTTTTGAATTTTCGAAAACAACGACGGGTAATGTGACTTTTTGATAGTAGTCAGGGACCAATTTGATGTTGCTAATCACATTTGAGAGCATGTGAGCGCGTTCTGCAAAAATACCTGGTGGATGATGCTGTAAGTTTGTAAAATGTACGTGGCAGTGATAAAACGACGGATGATAGTGTAAGTAGATTCGGAGACACGATGAATCGATGCCGTATTTTTCTTGAATGGCTTTCTGTAAGAAATTAAATAAAAAACAATACTGATGTAAAATAAGAGTTTTGATTAATACTGTGTGGCGAAATCAAAATATGGAGTTTCATCATAGCCGCCTCATCAATTTAATATTCAAAATAAATTATTTAATCATAAAATATTGACATAATTTATTACAACTCACCGTTCCAGATTTATAGATATTCTTCAACAAATTCAAGTGTTCACTCCTCAAATCCCTCAATGATTTTATATCACGCAAATTTGTTATGGCTAAGAGGTATAAAGCTTCCAAATTTTGTTCATCCCACTTTAGATCGGGCACAAGAATAAACCCCTTTTCGGGGTCTGGATCTTCGAAAACAATCCTTTCACTCTCCGACTTGTGTTCCAGTATATTGTAAACCCACTGTGAAGAATATGACTAAGTTTCGACTAGCTAGTAGTCATTCTCAAACAAAAGTAAATAAAAATTACATATTAAAAACTACTTATGCGGCTTTGAAAAGAGGGGTGTACATTATGTCAACCTGGTCATTAAGAAGGGAAATTCCAGGATTAGTTCAGGCTTGTGTATTTCTAGTGCCTCCAGTAAATTTATTTTACGGCCCTTTTCAGCAAAATGGATTACTGAAAGTACATCCTCACCAAAAGTGTGATTCTCTTCTAAAAAGTGGTTAGCATAGGTGGAACAATTTTGTTTCAATCTAAAAGCTCGCTCGTGTTCTTTTAATCTTATTTCAATTCTACGACCAGATTGCCCAATGTACATGCCTTTACAATTTTCACAATTTAATTTATAAATGCTGGTGGATCTGACAAAAGGATTAAGTTTTGTTTTTGGATTATAAATTATGTTGTTAAGTTTATGGGGGACTTTTAATATTACATTAATGTTACATATTTTAAGGATATTTTTAATTTTACAACTTATCCTTAAAGAATGTAATATTAAAAGCCCCCCATGAACTTAACAATATAATTTATAAGCCAAAAAAAAAACATAAACCTTTTGTCAGATCCGGCATTTATAAATTAAATTGTGAAAATTGTAAAGGCGTGTACATTGGGCAATGTGGTCGTAGAATTGAAATAAGATTAAAAGAACACGAGCGAGCTTTTAGATTGAAACAAAATAGTTCCACCTATGCTAACCACCTTTTAGAAGAGAATCACACTTTTGGTGAGGATGTACTTTCAGTAATCCATTTTGCTGAAAAGGGCCGTAAAATGGATTTACTGGAGGCACTAGAAATACACAAGCCTGAACAAATCCTGGAATTTCCCTTTTTAATGACCAGGTTGACATAATGTACACCCCTCTTTTTAAAGCCGCATAAATAGTTTTTAATATGTAATTTTTATTTACTTTTGCTCGAGAATGACTACTAGCTAGTCGAAACTATAGTCACAAAATTAAGTGTAAATACAGTGGTTAAACAAAGTTAAAAAGTGTTTTATTTACAAATTTAATTTATTTGTTTACTTCGAACTAAAATCTTACCTGTAAATTAAAAGTTTCATTATTTAAATATGGCAAAACAATGTCTTTGTATATGTAAGGAGTTTCGTCCACTATGTGCACATTTTTTACTGAATACTTTAAAATGTGATCTTCAGTAGCTGGATGAATTATTGTTGTTTTTATACCTGTAACAAAAAATTATTCAGATGATTTCGCCACAATTTATTTAAAATAATTGAGGTTATGTATAAATATTTTCGCTCACCGTTAAACTCTGCTTTAGCGAAGCACTCGTAATTCCCATAAACATCATTGTGGAACTGCTTCGTAAGAACACTGCCCTCGCTAAAGAAATTGTTACTTTTCAATTTTTCCTCTTCAAAACCTGTCTTTTCTAATAAGATTATCCCGGCATTTTTGTCGTCATTGCTGAACGTGCCTTGCAGACAAATCGCCTTCCGTTCCGTGTTGGTGTGCAACACTTTAGTCACTTTAAACCCCGATAAGTTCGCGAGGTTGTCATGGACGCTTTTCGCCGCAGTTTCTTCGTTTTCTATCACAATTTTCTCGGATTTATCGTGTTTATCGTCACCCGCCATTTTTATTTGCAGGTGCAGAAAAATTACAAATATTAATATTCACATAATTTATCGATAAATACATAAATAGAATTATTACGTGTGTTACAAATTGATAAATAATCGTAAATAATATTAATTTGAATGATATTTAAATTCAAAATAAAAGATTCTTAGTTCATTTTAAGTAAATCATTCATGAAAATGTGTGACGCTACTGGATTTTGAGGTTCGTGTTTAAAAAAAAAATGCTTGCTTAATATGGGTTCTGCTATTGGTTCAAATAAAGCGGCCATTTTAAAAGATACCATTTAAAAATGCCTGCTTTAAATGTTACTAATCGAATTGGTAATATTGTGGCGGGAGCTTTGAATGATTATCCTCGTAGTGCAGCGGCGTTACCTTTTATTGGAAATAAAAATAACTCTTGTCCATTGAACAAATATGTTTTTTTTTTAAAGATACAGAAAACGAATTTTAAAATAAAACTGACACACTATTTATCATTAAATAGATATGTAAAATTCCGTTACTGTTTATACTTGTTACTAATCGTTACTTTATACCTGTTACAAGTAATCATTTCAACTCTTAAGCTTGTATTAGACAACACTATTTTCTTGTACAAGAAAATAGTATACTATTTTCTATCATTGTGTACTAAATAGAACATGTTCTATTTCCATTATATAAAACTGTACAAGATTTGCGTTTGGTCATATTTTGTGTATTGCACCATGATAGAAAATAGTATACTATTTCCTTGTACAAGAAAATAGTGTCGTCTAATACAAGCTTTAGACGAAGTATAACACTAGGTGTCAACAATGTATGAAATTGCAAAACCAAAATGTCTTCCTTGTGTAACACATTAAAATACCTATAGCTCTATTTCACCGATGGTTTTCCCAAGGATTTCGGCGCCGTAGGCAGCTCCACTAGAAAATCATAATAGGAAATTGTCAATATGCTAATCTGTTTTAACGAAAATCCACTAGATAAACTTCTCGGCATCTGTCGCTTACCTCCATATAGTTATTAGTCTAATTAGACTAATACATATATGCTTACCTCAAATTTCGTGTTCTACACCCCCACGGGGTGTCAAAAATATATGGAATTCTGAGACTGAAATTTCTTCCTTGTCTAGCACATCAAACCGCCAAAATCTCTTGGCAGGAAACTATAAAAATAATGATCTGTCTTATTAAAAATGCATTAGATGTCTGTATATCAATTTGTCACGTACACGCTACGCCATTTGTAATTTATCTTTTTGGTTAGGCTACAAGTTCATTGTTATTCTTTATTCAAAATTGTGAAAAAGAATACTGTTTTCTGTCCAAAGAAGGCGTAATATTGGAATCAATTGTACGGAAGATGCAGTGGTATATTGTTGTTTCTAGCGAATAACCAAATTTTAAGTGCATACATCAAAGAATTTACAATTAATCATTTCATTGTTAATAATCACGAATTTGTTTATATCTATTACAGTATTATGGTAAATAAGATATTTAATTACTTAATTGTTGTTGAGTTGCGTGAAGATGGTTTTAAATTAATGAAACACTTGTATCTTTTCTTCACTTATTTATTTGGAGTACCAAATGTACATTTCGATCACGATGTGATCATTATCAATGGTTGACAAATACAAACTTAAAAGCTAAAATGCGCTTAATATATACCTGCGGATTAGGAGGAGTAATTACGTAATCGTATCTTCGGTGAGTGATTGTTTTTGGCTGTGCTGACAACCCGGACAGCCCTCTTTTGTTGGGACCCGAATTTAGAAAAATATTGCTATTTTATACGTTATTTTTATAAATAAAATGTATTAACCATGTATACAGCAACTTTTATACTCCTCTCTGTAATTTAAATAATGTTCACATTAACATTATTGCTTACTTCACCGTAAACAATAATTTTTATTTGGACTTCGAATTGAATAATTAAATTCTAATACCTAATATTTTTAAATAAACCGCCATATTTTAAATTAAGCGACTGTTGCGCCACCATAGTGTGCTTTGCCCTGTTGCGACCGTTTATTTCCCCAATAGTTGTGCGTCTGTAGATTTGTGAAGAATAATATAGAAGAGTAATGGGATGGTTGTGGTGTCTACAATGTTAGGGAAATGCAATGTTTGTGATCTAACACCACATGTAAACACGTTTGTTTACAAACATACGTATTTCACGAATGAGTCTTCTCAGCTGATCGATTTGAGCAGGCATTCGAATAAATGGATTTTATTAATAATCAAATTATACGAACTAATACGTTAATTTATTAATATCATAATGAATTCTTACAAATATTTTGCCATAATCAATAGATAACTCATGATTATTATAATATTCGATGGTTTTTTATTATAGTTTGTTATGTAAACAAGAAAAAGCTATCAAATAGTTTTTAAACGTTATGTACTTTTGACTTTTTCTTTTATAATTTAATCTATTTCTACAGCTTGTATTTAGTTTTCCACCAATTTTATTAATCGTTAAATAAACTTTAACCAGCACTTGCTTAATTTGAAAACCGTCACAACTATTACTTATAACAAAAAAGGTTTACTGTTTTATATTGAAAATTAAGTAAAATAAGGAAAGTAAAAATAGTTTACAAAATAATTTTATTATTAATTTAAAAGGGCAATTTAAATTTTGATTTATGATATTATTAAGTACGTACACTTCTGTGCAATAAAATTAAGTACACTAAATATGTTATAGTTTAAAGCGGACATTATGGGTTTCCTAGTTACAAAAATATGTAAATATGTCAATTTCCTTAATGTCAAAATGCCGCGTCATTTAGACAACAGTTCGAAAACTGTAATTCTCACTAAAATAGAAGATGGTTTTTCTATTAGACAAATTGCTCGATTAATGAACATTAGTAAAGACACTGTTTTGAGATTTAAGAAACGCTGGGAGCAGGAAAGAAGTGTTAGAAGAAAAGCAGGATCTGTGCGTCCCAGAGTTTCTGATAATGATGAAGACACAGCTCTTATAGAATATTTAATTCAAAACCCTTTTGAGTCTGCAAGAGCCGCTAAGGATGCACAAGATTTTCCTGGTTCTCGGTTAACAGTGTGCAGGAGAGTTAAATCGTCAGATTTGCAAAATAGAGCAGCAGCTAAGAAACCAATACTAAAGGAAGACAATGAACAGGCTCGTATCATATTTGCATTAAATTACGTGTACAGATATCTAGCATTTTGGGAACGGGTAATATTTACATACGAAAAAGTTTTCAAATCCATCAACGACGGCCACATTCGTGTTTATAGACCACAAAATTCGAGGTTTCAGGAAAGATACGTGAGCGCAGTCCGAATATCAGGGAGATTCAGTATTATTGTGTAGGCATGGATTAGCTGTAACGGAATGGGCGTTTCTTGGAAAGTTGATGGACGTTTTAATGCGGATAGTTACTTACAAATTTTAGAAAATGTTATGATGCCTTCTGTGGGACATTTATACCCCAACAACAGTTTTATCTTCCAGCAAGGCAATTGCCCGGTCCATACTGCTAAAATTGTTAAAGACTGGTTTCAAAATATCAATATTAAAACATTACCATGGGTTGCAAATAGTCCAGACATCAACCCAATTGAAAATGTATGGGGCAGAATGATACAAATGCTATATAAAAATAATGTTCACCCTAAGAACTCAGAACAATTATGGGAAGCAGTACAAAATACCTGGGAAGAACTGCCGGAAGATCAAAATTATCCAAGATAATTAATTCATTCAGTTCCTCGGCGATTAACTGCAATAATTGCTGGAAATGGTATCATGACCCGGTATTAAGAAAAATATGTTTTCGGCTTTGTTGTATATATTACGAGCATTTTTTTTAAAGGTCTTTGTTTTTTTTAATAAAGGTGTTATTTTTAGGTTATGGTGTTTTATCATTTATTGAAACTGCTGCTAAGTAATTAAAACGGACCCGAATTACACAACTAGAATATTGTGAAAAATAGTTATAAGACTTGTACTTAATTTTATTGCACAGAAGTGTACGTAGTGAGGAGGTGTTTTCCAATCAAAAATTCACTGTGTTTTATTCATGAATTGCTCAATTATTGTATAATTTGGGAAGTAACATACGAGAAGAAATACAATTATTCTATATAAAATGACTGATTTTATTAGATAGGTCATCACCTGATCTCTCATGTATAATATACATACATACAGGGTGTCAATTTGAAAACAAGCCAGCCACAATATCTTTGGAACCGTAACAATTACAGAAAATTTTCCAAAACCGTTCCTAGGATATGGAGGGGGAACCATTTTGATACACATAACAATCTTCTGCAACCAACCCCTTAGGCCCTTGTCCATTTTTGTTAAATGGCATGACCCCACTTGTGATATATCATTACAAAGGTCTTTTAAAATGCTAATAAGTGGTACCAACTAAAATATTTATTGTTACATAAAAATGTAAAAAATAATTCATTATTAAATTATAGTATGCTCAAAATGATTTCCATTATTTTCGAGACAATAATAAAGTCTATTCTCAAATTCCTGTCGTACATTTTGGAAGGTCTGTCGGGGAATAGCTCGACACTTGTATTATTCGTTGTCGCAGATCTGTGATAGACTCGGGCTGAGTTTTATAGACCACAGATTTTAAGTCGCCCCATAAGAAGAAGTCTAATGGGGTCAAATCTAGAGATCTAGGTAGCCATTCAATTGGTCCTCTTCTATCAATCCATTGATTCCCAAAAGTGTGGCTTAGCCAGTCTCTAACAGGTACTACATAATGCGGAGGTGCTCCGTCTTGTTGAAAATGTAATAAATTGTCATTCAAGTTTAGTTTATCATTTTCATCTCTTTGATTTTATAATTCATGAACTATAAGGGGCTGTATTAATTGATCTAACATTTCATAGTACAGTTGACCATTTTAATTTTGATCAATAAATAACGGGCCAATAATGGAATATCCAAGAATACCTGCCCAGATATTATTTTTTTCGGGATACTGCGTGTGGACTTCTCTAATAAGATGAGGAATGTCACCACTCCAATATCGACAATTTTGTTTGTTTATATTGCCATTAAGATAAAAAGTACATTCGTCGCTAAAACAAATGTTTTTCAGTAAGTCAGGCTCACCTATAATTTTATGAGTTATCATTTCGCAAAACTCAATTCGTCTGTCTGGATCATCATCTCCAAGTTCTTGCGTAATATGCATTATATAGGGATGAAATTTGTGCTTTTTCAAGACTTTGCGAATGGATTCATGACTCAATCCTGTTACTCTAGACCACATATGGGCAACCCCCGGCCCGCTGTAAGATATGATCCGGCTCGCGAGACATTTTGAAAAAACCCAATTCAAAAAATATTACATTAGGTACTTCTACTCACGGGAGTGACAGTGAGGCGGCAAACATCAAATTCTTTGATGTTTGCCGCCTCACTCTTTGATAATCGCCGCCACTCGACTTGCTCGATAAAATTCTTTGAGGTTTGCCGCCTCATGGGCGACACATCAAAAGATTTATTGCTTCTCAATTATTCTAAATTAGTTTATTCCAGATTATTCGTTCATTTTGCTTATATAAGCGGGTGGATGGCCCGAACGTTAGTTCAGTTCTATTTGAGCTACCGATAACTTGGACAAGCGATATCCTAGCGAACTGCTCGAGCCGTCAACTTGTTTTGTGACTTTGTGTGCATCTTGAGTGGTTACTAACTATAGTTTGTTATTAAGTTTATTGAACGAGAAGTAAACAAAAATGATGTCTGGTGGAAAGAAACGAAAAGTAGATACAGAGGGTCGCCATTTTCAAGAAAAATGGACTGAAGGATTCTTTTTTATCTTGCACAATGGTAAGCCTATTTGTTTGCTGTGTAATGAATCCATTTCAGTAATGAAAGAATTCAATATAAAGAGGCATTACTCAACTAAGCATGCTGAGCTGCACTCACTGACAGGACAATTAAGAACAGACAAAATCCAGAAGCTTGCCGCAAATTTGGAAAAACAGCAACAAATGTTTCATAAACAAAGAACACAACTTGATAATGTTGTGAAAGCTAGTTTTATAGTTAGCTCAAAATTGGCAAAGGCATTAAAACCATTTGCCGAAGGAGAATTTATTAAGGAGTGTATGTTAGAAGTTTGCGGTATTATGTGTCCTGAAATGAAAAAAGAATTTGAAAAAATTAGTTTGTCAAGACGAACTGTTGTTCGACGTATAGAAATGATGGCTAATGATATAAAAACAACATTGAATGACCGTATCATTTTCCATAGCATTAGACGAGAGCACCGGCACCGATTTGTCTGACACAGCTCAACTGGCTATATTTATTCAAGGTGTTGATAAGGAGTTCACTGTTACTGAGGAATTGCTTGCTTTACAGCCGCTAAAAGGAACCACTACAGAAGAGGATATTTTTATTGAAGTTCAAAAGGTATTCACAAGTTTTGGCTTGCCATGGTTAAAATTAATTGGAGTATGCACTGATGGTGCACCTTCTATGGTCGGCTTACGTAAAGGTTTCACCGGAATTTTGAATGAAAAAGCAACAGAATTAAATGTACAAAAAGATGCTTTGATAGTCCTTCATTGCATTATCCACCAACAGAACTTGTGTTCTAAGTCCATTCGACTCCAGAATGTTATGAATGTGGTAGTAAAAACCATCAACTTTATTCGATCCCGAGGGCTTAACCATCGTCAGTTCAAGGCGTTTTTGGATGAAATATCAGCTGAATATAACGACGTAACATATTATTGTGAAGTCAGATGGCTGAGCAAAGGAAAAATGTTGAAACGGTTTTACGAGCTTAAAAATGAGATAGCAGACTTTATGAAAATAAAAGATAAACCACTATCTGAATTAAGTGACCCAAAATGGATATGTGACTTAGCATTTCTGGTCGATCTTACAGGCTATTTGAATAATTTAAATTTGAAACTTCAAAAACTTCAGATCAAACTACGCTTGTGGGAGTCACAGATGCTGTCTGGTAAAAGTTACCATTTCAACACGCTCTCTGCGTATGAAAATATTGCTTATGCTCAATATGCTGAAGAACTCAAGTTACTGTCGGAACAATTTTCGAACAGATTTTGCGACTTCAAAAACATGGAAGACTGTTTCAGTTTATTTGCTACTCCTACAACATATATTGTACAAAATGCTCCAATACACTTTCAAATGGAGTTAATCGAGATTCAAGAAAACTCACTCCTAAAATCCAAATTTGAAGAGTAGAGTTGTGCGATTTCTACAAAAAATACCTAGAAGAAGACAATTTTCCGCAGCTTAGAAAATTCGCAAGAAGATTGATTTGTGCGTTTGGCAGTACTTATAAATGCGAACAGTTCTTTTCATTGATGAAAGTTAATAAATCAACACATCGTACAAGACTGACTGACGATAATTTGGAAAATTCTTTATGTCTTTGTGTCAGTGGAATTAATCCAAATATCGATGGATTAGTTTCCCAAATTCAAGCTCAAGTGTCTCATTGATTTCGGTGTATTTAACTTTCGTAGTTTGTAACAATTGCAAATTTAACGATTTAATTACAATGTACCATTTTTTTAAATTTCATTTTGTTATTTTAATAAATTGTACTATAATAACATTGTCGTATTATTTCATGTCTAATATCTATCGCAAAAAATATTATCACTACTTTAAAATGCACTAAGTACTTTTAAACGCGGCCCGCGAACGTATTTGCACGCTGAAGTTTGGCCCTCAACATGTCAAAGGTTGCCCATACCTGCTCTAGACATACAACGAAGTGATGAAGTAGGGTCCATAGCAATTTGGCCCAGGACTTCAATTTGAGCCGTTTCATTTAGGAGCCGAGGTTGATCTCTTTTCTTGTTGATGACCGATCCTGTTTGTTCAAATTTTAAAACTAGATTTAGGACATACTGATGACGTGCATTTTTTTCAGGATGTAATTCATTGAAAGAAATTGTAGTTTGTCTAGCAAACGGTTTTTAGAACCATAAATAAAAATAATTTCAATACGTTCGGCGATTGTGTAAACCATTTTATAAAAATTAATAACAAGTTTAAGTTAAAGAGCACAGATTACTTAAAGATAGTCACAATAATACTAATGGCAGTGTCACATATTGTGTTTATTTGAATTAAGTTAATTGGTGTATTTTGTCTCATCTATACTACTATACTACTATAAAGCCTATTTAATGAAGAAATCTTTTATCTTCGCTTGAAATCGCGACGAAGATAACATGCAAGTTGAAGTTGGCAGTATATTATAAAATTCAATTGCATAATATCTGGTACCTGTTTGGGAGGTGTTTAGTCGGAGTGCATTAGTGATGTAGTTGTTTCTGTGCCTGGTTGGATAATTATGGCAGTTTGAATGAGTTTTGTATTGGCTTTTATTTAAGTGAATATAATTTAAGCATTCAAATATATATATAGAGATGGTAAAGTCAGTATTTTATTTTCCCTGAATACATTGCGACAATTTTCTCTATATTGGCACTTTCCAAGAATACGAACTGCTAATCGCTGTAGCCCAAATATTCTATGCCTAATGGGAGCATGTCTCCATACAAGCAGGGCATGTTCTATATGAGTGAGTACATGCGAGAAATAATACTGCCTCAATGCTGTTTGGGGTACTTGTGAAGCAAGGTTTCTTAATATATATATGTTTTTACAGAGCCTATTAGCCAATTTATCAATATGATGAGACCAGTTTAAATGAGTATCCAGATATACACCCAAGAATTTTACACACTCCACGTCACGTTGTTTCAAGGAAAACAGAAGATCTACTGTTTTATCCTCATTTATTTTCAAAGAATTGCTATTAAACCATTCAGTAGATCTGATCAGAACATTATCAGAAAAGGATGGCGAAGCTTCTTATTTTTGTATGGTTGTATCGTCAGCATATAAAATGACATCACTTCCAAGAAAGTGATTAGGAAGGTCATTAATAAATATTAGGAATAATAGTAGCCCAAGAATAGATCCTTTTGTGGTACACCACTATTTATAATTACAGGTGGAGATAAACATATATTATAGAGCGTACATTGTGTTCTTCCAGACAGATAAGACGATATCATTGATATGCTAACGGGATGTAGATTGTAATAATATAACTTACGGATAAGTATTGAATGCGAGACGCAATCGAAGGCTTTCGATAGATCCAAAAACTTCTAATATGATTCAGAGCCTTCTTCAAAACAATCTAATGTGCCATTTACAAATTGAAGGATGGTATCCTTCGTGCATCTCCCTTTTCTGAAACCATATTGACTGTTTGTAAAAATACTTGTAGATTCTAAGTAATCAGCAAGTTGATGTAATATTTTTTCGAAGATTTTTGAAAGTATGGGGAGCAATGAGATGGGACGATAATTTGTTGGATTATTAGGATCACCTTTTTTGAAAATGGGAACAATTAAAGCTTTCTTTAAAACATCTGGAAAACAGCTTGCTTCTATGCACTTGTTTATCACACTTGTTAAAGGTTCCAGAATTTTATTTAGAACAGATTTAATAACGTCCACTCTCATGCCATACACATCGCGACTTCTATATGATCTTAGTCCCATTATTACTTTACACACAGTGGTTGTGGTGACAGTCACAAATTTAAAATATTCGTGTACATTTATATCTTGACTACACATTAAAGTAATTGGGTCAACGTTACATTTACGCATTTTACTAATTATGTCTTCAGCTACATTGACGAAAAAATTATTAAATTGGACGGCTGTGATGTCCGATGATTTTGTATTTGTGTTAATATTAGTATTTTGTTTATGTTTTGCATTTATTAAGTTCCACATCGCTCTTGTTTTCTTATTAGAATTGGAAATATACTCACTATTTGATATTATACGTTGTATTTTTAAGGCAGATGTATACATGTTTTTATATTTATTTTTCATTAATAGAATTTCTGAACATTTTTTTTTTATAAGCTTCAGTCATTAATTGCAGCGTTGATCGCATATTTTTTAAATCGTCATTAAACCAATTTATTTTTATAGTTTTGTTATTCTTAATAAGTATATTCTTTATAGGAAATGCACAGTCAAATTTATATTTAATTGTATTGAAAACATAATCAAAACACGACATGGCGTCTCTGTAAGTATTTAGTTGTTGCCAGTCTTCATTTTCTAAACTTTGGAAAAGTGTATGTTTTCCGGTTGCTGTGATTGGCTGGCATGTGGTTCGTTGTGGTTTACTGTATTGCTGTCGTTGATGTATAGCAGGTATGGGCAACCTTTGACATGTTGAGGGCCAAACTTTAGCGTGCAAATACGTTCGCGGGCCGCGTTTAAAAGTACTTAGTGCATTTTAAAGTAGTGATAATATTTTTTGCGATAGATATTAGACATGAAATAATACGACAATGTTAAGGGGAATATAACAGTGGTCTGAAATTTAATGTTAGGTTTATTTTAAAACTAAAGGTCCTAGAAAGTTGAAATTTTGACAGCGTATATTAAGCCTAATTATCTAGTAAAATATCGAAGTACTTTTTTTTTAAACAATTTGCTTTCAGAGGTATGAAAAAAATAATGTTAAATTTTTCAAAATTAAAAAAAATATTCCCATATCTTACCAGTTTATACTATAAGGAATATAATGTGAACATTTCATAAGAATGCGATAGCTCATGCCCGAGTCAGGTTAAAATAAAAATCTTGAAAAATAAGACCGTAAAATACCGCCGCCTTGCGGATCTTCTCTTAGTTGAACGCGGTTGTACACACAACTGCACAATTATTGGAGGGGCGAGCAGCATGCGGCCAGCGTTTATCCCTGGGCCGGTGAACGCTGCGCGGCTTCGCGTTTGTATTTCTTCTCTTTTTTCAATCATAGTTAACAAAATCGGCTCGCGTCGTTAGCATTTATTCTCGTAAAATTAATATTTCGCAATTATAATCCATATTTTATTGTACTAGTGCTTTATTTTCATGCTTTCTGACTGCTAATGGAATAAGTATTTTTTTATACTGCATGTTCACTAATATAGAAAACACGAAATGTTTCACTAATTTAAATAAAGATGTGTAATATACCTTTAATATTGTCTTTCCTTATTATTTGACAGTGTCGGTATTATTTAATTATTTTTTAAAGTTTTTTAAGCTGATTAATAAGCCAGAAGAAATCGAATAACAATCAGTCTTGTTCAAATCATTATTTCGTCTTAAATCTTTCGTTGTTAAAGCAGTTGTTAAATGTCATTAAATTTCTCGCAATAAAACTATTAAAGTAAATTGTAAAGTTTCTAGCAATCGGACCTATTTGAACCAACTGCGACTTCATCAACGAATCAATGATATCAAAACTATAAGAATAGTAAGAATACCACCAATATGGCGTTGTCTTAGATTAATGTTACAAATCAACTATTTTTTACTGAGCACAGGTAATATTTGTTTGAGAAATGTTTAAAAAAATGTAGGGTTTAACTGCGTGCTTATTAATCGTTAATTATTTTAGAAAAAAATAGAACTATAATAATAATAAGATAGTTATTATAATGCATTTCAAATAACAAGCTTCTTACTCAACATTGCACCGAGCCCAATATATTTTTTTCAAATTTGGCTGATTTATGAGTCCTAAATAGTAAGTAAATAAGGAATAAATGAATTGTAATTGAATGTTATTGCAATCCTCTATTTATACGGCTCAGTCAACTTAGCCTCCCGAAGTTCGACTTTTTAAAAAATAACTGTTGGGCCTTAGCTAGCGCCACAAAAATTAGAGCTATCGCCGTTTAGACAAGAAAGTTACGGGGGTTTGAACTTTCGGGGGGCTAGGTTGATGCTAGCCCCCGAGTTTGGATTTTTCAAGTTTTCTTACTGTATTCGGATTCCTCAGAGCTAGCGCTACCAATTTAAAAGCTAGCGCCACCCCCACAACCCCAAAAGATTATAAAACATTTTAAACCCTAGCCCCCCGAAATGAGATTTTTTTAATCAAATTGGGTGCAAAAGATTGCTTAGAGCTAGCACCAGCAGAATATGAAAAAAATATTCTTTCAAAAATATCAGGTAAAAAAAAAGTTCACATCCAAACTTTGATGTGAGAGCTTTCAGCTCCTGTATGCGTATTACCATTTACTTGCTGAATTTCAATACAAAATCATGATTGGCATATAAAATACCGCTTCCAAGAAATATGTTGGCGTTGTAATTACTTTATGTATGTTCAAAGACACTGGCTATTACAAAGATGATGCCTAGAAAACAGTAGCCTAACTAACAAGTTTTTTTCAACAAAGTCGTACTTCGGGGGGCTAAGTTGACTGAGCCGTATAATAGAAGCAACAACTATCAAAACATTTAAGCTAAATATTTGATATGTAACATGGATTAGATATTTAGGTTTGCTTAGAGAGTTGCTCCTTCATCAGGCAAGAAATGAATCTTAAACTTAATATGAGTAATAACCTAATAATATATAAGTTGAATACAACATAAAACATACAGGGAGTTTTTCTTTAAAGTATACGTTTTCCAAATTTAGTTTATTTTCTTTAAATCTTTAGATATTTCTTGTTTTTTAAAAAAAGTTCAATTCAAGGCTTTAAACAAGTGTTTTCCACTCCCAGACTAAGCATGAAGTAAAATTTCGAGTTTAGAAAAGCCCCGTGAAAATTTGTCGAGGGTCGCGCAGCGACCCGAGACAAATTTTCTGGGCTTTTCTAAACTCGAAATTTTACTTCATGCGCCACGCGTATAAAACGCTGATTTCAAGTAAGGTTCAAATATACATAAATTTAACAAAAGTGTTCTATACGCGTGGCGCATTAAGTAAAATTTCGAGTTTAGAAAAGCCCACGGGGCTTTTCTAAACTCGAAATTTTACTTCCTGCTTAGCCTGGGAGTTGAAAACACTCGCTTAAAGCTTCAAATTAAATTCCTGTAAAATCAACATATATCTAAGGATTTAAAGAAAATAAAGTGAATCTGGAATACGTATACTTTAAAGAAAAACTCCCTGTATATTGTAGAATTACGATATTGAGATAGATTGTGTTAGAATGAAAATAAAGTCAATTGAATAGCAACAAAAGGAGCTTAATCACAATTTTGTAGCATCGAAAAGATACCCATGTTTTGATTAGGTACATACATAACCCGATGTGTACTAGGTAAATTTTCAGGCATTCATTGTTTTTGAAAAGCGTTCAGTTTGAAACTCCCAACGAGTGTTTTCCACCGAGTAATAACGATTTAAGTTATCACGTAGTAAAAAAACAACAACCGTGAGGTACGCCACTGTCTTGCTAGCACTAGCTATCTCTTTAATAACTTTCTCATTTATCACTTGGTGAAACATTTTGAAATAATAACAAAGGATAAATTAAAAACACTTGGTTTGTTTCACTATTTGTTTCTATTTACTTGACTAGTTTCGCTTTATACGGCATTATCAAGAGTGAACTTTGATAATGCCGTAAAAAGCGAAACTAGTCGAGTAAATAGAAACAAATAGTGAAACAAACCAAGTGATTTTAATTTATCCTTTAATATTACTAGCTATATCGTTGTTAGTGTTTATAGACTTCAGTATAGCAATTACAATGCCAACAAAAATTTGAAATCGTGCGGTTAGTTTCCGAGTTATAACGATTTCAATTATCAAAAACAATCGTCAGTTACGCCACTGTCTAACTAGCGCAAGCTATCTCGTTGCCAGTGTTTGTAAACATTAGTATAGTAATTACAGTGCCAAAAGAGTTTTTTAAATCGTACGGTAAGTTCTTGAGTTATAACGATTTAAATTAGCTAGGAGTCAAAACACAATTGTCAGTTACGCTACTGTCTTCTAGGCATCATGTTTCTAATAGTCAGTGTCTATGAACATAAATAAAGTAATTACAACGCCGAAATATTTGTTGGAAGCGGTATATTATATGCCAAACATCATTTTGTATTAAAATTCAGGAAGTAAATGGTAATACGCATACAGGATCTGAAAGCTCTCGCATCAAAATTTGGATGTGAACTTTTTTTATCTGATATTTTTGAAAGAATATTTTTGTCATATTCTGTTGGCGCTAGCTCTAAGTTATATTTTCCACCCAATTTGATTTAAAACATCTCATTTTATTGTGGGAGTGGCGTTGGCTTTTAAATTGGTAGCGCTAGCTCTGAGGAATCCGAATAGTGTAAAAAAACTTAAAAAATCCAAACTCGGGGGGCTAGCATCAACCTAGCCCCCCGAAAGTTCAATTCCCCGTAGTTTTCTTGTCTAAATGGTGCTAGCTCTAATTTTTGTGGCGCTAGCTAAGGCCGGTCTAGCGCAATCGCTTTTTTCAAAAAAGTCGAACTTCGGGGGGCTAAGTTGACTGAGCCTATTTATACACATCATCATTTTGTAAACCCTGTACTAAACATACAAAAAATAGGGCAGCTCTCCGTTTAATTTTTTTCAATCTATTATTTATTTGTTGCATTCATAAAAACTAGAATATTTGACCGAATATAAATTGAAATTCTCCCCAAAATTTGGGGTATTTACCCAATTTGGCAGAGGCCAAATTAATACACATTATTTTCATGGCAATAGCAGTTAGGGAAGATAATATTCCCATTTAAAAAATATCATTGAAAATCCTATGTTCCGTTTTTTCATATATGTCCGGCATATAAATATTCACAATGAGCTTATGAACATGAATTATTTTATTATTATATTTTTAAGAAATAATCTATAATTTAATAAAATAAAACACATAGTTTGTTCGGCTGTCGAAACTGGAGTCTTAAAAGTAAAAATAATGTGTTATAATGACAAGAATAAGAATCATCAGTTTTGTAAATACCGAAAAATAACACAGGATCGCTTTCTAACGAATTGAAAACAATACATAGCTTGTATGTATTATCAGCGTGTTTAAATAATACGAATCGACACTTTCTTTCGGTCCGTCTTTATTATACGCTTTTTTATTTCGTCTATTCCACGCAACGCGAGACCCCATCCGTTCATGTCAAGGAGCAATGCACAAATGCACAGCGAACTGCCGCTTTTCTCTCTGCCTGTATTCGCCCCACTTGTGCTGTAAATTTGGCATCGGATGAGCTACTCTAAACTATGTGGGTCTTTCCAACACGATCGACGTGTTACACTGCAATAATCCCCTTAATATAGTACAATTTATTAAAATGAAATGGAATTTTAAAAAATGGTACATTATAATTAAATCGTTAAATTTGCAATTGTTACAAACTACGAAAGTTAAATACACCGAAATCAATGAGACACTTGAACTTGAATTTGGGAAACTAATCCATCGATATTTGGATTAATTCCACTGACACAAAGACGTAAAGAATTTTCCAAATTATCGTCAGTCAGTCTTGTACGATGTGTTGATTTATTAAAGTTCATCAATGAAAGAACTGTTCGCACTTATAAGTTCTGCCAAACGCACAAATCAATCTTCTTGCGAATTTTCTAAGCTGCGGAAAATTGTCTTTTAGGTATTTTTTGTAGAAATCGCACAACTCTGCGTCTTCAAATTTGGATTTTAGTAGTGAGTTTTCTTGAATCTCGATCAACTCCATTTGTAAGTGTATTGGAGCATTTTGTAGAATATATGTTGTAGGAGTAGCAAATAAACTGAAACAGTCTTCCATGTTTTTGAAGTCTCAAAATCTGTTCGAAAATTGTTCCGACAGTAACTTGAGTTCTTCAGCATATTGAGCATAAGCAATATTTTCATACGCAGAGAGCGTGTTGAAATGGTAACTGTTACCAGACAGCATCTGTGACTCCCACAAGCGTAGTTTGATCTGAAACGCTTTTAAATGGCTGAACAGATCATTTACTAACTGTCCTTGTTTTTGAAGTTTCAAATTTAAATCATTCAAATAGCCTGTAAGATCGACCAGAAATGCTAAGTCACATATCCATTTTGGGTCACTTAATTCAGATAGTGGTTTATCTTTTATTTTCATAAAGTCTGCTATCTCATTTCTAAGCTCGTAAAACCGTTTCAACATTTTTCCTTTGCTCAGCCATCTGACTTCACAATAATATGTTACGTCGTTATATTCAGCTGATATTTCATCCAAAAACGCCTTGAACTGATGATGGTTAAGCCCTCGGGATCGAATAAAGTTGATGGTTTTTACTACCACATTCATAACATTCTGGAGTCGAATGGACTTAGAACACAAGTTTTGTTGGTGGATAATGCAATGAAGGACTATCAAATCATCTTTTTGCACATTTAATTCTGTTGCTTTTTTATTCAAAATTCCGATGAAACCTTTACGTAAGCCGACCATAGAAGGTGCACCATCAGTGCATACTCCAATTAATTTTGACCATGGCAAGCCAAAACTTGTGAATACTTTTTGAACTTCAATAAAAATATCCTCTCCTGTAGTGGTTCCTTTTAGCGGCTGTAAAGCAAGCAATTCCTCAGTAACAGTGAACTCCTTATCAACACCTCGAATAAATATAGCCAGTTGAGCTGTGTCAGACAAATCGGTGCTCTCGTCTAATGCTATGGAAAATGATTCAAAACCAGCCATACGGTCAGTCAATGTTGTTTTTATATCATTAGCCATCATTTCTATACGTCGAACAACAGTTCGTCTTGACAAACTATTTTTTTCAAATTCTTTTTTCATTTCAGGACACATAATACCGCAAACTTCTAACATACACTCCTTGATAAATTCTCCTTCGGCAAATGGTTTTAATGCCTTTGCCAATTTTGAGCTAACTATAAAACTAGCTTTCACAACATCAAGTTGTGTTCTTTGTTTATGAAACATTTGTTGCTGTTTTTCCAAATTTGCGGTAAGCTTCTGGATTTTGTCTGTTCTTAATTGTCCTGTCAGTGAGTGCAGCGTAGCATACTTAGTTGAGTAATGCCTCTTTATATTGAATTCTTTCATTACTGAAATGAATTCATTACACAGCAAACAAATAGACTTACCATTGTGCAAGATAAAAAAGAATTCTTCAGTCCATTTTTCTTGAAAATGGCGACCCTCTGTATCTACTTTTCATTTCTTTCCACCAGACATAATTTTTGTTTACTTTTCGTTCAATAAACAAACAAACTATAGTTAGTAACCACTCAAGATGCACACAAAGTCACAAAGCAAATTGACGGCTCGAGCAGTTCGCTAGGATATCGCTTGTCCAAGTTATCACCTCGGTAGCTCAAATAAAACTGAACTAACGTTCGGGCCATCCACCCGCTTATATAGGCAAAATGAACGAATAATCTGGAAAAAACTAGTTTAGAATAATTGAGAAGCAATAAATCTTTTGATGTGTCGCCCGTGAGGCGGCAAACCTCAAAGAATTTGATCGAGCAAGTCGAGTGGCGGCGATTATCAAAGAGTGAGGCGGCAAACATCAAATTCTTTGATGTTTGCCGCCTCACTGTCACTCCCGTGAGTATAAGTACCTAATGTAATATTTTTTTAATTGGGTTTTTTCAAAATGTCTCGCGGGCCGGATCATATCTATATATCTGTATAGTGATGCAGAATTTAACACCTATGTGATCCGATATAGCAGCATTATATGGTTCTGTATTTGTTTTCTCTGCTGTTTGTAATTACATTATCAATACAATTGTCAAGACGACTAGGAAAGTTTACCGTTGGTTTAAGACCATAGCCAATGAGGAAATCAATAAATGCTACTTTGTTTGGTTCATTTGTATTAAATCGAACGCTGAAATCGCCTACTAAATATAAAGTTTTATTGGTGCAATCTATACTGTCTAATATCTCAGATAGAATATTTAGGAAAGTTGAAAAGTTTCCACATGGAGAGCAATACGCAACCAATAGCACAATGTCATTTAAGATAAGGCCCGCAATTTCACAATTTTTCTCCGATACAAGATGATTGAAACTAAGGGGCTTGTAATTTGTACCGTTGCGAATAAGGATTAAAACGCCACCATGCTTTTATACTGTGCGAGAGTAATGACACGCTACATGGAAACTATCAAGTATTAGCGACTCGGTTTCTAGTGCTCTTAGCCAATGTTCACACACTAATAGCACAGAAATATTATCAGCACAGTATCGCCTCAATTTAGTTTATTTTGGATCTTATACACCGAGAGTTAAAATATAGACAATTTATAAAAGTGTCAGGATGTAAGTTATCGGTGATTGTTTTTAGTTTTTTGGCGAAGATGTTTTTTCGGGTATTAATTGAGTATCATGAAAATTGTATTTATTTAATAACGAAATTTAAAAATTTACGATATATTTTAGGAAATTGGATTTGAAACGTCTAGCTATATAAAAGTTACCGTAGACCGATAATTGTTTTATGTTCTTAATTTGTATAAAACGACATCCTAGATAATTTGCGCAATCTTCAGGGGTCTTATTTATTCCGTTGATTAGCGTGTGTTTAGTATGCGTTTGTTGGCCCAAAGCGGATTCCCAATGATATGTACGTTGGTTCTTGATACGACTGGGAGAAGATGTTGAATAATATATTGCCTGTCGATCTGTGTTCCTTTGATTGCATCGACAGTTCCAGCCAGTATGAAGATGTGGTCTTGTTTCGTAAAGATTTTACTAATACTGTTAATATCTTCTATTACTTGACAATATTTGGCATTTGGTTTGTAGTATGCCGTAGTGTTGACGTTAATACCATAATTTTCGAAAATTGATTTGAGAGATGTATTGTGATATGTGATTTTTGTTTCCCATCTAAATATGTACAACCAAGGAAGTAAAATATTGATAGAAATTAATTCAAGTTGATAATAATAATAGTATTGCTGCATCATTAGCCCTTCTTAGCGATTGGAAAAGAATTAAATGTACAGGGTGCAGCATTTTCAATGGTTTCTTCAAGTGAAGTACCATAAATATGAATGATAGACAAAAAGTAATATACAGGGTGTCCCCGAATGGTCTGTACAACGCTCTACCACATATTCTCTGAAACAAAATAAGACGATTTAACTAAACTTATCTTTATCCAAAAGTGGTTCCTAAGCCATCTACGAGGCCTCAAAGATATTATTTTTTTTCATTATTTTTCAAATATTTTTATTTTGGAATTATGTAAGAAAACCTAATTTGGCACATTTAATTACATTGATACTTTTTGCGATATGTTTCTTTATCCTACGTTTAAAGTAAGTGGTCAAACTAGGACCATCGACTTCTTAAGATACCTAAATCTTTTTATTGAACAGGTCAAATCATAAGGAATACTTTTTTTCTGCAAGATCATTCAATTTTACGTATTTTTTGTCTCTTATAAAATTTTGCTATTTTCCCCACAAAAAAATATTTTTATTTGTCAAAACAACAAAGAAATAAAATTCTAAAAAAAAAACTGATTCTTTATTTACAAAAATAGAAATTGAGACACCTGTGAAATTCAGTTATCGGTGATTTTGTGACAACGTCAGTCATGTACTCAATTAATGAAGTAACTGATATTGTTTTAGGTTTTGGGTTTTGTGAAGGTAATGGCCGCAAATGTGTAAGAGTGTACAGTGAAAGATTTCCAAATCGCCGAATACCAAACCATCAAACATTTGCTTCCGTAGAAAGGCGACTTCGAGAAACTGGCCACTTAGAATACTCTGCGAGGGATTGTGGTAGAAGACGCACTGTACGAACTGTGGATGTTGAAGAAGAGATTTTAGAACGGATAGATGAAGATCCATCTAAAAGTACCCGGCGTTTAGGTGCTAAACTAGGCGTATCTAAAAATGTTGTGCATAAGGTGTTTAATAGCTGAGCTCGGTGTAAGAATAGGCTCAGAGTATGCCCGCTTGTCGTAAAAGGCGACTAATAGGGCCTTCTGTCCGAAGTCCTACACTATGTATCCTCACCTCACATCAAGCCCTTCCCGGCCGTCGTGTCGTGGCCAAGGGACTGCACAGTGTTCCCAACGATGCCGGCTGTCTTAGAACAGCCGTTATACCACGTGCCCTTGGGACGTATCTGATATGACTCAAGGGTGAAGGGGGTCCTGGCTTAACCGCCCGGGCCGAGAGGAGACAACCTCACATAAACCCCATGGTCACGGTGGAACAGCCTATGCCTACTTCCATGGCTGCCAGCAAGCACTGGTAGCTGGCCAGATGGGTAAGTCTGGTCACCAATAGGCGGACTCTGGATACCTGCCGACCTCCAGATTTCAATAGGCTTACTCAGGCAAGGGAGCACGGCCTGAGTGGACCTTTATTTCTGCCCATCTCGTGGGATCATTTATGGACCATAAGAATAAAACCAAAACCCCGGACGAGGGGGGGAGCCTCGTGACTATACAAGTGGAGGCGATGGAGACTGGGGTCAATCCCGCTCCAGAAAAGCCAGCACAGACCTCTCTAGAAGGCGAGCGGGAGACAGTTTCCCCTGGCACAGAGGAGAGGCTGTTAGCAAGACCCAGCGATGAGGACATCGAGAAGATGACGAACCTCTCGCTAAAATACAAGAAATTCGGGGGAGCCGCAAGAAAACGACTCTCCAGAATGCTCAAGAGCGGAATACCGTATGAGACCGCCTTGAGCACCGTAATCGAGCAAGGCCGTAAACGTCGTGAGGCCGAAGGGACTGGTACCCACCCCGAAGGGGCGGAAATCCAACCCAAGGCCGACACGACAAAAAAACGGCAACGCTCTAACGTGACTACCCCTGAGCAGGGCGCAAAAAAGACCTGCAAGAAGGACACACCGACAGACGTCACTGCGAGGGTGTCGAAGCTGTCGTACAGGGCTGCAGTCGCGGGTATCAGAGTGGGTATAATCCACACTGACTACCCCGGCACTGCCCTGACGACTGAGCAACTCACGACACTTCGCAAAAGCATCATGGCGGAAGTAGACAGGCTGCCGGACAACGGACCGCCTGTCAGGTTCCAGGGATGCACAGCAAGGCCAGGCTGGCTGCTCCTGACCTGTGCGAATGAGCCAACCGTCTCATGGCTGCAGGAGGTGTTAGTACGCCTGCAGCCGTGGAGCGACGCGAGGCTCAAACTCGTACGGGGAAAGGAGCTGCCTAAACCAAACATATGCGTGGCTTATATCCCAGACGACGAAGCAGGAGAACGGCTCGCGTCAGAAGTAGTCCTTAGAAGACTGAGGGTCATGAACCCGGGACTGCAGGCTCAGGAGTGGGTAGTTCTACGCCATGAGGATGCAGGACCGGGTCAGACCTGGACGTTTTCGATGGACGACGGGTCATTGGCCTATCTCAAGGAGATGGACCTCAAACCCTACTTCGGCTTTGGACAGGTGACGTTCAGGGTCAAAGGCAGGGACAAGGAGGCCAATAAGCCCCCTGCTGCAGAGCCAGGGGAGACAGAGGAGGAGCGGACTCCAACCACCCTCTCAGTCGACCAGGTGGCCGGCGGCAGCGGAAGACCAAGCGAACCCCAAAGGACACATCCTAGGCCTACATCGGCCAAGGGTAAGGGTCCACTAAGGGGCAAGGCACACCCAAAGAGGGGCGGTAAATCGACCTTCCGGGGAGCCAAATCACCGTCGGGTAAGTGATGTACCCGACGGTGAGATGTGTGCAGGCCAACCTGCACCATGCCAAAGGAGCCTCTTTTCTCCTTGGCAAACGGTTCAGAGAAGAGCGTGCAGATATCGCCTTCATACAGGAGCCATGGGTGACTAGCACAGGCCGGATAAGCGGCCTGAGCAACATACCAGGTAAGGTAATTACATATAGTTCGGGGCAAAAACCCAGAGCTTGTATATTAATCCGTAAGGACATTGAATACTTTCTGTTGACAGGATACTGCACCAGAGATGTAGTCGCTGTGCAGCTGAAACTCCCGGTGGGGAAGAGCAGGCTGGACGTAATAGCCTGCTCGGCATACTTCCCGGGGGACAGCGCAGACCCACCACCTCCAACAGCTGTGAGAAGACTGGTGGCCCACAGCAAGAGGGAGAATATCCAGCTTGTTGTGGCATGTGACGCCAACGCACACCATCTAGCGTGGGGCAGCACTGACACCAATCCGAGGGGTGAGTCTCTATTAAACTTTATTATGGGGGAAGGGCTAGCTATACTTAATACTGGCAACGAACCTACCTTTTGTTACGAAAAATCGCGCAGAGGTATTAGATATTACTTTCTGCTCAAACTACTTGAGCACAAAAATTTCCGACTGGAAGGTGTCAGAGGACCCCTCCTGCTCTGACCATCGGAACATTCAATTTAACATTGAAGCAGGCACTAGACCAATAGTGGAATACCGTAATGCTAGAAGCACTAAGTGGGGCGGTTATACGCGTACACTTGGAGAGCTTCTGGGATCAACGGCACCCACTATTAAAAGTCATGAGGACATTGAGACGGCGGCGGAGCATATCTGCCGATCAATCGTCTCAGCGTACCATGAAAATTGTCCACTACAAAGGAAAAAGGACAGTAGAAATGTCCCCTGGTGGAACAATACATTAGAAAAAATGCGAAAAGAAGTCCGGAAACTATTCAACCGGGCTAAGGAGGCGGGCAAATGGGAACCGTACAGTACAGCTCTAGCGGAGTACAATAAACAAATTCGCAGGGCCAAGAGGGAATCTTGGAGGAAGTTCTGCGAGGGTATTCATGATACCCCCCGTAGTGCAAGAATCCACAAGATTCTAGCCAGAGAGCCGGCGCAAGCACTTGGATCGATAAAACGACCTGATGGCTCATATACGGCCTCTGGTAAAGAGACGTTAGAGATCCTGGCCCAAAATCACTTCCCAGATTGTTCCCTTCTAAGTAACGAAACACCGGATACAATGCTTCCACGGGATCGAACTAAGAGACCGGGGAAGCAGGACTGGAAGGTGGTAAACAAAATCGTTACCTACAGATCAGTAAGTTGGGCGGTCAAATCCTTCCAACCATACAAAGCACCAGGAATAGATGGGGTCTTCCCTGTCTTACTCCAAAAAGGCTTGGAGAAAGTAATCCTCCACCTTATAAGACTGTTCAGGGCGAGCCTAGCGTGGAATTACATTCCAACTAGCTGGTCGGAAGTAAAGGTAGTCTATCTACCTAAGGTGGGAAAAACAGATCCCCTACCAAAATCCTTCCGACCTATAAGCCTGATGTCATTTATCCTAAAGACCCTGGAAAAGGTGCTGGATGGCTACATCAGGAGGGAGATACTGAGTATTAACCCTCTTAGTGTGCACCAGTATGCCTACCAAAAAGGGAAGTCAACGGACTTGGCGCTGAATAACCTAGCCGGGAAAGTTGCGCAAACCCTGGACTACAAGGGAATTGCGGTAACAGCTTTCTTGGACATAGAAGGGGCCTTCAACGCTGCTCTGACGGGATCACTCTGCAAATCCGCGAGGGACAGAGGGGTTCCACCGGCTATTATAGGCTGGATCAGAGCAATGCTCGACACCAGAACCGTGACAACATCACTATGTGGCGACACGGTCAAGCTGAGGACTGCCAGGGGATGCCCGCAGGGAGGGGTTCTTTCCCCCCTGCTGTGGTCTTTACTGGTAGACGATCTGCTTGCAATAATAGATACGCTTGACGTCGAAGTGCAAGCGTATGCTGATGACATAGTCATTCTTGCAAGGGGCACGGATGAAAACCAAATCTGTGAAGCCATGCAGGAGGCACTGGATGCGACTCAGAACTGGTGTATAGGGGAACGGTTAAACGTAAACCCTAGCAAAACATCAGTTGTCCCGTTCACGAGAAGGAGGATCCTGAAATTGAGACCTCTTACTCTACGGGGAGAAATCATACCATTTGTGGAGGAGGCGAAGTATCTAGGAATCACCCTGGATAAATCGCTGAATTGGAACTCCCACTTGGACAAGACAATCCGCAAAGCAAGGTACGCCCTGTGGACGTGCCATAGAATTTGCGGGAAGTCATGGGGATTAAACCCCAAGCAAATGTACTGGCTATATGGTTCGGTCATAAAACCAATAATAACCTATGGCAGTATCGCCTGGTGGCCGATTACAACTCGAAAAACGGCCATATCAAGGCTCTCCTCACTACAGAGAATGGCGACAGTGGCGGTAACTGGAGCCATACGCACTACCCCATCAGCGGCGCTAGAAATGCTACTGAACCTCACCCCCCTGCATATCCTAATACAGGGCGAGGCCAGATTGGCAACGTATCGATATCACCACGCGGCCCTATTGGATCCGAAGGTGATAGTCTTCACACCAAATGGGCTGTCAACTGCCATTGAGGCGGATGACACCCTAAGTATGAGGACTGACTACGCAGTCACGGACTACTGCGAGGATCAGCCGTACAAGGTCCTGTTCCCAAGCAGGGACGACTGGGAGCGACACAAAATCACCCCAGAAAAGGCTGACTCCTACTGGTACACTGACGGCTCAAAACTGTCCACTGGAACAGGAGCCGCAGTCGTCGGACCAAGGACTGAACTTTACTACAGCCTTGGCAGGTATGCTACCATACTTCAGGCTGAAATATACGCCATTGAAATGTGCGCCCACGAAATCCTTTCAAAGGGTTGGGCGGGCAGGACAATAAAAATATGTTCGGACAGCCAGGCGGCCCTTAGGGCCCTGGCATCTTCTAGATGCTCCTCGCTGGCTGTACGGAACTGCAAGGAAGCCCTCTGCCAAATGGCACAGGTAAACGGGGTCAGTCTGATGTGGGTGCCAAGCCACTCTGGCGTGGAGGGAAACGAATTAGCCGATTCCCTAGCCAGAGAGGGGGCGCGTACAGCCTACATCGGACCAGAACCCGCTCTGGGGATACCCAGATCAACAGCTAGAGACCGTAACAACGGATGGATGAGACACGAGGCACAGGATTTCTGGCAAAACCGCCCTGGGATGAGACATTTCAGAGCGGTAACAAGTGGACCATCTGCGGCCAGGACGGCCTCATGGTTGAAGCTGAGCAGATCAGATGTTCACACATTAACTGCTCTCTTCACTGGACACAGCCGTCTAAGGCATCACCTTAACAAACTAGGACTGAGCGACACCACTGAGTGCCGCCTATGCCTAGAGGATGATGAAACAGCAGAGCACGTCATATGTGCCTGTCCAGCTGGCAACCAGATCAGGACCACGGTGTTTGGCACACCAAAGCTAAACCTGAAGGACCTGGAGAAAACTTCACCTGACAAGATCCTTGACTTCATCAAGAAGATGGACTTGGAAGGTGAACTGTAAGGTCGGATGTTCGACCTTAATTGTGAGCCACAATAGATCCTTGCGGTCGCAGTGGAGGGTAGCATAACTACCCACTCACTTTCAATAGAATAGAATAGAATAAGGTGTTTAAAGAGCAACTGCTATACCCATATCACATTCAAAAAGTTCAAGAGCTAATGCCTCAGGATCACGATAAGCGACTTCAGTTTTCCCAATTTATTGTTAATAACCAAATTGACAATTTGAATTTCGCCAAGACAATTTTGTTTACAGACGAAGCGTGTTTTACCCGAAGAGGTATAACAAATCTTAAAAATGAGCATGTTTATTCCGAAGATAATCCACATGCAACTAAAACCATGCATTTCCAACAGCAATTTAAAATAAATGTTTGGGCCGGTATAGTAAATGATATTATTGTAGGACCAGTAATTTTACCACAAAATTTAAACGGAGAACAGTACTTACAACATCTTCAGGAATTGCCAGTCTTACTGGAGGATGTGCCGCTTTTACTTAGGCGTGATATGTGGTTTATGCATGATGGGGCTCCACCTCATTTCACTTTACCAGTGCGTACTTTTTTAAACCAAAAGTATCCCGGTAAATGGATTGGGAGAGGCAATGACGCACCAGTGCCTTGGCCTCCACGTTCCCCGGATATCACCCCAATGGACTTTTTTTGTGGGGAACTATTAAATCTATTGTTTATGGTAAGCCCATAAATACGCACGACGAATTATGGGCGCAAATACAGAATGCGTTTCAAACAGTTAAAAACAATGTTGATGTTTTACAACATGTCCATTTTAATTTTTTGCGACGTGTAAATTGTTGTATTGCTGAAAATGGCAATCAGTTTGAACATTTGTTGTAAAACTAATAAATTTGTGTTTATTGTTAGGTACCTATCTTTATTTCTACTTTGTTAATTGTTTTGAGAAGCAAAATATCGTTCATAATTTTATTACTTTTTTTTGACAAATAAAAATATTTTTTTGTGGGGAAAATAGCAAAATTTTATAAGAGACAAAAAATACGTAAAATTGAATGATCTTGCAGAAAAAAAGTATTCCTTATAATTTGACCTGTTGAATAAAAATATTTAGGTATCTTAAGAAGTCGATGGTCCTAGTTTGACCACTTACTTTAAACGTAGGATAAAGAAACATATCGCAAAAAGTGCATGGTATCAATGTAATTAAATGTGCCAAATTAGGTTTTCTTACCTAAGTCCAAAATAAAAATATTTGAAAAATAATGAAAAAAAAATAATATCTTTGAGGCCTCGTAGATGGCTTAGGAACCACTTTTGGATAGAGATAAGTTTAGTTAAATCGTCTTATTTTGTTTCAGAGAATATGTGGTAGAGCGTTGTACAGACCATTCGGAGACACCCTGTATACCTCTAGAGCTCTTTTTTGCAGCTCATTCCATGTGGCTAATCAAAACTTGTCTATCCTAATTGTTTTCAAGATATGCAGCAAAACTAAAAATGTTGAAATAACTTCTTTAATATATTATATTGACATACGGTAAATACTTTCTTAAGGCACTTTTTTAATTAGAATATGCTCACCATATCAGATTTTGTTTAAAGTTTAACTTTTATGAGATATGACATAAAGTTGTATTATTTTAAATACAAATAATAGTTTGCCATGACTTCAGTTTTTGTAATCTTTTCAAAAAATGTGTTCAGCGTATTCTACTTAAAAAAGTGCATAATACAGTTTTTACCACATGTCAATATCTTTTTAAATAAACAAGTTATTTCATTCATAAAAATTGTACTTTATGTAAAAATACCATTGAAAATCCTGCACCCTGCACATTTAGTAGGATAGGGTACACTAGAAAGTAATGTAAGGAGTTAATCTAGTGATGGGCAAGATCGATCTACTTGATATGTGGAAGTGATCGAGCCGCTCGATCTATTTGATCAGCTTGAACTTTTTGTTCAGTTCGACCTTTTCTGAACAGTCCAGTTACTAATTAGTAATTGACAAATAAGTATGTACTAATAGAGGTGATTATCAGTTGCGGTTGCAGTAATAGAGAAACGATAATTAAAAAACGTCGTGTGAGACCTTTTTTTGCTGTGAGTAGTCAGTGCTTCAATAATAAATACGATTACTTTGTGATACATACCGGGTGTTGATTCCATCAGGCATACAGGATTTAATCGAAATGTAAAACCACATTTGTGCATTTTCCTGCTTCTAGGGTCAGTTCAGAGGAAAAGTACTAGAGTAAACAAAAATTAAGAAAAACACCCTATATTCAATTGATTGAGTGAGTTACGTGAAGATCGAATTTAATTGATAAATAAAGCACTAATAACCTTTCTTCACACTTTTATTTTTATTCCATATGTACATTTCGGACAAATGTGACCATTATCAATGGATTAATACTAACGGTTAGTATTAATCCATTGATAATGGTCACATTGTGTCCGAAATGTACATATGGAATAAAAATAAAAGTATGAAGATAGGTTATTAGTGCTTTATTTATCAATCCTATATTCGTTTTTTTTTTGGCCAACCAGATCTAGTGATTTTTTTGGATATTCTGGTTGTAATTGACTTTTGCCTTCAAACTAAATTTGAGGTTATGTTTTCCATATGAAAAAAAGTTCAACATTTTTTCAATAACTTAAAAATTTTGTATTCAGGTAATAAAGGACGTGACTTAAATCTCCGAGAGAGATTAGAAATAACTGAGCAATAAAAAGTGGATAAACCAAGCTTAAGGTTGCGGTTTACTAGAGTGAGACAGAGTCCGCCCAGCTATTTGCTACAGTGAAATAGACCTATATTTCTATTTCCAGCATAAAAAGGTAAACGTAATATATCATGGACATTACTTTTAATAGGTGTTGAGCTATGAATGTACGGAAACCTTTGAATTTTACGTAGTACAAGTTTTTGTTGCCTAAAATGGTGTAAATAAATGACTCAAAAAATAGGTAGTTTTAGGATTTTTTTTACAAAAAAACGAAATATCTTAATAGTTATAAATTGGTGACATTAAAAGCCCCTAAGTTTTAGGATTATTTTGATGTATCATGTAATATTGTCCTATAATCGAAACATGAATGGTGCTGGAACTAGTGACCACCAAAAACGTTGGATTTTACCCATAATAAATCGCAACCTTAATAACATCGAAGACGTTTGGCATTCCCCCATCGCGCCGGCCCTTATTACCTGATATTTGCTGTTGTATATAAATATCGATACGTTTGCAAATTTTGTACATATCTCCTTGATAATGACCTAGGGTTGAAACTAGTTGGAGTAAACATAAAAATAAATCAGTGAAACAAACCAAGTGTTTTGATCAAAGTTTTACTATTAATTAAATATATTCATCACTCGTTAAGTGAGAAATTAATTCAACTTTAAAATAAATAGCCTGAGAAACACCCGTTTTTATTCATCATTTTTAATTCGAAAGCAGTAGAATCACGGAATAACCTTAAATAAAAGCTCTCGATTTTAGCCATATAAGTCGAGACCTCTAAATGGCCGTAATTACCCATTTTATTTTCTGATACCTGGCTTAAGCCTATTTTTTTTAAATTTTCATATTTAAAAAAAATCGATAATAAACAGTTAGGTTTTAACGAGATCGTGACCTAAATACGTGGCATTTTTTTCTTAATTTTTGCTTACTCTTGTACTTTTCCTCTAATAATAAATACTGAAACAAAATACTCGACTTAAGCCATGATTCAACCAATTTAGTTAATTGTTTTTAATCTCCAGTATTAAATGTATATACTTTTTTTATTTAATGCGATGTAAGCAAAACATATATCTATACAATAACGTAACAATAATTACACTTAAAAACCTATATAGATCCACTTTTGTTTCTTAATTCACTTTCGTATTGTTTTTTTATGACGGAGCAGTCAATGATTTGTTTCAAACACCGACTGAACTCTTCAATCAACTGCTTTTTTGTCAACTCCTCATCCTGTACACATTCCTCTGCATTACTTGACAGCGTCAGCAGACATTGGCTTGTCGCTTCAATTACATCGTTTGTAATAAAATTAAATGGCTGCCTATAAAATAAAAAAATAAATACAATTCTTCCAAATCATTTGGAAACATATTTAAAAAAAAATATGGGTATTCTAAAATACAGATCTTTATTGTACAAGTGCTGTGTAAATGAAGAAAAAAAGTGTTACTTACTTGATGTTTGGAGTGCGTTTGTTCCTAACACTAAAACTGTTATCTACTAGGGGATCCCGCGAATCATCCGGAATAACAGCGAATGCTGACTCAGCCAGCACAGACGGTCTCGCACTCTTCTTGTCAATCGAATCCTCTATGTTCCGGCAGCCCATACACTTGCAGTTGCTTGAACAGGCTATTTTGGCCTACACAAATAAGCACATACATTATTTTCTTTTAAACAAAACATCTAGTTAAATAATAATTACCTCGTAACACTCGCAGTAATTTTTCAAACAACCCGACCGTTTGCAGTTGCACCCCTTTGTGTGCTTCCTGATCGGAATGTCCCCGGAATCCTTCCCCTTTCCGATCTTCGGCCTGAAAGCGTTTGGGTTCCTCTCTAGGCAGTTTCTAATAGCCTTCTGCCGGAACTCCTCGTTTTCCAAATTGTTCGAGCAGTTCATGCAGTTGCACATGTAGCAGAATTCTCCGTTGGCGAAGCACTCGCAGTACAGTTTCAGGCACTGCGATTTGGTGCAGTTGCAAGGTTTTCGTGGGCGCAGTCCGTTGGATTCCAACGGAGGGGACTCGGGCTTGGGCTGGGGGACATTGGGAACGACGGCATCCCCTGAGCTCGGCCCGTGGGACTTTGATTTGACAGACGAAGTGGACAAGCGCATCGCTGGGATGGCCACTTTGTTTGCTACTGGAGTTGTCGTAGTCGCCGGTTTCGAGACATAGGTGGCCGGTAATACAACCACTTGATTGCCAGAGGTTGTTTGTGCCAGTGTGACGTTCATTGGGCGAATTGTTGTCGGTAATGGTTTTGTTATTTTTTGTTGGAACGATATGGGTTTCTGTGTCGTCTGAAAATGAAATATAACAATGTTACTAAAAAAAATTGTATGTACGAAATTAAATAAGATAAATACAGACAGTGGCACAGACAGGATTTTGTCTTAGGGAGTTCAAACAAAGTTAAAAATTAAATATGTAATATTAAATAAATTAAAACATATATAGGAAAAATTAAGTGCGATAAATAGCCCAGGGGAAACCCTGCGTCCTTCTCTCACCCCCCCTTTGCTGCGATACTGTATGCAGAAATGAAAATGAATAACCAACCAGTGTTGGTTATTAATTCATTACAATGAAATTACAAATTGATTAATTAGAACGTAATGAATATAAAATAACAAATATCATACCTTTAATTCTGAAAGAATGATACTTCCTGCTTTTGTATTTGCCATCGTCGTTATTGGAATAACTTTATTAGTTCCCTTCGTTGGTTGTACTATATTGACAGTGGATGTAGTCGCTTGTGGTTGTGAAGTCGTCACAAATTTTATGTATTGCAACTATAGGAGCAGAATCAAATCAAATCACATTCTTAGAAAAAAATCTAATTTAGTCACATACCCCTTTTCCAGGTATATTAATCTGGTGTAGTTGTCCAGCGTTAATCCCGCCGGCAACTTCGAGAAGGGAGGGCAATACCGTCGTCGACCCAGAACTCTGTTTCAAGAAAATCCTTTGGGGCTGCGCGATTTTGGCCTGTTGCACAGTCTGCATTTGCGGTTGTGGGGCTGGTAAAATTTTGGTGGGAGATCTCGCCTGCGGTACAAGCTTGAATGTCTTTGTCGGGCTTTTGTTTAAAATTAGCTGCTTAGTCCCGGCTTGTGGTATGATTTTCGTCCCGCTAATAATACCCATTTGTTGTGCTTGAGCTAGGGTCAGTGTTTTCGCTGGCGTTGATGTGATGGGTGCTCCCCCACTAGTCGGAATTAATTTTATTTGTTGCGGTTCGGATTTTTGCACGACCATAATTTGTCCAGGTTTTGTTTCTACATGAATAAAAATTGAATATGAAAATGTGACGCTACTGGACAATGAGGTTAGCATTTCAAAGTATTTGCTTTATACAGGATATTTTATCATATGTAAGAGATCGATAACACTAAAATATGAACTTATTTTTGATATAGGATGAAATTGCAACATGAATCAAAAGTAAGCACTTTATTTTAGACTTTAGAAAAAGACAACTAACCAATAACTTTTCCCATGGCGTTCTTTGGCAACTGCGTCATAACTTTTTTCATAACCAACTGCTTCGGCTGCATTGTCGGCATTGTAGTTGTAATCGTTTTAGGTACCTGACCTCTTATGGTAATCGGCTTGGAAATAGTGAGGTTAGAAATGTTTATCCCCGGTGTCTGACTGACCAATTTAAGTTGTTGTCCGGAGGTACCTCCTAAAATGTTTTTTCTTCAATTGCCATTTGATAATAATGTATGTACATTCTTAATAGTTATCTTTAAAGGAATATAAAAATAACTTATTTGTTTGAAGCTCTCTTAATTACTACATATTATTTAACATCACTGATTATTAGTTTGTTGTTATAAATAATAATTGTTTTTGTGTTCAAAACAAGTGACTTTATAAATACCTTGCACTAATAAAAGTTGTTGCCCTGCCATTGGTTTGAAAGTTATTGGTAACTTAGCCGGTTTAGGCGCTATAGTGAGAGGCCTCAAGGGAGGCATTGTAGTTTTCTGCGCTTTGATCTCTACAGTATGAGTGTCCATATCTGTCTCCATGTCATGAGCTTGCACGATAACCTCGTGCATATCCTCAGATTCAATTGTAGCCAATTCCTCCTCTAAAATTAGAATCATTTTAAGTAAAAAAAATATGAAATTTGTTAAGTTATTCACCTTGATGTTCCATTTCTGTATTTAAATCTTGAGTCAACTCGGCAAGCTGCTCGAACTGGCTGCTGCTCAACGTCTGTGCAATATTCTGATGCTCTGTGTTGAGATCTTCCACCATCACCTCCACAGCTAGGGCACTACCGTCCCCTAAAAATCGTACGAAAGGTGATAATTACAAACTGTAAAGCCCCGCGCGAAATCCTTTGATGTTTATTTAAAAATTGATCGACATTTTGAATTTTCAAATGTCAATTGTTAGGACCAGTTCCAAGCCTTTTAAAATTGTGGCCTAGCGCGGGTATTTACCGCTCGGTTTTTTTATTAGGGTGTTAACGCTAATTGTTACCTTTGTCCACGAACGACATTTTCTATTATAAAAGCTGTTTTAACGGTGTTAAAAGCACTAAAATCACACATGGATTTAAAACGTAAACAACGAACGTAATGTTTTAGTACTGACACACACCGTTGTAATGGCGGCGCTGGAGTTGGCATATGGAAATATAATATTTTCCCGCCGTTTTAATTGAAAAACACTTAAAACAGATTATTTCTTATGGTACTAAAAACAAATAATGCATAACTGTTATATTAAATATAAGTAATTATTGTGAATAGTCGCAAAATTTGTTTGAATAATTAATTTATTTTGTTTTGTATTAAATTCATAGATAACTCATTTTATGTCACCAAAACACAGTGGCGTATCTATGGAAAGGCTACTTCTGAAAATTGATTATATTGTAAAATTAAATTACAATGTTGTTTCAGTAAATATCTATTTCGTCCAATCCTAATTAAACTGAACATGACCGTTTAGTGAAAAACAACATAATATTTTATTTTCATATATCGCTTGTCATATTTGTCGATTGTTAGTAGCGGTGTTACCTTAAATATGTAATTTTTTCATTGTATTAGCAAATCATATTTATTGTGCATTGTAGGGTTTTGATATTACTGTCATCTAGCGTCGACATTGAACCCGTCTAATTCAAAAGTTTTAACAGAAAACTTGTTTGTTCAAACGAATTAAACTAGGAAAATATATAGTCGGTTAATTATCAAAAGCCTTAAAATTTTGAATGTCTAAATTGAGGCAATGGCGTTTATCTCAAACATATGATTTTTTTATATTTAGGGTACGTCTTGGAAACAAACTGAGTTTCACTTTGTGAATATTTACATTCTTAAAATCATCGGTAGAAAATTAATGAATAACACAGGCCACAGTAGTTTTACCGCAGGGATATATGGAGCTGATTTCATATGAATTTGATGCCCTGAATTCAAATATGGCATTAGTTTTGGCCTAGGAGCTCAAACTTCTAGGATATAACATTTGAGTGAAATATACGATATTAGTGAAATATACGGTAACTGCCGCCACTGCTGTGGCGGCAGTTACCACCATCAATTCTTTGATTATTCTAAAATTATGAATTATAAAAATATTAGTATTTTAATGTATAGTTTTGGTTCGCTCTGAGGTACAGAATACTGCAAAACTCAGCCAGTAATTAAAATAATTACGTATTTGTTTGTTTACATTTTATATAAAACAAATGTGTGTACTTGGCCCGGAAAACAAATTGAGTTAAAAGAGTATTTAAAAATCTTGGTAAAGCAAAAACCGATGTAAAAAATAAGCAAACAAAATCTTAGTATCAAATAAATACATTTATTACTTATCTAAAAACTGTATAAAAAGTGTTCATAAAATATAAAAAACCACATATTATTCTTATGAATATTTAAATAATCGCTTCTTCATCCTGATCATCTTCTCCAAAATCCTGTAAATACCCTTGATACGGCTGCCCGTAATCCTCATAATTTAATCCACCCTTTTTAACCTTAATCTTGCCCATATACGGTTTCAAAAGGCTTTCATGTATATCCATACTTATTCTCTGATCCTCCTCTTCAACCTCTCTATTATTAGCACTCTTTAACGTCGTATCATCAACAACTTTAAAAACCTTCGCTGGATCAATATTTTTGTAATCCTCAACGCTCAGGCTTTCGTTAAATAAACGCATGTAAATATCAGGATTGATCGAACTGACCAAACCCGTGAGTTTCAAAAATTCTTGTAAACTGTCCGGATTTTTTGGGAAGGTTATGTCTGCCAGGTCATCGTTCTGCTCGTGGAAGTAGTCTTCGAGTTCTGTTTTGGTCGGCTGGTTCATGAAAGGTTGAAAAAGGTTTGTTGGAAGGTTCATTCCTGATCCTACAATTTCTTCGTTTAGGGAATTTTTAAAATTGCTGTCTTCATTTTTTTTAATGTTTGCGTTTCTTTTTGTTGTGGTAATGTCGGCGTCTTTTGGTTTAAAATTAGAAGGGGCAAGTGCATCTTTTAGGACGTTTAGGTTGGTATTTTCAAATGCGCGTTTCTTTGTTTTAAAGTCCGAGTTTTCTGATTTAAATGGATTTCTTTGGATATTTGAGTCGGAATTTTCAAATGCGCTTCTTGGCGCACTAAAGTCAAAGTTACTTGATTTTAGTTCAGGATGATCGAATATACTTTTTGGGATGTTAAACTCGGAATTTTCAGAATCTCTTTTTAAAGCATTAGAGTCAGAGTTTCCTAATTTAAATTCAGGACGATTAATTTTATCTGTGAGAATGCTAATGTCAGAATTTTCAAGTTTCAAATTAGAATTTTCATTATTCAAATTTGATCTGCTTTTAAAGTAAGATTCAAGTAATTCATCATTGTCATCTGATCTGCTATTAACTGACATTTTTGAAGCGCTATCAATTCCATCGTCGCCATTTGATCTGGAATTGACAAATATTTTTGAAGAGGAATCTATTTCATCCATTGAACTATTTTGAAACAAGTCTTTCAAAAACTCCCTGAGCTCAACTTCTTCGTCATCAATTGCATTGTCATTATCACTTGTCCTCGATTGTATCCTCGCGTTGGATTTGCGTAACGTGACAAATTCCCGTTTCATCTCCTCAAGAAAGTCCTTAATGGTGCGCACCCCTATCATCTCCTTGATATCCTTCAAGTTCTTGAAAGCTTCAACTACAATGGATTCCGTGTTTTTGGGATCATCGACGCTTTCTGAAATAACGTAAAACTCCCGGCCAACAGGAGCAACTTCCTCTCCGCCGAAACGCGATTGTAAAATCGGAATTTCCTTCTTCTTCTGAATAATAATCCTGCTTAGTCCCACTTTATTATCGCCTGGTTTTGATACACCGAAAGCGTCCATGATTTCCCCCATTTTTACGTATTCGTTTGGAAAATCGGGTTTGTTGACATCTTCTTCAGTAACGTCTAAAAACCGGGGGCTTATCATCATCAGATGGTCGTTGTCAAAAAGGGTGCTTCTCACAACTGGAGCGTTGCTGTAGGGCAAAAGGATTCTAGGTAAGGAAAATTTTGAAGTGGTGTAAGCTTTCCTCGCGCTGTGAGCAACGTTGTTCATGTGCGAAATAGTTTCCTGGCTTGATTTAATACTGTCTCTAATCACAGATCCAACCTTTTGGAAGGTGTCTAAGACATTTGGATCACCTACAACTTCTTCCTTAACATTAGGTTTCAAGAAGGCAAACCGCGGGCTGAATAAATCAGAATCATCTTTAGAGGGTGTAAAAATATTCTTCCTAAACAGATTATCATTCGTTTTAATTTTCGGAAGGATGTCGTTTTTCAAACGAAGCTTCTCGAAAAACTCTTTCAAAGTCGGGAATTTTTTAGCTCCCTTAAAAATCTGCTCGTTTGGGTTGTTGCTACCAACAGTTTCAAACTCACTCCTAGCCGCATCCCTGACCTCATTTTTAATCCTTTGCAGCTCAGCGGGTTTCATAACAATCTCCTCTTTGGTATCCACAATTTTGTACCTTGAAGGGATTATAATATTCTGCGGTGCAATTTTTAAACTTGATAAAAAAGCGTCTTTTGAGGCGCCTATCATGTTCTTCACGTGATACATTGGCGCTCGTTTGTCTTCGAAAGATTTCTTCGCGATCGTGCCGACGTTTTCTAAAGTCTTGGGCATGTCTAGCTTTGTGTTCGGGTCGGCCATTAGACGTACTAGAGGAAGTGAACGTTTTCTTCGAAAATGTTGGTTCCTGCGTTTGTGGAATTCCACTCTTTGAAAAGGAAAATGTAGAAGATATGGAGAGTTAACAATTTCATCTTCTACGTTTTGTTTTTTATTGAAAAGTTCTAAATGTTGATTCTGAGAAAGAAAATGTTGGTTGTTAGTAATTGCATGTGTGGGTTGATTTCCCTGTGAATTAGAAGGGAGTTCAAATACTTGGTGGTTATTACTCCTTGGTTTGTTTTGTAGTTGTTTATCTTGATTTGTAGATTGATACAAAAAGTGTGGTTTTGAATGTGTAAACATATTTTGTTGATTGGGTATAATTTTTACTTGACTTTCATCAGAAGTTTGTTGGATTTCTATGTTTTTTGCTTGATCTACATCAGAAGGTTGTTGGCTTGGTATGTTTTTTACTTGATCCTTCCTAGAAATGTGTTGGATTGGTAAGTTTGGATAAGCATCAGCCGGCACTCCTAAAAAACCTTGCTTTTGCACTTTAACTTGTTTTTGGGATTCTACGAAAGCTGGACTGGCAGTAAAATGATCTTTTTGATTATCTGAAGATCTTAAAAATTGTTGGACGTTAGTGCTTGTAGCCTCACTTTGAGCTATCGATCCTCCAGCTTGTAGAATCTTCACATTACCATTCGGATTTAAAAGAGAGTTCTGATTATTCGTAATACTCATATGTGACGGAATTGGTTGTGGATTTTGTGCGTGAAATACCTGTTGATCTCTAAATTGCGGATTGCTCTGATGGTGATTAAATTGCTGACTATTCTGATGGAGATTAAATTGTTGATTATTCTGATGGTGGTTCAAAAATTGTCGATTATCATCTTGGTTAATGAAATGTTGCTTATTTTGCGGATTGGGAAAGTGCTGAGTAAATTGATTATTGTTGATTACAACATTGGGTATTGTCGGATTACTAATCTGTTGGTTTCCATTGGAATGAAAATGCATCCCTTTGTGAAAACCGTTTCCGTTTTTATTAAGTCCCCAATCTTTTTGGAAATTCCCATTGATTCCGTGACCGGAATCGAAATTTGAGAAACTGTGCTCAAAATTTGAATGTGTTTGAAAATTATCTTTCCCGAAATGTTTCTCGTGCTTACTAAAAATATGCAGCAATGGTTTTTTCGGTTTGCCAAATAAATTAAAGTGTCTTGGTTCTGTGTGCTGTCTTGGTCTATTCGGCTGTCCATCCTTTTCTATTTTGTGTTGAAATGTTGATACATCTGCAATGGTGTCTCGTTCAAACGTTGGAATGTCTGAAATTTCTTCTGGGTGTTTTAAAGTTGAATAGTACACCTTATAGTTTTTCCAAAAATTCTTATCGCCTTTAACTTCGAATAAGTCACACGGGTTTATATTTTGATTTTCACCTTTATTCACTAAGAGCGAATTAAGATTAGGATGTTTGTAATTTTGCGTTTCATGTTTCATTACTTGCAAGTTGGAATCCCGATCCTCGTTTTTTTCTTCATACGCGAATTGCATGTCAGGGTTGTGACTTTCATTTTGTTGCATGAATTGCAACTTAGAGTTTTTATTTTCAACGAATTGTATGCTAGGATTATGTTCTTGTAATATAGGTTTTTGTTCTTCGACGAATTTCGTGTTGGGATTGTGTTGTTCATAGTGATGCACGGTTTCCATTTTAGAATTTAGATCATTGTGTTCAATTACCCGTGAATTGCTCCCTTGATTGTCAATTTCACGCATATATGGCATGTTGGGATTTTTCTCATTATCAGTGTCAGCTTGTCGCATGAAACACCCTCCTCCATTAAAGTTGTTCAAAGACCAAACGAAAAGTTCTTCATCTCTTTTCATATTGTGCATATCTTCGTGTCTTTTTGTAATTTTATGCTTATGCTGAGTTTCTCCAAGATCTAATAACTCCTCTTCATTGCTATTTTCTTTTAGTGTATCTATGGGTTTTAGCTGTTTATTCTTTGTTGCTGATGAATTTTCGTTATAAATAGGATTTAGATTTAGTAAGAGTACTTCTTTAAGTGCGTCATTATATGAACTTCCTAACATTGCTTCCTCAGATGGCTTTTCATTTAGACCTTGATTGATCATATGTTTCCCTTTCTCACTTTCTCCCGTTGGTTCTACGTATGTTGAGTTTTTTTGTTTATCTATATTGCTTAAATTTGTAGATATATCTTTTCTTTTTTTTTTCTCTTCGGTTGTTATTACCGAAGAATTGGATTTGTTCATCAAGTTTTCTTCGTTTACATTTTGTTCGATATCGATATTTTCTTCCTCTTTAGACTCGCTGTTGAAGCCAAAGTGAATTCTATCAGAATCTTCTGTTGGATTATTGTCGTCACTTTCGTTATACGATTCTTTACTCAAACCTTTATTGATCATTTCAGAATTTAATACCGCCTTGTTTTGTTTTTCTATACTCTCCATAAAATCCTCTTCTGTCTGTATTAATTCCGAATTAGAATCTTGAACCAGCGCTTCTTCATTTTTTCTTAAATTCTCTTTCGTGTTTTTATTTAATTCTGTCGATTTTTTTTTAACTTCATTTATCAGTTCCTTAATTTGTTGGGTCGCATTTGTCAAAATATGCTCGTTTTTTCTTAATCCTTCATTCGAGTTAGTTTCTATTGCTGTGCCTTTCAATACAGTTTCAAATTCTTTTGATTTTTCCATTAGTTCTTCTTTTAACATTTCCTCCATTTCTCCTAATTTGTCAAATTCATCCTCATTAAATATCCCATCACTGTTTATTAATTCTTCATTTGAATTATTGTGTTTTGTTTCAGTAGAATTTATACTCTCTTGTGGTTTTTCAATATTGATCAATTCATCGTCATTCAATATGTTTGCATTTTCTATTGATTTATTTTCTTCCAAAGTTTCCTTAATATATTCTGATGCATCTTTAATAGTCTTATTTGATATTTCTTCGATGTTTTCCAATTGATTACTCTCTTCAGAATTTGTATAATCGTTATTTAACATTTCGACAGAATGTTTCATTTCTTTAATAAAATCTTCTTTCAACATGTCTTCATTCATCTCTGAATTGTCGATGTTTTTTGAATCACCTTTTAACATCTCTATATTTTGCTCCAGTTTGGTCAACACATCTTTAATCTTTTTCGAATGTTTCTTTAACAACTCTTCATTTTGCTCTAAAATGTTTAAAACATTTTCGACATGTTCATCTTTAATAGCTTCAATAGCAAGGGGTTTAGCAGTATTATTAATGTTTTTATTCCAGTTAGATTCTTCAAGAGGTTCTATTTTTAATACTTTATGTGAGTCATTCAAACCTTTATTGAGTTCCATTTTGAGTAGGTCTTGTGTTTTAATTTTTGATATATTTTGTGAAGATATTAGTATGTCATCCAACGTTTCATTCTTGCTTAGATCCTCATTAAGGTGTTGAGATGTGTTATTATAAACATTTTCCCACAAATGTAATTTTTCTCTACTCAAATTTGTCTTATTTGTTGAGTTTTCAATAATTGTCTCATCTTCTATATCACTTAAATTTTCGTTTGATTGAAATGCTGAATGATTTTCATCATCTATTGATTTTGAGTATTTTCTTGCATCATTATTTTCGGTTTGTGTAAACTCAGAATTATTATTTAAGTTGACTTGCTCTTCACTAATATTTTGTAACTTAAGATTACTATATAACTCGACAATTTCATTGCTGCCATTTTGTAACTTAGGATTACTATCTAACTTGACAGTTTCATTGCTGCTATTTTGTAAGTTGGGATTACTATTTAACTTGAATTTGCTGCTTTTTGGTGAATTCAGCAAAGGAAGGGTTAAATTAAGAATGCTAATGTTGTGTAAGTTCGCTAATGCCAAAAGTGGGTTTTTAAACATTTTTATAAGGTTTTTGGTATTGCCATTTTTCAAATGTTCTTTTCCTTTCTTTAAATTAGGTGATATGTCGTTGGAGTTATATTCTTCTTCGTCTACTGATTTTGCGGTAACTTCCCTCTTTATTTCTTTTTGTGAATTTAATATTTTATCTTTCAAATCATTATCAACATCCATGACGGTTGATTCTGGTATGCTCCAATGTATGCCTGAAGATACATGCTTGTTAGATTCAGAAGTGTGATTTTCCATATCCATTGATTCTAAATTAGCTTTGTTGATCACTCCGTTCTTCATTTCTTCATTGGAATTAAATATTTTGTGATTTAAATTATTATGAGCATCCATTACGGTTAATTCTGGTATATCCCAATTTATAATTAAAGATTTGGTAGATTTAGATTCGGCAATGTGGTTATTGTCGTTTGCATTTACAGTTCCTCGTTTTTCTTTTATGGTTGTTAATGAAAAAGTTGTATCAACTTGTCCGTTTTCGTTTTTATTGTATTCTTGTCTGTTTTCATTATTATCGACTTTCTGTCTGTTTTTGCTTTTATCTTGTTCTTGTCCGCTTAAGATTTTATCATAATTTTTTAGAACATCTTCATTTGATGCGTATTTTACATCTCTGCGAAAAATTGCATGATTTTCAAACCCGCCATTCAAAATCCCTTGATTCCTTAAAGCGTCTACAGCGATTAAATCTTCTGGAGTAAAATCCTGTCCACCTTCTACAAATGGGTTGTAATCCAAAACGTTACCAGGATCCATGTTTCTACTAAAAATACCTTGACCATTCAACAACGCTTGTAAATTTCTATTCATTGTGTCTTGATTTAAATCCTGATTGTTGTAACCTTCCCCATAAGAAGAGAAATCATCTCTAAGTCTAAACTGAGGAAGAGAAGTAAAATCATTTCTTGATGCAAATTGAGGAGAAGAAAATCCATTTTGTTGTCTCAATTGAGGAAAAGAATCTCCGAATGAGGAAATATTTTTATTAAAAATACCTTCACCACTCAATAATGTTTGCAAATTTCTGGTCATTCCATCTTGATTTAAATCGTGATTATTGAAACCTTCTCCATAGGAAGAAAAATCGTTTCTTGTTCCAAATTGAGGAAGAGTATCCCCAAAAGAAGAATGCTCGTTTCTTGATCCAAATTGAGTAGGAGAAGAATCTCTAAATGAGGAAATGGGATTTGTAGACCATTCGTCATGTGTAGATATCTGTGAATCTTCGTTTGATTTAGGTGTTTCAGAAAATTCATCATCTATATTTCTCTCATTATTATTATCATCACCGTTTTGTGTTGAGCCTAGAATAGAACTTCCTGGAAGCTTAAAACGAGGTTTTAAACTCGATAATCCAGTGTGGAAACCAGATAACCCATAAGGAGAGCCAGTTAGACTGGTTATTCCGTGATTCAAACCTGATAAACCATGATTAAAACCTGTTAATCCATGATTCAACCCCGTAAATCCACGATTTAAACCCGGGAACCCATTTCCTAGGCCTGTTGATCCGCGGGTTAATCCGGATAATCCGTGGTTTAGACCAGGCAGTCCGTGGTTTAGAGAGGGTAAGCCGGGATGTAAGCCGTTTAATCCGGGGATGAGTGGTTTGGGTAAACCTAGGTCATGGCGTAGTTTGCTGTCTATCATTCTATGTTGGGCGTCTGCTCTGGCTTTTAGGGCTACAGCATAAACCTGGGCTAGAGAAGTGGCTGCTCCTATTTTGGCTCGGGGTATAGCAGTTGCCGCTCTTAACATTGGCAAACCCAAACCCATACCCACGATTGGGTCTTTTGAGTTATCTTCGGGGTTTTGCTCATTTTGATGGCCAAAAAGATTGGGGTTTTCCGAAAGTTGAGAATGCGTTGTCTGGAGAATGGCCAGAAATATGAAGATCTAAAACATAAAGTAGGGATTTGAATTAAAAAGAATATACAACGTTCCATTTGTTTCTGGATCTCGCCTAGCTATGGAAAGTGACAGTTTAAGTATTGTAAATGGGGCTGGTTGTGTTTTAAATCAGGGTTTTTAAATGTCACTGTCAGATGTTAGATTTTAAGGTTATAATTTCTGACTATTGTGATCTTACACTGTTGCCTGTTTTACAAATTTTCAGATATAAAAGGATAATAATATGCAGTTTTAAGATTAACAAAATTTACTACTTGGTTTTTGTACATACAAACACAGCAATAATATTGTATATAACAAATATAATGAATTCGGCTCTGCAAACTTATTTCGTCATCCATTTGTATTTCTCGCTTGGGTCTTCCCGTTAACACATTTTGATCAACTCCATCCATCCACCTTAATTTTGGTCATTCTCTCTTCTGTTGCCACTTTTATTATTTAGTCAAGAGAACCTGCATCTGAATTTTCTGATGTTTGTTCTGAGCCAGATTCCCCAAGCGAAATAATAAAAGGAGGAATGGTTTCAAAAGAAAGGTTCCCCATGTGTTTTGTCCAGTCATCCGAAATAAGTTTTTCACAATGATCACAGAAATGTTGCCACATATCGGATGTACATTTTGAAAGAGACTCAAGTCATAAATTCTGAACACGATCCTTAGATGGTTGCGTAGAATTTATGTGCTTATTGTAGTAAGTCTTACCATTGTCAATACAATCCAATTGAAATGGCATGGGGGTTTATGCCATTTCAATTGGATTGTATTGACAATGGTATGGCGGTAATCTAAGAACTTCGTGCCCGTTCTTTCTCAAATTGTCATCAACTACGTAAATTTTGTCATTTGATCGAAAAGGTATAAATAAAGCCCATAGTTCCTTTTTGGTTAATTTTGGATTGAATTTTACATTGTGTTTAACCAACCACTCCTGCATTTCGCATTTCTTACAAGAAAATGAAGGAGTTTTGTCTAATTGCACAGAATGGTATGCAGCATTATCCATAATAACTACACATTTCCCTGAAAGCTTAGCCAAAGCAGGAATAAGTTGATTAACCACCCAATTTTGAAAAGTATTACCATCCATTGTGGCATGGTAATCTCGGTCATTGTTTTTCGAAGGTAATAAAAAATCGCACCCATCCAAAAACCCACCCCTATACCCAGCATGTAGAATGGTGAAGCGTTTGCCTTCATTTTTGAATTTAGTTGGATTACTTTTTATATCCGTTTCATGTACCCAGTGTCGAACCACGGATCCATTCTGATATATCCATGTTTCATTCAGGTATACGAATTGGATATCTTCACTGGAATTTTGATACTGTAAAAATTTTCTAAGGAAAATAATTTTAGCTGCAACAACATGTTTTTGTTCACAGAGAATTTTGCGCCCATTAATTAATTTGAATTTATACCCCATACTTTTAACAACCCTATAAAGTGTTGTTCTACTCCCATGGAACTCATAATTTTCTTTCATATCATTCAAAAGATCTCTCAAAGTAAAATACTGATTTCTAGAGTTATATTGCCAAATTAGTTGTTGCAGATCTTTTCTAGCTAGGTGATTCCAAAAATGGCTGTTTTTAGATCGTTTGCCAGAAGTAGTAGATTTCAATTCGTCAGGTCTTTGTCGTAAAATTAATTGTAATGAAGATCTCCCTACCTGAAATGTAATTATCTTTAATTAAATATATATGATAATTAAAATACTAGACATACCCCAAAAATATCTATTATAATCGTAATAATATTGTGATGCTGTAGATTTGGATTACTTTGCCTAAAATGTTTGTAGGATTTCAGAATCTGTAACCTTTTTTATTCAGAGATAATCTTTGGCATGTTAATATTTAATATGTGCCTGAAATTATTTTTCACTTTGACATTGACACAGCATTGCAACACTAGATTAATTTGATTTAATAATAAAATGCTCGAAGAAGCGACCGCGTGGCGAAATAATTGTTGCAAGATTAACAATAAACCTCTTGAAAATTAAAAAGAGGATTACTTATGATATCATAAATTATTGCAACACTGTTAAAATAAGGAATCAGGAGTGCCAATTAATAAAAAATGTAAATGTTGATACTGCAACATAACAACACGAAAGCATGGCTAGGCGAGATCCAGAAACAAATGGAATATATTATAGCTGTTTAAAAGAATTATACATTATCATTTTTACTTTCACCGTAAGTAATACAAAGAAAATGTATTGTATTCTTAAATATTTTTAAATCAAACATAACAGTTACTAAACTGTTATGTTTGATTTAAAAATATTTAAGAATACTAGGAAGTAATTGTTTTGAGGTCCCCGTGTTGATTCGACACGATACAGTAAAAACTGCTGTAAACTTAAGATAAAACTTAAATTTAAATTTATGTTTTTATCAAAATCATATAATCCTTGGCGTTTTTTCACTTTTCCTATATATTGTGTAAAATATTAATCATATGAAAAAATATTTCAAATAAAACTTGTAGAAAATAAAAAATGAAAATTTATTGTTAGTACACTTTTTGTTGTAGCCCTCCTGGTTTTAGCTTTATCCTGCAAAAAGTGGCTGTTTGCTAGATCTCGGTAAGTTGTAAACCTCGTCATAATACTTGTAATCTATTATTACGTTTTGTTTACTTTGAATGTCTATAGTTTTGATATACAAATAAAGTGTAAGTAATTCATGTATCTTTCATGGCTTTATTAATTAAACATTTAAAAAAATCTGCTGTAGCCAACACAGGTATCGACCGCGAATTAACTTTCTTCTTCTTAAGGTCCCATCTGCACTTGTTGAAGGTTGGAAACAATCATATCAATTGCGTTTGAATAAGGAATGGGCATCCAACCCCGTTTATTCCCTGATGTTCTTCAGCCAGGAGTATTTTTTACGGCCAATACTAAGTCGGCCTTCAATTTTGCCTTCCATAATCAGGTTTAACAGATCATATTTGTTGTTGCGAAATATATGCGCTAAGTATGCTGTTTTTTCTCTGCTTAATATTAGCAGAAGTAGTCGGTCTTGGCGCATACGTCTCAATACTTCTTCGTTGGTGATATGATCAACCCGTTATTCGTAAAAGCCTACGATACATCCACATTTTAAAAGCCTCCAGTCGATTCATGATGTTGACCTTTAACGTCCATGTTTCACAACCATATAACAATACTGAGTACACATAGCACTTCACAAATCTTACCCGCAGATTTAAGTTTAGCCCTATATTTGTTAAGAGAGGTTTCATGCTATTGGACGCAGAAGTGCTTGTTCTATCCTGGATCTGACCTCACACTCTGGGTCAAGATCGTCTGTGATACAACTCCCTAGATATTTGAATTTTTGTACTATTTCAATCCTTTCCCTATATATGTATGTTAGGACTAGATGGACGTGTCCTGCTTACTATAAAAACTTTTGTTTTTTTGGTGTTAATTTTTAGGCCAAGGTTGTCTCCGGCTTCAGGTTTTTTATTCAACAACCATTGCAGTGCTTCAGGGCTATTAGCAATTATAGCCGTATCATCTGCGTAAAGTAACGTTGTTCAATACTCTACCATTGATCTTGATTCCGTCAACTTCGTGTTGCAATGCTTGCGTAAAGATGCATTCTGAGTACAAGTTGAATAATGTGGGCGAAAGAACGCAGCCTTGTCGTACTCCCCTCTCGGTCCTCGCGCGTTCAGTAGTACTATTTTCAACTCTGATGGCTACCATCGTTTGTAACTTTAGTTATCGATTATGTTTTGACTTTATTTATTCAACAATTCGTGAACACTTCTTTATTATTTTTTCTACATTTTATTTTTAATAAGAGAGTTCTCATTGTTTATTTTTTGACGTTCCCTCATATTCCCCCCCCCCCCCCCGATAATTTATTGAATTATGTTTTTAACTTTAAACATCGGAACAAATTCCTCCTTTAATGCATATCAAAACATCGTTTTAAATGCTTTTCCAATAATTCCTTTGTTACATGTTTTGTTAAAATATCAGCAGGTTGATCTTCTGTGCTTACATACTATATTTTAAATTTTTCCCTTTTTGACTTCATCTCTTACAAAATGATATTTCCTACTTATATGCTTTGTTTTATTATTTACTAATTCATATTTAATCTAATCTGCTTTACTGTCGGTGTATATTAGAACATCTCCATTTATTTCTTCATTCCATTCTTCCAAAAACGACTTAAACCATATTGCCTCTTGCACTCCATCACATAATGACATCAATTCCGATTCCATCGTTGATAATGTAACTATTATTAGTTTCTTACTTTTCCAATTTATTACTGCATTTCCCATTTTTGTAATATAACCACTAAATAATTTTAAATCCTTTGTCGTACACAAACTACCATCCTTGTAGAAAATTAATTCAACTCCTCCTGTGTTTCCATCAATTCTCAACAATTATTCTTATTATTGATTACTCAAGGAGAACTGAGAACAAGTACAGGTATGTATTATGTGTGTTTTAAAAAAAGTGCATTTTGTTTATATTTATATATTTTTTTTTTACTTCAGAAAACTTTCGAAAGAAATTTAACATTTTTTATGAGAACAATCTCCTCCTCTGTGCGTTTAAAGATGTGTATGTTCATTTACGAGTATCTCGTTTATCTCCGTGTGGAAAATCACGTTTTTAGCCAAAAGAAATATTACTTTGACTATTGTTAAAAAAAAATATTTCAGATTTTATAATACGTTGACATTGAAATTCTTATGCTCTCTTTTAAATTAAGTTACCTCGATTGATAATATTTTTACGTGAGAATATTTTTTTAGCTCAAGTAATTTACTTAATTTTCATATTTACTATATTATATATATATTATATATATTATATTTATTTCAGTTAAAACTTTGGATGCTTCAGTTTTGAAATATAAAAATTTTTCCTTTATTTCACGTGAAAATAAAAACATTTATTATTTTGAAATGTGGAGGGAGATCTTGGGCGGAAATGCATGTTAAACAAAAAGAATATCAAAATATCGAAGAAGTTGATGAAGAAGAGGAACTAAATTATAATTTAGTTGACAATGAATATCCCTCTATCAAACGATCTCTAACACATTTACTGTTTGGAAGTAAACAAATAATTTTAAACGTTTACGAAGACATAAAAAACGTAGACGGAGAAAGCGGTGCCATAATTAAAACAAGTAATATGAAAAAAGTCCAGGCGTCAACGGTCCAGTCTAGGATTACCATATCTACTTTATTAGAAGCATGATACATGATTCATATAAAAACAACATTGTCTTGACATTAGATTACCTACTTAATAGAATAAAGCGAGACCTAAATATTGACTGCGGCCGCCAAACACTATGAAAATATTACATAAAATTAGCTTTCGTTTTAAAAAAAATAAACAAAAGACATGTTCTGTGGAATCTGCACGAATTTTCTAATTCCCGGGTCGATTACTTAACCAATAAAAACATTCCAAGACGAAAAGAGGCCGATAATTTATCTCCATGAAACGTGGTACGATCCACATGATACCATTAAGAAAGGGTGGTTCGATGAAAGTAACAAGTGTATTTTAGATGTGCTAATATCACGTTGAAAACGAATAATAATTTTGCATGCTGGATCAGAAAATGGCTGGCTTGAGGACGCATTTTTTTTGTCAGCCCAGAACATACCATTCGCCAAAGTGGATTATCACAAAAATATGACTGCTGATATATTTGAAAATTGGTTTGAAGATAAATTAATTCCTAAGCTGTCCCTAAATTCCGCAATTGTAATAAATAATGCATCTTACCATTCTGCCTTGTTTTGTAAGATCCCAAATTCAACTAGTTCATTTTTAAAGGCAAATGACTTATATTGTAATGAAACATATACAAAAAAGCAGCACCTGGAGGTTTTATCAACAAAACAATTTAAAAAAACTTGCCCAATCTATTCATTTTACGTTTATCTCCTTATTACTGGATTTTCAATCCTATTGAAAATATTTAGTTCAAATTAAGAATTATGTACGAAAAATCAATATTAACAATATTTTCAAATAGCACGGTACAGATAATTAAAGATGCAGTGTCAAATATATCCTCTAGCCAATGGAATACGTGTGCTCGTCATGTGAAAAACAAGAAAATGCTTATAGAGAACGTTTTGTGGAACAGTTAATAATTGAACTATGTAAAGATTCTACAGATAATATTGATAGTGATGATATTTTAAGCGATTAATTTAATCACATAAAATGCGTATTTTTTTAATTTGATTTATTCAATAAATAATTGTTTTTATTATGTCTGTGCTTTTTTACTTGTCATTATGTTCTTTTTAATAACATTAGTTTGAATTATATGAATCAAATCTGAATGTGGAATTTTTCCAGAATTATTAAATTTTTTGCTTTCCAATTATAGATTTCTGAAAATATTTATTGATCGAAAAATATTTTAAATATTTTTCTACATAAAACATTCAAAATTTAAAAATTTAAAAATTTGCTTCCGATTTCATTTTTATGAATACATCAATTTAAGCGATTTTAGTTACTGCTGTTCTGTTGTTACTATTGAAAATTAATTAATTGAGTAATGACTTTTATAATGAATATAATTCCAAGATAAAGAATTTATTGATAACTAAATTATTATTTTCATTATAAAAACTCGCTTTGCATTTTAATAATACATTGTTTAATAATGTCATTGACAGTTAAAGCTGCATAACTACTTTTTTTTTAAAAGAGAATAGAAATGCGAAAAACAAAATAAAAGTTACAACATTTTATAATAAACTAATCAAAACTGTTTTTAAATCATCGCAATAAAGTACTGTTTGGATCGGTAAATATTACTTTAGCAAAATGAGTATTGATAAACAGCAATTAGCAATAATATGAAATGCAATATAAAGCTTTTTGACACCGGACACCCGCTATAAGTATTAAAAAAATCGAGGGACGGTCCTGTAAAGCTTAAGTCAACCCTCTTGTAGGTAAGCAGTTTACGGCAAAGGGTCAATAATATTTTACGACTAGCAAATTATTTCTAGCCGAGCTGTACTTCCATATAAACCTCGTCCTTGAGTTCTGCATTTAGGTAAGCTGACTTCATATGATAATGTTTCCTTGTTAAATTCTTTTTCATATTTAAAACCAATAATGATCTGATTGTTTCCCACTTTATAGTTGGACTGAATGATTGTTCGTAATCTAAACCTGGAATTTGTCCGCATCGAACAACTACCAATCCTTAAATAATAAAATATCTTATTATCTGTACTTTCTTGATTTTTTACATTAAAGACCCATTTATATACTTTTTAAAATTATTTTACCTATAGGCTTTTTTACTTTCTTTCAAACTGTGATGTTTTCATATTTTTAAATTCTTTATGTATTGCTTGTTTCTACAGATTCCTATCCGGCGACTTCATAGCTTCTTTATACGTCATTGAGATTATTATTTTCGCTTCCGAAGCAACAGCGGTGATTTCTTAGTTCTTTGTGGTCTAGTAAAGTTTTGAAAATCTAGAGCTGTTATGCTTTTTTCTTGAGTAACATTTTCTGTTAAATTTTCAACATTTTTTGCTAAATTTTCTTTTTTCTTTTTTTTTAAGCATCCTCCTTTAAACCCGCTTTGATTTCATAAGTACCTAACTGATGTTTGCCATTTTCTTGAATATTTTCGCCTTTAGCAAATAACCGATTATCTCTTCATGAAAATAAACATAATTGGTTTCAATTACCCTTTCAGTTTCTTGGTCGTATATCCTGAACGCCCCTCTTTGATGTGAATAGCCCACAAATATTCCTCGTATCGCCCTTCTTGAAATCTTTGATCTCCTTGGTTCATTCTTTTTGAAATATGAGAGGCACCCATACATTCTTAGATATTTAATAGATGGCTTCTTCCCGCTCCAAAGCTCTTGAGGTGTAATTTTCGGCTTAACAGTTGCTGTGACGGATGTTCTCCAGAACGGAATACTAAGATTTTTGAGAGTTTGCCAGCGGAACTGGAAGTAAGTTTGTGTGGGACGCAGAAATGTTAAGATAAAGTTCTTGCGCCGACTTACCGTTTAGCCGCAAATTGTATTTTAAGTTCCGATTTTGAGGTTAAATAGGTTGGTATTTTCGGGTAAATAAGTATATTACAGGTATACATTGTACACATGATGAAATTATTTCCAAAATTATGACGTAAATAATCAAAATTGTAGTATTATCTTTATTTATACAGCCAAAATCACGATATTTATTTTACACTAAATATGACGTGTACTGACGTTTGTTTGAAATAATGGATATATAAATTGGATCCATTAGAAAGTTACAAATATTATAATATATGATATAAAAAAGTAGATGGCGCTACCTTTACGCCAAAACCAGAATATTATGATATTGTACCATTACTTTTTAGTAAATTGATCTCGTAACAATATCACATATACTGTAATTATAAAATCACCATTTACTCAGTTATGTATAAAATAACAGTAAACACTTAACTTTTGATTTTCAATAAATTCATATTTGCCGTTTACGAAAATCAACTCGGCTTGCAGCAGTGGAGTGACAACAAAATTGTTGGCCATCAACGCAACAAGAAATTATGGTTATAGATTCTAAAATTTAATTGCTTTAAAAAAAATAGCTAATGTGTAGAACACGGCACATCCACATTAAGATCCGCGAACCTGCATGCTCAGTAGCGCCTACTCCAGTGATTCTCAACAGGTTATTTGTATGGGTGTGTGTAAGCGGGCGGATGTGTATGCATATGCTTAGGTTAGATGAGTAAAAAAGAGGTTGGACAGAATGGCGTTTATAGAATCAATAATAATGTTTTTAATCAAAGAAATTAATAGAATTGTTAAAATTTTAATAGAAAACACACACATGTACACAAATAACCTATTAAGGACTACTGGAGTGGGCGCTACTGCACATGGAACCTGTCAAAATGGAGTATGTGCCGTGTTTTACACATTTACCAAAAATGTTTGTTATATTCTGACCAGTACTTAATACTTAAGATTGGTGGTCCGACTGAACAGGCCAGCTTTTTAAAGAATTTTAAGAGTAGACTCGGCCCAGTTCTGACCCGCTGGACTAGGCTGGGCGAAGCCCGGCCTGGTTATTACTCAGGCCCAATACTAAAAATGTTTGGCTATAGCCAAGATTTGAAACTGCACGCGAACTTTCAAATCCTATCTGTAGCTAAACATATTCCGTTTAAAAAAAAATTATAAAATTTAATTGGTTTAAAAAAAAATGTTTTCTTATATTCTGACAAGTTCTTATGCTTAAGATTGGTGGTCCGGCTCGAACAAGCCAGCTTTTTGAAGAATTTGAAGAGTAGACTCTGCCCGGTCTTGAACCGCCGCACTAGGCCTGAGTATTAACCAGGCCGGGCGAAGCCAGGCCTAGTAAACACTCAGGCCCAATTCTAAAAATGTTCGGCTATAGCCAGGATTTGAAACTGCGCGCGCAGTTTCAAATCCTGGCTATAGCCAAACATTTTTCGTTTAAAAAAATTGTTATATTTAATTGGTTTAAAAAAATATTTTGTTTTATTCTAATCAGTTCTTGTACTTAAGATTGCTGGCCCGGCCCGAACAGGCCAGCTTTTTGAAGAATTTGAAGAGTAGACTCTGCCCGGTCTTGAACCGCCGCACTAGGCCTGAGTATTAACCAGGCCGGGCGAAGCCAGGCCTAGTAAACACTCAGGCCCAATTCTAAAAATGTTAGGCTATAGCCAGGATTTGAAACTGCGCGCGCAGTTTCAAATCCTGGCTATAGCCAAACATTAGTTTAAATAGTTTAAATAAACTTCAGTAGACGTCAGATTTAGTGTGAAATTAATATTGTGATTTTGGCTGTATAAATGAAGATAATATTACAATTTCGATTAATTATGTCATAATTTTGGAAATAATTTCATTATGTGTACAATTTATACCTGTAATATACTTATTCACCCAAAAATACCAAAGTATATAACCTCAAAATCGGAACTTAAAATACAATTTACGGCTAAACGGTAAGTCTGCGCAAGAAATTTATACTAACATTTGTGTATCCCACACATGTTTACACCCGGCTCAATCTAAAACAATTCAAAAATCGGAGTATTTCGATCTGGAGAACAACCATTTTATTTATGATGTATACCTTTCTCGTTGGTAAACTATTTAAATAGTTCATCAATAAACTCCGGACGATTGCCTGTACGTATTTTCTTTACTTTCCTGTCCGTTTGTATCTCCATTTTTTCAATTACGGTTTTTAGTTTTTTCAAAACTTCTGACTTGAGTTCCAGCAATTCTACAAAATACTTTCTGGTGTATTCATCCACTATTAAGATAAAGTGCCGTTTTCCTTCTATGGATGCCTCTTCCATAGGTCCACATACATATAGTTTCTCCAAAAGAATTTCGAGTATCCTCAAGAAACATTCTATTATAAGAATTTCTAATCATTTTACCACAAATGCAAGCTTCACCTTCGGTAAGTTGCGGACAACTTGATGCTTCTCCATCTCGAACAATGGCGCATTATTTACACGACCCAATCTTCTATGACATATTCTTGATTCGCTTTCTTGAACTTTTAGACAGGTTTCTTTATTATCTTCTTCTTTTCATTTTTTCACTTGTATAATAAACATGTTTTCCTTTAAACTTCCCTTCCAAATAAGTTTTTCATTAGCAGAATAAATTCTTGCTCCACTTTTGTCAAATATTACTCGGTTGCCATTTTTGACAAGTACCCAGGGTACTGACATAAGATTGTCACGAAGTTGTGGCACATAAAGAACGTTATCCAATCCCACGTTTGTATGTTAATCGTAGCTTTTATTATTCCAGCTCCTAAAGACTCTATACTTCTGCCATCTTCCGCAACGTTTACGTTTTTAACATCTTCGGTTAATTCTTCAAATCACCATTTTTCAGATTTCATATGAGTAGTACAAGCAGAATCCAAGTACCAATTTTTCTATTCTGATGAATCTACCTTCATATTTAAAGCAAATTCTTCGTTAACCCCTACTACCGTATTGGATTTCTATTCTGAGAATTTGTACTTTGTTAAAAGTATACTTCTTATCTTTATCTTTCATCAAATGCCCTACTTTCTTACAAACATGGCATGTCTTCTGTATTTTGTGACTCGTGTTAAATACATTTGATTTATTTGGAATCATATTTTGTTGTTGTTTGTCAAAAAGTTCATAACAGCTGTCTCAATTCAGAAAAATCTAATTTCGTATTAACAACGGTGTCCTAATTGCTTCGAACTTCTCTGGTAACTCATCTATCACATATCTCGTTAATTCCTTTACACTTATCTCCGTTTTCAATTCTGTAAATGAACGATACAAACATTGAGCTTTTGTTAAATCATCGACTGATTCATTTCGCTTCATTTTTGTTCTTGTCATTTCTAACATTAAATCAATTGACTTTTCTTCTGAGATACCCTCATGTCATTCCAAAGAACTTTAGCACTATTTGGCCCTTTAAAGGCAATAGTTTGTTCGGCGGTTAGTTCGAGGATTATATTCCTATATGCCTTCTTATTTTTTAAATTCCATTCGTAAATTTTTACATACGTTTGGCGCGGATATTCCAAAAAGCTTATGACGAGCAATTAGACAAAGACGCGTAAGGAATATCCGCCCAACAATATTCGGGAAAAACCCTAGCACTATTCGCGGTTTATATAAAAACAGCGAATTACGACGATTACCACAATTAGGCAGAATGAAATAGCTGAGAGAAAGACCTTAAATGTGATATAAATCACAAAGCAATAAGTTGTAAAGTAACACTTTTATATTTTTTTATTTTATTCATTAACTTCTCTAGCTGTCATGGTGGAAAAATAGGTTTTTCACGACAAGATTTTTCCAAACAAAAAATTACCTACAACTATGAGAGCGTGATTAACAAATATGTTTACACTATTCATTAATTATTAATTAAGTTTTTAATCATGTAATCATTTTTTGCCTGAACCCCATTTTTATTTCTTTTGTGTGCAAAATCATTTCCCTCTCATTCTAATGCATTTACCATGGAGGAAAATTGTTCACAAGTATTTACTTCATTTTATTTCGGGTTCCTCGAAGTGTCCCCAAGGGCGGACGGGCGAAAAATGGTTAGCGCGGCCCAGGAATCGTAGTGGGGGATGCGATTTTTGGGCAAGCATATATAATGACAAGGGCTGGTAACTCTAATCGGTGTTCAATCAGTGTTCAATCAGTGTTTAAACAGCTATCATCTAGTTGCCATCTCAAGTCAGTGAAAATTTTGTAAGTTTGTTTTGTGTGCCGTTATTTTATTATTACTTTTTTTTTATTCACTTATACGTTTTCTTTTGTTAATTTTTTATATCTTCGTCAATTTATTTTTTATATTCATTTGTTATTAATTATTTTGTTTTGGTTGTTATTAATACATTGTTGTTAACATTTTGCTTTAAAACGAAACAATCTTTTCATTTGCAATAATAACAATTGTCCCTTTACTACCAAATTTATAAGTGGAGTAATAAAATCTCGTGAGTGGTTCTTGACCGACTGTTCATTGAATGTATAGGGTGAGTATACATTTTTTTAAATTATAAAGTGATTGTGTTCAAATAAGAGTTAATCGGGTAATCAGGGGGATACCAAATTAGGCATCAGGCCTGGTTTAATTCATTTTTACCGGGAGCCTTTGTCTTCAAAAGCCGAAGGCCTTAAACATCCCCCGTGATAAACCACGGTTCCTTTACTGTCCCGAGATCCAGAGAAGAAGAAGAAGCTGGATTTAGTGTTATTGGTGCTGTAATTGAAAATCCAGAAATTTCAAATATGCAAATGGAAGAGGAACATAGAATTTAAAAAAAATCGTGCCTGAATGATTCTGAAGAAAATTAAAGTAATTCTTTACACAATTCGAAAAAGACACTATTTGAACCCTGTGGATTTGTAACGAAGATTAGAATTTTGTAACTGATACAAAGCTAGATGTTTAACAAATTCAAACTTATACCTCGACATTTTTTGGGCCGATGAGGCATACATAAGCTCCGAGGAAATACTTAATAGGCACAATGCCCATTATTGGGCTGATTCTAACCCTCATCGGACTATTGATGTTAAGGCACAAGGTTGATTTGGTTTTAGTGTTCGGTGTGCTCTACTGGAAAACCGAATCTTGTGTTACGAAATTTACGAGGAAAATTTGAATATACGGAAATATACAGACATTTTACAACAAAATATTACTGAGAACTATGTGGACAATTTTCCCTTAGTTTAAAAGGAACATTTGTATTTTCCGCATAATTGCAGAGAAGTGAAAAATTTATTAAATATTAATTAATAAATTAAATGGTTACGCACAAATGGACCTGTAAAATTGCCTCCACGATCTCCGGACCTAACACCGCTGGACTTCTTTTCTTGGGGGTATATGAAGGACAATTTGTGTAAATTAAATATTAATAATATTTATATTTTTGATAGTTATATTTTGGGGGATCTGAATGGAAGAGTTAATAATAGGGCAGATAGTTGTGAGGGAATTATTGAGAAGTATGGTGAAATAGAATCAAATACGAACGGGAAGAGAATAATTGAGTTTTGTATGAACAACAATTTGATTATAGCAAATATATTCTACCAGCACAAAGTATACACAAGTACACAAGAATAATGCCCACAAAAAATGAAATGTCGATAATAGACTATCTCATAACAGAAAGAACAAACAAACGTAAAATAGTGGATGTGAGTTTGAGAAGAAGTGCAGAAATAGGAAGCGACCATCTACTAGTAATAGAAATAGTAAAAAAGAAAACGAGAGAAGCAGATGCAAGAGCAACAAATAACAAGCCAGAAAAAGAAAAAAATATAAGTTTTCAGACTACAAGAGCAGGAGATAAAGTTAAAGTATTTAACGCTCTTTTGTTAACCAAAGAATTCTGTTGGGAAGAAGAGGTTACAACTAACATAGAGGAAGAGTGGTATAAATTTAGAAACATAGCACTGAAAGCAGTAAAAGAAGCATGTCACACTACAAGGTTAGGATATAAGAGAAAACATACAGTGTGGTGGACAGCAAGAGTGAAGGATAAAATACAATTAAAAAAGAAGATGTGAAAAATACCTAACCACAAAAAGGGAAGACGACTATGAAAAATACAAAGTACAAAGAAAAAAAAAATGGAGGACAATGGAGTTAGCAACCAAAAGTTGTTCCTCAAAATAGTTAAAAGTTTTAGGAAAGATAACAAGAGAAGTAGATATTATAAAAAGATAGAAGGAATGTTTTTCGGAATTGCGAGTAGAAAAGGACAAAAAAGTAAATAATAAAATGCATTCAGAGAAATCAACCGATAGAATTGCCGAAATAGAAGAAATGATAGTAGATGAGATATCAGAAGAAGAAGCGAGAGTGGCAATTGAGAGACTAAGACTACTGGGCACGATCAAATAGCAGCAGAGATAATGTAAAATATGAACGACCTAGGGTTCATGAAGTTCCATAATACTTTTAAACTGGCGTACAAGTTTAAGAAAATACCAGAAGACTAAGAATACGGTAGAGATGGGCAAAATGGTTCACTTAAGTGATTGGTTCTGATCCGGTTCGTTCCTTTTAGTGAACCGGTTCTTTGAATCCGTTCGATGGTTCTTTTAGTACATATTTATGTTTTTATTTTCTTTATATCACATGTTATGTTTTTGTTTATAATATACAGGGTGGGGTTTTTCTATGGGAATCTCGGAAACTACAAGTGATAGAGACACGCTGTCTATCTGTCGCTTTTTTATTGTCTTATATAGTATCAAAATATTTCAAAATAATTGCACATGATAGCCTTGTTATTCCACATGATTAAACACCTTTTTTGTACTTTTATGTAGATCACAAAAGGGAGTTTTTAAATTTTGTTCGACATGACAATGCAAGTTTGCGCACTCTTAACTTGGTTTTAAATCTATTTTTCTCAATTATTAAAAAAAAAATTGAAAAACAGTAAACATTTCACACTAAATTGTATCAGATTTTTTTCTATCAACATTAGTTTTTAAGATATAACAGACTTACATTTTTAAATGGAAACCATAGTAAAATTTGAAATGAAAGCCATTGTTTTTTTCACTAACTTTTCAATTTATTCCGACTAGTTTCGGCTACAGACCATTATCAAGGAATGTGAAACCATAGTTATTTACAATTCTATATTTTATTTAAAAAAATCGTTAGCCATGAAATCGTAACAATTATTAAACAAGTACAGTTCTTTATCATATACTACAAAGTTTGTTTAATTGTTATCAAATAATCCTAATAACATGTTTATGTTTGTGGAGTTATGTGACAAATAAAATATATCATATGCATTCCTAGATGACCGTAGATAAGCTGTGGTTGAAGCATTTAATTAAGATATAATTTATGCTATAATGTTATTGGTTAACTTTTTAAACATCTCTTGTAATATTTTGTTGTGTATTCACACTAATTAATTATTATTACATATTCTTAATTAATTCTTAATTTTAATCATACATTTATTTCTTATTTTATATTATTTCCTATCGTTTATTCTTAGTATCTTCACACTTTACTTACCCAGCTAATAAATCGTGTTTTGTAGATAAGGTGGTCGGGTGCTATTAAGATAATGCGCTCGAACACCTTATCCTTTGATAACCAACCCTTAATTGATATTTATTAATTTGTGATTATTTTTATGTCTTTAACCTTTGTGAACTTGGATGATTGGGCTGTCGGAGATTATTCTATTTTATTACTTCCCTTACACGAAAATGCTCTTTTCTTAATATTCATTGACACCACTCATCCAAGGGTTAATCTATTTGTGATAATGTACGCATATAAATACCGTTATCTTTGTGCCCAGGATGCAATATCGTTCTTGTATCCGAACTGTAAACATCGAATTTTAATAAAATCAAGTTAAAGTGTGAATTGTTTATACAAATCTCCCGAGGACCACAACAAAAATTGGCGCAGTCGGTAGGATTCTTCGACGATCGTATCATCCGCGAAAATTGTGTAAAAGTAAAATTACATCCGGAGAAACGGTCGACGGTTTCAACCGTGAAACGAAGATCATCAATCAGCACCAGGAGCAGATCCAGGAGCAACGAACAGAAAGGTTAGTGGAGATTTACTCTTTACATTCGTGACTTGATTTGGCAAAATGACTGATACCTCCACAAATTCCACAACTTCCACCACTACCCATAGTTTATCTCTCGAATTTTTAATTAAATTAATTCCGGAAACTTTTGACGGTGATAGATATAAATTACGTGGATTTATTAAACAGGTAGATGCTGTTTTTGAAATTGCATCGGATTCACAAATCACTTCGTTACTCTTATACGTAAAAAGCAAAATTGTAGGGAAAGCTCGCGAACAAGTCGATATTCACTGTAATTTACAAACTTGGGAGGAAATTTCGGCATTATTAATTAATCTATATCAAGACAAAAAGGGCGTTGAACAATTATTAGAAGAATTAAACACGATTCGACAAAGCAACAGTGAATCAGTAACTAGTTTTTACCAAAGATTAGAAGCTTTAACATCACGTATTTTAGCAAACGCACATGCTACCGAAAGTGATAAAAACAAATTAATCGGTAGACTTTCAATGATTAACGACATGTGTTTGAATAGATTTATTTACCATTCACAACCACAGATCTCTCAGATGTTAAGGTACAGAGAATTTAAAAATATGAACGAGGCTTTCACTGCTGCTTTGGGCGAAGAAAAAGCGTTAAGAATTAACTATAAACCTAAACCATTAGTTCATAAACCCGTGAATTATAATCATCTATCAACTAATCGACATTACACTAATAATAATACTCGCCCAACCCCAAGAATACATTACATAAAACATGATCGAGTTCCAACCACTTCATTTAATCCAAACAATAAACAATGCAATTATTGCAAAAAACCGGGACACACTATTGAAGAATGCCGTAAACGTAAATATAATAATGAACGTAAACAGCATCAACAAAACATAAATAATGAATCCAGAAATGTCAATTTTAATAACCCGGATTTTCAGAAAATTCCCACAAACTCCAATTCCCCAGAAACAAACGTCCTCGACCAGTTTACGAATCTTGCACTATAGCAAATACGTATTTAACTAATAATAACCTCACATATACTTTATTTGAAAACGACTTGGCAAAATCACCTAACAATGTTCTAAAATTTCTCGTCGACTCAGGCGCTTCAATATCATTAATAAAAAAGAGTAGTTTAAATTCTTTTCCTAATCTCTCAACTAATTTAGTTATCCTCAACGGATTAACTAATAATCCAGTTCAAACATTAGGTGAAACTAATTTAAATCTAAAAGTCAAATCTCTATCTTTCTGCAGTAAATTTCATATCATTGATAATGACACAAATATCCCTGTTGACGGACTTTTAGGTGACGACTTCCTTCAAAATCAAAAAGCTAATATAAATGATTCTAATTCTACTATATCTTTACAATCTCTACCATTTCCAATCCCCTTATACAATAACACACCTCAACATTCTAAATCTACTATATCTCTAACTCCTCGAACCGAAATGGTTGCTCGAATCAAAGTTTCAAATCCCTTAAATCTAACAGAGGGTGTTATTAATAAAATCACAATCGACAAACAAATTCTTATCCCTAACGCTATCGTAAAAGTTGATGAAAATAACGAATGTTTAATCACTTTAATAAATACTTCACAACAAAGAAAAACGATCGAAATCCCAACTCTAGATATTACTCTAAACCCTTCTAACTCTTTAATATTTAATTTTACAAATAATTATAAATCAAATTCAAGTCGAATTAGCCTTCTTCACGAGAATCTCAGATTAAACCATCTAAATAATGAAGAAAAAAAAGAAATTAAATCAATTTGTGAAGAATTTCACGACATTTTCCATCTGCCAAATGACGTATTAACCACTACATCTAAAATAAAACATCAGATACCATTAACTGATAATATACCCATTCACACTAAATCATACAGATATCCCCAAGTCCATAAACACGAAGTATCTAATCAAATGAATAAAATGTTAAAACAAGGCATTATAAAACCCTCTACGAGCCCTTGGTCAAGCCCTCTTTGGGTCGTACCTAAGAAATCTGATGCTTCAGGAAAAAAGAAATGGAGGATCGTTATCGATTATCGCAAGCTAAACGAGAAGACAATCGGTGACGCATACCCTCTACCAAACATCGAACACATTTTAGATCAATTGGGACATGCCAATTATTTCACTACACTCGATCTCGCTAGCGGTTTTCATCAGATTAACATTTCACCTGAAGACGGCTCAAAAACAGCTTTTTCTACTCCTGAAGGTCATTACGAATTTACTCGCATGCCTTTTGGGCTTAAGAATGCCCCCTCTTGTTTCCAAAGAATGATCAACTCCGTTTTAGTTGGCCTTACGAATACTCAGTGTTTCGTTTACCTTGATGACATTGTCATTTATGGTGGCACTCTTATCGACCACAATTCAAAATTGCGAAACGTTTTCACACGACTTCGTGAAAACAATCTTAAACTTCAACCAGACAAATGTGAATTCCTGAAAAAAACTTGTGAATACCTGGGTCATATTATATCCGACAAAGGAGTTGAACCAAACCCAAATAAAATTAAGTGCATTCAGAATATTCCCGCAATCACTAATCAAAAACAAATTAGAACCTTTCTTGGAATGACCGGATATTATCGGAAATTCATACCTAACTACGCTACTATAGCGAAACCACTGACAATTTTACTCAAGAAAGATATCCCGTTCTCTTGGAAAGATGACCAACAAAAAGCATTCCTTTCCCTAAAACAAAAATTAACGGAAAAACCAATACTCCAATACCCCAACTTTGAACAGCAATTCATATTAACAACAGATGCGTCTAATGTTGGCATAGGTGGAGTTTTATCTCAACTACATGATAATAATGACTTACCTGTCGCTTACTACTCGCGAACGCTTAACAAAGCAGAACAAAACTATTCTACTACCGAAAAAGAATTATTAGCAATAATCAACTCTGTGGAACATTTCAGACCATATCTATATGGAAAAAAAATTGTAATTTATACTGACCACCGACCTCTTCAATGGTTATTTAATTGTAATAATCCAAATTCTCGATTAATTAGATGGCGACTTAGACTATCAGAATACGAATATGAGATTAAATATAAGCCTGGTAGAATTAATTCTAATGCAGATGGACTATCACGTCTTTTGGATACTGAAGTTTCTGTAAATAATATATCTGTATCAAAAGTAGGATTTCAAGATTTTATAAAATTTCATTACACCAATCAGAATGTAATTTCATATGAACAAGACAAACGCGTGATTTCTAACATCAATGATCCCTTAATTATGTTTTGGTCTCAAGACTTGGACGAGTCAAATAGTCATTCAGAATATATATTCAATGAATTTGACGTTTCAACCCTAAAACCGGACATTAATGGACTAAACGTTATATCAAATGAAAAACAAACAATCTATATTTTATATCCATTCAACAATCATTTCGACAAAATACAATATAAAGACATTTACGAAACGTTAACGAAACTGACAGACAAACGAATAGATAAATTTGTGTTAATACCACCGGATAAAAGTAAAAATATTAAACCAACATTATTAAACGAAATGTTAAAATATTTGTTCCCAAACACGGCCATAACATTACTTAACTCAGAGAGAATCATACCCAAAACCCAAGAAGAAATTCAGAATATACTCGCTGAAAATCACGACAGCAAATTATCTGGTCACAGCGGCTATCATAGGACGTATGCAAAAATTAAAGAAAAATATTATTGGCCATCAATGAAAGCAGACGTAAGAAAATATGTAAAAAAATGTATATCTTGCCAAATGTCAAAAACAAACTTCAAACCCACTAAACAAGCCATGGAAATTACTTCAACATCAGAACTTCCATTTGAAAGATTAGCTATTGACATTGTAGGTCCTTTACCAATGACATTAAACGGAAATAAATTCATTTTAACTTCTCAAGATGATCTAACGAAATTTAGCATCGCTGAACCCATCCCAAATCATGAAGCAGCTACCGTTGCTAGTATTCTCGTAAAAATGTTCACCCAATTTGGTATCCCTAAGAGCATACTTTCCGATCAAGGTGCAGACTTTATGTCTAAACTCATAAAGGAACTAACGAAACTATTCCAAACAAAACATATCACTAGTACACCTTATCACCCTCAGTCGAATGGTGCATTAGAACGTTCACACTTAACACTAAAAGACTACTTAAAACACTACATTAAACCAAACCAAACAGACTGGGACGAATATATATCGTTTGCAATGTTTAGCTACAACACCTCAGTACATAACAGTACTAAATATACACCTTACGAACTTATATTTGGTCGAAAAGCGTATTTGCCTTCAAGCATAACCCGTGAACCAAAACTACTTTACACCTATGATGATTATGTAAAGTCATTACAATATAAGCTGAATACATCCTTCAAAGTAGCGCGAGAAAATATAATTTCATCCAAGCTAAATTCAAAAAAATATCATGATAAGAAAATCCACCCTGTACGTTTTAAAAGTAATGATTTAGTTTATATCTATAACAAACAAACGAAACCATCCCTCTCAAAAAAATTATCCCCTAATTTTAAAGGTCCCTATAAAATAGTAAAAATTCATTCAAACAATACCGTAGACTTAGAAATAAATAAATAAATAAAACGTTATCACACTAACTTATTGAAACATCATGTTTCAGATGACCCATTGGAAGATCTCAACTCTCCTAACAATCATTCCATTAATATGTGAATCTTTAGTTTATAACACAACCCCATTAGAGAAATCAAGTGGTTTATTTTATAACGACCTCGGAATTGTTTCTATATCCAATTCGAAACTAACACTTTTAACGTATATCAATATAACACAACTTTCAAATGCTCATTCCACTCTGAAACGATACTATTCAAAATCGCTAAATTTGTGTAATTTAAAAGTCGGAGAAATGCACAATAACGCAATTCTTAATAATCCTAATGTAGAATGTAAACGAACCCTTAAGTTGATAGAGGATCAAATTAGTGAAATTGATGAAAAGGCTGAAACACTTTATCACATTACTGATCACGAATTAAAATCGCGTAGCAAAAGAGGGCTTGTAAACGGAATCTCTTACGCATTGAATTGGCTCATTGGTACACCTGATGCCGGTGATGCTCAATTTTACACAGATAGTATTAACAATCTCGTAAATGATAACAAACAAACACAAACATTATTAAAGTCTCAAATCCAGATTATCTCCAGCACAATTAAAAATTTTAATAATTCAGTAGTATCTTTAAAACAAAACGAAGAAAGATTTAACGCTAATTTTGTATTGATAGAAAAGTTAACTAATAATGTAAACAATGAGGTTAGTAAACTTCAAATTGAAACAATAATTAATCAACATTTAGCTACATTAAACATCTTATCTGCAAAAGTTTCCAACGAATATGATAAATACATAAACACTATAAATTTAGGAAAACATGGTATTCTCACCCCTCAGGTGATAACACCAAAAATTCTCCTTGATGAATTAACACAATATAAAGGCGAATTAGAATTAGCAGTTCCATTAAATTATCAGAATATTCATGAGATCTATAAATTATTAGACATTGAAATTATTCTTGATAAAAAGATGATAATCTTTATTTTAAAAGTACCACTTGTGAACGCGATCTCATATAATTTATATGAATTAGTTCCTTTACCAATTCAACATCACAACTCCTCAATATTCACCTACGTAGAACCTCAACAGCCCTTCCTAATAGTATCAAATACTAAAACCTATTTTGCCAACCTTCGAGATCTGTCCGAATGTAGAGAAATATCTTCACGACACTTTATCTGCTACGATGTTCACATCACCAAGCGAATTGATAGACCCAGCTGTGAAGTTATGCTACTCTCACCTCACGTCACGAAGATGCCAGATGATTGCCAAATCCGCCGAGTATTTGCCGACCTCGAAACCTTCAAATTTATTGGAAATAATAAATGGTTGTACGTTTTACAACAACCCACAAGCCTCACCGTCGTTTGCGAGCCTAACCATATCGAAGACGTAGCTCTTCAACAGACTGGAATTCTTCAAATCAATTCCAATTGCAAGGGCTATACCGACTCGTACATCCCCGAAACTACGAACAACTACAAAGGCAATTCCACCGCCTACTACCTTTCCACCATCGATATTTCAAAAGATGATTGTTGTCTACTTGAAGATAAGATCCCTCATTTCCGGAACATCGCCTTGAAGCCAATCAAGCTTTCCAACATCGACCTGTCAGAATTGAAGTACACAAGTAAAAAGTTGCACGAATTCGACGACGTATTGACCGACCAACTACACAAACCATTCTCCATCCATTCTACGCATTGGTATTCCATTCTTTTATCAATCACCGGAGGAGTAGTATTATTAATCGTTTGCTGTAATCTATGTAAACGCTGCGGATGTTTAAGATTTCTGAGGAAGTTGTGCTGCTACCACACCAACATTTATGGCGAAACGAGAGCACCAATGATAAAAAACATCATCACCTGCAACTTTGATAAGACACATAGACCGTCTTATTGCCGTCCAACCCGTGATATCATAACTTACGATCACCGAAGAGAGATGACTACATTCAACCCCGTCCGAGAAGAACCGGTGTATAACGAGGTTTATCCTATTAGATGTGCTGCCCCAAGAGTACGAACTAGCACGACGCCGATCTAAACTCTATCGGCTTTCGTCTTAATGTGGGAGGTGTTGTGTATTCACACTAATTAATTATTATTACATATTCTTAATTAATTCTTAATTTTAATCATACATTTATTTCTTATTTTATATTATTTCCTATCGTTTATTCTTAGTATCTTCACACTTTACTTACCCAGCTAATAAATCGTGTTTTGTAGATAAGGTGGTCGGGTGCTATTAAGATAATGCGCTCGAACACCTTATCCTTTGATAACCAACCCTTAATTGATATTTATTAATTTGTGATTATTTTTATGTCTTTAACCTTTGTGAACTTGGATGATTGGGCTGTCGGAGATTATTCTATTTTATTACTTCCCTTACACGAAAATGCTCTTTTCTTAATATTCATTGACACCACTCATCCAAGGGTTAATCTATTTGTGATAATGTACGCATATAAATACCGTTATCTTTGTGCCCAGAATGCAATATCGTTCTTGTATCCGAACTGTAAACATCGAATTTTAATAAAATCAAGTTAAAGTGTGAATTGTTTATACAAATCTCCCGAGGACCACAACAATTTATATTTTAGTGAAGTCTGTTTAACACTAAAAAATGAAATCATTATAACAATAAAACCAACTGTTATAAAAAATTAAAATTGTTTTTATATTGCAGTCATTATTTCATAGCAAACTATTATATATTTTTTTAAATAAAATACAAATGTACAATAAATTAGACAAAGTATTACAAGTACATTAATATTTATAAAACAAAATGAAATGAGGTTTTTAATACTAAACTTATCTGAAAATATATTTCATATCGCATTAAAATAATACCAAAAACGATTGGAAAACAATTAACCGCGTCAATAAAAAATATGCACCATCATCGTCACTGCGCTTACGAAATGCATGATTAGGTAAAAAGCCGATCCTAACTCACTCGCTCGTGACCCGTTTCGTGAGTGTCACTCCTAAACCACTCATTTCACGAACCGGTTCAGGAACGTATCCTAACTTGCTCACGAATCGTTTTGTGAGTGTATTACTCCTAAACCACTCATTTCACGAGCCGATTAGAAGCGGATCCCAACTCTCTCACGAACCGCGAACCGGTTCCTTTTAGAGAATCGGTTCAATTGAGTGGTTCAGGAGCGGATTGCCCATTTCCAGAATACGGAATAATAGTACCAATATACAAAACTGAAGATAAGAGAAAGTGCAGTAAGTATAGAGGGATAACTTAATTATAGATTAAAGTTAAAATTTACGAATCAATTTAGGAAGGAAGGCTTAGAAAAAAGTAGAGAGGCAATTAGAGGAGAATCAAAGTTTATTTAGAAAAGGAAAGAGCACTCAAGATCACATATTCGCCATAAGAGTTTCGTGGACATAGAAAAGCATTTGATAGAATAAGTAGGGATATGCTATAAAAGGCGCTTAAGAAGAACAAAGTTGAGAAAGAACTACAAGAAGCAATACAGAGTATTTACGACAATAATCAAAATTATGTGAGAATAAGAAATACTAAATCGAAAAGCTTCAGAAAAAATGAAAGAGTAGGGCAGAGAGGAACGCTGAGCCCATTACTGTTTATTGTGGCATTAGATGAAGTGATAAAGCAAAGTGTACCAAAGATGAAAAAAAATAAAGTAGGTTACAAAAATATGCAGGTAGTGGGCATAAGCATTTGCGCTTTTGCTGACGATATGGTTGTATTCGCGGAGAATAAAGTTGATTTGCAACATAACATGTGTATACTGGAGAGTGAGCTGAGACCGTTTAACTTAAAAATAAACAAGGACAAGACAAAAGTAATAAGGATTGCTAAAGATCACAGGGAAATAAGAATAAGAGCTAGAGACAGTAAAATATAACAAGTATCGCAATACAAATAACTGGGTGCAATAATAGAAGCGGGAATATTGATGCGGAAATCAATAATAGAGTAGTGATAGCTTCAAAAGTATACCGTTGCCTAAAAATAAAATTCCTGAACAACAAGCAAATATCGAAAAAAACAAAGGTTGCGGTATTCGATTCAGTGTATACACCAATCCTCACATATGGTTGTGAAACCTGAGTTACAAGTCAGAGACTAGATAGTCGAGTACAATCAGCAGAAATGTAGTATCTTAGAAGGGCACTAGGGGTTTCAATGAGAGATAAAATAAGGAACGAAGATGCAAGGAAGAGATTACAGGTAACAGATAGGAAACAGAAAATAAATGAAAATAAGCTGATATGGTTAGGACATTTGAATAGAAAGAATGCAGAAAGGATGACAAAAATAATTTGGGAAGCAAGACCGATCGGGAAAAGGACAAGAGGCCTCCCTCCCTGTGAATATCTGGAACAGCGAGATAAGTGCGATTATTAAAAAATCATGATTGTCAATGAGTGAAGTGAAGACAAAATGTGCGGACAAAAGGAAATGGATCAGATTTGTAAATGAAACAAAAAAAACCTAACAGGAAGACAACCTCGAAACCCCATGGGTACAAAAGGAACGGATTATGTATGTATGTACAGTTGCGAGAGAAAAAAAACTAGTACAGCAGGGTGCTTTCGACACTTATTTTTTTCTTGTAAAACAAACGTATCATGTATAGGTTAGCAATATTTATGTTCTTGGCCACGAAAACAATGCTTTTGTTGACATGCACTTCATTAGCTAGAGACATTGTTAATGCTAATACAGTTTCTAAACGGGTCGTTATTATCGCTTTTTGCGTTTCAGTCAGTTGAGGCATGTCGACGTCAATTAAATTTCGTTCGACATTTCCGCAGATTTGTCAATTTGATTGAAAATTTGGAAAATCAAAGTGAGTCCAGTTCACATAGCCAAATATTTTGCTGTGCTAGTTTTTTTCTCTTTCAACTGTATGTATTAATATTTTACGACAAAATTTCATTAATATTGTGAATTCTATATCTAATATTCATATTCATAATGCATGTAGAAGTGTCATAAATAGATGTAACTCATGCATTTTGAGCAATGGTAATCAATTTAAGCATTTATTGTAATTTTTCTGCTAATCTTTTTTATAAAGTTGGATAATTGGTTGGATACTTTGGTTGCAATTGTAACTTTTTCTTTCAAAATAAATTTAAGGTTATGTTTACAGATGGTTGCCATGTGCTTAATTATCATAAAGATTAATTAATTATCATAAAGATTAATTTTTTGACAGAACAGGTTTCATTTATTACTCCCATTTTTTTGTCAAATTAATAATCAATGGCAACATGGCATTCATATATCATTTTAATTACATGACGAACAGTAGAGACACTCAAATAATCAAAGATCCTTAGAAAAATCAATCTGATATCTGCTTGGTCAATAAATAAAAACAGAGTATAGTATACATTTCACTTAATTTTTTCGAAATAATTGTAAATTATTATCATATTCTAATATAAGCCTACTCAGATTCTAACAATTAATAATTTATTATTAAACAAGGCAACTGCAATTAATGAGAATATTTCAAATTCAATAAAATATAATATAGCTCAATAAATTGCAAATATAACATAAACATGTTATATATCAATAATAGAGGGAAATAAGTAAATAAATAAATAAAATTAAAATGTATTAATAGCACAACCAACTATGACTGAAATGTTTACGCGTTTAGGACGTTTCTGACGAGGACCTTAAAGTGCGAAACGCGTCTGTGGGTATCTGGTGTCGGAATACTGAAAACAAAATCAATGTTGATATTTGTTTAATGGTTTCACAAACAGAGTTTAGTTCGTTCGTGGACGCAACAGTGACCTGTATATGCACTTTGTGCATTCGTTTCATTGACGATGGAGCATTAGATGGCATTAGCTATCAAATCCATTCATAGTTTCGAATTAACGAGTTTGGGTTATGTATTTAATCTGAATTCCACGTCTCCTCAATTGACCAAGTCATTGTGAGAATAACATTTAATCGATTTTCACTTTATTTATCATATCTTTAAAACAAATTATGCTATATAAATCTTGTTGACAAATTTTTAATAATCTATTTTAACAAATTTAATGTTTCTAATAGTTGATATTTTTGTCTAAAATTTGTTACAAAGGTATAATAAAAAATTGAAAGTCGATATATTATTATTCTTACTATCACTTTGTTAATTAAAGAGATATTGAGCTGAAATGTTGTTCTTAATCTAAATGAGTTGTTGAATACGAATTCTTATTTTATGCAGGATGTTTCATTTTATGAGATATGATAATTACCATTTTAGTTTGACAAAGGTATACAAGGTGATTTATAATAAGTGTAAAAAAATGTCACATCTTGTTTAGGGTCTCATTTAAAGGACATGGGATAAATAATAACACAGGTCCGATTCTTAATATTTACAGAACTACAGCTGATTTATGCTTTCAATAGTCATTTTTTATTTTTTTATAATTCTTAAAAAAGCCACAGACTTCTCTATTGATATTAGCAAGGAATCCAGGCTATACATTTTTTCAGAAAAAAAAATATTTTTTTTTAAAAACGTAGGTTTAAAAAATTGCGCCTACAAAAATAGTTCAACTTTGACTGCGTATGTCAAACATAATTTTAAAGTAAAATAAAATCGCAAAGGTACTTAAAGCCAATTTTATCGCTTGATTTATTTATTGAAAAAGTCATCGATTAAGGATTGAACAAGCTTAAATTTAAGTGGTAAAATGTTTTTTCTGGGGGTTTATTAATATTTTGATCTTTCAAAAAAGTTTATCTATGAATTTTTCGTGATTTTTTAAATGAAAATCAAAAATAGGTGTGATTTTATTTGTATTTCTTCGTAATTCTAAAACAATTCACAGATCTTCATTTGGCATTAGAAATAGCGTCAGCTAATTTTTGTTCTTGTTGAAAATGTATTTCTTTACCCTTTCATTTACTTTTTCACTCTCCAGAAAACGGACTAACTTTGAGTATTCACCAAGAACACCATTTATATCTGAGTCGACTACATTTTGAGTAATTAATATCGGTTCACTTTTAAATTACTTGGAGGGATTTTTGTAAAAACAAAAAAATATAATCATAATTTCTTTGGTTTGAAATTTTAAATCGGCTGTACTTTTATAAATCATATAAATCAGGCCTGTGTTTATTTTTACTTATTTGATACCGACCACATTTTTTACTCAATCCATTTTTGTGTACCTATTCATACCACACAAAACACTTTTTCTAAGTAAGTTTATTTCATTTGTATTTCTAAATATCTATTTTAAAAAAGTCACAATCAGAGCTATACTAAAGAGAGATAAATCTCGAAACGCGTTTATAGATGACCTAAGACAGTAATTTTAATACAAGTCTTTTTCATTTCTAATTTCTTATAATTTCTCCTTACATTTTTCAATTTTATTTGTTAGTTGGTTTGAAGAGATTTTGACCTAAATGTTACATATACTTTGATAGAGAGTTGTAACAAATCAAATAAGATTTTGAGTATTTCATTGCATAATTCAATATCCGGAGGTGTATTTGCACGGGAAGTAGTTGTTTAAATGGGTATTTATTGTCTTAAGTAGTCTTATTAATTAAGACGTATTGTTTGCATTTTATACGAACATTGTCGTAATTTTATATATTATTTTTAAAGTGTGCAAACTATAAGAAGCGTAAGCTTATTTTCTCGAATTCAAATAGTTTTTAATTTTAATTATTCTTATCTATTCAAAAATATTACAATTTCTAAAAATACGTATTCGGAAAATTTAGTTGCGTTTTCAGTAAAATTGTAATGTTTACAAAATGATAATTTTACATACAATTTCGGTCGAATCCCTATTATTGAACTATTGACCATTGGTCATAAAATAGATAGGTAGATTTACGATCAGCAAAACGTGCCTAAATGCATATTTGGAATAACGTCGAGAATCGTTCTGGTTTATGGCTTTTCGTTGCAAATAAAATTTCGGCGAGGATGTCCTGTGGCAAATTTATGATTTTTAAGTAAAATAACTCAAGATTAGATTGCGCGAGATTTTTCAGTGCGTTCGTTTAATGAAGACCATGCTTTAGGAAATCAGATGGTATGGAACGCTTTGGGACTAAAGACCGTGCTCGCTGCATAAAAGCGTATTACAAAAATAGCAATTCATCCATTGCCGCGCAAATATTATTTTGGGCGCATCGTGGCTTAGCAAGCATTAATCGTGCTCCTTCAGAGAAATGGATCAAAATTGGGTTGCAAATTTTGAAGAAACGGATACCACAACGTCAAGAAAAGGAAGAATATGCCCTAAATCTCAGGTGTACCAAGAATTTGAATTTGAACGAGTTAAAACAAAAAATCACCCGAGAAATTCGCGCCATAATGTTGGAAAATTTTAGGGTCCGTTTAGAAGAGGTCATCCGCTGTGAAGGACGTCATTTGAAACATGTTGTGTTTTACAAATAAGTTCCTAAAGAATACATTTTGATTTGAAATGTTCCTGAATACAACATGTTGAAGAATAAAAAAGTTATAACATTAACATCGGAAATTTGCCACAGGATTTCCTGTACTGTCGGTATTGCATTTGAAAGGGTCGTTAAACTAATTTTGAAGTATGTACTGAGTGTTTCAAGTTCGAGCCTCCCGATAGGGATCTCTAGCCCCTATAGGTTTAAATTCGGCACTTTTGCAGAACTATAACTGCTGATTAATAATCTATTAAAATAAAAAAAAAAAATGTTATTTTCGAGCAAAGTCTAAAAAACTAAAAAAAATGCCTTTTATTATTTTCATATTTTCGTTATTTGAAGCAATATTTAAAAATGATAACAACCTTCGTCTACCCCTTTTTTCTTATCTAAAAGGTGGCGTAACATGTTTCGTTTCTTTTGAACCATCATCAACTTTATTATTTCTAAAGGACGCTATATTTATTTTTATCACATCTAAATGCTTAATTTTTTGTGATGACAACGATACAACACAACATACATGTAATTTCATAAACTAATATACAATCGTTGAAAATACTTTTGCTAGAAGTCTATTAACGCTAAATAAAATTATCTATTGCCATTTAACCGATTCTCTGTCTCGCGAAATCCCCATGGTGAAAAACGGGCACGCTGTATTAATTAAGGTGGGAAATTTACATGTTGTTTGGCCATATAAACGAACAACGATTAATAACACAATTATGAAAATAGATCTTTAAAACTTATACATATTGTACATTAAAGCTTTGCGAATAAATTGACAGTATTTATTTAAAAAAAAAAATTGGATCTTAAATTAAATATAAATTAAATAATGAAACACTGTCAAACGATCACATAAATCCTTGAAATGCTTCCATTGGAAACATTATTTCTTCTTCGTATTGCTTTAATTTATTGAGGTAATTGATATAAACATGTTGCGTTAAATAGATTGATCGAAAATAAATGGTAAATAAAACTAATCGTTGCTTAGAAATCTCCACAAGAGCAATGTAAAATTTGATAATGCTTTCAATAAATAGGGGGTAGCATCGTGCCTTTTTCAGGATATTTTAAAAATGTATTATGATTTTTAAAAACATGTGAAAAGAAATTAGATTTGATATGTAGAATTCGTGTACGACAGCCGAGAGCCAAAAACCCAAGTCGCGACTCGGGCTCCTGGCTCCCGGCTCCCGGCTCCCGACCTTGAATTGTGAATGCATTTTTTTTGACGCGGACCGTTTCTTATTGATATACAACAAAGGAAAACGTTGTTGAAATATTTCCCAATACATTTTGTAAATATAATTGCATTTCTGGATTCGTGTTTTGAATAGGAATGCGGAATGCTAATAAATGTTGATTCAAGTGCTGACTCTGAAAAATTCCTTTTTCATTTATAACTTACCAAGTTGAATGTGCGGCACTCGGCAATAATTAATATTTGATTTTTGATAGTAATCATTTAAATTACCTATGCAGTAAATAACTTGAATTTCTATTTTATGTTGCTAGAATTTAATTTAGAATTTAACATAGACATTCTTTTCAAATGTTAAATGGTCTAATAATTGTAGATTAACTGGACACGGTTTTAAATTTTATACAAAATAAATGAGAAATCGTAATTGAAGTCTTATTCTGTTTAGATTTAGAGGGGGGATATGGGGTTCAACCCACCCCTCCCGAAAATTTTTAAAATGTTACATTTTTGTATGTAAAAGCCGGTAATAATATTAATATTAGTGGTGGAAATAATCAATATACTAATCAGTAATTAGTCGATTGTTGAAATATATTGATATAATCGATTATTATGCGGAAATTAGTAAATACTAATCAAAGCGATTATTTGATCGGGTAAATTGGAAATTACTAATGTAAGCGATTATTTGATCAGGTAAAATAGTAATACGTATTTAAGCGATTATTGATCGGCATTGATTTCGGCAAATTACTAATTAGTATACTAAAATAATTGATTATTATCTTGGTAGACTGGACTATTAATTATTATCAACAAATGTTTCGCTTATTATCGCGGTTGTTTTGTGTTTCATTAAATAAATCATTCAATAATAATAATTAATAAAAATTCTAATCTTCACTACTAATAAACATTACCCCCAGAAAATACGTTCATGAAACCACGGGCTTAAAAATAAACCCTAAAAACCACTCCCTTAAAAAACCACACCTTAATAGACCACCCCTTGTAAAAACTTTTATTGAAAATCACACATACGGGAATAAAACTCGATCTGAAAAACTACCCAATGTAAAAAGATTCCTGAAAAATTAGCCCCACTTCCGAAAAAACATCTCTCGAAAGGAACGATCCCCCTAAAAATCATCCTTACAAAAAACCATTAATGAAATTCATCCCCCGAAAAAACCCCTCCATAAAAATCACTCCCTGAAATACCAAGCCTTCGAAATAATACCTCCGAAAAAGCACCCCGCAAAACAACCCCATAAAAAGCTTTGCCTGTAATACCCCCCCCCAAAAAAAAAAACCACGGGTACGTCCGGCACAAGAGACCTGAGGAACGATCATAACTGTCAGAGCGCCACAAGTGTAAAAACCAATCGCATATTATGTAAATTACTACTTTGAAAGTTAAATAGAAAGTGTTTGAAACGACTACAGTTTTATTAATTGGTACACCTCGCTGTTTTTCCGATAACAATCCTCTGCAACATTAAGAGCTTAACAATATCCCCTGTAAAAACATTATTGGAAAAAAAGTTCCAGAAAAAAAGCACCTCGTTCGAATATATAATAAACATTCTATGGCCCGTTTTTCTTTTACAAGATCACTTTACATCTCTCTTGTTTGTACTACATAATTATTCAGCCCCCCCGCTCATCATATTTTAAACTGAAAGGGTAACTACTAATTTTCAACTACTAATTTAATCGATTATAAAACTATCTCTTTAATTTGGTTCTCATTAATCACTTGATGAAACATGTTTACAATATTGATAATTAAATAAAAGTGACTTGGTTTGATTCACTACTATTTTTTTAAATTTTATTTTCTCCGACTAGTTTCGACTTATCGTTATTTACTCCTTGAGAATGACGATAAGTCGAAACTAGTCGGAGAGAATAAAAAAAATAGTAGTGAAACAAACCAAGTGACTTTTATTTAATTATCAATAAAAATATCTCCTCTTAAAATAATCGATTATTCCCATCACTAATTAATATACATCAATTATATTTTCTTAATTTGTATAGACATAAACAAATGTGTATATGTAATATATATTTATATTGACTGTAATTCATAAAAATATAATAAAAATAAGTCTTGGAAATGAGACAAGCAAAAACAGTTGCATGTGTGTCGATTGAAATTAAAATCGTGAATATTTATTTATTCAGTTTACTTGCCTAGAGTAATTCAATACCCATTCATTCGCCCGGCGCTATCTAAACAACCAAACAACGCGCTCCGCGCTCATAATTTTTATTATTCGTTCTAACAAAATTCGGCAGGCACTATAAACCAATACACAGTCAAAACTACTTTCAGCAGTTTTGCTATCTCTGTGCCATCTGGTATTCCAGAAACACACAACTAGCAAAAATCGGCGCTCTTAACAGGGCTGTGAGTGTGTTTGTTTTCATAAGAATTAGAGGTCTATTTTAAAGTAAAGATATCGTTTTCTTTCACACTTTAATGGCCAAATATCAATAGAAAAAAGCCTTATTGTTAACGCAAAATTAGATATATTTATATAACGCATGGTGGGGGTAGGAACTTTTTTTTTTGAAAATGAAATAAAAAACTTTACACATTTCAAAACTACTTATTGTTATTTTTCAGCATGGGAAACTTGGTTTTATATCGTTTACAAAAAGAAAACATCTTGTAAACGTCGCCTTCAATTGCCAATACACTGATTCAGTCGGATTCTGAAGTTTCGATCCACTCTTTCAAGCATCCTGATTGGTATATTGACAATTTTTGCTCGGATTTTTTTGTAGATCTTTCAGGGTCAGAGGACAATTTTCATAAACTCTGGAGTCGAGATTATTCTACAGGAAATAATCACAAGGTGTTAAATTAGGCGAGCGTGCCCCTCCCAGGGAGATCAGCCGCACGGAGTAGACTTCTTTCAACAAATGCATTGATGTCCTAGCTATGTGAGTTGCGGTTCCCTCTTCCTAAAACTATATTGCCCAGTTCTTTGAGAGCAGGCAAAAAGAACTCCTGAACCATATTTAAATAAAATTCTGAATTCACGTTTACCGTGAAAAATAGGTCTCAAAAATTGGCACCTGTGGTAAAAGCGCGATGCTCCCTCGACCAAAGCAATTATGCGACTAAAATGAGAGGGGACACAAATTTCCCATCCAGGCCCTTCCATTGAGTCCTTCCCCACTTTTCTGTTACACTAACTAACTTCACTGCACCCTTTTTAAAAAAAAGAAATTCCCACGCCCCACAGTGGTCTGAAACCGACCAAAATGGGACACAACCCCACAGTTTTTTATTTATTTTGTGAGATATCAATTTGAAATTTGGTATGCTTATACTAAACACAAATTCGAGGTTACAGATCTTCCACAAACCTAATTTGCATTTCCGGATTCACCGAAAATGACATTAATTTTAAAAATGGTGATGTGTCCATTATAGCAATTTCCCCGTTAAAGATATGATGATTTAAATATCAACAATATGGAAAACTTGCTCAAACTACATTTATTCTACTTTTATATTTATTCCAAAACTATTGGCAAAAAAGTAATTCTTTCATTTTTTTTGCTACAACAAGGTAAATATTAATCATCACATCTAAGCGTTATATATTTTTAACTTTACTGTAAATCAGTCTTTTGTGCATGTGGCCCATGAAGTAAAATTTCGAGTTTAGAAAAGCCCCCGTGAAAATTTTCTACGAGGGGCTTTTCTAAACTCGAAATTTTACATCATGCTTAGTCTGGGAGTGGAAAACACTTGTTACTTTCAGGGGAGGGGGGGTGCCCGGGCCCCCTTTTAGATGCCAAAAAATCATACATCTAAAATTATTGCAGGCAAAATTTATAAATAGAATTAGCATGTTAATCATCTCAGAAGATTCAACACAATTTGTCAATATCAAACATTTTTTTGAGATTTTTAAAATGTCTTTCCTATTTTAAAGGTTTGCTATTTTCATGTTTATTTATTTTTCCAAGAAAATACTGAAAACTGAAAACAACAAGAATTGATTTTTATTTGAAATTGTTAACTTACAAAAACCTTTTTAATGGAATGGTAATTTTTTATTTGTAAATATTGATTTATTTAAAATCATTTTTTCCCAATTTTTAGAATCATTTATAATTATTGAACTAGCTATTTTTATTAATTTCAACGGTTTGTTCAAACTATATTTTTCGTTTTATTTATTTTGAAATCAACTTTTTTTTGAAAACCGGAAACCAGAAGTGTATGTTTACGTTTAGCTTTTTCATCGTATCTCGTAAATTATTAACATTGTTGAAAAATAAAAGTTGTAAAGTATCAAAAAATAAACATTTAATGTGTAAATACTTTTTGTCGTAGCTCTTTTAGTTTTCTTGAAAATTGTAAATTTTTGAATTTTATTAATCTGAATAAACATTATTGTCAAGAATTGGAAATAATCCTATATTATTTTAATTGACGGTCGGTACCTGAGTTGGCGATAGCTATCTTTTAATTACCTATCGAATGATGCCCCACATAACTTATTTTGCTATTTAACATTTTAATGATAAGTGCAGATGCACCCCCCAGCGTTAAGGTTAGAAAGTCGAGGCTAGTCTCGTTGAAATATTCGGACAGGTTTTCCAAATGATTTTTTCCGAAGTCAAAAGGATAAAAATTATTCAAAAACATATGTCTGGCACGGGTGACTTAAATCTCCAGTTATATCCCAAGGTCGTCCAGCTAAAACTCATTAATTTGTTTTCTTTGGAGCTGAGGTTAGGTCTTTTATCAAGATAGAAACCTGCGTTAGCCTGCGCTTACAAGTTACGCTTTATGAAAGTGCCATTATTTTACAACATATATTCAAAAATTATAAAATGTTTGAAAGGCATATATTTAAAATTTCTGAGTACTTTTTACATACATTAATATGCTAGAAATATGAGAAAAATAAACGCACAAACACCGCAATTTCTGTGCAAAATTGCGTTATTTATTTTATCGGAAAAATATGTTTATTGAGAAATCAACAAAAATAATAAGCACAATGTCTAGTAAACAATAATATAGTTAATCGTGTAAAAGAAATAAAATATTTTAGGTGCTTTTTTTTCTTTAATTTGGGTTACCAGTTTACATTGAATCTCGATTTACACTCACAGTTCTCTTAAAAAAAATCACAATATTTCAGTGTTTCCAGTGTTATTACGCGTGGCGCATGAAGTAAAATTTCGAGTTTAGAAAAGCCAGAAAACTTGGTTTATTCGCTCCGCGACAAACCAAATTAAATTTTGTGGTTTTTCTAAACTCGAAATTTTACTTCATGCTTAATCTGGGAGTGAAAAACAGTCGTTTAAAGCCTGAAATTGATCTATATAAAAAAGCCTTATGCATATGTATACTTAAAAGAAAAATTCCCTGTATTAAAAATAAAAATAAATAAAAAAGGGCCCCCACAATGTTTTTATCGTATGTCAATATCTTTTTAAATAACGAAGATATTTTAAATTTGCAAAATTTTCAGTTTTGGCGTATAACTCAAAAAATTGAAGATAGACACATTTTTATAACCCACCCACACACATGAAGTAAGCTCTAAAAAATTCCTATAAAAGTATACACTAGTTTTTGTGTATCATTCATATAAATGGTAAGTACTTTACTTGAAAAAATCATCGAAAATGCTGCACCCTGTAGATTTTTTTTGATTCAAAGTATCGTGCATGCTTTAACTCTTGAAAGTAAAAAAATAAATATTATAATAATAATATACAACATTTTCAACTGAACTTTTAAACACTCAGAACTTAGTATAAGAATGTCAAGAATATCTGAAGGGTAGAAAACATGTAATAGACAATCATTGTGGAAACTTTGCACAACCCTGTAAGTAAATATGAAGGCTACACAATTCAACCAGACAATCTTCTTATGCACATTCATACCAACAGATATACTAGTCAAAACTATTGTACTTACATTAGAGGCCGACATTTTCAACATTTTTTAACAAATAATTTTAAAACATTTTTTTTTCTTCACAATAAACTTAATCACAAAATAATAATGCAGTAAAATCGTATGCATAGGTTGAAAATGCGGACACAATTCTATTGCGATATTTAATAGTTCTGCTGAGTAGCCGAAATGATTCAACAACTATTGAATGTGTAATTTTGCAAGTCTACAACTTTTCTTCGTGTTTACCTTTAAAATAATTGTCATTAGTCACTAATTCATATACAGGATGCATACAAAAATTAAAGCAAATATCACGATTTTAATTTTATTTAATAGTAACCTTTTATTTATATTACATCATTTTACTGAGGCTCGTGTGTTTACAAATTTAATATGTAATATAACGCAAATAACGCCTGCCAAGTTACGTTTTTGATTCAAGCATGTAACGTGTTTCCGTCAACCATTCTAACTTGTTAGAATGTTGATATAAATACGTAACGTATTTGAATCAAACATTCAAACAAGTTAGAATGTTTGACGGAAATACGTTACTTAGCAGACTTGTACAGGGTGGTTTTTTTGCATTGATATTATAGGGTATAGGCTAAACGGTACGAGATACAAAAAAACTAAAATAAGTGTTCTCTTTTTTAGTGTTTAGTCTAATGGCGCAATAAGATCTACACTAACTAGATTGGTTTAGAAGATACAGGGTGATTTTCAAAATCTGCCGATTTTTATTATCTCTTATGACTCGGTTATTTATGGAGATACAAATAAAATTTAAATACGAAAGTTTTATGATTTTACACGTAAAATCCAGTGGTGTATTTAAAAAATATATAGATGTTTTAATTTTTGAGATATTATCAAAACTACTGTTTTCTTAAATGGGACACCCTATATTTGAGTATCTCAAAAAATTGCATTTTTTCTTGTGATTGCAACAATACTTCGTTTGTCCTAAATAGCTAAAATATCAAAATACAAAAAAAAAATATATTTTCTAGATGGCCATGAATTGAATTCTTTAAGCGTTTGCTTTTGTTTGTTTACATGTCATAAAATTCAAGATTAATTACGTATTGGTTTTGACATTTTCGATTATACTTCTTTAAAAATGAAGTCTAAAATGAATATTTGCTAAAACTATGAAAATATAAACATTTTAGGTCTTTATTTTCATTACCCTCAATATAGCCGTTATGAAAATAAAGATGCGTCTTTATTTTCATAACGGCTATATTGAGGGTAATGAAAATAAAGGCCTATATTTTGAGAGTTATCCGAACTGATGAAATATTTCAAAGATTATATTACAATTTAAGTGAGTGTGGATAATTTGGAAAACCAAGAGGTAAGATTTACAGAAAGGAAAATAAAGATCCGACGGTATCTAGCCGTAATATTGAAAAATATATTGGCACAAGTAAATTAAACGTTTTCGCCAAAATTGGCAGTTAGTAAGTGCCCTAACATATGGCTATTGTGTGCTGGAACACCGTCTTGTTGTAAATAAACATTATTTCTTATAGCCAATGGCACGTTATCCAACTTGATTATTACACATTCTTCCAAAATTTAGATTTATCCTTTAGCATTCAAATTTTCGTTAAAAATCCTGTAGTTAAGGACTCTGTTTTGATAAAGCGCCACCCATACATGGAACCCAAACCATCCTTGTTGCACCCTGGCGACCGTCTGATAAGGATTTATGTTTGACCAATATCAATTGTTCTGTCGATTAAAAATTCTAAACGCCGCTCTGCATCTCCAGGATGCAAGTTATAAAACTTTATTATTTTATACGGTTTATACGTATGCTTGCTTACAGTTTATCAAACGTTTAATTTTCTTATGCCAATATATTTCTCAATATTACGGCTAGATACCGTTCAATCTTTATCTTCCTTTTTGTAAATCTTACCTCTTGGTTTTCCAAATGATCTATACTCACTTAAATTGTGATATACATATATTTGAAATATTTCTTTTTCTGGCTGTCGTCGGTCCGGATAACGCTCAAAATATAGGTCTAAAGCTGCGACTTTATTTTCATTACCCTCAATATAGCACCCAAAATGTTTAATTTTTCATAGTTTATAAAAATATTCAATTTAGACTGCTATTTTAAAGAAATATCATCGAAAATATTTCGTTAACAACGGAATATCAAAACCAATAAGTAATTAATATTAAATTTTATGACATGTAAACAAACAAAATCAGAAGCTTACAGAATCCAATTCATGGCCATCTAGAAAATCTGTTTTTTTGTTTTTTGGTATTTTAGCTATTTAGGACAAAACAAAATATCAAGTGTTACATATTTTTGCAATCGCAAGAAAAAATGCATTTTTTTGAGGTACTCAGATACTGGGTGCCCCATTTAAGAAAATACTAGTTTTGATAATATCTCAAAAATTCAAACATATATATATTTTTTTAAGTACGCCACTGGATTCTACGTAAAAAGTCATAAAACTTTTATATTTAAATTTTGTTTGTATCTTCATAAATAACCAAGTCATAAGAGATAATAAAAACCGGCAGATTTTGAGAATCACCTTGTATCTTCTAAACCAATCTAGTTAGCGTAGATCTAATTGCGCCATTAAAGTAAACACTAAAAAAGAGAACGAGACACACATCTTAGTTTTTTTGTATCTCTTACCGTTTAACCTATACCCTATAATATCAACGAAAAACAACCACCCTGTATATAAACATATTATTTGTTTGAAGTTTCATTTATTTTTTTCAGTGTACGTATGCATATCCCGATAATTACAGCGTTCGGTAAATTTGCAGGAATTCATTGTTTTTATAAAAGCAGTAAATTTAAAGCTTCTATCGAGAGCTGGAAGCTTGATTAAGCATGAAGTAAAATTTAAAATTTAGAAAAATTTGGCTTGTTTGACTAACGAAGCGGAGCGACCAATCCCATTTTCAAGGTTTTCTAAACTCAAAATTTTACTTCATGCACCATGCGCATACAACACTGATTTAAAAGGGAACTTCAAAATATACTGAGATCAAACTTCTCAGGTTAATAAATATTAAAAATCTTTATTTCTTAAAAAAACAAATTAAAAACAAGAATTACTACAAAATGTATTTTATTTCTGTAAGTATTATATTCTATAAACATTTATTACATTCAAATATAAAAATATTGTCAATTTATATTTAAATTACACAATATATTTTTTGTAAACGTTACAAATTAATGCAATATCAGTCAATAGGATGGAAAAATTACATTAAAAAAGGGATTAATATTGCTTATTGAATCACATTTTCTAAATATATAGGATTATTATTAATTTGTTTACGTTAATATTGTTAAGTCGGTTAACACAAGTTAAAATTATCACATGTAGTCATAATGATCATTTGTTAATTAAATTTTAATTTTAGAACCAGTTGCATAAAATATTTGAAAATTTGTTCATCTGTGTTAAATTTAACGTATATGTTATTAACCTCACATTTTAAGTATACAAAACAAATACTAAATCAGCTTAGAAGTTATATATACGTTAGATTAGATTAGAATCAGCCTAAATGTGTAATGTATGTTCTAATGAATTGTAAAAATGTTGATTTACTTTTTAAAGATAAATGACAGTTTACACATTTTTCAAATATTTTATACAATAGCCTATTGGAAAAGCTGATTTCAAATAATTTTTCCTACGACCGCTCCCGAAAACAGACATATCGTCGCAATACCTTTCCATTGAAAGTTGTCTATTGTATATTTATATTTTGACAAGTAATGTCCCGCTTGAAAATTGAGTTTTCAAAACTAGTTTTGAAAGTGAAATCCTCAAACGTCAGTGTCAAAATTATTAAAACAAAATAAGTAGTGACGAAAAACAATTAACGCTGCCGCTTTTTGGTCGTATTAAAACAAAATAAGTAGTGACGAAAAACAATTAACGCTGCCGCTTTTTGGTCGTAGGAAAAGCAGAGTTCTGAAAGCTACATTGCATGCTCATATCTTGCATTTTTTACTCAGCCTGGGGCTCGTAAATGCAATTTGGTATTCTCATGCAAACCGAAGCTTTCAAAACTTGTCAAACAATCTACTATTATTTTTGTATTATCGTGTTAGAAAAGTTTTAAGTTTATTGGAGCAGCACACATTTTCAGATTATTTCAGCAACACACATTTAAAAAAAAAAAAATTCTAGCAGTCTTGATTTCAAGCTATTTAAATTGATTTGATATTTAAAATGTATTTTTAAAGGATTCGTACCCCTGATTAAAAAAAACAGGATTCTAATTTTTTATTCGATTCAAATTTTTCTATTACGAATCCTTAATTAGAGTATTCGTTATTCGAATCATATTAGGTTATTCGGACTTTGCTAAATATCAAGTAGCTTGAAAATCAAATCAAGTATCTTATCAAATCGATTAGCTTGAACATCAAGTTAAGTTGGATACAAATCAAGTCAGACTGTAACACTCTAGTACTTACATACAAACACAAAATAATTTTTTTTTAATCACACAACTAAAGTTATTCACACACATTTGTTTTAAAAAGCCTATTTCCTGAATAGTTGGTATATAGGTTTGAGCGCTGTATTAATCTGCCTGTTAACTTTCTTAATCGCTTTGTTATAGTTAAAACTTCCGTAACCGCCTCCTGCTCCAAAGCTAAGCCCTGGATTGTAGTAACCTCCATATCCCGGAGAACCTGCAACATAGTCACCACGTCTCAATTTATTCATGTAAACTTCGGGGATTTCATCGTGGTCCTCATGCACAGGTTTCTCATCTAAAGAAGTATTACTATTATCACTAGAAGTGTTACTGTTATCATTATTATTGTTATTAGTGTCGGTGTTTGTGTTAATTGTGTCTTGCACGTATTGGACAGTGTTATCGTTTTGTGAGGGTCTGTTAGAGTTTGAGTTTGAGAATAGGGAGGAAAAGCTGTTTATGATGCTCCCGTCGAAAAGACCCAAACCAAGGATACCACCACCGTTACCGCCTCCTTGATTGAAGGGAGGTCTGCTTATAGCGTTGCTTATTCCTGAAACTGCGTCTTGTACTATGCTTTGTGGGCGATTACCTTGGAAAATACCTGAAATACAAGAAAACAGAATAACAGACTTATTACTTTACAACAGTACTGTGTTAGGTACGTATTGTAATCATGCCAATAAACCGACTATCAAATGTTGGTATTTCTTTACGTTTTGAGGTCCCCTGAGTACGATTTTGCTATTTTTACGATAATGTCTGTGTGTATTTGTGTATGAACACGATAATTTCTAAACTGTGTACCGAAGATTGATCTCAAATTTATGTTTCAGACCTTGGTTGTAAGAAAGACCGCCGGATATTTTGGTCCAACACCGACTTAGGTAAAAGTTACATCAATTTTTATTTTTCATTATCATTAAAACCAGAAACATAAGATTAAATGGGTAGTTAATATATATATATATATATATATATATATATATATATATATAACCAGATAAGAAATAACAGCGCATTAGGTCATGATGTAAAAGTTATTTTTTCATCAAGTGAGTGTGCAAGGAGGACAGAAGACGACGACGATCGTTTCGCTCTTTTTATGAGCTCCTCAGGCCGCCACATCCATCATCCCATACACACTCACTTGATATTTAGAAGTTGTATATATACTGATTTCGCTAACTATAAGCCGGTATTGACGTCAGTATTTATAATTGCTACTGCATTGATAAGGGCATTGATCTCATTTTGCTTCTACAGTTAGTTTCGGTTTTTAGTTTAAACCATCGACTAGCATCGGAGCGGCGAGAAACCCGAACCAATGCGATGATAATATTCAGAGCGCCGAATTAAATTAAATAAATTAGAATTAACGACCTGCTTTTTAGTACCAGATAAGAAATAACAGCGCATTAGGTCATGATGTAAAAGTTATTTTTTCATCAAGTGAGTGTGCAAGGAGGACAGAAGACGACGACGATCGTTTCGCTCTTTTTATGAGCTCCTCAGGCCGCCACATCCATCATCCCATACACACTCACTTGATATTTAGAAGTTGTATATATACTGATTTCGCTAACTATAAGCCGGTATTGACGTCAGTATTTATAATTGCTACTGCATTGATAAGGGCATTGATAAGGGCATTGATAAGCAAAATGAGATCAATGCCCTTATCAATGCAGTAGCAATTATAAATACTGACGTCAATACCGGCTTATAGTTAGCGAAATCAGTATATATACAACTTCTAAATATCAAGTGAGTGTGTATGGGATGATGGATGTGGCGGCCTGAGGAGCTCATAAAAAGAGCGAAACGATCGTCGTCGTCTTCTGTCCTCCTTGCACACTCACTTGATGAAAAAATAACTTTTACATCATGACCTAATGCGCTGTTATTTCTTATCTGGTACTAAAAAGCAGGTCGTTAATTCTAATTTATTTAATTTAATTCGGCGCTCTGAATATTATCATCGCATTGGTTCGGGTTTCTCGCCGCTCCGATGCTAGTCGATGGTTTAAACTAAAAACCGAAACTAACTGTAGAAGCAAAATGAGATCAATGCCCTTATCAATGCAGTAGCAATTATAAATACTGACGTCAATACCGGCTTATAGTTAGCGAAATCAGTATATATACAACTTCTAAATATCAAGTGAGTGTGTATGGGATGATGGATGTGGCGGCCTGAGGAGCTCATAAAAAGAGCGAAACGATCGTCGTCGTCTTCTGTCCTCCTTGCACACTCACTTGATGAAAAAATAACTTTTACATCATGACCTAATGCGCTGTTATTTCTTATCTGGTACTAAAAAGCAGGTCGTTAATTCTAATTTATATATATATATATATATATATATATATAAATATATATATATATATATATATATATATAAATATATATATATATATATATATATATATACCGGGTGTGGCACTTAAGACGCCTCGGACCATAGCTCCTTTACGATAAAAGCTATCGAAAAAAATCTAAGAGCAAAGTGGTGCATAATTACCGTCGCTATGTTTCAAAAATATTTCTAATCATCAGTGGCGTGCCGTACTCCAGTGGCGTACCAAACTTATGTTTTTTCAAATGGAATGCCCTATTTTTTTATTGCAGATTTCGAAAGTGCTCGAAGAGTACTTATTTTTTTATCTAACATGTTATACCCTTCACTTTAGTGGTTTCGCTGTTATAACCCCTTCTTTCAAAATTGCACCCCATTTTTGAGATTGTTTTGTAGAGAAACTAATTGACGCCGGCGCCTAAATTTTGAATTGAGGTACAGGTTAAGACCTCGTATACCTTCACATAATTTTTTTTTCAGGTAATTTATGGAAAAAAAAAAATTTTTGATTGAACTTCGCATGTTGTCATTTTTTTCGAAAATTTCAAATGGCACCCCCCTAAAAAAATTACAGCGTTGTACAGCCAAAACTCTAAATTTTTCATTGGTACAAAAAAAATTACACATTGCATAACAAAATTTCGGAGAGAAAAGGAATTTCATCGCAAATGTCGGGAAACGTTTGATATGAAAAATGCAGATAAAGAAAATTTAACAACTTAAACTAAATGTTCGAAATGACGACCTTCCTGCTGGAGGCATAACCGCAACTTCGACTCACAGGCTCTAGACACTGCCCTAAGCACTTCTGGTGATATAACGCGGAAAGCCGCACGGATTCTCTCCCTTATATCCTCGACAGTAGCTGGTACCGTCCTGTAAACCTCGTCTTTGATATGGCCCCAAAGGAAGAAGTCAAGGGGTGTGAGGTCTGGTGATCTTGGCGGCCACCTCACAGGACCCCCACGACCAATCCAGGAGTCCGGAAACGTTTCATCGAGAATTTCCCGAACGACACGGCTATTATGTGCAGGAGCTCCATCGTGCTGGAAAACTATCTGTCGTAGAGCGGCTTGAGGGACATTTTCCAAGAGATCATCCAAGTCGTCGCGAAGGAACCTCAAATAACTGTTGCCGTTCAGGTGCCCCTCGATGAAATAAGGACCCAAAAGGTGTTCTCCAAGTATGCCTCCCCAAACATTCAGCGACCATCTTTGCTGGTGGTTTATCATTCGCATGGCATGTGGGTTTTCATCGGCGTAATAATGGTAGTTGTGGCGATTGACATGCCCATTTCTATGGAACGTCGCTTCATCAGAAAATAATACGCGCATAAGAAATGATTCCTCCTGCTCAATTTTGTTGATAGCTCACAAGCAGAAATCTTGCCTCGCATGAAAATCTTGAGGTTGCAATTCTTGGTGCTGTTGAATCTTAAATGGACGGAATTTGTACTTATGAAGAACACGATGTACGGATCGCCTTGAAATATCGTGATTCCTACTAATATCACGGATACTGGTATGAGGATCTTCAATAACTGCCTCCAGAACCTGCAGTTCATTATTTTCGGTAAAAACTGTCTTCTTTGTAACTCTCCTTGGCCGTTTCACACTTCCCGTAGTAGTAAATCTCTCCGACACTTTTTGAAACGCACGTTCATTTGGATGTGCCCTGTGCGGATATCTCGCAACGTACATTCGTGACGCCAAGAAACAATTCTTGTTACATTCTCCAAGAATAAATATCATGTCAACCATTTCCTCTTGAGTTCGGAACATTTTTAGAACGTTTATCAAAAATGACTTATGGCTGCTACTGGCGTCTAATAATTTACTTTGACAATTACCAATCTTTTGTTTTCCCATGGCACTCTTGGGAACGGAAAACGTTTCCCGACATTTGCGATGAAATTCCTTTTTTCTCCGAAATTTTTTTATGCAATGTTGTAATTCTTTTTGTACCAATGAAAAATTTTGAGTTTTGGCTGTACAACGCCGTAGTTTTTTTAGGGGGGTGCCATTTAAAATTTTCGAAAAAAATAACAACATGCGAAGTTCAATCCAAAATTATTTTTATTCCATAAATTACCCGAAAAAAAATTATGTGAAGGTATACGAGGCCTTAACCTGTACCTCAATTCAAAATTTAGGCGCCGGCGTCAATTAGTTTCTCTACAAAACAATCTCAAAAATGGGGCGCAATTTTGAAAGAAGGGGTTATAACAGCGAAACCGCTAAAGTGAAGGGTATAACATGTTAGATAAAAAAATAAGTACTCTTCGAGCACTTTCCAAATCTGCAATAAAAAATAGGGCATTCCATTTGAAAAAACATAAGTTTGGTACGCCAAATATATATATATATATATATATATATATATATATATATATATATATATATATATATATATAAGGTCACCCGGGGTAAGTGGAGCCCCTAATTTTATTAGATCAATTTTGATTTGCATCAGCGTAGGAAGTTGAACTTTAAGAAACATAACATTTGGCGAGAATATCAACATGACTATAAAATAACATCAGGCAAATGTCTACAACTCGTCTGATAGCAGCTTCTTCTTATCAACACAATGTATATATATATCAGATGCTGTGGGTTACAGTTACCCCATGCAAAGGGGGAAGTGTAACCCATGCATGGGGCAAGTGTAACTATTACCTGATTTTCTGTATAAGAAACATTATAATGTGAAAGGGCAAGTGTATACCAAGTTTGTGAATTCATTTTATATTAATGCTCAGAAAATATTTTATTTAAATATAGTAAACAACATTGAAATCATTGGTTTTACATTAAGATAAACAGTAAGAGTCAAAGCTAATATTGAACTTGATTCTTCCTCTTTTATCTACAACTGGAGGTGGTAAAAACTTGTATATTTCTTTAGGATTATTGATACTAGTGTCATCAACATGTGGCCAGTAGAACGAGGAGGAAGAATCAATTCTTCTAGCAAATTTAACGTAGAGGCAAGGTTCCTTTTCGGTAACCTGAGCAACATACATCTTGGTCGTTTTCTTTGACGAAAGCTTTACAATCATCCAATCATTCGCAGATAATGAATTACAATCTTTGTCTATTAATTTCATGAATTCATCATCATTTGTTTTTTCTTGGATTTCATCAGTCATATTACCATCATCTGATTCATCTTCAATAAACTCGACTTGTTCTTCATTATCATCGTCGTCACTATCGATTGTAAGAGTGATTTGATTCTTTTGTTTGTTTTGGCTTTTTCGGGAATTTTTATTTTCTGCTTCTTTATCTGCTAATTTTTGTATTGCTTCGGCCGATGTAATTATCTCTGCTCCTGAACAGATACGCTTACTTTTAGTTTTCACTTGAGGAACTTGTTTCAATTGTTGTAATAATAATGTTTCAAATGATTTTGTTCGTGCATGTGGTAATGGAGAAGAGTTTTCAGGATGAAAGACGACAGATTCTTGTGCAGGAGATGGTGAATCTGGTCTACTTTCTTTATGTGGTGGTCTTGACGTCCTAGCACGGGATGTCGAAAGCACATATGCGGCAGTTTCTTGCTCTAAATAAGTTAACCAGTTAAATTAAAACAACTGGCCTTGTAGCATGAATATTTCGCAGAAAATTTCTTGTGAAGTAATTTTTGAAAGTTTCCGCTTCCATCCAACCATTTTTTGTTGCAGCATAAGTCATTCCATTAAATCCTTCAGACTCGGGTGACATCCACGAGTCCCAAACATTTTTCCCTTTAAACACTATTAAAGGTGGAAGTTTTTCGCCAGAAGCATTTGCAGCCATTAAGGCTGTGATGTTCTCTTTGCCTGGACCGCTTGTTGCTCTGTGAGAAGGCATTCCTGTTGCTCCAAGAACCTTAACTCGGGAGGGGTCCAAGCAAAAACTAGTTTCATCCAAGTTCCAAATCTCTGTTGGGGCAACATTGGTAGTAACTTCTTTGAGAATTGTAAAGTATTTATAAATTACAAATACTTTATAAATTACAAATACTCTTCTTTCTAGGAGCTTCTACCGCTTGAGGCTTCTTGAGACTCAAGTTGTGAGTTTTTTTGAACCGTATAAAAAAATCATCCCCGGGTACGCCGTCTTTGAAAGGCGTAACTAGATTATTTTCAGGAATGTATTGGCCTATTGTCTCTAAGAATTCCCTTTTGGAGAGACCAAATCCCCATTTCTCCATGGTTTTCAGACCATTTGCAATTTTTACCTCATCTTCCAGAGCAAGAGCTGTGGGTCGGCCTTGTGATTGGCTTTTTACGCCCCTTTGTCCCTTAAAATGCTTAAAAAGTGTTGATTTAGGTATTTTGTACAACTTTGCGGCTCGGTACACTGTTAATTCACCGTTTCTTACATATGTTAACGCATTTTCTAATGTTTTACGCATATATGGAGGCGGTGCCGTTTTTCGCTTATAATATCGTACCATTTCTGTAATAAGTCAGAAACAACACAATAAATATAAATGAAATTGCCAATTCTTGGTTGCAGAATACTTCAAACATTAAAAGTGCGATTCAATGAGTGTTTGTAAGACTAACTTGTTGTAGATTGCGAAAAGAATCGCAATTTTAATGTTTGAAGTATTCTGCAACCAAGAATTGGCAATTTCATTTATACTTATGTTTGAACGGTAACGTGACCGCCAGTCTAAGGTGTCAAATTGTTTAGAGGGAATGGCAAAGCTATACTGATGAGAGATAAATCTCGAAACGCGTCCATAGATGGCCTGAATAATTTGACCCATATTGTTACATTTGCAGTAGGTTACTGTATGTAACAGCAATCACTTGTTGTATAATTCAATGTCCGTCGGGGTATTTGCCCGGGAAGTAGTTGTTTCAATGAGTGTTTGATATAGTCTTTGTAAGACTAACTTGTTGTAGATTGCGAAAAGAATCGCACTTTTAACACAATAAATACTTGCTTACTTATCCAAAACTATTTGGGGTAAATGTAACCCACTTGTTCCACTTACCCCTGTAGTACTGGTTCCACTTACCCCTGCAGTATTTTTTTCCGGGGCAAGTGGAACCCATGTGGTTTTAGAGGTTAAATATTTAAAACGATTGTAACTATAATCACTTTCCTTCCTAGATATTTATGAACAAACACTTACCTCAAAAATATTCGGCAATTTCTTGAAATTAGGTATTTACAATCGTGAACCCAATTATGAAATTAGCTTCTAGTTAACCGAATTTGCAACACACTGAATAACATGAGGTTTTACGGGTAACAGTTGCATTGACACTTTCAGCGCGCCAAACATATCTAGAAGATAGTAATACAATAATGTACCGGCAGGTGCCGCCACCTTACACTTATTTAAAACAATTATAATATGCATAGGTTCCACTTGCCCCCAATTTACACTTACCCCGGGTGACCTTATATATATATATATATATACTCAATGACATTAGAAGCGTAACACCAAGAAGGAATGATTTTTTTGAATTCATATTTTAGCAACAGAGTGACTATATTTAAAGCATACATTGATAACAATTTCAACCTTGTGCCTTTTATATTTATTGTGAAAAAAAAAAATCACTTTTTCTTTTTTGATAAAACTATTTATATGAGCTGTTTAGTACAGATGTTTTTAGTTTTCGTGTTTCTGTTGAGTGTGTTAAGCTTAAATAAAATGCCTCGAGTCCGAAGACGTCCACAATATCACCATTTGAGCGATTTTGACCGGGGTCGAGTTGTTGCTTATCGAGATGTCGGTATGTCCTATCGCGAAATTGCCCGCCGTATTGATTCCACTGCAGCAACTGTAATACGTGTGTATCAGGTATGGACAGAAGAAGGTAGAGGAGCAAGAAGAAGACCAATTGGTCAACCAAGGCGTACCACAGAACGTCAAGATCGGCGCTTAAGACAAATAGCCCTGCGAGACCGTTTCGCTACTACACGTCAAATCGGTGATCAATGGATTGGAGAAGAAGGTAGGCCCGTTAGTATGCGAACCTTATATCGCCGCATTCAATCCTTTGGGATTCTTTCGTACCGTCCAAGATTAGTGCTTCCTTTAACAGCGAGATACTGTCGCCAAAGGTTGGACTGGTGCAGAGAACGGCAGCATTGGGAGGCAGAATGGCACGATGTCGTATTCAGCGATGAATCACGATTTTGTCTAGGCACGCATGATGGCCGTAGATGGGTACGACGCTACCGTGGAGAACGACCTGATCTTAGGTTTGCTATTGAGAGGCATGTACACAGGACTGCTGGAGTAATGGTTTGGGGGGCTATTGCTTATGGTAGTCGATCACCTCTTGTATTCATTCGAGGCAGTATGACAGCTGCGCGTTATGTTGAAGACGTCATACGACCGACTTTGTTGCCTTATTTAGATGGCCGCCCAGACGTACTTTTTCAACAAGATAACGCACGTCCCCATATTGCTCGTCGAACTATGAACTTTCTTAATGAAGCTGGTGTTAATGTTTTGGCGTGGCCGCCCCGTTCGCCGGATTTAAATCCCATTGAACATGTGTGGGATATCATGGGAAGAAGAATATTCTCTTAGCACCATCCTCCACAGACTCTAGCGCAGTTGATCGATGAAATTCAAGTTCCTTGGAACGAGATGCCTCAAGAAGACATCGACCATCTCATTTTGTCGATGCCCAGACGTCTACAGGAGTGTATACAGCAAAGGGGTCGCCAAACACATTATTAATTTTTTTTAGATTGTTTTTTAATACAATTTCTTGAAAATGTAATCATTTTATTCTTGATGTAAGACTACCATACTGGCAAAAAATCATAACTCCTTCTGGGTGTTACGCTTCTAATGTCATTGAGTATACATTGCCCTGTCATAAGTTCTATCCCTCATAAAAATGTATGTAAATAAAAAAACATAAATGAGACAGACAAATTAATTTTTATGTTACTTATTCGTTAGTAAGTTAGCAACTTAAAGATATAAAAAACTATTATAAATGGGCTTTAATACATTTCTTCAGCCGATCCGGCCAATCATCTACAACCGCACGGAGACTTCTAGAGGTATTGAGGAAGGTGCTACCTTTACCAAATATCATATTCGACAATTAAAAATATTAGTTATTTAATATTGGTAGATTGTAAAAAGGTTTATTATTTTGTTATATTATGTTGGTAACAATTAATTAAATAAAATAAATTTAAAAATTGTGCTAATTCTACCATTTGTAATAATTAATTTTAGACAAAGTATGATTAAAATTGCCAAAAATATTGAAAGTGTGATTCTTTAAACGATCTACAACTATTTTGTCTTACAAAGACCCATCCAAACGCTAATTGATAACAACTACTTTCCTAGCCAATATCAGTATTCGTAGTGTAGTAGGGCAATAGCCTGACTTTAAGTTCATGTCCGGAAAACCCCGATAAAACACATTTTTAAAATTTATATTACTAGATCGAAGACTGCCAGACCTCCCAGATTTTTTTTGTGTCTACCCTTAAAAATCATAAAAATACTGATGAAAAGAACTTAAATCTAAATAACCTTTTTGACATTGATAATAAAAGAATTAAAATGCTATCAACTACAGGATATATACCTTATAGGTCAAATTTTCTTCAAAAGTTACATATATATTATCGTTGATAGCGTTGTAACAAAATAAATAAAATTTGACATGTTTCATTGTATTCATAATTTAATATCCGGCTTTCTATTAGCACGAGCAGTAGCTATTTCAATGAATATTTATTGCCTTATCAGTCATATTAATTAAAAGTAGATGATTGCGGTTTATACGTATATTATCGTAACTTTATATTTTATGTAAACTAAAATCGTAAGCTAATTGGTTCGAATTCCAAATAGTTTTAAATTTGAAATCTACTTAATGAATCCTCATTTTAAATGTTTTTGAATACAGATACATGTTCTTCAATTAATTAATTCTAGTACAAACAGCTTTTGAATACAAGTCTACAGAGAATGAATTATTTTTATAACAATTACTTAAATATATCTTAAATATTTTAAAACGTTATTAGGCTTTTTGTATTGTATTATCAAAATTATTGTTTTCAAATGAATCTTGAGAAAAAATCTAAAAAAACGTATTGTTATTATAAATATTAATTTAGTGGTCACACGTAAATTTCAAACAAAATATTTTTGCTATCCGAAACATGAATATAATAAGGAAAACTTGAAAATAAGCTTATGATTATTGTCTAGCAAGGGTTCACCCTATTTCTTTAAACATTCAGTGAATATTTCGAGTTTAGAAAATCCTGAAAATTTGGATTTGGGCGCGGATTTGGTATATCCTTATATACCTACAGAAAGATTTAAATTTCTGATAGATACGCCGATATTACTAGTAGCATTATATCTCATCACAATCAGACATTAGGACATAAGTATAGTTACACATTACCTCCTAGTCCACCTCCATTACCATGACTCCCTAAAATCCCTCCGCCGTGACTTCCTAACAATCCACCGCCACCTCCACCCCCGTGACTTCCTAACAATCCACCTCCATTTCCATGACTGCCTCCCAGCAACCCACCAGATCCATGTCCTCCACCGCCTCCTCCAAAAAGAGGTTTATGAGGTCTGTGTGGCTTCTGCGGACGGTGTCCACCTCCTAATCCTCCTCCTCCTCCCAGGAAATCCTGTTGAGGGTAACTATGTAGACCTCCACCACCGCAATTTACGTGGTAATTAACGTTGACATATTGAAGAGAGAGGAAACGTCCATCGACGTCTCGACCGCACGGACCTCCTCCTCCACCGTACTGGGGTCGTCTTCTTTTGTGTAGTCTTCTATCTTCGATTTCATCGTAATCTTGGGCGAAGGTGCCAATGATTATCGTAAGGTATATCAAGCATTTCGTCTGAAAAAAATTGCATTGATTGTAAATAAAAACAAAATTATTTTCTGTAGTTAAATGTTAGAGTTTTATGAAATATATACATACATTTAAAATATGACCAAGACAACATCTTTGTTCAAAAGTTTAACCATTGAATAAAGTTATATAATTCTTCTTTCATCGGTTTAGCGTAATGTATTGTTGTAGAATATATATGCAGGGTGATTCTCCATAAATCCCCCCTCCCCTATAACTTGGTTATTTCTGGATCGATTTGAAAAATTGAAAAAAAGGTGTTTAATAGTATATTGTACAATGAGCATATAATGATAGCTATTAATCACGAGAACGAGGTTTGCGAAACGAACCGAAGACGAGTGGAGCAAGTCGTTCGAGTGATTAATAGCTATTATATGCGAGTTATACACTATACTTTGTTCACGATACCAACAATATACAACACAACATTTATTATATATATTTATCAAATACGCGTCAGTTTTAATGGTCGGTTTTGCTTTTTAATAATTTGACAGATAAATTATGACAGATTGCGGTAGTATGATTTGAATGTGTAATAGGGTTGATTCCACTTTAACACAAATATGAACAATCGTTCAACAATAAACAATACTCACACAGTATATCTTTTCGCCTAAGTTATATAGAAAGACGCTCTTTGCACAAAAAAAGAACTCTTTCGTTTGAATGAGGTTTTCACAGTGTTTCCGTTTATTCCGCTTTAAAAAAACACTCGCGACGATGATTTATGTTTACAAACGCGTTCTACGCGGGTTAAACTAGTGAGAGCGGCGAAGATGTTGACGCGTTACTTCGTACTTTAAAAAAATGGCGTCGACGACGTCATCACCACCATGATCAAATGTAAGACAAAAAAACTGATTTGACTAGCACAGCGCTGTTACTGCATAGTGGCAAAAAATCTAACTAGGCAATTATTTAAATTCGTGTTTAGAAACCACATTTATCACGCAAATACCGTGTTTAATGTAGTTGAGTGTTAAATGCACCCAATTTATGCTGCCCACACAATTAAATAATGCACATATTATAAGATTGTCGTGAACAAAATAAACTAACTATTGGGTAGTTGATTTTTTTAAACGGAACACCCTGTATTTCATTTTACAATTGGTTAGAGATTTTAATTAGGAATACAAAGATACCGAGCTGGATAGGGTTCTTTTGAACGAATAAGGAGATATAGCCGATTTTCTGATACACACTCATAACGAAAATTTAAAGTAGTTATTAAAAACGAGACATATCATGCAACGAAATTGAAAAGGATATTATTTGAAACAGAAACTAATGATTTAATAAAGAATAACAAAAACTTATAGCAATTATTGTATGTGAGAACTAGAACAAATTTAGGCAACAAAATGTACTCATGTTGATTTAAGATTGACACTAACATGACGTCTCATCGTTCTTAAAATATAAAAACGAATTATTATTGACTTTCTGCAAAAAATGTAGTCTGTTTATGACTGTCCTATACTCATTGAAAGAACTACTTCCTGAGGTAATACCCCGACGGGTATTGAATTATACAATGATTATTTGAGTTATACAACAGATTTACTGTTTTTATGCATAATTTATATACAAATTGTAACATCAGGATATTCAAATTTTTAAAAAAATTACAGGGAATGAATATCAATTGAAAGAATTTTAGGGGATGGGGTGCATTTATGGTAAATCGCCCTGACGTTCACAATTTCAGTATTTTATCGGTACAAAATAAAATGTGGCTACTTCACACTGCATTCTTACGTTTGTTGTATTACAGCTGAAAATAGTTACTTATAGAGGATGTTCTAAATAATGTGTGCACCATTGCTAACGTTGTTATTATTAAGGCTACAGGATTGTTTAAATAGGAAGTACGAAATTTTAATGGCGAATGCGATGGTCAAAACAAAAAAATAATTAAACCTCCTATTTTTAAGATATTGACCAAATACCTACACATTTTTTAAAAATAAAACATCCTGTGTTAGTTATTGACTGATTTCAATGAACTAAAAAACAAAGTCAATGACTGTTTCAATACTATAAATTGACAGTAATTATATATTTTTTTAAATAGTAGCCAACTTTAAATTTTTAAATAAATATATACATACATTTCTCATTTTATTATATTAGATATTGTGTTTCTGAATTCATTTATGCCTAATATGTTGATTTTTATTTAATACTTATGCCAGAAAAAAATGATTATAAATCATGTTCACATGATTTTTTGGCAATAAATTTAGTGTGCCTTGAAAAAAATCGCCTTTTAATACTGTTTAAATTGTTTATTAGTTAATATTTAATCCGTATGTTCCGTAAACTAATTTATTATACATTCACAGTTTAATTTTTAAATGTAACTTTAATATTAAATAAATATTTCTTTTATGTTTTAAATACATATAATGTATAAATTTTCAGGCATTCATGGATTTTATAAAAGAGTTCAATTTAGAGTTCGAACGAGTGTTTCCACTCCACTCGTAATTTTATATATTATGTTTAAAGTGTGCAAACTATAAGAAGCGTAAGCTTATTTTCTCGAATTCAAATAGTTTTGAATTTGAATTTATCTTGTTTAAAATTTCGAGTTTAGAAAAGCCTGGAAATTTGGTTTGGTCGCGTAGCGAGAAGCGCGGAGTGACCAAACCAAATTATCATTAAACACTGAAATATTGTGAAGTTAGAAATACACTTTAAAAATGAGTAATAATCAAAATATTTAAATAACAAACATTTTTCTTCACACATTCTCAAGTAAGGTCAAATAATACAATGCCAATGTATCAACTTAACTTAGTAATTAAAAAATATTATAATAATGTTGCGTTATTCATAATTATTAAATTGTACATTAAGTTGCAATGTAGGTCTTATTTGTTGGGTTGTTATTGTTCATGTTTGACATAACCGCACAATAAATGATATTTGATACTTTTTTACAAGGCACACTAATTATAATTTTTGAAAAATATAATTTGACATAGAAGATTTATTTTAATTTTTTTTCTACAAAAATATTGAACAAAAAACAAGAATTTGGGCATTATTGAATTTAGAAAAATTATGTCTAATGTAATAAAATTTAAAAATTGTAGGCATCTATTCAAAAATGATAAGTGAGCTATTATTTGGCAATGAAGTTATACTCAATGACATTAGAAGCGTAGCACCCAGAAGGAGTTATTATTTTAACTTGATTTTTTTCCAGTATGGTAGTCTTACATCAAGAATAAAATGATTACATTTTCAAGAAATTTTATTAAAAAACAATCTAAAAAAAAATTTATAATGTGTTTGGCGACCCCTTTGCTGTATACACTCCTGTAGACGTCTGGGCATCGACAAAATGAGATGGTCGATGTCTTCTTGAGGCATCTCGTTCCAAGGAACTTGAATTTCATCGATCAACTGTGCTAGAGTCTGTGGAGGATGGTGCAAAGAGAATATTCTTCTTCCCATGATATCCCACACATGTTCAATGGGATTTAAATCCGGCGAACGGGGCGGACACGCCAAAACATTAACACCAGCTTCATTAAGAAAGTTCATAGTTCGACGAGCAATATGGGGACGTGCGTTATCTTGTTGAAAAAGTACGTCTGGGCGGCCATCTAAATAAGGCAACAAAGTCGGTCGTATGACGTCTTCAACATAACGCGCAGCTGTCATACTGCCTCGAATGAATACAAGAGGTGATCGACTACCATAAGCAATAGCCCCCCAAACCATTACTCCAGCAGTCCTGTGTACATGCCTCTCAATAGCAAACCTAAGATCAGGTCGTTCTCCACGGTAGCGTCGTACCCTTCTACGGCCATCATGCGTGCCTAGACAAAATCGTGATTCATCGCTGAATACGACATCGTGCCATTCTGCCTCCCAATGCTGCCGTTCTCTGCACCAGTCCAACCTTTCGCGACAGTGTCTCGCTGTTAAAGGAAGCACTAATCTTGGACGGTACGAAAGAAGCCCAAAGGATTGAATGCGGCGATATAAGGTTGGCATACTAACGGGCCTACCTTCTTCTCCAATCCATTGATCACCGATTTGACGCGTAGTAGCGAAACGGTCTCGCAGGGCTATTTGTCTTAAGCGCCGATCTTGACGTTCTGTGGTACGCCTTGGTTGACCAATTGGTCTTCTTCTTGCTCCTCTACCTTCTTCTGTCCATACCTGATACACACGTATTACAGTTGCTGCAGTGGAATCAATACGGCGGGCAATTTCGCGATAGGACATACCGACATCTCGATAAGCAACAACTCGACCCCGGTCAAAATCGCTCAAGTGGTGATATTGTGGACGTCTTCGGACTCGAGGCATTTTGTTTAAGCTTAACACACTCAACGGAAACACGAAAACTAAAAACATCTGTACTAAACAGCTCATATAAATAGTTTTATCAAAAAAGAAAAAGTGAAATATTTTTTTTTTCACAATAAATATAAAAGGCACAAGGTTGAAATTGTTATCAATGCATGCTTTAAATATAGTCACTCTGTTGCTAAAATATGAATTAAAAAAAATCATTCCTTCTTGGTGTTACGCTTCTAATGTCATTGAGTATATTATTGAAACAAATCAATATTTATGTGATTTCTTAGTATTTAAACGGCTTTAGTTTTTAGTTCAATAAAATCGGTTAATAAAAAACAGAGCTATGGCGTTGGGCGTTTTTTTATCAAACATCCGTAATTTATTATATCTTGATAGGGAAAATAATTAAAAAAACATCATTACACAAAATTTACAACTGATGAAGCTATCGAGATATACTTTTTTAATAATAAAATCAAAAAGACCTGCATAGTAATAGGTCGACCAACGATATAGTGCGTTTATGACTTAAGCCAGTGATTATTGCTTGCAAAAATGTACTGACCCTTAGCCGTAAAGTTGGTATCTGCAACAGGGTACTCACAAGCATTACATGACCGTACTTTGGACGTATTTTTATTTTCATATAATAAGTAAAGACACTTGTAAATAAAACACTGTTTTACTTTGTTTAACCACTGTTTATTGCACTTAATTCTGTCACTATAGTTTCGACTATCTAGTAGTCATTCTCAAACCATAAGCAAATAAAAAAATAATCTTAAAAACTATTTATTCGGCTTCAAAGAGAGGGGTGTATGTACATTAGGTTAACCTACTTAATAAGGAGGGAAATTCCCGGATTAATGCGGGCCTTGTGTATTTCTAGAAACAGAAACCGATAACAAAATAAACTTTCTAGACCTAACTATTACAAAAATTAGCGACAAATCAAATTTTAATATACAGAGTGTCTCCGCAGGCCATAACTTCTTTATTTATTGAGCGATTTCAAAAAACAAATAAAATGGCTCCACCAGATCTACAAAGAAGCTTTGATTTGAGTTTTTACCAAATCAACTTTCATGTCAGCGAAAGTCAACTTTTTTTTTCAAATGGCTACGTATATTTTTTAAAAATTATTTAAAATTCAAATATGTACAAGTTGACTTTTGTGTAATATTCATAAGTAAAAAAAATAGTATATCAAAGTATAAGTGGACATCGTAAAGAAGCCGTATGTTTTCATTTATGCCTGACTTTATTTCAATTTGTTGACGTTGCTCATAGCAACTTTAAGACACGCATTTTTTAATAGTCAATTTATACACGCGCCAGTGTGTTTTAAATAAGCAAAATGATGCACTAATATTTTGAATTCGAGAAAATAAAATAAAATAAATAAAGTGTGCAAACTATAAGAAGCGTAGGATTACTTTCTTGAATTCAAATAGTGTTGAATTTGAATTATTCTTGTTTGAACTGTACCGTAATGTAAATAATCAGGTCTCACATTCTTCATACCTGCTAATGACATAATCCCTTTTTTACCTATAAATACCGACGATATTTTTCACTCAATCCATTTCTGTGTACCTCTTCATTCCATACACAACACTTTTTCCAAGTAAGTTTATTTCAACTTTATTCCTAAATATATATATATTTTTCAAAACGTCATAAGAAAAGCTATACGTAGGAGAGGTAAATCTCGAAACGTATTAGTGTTAATCCAAGTCCTTTCATTTCTAATTTCTTGTTATTTCTCCTTTCATTTTTAATTTTCATTTATTAGTTGTTTTGGAGAGAATTTGACCTAAAGTTACATATACTTTGATAGAGCGTTGTAACAAATTAAATAAAATAAAATTTTAAATAATTCACGGGAAGTAGTTGTTTCAATGGATATTTATTGTCTTAAGTTGTCTTATTAAATAAGACATTGTTTGCATTTTCACGAATAACATTTTCCTAATTTTATATATGTATAATGTTTAAAGTGTGCAAACTTTAAGAAGCGTAAGCTTATTATCTCGAATTCAAATAGTTTTGAATTTGAATTATTCTTGTTTGGAGCTCATTTTTAGCAATTTTAAGTTTTTTTCTTAAAAGATTTTTTTTCTTATTTTTTTGTCCTTAAACACTCACTGTTTTGAATATATCACATACCGGGTGATGCACAGGCTTAGGACGTATAGTAAATCCGATATAAATTTTAAAGAGGCCAATTATTGTCTTCTATATACATTTTTGAAGAAACTTGTATTATCACTTTTTAAAGTACTAGATTAGATAAGAATACCTACTAATACTTTTTACTAAGCTATTTTGAAGTAATTTTCAAAATTATGTTCTAAAAAATGTAATTTGGATAAGATGCTAATTCTGCAGTCACCAGTAACTATAAACATAAAAGACATGTGGCTCAAAATTACTTTTTATTTTAGGTTGTCAATGTCAGAGTCATTTTCTTACATTTACAAAGTTTAAATACTCATGACGAAAATAAAACAATATTTAAGAAAAATGTAATATTTTTGTATAATATTTAATTTTGCAAATAACTTCAAAACGGCTTAGTAGAAAGTATTTAGGATTGGTAGGTATTCAAAATAAGTTTCTGCAAAAGTTAACTGGGGAGCTAATAGATAATACAAACATATAAAATAAGTACAATAAATAAAAAAAAGTTTCGCGTTTTTGTAACTAAAAATGATCTCCGATATACATGTAAACAGTCAAAAATAAGTTTTTGTTATGTATAACGATTTTTAAGAAACAAAAAAATCAAGTTGGGTGCCCCAGAATTTTTCTGGGAAAAATAAATAAACCGGATTCTTTGTAATATTTAAATTATTTATTTTATTTTAAAAAGCAAACAAAAAATCAGACATTCCTACAAACATAAAGATCAACATAAGTCACTTTTTACAGAGAAATATCGATGGAAAATTCTTTGATTTTTTAAAATAAAATGAAAATCGCAGATTTAGATGAACCTTTTTATTTTAGAAAATATCTTAAAGAATTCAGATATTCTCACAAACATAAATATCAATATGAACCACTTTTTACAGCAAGAAAATGATTCTTACGAGTGATTTCCACTGTTTGATTAAACCTTCAATTTGAAGCTTCTAACGAGATTAAGCATGAAGCAAAATTTCGAGTTTAGAAAAACCTGAAAATTGTACTTTATGCGTCACGCGTTTAAAACACTGATTTATAGTGAAATTCAAAATATACTGCCTTATAATATTGTTTAAGAACTATATTTTTACCTTTACGATAGTTCAGTGTTTTGTCCGTGTGGCGCATAAAGTAAAATTTTGAGTTTAGAAAAGCCGTATAATTTGGTTTGGTCGCTACGCTACGCAACCAAACCACATTTTCAGGCTTTTCTAAACTCGCAATTTTACTTCATGCTTAATCAAGTAATGGAAACACTTGTTAGTAGCTTCAAATTGAACGCTTTTCAAAAACAACGAATGCCTTAAAATTTACAATATGTATATTGAGATATGTATACTTAAAAGATAAATAAATTCCTTTTATATACATCATATGAAGTACGATAAATAAAATTACTTTGTTTTTTTGACATACTGCTTCTTCGTTTGTGAAAATCTCCCATATGTAGGGTGTTTGATTATAATACGGGCATCTTATATGTCTTTTTTTAATTAAGTATAATTTTAGTATCTTAAATGCACATGAATAATTAGCTATAGACAATACATTGTAATAATTTCAACAATATTATAAGAAACTACATCCCACTATTTGAGTATATATTAGGAAATTTAAATACCAACTTAATATTCATAATTTTGTAATCCCCTATGAATAAATTTTAATTTTTTGACCAGATTTTTGACTATTTTGACCACTGCGTGGCAGTAAAAAACAGAAAAGTCCACAGTGCAAACACAGGAGGTACTTGTGCTATATGGGACGTATTTTGTCAAACATCCTGTATAAACAATTATTTGAAAATCCACTATGACTTTTGTTATTATCAGTCATGATATTTGTCTTTTGTAATTTCATTTTTTTATGTACAAGTCCTAACAGACATCGCTTATTTCTTAAGAATAATACATTAATTATGCATATCATAAGGACAGATGCACAGTGTTCTAGCCGAACATTTCGCTATAAAGTGTTTTTCTTAAAAACGAAAGAAGATAGCTATAGGGAATGCTAGTATAGATCAATGCAGAATTGAATTTTGCGTCAGAATATGTAAAAATATACAGTGTTCCGTTTAAAAAAATGAGATTTAATACTTTAAAGTTGAGCAAATATGGTGTGAAATTCAACATTTTTAAGAATCTATGTTAATATATATACACCATTCCATTTGTTTCTGGATCTCGCCTAGCCATGCTTTCGTGTTGTTATGTTGCAGTATCAACATTTACATTTTTTATTAGTTGCCACCCCTGATTCCTTATTTTAACAGTGTTGCAATAATTTATGATATGATAAGTAATCCTCTTTTTAATTTTCAAGAGGTTTATTGTTAATCTTGCAACAATTATTTCGCCACGCGGTCGCTTCTTCGAGCATTTTATTATTAAATCAAATTAATCTAGTGTTGCAATGCTAAATAATAAAAGTGGAATGAGGGCTTAAAAATTGTTTGACATGAAAATTATCAGTATCACAAGAGGGTGGGAATAAATTTGCAATTCTACAAAAAAATACTGAGGGCCAACTGAAGAGAGAATGACCAAAATTAAGGTGGATGGATGGAGTTGATCAAAATGTGTTAACGGGAAAACCCAAGCGAGAAATACAAATGGATGACGAAATAAGTTTGCAGAGCCGAATTCATTATATTTGTTATATACAATATTATTGCTGTGTTTGTATGTACAAAAACCAAGTAGTAAATTTTGTTAATCTTAAAACTGCATATTATTATCCTTTTATATCTGAAAATTTGTAAAACAGGCAACAGTGTAAGGTCACAATAGTCAGAAATTATAACCTTAAAATCGAACATCTGACAGTGACATTTAAAAACCCTGATTTAAAAAACAACCAGCCCCATTTACAATACTTAAACTGTCACTTTTCCATAGCTAGGCGAGATCCAGAAACAAATGGAATTGTGTATATAGAAAACCGACTTATACCGTTATCCCTACGGAATCAGTATAAGTCGGTTTTCTATATATATTAACTTTTTTACTTGTTGTTAATTCTTGTAATGGTAAGGTCTAGAAAGTATATTTTGTTATCGGTTTCTGTTTCTAATAATACATAAGGCCCGAATTAATCCCGGAATTTCCCTTCTTAATAACCAGGTTGACCTAATGTACATAAACCCCTCTCTTTGAAGCCGAATGAATAGTTTTAAAGATGTAATTGTTTATTTGCTTTTAGTTTGAGTATGACTAATAGATAGTCGAAACTATAGTCACAGAACTAAGTGCAATAAACAGTGGTTAAACAAAGCAAAAAAGTGTTTTATTTGCAAGTGTCTTTACTTATTATATGATAATAAAAATAAATCTAAAGGACTGTCCTCTAATGCTTGTGAGTACCCTCTTGCAGGTAGCAACTTTACGACTCAGGGTCAGTATTTTCCATATGATCTTTCCTGTCAAGCTCCTTTTGACGCCCTCTAGACCTGGCGCCCGCGTGTGGTGCACGCTCGCTTATGGCGATCTTGGTTATTTAAAGATATAAATCAGTTAAATTAGGGAAAAGTTGCATATTCAAGAGCTCAGTAATAATATAAAAACAAACTTGAAATTTCTTCTTTCGTTTTCAAGATATTGTCAAAAAACGGATTTTTTAAAATTTGTTTTTTTTGTTTTATTGAAAAACGATTGAATTTAGGCATTTACAACTTTGGCAATGTACAGGCACTTTTTAACTAAAAATCTAGTAACATATTTTATGTTAAGATAACTATAACATTTACCGGGGGACTATAACTAGCTTTTTTTTCTTATGGGCGCCATTTCGGATTTTCATGTTTTATGAAAGATATTTTTTTTCTGAATAAAATGATGTATCACACTTATAGTTTATTGTACATTTGATATGTACATTTTTAATCTTTTGTTTTTTGTAAAGAGTGCCTTCTAGGGCCCATAATTTGTTTATATTTCACTCTTGAGTTTGATCTGATTCATTACTGTGCTGATAGAAAGTGTATTTGAAGTACTGGTAATAGCTATGCCTTAGTGTTACTAATAAGTATAAAAAACTAGATTTTTCAATTGTAAAATAAAATAATAATAGTAGTTATACAAAATTGGAGAAATTAATTTTTCTTGACATAAAATGTATAAGTTAGATTCGTAACGTATATCCAGAAATTATAATATATTCCATTTGTTTCTGGATCTCGCCTAGCCATGCTTTCGTGTTGTTATGTTGCAGTATCAACATTTACATTTTTTATAAATTGCCACTCCTGATTCCTTATTTTAACAGTGTTGCAATAATTTATGATATCATAAATAATCCTCTTTTTAATTTTCAAGAGGTTTATTGTTAATCTTGCAACAATTATTTCGCCACGCGGTCGCTTCTTCGAGCATTTTATTATTAAATCAAATGAATCTAGTGTTGCAATGCTGTGTCAATGTCAAAGTGAAAAATAATTTCAGGCACATATTAAATATTAACATGCCAAAGATTATCTCTGAATCAAAAAGGTTACAAATTCTGAAATCCTACAAACATTTTAGGCAAAGTAATCCAAATCTACAGCATCACAATATTATTACGATTTTAATAGATATTTTTGGGGTATGTCTAGTATTTTAATTATCATATATATTTAATTAAAGATAATTACGTTTCAGGTAGGGAGATCTTCATTACAATTAATTTTACGACAAAGACCTGACGAATTGAAATCTACTACTTCTGGCAAACGATCTAAAAACAGCCATTTTTGGAATCACCTAGCTAGAAAAGATCTGCAACAACTAATTTGGCAATATAACTCTAGAAATCAGTATTTTACTTTGAGAGATCTTTTGAATGATATGAAAGAAAATTATGAGTTCCATGGGAGTAGAACAACACTTTATAGGGTTGTTAAAAGTATGGGGTATAAATTGAAATTAATTAATGGGCGCAAAATCAAAAATTCTCTGTGAACAAAAACATGTTGTTGCAGCTAAAATTATTTTCCTTAGAAAATTCCAGTGAAGATATCCAATTCGTATACCTGGATGAAACATGGATATATCAGAATGGATCCGTGGTTCGACGCTGGGTACATGAAACGGATATATAAAGTAATCCAACTAAATTCAAAAATGAAGGCAAACGCTTCACCATTCTACATGCTGGGTATAGGGGTGGGTTTTTGGATGGGTGCGATTTTTTATTACATTCGAAAAACAATGACCGAGATTACCATGCCACAATGGATGGTAATACTTTTCAAAATTGGGTGGTTAATCAACTTATTCCTGCTTTGGCTAAGCTTTCAGGGAAATGTGTAGTTATTATGGATAATGCTGCATACCATTCTGTGCAATTAGACAAAACTCCTTCATTTTCTTGTAAGAAATGCGAAATGCAGGAGTGGTTGGTTAAACACAATGTAAAATTCAATCCAAAATTAACCAAAAAGGAACTATGGGCTTTATTTATACCTTTTCGATCAAATGACAAAATTTACGTAGTTGATGACATTTTGAGAAAGAACGGGCACGAAGTTCTTAGATTACCGCCATACCATTGTCAATACAATCCAATTGAAATGGCATGGGGGTTTTGTAAGACTTACTACAATAAGCACATAAATTCTAAGCAACCATCTAAGGATCGTGTTCAGAATTTATGGTTTGAGTCTCTCTCAAAATGTACATCCGATATGTGGCAAAATTTCTGTGATCATTGTGAAAAACTTATTTCGGATGACTGGACAAAACACATGGGGAACCTTTCTTTTGAAACCATTCCTCCTTTTATTATTTCGCTTGGGGAATCTGGCTCAGAATAAACATCAGAAGATTGAGATGCAGGTTCTCTTGACTAAATAATAAAAGTGGAATGAGGGCTTAAAAATGTGTTAACGGGAAGACCCAAGCGAGAAATACAAATGGATGACGAAATAAGTTTGCAGAGCCGAATTCATTATATTTGTTATATACAATATTATTGCTGTGTTTGTATGTACAAAAACCAAGTAGTAAATTTTGTTAATCTTAAAACTGCATATTATTATCCTTTTATATCTGAAAATTTGTAAAACAGGCAACAGTGTAAGATCACAATAGTCAGAAATTATAACCTTAAAATCGAACATCTGACAGTGACATTTAAAAACCCTGATTTAAAACACAACTAGCCCCATTTACAATACTTAAACTGTCACTTTTCCATAGCTAGGCGAGATCCAGAAACAAATGGAATCATGTATAGACACAAAGTCAAAAATGGTTAACAATTATTAGAATTGGGTGGCGCTATAATCTAATTCTGACACATAGATACACTTTAAATGAAATCACCCTTGCTCTCTCGGATTGTGCTGGCGGAATTAGCTCCGAAGCGCCGCACAATGTGCCAAATCCGAACTCGAGCGCCAGGGGTGGATTTGGAGGAAAGAAATTAAATTAAAAATTCTGAGAAAAAACATATCCACTCCATTGTATATACATAAAACCTTTCTAATCTTGCATGTTTATATTTTTGAACCCCCTATATTATTAACAATTAACGCTTAAAGCTGAGCGATTTAGAAAACATCCATTTTACATGGATAGTAGGCGTACTATCAATATAACATTATACACTATTGTTTATAACATAATACTGTATATTATGGTTAAAATATAAAGTCTCTAAATATTTTAGAACAAAAGTTAAAAAAAAATTGAATATGAAATATATTTTAAATATAAATTTTAACTTTAGAAAGTGTTATACATATAAAAAATGCCAACTCGATGATGTCTGGGACTATCACTAAAAATTAGTTCTATGTTTTCTCGAACTACCCTCAAAATTTCGTATCTTTTTGGGGTCTTTTTAATTTTTATATTCGACGCCACCAATTAAAATTGGGTCGGGCGAGGCCCGTGTGCGGTAAGTATCGCGGAGTCGAGCGCGCTATTCTCGAGCAGCACGCAACATGATTTTTACGTTGGCCCCAAACAAAAAAAATTATAAAAACGCACTTAAAACGCACATGTAAAAATTTTAAAAAATTAGGGCAGTTACAGAAAATATTGAAAAATGTTTATATGATAGTCACAGTTCTCCCGGTTTGCAATCTTCTAAAAAAGATAACATAATAATAATTCAAGGCAGCAATATTATATACAATTGTTATAATCATTACATATGTTGTGACTTTCACCAATAAATTTGGTATGTTTTTAAATGCCCTAAAAACTTCGTATCTCTACATGTGCGTCTTGTGTCCCGTTTTGGCGAATGATCCAATCGATTTTTATCGGTTGCGCCTAATAAAACACCTCAAGAAATCGTACAAATGTGAAAAGTATCTGCTGTAGTTTAAAAATAATTTAAACTGTTGTTTAAAATATGAATTTTTAATCAGAATATACATTACATTTGTCTGATTTTGTAGAACGAAGTTATGTATTGTATACTGTTTTATTAACTTACTTTTTTAGAATGAAAAATTGTCAGTATCCTCATCAGTCTGTTCGTCTTCGCAATCACTTGTATTCGTTTCACAAATAATTATTTTTTTAGCGTCTGCAGGTAGTTGTTTTTTTATGAATTTTTACATCGCTTCTCAAAGAAGATATTATTGGATCAGAACATACAAGAAGCATATTAAATAAATCTTGAATTGTATTAAGCCCAGAGTTTTTCCTAGTACGGTTTTCTATAACTCTCTTATATATTTTATTGGTTGCTTCCTGTGCCTCTTCCGAAAGTTCTCCGATTGGTAAAAGACATTGTCTAATTATTTTTGTCCCGTGAATTAAAATTTTATGGACACTAGGAGGCATTCTATACTATCCATATAACGAGGTGTAAAGTCGCGCGTATCTTCTGCATATTTATCAAACATTAATACATTTATTTTACGAGAACTCGAAATTGTTATAAGAATTGTATAAAATCTGTTCAATAATTCTTCATTCAATTCAGTGGTGACAGCTACTTTCTCATAATTTCGAAAAAATATTCGAGCAACGTTGCCAGTATTTGAAGTACCTCCTCCTTGCACAACAATATCAACCCTTATCCCTAACTCTTTAAGTAATAGTTTTTGTATTCTAGTTTTCCGACTAGATATATTATTTCTCTCTTCTATCGTACATCCGTGAGTAGTTGTTTTCTTCAAATCTAATTTATAGGAGATATGAAGAACACATTCCATGAACTTAATCCACGCATGGAGGAAAGAAACACCATAATTTAAATTATCTTCGATAATAGGAATATTTTTAATTCTATCAATATTATTCATCTCCTTCGGAGAACATTTGCATATACAACAATTTGAGCTCGGAGTATTTGTTAAAGTATTTATAACTTTGCCGTCGATCATTGTAAACAACAAATTAAATTTTACCTCAACATGGTTACCATTAATATAAATTTGTTGTTTTTCCAATAAATTTATCTCTTGCCTCATACTCTTAACTTCATCTAGAATAAGCTGTTTTGTTTCTTTAGCATAAATAAATTTTATCGGTTTACATAATTTAATAGATGAAGGTTTTTCGTTTTTCCAAATAACACTTTCATCAGAAAATAATCTAAGTGGAACCAAAACACAAAGACACTCTTCTCTGTAATTTCTTCTTTATCTGTACTACTATCATCTTTTGCATATAAGTAGAGTGCCCTGAGCTGCCATCGCAACCATATTTACACAACAAAATTAATTTACTAAATGATGTATCTTGAGGAAATTTAATTTTTGATATTAATCCACATAAAGTATGCTCAAGAAGGCTCTGCAAAGGTACTGATGCTCCATTTTGAGAAATAGAAATATTAGCTGGGTAACACATTATCTTCATTATTTTAACTTTATTGTAAGGTAAAAGTATATGTTTTGCATTTGTATCCAGTGGCATTGCAAAAAAAAATTACCCTCGTGTGCAGATTTACGTTGTTTATTTTCTAGAATTAATAAATTTTAAAACTACAATGGTGTTTCAATTTAACTAAATAACTCAGATTAAATCAGGTGGGGGGGAGATTTTCATGAGTTATGAGGGGGGCGCAACCTTAAATAGGTTAAGAAGCCCTGGTCTAGAGGAATCATGCCCGTCTTTATTTTGATTCCACCATGTTGAGGAAGTGGGGTGCGGACGCCAAAGCTGTTTTTCGTCGACATTTATGTTTACTGTTTCGTTGTTAATTTTTCGAGATTTCGAACTCTTTTAATGCCAAATGTTTATAAACAAATATACATGTGTAAAGCCAGGGCATAAGACTGAATATAACTGCAAATATAGATTTTCTTACAATAATATTTTTTCTATAAAAAGTATTAATTTATTATTTATTTTCAACACCCTCTTCTAAAAATTGGTTACCACTTAACGATCCCTAAACATTTATTACTGGATTTATATAGAATATGATACTGACATTTTGTTATATATAAATCATTCGATCTGCATTTGCAAGTTTAAATCACTTACCGATTTGACATTCATAACAACTATGCTAAACGCAACCTGCCATCTTATTCTATATAAAGTAAGTACCTGTTACTGTTCTGATTTTATATTGTCAGGCACGGGATTGTGTTTTAAAAGGTTACAAAATATCGTTTATTGCTAGGAGGAAGAGCATTTTCATGTGTCTCAAATAAGAAAAGCGTTGCTTCAATATTAATAATATCTTCTATTTAAGTATTTTGTTTATCCATTGAAACACTCTTTAGCATAGATTAATACCAAAATAATATAATTTTCCACTGACCAAAAGTCTCACAAAATCATCAGTCGAAGTGATTTGTATAATTTCATTTTTGAAGTGAAGGTTATATTTGAATAAACTACTGTTTACACGATCAGCTGGGACGGGATCATCGGTCAGGGAATTTTTAGCGGTCAGGGAATTTTTAGATATGAAGCGCTGCAGCGTTAAGCGGTTGATTTCCCTGAACAGACAAAATTCTAGTTGGTAGAATTGCTATATTCTGTTTATATACATAACATACAAATTTAAAGGTATTTTCTGAAAGCGAAAGGGAATGAATCGAAGATTGAATTAACATAAAAGTTTAGTTTAAACGCTGATTTTGAATATATCAAGTAAATGAAGACTATTATACATATTGTGTTTGTTTATAAAACGAATAAATTGTTGACTAACAGGAGGAAATGGATATAATAATACTTTTCTCCATGATTAAAGAACAAAATATTTAAGAACAATGAGCGTCTACAACCTCGAAAGCCTGTTTAGCTGTTTATATCACGAAAATATGGCGGTGTTGTTTACAGCTGCACCGCTTGAAAAGCGATCAAGCGTAAAAAATATATGCTTTACCGCTTGATAAAGCGCTGCAGCGCTACACATAAAGCGGCACCGTTCAGCAACACCGCTTTCGTAAAGCGCTGCATCGCTACAGTTCCCTGAACGCAACCATTGTTTACAATTTAAACACAGACGTAAATTTGTGAGGTTGTTGCGGAATCATAACAACGCCCACCTCCCCATAGTTTTTTTTTGCATAGTCTTTATTCAATGTTAAATACAGAAATTGTTTCCTAACAATTGGGAACAAATCTATTGAAACCGTAACGTGTTATTTCTAAAATGTTTAGAATTATTAATTAATATTACTGGTAGGCAATCCATTTCGTTGTTCTCAACTTTATAATAAAGATTACTTTATGTTTATGAACAACCGTTGAAATGATTTTTTTTAAATAATATAATAATAATTTGAATAGTTTTAAGTAAATTTAATATCTAGACATATCTATCTATTTTTTGGGACCGCGGTGGGGTAGTGGGTAGACCTAATCCAGGGTCGCGGGTTTGAGTCCTGCCCGGTGGGGACATTTTAAAGAACAAAATGATTCCACCTGGGTCCATGGATGTGTGTGAATGTGTTTGTGGCGTATAAATATAGTCAATTACAAAATACAAAGGTGAACTGGTTTAAAACCAAAATTCAATAAATGTAAAAAAATGTATTTTTTTTAAATGTTAATATTTTTTACAAGTTTATATTATCTATATTAAAAAGTTAAATACTCCCTACAAATTTTACCGCGCGTTCGATTTCTTTTTTTAAATTGTTATTTTTTTAGCAAATATGAATGAGTGGCTGATTTTTATGGCGTTTTTAATAAATCTGAATTTGGCTGCGCAAACTATTTGTATTTTTTAAAATTTGAATCATTTATAAACTTACAATTAAGTAAATTAGAAAGCAATTAACACGAGAAAAAACAGAGAATTATTATTTTATTTGACAATTGATCTTTAAATTTTGATACAATTGAAAATAATAATTTTTAGGAATTTAGATTTTTATGAGCATTTTTCAAATTTAGGTATTCGAATATTCAAATATGTAAATAATTTAGTAATTGAAATATTCATAATTGATTAAATTATTTGTATTTGAAGCCTTCGTTTGAATCTTAATAAATGTAAATTATTAGTGTTTTATGGGTTTGGGAGTGCAAACCCATAAAACACTAATAATTTACAACCAATGGTCAATTTAAAGTTTCTAACGAGTGTTTTCCACTCCCAGATTAAGCATGAAGTAAAATTTCGAGTTTAGAAAAGCCTGAAAGTTTGAATTTGCTGGGGCGCGCGAGCGAAGCGAGTCGCGCCCCGGCAAATCCAAATTTTCAGGCTTAAAGAGATTAAAAAGATTAAAGAAACAAAACCGACGATATCCATCAACATTAATGAAATATAATTTGAACTTTGTACAAGAAAATTATTATATTAAATAATGTATATTAAAATGAAATTTTAAAAACAAATAAACAACTAAAATTTTATTTTAGTTAATTCTAATAATATTCATTTTGGTGTGTTTTAATTTGAACTCAATATAATGGACCATTATATTGAGTTTAAATTAAAACACACCAAAATGAATATAATTAGATTTAATTAAATTAAAATTTTGGTTGTTTATTTGTTTTTAAAATTTTATTTTATTCATATTAAATTATTAACTGCTAAGAAGTCATACATATGTGTACATATGAAGTATACACATTTCAATTAAAGTGTTAAATTTAGGACGCGTAGGTGATGACCAAAATTTGCGAAGTCACACAACAGGTTATGAGATTATTTACCATGAGCGAAAGTACTCTCCTTCAATTAAATACAGCCTGCCTTCGTTGCATAACGACTTATTCTCTGAATAATTCACATAATTAATCACTGACCGGAACATAATATTTGAAAAATTATGAATCAATTGTAAAATGCATTTCTCTTTGTGTGAAGTAACTATTGTGTAATTATATTTACTAACTTATTAAAAGATTACAACAGGGGCGGCCTTATACGTTTGTCACGCCCAAATTTCTTGTGGGCGCCCTTTGCTTTACGCCTCGGGCCGGCCGTGGTTGACGGCCATTCAAAACTTTAAAATTATATAAATTTGAGCAACAGTTTTATATTTACAAAATCTGAAAATGGATGACTACTAGTACAGCCTAGAAAGAGACGAAAACATAAATTACCGTCTTAAAATTCACCAATTGAAAATTTGATTTTGCCAGCGCGAAGCATTTGTTTCTTGCAGCACGCTAACATTAACAATTTATATCGGCGCGATAACAAAGAGGCACGCTGGACAAAAACAACATTTCGCGAGCATTCCAATAACATCTAAAAGGCGCAGGATAGCAAACAACAGGGAAGTCAGTTTTAACTGCGAATTTAAAATTTAACAAGGATCGAAAATGAATCGTCGATTTAAAAACTCTGATAATATAAATCTCTAATACTTTTTTATGTAGTTTTGTGTAAAAAAACTTTCTAGAAACAAATGCAGTAACATTCTATCAACTTGTTTATTAAAATGTATATGCGTGTAATTGCATAATTTCAATTAAAAAAATCTGTTTATTTTTTAATTATAAAGATACTTAGTTTTGTTTATTTGGTTAATCTATTTGAGTTTATAACTAAACTCAATTCAATAATAGAAAACCAATATCTTGTAATTTATTTCTGATTTGGCACTTGGTGAAAAATATTACACATTAATAGAATACTAAGTTGTTTTAATCTTATTACAATTATTTAAATAAATCCTTACCTTATAAATCATCCTACACACGAAATCACAATCAACAAACGAAGCATACAAAAACACTACTATTGTCTTCAATTAAATTTGTGGGAGCAGTCTTTGAATTTGATTTAAAGGCACCTCTTTTCAGACCAACGTCATCGACAAGAACTGATTTTGTGTTTGGTGCGGTTTGGGCGCTTCGGAGAGAGTTACTTGCCTTTAAAGATCATTACATAATTTGTATTGCACACATTTATAGAATGCCGCTGTATATAACGCTTTTCATTATATATATATATCAATTTATTGGATATAGTCGAATTATAATAAAGGCCTGAATCAACGGCCGTTCCAATCTGGATTACGTAAAACGTTAATTAGGGATTTCTGATTTTGTTGGTATGTTTATTATTTTTATTTGTTATTGGTAGGTTTGACACACTTTCGGATTTTTCTTATTGGATATTACAGTTTGGCTTTTCCCGGGATTTAGGTTACTAAATCAGGATATTTGTACAAACACTGCCCGTATTAACGATTTTTTTTAGGAAAACCTAATGTCTAATAAATATATTTTTCACCATCGATATTTTTAGATATACCGTTCGTTTGCTTTATCATGCTCACCATTGGGCTTTTCTAAACTATTAGAGATACAAAGACGGTTAAATTAGACAAAAGTTCCTATTTCTAATACAAAATAAAACTGCTTTAACAAATTTCACCTAGCGTCATTTGTTTTTAAGGTATGGCGAAAAAAGTGTTGTTATTTAGATAAATAAGTAGCTAAAGTTTAAACTGTACCCTAAATGACATCCGAGGTACACAACTAAATTGACAAATAACTGTTAAATTTTTCTAATAGCAGCCATATTGGATTTTTATACCATTGAATAGAGCAGAAAATTTGAGTTAATAATAATGTGTCATATAAAATATAAAAACGAATTAAAATTAATATCGACTTTCTGCAAAAAGTTTGTCTCCAAATATTCATTGAAACAACTACTTCTCGGGCTAATACCCCGACAGATATTGAATTATACAATGAATATTTGCGTTACACGACAGCACTGCTGTTCTATGCATAATTTATATGCAAAATGCAACATCAGGTCAAACTATTCTCTAACCAAACTAAATGAAACAAAAGGAAATTGAAATAAATTAAAAAAATCATTTAGTTAGGTTAGAGAATAGTTTGACCTGATGTTGCATTTTGCATATAAATTATGCATAGAACAGCAGTGCTGTCGTGTAACGCAAATATTCATTGTATAATTCAATATCTGTCGGGGTATTAGCTCGAGAAGTAGTTGTTTCAATGAATATTTGGAGACAAACTTTTTGCAGAAAGTCGATATTAATTTTAATTCGTTTTTATATTTTATAAATATTCTGCAACCTATTGACAAACTCAATTTTTCTTTATGATAAATTGTCTTTATGTGAAACTGTACCGTTAAAGGCGGTATGTCACTCTCTCTCAGGTATCAAATTGTTTGCACCTACTAATGACTTAATCCTTTACCTATAAATAACATTCCTTCATTTTCACTCGCCCCAGTTTTGTGTACCTGTTTCAACGACACACTTCGGCATTCCTGTAAGTTTCCTGTTTATTTTATTTTAATATTTTTGTATTGAAAGTCTAAAGCAAAGCTATACTGATGAGGGATAAATCTCGAAACGCGTCTGTAGATGGCTTAAGACAATTAAAATTCATTCCCTATAATTTTTTCAATTTATTTCAATTTCCTTTTGTTTCATTTAGTTTGGTTACAGAATAGTTTGACCTGATGTTGCATTTTGCATATAAATTATGCATAGAACAGCAGTGCTGTCATGTAACGCAAATATTCATTGTATAATTCAATATCTGTAGGGGTATTAGCTCGAGAAGTAGTTGTTTCAATGAATATTTGGAGACAAACTTTTTGCAGAAAGTCGATATTAATGTTAATTCGTTTTTATATTTTATAAATATTCTGCAACCTATTGACAAACTCAATTTTTCTTTATGATAAATTGTCTTTATGTGAATGTGTCATATGTCAAATTAAAACGGCAATTGTCTTATTTTATAAAATAAATCACTCTATATAAAATCTGAATTTCTTCGTATTTTTAACGACTCATTTAGAGTAAGAACAAAATTTCAGCTTAATATCTCCTTCATTAACTAAGTTATAGTAAAATTAATATTTTACCGACTTTCAGTTTCTTCATAATATCTTTGAAACAAGTGCTAGATACAAATTATAGACTATTAAAAACACTACTTTAAGCTATAAGTAAAACTATATCAACAACAATTATCTAGTATCATTTGCTTTAAAGAAATGACGAAAAAAGTGTAAATCGATTAAAGGTTATCCTCCAATAACTTTGTTTATTAAAGAATATCTCTTTATGAAATTAAGATTTTATACATAACCTAAATTAGTCCCTAGAAATACATTGGAATTGACAGATTTTACACAGGGTATCCCGTTTATTTTCAGATGCTAATGGTTGCCAATAGAAAAATTGAACTTTGGTGTCATATCTTGAAAATGGGACACCCCGTATAAAATCTGTCAATTTAATTGTGATTTTTGCACTAGAAAAGTAGTGCGCAATTTAAAATGAAAGTTCTTGTTGATACACTCTTTACAAAAAGTAGTATTTTTTATAAAACCAGTAGAGGTTGTACAGAAAAGAACAGGCTTTATTGTAATCTTTGAAAAAATAAACCCGCTTAATAAAATTAAAAAATAAATAATTTAACAAAAATTCATTAGACATAAAATTACACAGGTTGAAAGTTCACTCAAATAATATTAATTTATTTAATCATAAAAAACATATTGTAGCTGTTTACAAAATCAAGAAAATATTAGGGGCCGCGGTGGCCGAGCGGTTTAGTCTTTGGGCTGAACTAGTGATAAGCGTTAAGGCCAAAATGAATTAGATGAGACCTGATTGTGTACTTCGAATTCAACCTCTCTTTAAACGTTGAATAATGATGCAGTAAATGTTAACAATATCTGAAATTCTATATTTAAACTTATAGAAGTATACAAAAATAAATACTTTTAAACTCATACTTTTTACAAGAAAACACAATTTTCATAAATTAGCCATTGTTAATGTAGTAAGTGTCCAGAATTCGGTAGTTTCCGGCGGTTTCTGGATAATAGTAGAGGGTTGCGGTTTTCAATTTCAATTTCTTCGTAGGTAGCTTGGCATCTGAGCTACAGGACGATTTTAAAAAATGTCATTTAGGGACACTCCTCGTAATTTCTTTTCTCTTAAACTTATGAAAACAGAACAACAGTCACCAGAGTAAAGTTTTTCGTAGAATCGAGTGGCGCAGTTAGTTTTTAAAAAAATTGTACAGTTTTTGAGTTATTTACTAAACTTGGGTTTTTTGTTATGAAACAACCTATCAAATTGCCCATGGTTTAAGCTCTTCAACTATCTTGAACTAAAGAGCCCTAATCAACATTATTCCAAATTTAAATTTATTTTGATAAGAGTGCTATGAATCGAGTGAGTCCGCGTCTGTTGCTGTCATTGTAGTTGTTCTTTGAGTTTAAAGGCTAATTTATTTGTGTAAAATAATGGCAATTTTTGAGAATTATGAGAAGTATGATATGTTAGCATGTTATAATATTTTCAGCAAAAATACTAATAAAGCTGCAGCTATGAATCTTAGCAGGTAATTTAAAACTAACAGTTTTTATGATCAAGAAATGACAAGCATTTCCACTTACCTAATTATTCAAAAAGAAGGCAGCCCGATCGAAGAACATTTGTTAGAATAAAGTATAACTTGATTAATTTTGGCTTATTTATTAAACCACAGCCAAAAACCTATAATAAAGAAAGCAACAGAAATGACGAAATAATTGTATTGGCAAGTATAGAATGAAACCCAATAACTAGTTGCAGGAATATAGAGAGATGTAGGAATTGCAAAGTCAAGAGTAATAACTATATAAAAAAAACACAAATACAAGCCATATAAATTTAAGCTTATCTAAAAATTGACAGGCGGAGATGCTCAAAGAAGCACAGTTCCGGATTTTTGCCGTTTTATGTATGGCGGCAGCGTTTTTTAGGAAATTAACGTTGTCATAGAAAAGTAAAAATTAGTTATTCTTTTAAGAGGTGAAAATACAACACAAACAGAAAATCCCACGCAAGGAATCCCAGAAATCAACCGCATATCAATAAAATCTCCCCCATTTTGGCGTGAGCGTCCTGCATTGTGGTTTCTGCAATTAGAGGCACAATTCAAACTTGCAAACATTATCAACGAAGCTACAAAGTGTTCATACGTAATGGCTAATTTAGAAGAAAGGCTCGCCCATGAAGTCGAGGACATATTGAACAACGTTCCTACGGAAAACCCCTACATTAAACTGAAGTCAGAATTAATTACCCGTTTATCTATATCTGATGCGAAAAAGGTGAAACAACTGATCAGTGAAGAAGAATTAGGTGATCGAAAACCATCACAATTCCTTCGTCACCTACGCTTTCAAGCGGGACAAAATGTACAGGAGTCCCTATTAAAAAACATATGGTTGCAACGTTTACCGACTCACGTACAAGCAATTATCAGTACCCAACCAGATCTGTTACTTGAAAAATTAGCGGTAACTGCTGACAAAATCGTCGAAGTTCAACCTGCCCCTAAGTCAAGCACAACACCATTCATTTTATCAAAACGAGCCCTAGACATCCAATTTCCTGTCGGCCACGTCGTCTTGATCCCAAAATGCTTTGAATAGCAAAGAACGAGTTCGACAACATGATTACAGAAGGAATTGCCCGTCGTTCCGACAGTCCCTGGTCCTCCCCATTACATATGGTTCCGAAAAAACCTAAAAGATGGCGTCCATGTGGTTTAAATTCCCGAACAATTCCAGATAGTTATCCTGTCCGACATATCCATGATTTTTCTCAACAACTGCGTGGTTCGACAGTATTTTCGACAATGGATTTAGTGAAAGCGTATACTCAAATACCAGTAAATCCCGACGACATCCCGAAAACTGCCATCACCACACCGTTTAGATTATTTGAATTTCCGTTTATGTCTTTTGGTATCAGAAATGCTGGTCAGACCTTTCAAAGATTTATGAACGAAGTTCTATTCGGATTAAATTTCTGCTACGCATACATCGATGACATTTTAATTTTTCAAGCAACGAAGAAGAACATAAAGCTCACTTGCGAACAGTTTTCACTCGATTGACAGATTACGGAATTATAATCAACACAGAAAAATCAATTTTTTTCAAGACATCTGTTTCATTCTTAGGCTACGAAGTTTCCGCGAAAGGTACGAAACCATTATTCGACCGAATAATTGCATTAAGAAATTATCCTCGCCCGAACACGGCAAAAGAAATGCGAAGATTTCTTGTAATGCTCAATTTCTACCGCCGTTTTATCCCCAACGCTGCAGAAAAGCAAGTACCGCTACATTCAACTCTAGCTATGGTTAAGGGAATCCAGACAATCGTATGGACAGAAGAGCTAGAGAAAGCATTTAGTTATTGTAAAAACTGCTTAGAAGATGCTACGCTTCTCGCTCATCCAGACCCAAATTTGCAGCTGGCACTCTATACCGATGCATCAAATCTCGCCATAGGCGCTAGTCTCCAGCAATACGCGAATGGAGTTTGGAAACCACTTGCTTTCTTCTCCCAAAAACGTATTCCACGACAAACAAAATGACCAGCCTACTACAACATAAACCTCTTACCTTCGCATTCCAGCAAAAATAAGATAAACTACCACCTGTCCAACTTAACCAACTATCGTTTATCTCTCAATTTACAACTGACATCCGTTACGTCAACGGTGACGCAAATGTCGTTGCTGACGCATTCTCTCGTATCGAGTCAATTAAAACAAGAAGCGATGCGGACATTATCGAACGTATTGCAAGAGCTCAAGCGAATGACGACGAACTTCAATCACTTCTACGTGGAGAAACAAGTCTAGTACTACAAGAGATGCCTATACCAGGTATGGCTTGTAAGCTATTTTGCGATAATAAACTGCGCACATATGTCCCAGCAGGATTACGACATCGGATTTTCCTTGCTGTACACAACCTCAGTCATCCCGGCACCAAGACTTCAGCCAAATTAGTAGCGAAACGTTACGTGTGGCCTAACATGAACAAGGACTGTCGCAACTGGGCACGAGCTTGCATCGCCTGTCAGCGTAGCAATATTAATCGACACGTTCATACACCTGTTGGAATTTTTACATCTCCTACACATAGTTTCGAACACATTCACGTGGACATCTTCGGCCCATTACCACCTGCAAAATCGTTTCGATACTGTTTAACTGTCATAGACCGATTTTCAAGATGGCCGGAAGTTATACCTTTAAGCGGTATCAGCGCAGAAGAAGTCGCAGAAGGTATAATAACTTGTTGGATTTCTCGATTTGGTACTCCTTTACGCATCACTTCAGACCGAGGTCGACAATTTGAATCCGATCTTTTCTCCAAATTAAATAAGTTGTTAGGAATTGAGCGAATACGAACAAGTTGCCATCCAAGCAGCAATGGTATCATTGAACGATTCCATCGCAATCTAAAAGCAGCATTGATGTGCCACTCCAACGCAACTTGGGTAGAAGCATTACCACTAGTTTTACTTGGTCTACGCACTGCAATTAGAGATGAAACTAATGTCTCGCCAGCAGAATTGGTTTACGGCGAACCTCTGCGCCTCCCTGGTGAAATTTTCATTCAACAAAACGAATCCATGAATGACCCACAACATTTAGTATCACGCTTAAGAGATATTACCAGAGATATTATGGTTTTTTGCCGTCAATAAAGGAATTTGAATTTGAATTTGAATTTGAATTATGCAAAATATTCGCACGGTAGAAGCCTCTCAACATTCAAGCGTGAAACCATTTATTTTTCAAGACCTTAAAAGCTGTAAGAAAATCTTCCTTCGTTATGACGCAATTTGGAAATCACTGCAGCCTCCTTATACTGGACCTTATGATGTCATTAAACGCGGCGAAAAGACTATTACCATCCAATGTAATGGAAAACCAGTTTGTGTTAGTTTAGATAGAGTTAAACCAGCATACACTTTGGATACTCTCAGCCCACCTTCCATCAACGGACCTCAAGAAATTAAACCTAAACGGAAAGTAAGCTTCGAGTTACCATGAACTCCGTTCTCGGTGAGGGGCTGATATGGCGGTTGCGTTTTTTAGGAAATTAACGTCGTCATAGAAATGTAAAAATTAGTTATTCTTTTGACAAGTTTTGAATTATAACTCATCTCATTGATCTGCTTACATATGCTATGGTCAGACGAGAGCTTTTTTTCTACTAGTGGTATATTTAATCCTCATAATAGTCGAACCTGGTCACAAGAAAATTCTCACGTAATTTTTCCAATAGAAGGACAAGAGTTGGTTTCTGTGTCGCAAGTTTTATACTTTGAGCAAGAATAAGATACCAAATATTTAAGGTGACCCTAACAAGACAAAGATACCTGAAGATATTGGAAAATATGTTGCCAGAATTGCTTGATTACATACTCTTGGGTAATTTGAATCGAATATATTTTCAACAGGATGGCGCTCCGGTGCACAACTCGCGAAATGTTCTATTGTGTTTAGAAGAGGTTTTTGGAAACAATTATATTGCCACCAATGGTCTAGTTTTGTGGCCTCCAAGGTCTCCAGACCTAACTATTTTAGATTTCTTTGTGTGGGCAAAATAAAATTTACACTAGGCACAATGTGGAGGATTTGATAAAGGCCACTCATGGGGCATTTAGTGAATTACAGCTATGATAATTTTTAGGGCGTTAGAAAGGATTCAAAAGTGTGTCAACGCTGCTTAGATGTGAATAGATTGCAATTCAAACAATTGTTATAATTTAGTTTTAATTAAGTACTTATTAATAATTTTTATTTTGTATTTCGTTATTTGTTGTTTATAGTAGTTAAAATACATTTTTTGCATTGTAGTTAGATTTGTTGATTGTTACATGAAACTTACAAAAATGCCTGTTCATGGTCTCCTATATAATTAGAGCTCTTTAGTTTAAAATAAATATAGAGTGTAATACATGGCCAAGCTTAAATGATGGACAATATGGATGATGGATATAGGGTGTTCTATAAGAAAAATCACAACTTTGGTCAATAACTCAAGAACTGTAACATTTATGAAAAAACTAAGTGCACTACTGGATTCTATGGAAAATTTTACATTGGTAACTATTTTCATGTTTTCATAAGTTTAAGAGAAAAAAAATTACAAGGGGTGCCCCAAAATGACAATTTTTCAAAATACCCCTGTAGCTAGCCACAAAAAGTTGAAATGCACCATCGATTGTTTCTCGAAAAAGTAGCCCCTAAAATTGAAGAATAACACACAATCTATCTCAGTACTTAATATGAAATAAACTGCCCAGAAAAGATTTGGTTTTTAAAATTATTAATGATTGTTATTAAAATTAAATTTCTTATTAAATTTATATGTTTAATACAAACAAATTAAATTCTAAAAACTATCATATCTGAAAACTTTATAAAATGCTGTATGCATTAATTTATGAGAGTTTTCGAGATATGATTTATGCAGTATTTCTGTATAAAACGAACATATAATTAATTAATACAAATGTTTTATTTAAATATCTATTTATTTACAAATATGCAAAAACAATAACTATGTAACAAAATTAGCATCGACGAAAAATAAATAAATAAATTTCGGCAGCATATTTGTCAAGATCTCGCGTCTTTCCAATTATCACTTATGATTAATATCGTTGTACATTATTTCTTATGGTAATATCCGGATCCCGCGTATCCTCCGTACCCGCTGTATCCGCTTCCGTATCCAGAAAGACCTACGCCCGTGTATCCTCCAGTCCCGCTGTATCCTCCAGTTCCGCTGTATCCTCCTGTTCCACTGTATCCTCCAGGGTTTCCGTATCCAGGCCTGTATCCGCCATAAGTGCTACCTCCGTATCCAGAATAACCGCCGTAACCGTCAACGGATGTCGTTGATCCCACTCCGGAATATCCGGGACGGTAACCGGCAGTGCCGCGGTTGTAATCGTATCCTCCTGAGGTGTACGGCGGACGGTAGCCGGAGTATCCAGGGCGATTTCCTAAATAAATGAAAATGATAGAATAGTAAGTGGCACACTTTTATGAATCTAAAAAACCTGTAGGGATTGTACCGGTTATACAATAATTACGTATAGGGTGATTCACCAAAAATGCCCCATCCTGAAGAAGATTTTATACACCATACCAAACTAAACTATCAGGTAGCAGTTTATTTTGATTTGATGGTAAATCACCCTGTAAATATGATGTGATCATATAGTGGCATCTCAATATAAATGAAATACGATCAAGTTTTTAGAAAAATTAAAATGTGTCTAAATTTGTGAAACTATGCACTTATTTACTTGAAAATAAAATTAATTAATTAATATATACAGGGTTTTGATTCGATCTGGTATACATAGGGATTTAATATGTAAAACTACATTTATTCATTTTCCTGCTCCAAGGGTAATTTTAGAAAAAAAGTACAAGAGCAAAAAAAGATTAAGTAAAAAACCCCGACGTATTTAGGTCAATCTTCTTTTAGGTCAGATTTTTTTAAAATAGGAAAATTTAAGGAATTAGCCTCAAGCCGGGTAGCAGAACACACAACGCAGAACACCATAACACACATTCAGACAGGCCCACTGGGTGCGGGCACATTCAAGGGGGCGGCAAACAGGAATTACCTCCAATGTTTTTTTATTATGTCATAACAACGACATCTATTGATCTATATCGAAAATAAATAGCAATTGAACAATTCGGTGCGGGCACTTCCCCGTTGTACCGGGTACAATATTTTTTGGTGAATTCTCCTGGCATCTCGACATTTTCAGTGTTCATGTAACGCACGGCTCACTCGTCGCATGATCTTGTTGTATTACAAAGTGAATAAATAAAACTAGTCAAATTGTGTCAAACCTACATAAATATTTGAGCGATTATTATAAGTGGAGAAATTCGCAAACATGGTAAGTACGGTTTATATTTACTAATCATTAATGATGATTCACGACTTTATTTAATTAATTTAACTAAATCTGTGGTGTAGATATTGTCGTATTTACCACAGAGTTGCTTTGGTAGGAGACCTATGCCCACTTGCACGAGCAGGGCCCACCGGGCCCAGCGCTTCAAAAGGCCCCGTGCCCCTGATTTTGAATAATGCTTAATTTTCTTTTTGTACTTAATTAATTTATTTAATTCTGTGCAAACAAATAATTGAGAAGCTGCATATGTAATTTTTTATTTCGATGCATTAATTAAAAATGCGAACTGTCATATTTTGAAAATTTTTGCAATAACTCAGTGTCTTTCTTATATGTGTGGCGCATGAAGAAAAATTTCGAGTTTAGAAAAGCCTGAAAATTTGGACGGGCGCTCCGCTTCGCTGCGTGACGTTGCCATATTTTCCTAAACTCGAAATTTTTCTTCATGCTTAATGTTTCAATTGGAAACATTCGTTACAAGACTTGAAATACACGATTTTACAAAGTGAGCGAACGTTGATGTTTTGTAAACTTTGAATTTGATTATTATTCTTAAATAATCAATATTTTCGTGAACATTTTGAAAGCAAATATTTTATCGGAAATATCCGTTTTGAAGTTTTGAGGAAATTAAAAAAAAGTTTAAAATTTGATTTTAAAAAATGGCAAACAATAATGATCAAGTGACATTCTATTGTAACATGTCAACATTATTGAATGCAAACGAATAAATATAAATAAAATGAATCTCGCTAACATAAGTATCAAATTGACTACGGCTAAAAAAAGTCAAAATAGTGACTGTAGTTTCATAATATCAGGAATATAATTTTAGAAAAAGAAGCATTCAAAAATTTATTGGAACTTCAAAAAAATTGAAAGGTACAGAAAACGTCAAAAAACGGTTTAGTTAAAACGTAGTATATTTTTTATGCAACTTGAATGCAGAAAAAATATCAAAAATAACCCAAAATATCAATTCACTGTACAGAAAACATCATTAAATATAAAAAAAATAAGTTGAAATTGTCAAAATCCCAATAACGAAGTGAATTTTTTTTATATCCATCAAGATTTTTTTCTGGTAATGAATACATTTAATGAATTTTGATAAATATTCACAATTCCAATAATATTTTGTTTATTTTTAGAAATGTTTTACAGAAATGAGAAAAGGAGACTCATAAAGAAAAAATGGCTGGTTCTATAATGAAATTTTTAAACAAACCTGAAAATAAGGATTGTCAGGAAATGAATCAATCAATCACAGCGTCGACGTCGGCTCCCAAACCTATTGAAGAATCTGACGAAAAAATAATATGTTGCAGCCCAAGTCATTCAGAAGACGATAATAAAAGTGATATAAGTGAAGATAACTCTAAAGAACCTATGCCGACATCAGCGGTTTCTATTAGTTTGACACGTAGTGACGACCCTGGTTTGTGGCCTGCTGGTATTAATAGTGATCTTGTTGATATTTTAGTTAGACGTGGTCCTATACAGGTGCGTAACCACAATTTTCCCATTAATGATAACGGACGAAAATAGAAAATTTAGTGACTCTTACTATTATAGAAAACTTTCTAATGGGGAAAACATTAATAGAGATTGGCTTGTACACTCTATTTCAAAAGATTCAGTTTATTGTTTTTGTTGGAAAATGTTTGGTAAAATTGCAAGTAGTCTGTCTGATTCGAACGGTTTATCGGATTGGCAACATTTATCATTCATTTTGAAAAGACACGAAAAGAGCGATTTCCACAATAAAAATGTGAAATCATGGGTGCAATTAAATAATATGGTCAAAACTAAGACTACTGTAAATCAGAAAAAAAGCATTGGTGTGATGTATTAGAAAGAATTATTGCCGTTATAAAGTTTTTATCACGTCAATGTCTTGCTTTTCGACGTTCATCAAATAATATGTTTAAGCATGATAACGGCAATTTTCTAAGAGCAATAGAAATGATTGCTTCTTTTGATTCAGTTATGCGGGAACATTTTCGCAGAATTGAAATGAAATCTGATTCCCGTCGGATAGGTGTATGGCCCACTATTTAGGAGATCAAATTCAGAATGAAATTATTGAATTACAGGGCACAGCGATAAAAAATTGTATTTTGGATAAAGTTAGAAAATCGAAACATTTTTCCGTCATATTAGACTGCACACCGGATGCAAGCCATACGTAACAAATAACAGTTATACTTAGACATATTTTTCTAAACAATACAAATAAAAAAGTAGAAGTATGCGAACACTTCATTGGTTTTTGTCCAGTTACCAGTTCAACTGGCGAGGGTTTATTTAATTTTAGTTGAATTTATTTTCACAATTAAACATTGACATTCAAAATTTGAGCGGGCTAGGTTATGATAATGGCCCAAACATGCGTGGAAAACTCAACGGGTTGCAGAAAAAATGTTGGACATCATTCATCGTGCATTCTACCTTCCATGTTCAGCTCATAGGCTAAATTTGGTATTCAATGATGCTGTAAATATTACGCACGAAACTATCAATTTTTTTGATATAATTCAAGAAATATATGTTTTCTTTTCATTATCTACGAATAGGTGGTCGATCATTTGCAAACATTTATCAGATCTTAAATTAAAAGCTTTGAGTGCTACACGATGGTCCAGCAGAATTGAGGCGATTAAACCGTTACGGTATCATCTGGAAAAAATATTTAATGCTCTCTTTGAAATATCTGAAAATATGCCAGAGTGGGATAGTTTCACAACTCACAAAGTGCATTCACTCGCTTTAAAGATTCAAGATTATAAATTTATTTGCTCTGTTGTAGTCTGGCATGAAATGTTGAACGAAATTAATCATTTAAGTAGAATGATGCAAAGTCCCACAATGAATAATAAAATATGCATACATTGGTTGAATAATATGATCGATAAGTTTACAAATAATCGCACGGATAACCATTTTGAAATGATTTTACAAGAAGCTACTGAAGTGGCACAAAAACTAAATACTGAAACAAATTTCCCACCATTAAATACACTTCGCCCAAGAAGAAAACCGACACAATTTCAGTATGAACAACGCGATGAAGTTATATTAGACCCGAAAATCAATTAAAAAGTTGAGTTTTTTTTTTAGAATTTTAGAACAGACATTAATTTCCTTAAAAAATAGATTTGAAGAGTTAAAAACTTTAGACAACGTGTTTGGCTTTCTTAGCAGTTCATTATTTAGTATCTCCAAGGAGGAATTGATGCAACATTGTAAAGATTTACATCTAAAACTTAAAGACGATTCAAGGAATGAAGCTGACATTGATGGTATTGATTTGTTCAATGAAATTAACGCTTTGCCGCTACATTGTGTAGAAAATCAGTCTACCGATCCACATACACTTTAGCAGTACCCTTACACAAATAATTTAATGTCAACTTTTCCAAACATATCAATAGCATGGAGAATATTTCTTACTCTACCAGTTACAGTTGCATCTGGTGAACGATCTTTTTCTAAGTTGAAATTGATTAAGAATTACTTAAGGTCAATTATGCATCTATTATTTCGATAGAATCTGAAATATTAGATAGTTTTGGTACTAGACAAATAATAGCCGATTTCGCCAGTATAAAAGCAAGAAGAGTTCAATTTTTGTAGGTGCTTACATCTAAGAATTATTGTAGACTTAAAAATAAACTGTTTGTTTATTTAAGTTGTTTATTTATACAATTCCATTATTACCTAACTAAATTAAAATTCAGGAAATATAGGATAGGGGAGGGGCGGCATTGTCAGTTTCGCACACGGGAGCTGAAGCGGCTAGCGGCGGGCCTGCATTCAGACGTCTAATACTTGTAATAGGTCAGTAGGGGTCATGTGCAAATATTATTTTTGACGAAATTAAATTCAAATCTTAATACAAAAATCATCAATAAAAATAATAAAGAAAAATCAACATCCTGTAAATACGAAAATAACATTAATCAATCATAATTGTTGGGTGATAGAAATAACAAATGCAGCATCGCCTTAAAATAATAAACAAGTTCCGGCACGTGGAGAAATGCTAACATATACAGAAAGATTCAGTTCAGGGTTTAACGAACGCACACACACCGAGTGTGCAAAGTCAGGGAAATTACGTTGACGTCAGAGAGGAAAGGGTTTTGTGACCATATATGGTAGTAGATAAGGTCTAAATAACAAAATCAGGGGAGGGGAGAACTTTGAGAGCAGCAAAGAAGGATTCTAAAAATCAGTTAGTTTTGGGACAGGGACGAGACGAGTCAGTATTTGAATGTAAATGGGTACAGTTGAGAATAGGAAGTTTCAGTGAGATGTGAGTTAGTAAAGTAATGTTGATAAGAAAGAGTTAAGTGATGTATTGAGAGTAGAGATTCAGTCAGGCAGTCGGGTGGACAGTGAGTCCGGAGACGTGAAGAACGGTGTAAGTTCAAAAATCGAAGTAATTATAAATACAAGTGAGCATTGTTCCAAATGAAATTGTCCAGCCAAATAAAACCAATTTGTTTCGCAGGCTCTTTTGCAAATACGCAAAAGTAAGTAGGATCGTACAAATTATACACAAAGAAAGATAAACGAATTTGTTTCGCAGGCTCTTTTGCAATTACGCAAAAGTAAGTCGGATCGTACAAATTATACACAAAGAAAGATAAACTAATTTGTTTCGCAGACTCTTTTGCAAATACGCAAAAGTAAGTCGGATCGTACAAATTATACACAAAGAAAGATAAACTAATTTGTTTCGCAGGCTCTATTGCAAATACGCAAAAGTGAGTCGGATCGTACAAATTATACACAAAGAAAGATAAACGAATTTGTTTCGCAGGCTCTTTTGCAAATACGCAAAAGTAAGTCGGATCGTACAAATTATACACAAAGAAAGATAAACTAATTTGTTTCGCAGGCTCTTTTGCAAATGCGCAAAAGTAAGTCGGATCGTACAAATTATACAGAAAGAAAGATAAAATAAATTGTTTAGCAGGCTCTTTTGCAAATTCGCAAAAGTAAGTCGGATCGTACAAATTATACACAGAGAAAGATAAACTAATTTGTTTCGCAGGCTCTTTTGCAAATATGCAAAAGTAAGTCAGATCGTACAAATTATGCACAAAGAAATATAAGGGACGAAATAGGGACAATAAGCCGAATAATCATGCACAAAACGTTCATTTGTAAGCAAGCAAAAAGAAGTAGCAGTTTATATCAATTGTTAAATGCACAAGATAAGGTAACATGATTATATTACATATGCTTCGCTAACAACTCCGGGATGGTTTTTGTGGGTTTCCCATTTCGTAATGCAAATGCAGGGGCTAGTTATTTTGCTCCCACAAGTAGAGTCACACATTTTTTTGAGTTTAACTAAATGCACATGGCTTCTAAGCACAAACTTTGGATAAAATATTTTGTGAATATAAATAATATAAGACATAACAATTTATTAGAAATGTCATGGAAGGTCAATAAACTTTGCATACGTTAAGCTCATATCTTGTTTTATTTATTGCCCACACATCCTCCTAGTCAAATGAAAAGGAAAGTAAGACACAGTATTTACGATAGTGCATATTGACACAAACAACGAACCTGGTAAATAAATAAAAGGGTTACTACACCACAACACAACGTAAATAATAATACAAATTATAACTTTGTACAATACCTAGGGTCGAACCATTACATACTTAACTTGTATGCCTAAAATCATCAAGCCGCAGCACCTTCGGCGATTCTAGCGCATTCGTATCAAAAATGATAAATGAAGACGGCTGTTCCTTAGGCTATTTATTTGCAATTTTAATAATTTTCAAAACTCGATAAGAAATAGTAAATAATGTCAAATTTTAACTAAATAGCGACCTAAATACGTAGGGTTTTTTTCTTAATTTTTGTATGCTTTTGTACTTCTTCTCTAAAATTATTATATTATATGGATAAATATAGTTTTACATGTTAAATCCCTATGTATACCTGACGCGTCAACACCCGGTATTCGCTATTAATAAGATTAATAAAGTAAACAATGTCAGGTCGACAATGTTATTGTCGACGTCGACTATTTTTACAACGTTTCTGACGTATAAAAATTGACCTATTTAGCCTAATGCGTTGCCATTTTGGCAGATAGCTTGGAAGTTAACAGGGTATCAAAAACTCTTAAAATCACCCAAACCGCAACATATACATTGTAATAACATAACCTTTAAATAGTATTGTTGACATTGTCGACATTGTTGACGTTCTCGACATTGTCGACGTGCTGGCACGTCGACTATTAAAATTAACGCGTGGAGGCCCATCCATGCTCCTCACTAAATCAGTGTTTAATACGCCTGGAGCATAAATAAATATTTCTAGATTATTGAAGCTTCAAAATGTTCTAGATTTTCAAGTTTTCTAAATTCGAAATATTTACTTCATGTTTAACAAGGCAATTTAAAACACTCTTTAGAATACTATTGAACGCTTAAAGAAATATGAAGATCTAAATGCAGAAAATCAAAGTAAATAATACTTAAATTATTAAATGTACATAAATCGATAGATTATTTAATCTTTTACTTTTTAATAGATAATTATAAAGTAACGATCTATTTTGTTTTTCTAAAGTAAATAATAACTGCAGATTATATAAAATAATAAGAATATTAAGACCATCAGATCATAAAATTCACTGGATTTACACAGAATTTGATATACCGGGCGTTGATTCGATCAGGTATACATAGGGATTTAACATGTAAAACCACATTTTTCATTTTCGTCGGGCATATTTTCGCGACGTCGTTTACTATTTTTATCCAGTCTTGAAAATCACGAAAATTTGAAATAAATAGTCTCATGAATACCCGTTTTCATTCATTATTTTTGATATGGATGCGCTAGAATCACGAAAGAGGTATTAATTGATAGCTACGGATGTGGCGTTCATAAACGTCAAGTATTAGACCTCTAAATAGCCGTAATCACGTCCTGTAAATATCCATATTATTTTATTATGCCCGGCTTGATGCTAATTTATTAAATTTTCGTATATTTCAAAAATTGGTTAAAAATAGTAAACGACTTCAGATTTTAACCAAATAGCAACCTAAATAAGTAGAATTTTCTCAATTTTTGTTAACTCTTGTATGTATATTTCCTCTAAAATGACCCGGGAAGCAAGAAAATACATAAATTATACATGTTAAATCCCTATGTATACCTAAACGAATCAACAGCCTGTATGTTAACATTTTTCAAGGAAAAGGTAAGTATCTCAAGTAGTTTTTCATATACCTTAAATAAACTTGAAGACATTTTAGTTTTAGTCTTTGTGTCTCTCATTTTTAAAAACTATTTAATGAGGAAAAAAGTAAAAATTAAACTTGTTTAAACTAAGTAAATCGTTAAAAAGTAAAATGTTAATTACAATTCATTCAATTTTGTTAGAAATTAGGTTTGTGCTAGATTAATTATTTCTCTTAAATTATTACTACAACATTATATTTTTGAGATAAAAATCATAAATATTTTCAAGCGATTTTCAGTATTAATATTATTATTTTATATGCCAAATATAGATCTTTCATTTGGTCGGTCTTCACTTTAGGGTACATTGTCATAAACATAATATAAGCCAGTCATTATCAAACTAACATTAATAATGACTAGTTTGTAGTCATAGCTATAGTAAAAGTTAAAATAAAAATGGTAGAACTAACCCTAGTGTTTTAATAATAAAAATATAAACTCATCCAAATTTTTTTTCTATAAATTAAATGAAACTACTAGAGGTCAGTCGACAATTAATTAGAACTTATAAATGAAAAAAATTAAAGACAAAATGATTTGAAAAGTATGCGAATTTTATATTATATTGTCAAAACTGACAAACCATAAATCCTATACGTATTATAAATCTAAATTCATATGTTAATTTTTAGAATTATCTTCCAAATCGTGAGAAAGGGCACCTTAATTTCGAAACTAATTTCCGGCAAATCTAAATTTTCATATGTTCATATATCATTATATATATTCAAAATTTCCGTAAAACCAACAGATGAAAATCGTGATAGTCTAATTTTACTCTTAGCATTTCTTGGGATTTTTCCTTAATATTGATCAAATAAAAAAAATTTGAAAAAAAAATGTAAATTAAAAAAAATAGCATTTAATGTATATAAACTTATTCCGTAGCTGTATTATTTATGAGTATTGTAAATTTTGTCACTTTTTGAATGCGGACGTTTTGAATGAGTATTTAATAGAAATGTGTGTACATGTATTTTCAAAGATTTGAGTTTTTGATCACGCACTAAACGCATTATAATAAAAAAAAAATAGGTTCACTAATGTTAAATTAGAAATTAGGTTATTTTAGGTTGACTGATATTAGATTTTCAAATAAAAGTAAGTTAATTAAAATAGGCTATATGTCACTAATACAATCCTAAAAATCCTAAAAAAAATACCCATAATAATTGTTTGTCATTCTTCACATAAATTAGAAACTAAACCATCTACTTAAATTATTAAAATAAGGTAATTGGGATTGTGCAAGTCTTTGCCAAATATGAATGAGCGTAGGAAGATGCGAATAACGTAACATTTCGCAAACTTTCTCCTGACCATAAACTGAAAATTGAGTTTCGGTCAAGGTTACCATTTAATTTATTAATTGAGAAAAAACCAATTCATCACAAAAATATGCGGTATACTTTACACCCATACAATAAAACAAACGTAACATTTGACGCTAATAAAATTTAATAGGTATCAGTAGCTTTGTAATTTGCTTCTATATATTTACAAAGGAATTGTTAAAGATATATAATTAATTTATATTTTTTTAATTAAATAAAATAATTGGAACACAATATTCGTTTCCATTTTACGAAATTAAAAAATGATTTTCAGTTAAAAGAAAACGCTTTCATGTTTTTTAAAATACCGTTTGGTTTTAACACATACCGTGAGATCGAAAAAAAAATGATTCAGAGCAGGCCTTGACTAGAAGAACACGATTGGCTATACTGATTCTAGAATGTCTATGAATTAAAATGTGACAGTGACATTTCTAATGTAAGTCAGCTTTGCAATGTTGTTCCCAGAATTATTTAAGTTTACCGTTGTAATACTAGTGTAATTTTTTCAAAATGTTTGCGTTGGTGCACAAAACCTTTATCCAGGAAAGTTATTTCAGGAATGGCGAGAAAGTGGCAAACGGAAAATGGTCATATTCTGTTGGTTTTTGTGTTAAGGAATTTAGTGAAAGTTTTTTGGATTTGCAGTGAGTGGATTATCATAAATTGTTTATAGAAATTCATGAATGTGTTGATAAGTTCCGTGGAGTGGGCAGTGTAACCCGTAAAACCGGAAGTGACCGTCAAACAAAGAGAACAGCAGAAAACATAAAAGATGTGCAACGAAGAATGGAAGGTTCACTGACAAAATCTATTCGTAGGCTTGCACAACAAACACAGTTATCATATGGTACTTGTCAAACAATTTTAAAGAAGGATTTGCATATGATCGCATACAGGATACCTGCAGTTCAACAACTTTTACCACCAGATTTTCGTAGAAGAAATAATGATGATACCCTGGACAAGAGCTTTTTCTCAAATGAAGCATGGTTCACTCTTTCGGGATATGTTAGTAAACAAAAGATGCGATTGTGCTCTGATGAGAATCTCCACGGGTTAGTAGAGAGTCCTTTGCACCCTCATTTTTTTTCACGACACAGTTAATGCAGAAAGATTGCAATAATGTTATACTACTTTTCAATAAACGACTGGATAACGATAAACTCTGAAACGGATATTTTCATCAAGATAACGCTACTGCGCCATGAAACAATAAGGTTCTTGTGGGAATTCTTTGACGACCAAATAGTATCTTTTCCTCCGCGTTCTCCTGATTTAACCATTATGGACTATTATGTTTTCCCTTTTGTTAAAAACACAATTTACAGACAGACATTTCATACGATACAGGAACTTATGGATGCAATTACCAATGCATGTAATTCAATTACTCCCCGATCATTGAAAAAACGCATTTGATAATATAAAACGAAGAGTTATTAGTTGTGTTAAAGCTAAAGGATCACATTTTGAACACCTACTCTAACTTGTATTCATCCTAGTTTTCTGTTTGTTCCCTAAATGGAAACTGTTTAGGTTTGTTTTAATTTATTTGACATTTCTTGTATTTAATCAATTAGATAATAACCTCTAATCTATTGCCGCATTTTGAACGCAGGCTTTGCAAATCGTGTTGTAGTAGTCTAGGTCTGCTCTGAATCTCACGGTACTTTAGATATTTATTCAATTCGTTTTCTTATTATTTATTATTCAATGGCAACCATAACATTCTTCAGTTTTTTAAAATTTCCAATACGGTAAGTACTATGTTCATTGCACTCTTGATGAAATTAAATTAAAATAATAATTTAGTTTTTATTAAAATTCTTGTTTTCAGATCAAAATTTGTTATCAATAAACTAAATAATTAACATTTTTTTTGCCAATAATGTAGTCATGATTTGTCACCTATTTTACTGAAAATAAATATAAGGGTCTAATATCAAATAAATTCTGTACGAATTTGTAGTTTTAAATGTCTGACTTAGTTTACGATTCAATCTATTTGAAGTCTCCAAGTCGCTTTGATTATAATAAGATAAAAATAAAGAGACGACATTATAAAAAAGTACTTAATTTTTGAAAATTGGTCTGAAATATTTTGTGATCATTAATTCTCCCTATGTCTGAATAAAATGGTTAATTTTATCCATGCTAAAGTAGTTAGATACAAAATACTATACAGTTCCTCTACATCACCTTGTTCTTTTCAGTTTAGTAAAAACATTGTGAATGGCATGATCGAGCTTTGAAGTTCTTGTTTCTAACGGTCTAGCGTGTCATAATATAGATCAGTGGTTCCCAAAGTGGTTTCTACGGACCCCCAGGGGTCACCGGGATCATTCAGGGGGTCCGTGGAAAATTAGAATTAATTTGGGGGTCCCTGAACAACGTCAGGGGGTCCGCGCAAGGTTTAATATAAAATTAAAAAAATGGGACACAATTTTATTAATATAGAAGTTAAAATAAATAACAATGAATAAATTATTAGCGATTTTTACGTTCTATAAGATATATTTAGACAGGTTCCAACCACTAGCGGCTCGCCAACTAACTTCATGTGAGGCTCAAACCCAAGATACAAAAAATGAGGTTGAAAGCACTACGTATACATATCGTTCATAAATGCTCCTCACGCCCCAGAATTGCGTCAATACACACATTTAGCAGAGCAATGAGCACACCTTTTAATGCCGGTATACATTACCTTGGCATTTTTGTTTCACGTGAAGTTGGCCACCGGCCGCCACTGGTTCCAGCATGCACCCTCTAGAATTCCTTGTCTCGAGCGCTCGGTAGTGTACTAAAATGCTTAGGCAGCATATTCCAGATTTTCCAGAGCGTTCGGTATGACACATTTGTTTACTTGAGTATTGCTTCGTTACAATATGAACTATAACAGAGTCGTGCATCTAATCAATAATTTAGTTCTGTGTTATGCGTAATGTGAAGTGCATACAACAAATTTTCGTAGTGTTGGAAAAAAAAGTATAATTTTTTGTATTGTTACGCAGATAGCGTACTTTCGTTAAGTATGTTAGAATAAAATTGATATCTCTTTTTAATTTATATGTATTTAAGCACAATTATACTTTTGTTTAAGTTAATTAAAACAATTATTTATCACAGTTATCAGTACAGTAAACTCTTAGGTTCATTAGGATTTCTTTTTTATTAAAAACATAAGAAAAGATTGTACATTTTTCTAACACAAATGTGTTTCTAAAGAATATATTATTAATGATTCTGTACAAGAAGTTAGACATATTAGGTTTTATGATTTAATATAATGCTAAGAGTTATAGCTTATTATTTTATATTTTTGCTTATTTTGTTTACCTCCGCGAGTAACCAAATCCGCGAATGTTGGAATTACTGTATATAACTGCATTATGATATTCTGTTGTTAATTTATTTTTTAATTATTTATTTTTCTTGAAAAATAATTGGTACACAAAAAGTACTTACACTATATGTGACATTTATATGAAATTTTATCCTTACATCTCAAATAATTAATTCAAGAGAGAGTTACATTACAGCATTTCATTTAAAATAAATATTATAATCAACAGTGGTTTGTTGCAAATAAAAATTTTGATAAACCTTTTTTTCTGTATATTTATAGGCCCTTTTTTTCAGATAACAGTATGAGTGAGACGAAGAAAAAATGCAGACACTACAGTGTTGAATATATGAAATATGGCTTTATTCCATCACCAGGAAATAGTACTTTACCTATGTGTCTTATATGTAGTAAAACGATGTCAAACGATTCAATGAAACCTTATAAGCTTAAGGAATATTTAATAAAAATCCATAGTGACAAAAACGATAAGGATTTAACGTTTTTTCAAACACTCAAAGAAAAATATTTGAAAACAACGACATTGCAAGAACTCATAGGAACAACATCTAAGAGAGATGACGATGGACTGCGTGCTTCTTATTATATTTCTTTAATGATTGCGAAGTCCGGAAAGTCGCACACTATTGGCGAAGAACTTATTCTACCAGCTGTAAGTCAGGTAATACGCACAGTGTTACACTAATAATACTGTACGAAGAAGGATCGACGAAATGGCACAGTGTATAGAAAACTCTTTATGTGACTACTTAAATATATTTGAATTCTCTATACAGCTTGACGAATCAACATTACTAGGAAATTAAGCTTTACTTTTAGATTATGGGAGATTTTTAAAAGAAGAAAACATTTCCCAAGAATTGTTATTTGCTAAATGTTTGGAAACTGATACGAAAGGTGAAACGTTAATTAGTGAATTAAAAAAATATTTCGATGTAAAAGCTACTTCAAGGTGACACATTTAATTTAATCAAAACTGTACAAACAAAACTTGGGAAGAGAAGAATTCTCTCAGTTTGCTTACTGTGATTTGAATGGACTGATTCCGTATTTGAAGAAGAATTGATTCGTTAATGATTCATTCACTCGAGACAACCGACCGAACAATTTTGATCGAACTGAATCGTATTTCCGATTCGGATTTATACATGCGGTCTGAATCTGCGCGAATCGGATGACTACTCGTTTGCTTGAATCTGCGCGCAACTTTAACTCCGCTTTGTACAGGGTGGTTAAATTTCGATGTTGCTTATGGGCATCTCGGTAAATATAAAAATAACAAAAAATCCGATGGCGCAGTCACGATATCTTTTTCTAAGACTAGGTTAATGCCGAAAACAAAAATGCACCATCTTGTTTTTTTTCAGAAGTTATAGGGCAAAATCGGGTTTTCTTGATTTTTAACTTTAATTAATATCTTGCGAAATTTGTAAGATAGACTAATGCGTTTGCTCGAATCTGCGCACAACATCAACTCCGCTTGTACATTCGATCTGAATCTGAATCCGCCCGAATGGGATGACTAATGCGTTTGCTCGAATCTGCGCACAACATCAACTCCGCTGTTACATTCGATCTGAATCTGAATCCGCCCGAATCGGATGACTAATGTGTTTGCTCGAATCCGCACACAACATCAACTCCGCTTGTACATTCGATCCGAATCTGAATCCTCCCGAATCGGATGACTAATGCGTTTTCTCGAATCTGCGCACAACATCAACTCCGCTTGTACATTCGATCTGAATCTGAATCCGCCCGAATCGGATGACTAATGCGTTTGCTTGAATCCGCGCACTATATCAACTCCGCTTGTACATTCGATCTGAATCTGAATCCGCCCGAATCGGATGACTAATGTGTTCGCTCGAATCCGCGCACAACTTCAACTCCGCTTTGTACATGTGGTCTGAATCCGCCCGAAACGATTTTTCATGACTTGCTGAATCGAACCCGCTGCGCCAGCCTTTATTGGTATTTTTTACGACTCGACGCGTAATTGTATCAGCTTACGTTTGTTCTCTATTTATGAGATAAATCACAGAATATCTACATTTTATTTTTTATAAACACATATCTTCCAAATAAACCTATCATCTTTGCTTAAATTATACAAGTCAATTCCCTTAAAACGGCATTCGCTCGTTTAACAGATGTTATTGGGTCGGTCGTCTATCTCGGCGCCGTTCGGTATGGAACGAACATATATTATTATCATTATTATTATTATTACTATTAGTATTATTATTCAATTTTGCGCGTAGTTAATTGACGGTAAGTAAATGGTTACGGTTTATGAAACAAGTGTCTATCATCACTATAAAAGGAGATTAAGGCGAGAACGAACTATATTATTATAATTATTATTATTATTATTATCATTATTATTATTATAAGTGATTCGTTTACGAACGATTCATAAAGAACGAATCACTTTTAAGAAATGATTCGGTTGATTCGAATCACCTAAAAGATTCGAACTTCCCATATCTATTGTCAACACTTAACAGTGCTTCATTCGGACCTTAACCAAAGATTTGAAGACATTCCTCACTTGAATATTCCCGACTGGGTGTTAAACCCTTTTGCAAGTAGTCAAACTCAGGGCACAAATACAGATGAAGACACACCAATACAGGAGCAACTTATTGAATTATCCACAAATGAGGAGCTGAAACCATTGTTTAAACAAGGATACGACAACTTCTGGATACAAAAACCGATCCCAATTTTATATCCAGCATTATGGGTTATTGTACAGAAGCTGTTGATTGCTTTTCCGTCTTCCTATTTGGTAGAACGTGGATACAGTGCCGTTATGAGTCTAATCACAAAAAAAAGAAACCGACTAGAAATTAGTACTCGTGGGGACTTGCGGTTACTACTCATAAACATTGAGCCGGACAAAAATACACTTATTACATCCCATCAGGTTCATCCAAGTCATTCATTTTTTTTTTGTATGTTAAAACAAGTTATAATTCCAATAAATACTCTTCAACAAAATGCTTTATTTATATTCTATTTTTAATATATTTTTACCATTCAAGACATCAAAGATATATTTGTAATTTTTCTATTATGCATTTATGTAGTTTTTACACTCAGATAAATATAAATAAAAAATAACATCTGTTAGTTGTTAATACAAACAGCCAATAACTTTAGGGGACTGATAACCGAATTTCTGGAAAAAAGTTTCTAAAACTATTTATTATATAAAATAATCTTCAACAATATCGTACTAACAAAAAATAATTAACACAAATAAGACTTTGTTTGTATAACTGAGGTTTTTAACGTATAGTTTCGACAACTTTAACTTGTAATTATAAAACTCCTAGTTTCGACAACTTAAACTTGTCATAATCAAACTCCTAGTTTGATAATGAGAAGTTAAAGTTGTCGAAACTATAGTCACAATATAAACCTCAGTTATACAAACAAAGTTTAAGTATCTGATTTGTGTAAATAATGGTGTATAATGAAGTAGAAGATAGATAACAAAATTATTATATATGTCTGTACCTCTGTTGAACGCCGGGCTGCGAATAATGTATTTCAATTTTTCCGGTCCGCAGGCGCTAACAGATTGGAGATCTAGCTCCATTCTGAGGCATTAAGCATTTTTATTATTATACTAATATTACCTGTATCAATTTGTTGCTATTTTTTACGTCTGATTAATTAAATGTAAATTATAACTAATGGTGCTGTTACACTTGCAAACTTTGTAATGCAGGTTTTTGTTGCGCAATTTGTGTTTACAAACAGTAAAACTTTAGTTTAAACTTACTAAATGTATGTCTAAACTAATAATACCTGCTATTTTAAGTTACAAACATGTGTATTTGCTCCATTTGTAAAATTTTAGTAAAATTAAAAACCCACCAAATCAACGCGGTTTTCGTTTCAAATTTACACAAATTTTACCTGGATAATTGTAACCCGGTCGGTAATAACCTCCTAGAAAGTTGTACCCACCATAACCTCTGTAATCGTATCCGCTGTAACCTCCAGGTCCGGCGAGTCCTCCCAATCCGGGATATCCTCCAAGGGCGCCTACTCCTCCGATTCCGCCAACTCCACCGAGTCCGGCGACTCCCCCGAGACCACCAACACCTCCAATTCCACTATAACCTCTATAACCTCCACCTGCGTAACCTGTATCGTAGACATCGTTCGTGTAGGTCGTGCCTAATAATCCGTAACCGCCGCAGTTTACAGATATGACAAGGGCACTCAAACAAACTAAAATCTGAAACAAATATTTGTTGCACATTAAAAATAAAATGAGACAATCCTCAAACATAAACATAGTGATATATCGATGCAGAAGGTTTATGTTAGAAATATGCAATAAAAAAAATCGTTTTCGAAATACTTAAAATATGAAAGATTGTCTCGAAATATTTAATGCATGCCTAAACGAGTGGAAACGCTCCATAGAAACTTCAAGTTAAACTTCATGTTTTTTTCTGCCTATCTTCACTAGAGTATCAATGTTTTCTAACCTAACCTTATTGTCGTTATTAAAATCACGTTTTTTCAAACTTTTGCATCAATTTTACTTTTTAAAAAACTGTTTTTTTTTAAATGTGCCTACTTGTCGACAAATCGCAAAATTTAAGAACACATTTTTTCATGAAAAGTTAACAGAAAAAAAAAACTATTATTTTCGGGGTCGGATCAATAAAAATAAGATTTCTACACAGGGTTATAGAGAAGACATTAGTTGATTTTTTGCAGGTAATGCCAGACCTTTACTATTTTTTTAATTTTATTCCGGCCCAAATAAAGTTAACATTTAATAGTGAAAATTATCCGTTTTTTATTAATTCTCTAAGCGTTACTAATTATTAATCACGTCATTTAGTATAATGGTATAATGTTGTCGTTGTGTCAAAAAATGGTGACGATAGAACGTGTGATTGTAAAGTTGTGATTTTTTTAAGATTACGCTAATTTTTCGCACGGAACTCATGAAGTTCATCAAAAAACCTGAAACTTTAGTTTTATAAGTTTTGAAATGTTCTTAATAGAATGCCTTAAGTCATTTTTTCAAATTTTCAGTTTTTAGTTTTGGTCCAAAAACCGCCAGTGGACCTCGAGAGCTCAGTGCACACTGTGCATTGTTTCTAATCATGATATGAGGGTCTGTGATTTGTTTAATTTTTCTGAAAGATAATTTTTTGTACAAAATAGCGAAATTTCTATAATTTTTTTATCAAAATCTAACGTACAGTTGTTATTTTGCATTCCTTAAACTAAAACACATACTTTTTCTGTATTTTGCGTAATTTATATCAATTCTAAACTTTTGCAATACTAGAACAAAGTTTATTGATTTCGATTGAACATATTTACGAAAAATCAAGAAAAATTATTCGTATTCGTAGAAAAAAGAAAATAATATTTTTTGAAAGATAAACTGGAGATCGTGAAGTATAACTTAAAAAGCAAAGACATTAAAAAATTCTATATAGAATTACAAAAAAAAGTAGTTATAAGCCAAAAGCGCACTAAAGTTTTACTGCAAGGTTAGTAATTTGCAACAGATGCAACGGATAGTAATTTGGCCAGTTAGCCTCCACATAGCACCCAATATCTAATGGATATCCACCGTACATCCCAAATGTGCAAATACGATCGGCAACATACATTGGATATTCAGTGTATATCCTCTAAAGAATATTCATTACAGCATATTTAATGGTTATCATTTCATAGATTTTATGTGCATATTTATTTTACTATATCCAATGAATATTCATAGAATATTTATTCCGTACATTTTAGTAATGCAATCTCCAAGCAGATAGCAGAGGTGTATAGTAAGTACAGAATCATTTCTGTTACAGTTTTGTTATGGCTTGTGTCATGTTTATTTGCATGATGTTGTGATAATCGTGATAATAACATCACCATGGATCAAACATATGGTGTACAATTATGTTGTTTTATGTATGCGAGCAAATGCCAGCAAAAAGTTCTCACGTAACGAAAGACAAAAACGACTAGACAGTTGTTTGCAGTGAACGTTATTAAGTATTTAATGCTCCTGCAATATAATTAAACTACTTATTTTCTTCACATTGTATGTAACTTATGACATAGCATTATTTTTATAATGTCCCCACATGGTACAAATCAGGGATGAGCCTCGACGTGTCGACTTTATTTGTCAACGTGACAGCAAGTCAGCAACGTAGACAATGTCGAGAACGTCAACAAAATCGACAATGTCAACAATACCATTCATAGGTTATGTTATTATAATGTATATGTTGTGTTTGTGGATATTTTGGGTGTTTTAGATACTCTGTAAACTTCAAAATGTTTTGCCCAAACCGCAACGCATAATGCTAAATACTTTAAATGTTATACTTTTGGAAATAATTGTCCAAATTGTCGACGTCAACAATGTTCCTCAAATAGTCAGACATTGTCGACGGGACATGTTGATGCCACCCATCCCTAGTACAAACACATCCAATGCATATACATTAAATATCCCTTTTTATTTATCAACTATTTTAAAATATACTTGGCCTGCGCAAGAGAAAGAAGACAACACAAGATAAGGTATGTTGTATCTATTAATTTTATACTTTGAATGTAGACCCTTCGTATAATAGGTATTAATATAAACAAAATATTAATAAAAGCATTTGTTTCAGGATGAATGGGGATTCATTTTAGGTTCATTTATGTAAGTATTAGAATTAGTTTGTTTTATATGAGTCATGTATTTATTTATAAAAAAACAGATTTTTTTAAAATTATTTTTTATTTTACGAAAGCCTTAAGCCGGCTTTTTGATTTGGTAAGTTTTCAGAATTATTTCATTATTTACTTTTGTTATTATTTGCGTTTGTTGTTATTTAAGTGGATCGCATATACAAATATCAATTTTTAAAACCAATCCACATTCCATTTTCCTTCAAAATTTAAATAAACGATATACGCATACAAGTAAGAATAGAAAGACGTACAAAATTTATATTATGTATAAGTGCGAAGATACATAAGGTCAAATATAAGTAGGTTTAAAACTTTTGTGGTTTTATTAATATACTTGCAATTCAAAAGGAACATTTAAAATACCAAAATATAAAAATCATAATTAATTATTTGACAGGATTTTTTTTTTGAAATTGTAATTATAAAAAAATCACTTTGTTTTCTTTTTCCCTATATTTGGTTTAACTTTATGTTTTGAGATGGCCATCTAATGTATTAATTCACTATTATAGTACTATGTGATCAATGATAGTGAATTTGTACATCAAGAAGCCATCTTATAACAATAAAATGCATATCCACTTCATATGGTATGGATAAGTATTTCACATCTAGTGTATACCCTTACAAATATTGATGGGATGTCCCCAGAATATTCATTGGATATTTAACATACATTGGATATACATTGCAACTCTATTGGATGCTCAATGGTTATCCGCGGATATTCGAATACTCGAAAAAAAAATATATTCAATGTGTTTGATAAGAGTGGCTATCGGCTGTATCTCTATAGTAAACAATTAAAACAATTTTTATCAAATAAAGCGACGTGAGAAATATAAAAATCTTAATCTACGGTAAATTTTACATAATTTTTTTATGAAATTGAGCAACATTTGGAGTAGATTATGATTTATATATTTGTAAAATATGCAGCTTAGTTTCGCGTTTTGAATAAAATCTTGTTTTTATTCTTTGCTGTAGAGATTGGGCCCTCTACCAGCAAAGCTAGATTATTATTATTGTATTCGTTTTATTTTCTTATTTTTAATTGTAGTAAATTTGCGCTGTTTTAAACATTCTACTAATCTCATATCCTACTATATTTTGAGATTTTAAATAGTCATGGATTTACTTACATATTCGCTTTCCAAAACATACAAATGGAGAAAAGTGATCTCCGTTATTTTTCTAAGTATTGTTAAAAAGCCTAAAAGCCTACTAGATTTTTAAATATATTTTTATATGGTGGGCAAATCTACCAGACTTTTTACTATATCTTTGGTTAGGATAAAAATATCAGGATGAGGTTTCACCACTTTTCTTAGTTTTTCTTCCGGCAATAAACTGGCGTAGAACTAGCTTTAATTTGAAATGTTAAAGAATATCTAGAAAATATGGAGGTTGTTAAAAACGCCTTCTAACGATTTTTATAAGAACTAAAGTAAACGAGATTTAAAGTGCTTTCAATTATCTATCAACTTGATTAATTTAGGTTAATCCTTGTTTCGGCATTTTGGTGCATAATCGGTCGAAGTTTTATTTTGTGTTTTTATTTTAGAAGTTACATTTTATTCGAACATATTTTATTCTTTTAGCAAATTAGTTACGCCTTTAGAAATTAATTGAATTTATTGGGCTGTTTCAAACTGTAGCAGACCCTTTTTTTGCACTACAGGGGGTGTTGTTTTGGTCTCAGCACATTTCGTGGAAGAATAACCGTTCAGCCATATGTGATATTTCAAATTTGGTCCGTTGCAAAGCATCAGTTAATTAAGAAATTCATCCCTTTCTCTAGACGAAGGAAGGGGTGCGAAAATCACACTCACGAAATGTGTTTGACCAATAAGATCGCGCCCCCCTCTTAATACTCATTTTTAATTTTCCTCTATTTTTAAACATAAACAGCACTCTTGTCAACAACTTCAAACTATCAACAACAATAAGTTAAATCTCTAAATTTAATAAATTTCTAAATACTACAATGTTAATTGTAAAGATTTGTGTATAAAAGTGTATATATTTGTACATTTATAGTGATAAATAGAGTTATAAGTGCAAAGAAATATTTTATTTCATATTTATTCACCTGCATAAAAAAAACTATTGGCGAGATAATCTCTCCAGAACATTGGTCCGTCGAACCGGATATCGAAACACATTTTAGTCGATATACCGCGAAAACTAAACACTACAGAAGATCAAGTAGGGACAGGTAAAGGTGATGACTAATCACCTTTACCTGTCCCTACCGCTAGTTAATTCTACCCAACTAGTGTATATATATAATGTAATTCTGTATTCAGTATCAATCCATTGATAATGGTCACCTTGTGACCGAAATGTACATCTGGTATATAATAAAAATTGTAAAGAAAGGTTAAAAGTGTTTTAATTAAAATTATTATAATCTTCACGTAACTCACCCAAATCCAATTAAAAAAATATAATACGATTTTTTTTTAAATTCAATTTTTGGTTTATTTGTGTTCTAGTATTTTATTATTCAGTTATGTTTATATTGTTGAAATATATTAATATTAATTCTTTATTAGTAAAAATTAAATCAGCTTTAGTTTTGTAAATTTTGAAAATCGCGCCTATGTTTATTGAATCGATTGTCCTTTTTTACACCTATTCTGAATCACCCTGTATAACAGCGTCTACCTAAAATGTTTACATAAACGTACTTTTTCTGTTATAAATACTAACATTCTATTTGTATTTATGTTTGTTAGCATTTGGGAACAACGGGTATTCAAAGCCACCGGAACCGGCTTCCGCGGAACCCCTATGAATACGCCACTGCAGAAACACCTTCACTTGTAATTTAATATTTTATACACAGCACCAGTTTATCTTGAACTATTGGAATCAGAGACGAACGCGACGACGTTTGTCTCCAATTAACAGCACTAATGGAAATAATTTGTTTTTGCGTAATTTCATTGCGTGTGGTGGCTTTAATGTTCCGAATGTAAACTGGTTTAATGGTGATAGAAAAAAGCAGCAAATGTGTTGTACAGGATATTGCCCAATTCGGATTCGAAGTGTTTTGACGAAATTTCGTTATATGGTATGACCTTACTAGCCTCAGACTAATTTTTTTATTCAAACACATGATGCAGATTTTGATTTCCTGTGCAGATCTAGTTTCATGGCCATTTCGGATAAATTTACACATAGAATGTGTTAAAATACTAAAATATTTGTAATATTTTTTGATATGTGATATATGTTATTATGTTACATAGGGGGTGGTAATTCAAATAGTTATTTAGATAATTAGTATATAAAGTATGGTTTTTGGACACGATTTATAAGTTTAAGTGGCCAAAAGCGCTTCATATCCAAGTTGCCTACAGTTCCTGTACCTGTACCCGTATTTTCTACAATATACATAAAATTCTGCCATTAGCATACATTTTTTTGTCATAAAACAAACACATGTTAATAAATAAAATGTGTATTAAACACCGTTTGTTTTTCAATTAATAAATCCCATTTAAAATGCACGCATATTCATCGATGCATAAGTAAAGCTTTTATAGTGAGGTTGTAAGTAAAGTATGTTGTAGACCCGATTAAGGATATTAAATGAAAAGGAAATACAAAAATGCAAAAATCTACAAAATTATCTCATAGTCATGGTACTTTTTATCACGCCACCTTTGTTTCCATTAAAAAAGGAGAAATAACTACCCCAACCAAGAAGGAGAATCTACAATACTCTTAAGAATCTATGGGAAACTCTGTATATTATATACGTAGAAATTAGTTATGAAACTAGCAAAGTTTTCCGCTGAAAATAATAGTGGGAAAGTGTTTTTAAAACAATCATTTGATTGAGAAGCAACGTTAGAACAATTAGTGATTAAAATCACCTAATTAATTTCGATTTACATACCTGTAATTGGAATTACGCGCGATGTTGACTCATGCACGAAAAAACGTCTCGTTCGTATAATGATTGCAAAATGAAAATAAAACTTAAATAAATCATAACATCTCACCGCAGAGCCGGCTCTAGGAGGTTGCGAGAACACCAGACGTTGACTAATTTTGCAAAATTAAATTAGTTTCAATGTTCTATCTTTTTCTATTTTAATCCTAATATACAGAAACAATTAGGGAAGATGTAATATACTTTAAAAAAATCAGATTTTATATAAATTAAATTATTAACTTAAATATAAAATCTAGCCGAATTCGCTATGAAACATAATTTTAAATATGTAGTATTCATTTTTAACTTTACACCTGCCTGGCTTTACACCGCCTGGCTCATAAAATAATTATTTGGAGTTTAGAAAAGCCTGTAAATTTGGATTTACCGGCGCGCTACCTTTTGCTTCGCACCGACAAACCCAAATGTTTCTAAACTCCAAATATAAGTCAATCGAATTGAATTCACTATGGAATTCATTCTCTAACTCAATTACATAATTTTCAGCTTATCTTAATTTCATTTGTGTTGTCTATATTTGTTTTTTTTTTTTTTTTCATTAAAACAAAATTTATTTACTCAACTACTGTCAAAATTAACAACTTAGCTTATACGTTAAATAAGATATAATCAATTTGTGCTATGCTTTTATAATAAATATAAAAATATCATATTAAATTTTAACAAATTATAAAATTTAGTTACTTTTATGCGACTATTTAAAAAAAAATTAAAACAATATAAAATTGATATGTGTATAATAGTAATTTCCCTCATGTTCAATAGCTTTCACCTACCTTATTTTTAAACACATGTTTCTTATTCCTGTTAAACTTTCTTTGTCAGCCTTGTGTTTTCAGTTTTACACAAAATAATAATCATAAGATGGTCAGACTAACGTTTAGCAATAACTTATTCTGATTCAATTTATTCAAAGTAATTAATTCGTAAAATTTGCATTTTTAAAACAATATTATTAAAATAACTAAAAGAGCTTCGACATAAAGTGAATATGCATTAAATGCTAATTTTTCGATTATCTACAATTTTGCTCAACAAGTTTTTTTATATGATCAATATTAAAGAAAAAACAAAAGAAAATGTTAAGAGTAAACTATCACTTCCGGTTTCCGCATTTTCACCAAAAGTTGATCGAATACTACTATTGTAATAAAAAGCTTAAGTTTAAAGTGTCATCTTAACAACTCAATCGGTTTAGACTTTATCGTGGCGACAAAAGGACAGAATTACAGGACAGACATTTTTCAAAAGTGGTCTTAATCAACTCGAGGGACCTCAAAAAGGATATATCCACTAAAACTTTTGATTTAAAAATATTAAACAAAAACCTTTGTTCTGCATATGGGAGAAAGTAAAAATAATGAGCGAAAATCAACATTTTGTCCAAATTTTGTGGATTCAATGATACTAACATTTATGATGGCTTAACAAAATCAAATCAAAAAACAAAAATGAAAATATTTATAATACATACACTAAAAATTATAATGATGATGAATATTGTAGCTTTTTTTCAGCTATTCATTTGATGCGATTATTTTCCCAAATAAATATATCAATATTTAAAAATAGCAGTATTTTCAGATTTACAAATAAGACTATTTGTCACTAAGATTTTTAAATAATTGAACCATTATTTTTAGTTATATTTAGTGAGATTAAATATTTCATGATTTTCTTAGTTTTCTCTTTATCGATTTTAAATTCTATTTATTCTTCATTTTATGGCTTTTGATAATTGTTTTAATTAACTAACTTATTTGTATTTTTTTGTATTTTTATTAAATTTCTTAATTATTATCATTCTTGCTTAATTTCATGCATTTTTATTTAGGCGTTCGTTTTTTTTATAAAATTTTCTAATTTTAAACTTTTGACAAATGTTTCCACTCCCTGATTAAGCATGAAGCCTGAAAAAAAAATCGTTTGGTCGCTCCACAATCAAATCAAGTTTTCAGACTTTTCTAAACTCGAAATTGTACGCCAGGCACACAAAACACTTATTTAACGTGAAGTTCAAACTACTCTGCTTTAACATTTTGCTTTAGTAGTATATTTTAAGTTTTACAACCTATCAGTGTTTTATACGCGTGGCGCATGAAGTACAATTTCGAGTTTAGAAAAGCCTGAAAAATTTAGTTAACCAATTTTTTTGGTTTTTCTAAACTCGAAACTTTACTTCATGCTTAATCAAGGAGTGGAAATAGAACTTTCAAACTGAAAGCTTTTCAAAAACTGCGAATGCCTGAAAAATTAAAGAGTCCACATCGGCATATTTATACTTAAAAGAAGAATTGGTTATATATTTGTTGATGTTGAATAGAGGTAAAAAAATCAAAAGCACAGGAACTTAATGAAACTTAATAACTTTTACTTTTAACGTGATAAAAAAAATCATACCCCAAAATATCTTTCTAGTATTAACAATACATTTTTTCCAAAAAATTATACAAAATAAATATAATAAATAGTAACATGTAAAACTTATTACTTTAGTACGCAAGTCAACTTTGCACCGGGCCACGCTTTTATCTGGGCCGGCTCTGCCCACTAAGTAAAAAAGTAAATAATGTTTGATCACCATTATAACAACATGAAACATTGTTCCCACTAAGTAAACACACTTAAGCAAGATTATAATCAACGTTATAACATCGTTGCAAGTCAATAAAATCATGTTTTTCTATCTTTCCTAATTCAATCATTTTTATACCTAGAATTCCTTCTTTAATGCTCACTAGGTATTTAATGCCACAATAACTCAAGCATACATTTTAAAAAAATACTTCCTAAATTCGATATTAGTTGCCACGTTTGTCTATGTTTTGTGTCTAATTATGGTATATTCAATTAAAACACTTGGTTTGTTTCACTGATTAATTAAATATATTTATTTTTTGTCCCAAAATACACGTTATTTAAAAGCATAGTTAGTGCATACTGTTTAAATTGTCAAATTAATAAATAATAACAGATTGATGTATAAATCATAGATCAGTACAATAATATTTAAATATGAGAACCAAATTCGGACAAACAGTATTTAGAATTGTAATCCATTGTCTAAATCTATTCAATTTCTTATGTGAATACTTACCGATTTCATGTTGTTTTTTATTTGTTGACAAACAGAAACTTCACAAGAGAAACTATCGAGAAGAAATGTAAAACCGATATGCAGATAATGTTGTTATATATTAGAGCTTTCCGGCGTAGCCTTGTGCCAAAGTCCCCCACTATTTTGATCGTCGGTCGTTGCAAAACCAAGCCCATTGTAAATTGGGTCTGGTACTGAAAGAAAAAACATAGACGACGTCCTAATTTTTTATTCCATTCATGGATTTTTTTAATTAAAGTAAAAAAAAACGTAAAACGAGTGATCAATTAAAATAGCGTGTTGTAACTTAGAGATATATTGTCCATGCACGTTCTTCATTTATTAAAAATATGGGATGTAAAGCAACTAAGATGATATAAAATTGCATATTACAGTTAGACTGAGAAAACCTATTCTTGTATTTCTTCATTGTATATATAATATTATGTAACTAAAGATGAATTAAAATTGAAAAGTTATGTTAGAATTACAAATTTTATACTTGCATATTCTTGCAAGCTTAATATAAGTTAGGCAGACTTGTGTAAGAGTTATAGGACTTGTTTTTTCTTCTTGCTCAGCGACTACTTAAACAGAATATTCAAGCTTTTCTAAGCTTGAAGTTTTACTTCATGCTTAATCAAGAAGTGGAAACACTCGTCAGAAGTTTCAAATTTAACGCTTTTAATAAAATCAACGAATGCTTGAAATTTTACAGCCAACATTTATAAGTTTGTAACTAACAGTACATTTGGTTAAAGTCATAATCCCTTTTATAATACGAATTATTATTTGTTTATTTTCAAGATTTTGAATAATTTTATATTCAATAAATATTAAACGCTAAATTTTAAAGTTCTGCTAATGTAAATAGTTTAAAATTCCGATAATTTTGATGATATCTGTCGATTTTTATAGAATTTTTAAGATTTCGATTAATTTTGGCCACTTGATTCTATTACAAAATATTTGTTAACATAAAATATGTACTTTGACAAGGTTTCCAAATAGTTCTAGAAGAAGAAAAAAAACGAATTTTTACTTCATTAATTAATAGTAATATTACTAAATAAACTGACTATTATAAGATATCTAATTAATTTCTCACTTAACCCGTAGCGAAACATTTTTGTATCTAATTATGGTAAATAATTAATTTAAATCAACATTTAGTGCGCCTATTTCATCTTAAAAAATTTATTTTCCTAAAAATATTTCAAACGATATCTTAAAAAATCCATTGTAAATGTATACTAAACATTATTCTTCAACTCTTAAAATGATTGCAAAGCCTTTTAATTATAAGTGTTAAAAACCTCGTGTAAAATACTAGAATTCTTTATGGTGAAAATAATAAGAATTATTTACAGCTAATATAATTGAAACAAGTAATAACTATGAGAATCAGCTTAAAATAAATATTAAATCTGCAAATTTTATCAAATTTAAAACCTTTAAATATTTGTTTTCATCAACGTTCATAAAATTTGACAAAAATGGTAATAATTTTTCGATGTAAATTTTCAGACATTCGTTGTTCAATTTAAAGCTTCAAATGAGTGTTTCTAATTAAGCATAAAGTAACATTTCCAATTAAGAAAAGAATAAAAATGTTGAGGCTTTTCTAAACTCGAAATTATACTTCATGCGCCACGTGTATAAAACACACAAACAAAAATATACTGCTTAGGTTTGATCTCATGTTTATTAATTTTACAAATGTTTATATGGAACATGTTTATGTAAAAAATCCCCGTATGTATCTAAATGTATTTTTAAATCGTAAGTCAAGGAGTTAATTAATCGAATGTTCTAAACGTTTTTATAAAGTTATATTTTTTCCCGAAGATTGTATAATCAAACTTCCAAGAAAAAAATTAAAGAAAAAAGATACAAATATTCAATTCTATTAAAATTTTTGATTTTAATACTTCGTACAACTTTCTATAGCCTGGTAACATTTTAGAGAGCCAGTCCGTACCTGTTGAGTCCGCCCCTGTTAATTATAACATGACTTGAAGATGAAAGCTGGATTTTAAACATTTTATTAGCCACTTAAACCCATTTTCTTCTAGGTGATTCAAATCTTATTTTGTCTAATCGTTGAATGACGAATGCTACTATTCGTCATTCATCGATTTAACCTAATTTTGTAGCGGTTTAATACAACTGCTTCACGTTAGCTACGCCACTAGTAAAAATCATTTTGTATAATTATAAATACTATTTTTTCTTTAATTTCGAAGCTAAAGGATTTTATTTATTGAGAATTTGAAGAGATGTTTCCTCAATTTGACCGAATTTGTACGAAATGTTCGAACACAAAAAGTCTATCTTGACATAAGAAATTATCAACTTAATTTTGAAACACGAAGATTCAAAAATAATTAATTTGTCTTATTCTTTAACTACAATTTAGATAAGTACTATAGGTCTGTATTTTTCGATAATCCCGACAAGACATCCGTTCTAGATTAAATTGTTATAAAAACTGAGTGGGTTTATATGAATTGCAAAATGAATTATCTAAAGACAAAAAGCTGTAAAATTGTAATGTCATGGTGATTAGACACGCTTAAAAACCTGTACAGTAGATTGAACTTCGATTTTATAAAACAATAGGGTACTATTTTTAAGCAGAAATTATAATTTAATGATCCAGAAATAAGTTTCATTCAACAGTATTCTGAAAAAAATAACATTTTTTATACAACAACAGTTTTACTTTGATATTGTTTTATGTAGAATTTTAAGCTATTTTAGCAAAGTATATAACATGTTTAGTAAAGTAAATAAACTAACTTCTAAGCAGATATTACATTGCAAGTATTTTCAATTATAGTATTCTTATAAAATATTTTAATCAATTAAACAACTAAACGTTATTTTAATAAGATAACGATTTATGGTAGTGCTGTGCGTGCCAGATTTTGTAAACACTCTTTTCAAACAGAACTTTACTTTAAGATACATTGAAAAATAAAACATCCTCAGATTTGTCTTATTTATTTTCGAACAGCGCTAATTAATTCAAGGCCAATGATATTACGCGTATGCATAAACCGCCTTCCTGGCCATTTCCCTGTATATGCGGTAATTACTTTATCCTGTCGATAGCGTTATTGCCTCTTTTTTTGTCATTGCGCGACCTTATGTGATCTACACACGATTTCAAAACACTGGGGGGAACAACAATTACAAACAAATGGCAAATTGTTCGTAGCTGCATACTTAAATAGTTTGTTACAAGAGTGTTAATACAATAAATATATACAGAGTGCGGCATTAGTATAAGGTGGTGTATCTTGGGAGTGCCACATTTAGAAAACTTGTTTATAAGGAATATTGAAAAACCGTATTCGTGTGTTAATGGCGAAACAAAAATCTATCTCTACTAGTTTCCGTTCTACAACCGGATGTTAAAAAAAACGTCGATTTTACTAAGTACCTACCTAGAACTCATTCCGACTGGGTAGGCGAGAAATTGAAATACATTTGTCTAGATAAAACTAACGGTCCTAGAAAGTGACTTGTTTAACTTTTTAAGAGTAAATTCCTTTATGTATTAGTCATTATTTTTAGGAAAATTACTTAATTAATCACACAGATAAGTTATACAGACATTAAAATATCTGCCCAGATGTCGGCATTTCTCGCCTAATTTAATGGAATGAGCTCTATCTTTAACTCATTTGTTTCTAAAATTATAACAAATATTCAAAAGCTTTCTTGTTGCAACTTTTGACGGTTATTAATATAATTATTTTATTTGCAAAATGGTTAGTTTTTTGTTTTCTTACATCAAACTTATATTTTTCTTATGAAATACGTGTATACATCATACCATTGAATAAACGAGTAATAAATAATACATTCATTCAACGCTCATACATACTGTTATTATAAAAACTCCTGATTGACGTTACGTACTTTTTTGCTTGTTGCATATGACACAAGATATTCGTCTTACAACGGCATTTTCGTAGCGTGGCACATCATTGAAATCAGCCTAAAAAAATGTTGTTTAAACATGGTGTAAGAAACATCAAATAAATAAGTTTTCCATATGTGGCACCCCTAAAATACATAACACTGTATGTTTTTGGGCAATATATCAGCTCTCGTTTTAAAAATATCTTTACTGAAGATTCTTGACTACGCCATAAAAGCAGTAGCACATACAATGTGCTTATTTTAAATGGGTTATCCTGTATAGTATTTGCTTTTAAGTACCTCATAAAAAAAATCCGACAGTTGCTCCCGTCACACCGCGCCCTGGTATGGATACATGGCGATGCATTGTATAGTGCTGCCCCGAGGTGGCGGGAATAATTAGGACACACTCGCACAAACCCCATAAAATACTCATTGCAAAGCTTATGAAACATAGATTTATTATGCAATATATTATTTTTTGTAATAGCTAATATTATAATTGTTATAAACAATTAAATTATTTAAACTAATTTTTCATCATGAAAACCGCACTTTAAAATTTTGGAATAAACACGACAATTTCCTTGATAAATTCTCTACAAAAGTGTATAGATTCAAGGTGGTGCTTTGAATGCTTTGAATGATAAGTTACGGAGCACGGTGAATACCAATACGAACGAATTTTGTTTGTTTTTATATTTTATTGTGTTGATGTTACTTTACTATGTTCATTGCATTTAGTCAATCTCCAAAAAAGAAGTTATTGCTAAAATATATTCGAAGGCAGAAACACCATTGAAGGTATTATTTTCTAAATAAAATTATGTGACGAATAAAACGTTAATGTTACTTACTTATCTTCAAGGCACAATTTTAACATTAAAATTGTACCTTGAAGATAAGTAAGTAACATTAAAATGTTACTTATAAATAAAAAATAAAATTAGACCCCCAGCAGTTTGTTTTAAATACATAATGTTAGACATTATGTATTTAAAAAATAGTTTTATATCAAAATATAAAACGTTTCTTTGTTTATTTCTTTGGAAGCACTAATGTAAGGCGTTGAAATTTGTAAGCAGTCATACGAATTATATAGATATAATATATTCCATTTGTTTCTGGATCTCGCCTAGCCATGCTTTCGTGTTGTTATGTTGCAGTATCAACATTTACATTTTTTATAAATTGCCACTCCTGATTCCTTATTTTAACAGTGTTGCAATAATTTATGATATCATAAGTAATCCTCTTTTTAATTTTCAAGAGGTTTATTGTTAATCTTGAAACAATTATTCCGCCATGCGGTCGCTTCTTCGAGCATTTTATTATTAAATCAAATTAGTCTAGTGTTTCAATGCTGTGTCAATGTGAAAGTGAAAAATAATTTCAGGCACATATTAAATATTAACATGCCAAAGATTATCTCTGAATCAAAAAGGTTACAAATTCTGAAATCCTACAAACATTTTAGGCAAAGTAATCCAAATCTACAGCATCACAATATTATTACGATTTTAATAGATATTTTTGGGGTATGTCTAGTATTTTAATTATCATATATATTTAATTAAAGATAATTACGTTTCAGGTAGGGAGATCTTCATTACGACATGCCAAATTAATTTTACGACAAAGACCTGACGAATTGAAATCTACTACTTCTGGCAAACGATCTAAAAACAGCCATTTTTGGAATCACCTAGCTAGAAAAGATCTGCAACAACTAATTTGGCAATATAACTCTAGAAATCAGTATTTTACTTTGAGAGATCTTTTGAATGATATGAAAGAAAATTATGAGTTCCATGGGAGTAGAACAACACTTTATAGGGTTGTTAAAAGTATGGGGTATAAATTCAAATTAATTAATGGGCGCAAAATCAAAAATTCTCTGTGAACAAAAACATGTTGTTGCAGCTAAAATTATTTTCCTTAGAGAATTTTTACAGTATCAAAATTCCAGTGAAGATATCCAATTCGTATACCTGGATGAAACATGGATATATCAGAATGGATCCGTGGTTCGACGCTGGGTATATGAAACGGATATAAAAAGTAATCCAACTAAATTCAAAAATGAAGGCAAACGCTTCACCATTCTACATGCTGGGTATAGGGGTGGGTTTTTGGATGGGTGCGATTTTTTATTACATTCGAAAAACAATGACCGAGATTACCATGCCACAATGGATGGTAATACTTTTCAAAATTGGGTGGTTAATCAACTTATTCCTGCTTTGGCTAAGCTTTCAGGGAAATGTGTAGTTATTATGGATAATGCTGCTTACCATTCTGTGCAATTAGACAAAACTCCTTCATTTTCTTGTAAGAAATGCGAAATGCAGGAGTGGTTGGTTAAACACAATGTAAAATTCGATCCAAAATTAACCAAAAAGGAACTATGGGCTTTATTTATACCTTTTCGATCAAATGACAAAATTTACGTAGTTGATGACATTTTGAGAAAGAACGGGCACGAAGTTCTTAGATTACCGCCATACCATTGTCAATACAATCCAATTGAAATGGCATGGGGGTTTTGTAAGACTTACTACAATAAGCACATAAATTCTAAGCAACCATCTAAGGATCGTGTTCAGAATTTATAGCTTGAGTCTCTCTCAAAATGTACATCCGATATGTGGCAACATTTCTGTGATCATTGTAAAAAACTTATTTCGGATGACTGGACAAAACACATGGGGAACCTTTCTTTTGAAACCATTCCTCCTTTTATTATTTCGCTTGGGGAATTTGGCTCAGAACAAACAACAGAAGATTCAGATGCAGGTTCTCTTGACTAAATAATAAAAGTGGAATGAGGGCTTAAAAATTGTTTGACATGAAAATTATCAGTATCACAAGAGGGTGGGAATAAATTTGCAATTCTACAAAAAAATACTGAGGGCCAACAGAAGAGAGAATGACCAAAATTAAGGTGGATGGATGGAGTTGATCAAAATGTGTTAACGGGAAAACCCAAGCGAGAAATACAAATGGATGACGAAATAAGTTTGCAGAGCCGAATTCATTATATTTGTTATATACAATATTATTGCTGTGTTTGTATGTACAAAAACCAAGTAGTAAATTTTGTTAATCTTAAAACTGCATATTATTATCCTTTTATATCTGAAAATTTGTAAAACAGGCAACAGTGTAAGATCACAATTGTCAGAAATTATAACCTTAAAATCGAACATCTGACAGTGACATTTAAAAACCCTGATTTAAAACACAACCAGTTACACCGTACGGCCTCACTTATATTGCTTTTAAAAAATATAAGCTGCCAAAGCACCAACTTGAAACTTTACACATTTGTAGAGAATTTATCAAGGAAAATGGTCGTTTAAAGTGCGCTTTTCATGTTAAAAAATAAGTTTAATATAATATAATTGTTTACAACAATTATAATATTAGTTATTACAAAATTCAATTTATTGCATAATAAATCCATATTTCATAAGCTTTACAATGAGTATTTTATGAGGTTTGTAGGAAAAATGCAACCGACGCGCGACGGTATGAATATTTATATAACAGCAATTTTCCGATTTTTCGCACTTTTACGTATTTAAAAAAAAAATGTAACGCTTCAAATTATGAAGATAAAAAAATATGTTTCTCTTCTAAAAAATTACAGGAAAATTAGAAACAGTTAGTAATATATTTAATTAATTTCGTTCCGCTTGACGTGCAATGGGTCTAAGGCCGTAGCCAGAAAAAAAAAAATCGGAGGGTGTTGTAAAAATTTCGGGGGTTGGTTTTATTGGTAAAAATATTATTTTTACTCTTACTGGCCCGCTTTTAAATACAAAAATTTAGCATTATGAAAAATTCTGGGGGAGTTTCAACCCCCATATTTGATGATATTGTGAGACTTTTGGTTAGTGAAAAATTATATTATTTTGATATTAATTTATGCTAGAGTTGAATTTGGGAGAGTTACGTCTGACAGAATCAATCCATAGATAATGGTCAGCTTGTGACCGAAATGTACATCTGGTATATAATAAAAATTGTGAAGAAAGGTTAAAAGTGTTTTAGTTAAAGTTATGCTAGAGTGTTTCAATGGATAAACAAAATACTTAAATGGAAGATATTATCAATATTGAAGCAACGCTTTTCTTGTTTGAGACTGACATGGAAATGCTCTTCCTTCTAGCAATGAAGGATATTTTCTAACCCCTTAATGCACAATCCCGTGCCTGACATAATGAAATCAGAACATTGACACGTACTTACTTTATATAGAATAAGAGGTTGCGTTTACCATGGTTGTTATGAATATCAAATCGATAAATAAATTTAAACTTGTAAATGTAGATCGAATAATCTATATACAACAAAATGTCAGTATCATATTCTATATAAATCCGAAGAAACAATATCCAATCGTGCAAAAAATATTATAAGCATCTCGAACAGTAAGCAATACTGGTCTCGGACAATAATTGGAGTCATTAATCGATCTTCCTCCAAACAACTGCTTTCGGTCAGTAATAAATCCTTAGGAATCGTTAAGTGGTAACCAATTTTTAGAGAAGGGTGTTAAAAACAAATAATGAACTAATACTTTTTATAGAAAAAATATTTATTGTAAGAAAATCTATGTTTACAGTTATATTTGTTTATGAACATTTGGCGTTCAGAAATGCCAATCTATAGAATAAGACGAGGTTCCTACACTACAATGCACTAACTATAACTAAATTAACTTAACTAAATGAACTTAAAGTATTAAAAGAGTCTAAAATCTCGAAATATAAACAACAAAACAGTAAACAGAAATGTTGACGAAAAACAGCGGTGACGTTTCAAAACAATGCCACCCCCCACCCCACTTTCTCAGTATGGCGAAATCGCAACAAAGACGGGCGTGCTTCCTTTAGACCAGTGGTTCCCAAAGTGGTCCCTACGGACCCCCATGGGTCCCCGGGATCATTTAGGGGTTCCGTTGAAAATTAGAATTGATTTGGGGGTCCCTGAACAACGTCAAGGGGTCCGCGCAAGGTTTATTATAAAATAAAAAAACTGGGACACAATTTTATTAATATGGAAGTTAAAATAAATAACAATGAATAAATTATTAGCGATTTTTACGTCCTATAAAATATAAATATAGACAGGTTCCAACCACTAGCGGCTCGCGGAATAACTTCATGTGAGGCTCAAACCCAAGATACAAAAAATGAAAAATGCTCCTCACGCCACAGAATTGCGTCATCAATACACACATTTAGCAGAGCGACGAGCACACCTTTTAATGCCGGTATACATTACCTTGGCATTTTTGTTTCACATTAAGTTGGCCACCGGCCGCCACTGGTTCCAGCATGCACCCTCTAGAATTACGTGTCTCCAGAGCGTTCGGCATGATTGAGTATTGCGTCGTTACAATATAAACTATAAAAGAGTCGTGCATCTAATCAACAATTTAGTTCTGTTATGCATGATGTGAAGTGCATACAACAAATTTTCCTAGTGTTGGACAAAAAGAAGTATAATTTTTGTATTGTATTGTTACGCAGATAGCGTACTTTCGTTAAGTATGTTAGAATAAAATTGATATCTCTTTTTAATTTAAATTTATTTACGCAAAGTTATACTTTTGTTTAAGTTAATTAAAACAATTATTTATCACAGTTATCAGTACAGTACTCTCTTAAAATTCATTAGGATTTCTTTTTCATTAAAAACTTAAGAAGAGATTGTAAGTTTTTCTAATACAGATGTGTTTCTAAAGAATATATTATTAATGATTCTGTACAAGAAGTTTGACATATTAGGTTTTATAATTTAATATTATGCAAAGAGTTATAGCCTAAAATTTTATATTTTTGCTTATTTTGTTTGCCTCCGCGAGTAACCAAATCCGCGAATGTTGGAATTACTGTATATTACTGTATTATTATAATAAAAAATAATTGGTACACAAGGAGTACTTACATTATTTGTGACATTTACATGAAATGTTATCCTTACATTGCAGCATTCCATTTAAAAAAATATTATAATTAACAGTGGTTTGTTGCAAATACAAATTTTGATAAACCTTGTTTCCTATATATTTATAGGCCCGTTTTTTCAAATAACAGTATGAGTGAGACGAAGAAAAAATGCAGACAATACAGTGTTAAATATATGAAATATGGCTTTATTCCGTCACCAGGAAATAGTGCTTTACCTATGTGTCTTATATGTAGTAAAACGATGTCGAACGATTCAATGAAACCTTCTAAATTAAAGGAACATTTATTAAAAATCCATAGTGACAAAGAAGATAAGGATTTAACGTTTTTTCAAACACTCAAAGAAAAATATTTGAAAACACCGACATTCCAAGAACTTATAGGAACAACATCTAAGAAAGATGACGATGGACTGCGTGCTTCTTATAATATTTCTTTAATGATTGCGAAGTTCGGAAAGGCGCACACTATTGGCGAAGAACTTACAACTTATACCAGCTGTAAGTGAGGTAATACGCACCGTGTTACTCTAACCAGCTTTTGATATTATAAAAAGAATTCCACGGAGTAAAAGTACTGTACGAAGAACATTACCAGGAAATTAACCTTTACTTTTAGCTTATATGAGATTTTTAGGAGAACACATTTCCCAAGAATTGTTATTTGCTAAATGTTTGGAAACTGATACGAAAGGTAAAACGTTAATTAGTGAATTAAAAAGATTTTTCAATGTAAAAGCTATACCCTTGACTAATATCATCTCGACAGGACGACACCGAGGCTTTCTAGCATATTTAAAACAAGCTATTCCGAATTTATTATCGGAACATTGTGTCATTCATCGACATCATTTGGTAGCAAAAAACCTTAGTGAACGTTTGCATGAATCACTAACTTATGTTATTACAGCAGTTAATAAAATCAAAAGGAATGCCTTAAATTAGATTATTTGTTCAACTTTGTTTGAAAAATGATGATGACTATAATCGTTGACTACTCAACACAGAAGTACGTTGGTTATCTAAACGCTTCCATTCCCTCTTTGATTCAGTGTTGGTATTCCTGGAGAGTAAAGATAGTGATTTGCGGCAAAATTTAATTATCGCAAAAAATGGCATCGCTTATAAGGCTGATTTATTTGCCAGATTTAACGAGACTAATTTGAAACTACAAAGTGACACATTAAATTTAATCAAAACTAAAAGTGTAATATTTGCGTTTGTTGCAAAACTTTTGCTGTACAAACAAAAATTGGGAAGAGGAGAATGCTCTGTTTCCAAATCTTTAAAAACTGCAAAATAGAGATGAAGACACTCAACAGCGCTTCATTCGGACCTTAACCAAAGATTTGAAGACATTCTTCACTTGAATATTGCCAACTGGGTGTTGAACCCTTTTGCAAGTAGTCAAACTACAGATGAAGACATACTAATACAGGAGAAACTTATTGAATTATCCACAAATGAGGAGCTGAAACCATTGTTTAAACAAGGATACGACAACTTCTGGATACAAAAACAGATCCCAATTTTATATCCAGCAATATGGGTTATTGTACAGAAGCTGTTGATTGCTTTTCCGTCTTCCTATTTGATAGAATGTGCATTCAGTGCCGTTATGAGTCTCATCACAAAAAAAAGAAACCGACTAGAAATTAGTGCTCGTGGGGACTTGCGGTTACTACTAACAAACAGTGAGCCGGACATAAATAGACTTATAACATCCCATCAGGTTCATCCAAGTCATTAATTTTGTATGTATGTTAAAACAAGTTATAATTTCAATAAATACTCTTCAACAAAATGTTTTATTTATATTTTATTTTTAATATATTTTTACCATTCAAGACATCAAAGATATATTTGTAATTTTTCTATTATGCATTTATGTAGTTTTTAGTATGAAAAATCGGCGCAAACTCAATTTTTTACGAGCTTGAAAGAAAAATGAATTAGCTGGTTTTTTTCAGTGGGGTGGCAGGGGGGGGGCAATAAACTTATCGTCGGATTAACTTACATGCTGTAACGGTTCGACCCTAGTTATTATACAAATTTATAATTTGTATTATTATTTACGTTGTGTTGTGTGTGTAGTAACCCTTTATTTATTTACCAGGTTCGTTATTTGTGTCAATATGCATTATCGTAAATACTGCGTCTTTCTTCCCTTTTAATTTGACTAGGAGGATGTGTGGACAATAAATAAAACAGGATATGAGCTTAACGTATGCAAAGTTTATTGACCTTTTATGACATTTCTAATGAATTGTTGTGTCTTGTATTATTTATATTCTCAATATATGTTATCCAATGTTTGTGCTTAGAAGCCATGTGCATTTAGTTAAACTCAAAAAAATGTATGACTCTACTTGTGGGAGCAAAATTAACTGGCCCCTGCATTTGCATTACGAGATGGGAAACCCACAAAAACCATCCCGGAGTATTATAATAATAATAATATCCCTTATATTCCTTTGTGCATAATTTGTACGATCCGACTTACTTTTGCGTATTTGCAAAAGAGCCTGCGAAACAAATTAGTTTATCTTTCTTTATGTATAATTTGTACGATCCGACTTACATTTGCGTATTTGCAAAAGAGCCTGCGAAACAAATTAGTTTTATTTGGCTGGACAATTTCATTTGGAACAATGCTCAATTGTATTTATAATTACTTCGACTTTTTGAACTTACAACGTTCTACTTCTACTCTCAATACAGCACTTAACTCTTTTTTATCAACATTACTTTACTAACTCACATCCCACTGAAACTTCCTATTCTCAACTGTACCCATTTACATTCAAATACTGACTCTTCTCGTCCCTGTCCCAAAACTAACTGTCCACCCGACTGCCTGACTGAAACCCTCTCCGGCGATTTCTTCGAAATATTGGAGGTGGAAATCTCCGTTCCTCAGGATTTCAGCGCGCATGCATCTTCCCGGATTCCCCTCTCGCCCACAAGCTAAATCCCGAACCCTTTTGCTGAGCTGTCTTTATTCTTTATAATTCGGCTAAAATTTCCATTCCCACGCGTGATCATCTAAATAATTGCGAGTGTGTCTAGCTTGCCTTTCCACATATTTAAAATAAACAAACTGAATGACTCTCCCCCTATGCCATTGAACTCGATTTCTAATAATAATAATGATAATTTTCGTTATACATTTTAGACGAAAATAATATTTGCACATGACCACCCTATGACCCATTACAATGCCCTTAAATAAATAACTTTAAACCGAGTTATGGCGGTTTGAAAAATCGGAATTTTTTTGCATTTTCTAGTGGTGCGTTTTTTTTTTGTCGAGTGTACTTAAGTTACCTCAAAATGGATATTTCAAAACATTTTTTTATTTGATAACTATCACGAAAACAATTATTTCCTTATATGGTGGCCATTTGATAACGAAACAGAGCTATTTTGAGGCATTTGGCAATGACATTTTGATACCTAACATGACTATTGACATTCACAAATAGTTAACCACAAGATGACCGTCGTCTTCGGTTTCATAATTTTAAATGGGAATCGGTATTGTAATGGTATTGTTTTCGAAGATTATCGAAATTTGTTTCTAGATGTGTTTGTATTATTCAGATTAGAAGTACAAATTTCCAAAATCAGTTATTTCGCAGTGTGCTCTGAACGGTTAACTTGTTTCTTATTTTTAAACCGGATATTGATAGTACTTATTGTCCTGCAGATAGTCTCCCATTTAACCGACTCTCTATTAGAATACCTGTATAATAGAATATACCCATGCAAATACTGCTTAAGCGTGACACTCTGTATATCTATATAATTTATATTTAATTCTGGTTATTAGATTTTGAACCATCTTTAGCCTATTAAATTGCATAATTAGAGTTATCCTTGTTGCCTTTTTAACAAGCCAAGTTATATATTGCACAATCTCACTTAATAATTAAACGCAATTTAAAAATCTCGGTTAACATCATAATAATTTTGTTTATCTAGTATATGTATATTTAAATGACTTAACGTAAACAACACCTGAATGTATATGTGCAATTAGATAAAATGATAAAATGAAAAGTGAATAAACTTTAATATTAATAATAAACGTATAGAATTATCATCTGATTTTAATTATGAAATCTTTAATTTCAGATCAAAGGAATTGTAAAAATAATCGTACTGTTTTCGTTGCTAACTAAAAAAATTATTGCCTAAATTCGGGACAGTACTATTAAGTTTACATGTAGAAAATGTAGTTGTTATTAAATAAGCTTTTTCTGTAAATAGAGGATGATGTGTTCCTTTTAACAATATTTCCATTGATTGGAAGATAAGACAATGGCCGGCATTTTGAGATTAGCCGCCAAGGTTTTGAATATTTTAACTCTCGGATCAGATTAAGTTGCTAATATGAAACGATTTCACGGTTGGGCCTTCATTACCGTAAACATGTATGTAATTGAACTCGTTATACACAACTGATTTTTAGTATAAACAACCTGTACAATAACTGTTATTTCTCGCTCAATTTATAATCGTGTGAAAACGTTTATTAAAAATTAGAAAAAAACATTTAAAAAAAGAAGATACATAAATACTGGATTTATACATATATTATTAAATGTAAACACTTAGGTCAATAAATTTATTCGATCGACATTATAGAGACATATATTAATTAATGTTTTAAGGGAGTTTTACCCTTGCTCAAAAATGACTTTTTTATTGTAGCTCCACTGATAAATTTTGATTAAGTAATAAATCAATTTTCTTAGAAAATATGTTCAATAAAAAAGCGTAAGAAAAGTCGGTTAACAAATTATATATTTATATTATATTTTTTCGCGATTCCTGGTCACTAATTAAATGAAGTAAAATTTCGAGTTTATAAAAGCCTGATAATTTGGATTTGCGGTAAATGAAAGCGTATTTATTCTTTATTTTAAGGCTCAATTGGCTGGAAGGATAAAGTAATCACTGTTTTAGGACATTTCTTTCAGTTATAACGTAAGAAAGGTGTTTTTGTCGTTACGGTTCTTTTATTTATTTTGAATTTCCTGGATTTCTTGTCGCAGATGCGATTTTGTCAAGTTGGGTCCAATCATAGTTTCAATGTTTATCTTGGTATTTAATTTGATATTTGATAATTAATTTACAGTTTGACAGATTTAAAACTTGTATATTCAGAGTTTTGATTTAGTATTTAGATTTAGAATTAATAAAACTTGACTGTCTTGATCAACTACAGAAGTGAAAGTCTTCTTTATAACACCACCAAAACTTAATTTCTTTACGTGCACGCATAGCATGAAAGAACGGCTCGACTTTACTTTACACCCCGTGGAATAACATGCATTATAATATAGATTCACACTGTATTGACATATATCACCAATTAAAATCAATAAATTCACTACGGAAATGATAAAAATTCACTTTTTTCAACTTTGAAATTTTGACTAGAAACTTCTATAAAACCTCACTGAATGCTGTTAACCATTGCAATCTTTACTGGAGACATTGGGGAAGTTGAAAGAAATGTATGTTAAAGACTTCAATATAACTTCAACTTAAAGTTAGATTTAACTGGATGACGATTATAACACATTAGCACATTACACTTGGACTCATATGGATTTATAGAATAACTAACATAAATTAAAACACTCTTGGAAATTCATTTGGGGTGAATTCTAGTTTGTGTCAACGGCTATATTTCCCCGAAAAAAATGTTTACTTACGTTGAATATTCCACATACTTCTAGGTTAGGTTAGGTTAGGAGAAAGGTTTGTAATAGAATAAATTGCGTAAATCTCTTTGCGCACGATGATTATTTTACACACTGCTAGGACTCAATATTTTCGAAATTTTCAAACTATTTTTTTTATTTATTTAACATTTCCGGTCGAAATTAATTGCATACCTAGATAGTACACGTCGAGAACTTTCGAGTAATATCATTTTTTTCTATAATTGCCACGGGGTGTATAGTAAATTCTTACCGAAGAAACAAATTAGTATTATTTACTTTCTAATAATCAGAATTGATTTGGAATTATTTTCTATTTTTATTGTTATCTGTGCAGCGAAATAATTGCATTATTATGATAATTATATACAGAGTGATTCACAAAAACATTAAATGTAAATAAAAGTGAGAGACACATATAACATTTTGTAATTTGGATATACATCAAACATGTTGCAAAAATACCTTATCTATAATTTTTAAGTTATGTTCACTTAAATATTTTCCAACGTAATTGATAGATTTGTATAAATTCATAACTCAAACAACCTCTACTGGTGTTCGACAGCGTAAACGTTATCTTATGCCCATTTTCTTAAGTAGCATCGTCTCTAGCTGGCAAACTAAACGTTTCTATACAGCAATTGTTCGTCCACAACAGGGCTTTATTTTCGTTTATTGTGGTTCAAACACTGGTTCGGGACTATACTGATGATGGTGTTGAAGCTTGAAACGCGTATATACTTATCTGGTGAATGAATGAGCACTAAACACAAATGTATATTTTTGATATTTGTATTCTATAAAATAAAGCCCTGTTGTGGATGAACAATTGCTGTATACAAACATTTAGTTTGCCACCTATTGACGATGCTACTTAAACAAATGGGCGTTAGATGGCGTTTATGCTGTCGAAGATACAAGGTCTTCATTTCAAAATGAGCCACCCTGAATAACTCTGGATCTGACGTGGATAGAGTTTTAAGGAAAAACACATAAATTTTGTTTTCAAGGTAGAACTTAAAAAACACTATTTTTAACTTTCATACAATCACTGCTAGCCACCCCCACTTTATAATTTTAAATGGCACCCCCCATCGTGTGGTACCTCATTTTAAAGAGCATACAAATTACTATCCGGCAAAAAAAAGTTAAAATCAGTTCACTTGTTTCACTCTTGAGACGTGTTTTATTTCTCAAAATTATACAAATATAAGATGAACAGTTATTTGGGTGTATTATTTTTTAACCTTTTATACTTGAAACAAGCGTTGATTTAAATTATTTTTTGCTAAATCAATCGTATTTTTATGCCCTTTAAAATGAGGTATCACACGATGGAGGGTTTTATTTAAAATTATAAAGTTGGGGTGGCTGGGGGTGAAAGTTAAAGAAGTGAACAGATTTTAATTATTTTTTGTTTGCTGGATAGTAATTTGTATGCCCTTTAAAATGAGGTATCACACGATGGGGGGGCGACATTTAAAATTATAAAGTTGGGGTGGCTGGGGGTGAGGGGGTGGAAGTTAAAGTTCCAAAAACAGTGTTTTTCAAGTTCCCCCTTGAAAAAAAAATGACGTATTTTTCATTAAACCCTATCTACGTCAGATTCAAAGTTATTCAGGGTGGCTCGTTTTGAAATGAAGACCTTGTATGTAAATTGCACAGGCCACAATAAACTGGCAAAGATGTTCAGTATTCTTCAAGCACCGGTTCGTGACTCCGGTGAATGAATGAGTACTGAGCACAAGTTCATATTCTTGATTTTTGTACCCTCTACTGGATTTCATGTAATTTTTCAAATATGTTTCCCAATATGTACAAATCTAAAATTATCCAATCTACAGTTTTTGCACCAAACACCAAAAACGCCGAATACAAGAAAACCATTGAGATTGGGTAAAGGAAACTCAAATACAATCTGAAAGATAATTGGATTCTACGTAAGAGTACATTACTAAACTTCATAAGTTAGGATATTCTATATACCACATTTTATTTATCGCCCGGTATAATTTATAGTATGAAATCATGGTTGACGCTATAGTTCAAACATTCAACCAAACAATGGAAATTATTGTAATGGTTTAACGTTAATGGTTTAACGTTAATATAACATTTGACGTGTACCATTCAATTTAACAAATCTGTAAATATTTTAAAAACGGTACTTCAGTGTGGATTTTTTTATGAGACACCCTGTATAACTGCTAATAATTTTAAGTTTGTTCATACAACGATCCTGCACCTATCTATTTGAAAAAAAAAATCACGAAATTGCATGGTTTTCCATAAAACTTAACTTACTTTTGAGTTGATTGGTGTTAAAAATTATATGGTTTCTTTAAAAAAAATCAAGTTTCCCTTGATTAAAAATGTATAAACTCAACTATTTTTATTTAGTTACCAAATAACTTAATCCCAACCACTTTATAGTGCATCACATAGCGCCCTCTATTCTCAAGAGAATGGTGAAAACTGAAATTCTCAATCCTATTTACATTTGAAGAAATTTTAGGTTTACTCAATTTTTATGTATATATATATATATATATATATAATATATTATATATATATATATATATATATATATATATATATATATAAACCAAAATAATATACAGGGTGGTCCAGTGAAAATAAGAAAGTTGCATGACGCACTTTGTTTAAATGTTAATATATTAAAATTGTGCAGCTCTTAAAGTCGAGCAAGTTTGGTGCAGAAACATTTTTAAATATTCAACAATAACTGATATATCTTCCGAGAACGCACTAATGGGATACCCTGTAAACAAAAAGAAAATTATTTAATTTTAGGAATAAATATCAAGCCGTTCAAAGGTATAAGCATTTCAATTTCGGAAAAATGGGTCAACATCGCAAATTGCAAAATTTTTAAATTACGATTACGGCAGCAGTAATCGTATTTAAAAATTTAGAGGTTTGCGATTTTTACCCATAATTCTGAAATTTAATTGCGTATGTCTTTAAAATGGCTTGACACTATCCTAAAATAATATATTTTTATTTTTCTATGTAAAGGCAACACGTGAACAATTTTAAAAAAAAATCAGAGATGGTAAGTTGAAAGATTGATTTGACATGGGATTACCCGTATATTTTGGAGAGCATTTTTAGCTCGCTTGAGCAGTATACCAGTATTCCGGTTTATTGGTATTCCAATCTTTGTACAGGATGATTTTAAAAAATTCACATTTGTATTGCATTCATATATACATATTTAAATGGAGAAATTTAAACTTCCCTAAGAGTATTGAAGAGTATTTATGTTTAAATAATATCAGCGATTTTTGCTTAAACTTAAACTTAGGATGAAAATTACAATAAAATTAGAGGAGACATTTCAATTTTCTGAAGAGAACTGAATCGATAAGGGATTTTTAAACATAACCCACTGCTTGATTACGAATGAAGCATATTTTAAAAAAAGTAATGGGCCAATATTTGACCCCTGTGGTAACCCACTAGTTTTTATAAAAGAGTGCAAATCAATACTTCTAAATCACTAAGCGTTTACACTCCTTGATTAAGCATGACGTAAAATTTCAAGTTTAAAAAAGACTAAAATCCGCCAGAAAATCCTAATTATTAGGCTTTTCTAAATTCGCTATTTTACGCCATGTACAAGGCGTATAAAACACTAATTTTAAATTAAGTTCAAAAACATATACATCATGTTTATTTGCATATAATCACTGCTTTAAACAAGTCGTTCAATACATTTGATGTTTCCCGATATAAGACTGCAAATTACCGGTACATTTTGGACAGCATGTTTTATGATTTACTTCTAAACATTACGGTAAGATGTTTTGTATTATATCATACAGGGTTGAGGCACTTAATTTTTGAAAATTTAAGGCCCAGTTGCACCAAAATCGTTAAACTCGAGTTCAAGCTGAACTTAAGTTCAAGATTACAGTTCCTAATGTTATAGTGTTTTATACTTATTTCATTCCACTGTCCTGATTTTCAAACCGCGGTATTTTATTCGCAAAAAATATGTGCACTGGAGAGGGGCATCGGGCACTAGTTGCCCTCGGTGGGCTTAAATGCACATTTTTATGAAAAAAGTTTGGAAGTAGAAAACGCAAAACGTTATTATTTTTAACCAAGTTCAGAGTTGAACTAGTTCAACGTGTTTGGTGCAACTGGCCCCAAGTGGTTTGTATTAGTTTAAATATATTAATTGTCAAACATTAGTAGTTGGCACTCCCGTATCGCTTAGTATAAGAGGAGGGCATACCCAGCATGAAGCATATATAAATAACGTATATATGCGAGACTCTTAAAAATAATGAATTGGACTGTTTGCAAATACTAATATGTCAAGGTGTGTAACTCGACGAGATTTAAATACATTTGTTAATATAATTAAAGCACCGGATGTCAATATTAATACATTTGTTATGTCCAAGCATGCTCTACTCATTATGCAAACTACATATGAGTATTTTACAATGAATCAACACTTGTTTTACTTGGTTTGAATGTAAAAAAATGAAAACAAAAAACGGAAATTGATCATTAAACTTTAATTATCCGATTGATTTATGTATGTGTATCATTTGAATCAAAAACAAACAAAATAATTGATATAAAAGTTTATTTAATATTACATTAAAATCAATAAATTTTATAAATGTCGTCAACTCTAAGGCCTAGTTGCACCAAAAACGTTGAACTATAGTTCAAGCTGAACTCGAGTTCCAAATGATAGTTAATATTGTTTTAATGTCACTTTGAACTTAAGTTAAAAGTTGAACCAGGGCAGGGCCCTAATTCTAATTCACTCCCACGATATATTGCATATCGGAGAGTCGATTATAGACCCTATGGTAGAATACAATAAGTCGTCGCGTCGTCGATAAATAAGCCACAATCGATGCCAATTAGAATCCCTATACACCTATGCAGTTCAATATATATATATTAGTAATTATTTGGATTCCTCGGTAAAATTGCAACACATTTTATTCGATATATGTACACTTATCTTTTAGAGTTTTCAAGAAAAAAAAAAAAAATATTTATAAAATTTGGACCTCTAAAGGGCATCTTGAGAACTGTCTGTAACTGTTCTTAAGAATAAGATAAAATAATGATTTATATCTCAACTTGTACCTAGAAGTTGCCTCTATGAATAGAATAATTGAAAATGTCAATTTCCAATTATTCTATTGAATAATAGAATAATTATCATTGATAATGATTGTCAACAATAAGTGTTCTCAAAATGTCAATATCTAAGTACCCTCTTCAATATCTCGTAATACCATTTTTTTAAATGAATTGACCCATTTTTTATTACAAGGTACGATTGGGGGGCAAATCTGCTACAAAAAGTATTATACAACTATACTCTTAAAGCAAGTAGTTTTCGAATTATTTCGATTATTTAATTCAAATTTGTAACGGGGTACGAACGAAGCGCCCGCTGTTAGTACCAAAGCGCTCCGTACTACCCTCTCCGCTTGCGCCACCGTCGCGCTATCACCGCATCCCCTACTTACACCACCACCTACACAGGAGGGAGAATCACGAAAAGCAAATAAAAGCAACTGCACCCTCACAAATCGGCAGACATTCAGACTTGAGACGGCGAACAGTCAGGTTGTTCGTCTCTCCTCTCTGAAGCTCTCTCCGTCGCTTTCGAGCTGCTTTCGTTGTTATTAATTATTTTTAAGCTTTTCAGCTATTTTACTGATAAAGGTGCTCTGGGGAAAATTGCTGTTTTTTTAGAATAGTAGTTTTCTTTTCAGAACATCCAACATCCAGTAATCTTTTTCTTTTCAGTGTGGAGAACGTCTCCGTGGTTAGCGCGTATTTTATACTGCCCTGACACCGGAAGGCGCGAACGAGAAAATTTCTTACGACCTTTGCAGGGGGACCTGTTTAGGTTTTAAGAAATTAGCACGCTAACCGAGAATCTGCCTTGATTTCCGCGAGGAACGCTTGGAGATTGTCGGGAGGCAGTCAGGATTTGGAGTGTTGCACTCAACATTTCAAATCTCGATTCCGCTTAACGATAAGCAGGCCCGGGGGATTTTGAACCCGGTGCCTACCCAACCCCGTCTTCTACGCCATGGGTAAGTCCAGGCGTGGAAAGCGGTTCACAGACCCCGAAAATTCCTCCGACCCCATTTACTCCTCCAGGAGCAAGCAACCCCAAGACCAAACCTCACCCGAACTCTCTGGTCAAATTGAAGCTTTTAACGTACAACTCTCCGCTTTAATTGAGCAAGTCAACCTCCTCTCTGAACAAATCCGCTCCAAAGATGAGCAAATCGCCAAACTGCAACTCGTCATTACAAACCACCACCTCCGCAACCAACGTCCCGCTGATTACAGCGAGGAAATCATGGACGTAATGTCCCCCCAGGCCCCTGAGGGAACCCGATCCCCCAGCCCATCCTTTTCGCCTGCCCCCAGCGAACCACGCACTCCCTCTCCCGCCTTTGTCGAGGACATCCCCGACGAAGACGACTTCATCCCTGTCCAGAAAAGACAGAGCGCCGCTCTCCGGCAAACACCCCTCCTCCGCCCGCTAGCCTGGTGCGCGCCTCCGCCACCCTGAAGGCTAGCCAAAAACAAAAACCATCTTCTAAGCCGCAACCCCAGGCAAAACTCCCCGAAAAACCAACCATTTCCTACACCACCACGGTCGTCAAAAAGACCGAATTACCATCGATCGATCAGATCGCAGCCTCGAACGAAGGTTTCGAGCATTTTAAAAACACCCCTCCACCGATCACAATCCTAAATAAAAATCTCTGGAAAAAAATTTCCGGAGATTTAACCCGATTAGGCGTAAACTGCCTCAAATGTAAATTCTTCGTCCGCTGCATGAAATTCCAAGTGCAGTCTGCTGACAATTATCGTTGCGTAATCCGGTACCTCCGCAACAACAACGTGGAATTTTTCACGTATGCCCTCAGCGAGGAAAAAGACCTCAAAGTTGTGCTCCGAGGTGTTGACACTTCGATCTCCGACGAATGGATAGTGAGGCAGCTAAAAGCTCTCTCCCTACCCGTTTTGTCAGTCCGCCGCATGGGGAATAAATTCAAAAAATTCCCCATGGTCTCAGTGCACCTGGAGAACACTCCAGAGGGCAGAAAAATTTACAACTTAGAAACCCTAAGTCACTCTCAAATTACCGTGGAGAAACAAAAACCCTCCAAGGGTTCCATTCAATGCCACAAGTGTCAATACTTCGGGCACACCTCCCACCGATGCAATGTCAATCCGCGCTGCGTAAAATGCGCTGGCGAGCACTTGACAGCAGACTGCACCAGGAAGGACAGAGATAATGATCCTCCCCCCAAATGCTGCAATTGCGGCGAAAATCACACCGCGAACTATCGCGGATGCGCCCGATTCCCGAAAAACCAAACAAAGAGCTACTCCTCTGTAGTCAAACCTCAGGGGCAAACTCAGCCGCAAAGCGAACCCCAACCGCCGCCGCAAGCACAAACGGCGGCTCCCAATAAAATCCCTCAAAATCCGCAAATCCCACAACTACAAGAAGCGTTACTTGATCCTAATCTGGCAGCGCTCCTTACCTTGCTCGTTAAACTCGCTCCCACTATCACAGCCCTTGGCCAATCCCAGAACCAATAATAACACAAATCCAAACAAATGGCTTCCAACAATCCCGAAGTAGTTATTTTAATTTTTGGGAGAAAAAGAAAAGGTCTAAAGTTGTAAAACTTTAAACCTTCTCTTTCCTAAATGCTACCCCACCCACCCGAAACCAATATATGAATACTGCTATAGTACTCACACCAGTCAATTTTTCTACAAAGCCATTTTTTACTACTTCTTCCTATAAAGTATAAAAAGTTCTTTATTGAACTAGACGTACAAGAGGGGGTTTTAGTCAGTAAGAGTCTGACATAACCTACTGTTATCCCTCCCATCCGTGGGCAGGACAACAGAAGGTATCCATGAGGATTTTCTCCTCCTCTCTCCCCAAACAAAAAAAAAATCGGCAGAGCACCACCAACTCTCAACACTTGAAGTACTTCCGCACCCTTGTGAGGTCAGAAGCTTGCAAGTTAAACGAGTTGAGCTCTGAATGCTATATGCAGTAACGCCGCAGAAGAAAACGCTCTTCACGTCTACACTTGCCGAGTCCGGGACGGACTCCCCTCGCCAGGACGACGAGAAGCCCCGGCCAGTGACGCCAAATCGCCGCCTCTTCGAGGACAGCCAGAAAGGGACAAGCGCCGCAACCTACAGAAGAGAGGACCGAGCCAACCCTTGACGCCCATATAAGAAGAATTTCCGTCGTGACGCGCTGCCGCCGCCACGCCGCTTAGAAGTTATTGAAAAAACTATTACGAAAACCTGTACATTTGTGTAAACAAAATACTGTCGATACCACTCGACCTGTTGTAACTCTGACTAGCCGAGCAACCACCCCACAAATCTAAATAACGGATTGGGATTGGTTGTCATTACGCGTGATTATTTAATTCAAATCTAAATAACGGATTGTGATTGGTTGTCATTACGGTCTTTCCGTGAAAACATTCGCTATCGCAGTGGTCTTTCCAAAATCGTCTTTCCAAATTCTTCTTATCGATTTTTTTTTATCGCGTATGTAAATCTGTCATGTCATATCTAATCAATCATTTTATAATGAATCGCTTCGGAAGTAGCACAGATCAAGAAATTGATGAGTTATTAAAGAAAACAATTCCAACAAACTCGGTTATAAACCATAAATATGTTTGGAAACAATTCATATCCTTTTGTAGCGTCCACAACTACGAATTTTAAAATTATGAGCACATAACATGAGAAAACAAGACAATTCAGACTAAAAAATTAGATTAGTGTCATCACGAGACTATATTAAATGCAATCCGAGGATTTTCTGGTTTAGGTGAGACAAAAGTTGTAGATTCTTTCTGGAATATTTAGGAGAAACAAATTGTTTATAAAAAAAAAAGTTGATAAGGCTGATAAATGTTGAAAGTTCATATTCACTTTTATATAAATAAAACAATTTAAACACTTTCAAATATATATTGTATTAACGCTACAATTGTTTCGCCACACTGTGGCTTCTTCAGGCGAAGAAATGATAAATACAATTTGTCGGGTCGGGTATATATACAATGTTTATGGGGGGGTGGGTTTTTCAAAAAAATGTAAATTTAAGAGGGGCGAATTAGTTAAATCTGTTTGATCGTTGAGAAGATGTCCTGAAAATTTTCTTTTATTGATTTCTAAACACTCCATGATGTTGAGTTTCCGACCTTTCCTTTCTAGATGTAGGACTTGGAAATTTTCATCGAAGTGGTGGTTTTCTTCGATGAGGTGGTTGGAGTATGTGGAGTTTGTTTTCTTTTGTTTGAAGCTGGTTAAATGTTCTTTTATCCTCTCTTGAAACGATCTTCCGGTTTGTCCTACATATTTCTTGGGGCAGTCTTTGCAAGTTAGTAAATAGACGCCACTTTGTTGAGTTTTATTATTTTTGTCTTTATTGTTTTTAATTATAGGACAAACCGGAAGATCGTTTCAAGAGAGGATAAAAGAACATTTAACCAGCTTCAAACAAAAGAAAACAAACTCCACATACTCCAACCACCTCATCGAAGAAAACCACCACTTCGATGAAAATTTCCAAGTCCTACATCTAGAAAGGAAAGGTCGGAAACTCAACATCATGGAGTGTTTAGAAATCAATAAAAGAAAATTTTCAGGACATCTTCTCAACGATCAAACAGATTTAACTAATTCGCCCCTCTTAAATTTACATTTTTTTGAAAAACCCACCTCCCCATAAACATTGTATATATACCCGACCCGACAAATTGTATTTATCATTTCTTCGCCTGAAGAAGCCACAGTGTGGCGAAACAATTGTAGCGTTAATACAATATATATTTGAAAGTGTTTAAATTGTTTTATTTATATAAAAGTAAATTGTTTATAATATTACAACATTAAACTCCCCTTGTTTTAATTGTTCTAATGTAAACGTTGACAATTAAATAATCATTCGAATACCACTCGTTGTTTAAAATTTTCGTTGAGAAAGACTTTGCTTTTATACACTCAAGCTTAGTTGCGTCAAACAATTCAACTCGATGAAACTGTCAGAAAAAGGCACTCGCTCTACGAGCTCGTGCCTTTTTCCGAGACAGTTTCATGTCGTTCCATTACTAGGCAACTGAGCTTTCGTTAATAAACAAACTCTTTCCAAAAATTTCAAACAACTAGTGGTATTACATGTGAAAATTCGCTTTTCTTCGCATTCATGCAGGCTATAATGAGCGCATAAGTCACAATTGAATTTCAGTAGGCAACTAGTATGCTTTTGTTTTAACGCGATTGTAATGCGAAATGTCAAATAATAAAAAGAATTAGTACAAAGTATTACAGAAATCAACAAAATGAATAATTACTCAAATCAACAAATTATCAATTTATTCTTTATGCATGGCAACTGCCAATTGAACAAAATTTGATTCCAATCTTCTAAATCTTGTTTTATTCATCGGCAGCAAATGTGGATAAGTTTCATTAAATACTCTACATGTTCGAGTAACAATTCTAACGCAGTTGCCATGTATAAAGAATAAATTGAAAATTTGTTGATTTAAGTAATGATTCATTGTGGTAATTTCTGTATAACTTTGTACTAATTCTTAAAATTTCTTACATTTCGCATTACAATCGCGACAAAACAAAACCATACTAGTTTCTTTGCTAAAATTCAATTGCGACTTATGCGCGTATTATGCGACGAAAAACGAATCTTCGAAATAATTCGAAAACTACTGGCTTTAGAAGTGTAGTTGTAAATACTTTTTTCTACTAAACTTTCTCAACAATTGTACAACGTGACAAAAAATGTGTCATTCCATTTAAAAAAAAAATGAATTACGAGATATTGAAGAGGGCACTTAGATATTGACATTTTGAGAACACTTATTGACAAAATTGACAGTTTCCAATTATTTTACTCATAGAGGCATCCTCTAGATACAAGTAGAGATATAAATCATATTTTTATCTTATTTTTAAGGGAAGTTACAGACAGATTTCAAGATGCCTTTTAGAGGTCAACATTTTATAAATATTTTTGTTTTCTTAAAAAATATTGGAGATAAGTGTACATATGCTTGAATAAAATATGTTGCAATCTAAACAAGGAATCCAAAAAGTTACTAATATATAGGGTGTTTTATTTAAAATAACAAATTTGGTGCTGCTTCCGGTGGAACCGGAATAAATATATATATATATATATATATATATATATATATATATATACCAAATAAGAAATAACAGCGCATTAGGTCATGATGTAAAAGTTATTTTTTATCAAGTGAGTGTGCAAGGAGGACAGAAGACGACGACGACCGTTTCGCTCTTTTATGAGCTCCTCAGGCCGCCACATCCATCATCCCATACACACTCACTTGATATGTAGAAGTTGTATGTATACTGACTTCGCTAACCATAAGCCGGTATTGACGTCAGTATTTATAAATGCTACTGCATTGATAAGGGCATTGATCTCATTTTGCTTCTACAGTTAGTGTCGGTTTTTAGTTTAAACCATCGACTAGCATCGGAGCGGCGAGAAACCCGAACCAATGCGATGATAATATTCAGAACGCCGAATTAAATTAAATAAATTAGATCAGGGATGCACAGACTTATTAAGACTAGGGGCCACTCGGGCAAATTATGAACTGATGGCGGGCCGCCAGAAGTATAGGTAATTAAAGACAATAAAGAATTGATAATAATGTATTAAAATTGAAAAAGAATTTATTAATTTGAAGCGTGGCACTGCATTGTGCTTACAATCTTTTTTATATTTGGCTCAAATTTACTTGTAGCAACACGTAAAACTGCTTGCAAACTTTCGTTTGCAAGGCGGTTTCGATTTTTTGTTTTATTATTATTTAGTATTGAAAAGGTTTGTTCACATATATAGGTAGAACCAAATAAGCTGGCACATTTCAGAGCGTTTATGCGCAACTCTTTGTACGTATTTTTATCAATGCAGCGGTAAAAGTTCAGCAAGTCTCCTTCGTTGAATTTGTTTTGTAAATCTTGGTCGTTTTGAATGTCGATAATTTCTAACTGCATTGACTCTGGCGCATTTTCAACTGAAATCGTGAAAGGATTGCTGAATATGTCCAACAGAGGTTTCACTTTTTTAAACTCCGAAAATCTGTCTTGAAAAGATTGAATCAAAATATATAGCTTTTCTACATAACTGAAATTAATCGCAGTTTTGTTGAATTTTTCAGCCATTTTCTTATAATTCGGAAAATGATTGTAATTTCCAGAATTCAATTGCGATCTGAAAAGTGTCAGCTTGCATTGAAAGGATGATACATGAGTGTAGAGCTGGGATATCAGTTGATTTTTGCCTTGAAGCCGTGTGTTCAAGACATTCAAATGATTTGTAATGTCAACTAAAAAAGCCAAATCACACAACCAATCAGGATTTTTAAGTTCCGGGACATCCCTTTGCTTTTCCGCCAGAAATATTCCAATTTCTTCTATTAAATTTAGAAGTCGTTCCAGTGTCAATCCACGACTTAGCCACCTTACTTCTGTATAATACAGTAAATCTCCATATTCGCTTTCGATGTCATCAAGGAATTGTTTGAATTGCCTGTGATTGAGTCCTCGTGATTTTATGAAATTTACAGTCGAAACTACCACTTTGATGACATTTTGAAATTCAATTTTTTTAGAACAGAGGGCTTCTTGGTGTATAATGCAGTGAAACTGCATGAGATCTTCAGCGTTTATGTTTTTTTCTTGCAGATGCTTTTTCAGCAAAGTAACTAGCCCAGAATTGACACTAATCATCGAAGGAGCACCGTCAGTCGCAACTCCCGATAATTTTGATAAGTCCAAATCAGTTTTTGAACACTCATCCAAAAGTACATTGAGTATATCAACTCCTCTGGTTTGACCTTTCAATGAACACATTCCTAATAACTCTTCTAAGACTTCAAAATCTTAAATAACACCTCGTATGAATATGAGAAGCTGAGCTGTGGAACTAATATCAGTGGATTCGTCGAGTGCTAATGAAAAAAATTCAATGATCTTAGTTTTTTCATTTAATTGTTCCGCAATATTACCTGACAAAGACATAATTCGTCTTTGGATAGTCATACGATTCAGTTGAATTTTCTCAAACTTTTTTGCTGCTTCTGGACACATTTTCTTAGCGGCAATTTCTATGCATTCTTTTACAAAATCCCCATCATTGAAGGGGCGACTTCGCTTTGCTATCATTCGAGAAATTTCATAACTAACTTCTGTAGCTGTTTCTGAATCTTGAATGGGTTTTGTAAACATAGCTTGCTGACCAGTAAGCTCCCGTTTTAAAGACAACTTTTTTGCTTTCTTAATTCGCCTGTAAACTTGGTAAAAGTAGGATGCTGCGTTTCATAGTGCCTTTTTACATTATATTCCTTTGCAATCGCAACAGAATTCTTGCAAATTAAACAAACGACTTTGTTATGCGACCATACAAAAAAGTATTTCTCAGTCCAAATTTCTTGAAACTGCCGATTTTCATCTTTAACCTTACGTTTTTTACTAGGCCCTGGCTTGTCCATGTTGCGTTCTAATCCTGGCTATGATTAACAGCACCTAAAAACAATTACAGTACCTACTTAAATTACCCATCCTTTTTTAAATTACCAAAAATAATTGATTAAATATGTAGGGAAACACTTATTAATAACAGAGTTTTACTTACGATTTCACAACACAATTATACACGGCACTTGACGGGAAATCTACGTTGAATGTGGATCAAAATATATGACACCGGCTAGTCGAGTTAAAATCTACACTAGAACTATTGACACTTCACTCAAATTAAAACCGAACTGTCGGTCGCTGCAGTTAGCGTGGCTTTTATACCGCGCGTATAGAGTCGAAAACTGTCTGGAGAAATCTCGAAACCGACTCTGGAAGCTTCGTGTATCTACCTACGCGAGCAATCGGGAATTCGGGACTATTGCTATCTCGCTTGCTCTAACAATATAACCCGTGGATAAGCCGCCACCGCGCTGCCGTCGTCGCCGCGCCGCCGGCTGCGGTGCTTCCTCAAGAAAACGAATTTAACCGAGATCGGCACGAACATTACCGACCGCTGTTTCCGACGCATGCACGGCGCACCAGGGGGTGTCGACTCTTTTGGGCACTTAAGAGCGCGCGCGCGAGATTCCAATTACTTTTCGAACATATTTTTTTTGGTTTTATTCTGGAATAGAATTCAATATTTTTCGAATGTATGAGAGTATTATTTTGGCTGTCGGCGGGCCACCAGTATTCGACCGGCGGGCCGCATGCGGCCCGCGGGCCGTGGTCTGTGCATCCCTGAATTAGATAGATAAGCAGGTCGTTAATTCTAATTTATTTAATTTTCGTATACACCGTATTACACCGTATTACACCGTATTACACCGTATTACACCGTATTACACCGTATTACACCGTATTACACCGTATTACACCGTATATTACACCGTATTACACCGTATACCGAAAACCTACACACGTTTTCGGTATACGGTGTAATTTAAGTTTCCACTAGGATTTCGGATAATAAGAGTGCCCAGAAAAGGTAATGGTCGTTTAAATACTAAAAAAGGACATCAATATTAATTTTTTTCTTTAATAACTTCATTCCCAAGTAATAGTCAACCTAACATTTTTAAATGGCTGCCTATAATTTTATAATTTTATTGCATTAGACATGATTTTTCTGAATCTAATAATGCCCAATTTCTTGTTTTTGCTCAACATTTTTGTTGAAAAAAAATTTAAATAAATCTTTTATTTAAAATTATATTTTTCAAAAATTATAACTTATATTGATGCAATAACGCAACATTATTATATTATTTTTTTATTTCTAACTAAATAAGTTAATATGATACGCTGTATTATTTGATCTGGCTTAAGAATGTGTGAGGATAAATATTAATATTCTGTTATTTCAATATTTCAATTATTACTCATTTTTAAAGTGTATTCCTAACCTAACAAAAAAAAAATTGAGTTTAGAAAAACCTGAATATTTGGTTTGATCGCGTAGCGCTACGCGCTACGCGACCAAACCAAATTTAATATAATATATCATTCATTGAAATCTTGAAAAGAAGTATAGAATTTGACCTAAATCAACTTTTAGAGTTATCTCTATAATTTACACGGCCGTTAATGGGTTAATATCAGAGTAGGGCAGTATTTGAGTACTTTTGTATTTTGAAAAAATATTTGATTACAAATGTACTTGATTACAAATTTACTCAAAATTTTGAGTAAATTTGTAATCAAGTACAATTGAACTCAAAATAAATGAATACAAATGTAGTTGCTTATTAATGTAATTTGAGTACAAATTATGAATATAGATTTTGAGTACTGGAAATGTATAATACTTGTATCTTCTGTTTAGATAGGATTAAATTTGTTAAATTAAAATTAATATATTCTGTTACATCGGTGGGAGGGGGGTGGTTAAATTTACAATCCCTATATAATTCACCAACTTTTTACCGGTAATTCGATATCTTTCGTTCAAGTCAGATGAAAGTTACCTAACCTAACATTGGTGATTGTACTCAACCCTAATCATAAGGTATCTAACCTAATTGACATGAAAACTTAAATCTCTAAAACGCAATGCTCATCAATGCATCAATGCATAAATAAATATTGTCGGTTTATGTCAAAAATTGCAACTCAGGTTTATTACAATGAACAAAAAGAATAAAATTAACTTGATTCAATATTGACACCCTATCTCACAAATGACATTTTACGTCAAAAATTGCAATTCACGTATATTACAAAAAAACGAAAAGAAAAAGGCAAATCAAGTCAATTTTGACACCTAATGTCAAAAGTGACATTTTATGTAAAACATTGCAATTCATGTTTACCAAAAGAAAAGATGAATTAAGTCACTTTGTGTCTCAAGTGTCAATTTGACTTGATTCATATTTTACTTTTCGTTCATCTGTAATAAACTTGAATTGCAATTTCTGACGTCAAATGTCACTTTTGATATAAGGTGTCAATATTGGCTTCATTCGTATTTATCTTATCATTAAACTTTAATCACAATTTTTCACGTAAACTGTTACTTTTGAAATAAAACTTCAATATTCATTCAAAATGCATTGATGTAAAATTACTTTTGAGAAGTTGTTTATTTCTCAATTTCGACCCACTTAAACGAATATATTTATTTCATCTATCCAACAAATTCAATTCTGTCTAAACAAGTTTGCCCTGAATAATACATATTCCGTACTCAAAATATATATTCATAATTTGTACACAAAATACAATAATACTCAAGTACATTTGTATTCATTTATTTATAACTCAAAATTTTACTCAAAATGTTGAGTAAATTTGTAATATAGTACATTTCTAATCAAGTATTTTACTTAAAATAAAAAAAAAACTACTCAAATACTACCCCACTCTTGTTAATATTCTATTCCTACGAAAAACAGTATATATTAAATATTAAATTTGCATTTAAAATAATAAGAAACTGTGAATGTATAACAAATTAGTTAATACACGGATTAAGTAAATAATAATAATAAACAATTTAAACAGTATTAGCAGGCGAATTTTGTTTCAAGGCACACTGCATTTATTGCAAAAAAAAATCATGTGAACAACATTTATAATAATTTTTTTCTGACATAAACAATAAATTAAAATCAACATATTAGGCAAAATTGGATTCAGAAAAACAATGCGCAATATAATAAAATTAAAAAAGTATATGCAGCCATTTAAAAATTTAAAGTTCACTATTATTTAGCAATGAAGTTTATTTTTAAAAAATATATAATTACTGTCAATTTATAGTATTGAAACGGACATTGACTTAGTGTTTTAACTCATTTAAATCGGTCATTAAATTACAGAGTTATGGCGTTTGGCGTTTTTTATCGATATTTCGGAATATCGATATTTTAATAAGAAATAATCGATATTTATATCAATATTTCTTTTTTGTCGCTAATATCGCTAATATCGATGTATTGTATTGCAAAAAAAATATATAGGGTTATTAAATTCATTATTCCAAATTCAAGTTAAAAAAATTATTTTTATTCAACTTTGTCGCATAAAAAAATACTTCCCGTCGGCCTAAAAAAATAAAAAATAGCATACACGCCGTACAAAAAAATCTGCTGTGACCAACACAGGTACCGACCGCAAATTAAAATGATATAGAATTATTAAATTCATTATTCCAATTACTTGTTGAAATAAATTTGTACAATAAAACGTCCGCCACTGGTAAACTGATTTTTATTCAACATTGTCGCTTAAAAATACTCTCTGTCGACCTAAAAAAATAAAAAAATGCATACACACCGTAAAATAAGAATTTTTTGGTAGCATTAAAAAATTATTTTTGTATACCAAAAACCAAACGAATTAGGCCTTAGATTAAAATCTAACATTAAAACCTGCATAAGTCTATCTCTCTTCCACTCACGTATTTTCCACCCCTGAAAAACGTAAATTTCTGAAAATAGGAAAATCTAAAAAATACTTATATCTCTCGTCAAAATTTAGCTAGCTCAATGACATTTTTATTGTTATTTCTGTATAATTAGGAAAGGAGTATGGAATTTTTATTTGGTACCATGACCGTCTTTTGGCTCAAAAAAGAGGTTAACGATGTTTAAAAAAAATCATATTTACCATTTTCAAGAAAACTAAAGGAGCTACGACAAAAAAGCATATACTCATTAAATGTTTATTTTTGATTCTCTAGAACTTTTATTTCAATTTCCGGTCTTAACCCATTTATAACTTATGGAATACAAACCAAATACAACATTTTATGAAAGCCCCATGAGCCGTTTTCGCTGAAATCGTGCCACAGACCGATGGACCGACATCATTGAGATAATACTACTTGATTCGGATTCCTGGGACCCCAAAACGGATATGGATATGTACAAACATTTGAAAGATTTGCAAATATTTTCCTAGAATCAGATAGTAGGGGTGGTGTGTATTAAAAATGTTATTAAAAAACTAAAATGTTCTAAAATAACAACCATATCACAGGAAACAGTTGACCGCACTAACCTAACATACAGCTTGAGACAAATTTCTTTCGAAAGTGGTTTATGTAAGTCGCAGGTATGGAAGATATTAAAGAAATATAAATATCATCCATAAAGAGATTTTTCATGTTGACGAAGAAAGCAGGAGTATTTTTGTTAAGAAATGCAAGAGCGCGCTAACAATGATGGCCGCTTTTTATCGTAGATATGCTTCACAGATGAGTGTAGTTTTACCCTAAATAATGGCCTCAATTTTTAAAACACACAGTATTGGGCTCAGAAAAAACCCTAGGCTTAATATTTCAACCAGAACTCAGTGTCCTCAAAAAAATAATATCTGGGTGGAATTTTTAATCATAATATCATCGGTCCATTTGAAATTAAAGGAAACTTAAATCTAGAAGCATATATAGATCTTTTAGTCACAAAGGTAGGGCCCGCATTGGAAGAAGTTGCAAGAGAAAATCAGGAGATCTGGTTTCAACAAGACGGTTGTCCTGTGCATTTTTGGAGTAGATGTTAAATTATTTCATATTATGCGATTGGTAAATTGGCCAGTCAGATCTTCAGGTTTGGCACCTTGCGACTTCTTCTTGTGGAAACACCTTAAAAGCAAAATTTACGAAAGACGTCACCAATATAATAAGTTTCCGATAGAAGCAATAGTTGCTGAATGTGCATGAATTACTAACAGTCAGTTAGCTACTGTATGAAAAGTTTTTACAACAGACTAGGGTATTGCTTAGCTCAAAACGGGGGTTGTTTTGAATATTTACTATAATTTATTTTTCGTTATTGTTGTTTTTCGACATTTCTAATTAAAATCATTTGAAGCTTTTATTACTTAATATTTGTGTATTGTTTTATTATAGAAATAATTGCCAAACCCCTAAGAATTGAATACACATGTTAATTGCCTATGTTTGACTTTAAGAGTCGACACCCAGTATAATTAAAGATTTAATTTAACTTTCGTGTAAATTTTGATCATTTTGTCACATTTAGATACTTTCATACAAATTTTATGAATTTTGTCAATTTGTAATTTTTACAAATAATAAAATTTTGATAAAACAAATTATGATATCGATAAAAATGTGAAACAAATTCTTGGGAATTTAGTGTAATTAATAAATGTGTTTAAATTGTTTGGTAATTTTTAAGAATTTTTTCTTCTTCAATTTTGACAGTTCTTTACGAGTTTTCAAAATATTACACAATTTTAATAACTTCTATCTATTTTTGTCTTAGTTTATGATCTTCATCAATTTTGTTAAAACTATGGCAATATTGACTGCCGTTTGACTATAAGTCAGAATATTGTCTGCCTGACTGAGCTGATTGTTATTTGACAACCTTGACTATAGTGACTACATTTTGACTATTTTCGACATTTTTATTAGCGAAAGCAGTTAAATTTGTGTGTAACAACATTAACTGAAATTGTATTTAACCACAGAGTATGGAGTAACAGAGTATTCACGCTGGCTGTGCGGGGTCAGGGGGGGCGGCTCTGTCAGGTGGCTCACCCAGCAGGCGTGTGATTTAGAGTAACTACTAGGTTTCCCCACTCTTCCCAATTCATTTGTATATCGGATCCGCAGAGGAATGTTTATATTTTTTCCTCTCTAACGGTACCGACGGAACGAAAAATGATGACGCTCGGTTTGTTTATTTTATCAAAATAAACAAATCGAGCGTGAATCTACACCATTCAATTTTTAATTCCACATATAATATTGAAATCTAGATTTACTCTCATGTAATGCAATTTAAATTAAAATAAATACAGTTATATGATACAGGTAGGGATTGGAATACCGGCATACCGGTTAATCGCAAAAATTGCTCTTCAAAATGTACCGGTATTTTGGTAAATCATATCAATATTATGTACATTTATTTCACATCTTTAACTATACTTCTGACAAAAATAGTAGATCGATTATGTGTTTTTGAACTTCATAATAAATCAGTGTTTGTACGCGTGGCGCACGAAGTAAAATTTCGAGTTTAGAAAAGCCTGAACTCGCTTCGCTCGTGCCGCCAAATCCAAATGTTCAGGGTTTTTTAAACTCGAAATTTTACTTCATGCTTAATCGGGGAGTGGAAAACACTCACACAAATCCATGTTTTATATTTATAGATTTAATAAATAGGTTTTTCACTCATATCCACGATTTCTTATTAATCCACTTCATTTGAAATGTTGTAACAGGTTTCAAGTGTTTGCCAAGATTTTATAAATAAAATTTAATATTCAATATAATTTGTCAATCAACCGAACAAAATAAAGGCTAGTATTTTTGAATTTTGCAATATGTCAGTGTTTTATACGCGTGGCGCATGAAGTAAAATTACGAGTTTAGAAAAGCCCCGCGTAGAAAATTTGTCGAGGGTCGCGCTAGCGACCCGAGACAAATTTTCACGGGGCTTTTCTAAACTCGAAATTTTACTTCATGCTTAGCCTGGGATTGAAAACACTCGTTCGAATTTTAAATTAGACTCTTTTATAGAATCAACGAATGTCCGCAAATGTACAGAGTATACAAATATATAAGGATATGATATATAAAAAATAGTAAATTATTATGTCATATATTAAAAATTTTTGTTTATTTTTGGGGTTAAAAACCTAACTTTTTTGGATGTAGATGGCAAATCCTCTTCCAATTTTCGAGTGTACATGTGAATGGGCTTTAACACTTCTAAATCGGATTCCGAATCACTTAATACTATGTCAAATGGTTTTGGAATTGCTGATTTTAACAGTATTTTGTTGGTAATTTGTAAAATCACTTGCTCGAAAATGTTTATTATACAGGCGCTTTGAAGAAAGTTTTTTTCGGATAAAATAAAGAGATCACATCTTTCGCTATTATTTACAGAAAATGTAAATAAGTGTACTGTACATCCTCGGTTTTCCTTGCGCCACAATCACGATAGGCGCATTTTAAATAATTAGCCATATATTTACAACTAAATATCACTAGAACTACAACTATTATGTAAAAACACTAAATGTTCACTATACTTAATTAAATTATAGTTTGTCCGTATAAAATTATAAACCGTTAACGTGCACATTGGAGAGCGAAAAACATACTGATTATTTTTCTTAAAATATTTCTCACTGACGATTTCCTATAAGTACTTTGAAGAGGGTACTTTTACAAATATTTTTCTATGTATTTTTTACATCCTTAGTAAATGATTTCTAGGGCTTAAGGACAAAGGCAGATAAGAAGGGTACGAATTTGGACTGTTTTTTTTAGATCATCTGTGGGGCGAGTGAACACTTGAAAACAAACACTTTAAACCAAATTATCAGTAGATTTATGGGTTTCCAAACAGTCGTATGATGCATTATTTTTACTAAAAAATTTAACTATATTAAATAAATCGATAAAAGTTGTGATGAAAATATAATTCATTGCTCTCTATAAAGAAAATAAATCCGTTTCAAGACGCATATATACTTACAATTGAAAAATAGTTTCAATATACAGGGTGTCCCGGTTAAGTAGTCCATGCATGTGTATCTTCTAAACGGCAAGAGATACAGATCTGTTAAATGGTAGAAAATATGCAAGACGATGAGTACCAACTATACCCGGTGTTAAATTAACAAAAAAGTTGAACCATCAGAGCACATTGCGAAAAAATTGATTTTTGCGATTTTTTTATTTTCCTTTATAACTTGGTTATTATTGATGATAGAACGATATAGAGCAAAAACCGCTGGAGATATCGAGATGAAACTTAAAACTTAAGCTTTTTGAAAGGAAAACCGGAATTAGTACTTTACTCTTAGCGTTTTTTAGTTTTTTCCAGATATTCACAAAACTAAAAAATGTTTCAAATAAACATTGTATACAATAAAAAATGAAGATATATTGTATATTCACTTTTTATCATAGCACTCTTAGTTTAGGAGTTATTTAAAAATAGTGTTTTTTTAGATAATTATTGTTGGTTATAACATCGATAGGCAATGAAGTGTCGTGGCGCAGGCGGTAACGCGCCGGACTCATAATCGAAAGGTCCCGGGTTGAAATGCAGTCGCCGGTTGCTTTTTCTTTTTTATTAATTTATATTTAATTACATTTATTTCAAAAATATTAAATCTAAACGGGGAAAGTACTGTGATGGACACATCACCATTCTTTTTATATGGGCGTCAAAGTTGGCCATGATATCATTTTGTAGACATTTCTTATTAAATTTGATGTATCATATGGTAGGTCTGTTTTCATTAATAGAAAAACTGGACGATATTTTCATAGTATTTGAAGTTGGCTATGAATATACCAAAATAAATGAAATAATAACAATAACAATACTAACATAAAGCGTTATTTGTTTTTGAAAAAATAAACATATCATATGATATACCAAATTAAAGAGAATTAAAAATCTATAAAATTAGCTCATGCCCAACTTTGACGCCCATATAAAAAAATGAAGTTAGTATGCATATATTGGAAAATATTTGCTTTATGATAAATCTGACTACATATTATTAATAAGCATAAAAAGTGCCCTAATAATGTCAAAATATTATCCTTCTATCATCAATAATAAGTATGGTCTGAACTTTCAACTGTTTTGTTAATTATATAAAGGATATAGCTAGTACTCATCGTCCTGCATATTTTCTCCCCTTTAACCAAATCTCTATCTCTTACCATTTAGAAGATACCCATGCATGGGCTGCTTAATCGGGACACCCTGTATAGATTATTTAACTTTTTTGTAATTTAGTAAACCTTCATGGAATTCGTTTAAATGTCAATTTTGAACTTGAAAATATTACAAAAAGCATTTCAGTGTTTGCCTCCCGGCAAATCCAAATTTTCACGCTTTTCTAAACTCGAAATTTTACTTCATGCTTAACCAGGTAGTGGAAAACACTTGTTTATAGCCTCAAATTGAACTTTTATAAACAATTGAATGTCGGAAAATGTGCACTTAAAATTACATACTTACTTAATTTTAATATTTTTCATTACAAGAATATTTATATAGGAACAATAAATTTTAGGCGTTAATTCCAAAGACAATATATGTATTAAATAATCATCAATTTTATTTATTAAATTTGATTATACAATAAACAAAATATCCAAATTTTCAGGCAGTTCTAAACTCGATTTTACTTCATGCGCCACGCGTATAAAACACTGATTTAATGAGATGTTTAAAAAGCGTATTCTTTTTAATTACTCTTGTTCCCTCATGAACACCGATAATAATAAAATAAACCGTTCAAAATACACGTTTTTATTTTTCAAATATTATATTATAAGCTCCCCCAGTTAACCCCCCCCCCCCACCCCGTAGATCCGTGCCTGATTGACATAATTAGTTCTCAGGTAATACCTCGGCGGTGGCGGAGAACTTTGCTTAATCGCAGAGGAAACAATATTATTGTCTACTCTGTGGCTATATATTAGTGGAGATATAAAAGATCAAATTATCTATAAACTGAACGCATTAAAACAATAATGTTTTTATTTCACATCTGTCAGTCAGCAGTAAATTGGTGTATGGGTCTATTGAAATATGAGTATATTTATGTTTACATTAACATTCCAATGAACGAATCATCCTTTAACATGTTTCTGTGCCTTAAATCGCCATCAAAATTACAGGAAACTGTTTTCGTTGAAGGTTTTAATAGGTGGATGTTTTGTTAATTGCCTCAGAGATGGCTACACTATGCAAACTGTGGATTCCGAGTTACAGGCGTGATTACTCTGTTATTCTTTCCTCTGTGATTTAACTTAAAATTAGTAGCGCAAACTGGCATCCATCTTGACGCCCCTAGGCGCCAAATTCAAACTAAACCAATCATATTCTATAATGATTGACGCGCGTCCTGTTAATTTGATTTAGTTTAGTTTGCCGCTTGAAGACGTCAAGATGGATGCCAGTTTGCGCTACTCTCTTAAATACAGGGACACTAATACACGCTATACACCTCTGCCATATGCTTAGAGATTGCATTACTAATATGTTCAGGATAATTATTCTATGTATATCGATTGGATATAGTAAAATAAATATTTATATTAAATTCCTGAACAGATATCCATTGAATATACTGTAATGAATATTCGTTAGAGGATATACATTGAATATCCAATGTATATCCTCTAACGTATTTGCACATTTGGGATATATGGTGGATATCCATTGGATATTTTGTGTTATGTGGGAAACATTTTTCTATCTACGAAACTTTAATAATATTCGCTGGAAATATTGAGATGTGAAATATGTTTCCTCTAAATGTAATCTTAAAAAAAATCGATTAACGATGAAATTCACAAAAAAAATATTGAGAACTGATCAACGTTTCTTTTAATTGTAGACGCTAAAAGTTGTTGATTTGTTTACTCTTACACAATATTACTATTAAATAGAAAGAGTACATTTTTATTAAAAAACCTTCCAGTGCATTTGTTTTTACTTCTATTTTAAAATAAAGAAAACTACAACTTAGAATTCAGAAAACCTTCCAAATGTTCAGACTATCTAAATTCGAAATTTAGTTCATGTTTCACGCATATAAAATAGTGAATTATCATTTTTCTTGTAAATGTGAATAGTGATAATTTAGTAACTGTCAACAAACCATTCCTATCAATATTATCTATTGGTAAGGGCGTTTAAATATCAATTTGCAGTTTAAATAATTATAAATAACAAATATAAAATATCTGCTATCGAAAATTATTCATATTTTGAATATCGATACTTTTTACTACGATATTTTAGCGTATCGATAGTTATACGACATAATCGATGCTCAATACCGATACTCTTTTTCGGATCGGAACATTCCTAGTTTGGTGCAATTGACCCTAACATTAAAATTCCACTTTCAATTTTATTCTAGACAACTCAGCATACGCGATGAAAACCCAAAATGTTTCAATGAGTTTATACAGGCAATACATTATACTTGAAATTTCTCTATACAATGCATTATCTTCGGATTTACGAAAATTGCCGATTGCGAATCGCATCACCACCTGTTTGATACAAGACCGTTAAAATTACGAAAAAGAAAACATAACCGCATTCGTACATTCCCTACTTTTATTTAAAACTGCTTTATTAATTTTTTCAATAAAAAATGATCTTTTATTTAATTTTAATTATCTTTTGCCGTACATGCGGAGCAACAGTCTCTTCAGCAGATATGTTAGAGCAAGGAAAACTTCAATATCAGGTAAAGCTTAATTTTTTTAAAACTGTCGTGAAATTTGACTTTAACATTTAATATTTAATAAAAACATGATTTATGTTTTTATCATATCGCGAACATTATCTTCGTATTTTAAAAATGTTATTTTAATTTAACAACTGAAATTTTAGCTGAATTTTAAACTATATTTCAGCTTTTACAAGAAAGAGTTAGCCTGCCAAAATACGGTTCCTGCTGGAGACAAGCAGTCGAACACATTAACAAAGGCTGCAAATCTTTAACTGAAGAAACTCAAAGCGATGTCGCACTGCATCTCGCAAATTGTTTTCTAGAAATGTCCGGTCACGTGACGTACAATTGCGAACTGGATAAGAAACCTAATCTACGAGGGATCTGCATCAACAGTATGTCGGATCGTGCCTTCAATGTTTACACAGAATTCTACACTCATACGCAGAATATTTGCTGGTTTTTACAGGGACAGGTCTGGCAAGAGATGATTTCTGAAAACACAGTTAGAATGGGAAAGGTTTTAAAGGAATCGACGCAGAACCAGATGGATTTATTGAAGAATCAGAGGTATAGTTTAGAATTGCAGGAGAGATTGTCTAACTACGGGAGTGCTTTGGAAAAGATTTTGATTTCGACTGTCAAACACCAGGAGTTGTTGTACGAGTTGCAGGCGTGGATTATTGGAGAGGTTTCTTGGATTGATACTATTGTTTTTTATTCTACTTATGTGATTTTTGTAATTATTTTAACATCGAGTCAGAGAATGAAAAACACACGATTACCGATTACGCTTTTAATTTTGATTAGTATTAGTTTGGAAAGGTTGCTTTCGAAATATTTAACTAACCATTCGGAGAGTGTTAAAGTGGATCAAAGTATGTATTATCAATACGTTTGGTATTTTAGGTATTTTTTAATTTTTACCACAACCATTTTGGTGGTCATTCAAATTTTTACTTACAAAGATTATGTTGTTGAAAACAATTATTTATTAAAACAAATGCATAAGGATTTACTTAAATTAACAAATACTAATATCAATAAAGTTGAAAACATCGACAGAGGTAATTGTAACGAGGATATTCAAAATAAAAGTGATGTTAATAAATCTTTTGGAAATAATACTGATTACAATGAATTTAAAAAATGCTTAAAAAATACCAATGATTACAATGAGCTGTCTAAAAATGGCGATGGATATGGATATATTGTAAATAATTTTATTAATACACCGGATAAAAGTTTAAATAATGTTAGTTTTAATTCCAGTTTAAATGTGACGAATACTGTTAAGGATTATTCGGATTTTAAGGATAGTATTCTTAATGAAAAAAATAGTGCTTTCTCTTGTGATGGCAAGAACATAAAGAGCAGTACGATTTGTAAAAATAATGTTTCTGTGAGTCGAGTGCATTCGATGACAAATCGGAGAAGGTTGTTGCCGTTGCTTGACATTTCTGATAACGGGAGGTATTATTTAAGAAGTAGACAGGGCACACCTGATTCAAATGTTTAACCTTTTTATTAATTTAGGTAACATTTTTAAATATCTACTCACTATTTATTTTAATTTATTGCACTTTTTGTTATTATTAAATTGTAATTAATTATTTATCTCTATTTAAAAAACTTTGTGAAGTAAATAATTGTTGTAAGTATTACACGAAGTAAATTACTTTGATGTATTGTGCTTGAAATATTGCAATTGTCCTTATCACACTCCGTGCAAGTTTTAATGGTGAAACCGTCTTCGATGTGGATCTTCAAATTTTCACAACCTGAAGTTATGGTTTTGGTAATCGGAGCGCACATTCGAAGTGTTTCTAAGAAATTATCTGAAAAAATAAAATTACACCTTTCTATTATATTGTAATGTAACTTGTACAATTATAATAATAACTACTATTATACAGGGATGGTAAAAAAAATCACTTTCTAAATTTGTTTTTTTCTTAGTTTACAAGTCTCAAATAAATACATTTGAATATGTACAATATTGACATTTAAAAAAATGTTTTCATTTAATAATGAGTCATTTTTAAAGAAATTATTCGATAATAATTTAAAATATTTTTTTTCCTTAGAAAATGGCTATATTTCAGTCGTTTGACATAACCTCATTAAATCTAGGATCTTTATATTCCTAATTAAAATCTCTAACTGATTCCAAAATGAAATACAGGGTGTTCCATCTAAAAAAATCAACTACTACCCAATAGTTCATTTATTTTGGATGTCCTGTATACTTGGATTGTGTATAAAATCTCCGTAAAAAGCTATTTCATATGTTTTTTTAAAATTTTCAAATCAGTTCAGAAAAAAACAAGTTAGAGAAGGGAAGGGACATTTATAGTGTAATTCACTATAAATGTACAACAATACTGACCGTCTGTAGGTCATATTAAGGAATTAAAAGCGCAATATATTGAGTCAATCAAAAATAGTTTGATTTTTATTGTTTAATACCGGTTTAGTTCGAACATAGAATTATGGCCAGGAAGGGAAAATGAGAAGAAAGAAAATGTATCTTAGAATTCTTCGAGGTGTATCAAAGTTTACCAGCTTTGTGCAATATCAAGAGAATTATAGTAAGAGAATTTAAAAAAATGAATAATATGAACATTTGCTCTGTTAATATAGAGAAAACTATCTGGATGCAATGGCCACACAACTTGCTTTCTTTTTATTCCATGTGTTGACTGCAGAAGATTCAACTGTGAACTAATTTATTTTCCTTGGCTGTGCTGAGAAGTGCTCTAAAGTTTAAAAATATTTTGTCATGGGTTTAACTTTGTAACATGTTTTTAGTTTTTTATTTTTAACTGTAATCATGCATGTGCCGCAATTTTTTCTAATCGATCACAACTTGCTTAATTCTTATTTATCAAGTCTGCCATGTCATCTATTGGTTCAACGTAAACCATGTCCTTTAAAGTGCCCCCCATAAACCATCATATCAACATTTTGTACTTTAGTGTATTGTTCTATAATGCTACACACGATTTTAAGTATTGACTATTAATTTAAATATTAAATGTTAGAAAATTAATTTAAATGTGTGTTTTTAAATCTGGTAAAAAGTTCAAGCTTCTTTTATAACTTTTTTCCAACAATTAAGAAAATGTCAAGTATAATGAAGTTATGTTATTGATATAATTAGTGTTTTTGAATTTTCAATGTGGTTTAATAATTGTTATTGTTGGATATGCTAATTTTCAAAAGTTGTATTACTTTAAATGTGTGCATTAGAAGTTCTTAATAATATAAAAATTGGTTATAACTTGACAATGGCCAAAGCATTTTAAAATATGCATATGATAAAAATATCTTAAAATATTCCATTCATTTTAAAAAAGTCACTTCCAAAGTTCTAATCATCGAATGACATTTTCTTATACCTCTGACAGCGAAACTGTAATTATGAGTGATATCAGTTCCATCTTAATTTGAAGCCTTGAATGACATTTATTGATTACAACAAACAAAACTTTAATAACATTTTTAGTTTCTTGTTAATTTGCCTGCAGAGTTTTAGATGAAACACCCTGTATTATGTATTTTTTAAATAGACTCCATTGACTAAATAAATAAATGAAGCAATAATATTGCCTCGTGCGGGTTGTCCCAGCAAAATGATTGTGCTGTACAGGGTGTTCCAGCGAAACCGCACACTAAAAGTATATGGATTTCTAAATAATGTATTGCAATGAAATGTTCAACTTTTATGTAATCGTGTGTGCTTGTTTCAATGAAAATTTTCAAGACTATACGACTTCCGGTTATACCGGAAGTAAACACCAACTCCCTTATTTTATATAGAATGCTATATTTTTTATTGCGAATTTGGTCTCTACATAAAATTCTATAAAAAAAATCATCAAGTAACATAACCTCCAAATTTAACCGTTCTTGAGATATTCAACTTTTGCTTAAAATTCACTGCTTTTTCATAATTCACTTAAAGAATCTCCAAACAAAAAAAAAGCAGTTTTGCTGGAACACGCTGTATACATTATGTATATTTAAAAGAAACATTTCTAAAATGTAATATAATAAGTCATTCATATAAATCATTAAAAGAAGAGCAGACTTTTACCTAACCAACTTTTAGAGTTAACTCTATAATTGCTCGTCCATTATTAGGTTAAAATCGCTCAGTCGCCCATTATAAATTAAATTTAAAAAATGCACTATTATGACTGCATATTTATGTGTACTAAAAGACCAATAAAGATAAAGTTAAAAAAGTAAGTATTTCTACAAATAAAATAAATACAAGGGCAACTTTATCACTTAGTGTCAAAAGTAAAAAATCTGTCAAAATAGTGGAAATTGTCTTATATCTGTAAAGATTAAAAAAAAAAATTGTTACAAATTGTCAAAAAAAAATTACAGACTTGTGATTTTATGACGGAAATATCAAAAATAGAGAGAATAATTGTATTATTTGTTACTATTTTCCCATGAAAAGAAAAATAATTTCCAATGAATTCTGGATAATTAAAATTTAAGATTATTCTAAGACACATGGGGTGATATGGGCTTCCAGACCCCTCCTGCCTCTAAAATGAAAATATATATATAAATAAATATATATATATATATATAAATATATATATATAAATATATATATATATATATATATATATATATATATATATATATATATATATATATATTTGTACGAATAAAGAGCAAAAACACATCCAATATGCCAGACTTAGTTTGAAACGAAACGAGACACACGAAAACATAAAAGTTGAAAATTTCATTACAATACATTAATAAGAAGTCTATGTAAATTTTCAGGCATTCGTTGATTTTATGAAAGTGGTTAATTTAAAGTTTCGAACGAATGTTTCCACTCCCAGATTAAGCATAAAGTAAAATTTCGAGTTTAGAAAAGCCCGAAAATTTAGTTTGGTTGTTCCGTGAAGCGGAGCGGTCAAAACAAATGTTCAGGATTTTCTAAACTCAAAATTTTACTTCATGCGCCACACATATAAAACACTGAAATATTATAATGTTAAAAACCACTGTTTTTCTTTTTAAAACAATAAGTAATAATCAAAATATTTAAATAACAAAATATTTACATTTTTTTTTCACAAATTGTCAAGTCACGTCAAATAATACAATGTATCAAATTAACTTATTTAGTAATTTAATTAATAAAAAATTAATGATGTTGTGTAGTTGCATGGTGCTTAATGGGTTCATATTTTTTTAAAATACATAATAATAAAAAAAGGTGATTGGACTGAATTTGCAGGAGGTTTTTTTTGGAGGTAAGGGTTAAAATGCATTTGTGGGTAATAAAATTGTTATGAAAAAAAAGTGTGAATTTTTATAATTTATTTTTAGTGAAGATATAAGGCGAATTCATCATTTTTTTTCAAATAAAAAGAAGGTGATTGGCTGAACTATGGGTTATTTTTTTGCAGCACCACATTAACTAAGGTTTAAAGTACATTTGTAGCTAATAAAATTCTAATCGGGAACTCTACAGGGTGGTTTTTTTTTCGTTGATATTATAGGGTATAGGCTAAACGGTACGAGATACAAAAAAACTAAGATATGTGTCTCGTTTTCTATTTTAGTGTTTAGTTTAATGGCGCAATCAGATCTATATTAACTAGACAGGGTGATTCTCAAAATCTGCCGATTTTTATTATCTCTTATGACTCGGTTATTTATGGAAGTACAAACAAAATTTAAATATGAAAGTTTCATGACTTTTTACGTAGAATCCAGTGGCTTACTTGAAAAAATATAGTTGTTTTAATTTTTGAGATATTATCAAAACTACTATTTTCTTAAATGGAATACCCTGTATCTGAGTATCTCAAAAAATTGCATTTTTTCTTGTGATTGCAACAATATGTAACACTCAATATTTTGTTTGGTCCTAAATAGCTAAAATATCAAAAAACAAAAAAAATATTTTCTAGATGGCCATGAATTGAATTCTTTAAGCGTTTGTTTTTGTTTGTTTACATGTCATAAAATTCTAGATTAATTACGTATTGGGTTTGATATTTTCAATTATACTCTTTAAAAAAGGAGTCTAAAATTAATATTTTTTAAAACTATGAAAAATTAAACATTTTACGTCTTTATTTTCATTACCCTCAATATAGCCGTTATGAAAATAAAGATGCAGCTTTAGACCTATATTTTGAGCGTTATCTGGACCAACGACAGCCAGAAAAAGAAATATTTCACAGATTATATCACAATTTAAGTGAGTGTGGATTATTTGGAAAACCAAGAGGTAAGATTTACAAAAAGGAAAATAAAGATCCGACAGTATCTAGCCGTAATATTGAGAAATATATTGGCACAAGTAAATTAAACGTTTTCACCAAAATTGGCAGTTAGTAAGTCCCCTACCATATGGCTATTGTGTGGTGGAACACTGTCTTCTTGTAAATAAATCCAACACGATTATTACATAATCCATTTATATGTATTATTATTAGTAATAGTTACACTATATTTTAGATATCATTATACATTTCTCTGTAATTGGAAGTAATTCTGTTGAGAAATAAAGCATTATTATTATTATTACACATTCTTCCAAAATTTGGATTTATCCTTCAGCATTTGCAAATTTTCGTTAAAAATCCTGTAGTTAAGGACTCTGTTTTGATAAAGCGCCACCCATACATGGAACCCAAACCGCACTTGTTGCACCCTGGCGACCGTCTGATGAGAATTTATGTTTGACCAATATCGATTGTTCTGTCGATTAAAAATTCTAAACGCCGCTTTTCATCTCCAGGATGCAAGTTATGAACCTTTATTATTTTATACAGTTTATACGTATGCTTGCTTAACGTTTTTAAGACGTTTAATTTACTTGTGCCAATATATTTTTCAATATTACGGCTAGATATCATAGAATCTTAATTTTCCTTTTTGTAAATCTTACCTCTTGGTTTTCCAAATGATCTATACTCACTTAAATTGTGATATAAATATATTTGAAATATTTCTTTTTCTGGCTGTTGTCGGTCCGGATAACGCTCAAAATATAGGTCTATAGCTGCTTCTTTATTTTTATTACACTCAATATAGACCCCAAAATGTTTAATTGTTCATAGTTTGTAAAAATATTCATTTTAGACTGCTTTTTTGAAGAAATATAATCGAAAATATTTTGTTAACAACGGAATATCAAAATCAATACGTAATTAATGTTGAATTTTATGACATGTAAACAAACAAAAACAAAAGCTTACAGAATTTACTAGAAAATCTTTTTTTTTGTTTTTTTGGTATTTTAGCTATTTAGGACAAAACAAAATATCAAGTGTTACATATTGTTGCAATCCCAAGAAAAAATGCAATTATTTGAGATACTCAGATACAGGGTATCACATTTAAGAAAATACTAGTTTTGATAATATCTCAAAAATTAAAACATCTATATTTTGTTTAAGTACACCACTGGATTCTACATAAAAATTCATAAAACTTTTGTATTTTAATTTTGTTTGTATTTTTATAAATAACCGAGACAAGAGATAATAAAAACCGGCAGATTTTGAGAATCACCCTGTATCTTCTAAACCAATCTAGTTAATGTAGATCTGATTGCGCCATTAAACTAAACACTAAAAAAGAGAACGGGACACACATCTTAGTTTTTTTGTATCTCTTACCGTTTAGCCTATACCCTATAATATCAACGAAAAAAAACCACCCTGTACAGGGTGGGGCGTAGAAACTTCCTTTTTTGAAAAGGGCCCAGTAAAGTTAGTGAGAGTAATAGAAAGGTGGGGAGACTTAGTGGTAGGGCCTGGGTGGAAATTTTGTATTCCTGTTAATTTTAGTCGCAGAATTGATTTGGTCCAGACAACAGCGTGCTTTTACCACAGAGGCATATTTTTCACAGTAAACTCGACTTCAGAATTTTATTGGAAAATGATCCAGGAGTTTTTTTGCCTGCTCTCAGAGAACTGGACAATGTGTGTACAGTTTTAGCAAGAGGGGTCACAACCCACACAGCTACTTCAATACATTTGTTGAAAGATCACCATGTAATCACAGGGGGGATTATTTCCCATGGAGTAATCTTGAATCTCAAGTTTATAACAATTGTCTACAGACCCCATGACCAGTTTCGACTTGTCAGCCAGTCATTCTCCTACTTACAGTTTGAGAATAACTCCTAATGAGTCGAAACTGGTCACAATTTAAAATAAAAAAGTAAATACAAAAAAGGAATCAGTGTTAATTATTTCAATACATTTAATAAACCTATTTCATAAAAGATTATGTATTTTTAAAAAGTATGATTTCTCTTTCGTTAAAAATTAAAGACAGTCGTTAAAAAATCTTCATGATTTCCTATTCATTATGGCCTTAAAAACTGTTGTCAGTTCAATAGAAATGTAAGCATGCATAGAATTCCTCAATTGCAATTACTAAAATTTATAGGTAGTTCTTTATTTTGTACTCATAATAATTCTGATTATATTTTATGCATTATTTATAAGTGAGTAAAGTTGATTTACTAGTTTAAAGAGCATTCAGGTTTTTTCTAATGTTAATAGGAATTTGAATTTTCTAATTCATTATGGAAATTATCAATTTTCCTATTGTTGCAAGATCGTTTGATTACATTATTGAATATTTTGAAATTTCTATTAGTGCCGTAAGTCAAAATTTGTGCTAAGTATCAACATAGCAAACACAACTTGGTAAATTACTATGTTGCCAAATTTTATTCGTTAAATAGATTAAAAACTAACAATTCGCTAAAATTGAGGAAACCATAAGGCATTTATTAAAATATTCTTTAATGTTGTTGTTTACTTTAATCAATTATTCTGTTAACGAACATTTTATTGAAAGGGAAATCAAGTAGCCCATTGACAATATACATTTATTACAAAAATAGAGCACAACTTCAAAAACAATATACAACATCTTAAAAAACTCTTAAACAATAAATAACTAGATTATTCATAAACTTTCGTGTTGTAACTAGTAATGGGCTTAATCGAATTATATCGATAGTTGATTATGGTGATTTGAATTTTATTAATAATCGAATAAGTGCTCAAATGTTTGCTCCAGAGATCGTTAGAATGATTACCCTGAAATATTGTTTGAGACAATGCACAAATTTTTACTTCAATAATTATCGGATGGTTGCTTGTACGGTCACTTAAATAATAATTCTATTAATAATTTATTACAATAAAATAATATTAATTTTAGTAATTTAAATTGAATGTTTTAATAGAGTAATAATAAATGTACCTAATGTACAGTCAAAGGGGACACTAAAAAGAATATCTAGTGTGTGGAGCAGTGTTACATGTTGACAGGCCCAGATACAACAGGTGGAACACCGAGACAAGGCCGAGCATTTGTTACTAATGGAGCGGTAGGAAGGAATTTTTCCTGGGCCTTATATCCGGACCTGCATGTTGAGAGGCTAAATTATTCTCACAAGTCCATCTTAAGCACATTGCAAAACATTTTACAGGTTCTTCATCGTTAAATCGAATTTATTAAAATAATAGTTTTGTTTGGACCATTGATTTGGGGCTTTGTTAGTTTAAATTTCTGGCTGTTCGGATTATAGAGGCTTTAAACTCCATTTAAATTACGAATTATTTAAAATAATATACATTTTTAATAAATATTATAACGAATAGATTTTCGTTTAATACAATCTTCAATCATAACCTAAAACTTATTTTATGATTATTTCACACTTTTAAAATGAATATGAACACGATCCTACCTATTACACTAAGTGTATAATTAATTTCCAAATAAATTAGTTAGAGTAATTGTACATTATTTATTGCCACAGATTATTATTATATTCAGGCGGCCATATTTTTCACTTCCATGTACGTCACAGTTGGAGCTAGTTGGCGCATGCGAACTTACATGAGGTAACCTGTATAAGATATGCTCTACCAACGTTTCACAGACCCTGGAAGACTTACAGAATTTATCAATCGGGATGCTTGAAAGAGTAGACAAAAACCTGAGAATATGACTGAATCAGTGTATCAACAACTGAAGGCATCATTTAGGGTTTTTTTTTTGTAAACGGTATAAAACCAAATAACAATAAGAAATGTTGATATTATTGATATTTTAATTTGATTTTCAAAAAAGGAAGCTCCTACACCCCACCCTGTATTATGGATAACGCAAAAATATGGCTTTTGATTTTTGCTGTTTTTGTTATGAGCGATACGTTTGGCTCTTCTGCCTCAAAAGTTTCCCGACCCCTGGTCTACGGGCATCTTTAGTCGTACTATTCCGGAATTATTCGACATTTTTGGAACAAAATTACGATGGTAGTAGTTTCATAAACCTAGAGTTACATGGCTATGAAATAAAAACAGTTGCATTTAAAAAATGTTAATTAGGTATAACTTGACTATTTTAAATGTGACGATATAACTTTTATTACATTATTTGACTTAAAATGTAATTCTCTTTTTATTAAATTAAAAAAATATATCCATATTTATCAAATTAAAAATAAAGTTACATTTACAGATAAATATTATTATTTTAATCGAAATTCAATGTAGAGTTAAATGGTGTCAAAACATTATACAGTTCCATTAAAAAAAATAAGTTACACTTGATTAAACATTCATAAATTCAATTTTTATTTCATAGCCATCAAAGTCCAGCCTCCAACTGTTGTACTGTTAACGATAGCGACCTCTATCCTCAAAAGACTGACTAAAACTTCAACTCTATCTCATTTAGTATCAGAGATATTTTAGGTTTACAAAACCACTAGAAACGTCAATTATTTCTAAAAATGAGGAATAACTTTAAAATGGTATGACTTAGACTAAATGTTATATCAACAATCTAGCGTTCATTTATCAAAAAATCAAGGAATCAAAATATACATGGGGTGTCCCATTTAAAATAACAACGGCTTCCAGGGATTATGGAGCACCCAGTATATGCGAAAATAATTTTATGTTAAGTAAATAATTTCATGGAACCTGTATTTGAAACATTATTTCGTATTTTTAATATTAAGAGAAATATCGAGCTTTTCTTCCTCGCCGGAACTGCCTGTATATACTGTACTGTGAATTGTGAACATTTTAAAACTTGGAAGCACATTTTTGTGGTTTCAAAATTATATCCAATAAAAAAGAGATGTTTATCATAGTACCCTGAGATTGAAAATAAAATGATTCAGAGCAGACCTTGACTAGAACAACAAAATTGGTTACACTGGTTCTAGAATCCCTATGAATTATAATGTGACAGTGACATTTCAAATGTTAGTCAGTTTTGCAATCTTGTTCCTAGAATTATTTAAGCTTACCATTTACCGTCTATTCGCAGGTTTGCACAACAAACACAGTTATCATATGATACTTGTCAAATAATTTTAAAGAGAGATTTGCATATGATCTCATACAAGATAACTGCAATTGAACCAATTTTACCACCAAATTTTCGTAGAAGAATCAAGTACTGTCAATGGTTCCTAAATCATTTAAATAATGATGATATCCTGGACAAGAGCTTTTTTTCAGATGAAGCATGATTCACCCTTTCGGGATATGTTATTAAACAAAATATGCGATTGTGGTCTGTTGATAATACCCACGAGTTGGTAGAGAGTCCTTTACACCCTCAAAAGTTTGGCGTTTAGATGGCGATGTCACGAAGACGCTTTATTGACCCTATATTTTTTCACTAAAAAGTTAATGCAGAAAGATATCGCAATAATTTCATACTACCTTTCATTGAACGATGACGATGAACTCTTGAACGGATATTTTCAGCAAGATAACGCTACTGCGCACACAAGTTGTGAAACAATAAGGTTCTTGGGGGAATTATTTGACCACCCCGTGTTAGATACTTGAGCTTTCACCTACCTTATTTTTCATCAAAAGTTTCTTATTCCTATTAAACTTTGTTAGTAAGCCTCACTTATGTTTTCAGTTTTCCACAAAATATGAATCATGACATTACTTATTCAAAGTAATTAATTCGTAAAATTCACGTTTTTAAAACAATATTAATAAAATAACTAAAAGAGCTACGACATAAAGTGAATATGCATTAAATACTAATTTTTCGATTATGTACAACTTTTCTTAACAAGATTAATATTAAAGAAAGATACAAAAAAATGCTAACAGTAAACTACCACTTTCGGGTTTCGCATTTAATGCGGGGGGGCCATGCACTCAAACCTATGTATACAGGGTGTCCGTTTTTCAAGCGGCACTATGGGGATCTCGGTTATTTGAAGAGATAGAGAATCGGTTAAATAGGGTCAAAGTTGCTTAGTTTAGTGCTTATTAATAATCCACTTACACATTTTAAATATCTTCAATTGTTTCGATGTAATTTGAAAAAAACTTAAATTTTCGATATTTAAAATTTGCCCATATCTCCGTTATTTTTGATACTATTCCAAATGTATAAAAATATTTTTAAAGCAACTTTTTATGACTCCACTTATGGAACAAGTTATAAAACTTCAAAGCGGTTCGTTTTTGTTTTTCAGACACAACTTTTGTTTTTCTTATGGGCGCATATGAAGATATACAGATTACTGAACAGCATTTTTTACGCTGATTTCAATAATGTCCCACATGTTGCCTTTTGACTTTTGAAAAATGTATAGAAACAACAGCGCACTGTCCACAAAACCTATTTATTTACGTAAAAAAAGATAACCAATCATTTATAGCCTTTCTTTTAAATAACATTTCAACTATTGCAAAGCAACTTGATATTGTTTGGTTGCCATGGCAACCTGAACAACAACAATAATTAAACAAAAGCACATGTGGCATATGGTTGAAATCAGAATTAAAAATGTACTTCAATTATGTGTATGAATGTTCATGTTTCCATAAGAAAAATAAAAGTTGAGTCTATAAACATTCGATAACTCATAAAAAGTTGTTATAAGAATGTGTTTACAGATAAGCACTAAATTTTGCAACTTTGTCCCCATTATAACAAATAAGCCAGATTCCCGTAGTGCCGCTCGAAAAATGGGCACCCTGTATACGTCGAAATACTACTAGTTAGTCTTGGGAGCGAGCCTCCTCCCCTGGGTGCGTACCTGCATACCATAATCGAATAATTCGATTATTGTATCCTTACTATCACCATCACTAGTGAAAATAGTTCTTTTTTAATATTAAAATCTAAAAATATATTTTTATAAGGCAGTTATTTTTGCATCTTAAACTATTATTTAACAACTTGCTTTGCGATTATTGCTTAATAATAATGTTATCTTATCTTTGAAATTGTATCGTACCTCGATGAGTAATTGCCATTTTAACGCAACGGAAACCCGTGATTAAACCAAGGGAAGCGATTTGGCGTTTTTCCCTGAATCTTATGTCAATTTTCGGAGCCGCCTCGTTTAGGAAAAAGTCGACGCATGGCGTAGAATTCACTCGGGCAGTGTCGAAAGGATCCGCGCAATTTGTATGATTCTTCGATTCGCAGTAATAACACGAATTCACACTTTTTATTTCCTGTAAATCTACAATAAATAATATAATTAGTGAGTTATGTTTGCATTGCGTTTTAAGTCGTGGGACTTAAGTAGAGTTGTAAGGTCATAGAAATTAGTGTTTAATACGTTGTAAATAAATCCACTGTAAATATTTCATTTTTAATATAATGTGATTTTAGAATAATGCTGAATTATTTTAAAGGTAATATTAAAAACGTTGATGGGTTAATTATATCAAAACAAATTTAAATAATCAAATTAGGACTTGATGAAATTTCAGAGATCTTTTAGAAATTAATATATTATATTCAAGAGTTACAAATAAAAAAATTGATCTATGCTTAGCTAAATTACAGTTAACTGAAATATGTATTTCTTGTAATGTGCGAAGAAATACATTTTGTTGAAAACAATAAATCATCGTCTATTTTATTTTCTACATATTTTATTATATATTTTATCGTATACAGAGAATTTTTCTTTCAAGTATACATATCCTACGTATGCTTTTTGAGGCATTAGTTTTTTTTTTGTTTGTAATAAGTTCAATTTGATGCTGCTTAATTAAGCATGAAGTAAAGTATAAATTTTCAGGGTTTTCAAAACTCAAAATTTTACTTCATGAGCTTTAAAACATTGAAATATTCATCGCGTTCCTTACACGAAATGTTAAATTTAACGTATATGTTTACCCTCACAATCTAAGTAGTACACATCAAGTACTAAACGCGCTTAGACTGTGATATAAGTTCGTTAAATTTAACATTTCGCGTACGGAATCGATGGGATTGAGAAATTCAAAATATTCTCGTTCATGCGTTAGCAGTATATTTTTAATAATGATTTAGTCGTATATTTTTTATTTTAAAATTATTTGTGTTTTATACGAGAGCTGCATGAAGTAAAATTTCAAGTTTTAAAAGCCTTAAAATTTGGTTTTATTGTCAGGCTAAACTCAAAATTTGACTTGATGCTTAATCAAAATGAATTATTTATTTAACACTTGTCCGAAACTTCGAATTTAACGCCTGTAAAAAAGAAATAATTGCCTGAAATTTTACAGCGCATGTACACTTAAAAGAAACATTCCCTGCATGTATTAACAGAACATTCTATAGCTTTATAGCTATTTTTAATGCTTAATAGAGTTTTCAATTAAATATTTTTAAGATTGCAATATTATAATTATATTTATTTGTACTCACGTGATTTTGTTATGTATAAACTGACGGTGAAAATAAGCCAAAGAGTATTCATGTCTGCAGTGTGTATACAAACTACGAGCACCGTGCGATGTTAAATAAAACAGAATAGATATGCGGATATGGTGTCAGTAAATCGGTGTGTGAGTGCGGTTACGAAAAAAAAAGGTTCTCAGGAAATTCCGCGCTGGATGAATCGTAAAAATCTGTTGTAATAAAAAAAAAACGCTGATTAAAATCACCGAAGCATGTCTACACACATACTTACTAGAATTTGTAAAATTTGTTAAGTATATTGACACCTATTAATAACAGTTATTAGGAAAATATAAACTACTGAGATAAGGATATGACCCATCTTGTTCAGTATTTCGTCTGTTATTATTGAACTACGCAGGGTGTCCCACTTTGAGCAGAACCGTACTCTCTTATTATTTAAGATAGAGATTCGGTTAAATTGGCAATGTTGTGCACATAGCTTATATAGATACATAGAAATTTACGTTAACAATGCTTTTACAGTTTTCCAAAAAAATTATGAATTTGAGAATGAATTAATTTCGTTCGAAGACAAATGAAAAATTAAAATCAATAAATGTGCACTTGCTATCAAACTAGAAACAGACAGAGGAAAGTTACATAGGAATGCTGAAGTATTTAAAAATATCGAGAAAAAAAATGTTTAAATTAAAGTTGTAGATCTGTAGAAATACTTGAAATCCATTAATTTTATTCTACTTTACAACTTTATTCGGAACTTTTGCCCGTTTTGACCAGTACCAGAATGCCGAAAACGTAAATTTTTATTAGAAATGGCTTCTCCGTGGCAAACATGGGCCCTCGAAATGCCGTGATGAGCGCGCAAAGTTTTGACAATATCTTGTCGGCATTTCGTGAAGATCAACAACTTTTATTTGAAACAGTATTCGATATTCTTAATACTTCCTGAGATATGCAAAAGAATTATTTTCACGAAAACGATACTTTCTCTTTTTATTTATTACATACGAGGTAATTAATAATTGTATAAAATTCAACAGATTTAGTGAACGTAAATTTACTGAGTTCGGAAAAATTGATAAAAAAACGACGAAACAAATAAAGATTTATTGCAAATCCTGTACTTATTTCAATTAATAAAACAATTAAAATTCGCCAAGAATGAGCAATATTAGGACCATTTATTGAAATTCAAAAAAGTCGATAAATGTTGTATATTTTAATGATAAACTGTACTAATACATAAGATAATTGATAAAGTTGTGGAAAATCTTAAAAGGGGACGCAAATCATACACATTTAGAAAACGTTCATATCTATTTTAATATTAACAGCAACACTGTCAGATTTCCAAATTTGATGTTCGTCAATGTTTAAAATTTGTATTAATTTTTATGAAAGTAATATACAGAACAGTGTAGTATGAACTTATTTAATCCTCAATAATCCCCCAAGCATTTAACAACCAACTGAACGTCAATTTTGTGTGGTTTGCAATACATCAGTTCCTCTCCAGCAAAATGTTGACAACTGTGACATCTTGTCGGATTTTTTACTCAAGCCACAGAAATTACTTATTTCAACTATTTTGACGAGATTTACATTTATTTGGCTCAATTTTCGATATTCTCAATACTTCTCGATATAGTTTATTGGAAAAATCAACGTTCTTTTTAAAATAACTTAACTGCAAGTTGAAGTTAGATTGAAGTCTTCAACAAACATTTCTTTCGACTTCCCCAATGTCTCAAGCAAAGATTACAATAGTTAAAAGCAATTAGGAGCGCCTTCAACACAAATATTAAAATAAAAAATTCGTAAGAGTGTGTGCGAATATTTTCACAAGTACATTGTTAAAACATTCTTTTCAAAAGAAAATAAATTCTAATGCAGTCCCAATAATATCTTAAAATGTATTTATAAAATATTACGTCACGAGAATGGTATCCAGCATATTACATATGAGCGGATATGTTGCACACGAGCCGCGCAGCGGCGAGTGCAGTATTCCGTGAGTATGTAATTGCCATACCACTCGAGAAACGTACGATACTTTACCTAGGCCCTAACAAAATAAACAATTAGCATGAAAGAACGATTTACCTGTGGGGGACAGCAACCCCTATCGGGCGCGTCCTCAGGTGGCGGATAGAGGAATGGCCTAAATGGAATGAACGTATGTGACAATTAGGTTAGTGGGTGTTATAAGCGTGCTCGTTGACATAAGACCTCAACTGGTAGCGTGCTAAGGCACTCACCGTGGACCAAACTTCTCGGCCCGGCTGTAGTATCGTGGCTAAGGGTTTGCACCGAGAACAACGATGCCGATGTGACACTCCCAAACAAGGTGGATCACCGAAACACCGCTGACTCCCAAGCTGACGTGGTCATGTCTCGCGGGCGGGAGAGCGTGGATCTTGGCTTCACCGCCCGGATCGAGAGGAAATAACCTCATCAAAAATGCTAAATCCTAAGGTGGGTGGACCAGGGCGAGGGGATGCGTGGCTGATTAGAAGATCAGTCTCAGCTGGTTCCGAACTCGAGGAACCGGGCGACACCTCGTTTCAAATAGCCTTCCATGTCAGTGGGGCTCCTGGCATGGTGACCAGCATTTCCCCAATACTCGTGGGAACAACTATGGACACGACTAGAAACAAAACCAAAACGGAAGGAGTGTCGGAAGGCACAGACTCCACTAAAGAGCACGCGGAGGCGACCCCAGGGGCGTCAGACGCATGCTCAACTGAGGCGGGGGATTCAAAGGACCTGCCCGGTACCACCAGACTCTCTGGCGCTCAGAAGAAGAAACTGAGAAGAGAGGAAAAAATTAAAGCCGGAACGTGGACGAAAGAAAATCCGGTTAGAAAACAAAAAACAGAGGCAAAAGTAGAGAAGGGGGGTGGAACCAAAAGGCTCCGCTCTGACTCCTCTACTCCTGCCTCTCAAAAGAACGCACCTAAAAGGGCCAGGAGACAATCCGGTCAGACTGGGTCTTACAGCGATGCGGTTAAAGGGATCCATATGGCTATCATCCATAAACGCCATCCCGATATCCTAATGGATCAGGCCCAATCAGACCTGATTCAAGAAAAACTAACGGCAGCAGTGTACGACACGCCTTCGGGAAGTGCGAACCCGCCGCAGTTCAATGGTGCCTGGTTCTCCGCAGGAATCCTCAGGATAAACTGCGAGAACGAGCACACCAAGAAGTGGTTAGCTGCGGTGGTGGCGAGCTTTGGGGACATCTGGGAAGGGGCGGACTTGACAACAGTTGAGTCAAAGGACCTCCCCAGAAGGCCCAAACTGACGGTCTGGATACCAGACCATCCAGAGGCGGAGGTAGTCAAGACCCGGATCGGAGCCCAGAATCCTGGACTTCGAGTGGGAGATTGGCACGTCCTCAGCAAAAAGAAAGAGAAGGAAGGAGTAATCCTGGCCTTCTCTGTCAGTGAGGGTGATCACCAATACCTGGTAGGAAGGCAGATGAAGGCTCATTACGGACTTCGGACTGTAACCTACAGGAAGATCGCTTCAGGTAAGAATAGTGAAGGTAATCCAGGCGAACTTGCAACACAGTAGGGCAGGCTCGGCTGCACTCTGCAAGGCAATGGAGGACTGTGACATTGCCCTCATTCAAGAACCCTGGGTATGCAGGGGGAAAATTATGGGACTGGGTGGAATTGGGGGGGAACTAATATATAGTAGAACCACCGAGAGACCCAGGTCTTGTATTTATGTGAAAAGACACATAAAGGTACTGCCTCTAACCTCTTACTGTTCACAGGACGTAGTGGCAGTTAAGCTCACCAATAGTGTTGGTGGACTGAAGGAGCTTGTTCTCGGATCAGTCTACCTCCCTATTGGAGACCCATGCCCCAGCGAGGCGTTGGAGGGAGTGGTTGCAGGCTGCGGGGAACAAGGGACCCAGCTTGTCGTCGATTGTGACTCCAATGCCCACCATTCTGTCTGGGGAAGTTCAGACATCAACCGCAGAGGTGAGTCACTTATACAATTTCTTATGGCAACCAAGTTAGACACTTTGAATATTGGAAATAAACCAACCTTTGTTACAAGTGTTAGCAAAGCGGTGATAGATATAACAATAGGTACGTCATATGTCAGTAATTTTGTTAAGAATTGGCGAGTGTCAGATGAGGTGAGTTGCTCGGATCACAGACACATAACATTCGATATTACGGGGTTACACCGGGTCACTGAAGTATACCGCAATCCCCGCAGAACAGACTGGGAAGCCTTCAAATCAAAGCTAGACCACAATCTGACGGGTATACTAGGAGCGGTAAGCAATAACTTAGAGCTCGAGATTATGGCAGAGCAAACTGCGGAAGCTATGATCTCGGCATACAACGACAACTGCCCTCTGATTGAGAGACGCATCACCAGGAGAGTTCCGTGGTGGAACAGTGCGCTGGACAAAAAGAGGAAGCAGGTAAGAAAACTCTTCAACGAAGCAAAGCGAACGGGCTCATGGGAGGCTTACAAGAACTCCCTAACCGAATACAACAATGCACTAAGGAAAGCTCGAAGATCAACCTGGAGGAGACACTGTGAGGATATTGAAACTGTCCCAGACGGTGTCAGACTCTACAAGATTCTCTCGAAGAACCCCCAATGTGCAAACTCTCGAACTCGATGACGGAGTGTATACAAAAAACGAGAAGGAAACCCTGGGTGAACTTCTACGGGTACACTTCCCCGGAGGGGAAATCTATGATGGACCACTTAATGACTGGGTCAGCCAGGGACCTGATGCAACTGGCAACAGAACATCTAAGGAAGACTGGCAGGCTGCCAGGAGAGTGGTCACCTATGACAGAGTCAAATGGGCAATAAACTCATTTGAACCTTTTAAATCGCCAGGGCCTGATGGAATCCTACCCATCATGCTACAGAAGGGATCGGAACTACTGTGGCGAAGGCTTTGCGAGATCCTAAGGGCCAGCATGGCCCTACGATATTTGCCAAGAATATGGAGGCTTATCAGGGTGGTTTTCTTACCAAAGACCGGTAGAACAGACTATTCTCGTGCAAAATCGTACAGTCCCATCAGTCTCATGTAATTTGTACTGAAGACAATGGAAACAATTATGGACAGGCATATTAGAGAGGGGGTACTGGTGCCCTACCCACTATCCCAAGATCAATATGCCTACCTTCCAGGTAGATCAACAGAGACAGCTCTCAGCCGACTAACAAGGAGTGCCGAAGCTGCCCTGGAACACAAAGAAATTTTACTTGCTACCTTCTTGGATATAGAAGGAGCATTTGACAATACAGCCTTTAACTCTATAACTGCTGCCCTGAGAAAGCGGGGGTTGGAGGAAATTAGCTGCAGGTAGATAGACTGCATGCTAAGACAAAGATGGTCTACACAACGTTCGCTGACCAGACACTAGCATCCAGGGGGCCGGTGGTTGTCCGCAGGGAGGAGTTCTCTCACCCCTGCTGTGGAACCTGGTCATGGATGGCCTGCTAGTGGATTTCAGCAACGAGGGATACTCTTCCCTAGGATACGCCGATGACCTAGTCATACTCGTTGAGAGAAAATTTAACAACACGATCAGAGAGCGTATGCAACGTGCACTGAACCTGGTGAGCAAATGGTGTGCTAGAGAAGGACTTAAAGTCTCACCCTCGAAGACCACCCTGGTACCATTTACACGCAGGAGGAAACTGGCGGGCCTTGGACCGCTCTTTCTAAATGGTGGCAACCTGAAAATGTCGGGTGAGGTGAAGTACCTAGGAGTAATATTTGACTCCAAACTGACCTGGATCCCTCAAATCTCAAAAATCAGACGCAAATCGGAAATTACCCTTGCGGTAATTAGACGAATGTACGACCGACAATGGGGGCTCAGACCAGGAATGGTATACTGGCTGTACACTAGAGTGGTCAGACCCGCAATCATGTATGCTGCTTTGGTATGGTGGCCTAAAGCCACACAGCATACAACCATACAAATACTCAGCAAGGTTCAAAGACTTGCTTGTATTAGCATAACGGGGGCTATGAGAACCACGCCCACTGAGTGGGGGAGGCAAGACTGGCACTCTATAGGCTGCAATTATCATCGGTCAACGTAAGAGTTGATACCCCACACAGAAGATTCTTGACAGACATAGGGGGACCTCTCCTGCAAATGAGGTCGGATCATATGGTAGTCAGATATCTTGAAAATTCACTCTTTAAAGTCACTATTCCAGACCTCAACGAATGGAACGGCTTTAGGGAAGATATACACAAACAAAGTGTGATCTGGTACACGGACGGTTCTAAATCAACCACAGGTACTGGATCAGGAATCTATAATGAAAACATGAGGACAGGCTATGCTCAACCATTGGGTAGCCTGGCATCAGTCTTTCAAGCAGAAATATTCGCAATCATAGAATGTGCGAGAACCAACATAGAGAAGGACTGTCGAAACAGGCAAATCTATATCATGTCCGATAGCCAGGCGGCACTGAAGGCTCTCCAGAGTCAAAAGACTTCATCCAAACTGGTATTGGAATGCTTCAATACCCTGAATGACCTAGCGAGACAGAACAAGGTTACGCTTGTCTGGACGCCGAGTCACTCTGGTATTGCGGGTAATGAAAAAGCTGACGAGCTAGCAAGGCAGGGAGCCACCATTTCATTTATGGGACCCGAACCTGCCTTGGGCATAACAAAAAAGTCGAGTCGCCTTGAAGTCAGGAAGTGGACTCGCAACAAACACAAGGAATACTGGGAAAACAGACCAGGCCTTAACCATAGTAAGGCCCTTATAAAAGGGCCTAACTCAAGCCAAGCTGCAGGACTACTAACATTGAGTAGGGCACAGCTGAAAACAACCATAGGACTGCTCACAGGCCACATGACTGTTAAAGAGCATCTAAGGAAAATCGGGCTATACAACGGCGACACCAACTGTCGCCTCTGTAATACGGCACCGGAAACAGCTATGCACGTTCTGTGCAGGTGCAATGCGCTGGAGAGCAAAAGACGGCTCATATTTGGGAACATACAAATGGAACCAAATGATTTCCACGCGCAACCTCTGAAGGACCTGCACAAGCTAGTGCAGGGCATCGAGTTCGGAATAGTTGCGTGAGTGTAATAATATTGGGGCAGTACAATAAGTCACCTAGGCTGCAGTGCATCCGGATCCGAAAGGAAGACGGCCCCCACAGGAGAAAAAAAAGAACGATTTATTTATTTATTAATTTTTGATAGTAACATGACATTGATGAAAACTAAAACTAAATGACTACTTGATCAATATACATCAAAGAAATGTCATATGGTTGTGCGGTAATCAGTCAGCTGTTCAGCTGTCAGCATGTAATATATTTGTCAAAGCTATTATGTGCATGTGTAGGTAATGTCAATCATACGCGTCAAGATGACAGTGTGATATGATTCGGTTACTAGATAGGGCGTAGGTAAATCTTATTTACAATATAATAAACAATTTGTATAATTTTGATAATATGATTTTGTTCACGACAATCTTATAATATGTGCATTATTTAATTGTGTTGTCAGCATAAATGGGGTGTATTTAACACTCAAGTACATTAAACACGGGATTTGCGTGCTAAATGTGGTTTTTTAACACGAATAAAAATAATTGCCTAGTTCAATTTTTTGCCGCTATGCAGTAATATCGCTGTGCTGGTAAAATTAGCTTCTTGTGTCTTACATTTGACTATGGTGGTGATGACGTCGTCGACGCCATTTTGTTAAAGTACGAAGTAACGCGTCAACATCTCCGCCGTTCTTACTAGTTTAACCCGCGTAAAACGCGTTTGTAGACAGAAATCATTATTAAATCGGTTAAACAATTGTGCTTCTATCCGTCGCAAGTGTTTTTTTTAATTTTGGGTTTTACGTCATCTATTTCCGCTGCTAAGGCCAATCATGACGCCGGAGATTAGGTCTACAGCTATCCGGGAATTTTGCCGAACCCGGTGGGAGTTCCAACCCACCGGTAGGGATCTTTAACGTGCACGCAACATCCAGGCAGTACACGGGTCCTACATGCATTTAACGTCATATCCGAGAAGACGGAGTGTTTGGCATTTTTATCCTAACCTATATAAATGCAGACAACTTGTTAGGCCGGTGTTTGAACTCCGGTCCGTGGCGTGGCAGTACAACACTCTAACCACTACACCACCAAGCTGCCCAAAGTGTTTTTTTTAAAGCAGAACAAACGTTAACACCGTGAAAACTATCAAAACGGAAGAGTTCGTTTTTTTATGCAAAGAGCGTGTTTCTATGTAGCTTAGGCGAAAGGGTAGACTGTGTGAGTATTATTTATTGTTGAACGATTGTTAATATTTGTGTTAAAGTGTAATTAACCCTATTACACATTCAAATCAAAACACCGCAATCTGTCATCATTTATCTGTCAAATTATTATAAAACAAAACCGACCATCAAGACTGACGCGTATTTGATAAATATATACAATAAATGTTGTGTTATGTATTAGTGTTGTCGTGAACAAAGTATAGTGTATAACTTGCATATAAGGGCTATTAATCACTCGAACGACTTGCTCCACTCGCCTTTAGTTCTTCCCGCAAACCTCTTTTTCGTGATTAATAGCTATAATTATATGCTCATTATACAATATACTATTATTTTAATTTCGTTTTAATTTATATGACTAATTGATAATAATAATAACAATAAGGATTTCAAACTCCCGCCATTAGCGCGGATTCAAACCTTAGTTTGAAGTTTTATCCGGTTGTGTTCCGTTCATCCAGCTGGCCACCGGGAGCGCTAGTGGGCGTTTCCATATATTAGTATAGGATCCAGCCCTCTTATAAATTAATGGGGTTCTTGCACGAATTTTTAATCGAATAAACAGTTCGCTGTGTTATACAAACTAATTATAGGTAAATACCGAATTCAATAAGTGTCCGTTACACCTTCCTATTATTTTGGCGTCAAGATGGATGGTACTTTTAAATCTAAAGGACATTACAGCGCATGCGTGTGCATGGATCGCTACGTCACACAGCGTTTTCACGAGTCCAATTTGCGAGAAAACTTCAACTATTAATAATTAAGTAAAAAATAAAAAAAAACACGTAGAACATAATGTTTTTTTTTGCTTCTAAAGAATTAATTCAGACAATAAAAAAAATGTGCAAGAACCCCATTTCTCTATGGTAGTATATTTTTGATTTAAACATTTTCATGAAATGCGGAAAGTAGGCATTATATACACATTTTAAATCTTATTGCCCAATTTTATAAATTTGGTCTATTTATTAATTTTACCATATTGATGATTTTCAAAAAATTTCATGTTTTTCGTAGAATTCCTTATTTTTTGTGATATCCTTCTTTGGTCCTTTTTAAAATTTTAATGTTTTCTAAAAATGTTATATTTTGTACTGTGACGTTAACTTCAATTTAGGTAATTGTTCCTGGTCCAGCTCACTCAGTACGAAGGGTGGGTTCTGTTTTTTTTTTTTATTTATGTTTTGGGCGCCACGTAATTTACAAATTTACAGGAACATCTGAGTAATCTTAATTGTTTAAATTACGAAATAACAACTAAGATAAGAATTTGTTATAAATTTAATTTTGGGTTAATTTTTATTTTCCAAATTGTGAGTTAATATTAAAAGTTGGTCAATTGCAATGCTACATGACCTAATTCTCGAGTGCACTGGAGATTACATTATTTATAAACTAAAGAGGTTGATTAAATATGAATAATTCAATTTGAAAAATAAACACAATATAAAAGTTTCTTGGGTCTTATCTGTATCCTGGGCAAGAGTAATTATAGCAGTATCCTCCACTTGGGATTGCGGTTGAAGACTAAATAATTACGGTTCAATTTCTTGATTTTTTTCTTCAAGCACGGACCTGTTCTTGATTTTCTCTTGACAATACTCTTCAAGCACGGACCGATGACCCGCAGAAACCAACCACCGCACTAACGGCAGGATGAGGAGTTGAAGAGTTTCAGCAGTGAAGGCAAGACGAGGAGTTGAAGAGTTTCAGCAGTATTAACATTATATTCAACGGTAATCTTTGAACCGAGGTCTAGCAAGAACCCTTTCTGTAGTCTATGATGTCGTAATACCAACAAACAGTACAGCTCGTGATCGTGATCGTACCAAGTTCCCCGCTCACACTTTTTGTTTTTTATTTAATTTAAATTTTTTTTTACGATTTTCTAAGGCAGCCCTTTCAAATAAAAACATACTAAAAAAACATTAAAGTAAATAAAAATCATACCGTCTCAGTACATGACATTTTTACGAGGCTTTCACTGCAATTTTGACGGTGGACACGTTAAAATAGTTTCAAGGCACCCTTATGACTTATTTCATTTAGAAATAATACACATTACTTGAAAAATCATTTATTTTTATAATACTTCTTACTGATTAAAGAAAAACATAATATTTCATATTAATAACTACATTTTTTGTAAATATTAGAGGTTGCATGTGAATAAGTATGTTAGCCGCTATCTAAACATAAATAACTCGAAATATTGTCGTTTTAACTACGTCCTTTTAATATAAAACACTTTGAAACAACAGATACACTTTAAGGAAAGTATAAACTTTGCACTTGTCTTATTAAAATATCATCTAATCTCATGTCTGTTTAATAAAAATATATTAACATTGCTAAATTTTCATGAAAACGTCTTAAATTAATTTTGTTTCTGTAATATTAAAATTAAATTAATGTACATGTTTAATCTAAAATAATTAGGAAAGATGATCTTCCGTGACAAAGAAGTTAGCATTGGAAATTCTATGTTCCGTTTCATTTATCTACACCCTCTATAATAAAATACTAATTATACACATTGTAAAACATTTGTAAAGATTTGTAACGTTTTTTATTTATTTCTTTGTTAAAATCAATTCACAGGTAGTTGAGCATGACAGAGTTTTTCAAATTTGAGGAAGATTCAATCGTGCGCGTCAAATATTGATAAAAAATTACAAATCGCAAAGGTAAATACGCTAGTTTACCAATATTTGATATTGGTTGTGAAATAACGGTAAAAGTAGGAAACATTATAATGAGGCAAGTACAAAGTTTGAACTTTATTTAAAGTATACATTCAGGGCTATTCCGTACACGAAATGTTAAATTTAACGTACATGTTATTCTTAACATCACAGTCTAAGCGCGTTGTACTTTATATGTATACTTAGATGTGATGGCAATTAATAACATTAAATCTAACATTTCGCGTACGGAGTCGGGGGGATTGTTTATTAAAAATATTTCACCTTAAGTTAAGATAACATAAGAGAAAAATGAGAAAAAAAATAATGTAACATTTTTATTATGAACAAATACGTTAATATATAATATAGTCAATTAATTTGTGTGTTAAAAACAAAACACTTATGACAAAATAATGAATTTCAATTCGATTCGAGAGATTGCAGTTATCGCTGGTGCATTCGTGGCAACTTCTCATAAGAAAACCACTTCCGATATTTTGCCTTAAATGCGGACAGGCTGCTTGATTAGATTGCACGGGGACACACATCCTAATCATTTCTATTGTCGAATCTAAAACACAATAAAAAATTACACAATACCAGAGGCGGACTGGTTCTCTAATAGCTATCGGGTAATGTAGAACAGGCCCTACATGTGTGCGGCCCGTATATGCTGGGTGATTCAGGAAAATTGAAGTGATTTGTTTCAGTTTTCTGAACTTTACGGCAGAGGACGTATCTGTATAAAAAATTTTAATATTAATATATACTCTTCAGAATATCCCATATTTTATTTCCAATTTTACGAAAAAAAAATTTACTTTTTATAAAATCAATGTGTGCGGCCAGCAACTTTTGTAGGAAACATATTTTTGACACTGCGATCGATTTTGAGTAATATCTGATCAAAGTTATTAAATCTCAATTTTTCATGGCTAACTTATTTTAAAAGATTGAGATTTAAATGTCAGTTACACCTCTCAGATACATTCTGAACAAGGCCGCAGATTCGCTAAAGAAATATTCGACTCTAACTCCGTCTCCGACTTCTCTATTTTTCGATAATCCTACGCTAACTCCGACTGCTGCTTCGAAGCATGTAAACATTTTAAAACTTTATTTAAAAATGCAATTGTTTGCAATACAAATTAATGTTTAATGGTTACTACATCTGCATAATTGCAATCTAATAGTTTTTTTGAAAAAAAAAAATGATATTTTGGCCATCTCCCATATGCAAATTACATAAATTTCCATTGTAATTAAAAACTCTAAAATAAGGTAGCCATGAGTTTCAATATTTTTTGGTAACTTCAATCCAAAATTACCCAAAACAAACACCAGTTACAAAAATATTTTTCCTACAAAAGTTGCGTATATTTCAAAGACCTTTCGACCTATCATGCCATTTAAAAATCTTGAGTTTTTGTCATTTTTAAGCGAAATCTCAGGGATGCCAACCTTTTTAGGAAAAAACAATATCACCATTAGATTCTTCAATATGGCTTCAGTAATAATTTTTTTAATCCCAACTCTCTAAGACTAGCCGTTTTCTCAAAAAATGCCTGATACGGGTGGTCTGGGACACCATGTATACTGGATGATTCAGGAAAATACAAGTGATTTGTTTCAGTTTTCTGAACTTTACGGCAGAGGACGTATCTGTATACATTTTTTTAAATAGAAATATATACTCTTCAGAATATCCCATATTTTATTTCAAATTTTACGGAAAAAATGTTACTCTTTATGAAATATCGTGATGCTTTTAATATAAAATGTAAATTTTCAACAGTCTTACATATATTTACAAAATTCAAAAACCCGAAAAGGTGTTTTGAAAAAATGTTATAATTTGAGCAGAAATGTAGTCACTCTGTAATAAGATAAAATAATATTTAAAAAAAGTGGAAACCCGAGTATTATTCATTACAACTGCAAGAATAGTAACTCAACAAATAAGTTACAATGTTTTTGTTTTTAATTTATAATTTTATAAAATATTTTAAAAAAATTAATAAGTTGTAGTTTTTGTAAATTTATTTCATTTTATTGTGTCAAGAATAGTATAATTATTTGAGTTATGATATCTCTACTGTAGAATTTAAAAATAGTCGATTTTTGTATTATCTTAAAAGATACTCTGATCCATCTAGAATAAAGTGAAAATGTTGTATGCCTGCTCGAAATCGTTTTCATTAAAGTTTCGAGCTTTTCCCAAGCGCTTCAGACTGTTCCTAAACGACTACTAAAAATTTTAAACGCGGATTTCTTGAAACACGTGTTTTTAAACTGCACGCGGCATAACTGAAACAAGTTAATTTTATTCAATCCAAATGTTTGCCATATATTTAAACCAACATTCCGCAGGGAAATACGTTCGTGGTTTTCAATAAGTTCAATTTTAAATATATAGGGTTTTCCAGTAAGAGGTCCTATTTTAGTTATTTAAAAACAATATTTTTTTTATGAAATAGTGCCAACATATTTATTTCAAAACAAAGTACAAACTCCATGATTAGTTGTGGAAAATGATATCTGGTAAATAGCCCGGCTTCTTTTGCAAATGGTTATTCGTTTGAAAAAGTTTTGCATCACATTTTAACTTTGGCTCTTATTTGATCAATAACCGCTCGAATATTTTCTATAAGCGCTTGAATTGCGGTAATGTTCTCAGCTGAAGTGGCGAACTGGCAATTTTCCATCAGTAATTTGTCAATTTTGCTCAAATTTAGTGATAGGTTTCACAATGGTATGGCGAGAAAGTGATTCATACGAACGCTGCGATCTGTCTAGGTGAAATTTTCACGATATTGATAATGAATTTTCATTATTTCTATACGTTGTTGGAACGTATATTACTCTGTTTTCTCAAATCATACACTTTTTACTTGAGAAGTGTAAAACAATCAAGGCCCTCTATTTAACAGTTTAAAAATGCCAGGGAATTTAAAATGGGACCTCTTAATAGAAAACCCTTTATTACAAATGAATGCCCATTTTAGGTAAATAATTCAACTTTTAACTTTAAATGCTCATCAAATATACAAAAATTAATATTTTCAAAATCCCTTACGCATTTTCATAGCAATACTCATGTAAAATAAGAATTTGTCTTTATTTTATTACAAATTCAGTTTTTCGGCACTTAACGCGGTTTCACACAACGATATTGTCGTTGTCGTTGTCGTCGTCGGATGAGGTTTTCATACACAACGATAAATGTATCGTTGTCATCGAATTTGCTATTCCTGAAGTCAATGCGATATGTGCGAACCCCGAAACGACAATCTCCCTGTGTGCGAAGAGGCGCATTTAGTTCACATTGCGATAATGCATAGAACGATTCAACTCTCCAGTCGAACGTGCACAGCGACAATTGTAACGATCAGCGATGTTAAAGTCGGATCGCTGGCTGTGTGAAACCGCCCCATTTAAACCAATGCATTTTGGAGACACCCCTTAACAATACTCTATACAATAACAAAGCATTCTGCTATTACATTGATTATTTTTTCGATTATGACATCAAACCAATCAAAATAAGATGTCGCTAAGCATCATACTTGGTGATTGATATTAGCGTCTATTTCCCAAGGGCCATTTTTTCGCTTTTATCAAGTTGGTACACGTCTGTTTGAAAGGCGCTAAAATTAATTAATAAACGTCAAGTTTAAAAAAAATCTTGAACATGAATCGTTTCGGTACAAACAATAGTGAGGAAATTAGTAATAAAACACAATTAAATTTGCCAAATAATAGAGTAAGAAGCAACATGAACGAGTAACATCATCAAAGTTCAATATGAGCGAGAAGTGTTATCCTCTAGCATGCCATGACTTTTGTTTGCATTTAAATGTGAGTTAGTACCACCAACAATGATTCGTGTGATCGTGTGAAGGACGGTCGAGTGTACGGTAATAAGGATCGACAGAATCGAAGATTTTGGAGTGGGGGTAGAGATCGCTTACGTCACAAATGCGCGCTGAATATAAATGTGGTTACTTCATGATTTAGATAAATACAAGTAATTACAGTAACTAAATATTAATTCTTATCATTAAATTATATTAAGAATTATCTCAGATGAAAGAATAATTCGATTTAAAAATAGCATTAGCAACATAATGTTTTTCCACATTTAATTCTTCGTAATATTGCAATCTATGTGTACTTTTTGCATATTTATTTTTATTGTAATATGATATACATTCCTAATGTATTATTAACGACTAAAATTAAAAAATAGAGCTGACTTAACCTTAAATTTTATAAGTTAGCATTAAAGTGACAAAATAGTTGTTCGTACAAAACAAATTATAATAAAGCTGAGAACTCTAATATTTAAATATAAATGTTGATAACGTTTAATTAATAACCAATGTAATATAAGGATATTTAGGGTTGACATACTTTTTAACACTAAATAATTCAAATAGTTTACTTATACAGTAGAACCTCGTTATACCGGGATGGCTTTTGGCTATACCTAGCACGATATAAGGAAAACACGGTATATCCGAATATATGTAATTTGAATAATAGTCACATACACACACGCGCATATATATATATATATATATATATATATACATATATATATACATATATATATACATATATATATACATATATATATATATACATATATATACATATTTATTTTTAGGTTTTCGCGAGCAAAATATAACTGGCTTGAGTTTTTTGGGCTGCTTTCTCGCGTTGGTTGATTTATTTCCGCTCTACGTTTCGGCAGCATCACTTCTGCCATCCTCAGGAGCTTTTTTGTATACTGAGTGATGGATGTCACGTTCACTGTCAGTACATTTGTTTTGTAAACTAGGGACTTGTAGTCTAGATCTGCTGCGTGTTATTGGTCCACTCGATGTAGAAGGTGCTAAAATTTCTTGATTTGTGTCCGATGTATCTGCATTGTTGAAATTACTTGAATTTGTCTGAATATTCCAAAAATTGTTGGATATTGGAGGCAAGTCATTTTTTTGTTGTTTTATTATATTCATCAAAGGTTTCCATGTGGTTTGTAATCTTGTGCCATCATCTCGTTTATTGAGACACAAAGGATGTTTTTCTATTTCTATGGCTTCACATACGATTCTTTCTTCAAATTTTGGTATAGAACTAATTACCGAAGTATTTTCGAAATCTATGTTATGGTCTGTATCAAATTTATGTTGGAATAATGAGGAATTTTGGTCGTGATTTTTTATGGCTAATTTATGTTCTTCTCGTCTGACGCTAATTCTTCTGTTGGTTTGGCCGATATATGATTTATGGCAGTCTTTACAGGGAATTTTGTATATTCCTTGTTTTTCAAGGAAAATTTTGTCTTTAGGGCTACGTAAAAGTTGAACGCAGGGCAATCAAATTACTAAAAGAGGACACATCTCTAATCGTTCTACCCGCAGACAAGGGAAATTCCACAGTTATAATGAACTGGAATGACTACAACAACAAGATGTGTGAGCTTTTAGATGACCCAACATACAAAAAATCAGCATCCGATCCAACCACATACCTGAAAAAATTACTAAAAACAAAATTAAAGCTGCTAACTTACCTGACGACGTGAAAAAAGTAATTATACCAAGAGAAAAGTCATCGATGTGCCCTAAATTGTACGGTCTTCCAAAAATTCACAAAGAAGGTGTTCCCTTACGACCAATTGTAAGTGCAATCGGATCGCCCACACATAAATTATCCAAATTTATAGCAAAACAATGGCAACCTTTTTCGGAACAAATGCACTTATTTGTAAAAAACTCTTCTCATCTCCTGGAAATTATTCACGATATTAAATTGGACAGTGACGACCTCCTTATCAGTTTCGATGTTAAATCCCTATTCACAAAAGTACCCATAAAAGAAGCTCTAAAAATAATAGAAGAGAAACACAGTCTTCCGAAGGATATTATGGAATTGGCAAACCTGTGTCTTACCTCTACATACTTTAGCTATAACAATCAAAAGTACAAACAAATAGAAGGTGCTCCGATGGGTTCACCACTATCACCAATTGTAGCTAATCTTTACATGGAGTTTTTTGAAGAGAAAGCTTTGAGCAGTTATAATTTAAAACCAAAACTATGGCTAAGATATGTTGATGACACATTAGTGATTTGGCCTCATGGTAGAAACAATGCAGAGATGTTTTTGGACCATTTGAATAGTATTCACCCTAACATTCAATTTACCATGGAAATAGAACAAAATGACAAACTTCCGTTTTTAGATATTTTACTTTACAAAACATCAAATGGCAACCTGGGACATTCTGTTTATAGGAAAAAAACTCACACAAATCGATACCTAAACGCCGACTCACATCATCATCCTGCTCAAATTATTTCAGTAGCCAAAACATTAATTACACGTTCTTTCAAACTCACAGATCAAAACAACATACTTTCGGAAATAAATACACTCAAATTCATTTTGAAATCAAACAAATTCCAAAAAAACACAATAAACAAACTAATTGAGAGAGCCAATACACCAAAACCTATAAACACTATAAACACAGATTACACGAACACAATAACTCTTCCTTATATAAAAGGAGTTACAGACAAAATTTCGAATATTTTCAGAAAATTTAACATACACACATCGTTCAAACCATATCTTACGATAAAACAACTTTTACGTAGCCCTAAAGACAACATTTTCCTTGAAAAACAAGGAATATACAAAATTCCCTGTAAAGACTGCCATAAATCATATATCGGCCAAACCAACAGAAGAATTAGCGTCAGACGAGAAGAACATAAATTAGCCATAAAAAATCACGACCAAAATTCCTCATTATTCCAACATAAATTTGATACAGACCATAACATAGATTTCGAAAATATTTCGGTGCCTAAATTTGAAGAAAGAATCGTACGTGAAGCCATAGAAATAGAAAAACATCCTTTGTGTCTCAATAAACGAGATGATGGCACAAGATTACAAACCACATGGAAACCTTTGATGAATATAATAAAACAACAAAAAAATGACTTGCCTCCAATATCCAACAATTTTCGGAATATTCAGACAAATTCAAGTAATTTCAACAATGCAGATACATCGGACACAAATCAAGAAATTTTAGCACCTTCTACATCGAGTGGACCAATAACACGCAGCAGATCTAGACTACAAGTCCCTAGTTTACAAAACAAATGTACTGACAGTGAACGTGACATCCATCACTCAGTATACAAAAAAGCTCCTGAGGATGGCAGAAGTGATGCTGCCGAAACGTAGAGCGCAAATAAATCAACCAACGCGAGAAAGCAGCCCAAAAAACTCAAGCCAGTTATATATATACATATATATATATATATATATATATATATATATATATATATATATATATATATGTTATATATATATATATATAGATATATATACATATATATATATATACATATGTGCAGTAGCCACCTACATAACAAGACATACTATATAATACAATAATGACGCCGGAACGTTTTACCTAATCAGGGCGGTACGCAGTCAATTGTTAAAACTAACATCTTTTAAAAAAAAAAGAAACCTGAAAAATGACGCCGATATATCCGATCTACTGTATAAATATTTGACTATTTTGTAATTTCTAATAAACTTTAAGCCACTGCCAACTCTAACTTACTTCAATGTATTAATTCCAAGAGTAAAAATAATACCAATTTAATAAAATAAAACATTTTAAGTTTGTTCGTATAACACACTATTTTTTTACTTATGACTAGTTTATATTTACAATACAATTATACAGGAAATTTTTCTTTTAGGTAAACATGCATAAGCTGGTCATTTTCTGACATTCGTTGTTTTTTAAAAGAGTTCAATTTGAAGTTTTGAAGGAGTGTTTTCCACTCCCAGACTAAGTATAAAGTGAAATTTCGAGTTTAAAAAAGCCCCGTGAACATTTGTCTCGGATCGCGCAGTAAAGTTTTGAGTTTAGAAAAGCACCGTGAAAATTTTCTGGGCTTTTCTAAACTCGAAATTTTACTTCATGCGCCACGCGTATAAAACACAGATTTTAAGCGAAGTTCGAATATACATAAATTTCACAATATATTGTGTTTTATACGCGTGGCGCATGAAGTTAAATTTCGAGTTTAGAAAAGCCTAGAATATTTTCACGGTGCTTTTCTAAACTCAAAACTTTACTTCATGCTTAGTCTGGGAGTGGGAAACACTTGTTTAAAGATTCAAATTTAACTTTAAAAAATTACAGGGAAAATCTAAAGAATTACAGAAAATAGGCTGAATTTGAAATACGTTACTTTAAAGAAAAACTTCCTGTATAATGTAAATACATATTTATTCTTTTTAAGAGATTTTGCTCTTAAAATCATTGTTATTTTTAAAAACTTAATATTAGTAATTTAAATAATCAATTCTTATAAATAATCTTTGTTTCAAATACGTTTTTATTATAACCCAATCAACGTCAACATATTTTTTTAGTTTAATTACACGAAACTATTATTTTAATTACACTCAACACGAACGCAAAGTCTTATTTTAATAAGACTTATTTTTAACACAATATATTAAAAAATCTATCTATGAAAGTACAGCGAAACCGGAAAAGGAGATTATGATAGACTCAAAAACGTAACCAAATTAACGTCATTGCTCTCACTCGTACGAACTAGGGCCTGCGGAGAAAGGGGTAGGGGAAAACTTGGAAAGATCCAATTCTGTCATACCATGTAACACATACAGCGAGTTTTATGTAACACCGAACATGCTAAAATGTACTCAATGTTTATGTTCGATGTGTACTGGGACGCATCAAAGCATTGAGTGCGATGTGATTGGCTACGATTTCTAATTGTAATATAGTCACCCCAATTTACACCTTCCCTCCAAAAATAAATGTACCCTGTCAGTTATCGAAAGAAAATGATATTTGCTATTCTAGCGCTCGAAGCAGACGTAGATGAAGAACGGAGAGTTGAACATATCAATAATATTTACAAAGAAAGAAAACATTTTTCTGGAAATTCCCATGATTCATTTACTGTAAAATTTTCTGATTGACTAATACCATTTATTTCAACTATTTCGAACTTTATAAAACAGTTTGTTTGGATAAATTCCATGAGCGAGAAGTTAGAAGTCCGTCGATATTATTGGAAGACATGAAATTATACAATCTATGTTATGTCGAAGAGGATCCAATAATATCCTTACTATTGCAAAATCATTTAATATTTAAACATTGTCTGTACATAAGAGTTCTACAAGAATTTAAGTTTTGGTCCTACAAATTAGAATGTTATTAGCTGCCGTATGATAAAATGTTTGTAAAATTATATTTAATATGTTAAATTAAACAACGAAATGTTGCGAAAAAATGTGTTTACTGATGAAGCGTTTATATCTTCTTACCGTCTTTAATGAGTATTTTACTGATTAAAAATATAACAAAAGTTGATAAGCATTCCGTTGAACTAAAATATTCATGGTTGATATAATAATTGACAAATTAAATTTATTTTTGACAGCAAGAGTGTACATTGGGTTGACTATATCACCATTAGAAATCGTAGCCAATCACATCGTATTCAATGCTTTGATGCGTCCCAGTACACATCGAACATAGGAAAAATTACATTAAGTACATTCTAGCATGTTCAGTGTTACATAAAACTCTGTGTGTGTGTTACACCACAGAGTATGGAGTAACCAGAGTATTCACGCTGGCTGTGCGGGGTCAGGGGGGGCGGCTCTGTCAGGTGGCTCACCCAGCAGGCTTGTGATTTAGAGTAACTACTAGGTTTCCCCACTCTTCCCAATTCATTTGTATATCGGATCCGTAGAGGAAAGTTTATATTTTTTCCTCTCTAACGATACCGACGGAACGAAAAATGATGACCCTCGGTTTGTTTATTTTATCAAAATAAACAAATCGAGCGTGAATCTACACCATTCAATTTTTAATTCCACATATAATATTGAAATCTAGATTTACTCTCATGTAATGCAATTTAAATTAAAATAAATACAGTTATATGATACAGGTAGGGATTGGAATACCGGCATACCGATTAATCGCAAAAATTGCTCTTCAAAATGTACCGGTATTTTGGTAAATCATATCAACATTATGTACATTTCTTTCACATCTTCAACTATACTTCTGACAAAATAGTAGATCGATTATGTGTTTTTGAACTTCATAATAAATCAGTGTTTGTACGCGTGGCGCACGAAGTAAAATTTCGAGTTTAGAAAAGCCTGAACTCGCTTCGCTCGTGCCGCCAAATCCAAATGTTCAGGGTTTTTTAAACTCGAAATTTTACTTCATGCTTAATCAGGGAGTGGAAAACACTTGCACAAATCCATGTTTTATATTTATAGATTTTTTAAATAGGTTTTTCACTAATTTCCACGATTTCTTATTAATCCACTTCTTTTGACATGTTGTAACAGGTTTCAAGTTTTTGCCAAGATTTTATAAATAAAATTGACTTTGTATGCATTCAATGCAGGCTTTGTGCAAGTTATTTTTTAAACTTTTATGAATTTCTTTAAGCTTATCAATTTATTGATGTTAAAAATATTTAAAATACATAGGCTGATATTTCTGTAATTTTGACCCAATTTTAATCATAAATTAATTTGTATTTTTAAAGGTGCGGTTTGGATTTGTTTTGAAAATCAAGAACACGAAAAAAGAAATTTCATTATGATTTTGAATCCACCGTTTTTAAGACAATCATACATATTTGGTTAAAAAAATGTACGTTTGTGGAAATATTTTAGGCAAATCTACTATACTATACAGCAGAGCTGAGATGAATCCTCAAAAACAGGATTCGAATCACGAATCCGAATCATCTAATATGATTCGAATCACGAATACTCGAATAAAGGATTCGTAAGTGAAAAATATGATTCGAATCAAAGATTCGAATCCTCATTTTTGAATCACGGATACAAATCCTTTAAAAATAAATTTGAATCTATCATTTGCAACCAGTAACATTTTATTCCATCAGTTTCTATTAACAAAAATGTTCATTTACCGACTAAATATCTGATTAAATAATGATTTTAATTAATGATGATATATGTGTTATTGAACTTCATTCTAAATCAGAGTTTTATACGCGTGGCGCATGAAGTAAAATTTCGAGTTTAGAAAAGCCCCGTGAAAATTTGTCTCGGGTCGCTGCGCGACCCTCGACAAATTTTCTACGCGGAGCTTTTCTAAACTCGAAATTTTACTTCATGCTTAGTCTGGGAGTGGACAACACTCGTTCTTAAAAGTTTCAAATTGAGTGATCACTCTAGATTACTAAGTTTATTGCCATTTTACAAAGGCTACAGCTAGAAGGACCAATCATGGTCTTCGGAGACCGAAGGACTACAGGGAATCGAAGTTTCTTTACAAGAAAACAACGAATATCTGAAGGTTTACAGCATGGATAGGAAAAAAAACATCAAATTTTGAAAAAATATCGAAGTTGGGTTGGTTTTCAGTGCGTTTTTAACTTCACTTTAAGTCAGTGTTTTATACGCGTGGCGCATGAAGTAAAATTTCGAGTTTAGAAAAGCCCCGTGAAAATTTGTCTCGGGTCGCTGCGCGACCCTCGACAAATTTTCTACGCGGGGCTTTTCTAAACTCGAAATTTTACTTCATGCTTAGTCTGGGAGTGGACCGTTAAGATTTTCTACATGTCGAGATTTTCGGTATTTCTAGATTTTTGTCGATTTATTCACAGTTTGTTGTTATATTAAATGCAACTTTAATATTAAATAAATACGGTTTTTCTTAGGAATAGAATATTTATCCATTAAGAACCGAGCAAATTATAAAGTTAATTCTAAAAGTTCATTTTAGGTAAAATTTTGCATCTTTTTCTATGATTTCAATGAATGATTTATTATATTACATACGTCGATTTTATAAAAGAGTTAAATTTAAAGTTCAAACGAGTGTTGTCCACTCCCAGACTAAGCATGAAGTAAAATTTCGAGTTTAGAAAAGCCCCGCGTAGAAAATTTGTCGAGGGTCGCGCAGCGACCCGAGACAAATTTTCGCGGGGCTTTTCTAAACTCGAAATTTTACTTCATGCGCCACTTGTATAAAACACTGATTTAAAGTGAAGTTAAAAATGCACTAGAGACAGAAAATAATTTTACTTTTGATTTTGATTTTAAGCATGCTGACTACACAGCCTTAAACAATGCATTTATTAACGTTAGGTGGGATGATTTATTAAGCTGCTGTGATATTAATGAAGCATGTGATAAATTATATTCAACCCTTTTTGAAATTGTTGAGCTTTACGTTCCTAAAAAACGCCTCAAAGCAAAAACATGTTGTTTCCCAGTTTGGTTTACTAAAGAGCTAAAAGATCTTATATTTTTAAAGAAAACGCTCCATAAAAGGTACATAACATGTCAATCAGCTGAAGACTATGTTTCATTTAGCAAAACTCGTGATCAATGCAAGAGACTGGCAAACGAGTGTTACTTAAACCATATCAATAATGTTGAGTATTCCCTAAAACACAATCCTAAAGCTTTTTGGGGTTACGTTAAGTCTAAAAGAGCTTCTAACCAGATTCCAACAACATTTGAAAACGGAAATTCCCTTGTTAACGACACCGATAGCATAGTTAACCTCTTTGCGCATTTTTTTGGATCTGTTTATCATACGCCGAACCTAAACTCGTCATCAAATTTTAATGTAACTTCGACTACTTTTAGTAACAATCACATAAACGAATGCATTCCTCCTACATTAAGTATATCAGATATATTGAATGAGTTGTCATCTTCAAAAAACAACAGTAGCCCAGGGCCTGATGGACTTAGCGCCACCTTCCTTAGTAATTGTGCCTTTTCCCTTAGTCGCCCATTATGGCTTTTATTCAATGCATCTCTACGTGAGGGTAGTTTTCCCACCTGCTGGAAAAGTGCTTATATCACGCCAATTTTTAAATCTGGTAATCGAAATCGTGTTGACAATTATAGACCGATCTCTATTTTAGCTGTAGCACCTAAAATTTTTGAAAAACTACTTTGTGATTACCTAACAGGGGTACTGCAATCCTCGATCTCTATGCGTCAACACGGATTTCGTACTGGTAAATCAACTTCTACTAATCTTCTAGTGTATGATGCATATATTGTTCGTGCTTTTGAGGAGCGGTGTCAGGTGGACTCCATCTACACTGACTTCTCCAAGGCATTCGACACGGTCGACCATAACTTACTAATGAACAAATTAAGGGATTTTGCTATTGACAATACTTTGCTAAGTTGGATAGGGTCGTATCTCTCGGGAAGATTCCAATTTGTTAAAATTGGGCGCTGTCATTCACGTCCCATCTGTGTCACATCAGGTGTTCCTCAGGGGTCACACTTGGCCCCCCTTCTATTTAATATATTTATTAATGATGTAGTTAAATGTTTTTCCAATGCAGAATGCCTTCTCTTTGCGGATGATATGAAAATATTCATGAAAATCCGTTCCGTCGATGATGCCAAAGTTCTTAATAATGACTTACAATCGTTTGATAGTTGGTGCAAGACTAACAAGCTATCTTTAAACCTAAAAAAATGTAATGTCATCACGTTCTCCAGACGGCAAACAACGGTAGATTTCCAGTATTCCATGCTTGGCGAACTTTTAATACGCGTAAATTGTGTAAAAGATCTAGGTGTTACGTTTAATACTACTTTATCTTTTTTAATGCATATCTCAAAGATTGTAGCAAAGTCATACCAATTACTTGGATTTATCAAACGTAACGTCCAAGATTTTCGGAACCTTGGTACAATTATTGTATTATATAACGCGCTAGTTCGCCCACATTGGGAATACTGCTCTTGCGTGTAGTCTCCTTATAGCGGCGCTGATATTGAAAAAATCGAGAAAGTACAAATAAAATTTGTTAAATTTGTAGCTTACAAATTTCATCTAGTTGGTGACTACTGCGACCTGCTCGATAAGGTTAATATTACGAGTTTATGTTCTTGGCGTGTCAACCAAGATATCGTGCTGGTAAAAAAAGTGTTTGATGGAGCTATTGACTGTCCCGACTTTCTACAGCTTCTTGGACTCCATGTTCCCGCTCGTCCACTGCGAAATGTAGTTATATTTCACATACCCTTCCACAGAATTGATTATGCGAAACAGTCGGCTACTACACACATTTTAAGGCATGCTAATCAATTTATCACTCGCACAGGTTTGATATATTTGTAGGAACTCTAAGTTTTTTGCGTCGTGCACTCAGTGCAAAATAGTTAAGATTTTTTTAAAATGTCTGTAATATGTTTATATATTTGTAATATTATTGTAACTGTTCTGTATGAAATGGCCTGCGTTAATTAATAAATAAATAAATAAATATTCGTTGTTTTCTTGTAAAAAACTTCGATTCCCTGTAGTCCTTCGGTCTGCGAAGACCAAGATTGCTCCTTCGAGCTGTAGCCTTTGTAAAATGGTAATAAACTTAATAACCTAGAGTGATCACTCAATTTGAAACTTCTAAAAACGAGTGTTGTCCACTCCCAGACTAAGCATGGAGTAAAATTTCGAGTTTAGAAAAGCCCCGCGGGGCTTTTCTAAACTCCAAATTTTACTTCATGCGCCACGCGTATAAAACACTGATTTCAAGTTAAAAATATACTATTAAGGTTGGACATTTTATATAGTTAAGTAACCAAATATGCATTCGCAAATATTTGAATTATTCGAAAATGTAAATATTTGTATTCAAATATAATAATTTAGTGATTTAAATATTCATATTAGAATAATTAACTATTTGAATTAATCGAATTCGAATCCCAGCCTTAATAGCAACGATTCGAATTATTTGGGAGGATTTAAATCCGTGTATGAGGATTCGAATCCTTTTATAATGATTCGAATCCTTTTATAAGGATTCGAATCATTTTATAAGGATTCGAATCATATACGTCTGGATTCGAATACGAATCCTTTTACAAAAATGTAACGAATCCGGATCACGAATCCGTTTTCACTAAAGTATTCGAATACCTCTTTTGAATCCTCTAAAAGGATTCGAATCCGGGAATCGAATCCTGAATGATTCGAATCCTGCCCAGCTCTGCTATACAGGATGAGTTTTTTTTTTTAATATTCTCTATAGGGGACCTCGGAAACTCTAAGAGATAGAGATATGGTGCGGGTCACGTTGACACAAACCTGTAGGAAACTTTAACTCAGACTTGTATTTAAATTTTACACAAGTATTGCATTTGTCATTATTAACAAAAAGGGCAAGACATCTGATCACCCCAAAAGCTGAATCAGTTCTTAAAAATCAATTAAAATTTTAAAAGTAAACTCAAAAACATTATAAGTGGGGAGAAGACGTGTGCAAAAAAAATCATTAATGTCCTTTTGTGCATCACAATATTTGCACATACATTAAATGCCGATGAACGCTAATTTCTAATATGTGATGATTGAAATTTACAACAACGGTTAAATGGGCAAAGTAGTGCAGTTTTACGAGCTGATTACAAATAAACTTTGAAATACTTCGAACAAGTCAAGTGTTCGCGCCTAACAATTGCGCGAATAAATAATCGTATTAATTTCGGGAAAGCGAACCTTTTGATAAAATTTGAAATAACCTTTTAGAGTTAGAAATTATATTTTAGCCCGTATTTTATTGCTTGCTTTCACCCAGGGTGTGCACTTTATTGCCAGTACGTGCTGAATCCCGAGCAAACAGACCATAAACTGTTTCTTCAAAATTTCTAGCCGGACAATGGTGTTCCGCGGGTACGTGACCGATGACGGGCACTAGGAGATAATCCAGAGTTTGAGTTTATGGGTATGAGTCGTAAAGTGCGTCCCTGGGGAAAGCGAAATTTGTGTTCTTCGAATTCTATCTATTTTTCTTCTATCACTTTCTTACACTTGGCGTGTTTTTTCTTGTCCTTGTTACTTTTCATCCCTACTTTCACCCCTACCTTCATCCCTACTTTTATATTTTTCGTGTTAACTTTTTCCCTCAATGAGAAGAACTCAACCATTCTCTCACCATCTTCTAATCGAGTAAGTTGTTCCTTCTTTACGTGAAACTTGTATTTTTGTGTCATATTTGTACTTATATTTTTTGTCTGTGTTCCTTCAACTTAAACTTTCCTTTATTCATTTTCTAACTTCATGTGTAATTTCACTTGTGTATTTCATTTCATTTTAATCTTTCGTGCATATTTTCTTATCTAATTTAATTTGTTTTTTTACTTAATTTTGTTCAATTTGTCTAATTTTATTTGTAAATATTTGTTACTATTTATTTTATTATTAACGATGCACATATTTATGTGAATAAAGAAATTTGTTCCTAAGTATCGTGTTTAAGTAATTTTGTAATCAAATCGCGCAAACCGCGTAAACATCAAGGATAACTATATTTTGGTTTAAAATTAAATAGAAAATTGTTACAGATACAGATCTGTTAAATGGTAGAAACTATGCAAGACGATGAGTACCAACTATACCCGGTGTTAAATTAACAAAAAAGTTGGACCATCAGAGCACATTGCGAAAATACTGATTTTTGCGATTTTTTTATTTTCCTTTATAACTTGGTTATTATTGATGATAGAACGATATAGAGCAAAAACCGCTGGAGATATCGAGATGAAACTTAAAACTTAAGCTTTTTGAAAGGAAAACCGGAAGTGGTACTTTACTTTTAGCGTTTTTTAGTTTTTTCCAGATATTCACAAAACTAAAAAATGTTTCAAATAAACATTGTATACAATAAAAAATGAAGATATATTGTATATTCACTTTTTATCATAGCACTCTTAGTTTAGGAGTTATTTAAAAATAGTGTTTTTTTAGATAATTATTGTTGGTTATAACACCGATAGGCTATGAATTGTAGGCGTTAATTCCAAAGACAATATATGTATCATCAATTTTATTTATTAAATTTGATTATACAATAAACAAAATAAACAAATTTTCAGGCGTTTCTAAACTCGATTTTACTTCATGCGCCACGCGTATAAAACACTGATTTAATGAGATGTTTAAAAAACGTATTCTTTTTAATCACTCTTTTTCCTTCATAAACACCGATAATAATAAAATAAACCGTTCAAAATACACGTTTTTATTTTTCAAATATTATATTATAAGCTCCCCCAGTTAACCCCCCCCCCGTGGATCCGTGCCTGATTGACATAATTAGTTCTCAGGTAATACCTCGGCGGCGGCGGAGAACTCTGCTTAATCCCCCCCCCCCCCCCCCGTGGATCCTCCGTGCCTGATTGACATAATTAGATCTCAGGTAATACCTCGGCGGTGGCGGAGAACTTTGCTTAATCGCAGAGGAAACAATATTATTGTTTACTCTGTGGCTATATATTAGTGGAGATATAAAAGATCAAATTATCTATAAACTGAACGCATTAAAACAATAATGTTTTTATTTCACATCTCTCAGTCAGCAGTAAATTGGTGTATGGGTCTATTGAAATATGAGTATATTTAGTCTTTGTAAGACTAACTTGTTGTAGATTGCGAAAAGAATCGCACTTTTAATGTTTCAAGTGTTCTGCAACCAAGAGTTGGCAATTTCATTTATACTTATGTTTGAACGGTAACGTGACCGCCAGTCTAAGGTGTCAAATTGTTTAGAGGGAATGGCAAAGCTATACCTATGAGAGATAAATCTCGAAACGCGTCTATAGATGGCCTGAATAATTTGACCCAAATTGTTACATTTGCAATAGGTTACTGTATGTAACAGCAAACACTTGTTGTATAATTCAATGTCCGTCGGGGTATTAGCTCGGGAAGTAGTTGTTTCAATAAGTGTTTGATATAGTCTTTGTAAGACTAACTTGTTGTAGATTGCGAAAAGAATCGCACTTTTAATGTTTGAAGTGTTCTGCAACCAAGAGTTTGCAATTTTATTTATACTTGAGTATATTTATGTTTACATTAACATTCCAATGAACGAATCATCCTTTAACATATGTTTTTGTGCCTTAAATCGCCATCAAAATTACAGGAAACTGTTTTGGTTGAAGGTTTTAATAGGTGGATGTTTTGGTAATTGCCTCAGAGATGGCTACACTATGCAAACTGTGGATTCCGAGTTACAGGCGTGATTACTCTGTTATTATTTCCTCTGTGGTTACACCCATCGACGTACCTTGACGCTGCCCAACATTTTACGTACGACGATAAGGTTATGTATTTTGCATACAAAATATTGACAGTGACAATTGCACTGAGAATTATTATTGTTTTCAATAATTTGTGACCAACAATTTCTTTTTATAAAAAATGTCATGGCCTTCTAGATTGTTCTAGTCAGTAGATACAACTGCTACTTATTCAAAAGCTGCTTATATGTGCCAGATTATTTACAAATGATACGTTACATATAATAATTTCGTTGTTAATTTCAGATAGTTTTGTTTGTACTGCTAAATATTATTCCGAATAAATTTGTTTTGTGCTCTGAGTAACTTAATTGTTTAGATTATATTTTTATATTATTATTATACTCAAAAAATAATCTTCCTAAATACAACACGACCTTGATAAATTAACGACTATTTTATTGAGTCCAAATTATTCTAGTAGTTCAGAATTTTCCTTGTTATATTCAGAGATTAAATCAGATTATTAATCCCGAAATCATGTCTCCCAAAATTGATATCAAAATACACTCGAAGTATACGAACATATTTTACTTGTTTTTCTAAACTCTATACCAAACAAGTATTTGCGAACGCTGTTCGTAAACATTTGTGAACGTTTGCGATTCCCTTTGCTATGGGCCCGTTCATCAAAATGTTCAACATTCAATATGTTTGGAGTTGTTTGTGATGTATGTTGGTATCTAATGAACGGTACTCCGGTCGGTCTATTTCGTACGATTGCAAAAATCCCACACGTTTACGATTAACAATCTGGTCATCAGAGAATTCCCCAATACTTGGCAGTAAGCTCCCAACTGTTGTCTCTAATGTTGAGCCCTATGATACGTTCGTGTTTGTGATTGCCTTCATGTTTGCAAACATCCGCAAACGCCATATTCGTATGGAATAGATGCGTCTTTAGAAGCTCAATATTTCCATATAAGGTATATAATTTTACAAACAATGAAATATTAATTAATCATACAAAGTACAACTTTGAACGCTTATACTAAGCGCAATATGTAAGTTTAAGAAAAACATTTCATCTCAAATAAAACCATTTTACAAAGAGTGTAATGAAATAACGCGATTTAAATAAAATGAAAAAGTGATTTAACTCTTATTTTCTAATTAAATGTTTTAAATGCTATGGAAATCATATTAAATATTATATTTTAAGAGCAGATATAATATAATCAGCTTTAACTTAAGCTTTTATTCATTTAAGCAAGTTAGAAATTGCGCTCAGTACGAACACTCAAACTAAAACACATGTTTAAAAACATATTTTTGTAAGAAATTTTAATCCTAGCTGAAAAGCATAAGAAAAGCCTTATTTTAAAAATGTGATAATTTCCTGTATATTTGCCCAATCACTAATTTAGACTTAAAGAAGCTAACAATAATAATAACGATTAAATGGGAAAAGTAGTGCAATTTTATGAGCTGAATGAAAATACACTTGTAAAATATTTGAAAAAGTAAAGGACAACTAGATATTTTGAAAAATGTCAAAAGTGACTATTTTTTAAATCGATTTTTCTCGGTTATTAAAAGAAATAAAAAAAAAAAAACTATAAAGGGCAACGTTTTAGATAACTATACACTTAATAATAATATTTTATCATTTTTTTTTCTTTTGACATTAGTTTTCGAGATATAACACAAACATACATTTTTATTTACACGGAAACTATAGTTTGCTATGTCATCATTGGAAAGGTATTTTTTTTCTCTTTAATCAAATATATCACTTGACATACTTATTTACAAAAATAATTAAGGTATTAACAATTTTCTATTTTATTTGCAATATAACAAAGGCGATTGTTTGTAACAATTATTTGAATAAAATTAAACAAATTCAAATATTACAAACAACCGTAGTTGTTTTATAATTGTCATTGTTTTATGGCCAACTATTTGTTTGTTGTAAATAAAATAGAAACTTGTTAATAACTTAGTTATTTTTATAAATAAGTATGTCAAGTGATCAGATATCTAGTGATGACATAGCTAACTATGATTTTCATTTAAAAATAATGCAAGTTTGTGTAACATATCGCAAAAACAGATGTCTATAGTAAATATCTGATACATTTTTATTATTTAGTGTAAAACTTTGCCTTTTATAGTTTTTTTTCTATCTCTTTTAATAACTGCTAAAAATAAAGTACAAAAAATCGATTTACAAAATTCGATACTTATCACATTTTTAAAAATATCTAATTAACCTTAACAACCCTTAACAAAAATGTTACAAATGTCTTTTTATTCAGCTCGTAATACTGCACTACTTTGCCCATTGACCCTTTTTTCTATCTTTTATAGTTTCCGAGATCCCCATATAGAACATAATCACAAACGCACCCTGAATATTATTAATAAATTAAAAAAAACACAAGTTAATATGTTTAATTAATTTCACAAGTTAATATATAAAAAGTTTGCCCGTTTAATTTGCAAAGAGTCAGATTCTGAAAGAAATAAATAATACATTCTAATGTATTAGTCAGGCTTATTTCTAACACTGAAAATTGATTTTCCTACGACCGCTTCCGAAAACAGACATATCGTCGCAATTGCATTAAAATTTGTCAATTGTCAATTGTATATTTGTATTTTGACAAGTAATGTCATGCTTGAAAATTGAATGTTCAAAACTGGTTTTAAAAGTGAAATCCTTAAACTTCAGTGTCAAAATTATTGAAATAAAATGAGTAGGGACGAAGACGCCTCCGCTATTTGGTCGTAGGAAAAGCAGAGTGCTAAACACGTTCTGAAAGCTGCATTGCATGCTCGAGCTCGTAAATGCAAATTGGTATTCGCATGCAAACCGAATCTTTCAAAACTTATCAAACAATCTACTATTGTTGTAGGGTGTGTCATACGATAATTTTTTATTTTCAAAAATTCTTAAAGTACAGACATACCTATGAATATTAGAAACAATGTAGAGTACTTAATTTTCTAAAAAAAAAATTACCTAAAATCCAAATTTGGGCGCTTGTACAAAACACAATTTTAAAATTTTAAAAAATGACTTCAGCTTATAGTACAACCATGGCCTTTGAAGTTTTAAAATTCATTGGTAGTACGATGAAAATAATAATGTAGGTAATTTGAAGCCCGTAGATTTCTAGTTTAGAAAAGCCCGAAAATTTGGATTTGAGTTAGTTGGTAACACTGAAATAACCAATCATGTTTCTTGTGTAGAAATTAAGAATTGTGATTGGTTGAGAAAGTATCAACAGATCGGTAAGAGATAGAGTAAGAGGTAGCTAAACAGTTGCCATTGGTGTCACTACCAAGAGCATTTTGAATCAATCACTTTTTTGATGATTTTGTTTTATTTATGTGCTTACCTTTGTATTCAACTTCGGTTTTTGCGCATCTAAAAACAATCCCGGCGGAACGCTTCCAGCGTTTGGTTTCGAAAATTTTGCTAAAAGGTTTTTTCGGTTGAGACATACGCGATCTCACAACTGGAGGAATATCTGCCTCTAAAAATTTCTCACAATCCACAAACGTTCCATTAGATTTATTGTAGTGATCCACGCAATTTCTATGCGTTCTTGATTCGCAATAGAAACACGAATTCACTGCTGTAGAATTGTTTATACCTATAAAAATAAATAGAACTGAAGCAATAGAATAATCACTTTTCAATCAATATAACAAAAAGGAAGGCTGAAAGACTTGTTTTATGTGAAATCAATAAATGGTGATTTTATATTTGCAAATTTTTCTTTGTTTGCATTTTTTCATTAAATTTTTATATAACAATTTACTTACACAATACAATCATAATGAATAAACAACAGAAAATGGAATTCATTTTTTATTTGATTTTTCAAGTGTTTCCTTTGGTTTTGCAAATAAGACTGAGTCAGCTCAGCGAATCAAAGGATGATTATTTCGGTTACATAAACGAATAATATACTAACGTTTCCAGAACAGCGATTAATACATCAAACCGGCCGGTTTTTGTTTAAAGTTTACTTAATTATGTAAATACCCGGACTTATTTTTAAATACACCTTGGGATTCTCTATTAAAAACGTAATGAAACACAAGTCTATTACGAACAAATCTATCTCTTCAGAAAAGCAAATATTAGTGTGTAAATATTAACACAATACATTTTTTTATATTTCTAAGCAGTTGAATGTAATTATAATTGTTATAAATTAATTTAACGTAAAATAAAAGATCAGCGTTTCAGCAATTCAATTCGATTTATTCACAAACTAACAGATGTTTGTAAACCAACCACTGTTGAATGCCCTTTTCTTCAAGTTCCCGTTATTCCCCTCATCTGCATATTTTCAGCCACCTTCGCATCTTCGGGTTTCTCGGCTTCACTCTCACGCCCGAAGTCACGTAGGCCTCGATTGCCAATAACAGATTCATAACAGTCGGCCTCTCCTGACCGTAGAGTGTCCTCACGACGTAACTGAAATGTGACACAGTATGAGTGAAATTAAACGTTATCTATTATGCCTTTAAGGCATCTGTAACAGGAACTCGAAGTGTGACCTTTGTACATACAAAAATGATACTAAGAAAATATGATCACTGGCCAAGATGAACATTCACACAACAATAAGGATACTAACTCTACAGTTAATTCTAATGGTATCACTATCTACTTAATTATGACCACGAAGTGCTGGCAGAACACTTATTCCCCGTGATCGCTCAGGTTTCCAATACCATCAGACGACCTTCAACTACAGCCTATCCATAGCCGCATGTTGTCAATGCCAGCCACGCTATCATATGCAATCTGAGCCCGCATGAATCCAGGAATGTCTACCACCCTGTACCGATCCTTTCCCAGAACCTCGGAGACTCGGAACGGGCCTCTCCATTTTGGCAGAAGCTTCTGGCTAACTCCTGTCGCAAGAGCACTCGTCGTTTTCAGCAGCACCAGATCCCCGGTGGCGTACTGATGTGCTTCCGACCGTTTTCGATCGAACCGCCGCTTCTGCTCGGCCTGGTACTGCTCCACGTATTCCTTCATACGCTCCCGTATCTTGATCACGTCCACTTCCGACCTTTCGTCATTGTCTAATATTCCCTGTGAAAATACAAGATAACCCATTAATGCTTGACTAGGCGTTACCCCTATCCCAGAATTAACGGTTCCGTTCAGTCCTAGTTGAATATTTGGGATGTTTTCATCCCATTTGTTATTCTCGGTATTAGCTCCCATTGTAGCCAATGAATTTAAAATGGTGCGATTATACCGTTCTACTTGACCGTTACCTCTTGGCATAGCTACCGCATTTAAATAATGTTTAGTGCCTATTTCTGCACAGAATGACTGGAAGGCGTTACTTGAAAATGATGTTCCCCTGTCACTAATAATTCGTTTGACGGTACTCCAAATACCTTTATCATTTCTTTCAGGCAATTAATAACAAGTTTGGTTCTCGTGTTCTTTACGGGGTATATTAAAATAAACTTTGTAAATGCATCAATTATTGCAAAAACTTGAGTATTCCCAGATTTCGATTTTACAAAAGGCCCCAAATGGTCCATAGGAATAGTGTGAAAGGGTTTAGGGATTATTGGGATAAGGTGTAAATATCCAGGAGGTTTCCCAGGCACGGATTTAAAGAACAAGCAATTCAGACAATTACTGACATATTTTTTTATAAACCGTCTCATTTCGCGGAACCAATACTGACTCGCAACCAATTCGTGTGTTTTTGTAATTCCGAAATGACCAACATCATCATGGGTCATTCGCAATAGTTGGAATTGTGCTAACTTCGGCACCACCGATTTGTGTCCAAATTCGGTAATTCTGTGAACTTTACCCCTTTTCAAAGAATATTTATTAAAGGTGTCTTTATGTTTTTCAATTTCCCCAGATTCTAATTGTTTTTTAATATGTTGGATTTGTTTGTCATGCTGCTGTGCTGCTAACAACCAATCGGACTCATGTATTACAGCCACACAAACACTCTTATACTGGGTCGGCGGATTCCGGCTTAATGCGTCGACATGCTGCATTTGTTGACCACTACGATGATTAATTTCATAGTGATATTCGTTTAGCGCAAGCACCCATCGACCAATACGGGCGTTCACTTCACTTTTGGCAAATGTACTTTTGACAGCCGCGCAATCAGTAATTATCGTGAACATTCTGCCCAGTAAATATTGTCGAAACCTTTTCACTGACGATATAATCGCCAATGCCTCTAATTCGTAAGAATGGAATTTCTGTTCAGCGTCAGACGTTTTTCGGCTGTAATACCCTACCACCTTTTCTTCATTATTATGAAGTTGTACTAAAATGCCAGCTAAACCCCACCTACTTGCATCTGTATACAAGATCGTTGTTAAATCAGGATCGAATAGAGTCAATATTGGGTCCGAAACTAAGCTTTGTTTTCATCCATCAAATCCCTCATCCTGAATATTCCCCCACTCCCAAGTAGAGTCTTTGTGAAGCAGTAAGGTTAAGGGTCGGGATTTGGCAGAATAGTCCCTAATGAATTTTCGGAAACATCCGGTCAATCCCAAGTACTGCCTAATTTGATGTATATTTTGTTCCGAACAGCCTCAATTTTGTTTAAACTGGGTTGAATAGTAGATCCGCTAATTCTATATCGCAAGTACTCTATTTCTGATTTTAAGAAATAACATTTTTTTAAATTTTGAGTAAACCCATTCTTTTTAAAAACCTTTAGAACCTCTTGTAAAATCAATAAAGCGGCTTGAGGAGTTTTGGTTGGTATCAGCACATCATCTAGATAAACCAGGACTTTACTAAACTTCAACTGCCCCAATGCTATGTTTAGAGCTCTCTGAAAAACCGCGGGTGCATTTGATAACCCGAAAGGAACACGCAAAAATTCATAATGTCTGTCCTGTGTTATGAACGCGGTTATGGGAATCGATTCTAGTGACAACGGTACCTGGTAATACCCCGAGAATAAATCTAAACTGCAGTAATACTGATACCGAGAAAGTCGCCTTAATTGCTCTTCTATTTGCGGTAATGGATATTTATCCTTTATTGTGATTTTTTTATTGCTCGGTAATCAATACATAGTCTTTTTGACCCATCTTTCTTTTTTACTAGAAGTACGGGACTCGAGTAAGGCGACACAGATTCTCTAATAATTCCATTTTCAAAAGATTATCTACAATACTTCTAATTTCTGTTCTTTCAAAATCGGAATACTGTCTGGGCCTTTGAGCAATGGGCTTATTATTGGTTAATTTTATTTCCATTTCTGACGCCGTGAAAACCCCTAACTGCGAAAGATTACTTGCTGTACACATTGGATACTGTTTTAAAATATCACACAAATTTATTTGTTGTTCGGGATCGTTAGTGCCTACATTTATCGCTGACTTCATAATTTGAAGGAGGTCTTTTAAAACTTGAGGGTTTTTGGTTTGCGAAAATGATAGTGAATCCTTATTTTTTGTGTACATAACATCGTCTAACTCGGTAAAATTTTGCCCAATGAGTACTTCGACCCCCATTACGCAAGAATCTACAACATAAAATTCGAATACCTTTTTGATTCCGTCTAATTTAAATGTTGCTTGAACAGTGTACTGCGTTTTGATTTCTGAATTGCCTAAGGTGGATAAGACAACATTTGTAGTTGGTTTTAATTTTAAAAAGAGTTGCTCAGCTTTTTGTTTTGTTATGATTGAGGATTCACTGCCAAAGTCAATATAACATCTCACTAATTCATTATTAAGCAAAACATTTTTGAAAACTTCATCATTAGCGCTTTTCCCTAAATAATTGATTGGTGAAATTCTATAGCCTTTTGTTTATTTAGGTTAGGGCAATTTCTTCTCATGTGGCCTGTTTGTCTACAACTGTAGCAGCGAAGCTCAGAAGTTTTGTTTGTTTCGGTTGGCGTGTTTATTTTTTTTGTATCTGATTTTCCCGTCTCATCTAGCACTTTAAAATGACTAGCTAAAACGCTAGGTTCTGTAATATTAACGGTTTCTACCGCGAAATTAATTTGTTTATCTGGTATCCCCCCCCCCCCATTATTAAATTGACTTTATCCTCGTCGCTTATTGGCAATTTTAATTTATTAATTAATGCTATCTTTGTGTACATGGATTGATTTGGTTTTAAAATAAAGTCCATCATCTCTCTCATTGCTTTATCTAAATTTCTTTTTACGCGAAAATTTTCCGATAATATTTCCTTCCACTCACCCCAAGAAAATATACGTGTTGGTAAACTTCTATACCACACTTCAGCCGGCCCCCTTAGTTTACTTAGTGCCACATATGAAGTGGTTCTGTCGTCCCACCCATGCATAAAAACAAATTCATCTACGGCACTAATCCAATCGCTAATATTATTATTTAACGGATTAAATTCTTCAATTATGTTATTGAATGGCATACTTACCGTTGGTCTTCCATTATTTACCTTCGCGTTGACCAAACGGTCCATACCCTTCAACAAAACGTCCCCTAGTTGCGACATCGAGTCCGCTGAGGAGCCCTTTCTGCGACCCGGAATCAATCGGCCTGCCGCTGGACTTTCCGAACTCAAGCTAGCTGAGCTTGGACTTCGTCTACGCCCTCCATGTCGGCGACGATGGTGTTCTTTTTCGCCCCGTGTACGATGTCCAGCAGAATGGCTACGATTTTTCGCGCGGAAAGAGGGCTTCCTCCTCTCGGGCTTGGGCATTGTTATTATTGCTCGTAATAACGCTGCTATTCACAAATAACACTAACTATTGCAATAACTAATTACTATTATCGAGTCCTTTATCCCATTTCTGATGTTATAAATTAATTTAACGTAAAAGAAAAGATCAGCGTTTCAGCAATTCAATTCGATTTATTCACAAACTAACAGACGTTTGTAAACCAACCACTCTTCGACAACGCCCGCTCTTGAATACCCTTTTCTTCAAGTTCCCGTTATTCTTCTCATCTGCATATTATCAGCCACCTTCGCATCTTCGGGTTTCTCGGCTTCACTCTCACGCCCGAAGTCACGTAGGCCTCGATTGCCGATGACAGATTCATAACATAATGAAATATTTTTATTATAAAAACTGATATCTACAACCATTGTGAACTGAGTTCTTCTCTAATATAAAATACAAAATTAAGATTAAGTGACAGGCGTATTAAATCTTTAATTCTAGTTTTATACGGGGTAGTAAATTACGAAATTGATGACCCTAACATCCTAGGTAAGCTGAAGTTTCAGGTTCCTAGACTAACATCTCGCAGTAATAACCTATTTTTTCAACCGCATGCCAATACGCTCATTTTAATTCGCCCGTTTTATAAATAATTAGAACGTTTAATGGTTTAAATAATAGAGTAAATATTTTCGTAGACCCCAGAATATCCCTCATCGAAATAATGTCAGACTTATCGGTACCATTGACATTGTTATAAATCTTTAGGCTTTAAGTTTGTTTTTTTTTCTCTTCTCTTCTTTCTCTGCACATTGTAAGTATGATTTCAAATTAGGTAACATAGCATTATATTCGATTAAGTTCCTTGTAATTGGATATTTGTATTTATCTGTTGGGAAAATAAATAATAATAATAATAATAATAATAAAATGTCATTTCACGCTACAATTCAAGGATAAACCAGATCCTTATGCTGTTAATATTCGGTACAATATTTGCAACATGATTTTAGTTAGTACTATATATTTCTTGGTACTTGAATGAGAACGACTAAATAAGTAGCTACTATGTTGACTAAATTGTACAGAGTGTTGTAGGATATATTAAACCATTTTGCTGCTGTGAAACGCATTCTTCTATTGTAGAATCTTGTTAAAAATAACTCGATTTTTTTTTCAGCGAATGAATCGTCTGAACATGTTTGTGAGACTTTGCTCAAGATCCGGATAGCTTCATCTTCTTTGCTCATGATGTTTTCACAAAGTCTTGTTAATAATATAGTCTGACCCTAAAATAAAAAGTAGAAATGAAAACACCAAGAATTAAAGTTACTATGTATATCCAAAACATTTTAAGAACATTTATTGATAATTTTTTCAAAAATAAATGTTTTCTAAAAATATATACAAGGTGGCCAGAAAATGAGTGACGAGCTTTACGTAGCGTGATTCAGTAATCAATTTTGAATAGATACAATTTTTTATCGTGCTCACCATTGAGATCTCGTAAACCAATCATTATACAAAGTTGGTCAAATTAGACAAAAGTTTCAATATTTGATACTGAGTAATAATATGTAAACAAATTTCAATTAACATCATTTGTTTTAAAAATATGGCGAAATATGTAAAAATGCATGATAATTTATTTTTATTCTAACTTTGTTATTTAATGCGATACAGGTCTGTAATTTTCTGTGTACCATAATAGCCTTTAGAGAAATAAACAGGAATTAACATATTTTATACAGGGTGTCCTATTTTCTAGATACAACACATATTTTTAGTTTTTCTAATGGCAGCCATATTGGATTTTTTTATACCATTGAAAAGATCAGGAAAAAACAGTGCGAAATCGTGTGCCACATGTCAATTAGTTAAAACAATTGAATAAAATAAAACAGATTTTGTTTTATCAAGTCAGCCATTTTTAGATAAGATCAATAAAGAATAGTACGAAATCATGTGTTACATGTCAATTCGTTTTCTTTATCTTATCTGAAAATTCAAAATAGCTGACTTAATAAAACAAAAATGGTCATATTTTATTTATTTGTTTTAAGAGCGCCGATTTTACAGGCGAAGCTTTTTATGGTGGTTGTTTCGCGGGGTGGTTTTCGGGGGTGTTATTTCGAAGGGTTAGTACTTCAGAGAGTGGGGTTTCTTCGGGGGATGAATTTCAGGAATGGTTTTTTGTAAGGATGATTTTTAGGGGAATCGTTCCTTTCGGGAGATGTTTTTTCGGGAGGGGGGCTAATTTTCCAGGAATCTTTTAGTTTTTCAGAACGTGTTTTATTTCCGTAGGTGTGATTTTCAATAAAAGTTTTTACAAGGGGTTGTCTTTTCAGGTGTGGTTTTTTGAGGGAGTGGTTTTTAGGGTTTGTTAGTAGTAAAGATTAGAATTTTTATTAATTATTGTTATAGAATGGTTTATTTAATGAACCATCAACCGTCAAATCAGTAATTATTAATATTACTATAGATTAATTAGTAGTCCTGTCTATCGATATAATAAGAGAAACATTTGTTGATAATAATCAATAGTCCAGTCTACCAAGATAATAATCAATTATTTTAGTATACTAATTAGTTATTTGCTCGACGAAATAATCGCTTAAATTAGTATATACTATTTTACCCTATTTGACCGGGTAAAATAGTATATACTATTTTTTTAATTACTCATTTACCCGATCAAATAATCGCTTTAATTAGTATATACTAATTTCCGCATAATAATCGATTATATCAATATATTTCAACAATCGACTAATTACTGATTAGTATATGGATTATTCCCATCACTAATATTAATATTATTACCGACTTAATTCAGACTCCAGTTCAAAGGCACAAATTCATTATTTGTGTTGAATCGAATTAAATTAAAAGGTACACTTAATCAAGGCCGTAGCCCGAGGGGTACATTATTTAATTTATATTTAATTTTAGAACCATTTTTTATAAAATAAATACTGTCAATTTATTTGCAAAGCTTTAATGTACAATATGTATAAGTTTTAAAGATCTATTTTCATTATTGTGGAAGATTAATCGTTGTTCTTATGGCCAATTAACATGTAAATTTCCGACCTTAACTAATAATTAAAATTGTGGCATATGATTTGACACAATTTTTTCTTGTTCTTTTCAATGGTACAAAAATTTAATATGGCCGCCATATGAAAACTAAAAATAGGTGTTGTATCTAGAAAATGGGAAACCTTGTATAAAATCTGTTAATTCCTATGTGTTTTTCTGATGACGTTTATGGTACACGGCAAGTTACAGATCTATATTGCATTAAATAACAAAGTTACAAAAAAATAAATTTATATCCATTTTACAATTTTCGCTATATTTTCAAAACAAATGATGTTAGATGAAATTTGTTGACGTATTCTTACTCAGTATCAAATATTAAAAATGTTGTCAATGGTGAGTACGATAAAAAAACGAACGGTATATATACATATACAGGGTAAGTCACTAAGCGGAAATCGGTCTATAGTGGGCGTATCGTTGAAAATAGCAAACAAAGTTTCAAATAAAAGTTGTTCAGAATCAAGTTTTTCACAACCCAAAATTATCGCTAAATATGGCGGCCTTGCGGTTATACCTGAAGTAAACACCCACTTCCTTATTTTAAATAGAACACCCTATATATTTTTACATTTTTGGATTGCTCGTTAAAAATAAACATGAGTTTATTCACACAACATTGGGTCTCAGTGGAACCGTTTTCAAGTTATTTCTTTTTTTTTATAAATTTGACGATTTCGGAGCTCAATGCCATTAACAATATCTTCAAAACGAAATAAGTCAGAGTTGTGCGGCTTACGGTTTTGGATTCTGGAAGAAATGTAGTATTTGTTTAAGTTTTTGCCATTAGTCAGATTTTCTAAATTGAACCGAGTCCATCGACGGTATTCTTCAGTACTTCAAACGTCATTTTTTTAAATGGAACCATCTATCTTGTGACACTTTATCTGATGCGAAATTAAATTTCCTTTTTATTAATACCGGGTTTCTGCCATATCCTTCCAACAGATTTTGAGAAATTTGCGATATTGTAAAAATTTTAATACATTTCGTGTTATCGCGTTAGCCCTGGATACTGATGACGTTTGGTGATTTTGTTTTGACTCGCTAGTCCGACAAATGTCAGAAAATGTTTTTCTAACAAGAATGGGTTGATGGTTTGCACCTTGGGTAATGATTATGATAATAACATTACTTGACTCAAAAATTTTATTTTACGTCTTCTATGGATTTTGAGTTTTTAAAAGAAAATTACAAATTCAAACTACGTAACTGGTTAGAGTTAACTAGATTATCTCTTAAGAGCCAAATTCAATAAAATACATACAATAACAATAAAACAGCTTTATCAAAGGAGTACAAAATACGAGAAACAGGAACGTACAAGATCAGCGGCACAAGAAGAAAACCAAGTATTAGTAGCTGCTGCTGTTGTCCAAGATCCCCATTTAAGTACCAGAATAATAAATCTCAAATTGCAAATAAGCCAAACTTCGGTTTCGAAAATGTTGCGTAAAAACAAGTTTTATCCGTATCATGTTTAGCTAGTCCAGGAACTAAATGAAGTTGACTCCAACAATCAGATGCAGTTTTATGAATGAGCGTTACGTAAACTGCAGGAACAAGGTGACTACTGACAATGCACTATTTACCGACAAATGTACATTTGATGAGAACGGCTTCGTGGGAAGAAATGATACACTACAATCATCATTGGATTTCAGTATAGAATGAAACAAACTAATTAAACAATTAATAATAAACAACAAGTAATAACAAATACTATCAAGAAAAGTGGATAATGAAAATATCATTAAATTAGGTGTTCTACATAACCAATAGCCTCACGATGACAAACGCGCAATCGCTTTAGCAAAGAACTGTTCACATTGGTCAAAACGTTTTCGTTGATGCTTTGAAAAGCATCCCGCACTCTGTCCATCATATCTTCTCGTGTAGTTGGGGGTTCCTGGTAAACAAGCTGCTTAACATGACCCCACAAGAAGAAGTCAGGCTTTGTAAAGTCCGGTGATCGAGCGGGCCATGGTACTGGACCTCCTCTTCCAATCCACTTGTTTGGAAATTCGCCATCGAGGTACTCCCTTACGTCCCTTACGAATGAGCAGGTGCTCCATCATGTTATATAGCAAGTGGCAAATTGTCAGTCATTTTGTAGAAAATGCATTATCTCCATTCAAAGTTTCATGGAAGAAGTGTGGTCCGATAACGTATCTTCCAATGATACCACCCCATACATTCAAAGACCACCTGTGCTGATGGTCTAAAGGTCTTATCCAATGAGGATTTTCAGTATGGTAGTAATGGCAGTTGTGTCTTCCCACGAAGCCGTTCTTATGAAATGTACATTTGTCGGTAAATAGTACATTGTCAAAAAAGTAATTTTGTTCCTGCAGTTTACGCAAGGCCCATTCACAAAACTGCATCCGATTGTTGGAGTCAGCTTCATTTAGTTCCTGGACTAGCTGAACATGATACGGATGAAACTTGTTTTTACGCAACGTCCTCGAAACCAAAGTTTGGCTTATTTGCAATTCGAGACGTATTCTTCTGGTACTTAAATGGGAATCTTGGACAACAGCAGCAGCTACTAACACTTAGTTTTCTTCATGCGTTCCTTTTTCTCGTATTCCACACTACCAGTTCGCTCAAATCTTTTTCTCAAATTGGCGAATGCCGCTGAATTTGGATGTCTCCGATCGGCAAAACGTTGGGCATACATTCTTGAAATTAGTAACGTATTTCCATCAGCACTGCCTAAGGTGTAGACCATACCAATCAGTTCTTCTTGAGAAAACATGTTCGGTTTTTTTATTGCAAGATTTTGCCAAAATAATGTAAAATAAACTGACATTTGTCGGACAAGCGAGTCAAAACTAAATCGCCAAACGTCACCACAGTATCCAGGGCTAACGCGATAATACGAAATGTATTAAAATTTTTACAAAATCGCAAATTTCTCAAAAACTGTTGGAAGGATATGGCAACAACCCGTTATCAATAAAAAAAAATCGCAACAGATAAAGTGTCACAAGATAGATGGTTCCATTTAAAAAAATTAAGTTATGCATGTTTGAAGTATTGAAGAATACCGTCGACAAACTCGGTTCAATTTAGAAAATCTGACTAATGGCAAAAATTTAAACAAATACTACATTTCTTCACGAATCCAAAACCGTAAGCAGCACAACTGTGACTTATTTCGTTTTGAAGATATTGTTAATAGCGTCGAGCTCTGAAATCGTCAAATTTATCAAAAAAAATGAAATAACTCGAAAACGGTTCAACTGAGACCCAATGTTGTGTGAATAAACTCATGTTTATTTTTAACGAGCAATCCAAAAATATATAGGGTATTCTGTTTAAAAAAAGAAGTTGGTGTTTACTTCCGGTATAACCGCAAGGCCGCCATATTTAGCAATAATCTTGGGGTATGAAAACTATATATATATATATATATATATATATATATATATATATATATATATAATAATAATAATCTTATATAATAATTTTTTTTTAGATTCCCCGTCAATTGTCTACCCTTTCATATGAATTTATGTCCACTTAACTCTTACAGTTTTTGAGTTAAAAATGTATTTGTCAAATATTGACCTCAAATAGACGTTTTGAAAAATGCCTATAACTTCTAGTAGGGACGAGATAGACAGACGAGCGGCATCTTGAATTGTTACTTATAGATCCCTCTCGAATTAAAAAATTGACATCTGTCAATTTTGACAATAGGTATTTCAAAAATGTCAATATTTCAGTGCCCACTTAAAAACATCATACTTCAATGTTTTCAAATGGAATGACCAATATTTTATCTCATATGGTGATTGGCAAGACAATTTGCAACATAAAAGTATTATGTCTCCCTATATCTAGAGCAAGCAGTTTTTGAGTTATTTCGAAATTTCTTTCCTCCCAGAATGCTTGCACAATTGAATAATTCCTGTACTATTCACACGTGCACCATAGTAGGCTACTGTCAATATTCGCTGAACCGAATCTGTCAATATTTTTGAACACTCCGTTCGAGTAATATTAAAATGAATAAGTATACCAATCAAGAAATTATGAATTTATTCGTCATACATGGTCAGTGCGATAATTGTTGAGAGAACTTGCAGAATTTTCAACAAAACTTACCCACACTTACCGCCGATGGATAGAAGAAAATTTAGAAGACCGGAGTCAAATTTTGTACAATTTGGAAAACTAAACGCAGAAAAAAATCAACTAAAGCCAATAACGCAGAACGAGGAAGTTCAAGTGAATGTTTTGGCTTATTTTGAAGCAAATCCACGCGCATCCACCCGTAGTTGCCAGGAGGATTTGGGAGTAAGCAGAACATTACTGCGAAGAATTTTGAAAATATATCGTATGCATAATTATAAATTTAATTTGGTGCAAGAATTATTTCCTGAAGATGCAGTGAACAGGATTGATTTTTGTGAGTTTTTGTTGGTTAAAAATCAAGAAGACAATGACTTTTTAAAAAAAATTATTTGGACCGACGAATCAAATTTCTCTCGTGAAGGTATTTTCAATAGAAAAAACAATCAATGTGGTCAACTGAAAATCCACATGCAACGCTTGTACATAAATCCCAACACAAATTTAGTTTCAACGTATTTTGCCTTTTGGTGGACACACGTGTTACTTTTTATTTGTACTACGAAAGATTAAATAGTGGTAGGTAGATATTTACAAATTTTAAGAAATTTTGTAGAGACTTTTTTGGATGAGCTTCCTTTGAATTTAAGGATAAGTTCATGGTATCAGCTCGATGGAGCCCCAGCTCATTGCACACACGAAATATCGCAGCAACTGACGAATATGTTCGAAGATAGATGGATTCGAAGGTTAGGTCCGTGGAGCAGGCCCGCTAGATCTCCAGATCTTACACCACTCGACTTTTTTCTTTGGGGTCGTATAAAAAATAAAGTTTATGCCACTGTCGTCAATACCCGAGAAGAATTGGAAGCAAGGGTGCGAGCTGCATTCGCGGAATTAAGTGCAGAAGAAATTAGGCGAGCAACAACAGAGAGGGTCGCAACACGTGCTGCACAGCTTATACGTTAATGGTCATCATTTCGAACAATTGCTATAATTTTTTTTTCTGTTCTTGCATTTAATTATTCGTTTGAAAATTACTTTATTTCAATCTTCTTGCTTTTGTTTTGTTTGTAAGTTGTAAATGTGGATAAGTTTCGTTGAAACAACAATTCTGTCGCACTAGCCATATATGACGAATAAATTCATAATTTCTCGATTGCTACACTTATTTATTATAATATTACTCGAAGTGTTCAAAAATATTGACACGCTGGAAACGAATTTTTCTAGATTCGGTTCAGTGAATATTGACAGTAGCCTAGTATGGTGCATGTGTGAATTGTACAGGAATTATTCAATTGTGCAAACATTCTGGGAGGAAAGATAAAATATTGGTCATTCCATTTGAAAACATTGAATTATGATGTTTTTAAGTGGGCACTGAAATATTGACATTTTTGAAATACCTATTGTCAAAATTGACAGATGTTAATTTTTTTTAATTCTAGAGGGATTTATAAGTAACAATTCAAGATTCCGCTCGTCTGTCTATCTTGTCCCTACTAGAAGTTATAGGCATTTTTCAAAACGTCTATTTGAGGTCAATATTTGACAAATAAATTTTTAACACAAAAACTGTAAGAGTTAAGTGAACATAAATTGATATGAAAGGGTAGACAATTGAACGGGGAATCTAAAAAAATTAATATATAGGGTGTTCCATTTAAAATAACAAAGTTGGTAGCCATTTCCGGTACAACCGGAAGTGATAGAAAGTCGAAATATTTTCCATGAGGTGATCGCATTCAACCGTGCAATGTAGAATTTTTTCAAATTTTTCCTCTGTTAGGAACCCCGAAAACTTTTAATGGGCGTTATTCGTGGCCCACCCTGTATATATATATATATATATATATATATATATATATATATATATATATATATATATATATATATATATATATATATATATATATATATATATATATATATATATGTATATATGTATATACAAGGTGTCCCAGACCAACCGTATCAGCCTTTTTTTAAGAAAACGGCTAGTACTACAATTCAAGCATCTGCTTTGATAAAACGGTTATAGTATTTAACATTATTAGCATTGTTAAAACTGTTTTTACTGGCGGACAGAAGGATATGACTGGCGAGTCGCTAGACGAGCCAGTCACCTTCTGGAGCCAGTAAAACCCGTTAACTTGCGTATATTGTTATATATTTTATTTGTCAATAATTTGTAATTAATTAAATTACAATTATTTGGTAAATTTAATCAAATTGGAATTACAAAAAAATATGTAGTAAGTTATGAAACATTTCCGTGGAAACTTATGTTGTTTATTTGATTAATTCAAATTAAATTATTTCGCAATTCGTTTAACATGAGCGTGCCTCCGAAAGTGCCTGCAGCAATTACTGAGACAGCCGCAAGAGTTGTTTCAAGTTTGCTGCCAGTAAAGTCAACGACGAGATATGAGCGGGAGTATACGGACTTTAAAATATGGCAGAAAGAAAGTGACGTGATTAGCGTGACAGAAGATGTGATATTGGCATATGTAAGTCACCTTGCTGAAAAACTTAGCCCTGATTCGCTATGGACGAAATGGTCAATGTTAAAAAGCTGTTTAAATATGAAGGAAAATGTTCCAGTTCACAGGTATTCAATGTTAAAATATTAAAAAAAGTTGTGTTCATTATAGGTTTCAGAAAGTAATTGCATTCCTGAAAAGAAAGAATGAGCGGTATACTCCAAAAGAAGCCAAAGTATTAAGATAGAGGTGGAACGTTTTTTGTTAGAAGCTCCCGAGGGTTCGATTTCCATTACTGGTACAAACTGTATATTTAATATATATAATACAAATAAAAGAGATTAATGGTGAATAAATTGTGTTTTATCGTTGCAGTGCATTATTAAAATAATAATTAAGAAAATATATATTTTCTTAATTATTATTTTAAGAATAATAGTATTTATTGTATTTTTCTTTAATAAATTCAATTCACGAAAAACTATAAATTACTATTCCAGTACTAACTTGTTAAATTTTAACAAGTTAGTATACTGACTTGTTAAAATTTTACAAGTCAGTAGCTTGAAAACATAACCTAACTTGTTTAATACTGTCTATTGATAAATTGACGTTTACAAATGAGAGACAAATAAAATACATTTTCTTGTTAATATTTTAGTTCTTATCAATAAAATATGTGTTTATTAATGTGTAACTTTTGATCGAATATACTTAAAAACATGCGGTTTTCACAGGTAACCTTCTATTTTAACAAGGCATCGATGAAATATATAGGGTATTCCATTTAAAAAAAGGTAAGTTTGATATTTATCTAGATAATGAATCACTCTGTATATTAAAACATATTATCAATAAGTAGCTTAAATTAGTAGATACAAGTTTTAGTTGTAAAATTTTTTTGCTAATCTCATTAGAAAATGATATATCGAGCCGTTGCATTACTTTTCGAAAACCCTGTATGTATATATATATATGTATATCAGTTTTTTCGGGTTTGGTCCCGCGTGTTTTCTTGGCTCTGGTCCATTTTATTTTGAATTTGTCGTTTCGATGAGGTCGCAGGTATAAACTATTAAAATACTATCATTCTAGCAACCACTTGTTAGATTTCTACATACTTGGTTCGTGGATGTCTTGTTTGGCTTCTTGTTATTCTTCTGTTTTTTGTTTTCTAATAATGTATCTGTGTTATCAATTTTAATTTCAAGATTGTTTTCGAAAGGGACTGGATTCTGAATTTCGTGATTGTTGTTCCGAGATAATGTATTTATTTCAACACGTCAAAATTTCAAAAACACAATTAATTTCGAAAACAGGAGAATATTAAAAAAGACTGACTTCTTCCACGCGAAGATTATTAGAGAAGCTATAGAGATCAAAAAGAGGCCGAATAGTCTTAGCAAAAGAGATGATGCTAAAAGCCTACCACCAATTTGGAAAACTTGCATAAATTTCAGTCAAAATTCATTATCTCAGAACAACAATCAAATTCAGAATCCAGTCCCTTCCACATTCATGCTGAACATTCGTTAAAATAGGAGACAACGAAATGTTAGGTGAGTACACTTGAAAAATGTTGTCCCATATGTTGCGTACTTACTATGAGAAGGAATTGATGTCATGGACATTAAACGATTACGCATTCAGCAACAGATCTATATGGTGTACGAAGCAAATGTGATAATTACCATTAAGATTCAATGAACGACATGATAATATGCACGATGGCGGAAGTGGGCGTCCATCTTTGATTATTGATGAACTGATTCGTGCAGTTGAACCAAAGATTCACGAAAACCAAAAGTGTACAATGCTTTTTCTATGAAATATCCTTAAATTTCCAAATGCACTTTTTCATGAAAAACCGGGGTTTCAAAAAGTTGGGGTCGTTGGATGTCGAAAACTCTTATTGAAGAACACAAAAAGAAGCGTTAGGGAAGTGCACTTGAGTTTTTGACTCGTTACAACGATAAACGTGATGCCTTTTTTAGCTGTATAATGACGGGATAAGACTTGGGCAGCTTATGAAACCCCTGAAACAAAACGCATTGAGATGTAACTAGCCAATGTATAGCCAACCTAGAGAAGTATATTCCTATTTCCCGTATTGTAATCAATAGTTCTTTTCTAAATAAAACAATACCTTTCTGAAAATAGAAAAATATTGGAATCATTTTTTGGATTAATTAATAACGTTGCTAAAGGCCATGTTTGTAATTATCATAGTAGACTGGTCTGACGTGGGTCTGACTTTTTCATCATGTCATAATTTAAAATGTCGTACGTGCTAACGCAAGCGACGAAAGCTCGTAAATGTTTGGTTCCGATTAAATTTAATCGGCATATAAACAAATGTATGCAATTTTCACGAGTAATCGAGGAACCAACATTCCGTGAACGGTGCCGCAGGAAAAATTTTACTGTCGTTTTTTTAGGAATTTGTATGTTGTTATAATTTTTCTACTTTTTGAGGTATGACTTGTTTATTCTATCCGTAGTCACAGAAATATTTACCAAATACGTTAATGTTACATATGAATGAAAAAGAGCGAGTTCACACGCGGGCACTGTGCCACGAAAAAACGCGCGTACGTGTTGTGAAGCGGTCAATTTGATTCTTTACTTTGTGACCAATCGCGCCAGGTTTTGTGGCGGGGCGGTGTGTGAATGCCACTATTTACGTGCAGCCTTCTTCATTTATCGGGCGTTTGTGGCGCGACATCAAGTGGCCAGTGTAAATACGCTCAAAATGTAAACGGTATCGAGGAAAACATTTTCTTGTCACTTGTTGACAATCCACATTTCCCTGGGGAAATATGGATTGTCAAAAGGTTTCATATTTCCCTAGGGGAATATGAGTATTTTATAACTTATTATAACCAAGGCAGTATTACTCATTATTGTACCAATCAGAAAAAATATAATATTTAGTTGATATTCACTTTATTAAATTGATTTTTATCAAATTATGCGACTTACTATAAGATTAACAAGATATAGGACAGTTAAAGCAACCCTAGCCCGCAAAATAACCATTTGAAAAAGAACGAATCCACATACATTAATCAAAATCGTCAAAACCAAAGAATTGTATAATACGAAAAAAATGCCAACCAAAAATGTTATGAAGTTATAAAGAGAAAGTATTTCATCAAACGTTGAAGGCAAACGCTAAATCCAGATTTTTGTAGTTGCAACTTGGAAAACTTTGCTAATGACCATATTCCCCCAAAAACGCATTCATAGATTTTACTTAATCATTCACGTAATGCAAAAGGGATTGTTCTAAAACGAAAATTGTAAGATAGTAAAAATCGCCGAATAAATGTGCCCAGATGTATTAGTAAATTTTCATCTGACCAGAACTGTACCAAACATGAAAATCTAATAAACTCATGATTAATCACCAAATCGTAGCTATGAAAATGTAAACAATATTTTTTTTATTAATTTTCAATTCACGCTTCTTTGGTTTGAATAAGCACGCGTCGATCTTTTCAATCGAATAAAACAGGCCGTTTGCTTTATCGGCTAAAATCGTCGTTCTGTAATTGTGGCAAATGATGAAAATCGCGTTCATGGCTTGCAGTATTTGGAATATCACCGAAAATGCCATATTTTTAATAATGCTGAAAAGTGTATCGTAAAATTGATACATGGTGTCTTATTAATTAAGACACATTGTTTGCATTTTACACGAAAATATTGTAATTATAATTAATATTGAGATGTAAGCTTGGATTTTTTTGTTCGTGCGTATTTTGGATTGTTTTAGAATAATTCGGAAACGCCTTGAGAAATGTTATGAGGGTTAAAATTGGATGGAGGTTTGTTCTGGTCCCAGTTCTTTAAGGAGTGCGGATTTCTGCACTGCACTTAGGCCTCATTAGGCCCATTTACTTCCTCCCGTCGACCACCCAGCCTCAGCTCAGCCTGGTTTAGGTAGTCTAGCAAAGCCGAGGTATGTAGCTCCCTTATGTAGGCCATCTTTCACCCAGTAAGGAGCCTCTAGTTGACGAGAGTGCCAATCGCTGAGAATGTGTCCGGCAGTCTCATCTTCCATGTTACACCCTATGCAGGATGGAGAGTCAACTATCCCCATTCTGTATAGGTGTGCGTTTAGCCCGCAGTGACCAGTCAGGGCGGCAGTTATGCGCCCAAGGTTCCCCCTGGTCAGTTGCAGGTACTGTTTCGTTGATCTCTCGTTGGGATACAATAGTGCTTCCTTAGAGAGCTTGCAGCCCTCGATGTCATCCCAGCGCTTCCTGAATTTCTCCAGTGCGTTGGTTTGTACCATATTGCACCGGGAGAGAGAGAGAATGCAAATCCCAGTCGCTGCTCTTGCCAGTGCGTCTGCTCTCATGTTACCTGTGTTCAAGTCGTGCCCCTTCACCCAGCAGACTTCAATGTTGTTATACATTGTTGCTTGCCTGCGTTTTCTGTGGCGTTCTCATGTTGTCTCTAAAGTTGTATGTGATTTCTTCAGAGACAGTTGTGTTTGCCTGCTGTCCGTTAGGATCAGTATGGCTTCATTTGATACTTTGCTGTTTATGATGTTCTCAGCCGCAAGTGTTATACCCATCGTCTCTAATTGAGTGACGGTGGCATACTTTCCCATAGGGACCTTTATTTGGGTTTTCAGGGAGCTGGAGCAGACTCCAATCCCTGATCTATCGATCCTTTTGAATCCATCTGTGTAGATCCTTATGGCCGACTCTCTCAGTTGTTTTGTGGGTTGAATGGTAACCGTGTCAGTGCCAGCCTCTAAAAGAGGTATGTCTTTGCAGACATTCTTCCAGAGGTGTCCTCTGACTTCTCCACAGCGGTTACTGTTCCAGATCCCACTGCCTTGTAGGCGAAGTGGTGTCGCCACGGTCTCCCTCTCCACGTGAATATCAATATCACCATCGTTGGAGTAGTGTGCATGGCACCTGTTATGCTTAGACTGCCCGCTGCACTTGCGATAGTCGATTCCTTGTAGTTAGCTGTTTGGTCCTGGGCCACCAAACGAAAGCGCCGTATGATAGCATGGGCCTTATGATGGCTGTGTATAACCACATCGTCGTGCGCGGTTTCAACCCCCAGATTTTTCCCACTGCCCCACGGCATTGCCAAAAGGCCCTTATGGCTTCGTCTGTTTTGATCTCGATGAGCTTCTTCCAGCTCAGTTTCCTGTCGAGAGTGATGCCCAGGTATTTCACCGCGTCACTGTACTCCAGCATCGTATTCAATAATGTTGATGCTCTTTTCGTCACTTTCCTTTTCTTGGTGAACATGACATTCTCCGTCTTGGTAGGGTTTACCGATAGGGAGTCATCATTGCACCACCGCGAAACTGTATTTAGAGCTGCTTCAAATTTGCCACTTACAATAATGGCTACATCATCAGCATAGGCTATCATACAGAAGCCTAGTTGCTGAAATTGTTCCCAAAGGCTGTCCAGAACCATGTTCCATAGTAGGGGTGATAAGACACTTCCTTGTGGACAGCCTCTGTCAATTTTACAGGTGATCCGTTCCCCACCCTGTTCTACTGTGACTATACGGTTGGCCAATGCATGTCGAATCCAGTCACACATTTTAAATGGTACTCCACGCTTGTTAAGCGGGTTTCTTATCTTCGGTATGGTCGTTTTATTAAACGCACCTTAACTTTCAACGAAAACACCCAGGGCGGATTCCTTGATATCCAGTGATCTCTCGATCCTGCTCACTACGTTATGTAGGGCAGAGTCGGTAAATCTTTCCCGTGTGTATACGTGTTTTGGCATTGTCAGGGGTTGTCTAGTTAGAGCTGTCGCTCTTATGTGCCATTCACAAATTCTTTCTGCGTTTTCAAAAGGAACGAAGAAAGTGCAATAGGCCTATATGCCTTGAAAGTGTTGTCATCTCTGCCAGGTTTCGGTATGAATACTACCCTAGCTTGTTTCCAGGCCTTTGGGACATAACCCAGCGCCAGACTGGATCGGAACAGCATCACTACGTGCTCAAGCAGTATTTCCCGTCCCCACTGTAGCAGGGCGGGAAAGATGTCATTTATCACTTTATGGGCTAGATCCCAATCTTCTGGTGTTCCTAAAATGATTCCAGTTTCCCCCCTGGCTTGCTTAGAAATAATGGTGCAGGCAGGAATGTGAGCCTTGAGCAACAGTTGCAGACTCTCCAGGAGCAACAGTTGTAGACTCTTCAGGAGGTCGTCGGTCATATCGCCGTCTTCCTTGCTCAGGACTCCCACAGACTGTTGGTGGTCTTGTGATAGAGCCTTCTTGAGTCTACTAACCTCGATGCTTTCACAGAAAGCTCGCCATGATGCTCTTTGACACTGCCTTATGAGCTTTTTGTACTCTTTAAGGCGGGCCTTGTAAAAAGCCCAATCAGAGCTCTGTTTAGAGCGTTGAGCTCTATTACATTCTTTCCTGGCCTCATCTTTGAGGGAGTCAGGATCTGGGGTCCACCATGGGCTAGCTCTCCCTGTCTCCGACCACCTTTAAATTTGTAAGCCGTAATTTTCTTTACCCGCACTTCCTCCGCAAGGAGGGGCACAGTGTATGCATCCTTATCCGTTTATCTCGGATTTCGGTAGGGTTTGGCAGGACTCGTCTTAATGTCCATCTGAAAAGTGACCCATCTATAGTCAGACATGGACGCATCTCGACTGACCTTCCATTTGTCTATTTTATTAGAGATACCTAGGCTACCCATTGTGATATCCATCACCGTCTGGCTGCGAGCGTTCACAAAAGTACTTGCCTCTTTTATCTGAAGCCCTGCTCCCCCATACGATATGGTGCGAATTTAAGTAGCAGCCCATGATAAGCAGTAGTCCCTCCCTCCTGCAGTACTCAACAAGCCCCTTCATTCCTATTGTTGGGGGCGGAAGGGTGGAGTCTCCAGCTAAGTAGACTGCCGCCAGGAGACGTCTCTCCCTTTCCCTATTGCTCCACTAATTCTCATCACGGTGTTGTCGCCATCGGAAAGTTGTGGCAGCAAATGGGCTCCTATTTGCCTCGGTACGTAAATAGCAGTCTTAGGTTTCGTATTTGACTTGTAAAATAAATTACCGGTTAACTTGCCCATAGCACTGATCCTAGATCTTACGATCCAGAGTTCCTGTGTGAGGGCCACAGTGTCCTTAGTGGTGCCGTGTAACTGCTCCACAGCAGCCACATCTTAGCCTGTTAAGGGACAATCTTTCTTAGAAGAGGTGAGTTGGATGCCTCAGGTGCGCTTTCAGTCGCCCTCTGAGTTACAACACCCTTCACCTCCTCTTTCTTTCTGTGATCATTGCTGACCCTCAAGATCAGGGAGGTAAACCTATAACTTAGGCGATTTCCCTTGCTATTTAGAATTTTGCGATCCTCCTCTCCTACTCCAAAGACGAGTAGTTACCTGTGCGGGTCCTGAAGCACAGCCCGGTGAAGGATCGGCCATTTTTCGGTTTTAAGTTCGGGATTTTGTCCCGCCAACTTTCTTATGAGCTTTTCCTCCCCTTCAGGAATCTTAAAATCCCTAGGAATCCAGAGGGTGGACTTCGAGATGTTGGGGAGGCGGTCTTCGGCTATGGCTAAATGTCGAGCCTCAAGCCACGGTTTGATCATCGCCACCGTCTTCACAAGCCAATTCATAGTGTCCTTACAGTGAATTTTAACAAACTCGCCTGCATAGGACCACGCCCTGAACCTCGGCGGAGCATTTGTAGTGGCGGCACTGAGTCAAGCTCCCTGAAACGTGCCTGCCTTATCAAGGTGATTCAGGTGGTTAAGGTGATTTGAGGCTTCCGATTTATCCTGGGTAGATCGACTCGGCCAAGGCTCTTTTTTCCTCTTTTTGAGGCGTTCCGGAGGCGGCTACCTCAGTCCCAACGACTAGGTTCGCACGAGCCTCCGCTTCCATCTTCATTTTTCTGAGTTTGGCCTCAGCCCCGCAGATCCGATTTCTCCTCCTGCGAGCACTGGTAAAACCTGCCAGGCCATTCTGTGGTGATCCAAGGGGGCCAGCCGCAGGTTGTGCACTTGTAGGTTCACCTGAGGATTTGCCCGCTTGAGGTTACGGCGCGCCAGAGGGCCCAGCCACGTCTCTAGTCGGGGTGTTATGTGCCATTGCTGGCATTATTTATGGCGTACCAGATGGCTAGTCCACTCTCAATTTGGACTTGTTGTTGGCTTTCATAGAGTGAAATCTCAACTTCATCTTTCCGGCTCCCACCCACCACGGAGCCACAGAGGGGTGTCCACTTGACACCCAGGAATGTTTCTAGTGTTTATGATTGTTAAAATTATATTTATGTATTATTTTATTTATACATTTAAATTTTAATTTGTCTTATTTTTGTTATAAGTGTTAGTATATTATCATACAAATATTATTTTAATAGTTCTGTTTGCAAGATCAATTAGTTTTGTGTTTACAACTTATCATTACAACGATATAGCAGCCCTAAACAACTGTGTATATTTACCTAATTTTTTATTATTATTTTTAGTATTACATGTGTAATGACTGACCAATAAGGAATATATAGATATATAGATAGTGTAATGTCGTTTTAGTAATTGATCGCAAATGAAAGTAAATAATTAATTTGATCAATTAATTATTGCTTATTTATTTCCGGATAAGGTTGCTCAAGGTCAAATATGAACGATTCTTTGTCTAATCATTAGGAAGGCAAGAATCAACAACTATGGCATCATCGATGCCATAGATGGCTTAGCTGTCAATTTCTACTAATTGTATTCACAACTAGGCTTGTTATAATCGCAAATATTAAATATTCTTTAACGTGTATTTGAGCAATCAAATTAAATAAGATTTTAAATATTTCATTGTATAATTCAATATCCGGAGGTGTATTTGCACGGGAAGTAGTTGTTTCAATGGATATTTATCGTCTTAAGTTGTCTTATTAATTAAGACATTGTTTGCATTTTCACGAATAGTTTTTTTCGTAATTTTATATATTATGTTTAAAGTGTGCAAACTATAAAAAGCGTAAGCTTATTTTCTCGAATTCAAATAATTTTGAATTTGAATTTATCTTGTTTGAACTGTACCGTAAGGTAAATAATAAGGTCTCACATTCTTCATACCTGCTAATGACATAATCCCCTTTTTTACCTATAAATACCGACCATCATTTTCACTCATTCCATTTCTGTGTACCTGTTCATTCCACACACACCACTTTTTCCAAGTAAGTTTGTTTTAATTTTATTCCTATTTTTTTAAACGTCATAAGCAAAGCTATACTGAAAAGAGATAAATCTCGAAACGCGTCTATAGATGGCCTAAGACATTAGTTTTAATCCAAGTCCTTTCTCTTCTAATTTGTTGCTATCTCTCCTGTCATTTTAAATTTGTATTGTTAGTTGGTTTGAAGAGAATTTGACCTAAACGTTACATATACTTTAATAGAGCGTTGTAACAAATCAAATTAAATAAGATTTTAAATATTTTATTGTATAATTCAATATCCGGAGGTGTATTTGCACGGGAAGTAGTTGTTTCGATGGATATTTATCGTCTTAAGTTGTCTTATTAATTAAGACATTGTTTGCATTTTCACGATTTTTTTATTTCGTAATTTTATATATTACGGGAATGATCTTTTAAAAAAATTTTATTCAACTATAGATTATAGTAATGATATAATTAAATTTGATAGGATTTTGTTAAAATTAAATACTATTAAAAGAGTTCTAAAGAAAGGTTTTCAACCGGATGAGGAGAGTGATAAAGTCCACATATATAAAAATAAACAAATAACTACAAATTCTACTAATCCAAATTCGAACAAAAATGCTCATATACAATCTTAATTAGATAAGCCATGTGAAAAACATTTTAAGAAATTAACAAATTCCAATCTCGAAAAATATAATAGAAATAATATCAGTAAAACAATTCCAAATTCCAAAAATATTAAAGAAAACAAATTAAATTCTGATAAAATTTTTATAAAAGCTAGGACAGAGAAAATAATCAAGATTAACATTGATAATCCCGAAATAACAACAGGCATTGTAAATAAGCAAGAAATTTCCCCAAAAATTTACTTATGTAGTAGTATCGTCAAAGTAAATAATTCTGATAGCACCGCGATTACGACTTTGCTAAATACAAGCGATAACGATTATGAATGCGAAAACATTTCTGTTACTTTAGAGCCATTAGAGCATACAAATAAACAGTCATGTCTAAATAAAATTAACACAATTGAAGTTGCAAACGGTTTGAAAGAAATTAAAACCACAAACAATTAATCATTCTAAACCTGTATTTACATTTCAAAATTCTTCTTTAAAACAAAGCAAAGTTACACCATTTGGTTATAAAGGTTTTACAGGTGAAATAATGTCTGATTGTGGCGTACAATCCTTTATAAAGCAAAATTTAGAGGCAAAATCAAATAATTCTCAAAATCAAAGTCTTTTTACAATAACTGAAGGAAAATATTTTGGAATATGCAGTAACTTAATCTGTAATAAAACAAATTGGTCAGAAAAATTCACTACATTTTTAGATATTTTTTCTAAATTATACAAAAAACCTTTGAACATCCGCACAATCTTACTGGGCACGGGCTTGTTTGATATACTAATCAATATTGTTGTAGATTTTTTATGCAATTTTTCGAATGCTAACCCTTATTATCCACATCGCTATACAATATACATTCCCGAGAAAGAAAAGTTTGATTATGTCGCTAAATATTCTGAAAATTTTAAACAACCTATTCTCAACTATATATTTAGTTCTAAATGCATTGCACACACTAAACATTTTTCAGCTCAAAAAGTGCCAAGTGATGGCAATTGGTTCTTTCATTCCATTATTTTCTTAACAAGTTCATTTAAGTCAGTAGAAGCACTTAAATTATATCTATTAAATTCTAATTATATCAATAATTGTTTTTCGCCAAAAGAAGCAGAAAATATTCGAAAAACTCCCAATGCATTTGCAACAGATGACATCATTAAAATTGCAGCATTAGCATTAAATATTTGCATATGTGTTCACTCATCCGAAAATCATAATTTTGTTTTCGGAAATCCTATTAACGAAATTTTTCATATTTTACATTCAAATAACCATTTTGAGCCTATGATAACAATCCCTGAAAGCTTAAATAACGTATCCGAAACTTCTGAATCCATAAATAGTAATTCAAATAGACTAAATATTTTAAAAGAAAAATTACAGTTAGATCACCTAAATTCAGAAGAATTCGATTCTTTAATCTCACTATGTCTTGAATTTAATCATATATTTAACCTAGAAGGAGATATGTTATCTAGTACAGATCTAGTTTACCGTGAAATTCACACCTATTAAAGCGAAAACATATAGATTCCCTCAGTCTTTGCAAACAGAAGTCGATAAGCAAATTAACTCGATGCTAAATCAAAACATTATAAAACCTTCTTTCGGTCCCTGGAACTCACCTATCTGGATTGTTCCTAAAAAACAGATTCAGAAGGGAATAAAAGTTGGCGATTAGTTGTTGATTATAGAAAATTAAATAATGTAACAGTCGGAGATGCTTATCATTCACCGAACATAGAGGAAATCCTATATCAACTCGGTAATTCAAAATATTTTTCAACCCTTGACTTAACATCCGGCTTTCATCAAATAAATATTCATCCTAGAGATATCCCTAAAACCGCTTTTAGTGTCCCCTCAGGACACTATGAATTTTTGCGAATGCCATTTGGGCTAAAATCTGCCCCTGCAACTTTCCAACGGCTAATGAATACCGCATTAGCTGGTTTGCCTGACGATTTACGCTGTGTATGCTATTTCGATGACATTGTTGTCTATTCCAATAATTTAGAAAATCATCTAAATAAATTAAGAAATGTTTTCACTCGTCTTGAGAAATTCAATTTAAAACTGAAACCTGAAAAATGTCAATTTCTACGCCACGAAATAGTTTATTTAGGTCATCTCATTACTCAAAATGGAGTGCTTCCAAATCCAGACAAAATATCTAGCACCAAACTTTTTCCACAACCAAAAAATTCAAAACATATTAAAGCATTTTTAGGACTAGCAGGCTACTATAGGCGTTTTATCCCTAATTTTAGTTCGTTAATATTTCTTCTGACTAAATTGTTAAAGAAAGATGTTAAATTTAGGTGGACAAGTTTAGAACAAGATTGTTTCGAAAAACTAAAAGATCAATTATCTAATGAACCTGTCTTACAATTTCCCGATTTTTCGCAAGAGTTCACAATCACTACTGATGCATCATCAATTGCAATTGGTGCTGTACTATCCCAAGGGCCACCTTCACGAGATTTACCTATCGCGTACTATAGCAGAACAATGAGTAAAGCAGCACAAAACTATGATGTATCGACTAAGGAACTATTAGCAATAGTATCTGCCGTCAAGCATTTTAGACCTTATGTTTTTGGTCGTCGTTTTAAAATAGTCACGGATCATATTGCCTTAAAATACCTAGATAACGTAAAAGACCAAACATCCAGGCTTTTAAGATGGCGTTTATGTTTGTCAGAGTATGATTATTATATCGAATACAAACCCGGTAAATCTAATCGAAACGCAGACGCACTTAGTAGAGTAAAAATTGAAACCGAATCAAATCCTACCCAACAACCTACCTCAAACACTTTCTTCACAAATATCCCTACAGAAAAATATACAGATTTTCTGGAAAAGTTAGAAAACTCAGTAATTCATAATGCCAACTTAGTAGAAAAAGACGAAAATATAATTACCTCCAATGACCATAAAGCATTTTTTCTGTCTATGGACCTAAATTTAGATAATATAAATTCAAAAGAAAATATTGAAAAGTTAAATCATTTAAACTTACTCGAAAGCAAGCCCCTTAAGATATTTGATATTATAAAACTTGAAGATAAAAACAACTCTATCTTTTATTGTTTCTATAAACAACACTTTTGGAATTGCTGTACACACGAAATCATTTTTAAAATGCTTCAAAATTTACGCGAAGAATTAATCGAAAATAATATTAAATCCATCAGTATGCCAAAAATTATCTCAAGTCTTGACAATTTACAATGGAATAAAATTCGTTCAATGGTTAGGTATATATTTAAAGGAACCAACATAAAAATTAACATTTACCTCAACAAAGTCACCGTTCCACAAACAAAAGATATTCCTGATATATTAAAGGAAAATCACGATAGTCCAAGCGCAGGTCATCCCGGATTTCATAAAACATATCGTAGAATAAAAACGAATTACAAATGGCCAAATATGAAATCCACAATATACGATTATGTGAAAAATTGCAACCCTTGCCAAGAAAATAAATTAAATAGGAAAAAGAAACATACACCCATGGAAATTACTACTAAACTAAACTAAAGTTGACAAACTTTTTCTTGATATCGTCGGTCCTCTGCCACTTACTGAAAATGAACATCGTTTTATACTAACTTTACAAGATGATTTAACTAAATTCTCCTTAGCTTTTCCTCTCCCGAATCATGAAGCCATAACTGTTGCGACTACATTCTCAGAAAATTTTATTTGTAAATTTGGCATTCCAAAATGTATATTAACAGATCAGGGAAAATAATTTACTTCCGTGTTGTTAAAAGAAGTCACTAGGTTATTTCAAATTAAACATGTTCTAACAACTGCATATAGGTCACAGAGTAATGGTGCTCTTGAAAGATCACACTTGACCCTAGCCGATTATTTAAAAAAATATGTTTCTAAACAACAATAATGGGATAAATATGTCCCTTTTGCTACCTTCTCCTATAATACATCTGTTCATTCCTCTACCAATTTCACTCCTTATGAATTAATGTTTGGATACAAGCCCAACCTACCTAGGAATTTAATAAGAGAACCTGAATTTAAATATAGTTATGATAATTACGTAGACGAGATAAAATTACGTTTTCAACAATCCCACGATATTGCGAGAAAAAATTTGTTAGCATCTAAAGAGAAGAATAAAATGTATTATGATAAAAACTCTGAACCTCCTAAATTTAAAGAAGGAGATTTAGTTTATTTGCGAAACGAACAGTTACCTCAAGGAGTTTAAAAAAAAATATCTTCTCGATTTTCAGGCCCATACGAAATTATCAAAATAAACTCCCCCACTAACTGTACAATTAAAGTCAAACAAAAACACGATTTAGTTCATCTCGATAGATTAAAACTAGCTAACGTTTCAGAATAAATAATTTAATTGAAATTGTAATGTAATTGTTAATTTATATACGAAAATAAAATATATATTGGGTTTGCCATTAAATATGTATCTTTCCACCTGTTTGTTTCGGTATATTTATATGTGTCTATGAAAATTGAATGAATGATGAAGAATGAATGTGTTTGTTCTTTTGTACATGTTTACCTATTTTGTATATATCTGTAACCATTTCTAATACAAACATAAATATAAAAAAAATAAACATTAAAAAAAAATAAATAAATATATTTTATATATTCATATATGTGCATGATAATTTAATCTTTATAAATATTTGTTTTGTTATAATATGTATTTTATTTACAGAAACAACTTTTATATTTCTGTATATTTATATGTTACTCTTTTCAAAAAAAAATCTACCACTTGCATTTCCCCACATATTCATTTTTAATTTACGTTGTAAATTTTTCTATAAGGGGGGGGTGTAATGTACCTATTAATTAATTCATATATATATTGTTATTTTCATATTTCCTATTTCTTATTTCTGATAATGATATGAATCGTTTGTTTACTTTGTTAATCTCTTCAGCTTCGTGAAAATATCATTACCAGAACTACGTTTGTACAAGGGGGCACAGATAACCCTGGGAAGAACAAATAATCAATTAGTTTCTAAATAATACAAAGTTCACCCCGGCTTATGCGTGCCCCCACTTATCTAATATTATCATTCCTTTCATTATTGTAAATTACTATTTTCCAAGACACTTCTGTTTCTGATCTTATACGAAACACTTAATTCTACGTTTATTCAAATTCCGCATTCGTTGTACTTATAAAATTATTTAATCATCGACAATAAATATAATACCTTTAAAGTTTAAATATTATATATACGTTATTAAACCATCACTAATCCCCGCTCGACCATTACAGTATTATGTTAATGTCTTTGTTATTGTATTATTATTATTATTTCAATGTTCTGTCTTATTGTATATTTTCGATTATCTTATTTATATTATATCTCTTCATTTATGTATATTGTGTTTATGTTTGTTTTATAATTACGAGCGAACGCAGATAATACTGGGAACAGCAAACATTTAATTCCGCTTTTGAATCTTTCTAATTTTCCATCAATAGTCATTATGTTATCTTATCTAATTCTTTGTCCAGCATTATGCGCGTCCGCACTAGATTTAGCAGAGTTAGTTTCTAGACTTCAAAGAAGAAGGTTAGAAACAATCACAAATTCAAGAGTCTTAAATTATAAAGCAAACTAACTGTTAAAGTCAAATTTGTAAGTCTCAAATAAAACAACACTTCTGTTAAACTTGGATAATTACTTCACTGAAATCACACACCCAGAATAGAACTTAAAACAAATAAAGAGTACAACAAAAGTATTCTTTACAGATATATTTGAGTCCAACTCCCTCTACAATTCCTCTATTTTTTGAAAATTCTACGCCAACTCTTGACTGCTGCTTCGAATCATGTGAACATTTTAAATATTCAGTTAATAATGCAATTTGTTGCAATACAAATAAATGTTTAAAGATTACTGCATCTGCATAATTGCAATCTAATGGGTTTTTTTTTAGAAAAAAGTCGAAATTTTCGTTTATACGAAATTTGCAACTCCGCGGTTCCGATTTCCTCATCACAAAAATACTTAAATTCTGACCCCACAGTTTTGACTCTAACTCCGACTTACAGTTCACAGCACTGGTTTAAACTGTTTTTCATTTACTTCTAAATACTGGTGAACTGTTCTGGTCCTAATACCAGTCGCCCTAAGTATCTACTTTGAAAATAAGGTAGCCATAAGATATTTATACTTGGTAACTTCAATCCAAAATTACTCAAAACATACGTCAGTTACAAAAATATTTTTCTTAGAAAAGTTGCTTATTTTTTAAAGACCTTTTGAATGCTACCACTTTTGACCTATCATGCCATTTGAAAATCTTGAGTTTTTGACATTTCTAAGCTAAATCTCAGGGATGCCAACCTTTTTGTGAAAAAAACAATATCACCATTCGATTCTTCAATATGGCTTTAGTAATAATATTTTTTTATCTCAACTCTCTAAACTATCCGTTTAAAAAAAAAATGAAATGATACGGGTAATGTGCGACACCCTGCATATACAGTTAGCCAGCTCTATTCGTATAAACAATGATTTAGTGGAAAGTTAAAAATATATAACATCAGCATACTGTTTTAGAAGTAAATTTAGAACTTCACCTGAATTCAGTGTTTTATACGCGTGGCACATAAAGTAAAATTTTCAGGCTTTTTTAAACTCGTAATTTTACTTCATGCATTAAACACTCGTTTAAAGGATAAATTTAAACTTTTTTCATATTGAGTTATTTATCCTTAAAAATACTCTCTGTATAACTAATCAATAATATAAATTATTTGCCAAATTTGGTAGTTTTGAATTGAATGTATGAAGAAAAAAAACTAATCAACATAAATATAATATCAAATGAATTCTGGCAAAGTGAAATAAAGTTCATTCATTCACTTTTGTGTAAGCTCATTGAATTTTATTGTTTTGTTTTTTAGTTTAATTTTAGGTTTATTTAGATTTGTTTTTAAATATAGCTGATTCGAAAGTCCATAAATTTCAACACGCTGGAAATCTGGAAATAAAAGAAGTGTTTGTTTATAGTTTTTTTCTGAAGGTCATCAAATTTATCATCGTATAGTGTATTCATCGCTCTTTTGCTGAGCAATAAAAATCGAACTTGAATATCCTCAATAAAATTATAATCATTATACAACCTTGCGGCTACCGGCACTGTATGTATCTATAACTACCTGAGTATTTTTGGAAAGCAAAAATAATCTTTTTCGAAATGTTCCCTGAAACCTACACCGATCCAGGGGTGTCCATTGGATTTCCAATGGGAAAACCCTGTATGCATTTCCAATAATTTTTATAATGTATTTCTGTGAATTGGTTTGATAATTAGCTTTTAATGTTCCTTTTACCCCCATTTTTGTGAGTACAGGTCATTTTGCTTGGTTAAAAATTCATCATTTTATCAGCAATTGTGTTAGTGCATATTTCGTTCTCGGTTTTCTTATTGTTTCTAATTGTGCCTACTTTACTTACGAGTCTATATTCTTACGGATGTTGTTTATTTTTTGCTTGTGACGACTACCTATTTTTAATAAAATATGTGGCGACCCTGGGATAATGGTTTCATCATGGACCACAATCAATTTGAAGCAGTTAATAGCAACACTAGAATATCAGTAAAAAGCCAGGGTATGTATTTAATAATATCATATAAATATATAATATTATTGAAAGTATTTTAAAAATATTTTTTTACTGATCCAAATCGCTAAAGCCATGTTCAGAATAGCAGTGTCCAGCGCATTAAAAATTGTAAGAATTCATTTATGTTATAGTATTCTACATACTTTAAAACATATGAATATACATTGAACAATTTTAATTTATTTATAACAACGTTTCTTTAATATCTTTATTACATGTTTTATTATTTTGACAAAATAATATCATATTTTTACGTAAAAAATGAATAACAAGATATATGCGTTTTGGGATTCTCTGAGTCGCCGTTATAATTCAAAATTGTTTTATACTATGAAGGCACACAAACTGGTGGTATACTAATATATATTTTAGTAAATACTTGTCAACTCTTGCTTGAATAATTAATTGTCTAATAAAATGGTCTGTAATGATACTATAAACGATCAATTTTTTTAATCGATAAGTTGTTTTTATAACTATAGATGTTACGAGAATAGGATATTAGAATTATATAATCATAAAATCGTTATAGAGTGCATAATGAAGTCATATTTTAGATTTTTTTAATTTTAATAATTCTAAAATAAAAAATTAAATTAAATCAAAATTGCAAATTAATTTTAGACGGATGTGTAAAGAAAGAATTAAAATATTCGAAATAATAACAAAAAATAATCAGTAATATTAGTTTTCATAGGGTAAAGCGCACTATAAAAGAGCACATTATAGCTAGAGAATACGCAAAGCTAATTCTGATTTATAATACACAACACTTATTAACCGAAAGCTATGACAAGAAGTGTGATTACTAGACAGCGGATTTCTAGCTATTATGCTTATGCTTAATATATATAGCATCGAGAGAGTTTCTATGAATGTATACGAATCACGAAAAATGTGATAATTTGGCACTCTGATTTTTTTTGCTTTTTTGTCCTTTTATGCTTATTTTTAATTTTTATTCCTATTTTAGATTATTATGCTTATTTAAAGCATTTTCTTAAAGTTTTGAAAAATATTTCATTTTAATAAAAAAATACGCTTATTTTAAATAAATAGGCAATATGTTAAAACAAAAAAATCTATTTTGTACCGGGGTTGTTAAATAAAATGTTTTTCATTTTAATTAGAACAATCAGTTTTCTTTATGAAACGTGTTTTTTTTTCATTGAAACACCGTTTAAAACTTTAAAACATGTTGAAAATGATGTTGCTTTCTCACATATAATATAGTTGTAACAATTGATTAAAAATATATATATTGATAACCGAGAATATTTTAAACTTCATGACATTTGGGTGTTTCACATACGTGGCGCATGAAGTAAAATTTCGAGTTTAAAAAAGCCAGAATTTGGCTTCGCGCTACGCGGCCAGGCCACATTTTCAGGCTTTTCTAAACTAGTTCAAATTATTGGAATTTATTAAGTTTTTTTTTTCTTGTTACATAAAAATCTATTTATAATATATTGAACACAAATTCTGTCACCGTTTTGAAGATATAGCTCGTTTGTTTCGATAGTTGTAATCGCCCGTAGTTCTTTTGTTTTGACAGTTAAAGAACATTTTTAAAATGAAAAAGTGTGCAGGATTCAGTCTAGAAAAATATATCGCCTAATGATGAAGGTTTCTAAGTATTATGCAGTGTGATCAACAATGATTGTAGACAGGTTAAATTTCCCGCCAAAAAATGTTGGTACAACTGATTATATGAAAAGAAAATCCCCTAGATTAATTTTCCATTGGCGTAGCAAACATTTTTTCCCAAAATAAATTAAATATTTAATCATAACTATATATAAAATTTTTACAATTTTAATTAAATATACAAAGTAAATTGAAGTAAGTTAAGGTTTTGTGTATTTTTAGTAAACGTAGAGTTAGAATCCCTAATTTTATAATAAATGTTGAAAATGATGGCCTTCATTTTCTAGGCAAATGTTAACTCTACGTTTTTTATTTTGAAATACTCGTTGAAGCTCCTCCGGATTTATGTTCCTTATCTCTTCTTCAATTGCTGCTTTAAGCTCGCTTAGGGTATGCATTCGATTTTTAAAAACCTAATTTTTTAAATGCCCGAATAAATAAAAATCGCACGGAGTGAGGTCTGGCGAACGTGGTGGCCATAATCCGTCGCTTACCAAGCGATCATCGTAAAATTCCCTCAAGTAATTTAATGTCGCCAACGCAGTATGAGGAGTGGCTCCATCTTGCTGCTGAAAATAACCCATTATCTGTTCGTCATCATGCAATTGATTCAAAAATTCATCTAGAATGAGTGTTCGGTAGCGCTCCACATTGATTATTTAGTTGAAAAATATTGGGCCAATTATCCGACGTCTCGAAATTTCTACCCAAACACCAATTTGTTGTGGATGTAAATCCGTTTCAATAAAAGTATGAGGATTTTCTGTAGCCCACGTACGATAGTTTTGGCTGTTCACATATCCTGACAAGTGAAACCACGCCTCGTCAGTAAAAAAGGTCTTGTCTAACATACCATTATCATTTAAATTCTGACTAAACCAATTGCAATAATCAATTCTTTTTTGGAAATAAAGTGGCTGAAGTTGTTGAACTACCGATACCTTATACGGGTGCAAATGCAGATTTTTTTTTGCTGCTTTTATGCAACTCCCATACGATACTCCTGTAAAAGGATTAAACATTAAAATTTGTGCGCACCTTAAAATTAAGAACACACCCGTTTGAGCTGAAAGTTTTCTTAAAGATTTTGTTGGGTTTGTTCAAGTCGTTGTTGATAGTCGCCAACAACCTCTTCTGTTAAGATAGGCAGTCTTCCAGCTGACTTGCCCTTACAGATACAATTCTTTCCCTCGAAACGGTCAACAATGCGGGTTTTATGCGAGGAAAATGTTTTGTAAGGAATGTGGACATCGGGGAAGGCTTGAATAAATTGATTCAGACACGATTGTAATGAGTAAGTCCATGTGCCATCTTCATTCATAGTTCCACTTCGATAATGAGCCTTCAGGATGAAAGCATCATGCTGTGGTGCAAACATCACGGTAAACACAAGCGATTTCTCTTAAAATCTGTAAATTTAGGATTAAACTTAAATTTTCTAATTTTCTAACCTTAAAAACAGCAAATCACTTACCACAAAACAAAGACTTATACAAAGTAGTCCTGATAAGAACTGATGTCTATGAAACAGAATGAAAAATAACTTAATTCGAAGAATGAATTAACACAATGGCAAAATACGACGCACGACGCTGCTAATGTCAAATAGAGTTACTGTTTATTAATTTTTCCTTGGCATGAACTTGGAGCGATCAAATTCCCCAGATTTTTCGGCGGGAAATTTAACTTGTCTACAATCATTGTTGATCACCCTTTATTTATTGTAGAGATGCGTAAGTACATGACACAAATTATAAATTTAAACAAATGATGTTACAATTAAATTTGCAATACTTCAAACCATCAATTGAAAATGTTAAAATGAATATCTAACTCCAACGTTATTCTTCTTCTTCTTCTGCTATCCCTTGTTGCCCCTTAGGGCGTCGGGTCCAACGTTATTCAAAAATATATTAATATCGATCATAATAATCACCAATGCGAATTGTAAAATTCTTGCTGCGTCGAGAGCTACTTCAATTATTTTTTGTTTTTCTGTTTAAGTTAAGTGTTTAAAGTAAATAAAAAAGGTTGGCAAACCCTCGTTTAGAATAAGATTAAGTGGTCAATTGTTTTCATGAATAAATAACCCAATGATTGAGTTACTTCAAGATGATAATATTTGATTAAAAACACTTAGATCCTTTATTCCAAACTTTATTTTGTAACCAAATGTACATTTCGGACACGATGTGTCCACTATTAGTGGTTTGATACTGAATACTAAAAAATAATTTTTATTTTTTAGTATTTACTTTCAAACCATTGATAATGAACACATTGTGTCCGAAATGTACATTTGGTTACATAATAAATTGTTGAAGAAAGGATCTAAATGTTTTTAATCGAATTGTACATATTTTGAAACGTATAAAAGAAAACCCTTTTATTTTGAAATACTTCACATAACATAACACTTAAAGAAAAAATTTTTTTTATTTTTAACCTGTTAGTTGTAGAATTTCTATTTAAAAAATATTGATAAGCATATTGAATACTAAATAATGTTATAGTTTTTATGTCTTTTAAATGCTTTCTTTCCGTTTTAATGATGTTTATATGCTTTTTTTCTCTAAATGTAGTGCTTTTTTAAGTGCTTTATTTCACTTTTTTTACACGTTTTATCCGCTCTCTAGTGATTACAATGTATGATTAGTATGAATAATTTTTCATTATCTACTTTATGTAAAGCAGTTTTCAATATTACCAATACTTTCACAGATATAAACCGACAACTAGATAAAAAAACACTATTTTTAACATATTTTACATATTAGGAGTGCTATGACAATAATATATTTTGTTTTGGTAAAATTGAATTATTTGGTTTGGTAAATATTTAACAAAATATCGGGAAACATTTAAAAACCGCTAACAGTAAACTACCACTTTCAGTTTTCAAAATATTTTTAGCACCTACAAATATGATAAGTTTTATGTCGATATTTCTAATGGTTTCCGCCAGCCGGGCAGACAGAAATTTAAAAAAATGGTTTTAATCGATTATAGGGATGTCAAAACGGATATTGTCGTTAAAATTGTGATTATATTTACCCAAAAAAGTTCAATACATTGTTTTCACTTGTACTACATATAAAAGGGGAAAGTGTAAATGGTGTAAATAATGAACTCTGAACAAGGCTTTACATTTCAATTATAGAATCTTTATTTCATAATAGTTTTTATTAGTTATAGGAATCCCAAGTTCCCGCCAACGAAATAACCAGGCGAAACAATAATTTTTCACCCGACGCGAAACGCATTATAAAGGACGTATATCGAGGTCTTAAAGATGTTCTTGGAGTAAAGAATTTTTTGGAAATAGCAGAACTTTTAACCATTGTTTCTGCAAGATCAATTAGCCACATAATAAAAAATCCTACCGACCAAATAACAAATCGGTGCGATAAAGGAGTTGTGAAAAAAATTACGCCTAAAGTATTCAATAAAATTAGAAAAATTACTTATGAAGTAATAAAGGCTAAAAAGGCACCTACACTAAAAATTATTAATAATATTTTTAAAGAAGGGGAAATTATATCGTGTAGTCCAACAACATTATGGAAATCCTTAAAGGACAATGGATTTAAATTCGCCACTATAGATAAAAGGAAGCATCTAATGGAAAGGAAAAATATTAAAAATGGCGATACGAATATTTACAGAAAATTCAAAAATATAGAGACGCTGGAAGAAATATTTGTTATTTAGATGAAACTTGGTCTGATACACATGATACTTCAAAAAAAATGTGGTCAGACCAGACAGATAATAGTATTATGAAAGTTCCTCCATCTAGAGGCAAACGAATAACAATTTTACATTGCGGCAACGAAAATGGATGGGTAAACGATTGTTTACTTCTATTCGGGAAAGCAAATCTCTAAATGCCACCTTGATTATCATGACGATTTGACTGCGGTTTCATTTTAAAACTGGTTCGAAAATAAATTGATACCGAATTTGCCCAAAAAACTCCGTAATTGTTATGAAAAATGCATCATACCATAGTCGACAAATTGATAAGGCACCGACTACGTCTAGTAAAAAATCAGAAATATCTGATTATTTATATAAAAATTATTTATTTTACTAGGACAACTATACAAAGGCGCAGCTTCTAGAAGTGTTGAAAACACAAACAAACAAAAAACAATTTGATATTGACACATTGGCGGAAAAACATGGGCATACGGTGGTACGGCTACCGTCGTATCACAGTATTTTTAACCCAATTGAATTAATCTGGGCCCAATTGAAGCGAACATTAAGAAACAATAACACTTCACCGAATTTAAACAAAACACTTGTAGATAGTATTAATATGGAAATGAAAAAAATAACCTCGCTTCGCTGGTCGAGATGTGTGAAACATACTATTAGAGTGGAAAAGGAATATAACTCAAATTTTCAATTTATTATTAATATGGAAGATACCGATGACGAAATCGACGACTCCTCAGATTCAGAAATTTAACTTTTAATTTATTAGTTATGAATGGATATAAGAATTTTAGTAAAATGTTTAGTTAACAGTATTTTGTTTAAAATTTTATATTTGCATATGTAAATATTGTTTTATTAAATGACAATGTAATTCAATTAATTAAAATTTATTTCTAACCTTACACTTTCCCCTAAGTGTTAGATAAACATCTTATTACAATTTTCAATAATACAAATATACGCCTGATCAGGGCATGCTTTGCATCCGAAGACCTATGTTTATGCCAAAAGTGTGAGGTTTCGCTGAAAGAAAAAAACAAATATTGGAAGATACGTTTATTTTACTCACGACCTTTGAATAGTGCGAAGGGTCGGGATCGCAGGTATATTTTGAGCCGGCAGAAGAAGAAACAGCAAATCAAACCATTTAGCGTCTTTGTCGTCCCGGTCCAACTACCCCCCGTGCTGGTCACCCGCAGTGCCGCAAGGTTGTATAATGATTATAATTTTATTGAGGGTATTCAAGTTCGATTTTTATTGCTCAGCAAAAGAGCGATGAATACACTATACAAGTGCTGTAGACGGGATCAAATCACACGACGAAATATACTGCCTTTCAAAAAAATCAGAACACAAAGTATTTATTGGACGATTTTAATGAAATTTACAGAATTTGATCATGTAAATGAACTGCATCGATGATCAAAAAATCAATTGTTTTGGTTTCTATTTAATGGTATTTTTCCTTGATTTCACAATTATGAAGAGCTGTTGATTTTTTAATGTAATTGCTTCTAATATCCAAGTAGCCTCTGAGTAGTTTGACGTTTCAGTTTGTAAAACATAAAAAGATGCCCCGTGTTCGTCGGCGTGCACAATATCATCATGTAAGTGAATTTGAAAGGGGTCGCATTATTGGAATGCGAGAAGCGGGTTTTTCGGTTCGTGCTATTGCTGAAAGGGTAGGCCGTAGTGTATCGGTAATCGTACGATGCTGGACTAGTTGGTCCGAAGCTGGGGAGAATCGACGTAGACTTGGATCAGGACGTCCAAGAAGCACCACTGAGCGTGAAGATCGAGCTCTTCGTCTTACAACTTTAAGGGACAGATTTACAACGTCGCGGGCATTGGGAAATGACTGGTTGGCTCTAAATGGCCAAAGAGTATCCATGGCTACTGTTTACAGAAGAATCCGCAGTTTTGGTATAAGATCCTACCGTCCACAATTGTGTCTACCTCTTACTCCGCAGCATCGCAGAGCAAGACTTGATTGGTGCAGGGAAAGACAACATTGGACCCATGAATGGAATAACATTATCTTCAGCGATGAGTCTCGGTTCTGTTTATGGGCTCATGATAGTCGCAGAAGAGTGAGACGTCGACGCGGTGAATGCAGAATTTTACAATTTGCTGTTGAAAGACATACGGCTCTTACACAGGGAGTTATGGTTTGGGAGGCGATAGCATATGGTAGTCGGTCTCCTCTAGTTTTTTTAGAAGCAAGTCTTAACGCGATTCGGTATATTGACAACATTTTACGGCCAGTGTTAGTGCCCTATATAAATGGCTTGCAGAACCCCATTTTTCAGCAAGATAATGCTCGACCTCACACAGCGGCCATTACAAGACAGTTTTTTGATAGTGCCGAAATCAATTTGTTACCTTGGCCATCTCGTTCTCCAGATCTATCGCCAATAGAACATGTTTGGGATATGATAGGTGTTAAAATAAGTAACTTACAGTGCCCCGATAACACTGTAATGAAACTTAGAGGTCAAATTATCGAAGTTTGGAATGAAATACCCCAAGTCGATATTGACAGCCTGATTTCTAGCATGCCTCGACGTGTTAATGAGTGTTTGGGAAATCGTGAAGGCCCAACACATTATTAATTTTTATTCATTTGTTTTTTTGTTTTTCAAGTTGATTTTTTGATCATCGATACAGTTCGTTTACATGATCAAATTGTGTAAATTATATTAAAATCGTGCAATAAATACTTGGTGTTCTGATTTTTTTGAAAGGCAGTATAATAGCGAGCCCCTTTGTGTGTGTATGTGTGGGTGTGCTTTAAGACCAAAAATCAAACGTCAAAAATGAAACGTCAAAAATTTAAAAAAATCGAATAATTGTAACTTTGATAATTGAGACTTTTGAGCGTCGCGAATGGTCTCGTTGTGCCGGGCGTGTGTTCTTACTTCAGAATTGACCTATCCGGGAGGTCCATTCTGGCTTTGGAACGCAAGCCCAGTATAAAAGGAATTTTGCGATTGATTTCTTAACCACTCACCAAAAATGAATCTGCACGGATTTCTTATGGGTTTTATCTAATGAGTGGCCTGATGTACCCCCTCGCACTATTGTGTTGCTCTGCGGAAGCTTCGATGCCCTGTTTTCATCAATGAACCACACAAACGGCATTAGGTGGCGATGTGAACATTTGACTTTCTAATTTATAATTAACTTATTTATTCTTTTTATCGATTCTCGTAGAAAAAAAAGTGTAATGGATATTTGATGGTTTTAGGTGTGTTATTTAAGCTTAAAATATACCCCGGAAACGTGTTTTATTACAAAATCAGACTTTGATCAAACGGTTCAAAATTTATTGTTGAAACTTATGTTTTTGATGAGTCATGAATATAATGCCTACACCCATATTTATTCTAAGTTACAAATAAAAATACCGATATCTACCCAATTGATCCCGTTTGTATTAATAAAAAGGAAGCCTAAACACAAGTTTTTCAATAATTACACCTACATTTGGCTCACAAATTGTATCCAAAATTAACGCTTTTTTGAAAGGTTATATTCGCTATTCCCGGTCTAATTCTTTACTAATTATATTTTAACCACACACAGTTCTTATTGATTTCACTACTGCTCACTTATTGAGAAATTTAGCTTTGAATTTGATAAAAAAATAAGCTTACAAAATAACACAAATATACAACTTACATTTTAAGGTTATTTATAAACAAAAAATAATGTATTCTATTGAAAACCATTCTACTAATCTAACCTAAGTATGTAAAGTCGCTAACATGTGCATAAATACTACTGCTTCATTTCCCTCACCTGATAAGTATTAGCGTTGGAAAGAGATGAGTAGTTTATTCAATTGAAAACCTTTTTCTTAATCTAACCTAACAAAACCTAACCTAGAAGTATGTGGAAAAGGCACCGTGCCCAAAGAGACAAAAGCAATTTATTCTATTGCAAACCTTTTTCCTAACCTAACCTAATCTAGAAGTATGTGGAACAGGCATCGTGCGCAAAGAGACTTGCGCAATGTATTCTATAGCAAACTTTTCTCCTAACCTAACCTAACCTAGAAGTATGTGGAGCAGGCATCGGGAGCAAAATTTATTCTATTGCAAACCTTTCTACTAACCTAATCTAACCAAACCTAGTGGTATGTAAAATCGTTAACGTGTGCAAAAATACTTAACCAATGTATTCAATTTAAAACCTTCCACTTGAAATTCATCAAGCCTTTATGGTTCATTAGTCAATCTCAAAATTCTTTTAATTTTTCACACTTAAATTCTTCTGTATTATATTTTTTATCAATTTTCAACAAAACGGTTCTTTTCATAAACACCTACAGTATTTGCCTTTGGATTGTGTTTTGTTTTTATCGTAGTTATGTCATTTTTGTTATTGTGTTAATCGAAGTCATCGCGTAAACAACAAACTCCAACCCTCAAGTAGTTCCAGCGTTCTATTGTCGTATTTATTTTTGAGTTTCTTGTAATCATCGTTTGCTGTTTAAAGTTCCTGTGCTCTATCGAGGTATGTATGGAAATTTTGGTTGACACCAATCGGAACATTGGGGGCCCCGGTACCATCGTAGAAATAGACGAGTCGAAATTTGGCAAGAGAAAATACAACCGGGGTAAACATGTATTTTTTTTGGGGGGTGTTTGTAGGGAATCAAAAGAGTGGTTCCTACAAACAGTCGAGAATAGGAATCGCAATATACTTCTAACAATAATAAAAGATAACATATATTCGTATTGCTGGATATATAATTGTTTGGAATTGTAGGGTTTTCAGCATTTAACGGTAAACCACTCACTTAATTTTAAAGATCCCGAGACTGGATGTCATAGTAACACTATAGAAGGATTGTGGAATCAAATAAAATCGACGTTACCCAAACACAACAGACAGAAGCATCTTTTTAATTCACATCTTTGTGAATTTATGTACAGAAGGCAGTACAAAAAAGAAGATTTTTTATAAATTTTATGCAAGATGTGCAAAAATCTACAAGCCACAGCATGAAGATCCATAATTCCTTATAGTTGTTATTATTTTAATCGTGCTTATATTATTGAGTTTATTTTATTTGTTGGGCAGAGATTTGTTTTTATTTAGAGTGTATTTTTTCTTTGTTCGTTTCACAACTTTAGAGTTTATTTTTGGTTTGTTTTATATCTTTAGCTAAAACGAAATAAACCAATTATTTGTTCAGTTATTTTTATATTGTATCATTTTTATGCCCACTTCCACAACAGCTGATAACTTTAATCAGTGTCAATCAATGATTAGTAATTCTTAAAAACACAACAATTATATTCACAAATTGTTTACACATTTGCTTTTTTATGAAAAAGAAATGCAAAGGGTTAATCGTGATTAATGGCTTAACCATGGTTAAGTATCTGCGGTGCAAGTGGGTATTGGATAAGTCATATGCTCTTACCTACACACAACATTCTATTCTTTACACACAACTGCAGTTAGCGGCGCAGTGAAAATTTATATTCCGATTTATAGATATTTTTTTTATTCGGCAATTGATCGTGATCAAACTAACGTATCGGGCGTACGATTTTACGTCGGGTTTGACCCACCTGAGGGTTTGATTCGGTGTAACGTGTGCCGAGCGTACAAAGTTTGGAAATTTTTGACAATTTGGTCGGCCATTGTAAAAATAGTATTTATTTAAAATACACACACAAATATATCCACATGTTGAGAGCCACTAGAGTGGTTGCTGCTGCGCATGCGCGAACCTGTCAAAATCGACCATGTACCCTATTCTACACACTAGCCCTAACTCCAATTATAAAAACTTTTTAATTATTTTTTTTAACTCGCCACCTCGAAAGTGAGGTTTCGAACACGTTTTGACAACTCGAAAATGGCATTTCCGGTATTTCGCTTTCGGCACGAGTCCACCAAAGTTAAAACCACGCACGCAAACTTTGACAGCTGAACTGTCATTTCAGTTGAATTATCATTTGATTATGGAATGTATTTGAAGAGTTTGGGAAAGGGTTGTTGGCTTGAAGATAACAAGTAAAGTATTGCTGAATGAGTTTGTCAAAGTAAGTTACAGGTGTAAGCTACGATACAGAGAGACAACTATAACAGATTGGAAGAATATTTGCCCTAAGGTGTCTACGTAGGGAAGTGGTAGATGGGTAATTCTTAGAATTGAATTTCGCATCAATTAGGCGTATTTTTAATTTAATCTATTTATCAAGTTTAAAAAATGAGCATCGGGAAAGGTCTCGTTGTATGGGCCGTGTCTCGGAATGTCGGAATTGACCCATCAAAAAGCCCCATTCAACCTTTGGTGAGCAATTCCAGTGTACAAAGTTTCGTCATTGAGGGTTAGAATTTGAGCGTTGAATTTTTCAAACGCTTACCAAAAATCGAATTCTGCACGGATTTCATTGGGATTTTCTGCAGTGCGTAGCCCAAAGTGTCACGCTCGCAATCCCCCCCCCCCTCCACCAAGGACCCGATCCGATGCCTGGTTTGTACACAATAAACTAAACAACGGTACGCGGCCGACGCCCGACTCAAAAAGGAGCACGTAAAAGTAACTCTTGTTGCCAACTTTTTCAGCCGATTTGGGGGGTCTGGAGTGGTCGCATTGTATCGGTGGGGGTGATTTACCTCGAAATTCAACGGGCAGCCCGTGATTTTTTGGGACGGGAGGGCACAAGGAGGTCTGAGAAGTGCGCGCCCTTGGATTTTTTTTGCAAAATGTGCTTCCAAAACCCTAAATTTATCACGATTTTTGAAGTGTTTAATATCAAAAATTAAGTAGAAAAAAAAACTCACCATGATATTTAATTTACTTGTTTGAAAATAAAATCCATTCGCCGTTCCTTGGAATGGGTAAAATGATTAATAACCAAATCATTGAAGTTTGTTGTCAAAATGAGTAATTGTTTTTCAATGGAACGCATCGCTAAGGCACCTAGTCTGCTTTCCTCCGTGGTATTCCTAGAAAATGTTTTTATTCTCTTCAAAGTAGAAAAACACCGTTCACTTTGAGCTGTTGTCATCGGTATAGTGCAAATTATTTTCAATAGTTTCTCAGATTCGACAAATGTAGTTGTTAAATTATTTTCATAGAAACATTGCAGTAATGTTAGAGCAGACGAAGCAGTTCCAAAATCTGGCCTATTATACAAAATTACCAATTCATGCTTAAAAGCAATTGTATCCAAATTAAAAGTCTTCACGCTTATCTGGAATTCAGTTTCGGGGAAAGAATGTTGATGTGTTGAAAATAAGTGTGGTTTAAAAAGAACAGCTATAGATAGGTGATCACTAAACAAAAAACGGTCATCAATATTGTTAATAATAATGTCGCATACTTCTTTAGCAACCATTTTATGTTTGTCTTCATAACGAGATCTTTTGTTCCGTTGTCGGGAATGTTCCTCTTCTTCTCCATCGTTATCACTATTTTCATAGTAATAATCGTAATCAGTTGAGTTTCTCACATGCTGAATTGACGATTTAAATGATGACACACAAGACTGCATTTTAATACTGTCAATTTGACGATGTTGTAATTGGTTACAGAGAATTTCGCAATACAGCATGATTTAATTAAAAAAATATAACCAGTAATTAAAATCATAATCATTTAAAATGTTTTTCAAGCCTACAGCTTTCCTTATTGTCGACTGGTCACTAGATTCATCATCAATGATCCGCGTCAGACATGTGATAAGATCTTTTTTATATCTGAAGACACTCACAACACATCTTGATTTAAAGTTCCATCTGGTTGGTGCAGATCGCGGAAGTCGATTTTTCACAACCTCATCCAGTATAGCAGTACGCTTTGGTGATCTTGTAAAAACCATCTAAATTGCAAAAGAAAACGTTCACTTGTTTGTTCTGTGAGGCAGCCCGTTCAATTATCAGATTTAACTGGTGCGCGTAACAGTGAATATAATTTGCATATTTGTAAATTTCTTTAATTTTTGCCTGAACACCGTGTTTTTACCACTCATTACTGAGGACGATGGCGTACATTTCGGACACAAAGTGACCATTATCAATGGATTAACACTGAGTGTTATTTGGTAATTCAAATAAAAGTGTGAAGAAAGGTTATTAGTGCTTTATTCGTCAAATTAATTTGATACTCACGTAACTCACAATCAATTTATTTTGTGCACTACTTGTTTAATGAATAAATCTGGTCTAGGGGGGCCTAGATTTTTTTAATCTATCATAATGTCATGACGAGTATGTTAGTAACGGAATTTTGCATTTGCGACGACAGAAAACACAACATACGCACGCCGTTGCCTATTTCACACTGAGCCCGGGACAAACCAGAGAATGCCCCGTTGCTAGCGTAGAACCGCGATCTGCCCCCACCAGTTTCTATCGCTCGATTGCGACGTAGACGTAGCAGATTGAGGGCAATATGCGAGATGCCCCGGAGCCCGTGTTTCTAAAGCATACTAGTTGTTATCAAACAAATCAGAAAATGTACATACAAATTAGGAATTTATAATAATTTATCTGTTAAAAGAAATTTGTCACAGGTCACTGTTTGTCACGGGAGGGCAGTGCCCCGTTGCCCTACCTGCAGCAGCCGCCACTGGGCATTAGCCGCTGGGAACGCAAGGCAAGCATTCGAAAATTTGAAATTTCCTGACGTTTGTCAGATTCGGTCAGTGTCGTTATTTTGATGAAACCTCCTATGACCCATTCCACGTCAAGCGGGACGAAATTAATTAAAAATATCACCAACTGTTTCTAATTTTCCAGTAATTTTTTTATAGATTCTACGATTAAAATAATAGAACGAATTTTTTTTTAAATTTTTTATCTTCAAAACGTCACGTTATTTTTGAAAATACGTAAAAGTGCGGAAAATGGAAAATTACTGTAGAAATTACTCGTCATGTAATGCATCGTTTGTTAGCGGCACGAAACAGGTTTTTGCGCGTTGACGGGGTGAGGGGAGTAAACAGGGAATTTATTCATTTCTCGATATATTTTCATTTTCAAGCCTGGCTAGCTGTGCATCCATCTCTTTCTAACGTTTTGCGCGGTTCTCTTGATTTCCCCTCTGTCAAATCGTATTTCATCATTTGGTTATTTATTTCGAATTGTGTATCCGATTTTAAAGTGAAAGTAAAAAATAAAATAATATGTGATCGTAATGTGATTTCGATATTTTAGGATTCATTTTAGTCACATAATTGAGATCCAAATGGAGGTTATGTAATATTTGTTTATATTTTAATATTGCATTATTACTCTGATTAATGAGAACTATCACTTTTACTTGCACTACAAATACTTATTTTATTTCTTATATTAAATATCACTATTTTGTCTTTCATTGTCTACTGTAATCTCGCTGCAATTGTTTCGCCAAGAAATGGTACACATTAGTCTGTTCGGGTATAAGCACAAGGTTTATGAGGAGGCGGGATTTTTTGAAAACTTTAAATTGGTGGTGGTGATTTTTTGAGATCCAGTTGGTCGTTAAGAAGATGTAAATGTTTTAAATGTTTTAAATTTGTAAGATATCTCAAGCATGTCTCTTTCGTCAAAATGCAAACGTTTGAACAATTTGTGAATAAAATTGTTTATAAGAAGCGTTAATCGCTGATTGACACTGATTACAGTTAATTAGCTGTGGTGCAAGTAGGCAGTATTCATATATACAACTGCACTTGTAATGTAACACTTAATGGATAATGCATTTTATTTTATTGCTTATGGAATACGTCCGAATAAGAAAGTGTGGTTATTTTATCCATAACTACATTTTTTTTCTCCAGCATATGGTCTCTTTACTAAAAATATTTATACTCTTACCTGTTTACCAGTCATAAAAACAAAACATATATGATAAACGTCATATATCATTTTTACTGATTGATACAATATTGAGTAATATTGCCTTGGTTACGATGTGTCATTACATACTGATATTTCCCGAGCGAAATATTACACGTTCTTATTTCCCGTGGGAAATATGGATTGTCAAAAAGTAACAAGAAAATGTTTGCATTTGTAACATTACATTTCAGAACCAAAATAAAAATTCCAATTCTCAAACTTTCCACTAAATTGAATACAACCAGAAGTAAATGATGAAGAGCTCTCTTCGCGATTCGTTGATGAGACTGCCGTTGTAACTGTTTCCGTACCAAGAGCAGTCTGATCGAATGCAAAATATTTGCATCGACACTGTTCACGAAATGTTGGCTCCTCCATTCGTGAAAATCTGCATCCATTTTTTCATATTCAGATTTAGATTTGGCTAGAATCAAATATGCCTTTTACCGCCTGCGTTAACACGTACGACATTTCAAATTATAAAAAAGTTAGACCAGTCAACTATGATAATTACAAACATGGCCCTTAGCAACATTATTAATAAATTCAAAAAATGCATCCAATATTTTATTATTTTCAGAAGAATATTGCTTTAATCAGAAAAAAAGTGATTACGACGTGGGAAATATGAATATATTTTCCTTGGTTGGCTATAGATCCCTCTCTCTCTTCGCTGTTGGGATGTAACTAGGTAACCTCGGGAAATAATCTCTTCATATTTCCCCAAATGTAATAATAATTATTATACAACGTTCATGAAATTAGTCTTAGACGTTGTATTAGTAACGCGATCATTCGACTGAAAATAATTGATTCGTTTGATTATGCAAAATAATGAAACATTTCGAGAGCTTCCTGAGATAGCTCAAAAGATTACTCGAATAATTGCTTAAATGATTCACTTTATCGCTCATGATCATTGGGATTATCACTCGTATGCTCATTTCATACTCATATGAAATTTGTATAACCTTCTAGGCCATATATTTCTTTCCTGAGGGATTATTTTTATTGTTATTAGTTTACTGTGATAGATTATCTGAATACCAGTGATACTTACTAGCAACCATTCGAGCAATGATTTCAGCAACCATTTGAGAAATCATATGAGTAACCATTCAAATGATCTTTCGAGCAGTTATTTGAAAGAGCTTTCGAGCAATTACTCAAGCGATTGATCGATTATTAATTTAAGTCCCATCCAAATGATTCATATATCACTACGTTGTATGACATTTATCATTAGTTAAATTAAACATTTGTCTTATTCTTTATTTTTATCTTTAGTTACACATGTATTTCAATCCGTTGCGATCATTTTATAAGTTATACTTAGTTTAACAGGTGTTAAATTTACCCAATTTGGAAAAATGGTTCCATCAAGAACAACAAATTATTTGTGTATAAAAAAAATTATCACTAAAACAATTTTCTGAAATGATGTTAGGTTTATTTAGTTTTGTACAGGGTGGGGCGTGGTTTTTTGAAAACGAAATAAAAACACTTTGCACATTTCAAAACTATTTATTGCTATTTTTCTCTTGACACACAACACGGAATATTTGGTATTACACCGTTTACAAAAAAAAACATTATGTAAATGTCGTCTTCAATTGCTAATACACTGATTCAGTCAAATTCTGAAGTTTTCACACCCCACACTGTATAACAAATTCCTGGATTAGTAAAAAAATGCTTTTAAAAATTGAGGACACTGTTACTGTCTAGTTCTTTAAAGATAATTTAGAAAGAAAAAGGAATAATCTTTAAAAATTGGTTCGTCAGATCATGTGTGATGAAGCCAGTAAAAAATACTAAGCCAGTAAATGGCATTTATTAATAAAAATTTAGCCTGCTATATCGTTGAAGCACTCTCCCTGAACAAAACAATTACAATTTACCACTGCGATGTTTTCATTTAGCAATGTCACATATATGCTGATGGCCCTATTCTCACGGATTGTCAAAAACACTTTACAGATAATAAAAAAAAAACATTAAATTAATTAATCACTATCTTGCACACACATCAAATTATATAAAAGGCTGCAGAGGTGACAGAATGTTCCAACCAACGCACCCAGTTGCTGGGTACAGTCGAACTAGCAGAGGTGTATGTAATTCATAATAGCCATATAATAAGAGAAAAGAATAATTAAACCATAGTTAATCAAAACATTCAGTTTTGTTTACTTGATTATGTTTTATTTCAACTAAATCGTCAAGCTAATAATCCAGAGAAATCAACAGAAATGTTCGATTTTCACTTTATAAATCTGATAATTGAAAGTTATGATAAAATACCATGTATTTGATTTTATTATTATAAAATATGTTTCGGCAAAATATAATTACATTACAAAATAAGTAGGTTATGTTATCAATTATCACAGAAGTTTTGTTTTATTTTGACTTAAAATTGAGTGTCGTTTCTATTAAAATAGCACTTTATACAAATTTATGGTATCAAATATGGTTTGTAAAGTGGTTAAACATATAAAAATGGTTCAATTTATACTTTTTATTTCACCATTTATTCAGGGCCAATAGGTGTACACTGTTAAATTGATTTAAATACAGCCTCAAATGCTAGATGACGAGGGGGCATGCGGAACATTGTAAATCGAGTGGAAATTTTTATTTGAGCTCTCCCAGGCAATTTCGTGAAAATCTAACTTCATAGAAATGTTCAGGGGGCAAAAATAGGTCCGGTGTGCATCGGTTTTGCAAATTCGTGACGAACCAATTTTTGAAGATTATTTCGAAATTGAAAAAAATTGCAATTATCATGATTTTTTTTCGGAAAAATCCTAATAGCTAGAATCACAAGCGATGCACACAGGTCCTTAAATGGGCTCAAGATTATGTGTGAATTTTTTCGTAACTCTAGCTTTTCTGGGAAGGCTGGAATAAAAAATGACGATTTCCGTACATAAAAATTGACCCTTAAATAATAATTATTTATACCAATTATATTAGTTATTACAAAAACTAATTTATTGCATAAATAATCTATGTTTCATAAGCTTTACAATGAGTATTTTATGGTGTTTGTATGATAAATGCAACCGATGATATGAATATTTATATGAGACCAATGTTCCTATTTTTCGCTCTTTTGCATATTTTTTTCAAAAATTGCAACGTTTAAAATATTGAAAATAATTTGTTTTTTTAAATGTTTCCCTCGTTTATTTTTGTCGTAGAATCAGTAAGAAAATAATCAGAGAAATCGGAAAACATGATGTCTATAAGGTGTCCCACTTGACGTGGGATGACTCCTATGCAGTGACGAATTTATTTTGGCGCACGAGCACTGAGACTAAACGGCCTGCCGTACCAAACCATACACCCTCACTAGAATGATACTTTAAATTAAATAATTTCGCCCGACTTTTAAAAATAGAGAGAGCATGTTCTCGGAGTAACAATAACATTTTTAAACATGTTATATACATAATATGGTTAATTATACACTGACATATTTCACATAATCTACCTAAAATGTCTAGGTAATATTTTGGAAATTATAATTAGGTAACTATTTAATTATTGTTTGCATTTTTAAATAACCTCTGTTGTTTAACGATATTTAGAAATTCAAGAAATGTTCTGATTTCTGAATTAACATTTTAGACGAATATGTTTTAACTGTTTTTTAATACCGGTCAATTGTTGGCCTTAATGACCAATTTGAATGAAAGTAAATACCTATTTTATTTTAAAAATTGAACAATATAAAAATAATCAGAATGCATTGATAAATAAATCCTCCAATTGTAGAATAAAATTCTGTGATCTGTAACGTAAAAGAATTTAAAGTGTGCATCGACACATAGGCATCGGTGTATTGTGTAGAAAAACGGCAGAAACTGCACTCACACTCGTGACGACGTAGCGCTTGCATTAATCTTCATAATCTGAAAATCTACGGCTGGTCGATTTTGCAGATACGAGGTTGCTTAGTAAACATATATTAAATAAATATAAATTCCCGCATTTATCGGCCTTATACTGAGTGCTTATTAATATTACTACCTATTAGTCTGTTATATATTTATTATAAAAAAATGCGCAATATTTACTTTTAAGAAAATAAAATGTTATCATTTTTGTTCAATTAAATTTAACGGTACGGCCCGGCCGACCCTGCCGTCCCTGACGAGCCGTCACTGCCCCTATGTAAGTTGAACAAACATTTTCAGGAAACACAAAAATTGTTTAAAAAAATTAGTTAAGTAGTTTTTTTCAAACAATGTTTTTGATGAACTACATAGGAGGTTTCATAAATTCATCAAGCTGATAACGTAGAGTCCCTTGATAATAAAACCCTATTTTGTAAAAATCACATAGCAGGTTCCATTAATACGACGATTTATTCTTTCGTTTTTCGAAATCTTTAAAAAATCGCCAAAAATCCATTTTCAGGCCGATTTTATTGCGTATTCGTGTGCATTTACATCTTGCAGTCGCAATTTTGACGCACCTTGCACCCTTGATACTTGTATGCACCGAGGATAATTTTATATTGAGCTACACAAGACAACAGTTATCAAAATTAAGAATTTTTATATAAGTGCTCTTGCACATTTTCCATGACAGCATTATTGTGATGATTGGTTCAAAAATACTGAACCTGAATTCCCTGGGTCTGTCAACTTGGCCCCCCCAACTCAAAATTTTCAAATAAAAAATATTGCGCCCGAAAGGTCTTAACTTGCGCTCACTTGCGCCCAAATATTAAAACTTGCGCTGTTAAGGGTAGAAAGTTATAGCGATTTGAAAATAGGGGGGGCTAAGTTGACGCCAGCCCCCCCATCTGGGAATTTTTAACTTTTTCTTTCATAAATACATTCTATGGAACTTGCGCTGTCGATACCACCTAATTTTACAAGTTGCGCTGCAAAAATACACCCCCTATAAACGAAATAAAGGAGGGTGCCAGCCCCCCCCACTTTACATTTTTTAAGTTTTATTGCATTGTACACAAAGCTTAGAAGTTGCGCTCACTTGCGCCATCGAAATTTCTTCAATTTCAGTTCTCATGAAAAAGTTATGGCATATTTTATATATACTCGAATCCAGTGCGCGTATTCCCATAATCTCCATGCAACTACAGAAGAGTAATACAATAAACATACTTAACTCACAACTACTGTCCATCTTCGTCGAAAAGCATACATTATACAACCAAAACAGTAATTTTCTATAATATTTGTATATTTATTCCAGTGCCGCATCATGGTGGAAATATATATTTTTATTATTACTTAAATAATTTTATTTCCAAAACATATAACAATAATTCGATTCAATTAATAAATATAACTTCAACAATGCATTTAAAATGCATTTCTGCCGATTAGAAAAGTTGCGCTGTTTTCCCAGTAGCGTTACAAATAATTTATTATTTAATTTAATTAAATATTTTCAAAACCAAACGTGAAAATTTAATTTTTTTAAGTGATTTTACTTAAACAATGCAAAGGAAATGCATCTATGCCAATGAGAAAAGTTGCGCTGTTTTCCCAGTGGCGTCACAATTAATTTATTATAATTTAATTAAATTAAATATTTTTCAAACCAAACAGAAAATTTTGAATTTTCTAAGTGATATTACTTTAACAATGCAAAGGAAATGCATTTATGCTAATGAGAAAAGTTGCGCTGTTTTCCCAGTGGCGTCAAAATTAATTTATTATTATTGAATTATATTAAATATTTTCAAAACCAAACGGAAAATTTTGAATTTTCTAAGTGATATTACTTTAACAATGGATAGGAAATGCATTTATGCTAATAAGAAAAGTTGCGCTGTTTTCCCAGTGGCGTCACAATTAATTTATTATTATTGAATTAAATTAAATATTTTCAAAACCAAACGGGAAACTTTGAATTTTCTAAGTGATATAACTTTAACAATGAATAGGAAATGCATTTATGCTAATAAGAAAAGTTGCGCTGTTTTCCCAGTGGCGTCACAATTAATTTATTATTATTGAATTAAATTAAATGTTTTCAAAACCAAACAATAAATTTTGAATTTTCTAAGTGATATTACTTTAACAATGCATAGGAAATGCATTTATGCTAATAAGAAAAGTTGCGCTGTTTTCCCAGTGGCGTCGCAATTAATATATTATTATTGAATTAAATTAAATATTTTCAAAACCAAACGGGAAACTTTGAATTTTCTAAGTGATATTACTTTAACAATGCATAAAAAAATGCATTTATGCTAATGAGAAAAGTTGCACTGTTTTCCCAGTGGCGTCACAATTAATTTATTATTATTGAATTATATTAAATATTTTCAAAACCAAACAAGAAACTTTGAATTTTCTAAGTGATAATACTTTAAAAATAAATACAAAATGCATTTATGCTAATGAGAAAAGTTGCGCTGTTTTCCCAGTGGCGTCACAATTAACTAATTATTATTGAATTAAATTAAATATTTTTAAAACCAAACGGAAATTTTTGAATTTTCTAAGTGATATTACTTTAACAATGCACAAAAAATGCATTTATGCTAATGAGAAATGTTGCGCTGTTTTCCCAGTGGCGTCACAATTAATTTATTATTATTGAATTAAATTAAATATTTTCAAAACCAAACAAAAAATTTTGAATTTTCTAAGTGATATTACTTTAAAAATGCATAGGAAATGTATTTATGCTAATGAGAAAAGTTGCGCTGTTTTCCCAGTGGCGTCACAATTAATTTATTATTATTGAATTAATTTAAATATTTTCAAAACCAAACGGGAAACTTTAAATTTTCTAAGTGATATTACTTTAACAATGCATAGGAAATGTATTTATGCTAATGAGAAAAGTTGCGCTGTTTTCCCAGTGGCGACACAATTAATTTATTATTATTGAATTAAATTAAATATTTTCAAAACCAAACAGAAAATTTTGAATTTTCTAAGTGATATTACTTTAACAATGCAAAGGAAATGCATTTATGCTAATGAGAAAAGTTGCGCTGTTTTCCCAGTGGCGTCACAATTAATTTATTATTATTGAATAAAATTAAATATTTTCAAAACCAAACAGGAAACTTTAAATTTTCTAAGTGATATTACTTTAACAATGCATCGGAAATGCATTTATGCTAATGAGAAAAGTTGCGCTGTTTTCCCAGTGGCGTCACAATTAATTTATTATTTTTGAATTAAATTGAATATTTTCAAAACCAAACGGGAAACATTGAATTTTCTAAGTGATATAACTTTAACAAAGAATAGGAAATGCATTTATGCTAATGAGAAAAGTTGCGCTGTTTTCCCAGTGGCGTCACAATTAATTTATTATTATTGAATTAAATTAAATATTTTCAAAACCAATCGGAAAATTTTGAATTTTCTAAGTGATATTACTCTAACAATGCATAGGAAATGCATTTATGCTAATGAGAAAAGTTGCGCTGTTTTCCCAGTGGCGTCACAATTAATTTATTATTATTGAATTATATTAAATATTTTCAAAACCAAACACAAAATTTTGAATTTTCTAAGTGATATTACTTTAACAATGCATAGGAAATGCATTTATGCTAATGAGTAAAGTTGCGCTGTTTTCCCAGTGGCGTCACAATTAATTTATTATTATTGAATTAAATTAAATATTTTCAAAACCAAACAGAAAATTTTGAATTTTCTAAGTGATATTACTTTAACAATGCATAGGAAATGCATTTATGCTAATGAGAAAAGTTGCGCTGTTTTCCCAGTGGCGTCACAATTAATTTATTATTATTGAATTAAATTAAATATTTTCAAAACTAAACAGAAAATTTTGAATTTTCTAAGTTATTACTTTAACAATGCATAGGAAATGCATTTATGCTAATGAGAAAAGTTGTGCTGTTTTCCCAGGAGCGAAAACAAAAAACAAAAATAAAACAAAATTGCAGTTTGTGTAATAATAAATTATTATTTGAAACACAGTTAAACAATTTCATATTCATACAACCCGTTAACACGGACAGTAAAACATTGAATTTAGTAATTCATTTAGAAAATATTCCGTTTAAACTAAATGTACAGAACAAACTGTTTATTTTACGTGGTGTTGTGGGTTTTATACCGGGTCATTTTATAGCATTTTGCAGAAGACATAATGGCTTATGGGAGGAATACAATGACTTGCTTCCAAGCAAAAATCATTGTTCAAGATCAAAAGAAGTAGAGGTTAATATGTTCCTATATACAATGTAGGGTGACCGACGGGAACCATCTGTTTTTGGGAATGATAACTGACGCCACTGGGAAAACAGCGGAACTTTTCTCATTAGCATAAATGCATTTCCTATGCATTGTTAAAGTAATATCCCTTAGAAAATTCAAAATTTTCCGTTTGGTTTTGAAAATATTTAATTTAATTCAATAATAATAAATTAATTGTGACGCCACTGGGAAAACAACGCAACTTTTCTTATTAGAATAAATGCATTTCCTATTTATTGTTAAAGTAATATCACTTAGAAAATTCAAAGTTTCCCGTTATGTTTTGAAAATATTTAATTTAATTCAATAATAATAAATTAATTGTGACGCCACTGGGAAAACAGCGCAACTTTTCTCATTAGCATAAATGCATTTCCTATTCATTGTTAAAGTAATATTACTTAGAAAATTCAAAGTTTCCCGTTTGGTTTTGAAAATATTTAATTTAATTCAATAATAATAAATTAATTGTGACGCCACTGGGAAAACAGCGCAACTTTTCTCATTAGCATAAATGCATTTCCTATTTATTGTTAAAGTAATATCACTTAGAAAATTCAAAGTTTCCCGTTTTGTTTTGAAAATATTTAATTTAATTCAATAATAATAAATTAATTGTGACGCCACTGGGAAAACAGCGCAACTTTACTCATTAGCATAAATGCATTTCCTATGCACTGTTAAAGTAATATCACTTAGAAAATTCAAAATTTTCTGTTTGGTTTTGAAAACATTTAATTTAATTCAATAATAATAAATTAATTGTGACGCCACTGGGAAAACAGCACAACTTTTCTCATTAGCATAAATGCATTTCCTATTCATTGTTAAAGTAATATTACTTAAAAAATTCAAAGTTTCCCGTTTGGTTTTGAAAATATTTAATTTAATTCAATAATAATAAATTAATTGTGACGCCAGTGGGAAAACAGCGCAACTTTTCTCATTATCATAAATGCATTTTCTATGCATTGTTGAAGTAATATCACTTAGAAAATTCAAAATTTTCTGTTTGGTTTTGAAAACATTTAATTTAATTCAAAAATAATAAATTAATTGTGACGCCACTGGGAAAACAGCGCAACTTTTCTCATTAGCATAAATGCATTTCCTATGCATTGTTAAAGTAATATCACTTAGAGAATTAAAAATTTTCCGTTTGGTTTGAAAAATATTTAATTTAATTAAATAATAATAAATTAATTGTGACGCCACTGGGAAAACAGCGCAACTTTTCTCATTGGCATAGATGCATTTCTTATGCATTGTTTTAGTAAAATCACTTAAAAAATTTAAATTTTCACGTTTGGTTTTAAAAATATTTAATTAAATTAAATAATAAATTATTTGTAACGCTACTGGGAAAACAGCGCAACTTTTCTAATCAGCAGAAATGCATTTTAAATACATTGTTAAAGTTATATTTATTAATTGAATCGAATTATTGTTATTTGTTCTGGAAATAAAATTATTTAAGTAATAATAAAAATATATATTTCCACCATGATACGGCACTGGAATAAATATGCAAAAATTATAGAAAATTACTGTTTTGGTTGTATTGTGTATGCTTTTCGACGAAGATGGACAGTGGTTGTGAGTTAAGTATGTTTATTGTATTACTCTTCTGTAGTTGCATGGAGATTATGGGAATACGCGCAATGGATTCGAGTATATATAAAATATGCCATAACTTTTTCATGAGAACTGATATTGAAGAAATTTCGATGGCGCAAGTGAGCGCAACTTCTAAGCTTTGTGTACAATGCAATAAAACTTAAAAAATGTAAAGTGGGGGGGCTGGCACCCTCCTTTATTTTGTTTATAGGGGGTGTATTTTTGCAGCGCAACTTGTAAAATTAGGTGGTATCGACAGCGCAAGTTCCATAGAATGTATTTATGAAAGAAAAAGTTAAAAATTCCGAGATGGGGGGGCTGGCGTCAACTTAGCCCCCCCTATTTTCAAATCGCTATAACTTTCTACCCTTAACAGCGCAAGTTTTAATATTTGGGCGCAAGTGAGCGCAAGTTAAGACCTTTCGGGCGCAATATTTTTTATTTGAAAATTTTGAGTTGGGGGGGCCAAGTTGACAGACGCGAATTCCCTCCTAGATCATGTGACATTACCGTATGTGACTTCTTTTTGTAGTCATTTTTTAAAAACTCCATATTTTAAGTGCGCGTTAACAACTTGGTTGACCTACAGGAGAGAATTACAAAAAAAATAATGAAATTTGCCAGAATCCTTTAATGTTGCAAAATGTTTTTAATTAGGCGAAAGAGTGAAAGATGCCTGGATAGTGGCGGTGGGCATTTTCAACACTTACTTTGACTATTGTTCTTTAAAATAAATTTTGTTTGGCTACCTCTTCGATTAAATTAATACCTGACATGTCATCGTTTAACCGCAACTAGCGTTTCACGTGTGTGATCTTAGTGCAGACATGACTCGAGATTTCCAACGCTAACTTCGTCTTCGATTTTTGTTGTACGGTCGTTATAATTTTGATTACATATTCACTCTTACGTTTTTGTATAAATTATGATTAAATGATTGCAGTCATTGTATAACCGACACCGTTACTCACCGTCAGAACTTTTGGCGGATTGCTATCTCGTAACTGAATCATGTAACTCTTTTAAGCTGGCTTACTGAACCAAACAGTCAATGATTTTTCAAAACCGAAACATGGTTTTGTTATTTTTTTAAAATCAGTATTAATCACATTGTAATCAAACTGTTATTTGTTTTAATTTACAGAACTTAAATAAAATTGTGATTTTTTTATTTTTTATAAATCTGACTATCAATCATTTTTCCACGAGTTTTACGTAAAAACAAATGTTTTTATTGTTTTTGACATTTTTAAGAGCCTGTAATTCTATTCAGAATAAATCAATTTTAATTTTTCCAAATTAAAACAAAATTCAGTAATTCCTTTAAAATATTATTTTATTATTATTTGTAAATGAAAAATGTACTTTTAATTATTTGAACCCTATGCTGGAACAACGTTGTAACTGCCAATATGTGTAAAAGCGGTATTTCCGTGAAAGAATGTGGACTCATAGGAAATTTTTCTGGTGGTTTTCTAGTGCCATTTCGATCAGTCGAGTTTGGTTATTTTGTGGAACAACGTTGTATGCGCCGTCACAGCTTTTAGTTTCCCGCGCGTTTGCTTTAATTACATATGTCAATTTCTATGAAAATATTAACAGCGATGCCTAAAAATATGTACTGCATTTAATTTTTATTTCATTTCATGAATAAAAATACGTCTTTCATTTTCACTTGTACTTTGTTTTTAATCTTAAAACAACGTTATAACCGCCTAGTTCCGTAAAACAGTGTTGTAACCGACGTGGTTGTACAACGTTGTTTGATTGAAATGAGGAAAATATGCTCGTAAATCACAATTCTATATATGGTCCTGTCTGCAGTGCCTATCATATGGTTGAGTTCTTGTTTCCTTGTCATATTTGGCATATATTTACGATTTGTTTTTTTCGATTTTCCAACAAAACAATATTTGGCGTTTACAAAGTTGTTCCAGCATAGCATTCATTTGTCTACAGGTTTTATAATGAAATATTTATTTTATGTTTTATGTCTCTTACAAAATCAAAACAAAGTTAATTAAATTCTTAAAAATCTCTAATTACATCAACATTTATTTTTTCTACTCCTATTGAGAACTAACGCATTTGAATGCGCTACCTGGTGACAGGAAAAAATATTATAGAAAAGAGTTATAAACAACGTGTGCGTATTGAGAGTGTTTTGTTGTGCTTTATTTGTCTCATATATGTTAAAATTAAACCCAAAAAGTGTAAAATCGCAGACAAACTGTTGCTTATAGGGGCGCAATTACATAGCAGGTTGAAATATAGCACTTAGCATCCATAGATTTCCAAACCGTGCATAGAATTATAATCTTCAATTCTATGCACGGTTTGGAAATCTATGGATGCTAAGTGCTATATTTCAACCTGCTATGTAATTTTGCATTGGTGTTGCAGTAACTAATGAAAATGGAAATCATTTTTAATAAGTGAATTAAATGTTAGTGAAAACGAGTGGCGCAGATTACATATTGAAGAAAAATTAATTGTGGTAAAAATTAATTTTATTTTTCATTACCCCGCAGCGTATTGATTTTCCCGGTTTATTATGAATAACATTAAAATTATCATCTTCAAAAAAGGTCACCTTTCGAGGAAAAATGTAAGGTGTGCCATTTACTACAAACATCTATGTTTCAATTTTGCACTGGTATAAACATATTACTAAATTTTCCTTAATTAAAAGCCGGAATAGCTGATCGAGAGTACGCATTGTTCCGTGTGACGCCAACGCCTTCATCGGTCATGTAACTTCTCGATTCTGATATGTCATATGGGTCTATCACTGATTCCTAAATTTAATACATTATATGTGATTTTTTATTATGTGTTCGTGCCATAGAACCCATTGTAGTTCTAGAGTTATATTAGGTATAGTGGAATTTTTCAAATTAGGCACTGTCATGCACAGAACGAGCGCCGGTCCTGTATTTCCGCTGCTCAAAAAATGAGAAAGTGGAACCTGACTACGTTGGGCGCACATTTATTTGAAAGAAAGGAACTTGCGCGCACATGCCATGCATCGGACGAGGACCCTTCGGGATTTCAATGGTGTTATCTCTGTGAGAGCCAGCACGTCTACATTCGGGAAATGGTCTTCTACTGCGTAAGTGCCTAATTTGGGTAATACATCTATATACTGTAACTCTAGAACTGTAATGGTTTCTATGGCAACGACCACATAACAAAAAATACTTAACAGATTGAGTGCATGCGCCGTGGAGTACAACCTGGAATACGTGAATCTGACAAAAAGGCAGAAATTCCAAATTTTATACGCTCGACTTGCGTTAATTTTATACGCTCGACTTGCGTTATAGAGTAAATCAGTGCAACGACCGAATGACCCTCCCGGATGTGTCAATTCCGACGTAAATCAGTGCCCCCGGCACGTAAAGACCACTCGCGACGTACATCTTAAAACATTCTACGGTCGTCTTGCGTTATAAAGACTGAACGGGGCCCTCGGACGGGTCAACTCCGACGTAAATCAGTGCGCCCGGCATGTAAAGACTACTTGGGGCGCTTAAAAGTGCAAAATGAAATAGTTAATTATAAATGGAAATTAAAACTTTTCTCATTTTGAATAAACGGTTAATAGTACTAACATGAAATTTAGAAAATTTAAATGGTTCTAGTTGGTGAATATTTCTATAGAGTTAAAAAAATTTCTTACTCTTCATCTCCGAAAAAATGACACAAACTTTACAAATTTAAATGGGACACCCTGTATGTTTATAGATTTTTATACAGATAATTAGAAGACAAATTTAATGATTTATTGATACATATTGCAGTAATAATTAAATCAAATAATCACTAAGAGATGGACTAACAAAAGAAAAAATAATCATAAACAATATTACGTCTAATATGATTTTTTTGTTGTTAATTCGAAATATCATAAATAATCACTGTCTAATGGAATAACAAAAAAAAAACAATCATAAACGTCAAATATTCATGTGAATTGTTTGTTGTCAATTAGAAAGTCTCGTGTACTCGAAATCTTTCGACGAGATTTGAATTTTGTATGAATGAAAGTGGAAATTAGTTTAAACATCTTATGGTTTCAGTGTGTAAAATTTTAATTTATTATGTTGCTTGTTTTGTTAGATTGTTCCTACATTATCTTGTCAATTGATGCGACAATGATTATTTCATTTAATTATTACTGCATCATGCTTCAATAAAACCCCATATAATATGGAATCATTAAATTTCTGTTTTAATTATCTTTAGAAAGATATGTGGATATACAGAGTGTCCCATTTAAATGTTTAAAGTTAGTGTCATGAAAAGTTGAAAAAAAACTAATGGCATCATATTGATTACCATTTTGAGCCATTTAAATGTTTCAAATTTCATATTTGTACTATTAACCGTTTATCAGATGTTGCGTGTCTACTATCTCGTGGATGTAGAATATATGTGTACAGTCGTAGAAAAAGTATAGTGTACAATTCGCATGAAATATTTCCCACTCATATGAATTGCTGCATTCGCCTGCGGCTTGTGCAGCAAGTTTCATACTAATAGAAAATGGTATCATTCCATATTCATTGTACAAAGTATATTGTACAATGAATATGGAATGATACCATACTCCATTCATTTTAAAATTAATGTAACTAGAAGCCTGGTTTATACGTCTGAAATGGCGGAATCTGGTAAAATTTTTGTGCGCAGAATTTAAAATATTTGGGGGGAAACTCATGTTGATCTGAAATCGGTTACACCAACATTCATTTTTAAAGGATAAGTATTCAACAGAGTTGTTATGTTTAAAACAATTTGTTTTAAAACAGTGTTTTAAACGTGTTTAAAAACAGTGTTCTAAACATGTTTAAAAACAGCCGTCGTGTTTTAAACGGTTTTGTTTTAAACATGTTTTAAATGTTAAATTTGTTTAAAACATGTTTTAAACGTTGAATTTGTTGAAAAAGTTTTTTTTTTATTAACTTACATTTACTAAACTATACTTTATACTACTTTATTAAGATTTTTTGATTACGTTTTTAAATTTTAGCTAAATTGTTGAAGATATATTTAATTACATTATTCAACATAAAATTTTATTACAATAAAATATCACAATTGTGAGTGTAATTTAAAATGTGTTTTGAATATGTTTTGTTTTAAACACGTTTTAAACGTTTTCAAACATGTTTTAAACACATTTTAAACATGTTTTTAATTGTTATTGTCTTAAACGTTGTTTCATTGAAAAAAAACACATTTTGTAAAAAAAAACAGTTTGTTTTAATTAAAATGAATAAAACGTTTTTTAACAACCCTGGTATTCAAATAAAGCTATTGAGCAACAGTATTTTAAGTTAATTGTTACTTTGAATATCATATGACTATTATTTACAATATTTTTCAATAATAATAAAGAACTTTATTATTTGTAAAATTAACTAACTACAAAATTATTAATTAATAATTCAGAAACAGTGTTTTCTTTGCTCAAGAAATAATAATCGATTATTTCCTATGATCTTATTTTATCTGTGTTTGCAGAAAAGTTTGTCAACCTTACAATTTAACAAAAAAAAAATGCACGTACTTTTCAAAATTTGGTGATATTTACTGTGCAATAGAAGTTTAAAGACACTTAGGCCGAGTGTATCTTGCGCTCGACCTTATAGTGGCAAAATGTACGCGCAATATAAAAACATACAGATCTAAGGGTGACTTAATAGACAAACATATGTACAGTTGCGAGAGAAAAAAAACTAGTACAGCAAGGAGCTTTGGCCACTTTAAAAATATCGTTTTGTTTTCTTGTAAAACAAACTTGTCATGTACAGGTTAACAATAATTTTTGTAAATAAAACACTGTTTATCACTTTGTTTGTATAATAATTGGTTTATTTGGTGACTATAGTTTCGATACTACACGTATCATTATCAAACCGTTAGTAACAAAAAACTACAAAGGAACATTATTTATATATAATGATACGTGTAGTATCGAAACTATAGTCACCAAATAAACCAATTGTTATACAAACAAAGTGATAAACAGTGTTTTATTTATGTTCAACAATGTATAACGAAGTAGAAGCCTCTATAATCAGTGAATTAATAATTTTTGTCTTGGCCAACTCTTGATGACATGCACTTCATTAGCAATGTCTCTAATGCTAATACCGTCTCTAAACAGGTCGTTATTATCGCTTTTTGCTTTTCAGTCAGTTGAGGCATGTCGCAGATTTCTCAAAGTGAGTCCAGTTTACATAGCAAAATATTTGGCTGTACTAGTTTTTTTCTCTCGCAACTGTATTTGTTATATAAACCCTTTCTCTTAAAGAAGGACCCGGCAAATGGATTTTTCTTCACATTCAGTCATCTTTGAATAAGTATCACGCCTCAGTTTCTTCTTAGGCCGTGTTTTAACTTCTCCTGTTGATTCCATTTCAGCAATAATTTTAAACATAGATGAAATTGATATTCCCACATCAGCAGCCGCAAGATTTTTCGCTTCGCCTTTTACACATACTTCCCACATACTTGTACTTTAAATAAATGTTGAGGGCCATTAGCTTCTACCCATCTTGAGATAGTTTCCCTTATTGATTTTTAAAAGAAGAAACAGTCGTTAGTTTTTCGTTATTAGACATAATAACCAATCATTTGGAAACAGTATAAATGAAATTGCCAATTCTTGGTTGCAGAATACTTCAAACATTAAAAGTGTGATTCTTTTCGGAATCTACAACAAGTTAATCTTACAAAGACTATATCAAACACTCATTGAAACAACTACTTCCCGAGCTAATACCCCGACGGACATTGAATTATACAACAAGTGTTTGCTGTTACATACAGTAACCTACTGCAAATGTAACAATTTGGGTGAAATTATTCAGGCCATCTATAGGCGCGTTTCGAGATTTGTCTCTCATCAGTATAGCTTTGCCGTTCCCTCTAAACAATTTGACACCTTAGACTGGCAGCTACGTTAGCTTGCTAGTCTAACGTGTCAAATTGTTTAGAGGGAACGGCAAAGCTATAGATAGCCTGAATAATTTGACCCAAATTGTTACATTTGCAATAGGTTACTGTATGTAACAGCAAACACTTGTTGTATAATTCAATATCCGTCGGGGTATTAGCTCGGGAAGTAGTTGTTTCAATAAGTGTTTGATATAGTCTTTGTAAGACTAACTTGTTCTATATTGCGAAAAGAATCGCACTTTTAACACAGTAACAATTGTGACAATTCATTTTCCACTATAAGTGAGAGTGAGTAGGGAATAGAACGAATTGTCTATTTATCAGCTTTGTAACTTTTCTTCGAATTTCGTCTAATCAGCGATGAGGATCAAGTAAGCCCTTTGTTTCCCTAACATTAATCTTAACGCGAATAAAGTATATTCTAGGTTATCGATGTTAAAAAAATTATTATTTGCGTGTATTTTAGAATTTCGTGCTTCTTGACCTCAATGAAATGTTTATCTTGAAGCGTTTCTACAGAATGTAATGTTTTAGTAATAGAATAGTGCAGTTTCGAGATTTGTTTACTATCTTTACACTTATTTCTAATATGTCCACATAATTTCGATACGCGATTAAATAATCTACAATTTTGGTTAAAGTACCTTTTATATCTTTAAAAATACTGTTTAATACAAGCTCTCAAAATTAAACTTTCGTCGATTAATTAAATTTTTACGATTTTAAAAAATAGAAACAAAGTGTGATCATTTAAGCACAAAGATATTTTTCAATAACTTAATAATTGCGTCTTATACGTACACTCAAAGTTAAAAAAGTTTGTGAGTTAATCTGCTCTGATTATCATTAAAAAAATGTGTTAATAAAAGCCAAGGATATATTGCTTATAATTGGTTAAAATAATTAATAAAAAAATGCTTTTCAGTGAACTTTCATTCACTGAAAAGCACTTCTTTATTAATTATTTTAACCAATAATATTAATATAAACGTTTTCTTATCAGTAATAAAATTATTATATACACCTAAAATTCATTTCTGTACCATCTGATGACTAAATCCGTGGTTACTCTACCTATCGGTTTTTTTTATCAAATACTGCAAATAAATGATATCATTTCCTATTAAGAAATAATATTATTTGAAACCGATAACGCGTACACCCATCTTATCGTTTCGAAACTGTTCAGTACCAAAAACTTGTTAACGAAACCCGCACGAAAAGGCACCGAAAAATCATGAAACCGTTTATTTCATTCTGGATCTTTGCAGTTTTTGCAGTAACTTGTGAGTACTTTTATAGTTTGATTATTTTAGAGAGAGAAAAACGCGTAATTTATAAAATCAGTTAGTGGGCTATCTTTGTTTGCGTAATGATGGATTCATTAGTCTCCTTCAGAACAAACCGCCCTGATCTGTGGCCATCATCGACTACGAAATTATCTAATACAATTCATTTACTGTGGATGAATGTTTTTGCCAATTTCTATCGATTTAAACGTCCCACCGGTTTCTACTGAAGACCATTATGTACCTACAAACTAGCCCACAATCATAAAGACTTGTCCACGGATTTGAACCGTAGTGCAAGTCTATCGGGAAATTAAACCCTACTAACGCTATAAAATATTACATAAGTTTGACACGAATGTGTCCACTATCACACAGTACGCGTATTTGATCCGACACTGTAAAAACCGCGGTTAAGTCTAACCAGAGTGATTAAAATAAACTGTTTTTATTTTAATAAAAAAGGACAGCATTTAAAACATAGTTTATAAATAAAGTTATTCGAAGTACCAACTAAAATATACTATTTAAAGTAATAAATAATGTGTATTTAATAAAAAAATAATTGTTATATTGAGATAACATTACCATGTTATATGTAATGATTAATTTGAAAAATATTCAATTATTTTGCTAAAAGTTGAAAAATTTAAAAAAAAACTGTAAAGTACATTCACTAGATCAGTTATGAACTACCTTTTTACCGACCGCACGCTAATGTGAGGTATTGTATCGGTCGATAATTGACCCTTTTGTCATTGTTATCTCAATGGCGTTGGTATGTCCGTTTGTCCTGCTGTTGAACGATTTTATCGAAAACTGCTCATATTTTAATAAAGTTTTCTATTTGGGTTCTACTCCATTATTTCTGAAAAAGATCAACTTTTAGGTTACACACGGAAACCGGAAGTTTTCTTCGTAACTTGGAAATTATTAATTTAATTGAAAAATCTTTCAAATGAAAGTTATAAAGAATTAAAAAATAAACATTTAGTCATGATTTAATAAAGAAAACACTTGGTTAAATTTCACTAATATATTAGTGAAATTTAACCAAGTGTTTTCTTTATTAAATCAAAGTTAAATATGTTTCACCACCTGAAAGATGAGAAACTTGTTCAAGATAAACATTTAGTCTTCTTCGTATCTTCGTACCTTAGAAATTATTAATTTAATTGAAAAATCTGTCAAATAAAAGTTATTGAGAATTAAGAAATGACTTTTAGTATCAAAGTTAATTTGAAAAAATATGAATTTTTAAAAACTTTCAATTTATTTTACTGCTCTATCTGCGAAAATTCAAAATAAGAGATAGAAATAATAGATATGATATATCAATTGTGCAACATTTAAAAAATTATAATGTTGTGCCGGCCCTAATATTATGTTTGTCTAAAATGGCCACAGTAAACACATTTATTTTTCATATTTGACTCAAAAGAAAATAATATATGTGGTTTAAAACATCACTTGAAATAAACGTTTCAGGCTTTTCTAAACTAGAAAATTTACTTCATTCCTAATCAAGGAGTGGAAACACTCGTTAGAGGTACATACAGGGTGGGGCAGAAAAACCTATCTGATTTCAAAACGTTATAAAATTAAAACCACTCAACTTGACAAAAACAATTTTTTATTAACATATCGCAATTTTTATGCCATTTTTAAATTTAAGTTTTGAAAAGCACATCACTCAAATGTCGTCCTTGGGAGCGGATACACTGATTTAGGCGCTCGCGGTAGCTTTCCATGACTTTCACCGTCATTTCCACAGGAATTTCTTCAATTGCCCGAGCAATTTCCCTTCGAAAGCAAGAAGGGTCCTTGGTCGATGCTGGAATACCTTCGTTTTGAGGTAACCCCAAAGGAAGAAGTCACATGGAGTGAGATCCGGTGAGCGCGGCGGCCAGCCAATATCACCTCTCAGAGAAATGAGGCGTCTGGGAAACATTTCCCTGAGAATGTCCATTGATCGTCGCGATGTGTGGGCGGTTGCACCATCCTGTTGAAACCACACATTTTCCACGCCATTTTCTTCCATTTTGGGTTGAAGAAAATTTTCCAGCATGAAACAATAGCGCTCGCTGTTAACCGTTACGGTTTGCCCATTTTCTTCAAAAAAGTAAGGCCCCCAGACGCCTAGGCGGGAAAGAGCACACCACACAGTCACTTTTGGGCTATGGAGGGGTTTCTGATGGATTTCCCGAGGATTTTCGTCACTCCAATATCGAAAATTCTGCCTGTTTACGGCGCCACAAAGGTGAAAATGGGCTTCGTCCGTGAAGAGCACATCATCGTCTATTGGGAGTTCTCGGAGATCGCGACACAGGTTCATACGGGTTTCAAAATCCCTTTCAATTAATTCCTGTGCAACAACCATTTTGTAGGGATGCATTTTGAGGTCCCGGTGCAAAATTCGCCGAATACTGCGGTTGGAAATCGCCAAAGCGAGCGAATGTTTTCGTGCCGAACGACGCGGGGAACGTTCAATCGCGGCTCTCACATTGGCCACGTTTTCAGGTCCTGTTGCTGTCCTGGAACGTCCAGGCGTCTTCTTTTTCAATGCTCAACCCGTCTGTCGAAAATTTGACACCCACACTTTAATCGTAGCGTGATGTGGAACAGGATCATGACGCCCGAGTCCGAAATGAATTCGAAAAGCACGTTGTGTAGCAATTATCGAACCGCCGTTTTCGATAAACCGCTTAATAACAAAAGCACGATGTTCACCAGACCAAGGCATGCTGACTAATGACAAATGGCATAAAACCGGCTTTCTAACGGTTTTTACCCCACTACTCTACCTGTTCCCTCTTCTGAGAAAAAGGGATTTGAAATCGGATAGCTTTTTCTGCCCCTCCCTGTATTAAACGTTTTTAAAAGAAACATAAATAACTGAAATAGTATCTTCACGAAAAATTGTCAAAGACAAGTGATATATGATTACAAAAAAAATCCGTTTCTAATGATGACATAGCCAACTTTGGCTTAGATTTAAGAAAATATAGGTTTGTGTCATATCTCAAAAACGAATGTCGATATAAAAAATTTAATAACATATAATTATTTAGCGTAAAGTTGCCTAAAACTTTTTCCTTTATAGTTTTTTTCTATTCTTATAATAACCGAAAAAAATCGACACTTTTTAAATTTTTCAAAATATCTAGTTACTCTTGACTTCTTTTAAAATTTTACAAACATTTCCTTGCATGTTCTTGCATGGGTTTCTTCTGAAAGAGATAGAAAATCGGTTAAACGAATGAAGAACGAACGAAGAAAGAGTTTATACAGGGTGTTCTACTTCAGATGACAATTGCCATTTTAATTTGACATTAGACACATAATTTTAAACTCAAATTTCCTGTTATATTCAATGAAATAAAAACCCAGTATGGCTGCCATAAAAAAAACATTGAAATTTGAAGTCCTAATTCTTAAATAGGGCACCCTGTAAAATTTTCTGTCAATTTTGTTGTTTCTCGCATTTTAATTGGGATATATTTTAAATTTTAGCTCGTTATGTTTTTAATTAACAAAGTTATACAAAAATAAAATTATGTCGATTTTTTTTGCTATATCTTGAAAACAAATAAGGTTAGATGAAATTTGTTAACGTTTTGTATTAAAAATTGAAAATCTTGTCTAATTTAACCATCTGCGTATCTCTAATAGTTTATGAGATCCTAATAGTGAATGGTATATGTCTACTAGATGACGGCATTTCAGGTAATAAGCGGTTTAATTATCGGGGTATTCTAAAGTTCGTCGTGGTCGTTAAAGGCGTTTTTTTATCGGCTGTATAGCTTTACTTATTTCTAATCCTTCCCGATAATTTAAAACTAATCCCTTTTTTCTGAATGGAAAATTTTCAAATCGTTTGAACTGAAAAAGTGATTAGATGGATGCAATATTTTGCGAAGCCCGTGTTCTGTTTATTATTTATAATATCCTTTGTATTAATATATAGGGTTATAATTGTATTCACTTCGTTTGTTTTACTAACAAAAACCAGGTAAATTTTATTAAAAACCTATATATTAGTAGAAATGTTTTACCAAGTGATCAATGAGAAACAAGTTAATGATATATTCTTTCTGTTCTTTTATTTTAGTTTGAAAAGATCTGTCCGTTTATTTAAAACTTAATTGTTTAAAATACATTTGTTTTGAAACATGTTTGAAACAAACACTGTTTGAAAGTTCAAAACACTGTCGTATAATTAATATTATTCCTTTTTTATTTAGATACGTATGGTCAAAATGTGACTTCATGTTACTATTGTGAATCACGATCAAGCCCTGGATGTGTCGACCCCTATGACAAAATTATAGGAACATCTATAAATTGCGAAGAATTTATAAACAGCTTGGAAAAACCAGTCGTTCGAGGTGCCGCGAGTAGGGCAGTGCCTTTCAACAGAGCGTTTAGTTCTGAAAAAAGCGTCCCTGATCGTGGTCCAGAATACAGATGTGTCAAAACGCGGGTAACACATATTGCAGGTAAAAACGAAAACAAATTAATTAAAGTGAAACAAGTTACGCAAGCCGCTCGAATTACAGGAAACTCAAATTAGCACTTTTATTTCTTTACAATGTTAAAGCAACATCTTCTAAAGTTATGCGAATATTTCTAAATCTCTCATAATTGTTTCTTTATTACTTCTTGGAAAAATTAAATCCTTTAAAATGTTTAATCATTTTCTTTTGAAACCCTTAAAATTTGAATAAGAATGAAGTGAATGCTAAGGACTTTTAACTAAGAGTTAACTATATAACGGACTTCTCTATTCTAGAAAATAAGGACGAATTATACCGTTTCTGTGTGTCAATCGAACCGACAATTGACTCTGCTTGTACGTTTTTGAAAGAATTGGCCAGCGATGAAGTCGTCATGAGATCGTGCCATGAATGCCGAACAGACAACTGCAATGGATCTCCTTATGTAGCCCTTAGCTTGTGGTCTGTTTTCGCGTTCCTACTTGCTAAAGTGTTTTAAAATTTAATAGTGTAAAGCAGTACGTTCATTTAATTTTAAAATTAAAGTTTTGAACATTATTTTTCTTATTTTTTTTTCTCTTTACAGAGAGATGTCTTACTATTTTGTTAATATATTTTGTAATATTTGATACGTTGTAAATTGTTATTATATCATGATGTAATAAATATTTATTTCAGAACATAGTATGTATGTTTGTGTTTTTGTCTCATAGTTTTTTCAGTCCTTGTGTCTTGTATATGTTACATGCGATATTTAATACATTTTTCCGACAAACATTAATTTTCTCGTGTATATCTTACAGTAGCATATTGTTTACATAGTGCTTATTCGGAAAACATGTTTTTTCCTACGACCACTCCCGAAAACAGACATTCTGTCGCTATACCTGTGCATTCAAAGGTGTCAATTGTATACAAGTATTGTCACGCTTTAAAATAACATTTTTAAAACTAAGTTTGAAATTAAAATCACCGATTACGTAATTAGCCCTCTCACGGGTGTCGACATCTAGTTCGACGTGTCGAAAACACAAGAACTGCATTAATAGCCGAAGTGTGAAGTTTTCTGTTTGAAATCACAAAAATACACTCAGAGGTCAATGAATAGCGTGAATAGTCATACCAGCGATTGAATTGCCGAAATCGTATCTCTGTCATTTTAGAGAGTAAAAACACGCTCCGCTCTCTCTCAAGCACATCTACCTGAACGGGTATCGCGTCGATCCTTCCGAAATCACTTGTTTATTTTTATTAGTAAACCGTTTTTGTGTCTACAAAAATTAAGGCACCGCATCGGTGTTATAAATAGTGTCATTATCTTGGCTTTTTTTAAATTTAATTTTGATTGTTTTTCGAGCATTACAGATTTACGATTTGATTGTGGTGAAAGGGCGATTGAGACGATAAGTCTGATGCATAGAAAAATTAAATAATGTGCATTATTATATACCGCGTGTAACACAAAACAGATTTGTTTATTATTTGAGATATCAATTTCAAATTTGGTGTCTATATAATAAAAACAAATTTAAGTTTAGTAGTGATGAGGAAACTTTTGTTTTCGGTTTCACAATTTTTATATTTTAAATGAAACGTCATATAAATTCCATTAATTTTTTCGTTAATTTAACAAGTTAAGTGCCTCGCGAATTTACGAGAACTTGCAAAAAATAACATCTTCGACTAATGGTGATAAAATGGGTATCGCTAAAATTGTCTATTTTTTATCAATATTATTAAACAAATCTTGGATGCATAGTAACTCTAAATTAGTTAGCAGACACATGTCATGTGAAAATGCACAGATTTAGCAGACACCAAAGCATAGTTGATAATATTATTCGGTGCCTATTTAGTAATAAATAAATACATTCATTATAATTAAAACTTTTGAAAACTTGCAATATTACGAATAATATTAGAAGTATTATGTTTGTAGTATGCACTAAAACAATGTTATTCACATATACGAATAGTAAATTGCACATTAAATATTTATTTATATATAAAAAAAATTAAAAGAATTCTTGAATACTAATTTTAGGTGGCCCCATTGGCATCCCTCCTATTTGGTTTGGATATTGGATATTTTTTCCATTGCAAGCACGTTTTCTGAAAAAGTTACAATAAATGAGCATTATATTCAATAGGGCACCATGAGCACCTGCACATATGGGCAAAAGAGGGGCACCATTGCATTATTTATTAAATTTACTAATTAATTAAATGGAAAGTATTTATAAATTTGTGCGATAATTCTTAAAATACAGTAAATAAGAGAAATTGATTGAACATTTTATAAGTTGATGAAATTGTAAAACATTCTATATTGTATTTTTGTGTCTGCCTTTTTACTATTTTTTGCTATACTTTTGTAAGATTATGTTGACAAAACTTGACTTACCGTGAAAGTATAATTACTATTATTTGGAAATAAATAAATTGGATTTGGTAGAATTGGATTTCATGAAAATCTTCATAATTTTTATTACCCCTATAAAAATTGATCGAAATCTTAAATATTGACAAAAATTAAATATGAAACTATAGCAAGATTTTAGTTAATAAGAGTTTTAGAGTATGTATTGTAAATCTTGAGAAATACGTTGTTTTTTTTAAGTGTTAAATTTGAAGCTTTAAACGAGTGTTTTCCACTCCTAGATTAACCATGAAGTAAAATTTTAAGTTTAGAAAATCCTGAATATTTAGTTTAGTCGCTCGAAACCAAATTTTCAGACTTTCCTAAACTTAAAATTTTACTTCATGCGCCACGCATATAAAACACTGAAACATTGTGAAGTTCATTTTTTTACATATATTTTGAAGTTCAAATAAAACCAGTGTTTTATACACTTAGCGCATGAAGTAAAATTTCGACTTTAGAAAAGAATACAAATTTCCCAGAGCGACCAAACAAATTTTTTAGGCTTTTCTAAACTCGAAATTTTACTTCATGCTTAATCTGGAAATGGAAAACATCCGTTTAAAGCTTCAAATTGAACTCTTAAAAAAACAACGAATGTCGTAACTTTTACAGCCTAATGAATACTTATAAAAATATTCGCTTTATATTAGCAATTATTTCATTTGATTATATTGTAAATGTTGATAAAGTTCATCACTTTGTAATATTAATTAATTTTGTTAATGTTCCCGATCATCTCAATTACTAACACTTTTAGATGATTTTTAACAATTTCTCGAAATCCGATACATTTCGACTTATTGTTAAAAATCATCTAAAAGTGTTAATAATTGATATTGTAATGTACCTTTACTCGTTACAATATTTAATGTGTTTATGAATAACTTTGTATATATAGAGTAATTGTCTCGTACAGATAATATTAGAAATAGCAAATAATCCGAAGTTCAAATAGTTTTCACATTCCAAATCTTTTCACTAAAGAATTAGAAATGTTCTGGTGTTGAGGAGAACACTTCTACTTCTGCAGTTGTTGAAGACAGTCAATTCTAAATCTATATACTAAATCTTAAACTAAGAATTTTCGAACTCTAAATCTTAGATCTAAGTCTTTTTCAATCAGTAAATTCATTTATTAAGTATCAAATTGAATACCAAGTAAAACTATAAACTTTGAATTTCTGTGATTGGACCCAAATTGACTAACTCGCATCTCCAACGACAAATACAGAAAATCTAAAATATCTAAAAGAACCGTAACGAGAAACAACACCTTCGTACGTTAGAAAATGATCAAAAACATTCACAAAATTAATTAATATTGCAAAGTGATGAGATTCATCAACAATGACAAAATAATATATATAAAAGAAATATTTTAGTAGTTGCTTCCGCGAACATATTTACGAAAATGAAAATCATTACATTTTTCTACATTTATCGACTATTGTGAAATTTGTATAAGTCCCACATTTCGCTGCGTCCTTGATTATTATTATTATTATATTTTGCCCCTCCCTGAAAAAGATTCTGCGGGCGCCCATGTAGGGCGCATTTAAAATGTACCGATAATAAACAGGCTGCAATATGATTGTCATTGATGATACATGTCTCAAATGTCGATAAATGTATACAATGTTTACAACATATCAAGTCAGATATTTTTGAAGTTAGACATTATGAAATAAAATATAATTTTGAATAATTTTTAGATAAGAAATTATTTCTTTTAACATTCTATTAACTTTTACAACTCAATACTCATCATAAATAATAATTCTTAGAAAACATATATGATATTGTCGTTATTTTTGAAAAAAAAACTATTAATTAATTATAACATTATTTAAATAATAGTTTGCATATTTATAAACGTCCTTGATGAGATAACGGTGCAGCGCGGCGGCTGCCGCGAGCAGTGCCGATCGGAATTACTTTCACAAGCAGTTCATAAAGTCTCTACCGCAGCCATACTCCAAGTGTGTTCCGTGGAGCCCTAGGGTTCCGCAAGAATTTAGAAAATTATGCAAAACACCTCTCTCTGGTCGACCGTTCTGACGCCGCGTATCACGATTCACGAGGCACAGCTTTGATAAAAGCCGCCTCTGAGATTAGACGCTATAATTGTGAACAAGCGACTTTCGGCTCTAACTTCAAAACGTAAAGTCGAGATTGTTTACACCGCATTTTTTGTAATTCTTTTTTTTATTTCGGCTTTTTATTTATCAAAAGCGCCGACTCGAGTATTTTTGAGAATGTTCGAGATCGAGGTTAGGACTATAAGAGCGACGATCGCGCCTCGACACTTGGTCCATAGAAAACTAATATCTATAGAAGGCCCACTCCCATATAGTCGCCGAGACTGCGTTCAGCGCCACTGGTGGTCCTTTCTCCGTACTAAATGCCGAGCCAGCGGACCAGGCGGGAATCTCGTATATTTAAAATAAACTGTGCGCTTTGAAATACATTATATGTTTATTTATTATGACAACTTTTTTTTAATTATACAATCATTATTTTCAAACTGTAAATTTGAAATTATAATTGTATAATAAATATTGTCAGAATAAAAAACAAAAATGATATAAAAGAATTCTTTTAGTGAATTTAAAAGTTCAATATTCCTTTTAAGGTCAAATAAATGTGTTTATTGATATAATGAATTAATTAAAAAAAATAATTACTTACCTTAGTATATCCTGCATGAAAAAAATATTTTGGTAAATTGGAAAATAAATATAAAATTAAAGTTTAGTTTTATACATTTATTATTAAATTAACAGTTTATTGTTTGTAATGCACATGACGATTCTTGAACCATGTGGTACCTATTAAAAGATTCACATGTTTTATTATGGAGAAATAAATACTGAAATAAATCAAAATATATATTAACTCTTTTCCAAACCACCCAGGAGGTAGAGCTATTTGGCTCATTTTTTTTATATGTGGTATCCCCAGTAATTCTAATCCACATGTCCATAGTGAACAAAAACACATATGCCATATCCTTTTGTGGATTTGGAAATTGATGCCTGGGTGAAGTTTTATCTTCACATTTTTTAACCATACAAGTACGGTATTTAGGCATTTTTTTATTAATTTCACACACTCACACAAAAAATATAACACAAAAACACAAACTATACTAGCACTAAGGACTTAAAACTGTGTATTAATAATATAAAACAAGACTACAAACAAACCTTAAGTAATAAAGAAAATTAAAAAATGACTAACCTTTATTGACTTACACCACCGCTGATATCTGGGAAATCGCAATGAAGACACAAATAAACGTTTGAGAATACTTTCAATCGAATAATTTGCTAATAATCGCAAAATAATGTTATTGCAGTGATTATAACCTACAAAATGCAAATATAATCTCTCTCAACAACAACAAAGAATGAGCCGAATCATAGAAAACTAATATCCGAATGAGCGGGAATATCTAGATGTTACATTTTCTATGGAGCATATGGCGGGACATTCAAATCCTTCAAATCTAGTACTGGATGCGCCACCTGCTGGTCCTTTCCTCAACTATTTTTATAATATAAACAAGTCCATAAGAGTGAACCGACCGAGACTTAGTCAGTCGACGATTAGCGTTCGCAGCGATAAGTACCTACCTGCTAGAAACAAAGTGTTTATTGTTCTATTGCTGTATTCTGATTGTATCAGTTTTGTACATTTATTCTTTGGACTAAACTCTTCTACGCAGTAACGATCATGCATTATTTTGACCCCACCATCCTGACATGTAACATTATTAATAAAGAAGAATGGAACGTTGGCTTAAAGGCATTAAACCTGTTGCAACAACATCTTCTAACGAAGCCGAATGTTCAAAAGCAGTACGCGCGGAGTATACAGCAATTACTGATCCAGACGATGATGCAACGACGCCAAGTTCCACGGTTTCAAAGGCGAAAAAAGGAAGTATGATGAATCATATATCAGTTTCGGATTTGTTGATTCCAACGGCTCACCTCTCTGCATGTTATGTAGTAAACTGCTTCCTAATAGTTCTATGGCACCTGCCAAGTTGCGCCGAAACTTTAGAAACTGTACACCCCGATTCTAAAGACAAGAATAAAGAATTTTTTGTACGTAAAAAAGAACAGTTATTGGAAAGTCAAAAAACTATGATGCACGTAACCCAAACTATCAACCAAAAGGCCACGGAGGCATCATATTTAGTTAACTATCGCATTGCACAAGCAGGTGAAGCGCACACTATCGCTGAGAATTTAATAAAACCATGTGTGTTAGACACAAAAAATGTATGCTCGATGAAAAATCTGCAAAGCATCTTTCTACTGTGCCGCTATCAAACGATACTGTTTCGCGTCGAATTCATGATCTGGCAAGCTACGTCAAACAAGAGCTAGTTACACGTCTACAAAAAACACGATTCGTCTTGCAAATAGATGAGTCGACTGATGTCGCTGGTCTGGCTATCTTGCTGGTTATCGTGAGATATTCATATGAAAGTTCTTTTGAAGAAGACATGCTTATGTGTTCACCGCTGCCCAGCACACGCTTATTTCCAGTTCCGCTGGCAAACTCTCAAAAATCTTAGTATTCCGTTCTGGAGAAAACCCGAAATTTTTTATAAAATAAATATATTTTTTGAGGAAAATAATCTCAGTTGGAACGATTGCATTGACATTTGTACAGATCGGGCCAAGGCGATGACGGGTATGACAGCAGGAGTAGTGTCACGAATAAAAAATAAAGCGCCTAATTGTAGTTCCAGCCATTGAATCCTGCATAGACAAGCACTGGTGACGAAGCAAATGCCGTCAAATCTAAAATTAGTTATGGATGAAGCGGTAAAAATAATTAATTTTATCAAATCACGACCACTACAATCCCGATTGTTCTCATTATTGTGTGAATATTATGGTAGCAAACATAAAACACTGCTGCTCCATACAGAAGTGCGATGGCTGTCTCGGGGTAAAACTTTAACAAGGCTATTTGAACTTAGAGCCGAGTTACAAATGTTTCTTTCAGATACTTCTTTTAATTTGAAAGACCATTTGTATGATAAAACTTGGTTGTTCCGACTGTCTTTTATGGCGGACATCTTTCAAAAACTGAACGAATTAAATTTATCATTGCAAGGTAAACAGACAACAGTGTTCCAGGCCTGTAACAAAATAACTGCCTTCAAAAGAAAATTAGATTTTTGGATTATTTGCGTTGGAAAGAGAGAAATAGAAAGCTTTACGTCACTCGGTGAGTATGTTAGCGATAACGACTCAGAAATGTTTCTTCTTGTATTTGAAGAATTGGTCCAATATCTCACTTCGATGCGCGCATCATTTGAAAAGTATTTTCCCGAAGAACAGAATACAAAAATGAAACTGAATTCATGGATTCATAATCCTTTTTTACCCAACTTACAAAAGCCCGAAAGTATGTCAAGCGAGATATATGAATCTTTTTTAGAAATGTCATCAGATACAAGTGTGGAGTCACTGTTCAAAACGCCGCCTCTCAACGATTTTTTGGTGCAGAATCCGTGATGAATATCCAATGCTTGCCAAAATGGCTCTGAATATTCTTTTCCCGTTCCCAACAACATATTTGTACGAAACAGGATTCTCAACCTATGCAGCCACGAAAACGAAATACCGCAATAGACTGGACGCCGAACCTGATATGAGACTTCAACTGTCCTCTATAAAACCTGATGTCAACCAATTGATGAAAAATAATAAACAGTTTCATACCTCCCATTAGTTAGATTTGTTTTCTTATTTAATATCTTATATTATTATACTTGTTATGTAAGTAAGTAACAAGTAACTTACATGGTACTTTCATTATGCTTATTAATAAAGAATACACTTTTAAAAACTATTGTTTTATTGTAGGGTTGAGAACCGCTGCCCTACCGTACCTGCCGTGGCAGCATTTCCTAACCAATAAATATGGCTAGTGCATGACGCTGAAAACCCTACCGGTTACCAGTTTTTGTAATATTTACTCCATGGTAAAATCCTCGAACGTCAACAATTAATGCCGCTGCTGTATGGTCGTAGGAAAAGCAGAGTGTTAAACACGTTTTGAAAGCTGCATTGCACGCTCATACCTTGCATTTACTCGCCCTGCTCGTAAATGCAATTTGGTATTCGCATGAATTTACTATTAAATTGATTATATAGTATGTTTAATTAAAAAAAAACTCTAGAGTGCTATGATTTTATCTTTTTTTAAATGTATGTTAGGAATTGTCATATAAAACGTCTGACATAATAATTATAATGTATAATTTCAGAGTTGCCAACCTAGAATATATTCCATAGCACTCTAGAGGTTTTATTTTATTGAACATACGATAGTATTATAATGTGGGTTTGTACCAATGATCTATTAACTACTAAATAGATCGAGCGTAGAGAGAGAAACGCTGCACCAGCATGAGAGGTAGCGATGTTTGGGCAGTTCTATTGCATACGCGCAGAGGCGTGCTGGTCCACCGGGATATGTCCCTTCTTCTAATGCGCCCCACGGCGCCCTTTAGCATCTGGTTTAATATTGTAGAATTTTTGTAAAGTTATTAGATTTAAAAATAAGACTAAATATAAATGTTATTAAATTATAATTCCAATTGCTTAGGTATTTAAAAGTAACCTATGTGAATATAATGAATTAGTGTGTAGCCGATTCGATCAATTCGGCACAGAAAACGGTATAAGCGAGCGCCTACTGGATTTTGTATAGATGAGGTGGCAACTCTGAAAGCTTCCCTGTGCATTATTTAAAAATAGCTTAGCATATTCAAAGCGCTCTTATATACAATTGTTTGAAACTAATAAATATGTACAAAATAGATTGAAATGTAAAAACAGATTTAAAAATTGTTAAATTGTTTTTAATAATATACAATTTTGACAGCCACATTTTTCAATGTATCGCTTTTTACATACTTTAAAAGTTCTTTTAAATATGCTTTAACCTTAAAAGGCTCGTAAGGTATATTTTAAGAAAAATGCGAGTAATTAAATACTTTTCTAAAAGAGATAAAATGACTACGTTGAGTATTTGTTTATAAAAATATTGCAACAGATTTAATTTTGTTATAAACAAATTAAAGACAATTTATTTTAACATCATTTTAAATATGCAAGCTTTCAGAAATATTTTTAAAAACGTTTTTAAAGGCTAAATCAATTGACTGTGAGCAAAAGTACAGTCAAAGATGACTTTATTTTATATTATAAAACATTTGTGTATATTTAAATAAAATACAAGTCCATTTAACATCATGGTGTAAATTAAATAAAAACAGTTTATTTCCAATTCACAGAAATTAATAATCTTTTAACTGATGTGAAATTATGAACTCTCAATTTATTTGTTTTTAAATATAAATACCGTCTATTCTGTAGTTGTAAAAAAACAAAATGACAATAAAATAACGATTTTTTTTATAAACATAAGTAAATTATATATCAATTATCAATTATATATACTACCCTTAAAAAAATCAGAATACCAAGTATTTATTGGACGATTTTAATGAAAGTGCCGGACTTTGATGACTTCAATGAGTTCTTCCGATGATCAAAAATCATTTGTTTTAGTTGTTATTGAATGATATTATTTCTTGATTTCACCATTATGATCAGCTTCTGATTTTTTAATGTAGCTACTACATATATACAAGTTTTGTTCCAAGTAACCTCAGACTAGGTTGACGTTTCAGTTTCTAAAACCTATGGTATTGTGCTCGTCGTTGAGTACAATTCCATCATCTAAGTGATTTTGATTGGTATGCGAGAAGCGATTGTTTCGGTTCGTGCTATTTCTGAAAGGGAAGGTCGTAGTGTATAGGTGATTGTACGCTGCTGGTCTAAGTGGTCCAAAGCTAAATATCGACGTATACTTTTATCAGGACGTCCAAAAAGCACCACCGAGCGTGAAGAACTAGCTCTTCGTCTTACATCTTTAATGGACAGATTCACAACATCGCGGACATTGGGAAATTACTAGTTGGCTCTAAATATCCAAACATTATCCATGGCTACTATTTACTGAAGAACAGAGTTTTGGTATTAGATCCTACCGTCCATAATTGTGTCTACCTCTTACTCTGCAACATCGCATAAGGTTTGGCTATTTGTACTGCACTAAGTTGAATTTTGTGACGTCACCAGTTCAGGTCAGTTCATGTCAGTGTACATGAACTGAACTTAAACCAAACGAACGCTTTTAGTGAAAAATATAAAACAAATTAAGGAAACACTAATAAGAAAATGTTGTTACTGTATTTTATAAACAAATAAAACTGGAGGAACGGAAGGAATTCCGTGTTTCATAATTTAATAAAATTTAGGGTTGTTGGGTGACAATATATTAATGTTTGCTCATGAATTCAAACATTGCAGAATCATAGACATATTCCGTATCCATCTTTAAAAATTGTATATCTCCCACGCTCTTCTTTTTCTAACCTGCACTAGTTACACCGACTCTAGACCTGGGGCAAAAAGTACAGGTGAACTGACGCAAACGAACACAGTTCAGGTTAACTTACTGAATGTAATGAACGGTTTCAGTGTAGAAAGTGTCAAAAGTGCTGCAACGGACAAGCCTATAGCAGGACTTGATTGGTGCAAGGAAAGACAACATTGGACCCATGGAGGGAATAATATTATCTTAAGCGATGAGTCTCGGTTCATGATGGTCGCAGAAGAGCGAGACGTCGATGCACGTTGGAAAGAATCGTGAAAAACAGAGACATTCGCTATTTTACGAAAATTGTTAAAATTTAACAAAACCTATATCCCGTTTTTTTATTGGCCAATTAGATCTGGTGATTTTTTATAATGTTTGATATTTGATTAGATACTTTCAGTGTAATTCTGACTTTTGCCTTTAAAATAAATTTGAGATTATGTTTTCCACATGGTTGTTATGTGCTAATTACCCTATCACCAAAATTAATTAAGTGGCGGAACATTACTTTTGGCATTTTACTACCACTTTTCTGTCAAATTAATCAATCAATTGCAACATGGCATTCATATATCAACGTAATTACATGACAAACAATAGGGACACCCAAGTAATCAAAGAACCTAAAAAAAATAAATCCCAAATATGGTCGGCTAATAAAAAGAAACTGAATATAGTAACATTGATACAGCATATGAAATAATTCCAAGGTATATGAAAATAGTAATGGTAATTTATTGATTTTTCATGCTCAAAGTAGATCATTTTACAAGAACAAATAATAATCAGATGTCAGCGTACAGTTTTAATTAAATAGATTCTACAATATCTGAGTAATAATAATACTAGGGGTATTAAATTGAAACGGTACGAAACGACACTGTGGGTATGATTAAAGTCTTTATTCAAAAATATTCACCAACGGCCTAAACACAACTATCTTACTGTTTTACGAACTAAACCGATTCCATGTTCCCAGAAGTCCTGTGGCTGTGACAAGAGCCAGTGTTTCACTGTGTCCTTCAGTTCGTCGTCCGAGTTAAAGAGCTTTCCTTTGAGATGTTGTTTTAGCGGACTAAACAAATTAAAGTCGCAGGGTGACAAGTCCGGGTTGTAGGGCGAATGCTCAAGCTGCTCCCACTTGAACTTGGCCAGCACACTTGGGACTTCGTGTGGACCCGCGTTATCGTGGAGCAGAATGACTCCCTCCGTGAGCAGCCCAGGCCGTTTAAATTTGACGGAACACACAACTTCTTGCTTCACTCCTACGTTATGCGCAAGCACCCGCATGTACGCTCAATCCCTTCCCTACACTTAAAAATATTGCATAGTAAAATTTAAGGGAAATCATTTTAAAATAACAAGACTCGTCTTTTTAATTTAGTTACATATATCATGTCATTTCAAATACGTGCATTTTTAAAATAAAGTGGTTTCTGAACAATTCGAAAGGATAATTCATTTAAAAAATAAAGTGTATTTACATTTAAACATACCGGGTGAGCATTTTTAATCCAGAACATATAATATAACTAAGAGTGAGCAATCCGGAACATGTAATATAATGAATTATATAAATATGACTATCCTTGACTTTAAATTTGTCTATTGTTATAAGTTGTCAAACTTCATTTGTAAAATGAAAATCAATTATACTATTGAAGAAAAAGTTTTCATAGTAAAAACGTTTTACACTGAAAGCAGCAGAAGGGATGTGTGTGATGTATTTAGTTGTATTCATGGAGCACTATACAGAATGATTCAGTTTGGTGTTCCACCCCCTTCTAACTTTATTATTTTGAGAGTAAAGTATAACAAATCATATACAGGGTGCCCCAGACCACCCGTAACAGCCTCTTTTTGAGAAAACGGCCAGTCCTTTAGAGTTGAGATGTTTATTATTGTTTATTCGCAAAAAGGTTGGCATCACTGAAAGTTTGCTTAAGAAGTTCAATAACTCTAGATTATTAAATGGCAAGATAGGTCAAAAGTGGTATAATTCAAAAGGTCTTTGAAAAATATAATAGCTTTTATAGGAAACATAATTTTATTACTGGCATCGATTTTGAGTAATATCTGATCAAATTTACTAAATTTAAATTTTTCATGGCTAACTTATTTTAAAAGATTGAGTTTCAAATGTCAATTGGAAATATTTGACTCCAACTCCACAACTCTGACTGTTGCTTCAAATCATGTAACCATTTTAAATATTCACTTATTAATGCAATCTTTTGCAATACAAATAAATGTTTAAAGGTTACTACATATGAATAATTGCAACCTAATAGTTTTTTTGACAAATAAATCGTAATTTTGGTCTTCTCACATATGCAAAATACATACATATCCGTTGTTATTTAAAAACTCTATTTGGGTTCAAATTTGAGAAAAAAGACAAAAGATGTCTAGCACAATTATGTTTAAATAATTATATTAAAATTGGAGTCGGAATTATACGAAATTTCCAACTCCTCGGCTCCGATTTCCTCATCCCGAAAATACTTAAATTCTGACCCCACAGTTTTGACTGTAATTCCGACTCAGAGTTCACAGCACTGGTTCAAACTGTTTTTCATTTACTTCTAAACACTGTTGAACTGTTCTGGTTCTAATACCAGTCGCCCTAAGTATCTACTTTGAAAATAATGTAGCCATGAGATATTTATATTTGGTAACTTCAATCCAAAATTACTCAAAACAAACGCCAGTCACAAAAATATTTTGTTCACAAAAGTTGCTTATTTTTCAAAGACCTTTTGAATGATACCACTTTTGACCTATCATGCCATTTGAAAATCTTGAATTTTTTACATTTTTAAGCGAAATCTCAGGGATGCCAACGTTTTTGGAACAAAAACATCATCATTCGATTCTTCAATATGGCTTTAGTAATATTTTTTTTATCTCAACTCTCTAAGACTAGCCGTTTTCTCAAAAGATGCCTGATACGGGTGGTCTGGGATACCCTCTATATATTTGTAAACGGTATAAAATTCTCTATTTAATGGTGTCGCCGATTGAGCATACGATGACAACTGTAAAAGTAGCGATAACTATACACCATAATTATTTTTGTTAATAAATTCGGACAGAGGAAACTTTCCCGTCTCCGAAAACAACAAAAAATGAATAAAATAAAAAAATATGTAAATCGGTCTATTTTATAAAAAAATCATATGTGGCGACGAAAATTATGAAAAAAATAAACAAACTATTTCATTAAATGTTTAATTCTTGAAGGTGGGTCATTTAAAAAATTGAAATATTCTTTTATAAGAAAAATAGTCACATTTGAGAAAAAAGGGTTCACTATCGCTTCCTTGACAGTCGTCATCGTATTGTAGATTCGGTGACGCTATTAATTAGATAATTTCCTGCCATTTACAAATTTATATAGCTTGTTATACTTTACTCTCAAAATAAAAAAGTTAAAAACGGGTAGAACACCGAACCGAATCACCCTGTATTTACATTATACTGGAGGGCGAACTTGTATGCCAGCGCGTGGCAAGAAAACGGTCCAAAGTTGCTGGGCGTTCTCGTACCATTGATGGCAAGATAAGTTTGGAATCGTATGCGTGTATACAGAAATTTTGTGTTTTGGAAGGTTATAAATATAAATTAGGACAATAAACAAATTCAAAATCTTTAACAATAGAATATCAAAATATACTGTCTTAATATTTTTAAAAGATAGAAGTGTTATCGGGGTGCGGGACGTCGCTTGGGATTTGTGCTAATTTTTATAAGTTTATAGAGAGCATGAGTTTTGCACTGAGCGACGTTCCTCCGAAATAACTCCGTTAGCTCAGTTATATACAGACACAAAAATAATTATAAAATAAACTTACCGATATCCGTAAAGATTGCACTCACTTTTGTTTATGTAAAAATATGAAGTTAAAATGATGATTGAATATGAATGACTTGATTTCCAACAACAATATAAAATGTATTAACAACGAAAAACAAGACTAATAATGAACAAGAATTAATACGAATAGAAATATACAATGATTAAAAATAAACACAATGATAAATGAAATTAATAAAATGAAATGAAATGAATAAAATGAGATGCAATGAATGAATATGATACGTAAATGAAATGAACAATGATTAAATTAAATCATCATAACGATTGACGTGACGATTGCGATGAATGAACGACTTACGACGTGAGTTAATGAATCGCGACACTTTGAAGTTACTTGGAACTGATGATAATGGTGATTGCTGAATGATGATGATTCACTTGACTGATTATACAACCCGAATGATGAAGTTCGACTGAAGTAAACTGATGATGATAGATTGAAATCTTCGACTGGACTGATTAATAATTCAATCTCCAACTCCTTTTATTTCTTCGGTCTTCCCAACCACCGATGTCTTCGCCCCCGCCATGTATCTTGGGGGTGACGGTGATTGGTCGAAGATGGTGGTGGAGGCAGTTTTGGGGATGGGGTTGGGCCCTGGTGGTAACTCCTCCCTGAGGCCTCTGGTTTGGGGCCTCTGGTTTTCGACCGCTGCGGCGTGTCCAAGTTTGTGCTGCAGATGTTACGACCATATGCCTTATCCCTGAAATTTTCCAAAATCGGAAGAGATCTCTATAGGCATTGTTCCATGGTCGTAAAACATCTACAGCTCGCCGTGGGGTTTATGATGCCAATCCTCGGAAGCGCGGAGTATTTTATGAGGGGCGTCCTCGGGGGGTAAAATTCGGTCGAAGCTGGTCGCGCGGTTTATGATGGGGTTGTTTGAAAAATTCGTAAGTCGTATTCTTGGTCACGTTCGGGCGGAATTGAATGTACGAGTAATTAACATATTTACAAAAAAAATATATATATACAAAAGAACATCGAATGAATGGTTACGAACTTGAGTCATTTGGAATTAAAATGATTATGAAATGAAATGAGCAAAACAAATGGAGTCCGATGTTTTCGCGAATGTGAATAAAATAATTAAGTTACGACGTTTTCGATAAAACGCCGGCAACAGAAGTAAAACAATGACATATATAACAAAATAAATCGAAGAAAATAAAACTTTAAAATTATACCATCCATATTTCAATTGGGAATCGGATGATTTTGAAATCATCATAATTATGTCAATTTTACTTCAATTTTTCATTTTATTTTTGTAACAACATAGTGAAACTATAATATTTTTTTATCTTATACGTTTTTTCGTTGAAAAAATTACGTCTCGCAGATATCGGCCTTCGAAATTTGTGTAATTTCCTCGGATCCTCAAGGCTCTCGTTACTTGTCCACATAAACTCGAGACTTGAGTTATCCCCACATAAAAGAACGACTAAAGACTAAACACTCTGTAGGAAATCAATCACAGGTATTTTGTTCGTGCAATTGACATCAAATTAGTTGACTTTTAGGTTTTGAAATTTAGTTAAAAATTGTTCGTAGTTTGTTTTTAACGTTTAAATATAGATTGTGCATTTCTTAATATTCTTTTGTTTCTATTACTTATTTTTACAATTTAATTTAACTTCATTTTTATGTATACACATAACTTGAATTTTCTCGACAATTGTTCCATAATTTTATGTTCTTTATCAATAAATTCTATCAAAATCAATTCTTCGGGTAATTTTTTAACGATTTAATTTAATAGATAAATGCAAAGTGATCACACAAATGCATAGAGTTTTAAAAGCGGCCGCAATCGTGCACTTAGTGGTCGTTATCTACCAGGCGTAATTTGTTCAACGTAAAAAACAAATATTTTTAATGTTAAAATTAATATAAATATTAAATGAGAGATGAAACACTAACTAAAGTTTATTTCATTTTTAAAAAAATTAGTGTTTCATTTCAAAACGGTTATCGGTTCGGTTTGCATTCATTGGGCCACAAATTTGATAGAAACGAGATATCTTGTTAGAGATATATTTTATATTAATATAATAATTTTAGAATTATGAAACAAACTCAATTTATATTAAAAGCCGCGTGGATCTCACAACTATACTGCTACTGAAAGAGTTCTATTGATTTACATGCAAAGCAGTCAGGCGCGGCCTAAGTCGGGCGGCTCAAGTCGTTCCAGTGGTCGCTTAGGAATCCTACCTTAAGAAAAGCCGAGCAATAAAAAAGGTTGCTGGTTTCTGATATAATGAATAAATATCTGAATTCTGTCATAAACAATGTAAAATCGAAATTCGTAATAAATTATATATCATCAGTTTAAATAACAAAAAATATGTTTTCTTGAGTTACCTGCTTAATAAATTTAGTTACTTTTCGCGTTTCTAAATCAATTGTAGATTTAAATTTCGTATTGACTCCAAGATATAAAACATAGTTCTCTGTCAAATCGAATATTTTTTATTTGGTAAAATATATAAGTAGCTTTTTACTGAGGTAAATACGAACACCAAATTTAAAATTTGTTTTAGAATTAATTGTTTAATTACATCTATCAGACATTTGTAGTTTAATATTGACAATAAAACTCTGAAATATAATGAATTAAAAGTTACTTCTGTTACTTCTTGGTTAAATTCACGAACATCAAATTGAAGTGCAAAAGCATCATTCACTTGTACATCCAAGTTGTCAAAGGTATGTTAGAAATCAAATATTAAATAAAACAATATTATCATTTTAGGGATTACTTGATGTTTTGAATGAATCAAAGAAAGGAAAAACATCTTGAAATTTTATAAAATTATGATCCTACACGAAATAAATCCTACAGGAAATAAAATCAACTTTTCCTTCCAAAAACGATTTTCTGGTATAAATCTTGGATGGAATATATTTAGAAATATAATATATATATATATATATATATATTATATATATATATATATATATATTATATATATATATATATATATATATATATATTTATATATATTATATATATATATATGTATATATATATTATATATATATATATATATATGTATATATATATATATATATATATATAATATATATTTAAGTATATATATATATATATATATATATACCACTGCAGAGAATCAAGAGCTTGCTATAAATATATTGAGTTCTTTAAAAACTTTACTCCAGAGAGAATTTTCAAATTAGGTAGGAAAAAACGTTTGTCCTTCGGCGAAATGAGTTAAAAGAATCAAATAAAAAAAATATTGTAGAATTTTTGCAAGAGTGGCCACTCTATTCCCACTAAAATCCAAAAAATTTGGTAAGTTGTGTATACATTTTTATATTTTTGAATATTCTATATTCATGGATAAATCATTTCAGATCAATATAAATTTTCGTCTGCTATTTCCAGAAACAGACGCATAACTGCTGTACAGCAAATGGAATACTATGTTTTAAAATTACTTAGATAAAGGGTGGTTTTGAAATTCTGAACGCATGTTGTATGCTTAATTCATCGAAAATAATTTAAATTAAATAGGTTATGAAAAGAAATTTGTCAAACAAAACAGAGAGTTTATTGAATTTATCACTATAGATGTTAAAAGTGGCCACCATTCCCCTGCAAAGATAAATTTACCCCACGTTTCATATTTTCAAATACGTTGTGGAGCATTTCGGGTGTGATATTTGCACATTCTGCATTTATTCGGTTTATTAACTCAGGAAGTATATTAACTGGTGTCTTAAAAGTATTGTTTTTTAAATAAGGAAAAATAAGGAAATCTAAAATTGTGAGATCTGGTAATCTCGACGGGAACTCAGGTATGCAACGCAAACTAATCAGGCGATCGTCATAAAATTGCCTTAAATACGCAATAGATTCAGGTGTAGTCGTGTTGAAAATATCCCTCTTGCAATTTATCATCATGAAGCTGGCTTATGAAGGGCTCTAAAATAAGATCTCGGTATCTTTGAGCATTAACCGTTCCTTCAAAGAAAATTGGTATCAATCGTCTTCGAGATACTCCAATCCATAGACCAACTTTCTGGGTATGTAGCGAAGTTTCCCGAAATATATGAGGGTTTTCAGCACTCCACATCCTCATGGTTTGTGAATTAATGTATCCCGGCAAATGAAACCACATCTCATCGGTAAAGAAAGTAACATCCAACAGGTCATTGTGCAATATATCAGCATTAAACCATTGACAATTATGATCAGAAGGCAAAAGTTCATGAAATGCTTGCATCTTCTCCGGAAATAACCCAATGTCTTTTCTTAAAATTGCTCTGCAGATACTAAGCGATATAGGTACTTGCTGCGCGATTTTCGTAATGATGTCGTCTGTGCATCAGTCATTACCTCACCTGCCACCACAATGAAAAAATCAGCTTCCAAGATACAAAATCAGGAAACTGTCGTCTAAATTCAGCTAAACAAGGTTGAGCACTATATACCCACTCCCCATGAACACGATTTGGCTAATGTGTAGAATAGGTTACATGGTCGATTTTGACAGGTTTGCACATGCGCAGCAGCACCCACTCCAGTGGTTCTCAACATGTGGATATATGTGTGTGTGATTGTGTGTATATTTTAAATAAATACAATTTTTACAATGGCCGACCAAACCTGACAATTTGTCAAACATTTCCAAACTTTGTACGCTCGGCACACGTTACACCGAACCAAACCCTCAGATAGGTCAAAACGACTTAAAATCGTACGCCCGACACGTTAGTACAAGTTTGATCGCGATCAATTGCCGAATAAAAAAAATATCTGTAAATCGAAATATACATTTTCACTGCGCCACCGAGTACCGTTGTGTGTAAAAGTAAACAATGTAATGTTCTGTGTAGGACTTTTATCCAATACTCACTTGCACCACAGATACTTAACAACCATGGTTAAGCCATTTCTACTAGTTTGTGGCTTAAGTGGAAGGTTTAAAATTGAATACATTGCTTAAGTATCTTTGCACACTCTAGCGATTTTACATATTTCTAAGTTTGGTTAGGTTAGGTTAGTAGAAAGGTTTGCAATAGAATAAATTGAGCAAGTCATTTTGCTCCCGATGCCTGTTCCACATACTTCTAGGTTAGGTTATTGCGCAAGTCTCTTTGCGAACGATGGAGAAAGGTTTGCAATAGAATAAATTGCTTCTGTCTGTTTGGGCACTGTGCCTATTCCATGTACTTCTGGGTTAGGTTAGATTAAGAAAAAGGTTTTTAATAGAATAAACTACTTATCTCTCTGCAACGCTAACACTTATCAGGTGAGGGAAACGAAGCAGCAGTATCTTTGCGCATGTTAGCGACTTTACATACTTAGGTTAGATTAGTAGAAAAGTTTGCAATAGAATACATTATTTTTTGTTTATAAATAACCTTAAAATGTAAGTTGTGTATTCTTATTCTTTTGTAAGCTTATTTTTTTATCAAATTCAAAGCGAAAATTCAGATTCAATTTTTAGTGAGTGGTTAAAAAATCAATCGCGAAATTCCTTTTATACTGGGCTTGCGTTCCAAAGCCCGAGTGGGCCCCCTGGATAGGTCAATTCCGACGTACGACGAGACCATTCGCGACGCTCAAAAGTGTCGATTATCAAAGTTACAAATATTCGAATTTTAATTTTTGACGTTTCATTTTTGACGTTTCATTTTTGATCTTAAAGCACATACACACATACACACCATCAAACAGATAAATAACCTGTTAAGAACCACTGGAGAGAGTGTATGGAAACCATGACAACGTATCACAAATGGAGTATGTACCCTGTTCTACACATTACCCCACAATTTCCATTACGGAAGTAAAATTGAACAATGAATCGTTTATGCAATGGAGAAAATACCATCATGAGAAAAAAGCTTTAGACCAAAATTGACACTTAATGTCATCAAGCTTCAACTGCTGACATTGCGATGAATAACCATACAACATGTGTTCAGAATTTCAAAGCCACCCTTTATCTAAATAGTTTTAAAACATATGGTAGTTTTAAGAAAAATATTAAAGAATTTTATACAAAAAAACATAAAAAACAAATATTTGAATTTGAATTAAAGGCACTTGATTTATTTCACGAATTTCTTTATTATCCAACTAGTTTCGACTTATCGTCATTCTCAAGGAATAATGTACAGAAAATATATTTTTACAGAGTTATATACAAAATCAGGTAGTAATGGTAGTGAGGATGGGGGAGTTCCAGATGTCTTCGCACTCATTTACAACGTTTTTTTCCCCGTTTTATGGCCTTATAAATTTCTAGGCCCTCTCTATAATTTAAATCCCGTCCTTTACTACCCGAGTGTAAAATTGAAAAATCGGCCGGATCAAAAAGGTGGTTGAATTCGATACAATGCTTAGCAAAACCTGTCGATTGTTTATTATTGAGAATTGATTTCTTGTGCTCATTCAATCGTATTTCGAAACTTATTCTGGTTTGACCTATGTACATTGTATCGCATTCCCCGCACTGGATTTAATAAATGCATTTTTTAAATTTTATTTACAGGTGGTTTGTTATTTTCAAATAATCTACCTAAATTAAGTGGGTTAGTCATAATAATATTTGTTACTTTCCCATTTATACATTATTTTATTATCTGTGGAAGATCATTCACATAAATTAATTTATTCCAATTCTTCTTAATATTTGGTTCATTATATACATATTTAATTAGTTCTTTTTGTTTTTTAGTTTTTATTAAATTGTCCATTAATTTATTGTCATACCCATACAACAATTTCGATAGAATGACTAGTTTGGAAATTATTTGCCACTGTGTCTCAAACGTTTGTTTTTAACACTTCTTAATTGGCTTATTTTCATACAAAGTACAGCCGGCAACGTCGACTCTCGTTTACGTCAGTGACAAATTTTAACACCTACTGTTTCGAATTCATTTAAACTTGTTAGTTCCAATTTTGTTTCAAGTCTGTTTTTCTCGTTATTATCAGTTTGTATTAGTTCCCGCCTTTAAATGTTTTTGTGTTTCGGTGTTATTTTCGTTTTATTGTTTTGTTCATTTATAATGGATTTTACGTTTAATGAGTCCGCCAACATGTACAGTTGAGAGAAAAAAACTAGTACAGCCAAATATTTGGCTATGTAAACTGAACTCACTTTGATTTTTCAAATTTTTAATCAAATTGATAAATCTTCAAAAATGTCAAACGAAATTTAATTAACGTCGACATGCCTCAACTGACTGAAACGTAAAAAGCGATAATAACGAGTCGTTTAGTGTCAATATTACCATTAGAGACATTGCTAATGAAGTGCATGTCAACAGAAGCACCGTCTTGTTGGCCATGAAAAAAAATGCTGTTATGTACAGGGACAAGTTTGTTTTACAAGAAAACAAAAACGATATTTTTAAAGTGGCTAAAGCTTCTTGCTGTAATGGTTTTTTCTCTCGCAACTGTACATGGTGTATGATTTCTGTTATGGAAATGCACATATGGCAAAACTAGAATATCGAGTACGTTTTCAAAATCGGAGGCATCCTTCTACAAATGTATTTTGAAGGCTGGATCAACGACTACGTTATCAAAATCGGAGGCATCCTTCTACAAATGTATTTTGAAGGCTGGATCAACGACTAGGTAAATCAGGTGTCTTTGTCTCCAAAAATGCGAACAGTAGCCAGCTACAGCAGAGGCGCACAGTACAACTTGAAGAGCAAGTTCTAGGTGCAACCAGACAATTAGCTGCCACATCAAATATCCCCAGTAACAAGACCGTTCATTTGGTCCTACAAGAAAACCTTCTATAACCATATCATCTTACGAAGGTGTAGCCCCTCTATGATAATGACACCGAATACATTTTTGCAACACCATTTTAAATAGAATTCGTGGCACGGCGGATTCGCTAGACGTATTCTTTGCAGCGATGAGAGTATGTTTACCAGAGATCTCCTTCTTTAACAACCACACCAGTCACTAGTCATTGATCTGAGGAAAACCCGCGTAAAGTTCGAGAACATGGTCACCAAAGAAGGTTTTCGTTAATGTTTGCTAGGCATTATAAACCACACTGCTGTAGGACCAATTTACTTACCACATCGTCTTCATGTTAATGATTACATCAATGTTCTGGAACAAGTTATTGATGAGTTGCCCTTGAATGAATTATGAATTACGAGTTATTATGATATACATGCATGACGGATGGAGCCCCTGCTCATTTTGCCCGTATTGTAAGAGACTGGCTGGACGAGCAGTTCTCAAACAGTTGGATTGGTGGCGCTGGTCCTATCGTTTGGCCTACAAGATCACCTGAGATCGGGTTATCTCAGGTGATCCATTAGATTTTTTATTTATTTGGGGCTTCATTAAAGAAAAAGTTTACGCTACGCCTCCACCAGTGGAAATTACAACAGAAATACTGGAGCGACTAATGAATACGATACAAATGAAAACTGTGCTTAGAAGCAGAAAAAAAACTAATCATGAGATTAATAAAAAAACATGGCAGCCCGTAAATGCGATGTTGCCAAATGTCCATTTCTTTTAAATGGCTCCTGATGGTATATGAAGCATGATACACATTTTTGCCTTGACATTATCTATTCTGAATTTTAAGTAGAATATCGTCACAAGTAGATTATCCGCCAATTTATACACACCCGATATTTGTTATCGCAATCAAGATTTATTTTTCGTCTTCTATGCGTAATTAATGGCCTTAGCCATTAAAGCTCTATTGACCAGTCACAGTAATTATGAAATAATAATTAAAATTGGTTTACATTTATTGGAGTATCGACTGGATGAATAAATAAATAAATGGATGAAATGATGAATAATATAATCTTAGATCGAGGACTTAAATGTAGGTTAAAATATGGACTGAGTTAAACAGCCAGTGCTGCACTCTCTGCCCTCCCCAAGGGATAGAAAATATTAAATACACGTGGATTTTTAAAGGAAAAGTTTCAATTAGAAGGAATTTGGGAAAGGGATTATTGAAAATCCCCCAATTAAAATGTTTCAATATTTTATGTATGGAATCTATTCTACGGAAGTTGCACTATCGAAACCACTAATGTTCATAAGTTGCACCAAATAAATACACCCCCTGTTGAAGCGAGAACTTAGGGTGAAAGCCCACCCCTTTTTGAAATTGCAACAAAATTTCTTACTTATCTTATAGCCTAGAAGTTACACTACAATATTATTTGTGATGCAACTTAGTGCAACTTCTAGCCTATACGACAAGTAAGAAATTTTGTTAAAATTTTAAAAAGGGGGGGCTGGCACCCTAAGTTGTCGCTTCACAATGTGTAGTGTATCGTGTTTAACAAGACTGTATAAAATTATATCGTTAATTGAAGTCAAAAATATCAATTCACATTTTAACAAATGAAATTGAAATTAAATATTTCGATGAACATTTTCAATCGTTTCAAGCAGGACTCACATCCCCACCATCTACGAGTATATACTTCAAATAATGGAGAGGTATATCTAAGAAATAAATGTCTGTAACGTTTCTGCTCTACTTAAATAAGTGTTATTTATTAATTAAATGTTCTATGTGTGTTTCTAATTAAAAAATGTCATTTATAATAAAATGTGTAATGTATATTTATTAATTATATGTTCTATGTATTATTCTAGTTCAAACATTTATTTTATAATAAAATGTATATTTATTAAATAATTATTTAGTTTTATTAACACCACTTATCATTTAAATCAATTAAATGATTAATTCTTTTAATTATTTAAAATTTGTAACGATTTTGAAATTAGAATTATGCGAAAATGACTATATTTATATTTAAAACATTTTTCAAATAAAAGGCTGTTGTATCCATTCCATACTTAAGGTATTTCTAAACAAATTAGAATTAACGACCCACCTATAATTTGTTTAATTTAATTCGGCGTGCTGAATATTATCATCGCATTGGTTCGGGTTTCTCGCCTCACCGAGGCGGTTTTTAGTTTAAACCTTCGACTAGTTTAAACTAAAAACCGACACTAACTGTAGAAGCAAATTGAGATCAATGCCCTTATCAATGCAGTAGCACTAATAAATACTGATGTCAATACCGGCTTATGGTTAGCGAAGTCAGTATATATACAACTTCTACATATCAAGTGAGTGTGTATGGAATGATGGATGTGGCGGCCTGAAGAGCTCGTAAAAATAGCGAAACCATGGTCGTCGTCTTCTGTCTTCCTTACACACTCACTTGATAAAATAATTTTTACAACATGACCTAATGCGCTGTTACTTCTTATTTGGTATGTGTAGGTGGGTCGTTAATTCTAATTTGTTACGCCCGCGAAAATCTACGTTTTAACATAATAAACCTCTACGGGGAGAATATGCTACATTCCACACGTAAATTTGAAAAACTACGTACTAATCACGCGAAGCTTCTATGCGATCTAACATTTCTATCAAGATGCAGAGACAAGAAATTAACGCCCAGTTTTGTCAGACTAAAATACCATACAAACAACGATAAAACAAGACGGATTTTATCTAGAACGAGTGAATGCCTGCTGAGAGAATCAATTCAACGAAAAAGATCTGAAATTAACCAAGTAGGTACAACTTTATATAATCTTCATCTTTATCTCAGCAATTTAATCCATCCATCTATTTGGAACATTATTGAAAGATTGGCAGCTTTTAGAGCAGAAACGAGCAAAGATTTAAAATCAAAAAACCAAAAACAAAAATTTGATAAACTCCAATCACGTAATAAAGAAAAACTCCCGGATTGTAAATTAAAAACAGTGTGTAACCTTTCAAACAAAATTCTAAACGAACCAGAGAAAAGGGTTCTTTCAAAAGGTTTCAACTTTGCGGTGACACCTAAATTCATTCCAAACGAGGACATTATTTGCAATATTGAAATGGGTATAAAAGGATTAGATAATACCATTGCTGAGAACATTCGCCAAGAAATAGCTACTATTTTAAAAAAAGCCATACCACCACGAAATAATTTAACAATAAGAGAAATGTCGGCTCTTAAATCACTAAAAGAAGATAGATCTATTATAATTCTTCCTGCGGACAAGGGTAATTCCACCGTCATTATGCAAACAGACGAGTATGACAAAAAAATGTGTTCCCTCTTAGATGATTCAACCTACAAAAAAATCGAGACAGATCCGATCACCTATTTAGAAAAAACAAGGAAATCAAAAATGAAAAATTCCAAAATTGATAAAAATACAGCGTTGAAACTAATTCCTAGGGAAAAATCTTCTATTTGCCCCAAAATTTATGGTGTACCAAAAATACACAAGGAAGGTGTTCCTTTACGACCAATCGTCTCCGGAATTGGTTGCCCAACAGTTAAATTAGCAGCATATATTGCTAAAAAATGGCAGCCACTAACTGAAGACGCTGATTCATACATAATCAACTCCGCAGATTTTGTAAACAAAATTAAAGATCAAATTTTAGGTGCAAATGATATATTAGTAAGTTTCGATGTTAAATCTCTCTTTACACAAATCCCAATTGACGAGACGATAGCAATAATAAAATCCAAGTATCATCAGTCAAACGAAATTTTAGATCTTGCGTCACACTGCCTAAAAAACACATTCTTTACATACAAAGGACAAAAATTCAAACAATTGGAAGGTGCACCAATGGGTTCTCCTCTATCACCAATAGTTGCAAATTTATTTATGGTAGATTTCGAAACTAAAGCACTAAATTCTTCCCCTCTAAAACCTAAACTTTGGCTACGATACGTGGATGATACTTTCGTTATTTGGCAACATGGTATTGAGAACCTCAACCATTTTTTTATCGCATCTAAACAATATCCACAACAAAATTCAATTCACAATGGAAGTTGAAGAAAACAAACGTTTACCCTTTCTGGACACTCTTATTATCCGAAATCCTAGTGGAAACTTAAATTACACCGTATACCGAAAACCTACACACACAAACAGGTACTTGAATGCGAAGTCACATCACCATCCAGCTCAAATAGCGTCTGTGGCAAAATCGCTTTTACTAAGAGCACGTACGCTATCGGACGAACACCACTTAAATAATGAAATATCCAATGTCAAAAAGGCATTAATGCAAAATGGGTTTTCCAAAAAAACAATCAATAAATTAAACAGAAACAAAAGTCCAAAAACAAGAAGTGAAAGTCCGTGTAGCAACGTCACACTTCCCTACATTAAAGGAACAACTGATAAAATCGGAAAAGTCCTCTCCAAATACAATATTAGAACTTGTTTCAATATACACACAAAAATTCAAAATTTACTCCGAACTCCAAAAGAAATTATTCCACTTGAAGCTCAAGGCGTATATGAAATTCCATGTGGTATGTGTGAGAAGAGCTATGTAGGACAAACAAACCGGAAAATTAGTACTCGTCGAGATGAACACATTTTAGCAGTAAGAAAGTCTGATCCACAATCTTCTTTATTTCAACACGTAAACTTTTCTAAACATACAATAAATTTCGAAAAAACGAGAATTTTAAAAAAGACAGACTTCTCCCACGCGAGGATTATTAGAGAAGCGATAGAAATTGAAAAGAGGCCGAACAGTCTAAATCAATGAGATGATGCGAAAAGACTACCACCAATTTGGAAAACTTGTATAAATTCTGGTCAAAATATATTATCTCCGAACAACAACCAAGAAATTCAAAATAAAACCCCTTCCGAAAATAATATTGAAATTGTCACTACTACATCATTAGAAGAACAAAACAGAAGAGTAACACGAAGCCAAACAAGAAATTCACGCATCAAGTAGTACGTAAAAGTCAAACAAGTGGTTGCTAGAGCAATGGAATTTTGATAGTTATTCCTGACGATGATGACTGCGACGTCATCGAAACGTCGAATTAAAAATAAAATGGACCAGAGCCAAGAAAATACGCGGGACCAAACCCGAAGAAACAGTGATACATGTTACGCCGGCGAAAATCTACGTTTTAACATATATATATATACATACATATATATATATATATATATATATATATATATATATATATATATATATATATATATATATATATATATTACAAATTTTAAATAATTAAAAGAATTAATTATTTAATTGATTTAAATGACAAGTGGTGTTAATAAAACTAAATAATTATTTAATAAATATACATTTTATTATAAAATAAATGTTTGAACTAGAATAATACATAGAACATATAATTAATAAATATACATTACACATTTTATTATAAATGACATTTTTTAATTAGAAACACACATAGAACATTTAATTAATAAATAACACTTATTTAAGTAGAGCAGAAACGTTACAGACATTTATTTCTTAGATATACCTCTCCATTATTTGAAGTATATACTCGTAGATGGTGGGGATGTGAGTCCTACTTGAAACGATTGAAAATGTTCATCGAAATATTTAATTTCAATTTCATTTGTTAAAATGTGAATTGATATTTTTGACTTCAATTAACGATATAATTTTATACAGTCTTGTTAAACACGATACACTACACATTGTGAAGCGACAACTTAGGGTGCCAGCCCCCCCTTTTTAAAATTTTAACAAAATGTCTTACTTGTCTTATAGCCTAGAAGTTGCACTAAGTTGCATCACAAATAATATTGTAGTGTAACTTCTAGGCTATAAGATAAGTAAGAAATTTTGTTGCAATTTCAAAAAGGGGTGGGCTTTCACCCTAAGTTCTCGCTTCAACAGGGGGTGTATTTATCTGATGCAACTTATGAACATTAGTGGTTTCGATAGTGCAACTTCCGTAGAATTAAAAATAAAATGGACCAGAGCCTAGAAAATACGCGGGACCAAACCCGAAGAAACAGTGATACAAGTTACGCCCGCGAAAATCTACGTATAGATATTATGGCGCCCTTTCTTTTATTTTTAATTGAATGAGACAAAAAATACGTCTAAATCGGGCGTGAACCAACAAAATATGGGGAATTGCTTGAAAATTACGACTTTGGCTAGTCAGAGAGGGGGCGGGCTTAAAATTGAAATTTGTAAAGGGCGCCAAGTAGTTTAAGTACTTGCCCCGTCGTAATTTACGATAAGTAAACTACTAAACCAAGGTGTTATAGTTGGTTTAAACTCGATCAGACAAAACGGAAAAACCACGGCTCTGGAATTAAGTCAAGGCAACAAACAATCGCATAAATTTACGGGATTTTTATTTAAAAATATGTAATTGAAGTATTAAAAAAATATCTACGTGTTTGATCCAATATTGAATCACTTTACTTTATTTATTTTAGTATAGTAATGAATGATTACAAAAAACATGAGACAGGGAATGTTATTTAATACGGCTCCCAAGCCATCGGGACGCGGAGCGAGTTTAATAATAAACGCGGTATAATGGCCAAAATACTGCGAACTTTCATAACATGTGAAAACAAAAAAATCAGTAACCGCGGATAGCACACTCTGTGTACAGAATAAATAGATAAATGAATAATTGTAATTAAAATTTGCACAAAAACTTAACACGCATCGACAGCTTGAATTCACCGGCGACTCACACGGGATACAGACATTAAAAGTTACTGTTTTCCTGAGAAAACAAATTAGGGGCACTCAAATATCACACCAAATAATAGTAAGTGAAAAATCTGGCCAGTTAGTCCTGCGACTGCTCCGTTGCGGACGGCTAGCGGAATGGCGGCGCGGACGTCACGCTCCCACTCCTTTCCTATCGACGCAGCGACTTCTCTCCGCTACTGGTTGCCTCCAGCCCCTCACAAACGCAGCTACTGCGTACTACTTGCGCATCCTTGGCCTAGCTCCTGATCTGAGCAGCTTACGGAAACGCTTACGGATCGCTCTCACCACAGGACGATTTCGTACAGAGACACCACGACGAATCGCCCACGGGTGCGAGCCTTTAAATAACACGCGGAATGAATGTTAGAGAGATTATGGCAGGAAACTTCCACACCTTACCTTTTAGATAGATAACGGCCCGTATGGAATCCAACTTTGGGATTTTGTCACGCAACTCTCGCTTTGCCTAATAACTACGTCTTAACGTGATCGAATGGCGAGGTATACTGTCCGATTCGCGCCTGCCTAATCTCTCTCAACCCCTTCCGCGCGTTCACCTTTGCAGTCGCGCCAACTTAATTTAATTCCATATAACGAAACCGTTATAATATATATATATATATATATATATATCATACTTGAAGTTTCTTTAAATCAATATCATTCGCATTTGAAATAAATGGAAAGTCCTTTAGACATAAAAGGACAGTCGTTTTAAAATAAAAGGACAGTCCTTTTGAAAAAAAAAGCAAAGTCCTTTTGAAATAAAAGAACAGTCCTTTTAAAATGAAAGGACAATCCCTTTAAAATAAAAGAACAGTCCTTTTGGAATAAAAAACAGTCATGGCTGTCCTGATAATTCATTAAGATTCGTTTTTAATTCAATAAGAAAACATATTTGAAACAAATACATAATCTTTTTGAAAACGTATTGTAAAAATAAAATGCCGTCTTTTTGAACTAACATGACTCATTGATGGCGCAAAATCATAGGTGAATCCTTTTTAATCAATAATGAAATTTTTGATTTTACAATGTTTTTTCTTTGAATAATAGATGTCTTACTACGTTCTCCTAAAGCCATATATCCAAATTTCAACCGATGTAGTTTTTACGACGTTTCATACCTTTTCATTTGAAAATATATGTTTAGTCTACTTTAGTAGTAGTTAGTATTTTTAAGAAAACCTTGAGTTTAAACACAAAACTGCTTGCACAGTAATTATCTTTGTTGTTTACACTACAATAATCGATTTGAATTAGGCGCGCATACGTGCGCACCACTAAATAATGAAAGTTTAAATATATACTACCATTAATTACTTAATGCACGATTCACAGCTATTCATAGTTCCTTGTCAATTACCAAAATTGTAAATTAAAATATTTTATAATTTATTCATTCTACAGACATTGTTTGCATCTGTTTACATTTGAGATAATATACAAAGGTCTTATTTCCTGAAGGTACCCCCTTGAAAGAACCGTATGCCGATTGGGGGTCTAGGCGACAGCAATCTTTAATTTAATTTCGTTTTACCAGTATATTTAATGGTTGTAAACATTTTAATGTAATCACATTTAGTGTACAATAAAAAAAATCGTTTTATTACTGGTAGGGTGCAAACAAATAAATACCACCACTTCGAGGGTAAGCGATTTTAGTTACGTTCGAACTTTCGTTACTTTTATGTGTTGTGCTAATAGTAAAGATACAAAAATTGTTTTATGATCGGGATTTGCTTACTTTGATTCTATCTAGTTTTAAAAACACTGATAAATTTTTAACATAGTGCTACAAACACTGGACGTTTTGTTAACCGCAGATTTCTGCCAAATACACTGCCATACACTCCAAGTGGCTACAGTGGTCAAGACATGAAACGAGATTTCTTAACCGTGAAAATAATTGGCTAATCATGCCCACTTCGGCAACCATCATCGTCCCAATCCAAGAGGGCTTTTGGGGAACTAAGCGTAAAACAAAAAAAAAGACGAACAGCAAGCTTAAAAGACCATTATGACTCCAAGGAGTTATCATTTACCGCAAAATTAAAACTGAAGGCTAATGGTAACAAAGACCTTGCCAAAATTTTAGATCATTTACTAGAAAATAATGAAGATGTAAAAAATGTTAAACACATTATTAAAAGCCTATTATTAAAAGTAAGCCAATGTCATCAGATAAAACTCTTGCTCTCATCATATCTTCAAAACTGTTTAAAAGACAATATTAAACAATTAGAAAAATGTGTAGAGGAAAAGGGTCATATACAGGGTGGGGCGTGGTAACTTCCTTGTTTGAAAGTGAAATAAAAACACTTCGCACATTTCAAAACTACTTATTGTTATTTTTTTATGTCACACAACACGAGTAATTTGATTATATACCGTTTACAAACAGAAAAATTGTAAATGTCGCCTTCAATTGTCAATACACTGATTGAATCGAATTCTGAAGTTTCGGTCAACTCTTTTAAGCATTCCGATTGGTATATTGACAATTTCGACTTCGATTTATTTTTGCCTCTTCTAGGGTCTGTGGACACATGATATAGACCCGATATTTGAGATTACTCCACAGGAAATAATCACAAGGGGTTAAATCAGGCAGGCGTGCCTCCTCAGGGAGATCGGCCGCTCGAAGAAGACTTTTTTCAACAAATAAATTGAAGTCCTAGCTGTGTGGATTGTGCCCCCCCTACCCCTTCCTAAAACCACATACACGTTGTCTAGTTATTCAAGAGCAGGCAAAAAACTCGTGGATCATTTTTCAATAAAATTCTGAATTCATGCCTACCGTAAGGAATAGGTCTGAAAAATAGGACTCTGCCGTAAAAGCTCGTTGCTTCCTCAACGACCAAAGCAATTTTGCAACTAAAATGAATAGGGATACAAAATTCCCATCCAGGCCCTTCTATTGAGTCCATCCTCACCTTTCTGTTACTCTCACTAACTTCACTGCACCCTTTTCAAAAAAAGAAGTTACCACTATTACTATACTATACCATAGTTCTCCCACGTATTATCAAATCACTGAGTACGAATAATTACTAAATGATCAAATATGCAAAGCAAAATAACAATGCTATCTACCGACAAATGATATTTTGATAACAGATCAAATTGTCAAAATCTTCAATCAACATTAAATATAATCACGGAGAGAACTACTTTCAATCAACCAAAAAAACACAAAATTGACTTTAAAATGCAAGTGGGGTTTTGACGGTGTTTCTAGCTATGCAGATACAAACAAAAACTTATAGAGGGTAATATCGATGATTCTTCGATATTTATGACAAGTTTTATTCCTATTAAATTAGTTGATGTAGAAAATATTTCAGTTTGGACAACCCATCACCGTCATCAATGTGTTATTGTCGGCCTATGAAATTTCAATCATAAGGAAGGAAGTGATTAAATTGGAAATGTCAATTGAACAAGAAATCAATTTATCTCCTATTCCTTTAAAAAATAATAAAGAAAGTACATATCAGACGATAATTACCATGATAGACAGAAAATTGAGCACAACCATTTCTTATACTATTTCTGCTTCTATTAGCAACATATAAATTGCAAAACCTTCAGAAATGACAGGTTTAAGTTAAGTTGTGAACCGACCTAACCAAACTGATCTATATAAATATGGATTATCCAGTCTACACATGTGGATTCGATGGCTCGAATGTTTGCTTCACATTGCATACATTTTCAACTTCAAGGTTGTCGAAGAACGAAAATAAAATTCTGAAACAAAGAATATAAGATTCAACACGATTTTAAAGTGGAACTTGGATTAATCGCTAACATGGTTCAACTAGAAGATGGCACATGAAAAGTCAGATGTCGTCAATAAAGAGTTATTAAAAAGATTTGCCTTGATTTTGCAAGCCATTTCATCTGGACGACCAATTAATAGTATAAACTTTAAAAAATGTTCAATAGACTCTGAAAAAATATACTTGCAACTTTATGAGTGGTATTACATGCCCTCAAGTGTACATCAAATCTTAATACATGCAGGCCCGCCGCTAGCCGCTTCAGCGCCCGTATGCGAAACTGACAGTGACACCCCTCCTCTATCCAATTTTTCCTGAATTTTAATTTGGTTAGGTAATAATGGAAGTGTATAAATAAACAACTTTAATAAACAAACAATTTATTTTTAAGGCTACAATAATACTTAGATGTAAGCACCTACAAAAATTGAACTCTTCTTGCTTTTATACTGGCGAAATCGGCTATTATTTGTCTAGTATCAAAACTATCTAATATTTCAGATTCTATCGAAATAATAGATAAATTACTTAGTCTAGGTTGATGCATAGTTGACCCTTAGTAATTCTTAATCAATTTCAACTTAGAAAAAAATCGTTCACCAGATGCAACTGTAACTGGTAGAGTAAGAAATATTCTTAATGCTATTGATATGTTTGGAAAAGTTGACATTCAATTATTTGTGTAAAGGTACTGCAAAAGTGTATGTGGATCGGTAGACTGATTTTCTACACAATGTAGCGCCAAAGCGTTAATTTCATTGAACAAATCAATACCATCAATGTCAGCTTCATTCCTTGAATCGTCTTTAAGTTTTAGATGTAAATCTTTACTAAATAATGAACTGCTAAGAAAGCCAAACACGTTGTCTAAAGTTTTTAACTCTTCAGATCTATTTTTTTAAGAAAATTAATGTCTGATCTAAAATTCTAAAAAAAAAACTCAACTTTGTAATTGATTTGATTTTCATTGCGTTGTTCATACTGAAATTGTGTCGGTTTTCTTCTTGGGCGAAGTGTATTTAATGGTGGGAAATTTGTTTCAGTAATGAGTTTTTGTGCCACTTCAGTAGCTTCTTGTAAAACCATTTCAAAATGTTCATCCGTGCGATTATTTGTTAACTTATCGATCATATTATTAAACCAATGTATGTATGTAATGTATGCATATTTTATTATTCATTGTGGGACTTTGCATCATTTTACTTAAATGATTAATTTCGTTCAAAATTTCATGCCAGACTACAACAGAGCAAATAAATTTATAATTTTGAATCTTTAAAGCGAGTGAATGCGCTTTGTGAGTTGTGGAACTATCCCACTCTGACGTATTTTCAGATATTTTAAAGAGAGCATCAAATATTTTTTCCAGATGATACCGTAACGGTTTAATCGCGTCAATTCTGCTGGACCATAGTGTAGCACTTAAAGCTTTTAATTTAAGATCTGGTAAATGTTTGCAAATGATCGAGCACCTTTTCGTAGATAATGAAAATAAAACATATATTTCTTGAATTATGTCAAAAAAATTGATAGTTTCGTGCGTAATATTTACAGCATCATTGACTTCCAAATTTAGACTATGAGCTGAACATGGAACGTAGAATGCACGATGATTGATGTCCAACATTTTTTTCTGCAACCCGCTGTGATTTCCACGCATGTTTGAGCAATTATTATAACCTTGCCCGCGCAAATTTTGAATGTCAATGTTTAAATGTGAAAATAAATTCAAAACAAAATTAAATAAACCCTCGCCAGTTGAACTGGTAACTGGACAAAAACCAATGAAGTGTTCGCATACTTCTACTTTTTTATTTTTATTGTTTAGAAAAACATATCTAAGTATAACTGTTCCGTATGGCTTGCATCCGGTGTGCAGTCTGATATGACGAAAAATATTTCGATTTTCTAATTGTATCCAAAATACAATTTTTAATCGCTGTGCCGAGTAATTCAATAATTTCATTCTGAATTTGATCTCCTAAATAGTGGGCCTTACCCATCCAACTGGAATAAGTGGCCATACCCATTAATTCTGCGAATATGTTCTCGCATAACTGAATCATAAGAAGCAATAATTTCTATTGCTCTTAGAAAATTGCCGTTATCATGCTTAAACATATTTTTTGATGAACCTCGAAAAGCACGACATTGACGTGATAAAAACTTTATAACGGCAATAATTCTTTCTAATACATCACACCAATGCTTTTTTTCTGACTCTAATAGTCTCAGTTGCATCTGATTTACAGTAGTCTTAGTTTTGACCATATTATTTAATTGCACCCATGATTTCACATTTTCATTGTGGAAATCGCTCTTTTCGTGTCTTTTCAAAATGAATGATAAATGTAGCCAATCCGATAAATCGTTCGAATCAGACAGACTGCTTGCAATTTTACCAAACATTTTGCAACAAAAACAATAAACTGAATCTTTTGAAATAGAGTATACAAGCCAATCTCTTTTAATGTTTTCCCCATTAGAAAGTTTTCTATAATAGTAAGAGTCACTAAATTTTCTATTTTCGTCCGTTATCATTAATGGGAAAATTGTGGTTACGCACCTGTATAGGACCACGTCTAACTAAAATATCAATAAGATCACTATTAATACTAGCAGGCCACAAACCAGGGTCGTCACTACATGTTAAACCGCTGATGACGGCATAGGTTCTTTAGAATTATCTTCACTTATATCACTTCTATTATCGTCTTCTGAATGACTTGGGCTGCAACATATTATTTTCTTGTCTGTGATAGTTTAATTAATTTCCTGACAATTCTTATTTTCAGGTTTGTTTAAAAATTTCATTATAGAACCAGCCATTTTTTCTTTATGTGTCTACTTTTCTCGTTTCTGACTTCGATGTTGAGCCCCAGAAAGCTTTTTCCTCTTTGGTGGTTCCGAAATCAATTTTTTAATATACATACTTGACCGTGGTTGCGTTCGCATATATTTTTTCACAAGGTCCTAGCTAGTGTTGCATCTTGCACGAAATTGGCGAAATAAATGCGCTATAGTTGTACGCACAAACGACTCTAGCGCAATCGATTTCACGAACTTCGCTGTTCTATTACTATTTTACCTTAATATTGTTAGCACAAGCATTGATTTTGAAACGATGTTTTTGTTTACGTAAGTTTGTGAATTGAGAATGCGTACTTCGTGCATTCTAGATTCTTGCATAATCATCGTTTTTGCGTATTCTTCATTTCCGTGAGTATATGTTTATCTTTAATAAATAGGCCAACGATTGAACTTGACATACCTACACGTTTAATTGAAAACGCTTGTTTTTGTTATTTTTTAAGAATTCATTTCGTTCGATTTTTTTGCGTCTGGAATTCAAGCAGATACAACATTTTAAATGTATGCAATATTATCTTACAAAACAAATAATTGTGTGTATGATGTAGATAGACGATTACTCAAGATTTATGTGAGTCTAACTGGGCGAGTGAATGTGCATTATTAAACCGCGAATTTCGCGAAATTTATTGCGCCAGAGTCATGCGCATTTTGGTCATTTTCGCGCAATGTGCAATACTAGTGCCCACTTGCACCACAGGTACTTAATCATGGCTAAAAAGTTAATCACGATTAAGTTATAAATTGGCTTGCACCGCAACTTAATCATGGGTAAGGTCCCCCAATAACCTCAAACGGTTAATTACCCGATTTCCACCGTTTAACATTCCAAGCCAAATTATTTATTGTTTTTTGTGTTTAATATTTTTTATTTTATTTGATTTATTTCAACTCTATAAGCACCTATTATGCTGTTTTAATAAACAAATGTGCGATAAATAATATTACAATTACTGAAAAAATGAAATGTAGGTTAATAAATCGTGGTCAGTAAATCGAAATAGTTAATCAGGGCCGGCCCAAACAAATGCGGGGCCCCCCGGTGCAATGATCAAGAATGATGACGGTCGCTCTCCTCGAAAATAGTTTATTACAAAAAATAATAATTTTGAAAAAAATATCAAAATGACGATTGAAGCAAAAATGTGAATCGTTTTTTAATATTGCCTGAAATCAGTGGTGCATGAAGTAAAATTTGGAGTTTAGAAAAGTCTGAAAGTTCGGTTTGGGCGCTCCGCTTCGCGGCCAAACCGAATTTTGCGGGCTTTTCAAAACTCCAAATTTTACTTCATGCATAAGTTTCAAAGGGAAAACACTCGTTGCAAAATTAAAATTGATTTTTATAAAAATAAGTAGGAAAATGTCGAAACTGTTAAAGTTAATGCGGTAAATGACATTTCAAATCAATATATTGATCAACAACTTCCAAAACCTCGTAAGCCCCAATTTTTCAAATATCACTTTTTGACGTCAAATATATAATTGATTTATTCGAATTGGTATAATCCATACCCATATTAAAAATACGAATGGCTTTCCAACTAAATTAATTAAAAGTCAAATAAATAAAAAACAATTTCACACATATATCCAAGATCCCCAACTGAATCTAAAAACAGGTTCACTACACATATATATTTTGGCCAAACAACAGTAAAAATTGGTCGCATATTCAAAAAACAAAATCATCAAATTGCATACAAATCTAATAGAAAATCATCTAATATACTTTTTAATTCCAAAGATAAAAATGACCCAATAAATAAATCTGGAGTGTATTAATTACGCTGTTCAGAGTGTAGTAATGTATATGTAGGACAAAGAGGATGTAGCTTTAAAACAAGATATTTGGAACATTTCCGCGCATTTAAACATAATCAAAATTCAAGTACCTTCGCGAATCACGTTTTAGAATCAAAACACTCTTTTCCGAAACTCAATAATCTAAAATTTTACATCACTGTACGAAAAGTGCCAAATTAAATTATCTGGAAGCCGTGGAAATCTTCAAAAATTCTCATATTTCAACGGTCAACCTTCTGAATGAACAAACAAAATATTTTGTAGTACAAAACATAGTTAATTTGTCGAATTAATTTTTAATATAAATAAACTGATGTTACAATGTGCTAAAAAATAAAACTGTAAAACATTTCTAAAAATAAGCAAAATATTATTGAAATTGTGAATATTTATCAAAATTTATTAAATGTATTCATTACCAGAAAAAATCTTGATGGATATAAAAAAATGTCACTTTGTTATTGGGATTTTGACATTTTCAACTTATTTTTTTTTTATATTTAATGATGTTTTCTGTACAGTCAATTGATATTTTGAGTTATTTTTGATATTTATCAGCAGGATTGAACGTTATTCATATTTTGATTTTTGTAACATCTGCATTCAAGTTGCATAAAAAATATACTACGTTTAAAGTAAACCGTTTTTTGACATTTTCTGTAGGTTTCAATTTTGTTGAAGTTTCAATAAATTTTTGAATGTTTCTTTTTCTAAAATTATATTTCTGATATTATAAAACTACAGTCATTATTTTGACTTTCTTTAGCCGTATTCAATTTGATACTTTTGTTAGCGAGATTAATTTTATTTATATTTATTCGTTTGCATTCAATAAGTTTGACATGTTACAGTAGAATTTAATTTCACTTGATCATTATTGTTTGCCATTTTTTTAAATCAAATTTTAAGTTTTTTTTAATTTCCTCAAAACTTCAAAACGGATATTTCCGATAAAATATTTGGTTTGAAAATGTTCACGAAAACATTGATTATTTAAGAATAATAATCAAATTAAAAGTTTACAAAACATCAACGTTCACTCACTTTGTAAAATCGTGTATTTCAAGTCTTGTAACGAATGTTTCCAATTGAAACGTTAAGCATGAAGAAAAATTTCGAGTTTAGAAAAGCCTGAAAATTTGGTAAGGTCGCGCAGCGAAGCGGAGCGCCCGTCTAACATAACTACAACATAACAGTATTTTTTTTATTCGTCAATTTTGACTTTTATTTTTCCTTTCCGCTGGTGCGTTCGCTCGGATCGGCCTCATTGTGCGGCGCTATCTAAACAAACAAAGAACCCGCTTCGCAGTCATAATTTTTAATATTCGTTGTGATAAAATTCGGCAGGCACTATGAGAACCAATACATAGTTAAAACTACTTTCAGCAATTTTGCTATCTCTGCTCCATCTCGTACCCCAGAAACACACTACCAGCAAAAATTGGCCCTCTTAAATAGGTTATCGATGTGTATTTTCGGCGACCATGCATGCATGCCTTTCGCCCGCTCCAGACCAAACGTTAAAATCATGCGATGCGAACGCACGTTTCGTCGTATGATTTCATTTCTGGAATACCGAAGCGTATGAAACAGCCATACGTCATGCGATCGGCTCGTGCGATCAATTTCGAGAATACCGGTCCAAAACTATCTTCTCTTTTAACGTTGACCGATCAACATGTGTATCGATACGGAATACGAAGTTTTATCCGTGTTATCTTCAACCTTTATCTTTACATAACAGTCAACTGTTAACCTGACGTTTGAGGTACGGAATTGGGCTGATCTTAGAATTCTTCATTCAACGGTATTTAAGGAATTTAGTTTCTATTTTGGTGTTTTTTTTTTTTTTTCGTTGTACTATTAGTTGTCAAAAACGAAGTATTTTGGTAAAAACAGGATAAATCTACAATAGTAAATGAATTCTACTAGACAATTTAGTAGTCGATGATCTGATGCAAGTTCTAAAATGTTTATATTTCGCCACAGAGGAAAGAATAACCAGAAGAATAACACAGTTCGCATAGTGTAGCCATCTCTGAGGCAATTATCAAAACATCCACCTATTAAAACCTTCAACCAAAACAGTTTCCTGTAATTTTGATGGCGATTTAAGGCACAAAAACAAATGTTAAAGGATGATTCGTTCATTGGAATGTTAATGTAAACATAAATATACTCATATTTCAATAGACCTATACACCAATTTACTGCTGATTGACAGATGTGAAATAAAAACATTATTGTTTTAATGCGTTCAGTTTATAGATAATTTGATCTTTTATATCTCCACTAATATATAGCCACAGAGTAAACAATAATTTTGTTCCCTGTGCGATTAAGCAAAGTTCTCCGCCACCGCCGAGGTATTACCTGAGAACTAATTATGTCAATCAGGCACGGATCCACGGGGAGGGGGGTAACTGGGGGAGCTTATAATATAATATTTGAAAAATAAAAACGTGTATTTTGAACGGTTTATTTTATTATTATCGGTGTTCATGAGGGAACAAGAGTGATTAAAAAGAATACGTTTTTTAAACATCTCATTAAATCAGTGTTTTATACGCGTGGCGCATGAAGTAAAATCGAGTTTAGAAACGCCTGAAAATTTGGATATTTTGTTTATTGTATAATCAAATTTAATAAATAAAATTGATGATTATTTAATACATATATTGTCTTTGGAATTAACGCCTACAATTTATTGTTCCTATATAAATATTCTTGTAATGAAAAATATTAAAATTAAGTAAGTATGTAATATTTAAGTACACATTTTCCGACTTTCTATTGTTTATAAAAGTTCAATTTGAGGCTATAAACAAGTGTTTTCCACTACCTGGTTAAGCATGAAGTAAAACTTCGAGTTTAGAAAAGCGTGAAAATTTGGATTTGCCGGGAGGCAAACACTGAAATGCTTTTTGTAATATTTTCAAGTTCAAAATTGACATTTAAACGAATTCCATGAAGGTTTACTAAATTTAAAAAAAAGTTAAATAATCTATACAGGGTGTCCCGATTACGCAGCCCATGCATGGGTATCTTCTAAATGGTAAGAGATAGAGATTTGGTTAAAGGGGAGAAAATATGCAGGACGATGAGTACTAGCTATATCCGTTATATAATTAACAAAACAGTTGAAAGTTCAGACCATACTTATTATTGATGATAGAAGGATAATATTTTGACATTATTAGGGCACTTTTTTATGCTTTTTAATAATATGTAGTCAGATTTATCATAAAGCAAATATTTTCCAATATATGCATACTAACTTCATTTTTTTATATGGGCGTCAAAGTTGGCCATGAGCTAATTTTATAGATTTTTAATTCTCTTTAATTTGGTATATCATATGATATGTTTATTTTTTCAAAAACAAATAACGCTTTATGTTAGTATTGTTATTGTTATTATTTCATTTATTTTGGTATATTCATAGCCAACTTCAAATACTATGAAAATATCGTCCAGTTTTCCTATTAATGAAAACAAACCTACCATATGATAGATCAAATTAAAAAAAGAAATGTCTACAAAATGATATCATGGCCAACTTTCACGCCCATATAAAAAAAAATGGTGATGTGTCCATCATAGTACTTTTCCCGTTTAGATTTAATATTTTTGAATTAAATGTAATTAAATATAAATTAATAAAAAAGAAAAAGCAACCGGCGACTGCATTTCAACCCGGGACCTTTCGATTATGAGTCCGGCGAGTTACCGCCTGCGCCACGACACTTCATGGCCTATTGGTCTTATAACCAACAATAATTATCTAAGAAAACACTATTTTTAAATAACTCCTAAACTAAGAGTGCTATGATAAAAAGTGAATATACAATATATCTTCATTTTTTATTGTATACAATGTTTATTTGAAACATTTTTTAGTTTTGTGAATATCTAGAAAAAACTAAAAAACGCTAAGAGTAAAGTACCACTTCCGGTTTTCCTTTCAAAAAGCTTAAGTTATAAGTTTCATCTCGATATCTCCAGCGGTTTTTGCTCTATATCGTTCTATCATCAATAATAACCAAGTTATAAAGAAAAAGAAAAAAACGCAAAAATCAGTTTTTTCGCAATGTGCTCTGATGGTTCAACTTTTTTGTTAATTTAACACCGGGTATAGTTGGTACTCATCGTCTTGCATATTTTCTACCATTTAACAGATCTGTATCTCTTGCCGTTTAGAAGATACACATGCATGGACTGCTTAACCGGGACACCCTGTATATTGAAACTATTTTTCAATCGTAAGTATATATGCGTCTTGAAACGGACATACTGTATTTTCTTTATAGAGAGCAATGAATTATATTTTTATCACAACTTTTATCGATTTATTTAATATAGTTAAATTTTTTAGTAAAAATAATGCATCATACGACTGTTTAGAAACCCATAAATCTACTGATTATTTGGTTTAAAGTGTTCGTTTTCAAGTGTTCACTCGCCCCACAGATGATCTAAAAAAACAGTCCAAATTCGTACCCTTCTTATCTGCCTTTGTCCTTAAGCCCTAGAAATCAATTACTAAGGATGTAAAAAATACATAGAAAAATATTTGTAAAAGTACCCTCTTTAAAGTACTTATAGGAAATCGTCAGTGAGAAATATTTTAAGAAAAATAATCAGTATGTTTGTCGTTCTCCAGTGTGCACGTTAACGGTTTCTATAATTTAATTAAGTATAGTGAACATTTAGTGTTTTTACATAATAGTTGTAGTTCTAGTGATATTTAGTTGTAAAAATATGGCTAATTATTTAAAATGCGCCTATCGTGATTGTGGCGCGAGGAAAACCGAGGATGTACACTACACTTCTTTACATTTCCTGTAAATAATAGCGAAGATGTGATCATTGGCTAAAAAATTGTAGTAATATGGATCTCTTTATTTTGTCCGAAAAGAAACTTTCTTCAAAGCGCCTGTGTAATAAACATTTTCGAGCAAGTGATTTTACAAATTACCAACAAAATAGACTGTTAAAATCAGCAATTCCAAAACCATTTGACATAGTATTAAGTGATTCGGATTCCGATTTAGAAATGTTAAAGCCCATTCACATGTACACCCGAAAATTGGAAAAGGATTTGCCATCTACATCCAAAGAAGTAAGGTTTTTAACCCCAAAAATAAACAAAAATTTTTAATATATGACATAATAATTTACTTTTTTTATATATCATATCCTTTATATATTCGTATACTCTGTGATTCTATAAAAGAGTCTAATTTAAAATTCGAACGAGTGTTTTCAATCCCAGGCTAAGCATGAAGTAAAATTTCGAGTTTAGAAAAGCCCCGCGTAGAAAATTTTCACGGGGCTTTTCTAAACTCGAAATTTTACTTCATGCGCCACGCGTATAAAACACTGACATATTGTAAAATTCAAAAATACTAGCCTTTATTTTGTTCGGCTGATTGACAAATTATATTGAATATTAAATTTTATTTATAAAATCTTGGCAAAAACTTGAAACCTGTTACAACATTTCAAAAGAAGTGGATTAATAAGAAATCGTAGAAATTAGTGAAAAACCTATTTAAAAAATCTATAAATATAAAACATGGATTTGTGTAAGTGTTTTCCACTCCCCGATTAAGCATGAAGTAAAATTTCGAGTTTAAAAAACCCTGAACATTTGGATTTGGCGGCACGATCTAAGCGAGTTCAGGCTTTTCTAAACTCGAAATTTTACTTCGTGCGCCACGCGTACAAACACTGATTTATTATGAAGTTCAAAAACACATAATCAATCTACTATTTTTGTCAGAAATATAGTTAAAGATGTGAAATAAATGTACATAATGTTGATATGATTTACCAAAATACCGGTACATTTTGAAGAGCAGTTTTTGCGATTAACCGGTATGTCGGTATTCCAATCCCTACCTGTATCATATAACTGTATTTATTTTAATTTAAATTACATTACATGAGAGTAAATCTAGATTTAAATATTATATGTGGAATTAAAAATTGAATGGTGTAGATTCACGCTCGATTTGTTTATTTTGATAAAATAAACAAACCGAGCGTCATCATTTTTCGTTCCGTCGGTACCGTTAGAGAGGAAAAAATATAAACATTCCTCTGTGGATCCGATATACAAATGAATTGGGAAGAGTGGGGAAACCTAGTAGTTACTCTAAATCACACGCCTGCTGGGTGAGCCACCTGACAGAGCCGTCCCCCTGACCCCGCACAGCCAGCGTGAATACTCTGGTTACTCCATACTCTGTGATTTCGCTGATATTTACTAATTGAAACATTAAAAGTGCGATTCTTTAAGCAATTTACAAGAAGTTAGTCTAACAAAGACTAAATCAAACACTCATTGAAACAACTACTTCCCGAGCTAATACCGCAACGGATATTGGATTATACAGCAAGTGTTTTTTGTTACATACAGTAACCTGCTGCAGTAAAATATATTTCGAAAATACGTAATTGTTTTCTTAGCAACGTAACATAGGTTTAAAATTAGAGGGTTCTCTGTTTCATTGTAACCTAATAGAACATAGATCCTTATATGGTAATTTTAATATAAAACAAAGATATTTTTTTGCATCTAACAGTAAACATCAAAATAGTTCAATAATATTACAAGGGTTTGCAAATTTAGGTTTGTAATTTCTTCTATTTTATGCATTCGATGTTTTGATTAAAGCGCAATATTCTTCTAACATCTCTTTATTGATTAAGCATGAAATAAATATTTCGACTTTAGAAAAGCCTGAAATATTCACATCATGCGCCCAGCGTATATAAAACACTGACTTACTGTGAAGTTCAAAACTACATATTGCATACGTAGTTCCATAATTACGTCGATTATATCTTATCACATGATGATCAATAGGGGGCATACAGCAGTATAGCTTGATATTTTCGAAAAGATTATTCTGGAAAAATTTAAATAAGACAAAAAATAAACAATTCAAATGCAGTTACAAAAAAAAACAAAATATATATTTTCCTTAATATCAATCATCATACATTCTATGATACCCACATTTTAAAGAATCTCATCAATATATTATTTTATCACAGACAATGTATATGTTATATTTACAGTGTTCGGTATCATTTAATAAATAAATGCACCTTACATTAAAAATTGGGAGGAAATTAACAAACAAAAAAAACAATAAATAAATTAACTACAATTCTGTCTTCCATGGTTTTTGGACCGTCTTGCGACTAGAGTTGAATTTCGCGTGCGTGTCTATTGTCAGTGCATTTTTCGGCTCGGTCGCTAAATGCAAGTGTAATCGTTTTAAATACTGCAGTTGTCGCAGGATTTTCTGTTTGGCGCGTGGTTCAGAGAGTCTCCATTTTTTTAGGGTTTCACCAATTACCGCCATGTTCTCTGCTCGTAGGGCAGAATAGCATTTCGACTTTTCATCTTCATGCTAATTAATTAAAAAATAATATAGCAAACATTGTTAAATACAAATATTTTATATAATCAGGGCTATTCAACACGTGAAATGTAATATTTAACATATACATTACTAGTAAGCTCACAGTCTAAGTATACATATTAGTTACCAAACTCGCTTAGACTGTAATGTTAATAACATACGTTAAATTTGACATTTCGTGTATGGAAAAGCCATAAATATTGAATAATATCTATTGTTAATACCAACACAAGAAAGTTGTTTGGGGTTTTTTAATATTAAAACTAGTTTACGAGATCCCAATAGGGAGCACGATAAAACAAATAAACGGTATATATACTTACGTTAACTTGTTGACAGATTGTCCACATGACATTCAGTTTCAGCGAGGAATTTAAATTGGTAAGTAGAAAACTTAGTAAATTTGACACAGTTATGGGGAGATCTTGGGGATACGCCCTGCTTTCGGACTTTCTAAAAATAAAAGTAACAATAAGAAAAAAAAATTGTTTCTTTTACCTATACCGTACCTTTTTCGAGGAATAAATAATATTGACGGATACGTCTCCATCGTGTATTCCCAAGGCAGCGTATTCAAATCACCGTTAATTCTAGCGAACTGAACGCTCTTTACAGGAGAGAGCAATTTGGCCACAGATAAAAATACATATGAAATACCGTTACAAAAGGAACATTGCTTAGAATAGTACAACACTATTACAACCTGAAAATATTACAATTATTTCAAGTAAATAATTAGAATAAATACGAGTCTTTTATATTTTTTTTTTCATTTACCTTATCGCACATAACGGTGTTCATGAAATCATGAGAATCCAGTTCCCGAACGCACATTTGTCTAGAATCGCAGTCCTGGCGTTCGGAATAGGCGTGGCTGTGTCTAAATTTAATTGAGCTAGAGTGTAAGGCACGGGGTAGGTTATTGTTAGTGTAGTTGATTACAAACTGTCGGAATATTTTGTCCGATAGGTGAGCATCAAAAACATGATGCACTTCTTCCTGAAATCAAAGTTAAACAAAAATTTATTACAGATTTCACTCTCGACTTGAAATTATGTCAGCTTAATGATAGTGTCAGTGGTGCAGCTAGGAATTTGTCTTAGGAGGGGGCAAATACAAATCAATGAAAGAATTTTAGAAAAATTAAAGCTCTATTAAAAAGTCTATTTAAAAGTAGAAATCATTAAGCACACATGAAATTAGCACTGATATTTGCAAGACAATAAATATCAATATTCATATTCACCAAATTTACTGTAATTACTGACAAGAATATTATTAGTGTTGACAATTTTATTAAATATAGCTAGAAGAATTTGAGATAGGATATTGTCGATTTATAAACTTGAAAAATATCAATCTCTTAATACTTTTTGTTTATTTTGTGTTATAATTAAGATCAATAAAGTATTTTTAAAACTCTACACCAAATAATAATAATAATTTAATACGCCAGGTGCATGAAGTATATATTTCGAATTTAGAAGAGCCTGAAAATTTAGATTGCTCGTTTTGCTTCATTTTGTGACCAATCAAAATGTTCAGGATTTTCTAAAGTTGAAATATTTACTTCATTCTTAATCAAGGAATAAAAAATACTCGTTAGAATATTATTGAACACTTAAATAAAGATGAAAATGTAAAAGTATGAAATCAGATTAAGACAAATTTATTTTGATAATATATTAAATGGTCATTATGAAGAATATTTTGTTTGAAAATTTCTCATAAAATTAACAGATGTCTAATTGATATAAAATGCAAAGAGTTTACAGTAAGTGAATACTTTATACAGAATTCAAATTTCGTGAATAGGATTACAAATATACCATATCTGGCAACACTTCTTTAACATTAGAAAGAACAAATATTAAAGTTACAAAAAATTCACGGAAATATATGATCACATATTTTGTATAAATATACATATAAAGTTTGTTTTCAAATTAAATGAAACTACTATACTCTGTTACTTATAAGAGTATACTAACCAGAAACCTGATTTACACAGCTACAATGAATGAACCAGGTAACTTTTTTCCACAAAATTTAAATTTAGGAAAACACTATCATTATAATAATTGGGCCTGGTATCTATTTAATTTATTTCCAAGTATAGATAATCAGGATTGATTGTGACCGGACCCTGTCCGGATTTTTTAAAAGAACCAAAAAAGGTCGATTGAGTTCATAACAAAAAGAAAACTTGCTAAAACCGTTAATAATTCACTTTAGTGGTTAAATAATTGGAACAGATAAATAAAACTAATAATTAATATGAACTTATAATGCATTTTAACGAAAGAATATACATAAACTCTGTTTTTTTAATATGACCAAACTTAGGGTGTGAACAGTTGCAGTCCTGCTTTAACAGTAGGGTATTTTAAACATCAAATTTTGAGATGTTGGTAAATGAATATGAATGTGACAAATAAATCATAATTTGACAAATAAATTGTCACGATGCAGAGTTTTAAAAAAGAAAACGTTACAACTTGCAACATCACAACACATACAGGGATTTTTTCTTTTAAGTATACTTTCACATATTCCATATAAACATTTGTAAAACTAATGAATATCACATGTTCATTAATTAACAAAACTAAGCAGTATATTTTGAACTTTACTTTAAAACAGTGTTTTATACGCGTGGCGCATGAAGTAAAATTTTGAGTTTAGAAAAGCCTAATTTGGCTTTCCTAAACTCGAAATTTTACGTCATGCTTAATCTGGGTTTGAAACACATGTTAGAGTCTTCAAATTGAAAGTTTTTAATAAGGTCACGAATGTCTGAAAATTTACATTACTAGCAAGGTCAAAAGGGTTTTTCCTGGCAGACAGAAGGGTATGATGGACGAATAAAAAAATAGTGTGATTGGAATAACAGATGTTTTGTTGGTCTACATCAATCAACTCTCTAAGAAATTCAGCCCTACATCATTGTGGTCAAAATGGTCAATGCTGAAGAATTGCTTCTGTTTGTTTAGTTCAAAGGTATGCTTTATTATTGAATAAAGGAGAATGTGACACTTATTTGACATTTGGAGCTTTTAAAAGGTTGTTGCATTTCTAAAACGATAGAATGAGCGTTATGTTGCAAAAAAAGCCAAGGTTTTAACTAAGGACCAAGTTAAGCGAATTCTGAAGAAGATTGGCTGCTTGCAAAAATTATTACTATATTCAGAATCTTTGGTTGTTGTCGATGTGAAGAACTTGTCTCTCTTACCATAAATAATGTAAAAGATATGGGCAAATACATTATAGTGACATTAAGACAAACAAAAAATGTAACAACCAAAACTATAACGGATTACGGTTGTAGTTTGAAACCCTGTTTATTGTACAGAAAATATGTAAGTCTCCATCCTTCTGGAAAAGAAAACTTGCAATTTTTTTTAACATACCGCAATGGAAAAAGCATTTCTCTCAATGCTGGACAGCATACTATTCGCTCTGTTCCTAAACAAATTGCAAAGTATTTAGATTTAAAAGAACCACGGCTATATACCGGTCATTCTTTTCGTTGAACTGGGGCAACTATGGTAGTAGATTCAGGTGTAGATATTTTGGCACTAAAATGTGCTGGAGGATCAAAATCCAGGTATGTTGCCACGAGCTATGTTGACAATTCCATCAACAACAAAATCGAAATGTCGAAGAAATTATTTCCAAATACTGAATCAACAAATGTGTCGTTGCCATCTACTTCAAATTCTACAGTTTCCGCACCTGCAGATATAATTTCAAGTGTTTCATCTTCGAAAGTGTGTTTTAACAAAAGTGGCAATTGTACTACGATTTTTTATTTCCCATTTATGATACAAATAAAACATAATTTTCTAATGTAAATAACTCTACTAACCTGTAAAAAAATTACAAGTCATTGTACTGGCCTGTAATTTTTTTACACATTAGTAGCTTGTTTAAATAAACTTACTTGATCAATAAAATTGATCTTACTTGATCAATAAAAAAATAATAAAATAAATAAAATGATAAAGTGACAAAAAAAATCGTAACATGTATACCTAAAACAAAAATCCCTTGTATTTAGAACTTTTTCAAATTTGTTTACATACAGAAAATGAAGAAGCCAGATATTCCTAAGCAAGAAGCATTTACCTGATCCTCAGAGACACTTTATTAAATAGGTCCCATTTTGAAAACAAAATGTTGGGACACGTACAAGTTTTTTAGTGTGTATCAAAAGACTTGTCAGTTAATTGTCATTTGATTTGTCAAAAATGAAAACAGTGTTTCAATAATTCCTTTCATTTACATATTTGCATTATCAATTTCATAAACTGAATTTAAAAGGAATATGTGCTTTTCTTATGGATAAAAAAAACACTTCGGTCCATTTACACCACGACTGATTAACTTTAATCATCCTAATCATTGATTAAGTGAAAATTCTAGAATTTAAAAATGTAAATTTGTAAGGTCTCACAAATTGTGAATAAAATAGCTGTGTTTTTAATAGTGTTGAGTGTAATTAATTACAATGTAATGGAATTACGTATTTGAATTACAATGTAATTAATGTATTAAAAATGTAATGCGTTACAAATGTAACGCATTACAATGTAATGGAGTTACAATGTAATTATACGAGTATAATTAGAAATTTAATGTAGTTACAATATAATTATACCAATCTAACTACCAAATAATATAATTACAAATGTAATGCATTACAAATATAATGCATTATGGAGTTACAATCTAATTATACGAATATAATTACCAAATTATATAATTACAAATGTAATGCATTACAAAGTAATGTAAGTACAATATAATTATTTGTAATGATATAATTAATGTATTTACTTCTCTCTGATCACGGGCTTAAAAACAAAACTCCAATAAAAAAAAAATCAACCATTTTGTTTAAGAGATAATATCAGAATCTGATTTATTTAAATGTATTCTTATATTTTACACAAAACTATATCTTTAAATGGGTAAGTATACTTTATTAAATGGTTTTACAGAGGGTGGTTTTTTGAGGGGGTGGTTTTTGGAGGTGGTTTTTGGAGCGGTTGATTTTTGGAAGGGGTGGTTTTTGGAGGAGGTGGATTTTGTAGAGGGTGGTTTTTGGAGGGAGTGCTTTATGGAAAGGGTGTAGGGGTGGTTTAGGGAGAGGGTGGTTTCCGGAGGGGGTGGTTTATGGAGAGGGTGGTTTTTGGAAGGGGTGGTTTTCGGAGGGATTAATTTTTCGAAGGGGGATTTTCCAGGAATGTTTTTACAGGGGGTGGTTTTTGTGGAGTTTTTTCGAGGGGTAATTTTCCAGAAATAATAATAGGGGGATGTTTGTCACGGCGTAATTTTTTCCCTCCAATTTTAGTAAAATATTTTTTTTTCATTTAATAATGCGCCTCTAAGGGCCCTTTCGGTTCTTATTATGATTGATTTGAAAACGAGAATAATTAGTTTTTGTTAAAATTTGTTAATGACCAAACCGGGTCAAGCCAGGCCCCAAAATATAGCCCATGAAGGGCCGGGGATACCTCAAAATAGTTATTTATACACAAATATTTTATTCCAAAAGTAATTATAAATATTGAATACAATATAATGTAGAGAGGACGGCTCGGTGGTGAAGAGGAGTTCGCAGGATAAATGTATAAATGGGGAGGGCGGGAGGATGAAGGAGTGGGTAATGGAGGAGGGATGGGAGATTTTAAATGGATGTACGGAGGGCGATTGGGAGGGGAGAAAAACGTACATCGGACCAAGAGGGGCATCAGTAATTGATTATGTGGTGGTCAAGGGGATAGAAAGAAGAGATATAAGAGGCATGGAGGTGGAAGAGGTGCTAGGATCGGATCACCTACCGGTAACGGTGGAGATGTGGATGGAGAAGGGAAGAGAAGAGGAAAGATGGCAAGAAAACGAATACCTTGAGTGTGGGGTGAAGGCGATGGAGGATATGAGGAAGAGGGTATCAAGGATTCAATGGGAAGAGGTCAATACAATGGAGGAGGTGGAAAAGACGATAGTGGGATGCGGAAGAAAAAAGAAGGGAGAGAGAAGAGGAGGGAATGCGTGGTTCGATGAGGCAGGCAAAGAGGGAGTTGAAGAAGGCTGTGGGAGAATGCGTAAGATATGGGGGAGAAGAGGTGGCGGCATAGAAAAGATATGAGGGCATATGTGAGAGAAAGAAGCTGCAGGCGGTGGAAAGAGTGAGCGAGGAATTGAGGGAATGCAGGAACGAGGCGGAAATGTGGAAGGTGCTGAGGAGAGGGGAAAGGAAGAGGCAGTTAGGGATATCGTTGCAGGAATGGACAAGGAAGTGCAGAGAGGGTAGTGGAGTACCAATAGGGATGGGAGAAGACAGGCGAGGGAATGGAGAGGAAGAGTTCACGGAGGAGGAGGTCGAAAGAGCGTTCAAAGAGGTGAACGGAGGGAAGGCTGCAGGAAGGGATGGGCTGAAGGTGGAGATGTGGAAGGAGATTGGGGAAGGGGGGAAGAAGAAATTCAGGGAGCTACTGAACCAGATGTGGAGGGGAAGAGTAAGCATACCGGCAGCATGGAGGGTGGGGAGGATGTGCCCGATACATAAAGGAGGGGATCGGAAGGATGCGGAGTGCTATAGGGGATAACAGTGATGAGCACGGGTTACAAAATAGCCATGATGGTAATAAAAAATAGACTAAGAGGAGGAGGTGGAAGAGAAGGGGCTGCTACCGGAGACGCAGGGGGGCTTTAGGAGGGGGACGAGGGAGCAGGTCTTTACCCTGGCCAGAATGGTAGAGAAGGTGATGGAAGAGAAAGGGAGCGTGTATGCGGTGTTTGTGGACTTGAAAGCGGTGTACGACGCGGTACCAAGGGTAGGACTGTTAGAGTGTCTGAGGAGAAGAGGGGTGAGTGAGGGAATGGTAGAGTGGGTGAGAGGAGTGTATGAGGAAACATGGGCTGGGGCGAAAGTGGGAATGGAAGAGTCGGAGAAGTTTAGGTCGTGGGAGGGGCTTAGACAGGGGTGCCCATTGAGCCCGGTGTTGTTTAACCTATACACGAGTGAGTTAGAGGAGGTGATAAGGAAAGGACAGGCGGGGGGGGTGGTAATTGGTAGAAGTAAGATGTGGATGTTGACATATGCGGATGATATGGTGTTGGTGGCAAGAGAGTGGGAAGGGAAGGATATGCTGAAAAGGGCGGAGAGATTTATGGATAAGAGGGGGTTGAGCGTGAATGTGAGAAAAACGAAATGGATGAGATTCAGAAATAAAGGGAGGAAGGGGAGGGTGAAGGAATTAGAGTGGAAGGGGCAGGTGATTGAGAGGGTTAAAAAATTCAAGTATTTAGGGTTTTTGTTCAAAGGGACGGGAGGGTATGAGGAGCATGTGAGGTGGGTGCAGGGGAAGGCTAGAAAGGCGTGGGGGATAGCGTGGGAAAAGTGGGGGAAGTGGATGGGGAACAATGTAAGAGTGGCGTGTAAAGTATGGGATGCGTGTGTGAGGTCAGTGTTAATGTATGGGGTAGAAGTATGGGGGACGAGAGGGTATGAGTGTATAGAGAGGGAGCAGTTGTGGTTCTTGAAGCGTATGTTGGGGTTGGAAAGGTCGACACCCGGATACATAGTACTACAGGAAACGAATAGAGAGAAGCTAGAGTGTGAGGAAATGGTGAGAATGGCTAGGTATGAGATGAAGTTATGGGACCTGGAGGAAGAGAGACTGGTGAAGGCGGTTTGGGTGGCGTGCGTGAATGGGAGAGAGGGTAAATGGAGGAGCGAGAGAATGTATGAGAGGGTGGGTTTGTCGGAGGCGAAGGTGATGGAGTGGCTGGGGAATGGGGTAAAGATGGATGCGTGGGTGAAAGAGAAGGAGAAGGAGGTGGAAGCACAGGAAAGGCAAGGGTATATAGAGAGGAGTGAATACAACGATAGGTACGGGAGGTGGCAGGTACATGGGAGAATGCCGAGGAATTTGATGGAGGGGGGATGGGTAGGGAGGAAAGGGTGGTGCTGGCGAGGGCGAGGTGTGGGTCGGAGGAGAGAGGAAGGAAGGTGTGGATGGGGGAAGAGTATGGGAGGTGTGTCATGTGTGAACGGGGAAGGGATACGTGGAGCCATCTGGCAGAGGAGTGCGAGGGGGTGAAGGAGGAATGGGTGGGAATAAGAGGGAATAGAAGAGTGACGGAATGGATGAGAGAGGATGGGGCCGGAGTAAGGACGCTGGAGAAGTTAGGGGACGAGAGGGAAAGCAGAAGGAAGAGAGAGGGCAGTGATTAGTGTAGATATGGATGTAATAGAGTATTATGCCAATAAAGGTCTTTTTTTTACAATATAATGTATTACGTTTCTCATTATTATAATTCAAATGTAATGCATTACATTTCTCATAATTATAACTCAAATGAAATGCATTACGCTTCCAATGCGTATAATTATATGTAATGTAATTACGTTTCCCATAATTATTTTACAATATAATGGATTACGTGTCCTGTAATTATAATTACACTGTATTAATTACGTTTTCCATAAATATAGTTACTATGTAGTAATTGTAGTAGTAGTAACGTAATTGTGTTACTGTGTAATTATAATTACGGGATACATAAAGCATTATATTGTAACTATAATTATGAGAAATGTAATGCATTATATTGTAACTATAATTATGGGAAACGTAATTACATTACATTTAATTATACACATGGGAAATGTATAATTAAATATTTTTTTTACGTTTTTCATAATTATAATTACACTGTAACGCAATTACGTTCCATAATTATAATTATAACATAACTATACCTACAAATGTAATTCAATTACATTTTGCCCAACACTGGTTTTTAAGAAGTACTAATCGCTAATTGAGTTACATGGGCATTACTTCAACACAAATAACACAGTTTAATTCATTAATTAAATTAATTAATTAATTCTTCCTCTTTTTTCACATGTTCTACACTACTCAACAATTCTTCTTCAGTTAGGAGTAGCAAATCTTTTTGAAAGGATTTCCTCATATCATCTAACTTAATATTATTCCTTCCTACCAACATTTTGAATCATTAACTTTTATCCACTTCTATCATTTTAGCTAAAGGATTTTTAGTAATGCTGTTAGTTGTCGTTGACTGTTCGTTTCACCTCTTTATCTTCAGTTTATAAAAATTGAAACATATAAAACATTAATCAAGTGAAATGGCGGAAGAAAGACAGAATAAACTTAACAGTTATTTAATGTTTTAAATTAAGATTGCTTGTGCTCCTGGATAGTGTATTTTCCAGTCCTTAATTATTTTCACCTTTAAACTAATAATACGTGTGGATAAAAAAATATATATAGGTTTCCTTATTTAAGGAGTTAACTTAACAATTCTTACCTTTTCATTTATGATGAGCAAAGCAGTTTTGTGTTTCTGCTTCAGTATGTCGATACCGAATTTTTCGGCGAAATGATGGTACACCAAACTATCCAAAGCAATGAATGTTAGTGAGTTGTTTGATTTACAAGAATAGCTGCTAATGTTCAAGTTAACATTAGTATCAGGCAAAAAAATTGGCGAGAAATAATCTTCTGCAATTTTGTTGATTCTACACAAATTTTCCTCCCTAGTTTTCAACAATTCAACGGGCGATTTATAATCATTTTCTCCTAAAAAATAAAATCAACTTTAATATTTTGTAAGCAAAACGTTGTTTTTTTTATACTTAAGAATGTTCAAGTCTGGTAAGTGATTTCACTAACCTGTAATCATTGATGTTTTATATTTCTGATATTCACTGCACTGTTGCTTGGTCTCCTTTTCGGTGAGGGGTTTATAGCAAGGTTTTCTCGAACAAGTGTTTTGTTTGCCGGCATTGGCATTACCGCATATCATATCGTTGTACGTACACGAGTTGTTCACCCAGAAAACGGGCGAATAAGTTATTGTCGGATTGTTCAAATCGAAAATCTTTTCCCTTTGTGGTAATTTTTTACAGTCGTTTAAGAGTTTCTCATAATTACATTTACTTACTGTGAAAAAATTAATGAGTGTTTAAAGAAACTAATGAATTATTTATTTCAGAAAGATAACATGCACAGTTTAATTTTATAATTCAGATTTATGATAATTTATTGTTTGTACAATTCTGACAACATAAATAATTAGGTTATGCTATAAAGTGTTGATTCATTTATGCTGCACTAAGTTGAACTGAGTTGCAGTTATTGACGTCACCATTTCATATTAGTGTAAATTAACTGAACTTGACAATCAGACACGGTTCATGTAGCGAACAGGTTCAATGCAAAAAGTGCTGCACTAGTTAGTAATATGTTTGTTGTTGTGATGAATGCTTTAATTTCAAATTAATAGCGTTGATAAAATATTAGTATATAATTACTTACATTCACGGAAGAAGTTCATTGACGATGTCGGTGCACTTACAAAATGTCCACAATTAAAATATTCAATGCCGGCAATTTTTAACTGAAAACGAAAGAGTACAAAAAAAAATCAGAATAAATATTTTTAATTCGTCCCACCATATTATAATAATCCATTGATTCTATAAGTGGATTTTGAGGAGTAAATAAAATTAGTGTCGGCCCTTGCAGATAGAGGGACAACTGTTGGCTTTTAGTTCCAGTAGGTGCCACCCACATCGTCACCTGATGCAGATGTTTCGTTATCCAGTTGACAATCGTGTCCGATTTGAATTCCTCGTCGTCCGGATAGACCTGTATTAAATAAGTCATTCAAAGTTTTCAGATGTTTGATTCAAAAATAAAAGGTGAACAAATATTTCAAGATATTTGTTTGTGTTTGATCATGTTTAATACATCACACTTACCAACGTTTCATTCCAAAGAAACAACTTCAAATACCCGTCCTGAGAATCTTCTTTGGAAACTAGTCTAAAAGCAATTTCGCCGAAGGGATCTTTTTCTAAAAATTTCAACGAAGCGGCATAAAAGGAAGAAAAGTACGGACTGCCCGGTTTTATGTTTAAGCTCGCCACGACTACCGCCTGAAAATTATTTCTTTCTGTCAAACGAGAAAAGTTAATACATAACCTGATTATTTTCTTACGTCGTGATGAAGTTGCAGCGGCTGTATTTCAAAACTAGAATTGATCCTATTGTAAGGAGATATGACGTTGTTTAAGAATTTTACAAGATGCACGGCAGTTTTCGGCCCGTTGTATTGCACCACATGACCGTGGGTCGTATAAGCAATTATCACAGGCCAACTGTATACCTATTAATAAAAAGATTGTCATTGAAAATCACCACATTTTACCGAAAGAGTTTAAATGAATGTTTTCTTTCATATAGTTGGCAACTGGTATTAACAATGAAGCGACGTTAGAGTAGAGAGGTTCGCAGAGTGAATGGTAGTGAGTAGAGAGTGAATAAAGTACCGATATAGTGAGTGATTTGAAGCGGAATAGAGCTGAGTCAGTGCGATGGGAAGTAAATTGGATCGAGAAGAGATAGGCTGAGCGGAGAGGTGATATAAGCAACAACCGGGGTGGCTAGTGTGGAGTGTTAGGGGCGCGTTGCGGTGACCTTCGTGTAAAGACGACGGACCGCGCACAGATGGTAAGGTCCTTACAGACGATAAGGACGCAATAAAGCCAATAAAAGAAAAAGGTGTAACGATATATCATGCCGGGATATAAAAAGCAGAAGGAAAGAAAGGAGGTGGATAAATGGGAAAAGCAGGAAGAGGAGGCTAGAAGAAAGGAGGTGTTTAGTGGAGAAGCGGGGTTACAGAGGTCGCCACAACGACAGGGGGGTCGGGAGAGGGATTAGATAAGAGGAAGGTGGCAGACACGTCATTTGAGAAGGAAGGAGAGCCAGAACGGAAAAAAAAGAGTGGGGAAGGGGAGAGTAAAGGATGCAACGGGAATTGAAGGGTGATAGTGGAGTTAATTAAGGAAGAGATAAGGAAGGCGAGGGAGATTTGGAAGGAGGAGATGAGGGAAGCAAAGAGATGTGGAAGAGGAGATGAGGAAAGCAACGGAGATGTGGAAGAGGAGATGAGGGAAATGAACGATGCATGGAAAAAGGAAAGAAAACAACTACAGCAAAGGATAGTAGAGCTGGAGGATCAGGCGGAGAAGAGGGAGAAGCAGGAAAGGAGGACCAACATACTAATCAGAGGGAAGGTTTTCCAGGAGAAGAGAGAAGTGGCGGGGTTTTGGAAGGAGACGCTGGGAGTAGAGGCGGAGGTACAGGAGAGTCACGTTGTGGATAGGGTGGAAAAGTTGGTGGTGGTGAGACTTGGGAAGCTGGAGGACAAAATTAAAATGATGAAGAACAAGAATAAGTTAAAAAGTGCACAAGAAACGATCTTTATAGACGATGATCTAACAAAGGAGGAAAGGAGGGTACAGAAATGGATAAGGGAGGTAGCTAGATGGGAGAGAGAAAGGGGGAAATGGGTGTGGATCGGGTATCAGAAAGTTATAGTGAATGGGGAAGAGTGGAGATGAAATAAGGAGAAGGCGGAAGTAGAGAGGAAGGAGGAGGCAAAAAAGTAAGAAGGAAGGAGGTAGTAGGGGGGGAGGAATTTGGAAAAAGTGCGGAGGCGGAACAAAATGAGAGGGAGGAAGGGGGCTGGAGAAATGGGGAGAACATATATAGAAGGGGCGAAGGAGGGGAGGTAGGACAGGGGCAGAAGGACTATGAGAGGAGTAGGGGAATAGGGAGCAAATGTGGGAGAGTGGGGAAAGAAGTGTCGATAACGATAGGGTTTTGGAATAAAGTCTAAAGGGCAGGAGTACAAGTGGAAGAAAGACTTTGAGAAGTAGGTGGGTAACCGGGAAGGACATAGTGGGGTTAGTAGAAACTTGGATGGTGAAGAAGGAATGGGGTGAAGTGAAAGAATGGCTACCGAGGGGGTTTAGATGGGAGATGATAGAGGCAGTAAAATGTGCGAGGAGAGGGAGGGCCAAGGGGGGAATGATTGTTGGATGGAGAGATTATAGGGAAAGAAGCAAAGGGGAGATGATGGAGGGATGCGAAGGGCTAGTGTGGGTAAATTATCAACAGGGAGGATATCGGGTTGATGTAAAGGTGGTGTACGTGAACAAGAATCGGACAGACATAAGAAAGAAAATAGATGAGAGAGCGGGTGAAGGAAGAAAATGGATGGTGGGGAGGATTTCAATGCCAGAATAGGGGAAGCGGGGAAAGAGATTGGAGAGGACGGTTCGGTGGTGAAGAGGAGTTCACAGGATAAATGTATAAATAGGGAGGGCAGGAGGATGAAGGAGTGGGTGATGGAGGAGGGATGGGAGATTTTGAACGGATGCACGGAGGGCGATTGGGAGGGGAGAAAAACGTACATCGGACCAAGAGGGGCATCAGTAATTGATTATGTGGTGGTCAAGGGGATAGATAGAAGAGATATAAGAGGCATGTAGGTGGAAGAGGTGCTAGGATCTGACCACCTACCGGTAACTGTGGAGATGAGAAGGGAAGAGAAGAGGAAAGATGCGAAGAAAACGAATACCTTGAGTGTGGGGTAAAGGCGATGGAGGATATGAGGAAGAGGCTAGCAAGGATTCAATGGGAAGAGGTCAATACAATGGAAGAGATGGAAAAGATGATAGTGGGATGTGGAAGGAAAAAGAAGGGAGAGAAGAGGGAGGAATACGTGGTTCGATGAGGAGTGTAGGCAGGCGAAGAGGGAGTTGAGAAAGGCTGTCGGAGAATGCGTAAGAAATGGAGGAGAAGTGGGGCAAGTGGTGGCGGCAAGGAAAAGATATGAGGGTATATGTGAGAGGAAGAAGCTGCAGGCGGTGGAAAGAGTGAGCGAGAAATTGAGGGAATGCAGGAACGAGGCGGAAATGTGGAAGGTGCTGAGGAGAGGGGAAAGGAAGAAGCAGTTAGGGATATCGTTGATGGAATGGACAAGGAAATGCAGAGAAGGTAGTGGAGTACTAGTAGGGATGGGAGAGGACAGGCGAGGGGATGGACAGGAAGAGATCACGGAAGAGGAGGTCGAAAGAGCGTTCAAGGAGGTGAAGGGATGGGCTAAAGGCAGAGATGTGGAAGGAGATTGGGGAGGGGGGAAGAAGAAATTCAGGGAGCTATTGAACCAGATGTGGAGGGGAAGAGTGAGCATACCGGCAGCATGGAGGGTGGGGAGGATGTGCCCGATACATAAAGGAGGGAATCAGAAGGATGCGGATTGCTATAGGGGGATAACGGTGATAACGGGATACAAGATAGCTATGATGGTAGTAAAAATAGACTAGAGGAGGAGGTGGAAGAGAAGGGGCTGCTGTCGGAGAAGCAGGGGAGCTTTAAGAGGGGTAGGGGGACGAGGGAGCAGGTCTTTACCCTTACAAGAATGGTAGAGAAGGTGATGGAAGAGAAAGGGAGCGTGTATGCGGTGTTTGTGGACCTAAAGGCGGCGTACGACGCGGTACCAAGGGTAGGACTGTTAGGAGTGTATGAGGAAACATGGGCTGTGGCGAAAGTGGGAATGGAAGAGTCGGAGAAGTTTAGGACGTGGGAGGGGCTTAGGCAGGGGTGCCCATTGAGCCCGGTGTTGTTTAACCTCTATACGAGCGAGTTAGGGGTGGTGCTGGTGGCAAGAGAGTGGGAAGGGATGAAGGATATGAGGAAAAGGGCGGAGAGGTTTATGGATAAGAGGGGGTTGAGCGTGAATGTTAGAAAAACGAAATGGATGAGATTCAGATATAAAGGGAGGGAGGGGAGGGTGAAGGAATTACAGTGGAAGGGGGAGGTGATTGAGAGGGTTAAAAAATTCAAGTATTTAGGGTTTATGTTCAAAGGGACGAGAGGGTATGAGGAGAATGTGAGGTGGGTGCAGGGGAAGGCTAGAAAGGCGTGGGGGATAGCGTGGGAAAAGTGGGGGAAGTGGATGGGGAACAATGTAAGAGTGGCGTGTAAAGTATGGGATGCGTGTGTGAGGTCAGTGTTAATGTATGAGGTGGAAGTATGGGGGACGAGAGGGAGCAGATGTGGTTCTTGAAGCATATGTTGGGGCTGGAAAGGTCGACACCCGGATACATAGTGCTGCAGGAAACGAATAGAGAGAAACTAGAGTGTGAGGAAATGGTGAGAATGGCTAGGTATGAGATGAAGTTTTGGGACCTGGAGGAAGAGAGATTGGTGAAGGCGGTGTGGGTGGCGTGCGTGAATGGGAGAGAGGGTAAATGGAGGAGTGAGAGAAGGAGAATGTATGAGAGGCTGGGTTTGTCGGAGACGAAAGTGATGGAGTGGCTGGGAAATGGGGTAAAGGTGGATGCGTGGGTGAAAGAGAAGGAGAAGGAGGTGGAAGCACAGGAAAGGTAGGGGTGTATAGAGAGGAGTGAATACAACGATAGGTACGGGAGGTGGCAGGTGCAGGTGCATAGGAGGGTAGGAAAGGGTGGTGTTGGCGAGGGCGAGGTGTGGGTCAGGGGAGAGAGGAAGGAAGGTGTGGATGGGGGAAGAGTATGGGAGGTGTGTAATGTGTGAGCGGGGGAGGGATACGTAGAGTCATTTGGCGGAGGAGTGCGAGGGGGCGAAGGAGGAATGGGTGGGAATAAGAGGGAATAGAAGAATGACGGAATGGATGAGAGGGGATGGGGCCGGGGTAAGGACACTGGAGAAGTTGGGGGAAGAGAGGGAAAGCAGGAGGAAGAGTGGGGGCAGCGATTAGTGTAGATATGGATGTAATGTAGTATTATGCCAATAAAGGTCTTTTTTTTTTGGTATTAATAATGTTATGTTGGATTTGTTTGGTGCATGGAAAAATTGTATAGATTAAAACATATAGAAGTTGGTCAAATTAGACAAGAGTTTCAATATTTGTCAACAAATTTCAGCTAACATTATTTGTTATAAAAATATGGCAAAAAATGTAAAAATGGATGATAATTTTTTTTATTATAACTTTGTTATTTAATGCGATAGTGATCTGTTATTTTCTTTGTACCATGAAAGCCTTCAGAGAAATACACAGGAATTTTATACACGGTGTCCCATTTTCTAAATACAACACCTATTTCTGGTTTTTATGATGGCGGCCATATTGGATTTTTATACCATTGAAAAGATCAAAAAAAGACAGTCCAGTGTAGTTATCTACACGTACGCTCTTATTAACCAAGAATGGGCGTAATAATAAACAATATGGTTGACACGACGAAGAGAAATTATAAAGTTATATTCAATTGTTCCAACTAATTGACATGTAACACATGATTTCGTACACATTTTTCTTGATCTTATCTAAAAATCTAAAATGGCCGACTTGATAAAACAACAATTGTGAAATTTTATTCAATTGTTTTAACTAATAACACTAGGCAACAATAAATTTGTTTATGACAATTTTTTTTCTGAAATGAAGCAGCCTATGACATTGATTGTTGTCAATAAATTTGTTTTGTTCAACTGTCAACTATTTGTTCAGTACATATTTTTTTAATAAATCAGTGAAAATGTCGACATGGAGAGTTTGTAAACAATCTAGAAAACATTATTATTACGTGTATGGATTAAAAGTTGTAATATTCATGTTTCATACCTATGGTATAGTAGAGCAAACAAAAAAAAATACTTTACACGCGACTGGCAACTTTAAAACAATTACTTCCTAATTTTTAATTTGGTTAGCATTCACTTTGTGGTATATCTTTATAACAATTTAATTAAAACACTTAACTTTGTATTACCACTTTTGTTTTTACTTTTCAGTGACTATAGTTTTTACTACAAGCTAGTCATTATCAAACTAAGTGCCTAAAATTATGTGTACATTGCTTTTATATTACAGCATCAAAGAGAGGGGTATACATTATGTCGGTCTGGTCAATAATGAGGAGAATTTTGGGATTAGCTTTTAATTTGTGAATTTCCAAATTTCACTCTTCGGCCTTTATCCGACAAATTGACTACTGAATGCATGCTGTTTTCAGTGCAGGTATGGTTGTTTTCCAATAAATGTATTGCAAAGGTGGACCTGTTTTTTAAATGCAATGAGTTCATACGCTCTTTAATTCTAATTTCAAAATTTCTACCAGATTGACCAATGTATGCTCCTTTACATTAGCAAACTAATTAAAAACTGAACAGTCACAAAAGCAGATAAAGGAAATTCAACTATAATTAAGACAGACTACGAACAGAAAATCTCTGACTTTGTTAGCTCCCCTGACATATCAGAGATTAAAAAAGATCCAACTACCCATTTTCAGAATGAATTAAAAAACTTAATCAAAAACGATAATACCTTATTCCCGTACAATAACACCAATTTTCTTCCCCCATGAATCCCAAATCCCCTAGATTATATGGCGTTTTTAAAATCCACAAATCAAATAACCCAATACGACCAGTAGTATCCTACATTCAATCACCAGCAAAGAAAAATCACACGAATTAGTTTCAATCTTTAAATGCATAACTAACTTTAAAGACAACAGCTTCATTAAAAATCCAATAGAATTAACAAACAAATTAAAGAACATTAATATACATAATAATTGCAGATTGGTTTCTTTTAATGTAACAAGCATGTTTGCTAAAATCTCCCCCAAGATTGTATTAGAATAATACCTAACCATCTAGATAGAAACAACGTAAATCCCGTACTAAAATTCGAATTCCTTAATTTATTAAACCTCATCCTCAAACATAACTACATTAAAAAAGAATTCTACATTAAAAAAGATGGTTTAGCGATGGGTTCCCCCTTAGCCTCTTATTAGCAGAAGTATCTATGGAAAACCTCACCAAACAAATCCTTAACTCTCCTTTACGAAAAAAACATATTAACTGGTGGTATAGGTATGTAGATGACATTATTGCGTGCTTTGAGGTACAGACAGGCAAGTCAATCAGTTCCTTAATTTCATTAACACCCTTCATCCATCAATTAAATTTACAGTAGAATTTGAAAACAACAACAGCATTAATTTCCTAGATCTAATGATTACAAAATCCAATATTGGTCAATCTGGTAAAAATTTTGAAATTAGAATTAAAGAGGTCATTGCGTTTAAAAAACAACAGGTTCACCTTTGCAACACATTTATTGGAAAACAACTATACCTGCACTGATAACAGCATGCTTTCAGTAATCCATTTGTCGGATAAAGGCCGAAGAATGGATTTACTGGAAGCGCCGGAAATTCACAAATTAAAGGTAATCTGGAAAATCCCCTCATTAATGACCAGACTGACATAATGTAGAGCCCTCTCTTTGATGCTGTAATATAAAAGCAATGTACACATAATTTTAGGCACTTAGTTTGATGACTAGCTTGTAGTCGAAACTATAGTCACTGAAAAGTAAAAATAAAAGTGGTAAAACAAAGTTAAGTGTTTTAATTAAATTGTTAATTAATTCCTAGTCAAGAGAACGTTATTCCTAAGCCTTTAATTTCAAAATTAAAATTCTGTCAATTGTTTTCTTTGTAATCACTGAGTGACAATTTATAACCTTTTAAAATACTAACTACAATTATAAAAGGATGGGTTGCAGAATGCAGTGGCGTTTGCGGGGGGGGGGGGGGAGGTAATCAGGTTATTAACCCCCCTAAGAATTTTTCGCTTATCAATTTTTATTGTTAAACATTACTGATATTCCACATTCCAAACAAACAACATAACCGGTGCATTTTTCCAATGCTTTAAAATATTAGAAAAGGATAGGGAGATTTCACCGAAAAGGTGAATCAGAGCAAAAGCGCAATTTCATTTCGATTCTATCCTTGATTTCTATCATATTTGTATTAGTCTATATCACGCGTTCTAATCACAGCGTAGAGCCTAAAATTGAGGTCAAGCGGCCCTTCGATGCGCATGCTTGAAATTGCCGCTAAAGCAGATGCAAGCCGATTAGCGTTGGTGTTAATTAAATATTGAGATTACGAAACCTCGAATTGCCAAATGTCAGAGAAGTAGACCAAACGTAGATCAACGTAGAGGATTATTACCGAATTAACATATATTTACCTATTCTGGATAATATTATTACTCATCTGCAATACAGATTCAATAAAGATACAATGAATTTGTTCAATTTTAACACAATAATACCTAGTATTTTATTAATAACAACTGACGAGGATTTAGATGTCGATTTAATATCTATTGAAACATATTTAAATAAAATTTTACCTGAAAATACAACATGTGCAATAGCAATTAAGTCTGAAATGGAATTTTGGAAATTACAGTGGCAAAAGAAAAATCAACTAGCAGAACATTTACCAGAAAATGCTTTAGATGCATACAAGGAATGTGGCGCCAATATTTACCCAACATTCAAAATCAATTTTACAAATATTATGCACTCTACCAAAAGGACTAACCGGGTTAGCTCTATTATATATTCATAGATATTTGGATATTAATATTGACCATATTATAAACAAGTTTGCTGAAGTTGATTGTATTATTATTATTATTATTATTAAACATTAATTTAAATCGTTTTTTGCTATGAAATGTCCTATATCCTATATAAACGCATTATTTTGTTTGTTATAATATTATGTTTTTATTTAAAATAAATTGAATTTTATTTTGTTTATACTTAAGCATATTATAATTTTTGATGTCTGTTCGTTGTGCTTACAAAATAAAATATATATATTACCTTTTTTCTAATTACCCCCCCTAGACCAGTTGGCTGGAAAAGATCCTGGCAGAATGTAACCTAAGGTGCATTTTTCGCACTATCATTTGAGCAATTTTAGAATAGATGATTGAGGAACATGGGCAGAGGATCCATCTAGATATTTACAATATAGATAGATGCTATTGAAGTGGGTGGAATAAGAGGATAATGGTAGGATTATATATATATATATATATATATATATATATATATATATATATATACATATATATATATATATATACACATATATATATATATATATATATATATATATATAAATTATTTTTCTCGTGATTAAACTTGAGTTTTTAAAAAGGATTTTATTATCAAAACTATGTCTTACATCAAACAGAACAATTATAAGACTGAAATAATTATTATATGAATTACAATACAGTACACATATCTAAAGAGAGTAATATAAGAGGCTGATTACATTATGCTGATACATGCGTGCATATGCATCCTAGACAAAGGAATAAGAATAATTATGTAAGAGAATTATATAGGGTGAGCGATAGCTAACTCCTCCCCCCTTAAATTTAGGACCCCCCCCGGAAGATGGAAATCGATTGATGTATCTTCTGGTGGTTGTGTCGTCTTCGGCAGCGTCTTCTTTCTTGATTGGATCCAGCGTGATAGTAGGTATCCTGAACCAACCAAAATAAACAGGTATAGGATCGACGTCCAGATACTTGGAGTGTAGATATGTTGCTTTTCCGTAATTATCGGAATCTGTTGTAGTACAGGGATTTCTTGAAGATTCAGTTTTCGTAGAGATATCTTGAATGTTGTGAAGTTAATTTTGTTGAAATGTAGTTCGCTGCTCCTTATTATGGCTGGACTGCCAAAGGTCGCGTCTTGATAAGAGATTTGATGTCCTCTGAAGAATACTTCGCAGTTTCCTTTTTGTATTAGATAATTACCGATTATATTTTTATTTTGGTTCCATGTTTACAGCTTATTTTGATGTCTTCTTTAACGGGAAATACAGTTAGGTATTGATTTATGATGGGTAGAATTTCCAGATGATTTTCTTCGACGTGCAGAGTAGTATATTGACAATTTTTGTTATTTCCGGTCAGCAGAATTTGTTTTTCACATTCGGCCTTATGGCTTGTGAGCAAGTGTCTTGGACATTCGTAATAATTTATACGTTTTGTACATAAGCCGTCTAGGGGCCAAATCTTATCGTCTTTTGATTTTAATAAGGTATTTACGTTAGGTATGATTGTTATAAATTTATTCTCAAACTTCGTAGGAATAGAATTTAAGTAATACAATTCAAATTCAGTTTCATAGTATATTGGAATTGATAGGAAATAACTAATTTTTGTTGATTCGATTTTACAATTTACTTTAATAATTGATTCAAAATCTAGTACGTTTTCATATTTTAATTCAAATGGCAATTGTTTATTATAATAAGTGGAAATTCTTTTAGGTTCAGAAAATAAATCCTTGGGGTTTGGGACGCTAGGGTGAAGTGATCCTAGTTTACAGAACGTGATTGAATTTTCAATATTTTCTATAATTTTTAAGATTGAATTATATAAAATAATTAATTGATTGAATAAGTCTTTAGCAAACAATAAATTTTGATGATCTAAGTCTTCAACTAGTATAACACCTAATTGTTTAATTCTGGCTTGCAGAATATCTTCGTTATGTTCAATATTTTCGATAGTTTCATTAATTCTTTTAATAAATTCGTTATTTAGGCTATAGCCAAATTGAATTTGATTTTTAAGGAGATTTTGGTTTTGTTGTAAGTGATTCAAAATTTCGTCTATTCTCTTACCGTCGTTGGCATCTAAATTTCCTGAAATTGTTTTAGCAATTGTGCCTAGACCATTGATCAATCCTCGCTTGTTTCTATGGGTTATCAGAACGTGCGATTTAATATTATTAATTTTATTATAGATTTCGTTCACGGAGAATATTAAACTTTTATTATAGTTTGCGAAATCTCTTCCGTACATGGAGATATTTTTTAATGAATTTTCCAAAAGGCTACGCTGGGTGTCTAATTTATTAAGTTCGTTAAAAAATGGTATTAAGTTGTAATGATGAACGAAGGTGTGTACACCTTTTTGGAGTTTAGCGGGTCCCATGTTAATTGGGAGTATTCCAATATTATTGGTGATATTTTTCATTTATGTTGCCTGCGTCACGCTAACGAGGAAGAACCTGCAACGGAATCGTTGGGGTTAGGTTCATTTAGATAAATATTAATTTCAATATTTGATTCATCAAAAATATAACTAACCATTGATTTTACAATTTTGTAGTCTAATATATCCAAACCACAACCCAATTTTAGTATTGCTAATTTAGTTAGGTTATTTAATTCACAGAATTTTCTTAAATTTATTAGGGATAAAAATAGGTCTTTGTAAGACGGTTTATTATAATACTTTTCTTTTGTAATTAAATACAGGAGGTATTGTTCCTCACTTTTGAGATAAGCCACTGAATGTAGTTCAGGGTTTTGCGCTTTCAGCAATTCGACTTGACCGAATTTTTGTTTAAATGTTTTTGCTATTCCGGCACTCATGTGTAAATCTTTGCTTTCGCAATGAGCTAATGAAAATTCTTTTGATGCGGAAAATAAATTGGCTTTAATTTCCTTTACGTTTTTACTACTAAAGCTTTGTTGATTATTTTTAAAATTATCATAATTAAATAATAGTGTGTCATCGATTACTTTATCTAATTTCTTCCTCTTAACTCGAGGACTTTTAATATTGGACAGGTGAATTTTTTCAACTGTGTTATGATGGCTAGGATAAATCTTTGCTGTTTTAAATTTTTTATTTACACTTTCTATTTTTTTAGGTTTATATTTATTTTTCGTCTTTGACTGTTTTTGTTTATTTTTGACAAATATTTTTTCTTCTATATGAGGTATTTCCTCACGATTTTTATTACATCTTGCTAGTACTTTTTCTTTATTACTTTTAATCTTTCATTGATGTTTTCATACAATATTTTAACTTTATTTTTATGATTTATGACGTAATTATTTATTAAATGAGTTTCTAAACTAATATCGAAAGGGTCACCTAAATCTTTTATGTGTCCTGAAATTATTTCAAATGGTTTTAATTTGGTTACAGAGTGTACAGAGTTATTGTACGCGAGAAGAGCATAATTAATTTTTATTTCAATAGGTTCCTTTTTATAATTATCTTGATTATTTAATAATCTAATATGTTTAATTATTGTTAAATGTATTCGTTTAACTACGCCATTGGATTCTGGGTGTTGCGAGCTTATAAAATGTAAATTTACTTTATGTAATTCGAGCAACTCTTTAATTACGGAATTCTTGAATTCCAAACGATTATCAGCGATAATCGTATTAGGTACACCATGAAAGGTAAAGCATTTGATTAAATTATTAGTAATTTCTATTGCTTGATACGAATTTAGTCTATACATCTGTGTGTATTTAGAAAATGAATCTATAATAGTTAAAAACTTTGCACCTTCTAATGCGATGCTATCGATGTGGACAATTTCAAAAGGTCTTACAGCAGTTGGGGTTAAATTAAATTTTGTTTGTATAGGGTTTCTCTCATATTTCCATACTAAACATATTTGACATTCATTTATATAATTTTGGATAGTACGCCTCATATCTGGCCAATAAAATTTTCTTTATAATTGAGACTCTGTCTCATCGATTCCGCGGTGATTAGTTTTGCTTTCGTGATATAATTGAATAGTATTCGTAATTTCTTCATCGCTTTCGACATCGGCTAATTTCGTTACACATTTGACAAAAACGTATCCTGAATTTTTAAAATATTTTTGTAAGATTACACAAAATTCCTCATAAACTGGGCTTTCAAAATAAATATAATATTTTACTTTAGGGACGATATATTCTTTAATTAAATCTATTACATCTTTTTCAAAGTTATTTTTACTTAATTGAATGTGTAAGCGCATTTTCTTTTTATTATAGAAATAAGCAATTTTCGGTTTGGTTGGATTATAGTTTACTTCTGAAATTATTAATTGGTTATTGCCAATATTTACGGGTTTCTCAACAATTGGTATAATGAATATTGGATCCTCTTCGTTTGAATGCATAGTTACGGAATCAGAGTGACACTGATTATTTATCTATTCATTATCTAGTTCTTTCGAGGTTTTTAAACTACCTGTTTCCACTATTTGATATTCGTTATCCACGAATACATTTTCATCGAAATATTTTAAATAAAAATTAAACTCATCATTTACATTTAGTTCTATGCGTGGCAATGCGTCAGCATTTACGTTTTGCGTTCCCTTTTTATACTCTATTTTATAGTCGTATTCTAACAATTTAAGTCTCCATCTAACAAGTTTAGTGTTAGGTTCTTTTACATTCATGAGCCACTTGAGAGGTTGATGATCGGATATGATTTTGAATTGCCTACCAAATAAGTATGGCCTAAAATATTTTACGGCCCGTACAATCGCAAGAAGCTCTTTTTCCGTTGTGGAATAATTACATTCGGAATCATTAAGAGTATGGCTTGCGTACGCAATGGGTAAATCAGAGCCTATATTGCCCTGTGATAAAATAGCACCAACAGCAAAATTGCTAGCGTCTGTTGTGAGAACAAAAGGTTTAGAGAAATCTGGGTATTGAAGAAGTGGTTCGTTTGTTAAAATATTTTTACATGTGTTAAAGCTATTTTGATATTCAGAGTTTGTGATATCTATTAGAGTATTCTTTTTTAGGCACTTTGTAAGTGGTTTTGTTAAACTAGCAAAATTTTTAATGAATTTTCTATAGTATCCCAGGAGTCCTGGGAATCCTTTAATTTGTTTTGTGGTTTTTGGTATGGGGAAATTTTCGATTGCCCTAATTTTGTCGGGATTCGGTTTTACACCTTCTGGCGTAATAACATGGCCTAAATATGCAACTTCTTTTCTCAGAAATTCGGATTTGTCTATTTGAATTTTGAAGTTCGACTTACGGAGTCGATTAAAAACTTCTCTTAAATTTTGGATGTGTTCTTGTAGGCTAGTACTAAATATGATTATGTCATCCATGTAAACGAGACATTTTTCGTTTTGAATGCCACGTAGGACATTATCCATAGCTCGTTGAAAAGTAGCAGGAGCATTTTTCAATCCAAAAGGCATACGTAAGCATTAGTAATGGCTGTTTTGTGTATTGAAGGCTGATTTCGAAATATCTTTTTCATCGATTTCAATTTGATGAAATCCGGAAGCGTCGAGGGTCGAGAAATATTGACAACGCCCTAATTTGTCTAACAAATCTTCGATATTGGGTAAAGGATAACGGTCGCCTATTGTTTTCTCGTTTAACTTGCGGTAGCCAATTACTACGCGCCACTTGCGCTTCTGGGACACATCGAGCTTCTTTGCTACCACCCAGATCGGTGATGACCAAGGGCTATGAGATGGTCGGATAATATTTTGACTGAGCATATCTTGGATTTGATTTTGTACTTCTACCCTGTGGATTTCTGGGTATCTGTACATTTTTGTGTAGACGGGAATTTCGTCACTAGTAATTATATTATGTTTCACATTATTTGTGAAAGTTAACTTATTATTTTTCACATGAAAAATATCTGGATATTCTTTGATTAAATTCATAATTGCACATTTCTCTTCTTCGTTCATATATTCTGTGCGAACTTCATTAATATCGAATTTGATATTCGATTCTAAATTATTTAGATTATTATTATTATTATTTAAATTAAAGTTGTCGAGTGTTTCGACAATAAATGGTTTTTTAAAAGAAATAATTCTATCATTAGAATTATTTGTAATAGAAAAAAGTGCTTTATTATTTCGCACGCTCGTTGCGCATTGTGGAACTTCACAATCTTTAAGTTTCATATAAGGAATAATAACATCTCTGTTGTCGATATTAGACACTTCGATTTGAACTATTTCTTGAACTCTACCAGGAATGGTAATTTGTTTTATTTTTTTCGTGTGATTATTATTACAATAAAGCGGAAATATGGCTTTTGGGGTTATTAATATATTATAAGGAAAGTCTACTACTGCTTTAAGAATTTTTAAATTATCGAGTCCGATCAATATATCGAAACTAGAATGGAAATCGAATAAATGAAATTTCATAACTAAATTATTAACAGTATTAAAGGTTTCCTTAAAGTTAATCATAGTACTATATTTTTGTACAGAGTTGCCATGTGCAGTGGCAATCTGGAATAGATCGTACTTTATTTTATTTTTAAAAAACTTATTAGCAATATTGGGGTTGACAAAGGAGTGGGTACTCGCTGAGTCGATTAACATTTTTAGTTGTGTATGCGGGTCGATAATGTATGGGAGTTGGCTTTGATTATTTATTATGCCAAATAATTCAATTAATTTTGGATCCCCGAGGTGATTTCGCCTAAAAAAATCTTCATTTCCGGGTTCTTCAATATTTTGTAATGCACCTGGGTACATTGTTCTAGTGGTAGATGGGTTGAAAGGGACATTGGTGTTGGTAAATTTTGATTGTTATTATTTCGATAATTATTACTTGTATATTGATTATTACGAGTTTGATTTAGTTGAATATTTTAATTAATTGTTTGGGGAGCACGATATTGTGGTCTTACGTTATGAAAAGTATTTGGATTAGGTCTATTTGGTGAGTAATTGTTATTAAAATGTTGGTGTTGAAAATTTCTATTAAAAGGTGTAACGAAGCGAGGCGAAGCTCTCGTCGGTACATTATTACGTGGGGTAGCATTTTGTTTTTGCACCAAATTGATACTCTCAACTCTATTATTTGAAACATCTAATTGAAAATCGTTTGTGAGCATTGATAATGCCACATCTAAATCTGCGGAATTTTTCACTCGCATTTGAGCTCCGATTGAATCTCTAAGCCCTTTCAATAATACTCTCAACGCATTTTTTCTAAAGAAGGTATTCATAATGTTTCGTTCGTTGGCGTCACCAGAATGGTTGGCTAGCCATGATACTTGGAGATTTAGCAAGCTTTGTATTTTATTATAATAATCAAACGGTGACTCACCAATGGACTGTTTGCATATGCCTAACTCGTGATTTAAGCTAAACAAATCGCGTTTATCGCCATAAGAATTAATTAAACAATTTTTTAGATCTACGAAAGTGTTAATTACACTTGATAAAATATTTACGGCGGCATCGCCCTTTATTTTCGCAAATATTGACGATATCAAAAATTCATTTTGAAAATCGTTTATATCATGTTGATTATAAAATCGGCTAACTAGTTTTCGACTAACTGCAAGAAATCTTGCTAATAATTCAGGCTCGCCCCGAAACTCAGGCAGCATATTTAAATATTCCGGTTTTAAGACAGGAATTTGTTCTACGACTAGGGGCGCAACTGGGGGTACAACTGGTACACCAGCAGCTTGGGGATTAGGATTAGCCATTTTTCTTGTTTTACGTTTCTTAAATATATTCCTAATCAGTTTGAGTTTGATTGTTCTAAGTTGACTATTTCGTGATTTTGACGATTTAGCAACGCACTTGACCTCTAAAAGACTTAAGTACTTACAGATAATAAATCCTGTCCATGAGCTCTCGATGATTCGCTAGCTGCAGGGACGATGTTGAACTTGTAGACGGGACGGATGGCGGATGTCTTGATTTTTTAAGAGTCCGTTATCACAAGTCACAAGGTTCACAAAATTCGTTCTCCCGATAAATCGTAAACACGAACCAAATTGATATTCACTCAAATTGATTGGAAGATTCTACCGACTGCGCCAATTATTTTTCTCGTGATTAAACTTGAGTTTTTAAAAAGGATTTTATTATCAAAACTACGTCTTACATCAAACAGAACAATTACAAGACTGAAATAATTATTATATGAATTACAATACAGTACACTTATCTAACGAGAGTAATATAAGAGGCTGATTACATTATGCTGATGCATGCGTGCATATGCATCCTAGACAAAGGAATAAGAATAAATATTTAAGAGAATTATATAGGGTAAGCGATAACTAACTTATATATATATTTGGCATTTAGTTAGGGAAAGTAATGCTGTTCATTATTTAAAGAAAATATCAGGTATTTTAAATTGTAACATAATTATCGTGTTAAGTTTGTTACAGCTTAGGATTGTATTTCGGATAATTATTAGTTTAGAGTTCCTTTTTAAATTGTTATATTTAAACAAAAATATTGCATTATATTGAAATAAATGTATTTTTAAAAAATCCATATATTCGAAAATAGTATATGTGCAGTTCTTATACTTCATAGTTGTGCATTTGTAATCGAGTTGATTCAAAATTAGTCATAAAACTAAATAAACAAATTTTTTTTCTGAATTTGTTGCACATGATTTGACACAATTGTTTCTTGTTCTTTTTAATGGTACAAAAATCAAATATGGCCGCCATAAGAAAACTATAAATATGTCTTTTATCTAGGAAATGGGAAACCCTGTATAAAATCTGTTAATTCCTGTGTGTTTCTCACATGACGTTTATGGTACGCTGCAAGTTTCAGATCTCTATTGTATTAAATAACAAGTTACAATAAAAATAAATTATTACCCATTTTACAATTTTCGCCATATTTTTAATACAAATGTTGGCTGAAATTTGTTGACATATTCTTACCCAGTATCAATTATTGAAACTTTTGTCTAATTTGACCAACTTCGTATCATCATTGGTTTACGAGATCCCAACGGTGAGCATGATAAAAAAAAAACGAACGGTATAGTCAACAAACCTTACACCAATATATTAAGGCCGCAGCCAGGGGGAGGGGATATAGGGGTTCAACCCCTATAATTGTATATAAAAGCGGCCCTGATGGAGCAAAAACAATATTTTTACCAGTAAAACCCCTCCCCGAAATTTTTATATCCCCCCAAAAAAATGTTCTAGCTACGGCCTTGCAATACATAACACAACTTTTATATTAACAATTGTAATTACTCAGTACATTTCCTCAGAACCATTAAACCTTCCTACACTATTATTTATTCATGCACTACTTTAAGCATTAATTATTATGAAAATTCATAAATTATAAATTACTTTGTTTTGTGACTCTTATCTACTTTAACATTATAGAACAAATGACAATATATTTTGTTCTTATTTACTAAATAAAATATTCCCTACCTTACTGTATTTATGCCGACACTCGCTTCCCGGCTGCCAGCAGTTAATAGCACTGAATGAAACGAGATGGTGCATATGCCGAGCAGCCAGTTCGAACTGCCACCTTGTTTCCTGGCTCTCGGCATCCCAAGGTGCATAAAACATAACAACCCCGACATCAGCCTGCCTTACGCTATTAATTGCCGCTGAAACTTGACCCCTGTACCAGTCTTTGACAATCGACCCTTCGGGGAAAAAGGGAAAAGCAGGCGGACTTCTGCTCACTTTAGGCGGACTATAATGTAATTAACCCACAGTATATCGTTAGTTTAGAAGTATGTCATTAAGTATTGTTAATATCCCATTTGCAACTGTAGTTTTTGTGTAGCATACAATTCAAAACATACATTTATTTTTACAATAACTTACTCATGACTGATGGCTGCGTAGACCACGAAGAACATGACCAACAACAGCGCTTCTTTGAAAAGGTGCAACATTTCTACGTAGATGTGAGCCAGTGATGGGACCTCGCGCTCGTTGCCGTCGCTATCGCGCTCAGCATTGTTATCGTTTTTCGCTCGTTGACTGGCGGGCGACAACACTTCTTGCCCTGACCCTGTGTTCAAACTTGACATAACAGCTCTTCATAACATTAAATTTGTAGGTTAGATGCCGCGGGTAGTGCTGCAAGGGGTTGATTCAATGTTCCGTCTGATCAATTTCACTGAGAAAATTCTAGTTAATCCGATTAGAATAATCACATTATTGTACCGAATTAAATTGTTGAGTATTTTTTGCTCAGTTTGACGTATAGAATTGTGTCATTATGCAGGTGTGCCAATGTTTTGGAGAAAAAATAACGGGATTTTTGTGGCAGTGGGGGGAATTGTTACAATTTGTCGAAATGTGATTGGATAATTGGAAGACATTTCTAAATTGAAACGTGGACGTATTTCAAAATTACATATGCGAGTATTTAATATTATTTGCATATTACATTAAATCGCAATACAAAAGCGTATAAAAAATAACATAAATAAAGAAAAGAACATTTTCCAACCAACATCTTTGAAATGTGTTCATGTCATGGACGTACGCAAGGCTGGTAAAGTAGGTATATGTTAATAAGGTGGCCTAGTATCCCATCTCGCATGTTAACTCAAAATTATGGGAGCGATGTAAATGACGAGCATTGGGCCGGTATTCCCGAAATTGATCGCACGAGCCGATAGCATGACGTTTGGTCGTTTCATACGCTCTGGTATTCTAAAAATGAAATCATACGACACATGTCAGCTCTATATAATTTCGTAAGTTCGTAAATTTAGTTAGGTGCATCACCCGCTTGGAGGGCGCCAATGCAGAAATTTCAAATTTCTCACAATTTCGTAGTTTGCGGGCAGCGGGGAACATATTTCAATCAACATCTGATGGCCTAAGTGGGTAAAAGAATGCTGATAAGACGAAATTGTCTGGAGACGGGTTTTAACATAAATAAACAAAACCGTAAGTATTGAAAATATTTTGGTTTTCAAGTTTTAAGTGTTTTCGTTTTTGTATTCCTTGAATATATTCATAACAATAAAGTAAAAGCAACCTAAGATTCTGCAAATAGATTTTTAAGAACCTAAATCGATTGATCGTACAATAATGTATTGTTGATTTGATAATTATACAAGTTTTATTTAAAAATAAAGGTGACGGAGTGGCTGAGGAATGGGGTAAAGATGGATGCGTGGGTAAAAGAGAAGGAGTAGGAGGTGGAAGCACAGGAAAGGTAGGGGTGTATAGAGAGGAGTAAATACAACGATAGGTACGGGAGGTGGCAGGTGCATAAGAGAATGCCGAGGTATTCGGTGGAGGGGGGATGGAGTAGGGAGGAAAGGGTGCTGGCGAGGGCGAGGTGTGGGTCAGGGGAGAGAGGAAGGAAGGTGTGGATGGGGGAAGAGTATGGGAGGTGTGTAATGTGTGAGCGGGGGAGGGATACGTGGAGTCATCTGGCAGAGGAGTGCGAGGGGGTGAAGGAGGAATGGGTGGGAATAAGAGGGAATAGAAGAGTGACGGAATGGATGAGAGAGGATGGGGCCGGAGTAAGGACGCTGGAGGAAGAGAGAGAAAGCAGAAGGAAGAGAGGGGACAGCGATTAGTGTAGATATGGATGTAATGCAGTATTATGCCAATAAAGGTCTTTTTTTATTTAAAAAATGTTTCTATAGAAATTAAATCAACCAAAGTATTATTGTTATTATTTAGCAACGATAAATTCTTATTTTTTAGAATTGTTAAACAATATACATAGTACAATCCAGAGCCTTCAGACAAAATGGGAATCTCAGACTACATAATGTTTTTAATTTTTAAAGCACTAAAAGGGCACAATTGTAGTGAGGCAAGAACGATTACACAAGACCAGGACCAATTACTGATGCGATTGGAAAGAAGAATCCCGGTCGGATAAGATGGCTGGGCCATGTTAATCGAATGACAAACAGGACAACAACAAATATTTTTGAATCCCGACCAGCAGGAAATAGACCACCAGGACACCTAAGAATACGATGGATGGATGATGTCGAGAAGGATTTGGCAAATCTAAATATACGAAACTGGAAACGAGCCAGTGTGGATCGGAAAAACTGGAGCAGTGGTTGCTGTGGCAAAGTTCCTTAAAGGGACGTAAAACCACAGAAAAAGAAGATAAGGGTAAAATAATGTTTTACATTGATTTATTTTATTGCTACATGTACTGTAATATTAAAGAAGATAAGGGTAAAATAATGTTTTACATTGATTTATTTTATTGCTACATGTACTGTAATATTAAAGTGAGTAGGTCGATTAAAAGCCCTTCACTATGACCGTCTATTGTGACTCTCATACTTGTCCTCTATTACATGAACAAACACTTTATATTGTATTTAGTAGAACTACTTTTCTCTACTTTTAATTAATATTTTTTCTATATTTAATTTTGGATTTTATTTATAACAATTTTTATTTTATTCATATGACTAAGGCCTCATAAGGTTAAAGACGTTCTTCAGTTGTTTTTACGAAGAAATAATTATATAAAACACCACATTTATATGTGTACTTCTATATTGTTATTTCATATATGTGTTATTGATATTTAAATTACTTTAAAATAAATTTGTAAACTATTTTATAAAAATTAATTACTTAATAACTGTTTTTATTAAAATTCAAAAATAGGTCCTGCGCTTCTGAAGGCCCCGCGCTTCTGAAGGCCTCGCGCTTCTCAAGGCCCCGCGCTTCTGAAGGCCCCGCGTCGCACAGTGGAACAATTCGAAAAATTTCGGGATATTCTCAACATCTCATTAGCCGTTACAGTTAGAAGGATATTGCATAGGAACTTTTTGATGTGAATCAATATTTTACACTTTTATATGGTCTTAAATTTGACCTTGATATTGACCTTGAAGTTAATTAACAATTTGTTTTTTTGATAGATACCCAATATTGACCGCATATACAGAACAGAGAATTTTACAGTTAGAAATGCTATTACGCTATATATATATATATATATATATATATATATATATATATATATATATATCTATGTATATATATATGTATTTTTAGGTTTTCGCGAGCAAAATATAACTGGCTTGAGTTTTTTGGGCTGCTTTCTCGCGTTGGTTGATTTATTTGCGCTCTACGTTTCGGCAGCATCACTTCTGCCATCCTCAGGAGCTTCTTTTTATACTGAGTGATAGATGTCACGTTCACTATCAGTACATTTGTTTTGTAAACTAGGGACTTGTAGTCTAGATCTGCTGCGTGTTATTGGTCCACTTGATGTAGAAGGTGCTAAAATTTCTTGATTATACATCGGACACAAATCAAGAAATTTTAGCACCTTCTACATCGAGTGGACCAATAATACAATTTTAACACATTATGGCTGTCAAAACTTGAATAAGTTGAAAAAATATATCGTAAAATACACAATAATATACTTACATTTCTCCGTCCGGTGTTTCCCCTTTATTGATTATTTTGATTGTCAAAATCTTGTACAACATCCCTGTGACTATATGAAAGAGGGTATTTGAGAAAACATTTCTTAAGGATGCTTTTTGATAAGAAATGTGAGAACATCACGGACGGCAATTATGTTTATTTTGAGTGCTATTCTCATTCTATTGTAGATCTACAAACAACTAAAAAAGGTACTTTGATGGGATAGGTCATTCTTAGTTAATTTCGGTACGCTGATCACGAATATGGCCTCCGTTTTTCCTGTCGACGTCAGGATTTTCCGCTATACGCGATCAAAGTTGGTAAGAAGTGGCACCTTAATTTCATGATTTCATAGTAACCACGAAGTTTATATGAAAAATGCCCCTTACTTTTTGATCACAAAATTATATGACAGCACAAGAAGGAAATATACAGGGTTGTCCAAAAAGATTTTACCACTTATATGGGATTGACTTTTATTTTAATTTCCTAATATTGCCGACTTACTTTGGAAGAGAGAAGGAAGGAAACAGCTTGGATGGAAGTGTTTGGGCCACCCTCAGTTGTAAGAACAAATTTCAACAATTGAAGAAAGAATACAAAATGAAGGTCTATGTTCGTTATTTCTAATAATACTTGTGCAGCTCGTACATTGCTCATGTGCTAACTGCAGGAGTATTATTAGAAATAACGAACATTTTATCAGCATTAGAAATGGCCTGTATCATTTGAATACGGTATAGTTAAACGGCCTTGGAGATCATTCTGAAACGGTTGCTGAATTTTGTTCTTACTACTGAGGGTGACCCAAATACTTCCATCCAAGCTGATACCATCCTTCTTTCTTCCAAAGTAAGTTGGGTGTCCATATTTAATCGATAACAATAAAAAATATTAAAAATTATGTAGTGCACAAATATGGCACTACATAATCTTTTTGGTCAACCCTGTACAAAGAGAGCTAAGAAAATGAGCAATAAATGAAAGAAAAAATGGAAAAACACTTAAAGTAAGGTACCATATAAAAATGATAAATAATAAGACCTATAGTTGGGGAGAAGTAAACAAAGGAAATATGTTAAAAAACGAAGGTTATGCCTGAAGATCGTAACATGAAGACAATCGGAACGAAAAGGAATCCGTAAAAACAAAAATAGGTGCACAATGAAACTTTGCACGTGGAATATTAGAACAATGTTAAGAGCCGATAAAATGGAAGAAATCGCAAGCGAATTAGTCAGCTTAAAGATGAAATCAGACAGAATGGCTGGCAGTATGTGTAGGGCAAAACATACTGCCATACATATCGCTTGATCAAAACTAACAAAATCAGAAAACTTCATGCAAATTACATGAAATTAAACAGTTTTTATATTATCACCACCATCGATTCGTCTCAATTTTTTCTTTCCTTTTAATACACGTCGAGCCACTTTTCTGCGATTTATCTTAACAGGGGTGGGTTTTAGAGGGTTGGGGTGTAAGACTAACCCTCCTATTTTTGAACTCTTGACATCTTTGCCGAAGTAACCCTAACCTTGCGACGCTGACCCTCGCCCATCAGAGTACCTTTTTTGAAGCGTCGTTTTGTAGCACTGTATTATTAACGCGACACAATACATGGATATAGATTGATAGACGTAAAACAATTGTTTAAATTAAATTATGAATGCAAACAGTTGGTGGTAGAAAATTCAAAAATGCAAAATATAAAGGGTGTCCCATTAGTACGTTCTTGGGGGAAATCTCTGCTCACGTTAAAGTCAGATAAAAGGTTTTTTTAACCAAAGTTGCTTGGTTTAAACAGCTGTATAATCTAACATTATTTGTATGTATATAGGGTGCTCCATAAAGACATTAGTGGATGCAATTCGCTTATTTTAAATATATATTATTTGGTTTTTCAATTCCTCATAAACATGGCGTGCTATTAAAAACATTCGGTTTAAGTCATACTGGAATTACCCTTGCGGTAATTAGACGATCGTACGACAAACAACGAGGGCTCAGACCAGGGATGGTATACTGGCTGTATACCAGAGTGGTCAGATGTATGCTGCTTTGGTGTGGTGGCCTAAAGACTTGCTTGTATCAGCATAACGGGGGCTATAAGAACCACGCCCACTGCAGCCATGGAGCCGCTCCTAGACTCCACACCACTTCATATTCTGATAGTGGGGGAGGCAGGATTGGCACTCCACATGCTGCAGCTATCATCAATCAACATAAGAGTTGACACGCCACACAGAAGACTTTTGACAGACATAGGGGGACATCTATTGAAAATCAGAGAGAGGATATCTTGAAAACGCACTCTTTAAAGTTACCATTCCAGACCGCAACGAATGGAATGACATTAGGGAAGACATTCACAAACATAGCATGATCTGGTATACGGGTGGTTCTAAATCAGACACAGGTACTCTATCAGGAATCTACAATGAAAACATGAAGACAGGCTATGCCCACTCGCTAGGCTGCCTGGCATCAGTCTTTTAAGCCGATATATTCGCAATTTTCGAATGTGCGAGAACCAACATAGAGAAGGACTGTCGTGACAAGCAAATTTATATTATTTTCGATAGCCAGGCGGCACTGAAGTCTCTAAAGAGCCAAAAGACTTCATCCAAACTGGTGTTGGACTGCTTTGACACACTGAATCGCCTGGCGAGACAGAACAACGTCACACTTGTCTGGACGATGGGTCATTTGGTATCGAGGGAAATGAAAAAGCTGACGAGCTAGCAAGGCAGGGAGCTACCATATCATTTATGTTACCTGAACCTGTTTTGGGCATCACAAAAAAGTCGAGTCGCCTAGAAGTCAGAAAGTGGATTCGCAACAAACACAAGGAATACTGGGTAAACAGACCAGGCCTTAACCAAGCTGCAGAACTACTAACACTAAGTAGGGCCAGCTAAAAACAACCATAGGACTACTAACAGGCCACACGACTGTTAAAGAGCATCTAACGAAATCGGTCTATACAACGGCGACACCAGTTGTCGACTCTGTGATATGGCACCGAAAACAACAATGGAAAACAAAATACAGCTCATATTTGAAAACAGTCAAATGGTACCATATCATTTCCTCACGCAACCCCTTAAGGACCTGCACAAGCTAGTGCAGAGAATCGAGTTTGGAATAACTGCGTGAGTAAGACAATATGGGGTGGTAGTACAATAAGCCACCTAGGATACAGTGCATCCGGATCCGCAAGGAAGACGGCCCCCACAGGAAGAAAAAAAAGTCATACTGTTTCGGAATTATTTGATATTTACTGACAAGAATGACGTTTGAATTAATCTCTCACCTGGCACTTGGTGAAACATATTACACTATGTACAGTTATTGAAAGGAAACACACTTGGTATTGTTTCACAAATTAAATTTGTGAGAGAATATCAAGTGTTTTTCCTCTCAATTACTTTACAGAAATAAGATAAGACTAAGTCGTCCGAATGTTTTTAATAAAATTACACGGCATTTTTATAGGCATTTAGAAACTTAATAATATACAGGGTGGTAGGTTTAAAATAAACAAGTTACATCCGCTACTATCTTTATGGCGTATCTTGTACACATACAAACATTTTTATGTTGTGCAGCTTTTAAAACCAAGCAACTTTGATGAAGACACTTTTTTTCTCTTTAATGTAAGCCGAGGTATCCTCCGAGGACGCACTAATGAAACACCCTATATATTAAATTTTGTGTCTACAACATAAATGTCTTACTATATGATATACAACACAATAATTCACTATTTTATTCTATTTTTTTAATTGAAAATAAAAATTTTGATTTCGAATATCTCAAAAATCGCATCTTCAAAAATGTTTAAAATAATATATACCGGGTGTAGCACTTAAGACGCCTCGGACCATAGCTCCTTTACGATAAAAGCTATCGAAAAAAATCTAAGAGCAAAGTGGTGAATAATTACCGTCGCTATGTTTCAAAAATATTTCTAATCATCAGTGGCGTGCCGTACTCCAGTGGCGTACCAAACTTATGTTTTTTTAAATGGAATACCCTATTTTTTATTACAGATTTGGAAAGTGCTCGAAGAGTACTTATTTTTTTATCTAACATGTTATACCCTTCACTTTAGCGGTTTCGCTGTTATAACCCCTTCTTTCAAAATTGCGCCCCATTTTTGAGATTGTTTTGTAGAGAAACTAATTGACGCCGGCGCCTAAATTTTGAATTGAGGTACAGGTTAAGACCTCGTATACTTTCACATAATTTTTTTTCGTGTAATTTATGGAAAAAAAATAATGTTTGATTGAACTTCGCATGTTGTCATTTTTTTCGAAAATTTCAAATGGCACCCCCCTAAAAAAATTACGGCGTTGTATATCCAAAACTCTAAATTTTTCATTGGTATAAAAAAAATTACACATTGCATAACACAATTTCGGAGAAAAAAGGAATTTCATCGCAAATGTCGGGAAACGTTTTCCGTTCCCAAGAGTGCCATGAGAAAACAAAAACACAAATACGGTCAACATAATAGTATGTACCTATTTATTCAACATGATATGAAAAATGCAGATAAAGAAAATTTAACAACTTAAACTAAATGTTCGAAATGACGACCTTCCTGCTGGAGGCATAACCGCAACTTCGACTCACAAGCTCTAGACACTGCCCTAAGGACTTCTGGTGATATACCGCGGAAAGCCGCGCGGATTCTCTCACTCATATCCTCGACAGTAGTTGGTACCGTCCTGTAAACCTCGTCTTTGATATGGCCCCAAAGGAAGAAGTCAATTATTATTATTCTTAAATAATCAATGTTTTCGTGAACATTTTCAAACCAAATATTTTATCGGAAATATCCGTTTTGAAGTTTTGAGGAAATTAAAAAAAAGCTTAAAATTTGATTTTAGAAAATGGCAAACAATAATGATCAAGTGAAATTCTATTGTAACATATCTTGAACAAGTTTCTCATCTTTCACGTGGTAAAACATATTTAACTATGATTTAATAAAGAAAACACTTGGTTAATTAATATTAGTGAAATTTAGCCAAGTATTTTCTTTATTAAATCACTATTGTAACATGTCAAAATTTTTGACTGCAAACGAATAAATATAAATAAAATTAATCTCGCTAACAGAAGTATCAAATTGAATACGACTAAAGAAAGTCGAAATAGTGACTGTAGTTTTATAATATCAGGAATATAATTTTAGAAAAAGAAACATTCAAAAATTTATTGAAACTTCAAAAAAATTGAAACCTACAGAAAATGTCAAAAAACGGTTTACTTTAAACGTAATATATTTTTTATGCAACTTGAATACAGATGTTACAAAAATCAAAATATGAATAACGTTCAATCCTGCTGAAAAATATCAAAAATAACTAAAAATATCAATTCACTGTACAGAAAACATCATTAAATATAAAAAAAAAAATAAGTTGAAAATGTTAAAATCCCAATAACGAAGTGACATTTTTTTATATCCATCAAGATTTTTTTCTGGTAATAAATACATTTAATGAATTTTGATAAATATTCACAAATTCAATAATAGTTTGCTTATTTTTAGAAATGTTTTATTTTTTTAGCACATTTTAACATCAGTTTATTTATATTAAAAATTCGACATTCGAATTCGACAAATTAACTATGTTTTGTACCACAAAATATTTTCTTTGTTCATTCAGAAGGTTGACCGTTGAAATACGAAAATTTTTGAAGATTTACACGGCTTCCAGATAATTTAATTTGGTACTTTACGTACAGTGATGTAAATTTTTTAGATCATTGAGTTTCGGAAAAGAGTGTTTGATTCTAAAGCGTCATTCGCGAAGGTACTTGAATTTTGATTATGTTTAAATGCGCGGAAATGTTCCAAATATCTTGTTTTAAAGCTACATATTATCTGTCCTACATATACGTTATTATACTCGGAACAGCGTAATTGATACACTCCAGATTTATTTATTGGGTCATTTTTATCTTCGGAATTAAAAAGTATATTAGATAATTTTCTATTAGATTTGTATGCAATTTAATGATTTTGTTTTTTGAATATGCGAGCAATTGTTACTGTTGTTTGGCCAAAATATGTAAATGTAGTGAACGTGTTTTTAGATTCAGTTGGGGATCTTGGATATATGTGTATATTCAAAAATTGATTTAGGAACCACCAAAGAGGAAAAAGCTTTCTGGGGCTCAATATCGAAGTCAGAAACGAGAAAAGCAGATACATAAAGAAAAAATGGCTGGTTCTATAATGAAACAAACCTGAAAATAAGGATTGTCAGGAAATGAATCAAACTATCACAACGTCGACGTCGGCTCCCGAACCTATGGAAGAATCTGACGAGAAAATAATAGGTTGCAGCCCAAGTCATTCAGAAGACGATAATAAAAGTGATATAAGTGAAGATAACTCTAAAGAACCTATGCCGTCATCAGCGGTTTCTATTAGTTTGACATGTAGTGACGACCCTGGTTTGTGGCCTGCTAGTATTAATAGTAATCTTGTTGATATTTTAGTTAGACGTGGTCCTATACAGGTGCGAAAATAATTCGAAAATTTAGTGACTCTTACTATTATAGAAAACTTTCTAATAGGGAAAACATTAATAGAGATTGGCTTGTATAATATATTCCATTTGTTTCTGGATCTCGCCTAGCCATGCTTTCGTGTTGTTATGTTGCAGTATCAACATTTACATTTTTTATTAATTGGCACTCCTGATTCCTTATTTTAACAGTGTTGCAATAATTTATATCATAAGTAATCCTCTTTTTAATTTTTAAGAGGTTTATTGTTAATCTTGCAACAATTATTTCGCCACGCGGTCGCTTCTTCGAGCATTTTATTATTAAATCAAATTAATCTAGTGTTGCAATGCTGTGTCAATGTCAAAGTGAAAAATAATTTCAGGCACATATTAAATATTAACATGCCAAAGATTATCTCTGAATCGAAAAGGTTACAAATTCTGAAATCCTACAAACATTTTAGGCAAAGTAATCCAAATCTACAGCATCACAATATTATTACGATTTTAATAGATATTTTTGGGGTATGTCTAGTATTTTAATTATCATATATATTTAATTAAAGATAATTACGTTTCAGGTAGGGAGATCTTCATTACAATTAATTTTACAACAAAGACCTGACGAATTGAAATCTACTACTTCTGGCAAACGATCTAAAAACAGCCATTTTTGGAATCACCTAGCTAGAAAAGATCTGCAACAACTAATTTGGCAATATAACTCTAGAAATCAGTATTTTACTTTGAGAGATCTTTTGAATGATATGAAAGAAAATTATGAGTTCCATGGGAGTAGAACAACACTTTATAGGGTTGTTAAAAGTATGGGGTATAAATTCAAATTAATTAATGGGCGCAAAATTCTCTGTGAACAAAAACATGTTGTTGCAGCTAACATTATTTTCCTTAGAAAATTTGTATAGTATCAAAGCAGTAAATTTTGTTAATCTTAAAACTGCATATTATTATCCTTTTAGATCTGAAAATTTGTAAAACAGGCAACAGTGTAAGATCACAATAGTCAGAAATTATAACCTTAAAATCGAACATCTGACAGTGACATTTAAAAACCCTGATTTAAAACACAACCAGCCCCATTTACAATACTTAAACTGTCACTTTTCCATAGCTAGGTGAGATCCAGAAACAAATGGAATGGTGTATATACTCTATTTCAAAAGATTCAGTTTATTGTTTTTGTTGCAAAATGTTTGGTAAAATTCGAACGGTTTGTCGGATTGGCAACATTTATCATTCATTGACGAGAGCGATTTCCACAATGAAAATGTGAAATCATGGGTGCAATTAAATAATATGGTCAAAACTATGACTACTGTAAATAAGATGCAACTGAGACTATTAGAGTCAGAAAAAAAGCATTGGTGTGATGTATTAGAAAGAATTATTGCCGTTATAAAGTTTTTATCACGTCAATGTCTTGCTTTTCGAGGTTCATCAAAAAATATGTTTAAGCATGATAACGGCAATTTTCTAAAAGCAATAGAAATGATTGCTTCTTTTGATTCAGTTATGCGGGAACATATTCGGAGAATTTAGGAGATCAAATTCAGAATGAAATTATTGAATTACTCGGCACAGCGATGAAAAAATTGTATTTTGGATAAAGTTAGAAAATCGAAATATTTTTCCGTCATATTAGACTGCACACCGGATGCAAGCCATACGGAACAAATAACAGTCATACTTAGACATGTTTTTCTAAACAATACAAATAAAAAAGTAGAAGTATGCGAACACTTCATTGGTTTTTGTCCAGTTACCAGTTCAACTGGGGAGGGTTTATTTAATTTTGTTTTGAATTTATTTTCACAATTAAACATGACATTCAAAATTTGCGCGGGCAAGGTTATGATAATGGCTCAAACATGCGTGGACAACACAACGGGGTGCAGAAAAAAAATGTGGACATCAATCATCGTGCATTCTACGTTCCATGTTCAGCTCATAGTCTAAATTTGGTAGTAATTGATGCTGTAAATATTACGCACGAAACTATCAATTCTTTTGATATAATTCAAGAAATTTATGTTTTCTTTTCATTATCTACGAAAAGGTGGTCAATCATTTGCAAACATTTACCAGATTTCAAATTAAAAGCTTTGAGTGTTACACGATGGTCCAGCAGAATTGACGCGATTAAACCGTTACGGTATCATCTGGAAAAATATTTGATGCTCTCTTTAAAATATCTGAAAATACGTTAGAGTGGGATAGTTCCACAAATCACAAAGCGCATTCACTCGCTTTAAAGATTTAAAAGTATACATTTATTTGCTCTGTTGTAGTCTGGCATGAAATTTTGAACGAAATTAATCATTTAAGTAAAATGATGCAAAGTCCCACAATGAATAATAAAATATGCATACATTGGTTAAATAATATGATCGATAAGGTAACAAATAATCGCACGGATGAACATTTTGAAATGATTTTACAAGAAGCTACTGCAGTGGCACAAAAACTAAATACTAAAACAAATTTCCCACCATTAAATACACTTCGCCCAAGAAGAAAACCGACACAATTTCAGTATGAACAATGCGATGAAGTTATATTAGACCCGAAAATTAATTACAAAGTTGAGTTTTTTTTAGAATTTTAGATCAGACATTAATTTCCTTAAAACATAGATTTGAGGAGTTAAAAACTTTAGACAACGTGTTTGGCTTTCTTAGCAGTTCATTATTTAGTATCCCCTAGGAGGAATTGATGAAACATTGTAAAGAATGAAGCTGATATTGATGGTATTGATTTGTTCAATGATATTAACGCTTTGGCGCTACATTGTGTAGAAAATCAGTCTACCGATCCACATACACTTTTACAGTACCTTTACACAAATAATTTAATGTCAACTTTTCCAAACATATCAATAGCATTAAGAATATTTCTTACTCTACCAGTTACAGTTGCATCTGGTGAACGATCTTTTTCTAAGTTGAAATTGATTAAGAATTACTTAAGGTCAACTATGCATCAACCTAGACTAAGTAATTTATCTATTATTTCGATAGAATCTGAAATATTAGATAGTTTTGATACTAGACAAATAATAGCCGATTTCGCCAGTATAAAAGCAAGAAGAGTTCATTTGTTGGCGGTGGCATCTAAGTATTATTGTCAGTTTACCGTAGACACCCTGTATGAAAAACGCGAAACATAGGATTTTCAATGATATTTTTTATATAGGAATATTATCTTTCCTAACTGCTAGGGCCATGAAAATAATGTGTATTAATTTGGCCTCTGCCAAATTGGGTAAATACCCCAAATTTTCGGGAGAATTTCAATTTTTATTTTATCAAATTTTCTAGTTTTTATAAATGCAACAAATAAATAATAAAATGACTTCAGGCAGACATTTTATACTCAACAAAAAATATATTGGAGATTTTTCATCTAAAATATTTAGGGAAGATATGTCAATTGTAGCACTGCACGGGCCTGAATTTTTCTTAGGCGATTTTCCCGTATCATATTCAATATTTAAATTATCTTAATTTTATATATATTTTTTACTTTATCTAAAAACTACGCCTATAATCAGATAAGTATATTTTTTATTTATTTAGACCTGAAATGTTGACCGGGCCGGGTCAGGCAAAACTCAATCTCTCTTATTTTATGACCGGGTCGGGCCAAGCCGGGCCTTAAAAAATATATTGGGCTCGGTGCAATGTTGAGCAAGAAGCTTGTTATTTGAAATGCGTTATAATAACTACCTTATTATTATTGTAGTTCTATTTTTTCTAAAATAAATAACAATGAATATGCACGCAGTTAAACCCTCCATTTTTTTAAACATTCGTCAAACATATATTACCTGTGCTCAGTAAAAAATAGTTGATTTGTAACAACAACGTCATATTAGTGACGTTATTCTTACTATTCTTATAGTTTTGATATCATTGATTCGTTCATGAAGTCGCAATTGGTTCAAATAGGTCTGGTCGCTAGAAACTTTACAATTTACTTTAATAGTTTTATTGCGAGAAGTTTAATGGTATTTAACAACTGCTTTAACAACGAAAGATTTAAGACGAAATAATGATTTGAACAAGACTGATTGTTATTTGATTGCTTCTGGCTTATTAATCAGCTTAAAAAACTTTAAATATAATTTAATAATACCGACACTTTAGGGAAGCCAATATTAAATCTATATTACACATCTTTATTTAAATTAGTGAAACATTTCGTGTTTTCTATATTAGTGAACATGCAGTATAAAAAAATACTTATTCCATTAGTAGTCAGAAAGCATAAAAATAAAACACTAGTACAATAAAATGTCGATTATATTTGGGAAATATTAATTTTACGAGAACACATGCTAACGACGCGAGTTACGTATCTCTCTCAATGCATTCCTTATGATAGATAATTATGCTTATTCTATTAAATGTTATCTTTCCATTATTCGCATTTACTCTTATATATAATCTAATGCATGCTATTGTAGTTAGTTCCTGATAGAGTTCCAGCCTGTAATTAGTATTCGCGCGTATTGTTGTTGTAAGTCAGTACTTATGTGTAATAAAAAATATATAATTAAATAAAAACGTTTTTTAAAAAACCAATCGCTTGGTCGAAAAACGTAAATGGCGCAGTCGTAACGGATAAGTTCCAGTGAAAAAATTAGTGAAAAGTGCTTAAAAATTAAAACCAAAAATCTGTGAACTTTCGCGTGTAGTGAACCCAGAAAGTGTTAAAAAGCATTACTAATACACTGAAGTATTTACTGAAGAACTTATTGAACCAAGGCATAGTTCCAAAAATAAACAAAGGACCAGAGGCATAGTTTCCAGAGTCCAGAAGAAACAAAATTAGGATCGAGAGGCAGAGGCAGTACTCCAAGGCATAGTTCCCATAGTCCTATCCAGCAACTTTACACAACTGTAACAACACCTGCGAAGGCAACTCGAAATCAGAACTCACCACAACTCAACTCAGCAACACCATTTTAGGATAAATATTCAAGAATGAAGACAGTGTTTTTAATGTTTTTAAGTCAAATTTAAATTTTTGCATTTTTCTCAAAAATCAGTTTTATTTTATGTCAACTAATTCTGACAGTTCACAAAATTCTATCCCTTCTCTTCCATTAACTCCTAACTCGTATGAAAGTAATATAGATAACAATAATTTACAACATAATTTATTAGATTTATTAAATAATTTACATTTAGACGAAATGGCACAATTTAGCCCAGAATTTTTAAAATGCGTTCCAGAATTTAATGGAAATGCAAATGAATTGAATCATTTTATAGAAGTGTCACAAACAATTATAGATACATTTTATAATAATCAAAAATCATATTATTTCTGAATAACTTTATATTAAATAGCTTAATTAATAAACTTACAGGGAGAGCGAAACTTGTTGTTAATGTCAACCGTATTAATGATTTTGATAGTTTAAAAAATGTTCTTATTCGTAATTTTTCTAATCCAAGAGACGAAGCTTGTTTAAATAGAGATTTAATTAGTTTAAAACAAAATATTAATGAAACGCCTACTCAATTTTATGAAAGATGCTTAGAAATATTAAACATAATATGCTCATACGTAAATATTCATGAACAGTTAGTAAATAACCGAGATTTAAAAAATGATTTATATAAAAGTTTAGCTTTGAAAACTTTTCTAGCAGGCTTAAGAGATCCTTTAGGTACCACTATTCGTTCTATGAGACCAGCAGACTTAGCTGAAGCACTCCAATTTGTTAATCAAGAAGAAAACATTTATTATTTGCAATCTCAAAACAAACACAATTTTAAACCAGTTAATAATAATCAAAGTAGAAATAATTTTTCCAGAAATAATAATAGATTTAGATATAACAATGATAATCTTAATAATTTAAATCAAAGATTTATTCCTCCATGGAATCCAATAAGACATAATAATAATAATAGTAATTACCAAAATTTTAATAATTTTAATAGACAAAATTCACAATTTCCAAGTCAACCAATTCAATTACAACCAAGAAATGTAAATAATCGATTTCTTACCAATAACCAAGTCTTTAAACCACAAAATGCATGGAAACCAAGATACCAAAATCAAAATTTTAGACAAACTCCAATGAGTGTACAAACAAGAAATACCCAAAAAACAAATTTTCAAAATAATAATCAACAAACCCCTATGAGTGTTCAAACTAGAAATACTAATTTTCACCGACCTAATTATCAAAGTTATCAACCAAAATTAAATTATATTGCGGAAGAATTATATAATACAGAAACAACAAATTATCAAGATTTTGATCAACCTAGTGCATCTAGAAGCAATATTAATAATAATGATGATAATCAAAATTTTCACTTGGCCGAACAAGAAAAATTACAGAGGTAGAAAATTTAACGTTAGAAGATGAAGGTTTACCGTATATAGAAATTAAATTTAATAATGAAAATATTTTGAAATTTTTAATTGATTCAGACTCTAATAAATCTTTTATGAATCCTGAAATTGCTAAAAAATATTTCTACAATGAAATTGTTGAAGAACCTTTTGTAGTTTCAACAGCATTCCATACAACACAACATAAAAATATAATAATCATTCCTACTCCGGATGAATTTAATCTTCGGAATAGTTTTTCTAAATTTTATTTATTTAAATTTCATAATAAATATGATGGGTTGATTGGAATGGATTTATTGAAAACATTAAAAGTAAAAATTGACTTTGAAAATTCTATACTGTATACTCCTAGAACAAAAATTAATTTAAAATATCAAAAACCAATTTGTGTATTACATTTAGAACCGCATACAAAACATATAATTAATGTACCTGTAGATATTAATAATGGAGAAATAATTATTCCTCATAGTAATTTTAATAATTTAGAAATACCCGAAACTCTAACAATTGCTAAAAATAATTTTGCAAATATTGAAATATTAAATAAGAACCCAAAACCAATAGATTTAAATTTCTTTGTTCCAATAAAAGCTATTAAGTTTGATAATAATAATTATGAAATATATAGTCCCAATAAAAATAAAAATAATAATAATAAAAATGATAAAGATAATATTGATTTTACTCCTGTAACAAATGAAATAAATATTGAATTCTCGAGTAATAATCGAATAAATAATAATGAAAATGATACTCCTGTAGCAACCAAAGGTAAATATGAACTCTTGAGTAATCATTCAAAACATAATTTTAAAATGTTTAATAAATTAGCAAAGACTAACAAAATAAAAAATTCAAATGTAAAGGATTTAAATGGAAATCTTTTTAATTCTAAATATTCATTAGCACATTGTGTTAGCGCAGATTTGAAAATGGGACAAGGTATAGCAAAACTATTTAATAAGAAATTTAAGAATAAAGATATTTTATTTTTACAAAAACCTATAAAAAACAAAGTATGTTTCTTAAAAGATAATAATAGATATATTTTATATTTAGTTACTAAAAATAAATGTTTCGAGAAACCCTCATATGAAGATATGTTCAATACATTAATTAATTTAAAGAAGTTATGTATTAATAAAAATATTAATAAACTAGCGATGCCCAAAATAGGCTCAGGATTAGATAAGTTAAATTTTTCTATCGTAAGAAAAATGTTAATGTACATATTTAATGACGTTAATATTGAAATTTTTATCCATAGTATTGATGAAATAAATAACTTCAATTTAGATGTTCAACCCTATGAACATAATTTAGAATTAGAAAAGTTTAGAACTCAACATTTAAATAGAGAAGAATTTGATTATACAATGTATTATAAAAGTGGAAAATTAAATACTAATACTGATGCATTATCGCGAATTAAATTAAATAAAGAGAATAATAATGCGGAATTAAATATTAACGAATTAAAAGATTATATTGAACAATTTAATAAAAAACATGAAAGAAATCCCTTAGGAGATATAGAAATTGATAATCAATCGGTACAAGCTAATATTGATGAAAATGAACATCATCAACTAGATGAAATAATAGAAATTAATTCACAATTTGAAAACGAAGATCAACATATAACACAAGGAACCATTCATTCTAATCAAGATGAACATCCGATAGTCGATGTCCCTATTATTGATTCATGAAGGAAAATCAAACCAAAAAATAAATACTATTATCCAAATTTACGTAAAGCTATTCAAAAATATATTAAAACATGTGAAATTTGTAAAGTCTCTAAATATGATAGAAATCCAGTCAAGTTACAATTAAGTATAACCTCTACTGCAAGTAAACCTTTTGAAATTATACATATTGATACTTTTCAAATTCAAAAACAAAAGTTTTTAACAATTGTAGATTCATTCTCTAAATATGGGCAAGCTTATCCTTTAAATTCACTGAATTCAGTAGAAATTGTAAATTCCTTATTAAACTACTTTTCACACCATCAAATCCCCAAACAAATTATTTCAGATAATGGTCAAGAATTTAAAAATTCAATAATTAACGATTTATTAAAACTTCATAAAATAGAAATACATTTTTGTACACCGTATCACCCTCAGTCGAACGGAATGATAGAACGATTCCATTCAACAATTATTGAACATATTCGTATTTTTAATAATAGTGAATTTTCTATTGAACCAATAATAAATAAAATGTTATACGCACTCCGCTACTAAATTAACACCATCGGAAGTAATTTCTGGACACATTGAAAACAATAATCCTTTTGATTTAAATATAGAACAACAACTTGTTAGTGACTATGTTCAAAAACATAGAGATCAATCAAAATTAATATATAGTAAACTAAATAAAAAACTGATTGAACATAAAGATAAAATAATCTCAAATAGAAATAGGAATTTAGAACCTGACGTTTATGTAGAAGAAGAAGATAGAGTATATGTAAAACAATATAATAGAAATAAATTAAAAAATGTATATGAACCACATACTATACAATCTATTCAAGATAAAACATGCTCTACTAACGTACGCCCTAAAATACATAAAGATCAAATTAAACGTCCATCAAAATAATATAAGATTTTTGTTACAGATTAATTATCCCAATAATATTCGCCGACATTGAAATAGCAAACTTAAAGGACAACCCAGGTATTCTACCTTTCAAAATTGGAAAAGCTAAAATTAATTATTTTTCCCGCACATTTATTCATTACTTTGATGTATCATATATAAGCGATGAGATTGAACTAATTAGTAAACATTATTTTAAAATTAATAATACTATAAAATACTTACATTCTAGATATCATGAAGAATTAGGAAATTATGAAAAAATTGTATTATTCCAAATTAATCATGCGAAACAAAAATTGTTAAATTTTATGCCTCACTTAAAACGAAGCAAACGCGGTTTAATAGATGGTCTTGGTAGTATATTGAAATCAATCACTGGAAATTTAGATGCTAATGATGCTATAAAATATGATACTTATATAAAGACATTACAAGAAAATCAAAATCAAATCATTGATACTGTAAATCAACAAATATCACTTTCAAATGAAATTATTCAAACTTTTAATAATTCAATATCTTCGATTCAACAAAATGAAAATACTTTAAAAGATCAAATTAATAAAATTACTAAAGACGTAAATGAAAGACTTTTTGATAATGATCAATTCATAATTCTTAAACATCTGTTGGATCAAATAAACGCAATAATAAAAAGAAGTATCAATAACCTTTCTTCACACACTTTATTTTAATACCAGATGTATATGGAAAGCCCACACATACATTTAATTACTTGCATGCTAGCTCAAAAGCCCCAATGAAATATAAATTAGCCTCCTTTAATTACCTAATCCACAGAGCCTTCAACATCCCATTATCAACGGAGAATAGAAATAAAGAAATCCAAACCATCCATAAGATTGCAAAACAGTTAGAATACAATCCCAATACTATAAACAATTTAATAAATAAACATAAATTTAAAATTAATCTCTGTAACTCATCACGCCTCCTTCCAGACCCCCCTACCTTAGACAACAAATTTGTAAGAATAGTTTACGATCCGAACCTAGAAAACCCCTTAAACAAATTATTTAAAAATTACAATTTAACTCCCGCATATTATATCAAAACTAAATTAGGACAAACCTTGGGTAATACTTTTTCTCAACCAGAATATCTGGATAAATCAGGTATTTATTCAATTAACTGCAACAATTGTAATAAGGTGTATGTCGGGCAAACGCAAAGAAACTTAAGAATACGTTTTAAAGAACACATGAACCATTTAAGAAATTTTAATAATGAAAAATCAGCCGTAGCAAATCATTCACTAGAAACTGGCCATAAGATATCAATCAATAATATGAAATTAATAAAACAGTCATCCAATTATCACTTAAACATGTTAGAAGCGATTGCAATGAAAAAACACGCAAACAACTTAATGAATTTTGATTTAAGTCCACTCAATAACAAACTACTAGATTTAATACCTCCTTTTACTTAACCCGAATATACCTGTCTTTACCTACCGCTCATCCCCCTTTCCATAAACCGACCCGTTAATGTACGTTTTTTCCCCACATTAAACCCCACCGCCTAACGCTCATGATATTTTGTTAATCTGTTCTGTATATATACTCCTATTTTTGTTTGTATAAGTTAGTATTAAAAATCCATTGATAATGGTCACTTGGTGACAGAAATGTACATCTGGTATTAAAATAAAGTGTGTGAAGAAAGGTTATTGATACTTCTTTTTATTATTATAATCTTCACGTAACTCAATCATCTATTAAATAAACGCAACTTTGAATATGATTATTCAACTATTACAGGATTTAGAAAATGCTGTAACTTTTGCAAAAATTGGTATCGCTCATAACTCAATTATTAAACCTACAGAACTACTTTATTTAATATCAACAACTTTATCATATATATCAGAAGAAAACCTTATGTTTCCGATAAATTTAGAATCAATGTATAAATTTTATGAAATTCTAGATGTTAAAACATACATTTCAAATTCACGTGTTACTTTTGTACTTTCCATTCCTATTGTTCGCTCAGAGATTTATAATTATTACCAATTGTATCCTATTCCTATTTTAAACTCAAATAACCAATATCAAACCTTAATCCCGATTGAAAAATATTTAGTTACATATAAAAATTATTACATGTACACAGCTGAGAAATGCAGAAATCTAAATGGTACTTACTTTTGCCCAAATAATGATCTTGTTAATAGTCAAAAACAAACTGATTGTATTTTTCAAATTTTACAACTTACAAATAATTATAGCTCATGTAATTATCAATCAATTAATATACCTAACTTTATTATTGAACAAGTAGATAATTCCCATTATATAGGAATCTTTCAAAATTTTACTAAAATAAATACTAATTGTAAAACTGAAAATATTTTAAATTTAAAAGGCAATTTTTTATTTAACTTACCACACAATTGTAGTTTTTCTACCAAAGAAATGAAGTTTATTAATAGTTATAGTGTTGAATCTTATAGTTCGCCTATATTACTTCCTAATATTGTAATTGACAATAAAAATAAGTTAAGTGAAATTGCGACAATTGAAATGAGTGATATTAAACCAGATAAACTTAAAAAGTTACAAGATCATGTTAAGCAGATTAAATATTTATCGCCGAAAAGAGTGAACAACTTTCATAATATTAGTGTTTGGACTGTTATATTATATATTATTGTAATTGTATGTGTATGTTTTATTCTTTATAAATATGTTATTATCCCTTATATTGTAAACAAACATAGTTTAAATGCGAATCATGAACCTATACAAAATTTTGAAAATCCTTTATATTTATCAAAAATATAAAGCACCCTCTAAGTGGGAAGGAGTTACGTATCTCTCTCAATGCATTCCTTATGATAGATAATTATGCTTATTCTATTAAATGTTATCTTTGCATTATTCGCATTTACTCTTATATATAATCTAATGCATGCTATTGTAGTTAGTTCCTGATAGAGTTCCAGCCTGTAATTAGTATTCGCCCGTATTGTTGTTGTAATACAGTACTTATGTGTAATAAAAAATATAAAATTAAATAAAAACGTTTTTTAAAAAACCAACCGCTTGGTCGAAAAACGTAAATCGCGAGCCGTTTTTGTTAACCATGATTGAGAAAAGAAAAGAAAAACAAACGCGAAGCCGCGCAGCGTTCACCGGCCCAGGCATAAACGCTGGCCGCATGCTGCTCGCCCCTCCAATAATTGTGCAGATGAGTGTACAACGCGTTCAACTAAGAGAAGATCCGCAAGGCGGCGGTATTTTACGGTCTTATTTTTCAAGATTTTTATTTTAACCTGACTCGGGCATGAGTTATCGCATCTTTATGAAATGTTCACAATATATTCCTTATAGTATAAACTAGTAAGATATGTGAATATTTTTTTTAATTTTGAAAAATATTACATTATTTTTTTTATACCTCTGAAAGCAAATTGTTAAAAAAAAGTACTTCGATATTTTACTAGATAATTGGGCTTAATATACGCTGTCAAAATTTCAACTTTCTAGGACCTTTAGTTTTTAAATAAACTTAACATTAAATTTCAGACCACTGTTATATTCCCCTTAATAATATCTATTATGAAATTACTAAACGTAAGGAGGTTCGTGAATTACTGTAAGGTTAGAAAATAATAGTGTTTGTGTAGAGTATTGTTTGTGCAAATAAGTATTTAACTAATTATATTCAGCAATGGAACTAAATATTCTCTGCCATCAAATAAAATAAAGTGTAATTGGGCATTATTCATCGATAAATGTATTAAAATAAATGTAGCTAAAAGGAAAACAACCAACACACAAAATCAAAATGGCCGGACTATCGGTCATCACATAACAACATACATAACAAACAAAATCCAAACGTGTTGAATATTTTGATGAACGAGCCTATTTTGACGAATTTACGTAACAGTTCGAGCCAGTTGGCGCATGCGAACCTGAATAAGATATACTCTACCAACGTTGGAAAAATACTGCAATGAGCGCCTCTGGAGGGCCATTACACCAACAAATTCGAAAAAAAATTGCCGGGAGGTTCGATTTATTTATTTAAATTTAAACTGATTTGATATTTCAAAAATGAATAAGACGATTAATAATGAAATGTTACGTATTATTCATTCATTACTAATGATAACTCTCAATTGATAAATATATATTTATGCATATCACTTACCTTTCTTTAAGAAACTAGTTTAGTTTTATATTCTTTTTTTAATTTTTATATGAAAGGATTCGAAAGGAATTATGTATAAAAATAATATTCAATATTAATAGCATGTACTCATTTATTAAAAGTAGTAGTAAAAATACAATATTAAACGCAAATCTTGAAAATAACTTTGCCCATCATTCGTGTAGAACAACTCTAAATCCAGATTTGTGCTAATAGACAGAAAGAAATAATTCAAATATTTGAATCGCTGATCTATTCTTGTCTATAAACTAATACATAGTCAAAACTACTTTCAGCAAATTTTGCTATCTCGCGCCATCTCGTATCCCAGAAACACACAACTAGCAAAAATTTACGCTCTTAATTTAGAAAAATTCCGTAAAATCAAATTTAAGGGTCTTTTTCACTTTTTGACTTTGACGAAATCAAGTCTAAAGGAAAATGCGCCCCTGGTGGACATGGAATTGGTTTTACAACACAGTTGTTCATCATATATGATTTCTATAAAATTACTCGTCATGCGATACTTCGTTTGTTAGCGGCACGGTTCCGGATTTTACGCGTTGACGGGAGTAAAAGGGGAAAACATTTATTCATTTCTCGATACATTTTTATTTTCGAGCCAGACTAGCTGTGCATCCATCTCTTTCTAACGTTTTGCGCTGTTCTTTTAATTTTACTTCTGTCAAATCCTTGCAATTTCATAGTTTGGTTGGTTATTTTGAATTGTGTATACGATTTTATTTAAAGTGAAAGTGAAAAATAAAATAATATGTGATCGTAATGTAATTTCGATATTTTAGGATTCATGTTTGACTCTACTTATTAGTACTGGGTTTTGCTGTAATAATCACATAACTGAGAGGCAAATGGATAAGGAGGTTATGTAATATTTTTTTTTATTTTGGTATTTGCAAAAATACTCAGGGGATATTCACAGCACCCACGCAATTTGTCATCAGTGAGAAGTTGCACTGAAATTACTCTATACGGTTTAGTAAATTGTTTCCAAAACGACATTTCAGTGCGACTTCTCACCGATGACAAATTGCATCAATGCTGTGAATAGACCCCCTGATCAGTGAGAACCATCACTTTTACTTGCACTGGAAATCAAAAGTAGCAATACTAGCAAATACTAGCAAGTAGGCAGAAACGGTGACAGAAGAGTGTGTTATTCAGGCTTTTGCCCGCCTGCACCGCAGGAGCTTATCGTGGCTGAGAAGTTAACCACAATTAAATCAACAGCTGAGAAAATGTTTTAAATTTGTAAGATATCTCAAGCATGTCTCTTTTATCGTAATGCAAATGTATAAACAATTTGTGAATAAAATTACTTTTTTAAGTTTATTCACTGATTGATACTGATTAAAGTAATCAGCACTTGCAATGTAACACTCGATGAATAATGCATTCTATTTTATTGCTTATGGAATATGTCTAAATAGGAAATGCAATTGTGGTTATTATATCCATAACTACAATTTGTTTTCTCCAGCTTATAAGCCCATGCTTCAATTCTCAAGGAATAAAAAAGACAAGAATGGTTACCTAAATAAAAACCTTTATTTTAGGTTTACGTCTATAAATAAATGTTATCGTAGAAAATTTCGAAAAGTTAGCTTACAGGAAATTACAGTAAATGTTACAAGTACTATACATACAGAGTCCGCCACAAAAATGTATACACTCTTTAAAGAACGAAAATTATGTATTGTGAGTTTCTTTTACATTAAAATACACATCATACATGTAGTACAGTCTTCAGTTAAGCACATGGTTCTATTCTATTCTATTGAAAGTGAGTGGGTAGTTATGCTGCCCTCCACTGCGACCGCAAGGATCTATTGTGGCTCACAATTAAGGTCGAACATCCGACCTTACAGTTCACCTTCCAAGTGAATCTTCTTGATGAAGTCGAGGATCTTGTCAGGTGAAGTTTTCTCCAGGTCCTTCAGCACATGGTTTCTTTAGATGTTAAAATGTTGGCCCTTGGCGGCCAGTCGCATAAAGGAACGCCGCGGTCCTTGCAGTTATGTCGGTCAACGTATCAATGAAGATCGCTGCACGAGCCGCGGTAATCTGCTGCCGAAGTTCCTCCAGTACCAACAAGGCCGTAGTCAGGGGGAGGGATAGGGGAGCTTAAACTCACTCCCCGAAATTTTCAATAATTCCATTTTGGAAAATTACAGCGAAGATTTTGAAATTTTTAAAAATTTTAGTATTTGAATATTTCGGGGGGGATTCGTAGTTAAAAAAAAATCCCTGGTTACAGCCTTGTAGGTGCTGGAGGACCTTCGCCGGGAGATTACAGCGGCTTGTGCAGCAAGCTCCATTGAAACGTTGACCGATGTAAACTGCAGCGACCTTATCATTCTGTTATCTGTCTGACTGCCAACGGCCAACATTTTGAACATCTAAAGTGACTATGTACTTAACTGAAGACAGTATTACATGTGTGATCAGTATATAAATGTAAAACAAACACAAAAAATACATTTTTTTGGTGGAGTCTGTATATGATTAATAAGTGGCATAATGTTTTGTTTGAGTTAGCATTGAGCAATATATGAGCAGTTATGTTCTAAATATTCTAAAACAATATTTTCATAACCAACTCTGAATCAAAAATTGTGTCCATTAGATACATACAGGGTGTCCTGATTATCTTTTAAACGGTAAGAGATAAAGAATCGGTTAAATGGGAAAACATTTGCAGGACAGTTAGTTCTATCTATGTCCGGTGTAAAAAAAGTTATGTTAAAAAATTATCCTTCTATCATTAACTTGATTATCAAGTTATAAAAGAAAAGGAAAAATCGTTTTTTTCACTGTGTGCTCTGAACGTTCAACTATTTTGTTAGATAGTACTCATTGTCCTGCATATTTTTTTTTCCATTTAACTGATTTCCTATTTTTCACCATTTAGAAGATACCCATGCATCGACTGCTTAATTAGGACACCCCATATAAGTACATGATATTATTCTAATATAATAAGGAATTTACATGTATAAATTTTAAATATATTTTGATCTAATAATTGAGATAATAATTTTACATCTAAAATCCCTATGACAAATCTCGGTTGATTTAAATATCCCAACCCCAGTACTTTCTAATTTTATCTTTAATTAAAACACAAAGACAAAACTAGACGATTCAAAGGTGGTGATTGGTGGTGTTTGCTGTGGTCCCTCGACTTTTTTGCTCTAGAAGGGTAGAACAATTTTTCCTTGAATTCTTGTAGACCTACTTATTTCTCTAAGTTTATTGCAAACATTTCTTAATAAATGATTCATACACTCTATCTTTTTAACTACTTTTAATCCATATGGTTTGTTCAAAAGCAATTTTTTTGTAACACTGCTATCACCATCCAGCTGTAGATGTAGATGACCAATTTTTAAAACATTTATGTGACTTTGGTGCTTCATCTGAATTAGACACTTTCATACAAATAGTGCAATATTTATTTCGAACACCAATGAATAACATTTTTTTTGTAGCTGCTCCAATAATTACACCAACCCCCGACAAAGCATTATAATTTGTTCTATATGATCGTTTAGACCCTGGGTCTCCAAACTTTCTTCTTCACGGGCCACAAATACAATTCTACATAATAAAGTCGGCCAAGATCCGATTAATTTTATAAAATTATGAAAAATTTAAGGAACAATTGTTACAATATTTCAAAATATGACATTTACAAAAAAAAATACAAACAATCGCGGGCCGGATTCATGCAAGTCGCGGGCTGGATTTGGCCCGCGGGCCGTAGTTTGGAGACCACTGGTTTAGACCATGCAGTGTCAGCAATAACAGTAATGCAGGGATGGCCATCATCGTCTACATCACCCTTTTCCTTTGCAATATTTGCTTCTTCTTCGCCTGCTTCTTTGATCGAATGCCACATAACATTTTCCATAATTGTACGTATATTGTTTTGAATTTTATTATATTTAAATTGTGTTATTGCTGGCATATTTAAAATACTTGTTAATGTATTTAATTGGGTATATCCTGTACCTAGAGACAGTTCATAATAATTATAACCACAGAACTTTTTTAGCAAATTATCATTCATGCATTTCAATTATTAATACTATTAATGTCCCTCTAGACTTATGGTTTTATAATGACCTAGTGTTTTGATCATTTGCCATATAAATAATTCTAATAATTTTTCTTATAATGCACCTATGGGTCATTTAGTTAGATTAAAACAGTGATTACACTTTAGCTACATCCATTTCATTGCCTTTATCATCAGTATTTATTGTACACTTGCTTCTTTTCATTTATAATACTACATAGATCTATTGAGCAGTTAAATCCAGGTACATGTTGTATATTTTGGATTTGTTTCCAATGAGGCAATGTTCACAATCCGTCTACCAGAAACATCATACAGATCTTCTCTGTTACCTCTCTCCACCAAGAATGGCATGTCCTCATCACTGGTCAGATCGATGCTCTCATTGATGTTCAAACTGTCCATTGAATTCCATCTTGAAGTGGCAGCTCTGCAGTAAATGTTCTATTAAGGCGATTCTTTAGATATTGCAGAATTAGCTCTTAATTTTGAACTTAATAATAAATAATGAAATAAATATTATATCTTTAGTTTATGATATATTTATTTATTATTAAAATAAAATAAGAGTTTCATATCTACAACTATATGGCAGAAGTAGTAGTTAGCAGTAGTGATAAGATCATTAAATTAAAATAATCTCCCAGAGATTGTATAAAACCATAAAAAAAAAATTAATTACATAAAAATAAAAACACAGCTAATGAAAACGTGAAATGTACTGAATGAATTAATAACGATAAATAGTGTAAATGCAGTGGGTCACCACAATTCATCGATGCCATACTTTTCATTTATAATTAAATTTAGTTGTCAAAAGTTTGTTTCACTAATGTTAAATAATTATAATTAATAAATTTTGTTCCTGTATATAAACTATTAATAAATGTTGTTGTTATTACTCATTGTTAATAATTTTCTTTTATAAACCTACCTTCATTCATTAAGAAAGTTACATTTCCTGAAATTGAGCTATTAAATCGTAATCTTTTATATTTTATGAACACATATCAATATGTTCTCATTAATAAATTTTGGTACAACAGAGTTACCTGAATTTCTAAGAGAGATTTTAAATGTTATAACAGACATGCAATTATCTTATAAAAAATACCAAAAGCATTATAATTCAATATTGTGTAATTTTACCTGTCGATCATTTCCGTTTTGTTCCTCTTCTGCAGTTTTCCCTTTTAAAGTTTTTGTTATAGTGTAAGGTATACAGTCACCATTATATATTTTTGTCAAAATCGTTCATAATAAGACAAATTGACAAAAATGTCTCTTAGAATGCCTATATACATTATTACTACAAAAAAACTGTATATCCTGTGGTCGCATGTAATGAAATATATATTTGATTTAAGTTAATCGAAAGTTTATTTATACTCCAATATTATTAATAACATGTTGAACACTTACATAACACTACAATACACCCGCATTCATCTTACAAGAAGAATTAATTTTGTAGTGACAATAAATGTTCTTTCCGTGTATTTATTTGCAAATTGTGTTTGAACACTCACGTGATTTTAGCCTTTTGCACAATACGCTTGCGACCCATTTTTTTTGAATTTCCGCACACCCTCACACTGTTGGCCCTACAAAAAAACACACATGTAAAAAAAATTCTATAATAAAATAATAAAAGTTGTGAAAACAACTCTGAATTGCTATTAAGATAGCAATTTCGTAATAAGTTTGCTGTAAAAACAGCAGTTTGAAAAGCAAGGATTAGAAAAAGTGCAATATATCTAAAAAGCCACGAGAAGAGATCATAAAAATCAGCGAGCAGTGGCTTAGAATCGTTAAGATAACGACTTTTTCAAAGAAATCCCGCAAATTGTTGTCACGTAAGATCGCTATCTATTAAAGACACCCTGAACTGAAAAATACCCCATTTCCGCTATACAACCATTAGGTGGCGCGACGGTATGCGGAAAGTTGCAAAACGAACAATTTTTATTTGAGCCTTCCCAGGCCATTTCGTGAAAATCTAACTTTACAGAAATGTTCAGGGGGTAAAAATAGGTCCGTTGTGCATCGGGTTTGCAAATCCGTGAGAAGTTTTGAAGATTATTTCGTGATTAAAAATTATTGCAATTTTCATGATTTTTTTCAGAAAAACGATAATAGCTAGAATCATTTAAGGTAATTCAGGTAACTCTGTTGTACCAAAATTTATTAATGAGAACATATTGATATGTGTTCATAAAATATAAAAGATTACGATTTATTAGCTCAATTTCATGAAATGTAACTTTCTTAATAGGGTTGCATGAATGAAGGTAGGTTTATAAAATAAAATTATTAACAATGAGTAATAACAACATTTATTAATAGTTTATATACAGGAACAAAATTTATTAATTAAAATTATTTAACATTGGTGAAACAAACTAAATTTAATTATAAATGAAAAGTATGGCATTAATGAATTGTGGTGACCCACTGCATTTACAATATTTATCGTTATTAATTCATTCAATGCATTTCACGTTTTCATTAGCTGTGTTTTTATTTTTATGTAATTCATTTTTTTTATGGTGTTATACAATCTCTGGGAGATTATTTTTATTTAACGATCTTATCACTACTGCTAACTACTACTTCTGCCATATAGTTGTAGATATGAAACTCTTATTTTATTTTAATAATAAATAAATATATCATAAACTAAAAATATAATAATTATTTAATTATTTATTATTAAGTTCAAAATTAAGAGCTAATTCTGCAATTTGTGAAGAATCGCCTTAATAGAACATTTACTGCAGAGCTGCCACTTCAAGATGGAATTCAATGGACGGTTTGAACATCAATGAGAGGATCGATCTGACCAGTGATGAGGAAATGCTATTCTTGGTGGAGAGAGGTAACAGAGAAGATCCGTATGATGTTTCTGGTAGACGGATTGTGACCATTGCCTCATTTTGGAAACAAATCCAAAATATATAACATTTACCTGGATTTAACTGCTCAATAGATCTATGTAGTATTATAAATGAAAAGAAGCAAGGGTACAAGTCACTTTTATATATAAAATGTAAAATGTGTAATGCTGAAACAACAATAAATACTGATGATGAAGGCAATGAAATGGACGTTAACTGCAGTTCGGTACTAAAAGCAATAGTTACAGGTATGTTTTGGTAATATCTATATCCTTGTATGATGTTCACAGGCCCTTGGATTGTACATTGTCTCTTTCGAGTGTTATAATAATGATATTGTCAAAGATCGACAGAGTACAGCCTCAGGAGTGTATGTCAACTGAGGGCTTTTATGGGCTATATAATAATTTATTTATTTATTTTTACGAAGGCTTTATTTCCTTATAACACCCTAAGGCAGGGGTTCTCAGCCGGAGGGCACAAACGATTTAACCATGAGTAGCTAAAGTGTAATCAGTGTTTTAATCTAACTAAATGACCCATAGGTGCATTATAAAAAAAATAATATGTGTAAGAATTATTTATATGGTAAATGATCAAAACACTAGGTCATTATAAAACCATAAGTCTAGTGGGACATTGTTACCGGCGTGTCATTTTGACAATGTTTGCCTTTTGTTTTATATAATCCAGGGCAATAAAACGATAAACCGGCAACGTATTTTCGGGATAGGTAATAAACCTTTTCTAAAAATTCGGATTACCTAAATCCCCAAATTCGGCCGAAATAGATTAAAGTTCAGCCGGACAAATTTTCCCCAAATTTGCGAACGTGACGATCACAAAGAATCACCGGCTCAAGCATAAGGGCAGATTAAACCACTGTCACCGCCCGGTGTGTCGGTCCCAAAAATACGTTGACCGTACCTACGGCACCATAAAAACATTTCTTTAGGTTAAGTACAGTTTTCTCAAAATATTTAGTTTGCCGTTTGCGTGGTTCATTTTTAATTAATAAAATTATATTAATTTAAATATGAACCACGAGTTATTCTTTATCGGAAGTGTATTGACACGTTAATTTTGTATATAAAATGTTTGAATTGCGTCACTTTAATAATTCGATTAATTTATTAATCTGTGACAGCGATACCAATTGTATATATATATATATATATATATATATATATATATATATATATATATATTTATATATGTTATAACCTAGATTTTCGCGGGTGTAACATGTATCACTGTTTCTTCGGGTTTGGTCCCGCGTATTTTCTTGGCTCTGGTCCATTTTATTTTTAATTCGACGTTTCGATGACGTCACAGTCATCATCGTCAGGAATAACTATCAAAATTCCATTGCTCTAGCAACCACTTGTTTGACTTTTACGTACTACTTGATGCGTGAATTTCTTGTTTGGCTTCGTGTTACTCTTCTGTTTTGTTCTTCTAATGATGTAGTAGTGACAATTTCAATATTATTTTCGGAAGGGGTTGGATTTTGAATTTCTTGATTGTTGTTCGGAGATAATATATTTTGACCAGAATTTATACAAGTTTTCCAAATTGGTGGTAGTCTTTTAGCATCATCTCTTTGATTTAGACTGTTCGGCCTCTTTTCAATTTCTATCGCTTCTCTAATAATCCTCGCGTGGAAGAAGTCTGTCTTTTTAAAAATTCTCGTTTTTTCGAAATTTATTGTATGTTTAGAAATGTTTACGTGTTGAAATAAAGAAGATTGTGGATCAGACTTTCTTACTGCTAAAATGTGTTCATCTCGACGAGTACTAATTTTCCGGTTTGTTTGTCCTATATAGCTCTTCTCACACATACCACATGGAATTTCATATACGCCTTGAGCTTCAAGTGGGATAATTTCTTTTGGAGTTCGGAGTAAATTTTGAATTTTTGTGTGTATATTGAAACAAGTTCTAATATTGTATTTGGAGAGGACTTTTCCGATTTTATCAGTTGTTCCTTTAATGTAGGGAAGGGTGACGTTGCCACACGGACTTTCACTTCTTGTTTTTGGACTTTTGTTTCTGTTTAATTTATTGATTGTTTTTTTTGAAAAGCCATTTTGCATTAATGCCTTTTCGACATTGGATATTTCATTATTTAAGTGGTGTTCATCCGATAGCGTACGTGCTCTTAGCAGAAGCGATTTTGCCACAGACGCTATTTGAGCTGGATGGTGATGTGACTTCGCATTCAAGTACCTGTTAGTGTGTGTAGGTTTTCGGTATACGGTGTAATTTAAGATTCCACTAGGATTTCGGATAATAAGAGTGTCCAGAAAGGGTAAACGTTTGTTTTCTTCAACTTCCATTGTGAATTGAATTTTGTTGTGGATATTGTTTAGATGCGATAAAAAATGGTTGAGGTTCTCAATACCATGTTGCCAAATAACGAAAGTATCATCCACGTATCGTAGCCAAAGTTTAGGTTTTAGAAGGGAAGAATTTAGTGCTTTAGTTTCGAAATCTACCATAAATAAATTTGCAACTATTGGTGATAGAGGAGAACCCATTGGTGCACCTTCCAATTGTTTGAATTTTTGTCCTTTATATGTAAAGAAAGTGTTTTTTAGGCAGTGTGACGCAAGATCTAAAATTTCGTTTGACTGATGATACTTGGATTTTATTATTGCTATCGTCTCGTCAATTGAGATGAACACATTTTAGCAGTAAGAAGGTCTGATCCACAATCTTCTTTATTTCAACACGTAAACATTTCTAAACATACAATAAATTTCGAAAAAACGAGAATTTTAAAAAAGACAGACTTCTTCCACGCGAGGATTATTAGAGAAGCGATAGAAATTGAAAACAGGCCGAACAGTCTAAATCAAAGAGATGATGCTAAAAGACTACCACCAATTTGGAAAACTTGTATAAATTCTGGTCAAAATATATTATCTCCGAACAACAATCAAGAAATTCAAAATCCAACCCCTTCCGGAAATAATATTGAAATTGTCACTACTACATCATTAGAAGAACAAAACAGAAGAGTAACACGAAGCCAAACAAGAAATTCAGGCATCAAGTAGTACGTAAAAGTCAAACAAGTGGTTGCTAGCGCAATGGAATTTTGATAGTTATTCCTGACGATGATGACTGCGACGTCATCGAAACGTCGAATTAAAAATAAAATGGACCAGAGCCAAGAAAATACGCGGGACCAAACCCGAAGAAACAGTGATACATATATATATATATATATATATATATATATATATATATATATATTTACATCATGTTCGATTTAGACAAACATTTTAATTACTAATGTTAATTTTTTTAGCGTGCTTAAAGAGCACAAGTCAATCTGCGATCCACCAAAATAATAACCAAAACAACCAACTCTCAAAATCATGTAAATATATCTTCACTGAGATTTGTACTTACAAATCATTTTATTTTAAAAATTCTTTGTAACAACAAAGAGCTCAGGTGTGTCACCCTTAATTCCGTTAACGCTCAAGTGACGCTCAGCGAATCAGCATCGAGCGTTACTTCGGCCAATGAGAATTGAGGATGATCACCCCCACCAAGGGCTAACCAATGGGTTTGGGGAGTAAGCATCCCTACCACGGCCTCTGCCAATAAGATAAGGGTGAAGATACCCTTCCAGGGCTCTGTTACCCCCAACTCATCCCTTGGCAAATTTTCTGGCTATAAAATAGCAATACAGCCAGAAAATAGGCAATAGTCGGCTAACGTCTAAAAAGTGTTCTTGGAGCTTCATTAACACAATGAATCCCAAGAGTGAAAACAGTACCAGTGTTAGTAAAGTTTTTGTTATAAGAGTGAGTTGGTTTTGGTGGTGAGCCGATTGACGGTAGTTTGTTTGAGATTTTTTTTTATTGATTTTTTTTAAGAAGGAAAAATGTTTGTTTAAATATTATTTTTACTTCATACTTTTTAAATAATATTTAATTCGTTAATATTTTTCCTTAGCTCTGTTTATCAAATATATTTTTTTCCCTTCTTATATTTCATTGTTAATTCTTGTTTATTATTTTATTTTTCTGTACTAAATATATTTATTATTATTGCTGATTTTTAAAAAAAGAGCTTATTATTTCATAAATTAAATCTCATAAAAATCCTAAAGTGAAAAGTGGTTTGATATGGAGTGATCACAGAGTTATTTTTAAGTTATTTTTTTTTTTTAGCTTAAAAACGTGACAGGATTCCGACCGGAAGTAGCATGTGTCTCAAATCAATTTTTACAAGTTTAATATATACAAAAACTTTGTATAATTCAACACACTGCCACCCCCGGTTCGAGTGACCCGTTAATAGTATTAATAATTGAAATGCATGAGTGATAATTTGCTATGAAAGTTCTGTGGTTGTAATAATTATGAACTGTCTCTAGGTACAGGATATACCCAATTAAATACATTAACAAGTATTTTAAATATGCCAGCAATAACACAATTTAAATATAATAAAATTCAAAACAATATAGGTACAATTATGAAAAATGTTATGTGGCATTCGATCAAAGAAGCAAATATTGCAAAGGAGAGGGGTGATGTAGACGATGATGGCCATCCCTGCATTACTGTTATTGCTGACGCTGCATGGTCTAAACCAGGTATGGGCAACCTTTGACATGTTAAGGGCCAAACTTTAGCGTGCAAATACGTTCGCGAGCCGCGTTTAAAAGTACTTAGTGCATTTTAAAGTAGTGATAATATTTTTTGCGATAGATATTAGACATGAAATAATACGACAATGTTATTATAGTACAATTTATTAAAATAACAAAATGAAATTTAAAAAAATGGTACATTATAATTAAATCGTTAAATTTGCAATTGTTTCAAACTACGAACGTTAAATACACCGAAATCAATGAGACACTTGAGCTTGAATTTGGGAAACTAATCCATCGATATTTGGATTAATTCCACTGACACAAAGACGAAAAGAATTTTCCAAATTATCGTCAGTCAGTCTTGTACGATGAGTTGATTTATTAACTTTCATCAATGAAAAGAACTGTTCGCATTTATAAGTACTGCCAAACGCACAAATCAATCTTCTTGCGAATTTTCTAAGCTGCGGAAAATTGTCTTCTTCTAGGTATTTTTTGTAGAAATCGCACAACTCTACGTCTTCAAATTTGGATTTTAGGAGTGAGTTTTCTTGAATCTCGATCAACTCCATTTGTAAGTGTATAGGAGCATTTTGTACAATATATGTTGTAGGAGTAGCAAATAAACTGAAAGTCTTCCATGTTTTTGAAGTCGCAAAATCTGTTCGACGATTGTTCCGACAGTAACTTGAGTTCTTCAGCATATTGAGCATAAGCAATATTTTCATACGCAGAGAGCGTGTTGAAATGGTAACTGTTACCAGACAGCATCTGTGACTCCCACAAGCGTAGTTTGATCTGAAACGCTTTTAAATGGCTGTACAAATCATTTACTAACTGACCTTGTTTTTGAAGTTTCAAATTTAAATCATTTAAATAGCCTGTAAGATCGACCAGAAATGCTAAGTCACATATCCATTTTGGGTCACTTAATTCAGATAGTGGTTTATCTTTTATTTTCATAAAGTCTGCTATCTCATTTCTAAGCTCGTAAAACCGTTTCAACATTTTTCCTTTGCTCAGCCATCTGACTTCACAATAATATGTTACGTCGTTATATTCAGCTGATATTTCATCCAAAAACGCCTTGAACTGACGATGGTTAAGCCCTCGGGATCGAATAAAGTTGATGGTTTTTACTACCACATTCATAACATTCTGGAGTCGAATGGACTTAGAACACAAGTTCTGTTGGTGGATAATGCAATGAAGGACTATCAAATCATCTTTTTGCACATTTAATTCTGTTGCTTTTTCATTCAAAATTCTGATGAAACCTTTACGTAAGCCGACCATAGAAGGTGCACCATCAGTGAATACTCCAATTAATTTTGACCACGGCAAGCCAAAACTTGTGAATACCTTTTGAACTTCAATAAAAATATCCTCTCCTGTAGTGGTTCCTTTTAGCGGCTGTAAAGCAAGCAATTCCTCAGTAACAGTGAACTCCTTATCAACACCTCGAATAAATATAGCCAGTTGAGCTGTGTCAGACAAATCAGTGCCGGTGCTCTCGTCTAATGCTATGGAAAATGATTCAAAACCAGCCATACGGTCAGTCAATGTTGTTTTTATATCATTAGCCATCATTTCTATACGTCGAACAACAGTTCGTCTTGACAAACGAATTTTATCAAATTCTTTTTTCTTTTCAGGACACATAATACCGCAAACTTGTAACATACACTCCTTGATAAATTCTCCTTCGGCAAATGGTTTTAATGCCTTTGCCAATTTTGAGCTAACTATAAAACTAGCTTTCACAACATTATAAAGTTGTGTTCTTTGTTTATGAAACATTTGTTGCTGTTTTTCCAAATTTGCGGTAAGCTTCTGGATTTTGTCTGTTCTTAATTGTCCTGTCAGTGAGTGCAGCGTAGCATGCTTAATTGAGTAATGCCTCTTTATATTGAATTCTTTCATTACTGAAATGGATTCATTACACAGCAAACAAATAGGCTTACCATTGTGCAAGATAAAAAATAATTCTTCAGTCCATTTTTCTTGAAAATGGCGACCCTCTGTATCTACTTTTTGTTTCTTTCCACCAGACATCATTTTTGTTTACTTTTCGTTCAATAAACTTAATAACAAACTATAGTTAGTAACTACTCAAGATGCACACAAAGTCACAAAGCAAGTTGACGGCTCGAGCAGTTCGCTAGGATATCGCTTGTCCAAGTTATCACCTCGGTAGCTCAAATAGAACTGAACTAACGTTCGGGCCATCCACCCGCTTATATAGGCAAAATGAACGAATAATCTGGAATAAACTAGTTTAGAATAATTGAGAAGCAATAAATCTTTTGATGTGTCGCTATACTGATGAGAGATAAATCTCGAAAGGCGTCTATAGATGGCCTAAATATTTGACCCAAATTGTTACATTTGCAGTAGGTTTCTGTATGTAACAGCAAACACTTGTTGTATAATTCAATGTCCGTCGGGGTATTAGCCCGGGAAGTAGTTGTTTCAATGAGTGTTTGATATAGTCTTTGTAAGACTAACTTGTTGTAGATTGCGAAAAGAATCGCACTTTTAATGTTTGAAGTATTCTGCAACCAAGAATTGGCAATTTCATTTATACTTATGTTTGAACGGTAACGTGACCGCCAGTCTAAGGTGTCAAATTGTTTAGAGGGAATGGCAAAGCTATACTGATGAGAGATAAATCTCGAAACGCGTCTATAGATGGCCTGAATAATTTGACCCAAATTGTTACATTTGCAGTAGGTTACTGTATGTAACGGCAAACACTTGTTGTATAATTCAATGTCCGTCGGGGTATTAGCCCGGGAAGTAGTTGTTTCAATAAGTGTTTGATATAGTCTTTGTGAGACTAACTTGTTGTAGATTGCGAAATGAATCGCACTTTTAATGTTTGCTGATATAATTGTTGAAGGATTTAATAGAAGCATTGAGTTACACGGATTAAAATATACAACATTGATTTCGGATGGTGATAGCAGTGTTACAAAAAAATTGCTTTTGAACAAACCATATGGATTAAAAGTAGTTGAAAAGATAGAGTGCATGAATCATTTATTAAGAAATGTTTGCAATAAATTTAGAGAAATAAGTAGGTCTACAAGAATTCAAGGAAAAATTGTTCCACCCTTCTACAGGAAAAAAGTCGAGGGAAGTATTTTAAAATTTAGAACTGCTATAAAAAAAGCAGCCATCTATAGACACTCACAAAATAATGACTTTGTTACCAAATTAGAATTATTTAAAAACGATGTCTATAATAGTACTTATCACATATTTGGTGACCATACGAATTGTGATCAATACTTTTGTAATCGTCAAGGTAAAGTAAAGGAAAATATTATGCCACATATTGAAAGATATGGACTGCACATGGAAATTAAAAATATTTTGCAGAAAGTTGTTAAGAATTCATCATCATGCTTTTTATATAAAAACAACAATAGCGCTGAAGAATTCTTTAGTGTTATTAACAAAATTGTCGGAGGAAAAAGGATTAATTTCTCTAAAATAGGTTCTACATATGAGTTTGTGCAGCTGTGATGTTTAATGGCAAAGAAGATTATTTAAAAAACATTTGCAACAAAATGAATGTCAACATTGGAATTTTTACAAATGATTTATTGGAAAGAAATAAACAAGTGCGACAAAGGCAAAAAACATACAAAAAGAGAGCAAACAATTATAAAACCTTTGCTACGGCTGATGAAGATTATGGAAATGTTGAAGAATTGCTCCCCGAGGAATTAGAAGAAAGAAAAAAAACTTGTGAGAGATTCTTTACAAAAAAATTATGCAGAAATTTTGAAATTAGAAATTAACACAAGAGGCCAATCATCTAATCCACTTTGGATTCAAGAAAGAATCCATAGAATGACAGCATCAAACTTTGGCATCATCTGTAAGAGAAGGCAAACAACTCCCTCTAGTAAATTGATTAATAATTTACTATTTTCATCATTTTTTGGCAACAAGTCGACAAAATATGGACAAGCGCACGAGTCAGTGGCTATTAAAGATTTTGAAACCCTTTCTGGAATTGAAGTAGACAGTTGTGGCCTGTTTATTGGTAGTGGAGATGAATATTATTTGGGTGCAAGTCCAGATGAGATTATTAGAGAGACCAAATGTATTGTTGAAGTGAAATGCCCACGGAAATTGAAAGATGTCTCATTCATACATCATGGAGTAGATACAAAATTGATAAACTTCTTACAATATGGAGATGATGAAAACCTACATTTGAAAAGAAACCACAATTTTTATTATCAAGCGCAAGGCCAACTGCATTAAACTAAAATGGAAAAGTGCTACTTCATAGTATGGACACAAAATAATTCATACTTATAGGTAATTGAAACAGATGACGACTTTTGGGAAGCTAATATGAAAGAGCAATTCGATCATTTTTACCATAAAATGTTATTGCCTACAATTGCAAAAGCAATTCAAAATATTAATATTAGAGGTAAGTCAATTGCTATTTTCCTCATTAGTTTAAAGTTATTATTGATATTTGCTTTCAGGAAATAAAGAGTGAGGATAAATTAAGTTTGGGGGCGGGCAACACTGATGCCGAGTAAGTGTCACCATTAAAACCCAGATTTTATTGTCATTTGACAAACGACATCAAATATATAAAGGCGGGTGTCCGGCGCCTTAAAACTGGGCCCCCTCGGTTAAGAGTAGACCATTTTAATGACGAAGTAATGTATTTATAAAAGAAAGTTGCATCAATAATAAAACTGCATACTTTTTTAGATAAATAAAGAGGTACCACTGATGTCGAGTAAGTGTTTTTGATGAAACTCAATTGATATTGCACTAATTTATGAAGCCAGGTGCAGAAAATTCAAATTGAAAAGGTAATACATTATACATAGATGAATGCACACAAAAGTATACATTATATATGTATGATTGTAGATAACTATTTATAGGCTACAACTAACAATGAACGTTTTGCACCAATGTTATAAAGGTCTCATTGACTAAGAGAAAAATGTAATGAAATGTAATACAATAACATAATTAACAAAGAAGTGCATTTTCTATATTTCTGGCTTTTAGAAAAACATCTTGAGTGTGTGCCCCCTAATGCCGAGTTAGTGTTACCATTAAAACTCAATAGATGTTATTGCATTAAACTTAAGGCGGGTGCCTGGCACCTCAAAACTAGGCCCGCTCGGCTAAGGAAAGAAGATTTGTATAGAAAAAGTAATATATCAATACAAAGCAAATTATTAATAAGTTTTTTAATACTGTTTTTTTCTTTTTAGTAAAGAGAACATAAATATAATCATTTTTGGAATTCTATGCTTATTATGTTTAAGCAAAGGTAATTTTATTTTATGTTAGATGTTTTTATTAAAATGGTATGATTTCAAATTTCAAAAACTCAAGACCACAGCAAGCACCAGCAATCACCACCCTTGAATTATCTAGTTTTGTCTTTGTGTTTTAATTAAAGATAAAATTAGAAAGTACTGGGGTTGGGACATTTAAATCATCAATGTCATAGGGATTTTAGATGTAAAATTATTATCTCTATTATTAGATCAAAATATATTTAAAATTTGTACATGTAAATTCCTTATTATATTAGAATATCATGTACTTATACGGGGTGTCCTAATTAAGCAGTCGATGCATGGGTATCTTCTAAACGGTGAAAGATAGAAAATCAGTTAAATGGGGAAAAAAAAATGCAGGACATCTATGACCAGTGTAAACAAAATAGTTGAACGTTCAGAGCACACAGTGAAAAAAACGATTTTTTCTTTTCTTTTATAACTTGATTATTGATGATAGAAGGATAATTTTTTAACATAACTTTTTTTACACCGGACATAGATAGTACTAACTGTCCTGCAAATGTTTTCCCATTTAACCGATTCTTTATCTCTTACCGTTTAAAAGATACCCATGCATCGACTGCTTAATCAGAACACCCTGTATGTATCTAATGGACACAATTTTTGATTCAGAGTTGGCTATGAAAATATTGTTTTAGAATATTTAGAACATAACTGCTCATATATTGCTCAATGCTAACTCAAACAAAATATTATGCCACTTATTAATTATATACAGACTCCACCAAAAAAATGTATTTTTTGTGTTTGTTTTACATTTATATACTGATCACACATGTAATACTGTCTTCAGTTAAGCACTTAGTCACTTTAGATGTTCAAAATGTTGGCAGTTGGCAGTCAGAATGTCAAGTGGTCGCTGCAGTTTACATCGGTCAATGTTTCAATGGAGCTTGCTGCACAAGCCGCTGTAATCTCCCGGCGAAGGTCCTCTAGCACCTACAAGGCCGTAGTCAGGGATTTTTTTTAACTATGAATCCCCCCCCCCCCGAAATATTCAAATACTAAAATTTTTAAAAATTTCAAAATCTTCGCTGCAATTTTCCAAAATGGAATTATTGAAAATTTCGGGGAGTGAGTTTAAGCTCCCCTATCCCTCCCCCTGACTACGGCCTTGTTGGTACCGGAGGAACTTCAGCAGCAGATTACCGCGACTCGTGCAGCGATCTTCATTGATACGTTGACCGACATAACTGCGAGGACCGCGGCGTTCCTTTATGTGACTGGCCGCCAAGGGCCAACATTTTGCACATCTAAAGTTACCATGTGCTTAACTGAAGACTGTACTACATATATGATGAGTATTTTAATGTAAAAGAAACTCACAATACATAGTTTTCGTTCTTTAAAGAGTGTATACATTTTTCTGGCGGACTCTGTATGTATAGTACTTGTAACATTTACTGTAATTTCCTGTAGCTAACTTTTCGAAGTTTTCTACGATAACATTTATTTATGGATGTAAACGTAAAATTAAAGTTTTTATTTAGGTAACCATTCTTGTCTTTTTTATTCCTTGAGAATTAAAGCATGGGCTTATATGCTGGAGAAAACAAATTGTAGTTATGGATACTCAGACCAAGTATAATATAGACGAGTAATGCGATGGTGGGGATAGGCAATGTTTGTATGTAAAGATAAAATGTAAAAACGCTTGTTTACAAACACGATTAAATGTAAACAAACTTAAAAGTGAGGTTAATTGATGTGTTCTGGCGTGTTTACAAATATGGACGTAACCTCAAGCCACACAAAAAGTGCTAACCATTTTATAAACTTATTTGTGATTTGAGCTAGATCCCGGGAAAGGAATGTTAAAGGCCAAAGATTTCATGTAAAAAAACTTAAAATAATATGCATGACACAATTGGTTTTAAACAACATTTTACAGTTCGCATAATATGTTGCCATATATAATTTATTCAAATTATTTTTGAACGAATAAACAACTAAATTTGACAGATATTTATAAGAGTTAGCATATTTAATTAATTTATTTTAATACAAATTGTCCCTGTCCGAGCGTGATAATTCAGATAATAGGCCATTATTCACAGTAATAAACAATACCTAAATAAAACATTATATAGGCGAATTCAAGCTTTCTTCAATTTTGACATTCCTTTTTATTTTCATTGATATATAAAAAAGGATGTGAGAACTGTTTGTTTTAAAGTTAATCACTTGAAGATAGCATTCCGGGCATATCGATGTTTTGATATGGTCTCTACGTTTGTTTGTATCCGACAAATTCTGATTTTAACTTACAAAGATTTTAATAAAAACATGAGAAACTTACTTGTGAAATGATATATCATTGTTTCCTTTTTGTTCCTCTTTACAGTATACACAAATGCGCATCATTTTAATAGAACTGTGGTCTCTATGACAAAATGTTTTTACACTATTAGTCTTTTCAGTCTTTTTACATTCACTATACACAACATAAGCAATTAGATAAATAAATATAAAAGTAAGGTTAACAGAAGAGGCCTGGCGTGTTTACAAACATGAATCTAAACGCCTTACCCCGCGCAGAACAGTTATGTTTCGTGACAACAAATGGGCGGTATGCTTTCTCTAGACCATACTAACTCTATGTATGGATATAATAACTGCAATCGCATTTCCTATTTAGACGTATTCCATAAGCAATAAAATAGAATGCATTATTCATCGAGTGTTACATTGCAAGTGCTGATCAGTCAGCGATTAAACTTCTTAAAAAAGTAATTTTATTCACAAATTGTTTATACATTTACATTACGATAAAAGAGATGCTTGAGATATCTTACAAATTTAAAACATTTTCTCAGCTGTTGATTTAATTGTGGTTAACTTCTCAGCCACGATTAAGTTCCTGCGGTGCAGGCGGGCAAAAGCCTGAATAACACACTCTTCTGTCACCGTTTCTGCCTTCTAAAATACCAATAACATAAGTATTTGCTAGTATTGCTAATTTTGATTTCCAGTGCAAGTAAAAGTGATGGTTCTCACTGGTCAGGGGGTCTATTCACAGCATTGATGCAATTTGTCATCGGTGAGAAGTCGCACTGAAACGTCATTTTAGAAACAATTTACTAAACCGTATAGAGTAATTTCAGTGCAACTTCTCACTGATGACAAATTGCATGGGTGCTGTGAATATCCCCCGACTATTTTGGCAAATACCAAAATAAAAACAAATATTACATAACCTCCTTATCCATTTGCCTCTCAGTTATGTGATTATTACAGCAAAACCCAGTACTAATAAGTAGAGTCAAACATGAATCCTAAAATATCGAAATCGCATTACGATCACATATTATTTTATTTTTCACTTTCACTTTAAATAAAATCGGATACACAATTCAAAATAACCAACCAAACTTTGAAATTGCAAGGATTTGACAGAAGTAAAATTAAAAGAACAGCGCAAAACGTTGGATGCACAGCAAGTCTGGCTCGAAAATAAAAATGTATAGAGAAATGAATAAATGTTTTCCCCTTTTACTTCCCTCAACCCGTCAACGCGTAAAAAACCCGTTCCGTGTCGCTAACAAACGGAGCATCGCATGACGAGAAATTTTGTAGAAAGCATATATGATGAACAACTATGTTGTAAAACAAATTCCATGTCCACCATCGCCACTAGGGGCGCATTTTCCTTTAGACTCGATTTCGTCAAGGTCAAAAAGTGAAAAAGACTCTTAATCCCGCGAGATGAACTTTTCCAACCCGAACGGCGGAATTCCGCCCAATCTGGCAACCTTGCTTTCACCGTGTTCGACGAAAAGTGGCTAACTTTATTCTAATTTTACTTTCATAGTTGACTTCACGGAAAAGTGCCCTGCTGTTAAATAGAACGATTCCAGGGTCACACATCTAATGTAATAGCCCCTGGAAATAATATAAACCCAAGTCAATTTGGAAAAGTCAATGTATGAATTTCAATCAACAGTATGTGTTTATTACAAGTTAAAATAGCAATAATAATAAATATTATACATCAAGTGAATTAAACACGATTTTATTCACGAAAAGATTTTTGATTTCACGAGCGCCTCGGCGCGAGTGAAATCATTTCTTTGAGTGAATAAAGGTGTTTAATTCACGTGGCGTATATATGTTTTTATTCAATTTTGACGAAATTGTAAGGAAAATGTACTTTACATTTATTTTTAAATAAATTTTTTAACTCACTAGTGACCTAAAAAAATGTTAGTTCACTAGTGAATAAAACCTTGTTTATTTCGGTTGTTATGGAGTTAATAATGTCGATTTAAATTAACAAAATTGAATAATAAATAATATAACAAATTTTTTAACTCACTAGTGACCTAAAAAAATTTTAGTTCACTAGTGAATAAAACCTTGTTTATTACGGTTGTTATGGAGTTAATAATGTCGATTTATATTAACAAAATTGAATAAAATCAATTATCAAATTTTATAAAGTTATGATCACGAATAATAGAAACAGCAAATCTAATCTATCTTCTTATTTCATTATCTATGCTTATTTAAAAGCCTTCCAGAGTACCGACATCTATCGGACCCGATTAAAACCCAACTGACAGCTCGACAATTAAAAACATTTCCAGCATTTCAACAGACACACTTTTCTTTAAAATGTGTTGTTAGGACTGTTCACGAGATATCTTCCAAAAAATAAAATGCCAAGAGATGAACGGTTTTCTGGACGGCGAAAGTGACCACTACAAGACGAGCTTTTCCGTTTTCGTCGCCATCCTTTACCTGAAAGTGCTCTACATACTCGTTATGACTTTGTACATATTGTCCAGGTTTAATCAGATAATAATGCTCTAATAATCAACGTCCAATCACTAACGTGAGTCATTAATTGTTATAATTAGTGTATTTACGGTAATGCTATGATGGTTTAAATCATAGGTTCTCAACGTTTGAGACTTTGTGACTGTTTCAGATTCGCAGCAGATGGTAAGTAAAAAAATTCTGAGCTCTAGAAAAAATAATTCTCAAAGTGGGCGGTGGGCAATTTAAGGTTGAGAACCTATGGTTTAAATAATATCTAGATAATCATGCCTATGTAACTAAGATATTTTGAATTTATTTTTATTTACTTTCACTTTACCGTTAGAGTAATTATCCCATACATTTTTAGAAACTCATAATGGTTTCCAGTATAATTTTATCATACGACAACGATCCCGTGTTTTATATGATACCTCATCATGTAGCTGAAGAACTTAAAAATTATCATATCTTGGTCGTAAGACGGATATTCAGTTCATTCCATAATAAGGTATGTTAATGAAAGTTTATGAAGTAGTCATCAAAACTAATCAGAATTTGATGATTTTTTAAGCAACACGGTATCATATTAAACGAAGACTATGGAATGAATTTTCCATTACAAACAGCTGCTTTTTTAAGTATTTACAAAGATGACACTTTCTGCGAGGATCCAATTCTTTTAATCACGAAAGAAAATAATGTCAACATTTGGAAACATTACATTTCTGAATATACAAAGTTTTCTTTCATACCCTTTTCTGATTATGGTAAGTTAATTTTTCAAATCGTCAATTATCTAGTTTTAAATCATACATATAAAATTAGATGTATACACAACAAAAACTCGTGGTTTAATAATCATGGGAACTGATGTGGAATTTAAAAAATGTGTTACATTAAAAGACACGGATTATTTTATGGTGATTGTGGAAGATCTCGATAAAGTGATCAGAATGAGAGCGATGGCAGGCCTTCAGGGAGAATTCCATGTGGGATTCACGGAAAAGAATTTTTATGTGAGAGATTTTAAATCCCTTTGGGAATTGTTTATTGTAAAATAATGTGTTTGTTTAGAAAGACAGGGATATGAAGCTTTTGTGGCAGATGATGAGGTGGGTCGAGCCAAATAAAATTGGAAAACTTGTTGAATTTTCGGAGTAAGTGATGGTCTAAAAAAAAATCTTGGATGGAATTTATCAGGATTTTTGTTTCTTGCAGAGAGTATAATGAGTACTTAGTCAATATGATCGAGCCCTTTCAGGAAGTTTGGTTCCGACTGACTTGGAACTTCTGTGGTTCGTTCGAGAGACCAGCGAACGAGGAATTTAATGTGAGTCATTAATATTACAAATAAATTTAAGATATTGACAAATTATAAACTTATAGTTAAATTCGTCGAAAGAAAAATTACCAAGAAAAAAGTCGAGCTCGATTAAGAAGAGAAAAAGTGATCAAAGAAGCCCTTTAAACACTTCAACCAGCAAAAAACTTAAAAGCGATGAATCAAACGCTTTATCTTCGAAAGCTGATAATACTTCGCTCAGCTTGACCACATCCTACACTTCCATTGATTCTTCTTCTTTTAGTTTGAACGTTACGAATTCGACTGCTTTGAGTTCAGTTACAAAAAGCAGAGATGTCAGTTTTAACACATCTAAGGATGGACATTTTCTGTCGAGTCACAATAATTTAGAGCAAGGAAGCAATTTAAAGAAAAGGAAATCTGCAAGCCCTTATAAAAAAACAGTTGATTGCGATAAAATTTCACCTATTAAGGAAAAGTATTATTGCAGCACCTTTAAATATACACCTCCTAAAAAGAAGAAAAGGCAGTGTAATTTTAGTACTACAAAATCGGTTATTGATTTATTCGAAGAATATTATGAGAAAAATTCAGGTACACAAGGTAAGATTTTTTTAACACTTCTACTTTCAATAGTAAGAGAGATACAGAAACTGTCTCTTTCATAGCCCTTTTCTTAAGCTTTGAACAAATTATGTGAGATCCATTGTGAACATATTTTGTTCACTACTAACCGCTCATGCAAAATCTTATGTATGCTTGTCATACTAATGCCCAGGCTAGCCATAATCACGGTATGTCACATGATGACCTTGCATTATCAATTCCTCGCAGATCGATGTTCTTTGGAACAAGAACCGCGTGCTGTCAATCATCTTCAAATTAGTCCGTGAACAAACGACGACCACGATTGAATTCATATTAAACGTTTTTCTGTATCTCTAATATTTTAGTGTTCTTTTGAATAGCTTGTCTCAAACTATAAAGACACAGGATTAATAACTTTATTTTGGCAGCTAGTCTGGGGGGCCTAATGCACAGAATTTTCCTGGGCCAGTTGAAGGTGCCAGTCTATTCCTGTATAGAACATTCTGTAAATAAATGATGATATGTCAGGAAAGTGCTGATTGCATTTTTTCTTTTTAGTGATTCTATTTTTTGCTAATTATACAAAAATGTTACAGATTCTATCAGTAACGATGATCAACCCGATCTTGAAAGTGAAGCAACCGCTGATGACTTTTCCCTGTCATTAGATTGCTCTCCTATTATACACAATGAAAAATCTAAAGTTACTACTTTTGATGAAAACTTATTGTACAATGATGACCATTTTTCATCACCGTCTAAAATTTTGCTTGAACAACAAACTAATTTGTCTAAAAATAGCCAACAAAATATGGTCTCAATAAATGGTCCGCCGAATAGTTTTTCAAAAAAAAATCATTCGAACAGTGAATACTGTACCAGTCATGATGATTTTGTATTTTCCACACATTCACAAATATCGACTCTGTTTATAAATGAAATACAAAATAATAAGAATGTTGATAAAAACTTTAATACAAACGATTCTACACAGGAATCAAATGAGATAATTGGTAACACAAATTTATTTAAATCAGCATTGAATGATTTTACAAAAGATTCAGAGGATTTTAATTTACTGACAGTTTTGAATACCACCAACACAAAAATAACTTTTCCTTCAAGTAACATTAACAAAAATGATAAATTAATTATTGAAGAAACAGATTTAAATTTGTTAAAGTCGTGTAATAAAAATAGGAAAAGTGTTTTTAATAGTCAGTTGTCTTTAAAAGTTAAAATTAACGATCATTTATCACATAAAGAGATAAATCCTTTAGAAAAACCTCAAACTAATAAATCTAGCGAGAATGGCAAAATTATGCCGTCAACTTCGAAAGCAGGAATTAACATGAATTTTTCGCATGAAAGAATTTTATTACAAGAAAATATTTCACAACCAAAAAATGAAAGGAAAACAAACCCGTTTGAAGATGTAAGCTCAAGTTTCTCGAAAGGAACTAAATCAAACAATTACACAAAACATAAATCATTTTGCGAAATGTCTGAAGTAATCACCGATGAAAATGTAATTAATGAATTTTCGAGTGATTTTTTCGTGCCCTGTGTGAAATCACAAGGACGTATTATTAGAAAAACCAAATCAGAAACGAGCTTGCGTAAAATTAAAGTCATTGATAAGCACGTGTTGGAGGAATTTGCCAAAGATTTTGAAATTAACGTTCCAAAAAAGGTTCAAACTTTGGAGGACATTATTTTTAAGAGTGTTAACAATTTCTTCGAGGGAAAAGATAATAGTGCACCTGTTGTTAGTAATGAGAGCGAAAGTGTGGAGAATATTTGGTCTTTATTCAGAAAAGGTAGTAAAACAAATGAAAATAATAAAACAGATGTGGATTGTGGAAATAATGGAATAATAACAAATGAAAGAGAAAAAAAAAATAGAATGTTAAAAAAGCATGAGGGTACATCTAATGATAAAACAAGTATTGCTGAATCGACTATTGAAGAAAATAAAACAGACCAAACATCAGAAATTGGGCAAAATCAGATATATCCATTAAACACAAATTTACTGAATTGTACAGTGGAAGCATTAAAAGGCAAATGCCAGTCTGATGAAAACAGTCAACAATCAAATGTTGAAGAAATACAAAAGAACGGCGCAATAAATATCATATTCGGTCAAAGTGAAAAGAAAAACCAAAATGTTGTTGAAGAAACTCAAAATTTTAGCTCAAATAATTCATTAAATATTATTGAAGAAACACAAATTAGTAGTGTCAGAAATTCAGTAAATATTATTGAAGAAACACAAACTATTAATGCAAGAAATTCTGTAAATATTATTGAAGAAACACAAAATATTACTGCGAAAAATCAAGTAAATCTGGAACAAGTTAAAAATCTTGAACCGTCTTGTTCAAATTTTAAAAGTATTTACTCACAAGACACAGAGTTGAACGATCTGAACAATTTTGATAGCAATAAAAAAAATGCTCAGTGTTTGATTTGTTCCAAAGGCATAGAAGTTGAATACTGCGCTAACTGCAACAAGTCCGTTTCTAAGGTAGATAAAAGCACGCAATCGAAATTAGAAGATATTCTAGATCCTTGTGAGAATGAGATTTTGAAGATTTTTAACAGTTGTGATAATGCTGAGAGTAAAAATGATGAAACTTCTTCAGACGAAAAGAGATTTGAACATGAGACAAATAATCCAAGGCCTTCTTTGTATACTTTCTTGACTGATAAAAGCTTTGAATGTGAGGAAACAACTTCAAAGACTTCTTTAAATACGTTCTATGGTGATAAGCGAACAAGTTTTCGATGTAAGGAAAAAAGTTCTAGCAAAGACAAACCTTGTTGGCATAATTTCTTTGGTGATAAGACAAAACGTTTTGAGAGTCAGAAGAAAAACAGTTTAAGCAGGAAATATTCTAGAGAACAAATTCTTTCTTCTATTTTCGACGATGATGATAAAGTAGATATTTTTGGGAGCGGGTCTGTTATGAAAAATTTATTGTGAGTATTCTTCAACATTTATTTCAGTATTGTGAATATTTATTTGTTGGTTTGTTTTAAATTCTCTTTAGTAACGAAGATGATGATGAGGACTTCAACAACATTGAGCTTTGGTCAAAGAGTGTTGAAGAAGATAAATCTGAGAGGGTCAGGAGTGAAATCTTGCAATCGCTTTTTGGAGACTGAATTTACAAGTTTGTTTTTTCTTATAAAGATGAGTACAACGGCGTGGAACACCAAATTATTTTAAACATTTTTATTTATTATGTATAGTTTAAATATTATTATATATTTTAAAATTTTAAATGTTATAAATAAATAATTTTTTATTAAATATTTCATTAGATACCCAAGGATTAAATTCTAAGCAAAACCTCTTTTAAAGATCGTATCCAGTGGTGGATTTAGCACGTGAAAGGCCCTAGGTACAATTTAATTTTGAAGCCACCCCTTTTAAATATACTGACAAAAGTGACAAAGAAAAGTGAACACCACGAATTAATTTATTTATTTTGATAAAACAAAATGTATGTGTTTGTTTAGCCATAAAGAATAAGTAATTAAAATTTTAGCCCTGTACCTTTACTCTTTTTTGTTAATTTTACATTTTTTGTTTTAACACCAGCATCATTATATTTAATGTTTGTAGCTTCAGTATGAGTTAACTTTTGACTTTGCTTTTTAAAACGTTTACTTCTGTTATTTACTATGCCAAGAGTAAGAAGATATGCTAATTTTTGCCAACTTACTCAGTTTAAGAGAGGTCAAATTATCGGCTTGCGAGATGACGGTTTTTCTTTTCGTGAAATTGCTCATAGAATGAGTACAGTGTACATACGGTGATTCATTGTTGTCACACATACTATCAGGAAAGTCGAACCACAGTTCATCAGTGACGGCTCGTGATCTAAAGAAGTGGGTCGGCCGAATGTATTTTGGCGCACGCGCACTGAGACTAAACGGCCTGCCGTACCGAACCTTCGCTAGAACGATACTTTAAATTGAATAATTTCGCCCGACTTTAAAAAAAATAGAGAGAATGTTCTCGGAGTTACAATAACATTTTTTAACATGTTTATACATAATATGGTTAATTATAATTATACCCTAATATATTTCACATAACCTACCTAAAATGCCTAGGTAATATTTTGTAAGTTACAACTAGGTAACTATTTAATTATTGTATGCATTTTTAAATTACATCTGTTGTTTATCGATATTTAAAAATGCAAGATATGTTCTGATTTCTGAAATAAAATAATCGACGAATATGTTTTAACTGCTTTTTAATACCGGTCAATTGTTGGCCTTAATGACCAATTTGTATTTAACTAAATACCTATTTAATTTTAAAAATTAAATAATGTGAAAATAATCAGAAATAAAGGGTGATCCAAGTAGAGATACTTTTTACAATAGCCTTTTTTTTGACAGATCACGTGTGAGTCGTGTCATGCTGTCATGTTATTTTTGTTTAGTATTGTTTGGCATTTCATAATGGAGAGACTTACGCCTGAACAACGTTTACAAATCGTTCAACTTTATTACGAAAAGTCACGTTCTGTGAGGAATGTGTTTCGTGCGCTTCGCATAACTTATGGTCAACATAATCGGCCTACTGAGCGTACTATTCGCAACACCATCTCCCATTTTGAGACCCAGCATTCATTATTGGATAATATTCGACCGAATAGACCACGTCCAGCACGCTGTGAAGAAAATATAGCGGCCGTAGCTGAGAGTGTACACGAAGACCGCGGAGAGTCGATTCGGCGCCGTTCGCAGCAACTCGGACTGACGTATGGAACGACTTGGCGCATTTTACGTCGAGATCCTAAATTGAAAGCGTACAAAATACAGCTTGTGCAACAACTGAAGCCGCTCGACCTTCCCAAGCGACATCGCTTCGCTCTATGGGCTCTTGAAAAGTTCCAAGAAGATCCGACGTTTTCGAGGCAAATTTTGTTTAGCGATGAGGCCCATTTCTGGCTCAATGGGTATGTAAACAAACAAAATTGCCGCATTTGGGACGAAGAGCAACCTGAAGAGATCAAGAACTGCCACTTCATCCAGAAAAAACAACGGTTTGGTGTGGTTTGTGGGCCGGTGGAATCATCGGTCCATATTTCTTTAAAAATGATGCCGGTGCGAACGTAACCGTCAATGGCGACCGTTATCGTGCCATGATAACGGACTATTTGTTGCCTGAAATTAAAGCTCGTAATCTCGGCGACATTTGGTTTCAGCAAGACGGCGCCACTTCCCACACATCGCATCAATCAATGGATTTATTGAGAGAACATTTCGGTGAGCACATAATTTCACGTTTTGGCCCGGTCGATTGGCCACCAAGATCGTGTGATATCACACCGTTAGACTTTTTCCTGTGGGGATATGTAAAGTCTAAAGTTTATGCGGACAAACCCGCTTCGATTCAGGCCTTGGAGGAAAACATCACGCGTGTCATTAGCCAGTTACCAGTCGAAATGCTCGAACGAGTCATCGAAAATTGGACTCGACGGATGGACCATCTGCGACGTAGCAACGGCCAACATTTGATAGACATAATCTTCAAAAAATAAATGCCAAAGAATGTTCTTTCAAATGATAATAAACATTCTCCAATAAATTTTAATTTTCTGTGTTTTTTTTCTTTAAAAAAGTAGGAACCTCGAAATGGACCACCCAGTATATTGATAAATAAATCTACTAGTTCTATTATAAAAATCTGTGATCTGTAACGTAACCGAGTTTAAAGTGTACATCGAGACATAGGCATTGGTGTATTGCACATATGGGCAACCCCCGGCCCGCTGTAAGATATCCGGCCCGCGAGACATTTTGAAAAAACCCAATTAAAAAAATAATGCATTAGGTACTTATACTCACGGGAGTGACAGTGAGGCGGCAAACATCAAATTCTTTGATGTTTGCCGCCTCACTCTTTGATAATCGCCGCCACTCGACTTGCTCGATCAAATTCTTTCAGGTTTGACGCCTCACGGGCGACACATCAAAAGATTTATTGCTTCTCAATTATTCTAAACTAGTTTATTCCAGATTATTCGTTCATTTTGCCTATACAAGGTGGCCAGAAAAGGTGTGAAAATCTTCAGGTGGAGTGGTTCATTGATTAATTTCAAGCAGAAAATTTAAGTAAAAAAATATTGTATTGTGGCTTATAACTCCTCACGAGCTAATTTAAAGAAATGTAAATTTGGCAACAATGGATCAAACAAGTGTTTAATTTAATAATAATCATAAATTTAACAAATCTACAAAAATTAATATTTGAAGTATACATCAAAAATGAAAATGATAACCATCCGTTTCTAAGCAGATCTGGAGCCGTCGTGGGATAGAATTAATTACTCGGAGCAACATCTCTTCAGTAATTAATTCCACTGCAACACGAATTCTATTCATGACGTCTACATTGTCCACTGGAGGTGTTGCATACACCTTTTCTTTTAAAAATCCCCAAACGAAAAAATCAAGTGGATTCGTATCCGGCGACCTTGCTGGCCATAGTATGGGTCCATTGCGCCCAATCCATCTATTTGGAAAATGTTCGTCCAACCATTCTCTTGAAATTCTTGCTGTATGAGGTGGTGCTCCAAAACTTCTTCTAAAATATTTACATAATTTAAGGCATTTAATCTTTGATGAATAAAAAAAGGCCCAATTACACGTAAATTTAGAATACCAAGCCAGACGTTAACTGAAAATTTCCTTTGATGTCCCATTTCTCTAACCGCCCGAGGATTCTCTTCTGCCCAAAAATGATAATTATGACAATTAAATACCCCATCTCTAGTGAATGTACATTCATCACTCCAAAAAGAATTTTAAATACAAAATTTGGTTCTTCCCGAATTTGATCTAAAATCCTGTCACAAAACATACGTCTACGCTCGTTATCATTTTCATACAGTGGTTGAACTTTTCTTGCATGAAATGGACTGTTGAGCTATTTGTCTCGTACTAATATTGGGATCTTCTTGAACTGCATTCAATATCTGTTCTTCTAGGTGAACAGTGCGACGTTCCCTAGGTCTCCCTCCGTCTATGTTATTATAAACGAACGACCCAAAAGTACGTAGTCTTTGGTCTAATTTTCTAACCGTATTTACGCAGGGCTGTTGGCGATTTGGATATCTTCTTTGGTACTCATCTTTGGCACTAGTTGCATTACCATTGCAGAATCCAAATATCATGTACATATCTGCATACTCGTTGAATGTGTACATCTTCAAAAAGTATGATGAACTTATACAAACTTACACAAATTGATGCAACCTCAGGGGTGCCACAAGGCTCTCACTTAGGGCCGTTACTTTTTCTTATATTTGTGAATGATATTGGCAAACATCTTACTTCTAATATTCTTCTATATGCAGACGATATGAAAGTATTTCGCAATATAAAGTCCATATATGACTGTAATACTCTTCAAAATGATTTAAATCAGATTATGGTTTGGTGTAATGATAATAATCTCTATTTAAATATAAAAAAATGCAAGTCCATGCGGTTTTCACGTAAAAAAGATTCAATATTAGCTTTTGATTATTCATTAAATAATAGTTTCCTCGAGAGAGTTGATTCAATTAATGATTTGGGGGTTTTGTTTGATGCTAAACTACAGTTTAATGATCACATCAACAAAATCTCTGCTAAAGCATTGCAGATGTTTGGATTTATACGAAGATTTAGCTCAAATTTTAATTCTATTAGAACATTTATATCTCTCTATATATCTATTGTAAGGCCTATTATAGATTATTGCGCAATTATATGGTCACCTCATTATAAATGTCATGTGGATCGTCTAGAAAATGTGCAACGAAAAATGATAAAATTGATTTGTTTTCGATGTCATCTATTTTATCATGACTATAATATGATACTTAAATATCTTGGACTTCTTCCATTAATTAAACGAAGAGTGTACTTTTCCTTGTGTTTTGCGTACCGCATATTAAATAGCAGAATAAATTGTTCTGTAATACTTGCATCAATTTCACTATATGTACCTACACGCTTAACTAGGCATCAACAACTACTTGCTAGCAAGTATCACGCAACAAATTATGCATCCAACAGCCCTAGGAATGCATTAATTGATAATATTAATACATATTGTAGATTGATAGATGTTTTTGGTGTAAGCTTACAATGTTTCAAGCGTAATTGTAAAAATGTGCTTGAATGTAGTACGTAGTGTTATAGTATGTATGATTCCATGTATGCATACTTGTATTTGTATATAAATTTAGTTTTAGTCGTTATTCACATTGTTTGTGTGATTTTGTGCGATTATTTCGATTTGTTAAAAGACTATTGTTATTTTATTATGTAATGGCCCACCGTTAAAATAAATAAATAAATTATGACAAGTATATGTCAAAGTCAAGTGAAATTTAATAAGGTTACATATGAAAATACATAGTTGCCAGGTCTATTTTTATTAAAAAAATGCTTCTGAAGAAGTTATTAATTTGTTAAAGTTTCCAATTTATTTATCACCTATGTCATTTAAATTTTACAAATGTGTAATTGTTTGTAAGTTCTATTGATTTTTTCCAAAATAATAGAAAATAACATTAATTTCCAGAGATACGTTTAATATTTTAACGACCTCGTGAGATGTTACGAGGAAGAATACAATATTTTTTTATTTAGATTTTTTATCCAAAATTAATCAACGAATCACACTACCTGAAGATTATCACACCTTTTCTGGCCACCATGTATAAGCGGGTGGATGACCCGAAAGTTAGTTCAGTTCTATTTGAGCTACCGAGGTGATAACTTGGACAAGCGATATCCTAGCGAACTGCTCGAGCCGTCAACTTGCTTTGTGACTTTGTGTGCATCTTGAGTGGTTACTAACTACAGTTTGTTATTAAGTTTATTGAACGAAAAGTAAACAAAAATGATGTCTGGTGGAAAGAAACGAAAAGTAGATACAGAGGGTAGTCATTTTCAAGAAAAATAGACTGAAGAATTCTTTTCTATCTTGCACAATGGTAAGCCTATTTGTTTGTTGTGTAATGAATCCATTTCAGTAATGAAAGAATTCAATATAAAGAGGCATTACTCAACTAAGCATGCTACGCTGCCCTCATTGACAGGACAATTAAGAACAGACAAAATCCAGAAGCTTACCGCAAATTTGGAAAAACAGCAACAAATGTTTCATAAACAAAGAACACAACTTGATAATGTTGTGAAAGCTAGTTTTATAGTTAGCTCAAAATTGGCAAAGGCATTAAAACCATTTGCCGAAGGAGAATTTATCAAGGAGTGTATGTTACAAGTTTGCGGTATTATGTGTCCTGAAAAGAAAAAAGAATTTGAAAAAATTAGTTTGTCAAGACGAACTGTTGTTCGACGTATAGAAATGATGGCTAATGATGATGGCTGGTTTTGAATCATTTTCTATAGCATTAGACGAGAGCACCGATTTGTCTGACACAGCTCAACTGGCTATATTTATTCGAGGTGTTGATAAGGAGTTCACTGTTACTGAGGAATTGCTTGCTTTACAGCCGCTAAAAGGAACCACTACAGGAGAGGATATTTTTATTGAAGTTCAAAAGGTATTCACAAGTTTTGGCTTGCCATGGTCAAAATTAATTGGAGTATGCACTGATGGTGCACCTTCTATGGTCGGCTTACGTAAAGGTTTCATCGGAATTTTGAATGAAAAAGCAACAGAATTAAATGTGCAAAAAGATGATTTGATAGTCCTTCATTGCATTATCCACTAACAGAACTTGTGTTCTAAGTCCATTCGACTCCAGAATGTTATGAATGTGGTAGTAAAAACCATCAACTTTATTCGATCCCGAGGGCTTAACCATCGTCAGTTCAAGGCGTTTTTGGATGAAATATCAGCTGAATATAACGACGTAACATATTATTGTGAAGTCAGATGGCTGAGCATAGGAAAAATGTTGAAACGGTTTTACGAGCTTAGAAATGAGATAGCAGGCTTTATGAAAATAAAAGATAAACCACTATCTGAATTAAGTGACCCAAAATGGATATGTGACTTAGCATTTCTGGTCGATCTTACAGGCTATTTGAATGATTTAAATTTGAAACTTCAAAAACAAGGACAGTTAGTAAATGATTTGTACAGCCATTTAAAAGCGTTTCAGATCAAACTACGCTTGTGGGAGTCACAGATGCTGTCTGGTAACAGTTACCATTTCAACACGCTCTCTGCGTATGAAAATATTGCTTATGCTCAATATGCTGAAGAACTCAAGTTACTGTCGGAACAATTTTCGAACAGATTTTGCGACTTCAAAAACATGGAAGACTGTTTCAGTTTATTTGCTACTCCTACAACATATATTGTACAAAATGCTCCAATACACTTACAAATGGAGTTGATCGAGATTCAAGAAAACCCACTCCTAAAATCCAAATTTGAAGACGTAGAGTTGTGCGATTTCTACAAAAAATACCTAGAAGAAGACAATTTTCCGCAGCTTAGAAAATTCGCAAGAAGATTGATTTGTGCGTTTGGCAGTACTTATAAATGCGAACAGTTCTTTTCATTGATGAAAGTTAATAAATCAACACATTGTACAAGACTGACTGACGATAATTTGGAAAATTCTTTACGTCTTTGTGTCAGTGGAATTAATCCAAATATCGATGGATTACTTTCCCAAATTCAAGCTCAAGTGTCTCATTGATTTCGGTGTATTTAACTTTCGTAGTTTGTAACAATTGCAAATTTAACGATTTAATTATAATGTACCATTTTTTTAAATTTTATTTTGTTATTTTAATAAATTGTACTATAATAACATTGTCGTATTATTTCATGTCTAATATCTATCGAAAAAAATATTATCACTACTTTAAAATGCACTAAGTACTTTTAAACGCGGCCCGCGAACGTATTTGCACGCTAAAATTTGGCCCTCAACATGTCAAAGGTTGCCCATACCTGGTGTATTTTGTGGAAGAACGGCGAGTACAGCCCCGGCAAACTTGTAGTACTCGAGTAAACCATTTGCGGACGTACGACTCTGTAGGGGAAATGTAACGACAGAAACTGCACTGACACTCTTAAGGGCCTGTAGTGCCTTGCCAAACAGTTTCTCCTGCGGGGCAACGGTGGTGGGTAGTAGTTCGATGCATCGCCACGCAAATCATAGCGCTCTTGTATTATACTATTCAAACTAAATATAACGGAGACTGGGGTCGAACCCACTCCTAACAAGCCCCAGACCTCGACAAGGCGTGAGCGGGAGACCAATTCCCCTCACTCCGAGTCCGAGGCAGGGTGTGAGCGGGAGATCATTTCTCCTCACGCCGTGTCCGAGGCAGGGCCCAGCGAAGAGGCTGCCGACAAAATGCGCAACCTCTCGCTGACACACAAGAGGTTTGGAGGGGCTGCAAGAAAGCGACTCTCCAAACTCATCAAGAGCGGAATACCATACGAAACTGCCTTGAATACGGTGCTGGAGCAAGTCCGTAAGAGCAGGGAGGCAGAGGGGGCTAAATCCCCCTCTACTGCCAAGCCAGCCAAAAAACGGCAACGCTCCGACACCAGTATACCTGAGCAGGAAAATAATATTAAGAAACCCTGCAAGCAGGATACACCAAATATCTCTGCGCCGGCGCCGAAGCCTTCATACAGGGCAGCGGCTGGGGGCGTCAGGGTGGGCATTATCCACGCTGATTATCCTGGCTCTGCCCTGACGGCTGAACAACTATCGACCCTGCGCAGAGGCATACTAACCGAGGTGGACAGCATCCCGGATGATGGCCCCTCGGTAAGATTCCAGGCCTGTTCACTTAGACCTGGATGGCTTCTGCTGACGTGCGCTGATGAGTCGACCGTCACCTGGCTTAGGAGCGCGATAACACGCCTCCAGCCATGGGAGAACGCGAAACTCAGATGTGTACAGGGTAAGGAGCTACCCAAACCACACATCTGCGTGGCATACATCCCGGATGACGAAGCTGGACATCGGCTTACGCAGGATGTTGTCCTCAAACGTCTGAGGATTATGAACCCGGGACTTAATACCCGCGATTGGTCGGTTCTACGTCAGGAGACGGCAGGACCCGGCCAAACATGGACATTCTCCCTGGACGACGGGTCTATGGCCTGTCTCAGGGAGATGCAGCTCAAACCATACTTTGGTTTTGGACAAGTACTGTTCAGAACCAAAGGAGGGGACAAGAGCCAAGACAAAACCACTGCCACAGAGCCGAAAAAGGGTGAGGAAGAGCGACTAATAACGCCCCCCTCAGCTGAACAGGCCTGTGGCAGTGGCTCAAATACCACCACAAAATCAGTGGTTCCTGAGGCAGCCCAATCCGCCAAAGGAAAAGGCCCTGCGAAGGGAAAAATGCATCCTAAGAAGGGCGGTAAATCGACCTTCAAAGGACGCAAACCACCGGAGGGAAAATGACTCCCCCGGTGAAGTGTGTGCAGGCAAACCTGCAACACGCCAAGGGGGCATCCTTCCTCCTTGGCAAGAAATTTATTGAAGAGCGGATCGACCTCGCCTTCATTCAGGAACCATGGGTGTCCAGCTCAGGCCGAATAAACGGCCTCAGCAACCTATCCGGAAAGGTAATATCATATGGCTCTGGCGAAAAACCCAGAGCGTGTATTATAGTCCGGAATAACATCCAATACTTTCTGTTAACAGAATTCTGCACCAGGGACATCGTAACCGTCCAGCTGAATCTCCCGGTGGGGAACGGCAGGCTAGACATAATAGCCTGCTCGGCATACTTCCCGGGAGACAGCGCAGAATTACCACCTCCTACGGCGGTGAGACAACTTGTGGCCCACAGCAGGAGGAACAATATCCACCTGGTTGTTGCCTGTGATGCCAATGCCCATCACACTGTGTGGGGCAGCACGGACATCAACCAGAGAGGTGAGTTTTTACTAAATTTTATCATAGGTGAAGGGCTAGAGGTGAATAACACTGGCAACGAACCAACCTTTGTAACGAAAAATCGTGCAGAGGTCTTAGACATTACGTTCTGCTCCAAACTTATGAGCACAAAAATTTCCGATTGGAAGGTATCTACCGAACCATCGTGTTCGGACCATCGGAATATTCAATTTAATATTGAAGGCAGTCTTAGACCTGTAGTGGAATATCGAAATGCCAGAGGCACTAATTGGGACGGATATAAGCGTACTCTTAGTGATCTGCTGGGACAAACGACCCCTACAATTAAACGCCATGAAGACATTGAGACGGCGGCGGAGCATATCTGCCAGTCTATCGTCTCAGCGTATCATGAAAACTGCCCACTAAAATGTAAAAGAGACAGCAAAAATGCCTCTTGGTGGAATCACTCACTTGAGAAAATGCGGAAAGAAGTCCGAACACTATTCAACCGGGCTAGGGAAGCAGGCAACTGGGAACTTTATAAAACTTCTCTAACCGAATATAATAAACAAATCCGCAGGGCAAAAAGGGAGTCCTGGAGGAAATTCTGCGGGGATATCAATGATACCCCCTGCAGTGCAAGAATCCACAAGGTCCTAGCCAGGGAACCGGGGCAGGCACTCGGATCGATAAAACGACCGGATGGCTCGTACACAGGCTCTGGTAAAGAAACGTTAGAGATTCTGGCCCAAAATCACTTCCCAGATTGCTTGTTTCTAGGTGACACTACATCTGCCGCGGTGCGCTCATGGGATCGAATCAAACGACCCAGAAAGCAGGACTGGGCGGTGGCAAATAAAATCGTTACCTATGGAACTGTAAGCTTGGCTGTAAAATCCTTCCAACCTTACAAAGCACCAGGTTTGGACGGGATCTTTCCAGCTCTGATTCAACAGGGCTTGGAGAGTGTCATCCGCCATCTCATAAAACTCTTCAGAGCTAGCCTAGCTTGGAATTATATACCGACTAGCTGGTCGGAGGTAAAGGTGGTATATTTACCAAAAGCGGGCCGTAAGGATCCGCTGCCTAAATCCTTCCGGCCTATTAGCCTGATGTCTTTTATTCTAAAGACCCTGGAGAAGGTGCTGGATGGATACATCAGGAGGGAAGTACTGGGTACCAACCCTCTCAATGTACATCAGTATGCCTATCAAAAGGGGAAGTCCACGGACCTGGCGTTGAACAATCTAGTCGGGAAAGTCTCGCAGACCCTCGACTCAAAGGGAATTGCGTTAACGGCTTTCCTTGACATTGAAGGTGCGTTCAATGCAGCATTAACGGAATCCCTCTGTAAGTCTGTAAAAGATAGAGGGGTTCCGACGGCCGTAACAGGCTGGATACGAGCAATGCTAGACGCGAGGACAGTTACGACGTCACTCTGTGGTGACGTTGTCAGGCTAAGAACCTCCAGGGGATGCCCGCAGGGCGGGGTTTTGTCTCCCCTGCTTTGGTCCCTACTGGTGGATGACCTACTCGCGATTTTAGATACGTTTGACGTGGAAGTACAGGCGTATGCGGATGACATAGTCATCCTTGCAAGGGGAACAGACGAAAACACAGTCTGGTGTGCCCTGCAAGAAGCACTGGATGCGACGAGGAGCTGGTGTGAAGGGGAACGACTTAGCGTAAACCCAAGTAAAACACTAATTCTCCCGTTCACCAGAAGGAGGAAATTGAAAATAAAACCTCTCACCCTACACGGTGAAACAATTCCATTTGTGGAGGAAGCGAAATATCTGGGTGTCACCCTAGATAGATCTCTAACCTGGAACTCCCATTTAGACAAGACCATACACAAAGCGAGACACTCGCTTTGGACATGCCGTCGTATATGTGGCAGGTCTTGGGGTCTTAACCCCAAACAAATGTACTGGCTGTATGGTGCGGTTATTAAACCGATTATCACCTACGGCTGTGTTGCCTGGTGGCCGATTACAACTCGCAAAACGGCCATAAATAGGCTCACTGCACTGCAGAGAATGGCAATGGTGGCGGTAACGGGAGCTATCCGAACTACACCGTCAGCAGCTATGGAAATGCTACTGAACCTGACCCCTCTACATATCTTAATACAGGGGGAGGCCAGATTGGCAACATATCGATTCCATCATGCGGCTCTAATAGACCCGCAAAGAATAGTCTTCATACCGAACGGACTGTCTAAGGCCATCGAGTCAGAAGACAGTCTGAATATGAAGACAGACTTTACAGTCACAGAGTACAGTGAGCATCAACCGTACAAAGTCCTATTTCCGGATAGAGACGACTGGGAGCGATACAAAACCGCCCCAGGACAGGTTGATTCCTACTGGTATACCGACGGCTCAAAACTGCCATCTGGTACAGGAGCCGCAGTAGTCGGATGTAAACCAAGGACTGAACTTTCCTACAGCCTCGGTAAACATGCCACGATACAACAGGCAGAAATATTTGCCATTGAGATGTGCGCTCGGGAGCTCCTACAAAGGGGTTGGGTGCGCAGATCAATTAATATCTGTTCCGACAGCCAGGCGGCTTTGAAGGCTTTGGAAACAACCCGAACCTCATCCCTGCTGGTGTGGAACTGCAAGCAGATACTTTGCCAACTGGCAGAGAACAACAGGGTCAGTCTGATGTGGGTGCCCGGGCACTCTGGCATACAGGGAAACGAACTAGCCGATTCCCTGGCCAGGAAGGGAGCGGATACCGCATTCATCGGACCAGAACCTGCTCTTGGAATACCTAGAGTAGTAGCCAAGAACACTAACAGGAGATGGCTGAATGATCAGATGCTAAACTACTGGCAACAGTGCCCTGGGATGAGACATTCCAGAGCAGTGATAAGTGAAGCATCCACCTCCAGAACAGAGTCATGGCTGAAGCAGAGCAGGTCGGGTATACACACCCTGACTGCTCTCTTCACTGGACACTGCCGCCTACGGCACCATCTGCACAAAATGGGACTGAGTGATAACACGGAGTGTCGCCTGTGCCTAGAAGATGATGAAACAGCAGAGCACGTTATTTGTGCCTGCCCCGCTGGAAATCAGCTCAGGCTCACAGTGCTCGGACAATCCATACTAACACTGAAGGACCTTGACAAGATTCCACCCGACAAGCTCGTAGACTTCATCAAGAGGTTGGGCTTGGAGGGTGAACTATAAGGACACGCGACTGGCCTTAAATTGTGAGCCACAATAGACCCTCGCGGTCGCAGTGGAGGGCCGTATAGCGACCCACTCACTTTGGAAAAAAAAAAAAAAAAAAAAAAAAAAAAAAAAAAAAAAAAAAAAAAAAAATATGTGGAGCGTTCGCTTGGATCGGCCACACTGCGCCGCGTGTATTTATTTTATTACTCATCATCCTGTACGATTTCGATGCGAACATTCATTCAATTTCGAATGATATTATTTTAATATTGCGGTAGGTCGGGAGAATTCTAATCGGCTTATTTATTAATTTATCGTAATTTTGTTCTTTTTAGATAAATTTAAAAAAATTAACCATGTTGTGTGTAAGTTTTAGTTGTTATTTAGGTATTGCTTTTTGTTGAATAACAAAGAAGATTATCATTTAACATAATTGTGTTTTATTAACTGCAATTTATACTATATTCATATTATTTCTTATTATAAATTTCAACGTTTTTCATTTATACACATGATTGCAGAAAATATAATTTAGGTTGTTTTAATTCCTTTACATAGAAAATTACACAGTTTACTTCCGCAATAATCTTACTGGTTTGTTTTATTTTCAAAATACATAACACAATATTTGAAACACTGATACCCGAAGACAAGTTCAATTATGAACCTTATATTTATAGTAGAAAATAAACTCATAACTCATCATGTTATTGTTTTATTATCCAAATGTATTCTTTGTTGTTAATATTTGATATGTTAATAAGTTTCACACCTAACAATCTTAAAATCAAGAACCAAATAAAGTGTAAAGGTATACATATTTGTTTATTTTTACAAAACAACAATGAACTCAATTACCGGTTTTATTTATTACACATTACATATTTTAAGATGTTCTAATTTAAGGGAAGGTTTACCATATCATCATAGATTGTTATCACATGAGCTAGTAATTTCGTTATTTACGGAGAAATATTGTTTATTTTTTCATTATTTTGATAAAATTCAAAATATCCCTCCATAAATAACGAAATAATTACAATAGTACGAATAGCTCACAGAGTTTTATTATTTTTCTAAAACTATGGTTTCATTAGTTTCTTCCTCGCTTCGACAATTTCAACTGGATCTCGGATTTCCATATTTCTTAATTTTCGTGGATCAACTAATTCAGGTAGTATACATTTTTCATAGAAAAATTGTAATTTATTTATCATTTCATTTCTCCAAAAGTCATCATCTTTATTGATAATTTCTGTTTTTATGCCTTTTGGAGTCCACACAGCAAATAAACAATACTGTCCCTGCGTTATGTGCAATTGGCCTTGAATTTTATAATACCATGCGTGGCTAGTGTTGATTTCATCCCTTTTCCAAAATATAATTTTTTTTTGTGGATATTCCCTCCTCGGGAGTTAATTCTCTTGCCGAAAATGGACATTTAATTTCCACTATCCCATTTTCTAGAATTAATCCATCTGGAGTTGCACCTAAATATGGAATTTCTTTATCAATGTCCTCCGTGTCCGTGTCCTCTGTTCCTACTCATGCAAATCATTTTCCGATCTAACTAATTGTTTTAAAAATATATTTTTTGCATAATCAAAATCATCTGGTGCCATATCTGGCTTTTGACAATATTCCCCATAATGAGGATCGTCCGCCACCTTTGCTTTATATAAATTACGTTGTCTTTTTTTAATAGTTTTTGAAATTATTTTTTTATTTTCGAATATTTTGGAAAATCGTGGAGAAGATTTGTTCGTAACAAATTTATATATTTCATAATAAGGCCGTTTAGTATTGTGCGATATTACCGACGCATAACATCTCCCAGTATAGGATTGTCGTAAAGAATAATTAATTCTTTTGCCACCGACAAATTTACAGACAATTGAATTAAATTGTTCAACAACGTTGCTGTCCCCGTCATGAATCAAACTTTTGGAATGATTTGATAATTTAATTACATGTTGGATTATTAGATCTTGCATTCCTGATTGAATAAAATCATTCATATAGCTATTTTCATCAGGTTTATCCTTTTCGCAAAAATATTGCAAAGATTTGCAATATTTATGTTCACCTAATATGTGGCTTGGACCATTTAAAATGTCTTCCTTAAGTAATTGAATCTTTCTTGATAGATCGGTATTTTGTTGTTTTCTATATTCTATTGCCTTGGTAACAGCTGATCGAAATTTTAAAATTTTAGTTGATAGAAATGTTCTTAAAACTACAGGTCCTGATTTTGTTTGAGTGGCTACTTCTCTTAATTTATTACAATAGTTCCTCAATAAATGGTTCCGGCATTCTATTTTGTCGACGACAATATTTCCATAAGGACGTGATTTTAAAATGTTTCTATAAGTGGAACTATCGCCATCTGCTATCATGCGTTTTTACCTAATACCATACATGGATTCACTTTTCAAAAATCCATCTACAATCGCAGCTGATTCCATTGCAGTGGAGCTCCCTTCCCAATTTTTGAAACAATCATGCTGTTTCGGTATGGTACGAATTGTTGCTGCTCGTTTGCATACTAAGCAATATTTATTTTTTATGCTTATATGGAGAATTTTTTTAGTTCTATATCCAACAATGGCTCCAAAACCAGATAAAGCATTATAGTTTGTACGATAGGAACGCTTCGACCAAGCCCCATCACAAACCACCGTTATAAATGGAACGCCGTCTGCATGTACATCTCCTGCTTCCAAAGCCAATGTCTTTTCTTCTTCAACAGCTTCTTTCATCTTTTCAAAAGCAATATCTTTAAGAGTTTTACAAGTACTTGTATGCACATTCGAATATCTTTTATACGTCATGCACGGTATTTCAAGGCAATTACTAAATTCTTCTAACATAGAAAAACATCCCCCCACCATTACAGTTCCAGCAACAGCCGCTTCGTTAATTCCTATATTTGTCTGCTCCTTGGCAGGATCCATTGATGTCAACTTAAAAAATGCATTGCACATATTGCATTTTATATGAAATTCAGAAATAAATCCAATTCGTTTTTCACCAATTATTTCCATATTTACTAAACTACATCCAAACATTTTACTGTGATGTGCAATCATTTCCAATGACTCAAAAATGTATCCAAAATCAACAATTCTGTGGCCTTCAATTTTGAAAATATCCGGTTTTGGATCATTCTGATTATTTTCCTGGTTCCAATTTTCATCATGGTCATCGGTACTTACAATTATATTTCTACAAAGGAACAAATTAATCAGAATACAATATTAAAATTAATCAATTTGATTTACCCATAAGATGATAAAATAAGATTATTTTCTACTGGCTCAATTGAAGATGATGATTCCGCTGTATCATTTGAAATTGCAGATATATTTCTATAAATAGACAAATCAATATTAAACAAACCTTCGTTACAGAGAATTGTTCGATCGTTAATAATGTAAAATATAAAATATATTTAATTTACCTATAAGATGATGAGGAAGGGTCATTTTCTGCAGGAATATCTCGTGAAATTAAATTGAATTTTGAAGTTGATGGTTTTTCATTGGTCATTTTTTTTCCTTGGCTTTAAATAATAAAATATACTATATTTGATATTTTTATCATTAGATGTTCTTTGTTAAATAAAAAAAAAATACGTAGATAATTTGAATGTTCTGGAGATAATGCGTTTAGGATTATGATTTTGTATATGGTAAATATTACAGCTATGGAATATTTTAATATTGTAATATTCAAAGATGACCGGCCAGAAAAAATCCTGAATTCACCAAACACCGCAAAAAATATCCAGCCTACTAGCCGGCGTGACGCGACCCCGAATTCGCCGGCCGGCACGTAGATGCGCCCACTAAGCGAATCGGCGCCTGACGCCGCGCCCCCCGCTACTGGAAAAAGACTTCGGCGCCCGCTATTTGCCGACGCTTGTTCGCAATATGTTATAATTGCAATTTGGAATAGAAAAACCTCATCATAGCTATTGCTTATAAAATAATACTTACGCATTCCATTTCTGAATGTTACTTTGTTTCTTCCGTTGGTCATTCAATCTCAGCCCTGCCTTCGTTCTAGGTTTTCGTGGCATTGTTAAACAATTATACAAGCACAAAAATCTAACAACACTTAATAACACCAAAATTAACCTAACCGTGTGGAGACGATATCAGACGTTATTGAATAATACAAAATAATACACTTTACACGCATAAATAAAAAAAATTCAAAAATACTTACGCGCGCAATCTTCCAATAACGCCACAACTAACACAATCAAACAAAATCTGAGCCGAAAATGTGTCGAATGGATAGTAATAATATCACTGCATGATTTCTGTAATTTTACAGAAAACGCCAAGAGCATCGAGTAAAATGCAACAGACGGCGGCACTTTACGGGCTGTATTTTTGCGATTTACAGGGGTCAGAAGAACATCTCTTAAATTTCGCACAGACCATGTTTTGTGTTCTAATAAAAACCAATAATCAGTAGAAAGAAGGAACTACCTTTATGCTGTTTTATTATTTAAAAAAAAAATAATTTGTACACTAAAGAAGCATCACAAGTAATGCCATTTTTTGTCATTTTATTGTAATCAAATGAAAGTTATTAAAAAAGAATCAAGACAGTAGATGTGTCTATATATCCTTTATTTCCTTATTTTGAAAAGATGAAATAAATCGGTGTGTAAATAACAAAATTACAGCCGGAATACGGCAGCATGTTTTATATGGATTTTCGCTATGGAACAACGCGTGCTATGGAGCCTTAACGACGTAGCGCTGGCATTAATCTTCACAAACGAAAATCTACGGCTGACCGATTTTGCGAAGTCGAAGTTGCTTAGTAAACATATATTAAATGAAAATAAATTCCCGCACTTATCGGCCTTACACTGAGTGCTTATTAATTTCACCACCTATTAGCCTGTTATATATTTATTATAAAAAATGCGCAATATTAGTTCTGAGAAATTAAAAATGTATAATGTTTGTTCAATCAAATCTAACGGTACGGCCCGGCCGACCCTGTCGTCCCTGACGAGCCGTCACTGCAGTTCATATATATCCAGTTAAACAGTCTCTGTATAAAATTTGGTAGCAGCGTTTGGATGCTGCATCCAGAAGCGAGACCGGTGATTGGTGTATGTAGTCGTCTGTCTTATTCGTACGTCCAGTTCTCCCATAAGCATTGGCTCCCCTTGGCCGAACACAGCGAACAAGAGGCACAGGACGTCTGCGAATATCAACAGAGCTTCAAGATCGCCGCCTTAGACATAACTAGCCATAAGAGACCATAACTGTAGCACTAGGGCAATTGCAGATCAGTGGTTTGTAGAACATGGTCAGTGGCGTGTTGGAATGCGTACCGTATATAGACGGATAGTTAGTTTTGGTCTTTTTTCGTACCGCTCACATTTTGTGCTACCTCTAACCCCACAGCATCGAAATAATCCTTTACAATGGTGCGTAGAGCGATTGCAATGGGATGAGGAATGGAATAGAGTGTTCTTTAGCGACGAATCCCGCTTTTGTTTAGGGATGAATGATGGCCGACAAAGGGTGAGATGACGACGCGGTGAAAGACGAGATCCACGATATGATGTAAGCAGTGGCGTAGCTAGCCCTGTGGGGGCTCTGTATCAAACTTTCTGAGTGGGCCCGTTTTCGGAAAATGAAAAAGAAAAAACACTAAAACGCATTACCAAAATACATTTAAAAATAAGAAAACTAACAATACATATAAAACTCAACTCAAACAAAAGAAAAAATATTGTAGTGATTACATTGCTACTTTTCTTGCCTTTTTTTGGCGAACGTATTTATTAAATCGTCCATAGTTGAAGAAGATTTTACTTTCGTAAGTTCTTCTTTTTCTACAGATAATACTGCTAAGTCTGATAGCCTTTCTTGGTGTATAGATATTCTAAGATGGTTTTTTATTAGTTTAAGTTTGGAAAAGCTTCTTTCAGCTGTTGCCGTTGTAATTACAAGGATTAAAAATAATAAGCACCCTGTTATAACCTCCGAAAAACAAGACGCGGGGCTATTGAAATTTATTAATAACAGCTCTTTAATAGTATTAATTTTCTGAATTTCTGATTTCAAGCAGTTTTTCAAAGTAATGAATTGCTCGTAGAGATCATTATTTTTAAAGTCATTGTGGTTTGTAGTAGCCAGTTTTGATGCTCAAATTTTTATGACATCATTTGAAAAGGAAAGTAGTTTATTCGGTTGTAAAATTTGAAAAAGATCATTTAGATCACATAAGCTCTAAAATCGTTTTTTAGTTTGAGAAATCAATATATCTAAACAGCAATAATGTATGTTGACTCTGAAGTAAGACTCTGGCTCAGAAATTCTCTCATCTTCTGATAACTCATCAAAAAAGCGCTTCTTTAACCTTCGTCTTTTATTTTTAAAAATTTGTGTAATATTCCACTCTTTTGCTAGATCGCTGGATTAGTCTAGCAACCCCTTAAATGAATTTTCTGTTCTTAGTTCAAACAGTCTGTCCAGAAGATTTTTTAATAAAATACTGGCTTTTTGTAGATCAAAATGTTCGTGCTGTAGGGCTTTAGAAACGGGGTTGATAGTTTCAAATAGCTGAGAAAAAAAAAGGTGACAAACACTGTAAAATCGAAACTCTCAAGTATATGTATTATGTTTTGACAATTGTTAAGTTCGTATTTTTTAGATGAAATTAAATTTAATTTATATAAAGCTTTGATAACCAACTATAATTTTTTTTTATAGCGAAGAAAGGGTCATTTCTTGACGACCATCTAGTAGGACAAACTCTTTCAAGAGTAATTTTATATTTTGACATGAATCCTTACTTAACAGCGTTTTATGCTATTGAGAACAAAAATATATATACTGCCTTTCAAAAAAATCAGAACACAAAGTATTTATTGGACGATTTTAATGAAATTTACAGAATTTGATTATGTAAATGAACTGCATCGATGATCAAAAAATCAATTGTTTTGGTTACTATTTAATGGTATTTTTCCTTGATTTCGCCATTATGAAGAGCTGCTGATTTTTTAATGTAATTGCTTCAGTTTGTAAAACATAAAAAGATGCCCCGTGTTCGTCGGCGTGCACAATATCATCATCTAAGTGAATTTGAAAGGGGTCGCATTATTGGAATGCGAGAAGCGGGTTTTTCGGTTCGTGCTATTGCTGAAAGGGTAGGCCGTAGTGTATCGGTGATCGTACGCTGCTGGTCTAGATGCTCCGAAGCTGGGGAGAATCGACGTAGACTTGGATCAGGACGTCCAAGAAGCACCACTGAGCGTGAAGATCGAGCTCTTCGTCTTACAACTTTAAGGGACAGATTTACAACGTCGCGGGCATTGGGAAATGACTGGTTGGCTCTAAATGACCAAAGAGTATCCATGGCTACTGTTTACAGAAGAATCCGCAGTTTTGGTATAAGATCCTACCGTCCACAATTGTGTCTACCTCTTACTCCGCAGCATCGCAGAGCAAGACTTGATTGGTGCAGGGAAAGACAACATTGGACCCATGAATAGAATAACATTATCTTCAGCGATGAGTCTCGGTTCTGTTTATGGGCTCATGATGGTCGCAGAAGAGTGAGACGTCGACGCGGTGAACGCAGAATTTTACAATTTGCTGTTGAAAGACATACGGCTCTTACACAGGGAGTTATGGTTTGGGGGCGATAGCATATGGTAGTCGGTCTCCTCTAGTTTTTTAGAAGCAAGTCTTAACGCGATTCGGTAATGTGACAACATTTTACGGCCAGTGTTAGTGCCCTATGTAAATGGCTTGCAGAACCCCATTTTTCAGCAAGATAATGCTCGACCTCACACAGCGGCCATTACAAGACAGTTTTTTGATAGTGCCGAAATCAATTTGTTACCTTGGCCATCTCGTTCTCCAGATCTATCGCCAATAGAACATGTTTGGGTTATGATAGGTGTTAGAATAAGTAACTTACAGCGCCCCGCTAACACTGTAATGGAACTTAGAGGTCAAATTATCGAAGTTTGGAATGAAATACCCCAAGTCGATATTGACAGCCTGATTTCTAGAATGCCTCGACGTGTTAATGAGTGTAATAAATACTTGGTGTTCTGATTTTTTTGAAAGGCAGTATATAATTTCCAAATTGTCAAAAAATTGTGACACTTCGGAAATGTGATCACCAGCCTCATTTAAAATTAAATTTAGCGAGTGAACTGCATAATGAACGTAATCAGCATTTGGTGCGCGTTTTTTTATAAGGGTTTGTACCCCTCCATATACACCCGACATTACATTAGCGCCATCGTAACGATGTCTCCTGCATTTAGAGAAATCAATATTATACTTTTCAATTGTATTTAAAATCCAGTTTGAAGTCTTACTGCTGTACAATCAGCTACAGATCTAAACCCCAAAAAGGACTCGCAGATTTTGATTAGTACAGGTACATCATTATGTTCTGTTATTGAAATATGTCTAAAAACTACTGAAAGTTGGACAATTTTTGAGAGGTCTTGTGTTGTATCCATAATGATCAACAAAAAAGGAGATTTATTAATTTCCAAAACAATATATTTTCTAATTGTGGTTCCAAGCAAATGAATAATCTTATTCGGAACCGCTGAGCTTAAATAATTTATGTAAAAGAAGTTATTTTGAGACAGTTATTTTGAGGTTGAAATGGCCTAAATTTGAAAATTATGTTTCTTTCGTATTCTGAAAGGCTTTCGCCAAAATTTCCTTTGTCTAAAGAAGATATATTATTATATGCTTCACATTTCTCAACACCTTCGTTTTGGGTTTTTTCTATTTGTGGAGACTCTTATGAACCATGTACTTCAGAATGATGTACAAAATACAAATCCAATTAAATTAAATATTGCAAATGTTTATTTAATAAAAAGGAAAAATATTGTCACAATATCTAAAGAAATCGAAATATTTAACGAATACAGTGAGCAATCCTATAAATCATTATATTTAGTACAAACAATCCTTTAGCTAACACTTACTAAGATATACCCCACTGAGCAAAAAACAAACAAAAAACGTTTTATGAACATTGTTACAACAATAAACGTTATTTTAATATTGATGAAACATTATTTAAATGTGTTTGCTCAGTTGGACGCTTTCAGAGTTTGAATTAGAAGAAACAAATGTACTGAATAGTTCAAATTCTATTGTGCTTGGCAAATTAGATACACTTGGTTCGGATACTCTGAGAGAATCTATAAGAGAAAATATTTAGAGTGAAAAATAAGTACTTTTGTAATATACTTTTCAATCCTCATACATAATTGAAATAGCATGCATACAATCAAAAATATTATAATTTTAATTTGTTGTACCTGAAAATAGCATAACTAAAAATTTCAAAATGAATCACATGCCCTAATAATTTGTTATCACCCTTTGCGTGCAAGAGTTCATTCAAATACCTTGCGGATAAGTGAAGAATTCGAAATATTAAATAATTCCTTAAAATTAAACGGAACTTTGACTATCTATATTATTTAAATACATACAGGGTGTCCAGAAAGTATGGAAACGGTGAAATATGTTGAGAACGACACGTTCGATTACAACGATACAAAACACTGTGTCTTTGTTTTTTGAAGTTCTATTCAGACATGGTATGCAAAACTTTGTTTTTTGCATATTATGTCTGAATAGAACTTCAAAAATAAAAAGACACGTGTTTTTTATCGTTGTAATCTAACGTGTCGTTCTCAAGATATTACACCGTTTCCATACTCTCTGGACACCCTGTATCTCAATTTACATCAATTTACAATTCATTAATTCGAGTGTCTGTCCCTTCTCAATCCCAGATCAGATCTTCTTTTTCTTACAAACTAAAAACTTAAATTACGCTATAAAATTATACATATTCTTAAGTAGGGACGCGCGCAAATTTGTTCAATTTTGTTCCCAAAAACAGTGCGCGTCTAGCGTTTTTTTGGAATCGAACTTATTTGCTTAGACGGTGAGTAAGAAAAAATAACTTTTCACTGATGCTTAAAATTCCATTACTAATCGTCTGCAAACTCGGTTTTGGAAACATTAAAAATCAACATTGTTATATGATTAAACGTAAAATATATTGACATTGATATTATAGTGTTTATTATTGAGTTATGTTATTGACAATATAATGGAATTTTATATCAGCAAAACTTAAAAAAATGAATCTTTATAACAAATTGATAATTTGAATATTTACATTGCTAGATACTATTTTACAATAACAATATAACTTTAATTCAAATAATATACATATAGATTTGTAGGTACTTAGCAATGCTAATATCCATATTAGTCACACTACTTGACTGTTGAAAAAATGACGAAATTTTTAGCAATTTTTTAGAAATATCATCTTTTTTCTGTTTAATTTTTCTTTTAATAGCGCCACTGGGGTAAACTCTCTGTTTTTGGCTCATATTTTCTACAGTCCCACACTAAACCACATAAGCCGATTGCGTCAAATATGCGTATATAATATCACGAACACCGGGACTTCCCCGTCTTGCATTCGGTAATAGACCTGTCAAGTGCGATGCACGACACCAGTAACCAGACATCAGCGCATGAAGTAAAAAAAAACAGACTGCGGGGAATTACACTTTTCTATACATGTGTGAAAAAACTACAATTATTGATCTCTAGTTTTCTTTGCGTTATAACATTATACACTTTAAATTCTATTTTTGAGCACATTTCACCGATTCGGCATAGTATTATAAAATTATTGGGCCCCCTGTCCTTCTGCAGTACACTTTCGCTAAATAGTTCATCTTGCCGAGCCCCCAAAGCGCCCTGGCCCGGAGGTGGTGGTACCGTCTGCCTCATGGTAGTTGCGGTGCTGCCCCTATAGCTCAGGGGCCCCTAAAGTCAGGGGCCCTGTATCATTGATACAGCGCTAGCTACGCCCCTTAAAGTTGTAAGGCATGTTCATCAAACAGTTGGAGTTATGGTATGGGAAGCTATTGCCTATGGTAACATGTCACAAATAGTGTTTATCAGAGGCAGTATGACTTCTGTTATAGAGGCAATATGACATCTGTTACATACAAGAAATTGTACGACCCCATTTTATACACTACCTTGGAACACTACAACGGTCACTTTCTCAACAAGATAACGCTCGACCACATATTGCTAGAGCTGTATTGAACATCACTGAACGCTCCAGAGTTAATCTTTTGCCCTGGCCAGCAAGATGTCCTGATCTATCTCCAATTGAAGATGTGTGAGATATTACGGGTAGAAGACCAAGGCGTTTAATTCGTCCTCCACAGACGTAGAGGGATCTTTGCCGTGAAATACAGGTTGCCTGGGATGAGATACCCCAGGAGGATATTGATCATCTTATTAAAAGTACTCGTGAATGTGTAACGCATGGTGGACGACCAACAGATTATTAACATATGCTTAAGTTCTGATGAACCGATCACTTAATTAATTATACACATTATCATTATGTATACCAAAAATTGTTGAAATTAAATAATTATTTCTTGGTGTTCACTTTTCTTTGTCACTTAGTATACAGGGTGTCCCGATTAAGCATAGGTATCTTCTAAAACCAACAAAAAAGTTGAACGTACAGAGCACACTGCCAAGAAACCTATTTTGCCATTTTTTTTATTTTCCGTTATAACTTGGTTATGATTGATGATAGAATGATTCATTTCACGAACCTGTGATAATGATACAGCGGTAGTATTTAACTTTTGTTTTCCGGAACTGCTTGTAGTTGAAGTCGTTTTGCATTGCGGGCATCAATTTTGCATATAGCATCTTTAAAAGGATCGAATAAAATCTTGAATTGGTTAAAACATAATTCTTGAAGCAATTTCGCAGTGACATTCCATATCAATTTGACTGCACTTTTTTTGTAATCTGAACCGTCTCGTTTTCGCATGTTACATGCCCATAATTTTAAAATACCCACCAGATCTGCTTGCGATTTGTTTGCCGTCAAATCGAAGTTGTGGACGTTATAAAACGATAAGAATTGTTTCCAAACATATTTGTGGTTTTTAACGGTGTTTATTGGAATTGTCTTCTTTACTAATTCATCAATTTCGTAATGTGTGTTGTGGCCGAAGCTATTCATTATAAAATAAAAAAAAATCGATAAGACAAATTTGGAAAGACCACTGCGATAGCAAATGTTTTCACGGAAAGACCGTAATGACAACTAATCAAAATCCGTTATTTAGATTTGAATTAAATAATCACATAAAGTCGCGATAAAATAAATTCGAGCAGCTGAATTTTGTGAAATCCAATTGAATACATAAAAACTCGCCACACAAACTTAATAACAAAGCGGTTATTCGTTTTAATCAGTTGAAAATGGCTTCACTTACTCTTAGAGGTCATATTCATGCCGTAGTGATTTAATAAAAACTAGGTAACATTTACCCCAAATGCTCACGCGCGAACGTCTATTCTAAATAATGGTTAATTTCTTGTAATCAGGTGACCGGCGCGGGAAACAAAAACATATGACTGAAATGCCGTGACTTAATTAAGCACAATGGCGACAAACAACTCCCTGTCATCCGCCAGGATGAGGCAATATTAATCAAGAAAATAGGTTAGAATACAACCATCTAATATTCAATTGTGACAGCGAGTGATGTCATCTTTCATTTGAAGCGTCATCAATGGGCGGGACCTATTCCCTTAATTTTTAAATAAGAACATACGATGGGTCAAATTAACGTGTTTATCTTTCTATTTACATTTGCGAGTTTTTGAGATACGATTTCGGGGTAAGTGAAATAAAACACAACCTTTAGACGGAATTGCTGTGACCAACTTTAGAGCTCATAGCTACGCCGCTGTTTATCCGCCATTTTAAGTCAGAATTACTATCAGCCAATCAAAAAGAATACCACAATTGTCGCCACTGTGTTTAATCAAGGCACTGTATAGATTAGTATGCACTGACGCTATTTAGATGTTATCTAATGCAATTAAGCTTAAAATGCGCGATTTTTCTTTTCTAAATGACCAGGTTCTGTTGGGCTGTGTCTCAGTGTCTGTCGTGACAACGTCGACATCGAATCGTCAATTCCACAAAATTTCATTTGTGACGTCGTCGTCGAATCTTCAGCATTTCAATACTTAAATCACGAAGACATCCTCATCGAATAGGCAGCCATTCAAAACCTTAATCGCGACGACGTCGTCAGCGAACTGTTGAAACCCTCAATGTCGTCAGTCATTTATTGGACGACTTTCTGCAGAAAGGAACCAGTTCATATGTTAAAATGTTGATAAAATAAAAATATTCAATTGCAATTAATATCTCTTTATTATAAAATATATAAAAATTGTAAAAGATAAACTAATAAAAACGTAAAAAATTATACAAGATCGCTAAAAAGTATGGATACAGTTAATATTTTCAGAACGGTTTGGCAGAGCTCGTTGAAATTTTGGATTGAAGTTACCAAATATCAATATCTCATGGCTACCTTACTTTAAAAGTAGATACTTAGGGCCACTGGTATTAGGACCAGAACAGTTCAACAGTATTTACAAGTAAATGGAAAACAGTTTGAACCAGTGCTGTGAACTCCGAGTCGGAGTTAGAATCAAGACTGTGGGGTCGGAATTTATGTATTTTTGTGATGAGAAAATCGGAGCCGTGGAGTTGGAAATTTCGTATAATTCCGACTCCGATTTTCAATATAATTATTTAAATATAAATGGTGCTAAACATATTTAGTATTTTTTCTAAAATTTGAACCCAAATAGAGTTTTTAATTACAATGGAATTTATGTAATTTGCATATGAGAAAAAACTAAAATTTCTATATATTTTTTAAAAAACTATTAGATGCAATTATACAGATGTAGTAACCATTAAACATTAATTTGTATTGCAAAAATTGCATTATTAAGTAAAGTTTCAAAATGTTTACATGATTCGAAGCAGCAGTCGGAGTTGGCGTAGGATTATCGAAAAATAGAGGAGTCGAAGACAGAGTTGGAGTCGAATATTTCTTTAGCGACTCTGCGGCCTTGGTCAGAATGTATCTAAGAGGTCTAACTGATATTTTACACTCAATATTTCAAAATAAGTTAGCCATGAAAAATTGAAATTTAATAATTTTTATCAGATAATTTAATAACTCAACATCAATGCCAGTAGCAAAATTATGTTTCCTACAAAAGTTGCTTATTTTTTAAAGACTTTTTCAATGAATCGGTATCATTTGACCTATTTTCTACTTAGCAGTTTTCGATAAAAATCTGTTTTTGTATTTAGCGATAGAGGTTGCGCCCTCTAGCGGCGGAATTAGGAACTTAAAACTAGTTTCCAGTGATTTATTTTTGCCACTTTTACTTTGCAACTTTCTACCCCAACGCTACTCTACATAGTTTCTAAGATATAGCCGGTGTCCACGCTTAGTAAATACCCGGTCCGGTACATTACTTAATATATGGAGTTTTAACAGAAAACTTCCTAAATTGATATACAGCAAATTATGATCAAAAATACATACAGAATCAGCAAACAAATCAAATTTATTAATCAAGAATATGAATTTGTGTTCAGTACTCGGATAACTATATACGCGTTTCAGGTTTCAACGCCATCATCAGTATAGTCCCGAACCAGTGCTTGAAGAATACTGAACATCTTTGACTGTTTATTATGGCCTGTGCAATTTACATATGTTCGAAAACGTAAACGCCATCTAATGCCTATTAGCTAAAGTAGCATCGTCAATAGCTGGCAAACTAAACGTTTGCATACAGAAATTGTTCGTCCACAACAGGGCTTTATTTTATAGAAGACAAATATCAATAATATGAATTTATGTTCAGTACTCAATTATTCAGGCTTCAACGCCATCATCAGTATAGTCCCGAACCAGTGCTTGAAGTTTGCAAGCTATTGACGATGCTGCTTAAGCTAATGGGCATTAGATGGCGTTTCGCTTTTAAACATATGTAAATTTATTGGTGTTAAAAATTTTAAATGCTTTTAAACAATCAATAAAAAAAAATTAAGTACCTTGGCTTATAAATTTATAATTAATTTAGTTCCTTTAAATAGTCATAAAAGAATCAATATCTCGCTTGCTTTTTCTGTAATTTTCACCAAACAATTAAATTTAGAGTATAATCAGCAAAGAAAATGTGAACACCACACTATAATTCTGTAATTAAAAAAAAAATAAAGTATGAAAATGTTCGATTTAAATATATTGGTTGTAATGATTCGACCCTAGGTATTGTACAAATTTATAATTTGTATTATTGTTTACGTTGTGTTGTGTATGTAGTAACCCTTTTATTTATTTATCAGGTTCATTGTTTGTGTCAATATGCATTATCGTAAATACTGTGTCTTTATTCCCTTTTAATTTGACTAGGAGGATGTGTGGACAATAAATAAAACAGGATATGAGCTTAACGTATGCAAAGTTTATTGACCTTTCATGACATTTCTAATGAATTGATATGTCTTATATTATTTATATTCACAAAATATATTACCCAACGTTTATGCTTAGAAGTCATGTGCATTTGGTTAAACTCAAAAAAAATGTATGACTCTACTTGTGGGAGCAAAATTAACTAGCCCCTGCATTTGCATTACGAAACCCACAAAAACCATCTCGGAGCTAGCATCACACACTCGACACACTTGCGATTAGTTAGTGGGACAATCTCTCACATAGGCCTTACACATCAATCGCCATTCATTTTCGATTAATGAGCGGAACGACCTTTCACCTCGTTCCACTCATAATCGAGTTATTTTTTTCTTGTGAATAGTTAGTAGGACACTTAGCGCAATACTAACTCGGATTGGCCTAACACATCAATCGACTGTTTCGATTAGTTAGTAGGACATACCTCGTTTTCTCGCTCAATTCGGCCTTACACATCAACCACCATACATCCCTCATTCGTGTGATTAGTTAGTAGGACACTTAGCGCAATACTAACTCGGATTGGCCTAACACATCAATCGACTGTTTCGATTAGTTTGTAGGACACACCTCGTTTTCTCGCTCAATTCGGCCTTACACATCAATCACCATACATCCCTCATTCTTGTGGTTAGTTAGTAGGACACTTAGTGCAATAGTAACTCGGATTGGCCTAACACATCAATCGACTGTTTCGATTAGTTTGTAGGACATACCTCGTTTTCTCGCTCAATTCGGCCTTACACATCAACCACCATACATCCCTCATTCGTGTGGTTAGTTAGTAGGACACTTAGTGCAATACTAACTCGGATTGGCCTAACACATCAATCGACTGGGTCGATTAGTTGGTAGGACATACTTCGTGTTCTTGTTCAATTCGGCCTTACACATCAACCACCATGCATCCCTCATTCTCACCCCCCCCTCCCTTTCATCTTCCCCCTTTTCCCAGATGTTTAAATTATTTCGCTGGTTTTGTTTGTTTCATTTCAACTAAGTCGGTTTGATGTAGAATTAATTTTACTCTTACGTGATAGTCTCTCCAGCGCTGTTATCCCTAACTCCATTCTCCATTTTCTAACTCCATTCTCAATACTTAACTCTTTTTATCAACATTACTTCACTAACTCACATCCCACTGAAACTTCCTATTCTCAACTGTCCCCATTTACATTCAAATACTGATTGTCCCCGTCCCGGTCCCAAAACTAATTCCTTTTTAGAATCGTTTCTTTGCTGCTCTCAAAGTTCTCCCCTCCCCAAATGTTGTTGCTTAAATTTTATCTACTATTATATATCGTCACAAAACCCTTCCCTCTCTGACGTCAACTTCATTTCCCTGACTTTGCACACTTGTTGTGTTTGCGTTCGTTGAACCCTGAACTGAATCTTTCTGTATGTCTTAGCATTTCTCCACGCGCCGGTACTTGTTTATTATTTTAAGGCGATGCTGCATTTGTTATTTCTTTCACATAATAAATTTTGATCGACTAATGTTATTCTCGTATTTACTGGATGTTGATTTTTCTTTATTATTTCCTTGGGTGATTTTTGTATTAATATTTTAATTTAATTTCGTCAAAAATAATATTTGCACATGACCCCTACTGACCTATTACATGGTGTTGATTTTAAGAATGTCCAAACAATCAATATTCAAAATTAAAGCAATTGAAGAGTAAAATCAGTATTTTAAATATCTCAGCTGATATTTCTGCCAGTTCGAGCCAAAGTTAGTGTAAATTTATATAGATATGTCTTTTAAAAAGTTTATGGTTTATACCACTATATATTTTTATTAAATGAACATAACCATATTGTTTGTCATACTCACTTGAAAATGATACAGAAAGTGTTTATTTATTAAAAATATATTGCAATCAAACACTCTTAAAGCATATTCAAATATCGCACATGTTTTTCTGTAATGTTGTTCAATTGAATAATTAGTAATTGCTTACAAGCTTAACGATTTTTCTTAATTTTAATAATTAGAATTTAACTGTTTGGTGTTGTAGGCGTTCACTTTGTGGTACATCTTAAATATACTTGTAAATAAAACACTTTTTACTTTGTTTAACCACTGAATCTTACATTTAATTGTGTGACTAGTTTCGACTATCTAGTAGTCATTCTCAAACTAAAGTAAATACAAATTACACGTTAAAAACTATTTATACGGCTTCGAAGAGAAGGGTGTACATTAGGTTAACCTGGTCATTAAGAAGGGAAATTCCGGGATTAATTCGGGCCTTGTGTATTTCTAGTGCTTCCAGTAACTTTTATTGTTTGTTTACATTTGGTCGATTTTTATGCACTTTGTTATAGCCACAAGGGTTCTGTTTTTGACAATGTTTTGCAAGAATCTAATAATAATAGTTTAACGTGTAGCAGAATTTCGGAACTACTTATTGGTCGTATTTTTTGGCGTAGTTTTTCTTAGTTAAAACCTATAAAACGTACTTACGCAACACTGTGAACCGAGAAAAACTGTCTAATTTATATTGATTTCAATAGAAAACGCAAAAACAAGAAATTTGGATTTGGAGGATTTAGTCGGAACAGTTTGGTAATGCAAAGGCGAAAAAATAATTTACTGAAGTACATTTTATTCAGCCCGATTCCGTACACGAAATGTTAAATTTAACGTTCAGGTTATTCCAACATCACAGTCTAAACGTGTTTAGTACTTGATACGTATACTTAGAATGTGAAAGTAAGTATTAATAACGTATACGTTATCTTTTAACATTTCGCTTACGGAATCGGGGGGATTGTCTATATGTTTTAAAGTTTAATTTGATGCTTCTAACGAGTGTTTTCACTCCTTGGTTAAGCATGAAGTAACATTTCGAGTTTAGGAAAGCCTGAACATTTGAATTGCTCGCGTACTTAAAAGAAAAATGTTGCTAGTATATTTATACAGTCCGTAAGCAGAAGTTGGGGGACCCGTAAGAATATTTCGAGCCCGGGCCCGCCATGGCTTCGATACGTCACTGACTATCAGTGTCGGTAGTTGTCTAAGTGTCCAAATAATATATATGAATTCGGACATATCGTCGGTTTAGAAAAAGACCGTCACAACTCAAAACCATTCATTTTTCTGTTTTCACAATGAAACAACTATAATTTGTCTATATTTTTATGTGGAAGAGAGGCACAAGTTGTATTTTATCCAGCGCTGGAATAGCTTTGACCTACCTTATTTTTCAAAAAAAATATGTAGACAAATTATAGTTGTGTTATTATCTTCTTCCAAACCGACGATATATGTCCGAGTGTCAATAAACGTCAACCTATAAGTAACGTTAAACATGAAAAATACAAATATGTACTGAAATACCTATAAAAATCGTTAAATTTCTAGTAAATTTTGGAGAGCTTTTTTTAACATTTACCGGTAAACCAGTATAACATTGCAAAGAAAAAAAATAAATTCGAAATTATTTTTCTGTTATAAATATTAACCAAAGAGTATGTCTGTGTATTAACCTTATTTTTATATTTAATATGCGTTTGGGCCCCTAAAGTCCCCGGGTTTCTCTGGACCCCTATAAATACGCCACTGAGTTTTACGAAACATTTGCCGATTGGTTCGCCACATTAGAAGCATTTTAAATGATGTAAAAAAAGTTTGCTGCGTTTTTATTTGAATAAAAATGCGGGAAAATAAATGCAATGATGGCGTCCGGTATGGCGTAGGTGGAGACACCTACCGGCTGTCAAGTGTCAGTTTGATAGTAATCCCAAGGTGTGACTTGAGCGTGTGATTCCGTGTTAGTTATTTTGTGAAAATTTTCGAAAATCGCACACGGACAATCGTCTAACACATTGTTATCTACATGATTTAAAAGTGGCGAAAACGGATAAGCGGGCTAATTGAATGGATCCATTCATATCGTGCCTCCAGCCGGAACAAGAGGGTCCAGCTAAAAATCTGTGGCTACGCGTGTACCAAACCGAGCTCGAGTTCGAGAGCATGAACGTGAAAGACGACAATTTCGATAACTTGGAGTCGATCAACAATACCATCAACAACCAGGCGCATTACATGAACGGGAAGCAGTTGGATAAGAACGGTAGCGGTGGTGGCGGGGTTTACGCGCCGCGCAGGAGGAAGATTGACGGTAATCGTGCCAGTTTGCGGGGTTGGAGCAAGAATCCGGATATGATGCGGGAGTTCGGCGGGGCCCCGTGGAGAAAGCCCGATTTTAATTACGGAAGGGGTGTCATAGGGTACGTATTTATACAATCTAGTCGGAACCACGTTTTTTTTTCTGCCGTGGAACTTTGACCCATACAAATAATTCTTTCGGCTGTCAAAAGATGGCCTTGACTCGCATCTCCCTTCATGCCGCTCTTTTTTTTGACACTTCAAATTCAAACATGCAATACTTGGTACACCGATTTAGTACATTAGCACCTTAACGAACAATCTAGTACAATTTTATTCATTTAGATAAAAACAAAACGCATAAGCCATTATATTGGTTATTTTGGGAGCATCAAATATCATACATCAGGAAATGTTTCTTTCAACTATACATTTCTCGATGTATGTGGGGTACATTTTCATGTGTTCCTTGTACAAGTGTTCAATTTGAAGCTTCTTTTGAGGGTTTCCACTCCCCGATAAAGCATGATGTAAAATTTTGAGTTTGGAAAAGCCTGAAAGTTTGGTTTTGTCACGTAGCAAAGTGGAGCAACCAAAAGAATGTTCATTAGTCAAGGAGTACTTTTAGAAAAACAATGAATGCCTAAACATTTATAGAGTAGGCATCGGGTTATGTATACTAAAAAGAAAACTTCCCTGTATTTGACTCGATCAGCGCTGGCAAATTTAAGTTACTTTTGGACCAAGGTTGCCGCTACAAAATATGAGTTTGGCCTGTTTGTTGTGGATAAAAATAAACATTGTATTTTAATAGGTAAATGTAAAAACATTTTCTACTACATACATTCTTTATTCAATTGCTTTTGAACTGTGCTTACAACCAGAAATGCATTTTGTAAATACCCTCCATTTTTAGTCCAATGTTCCTAAATTTGAAACAAAATATCCCTAGCATTTGATACATTTTTTGCTAGCCTTGCAGTGACCCTGTTCAAATTACGTTTCTTTTACATTTTAAAAGATTTTAAATTTAAGCTATTTTTCATATCACTTACCATTTTCTATACGCTTGATTATGTGTCCATGATGTTGCGTTTTTTTTATTAAATACAATATTTTTTTTATTTAATCTGGTGAGCGTCAAGTATGAAGTTCCAATATTTGTGAATTTATAAATGAAACACGTTTTAACTTTGTATAACTGAGACTTTATTAAATGACTATTGTTTTGACAACTTTAATTTGTCATTTTCAAACTAAAAGTTAAAAAGTGTATAAAGTAAAAGGCTCGGCTGTTAATAATTTGTGAATTTACTATGTGTGAAAGAGCTGAGTACAATCCTCAAAAAAAGTGTTCGAATCACAAATCTATATCCTTTCATTTATTATGATTTGAATCATTAGAATCTCCAAATAAAAATTAATATGATTCATTTTTTTTTAAATAACATCGAACAACCATAATTTTGAATAAATCTAATTAAAGAATAAAATAAACATATTGTGATACGTCAGTTTAATCTGTATTTACTGCGAACAGTTGCTTTAACAGTAAGGTATTTTAAACATCAAATTTTGAGATATTGATAATGCTTATTAACGTGACAGAAAAATCATAACACAACTTGCAACTAATCAACACATATTTAGAACTTTTTTAAAATCTGAACATATGAATAGGCAGATAATAAAAAACACAGATATTGTAAAGTCGGTAGCAGACGCTTTTTCTGTAAGCACTCAAGTATCTGTAATTTAATTATTGGCTATTATACGAAGACATATATACTCGATCCTTAGAGAAACTATTAAATTGGTAGTAGATACAAATAATTTGAGGCGGTGATAGGTACCATCGTTGGAAACAAAATGTTAGGACACGTAACATTTGTTTAGTGTGTGTCAAACATTAGACTTTTCATTTAATTGTCATTTGATGTGTCAAAACTAAAAATCCCTTTATTTTTCTCTCATTTACATATTTTTATTGTCACTCCATATGATGACCTTTCTTTAAAAAACCTGACTTAGCTGGTATAAATTTAGTTATATTTGACATTATCCAATTTTTGATTTGTCCCAACATTTTATGTCCACTGATGGTACCATTAAAGGGAGACATTAAAACATTTGTACGTGTCCTAACATTTTATTTCCACTGATGGTACATTTGTAATCTTAATCTTCAATGAATTATCTATTTTATAAGCTAATTACATTGTCATATTACTGTAAGATTTTCCTTCACATAACCTACAAATTAAAAGTTGATTTACAACACAACACTAATAAATTCTTGAAATGTCAAATTTTATTGGTCATATTAAAAAAAAATAGATTATATATTCAGTTTTTTTATTGACCAACCGAATCTGGTTACTTTTTTTATAATGTTGGATATTTAGTTGGATACTCTGGTTGTAATTTTGAATTTGCTTTCAAAATAAATTTGAGGTTATGTTTTAAAAAAGTCTTAAATTTTAATTTCAACCCTCCCAGTCAAGCTTGAGTTATGAAAATATCTCTCCTAGTCTTGAGGCTATGTTAGAAGTCGTATGTATCGTTTATAATTCTAGTTTTATAATATTCTCCAAAATTGTAGTAATTTTCACAGTATATCGGAGAAGTTAACGTGATCATATGGCGGTCGACGAATTATTTGTCATTAGATTAGCTTCTTGTGTGATTATTTCGTGTTCGTTAGTTTCAACGACAAAAACAAATATGAGTTGTTACTTGCCTTCTTATAACAGTATGCATTCTATATTATCCTTTTAGAGGTCAAAAATTTAGAAATATTTTTTTTTATTGAAAACTATATGAGATAAGAGCTCCATCAAGCTGGAAGAACCATATTAGCACAACCAAATGAAAACATTATGGACATTTTTAACTATTTTTTAACTATTTAATTACCATAATTTTAATTTTTTAACCACTGTCTTTTTTTAATAATAAGAAAAAAAAAATAATTATAATTGCATAATTGATTGGTTAATAATTAGTTAATAATTTGTAGATCCAATTGAGTTCAGTTTTTCATGGTTTAGTACTATGGTCGGGCTGGCTTGATATCAAGCTGGCCCGACCACTGTATTTTTTTAAAAAATTAGGTTAAAAAATTTAAATTGTGGTAATTAAATAGTTAACAAATAGTTAAAAATGTCCATAATGTTTTCATTTGGTTGTGCTAATATGGTTCTTCCAGCTTGATGGAGCTTGAGATAAGTGCACATATGTTACTAAGACCAATATATGGGGTGTTCCATTCAAAATAACATATTTGGTGCTACTTCCGGTGGAACCGGAAGTGATATAAAGTTGAAAATATTTCACATGAGGAGTACTGATTCAACCATATGACAAGGATTTTTTTCAAATTTTTAGTGTAACGGCAACTGCATAAACTTTTAACGAACGGTTTAGCATAGACACCCTGTAGTATTAGGTTTGCGTTAGTGTTACTAATAACTATAAATAATAAGAGTTTTTAATAGTGATAAAAAATTGAAGAAATTCATTTCTCGACATAAAATGTATATGATAGATTCATAAAGTATATCTAAAAATTAGATACAAATTTATATCCAAATATTACACACAAATTCAAAAATGGTTCTAATTATTCACCAAAATTTGTCAGAATTGGGTAGCGCTATAACCCAATTCTGACACATAGGTACACTTCAAACGAAATTCATCCTTTCCTGTGTGAAGAAAAATAAACTTTAAAAAAAAAATGTGTTTCATCCCATAGATCACGTTGCATATGATAAGTTTCATATTCAACTTTTTTTCTGTATCTTTAATATTTTAGCAGATATAAGCTACTGTGTCAGAACATTTTTTACCTCTTTTCTGTCAAATAATTAATCAATTGCAACATGGCATTCTTATATCAATGTCATTAGATGACATAGAGTAGGGACACCCAAATAATCAAAGAATCTAAGAAAAATAAATCCCAAATCTGGTTGGCCAATATAGAAAAACTGAATATACAAGGTGGCCAGAAAAGGTGTGCTAATCTTCAGGTAGTGTGATTGTTGATTAATTTTGGATAAAAAATCTAAATAAAAAAATATTGTATTCTTCCTCGTAACATCTCACGGGGTCGTTAAAATATTAAACGTATCTCTGGAAATGAGTGTTATTTTCTATTATTTTGGAAAAAATCAATAGAACTTACAATCAATTACACATTTGTAAAATTTAAATGAAATAGGTGATAAATAAATTGGAAACTTTAACAAATTAATAACTTCTTCAGAAGCATTTTTTTAATAAAAATAGACCTGACAACTATGTATTTTCATATGTAACCTTATTAAATTTCACTTGACTTTGACATATACTTGTCATAATTTATTTGTGTAAGTTTGTATAAGTTCATCATACTTTTTGAAGATGTACACATTCAACGAGTATGCAGATATGTACATGATATTTGGATTCTGCAATGGTAATGCAACTAGTGCCAAAGATGAGTACCAAAGAAGATATCCAAATCGCCAACAGCCCTGCGTAAATACGTTTAGAAAATTAGACCAAAGGCTACGTACTTTTGGGTCGTTCGTTTATAATAACATAGATAGAGGGAGACCTAGGGAACGTCGCACTGTTCACCTAGAAGAACAGATATTGAATGCAGTTCAAGAAGATCCCAATATTAGTACGAGACAAATAGCTTAACAGTTAAATGTCCCCAGTAAAACAACAGTCCATGCAGTATTGAAAGAAAATCGAATGCGTCCATTTCATGCAAGAAAAGTTCAACCACTGTATGAAAATGATAACGAGCGTAGACGTATGTTTTGTGACAGGATTTTAGATCAAATTCGGGAAGAACCAAATTTTTTATTTAAAATTCTTTGGAGTGATGAATGTACATTCACTAGAGATGGGGTATTTAATTGTCATAATTATCACTTTTGGGCAGAAGAAAATCCTCGGGCGGTTAGAGAAATGGGACATCAAAGGAAATTTTCAGTTTACGTCTGGCTTGGTATTCTAAATTTACGTGTAATTGGGCCTTTTTTTATTCATCAAAGATTAAATGCCTTAAATTATGTAAATATTTTAGAAGAAGTTTTCTAGCACCACCTCATACAGCAAGAATTTCAAGAGAGTGGTTGGACGAACATTTTCCAAATAGATGGATTGGGCGCAATGGACCCATACTATGGCCAGCAAGGTCGCCGGATATGAATCCACTTGATTTTTTCGTTTGGGGATTTTTAAAAGAAAAGGTGTATGCAACACCTCCAGTGGACAATGTAGACGTCATGAATAGAATTCGTGTTGCAGTGGAATTAATTACTGAAGAGATGTTGCTCCGAGTAATTAATTCTATCCCACGACGGCTCCAGATCTGCTTAGAAACGGATGATTATCAATTTGAACATTTACTTTAATCTATCATTTTTGATGTATACTTCAAATATTAATTTTTGTAGATTTGTTAAATTTATGATTATTATTAAATTAAACACTTGTTTGATCCATTGTTGCCAAATTTACATTTCTTTAAATTGGCTCGTGAGGAGTTATAAGCCACAATACAATATTTTTTTACTTAAATTTTCTGCTTGAAATTAATCAATGAACTACTCTACCTGAAGATTATCACACCTTTTCTGGCCACCTTGTATAATCTATTTTTTTAATATGACCAATCAAATTTGACATTTCAAGAATTTATTGGTGTGGCGTAGGTTGTGTGTTTTAGGTTAGGACAAGATTAATTAAATGTTATGTTGTAAATCAACTTTTAACTTGTAGGTTATGTGAAGGACAATCTGAAATTATTATAACAATGTAATTGACTCGCCTATTTCCACTTTAGTTCGTTTTAAGTAATTTTATATGTTTATATTCACTTAATGAATGATGATTATTTCAAATTGCAATTGCAGAAATCGGTTGTATTTAAAATAATAAATTAGAGTCCCCAAGAAGGAAAATCTTACTTTCATACTTCTTCTGGAAATATTAAAAAACAACTAGATTTAGCTGGTTTTGAAAATAAATTGGGATTTGGGTGTTTTTAATATTTATTTCACTATAATTTATTTTATTTTTGTAGTTTTTAGGTATTTTAAAACATAATTAAATAACAAAAATATTGTTTAAAGACTGTCTAAACATGTCATACAAAATCATCTAATCTAAAATAATTGGAAATGTCTAAATGTGTATTTCGCAATTAAAGAAAAAATATATTTTATTCCAATAAATGTTTTTCTAATATCACTATTAACTGAGCTATTATTAAATAAGTATTTTATACAATTTTAATATAATCCGTAATAGTCTACCACCAAACGGCGAAACCGACGGAAACAGACGAACATCGGCAGGCCAAGTGAAAGTTATTTCGCTGGATGTTTATCTGTTCAACATAAGATACATAAACGGCAACTTCCGTCTTTGATTATATTATACGGATAAGAGTTGAATGAATATTATTGATTTAGTTGAAAATTTAAAAATTTTTAAATTGATGATCTTATTAATTGGGCATTTATTATGTCTTTTTTAATGTTTTACTGTTTTAGTATATTTTATTGTAATGGACTTTCTATCTATGTCCACTCTTCAGCAACAACGCTGCAGTAATTATATAACTTCTTCTGGTGAATATTTTATAGTGGTAAATCACTTCTCGGCTTCTTCAATGTGATTTTATCATTGTAAAGTACAAAATAATTTCTTCATTTGTAAATATTACCTCATCTTCTGCAAAATGAAAAATACATTACTAATATTGAAGTAAATTTATCGCTAGTGTAACAGAACGAATACATTTTCTTTTAATTTTGAAGATTTTTAACATATGCTTTATTTGTTAATTAAATTTAGCAAATTCAATTTCAGGGATAGCATTTTAAAGCATCTAACAAAATAAAATTAGTTGGTAGTAAAAAAAATAATCAAAACTATTCAAAAACGTGTTACATTCATGAAGGCCTTGAAGTCATTCAAACTTTGGTTGTTTAAGTTTCAAATAACCAAAGTTTTCAGTCAATGTCTATTAATATTATTATTATATGATATAAAAAAGGTAAATGATTATGTCATATATTAATGACTCTTTTGATTTTGAACCATTTAATCAGATTTTATGTTCGGTTTTTTAATATTTTTTTTAGTTTTCTTATTAATAATACATATTATTGCTATTTGTATTATTTGATATTTATTTGTAGTTTTTTGTCAATACTCTGTTGAAATGGAGGATAGATAGATTTGTGTTAACTTCACAATTTAGAAGAGTACTGTTAATTTGTATATTTTATTTAAAATAAAAATTATTATTTCAATTCAATTATTAAATACAAAAAAATTGGAAAGAAATAATTAAATATCAAACATTTTTATTTCAATCAATTTTTTGAGATTTTTTAATTTCTCTCCTATTTTGAAGTTTTTTTATTTTCATGTTTATTTATAAGAAAATACTGGAAACTGAATAGAATTAGAATTGATTTTTATTTAAAATTGTTAACCTAAAAAAAACGTTATTGATGAAATGTTAATTTTGCTACTTTTGAATATTTTGCTCAATTTTAATATTTGTAAATATTGTTTTATTAAAAATCATTTTCCTAAATTTTTAGAGTAATTTAAAATTATTGAATTAGCTATTTTTAACAGTTTGCCTAAACTATATTTTTAGTTTTCCTGCAACAAGTAAAATTTCGAGTTTTGAAAAGCCCCGCGTAGAAAATTTGTCTTGGGTCGCGCAGCGACCCGAGACAAATTTTCACAGGGCTTTTCAAAACTTGAAATTTTACTTCATGCGCTACACGTATAAAACACTGATTTACAGTAAAGTTAAAAATATATAACGCTTCGATGTAATGATGATCAATATTTCCTAGATGTAGGAACAATATGCAAGAATTACATTTTTTGTGAATAGTTTTAGAATAATAATAAAAGTAGAATTAATTTAGTTTGAGCCAGTTTCCATATTGTTGATATTTAAATCATCATATCTTTAACGGGGGAGTGCTATGATGGACACATCACAATTTTTAAAATTGATGAAATTTCTGGTGAAACTGGAAGTGCAAATAAGGTTTATGTAATTCTGTAAACTCGAATTTGTGTTTTTAATAAGCATATCAAATTTCAAATTGATATCTTACAAAATAAAAAAAACGGTGGGGGTTTTGTCGCATTTTGGTCAGTTTCAGACCACTGTGCGATCGCGGTGATTAATTATTTCGGTTATACAATGATTGCAATAATTTAATCATAATGTATATAAAAATGTTAGAGTAAATATGTATTTAATCAAAAGTATAGTTAACGCGTATTCATTTCTTGCAATTACACTTCAAGTGTGTTTAAATATAGTAAATACGTGTGCGCGCCTATGAAAACACACAAAGATATATTCAGCGCGAAAACATCACGATCCAATTCCGAACCTTGGAGTTGGATCCCAATGAGTGAGCTATAGCTCAGTCAGATTCAAGAGCTCCGTAAAACGAGCTAGTTCAGTTGGATTCGAGAGCCGTCATGAATCATCGTGATCCAACTCCGAACCGCAGAGTTGGATCCTGATGAGTGAGCTAGCTCAGTCGGATTCAACAGCCGTCGTGGCTCTTTTAGAGTCGATTCACTAACTCAATAGGTTTATTTAACACCATTAGCACGCGTAGAATCATAACGATAGCTATTTTCTTTTCAAGTATTTAGGGTTTTTGTTCAAAGGGACGGGAGGGTATGAGGAGCATGTGAGGTGGGTGCAGGGGAAGGCTAGAAAGGCGGGGGGGATAGCGTGGGAAAAGTAGGGGAAGTGGACGGGGAACAATGTAAGAGTGGCATGTAAAGTATGGGATGCGTGTGTGAGATCAGTGTTAATGTATGGGGTGGAAGTATGGGGGACGAGAGGGTATGAGTGTATAGAGAGGGAGCAGTTGTGGTTCTTGAAGCGTATGTTGGGGCTGGAAAGGTCGACACCCGGATACATAGTACTACAGGAAACGAATAGAGAGAAACTAGAGTGTGAGGAAGAGAGACTGGTGAAGGCGGTGTGGGTGGCGTGCGTGAATGGGAGAGAGGGTAAATGGAGGAGTGTGAGAAGGAGAATGTATGAGAGGGTGGGTTTGTCGGAGGCGAAGGTGATGGAGTGGCTGGGGAATGGGGTAAAGATGGATACGTGGGTGAAAGAGAAGGAGATGGAGGTGGAATCACAGGAAAGGCAGGGATGTATAGAGAGGAGTGAATACAACGATAGGTACGGGAGGTGGCAGGTGCATAGGAGAAGTATTTGGTGGAGGAGGGATGGAGTAGGGAGGAAAGGGTGGTGCTGTGTGTCAGGGGAGAGAGGAAGGAAGGTGTGGATGGGGGAAGAGTATGGGAGGTGTGTAATGTGTGAGCGGGGGAGGGATACGTGGAGTCATCTGGCAGAGGAGTGCGAAGGGGTGAAGGAGGAATGGGTGGGAATAAGAGGGAATAGAAGAGTGACGGAATGGATGAGAGTATTATGCCAATAAAGGTCTTTTTTTTTCTGACTACAATAACAAACACCACTTATTAAATCTACAATTTTGGTCACAAAAAAGTGACGAAAGAAAATTACATTTGTAATGTTTACTAGATAGTAAATAGTGTTAATCCATTGATAATAGTCACTTTGTGTCCGAAATGTACATTTGGTAATTCAAATAAAAGTGTGAAGAAAGGTTATTAGTGCTTTATTCGTCAAATTAATTTGATCTTCACGTAACTCACAATCAATTTAGGTAGTAAACAACGGTGTTTGCTTATAATATTTTAAATTATAATATCTGCGAACTAACAAGACGTGAATCTCTATCTAAATAAATGAATTGCCCAGGTTTAGAAATTGGAGTGAAAAATATTCAGTTTTTACAAATTAATTGAGTAGTGCAAAAAGTAAATAGCATGTTTAGCAAGGCTAAGGGAAGCCGGCCTGTCGATCCACAAGTCACGTCGATTGGCTCAGGAGTTACCCATCTCTACTCTGTATAGGAGTATTATATAAAATTGCATGTGGGCGTGGAAAAACTCGTTACAAGCTTTAAATTAAATGATTTTGAAAAACAACGAATACCTAAAAATTTGCAATGAATATCTCGAGGTATGTATACTTAAAAAGAAAATTCCCTGTATATCATATCTAGTAGCTTTAATAGGGTTTTAAAACTTTTTACTTATTAATAATTTAGTTCTATATTGATTATACATCTTCTAACAACAGTTCTAAAACACCATATTATTTGAGTAATAGCGATGATTTGAATTCTTTGATAATTCTAATCCATTCTGTGAATTCGGATCCTTTTAGAATGATTCGAATCACCTATATTTGGATTCGAATACGAATTCTTTAAAAAAATTATAACGAATCCGAATCACGAATCTATTTTTAAAAAAGTATTTAAATACCTCTTTCGAATCCTGAATGATCTTTGACAGATGCAGCAACCTAAATAAACTTAAGTCGTCACTCATTATTACAAATGGTAATGGAGTATTTTTATTAATACCAATTTGTGCAACTAAATGTGTGCTATGCCAATTTTTAAATATATTCGCTGCAGCAAGAGATAGAGAACAGTTGATGTTGAGGTCATACTAGCATATATGATATTTTCTGTAGTGCATATGTGTATGGTAGTAATTCTTCGGAAAATAATGGTTTGCTGTGTAATACATTGAAAAATATTTGTATATACCTAAAATTATACCAAAAAAAATTTCTACGAGAATTCTTGTGTGTGTAAAACAGCTCTTAGCCAAGGCATTAGCATAATTGACCAATCTTAGCGACTTTACTGTAAACACCTTTTTTTTTTTTAAATATTCATTATCATTAAATAAAGAGTTAATAAATTAATTTGTTAACTGTTTATTTAAGAGAGATTGGTGAAGACAATGTGGATGGCATGCGTGAATGGGAGAGAGGGTAAATGGAGGAGCGAGAGAAGGAGAATGTATGAGAGGGTGGATTTGTCGAAGGCGAAGGTGATGGAGTGGCTGGGGAATGGGGTAATGATGGATGCGTGGGTGAAAGAGAAGGAGAAGGAGGTGGAAGCACAGGAAAAACTGGGGTGTATAGAGAGGAGTGAATACAACAATAGGTACGGGAGGTGACAGGTGCATAGGAGAATGCCGAGGTATTTGGTGGAGGGGGGATGGAGTAGGGAGGAAAGGGTGGTGCTGGCGAGGGCGAGGTGTGGGTCAGGGGAGAGAAGAAGGAAGGTGTGGATGAGGGAAGAGTATGAGAGGTGTGTAATGTGTGAGCAGGGGAGGGATACGTGGAGTCATTTGGCAGAGGAGTGCGAGGGGGTGAAGGAGGAATGGGTGGGAATAAGAGGGAATAGAAGAGTGACGGAATGGATGAGAGAGGATGGGGCCGTGGTAAGGATGCTGGAGAAGTTGGGGGAAGAGAGGGAAAGCAGAAGGAAGAGAGGGGGCAGCGATTAGTGTTGATATGGATGTAATGTAGTATTATGCCAATAAAGGTCTTTTTTTTTTTAAATGAATTTGTTGTTAGATATTGAATAAAATGTTAATTTTGATAAAACAGAGTTAACTGAACTAGATTTATTACATTATAATAATGTAGAAAATGCCATTGGCAATTTCCTCAATTATTTTAAGTGCTTAATTACTACATTAGCTTCAATGATTTTTTCGGTAATTAAATACATATTTTTTACGAATTCGTATATTTTAACACATATTAATCTTACTTCCTCATCGTTAAATAATTTTATTAAAAACAGAAAAGTTTATTTTAAATTAATAATATCACCTCATCGCTACTTTATAATGTATCTGGATTTCATGAACATAAATTCCAAATGTTGAATGTTGAAACAATGCACGTTGTAATTCTATATAAAATGTTAACTTTTTTACCACAAATTGGTAGACACTTTGATGATTTATACTTTCGCGACAGGTGTTTTTTTACGTAGCTGTCCCTTCGAGTATAAAATATCCCTGTATATGAGTGTAATTAATTTAGACCTTATATATAAAAGTTCAAACTGTGTGTTTCCCCACTTTAAACACTATTTCACAGCTTTTGAGAAATGTGTCTCTCGTACATTTGTCAGCAAAAGATTTCTGCGTTTTTGCCTCCCTCGTCACAAACAGGTTAAGTGTGAGAGAAATAAGTTTCATTCAATTTCTTGTTTTCTGACATGGAATCACATAGCTAACTGTGGTAGTTAAACTTCATAATTGGACATTTTACATTTTAATTATGTTAATACTATTGATTATTTCTGTAAATTCAAACTAAAAGAAAATCTATAGTTCAAATGGATAACATTTTTGTAATAATCATATTCTGTTATTTATACCAAGTCAAACGTGTTTCAATATCTGTACTCATATCTTTGCATAATTGCTGAATTAACATACACTTAAGTGCATTAAATACGACCCACTTATTTTTTATAACAAAATCACTGTTGCAATACTAAGAATAGTACTTTTGGTATTTTACGATAAAACTGACTATCAAGTAGTCGTTGGACTTGGCTGACATTAAGCATTGCCCACATACCGCTGGCTTCGTCCATCTTCAACAAGAGGTAAAGTTTTTTCAAAATCTACAGCACTTCAAATCATAATGAACACATAAACCTTCAGTCTGTTAATTCCCAAATCCACCGAAGATCAAAAAAAAAAAAAAAAACAGGAAGGCTCTCCATACTTTATACATAATGTCCAATGAACAGCATTTCACGATTTCATTTGTGATGATTATTGTTTAATAAATAAACTGATAATTACCACATGCTCTTTTTTCCACACCCTGATAGTCTCTTTTATTGTAAAATAACAAGCGTTTTATTCGCAGCATTGCAACTGTAATTATATTATAAAAAGTAAAAAAAAAAAAATTAAGTGGATGGGCCATTTTTCTTGCACTTGAATATATTTTACATAAGCAATATTTACACAGAAATAAAAAATTAGCTTTTATTTTATAATTCAAAAACTTATACAAATATATTATCTAAGTTAAATTGTTCAAATATTTAATTAAATTTGATTATTACAAAATAACGCTTCATTTCAAGATAAGTGAAAAACAATATAAAATCTGGACTAGAGTAGACATTAGGATATAAATATTTTATTTACTTTTACAATATGTGTTTATTATAGGTTGCATCAGGAAATAGAACATTTCTATGAGTACATGTCCCCGACACCTATAGAACATAAAATTCGAGCAGACGTCGTCGCTCGCATTGAAAATATAATCGTCTCGCTGTGGCCCGATGCTCAAGTACAAGTGTTTGGCTCATTTAGAACAGGCTTATACTTACCAACCAGTGATATAGATCTAGTCGTTATCGGTATGTATTTTTTACTTCTAAATAATATATTGTACCCTGTATAATACTGCTTCCTAACCGGTGGTCCATGAGAACTAAAATATGATCCACGAAAATATTTTGAACAATGTAGGCTTTTTGGAAAGCCCAGGCCCTCTGTCCCCCCCAAGGAACCACTGCTGTATACCAAGAAGCTTTTTCAATTGTTAATTTACAATAAATAATATATAAAAAGACTAGTTTTATTGAAATATGTAAGTAAACAACTTTCATTTCGATAATATTATTAGGTAAATGGACAAACCTTCCCTTGCGCACTCTAGAGAAAGAATTCTTGGACAAAGATATAGCCGATGAGCACAGCATAAAAGTCCTTGACAAAGCCTCAGTGCCGATAGTAAAACTGACCGATAAAAAGACTGAAGTGAAAGTGGACATTTCCTTTAACATGTGCAACGGCGTCAAGTCGGCTGAATTAATACAACGCTTCGTTGCTAATTATCCAGTCTTGCCGAAGCTTGTGTATGTTTTGAAACAGTTCCTCCTTGAGAGGGACTTGAACGAGGTGTTTACTGGCGGGATTTCCAGCTACAGCCTCATATTGATGTGCATAAGTTTCCTGCAGCTGCACCCACGGCCTGAGGAGAATTACCACAACAGAAATTTGGGGGTGCTGTTGATTGAGTTTCTGGAGTTGTACGGGCGGAAGTTCAATTACATGCAGACGGGGATCCGGATACGGGACGGCGGAAGGTACATAAATAAAGAGGAGATGCAGAAGGACATGACGGACGGGCATAGGCCGAGTTTGCTCTGCATAGAGGATCCTCTTTTGCCGAGTAATGATATCGGGAGAAGTAGCTACGGTGTATTACAGGTTAGTTTATATTTTCATGGACTTTCATAGTGGCAGTGTTAATTTGACTATTTAGCTAATTTTTGCTGTTTCATAATACGAATTTCCATATTTTTATATTTCTCAAATTTACAGGGCTTATTTTTTTGTTCTGGTTAAGTTTAAAAAAAATATATCAGCTCTGCTCTGAGCGATTAATCATACATGTTAATGTTAACACAAGGCGGCAACCAACCAGGAAAATCAGGGAAAATTCAGAGAATTTAAGTTTTGTATTAAATACTGGTAAAAAATTGGCAAATTATAGTTAATTTTGAGAGCTTTTTTTACTATTTACTGGTTAATTGGTTACTCAAGTGTGTTGAATTTCTTTAAAAAAATTCTATATTATTTTTATTCACTGTTACATACTGATTTATGGCTTAATAATTACAATATATTTCATTATAATTTTATATTTCTAAGTATTAAGGATTGTTTGGCGGGAGGGCAGCGTCAGCCGCACATGCTTAGGCCACAGTCGGGCCGATTGTAGTTCCTCCGCCCCTGATGGTTAGACTCACTGTCGGCAATTGCCAGAATTTGTGTGGGTGACCATTGCCATCTGGGTCCTTCACGATTTGGCGCTTCTTCTCTTAGTACCTTCCTTATCTTTGACAGAGCGGAACACTCATGAAGTATGTGTTTTGCTGTTTCTTCTTCTTCGTTGCATCCTTTACAAAGGTCATCGCTAGTGATTCCCATTTTGGGGAAATGATGCTGGAAGCTGTAGTGTCTAGTAATGGTGCCGGTTAGAGTACGAAGTTATGCTTTGTGAGTTTTAGAAACTTCTTTGTTTTTTGGCAGTCATATACCGACAAGTATATCTTCGTTTGACATACTGTTTCGCAGTGTTAACCTCTAGCATGTGATTGGCTAAGGACCCAGGGGATAGCCCTATCTTCGGGTGGTTTGTTGTAATTTTGGATTCTTCGCGTGCTAGTTCATCCGCATTGTTGTTACCCTCGATGTTGCTGTATCGTTTTGTCCACGTTAATATTATGCAGTTGAGTGCTGCTGCCTCGTTCAGCGTTTTAACGCATTTATGTATAAGTTCCGATGTTATCTTGTACTTTTCTAATGCTGCTAATGCCGCTTTGCTGTCAGTGATGATGGTTACGTTGACTGATTTTCTTGCTGTCTGTTATTATTTTAGCGCTTTCTAAAATTGTGTAGATTTCGGTCCGTGTTGCAGTGGCATGTGCTACTATTGAAAGGTATTTGCGCATAGCCAGGCGGAGTATATACCCGCCCCACAGCCTATCTTTGTCTTTGATCCATCTGTGAACACTACACAGTCTTCCGATAGTGTATGCTAGTTTGGTTTCACGATGTATTTCTTTTCTTTATACTCCTAATATTTTTAAGAATAGTTTATTTTTTGTTAATTAATGGATATCGATAGCTAACGCCATCTAATGCTTCATAGTGGCATCGTCAGTGACACGAATGCACAAAGTGCATATACAGGTCACTGTTTGTGAAACCAGAAAACAAATATCAAAATTGAATTTGTGTTCAGTATTCCGGCACCAGATACCCATTTTTTGTTGTACATTAATTGCTGATAATATTGACCAATTTTAAATTACTGGTAAGAGCCATTTTACACATAAGATCTCTCGCAGAAATTTAAAATATTTTTAATAAAAAAAAATATTATAAGTTTATGCAAGTGTAATACAGAAAATTTTATAAGATTTTTCTCATGAACAAAATATTTGGTATGTTCAAATAATTTAGAAAATAATTTTTGACATAACCTAAAAATGAGTCGTTACTAGTTATTATTACAAACGGTGAAGTATTTTTATTAACACCAGTTTGTGCAACTAAATGTGTGCTTTGCCGTTTTGTAATATATTCGCCACAGCACATATGATATTTTCGGTAGTGTGCGTGCGTATGGTAGTAATTCTTTGGAAAATAATTCTTTGCTGTGTAATACAGAGACGAATATTTTTATATATAAAATTATAGCGAAACTTTTATATAACATTCTCTAACAAATTTTCACGAGAATGTGTGTAAAGCGGCTTTAATTGAGTAAATTTTTAAAAGTTTTTAATTGCTTTATAAATTTAATTTCTACCATAATTTAGAACAGTTTAAAATATATGTTTGAACCGAATCGAAATAAATCCGTATTTTGTTTTTCGATTCAGCTCTGGTTTTTGTTCCATTTAAAATAACAGTTTTTTCTGGTTTTCGGTTCTGTTCCGGTTCAAAGTCCTGCTTTTATAACTGCTTGTTAATGTTTACGTTTCACATTTTATCAATTTTTGATTCTCTTAAATAAACAAATTAGTACATTTGACATTAATATTATTTGTGAAGGTGAAAAAGACCTTCGATCATGCGTACCTCATCCTGACATTCGCCGTCAACCCTTTGAACTCGAGAAGCGACTGCAACCGGCAGTCTATACTCTACAAAATACTCAAAGTGACGGATGATGTCGTTCGCTACAGAAGATGGGTGCAGCAGACGTTTGGCAATGGAGTCTCACTGATACCGGTAGTTCATCCGACGTGCTGTGCCCCCCGGCCGCCCCGCTCTCTCTCCAGCACCGGCTCAACTAGCAGCGAGAGTGGCGGACTCTCTGAAGTAAGTGAAATACATAATTCAGCCCTAATTTATAGTCGATTCTTAAAGCAACATATCTATATATGCAAATTTGAGAATATATTATAAAATTAATTTATACTAAACGGACACTTTTCAATCAATAGATTTTAAAAGATAGATTTATATTCTTTATCACCTAGTTCCTTCACTCTTAAGGGAAGACAATTATAGAATTTGACACCATAGTAGTTGACACTACAATAATTTCTATTTAATCTCACGTAGGGTGTACGGATATTCTGCTTTGTTTTTTTTGTTGTGACTATGCTCTAATAATTCGTACTATGTAAGATTATGCTTAATGTACATAGTTAACATATTTTTAAAATTTTATTGTATTCCTACAGGATTCAGAATCGCCCACCAGAGACGTGTCGCCGAACCCGACGAGCGCACTTCGTAAAGAACCCCCTCGGCAGAACCTCCAAAACCGGAGCAGCACGCTGTATCCTCGGAATCGCAAGTTCCCAAAGAACAACCAGAACAACACCGGACCGCACAACAACACACCAGCCCGCCGCATGACGAAGAAGACAGTGTCAACGACGAAGTACGGTGGGCACTACGCCAACAGGATAGACAATAAGGACGCGTAAGATTCGTACGCACACGTAGTTCGTTAAGAGAATCAACTCGGTCGTCCGCTCTCTGCATGAACGCCCACGTGTTTAATTTTAATTTCGTTTGTAAATAGTTATTTTTTTTGCTCGTGAGTTATTTTTATTGTCGGGGCGCAGTCTAGGGCGGACGTGTTGTATAGTCATTCGTAGGTTACCAAAAAGCTACTAAAAAAATTAAAATAAGAGTTGTTACTTATTGTTTTTATGGTCATCTACTCTCGCCTTGAAATTACTATAAAAAAAAACTAACTCTAAGCTTTCGAAATAAATAAGTGGACATAAAAAAAAGTTACGAATTGTATACAGGGTGATTCATTAGGCTCTTTACAAACTATAAATTTGCAAGCCATAAATGCAGAACAAAGAAAGATAGGACCTGCATTTGTATGAACATTTCTTCATTAAATTTAATCTACTTCTTATTTGCCAAAGTTAGTAAAGAGGCTAATGAATCACCCTGCACAGATCGCAAAGGTTTGTAATAAGTTGGAAATTTTTTAAATTTAAGTATTCGAATATTTATTTTAAAACATTCAAATATTCGAAATAATCAAATATTCCAGTTACTCGAATATTTAAATATTCAAATATTTGTGTGTTTGAATATTTTAAATAAATGAATATTTCAATGTTTTTCACCAAATATTTGAATACTGCAATTTAAAAAATTACCAGAGTGAATCAAAACATGTATCCTTATTTTATTTTGTTCGTGAGATGGATTAACAAGAACTATGTTTTTGAACTTTACAATAAGTCAATGTTTAATTGCCGTATGAAGTAAATATTTCCAGGCTTTACTAAACTCGAAATAATTACCTTATGCTTTATCAAGGATAGGAAAACACTTGTTTGAAAAGTATTAAACCCTTTAATGACATTGACAACACCAAAAATGGAAATCAAACATGAACTGCTGATTATCAAAGCATAGAAAATGGATTTTCTATGCTTTGATAATTAACGAAACTCATTAGATTATAAAACCTGTTAGAAAAATGCCATAAAGAAAATGGGAAACCAACACAAACTGTAGTTATGTTTGTTTCTCATTTTCTTTTTGGCAGTTTTCTAACAAGTGTTTTCCAATCCATTATTATAAGATAAATATTTCGAGTTTAGAAAAGCCTAAACATTTGGATTGGCAGAGTGACCAATTCAGATTTTTAGATATTACTAAACTTTAAATACTTACTTTATGCGCTAGGTGTGTAAAAACTGATGTAAAGTTAAAAAAAAACTTAGTTATTGTTAATTCATCACGAGATTGAAATGAGGATACATGTTTTAATGAGGATAAATGTTTTAATTAATGCTGGTCATTTTTTAAATTGAAGTATTCAAATATTCATTTAAAAATATATTAAAATATTTGAATAATTCGAATATATAAATATTCATTTAAATATGTGAATAGTTCGGTGATTGAAATAATCCACTACTTGAATACGTATTCGAATCACAGCCTTAGTTCAGAATTACTTTCAATGGTCTTTCAAAAACTTATATTAAGCAAGAAATTTAACTTCAAATGAATTATTTTCCTGAATATACACGTATATCATTGAGTGTCATTTAAAAGCATTTTTTGACAATTTAATATAAAAGAATTCTTCTTCTTTGATATTTGTTATTATAACATGTCGATTGTTAACCACTTCAGACTGCAGTTGTCAAATTACAAAAAAAAACTTTTGTCATTTTTTATCAAAAAATATAAAATTATAATTGTTATACTGATTTATAAAAATTAGGTAAATTTACTAAAATAGCCTCAAAGGACACCTATCACGCAAAGTCCTCATTTGTGATTTTTTTTATACGGATGCGCTAGAATAGTAGAATGGAGCTTAAAATAATGCTACAGGTGTGGTGTAGATGATTTTAGTCATCAAATGTTAAAAATGAAACATCTAAATGGCCGTAATCACGTGACCAAAATGCCAATACTATTTCCTGATACACGGTTACGAGGCTATCTTTTTAAATTTACGATATTCTCAAAAATCAATAAAAACAATAAACGTTGTCCGACTTTAACCAGATAGCGTTCATTAAGTGTTTTTTATTGTTAATTTATTATTACTCTGGTATTTTTTCTCTAAAATGACCAGGGAAACAGGAAAATACATAAATGTTGTTTTACATCTTTACTATACCTGATCGATTCAACACGTGGTATATATGTTTTTGGATATTCAATAATTTTAGTACAATTTTTTATTGCATGTTCAAATATTTAGTGACCTAATGAAGTGTATATAATGATGAAAATAATCAATTTCCTACTAAACATTTCTCAAGACTTTGTTATTGATCCTCAGAGTCTATATTATTATTTTTCATTTATTTCTGAGGGAATTTTCTTGCAAACTAACAAAACGAGAAAAAAATTATTTCAAGGCTTTTTTAATTGTACATAATTGTAAATATATAAATAAATAATACGATGATAAGATTAATTTAAGGAAATAGTGAGAGTGAGCGTGTGTGAGAGAAAGAGTGAGTCAAACACTGCCGCTGTGTCGGTAAAAGTTTTAAATAAACCGAACAGGTCGGTGGTGTGTTTCTCTATATTAAAAAAAAACATTTTTGTTTGAAATTTGTTTTTATCGACCTTTTTTATTGTTTTGAAAATGGGTCGAATTAATGATGTATTTTTCTTTCGTTTCTGTTTTTCGATTGCTGTATTTTAATTTATAAAGTCATGGGTCGATTTATGAGATTATTTTATTTCCGTTTATTATTATTAATTTATTTTAATCTCTTGCATCGAAAAAGAGAGAAAGAGTATTGTTCCTATGTAAAAAAAAACTGTTATTTTATAATTTTAGTTTTTCTGTTTTTGTTTGGTTTTTATTTTATTTAAAAAAATCTTTTCATCTCTTCATGTACAGAAGTTTTTCCAAGTTTGGTCTTAGAAAAATTACACCAATTTACGTTTTCCAATCAATACAAAAGAAATCGATGACGATCAACACACACAATATATGAAATAAAACTATATTCTAAAGAGTGCAATATTTGTTGGAATTCGCTGGAAAAATATAATTAAACACTTATACAGGGTGTCCCATTTTAAGGAAAATATATGGAAAGAACAGTTTCAAATAATAGTTGTAATACTTCAAAGGCATCAAAATTGAAATCATTTTTTGTTTTTTATACATTTATATGATTTTTTTTAAAATGGAATACTCTCCAATTATGAAAATTAAATTTAAAAAACTTCTGTATTTTGTTCTATATCTAACTGGTAAATAAAACGTTTTTAAGTTAGAGTTGACAAAAAAAATGTTCATTGTCTTAATTTAAAACTGCAGACTTGAAAAATATAGTATAAGAAAACTGTGAAGAGAACTTGCATTTTTTTAAATAAAGATGTAGAAAAAAATTATACCGTCATCTCCAATTTGATTTCCTTTTGTTTGCCCGTTTTTGTAATATATAGTGTATAAAATAATTAGCTATTAAAAAAATGTGATATATACATAATGTAAAAATATCTCCAGTGAAAATTTCTTCGAACTGTTTTCATTCTCGCATAATTACAAAGTTTACTTGTGCATTTTTTTTTCAATTTCTGTTCAACTGCAAACCAAGCATACTCTGTGTTGTTCAATTATACATACGGTAGATAATAAGTACATAGGTGTTAAGTTTGAAATGAAAAAAAAAAAACGAAAAAAAGAAGCTGGAAAAGTAATCTCTTGTTTTCTGCATGATTATACATTAATAATAAAAAAAAACTGACACGAGCTATAAATTTAGATTTTGCTTTCTTGATTCGGAAAAAGATTTATACAAGGCTTGCACGGGATGTAACATTACTTTTCAGAAGATGAGCCTTGTAAAAAAACAAGATTTCAAATGAAAGAAATCAAATCTTTCAAAAAATCGATGTTTATTGTGAAAACAAATAATGCTGTTAGTGTAATGCCAATACTGCATTTTGTTTGATTTCCACAGTAAATATCTGAAGAGAAACATAACCTTTTTTTTTTGTTAAAATGCCAACAGCCGTATTAATAGATGTTCTTTAAATGACTACTGGGAAGTTTTAAAAGGTTCTGATAAGCATAAATAGAGCTTATCAGAGTCTCCAAAACTGTCTACTCTCAGCTCTTAATAAGGCCTAGAATAGACAGTTTAAAGACTCGTCTAAACATGATATTTATACCTTAGACAATTTTAAAACTCTATTAATAAGGCAACTTGCTTTTATTAAAGAGGTTTGTTCGTTTATACTTTTATTGAGGTGTTTTCACCCGGAACCATTTATACACACACACACACATGTACACAAAACAATGATTTTGTTAAGTATTTATAATTATTTATAAGTTTGTAAATCTTAAAATCGATTTCTGTCTTATATATTTATCTTATATACTGTGTATACTTATTAAAAAAAGTGTATGTTTTTAATAGGCATAGACGTAAGTCGTATCGAGTACAAACTAAAAAAACAAAAAAATATGAAAATACCAGTGAAAAAAGTATCTTTGATTAATAACGCGGAAATGCCACAAGATTTTTATTGTAAGGTTTTTACAGATTGTTACGAAAATATATTTTGTATCTTGTGTGCCCAATTTTTTTCTTTTCTTTATTTCTCACCGATCCTTTGCTAATTACCTACCTTAATCACTTATGCTAATAGAAGATGCAATTGCTAAAATTTTATTTTTGCTTTAATTAGACTAGACTCCAGACTACCACATTTTGTGGATGTTTGACTATCTTGGCCAGTGTTTAAAATGCCCAATGTTATGAACATCTTTTTATAAAAGAAGACAATTTATTTTAAATAAATAAAAGAAGGGTAGAGGGTTGCAGACCACATTCTAGCCTACATTGTCAAGAACTACAGAATTTTAAATGGCACAATTGGTCGAAAGTAGGAAAAATAACTTACCGCTATTTTTTAGTGTGTTAGATTGAAGTTTTTAAATTTAACCCAATATTTTACACGTGGATTTTTAACATGTTTCGACGGGTGGGGTGTGAGTAAAGCCTCACTATAAACCTGAGTGAATTTTTATTAAAGATGTATTTTATCCGTTTAGATTAATTAATCGAGTTGGCATAAACAATAGGTTTATTCGTTTGTACTGCGCTAAGTCAAACTGAGTTCAAATTTGTACATCACCAGTTCAGGTCAGTTCATGTTAGTGCACATGAACTGAACTAAAAAGAAACGAACTGTGCAATATATACAAAAATATAATAAATGCAATACAGCAAACAATTTAAGGAGACACTGATAAGAAAATATTGGTACTGTATTTTATAAGCAAATAAAACTGGGGAAACTGAAAGAATATCCGAATGTTTGCTCGTGAATTTACACATTGCACAACCTTAGACATGTCCTGTATTCATCTTTAAAAAATGTATATCTCCCACCGTTTCCTTTTTCTAACCTGCACCAGTTACACCGACTCTAGACCAGGGGCAAAAATGGTAGGTTCGGTGCAAGTGATGTCCAAATAAACACAATTTAGTTACTAAGTGCATGTAACGAACAGTTTAAGTGCAGAAAATGTAAAAAATGCTGCACCTGTTCATGTAACAAATAAACCTAGTGAAACACATTCTTTGGTTTTTCATTTTGACATTATTTATTTGTTGGTCACTTTAAACCAAACTTTGAGTAATAATTAGTCTTATGTCATACCATAGGTCTCATTCTTTTTACCTGCTAATGACAAATCCCCCTTTTTTCTTATAAATATGGACCGTATTTTTTTTCACTCAATATATTTCTGTTCACCTGTTCATACCACACACAACACATTTTCCAAGTAAGTTTGCTTCATTTTTATTTCTAAATTTCTATTTTTAAAAAGTTGAGCAAAGCTATACCGAAGAGATAAATCTCAAAACGTGTCTATGACATTAGTTTAAATATAAGCCCATTTCATGTTGAACTAGAATCACGATATAATGATGCACCCGGTTTTCTTTGCCTCACAGATAGCAGGTCAGAACCAACGCTCCGGCATCCACAGCAAATCGCTCGCAAATTTTCACGTAATATAGCAATGTTTTGGAGAATTTCTACACGGATTTGCATTAAATAATTTATTAGAAATCCAATAGGTATAATTAATAACCAAACGAAACAATTGAAGATTAAAACAAAATTATTCTCGATTATTACAACATTATATTTCGCATAATTAATATCATATTTTCAAATGTCACTTATCTTCGATGAACTTATTATTTTCCAGTTCGTATTTCTTCATGTTATCCTGCCCGATCTGCATATTCCTCTTAATAGAAGTGAATTGGGCTTTGATACTGGTGACTTCGATCATCTTCAGGAGCAATCTTCCGTACATTTCTCGCATTTCTTCGTTGTACTTTTCCAGTTCCTCTTTGATATCGGTGTAGAATTTCACCGCTTCCGGGCACATTCCGTCCAAATCCAGCTGTTGCTTCAGTCCTGATGATTCTGAATTGAACGTATCCATTTATTTTTTCGGTAAAATTTTAACAATTGAAATAATTACGGATGAAGTTTCACGCATTGTCGGCAAAACAGTGGACTGTTTGCGTTGATACAGTGATACCAACTTGAGTATAAATCGGCAAAACTATGATCTGTCGAAAACAATTATGAGCTATAGTGCCGCCCTCTGTTTTGCTATGCGATAACTGTATAAATTACAACATAACCTCGTCGAAAAATATATATAACCCCGCTTTTTCGCATGTTTACAACGGTGCATTTGTTTCTTTTATGTTGTAATTATTCATTGTAAAAATGAGTCGTAACACTGAATTAATTTCAAAAATAGGACTAAGGTTGGATGGCAGGAGAGCGAACGAATTAAGGAGAATAAGATGTAGATTAGGTGTTTTCAGTCAACCCGATGGGAGTGCTTATTTGGAGCAGGGTTTAACAAAAGTGTTAGCTGCTGTGTATGGACCCCATCAAGTAAGATATATTTTTAACAATTCTTTATATCAGTGGTGCAAAATTTGGCTCATAACCACCTTCGACGTCTATATGAAAAAGTGAAGTTGGTATGCATATTTTCAAAAATATTTGCTACATGTTAAAACTAACTACCTATTATTAAAATGCATACAAAAGTGTCATAATAATGTCAAAATATTATCCTTGTAACATCAATAATAAGCAAGTTATAAAGGAAAATAAAAGATCGCCATAATCAGTTATTTCACAGTGTGCTCTGAACATTTAACTTTTTTGTCCATTTTACACCGGATGTAGATAGTACTCATTGTCCTGCGTGTTGTCAAATTTGCGAATCAACACGAATGCGATGCGGACCAACATTTGCAAATATTCGGCTGCCAAGGCAGAGCAAACAAATATTGGAAATTCATTGTGAATATATATTTTTAGAATAATTGAGCACTTTAGCATGTACCTATCTCTCTCACTCTTATTACTGATACATTGCTTATGAGCTGACAAATTCAAATTGACATACACATAGTTTGACCTTAAAGATTGTATTTGTGTTTACTTGATCCCACATTGTGCATTTTGTGGTACATCTCTGGAAAGTAACGAATGCATGTTAATAGGAGCAATATATTTAATAATAATAAAAACATAATACTTAATGGTATCTGGTATAAGGGGAAGTGTGCATTGCTGTGCTGCACGTAGACCTCATTAGGGCCATTGTGCTGCCTGCCTCCCCCTACGGCTCACCTATCCTCAGCTCAACTATCCCACCTTGTCTATGTAGTCCAGTATTACTAAGGTGGGCAAATCCCTGATGATGTCCATTGTCGGCCATCTTTCACCCAGTATGGATCCTCTCGTAGACGAGAGTGCCGGGCATTTGCTCACACCCTCAACAAGATGGGGTCAACTTTTCCCATCTTGTATAAGTGTCCATTGAGCCCGCAGTAACCAGTTAGAGGGAAACCCAATTTTTGTTCAAAAAGCGGATTTTGGAAGAATAATGCCTGTTTTCACCCAAGTTGATTAACTTAATTAGTGATTAGTACTTCTTAATAACACAACAATTGTATTTACAAATTGTTCACACACTCATATATTAATGAAAGAGACATGTTTAGGATATTTTACAAATTTATAAGATTCTTATATTCTAGAGTTTTGACCTAATCAGAGATTTAATCAATGATCAGGGGATGATTCTTTTGCTGTTACTGAACGACATATTTAGCATAGTGCGAAAAGAAACAAGCTAAGCACAGAATGAGCTGACAAATTGGTATAATTATAAATTATTAAATCCAATGAAATTGGTGATGAAGAAGTTGTATTGGACCAATACGAAATTTTTGTTGATTCAGATTCTGAATGAATTTGTAAATCGTTGAACTTTAATGCATTTCACATAAATAATATTATATCTAAATTATCACTAGTAATTTTGCCCGCAAACTATTTCTCAAAATGTTCCATATACTGAAACTAGCCAAATTTAATTAACTGATTCAATTCCCCTGATCTATCAATTAGTAAAGTTATTTATGCTTCATACTTCAATTAATTGTTCTTAATATACTCAATGACATTAGAAGCGTAACACCCAGAAGGAGTTATTATTTTAACTTGATTTTTTGCCAGTATGGTAGTCTTACATCAAGAATAAAATGATTACATTTTCAAGAAATTTTATTAAAAAACAATCTAAAAAAAATTAAAAATGTGTTTGGCAACCCCTTTGCTGTATACACTCCTGTAGACGTCTGGGCATCGACAAAATGAGATGGTCGATGTCTTCTTGAGGCATCTCGTTCCAAGCAACTTGAATTTCATCGATCAACTGTGCTAGAGTCTGTGGAGGATGGTGCAAAGAGAATATTCTTCTTCCCATGATATCTCACACATGTTCAATGGGATTTAAATCCGGCGAACGGGGCGGCCACGCCAAAACATTAACACCAGCTTCATTAAGAAAGTTCATAGTTCGACGAGCAATATGGGGACGTGCGTTATCTTGTTGAAAAAGTACGTCTGGGCGGCCATCTAAATAAGGCAACAAAGTCGGTCGTATGACGTCTTGAACATAACGCGCAGCTGTCATACTGCCTCGAATGAATACAAGAGGTGATCGACTACCATAAGCAATAGCCCCCCAAACCATTACACCAGCAGTCCTGTGTACATGCCTCTCAATAGCAAACCCAAGATCAGGTCGTTCTCCACGGTAGCGTCGTACCCTTCTACGGCCATCATGCGTGCCTAGACAAAATCGTGATTCATCGCTGAATACGACATCGTGCCATTCTGCCTCCCAATGCTGCCGTTCTCCGCACCAGTCCAACCTTTGGCGACAGTGTCTCGCTGTTAAAGGAAGTACTAATCTTGGACGGTACGAAAGAAGCCCAAAGGATTGAATGCAGCGATATAAGGTTCACATACTAACGAGCCTACCTTCTTCTCCAATCCATTGATCACCGATTTGACGCGTAGTAGCGAAACGGTCTCGCAGGGCTATTTGTCTTAAGCGCCGATCTTGACGTTCTGTGGTACGCCTTGGTTGACCAATTGGTCTTCTTCTTGCTCCTCTACCTTCTTCTGTCCATACCTGATACACACGTATTACAGTTGCTGCAGTGGAATCAATACGGCGGGCAATTTCGCGATAGGACATACCGACATCTCGATAAGCAACAACTCGACCCCGGTCAAAATCGCTCAACGGAAACACGAAAACTAAAAACATCTGTACTAAACAGCTCATATAAATAGTTTTATCAAAAAAGAAAAAGTGAAATATTTTTTTTTTTCACAATAAATATAAAAGGCACAAGGTTGAAATTGTTATCAATGTATGCTTTAAATATAGTCACTCTGTTGCTAAAATATGAATTCAAAAAAATCATTCCTTCTTGGTGTTACGCTTCTAATGTCATTGAGTATATTTCCAATTTAGAGAAACTTGTTACAGAGAAGAAGTAAACAATTATAGACCAATCGGTATAGTGCCTGTTATAGCAAAGATATTTGAAAAGCTTTTACTGGTTCAAATAACAGATTACCTCCTAGCCACTAATCTTCTGTCTGATACGCAACATGGTTTTCGTGGGAGGAGGTCCACGACCAGTGTGATTATTGGCCTTACCGAGGTAATTATCAAGGGTTTCGAGTCAGGCATGCATATTGTCTCATTCTTCCTGGACCTTAGTAAGGCTTTTGATTGTATTGATTACGACATTCTCCTGCGAAAACTATACTTCTACAGTTTCTAAGCAAGTATATATATGCAAGCACTACACTCCTCGTGGAGTTTGGCTGCTTCTTTTTCGAAGCTTTCATGATCTTCTTTACGGGGCGGATCAGTCCCTATATTCTTCGGATTTGTCCTATTATAATTTTAGTGTTTAACTAATACTTTTTATTTTTTCTACTATGTCTTTCCATTCTTTCCTGTTTGCTGTCCTGGGTTGCCAGTTGTTAACCCCTATCTTCTTAAGATCACTTTCAACTTCATCAATCCATCTAGATCTGGGCCTCCCTTGTCTTCTTTTTCCTTCTGGGTTCCACTCTACCATAATCCTTGTTGTCGCTGCTGCTCCTGCTCTCCAAATATGTCCTAGCCATCTTAATCGTTGCATTTTTATATAAGATATTATGTTTACGTTGTCCATTTGTTGTCGAATTTCCTCGCTTGTTCTTCTGCGATAAAGGTTGTAGTTTTATTTTATTGGCCCCAGTATCATCCTCATGATTTTCCTCTTCATTATGAGTAGTTCATTTTTTTCTTTTTCTGTAATTGTCATTGTCTCTGCTGCGTGTGTCATAATTGGTCTTATCATAGTTTCGTATACTTTGATTTTTGTTCTTTTTGTGACAATGTTGATTTTTAGTATTTTTCTGTTGGCATGTACTGCCCTGTTGGCTGCTTGTATCTTTTCTTTGATTTCTTCTTCTCTTTTGTAAATATTTAAATTTGCCAACAATCTCAAATGTGTAATTCCCAATTTTCATGTACCAATTACTGCTATCCCCACCACATATCATAATTTTTATCTTATCATTGTTAATGCTCATTCCCATTTCTTTAGCTTTGCGTCCTAATTCCTCCAACATGTTTATCATTATTTGCCGTTGTTTTGCAATTATAACTATATCGTCAGCGTAGGCTATAATTTGTGCCCCTTTAGTTCGAAGTGTTCCCTTTGTGTCAATTTTTCGTAGCGTGTAGTGCAGTGCTATGTTAAACAATAATGCTAATAAAGTATCTCCTTGTCGTACTCCCTGGTTTATGTCAAATTCGTTCGTTTTTCCATATTCTGTTTTAACAATAGCAGTTGTTTCTTGCATACTCATTTGTATTAACCATATTAGTTTATTACCGATATCCATTTCTTTCAATGCCATTAACAGTTTATTTTTATTTATCGTATCAAACGCTTGTTTAAAGTCCACAAATAATAGTTCAATTTTAATTTTGTGTTCGTGCGTTTTTTCCATTACTTGCTTAAGTGTGTGTATAGCATCTGTTGTCGACTTGCCCTTTACGAAGCCGCATTGATAGTCACCAATTAGGTTTGCAGCTTTTTCTGCCAAACATTTCCGTATTACAGTGGTCAAAATTTTATATGTTGTGTTCAAAAGTGTTATTTCTCTATAGTTTTCGCATGCTTGCTGGTTTCCCTTTTTATGAATTGTTACTATTGTACCGCACTTCCATTTCTTGGGCATTTTTTCACTATTCTAAGCAAATAATTGCCGCTTAATTAGATCTTACCTGTATCAAAGACAACAAACAGTGATCATAAATCAAAACAGATCTAATGAAATTCATTTAAATTACGTCGCCCCTCAAGGATCTATTCTCGGCCCAATGATCTTATTATACATAAATGACTTATTTTTACCGATGTTAAGATAGCCATAGATTTTCCAGCCACGGATTTGCCCGGCGCATCCACCATCGATCATAAATTAAAATAAATGTTTTTCTTAATTTAAGGCATATTATTAATGAAACAAAGAAAACTAAACTAATTCCAGCCCTAAAAATATAGCTCATCCAAACTTAAATTTATTTTCGTCTATAGGCGTTATCAAACACAAATAGATAGTCCTCCCAAAAGCATGTAATAAAATGACCAGATTCCAAACTTAAATTAAAAGTATGTAGTTGTGATTAAAAATATTTCTTTTAAATCTGACGTGTAGCTTAAAGCCTAACTAAGCCATTTAAGTAATAAAATTTTGGCAAGAATGTTAAATAAATTTTTTCTATCCGAACGACTCGAATAAAATAACCAGATTTCAAACTTAAATTAAAAGTATGTAGTTGTGATTAAAATTATTTCTTTTAACTCTGACGTGTAGCTTAAAGCCTAACTAAGCCATTTAAGCTATAAAATTTTGGCAAAAATGTTAAATGAATTTTTTATAAATTTTTTCCATCTGAACGACTCGAATAAAATGACCAGATTTTAAAATTGAATTTGTGTTCAGTATTCCGGCACCAGATACCCACAGACGTGTTTCGGACTTCAAGGTCCTCTTCAGTGTGGTCCCGAACCAGTGCTGAGGAATACTGAACATTTCTGACTATTTCAAGCGAAAATTTCATGTGAAAACTATTAATGATTTCGATAGCTAACGCCATCTAATGCTTCATAGTGGCATCGTCAGTGACACGAATGCACGGAATACCGGAATACTGAACACAAATTCAATTTTGATATTTGTTTTCTGGTTTCACAAACAGAGTTCTGCTCGCTCGTGGACGAAACAGTGACCTGTATATGCACTTTGTGCATTCGTGTCACTGACGATGCCACTATGAAGCATTAGATGGCGTTAGCTATCGAAATCATTAATAGTTACCAGATTTTAAACTTAAATTAAAAATATGTAGTTGTGATTAAAATTATTTCTTTTAACTTTGTCGTGTAGCTTAAAGCCTAACTAAGCCATTTAGGCTATAACATTTTGGCAAAAGTGTTAAATACATTTTTTATAATTTTTTTCCATCCGAACGACTCGAATAAAATGACCAGATTTCCAACTTAAATTAAAAATATGTAGATGTGATTAAAATTATTTCTTTTAACTTTGACGTGTAGCTTAGAGCCTAACTAAGTTATTTAAGCTATACAATTTTGGCAAATATGTTAAATGAATGTTTTATAAATTTTTTCCATCCGAGCGACTCGAATAAAATGACCAGATTTCAAACTTAAATTAAAAATATATAGTTGTGATTAAAATTATTTCTTTTAACTCTGACGTGTAGCTTAAAGCCTAACTAATCTATTAAAGCTATAAAATTTTGGCAAAAATGTTAAATGAATTTTTTATAAATGTTTTTCATCCGAACGACTCGAATAAAATGACCAGATTTCGAACTTGAATTAAAAATATGCAGTTGTGAATAAAATTATTTCTTTTAACTCTGACGTATAGCGTAAAGCCTAACTATACATACTTTTAATTTAGGTTTGAAATCTGGTCATCTTATTAGAGTTGTTCGGATGGAAAAAATTTATAAAAAATTCATTTAACATTTTTGCCAAATTTTATAGCTTAAATGGCTTAGTTAGACTCTAAGCTACACGTCAGAGTAAAAATAAATAATTTTAATTACAACTACATATTTTTCATTTAAGTTTGAAATCTGGTCATTTTATTCGAGTCGTTCGGATAGAAAAAATTTATAAAAAATTCATTTAACATTTTTGCCAAAATATTATAGCTTAAATGGCTTAGTAAGGCTCTAAGCTACACGTTAGAGTTAAAAGAAATAATTTTAATCACAACTACATATTTTTAATTTAAGTTTGAAATCTGGTCATTTTATTCGAGTGGTTCAGATGGAAAAAATGTATAAGACAATTCATTTACCACTTTTGCCTAAATTTTATAGCTTAAATGGCTTAGTTAGGCTCTAAGCTACACGTCAGAGTTAAAAGAAATAATTTTAATCACAACTACATACTTTTAATTTAAGTTTGAAATCTGGTCATTTTATTCGAGTTGTTCGGATGGAAAAAAATTATAAAAAATGTATTTAACATTTTTGCCAAAATTTTATTGCTTAAATGGCTTAGTTAGGCTTTAAGGTACATGTCATAGTTAAAAGAAATAATTTTAATCACAACTACATATTTTTAATTTAAGTTTGAAATCTGGTCATCTTATTCGAGTCGTTCGGATGGAAAAAATGTATAAAATATTCATTTAACATTTTTGCCAAAATTTTATAGCTTAAATGGCTTAGTTAGGCTTTAAGCTACACGTTAGAGTTAAAAGAAATAATTTTAATCACAACTACATATTTTTAATTTAAGTTTGAAATCTGGTCATTTTATTCGAGTCGTTCGGATAAAAAAAATTTATAAAAAATTCATTTAACATTTTTGCCAAAATTTTATAGCTTAAATGGCTTAGTTAGGCTTTAAGCTACACGTCAGAATTAAAAGAAATAATTTTAATCACAACTACATATTTTTAATTTAAGTTTGAAATCTGGTCATTTTATTCGAGTTGTTCTGATGGAAAAAATTTATAAAAAATTCATTTAACACTTCTTCCAAAATTTTATAGCTTAAATGGCTTAGTTAGGCTCTAAGCTACACGTCAGAGTTAAAAGAACTAATTTTAATCACAACTACATACTTTTAATTTAAGTTTGAAATCTGGTCATTTTATTCGAGTCGTTCGGATGGAAAAAAATTATAAAAAATGTATTTAACATTTTTGCCAAAATTTTATTGCTTAAATGGCTTAGTTAGGCTTTAAGCTACACGTCATAGTTAAAAAAAATAATTTTAATCACAACTACATATTTTTAATTTAAGTTTGAAATCTGGTCATTTTATTCGAGTCGTTCGGATGGAAAAAATTTATAAAAAATTCATTTAACATTTTTGCCAAAATTTTATTGCTTAACTGGCTTAGTTAGGCTCTAAGCCACAAGTTAGAGTTAAAAGAAATCATTTTAATCACAACTACATACTTTTAATTTAAGTTTGAAATCTGGTTATTTTATTCGAGTCGTTCGGATGGAAAAAATTTATTTAACATTTTTGCCAAAATTTTATTACCTAAATGGCTTAGTTAGGCTTTAAGCTACACGTCAGAGTTAAAAGAAATAATTTTAATCACAACTACATACTTTTAATTTAAGTTTGAAATCTGGTCATTTTATTACATGCTTTTGGGAGGACTATCTATTTGTGTTTGATAAAGCCTATATACGAAATTAAATTTAGGTTTGGACGAGCTATATTTTTAGGGCTGGAGTTAGTTTAGTTTTCTTTGTTTTATTAATAATATGCCTTAAATTAAGAAAAACATTTATTTTAATTTACGATCGATGGTGAATGCGCCGGGCAAATCCGTGGCTGGAAAATCTATGGCTATTTTACCGTTCATACCAAATATTAAAAAAATCATATCTCATAAAACTCCTATTTTATTTTACAAATTTTTTTACTACTTGTTTAAACAATATATCTAGAACGAGCATAGATAGTGAAAATGTTGTCACTCTCATTTGTTAATTATTTAAATAATATATTGCTGTCCCGGGTATAGCACCGTTCATACCAAATATTAAAAAAATCATATCTCCTAAAACTCCTATTTTATTTTACAAATTTCTTTACTAATTGTTTAAACAATACATCTAGAACAAGCAAAGATGGTCAAAATGTTGTCACTCTCATTTGTTAATTATTTAAATAATATATTGCTGTCCCGTGTATAGTACCGTTCATGCCAAATATTAAAAAAATCATATCTCGTAAAACTCCTATTTTATTTTACAAATTTCTTTAATAATTGTTTAAACAATATATCTAGAACAAGCAAAGATAGTCAAAATGTTGTCACTCTCATTTGTTAATTATTTAAATAATATATAGCTGTCCCGCGTATAGCACCGTTCATAGCAAATATTAAAAAAATCATATCTCCTAAAACTCCTATTTTATTTTACAAATTTGTTTACTACATGTTTAAACAATATATCTAGAACGAGCATAGATAGGCAAAATGTTGTCACTCTCATTTGTTAATTATTTAAATAATATATTGCTGTCCCGCTTATAGCACCGTTCATACCAAATATTACAAAAATCAAATCTCCTAAAACTCCTATTCTATTTTACAAATTTCTTTACTAATTGTTTAAACAATATATCTAGAATGAGCAAAGATGGTCAAAATGTTGTCACTCTCATTTGTTAATTATTTAAATAATATATTGCTGTCCCGGGTATAGCACCGTTCATACCAAATATTAAAAAAATCATATCTCCTAAAACTCCTATTTTATTTTACAAATTTCTTTACTAATTGTTTAAACAATATATCTAGAGTATTGAGACAGCAATATATTATTATATATATATATATTATTTATATTTATTGTTTAAATAAAGAACAATTAAGAGTTACAACATTCTGGTGTTTTATACTCACTCTATGTATATTGTTTAATCAATTATTGAAGAAATTTTGAAAATAAAATATGTGGTTTGGGAGTTATGAAGTTTCGAAATTCTGGGGAATCTGTTTCATAATTCGTGTGATGGTGGAGGCGCCAAAATCCGTGGCTATCTTCACATCCGTCTTATTTTTCGCATTAGTTCACCCCGCCTGTTTCCAATTTGCCGTTGACACCACTTTTATAAACAGTTCAACTTAGTAAAAGCTAATAAAGATCATTAAGAATGTGAATTCAATATCATTAGCTGGTTCGGGTCAAATAAATTATCGTTAAATGATTCCAAAACCGTTAATCTTACATTTTCTCTGCGATCAAACATTTCTAGTGAAACTACGTCGAAGTTCCTAGGAGTCTGTCATGATCATAAACTGACATGGCATCATGGAGAAAATGTGGCCCTAAAAGTATGTCGATCAACATTCTTATTAAGAAAATTAAAGCAGAGCCTTTCGCTAACGGCACTGTTCCAGTCCCACCTAACATACAGCATTCTAGTTTGGGGACTCTCTGCTATAATGAAGCGCATCTTCAGGCTACAAAGGTTATATCGAACTTGAAATATCAGCAAGACTGTAGAGAGAAATTTAGGAAATATGGCATCCTAACCCTGCCGTCACTGTATGTGCTCGAATGCCTTATGCATATTCGAAAAAACATATCATCCTACAGTGTCCACGCAGACTTGCATAGTCAAACCTAAGATCAAAAACTAACATTTGTCTCAGGCGGACCAAAGGTATTTAACCTCCTGCCGGTTTCAGTTAAATCCCTGAACAATAAACAATTCCTGATAAATAAGTCCCTCAAATTTATCATTATAAAATAACTTTAAATATTATCGATATTATCGGAAGAGATGAAATTAAACAATTTGTGTTATGTCGAAGAGTGTCCAATATCTTGAACAAGTTTCTCATCTTTCAAGTGGTGAAACATATTTAACTATGATTTAAAAAAGAAAACACTTGGTTAAATTTCACTAATATTTTGGTTTTTTATTTCAACTAGTTTCGACTTTGAGTCATCCTTGAGAATGACTCAAAGTCGAAACTAGTTGGAATAAGAAACCAAAATATTAGTGAAATTTAACCAAGTGTTTTCTTTTTTAAATCAGAGTGTCCAATATCCTTAAATACTATTGCAAAATCATTTAATAATTAAAAATCCTCCATACATAAGAGTTCTACGAGAATTTAAGTTTAGGTCCTATAAATTACTACATCAGTAGTTTTAATTGATCGATAAAATTTTATTTAATATGTTAAATGAAAACAACGAAATTTTGCGAAAAGTAGTGTTTACTGATGAAGTGTTTATATCTTCTTACCTTCTTTAACTAGTATTTTACTGATTAAAAATATAACAGAGGTTGATATATAAATAATACAACAAATTGTGGTTGACATAATTGACAAATTTAATTTATTTTTGACGGGAAGAGTGTAAATTCGGTTGACTATATACCATTAGAAATAGTAGCCAATCACATCGCACTCAATGCTTTGATGCCCCCCAGTACAAATCGAACATAAGAAAATTAACATTGAGTACATTCTAGCATTTTAGGTGTTACATAAAACTCTCTGTGTATATTATTTTAAACATTTTTAAAGATGCGATTTTTATAAAATTCAAAATTAAAATTTTGATTTTGAATAAAAAAAAATAGCGAATTATTGTGTTGTGTATATCATATAAAAGTTCAAGAAAAATGCTAAATAATGAGACCTGTTTTACATTTCTAGCTCAATTTGGAGATCAGTAATCGTAATTTAAAAATTGAGCGATTTGACCCCATTTTTCTGAAATTTAAATGCGAATATCTTCAAAACGGCTTCACATTTAATCTTACAATAAAAATTTTTCTTTTTCTATATAAAGGCAATAAGTTAGAAAAATTTAAAAAAAATCTAAAATTGGAAGTTGATTTGACATGAAATTACCCTTTTTATTATTAATGGTAAAGATTTGGTTAAATGGGCAAAGTTATGCAGTTTTATGTTTCCTCAGATTCCATTAATAAAAAAAAAAAAATGTGGACATGTGCTAGTTATTTACCTTAGTTTGTAGTCACATTGCCTTCAAATCAAAATTTATAATAATATATTGAAGAAAGTGCAAAGGGGCTTCCCTGGTAGCTTTTATGGTCAGCCTATCATCAATATCGATAGATTTTTCATGTTTTCATATAATTCAGAGCAACTTGATTTTTTTAATTATACAAGGTGAAATTAGTAGAGTATCAAATAATAGTATTACATAAGAAGAGTGGAAAGAAGAAATGTACACATAAGTTTTATACTCATGTGTAAATACGCAAGAGCCACAGTAGTGAGTTGTATAATTCTATAATAGAACTCGCGTATAAATAAAATATGCTATAATCACAAATTAGTTAATATTTCACAACTGTGTGTACCCAAATATGACTTAACATGTTTGTATTTTTGAATGTTTTTAACACTGTTTGAATAAAAAAATAAACATGTTTTATAAAAATCACTTGTTTGTTTTGATTAAAACAATACCTTTTTTACAATCCTGATTTTAGGTGAGAATTAACAGAAGTAAAGCTCAGCACGATGCAGCTATAGTAAATTGTCAGTTCAGCATGGCCGTGTTTTCCACAACGGAACGCAAAAAGCGGCCCAGAGGTGACAGAAAATCAACAGAGATGTCCATACACTTACGACAGGCTCTGATTTCTGTGATAAAAACAGAACTTTATCCATGGTCTCAAATTGATGTTTATGTTGAAGTGTTACAAGCTGACGGAGGTAAGTAAAACATGAAATGGTTAAATTAACAAAATATATATAGAATTTAAAAATAATGCATTACTCTAGCCCTTAATTATCATTTGAATAATTTCTTTGTTTGTGTGAATAACCTTACATTAATAATTTAGGTGTATATCCAGCATGTGTAAATGCAGCAACTTTAGCTCTAATAGATGCTGGAATCCCTTTAAAAGAATACGTAGTCGCTTGCACGGCGAGTTTGGCCAACAACGAAATTCCCATGGTGGACATATCGCACCAAGAAGAAATGCTCGGAGGGCCGACGTTGACAATCGCTGCCCTTCCGATGTCCGGGAAGATAGTTTTAATGGAAATGTCCCAGCGTTTCCACCTTGACCACATGGAAAAAGTTTTGAGCAAGGCCCTTCAGGGCTGCAAGGATATCAAAGTGATACTTGACGAAGCTGTAAAAAGACACGTCGAGGACGTTGGGTGTTCAACTGGTTGGGCAAACTCCAGTCATAAAATAAGAAATTAATAATGTGTAGTAATAATAAATTTATTTCTTAATTATAAATAGTATCTGTATAAAACCAGACATATATACATTTAGATTATCAAAATATTTTAAAGTGGAGCCACTTTCATTGGAGATGTATTGTTTACGTGTTTTTTTTTGTTTTGTTAATTTTTGTTTTAGTTTGCAGTAGCATCTGGATGCCTTTCGAGAACCATAGCAACACCCTGAAAAAATAATATTGTTTAAAAATTGTTGGTTAATCTCATTCTTAAAATATGGTTGAAAGTATGTTTGGTCTTATTACTATTTTTATACGAGATTCTTCACAGTAAAATGTAAGCCTGTTAAAGTATTCGAATAATTGAAGTATTTGAATATGTTTTTAACTGAATAAGCAAATTTGAAATAATGCCAGCCTTAATAGCATGTTTTAAACTACACTTCAAATTAGTGTCTTATATGCCTGGCACATGTTTTAAGTTTAAAAGTTTTTTATGTTTTTTTTGCCCAAACCATATTCTCGGGCTTTTTTTAAGTCGAAATTTTACTTCATGCTTAACCAAGGAGTGGAAAACACTTCTTAGACAGCTATTACAACCTTTAATGACAGTACTGATTTCTTAAAGAAAATGGGTAACAAACAATCCTCATAATCCCTGAGCTTCGTTAATTATCTTGTTTATTTTTCTTTAAGAATTTGCTGTTGTCATTAAAGGTTTTAGTAGTTTTCTAACAAGGGATTTCCACTTCTTGACTAAGCATGAAGTAAATATTTCGGGCTTTTCCAAACTCGAAATAAATACTTCATGTACCAGATGTGTGAAACACTGATTTAATATGAAGTTCAAAAAACATGCTTAGGTATTATTGATCTATCATAAAATGAAATTAAAATAAGGATACATCTTTTGATTAATACTAAGAATTTTTAAAACAGAAGTATTTGAATATTAATTTAAAAACATTTAAATTTTAATATTCAAATATTTTAAAAATTTCCAGCATTAGTAAAAAGGTTTATACTTATATGTATGTACCTGTCCGCCAGCAGCGCATGCGGCGATCACTCCAAACTGTCCATCTTCGCGCACCAGTCTATTCGCCGTGTGCATGGCGAGACGTACTCCAGTCGCGGCAAACGGATGTCCTATTGACAGAGATCCTCCCCAGCAGTTGAACTTATTCAGATCGGGTGCTCCAATTTTCTCCTTGCGTTGCATGTACTCCTTGGCGAACCAGTCACTGTCCATTGCTTTCATGTTTGCAATGATTTGTCCCTATTTAAAGATAATATATATTTTTAACTAATTAATGCACAGACTGACTGAAAGTTTTCTTCACTTTGCAACAAATATTGCCTATTTCAAAAAAAGGTTAAAAAAAAAACTTACGGCAAAAGCTTCATGGAATTCCCAAACGTCGATATCCTTCATCGTTAGACCGGCTTTTTCGAGTACTTTAGGTGTGGCATAGGCGGGTCCTAACAATAACTGATCGATGGGGTCTTGTGCTACGTAAGTGAAATCTCTCAAATAAGCCTTCGGCTTCAAACCCAATTGTTTGGCTTTCGCTTCTGACATGATCAAACATGCTGATGCTCCATCAGTCTGTATTTTAAAAAAAGAAAATTGATAAAAACCAATGTATAGAAATCAAAGGACTTATAATTATTAGGTTTATGATATTCTCTTAGTAGGTATAATTAATATACTGGGTGAGTTTTGTTGTTACTTTCTTTGGAGATCTCAGAGAAGGCAAAAATATTAATTAAGTTATAAAGGAAACAATAAACAACTCACCAAGAATGAGGCATTAGCGGCGGTGACTGTTCCATGTGGCTTGATAAAAGCAGGCTTCAACTTGGCTAACTGTTCCGGTGTTGACACCCTGATCCCGTTGTCCTTCACAATTGTCTTATCCACCCCAGATGCCTTGAACGGCAGCAGGTCCGTAAAGAAGCCTTTTTCCTGCGCCTGATGGGCCAGAGTGTGTGACCTGAGTGCATAATCATCCTGTTCCTTCCGGGTCGCATTGAATGAGGCTGCCAGCCTGTCAGCAGAATGACCCATTGTCTCCCCAGACGAGAACTCACTTACGGCCGGAAGTTCGGGCACAAAGAAGGAAGGCCTCAGCGTGGCAAGTAACTGTAATTGCTGCAGAGGGGTTTTGGCTTTGTTGGCACGTAACATGAGACTCCTCATTTTCCTGCTGTGTCTGATCGGGACGTCCGACATGAATTCCACACCGCCGCACACAATTGAATCGAAAACTCCAGCAGAAATATAACCAACAGCTATGATAATAATAATTAGTGTCAGTACTCTAGAATTAAATTATAGATAATAGTGTAAATTGGCAATAACACTGTCAAACAAGTAGGAATGAGCATAATTTTCACAAACTGTGAATAATTGGTATTTAATAACACAATAATGGTTAGTGAACATTTTTTTCACTGAACATTCATTTATAATATTACAATAATTAACTGTAAATGAGAGTAATTTTTATGAATTGTGATTTTATAACATTGCAAAACAATTGCTAATAAAGTGATAGCTAATAACAATAAACTTTATTTGTACTTCTCAGTACATTCATATAATAATAAAACAAGAATATTACTCTAGTGTAACAATCTTGTTGGAAGAACAGAACTCTTTGCTGTTGCAATGGAATAATTAATTAAAATTGAGCATGCAAATGATCAAAAATGGCTATTGTCTTTTGTATTATATTATTTAGCAGATTAAAAGCTAGTTTCTATTCTATAGTAACATTGTTTTTAAGATAAATTAAATATGTATATATTTTTGACATCAGTGAAAAACACTCTTTTAAACTGTGTCAAAGCCAACTATGATTTACATTTAAAAAAATAATTATTTGGCCATAGCTAATAACAATAAACTTTATTTGTACTTCTCAGTACATTCATATAATAATAAAACAAGAATATTACTCTAGTGTAACATTCTTGTTTTATTATTACATGAACGTACTTTGAGAAGTACGAATAAAGTTTATTATTATTAGCTATTACTTTATGAGCAATTGTTTTGCAATGTTATAAAATCAGAATTCATGAAAATTACTTAATATTTAAAAAAAAAAAGTTCAGGCGCCAAGTTTTCTATATTTAGTCCACAGTCAACCTTCTTTGCAGGTTTGGGCTTTTAATTAAAATAATACAAAACATTGGAATGGTTAGAAACAAAATGTGTTTAACACGTTGACTGCCAACTATGAAATATCTCATAGGTTGTTTACTTGTCCAGGACGCCTACTACAAGTTATCTCGTTCCTTCATTAGTTGCCATATTTGTACAGCTATGAGGAAACTCGTAGCATAACAGTGTAAATATGAATAGATGGCCTCAGCAAAGAGAATAAAAAATCAGGTTTGGCTTAAATGAACAGAAAATACAATTATACAAATGTAAATAAAACACTTTTTACTTTGTTTAACCTCTGTATTTTGCAGTTAATTTGGGACTATAGTTTCGACTATCTAGTAGTCATTATCAAATTAAAAGTAAATAAAAATTACACGTTAAAATCTATTTATATGGCTTCGAAGAGAGGGCTGTACAGGGAGGTCTAATTTCGATGTTGCTTATGGGCAACTTGGTAAATATAAAAGTTACAAAAAATCCGATAGCGCAGTCGCGATCTCTTTTTTGAGACTAGGATAATGCCGAAAACAAAAATGCACCATCTTGTTTCTTTCAGAAGTTATAGGGCAAAATCGGGTTTTCTTGATTTTTAACTTTAATTAATTTCTTGCGTAATTTGTAAGATAGACAAAAACTATAAATACCTTCCTAAGGCACTTTTTTGAGTAGAATCTAGTGGCGTAGGCATTTTTTATTCGAGTTATGGCCAATTTTTTTTAAAAGTAAATCATAGTTGGCTTTAATATAGTTGTTAAGAGTGTTTTTTACTGATTTTAAATATATAAAGTTTTGTGAATTTATCTTAAAAAACAGTGTTACTATAGAGTATGAACTAGTTTTTAATCTGCTAAATAATATAATACGGAAGACAATAGCCATTTTTTTATCATTTTCATGCTTAGTTTTAATTATGATAAACATTATAAAGTAAAGGTTTTTTAAATAATAATAATTCTTTTTTGAGTAATAAATGTTTTATTAGGCAAAACATAATTTTATTTTCCAATCTTGTTGGAAGAACAGAACTCTTTGCTGTTGCAATGGAATAATTAATTAAAATTGAGCATGCAAATGATCAAAAATGGCTATTGTCTTTTGTATTATATTATTTAGCAGATTAAAAGCTAGTTTCTATTCTATAGTAACATTGTTTTTAAGATAAATTAAATATGTATATATTTTTGACATCAGTGAAAAACACTCTTTTAAACTGTGTCAAAGCCAACTATGATTTACATTTAAAAAAATAATTATTTGGCCATAACTCGAAAATGTGCTCATAAAATAAAAAAATGCCTACGCCACTGGATTCTACTTAAAGAAGTGTCTTAAGAAGGTATTTAAAGTTTTTGTCTATCTTACAAATTACGCAAGATATTAATTAAAGTTAAAAATCAAGAAAACCTGATTTTGCCCCATAACTACTAAAAAAAACAAGATGTTGCATTTTTGTTTTCGGCATTATCCTTTTCTCAAATAAAGATATCGCGATTGCGCCATCAGTTTTTTTCTAACTATTATATTTACCGAGATGCCCATAAGCAACATCGAAATTAGACCACCCTGTACGTTAGGTCAACCTGGTCATTAAGAAGGGAAATTCCAAGATTAATTCAGGCCTTGTGTACTTCTAGTGCTTCCACTAAATCCATTTTACGACCTTTTCAGCAAAATGAATTACTGAAAGTACATCCTCACCAAAAGTGTGATTCTCTTCTAAAAGGTGGTTAGCAAAGGTGGAACTATTTTGTTTTAATCTAAAAGCTCGCTCGTGTTCTTTTAATCTTATTTTGAATCTACGGCCAGATTGCCTAATGTACACACCTTTACAATTTTCCCAATTCAATTTATAAATACCCGATCTGACCAAAGGATTAAGTTTTGTTTTTAATGTTCAATATTTCGTGTGACTCTAAACAAATGTCAAGAAAAAATAAATGTGGATAGTAGCACATGCCACACTACAACATAGACCGAAATCTGCCCGATTTCAGAGAGCGCCAAAGTAATAATAAGAAAATCAGTGAATGAGACATAACCATCTTCAATGACAGCAAAGCGGTATTAGCAGCATTAGACAAGATCAAAATAATATCTGAACTTATACATAAATGCGTTGAAATGCTGAACGGGGCAGCAGCACTTAACTGCATAACATTAACGTGGACAAAAGGACACAGCAACAGCGAGGGTAACAACAACACAGATAGACTAGCAACAAATCACATGAAGATAAGGCTTATCCCCTCGGTCCTTAGCCAATCACATGCTAGAGTTTAACACTGCGAAACACAGGAAAAGGTGGGAGGACTTCACAACATGCAGTCAAACAAAGACATACTTCTCGGCACCTGACTGCCAAAAAACAAAGAAGTTTCTAAAACTCACAAAATAGAAACTTTATACTCTAACTGGCTACATTACTGGACACTACAGCTTCCAGCATTATTTCGTCAAAATGGGAATCGCCAGTGATGACTTTTGTCGAGGATGCAACGAAGAAAAAGAAACAGCAAGACATACTTCATGAGTGTCCAGTGCTGTCAAAGATAAGAAAGGTACTAAGAGAAGAAGCGCCAAATCATGAAGGACCCGGGATGGCAATGGTCACCCGCACAAATTCTGGCAATTGCCGACAGTGCGGAGCGGGTTTAACCATCAGGGAGGGAGGAACTAGAATGTGCCCGACTGTGGCCTAAGTAAGTGCGACTGAAGCTGCCCTTCCGCCAAACAATCCCCAATCCTAAAATGGCACGATACTGCCCCCTACTTATTAAAAGCATAATCAAAATTTACATTGCTCTAGTGGAGATTTCTAAGCAACGATTAATTTTATTTATCATTGTAATAATTATAGTAAAATACCATTAAGTTCGGAAATTCACATGTTATTTGGGGATAAAAACAAACAACGATTAATCTTTGACAATAATGAAAATAGAGCTTTAAAAATTATACATTAAAGTTTTGCGAATAAATTGACACTATTTTTTTATTTCAAAAAAATGTTTCCTAAATTAAATATAAATCAATTAATAGAACACTGTCAAATGTTCACATAAATCCGTGAAATACTTTCATAGGAAACATTATTTCTTCTTCATATTGCTTTAATTTATTAAACTAATTATTATAAACATGTTGTATTAAATAGATTGATCTAACTATTTAATACAACATGTTTATAATAATTAGTTTAATAAATTAAAGCAATATGAAGAAGAAATAATGTTTCCTATAAAAGTATTTCACGGATTTATGTGAACATTTGACAGTGTTCTATTAATTGATTTATATTTAATTTAGGAAACATTGTTTTGAAAAAAAAATAGTGTCAATTTATTCGCAAAACTTTAATGTATAATTTTTAAAGCTCTATTTTCATTATTGTCAAAGATTAATCGTTGTTTGTTTTTATCCCCAAATAACATGTGAATTTCCGAACTTAATGGTATTTTACTATAATTATTACAATCAGATCATAAATGGATTAATGAGTAATATTATGCTAACTTAAATTACTAATTATATGATACGTAATTGAAAAGAAAAAAGATAACCTCATTATTAAGATCTAAGCCAACTATGACATCTATTTTAAAAAATCCAACTTTGTATTGTATCTTGGTTATTAATGAAGATACTAATAATCCGTTTACCTCATTCCATTCTCCTCAAAAAAGTGCTACGAGAAGATGCAACTCCAATTTTAATAAAATAATAACTGAGATATTAATAAAAATCGAAAATAATGGCTATAACTCGAAAACAAAAGGCGATAGCCAAGTTTTGTTTTCACTGATGAGTTTGTCTTGAAAAAAGAGATCGAAGATGTGCCATCCATTTTCTCTATCTACTAACTTAGATTCCCTATAGTAACACCCAAATGTGACCACCCTGTACTTTGAGATTGCCTTGACCAAATCATTTACACAACACATTGAAATCACATAAATCTCTATCTTTTTCATTGCTTAATAATAAAGAAGAACATTCTATTAGTGTTGTTGCGAATACTAAATTACACATTGAATTTTAATGTTAAATATAAATCGAGTTATGACTACTAAAAATAGTAGTCAATAAACTCAACAAACACAAAAAACAATTTTATTTCCCGTCTCTTTTCTTACCCTCTTTCACCTCTTGTGCTTTTTTTCTTAAGGGTAAGTGAGATTTGATGCGTAAATCGGGCGTGTCTTAGTCGAGCTCGCACCAGCAAGGAGCGATCATGTCAGACACGAGCATGTATATTAATAGTTAAGGCAGCCTTAACTTAAAACTCAATAATATTAAATTATAGACAAAATGATGTTTTTTCACGAATTGCAGTAGTACGTGTATTTCAACATATCTGTAATATATCCTTGATAAATATGCACTTTTTAATTATTTTTTGTTTTGCGTTTGAAAACAGATAATGTTTGGTAAAATTCACAATTTGATAACCTCTCCAACTCAAAAACATATAATGTTTGAATTTACTTTTTGCTGATAGTTTTAAACAGTGCAAATAAATCTTAATTTACTCATATCAACAAAGTAATAATACATTATGTCACGAGAGTGGTATGCAGCATATTACATATGAGCGGATATGTTGCACACGAGCCACGCAGCGGCGAGTGCAGTATTCCGCGAGTATGTAATCGCCATACCACTCGAGAAACGTACCAAACTCTACCTACGCTCTAACAAAATAAACAATGAGCATGAAAGAACAACTTATTTATCCAATAATTTTAGATAGTAATATGACATTGATGAAAACTAAATTACTACTTGATCAATGTACATCAAAGAAAATCCATTTGGTTGTGTGGTAATCAATCAGCTGTTAAGCTGTCAGCAAGTAATGTACTTGTCAAAGCTATTACGTGCATGTGTAGGTAATGTCAATCATAAGCGTCACGTTGACAGTGTGGAATGATGCGGTTACTAGATAGGGCGTAGGTAAATAAACATAACATTAATAAGAAAAACATGGCTAATTTGATCATTACAATTTTATAATCAAACTAATGAACCCACAAAAGCCACACATTCGGAAAATGTCTCCCATTTCCCCCCGCGGATCCACACCTGCATCTAAGTGTTAACATATTTTCACCATGGAAAAGTGAAGAGTAAAAAAAACAAGTATACAGGGTGTCCCATTAGTGCGGTCTCGGAAGATATCTCAGCTCTCGTTAAAGATAGAAAAAAAATGTTTTTACCAAATTTGCTTGATTTTAAGAGCTGCATAACCTAAAATTATTTTCAAATATACAGGGTGTCCCATTATTCCATACTTAATACCAACTTTGTTATTTTAAATGGAACACCCTATATATTATTTTTTTATTTGATCCGCCTTTAAATAACCTACACAAAGATATATCATTATTGGCACTTTAGGTTATTTGTTACTTCAGAAAAAAATATTTTTTGAAAATTTTGGCAGTTTTAGTACTTTACTTAAAAATTCACTGTGTCCTTATTTTTTAAGATATCAGTCTGTAATTTTACACACATATGCAGTAAAGAATGCTCTATCCATTGACTATAACACATTATAATATTACTTATAAAACCTAATAAAAAACTACCTTCTAATATTTAATATTTAAAATGTACATAACTTCATTTTCTTAAATGGGACACCCTATATTTCTTTACTTTATCAGATCCGAAATGAAAAATGCTTTATTTTTTGTATACCCTATATTTGACAGAAAAATGTTAATATCTCCAAAACTAATGAAAATAGATAAAGGGTATGATATACAAGAAATAAAGCATTTTTTATTGCGGATTTGATAAAATAAAAAAATATAGGATGTCCCATTTAAAAAAATGAAGTAATGTACATTTTAAATATTAAATATTCGAGAGTAGTTTTTTACTAGGTTTTATAAGTAATATTAAAATGTGTTATAGTCAATGGATAGAGCATTCTTTACTGCATATGTGCGTAAAATTTCAGACTGGTATCTTAAAAAATACGAACACAGTGAATTTTTTAGTAAAGTACTAAAACTGCCAACATTTTCAAAAAATATTTTTTTTAAGTAACGAATTACCTAAAGTGCCGATAATGATATATCTTTGTGTAGGTTATTTAAAGGCGGATCAAATAAAAAAATAATATATAGGGTGTTCCATTTAAAATAACAAAGTTGGTATTAAGTATGGAATAATGGGACACCCTGTATATTTGAAAATAATTTTAGGTTATGCAGCTCTTAAAATCAAGCAAATTTCGTGAAAACATTTTTTTTCTATCTTTAACGAGAGCTGAGATATCTTCCGAGACCGCACTAATGGGACACCCTGTATATTACAGATGGGCTTAACTGCTCCTTTTGAATCACTGTGCTACTTGTGATTGGTACTTTTTAATATCAGTGATTTTAAATTGTGACTGTGATTATGGTTGGTAATCACAAATACATAGCAAGTTAGAATTTCCTTATTGTTTAAATTTCAAGTTAGTGTTATACTGAAGAAACACAATTTTTAACAACGATAAATAATGTGGTTTATTAAAAAACATAATTTTATTAAAAAATAGTAGTAATCAAAAAATAACAGAATATTTAAGTCTTTAAAATGGAATTATAGTACCAAAATGAACAAACAAAATTATAATTTAAAAATATTACCATTTGCATGATCTGTTCTGACAAATGATTCCTCCATTCCATAATGATTAAACTAATCAAGTAATAATATTTAACTTACGTTTTGTTTAGATATGGTTGTATTTCTCACTAACAAAACTGTTGGATTGTTTAAATGGTTTCTCAATGGTAGTGCTTCTTTTGTGAGACAATTTAGATTTGCACATTTTACAGTGTGTAGCATTTGCATCTATCACTCTAAACAAGAAAGTTCACTGATTTTTTTTTCTTTTTGAATTAGACATTTTAAAATTCGATAAAGAATATACAAATACTGGATACTATTTGGAAAAAAAAAAATAATTTCAGGGAATTCCGTACTGATTAGGTACAGGGCCAGATGTGTTTTTAGAGAAATGTAATAACTATGATGATGTACAATTTAAGCCAAACGTCATAAAATTTCGGCAAGTACCACAATGGCCGAGTGAAAAAGTCGTTAGACTCAACCAGGCGATCACGGTGAATTAAAGGTTCGATTCCAAGCGGGGCAAAAGAATTTTTCTTACGAAATCATATTAATGGTTAATAATTATTTGTCGGTAAATTGTTGTTTGAATTTATTTCAATTTTATCTAGTATATTATGGTATTTTTATAGAAAATAGATCTCATTTTTTGTTTAAATAATTATATAAAATTTAAATGCTAATGAAGTCTTAAAACAACAATTTTATAAATAAAAGGGAATATAATGTAATGCATATAAAACGATATTTTGAAATTTTATCACCTATTGTCTTCTTATAATCACTTATAAGTAACAGTCGCAATTTAAGTAGCAAGCACTGTTTAGGTAAAAGTACGGTTAGAGTCATAACTACTTTTTAAGTAACAATCACAGTTTAAGTAACAGTTGTGATTTTAAGTAGCAATTACATTTTAAATCACAGTCGCAGTTTAAGTAGCAATCACAATTTAAGTAACATTTCTGATTTTAAGTAGCTATCACGTTATAAGTCACTGTCAGTTTTGGTAGCAATCACAGATTAAGTAGCAGTCGCAATAACAGTCACAGTGAAATGCTCAGCAGTTTAGTAGCAGTTGCAATTTTTAATATCAGTGAAAAATCACTGCTACGTGAAACATCGTCCATCCTTTTTAAATAAAAATGGAAACAAAAATATTATAAAATCTAAGGGCAGCCATCTTGTTGTAATGAGTAGATGAAACATTGCTGTATACAAACGTTTAGTTTGCCAGCTATTGACGATGCTACTTTACTTAATGGACATTAGATGGCGTTTACATTTTCGAACATATATTCGGGACTATACTGATGATGGCGTTGAAGCCTGAAACGCGTATATAGTTATCCTGCGAATGAATGAGTACTGAACACAAATTCATATTCTTGATATTTGTATTCTATAAAATAAAGCTCTGTTGTAGACGAACGATTTTACTGAATACAAACGTTTAGTTTGCCAGCTATTGACGATGCTACTTTAGCCTGAAACGCGTATATAGTTATCCGGTGAATGAATGAGTACTAAACACAAATTCATATTCTTGATAAAACAAACAAAAGTTGGCCATTGTTTTTTTTTTTTTCAAATTATTTAGAAGGTAAATGAATAAAAATATGCTAATTAGAACACTAAATAACGTTGCCAACTTTGCATGGAACCATTGTGAACACTTTTTGTGATTTTTTTTGAGAAGTTTATAATAGTCCAGTCAGAGATGAAAATACCACCTAACCTCTAAAAATCGACCGAATTAGCTGAAAATTTGTGTGCATGTCAAGTACTGGACTCTGGAAAGTTTACCATTCCTACCCTCGGGCTCGCCCAGAAAAGACGGAAAACATCGATTTCCCACAAATTTGCACACGTATAAAAAAATGTTTTCAAAACAAATGCAGCTGAGAGGATTTTGATTAAAAAAGATTCTTAGCACATTTTTGAAAAATGTTTTGAATTTCAGTTGCGCGTGTGAATTGACACATTTGAGCAAGCGCATAACAAGTCGACGGTAGAAATTCTATAACTTTTGTTCGCAGTGTCCCACTGGAAAAACAACAAATGTGTTTTGAAGGGGAAGAGTTCAGCTTTCTTGTAGAATAATTATATTTTACCATAGATGGAGTCCGATTCTACAAATCTGCTAATTAAATGAATGCTGCGAGATTATGGCGGGCTTTTATGATTTTTAATGCTAGGCCATGAGGTGATTACATTGTTGAAAAGCTCAGAAAAATTTCTATAAAAAAGAATTCATAATTTTTTTGGCGCTATTTAAAAAAAAAAAAATGGCGGATGACGCCATTAAGACAAGATGGCCGCCCTCAAAAAAAACTTTTACAGGCAGACATCTTTTTTCAATTTTATTAAAAAATAAAGCCGCTATTTGAGACCTTTTTTGTGGGACACGCGGTATATTTCCAACAATCGAAAAGTGAAGAGCAATAAAAAAATCAATTTATATTTCCACAGTCAAAAAGTAAAAAGCGGAAAGAACCGATTTTTATTTCTACCATTGGTACTTGCCAACGGTGGAAACAAGAATCTGTTTTTTTAGCAAAAAAAAAATGTCTACATAACTTCACAATCAGTAACAAATGGCAATCATGAAATTTCCCATAGATAACACTGTTTTCTAAAATGTCCCTAGACTTTTCGGTATGATTTAAATTTAAACTACATTTCCCCTACATGTAGTGACATTTATATTCAGTTACCATCACTGGTAAATTTTTATTTAAACATAACTTTAAAATTATCTGTTAAATTTACCTATAGTTATCAGGGTTATCAGGTTGTTGACACTAATTTTGTAAATAGCTCTTGATAATTTGATTATTATATTACAGTAACTCAATACAAATGATAATGATAATTACTTCCTTTTTATCATTATCATTTATTTAGAATACACACGCACACACTTGAGAATTTTTAATATGTACCTACTACATTTTACACTGAAGGTCAAACTGAAATCATTTTTAAAGTGTTTCATTCAGTGTTTTCTTCAAAATTTTATTAAAATTAAATAAAGATGAATCAAAATAAAAGTAAATTATAGCTAACTCTCAGCTTGGTCAAGTTTGGTCTTAAATAATTTTTTTTTAAATGAAAGATTAATGTATATACCTGTTGTCATGGCAACATTAGAAGAAATACAAGCCAAAGTCACTGTGTGAGAAGGGATCTTGTCGCTGTAGCCGGCGGCCAACGCAGCTTCCCTGGCAATGTTCGAAGTTTTCACTTCTTGGATGACTGTGCCATAAACGATGTATTCGATTATGTCTTTTGAAATTCCGGTCTTTTTAGCAATTCCCCTGTAAATACACAGATAATTAAAATAACTCCAGTAAAATTCATTTCTACCTGTCCACTTTCTAGAGTATATTTTCCAAATTTGTACAGTGTAAAATGGTTTGGATACAAATCTATTAATACTTTAATAAAATAAAACACTTTAACTTTGTTTGTATAACACAATATTTTTTATTTTTGTGACTGCAGTTTCGGCAACTCAACTTGCCATTATCAAATGGAGTGATTAAATTACGGTATGGTACAGGTATATATAGAAGATTGGTTATTTACAAAATAGTATTAAAAATGGGGGTATATACTAAATAAACCTGGTCGTTAATTAGGGGAATTTCCGGATTAGCACGGGCCTTCTGTATTTCTAAAGATTCTAAAAGGTTAATTTCTCGACCCTTTTCGGCATAATGAATGATCTTAAGTACATCCTCGCCAAAAGAATGGTTTTCATCGATGAGGTGTTTAGCGAAATTTGATTTTTCTGATTGATTAAGCCGAAAAGATCGCTGATGTTCTTCGAGACGAGTGCTAAAATTACGACCAGATTGACCTATGTATATTCCATGACAATCGGGACAAACAAGCTTATAAATACCGGATTTGCTAAAATTACATTGTTTTGTTTTATTATTAAAAATGTGGTTTTCTGTTTTACAAAATGTTTTAAAAGCTATGTTAGTATTATGTTTCTTAAGGATGTTTTTAATTTGTAGGCTGATATTACCAAAATAAGCAATTGATCGAAAAGGTGCTTTCTGTATTAAAGGATTTTCTGCATACAATTGTTTCTGAATTATCCTAAAATTTGTTTTTTCCACATGTTATTTATTAAGTTGGAGTTGTAACCATTATTAGTTGCAATCTTTTTTATGGTGTTCATTTCGTTGTTTACCGAGGTAGCTGATAAAGGGATGCTTAAGGCTCTGTGGATCATTGAGTTGAAAGCGGCTGTTTTATGTTTAAGGGATGAGGGAGTCTGTAAAGGTGGGTTTTCTAAAAATATCAAAAGAGAATGTGTTATTAACTCTAGTTATGGAAATATCTAAGTATTTTATATTGTTGTTAACTTCTGTTTCTGCGGTGAATTTAATTTTAGGGTGAAAATTGTTAATAAAATCTAAAAAGTGTTTTAATTGTCTATCTGTGCCTACAAAACAAGCTAGGATATCATCGAAATAATGATGCCACATTATGATGTGTTTATGGGCTAATGGTGAATTAAAGATTTTTAAGGTTAAATTATGCATGAATATCTCTGCTAGCAAGGGGCTCAAGGGGGAGCCCATTGCTAGACCTTGTGTTTGTTTGTAGAATTTACCTTCAAAAGAAAAATAATTATTATTTAAAATTGTATTCAGTAAGTTTAAAAATTCGGTTTTTATGGTGATGTTGACGTTGTTTTCATCAAAAGAGCTTTCTATTAATTTAATGCATTCTTGTGGAGGTATATTTGCAAACATATTTGTTACGTCAAATGAAACCAGTTTGTAATTCGATTGAAGTTTGAAGTTTGTTAGTTTATTTGTTAGGTCTACGGAATTTTTAATTGAATAGGGGTCACTGAAGTTTATTAGTTCTCTGTATAATGAATTTAATTGAATAGAAATGGTTCGGGCGGGAGAATTAATGTATGAAACTACTGGGCGGATTCATTCTCTTTATGAATTTTTATTAAACCATACAGCCTGGGAGCAATTGGATTCATGGGAAGTAGTGTGAATGGATTCAACTGGGAAAAGATTTGATTACAGTTATTAGTAAAGGATTCAAGGGCTTTTTGAAAATTGTTCGTGGGATCCGATTTTAACTCAATGATCACCGAGTCATTTAAGAAGTTATTGACTTTCTCTATGTAAACAGGTTTCTCTAGGATCACTACTGAGTTGCCTTTATCAGCTTTGGTTATAATTAAGTTGTTCGATTTAGTTTTATTTTTAATTCATCTAACTACAGACTGATCTGTGGTTTTTAAGAGAGCACCTTTCTTAATTATTTTTGCTATTTTATGTTTAGTTAAGTCACAATTTGTAATGTCCTTAAGGGCAAATTCTGATTCATAATTCATTAATACTTTGTATTTGTAAAGTGTGATTAAAAGTGACTGTCATTCAATTTAACCACATACTCAAGCCCACCCAGAGAAATATACATGCCCGCGACAAGGTCTGGGTCCCCCTAAAAAATCAAATATTTTTAAAATGAACAAAATTTATAAACCCCGGGTTCTTTAACACTTAAAGGCTGACCCGTTTCCAGGGTTTTCCCCAAAACTTACTGCTAGAGCTAGAGAGGGTTCCCTTTCATCTAAACCATAGGTTCTCAACGTGGGCAATAACGCTCCCCTGTGGGCATTTGAGACTTTCAGAGGGGCAGTAGAAAACCCAGAGAAAATTAGAGGAGGTATAATATTACACGTTTAAATATAATCGTGGCAATAGCTGTTTCAGATTCGCGACAGATGGTAAGTAAAAAAAAATTGTAGGGCTCTAGAAAAAAAAAAACTTAAAGTAGTGGGCAAAATAAGGTTGAGAACCTATGATTTAAACTTTAAAAAACCGCAGTATTATTTTGGTTGTACTGTTTTAATGAAAAAGGATATTATTATTATACAGAGTCCGCCAGAAAAATGTATACACTTTAAGGAACAAAAACTATTTGTTGTGAGTTTCTTTTAGGTGTAAATAGTAATCACACATGTAGTACTGTCTTTAGTTAAGCACATGGTTACTTTCGATGTTCAAAAGAGTTGAAATTATCGAAAATGTAAGATCCCTCTTGCTGGCTACAGCCTTGTAGGTACTGCTTAACTGCAGACTGTACTACATGTAAGATCAATTCTTAAATGAAAACAAACCCATAATTAATAGTTTTCGTTTCTTAAAGTGTGTACACATTTTTCTGGCAGACTCGGTATTATTATAAAACCCATATGTTATAAGAACATTTAAAAAACGGACCCATTTTGTTTAGGCCAGTTGTCAACCCTTGTCGCCGGCCCGGCTCATGGTTATTGTTTAAGCTAATTGTGATGGCAAATTAATGCTTTTCTTGTTGATTACAAAATGTGATAACATTAATGTGAAATGAACAGTTACAAAACTTACAACAAAGCCTGTCTGGCCAAATCATGTGGCATGAGCTTCGAATAATCTGTTCCCGATAAAAGGAAAGGTGTACGCACTCCATCCACTAACACTACATTTTTCCCCGTCCTGTCCGGGATGGATTTCTTTGCATATAACGCTGTCCCGGTGGTTAAACATTTTGCACCTGTAAAGTAGTTGTCACATCAGTAAATCAATTAATGGTCACGTTCAGAGAATTAATATTTGTACTGCAGCACTGTAGCTGAACGAAGAAAATGTCAAATATATGTTTTGCTGCTTAAGTAAAACGTTCAGTAACTCCGCTTTAATAAACTGGTGCAGCAGTTCCCTGAACGCAAACAATGTTTTGGGAATTAATAGCATTATAACTATTACTAAAAGTATTCACGTTTATGATACACATCAGGTTACACTATTTTTATACAGATAACCTCAATTAAATATTTCGTTTAATTACGAGGGTTGCGAATTTTCGAAATAAAATGCGTTTGCCACAAAAAGCGTCTTACATTTGGACTTTGAAACGTTGAAATTAGTCCAGTTTTGAGATTGATTGAATCTTTCGAGGCTTATAAAAAAAATAAATCACTCACCGTTTTGCTGCAAGGCCAATTGCAGAAATCCCGGTGTCTTGACGGTGTTTTTTACTAAAAACTTTGCCATAATGAGATTTTATTCAAGGAAGGTCTGAAACACGGAATCCCACACGTTAACGCACTTTAACTTGAGTGGAAAAACTGAGGTACGGGAACGTGTGGGGACATTCATTAAATCCGCGGTGAATGTGAAACTTTGGACCGCTAATAGCGCCATCTGTACACCAGCCACAGCACTGCCAATAAAAAAATTACTTTTTTGTAAATTTATTTCTAGATGTGCAAAGTCTAATCTCGTCGAGTATTATAGTTTGTTTTTACTAATAATTGGCAAATGTATGAGTCAGTAGACAGATAAATCCAGTTATCGGGTTATAACAATCGTTTTCGTCGTTATCGCAGCCTAATGAGTTTGCAAAGATAAAGATTTTTCTGTGTATAGACCTTGTTGACATTTGTACGGAACTCTATTTATTCTATACACAAAAAAGCATTACAATACAATCGTTTTACATAAAGTAGAATTCGGGAGAGGTGTCCTATGACTCATTGGTTTGGAATGTGCGGTTCAATTTGTATGAAGAGTATGTCGACAGTAGTATCAGCAACGGTTTTTCCTAGCCGCGTCAATTTTGACGTTACATGGCAACGTCATCACGTCACGTCAGCTTAGATTCATAATTCCTTCTGACTATCTGGAGAATATATACATGGATTTTCATTAATAGTACACTGCCCACTGAACAAAAAACAAACAAATAACGTTTTACCAAATTGTAGCAACATTAAACGTTGTTTTAATGTTGATGAAACATTACTTAAATGGATTTGCTCGGTGGGTGTGATTAAAATTAACTTAAAGAATATGTTATAATTTGAGCTAGACAATTTTAATATTCTTCTTTTAGTTACGTGAAGTGTTTTGTAATAATTAAATAATTATTGTAGTATTTTCTTTCTTCACTCATTAGTTTTATTTACTAAATGTACATTTCGAACACTATGTGTTCATTCTCAACAGTAATACAATTGACAAATATGTTCATTTTATTAATTGACAGTGTCACTTAAACACAAATTTCAAGGAGGGGATTATTTAGGGGGCTTAAATCGAAATTTAGAGTAGCTTATCTATATTTTTAAACATATAATTAGAAGAAGATCAGAAATAAGTTCGTTACATAGAAAACGTTCAGATTTAGAGAACAGAGCATACGAACTTCATTTAAAACTCGCAAAAAATACAACATCAGGTGATAAATCATTACAGAAAATAGAAAATGTTTTAATTACAAAAATTAAAAAGAAATCAATCCCAATTCAAGACAAAATAAAAAGGTTAGTAAATGAACAAATTCAGAAAAAAAAAATAAAGAGGAATGTCAAATTATTCAAACATTAGTGTATAATAATTCTAACGAAGAGTTTACGAACGAAGAAATGAACTTACTACGTAAAGAAATAAAACACTCAGATTAAAAACATTTCCAAAAGAAGAGGTAATTAACGATTTAGAAACAGCTTCATCACTACTCAAACAGGAAGACGCTACAGCTTTCCGAATTGCTGCAAAAAAAAATCAAAAAAATTATCCAAAAATATAAAGATTTTCGACCAATAAAATCCAATAGTGACCTGAAAACCGCAAAATCATTCAAACAAAAAGACGTGTTTTACTTAAAATCAGACAAAGGTAATGCTATTGTGAAAACTAAAAAAAAAACAGATTACTGTCAATATGTAAATTTAATGCTTGAGATCGGGACCTTACATAGAGCAAACAAAAAACCCATTAAATAAATATATAAATAAAATTAATAATTCTTTAAAAAGCGCAACATCTCTAATTGATAAACATCTTGCATTTAAATTAAAAATAAAAACCCAAAACTATCTAAATTATATTGTCTCCCGAAAATCCATAAACCTGGAAATAAATTTAGACCAATAGTATCAAATATTAACTGAACTACATATAACCTAGCTAAATGGCTCGTGAAGGAATTTTTTAAAATTAGTAATTAAAAACGATTTTTCTGTGATAAATTCAATAGACCTAGCAAAAAAATTACGAAATGTTAGAATTAACTAGGACGAAATGTTTGATGTTGATGTTGAATCACTTTTTCCAAATATTCCAATTCAAGAAACATTAGAGATTTTAAAAAACTTACTAATAAAAAATTCTATACAAAATGAAAAAATAATTGAATACATTAATCTAACAAAGTTAGTGATGGAATGTTATACATTTGAATTTAACGACAAATTTTGTAAGCAAACTTTTGGAACCACAATGGGCAACCCGCTATCTCCTTTTTTAGCCAATATTATCTTAAATCATTTAGAAAATCTAGCATAAAACTTATTACAAAATTTCCTTAGAGTGTGGTTTAGGTATGTTGATGATATTTTGGCAATAGTTAAAATTACCACAAATATAAATTTATTCATATCCGAAATAATTTTTTTTTATCCAACAATACATTTTACTTATGAATCAGAAAGAAATGACAAAATTCCTTTTCTCGACTTAATGATAACAAAAAATAATGTTAAATTAGATTTCAATGTATATAGAAAAACAACGCATACCTTTAATTACATTCACTCAAGTTCAAATAGCCCATATTCTCATAAAATGGCATGTTTTAATAGCATGATTTATAGACAAACTTCAGAAGTAAACAGAAAAATTGAATTTGATTTTATTAAAAAAATTGAAAAATCATTAAATTATTATGAAAACACAATTAAAAATTTGATAAATAAACATTTAAATAAATACAAAATTCACTGTGCAACTCGTTTAGAAATTATTAAAATCCCAAAAAGTAAAAAAAATTTAGATTAATTTACGAACCAAATTTATGTTTATTAAACAGTGTTTTTAAGAAATTTAACATTACTCCCGCGTATTATTCACAAATTAAAATAAAATCAATTCTAGGGAGCACTTTCAAAAAAGTAAATGATTTGGAAAAATCCGGTATCTACTCAATAAATTGTAACAATTGTGATAAAGTCTATGTAGGACAAACAAGACCAAATTTGTTAATTAGATATAAAGAACACATATACCATTTAAATCATTTAACCCCGATAAATCTTCCGTAGCACATCATACCTTAAATACCGGGATAAATTTAATATAAATAATGTTAAATTGTTAAAAGAATCAAATTTTATAAACTAGACATGTTAGAAGCAATTTATATGTTTAAAAATAGAGATAAGCTACTAAATTTCGATTTAAGCCCCCTAAATAATTCCCTCCTTGAAATTTTTGTTTGAGTGACACTGTCAATTAATAAAATAAACATATTTGTCAATTGTATTACTATTGAGAATGAACACATAGTGTTCGAAATGTACATTTAGGCCCAGTATATTCATCTGTTCAATAAAGTGTTCGTTAGTTATCTATTCAGTAAATTTATAGGTCACCTTTAAGTAATTTGGGTATATTCATCCTATTTTATGGGTCACTTAACTATTGAACAAGTAAGAAAAAGATAGCGGGATTATTTAGTTTTTCAAGGTTGACACCACTGTTTGTTTGGGTGATTTATTAATGCATTTGAAGTTGCGAGTGACAGTAGTGCTTGCGGATAAATTGTTAACAAATTTAAGTTTGTTTTCTCCATTAATTCAAGATATGTCCAAAACAGGTAAGTCCTATATGTACAAATAAATGAATACAAATTAACTTATCGAGGTATCTTCTGTGCTAATATAATTAAAAATATCATTTAGGAAATAAACGTCAGCGTTCTTCAAATTTCACCACCAATGAAACAGAACACTTGGTGAATGAGGTATTAAAACGGGCTTCTGTAATTGAAAATAAGAAGACGGATGCAATTACATGGAAGCAGAAGGAAAAGGCTTGGCAGGAAATAACAGAGGTTTTTAACACCCTTACCGCTGGCAATAGGACTGACAAAATGTTGAAGGCGAAGTATGATGCCATTAAAAGGACAATCAAACAAAAACACAACAGGATGAAGACTGAGATATTCAAAACAGGAGGTGGTGCTGCAGAAATAATCGTATATACTCCCTGGGAGGAGAAACTTCTCCGATTAATATCGTTAAGTGTAGAGGGTCTTCCAAGTGCGAATGACTGCGATACAGGTACGTTTTCATATTTTTTTGTATTTTATATTTTTATTTGCATTTACAAAGTCGAAAGGGTAACCTTATAGAAGAAAAACTTACATGTAGTGTACAACTTTAAAACAACATTTAAACAAAGTGTTATTTTATTTTAATTTTGTGTTGGAAAATTTAATTATTTTACAATTCTTTAGTAAAGTTAATTATTACAAATAGAAATCCTACAGTAACCGAATCAGCATTTTTTAATTTTCTGTTTTAGTGGAGGAAACAAGTCAAGAAGTGTTTGAAATAGAACATTTCAAAGATGCCTTTGAAATAATGGGGGAAGTAGAAGTAGTTCCTGTGGGAACTACATCTTCTTCTACTATGTTAATAGAGAAAAAAAATATATTTCAGGAAGATGGCGAGACATCGAAGAAAGGTATAATAGAAACTTATTAATTGTTAACATAAAATCATTTTTACACTTATACAATTTTTGAATTTTTTTGCAAAAATAATACTTAATTGCTGAATATTTGTCCTTTATTTTAATAAAAAAATTATATAAAAATTTCTTTCTTAATACCTGTATGTAATAATAGTGACCCCTCTAAAATTGATTACAGATTCTAATTGGGATACTTGGACCCCTTCGACATTGAAAAATCCAATTAATAAAAAATTAAGAACACCTCTACGGAAACGTGATCATGTAAATAAATATAATGATTATTTATGATAAGATAAATTCCTTGCAGCTGCCAAGGAAGGAATTAATAGATCTTCAACGTAAAGTTGCCGAAAAAGAGATGGAAAAGTTAGATTTAGAAATTGCAAATCTTCGCAAAGATGAGAGAAGAAAGGAGACCGAACACCAATTAAGAATGCAATTTGCAACAGAAGAACATAACATGAAAATGAAGATAAAGAAAATAGTATGAAACTTTGTTAGCACCCATCACAATGTTTTTGGGAATAACAGCAAAATTAAAAAAAAGTATTTTAAGTTATTTTCAATAAGTTTTTATTTTATTGAATTGCCAATGTAAATAGATGTGATGATAAAACTTTGATAATCATTATTTTATCGACCTTACAAATTTCTAAAATAGTTTAAAAATTCAGCACGATAAACATTATTATTATTATCATAAACAATATTTTCCTCCATTTCCTGTATATTCTCATTTCCTAGAAGCCTTTCATTATCTTCAATTGCATTGTTTCTGGCAATGTTATGCAGGACAGCTGTTGCAACTATTATATTTTGAATCGTTGGTATTTTACACCTCATACCAATTGAAAGGCAAGGAAATCGCCGTTTCCAAATCCCGAACGTTCTTTCCACTATACCTCTGGTTCTAATATGTGCCTCATTGAAAAGGTTTTCTACATTATTTTGCGGATTGATAATTGGTGTCATTATATATTGTCTTAAGGGGTATGCACCTTCACCTAATAATACACTATTTCCAAATTCATTCGCTTCAAACCTTTGCTTTACATATGAATTGTCAAAAATATTGGCATCATGCGATGAGCCTGGCCATCGTGCAACAATATCTCTAATCTTGTAGTTGGCATCAGTGATACATTGCACATTTAAAGAAAAAAATCCGTTTCTGTTTCGAAAAACTTCTTCATTTGGTCCTCCTAAAAATTTCTATTGCATTATATTATACCTTTCATAAAGTACTCTGAAGTGCAGTCGTACCTGGGCTTTGAATTTTTATATGTGTGCAATCTATCGCACCAATTACTCTAGGAAAACGAGCAATTCTCATAAATTTTACTTGCTCGCTGATTCTCTGTTCCTCTGTGGAAGGCATATTTATAAACTGTTGTCTCAAAGCGGCTATTTCACTGGTAACTTTTTTTATAATTTTTGCTGCAGTTGTTTTGTGAATATTTGCAAAATCCCCAACAGTCACATAAAAACCGCCCGTAGCATAGAATCTCAGCGTCAATAAAAATTGTTGTAAAGGTGGAATTGGATTATTCCTAAAATAATTGATTACTTCTATGCACTGCACATAATAACGTAAATTAATTTACCTATTTGATTCATGTAGTAGCCTTTCTTCGATTAGAGCTAAGGTTTCCAAAACTGAAGTTTTGGTCAAACGGAACCGCTGGAAAAAATCCAGGTCATTCCAGCAATTTAAATTATCCCATTGATGATACCGATTTTGAGTATTATATGGTCTGCGATTTAAATTACCACCAATCTCGTCATCAATTTCATCAAGAATAAGATTGATATCATCAATTACATCCAATTATAAATATAATATCCGTCATAAGTTGAGGTTATGATCTGCTCTGTAACTTTTACCGAGAAGTCAAAGTGATGTATAAGTTTATGTTTTCCGTAACCTAAATTTACTGACAAGATGCCACTAATGGAAGGTGAATATACGTTTACAGATGACAATCTCATCTTTAACGTTACTGAACACTTTATTGGTAGGTGAATATACTGGCCCTTAGTAAATAAAACTAATGAGTGAAGAAAGAAAATACTACAATAATTATTAGACAATTTTAACTGGATCTTTATTCAGGTAAGAAACTAAGCCGCTAAATTGTGAGATTGATCTTCTGAGCTTCTTAGCATGTACCATCAGTGGAAAAAATGCTTTGTTTAGTGTGTGTCAAACTTTGGACCTCTCATTTCCTCTCATTTACATATGTTTATTGTCACTTCATATTATAATCTTTAAAAACCCGACAACCGGTACAAATTTGGTTATATTTGACATTATCCAATTTTCGATTTGTCCCAACATTATATGTCCAAGTTTGCTTTAGTTTAATACGGATTTCAATAATAATAATAATAATAATGAATCTAATTGTTTGTCTATATTTGTCTGATTTTAGTTTTGAAAATTGTCAATTAGGAAAAGCAGTGTTAAACACGTTTGCATGCTTATACCTTGTATTTGCTCGCGCTGCGGTCTCGTAAATGCAATTTGGTATTCGCATGCAATACGAAACTTTCAAAACTTGTTAAACTGTCTACTATTTTATTATCTCCGACAGAATCTGACAAATTGTCAAATATTTTCAAACTTTGTACTCTCAGCTCGCGTTACACCGAATCAAACCCTCAGATGAGTCAATCCCTACGTAAAATTGTATGCTCGACATGTTAGTATAAGTGTGATCGCGATCAATTCCCGAATTATAGTAGATTGTTTGACAAATTTCGAAAGCTTCGGTTTGCATGGAATACCAATTTGCATTTAAGAGCCCGCAGGGCGAGTAAATGCAAGGTATATATGAGCATGCAATGTAGCTTTCAGAGCGCGTTTAAGTCTCCATTACCCTGATCCAACGACTTTCAATATTTTAAATTTTTTGTAGTCTGAATTATAGCACTCTTATAGCATCACCAAAAGTTTCTATAGCACCCCTTGCGTTTTAAGGAACATCGAGGTAGGTCATCTTGGGCCAGGGTAACGTTACCCTGGTCCAAAGACTTGAGAAATTCAAATTAGTCCAATCGATAGCATTTCTATAGCATGTCTATAGCACCCACCAAAGAATCTTCCGCAAAGCAAAAGGTTTTCGAGAAAAAAAAAGAAACCTCTCAAAAACCGTTGAAATAACCAACAAATTAAATTAAAGCGCCAAAACAAATAGACAGAATTCAACTAACTGCAACTTATATTTAAGCAAAGCAAATGGTTTTTGAGAAAGAAAAAATAAGAAACCTCTCAAAAACCGTTGAAATAACCAACAAATTAAATTAAAGCGCCAAAACAAATAGACAGAATTCAACTAACTGCAACTTATATTTAAGCAAAGGTATTGAATTTATGATGAAAAAACGATTTTCCTATCTATTCACATTTTTGAGTTTTTCTCAAAATATACACACATTAGACGCGAAAACCCAGGCCTTAATTTTTTACATGCATTAGTTCAAATTTAAAGTAGCCTAATTTATAGACACATGATTCGAAACAGCAGTCGGAGTTGGCGTAGGATTTTCAAAAAATAGAGGAGTTAGAGAAGGAGTTGGAGTCGAATATTTCTTTAGCGGCTCCGCGGCCTTGATCAGAATGTATCTGAGAGGTCTAACTGACATTTGAAACTCAATCTTTTAAAATAAGTTAGCCATGAAAAATTAAAACTTAATAACTTTAATCAGATATTACTCAAAATCGATGCCAGTAGCAAAATTATGTTACCACTTTTGACTTATTGTGCCATTTAAAACAATATCACTATTCGATTCTTTAATACGGCTTTTGTAATAGTTTTTTTATACCAACTCTCTAGGACTAACCATTTTCTCAAAAAAGGCTGATACGGGTGGTCTGGACACACTGTACCAGTGGCGGCTGTTGCAGGGAGGGCAACGGGGCACTGCCCTCCCGTGACAAACCGTGACCTGTGACAAATTTCTTTTAATAGATAAATTATTATTAATACCTAATTTGTATGTACATTTTCTGATTTATTTGATAACAAATAGTATGCTTTCGAAACACGGGCTCCGGGGCACCTCGCATATTGCCCTCAATCTGCTACGTCTACGTCGCAATCGAGCGATAGAAACTGGTGGGGGTAAATCGCGGCTCTACACTAGCAACGGTGCATTCTCTGGTTTGTCCTTGGCTCAGTGTGAAATAGGCAATGGTGCGTGTACGTTGTGCTTTCTGTCGTCGCAAATGCAACTATGAATTCCGTTACTAACATACTCGAACTGATAAAAAATAACACACTGAGTCATAACATTATGATAGCATTAAAAAATGTAGGCCCCCTAGACCAGATTTATTCATTAAACAAGTAGTGCACAAAATAAATTGATTGTGAGTTACGTGAAGATCAAATTAATTTGACGAATAAAGCACTAATAACCTTTCTTCATACTTTTATTTGAATTACCAAATGTACATTTCGGACACAAAGTGACCATTATCAATGGATTAACACTCCGAAATGTACATTTGGTAATTCAAATAATAGTGTGAAGAAAGGTTATTAGTGCTTTATTCGTCAAAGTAGTACACAATTCAAAAACTAATAAAATCGTGTCGAGAAAATTCAACCGAAGCTCTTATTGTTTATCAGACTGGTTGTGTGGGTGTAATGTCAATAATGTGTTTTTTTTTGTTTTGCGTGCTTAGAATTGGTAGTTTTGTATAATAGGCCAGATTTTGGAACTGCTTCATCTGCTCTAACATTACTGCAATGTTTCTATGAAAATAACTACATTTGTCGAATCTGTGAAACTATTTAAAATAATTTGCACCATACCGATGACAAAAGCTGAAAGTGAACGGTGTTTTTCTACTTTGAAGACAATAAAAACATTTTCAAGAAATACCATGGAGGAAAGCAGACTAGGTGCCTTAGCAATGTGTTCCATTGAAAAACAATCACTCATTTCCACACCAAACTTCAATGATTTGGTTATTAATAATTTTACCCATTCTAAGGAACGGCGAATGGATTTCATTTTCAAACAAGTTAATTAAATATCATGGCGGGTTTATTTTTTTTCTGTACCTAATTTTTGATATTAAACACTTCAAAAATCGTGATAAATTTAGGGTTTTGGAAGCATATTTTGCAAAATAATCCAAGGGCGCCCACTCCCCAGACCTCCTGGTGCCCTCCCGTCCCAAAAAATCACGAGCCGCCATTGCACTGTACACAAACCCCCACTCGAAATGTAGGTAATAAACTATGTTAATTTATAACAATCTTATAGCACCCCATAAAACCGCGAACAATTTTCCTCTCCGACTTGTAGTTTTCGAGAAAATGCAGAATGAAATTTTTATTTTGCAGGCATTATCCACCCCTGTGAAGTCTGCCCCCCAATATTCAAATTTCTTAAAAATGATTAGAGTTCTGATTGCCCTTCAGATAGTTCTAGAGTTCCCTATACATATAAAAAATAGTTCTGCCCTTTTAACCTCGCAAAAATCAAATTAAATTAGAGGGGGGCCAACTTCACGCTCATGTTATTTTAGAACGTTATAACTACTTTATTATTGACTTTACAGCAAAAATGCATCTGAAAAATTGATAGAACTCTTTGGGGGGCAACTAGAACTCTAATCAAATTTGAAAAAAATCCACCCCTCTTGGACTTGTAAAAATTTAATATTATAAAAGTTTAAGCAATCAGAACTTTTCTGTTATTAAGAATAAATAATTATTTCATCAAAATAATCTACAAAACTCGTTGGGGGGCAACCAGAACTCCAGTCAACTTTACAAAAACTTTAAAAAAATCATCCTCTTAGGACTTAGTAACCTTAATATTACAAAAGTTTAAGTAGCCAGAACTTTTTTATTAATGATAATAGAGAAATGATTTATAAGAATAATCTGCAGAACTCGTTGGGGAACAAGTAGAACTCTGGCCAGATTTACAAAAATAAAAAAAATCATCCCCTTAGGACTCTACTTGCCCCCCAACGAGTTGTGCAGATTATTATAAATTAATAGTGATGAGAAGTTAGCCATAAATTTTTCAGCCATAAATGGTGGTAACCCTATTAAATTTATAAATTGCAAAAACCGATATTTTACTCATACATAGCGCTAACCATTGAATTGCATTGTGTAATAAGAGTACATATTCACTATTTAAGACATTACATTAGCACTTTTGATGTAAAAAGTGAAACTTGTATTGATATTTGATCAAGCGATCTCAGGCTATTATAAAATGTAAAATCTCTGTCTTAGGCCTACCTTTGGGGGTTGTTACTGAATTGTCCTATACTTAGGAAGGGTTGAAAAGCTATTTTAAGCAATAACATTTCAGTGGCTTAATACTGAAAAAATATGATTATACTATAACATAATTGAGCGATGCCGATTACATTATTTTCAAAGTGAAAAATAAATGTATTAGGCCTACCTTTGGGGGTGGTAGCTGATTTGCCCTTTATTTAGGAAGGGTTGAAGAGAAATTTTAAGCAATAAAATTTTAGTGGCATCCTAAGACTGAAAAATTACGCTTATTTTATGAAATAGTGAAACGATGCCGATTACATTATTTTCAAAGTGAAAAATGAATGTAATAGGCCTACCTTTGGGGTTGGTGGCTGATTTGCCCTGTATTTAGGAAAGGTTGAAGAGCAATTTTGAGCGAAAAAATTTTAGTGGCATCCTAAAACCGAAGAATTACCTTTATTTTATGAAACAGTGAAACGATGCCGATTGCATAAATTTCAAAGGGAAAAATGAATGTAATAGGCCTACCTTTGGGAGTGGTGGCTGATTTACCCTGTATTTGAGAAGAATTGAAGAGCAATTTTAAGCAATAAAATTTTAGTGGCATCCTAAGACTGAAAATTTACGCTTATTTTATGAAATAGTGAAACGAAACCGATTACATTATTTTCAAAGTGAAAAATGAATGTAATAGGCCTACCTTTGGGGGTGGTAGCTACTTTGCCCTGTATATAGGAAGGGTTGAAGAGCAATTTTAAGCAATAACATTTTAGTGGCATCCTAAGACTGAAAATTTACGCTTATTTTATGAAATAGTGAAACGAAACCGATTACATTATTTTCAAAGTGATAAATGAATGTAATAGGCCTACCTTTGGGGGTGGTAGCTGCTTTGCCCTGTATTTAGGAAGGGTTGACGAGCAATTTTAGGCAATAACATTTTAGTGGCATCCTAAGACTGAAAAATTACGCTTATATTATGAAATAGTGAAGCGAAACCGATTACATTATTTTCAAAGTGAAAAATGAATGTAATAGGCCTACCTTTGGGGGTGGTAGCTGCTTTGCCCTGTATTGAGAAAGGGTTGAAGAGCAATTTTAGGCAATAAAATTTTAGTGGCATCCTAAGACTGAAAAATTACGCTTATTTTATGAAATAGTGAAACGATGCCGATTACATTATTTTCAAAGTGAAAAATGAATGTGATAGGCCTACCTTTGGGGGTGGTGGCTGATTTGCTCTGTATTTAGGAAGGGTTGAAGAGCAATTTTAAGCAATACAATTTTAGTGACATCCTAAGACCGAAGAATTACGTTTATTTTATGATATAATGAAACGATGCCGATTGCATAAATTTCAAAGGGAAAAATAAATGTAATAGGCCTACCTTTGGGGTGGTGGCTGATTTGCCCTATATTTAGGAAAGGTTGAAAAGCAATTTTGAGCAAAAAAATTTTAGTTGCATCCTAAAATCGAAGAATTACGTTTATTTTATGAAATAGTGAAACGATGCCGATTGCATAAATTTCAAAGGGAAAAATGAATATAATAGGCCTACCTTTGGGGGTGGTGGCTGATTTTCCCTGTATTTAGAAAGGGCTGAAGAGCAATTTTAACCAATACAATTTTAGTGGCATCCTAAGACTGAAAAATTACGCTTATTTTATGAAATAGTGAAGCGAAACCGATTACATTATTTTCAAAGTGAAAAATGAATGTAATAGGCCTACCTTTGGGGGTGGTAGCTGCTTTGCCCTGTATTGAGAAAGGGTTGAAGAGCAATTTTAGGCAATAAAATTTTAGTGGCATCCTAAGACTGAAAAATTACGCTTATTTTATGAAATAGTGAAACGATACCGATTACATTATTTTCAAAGTGAAAAATGAATGTGATAGGCCTACCTTTGGGGGTGGTGGCTGATTTGCTCTGTATTTAGGAAGGGTTGAAGAGCAATTTTAAGCAATAAAATTTTAGTGGCATCCTAAGACTGAAAAATTACGCTTATTTTATGAAACAGTGAAGCGAAACCGATTACATTATTTTCAAAGTGAAAAATAAATGTAATAGGCCTACCTTTGGGGGTGGTGGCTGATTTGCCCTGTATTTAGGAAAGGTTGAAGGGCAATTTTAAGCAAAAAAAAATTAGAGGCATCCTAAAACCGCGTAATTACGTTTATTTTATGAAATAGTGAAACGATGCCGATTGCATAAATTTCAAAGGGAAAAATGAATGTAATAGGCCTACCTTTGGGGGTGTTGGCTGATTTTCCCTGTATTTAGAAAGGGCTGAAGAGCAATTTTAACCAATACAATTTTAGTGGCATCCTAAGACTGAAAAATTACGCTTATTTTATGAAATAGGTAAACGATACCGATTACATTATTTTCAAAGTGAAATATGAATGTAAAAGGCCTACCTTTGGGGGTGGTGGCTGATTTGCTCTGTATTTTGGAAGGGCTGAAGAGCAATTTTAAGCAATAAAATTTTAGTGGCATCCTAAGACTGAAAAATTACGCTTATTTTATGAAATAGTGAAACGATGCCGAATACATTATTTTCAATGTGAAAAATGAATGTAATAGGCCTACCTTTGGGGGTGGTGGCTGATTTGCTCTGTATTTAGGAAGGGTTGAAGAGCAATTTTAAGCAATACAATTTTAGTGCCATCCTAAGACCGAAGAATTACGTTTATTTTATGATATAATGAAACGATGCCGATTGCATAAATTTCAAAGGGAAAAATGAATGTAAGAGGCCTACCTTTGGGGGTGGTGGCTGATTTAACCTGTATTTGGAAAAGGTTGAAGAGCAATTTTAAGCAATAAAATTTTAGTGGCATCCTAAGACTGAAAAATTACGCATATTTTATGAAATAGTGAAACGAAACCGATTATATTATTTTCAAAGTAAAAAATGAATGTAATGGGCCTACCTTTGGGGGTGCTAGCTGGTTTGCCCTGTATTTAGGAAGGGTTGAAGAGCAATTTTAAGCAATAAAATTTTAGTGGCATCTTAAGACTGAAAAATTACGCTTATTTTATGAAATAGTGAAACTATGCCGATTACATTATTTTCAATGTGAAAAATGAATGTAATAGGCCTACCTTTGGGGGTGGTGGCTGATTTGCTCTGTATTTAGGAAGGTTTGAAGAGCAATTTTAAGCAATACAATTTTAGTGGCATCCTAAGACCGAAGAATTACATTTATTTTATGATATAATGAAACGATGCCGATTGCATAAATTTCAAAGGGAAAAATAAATGTAATAGGCCTACCTTTGGGGTGGCGGCTGATTTGCCCTATATTTAGGAAAGGTTGAAGAGCAATTTTGAGCAAAAAAATGTTAGTGGCATCCTAAAACCGAAGAATTACGTTTATTTTATGAAATAGTGAAACGATGCCGATTGCATAAATTTCAAAGGGAAAATTGAATATAATAGGCCTACCTTTGGGGGTGATGGCTGATACCCTGTATTTGGGAAAGGTTGAAGAGCAATTTTAAGCAATAAAATTTTAGTGGCACCCTGAGACTAAAAAATTACGCTTATTTTATGAAATAGTGAAACGAAACCGATTACATTATTTTCAAAGTGAAAAATGAATGTAATAGGCTTACCTTTGGGGGTGGTGGCTGATTTTCCCTGTATTTAGGAAGGGCTGAAGAGCAATTTTAACCAATACAATTTTAGTGGCATCCTAAGACCGAAGAATTATGTTTATTTTATGAAATAGTGAAACGATGCCGATTGCATACATTTCAAAAAAAAAAAAATGAATGTCCTAAGACTGAAAAGTTGCGCTTATTTTATGAAATAGTAAAACGTTCCCGATTACATTATTTTCAAAGTGAAAAATGAATGTAATAGGCCTACCTTTGGGCGTGGTGGCTAATTTGCCCTGTATTTTGAAAGATTTGAAAAGAAATTTTAAGCAATACAATTTTAGTGGCATCCTAGGACTGAAAAATTACGCTTATTTTATAATATAGTAAAACGATCCCAATTGCATAAATGTCAAAGGGTAAAATGAATGTAATAGGCCTACCTTTGGGGGTTGTGGCTAATCTTCCCTGTATTAAACAATGGTTGAAGAGAAATGTTAAGCAATAAAATTGTAGTTGCATCTTAAGACTGAGAAATTACGCTTATTTTATAACATAGTTTAGCGATGCCGATTAGTTTATTTTCAAAGTGAAAAATGAATGTAATAGGCCTACCTTTGCGGGTTGTGGCTGATCTGCCCTGTATTTAGGAAGGGTTTATGAGTGAATTTTAGCAATAACATTGTAGTGGCTTTATAAGACTGAAAAATTATGCTTATTTTATAACATGTTTGAGCAATGCCCATTATATAATTTGTAAAGTGAAAAATATGTTATGAGCCTACCTTTGGTGGTAGTTACCCCATATTTAGGACTGGTTGAGGAGCACTTTTAAGCAATAAATGCTAAATACAGAGCAAATCAGCCACCACCCCCAAAGGATTAATGTAATCGGCACCGTTCCACTATTTCATAATATAAGCGTAATTTTTCAGTCTTAGGATGCCACTAAAATTTTATTGCTTAAAATTGCTCTTCAACCCTTCCCAAATACAGGGCAAATCTGCCACCACCCCCAAAGGTAGGCCTATTGCATTCAATTTTCACTTTGAAAATAATGTAATCGGGTTCGTTTCATTATTTCATAAAATAAGCGTAATTTTTTAGTCTTAGGATGCCACTAAATTTTTTTTGCTTAAAATTGCTCTTCAACCCTTCCCAAATACAGGGTAAATCAGCCACCACCCCCAAAGGTAGGCCTATTACATTCATTTTTCCCTTTGAAATTTATGCAATCGGCATCGTTTTACTATTTCATAAAATAAACATAATTCTTCGGTTTTAGGATGCCACTAAAATGTTATTGCTTAAAAGTGCTCTTCAACCCTTCCTAAATACAGAGCAAATCAGCCACCACCCCCAACGGTAGGCCTATTACATTCATTTTTCCCTTTGAAATTTATGCAATCAGCATCGTTTCACTATATCATAAAATAAACGTAATTCTTTGGTCTTAGGATGCCACTAAAATTGTATTGCTTAAAATTGCTCTTTAACCCTTCCTAGATACAGAGCAAATTAGCCACCACCCCCAAAGGTAGGCCTATTACATTCAATTCTCACCTTGAAAATAATGTAATCGGCAACGTTTCACTATTTCATAAAACAAGCGTAATTTTTCAGTCTTAGGATGCCACTAAAATGTTATTGCTTAAAATTTCTCTTCAACCCTTTCTAAATACAGGGCAAATTAGCCACCACGCCCAAAGGTAGGCCTATTACATTCATTTTTCACTTTGAAAATAATGTAATCGGGAACGTTTTACTATTTCATAAAATAAGCGTAATTTTTTAGTCTTAGGATGCCACTAAAATTTAATTGCTTAAAATTGCTCTTCATCCCTTCCCAAATACAGGGCAAATCAGCCACCACCCCCAAAGGTAGGCCTATTACATTCATTTTTCCCTTTGAAATTTATGCAATCGGCATCGTTTCACTATTTCATAAAATAAACATAATTCTTCGGTCTTAGGATGCCACTAAAATTGTATTGGTTAAAATTGCTCTTCAGCCCTTTCTAAATACAGGGAAAATCAGCCACCACCCCCAAAGGTAGGCCTATTACATTCATTTTTCCCTTTGAAATTTATGCAATCGGCATCGTTTCACTATTTCATAAAATAAACGTAATTCTTCGGTTTTAGGATGCCACTAAATTTTTTTTGCTTAAAATTGCTCTTCAACCTTTCCTAAATACAGGGCAAATCAGCCACCACCCCAAAGGTAGGCCTATTACATTTATTTTTCACTTTGAAAATAATGTAATCGGCATCGTTTCACTATTTCATAAAATAATCATAATTCTTCGGTCTTAGGATGCCACTAAAATTGTATTGGTTAAAATTGCTCTTCAGCCCTTCCTAAATACAGGGCAAATCAGCCACCACCCCCAAAGGTAGGCCTATTACATTCATTTTTCCCTTTGAAATTTATGCAATCGGCATCGTTTCACTATTTCATAAAATAAACATAATTCTTCGGTCTTAGGATGCCACTAAAATTGTATTGGTTAAAATTGCTCTTCAGTCCTTTCTAAATACAGGGCAAATCAGCCACCACCCCCAAAGGTAGGCCTATTACATTCATTTTTCACTTTGAAAATAATGTAATCTGCATCGTTTCACTGTTTCATAAAATAAGCGTAATTTTTCAGTCTTAGGATGCCACTAAAATTTTATTGCTTAAAATTGCTCTTCAACCCTTCCTAAATAAAGAGCACATCAGCCACCACCCCCAAAGGTAGGCCTAATACATTTATTTTACCTTTGAAAATAATGTAATCGGCATCGCTCAACTATGTTATAATATAATAATATTTTTTCAGTATTAAGCCACTAAAATGTTATTGCTTAAAATTGTTCTTCACCCCTTCCTAAGTATAGGACAAGTCAGTAACAATCCCCAAAGGTAGGCCTAAGACAGAGATTTTTCGTTTTATAATAGCCTGAGATCGCTTGATCAAATATCAATACAAGTTTCACTTTTTACCTCAAAAGTGCTAATGTATAGTCTTAAATAGTTAATATGTACTCCTATTACACAATGCAATCGAATGGTTAGCGCTATGTATGAGTAAAATATCGGTTTTTGCAATTTATAAATTTAATAGGGTTACCACCATTTATGGCTGAAAAATTTATGGCTAATTTCTCATCGCTTAAATAAATTCTCTATTATCATTAATAATAAAGTTCTGGTTACTTAAACTTTTGTACTATTAAAATTATAAATTCCTAAGGGGATGATTTTATTTTATTTTTGTAAATCTGGCCAAAGTTCTACTTGCCCCCAATGAGTTCTGCAAATTATTCTTATAAATTAATTCTCTATTATCATTAATAAAAAAGTTCTGGTTACTTAAACTTCTGTAATATTAAAATTATAAAGTCCTAAGGGGATGATTTTTTAAAAATTTGACCAGAGTACTACTTGCCCCCCAACGAGTTCTGCAAACTATTTTTAAAAATTAATTCTCTATTATCATTAATAAAAAAGTTCTGGTTACTTAAACTTTTGTAATATTAAAGTTTTAAAGTCCTAAGGGGATGATTTTTTTTTATTTTTGTAAATCTAGACAGAGTTCTACTTACCCCCCCAACGAGTTCTGCAGATCATTCTTATAAATGAATTCTCTATTATCATTAATAAAAAAGTTCTGGCTACTTATTCCAGAAAATCGAGACAAACATGGAGACTTCAATTAGCGATATACGCAAACCCACATTTCAACAAAATATATTTTAGGAGTGCTATAATTCAGACTATGAAAAAATGAAATTATCGATAGTCGTTGGCCCAGTGTAATGGAGTCCGTGTCTAACACTCTGCTTTTCATACGACCAAACAGCGACAACATTAATTGTTCTTTGTCACTACTTATTTTATTTCAATAACTTTGACACAGACATATGACGATTTCGCTTTCAAAACTAGTTTTTAAAATTCAATTATCCAGCATGACATTACTTGTCAAAATACAAATACACAATTGACCACTTTTAATGTAACGATATATCTGTTTTCGGGAGCGGTTGTTATAAAATCTCTTATTTAAAAACTTAGAATTAATGAGGGTGGATGTTCGTACGTGCTGCCTTGTACATTAGTGTAGGAAAAGAGATTGTATTCAAAGTATTGAAGCGATTACATAACCCAAAGGTTATAAAATTTTGCGAAAAAACATGTTGTACTGATAACCGTTAAAACAATTTTCTTACTTTTTTGTTCTACAATTAATCGTAGAGGGTTTACTTTAGTATAAACTTAAAGATAAGATGATTGTCAATAATCTAATCATAAATCTACGTTAATCTGTTTCAACAATAAAAAAATATGTTGTATTAATATTTTGGTGCTTAAACTGCCCAGCAGTTTGTATGGACGTCACTTAGCTCAAACTTTTTATCTTGCTCATCTGCATCTTATTTTGAGATGATAGGGTATGTCAGTCGTCCAATCAATAGGGTCCTTTACATGTGCACTCTTTCGTCGACGATTGAACGGCGCTCTTGCCTACGTTTCTGCGTTGAGGAAAGTGTGGCACGCCGCCTAAAAGATGTAATTTTTTCAACCCAACTTTTGCGTCGAGGATTGAACGCCATTCAGGAGTGGCGTTCAGTCCTCGACGCAAAAGTGAAACAAAATTAAGCGCCCCGGTTTTGCGTCGACGCAATCGTCGATTCCAAAACGGGGCCTTTCAATCTTCCACGCAAAACCGTGATGCGGAATTAAATGCACTCCACCTTTTCCTAGTCTTTTTCGTCGACTCTTTCCTCGACGTAGGAGTGGCATTTACACGTGCAGTTTTTACTCCACACTTTTGCGTCGACTATCGGCGTGTGGCATTCAATCGTCGACGAACGAGTGTACGTGTAAATGGCCCCAATGATGATGAAAGTATACCGCAAAGTGTATAAAAAGTTGGCATATAAATTATATATTATATGCCAATAAAGGTCTTTTTTTTTATAAAAAGTTGGCTAATAAATTATACCGCTGGCCATCGTGATTCAGTTTAGTGTTCCATCCCCTTCTAACTTTTTTATTTTGCTAGTAAAGTATAACAAACTAGATATATTTGTAAACGGCAGACAATTCTCTAACTAATGGCGTCACCGAATTGCCAATACGATGACAACTGCAGAGGTACATCCGCATATTTATCACAACTCTACGCTTAGATAAAAACAAAATTAATTAATCTGTATATTTTATAAAATATCATATGTCTATAGAATCGAAATATTTACCAAAGTATCCACTTTTTTATCTTCATTAGAGGCAATTTTTTTAATAGAATGTTTTAATTTCTCAAATGACCTATTTCAAGAATTAAACACTTAAGAGCGCCAATGTTTGCTAGTTGTGTGTTTCTGGGATACGAGATTGCGCAGAGATAGCAAAATTGCTGAAAGTAGTTTTGACTATGTATTGGTTTATAGTGCCTGCCGAATTTTATTAGAATGAGTATAAAAATTATGAGCGCGTTATTTGTTTGTTGAAGTATCGCCGAGCGAATGAATGGGTATTGAATTACACTAGACAAGTAAACTGAATAAATAAAGATTTACGATTTTAATTTCAATCAACATACATACAACTGTTTTGCTTGTCTCGTTTCCAATTCTTATTTTTATTATATTATTATGAATTACAATCAATATAAATATATATTACATATACACATTTATTTATGTGTATACAAATTATGAAAATTTAATTGATGTATATTAATACCGACTTCATTCAGACTCCAGTTCAAAGGCACAAATTCTTTATTTGTGTTGAATCGAATTAAATTAAAAGGTATACTTAACCAAGGCCGTAGCCGGAGGGGGGAATATGGGGTTCAACACACCCCCTCCCGAATATTTTAAAATGTTAAATTTTTGTATTTAACAGCTTTTACATACAAAATTTTAACATTTTGAAAATTTCGGGAGGGGTGGGTTAAACCCCATATCCCCCCCTCTAAACCTCTAAACCTAAACACAATAAGACTGCACTTACAATTTCTCATTTATTTTGTATAAAATTTAAAACCGTGTCCAGTTTCAATTACTTAGCCAATTATTAGACTATTATTAGACCATTTAACATTTGAAAAGAATGCGTATGTGAATAATGAACATAAAATATTATTTGAAGACTTCTTCTTTCTTACAATTAATGATTTGCTAATACATTTGTTATAGTTTCTTGAGATTTCCTCTTTTCGTTTCAACGATATGTTCATAGTTCACACAACCATTCTCCTCTAATTTCTGAACGATCATAGTAATTGTTGATTGATACTAAATAAGTCAGAAATACTTAGCACTCGAAGAATGTCCAGCAAAAGTCCATTTTATGATCTGATATTTTTCTTTTGTGGTATGAACACTTTTGATGAATTCAAATAATGTTTTGTGTCTTAATAAATTTAGATGACACACACTGACTATTCATAGCAAGTACTATTTTGAGGATTCTATTCGAATATTTCTTTACAATTTTAAGCTATATTTCAAATAAATCACTAAAGAGAAAACAAAAATAAAACTTTGAAAATAATGCTAGCAGGTAAACAAAAGATTTTATATTATCCAGCTCATATTAGTTTAATAATAAAGATACAAACTAAAATTGAAATTTTTGCTTGCGAATTCTCTATGATGCGTCTTATAACGAGATACACATGTAGTTATGTGTTTTTTTTAATGCCAACATTTATTATCTTGTTAGGACCTTTTAGGATCTGTAGAATATTCTATATAATAAGTATGATGGTATAATATAAAGAAATAAAATAAATGCGAAACGTTATAACACTTTATTTATTTTTTTGTTTTATTTTTCGAATTATTTTTCATAGCGTTGTTTATGGCATCCGACACTTTACATTTTTTGCCTCTCGGTTATCTTTTTCAATTTTTTGAATAAAGATATCTCTATTTTTATCTACATATATAATGAAATAACAAAATACCGTTTTGTATTCCTAGCAACCTGGTAAACACAACCTATCGTCCTGGAAACGCATATCGTAAGTACATAAAAATGGCAGATCGTGCAAACATGGTATTTACTAATGATAAAATAAAAATGTGAAAAATATTTAAGTTGGAGTTGATGAATTATTTGGTGTTTCCAATGTTATCTGTGCGATGAGTTAATCTATAATCTAGTAGTAATTAAAGCACGAAAGTTATAGAGAGCTACGATCTAAAAAAGGATTTTTTCAGACTCAGCACTTGAATCAAAATTTATTAGCATTCCACATTCATATTCAAAACACGAATCCAGAAATGCAATTATATTTACAAAATGTATTGGGAAATATCTCAACAACGTCTTCCTTTGTTGTGTATCAATAACACAATGAATAAACAAACGGCCCGCGTCAGAAAAAATGCATTCGCAATTCAAGGTCGGGAGCCGGGAGCCAGGAGCCCGCATCGCGACTAATATCGTACACGAATTCTACGTATCAAATCTTATTTCTTTTCACATGTTTTTAAAAATTGTAGCATATTTTTAAAATATCACGAAAAAGGCACGATGCTGCCCCCTATTTATTGAAAGCAGAATCAGATTTTATATTGCTTTTATGGAGATTTATAAGCAACGATAAGTTTTATTTACCATTTATTTTCGATCAATCTATTTAATACAACATGTTTATAATAATTACCTCAAAAAATTGAAGCAAAATGAAGAAGAAATAATGTTTCCAATGAAAGTATTTCACGGATTTATGTGATCGTTTGACAGTGTTTAATTATTTAATTTATATTTAATTTAAGAACGATTATTTTTCGAAAAAACTACTGTCAATTTATTCGCAAAGCTTCAATGTACAAAATGTATGTTTCAAAGATCTATTTTCATTACTGTGGAAGATTAATCGTTGTTCGTTGTTAGAACATGTAAATTTCCGACCTTAATGAAATAGTTTGTTTAATTTTTCATAATTTTCGTAGCCACACATGATTTTTTTATATTTTTTTTTGTTATCTAAGCGTATAGTCGCGAAAAATATTCGGATGCAGGAAAGTGCCCTCTATCCGAATTGAACAAAAAATAGGTATGGTGTTACTTGAAAAAATAAGTTGACTCTCACTACTTTGACAGTTGTCATCGTATTATCAATTCGGTGACCCCATTAAATAGAGAATTTCCTGCCGTTTACCGGGTGTTGACGCGATCAGGTATACATAGGGATTTAACATGTAAAACCAAATTTTAGAGGAAAAGTATAAAAGTATACAAAATCTAAGAAATAAATCCTACGTATTTAAGTTGCTATTTAGTTAAAATTGGATACTATTTTTTTTCGAAGTTTGAAAATTATGTAAATTGCAAATACATAGTCTTAGGAATAAGGCTACGATCTAGAAAAAATAAAAAAAATCTGAGTGATCGCATTAAACAGAGAATTCCCTGCCGTTTACCGGGTGTTGACGCGATCAGGTATCATAGGGATTTAACATATAAAACCAAATTTTAGAGAAAAAGTATAAAAGTATACAAAAACTAAGAAAAAAATCCTACGTATTTAAGTTGCTATTTAGTTAAAATTGGATACTATTTTTTTTCGAAGTTTGAAAATTATGTATATTGCAAATAAATAGTCTCAGGAATAAGGCTACGATCTACAAAAAATAAAAAATGAAAGAAATCTGGGTGGTTACTGGTAAAAATATTGACTTTGCTCTTTCAGGACCGCTTTTACATACAAAAATTTAACCGCTATATACCGCTCAAATTTTTCAGGTGATTCGAATCAACCGAATCATTTTCTAAAAGTGATTCGTTCTTTATGAATCGTTCGTAAACGAATCACTTATAATATTAATAATGATAATAATAGTAATAATAATAATAATACAGTTCGTTCTCGCCTCAATCTCCCTCTATAATGACGATGGACACTTGTTTCATAAACTGTGACCATTTTCTTACCACTGATAAAGTACGTGCAAAATTGAATAATAATAATAATAATAATAATAATAATGATAATAATAATCGTATATGTTCGTTCCATACCGAACGGCGCCGAGATAGACAACCGACCCAATGATATCAGTTAAATGAGCGAATACCGTTTTAAACGAATTTACTTGTACGAATTTGAGCAAAGATGATAGGTTTATTCGAAAGATATGTGTCTATAAAAAATAGAGAAAACATAGACAAATGTATTTACATTATCAAATAATTTTGTCTTTTCAGCAAAAGTTGAGTAAAACTGTTCCAAAATAAAACTTCGGTTCCTTGAATTCATTTTGCAAATATTCTGTGATTTGTCTCATAAGTAGAGAACAAACATTAGCTCGGCCATTCCATAAATGAGTGCACACTTTTTGGGGGTACATCAGGGATTTTAGCGATTTTCACATATATTATAAAGGCTATCAAGACATCGCTTTTGGTTGCTTCTAGAGGTTAAACAAATTATTGTGTCAAAAGTTATAACAATATAAACTTTTAGTATACTTTTATTTTGAACCCAAAAATATCGTAAACCGTTACCTATACAAAAAAAAGTTATTCTATACTTTTTGTGCTTAAATGTTCAAAATTTAAAATACAATTTTTTCCAAAATGAAAAACTTTATTTATATAGACTTTTTTTTTATAAATAAAACAAATCTAAAAAAAATAATCAAATACTCATGTTTTCATTTTCTAAAAAAAATATATGTTATACCCTGATCCTTCCTAAGAATTTTTCCGTTTTCAAAAGTATGGGCACTTTAAAACTTTTTGAGATATGATTTTTTTACCCGAGCGGTGCATTGACATGAGGCACTCCCGCCAATGGTGTAATGGCCCGGATCGCGTGTGCGCTGCGAGTCCCGCTTAATAAACCAAGAGAACTTTATTTATTCATTGTTTTACCCGAAATGAAGTCACAAATACAGTTTATCTAACATTATAAAGGATATGTACTTTTAGCTATCAAAATTATATACCGATAAGGTCAGTGAAAAATTTTAACTTACTCTACAATGATTCGCTTTTTTGCGGATTACAACAAAATCTGAATGAACTCATACTGACATTAATTCTATAATTACTCAATATATATCATTAACTTGTTTCTCATGCATAACTTGGTAAAACATTTCTCTTAATATATAGGTTTTTAATTGAATTCACTTGATTTGTGTTACTAATAAATTATTTTATTTTCAACTGGTTTCGGTTTAATGTCATTTTTAAGAATGATGTACATAAAACATAAAAAAATTGTTATATGAGCCTTTTATGTTGAAAGTGACTTAACTCCATGTCTCAATTTATTGTTGTTGACTGAAATAATCTAAATAGTTTGAGGTTTTCCGACATAAATAACAGATTTTGGTTAAGTATATTCAAAATATATAATATATATTGGGAATATACACAACCAAAAATTGTTTTTATGACTGAAAACCTCAAATTATAAACGTTATTACAGTCAACTACAAAAAATTGAGAAATGGAGTTAGGCCACTTTCAAAATAAACGGCTCATGTATTTAGTAGTATTGTAGTAGTAGAACCAATTTTTGTGAGCATTTCAGGTATAGGGGAATTCCAAAGGTCATTTCTGTCGTTTTTATATAATTATCTTTGTATTTCCTGTAGTGTTCAACTATTACCTCTACCCTCGCCCACTCCTTTTTCCATTTTAATTTCCAATATTCAAGTGATTGCCATCAAGCGATTAAAAGAAACTTATATTACGATAAGATCAGTGAAAATGCTACATACAGCATTTTCACTGACCTTATCGCTATATAATAAATAAATAAACTATATTAGTGACCTACTTTCAGGTTAAATAAACAATGAATAAATAAAGTTTTCTGTGTTTATTAAGCGGGAATCTCAGCGCACACCGCGATCCAGGCTATTACACCAATGGCGGGAGCGACTCGCGTCAATGCAGAGCTTTGTTAAAAAAAAATCATATCTCAAAAAGTTTTTAACTGCCCATCTTTTTGAAAACGGAAATATTCTTAGGAAGGATTGGGGTATATTATATATTTCTTCCAAGAAAATTAAAACATGAGTATTTGATTATTTTTTGAGATTTGTTTAATTTATTAAAAAACAATCTATCGGAATTAAGTTTTTTCGTTTTGAAAAAAGTCTTCTAAACTTTGAACATTTAAGCATAAAAAAGTCAAGTATAACTTTTTTTGTATCAGTAATGGTTTACGATATTTAACTTTAAGTTCAAAATAAAAGTGTACTAAAAGTTTATATTGTTATAACTTTTGACACAATCATGTGTTAAACCTCTACTAACAACCGATGGGCCATTCCATAAATAAGTGCATACTTTTTAAGAGTACATCAGGGATTTTAACAAATTTCACATATATTATAAAGGCTATCAAGACATGACTTTTGGTTGTCACTAGAGGTTAAACAAATGATTGTGTCAAAAGTTATAACAATATAAACTTTTAGTACACTTTTATTTTGAACTCAAAAATATCGTAAACTGTTACCTATACAAAAAAAGTTATTCAATTCTTTTTTGTGCTAAAATGTTCAAAGTTTAAAATACATTTTTTCCAAAACGAAAAAACTTTATTTCGATAGATTTTTTTAAATAAATAAAACATATCTCAAAAAATAAGCAAATACTCACGTTTTAATTTTCTTTAAAAAAAAAATATGTTATACCCTAATCCTTCCTAAGAATTTTTCCGTTTTCAAAAGTATGGGCACTTTAAAACTTTTTGAGATATAATATTTTTACCCGAGAGAACCAAGAGAACTTTATTTATTCGTTGTTTAACCTGAAATTAAGTCACTAATATGGTTTATTTCCTATTAAAAAGGATTTCTACTCTTGGCCGTAAAAATTGTATAGCGATACGATCAGTGAAAAATCTCTATATAGCATTGTTCACGGAACTTATCGCTATATAAGTTTTTTTAATCGCTCGATGGAAATCACTTGAATATCGGAAAATGAAATGAAAAACGGAGCGGGCGAGGGTGTCGGTGATGGTTGAACACTACAGTAAATACAAAGATAATTATATATAAAGAAACGTTGTAAACAACAAAAAGGACCTTTGGAATTCCCCAGTAATTAAAGCGAATGTTTCCTGAAATGCCGACAAAAATTGGTTATAAATACTAGATACATGAGCCGTTTCTTTTGAAAGTGGTATAACTCCATTTCTCAATTTTTGGTTGTGGACTGTAATAACCTTTATAATTTGAGGTTTTCAGTCATAAAATCAATTTGGGGTTAAGTATATTTAAAATAATAATTTGAGGATTAAATTAATATTTCAGTCAACAATTAAAAAATGAGAAATGGAGTTACTTCACTTTTAAAATAAACGGCAGATATAACAATTGTTTTTTTCTGTCATATGTACATCATTCTTGAAAATGGCATTAAACAGAAACTAGTTAAAAAAAAAATAATTTATTGGTAAAACAAACCAAGTGAAGTCAATGAGAAACAAATTAATGATATATATTGAGTATTTATAGATATAAAGACAGTATGAATTCATTAAGATTTTGTTGTAATCCGCAAAAACTCGAATTATTATAGAGTAAGTAAAAACTTTCGTAATTTTTCACTGACCTTATCGGTATATAATTTTGATAGTTAAAAGTGGAAATCTTTTATATTGTTAGATAAATTGTATTAGTGACTTAATTTCAGGTTAAACAATAAATAAAGTAATGCAGCGCTCGGGTAACAAAATCATATCTTAAAAAGTGTAAAAGTGCCCATACTTTTAAAAATGGAAAAATTCTTAGGAAGGATCACTGTATAACTGTATAATTTTTGTAAGAAAATTATAACATGAGTATTTAATTATTTTTTGAGATATGTTTTATTTATTAAAAAAAATCTATCTAAATAAAGTTTTTTCGTATTGGAAAAAAAATTATTTTAAACTTTGAACATTTAAGCACAAAAAAATACAGAATAACTTTTTTTGTATAGGAAACGGTTTACCATATTTTTGAATTTAAAATAAAAGTGTACTAAAAGTTTATATTATACATTTTGACACAATCATTTGTTTAACCTCTAGTAACAACCAAAAGCCATGTCTTGAGGGCCTTTATAATATATGTAAAATTCGCTAATATCCCTGATGTACCCCTAAAAAATGTTATAGTCCAGTCGTCAGAGATCTGACCTCTAAAAATCGCCCGAATTAGCTGAACATTTGTGTGCATGTCAAGTACTGGATCCCTATAAGATAAAAAAAATGTATTACTCTTATTCCCTCGAAAACCTCCCCCGTAAAGAGTAAATAACAAAAAACAAAAATGTAGCTGAGAGAATTTAGAACAAAAAAGTGTGATAGCATTTTTTTGTGAAATTAACTGTTCCTTAATTAAGCGAAATTGAGTTTCTGAATTATAGATGTTTACCTTGGTACCTACAACAATAATTTTAATTAAATATCAATCGTTCTCAAAATTCACTTTTATCACTTCATTAAAACTATACTTTAGATTTTTTATTTACATAGACGATTCTAAATTCATACTAGACATTGTAAATTAAAATAAAATTAGTATTTATTAATTTATAATAATTTGTCAAATTTTTTTCTAAGCGACCTTTTGAATGTGGTCGGCATTAATTTACATTAATTGTATTTTCTTTATATGTATACTCATAATAGTAGAGAGTTTGACAAGTTTTGAAAGGTTCGTAATGCATGCGAATACCAAGTTGCATTTACGAGCCCGCAGAGCGAGTAAGTGCAAGGTATAAGCATGCAATGCAGCTTTCAAAACGTGTTTAACACTCTGCTTTTCCTACGATCAAACAGGGGCCTCGCAGAGTATAACCGTTGCACTGAAAATTGGACAAAAACTCTAATAGATATAACTGAATAATTTTCAAAGTTTATGACATACATCATGTGTTTTAAAGGCTTTAATTAATAGGAATAACAGTTTTTTGTAACACAAAAATGTAATATTAAAATTAAAACGTTAAATTTCTTGTAATGATTATGCTTTTATAAAAAAGTTTAATTACATAATAAGCTCACAATTTCAAATCAAAATAGACACTTATTATAAAATATTATTCTATTACTGGTTATTTTACCTGATAGTTCACATATAGACTACGACAGTATACGTTATTTATACGTTTCAAATTCTCTTACAGAATTGTCTTCTTCAAAGTATAATAGCTTCCTAAGTTGACGATAAATCTTAGCAAAAAATCCTATGCATCTAATCTGAAGTATGCAGAAGTGATTATTAAATATATTTTGTCTAAGGTAGACGTTAATTTTGATACCTTTATTGTATTTTTGGCCATTTTTGGGGTTACGGCTACACTGTGCGGCGTTTATTGTTCGTCACTACTTATTTAATTTTAATAATTTTGACAATGACGTCCTCAAACGTCTTTAGTTTCAAAACTACTCGTGGTTTTGAAAATTAAATTTTCAAAACTGTCATTACTTGTCAACATACAAATATAAAATTCTCACCTTTCATTGCACAGGTATAGCGATGAAATGTCTGTTTTCGATAGCGGTCGTAGGTAAAGAAATTTTTATATGCAATATGTATTTATAATGATTGTAATTCATAATTATATAATAAAAATAAGTATTCGAAATGAAACAAGTAAAAACAGTTGTATGTATGTAGATAGAAATTAAAATCGTGAATATTTATCCAGTTTACATGTGTCTACTGTAATTCAATACCCATTCAATACACTTTAACTTTGTTTGTATAACACAATATTTATATTTTTGTGACTGCAGTTTCTGCAACTCAACTTGCCATTATCAAACTTAGTGTTGAGTTGCCGAAACTGCAGTCACAAAAATATAAATATTGTGTTATACAAACAAAGTTAAAGTGTTTTATTTTATTGAATTAACATGTATAACGAAGTAGAAGCCTCCACCGTTCATAATTCAATACCCATTCATTCATTCTTCCGGCGCTATGTAAAGAAACACCGGGCTCCGCACTCATAATTTTTATTATTCGCTGTAATAAAATTCGGCAGGCACTATAAACCAGTACATAGTCAAAACTATTTTCTGCAATTTCGCTATCTCTGCGCTATTTTCTATCCCAGAAACACACAACCAGCGAAAATTGGCCAATTTTTGAGTGCGGAGCGCGTTGTTTGTTTACATAGCGTCGGGAGAATGAATGAATAGGTATTGAATTACAGTAGACACATGTAAACTGGATAAATATTCACGATTTTAATTTCTATCGACATACTTGTTTCATTTCGAATACTTGTTTTTATCATATATCAATATATATATAATATTGTTAAATTGGTAAATTGCAATAAAGCACACAAAAGCAATAGATGCGAACACGAGACGACGAGACCTCCACACTCTAAGCTGGGTAGGCGACACTCCGAGCTGAGTAGGCTAAGCCGTACAAAAAATGGGTAATTACATTAACCCAATTTGAACTCTGGACGCTAAGCTGACTAATTGCCTCGGCACTCAAATCGCCTAGTGCCGCACATATAATTTGGTAAATAAATGAAAAAGGAATGTTTCCGATTCATCACTTCAATCAACATATACCGGCATTTCACATTCCTATTCAAAACATGAATCCAGAAATGCACTTATGTTTACAAAAAGGAATTGGGAAATATTTTAATAATGTCTTTCTTTGTTGTGTATCAATAACTTAATCAATGAACGTTCCGCGGCAGAAAAATAACATTCGCAATTCAAGGTCAGGTGCCGGGAGCCGGGAGCCCGTGTCTTGACAAATGCTGTACACGAATTATACATATCAAACCCAATTTCTTTTCACATGTTTTTGGAAATCACAGTATATTTATAAGATATTACTAAAATGGCACGTTGCTGCCCCCTATTTATTAAAAGCATAATCACAATTTACATTGCTCTTATTTTATTTATCATTTATTTTAGACCAATATATTTAATACAACATGTTTATATTAATTACTTTAACAAATTAAAGGAATATGAAGAAGAAATAATGTTTCATATAAACGTATTTCTCGGATGTATGTGATCATTTAACAGTGTTCCCTTATTTGATTTACATTTAATATAAGAAACATTTAAAGAAAAAAAAAATTATATTTAAAAAAATATTTATTTGCAGAGCTTCAATGTACAATATGTATAAGTTTCAAAACTCTATTTTCATTATTGCGGAAGATTAATTGTTGTTTTTTCTTATGGCCAAAAAGATGTGAATTTCCGACCTTAAATGCCTTAGCAAGATGTTTGTATATGATAAATATTAAAGATTTAAAAAGAGTAAACAACCACTTCCGGTTTCTGCATTTTTACCAAAAGTTGATCGAATACTACTATTGTAATAAAAAGCTTAAGTTTATAGTGTCATATTTACAGCTCAATCGGTTTAGACTTTATCGTGGCGACAGAAGGACAGAATTACACCTCAAAATGGATATATCCACTAACATTTTCGATTTGAAAATTTTCGCGATAACAATACTTTTACTTTGTTTTACATATAGGTGAAAGTAAAAATCTACATGTCCGATGCCGGGTTAACAGAAAACATGCAATCATTAAATTTGACAGGAGCCAACAGAACAACACCACACAATTTTTGATTAATTTCATGGCAACAAATATTTTCGTGAAATTGTTATATTTATTTCATTATTTATTCGGGTTTTATCAAACGTTAAAAAATTAATAATAGCAGAAATGTTTACTCTTAAATAAATAATCGACATAATTAATCTAAAATAAGCAGGGAAGATAATAAAGATGATTAATACACTTAAAAAGATTGTTATTCCTTACTTCACTTTTTATTTGTATCGTTACAAACAAATTTGTTTGTTATTGATAATGAGCACTTTGTGTCTCAAAATGTACATCTAACGATACAAATAAAAAGTGTGGTAAGGAGTAACAGTCTTTTTTATTGTAATAATCACTTCACGTAAACTCAAAAACATAGAGTTAAGATGATTAATTATGGAAGATTTGTATGGTAATCCATGATTGTAATGAAATGCTTAAGTTTAAAGTTTCATCACAATTTACCTCAAAATGGATATTTCCACTAACATTTTTGATGTGAACATTTTCACAAAAACAATACTTTCCCTTTGTATTACATATTGTGAAAATAAAAATACTCATATGGAGTATTGAATAATAATTACCGATTATTCCATATACCCAACTAAAACTTTTCAATAATTAAAACATTTTTCTTGACAAAATAATAAAAGCATTCCATTATAGATATGAAAAAGTGAAATTAGTTAATGGATGCATATTGGTGGTAGACATATTTTTCTTCAGTATGCAATTAAAGATAACAAAGTACATTTAAAATGTTACCTAATAATTTAAATTTCTACAACCTAGTAAATTTATTAGCACTAAAGTATTTTAACAATTTCTACTGTATTCAATATATTTATGAAAGTAATAAGTATTTTGTGTTAAATAATACTAGTGCTAACGTTGTAATTAATACATTTTCAACGGAAAATGATGTATCTTTTCCTATATTGTGCGAAGCATTTATAATATACACGGATTATCCATTCATTGTTTTATCAAGTTTGGAAGAAAGAATCAAATTATCAAAACAATCGAGGTTTTTTAACAGGTGATATTTATTTTTCTCTGAGTATATATTTTTAGATGATATTTTAAAATATCCTCGTTTGAACACTGTAACGGATTTATTAATGGTTGAAAGGGATACAAACCAAATGTTTCATTTTTGGACATGTACCGGTGAGACAACCTACCGAAAAATGGAATTATGGCATAGTTTGGAATTACAATTAGAAAACGTGGATTTATTTCCTAATAAAAATAAATGTGGACAAGTTCTAACTGTTGGTGCTTTTAACAATAAACCATATATACATATTGGTAAGATATTTTTGATTACTTTTATAAAATGAAATGTATTTTTAAATAATGTAGTTACTGCAGATCAAATTTACTGTTTGCAACATTAAAAAATCTACTGGGGCGTATAAAGGTACCAATCGTAACTTAAAATGTTGTAAGATATACAGGGTGTCCCAATGAAAAGTTGAACCCCGTAAAAGCTTCGATTCGGTCCAAGTTTGGAAAAAATATTGAAACAGATCAATGTGTTTTGGGAACAAATTTTATCTTAGTTTTCAAATTATATCTGCATCCCTCTAGCGTCCACATTTTCAATTTTGGATGATGTTAGAGTGATACCAACCCTCACATTTTCAATTAAAGTCGTACCCAAACGCTCCAAAAATTAAACGTTTGGGCAGACATTCTAGATGACCAGATTATCGGACTACTTTTTGTTGATGGCAATTTGACTGGTGATTATTTGAAGTGTTAGAAGATCTTGTTGACCCCTTAATCACCCAAGCACTGAAAGAAGATGTACGTCTCCAAGAAACCAACTTTTCTTTCACCTGATTTAACCTCTTTGGATTTCTTTTTGTGGGCCCACTTAAAGTGTAAGGTTTATTCTACGCAACCAAGTGTTGTGAGAATGAGTCGTCGCAGAGTGCCGTCTAATCACTGAGGAAATGTTTTAAAACGTTAAACAAGCTTTTGATATTCGATTATACTATGTATAGCAGTTGGGAGTGAAGATTTTAAGCAGTAAATTCGTTAAATTGATTTGTTTTTCATAACCACTTTTATTCCCTGTAACAGACAGTAATTTAGGTAGTTTTTCCAATAGAAATGGTTTAAAATTGAAAATAAAATCATAGTTGCATGGACAATGAAAGCAGCTTCAAAATGATGTGTCACTCGATTCCTCTTGCCATTTTTTTGTTGGAGTTGTGGCTCCCTCCCAGGACGTTTATTCTTGATGCTGCTGCTTAGCGCGAATGTTAAGGAAAGGTTCTTTAAAATCCAAGAGCACACACTTTGGAAAAAAAAATACCCATATAATTTTTTGACCGATTTTCGATCATGGATGTCATGTTGTAACTCAGTAACACTGCTTAAAAAAGAGCTAAATGCATTTTTTGGCAAATATGTCACTATTCGGCCATGTGTAAATTCGTTTATTTAAAAATAAACAGTCTTCAATGCAGATTCCCTGTGAACTTTCTTTGGGCAGCAATACACTCGTTTGTCGCGGTTTTACATATCGTAGCTCTTCAGGAAGTCCTAGGCTTGTATGTTGTTCAGAGCGCTCGTCACGGAATCTTGCACGAGTTGTATTAAAGGTCGTCTTCTTAATTCAAATATATATACAAATATATTTATTCAAGGAATTTAAGTACATTATTCTTTAATATAATACGATCTTGTATTTAAAGTTCTTCTATCAAAATGTGCTTTTAAAGTATATCATGAATAGATGGTACTAAATGAACAGTATGAATAAATGACATTCTAGTTAGTAGGTATTTCTAAGATGAAGTCAGCGATGGTGGAATGGGGAAATTTAAATTTGGGGATTGTGTTGGAATTCTGTATAGGTAAAGGTGGTTTATAGCATCATGATTAGTGGGTCTGGATGCAAATTTATGGGCTAGGTGGATAATTCGAGTTTCTATAGGAGCAACTTGTGTTTTTTGATAAAGAAGGTTGTTGAAGGGGTTGTGGAGGGGGTTGTGGGATGTCTGATTTTTGTCAACACTCTCAGGGCCGATCTTTCTGCTACCTGTAAATTAGGGTAATTCAAATATTAACGTACGAAACAAAAATGAGTTAGGCATCAATATCGACGAATGACTTTGCGTCTGTACTAGAGTTGGGTAAAACGCTTCACTTAAGTGAATAGTTCCGAACTGGTTAGTTCATTTTCGTGAACCGATTCTTTAAAACCGTTCAATAGTTCTTTTAGAACATATTTATGTTTTTATTTTCTTTATGTCACATGTTATGTTTTCGTAAATATTATACAGGGTGATGTTTTTTTATGTTCTCTATGGGGATCTCGGAAACTATAAGAAATAGAGAAACCCTGTCTGTCGCTTTTTTATTGTCTTATATAGTATCAAAGTATTTCAAAATCATTACACATGACATGGCAGCCTTGTGCTTAGAAGTTTCGTGTTACGCATCTGGCCCGGGTTCGTTTCCACATGATGGAAACCGTTTTCTTTTCATATTGCTGTTTAAAAAAATGTTTTTAAATTTTGTTAGATACGACAATGCGAGTTTGCACATTTTTAACTTGTTTTTAAATCAACTTTTCTCAATTATTATAATAGGTAGAAAAACAGTAATCATTTTACATTAAATAATAAAATTGTAAGAGATTTTGCCTATCAAAATTAGTTGTATCACAAATTTAGATATACCACAAACTCACATTTTTTAAATGGAAATCATTGATGTTTACAATTTCATATTTCCTTTAAAAAATTTGTTAGCCATGGAACAATGACAATTATTAACCCAGCATCACCCAGGTGGGGCCTGATATACCCCCAACACTATAAAAATTAGTGCTACATAAAATCTACATCCGCATGTTTATTTGGTTGCCTATACCTTCCTAAAATATTTTATTCTTGGATATTCTGAAGGGATTTCAGTTCTCGGTTGACCAAGAATTTTATTGTTTTTAGTTTTGTGATGAGAATCTAATATATACAACTTATTAAAAAAAACGAGTATTATATTTATGAACTGAAAGTACCAAAATGACAATTTATTTTGAGAATTAAAAAAAAACAGAAAACATCTACTTTTCCCAGATAATAATTATTTCATAGCATATTATTATTATTTTTGTAATAAAATAGAAAATGTATAATTAATTAGACAAAGTATTATAAGTACATTCAAATTTAAAACATTACAACTTGTTAAAAAAAACCAGTATTATATTTATGAACTGAAAGTAACAAAATGACAATTTATTTTGAGAATTAAAAAAAAACAGAAAACATCTACTTTTCCCAGATAATAATTATTTCATAGCATATTATTATTTTTTTAATAAAATAGAAAATGTATAATTAATTAGAAAAAGTATTATAAGTACATTCAAATTTAAAAAATCTGAAACAAAGTTTTTAATATTAAACTTATTTGAAAATAAATTTCATATCGCATTAAAATAATACCGAAAACGGTTGTAAAACAAACGAGTCAATAGAAAATATACACCGTCATCGCCACTGCGTTTACGAAATGTACGATCCGGTAATGAGCGGATCCTAACTCACTCGCTCCAAATCCGTTTCGTGAGTGTTTCACTCCTGAACCACTCATTTCGCTAACCGGTTCAGGAGCGGATCCTAACTAACGTTTCTTTGCATACCGGTCAACTGATTGGTCGAGAGGAGGATTGCCTACTCTAATATGTAGTGTTTATCACAATCTCTTCACCTCTGCAATTACGTTGAAATAATTTCATTCTCAATGGATTTTAAAAGTACTATTATATCTGTTAACATTCTAAAATATAAATGTCGATCACAGACTTGTCACTTTGATCTCTGTGCGTTCTTCATCCTAGATGGGTTCTCTTTCTATTGTGAATAGTTTGTCAACTAAACAATGATACTTATGCTTCCTTTAGCGGGCGTTCTTAATGATAATTATAATTTTATTCAAAACGAAACATAGTAACAAAACAAATGCAATGTACAAGGTGTATCCTGAAAAAAAGTTTCATTTGTATTACTTGCCACCGCAGCCCTGCGATCACAGTTTCGCGCAGCGCGATACTTACCATGACCTATTGAGAAGAAGTTGACGTCATTATGAGTTAGTTGACTGTTGTGTATACTTGGTAATGCTTGTTTGAAATGGCAAATAAAATTGCAAATCTCTCTGTAAGGTGTGGGGAGAAAATGTACAGGGTGGTGAATTTTGGAGGTGCCACACGGAAAACTTTTTTATTTGAAGAGATATTGAAATACCGTTTTCGCGAGCCAGAATCACTTTTTCATGTTTTAATCAATGGCGAAAAGAAAATTGATCTATCTCTGACCGTATCCCCTCTATAACCGGAAGTTGATAAAATGTCGTTTTTCTGAAGTTACTATAATGCATTTGTTTTTAAAGTTATTAGCAAACTGTAAAACCTTTGTTATGGCAACTTTTTACGCCCGTTATAATGGCGTACCTATTTTATTTCAAGGACGTTTCGTTTTCGTTTTCTTATACTGAAATTACATTTTTCTTATAGGCGCATATGGAGATTTGCATATCATTGAGCAGCTTTTTAAACCCTGAATTCAATAAAGTGCCATATGCATACTTTTGTCAAAAAAGTCATTGGCAAAGTAGCCATGACAACCGGTAAACAATTTCGTTACTAGGTGATGCTTGCAATTTGTTTGAAAATGTGACTACTATCGATGTGGTACATTTTGTTTTATAAATAAGCACTCTTGATTAGATGTGGGAAGTTCAAACCTTTCAGGTGATTTGAATCAACCGAATCATTTCTTAAAAAGAATTTGTTCTTTATGAATCGTTCGTAAACGAATCACTTATAATAATAATGATAATAATAATATAGTTCGTTCTCGCCTCAATCTTCCTCTGTAGTGACGATGGACACTTGTTTCATAAACCGTGACCATTTACTTACCGTCAATTAACTACGTGCAAAATTGAATAATAATACTAATAATAATAATAATAATAATGATAATAATAATCCTATTTGTTCGTTCTATACCGAACGGCACCGAGATAGACGACCGACCCAACGATATCAGTTAAACGAGCGAATTGACTTGTATACGACTTATATAATTTAAGCAAAGATAATAGGTTTATTCTAACGATATGTGTCTTTAAAAAATAGAGCAAACATATACAAATTTAACTATAATTCAAAATGTTTTATTATATTTATTTTTAAATTATCAAATAATGTTGCCTTTTCAGTCGAAAGTTTAGTAAAGTTGTTCCAAATAAAACTTCGGTGCCTTGAATTCATCTTGCAAATATTCTGTGATTTGTCTCATAAGTAGAGAACAAACATTAGCTGATAAAATTACGCGCAGAGTTGTACAAAATACCAATAAAGGCTGGCGCAGCGGATTCGTTTCCGCAAGTCGTTTTGGGCGGATCCAGACCAGATGTATAAAAACGAATCGGGAATACGATTCCGCTCGGCCAAAATGGTTCGGTCGGTCGTCTCGAGTGAATGAATCATTAACGAATCAATTCTTCTTGAAATACGGAATCCGTTCATTTAAATCACCGTACAGAATCGTTCTGTTCGCACGAATCATTCATGAAAGACCTATATATACTCTTGATTGACATAAACTGCTACTTTGCTAACCGTATATAACAAAAAATATGTTTTTCACAAAGGTACGCAAGTAGCACATGGTTGAAATCGGCATCAAAAATGCTGTTCAATGAAAACAAAAACGAAACGTTCTTGAAATAAAACACGTACGTAATGTTCATGGGCGTAAAACGTTGCCATACGAAAGTTTTTACAGTTATAACTTTTAAAATAAATGAGTTACAATAGCTTCATAAAACTGACATTTTATCAACTTCCGATTATAGAAACGGTTAGAGATAGATCAATTTTCTTTTCGTCATTGAATAAAACACAAAAAAGTTACCTTGGCTCGCTAAACTATGTTTCATTATCTCTTCAAATAAAAAAGTTTTCTATATGTGGCACCTCCAAAATGCACCACCCTGTACAATTTCTGCTATCTCTATGATATTTTCCTATTCACAGATTACACACTAGGGATGAAACTTGGGTAGCTTATGGAATTTCTAAATTAAAACGCATTCAGGAAATGAATTACAGATCTTATCTCACAGCGGCGGGATGTTCATTTTCATTCACCATTTTAAACAAGCAACACTCAGCTATAAATAAATACGATAGAGAATTATTGTTTTGGTCATTTCGAAATTTTCAGTCTTAAAGGTATTTTAAAAAAAAACCGATCCGAATTATAACGAATGTAATATATATATTTCAATTATCATTCGGATATGGAAATGGATTTTTTCAAAAAAAAAATTCAGTTGCGAAAAAAGATGATGATATTCACTCAACTGATGCCTCATTTAATTTACCGGGTATGCACTATGCTGTCGGTTAGCAAATTAGAAAAAAGCGACCATTTTGCGTTTTCTGACATAAAAGTATCGTCACTGTCACTGAAAAAAAAACATTCATAGCTAAACCCCTCTAAACATTTAGAAGCCGCTATTTATATTTAAACCTTAAAGTTAATTAAATCTCAGTGTTTAATATACCGTTGGTTTGTTTTATCGTGCGCATTATTGGAAACTCGTAAACAAAAAAAGATAGGAAGACCGTTAAATAAGACAAAGATTTACGTTTCTGATACAAAATAAAATTACGCTAACAAATTTCAACCAGCGTCATTGTTTTCAAGACATGGCGAAAAAAGTGAAATTTCACGTAATTTTCTTTTTGCAATAACTTTGTTAATTGAAAAGATAGTGAGCTGAAATTTGAAATGTGTGATTTGTTAATGTAGTTTTATTTAGTTCAAAAAAACGGAAAATGTTGTCTAATTTAACCGTCTTCGCATTTTTTATGGTTTACGAGATCTTAATGGGGGCACGAAAAGACAAACGAACGGTAAAATCTACCATAAATAATGAAGACATTTATATTAACTTGATTGCAATGCTCGATGCGCCGGAATATCTAAACATCGGAATTGTTAAACACTCTTTATAAACGGGTCCGTCAACTTGGTCCCCCTTTTCAAAATTTTGAAATAAAAACTATTGTACTATAAAGGCCTTAGGTTGCACTAAGTCGCACCGCAAAAATAAAATTTTGCACCAACAAGAGGAAAAAGTTATAACGGTTTGAAATTTAGGGGGGCTAAAATGACGCTAGCCGCCTCAATTCAAATTTTTTAATATTTTATGTATGGAATCTATTCTACAAAAGTTGCACTATCGAAACCACTAATTTTGATAAATTAAGGTGCCAGCCCTTCTTTTTTAAATTTAACAAAATTTCTTACTTATCGTATAGCCTAGAAGTTGTACTAAGTTGCACCATAAAAAATATTATCCTAACACTGAAAAGAAAAACGTTATAAACAAATATTGTTTAAGCTTGAAACCAGCATGCGTATTACCATATGTAAAGTTGTTTAACATCAAATACACTTGGTATTGTTTCACAAACTATAACTTTATTCCGACTAGTTTCGGTTTGTTAGACCATTTTCAAAGGAATGGTCTAACAAACCGAAACTAGTCGGTATTGCGTTTTAATTTGTGAAACAATATCAAGTGTTTTTTTTAATTTAAATAACTTTACATATTCTAATATGTTCAACCAAGTGCCAGATGAGAAATTATTATTTAATCAAAGGTCATAACACCGGGTTACCTTAATGCAATAACATGAACCTTTTGCGGCTGCAACACAATTGCAAAATAAAAGTTGCAGTATCTGACCCTAGGTTTACTCCGGTTTCACCAACATCAATTAAATAGACAAATAGTTATTCACCAAATAAAATCTAGTAATAGTCATTTAACTATTTATTTTTACTATATTTATATGCAAACAAATCAATCAGTTTATATATTTTGACGTCGATGAGATGGAAAATGTTTATTTCAATCGACAAATAAATGTAATTTCTGAATAAGAGTTATCTAACGATGATAAAACCGGACATAAAACTATTTCGATTAACTTAGTTTAGCAGCAATTATGCTAATTTTATCCTTACAAAATAGGGGTAAACGCATTGGTCACGCTTTTATACTTGAGTTAACTTAAAACAATTCGTCACACAAAGTCTAAGCGGGCACATTTGAAAAAAGTATAATTTTGTAGGCACTATGAGTGGTATGGAATTAAAAATGGTTGAATCATACGCCAATAGATTTAATATGAGGATGTTTGTGGTTGATTATAAACATGATAAGTGGGGTGTAATAAATGACAATTATACTGGAACTGGGATGTTGGGAGGAATATTAAATAATACTGTGGATATTGGCATAGGTGATACATATATTATTTTCGTTTAACTGACAGAAATACTTAATCAGGTCAATTGTAGGTGGATATTTTCTACAAGGACCTAAACTGCTATATATGGATTTTGTTTCACCTTCTACAAGAGTTGGCATAACTTGTTTGGTACCTGCTCCTAGGTAAACTATCTATCGGATGTCCAACAATTATTGAAGTGGCTGAGGAAGCAAATACGAATGCCGAGTCTTACTCAGAAACAGGTTATAACTTTACAAACGTCAGATTTAATAATTTTGAAGCAAGAATCGACATCCATATTTGATTACAAGGCCACCCAGCACTTCATTGCAAATGCAATGTCAGTAATATCACAGAACTGTGTCAGTGTTACCTTTAAATAAATGCGAAGTTACCTTTAAATAACGGGATACACGTGTTGCGTCTGTCGCCTACTCTAAAGGCAGGCTGCTAGCTTCTACCCGTACAAACATGCAATAATAGGTACCTTAATCGTGAGATAACATATACAGGATATCCCATTAGTGCGTTCTTGGAGGATATCTTTAAGATAAATAAAAAGTTTTTCACTAAAGTTGCTTGGTTTTAAGAGTTGCATAATCTAAAAATATTTGTATTTACAGGGAATGCAACTTGCTCATTTTAAATGGATCACCCTATTGTTTGGTTTTTAAATCCCTCATAAAAATTGCGTGTCATTTCATTCAAAACATTCTTTTTAAAATTTATAAATTTTGAATCAATGGTAACTTGATTTTTTTAATAGAACAATATATATTCTTTACATCAATCGACTCAAAATGAAATTTACTTTCTATTTTGTTAATATTTTATTAACTGTAGATGTAATATAATTATCTTGAAAACTTTAAAGTTCCATATAAAAACGATAAACCTAATCGAAAGAGAATTAAATTTTGAGTCGATTAATATTAAAAAAAATATATGGTTCCATTTAAAAAAATCTAGTTACCCTTGATCGAACATTTTAAAATTTAACTATTTTTATTTAGTAGCCAAATAACTTAACAATAACAACTTTATAGCGCAGCTGATTCTCTATATAGGGTGATTCATTAGCCTCTTAAAATTATAAACACTTATTGTAACAAACAGAATGCAACATTTATCTAGATTAAATATTCAAAAATTAAGCCATTTTCCTGAATATATAATTAGTAACAAGGAAAATGAACTTTCTTGTACGCGGTAATAATTCACAAATAGTTATAGACACCATTACCATAACCAAACTATTTTTAACAGGTCATATTTAAAATAAAAGTTACTAAGCTTTGTTTTCCTAAATCATGACTACTAAATCATGACTACTACATTTTTTAAACATAAACATTTTTAACGCGTTATATCTTCTGAACAATAAAAGATAGGACCTCCGTTTATATGAACATTTCTTCATGATTAAATCTACTTTTCATTGCCAAAGTTTGTAAAAAGGCTAATGAATCACCCTGTATTATTTACTTTTCTATATTATTTACTTTCGGAGATATTTGAGGTTTACGAAATCACTCCAACGTCATTATGTTATGAGTGCACGTAATATCATTGTCTTATCTCATCACCAAAGAAATGGAGTTGTTCTGGTGTTGAGAACAACACTTCTACTTCGGCAGTTGAGCAAGACAGTTAATTCAATTGCAAATTCTAAATCTAAACTCTGAATCTTTAACTTCTAAATCTTTGTATGTTTCAAACTGTAAATTAATCTCTTAAGTATAAACTTAGATAAAGTAAAACTTTCGACTTTGAATCTCTGTGTTTGGACCTATTTTGACTAAATCGCGTCTTCGACAACAAATCCGGGAAACGTAAAATATATAAAAGAACCGTAACGACAATCAATACCTTTCGTACGTTACAAATTGGCGCAGTCGGTAGGATTTTCTGTAAGGAAGTTTGTTTGCGAAAATGTCGGCAACGTCCAATATCATGGAGCTTTCTAAGCTGAAGCCACGAGGACATCGAGTGACGTCACATCAGAGCCGCTTCTGAACCGGAGGCCGCCTTTTGTGCTTTTTTTGAACTACAAAGAGGCCTGGAGCACCAGGACGTGATAATCAGATCCATCACATAGAGGACGTCAACCAATTTCAAAACCTAATGTAAGTCGAATTTTCTTACACAAATAAGGGATATTGTCAATAATTGTTTTGAACTTTTATAATTGTTTAAATATGGCTATCAATACAGATTTTTATGTGTAGAATTTCGCTTTGGAAACTCTGAAACATACTTATTGTGAATATTCAACATCATCTGCATACAATAATTTAGATGATTTTATTAATAGATGCGAGTATGCAATAAATTTAATAACTGAAAACGATAGATCTACATTTTTAGTTGCAATCAAAAGCAAATTGGTAGGTGAGGCTGGTAGAAGAGTTTTCAGTAGAGAGATAAATTCTTGTATTGAGCTCAAAACATTTTTAGGGCATCACTTTGTATTTAGTCTTACATTTAGTGATGTACTTTCTGAGTTGAATTTATGTCATCAGAGAATTTACGAAGATGTAAATGACTATGTAAGTCGTATTGAACATTGTCGTTTAAAAATTATAATAGGCAATTAGACGATAATTTAACATTTGAGGCTCATCAAGCACAATTAAATTTAATAAATGATCATGTTTTGCAAGTTTTACTGTTTGGTTTGGAAAACCGAAAACATTAGACGACGCAATTGTAATGACAATTCGCGAAGAGCTATTTTTTTCAAAATTAAAAATAATCTCAATAATACTAAATTTTGCCACATTTGCTAAAATAATTTACATTATACATCAACTTGTAAATTTAATATAATTAATCAGAAATATTGTCAAAATCGAAATCAATTAAATAAACCAGTAGTGCCTTGCAATTATTGCAAACATTTGGGTCATTCCATAAATACTTGCATTAACAGGCAATATGCTAACAAAACAAGCGTATTTTAATGAAAAGAATAAAGCAAATTTTTGTAGTACACAAAATTAACAGTTCTATCCGCACTTTCAAAATACTTAAAATTGATCAAATTGTGTTTTTAACCGATCAATTACTATGTCAAATGATTGTAATCAAAATCAGTATGTTGAAAATAATTGTAACTCAGTAGAATTAAATGAAATATGACTCAAAATGAACATTCTGCATTTGTTATATTTGATGATAAGGAAATTGTTGATGTAAATCGAGAAATCTTTAAATTAGAAGACAATTCACACATTGAATGACATATTAAAACTTCTAGTGATATAGTTAGTGATAAAGATAATCATATTACCTATAAATTGCAAACTGATGATCAAATATTTTATAATCCAGCCACACCACAAGCTAATTTTGAAGCTCGAAAGGACTTTAGTTAAAATAAAAAAGTTAATGTCAAAAAGAATGTAAGATTTAACGAACTAGATAATATTAACAAATGTAATCAATTTCTCTTCAAGTAATTCAAATTGTTCTCGCAAAAATAACAAAATTAAGGAAAATTCATGTTTTGTACTTCCACAAAAACATAGATTCAAAATTAGTTCTGAATTTTAATAATTGGAATTACTTAACTTTTCAATTTAACTACATACAGAAGTTTAAGTTTAAAATATATTTCTAATAATCATTAATATTTATTGTACATATTGTTTTCCAATTTATTTAAGTTTTGGTAATAAGCAAAAAATTCAATTATAAATAAGTCTATATTTAGCCAGATAGTTTTAAACAGGTTTTAGAATGACAATAATGTTTTGAATAATAAAAAAAATAGGATTTTACTTTAAATAAATTTAAAAATATCCCTTATTGTAAGAAATTCGATATACATATTATCTTGTTTCCCAATCGTGATTTTTAGTGAAAGTGAATCGTGCATATTTTAAATAAGTGATTTTTATGTTAATCTGATTTATGTTTGTTATTTTTCGAGAAAAACCAAAATTGCATATTGATATTTTTTCTTTCTATAAGGGGAGGAGTGTAATGTACCTATCACTCGTTATAATATTTAATGTGGTAATGAATCACTCTGTATATATTTATCATTATAGTGTAATTGTCTCGATGTACAGATAATATTGGAAATAGCAAATGATCCGAAATTCAAATAATTTTTACATTCCAAATCTTTTCTTAGTAGTTCTAATCTCGTTTTGTTATTCCATGTTATGCGTGCACGTAATTATTGCCTTATCTTATCACTAAAGAAATGGAGTTGTTCTGGTTTTGATTCAATTGCAAATCCTAATCTAAACTCTGAATTTTTAACTTCTAAATCTTAGTATGTTTCAAACTGTAAATTAATCTATTAAGTATCAAATTAAAGATAAAGTAAAACTTTAAACTTTGAATCTCTGTGTTTAGACCCAAGTTGACTAAATCGCGTCTTCGCAACAAATCCAGGAAATGTAAAATATATAACAGAACCGTAACTGCAAACAACGTACGTTACACAACTTTCGAGAACGCACTCATGGGACACACTGTATAATATAATCGATGTGTCGATCACAGTATTTTTCTCGTCAGTAATATAATGATTTATACTAAAACAGTTTTGAAAGAATCTCATAAATCAAGACAGCTACGATAGTAAGTATATAAATATATGATAACAAAGATATGTAGAATAGATTTCTTGCAAATTGCTCCATCTAAAAAAAAAATATTCATTTCTACGCTGTTTTCTTTATATTTGCAAATATTGACAAAATAGTTTAAATCGATTTTTCACAACCCCTCGTAAGTATTTTCGGAAATCAAAGTTATGTGGAATGTTGCACTAGATCTTGTGCAATTGCTCCATATAGAAAATTATTAATTTCCAAATAGTTTTCTTCATTTTTTTCCAAAAATCGACAACATGGGGTAAATCAATTCTTCACAACCCCTCGTAAGTATTTTCGGAAAACAAAGTTATATAGAATGTTGCACTCGATCTTGTGCAAGTTGCTCCATAGAGAAAATTATTAATTTCCACATATGATAAATTTCTTAATTTTTGCAAAAATCGACAAATGGGTTAAGTCGTTATTTCAGAACCCCTCGTAAATTAAATCAATATTTCACAACCCTTCATAGGTATGTTCTTAAAACAAGTATGTAGAATGTTGTATTAGGTCTCGTGGAAATAGTTCCACATTTGGAAATTATTTATTTCTATACCGGGTGTTCGATAAAAAAATGCCCAACGCCATAACTCTGTTATTTATTGACTATTTTTATTGAAGTAAAAACCAAAGTTAATTGCCGTTTAAATACTTAAAAATTACATCATTGTTGATTTTTTTCAATAATAATTTCATTGCCAAATATTAGCCAACTTATCATTTTTAAATGGCTGCCTATATTTTTTTAATTTTATTACATTAGACATTATTTTTCTGAATACAATAATGACCAATTTCTTGTTTTTGTTCAATATTTTGTCGAACAAAAAAACTAAAATAAATCTTCTATTTATAGGGGAAAACACTCCTTCGAACATTAAATTGAACTCTTTTATAAAATCGATGTAAGTAATATAATAAAGCATTTATTGTAATCGTAAATAGAAGTGCAGAATTTTACCTAAAATCAACTTTTAGAGTTAACTATGATTTGCTCAGCCGTTAATAGGTTATTATTCTATTTCAAAGAAAAAAAGGATTTATTTAATATTACAGTTGAATTTAAAATAATAACAAACTATGAATGTATAATAGATTAGTTAACGGAACACTCGGATTAAGTATAAACCACTTAACAATTTTAACAGTATTAAATGAAAAATTGGGCATTTATTGCCAAAAAATTAGGTGAACAAGATTTATTATAATTTTTGTTGGCATAATTATTAAATTATAATCACCATATCGGGCATAATTAGATCTAGAAAAACAATGTCGAGTATAATAAAATAAGAAAAATATATGCAGTCATTCAAAAAATTAAAGTTAATTTTAAAAAATATATAATTATTGTCAATTTATAGTATTGAAACGGCCATTGATTTTATTTTTTAGTTTATTCAAATTAGTCAATAAATAACAGCGTTATGGCGTTGGGTGTTTTTTTATTGAACACCCGGTATAGGCTAGCGTGGGGCAGGTTCGGACAGTTTTTTGTAATTTAACTCCCTAGCCTTATTTCTCTAGCCAGGATCAACATATTTATATTTAGAAGATAACTTGACATATCTAGCAACTACTTCTCTAGTTTATTTAAAAAATACTTAGCAGGTTTTCTGTAAAAAAATAGATATGAATGAAGTGACATTTGTACAGAGCTGCCAAATAGTGGGCCACATTGGGGCATCGATTAAGTACTTTCAAAGGTAGATATGTGTATGGAAAAAAAAAGTTATAATCGCATTTGTTTGTTGTCTAAAACTGTTTTTAATATTCAGAGAGTCAAACTTGTCAATAAATTTAACAAAATTAGCCAAATATGAAGTACTTGCAATAGGAACTTGTTGAAACAATTTTTACTTCATATCATTCATGAATATGATAACTTATCATCTAGAAAAGATATGTCGACATCGTTTTTTAAGTGTCTAAAAATGTTGACTTAAAAGTATCCAAACTGCTCCATGCGTTCGAAATGTGTTTACATGTGATGAATCTATATTTCCCAATGTTCAAGGGGAATAAAATATAATTTAAAATACTAACATACTTCGGTAACAATTTGAAACGCTACCTCAACAAACATTTACTATGCGAGTAATTAACAAGCCCAAAACTTACTTTATGCAGCACTTTATGATGTTTCTGTAATAACTTCAATTGCTATCAATCCTTAAAATACCGAATGTGTAGACCTTTCAGAAAGATTAAAATGTAAGATGCCCGAAGGTACCCCATGTTCCAACCTGCCCCACTCTACACCACTTTTCTTTATTGTAGCAAAAATCGACAGAAATGGCTTAGATCGATATTTCATAGCCCCTCGTGAGAATTGTCGGAAACAAAAATATGTAGAATGTTGCAGTAGGTCTCTTCCCTGGCTCACGTTTTACAATAGTTGCAATAGTTCTGATTTGAAATTTCTGAAAGGGAGCAGCAACTATGAGGCCACACATCAATTAAAAAATAAATCACTAAAACTAAAAGAACTACGACAAAAAGTATATACTTATTAAATATATATTTTTTGATTCTCTACAACCATTTGAAAGCTTTTAATATGTTAATAATTTTCGAGATACGGAAAAAACGCTAAGAGTAAACATTCACTACCGGCTTTCGGTTTTAACCCATTTTTGTATCATCGCGAGATATTATGGAATAGAATCCAAAAAACAGAATTTTATGAAAGTCCTATGAGAAAGTTGCTGAAATTGTACCACAGACCGACCGACTGATAGACAGACGACGCGACGGCCCGACAGACCGTCGGACCGACATCATTGAGATAACATTTGATTCAGATTCCTAGGACGCCAAAGCAGATATTTCCCTAAAAAAATGGGGTGTCAATTTTTTTACCGATCACAATACCTTCTATACACAGTAGTGCGCTCGGTAAATACATATAGTATACTTCATCGTTAACATCGATAGGTGTGAGCTAATATTTTTAAATTAAATCGAATTAAATGATAATAAAAATATATTAACAAATTTCCTTTTTAGATTATCTACCAATTACTTATTAATCATTGAGCCATTCACCATAACCACCTGGATATTAGTATTAACAACCATTATAGTATTCAACTGTGTATTGTGTTTTTGGGGAAAATATATGAACAGGTATTATTGAAATAAAGTAATATCTATAATTAAGATTTAAATTGTTTTATTTTTATTTTTAGAGCATTCAACGTCAATAAAATTGCTTTATTTACTGTCCGTACATATTTACAACAATCTGGTCAATTACCAGGGAATCCACAACTCAAATACATTATAGGACAGCTATTATTCTTTTCGTTGGTCATGAACGTCACATATTTCAGTAAATTGTTTGGGCTGATGACACATCCAAGGTACATTCATAATTACTTGTATAATTACAAATATTATAATGTATTATTATCTTTTTCATTTTCTCGCATAGAGATAGTAATGTAATCCTAAAAAAGGCATTTTTCTAATTATGTCCGTTTGACAGTCTGTCTGTCTATCTATCTGTGTGTCTGATTGTGAACCAGTAAATACGATATTTAAAAAAACGCAATGAGTTAGACTTGTGAAATGTTGTATTTAGTTTCCACATAAAAAGTGTAGATCTGTTCTTTGTAAGCTAATAGAAATCAACAGTTTTGTGTTGTAGGCGTTCACTTTGTGGTACATCCTAAATACATTTGTATATAAAACACTACTTACTTTGTTTCACCACTGCATTTTGCACTTAACCATGTGACTATAGTTTCGACTATCTAGTACTAGATAGTCAAAACTATAGTCATATAATTAAGCGCATAATACAGTGGTTAAATAATGTAATAAGTATTTTATTTACAAGTGTAGTAAAAACCACTTGGTTTGTTTCACTAAAATTATTTTTCTATCTTATTCTGAAATATCTTACTTATGGGTCCATCACTGATTAGTAAATGTATTACATTATGTGATTTTTTTATTATGTGGTCGTTGCCATAGAAACCATTGCAGCTCTAGAGTTATAATAGGTGTATAGTAACTTTGGAACTACAATTGTTTCTATGGTAATGACCACATAATAAATGGAATGGGAAGTCACCAGGATGCGAGGGAATAAATATAAAATTAATAAAATAAATAAAGATTTAATAGAACACATGTTGGGAACACTAAAAAAATATATAGAACAAAGAGCAAATGCCTGAGGAGTGGAGAATTGGAAAAATAGTTACAATACATAATACACCTTACTTAACACGGCATATAATATAATATTGGGACTGATACAAAAGAGACAAACAATAAAGTGGAATCATACCATTATCAAAGGCAAATCAACAACAGATGCTATATATATGCTGAAGCAAATAAGGGCAAAGGCGAGTACCGACTGGAAATGGACATGTTATTTATAGACTTTAAACAAGCATTTGACACTATTAAAAGACACCATCTTATAAAAGTACAAAGAGAACTGAAAATAGGAGAGTAAATTACAAGACTAGTGAAAATACAGCAGCAACTGGTAAAACATCGAAAGGCGACAGACATTTTTTTAAATGAACAACGGATTGAGACTCGCTGTCAGCAATATTATGTAACTTGGCATTAGAATATGTAATCAGAAAAATAGATAAAGGCATATTAAGAACAAGAAGAGGGCAAATAATTGCATATGCCGATGATATTGTAATAGTGACAAAGAACAGGAAAATTATGGACAAAATTTTAAAAGAGTTGGTTCACGAGGTAGAAATATGGAACTACAAATAAACGAGAAAGGACAAAAATTGTAACTTTTAGGAGAAAAATAGCAAGCAATAATGATACAAAATAGGGGAATATAATTTTGAAAATGTAGAAATATCAATAACGAGCGATTTAAACAGAAATGATGAATTGAAAGAAAAAATAAAATACTAAAAATGAATATTTAAGCAAAAAGGTTAAAATATATAAAAGAAAAGTTAAAAATATATAAAACAATGATAAGACCGACAACCTGTATGGGTAGGAAACAATAACTATGACCAAAAAACAAGAAGAAGACCTTAGGATTGGGACCAGTAAAGATATCAGAAACTGAATATAGAAGAAGAACAAACGAAGAATTACAAAATGAAATAGGAGAAGACAAAGTACACAAAATTAAGGAACAACAAATCAAATAGCTAGGGCATGTGTGGCGTGCAGGATCAAAAAAGCAACATGTATACCAGTGATGGGGAAATTACGGCCCGCGGGCCAATTCCGGCCCGCGGAAAGGTTTAATCCGGCCCGCGGAAAGGTTTAATCCGGCCCGTTTAAGAGTGCCGTCGTGAAAATGTTTGAACGCGTTCTTACTTCGTAATGCGACGACCCGCATAAAAACTACCTACCTACGATTAAGCATTATTCTTTGGCCCGCTACGATTGTTTGGTTATTACAAATGGCCCGCCTTAAAAAAAGTTTCCCCACCACTGATGTATACAATCGTGGAATTGAAACCAGGAGGAAAAAGAAGAAGAGGACGAACAAGATCAACTTGGCTAAAAGAAGTGGAATCTACATGCGCTAAGGATAAAAAAAACTGGAAAGAAAAAACAAATGACCGGAAAGTATGGAAAAACATAAGCAAATGTATATCAGATATAGGGGGTCAAACAGGAGCGGTATAACATCAACTAGGGGTAAAGCCATTAGATAACTAAACCGTTCGTTAAGAGTTTAAGGGGTTGCCTTTGTACTAAAAATTTGAAAAAAATCCTCGTCACATGGTTGAATAAATAAGTTCTTCTCATGTTTTTAACTTTCTATCACTTCTACATTATTATATTTTTGAATTCCTCGTTTAAATTGCGACATATTTTCTAGGAATGCGTGTATACCTATCTCTTTTATTTACAAAAAAAAAAATATTTCTAAAATTTTGACCTCTAAAAGACAGCTTAAATCTATCTGCAACTTATCTTAAGAATAAGATAAAAATATGATTTATATCTCTAATTCTACCTAGAGGATGCCTCTATGAGTAAAATAATTGTAAACTGTCAATTTTGACAAATGCAGTCTTAAAATGTCAATATCTAAGTGTCCTCTTAAATATCTCGTAATTTATTTTTTTTAAATTGAATGACACATATTTTATCACATGGCATGATTAGAAGGTAAATTTACTACAGCGTGTACATCAATGGTTGGAATTATGTAATCACTTCAATTCACTTTTGCCGCCTTTTTAAAATTGTGCACCTGAACTAAACTGTTACTGTCGTCTGTCAAACAAACAAAAATAAAGCAATTTATCGAAATGTATTCTGATGAGAATAATGCTTTCATAATCGAGTCGTACTTTCGAAATGGGCGATTAGAAAATGGGGCATGGATCTATTCAATACCAGAGTGTGTTCGAGAATTTCAGCAGAAGTTTCTGGATCACCAATTTGAATATTCGGTGCTATCAAAACCTATTCTATGAATAGTGAATCGTTTCAGGTAAACTGGTAGTGTGCAGAGAGGTAAATCGTCAGGCAGGCCCTCTGTCACAAGAGGTTATCGAAGATGTCAGACAACGACTCGCTCTAAGCCCGCAGAAATCTATTCGCAAATTGGCTTTTCAAACTGCAATTCCTTCGAGCACGTGCCATAAGATTGTGAGGAAGAGGTTGAACTTACATCCCTATAAACTGTCTGTGGATCATCAATTATTACCAGTTGATCCGGAACGCCGAATGAATTATTGTCGATGGTTTTTAGAAAATTTAAATGAAGATCGAACACTGGATTTAACGTTTTTCAGTGATGAGGCTTGGTTTCATCTCTCGGGATATGTTAATTCGCAAAACTATAGGTTCTGGCATTCGGAAAACCCTCACCTTTTTATTGAAACACCGTTACATCCTCGGAAGGTTGGAATTTGGCTAGCAGTGTCTCGCCGTAGAATATTTGTTCCGGTATTCTTTGATGGCACAATAAATGGTGAGAGATATCGGCAACAACTTATCAATCTTTTTATAAACCAGTTGGACGATGAAGAATTACAGAACGGATATTTTCAACAAGATAGTGCGACAGCTCATACAGCTAGAGCAACATTGGACTATCTTAGAGAATTTTTTGGTGATAGACTAATTAGTCAAGGATTATGGCCTACACGTTCTCCAGATCTAAGTCCGCTGGACTATTCTATTTTTGGATACCTGAAAGGCAGAGTTATTCGACGACTACATACGTTGGAAGAATTGAGGGCAGCGATTATAACTGCATGTCAAACGATAACACCTGAAATGCTGATCAATATCTTTGATAATAAAAGAAGACGGGTTCAAATGTGTTTACAGGCGAATGGTGAACATTTTCAGCACTTATAATTATGTTTATTATTATTTTGATTGTTTTATTTGTCTGAAATGTATTCAATAAACACTAGATGTGAGGTTTGAATTCGAGCTTTTGTCTTATATTTTGGTCAATAAACCATCCATTGCATTTGAAGCAAATAATATTTGCAGTAGCATGAATATAACTTTAATTGCTAAATTCAGTGTGTAAATTAAGTTGCCTAGATAACAATTCAACCCATTTTACTAGAGCGGCATAAAAATATTTTACATGGTTACATAACGACAACCATTTATGTACAGGCTGTATAAAAAAGTATTATAAATAATTATTTCCAAAGCTCGCTATTTGATGAATTTCTGCAGGGTATAATTGCGAATAAGTCACAAGTGCATTTAGTAGGCAAGTAATATGCTTTTGTTTTTTCGATATTGTAATGGAAAATGTCAAATGATAGAAACATTAAGAAAAAAGTATTACAGAAATTAACAAAATAAATCATTACACAAATCAACAAATTACCAAATTAAAAACGAATCTTTGAAATATTTCAAAAACTACTTGCTTTAGGAGTATGGTTGCATAATACTTTTTTGTTTAATTAAAAAAAAAATGAATATTTTAAGAACACTTATTATCAAAATTGACGGTTTTCAATTATTTTACTGATAGGTATAATAGAGGTATAAATCATATTTTTATCTTATTCCTAAGAGATTTCAAACTGCTTTTAAAAAAAAAATAAAAGAGATAAGTGTAAATATATTCCTACCAAATATGTTGCAATTTAAACAAGGAATCTAAAAATATATTAATATTTCCATTTAAAATAACATTTTTTCCAAATGTTTAGTACAACGGCAACCCCGTAAACTTTTAACGAACGGCTTAGTGTAGACGCCCTGTATACAGAGTGTCCCACACCACCCATATCAGGCTTTTTTTGAGAAAACGGTTAGTCCTAGAGAGTTGGGCTAAAAAAATATATTACAAAAGGCATGTATAACAATCGAATGGTGATATTGTTTTTTAAAAAAGGTTATCATCCCTGATAATTTGCTCAAGACTGTCAAGAACTCTAGAGTTTTAAATGGCACGATAGGTCAAAAGTCAATGTATAATATTTGTTTATGAAATAACGGTAAAAGTAGGAAACATTTTATTGGGACCATCAAAAAGTGTAGTTTCCGTAAAGTATAGCTATTTTTGCAAAATATGTTATCCCTAAATAATGATGTAGTAACGCCAACCACAACGTGCCGAGTTTTCTGCGTTTAGATAGCGGCATACATCCTCTTAAGGAACACTGGTGTTACGTCACAACATCAGCACAACAGCCAAAGATGTTAGTCTAATAGTCTGGTTTTAATAATCAGCGACATTAAATATCGCTGACTAAAATTATAAGGTTCTATGTTCAATTAGTTTTTGAAAAAACGGTTAGTCCTAGAGAGTTGGGCTAAACAAATTTATTACAAAAGGCATGTATAACAATCGAATAGTGATATTGTTTTTTTCTTAAAAAGGTTATCGCTCTGATAATTTGCTCTAGAATGTCAAGAACTCTAAAGTTTTAAATGGCACGATAGGTCAAAAGTGATATTCGAAAGGTCTTTGAAAAATAGGCAACTTTTGTTAGAAACATATTTTAGTTACTGACGTCCGTTTTAAGTAATTTTGGATTGAAGTTACCAAAAATCAATATCTCATGGCTACCTTGTTTTAAAATTAGATACTTAGGGCCAATGGTATTGAGACCAGAATAGTTTAACAGTGTTTCGAAGTAAATGGAAAACAGTTTAAACCGGTTCTGTGAACTCTGAGTCGGAGTTTGGGTCAAAACTGTGAAGTCTGAATTTAAGTATTTTTGTGATGAAGAAGAAGATTAATATAATTATTTAAATATAATTGTACTAAACATATTTCGTTGTTTCTATAAAAATTAAACACAAATAGTTTTTAATTACAATTGAAAATTATGAATGTTGCGTATAAAAGAAAACTAAAATTTAGATTTTGTTTAAAAAAAAAACTATTACATTGCAATTATGCAGATGTAGTAACTATTAAACATTTATTTGTACTGAAAAATTGCATGTTTTAAAATGTTCACAAGATTCGAAGCAGCAGTCGGAGTTGGCGTAGGATTTTTGAAAAATAGAGAAGTCGGAGTCGAATATTTCTTTAGCGACTCCACGGCCTTGGTTAGAATGTATCTGATAGGTCTAACTGACATTTGAAATCTAATCTTTTAAAGTAAGTTAACTATGAAAAATTGAAATTTAATACCTTTAATCAGATATTACTCAAAATCCATGCCAGTAACAAAATTATGTTTCCTACAAAAATGCTTAGTTTTTAAATACCTTTTTAACAATACCACCTATCGTGCCATCTAAAAATCTAGAGTTATTGACATTTTTAAGCAAACTTTCAGGGATGTGAACCTTTTTGCGAAAAAACAATATCACCATTCGATTCTTTAATACGGCTTTTGTAATATAAAGGGTGTTTTTTTAAGAGCTTGAGAATTTTAAATAATAATGCAAGACAGAAATATTGTTGGAATTATCAATTATTATAATCTGGTAGATAATTTCATGGCATTTATTTTTTAAATATGATTTCCGGCATATGTCCGCCACGGCTACGAGTTACATGGTCCATTCGATCAGTCCAATTTCTCACTACTTTTTCCAATAAATCTGGCCGTATGGCGTCAATTGTGGCTTGAATATTGGCTTCCAATGCTTCAAGAGTTGCTGGTTTGTTTGCATAACATAGCCCCATAAATAGTAATCGAGAGGCGTTAAGTCGCACGAACGAGGGGGCCAGTTAACAGGAAGTTGTCACCAAATTGATTTTGCAATAAATTGGTGGTTAAGCGCGCTGTATTGCAAGCGCCGTCTTGTTGCAACCAAATGTTGTCGATGTTTAGCTGATTAATTTTTGGAAACAAAAAATCAGTCAGCATGGCTCGATAGCGAATGGCGAGCGCTATCGAGCCATGCTGACTGATTTTTTGTTTCCAAAAATTAATCAGCTAAACATCGACAACATTTGGTTGCAACAAGACGGCGCTTGCAATACAGCGCGCTTAACCACCAATTTACTGCAAAATCAATTTGGTGACAACTTCCTGTTAACTGGCCCCCTCGTTCGTGCGACTTAAAGCCTCTCGACCGTAACGGCAGCTCCTTCCTCATTGCGAAAGAAATAAGGACCGATGATGCCGCCAGCATGTAATCCGCACCAAACAGTCAATTTTGATGGATGTAACAGTGTTCCGTTAATGGCTTAAGGATTGTCTTTGGTCCATATACGGCAATTTTGTTATTGACCCGGCCATTTAACCAGAAATGAGCTTCATCACTAAACTCAATTCTTCGATAAAATTGCTCATCTTCGGCCAGTTACAAATTAGCCCAATTAGCAAAAAATGCGACGTAAACGATGGTAATTTGGCTTTAATTGTTGCACGAGCTGTATTTTATAGGCACGTAATCCAACATCCTTGCATAAAATTTTCCATGTAGTCGAAGGACAAAGGCCAACAAGTTGAGAACGGCGACGAATCGACATTTCGGCGTCTTCTTCAACACTTCGCGCTACAGCAGCAATATTCTCTTCGGTACGCACATTTCTTTGTCTTGTTGATGGTTTTGAATCGAGAAGAGTAAAATTAGTACGAAAACGATCAATAACTGCACGAATTGCTTGCTCACTAGGCCGATTATGTTGACCGTAAAATAGACGAAATGCTCTATGAACAGATTAATTTTTTGAAAGTAAATTAGCAGGTATGAAGATTGTGAGAACTGAATATTTACCTTACGGTACAGTTCAAAGATGAATAATTCCAATTCAAAAATATTTGAATTCGAAAAAATAAGCATACGCTTCTTATAGTTTGCACACTTTAAACATAATATAAAATCACACAATGAAACACTTTTAACTTTGTTTGTATAACACGTTTTATTTAATGTGACTGCAGTTTCGACAAATTTAGCTTGTCATTATCGAACATGGAGTAACTTAAACTAGAGGAACATGGAGTAACTTAAACTAGAGGTTTTACACAATTACAAAACAGTGGTAAAAATGGGGGTGTACATAATACATAATATAAAATATTTCGAAAATGTTTTTTGTGTAAAATGTAAACAATGTAACAATTAATAAGACAACTTAAGACAATAAATATCCATTGAAACAACTACTTCCCGTGCAAATACAACTCCGGATATTGAATTATACAATGAAATATTTAAAATCTTATTTTATTTGATTTGTTACAGCGCTCTATCAAAGTATATATAACATTTAGGTCAAATTCTCTTCAAACCACCTAACAAAAGAAAATGAAAAAATGAAAGGAGAAATTACAATAACGGTGTTTGTATTGATTTTTTTTGTCCCAACTCTCTAGGACTAGCTGTTTTTTAAAAAAAATCCCTGATACTCGTATAGAAACCACGAAGGGAAGTAACAGTCGTACTTGTTGGGAAAACACTAAACTTCGTAATGGGGAAATCGACCACTAGCGGCTAATTATTTAATCCAATTAATTTGTTAATTTCCAAGCTTTCGGAGCTATTTGGCTCCTTCTTCAGTGAGTTCATTATCGCTATACATTTGCCCTAAATGCAATTTTATCATTTTTATTACGTATGCCAGCCATACTCTAAGTGTGTTCAACGGAACCCTAGGGTTCCGCAAGAATTTAGAAAAAAATTCAAAACACCTCTCTCTGGTCGACCGTTCTGACGCCGCGTGTCACGATTCACGAGGCGCAGCCGAACTTAGTCGCCTCGCAGAATTTTACTATGCCACCTCTGAGATTAGACGCTATAATTGTGAACAAGCGACTTTCGGCTCTAACTTCAAAACGTAAAGTCGAGATTGTTTACACCGCATTTTTTGTATTTCTATTTTTATTTCGGCTTTTTATTTATCAAAGGCGCCGACTCGAGTATTGAGAATGTTCGAGATCGAGGCTAGGACAATAAAAGCGACGATCGCGCCTTGACACTTAGTCAGTCGACGATTAGCGTTCGCAGCGACAAAAACAAAGTGTTTATTGTTCTACTGCTGTATTCTGATTGTGTCAGTTTTTTACATTTATTCTTTGGACTAAACTCTTCTACTCAGTAACGATCGTGCATTATTTCGACCCCACCATCCTGACATATAACATTATTAATAAAGAAGAATGGAACATTGGCTTAAAGGCGTTAAACGTGTTGCAACAACATCTTCTAACGAAGCCGAATGAATGTTCAAAAGCAGTACGCGCGGAGTATACAGCAATTACTGATACAGACGATGATGCAACGACACGGTTTCCACGGTTTCAAAGGCGAAAAAAAGGAAGTATGATGAATCATATATCAGTTTCGGATTTGTTGATTCCAACGGCTCACCTTTCTGCATGTTATTAGTAAACTGCTTCCTAATAGTTCCATGGCACCTGCCAAGTTGCGCCGACATTTAGAAACTGTACACCCCGAGTCTAAAGACAAGAATAAAGAATTTTTTGTAGGTAAAAAAGAACAGTTATTGGGAATTCAAAAAACTATGATGCATGTAACCCAAACTATCAATCAAAAGACCACGGAGGCATCATATTTAGTTAGCTATCGCATTGCACAAGCAGGTGAAGCGCACACTATCGCTGAGAATTTAATAAAACCATGTGTGTTACACATAACAAAATGTATGCTCGATGACAAATCTGGAAAGCATCTTTCTACTGTGCCGCTATCAAACGATACTGTTTCACGGCGAATTCATGATCTGGCAAGCTACGTCAAACAAGAACTAGTTACACGTCTACAAAAAACACAATTCGTCTCTCAAATAGATGAGTCGACTGATGTCGCTGGTCTGGCTATCTTGCTGGTTATCGTGATATATCCATATGAAAGTTCTTTTGAAAAAGACATGCTTATGTGTTCACCGCTGCCCACAAACACTACCGGAGAAGACATTTTTAATAAAATAAATATATTTTTTGAGGAACATAATCTCAGTTGGAACGATTGCATTGACATTTGTACAGATGGGGCCAATGCGATGACGGATGACGGGTATGACAGCAGGAGTAGTGTCACGAATAAAAAATAAAGCGCTTGGCGATGAAGCAAATGCCGTCAAATCTAAAATTAGTTATGGATGAAGCGGTAAAAATAATTACTTTTATCAAATTACGACCACTACAATCCCGATTGTTCTCATTATTGTGTGAAGATTATGGCAGCAAACATAAAACACTGCTGCTCCATACAGAAGTGCGATGGCTGTCTCGGGGTAAAACTTTAACAAGACTATTTGAACTTAAAGCCGAGTTACAAATGTTTCTTTCAGATACTTCTTTTAATTTGAAAGACCGTTTGTATGATAAAACTTGGTTGTTTCGACTGTCTTTTATGGCGGATATCCTTTAAAAACTGAACGAATTAAATTTATCATTGCAAGGTAAACAGACAACAGTGTTCCAGGCCTGTAACAAAATAACTGCCTTCAAAAGAAAATTAGATTTTTGGATTATTTGCGTTGGAAAGAGAGAAATAGAAGCTTTACGTCACTCAGTGAGTTTGTTAGCGATGACGACTCAGAAATGTTTCAAGATGATGTATTGGTCCAATATCTCACTTCGATGCGCGCATCTTTTGAGAAGTATTTTCCCGAAGAACAGAATATAAAAGGGAAACTAAATTCATGGATTCATAATCCTTTTTTACCCAACTTACAAAAGCCCGAAAGTATGTCAAACGAGATATATGAATCTCTTTTAGAAATGTCATCAGACACAAGTATGGAGTCACTGTTCAAAACGACGCCTCTCAACGATTTTTGGTGCAGAATCCGTGATGAATATCCAATGCTTGCCAAAATGGCTCTAAATATTCTTCTCCCGTTCCCAACAACATATTTGTGCGAAACAGGATTCTCAACCTATGCAGCCACGAAAACAAAATACCGCAATAGACTGGACGCCGAACCTGGTATGGGACTTCAACTGTCCTCTATCAAACCTGATGCCAACCAATTGATGAAAAATGAAAAACAGTTTCATACCTCCCATTAGTTAGATTTGTTTTTTTTTCAATATCTTATATTATTATACTTGTTATGTAAGTAAGTAACAAGTAACTGTTACATGGTACTTTTATTATGCTTGTTAATAAAGAATACACTTTTAAAAACTATTGTTTTATTGTAGGGTTCCGTCAAGTATTTAGCTTTCCAAAAGGGTTCCGTCACCAAAAAAGATTGAGAACCGCTGACTTATGCAATGCACACAATACAATAAGTACAATTGTATTATAGTAATTAGGCAACGTTGTGTTACATTGTCGCAACATTTTTGAAATGTTAGAATACTATGTTGAATAATTACCTTATATTTATTTCATCATTCCATAGATGTATAATAGATGAATAACTCGGCGTTATAGGCTATGAGATGTTAAAATTAATAGCACAACTTTATTGTTTAGTTAGGAGTATGTTTACCCTAGTTTATAACAAATTATAATATTTAATTAAAATAATAACAATATATCGATAACACAATAAAACTTTTAAGTTATTTTTTTTTAATTAAGTACACTGAATATAATTTTACTCCAAAAAGTAGAAATAAGTTCTAAGGATATTGAAATTTAGATTAAGCAAACGCAAAAATACTACATATAGAATGGAGAGAAATAATAACAGATACGACCGAACAAACAACTAAATAACAAAATACTACAGCAACTTTACACTAATGACCAGTTAAATACCTTGGATTCAGCCAAAACTCTAAATTAAATTACACTAACATGAAAAGTTATTTACCGGTAATTCCATGTCAGATCAACACACTTGCAATGTAAAACAGTTCTTATTTTTTAACATTTTTCTTGAACTTCTACATGATATACGACACACTAATTCGCAATTTTATTATTGTTTTTTTAAATCAAAATCAAAATCAGTTGTTAAGTGATGTAAGTGAAATGAAGCATCGTTTCAACGAACGGCTGAATAAATTGTATTTATCAAAAAGTCAGATTACACAAATTCTTACAAAACCAAAATACTTAGAGTTAATAGAAAAGGTTAAAACATCTAAAAGCAAAGTGCTAAATAATAAACCCGAGGATTATCAACGTTTGCGCAGGTTTGACGTAATGAGTATTGGAGAGAAGTAAAAGTTGATAGTTCTTGTAGAGGAAAGTGAAGTGCAGATTAGGTTTTACGTACATCGGGAACAGATATTTCAACTTTTACATGATGCAATTGGGCACGGTGGTCGAAACCATATGGAAAAAGAGATAAATTTAAAGTATAAAAACATCACAAGGGAATTTATTGGAACCTATCTAAATTTATATATGACCTGCGAAAAAAAAAAAAAACACATAGCAAAAAAAAAGGTTTATTTCTTAGACCGATACTAAGTGAAAACATGAACTTAAGATATCAAGTCGATTTAATCGACATGCAGTCGCAAGCTCATGATGAATATAACTTCATACTTGTATACCAAGATCATTTAGCTAAATTTATTCAACTTCGACCTATTAAAAGCAACAAAGCAGAAGAAGTAGTTTATGTGCTTTTGGATATTTTGACCAATTTTGGTGGGCCCACCATTTTACAAAGTGATAATGGGAGATAATTTGCTAACAATAGTATTAACGAACTATGTAGCATGTGGTCCGAATTAAATATGGTACATAGGAAGCCCAGACACTCAAGGTCAAGGCTCCGTAGAACGTGCGAATCACAACGTGGAAAATATGCTTTTTTCGTGGCTGGAAGACAATAACAGCACGAAATGGTCAGAGGGCTCTCGTTTTGTACTGCTTATGAAGAACAGGGCTCATCATAGTAGCATAAACTGACCTCCGTATAAGGCCGTGTTTGGAACAAAATTAAAAGTTGGTCTAAACAGTGTTTTACCTAAAGACGTTCTGCCTAATATAAATTATGAAGCGGGCATAGAAGAGGAGAAGTAATAATAAAAGATCAAAACAATTTACAGTCTGTACCAAAAGGTGCACTGCAATATAAACCAGAGTCAAATTCTTTAGCAAAGCTAGGTCGAAGTCAACATAACGAGGAGGAACTACCTTCTCTCGATAGTTATGTTCAACCATTCAAGTTCCCGCTACGCGCGTTTTTCATAACCGGGAACTTGAATGGTTATGAAGAACCCAGTGTGAAGAAAATAAAAGCCGGCATATTAAACATTAGGGAGATTTCAGCAAAAAATCTAAAAAAACAAGCCGAAAAAATGCTTCAAACCTCTAATTCAAAACACCTTGCCGCTAAAAAGGGTGACACAATTAGAGTTCGAGTCAAAGATGTTGACAGATGTCGCACCGATGGAAGAAATATTTTAGCATTTTTTTCTTAAAATAACAGATGCCAATCTTTATAAATTAGGCACGAATCATGGAATCTTAAATCAACTTTATACTAGGAACCAATTTACAATATGTAATGAAAAGTTTATTTGTGTCCAAGAAATTCCACAGTCAAAAATTTCACTAAGAAATTGTGCAAGAATATCATTCAAGACTAAGGGACAAGGCTATAGTCGATGTGGCAGTAAAGGGGGCAGTAAATCTGACAAGTGCAAGTGGCGTAAAGAAAAAAAGCCATGCAACTCGAAATGTTACCAATGTGGAAGCTGCTCTAATAAATAGAAACTCTTGGATTTGCCATTTTGTTCGTATACCGGGTGTTGACTTGGCGGACGCAACATAGGAAATCGCATGTTAATGTTAAAGTGTTCAAATATTGGCTTCCCTATTTATTTTAGAGACAAACTGTATTTCACTTTTTTGTAGAGGGAAAAATTCTAAATGTATTAATGTTCACACTTAACACTTTACGTTTCTCTAAGTTAAAATAATTAAGAAAAAGTAATATGATTTTATAAAAATAATGACACTATGGAATTGATACAACAATTGCGGATATTCCCTGTTTTTTATAAAGTTCAATTTAAAGCTTTAAACAAGTGTTTTCCACTCCCAGACTAAGCATAAAGTAAAATTTCGAGTTTAGAAAAGCCCCGTGAATATTTGTCGAGAGTCGCGGACCGACCCTCGACAAATTTTCACGGGGCTTTTCTAAACGAAATTTTACTTCATGCGCCACGCGTATAAAACACTATAATATTGTCAGATTTATGTACATTCAAACTTCATCAAGGTTACACCGCGGTCATTTGTTAAGCTGATCAGTGGCGTAGATGGAGGGGTTTTAGGGAAGCAATCTCCTTCATGAGTCTTGAAAAATAGAAGAATTAAATAATAGGTTCTCTTTTCTGTTAGCGAATTATTTAATTATTATTTTTATAAATATCTTAGTGAAACATAGTATTCTTCCTACTAATTTTGTAAAACTTTAAAAAAAATGGTCTTATGTTTTGCTTAGATATATATAAAAATAATATCACCATAAATCAGTAACGGAAAATGAGCCTTTTGTTTAATTCTCCTACTTTTCAAGGTGGATTGATCTCCTAAATCTAAGCAACTAACCAGCTGCATAAATGGCCGCAGTGTGTCAAATGTGTTGATGTGTGTGTATGACCTTGAAGCTTCACTTTTTCTATGGGTCCGCTATAGGAAGTTCGTCATCTATGCATCATTCAATTAGCATTCTGGGTAACCGCTCAAAAATTGCCGACTATTCTAATTTATAATTTAAATGACCGCGCTAAATTTTTTATCATTTATGTAATGTATATAAATCAATATTGCATGAAAAACTTGTAGACAATGCTTTGTAACTTTAGTATCATGTTCAATATTCATGCAATGTATAATATGTTTCCGGGCTCAGTGGGCGATCTCCAAATTTTTCACAGAATGTTTTCTTTCTTATGTGCTTATATGGCAATATTCCATTATGCATTAAATTGACAAATCGAATAATGAATAAATGCGAAGAACCCTGCTTTTATACGAAACGCTATTAGTGCGTTTTGAGATTATTGTTTAGTATTAGATGGGGGTACTTTAGAACATTTATTGTAATTGAATGTGTTTGTTACTTTTGTATTATTGATTAATTGGATTATTGGAGTGCCTTTAAACATTTTTTTAAAGAATTGAATAAATTCGCTTGACTTAGTTTTTATTTAGGTATAATCGAACAATATTGACGGTCATTATAATTTTAGGTACACAGATTTAATAGAAACCTTAGATGATTTGGACTTGAGTGGATACAAATGGGGTGCTACACATAAATCATTCGCTGATCCACTGCGTACTGTATGTTGACATATCTTTATAAATATCAAAAATACTAAACATAGGGGTGTTAATATATTTTAGGAAGCAAATCAACATTTATTATTGAAGTTCTTCGTGGATACTGAAGAAAATCTAATAAATCGATTACGCACAAATAATATAGCCATTGTATTGGAACGCCTAAAGATTGGTAATTTTATAACTGTTATTATTTAATATTAAGAAATAATAGGAAATATACCCGTGTTTGTGTGTGTTATTTCGGATGTCAGGACGATTATGGCTAGTATTAATGAATCTTAAACTGTATTTTAACATATAAACATGAAATAAATGTTGTGTTCTGTTTATTAGCGACATAATTCAAACCTAGTATATACATTATATAAAATTAATTTTATAACCTTTCATATCTTGAAAGTTTGAAACTAACAATATGCGGTTTTTCAACAACAAACACATGTATCATTTTAACAAGAAAGCTTTGAGAAGATTAACTACCTATTCATTATATTATACAGGGTGTACAAAAGTGCTGTAACAGCTCGATGTTTTGGTTAGTCAATAGGTTTAGAAAGAAATGTTTTGAATAAAACGTGTAGCTACTAATTTAAGCAGAGTATCCTTGTAACATTCTGTTGAGAAAGTTGTCCACAATCTAAGAGCCAGTCAAAATTCATAATTGCTCTTTCAAATGTTTTACAAAAAATCGCCACCTCCAAATGTATTGTTTTATTAAATATTTGACATGATCAATCAAGTTGAAAATTAAAAACAATTAGATGACGCGTATTTAAAAAAAAAAGTCTGAAAAGAGAATTAAGAGCTCTACAAAAGTTTTCAAATAAAAAAATTCCATTTAAAAAAACTGCTAATAACGTCATACGTCAAACACTAGTGACGTCATAATATTTTTGAGCACCCAAAAATGGCGCTAACAAAAAGTGACCTGTTTAAGCATTTTTAAGAAAACCGGTTAAGTTCGTTTTTATTTGTAACATTCTATACTTTACTCGCAACCGTTATAACAAAAAACGAATTCCGTCACATTGTAAAAGATTCCTTTGCAAAGATTTGTAATTTGTTTAAATTTATTTGCAAAACTAAACTCACTAGTGTGTTGCGCCTAAAACAGATCTTCAATTTTCCGAACATTCAAGTGAATTTATTTTACAATGTGACCGAATTAGTTTTCTAATACGTTTTATAGATATGCAGAAACATATAAAATTTAAGACGTGATTACGAAAGTTAATCGATGTATATTTGTTTATGAACAACGGTAAAAGTAAGAAACATTTTATTGAGACAAGCAAAAAATGTATAGTTTCTTTAAGTATAGCTATTTTTGCAAAATATGTCATTCTTAAATAATGATGTAGTAACGCCAACCATAACGTGTCGAGTTTTTTGCGTTTAGATAGCGGCATACATCCTCTTAAGGAACACTAGTGTTACGTCACAACATTAGCACAACAGCCAAAGATGGTCTATTATTCTGGTTTTTAATAACCAGGAACATTAAATATCGCTGACTAAAATTATAAGGTTCTATGTTCAATTAGGTTGCAATGCAACATACAGGGTGGTCCAGGGGAATCGCTTGAATTTTAAATTATCATAACTCTGTCAATTTTGCTTCAAATTTTTATTACTGTAAAACTATAGTGAAAATAAAATGTTTTTTTGGGTTTTACGTGTATTGCGTTAAAAAATCTTCGCAGATATTGACCATCAATGTTGATGCACGATTTCAGCCTCTCCCAAAAACCCGAGCAGCATCTGCCGCCAAATTTGTGTGATTATCTCCTCAATTTGAGTCCTCGGATCCACATTAAAAACGACTAAAGACTAAAAATGTGGTATGAAATAATACAAGGAAATCACATAAATAGTAGTTATTTTTCCATGCAATTTAAATAAAGTCAGTTGACTTCGACCTTTTCAAATTTTGTTAAACATTTTTCGTGTTTAGTTTTCAACGTTAAAATAAAGATTATGCATTTTTAACAATCTCTCTGTTTTAACTTAATTTGTATGCATTTGATTAATTTCCATATAATTTGAGGTTGACATGTTTTTCGACCATTATTCGATTATTTCATCCTGCTACAATGCAAGGCATGTTTATTCTCTATAGCTTTATCAAAATCAATTCTTACACGGATACTCGGTATTTTGGGAGCAGCTGCAATCCGGCAGCCGTTATCCGCGAGACGTGAGTTTTCTCCGTGAAAATCGTATAACCAAATACAAATATTTTAATTTCACAATTTTTCTACAGTAATACATTTTAAGCAAAATTGACTCAGTTATGATTATTTTAAAACCATGCGATTCCCGTGGACCACCCTGTAAAACCTTACAACTTTAAGCTAATGATATATTTGAGAAACCGAAGAAGTGACTAGTTTTATTGTCATAACACCGACTTCTTATCTGTTTTTAACACCTTATCAAATTGACTGAAATAGGAAAATGAATGAGAGTTATTTCTATTAAGATATAGATTGTCGTGATTTATATGATTACTGTATTTTTAGATGAGGTTAAGAATACAAAGAATAAGTACATATAATTTGTAAATCTTAGGATTGGTTAAATAAAGACAAATTTTTTGGTATAGAATTCTAATAGTTCGGAAAAGTTCCATTTTCATATGTTAATCAACATCAATTATTTGTTATTAATCTCAAGTCAAGTTGATGCGCTGCAGAGTCAAATTTTCTAACAAAACGTAAACTTGACTTATTTTACCATTAGTATTTTATTATTTTAGGATATGTGCTGTCTGAAAAAATAAGATCAGATGATTTAATAAGATATACAGTAATGACAAATGATTTGTACTGGATTTATGGGGCTTTAATTCTACCAAAAAATTCTGTTCTACAACCTTCTTTATACAGGCATCTACTCGACGTTAGAGAAACAGGTTTAGTGCATCACTGGGAAGCAGAGGTAAATATAAAAAATAACCTACAGGCATACAATTAACAGCATAAGAAGTATTTTTAAAGTAACATTAGGTTCGTTCCAAGTCATCTAATAGGCTACTCGCATTGATTTTGTAACAAGTTTAACAGCTATTTATTAATTCGTCAATGAAAATTAATTTTAAACAACACATGAATCGTATTAAGATATTATTTAAAAATAATGGTATAATATTGCACTTGCACAAAATTGCAATAAAAAATCTCCTGTCCCGTGGATCGATTTGGAACGAAAATATTAGTAAACCGTTATCTTTTCCTTTTATTATTTATTAAATAATGTAAAAAGGTTAAAAACTCACCAAACCCAACATCATTTTAATTGTCTAACCAGTTTTTTATCAAAAAAGTAAAAAATATACAGGGTATTCCGTTTAAAAAAAACCACTGGTAACGTCATACCTCGAAAAATAGGATAGCTGTTGGAAATCACATTACGCGTATTGCCCAACCCTGTGTAATGTTTGTAAAAAAAATGATTTTTCTGTATTTTCTGAAAATGACTCAAAGTCGAAGAAACTAAATAGTTGGAATAAAAAAACAAAATATGAGTGAAATTTAAGTAATATCCGGTTTCACCAATTCAGTTGAATATTATTTAAAAATTATATTTATTTTTAGATTAAAATAGACGTTTTCTATGTCATTAACGTCAAAAAAATATGAAATGATCGACTTTTTGAATTTTATTCGGTAAAAAACTATTTATCGATTTAACGGACGTTGGTAAAATCCGACGTAAGTGTTTTCTTTTAAAATCATAGTTGAATATGTTTCACCAAGTAAAAGATGAGAAACCTATTCAAGTTATAGTTCGAGGTGTTTTTTATTAATAAATTAGTTTGTTAGATTAATATTATTTACTGTTTAACATTCTTATTTACTTTAAGGCATTTCGACAAGAGAGCATAAATTTACAAATGGAATTGAAAATGATTCACACCGAAAAGCATTTTGGGCTAACTCCACACGATTTGCTAGCTGTATTTAATTTATGGCTGATTGGTAGTGGTATATCAATAGCCTCGTTTTTAGTAGAATTATGTTGGCCCTGCCTGAATAAATAAACACCATTTCTAGAATAGCAATTTACAAGCTATGTGTATAATGATCTGCTTGTGTAAACCCAGTTAGAGAGATCATAGTGAATTTGAGGCGACTGCGTTTATGATTGTTATAAGGTTGTCAAAGTAATATAAATGTTAGTTGGATTTAGATAGACAGTTTTAAATAAACACGATACTAAGTTTGAACCCAATTCATCGATCTCCTTACATTTTGTGACCCCGACGTGATCTTTTAAATCAAAGTGATATGGACGGAAACCAACCAGAAAATCAGGCACAAGGAATCCTAAAAATCAACCTGGAAATCGAAATCTGATCTTGTTTGACATCAGTTATCGTAATATATGTGAGCATTTCTTTTTGCTCCTCACGTTATGTCAGCCGCTAATATATATGCGAGAACCTTTTTTTTGCTCTTCGCCTTACATGTGTCGCCAAAATATTTTTGAGACCTTTTTGCGCTCCACGACCTTGTTTGGAAGAAAACCACCATGAGATCTCCCACCATCTAAACATTTGGTTAAGGCCGCCACTAAGTCGAAGACATATTGAACAACATTACTACAAAAAAACTCTACACTAAGCTAAAATCGAAATTCAGTTGATTAATTTCCATCGTATATGATCGCAAACTATCACAAGTTGTCCGTCATCTACGCTTCTTGGCGAGACAAAACGTACAAGGGTCCTTGCTAAAAATCAACTAGTGGCAAATGTTTACCAACTCATGTAAAAAAATCGTCGAAGTTAACCCACCCCTACCGTTTCAACAATATGTCAAACGAATCAAATTTTAGAAATTTCGAGAATTCAATCTAAGCTGAAAGACCACAACTACCAGCGAGAGAGCATATCGTTGTCGTTCTTTCACCACAGTAGATCTTCAACACACTCTTCGCCTTCGCGTATATGCTAGCATCACCGCCGCTACACAAATGAAGTCCCTTCTTCATCGACAAACTACAACAGCGACGTGTAGTGACAGCTACGTGTCGTTTTTAGAAAGTAGGCAGTCTTTTCATTATTGATGTAAGGTCTAGAATTAAATTACTTATCGGTAGTGGCTCTGATGTATGTTGTTCTTTATCAACATCCTAAACATTGACCTCGAACTCAGAAGAAGCATCGAATGAAATTTCGTGGTAGCTGACGTAGCTGTTTGCATTATCGGTTCCGACTTCGTAATACACTTTTGATTACTACCAGACTACTGCCAAAGTCGATTGATTCAATCACTAAACTCTCGATTCCATGCCAAGAGCAAAGCCACTACCAATCAAGCGTTCAAGCAATCTCTTCGCAAGTTAAAATCTACAAAGAATGCCCTGCATTAACACGCCTAATCGAAGAGGGTTTAAATTATCGAACAATCCCAGATAGTTAGTATGTCCAACATATCCATGATTTTACGTAAGCACTGAGTGGTTCGAAAATATTTTCGACAATCGACTTAGTGAAAGTATTTACTCAAATACCAGTGACGATATCTCAAAAACTGCTATTACCACACCTTTCAGATTATTTGAATTCCCATTTATGTCTTTAGGCCTCAGAAACACTGGTCAGACCTTTAAAAGATTTATGGACGGAGTTCTCTTTGGATTAGATTTTTGCTATGCGTACATCGATACGATTTTATTTTACTTAAACCACGATTTACAGAATATAGAATTATAATCAAAGTTTTTCAAGACCATTGTTCCATTTTTATTCTATGAAGTTTCCGCGAAAGGTACGAAATCATTAAACAACCGAATAGCCGCTTTAAGAAACTATGCTTATCCAAACACAGCAAAAGACTGAACAGATTTTTAGGAATGATCAATATCTACCACCGTTTTGTCCGCAACAAAAGGAAAGGAAACCACACAATTAATTAACGGACAGAGAACACGAAAAAGCATTTAGTTAAAAACTGCTTAAAAGTTGCCACGCTTCTCGTTCATCCAAACCCAAATTTTCATCTGGCACTGTTTACCGATGCATTCAATCTTGCCGTAGGTGCTAGTCTTTAGCAAGACGCAAACGGAGATTGGAAGCCGTTTGCTTCCTTTTCCCCAAAAACTTATTTCGCGACAAACAAAATGATCAGCACACAGTGCGTTTTTCGGTGCCGCAAAGATTCGGCGGTAGGCAGGCAAACGTCAAGTCAATATTAGAAATAAATAGTTATGGAATATTATTAGGAATACTTCAAAACTCATAAAACTGAATGTTCAGGTGCACCCGTATACGTACAATGAACATTTCTGAAAGTTGTTTAGAGCGTTATAATATGCATCATATTTAATTATTTAATGACACAATCATTAATATGATTTGCTCTATTCAATGACATGTGTTTCAGTTCTATATCCTAATTAAGATAGTAGTTATAACTAATTAAAGATAGGCAATTTTTATTATTAAATTTCAAATTTACAGAGACTCAAATAAATATTAACAAAAATTAGAGTATGGCGTTAACTTAAAAATATCGCCCCCAGTCTCCTCAAGAAGATGTAAAAAACATTTATGGACGGGTCCCCATTTGATAGTTATAAACGAAAGCGATAGCAGGCGCTTAGAGATTCCTACGCGCAGTCCACGCACGGACAACAAAAAAGTCTTTAACGGGGACTAAAATGAATTTTATTTTGGAATACCGTTTTTTTTTCCAAAATGTTTAGGTCCGTCAACTTGGCGCCCATTTATCAAAATTTTAAAATTAAAACTATTGCACCATATAGGCCTTAAGTTGCACCGGAAAAATGAAAAGTTGCAGCAGCAAAGGGAAAAAGTTACAACGGTTTAGGGGGGCTAAAATGACGCTAGCGCCCTAATTCAAATTGTGCACCACAAAAAATATTATGGTAACAGTGAAAAGAAAAAAGTTGTAAGGTTATTGTTTAAGCTTGAAACCAGTATGCGTATTACGGAATTATTATAGCACGTCCTATAAAGCTCACAATTTATTGCAAAAATAAAGAAAATCATGCACAAATTAATATAATTCTATAAAGTGCAACTTGTTACAGACTTAGTCGAACATTTTGCATAGCATTTTTTAATGTTGCACTGAATTTTGGCGGGGTTGAAAAAGAGCAAATTTACCCTCGTTTTGACGATTTCTGCAAAAATAAAGAAAACTATTTGGAAATAAATACCTTTCAGTGTGGTGCAACTTGCAAGAGATCAAGCCAAACATTTTGTATATCTCAGTTTTGCAGTGCAATTTACTAGAGGTTGAGAAAATGCAATTTCACCCCAGTTTCTACGATTTTTGCAAAAATATAGAAAAAAAAAACTATTTGGAAATTAATAAGTTTCTGTGAGTTGCAACTTGCCAGAGACCAAGCCAAACATTTTGTGTATCTTAGTTTTGTAGTGAAATTTACGAGAGATTGAGAAAATGCAACTTTAGTCCTATTATGACGATTTTAGCAAAAAAATATACAAAACTATTTGAAAATGAATACGCTTCTGTGTGGTGCAACTTGCTGGAGACCAAGACAAACATTTTGTATATCTTAGTTTTCCAGTGCAATTTATGATGGGCTGAGAAGAAGCAATTTTACCCCATTTTCGACGATTTTTGCAAAAATAATGAAATCTATTGGGAAACTAAACATTTTCTATATGGGGCAACTTGTCAGAGATCTGGATGAATATTTAACATTGTTTTGTTTTGCGCTTGAAAAAAAAAAACAATTTCACCCAATTTTTGAAACGAAAATGATGTAATTTGATAAAACATTGAAAACCAAATAAAAATCATAAAAAGTAAGTTCAATTTTATGATTTCTGCAATTTCTATAATAATCGCCAAATATTACTACATATTTATCTAAATAAAGCGAATTTGTATTTTGTGTACATATTCCGATACATATTCTTGTAAAATTGTAGGCATTTATTGATTTTATTCAAGCGTTTAATTTGAAGTTTCAAACGAATGTTTCCACTCCTTGATTAAGCATGAAGTAAAATTTCGAGTTTAGAAAACCCTAAAAATTTAGTTTGGTCAAGTGGCGACGCCACCAAATTTTGAGGCTGTTCAAAACTCCAAATTTTATTTCATGGCCACGCGTGTAAATCACTGAAATATTCTCTGAAATTCAAAATATACTGCTAAAACGATATTTAAAATAAACCGCTAAAGTAGGATTAAAAATATACTGCTAAACATAGGTATTTTGAATTTTACAATATTTAAGTATATTATACGCCTGGCGTATGAAGTAAAATTTCGAGTTTAAAAAGCCTAACATTTTACTTTATGAAATCATGAAACAATCCTTAGTAGATTCAAATCGAACTCATTAAAAAAACAACAAATGCCTCAAAATCCATATGTATCGAGATAAGTATTCTTGAAACAAAAATTGCCTGTATGTTTGCACACACACTCTATTTTATAGTCTTTACAAATTTCTTCGAAATTGTAATTGCTCTTGCAACAATCTTGATAATATATTTTTTATATTTTGAAATTCATTTGACCAAGTTCAATTAAAATGTTGGGAAATAGTCATTAATGACCCCAAACATATTCTACGCAACTGATATCTAACCTAACCTAATACCATATAATTATCAGAGATTATTCAGAAAGAAATACAAATATATTGTTCTAGCGTTGGAAATTTATAATATACACATAGAACTGCACAAGTCTACCCATTTAACTAAATCTATATTGTTAATAATAATTAGGTTATCCATATATTCTTGTACAAAATTATAAAAATATTGCATATAATATCAAATTACCGATTTGTATAATTTTAAGATTGTTTTTTTATAATATATTAAAATAAAACTTTAAGCAAATACGATTATCGATGTTTTCCTTCTTACCTACAAACATAATTTTATTTAAATATCAATCTTTTTCAAAATTTACTTTTATCACTTCATTAAAATTATACTTTAGATTGTTTATCTATATAGACGATTCTAAAATCATTGTAGACATTGTAAATCAAAATAATTAGTAATTTATAATAATTTGATAACAACACCTTAGTAAGATTTTCTGCAAGGCGATTGAAAGGTCGCCTTGCAGAAAATCTTACTAAGGTGTTGTTATCAAATTATTATAAATTACTAATTATTTTGATTGGTCATCATTAATATACATCAATTACATTTTCTTTATTTGTATACTCTTAAAGAAATGTTTATATGCTATATGTATTTATAATGATAGTTAATAATTATTATACAAGGTGTGTTCGTAAAATGTTAAGTGGGATATCTTAATTCTAAAATGTTGTACCATGCTTCCTAAACCTTTACGAGGTCCTCAAAGTTTGAACATCCAATCATTTCATATGTGTTATACTTCGATAATAATTTACAGAAAACCCTGCAATTACGGTAGAACGACTAGTTTGAAGATTATTTGCCAGTGTGTGCAATCTTTCTATCTCAAATGTGTGTTTTTAACACTTCTTAATTAGCTTATTTTCATATAAAGTACAGCCGGCAACGTCGACTTCCGCTTACGTCACAAACAAATTTTGACACTGTCATAATTGTTTAAAACTTGCTAGTTCAAATTTTGTGCCAATTCTGTTTTTCTCGTTATTATCAGTTTGTATTAGTTTCCGCCTTTTAGTGTTTCTTTGTTATTTTCGGGTTATTGTTTTGCTCATTTATAATGGATATTGCGTTTAATGAGTACGCCGACATGTACATGGCTTACGGTTTCTGTAATGGAAATGCAAATATGGCAAAAATTGAATATCGAGCACGTTTTCCAAATCGGAGGCATCCTTCTACAAATGTATTTCGAAGGCTGGATCAACGACTACGTGAAACGGGTATGTTTGTCCCTAAAAATGCGAACAGTGGTCGGCCACGGCAGAGGCGCACAGTACAACTTGAAGAGCAAGTTCTAGGTGCAATCACACCGTAAGTATCCGACAATTAGCTGCCACATTAGATATCCCCAGTAATAAGACCGTTCATTTGCTTCTACAAGAAAACCTTCTACACCCATATCATCTCATGAAGGTGCATGCCCCTCTATGAAAATTATAACATATACCGAACACATTTTTGCAACACCATTTCAAATAGAATTTGTGGCGACGGTGGATTCACGAGACGTATTCTTTGGAGCGATGAGAGTATGATTACTAGAAATGGGGTCTTTAACAATCATAACAGTCACTATTGGGCTGACGAAAACCCGCGAAAAATTCGAGAACATGGTCACCAAAGAAAGTTTTCCGTTAATGTTTGGCTAGGCATTATAAACCACACTGTTGTAGGGCTAATTTACTTACCATATCGTCTTAATGCTAATGATTACATTAATGTTCTAGAACAAATTATTGATGAGTTGCCGTTGAATTTACTCATTTTGCCCGTATTGTAAGAGACTGACTGGACGAGCAATTCCCAAACAGTTAGACTGGTCGCGCTGGTCCTAACGTTTGGCCTCCGAAATCACCCGATCTCAATCCATTAGATTTTTTGTTTGGGGCTTTATTAAAGAAAAAGTTTACTCTACGCCTCCACAAAATTCGGACGAAGAAGAAATACTGGAGCGAATGATGAATACGATACAAAAGAGATTGCAACTATGCTTAGAAGCAGATGAGTTTCATTTCGAACAAAATACGTGAATTGCTATATGCTGTGTCATTAGAAAAAGAAAAAATACCGCAGTACTGCAGTTAACATAAATTACTCGACTACCGCAATCCAGACGCTTCGCCAATACTTCCCAGACGACGCGTTATTCTAGACAACTTCCAAAAGAGATTTTTTTGGACACATTTACTCATACTCTGTTTTACATTGCATATACGTCTGTAAATAAACCCTGCTCTACTATTATTACTACCAGTACCAGTTCCCGTCAGACTCCGGCAGCTCGCGCTCGTATCAAATTACTTATTCAAATTAATCTTTGTATTTTCATTTTTTCAATTGTAATTGTGTTCAATAAAAAAAATTTAACATTGTAAAAACAATCGTTGCGTAGTGAATACGTTAACTGGCGCAGTCGGTAGGATAACTCGACGTTATTGTGCTCTAAAATCGTGCAGTGTAACGATGAGTGTTAACTCTTTACGGATTATCCTCAAGAACCAACCCCGAAGGAAAGGACGCTACAATCGCCGAATTTCCGGTGAAATCTCCAAACGACGCTCAAATCGCTTAGTTTTGGATCCCCAAGATAAACGAGCTAAATGAAACACATAATAATCATACTGTAAGTACCTTTTTAAAATGTTGTCATCCCACTCCTGTCAAAAACGAACGTTTCCAAAATTGACCGTATCAATTTCAACGCGATATAAGAGGCCGGCAAAAAATTGAAGAGGCAGAAGAAAACATGGCTCAAGAAATCAAACCTGTCGATCAAAATTTAATTCCAACATTCTCTGGTGACAAAACAATGCTAAGAAGTTATGTAACAGCTTGTGAATACCTAATTGATGAATTTCTCAATCCTCAACAACCTGATGTTTGGATGCAGAGAAGACTTCTAATGATTTTCATGGGAAAACTCGAAGGAAAAGCCCGTGAAGCCCTTGATGCAAATCGAATGCCGAACACCTGGCCGGAACCCAAAGCAATTTTAGTTCACAGTTTTGGTGATAAAAGATCTGAAGACGTACTAGCTTACGATTTAAACAACATTCGATTATCGAAAAGTGACAGTTCAAAAGAATATGCCGCTAAAATCAAAGCTACTCTTTACACACTTCTATCAAAAATCAATTTGGAAGAAAATGACATAAACATTCGTAATTAGACTCGACATAATTAATGATCGAATAGAACTTGAAGTAAAATTAAGAAACCCAAATGACATAGAAACAGCAGAAGGATTAGCAAGTGAAATTGAAAATTACGACCTCCAGAAAAAACGCTATCTCGACCTCAGATATAGGTCAACGTTAAGAAATACAGTGCCACCAATGCCAATGTCGCAGATAAGACGCCCACTACAGTCGAGGCGGACATTCCAGATGAACAGATCAGCGATAAACAGTGGTCATCGCTTCATTCCTCCACAACGACAAGTGCCCTAACAGGCGCAATTTCCATACCAACAAATGCCACAGCGTGCACAATTTCAAAGGATAAACAGCACACCAACACCCTACAATCAGTACAGATCGTACATGAACCAGAGATATGAACAGCCCACGCCTATGGAAGTTGACCCAACAGCTTTTAAACGTCCCGCTTCATCTTCATGGCCGCCGAGATAATCGAAGAAACATAACTTACGGTGTTATATTTAGGACAAGAAGTCGAGTTCAATAAGAAAACTAAATATAACAATATCACTTTATTACTCAAAACTGTACACCGATTCGACCGTCGAGCTCGGAACCTGCAATACAACTGCACGTATGCCTTTCGCGACTCGAGCACGTCTTCACAAAATAACTTAACACAAAAAACGTTCGCGCTCAAAAACCATTAAATTAAATATATATTCAAATACACTACATCATCCCCCCTTACAAAAATATATTTATTTATATATAAACAAAATAATAAATTAAATTTCCTCTATTAACCTCTTTGTTGGTTTCCTACTCCGATTACTAGATCTAGGAATATTTACATCTTCTGAATCAGATATTACAGTAGTCTCAATTATTTTATATGCTCACCTGGTTCATTAACGGAAAAATTATAATCAATTATTTGATTAATATGCCTTTTCCACTGTTTCTCTAAGCTGGGAATGTAAATTAAATAAGTACGTGGTCCCAAAACTTTTATAATTTTCCCTTTAATCCAGGTGGGCTTTTTAAATCTGTAATCTTTAACTGCAACAATTTCATTTAAACCGTACAATATAATACGTTTCCCAGTATAGTTTTTTATTTGCGCACTTTGTTTATTTTTAATCACCTCGCGCACTTTTTGTTTTAATTCGCCATTTTCACGGTCTAATTTGTCCGTAATTCTAGTCGGTATTATTAAATCCAGATGAGTTCTTAAATGTCTTCCTAACATGAGTTTGGCAGGGGATACGCTGGTTATACAATGTGGCGCATTGCGGTAGTCAAGTAAAAATCTGCTTAAAATAATATTAAAATTTATTTTACTTTACTTCCCTACCGCTTTTAGTAATGCCTTTTTAATAGTTTTGACAGTATTCTCAGCCGCTCCATTTGTAGCTGGATGGTACGGTGCAGTGCTTTTAAAAGTTATTCCATTTTTTTGTAAAAAATATTGAAACTCTTCTGCTATAAATTGTCTACCATTATCCGAGACCAAGACATTCGGTATACCAAATCTAGCAAAACAACTTCTTAAAATATTTATGGTAGTTGAAGTAGTCATATTTGACACAACAAATGCTTCAATCCACTTGCTGTATGCATCTACTACAACCAAAATATATTTATTGAAAATAGGACCTAAATAATCGATATGAATTCTTTCCCATGCATAATTTGGGAAATTCCATGGAATTAATTCTGCTTTGGGAGGATTATTTCTGTGTAAAAGATTTTCACAATTTCCAACCACATTTTCTAACTCCTTACACATTCCAGGCCACCACACATTTGAACGTGCAACACTCTTAGTTTTTACAATGCCCATGTGTGAAGCATGGAGCTCATTTAAAATTTTGTTTCGCAATGACGTTGGTATAATCACTCTATATTCAAATAAAATACATCCATTGTCTACAGTTAATTCATTTCTTTTTAAATAATATTCTTTTAAATGATCATTCATTTTTGAAGGCCAACCTGATTTAATATACTTAACAATTTTATTTAAAATAGGGTCCTTACAAGTCTCTTTACATATAATTTTAAAGTCAATAGGCAAAAAATTGTTATTTTTAATGTAATTAATGTTTGTGTATAAATTCACTTTCTTCCAAAATACCTTTTTGTGGTAGTCTAGATAGACTGTCCGCATTATTATCCTTTGAATTAATATATTGGATATCATACTCAAAATTCGCTAATAAAAGTGCCCATCTCTGTAGACGGTTTGCAGATAAAACTGGGATGCCTTTTTTTGGACCAAAAATTGCTACTAACGGTTTATAGTCAGTTTTTAATGTGAATCTTTTACCAAATAAATATTGGTAACATTTCTTTACCCCAAAAATGATTGCGAGTGCTTCCTTTTCAATTTATGAATAGCCCTTTTGGCTAGAGCTTAAGGTTTGTGAAGCATACGCAATCGGACGTTCTTCGCCCGTTTGAAACACATGGGAAATTACGGCCCCAACCCCATAATTCGATGCATTTACTGATAAATTAATTGGCAATAAAGGATTAAAATGGGCCAGTACACTGGCTGAGCACAAAATACCTTTAACCTTATTAAACGCATTATCACAATCTTTTGACCAGTTAAAATCATTTCCTTTTTTACTTTCCCCCGTATGTAATACAAAGGGAAAATATTGTTTTCGTGAAAATTTTCGAATCAAAAATTTTAGCGGAAATATCCGTTTTGTGGTCCCCTGAGTCGAATAAGACCATTTTTGAAAAATGTCTGTCTGTCTGTCTGTCTGTGTGTCTGTGTGCGCTGTACCGCAAAAACCGCTATAGATATCGAGATGAAACTTGAAACTTAAGCCTTTTGTTACAATCGGAAGAACCGAAAAACTTTTGGTGAAAATCGGAAAACCGGAAGTGGTACTTTACTCTTAGCGTTTTTCAGTTTTTTCAGATTTTTTCAATAAATGTTCATCAAACAAAAAATTCTTTCAAATAAAAGTTGTAGATAATAACAAAATGAAGATGTATTGTTCACTTACTTTTTATCATAGCACTCTTAGTTTTTGAGATATTTCAAAAGTTGTGTGTTTTATCTAGTTATTGGTGTGACAGTGTATGTGTCGATACAGTTGAAAAATGTTTCAAATAAAAATTGTAGGAAATGAAAAACTAAAGATTTTCTGTAGATTCACTTTTTGTCATAGCACTCTTAGTTTTTGATATATTTAATAAATAGTGTTTTTTATCTAGTTATTGATTTGTGTCAGTGTATGTGTTGATACAATTGAAAAATGTTTCAAATAAAAGTTGTAGGTAATAAAATATTAAAGATTTTTTGTATCTTCACTTTTTGTCATAGCATTCTTAGTTTTTGAGATAATTAATAAATAATGTTCTTTTATCTAGTCATTGGTTTGTCCCAGTGTATGTGTTGATACAATTGAAAAATGTTTCAAATAAAAGTTGTAGTTATCAAAAAGTTGAAGACATTTTGAAAATAATAATGCTACAAATATTTTAAAGGTGATTTAATACGCAATTTACGGGGGAAAGTACTATGATGGACACATCACCATTTTTTAATAAATTATATAACGGACTTAAAAGGTGTGCACTATTAGGTATGAATTTATCGTAATAGTTTACTAATCCTAAAAATGATTTTAACTATTTAATATTTTCTGGTATTGGTGCATCTCTAACTGCAGTTATTTTTTCAGGGGTGGTATGTAGCCCCTCTTTGTCTATTTTATGCCCCAGATACGTAATTGATTTCTGAAAGAAATCACACTTTTCTTTCCTAATAGTGAGTTTGGAATCATCAAACATTTTTAAAACGTTTTCCAGTCGATTTAAATGTTCTTTTACATTTCGCCCACAGACAACGATGTCATCTAGAAAACAAGCTACACCTTCTAAACCCCCAACCAGTGACTCCATAATTTTCTGGAATTTCGAAGGTGCACACGCGTAACCTTGTGTACGTAAATAGGCCCTTATGAGTGCTAATCGTTGTGTAAATTTGTGAATTTTTATCAAGTTTAACTTGTTGATACGCATTGGAAAGGTCCAATTTACTAATATAACATGCCCCTTGTAATTTAGCAAACAATTCTTCAATTCTCGGTAACGGGTACTGATCAACTTCTAACACACTATTTATAGTAACTTTGTACTCACCACACAAACGTATTGTGCCATCTTTTTTTACTTTCCCCCGTATGTAATACAAAGGAAAAGTATTGTTTTCGTAAAAATTTTCGAATCAAAAATTTTAGCGGAAATATCCGTTTTGAGGTCCCCTGAGTCGAATAAGACCATTTTTGAAAAATGTCTGTCTGTCTGTCTGCCTGTGTGTCTGTGTGCGCTGTACCGCAAAAACCGCTAAAGATATCGAGATGAAACTTGAAACTTAAGCTTTTTGTTACAATCGGAAGAACTGAAAAGCTTTTAGTGGAAATCGAAAAACCGGAAGTGGTACTTTACTCTTAGCGTTTTTCAGTTTTTTCAGATTTTTTCAATAAATGTTCATCAAACAAAAAATTCTTTCAAATAAAAGTTGTAGATAATAACAAAATGAAGATGTATTGTTCATTTACTTTTTGTCATAGCACTCTTAGTTTTTGAGATATTTCAAAAGTTGTGTGTTTTATCTAGTTATTGATGTGTGACAGTGTATGTGTCGATACAATTGAAAAATATTTCAAATAAAAGTTGTAGGAAATAAAAAACTAAAGATTTTTTGTGGACTCACTTTTTGTCATAGCACTCTTAGTTTTTGAGATATTTAATAAATAGTGTTTTTTATCTAGTCATTGATTTGTGTCAGTGTGTGTGTTGATACAATTGGAAAATGTTTCAAATAAAAGTTGTAGGTAATATAATATTAAAGATTTTTTGTATCTTCACTTTTTGTCATAGCACTCTTAGTTTTTGAGATATTCAATAAATAGTGTTTTTTATCTAGTCATTGGTTTGTGTCAGTATGTGTTGATCCAATTGAAAAATGTTTCAAATAAAAGTTGTAGTTATCAATAAGTTGAAGACATTTTGAAAATAATAATGCTACAAATATTTTAAAAGTGATTTAATACGCAATTTACGGGGGAAAGTACTATGATGGACACATCACCATTTTTTAAATTGGTACGATAGGCGTACCCCACGGACTATAGTTTATTGGTTCAATTATATTCAACTTTGTTAATCGATTAATTTCTGCTTTAACCTTGTCTCTTAATGCAAAAGGTAGCGGACGGGCTTTAAAAAATTTGGGCATTGCATTCAGTACCACGTTTAAACGTATGGTGCCCTTAGAAAACAATCCTAAATTATCTGAAAATACCCTTTCATACTTTTTTCTAAATCCTTCATTACATTGACTGAATTTACTGCACCATCTACATTTAATTTATTAATACTCAAATTAAACAGATAGTAAAAATCTCGCCCCAAAAGCGGAGGACCGTTAATTTTTTTTTTTAATTTTATCAGAAACATTTTTATAACAAATATCAACGTTAATGTATCCAAGGGGTAAAATTGGTTCCCCATTGTAATTATATAAAATTTTATTGGTTGGTAATATTTTAATCTCGGAAAAATGTTTATCTTTAAAGTCAGTAGAAATGACAAAACAACTTGCACCTGTATCCAGCTCAAATTCTAATTTTGTTTTATTTACTAAAATTGACATTGTAATAAGCAGACCTGCAAACTCTTTTAAATTAAATAATGTATCGGGGACGCTAACATTTTCCGATAAATAATGATGTTTTTTGTTTTGAAAATTATGTTTCTTGCATACATACGCTAGATGTCCCTTAATTCCGCAAACATTACACACATATCCTTTATATTTGCAGATATTCGCCATATGGCCACTTTTACCACACACAAAACACTTTGCTTTTATTTTGGTCTGCTGCTCCCTCTGTTGTCTTAGCTGTCCATCTCCGTTGTAATCTCGCCCCTCTCTACGATTGTCGAAACTCCCACTGGTGTGTCCGAATTTTGAATTCGCGCCTCGCTGGTGCTCCTTCCTGTGCGACATCTGGAAAACTTCGGCAGGTTCCGGTTTGATCGCCATGTTGCCATGTAGAATATCGTGGTTGTATGAAACTGCTTCCTTTTTAAATGCAATTTCAACAGCCTTGAACAATTCCAATGAATCCACCTCTTCTTCAAATAGGCGATCCCTTATAGGTCCACTTGGTAGGCCCATAATAAGACGATCACGTAGCATCATACTTAAATGCCAAATTTGAAATTTACATTTTGCCGCTAAACTTTTTACACGCGCTGTCCATTCCGCGATGGTTTCTTCCTTGTGTTTCAGCGCGATGTAAAACTTGTAACGTTCGGCAAACGCCGGTTTCGATGGTGCGTAATGTGTATCGAACAGCTTGAGTAAATCACTGAAAGATTTATTTGCCGGACTCTCCGGCACACTTAGATCATGCATCACTTTGAAAGTCTCTTCACTTAGACTGTTTAATAGCAACGCACGATTAATGTCATCTTTATCAATGCCGTTAGCCACAAAAAATTGGTTTAATTTTAGTTTATAAATAATCCAGTCACACTGTGGAGTAAACTCCCTGATTTGTCCGATGTACGAACTCGCCATTTTTTTTTTCAAAAAAAAAATACAACCGGACACGCGGATTTCACTATTCTCGCCACTACTTAATTTTTTTTATACTCGTCGCCACTTGTTATATTTAGGACGGGTAGTCGAGTTCAATAAGAAAACTAAATATAACAATATCACTTTATTACTCAAAACTGTACACCGATTCGACCGTCGAGCTCGGAACCTGCAATACAACTGTACGTGTGCGTTTCGCGACTCGAGCACGTCTTCACAAAAAAAACTTATCACAAAAAACGTTTGCGCTCAAAAACCATTAAATTAAATATATATTCAAATACACTACACACGGAATAATTACATACAACGCCCAATTAGACCCACAATTACCTTATTTAAAATTTCAAAATTAAAAATTTTAATTGATACAGGTGCATCAAAATCTCTGATAAGTAAAGAAATTTATAATTCAATGAAAGATAATTATGCAATCAACGAAGAATTCAAAATTCAAACACCACATGGCATAGAAGAAGGATCTAAAGCCCTTAAAGTCAAAATACCTGATATTTTTAAAGAAGATCGTGAACACGTATTTTATTGTTTTAATTTTTCAAATTACTAGGATATGCTTATAGGAACGGATTTAATCAAAACAGTTAAAGCACAAATTGATACTGTTGAAGAAGTACTTAAGACACCGAAAATAGAAATCCCGTATTATATCAGTTTAGACGATATTAAACTTTTTCCAAACACTTCTCAATTAAATTAAATAAAGAAAGACAATGTACTTCTTGATATTTTTAAAGAATTTTATTTTCTAAATATGTTTCAGCAGTGCCATCTTCAGTAGAAAACTACAAAAATATTACAAAAAGTGTATACATTAGAAAATTATTTATAAATGTGCATAAATTTAGAATAATATAATTAAATAAAAGTAAGTGTTCCGTACAAAATAATAGAAATTGTGCTTTATTATATTGTATATTAATTGTGTAAACATTTATATTTGAAAATAGAATAAAAGATGTTACTAATTAATGTAATAAAGAAACTATTTGTTGGAAGAATATTAGATTTAATTTTATTAGTATTAATTAAAGGTCTTTTTTTGTTTGTTGTCAGCATGAGAGAGAAAGCGTAGCAACCTACAAAAATATTACAAAAAGTGTATACATTTGATAATTATTTATGAATGTGCATAAATTTAAAATAATATAATTAAATAAAAGTAAGTGTTCCGTACAAAATAATAGAAATTGTGCTTTATTAGTTGTGTCAAAATTTATATTAGAAAATAAAATAAAGATGTTACTAATTAATGTAATAAAGAAACTATTTATTGGAAGAATATTAGATTTAATTTTATTAGTATTATATAATTAAAGGTCTTTTTTGTTTGTTGTCAGGATGAGAGAAAAAATCTTGTTTTAATGCAGAACTGATGCGTCTGCGTATGTGACTGGCTGACCGAGGTCCGCGCGTATACACACTCACACACACACACACACACACATACAAGTGTTTTGGAATTCCATCGGAGTATCGCATATGCATTGATCATTTTTGATGAAATTATTCTATTTTAAATAATATATTAAAAAATTGCTGCTTACACGTCAGGGTGTATACCGAGTGTCTGGGATAAGGGGCGAACATAAGGATTTAACATGTAAAATTAAATATGCGTAATTATTAGCCCCCCTATTAATTTTAGAGAAAAATCGCAAAGGAATATTTTTTTAGAGTATTAAAAACTGTATTAAATGTATCAATTTAATTTACGTTTGTACCAGAATTCACCTCAAAAATAACAAAACTAAGTTAAACAATGTACCATTTAATAAAAACCCTTGCCATGAGTTTGACAAATGTCATGTTATTGTGAAAATAATTTTGCAACTCAGATATCAATTTACGCATTATAATTGTTATGAATAATAATCTGAGTTATTCCAATGAAGAAAGGGTATTCATTATAAAAACATTTTACAGTGTCGTCAGTTTACGCAGAGTTTGTGGCTTAATTTCGGTTAAATTTAACAATCGACCAATTCCGTCTGTATCAACAATTAATAAGTTTGTGAACAAGTTTGAAAATACAGCAAGTGTAGCGGCAGATGATTCAAAACTTATTTTAATAGTCCAATTTCAACAAATATTAATTCAAAAACATTTACCTTACAGGCAAACGGAACAGAAGATGCAACAATGAATTGGAAGAAAGAGTTTTGGGTTTGATAAATGCTGAACCAACAACTAGCATACGATGTATTGCTCGTGAGTGCAACGTGTCTAAATTCTCTGTACATAAGATTCTGAAGAAGCATGGATAGCATCCCTACAAACATCAGTGTCATCAGGAGATACTACTAGTGGATGAAAAAACCAGGCGTGTATTCTGTGAAGTAATGCAGGATTGATCAAACACACCGAAACTTTTTGCAGTCTATCTGTTTTACTGATAGATACACGTTAACTCTTAATAACGAGCCTAACACACAGAACACGCGATTCTGGAACCAGGAAAATCCACGGATACGCTTACAAACTAGAACCTAGTTCCCGCAAAAAATAAATATTTGGGCTGGTACTTTTAAGAATAATATTATTGGGCCATTTAAAATTCATGGAAATTTAAATTTGAATTCTTATTTAGACCTTTTAATCGACCAGGTTGGCCCTGCGTTAGAAGTTGCACGTGAAAATCAGGAGATATGGTATCAGCATGATGGATGTCCGGCCCATTATGGTTTAAATGTAAGGGAATATTTAAATGCTAATTTTCCCAATTGTTGGATTAGTCGCCGTGGCACTATCAACTGGCCACCAAGATCTACTGATTTAACACCATGCCATTTCTTTTTATGGGGTCACTTGAAAAACAAAATTTATAAAAAACGCCATCCAAATATTGAATCTTTGCGGGAAGCAATTTTTGTGGATTGCAGATTAATTACAGATAGGCACTTGGCTAATGTAAGGCATTTTATAACAGATTGGGTTATTGTTTACACCAGAATGGAGAACTTTTTGAGTACTTGCTCTAACATTTCCCATTGGACGTAGATACAGTAAAATAAAAATTTGAACAAAAATAAATCACGAACTGTTTGTAATCTGACAGCACTATAAATTATCTTGATAATGAATAAATGATCTTTCTTCCACTAATTAAGTGTTATTATTATGATTTACCCCAAACGACAAGCATGCATTAATTATTTTTCATCATTTAAATTTCTTTGGTAGCATTTCGATAATATGGATTCTGGTACAAACGTAAATTTAATCGATACATTTAGTACAGTTTTTAATACTCTAAAAAATATTCCTTTACGATTTTTCTTTGAAATTAATAGGAGAGCTAATAATTACACATATTTAATTTTACATGTTAAATTCCTATGTTCGCCCCTTATCCCAGACACTCGGTATATATGTGGCGTACCCTCGAGGAATGTACAGGCGAGAGTGTGGCAAACAAGGAGCTCCAGGCATCAGTGAGGCGCATGAAAAATCCAGGGCAACCAAAAAAATCAATATTTTAGACATATAGAGAATTTTGCATGTAAAACGTTAGTTTACATTCTTTGCATTAGAATAAAGAAATAATCTCTATTTTGACAATTTCCTGAGTAATTAATAACAAACCTCACGCATCAGTACATGAGTAGAAGTTTGTTAAAACAAACCAAAACACTATCATTGGTGACCCCGAGGGGCCTACGTTGTTGGTGACCCCTGAACACGCTGCCGTAGTAAGCAACCCGGCAGGATAAGTGCCGACGATTCGCCGATAGCAGAGGAGCAGGATCACATCGAGGAATATCGAGAGCTATCAAAACTGTCAGCTGTCTACAATCCTTCATTCCTGTACTCGTCCAGACAACACGAAAGCCACACGGAAGCACGAAAACCACGAAACATTCTTCGAAGGTGACGCTACATTAACCTTTCTTCACATTAGAAAATCCTCACCTTCTCCTTACTTTTTCTTCCTTCTTGATTTTCTTTCTTCTAATTTCTTTTCCTAATTTCAAACGGTATGGAAGATCAAAGTTCCTCTGAGGAAACGATCGGTAATATGAAATGTGTGCTTCCGCCATTTTGGCGTGTTGACCCCTTTATTTGGTTTATCCAAATAGAGGCGGAATTTTTAAATTCACGCGTAACCAGTTCTGTCCGGAAATTTAATAAAGTTGTCGCTTCCTTACCTCCAGATATCGCAACGGACGTAAGGGATTTGTTAATGGAACCACCCGCCATCGATCCTTATGAAATACTAAAAAATGAGATTATTAAACGGACAATGATTTCTGAAAAGAAACGTTTACAAAAACTCTTATCGAACAAGGTACTCGGAGATCAAATTCCTTCCCAACTCCTACGTAAATTACAGCAACTTTTGGGGAATACCTCAATCGATGAGAACTTACTACGCGAAATTTTCTTGCAACGTCTTCCCGCTGATGTGCAAAAGATCCTAGTTGCATCACGTGGTACGTCATTAGCAGATCTTGCAGAAATGGCAGATCACGCCCATCAGTGCTACTGGCATTTCCAAACAAGTTTCGAATAACACCAAATTAGACACGAAATTTAGCAATTTCGAAGCAACGGTGCAAAGTTTACAGAATCAAATTTCGGAATTAACTCAAAATTTAACCACCTTAACTGCCTCTATTTTGCAACAATCTAAAAACGAATATCCAAGTCGAAACCGTTCTTCTTCCAGGTCTCGTTCTGTACAACGTGATGACCCAAACCACAAATTGTGTTGGTATCACTATAATTTTAAAAACGATGCACGAAAATGCGCCAAACCTTGCGATTGGGGAACGGCTCAGAACGGGTTTGATGACCTACGATGCCGTTCATTCATCAGGTCGATTATTTTTTATCCGCGATACAAATTCTGGCACTAAATTTCTTATCGACACTGGCGTCCAGGTCAGCATTTTGGCGGTGAATCAACTCTATGCCAATACTCACCCACCCCCCTACAAAATTTACATTGCAAACCGTAAGTGGAAATTTAATTTCAACTTTCGGATTATCTAAACTAACAGTTAACATCGGCTTAGATGTAACATTTCAGTGGCATTTCATACTTGCACGCGTAAACCACTCGATTCTTGGCGCAGATTTTCTCCGGCATTTCAACATAATTGTTGATATTGCCAATAATCGATTAATGAGGACACCGTCCAGTCTGATGCAACAGCCGATCATAAATTCATTATCCAATCATACAACATATTTCAAATTACTCAATCAATTTCCCGATTTCACTACTCCTTTTGACCTCACTAACCCAGTTAAACATCAAGTGCAACATAGCATCGAAACTTCTGGCCCACCTGTTTTCAGCAAACCAATGCGTTTACCGCCACACAAATTCAAAATTGCCAAACAAGAATTCGATAACTTATTAAAACTTGGTTTTGTTCGACCCTCATCAAGCCCATGGGCATCACCGCTGCACTTGGAATCGAAATCCGATGGTTCTTGGCGACCGTGCGGAGACTATCGTGCACTTAACAAGGTTACAATTCCTGACCGATACCCTCTGCCCATATTGCATGATTTTACGTATAGCTGTTTTGGTTGCAGTCTTTTCTAAAATCGATTTGATTAAAGCTTATCATCAAATTCCAATTCACCCTAATGATATACCGAAGACTGCAATCACAACACCATTTGGCTTGTTTGAGTATACGCGGATGAGTTTTGGTTTGAGAAACGCCGCACAATCCTTTCAACGGTTTATGGACTCGGTTCTTCGCGAGCTACTATTTTGTTTCGTATATTTGGATGATATTTTAGTCTTCAGTAAAGACGAACATGAGCACGTACAACACCTCCGACAAATTTTTCAACGATTAACAACTTTTGGAATCAAAATTAATAACGAAAAATGTATTTTCGGCGAATCAAAATTAGATTTCTTAGGTCATAGAATTAACAGTTCAGGCATCAAACCATTACAAATTAAGGTTGATGCAATCATGTCTTTTCCACAACCATCTGACCAGAAATCACTTCAACGTTTCCTTGGCATGGTAAACTTCTACCACAGATTTATAAAATCATGCTCAAGAATACTTGCACCGCTCAACCAACTTGCATCTCAAACTCCACGCAACAAACCCCTGGTATGGTCACAACCTGCACTACAAGCATTTACGGCAGTCAAGGCTGCACTAGCCGACTGTGCTATGCTTAGCCTACCAGACCCAAATGCGGAGATAAGCATTATGGTAGACGCATCTGATTCCGCTGCTGGTGCGGTCTTGCAGCAGAAGGAAAAATCTGCCGTTCTTCGACCGCTAGCTTTCTTTTCAAAATCATTTTCAACAGCAGAACGCAAATACAGTACATTTGGTCATGAATTACTGGCCGTTTATTTGGCAATTAAAAAAATCAAATATCTCGAAGGTCGTAATTTTATTATTTCTACAGACCATAAACCATTGATTGCTGCCATAAATTCAACTTCAGATCGTTATTCAGGACGTGAGCACAGACATTTAACTTTTATCGCGCAATTCACTACTGACGTTAGGTTTGTTCCCGGTAAAGAAAACGACGTCGCGGATACGTTATCGCGTGTCGAAATTAATATTTTAGAATTACCGGACCTAGCCAAATTTCAGTCAGAAGACGATGAGCTCAGAAGACGATGAGCTTAACAGCACAACTTCACTGAAACTGGAGCAGTTCACTCCGCCTGGCACTAGCACACCCATTTACGTTGACATTATTTCGAAACGACCTTATGTTTCCGGAGAATTACGACATTTTGCAGTCACTCCACGGGTTAACTCATCCTGGCGTTCGAGCAATGAAACGTCTAGTAAATTCACGCTATGTATGGCCGCGGATGAACCACCACATCATACATTTTGTCAAATCTTGTTTGCAGTGCCAGAAAGTCAAAATTCACCGTCACACAGTATCCCCGATTGCTAAGTTTCCTGATCCGGACGACCGATTGACTGACATCCACATCGACATTATCGGCCCTTTGCCAGTTTGTCACACATACAGATATCTTTTAGTCTGCATCGATCGATTCACGCGTTGGCCTGAAGTCCAACCACTTGTCGAAATTACTGCAGACTCTGTTTCTCAAGCTTTTTTAAATTGTTGGATCTCACGTTTCGGTATACCATCTACGGTTCTCACTGACCATGGACGTCAATTTCAATCTCACGTTTGGAAACATTTTTGCACAATTTTTGGCATTACACACAAATCCACAACCGCCTATCATCCGCAATGTAACAGTTTGGTAGAGCGGCTCAATAAACAAATTAAAGACTCGATCCGAATGAGTAACGATCCAAAGAAGTGGGTGTCACAACTACCTTTAATTTTATTAGGTTTACGCACTATTTTTAAAACTTCACTTTCGGCCACAACAGCCGAATACGTTTATGGTAAAACATTACGTTTACCAGGCGATTTCTTGTTTTCAAGTTCAATTTCCGGTTACCTTCCTTCAGGCTCAAAATTTATTGATGACTTACGAGTCAAAATGCAGATACTACGACCTGCGTTAAGCCGCCCAGCCTCTCGCAAAAGTTTTGTGCACCCCGATTTAGGTAATTGCACACACGTTTTCATTAGGAAGGATTGTATTAGCACCCTCTTCAACCTGCGTATGACGGACCGTTTCAAATTTTAAAGCGACAATTAAATTTTTTTACGATTTCTGTTAACGGAAAAATCACAAATGTTACCGTTGACCTATTAAAGCCTAGCTTCCAACCAACATTATCTGTTGCTTCATCTTCAAATTCTTTATACTTTTCTCCGTTCCCTACTATACCTCTTCGGTCTATTCTTAAACGTCATGGATCTGTAACCAAAAAAACTACTCCTACTAGAGGGGTTTCCTTCTCTTTTCCCCTTTCCTAGTTTTCTCTTTTACTTCCTTTTTCTAAAGGGGGGTAGTGTGGCGTACCCTCGAGGAATGTACAGGCGAGAGCGTGGCAAACAAGGAGCTCCAGGCATCAGTGAGGCGGATGAAAAATCCAGGGCAACCAAAAAAATAAATATTTTAGACATATAGAGAATTTTGCATGTAAAACGTGAGTTTACATTCTTTGCATTAGAATAAAGAAATAATCTATATATATATATATACAAGGTGGCCTGAAAAGGTGTGATAATCTTCAGGTAGTGTGGTTCGTTGATTAATTTTGGATAAAAAATCTAAATAAAAAAATATTGTATTCTTTCTCGTAACATCTCACGAGGTCGTTAAAATATTAAACGTATCTCTGGAAATTAGTGTTATTTTCTATTATTTTGGAAAAAATCAATAGAACTTACAATCAATTACACATTTGTAAAATTTAAATGACATAGGTGATAAATAAATTGGAAACTTTAACAAATTAATAACTTCTTCAGAAGCATTTTTTTAATAAAAATAGACCTGGCAACTATGTATTTTCATATGTAACCTTATTAAATTTCACTTGACTATGACATATACTTGTCATAATTTATTTGTGTAAGTTTGTATAAGTTCATCATACTTTTTGAAGATGTACACATTCAACGAGTATGCAGATATGTACATGATATTTGGATTCTGCAATGGTAATGCAACTAGTGCCAAAGATGAGTACCAAAGAAGATATCCAAATCGCCAACAGCCCTGCGTAAATACGTTTAGAAAATTAGACCAAAGGCTACGTACTTTTGGGTCGTTCGTTTATAATAACATAGATGGAGGGAGACCTAGGGAACGTCGCACTGTTCACCTAGAAGAACAGATATTGAATGCAGTTTAAAAAGATCCCAATATTAGTACGAGACAAATAGCTCAACAGTTAAATGTCCCCAGTAAAACAACAGTCCATGCAGTATTGAAAGAAAACCGAATGCGTCCATTTCATGCAAGAAAAGTTCAACCACTGTATGAAAATGATAACGAGCGTAGACGTATGTTTTGTGACAGGATTTTAGATCAAATTCGGGAAGAACCAAATTTTTTATTTAAAATTCTTTGGAGTGATGAATGTACATTCACTAGAGATGGGGTATTTAATTGTCATAATTATCACTTTTGGGCAGAAGAAAATCCTCGGGCGGTTAGAGAAATGGGACATCAAAGGAAATTTTCAGTTAACGTCTGGCTTGGTATTCTAAATTTATGTGTAATTGGGCCTTTTTTTATTCATCAAAGATTAAATGCCTTAAATTATGTAAATATTTTAGAAGAAGTTTTGGAGAATGTTCCACTAAATTTAGTAAACAACATGCTGTACATGCATGATGGTGCACCACCTCATACAGCAAGAATTTCAAGAGAATGGTTGGACGAACATTTTCCAAATAGATGGATTGGGCGCAATGGACCCATACTATGGCCAGCAAGGTCGCCGGATATGAATCCACTTGATTTTTCCGTTTGGGGATTTTTAAAAGAAAAGGTGTGTGCAACACCTCCAGTGGACAATGTAGACGTCATGAATAGAATTCGTGTTGCAGTGGAATTAATTACTGAAGAGATGTTGCTCCGAGTAATTAATTCTATCCCACGACGGCTCCAGATCTGCTTAGAAACGGATGGTTATCAATTTGAACATTTACTTTAATCTTTCATTTTTGATGTATACTTCGAATATTAATTTTTGTAGATTTGTTAAATTTATGATTATTATTAAATTAAACACTTGTTTGATCCATTGTTGCCAAAATTACATTTCTTTAAATTGGCTCGTGAGGAGTTATAAGCCGCAATACAATATTTTTTTACTTAAATTTTCTGCTTAAAATTAATCAATGAACCACTCTACCTGAAGATTATCACACCGTTTCTGGCCACCTTATATATATATATATATATATATATATATATATATATATATATATATATATATATATATATATATATATATATATATATATATACAGTCTGTTTGATTTATTGTGACACAGCACATATGTCCGTTGTTAGTACAGATAGAAAAAAAAGTTAAAGACAATAGTTTTAGTATTTTTCATGATCTATTCAGTAGCATTGTCAGAAAAACAATTGAAAATCAAATAAACACGTGAAAGCTATTAGCTTCATTTTCTTTAATGGAACACACTGTATATTTTGTTTATTTCAAATAGGTAATAACCTTAGCTTTATAATGATACCACATAAGTACCCTTTCATTATACAAATAACGCGACAATTGCAAATAAATGAAATTTATCAGTTGCCATGGATAACAATTGGCATAAAACAATTTGTTAACGCTTTAATGTCAAAGTGGTGTAGTAACTTCCCGTCTTGCGTGTTGTTGATTCAAATCTTTAGAGATGGGTGATAATTACTATTCTAATGATGAAAAAATGGATTTGCTAAAGGTCTTCGTTAGATGCAACGATAATTCTAGAGAAGCTAGTATCACTTATGGAAACATGTATCCAGAGAGAAGACAACCACATTCTTGCACTTTTGCAAGACTTGAACAAAATTTACGGAGAAATGGGTGTTTTAATAATAAATTACGAAGGAGAAGACAAGAAAGAGAAGATAATAATGAAGTATTGATATTGGCCTATTTTAGAGCACATCCACGTAATTCAATACGCGAAGCAGTGGCTGACTTAGGAATAAGTATGCATAAAATATTTTCTATTCTGAGAAAACATAAAATGAGACCATATAAAATTTAGTTAGTACAAGGTTTAAGAGATGGTGATTCTGACAGGAGGATAGTATTCTGTAATTGGCTTAGCAACAATCAACATTTATTAAATTTAATTCTTTGGAGTGATGAATCAAATTTCAACAACAACGGAATCTCCAACCGAAAAAACGACCATTACTGGGATACTGAGAATCCACGTCAAATTCTAGAATGCAGATTCCAACAAAGATTTGCAGTTAATGTGTGGCTTGGTGTGTTAGGTGATACCTTAATAGGACCATTTTTTTATCAAGGAACGTTGAATGCGGAGCGATATGCCAACTTTCTTACGATAGAATTTGAAGATTATTTAGATGTTATCCCCCTAGAAATACGTCGAGATATGTGGTTCCAACAAGATGGAGCTCCTCCCCATAACGCAAGAAATGTCAAAGATATTTTGGAAAGAAAGTTTGGTTTGAAATTGATTGCAAATGGTGGCCCCATAAACTGGCCAGCAAGATCGCCAGATCTGTCTATTTTAGATTTTTTTATTTGGGGATTTATAAAGCAAAAAGTTTATGTTACTCGTCCAGAAAATCTAGACGATCTGAAAAATCGTATTCGTATGGCATGTGGCCAAATAACACCAAGGATGTTGCAAAAAGCACGACGAAATTTAATGAAGAGATGTGAAGAATGTATTGCAAACAACGGACGTCACTTTGAACAGACACTTTAAATAGTTATTCATGTCAACTGATAAATTTCATTGGTATGTGGTATCATTATAAGGCTAATATTAATGCCTATTTGAAATAAACAAAATATACAGGGTGTTCCATTAAAGAAAATGAAAGTAATAGCTTTCACGTGTTTATTTGAATTTCAACTGTTTTTCTGACATTACGATTGAATAGATCATAAAAAATACTAAAACTTTTGTCTTTAACTTTTTTCTCTATCTGTACTAATAACGGACATATGTGCTGTGTCACAATAAATCAAACAGACTGTATATATATATATATATATATATATATATATATATATATATATATATATATATATATATATATATATATATATGTTAAAACGTAGATTTTCGCGGGCGTAACATGTATCACTGTTTCTTCGGGTTTGGTCCCGCGTATTTTCTTGGCTCTGGTCCATTTTATTTTTAATTCGACGTTTCGATGACGTCGCAGTCATCATCGTCAGGAATAACTATCAAAATTCCATTGCTCTAGCAACCACTTGTTTGACTTTTACGTACTACTTGATGCGTGAATTTCTTGTTTGGCTTCGTGTTACTCTTCTGTTTTGTTCTTCTAATGATGTAGTAGTGACAATTTCAATATTATTTTCGGAAGGAGTTAGATTTTGAATTTCTTGGTTGTTGTTCGGAGATAATAGAGCCAAGAAAATACGCGGGACCAAACCCGAAGAAACAGTGATACATATATATATATATATATATATATATATATATATATATATATATATATATATATATATATATATATAGATCTTCTAGCGCTATATGAAAAGAATGACTTCAAATTTGCAATAAATTTTTATACTTTTATAACACCATAAACCATAATCCTCAATAAAAGTATCCCTCAACAAACAGCTTATTGCATGCTCGGCCGTGAGTCGGCTGCATAATTTCAGGTCCGTATTAGAACATTTCATTCCAATGACTGACGTAGATATGTAAAAATGCACATTCGGTGGTATTCTCTATCGAAAACGTTAAATTTAACGTTTGACAGCAGAGTTAAATCTAGTCTAAAATAAAGGGAAATTGATTAAATTCCCTATCATTTTAATAGTTTTTGTTGAACTTATAATTTAATTTACACCAGTTGTCACCATTTATTTTAACGCGGATATCAATAATTAAATTTTAACGTTTTCGAGATAGATAGTCCAATAAATGTATACCAAGGAAAACACTTTAATTTGCAGCTCTTACGATACAAACGTCAGTTATCTGATTGAAAGAGTTAAATGACGGTTGCAACTTGTTTTCTAGTCGATAAATTGTTTCATACTCTTATTAGCACGAAGTTCTGTTTCTTAACACTTCTCTATCAATTTACATCTTATTAATTGATACACAATCTACATCCAAAATATGTCACCCCTTTATGATTGAATTTTTGTTAATCGCATGTTATTTTTGTATGTATATAAAAGTTTTATAAAAATGATGTATTTTTCTTGATAGTCGATAAGTAAATATTAATTTAATTATAATAATTTAATTAGTAATTAAAATTAAAAATGTTTCAATGTTGTATATACAACTGTATATATTATGTTTTATTAAAGCAGTATTTTCAAAAATCGTAATTATAGCCAAAATAACTGAAAATCAAATGAAATAATTTTGACATTTTAAAAATATATCTAAATATCATTTATTTTTCTAAGAAATTAACTAACGGCCCTAACTTTAACTTATACATTTTTTTATTTAAAAAATATTGGTATTAAATATATACAATAATATTAATTACTCTTTTTAAATATTACAAAGTATCAATTACAATAATCGAACTCAATTGTCCATTAGCGTGAAATGATGAATGAGCGGCTCTTAGCGATTATACAGGTAAAGGTTATTAAGAAAATTGTATTAGGGCCAATGACAGGATTATATGTATATAATCCTGTCATTGGCGGAATTAAAAGGTACTGGGGATATTCCAGATTAACTCAACTTCTGAACATCTCGACATTCCTCGAAAAACTAATGGTCAATTTGACCCTTTATGCAATAAGGAACCAAGAGGCCCAGGATTAAAAAGTATTGGGGATATCCCAGATTAACTCAAAGTCTGGACTTCCCGACAAAATGATTGTTCATAACAATTTCTACTAAAAGTATACTTTTTCGTGTGATTTATAATACATATTTAGAGTTGTTTTTTTTTTCATTTTTATTTTTTTGATTATTGCTTTCATGATTTTAATTAAATAATCGATCATTTTAAATAAAACTGTCCAATCCAACACTCTATACAAACAAATTCTATCAATTAAATTATATTATAACTTATTTCTAAATGTATTTTATTGCCATATTTTAAACAAAAGTAAAACTAAAATGTTTACTGCTCTTATGGAAGTTTTGAAACAACAGCTCATTTTATCTAATATCTAACTTAGAATAATCTAATTCATACACCCTATTTATAACAAGTATTTCAATAAATTAAAGTAATATCACACAGGTAAACCAATTCGTCTATACAATATCTCAACATTTATACATGATTCCATTTGTTTCTGGATCTCGCCTAGCTATGGAAAAGTGACAGTAAGTATTGTAAATGGGGCTGGTTGTGTTTTAAATCAGGGTTTTTAAATGTCACTGTCAGATGTTCGATTTTAAGGTTATAATTTCTGACTATTGTGATCTTACACTGTTGCCTGTTTTACAAATTTTCAGATATAAAAGGATAATAATATGCAGTTTTAAGATTAACAAAATTTACTACTTGGTTTTTGTACATACAAACACAGCAATAATATTGTATATAACAAATATAATGAATTCGGCTCTGCAAACTTATTTCGTCATCTATTTGTATTTCTCGCTTGGGTCTTCCCGTTAACACATTTTGATCAACTCCATCCATCCACCTTAATTTTGGTCATTCTCTCTTCTGTTGGCCCTCAGTATTTTTTTGTAGAATTGCAAATTTATTCCCACCCTCTTGTGATACTGATAATTTTCATGTCAAACAATTTTTAAGCCCTCATTCCACTTTTATTATTTAGTCAAGAGAACCTGCATCTGAATCTTCTGATGTTTGTTCTGAGCCAGATTCCCCAAGCGAAATAATAAAAGGAGGAATGGTTTCAAAAGAAAGGTTCCCCATGTGTTTTGTCCAGTCATCCGAAATAAGTTTTTCACAATGATCACAGAAATTTTGCCACATATCGGATGTACATTTTGAGAGAGACTCAAGCCATAAATTCTGAACACGATCCTTAGATGGTTGCTTAGAATTTATGTGCTTATTGTAGTAAGTCTTACCCCCCCATGCCATTTCAATTGGATTGTATTGACAATGGTATGGCGGTAATCTAGGAACTTCGTGCCCGTTCTTTCTCAAAATGTCATCAACTACGTAAATTTTGTCATTTGATCGAAAAGGTATAAATAAAAAAAAAAATTAAAAAGAGGATTACTTATGATATCATAAATTATTGCAACACTGTTAAAATAAGGAATCAGGAGTGGCAACTAATAAAAAATGTAAATGTTGATACTGCAACATAACAACACGAAAGCATGGCTAGGCGAGATCCAGAAACAAATGGAATATATTATATATGACATCTTTTTAGTGTGTCACAATTAAATTTATATTTATTTTAGTTATAATTCCTTTTACGTAAAAACATTTTAAATTATTCACATAACTTCAATGTATAATGTGTGTAAATCTCAAATCTTAATTTTCATTATTATCAAAGAGGAGCCGTTGTTCGTTCTTATGGAAAAATAACACATACATGCCCCACTTTAAGAACTCTCGGGGGTGGTGGAGGGGGTGTCCTAACTTTATGATAAATACGCCTCAACCCCAGGTAATAGTCCAGTAAATCGTGCACATTAGTTAAGTGATCTGTTCCAATATTATACCAGACTTTAGGCAGTTATTGCAAACAACTATCATGTGGAGACCGTGGAATAGCGAACACGATCAACATCATTTTCACCAACATGAAAACGAAGAAAATTTAATAAATGCTGATGAAAATGGAGAAGAAGTTTTATCAAAATCCAACAATAGAATTGTTTTATCTGAAGACGCAAAAAAGATTATCTTAAATGTATACGACAGTTTAAAACAACAAGGAAAATTTGGCACAGAAGACCATCTAATCTCCGAGACTGCAAATTTAACAAAAATTTCTAAAGCGACAGTGTGGCGACTAGTTACCAACGGAATTATACCGAGGAAAATTAGGACAGATAAAGGAGTCCGAAAAAAATTAACTGTGGAAGATCACGGCCGTGGAGTGAGAAGAATAATTTATAACAGTTTTAAAAATAATTTTGTTCCAAGTCTAAACTGGCTTCAATATAAATTGAAAGAACAGCTTGATGTTAAATGCAGTTTAACAACAATATCACAATTTTTGTCATTAATTTGTTTTAAATATCGAACTATCGACAAAAGGAAGGTGCTCAAAGAAAGTCAACGGAATTGTGAGTGGAGGTATAAATATATAGAAGAAATAAGAAGAATTAGAAATACAAATAAACCAAATATATACTTGGATGAAACGTGGTATGACACACACGATACAGTGAAGAAAGGTTGGATAGATGATAACTGTTCACTAAATGTACCAGCTTCAAGGGGACAACGTCTTATTATTCTTCATGCAGGATATCAAGAAGGATGGGTGAATGATGCGTTATTTTTATCAGCAAAAAATATAAAAAAGCTAATGTGGACTACCACGATGATATGTCAGGAAAAGTGTTTTTTGAGTGGTTTGTGACATCTCTTCTACACAATATACCGCAGAATAGCGTTATTCTACTAGATAAGGCTAGCTACCATTCGGTTCAGATTGAAAATGTACCAAATGCCAATTCGAGTAAAAAAGAAATTTCAGATTTTTTTTTTTTATATATATGAAAATGAGTTATACTTCGAGCCGACCTACACAAAAAAAGAATTGCTCGAAGTATTAAAAATAAAAGAACATAAGAAAAAGCACTTCATAGACGAAGAAGCCAAAAAGTTGGGTCATCAAGTGCTACGTTTACCTCGGTACCATTGTGAATTAAACCCTATTGAATTGATTTGGGGCATACTAAAACCTCAAATACCGCGAAATAACACAAATCCTAAGTTTAATGAAGGAACTGTAAATGTAGTTAAAAATGAAATTTCTAAAATTTCTAAGGAACAGTGGACGAACAGCATTCGAAATGTCATCGAAATTGAAAATAAATACTTTTCCAAACATGTGGAACCGCTTATTTATAAATATTTTGGAGAATGACTCAGTCGAATCTGATAATTAATTTATGTATAAAGTGTATTTTTGTATAAAGTGTATTTATGTATAAAGTGTAATTATGTATGTATAAAGTGTAAATTTTCATTTTATTACATAATGTTTGTTTAAATTTCAAATAAAAGATTGTCAGAAGAAATAAGTTGAGTTAAACAATTCTGCCGAAATTTAATTTTAAATATTTATAAATTAATTAAATCGTATAATTATTCTTCTTAAAAAAATTCAACTCAACTATGGAACCACTAATATGGTGTAAAAACTTGCGCCTGAAAATTTCTAAAATAACATTATTTTTAGAATCGTATAATTTTTGTTTAAGCAAAATTTGCTGTACCAATTTAATCGTAGCTTTATTATAACTAACACGATTTTATTGAAATTTTAATTTAATTAATGATCCATTTCAAAATGCGAGGCGCCTCACTTTGAAGTGCTGTATTTTAAAAACAAAAAATCTTTAAAAAAATATCTGAGCACGTTTCTGTAATACTGAGAGTGTTTTTTATTATTATTGAAAAAAATCAGATTGACCTGCAAAATATATAATTTAATTTTCAATCATATAAATATTTGATTTTTCGTGGATTAAAAACCATAACCATCGCGCATCTTCAATCTCTCAATGAGGTTTTCAATCGACGAAAAATCAAATATTTAAATTATTGGAAATTAAATTATGTATTTTATGTTATGAACAATTTCTAACAATTAACTATAATTAAAAAACCGGATACTTAATTACCGAGAACGTTGAAATAGGATTTTGATATAGTAGGGGTTGAAAGGGTTCAGATATGCATTTCTTTCTTGCACCACTCTATAAATAAAGATTTAATCTTTTACCAGTATTTATTTCAAATTTTTATACTTAACTGATTAGGATTTATAAAGAGTTAGTAAAAATCCGTCGAAAAAATAATTATTTATGATAAAAATCTGATTTCTTCAATAATAATAAAAAACACTCAGGATTACAGAAACGTGCTCGGATATTTATTAAGATTTTTTGTTTTGAAAATACAGCACTTCAAAGTGAGGCGCCTCACTTTTTGAAATGGATGTAGGTATTTTCACATGTTTGATGGTTTGATAAATCACACAAGTTAATATTAGTTAATGTTAAAAGAGCATAAATGTTTTGAACTTTTCATTCTTACACTTAAATGAACTCGGTTAAACAATCAACATTTTTAATCTCAACATCTCTGAACATTTTTTCTTCCGCTGTTTGCCTCGCGCCCCGGGGCAACACACCTTGTAGCGGCCCTGTTCATTTCGGTCATGAATTTTCTATGCAAATCATCTGGCCAGCGCAGGTTAGTTTTATTGCGGAAGTAATTTTTTTCATATAGTGCTGAAACTACTATATATATATCTATATATATATATATATATATATATATATATATATATATATATATATATAAATATATATATATATATATATATATATATATATATATATAAATATATATATATAAATATATAAATATATATATATATATATATATATATATATATATATATATAAATATATATATGTCCACAGGTGCCGTTCGGCTCTCTCCGTCTCTGTCACCGCCGAACGGCACCTGTGGACAGGCGCCAACCATTGTTGTTGTTTGTGTGAAAACACGTGCGTCTCTTCGCTACGATGCGACCACATGAATACAAGTTAATTAAATTCAAACAATCGCGGTGATACCACCCCGGGTTATCCAAGAAACACTTTAACACAGTGATAATTTCCATAGTTTTAACATATGAATGTGCCGTTTGTTTTAAATTTTACTTTTTCCGTAACCACGCAGTTACGATTTTTTGTACCCCATAACCTTACATTTTAAATTCAACAACCGCTATGAGTAACGATAGGATAATGCAGCGTCAGTTTAACAATAGTTTGTTCAAATAATCACAAATGTAAGCTCAAAATTTATTCGCTAATTTTTTAAGAATTCGTCATTAACTAATAGTTTAATTCAGATCAGTAATTGTTTGTTTTGCTCATTGTTTTTATTGTTAACCCTGAGGAAGGGACAAAATGAGTCCCGAAAGCGAAAACTTTTGCAAGACTTGAAACTTACCATCCTACAATATTACCCAACGAAATACTTTTAAAAGAACTTCAAAACATCGAAAAACAAACTAAAACAGTAAATTTGCCATTGCCTGTCAAAGAAGAAAATATTTACGCGATGTCAAAGATACTAACAATAAAGGCCTAACGCAAAGGAAATATTTTAAATTTCTTAATCGAAATTCCATTATGTGAACTCTTTATCTAGTAACTCTATCATCTCTATCCAATTCCACAATTTATTGATAATCATCCCAAAATCTTAAATATTGAAAATCCTTACCTGGCAGAAAATAATAAAAGGTACATATCAATGAATCATTTATGCAAAGAACGCAAATTTTTATGTGAAGAAACGAGTAAAAATTCTCTCAGCGAAACTCCCTGCGAATATGATTTAATTAAACACGAATTCCGCGAAGGAAAATGCACCTACAACATCCTCAACCCAAACCAACCGGAAATAAAGAAGACATCCGACAACGAATGGATCATATTATCCCCGAAAGAAGAAAAGCTGACAATTAACTGCAACGAAAAAGAAGAGATCCGAAAAATAACAGGAACTGTACTAATCCAGTTAAGCAGTAACTGCAGTTTAACGAAAATCAATGGAAGCAGTTTAATGAAACAAAGACGTCGATGGAAAATTTACAAGAAAAGTTAAACACCATGAAAACTCATCACATGAATCACCTAGGTTATTCGACCCTTATCTTTATAATCTTATCAATCATCGCATCTTTAACCATTTCCAAACGATTCTACAGACTTAAGAACTCGGCCATTCCATTACAAGAAGAGCCACAGGGAGAAAATCCTACGCCAACTCCGACTGCTGCTTCGAATCATGTGAACATTTTAAAACTTTACTTAATAATGCAGTTTTTTAAATGTTTAATGGTTACTATATCTGCATAATTGGGATTTAACGATACAATTTTGGAAAATCGAAATTTTGGTTTTCTCTCACATGCAATTTCCATTGTAATTAAAAACTCTATTTGGGTTCATATTATAGAAAAAAACTGAAACATGTTTATGTAATTATATTGAAAATCAGAGTCGGAATTATACGAAATTTCCAACTCCACGGCTCCGATTTCCTCATCACAAAAATACTTAAATTCCGATCTCTGGATCAGAGTTCACAGCACTGGTTCAAACTGTTTTCTGTTTACTTCTAAACACTTTTAAACTGTTCTGGTCCCAATACCAGTCGCCCTAAGTATCTACTTTTAAAATAAGGTAGCTATGAGATATTTATATTTGGTAACTTCAATCCAAAATTACTCAAAACAAACGCCAGTTATAAAGATATTTTTCGTGTATAAGTTGCTCATTATTCGCAAACCTTTTCAATGATACCACTTTTGACCTACCATGCCATTTAAAAATCTTGAGTTATTGACATTTTTAAGTGAACTCTCAGGGATGCCAACCTTTTTACGAAAAAACAGTGTATCCATTAATTCTTTAATACGGCTTTTGTAATACATTTTTTTGTCCCAACTATCTAGGACTAGCCGTTTTCTCAAAATAAGCCTGATACGGGTGCTCTGGGACACCCTGTATATCTAATTTCACTTAATACAAGAGAAGTTGATGCAAGGCAAGCCGCAAATCAGAATTCAATTTTGAAATTGATTAATAAATTTAAAGGAACTGGTGATGTAAAGATACAATGCAAGAACAATAGTGGCAGGAGACAATCAGTACGAACGATCCGGTGATCCATCAGCATCTGTTATGTTATGAAAAATGAAGCTTTCATGCAATTCAAGAACCAAATACTTACATTTATTTTATTCACTAATGTTTTTAGAGTCTATATGTTTCGATTATAACTGTTAAGCTGCAATTATAGTAGGTTTTGTATTAGCTGCTCTTGTTGAATGTAAAATCCAACACGAACTTGTACACATCTACTAATTCTTGCACATATTTTTGGTATAAACGTGTCAAAAGCCTGCCGTATTAATTCAACTAACGTTGGAATGTCAGGATGCATCGGTTCACTATAAACTAAATCTCGATTGCGACCCCACACAGTAAAATCTGGTGGTGTTAAAGCACAACTTCTTGGTGATCATTCTAGTGGTCCTCTACGTCCAATCCAAGCAAGAGGTAACAGCAGGACCAAAACCTCACGTACACTTACCGCATAGTATGGAGGGGCTCTGTCGGATATTAATAGAGAGTTTTAGTAAGAAAATTAAAAAATTATTCGTTAAACGGGAACGTTAACGTTAAACTTGTCGTAATGTTTTTAACGTACGATTTTTAAATATAGTTTTTGCAAGACGTCATAATTTGTAAGTCAAAATAAATTCGCTAAATTCATTTAAAGGTTACGAAAGATGCGTTGTATGTTGCCGTGTTTGGGGACCTAAGCGATGTCGAAATTGAAGATGCGATTTTGCTCAATATTTTAAATTGTCGAAGATCTCTTCAATTAACTTTCTGATAGGCGCACAAAAAAAATTACATGAATAGTGTGTTTCACAGATACATTTCAATATTTTGGCAATAAAAATAAACTATTAATTCAAAATACTTTATTTGCATATAGTTTTATAAAATATGAGGGATATAACACTTATATACAAAAATAAGAAGTTGACTAAATGATTTTTCTGTAAGATAATAATAAAAATAACGAGTTAAAAGAATGCATTCTTTAATAAATTCAAAATTATTTAGGAATACAATTCGTACAAATTACTGAAAAATGTTCAAGGCATAAATACTTGTTACAATTTACACAACAATACTATAACAGACGGGTACGTTTTGCAGTAGTATTGCAGGTAATACATCTTTTCTTTTTTGTAGTTGTAGTTTCTTCTTGCTCCATGTTTTGGATTACTGCTTTATTTTCTGAGTGTATATGATTGAGATTGTCCTCTTCGATGTTTTTCATCCCTATTATCCCTGACTGTGCCTGGAATATTTTTGTTGGTAGCTAATCTCCTTTAAATGTGAGGTTCGGTTAATTCCCTAGACAGTTGCCGCAAATATGATCTTCAGCTTTTTATCATCTTACTGTTTCCAATAAAAAACATTTGCGAGTTAATACCACAGATACTTAGCATCGAAAAATATACAACCATAGGCCATCGTTTTGTATATCTGGCAATGCTGTAACTTGCACAAATTTTATCTTCGGTGTCTATCCCACCTTTCGTTTTATTATAAATCTATTTTGTTATCAAAATGGATACTGGATAACAAAATTACATTTTTATTTACTTTCGGTAAGTGGGATATTAAGGTACAATCTTTCTGAAAGGTAAAAATACTTGAAGCAACAGGACGATTTCTAATATTCTTGAATTCAAGAGGTATTTTAGGTTATTTTTTTTAGTGTGCCTATAAGAGAAGGCCTTTTTTGTTTGAGGTCACCTAGTAAACCATAACTTGTACACCAGTTGTCTATTGTAACATTACGTCCAGAATTATAAGGAGGAACAACAAGTCTTTTGACCACGTCATCTGGATTATTGCTTAGTGCATAAGGTCCCTCTGGCTGTTGTCTGGCATTTATTTCTAAATTGTAGCTATAAAAAAGCTTTGCATCTACAAGTGCAAATATATTGATACCGTACTTTGCCTGTTTTGATGGGACCCAAGTAAGAATTTGTAACCGCGGTTACAAAATAACTTCATGTTTGGTAACATATGCGTTGCAAAATAGTTATATTTTTGCTTATTACTTTTGGGGTTTAAAGTAACCTTAAAAAATCGTCAAAAATGAAAACCTTTAAGTAATTTCACTATTAATCAGTTCTTTAAAAAGCTTTCTGCGACAATTTGGTTACAGAGACCTATTAATTACTAAAAGTCCAATATGTTGTCTGTTAGTAACAAAATAATGTTTGTAAAAAACGAATAAGTTACAAGCAAATTGTTTTTATATCAACTATACTGTACGAATTAGTTCAATAGATTCTGTTTAAAATGAATTAGTAACGAGTAAATTAAAATTTAAAGGTTATAAAAAACGTGTTTAAATACGAATTAGATTCACTGATACTTATCAATAGGTTTCAAAACTGGGCGCGGAACGAACAATTTACATGAGTTAATACGGAAAATAATTTCTAATAAATATGACTAGCTGGTTTCATAGAAACAAATGATATGAATAGCTTACAAAAATTGACATAGAGAATGAATAAGTTACAAATATGTCTTTCACAGAGAAATTTCTAACAAATAATACGAAGTGGATTTACAAAAACCAGTCAATTACTATAAATGTTTACAAAAGTTGCCGCAGAGTACGTATAAGTTACAAACAAATCCTTCGGAAACAAATTTCTAACAAATAATACGAATATTTTTCATATAAACCAAATTATATAAATAGGTTATAACCTAAGTAACAATTTGTAGTAATTGCGAGTGAATCAGAATGCTGCACATGTTATTTATTAGCACTTCATCAAGCGACGGCTTGCCGCCTAACTTCATGGTAGGCAACAGCGCCAAGGTACACAAAATTTGAGGTTGGGATCGCGCTTTATAAATACAAGTAATTGCACAACAAAGTCACATGAAGAGAGCAGACAGCGATCGAGAACGTTTATTTATCAAGGTGAACTGAGTAGTTTTGATAAAAAAGCAAGGTAATTCCGATCAAACGTGAATCGAGTAGCGTTTAAGCGGAATTATGGCTCAGCGAACCGGTAGCCCCGGAAACAACATGTTTAACCTCTTGGCAGGTTTAGAGAAGATGGACGACTCCGCTATTACTAGCGACAATGAACTGGAAAATAGCTCAGACGATCTCCGGAAAATAAACCGCGAAATTCGAGCGCAAAAAATCGCCGACCTACGGAACGAAATTGACAAAAGCAACGAAGCGTTCAAGCGCCAAATGGAAAGCTTGCAAAAGCAACTGTTTGCGCTTGCGAAGAGGACCCGTTCGTTCCTGCGGACAACCATAAATCGTCGAGGGACGCGACGAAAACCACCCAGGAGCCAATACCGCCAAGACCAACGGTATTGCCACAAAACACCGCGTCGGGGCCTAGAAAACACCCTAGGGCGGTGTTCAAAAACACCCACCCTTATCTCAAGGATGAATTCCCGGCTCTACAAAAGAGCAAAACAACCGGCTATGAAAAAAAACACGATCCAGACAAACACCCCGACTACGACCGCACAAAACACCACGGACGGCAATAGAAACGCCCCCGCAACGAGGCCACCAACCGCCACGACCACCGCAAACCAAGCGACAGAACCACCACAACAGAAAACCGCGAACACAATGGAATACAAGATTTCTAGTTACGGCCTGCAAATTCCGATCATTCCAGCCACACAAGAAATGATAGTAGAAGCGCCGGAACCGACAACCGCCCCGAAACCCAAGAAACCTCCGCCTATTGTCTTGGTAGATAAAGAAAAAATCCGGATTGTCCAAAATACACTTAAGGAAAACAACATCCCAGCACGATTCGCCTCCCACGCCAAAGGAAGCAACATTTTTACTGAAAATGTCGACGACTTTAGAAAAACCGTCCACATCCTCGAACAACTAAACGCCGCTCAACATCACTATATGTTGAGTGAGGATAAAGAATTGAAGGTGGTGATTCGAAATATCCCGCAAGAATTCACCACCGATGAAATTAAAGAAGAGCTGATACAAAGAGGAATCCCAGCCAACTCCGTGAGCCGTCTGAAGAACGGAAAACGCATCCACTCGTTGGCAATGGTTAACCTGCGAAAAACCGACGAGGGGAAGAAAATCTTCCAAATCAAGCACTTGTTCAAGCACATTGTCAGCGTCGAACCAAAACGGCGGGCAACTACGAGCCAGCAATGCTTCCGCTGCCAGCAATATGGGCGCGTGCAATTCCGCTGCACGGCAAATTACATTTGCACTTTCTGCGCCGGAAGCCACCCGTCGTTTGAATGCGACAAAAAAGCGGAAGAAGCGCGTAAATGCACGAACTGCGGAGAAGAACACTCGGCATACTCGACAAAATGCAAAAACCATCCAATAACCTCAAAAAACTCAGAGAGGCACAAACAAAAAGAAAACTGGAAAATAGCCAGATCCAAGAAGGAACGAGCTTCGCGCAAAGAGCCGGCGGAAACTACCTCCCGATGGACGAGAAAAAGCTACAGGAAATGATCGCTCGCATATTCAAAACTATGTTTATGCAAATGCGAGAAAACCCTGATTTTTAAATTCAACCCCGCAAATAAAAATCCAATCAAGATTGCCACGTGGAATTCCAACGGGCTGAAAGGCAGAACTAACGAGCTGAGAGTATTCGCTGAAGAACACGACATCTCCGTACTCCTAATCTCGGAAACTCACTTAAAGCCGGGAATTCATGCTCACATTCCCGGTTTTAAGTGTTTCCGAAAGGACCGCGAGAACGGGAGTTTCGGAGGTGTTGCAATATACTTCCGAGCCAAGATGTGCGCCAGAAAGGTGGAAATCAACAGCGGCGAAATTGAAGCGGTCGGGATGGAAACCTCGATTAACAACACCACGAGGCGTTTCATCGCGGTATACAAAAAACCGCAGGCGCACATAGAAAAAGCGAATATTCTCAGCTTATTGGAATCCGAGAACACTTTAAACGGCGGAGATTTGAACGCAAAAAACATAGCGTGGGGGAGCAAAAGAGCAAACCCGGAGGGAGATAAACTTCTCGCGGCATCGAGAGAAAATAAAAAACTCAAGATTTGGGGACCGGAGGACGCGACTTCGATTCCTGGGAATTCAACGCATCGTGGGGACGTGATCGACATCTTCCTTTCCTACAACTGTAACGGTTTTAACCCTCCTTTAGGGTACACCTCGGGTTAGTCCAGGTTCAGGTTTAATCAGAGTCCCTGTTAGTGCAGAAATAATGTAACAATATTTTGTAAATAATAAAATTTATTCGTAAAATAATATAAAATAAAAATAATCTAAATATATACTATTAAATAAACAAAACGCAACCCTATGTACATATAAATTCCAACTCTGGCTCGGTCTTCTCCTCGTACCGCTCCGGGTTCGGTTCTGGACCGTCAGGTGTCTCTATTAGGAGAAAATAAACCAATAATTAATTAGGCTGGTTAAGCTTAAATAAACACAATAAGTAAATATCTACAATATATTTATATACAATTACAGGTCTCCCTACTGTAGCACTTATGCGTAGCAGCAGTAGTAGGAAGGTTTGCCAACTTCCAGTGTTGGTTAGCGGTCGCTTATGCGTAGCGGACGCGCAAACTAACACGTTTCCGCTGCGGTAACAATAGCAGACATATACTGGTAATACAGCTCAGAGTGGGATCCGGAGAGCGCTTATACGTAGCTGAACTCCGGCCGCTTCTGATTCAAACGGGATAGAGAGAGAACGCTTATACGTAGCTGAACTCCTCTACTACAGGTATTTGAATTCAACAGAGAGAGAACGCTTATGCATAGCAGAACTCCTCTGTGATTCAACGGAACAGGTACGGGTATTTGAATTCAACAGAAAGAGAACGCTTATACGTAGCAGGACTCTTCTGGAATTCAACGGAACGGGTATAGGTAATGCTATGTTCTAATGAGGAGGAATCGCTTATACATAGCATAAACCTCTCAGTACTCTAGCCGGTCTAATTTCAACTCGCTTATGCATAGCAGAGATGCAATTAGGAGGCTACTCTGTAAGATCGCTTATCCTTAGCTGAAATCCCAGCGCAGTCACTGAAATATAGTAATACTGGAACGCGCACTGCCTATGATCGCTGGGTTAAGAAAGCGAGCCGAGAGAGACAGCGACCAAAGGGTCTTGTGTCATTGTCTCACGCTCCTCGCGCATGCGCATTAGAACTAAAGTCAGGCGGCGTACATCACGGCACAAAAGTGTACGACGGAGACACAAGACCCGTTACTCGCTATCTCTGTCGGCTCGCGCTGGCGTCGCCAGAGCGCGTTCCAGTATTACTATATTTCAGTGAGCGCAGTCTGCTTTCTGAGCGCTCCGGCAACTATTTTTATAGCCGGACCCATAAATCTATTAAATTAAAGACAGGCAACAAAGTGTTGCCAACTTATTGTAAATTCAGGCATTATCTCTGAAATAGATAAATTAAAATAAAGACGTACCGTACACTTTCATAAAGTTAATAATATATAGATGGACTAGCATCGATTGCCAACCCATAAATCTCACATTTATCAGCTGTGACAATCGATGCAAGTAAAGTTCGTTATACAACACTGAAGATCCCTGGGGAATCAAAACGGTACACCAGCTGAGCTCCGATCACTTCCCAGTGGTTATAAACTGGGGAGTGAAAGAGGAAAAATCCTCGCAAAAAACAAAAACCAGAACCGACTGGTTTAAATTCGCGTACAGGAGCAGCCGGATTAATTCCCCAGACACGGAGCTGGGAAAGGAAGAGATCGAGCACGAAGCCGTAAAACTGACTGAGGAAATTCAACTTCTCCTAAAAGAATGTCGGACGGAAGTAAGAACGAGCCACCACAACAAGCTCGGACTGGACCACAGCGAAAAAGAGCTGGTTAGACGAAAGAACGGTCTGAAAAGAAAATACACGAAATTCCACCATCCGGACGATAAGGAGAAGTTGAAAAAACTCCAGGCAGAAGTCTCCACGATGCTGAAAAACAAAAAAGAAGAATCCTGGCAAAAGAGCATCGAAGAGGCGGAGGAAAACACCGGGAGCTTCTGGAAACTCCTGAAACGATGCGGCAGGCGGAGTAATCCGAACGCACCGATCTACAAGGTTTTTATCGAAACTAAAAATTATCAACATTTTGAAATTTGTGTATAAATGTATTGAATGAAAATGTGTAATTTTTAAAACAAAATATTTGTTTGACAACGTTGTGGTCTAGAATAACTATGCAAGTATATTTGTTGGTAAAATATTTTGTCTCTATATATATTTTCAATGTGAAGTTAACAAACGTTTAGCGAAATATTGGCTATTTTTTATTTAAATAAAATTATATACACCATTGTTTTTTTAATATTTTTTTTCTTTTAATATTAATGTAATTTATATTAACCGTCGAAACAAACCAAAAACTTTAAGTATAATTTTAAACATTTTTTTTTACTATTTTTAATAAAAAATTTCTTATTTTTCATACATATTGTTACATATTTAATCCTTTTCACTATTTTTCAATTTTATTAATTTTGTTTAATATAATTTAAAATTTGTTTATTTGGTTTAGTTTGTTTTTATTAATTTTATAGTCTCTTAATCTACATAATGCAACCTAAACATGTTTTATATTATTAATGAAGATTTTCATTTTTGACATATTTTTCAAGCCATGAAATAAATATTATCATATTTCTGTTTTTGCCAATTTTGAAAAAAAATATGTTGATTGATTAGATAAATCAATCAACATATTTTTTTTCAGTTTGTACATTTTTAATATCATGTATACTTTATTATATGAATATTATATTGATTATAGACAACTGACAATTACTTTATAAAAATGCATTGTCTAAAATTATAATAAAATTAAAAAATAAATCAGAATATGTAGAAATCTTTACTTTTGAAATGGATAATAGGTATATTTAAAATTCTGTTTTTACCAAATTTCATTCAAACCTAAGTACATTTAAACTTTTTGTCACTTTTTTGGGATTTCCCACTGTGCGCCGTCGGCAGATATCTTTCAAAAGTGATCCTAATCCACTCAGGGGTCTTTAGTTTGTAATACTCAACATAAACTGTACTATGAACGCCATACTTAAGAAACAAATTATAAGTCGGTGGACCTATATGACACATGTCCAAAACAATTTTAAAAATCATAGACTGAAATTAGATAAAACGTACACTTCAGATTTTGAGCAAATATCTGATATATTTGATCAGGCACCAATTTAATTTTTAGATTGTATTGAAGAAAAAAGTACGCAAGACATTTCAGTTGAAATGGATACCAATGACACGGACGAAACGTCTTGGTGCGAAATTCTTCGTGATTAGGCCATTGAAAATAATGTTACACACTATGTTCTGACGAAATTGTTAAATATAATGAAAGATAAACAAGATAAATTCAAATTCAAAACTATTTGAATTCGAGAAAATAAGCTTACGCTTCTTATAGTTTGCACACTTTAAACATAATATATAAAATCACGAAAAAACTATTCGTGAAAATGCAAACAATGTCTTAATTAATAAAACAACTTAAGACGATAAATATTCATTGAAACAACTACTTCCCGTGCAAATACACCTCCGGATATTGAATTATACAATGAAATATTTAAAATCTTATTTACTTTGATTTGTTACAACGCTCCATTAAAGTATATGTAACGTTTAGGTCAAATTCTCTTCAAACCAACTAACAATACAAATTTAAAATGCTATCTCTCCTTTCATTTTAAATTTCTATTGTTAGTTGGTTTGAAGAGAATTTGACCTAAACGTTACATATACTTTAATAGAGCGTTGTAATACATCAAATTAAATAAGATTTTAAATATTTCATTGTATAATTCAATATCCGGAGGTGTATTTCCACGGGAAGTTGTTGTTTCAATGGATATTTATCGACTTAAGTTGTCTTATTAATTAAGACATTGTTTGCATTTTCACGAATAGTTTTTTCGTGATTTTATATATAATATAATGAAAGATAATGGTATTAAATCAATTCCGTATAATGCCAGAACTATTTTGAATACTGCAATTGAGGTAAAAATTGATGAAGTATCTCCAGGACATTATTGGCACTATGGAATACGAAATATAATTAACAATCTTCATAAGCGTATTCCAGAAAGCTTGTCTGAATTAAATCTGCAAATTAACATTGATAGTTTACCAATTAGCAACAGTTCAAAGGCACAGCTCTGGCCAATGGTGATGAATACTTAAAAAATTCTGTCACTGAAATTACAGAACTTATAAACGAAGGAATTTTTCGCAATGGAAAATTATATAATATTAAGGTTTATTGTTTTGTATATGATGCACCTGCACGAAGTTTTATAAAAGGTATTAAAGGTCATAACGCTTATTTTGGTTGCGAACGCTGTGATATAGAGGGAGATTATCTTCATAATAATAGCAGGATAAGTTACATTTGACTTTGCAGAATAAAAATAACTGATGAAAATTTTAGAAACAAAATTTGCGAGAAGCATCAAATTTTACGAACATTATTAGAAGATATTCCGAACTTGGTGTGTCTAGGAGTCGTTAAAAAGATTATGATAATTTGGGTTAAAGAGAGATCTATAAATAATAGTGCCAAAATCTCCGCCAAAAATCAAAAGTTATTGTCAAATTATTTATTTTCGTTAAGAAATTATATACCAGTAGAATTCATGTATTTAGTTTCTGGAAAGCCACAGAATATAGGATGTTTCTGTTGTATAGAGGACCAGTCGTATTAAAAGATATTATCATATAAATATTATATGCATTTCTTATTGTTACATTATACCATAACAATATGTATGAATGAAACCCATCTCAAATATTTACCAGTTTCCACAGAAATTCTAAGAAAATTTGTTAGCGAATTTAGTGAACTGCATGGAGCATCAACTATAAGCTATAATATACATAATTTGACTCATTTAACGGATGATGTTGAACTATATAGTATCAGATCATTTTAGCGCATTTCCTTACGAAAATAAATTAGCGACAATAAAGAGATTACTTCGAACAGGCAACAAACCTTTGCAATAAGTAGCAAAACGTATAATGAAGCGACTTCCAATTCAAGAAGAAAGGAAAAGTAAAGAAAAACAGTCTACACTTTATTTAGACAAACACATTTTTAACGAAAATTATTGTCTTCATTTCTGCAAAGGAGTGTTTCATAGGTTATGTTTTAAAACATGTATACTTTAAATTAAAGACAGTGATCAATGGTTCCTATCAAAAAATCAAGATATAGTTCGTGTTATTAATTTCACTACTATAAATAATGTGCCGGTAAATACGAATCTGATTTAAAATTGAAATCAATTTTTTTTTTAGAATCATGGAAACATGCCATAGAAAAAAAGGCATTTTACGAAGACTTCTCAAACAGCGAATCGGAGGCAGTTAAAACTGCAAAAAACGAGAGCAGATTAAGAATCCTGTTATAAATATAATTAATTCGAATACACACGACTATAATAATCTTATAAAAGATATAACGAGCGATAAAGAAGTTCAAGTTGATAGTTTTAATGAAGTTTTAAATTTGCTCAATAATGAAGAAGAAAATTTACAAGAAAAAACACATACTCTAGGTATAAGTTATTATATTTATTTATAAATATCGATATAATACTAATTTATCCATTTGTAATACAGTTCCTCTTGAAAATATCGACGAGGTATATATTTTTCCAAACGAAAATAAACTAGATCCAGGCAACTTTTATATAAGTTGATTTTTATTTATTTATTGTAGGATTTAGCTATTAATATATATTTCATCTTACCTAGTAAAATATACATGTATTAGTTTATTGGTAAAATGAAAAATATCTATGTTATAATTTAGAATTTTTTTCCCCATTAGTTTTAAAACCATTAGAAGATATAACAGAAAAACAGTCAGTTTTAGACCAGAGGATGGAATCACTTAAAGTATTTAATGCAAAGATATCAGCAACATTGAATATTTTAGTTGATAACATTGGTGACACTTTTTCTCAACAAAAAAATATGAAGAATCAAATGATAATAAAACTGTTGATGATGCTGACGTATTAGAATGGAAAGTACGATCTGATATTCGTTTCAAAAATAAACTGCTATGTTTTCACTATATCTTATAACAGTTATAACAAAAAATGTTAATAATTAAAATAATATGTATATGCTGTTTTTTTATTGGACAACCAGATCTGGTGATTTTTTTATAATATTGGATATTTAGTTGGTTAATCTGGTTGTAATTCTAATGTTTGCCTTCAAAACAAATTTGAGGTTATGTTTTCCACATGGTTGCCATGTGCTTAATTACCCTATCATAAAGATTAATTAAGTGATGGAACATTACTTTGGGCATTTTATTACCACTATTCTGTCAAATAATTAATCAATTGCAACATGGCATTCATATAACAATGTTACATGACATTACATGACAAACGGTAGGGACTGTTTGTCCTAAGAAAAATAAATCCTAAATTTAGTTGGCCAATAAAACAAAAAAGGAATATACAAATATATAACAATCAGTTTCATAATTATACGTTTTGGAATAACTTTAAATTCTCGCTTATTTTCTGCTTATACAAAAAAATAATATAATCATGGCTTGATAATAAGCCGAAAGCAATAATATTATAATCGGAATTGTTCTTAAGTTAGTTATTAGTTAATTTGATTATAGGTTAAAAAGCTGTCACACTTTGGTGGTAGTGATATTAACGGCACCTTGAGAAATATGTGAAAAAAAGACCGTTTAATGAATATAGGGGAATCATTGAAACAATTTGTGTAACCGTAAGAAAGTTCTCCAAAAATCCATTCACCACTTACGATGCTGCTACATTCTTTCAAAATTATATAAAGCACGCGAACACGAGACTAAAAAGAAAGTAGTTTCATATCATAAATTATATATTAATACGTATTTTATAAATTAGCATTAATTTCGAACATTTAGAGATTTACAAATATTTTTACAAATACAATTAATAGGACCGATCAAAACATCCACACAGTCTCTCTGAAGAATGCCTAAGAATGTAATTTTAAAGAGCAGAGATTTCTTCTACAAAAATAATTTTTTTGTTTAAGCAAAGTGAGCTTTGGAAACAAAACCAACACGATTAGTTTGAAAGAAAATATTTACAATTCGCAAAACATTAAGCACACTATTTTTAATGTAAATTGCAGATTTTAATGGAGAAACTGCAAAATATTACAGGTATTTAAATTTCTAAAAGTTAGCACATACGAATAAGTAATTTAATTTTTTACTTAAAAGAAATTATTACAATTATGCCAAACATGTAGATAGAAGACCATCATTACGACTGGCAAAAATAGTGTGGATGTTTTGATAGGGTCCCGAATTAATTGTTACTACATAAACAAATGTATACATCAATTTTGGCTTACTTGAAAAAAAACACACTCCATATAAGAGGTGTAATTAGGAATGACCAGTCAACAAAAAATATGTCCTTATAAAGTGTTCTATTAATTTTGAAAAGGCTATAAGATATTATTTTTTTACTATAGATATATTATATTTCTTTTTTTTTCAGTGACAAAAGAAAGAAAAACAAAAACCGAGACGATATTGAAAGGTTTTTTTTTTTCGTTTTTACTTCATTTGTTTTTTTTTTTAGTTTTTTGCAATAATGTCTCTAAGAAAAATACGTACATTCAATTTTTTAGTTCTAAGGCACAAGTCATTCTTAGTTCAAAGTTTACGGCAGGAAAAAGTAATTTACATTTCAAACTTAATAAAAATCCAATTTCTTTAGAATTAAACATTTACAGTTAGTAGAACTGCTAACAGAATACGTTAATATATAATTGATAAATCTCAAAACGGGTCTATAGATGGCTCAAAACCTTTTCTTTCCAATTAATTTCCCATATTTTAAATTGTTAGTTTGTTTAAAGAAAATTTGACCCAATCGTTACATTTACTATCTTTGATAAATTGTAACAAATATGTCACTGTATAATTCAAAAGCAGTCGAGACACTAGCCGGGGGAGTAGTTGTTTAAATAATTATAGTGTTATTATTAAGACTCATTTGTTGCCTTATTTACAATTTATCTGTGTATTTTTTATATTTGCAGCTTCACTTTTGTTACAGCAACGGTCGTAGCATACACTGTAGTTTTACTTCCGATTCATTTGTTGCAGGGTGGTAATGTAACCATACTGTAACTTGAAACTAGTTCGTTGCAGGACGGTACAGTATCCGTACTGTTACTTGAAACTAATTCGTTGTATGACGGTACTGTAACCTTGCTGTAAGTTGATATTATTTCGTTTCAAGACGGTACTTTAACTGCAGTGTAACTTGAAACTAATTCGTTACAGAACGGTACCAGCTATATAATAAACCAATAATTTGCATTTGCATCACTGATTCGGCTGTAATTTATTTGAATTGTAGCAATATATTGAGCTATAATATAACAAGTGGTATGATTATCATCGATAATATTCATGATTGAAACCGACGAAACCAACGAGTTAAATGTGCTGCTCCGGTTTCCGAATAAATATTATCGATTATTAATTATACCACAAGTTATATTCGCTGAGAGAATATAACAAATTTCACTACAATTCCGTTTTGAAAACCTCACCCCATCGCCTGGCTGACATTTTTAATTATCGACTGCCAGATTTGACAGATAGTTTTCGTAGCAACGACCAAAACAAGGTGATAGCATTCTATCACCGCTGTGATAACATGAATGTAGTCATGTGACGCTTGAGCTATATTCTCATTAGTATATTGCACAATCTTTTCCAGTATGCTATTATTTACCAATAAATTCCAAGTTTCATACTTCAGGTAGATAAAGAAAAATATTCTGACTGGCCACTTTTCTTTCTTGTGAAGTCGGTGATCTATTCCACTTCCATTTATTTTCCATCTTTTTATTCTTTTTTCGAACTGCCACAAAATATGTTGTATTCTCTACTTCCTCTTCTTCAATATCACTATAATCACTTTGTTCTGACTCAGAATCGTCTTTTCTATCTTCAGCACAAATGGATGCATCTATATCACTTTCCGCATCATCTTCTACTATTCCATCCTCATCACTATCATCGCACAGAAGTAGATTTCTAAGCTCTTCAACGTCCTTTTCATTATCTAAATCATGTTTTTTTACTATTCGTTCCCATTTTAATATCTAAAAAAAAAAGAAAAAATGTAAATGCAGTACGAATAGGCACGTGTATCAGTCAGATACATCTAGTGTGTTTTCGTATATATAATAAAATTAGAAAAAGTTATTGGAAGCAACTGTTACAAATCAGTTTCGTATCTTAAAAATTGATAGAAAATTATTTAAAAGTTAAATTTAAAAAACTTACCTGAAAAGGCGCGTATATCTGAGAGATACAAAACAGCAATATATAAAATTACAATATATCTGACGGATACATGCGCCCATCTGAAGGTTAATATCAAATACTTATTGTAGATTGAACATAGATCTAGACAGATTAAGCGATAAAGAGTTTACTGTGTATTTTAGACTTAAAAAGCAGGATATTTTGTGACTTTGCGAGGCCTTTGGTATTCCATCAATAATTACAGAAACTGAAATAAACTGCAAAACTAACAATGTAGAAGGATGGTGTAATTTACTAAGAAGACTTGCTTACTCTTATAGGTACATAGATTTAGAAGACATATTTAGATTGTCTGCAACTTACATGTCCATCATAGCCGCTAAAGTTATGGAAATAATTCTGCATAACAAATCCTTTCTCACGAATAAGTTGAACCAAATTCCATTTTAAAATGAAAATAAGTTAGAATACTATTCTAACGCTGTTGTAGCAAAAAGAGCGGCATTACAAAACTGCCGGGCTTTTATAGATAGCGCAGCAACACCAACGGCCAAGAACCAAGAAGAATATTATTCCGGACATAAAAGACAATATTGTGTTACGGGCATACTACTCGCTTGAAAAATAAGAGAAAATTGTGCTTTATGTGTATGCTGTTATTACCACCAATAATAATACTGTCGTAATGTAATTTCAGGATGAGAAAGTTAAAGGATGAATCATTGTTTGTAACTTTTTAGTTTTGAAAAAAAGGTAAATTTATTGTTTATATAAAGTGCATTTAATACCCTCAATATTTACACTAATTTGATCGTCAATTTAACCAGTTTAAACATTTTTATATTTGGTTTTTAAAAACTAGGAACCTAGAATCGACTTTTATAAATAATAAAGGGTTTAAATCATAAAAATATATGTATTAGTTTGCCCACAACTGTTCAATAAGTTTCGGACTATTTTACATTTTCTTGCAAGAAATAAGCGCAGAACAATGTTTCTATCTCTCTTTCGCCACGGATTCACGTGCGTAATCGGATGGAGACCCTATACGATGCACCACGATTCAATTTGTATTAACAACTTGAAATGAAAATGAATTATTTAGCGAATGGGGAACGTTACTTGATTGATTTATGAAAATCAAGAATATCCAATAAAGCCATTGCTATTGCATCCATATTGGAGTCGAAAGTTGACGCCACAACAGCTAGAATTTTACAATTCTACAAAAGTTGTAGTACTATATTTGTTTTTTTTTATTGGCCAACCAGATCTGGTGATTTTTTTTTATAATGTTGGATATTTGGTTGGATACTCTGGTTGAAATACTGACTTTTGCTTTTAAAATAAATTTGCGGTTATGTTTTCCAGATGGTTGCCATAAGCACATGGCAACTATCTGGAAAACATAAACGCAAATTTATTTTAAAAGCAAAAGTCAGAATTATAACCAGAGTATCTAATTACCCTATTATACAGATTAATATTACTTTCACCATTAATTACCCTATCATCATATATCATATATATTAATTAAGTGACGCAACATTACTTTTGGCCTTTTATTACCATTTTTCTGTCAAATAATTAATCAATCGCAGCATGGCATTAGGGGGCACCCAAATAAAAAAAAAAACTCAAGAAAAATAAATCGAAAATCTGACTGAACAAAAAAAAAGAGAATGTAAAATTAGGATTTAGCAAAGTAGTTAATGAATTTGCATTTTTTAACTTTAAATAAAAATAATAATTACGTTGCAAGATGTGCAAAGTATGTATAAAACTGCTGTAATTCATTCCAATTGTCGTACGTGGTCATGGTCAAACATCACAATATTTTCATATTGTTCCGCTTGAATTAGATTAATAATTAAACATTGGATGATTTTATTAAATAACACTCGTTAGGATAATTTATGAATCTTTGTAATTTTTAGCTGTTAATTAAGTTGTTAAATAATATTAAATTAATATCTGCTAATTGTTTACCTAACAAAAATTTTGTGAGATCTTGCATCAACTTATAGTTTTAATATTGAATTTGAATTATTTTAGTTTTAATCTTATTACTCCGTCTTTCTTTTCCATCTCATATTTTGCCAATTTAAAATTTAATTGCTGTTCTTTTAATGCTATTTTTCTTTCTTCTAAAGATATTTTCATCTCTTCTAATTCAAATTCTCGTTTCTTTCTTGTTCTTGTTTTGATTCTTTTCTATCCATTAAATATTGCAAAGCATTATTCTTTACTGGTTTTATTTACGTATCTTAAAACATTCATGGTTGCTATTCCTACAGCTAGTAGAAGGGCAGGAAGATCCTTTTGTTGTTTGACTAAGAGATGAGCAGGAGAAGCGTTTTGTTGACTGTTTAGCAAAGAAATAGGAGGACTTATTTTCATTTCCAGATTTTTTTGCCTGGTATTGGTGCCAAATTCTCTTTTAAGATTTACACTGTTTTTAAGGAAAAGGATCTCAGTTGCCCTTGTTATATTCAGATGAATATTTTTGCGTTGGTTGTAATTTTTAAACAGATTACAGATTACTGTATTCTGTACCAAGGTTTACTCACAGACATTTTTTCGTATTCTTTTACGTTTCACGTAGTACGACAACCTACGCGAAAATACGTAACACGGCTTACTAAAGACGTTAAGAAAAACGTCATTTTCTGTTTCCTAGTAACAAGCAAATCACGTACGTTAATAGTAAACCAACGTTTTGCTAAAACCCTATATTATCTTTAAAGTATTACCACGAATATCGATCGCAGAAAGCCTTTTCCTCATAAATACTGCATCGATGGTTTAAATAAAGTTAGTTTGAAGAAATTCGTGGAAAACAAGCTGTTTTGGCCCAAAAATAATAATTGGATAAAGCAACAATTATTACTCTAAAAGATAATAATGGCACAACATAATAAAACCTTGATACTTAGTAGTTCCTCCTAGTCATGCTACGTAAAATATCTCAGATAGTTTCTTGACGAATTCTTAGTATGCAGTCATTCTTAAATCTTGAATTGAGTTCGGAGCTGGATTTCTTACTTGTAAACATTTATTTTCAGGTTGATTATCGCCAGGACTATTTGCTGGTCACTCAAGCGCCGCAATGCTTACATTCTCAAAATACTGGACTGGATCACTGTTCTTGAGGTATGGACTCGGGCGTTATTATGCATTAGCACAAAATTACCGTAACCAAATGACATTTTGGAAAGTCTATACTCAAATCAAATTATTAAATAATTATTTAAATTATTTTCATTTACAAGTAATTTAAGTTGCAATTAAGAAAAACTGAACATATTAAGCAAATTTAAACTATTATAAAACATTATAATATTTATGTGCATTATTATGTACACACATTTTATGTTCCTGAATTGAATAGGGTAATATTTATATTATGTATTAAAAATTGTTCTTGAGCGGAAAATAATGTCAAAATTATGATAAATATGTGTATTGTTATAAACATTAAATACTTGATTAATTAAAAAATAATAATGTAATATTATTAATATAAATATTTTTCTGAATCAGATTAATGAATAAATGGTAATGTGTCATTCATAGTACTTTCTCCATTAAACGTCCAGTCACAACCAGCAGGGTCTGATGAAATTTAGTTAGATACCAATAGCTTTCAAAAGTGCACTTACGTTATTTTTCAACATATTTTTGTTATTCCTGTTAAACTTTGTTCGCAAGCCTCACTTAGGTGTTCCCTTTCCACAAAATGTTAATGTCAAACTACCGTTACTGATTAAAAGCATTGCAATTAATTTCAATATTTACATTTAAAAAAATATTAAAAATATAACCTAAAGAGCTTCAATCAGTTTAGGGTGTACCAGATTGAAAGACAGCCAGACATTTTTTAAAAATCAACTCGGAGGACCTCAAAATGAACATATCGACTAACATTTTTGATATGAACATTTACAACAACAATACTTTTCCTTTGTTTTTACATATGGTTGAAAATAAAAAGTCATAGTAGCAATGATTGCAGTTTATTGCTGAAACGTATCTTAGATTTTCAATCTACAAGGTGCCAATAAACGAATAAATTTAAAAACACACAATACATTAAGTTACACTTTTTAAAAGCTTAATCAGAGTTATGAAATATCACCCTAGTAGAAATTACATCTTATAGCAATCGTGAAACAATATATAATTTCAATTCTACAATCATATATATATTAGGGTGTGAACATGATACCAGGTGGAAACAATGTTCAAACATAACTTGAAACTAAATATTAATACAGGATTGACACATGATTGTGTCCAGTTGATACAATATTGTGTCATGTTGATACAATCTTGATACAATAATGTTTCAATCTTGATTTTAAAGTTGTAATTCAATCTTGTAACCATGGAGAATGTCTACTTTGGATTTTTATGAAAATAGTATTACAATGTATTAAAAATTTGCCTGAATTATTAAACTGTACAAGAAACTGCTATACTGAACTTTCATTTAGATAAACCTGAAAAATATTCAGTAATATTATTTCTACGTGGTATATCCACAAAGTAAGTTCCGATTGACTGGTTAAAGAAAACGGACATATTCAGAAAAAAAAATATTGTGAAAGAATCTTCAAACCTTGAACTAGTTTTCTATACAGGGTGTCTACGCTAAACCGTTCGTTAAAAGTTTATGGGGTTGCCGTTGCACTAAAACCTTGAAAAAATTCCTTGTCATACGGTTGAGTCATTTCTCCTCATGTAAAATATTTTCAACTTTATATCACTTCCGGTTCCACCGGAAGTAGAACCAAATTTGTTATTTTAAATAGAACACCCTATATATTACACATTTTTTGGATTCCACGTTTAAATTGCAACATATTTTAATCGAACATATATATATATATATATATATATATACTTATCTCTCATAGTTTTCAAGAAAAAAAAAATTTTCTAAAATTTTGACCTCTAAAAGGCATCTTGAAATCTGTCTGTAACTTCTTTTATGAATAAGATAAAAGTATGATTTATACCTGTACTTGTACCTAGAGGATGCCTCTATGAGTGAATTAATTGAAAATTATTAATTTTGACAATAAGTGTACTTAAAATGTCAATATCGAAGTGCCCTCTTCAACATCTCGTAATTATTTTTTTTTAAATAGAATGGTCCATTTTTTATTACATGGTACGATTGGGAGGAAGATTTCCTACAAAAAAGTATTAACAACTATACTCGTAAAGCAAGCAGTTTTCGAATTATTTCAAAGATTCGTTTTTAGTCGCATTTATGCAGGGAATAATGCGAGCATAAGTCGCAACTGAATTTTAGTAGGCAAGTAGTAATGCTTTTCACTTTATATAAATAAAACAATTTAAACAATCAAGTAATGCTTTTGTTTGGTCGCGTATGTAATGCGAAATGTCAAATACTAAAAACAATTAGTACAAAGTTATACAGAAATCAACAAAATGAATAAATACACCCATCAACAAATTATTAATTTATTCTTAATACATGGCGACTGAATAAAGAATACATTGATAATTTGTTGATTTGTGTAATTATTCATTTTGTTGATTTCTGTAAAACTTTGTACTAATTCTTTTTATTATTTGACATTTCGCAATAAAATCGCGACAAAACAAAAGCATACTACTTGCCTACTAAAATTCAATTGCGACTTATGCGCGCATTATGGCCTGCATAAATGCGACGAAAAACGAATTTTCGAAATAATTCGAAAACTACTTGCTTTAGGAGTATAGTTGTATAATTTTTTTTTGTAGGAAATTTTCTCCCCAATCGTACCATGTTATAAAAATTGGGTCATTCCATTTAAAAAAATTGAATTACTAGATATTGACATTTTAAGAACACTTATCGTCAAAATTAACAGCTTCCAATTAATTTATTCATAGAGGCATCCTCTAGGTACAAGTAGAGATATAAATCATATTTAAATCTTATTCTTAAGAGAAGTTACAGACAGATTTCAAGATGCCTTTTCGAGGTCAAAATTTTAGAATTTTTTTTTTATATATAAATAAAATATGTTGCAATTTAAACGAGAAATCCAAAAAATTACTAATATATAGGGTTTTCCATTTAAAATAACAAATATGGTGCGGTGCTACTTCCGGTGAAACCGGAAGTGATATAAAGTTGAAAATATTTCACACGAGGAGAACTGATTCAACCATATGACAAGGATTTTTTTCAAATTTGTATTGCAACTGCAACTCCATAAACTTTCAACGAACGGTTTAGCGTAGACACTCTGTATAACTCCCACCATTTTGTAGCCACTTGTCATAGCGTGACACAAGCTTTTGTTTCCCTCTTTATAAGAAGGTGCCGCCTATTATGTCAACCAATTAACAACATATTTTTTGATCTCGTCGTCGTTGGGGAACCTCTTGCCACCAAGACTTATGAGGGAGCAGAAATTATACACTTTCGGTTTATGTGAATCTTTTCTTCAACTGTAGGAACCAGTTCATCACTAATCAAAGATGGACGCTCACTACGTTAGTCATCACGTCACGAGCGGATGCGAATTTTTTTACCATTGAATCACTTATTGCATTTTCTCCGTACACCTTATAGAACTGTTGATAAATATAGACTGGTTTAATGATCTTCGCATTGAGGAAAGGATTTGCATACCTTATCCCTCAAGCGGCGGGGTTTTTAATTTTATTCGCCATTTCAAACAAATACCACTAAGCGTACACAACACTCAGCTAACTCATAATAACGTCAACTTCTTCTCAATAGGTTATGGTAAGTACCGAGCATGATGTGGCAAAAACACAAACGGAACTTACTTTCTGAATACACCACGTATTTTAAATAATTACGTGAACTATTTATAATATTAAAACTTTCTGAATTTTTACTTGTATTCGGGTGTCATAGATTCTCCTGACGTTTCCTTCTTCTTCCATTCTGTAAGTGGCCAAACTATCTTTTGTCCTTCTTTTATTTTGTCTTCTACGGGTTCTATTTCAAGATTATTTCTTATTATTTCATTTCTTATCCTGTCTCTTCTTATTTTGTTTTCTATTTTTCTGAGGAATCTATTGCGTTTATACTTGCTCTATGTTTCTTATCTTATCAATAACTGCATTTACAACCCCGCAGGTCGAGTAAATGCAATGCAGCTTTCACAACATGTTTAACACTCTGTTTTTTCTACGACCAAACAGCGGCAGCGTTAATTGTTTTTCGTCACTACTCATTTTTTTAAGCGTGACATTACTTGTCAAAATACAAATATACAATTGACACCTTTCAATGCACAGGTATAGCGACGAAATGTCTGTTTTCGTGAGTGGTCGTAGGAAAAGTATTGTTGTCGCGAAAATTTTCAAATCAAAAATGTTAGTGGATACATCCATTTTAAGGTCCCCCGAGTTGATTAAGACCAGTTTTAAAAATGTCTGTAATTCTGTTCTTCTGTCACCACGATATAGTCTAAGCCGAGTTAGCTGTTCAGATGACATTATAAATTTGACGAATAAAGCACTAATAACCTTTCTTCACACTTTGACACTATAAACTTGAGCATTTTATTACAATATTAGTAGTATCCGATCAACTTTTGGTAAAAATGCGGAAACCGGAAGTGGTAGTTTACTCTTAGGATTTTTTTTTAATATTTAAGAAAAGTTGTAGATAATCGAAAAATTAGCATTTAATGCATATTCACCTTATGTCGTAGCTCTTTTAATAATATTGTTTCAAAAATGTGAATTTTAAGAATTAATTACTTTGAATAAGTGAGCTATTGCTAAACGTCAGTTTTGGCTTTGTCATATTATTATTTTGTGGAAAACTGAAAACATAAGGAGACTTACGAACAAAGTTTAACAGAAATAAGAAACATTTGTTGCAAAATAAGGTAGGTGAAAGCTCGAATATCTACTATGATAGACATATCAATTTTATTTCTAGGATTCTAGTTGGTATTTTGCCTGGCACACTTGTTATTGTGATTTTCCTTCTTTCATTGTTTCATTTAGCAGTTCGGTTAGTTTCATGACGGCTTCTTCTCCTAGGTTCTTTATTATTTTCGATGTTATCTTATCCACTCCTGCTGCCTTTTCATTTTCCTTATTGCTTTTACTACCTCTTTAATTTGTATTTTGTTTTTTTTGTTATTTTTGTAAGTATTCTTTCCATCTTTGCATTATTTTAGTTTCGTCTCTGATTAAATTACTTTTTTTGTCTATGTTTGTTTCTATGGAATAGCTTTTGGTTCTCTTTGTAACTTTCGTTCATTTTTTCACAAATTTTATTCAGGATTCTTCTTTTGCTTTCTTTACCTCCTGTGTTACTTCCTTTCTTGACTTTTAATATTCTTCACAGTCTTATTTTTTCTTTATGTTTAGGTATTTTTTTAATTTAGTTATTTTATCCTTGATTTTTTTTAATTCCTCATTCCACCAATCTGTTCTTTTGCCTACGTTATTCATAATTTTTTTGTTCCGCAGCTGATTTTTGCTGATGGCAGTATGTTTTTTTTTTATTGTACTCCACTTATTCTCTACTCATTCTTGTGGCTCTTCTTCTTCTATCTTTGCTCTCATTTCTTCTTGATATATCTGTCTAATTGTGCTTTCTTTTAGTTTATATGCTATTATTTTTTCCTTTATCATTACTCTTCTTCTGTCATTTCTTCCATCCTTATTTATTTTCATATCCATTCTTAGTAGGTGATGGTCGCTGCCAATTTCTGCTTGTCTCTTTACTTTTACGTTTTTGACCGCTTTCCATTTTGTCTTATTTATCAATAAGTAAGACAGGAAATTAAACACGTTGGGGTAGTTTTCTGGCCTGTCGCGAGTCTTTAAAAAAATAAAAAATGTCCCATCAGCAGCTTGCTGTAAAGGAAGAAGCGTCTAAAGTAAAAAGAAACTTACTAGAGGATGTAACATTTTGGCATAAAGTTAAGACAGTTATTCGAATGCAATTGTGGAATGTTTAGACAAATATCAAACTCAAGACTGTATTATTCATAAAGTTTGTGAATATGTGTCAAATGTTGAGGTATCTCTAAGAGAAAAATGTTCGTACAGTGGCATGATCGTTTGATAAGAGATTCATCAAACCAGGGCTCAAACCTTACTCAAGAACAACAAATTGATGCAATGGAGTTGATGTATAAAGTAGCTGCGAATTATTTAGAAAATGTAATGGCTGATTTAGCAAATTACCGTTCATAACATAAATTATGGTTTAAAAACTTCCACTCTAGATCTCCAGTTTCATGGTGGAGAGGGCTATGTGGTACAATCATTCAGCACTTTTTCATTCATTCATAATAAAAGGAGCAATAGATTAACAACCGATAGAGCTGGAAAAATAAATACATATTTTACAGTTGGAAAATAAATTTCGAGTCGAATTAATTAAAACGACCACCAAAACCAAGTACTTCCTATTCTGCACAATGTTCTCATTATGACGATGAAATTGCTTATCGAGAGTTTCAAAATACCACTTCTTCTTTTAGTGTAAATAACGAAGATGAAGATGAACGACAAGAAACTAAAAATAATACTTTGTGGCAAGAGTTATTGACATGGATTCAGAATCAGACTCAGACACAAAGACGGACACGGCATCGACAATTGAATATGATTCTGTAGTTGCATCACTCGTTGATTTGAACTGTAATTAATTTTAAGTTTTAAACGAGGTTTAGGTTTTAGGGCATTATTTTTAAGTTGATACCCTTCTAATTATTTAGCAGAAAATATAATTACGTATTTTATGTTTGTCGTTAAAAATGTTTTGTTTTGCTAAGAAGTTTGGGATTTCTGTACATTTTTTTTTAATTAAAATAAATACTTTGACATTTGTTTATTATATTGTTTTGTTTTTATTTAGATTTTTTAATCATTTAAGAAAATAGCGATATTTACCCAAATTTCAATATACCGGGTAACAGTTTTCTCTCCGACCTTTACTTTTCCAGACAATAGAGAAAAACTATGGAGATATCAACAGCCGAGAAAAACTGTTTGTGGTGCGATTGGGTCCTATAGAGGTGCTACAGATTGGTATACTTTATCTAATTTATTTCCAGCTCTAACAAAAACATATTTTCGAATTAGTTATTTAGGTTTCGCGTGTATCGCATGTTGAAGTCTCCATGGCTTTTCTTAATTTTCTGGAAAGCTAAAGGTCGGAGAGAAAAACTGTTTACAGTGCTATGGGGGTGCTATAGATTAGGCTACTTTAAATTTGAAATAAATCAAGTGGGGTTTGCTTCTAATGTGTGTAATTTTCAATATTTTGAGAAAAACTCAAACTTGAATAGATAGTAAAATCATTTTTTTATCATAAATTCAAGGACACCTCTGCTTTACTATGACTTACTATGACTGCAGTTCGTTGAATTCTGTTGATTCGTTTTAGGGCAGTGAATTAATTTGTTGGTGATTTCAACGGTTTTGGAGGGGGTTCTTATTTTTTTTCTCGAAAACTATTTGCTTTGCGCAAGTATTTTTGGTGGCGCTATAGAAACGCTATCGATTGAACCAGTTTAATTCGAATTTCTCGAAAGTCGTTGGGCCAGGGTAAACGCAAGGGGTGCTGTAGAAACGTGTGGAGGTGCTATATGGTGCCATAGGAGTGCTATAATTTAGAGAATATAACTCATAGCCTACTAGAACGAATTTTAAACCAATGAGATGCAAGGAAAGCCGTAGGTACATGTCTATCACCGCGATGATAAAAAACAAAAGAAGCGGTGGGTGTTAAGTTGTCCTGTCATTCGAAACGTCAAAATAGGTAAAGTTTCGTGCAGTGATATTAATAGAAAAGTGAAAAGTGAAACGCCAAAAAACACCGTCATGAATAAAGAATCACAGTGGCGGCAGTTTACGAACTTTTGTGCGGTTAAAAAATTCTCAATCAATAGGGAAACAACAATATCTCAGCTGTCGATAATGTCAAGGGACTCACATTATTTTATTCGTTATATTCTCTCACTAAATATAACTTGTGATATGATTAATTATCGATGATATTTTGTCGTTGAAACTGAAGCAGCACATTCAACTCGCCCTTCGGGCTCGTTGAATCTGCAGCTCGGTTTCAACTCCAAAATATCATCGATAATAATCATACCACTCGTTATATTACGGCTGAGAATACAACTCACAGCCTACTAGAACGAATTTCCAACCAATGAGATGCAAGGAAAGCCGTAGGTACATGTCTATCACCGCGATAATAAAAAACAAAAGAAGCGGTGATAAGTTGTCCTGTCATTCGAAACGTCAAAATGGACGAAAACCGCTACGCCGAAAAAACACTGTTATAAACAAAGAATCGCAGTGGCTGCAATTTACAAACTTTTGTGCAGTTAAAAAATTCACAATCAAACAACAATATCACAGCTGTCGATAATGTTTAGGGACTCGCATTTTTTTATTCGTTATAATATTCTCTCACGAAATATAACTCGTGATATGATTAATTATCGATGATATTTTGTCGTTGAAACCGAAGCCGCATATTCAACTCGTACTGTGCTCTCGTTGAATCTGCAGCTCGATTTCAACTCCAAAATATCATCGATAATAATCATACCACTCGTTATATTACGGCTGACTATAAAAAATTGAAATTATCGAAAGTCGTTGGGCCAGGGTAATGGAGCCCACGACACGGGGTGTTGAGATCGTATTCGGTCTTCGTGAAATTGACTACAAACTTCTTTAAAAAAAAAAGATCTAATCTGAAGGAAATTGAGAAATGCAATGTGATTTTGTATAGTTTATTTTATTATCTTTGGGCAGAGCATTTTTACAATGATCCTTATTAAGCTAAATATCGAGCCAACTGGAGACTTTTTGCGGCGGCCTATGGAAAACAGCTAATTGCTTTCGCTTTTTAATTTCCTTAACCCATGCTTGCCGGGTTTGCTCTGGGGACAATCGCAGCTTGGATCGAAGCACCTGCTCCTTCAGTCGAAGATTAAATGTCCCGATTGCTTTGTATGTACTTATATTATATGATGGATGGATCTGAAAAAATGTATCAATATTAGATCCTTCTCCAATTTATTCATCGAAATGCGTGTGCGAAATTTGCATGCGCATAGGATGCCTACTTGAGAGTAGGATTTTTTCTACACCTTCCGTTTTTACGTGTATGTGCTTTATGTGGGGGTTTTATAAGTGTCCAAAACTTTTTTATTAAATACAAGGCTTAATTAATTAGTGACCGAGATTCACAAAAAAAAATTATATATATGTACAGGATGTCCCAGACCACCCGTATCAGATTTTTTTTAAGAAAACGGCTAGTCCTAGAGACTTGGGACAAACAAAAATACAAACGCTGTATTAGAGAATGAAATGGTGATATTGTTTTTTCGCAAAAAGGTTGGCATCCCTGTAAGTTTGCTTGAAAATGTCAATAACTCCAAATTTTTAAAAGGCACGATAGGTCAAAAGTAGTATCTGATTGAAGTTATTAAATTTCAATTTTTCATATCTAACTCATTTTAAAAGATTGAGTTTCAAATGTCAGTTAGACCTCTCATATACATTCTAACCAAGTCCGCGAAGTCGCTAAAGAAATATTCGTCTCCGACTCCTCTATTTTTCAAAAATCCGGCGCCAACTCTGAATGCTGCTTTGAATCATGTGAACTTTACTTAATATAGCATCTTTTTGCAAATAAATGTTTGATAGTTACTACATCTGCATAATTGCAATCAAATAGAATTTTTGGAAGAAAAATCGAAATTTTTACTCTCATATGCAAATTATATAAATTTCTATCGTAATTAAAAACTGTATTAGGGTTCTCATTTTATAAAACGAAATATGTTTAGCACAATTTTATTTAAATAATTATATTGAAAATCGGAGTCGGAATTATAAGAAATTTCCAACTCCATGGCTCCGATTTCCTCATCACATAAATACTTAAATTCCGACTCCACAGTTTTGACTCTAACTCAGACCCAGAGTTCCCTGCACTGGTTTAAACAGTTTTCCATTTACTACTAAACACTGTTGAACTGTTCTGGTCCCAATACCAGTAGCCCTAAGTATCTACTTTTAAAATAAGGAAGCCATGAGATATTTGGTAACTTCAATCCAAAATTACTCAAAACAAACTCCATTTACAAAAATATGTTTCCTGTATAAGCTGCTTATTTTTCACAGACCTTTTCAATGATACACTTTTGACCCACCATTCCACTTAAAAATCTTGAGTTATTGACATTTTTAAGCAAACTCTCAGGGATGCCAACCTTTTTGCAAAAAAACAGTATCACCATTTTTTTGTCCCAACTGTCTGGGACTAGTCGTTTTCTCAAAAAAGCCTGATAGGGGTGCTCTGGGACACTGTATATTATGTATTAGTCAGCTCTATTAATATATGTTGAAAAAAATTAGACAAAAACTGCGTTATAAACTGTAAAAAAAAAGAACTTATTTTGAAATCTATTTTACTCGCGTATTAATTTTTAGATTTTATTTCTGAAAACGGAATTATATTCACAAAACGAATTGAATAATTATTTGTGTATTGCGAGCGCAAAGTGTTGGAGCTCGAAACGCAGCGGAGAGTGCCAATCTCTTAAGATCGCTAATCACACTTTGCGCTCAAATTACACACAATATTATTTCTACAATCGCCTCAATAATGTATAACAAATATTTATTTATATATGTATATGTATTATACATATTTTCTGAACGTATGCTTTTTTAAAGAAAATATTTGATTCCAAAACATTTTTTGTTGAAAAGTTTCAAACATATTTTCTGAACAGTGTCTAATTGATCACAACATTTTTTTCTACAATTGCACTAATACATTTTTTTAAATAACTAAGTTAGAAGTACCACTTTTAGATTTCTTAAATATAATTTTGCATGTTGAGAATATTTTATATAAAGAAATGAACATGCAAAATAGTTTTTGGACGGTTATTTATTAGATAAATAAATGAGTAGAACATTTTACCACACCTTGTAACTTATTTATACTTCTTCCCCATTTTTCACGTTGAACTTGGCTAAATACTTGGCTAAATTCTTGATCATTGACCATCCTGCATTTTATTATTAAGTTGGGTTATTGGAAGAATTTTTGACATTTCCTTGAAAAACGTCCAGTTTATCGAGCGCAAACTGTTTTTGCCGCTTTAGACGGGAAAAGTGACATTAAGTGACATCTCCCCGGGAAACGCCTGTGTTCCGATCACTTATGCGAGCGTAGAAGATTACTTTCTATAGGGATTGTAGGAAAAAACTTTGTCCTATGCTTCTTTTTAATAAAATATTTTTTTCCAAAAAAATTTTTTAGAACTCGAATTTTTAAGGAAATTTGAAGAAATCAATCCGACTTTTTTTCATAAAATATTTTAATAAAAATCCTGAACGATCAACTGCACATGAATGCCAATGATTTTTGTTAATTTTTCAATGTTGAAAGTCTTTTATTTTGATTTTTGTCCAATGCATGGTCTAAAATTTGATAAGATAAATTCAAATTCAAAACTATTTGAATTCGAGAAAATAAGCTTACGCTTCTTATAGTTTGCACACTTTAAACATAATATATAAAATTACGAAAAAACTATTCGTGAAAATGCAAACAGTGTCTTAATTAATAAGACAATTTAGACGATAAATATCCATTGAAACAACTACTTCCCGTGTAAATACACCTCCGGATATTGAATTATACAATGAAATATTTAAAATCTTATTTAATTTGATTTGTTACAACGCTCTATTAAAGTATATGTAACGTTTAGGTCAAATACCAACTAACAATACAATTTAAAATGAAAGGAGAGATAGCAACAAATTAGAAGTGAAAGGACTTGGATTAAAACTAATGTCTTAAGCCATCTATAGACGCGTTTCGAGATTTATCTCTCTTCAGTATAGCTTTGCTTATGACGTTTAAAAAAAAAAATAGGAATAAAATTAAAACAAACTTACTTGGAAAAGTGTTGTGTGTGGAATAAACAGGTACACAGTAATGGAATGAGTGAAAAAATCTATACAAGAAAAAAAATTAAAGGTAAGTTATTAATTACAGTTCAATTTTATGTGCATATAACGCAATTGTTGGCCAAATTTGGTGCACTACAACTCTGGAACCAATTAAGTCTCAGTCATTAAATTTATATCATATGTTTATGTCATGAAGAGGTGTTATCTGTCTTATTTTCACTCAGTCCTTTTTGAGATAATCTATTTTAAATATTGCCAAAATACAATTTTTGACATTTTTGAAATTTATATAAAAAAAGGACTTCTTAAGCTTCAAACTTCTACAGCAAGTAGTCCTATAATAAATCTATACAAGAAAAAACCCTTAAGGTGAGTCTTTTTTCCTTCTAAAAATTTTATATCAATAAAACTCCCGCTTTAGGTTAATTTTCAGTTTATAGTTGTGATTTTTTTTGCACTTTTTTAACTGCTTAGGTAATATTATGCAAGGACAAAAAATCTAGAGCATTACTCTGATAATTTTGGTTTCTTATTTATTTTGATATCTATACAATTAATAGAGTTAGATACATTTACGTAAAACTTGTTTTAGGCCGAAATACGGTTACGAAGCAAACTTAAAATGTCCGCCAAAAAGTATGAGACTTAAAATTTTTCTTACTATAGTTTTGAACTTACCTAGTATTGGGCGATAATTGGTAAAACAATTAGGAAAATCAAAAATGTTGAGCAACAATGGGAGATTGTGAACGGATGCACGGAGGGCGATTGGGAGGGGAGAAAAACGTACATCGGACCAAGAGGGGCAAATAATTGATTATGTGATGGTCAAGGGGATAGAAAGAAGAGATATAAGAGGCATAAAGGTGAAAGAGGTGCTAGGATCGGATCACCTACCGGTAACTGTGGAGATGTGGATGGAGAAGGAAAGAGAAGAGGAAAGATGGCAAGAAAACAAATATCTTGAGTGTGGGGTAAAGGCGATGGAGGATATGAGGAAGAGGCTCGCAAGAATTCAATGGGAAGAGGTCAATACAATGGAGGAGATGGAAAAGATGATAGTGGGATGTGGAAGGAAAAAGAAGGGAGAGAGAAGAGGGGGAATACGTGGTTCGATGAGGAGTGTAGGCAGGCGAAGAGGGAGTTGAGGAAGGCTGTGGGAAAATGCGTACGAAATGGAGGAGAAGAGGGGAACGTGGTGGCGGCAAGGAAAACATATGAGGGTATATGGGAGAGGAAGAAGCTGCAGGCGGTGGAAAGAGTGAGCGAGGAATTGAGGGAATGCAGGAACGAGACGGAAATGTGGAAGGTGCTGAGGAGAGGGGAAAGGAAGAGGCAGTTAGGGATATCGTTAAAGGAATGGGCAAGGAAGTGCAGAGAGGGTGGTAGAGTGCCAGTAGGGATGGGAGAAGACAGGCGAGGGGATGGAGAGGAAGAGTTCACGGAGGAGGAGGTCGAAAGAGGGTTCAAGGAGGTGAAGGGAGGAAAGGCAGCAGGAAGAGATGGGCTAAAGGCAGAGATGTGGAAGGAGATTGGGGAAGCGGGGAAGAAGAAATTCAGGGAGCTACTGAACCAGATGTGGAGGGGAAGAGTGAGCATACCGGCAACATGGAGGGTGGGGAGGATGTGCCCGATACATAAAGGAGGGGATCAGAAGGATGCGGATTGCTATAGGGGGATAACGGTGATGAGCACGGGATACAAGATAGCATGATGGTAGTAAAAAATAGGCTAGAGAAGGAGGTGGAAGAAAGGGGGCTGCTGCCAGAGACACAGAGGGGCTGTGGGAGGGGTAGGGGGACGGAGTGTATGAGGAAACATGGGCAGTGGCGAAAGTGGGAATGGAAGAGTCGAAGAAGTAAGGTGAGGATGTTGGCATATGCGGATGATATGGTGCTGGTGGCAAGAGAGTGGGAAGGGATGAAGGATATGCTGAAAAGGGCGGAGAGGTTTATGGATAAGAGGGGGTTGAGCGTGAATGTTAGAAAAACGAAATGGATGAGATTCAGAAATAAAGGGAGGGAGGGGAGGGTGAAGGAATTAGAGTGGAAGGGGCAGGTGATTGAGAAGGTTAAAAAATTTAAGTATTTAGGGTTTATGTTCAAAGGGACGGGAGGGTATGAGGAGCATGTGAGGTGGGTGCAGGGGATGGCTAGAAAAGCGTTGGGGATAGAGTAGGAAAAGTGGGGGAAGTGGATGGGGAACAATGTAAGAGTGGCGTGTAAAGTATGGGATGCGTGTGTGAGGTCAGTGTTAATGTATGGGGTGGAAGAATGGGGGAAGAGAGGGTATGAGTGTATAGAGACGGAGCAGTTGTGGTTCTTGAAGAGTATGTTGGGGCTGGAAAGGTCGACACCCGGATACATAGTACTACAGGAAACGAATAGAGAGAAACTAGAGTGTGAGGAAAGGAGAAGGAGAATGTATGAGAGGGTGGGTTTGTCGGAGGCGAAGGTGATGGAGTGGCTAGGGAATGGGGCAAAGATGGATGCGTGGGTGAAAGAGAAGGAGAAGGGGTGGAAGCACAGGAAAGACAGGGGTGTATAGAGAGAAGTGAATACAACGATAGGTACGGGAAGTGGCAGGTGCATAGGAGAATGCCGAGGTATTTGGTAGAGGGGATATGGAGTAGGGAGGAAAGGGTGGTGCTGGCGAGGGCGAGGTGTGGGTGAGGGGAGAGAGGAAGGAAGGTGTGGATGGAGGAAGAGTATGGGAGGTGTGTAATGTGTGAGCGGGGGAGGGATACGTGAGGTCATTTGGCAGAGGTGTGCGAACGGGTGAAGGAGGAATGGGTGGGAATAAAAGAAGTTGGGGGATGAGAGGGAAAGCAGAAGGCAGAGAGGGGGCAGCGATTAGTGTAGATATGGATGTAATGTAGTATTATGTCAATAAAGGTCTTTTTTTTACAATTTTACACATTAAATGTACAATTAATTATAAGTGTGATACATCACTGAATTCAGAAAAAAATATTCTTTTAAAAAATCAGAAAATTCAGAACAGCGCCCATAATAAAAACAAAGCTTGGCTATGATCCCCGGGTAAATGTTATAGTTATGTTAAAATAAAATATGCTATTAGATTTCTCATTAAAAAGTGCCTCTATAATGTTAAAGTTCAATAGGTTTTAAATAAAAAAATAAAAAAGAAATTTCAAAATATCGCTTAAAGCTTAAGTTTATAGTGTCATCTTAACAACTCAATCGGTTTAGACTTTACCGTGGTGGCAGAATTACAGAAGGACAAAATTACAGACAGACATTTTTTAAAAATGTTCTTAATCAACTCGGGGACCTCAAAAAGGATCCACTAAAATTTTAAATTTAAAAATGTTTGCAAAAACAATACTTTTCCTTTGTTTTACATATAGGATAAAAATCATGTATTCCCAAAAAAATAAATCTAAAAATTCTAGATAAAAAGTAAATCCGAAAGCTCAATTTATAGTAAGTTCAATTTTATTCTAAAATGTGTAAACATTGATAACAAAATCTGTGATTTTCTTGAATATCTATAAACATTCAAAACTGTTTCAATAAGTTTGTTTATCGATGGGATTTTTTGTTATTTTTTTAAAATTTTTCATAACAACTGTTTTACTTCTAAATTTGAAAATATTTACTTCATAGTTAATCAAGAAGCAGAAAACACCCATTAGAAAATTCAAATAAAACTAACGTAACCAGTGTCATTTATAAAAACACTGTTGTAGCCAAGACAGGTACCGACCCCTAATTAAAATGAAATAGGATTATTAAATTGATTATTCATTCCAAGTACATATTATTAATGCTTACTGAGATAGAGCAATAAACTTTTTTAAACAAAATCAAAAGTCACCATTTTCAAAATATCCTTAAAACTAAATTGTAGATTGTTTGACAAGTTTTGAAAGCTTCGTATTACATGCGAATACCAAATTGCATTTACGAGCCCGCAGGGCGAGTAAATGCAAGGTATGGGCATGCAATGCAGCTTTCAAAACGTATTTAACACTCTGCTTTTCCTACGACCAAACAGCGCCGGCGCACAGTATAACCGTTGCACTGAAAATTGGACAAAAATACTAATAAATAAAGTTGATTAATTTGTAATGATTATGGCATATATGTGTTCTAAAGACTTAAATTAATAGAAATATTTTTTTTATACAAAAATGTAATATTAAAAAAAACTTGAAATTTCTTGTAGTGATTATGCTTTTATTAAAAAGTTTAATTACATAATAAACTCACAATGTCAAATCAAAATAGACACTTATTATAAAATATAATTCTATTACAGGTTATTTAACTTGATAGTTGACATATAGTGTTACCATACCAGCCAACTACCCATTTGCTGATTCAGCTACCCATCTTCATAAATACCCAGCGCCTGGAGATAACGGCCAGTTCCCGACAGACTCCGGCAGCTCGCGCTCATATCAAATTACTTATCCAAATTAATCTTTGTATTTTAATTTTTTTCAATTGTAATTGTGTTTAATAAATAAAACTTTTTAAAAACAATCGTTGCGTAGTGAATACGTAACTGGCGCAGTCGGTAGGATAACTCGACGTTATTGTGCTCTAAAATCGTGCAGTGTAACGGTGAGTGTTAACTCTTTACGGATTATCCTTAAGAACCAACCCCGAAGGAAAGTACGCTACAATCGCCGAATTTCCGGTGGAACTTCCAAACGACGCTCGAATTGCTTAGTTTTGGATCCCCAAGAGAAACGAGCTAAATGAAACACAATAATCATACTGTAAGTACCTTTTAAAAATTTTGCTATCCCACTCCTGTCAAAAACGAACGTTTCCAAAATTGGCCGTTTCAATCTCAACGCGATATTAGAGGCCGTTCAAGAAATTGAAGAGGCAGAAGAAAACATGGCGCAAGAAATCAAACCAGTCGATCAAAATTTAATCCCAACATTCTCCGGTGACAAAACAACGCTAAGAAGTTATGTAACAGCTTGTGAATACCTAATTGATGAATTTCTCAATCCTCAACAACCCGATGTTCGCAGGCAGAGAAGACTTCTAATGATTTTCATGGAAAAACTTGAAGGAAAAGCCCGTAAAGCCCTTGATGCAAATCGAATGCCGAACACCTGGCCGGAACTCAAAGCAATTTTAGTTCACAGTTTTGGTGACAAAAGATCTGAAGGCGTACTAGCTTACGATTTAAACAACATTCGACCACCGAAAAGTGACAGTTCAAAAGAATACGCCGCTAAAATCGAAGCTACTCTTTACACGCTTTTATCAAAAATCAATTTGGAAGAAAATGCATTAACATTCGTTAAATGAAGATTGCACAATACAATTCAATTGCTCTTCGCACATTCTAATTTGGACTCGACATGATTAATGACCGAATACGACTTGAAGTAAAATTAAGAAACCCAAATGACATAGAAACAGCAGAAGGATTAGCAAGTGAAATTTAGAATTACGACCTCCAGAAAAAACGCTATCTCGACCCCAGTTATAGGCCAACGTTAAGAAATATAACGTCACCAATGCCAATGACGCAGATAAGACGCCCACTACAGTTGAGGCCGACATTCCAGATGAACAGACCAGCGATAAACAGTGGTCATCGCTTCCTTCCTCCACAACGACAACTGCCCCAACATGCGCAGTTTCCACACTAACAAATGCCACAGCGTGCACAATTTTAAAGAATAAACAGCACACCAACACCCTACAATTAGTACAGACCGTACATGAACCAGAGATATGAACAACCCACGCCTATGGAAATTGATCCGACAGCTTTTAAACGTCCCCCTTCATCTTCAATACGACGTGAAAATAAAAGACCTAGGTTATAACACTCAATGCTTGAAAAACAAGACGAAATGTCATCTTATGATAATGAATATTCTTATGACGATGAAAATTATTGTACTCAACAACAGGAATGTAATGATTACAATTACGAAACCTATGAATACGACGAAAGTGAACACTTAGCAATCGAGGGGGACCTTAAGGAAGAAATAAACAAGAACGAAACGCCCGAAAAACAAAATGCTGCTCTAAATTTTATCATGGCCGCCGAGATAATCGAAGAAACGCAACTCACGGAATAATTACATACGCCCAATTAGACCCACAACTACCTTATTTAAAATTTAAAATTTACAAAATTTTAATTGATACAGGTGCATCAAAATGTCTGATAAGTGAAGAAATTTATAATTCAATGAAAGATAATTATGCAATCAACGAAGAATTCAAAATTCAATCACCACATGGCATAGAAGAAGGATCAAAAGCTCTTAAAGTCAAAATACCTGATATTTTTAAAGAAGAACGTGACCACGTATTTTATTGTTTTAATTTTTTAAATTATTACGATATGCTTATAGGAATGGATTTAATAAAAACAATTAAAGCACAAATTGACACTGTTGAAGAAGTACTTAAGACACCGAAAGTAAAAATCCCCTATTTTACCAGTTTAGACGATATTAAACTTTTTCCAAACACTTCTCAAGTAGTTGAATACACAGTCAATAACATGACAAACGGAATGTATTTTATCACCGCCCGCATTAGTCGAAGTAAATAATGGAAAAACCTTAATAGGGATTAACAACATCACCGATAAAATTATTAAAACATCAGGAAAAACTCATAATATAAATTTAACACCAGTTCAAGAATTTACTGAGTCATACAATAAAGGAATTCGACCAACTACATCGAAAGAAGTATTTGAACAAGAAATAAACAACATTTTAAATAAAGACAGTTTAAATGTCGAAGAAAAAGCTTCATTAAAATGTTATTGTTGAAATTCAAGGACATATTTTATTTCGACGGACGCATGATTAATGAATGCAAAATGCCACGTACAAATGTCCATCAAAATATTTTTTATATTTTTAAAGAATATATAACCAATAATAAAATAATTTATTTATATACAGAAGAAGATAAATTGTATCAAAAATGTTGCAAAGTTTTTATCGAAAAGTTTAATGACAAAGGACCGAAGATAATCAGATGTTTAAGGAGAGCGAGAATAATCAATGACCTGATAAAACAAATAGAAATCATTTTGAAATACCATGAAGGACCCATTACCATCGAGGAATAGAGAAAACTATTAAACATTTACAACGAACGTATTGGTGGACGAATATGAAAAAAATCAATCAAGAATTTTATTGATGGATGTGACACATGTAAACTAACAAAATACAACAGACACCCTGAAGTAACGTTACTACCTGTAACAAAAACACCAAATGCCCCATTTGAAAGAATTTATGTTGATATATTTTCAATATCATCAATGAAATATTTAACAATAATAGAATCATTTTCACGCATGGGCCAAGCTATTAAAATTAACAGCAAAAATCCACACGAAATAGTTGAAGCACTATTACAATATTTTACGAACTACGGAATACCTGAAGAAATCTGAAGAAATCAAGGAATTTCTGAAAATCCACAAAATTAATATTCATTTTGCAACAACGAAAAACCCCGAATCTCAAGGAAATATTGAAAGATTCCACTCTACGCTACTGGAACACATAAGATGTCTTAATGAAGACAGAGATATAAATATAGAAAAACAGGTTCAATTAGCTATTATAGCTTATAATAATAGCATTACTCAAGCAACAGGTTTCACATCATTAGAACTACTCTTAGGACATAACAAAACAAGAAATCCTATGGATTTATTTTACGACAACATTGCCTATCAAGAACAAATCAGTAAACATCGAGAAAGAATGAAACTTGTTTACGATCAGATAAAAAGAAAGGACATTTCAAGAAAGGAAAAAACACAAGAAAAACAAAGGAGAAATCTCAACACTACTGAATGGAAAATTGGAGAAAAAGTGTATGTTGAAAATATTGCAAAATCAAGTAAACTAATGAAACCTTATTTAGGGCCTTACGTGATTACAAAAATAAATGACGATAATACAGTAGACGTTAAAACTAAACGCGGAACGCAACGCTATCATTAACGGCATCTAAAACATGGTATTGTTACAGATGCTTCGTCCTCTGGACAGCAGGAGAAGTAAAAATCACCCCGATCAAAGATGTACTGTTCCCATTTTATCTTGGAACAGTCGAAAATAAGCTAACGTCATGGACAATCGCTACTCAATACGATTTACAGCCGATGATAAATGAAATTGACAGATTGAACAACAGATGTGAAGAATTTCATAAAATATTAGAAAACTCGCAGAAAAGTTCGACATATAAGCAAGAATTGACAGGAATAATTTCATCTTTAAAAACAAATCAAGAATTAATGAATGATAACTCAAAACAAGCAGTACCTACCCTTAGAACGAAAAGAGGAGCTTTCAATTTTGTAGGAACCATTATTAAAGCTATTTCTGGTAACCTAGACCAAGAAGACGCACAGCGATATGATGAGGCCATCATGAAACTTTCTACAACACAGGAGAAAATTATTGAATCTCAAAAAGAACAAATCTCACTTTCACTAACAGGAATGAAAGAATTCAAAGAAAATATTGACAACTTGGAAGAGAATCAAGACCGACTTAAATCAAGAATAACGCAACTAGGACAAGTAATTAAAAATGAAAGCATATTTGCCATCGATATCAATAATCGATTGAATCTAGGTATAATGGTAATACAATTAACAAACAGCCTTACTACAATGAACATGCTTTTTGAAAAAATAATAACAGCGAAAACTTTTGCAAGACTTGAAACTTACCATCCTACAATATTACCCAACGAAATACTTTAAAAAGAACTTCAAAACATCGAAAAACAAACTAAAACAGGAAAACTACCATTGCAAGTCGAAGAAAATATTTACGCGATGTCAAAGATACTAACAACAAAGGCCTATCGCAAAGTAAACAATTTAAATTTATTAATTGAAATTCCACTATGTGAACTCCTTACCTAAAGCCCGGTGTATCATTTAATGATACACCGGGCTTTTTCAATTCTTTTATCACCCAATAACCGAACCATAGAACTAAACAAAATTTTAGATATTGCAAAAATTAATGGTTATCCAGTCAACCTTATTCAAAACCTAATTAATAATAAACGCTACCAAACTACTATGACCCACATTTATCCGAGACTGGAAAATGTGAACCAAGATCCATACATTACACTAACTTACTTTGGTAAAACTACAGAAAAAATTGCTCACATTCTTCGAAAACAAAACCATCAAATCGCGTTTAGACCCAGTTGCAAATTATCCAATATTCTATTTAATTCAAAAGACAAAATTAATCCCTTTAAGAAATCGGGTGTTTATGAAATTCCTTGTTCCCAATGCAATAGTGATTATGTAGGCTGAACCGGTAGTAGTTTCGAAAAGAGATATTCGGAACATTTTCGCGCATTTAGATTGAACCAAAACTCCAGTTCCTTTTGCAACCATGTTTTAGAGTGCAAACATTCATTTCCAAAAATCAATAAAATTAAAATTTTACATAACTGTACCAAAGGCACCAAGCTTAATCTACTTGAATCCGCAGAAATTTTCAAACGGACAAACAGTCCCCTCGTTAATCTGTTAAACGAACAAACAGATTTAGTGTATTCGCCACTTTTCGAAATCCTTTAATCTGTAAATTTATGTACCTGTTCACCCTAATTTGTTTTGTTACCCTCACTCTAAATACTGTACCTGTATAAATGTAACCTTTTTTGTAATTTGTTTCACTTGAAAATGACCGCCAAACGTCGAAACTTAAGTCGTGAATTTATGTGTATATTTGTGTAATATAATATATATACATACAATAAATATTTTGTGGTAAAAAACATAGTGTTTTATTCAGTGATTATGAATTACCACGTAGTTACGGTCGCAACCATCATCATGATTAAATCAAAGAACGCACATTTTTTTTCTCTTTCAGCGAAACTCCCTGCGAATATGATTTAATTAAACACGAATTCCAGGAAGGAAAATGCACCTACAACATCCTCAACCCAAATCAACCGGAAATAAAGAAGACATCCGACAACGAATGGATCATATCATCCCCGAAAGAAGAAAAGCTGACAATTAACTGCAACGAAAAAGAAGAAATCCGAAAAATGACAGGAACCGTACTAATCCAGTTAAGCAGTAACTGCAGTGCGGCATGGAATCAAGAAATCATGAGGACACGCACATCATTCATCTCCAATAGAGAATTCCAAATCCACCCACTTAACATTACCACATTAAAGGAAGACATCCCACGCTGGAAAAACGATGATCTTCACTTTAACGAAATTCAATGGAAGCAGTTTAATGAAACAAAGACGCCGATGGAAAATTTACAAGAAAAGTTAAACACCATGAAAACTCATCACATGAGTCACCTAGGGTATTCGACCCTTATCTTTATAATCTTATCAATTATCGCATCTTTAACCATTTGGAAGCGATTCTACAGACTTAAGAACTCAACTGTTCCATTACAAGAAGAGCCACAGGGAGGAAACCAAGAAAACGTCAGTTCTCACCCTTGGTTGCAAACTTCCATCTAAGAGGGGAGGTGTTACCATACCAGCCACCTACCCATTTGCTGATTCAGCTACCCATCTTCATAAATACCCAGAGCCTGGAGATAACCGCCACTTCCCGACAGACTCCGGCAGCTCGCGCTCGTATCAAATTACTTATCCAAATTAATCTTTGTATTTTCATTTTTTCAATTGTAATTGTGTTCAATAAATAAAACTTTTTAAAAACAATCGTTGCGTAGTGAATTAACTATAGACCACGAAAGTATGCGCACTTTATACGTTTTAAATTCTCTTACAGAATTGTCTTCTTTAAAGTATAATAACTTCCTAAATTGGCGCTAAATCTTAATAAAAAAAGCCTATGCATCTAATCTGAAGTATGTAGAAGTAATTATGAAATATAATTTTGTTTAAGGTAGACGTTTACTTTTGATACCTTTATTGTATTTTTGGCCATTTTTGCTGTTACGGTTACACTGTGCCGTCTAAAGGTTGTGCTTTATTTCACTTACCCCAAAATCGTATCTCGAAAATTCACACAGGTAAATAGAATCAACGTTAACACGTTAGTTTGAGTTATTAACTATCATATGTTGCTATTTCAAAATAAAGAGAAAAGCACCCGCCCATGGATAAGAATTCAAGTGAAAGATGACAAGACTCGCTGTCACAATTGAATATCAGATGTTTGTATTATAACCTATACTCTTGATTAATATAGCCTAATCATGGCGGACAGGGGGTTGTCGCCACTGTGTTTAATTAAGTCACTGTACACAGGTATAGCGACGAAATGTCTGTTTTCGAGAGCGGTCATGGTAAAAAAAGTATACAGAGAGTTTTATGTAACACCGAACATGCTAAAATGTACTCAATGTTAATTTTCTTATGTTCGATGTGTACTGGGACGCATCAAAGCATTGAGTGCGATGTGATTGGCTACGATATCTAATTGTAATATAGTCAACCCAATTTACACCTTCCCTTCAAAAATAAATGTACTGTCAGTTATCGCAAGCAAATGATATTAGCTGTTCTAGCACTGGAAGCAGACGTAGACAAAGAACGGAGTTTTTTTTTTGGTAAACTTATACCATCGAGAAAATAGTTCGAGAAATTCTAATGAATCATTTACTGTAAAATTTTCTTATTGACTAATATCATTTATTTCAACCATTTCGAACCTTATAAAACAGTTCGTTTGGATAATTTTCATGAGCGAGGAGTTAGAAGTCCGTTGATATTATTGGAAGAGATGAAATTATACACGATTCCATTTGTTTCTGGATCTCGCCTAGCTATGGAAAAGTGACAGTTTAAGTATTGTAAATGGGGCTGGTTGTGTTTTAAATCAGGGTTTTTAAATGTCACTGTCAGATGTTCGATTTTAAGGTTATAATTTCTGACTATTGTGATCTTACACTGTTGCCTGTTTTACAAATTTTCAGATATAAAAGGATAATAATATGCAGTTTTAAGATTAACAAAATTTACTACTTGGTTTTTGTACATACAAACACAGCAATAATATTGTATATAACAAATATAATGAATTCGGCTCTGCAAACTTATTTCGTCATCCATTTTTATTTCTCGCTTGGGTCTTCCCGTAACACATTTTGATCAACTCCATCCATCCACCTTAATTTTGGTCATTCTCTCTTCTGTTGGCCCTCAGTATTTTTTTGTAGAATTGCAAATTTATTATTATTATTATTTTTCACTTTGACATTGACACAGCATTGCAACACTAGATTTATTTGATTTAATAATAAAATGCTCGAAGAAGCGACCGTGTGGCGAAATAATTGTTGCAAGATTAACAATAAACCTCTTAAAAATTAAAAAGAGGATTACTTATGATATCATAAATTATTGCAACACTGTTAAAATAAGGAATCAGGAGTGGCAACTAATAAAAAATGTAAATGTTGATACTGCAACATAACAACACGAAAGCATGGCTAGGCGAGATCCAGAAACAAATGGAATATATTATAAATATTGTATGTTATGGCGATGAGTGTCCAATAAAATCCTTACTATTGCAAAATCATTTAATATTAAAAAAATGTCTGTACATAAGAGTTCTACAAGAATTTAAGTTTAGGTCCTACAAATTCCAACATTATTAGTTGCTGTATGATAAAATTAAGCGATAAAATGTTTGTAAAATTATATATAATATGTTAAATTAAACAACGTAATGTTGCGATAATTGTGTTTACTGATGAAGCGTATACATTTTCTCACCTTCTTTAATTGGTATTTTACTGATTAAAAATATAACAAAAGTTGATAAGCACTCCGTTGAACTAAAATATTCAAAATACAACATATTGTGGTTGATATAATTATTGACAAATTCAATTTATTTTTGACGGAAAGAGTGTACATTGGGTTGTGTATATTACCATTAGAAATCGTAGCCAATCACATCGTACCCAATGCTTTGATGCGTCCCAGATACATCGAACATAGGAAAATTTACATTCAGTACATTCTAGCATGTTCGGTGTTACATAAAACTCTCTGTGTACTCATTAAATGTTTTTTATTTAATTCTGTACCACTTTTATTTGAAAAATGTTTCGGTTATTTTAATAATTTACTATATACGAAGAGTAATCATCGATTGGCGGAAAATTTGCCCCCTACATTTCGGTCAACACATTTCGCCCCTGCACATTTCACCCCCGATACATTTCGCCTTTGCCACATTTCTCTCCCCACATTCCGCCCCCGCACATTACGCCCCGGGCACATTTCGCACCGGACACACTTCCTTCCCTCACATTTACGCAATGAGATTTATTTCTATTGCCAATTTCCATTAAAGTATGTGGAATCACATGTTCAAGGTTCATGATATTTAAAATAAATAAACAATATTTTGTTCATTATAAAATCATAACACAATTGATTATCTTACTAATTAATTACACAGGCCAACAAATGTTCACATTTTGAAAGTTGATTTCGATCTTACATCTGATTTTCAATAATTTTGATCTGCTGAATTCAAAACCGAATGTCATTTTGCCCTATCACGAAAGGTTTTTTTATCAATGTTGAAAATAAATTAATAAAAAATTTGGTCAAAATAAACGCTACTTTTATTGATACAGAGACAAATACAAATTGCAAATAGTAAACTAAATTGAAAAAAATCTGAAACAATCTTTAATTTCTCTTTTCTTTCCAATAGATCTTTCCCTCTTGAATGAAAAACTTCGTTTAGTAGATTTTCTTCTGTATTTCAGGGTCGGATTGTCCCTTTTTATTGACCAGCAGTAATCAGCCATCGTTGAATTATTCCACCTTGATACCTGCGTTCCATTTTCATGGCTTGGTGGAACTTCTCACCTTGCTTCTCACTCACATCACCAAGATTTTCGGGGAAGTAATCAAGATGCGAGTTTAAAAAGTGAACTTTTATGCTCATATTACATCCCAATTCCATAAATTTCTGTAGCATGTTTTTCACAATTTCCTTGTAGTTAAAATCCCCATTGTTTCTTAAAAAACCTTCAATAACATTAGCAAATGAAATTCATGCATCTTTCTCAGTTTCAGTCATGGTATTAACAAATTCTTGATCTTTCGTTAATCTCCCTATTTGAGGACCGGCAAAAATTCCTTTCTTTAATTTTGCATTTGAGATAGTGGAAAATTTTCTACAAAGGTATTTCAAACAGTCTCCATCTTTGTTTAAAGCTTTAACGTATTGTTTCATTAATCCTAGTTTAATATGCAGTGGAGGTAATAAGATTTTTTGTGGATCAACAAGACATTCGTGCAGAACATTTTTTGATCCAGGAATTAAATTATCTTTTCTATTCCAGTCCTTTTTCTTCCAATGTTAATGTCTACTTCGACTGTCCCACTCACACAAGAAGCATGGGTACTTTGTATACCCTGACTTTTGTCCTAGTAGAAGTCCCACAATTTTCAAATCCTCACAAATTTTCCAACTATGATCATTCGCCGATGGTCTGATTGCACATCAGGGAATCCTAGCAATTAAATTTTACTTTCGGGAATTCCCCTATACTATTCTATTGATTTGTACACAATTTAATCTCAGTGGCGTAGCAATTTTTAGACTGTCATTTAATATTTGTAAATTTATTAAAAAAATGTGCGTGATCGAAACAAAAAAATGTTGATTCTTTATTAGATTAGCCACAAATTTTTTGTTGGCCTGTGATATCTGTGTATTATTTTGAATTTTAAGTTAAAAGTTACTTATATTTGTTTTAAACTGTTATTTTTCTGATCAAAGTAGGGGACGAAATGTGGAGTACTAAATGTGACTGGGGAGACCGTTCGACCGACAGACCGAAAGAGAGACTGACAGACATACCGACATCATTAAGATAACACTTGACTGGGATTCGTGGGACCCCAAAACAGATATTTCCCTAAAAAAATGGGAGTCAATTTTTGACTGATCACAATACTGTCCTTACACAGTAGTGCGGAAACTGGAAGTGGTAGTTTACTCTTAGCATTTTTTGTATTTTTCTTTAATATTGATCATATAAAAAAAATCTTCTTAAGAAAAGTTGTAGATAATCGAAAAATTAGTTTTTAATGTGTATTCACTCGAATGTTGTAGCTCTTTTAGTTAATTTATTAATTGTTTTAAAAATGTAAGTTTTTCGAATTAATTACGAATACGTAAGCTATTGCTATATACAAGGTGGCCAGAAAAGGTGTGATAATCTTCAGGTAGTGTGATTCGTTGATTAATTTTGGATAAAAAATCTAAATAAAAACATATTGTATTCTTCCTCGTAACATCTCACGAGGTCGTTAAAATATTAAATGTATCCCTGGAAATTAGTGTTATTTTCTATTATTTTGGAAAAAATCAATAGAACTTACAATCAATTACATATTTGTAAAATTTAAATGACATAGGTGATAAATAAATTGGAAACTTTAACAAATTAATAACTTCTTCAGAAGCATTTTTTTAATAAAAATAGACCTGGCAACTATGTATTTTCATATGTAACCTTATTAAATTGCACTTGACTTTGACATATACTTGTCATAATTTATTTGTGTAATTTTGTATAAGTTCATCATACTTTTTGAAGATGTACACATTCAACGAGTATGCAGATATGTACATGATATTTGGATTCTGCAATGGTAATGCAACTAGTGCCAAAGATGAGTACCAAAGAAGATATCCAAATCGCCAACAGCCCTGCGTAAATACGTTTAGAAAATTAGACCAAAGGCTACGTACTTTTGGGTCGTTCGTTTATAATAACATAGATGGAGGGAGACCTAGGGAACGTCGCACTGTTCACCTAGAAGAACAGATATTGAATGCAGTTCAAGAAGATCCCAATATTAGTACGGGACAAATAGCTCAACAGTTAAATGTCCCCAGTAAAACAACAGTCCATGCAGTATTGAAAGAAAATCGAATGCGTCCATTTCATGCAAGAAAAGTTTAACCACTGTATGAAAATGATAACGAGCGTAGACGTATGTTTTGTGACAGGATTTTAGATCAAATTCGGGAAGAACCAAATTTTTTATTTAAAATTCTTTGGTGTGATGAATGTACATTCACTAGAGATGGGGTATTTAATTGTCATAATTATCACTTTTGGGCAGAAGAAAATCCTCGGGCGGTTAGAGAAATGGGACATCAAAGGAAATTTTCAGTTAACGTCTGGCTTGGTATTCTAAATTTACGTGTAATTGGGCCTTTTTTTATTCATCAAAGATTAAATGCCTTGAATTATGTAAATATTTTAAAAGAAGTTTTAGAGAATGTTCCACTACATTTAGTAAACAACATGCTGTACATGCATGATGGTGCACCACCTCATACAGCAAGAATTTCAAGAGAATGGTTGGACGAACATTTTCCAAATAGATGGATTGGGCGCAATGGACCCATACTATGGCCAGCAAGGTCGCCGGATATGAATCCACTTGATTTTTTCGTTTGGGTATTTTTAAAAGAAAAGGTGTATGCAACACCTCCAGTGGACAATGTAGACGTCATGAATAGAATTCGTGTTGCAGTGGAATTAATTACTGAAGAGATGTTGCTCCGAGTAATTAATTCTATCCCACGACGGCTCCAGATCTGCTTAGAAACGAATGGTTATCAATTTAAACATTTACTTTAATCTTTCATTTTTGATGTATACTTCAAATATTAATTTTTGTAGATTTGTTAAATTTATGATTATTATTAAATTAAACACTTGTTTGATCCATTGTTGCCAAATTTACATTTCTTTAAATTGGCTCGTGAGGAGTTAAACGCCACAATACAATATTTTTTTACTTAAATTTTCTGCTTGAAATTAATCAATAAACCACTCTACCTCAAGATTATCACACCTTTTCTGGCCACCTTGTATAAATGGCGTTAGTTTGACTTTGCCATGAACAATAATTTGTGGAAAAGTGAAAACAAAAGTGTTACGAACAAAGTTTAACAGGAATAAAGGCCGATATGAAGTTTGTGGGAGATTCACGAAAATTATTTTGTTTGCTGATTGTTGTAGATGCATGCAGGGAATGGTCGAATATGGCAAGATAAATCCGCGGAAACCACGTTTGGACCCATTTTGGGGCCCCGGAAGGCTGAAAATCAGGTCTTTTTAAAGTTGTTTTAGCTGGAAACAAATGAAATAAAGACAGAACTTACGGTTTGCTTAATACTTCCACTCAAAGAATACAATTTTTGACAGGTTTCAACTTTTGCAAACTGAGTGCGTTTATAATTCAACTTCAAGGTTTAATTTCTGTACACCAGGTGGCAGCAACAATATTTCAAAATCAAGCTATGAAAAAAAAATTAAATGATTTGTATTCAAAATTCACGAATTCTACCGTGTCGGATCTATTTCTGATGATAAAAAGGATGGAAAAATACTAGTTTCATGAGCAATAAAACTAACATCTTGCTTACAAATTGTGTCTGAAAGTTACGTCTTTTCGAGGGTTTTAATCGTCATTACTGCGCCAGTCAAGTACTAATTATGCAATTATCACATATGGTTCTTCTCAATAGTAGTGTCTTTCTTTCACAAAATTTACGGTCGCTTTGATATGAAATAAAGCTTTAAAAAAACGATCTTACAATTTAAGTTTTGAGGTTATGTACAAACAATAGATTAGTGATCTAGAAATTTTAAATTTGTTATAAAATTATAAGAAAATACTAAACCATATACACCACCAGTGGAGCTGGTGCTAACGTGGCGGATTATTTAAAAAAATATTGTTTTAATTTAAATAGAATTTCATAAAAAAATAAGTTTAAAACTGAAAATGTGAGTTTGAAAATAATTAAAATATTTGTAGTTATAGGATATTGAGTTGTGCATGTAGGTTGCCTTATACCGTTATATTTATTTTTATGGTGATTAAACTGTTACATCTATGAAAGGCACACAGTGATGAAAAATTTACAAGATCACTTTAATACATTTTCTTAATTTCGATTATTGTCGTATGTAGTTTAATCCAAAATTCAATTATTTTATTTTTGTAATTTTTATTATTCACTCTAAAATTATATATTTTTATCGAAAAATGTTCTACTTAAAATTTGAATTAAGACTTAAGTGATTAATAGTCTGTTCGAGTTAATTACATATTAACTAATTAATAGTCCGTAGCATCAGCCACAACCACTTAGGCCACAGTTTTAGTTTTTTCCCCCTTGATGGTTAGACTTATTCCTCACTGTCAGCCAGGATTTGTGCGGGTGACCATTGCTATCTATTTGGGGCTTTATTTCTTAGCACCATGTGCCTTGTCTTTGACAGCACCAGACACTTGTAAAGAATGTGTTTTGCTGTTTCTTCTTCGTTGCATCCTGAACAAAGGTCGGAAGCTATAGTGACCAGTAATGTAGCCGATTAAGGTTGTAAGTTTCTGTTTTGTGAGGTTATAAACTGCTTTGTTTTTTGTGACAGTCAGCTGCCAGTCGATATATCTTCGTTTGACTGCATGTATTGAACTGTAGCATGCATTTGTCTAGGGACTGAGGAGGATAGTCCTAAGTTAACAATATACTTTCATGATAGTACTAATATTTTTACCTGTCATTATAATTATAAATAAATGATTGTTCATCGATTCTTATAATTTCAAGTTTTGAGCTGACCGAATAATTTTTGTTTTGAAATTATTTTAATATACAAGGTGTCCTAAAACATTTTTCATTCAGCTAAGGTGAATGTGTAAATATGTTTTGAAATTATTTCAAAAATTTAAAATGTTTTATTAGAGATAAATTTATTTTATTATTTTTTTATTGAAAAATATTTGGCTTTAGGATTAGAAATTTTGCGTGAAATTTCTAATCCTAAAGCCAAATATTTTTCATTTGGTTACGATCTTCAACAGGCCTCCCCTAGTATGGCCCCCATAAGGGGGGCGGTTGGCAGGGCTCTAGTCCGGGATCAGGTGAGTGGCCGGGTGGACGCCCAAGCCTGGGGACCCTGTATAACCGTTACAGCTGCTGCAGCAAGGTATCAGCTGGTCCGGGAATAATACTATCATACCGGCCTGTTAGTAGCTAAGGCCCGGCTCGTACAGTGCTCTAGTCTCGAGGGACCACCTGCTCACCAGGAATTGTACCAGTGTCCCACCGGTTATTTCTAGCCCTAAACCAATCCTTAAAAGCCCTGATCGTGTAAACATGTTTTGGAATTATTCCAGCTATTTCAAATTTGAATTATACATGAACATATTTAATTTATTTTTTCATTGAAAAATGTGTAGGAATGTTTTGAAATTATTTAAGCAGTTTCAAAGAGTAACCACATATATATATTTTTATTAATTTTTTTTTTTCACCGAAAAATGTTTGGCTTTAACGAGAATTTGAAATAGCGGGCGCAATTTCAAATCCTGGTTAAAGCCAAACATTTTTAATTTGGAAAAAAAAAGACCTTTATTGGCATATTCTACAGTTATTTACAATGTCGACACTATATCACATCTTGCCCTCTTTCTCCCATCCCACTTTCTCCAGCGTCTTTACCCTAGTTCCGTCCTCCCTCATCCATTCTGTCACCCTTCTATTCCCTTTCACTCCCACCCATTCCTCACTCACACCCTCACACTCCTCCGCCAAGTGCCTCCACGTATCCTTCCCCCATTCACACAACCTACATCTCATATATTCTTCCCCCATCCATTTCTTCCTTCCCCTCTCCCCAGACCCACACCTTGCCCTCGCCATTATCACCCTTTCATCCCTGTTCCACCCATCCTCACTCATGTATCTCGGCACCCTCCCATATACTTGCCATCTCCCAAACATATCATTATATTCACTTTTGTCTATCCGTCCCTGTCTCTCCTGCGCTTCCACCTCCTTCATCTTCTCTCTCATCCACGCTGCCACCTTCACCCCTCTACCCAACCATTCCTGTACCTTCCTCTCTGCCAGTCCTCCCCTTTCATACATTCTCCTTCTCTCTTCCCTCCACCTCCCCCCTTCTACTTTCATGCACGCCTCCCATACTATTCTCACCAATCTCTCCTCTTCTACTCCGCATAATTTCATTTCATACTTCACCACTCTCTCCACCGCCTCACATTCCAATCTCTCTCTATTCGTTTCCTGCAACAGTATATATCCCGGTGTCGACTTCTCTAGTCCCAGCATCCGTCTCAGGAACCATAGCTGTTCTCTTTCAATCACCTCATATGCTCTCGTTCCCCATGCTTCTACCCCGTACATTAGTATCGGTCTTACACACGCGTCCCACACCTTGCATGTCACCTTAATACTGTTCTCCATCCATCTCCCCCATTTTCTCCATGCCATTCCCCATGCTCTCCTCGCTTTTCCTTGTACCCACCTTATATGCTCTTCATACCCACCCGTCCCTTTAAAAATAAATCCCAAGTATCTGAAACTTTTCACTCTCTCAATCACCCCTCCCTTCCATTCTAGCACTCCCACTCTCCCCTCTCTCCCTTTATTCCTAAACCTCATCCATTTCGTCTTCCCCACATTCACACACATTCCTCTGTTATCCATATATCTTTCCACCCTTTTCAACATGCCTTTCACTCCCTCCCAATCTCTCGCCATCAACACTATATCGTCTGCATACGCCAGTAACCATACTTTCTCCTTTCCAATCACCACTCCCCCTTCCTGCCCCTTTCTCAACACCTCTTCTAGTTCGCTTATGTATATATTAAACAGGACCGGACTCATGGGGCACCCCTGTCTCAAGCCCTTCCATGTCCTAAACCTTTCCGATACTTCTTCCCCCACCTTTGCTTCCACCCATGTTTCCCTATACACCTCCCTTACACACTCAACTACTCCGTCACTCACTTCCTTTCGCCTCAGACATTCTACCATATCTTCCCTCGGTACTAAATCATACGCCGCTTTCAGATCTACAAACACCGCATACACACACCCTTTCTCTTCCATCACTTTCTCTGTCATCCTCGCTAGGGTAAATGCCTGGTCCCTCGTTCCCCTCCCCCTCCTAAATCCCCCTTGCGACTCTGGTAGCATCCTCTTCTCTTCTACCTCTACTTCTAGTCTGTTCTTTACCATAATCATCAGTATTTTGTATCCCGTGCTCATAATCGTCACCCCTCTATAGTTCTCTGCTTTCCTCTCATCTTTCCCTTTATATATCGGGCATATCCTGCCTACTCTCCATGCCTCTGGCATGCTCTCCCATTCCCTCCATATTCCATTTACTAGCTCTCGGAATTTCTTCTTTCCCCCTTCTCCTATCTCTCTCCACATTTCCGCCTTCAATCCATCTCTTCCGGCCGCCTTTCCTCCCTTCACCTCCTTAAACGCTCTTTCTGTTTCCTCTTCCGTAAATTCCTCTCCAATCCATTTTTCATTTGGATTGAGTTGGGTTTCAGAGGGTTGGCAGGGCTCCAGCCTCGTTGATCGTGCATGGTATCATGCTGCCCTCAATCCTATGGAAGGGGGGCTTGTCAGAGATCCAAGTCTGGGGGGCCTAAGTTATGCCCCAAGCCTGTGGACCCTGTATAAGCAACCGTTACAGCTGCTGCAGCTGTGTGAAACAACCTCAAGTATCTAAGGTGTGGATCCCTTCATGTGCCAAGCCAAGCAACATTTAATTGTTATTTAAAAATTCATATATCATTAAAAAACATTTCTTTTATTAGTATGATTTTTTGTGCTCGGCGACTATCGGTTTTGTTGCACGTACATCATCTTACATCTATGTCCAATATGAATGGATAATGTTACGGGTTTGTTCGTTCAAAAGTAATTGCTTTGTGATGAATTGTTGGACATACAGTTTTTGTTCCCCCTAAACAGATCTCAAATGTTTTCTGTTTGTGTTTGCAGCACCAAATAAATTTAAATAAATAAGAATCGAATTAGTCTCTGCAGTGATTTCAGGTCGCCTATCCTAAGTTGTAAAAAGTGAAAAACAAGCAGGAGAAAGAGGTAAGCTGCGGTACAGTGGTCCCTGTTAGTTTAAAACTCAGTACTAGAACTGAAGTACTGGCCAGTGACGTTTTCTTCCCTTCAGCTGGCTCAAATGCACATTTTTATGAAGCAATAAATTATTTTGACAGAGTGCACTAAAAAAGTTCGGAAGCAGAAAACAGAAAACCTGGGTGAGTGTAGTGGTAGTGTGCATTGAGGCAGTAAGCAGAAAACAGTATTAGTTCTGATTTTATCTTTAATTTTGCCATTATTCTTTCTTAGCAAGCCAGTTGTTAAATTTTGACAGCACACCTGTGAATGTACAGGGTAATCAGATTTGGGTGTTACTATAGGGAATCTTGGCTAGTAGAAAAGATAGAAAAAAGCAGATGGCGCATCCTCGATCTTTTTAAAGATAAACTCAATGGTAAAAACAAAAATTGGCTATTGCCTATTGTTTTCAAGGTTTAGCTAAAAACTCATTATTTTTCATTTTCAGTTTTTATTAATATCTTAGTTATTTTAATTTTAATAAAATAGGAGTTGCATGTTCTTTGGGCACTTTTTTGAGAAGAATTGAATGAGATAAACAAAATAATAATATCTTCATTAATAAACAAGATACAATACAAAGTTATGTTTTTTTAAATAGTCATAGTTGGCTTTGACTTTAATAAATAGAATATTTCTTTCTCTTTTCAATGATCTACAAGAAGTGGATGTTATTATTGTATTTTTGTTGTAATATATTAAAATTCACTAAAAATTGTTAAAAATGGTCTCTTATTGGAAAAAATAGGCTTGTTTTGTTTATAACTAAATTATTGATTGTACAAACACATTCGTTATCTGTTAATTATATAAAGCCATATGAATGCTGTTTTATGATATGATAGAATAGTTTAGTTATTAATAGCAATTTTCATATTACTTTAGAAAAATATTTAAACAGCTGTTTTGAACAAAGACAGCCCTCAATGAATCGATTTTATATAAATTGAATAAAAAAAACATCAATGGATCATTGAAAAGCATTGCCATAATATTTAAATTACAATAAATGTTCAAATTGCTGTTCATTATTCAAAATGAATATGTTGCATCAATTTATAAGATTTTTACAAGGATTTTAGGTACAAACGTTTCAATTTGAATTTATAAAATTAATGAAAATTTATCTCAAACTATGAATATCATAATTTCTCATTTTATACAATTTGCCCTTTATATGTCTCCTAAGAAATTTAACGCAGTCAAGTCTACAATAGTGGTGACCATGTGTTTAATAAACAATCAATAATTTGACTTTAAACAAAATATAGTAGACTTATTAAGAGATCACATTTAACAAATTTTAGTGAATTTTAATAGATTTCTATAAAATGCACGTATCAATAATGTATAACATTTATATGTTATACATCATCGAAAAGAGCAAAAAATAAGCTATTTATGAAGGCCAAAACCAACTATGACTTTTATTTTAAAAAATACAACTTTGTGTTGTATCTTGTTTATTAATGAAGATATCGAAATTCTGTAGATGTCATTCAATTCTTCTTCAAAAAGTGCTGCTAGAACATGCAACATCTATCTTAATAAATAACTAAGATATTAATAAAAATCGAAAATGGAAAATAATGACTTTTTGGCTATAACTTGAAAAAAAAGACGATAGCCGATTATTGTCTTCACTATTGAGTTTATCGCTAAAAAAGAGATTAAGGATGCGCAATCCATTTATTTATTGTCCCAAATGGGTCAACAATGTACTGTACCACCAACATTCCCTTTAGCGGCTGCCTTGTATGATGTAACCTGTCTTGGGATTTTTAAATCATATTCTTTTACATCTCAGGTGAGTGAACCTTCATTTCGGGGGCATTTATACGATTTCCTACTATGCTAGTGTCTCGCAGAATACATTTTTTTATGAATGCAACTAAAATTACTGTACTTTCTTTAGACGGCACAAATCAAACATTGGTTCATCACCCTTTCAATTGCACCAATTTTATTCCCTTCTCCATTTTCTCTTCTCTGAAGCACACTTCCTTAAACACCTCAGGGCAAAAACTCATGTAATCGGTTACAGTCGTCTCCCTGTACTGTAATTCTCTCAAATTAAGTCACCACCATGTTTACTTGCAATTTTTAAACCAAGAACACTTGTGCACATTTCTACCAACAAACATTGCAGACACACTACTTTTTTCGTTAAATCATCAGTTCACTACACTTACAACACACATTCTTGCACTTACATTTATCAGCTGATCTCTAGCCTCAACATTTTCGAATCGGTTAATTCAGCGGAAATCGCTGTCAACTTCAGTCTACACGTTATTAGCTTAATTTGCGCCATCTAATAGTAAAAACTGAAATTACACATCAAAATAACATATCGTGTAATTTATTGTAATTTCATTTACTTATACTTATAAATATGATTATAATAAATTATTTCAATAATAAATCAAAATATAGTATTTTAAATAGTGAGATTCACTTCCAGCGCTTTAAGGATATCCGATTACACAGTCTTCGGCTTCAGCGAAAATGGGCCTGCGATTGCCATCGAATGAGCGAAACAGGCCGTTATTCTACCGATTTTAGCGAAATACGCTGACTCAAGTTACGATCGCAGTTCGCGCAAGCAGACCTCGCAATCGCCTCTGAATCCGCATTACCGCATTTTACATCACTAAGTTCAGGGAATTAACAATCATACTGTTTTACTTCTAGAAATAACCACCAGGGTGCCCCTATTTTTTATCTATAATCTGTTTAATAACTAGGAGGAGCGTTTCAAATTTCACGCGCCAAAACCTACAACTCTGATTGGCCGAGAGCGCGCCCATTTTACACTATGCTAATTACGTCATTATTAGACGCAACAGCTGACATAACCTTAATTCGAAGCGTTACCGAGTTGCAACTTTGTCTGTTTCGTAATAACCTTTTGTGCGGTGTTTCTTTAGCATGGTTAAACATTAGTTTTGTTTATATTGTTGTGATGGATTATGGACCCAGTACAAGCTCGGTGATAATGTCACCTTCACCTCCAAAAAAGTGTAAGAAGTTGGATTTGGGTAATTTATATCTGTCTGAAAAACGGTGCATAATAAATATGTATAAGCAGATGATAACAGATGATCCACATATGAAAATGACTGCTGTTGTATCAATTTGAATATAATTCCATGATTTTTCTCTGACTTTTCCGGTTTGAATGATATTCAGTGAATTTTTTATTTACGTAAATTTCAGGCATTAGTCGATTTTATAATAGAATTCAATTTGAAGTTTTGAACGAGTGTTTCCACTCCCAGGCTAAGCATGAAGTAAAATTTCGAGTCCCGTGAAAATTTGTCGAGGGTCGCGCAGCGACCCTAGACAAATTTTCGGGCTTTTCTAAACTCGAAATTTTACTTCATGCGCCACGCGTACAAAACACTGATTTGAAGTGGAGTTCAGAAACACACAAATTCATCTTTAACCAGAGTAACAGGGAGTCAGATATTTAGTCTGTTTTCAACGATGTTCAGTGGTAATAATAAATAATTAGGTTTTTAATATTTTTGCTAAAACAACGAGGATTCGTTCCAGCTCTGATAGATAGAGTTTTATTTCATAGATATATGGCGAGATGCCGTATAAGCATTGTAATTAAACTGACGATATCGCACAATGGAAAAGAAAATACTTAACCACAATTAAGAAGTACAAAATGGATATTTGATTTTATTTAAAGAGTAATTATGAAATTATTTAAAATTACCGCCAAATTTATTTAGTGATATATTTGGTAACTTTTTATAGTGTAAATTGGGCTTTGGCACTTACTCCTTCTAGTTTTTAAACAGACTATAGGCCAAATGTCACCTCAGTTATTGCATTCCGTTGGTATTATGATGTTATATCTATGAATCAACAATGGAATTAAATGTCAAAATAACTTGTCAAAAATCGTAATCTTTAAGTGGAAGTATTAAGCAAACCGTAAATCACAAAACACATTTAAACCATTTAGTTTTGCGAAACGAATACATATTAGTACCACATTTTATTTGTTTTCGGCTAAAAACACCGTTTAAAAACACTGATTTTCATCCTTTCGGGGCCCCAAAATGGGGCTAAACGTGGTTTCCGCGGATTTTTTTTGCCATATTCGACTATTCTCTACATGCATCTACCATAATCAGTAAAAAAAAAATAATTTTCTTAAATCTCCCGTAAACTTCATATTAGCTGGAATTAAAAACATTTGTTGAAACATGAGGTAGGTGAAAGCTTGTTAACACTAAGCGACTCAAAATTCAATTATTTTTCGATTATGTTTATTATTTTTATCCGCAACTTAATGGTTTTTAAGATAATTATATTACATCTACAAAATATAATTAACAATAATTAACAAAATCGACATTAATTAACATTCCCAAAGGACTGTGCCGCCTAAACCTCCTCGCAAGGAAAGTGAAACAAAGATCCTGAAGGCATATAAATTGACCTGCCCACTTAAAAGGAGATCAGAGACAGGGAAAGAAACCTCATGGTGGTGCCTATATCTCGACTCCCTAAAAGCTGAGGCTAGGAAAGCATTTACCACAGCTCAACGCTCCAGACTGAGCTCCGACTAGACCTTGTATAAGGCCCGCCTGAGAGAGTACAAAAAATCATAAGGCTATATCAACTGGCACCATTGCGTAGACATTCTCACAGGACCATCACAGTCTGTGGGAATCCTGAAAAATGAGGACGGCGCTATGACCGATGACCTCCCTGAGAGTCTGCAACTACTATTCTTGCATCGGGTCAGGTACCCGCAGAATACTTGCAAGTCGGGTTGGGTACGGGCACGGTCACACATGTATAAATAAAAATGTCGATGTGGCATCATAGTACTTTCCCTCATGTTAGATACTTGTTTTTTATTTCTGCTAAACTTTGTTCTTAAGCCTCACTTATGTGTTCACTTTTCCACAAAATATTAATCATGTCCAGAGTAATTAATTGGTAAAATTCACATTTTTAAAACAATATTAATAAAATAACTAAAAGAGCTACGACATAAAGTGAATATGCATTAAATGATCACTTTTTGAACAAGATTTATTTTATATGATCGATATTAAAGAAAAATAAAAAAAATGCTAAGAGTAAACTACCACTTTCAGTTTCTACGTTTTCACTAACAGTTGATCGAATACTACTATTGTAATATAAAGCTTCAGTTTATAGTATCATCTTAGTAGCTCAATCGGTTTAGACTTTATCGTGGCGACAGAAGGAATTACAAACAGACATTTTTCAAAAATGGTCTTAATCAACTCGGGGGACCTCAATATGGATATATCTACTAAAATTTTTGATTTGAAAAACAATGCTTTACCTTCGTTTTACATATGGGGGAAAGTAAAAAAGGAAATATAAAACTATTCGATTACTTATAGATAGATTATCAGAATTATTATAATTTAATCAAATTTAATATTAGCTACTGAAAATTAGTTATAGTAAACAAAAAAATATTTTGTATTAAAATTAAAATTTTGTATTGTGGAGGCTTCTACTTCGTTATACATGTTAATTTATTAATAAAAAACAGTTTAACTTTGTTTGTATAACACAATTTTTTTTTGTAATTTGTAATTGTAATTTGTTTGTGTTTTTCTTTAACTATTTTGTATATATACCTGTTTTGTAAGTAGTTTAAGTCACTACATGTTTGATAATGGCAAGCTAAATTTGCCGAAACTGCAGTCACATAAAAATAAATTGTGTTATACAATCAAAGTTAAACCGTTTTTTATTAATAAAATCAAAATATTTCGTTTTAAAATAACTATGATAGGTTTAATGCATTTAGCCTTTAAATCAATTTTGTCACTAAATTTGATCTCTGTACCTTAAGAATTAGAGTTGATTCGCATTTTTTAACTACACTGATGACAAATAATTCAATTCAGAGAAAAATTCAGTATAATTTATTAACTTCAGATTAAAAACAAGCCGTGTAATTTAAACTTTATAATGCTGCAAATTTTAATTGTTTAATACGTGTGGCGCATGAAGTAAAATTTTGAGTTTAGAAAAGCCTGAATTTGGATTTGCTATTTTCATAAACTCAAAATTTTACTTCATGCTTAACCAGGGATTGGAAACACTTGTTAGAAGCTTCAAATTGAAAATGTACAGCATATGGCATTGGGTTGTAAATACTTAAAAGAAAAATTCCAGGACACAGGTGTCAAAACTAGCCAAATTAGAATCGTGAAAATTGTGAAAATTAAAAAAAAGTTTTAAATAACATGAACATTTCAAAATATGACAAAGATAATCAATATTGTCAAGGTGGATTTAAATTAATAATAATTAAAGAAAATCTATAAAAAATCATGATTTTTATATACAGAGTCCGCCAGAAAATTGTATACACACTTAAAGTAACGAAAACTATTTATTGTGTATGTTACATTTAAATACTGATCATACATGTCTTCAATGGAGCACATGGTTACTTTAGATGTTTAAAATGTTGGCCGATGGCAGCCAGACATATCACAGAACGACGAACGTGGGCCAAAATTACATCGGTCAATGTTTCAATGGATATCACTGTACCTGCCGCTGTAATCTCCTAGCGAATGCCTTACAGTACCGACAAGAGTGTTACTAGGCATAGGATAGGAAGGTTAAACCCCCTCCCACGAAATTTTCAAAAATCTTATATTTTTAAAAATTTTAACCCTCCCTTAACATTTTAAAAAACTAAAATTTTTGAAAATTACTACAATTATAAATTCCAGGAAAAAAAAATACACAAAATCATTCATAAAAATAGTTATAAATGAAATAAATTGTAAAGTAAAACGTACCGTGTAGCTGGCCGGCCCTGGAGTTTCCTCCGGAGTTTCGAAACGTGCACACGTTTCAAAACTGTAGCCTTTTTTGTCCATTTCCGTTGGATAAGTATATTTACAAGGATCTATAAAAAACAATATTGATTGTTTCGACACAGATTAGACGTTATAATAGTTTTGACATCTTAAATTTTAAAATGATTGCGAATGTCAGAAAAAAATATGTAATTTTTGTAATATTTTATAACATTTTACTGAGTTGTTTTGAATCGACAAAAATGTTTCTCGAGGCATAGTTTTCGTATATTTTCACTATTAGTTTATTAGTTTATACAATAAAATCTAATTAGCCATGAAATCTTTGTCTTACTACCAGATAGGAAACACTTTTTTATCTATTTTGAATGAAAAGTCATTACTTATAAAAAGTGTTGCTAGATTTTTATCACCCCTGGTTTTAAAAATAGAATAAATTATTTAAATTTCTGTTCATACATTAAGCACCATGTTATACTTGATATATAGAGAGTTTTATGTAACACCAAACATGCTAGAATGTACTTAATGTTAATTTTCCTATGTTCAATTTGTACTAGGACTCATTCAAGCATTGAGTGCGATGTGATTGGCTACGATTCCTAATGGTAATATAGTCAAACCAATTTGTTTTCAGGGGCCACTTTGCTAAAACAAAACAAACATAATTTTGTCTCCGCTCTTTAAAATTTCATTTCTGGGCAAGTTATGTTTTTAGTCCGAACGGGAGACTTTTTAAGAACATTTATTTAAAATTAATTACACTAAGAAAATACACGATGTGTGTTGTATGAACTTAGAGTAACAATACTCCTTCGTAAAGGTAATGAGAATGGTTTTGTTAAACAGTACGTTGAAAACGCGTCTTTCGTAATACAATATTATTCTTACTGATAACACTGCTGTGGTATTCGTAACTGCTCCTGCGCTTAAGAGGAAAATTGTTATAGATAATTTTTCGCTAATATTCATATCAAAGTTACTGATTCATTTCATTAGTTCTGCTTATAATTGTTGTTGTTTGTCTGATTGTTTTATCAAGTTAATTTCACACGAGGTATTGTCCGATACTGGTGATATTATTTCTTTGTAGCATAAGTATTTTTGTTGTTTCATTTCTTTACATACGACGTTACATAAGTATTTGGATTTGGGAATTATATTGTAATTGATATTATTGGGCATTGGTAATGGATATAATTGGTAATAATTATATCGCTTCAACCAATGGAATTTCTAGAATAAGAATTACTTGGTTTTTATTTATGTAACCTCGTAAGTTTATTATTGAGTAGTAGTTATTCATGCTTTTATTAAATATATTCTTGTTGGGGTTACGTGAAGTGTTAAGTTATAGATATGTAAGTGGTTAAATACCTTTAACTTTTATTTTAATTTTCGTTCTATATGTACAGGGTGGTCTAATTTCGATGTTGCTTATGGGCATCTCAATAAATATAAGAGTTAAAAAAAATTCCATGGCGCAGTCGCGATCTCTTTTTTTGAGACTAGGATAATGGTGAAAATAAAAAAGCACCATTTTGTTTTTTTCAGAAGTTATAAGGCAAAATCGGGTATTCTTGATTTTTAACTTTAATTAATATCTTGCGTAATTTGTAAGATAGACAAAAACTATTAAAACCTTCTAATGGCACTTTTTTGAGTAGGATCCAGTGGCGTAGGCATTTTTTTTATTTTATGCACACATTGCATGCTCATTTTTAATTATGATAAGGTTTTTTAAATAATAATAATTATTTTTCGAGTAATAAATATTTTATTAGGTAGAACATAATTTTATTTTCCAATCTTGTCGGAAGAACAAAACTCTGTGCTGTTGCAATGGAATAATTAATTAAAATTGAGCATGCAAATGATCAAAAATAGCTATTATCTTCAGTATTATATTATTTAGCTGGCGCCCCACGCTGAGCGCCAATTTTATGACGATAACTTCAACTTAGCTAATTGTTTCTGGTCCAGCTCATTCAGTACGAAGGGTGGGTTCTGTTTTTTTTTTAATTTATGTTTTGGGCGCCACGTAATTTACAGGAACATCTGAGTAATCTTAATTGTTTTAATTACGAAATAACAGCTCAGATAAGAATTTGTTATAAATTGAATTTTGGGTTAATTTTTATTTTCCAAACTGGAATTATAGCAGTATCCTCCACTTGGGATTGCGGTTGAAGACTAATTAATTACGGTTCAATTTCTTGATTTTTTCTTCAAGCACGCACTTGTTTTTGATTTTCTCTTGACAATACTCTTCAAGCACTGACCGGTAACCCGCAGAAACCAACCACCGCACTTACGGCCAGATGAGGAGTTAAAGAGTTTTAGCAGTGAAGGCAAGACGAGGAGTTGAAGAGTTTCAGCACTATTAACATTATATTCAACGGTACTCTTTGAACTTAGGTCTAGCAAGAACCCTTTCTGTAGTCTATGATGTCGTAATACCAACAAACAGTACAGCGTGATCGTGATCGTACCTAGTTCACCGCTCACTTTTTTTTATTATTATTTTTTGGAAAGATTTTGTAAGGCAGCCTTCTCAAATAAAACATACTAAAAAAATTAAAGTAATTAAAAATCATACCGTCACAGCCCATAAGCAACATCGAAATTAGATCATCCTGTACATTTCAGGCACGATGTGCCTTTTTTCAATATTTAATACGTTAAACTATTAAAAAAGGGCACATCGTGCCTGAAATGTACATATAAAATTATAATAAAATAGTGAAGATAAAGGAATTTAACTACTTACATAATAATATAATAATATTATAATATTTTTATTGTCTAAAAGATAAGGTGACTTAGAGTTATTTGTTTTTGACTTAACTTTATTTAATTCAAATTTTAATTTGTCATGGGGAATTATTGAAGTATGTAAAATGTCTAATCTGGCAAAAGTGATTGAAGTTTTGATTTTGTTTAATATTTGTAAAATTACGTCGATTGATGTTAATATTGATTGAAAATATAATATATAATAATTTTATTCCTTTCATTGATTGTTCGACTTTAAACGGATTTGGTTATGTTGTAATTTTGTCATTGAATCATTCAAAATATATGAAGCTTCTTCTGTTAGGCTTGTTGGATGTTTAATTACGTTCACAATTTTGTCTTGGTTAGATTTTAATTGAGTAATTACGGTGTCGTACCTATTGGCATCGGTATGATTTAAATTTCCTGTGATTAATTTAAAAATTGTTCCTAAACCATTTATTACTCAATAGTAGGACTTTGATTAAAACACTTGGTTTGTTTCACTGATTAATTTTTATGTTTACTCCAACTAGTTTCTACCTAAGGTCGAAACTAGTTGGAGTAAACATAAAAATTAATCAGTGAAACAAACCAAGTGTTTTAATCAAAGTTCTACTATTAATTAAATATGTTTCACCACGAGTTAAGTAAGAAATTATTTAGACACATTTATTAGTCCTCTTTTTTGTCTTGATTTTTCTATCATGTTACTTGTATTAATTTTTCTTTTGTTTGTTTTATCTTGTAATCTAATAAATATTTGTAATTATACTTATCGTTTGCATATGCTCTACCATGTTCAGTATTATGAAAAAGTGTTTAATGTGTTGTAATTGATGAGTAATATATTTAGTTCGGTCTTTAAAAGTGAATGGTCGTAGATGTGTATTAAAGTAGAATGATCTTTGACGTTCTGTGCTGATCCTGATTTTATTGGTAAAAAAAGTCCGGGGTTGTCTGTTATGTGATTCATTTCTATTACTGTCGTTAAGCATCTTTCGAAGATGATGGTAATGGCAAAGAGTTGCCTGCAACAATGTGTCTTAAATTTTCTTAATGAACTTTCTGTCCTGTATTTTTATTATTGCTGGTTTCAGTTATTTGTTTTATTAAAGCTCTGTTTTCGTATAATACTTATAATTTTAAAAGGTCTATTGAATTTTTCTCCTGTCTTGATTGTTTTATATTTATAGTTTGTTTCATATAAAGTTCGTCCTACTTTAAAAGGGTTATTGGAAGTTTGATTCATTTTATGAAGTATTTTTTCTTTATTTTCCATTTGATTCTGAGTGATTTGGGGTTGTGAAGTGTATTTTTATTTTGTGAGCTTTGAGTAATTCTTTGATCATGTAATTATGAAATTCTCAACCTTGATCTGTACTTATTGTTTCAGGGGTTCCATAAAATGAAATGTATTGAATTAAAGCATTTAAAATGTCTACGGCATTTTTTTATTTTATCTCGATTGCTTAACCTAATTTAGTAAAAGTGTCAACGATTTTATTATTTACTGTGTAAATGTCTAATAGTAATTAAGGTACCAAGGGCGTTAGTAAGGAAATAATGCCTGCCGTCGACAGTGTACAGCCCGAGGGCCTCTGGCCCGAGGGTTGTACGTCGGCGAAGGGCATTATTTCCTACTAACGCTCTGTGGTGCCTTCAACGTTTTATGTCCTACCTGTTAATTAATTTAAAACGAGAAATATGATCAGTATTTTATTCCACATGGATCGTAGTATCAGCTGTCATGTTGACACTGAAATATTTGTAATATTTGACGGAGTAAATAGTTTACTTGAAACGTGTAATGGCTACAAGCAATTTATAAGAAGATGTGTTGCATCGAGTAAATAAAGCCAGAGAGGCGTTAGTGCCAATAAAATCAAAAGAAGCCTACGAAAAGGAATTTGATAATTTTAAAGAATGGTCCGATATTCACGATATAGCGGAAATTAATGAAATGGTCTTATTGGGATATTTCCAAGAATTATCCGAGAACTTTGCTCCTAATTCGTTGTGGACCAAGTATTTGATGCTGAAGAAGCAAATGATGGCTAAGAAATTGGTAAATATTTCTGAAAAATTTTTGGAATCAGAGGCGTTTTTAAAACAAAATTCAAAAAATTATGTACCTAAAAAAATCAAAAGTTTTTTCGCGGGAACAGGTAGTGCTATTTTTAAAAACTGCTCCTGTTGATAAATATCTTTTGGATATGGTAATTTTGGTGATAGGCATTTTCGGCGCATGTAGGCGTCATGAATTTCTACAAATGAAAGTTGGAAATGTTAAAGATATGGTTTCAAACATTGAAATTACAATTCCTTGTAGTAAAAATGGTCAACGAAGGAGCTTTGTAGTTATACAGGATAATGAAATTAATGCCTTTGTCTCATAAGAAAGTACATGTTGCTGAGACCCAAGAATTGCAATATAGATAATATATTAATAATGTACACTACAGTCCGTTGGCAAAAATAAATTTGGTAGTATACCAGCAAAAATTGCAAAATATTTAGGTTTGCCAGAAGCGTCTAAATATACTGGGCATTGCTTAAGGCGTACTGCTGCAACGTTACACTCAGATGCTGGAGGCAGCATAGAAAATTTGCAACGTTTAGGAGGCTGGAAGAGCAGAAGCATTGCACAAAGCTATGTAGATGCTAATATGCAATCGAAAATCAATAATGCGACATTGATTGCTGGATCATCGAGAGATGAATTTCTTGCACCGACATCGACGATGTCCAATATACAAACTAATAAATCGGTTAATGTTTCAAGTTCAGTTGCCCCTCTTATTTCGGGTTCGGTACGAATTGTACGTTTAATATTGGCTATGATAAATAGTCATGTAGAATTGTTCGTTTAAATAAATTGAATTTTCATTCTGTCTGACATTTCATTTTTTGTTATTTCGAACCATATTACCATGACAACGAAGAAGTAAATAAAATAATTACCGGGCCATTATGAAACATTTTGTCGCAGTATTCCATTATAAGTTCAGTAACGTTACAAAAAGGAGGTCTATTAATTGCCAATAATGCAGTGGTAGGACATAAATATATTTTTTCAAAAGGTCGATGTGTAGTGTCTGTAAACATCATTTCAATTTTTGGTAGGTTTCTTTCATATTTGCTTCCTGTACAAGTTGCGCAGTTAGTTATTTAGAGTTTCAGAAACACCTAGATTCGTGCTGGCTTTGAATTGCTTCTTGTATTAAATCTGCGTCAGCTATTAGTTCTCTTCTTTCTGTACAATATATTATTTTCCTACGACCGTTACCAAAAACAAAAATGTTGTCGCTATACTTGTGCATTGAAAGGTGTCAATTGTATATTTATATTTTGACAAGTAATGATAGTTTTGAAAATTAAATTTTTAAAACTAGTTTTGAAAGTAATGACGTTTGACGACGTCAGTGTCAAAATTATTTAAATTAAATGAATGGTGACAAAGAGCAATTAACGCCGCACAGTGTAACCGTAACCCCGAAAATGGCAAAAATACAATAAAGGAATCAAAATTAAACGACTACCTTAAACAAAATTATATTTTATAATTACTTCTGCATAAAATTTAATGTCGCAACGCGTCCTAGTTATTTTACGGGCGCTGCAATTATAGTGGACCAAGTGCAACCTTAAAAACAATAACAGTGAATGTGGAACAAATGCACTAATGTGTTTCACAATCATGATTAAATATCATAATCATAATAAATAAAGCGGGATAAACGAATTATAACGCAATTATGTCCAAGAAATTTATTCCAAATACTCCAAACGAGCAAGTACTATATAATACCTTGCAATCTGAAAGAAAAGAAAATAGCAAAACAATTGAGGACTTGACCAAAACAATTGAGGACTTGAAGCAACAAACGGCTGCTATTAAAGAAAAATATCAACAATTATTAAATACACAAAACCAACAACTACAGCAGCAGCAGCAAGAATTGACAGAAGAATACCACGCCGATGAAGAAGAATTAGCTCGAGAGACAGGGTGGATTCGTGCGAAAAATACTAAGAAAAGAAAATTGAATACCTCACTGACACCACCAAAACAAAGCACCAGCAGAGCCAATGTCGAAAAACCCCCAAAAAAAAAAATACTTGCACCTCCACCTATCATAGTGGACATCAATAATAATTTTAATGAACTTCATGTTATGGTAAGCGAAATTCCTAACGCTCAGATTAAAGTCATTAATGATAAACACATTAAAATTAATGTCCAAGATGAGACAGAGTTTAAAAAGCTCTCAGCAGCATTGAACGAAAAAGAATATCTTTGGCATTCTTACGAGAATAAGCAAAATAGGCCAATTAAAGTTATGGCCAACAAACTGTATCATTCCATAAACCCAGATAATATTATCCAGGAAATGAAAAAACGTGGCTACAAACTCATTGCAGCCACCCCCAAACTAAAATACGGTACAAAACAACCTCTAAATATGTTTATGCTCTCATTCAACCACGATGAGAGTGTTGATAAAATCTATGGAATAAAAGATATATTAGGAGTAGGAGTTGAAATCCTGCCCTTGAGAAAATCCAGACTTGTGCCGCAATGCAAGAAATGTCAAGCATATGGTCATACGCAAAAATACTGCGCCATGGAACCGCGCTGTGTCAGATGTACCGGGAAGCACTTGACAATAAACTGTGATAAACCTAAAAATGCTCAACCAAAATGTATTCACTATGGTGGAGAACACCCGGCTAACTACAGAGGATGCATGGTTGCAAAAGAAATGCAAAAGTTAAAAGACAAACGCTATAAAAAAGCAATCCTTCCTAAACAGCCACAGAGAAATAACCAACAAGTACCTGTAGCCAGCACAATTACAGAGGAAAAGTCATACAGACAAGCAGTCATTAACAAGTCCGAAAATAATAATAAAAATGAATCCCAAAAGCAAGATCAAAACGCTTTCATTCAAAGCACTCTTCAGCAGATTATGGAGAAATTAACAAAAATGGTTGAACGTATAAGCAGACTTGAACATAGCACTAAAGGAGCTATTCCCAAAAACTCCAATGTCAAGTAACCTTACGATTATGGAATGGAATGCCAATGGACTCTTGCAACACCAACAAGAATTGCAAGCAATCCTAGATATACAAAATATTGACATATGTCTTATTTCCGAGACTCATTTTACAAGAGAGACCTTTATCAAATTCAATGGATATAAGGTATATCATACCATACATCCTGGAAATTCAGCCAGGGGTGGTAGTGCTATCATAATCAAGGAAACAATTAAACATAACCAAGATATGGGATATAAAACAGATGAATTTCAAGCCGCTTCTGTAAATGTTAAAACAAAAACATACGATATCACTGTCTCTGCAGTCTACTGTCTGCCTAGACATGCTCTCAAAAAAGAACAATATTTAGACTTTCTAAATAAACAGGGATATAGATTTATCATTGGAGGCGACTTTAATGCTAAACACATTCAATGGGGATCTAGACTGTCAACTACAAAAGGAAAGGAACTATTACAGGCAGTCAACCAACTAAAATGCGAAACAATTTCAAGTGGCAAACCAACATACTGGCCTACAGATCCTAATAAAATTCCAGATTTAATTGATTTTTTCATAACACGAAATGTGCCTGTTAACTACATGCACGTGGAAGAGGCTTGGGATATGAATTCTGACCATTCTCTGATTGTCCTCACTCTAAGCGATAGTATTATACAAAAGGAAATACCTGCTAGATTGACTAACAAATTTACCGATTGGCAGAGCTTGCAATTGTATTGTTAGTTGGTTTGAAGAGAATTTGCCCTAACCGTTACATATACTTTAATAGAGCGTTGTAACAAATCAAATTAAATAAGATTTTAAATATTTCATTGTATAATTCAATATCCGGAGGTGTATTTGCACGGGGAATAGTTGTTTCAATGGATAATTATCGTCTTAAATTGTCTTATTAATTAAGACACTGTTTGCATTTTCACGAATAGTTTTTTCGTAATTTTATATATTATGTTTAAAGTGTGCAAACTATAAGAAGCGTAAGCTTATTTTCTCGAATTCAAATAGTTTTGAATTTGAATTTATCTTGTTTGAACTGTACCGTAAGGTAAATAATAAGGTCTCACATTCTTCATACCTGCTAATGACATAATCCCCTTTTTTACCTATAAATACCGACCATCATTTTCACTCATTCCATTTCTGTGTACCTGTTCATTCCACACACAACACTTTTTCTAAGTAAGTTTGTTTTAATTTTATTCCTAATTTTTTAAACGTTATAAGCAAAGCTATACTGAAGAGAGATAAATCTCGAAACGCGTCTATAGATGGCCTAAGACATTAGTTTTAATCCAAGTCCTTTCACTTCTAATTTGTTGCTATCTCTCCTTTCATTTTAAATTGTATTGTTAGTTGGATTGAAGAGAATTTGACCTAAACGTTACATATACTTTAATAGAGCGTTGTAACAAATCAAATTAAATAAGATTTTAAATATTTCATTGTATAATTCAATATCCGGAGGTGTATTTGCACGGGAAGTAGTTGTTTCAATGGATATTTATCGTCTTAAATTGTCTTATTAATTAAGACATTGTTTGCATTTTCACGAATAGTTTTTTCGTAATTTTATATATTATGTTTAAAATGTGCAAACTATAAGAAGCGTAAGCTTATTTTCTCGAATTCAAATAGTTTTGAATTTGAATTTATCTTGTTTGAGATTCAAAAAATTAAAAATGACTCTATTAGTGAATATCTAAGTGGACTAACAAATGACGGTAAAACTTATTATTCACTCTGGAAAGCTACTAAGAGACTGAAGAGACCAATCTTGCAGAATTCTCCAATTAGAAGTGCAGATGGGACATATGCAAAAAGCAATAATCAAAAGGCTAATAGGTTTGCCGAATATCTTAAATGGACTTTCCAACCGAATGAGGGTGTAGCCATTCTGGACTGGGAAAATATTACCCAGGAAGAAGGTGAAATCAGACCCTCTACCCCAAGAGAAATTGAAATGATAATTAAAGATCACATTAACACTAAGAAAGCTCCAGGATTTGACTTAATTACTGGCGAAATTCTGAAACAACTACCTCGTAAAGCAATAGTAAAACTTACATATCTTATTAATGCATCGTTTAGATTAAAATATGTTCCTAAGATATGGAAAGTAGCAGAAGTGATAATGATTCCTAAACCTGGAAAACCACCAAATGAAGTTTCTTCGTACAGACCAATCTCTTTATTACCTATAATCTCAAAAATGTTTGGAAAAATACTTTTTAAAAGATTAAAACCAATTATTGAAAGCAAAAACATAATACCAGAACATCAGTTTGGTTTCAGAGAATGTCATTCAACTATAGATCAAGTCCACAGAATAACGAACGTAATTGAAAAGTCACTGGAAGAAAGAAAGGTTTGCTCTACTATCTTTCTTGATGTAGCGCAAGCTTTTGACAAAGTGTGGCACGACGGACTTAAATACAAATTAAGAAAACTTCTACCTAGACTATATTCACAAATACTTGAATCATACATTTCAGATAGAGTTTTCAGAATTAAGTAGGAAGATGCTTACTCTGAACTAAAAGAAATAAAGGCAGGTGTGCCACAGGGCAGTGTGCTAGGACCAGTCCTCTACCTATTATACACCAGCGATATACCTGAATTAGACCATGATACGCAAAGATCACGAAGAAGCAGCAGTAAATCTGCAAACCTCGATAAATAAAATTAACATCTGGACTAAGCAATGGCGAATCAAATTGAATGAGACTAAATCGGACCACGTCAATTTCACAAATAAAAGAAATCAACATATCCCTGTTAGTATGAATGATATCCAGGTACCATATGCTGATACAGCAAAATATTTGGGTTTTACACTGGACGCTAAGCTACGCTGGAGAGCTCATGTCAAAAAGAAAAAAGAAGAACTGGACATCAAATTTCGAAAAATGTATTGGCTGCTTGGTCGGAACTCCACCCTGTCAATCTACAATAAATTACTGCTGTATAAACAAATTCTTAAGCCCGTATGGACATATGGCATCCAGCTGTGGGGTTGTGCCAAAAAGAGCAATATAGAAATAATCCAGTGATACCAAAATAAAGTACTGAGGAGTATTGTCAATGCTCCTTGGTATTTCCGAAACAGTGACCTCCACAGGGACTTGGAAATGGATACTGTTAATGAGACAATACACAAATTTGCCAAGAGTCATGAACAGCGACTTCTTCAACACGTCAACATCGAAGCCATCCAGCTCCTCGATAACACGAATTTGACCAAAAGACTACAGCGGACTAAACCGTTCGAGTTAGTTTAATATTGTGTTAGTGCAAAAGCAGAGCATAGTGCTAGTGTACACATTAATTAGTGTAATTAAGTTATTAAAATCTAAGGGATACTAATGAGTAAACCCTTAGTATTTAACCTTTAGTAAATTAAGTTAGCTAAATATTACTCATTGATCCATTTGTGATCAGATTGTAATTATAGTAAAATACAACTAAGTGTTTTGCAAATAATAATAAAAAAAAACTTCTGCATACTTCAGATTAGATGCATAGGCTTTTTTGCTAAGATTTATCGTCAACTTAGGAAGTCATTATACTTTGAAGAACACAATTCTGTGGGATAATTTGAAACGTATGAATAGCGAGTACTTTCGGGGTCTATATGTAAACTATCAAGTTAAATAACCAGTAATAGAATTATATGTTATAATTAGTGTCTATTTTGATTTGACATTGTGAGTTTATTATGTAATTAAACTGTTTTATAAAAGCATAATCATTACAAGAAATTTAACGTTTTTTTTTAATATTACATTTTTGTGTTAAAAAAACTGTTATTCCTATTAATTGAAGTCTTTAGAACACATGATGTATGTCATAAACATTGCAAGTTATTCAACTTTATTTATTAGTATTTGCACAGTTGCACAGTTAGTTATGTAACCGTGTATACGTAACCCCGAAAATGGCAAAAAATACAATAAAAGAATCAAAATTAAACGTCTACCTTAAACAAAATTATATTTTATAATCACTTCTGCATACTTCAGATTAGATGCGTACCCTTTTTTGTTAAGATTTATCGTCAACTTAGGAAGTCATTATACTTTGAAGAACACAATTCTGTGAGATAATTTGAAACGTATAAATAGCGAGTACTTTCGTCGTCTATATGTAAACTATCAAGTTAAATAACCAGTAATAGAATTATATTTTATAATTAGTGTCTATTTTGATTTGTCATTGTGAATTTATTATGTAATTAAACTGTTTTATAAAAGCATAATCATTACAAGAAATTTAACGTTTTTTTTAATATTACATTTTTGTGTTAAAAAAAAACTGTTATTCCTATTAATTGAAGTCTTTAGAACACATGATGTATGTCATAAACTTTGCAAGTTATTCAACTTTATTTATTAGTCTTTTTGTCCAATTTTGTTATACTGTGCGCCGCCGCCGTTTGGTCGAGGAAAAGCAAAGTGTTAAACACGTTTTGAAAGCTGCATTGCAGGCTCATACCTTGCATTTACTCGCCCTGCGGGCTTGTAAATGCAATTTGGTATTCGCATTCAATACGAAACTTTGAAAACTTGTCAAACAATCTACTATTATTTTCAGTTGTTTATTCTTCTAGAAAATTTATGATTTGTTGTTGATTTTTATCTTTATTCATTTGTACGTGATATCATTTGAATTTTACAATTTTCATCTAGTTGTTTAAGCATCGCGTCAACTTCTTCTGGGGGTAATTCAAAAAGTTGGTCATTATCTTCTAAATCGTCAATTATTTTATCAATGTCATTATCACCAAAATTATTAAAATAAATAATGAATCAGTTTCTAAAGCATTTAATTGAATTCTTGATAATGCACTAGCATTCGTGCTTATTTTACCTTTTTATATTCTAACTTGTAATCGTATTCTTTTAATCTGATTTTTCATCTTTGTAATTTTGAATTGGGTCTGTATAAATTATGAATTTACATCCGTATAAGTAAGGTCGAAAGTATTTACCTGCCCATACTACGACTAATAACTCATTTTCAATTGTGCTGTATTTTTGCTGTGTTGTTTAATGTTCGTAAGGCATAACATATAGGTTTGTCTGATCCTAACGGTCCTTGTGATAGTATGGCTCCCTGATGCGTCAGTTGTGACAATGAATTGTTTTAAAAAGTCTGGGTACTGTAATATTGGGGGATTTGTAAAGATTGATTTGCAAGTGTTAGATGCTTCTATTTCCTTTTTTAAAACACTGAGTTAGTGGTTTTGTAATTTTTGGGTAATCTTTTATGAATTTTCGATAGTAACCAGCGAGTGCTTAAAATCTGTTTATTTCTTTATCTGTTTTGGGGGTTAAATATGGATTTACTGCATCTATTTTATTTGGGTTCGGTTTTAATCAGTCGGGTGTTATTATATGTCCTTAAAATTGTACTCTTTTTAAAAATTCTGATTTGTCCATTTGGATTTTAACGTTAGTTTTTCGTAATCTGTCAAATACTAATTTTAATTTTTGAATGTGTTCTTCTAACAAGGTGGAACATTTTACAATGTTGTCTAAATAAACTACACATGCTTCGTTTTCTTTTTCGCGTAAGATAGTGTCCATGAATTTTTAGAAATTTGCGGGGGCATTCTTTAATCGTTTGTATTCGTAATGTCCTGTAGGGGTGAAAAAGGCAGTTTTTTGAATGTCTGTCAGGTGCATATAGATCTGATGATAGCCTGAAGCATATTCTAACGTTAAACGGTATTTGAATTTGCCTAATTTATCTAGAATATCAGTAATGTGTCATAATGGGTATTTATCGTCAGTACACTTATCGTTTAATTGTCTGTAGTCTATGACTGTATTTTGGTTTGCCGGTGACGCTTATTTTTTTGGGAGAATTATTACTGCGCTACTCCATGGACTGTGTGAAGGTTGAATTATATCATTGTTTAAATGATCCGGAATTTGTTTATTAGCTCCTGTTTGCTGTGATTGGGGCATTCTATAAGCTTTTTTATAGACTGGGATGTCATCATTTGACTGAATTTTTAGTTATTAAGGATTCAATTTCGATTTCTTGTGAATTTTCATTGCTGTTTGTAATTGCATATTCGATTATTTGGTCTGATTTTAGTATGTAACATATTTTTTGAACTCGTCTCTTCGAATGTGAGGTTTTGAACACCGTTTTGAAAACTAGAAAGTCGCATTTCCAGTATTTTACTTACGACACGAGTTCAGTAAGTTAAACCCACGAACGCAAAATTTGACAGCTGAACTGTCATTTCAGTTGAATTATCATTTGTTTATGGAATATAGAAGTTGTGGATTTTAAAGAATGACAAAACATAATGTATTTGAAGAAGTTTGCGAAAAGGGTTGTTGGTTTGAAGATAAGAAGTAAAGTATACTACGTGCTGAATAAGTTCGTCGTGAGTGAGCTACAGGTGTAAGCTATAATACAGAGAGACAACTGTAACGGATTGGAAGAATATTTCCCTGAAGGTGTCTACGCAGGGAAGTGTGCCTGAGAAAAAAAAACATACAGGGTGTCTACGCTAAACTGTTTGTTAAAAGTTTATGGGGTTGCCTTTGCACTAAAAATTTGAAAAAAATCCTTGTCATACGGTTCAATCAGTTCTCCTCATGTAAAATATTTTCAAGTTTATATCACTTCCGGTTCCACTGGAAGTAGCACCAAATTTGTTATTTTAAATAGAACACCCTATATACAGGGTGTCTACGCTAATCCGTTCGTTAAAAGTTTATGGGGTTGCCGTTGCACTAAAAATTTGAAAAAAATCCTTGTCATACGGTTGAATAAGTTCTCCGTATGTGAAATATTTTTAACTTTATATCACTTCCGGTTCTACCAGAAGTGGCACCAAATTTGTTATTTTAAATGGAACACCCTATATATTCCTAATTTTTTGGATTCCTCGTTTAAATTGCAACATATTTTATTTGAACATATGTACACTTATCTCTTATAGTTTTCAAGCAAAAAAAATATTACTAAAATTTTGACCTCTAAACGGCATCTTGAAATCTATCTGTAACTTCTCTTAAGTGTAAGATAAAAATATGATTTATATCTCTACTTGTACCTAGAGGATGCCCCTATGAGTGTATTAATTGGAAACTGTCAATTTTGACAATAAGTGTTCTTAAAGTGTCAATATCGAAGTGCCCTCTTCAATATTTCGTAATTCAATTTTTTTAAATGGAATGACCCAATTTTTATCACATGGTACGATTTGGGGGAAGATTTCCTACAAAAAAGTATTATAAAACTATACTCCTAAAGCAAGTAGTTTTCGAATTACTTCGAAAATTCATTTTTCGTCGCAAATTTTTAATTTTAGTAGGCCAGTAGTATGCTTTTGTTTTGTTGCGATTGTATTGCGAAATGTCAAATAATATGCGCATAAGTCGCAACTGAATTTTAGTAGGCAAGTAGTAATGCTTTCGTTTTGTCGCGTATGTAATGTGAAATGTCAACAAAATGAATAAATAAACCCATCAACAAATTATCAATGTATTCTTTATACATGGCAACTGCGATAGAATTGTTACTTGAACATATAGAGTATTTAATTAAACGTATCCCAATTTGCCGGCGATAAATAAAACAAGATTTAGAAAATTGGAATCAAATTTTGTTCAATTCGGAGTATGTATAAAGAATAAATTGATAATTTGTTCATTTGTGTAATTATTCATTTTGTTGATTTCTGTAAAACTTTGTACTAATTCTTTTTATTATTTGACATTTTGCAATACAATCGCGACAAAACAAAAGCATACTAATGGCCTACTAAAATTCAATTGCGACTTATGCGCGCAGTATACCCAGCATAAATGCGATGAAAAACGAATTTTCGAAATAATTCGAAAACTACTTGCTTTAGGAGTATAGTTGTATCATACTTTTTTGTAGGAAATTTTCCTCCCAATCGTACCACGTGATAAAAATTAGGTCATTCCATTTAAAAAAAAATGAATTACTAGATATTGAAAAGGCCACTTAGATATTGACATTTTAAGAACACTTATTGTCAAAATTGACAGTTTCCAATTAATTTACTCATAGAGGCATCCTCTAGGTACAAGTAGAGACATAAATCATATTTTTATCTTATTCTTAAGAGAAGTTACAGACAGATTTCAAGATGGCTTTTAGAGGTAAACATTTTAGAAATATCTTTTTTTCCTGAAAACTATAAGAGATAAGTGTACATATGTTCGAATAAAATATGTTGCAATTTAAACAAGGAATCCAAAAATTTACTAATATATAGGGTGTTCTATTTAACATAACAAATTTGGTGCTACTTCCGGTGGAACCGGAAATATTTCACATGAGGAGAACTGATTCAACCATATGGCAAGGATTTTTTTCAAATTTTTAGTGCAACTGCAACCCCATAAACTTTTAACGAACGGTTTGGCGTAGACACCCTGTATTTAGAGGTATGATAGATGGGTAATTCAAGAAATTTAATTCCGCATATTTAAGCAAATTTATTTTTCAATTTTAAAAATTAGCATAGGAAAAGGTCTCGTTGTGTCGTCCGTGTGTCGGAACGTCGGAATCGACCCATCAAAAAAGGCCACATTCGGCTTCTGGTGAACAACCCCAATATACAAAGTTTCGTCATTGAGGGTTAGAATTCGAGCGTTGGATTTTTCAAACGCTCACCAAAAATCGAATTCTGTACGGATTTCGTTGGGATTTTCTGCAATGCGTAGCCCAAAGTGTCACGGTCACAATTCTACCGCTCCACCAACGACCCGATGCCTGGTTTTGACACAATAAACTAAACAACGGTACCCGGTCGGCGACCGACTCAAAAAGGGGCACGTAAAAATAACTCTTGTTGGGGGGTCAGGAGTGTTCGCATTGTATCGACGGGGGTAATATAAATAATGACAATTGTCTTTTGATGTTACTTTAATGAAACCTCCTATGAGTTGAGCAAAAATGTTGGCAAACAAAATCTCATTGGGCTGATAACGTCGAGTCCTTTGCTAATAAACCCCTATTTAAATAAAAATTACATAGAAGGTTTCATCAAAACAACAACGATTTATTCATTCATTTTTCGAAATCTTCAATTTTGATGCATTTTTGTGTGAATTTACATCTTGCACATTTTCCATGACAGCATTATTGGGATGATTTTGCTCGTTTCAAAAATAGTGTACAATCCCGTGCGTGACAAATGTTCCCGAGTTCACGCATTTGAAGGCACTCGCTTCTTCGTCGCTCGTGTTTCAAAAATGCGTCAACTCGGGAAAATTGGTTTCCCGCACTTGTTTTGTAAATAACTATTTTCTACGACCGCTCCCAAAAACAGACATTTCGTCGCTATACCTGTGCATTGAAAGGTGACAATTGTATATTTGTATCTTGACAAGTTTTGAAAATTGAATTTTTAAAACTAGTTTTGAAAGTAAACACGTTTGTGAACGTCAGTATGAAAATTATTAAAATTAAATGAGTAGTCACGAAGAACAATTACCAACGCACAGTGTAACCGTAACCCCGAAAATGGCCAAAAATACAATAAAGGTATCAAAATTAACGTCTACCTTAAACAAAATTATATTTCATTATCACTTCTACATACTTTAGATTAGATGCATGCAGATTTTGGTAAGATTTATCGTCAACTTAGAAAGTTATTATACTTTGAAGAAGACAATTCTGTGAGAGAATTTAAAACATATAAATAGCGCATACTTTCGTGGTCTGTATGTGAACTATCAAGTTATTTAACCAGTAATAGAAGTAGGCATGGGGGCACTTGAGACAGACAGCCTTGAAGGCTTCCTGTCCCAAAATGCCCGCCATGAGGGAGGGGAGAGGGTAGGGGGTCGTGTGTGCACCCACGCCACGCCCACCGGATGTGGTGTCGCTTATCAGCAACATCCGGTGTAGTGTGCACTTTTGACCGGAAGTCCTATAAGAGCCAACGTGTTAGAGTGAGACTCGGAAGTGAATGAAAGAGTGAGATGCAAAATACAGTTTTACCAACCTAAATTTTCTCAGGAAATAAAAAGTGATGTGATTGGTCAATGATAAGAAAAGGGTGTGTATAAAAATAAAGATGGCTGCCAACAGTTCACTGATTGAACTAGATGTTTTGAATAATTTTTACAGTACGCCCCTGATTAACTGGATGTTTTGAAAGGTTAAGAATATCCATCTGATTCTCTCTCTATTAATATAACCTCAAATTAAATCTTTCTCTCTCTCAAAATGATAAACGAAAAAATCATTTTTATAAACTCACACAATAGGAAAAGAATTGTATGTAAAAGGACGAAGATGTAGAAGCGACAATGACCAGAAGCTGAAGATTGGTGTTAGTGATGGAATGTGTCCATCCGGAGTAATTTAAGAAAGGCTTGCGTTAATAAGATAATGTGTGTGTGGAATATTAAGCGTTAAATTAATATCTAAGAATGAAATGTGACAAAGACCAGAAACTAGAGATTACAAGAAAATATAAGATATTGGAATACAATTACCAGAAGCTGAAGAATGGTGCCTCTGATGGAATGTGTTCATCCAGAGTAATTTCAAAATAGATGCACTTCATAAAGACATCATAGTAAGAGACGTCACTTTTTTACACACACTGATAAGAAACACAACCGAACACTACGAGAGACAGGCACTGACTGATTAATTTTGTATAAGACACTATCATATAAGAGTATAGAGTCTACGGAGCATGCGCAGTTGAGATTCAGAAAATGGTCAAACTTGTTCAGACCTGTTTGGACTTGTTTAGACATGTTTAAATTATAGGAGGGAAATTCAAATTCATTTATAGTTCTGTTTATGGTTTTGAAGTAGGGAAGAAAACATAATGTTTCTTAAAGAAGACGTATTGTTATTTTTATTATTGATTGTTATACATTTGGAAATTCGTTTTATAAATTAGTATTTATAGGTTTATCTACCGCCACTTCTGGTTGGAATTATTCACAAGGCAGTAATAGATAAGATGATCAAAAAGATTGCAAATATGTGATATGTACATACAAAATATTTAAGGAAACTGATGACTCACCCCGAAATTATACGGATGGACTCCCCTCGTGTATGAAATAAGTTCTCCTTTCAATTGTTGCATCAGAGACCATATCTATTTCATCAGCTTCTTCGGGGTCGTTTGGGAAATCACAGTAAAAACTAATGTACTTTAAATTATTGTTATATAAAATGTGTACTTGTAGAACGTCACTACTACCCGGAACAGAATTAAATACAATCCTATACGTTTTCGTATCACACTCACAGGACACTTGAAGATGTCTCGCGTCAGGGGTTAAGTTTGGTAGTATACTAAGAATTTCTCGGGAGGAGATAATTTCTAATAAATATTCAATTGACATGTTTCAGTTTGTTTAGTAAAATGAAATAATCGATCAAAACTCGTGCGGTTGGTTGTTCTTCCGGCGTGTGTTGATAAGAGACCTGAGAAATGAATGACATGTAAATTTATTGTTGTTAAAATTTAATGTATTTGTGAAAATATATAAACGTAATAATTCAAATATACGAGGAGAATGATAAGGTGTTTGTGATTGAGCTAATTAACTAAGGTAAGAGTAAAAATATTTTTAAATTAGGGGGATTCAATATATGATACAAATTTTTAGGAGAATTATGGAGAAAGGTGAAATGATCATAGGAGATGAGAGATAACCAATGGAAATAAGATTTATACACAGTAAGTCATAAAATATTATTATTAAAATACGTTTTTAATAATAACAATTATTTTAATTAGTTTTAGACATTGTGGTGCCATCTATCGGAGACATCCGAACTTTATTATATAAATTGGTAAATTATGAAGAAATGGACTAGTGGAATAAGAAGAAATTGGGTTTATAAGTTTATAAACATGTGTAACTTTAAAATAATGTAGATTTAAGGAACATACTAACAGTTATAAAAATAAAATGTAATTCATTAAACACCTCACGCTAAATGATTTATCATTTGTACATTGGGTTGCCTACAGTCTTGATAAAGTAAACGTTATCAGTTACAAAATGGATTAGGTTGCATATATTAATATAGACTTAATATTAATGTAATGTGATAAGTAAAAATCATATATATTAGAAGCACTTAAGAGAGTAACAATTGATAATGAAAATGTTATTATTATAATTTTTTATTCTGTTTTACTATTTATACGAAGACTATTTGTTAGGGATAAGTAAATAAAACACAAATTATTTTAAAATATATATATATATATATATATATATTAGAAGAGGTTATAAGAAAACATACAATAATTAAATATATTTACATCGTAATAAAATTATAATTTACATCGTTTGTAACCATAAGGAACAGAATTAAAGTCAGTAAATTTCCGTTTAGTAGAGTTCGGTTTATACATTTTTGTCTCTTCGCGTGTCACTAACTGATGTTCAACAGTTCGTCGAATGTTTGTTGTTACTACTGGAACGGGATCACTTTTCTTTAGAACCATTTCAGAAATCTTTTTAAAGTTTATTAACTTAGAAGTAGTATAATTAAGTGTTATCCCTTTAACCTTCACTGAAGCACTTATACCTTTTTGTCCAATCACCTCATATCCGTAATTTTTAGGTCCACCAGACACAAACTTTAAAATAAAACTTCCCTTGCCGTACAAAGGTTCCAATTCATCCGTCATCTCACCGATGAAATTTCCTGTAGGGACGTCGTATTCTCCCTCGCGTCCTATGTAAATTACACTATCAGTATCGTAATAGAGTACTCTATCCTCCAATTTTTCTAAATAACTATAAAGTTTTAGCCTTGCTTGAGCGGTTGTGTATGCAGCTAGTGTAACATTAACTGTACTTAAGGGGTCGTAGGCCTCTTCAATAAATTCGTAATTTACAACCACTGTATCTTCATTAATGGGTAAGATACCGCAGACCTCTACCGAAGGATTTATCAATAAATCAAACAGTTCTTCTGGTCTATTAATTACAGATACTTTTGATTGATTTTCACGCTGTCCTAATTTTCCCCAGAAAGAGTTTAAAATTAGTTTTGCGAGAGATCGAAGACCTGGGTTTTCTAAAATGTTTGCAAATTCTAGGCGAACACATTCTGCCTTGAAAAATTCTTCAATGTATTTGTCCTTCTCCTCCTGAGTATTTATATTTTTTGGCCAACCGGAAGCCTGCTGTTTGTATTTAATAAATGTGTTCATCATTTCGGTGAACAATCCATCTGTTTTTAATTTAGAGTCATACTGCATTGATTTGTATTTCCATATTTCCTGCATTTCAATCATTGTATACCCCTTCTCTAGTGCCTTGTAAACTTCTTCGATGACCCATGTTCCGTGTAGAGTCCTGTCTTCAATAGAATGATTGCATTCAACGTTTTGGTCCATTTCCTCTCCGCATTTTCGACACAAAACAAACATTAACTTATTATTCATTTTAAGTGGTAACACAGGATGATAGAGATCGTTCGGTGGTAGAATAGAGCATTTAATTATTCCACAACTAGTACTAAGATCGATTTTTGAACACTCGTCATTACCAACTATTACTTCAGGGTGATCAATTGGAAATCTTCCGTACTTGCACACCCAAGGGTAGAGAGAGCATACATCAACATATTTTATTTTTTCACCAGGTACCGCTTCATAATATTCTTTGCAATTCCCAGTTCTTCCTCCGTAAAAGGCATCTCGCGGATTGAGAGGTAAACAGGATAAAAGATGATGGTTTTCTGTATATTGTCTAATTTCAGACGATACACTTTATTACATGCAGAGGCAATTGTGCAAGATTCTGTAAGTGCGCAAACATTTCCAACATCAAGAAGAAGGTTTCGAAATTTAAGACATGCAGCAGTTAAAATCTCCACGTCGCTAACGCAATATTCAACTAGCTCTTTCTTAAAATCGAATTCTGTATCCTTATTGACTTCATACCACTCTAAAAACTTATCCCGAGCATCTGTCTTCATTAAATCCGGATTATAGTACTCGATAGAAGGAAGGCGGCCTACATAATCATCATTTTCTGTTTTATTAAATAAATGAGGAAAGTATCCTTTCTTGAAATTATCTCCAAGTCCAAAAGCTTTAGGAAGAGCACTGAGAGCCATAGGAAAAAAATTCAGACTGTCAATAAATTTCACATTATCCAGTATCATCCGAATAATTTTTGTGCCTCGCATTATTAATTCAGGTTTTAAATCAGATTTAGTTAAAATATAATTGAGGATAAATTGATGATCATATGCTTGACCATTATGAGCTACTACCACAACATTCTTGAATGATTTTCTCTGATTTAGTACATATTCCAGGAATCTCTCAACAGGATTAATTTTTAAAATATTTAATCGAGGCCCGCACTTATTGCAAATTTTGACAGAACTATCCAAACAGTTCTCACAACACGTCTTAAATACACACAAGTTTGGTTCGTGCAGTAAATCGCCGTTTTCCAACTGCGTTTCTTGTCGTGACTCAAAATCGTAGAACACGAATAAAAAGTCTTTTAATTTCGGGGTTCCTGTATCTGGAAGCATATAACACAAATGATTTCTCGGTAAATGTTTTTGACAAATCTTGCAGAATATTTCTCCACACGTATGCTGTCTATCACTTTTAATAGTCTTAAGACAGTCATTACACATACGTATTTGCGCGCATACGGAGCTTTTACCTAAAGAGTTGGGTTTCTTATGATTACTAAAACAGTCTTGGCTTCTAAATGTTCTATTACATTCCGAGCACTTTACTTTTTTCTGATTTTCGCATGCCGGTGATTGTTGACACGCCTGACAAGTACCGCCACACCTATGTTTATTTTTAGTGTTATAAGGTATATGACACTCCTCACAATAATAATCACAGCAGAAAGCGGCAGTTAGTGATGTAATCACATTATAGTGTCCATCATGATACAGCAAATTCAGTTTTTTATCACTTTCACTAACGCCTTCAAACACCAAGTCTCTGCCTTTACTTCCGTATCTGTAAACCGTAATTTTATAATCACTCAAATATCGCTGAAATTGATTTATTTCCTCAACGCCTGCACCTTCCTCGGGAACTTGAACACCTGAAGCTTGGAGTAAAGCTTTAGCTCTAGATGTTTGCAATTTGCCTATATCTCTACGCACTTTTACATATTCAGGGTCTTTGTCAACACGAGCAATTGCAACAACGAGAGCACGAGGTAAACATAAATTGTCTTTATTTTCAATGGTAACTATTCCCCTGCGCATAGCACACTCTTCATTAAAGGTGTTATACCTTTTCCCACGACCTCTCCCCACGGGCATGTGCACAGACGTAACACTCAAACAGAACGTATCTGTATTAAGACCTGTTGAGTTGGACTGGAAAATTCCATTGATGATGGACCATACATCTTCGGTAGAAATTTGAGATGCATTCCTGAATTTCATATAGCCAGACCCTTGTTGAAACTCCTTTGAGCAGAAGGTTACTCCCACCTGGTCATTAGGCTGTAAGTGATCCGTTGATTTTTTGACAATCTGGGTGATGGCCTCCTTCACCCAACCAACAGGCTCAATATTCTCAGGAATCGGTTTAATTTTGAATTCCATCGTACGACCTTGTACTTTGAACCTCCTGTTCACCTTAATGAAATCTTTTGCAATTGTAAATTTCTCCATTTTCAACTGTAACAATTTTAAGAAAGGCTTTAAGACACGTCTAAACACGTTGGTGACTGGTCAACAACTAAAGTACGAGATTTACATTGCTCAATATAAATCCTATTTAAGCGTACAGAAAATTGAGCATGCGCAGTAGAGAGGACAGAAATATTTAAATTGTAACAAAGGAGAAGGTTCTTTCCTTGATAAACTTAATAATTGCTCAAGAACTAATTAATAAAAATATATACGGAGGATGTTTACTCAGTTCATATATATATTACGATCAGGCAAAGAGATTCGGTTTTAACTTTAACATTGTATGCGGCTCTCTGTTTCTCGGACCTACATTAGTAATTACCATTCACCTTTTGGAGTGAATTAAACGATGGAACGTCTTACGATTCAAAAGCTATCGTTTCGAAGACAATGTTAGGTTTTAATTTTGGAAAACCTGTCGTATGTTCCTTATCCTGCAATAAAAATTGCGCTTATATATTTTTAATAGTCTTATCGGGTAACCATATCCTATTACTCGAAATTTCTATAAGATTTAAATTACTGTTTAATTCAATAATTAGTTAGCAAATTATTAAAATCGAATTTGTATATGTATATCTCACACGTTTGCACGGTCTTATCATAAACTTTTAACCGCAAAGCATAATGATAGCACGTGGAATTATAATTACATCAATAGATTTCGGTTAGTTAGATATTATTGTTGGGAACACGTATAAAAACAATACGCTTTCAAAACTTACTAGACATTTAAGGATGTCATGTTACGAGGCTATTCAAAAATGCTATTAATTTTTTAATTATTATAATATCAGTGATATTAAGATAGCAAAAACATTTAAACTTTACACTCATTTTATTTCATAGTGGAATAAAATATCGAATCTGAAGATAAAATCGCTGTATCTTGAACCATTTTCGTCTTATCAGTTGATCATATCCGATGCAATATTTCCAAGGTATAAAACCCCCTCTTCGCACTTCAAATAATTAAATTTTTGTGTTGAGAGATAGGCTGAGATACGCTTTTATTTTTATTATACTAGTTTAATATATTGGGAAGAATTATAATCGATCAGGGTTAGTAAAAAATAAAAGAGGCTCATTAGGAAAAGAGGCTCATTCAGAAAAGAGGCTCTTTAGGAAAAGAGGCTCATTAGGAAAAGAGGCTCATTCAGAAAAGAGGCTCATTAGGAAAAGAGGCTCATTGGGAAAAAGAGGCTCATTAGGAAAAGAGGCTCATTAGGAAAAGAGGGTAATGAGAGGGTAATGAGGGTAATAAGAGGGTAATAAGAGGGTAAAGAGGGTAAAGAGGGTAATGGGAGGGTAATAAGAGGGTAAAGAGGGTAATGAGAGGGTAATGGAGGGTAATGGGAGGGTAATAAGAGGGTAATAAGAGGGTAAAGAGGGTAATGGGAGGGTAATGGGAGGGTAATGGGAGGGTAATAAGAGGGTAAAGAGGGTAATGGGAGGGTAATGGGAGGGTAATGGGAGGGTAGTGGGAGGGTAATGAGAGGGTAAAGAGGGTAATAAGAGGGTAATAAGAGGGTAATTCTTTTTTTTTTTTGTTTTTAATTTTTTTATAATTATCGTTATGTACGAGTATATATATATATATATATATATTTTATATATAAATATATAGTAGAGAGAGTTAGCGGGTACGAAGCCATTTCATACCCAAGGTTTCATACCCAAGGTCAAGGTCAAGGTCAAGGTCAAGGTCGAGGTCGAGGTCAAGGTCAAGGTCAAGGTCAAGGTCAAGGTCAAGGTCAAGGTCAAGGTCAAGGTCAAGGTCAAGGTCAAGGTCAAGGTCAAGGTCAAGGTCAAGGTCAAGGTCAAGGTCAAGGTCAAGGTCAAGGTCAAGGTCAAGGTCAAGGTCAAGGTCAAGGTCAAGGTCAAGGTCAAGGTCAAGGTCAAGGTCAAGGTCAAGGTCAAGGTCAAGGTCGGAAGTGAATGGCTCCGTACCCGCTAACTCTCTCTACTATATATTTATATATAAAATATATATATATATATATATATATACTCGTACATAACGATAATTATAAAAAAATTAAAAACAAAAAAAAAAAAGAATTACCCTCTTATTACCCTCTTATTACCCTCTTTACCCTCTCATTACCCTCCCACTACCCTCCCATTACCCTCCCATTACCCTCCCATTACCCTCTTTACCCTCTTATTACCCTCCCATTACCCTCCCATTACCCTCCCATTACCCTCTTTACCCTCTTATTACCCTCTTATTACCCTCCCATTACCCTCCATTACCCTCTCATTACCCTCTTTACCCTCTTATTACCCTCCCATTACCCTCTTTACCCTCTTTACCCTCTTATTACCCTCTTATTACCCTCATTACCCTCTCATTACCCTCTTTTCCTAATGAGCCTCTTTTCCTAATGAGCCTCTTTTTCCCAATGAGCCTCTTTTCCTAATGAGCCTCTTTTCTGAATGAGCCTCTTTTCCTAATGAGCCTCTTTTCCTAAAGAGCCTCTTTTCTGAATGAGCCTCTTTTCCTAATGAGCCTCTTTTATTTTTTACTAACCCTGATCGATTATAATTCTTCCCAATATATTAAACTAGTATAATAAAAATAAAAGCGTATCTCAGCCTATCTCTCAACACAAAAATTTAATTATTTGAAGTGCGAAGAGGGGGTTTTATACCTTGGAAATATTGCATCGGATATGATCAACTGATAAGACGAAAATGGTTCAAGATACAGCGATTTTATCTTCAGATTCGATATTTTATTCCACTATGAAATAAAATGAGTGTAAAGTTTAAATGTTTTTGCTATCTTAATATCACTGATATTATAATAATTAAAAAATTAATAGCATTTTTGAATAGCCTCGTAACATGACATCCTTAAATGTCTAGTAAGTTTTGAAAGCGTATTGTTTTTATACGTGTTCCCAACAATAATATCTAACTAACCGAAATCTATTGATGTAATTATAATTCCACGTGCTATCATTATGCTTTGCGGTTAAAAGTTTATGATAAGACCGTGCAAACGTGTGAGATATACATATACAAATTCGATTTTAATAATTTGCTAACTAATTATTGAATTAAACAGTAATTTAAATCTTATAGAAATTTCGAGTAATAGGATATGGTTACCCGATAAGACTATTAAAAATATATAAGCGCAATTTTTATTGCAGGATAAGGAACATACGACAGGTTTTCCAAAATTAAAACCTAACATTGTCTTCGAAACGATAGCTTTTGAATCGTAAGACGTTCCATCGTTTAATTCACTCCAAAAGGTGAATGGTAATTACTAATGTAGGTCCGAGAAACAGAGAGCCGCATACAATGTTAAAGTTAAAACCGAATCTCTTTGCCTGATCGTAATATATATATGAACTGAGTAAACATCCTCCGTATATATTTTTATTAATTAGTTCTTGAGCAATTATTAAGTTTATCAAGGAAAGAACCTTCTCCTTTGTTACAATTTAAATATTTCTGTCCTCTCTACTGCGCATGCTCAATTTTCTGTACGCTTAAATAGGATTTATATTGAGCAATGTAAATCTCGTACTTTAGTTGTTGACCAGTCACCAACGTGTTTAGACGTGTCTTAAAGCCTTTCTTAAAATTGTTACAGTTGAAAATGGAGAAATTTACAATTGCAAAAGATTTCATTAAGGTGAACAGGAGGTTCAAAGTACAAGGTCGTACGATGGAATTCAAAATTAAACCGATTCCTGAGAATATTGAGCCTGTTGGTTGGGTGAAGGAGGCCATCACCCAGATTGTCAAAAAATCAACGGATCACTTACAGCCTAATGACCAGGTGGGAGTAACCTTCTGCTCAAAGGAGTTTCAACAAGGGTCTGGCTATATGAAATTCAGGAATGCATCTCAAATTTCTACCGAAGATGTATGGTCCATCATCAATGGAATTTTCCAGTCCAACTCAACAGGTCTTAATACAGATACGTTCTGTTTGAGTGTTACGTCTGTGCACATGCCCGTGGGGAGAGGTCGTGGGAAAAGGTATAACACCTTTAATGAAGAGTGTGCTATGCGCAGGGGAATAGTTACCATTGAAAATAAAGACAATTTATGTTTACCTCGTGCTCTCGTTGTTGCAATTGCTCGTGTTGACAAAGACCCTGAATATGTAAAAGTGCGTAGAGATATAGGCAAATTGCAAACATCTAGAGCTAAAGCTTTACTCCAAGCTTCAGGTGTTCAAGTTCCCGAGGAAGGTGCAGGCGTTGAGGAAATAAATCAATTTCAGCGATATTTGAGTGATTATAAAATTACGGTTTACAGATACGGAAGTAAAGGCAGAGACTTGGTGTTTGAAGGCGTTAGTGAAAGTGATAAAAAACTGAATTTGCTGTATCATGATGGACACTATAATGTGATTACATCACTAACTGCCGCTTTCTGCTGTGATTATTATTGTGAGGAGTGTCATATACCTTATAACACTAAAAATAAACATAGGTGTGGCGGTACTTGTCAGGCGTGTCAACAATCACCGGCATGCGAAAATCAGAAAAAAGTAAAGTGCTCGGAATGTAATAGAACATTTAGAAGCCAAGACTGTTTTAGTAATCATAAGAAACCCAACTCTTTAGGTAAAAGCTCCGTATGCGCGCAAATACGTATGTGTAATGACTGTCTTAAGACTATTAAAAGTGATAGACAGCATACGTGTGGAGAAATATTCTGCAAGATTTGTCAAAAACATTTACCGAGAAATCATTTGTGTTATATGCTTCCAGATACAGGAACCCCGAAATTAAAAGACTTTTTATTCGTGTTCTACGATTTTGAGTCACGACAAGAAACGCAGTTGGAAAACGGCGATTTACTGCACGAACCAAACTTGTGTGTATTTAAGACGTGTTGTGAGAACTGTTTGGATAGTTCTGTCAAAATTTGCAATAAGTGCGGGCCTCGATTAAATATTTTAAAAATTAATCCTGTTGAGAGATTCCTGGAATATGTACTAAATCAGAGAAAATCATTCAAGAATGTTGTGGTAGTAGCTCATAATGGTCAAGCATATGATCATCAATTTATCCTCAATTATATTTTAACTAAATCTGATTTAAAACCTGAATTAATAATGCGAGGCACAAAAATTATTCGGATGATACTGGATAATGTGAAATTTATTGACAGTCTGAATTTTTTTCCTATGGCTCTCAGTGCTCTTCCTAAAGCTTTTGGACTTGGAGATAATTTCAAGAAAGGATACTTTCCTCATTTATTTAATAAAACAGAAAATGATGATTATGTAGGCCGCCTTCCTTCTATCGAGTACTATAATCCGGATTTAATGAAGACAGATGCTCGGGATAAGTTTTTAGAGTGGTATGAAGTCAATAAGGATACAGAATTCGATTTTAAGAAAGAGCTAGTTGAATATTGCGTTAGCGACGTGGAGATTTTAACTGCTGCATGTCTTAAATTTCGAAACCTTCTTCTTGATGTTGGAAATGTTTGCGCACTTACAGAATCTTGCACAATTGCCTCTGCATGTAATAAAGTGTATCGTCTGAAATTAGACAATATACAGAAAACCATCATCTTTTATCCTGTTTACCTCTCAATCCGCGAGATGCCTTTTACGGAGGAAGAACTGGGAATTGCAAAGAATATTATGAAGCGGTACCTGGTGAAAAAATAAAATATGTTGATGTATGCTCTCTCTACCCTTGGGTGTGCAAGTACGGAAGATTTCCAATTGATCACCCTGAAGTAATAGTTGGTAATGACGAGTGTTCAAAAATCGATCTTAGTACTAGTTGTGGAATAATTAAATGCTCTATTCTACCACCGAACGATCTCTATCATCCTGTGTTACCACTTAAAATGAATAATAAGTTAATGTTTGTTTTGTGTCGAAAATGCGGAGAGGAAATGGACCAAAACGTTGAATGCAATCATTCTATTGAAGACAGGACTCTACACGGAACATGGGTCATCGAAGAAGTTTACAAGGCACTAGAGAAGGGGTATACAATGATTGAAATGCAGGAAATATGGAAATACAAATCAATGCAGTATGACTCTAAATTAAAAACAGATGGATTGTTCACCGAAATGATGAACACATTTATTAAATACAAACAGCAGGCTTCCGGTTGGCCAAAAAATATAAATACTCAGGAGGAGAAGGACAAATACATTGAAGAATTTTTCAAGGCAGAAGGTGTTCGCCTAGAATTTGCAAACATTTTAGAAAACCCAGGTCTTCGATCTCTCGCAAAACTAATTTTAAACTCTTTCTGGGGAAAATTAGGACAGCGTGAAAATCAATCAAAAGTATCTGTAATTAATAGACCAGAAGAACTGTTTGATTTATTGATAAATCCTTCGGTAGAGGTCTGCGGTATCTTACCCATTAATGAAGATACAGTGGTTGTAAATTACGAATTTATTGAAGAGGCCTACGACCCCTTAAGTACAGTTAATGTTACACTAGCTGCATACACAACCGCTCAAGCAAGGCTAAAACTTTATAGTTATTTAGAAAAATTGGAGGATAGAGTACTCTATTACGATACTGATAGTGTAATTTACATAGGACGCGAGGGAGAATACGACGTCCCTACAGGAAATTTCATCGGTGAGATGACGGATGAATTGGAACCTTTGTACGGCAAGGGAAGTTTTATTTTAAAGTTTGTGTCTGGTGGACCTAAAAATTACGGATATGAGGTGATTGGACAAAAAGGTATAAGTGCTTCAGTGAAGGTTAAAGGGATAACACTTAATTATACTACTTCTAAGTTAATAAACTTTAAAAAGATTTCTGAAATGGTTCTAAAGAAAAGTGATCCCGTTCCAGTAGTAACAACAAACATTCGACGAACTGTTGAACATCAGTTAGTGACACGCGAAGAGACAAAAATGTATAAACCGAACTCTACTAAACGGAAATTTACTGACTTTAATTCTGTTCCTTATGGTTACAAACGATGTAAATTATAATTTTATTACGATGTAAATATATTTAATTATTGTATGTTTTCTTATAACCTCTTCTAATATATATATATATATATATATATATTTTAAAATAATTTGTGTTTTATTTACTTATCCCTAACAAATAGTCTTCGTATAAATAGTAAAACAGAATAAAAAATTATAATAATAACATTTTCATTATCAATTGTTACTCTCTTAAGTGCTTCTAATATATATGATTTTTACTTATCACATTACATTAATATTAAGTCTATATTAATATATGCAACCTAATCCATTTTGTAACTGATAACGTTTACTTTATCAAGACTGTAGGCAACCCAATGTACAAATGATAAATCATTTAGCGTGAGGTGTTTAATGAATTACATTTTATTTTTATAACTGTTAGTATGTTCCTTAAATCTACATTATTTTAAAGTTACACATGTTTATAAACTTATAAACCCAATTTCTTCTTATTCCACTAGTCCATTTCTTCATAATTTACCAATTTATATAATAAAGTTCGGATGTCTCCGATAGATGGCACCACAATGTCTAAAACTAATTAAAATAATTGTTATTATTAAAAACGTATTTTAATAATAATATTTTATGACTTACTGTGTATAAATCTTATTTCCATTGGTTATCTCTCATCTCCTATGATCATTTCACCTTTCTCCATAATTCTCCTAAAAATTTGTATCATATATTGAATCCCCCTAATTTAAAAATATTTTTACTCTTACCTTAGTTAATTAGCTCAATCACAAACACCTTATCATTCTCCTCGTATATTTGAATTATTACGTTTATATATTTTCACAAATACATTAAATTTTAACAACAATAAATTTACATGTCATTCATTTCTCAGGTCTCTTATCAACACACGCCGGAAGAACAACCAACCGCACGAGTTTTGATCGATTATTTCATTTTACTAAACAAACTGAAACATGTCAATTGAATATTTATTAGAAATTATCTCCTCCCGAGAAATTCTTAGTATACTACCAAACTTAACCCCTGACGCGAGACATCTTCAAGTGTCCTGTGAGTGTGATACGAAAACGTATAGGATTGTATTTAATTCTGTTCCGGGTAGTAGTGACGTTCTACAAGTACACATTTTATATAACAATAATTTAAAGTACATTAGTTTTTACTGTGATTTCCCAAACGACCCCGAAGAAGCTGATGAAATAGATATGGTCTCTGATGCAACAATTGAAAGGAGAACTTATTTCATACACGAGGGGAGTCCATCCGTATAATTTCGGGGTGAGTCATCAGTTTCCTTAAATATTTTGTATGTACATATCACATATTTGCAATCTTTTTGATCATCTTATCTATTACTGCCTTGTGAATAATTCCAACCAGAAGTGGCGGTAGATAAACCTATAAATACTAATTTATAAAACGAATTTCCAAATGTATAACAATCAATAATAAAAATAACAATACGTCTTCTTTAAGAAACATTATGTTTTCTTCCCTACTTCAAAACCATAAACAGAACTATAAATGAATTTGAATTTCCCTCCTATAATTTAAACATGTCTAAACAAGTCCAAACAGGTCTGAACAAGTTTGACCATTTTCTGAATCTCAACTGCGCATGCTCCGTAGACTCTATACTCTTATATGATAGTGTCTTATACAAAATTAATCAGTCAGTGCCTGTCTCTCGTAGTGTTCGGTTGTGTTTCTTATCAGTGTGTGTAAAAAAGTGACGTCTCTTACTATGATGTCTTTATGAAGTGCATCTATTTTGAAATTACTCTGGATGAACACATTCCATCAGAGGCACCATTCTTCAGCTTCTGGTAATTGTATTCCAATATCTTATATTTTCTTGTAATCTCTAGTTTCTGGTCTTTGTCACATTTCATTCTTAGATATTAATTTAACGCTTAATATTCCACACACACATTATCTTATTAACGCAAGCCTTTCTTAAATTACTCCGGATGGACACATTCCATCACTAACACCAATCTTCAGCTTCTGGTCATTGTCGCTTCTACATCTTCGTCCTTTTACATACAATTCTTTTCCTATTGTGTGAGTTTATAAAAATGATTTTTTCGTTTATCATTTTGAGAGAGAGAAAGATTTAATTTGAGGTTATATTAATAGAGAGAGAATCAGATGGATATTCTTAACCTTTCAAAACATCCAGTTAATCAGGGGCGTACTGTAAAAATTATTCAAAACATCTAGTTCAATCAGTGAACTGTTGGCAGCCATCTTTATTTTTATACACACCCTTTTCTTATCATTGACCAATCACATCACTTTTTATTTCCTGAGAAAATTTAGGTTGGTAAAACTGTATTTTGCATCTCACTCTTTCATTCACTTCCGAGTCTCACTCTAACACGTTGGCTCTTATAGGACTTCCGGTCAAAAGTGCACACTACACCGGATGTTGCTGATAAGCGACACCACATCCGGTGGGCGTGGCGTGGGTGCACACACGACCCCCTACCCTCTCCCCTCCCTCATGGCGGGCATTTTGGGACAGGAAGCCTTCAAGGCTGTCTGTCTCAAGTGCCCCCATGCCTACTAATAGAATTATATTTTATAATAAGTCTATTTCGATTTGACATTGTGAGTTTATTAGGTAATTAAACTTTTTTATAAAAGTATAATCATTACTAGAAATTTAACGTTTGTTTAATATTACACTTTTGTGTTAAAAACGGTTATTCCTATTAATTGAAGTCTTTGGAACACATGATGTATGTCATAAAAATTGCAAATTATTCAACTTTATTTATTAGTATTTTATAATTAAACTGAAGTGCTTGTAAGATCAGTGTTTTAATTTTATAATTAACCTAACCTGATCTCTGCAACATTAAACCTATCAGAACTTTACACTATATCTGTATAACAATAGTTCCGCCAAACATCGTATTTAATTACACAATGAAACACTTTTAACTTTGTTTGTATAACACGTTTTATTTAATGTGACTGCAGTTTCGACAAATTTAGCTTGTCATTATCAAACATGGATTAACTTAAACTAGAGGTTTTACAGGTATATATACACAATTACAAGACAGCGGTAAAAATGGGGGTGTACATTAGGTCAACCTGGTCGTTAATTAAGGGAATTCCCGGATTAGCGCGGGCTTTGTGTATCTCTAGTGCTTCTAGCAAATTCATTTTACGACCCTTTTCGGCATGATGGATTATGGTAAGTACATCTTTTTCAAAAGTGTGATTTTCGTCTAAAAGGTGTTTTGCAAAAGACGACTTATCACTCTGTTTAAGCCGAAAAGAGCGCAAATGTTCCCTCAATCTTATGTTGAAATTACGACCAGATTGGCCAATGTATATCCCTTGACAATCTGCGCAAGTTAATTTATATATTCCGGATTTATTAAATTTATCTAATTTTGTTTTACTATTAAAGATATGGTTATTGATTTTACAGTACGGTTTAAATGCAACTTGAATATTATGCTTTTTTAGGATATTTTTAACTTGAAAACTGACATTACCAAAATAAGTTAACGATTTATATTTAATTGTTTCTTTTTCAAATGATATTCCAGCGTATAATAGATGTTTGATGTTATTAAATTTTTGTTTTTTAAGAAGTCTATCAACCAAATCACAACCATAACCATTGTTAATAGCCATAGCTATAGGTTATGGTTGTGATTTGGTTGATAGACTTCTTAAAAAACAAAAATTTAATAACATCAAACATCTATTATACGCTGGAATATCATTTGAAAAAGAAACAATTAAATATAAATCGTTAACTTATTTTGGTAATGTCAGTTTTCAAGTTAAAAATATCCTAAAAAAGCATAATATTCAAGTTGCATTTAAACCGTACTGTAAAATCAATAACCATATCTTTAATAGTAAAACAAAATTAGATAAATTTAATAAATCCGGAATATATAAATTAACTTGCGCAGATTGTCAAGGGATATACATTGGCCAATCTGGTCGTAATTTCAACATAAGATTGAGGGAACATTTGCGCTCTTTTCGGCTTAAACAGAGTGATAAGTCGTCTTTTGCAAAACACCTTTTAGACGAAAATCACACTTTTGAAAAAGATGTACTTACCATAATCCATCATGCCGAAAAGGGTCGTAAAATGAATTTGCTAGAAGCACTAGAGATACACAAAGCCCGCGCTAATCCGGGAATTCCCTTAATTAACGACCAGGTTGACCTAATGTACACCCCCATTTTTACCGCTGTCTTGTAATTGTGTATATATACCTGTAAAACCTCTAGTTTAAGTTACTCCATGTTTGATAATGACAAGCTAAATTTGTCGAAACTGCAGTCACATTAAATAAAACGTGTTATACAAACAAAGTTAAAAGTGTTTCATTGTGTAATTAACATGTATAACGAAGTAGAAGCCTCCACAATACAGAATTTCGTATTTAATTCTTAAAATGTGAAATTTGATTGGCCATATTAAAAAAATAGATTATAGGCAGTTTTAGGACGTCATTTTTGCTAGTACCCGAAGCGACGCACCTTGGGGTGGTCCTGATCAAATGGTTTACACATCACGCTGAAGTAAAATTCTTAATGATCTCAAGTAAATTTGAAGCAATGTATAAACTTATCTGCAAATATTAGCAAACGCAAGTAACAATAATCTGTTTTTCTCTTATTTTTCCATTTAAACAAAATCTGTTCTCTTTCTTATTTTTCTTTGCTGTTTAATATTAACATTCTATTAGTTATGCCAACATAAAGGAATGACACACTTCATTTTGGCGTTGAATGTAAATTGCCTTAGAACTACTACTACTACTACTACTAGCCCATGAAATCCCACTCAATGCTTTGATAAATCTCACAACAAATCGAACATTGGAAATTTACATTGAACTGGAATGTTCGGTGTTACATAAAACTTTCTATATATAAAATAAAAATTCCCCGTATACTACTCAAATTACATTATTTTACAAACAAATTTTTTATAAAATCTGAATCGTATAAAAATAATAAATTGTTATTACCAGGGTTATCCGGGGGCGTGGCCACGGTGCGCCTGGGTGCATAGGCTTGGAAAGGAGCCGTTCCGACATTGTAGGACTTTCGGTTTCGGGTCCTTTGGAATGCATCGGAGACGTTGTAGGTCGCCGGTTCGGCGCTTTTCTGTATAGACAAAACCGGATATATTAATCTATACGTTACACCGTTTATTGTCGGACCTGCGATTAATAATATAAGGGAGGAGCTTTGTTGTTTCCGACCGGGGAGAACCTTAGAAATTACCGGAAAGGGCCAACTGATAACGCTTTGAAACTGCAGCGGAGCATTTCTTGAAGTATCCAAGGTAATTAGTTATTGCAATCGATAAGAAAAATGCTTACATTTGCGATTTTGATTTACTCGACAACACGTTGATTGTTAAGGCACTTATTTTTTGAAAATCCATTATCACTTAATATAATAGCAGACTATTTATGATTTTCAACTTTTTATTTACTCACTACAATTGTTTCGCTACACTGTAGCTTCTTCAGGTGAAGAAATATAATACATATTTTACAAACTAATTTACATTATATACAGTTTTCAGAAGTGTGGGTGGAGGGGGTGTTTTTCTTCAGTTTAAGTAGGGGGGAGTTTGAGAGTTTAAGCTGGTCGTTCAGCAAGTTTCCTGAATTTATATGTTTATTTATTACTAAATTTTCCAATAAATTTAATTTCCGTCCTTTATTAGAGATGTGGAGGATTTTGAAGTTGTTGTCAAATTGGTGGTTTAACTCTCCAACTCCCCCCTACTTAAACTGAAGAAAAACTCCCTCTCCACCCACACTTCTGAAAACTGTATATAATGTAAATTAGTTTGTAAAAAATGTATTATATTTCTTCACCTGAAGAAGCTACAGTGTAGCGAAACAATTGTAGTGAGTAAATAAAAAGTTGAAAATCATAAATAGTCTGCTATTATATTAAGTACTCGACAACAGTTTTTAATAAAAATACAATTGCTTAGAAAATTAAAAACGTTTAACACTTCGACTGTCAGGTGTATCTTTCAGTATTCAGATTCCAAATTTAATTTGAATGGTAAAAAAATCCTAAAATTTATTAAATGAATCAATACTAGAAAATTTGCCTCAGAAATTTAATTTTTAATGAAAATTAATAAGGTAATAGATTGTTTTAAGTAATATTTGTTTTCTATAATTGATACCTTGATTGAAGTTTAATTGTTGTAATGTTTGTATGCGGTCGCAAATCTATCATTTAGCGTTCGCAATTAATACAATTTACTAAATTAAAGTTAAACCTAAGATAGTTATAGTAAACAGATTTGAATTACTATTTCTAGCTTAAGAAAATTAACTTAATAAAATCACTGTAACCGCTAGTTATGGTTTCGGGTCCGGATTGAATGTTTTTAGAAATATTTATATTTTTAACTTTAATGAAATAAAAACTTAAACTTATGATTACAAATTGATTAAATTGAAATTGAAATGGTTTTGTTGCGTCGCGTTTTTAATTGTCCGCAGCCGAGTCGATGTGAAGACTGGCGAGCATCCCAGTGGGTGGTTTATATGTAGGACTGCAAAGTGTTGAGGTCGGCACTTTTAGGAACTCCTCCGGCCCAAGAGAACATATCCTGGTGATGCTTTAGGGAACCCATAAAATTCACAGCACCTCTTTTAGTTTTAAATCGATTTTCTTAAAATGTAGGTAGTACCTGATATAATACCTGTTTTATCCGGTTTTGTCTTGCCTCGATTATGCGAAGGTAATTATGCATTTCTTTTCGATAAAGATCTCCGTGTTAGGTGTTATTAAAAGTCGCAATCCAGGTTTCTCCATTATTTCTTAGTTTCCTGATTTTATCAATTAGTGGTTTTTATTTATATATTGTTCTTACTTTCCAATTATTACTTACAACTTCGGCATTACCTAATGCTATCGGGAGAAGACCCGTAGTTCCGGTCAATCGTTTAATTGTGGTGTCTCCGATGAATGGAGACATTATCCGACGAATCTGTAGCAATTGAGTATTTCAGTCTTCGGGTATGGAATTTTCTTTCACCAGTTTTCGCCTTAACGCATACCATTTCGTCGTCATTAATTTTGATTATTCAAAATGGTCCCATGTATGGATTACCAAATTTATTGCGTCTATTGTTTCGTACATTCATTAATTTTGAAAGGAGTGACTCTTGTACTTTCTCCAGATTTTCTAACATGGTTCTGTTTTTCGGGTATATTTTTATCCTGAATGGCTTTATATTGATGTTTCAATCGCTCATTGTGTTTATTTCGAATAAAGGAATTCCATAGGGTCTTTAATTGCGGTGTGTTCGAAGACAACTTCCAGTAGCGTGTAACCAGTTGGGCGCAAGATACTGTTGTTATAGGCTATCCTATCCCTTTTCTTTTCCTGTAGACATCTTATTAGTTCAATTAGAGTCGAATGGAATCTCTCGATGCTACCTTGAGAGCATATATTACCAGGTGTCCCAAAGTGGATTTGTATTTGGTGACCTTCTAGGAATCGTTTTATGATGATACATTTTTTCTGGTGTGCCGTAATATTGAAAATATTCTAGTAGAGCATCCGCTACATCTACAGCATTAGTTCCAGTTACGGGAATGGCTTGTCCTAGACGAGAAAATGCATCGACCATAGTTAAGAATTTTACTCCACCTATTGTAAATGTATCATGTATGTTTTAGGTATGTCAAGGTTTCCTTAATATATCTGTGAGCGGTTTTTCCTTCATGGTGTATACCTATTAATTTCACTTTATTTTCCTCTGATTCGATGACTTGGATTCGTTTAATATATCGAATTAGTTTAGGTCCTTTATTGTTAAAATTCTTAATGTATACCACATATGGGCAACCCCCGGCCCGCTGTAAGATATGATCCGGCCCGCGAGACATTTTGAAAAAACCCAATTAAAAAAATATTACATTAGGTACTTATACTCACGGGAGTGACAGCGAGGCGGCAAACATCAAATTCGTTGATGTTTGCCGCCTCACTGTTTGATAATCGCCACCACTCGACTTGCTCGATCAAATTCTTTGAGGTTTGCCGCCTCACGGGCGACACATCAAAAGATTTATTGCTTCTCAATTGTTGTAAACTAGTTTATTCCAGATTATTCGTTCATTTTGCCTATATTAGCGGGTGGATGGCCCGAACGTTAGTTCAGTTCTATTTGAGCTACCGAGGTGATAACTTGGACAAGCGATATCCTAGCGAACTGCTCGAGCCGTCAATTTGCTTTGTGACTTTGTGTGCATCTTGAGTGGTTACTAACTATAGTTTGTTATTAAGTTTATTGAACGAAAGGTAAACAAAAATGATGTCTGGTGGAAAGAAACGAAAAGTAGATACAGAGGGTCGCCATTTTTCAGAAAAATGGACTGAAGAATTCTTTTTTATCATGCACAATGGTAAGCCTATTTGTTTGCTGTGTATTGAATCCATTTCAGTAATGAAAGAATTCAATATAAAGAGGCATTACTCAACTAAGCATGCTACGCTGCACTCACTGACAGGACAATTAAGAACAGACAAAATCCAGAAGCTTACCGCAAATTTGGAAAAACAGCAACAAATGTTTCATAAACAAAAAACACAACTTGATAATGTTGTGAAAGCTAGTTTTATAGTTAGCTCAAAATTGGCAAAGGCATTAAAACCATTTGCCGAAGGAGAATTTATCAAGGAGTGTATGTTAGAAGTTTGCGGTATTATGTGTCCTGAAAAGAAAAAAGAATTTGAAAAAATTAGTTTGTCAAGACGAACTGTTGTTCGACGTATAGAAATGATGGCTAATGATATAAAAACAACATTGACTGACCGTATGGCTGGTTTTAAATCATTTTCCATAGCATTAGACGAGACCACCGATTTGTCTGACACAGCTCAACTGGCTATATTTATTCGAGGTGTTGATAAGGAGTTCACTGTTTCTGAGGAATTGCTTGCTTTACAGCCGCTAAAAGGAACCACTACAGGAGAGAATATTTTTATTGAAGTTCAAAAGGTATTCACAAGTTTTGGCTTGCCATGGTCAAAATTAATTGGAGTATGCACTGTGTCCTGAAAAGAAAAAAGAATTTGAAAAAATTAGCTTGTCAAGACGAACTGTTGTTCGACGTATAGAAATGATGGCTAATGATATAAAAACAACATTGACTGACCGTATGGCTGGTTTTGAATCATTTTCCATAGCATTAGACGAGACCACCGATTTGTCTGACACAGCTCAACTGGCTATATTTATTCGAGGTGTTGATAAGGAGTTCACTGTTTCTGAGGAATTGCTTGCTCTACAGCCGCTAAAAGGAACCACTACAGGAGAGGATATTTTTATTGAAGTTCAAAAGGTATTCACAAGTTTTGGCTTGCCATGGTCAAAATTAATTGGAGTATGCACTGATGGTACCTTCTATGGTCGGCTTACGTAAAGGTTTCATCGGAATTTTGAATGAAAAAGCAACAGAGTTAAATGTGGAAAAAGATGATTTGATAGTCCTTCATTGCATTATCCACCAACAGAACTTGTGCTCTAAGTCCATTCGACTCCAGAATGTTATGAATGTGGTAGTAAAAACCATCAACTTTATTCGATCCCGAGGGCTTAACCATCGTCAGTTCAAGGCGTTTTTGGATGAAACATCAGCTGAATATAACGATGTAACATATTATTGTGAAGTCAGATGGCTGAGCAAAGGAAAAATGTTGAAACGGTTTTACGAGCTTAGAAATGAGATAGCAGACTTTATGAAAATAAAAGATAAACCACTATCTGAATTAAGTGACCTAAAATGGATATGTGACAGCATTTCTGGTCGATCTTACAGACTATTTGAATGATTTAAATTTGAAACTTCAAAAACAAGGACAGTTAGTAAATGATTTGTACAGCCATTTAAAAGCGTTTCAGATCAAACTACGCTTGTGGGAGTCACAAATGCTGTCTGGTAACAGTTACCATTTCAACACGCTCTCTGCGTATGAAAATATTGCTTATGCTCAATATGCTGAAGAACTCAAGTTACTGTCGGAACAATTTTCGAACAGATTTTGCGACTTCAAAAACATGGAAGACTGTTTCAGTTTATTTGCTACTCCTACAACATATATTGTACCAAATGCTCCAATACACTTACAAATGGAGTTGATCGAGATTCAAGAAAACTCACTCCTAAAATCCAAATTTAAAGACGTAGAGTTGTTGTGCGATTTCTACAAAAAATACCTAGAAGAAGACAATTTTCCGCAGCTTAGAAAATTCGCAAGAAGATTGATTTGTGCGTTTGGCAGTACTTATAAATGCGAACAGTTCTTTTCATTGATGAAAGTTAATAAATCAACACATCGTACAAGACTGACTGACGATAATTTCGTGCAGTGATATTAATAGAAAAGTAAAAAGTGCGACGCCAAAAAATTCCGTCATGAATAAAGAATCACAGTGGCGGCAGTTTACGAACTTTTGTGCGGTTAAAAAATTCTCAATCAATAGGGAAGCAACAATATCTCAGCTGTTGATAATGTTAAGGGACTCACATTATTTTATTCGTTATATTCTCTTACTAAATATAACTCGTGATATGATTAATTATCGATGATATTTTGTCGTTGAAACCGAAGCAGCACATTCAACTCGCCCTTCGGGCTCGTTGAATCTGCAGCTCGGTTTCAACTCCAAAATATCATCGATAATAATCATACCACTCGTTTTATTACGGCTGAGAATACAACTCATAGCCTACTAGAATGAATTTTCAACCAACGATATGCAAGGAAAGCGGTAGGTACATGTCTATTACGGCGATGGTAAAAAACAAAAGAAACGGTGATAAGTTGTCCTGTCATTCGAGACGTGAAAATTTACAAAAATCGCTGGGGTAAAGTTTCGTGCAGTTTACGAACTTCTGTGCGGTAAAAATACACAATCAATTGGTAAACAACAATAGCACAGTTGTCGATAATGTTGAGGGATTCGCGTTATTTTATTCGTAATATTCTCTCACTAAATAGAACTCGTGATATGATTAATTATCGATGATATTTTATCCTTGAAACCAAAGCAGCACATTCAACTCGTGCTGCGCACTCGTTGCAGCTCGGTTTTAACTCCAAAATATCATTGATAATAATCATACCACTCGTTATATTTCGGCTGACAATATGATTTCCGCATTTATTGTCAGCTGTTAATTTTATAATGTATTGCCTTTTCTTTGTATCAACCGCTTCTTTTAGAATGTATATTCCTTTTAAGGGTTCTAGCTCTCAATTGGAGTGAATCGTGTTATCACTTTCTCCACGTAGGGGCATTGGTTGATTAGGAGTCTGCACTTCGAGTTCTTGTCGAAGCATTGTTAAATTCTTCCCGTCGTCGATTTCGCATATTTAGAGTTTAGATCTTTCATCTTACACAACCAGACGAGGGGTCGGTGGTGGGTATACATTTTGAAATGTCTCACATAAACATAGGGTCTGACATATTTTAGGGCCCATACTACGCCAAGTAATTCTCGGTCGATGGTTGAATATTTTTGCTCTGTTGGGCTGAGTGTTCTCATGCATAGCATATCGATTTTTCTTGTCCTACGATCCTTTAGGAGAGTACAGCACCGATTGCAGTGGCAGAAGCTTCTGTTGTTATTATAAATTCCTTAAAAACATCGGGAAATTGTTATATCGGCTCATTCGTTAATAAGCTTTTACATCTTTCGACTGCATGTAGATATTCGTTGTTAATTTCTATTTTAGCTCCCTTTCTTAGGCATTTTGTTAAAGGTTTTATCAATCCAGCGAAATCTCTAATAAATTTTTGGTAGTAGCCTACTAGTTCTAGGAATGCTTTAATTTCTTCTTGAGTTTTATTCTATTGATGGCTTAGATTTTTTCAGGATTCGGACAAACTTCGTTCTCATTTATAAGGTGACTTAGTTATTTAATTTCATTTCGCAAGAATTCACATTTTCCGAGTTTTACTTTAAATTTTTTGTTCTTGTCTTTATAATACGTTATTTAATTTTACTATATGTTCTTGTCCATTAACCGTTGGAACGTAGCTGGAGCGTTCTAAGTCCGAAGGGCATTCGCTTGAACTCAAAATGAGCTTGTTTTGTAGAAAAAGCTGCTTTTTCGCGATCAGCTCACTCCATTTCCACTTGATGGTATCCGGATGCGAGATCAAAGCAACTGAAATAGTGACATCTATCTATCTCGTCCAAAATATCCGATATGTTCGGTGTTCGTTTTTTTAGCTTACCATTTACTATTCTTATTACTATGTTTACTGGGCAGCTCCAGGGGGAAATGCTTTCTTGAATTATGTCTTATGCCGAGAAGTTCTAATACGTGTATCTTTATTTCCTTTTTTGTTTCTAGTGGTTGTCTGTACATTCTGACATGTATAGATATTTTAAACTTAACTTACAATTTACACAGTAAGTAAAAGTTAATTTTTGTCCGTCAATATGAAAAAAACGTGCTCGTATTTAGCTACGAATGCTCTTATTAACGCTTCCTCTTCTATATTTATTCCTGTTGTTTTCAAGTGGTTTTTAAAATGTTCTGGCTTTGATTTCTTCAGATCGTGATCCTAACAATTGCTTCATTATTTACAACATTTGCAATTTATTCTTTGACTTTCATTCCAGGAAGAAATTCGATCTCAGGTATATAGACCGTTCCTTCTTGAATATTTACAGGTATCCTAATTGGTTTGGCTTACATTTTAGTGTTGAGTGTTGTTATTTTATTCTCTTCTTCTGCTTGATAGTACTCAATGTCTTCTTTTTCATCTTCTTGATAATATAATTGAGGACCAGGAGTCCAATTAGATTTTTTAAATGGTCTTACTAGTGTAGAGGCTGGTCTCTTTAATGCGCTTGGGTCCACTTTCATGAGTGTGGGTTTTAGAAGGGGTTGACGATGTGGTTTTCCAAAATTTTGTTGAGTATTAGGCCAACGCGAGGTCAATGGGTTATTTTGTTGATTAACATTCGGACGTAGCTATTGATATTGATAAAGTTAGAGCGTCGATGTTGATTTTCATTATTATTAGTAAAAGGATAAAACTGAGGCATAATTAAAGGTCGTATCATTTGCGGTTTTATCTGTTGTTTAGCCTTATCGGTCATGGAACTTCTTGTAATGCACTGTAAGTTATTCGATCTGCCAGCGCGGTAGTTAAAGTTTTCCGCGTCAATGACGTGTGATATAGCGGCTTCCAGATCAGCTGGTTGTTTCACTTGCACCATTAATCCGGTAATGTTGCGAGAAGAATGTTTCAAGAAGTCCTTGCAAGCAAATCTGCAACACAGTGTTTTTGTAATTGACACTTTACAGTGCTCTGCTCTGGTTATTGTTGTCTCGTAATTTTACTTGTGTAAGTAAAGTTTGTAATATATTTTTCACTCGTTTACCGTAGTCGTACGGTCCCTAATTTTGGTGTGGGCGTAGGGCGAACAAACACTGTTTACTTCTTTGGTCTCCAAAGCTATTCAAAATTAGTTCTTCTAATTCCGTCTACGTACTTACTTCTTCATTAGTGCTCACGGCTTGTAATGCTTTTCCTCGTAGCTTTCCTTGGCAAATTCCCAACAACAAGGCTTGTATGCTGACGTCAGGAGTTGCCAAGAATGTTCTGACTAAAAAGTCGCACGCAGCGATGTATGACACGTATAGTGTCTTGGTACACAACCGTAATATTTTTCATTGTGCCGTTTGGGTCTAAATTTAGGGATTCGACTAATTGGGAAAATCGGACATAAAATTGTTGGGCTAAGAGAAATTTGTACTTACAATATTGCAAATAATCCTTTCATAGTCCAATAGGTTAATCCAAAATGCACTTTTCACAATATCTCTAGTCACTATGCACTTTTCATATTTTTTCTAGTCACTAGAGTTCTTTAGATACTCCATGTAAATCGTTGAAACAAATAGTCGATTTTTATACGTGGCGGATATCCTTTTCGCAGCGCCAGTTATGGTTTAAAGATTTATATTTTTAAGAACAAACTTTAATGAAATACAAATTTAAACTTATGATTACAAATTGATAAAATTAATCGATATATGTTTTTGAGTTTTGTGAATAGTATAATTAATAAATAATTAACACTGTTGTATCCTTTCTTCGCACTTTATTTTCTAATGGTTAGATATATATTTCAAGTGCTAAGCACTCATTATCAATAACAACTAATTCTAACAACTGCTGTCCGGCTTCTTTATACTTACAGTGGATTAAAGGGAAAAACCAGGATTAAGGGAAGATCTAGGGTGGGTTCACATTTGAATTTTATTGAGTTATGAATATGGCGGTAACAAATTTAAAAGCGGATTATTTAATGGACTCGAATCGAAATTCACTAATTATTTTTATTTTTACGCATTTCAATAGCTTCCAACATATTTAATTGATATTTATTAGACTCTTTTAGGAGTGTCATATTGTTGATGTTAAATTTATGACCTGTTGTAAAGTTATGGTGTGCAATTGCTGATATTTCTGAATTTTGGTTTTTTATATGATAACTGTGTTTTTTTAATCTAATATTTAAATTACGGGTTGTTTGGCCGATATACACTTTCTCACATTTATTACACTTTATTGAATAAATTCCCACCCTAGGTCTTCCCTTAATCCTGGTGTTTCCCTTTAATCCACTGTGGATATAAAGAAGCCGGACAGCAGTTGTTAGAATTAGTTGTTATTAATAATGAGTGCTTGCACTTAAAATATATATCTAACCATTAGAAAATAAAGTGTGAAGAAAGGTTACAACAGTGTTAACTATTTATTGATTACATTAAAATTGAAATTGTTTTTTTTCGTCGCGTTTTGAATCGTCCGCAGCCGAGTCGATGTAAATACTGGCGAGCATCCCGTGGGTTGTTTATATGTAGGACTGCAAAGTGTTGAGGTCAGCACTTTTGGGGTACTATGACTCGCTCTTCTCTCTCTCTCTCTCTCTCTTTTCCTCTCTCTCTCTCTCTTCACTCTTTTCACTCTCTCTCTCTCTCTCTCTCTCTCTCTCTCTCTCTCTCTCTCTCTCTCTCCCTCTCTCTCTCTCTCTCTCTCTCTCTCTCTCGATCGGTAATAAATCCTTACTGCTCTCGATACTTAATATCATCGGAAATGACTTAGTTGGCTTTTGCATGTGCCCAAACCAATTTTCAGAGGGATTTGTTCCACTTCGATTGAGAAACTTCCGAAACATCCGTTTTCAGCGCATCAACCGTTTCTTCGTGTGTCGAAAAACGTTGACCTCGCAATTTGTTTTTGACGTGCGGATTTAAAAACAAGTCATTGTGTGTCAAATCAGGACTAAATGGCAAATGACCCGGTAAATCGACGTTTACCGTTCAGAATTGACCGTTCTATGGTGCAGGAATGCTGCGGTTGCGACATGACTATTTTTTTCAAAAAACAGGCGCGAATTGCTTTTGTTATTGGATTTGGCTCTTGGATTTGGCTCTTGGATTTGGCTCATCTTGATAACCCACACAGTCGACTGCGGTTTATTTTAGGGCTCATACTCGTAGATCTACGATTCGTCACCTATCACGATGTCATATACCGCGATCTTATTTTGTGAGTATTTCTTTGGACCAATTGACATGAGCCTTATTCAGCGATTGTCAAATTTTGTGGGATACAACGCGAACAAATCTTTTTGACACTAATGCCCAAGGACGCCAAAATCTCATGATAAATCACATGATAATCTTGCAGTATCAGTTTACGGACAGATCAATGTTTATTGGAACAACAACTGATTTTTTACGACTTTCACGGAATTCGTCGTTGAGCAAACTATGATGGTGCTTCATCGTCAAAAGTCAAATTAAGTTCATCGATGCACTGTCGTTGAGTTAGTCTACATGGAAAGTTGTAAAGAAAAATAGCACGAAAATGTTCATGATTAAATTCAATTTTTGTCCGAGATACATTTTTCAAGTTATTGTCAAGGTACGCCGAGTGACAGATGTATAAGGTGCATACTTACTTCTTACCCCGCGCCCTGTTTCTCGGTCCTGTGACGTACGCTCCCTGTGTGTTTGTACGCTTCATCGGACCCGCATTCTAATCCAGCGATATTTATGTAGACTATACCGCATGATTCACCCATGGGTAAGTATACGACCGTCGCTCAACTGGAGACGATGGGTATAACACTTGCAGCTGACATCATTTTAAGCCGTAAAGTGTCAAACGAAGCCATACTGATCCTAACAGACAATAGGCAAGCCTTGATGTCTCTGCAGAAGTTATTCACTACTTCACAGACAACACCAGAGTGCCATAAAAAACTACGGCAGGCAGCAATGCATAACAACATTGAATTCTGCTGGGTGAAGAGGCACGATATAAACATAGGTAACAGGAGGGCTGACGCACTGGCCAGAGCAGCGGCTGGGATGAACGTCATTTCACCGGAGGCTCTAGTACGATTGGCACCCCTGTCACTATGTAACATGTTACATTCCAACACACTTGATAAATTCAGGAAGCGTTGGGATGATACGGAAAGCTGCAAACTCTCGAAGGAGACAATTCTGTACCCCAACTAGATTTCAGCTAAACAGTACCTGCACATGACTAGAAGGAAACTCAGATGGATAACCACTGTTCTAACCGGACACTGCGGGCTCAATGGACACTTATACAGGATGGGAATAGTTGACTCCCCATCTTGTAGAGGGTGTAAAATGGAAGACGAGACTGCTAGGCACATCCTCAGCGAATGCCCGGCATTCTCGTCTACGAGAGGATCCATACTGGGTGAAAGATGGCCGACGATGGACATCATCAGGGATTTGCCTCAGTAATACTGGACTACCTAGGCAAGGTGGGAAGGTTGATTTGAAGATGGGTGACCCGTAGTGGGAGGCAGCACAATGGGCCTAATGAGGTCTAAGTGCAGTGCAGCAATGCGCACACTCCCTCTTATACCAGACACCGCATGATTCATTTAACCTGAAAGAGCGTATATCTCGAAAAATCCGCATCGTACAGAAAAAAAATGCAGGATCCAAAGTTTAATATATTCGTGTCAGGGATAATTCGTGCGAGGAATCCGTTAAAATTGGATACAAATACAAAAGAATACAATAAATAAACTATTAAGTTTATTTATTCTTCTTTATTCTTTTATTCTTCTTTAAAAAAATACAAATATAAATTTTTCTTTTCACAAGTTTTTCTACCCAGGGATAGAAATACATCTACATTTGTTGACATATAGGTTGAATTCAGAAAACTCAAAAATGTCTCATAACGTTAAATGATCTAGTTCTTTTCTTGTGGAATAATGTATTTTTATAACTGTTATCGGGGCGGGACGTCGCTTGCTGTTAGTGCTAACATTTAGTAAATAGTTTTAGAGCATGAGTTATGCACTAAGCGACATTCCTCCGACACAACTCCGTTAGCTCGGTTGATACACACAAAATAATAATAAAACTAGCTTACCAAAATGTGTTAATAATACTTTTATATTAAAAATAAGGTTATTCGAGTTTAAAATGTTTGACTCTTGTTTTCGACAAATAACAACATACAATTTATTAACACAAATGAAATAACAGAGAATTAACCATAAACGAAAAACGACAATAAATAAAATGAATGAACAACAAATTCCGTGAATGAACAATGATAAAAAGAAAATGAATTGTACAAATAGATGAACGTGACGATTAAAAAAGGTACGCGACGACTTACGAACTGTATTAATGATTCGCGACACTTGATGATTTGGTATGATGATGAGTTTGATGTAATTTCGACACTTTGACGATGATAAAAACTTCACTTAGTGAACTCCGAACTGCGATATTTCGAGCTTGACTCGATAAATTCTCGAACTTGACTCGATTAAATTTAAACTTCGACTTTGTTAACTGTATGAAGCTCCGAACTTGACTTGATGATGTCTTGAGTACGACTGATGATCACTGCACTTCGATTGGCTTCTTATTTTCCCAACCATCGCTGTCTTTACCCCCGCCATGTATCTGGGGGGTGGCGGTAATTGGTAGAAAAATGTGGTGGAGGAAACAGAGGGTAGAGTTGGCACCTCTACCTGAGGCCAAACTGTTTGGGGCCTCTGGTTTCCGACCGTTCCGGCGTGTCGAAGTTTGTGCTGCAGATGTTATGACCATAAACATTTGTCTTTTAAGTTTTTCCAAAATTTGGTTAGATTTCAAAAGGCTTTTTTCGTGGTCGTAAACATCTACAGCTCGGCGTGAAGTTTATTGCGGTGGTCCTCTGAGGTGCGGTGTTTATTGACGGCCGTCCTCGGGGTCATATACTTCGGGTCGGAGTTGGTCGCGCGGTTTATGATGAGGGGGTTGTTTGAAAATCCGTAACCCGTTTGTCGTGTTACGTTCGGGCGTTTAGCGAAATTGAATGTTTGACTAATTTACATATTTACAAAGATAAAAATATATACAAAAGAACATCGAATGAATGGTTACGAACTTGAGTTTTTTAAAAATACAATGATTATAAAATGAAATGTGAGCAAAACAATTGGAGTCCGATATTAAGGCGAATGTGAATAAAATAATATCAAGTTACAAAAGTATATACAAAATGATTCATTGATGTTCGGTGTGGAGGGCACAAAATGAGGAACAACTGGTGAGCAAGCTTTATAGCGAGTTTTTGGAACTGGATGATTTTTAATCTATTTTAAGTGCTTTTCTAGTGGGCGGGTGACGTCGATTTTTACGTTGTGCCCGAGATATTCCAACGAGGATTTTCCGAAATGCACTTATCTCTTCCCGAATGTAAATTAATTGGTCCAAGCGTTCCAAAACCAAGGCGAGGTGTCGTATGTGTTCTTGTTCAGTACGCGAGTACACAATGATATCGTCCAGGTATACCATTGTATACTCGTGAAGCATTCCTGCGAGAACTTCCTGACTCATCATGCGTTGGAATGTCGCAGGAGCGTTTTTGAGTCTGAAAGGCATTACGCTAAATTAATAATGCCCTCCGTCGGGTTTACTAAACGCCGTATATTGTTTTGACGTCTGCTCCATTGGTATCTGCCAGTAACTGTGTTGCAAGTCGATAGTTGAAAACGTATGTTTTTAACTATCGACTTGCAACACAGTTACTAAATCGCGAAGTGTTTCTTAAATGACTGTCATTTGCGTTGATTCCGAGATTGTCATTTCGTTGACTCTTCTATAATCCACGCAAAATCTACTTTTTCCATCTTTTTGGGGGGACTAAAACGATGGGCAAAGTGTATGGACTCGTGGAGGATTCAATTATACCATCTTCGAGTAGTTCTTGCGCTAAGTGGTCTATTTCTTGCTTTTTATTCGGCTAGTAACTGTCAATTTGCGTGCGGACAGGGTTAAAATGTGTTAATCGGATTTTATGTTCTGTGCTGTGAGGCTGATGAGTAAATTGATCTTTGGGAAAAAAACAGTCGTAAAATCGATAAATAAGTTCATGAAAGTTTTAAATTTGTATTTGTGGCTGTTTTCTAAAAAAATATTTGATGAATGGCATCGTACCGTAATTCTGGCATTATTAGAAAGTTTTCCGAATAATTCATATTACCCAGGCGCAAGTTGATTTTTCAGCTTTCGGTTATGCATTTGTTCACCTGCTAAGTTAGCTTTTACAAGAACTGGAATTATGTTGTCCGGCACTGAGGCCGAGCAGGCATGCACTTGTTTGGTGATTAATAATGATGGGAAGCAGAATCAATTGGCTTGGATGATTGAACGGTGAAACTGTAGCGTGTTGTAATAGATCGTCTTTTTCGCGAAGGGGAGGTACACTATTGTTCACATTTTACTGTTCTGGGCACTTTTCAGCGTCTGAGTTTTCTCACTGGCCACTAAATATGGCGATGTTCTCCCGTTTGTCGATGTATTGTCCGAATTCGGGTTCCTTGATCGGCGTGGAGGTCGTTTTGATTTCTACATTGGTTGTGCCAGTGATAACCCTTTTTGCACTTCAGGCAAATTTCATGAAGTGGTGATTTCGGTCGATTATGCTTTGATGATGACTGTTGAGCTGACGGTGATTGGCTGCGAGGGATTTCACTTGTATTCGGTGGTGTAACCGACCTCATATTCCGTCTGTTTCGGCGTGCTAGTGTTTGTGAGCACTCCTCCTGAGTTTCTTTATTATTGATAGGACGATTATCACGATGATGAGGTTGGGCACGACGAATATTTTGTGGGGAAGCCGGACGATAATTTTGGGATGTTTATCTGTGTTTGAGGATTGAGAGTTTTGGGGGAATGGGAATTTTTTTAGAAGAGTTTTGGTTATGGGATTGTGGTTCTCTCGGGATTTCTGTTTTCTTGTTCTCACTGTATAAAACCTGCATGTTAGAAATTCTAACAGCTTTTTGAACGAACTTGTTCATAGTCAATGGCTCCTGGCGCAACCTCTCCGAAGATAACTTCGTCATATACTCTTCCATCCAGAGGGTCCCATACTTCTGGAAAAGCAATTGTTTCCGGATCGCGAATGCTGTGCTGTTCTGCCTCCTCGTAAGCAGCTCAACGGTTTCCTCATATTGACTGATGTCCCGGTCTTCTTGCATAGAAGAGATTCAGCTCGCTTCCATAAAATTCCTTTTTGGAAGAAACTGCCATAGTCCATAATTTGAGACGCGGTCATGCAAACTAGCGTTCGCCGATGCTTTTCCTTAGTAGTCAGGTGCAATCTGTTAAATTCCTTCTGTACGCTCTCCAGGAACGCTTGCGGATCCTTTCCGTCGAAGTACTCTGTGGGTTTCTTTTCTGTACGTTTAAACTCCCTCATGAGTTCCATCTATTCTCTATGAGTTTGCCGGCAAATCTCCTCGGATTTTTTGTGTTGGTCGTAATAGTCGCGCAATTCCAACAATTCGCGATATGTATCCGGGTGTCGCGACAATACTCGTGGAACGGGTTTCGCGACTCGGACTATCATGTATTCGTTTGATCCGGATAAGAAACGGAAGATTGACGAATGTCAGTTTGTACCTCGTGGTGCTGAAATGCGAACGGATTTCCATTCTGTGAGGGATCTTGAGCTCGCTGATTGAGCATTGAAATTACGAGTCGCGATCGAACTCAATTTAAACGCGAAGTCGACATAATTAAATTTAAAATGGTTAAGTCTGGAAATAAAGTTGATAAAACCTAAATAAATGAATATCAATTAAAAAAAAAATATAATATGAAACACGGCCCCGACGCGATTAAACATATATCCAGAAAATGCTTAATGAATAAAATATTACAACAATGAACTTTTAAAAACGGCCCCGTCTGGTTTTATTTACAGTTATAAAAATGAATTCAATAAAGAAATTAAATGAATGACAAACTTTAAGATGAATTCTTAAGGTTCGGTTCGAGAGAAATGATATGCTTATTAGTAAATGTTAGGGGTTAATTTGTTACTGAAATGAAATGATCTCTGTCAGTAATAAAAAATAAAACGTGTTAGCTGTTAGTCGGTGTCAAGTGGATGAAGGAAGAATACAAAGATTTGAATTAAATCAAAATCATGAGTGTTGGGCTGAAAATGTTATTTTACAAAATTCACGTCAACGTGACAAGTGAAATGTTTAAATGTGTAAAAAAGGTAACAGATGATACATTGCTATTTAGTAAAGTGAATTATGTCTGAGTAGTAAATTTAAATTTAAAAGAAAAGTATTGGGAGTCGAAATGTTATTTTAGCAAAATGAGTATTTACAGGGTCGGGGTTGAAATTTCTTGAAATTGAAGCGTTGGGAGCCAACATGTTATTTTGGAAAAATGATTAATCCCAGGGTCGGGCGGGTTCAGTTTGTAAACAAATTAATAACTTTAGACGCCAAAATTTTATCGGAGCGGGACGTCGCTTGCTGTTAGTCCTAATATTTAGTAAATCGTTTTAGAGCATTAGGCGACGTTTCTCCGACACAACTCCGTTAGCTCAGTTGACACACAAAATAATAAAGTTAGCTTACCAACATTTCCTAATAATACGGCACAGACTTTTATATATAAAATTATATTATCTAAATGCATTAGATAAAGCATGAAGTCATGCCAAATTTCAGATACTTGTTAATATAGTCGATTAGCTGACGTGCATTACAACTGATCGATTTTAGCGCGAATTTTAAACTAATATGAGTAGTAAACGAACTTTAATATTATAATTCATCAGATTTATTGAAATATAACAACCAATTTTACCTAAATACATATAATATTAAAAAAATAATTAATGCATTTTTATGAAAACATGGTTAATACCTCAATTGTGCTCTTTTCTATAAAAATTACACAAAAGGATTTTATAATCTTTTGTAATGATTAGTTATGTTTTTATTTATTATATAGTTATTGTTATAGCCCAATAATGGCTTCACAGAACCTGAAAGTCATCTTAATCTTAAGAAAAATGTAAATGATCCGAAAATTGAGATAAACACAATGAAGTTGGTATTACTATAATTATAATAAACCTTGGTATACAATAAAAAGGGTTTGCAAGTTTCTTATGGTCTGCAAGAGGTACCACGTACAGCAAGCAAATCTAGAAAAGTGGAGGGTATTACCTTGAACCTCCACTTTTCTACTTGTGTCTATTAATTACTAAAAACAACATGTATTTTATCTACTAATCATTTGCGAATAAAAGTTTATTAATTACTAACATGACTTGCAACTCCAAATCACTCAAAATATAGTATTTACCAGATTTAGGTTCACTTTTACAAACATTAGGTATCCTGCCGTTAACATTTCGCTAAACGGCGTTGGATTTTACAAACGCTGTCGTAATTATCTATGCAGTCTTCACTCTATTGCTCGTGCGCCCGCAACCCCACATAGCACATTAGCTTGTACTGTGTAAACCAGAAAGTTTGTTATTGTCCTATTACTTGTGGGAGTAAGTACTAAAATTACAAAAGCTACTATCTAGAACTCACTAAGATTTTTTGGCCATCGAAACGTGTCGTGACTGATTTGAAGACGGATCCCTGACAAAAACCTATTTCCTCGGGCTTGTCCAGTCGATATCGATTTGGCGCTGGTGTTACTGTCATTGGCGAAACGGGATACATTTTCCTCTCGGCTGAGTGATTAAAAGGTGCTGCTTTGTCAGTCTGCGAATACAGCGCCCTCTGTAGATTGGCTTCGATCCCGTCTCCGATTGGGTTGTATTCTGCGGGACCTGGAAAATGGTTTTAATTAAAACCCTAGCGATCAAAGATTAAATTTAATTCGAACTAATAAGAAAAGAAAACATGATCAAATGAATATTGTTTTGCACAAAAATTTTATACATGTAATTTTTAGTTTAAGTATAGGTAGCCCGATGTATACTCTGTAAATTTTTAGGCATTCGTAGATTTTAATAAAAGTGTTACATTTGAAGCTTTCACCGAATGTGTCAACACCTTCATTAAGCATGAAACAGCGACCATTAAAAATGTCATGCTTTACATTCTAAATTCCTAACGTATCTAATCAACACCCGGTATATCTAAGCAATTTATTGTGAATTACACTTTATGCCAATTTGCCGGGCGCCTCGCTTCGCTTTGCACCGGCAAATCCAAATTTTAAGGCTTTTCTAAACTCGAAATTTAACTACATACTTAATCAAGGAGTGAAACACTTGTTATAAGTGTTAATTGTGGGAATTTATAAAAAAATGTTTGAAAATTTTTTACATTTTCCAGTAGCGAAAATCTGTTTTTGAAGACATGACATAAATTTTCATACATTCTATGTAAACTGCAGCGAAACCTTCTCTTTAGCCTAAATAGATAATGAACATAATTACACAAGTCAATAATATAAAACTTAGTCATTTATAGTTTTTCCATTTCATTTAATAACCGAGAAAAATTGATTTGAAAAAATCGACACCTGTCACATTTTTCGAAATATTTAGTTGCTCTTGATTTTTTTAAAATGTTTCATATGTCTTTTTATTTAGCTGTTAAAACTGCACTACTTTGCCCATTTAACCGTGTCCCTATCTCTAATAGTTTCCGAGATTCCCGGCTCGCCTTGTATATGGGGTCGCCCACCGGAAATGAAAGAGTAATTTTGAGGCATTTGACAATCGAATTTCAATTTAATTGACAGATTATTTTGTTATTTTAAAGAGGGTCAACCACAACATGGCGGCTTTCTTTAGCTTCAACATTTTAAATTTAAAAAAAAAAACTATAGGTTTAATTTGGTATTCAAATTTGGTTAAGAGGATATCACGGGACCGTATTTATAATTTTTAGGTTAAATTAAGGAGTCACATATGTCTGTAACTGGTTGATTAGAAAATAAAAATGTCTATCTTTTCAAATCCAGCGCGAATAAGAGAGGCGACAAAAATGAAAATTAGTGCTATGGTTCATAACTTATTACGGCAACATGAACAACAATATTTTTATAATTCAATCTATCAACTTGGCCCCCCAACTCAAAATTTATAAACAAAAATATTCCGCCGGAAAAGTCTTAACTTGCGCACTAATTTTAAAACTTGCGCGTACAAAGTTATAGCGATTTAAAAATAGGGAGGGCTAAGCTGATTAATTTTGAATGCGTATAAATTATATGACAAAATAGGTTATTATTTAACATCTTTAAATTATTTTAAACGAATGAAAAACTATTGTTTTCGAAAAAAAAAATCAAGCTTATTCATTCATTGACTTTATTATATTAAAATTTCAGCATGAATATTGTAATTTGACGAATAAACCTTTCTTCACATTTTTATTTGAATTACCAAATGTACATTTCGGACACAAAGTGACCATTATCAATGGAAAAACACTAAATACAAAACAGAAATTTTAAACTACTAATAGACAGGCAGATTATAATACAAAGGCGGTGGGAGTGCAAAAGGGAAAAAACCTAAATTAAGAGGTAAGCCGAAGGAGTGAGGGTGGCGGTACAACCAGGTAAAGTGGATTAGGGGAAAATCACAGATTAAGGTGGTGCAATTAAATCTAATAATGTATTGTGAAGTGGACTTAAATCAAAATTTAATAATTTATTTTCATGTTTTTTCATTTCAATAATAATTTGATGATTGTTTTAATAATTTTATGTTCTTTATTGTGATTTTGTGGCCGGTTTCTAGTAAGTGGTTAGCCACTGCAGATTTTTCGTAATTAAGATATTTGGCGTGTGCTAAGTGTTCTTTGAATCTGGTATTTAGATTACGCTGTGTTTGACCAATATAAACTTTATCGCAATTACAACAATCGATTGAATAAATACCAGATTGGTCTAGTTCATCTGGTTTGTTGAATGTGTTCCCTAAAAGTTACCGTAGTTTAGAATTAACATAAAACGCGGGGGTTAGGTTGAATTTTTTGTATAATTTGTTGAAGTGGTTTTCTGAATTGGGGGAATAAATTAATCTAATGAATTTTGTATCTGTGTTGGGGTTAATCGGCGAAAGAGAGGTGGTATTCTCAAGTTTAATTTTGAATTTATGCATATTAATTAATTTGTGAATGGTCTGGGGGTTATATTTGAGATTTATCGCGATACTATGGATGATGTTGAATTCCTTTTCCCTATTTTTTGTGGATAATGGTATGCTGAGGGCTTTGTGGATGAGGTAATTAAATGATGCTAGTTTATATTTCATTGGGGTATAGGAATACAATTTTATTTACATTAAAGACACTGACGATTTCAATTTGATATTAAGAGGGTCTGGTTGGTTGGTATTTTTTTATCTAGCACATTTTATAGGCTAATTTAATAATGAAGCAATACATACAATTTGCAAAATTGTTTTAAATATTATTTTTGTTAAAATGATTAAAACTGTCTATTTTTATTTATCACTATTTCTTCATTTACTCGATGCAAACTTTCTATGAAACACCTTTCGTGTTTCGTTAATGGGTTAAATTATGATAAAACCGGACGGAAACGCATTACCTGGCGTCGGAGGTGGCCCCTTCTTTGGGAACCTAAGGCAGTCGAAATTAAACGGGACGTCCTTAATAGAAACCGATCGCAGCAGAAAACTTTTACTGACATCGTACTTAGCCGGTTCGGAGACTTCGCAGCCCGCGCCCATGCTGGGTCTCTCGCAACCGCTGCCAAATCCAACGGGATTCCTGCTCTGCGATTTGGAACTGCCCAGTGTTTTGGCGAAATCGTAACTACCTGGGCCTGGATAATCCTGTAAAATAATACAAGAAGTCACCAAAAATAATGTGATAACAAATCTAAAAATGAGATTTATCTAGCTTTCTGCAAATGTTTCGTCTCTTTGAGACTTCCAAATATTTATTGAAACACCTACTTTTTGAGCTAATATTTGTTGTTCTCAGAAAGACTAAATAAATCGCATTTTGGGTATGCCCTTGCCGAGCGGTTAACCGCTTTAAATTTTAAATTTACTTTTACTCTATGTTGAATCTGATAAGAACTAAATAGATAATAATAAGTAACATTAATAATAAACATATCAATCTACAAATATTCGAATGTTTAATACAGGGTAATTCAGAACAAGATTACAAAATCAAATTTTACTGAGACTCATTTGGAGGATATTGATTATATAAACATAGATTCCATGTTCAATATTTACAAAACTACAGCTGATTTAAAGTTTGTGAAATAAAGAATTATTAATAAATACAATTAACCAATTTAAACGAAACACAAAATAAATATTTGCAATATTTATTGACCTGAGATCAAACATACGCAGCATCTTTTGAACTTTAAATCTGTAATTTATTTATACGCGTTTACTAATACGCTCGCATGAAACGGGGGTTTCAGAAATGTCATTAGAGCGTAATACTTAGTTAACAAAATATTATAGATAATAAAACATTTCCTTTTTAAAAGCTTACTTTTTTGCGAATTTCAGCTTGCATGATATCAAGATATCTTGGTTGATAACTGTAATACCGCGCCATTTCTCTCACATATAGATCTCTATCATTTTCTATCTTTTGATAACGTGCATCGTAATCCGCAGGGCTAGGTACACCTTTTTTCGCAAAATCAGTTCTTTGAGTCTTACTTTTACTCCACTCGCAGCCCTTGTATAATCGAGTAGTTAAACATGGTTCCTGAAAATAGTTTAAACTATATTAACAAATTAAATAATTTACTACATTTTTTAATAAAAAGCAGAAGAAACAAAGCCCAAAATAGCTGAAACTGAAGTTTCACTATAAATAAACAACTATGGCATTTTGTTTTTACAAAACAACGCATTAACTAGAAAATGTTGTGCAGGGCTTTTTACTTTGTAAACGCATGATTTCGTTAGTTGAAAAACACATTTGTAAAATTTATTAATATTAGATCGATTCATTCATATTATGCAATATTTTAGTGATTTATTATATGCGTGGTATATGAAATTTCGAGTTTAGAAAAGACTGGAATTTTATAAGCTTCTATAAAAACAACCAAAGCCTGAAAGTTTCTTATATAATACGTATAATTAAAAGAAAAATTCTTAGTGTTGCAATTTGTCTTTGTTTTTATAAAATTCACCTTGTATATTTTTCAACTAGTAATAAAAAAAACAAATTTAAAACACTTGTGACTAATATCCAGGCTAATAAATAAAAGAGTAATCACTTTATTTATAGCTTTTTCTAAGAAAGATGAGATTTTCTGGCATAATTTGTTGATAAAATTTGATGTATGCGTCGGGATAATGTCGTAAATTATATATTTTTATCAACCACGAATTACTTATTAAAAGCTTATTTATATTTTAAGTTTAATAATTTAATTGTTCTGCTTATATTGAGAATAATTTAACATATACGTCGATGTAAACATGTGATATAATTATATGTTTGTATCGAAGTTTTATGTTAAATTAATGTCATATTCATTCATTTTCCTTTTAAGTATACGCAATGCAAATTGCAAGATTTGGTTATACAAAAGCAGGCGTATACCTGGCGTACGAACTAAAATTTCGAGTTTAGAAAAGCGTGAACATTTTGATTTGCCTGGTGCTTCGTATTGCTCCCGCCGGCATTTTTTCAGGCTTTTCTAAATTCTAAATGTTTCTTCATGCTTAATCAAGGAGTGGAAATACTCGCTAAAACTCATATTCGCTATAGGTATAATAAATGTACTCGTACATTAACAAGCTCATAAAACATTGGTTTTTTCGATACGTCGTATTTTTCAACAGGAACTTTAACCAATTTGCCGTCTTTATCATAATCATAGCCGTTAGCGTCTATCTTCGTGGGTATCGAGGGTCCAGTTGCGCTCAGGGTATAGGGAACTCTGCAGACGTACAATTTCTTGCCTTTGACTATTGGAGCCGAACTTGCACGAAACGACTTTTTTTCGAAGAACTTTGGATCATAGGCGGCCGGACTTGGGTTGTAAGTTAGGTCAATCAATTTTCGTATCGATTTATTTTTCAAACTCGAGCCACCCTGATTATTATATAATCAATAAATTAAAAGTATTATATTAAAATAGCGATATTTCTATTAAAAAAATATTTGAAAATGTACCCTAAAAGAAAATTAATTAAAATTATAATCATTACTGCTATCTCATTTTTAATAAATGATACAAAATCATAAATATTATACGGACTTATTAATAATTTTCACCAGTAGTATTTTAATTTTCACTCACAGTGATTCTTGGTCGGTTTTCAGTGTTGTAAATTGTATCACAGAACGTTGTTTGTGTTATTTCGGACTTTCTGGGTTTTGACGAAAGGAAAGGTACACGATTTGCTAAAATAAAAATCGTGAATATTATTTTTTCTTGGTTAGACTCCTTTATAATTATCTGCCATTTGTTGTTAAGGACTCAAACTACCTTAATAGACTAATACGATTAACAGTAGTTGAATCTCTTTACTATGATGACATTTTTTAATGAATCATAAAGTATTCTTTGGAATTATGATAATTGTAAAATTAATTAGGAGATTTCATGTAAGGTTCCTTAAAATCATTATGAAATATGAAAGAAGTTAAATGCACATAACGTTATTTTTAAATGAGAAAACTTACGTAAAATTAACGGTTCATGAAAAATATAATGACTAGGAGCAAGCGTATCCGGCGTAGTGACTTTCATTCTTCTCCATCTTGGCGATATGTTATACATTTTAAATAATTTATCACATTCCACATCAAATGAAGTGTTTAAAGAGTAAACTCTTTTAAAATTCAATACTTTTTTTACCGTTTTAAGATAACGCTTTTTACAGCGTAAATATTTTAAAAGAAGTCACTTTGACAAGTGATTGCAAACATTTGTTAATGCTATGATACATCAACACTGTTACAAATGGGAATTGCCATGTGATTTAACTTGAGGTTAGATAACTTATAGTAGGATTTGTAAGAGGTGTCCCAAGGTTTTTTTGATTTGTAGTGCTTTCTGCACCAATACATGTAATACGAAAATAGTTTGATGTCATCAGAATGGTTGTGTTAATAGAGACATAAAACTTCAATATACGTCTGCTATGGTTTTAGATAAAATATGCGAAAACGTACTTTCGGGCATGCATCTTCAAAATTGTAAGGTTAACCGTCACATTTTGACAACGTCTTCGTAAAAATAGTCAGTTTTGCTATCTTGTCAGCCACAAATCATTTTAATTAATGTAGTACCGTGAGATCGAATAAAAAAAGATTCAGAGCAGGCCTTGACTACTACAACACGATTAGCAAGCCTGCTTCAAAATGCGGCAGTAGATTAGAGGTTATCTCATTGGTTAAACACAAGAAATGTCAAATAAATTAAAACAAAACAGTATTTATATTTAGGGATCAAACTGAAAACTAAGATGAATACAAGTTAGAGTAGGTGTTCAAAATGTGTGAACTGCATTTTTCAATGATCGAGGAGTAATTAGTAATTGCATCTATAGGTTAATTTAGAAGAACGCGGGGGAAAAGATACAATTCGGTCGTCAAAGAATTTCCGCAAGAACCTTATTGTTTCACGACTCGTGTGCGCAGTAGCGTTATCTTGCTGGAAAAGCCTGTTAAAATTATTGCGATATCTTTCTGCATTAACTGTGTCGTAAAAAAATATAGGGCCAATAAAACGTCTTTGTGACATCGCCATCCAAACGCCAACCTCTTATGTGTGCAAAGGACTCTCTACCAACTCGTGGGAATTCTCAGCAGACCACAATCGCATGTTTTGTTTATTAATATATCCCGAAAGGGTGAACCATGCTTCATCTGAGAAAAAGCTCTTGTCCAGGATATCATCATTATTTAAATGATTTAGTACAGTTAGTACAAGTTGTTGAACTGCAGTTATCTTGTATGTGATCATATGCAAATCCTTCTTTAAAAATGTTTGACAAGTGCCATATGATAACTGTGTTTGTTATGCAAGCCTATGAATAGATTTTGTCGGGTAACCTTTTATTCTTCGTTGCATATCTTGGATATTTTCTGCTGTTCTCCTTGTTGAGCGGCCACTTCCGGTTTTACGGGTTACACTGCCCGCCTTATGGGACTTATCAACACAATTATAATTTTCTATAATTAATTTATGATAACCCAAAATCTGGAAATTTTTCATTAAATTCCTCAACACAAAGACCAACAGAATGATAAAGGTTTTGTGCTCCAACGCAAACATGTTCTGGGAACAAGATTGCAAAACTGACTTACATTTGAAATGTCACTGTCACATTATAACTCATAGGAATTCTAAAACCAGTGTAGCCAATCGTGTTGTTCTAGTCAAGGCCTGCTCTGAATATTTTTTGTTTCGATCTCACGGTCATACTCAAAATAACTCTGGTTAGGCATTTATAAAAGATGTTAGTGCTGACTTCACAGGTTTCTAGTAGTGTTAGCCCGGCGAATAGGAACGCCGTGGTCACATAGTCTACAAGTACACCGCTGAGTTGTACAATCGAAACACAATTTCGGATAATTACCTAGTGCCAATTATCCGGAATTGTGTTTTGATTGTATCATTAAAGAGAATAATGCGATTGCAACTTAATTTAATTGATATTATGTCTAATCTAATAGATTAGACATTCTGCCCCCCGAGAGTATGCGGTATCAGTAGTCGCAGTTGGATAGACCCAGTTGGTGTGAAATCCCTTGAAAGTGAGTTTATGTTTTCATTTTTTGTAATATTTTCCATCTTCCCTCGAGATCCAAAAATATGGGTTAGGACGCTAATAAGTATAGTGTTAACTATACAATAATTGAGAGTTTTAGTTTCCCCTCTTACGAAATACGATAATGCTATGATATCTAACTTGTTTGTTGCCCGTTTCTTGTCGGTTGTCGGGCAACAAGCAAGTTTAGGGTACACTTTAGCTTTACTTTCATAGAACGATATAAGTAGTTTAGATAGTTCTTTAAAAGTGAGCTTAGATTATCCGATGCTTCATTGATTTTACTGCGGCTTCCTAAATTCTGCCAAAGTGTGGTGTTGGTGGAGGAATAAATAGCCATTGAGTTCTATTACAGTGACTGAATTAAAGACAGTGGCGGCAACTTCCTGTCATCCGCTATGATGAAGCAAAATTAATCAAGAAAATAGGTTATAATACAAACATCTGGTATTCAATTGTGACAGCGAATGTTTGTCATCTTTCACTTAAAGCATCATCTATGACTGGGGGCTATTTCCTTAATTTTGAAATAAAAACATATGATGGTTAATACCCCCAAATTAATGGCTTTGGTTGATTCTATTTATCGTTGCGAATGTTTGAGGTACGATTTTAGGGTAAGTGAAATAAAACACAAACTTTAGAGCTTTAGAGGGAATCGCTATGACATACTTTAGACTTCATAGCTACTCCGCTGTTTGTCCGCCATTTTGGGTCAAAGTTACTGAAAACCCAATCGAAAGAATACTACAGTTGTCGCCACTGTGTTTAATTAAATCTCTGTAAGTTTCATTGGTGGCAAAAGTGTCTTGAATTTTTAATTTTTTCATTATAGTTTCAATTTCTGGTGCATGTTATTTTCTTGCGCCTTGTAAGCTTGTGCCATTTAATGCGGCAAGGAAGGCATCCATAGTGAGATCACTTACAGTTTCTAGATGCATGCCTTTTGTTGATAAGCATACGACCTTTGCAGACTCTAATAGGAATGGGCCCAGGGTAATCCTTACCACAGTGCTTGAAGGAGAGAGACAACATAATATTATGTTTAAAAATATTATTGGGATAAACACAATGATGATTTATAATTAAAAACGGCCGTCTCCAACAATACATTTATTCATTTACACTCGCTATCTGGTCCGTTTTTATAAAAAAAATACAATTCGTATAATAAAATATAAATAAATACTCTTTCTTCAACGAGATGGAGTTACTGTACAAAATACTACATTCATTGATAATTAATATTTTAGCATGTTCTTTTTTTTACAAAATTATATATTCAATATAAATAAATTTTATACATTCAAAATTTTATAATATAGGGTGTGAATTCGATCAGGTACATACATACGGATTTAACATGTAAAATTCCATTTATGCATTTTCCTGCTTCCAGAATCATTTTAGGGGAAAAGTACAAGAGTATATATAAAAAAAAAACACTAAATTTGGTCGCTATTTGGTATTTGAAATATATGAAAATTTTATAAATTAGGCTCAAGCCGGGTGTAGTAAAATAATATGTGTATTTACAGCACGTAATTACGGCTATTTAGAGGTCTATACTTGCATTTTACGTCTAAAATTATGAACGCCGCATCCGTAGCTTTCATTTAATGCCCCTTCCGCGAATCTGGAGCGTCCATATCAAAAATAACAAATGAAGGCGGGTGTTCTTAAGACTATCTATTTTAAATATTTGTGATTTTTAAAACTGAATAATAAATAGTAAACGATGTCGGATTTGATGTTTCTAAAATTTTGTGTACTCTGTGGTTTTACGTTCTTACAATTTTTTTTAAAAATCAGCAATAATTTCCAAAAATCTTCTATTTCTATCTATTACAGTACCTTGTAAGGTTTTTATTGCATATATTCTGGGATGTATATATTTAACATGTTTTCCTTATTCCTACTTATTGTTTCTTTAGACATTTACTCTATCGCTATCTTTCAATTCTGGTAAATGTTTTGATCTTTGATCATAGTAATACTTGTGTATTTTTTGGCGTTCTATTAGGTTATTTTTAGTTTTCTTATTATTTATTATTTTCGGGTATAATAAAGATTTATTTGCCGGTTTTAAACTAGTTAAAGTTGAGCGGGTGAAGCAATATTTACGGATGTATTTCTACAGGGTGTCACAGAATAACTGCTCCTAATTTTTAGAAATGCTAGAGTACAGTGAAATAAACATTTTTTATTAATAATGTAATAATGTACGGAAATGTCTCGGTGTCAAGATAAACTAGAAATCTTAAAACGCTGATTCAATCTTAAAATAATGTATGACAAGGAAGGTGACGCTCAGAATGCTGCTCCGCATAAATTCGCCTAGCTTCGTTAGCATTACCGTACGCTGCTCTGTAGTTAAGATGCATGACTGCAAATTTAATATTTGTAAATTGATGCATTTTCAATCAAACACAATTTTTTCTATATAAACTAATTTGTGACCCGTGAAATAATAACAACTAAAATAATTGTTGTTTTCCAAAAGTTGCTATGATTCGACTTTTACTTTCCCGGTAAAAGAAAGAGTCGTTTTTGCTGTTGTAATTGAGATTGTTTTTAAGCTTCATAGTTTTCTCCGTTTTCCCTTTGTGCGACTGCAGTTGACTACTTTTTATGAAGGAAAATTTGAAAAAAACGCTAGCGACATCTGCTGAGTATTACGCCTTGAAGTTTGCCATAATATAAACAAATCCCATAAGCGTGAACCGGCCCTGGTCCGCACACGGACGCGCTTCTGAACAGCATCCCATCAAGTCTCAAGGCTCACGGTTCAAACCATTGAAGGTACATACAATGAAAAATAGAATGTAAATGAGTTAATGATAAAAGTCATTAAGCACGTGAAAAACCGATAGCATTTAATGACTTTTACCTTCAAACAGATAATATTATGTTCTTTTTATTTGAGTAATAACTGCATTTTGCAAAATCAACAAGCCATACTATACTATAAAAAATGAAAAACTGCTAAAAGTGTTGATCAAACTAATAATGTTTACACAACTATATAGAGTGGCTGATTTTTGATTGTCTAGCTTATATCTGGGTAAAGTTGCAAAAAAAGTTTAAAATGAAACTTGTCATTATCTACAAATTATAACAAGTTATGTTAATGACCTATATACTTTACGAAAAAAAGTAAAAAGTTCATTTTTTAAATGAATGTCTTGTATATTTTTTAAGAATCAGATTCTAAATATTCTTTACAATGATGTATCATAAGTACTACTTGAGTTGAATAATTAGTCGTAATATTTAAAAAAAATGACAAACCTGTTGACAGCACCGTACATCAATGTTTTTATTATTGTTCATTTTTCTTGAATGAGTAGGTACAATTACACTACTAATAACTGATTACTGTCAAATATGACATGTATTTGCTGATAAAATCAAATTTGACAATTAATAACAATAAATAAAGCAATATTACATGACTACAATAATTCCGTTATTGAGCATAATTTAAAAGTCACGTAGTACTTATGATACATCATTGTAAAGAGAATTTGATTAAGAATATGATTAGTAAAAATATACAGGGTATTCAATTTTAAAAATGACATATCTTCCGGAAAATAGGTAGTAGGCACATGAAAAAAAAAAATATTCCTTCTTTATAAAACACGTTACATTTGTCGCATGTAACGTGTTCTATAAGATGGAATAATTTTTTTTTCATATTATACTTTTTCAATATTTTAACAGATATAAGCTAGACAATAAAAAATCAGCCACTCTGTAAATAAATACATTTTTAGATAAAATAACATGAAAAAGAGGGTTTTGAATAAAACATTATTAAAATTAAAAGATAAATCAAATGGTAAATTTAGAGCTTTATTACCCATTGAATTTAAATTCGTTTTCTCTAGATTATTTGTTACGAATTAAACACGATTTAGTTGTCATGGCACTATTTTCATAACAAAAATCAAAATGTATGCCAATCGACTATCGTCCTTTCAGAAAACAAAATAATTTATTTTATTTTAATTATGCTTTTATCTTATCTCATTTTAACCAACAATCTGTGTTTCTAATTTTCCCACATGATAAGTAAACGTCTCAAATACAGATTTGTAATTAACACGTTTTCCTGTTTAATTGAGTCTTTCTGTTTAAATTGTTTTCAGTAGGTATTAATTGCATTTTATCTTTTAGGGATAAAGGGCAGATTATTTTTAAATATAATTATAAAACTTTAATAATTAAGGTAAAATGTCATACCAAAAAGAAGATAATAAAAATATAAAGAAAACACTTAACTTTGCAATTACACGGTAATCAATATCAAAATAATTATCACTTAGTTTGATAATGATTACCTTGTAAGTAAAAAATTTGACAACAGTAAAATAAAAGTGATGGGCAACTGCCCCGGGTGGCAAGGCACGTCCGGGGGTGGCAATATATGATTAAAAAATGCATCCATTTTTTTATAATTTCATAGTGCCATAGATTTATAAATAAAAACATAAAATTAAGATGTTATCAGACCACTTTATTTTTATACTGGTGGGTTTTTATTAAACTATTAATTACAGAAGTTGTCGACATTGTCACTGGACGTAGCCAAGCGGGGGCAGAAAAGTGTCCGGGCCACCCCCTAACGCCAAGTACTAATTTTAAAATTATTTGAGGCATATATGATCAAATATTTCCAAGTGTTTTAATAAGTTTTCAAATCAATTGCGATCAAGTTTTCAAATAAATTTACTAGAATATTGATAAAAAGTAGACATTTACCAAAAATTTAAAAAAGTTGATAACAATAACGAAATTGTCAATTATGGCATTAAACTTCTATTAATCGATGTAAAATGAAAATAAGGTCGTGTGACACATTAATGTTTGGCGGAAAATGTGGGCTATGGTGCAATATGTCTATTTTGTTTGCTGACATTACATATCATTTATGGCGTTTTGTAATGTGTAATGTTTGATTGGCAATGGATGTAAAATTTGTGATGTAAAATGTAAGTTTGGCACTTTTTCCATCACACATCTGTTGAATGTTAACGTTTTATCACTTTTTTTAACATGTCAATAATGGTGACAAAATGTCAAATAGCAATAGAAAATAATATTGTTAATGACACAATAAACATTATTAAATGCGATATAAAATTAAATATTACAAAGATCTTTAATTATGTTGTCTTTTTCTATTGAAAATGTAAATTTATGTTGCAAAATACTAAAATGACATGGTTTGTTACGTGATTTTTGCGTAAAACAATTTTAAGTTATTTTATTATGAATACGGGTAATTAATATATGCAACTTATAGTGCTTTATTAGAATTAATTCAAAACACTATTGTTTAATTTTTTTGTCCTTTGTTTTCCGTCGTCATCGCGCACCGCGTTCTCGTTCTATCTATCTATCAATCTATCTATCTATCAACAAGCCTGATTTCATGAACCTATTGCGGTTCATAGGTGACAACAATTATTTCATTTTCAATAGTATAATTTTTAAACAAACCTTTGGCACCCCTATGGGATCACCTATTAGCCCAGTGTTGGCTTTGATTGTTATGGACGAGCTGTTGGATAAGGTTATCCCCATACTGCCCTTCAGGCCTTCTTTTGTAAAAAAGTATGTAGATGACCTCCTCCTCGGCGTACCGAGTGGCTTTGTTGGAGTGACATGTGAGATTTTTAACAGCTACAATCCTCACATACAGTTCACGTTTGAGGAGGAAGTGGATAGATCTATCCCCTTCCTCGACACACGTGTTGTACGGTTGAATAATAACAAACTCATATTAGACTGGTATCAAAAACCTACCAACTCCGGCAGATACATTAACTTCCACTCTTTTGCCCCATCAACAATGAAACTCAACCGTATAAGAGCTTTAAAAAATAGAATAACTAAAATCTCACATCCCACTTTACTACAAAAAAACTTGAATAAATTAAAAACAATAGCCCTCAATAATGGATACCCAAAACCCATAGTTAACAAAATATTATTTGCCAATACAACCGCAAACCTAAGTACCCCTAACCCTATACCTCCACCCCTATTAAATTCAACAATAATAGAACCTGACCCCAACCCTCCACCCCCCACAACCATCACATACAGAAAGCTCCCCTACCTAGGCATAATTACAACACAGATAACCCGAATCCTGAGGAATGACAACATAAGATTTGCAAAATACGGATTATCGCAAATTAAAAGATTTTTCACTAAGCTGGAGGAGCCGGTGCCAACGGCTCTGATGTCAAATGTAGTCTACGGCGTCCTGTGCACCCAGTGCCCCCTTCGGTATATAGGTCAAACGTCTCAATGGATAAAGTCAAGAATAATACAACACAAGAGCGACATCAAAGTCAACAAGAAGTCATGTGCGCTATCTATCCACTGTAACAGGGATGGCCACGCACCTGACTTCAACAATATTGAAATATTAGATCAGTCAACTTTTTATAAAAGTCCCTTGTTCCTTGAGATGTTTCACATATAGAAGGCAGGCGAGGGTGCAATGAATTTCAAGGCCGACACAGAAGGGCTTAGCACTATCTACTCATACCTAATAGATATGACACGGTCCGAGCCGGTGGCACCGTTATCCTTCAGCCTCTCAGGTTAAAAACAAATTTATCAGGTTAAATTTCAGCAACACTCACTCACACAGTACAGTGAAACCTCCCTGATTTTTCAAGTGCTTCTGACAATACATGGTCAATACGTTTTATAGTAAAAAAAGAAATTCCTCAAACAGGTACTTGAGGTAGATCATAACCTATACAACTAAGGTTATAATGAATGGTAAGATGGTGCGACCAGGGGGAGACCGGGAAGGGTGGGTTAACGTAGTTTTGCATACGTTTTCTCTAGCAGATTGCTGCTCGTAACTTTTCATTTAGTTATATTCAGTAAAACAATATTGTATTGTGGCTTATAACTCCTCACGAGCCAATTTAAAGAAATGTAAATTTGGCAACAATGGATCAAACAAGTGTTTAATTTAATAATAATCATAAATTTAACAAATCTATAAAAATGAATATTTGAAGTATACATCAAAAATGAAAGATTAAAGTAAATGTTCAAATTGATAACCATCCGTTTCTAAGCAGATCTGGAGCCGTCGTGGGATAGAATTATTTACTCGGAGCAACATCTCTTCAGTAATTAATTCCACTGCAACACGAATTCTATTCATGACGTCTACATTGTCCACTGGAGGTGTTGCATATACCTTTTCTTTTAAAAATCCCCAAACGAAAAAATCCAGTGGATTCATATCCCGCGACCTTGCTGGCCATAGTATGGGTCCATTGCGCCCAATCTATCTATTTGAAAAATGTTCGTCCAACCATTCTCTTGAAATTCTTGCTGTATGAGGTGGTGCACCATCATGCATGTACAGCATGTTGTTTACTAAATTTAGTGGAACATTCTCCAAAACTTCTTCTAAAATATTTACATAATTGAAGGCATTTAATCTTTGATGATTAAAAAAAGGCCCAATTACACGTAAATTTAGAATACCAAGCCAGACGTTAACTGAAAATTTCCTTTGATGTCCCATTTCTCTAACCGCCCGAGGATTTTCTTCTACCCAAAAGTGATAATTATGACAATTAAATACCCCTCTAGTGAATGTACATTCATCACTCCAAAGAATTTTAAATACAAAATTTGGTTCTTCCCGAATTTGATCTAAAATCCTGTCACAAAACATACGTCTACGCTCGTTATCATTTTCATACAGTGGTTGAACTTTTCTTGCATGAAATGGACGCATTCGATTTTCTTTCAATACGTTCCCTAGGTCTCCCTCCATCTATGTTATTATAAACGAACGACCCAAAAGTACGTGGCCTTTGGTCTAATTTTCTAAACGTATTTACGCAGGGCTGTTGGCGATTTGGATATCTTCTTTGGTACTCATCTTTGGCACTAGTTGCATTACCATTGCAGAATCCAAATATGTACATATCTGCATACTCGTTGAATGTGTACATCTTCCAAAAGTATGATGAACTTATACAAACTTACACAAATAAATTATGACAAGTATATGTCAAAGTCAAATGAAATTTAATAAATACATAGTTGTCTATTTTTATTAAAAAAATGCTTCTGAAGAAGTTATTATTTTGTTAAAGTTTCCAATTTATTTATCACCTATGTCATTTAAATTTTACAAATGTGTAATTGATTGTAAGTTCTATTGATTTTTTCCAAAATAATAGAAAATAACACTAATTTCCAGAGATATGTTTAATATTTTAACGACCTTGTGAGATGTTACGAGGAAGAATACAATATTTTTTTATTTAGATTTTTTATCCAAAATTAATATATATATATATATATATATATATATATATATATATATACATATATATATATATATATATATATATATATATAAAAAGAGATCTTTATTTTTTTTTACTGAAAAAAAATCCCTTATCATATCCCTAATCTCTTGGGACGTTTTAGGATTTTATATCTGGGTTACCTATTCGTTTTCCAATTTACTCGATCAATTTGGACTTGGACAATTTGGTTGGCGTAAGATTTTTCTGGAATCCCTGGTTTCGTGTTGTTGCGGAAAGCAAGGAAGAATGCAGGGTGAAGGCGTTTCAGAATTCTTGATCAAGTTGTGTCAACGAGGAATTGGCTGTGTGCTGTCGCGTTCTGAGGCTAAGTCGTGTTGGAGGAAAACCGTTATAAATTAGCTAAGTATTTGGGATATACACTTGAAGTTTTTTTTTTTTAGAAAAGTAATTATTGATGGATAATAATAATTCTATACATTTTGTTAATCTAATAATTTTAATTGCGAACATAATTATATATTTTTTTCTAATCTGAACTGAAAAGGGAATTTCTTACAAATAAATAATAAACAATTACCTATTGTATAACTGTTGTAAAGATACATGAGATCAGATTTATAAACTTTATTATTATCAATTTTTTGTAAGGTAAAAAGATTTTTTTTTATACACATTTAATTCAATTAATTTAAACTTGACATTTTTGCGTTCTATTAAAATACATAAGAAATTAGTAACAAGGAAGTATCTCTTAATTTTAGTGTTTTGTTTTTCTTCATTGAGTTGTTGATTTTGTTTGTGTTTTTTTTAAATTTAATATATGTATTAGTACGAGCTTGGTTCGTGATTTTCCTTATTGGTGTACTACTTTACCGCCCGTAATCACGTGGCGCCCATTTTATTTAATTTTTAACCCCCCCGCCTTCCCTCTGGGTTAGTCTGACCGAGCGTTAAGGCCATGATCCCGTAGGCATTTTCCGTACACAAGTGAGATTAAGTTGCATATGTTATATTGGAGATTGTAAAAATTAAATAAACGAGCCGAGAAGCAAACCCATCCGTTCCTGCCAGTTCATGAACCCACGTCGACAAATTCAGCGATAGATAAAATTGAGTGTGCATACACGAGGCATGGCTACCCGAAAGTATTCGGCATTTCTACACACAAACATATTTATGCGATATACGCAGTGCTCGAGCGGCTCGAGCATCTGAAGCAAATTTTGTTTGCGTTTTGATTTGGGCAGCGCGCGGCGTGTGCCTCGAGCCTGACTCATGAAAATACAGCGGTGGTGTGGGAAGCTAAATACAATTTATATTTGATAAAAATCATTTATAGCATCGGCGACGCGCGGCGCACATTTATTTAAATACGGAGAGAAGCAAGATAATAATTATTTATCAAAAGTAGTCTTCTGCTCAAGTACTGCATATAAAATTAATATTGTTGGCTAGTAATGGAATCATGATTATAACAAAAATTATAGGATGCAACAGCCAACTGAATAACCATACAATGGGCCTTATAATTTACCTTTCGTTAATAATTAACGACTGTCGTTAAAAAAATCCTTATAATTTCCTATTCATTGTGTATTTAGAGACTGTCGTTAAGGTTACTTATTTATAAATAATTAAAAAAAAAAACGGGGTACGTTCTCTAATCTATTCGTTTGTTGTTGTTTCAATTATGGCCGAGTTGAATGATGATTTCGAAGAAATCTATTTAATAAATAACAATTTAAACGTGGTTCCGCCTAATAATATGTATACCTATGGGGATCGGAAAAATCCATTTGAATAATTTTCCTCAATTGAGTTTCGGAAGCGCCATAAATATTTCACGAACATACTATTTTTACTAGTATATTTGAATCGGTAGTTTGAGGAATAAACAAAAAATGTCCTATTAATGTGTGCTCGGAAACGTTTCGTTGGTAAGATACAGGGCAGTATCACATATATCATACTTAGTGACACATTTACACAATTCTGTGCTTATTAATGTAAATACATCTAGAGCTGTTTTAAAACGGACAAAAAATGTATATTTTATTCCTTTATCGAAATACAAATATCGAACTGGTGCCTCTTATTAGTATTAAATAAAATGCACCCAGAGACGCCCCTGGATTAATTATGAAAAAATAAGATTAGTTTGTTAATAACATTTAGGTTTGATTGGAAATGATGGAATAGTGGAAGTGAAATGTATGTGGAAAGTTTCGAAACTAAGAATTTCTTTAGAAGCAGCTTCAAAAAGAAATATGATATGCCTGGAGTTTAAAAATAATGAGTTACGGCTAAAAAGAAATCATGACTATTATTATCAGGTAAAATTATAATAGCGAATACTATTGTTATTTTTTTTTGTACAGTGCATTTAAGATATTAATTAATAGATCCATTCATATTTGTAGGTCCAAGGACAACTCCATATCACTAACAGGCAATTTTGTTATTTCATTGTTTATGTTAACAACGCGACACCTATTTTTTTCGAACAAATTTATAAGGATGATGATTTTTGGCAATCCAAAATGGAAGAAAAACTGATTAATTTCTTTAAAATTTTAATTTTGCCAGAAATTATTAAAAAATAGTTTCACAGCCGCTGAAACTACAAACAAATCAGGTTTTTTTAAAATTATTATTTTACTCAAAGTTTCAATTTAAAACAATCGTAACGTATTTTGTTAATTTTCAGATTTCATGAAATATTCCCTAGTAGAAATATTTCTTGTAGCAATATGGTGTCAACATGTCTATCTTGTATATAGATTGAAACTGTTATTCAAACTGCATACAACATAGACACAATATTGAATGCGAAGAATGATACAATAATAATATTCAATCTAGACACAATGATGTCGAAATCCAGAATAAAATTGATTAATATTCAAACTGCGTACACAATATAGACACAATATTTATTGCAAAAATAGACACATTATTTATAATTAATATAGACACAATATTGTTTATGCCCTGAATAACATCAATAGTTTGCGCATTTGTAACGGGAACTAGTTGATGTTTGACACTCTACACAGGCGTCAGGTCTGACAAACACTTGATTTTTGAATGCTGGTGAAAAGTTAAAGTATTAATTTAATGTGAAATAAGAATTTATTTAAATTTACAATAAAGACTAATTTAATTCTTAATTCTGGGACCAGGTCCCCAAAACCGCGAAATCCTCGGTTCTTTCTTTCACAATTGCAGGTTAGGTTACAGTATTGTATCAATTTGATACAATAATGTGTCAACTTGTACAATTTTTGTTTTTCAAGTTGTATTTCAATATTGTGTCAATCTAATGTCGCCCCGGGCGCCAAGTTCAGGGGGGCGGCAAATTCAAGCGTAACAGCACCCCGTACGGGATTGACGTGGAGGCAAAACTGGCAACTGCACCGGGCGGCAGAATTACTTTTATCCTGTTATTTTAAAAAGTGAAACAGCTACAGGGGCGGCAAGAGGCTGACTTGCCCCCCCCCCCCCCCCCCCCACTGAGAAATTTTCTAGATCCGGCACTGATATGTATGTGTCACCCGGTATATGCATGTTTATGCATTTGACTGGGATACATACAAGTTTAAGAATGGAGTGTTCATTTTTTTTGTGATTTTTTTGTATATTTACTGATATATATTTAATGAAATGCAATAAATAAAATTGATTGTTGCAATAAATAAAATTATTAAATAATGCATCCTTCATTCATTTATTATTTATTTGTTTTTCTTCTTCTTTTCCGTTAGTACTCAAAATTTGTATACAGGGAGAGTTTTTGTTTGATGGTCTCTATTGGGATTTCTTTCAACTATAATAGATAGAGAAATGATCAAATGGGCAAAGTAGTGCTGTTTTAAGAGTGTCATACAAGTTAAGGTTAACTAGACATTTTGAAAAATGTAATAATTTCTCGATATTTCTCGATTATAGGAGATAGAAGAAACCGTAAACAAAACATAATGTAGAAGTATCTAAAACGTATTACAGTTTCAGTTCTATATCTTTTAATAACCTACTCATTTTATTAAGACATTTGTATCAGAAATTTAGTTTATTCAAATATAATTCAATTTTTTAGGAATCCCATACTTTGATATTATTAAAAAGACGGCTTTTCTCTTTTATAAGATATTCCTTAGGGTCGTGCCTACAATTCAAATGGTATACATTTATCTTAAAAAGATGTACGCTATACCTAATGTTAATGGTGACGATTTAACAAATTTGTTTGGCTGCACTATAATACCGATTTAACAGTTTCTCTTATTAGTATACTTTCCGAGATCCCCAGAGAAAACATCTAAAAACACACCCTTGGTAATTGAAAATTCGAAGCAGATTTATTGTATTAAAAAACAGGTTATAAACAATGGTTCCTAGGGCAACGTACAGGAACGATCTACCGGCAATCATTTTCTCGGCGTATATGTTTTTATGTATGTTTATATTTTTAAAATGCCGACCTCAATATCTTTAACTTATTGACTAAATTAGCATGATAATTATTTATAAATAGGCCTGCATAAAGTTATTGAATCCGTAGCGAGATGCTTCGCATCAGCTGCGTAATCTTGTTTTTTTTTGTACACACGCTCGTCCCGCGCGTCTCAACGCTATGCATCGGCATCGCATGATTTCATTTCTGCAATAATCCGAATGACACGAATAACCCATCGTATAGAACCGCTATACGTCGTGCGATCTGTCTACCAACAGCTCACTAGCGCTGGAAAACGAGCGGTGGACGAGGTTGTTACACATTTGTGTTTAGTTGTATATCTTCTACTCCAGCTAACATTCAATCACCTATCGGAAATCGGCTGAACTAACAGCGGCTGGTACACGATGAAAACAATGGCGCCTTTTTTAAACAAACCAGATTTTTTCCATTGATACTTGGACCATATTAACGGGTATAAAAAGCTATATTTTGTAGTTTATTGAAGTGGATATGTAAAGAGACAGATTTTCATTTCTATTTATAATTGAATTTTAAAAAAACATTTAATTTTTTTATTTTTTATTTTCAAAACTAAAAGTATTCTACCTTATGAGTAATTAAATTAAGTAACTATTCCTGTTTATTATTTTTTTTTTTAAATCGTGCTACCGTTAATATGCTTTAACTGAAACACACTCGCAGGATCGCAGCCTTAAGTTAATAGTAGTAAAAGTAGCGTCATAGGTTATAGACATATGGGGAAATTTCTTTTAAGTATACATACAGTCCGCGCCCCATACCTTGCCGAGAAGCCCGAATAGTCCCGAGTGCACCGTTTATAGCCGACCGACAAATGTAAAATGTACCGCGCGGCGGTCAGTGGCGTAACGCAGATTCTTTAGCCCTTTTGTTGTATGAAAATCACTTATAATAAAAGTAATAAAAATTACATATATCTTAATAATGTACGTTTTAATAAACAAAATTGAATAAAATAACATAGGCATTTAATTTAAAATTTTTAATGAAATACAAGATTTAAAAAAACAAATTAAAAATCGTAAATTAAATTAAATCACAATACTCGCTTAAATTGTCCTAATCGTCATTACAATCGTCGTCGTTATAGTCGCCATCGTCGTCGTCGCTCGAATTTTCATTTAATGTAACAAGCTCCTCGGTGCGAACATCAACAATGATTTCATTAGCCAGGTAATCATTTTCAATTTTGATGACATGGTCACACCTCTTTTTCCACTCCTCTGCGGTAATTGCTACAAATTCTTCTTCAGCCAATTTCCACGTATGTTGTATTTTGAACGTGGTGTTTCTTTTTGCTACATTTTGTTTGACTGTAGCCCAAATTAGTTCAATGGGATTCAGATCCGGATGGTAGGGTGGAAGTCTTAAAATTAAATGTCCATACTGTTCAAACAATGCGTCAAATTTGTACTGAATATATTGATGCTTATGCGACTTTATTATGCAATATAGTGCAGGTTTGAGCATATTGTGTGAAAATGGTAAATTTTTTTGTGTCAACCACGATATCATATCAGCTTTTTTTTAATTGCTGTTCGGTGCATGGTTAATTTGCACATTGTGATAAGGAGCATTATCCACAACTATAACTGACTGTGGCTCCAAATTCGGTATTATTTTTTCACGAAGCCACCTTTCGTAATTTGTTGAATTCATCTCTGAATGATAATCCCCCGAGGACGTACCCGATTTAAAAATCTGTAAGCAGTTTGGAATAAATCCTTTGTCACCACCAGCATTAATAATGATTAGCCGTGAACCCTTTGAAATTGGGCTAAATATTCCGTTATTGGTGTCGTCATTCCAACTTTTTGAAAGGGTGTGACCACTGTGGATGTAAGTTTCATCAAGAAAAACTATTCTGCGTTGTTGTTCTCGAAAATATTGCATATTATTTAAATATTTAATACGACGCGCCCGAATATCATTTTTGCAATCAACAATTGTCGATTATTCTTTGTTTTGCGAAATCTAAAACCAAGATCCTTGACAATTCTTCTTAATGTTGTTAACTTTCGCTGCCACCCAAAATCTTCTTGTAATTTTGGTCGTAATGCTCTGAGATGAACTCTGCAGCCTTCAGTTTTATGGAAATTATATATAACATTCCGAAAGTCCACTTTTTCGAAGTGTTCCAACTCCCTCACTGAGCACTTGCGGACGCGTTTTTTTATCCGGGCTCTTAAATATTAAACCATTTTCGGGTGCATTGTTTCCCTCACTCACTATTCGTTCAACACTTCTCACTGAAACACCCGTCGCCGTGGACACAATGTCTTTTATTTCCTTTAAGGTACAATCCACTTTAATAGTTTTAAAATAATTATACACATTAAAAATTACTTCGTGTGCCTGACTGTGAATCACCTTATTACTAAATGTACTTGTCATTTTGATATAAAAATTGTAACGTTCACTTTGGTGGTTTACTCTCAATTGACACATTTCGGAAAAGCGGCCGTTATGTAGGTGTGTTGAATGTAATTATCTCCCTTTTGGTATTTATTAACCTACCTGACGGGCAGATAATTTGTCCTAAATAACCTTACTAGATTACAATTACGTAAATTGTGTTAAAAATACATGCCCAATACCACTGCTTTTCGTCGCTACTTCTATCACATGTTATTCGCCGCCGCGGCGCCGCTGGAATTTTTAAAATGTCGCGGGGAGTAATATACCACTGCGTATCCGAGCCACTCGCCAAGGTATGGGGCGCGGATTGTATGTATACTGCGTTTTGTAAATTTACAGGAATTCGTTGTTTTTATACAAGCGATTAATTTAAAGCTTTAAACGAGTGTTTTCCACTCCCAGATTAAGCATGAAATAAAATTTCGAGTTTAGAAAAGTCTTAAAATTTGGTTAGGTCGCGTAGCGAAGTGGAGCAACCTAATCAAATTTTCAGGTGCATGAAGTAAAATTTCGAGTTTAGAAAAGCCTGCATTTTTCAAAAATTCAAACGTTCAGGCTTTTCTAAACACGAAATGTTACTTCATGGGAGTGGAAACTCATGTTAGAAGATTTAAATTAAAGTTTTTATGAAATCTTTCTTCAACTTTAAACTTTATTTATTAATGGAATCCATTTAATTACATAAATAAGGTACAAATACACAATAATAAATAACTAACAATACACATGTTTTACTTTGTTTTTTCTATTTCTATTTTTAGCGCTATTCAACTGTTTTCAACAATGTTGACAGTTTTTAACAGCTTTGAAAGTTCTTGAGAACTGTTGTCAGTATTTATTTAATTTACTGAAGAACAGTATTATCTAATAATCGATACATTTTTTCTACAGGTAAAACTTGCAAAATATTTTTGTAAATAAAATTATTTATTCTCATTTAAACAAAGTTTTTGTTACACAAAATTTAAACTGTTTTATTTACAAATAATATTAGTTTGTCGTTTAATTTCTTTTTTTTGTAATTTGTCGATTACTTTCAATCGAGACTTCTGCCTCTATTTATAACACATATTTTTTAAGTCTTAATAAACATTGAGAATAAGAAATAAATTGAAGAACGTTTTATTTTACAGTTGTTATTTTGTTTCATTCATTTATTTTTCTAAAGTTATTTAAAAACAAGTAACAGTATAGTTTTTTTATTCACTTAGAGAAATAAAAATAAAATAAAATGTATAACAAAAGAAATCGCTAATCGGGGTTGTTATGTTTAAAACACTTTAGTTTAAAACAGTGTTTTAAACATGTTTAAATACAAGAGTTGTGTTTTAAACGGTTGTGTTTTAAACGTTTAATTTGTTTAAAATGTTTTTTTTATAATGAGATGTATATTTGATAAAACATAACCTGATTTGAAGCCCTTCTGCATATACATTTGACATCTTTATATCTTTATATCCACTTTTGGCAACAATTAAAGGCAAATAAGCTGCTTCTAAACTGTACAATAAATCAGTGTTATATGAGTAGCGCATAAAGTCAAATTTCGAGTTTAGAAATGTTCATATCTCCATATGCGCCCATAAGAAAAATGTGATTTTAATGTAAGAAAACAAAAACGAAACGTCCTTGAAATAAAGCAGGTAAATCATTTAAATGGGCGCCAAACGTTGCCATAAAAAAGGCTTTACAGTTTGGTTAAAACTTTAAAAACAACCTAGTTACAGTAACTTCATAAAAACGATATTTTGTCAACTTCCGGTTGTAGAGCGAAAACGGAAAAATTACGAATATATCTTTGATGTCTTGAATGGTAAAAAGATATTAAAAATAAAATATAAATAATACATTCTGTTGAAGAGTAATTGTTGAAATTATAACTTGTTTTAACATACAAAAAAAAATTAATGACATGGATGAACCTGATGGGATGTTATAAGTGTATTTATGTCAGGCTTAATGTTTGTGAGTAGTAATCGCAAGTCCCCACGAGTACTAGTATCTAGTCGGTTTCTTTTTTTGTGATGAGACTCATAACGCCAATGAATCCTCGTTCTACCAAATAGGAAGACGAAAAAGCAACCAACAGCTTCTTTACAATAACCCATAATGCTGAATATAAAATAGGGATCTGTTTTTGTATCCAGAAGTTGTCGTATCCTTGTTAAACATGATTTCAGCTCCTCATTTGTGGATAATTCAATAAGTTGCTCCTGTATTAGTCTGTCTTCATCTGTATTTGTGCTCTGAGTTTGACTACTTGCAAAAGAGTTCAACACCCAGTCGGGAATATTCAAGTAAAGAATGTCTTCAAATCTTTGGTTAAGGTCCGAATGAAGCGCTGTTAATGTTGACAATAAGCAAACAAATCTTCATCTCTATTTTGCAATTTTGAAAGATTTTGAATCTGAGTGTATTCTCCTCGTCCCACGTTTTGTTGTACAGCAAAAGTGTTGCAACAAACGCAGATATTACACATTTAGTTTTGATTAAATTTATTGTGTCACCTTGTAGTTTCAGATTAGTCTCGTTAAATCTGGCAAATAAATCAGTCATGTAAGCGATGTCATTTTTTGCGATCATTAAATTGTGCTGCAAATCACTATCTTTACTCTCCAGGAATTCCATCAATCAAAGAGGGAATAGAAGCGTTCCAATTATGCATCTTTAGATAACCAACGTACTTCTGTGTTAAGTAGTAAACGATTATAGTCATCATCAATTTTCAAACAAAGTTGAACAAATAATCTCTTATTTAAGGCATTCCTTTTGATTTTATTAACTGCTCTAATACTAACAATAAGTTAGTGATTCATGCAAACGTTCACTAAGGTTTTTTGCGATCAAATGATGTCGATGAATGACACAATGTACAGATAAAACATTATTCGGTATAGCTTGTTGTAAATATGCCAGAAAGCCTCGGTGTCGTCCTACCATTGCCGGAGCACCGTCAGTTGCAACGGAGATGATATTAGTCAAGGGTATAGCTTTTACATCGAAACATCTTTTTAAGTCACTAAATAACGTTTCACCTTTCGTATCAGTTTCTAAACATTTAGCAAATAACAATTCTTGGGAAACGTTTTCTTTTTTTAAAAATTTCACATAAGCTAAATGTAAAGCTTCATTTTCTGGTAATGTTAATTCGTCAAGCTGTATAGAGAATTCAGTGTTTTTAAGTAGTCACATAAAGAGTTTTCTACACACTTAGCCATTTCGTCCATCCTTCTTCGTACAGTATTATTACTCAGCAGAATTCGTTTTATAATATAATATCAAAAGCTGGTTTGTGTAACACGGTGCGTATTACCTCACTTACAGCTGGAAGAATAAGTTCTTTGCCAATAGTGTGCGTCTTTCCGGACTTCGCAATCATTAAAGAAATATTATAAGAAGCACGCAGTCCATCGTCATCTCTCTTAGATGTTGTTCCTATGAGTTCTTGCAATGACGGTGTTTTCAAATATTTTTCTTTGAGTGTTTGAAAAAACGTTAAATCCTTATCTTTTTTGTCACTATGGATTTTTATTAAATGTTCCTTAAGCTTAGAAGGTTTCATTGAATCGTTTGACATCGTTTTACTACATATAAGACACATAGGTACAGTACTATTTCCTGGTGACGGAATAAAGCCATATTTCATATATTCACCACTGTATTGTCTGCACTTTTGGATTTTTTCTGAAAAAAGGGGCCTATAAATATATAGTAAAAAAGGTTTATCAAAATTTTTATTTGCAACAAACCACTGTTAATTATAATATTTTTTTTTAAATGGGATGCTGCAATGTAACTCTCTCTTGAATTAATTATTTGAGTCGTAAGGATAAAATTTCATCTAAATGTCACATATAGTGTAGGTACTCTTTGTGTACCAATTATTTTTTAAGAAAAATAAATAATTAAAAAATTAATTAACAACAGAATATAACAATACAGTAATATACAGTAATTCCAACATTCGCGGAGGTAAACAAAATAAGCAAAAATATAAAATAATAAGCTATAACTCTTAGAATTATATTAAATTATAAAACCTAATATGTCTAACTTGTTGTACAGAATCATTATTAATATATTCTTTAGAAACACATCTGTGTTAGAAAAACTTACCATCTCTTCTTAACTTTAACTTAACTTTAAATAATAGTATAACCTTGTTTAAATAAATTTAATTTAAAAAGAGATATCAATTTTATTCTAACATACTTATTTAACGAATAGTACGCTATCTGCGTAACAATACAAAAAATTATACTTCTTTTTGTCCAACACTAGGAAAATTTATTGTATACACTTCACATCACGCATAACACAGAACTAAATTGTTGATTAGATGCACGACTCTTTTATAGTTTATATTGTAACGACGCAATACTCAAGTAAACAAATGTGCCATACCGAACGCTCTGGAAAGTCTGGGATATGCTGCCTAAGCAATTCAGTACACTACCGAGCGCTCGAGATACGGAATTCTAGAGGGTGCATGCTGGAACCAGTGGTGGCCGGTGGCCAACTTCATGTAAAACAAAAATGCCAAGGTAATGTATACCGGCATTAAAAGGTGTGCTCGTCGCTCCGCTAAATGTGTGTATTGATGACGCAATTCTGTGGCGTGAGGAGCATTTATGAACGATATGCATACGTAGTGCTTTCAACCTCATTTTTTGTATCTTGGGTTTGAGCCTCACATGAAGTTATTCCGCGAGCCGCTAGTGGTTGGAACGTATCTATATTCATATTTTATAGGACGTAAAAATCGCTAATATTTCATTATTTATTTTAACTTCCATATTAATAAAATTGTGTCTCAATTTCTTTATTTTATATTAAACCTTGCGCGGACCCCCTGACGTTGTTCAGGGATCCCCAAATTAATTTTAATTTTCCACGGATCCCCTGAATGATCCCGGGGACCCCTGGGGGTCCGTAGGGACCACTTTGGGAACCACTGTGGTACAGTAATTAGAACACCCACGGTGCTGGAATTAGTGATTCGCAAAAACGTATGATTTTACCCATTGTAAATTACAGCATTAACCCTTCAAATGCAAAATTTGATTGAAATCCGATAAGCTGTTTCGCTAAAATCTTTACACTGCTGCGGGAGTATCGGGAGTCAAATTGTTATGGTCCAGGTCGGTAGTTCCGTGATTCGTTGCCAAACTTGTAGTGGAAGCAGCACTTTCGAAACTGCGGTTTTACAAATGGCTCCGTTCGCGGTGTTTGTTCTTCTCGATCCCAAGATCGGCTGCGCCCTCGGCCTCATTGCTGTATACCGAGCATACTCGCCTAGCTGGAGTTGGGTTTTCAGCTGTCCTATCTCCGTTATCAAAGCCAAAGAGTGTGCTGGTGGCTTCGTTCACTGTCTGCGCAGTTGTGTTAACGATGGCGTTTGCTAACTCGGTTACCTCTTTTAAACTTGCCTTGGTTTACGTCACGAGTACAGCTTGTATGTTTTTGGAAAGCCTACTCATTCACAATTACCTTAACAGGCTTGTCGGCACGGTTGTGCGTGCCAGGTGCTGCAGATGCCCCGGAACTGTGATGGTTTCCTATCTCCTAGTTCTTCGTGCTCCAGGAGTTGCCTTGTACTTTGCTCTTGGCTCACGCTGAGTCGGAGTCGACGAGTAAGTTTCGTTTTTATCATATCATATTTTCATCTTATTCCTAAGAGAAGTTACAGACAGATTTCAAGATGCCTTTTAGAGGTCAACATTTTTGAAATACTTTTTTTCTTGAAAACTATAAGAGTAAGTGTACATATGTTCAAATAAAATATGTTGCAATTTAAACGAGAAATCTAAAAATGTACTAATATATAGGGTGTTCCGTTTAAAATAACAAATTTGGTGGTACTTCCGGTGGAACCGAAAGTGATATAAAGTTGAAAATATTTCACATGAGGAGAACTGATTCAACCGTATGACAAGAATTTTTTTCAAATTTTTAATGCAACGGCAACCCCATAAACTTTTAACGAACGGTATAGCGTAGACACCCTGTATATGCGCAACCAGTACTTCCGGATTGTCGGCCCAGAACAGTGGAATGGGGACTTGTATCCTGTGGATTTCTTTTTTATTTGCCATTTTGGTGTCTTACTTTTCTTCTTTCGATACTTTCACTCGTGGATTTTTATACTGATATATACAATTATTTACCAAATCGCCAGACGCGGGTTGGCTTCTTTCCATTGTCCTCCGGTAGGGTGCTCGGATGTGGTATCTCCTTGGATCGTTAAGATTAACCTGGTGGGGATCGACTTCCTCGTAACGTCGGGGAAAATTCTCGAACTCCTGTGGTCGATTGTACTCTACCTCTTCGAGTATTTCACGAGTTTCCTTCTGTGGCCGGGTTTTTTTTGGGGTCCTGAAGCGTAAGCCCTTCCTCGGTCCAGGGGGATATCAGCACTTGTATCGGTACGAATCTCCTAGCTCGTCGTAGAGTGTTCCGTCGCTGATTGTTGTCTGTTAAAGTTTTGCGGCTATGGGGAGCGTTCGCTTGTTTTTTTTTACTTTATAAAGCGGTTTTATCTCACACAAAAATGATAGAGACATTTTTTTGATTTTAAAAATGAGATAACAAATAGTTCATTGTGGATTGTTGTTATTTTGGTTATTTTTCTTATAATTTTGGTAACCTGGTCCAATATCAACCAAGTCTTTTATTTCTTTTTTTCATTAACAACCTGTACGACAGCTAAAGGATCAGAAGGATTTTATTTGAGATGATTGGTGTATGCAATTGTGTACTTGGAAATTTTTTTTCTATAATAGATGCGTTTGGAAATACATATAATATTTTCGTTACGATGACCAAAATCCAATTTACGAAATCTCTCAAATGTTTTTTTAAGATGACCTAAATACTATTCGCAAATTCTTATTTAACGTGTGCACTTTGAAAATAATATTCAAAAATATTGTCCAAATTAAAGCAGTTTACGGAAGTAAGAGAAAGTTATTTCATTTAGAAAATATTGACGAAATGTTAACCCTCTAGTGCCCAAAACCGCCTTAAGGCGGGTATTACAAAAATTGCATGAACCACAGTGGTAGCTGTAGATCCGTGCTCGTCTATAGACAATAGTAGATACGCATCTTGTACATACTGAACAAGCCAGGAATTCACAATATTTTTGTAAAAAGCTCAATTTAAACTACTATAATTACTTGACGAAGAAACAACATTCGTAAAGTAACTAGAGGGTTAAATTATTTATAACGTTAGAATAAGCTCTAGTTTACGTAAATTGGTCTGTAGTTTTAAGAGATATAAAAGAAATCAGCCTTATGCATAGTCCTGGGATTAAACTGTTACTAACGTGTGATTAACTAATCGCGATTAAGGTGTTACTAAGTACGCCGTATCCATAGTTATGTTTTAACAAATATTTGTTAGTAGCGATTATCTTTATTCGCTCGTATCGGCAACATTTTTTTTTCTGTCATTTCCATGTTAAATGGAATCATAGATGTCTTTACGATATTTATCTATGTAAAGAGGATTGTAACGCCCTCTGTGCCAACTAATTTACACTATAACAAATTATTTCAGCGTAGAATTATCAATATTCAATTACCAATTGTGAATTTGTATCAACTTTTATAGCTCTCTATAGGTTACTATCCTCCATAGACCTCATAGCGATTCAAACTAGTGTTGTAAAGTTCTTGAACCAGCACAAAAACGTTCTCTGTGTCCACCGCACTTACATAGAAAGAAGAAAGACAATACTTCATACGTACGATACGGATAAATTATTACGCTGAGTGTGCTAGGCTTACAATTGTAAACGGACAAACGAATGTGACCTTCATCCAACCGCTGTTCTAGGGAAATTCGTAACTCCTACAGTGTGCGTATTTCTATGAACATAGGCTTAGCACATAATTTTTGTGCTCATTCGCGAACTTTACAACACTAATTTGAACAAACACACTGCTCATTATTTGAGGAAACACAGAATTTGAACGCTAACAATTATGCGTATAGTCACATTTAAACTATCCTGGAATTTGGGAGAGATGTCCCATGACCACTGAAATATACTTATAATCCTACGTTAAAGCAGAAAACATCATTGCACAGAAAAGCCCTTAACTAGCGCAAGCAAGCACAGCAAAAATTAGAGCAGGCACACAAAGGTTAAAAAAGTTATAGGGGTTTCAAATATGGGGGGGCTAAGTTGACGTTTGCCCCCTACTTTTGATTTTTCACCTTTTTTAATGATTTGGATTCGTTAGAGCTAGCGCAGGCTAGCACAACCAATTTAAGAGCTAGCACAACCCCAACAACCCCTTAAAAATAGAAAATTAGTTTGGCCCCCAGCCCCCCACTTTAATATTTTTTGATTATTTCTAAGGGAATCTGCAGCTTAGAGCTAGCGCAGGTAGAATATGCAAACATTATTTAGAAAAAGATTATGGTTAAAAAGATATTTCCATTTTAATTATCAACCGTGAGCTTTCAAATCCTGTATGCGCAATTCCATCTATGTATTTAAATTATTATGCTAAATGCGTATTTTCTAACAAATCACAATAATTCAACGGATTTGTTGACAATTACTTTGCCATACACTCAAATAAAATTTAAAAAAATTGCTTTCAAATGCTGTGGCCGGGAAAGCAAGCACATTAGAGACAGTGGCGTAGGGAGTGATTAATGACTAACCCTCGAATAATTTAAAATGTAATAACTCCACCAAATACCACAGATTTCAAAAATTCTTTCAAATTTTAAGCCACCAACGCATTAGTAATAAATGCTGTGACCGAGAGAGCTAGCACAAACAAGACAGTGGCGTAGTGAGTAATCAATATTTAACCCTCGAATAATTTAAAATGTAATAACTCGACCAAATACCAATAGATTTCAAAAATTCTTTCAAGTTATAAATCATTAATGCATTAGTAATAAACGCTGTGACCTAGATAGCTAGCACTAGAAAGACAGTGGCGTAGTGAGTAATCAATATTTAACCCTTGAATAATTTAAAATGTAATAACTCCACCAAATACAAACAGATTTCAAAAATTCCTTTAAATTATAATTCACCAATGCATTGGTAATAAATGCTCTTACCAAGAGAGCTAGCACAAAAAAGTCAGCGGCCTAGTGAGTTATCGATATTTAACCCTCGAATAATTAATAATTCAATAACTCCACCAAATACCAACAGAAAAAAAATCTTTCAAATTATAAATCCTTAATGCATTGGTAACAAATGCTGTAACCGAGAGAGCTAGCACAAGAAAGACAGTGGCGTAGTAAGTTATCGATATTTAACCCTTGAATAATTGAAAATGTAATAACTTCACCAAATACTAACAGATTTCAAAAATTCTTTCAAATTATAAATCCCCAATGCATCGGTAATAAATGCTGTGACCAAGAGAGCTAGCACTAGAAAGATAGTGGCGTAGTGAGTAATCCATATTTAACCCTCGAGTAAATTAAATTGTAATAACTCCACCAAATACCAACAGATTTCAAAAATTCTTTTAAATTATAAATCACCTATGCATCGGTAATAGATACTGTGACCGAGAGAACTAGCACAAGAAAGACAGTGGCGTAGTGAGTAATCAATATTTAACCCTTGAATAATTTAAAATGTAATAACTCCACCAAATACTAACAGATTTCAAAAATTCGTTTAAATTTTAAATCACCAATATATAACTAATAAATGCTGTGATCAAGAGAGCTAGCACAAGAAAGACAGTGGCGTAGTGAGTAATCTATAGTAAACCCTTGAATAATTTAAAATGTAATAACTCCACTAAATACCAACAGATTTCAAAAATTCTTTCAAATTTTAAATCACCAATGCATTAGTAATAATTGCTGTGGCCGAGAAAGCTAGCACAAGAAAGACAGGGGTGTAGTGAGTTATCGATATTTAACTCTCGAATTATTTAAAATTTAATAACTCCACGAAATGCCTACAGATTTCAAAGAGCTAGCACAAGAAAGACAAGGGTTAAATATTGATTACTCACTACGCCACTGTCTTTCTAGTGCTAGCTCTCTAGGTCACAGCGTTTATTACTAATGCATTAATGATTTATAACTTGAAAGAATTTTTGAAATCTATTTTTATTTGGTGGAGTTATTACATATTAAATTATTTGAGGGTTAGTTAGTCATCAATCACTCACTACGCTACTCTCTTTATTATGCTTACTTTCCCGGTCACAGCATTTGTAAGCAATATTTTGAACTTTTATTTGAGTATATGGCAAAGTAATTGTCAACAAATCCGTTGAATTATTGTGATTTGTTAGAAAACTCGTATTTATCATAACAATTTAAATACATGAATGGAATTACGCATACAGGATTTGAAAGCTCACGGTTGATAATTCAAATGTAAATATCTTTTTAGCCGTTTTCCTTTTCTTAATAATTTTTGCATATTCTGTCTGCGCTAGCTCTAAGCTGCAGATTCCCCTAGAAATAATCAAAATATATTAAAGTGGGGGGCAGGGGTCCAAACTAATTTTGTATTTTTAAGGGGTTGTTGGGGTTGTGCTACCTTTAAAATTGCTTGTGCTAGCTTGCACTAGCTCTTAAGAAACCAAATCATAAAAAATGTTAAAAAATCAAAAGTGGGGGGGCAAACGTCAACTTAGCCACCCCATATTTGAAACCCCTATAACTTTTTTACCCTTTGTGTGCTTGCTTGCGCTAGCTAAGGGCTTTTCTGCGCAATGATGTTTTTCCAAAAAATCGAAAGTGGGGGAGCAAGTTGACGGAACCCACTAGAAGTGACAACACGGGGCTACGCGCTCACGCGATACGAGCGGCAATGGGTGTATACGCTCGACAGATCCCGTTGTGTGTAAATCCAATGATCTCGTCCAGTGCAAGCGTGCGCGGACATGCGAATTCTCGCGCCGAACGTGAAGCTGTGTCATATCTCAAGAGAATGGGATCCGTCGCTCGCAGCCGCGTTTAGTCCTGTGTCTTTTCTCCCTACTTTGTCTTCTTCAAGTCCAACCTTACTTTTTCTGATAACAATAGTGCTAAATATTTGTATCACTCTTTATTTCTTACTATTATTTAATAGTATAAATTGCTATAAAATAAATATAGTATATAATAATTTGAATATTTTTTATAAAAAATTGTTTTTTGAATCGCATAGGGATATAGGGATTTTTCAAAAGGTAAATATCCTCTGAATCCATTAACAATGTACAACTCTCTTGACGGTGCCGACAAACTGAGCAGCGCGAAGTCACATGCAGTGGGTGACCGGCCTTATGAAAAGGAAAGGAATGACACTTGCGCGCTATTTCTCTTGCCTCGCTTTGTTCTTATGTTAGAGACCGTCAATGCGCCTTCCAGTATAAGTATATTTCAGTGCCCATGACTCATTGATGTGGAATGTGTGGTTCAATTTTTTTTAGAGAGTATGTCGATAGTTGTATTAGCAATGATTTTTCCTAGTCGCGTCAAAATCATAATTTCTTGTGATTATTCAGAGAATAATTGCATTAATAGTACACTGTGATTAAAACTAACTTAAAAAGTATGTGTTGAGCTAGACAATTTTACTTGGTTCATTATTCAGTTAGAAACTAAGCCGCAAAATTTGGAGATTGATCTTCTGAGCCTTTTAGCATGTACCTAATTTTTTCCTTATTATACTACGGAATTTAATAATAATACTAATAAATCTTCTTATTTATCTATATTTGACAACAGCTGAGGTGTAAATTGGTAATTTTACATCTTCTATTAACAGATTAATCCGATGACTATTTGCCAAATATACTGAATGCGTATTCGATTCAACTAACACTTTTGTTTTAGCATATAAAAAATAAACATAAATGCATTATTTATTTCTGTAAATACCTAAATTATTTAGTAGATATGGAAATTGGAACTATACCACTTAAACTCACATTAAAAACGATTGTGCACATTAATTAAAATGATTTGTGGCTAGTTTTTTTTGAGATATATTCTTACGAAGACATTGACAATATGAAACGTTAAACTTTAACATTTTAAAGCTGCATGCCGCAACATAGGTTTTTGCATGTTCCATCTAAAAGACACAGCAGACGTATTTTAAAGTTTTCTGTCTCTTTTCACACCTACAATCTGATGACATTACATTATTTTGGTATTGTATTGGTGCAGAAAGCACTACAAATCAAGGAAACAATAGGACACCTCTCGTGAATCGTAATTGGAACTATACCACTTAAACTCACATTATGGTGTGATTAAACATTTAGACAGTAACTAGTGCTAATCGCGTCTAAAATTGGACTCTGTATAGGACATCTTTTATTTTCTTACTAAACCTTAGTTGGTCACACGTTAGTCTCGATTAGCGGACTATGCATCAATTTTAATCCATCTCCCGATACAAGCTTGAAGCTTGAATAATCCTGCAGTACACTGTTGGGCGTCCTTGAAATAAAAACTGCTTCATTCTTTTGATGCTGACCATTTTTTTTTTTCATTATTAGAAAATTCTTTGAAGCATACATAAATAGTTTAGAATTTAGTTTTACAAACATTGAAAATCCACTGACAAATACTTCTAATTTGACAAGAACCGCGACGTGCTCCGCGAGACAATCGCGCATCGCTGCGGGTCGCGTGGCTGTGCGTTGTAACCCTAACGGCGTGTCCTAGCTAAAGGGAGCAATGCGGAGATCGTAAGCAACAAAACACGTGCATTCAAATAGGCATGTCCTAAATGAGTACAACGTATATATCGTTTTAATTTGAATGCTTACGATCCCCGCATTGCCCGCACCGCATCTCACGCATCGCAATGCCCGTGTTTAGCTGGGACACGCCGTAAGGCATCCCCCGCTATAAAATACTGTACTATTGTTTATACAGATATAAGCTTTTCTTTTATTGTCGGGACAAGTAAAATTTGTTTAGTATGTCAAACTTTGGACCTTTCTTTTCCTCTCATTTAATTTATTATTTGTATTCTCTCTCCATATTATAACCTTTATATTTATATTTGACATTCCCCAATTTTCGATTTGTCCCAACATTTTATGTCCACCGATGGTACAACCGGCAGAATAATTCCTGGCAGGCCGGTGTTTTCTCGAGACCAGTGCGCTGTACGGGCCGGGCCTTGGCTACTAATGGGTCGGTAAGAAGGTATTTTCCCAGGCCGCGGGCCGGTCTCATGTGTATATGTTCAATATTTTTCAATTATATCTGCTTTTCAATAAAACTGCAGGCTCTGTTGAAATGTGTTGGGTTGTGTGCAACCATATTTAGCAAAACCTAAGATATTGGAAAATATTAATATTTACCTTACCCCAGTTGATATTTATTTAAAAGTATGTGTCTATCAGAGAATATTCCCTAGGGACGTTGCAGATGCAGAATTTTTAACATACGCGGATGCGGAAGCGGATGCGAATATTTTAAGACTCACATGCGCGGATGAGGATGCGAATGCAGATGTAGAGTTTGTTTTTAAGAAACACTTCATTTAGGTACCTGCATAAATGAAAAGATGCACATTTTTAATGTTTAGTAAAAAAATAGGTGCAAAATATCATCCATATATCACGTCCAAAAACATTGTAAATGATTTACTTACAGTCAGAAATGCTAAACAAAACACACACGTCAGTTTCTGTCACTTGTGAGCGTGGCGAATAACCGAAATTAATATTCCTATTCGTTAATCAGCGCAAGTACTGAATACTCACACAGTAAGTGCCACTCGCTGGCCCCACCTACAATTTCTTGTCGCGACATGTACACTTCTCTGCAATAAAATTAAGCGCAAGTGTTATAACTATTATTTACAATATTCCAGTTGTATAATTCGTGTCTGTGTTAATTGGCTAGCAGCAGTTTCAATAAATAATAAAACACCATAAATTCAAAATAACAATTTTATTAAAAAAGGAAAACTATGACCTTTTGAAAAAAAAATGCTCGTTATAAATATAACAAAGCTGAAATAGAAAAACATTCTTCTATTTTAGTTAGAATTCGAACTTTTGAATTGTTGTCTAAATGACACAGCATTTTGACATAAAGGAAATTGACATATTTATGTAACTAGGAAACTCACACATCCGTTTTGAACTATAATATTTGGCACAGAAGTGTACAATCAGCATCCACAAAAGTTCGACATTGATTTATTGCAGATGCGGATGCTATTGAAGATGCATAAATTAATGCCCAACTTCCACGATTGCAGATGCGGATGCTAATATCAGCAACATCTCTGATATTCCCCATCAATAACTTTTATTATTTCTTTCAAAAACATTTTTTTTTTCAAAATAACTCACAAACAAAGAGGGGACAAAAAGTGCGAATACAAAAAAATTGCATCTTTTGAATCCACATTCATTTTTGCAAAATATCAAGAAAAATCTGAAAAACGCTAAGATTAAATTACCACTTTACAGATGTTTACCAAAAGCTTTTCAGATTCTTGGATTGTAATAATAATGTACGGTGTTGACAGAAACACATATATTTTTCAAAAATTGTTTTAATCAACTCAGGGGGCCTCAAAGGGCACCTTATTATCGTACAAATTGGCAGTAGGGATCGTGTCTACTCACATATGATAGTTTATATCACATTCAATGAGGGTATATCTTACTTTTTTTCGAATATGTTTTATATAAATACTATCAACTATTAACATTTTTATATCTTTCAATTTGGGGAAGTTGGAATATCAAAAATAATTAGGTATGGGATGACTGTGAAAATTGCTTCTAACGTTGTTCGATAGTGCATAGTGGGTGCATTATTATAAAATATTTTAATGGAATTCCATCAACTTTCAACAGTTTTATAAACATATTTCATTTTAGGGAAGTTGGAATATCAAAAATAATTATTTTTTTGAGTAAGGGATGACTGTGAAAACTGCTTCTAACGTTGTTCTAAAGTGCTTAGTGGGTGCATTATTATAAAATATTTTAATGGAATTCCATCAACTTTTAACAATTTTATAAACATATTTCATTTTGGGGAAGTTCGAATATCAAAAATAATTAATTTTTCGAGTAGCGGATGACTGTGAAAATTACTTTCAACCTTGTTCGATAGTGCATAGTGAGTGCATTATTACAAATTATTTTATTGAAATTACATCAACTTTTAACAATTTTATAAACATATTTTATTTTGAAGAAGTTCGAATATTAAAAATAAGTAATTTTTCGAGTAGGAGATGACTGTGAAAATTGCTTCTAACAGTGTTCATAAGTGTATTGAGGTGCATTATTATAAAATATTATAATGGAATTCCATGAACTTTTAACAATGTTATAAACATCTTTTATTTTGGGGAAATTGGAATATTAAAAATACTTAATTTTTTAAGTAGGGGATGCCTGTGAAAATTGCTATTAAGTTGTTCGATAGTGCATAGTGGGTGCATTATCATAAAATCTTTTAATAAAATTCCATCAACTTTTAACAAGTTTATAAACATCTTTCATTTTGGGGAAGTTAGAGTATGGAAAATAATTATTTTTTCGAAAAGGGTGTTTGTGTGAAAATTACCTGGGACGTTTTTATATAGTACATAGTAAGTGCTTAGTTCGAGTATTATTTAAGTAAATTATATCAACCATTAACCAATTTATAAACAAATGTCATTGTGCAAATGACAAAAATATCGAAAATATTTTATTTTCTCGAAATTGGGGTTGTCAAAACACTTTTCGAAAGTGTTATACAAGTACACAACTAAAAACATTATTAAGAAACACATTTACAAAAATAGATCATTTACAAAAATCTGGTATATATATAACATTAATTGTTGCAACTGCGAAAAACTGTACATAGGACAAACTCAAATTTAAAGATTTAAAGAACATAATTATCATATAAAGAACCTTAACCCTGAAAAATCAGCAGTTGCACATCACACTATAACTACCGGTCATAAGTTTTCGGAAAACAATATACAATTATTAAAACATTCTTCAAATAAAAAATTAAATATGTTGGAAGCTATTCAGAGGAAGAAATACCAAAATAATTTGCTGAATTTCGATTTAAGTCCCCTGAATAATCGCTTATTAGAGGTAATTCCGACAAATAACTGGGACAGACACAAGTGTTAACCTCACCCACGGTTTTTCCCATAATCCCTTTAGGTATAAGTATCCCGCCCTTTATTGTTATTTACTCAGTAAGCTATTGATAATGAACACGTAGTGTTCGAAATGTACATTTAGCGTAAATAAATGTTTTTAGTGAAGAAAGTGTTAGTCTTTTATTAAGTTTATTATAGTAAATTTATCTTTGTAGGAGAATGGTGGCCACTTTCAACATGTTTTATTTGACAAATGTCGTTACATAACCTATTTAATTTAAATTATTTATTTAGAAGGGGGAGGGGGACGAGAGAGCAGGTCTTTACCCTGGTGCGAATGGTGGAGAGAGTGATGGAAGAGAAAGGATGTATGTATGCGGTATTTATGGACCTGAAGGCAGCATATGACTCGGTGCCGAGGGGAAGCTTGATAGAATGTTTGAGAAGGAGAGGGGTGGGTGAGGGGATGGTGGAGTGGGTGAGGAGAGTGTATGAGGAGACATGGGTGGTGGCGAAAGTGGGGAAGGAGGTGTCAGGGTGCTTTAGGACATATGAGGGTTTGAGGCAAGGGTGCCCGCTAAGCCCGATGCTATTTAATGTATACGTAAGTGAATTGGAAGAGGTGATGAGGAAAGGGTAGGCGGGGGAAGTGGTGATAGTAAACGAAAGGTATGGATGCTGGCGTATGCGGATGATGTGGTGTTGGTTGCAAGAGAGTACGAAGGCATGAAAGAGATGTTGAAGAGAGTGGAGAGGTTTATGGATAAAAGGGGAATGAATGTGAATGTAGTGAAAACGAAGTGGGTGAAGTTTAGAAATAAAGGGAGGGAGGGGAAGGTGAAAGAATTGGAGTGGAAGGGGGTCGTTATTGAGAGGGTGAAGAGTTTCAAGTATTTGGGGTTCTGGTTTAAAGGAACGGGAGGGTATGAGGAACATGTGAGGTGGGTGCAGGGTAAGGCGAGGAAGGCGTGGGGAATGGCGTGGGGCAAGTGGGGGAAGTGGATGGGGAACAATGTGACGGTTGCGTGTAAGATATGGGATGCGTGTGTAAGAGCGGTGCTAATGTATGGAGTAGAAGTGTGGGGGACGAGGGGGTACGAGGTGATAGAGAGGGAGCAGATGTGGAGCCTGAAGCACATGTTGGGGGTGGAAAGGTCCACGCCCAGCTACATAGTGCTTCAGGAGACCAACATAGAGAGGCTAGAGTAGGAGGCAATGATGAGGGGGGTGAGGTACGAGATGAGATTGTGGGAACTGGATGAGGAGTGATTGGTGAAGGAAGTATGGGTGACGAGTGTGGGTGGGGGGGAAGGGTATATGGAGGGGGGAGAGGAGGAAAATGTATGAGAGGGTAGGGCTGTCGGAGGCGAAGGTAATGGAATGGCTAGGAAATGGCGTGAAGGTGGATGAGTGGGCGAGGGGGAAAGGGAAGGAGGTGGAAGGGCAGGAAAGGCAAGGGTGTATTGACAGAAGCCAGTATAATGATAGGTATGGGAGGTGGCAGGTGTATGGGAGGGTGCCGAAGTATTTGATAGAGAAGGGATGGGGTAGAGAGGATAGGGTGATTGTGGCAAGGGCGAGGTGTGGATCGGAGGAGAGAGGAAGGAAAGTATGGATGGGGGAAGAATATGGAAGGTGTATGTTGTGTGGACAGGGGAAGGATACGTGGGGACACTTGGCGGAGGAATGTGAGGGGGTGAAAGAGGAGTGGCTGGGAGCGAAAGGGAATAGAAGGGTAGTGGAGTGGATGAGAGAGGATGGGATCGGGGTAAGGACGTTGGAAAAGCTGGGGAGGGAGAGGGAAAAGAGAAGGGACGGTAAGAGGGATACGGGAAGGGGGTGAGGTAATCAAATAAGAGTGACGGAATGGATGAGAGAGGATGGGGCCGGAGTAAGGACGCTGGAGAAGTTGGGGGAAGAGAGGGAAAGCAGAAGGAAGAGAGGGGGCAGTAATTAGTGTAGATATAATGTATGTAATATAGTGTTATGCCAATAAAGGTCTTTTTTTTATTTACGCTGAATTAAACATAAACATGCTTTCAGAATTTCAAAGCCACCTTTTATCTAAATAATTTTAGAACATATGGTATACTAAATTCATAGAAAAACCCATCAATTTCGAAAATAATGTTTATTTTGTCTGGACTAAATATTTTAATGTAAAATGTATAGTCGCTAAAATATGGTTACTACTACAAAGTTTATTTACGTTTCATATGAAAATGATAATTTGTCACCATACGTAATATTCACTTTGTTCTCAACTAGTATACAGGGTCTCCGAGAACGCACTAGTGCACTCCGTTCTCGGACGATTTCTTAGCTTTCGTTAAAGATAGAAACAAAGTTTCTTCAATAAAGTTGATTGACTTTAAGACCTGCGTAACTTTAAAATATTTTGGAAATACAGTATGCGCCATAGAGTATATTATTAAGTTCTTCAATTCCTCACAAAAAATGAGTGTCATTTCTTAAAAAAAACATTCGATCTACGTCGTATCCTTTCGGAGAATCCGACTTGTATGGACAAAAATGACGCTGTAGTTTCGTTAAACTAAAATATCTATAAAACTAATTAAGATAGAGAGTTTTAGCACTGAGTACAAATTTATCAGAGCTGCAAGCCCAGCTAATAATAGTCACGCATTTTTGCCCTCTCGCGGGTGTCAACATCTAGTTCGACGTGTCGATAGCTCATTAATAGCTGAAGTGAGAAGTTTTCTGGTCGAAATCACAAAAATACACCCAAAGGTGACTTGATCGAATAGCGTGAATATTAGTACCAGCGATTAAATTGTCGAAATCATATCTCTGTCATTTTACATCGTAAGAACACGCTCCGCGCTCTCTTAGGCACATATACCTCGACGGGTATTGCACCGATCCTCCAGAACAGACTTATCACTTGATTATCTTCATTCGTAAACCGTTTTTGTGTCTACAAAAATTGACGCTTTGCAACAGCGTCCTTTTATCTCGGCGCTTTTTTTATTTCATTTTGATTGATTTTCGACCATTGCAGATTTGCGATTTGATTGTGTTGAAAGGGCGATTGAGACGATAAGTCTGATGCATACAAAAATAAAATAATGTGCATTATTATATACCGGGTGTAGCACAAAACATGCTCACCCTCTTTGGATTGTTAAGTATTTGAGATATCAATTTCAAATTTGGTGTGCTTATAATAGAAACAAATTTGAGTTTAGTAGTGATAAGGAAACTTTTGTTGCGCTTTCCGTTTCACAATTTTTGTATTTTAAATGGAACACCCTATACATTTTTTGTTCTGATACGGGATGCCATTTTAGATACAAATCAATTGTTTTTTTTATATGACTTATTTTTTATTCAAAAAATAGTATTTGCATTGAGGTGGCTGTGACCGCATTAATAAATATGTTTTGTTTCGTATCATACACTTACTAAAATTGGAAATATTTTCAGTTTGTTCGAACTAAATAAAACGCACGCGTTTTGATGTATCTATAGAAATAGCAGACACGCCCTTTTTAAGAAAATATTTTTATTATTGAATAAATAAAATAATTTCAAAAAAGCAAATTTTAATTGAATATAGACATACAGCGTGTCCACGCTAAACCGTTTGTTAAAAGTTTATAGGGTTGCCGTTGCACTAAAATTTTGAAAAAAAAGTCCTCGTCACAGGGTTGAATCAGTTCTCCTGATGTAAAATATTTTTAGCTTTCTAACAATTTCGGTTCCACCGGAAGTAGCACTAAGTTTGTTATAATTTTGACCTCTAAAAGGCGTCTTGAAATCTGTCTGTAACTTCTCTTAAGAATAATATAAAAATATGATTTACATCTCTACTTGTACCTAGAGGATGCCTCCATGAGTAAATTTAATTGGAAACTGTAAATTTTGATAAGAAGTGTTCTTAAAATGTCAATATCCAAGTGCCCTCTTCAATAATTCATTTTTTAAACTGATTACCTATTTTTTTATCACATAGTACGATTTTGGAGAAAATTTACGACTAAAAAGTATTTGCAAATACTTCTAAAGCAAGTAGTTTTCGAAATATTTCGAAGATTTATGATAGGGTATAATGAGCGCATAAGTAGCAGTTGAATTTTAGTAGGCAAGTAGTATGCTTTTGTTTTCTTGCAATTGAAATGCAAAATGTCAAATAATAATAACAATTAGTACAAAGTTATACAGAAATCAACAAATCATTAGCACATAAAATTTTGAAAAAACGATTTTCAAAATTTCATGCACTGAAGATGCCAATGCCTAAATCCTTTTGAGCACAGTGGATTAGTTCGAAAATACGTTAACACCATTCTTGCATTTCCTCATTTTCTACTCACTTGTTCAATTTGAACAACATTTGATTCCAATCTTCTAAATCTTGTTTTATTCATTGGCGGCAAATGTGGATAAGTTTCATTAAATACTCTACATGTTCGAGTAACAATTCTATCGCAGTTGCTATTTATAAAAAATAAATTGATAATTTGTTGATTTGTGTAATTATTAATTTTTATGATTTCTGTATAACTTTGTATTAATTATTTTTATTATTTGGCATTTCGTATTACAATCGCAACAAAACAAACGCATACTAGTTGCTTACTAAAATTCAATTGCAACTTATGCGCGCATTATACCCTGCATAAATGCGACGAAAAACGAATCTTCGAAATAATTCGAAAACTACTTGGTTTAGGAGTATAGTTGTAATACTTTTTTTGTAGGAAATTTTCCCAACAATCGTACCATCTGACAAAAAATGGGTCATTCCAATTAAAAAAATTGAATTACGAGATATTGAACAGGGCACTTAGATATTGATATTTTAAGAACACTTATTGTCAAAATTGACAGCTTTCAATTATTTTACGCATAGAGGCATGCTCTAGGTACAAGTAGAGGTATAAATCATATTTTCATCTTATTCTTAAGAGAAGTTACAGACCGATTTCAAGACCCCTTTTAGAGGTCAACGTTTTGGAAATATTTTTATTTCTTGGAAACTATAGAAGATAAGTGTACATATATTCGAATAAAATATGTTGTAATTTATACGAAGAATCCAAAAAAATACTAATATATAGGGTGTTCCAATTAAAAACACAACTTTGGTGTTACTCCCAATGGAACCGTAAGTGATAGAAAGTTGAAAATATTTTACACGAGGAGAACTGATTTAACCGTGCGACGAAGATGTTTTTAAATTTTTAGTGTAACGGCAACCCCATAAACTTTTAACGAACGGTTTAGAGTGGACACCCTGTATACTATACTATGAAAATTGTTGTAAATTTAATTAAAATAATCAACTAACTATGAACTAAAAAGAAATAAAATTAGTAAAATTATAGAAGAAATAGTTGTTTCATTATTATGAAATAAATAAAATTATTTTAAAAAGCCAATTTTAATTTAATTTGTACATATAATATACTTATGAAAATTGATGTAATTAAATGAAAATGATGAACTAATTATAAAAAGAAATAAAATAACTAGCAGAAAGTTATTTTATCAATGGGTCTCTGTATTACGTTCTTTTTATTCTATATTTGAAAAATGACACAATAATAACCAATATCATATTATAAAATTTTAGAAAATGGTATTAAGATGTATTATAATAAAATTGAATACATTGAAATACGTAATTTCTGTTTATTTTTTTGCTAGTAGTAATTATTAAAAGTTTTTTGTGCATTCAAGCGATTGCTGTGCGCATTAATTCCAGTAATTTTTGCAATAAATTAACAGGTTGAGTGACACGTGAATTAACTTACCACAAATAACAACTTTGAATAATAGCGACAAAATGAATAGCGTTTTACAATCTTTATCAATATTATTCAACAAATCTTGGATTCATAGTAATTCTAAATTAGTTTGCATGTCATGTAAAAATGCACAGATTTAGCAAATGCCAAAGTATAGTTGATAATATTATTCGGCGCGTATTTAGCAATAAATAAATACATTCATAATAATTTGAATTTTTAAAAACTTGCAATATTACGAATAATTAAAGTATTATATTTGTAGTGTGCACTAAAACCATTTTATTCGCATTTACGAATAGTAAATTGAATAGTACGATTGCAAAAATCACAAACACGTTCACGATTAACAATCCGGTCATCAGTGAATTCCCCAACAGTTGGCAGTAAACTCCCAACTGTTGTCTTTAATAAACGGTTCTAATATAAAGCGCATTTAAATTGTACCGCTAATAAACAGACTAAACATACTATCAATGACAATCATCATTGATGATACATTCATAACGTATATAATGTTTACAACATATCAAGTCTATTAGCTTTCAAAAATCAATCCCGATCATAAATAATACTTATTAGAAAGTATATATGGTATTGCGTAATTTTTAATATTTTTTTATTAATTAATTATAACATGATATAAATAATAGTTTGCACATTTATAATTATAATTAGTGCTGCAATTAATTTATTGCAATGCAAAAGTATCCTGGCATTATGAAGTTCGGCCGAGAAAGCAAAAAGCAGACAGGATTTTTTTGTTGACATGAATGTCTCTATGTTTAGTTTTAGTTTAGTTAGTTGGTTTTAGTTTTTTATGATTGTCTTGAGCATAGATTGTTGATATTTTTTAATTTTTAATTTTTTAAAAATGTTATTATCTTTCGATTACGTTCGTAATTTGTATCTGTCCTTTAATGAATTTTTAAGAAAATCATTTAAAATCTACGTATATAAATTATTGACTTCAACAAAAAAGAATTAAATTTTAAGTCGAATGGTGCCAAAACTATTATATAGTTCTATTTAAAAAAATTATGTTATCCTTGATTGAATGTTTAACATTTTTTATTTCATAGTCACCTAACTCAAACGAATCAACTTTATAGTGCAACCGATAGCGCCCTCTGTTCTCAAGATAATGGCGAAAATCGAAACATTTTAGTATTTTTATTTAGTTTCGGAGATATTTTAGTATAAGAAAACCACTGCAAACGTTACTTTTATCCATAAATGTCGGATAACACAAAAAGAGTACGACTTTGACTAAAAGTTTTAAAAAAAATATTTTTTTTTGAGAAATTCAAACACCGAATAATATACTGTAATCGATTTAAAATAAGCAAGTTGCATCCGCTACTGTCTATATGGTGCACACTGTATACATGAAGATATTTTTAGGTTATGCATCTCATAAAACTAGGCCACTTGTTTTATATCTTTAAAGTAAGCCAAAATAGCCTCCGAGAACGCACTAATGTGACACCCTGTGTAATATAAATGAACGACGTAATTAACAATCAGCTTCCATAGGTACTAAATCCGTCACTTTGTCGCCTTTTGTTGCTTATGCTTATAAACAAAATCGTAACTAAAACTACTTTATCATAATATTTGGAATATTTTTTTCTCATGGAGTCAATTTTTTATTTAAGTTATCAACAATGTATATTTTATTTGACTCCCGCTAGATGTTTTGCACTGTGCAGCGGTCCCATGACAAAATATTACTGTCCTTTATCTTTGATGGAATGATGTTGAGCAGTTATTCGATCTAAGTTGTTGAAACGAACCGATCGAACGAAACACTTTTTTTACAGTTTTTTCGGAAAGTTAACAGCTCCAATTACGATCTATATCTCTCAAATTATTTTTTTTAAGTAATTGTAATCAAAAGCCGGATACAATTTGAGTTCTGCAAGCTTGAATGCATAGAGTAGTCTTTTGTTTGACAGGCACGAAAGCATTAAGCAGACTTTTGATTGAGTACTGAGAGTAGCAGACTAAACCACATTTTTTTCCTCAGTTGTATTTCTGCTGTCAACTGCAGGTTTTCGGGATATAATACTATCTTATCTCGAATATATGTAAAAAATGTGTTGTATATACTATCAAGAAATTTATTATCACATACTACAATTTATAATACAAATGTTTCCTATTTTGTATATAAAAATATTATTTTAAGTAATTAATGTTATTTAGTAAAATAAACTATAAATACAGTGTAAGTGTTAAACAGATTTACAAATAAGAATAACATTGATAAATTTACTTCAAAAAAACCAGCCGCTGAAAAATTTGGTCGTCTTGTTTTAGCTTCTTGTGCTAATAATAATAAGTCTCTTGTTATAGGATCAACATTTGAAAATTTATCAATTGCTTTAAATGTTAAAGAAATCGTTCGTTTTCCTTCAGAAATAACATATTCACATACGAATGCAGTCACTATCGTTTGTATCTGGAAAATAATAATTAATATTATCATTATTTAAACGTAATTTTGATACACAAGTTGGCCATTCCATAAATAAGTGCACACTTTTTAAGAGTACATCAGGGATATTAACGAATTTCACATATATTATAAAGGATATCAAGACATGACTTTTGGTTGTTACTAGAGGTTAAACAAATTATTGTGTCAAAAGTTATAACAATATATACTTTTATTTTGAACTCAAAAATATCGTAAACTATACTTTTTGTGCTAAAATGTTCAAAGTTTAAAATACATTTTTTACATAGCGATAAGCTCCGTGAAAAATGCTATATAGAGCATTTTTCGCTGATCGTATCGCTATACAATTTTTACGGCCAAAAGTAGAAATCCTTTTTAATATGAAATAAATCATATTAGTGACTTAATTTTAGGTTAAACAACGAATAAATAAAGTTCTCTTGGTTTATTGAGCGGGACTCGCAGCGCACACCACGATCCGGGCCATTACACCTATGGCGCCTCACGTCAATGCAGCGCTCGGGTAAAAAAAAACATATCTCAAAAAGTTTTAAAGTGCTCATACTTTTGAAAACGGAAAAATTCTCAGGAAGGATCAGGGTATAACGTATATATTTTTTAAGAAAATTATAACATGAGTATTTGATTATTTTTTGAGATGTTTTATTTATTAAAAAAAATCTATCTAACATTTAAAATTTCACAAAAATCTTGTAAATTAATAAGAATACATTTAAAACTGACAAACATTGCAAAAGCTGACAAAAATTGATAAGAAATACTTTTTATGAAAATCTCAAAAAATCGAAGAAAAGTGCGAACATTGTGTGAATTGTATCATAATAATTAACATTTGACATTTTGAAAGAGAACCCCGATTTTTTTAATTTTTACGGAAAAATACATAAGTTTTTATTGAAACATAATTGTCATTCATAACAGATGGTCCTGTAATCACAAAAATTACATTTAACATACATAAAAAGTTAGTGGAGTCTCGCCTTTCTCCAAGAGGGCTCTTAATTAAATTAAATTCGTACTACAAATTCCTCTATACATCTCATAAGCATGTCTGGTGTAAGCGCATCCCTCATTCGTTGCAGCATATTTTCTCAAGTAGTAGGTGTTTCTTTACAAACCGCCTCATTTAAGTAATCTCACAAGAAAAAAAATGGGGAGGTAAGGTCTGGCGATCTGCACTAAAAAAACTGTTATTCCTTACTTCACTATTTATATCTTTAATTAATTTCTCACTTAACCTGTGGTGAAACATTTTTGAATCTAATACTGGATGATTTAAATTAAATTTAAATTAAAACACTTCGTTTGTTTCACTTATTTATATTTTCTCCGACTAGTTTCGACTATTGGTCATCTTTAAGGAGGAATGTACAAAAAATATCTAAACAACAATATATATACAAAATCAAACTATCATAAAACGTCAGGTAATAAGGGCGGTCGTTATAGGAGAGTTCCAAAGCTCTTCCATATTGTTTACAATCGGTTTTGCCCGCGTTAGCGCCTTCCTAATTTCCAAACCCTCGCGGAGATTTAAATATCAACCCTTATTGCCCTAGTATAAGATTTTACAGTCTTTCGTGTTGAAAATGTGATTTTCTTCTATGCAATGCTGTGCGAATCCAGTTGAACACTTTTTATCTATTATTGATTTTTTATGTTCTTGTAAGCGTGTTCTAAAATTTCTTCCAGTCTGACCTATCACAATCACCACATTTGATTTCATAAACACTGCACTTGTCAAGTTTATCCACCGACGATTTGTTATTAACTAGGAGTCTTTGTAGGTTTAATGGATTAGTCATAATAACATTAAATTCATACCCTTTAAAATGTTCTGGGATTTTTTCTGAAAGATTATTAACAAAATCTAATCTATGCCAAATTGTTTTAACTGATTTTGTTTCACAATAAAAATATTTTTTGAGTTGTTTAATTTTTTTCTTTCTTATTAAGTTATTAATTAGTTGTTCATTATAACCATTATTAGTTGCTATAGTTTTTATTGTATTTAATTCTATATTGAAATTATTTTCGTTAAGTGGAATATGTATAAGGCGGTGGATTAAAGAATGAAAAGTACTGTTTTTTATTTTGTAATGAGTATTAGAACTACTAGGGATGATTATATCGGTAAAACTATCTTTTCGGTAAATTTTATACTTCACTTTTTATTTTTATCGTTAGATGTACATTTCGAGACATAAAGTGCTCATTATCAATAACAAACTGTCAGTTTGTTATTGATAATGAGCACTTTGTGCCCCGAAATGTACATCTAACGATAAAAATAAAAAGTGAAGTAAGGAATAACAGTCTTTTTTTAGTATAATAATCACTTCACGTAAACTCAAAAACTGGTTGGCCAGTTCACCGGCAATGATCTACCGATCCACCGATTATTGTAATAATGTGCTGGACAAATATTTAAAGCGATTCGTTTTTGTTTTATACACTCATCTTTGGGGGCCCGCCGTGGCCGAGCGGTTACGGAGGTGATATGGGTTCGATTCCCAGTGGAGGCGAGTAATTTTTCTAACGAAAAATACTCGTCTCCGGTTCCATGGATGTGTGTGAATGTGTTGTGACGTCCAAATATATAGTTGTATGTTATACTTAATAATAAGTTAATTAACAAATGTATACAAAATAACAATTGATGATGGCTAATTAATAGACCAGTAACAAAGGCCAGGCAAAAGCCAAAAAATAAAACACTCAACTTTCGTTTTTTTATGAAAACATACAAATTTATGCACATCATTGAAATGCATTTTAAATTCTGATTTCAACGATATGCCACACGCAAGCTGTTGTTTTATTGTTATTGTTGTTGTTCAAGTTGCCATGGCAACTAAACAATATCAGATTGCTTGAATAGTTGAAATAAATAGTTTTTGTGGGCATTGCGCGATTGTTTCCATGGCAACATACCATAAATATAATACATTTTTTAATAGTTAACATGTGGCACATCATTGAAATCACCGTAAAAATAGCTGTTCAGTGGTATGCATATTTTCATATGCGTTCATAAGAAAAACAAAAGTTGTGTCTGGAAAAACAAAAACTAATCGCTTTGCAGTTTTATAACTTATTTCATAAGTCGAGTCATAAAAAGTTGGTCTAAGGAAGGTGATATAAATTTGAAATAAGAGCAAAAATACCGGAGGTATAGGCAAATTTTAAATATCGCAAACTTCAGTATTTTTCAAATTACATCGAAACATTTGAAGATATTTAAAATTTAAAAGCAGATCATTAGTAAGCACTAAAATTAGCAAATTTGCCCCCATTTAACCGATTCTCTATCTCTTCAAACAAGCGAGATACTTATAGTGCCTCTTGAAAAATATATTGATTTGCTGATAGCTTAAAATTAATCTTTATATTAAACTTAAATTTATATAAAATATAACCGTCTCTTTTGCTCATTTATATAATTTTTTTGGTAACTATGTTATAAACATAAAATAAAAATGTTATATGACTTGAACCGAATGTTATACGGGTGTGTCAAAATCAACGGACATGCTTAAATGGGTAGAATTTAGACTATCAACGAAACACAATATAAAAAATATTTATTTTTATTTTGACCCTGTCTTAACCAACAGAGCTGTTGAATCTAAAAGAAGTGACCCCCTAAATCTAAATAATCCTATACACATTTTCAAAAATACTTTTATATGACATCTAACGAAGTGGCTAGAAACTGATATTGTCGAATTTTCAGCACAATATTGAGGTACATCTTATGATTTCATAATGTTAATTTCTATGAAGAGACCCAAATTTTCAATCTAGTAACGCGTGATGTGTCGCCCTGGTTACCTAAGTAACATATTTTAAAAGTGTCAAGGTTTGAAGAATGATAACTTTTAATCTCATCTCATCTCGTCTTATCTACGGGGCAGCTGAACAGAATGCTGCCATAGCCGTCAGACTTTACGCTAGGCGGTACCCTGATAGAAAACATCCCAGCGTTAATTAATTTAAAATGTTAGACCAACGGCTGAGAAACAACCGAGATTCTCTTCCAAGCTTAAACACAAAGATTCAAGATTTATTGCTACAATCCAGCGAATGGTCTCTGTATAAGGACAGCCTTTAAGAAGGCTGTTAGACAGGCAAAGAGGGCCTCTTGGAGAACATTTTGCAACAAAATTGAGGAAACCTTCGAGGCCAGTCGGCTCAGAAAGATACTATCGGGAAACCCAGCTATCCCGGGTTTTCTCATGAAGCAGGGTGGTACTGGACCACTTCATGCGAGGAAACCCTAACGGCGCTGATGAATACCTACTGTCCCTCCGACTCTGGCGGGAAAGGGGGTCGCCCGGCACCCAGGAGGAGCTGCCCCATATTTGATATCTTGAGTGAGCATAAACTGGCTTGGAGTGTGAAAAGCTTCAAGCCTTTTAAAGCTGCAGGCCCTGATGGGATCATTCCTGCTGAATTACAGATAGCCTCAGATATTATAAATCCCTGGTTGGAAGTAACATTTCAAGCCTGCCTAACTCTATTGTACATCCCTCAGAGATGGAAAGAGACAAATGTGGTGTTCATACCCAAAGCAGGGAAAATATCTCACTCAACACTGAAGGACTATAGCCCAATCAGCGTATCGCCCTTCTTACTCAAGACGTTGGTGAGACTAGTTGAATACATAAAGGAACGCATCAATCCAAACCTTTGGTCAACTAGCCAACACGCTTATACTAAGGGCAGATCAGTGGACACGGCGCTGTACGCCCTCATAAGCCAGGTTGAGAAGTCTATGTGCAATAAGGAGTTTACGTTGGCGGTATTTCTGGATACCGAAAAAATATCAAATATCAAATATCAAAATTGAATTTGTGTTCAATTTTGATATTTGTTTTCTGGTTTCACAAACAGAGTTCTGCTCGCTCGTGGACGAAACAGTGACCTGTATATGCACTTTGTGCATTCGTGTCACTGACGATGCCACTATGAAGCATTAGATGGCGTTAGCTATCGAAATCATTAATAATTTTCACATATTGGCTTGAAATAGTCAGAAATGTTCAGTATTCTTCAGCACTGGGTCGGGACCACACTGAAGAGAACCTTGAAGTCCGAAACGCGTCTGTGGGTACCTGGTGCCGGAATACTGAACACAAATTTAAAAGATATTATTGCTGTTGTTGTTAATAATTAAAAATACAATTGAAAAATAACTGAATCCCAGGTAACTTTTATTTTATATTTATTGATATTTACCTACAGCTTTTTTAGTTGTTTATTTTCTAATTATTGATACAAAGCACTAGAAATATCAAAAATGTGATTTTTTTCCGAATTTTTTATAAAATAATAAATAAATACAACTAACAGTTCACTAATTCGATATCATTAAATGAGGAAAACAATCTTCTTTTTATTAGTGTCATTATAAACCCTCTAAGTTAAAATACGGAGCAGCAATCTGCAAAAAACGTTGTCCCCATGTTAATTGCCTATGTTCGGTTTAGGAACATTCACCCGGTATATACCCTGTTTACAACATTTAAGTATTTCACGCACACACACACACATATACTTACAAGATTGACTATCAACCAAATTATAGTCTCCAGAAACTGAACCAAATCTTTAATACCATCGAAAATAATAATTTCAACAATAAACAAACTATTTACCATAGTGAACATACCCATGAAGAAAAAGTCCCAACCAAAAACTTCGTTAAAATAATCAATTAAATCCCACAGTGCTACAAATATCGAAGAAAGTGTTTTAAAATGATTTTTGTTATATTTTTTACCGAACTTTGAAATTATTGTGTTAGATAACTTTAAGCGTTTTTTAATTAAAACTAAAAGAAAGATGTGCAAACCTGTCGTTGAGGTAAAGATTAATGAGTGAATATAAATATTGATAGTGTAAAAGTCTATGAATTCAAGATAAAATATATCCCAAGCATAAGCGTCCATGGAGATGCAAAATATTAGTATTAAAAAGGAGATGAAATATTTTAAATAAAAGTACTTAATTTTATAAGACCCTTTATGTTTCAGTTTGTATAAATTATAATCAATAAAAAGTATGGATTCTGAGATTTTTTGAAATCTCTTTGTATTTTTTCGTGAGGACTTAAAAATTAAGGTTATGTCAAAAATAGTCATGATAAGAAATAGGATTGCTGATAAGTAAAGGTATACGGGATCTTCTTTAGCGTATAAAAGGTAGTTTATATAGAGGCCTATTGTATTAGACGACCCTAAAAAAAATAAGTTAATTAAAGGAATTACGTTTGTTGTTTCAAATTTGTTTAGTTTCTCATTGTAAAATGGGACGATTGAGAAATATTTGAGTATTTTAAGAGGAATGAGAAAATCCTCCATACTCTATCAACATGATTTCTTCTATTTGTAATTTATATGAGATAAGTTTATTCTTAAATTTGAAATACTTGTTTTCTGTATTATCTATTGTGTAGAATCAAAACAAAAATAACTATAATTTTCAGTAATGAAAAATCAAATCTTATATACTTTTAAGGTAAATACTATTTTAGTGGGTATTATTATAAAATGATGTAGTGAAATATATCGTTTTATTCGGTTTTAGTTACTTTATCAACATTATTATTTTTTTGTTTGTCTGTAATTAAGTTTTTATTGTATGCTTAATGAATGTATCTTGTGTACACACATTCGAATAACCAAGTATATATACTTTTTTTATAGGATTTGCTAATGATCTGATTGCTGCTAAAGGAAAATTGATTGCGTGTTAAATATTCGTATTGTTTTTTTTATTATGAGTAATCTGGTCAGTAATTAAGAACACTGATTTATTTTTACATACATATATAATATGGCTAATGGGGTTATTAAGGTACTGTATCATTATTTAGTCATTATTTGTGCGATTCATTACTAAAAACTTGATGTTTCTTTGATAATTGCCTAAGTAGGGAATAATTTCTTTATGAAAGATACATTTTTAGAATACATTCTTAGTGTTGAAAAAAAAACTTATACAAAGTTTTCTTACAACCTTTCCAAGCGTATTTGTTTGACTGTGAAACGATGGATTCCATCAAGCTAGGGACTTTGCTGTAGGTTTTGTTTTTATACAGGGTGCGGCAGCTTGCAGTACCACATTTAATGGGCACTTAAAACGAAACGATACAAGATACTAACATTACTAAAGTATTTCTGAAAAGTAATTGTTATTAAGGTTATGTATTTACTTTAGCTTCATATTTTCACGACAGATGGCTGCCGTTATAATTTATAACCTTAAGAAGTATAGAAGATAATATTTCCTAGTCCTCGAAATTAGAAATAAACGAATGTTTGCTATTTTTGTTTGTGGGGCTACCTCTAAGCTCAGGGCTACACTAAAACTTCAGAATAACTGACGCTTTGAGTATAGAAGTAATATAGACGTAACGCCTCATACTGGGTTTGATTCCCTAAAATGTGGCCATAAGTCTCTAAATCGAAGTTTTACTTTCGAAACTTTGAAGTACATAAATACATAGTTAGGTTGGTATCTGGACTGCTAGAAACGGCCATTATTAGGGGTCTAAAGAGGTACCTGGCTTTGAAAATTAATTTTGACTTAAGCGTCCTATGCGTAACATCGAGTGCTTGTTTCAAACGGAAGAAAACGCAATTATTAAAAGTGCCTAATTTCTTTGAATTTTTTAATATTTTAATTTTGTGAAATGGAATCATCAACTACAAGTATGTATATTGCAACTATGATAACAAATTTAAATAAAATTAGTTAGTTATTAGGTTATTAGAACTTTTAGTATATCGTGTTTTATCTTTTTAAATTAAAATCGGAAACATTAAAATATGCAAAAGTCAAAAGTCAGACGATATCCCACTCTAAAATATTTTTTCCCGTATTGCTCAAACCTTTCTTGATTATTTAAAACAAAGTAACTTGCACATTTTTAAAAATTAATTTGTTTGATCAAAAATCTAAAAATAATCTTTTTCTTTATAAAAATCTACATGGAAGTTTTTAAAGTCGCTGGTTTTGATATTATTTTTTGTAAAAACAAAACGACGAAGTCAATTTCGAGGACATAAAATTAAAAAAAAAAACATCCGATTTTTATTAAAATTGCTATATTCCTTTTCTAAAAAATGATATTAAATTAAAAACCACCAACCTGTAAAATATCCATATATACATTTTTATTGAAATCGGTTGAATTTTGTATTTTATGTCCGCCATATTGGACTCGCCATGTTTTTACAAAAAATAATATCAAATTCGGAACCAGCGATCTTCAAAAAAACCCGTATAACAATTTTTTTTATCAAAATCCGATAATAATATCATATTTAAGATCGGTGATCGGTATAGGTTTTTAGAAAGATTAAATTACGTTTTCGACGTTTGGCCACGTTTTGGGGAATGCTGTGTCAACCTTTTGGATAGCACCGCATTAACGAGATTGTAGCACAGAAACATTTGCAAGAATGGTCGCCTAGATGTAGCTAATATCGTATTTTTTTACTAGCATTGGTGCAATAAATGATCGAAAGATTAGTGGTCATTCGACAAGGACCGTTTATTATCCCCAATGTATTTATTAACCTTTGCGTTAGATAACCACGGAGACGTACCGGGTGTTTGATTAAGCGTGGCCATCGGCTGTATCTCAGAAACTATACATCGTAGCAAGTTGGGGTAAAAAAATTCCCTGTTAACGTGGTCAAAAGAAATCGCTGAAAATTATTTTTAAAGATTAAAAGATTAAAACAATTTTTATCGAATAAATGCCAAATTAAGCTATGTAAAAAGTATAAAAATCTTGATCTACGGTAAATTGTACCTAACTTTAACTATCTTCTCGTTTTTTTTATGTCTCACATAAGATGCACGGGAGAACGAAAATTTCTAATTATTTAAATGCCTGTAACTTGTGATTGGTTAAACTGAATTTTATAAACTTGGGCTTATTTGATAGATAATTGAATGCACTTTAAAACATAATTCACTGTGATTTATTTTAGTTTCGATATTAAGCGCCAGAGGATACGACTGAGACAATCACCGTATATTCTCCATTTTCTTTAAATTTTCAAATTGGAAGGTATACGTAGAAATAGAAAATCTTAAATACTGAAAATTAGAAGGTATACGTAGAAATAGAAAATCTTAAAGACCGAAAATTTGTCTCGGGTCGCTGCGCAACCCTCGACAAATTTTCTCTTGAGACTTTTCTAAACTCGAAATTTTACTTCATGACATGACATGACATTTGATATTGATATTTGATATTTGCCGTATTTTGACAGATAGACTTTCTTTACATTTTATTGAAAATATCTTTAATCGCCCGCTCTGTGTGTCCTACCGACTCGTTCACATTTTTGGATTTTTGTGTATAGCTCTCCCTCTCTCTGCGTGTGTGCAGACCCACGACTTGGTTTTGATTATATACATTTTAAATCAAAATCTTGCACGTTGAACTTAAATGTTGATGGTCAAAATTTATAAAATGCCGTTTCCACGGTATTTAAGATTTTCTATTTGTGTCTTGATTTTCGTTCATTTAATGGTCAAAAATTGATTATCAAAAAGTTAGTTAATTTTTATCATTTTTGTCGATTAACTTATTTCAAATCACTTCTGAACTTAGAAAGATAAAAATAGTACAGCGCGCTCATAAAAACAAGCATCGATATTTTTTTATACGAGGCATTCAGATCTGCAAAAAGAAAAAATCAGAAAAAATACAGTTTGCCGATTACGCGAAATGCAACTGACTGACTCCAAAAATAAACATTACAATTTCATGTTTATTAAGTGCTTATTTAATCGTAGATATAATTTGTAATGTTTTTTGTACATATTTCTCTTAGCTCGGCACAAAAATGTAGTTAAAAATATGGCTATTTGCTCCGAGAGACCGCCACTTCCTTATAAACGGTTGTCTGTTCTTTAGTACTCTGTGTCTTACTCCACTAAACGGAAATCTTAACAAACTGGTATTTATTTTTAACAAAATCTGAAAAGTTAATAATATATGGGATGCCTGCAGTTTATATTTGAATTTTCTTTTGTATTTTTTAATATTAAGTCATTAATTTTTAGGAAAATAAAATCAAAACCTAAAAATGTATAAACATATAAATTTCATTTTGGGTCATATAAATAAAATACAAGATGAATGGATGAGGGCAAAGTTTTCAGTAACCCGATTCGTTAATTAATTTTGAGAAACCAATCCAAATATGGTTTTTCATTAACGCTCACGTGGTCATTGAAATTCTAAATATGTGATCATTGGTATTAACAACCGGCTAAACATTACAAATGTTTGTGTTATTATGATAGTCGATTGTTAATTGTAAATATTTGACATCAAATATTAAAAACAACTTATTAATATCCATTAACAATAATTACACAGTTAGAATCAACAAATTCTGAATTAACATATGAAAACAAAACTGAAAAATTTGCGTGAAAGAAAAAATACATCGTGCCTAAATACTTACTTACAGTAAGGTCGAGAATCTAGTTTATGGCTTTTTTTTCGACAATTGTCCCGGGTGTTTGATTAAGCGTGGCCACCGACTATATCTCAGAAACTATGAAACGTAGCATATTGGGTAAAAAATTGCAGAGTACAGGGTGGGCCATCTAGTGGTTTCTTTTTAAATCATAGGTTATTTTGACACTGACATTTTTTTCTTGCTCGTAATCTTGACAAAAAGTCGGTATTATTCCTCCGCGGTACGAAATGAGTCGCTTTACGCTTGAACAACGTTGGGAAATATTGCAAACTTATTTCCAAAGTAAGTGCTGTGTAGCCCAAACAGTGCGTTTGTTGAAAAGAAGTTTTGGCCGAAATGAATCACCCACCGCGCCTGCTGTACACAAGTTTGTGCAAAAAGTTCATGAGACTGGCATGCTAGTGGACAACACTCATGGTCCTCGTTCTCGTACGGTGCGCACAGGCGAGAATGTGGCTGCTGTAACCGAGAGTGTGGATTGAGTGTCATCCACGGACATCAACTCCGCCGTCGATCTCAACAGCTCAACATTGCACGCACTAGCCTGAGGAGAATTCTGCACAAAGATCTCGGATTATTCGCTTCCAAGGTCCAATTGACTCAGCAATTGAAGGCGCATGACCATCCGCTTCGTTATCGCTTCGCAGTTTGGGCCTTAGAGCAGCTTGAATTGAACAACGATTTTGGGCGAAAAATCATATTTTCTGACGAGGCTCATTTTCATCTTGGCGGCTACGTTAACAAACAAAATTGCCGCATCTGGGGCTCGGAAAACCCGCACGTTATTGTCGTGAAGCCAATGCATCCCCGGAGAGTGACAGTTTGGTGCGGATTGTGGAGTGGTGGCATCATTGGACCATTTTTCTTCGAAAATGGGGCTGGAAACAGCGTTTTGGTCAACGGTGAGCATTACAGAGCCATGTAATCCGACTTTTTTTTATGAAATGGACTTGGACTTGGATGACCTCTGGTTCATGTAGGATAGCGCGCCATGCCACACGGCCCATGCCACACGCGATCTTTTGCGCACTAAATTCCCAAATCGTGTTATCAGCCATCTTGGCGATGTCAATTGGCCGGTTCGGAGCTGCGATTAACCCCTTTGGATTATTTTTTGTAGGGAACCGTGAAGGACCGATGTTATGCCAACAATCCAGAAACGATTCAAGCACTTCAGGCCAATATAATCCAAGCAATCTGTGAGCTACAGCTCGAAACCATCAACAAGATCTTGGAAAATTGGAGTGACAGAATGCGCTACCGCGAAGCCAGCCGAGGCAACCACTTGATCGAAGTTGTTTTCCATAATTAATGGGAATGTTTGCTCTTACTAATAAAGCAATAATACATGGAAAAAAAATTAATTTTGTTCATTTTATTGCATTTAAAAAAAAAAACACTAGATGGCCCACCCGTTAAAAGTGGTCAAAAGAAATCAATAAAAATTAGTTTTAAGTCTTTACCTTCTCCGCTAGGGGACGTAACATCTATCGCTAAGTACAAATACAGATTTTAATCAATAAACTGCTAAATTGATCTAGGTTAAAAATATACAAATCGTAATCTACGCTGAATTACCCTCAATCTTAACTACTCACTTATTTCATTATCTGGCACATATGAAGCAGGGGAGAGCGGGAAAGTGTGATCATTAAACTGCGTGTAACTTTTGTTAGGATTAACCGAAATTAATCAAGTTAGTCTCATTTGATAAGTAATTGAAAGCACTTTAAATCACTGTTTTCTTTCGTTTACTTTAGTTCTTATAGAAAGCGCCAGAGGGCGTTTTTTGAACAACCACCATATTTTCTAGATTTTTTTGAAAATTTTAAATTGTAAACTATAGTTCTCCTACGCTAGTTTATTACAGGAAGGAATACTGAGAAAAGTGGTGAAAACCCCATTCCGATATCTTTATCCTAACCAAAGATATAGTAAAAAGGTTGGTAGATTTGCCAATTTTTAACCGCGCAAGTTAAGACGACACTCAAGGTTGCTGCCCACAACAATACGACGTACTACGTACCATCATTACAACCGTCAGCATTTTTGCTATCAAATAAAGAATTATATATTTTGTGATTATGAATAATAAAAGTTAGTCTTGAGAAGTAATTCATTCTTGCAGTTACTTATTTCAAACTCGCTCTCAAAGATTTTTTACTTTTAAAAAAATCAAACGGCAATTAACTAACCAAAACTGGCGCAGTCGGTAGGATTGTTGAAACAGATCAATCGGTTAGTTCGGTTAATTCGACAAACGAATCGTCGAAACAGTTCAATCGTGAATCTGGTCCGTTAATCAGTTCGACGAACGATCCGCAAAACAAACATTTCGGAGTGTTAGAAATCTTCAAAGGACAAGAATCGCCGGAAGTACCTACATCCGAAAAGATAGGGATATCGCGAAGGAGAGTTTAGGATTAGGAAGACCTGGAATTCCAGACACACATCGCTGGTTTCTAGAGGCATTAGGATAAGAAACAAAAACAAACAAAACAATGAAGAAATCCTTAATTACAATAATCCTATTGTAAGTTAATTTTTCATTTACATTGGATACTTGCTTTTCTTTAGCATTTAATCTCAACAATAATTTTAACAAAAATAATTTAAAGCTCAAAATAATTTTAACAAAAATAATTTTAAGATCAAAATAATTTTAAGTTCAAAATGTTAATGATCCGATAAATATCTACTTGCTTGATACGATTTTCAGTAAACTCAAAAACCGTGCAGCTGATTTAATTGGCACACGAGCCGAACTTAATAATTGGCAACTTATTAAAAATGCATTAAATCAGATATTTTCCGATCAAAAAGGCACAGATTGTCTTATACAGGATTTAATTTCAATTAAACCACAAAAAAATGAAACACCCTCACAGTTTGGCATGAGAATTCAGGACGCACGAAGTCTTCTTTTTGCTAAATTAAATACAACAATTCAAGATGTTAATGAAAGAATGATAAAAATCACACATAATGATGATTTCGCATTAAAAACATTTATCAATGGCCTACAATATCAAATGCAATTGATAGTTAGATTAAAAAATCCAAATTATTTAGTTTAGGACAAAACCAAAATTTACAAAACCCCTTATACAAATCACAAAACAGAAATCAAAATTTTACTAACCAAAGAAATCAAAATATACAAAGAACAAATTTGCCTAGATTTAATTAGTTTCACCCATTTCAAAGACAAACATTTAATAATTATCAACATCCAAGAAATAATAATCAACCACCAAATTTTTATAATTTTAATCAACCAATGAGAGAAATTCAATTTCAATCACATGATTTTAACCAATATCCACCAATCAAAAACTTTAATCAAAATCAAAATTTACCTGTTAATAGATTTATCAATTTTCAAAAAAGCTCTATGACAAGAAATTTAAATCAAAGAAAATTTACACCAGAAGCGATGGATACTTCTACATTAAGAACTAGACATGAACCAAATCATACATAAAGACTATTTTCTCACGAAATTGAAAACCCAATTGAACAATTCTATGATCAAGATTATCCAACGAATATCTAAAATTCTGAAAACTATTTTGAAAATAATAATCAATCTTATGACCAAACTCAACAATTTCAGATCGATGTCAACATTCCTGAATACAATCCAAATATTGCACAACAAAATGAAAACTTTAACGATAACCAAAAAAATATTTACAATGAAAATTTTCGAGTAACTTGCCTTCAAGAAAACAACATATAATAAATATAAATAATTTAAATTCAAATCTACCATTTATTAACATTCTCGGAATGAATGCAAAATTTTTAATTGATACAGGAAGTTCTAGAAGTTTAATTGATCCAAAAATTTGCTTACAAATATTTTAAAAATTGAATCAAAAAACAACCATTTTACATTTAGACAGCCCATGCAATAACTAAGCAGGACGAAGTTGCAATAATTCAATTATTCAGAATTTTTCAAACTGACCAATATCATAAATTTTATCTTTTTAAATTTTCACCAAATTTTGATGGACTTATAGGTATTAACACAATTACATGCTAATTTGAACATACAAACTAGACAATTGATTACTCCAAATGTAAAAATTCCCATTATTTACGAAAAAAATATAAATAAAAATAATGAAGACAGTTATAATAATACCCCCTCGAGAACACAAAATTTCAAAAATCCCTATTAAATTAGAAAATGGAATAGGAATATTAAATTATATAAATTTTGGAAACAATGTAGAAATGCCCAAATCATTAGTTAATGTAGAGAATAATTATGCAATAACTTGTATCACTAATTCAGGAGTAAAAAAAAAAATACAATAACTTCTCCTTTCGATATTGAAAAATTAGATATTCTCAAAGTGAATTTTTTTAGACAAAATGGACACAAACGAAATAGAAATTAATTCATATCAAGATAATATTCTTGAATCAAATTTAAAGAAGTTAAGATTAAACCACTGTAACTCGGAAGAGCGAGACTTAATTAGAAAACGTTGTTTTGAATATCGTGATATTTTTTATTCAGAAGACATTCCATTAACCTTCTCTAATAAAATAAGACATGAAAGTAAATTGACAGACGATACACCTATTTGCACTAAAAGTTACAGATATCCTCAAATCCATAAAGCTGAAGTTAAAGATCAAATTAAAAAACTTTTAAAGCAAGGCATAATTCAAAATTCGACATCCCCATGGTCCCAATATGGATCGTCCCAAAAAAACCTGACGCTAGTGGTAAACGAAAATGGCGTATGGTAATAGAATTTCGAAATTTAAATTCAAAAACCATTGATGACAAATATCCAATTCCCAATATAACGAATATTCTTGATAAACTAGGTCGAAGCCAATATTTTACTACATTAGATCTTGCAAATGGATTTTACCAAATTGAAATGGATCCGAAAGATATTTCAAAAGCAGCTTTCTCAACAGAAAATGGACATTATGAATATGAAAGAATGCCATTCGGATTAAAAAACGCACCCTCCACATTTTAAAGAGTTATGGACAATATTCTTAGAGGTTTGCAGAATAAAATTTGTTCAGTTTACTTAGATGACATAGTAATTTTTAGTACATCCTTACAAAAACACAATTGTAATCTTAGAAAAAAATTTCAATAGACTACGAGGGTCAAATTTTAAAGTTCAACTTGATAACTGTGAATTTTTGAAAAAAGAAGTTCAATATTTAGGACATGTAATAACCCCAATAGGAATAAAACCAAACCCTGATAAAATTTTATCAATAAAAACTTTTCCAATTCCTCAGACTCAAAAAGAAATAAAATCATTTTTATGTTTAGTAGGTTACTACAGACGTTTCATAAATAATTTCGCTAAAATCACAAAACCAATGACACTTTGTTTAAAGAAAGATTCAAAAGTTATTCATACACCTGAATTTATATCCGCATTCGAACACTGTAAACAACTTTTAATTAATCCACCAATACTCCAATACCCAGACTTTGATAAACCGTTTGTATTAACAACAGACGCAAGTGATTATGCACTAGGAGCAGTTTTATCACAAGGTGATATTCCAAATGACAAACGTATTGCTTATGCATCGAGAACATTAAATGACAGTGAAACAAATTATTTGACAATAGAAAAAGAGTTACTAGCAATAGTTTGGGCTTGTAAATATTTCCGACCATATCTTTTCGGAAGACCTTTTAAAATTTAACCTGGCTTTTTAATTTGAAAGAACCAAACAGTAAATTAATCCGCTGGAGATTGAGACTCGAAGAATTCGATTATGAAATACATTCCAAAAATGGTAAACAAAATACTAACGCAGACGCGCTTTCTCGAATAAAATTAAACGCAATAGAAACTGAAAGTTTAACAAACAACCCTGGAGAAATAAATGAAGAAATCTTAGAATATGTAAGAAATCTTGCTGAAAATTTTAATGAAAATTATCCTCAACCAACTACAAGTAAATCAATAAATAATCCAAAATTTCAAATTTTACAAGATATTAAAGTTAAGCCACCTGACCAATCCCAAGAAAATTTTGAAGAATTAACTTTACAATCAACACCACAGTCTGTTACTAACGACATAAGTGTAAATGCCGGAATAACTATTTTAGACGATATAATAAATAACAAAACCAATCAAATTTTAATAATGAAACATCCATATAATAAATTATACGTAAAACAAGAAATATTTGCAAATCATAAAATTTTAAACGTTAAAATTCCTGATTCAAACAATAAAAAAATAATCCTGGAATTATTAAAAAACTATACAACGGATAAGAAAATATTTTAATTATTCTTTTATGATGACGCTATGTATCAAAATTTTAATGAAGTTTATTTACAGAATTTTTATGAAAAGGGTTTAAAGTTAATAAAATGCACAAAATTAATAAACACAATAAAAGATGAAGAAGAACAATTAATGTTAATAAATCATCAGCATGAATGAAAAAAGAAACTACTATTGGCCGTCAATGAAAAATAATATAGCAAACTTTATTAATGATTGTAATATTTGTCAAACATCTAAATATTCCAGAAAACCCCCGTATACCTCAATTGTTTTAACAGAAGGAAAACCATTCCAACTTTTACATATAGATATTTTTAAATTTGACAATCAGAATTTTCTAACCATTATTGATGCTTTCTCTAAGTTAAGACAAGCTATACCGATTCAAAGTAAAACAGGAATTCAAATTTGTAATGCTTTATTAAATTACTTTTTTATTTTATGGAATACCAGAAAAAATAGTAATTGATAATGGCACCGAGTTTAAAAATGAAACTGTGCAGGAATTGCTAAAATCTCACAAAGTTAAAATTTATTTTACTACACCCCTTCGCCATGAATCTAATGCACCTATTGAAAGATTTCACTCAACATTAATTGAACATTTAAGAATTCTATTGATATTTTCATGAAATTCGCAATCATTGCATATAATAGCACAATTCATTCATCAACAAATTTTACACCCTTAGAACTCACACTCGGACATACAAATTCTCGAGATCCTTGTGACTTAATTGAAAAATAATTGTATTCAGACTATGTAGCAACACACAATGATAAAATAAAACATGTTTATAAAAACATTTTACAAAACTAGAAGACGATAAAATAAAAGTATCATAAAAACGAAATATTAAAGGCCCTGATCAATATCAATTTAAAATCGGACAAACAGTATATAAAAAGAAAGATAGAAGAAATAAAAAAAGAAAATAAATTTTCAGGACCATATGAATTAATCGAAATATGAGAACATAATAAAGTCAAAATCAAAAATAATTCAAATAATAAGTATGAAATTATTCATATTAAAGAATTAAAAACACCGACATTTTATAATCTAAACGATAATCCTGAATTGTTACCGTTAAAATTAGGCACTGCTCAAAATATAATCGACAATCGGTCCTTCATTCAAATTTTCGATATTTCCAATATAATTGATGAATTCCATTCAATACAAAATCAATATCATAAACTAAAATCAATATTTGAAAATTCAACAGCTCATAAAAGAGAATTTTATAATTCATACAATGTTATATCTAACATTGAACAAACTATTATCAAACAGATAAATCAAATAAACCCTACACTGAATAAACGAACAAAAAGAGGTTTAGAATTTTGATTATTGATCCTAATCCGTCTAATTAGGATCAATAATCAAAATTCTAACAGGAAATTTAGACCAAAATGACGCTAAAAGATATGATAATGCTATTACAGCAATAATTAAAAATCAAGGACAGATAAAAATAATAGTAAAAGATCAAATTACAATACTGCATTCAGCAATTGAAACATTCAAAAACAACACAAAAAATTGGCTCATAATCAACAAAGATTAGAGGCTCGTCTTATGCAAGTGGAACAAGCAGTAAAAACAAAAACACTAGAAAATACGGATATGTACGAATTTATTTTATTCCATATAGTTACAGCTCAGATTCTATCATCAAGACAGATAATACAAAATATATTAGAAAAATTAGAAACAACGATCACCTTTTCCAAATTGAATAAAATTCATAATTCAATTTTAGAACCTTTAGAATTATTACATGAACTATAAACTATTAATAAAAATCTTGACCAAAACAAATTGCCATTTGAAGCAAAACTTGAAAATATATTATTATTTGAAAAAATATTGAAAATCCAAAGTTATGCTAAAGGGAATCAAATTGTAATAATTATCCAAATTCCAATAACCGAACCAAGAATAAATAATTATTTTCACTTATATCCTTTACCAACACCATCCGAAAATCAATTTAAAATAATCCCTCCTAAATCAAAATATCTTATCCTACATGATAATACGTACTCACAAATGAAGGAGCCATGTGAAGAAATCACCGCTAAAGAATTTCTATGCTACAAATCAAATTACGAAAAGATTAACGAAAACTCGCCCTGCGAAATTCAAATAATCAAATCTTCTGATAATCTGAAAAATTGTCAACAAATATTAACACATTTAAATTCAACACGAATTCAAAAATTAGAAGATAATAAATGGATTATAATAACACCCATGGAAAAAATAGCAGTACAAACATATGGAAAAACAACAGAAAATATCCCCATCAAAGGAACATATCTACTGGAACTTGATCCACCATGTCAAATTAATTTTGACAAAACAAGATTAAAAGTGTATAAAAATTTAAAAACAAATTTTAAAGAAATTAATCTACCTAAACTAGTGTTTAACCATCAACGAATATCAGAAAAGGAATTAAAACTGAAGCCTATAAAATTAGAAAGTTTAAACTTGGACAATATTGATAACCTTCAACATTTATTAAATAATCAAAATGAAGCTATTTATAAAGTGACAAATGAACAATTATTAAACTACAAAATGAGCATATGGACTATAATTATCTATATCATTCTCGGAGTAATAATACTGTTCCTGATCTACAAGATGATCAAGAAATGGAAATCCAGAAAAACCAACACATTGGAACCAATCCAGAAAGAAAACATCATCATTTAATCTCGCCTTCCCGGAAAGCTCGAACTTCGCCCGGAGGAGTTAAGACGACACTCAAGGTTGCTGCCCACAACAATACGACGTACTACCAAGGGTAGACAATGCTTATGGGAGAACTGGATTCTGAGTTTTCGAGGATAGAAAAGGAGAGACTGTGGTCGGGAAGTGGGTCCATCTATTTATGAACAGAGTAAACGTGAAAATATTCTAGAGAAAACTGCTCCGGTTCCGTCTACACACATACGCACACAAACGCGCTCGCTCTTATTTTCTCGTGTAATTTGATCCCGTCTACACCACTTGTACGATGATAAATTGGATGACCTTCAGAAAAATTAAAGTATTCCGAAACACTTCTTTTATTTTCAGCGTGCTCGAAATTATGGACTTTAGGAATCAGATATATTTAAAAAAAGATAAATAAACCTAAAATTAAACTAAAAATAAAAGAATAAAATTCAATGAGTTTACACAAAAGTAAATGAAATCTATCTCAGTTTGCCAGAATTCATTTAATATTATATTTATTTTGATTAGTTTTTTTTTCTTCATAAATTCAATAAAAACAAATAAAACCAAATTTGGAAAATAATTTATATTATTGATGTACTGAATACACTACATTTTCAGATATTCGTCGTTTTTGAAAAAAGTTTAAATCTAACCTTTAAACGAGTCTTTAATGCATGAAGTGAAATTTCGACTTTAGAAAAGCCTGAAAAATTATCTTTATGGGCTATATAAATTTATTATCACCACAAAAAGTCTATTCGAAAATAATCCTTTTAATTTAGGATTTCAAGCGTGTTTCAAATTATGAACTTTGGTAACACTGGTCTGCAAAAAAAAAAATTTTTTCGAGCCCTGACACCATTCCTGCTGATTCTTATGTAAAATGACCTCCTGAATCCGAATATGACCTCCGTTTTCCCCCATCGCCCACCGTTTTCGATGCAGGCCCCCCTACCTATTTTTATCACTTTTCGATAATTTGGAGGGATGAAAAGGATTATTTTAGCCTTTACATTTCTTCTGAGGGGCTAGAGAGGTGAAAAGTTCCAAAACATGAACATTTGTAGCAAGGAGGTAGATTTGGGGGGATTTGCCCCCTTAAATTGTAAAACAATCATTAAAAATTATCAATTTTTTCCGTTTTTTTCGCAGTTTTTTCACTTATTTTCTACATATTCCAGCTTCCATTCCCCCCCATCCTCTCCCAAACACCCCCAAATAATAAAAATATATTGCAACAATATATAGCAACAATAATAAAAATATATAGCAACAATAATAAAAATATATAGCAACAGTTCGGAAGATTCACTGTACCACGCTGGCGCTCTCAATACTCCCCCCGTTTCCCCCATCCATTGGAGGGGTGAAAAGGATTATTTTAGCTGTAAAGAATAATAAATAAAAAGTAAAATAATAAATGTAAAATAATAAATGTAAAGAATAATAAATAACTAAGATAAGTACCTTCATTTGGTGCTTGCTTTCCTTTTGTACCCTGAGGTAGAAGTTTCTCGTATCAAAAACCAGCAGTACTCTGCTAACATGCTCGCATTCCACTTCCCCGAAAATCTCCTCTCGAACTTAGAGATGTCTTGATGAAACCGTTCCCCGTGTTCATTCGAAAATTCCTGGGCAAACCTGTGCGCGCGAGGTACAGTGAATCTTCCGAACTGTTGCTATATATTTTTATTATTGTTGCTATATATTGTTGCTATATATTTTTATTGTTTGGGGGAGGATGAGGGGGGATGGAAGCTGGAATATGTAGAAAATAAGTGAAAAAACTGCGAAAAAAACGGAAAAATCGATCATTTTTAAGGATTTTTTTACAATTTAAGGGGGCAAATCCCCCCCCCCCAAATCTACCTCCTTGCTACAAATGTTCATGTTTTGGAACTTTTCACCTCTCTAGCCCCTCAGAAGAAACGTAAAGGCTAATATAATCCTTTTCATCCCTCCAAATTATCGAAAAGTGATAAAAATAGGTGGGGGGCCTCCCCCGAAAACGGTGGGCGATGGGGGAAAACGGGGGTCATATTCGGATTCGGGAGGTCATTTTACATAAGAAACAGCAGGAATGGTGTCAGGGCCGATTTTCATGTCAATTTACATTGAAATTAACAATTCTAAAATATGTAATGTATGTTATTCTTTATCTAAATTATCTTTGGTCAGTGAATACTTACCATTACTCATTTGTATCATGTTTATGTGATTTAAATGTTGATTTTGCTTTCAATACAAATGAGCATAATCGAGTAAGTATTCACTACAAGATAGAATTGTAATAGATAATTGTTTCTTAATTGTGATTGCTTTTCGGAGCCGAGCGGGCGGGCGCAGATAACTCTGGGAAAAACAAATAAGTTTACCCTAGCGTTATGCGTGCCCCTCCAGGAAAAATATTGTTTAACGAAGAAACGTTTTTCAAAAATACACAATTTTTGAGTCAGACCTATTGGTGACACTCGAAGCGTCAACTACTAGAGTTAATTAATTCGTGCTTAATAATATTTCATTTTCATTAACTGACTGTTACTCGTTATTCGTTAAACAATCATTTTAATATTCTAACAGTTGTAGTTATTGTGAAACAGTTTTTATAACTTTAATAAAAATGAATATATACATTCGTGGAAAAACGAATATAATTGGCCTTTGCTATTACATAAGTCACAGCCCAGAAAGAACCCTTAAATAAATAATTAATAACAATAACAAAAGTAAACTTTACAAATATATATTCAACGTTTGTGTTATTCTATATATTTAAAAAAATCGTTGCTAAAATGATTAGATTAATATATTATTGTTTCAAATATTTAAAATTTACATAAACAAACAAAGTTATTTTACAATAAAAAAATCTAAAATATATTTCCAACATTTTTAGTTATTATATATATTTTTAATAAAAACGTATTTAAAAATTAATAGATTTTTAATATATTTATATTATTAAACATTTTTTATTCAAAGTTACATAAATAAAAAAATCTTTTTACAATCAAAAAATTAATTTGGAGAATGTTTGATGGGTACTTTAATTGGAATTGGTAATAAAAAGAACGGAAATTATTTCAGTAAAATAGATAAATTATTTACGAATATACAAAACTAAATATATATAAATATACATACATATAAACATTTATGTATGCAAAATGTTAAACAAATATTAAAAACCTACATTAAATATACATATATACAAAAACTTAAAAATACGATATTAGAAATAAGAATTTATCACTATATTATTATATTAAAAATTTACAAATGCTGTACAATTTTCTTCTTTTATTAATAAAATTATAATGTAATTTCCATTTACATTTTTTAAATATACTACATTTTATTAATAAATCTATCATGTACTCTCTGTGTTCAAATGCGGATTTGATTTGACGCGCGAGCCAAGCGAGTCGCGCCCCAGCAAATTCAAATTATCATTCTTTTCAAAACTCGAAATTTCACTTCTACACTAACTTTTACACTAACTTCCAGTGAAATCTCCAACTACTTGGTTAGAGTGAAATAAATTTAGTATGTGAGTTATCAAATGTTCAAATTAGGGGAAATGTGCTATGATGGATACAACACCATTTATTTTTAATTTTGTTTAATATTATTTAATGTGTCAAATTGAACAGAACTACCCATTTGTTAAATCTTTAATCGTATTATTAATATAAAGAATTCCTGACTTTTCGTTAAAAAGACGGAATTTCCCTGACTTTTCCCGATGAATAAAATCCCCTGACGTTTTCCTTTCACATGAGTAAAATTTTGGACTATAGCAAAATGTTTTAAAATGGATTAGTACTAAATTTTAGGGGGTTTTTCGATCATTGGGTGAGGTTGAAGATTTATAAATAAAATTCCTTCTTCTTTATAATCTTTTATAAGTATTCATTTATATTTACTGAACACTTTTTGGTTAATTCGGAATTAGGGAATTCTGTCGGTATATATTCCAGTAATTAGCATAACACAATAACCATTGTCCCAATGCAGCCTCACGGGGGATCTCATAAATTTTAATCCGAAAAGTAGGTAACAATTTAGTGCCCGCTGAGTGTTGTCGGTGTTGGTCAAATGGCACACAATAAGCGTTTATAAAATTTTAATCGGAAAAGTACAAGTTGATCACGTAACAATCGTTCAAATTGAACGGATAATTATAGTAGTCAGTGCAAAAACCACAAATTTCTGAAACTGTGTCAATATTTATTAAAAGTATGGTTCATTTAATAAAATACGCATGGTGATTAAAATATATATATATATACTGTGTCCATTTTGGGATCTGACTTTTTCTTTTGCAGAATAAACACTCATGTTGAATTGAATTATAGCTTTGTGTTTTACACTGACTTTTCGTAGCAACTACTGTTTTGACGATTTTATTTTCGTATAATCGTTTACTATTTTCAAGCTATATTTCAAATGAAACTAATGAGAACTCAAAAATAATACCTCGAAAATACTATGAGTAGGTAAAGAAATGATTCTAATTTTATTGTAATCGTTTTGGTTCAATAAGCGATACAAACTCAAATTCAAATTACATGGGAAATTTTTACATGAAGCATACAATGCGCCGGGACACACAGTATATTTAAAACTATTTTAAAAACTTTCAAACGGTAAAAACTCAAAAACTAAAAAAAAAATTACTTAACCCTTGTCGATCAGTAGATTTGATCTAATCAATAGGATTGATCTGATTAGTTAATTAAAATGATAAGTTGATGTATTTGTTTTATTTTTTATCAAAAGTTAAATAGTTTAGTATTTTTCGTTTTTTGTATAAAATAAATAATACTTAATGAATTTTACAACGTTCACATATAATTTCATAAAATCTATTCTCTAATAACGCAGAAAAAAATATTGTAGAAGGAAACGCATGAATGAATATAAGACGCATCCTTAGCTCGTCAAAAGAAAGAAAAAAACGTGTTTTCAAGATTGAAAAATCAACATCTGGAATATGTTACAACGAGAAGCGCGGAATAAAGGGAGAAAGCAATTGTTTCTCTCCTACTCTCTCTCTGAGACTTGATTTCGCGACATCTGGATCAAAATAGTCGTAGCCGGCCGACCGCAGGAGGCCGTACTGGTGTATATAGACAAACATATACACTATTTTGGCATCCTCCGCTCTGCTCCCATTCGTGTGTTCCTAAATTTTATATGGGGACTGGCTAACTGGATATATATGAACTGTGGTACTACGTACCATCATCACAACCGTCAGCATTTTTGCTATCAAATAAAGTATTATATATTTTGTGTTTATGAATAATAAAAGTTAGTCTTGAGAAGTAATTCATTCTTGCAGTTACTCATTTCAAACTCGCTCTCAAAGATTTTTTACTTTTTAAAAAATCCAACGGCAATTAACCAAAAAAAAAAACTCGCACCATATAAACATATAATTTAAAATTTAGTAGGCATTTAGGTTTTTTTGTTATATGTCCAAGTTTTTGAAAACAAAAGTTTAAAGAATAACGGTAATGAATTTTCCCCATTAATATACTCAATGACATTAGAAGCGTAACACCCAGAAGGAGTTATTATTTTAACTTGATTTTTTGCCAGTATGGTAGTCTTACATCAAGAATAAAATGATTACATTTTCAAAAAAATTTATTAAAAAACAATCTAAAAAAATTAATAATGTGTTTGGCGACCCCTTTGCTGTATACACTCCTGTAGACGTCTGGGCATCGACAAAATGAGATGGTCGATGTCTTCTTGAGGCATCTCGTTCCAAGCAACTTGAATTTCATCGATCAACTGTGCTAGAGTCTGTGGAGGATGGTGCAAAGAGAATATTCTTCTTCCCGTCATATCCCACACATGTTCAATGGGATTTAAATCCGGCGAACGGGGCGGCCACGCCAAAACATTAACATTAAGAAAGTTCATAGTTCGACGAGCAATATGGGGACGTGCGTTATCTTGTTGAAAAAGTACGTCTGGGCGGCCATCTAAATAAGGCAACAAAGTCGATCGTATGACGTCTTCAACATAACGCGCAGCTGTCATACTGCCTCGAATGAATACAAGAGGTGATCGACTACCATAAGCAATATCCCCCCAAACCATTACTCCGGCAGTCCTGTGTACATGCCTCTCAATAGCAAACCTAAGATCAGGTCGTTCTCCACGGTAGCGTCGTACCCTTCTACGGCCATCATGCGTGCCTAGACAAAATCGTGATTCATCGCTGAATACGACATCGTGCCATTCTGCCTCCCAATGCTGCCGTTCTCTGCACCAGTCCAACCTTTGGCGACAGTGTCTCGCTGTTAAAGGAAGCACTAATCTTGGACGGTACGAAAGAAGCCCAAAGGATTGAATGCGGCGATATAAGGTTCGCATACTAACGGGCCTACCTTCTTCTACAATCCATTGATCACCGATTTGACGCGTAGTAGCGAAACGGTCTCGCAGGGCTATTTGTCTTAAGCACCGATCTTGACGTTCTGTGGTACGCCTTGGTTGACCAATTGGTCTTCTTCTTGCTCCTCTACCTTCTTCTGTCCATACCTGATACACACGTATTACAGTTGCTGCAGTGGAATCAATACGGCGGGCAATTTCGCGATAGGACATACCGACATCTCGATAAGCAACAACTCGACCCCGGTCAAAATCGCTCAAGTGGTGATATTGTGGACGTCTTCGGACTCAAGGCATTTTATTTAAGCTTAACACACTCAACGGAAACACGAAAACTAAAAACATCTGTACTAAACAGCTCATATAAATAGTTTTATCAAAAAAGAAAAAGTGTTTTTTTTTTTCACAATAAATATAAAAGGCACAAGGTTGAAATTGTTATCAATGTATGCTTTAAATATAGTCACTCTGTTGCTAAAATATGAATTTAAAAAAATCATTTCTTCTTGGTGTTACGCTTCTAATGTCATTGAGTATATGTTTTGGTAAGCGAATATGTAAGTAAATTCATGATTATTTAAGATCTCAAAATATAGTAGGCTATGAGATTAGTAGAATGTTTAAAACAGCGTATATTCACTACAATTAAAAACACTTATTACAATAAATTGATTGTGAGTTACGTGAAGATCAAATTAAGTTAACGAATAAAGCACTAATAACCTTTCTTTACATTTTTATTTGAATTACCAAATGTACATTTCGGACACAAAGTGACCATTATCAATGGATTAACACATGTTAATCCTTTGATAATGGTCACTTTGTGTCCGAAATGTACATTTGGTAATTCAAATAAAAGTGTGAAGAAAGGTTATTAGTGCTTTATTCGTTAAACTAATTATAATACTTTATTGAAATAATAACAAACAAAACATAAGAAAATAAAACGAATATAATAATTAAATCTAGCTTCGCTTCGATAGAGGGCGCAATTTCTACCGCAAAGGATAAAAACAAGATTTTATTCAAAATGCTAAATTAAACTGCATTTAGTTAATATATTTAAATCTTAATCTAAATTTTGCTCGTTTTCGGCTACCTTCTCGTTTTTATTTGCTATTACATAAAATGCAGATGAAAATGCAAAAGTTAAATCATTAAAATGATTGTAACTTTAGTTAGGTTTAACCGAATTTATTATACTTTGACTAAATTTATAAATAATTGAATGCACTTTTAAACACTATGTATTCTGATTTAATTTAGTGTCTATAGTAAGAATCAGAGGGCACTGTTAGTACAAAATATCCCATTCTGCATAATTTTCAATATATCTCCGGTTAGGATGAAGATATGGGGATGCGGTTTTCGCCAGTTTTCACATTATTTCTCATTTTAATTAACTATCGTAACTTACGTATAATTTTGATAATCAATTTTTGACCATTAAATGAACGAAAATCAAGACAAAAATAGAAAATCTTAAATACCGTGGAAACGGCATTTTATAAATTTTTACCATCAACATTCAAGTTCAACGTGCAAGATTTTGATTCAAAATGTAAACCAAGTCGGGGGTCTGCACACACGCAAAGAGAGGGAGAGCCACACACAAAAATGTGAAATGTGAACACAGAGCGGGCGATTAAAGATATTTTCAATAAAATGTCAAAATACGGCAAATATCAAATGTGAAATATCAAATGTCAATATCAAATGTCAAATGTAAAATTATTGTTTTATACGGGTGGCGCATGAAGTAAAATTGAGAGTTTAGAAAAGCCCCGAAAATTTGTCTCGGGACTTTTCTAAACTCGAAATTTTACTTCATACTTAGTTTGGGAGTGGACGACACTCGTTTTGTCGATTTATAAAATTTCGATGAGATTTCAATATATCGAGATTTTTGTCGATTTATAAAAATCTCATGAGATCAATATTTCTAAATTTTCGTCGATTTATAAAAATGTATGAGATTTTCAATACTCCGAGATATGTTGATTTTTATTTAATAATATACACTCAAAAATGACGTTTAAATTTTATTAAAATGTAAAAAAAGTCAATCTGTCTAAATACTGCAAATTTCAAATACTAAATGTCAACTGTCAAATATAAAATATGAAATTTCAACATCAAATGTCAAATGTGGGATTATTGTTTTATGCAGGTGGCGCATAAAGTAAAATTTCGAGTTTAGAAAAGCCCCGAAAATTTTCTCTTATGGCTTTCCTAAACTCGAAATTTTACTTCATGGACGACACTCATATTGTCGATTTATAAAATTTTGATGGGATTTTCAACATATCGAGATTTTTGTCGATTTAAATTCAAGGGTGTCCTTACATTCTACATTCAATTTGCTCAATAATTATTACCAAATATTTCCATTATATATTTTTATCCTTTTTATGCTAGCAATGTTGAAAGGTTGCTATACACAACAATCAGCCATTTCATGAAATTTTTAAAATATGGAGATTTGTGTCGATTTATAAAGTGTTCATGAAATTTTTAATATTTCAAGATTTCTTTGATAACATTTTTATAAGATTTTCGATATTTTGAGATTTTCGTCAAATTTTATATGTTTTTATGTAGAATTAACAATACATTTTTATTCAGATTAAGAACAATTTTTAAATATCAATTCTTAATGTATCAAATTAATTTATCAAATTTATCTTTTTTTTATATTAGATGACATTGTTGATATGTAGCCAAGGGGAGCAGGGGAATATTAACAAAAAAATTATAAAAATTAACAATGAAATTTCACAATATCGAAGAATATCTTTAAAATTTATAAATCTCTAAACATTGAAAACCAATAAATTGATAAAAATTAAACGTTTAAAATTTAGATATACTCAAAATAATGTACATTTTTTACAATAATAGTTGCTGTCCGAACATTTATGTGTTTATATGCTTGTATGTTTTATCAACAATAAGACAACGTTTAATGTTTCTACAATATTGACATAACGTTATTTGTTTGTTTTTTGCTTATTTATATTTTAATCCATTGGAACTACAATAGTTTAAAGTGAATTAGCCACAAAAATATATGATAAATAAGTAAATGAATAAATAATTTAATAAAAATGTTATTAAGCTCAAATTTTACAAATTACTTTTTCCAAATCAAAATTCTTTAAAATTGTAAATAGTGGTACTTCTCATTTATCATGCGTTGTTATTCTTAATTTTTTTCGACTTTTTGTCGAAAAATATATTAAAATTTATTTTCGGGCAGTAATCCGGAGACACCACGGTATATTGTAATATGTTTGTTTTAAATAGTTAAATTTCTTTTTTGAATTGTTGTTTTGATTTATATCGTAACTGTTATGCACCTTTTAAAAAATGTTATCATCGTAATATTTTATCATTTAATCGTCATATTCGAAGTCAGCATACACGAACATTCATGTATACTAATTTTTATCTAAATATAAGAAAATTTGACATTTTGAACCCATAGTGCTCCGCGCCGAGCGTTTGGGCCGGGCCGGCCGTCTTCGAGAAGTTTTAAAATAAAGCAATTTCATCGCAAATCGAACAGTCGCCGCTCGCTCACAAAAAAAAAACGCACACACAAGATGTAATTTACTAAACAAAAATTAACCGATCCACCTAGTGGAGAATAACCGGATTAAAATTTGTAAATATGTTACCACACAGTTTGAAAATAAAGCAATTTCATCGCAAATCGAATAGTCGCTGCTCGCTCACAAAAAAATTAACCGAGCCACCTAGTGGAGAATAACCGACAGATATCTTTAGGCCTGAAATTTAAAAATGGCTGATTATTGTGTATAGCAACATTTCACCATCGATAGCATAAAAAGGATAACCGAATATACAAGGTGGCCAGAAAAGGTGTGATAATCTTCAGGTAGAGTAATTCATTGCTAATTTCAAGCAGAAAATTTAAGTAAAAAAATATTGTATTGTGGCTTATAACTCCTCACGAGCCAATTTAAAAAAATGTAAATTTGGCAACAATGGATCAAACAAGTGTTTAATTTAATAATAATCATAAATTTAACAAATCTACAAAAATTAATATTTAAAGTATACATCAAAAATGAAAGATTAAAGTAAATGTTCAAATTGATAACCATCCGTTTCTACGCAGATCTGGAGCCGTCGTGGGATAGAATTAATTACTCGGAGCAACATCTCTTCAGTAATTAATTCCACTGCAACACAAATTCTATTCATGACGTCTACATTGTCCACTGGAGGTGTTGCATACACCTTTTCTTTTAAAAATCCCCAAACGAAAAAATCAAGTGGAATCATATCCGGCGACCTTGCTGGCCATAGTATGGGTCCATTGCGCCCAATCCATCTATTTGGAAAATGTTCGTCCTCTTGAAATTCTTGCTGTATGAGGTGGTGCTCCAAAACTTCTTCTAAAATATTTACATAATTCAAGACATTTAATCTTTGATGAATAAAAAAGGCCCAATTACACGTAAATTTAGAATACCAAGCCAGACGTTAACTGAAAATTGCCTTTGATGTCCTATTTCTCTAACCGCCCGAGGATTTTCTTCTGCCCAAAAGTGATAATTATGACAATTAAATACCCCATCTCTAGTGAATGTACATTCATCACTCCAAAGAATTTTAAATAAAAAATTTGGTTCTTCCCGAGTTTAATCTAAAATCCTGTCACAAAACTAGACGTATGTTATCGCTCGTTATCATTTTCATACAGTGGTTGAACTTTTCTTGCATGAAATGGACGCATTCGATTTTTTTTCAATACTGCATGGACTGTTGTTTTACTGGGGACATTTAACTGTTGAGCTATTTGTCTCGTACTAATATTGGGATCTTCTTGAACTGCATTCAATATCTGTTCTTCTAGGTGAACAGTGCGACGTTCCCTAGGTCTCCCTCCATCTATGTTATTATAAACGAACGACCCAAAAGTACGTAGCCTTTGGTCTAATTTTCTAAACGTATTTACGCAGGGCTGTTGGCGATTTGGATATCTTCTTTTACAAATTTGTAATTGATTGTAAGTTCTATTGATTTTTTCCAAAATAATAGAAAATAACACTAATTGCCAGAGATACGTTTAATATTTTAACGACCTCGTGAGATGTTACGAGGAAGAATACAATATTTTTTTATTTAGATTTTTTATCCAAAATTAATCAACGAATCACACTACCTGAAGATTATCACACCTTTTCTGGCCACCTTGTATAATGGAAATAATTGGTAATAATTATTGAGCAAATTGAATGTAGAATGTAAGGACACCTTTGAATTTACAGTCAAAAATTGAGTAAATAAATGACTTAAATATAGCTATTTTCAGGATTTTTTTATAAAAACCCTAATAATCCAAATCGTTTAAAATTAGCGACAATATAATCATCCAAGTTTAAGGATCATTTTGATGTATCATAAAATGTTGTACAGTAATTAGAACACCCACGGTGCTGGAATTAGTGACTACCAAAAACATATGATTTTACCCATTGTAAATCACAGCCTTATTGTAGTCTATGTAGTGCTATTTCGGAGATATTTGACGTTTGTAGTGATTTCGTCAACCAAAAATATGTTTTTATTTATTCATTCGCTCTACTGTAATACAAACATTAATATATAATTATATAAATAAAACTAACATAAAAACCTAAAATAGACCAAAATAAAAAGAATAACCTTAATCCAGCCCAAAAACAACAAAAAAACAAACAAGTAAATTTAACAATTATATTATAAACGTTCTATCCAGGTTAATAACAGCAATTCCTCTACGATACGATGATAATTTGTTATTGAATAAATCAAAATTTTGAGAATTGAGTAGTCAATTGGCTGTATGTAATAACCTGGATAAAGATTTATTATTAGTGTCATTATATTTATTATTTTTTTCTCTTAAGAGAATTTTTGACCTTGCAGTGATTCCTCCGATTTGATGCCAAAAGTCTATCATTTCTAATAGATGTGGACAGTTGATATGGACATTTAAAAGTTTATGCGATAAACACATATCTAATAAATTCCTACGGCATAAAAGTGATGTTAAATCTAAGTTTGATCTCAACCAGCTGTAATTAATGTCGGCACTACTTATATTTACTTTAAGGTCGGAAATGTACATGTTATTTCACCATAAGAACGAACAACGATAATTCTTCCACAATAATAAAAATAGAGCGTTGAAACTTATACATATTGTGCACTGAAGCATAGCGAATAAATTGGTTTTTAAAGTAAATATAAATTAAATAATGGAACACTCTGAAATGATTACTCAAATCAGTGTATTATTTGCATAGGAAACTTTATTTCTTCTTCATATTGCTTTAATTTATTGACGTAATTATTATAAACATGTTGTATTAAATAGATTGATCTGAAAAAAACGATAAATAAACCTAATCGTTGCTTAGAAATCTCCATAAGAGCAATGTAAATTTTAATTATACTTATACTTATATATTATATATATTTTAAAAGTATACTGTGATTTCTAAGAACATGTAAAAAGAAATTAGGATTGATACGTAGAATTCGTGTACGACATTTGTCGTGACACGGGCTGGGCTTCTGGCTTCCGGCTCCCAACCTTGAGTTGTGAATGCATTTTTTCTAAGGCGGACGGTGTATCCATTCATTATGTTATTGATACACAACAAAGAAAGACATTATTAAAATATTTCCCAATACATTTTATAAATATAATTGTATTTCTGGATTCATGTTTTGAATAAGAATATAGAATGCCAGTAAATGTTGATTCAAGTGTTGAGTCGGAAAAATGCCTATTTCATTTAGAAGTTACCAAATTGAGTGTGCAGCACTCGGCGATTTGATCACTTAGGCGCCGAGTAAGCTTAGCGTTTTTTTTAGGTCCTGAGTTCGAGTTTGAATTGGATTATTGTAATTTGGAGTGTGGACCGTCTCGTGTTCGCATCTATTCTTTTTGTGTGGTTCGTTACAATATATCAAATAAAGGTGAGCAGCGCGCAGCAGTTTTACTTACTGTGTAAACCGCTAAACTTTAATTCTAAGGTTTTAAATCATTAAAATTAAACAAATATTTTTTTTTACCTCGTCACGGCGGTAGGTTGTATTTAGCAAGATGCTATATATATATAACAAAGCGGCAAGTAGAACTTACGTTTTACTTACCGAATTGATCAATTTGACTAAATTTTCAATGAATATGTCAATTTTGATGATGATATGTGTTTTAAATCTTCTTCGTTTCTGTGAATTATACTTCTGTTAAATTAAGCAGTTTTAACTTTTTTCTTAAAAGCAATTTTGACGACTTGTGTTTTTATTGTATTGTTTCGTTTTCGTTGAAATTAACAAGTTTTAATGTTTTTGATGATATTTCAAATATTTAGGGATTTGTTAATTTTTGTTATTTTCGACATTTAATAAAGATTTTAATTGATTTTTATTATGTTTATTTAAAATAATAATAATAATCATAATTATTAATGGATTCGATAGCTAACGCCATCTTATGCTCCATTGTGGCATCATCAACGACACGAATGCACAAAGTGCATATACAGGTCACTGTTTCGTACACAAACGAGCTAAACTCTGTTTGTGAAACCAGAAAACAAATATCAAAATTGAATTTGTGTTCAGAATTTGTGTTTAGTGTTCGTGGACGAAACAGTGACATGTATACGCACTTTGTGCATTTGTGTCGTTGACGATGCCACTATGGAGCATTAGATGGCGTTAGCTATCGAAATCTAGTAATAGTTTTCACATATTGGCTTAAACTAGTCAAAAATGTTCAGTATTCCTCAGCACTGGGTCCACACTGAAGAGGACGATGCTACTATGGAGCATTAGATTGGACGCGTAGCGTACAAATCCACATTCTGGCTTTTCTCAACTCGAAATTCTACTTCATCTGCCACGGGCATAAAAACACTAATTAATTGTTAAGATTAGAATATTTAAAACACGTTTTAATTATAGATTATCACTATTCACATACTTCAAATTGTTGTCAAATTTCAATATTTCTTGACATTGCATCACTTTTTAACATTGTTTTCAAATTTGAACATTTTATCGATTGTCAATAGTTTTCGATTTTTCCAAAATTTAAACATTTTTACCATGACATTTCATCACCGTTCCATGATTTTCGCACCATGGACAGAGCATAAAATTCTAGATACATAAATATATGTTTATATGTAATATATTTTTATAATGATTGTAATTAATAATTATATAATAAAAATAAGTATGGGAAATGAGACAACCAAATCAGTTGAATATTTGTCGATTGAAATTAAAATCGTGAATATTTATTTATCCAGTTTACTTTTCTACTGAAATTTAATACCCATTCATTCGCCCGGCTCTATCTAAACAAACAAAGAACGCGCTTCGCACTCATAATTTTTATTATTCATTGTGATCAAATTTGGCAGGCAGTATGAACCAATACATAGTCGAAACTACTTTCAGCAATTTTGCTATCACTGCTCCATCTCGTACCCCAGAATGACACTAGCAGCAAAAACTGGCCCTCTTAAATGTAATTACTCGCAGAAGCATATTCTGCACTCTTGCCAATGCCTTAATCAAATACTGCTAATGTGGACACCAGATCGTAGCCGCATATTCTAATTGGGGACGAATCAAATTACAATAAAGATTTCTCCAAGTATTCACTGTGAATTCCGAGGTAATACTCATAATGAAACCCAACATCTTATACGCTCTATTAACAATTGCTAAAATGTGTTTCTTAAATGTTAATTATTTTTAAAAGAACACTCCTAGATCGCTACTACCTGATACTCGTTCAAGTGCTATGTTGTTTATATGGTAGTCGTGATGGAAGTTTATATTTTTTCTGCAAAATGATATAAATCACAACGTTTGGTAAGTCGTTGATAAATATATTAAATAATGTCGGCCCAACATCGGAACCCTGGATCACGACTATTTTATAAAAAGAAACGTATTCTTCGTAAAATTGAAATTATGTTTTTGAAAATTGTACATTAAATAATTATAATAAATAATTAAATTGACTGTTCATTGTCTTAGTTATTCATTTTTATATCGCATTTTTCAAATATTTTCGTTTCCCCAAGGAAGATTTTCCAGGAATATTTTTCAAGGGAACTTTTCGTCTAATTAAACTGTGATTGGTTGTTATTTAAAACAAAATCAGAAATGTGATTAGACAATATAATTCATGTGACATTTAACACACTTTTTGTATGTTTTTATCAGAAGCATAGATAAACTTACCAACACTAAACAATATTATAGTTACTCATTTCTTCTTAGATATTTTCAATTTTTGAAAAGATCAAAATATACCGCCCTCCAGAAATAGATGAACACCTAGTAAACCTAAGTGAATTTGGATAACATTTTTAGAAAATATGTATTTTATCCGTGCGTGAACATTTCAACAAGATTTTAATATTAAATCGAGTTGCTATAAAATGAAACAAAATTTCTTTGGTTTTTTATTTTGATATTATTTATTAATTGTATATGGACCAAACGAAAATGATTCAAAAGAGAAAAAAGATGAGTTCTGGCAATGAATTGCAAATTATATATCAACATACAAAAAACCACATCATTGTAATGGGAAACTTAAATACAAGAGTGGAAAATAATTCAAGAAGTGACATGGATTGTGTAGGGAAATTTGGTGAAAATAATAAAAACTATAAGAAATAAACCTATATTGGCACAATAAAATTATATACACCATTAATACAAATATAATTTTCGCCCGTATACAAAATTAAAATTATGTAAACAAACAAACAAAAAATCAAATAAACTACAACAAAAAATGTAAACAAACATCTTTTCCTACTATGTACATCACACTCAGCAGCTAGCTATATCTCCCTAACCCTATTCTCCTTAGCACTTTCATCATACGTATCCCTTTTCCGCTCTAGCACAAACTCTCTTCATGTGTACTTCCTCTCATACTTCTTTATTTGAACCCCTGCACACACATGCATCCAGTGCTCCCATTCATATTTCTCAATATCTACTTCCTATTTCCGCATTTAATTCAAAAGTTTATCTTTTCTAGATATTATGGGGTAGAACCCAAATTCAAAATTTGATCAAAATCCAATGAGCCATTTCAGCTAAAATCGGTGCACAGCCTGACAAACCGACAGCATTTGTTATCTCAATAAAAACCGTATATATTTCTGAAAAAAAAAGGGGGGACCGATCATAATATCTCGCTTATACATTATTGAGGGGTTAATGAAAATCAAGCTGCATTTCGTTTCTTTATTTCTGGTAACTTTAAATAATTTGTGTGTACCTTACATTTGCGTACGGTATCCGCACTCTTAAATAGCGTACGGATGGGAACACTTTCTTTTTATTGGTATTCAAACACAGAAAATAAAACTTTTAAAACCGATATTAGTTCACTCCGAGTCAATCCACCGGGGGTCGACTCGGAGTAGACAAAATAATAATTACATTTTTAATTTTTTTTTTTCAGATACACTTGACAAATTTAGCATCATTTATATGCTATTATTATTCGTAAAGCAGATATTGTTTTTTCAACTTCATGTAATTATTATTACGGAAAAGAAACATTTGCGTATAAATTTAGCCCGATTTTGCTACAGTTTCTAAAATACGTGCGCTTATTTTTATTGGATGAAATACATATTTCGTTTCCTCCAATCGGGCGGTAGATTCTGAAACGAAACTACAAATCTAAAAAAAGTAACATAAAAAGGATAATTTTCACTTTGGTTGAATATATAGAAATCCACTATAATCCTGGGTTTTAATAATATGTAGGTATATATACGCCTACAACGGTCGCCACCGACGCAGTCTGCTTTTGAAACTCCAATTCGTCCGTCTCCAGTTAATCCGTTTTACCACCACTCACATAAACCATGGTAAATCATTTATATTTTATTGTTGTCAATTATTGCTATTGTTATTATTATTACTATTCAATTCATGTAATTTAATAAACTTTTTTTATAAATGAGTCAATAATTTAATTAATTCGAATAATTTTATTAAATTTTTATATTCATTTAATAACATGAATTGATATTGTGTACATAGTGAGCAATTAAGTATATGGTATTATAAAACAATACAATAATCTGATTTTATTTGTACTATGATGCTTAGGTTAAAAAAAGGAAAATTAAAAATGACAAGTAAAAACATTGATTACAAACTATAAATCTTTCGCGATAAGTTCTAAGAGTATACCAAATTAACACATTTTCCAAAAAACGACCACAAAGTTTTTTGTTTAAGCTCCTGATGGTTAGTTTACAAAATTGACTTATTCTCTTGGTACTTATCACATAAGAAATAATATTTCTGTTATTAAATAAACACTTTTTTTTCATTATTTATGTTTTCAAACCATTTGTTAGCATATCTTGACTGTTAACAAATCTGGAATGAATATACATAATTTAATTGGGTAAAGGTACTGACCGCAAATTAAATTTTGTCGAAAGATTATTATACATATATATATATATATATATATATATATATATATATATATATATATATATATATATATATATATATATATATAAATTATCGGTACGTATTATCGATAGAGCGATTAATTGAAAAATAAACTTTATTTTCAAAATAGTTGATAATATTAATTAGTTATGACAAAATGTATAAGCAAATTAAATGTTTGTTATTTTTATTCACAACAACTTTAATTTGAAATATTTTTGAATTATGTTAATAATTTATGAGATACGATAAAAACGATAAGAGTAAACGTTCACTAACGTTTTCCGCATATTATGGAAAAGTAGACCATTTCGATATATAGCACCCATATAAAAAAAAAAATGATAATCCCATGAGCTGTTTTCGATGACAGACGGACCTGCATTATTGTGATAACACTGGATTCATAATCCTGCGACCTTAAAACTTACATTTTCGTAATAAATAAAATAAATAATAAAAATATTAGCGTGCGGTAAATGTGAATGTACATATAACACCCATTATAAGATATATAAGAGGAGTAACAACAATTGAGAACTTTTAATGCTCAATTGACGGGATATTTTAAACAATTGAATATTAATAGTAATTATTGTGAACAATTAAAATAATTTAGTTAATTGAATTCAACACTTCAACGAAAGTGTTTTCTGTACAAGTGAATAAAATAACCAAAATATTCATACATAAATCTATCTTTCAATAGCTTTAAAAATACACAAAAAACATACATCACTTAAACAATATAACATCTTGCTTTTGCTTGTGTTTTGTCGTGTTGACTGACAAGATAGAATTAAGCTTCGCACATTTATGGTTTGGCACAGTTCCATTACAGAATAATAATAATAATAATAGAGAATATGCTTTTTTTAGTAAGAAATAATATATAAATCAAGCATTGAATAATACTAGGCGATAATTAAGTTCTGGGCCTTATTGAAATTAATTTGTAATTTATTTCTATTATTTCTTGTTATAATATTATAATTTCAACTGCCAATTCAAATACAGGGTGTCCCGTGTAACCAGTGTAGTTATGAATAAATTTTCTTTATAAAAAATGTTTTAAAAATTCGAATGTACTTATTATTGCAATAAGTGATTATGCTAAATCATATAACTTAAAATTCAGACTGATTGTTTAATATAAATCACATTATTAACTTTATTAGGTATTAAAATGTAAGAGTAAATAAAAATTTAGCAAAATTTTCTCTAAAATACCAACTTATTTTGACATTGTGACTTATTACTAGTGCTAATCCCGACTATCAATTTCCACTAATATTACTACTTATATCCCAAAATTATTTTAACTAAATTTTTTGTTTTACAAACTTTTGTTCATGCTAGAAATTGTAAAAGTTTCAAGTGAATGACACTGAAGTCGATTTATTTTCAAATTAATATCACCTAACAATAATCAATAAACAATTGAGATATTTTATTTATATACATTACAAGAATCTACCGTGCGATCATTTAAAACATGATTTAGAGAAGGCTTTGGATTTCAAATAAGATTGGCACTACTGACCGTTCGCACATAGTTTAACCTGAAATGTATTCCATCATTCAATTAACATTGTAGACAACCGCACAAAAAAAATGCCGCCCACTCTAAATCATAATTTAAACGATCGCACGGTAGATATTAGATTGCAACACTGTTTTAAAAATATTAATAAAACTGTTTTGTAATTCCAAGGAACTGTTTATACCATAATTTTAAAGTATGTATATTTAAATGAGTTTTAATTATTTTGGGAGAGTTTATTTCTTTTAAATGTACGCCATTATTATCATTGGTTAAGGTATACACTGTGCTTGGTTTAAACAATTGTTTAAGTAATTATATTATTAACACAAGGAAGCACACGCGTAGCCATGCGACCTCCGTTGTATTATTAAATCAAATTTCGGGTATTTTGGGCTATATATTTTTTTGAAAATAAGTTAATATTCCCAGAATTCACTAAGACGTTATACTTGTTTATATTGTTGTAAAAGTGATGGTCATATAAAACATAATATTATTTATCTATTCATTAATAATTATATTTTTTCTAATTTATTAAGAAATTACCGTTTTTGTTTGCTATACAAATTTAAAGTAACTCGGATATTGAGGAAGAATTTCATATGAAAAATCATAAATAAATGCGTGTGATCAAATTATTTCTGATAGTGCGATACAGCAACGCGAAATAATTTGTTTAAAATTGAAGTTAAGACAGTCAAAAATAAATAATTTAATATTCATATAAAAATAATTTATAATTAAATCATCATGTACCACAAATACTACTTTATATTCTCAGAACTTGCTAACCTTACTATTATTTGTTTTCGTTTCATAGAAATTTTGAGAATGTAGATTTTTCATTTCACAGTCGAATCTATTAATATCCATACATTTCCGGGAACAACTTTTAAATTTTAATTAACTTACAAATCCATGATTTTCTTTTAAACTCTTGGAAAAATAATAGAACTTCCAGTTTTGATAAAATTATCAGAAAATGTGTTTCTATTTCAATGTTCAAATAGAAAGACACTTTCTCATAATTTTATCAAAACTGGAAGTTCTATTACTAAAATAAGTTTATTTATTTCCCCCTATCTGAAAATATTGAACTTAGTATTATAATATTTTTACAATCGGTGTTTTTGAGTGAGAATAAAATAAATATTTCGAGATTGAAAAAGCGTAAAAGCATTATTTCTTGCCCCGGACGCGTATTATTGACTTGTTGTAAAGTTCAAAACATGCATCGTAATATAAAAAAAGCTTTAGAGTGCCATGGAAAATATTGTAGGTTGGCAACTCTGAAATTATACATTTAAATTATTATGTCTGACGTTTTATATTTCAATTCCTAAAGCGTGTAGCTTACTTAAATTTAAACAAAGATAAAATCATGGCACTCTAATGGGTTTTTTTATTGAACATACGATACATTACAAGATAGAATCAAAACCTTTTTGTTCGTGTTTTTTTTGTAAAATCAACTAAAATCTACGAAAATCATGAATATTAAAGACATTTGATTAGAATTATCAAAGCTGTACAATTAAGTACACGATGCCAAATTATTAAAGCAGATCTTATGGGAATCAGAGTTAACGAATATTTCGCGATTATTTTGTATATACTTTAATACAGTATAAACAAATAACTATCTTCTTCTAGTTTTTGAAGTAAAACATATACATTTTTTGATATTTTTATTATTATTTATTTAAAAAATTAAAAAGAATATAGTTATTCTTGTTAGTTCATACCGCAGAAAAGTATAATCAAAATCTACAGAAAAATAATTATCGCATATATTCATTAATAAACTCTGTAGGCCGCATGATAAGGATTCCCATAAGACTTGCTTCAAGGCCACTTCAGGAGGAGGAGCAATAATCATTTTTTGTGATTTAATGTGCAACAATTGACTTTAAGTTTGTAACTAGGATTGAAATATTCTTTGTTTCGTGCACCTTCATGTTGGAAAACTTAATGTTTAAGAATATTTTTGGCTAATACTAAATAACAACATTTTGCTTAGTCTTACGTTCATTTCTTTAGAAGTTATTTCTAATATTTTCACAATATCGAAATGCGTCGCATATCACTGGATCGATTAGTATGCATTATTATTTATTCATCTATTTTTGAAAATATATACTTATGTTCAATATTTATTTTCCTGAAATTATATAATACTAGGTTTAATCTTTTTGTACAGAACGCCCGAGGCTATTGATAAAGTTAAATTCTTATTAATGAAATGATAGGCTCTGCCAAGATTTGCTAGCTTGACCGGAATCACATATGAAATTAAGACATTCAGTTGGCTTGAATGAAAATTGTCCATTCATTAGATCTACGTTTATTTATAAAACATCTTTACTTATTTGCGTATTGTTGTCAAACACTTGCTCGAATATTTTACTTAAATATCTCAAAATATCTATTTCTGTCTGTTTCAGGATGAATTACCACCAGAACAGATCGCCGGTAAGTAAATTCAGCGAGAGCCGAAATTCCTCTGAATTATAGCACCCGTAAATATCTCAAAGTGTAACCGATTTAGAATCCGCCTCCACTCCCAAAATACACATGCTACTATACATTTTCTTTCTAGTCCGTTTCGTTTTCCATGCGTTTACCATGCGTCCTAAATAAGCATTTTTCCTAAGGTAGATTGATTTTATAGTTTATGACTAAGTATAGAATTATATTATATAAAAAGTAAAGTCTGGTAAAAGTATCGATAAAAATATGTAATAATTTAATCAGACGCTGCTTTGACTGTTATTTTATTAACGAATATACCGGGTGTTTCAGACCACCAGTCCTAGCCTTTTTTTGAGAAAACCGCAAGTCCTAGAGAGTTAGGACAACAAAATGTATTACAAAAGCCGTATTAAAGAATCGAAAGGTGATATTGTTTTTTCGCAAAAAGGTTTGCATCTCTGAAAGTTTGCTTAAAAATGTCAATAACTCCAGATTTTTAAACGGCACGGTAGGTCAAAAATGGTATCATTGAAAAGTTCTTTAAAAAATAAGCAACTTTTGTAGAAAACATAATTTTGCTACTGTCATCGATTTAAGGTAATATCTGATTAAAGTAATTAAATTTCAATTTTTGATAGCTTATTTTAAAAGATTAAGTTTCAAATGTCAGTTACACCTCTCAGATACATTCTGACTAAGGCTACGGAGTCGCTTAAGAAATATTCGACTTAAACTCAGACTCCGACTGTTGCTTCGAATCTTGTGAACAATTGAAAACTTTACCTAATTATACAATTTTTTGCAATACAAATAAATGTTTAATGGTTACTACATCTGCATAGTTGCAATCTAGCAGTTTTTTTGGAAAAAAATCGAGATTTTGGTTTTCTCTCGTGTGCAAATTACATAAATTTCCATTGTAATTAAAAACTCTATTTGGGTTCAAATTGAAAAAAAAAAACAAAATCTGTTTAGCACAATTATATTTAAATAATTATATTGAATATTGGAGTCGAAATCATACGAAATTTCCAACTCCACGGCTTCTATTTCCTCATTACAAAAATACTTAAATTCCGACTCCACAGTTTTGGCTCTAACTCCGACTCAGAGTTCACAGCACTGGTTCAAACTATTTTTCATTTACTTCTAAACACTGTTGAACTGTTTTGGTCCCAGTACCAGTGGCCTTAAGTACCTAATTTTAAAGTAAGGTAGCCAGGAGATATTGATATTTCGTAACTTCAATTAAAAATTAATCTAAACATATGTCAGTAACAAAAATATTTTTCCTGTATAAGTTGCTAATTTTGTAAAGACCTTTCTAATGATACCACTTTTGACCTATCATTAAAAATCTTGAGTCATAGACATTTTTAAGCAAACTCTCAGGGATGCCAACCTTTTTGCGAAAAAGCAGTATCACTATTCGATTCTTCAATACGGCTTTTGAAATATTTTTTTTATATCAACTTTCTAGACTAGCCGTTTGCTTAAAAAACACCCGGTATAATAAATTGTTTTTAAATATACCTGGTGATATATCGGATGACTATAGGAATTTCAATGTATTTTATTTAATTCTACTTCTCATGTTATATAACAAAACTTTTTAAGATATGTTTTTTGTAGAGATTAAAATACTCAGTCTAATATATCCATTTAAAATATTTATATATAATCTAAATTTAACACATACAACTTTTGCCTCCCAAACGTTCAGACGACAAAAAAAAATTAAAAAACAGGAAATACAATGGATATGTGTTCATAATACCTTTTTTTTGTCATTGATGATTTGATATAAACAGTAAAAATCAAGAGTTACTGTAAAGTGTGTATAGGTATATTAATAAGTCAGGTGGCCCGATTTTGAACGTTCTTACCAGTGTTCATGAGGAAATAACAGTGGTTATACGCTTATAAAACACTGATTTAAAGTGATGTTGATAAAACACGTATTCACCGTTTTTTTTCAATATTCGTTTCACTTGCGCCTGAAAAATTCAAATTTTCAGGCTATCCTAAACTCAACATATTACTTTATGCTTAACCATGGGTGTAAAACCCTCGTTAAAACTAAGTTATTAAGTGATAGACGTAAGAAATATCCATATATTTAAATTTGGTATCTATAAATTTAGGCGAATAAATATAATTCAAAATTAATAATTGTAAAAAATTACATTTTCAAGATATATTTAGATTTAAATAACTTTTGACCAACTTTATATAAAATTAAAATATTTTAATTTGTATATCTATATTATTCAGACTTTTTTTAATCTTTAAAAACACGTCGAAGTGAATAAATCATTCTTTACAACATTGAAAAACTAAAACTATAGATAGTTTAGCAAGCACATGATTATATTTACATATGTATTTACATATGTATTACTATATACATTACAATGTGTCATCAAATTTTTAAAAATGATTTAGCTACAGTAAAAGTATTCACATAGGTTAAGTATTGTAATTAAGATGAAATTAAAATAATATATATTAATTTAGGTCATTGTTAAAAATTCACAAAATATATTTAAAAATACAGGGTGCGAGTAAAGTATAAAATATTGAAAAAAAAACTTAACCGGTTTTCTTAAAAACGCTGAAATAATTTTTTAAACGGTTTTTTTTTGGTGAACAATTTTTGTAGAGCTCTTAATTCTCTTTCCTATCGCATACTTTTTTTTTAAAAAATACGCAACATTTAATTGTTTTTCATTTTTAACTTGATGTTTTATGCTGGTAATTTGCGACCTATCTGTGGATCTTGAGATTAAGTATCAAACTTGTTAACATGTCAAACATTAAATATAACAATACATTTTTAGTTGGCAATTTGTTTTAACATTTGATAGAGCAATTATGAATTTTGTGCGGATCTTTGTCACTATTTTGTCTATCTTGTTTTTAGATTAAATCATGTGTATTTTTTTAAATAATGGTAACTGTAAAGAGGACTAAGAGCTCTACAAAAGTTGCCAAATAAAAAATAATGAATTGCATTTAAAAAAAGACTGATGACGTCACACGTCAAACACTTGAGACGTCACAATATTTTTGAGCACCCAAAAAAGGGCGCATTAACGAAAAAATGAGTCTCAGTGTTTTTAAGAAAACCGGTTGAGTTCGTTTTTATTTTTAATATTCCATACTTTACTCGCACCCTGTACATAAATCTTAATCCTCTCTGAAAATAAACATTAAAAGATCTTTATTTATCATTTAAAACCTAAAAAAAAAGAAAAATGTCCAGTCATTTTATTGCAGTAATGTATAAATTTTGGATTTTTTTTAAAAACTCTTAGTAATATCTTAATTGAAGAATCATTGATTTTTTTTAATAGCACAAGTGATGTTTTTAATCATTTAAGTTAATATACAAAAAAACATGTATTTAGTTTTATTTCCTTCTTTCAGTGCTTTATGTTATTGGAATCTTGATTATGCATGAAGTAAATATTTCAAGTTTAGAAAAGCCTGACAATTTGGATTTGCAGGACGATGCTAACTTTGATTGTTAATCACCGTCCATTTGATATACTCGTGTTGATAATGTTACTCACGTATATATATGGGTTGTTCAATAGAAACACGTTTAATCGAGATATCGGTGACTTGGTCGCAACTTTTTTTTTTTACTTTCTCCCATATGCAAAACAAAGGGAACGTATAATTTTCGCGAACATTTTTAAATCAGAAATTTTAGTGGATATATCCATTTCGAGGTCCCCCGAGTTGATTAAGAGGAGCAAATTCGTGTCTGAAACTTTGTGTAGCAAATTTTTCTAAAAAAAATCGAGATACAGAAATCTATTGAAAGAATGTTAAAGAAAAAAATGTTTATAAATAATGGAGACGATCCATTTTTTATTGTTTTTTAATTTAATTACAATGAAATTAATTGAACAGATGCTTATAGCCTTAATGAGACCAATCCCGCAAAAACCAAAATGTTTACCCCTTTTGTATTTGAGAAATTTGCTACACAAAATTTGACCAGTTTGTGGGTGTACATTTAGCACTTGACTCTTAAAGGGATGCGAACCAACTTGGAAACTTATATTGTTTTATATTTTATAGAACATCTTTTTCTGTTATCTGCCTTTTAGTGTTTAATTGCTCGGCGGAAGCGGAGCGGAACGGATTTCTAAATTTGATACCCTATTTTTTTTAATGGGATAATAATTTTTGCATTTTCGTTAACTATATAGAGGCATTAATTGAAGTAAATTTTATTAAAATCTGAAAAATCAACTGTGTTGATTTGGCATAAAATTACCCCCGCATCTGTTAAAACTGTTCACGCTGAATCCGTTCCGATCCGCTTCCGCGGATTCATGATTTTTATTTATACTTTTTCTTGTTATTTGAGATGTTTACTACCCTTTTCAAACAGCTTGAAACTTTGAAGATACATATTTTCAATTCGTTTAGGTTAATTTTTTTCAAACTTAAACTACTCAAATAGACATTATTTATAGATATGCCGATTTTTTTTAGAAAAAACTTGATAAAAATGAGATCTGGCCTGACGTATGTGTACATTTTATATAATGAATAATTGATACTAAACATAACAAATATGTTCGAAATTTAAATAAAAATAAGAAATGTTTATTTCAAAATCAGTTCTTTGGCCTCTTTATATAGTTTTCAATCTACAAAAAAACGAATATTTTATCTATGCATAATTTAATTATATATTCTGCATTATAATTGTGTAAGGGACAATTGTAGAACTAAGTGCTCGACTTTTTTTTAATAGGGTTGAAATATTTGAGTTTTTTTTGCGTCGCTATATTAATAAAGGGTATATCTATTGCCTGTATTTTTTATATCTAGTCAATCAATTTCTACGAAACTTTAAAGTTAACCATTGTAACAATCCAGAAAAATGTAGATTACCTTATGCATATCATTATTAATATCTAGATAAATAATTGTGATAAAAATGAGATTTTTACAAAAAAAATATATTAAGAACATTGTAAGGAATGTAGACCGGTTTTCTTTTCCATTTCAAGATTTTTGTTTTTAAAATACAGTTTCAAAAGTGACATGCCTCGCTTTTTGAAAGAAATAATATTGTCCGTTTCAAATGTTTTGGCCCCTGTGTTTGAATGCCAATAAAACAAAAAGCATTTTTTGAATAATCAGTATTTAAAAATAAGTACAATCAATTTTACTCAACATATTTTGATTTTGACTTTTGTTCTTTACAAATAATGTTTTTATTGACCTTTAAATAAAAAGGGTAACCATTTTTTGCTAATATTTCAGAATACTCAACTTTACGAATTTATTTCTTGGTACAGTACATGCCAAGAAATAAATTAGAAAAGAAATAGTTTTTCTGTGTCATGTATTATTTATAAGATCCCTTAATTTGAAGATTAAATATTCTATATTTATTAAATAATTAATATATTACAAGGTGATATTATGGAAATAGATAGGGTAATTTTAGAAATTCTTACACTGGGTTGTTGATATTCATAAATTAAATCAATTTCTTTACCAAAATCAAAATTTGTTTTCTCGAAATAGTTTCTATGATTTTTTAAAACATTTAGAAAAAGAAACGCTGCTTACGATTCAGGGGTATATTTAAATTGCATCAAAACGCATTATGTTATATAAGATATATGACATAATTTTGTTGTAATACTTCATAATCAATGCACTGTTGTAATAAAAACGGTATTACATAAATAGTAAGGAAGATATCGTATTGTTATAAATAAATTAATAACAATAAAAATATAAATTATTTACAATGTTGATATACACCAATGGAATCACAACGTATGTATTTGTTTAATTGTAAAGTATCATTCATTTTTGTTTACAAACAAAGTAGTTGCGACAGTTAAAATTGGGTTAGCCGTGAAACGACTTAAAAATACCTACTTTTTTAAACACTTTTTACAATAATAATTTATCAAACTATTCAATAAAATTGAAATATCAATATTTTATTGAAAAATGTTCATTATTAACCTGTAAAAAAATCAACTTTTTTTGCTCCACGATTTTTTTTTTTATTCAAAACAAACAAAAGGGCCAACATTTTTGAAACGGATATTAGTTGCATTTAATTGATTATATATTTAATTCGATTACTAATATATAATTATAAATTTAGAATGAACAATAATTTTGTACATGACAGGACCTATGATCCGTTACACCCTTAGCTGGCAGTAGATATTTTTGAATAAGCGGAGAAATATAAAAATCAATCTTCCAACCGAGTAAAGAAACTCAAGTGTTTGTTTAGATTGGGAGTACCCATGGCCTAAATGGCCTAAAGCTATAGATAAAGCCGACTTTAAAGCTAACCTAAACAAGTTGTCAAATGTTAAAAAGAACGAATCGCGTGTTGGACATGGCTGCGAAGCCAGGGTCATTAATTTCACAGAACTAAAAGAATGAATTACATTTTGGATAGTAATAATTGGATAGAAGTGTACAGAATAAATTAACATTGTGTTGATGCATTTAGGGCACTAAAATATACTTATACTGGAATGCGCATTCTGTCCGCCAGCCCGATCCGAGAGAAAGGGCTGCAAGGGGTATCTCTGTCCTACTCTAGAGCAGTGTTGCCAGCTGGCCAAATGATATTTCCACCAGAATGCCGCAGTGCTGCCAACTGGCCAGATAATAATTCCACCAGAATGCCGCAGTGTTGCCAACTAGCCAAATGTTATAAAATATCTGAATAAATAACAAGTATGAAATAAATACAAATTTCGAGTTATAGCTTGTAATATTTGTATTCAAATTCAGAATAAAGGTTCATTATTTTTTATTAATTTCTATAACTGGCGCAGTCGTCCGGATTTTTGAAGAGTTAAACAAAAATTCTTTAGTTTCAACGATCAACCAAAACATCGAAAAACCGCGAAATTGACGAAACCGGGTCCGACGTGTATCGTAATTCACCCTGACTATTTTAGTCAACAGCTGGATCGACCAGACTCTCCGACGGATCCCAGTCCCCCAAAAAGAAAAGAAGAACGCAAAAGAAGTCAATCACCATGAGGCCTTGCACTTAATAATTTGAAGATGAAGTGTCAAATTATTATAAGACCTCGAAGCAAAGATGGTTGTAGTCATTTGTCACAGACCATAGGAAGCCTTAGTACCTATGAATCTGACACAGAAGAAAAAAAAACTGTCGAGACTACAGGAAATTCCCATCCTCACCTTTAAAATGTCATTGTTTGGCTATTAAATGTCAAATTAAACGATATCGACGACAATAGCATTTTTCAATAAACACTAGCATTTTTTGAAAAACAATAGCTTTTTCAAAACCATTCTATAATTTCACAATTGACAACAACATTGTTTTTAGAATTTGAATTTAACGAAAGTAAAATTACAACCACATTTAATAACCATAAATGAACATCAAGTAAATAAATAACGATTTAAACGAGTTAATAGACAATTTTCAAAATATGAATATTGACCCGGTAATCCCTCAAATATACAACATGACTCTACCACAAATCTCGATTAAAGATATTTTAGACATTATTTCAAAATTTTATGGTGAACCTTCAAAATTATCAACTTGTATAAGTTCATGTGAATCCGTAATGCAAATGATGACACCAAATAACAATGTCGCAAGGACAGCATTCACCCTCTTTCACATCAAAACTTATAGGGAAAGCATTAGTAATGTTAGCAGTTTTAGAATATCCAATTCGAAAGACAACAAAACAAATGAAAACATTTTTAGGATTAACAGGATATTATCGAAATTTTATAAAAAATATGCAAATAAACTAAACTCCTAACATCTTGCCTTAAAAAATGAGCTGAAATTAAACATTCACCAGAATTTATTAAATCGTTAAGAACTTGTAAACATTTTTAACCAAATAGTCCAATACTACAATTCGCGGATTTCACCAAACCATTAATACTAACAGCAGATGCCTCCAATTAGGAGCAGTTTTATCTCAAGAATCTGTAGGACAAGATCGATCCCTATCACACCCATCAAGAACGCTAAACGACACCGAAATAAATTATTCGACGATAGAGAAAGAATTAATATCAATCTTTTGGGCTACAATATACTTTAGACCCTTTATAATGGCTAAATAATCTAAAAGAACCCAACAGTAAATTAATAAGATAGAAAATATAATTTAAAGAATTTGATTTAAAGGTAGTACATAAAAAAGGAAAATTAAACACTAATGCATTATCTCGTACAGCAATTGAAATTCACCCAATAGACAATTTTTCTACAAAAGGAAATGTAGAGGAAGAAATTGATAAATTATTAGATTATAGAAAGAGAAACGTTAACAACACCTGACATAAATCTATACATTCAACAGCAAAATTTATCACAGCCTATCATAAATAATTACGACGAAATACTTATTGAAAACGAAACCATGAACAGAGTTCATTCAACACAAATAGATGAACCAAGAGATGCAATACAAATTAGCGAAGAACCAATTAATGAAGAAAGACGTCAAATAATCATAAAAGTATCGAAAAACCTAAAACAATGGAAATCAGAAAAACTTGGACAACGAAAAATAACAAAAGTTCATATAACCGTTAATTATTCGAATCAAAATTTGATAGATATCCTAAATAATTATACAATGGAAACCAAAATCTTTTATATGTTTTCCCCCAGAAAAACATTGTATATTGAACTTTCAAAATTATATTCAGAAATATTTATTAATAATCGACCCAAAATAATTGTTTGGCATATTAAACAGAAAAAATGCTTAAAAACACAAGAAAAAATAAAAAGTGTAATAATGATTATATGATTCTATTTAAAGAAACAAATTAAAACTGCATTATGATTTCCAAAATATGATAAGAACAATCCAAAATTATATAAACAACTGCGATATTTGCCAAAAAGCGAAATACGGCAGACACCCACCAAAAATACCATTAAACTTAACACCATGTTCACAAAAAACATTTGAACATATATTTATAGAAGTTGTTCAGATAGAACAAACAATTTTTCGTAAGAAAAATTTTGAAAAGGAATCTATTATCGTAAGATGTAAGACAAAAAGAAAAATACATAAAATATCACAACGACAGAATAAAAAATGTTCACTTCAAGCCAAATATAAAGGTTTACCCGAAAAAAAAAAAAAAAATTAAAGAGGTCATAAAACCGTAGCCTAATATCACGGTTCCTATATTATAATATCTATTGACCCTGATAATGTAGCTAAAATAAAAATTAAAAAAAAAGTTATTGAAAAGATTCATATTAATCATTAAAAATCAACATTTAAGATGGAGCATCAAAACTGAAAAGATCAACCATATACCAGATTCTAAATGTATACTTTTAAACGAAAATACGTTTATTGAAGAAGAGGATCACTGTTTTCACCTCACAAAGTCAGCATATTCATTGGAAGCAAAAGTTTAACAAAATCTAAATGAAAAAAAATGTATGCAATATAATTAATAACTTACGAAACAGAAAGAAATTGTTCAACTCAATGTTGATAATAGCAATATGGATAATTATAGCTGAAAATGAATCCACTATCGAAATTCATTTTTCAACAAAATTGATACAATTAAAAACATTACTTGGAAATTATTTATTAACATTACCTTACGGATGTAAAGCAAAATTAATTTCAAAAATATTAATACCAAAATTTAAAACAGAATATTTTCTATCGATAATAACAATGAATAATATTCGATTAAAAACAAAGTAAAACAAGACTAAATTTAAAATCAATAAATTAAGCGGAATAGACATGTCAACGTTTTCAACTTTAAAACAGCAGATAAACACATTGGAAAAACAGGTTAAATCTCAACAAATGTTGGTAATTCATAATTCCAAATGAATTGGATGCTAGTTACAATCTCAATGTATATTAATAGTTATATAAAAAAAATATTTTATTAAAAACAACTAAAAATTAAAATCCTTTATAATCAAACGCAAAACAAATCCTATTAACGTTCCACCTGGACCTTAGTAGCCGGTGTCACTTTTACGGATGGAGGAGTTATCCCCCCACCCACACTGAAATTATGCTTATGATGAATTAATTATGCTGCGACGTTGAGCAGGTACAGTCGTTTTCGCTCCAAACCTAACAAAATCTTTTTTGAAAAGTTAATCTTCGGTCCGCCAAAGATAACTAGCGTCAAACTAATCTTAGAGAAAAAACAGTACAAAGAAAACATAACTATTGTCACCGACAGCAAAGTTGCATTAGCAGCACTAGATCAGTTTAAAATAACATCAGAACTAATACACCGGGTGTTTGATTAAGCTTGGCCATCGGCTGTATATCAGAAACTATACATCGTAGCACGTTGCATGTTCATTGTAAAAGTGACGAAGAGAAATCACTGAAAATTATTGTTAAGTTTATAGCTTCGCCGCTAGAGGGCGATATTTCTATAGTAATAGATTAAAACAATTTTTTTCAAATAAATACCAAATTAAGCTATGTGAAAAATATAAAAATCTTGATCTACGCAAAATTTTACTCAAATTTAACTATCTTCTCGTTTCTTTGGCTCTCACATAAGATGCAGGGGAGAATAAAAATGACTAAGCATTTAAATACCCGTAACTTAAGTGAGGTTTAACTGAATTTTATAAACTGGCTCATTTGATAGATAATTAAATGCACTTTGGAACACAATAGAGTGTATTGTGTGCATTTAATTTACTATAGTTTTGATTTTAAGCGCCAGAGGACGCGATTGAGACAATCACCATATATTCTCAATTTTCTTTTAATTTTCAAATTAAATTAAGTTACCATAGTTAATTAAAATGTAAAATAATTCAAAATCTGCCGAAAACTGCATCTCAATATCTTTATTATAAGCGGAGATAAATTGAAAGTTTGATAGAATGGGGTATTTTGGACTGACATAGACAAAATGCCACAATAATAACGAGGGAAATAATAACGTCAACGAACTTGCGAGCGAAGAGACATCTACAACAACAAGGAGGAGATTTTACGAGTGTCCGGCCCTGTCAAAACTGAGGAATGTCATGTCAAGGAAAAACCCCCCAACGTGTGCAAGAATATTAGCAATTGCTAAAAGTGCGAAGTGGGTCTCAGCATCAGGAAAAAAATTTGGCCTAAGCGAGTGCGGCTGTGGCTGCCGTTCCGACTAGCAATCCTTAATCCTTAATTTGATATTTGTAAATATTTTTAATTTTTGTTTAATGGGTACTATTTCAGGGGGATGGGACGTTTCATCGCCAGGCCAGTTCATCGCCGGGCCAGTTCATCGCCGGGCCAGTTCATCGCCGGCTGTTTCATCGCCAGGCCAGTTCATCGCGAGGCCAGTTCATCGCCAGGCCAATTGCGATGGGATATGTCAGGATAGGTTTGGATGGGTCAGGATAGGTTATGATACGTTAGGATAGATTAGGATAGGTTAGGATAGGTTAGGATAGGTTAGAATAGGTTAGGATAGGTTAGGATAGGTTAGGATAGGTTAGGATAGGTTAGGATAGGTTAGGATAGGTTAGGATAGGTTAGGATAGGTTATGATAGGTTATGATAGGTTAGGATAGGTTAGGAAATATGACATTTAAATTATTTATGATTAATATGAGAATAACAAACTTAGAATCTACATATTTCCATTAAATACAACAACTAGGAAACATTTATTTAATTAAAATTGGTAATTGTGTGCTATTCCACGAAGATATTCTATACGCTCCCTATTATCATAATCCGACACTTTTTTTTTATTTTTTCATCAGCCTGACGATATTTGCGGAGTTTAACAGGTGGATCATTCCCTGCAACTAATTGTTCGTAGTAGGTGTCTCGACCTTTTTGTATTTTCCGTAATGCGTCAATAAATTTCCAAATTGTAGGATGATGAACTCCTAATTCAACTTGCAGTCGCCGATGCGCAGCTTCAGCATGATTATTTGTTCGGTCTTCTTCGTGCAATACACGCTCATAAAGATTCCATATTTCAAGTGGAAACATTGCAGGCTGTCTTCCTTTAGTGCGTCTATTTTGACGTCCAATATATATATCTTCAAACCAATTTAACAGTGGTTGTAACTCTGGAGGAATTTCATCATCCAAATAATCGTCAATATTTTATTTTATAAAAATATTGGCGATGAACTAGCCCGGCGATGAAACGGCCGGCGATGAACTGGCCCGGCGATGAAACGGCGGCAATGAATCGGCGGCGATGAATCGGCGGCGATGAAACGTCCTAGACCGCTATTTCAGGGTGTAAAAATGTTAAATTGTAGTAATATAATAACTATTTTTTTTATTATTACAGCTGATTTTTTAATTTAATTTTAGTGTTGAAAAAGGCGTTTGAAGCTTTCGACAGTTCAAAATCAGGCTCCATCCCTACTGACATGGTGGCCGACATCCTTCGTCTAATGGGTCAGCCTTTTGACAAGAAAATTTTGGAGGAACTTATTGACGAAGTAGATGCCGACAGTAAGTGTTGTAGATTGAATATGATTTTATAAAAAATATATTACCCTGCAAGACTTTGTTACCGGCTAAAGACGACTGTTTTGATGATAGGCGACGCACATCGATGCGATGCACATTTTCAAAATTATTAAAAACACGACAGTGACATTCTTGTATTTATAATATAAAGTCTATAGTATACTAATGCCCAGTTTTATAATATCTAATTGACTAGATTTTGGATCGCCGCTGGACAGTTGACAGCTAAATGATGTTAAATAGATACTAGTGAGTTAATTAGAACTTCAATCCAATCGGCCATTAGTAAGAGTTTGTTGCCGGATAAAAAGGATGTTTAGAGTAGTAAATAGCTCAGAGACTTTAATAAACACAGTAGAAATATCTCCCTATCATCCGACATGTTGGGGAAAAATGCTATAGTGCTATTGATATCATTAGTATATATCTAATACATTTTTTTAATAACTAGAATCTGGACGTTTGGAGTTCGAAGAATTCGTCACATTGGCTGCCAAATTCATCGTTGAGGAGGACGACGAGGCCATGCAAAAGGAGCTCAAAGAAGCTTTCCGTCTTTACGATAAAGAAGGTACGATTAATTAAATCACGAATATACATCCTTGGGAGTTAGGACAAAACAATTTATTATAAAAACAGTATCGAACGTTTTCTCACTCAAAAACTCAAGATTTATAATTTTTTGCAAATACATTTATTTTTTTAAGGAATCGGAGCCATGGAGTTTGAAAATTTCGCATAACTCCGGCTCCGACTTTCGATAGAATTAGTTAAATATAATTGTGCTAAACATATCTTTTCGTTCTCAAAAGTAAACCAAAATATATTTTTAATTACAATAGAAATGTAAGTAATTTGCACATAAACCAATAAAATCAAACATTAACATTTGCAAAAATCTCATCATTAAGTATTGTTTTAAAAAGTTCACCCGAGTCGGAACAGACAGAGTTGCCTTGGAATTTTCGAATAGCGACTTCATGACGCAGGTTTGAATACATCTGAGAGGTCAACTGACAATTGAAACCCAATCTGTTAAAATAAGTATAAAGTACTATGAAAAATGTAATCAGATATTACTCAAAATAGATGCCAGTAACAAAATTAGGTTTCCTACAAAAACTGTTAATTTTTTAACGACCTTTCAATGATACCACTTTTGACCCATCGTAACATTTATTAACCTGGAGTTTTGACATTTTTAGGCAAACTCTCAGGGATCTCAATCATTTTTGTCCAAAACAATATCCCTATCCAAATCTTTAACACGGCTTTTGTAATACATTTTTATGTCCCGACTCTCTAGCACACCATTTATACAGGGTGTTTCAGCAAGAACGGAAACCTCGATAATTCCCGTAGTATTAAAAATTCGAAAACATGTTCCAGATATACGTTGCCTGAAATAATTTTCTTCACAACAGTAAATTATTTTCGCATATACAGGTGGGTCATCAACTTTCTGGAATTCTTGTTAAAAATTAATGCGTTTGTTATTTATAACATTCGGTAGAAGTCCATTTCGGAAATATTAGAGATATTTGTAATTAAATAACGTTTCTAATGGTTTCGTCAACCTAAAATATCTCTGAAACTAAATGAGATAGAGAGTTACAGTTTTCTTGAACATATTAGGCGCTGTCAATGCTAAGAGTTGTTGCGGTAGAGTTAGGTGGCCATAAAATAAAAACAGTTGTACTAATAACTTTTCAATTACGGGTAAATGGATTTCTTTAAATAGAATCATATAATTTTTTGACACAATTCGAGGCAAAATTTAATTCTCTTTCGGTTAGGTTAATCATTTGTATTTTCATTTCCTTATTTTTTAAGAAAATGATCTTACATCTACGGCTGAAAATTATTAACAACATCTAAAGAAAAATACAAATTCGAGTCGAATGGTGTATTAAAAAATATATATTGTACCATTAAAATGTAATAGTTAATTGAAAATGTATAAATGCAACTGTTTTTATTTCACCGAACCTATGTTTCACCTTCTATGTTCAAGAGAGTGACGAAAACTGCAACCCTCTATCTCATTTAGTTTCAGAAATATTTTAGGTTTACGATACGAATGACATTTCGTTTCAAAAATGTCAAATAACTAGAAAATGACTTAGACTTGGACCAAATGTTAAATTAACAAACTGGGATTCATTTTTAACAAGGTACCCAAAAGGTTAACAAAACTGACTGGCATTGTGGGACATCCTGTATATGCGCACATAATTGTATATTGTGATGAACATGATATTATTCAACTTGTATCTAAAATATTTTTTCGTATTTTTAATGCTAAGGGAACTATCGAGATTTTTGTCCTCGCTGAACCACCCTGTAGGTTGGGTTGGTAGTTGAATTTTTTGTTAAGGATTTCAAACTGTCTTAAAAGGGTCAAATTAATTTTATAAAAAGGCAAACCTCTTCCCTTTATCTTCAATAAGTGCGTCAAAATGGGATGGGTATATTAGTAAATTGTCATTGGACCCCATTGAACATTGGCAAAGAAATAATTCCCACAAAGGCGGAACACCAAATGTACCCATTTCACTCGCTCTCTCGCAGTCGAGAAAGAATAATACGGTCCCGGACACTTTACGATTGCGGCCGGCCGCGGCCCCTACAGGTGATTAACAATCAGGTACAACCGTTTTATAACAGATTAAAATCCTTATAAAAACGGTCTAAATGCTAGAATTCGTGACTTCAGCAATCTCTATAAGGAAGGAAAATAACTTATTTTCCTTACACTTTTTCCCTACCCTGGTAATACTACTCTCCTCAAATCACACCACATGATCTAATATAATAGAATTGAGGCACTTAGAAGCAAATGGGTACCTATATTTAAGGAGAAATGTTATTTTCTTAGTTACCAAAAAAGAAGTTTTCATTGATATGCAATTAGTTTGTTTGGTTTTAATATGACTTCAACTTTTCAATTAATTGATTGAGTTACGTGAAGATCAAAGTAAATTGACAAATTACACCCACAACCTTTCTTCATACTATTTTTTTGGCGTAGGAATCTCAGTCCATACGGCCAGAGTTTAAATTGACGAATCACTGATTTCTATAGATTTAATTATAAATGCATATTTGGAATAATTTGTTACTCATAAATGATTCCACTGAACGGCATTCGAACCCGCGACCCGCTACCTCTGGGGTGAATTGTATTTCTTGTTTTTACAGTTGCGAGAGAAAAAAACTAGTACAGCAGGCAGCTTTATTCACTTCTATAATCTCGTTTTATTTCTTGTAAAACAGACTTGTCATGTACAAGTTAACAACTTTTTTTTTGCCAACAAGGCGGTGCTTTTGTTAACATGCACTTCATTAGCAATGTCTTCAATGCTAATCCCGTCACTTAAATGGGTCGTTATTATTGCTTGATGCGCTTCAGTCAGTTGAGGCATGTCGACGTTAAACAAATTTTGTTTGACATTTACGCAGATTTGTCAATTTGATTGACAATTTAAAAAATCTTAAAAAAATCAAAACTTTACGACCACTTGTTCTATCGTCACAATTTTTTGACACAACGATAACATTATACCATTCTACTAAATGACATGCAATTTGATTTATTTAAATAATTAGGAACGCCTTGAGAATGAATTAAAAACGGATAATTTTTACTACTAATAGTTAACTTTAGTTGGGCCGTAATAAAATTTAAAAAAGAGTAGAGGTCTGGCATTATCTGCAAAAAATTGTCCAATATCTCCTCTCATAGTAATTTCTTTCTAACCGTTCCGACCTCGAAAATAATTAATTTTTTCTATGACAAACTGTGCACTATACGACGCAACATTTTATACTCATTTGATTAAGTCAATAGTTTTTGTCTATATTTTCCTGTGTATTTGAGAAAATTATCTTATATATTATTAACTGAGTCGAACGGGGCCGCTGTAGCAGAGCGGTCGAGGCGTTAGTCTCGTCCAATCATACGCTGCGGAGGGCGAGCAGTTTTATGCTCCATAGATATTATTGGCGTTGTCCACATTTCATTGAATACAATTAATGGAAACAAATGTGCCGTGACTGAATTCAAAGTCGAATGGTGGTAAAACTATTATATGATTACGTTAGAAAAGAAATCAAGTTAAGCTCCATCTATTATCAAAAACTTACGAGAACTGCAACTCTGTATCACATCAGTTAGTTCAGAGATATTTTAGGTTTATGAAACCACTAAACCACTACAAACGGATTTATTTTACAAAAAAATATCGAATAAATTCTAATTTAGATTAAAGATTATTTCAACAAATTAGCATTACATTTAAACAAGAGTTCCAAAAAGTTAAAAATATATGGGGTGTCCTCTTTAAAATAACAAAGTTCTATGGCGTCCAGACATGTTGGTAAACCCTTTGAGTAGGACAATATGGGCAACTTAATGATAGAAATAAGGTTAAATTAAAAATCTGACATATCATAGAAATTAGATTAATAAATACGGTTTAATGATATGCATTTCGAAATATGCATAAGTTGATGTTAATAAAACGAAAACAAATAATTAAATTCAATAAATTACAAATAACAAAGATATAGAAAATCGTGATTTTCAGTTTATTCTCTATGACAGAGATTTCCAAAATGACCATTTTCTTCAACAGAATCTGAGTAAGCAGACCACTAAACAACTATCTCTATTTAACCGAATCTCTGTCATTTACTGGAACGGAAGGTCTAGCAGCTGCATGTGATGCCTCCTCCTTACCATTTCTCTAGCGATACTTTACAATCAAAAGGGTTTACAATCAAAAGAAACCTGCGTTTTGGCCAATTTACGGGTTACTAGAGTGTTTGCGTCCGAATGATGCACACCTAGATAATGTCATACTTGGAATAATTTTTCAAATTCGAAAACGTCACGGGCCGCCATAAATTGAAAATAACCTTGTCGTTTATCAATGCACGAGGCTACTTAGACAATTATCTAGAATTTTTGAACTAGCATGGTATTTTTTTTTTGGCTTAATGAGCCAATACACTTTTAAGCTTGTTAAAAACTTTGTAGATTAATGCGTTTACTTTCATTACTAGGTAATGGTTACATACCTACCAGCTGCCTACGTGAGATCTTGAGAGAACTAGATGACCAATTGACTGATAAAGAATTGGATATGATGATTGAAGAAATCGACTCTGATGGCTCCGGCACCGTCGACTTCGATGGTAAGAAATACTATTAGCTAGTTTATGGGAAATTATCTAATTAATTTTGTATTTTATGGTGGATGCGGTAAATTTATGATACATTTTAGCTATTTAGTTAAAACACACTAAATTATTTTTAGTAAAATAAAAATTCTGCTGTAGCCAACACAAGTACCGACCGCATTACAAGCACCTGAAAAACCTAGAGCACCTGAAAAATCTAGAGCACCTGAAAAACCTAGTTAAGAATGTGTTTCAGACATATTCATGTTCTTATTACTTCCAGTTTAATCAGAAATGTAATGAAATTGTTTTTTTTTATTTCCGAAAGGAGAAAATAAATACCTTAAGAAAATAAGTAACTTGACGTAAAACATAAAACGTTATACTAAAAATAGTTAACTTTTTATAAAGTTTTTGTCCAATTTTAAAAATATCACGTCTACAATGTCAAAACATCTTAAATATCTTAATAAACCTTATTATGACTACATACTCTAAAATACGTTAATATATTAGGAGTAGAATCTCTCAATATTAAATTTGAAAGCTATTGACAATTCTCTGTTGATGTCACGGATCCGTGACCCAAGCATGCTCGGTTCAGTGCTGCTGTGTCCAAGTTACTGGTATGAGGCGCTTGCATTAGCGTGTCTGCCAGCACTGGGTACCAGTCCCTGGGATTATATATGTCATCCAGATCAGCAGCGAATGTATTAACCTAACATACCTGTGTCATTCAAATATATTTCGTAGGACTTAAGTCCAAGTCAACTAGTATTTCGTTGTATATTTGTTAATGTAAAAATGTATATAAACCTCAATATTGTTTTAAGATAAATAATATCGATTCTGTTAAACACAAAATTCAATATGCAATATTTGTCATCATCAGTAAGTGTTGTTTGTGCCAATCTGCAAGATGAATATTAAAAAAGCCTATTTAGAATTTTTTTTTGTTTGTTAATAGCATCGACATTTGGAGTTCGCTTTTTTGTTATGTGTAATGTATTGTGATTTACCTTTTTTTTTCTCTCTCTTTTAGAATTTATGGAGATGATGACTGGAGAATAATTCTTGTACAACTAGATATATGAGAAACTTAAAGACTAGAGCATTATGTCCGTTTTAACATCTTGGAGGCACTACACTCAGAGTTATTAAATTTGTATTTGTGACGTCAATTTTATGTTTTCTTATTGATATATTATAAAAATATTTTAATAAAAGCAATTGATTCTTTTTTAATTTAATTTGTTTATATTTTTGCTATGAGAAATTTCGTCAATTTCGTTAATAATTACTTGTCATTTCAAATGTATATTATAATTGCATGGTAATGTCTGACAGGTGGTATGAGAAGTTGTATGAGTTTAGCGGGTGCATGAATGTGCGCTGGTTTAGTAGCACCCCTATTCATAAAAATAATGACAAATTGTTTCGCCTAAGCTTGTAGACGACTTTACTACAAGTTTTCGGATGTCATGCATACGTTGCTTCATGCCTTAAACTAGCACTGGCTCTTCAATTTCTTGAAAGCAAATAAGGTCAAATATGGGTCCTTAAAGAAACGGGATGCCGCCAAAAAGTGAAATGATTCTTTCTGGAAGCATTCGACCATTGTCAATTGTTCAGTCTGTGCAGTGTCAGTAATTTTAAAAGATTAGACCACTCATCCCTTTATTTGTGGGATACCTCAAATAAGGTGTCTTTACACACAAACCCAGCACCTATATCGATTTGAAAGATGAAATCATGCGACAAGTGGCAATATATAATTGATCGTAAGATGTTAAAACACAGATACCGATTTCCAGTAAAGGCTTGAGAATTGCATTCAAGAAAGTGGACATCACCTGCCTGACTTCCTTTAAAAATGGTCCGCATTAGCTGAAAATGTGTGTGCATGTCAAGTACTCTACTCCTAATAAGATGAAACAAAGTTTACCACTCATACCCCTGGACTGCCCCTTAAAACCACCCTTGTAGATGGAAAAAAACGGAAAACATCGATTTCCTACAAATCTGCACATGGAAATAAATGTTTTAAACAAAAAATGTAGCTCAGAAGATTTTGAACACAAAAGTTCCTTAGCACTTTGTTACTCACAGCATTTATTACCAATGCATTGGTCATTTATATTTTGAAAGAATTTTTGAAATCTGTTGGTATTTGGTGGAGTAATTACATTTTAAATTAAGCGAGGGTTAAATATTGATTACTCACTACGCTACTGTCTTTCTTGTGCTAGCTTTTTTAGTCACAGCATTTATTAATAATGCATTAGTGATTTATAATTTGAAAGAATTTTTAAAATTTCTTTGTATTTAGTGGACTTATCACATTTTAAATTATTCGAGGATTAAATATTGATTAGTTACTACGCCACTGTCTTTTGTGTGCTAGCTTTCTTACTCACAGCATTTATTACCAATGCATTGGTCATTTATATTTTGAAAGAATTTTTGAAGTCTGTTGGTATTTGCTGGAGTAATTACATTTTAAATTATGCGAGGGTTAAATATTGATTACTCACTACGCTACTGTCTTTCTTGTGCTAGCTTTCTTAGTCACGGCATTTATTAACAATGCATTAGTGATTTATAATTTAAAAGAATTTTTGAAATTTCTTTGTATTTAGTGGACTTATCACATTTTAAATTATTCGAGGGTTAAATATTGATTACTTACTACGCCACTGTCTTTTATGTGCTAGCTTTCTTACTTACAGCATTTATTACCAATGCATTGGTCATGTATATTTTGAAAGAATTTTTAAAATGTGTTGGTATTTGGTGGAGTAATTACATATTAAATTATGCGAGGGTTAAATATTGATTACTCACTACGCTACTGTTTTTCCTGTGCTAGCTTTCTTAGTCACAGCATTTATTAACAATGCATTAGTAATTTATAATTTAAAATAATTTTTGAAATTTCTTTGTATTTAGTGGACTTATCACATTTTAAATTATTCGAGGATTAAATATTGATTACCTACTACGCCACTGTCTTTTGTGTGCTAGTTTTCTTACTTACAGCATTTATTACCAATGCATTGGTCATTTATATTTTGAAAGAATTTTTGAAATCTGTTGGTATTTTGTGGAGTTATTACATTTTAAATTATGCGAGGGTTAAATATTGATTACTCACTACGCTACTGTCTTTCTTGTGCTAGCTTTCTTAGTCACAGCATTTATTAACAATGCATTAGTGATTCATAATTTAAAAGAATTTTTGAAATCTCTTTGTATTTAGTGGACTTATTACATTTTAAATTATTCGAGGGTTAAATATTGATTACTTACTACGCCTCTGTCTTTACTGTGCTACCTTTCTCAGTCACAGCATTTATTACCAATGCATTAGTCATTTATATTTTGAAAGAATTTTTGAAATCTGTTAGTATTTGGTGGAGTTATTACATTTTAAATTATTCGAGGGTTGGTCATTAACAGCATTTACCAGCAATGTTTTAAACTGTTAGTTAAGTATATGGCAAAGTAATTGTCAACAAATTCGTTGAAATATTGTGATTTGTTAGAAAATACGCATTTAGCATAATAATCTAAATACATGAAAGGAATTACGCATACAGGATTTGAAAGCTCACGGTTGATAATTAAAATTGAAATATCTTTTTAACCATTTTATTTTTCTAATTAATTTTTGCATATTCTGCCTGTGCTAGCTCTAAGCTGCAGATTCCTTTAGAAATAATAAAAAAATATTAAAGTGGGGGGCTGGGGTACAAACTAATTTTGTATTTTTAAGGGGTTGTTGGGGTTGTGATAGCTCTAAAACTGGTTGTGCTAGCCTGTGCTAGCTCTGAGGAATCCAAATCATATAAAAAAAGTTGAAAAATCAAAAGTGGGGGGCAAACGTCAACTTAGCCCCACCATATTTGAAACCCCTATAACTTTTTTAATCTATGCGTGCTTGCTCTAATTTTGGCTGTGCTAGCTTGTGCTAGCTAAGGGCTTTTCTGTGCAATGATGTTTTTCCAAAAAATTGAAAGTGGGGGGCCAAGTTGACGGAGCCTGAATTTATGACATTTGCATCGTGTCATCTTTAGAAGATAATTGTTTAATGTGGCACTTAATGCCTAATCGAAAAACACATCGCCATTGGATACATCCATATAACTGTCGATAATTTTAAAGTGGCCAAGGAATTGATGCATAGTGAAAATAAGTTTTATTTTTTTTACCGAATGTTGCGATCCACTTTTAAATTACTTTCAAGTCTGGTAAAAACTTTAGATAAAGCATTTTCGCTGATGACCATTTATTGATTACTTTGAGCTAAATAAACAGAATCAACATTATTACAAATTAAATCGCTATTCGTTAGTTGTTCGGGCTGTAGTATGGATTTGCGTGAGATTTGTGGAAGATTCTTGGTATTTAGTTGATTTTATTAGGTACAATATTTATCTTTGCAGTTGTAGCTGTTGTCTAGCAGTCATAGAATTCATGTGAGATAGAAGGCTTAAGAGATAATAATTACAAGGATATCTCGCAATTAAACTTCATTTTTCATTAAAATCTATATTATTATAAAAAAATATTCAATCGCACGTTTGTCGACGGCGCTAAGTGGAGCTTTAAAATATTTTCTTAAACATTCAGAATCTCACTGGAGGCGTGTTCGCTATTAGCGTATTTTTGCTTAAAAGGAGGCCGACCGCTAAATAAACGCATAAGCTTAGCATATTGTCATCTTAACTACATTCTTGTTTAGGGATAAAATATAAAAAAAATATTTATACTTTTAGGAAATCTTAATGTCTGTCTTAATAAAATATTTTTTACCTTTACAGTTATTTCATAAAAAAATATTAAGCCTTGGTAAAGTGGCGTAATCGTGTCTTGAATTTTATATTTTTATACCTATAAAATATATTTGAAAACTAAATCAGTCACATTGTGGAAGATTCCTTGCAAATATACGTGATTTTTTTCATTTATTTATTTACTAAAATAAACTCACTAGGACGTTGCGCTTAAAAGAGTTTTTCAAATTTTTGGAAAATTCAATATCGCCTGACATCCCAATGAACTTATTGTATAATAAAAATTATTGGAAGACCATAAAATTCTTTGCAAAGGAATCTTCTACTATGTGATTGATTTAGTTATTCTATATTTTCTATAGAGGGATTTTTTTGTTTTAAGTATACATATGCATACGATGGTAATTTTCCAACATGCGAGTTATGGTTTCGCGTCCGGTTTGTGTGTTTTTAAAAAGATTTATATTTTTAAAAACAAACTTTAATGTAATGAAAACTTATAATATAATTGTATTATTGATTAAAATTGAAATTGATTGAAATTGTTGTGTCGCGTTTTGAATCGTAAGCTGCCGAGTCGATGTGTAGACTGGCGAGCATCCCCGTGGGTGGATTATATGTAGGACTGCAAAGTGTTGAGGTCGGCACTTTTGTGGTACCATAACTCCTCCGGCCCAAGAGGAGAACATATCCTGGTGATGCTTTAGGGAACCCAGGGTTGGTTCTCGGATGTTTCTCTGATGTCTTCCTGTTTACTGGGAGACTTGGATCTTGCATTTCTGCGACGCAAGTAGTATCTTAAAGTAAATATTATTATAATACAGAATAAAGTAATATATAGTAATAACGTCCATATTGATAGAGATCTATCTTGAAGTCTAGGATTCTTCATTTGGTGTAGATCTTCTTGGAGTTTCTTCATATCGTAGCTGATTTGGCCAAGATTATCTTTGTGAATTTATGTTATTTGTCCGAACTGTAAATTCCATGTTATGGGTTTAGAGGTCTTCGATGAGAAGTCCAGTTGGGGCACAGAAGGTATTTTTACGATATCTTCTTCCTCGTAACTTGTGATCGTAATGTCGCGCAGCCTGATTGAGCAGGTTGGAGTTAGCTGGATCATATAGGTTCCGTTGATGATGTCCATTTCTTCAGTTTGCTTGCAGATTTTTGTTATCTTCTGTGCTGAAGGGGTTGCGGCAATCCATTGATTCTCGGCTATTTTATTGATCCATATGGCGGTCAATTTCTTATAATGATGTACACAGCTGTGGTAATTCCCGGAATGGGTCAGCAGTTGAACTTCACACGGTGAGTCTTTAGAGATTTTTGCACTCACAGTAGGTTGGCAAAAGTATCTTGTAGAACCGAATTGTTTGCAAGCTGATGGTATTGTTACGAATTTATCGTTATTTATAGCCCGGTAAGTATGGTCAGGGATAATGAAATGATAATTGTTTTCGTTATCAGGAATCGGTAATGGAAATATTTGATAATATGTAAAAGGTTTTATTTCTACTAGAGAAATTGTAAGGATGAATACAAGGTCAGTTTGTTTAACATATGCCTTAACAGAGATTAAATCTTCTAGTAAATTTAGTTCCTTCGACTCGTTGTTTATTAACAATTTTTCGTTCTTCAGGAATGGTCGCAGTTTTTCTAATTCGTGAAGTAACACTTCTGGCTCAATTATTGAGGGGTGGTAAATATTCAGTTCAGCGAAGGTAACAGCATTCGTTAAAGTAGTCAGAATTGCGATGACATTATCCATCATGAATATAATCTGATTGAAGATTGCATAGATCATAATTTGTTTGGTATCTTCCAGTTTGTAGAACGTAACATTTTGAAGGTATTGATTAATTTGCATCATTCTAGAAGTTAATATCAGTTGATTACTTTTCAAGCTGTTTATAGTTTTATTAAATTCTGAAATAGTCTTTAGTGAGAGCGAAATTTGTTTTTCTTCAAATATTTTCAATTTGTTTTGATTTTGTGTCAATTGTTGTATGGCTTCATCATACATTCTAGCATCTTCATTATCCAACTTTCCAGTAATGGCTTTTATTATGCTACCCATAAAGTTTACAGCACCTCTCCTAAGAGAGAATTTGACCTAAACGTTACATATACTTTAATAGAGCGTTGTAACAAATCAAATTAAATAAGATTTTAAATATTTCATTGTATAATTCAATGTCCGGAGGTGTATTTGCACGGGAAGTAGTTGTTTCAATGGATATTTATCGTCTTAAATTGTCTTATTAATTAAGACACTGTTTGCATTTTCACGAATAGTTTTTTCGTAATTTTATATATTATGTTTAAAGTGTGCAAACTATAAGAAGCGTAAGCTTATTTTCTCGAATTAAAATAGTTTTGAATTTGAATTTATCTTGTTTGAACTGGCCTAAGACATTAGTTTTAATCCAAGTCCTTTCACTTCTAATTTGTTGCTATCTCTCCTTTCATTTTAAATTGTATTGTTAGTTGGTTTGAAGAGAATTTAACCTAAACGTTACATATACTTTAATAGAGCGTTGTAACAAATCAAATTAAATAAGATTTTAAATATTTTATTGTATAATTCAATGTCCGGAAGTGTATTTGCACGGGAAGTAGTTGTTTCAATGGATATTTATCGTCTTAAATTGTCTTATTAATTAAGACACTGTTTGCATTTTCACGAATAGTTTTTTCGTAATTTTATATATTATGTTTAAAGTGTGCAAACTATAAGAAGCGTAAGCTTATTTTCTCGAATTCAAATAGTTTTGAATTTTAATTTATCTTGTTTGAACTGTACCGTAAGGTAAATAATAAGGTCTCACATTCTTTATACCTGCTAATGACATAATCCCCTTTTTTACCTATAAATACCGACCACCATTTTCACTCATTCCATTTCTGTGTACCTGTTCCTTCCACACACAACACTTTTTCCAAGTAAGTTTGTTTAATTTTATTCCTAATTTTTTTTTAAACGTCATAAGCAAAGCTATACTGAAGAGAGATAAATCTCGAAACGCGTCTATAGATGGCCTAAGACATTAGTTTTAATCCAAGTCCTTTCACATCTAATTTGTTGCTATCTCTCCTTTCATTTTAAATTGTATTGTTAGTTGGTTTGAAGAGAATTTGACCTAAACGTTACATATACTTTAATAGAGCGTTGTAACAAATCAAATTAAATAAGATTTTAAATATTTCATTGTATAATTCAATGTCCGGAGGTGTATTTGCACGGGAAGTAGTTGTTTCAATGGATATTTATCGTCTTAAATTGTCTTATTAATTAAGACACTGTTTGCATTTTCACGAATAGTTTTTTCGTAATTTTATATATTATGTTTAAAGTGTGCAAACTATAAGAAGCGTAAGCTTATTTCCTCGAATTCAAATAGTTTTGAATTTGAATTTATCTTGTTTGAACTGTACCTGATATAATACCTTTTTCATCCGGTTTTGTCTTGCCTCGATTATGCGAAGATAGTTGTGCATTTCTTTCTGATAGAGTTCTCCCTGTTGGTTGTTATTAAAAGTTGCAATCCAGGTTTCTCTATTAGTTTTTAGTTTCCTGATTTCGTCAATTAGTGGTTCTAATTTGTAGATTGTTGTTACTTTCCAATTATTACTTACAACTTCGGCATTGTTATATACATTGTGTTATCGGGAGGAGACCCGTAGTTCCGGTTAATCGTTTAATTGTGGTGTCTCCGATGACGTAGTGGAAACAGCATCCGATGAATCTGCAACAATTGAGTGTTTCAGTCTTCGGGTGTAGAATTTTTTCTCACCAGTTTTCGTCTTGACGCATACCGTTTCGTCGTCATTAATTTTGGTTATTTTAAATGGTCCCATAAATGGATTAGCGAGTTTATTGCGTCCATTGTTTCGTACATAAACTAATTCATTAATTTTGAAAGGTGTGACTCTTGCATTTTCGCCGGATTTTCTAACATAGTTCTCTTTTTCGGTTATCTTTTTATCCTGTATGACTTTGTATAGATGTTTCAATCGCTCTTTGTGTTCATTTAAGTAGTGATGGTAGTAATCTTTCGAATAAAGAAATTCCATAGGATCTTTAATTGCGGTGTGTCCAAAGACGACTTCCAGTGGCGTGTGACCCGTTGGGCGCGAGATACTGTTGTTATAGGTTATTACGGTGAGTTTCATCTGTAGTTTAATTAGTTCCTTTTTCTTTTCCTGTAGACATCTTATTAGTTCAATTAGAGTAGAATGGAATCTCTCGATGCTACCTTGGGAACATGGATTACCAGGTGTTCCAAAGTGGATTTGTATTTGGTGACCTTCCAGGAGTCGTTTTATGATGTCGTTTTTAAATTCCTTTCCGCTGTCACAGTATATTTCTACTGGTGTGCCATAATATTGAAAATATTCTAGTAGAGCATCCGCTACATCTACAGCGTTAGTTGCAGTTATGGGAATGGCTTGTTCTAGACGAGAAAATGCATCGACAATCGTTAAGAATTTTACTCCACCGATTGTAAATGTATCAATAAAGAATTTCTTAAACGGCTGGTCAGGTGTTTCGGTCAGCTGTAATTGTGGTTTGGTTGGATGTCTATCCTACTTGGTTTTATTGCATACTTCACATCCCTTGATATAATTTGTTACTGTGTTTTTCATGTTCTTCCATCAATATTTTCGTTTTAGGTATGTCAAGGTTTCCTCAATACCTCTGTGAGCGGTTTTTCCTTCATGGTGTATGCCTATCAATTCCAATTGATCTTCCTCTGTTTCGATGACTTGGATTCGTTTAGTACACCGAATAAGTTTAGGTCCATTATTGTTAAAATTCATAATGTACACTCTGCTGAAATCCTCGTATAATTTTTCACAATCAAAATGTATATAATGATTTCCTTCCTCTATCATATATTCTTTCATAAATTCTAAAAATTTTCTTTCGTTATCTACTGTTGGTATTTTCGCAGTGACAATATGATTTCCGCATTTGTTGTCAGTTGTAACGTGTACATCTCCAGCTGTTGATTTGATAATGTATTGCCTTTTCTTTGTATCTACCGCTTCTTCTAAAATGTGTATTCCTTTAACGGGTTCTATCTCTTGATTCGAGTGAATCGTGTTATCACTGTCTCCAGGTTGGGGCATTGGTTAGTTGGGAGCTTGCTCTTCAAGTTCTCGTCGGAGCATTGATAAATTCTTCCCGCTGTGCGTAGGCTGTTCGTCTGCAGAGAACGTCGTATTAGGTAGATTCTCTTGCATCGGTGTAATTCCTAGCTCTCTGATTAGTTCTTCTAGGATATCATCTGGATCTGCTTGCGGTATCATTGATGCATTATCGGCTTCAATTGCGTTTACAAGTTGGTTCAATTCAATTCTTGAAAGGGCATCGGCGTTAGAGTTGTATTTACCTTTTTTATAAATTACTTCGAAACCAAATTCATCGAGTTTGATTTTCCATCTCACATATTTAGAGTTTTGGTCTTTCATTTTACACAACCAGACGAGGGGTCGGTGTATATTTTGAAATGTCTGCCATAAACATAGGGTCTGAAATACTTTAGGGCCCATACTATGCCAAGTAATTCTCGGTCGATGGTTGAATATTTTTGCTCTGTTGGGCTGAGTGTTCTCGATGCGTAGCATATCGGTTTATCTTGTCCTACGATCCCTTGGGAGAGTGCAGCACTAACTGCAGTTGCAGAAGCGTCTGTTGTTATTATGAATTCTTTATTAAAATCAGGAAATTGTAGTATCGGCTCATTCATTATTAAGCTTTTACATTTTTCGAAAGCATGTAGGTATTCGTCATTTATTTCTATTTTAGCTCCCTTCTTTAAACATTTCGTAAATGGTTTTGATAATCCAGCAAAGTCTCTAATAAACTTTCGGTAATATCCTACTAGTCCTAGGAACGCTTTGATTTCTTTTTGAGTTTTAGGCAACGGGTATCTATTAATGGCTTCGATTTTTTTGGGATTCGGCCGGACTCCGTTCTCAGTTATAAGGTGACCGAGATATTTAATTTCCTTTCGCAAGAATTCGCATTTTACGAGCTTTACCTTGAAATTGGCCTTTTCTAGTCTTTGAAATACGTTGTTTAATTTTACCATGTGTTCTTGAAGAGACACTGAATAAATCACAATGTCGTTCAATTATACCATGCACGTGTCTTCCAATAATCCCTTTAGAATATTGTCCATTAGACGTTGGAACGTAGCCGGGGCGTTCTTAAGTCCAAAGGGCATTCGCTTAAACTTGAAATGACCTTGTTCTGTAGAAAATGCCGTTTTTTCGCAATCAGCTGGCTCCATTTCCACTTGATAGTATCCGGATGCGAGATCAATACAGCTGAAATAGTGGCATCTACCTAGCTTGTCCAAAATATCCGATATGTTCGGTATTGGGTATTTATCGGCAATCATCTGGTCGTTAAGCCTGCGATAGTCGATAACCATTCGTTTTTTTAGCTTACCATTTAGTGTTCTCGTTACTATATTTACTGGGCAGCTCCAGGGGGAAATGCTGTCTTGGATTATGTCTTGATCGAGTTCTAATACTTGCTTTTTTATTTCCTTCTTTGTTTCTGTTGGTTGCCTATACATTTTGACATGTATAGGAGATTCATCTTTTAAATTCAATTTATGTTTAACGCAATGGGTGAAAGTTAATTTTTGTCCGTCGATATGAAAGACATGCTTGTATTTGGCTACGAAAGCTCTTATTAATGCTTCCTCTTCTATATTCATTCCTGTTGTGTTTAAGTGGTTTTTTATATTTTCTTGCTGAATTTTCTTCAGATCGAGGTCTTCTTGAAATTCTAAATTTTCAGTATAATAAACTTCTTCAATGTTTTCCACGACTTCTGTTTCCAGTGTGTCACAGAAATTAATTATTTTTTCCTCCTGAGTGTAGTTGATGGCAATAACAATTGCTTCATTATTTACAACATTGGCAATTGATTTTTTGACTTTGATTCCAGGACAAAATTTGATCTCAGGTATATAGACTATTCCTTCTTGAATGTTTACAGGTATCCTAATTGGTTTGGCTTGAAGAGGTTCAAATTTTACTTTGTTCGAATCGAACTCAATAATGATTTCGGCGTTTTTTGTTTTCAGTAATCTGTTTCGAATATCTAAAACGGCTTCAAGTTTATTTAGCAAGTCAATACCTATTAATCCGTCAAATGTTATACTAAAGTCGAATTTAAAAAAGGTGTGTTCTATATGATCGTTAAAAATTTCAGGAATGGTTGTAATTACTGCATTTTGAATGGTATTTTTACAGCAAATTATTTTAGTCGGTTAAATAATTTAGAGTTTATTAGTGTTTTAGTTGAACCAATGTCAATGAGAAATTTGAATCCGTTAAATTTTATAAATGGCAAATTACAGTTACTGGTATTTAATGCAATCGTACAAGATTTTACATTCGGAGTGCATAATCTGTTGGTGGCTATTTTTTCATAGTGTAGAGGCGGGTGAAGTAAAAAATTTTCTCTTCGACTTCATTCTGTGTTTCTTGTTCGGGCTCAAGTGTTATTATTTCGTTCTTTTCTTCGGGCTGATAGTACTCAATTTCTTCTTGTTCGTCTTCTTGATAATATAATTGAGGACCATGAGTCCAGGTCGGCTTTTTTAATGGTCTTACTAGTGTAGAGGCTGGTCTCTTTAATGCGCTTGACTCCAATTCCATAGGAGTTGATTTTGGAAGGGGTTGACGATATGGTCTTCCAAATTGTTGAGCATTAGGCCAACGCGAGGTCGATGGGTTATTTTGTTGATAAACATTCGGGCGTGGCTGTTGATTATCATTATTATTATTGCTAAGAGGATAAAACTGGGGCATGATGACCGGTCGTATCATTTGCGGTCTTATCTGTTGTTTAGACTTATCGGTCACGGAGCTTCTTGGTGTAATACGTTGTAAGTTATGGTATTCGATCTGCCGGCGCGGTAGTTGAAGTTTTCTGCTTCGATGACGTGTCCCATAGCGGCTTCCAGATCAGCTGGCTGTTTCACTTGCACCATTATTCCGGTGATGGTATCAATTTCCAGAAGTCCTTGCAGGTAAATCTGCAACGCAGTGTTTTTGTAGTTGACACTTTTCAACGCTCTGCTGTTATTGTCGTTATCTCTTAATTTTACTTGTGTGAGTAAAATTTATAATGTGTTTTTCTCACGTTTACCGTAATCGTACGGTCCCTCGTTTTTGTGTGGACGTAGGGCGGCAAGGTCGGCGAACAAACACTGTTCACTTGTTTGGCCTCCGAAGCTATTCAAAAGTAATTCTTTTAATTTCATCCAAGTACTTACTTCTTCGTTACTGCTCACGGCTTGCAATGCCTTTCCTCGCAGCTTTTCTTGGAAAATCCTCAACAACAAGGCTTGTATGTTGGCGTCGGGAGTTGCCAAAAATGTTCTGATTAAGAAGTCGCATGCGGCGATGTATGCATTTACAATGTTGCAATCACCGTCGAAGACGGGTATAGTGTCTTGGTACACAACCGTAATATGTATAAGGCATTATGTCTTCTGAGTTTAAATTTATGAATTCGACTAATTGGGTAAGACGATCGATTTCGGACATAAATTGTTGGGCTAAGAGAAATTCGTACTTACAAACTTGCAAATAATCCTTTCTTAGTAAAATAATTCAAAATGCTCTTTTCACAATGCTCTTTAGACACTCCACGTAAATCGTTAAAACGAACCGTCGATTTTTATACGTCGCGGGTATCCTTTTCGCAGCGCCAGTTATGGTTTCGGGTCCGGTTTGTGTGTTTTTAAAAAGATTTGTATTTTTAAGAACAAACTTTAATGCAATAAAATCTTATAATATAATTGTATTATTGAATAAAATTGAAATTGATTGAAATTGTTGCGTCGCGTTTTGAATCGTCCGCAGCCGAGTCGATGTGTAGACTGGCGAGCATCCCCGTGGGTGGATTATATGTAGGACAACAAAGTGTTGAGGTCGGCACTTTTGGGGTTCCATAACTTGCGTTGTTTTTTAGAAGAGTTCAATTTTATGCTTTAAACGAATATTTTCCACGCCCGGGCTAAGCATGAAGTAAAATTTCGAGTTTAGAAAAACCTGAAAATTTGTTTTTTTCGCTTTGCGTTTCGCGCTACGCGACCAAACCAAATTTTCTGGCTTTTCTAAACTCGAAATTTTACTTCATGCTTAACCTGGGAGTGAAAAACACTTGTTTAAAGCTTTAATTTACCAGTAAAACAAGCAACATCTGCAAATTTAAAGCATAAATGCTGTAATTGCGATATGTGTACTTAATAGAAAAACGATTACTCTAGTTTACCAATGTTAGATATTTTTTTTATGAAATAACGGTGAAAGTTGGAAAAATATTTTTGAGACAGGTATTGAGATTGCTTTCTTTAAAATATTCTTATTTTTTTAATATATTTTATCCCTAAATAATGCTAGAATTAAGACGACCATATGCTAAGCTTTATACATTTAGATAGCGGTCGACCTACTCTTAATACTAAATATTGACAATATTTAAAATTCTTTATTTTCTTTATACAAATTAGAAAAAAATGGAAGATATTTCGAAAAATGTATGATCATACTTGTTTTCCCTGAGCAGGTTATTAAATTTATATGCCAGAATGAAAAATACTTATTTTTTTTTCAAAATTACACAAATAAAATTTTAGTTAAATGTAATGTTGTACAAATTTGTTGAATATATTTAATTATAAAATGTGTCGTGCTGTACGCTGCAAATAACGTACACGTTGTATCTATAAAACATGCTGCAGCAAATGCAACTCCGGTGTGCGTGTGTGTACTTGAATACATATGAACCATAAATGCTTCAGTTGCGTTTGCGGCGTGTATGCCGCATGGTTGTCGCGTGCATCTTTGATGTGCGGCTTACCTTAGAAACCGGTCATTTTAAATTTTAGTTGCGCGCACTATATGACTTATTTGAGCAAACGTATACAAGTCCTCGGTAGAAAATCGAAAACTTTTGATTGCAGTGTCCCACTGAGAAAAAATATATTCAGCTTTCTTGTATAATAATTATATTTTACTATAGATGAAGTCAGATTCCACAAATCTGTTAATTATATAAACGCTGCGGGGTTATGGCGGTCTTTCGGATTTTCCACATATTAATAAAATGTATCAGTCTCATTGAAAAATCCATATAAAATATTAATTCTGACAATACAAACTTAAGTACCTGTACCATAAACATTCGATTTTTAGTTTCGAGAGAAAATATGAAAAGATTGAATTATCATTGGAAAACGTGGAATTTAAACTTTCATATTAAAAATGATCTCAAGAAATTGGATAAAAATTGAAGCTGAAGGTTTTTACTTTACGAAGGAATATTTAAAGTCGAAAAATTTAAGTTTTAAACTCTTATTTAGAAGGGATAATTCAAACTTAACAGATTTGTTGAATCTGAATTAATTTATGGTAATATGTAATTATTCTACAGGAAAGCTGAACTCTTTCCCTTAAAAATATATTTTCATTTTTTCCAGTGGGATACTGCTCTCTCTCTTGCTGAGATAAGTAATTTCGCGCGTGCAACTAAAATTCAAAATGACCGGTAATTTGAATCGTTATTTTTAAAAGATCTTAGTTTTGAACTTATTTCTGCATTCCCTTAGCGCCCACAGAAAAAATGTAAATGGCAAGAGGGGTCAGAGGGGTGATTTAATTTTGAATGATATTCTAGTGATACCAACCCTCAAATTTTTAATGAAAAACTAACCCAAACTCCCCAAAAATGTATTTGGGCAGGAATTCTGGGTGACCACTTTATCGGACAACTCTTTATTAAAGGTAATTTGACTGGTGATAGTTATTTGCAGTTATTGAAAGATATTGACATTTTAATCACCGAAGCACGGGAAGAAAATGTAAATCTCTAAGAAACCAACTCTTCTTTCAACCGATTTAGACCTTTAGGATTTCTTTTTGTAGGGCTACTTAATGTCCAAGGTGTATTCTACGCCACCTGAATGTCTTCCAATGCTTCGGGAAAGAATCTTCGCAGAGTGCCTTCTAATAAGTTAGGCAATGTTTAAAAGCATTAGACAAACTTTTGAAAATCGATAATACATTTGTTAAATTGATTTGTTTTTCCATAACCGCTTTTGTTTCCTCTAACAGTAAACCTGTTTCAGCATTTTTTCCAAACTTGTACAGAATCGCAGATTTCATAGAGTGTAACTTTTGGTTGGAACACTCTGTATGCCATATTTTTATTAATAAAGGACCAATAAGTCAGAACAAAGTAACAATTATGATAACCATTTTATAAATCCAAATCACTAATTAATATTTGTCCAGCTCATTCTCCAGCTTCGAATAGGTACTTTGTTATGCCATGGCTGCCCGTGTTTTATACACACAAAGAACTAGGATCCAGAAGAGACTAAAAAAAACAATGTATAAAACAAAGTTACCTATGTATAATAATATACTCACTCTTTTTGTGACCTTTTTCTTCAAGTTTTTGCAAAACGGTAGGAATCTTACCTCTTACCACGAAACACCGCACATAACCTCTTCTGTTTCTTCAAGATTTTGCAATAATAAATCCTCTTTACACCTAACCTCTAAATATACTATTAGCCAACCGGCATCTGATCTGAGGGGCATTTGAACAAACTTAATTTAAGGCAAAATAATAATTAAAAATAAACATACACTTCTAACTTCTATAAAAATTATTATCAAGGACACGGCACTTTATAATATTAGACCAAATTAGGCTGCTGCATAAAAAATCTAATAAAAGGTTCGGGAGAACTTGCTTTTTTGAAAAGAACGCTGTGAAGTTAGTGAGATCAAGAGAAAGGTGACGAAAGACTCAATGGTAAGGCCCGGATGGGAATTTTGTGTCCCTATTCATTTTAATCGCAAAACTGCTTTGGTCGAGGAAGCAGCCCGCTTTTACCGCAGAGGCCTATTTTGCAGGCCTATTTTTCACGGTAAACGTTAATAAGGAGTTTTAGCGGAAAATGATCCAAGAGTGTTGTTTTGCCTGCTCTCAAAAAACTTGACAATGTGTGTGTGTGGCTTTAGCAGGGTAGGGCCAGAACCCACACAGCTAAGACTTCAATGCATTTGTTGAAAAAAGAGTTATCGCACCACCCACACTGTAATTATGCTTAGAGAAGAACTCCACTGTTATAAATACATCTTATCGCATTATGATGAATTAATTACGCTGCGACGTTAAGCAGGTACAGTCGTTTTCGGTCACAACCAAATTAACTCTTGTTTAAAAAGTTAATCTTCTGTCCGTGAAAGATAACGGCCGCAGTCGTTCGAATTTTTTGAGAATTAAATAAAAATTCTTTCGTTTCAATTATTAACCAAAACATCGAAAAACCGAAAAATGGACGAAATCGTGTCCGAAATATATCGTAATTCCCTGACTATCGGAGTCGCAACCATCGAAGAGGAATATCGTGTTCGGTTTCTAGAATCGCCTAGACAACAATGGTAAACACATTTTCCCCTGACTATCAGAGTCATCCACGTGAGAGGAAAATTGTGTTCTACAGCTGGATCGACCAGACTCTCCGACGGATCCCAGTCCGCCAAGAAGAAAAGAAGAAAGAAAAATAAGCCAATTCCAGGGTTACCATGAGGCCTTGCACTTAATAATTTGGAGTCGAAGTGTCAAATTATTATAAGCCCTCGAAGCAAAGAAGATTGTAGTCATTTTCCATAGACCATAGGAAACCTTAATACCTATGTAGGGAATCTGACACAGAAGAAAGAAACCATTTTTCAAGAAACCACCGAGACTACCCGAAATGCCCATCCTCGCCCTAAAATGACGAAATCATCGTTTGGTTATAAAACGTCAAATTAAACGATATCGACGACAATGCATTTTTTAATAAACACGATCATTTTTTGAAAAGCATTTTCAAATCCATTCTATAATTTCACAATTTACAACAACATTGTTTTCAGAATCTGAATTTAACTTATTTTTCCAAACGAAACTAAAATAAATGAACATCATTACCGATTATCAAATTACTCCTCGTGTAAGTAAATGAATAACGAATTGTCTATTAACTCGTTTAAATCGTCTATTAAACGAGTTAATAGACAATTTTCAAAATATTAATATCGACCCAGTAATCCCTCAAATAAACCACATGGCTCTACAACAAATCACAGTTAAAGACATTTTAGACATTATTCCAAAATTTGATAAGGAACCTTCAAAATTATCAACTTTTATAAGTTCATGTGAATCCGTAATGCAAATGATGACACCAAATAACGATGTCGCAAGGACAGCATTCACCCTCTGTCACATAAAATCAAAACTAATAGGAAAAGCTGCAATTATGTTAGCAGCGAGACCTTTTAATACCCCACAAGAGTTAAAAGGCATTCTAATTTTACTATTCGGAGATTAGAGAGATTAAGAATCACTTTTAATAGACCGTGTCACGCAAAAACAGAAATTAAATAAAACACCTTTACAATTTGCGGATAAATGTATCGATATTCGGATAAATTAGAACTTCAAAATATTCATCAGGATATAAAAGCAGCAAAGAGAAATTTATAATATCATGGTCCCTATATTATAATACCTATTGACTCTGATAATGTCGCTAAAATAAAAATATAAGAAAACTTTATAAAAAAAGGTTCACTTAAATAACTTATATGTATATAGATTTTTTTAATTTAAATTCACTGGGTTCGTTTTACTCATGAATTTATTTTTCGATTTGTTTCGGCTTGATGCCATTTTCAAGAATGATGTATAAAAAACAGAATTTGTTATATACAGTGGTTGTCGGTATTTTAGATAATAAGCGCTTTAATCATCGGGGAAACCCAAAGGTTGTCGTTGGCCATGTTTTTTTCCGCTTTTATAGCTTTGCTTATTTCTAATCCCTCTCGATAATTAAACACTAATCCCTTATTACCTAAATGCAACATTTGACAATCTTTTGAACTGGAACGTTGCTTAAATGCGGTCGAATGTTTTGCGAAACCAGTGGTCTGTTTATTATTCAAAATATCATAAAATAGTTTTATGTTCCGTTAATCTAGTTTCAAAAGACCTGCCCGCGTGTCCTATATATATTGCGTCGCAATTATCACATTTTAACTCATATACTCCACTTTTATTTTTATGACTAATGTCTGTTATTATTTTATTATTCACTAAATTTTTTCTTAAATTAACTGAGTTAGTCAAAATTATGTTGATTCTTTCCTTATTTGTTTTTTTATTTGTTTGTAAGAGATTATTTACGTATTCTAATCTATTCTAGTAGGTTTTCTCTATTTGACTAACTCAGTTAATTTAGGAAAAATGTTAGTGAAAATTATTACAGACAATAGTAATAAAAAGAAAAGTAGAGTATATAAGCTGAAATGTGATGATTGCGATGCAATATACAGGGCTATTGAAAATAAAGGAACAGATTTCAAACATCTACTTCTTCCAAACGACAAAAGATATATGCAATAAAATTAATAATTTACGCCACAGAAAGAAATTGTTTAACTCAAAAAATTTCTAATTTTGGTAACCAAATCGTGAAAGTTAATAATAGTAATTCATGGATAATTGTAGCTAAAAATGAATCCACAATCGAAATTCATTATTCAACAAAATTAATACAACGAAAATTATTACTTTTAAATTATTTAATAACATTACCTCATGGATGTAATGGAGAATTCAATTCAAAAACATCAATACCAAAATTTAAAACAGAATATTCCCTATCGTTAATAACAATGCCTAATATTCGAATAAATGAAATTGAAATAAAACTTAATTTAAAATCAATAAATATAAGTGGAATAGACATGTCAAAGTTTTCAACTTTGAAACAACACATTTAACACATTTAAAAAACAGGTTGAATCTGAACAAATGTTGGAAATTCATAATTAAAAAATTAATTGGATGCTAGTTACAATCTGATGTATATTAATTTTGATAGTAATATTGTATTTGCTCAAATATTTAATAAAAGCAAACAAAACTTAAAATCCTTTATAATAAAATGCAAAACAAATCCTATTAACGTTCCACCTGGACATTATTAGCTATTGCACCACCCACACTGGAATTATGCTTGGAGAAGAACTCCACTGTTATAAATGCATCTTATCACATTATGACGAATGAATTAATTACGCTGCGACGTTGAGAAGGTACAGTCGTTTTCCCTCTCAACCAAATATAATATTTTTTAAAAAGTTAATCTTCGGTCCGCAAGAGATAACTTGCGCTCGCCTGATTTAACCCTCTGTGATTATTTCCTGCGGAGTAAACTCAAATCCCGAGTTTATAACAATTGTCCATAAATCTCAGAAGACCTACAAAAAAGAATCCGAGTCCAAATTGTTAATAAGTGTTAATATATTTTTTTTAAATAATCATTTTTATTTTATTCTAGTCCAGTCGTTAGAGACGACAATACTACCCAACCTCTAAAAATCATCCGAATTTGCTGGAAATTTGTGTGCATGTCAAGTACTAGACTCCTAATAAGATGAAAAAAGTTAACCACTCTTAGCCTCGGGCTTTCGCCGAAAACCACCCTTATAGGGGGTCAAAACGGAAAACATCGATTTCCCACAAATCTGCACATGGAAATGTTTCAAACAAGCCGAGTGTTTTAAACAAATATGTTTTTTAGCACTTTTTTGTGAAATGAACTGTTCTCTCAGAAATAACGATTTAACTAACGGGTCATTTCGAATTTCAGTTGCGCGCGCGATGTGACTTATTTGAGCACAAGTCGACGGTAGAAATTCGATAACTTTTGATCGCAGTGCCCTACTGGAAAAAAATAAAAGTACGTTTTAAAAAGGAAAATTACAGCTTTCTTTATTGTAGAGTAATTACATTTTACCATAGATGAAGTCAGATTCTACAAATCTGTTAATAATACAGGGTCATGAAAGAGTATTGATACAGCTAAATATTTTCAGAACGGTTTAGCAGAGCTCGTTAAAATTTGGAATGCACTTAGAAGTATTCAAATTCTATCATCTTTTTATTTTTAAAATGATATTATTTTTCTTAGTTCTGTGATGTAACACACGCATATCTTATTTTATGCAAAACTTTTTAAAAAAAAATATCGAACTAACAAAATTTTGAAAAATGTAAAATTTTGTTGGCCTTGAAAATGTTGTCTTTGTCTATAGTTAGTTCTTTGCCGCCTGAACTTTGAATAAAAAATAAATAAAAGTCAATAATAAATGTAACTATAAGACATTTAACTGAAACAGAACACATATTTGAATTTATTTTTATTTTTACCTTAAAATAAAAATAACGGGGGACTTGTGTTACATTACTGAATTCAGAAAAAAATTATCTTCTTAAAAATAACAAATTTGACTACCCGTGCCATTTAAAAAAAATGTTAGCCTTGTATTTTTAAAATTAATGATGGTAGAAAATTTAAAAAATCTGAGATGATAGAATTGTAACACTTCTAACTGTAACCTAAATTTCAACGAGCTTTGCTAAACCGTTTTAAAAATATTTATCTGTATCCATACTTTTAGCGACCCCGTATAAGCGCTGAGAGGTTATGGCTCTTACGATGTTTCTCATATTAATAAACATCTTATTGAAAAATCCATATGGAATATTAATTTTGACAGTATAAACTTTAATACCTGTAAGAAAAATATATCGATTTCGAGTTTCTGCGAAAAATATGAGAAGTTTGAATTATCCCTAAGAAACGCGGAACTTAAGCTTTCATTTTAAAAATGATTTCACGTCATTCCACAAAAAAAATTGCGTGGAAATGAAGCTGAAGGGTTCTACTTTACAAATGAATATTTAAAAAGTCAAAAAATACAAGATTTAAACTGTTATTTAAAAAGAAAAAGTGAAGGTTTAAATTCCGTGTTTTTGTAGGTATAATTCAAACTTCTCATATTCTTTCTCGAAACTTGAAATCGAATGTTTATGGTAGAGGTATTTAAGTTTAAACTGTCAGAATTAACATTCCTTGCGGATTTTTTAATTATACTGATACATTTTATTATTATGTGGAAAATCGTAAAAGACCGCCATAACCTCGCAGCGTTGATATAATAAATAAAGTAATTACAACGCCGAAATATTTTTTAGAAGCGGTATTTTATATGCTAAACATGATTTTGCATTGAAATTCAGCAAGTAAATGGTAATACGCATACAGGATCTAAAAGCTCTCGAATCAAAATTTCGATGTGAATATTTTTTTACCTGGTTTTTTTGAGAAAATTTGTTTTTTATATTCTGCTGGCGCTAGCTCTAAGCTATCTTTTCCACCCAATTTTATTAAAAAAATGTTTCGGGGGCTGAGGTTAAAAATGTTTTATCATTTTTACTTTCCCCCGTATGTAATACAAAGAGAAAGTATTGTTTTCGTGAAAATTTTCGAATCAAAAATTTTAGCGGAAATATCCGTTTTGAGGTCCCCTGAGTCGAATAAGACCATTTTTGAAAAATGTCTGTCTGTCTGTCTGTCTGTCTGTCTGTGTGTCTGTGTGCGCTGTACCGCAAAAACCGCTAAAGATATCGAGATGAAACTTGAAACTTAAGCTTTTTGTTACAATCGGAAGAACTGAAAAGCTTTTGGTGAAAATCGGAAAACCGGAAGTGGTACTTTACTCTTAGCGTTTTTCAGTTTTTTCAGATTTTTTCAATAAATGTTCATCAAACAAAAAATTCTTTCAAATAAAAGTTGTAGATAATAACAAAATGAAGATGTATTGTTCACTTACTTTTTGTCATAGCACTCTTAGTTTTTGAGATATTTCAAAATTTGTGTGTTTTATCTAGTTATTGGTGTGTGACAGTTGTAGGAAATGAAAAACTAAAGATTTTTTGTAGATTCACTTTTTGTCAAGTTGTAGTTATCAAAAAGTTGAAGACATTTTGAAAATAATAATGCTACAAATATTTTAAAAGTGATTTAATACGCAATTTACGGGGGAAAGTACTATGATGGACACATCACCATTTTTTGTGGTTGTGGCGGTGGCGCTAGCTTTCAAATTAGTGACGCTAACTGGCGCTAGCTCTGAGGAATACGAATAGTGTAAACAAAACTTGAAAAATCTAAAGACCCTGTATATATACAGTGCTTTCGAAAAATAATGCATAAATTCATTAAAATCTAAATTATGAACATTGAAGAAAAACCCTCAGACAGGTCGATTTTTATTTTTAATTGCGCGTTTAGTCAAATGCCGAAATCATATGCAAGGTGTTACAAATAAGAGTTGTGATGTCATCGACCATGTTTTTAAATTAATATCGAAATTTTTTTACTAGACATATTTAAATGAGAATAATTCTCCACATATAATAAGCTATTTACAAGTATACGTTAAATTAAAAAAAAACAATCGAGAAAAATAACTTTGAAATTTTAAAACGTCAACTTATGCTAACGACATTCGAATAAAAACAAACTCTTTTAACTGTCAGTTTTATACTGTTCGCGTCGCAGAGACATCTTTTACTAGACAGGATACGATTTGTAATTTTTCTTGATTATTTTTTTTATTCAACCTATACTTGTAAATAGCTTATTGTATGCGGAAAATTATTCTCTAGCAAAAACTTTTGACTTCTATTCAAAAAATGGTCGATGTATTTGACCAATCGTGCAATTATACCAAAAAAAAAAAGAATAATCCTACCAATGAATAAATGCTTTGAGATTATTAACTTAATGACTGATGTAGGGATAAAAGTGTTTGGAAAATAGTGGATTCTTGAAATGTGCGTTTAAGTGGAATTAAGGGGTTTCTCATTTGACAGAACAGATTAAGGATGCGGATGTTTAAAGGCGCTTTAGGGAAACGTTCCATCAGATATAAATAGCGCTCATTCGTGTCTTTTCCAGCAACATTTTATTGGAGATAGATATTCCACGATGTTTATAGGTTAAACCTCTAAAGTGACGTGTTTTGGTTTGAATTTTATTTTTAATTATTTTGGAGTGGGGAATAAAGGTGAGTTTGGGATCAAAGTTTATGCCAAGGTATTTACATAGGGGTGAATGGGAAACTGTGGTTGAGAATCAATAGTTGAGTTTTGATGAAATTCAAGGATATTCTCCATTTAAGCAACCAGGACTTTGAATGATTTAGTAAGTCTTTTATGGAGGATATTGCGGAATTGAGGGTATAGGCATGGGCTACTAAGGCCGAGTCATCGGCGAACTGGAGGATATATTGAGCTGGATTAAAATATTTGGGATTTTGGTTGTACATATCATGAGTATATGCAGGGTGTCAATTTAAAAACAAGCCAGCCAGAATATCTTTGGAACCGTAACAGTTAGAGAACATTTTTTAAAACCCTTTCTAGGATATGGAGGGGGGGGACCATTTTGACCCACATAACAATCTTCTGCAACCAACCCCTTAGGGTTGGAAACTGTTTTTTTTAAATAGCACGACCCTACTTGTGATATATCATTAGAAAGGTCTTTTAAAATGTTTATCAGTGGTGTCAACTAAAATTATTATTGTAACATAAAAATGCAAAAAAAATTAAATCAATTTATTTCATTTTAAAATTGTTGTCAAATTAGGTATTATAATAATTTATTTTTGAAAATTACAAATGAAAAAGCACAGATAAACACAAAAATACCCAATATTTACCAAAGTAATCTATTGTTTTATTAAAATATGGACAACTCTAAAAAATATAATAAAATAATAACAAAACTTGGTTCAATGGAATACATTTATTATTTGAATAAATTGCACCTGTCCGCAATATACATATAAAAAAAAAAAAAACGTTGACAAAAAACACCAATAAAATAAAAATAAATCTTTCATTAACTTAATTCAAATAAACACAATATGTGACACTGCCATTAGTATTGTTGTGACTATCTTTAAGTAATCTGTGCTCTTTACCTTAAACTTCTTATTAATTTTTATAAAATGCTTTTTTACACAATCGCCGAAAGTGTTGAAATTATTTTTATTTATGGGTCTAAAAACCGTTGTGCTAAACAAACTACAATTGCATTCAATGAATCACATCCTGAAAAAAATGTACGTCATCAGTATGTCCTAGACCTAGATTTAAAATTTGAACAAACAGGATCGGTTATCAACAAGAAAAGAGATCAACCTCGGCTCCTAAATGAAACGGCTCAAATTGAAGTCCTGGGCCAAATTGCTATGAAGCCTACTTCATCACTTCGTTGTATGTCTAGAGTAACAGGATTGAGTTATGAATCCATTCGCAAAGTCTAGAAAAAGCACAAATTTCATCCCTATAAAATGCATATTACGCAAGAACTTGGAGATGATCATCCAGACAGACGAATTAAGTTTTGCGAAATGATGACTTATAAAATTATAGCTAAGCCTAACTTCGTGAAAAACATTTGTTTTAGCGACGAATGTACTTTTTATCTTAATGGCAATGTAAACAAACAAAATTGTCGATATTGGAGTGGTGACAATCCTCATCTTATTAGAAAAGTCCACACGCAGTATCTCGAAAAAAATAATGTCTGGGCAGGTATTCTTAGAGATTTCATTATTGGCCCGTTATTCATTGATCAAAATTTAAATGGTCAACTGTACTATGAAATGTAATTAATACAGCCTCTTATAAATCATGAATTAGAAAATCAAAGAGATGAAAATGATGAACTAATCTTGAATGGCAATTTATTACATTATCAACAAGACAGCATTATGTAGTACCTGTTAGAGACTGGCTAAGCCACACTTTTGGGAATCAATGGATTGGTAGAAGAGTATCAATTGAATGGCCACCTAGATCTCTAGATTTGACCCCATAAGAAGAAGTCTATCTTCTTATGGGGCCACTTAAAATCTGTGGTCTATAAACCTCAGCCCTAGTCAGATGTACGACAACGAATAATACAGCTATTCTACGACAGACCTTCAAAAATGTACGACAGGAATTTGAGAATAGACTTTATTATTGTCTCAAAAATAATGGAAATCATTTTGAGCATACTATAATTTTATAATTTTTTTTTTTTACATTTTTTATGTAACAATAAAAATTTTAGTTAGTACCATTGATTAGCATTTTTCTTTTCGCAATCTACAACAAGTTAGTCTTACAAAGACTATATCAAACACTCATTAAAGACTAACTTGTTGTAGATTGCGAAAAGAATCGCACTTTTAATGTTTGAAGTATTCTGCAACCAAGAATTGGCAATTTCATTTATACTTATGTTTGAACGGTAACGTGACCGCCAGTCTAAGGTGTCGAATTGTTTGGAGGGAGTGGCAAAGCTATACTGATGAGAGATAAATCTCTAAACGCGTCTATAGATGGCCTGAATAATTTGACCCAAATTGTTACATTTGCAGTAGGTTACTGTATGTAACAGCAAACACTTGTTGTATAATTCAATGTCCGTCGGGGTATTAGCCCGGGAAGTAGTTGTTTTAATGAGTGTTTGATATAGTCTTTGTAAGACTAACTTGTTGTAGATTGCGAAAAGAATCGCACTTTTAATGTTTGAAGTATTCTGCAACCAAGAATTGGCAATTTCATTTATACTTATGTTTGAACGGTAACGTGACCGCCAGTCTAAGGTGTCGAATTGTTTGGAGGGAGTGGCAAAGCTATACTGCAGAAGGGTTCCGGGCCAGTGAATGCGCTTGACTTGAGTTTGTCTGCTTTATCGTTCCCTTGATGATCCTTGTATCCTGGGACCCATATCATTGTCACTTTTTTGCGACCGCTCATTTCGTTGAGAGCGCTTACTCAGTCCCCCTCACCTTGGAATTGACCTGTATTGTACTTAGTGCCCTTAGCAGCGCTTGGCTGTCCGAGAAAATAGCTACTGATCGACTTTTGTTGTCTTGCCTTGCTATTTCTCCAATGCAGAGATGAACCGCGATCGCCTCTGCTGAAATCTTTGTGTCGGGTTTTGTGCTGTATAGGTCCCGTCAGATTTTCTGAGGAAACCTACCTCTTTTGCAGCACTTCCATCCTTTGCCAGGACTATGTAGATTCTCGAACATGCCGGAGTGTCAATTAACTCTTAGCAGAACTTCCTCCACGAGTCTCTTTTGGCTTTTAGAATTCCTTGGTTGTACTGCGTAAGCTTTTCCTTATAGGTGTCCCAATTCTGTGTGTTTTTGGCCCTATTGAATAGCCTTCGAACCTGGGTTCTTGGCTTTTCAAGGTTCTTGTTCCACCAGCCCCTGTGTCGGGTTGTTTTTTACGCGCAGTTTTCCAAGTATGCCGTCTTGATGGCGTCAAACATTAAAAGTGCGATTCTTTTCGCAATCTACAACAAGTTAGTCTTACAAAGACTATATCAAACACTTATTAAAACAACTACTTCCCGGGCTAATACCCCGACGGACATTGAATTATACAACAAGTGTTTGCTGTTACATACAGTAACCTACTGCAAATGTAACAATTTGGGTCAAATTATTCAGGCCATCTATAGACGCGTTTCGAGATTTATCTCTCATCAGTATAGCTTTGCCACTCGCTCCAAACAATTCGACACCTTAGACTGGCGGTCACGTTACCGTTCAAACATAAGTATAAATGAAATTGCCAATTCTTGGTTGCAGAATACTTCAAACATTAAAAGTGCGATTCTTTTCGCAATCTACAACAAGTTAGTCTTACAAAGACTATATCAAACACTCATTAAAGACTAACTTGTTGTAGATCTACAACAAGTTAGTCTTACAAAGACTATATCAAACACTCATTAAAGACTAACTTGTTGTAGATTGCGAAAAGAATCGCACTTTTAATGTTTGAAGTATTCTGCAACCAAGAATTGGCAATTTCATTTATACTTATGTTTGAACGGTAACGTGACCGCCAGTCTAAGGTGTCGAATTGTTTGGAGGGAGTGGCAAAGCTATACTGATGAGAGATAAATCTCGAAACGCGTCTATAGATGGCCTGAATAATTTGACCCAAATTGTTACATTTGCAGTAGGTTACTGTATGTAACAGCAAACACTTGTTGTATAATTCAATGTCCGTCGGGGTATTAGCCCGGGAAGTAGTTGTTTTAATGGGTGTTTCATATAGTCTTTGTAAGACTAACTTGTTGTAGATTGCGAAAAGAATCGCACTTTTAATGTTTGAAGTATTCTGCAACCAAGAATTGGCAATTTCATTTATACTTATAAAAAGGAAGTGTTTGGGGAGTGTGTTACCAGTCGTTTATGTCATTTAGTTGTGTTTTGTAGTGTTCTTCGTTTTTTGAAACTTTAAATGTCTTATTAAATTAATCTGCAAGTGTATTGGTGATTTGTTGAGGGTCAGTTATTTCTGTATTGATCGTATAGTCTCAAATTCACTTTATTGGTTCTGACTGTTTATATTTAGATAGTTTTTTTTAATTTTCGTACAGTATTTTTTCCATCTTAATTGTTAATTCCGTTGCAAACAGTTAGACATTTTTCTTTTTTAAATTCTGTTGTAAGGTTTTTAATATCTTTGTTAAGTCTATTGAATTTTGTTTTAAGGTCGGAATTGTCAGTCAGCTGCATGTCTCTGTATAACTCTCGTTTGAAATTAACAAGTCTGAGGATATATTTGGAGAGAGGATTTCTCTTGGTTTATTAGAATTTGTCTATTGTAATAGAAGACATGATTGGGTTGGAATGTATGTAATCAGTTATATCTTTGGGTACTTTAATTACATCGCAGTTTTCGTAGGTTAATATGTCTATATCACGTTTGGGAATAAGGATGTTCGGGATGTTAATGTCAAATTAAATAAAAAGGTGATCTGATTAAAGGTCGGGTGTTAAAGACAGTGAATGTATTAGAGGTTTAACATTGGGTATCAAGAGTGGTACTAGGATTATTGGGCATAGTAAATGTTGGGGGTGTATATTTGTGTAAAGTTGGATTAGTTGAGAATGAAATTGAGGTATTTTTGTTTAGATTTATTTAGGTTAAATTCACCTATAATTATGCAATTTTAAAAAAGGAAACTTTAGTAAAAATGGTATCTTCTATGGGAACATTGAGATGGATATAGACGAGAAGGACATTAAGTTTAAAATTAATAGAGTAAAGTAAATGGTGTCGTTTAGTGGGTTATTTATTTTAGGTAGATTGGCTTTTCTAATAGCAATTGTAGGGTGTGTTGTAACCAGAGTACCACCCCGTTGGTTACGGTTATATTGAAGGGTGCCAGTTACTAAGGATCGAAGGGGATTGAGTTTTGGATTCAAGAAATAGGGTAATGTTGGTATTTGAATGTGTTATAAAGTTGTTAATAGAATAGGATTTTGATTAAATTCCGTTTATGTTACAATATAAGAATACTATCCATTACCGATTATACCATGTAAGAAATTAACGCGTGTAACTGGGACTACAGGAGGAATGGATTCGGATTGGGAAAGGTCGAACATTATAATGAACACCTTATTACCTGAGATAGAAACAAAACTGTCAATGCTGCATGACTGGATGAATTTTTCTTTTAATATGTTTAATGATGTTGGTCTATCAGTATGTTTAGGTGAGTTAAGTTTAGTTATACATGTATACGTGTCAATGATGTGATCATGAAGTGTGATTGGTGAGTGTATGCGTGATGATTTTTTGATTGATGGTTCAATGTCAGCTGATTTTAGGTTTGTTGATTGTAGTTTGACGTTAGGGATGCCTTCTATTGGTTTAAGTGGTCTTTTAGGTTTAGATGGTCTTTAAGGACACAAGCTGCCATTTTGTGTGGTCCTCTACACAAAATTCCGCACTGTAGCGAGTTATGTTTTTAGTCCGAGTAGGAGACTTTTTAAAAACATATATTTGAAAATATACAGGATGTGTGTTGTATGAATTTATAGCAACAATTCACTTTCGTAAAGCTAATGCGAATGGTTTTGTTAAACAGTAGGCTAACAATGCGTCTGCGTAATACAATATTATTCTTACTGATAACACTGCTCTGGTAATTGTAACTCCTCCCGCGCTTATGACAAAAATTATTATGGATAATTTTTCGTTAATTCAATATCTTGTAAAGGATCATTATTGTTGTGATTTACTAGAGTGAGACAGACTCTGCCATGCCATTTGCTAGAGTAAGATCTAATTGAATGCAGAATGTACAGACACCCTTGAATTTTAGTAAAAATACAAGTTTTTGTTGACAAAATTTGAGTAAATAAATGACTCTAAAAGTTGCTACTTTTAGGAATTTTTTACAAAAAAATATTGTCCCATAATCAGAACATAAATGGTGCTGGAACTAGTGGCAACCAAAAACGGTGGATTTTACCCATAATAAATCGCAACCTTAACATTTTATTTTGTTTTTAATTGTTCCTTTTAGGCAAGGGTGAATATTTCTAAAAATACAAATTATAAGTAAAACAAACACAACATAAATTATTATTGTGTAAATACTGATATTGTCATAATGAATTGTCGATGCCTGAATTAAGTCGAGTTGTTTCTTGGTTTGATTTTAAATATCTTGAACTTCTTATAGATTGATGTCATCTAGCTGGATGGGGATTGTTGATCTCGGTGAAGACTTCTGTGTCTGGGTCTCGTTAATTTTTATGTTCGGTAGTTTAGTTGTTTTAACTTTTTTTTTATTGGTTTGGTAATGTTTAAGTATTTTATTATTAATTTTAAATTCACATGAACTCGGTATTGTTAATATATATGTTCCATTTAATACGTGTGTGTCTTCATTATTTCTGCATCCGTTAATTGTTGTTGTTTGTCTTATTATTATTATCATCCACTTGTTATTTATTAACTTTTGAATTTTATTTTGAAAAATTTCACTTTAGTTGATTTCACAGCAAGTTTGTTATTTATAAATTTTATTAAGTTGATTTCACATGAGGTATTGTCCGACATTGGTGATATTATTTATTTTTGTTGGTGGATTTCTTCAGATACGACGTTGGATCGTGCGTAATGTGTTTCACTTATTAAAAGGTATTTGGATTAAGGAATGATTATATTGTAATTGATATGATTGGGCATTGGTAATAGATATAATTGGTAATAATTATATTGCATTTCTTCAACCAATGCAATTTCTAGAATGAAAATGACTATTTTTTTCATTTAAGTAACCTCGTAAGTTTATCATTGAGTAGTAATTGATAATGTTTTTATTATCTAAAAGATAAGGTAATTTATAGTTATTTGTTCTTGACTTAATTTTATTTATTTCAAATTTTAATTCATCATGAGGAATTATTGAAGCATTTAAAATGTTTAATCTATCAAAAGTGATTGAAGTTTCGATTGTGTCCATTATTTGTAAAAATACGTCGATTGATATTAACAACTGATTTGAAAATTGAATTTAATATTATAAATGTGACTCAATTGACTCTAATTTTATTTCTTTCATTAATTGTTCGACCTCCATTATTCAATCGTTCAAACAGATTTGGTTATGTTGTAATTTTTTCATTGAATCATTATAAATATATAAAGCTTTTTCTGTTAGGATTGTTTAGTGTTTAATTTCGTTTACAAGTTTATCTTGGTTAGATTTTAATTCAGTAATTACGGTGTCGTACTTTACTGTGATTGATTTAAAAATTGTTCCTAAACCATTTATTAGTCCTACTTTTTTCTTGATTTTTCTGTTAATGTTATTTGTAATAATTTTTTATTGTTTGTTTTATTTTGTAATTATAACATTTATTTTACATTTCGTTCGCATATCCATTAGCATGTTCAGTATTATGAAAAAAGTGTTTAAGGGGATTATTGCAGTGTAACACGCCGATCGTGTTGGAAAGACCCACATAGTTTAGAGTAGCTCATCCGATGCCAAATTTACAGCACAAGTGGGGCGAATACAGCCAGAGAGAAAAGCAGCAGTTCGCTGTGCATTTATGCATTGCTCTTTGGCATGAACGGATGGGGTCTCGCGTCGCGTGGAATAGACAAAAAAAAACCGTATAAAAAGACTAATCGAAGGAAAGTGTCGATTCGTATTATTTAAACACGCTGATAATACATACAAGCTATGTATTGTTTTCAATTCGTTAGAAAGCGTTCTCGGATCCTGTGTTATTTTTAGGTATTTACAAAACTGATGATTCTTATTCTTGTCATTATAACACATTATTTTTACTTTTAAGACTCCAGTTTCGACAGCCGAACAAACTATGTGTTTTATTTTATTAAATTATAGATTATTTCTTAAAAATATAATAATAAAATAATTCATGTTCATAAGCTCAGTGTGAATATTTATATGCCGGACATATATGAAAAAACGGAACATAGGATTTTCAATGATATTTTTTAAATGGGAATATTATCTTCCCCAACTGCTATTGCCATGAAAATAATGTGTATTAATTTGGCCTCTGCCAAATTGGTTAAATACCCCAAATTTTGGGGAGAATTTCAATTTATATTCGGTCAAATATTCTAGTTTTTATGAATGCAACAAATAAATAATAGATTGAAAAAAATTAAACGGAAAGCTGCCCTGTTTTTTTTATGTTTAGTACAGGGTTTACAAAATGATGATGTGTATAAATAGGCTCAGTCAACTTAGTCCCCCGAAGTTCGACTTTTTTAAAAAAAGCGATTGCGCTAGACCGGCCTTAGCTAGCGCCACAAAAATTAGAGCTAGCGCCATTTAGACAAGAAAACTACGGGGATTTGAACTTTCGGGGGGCTAGGTTGATGCTAGCCCCCCGAGTTTGGATTTTTAAAGTTTTTTTACACTATTCGGATTCCTCAGAGCTAGCGCCAGCTAGCGCTACTAATTTAAAAGCCAACGCCACTCCCACAACCCCAAAAAATGATAAAACATTTTTAACCCTGGCCCCCTAAAATGAGATATTTTTAATCAAATTGGGTGGAAAATATAACTTAGAGCTAGCGCCAACAGAATATGACAAAAATATTCTCTCAAAAATATCAGGTAAAAAAAAGTTCACATCCAAATTTTGATGCGAGAGCATTCAGATCCTGTATGCGTATTACCATTTACTTCCTGAATTTTAATACAAAACGATGTTTGGCATATAATATACCGCTTCCAACAAATATTTCGGCGTTGTAATTACTTTATTTATGTTCATAGATACTGGCTATTAGAAACAGGATGCCTAGAAGACAGTAGCGTACCTGCAATTGTGTTTTCACTCCTAGCTAATTTAAATCGTTATAACTCAAGAACTTACCGTACGATTTAAAAAACTCTTTTGGCATTGTAATTACTATACTAATGTTTATAAACACTGGCAACGACATAGCTTGCGCTAGTAAGACAGTGGCGTAACTGACGATTGTTTTTGATAATTGAAATCGTTATAACTCGGAAACTAACCGTGCGATTTCAAAAAAAAAATTGGCATTGTAATTGCTATACTGAAGTCTATAAACACTAGCAACGACATAGCTAGTAATATTAAAGGATAAATTAAAATCACTTGGTTTGTTTCACTATTTGTTTCTATTTACTCGACTAGTTTCGCTTTTTACGGCATTATCAAAGTTCACTCTTGATAATGCCGTAAAAAGCGAAACTAGTCAAGTAAATAGAAACAAATAGTGAAGCAAACCAAGTGTTTTTAATTTATCCTTTATTATTATTTCAAAATGTTTCACCAAGTAATAAATGAGAAACTTATTCAAGTGATAGCTAGTGCTAGCAAGACAGTGGCGTACCTCACGGTTGTTTTTTTTTTTACTACATGATAACTTAAATCGTTATTACTCGGTGGAAAACACTCGTTGGGAGTTTCAAACTGAACATCCCAGGCTAAGCAGGAAGTAACATTTCGAGTTTAGAAAAGCCCCGTGAAATTTTTTGGGCTTTTCTCGAAATTTTACTTCATGCGCCACGCGTATAGAACACTTAAATTTTGTAAAATTTATGTATATTTGAACCTTACTTGAAATCAGTGTTTTGTACGCGTGGCGCATGAAGTAAAATTTCGAGTTTAGAAAAGCCCAGAAAATTTGTATCGGGTCGCTATGCGACCCTCGACAAATTTTCACGGGGCTTTTCTAAGCTCGAAATTTTACTTCATGCTTAGTCTGGGAGTGGAAAACACTCCTTTAAAGCCTTGAATTGAACTTTTTTTAAAAAAACAAGGACTATCTAAAGATTTAAAGAAAATAAGCTAAATTTGGAAAACGTATACTTTAAAGAAAAACTCCCTGTATGTTATTATGTTGTATTCAACTTAAATATTATTAGGTTATTACTCATATTAAGTTTAAGATTCATTTCTTGCCTGATGAAGGAGCAACTCTCTAAGCAAACCTAAATATCTAATCCATGTTACATATCAAATATTTAGCTTAAATGTTTTGATAGTTGTTGCTTACATTATACGGCTCAGTCAACTTAGCCCCCCGAAGTACGACTTTGTTGAAAAAAACTTGTCAGTTAGGCTAGCCAGTGTCTTTGAACATACATAAAGTAATTACAACGCCAACATATTTCTTGGAAGCTGTATTTTATATGCCAATCATGATTTTGAATTGAAATTCAGCAAGTAAATGGTAATACGCATACAGGAGCTGAAAGCTCTCACATCAAAGTTTGGATGTGAACTTTTTTTTACCTGATATTTTTGAGAGAATATTTTTTTCATATTCTGCTAGCGTTAGCTCTAAGCAATCTTTTGCACCCAATTTGATTAAAAAAATCTCATTTCGGGGGGCTAGGGTTTAAAATGTTTTATAATCTTTTGGGGTTGTGGGGGTGGCGCTAGCTTTTAAATTGGTAGCGCTAGCTCTGAGGAATCCGAATACTGTAAGAAAACTTGAAAAATTCAAACTCAGGGGGCTAGCATCAACCTAGCCCCCCGAAAGTTCAAACCCCCGTAACTTTCTTGTCTAAACGGCGCTAGCTCTAATTTTTGTGGCGCTAGCTAAGGCCCGTCTAGCGCAACAGTTATTTTTTAAAAAGTCGAACTTCGGGGGGCTAAGTTGACTAAGCCGTATAAATAGAGGATTGCAATAATATTCAATTAAACATTTATTCCTTATTTACTTACTATCAAAATATGACTCATCATAAATCAGCCAAATTTGAAATAAATATATTGGGCTCGGTGCAATGTTGAGCAAGAAGCTTGTTATTTGAAATGCATTATAATAACTACCTTATTATTATTATAGTTCTATTCTTTCTAAAATAATTAACAATGAATATGCACGCAGTTAAACCTTACATATTTTTAAACAATCGTCAAACAAATATTACCTGTGCTCAGTAAAAAATAGTTGATTTGTAACATTAATCTACGACAACGTCATATTGGTGTTATTCTTACTATTCTTATAGTTTTGATATCATTGATTCGTTGATGAAGTCGCAGTTGGTTCAAATAGGTCCGTACGATTTAAAAAACTCTTTTGGCATTGTAATTACTATACTAATGTTTATAAACACTGGCAACGACATAGCTTGCGCTAGTAAGACAGTGGCGCAACTGACGATTGTTTTTGATAATTGAAATCGTTATAACTTGGAAACTAACCGTGCGATTTCAAAAAAAAAATTGGCATTGTAATTGCTATACTGAAGTCTATAAACACTAGCAACGACATAGCTAGTAATATTAAAGGATAAATTAAAATCACTTGGTTTGTTTCACTATTTGTTTCTATTTACTCGACTAGTTTCGCTTTTTACGGCATTATCAAAGTTCACTCTTGATAATGCCGCAAAAAGCGAAACTAGTCAAGTAAATAGAAACAAATAGTGAAGCAAACCAAGTGTTTTTAATTTATCCTTTATTATTATTTCAAAATGTTTCACCAAGTAATAAATGAGAAACTTATTCAAGTGATAGATAGAAATAAATATATTGGGCTCGGTGCAATGTTGAGCAAGAAGCTTGTTATTTGAAATGCATTATAATAACTACCTTATTATTATTATAGTTCTATTCTTTCTAAAATAATTAACAATGAATATGCACGCAGTTAAACCTTACATGTTTTTAAACAATCGTCAAACAAATATTACCTGTGCTCAGTAAAAAATAGTTGATTTGTAACATTAATCTACGACAACGTCATATTGGTGTTATTCTTACTATTCTTATAGTTTTGATATCATTGATTCGTTGATGAAGTCGCAGTTGGTTCAAATAGGTCCGATTGCTAGAAACTTTACAATTTACTTTAATAGTTTTATTGCGAGAAGTTTAATGGCATTTAACAACTGCTTTAACAACGAAAGATTTAAGACGAAATAATGATTTGAACAAGACTGATTGTTATTCGATTGCATCTGGCTTACTAATCAGCTTAAAAAACTTTAAAAATAATTTAATAATACCGACACTTTCAACTAATAAGAAAAGCCAATATTAAATGTATATTATACATCTTTATTTAAATTAGTGAAACATTTCGTGTTTTCTATATTAGTGAACATGCAACATTGTCCGTTATGTGATTTATTTCTATTACTGTCGTTAAACATCTTGCGAAAATGATGGTAATGACGAAAAGTTGCCCGCAGCAATGGGTGGTCTTACATTTTTAAATGAACTTTCCGTCTTGTATTCTTATTATTGCTGTTTCAGTTATTGTACAGCGGATTAGCTAACCTATTGTGCACTTTTTGATAAAAGTACCAAATTTGGTGCAGAGATAGACTGATATAATATGAACAAATTTCGATGTAGAGCCATAGGCCAACTGCCCCTTGGCGTCCGTGGCGGCTATTTTCCAAAATGGCCGCCAGTAGACACCCGAAAGACAACAGAACTTAGATAAAGTTTCCTGCTGAAGGCTTTAGTGAATGTATATTGAATGTTTTGAATGAAAACATGACTTTTTGTAAGTTATATATATTTATTTAATCAAAATATTGAAAATCTGTTTTATAGTCCCAGTGTACTGTCAGTTTAAAACATTCGTTTTAAGAATGCGACTTCAGTTCTCACGGCACTTCCCGTCGCAGGAACACAGTGGTGTGCATTCCAGACCAGTCTTTTTGCACTTGCACTTTTTCATACAGTCATTGAGCACGATATAAATGGGAAGTGGCGTCTCCTGCGCGGTTGCGTCGACACGCAACCGCGCAGAAGGTTGTGGCTTACTACCTGTGTCGGCTGTTCGGTGCTTCACTCTAACATTTTTGATACTTGGTCCTTACAAGATCATAGTGTCAAGGGCAAGCAACACGGATGGTACGAAGTGATGTTGACATTCTGGAGGAAATCCGTTGAACACCTGTCATCTGCGATGATGTGGCGTCGCACAATTTGGGAAGCATCGCCGAGCTCTTCAATAAATGCAAGCAGACGCCCTGGTGCTATGCACACCTGTTATTAAAGTGAGAAAGCCGTCTCTGTTTAAGACGGGTCGTGTGCAATCTGCGGTCATACTTGACTCCCAACATCTGTTCCATCCGCGAAGCATATAACTGCGCCAGCTCTGCAAGTTTAAAGAGCGGAGCCGTCTCGCCTTCCGCTAAAGCTTCTTCAATAATCTCGACCAGTTGTGCAAAGACAAGTCCTTGCCCATTCGTCATTTAAACTTTTAATAGACAATTTCCTTAATCTTCCGAACGCGATTGTCAAGTTCACGAGACAATTTCGGTGGTACTTCGTATCCTGTGCAACTATGTCCCCGGCGTTCAGTTTCATCTGGAGGTCCATATCTCCCAGAATCAATGCAAAGGACCATACACGCGAGTCCAGTTTAAATGTCGCAGCATCATGAAGAGGGGCACTACCAGCAATTTCTCCGCAGAAAAAGCATTCCACTTCTTGCTGTTTCGGCTCTGTATTTAACGGTCGTGACAGACTGCGTTTTCGCTTTCTGTACTTCGTCATCTTTGCATATTTTCTGGAGCCTCTTCTCAGCTCTGTCTAACTTGTTTTTCTTATACCTCAGCGTGTAGGTTTTGTGGTATCGTGCATTGTTTACAAGCAATGCTGCTCCTACGCCACATTCTTCATCTAGTCGGCTAAAAAGAAAAGATATGTGGAGAAACCCAAGGTCAGTGAACCTTTTCAGATGGCCTGCGAGAATGCTGTGGCTGCTCCCCTTATCTTGCTGTGTATTCCTGGATGAACATATCAGTGACTCTTGCGTCATTTCTTGAAATATAATACGTAATGAACAGTCTATCTCTGTTCTTGCTGTTCGGCCGGAGGTAGACTGTTCTGTTTCTGTTTCTTCACCACGAGGCTTAACGAGTTTGAAGATCTTCGACATTGTTCTGAAAATAGAGAATAAAGAATTAGTAAATATGTAAATTAGTGTTAAACAGCAGCATCTGCTAAAATATAACTTACAAATTATGTGGAATGTTTTCATTCATATACACCGTATCCAAGACAAGAATGCTCAGCATGGGGATCTTGAAAACGGTAAACTATTCAGAGTATGTTTTCATGCCGATCGCAGAAATAGAAGTGAGCTTTTCGAGCATTGTTTGGCTGCCAGTTAACCGTGGTAAAATGTTTTTCCACTTTGGATAAAGTAATATGATTATTAGGAATCACAGGATTGTAAACTCCACTCTGACAGTTCGGAGATTGACCAGGTGTCAATGTCGTGCTCAATTCGGTTTACCAGAAAGAAATCGAGGATATCGGGCCTATAGCCTGCATGGCTAAAGTGGGCTGGGGAGAGTTGGCTTAGTGCTTTTATGTCATATGGGTGTTGTGCAATAAAGTTATATAACTCGCGGCCTCTCGGATTTGTGCGCCGACTTTGCCAGCTGGGATGCTTAGCATTGAAGTCTGGGATGTTTAGCATTGAAGCCGCCTATTATTGTGGGAACATCTTTAGAGAAAATGTTTTTATAGTCGTGAATGGTCTTAACTCGTAATTTTGATATTTTCTCCATTTTCTAATTCGGACGAACGGTTTGGGAGCCCGCAGGCTTTCCAGGTGCATATCCTGCACAACTGATCGGAAGCTATTTGCAAAGTTTGTGCAGTCATTTTAAAGCTTACAGGTATTAAGTGACTGTAATACGGGACCGAGTCTTTCAAGGCGTTTAACCCTTCGAATAAATTCTGGGTCATTTATAATAGCATAATTGGACATTACGTTATTCTGTGGAGCCAGTTGTTGGGCAGGCGACAATGGGGAATTTTCTTATTTTATTACCCTATCGGCGAACCGATAATACTGAAAAATGTTTCGTAATTAATTGTCGATGTGGGTGCTGATTCCGCTGATAACTACCATTAGCTCTTTTTCCTTGTTAAGAGTGTAGGTGTAAAATTGGACAAATATGCTCCTAAGGTATTTAATTACTACTCGATAGTTTCAGCGGACTGCACAAAAAATCTAACTGAGTTAGCCACATTTTTAAGGATGGGGATTTTCAAATTCTTATAGAGGTGTGCGGATATATTCCATTTCGGTAAATCTAGTATGTGGATTGGAGGGGATTTACTAGAGACTTTTTTTAGGCCCTCGATTTCGTCGATTTTGTCGGTCGAACATGGTTCAATTTTATTAACCACGGTGGAGTAGCTGTTCTGGCCAGAGCCTTAATTTTTGCTGGTTTTGGGGTGCTGTTCTTGCGGCGTCCTGGTGGATCTATCGAGGTTTATGGTACCGCTTTTTTACGGGGGTTGAGGTCTATGTAGACTTGAAAGCCTGCATAGTCGGGTTGGATCAGAGTTGTTTCTGAGACTGGCTTGGGGGACGAACTAGTTTTTGCTTTTTTAGTCGCCGAGAAAGGGGAAGCCTGCCGATTAGTTATGGACGAGATGGTATTGTCGCCGGAGTAGTAAGTGGAGATAAGCCGGGAGTTAGCTTTCTCGAGCTGTTGGATACGACGATTATTTTGTTTAATTTTACGTCGACGACGTTTGATCTCGCTACGGAAGTCTTTTAGGGAATCGCCTGTAGAATCAAGACGATCGAGAATAAGGTGTTGGTTGGCCATGAAATCATCGCCAGTGGTGACTTGCTACCGCTGACCTGCTATTGTTGGCTGATCAGCTGTTGGAAGGGTAGGCTTTGGGTTTACAATATCCCCCAGGCCTGCTTATTGTTAAGCGGAACCAAGATCAGATTCATTGAGTGTAACAATCTGAATCTTGACTGCCTCTCGACAATCTCCAAGCGTTCCTCGTGAAAATCAAAGCACATTCTCGGTCAGCGTGCTATGATAAGCGCGCTAATTAATTAAAACCTAAACCCCTGCAGAGGTCGTAGGATATTTTCTTGTTCGCGTCGTCCGGTGTTAGGGTAGTATAAAATACGCGCTAACCACGGAGACGTTCTCCATACTGAAAGGGAATAAGATTACATCTAGGCGGGTGGCGCCTTTGCCGTGCTCGACAAAAACGATTTTAAAAGCTCGACCAAACGGTAAAGGGCGTTGGATATTTTTGAGAAAAAAATACAAGTTTTAAAAGAAAACTAAGTTTCCTCTAAAACACCTTCGGAAACTGACTGTTCGCCGTCTCGAGACTGTGTGGCCTTTCGATTTTTTTTTATTTTTGGGAGAGAGGAGGAACAAATGCCTTCGCATAACCTGTGATGTTCCACCCACTTATGGGAAGAATAACAATAGGTTATGTCGGACTTGAATAGATAGCATTTTGTTTTACTACTTTTTAGTGATATTTCAGTGTTTGATAACTTTAGGAAAAAAATAACTATTGCTGTTACTCGGATAGAGTAGCATATCTTGGTGTTCCCACTTTATGATTCATAAAGTAAAATTTCAAGTTTAGAAAAGCATGAAAATTTAGTTTGGTAGCGTAGCGAAGTGAAGCAACCAAACCAAAATGTTCGGAATTTCCAAAACTAATAATAGTACTTTATGCGCGAGGAGTATGAAGTAAAATTTCGAATTTAGAAAAACCTGAAATTTGACTTCATGTTTAATGGAGGAGTCCTCTGCTAACATTCGTTAGAAGCTTCAAACAGAACGCTTTTCAATAACAGCAAATACCTGAAAAGGTCCCTGTTATTTAATGTGCAAATTGTATATTATAACACAATATTGCACTGTACCGGGTGTTTGATTAGGCGTGGCCACCGGCTGTATCTCAGAAACTATGTAGGGTAAGCGTGTTGGGGTAAAAAATTGCAGAGTGACTGTGGCCAAAAGAAGTCACTTAAAATTAGTTTTAACTCCCTACCTCCGGCGTAACATCTATTGCCAAATACATTGGGCATTGGGAAGTCAGTCATTCGCGATAAGAAATTAATTGTTTAAACATATTTCAAGGTGGCCGATCTAAATTTTGTTTATTATTTTGAGTAACTATTAGTGTAATTCTTGAAATACAATAACAATTTTCAATATGGGGTATGTATCTTTCGTCGATTTTTAAACATTAGAGAATGCATTGGGAAGTCAGTCATTCGCGATGAGAAATAAATTGTTTAAACATATTTCAAGGTGGCCGACATAAATTTTGTTTATTATTTTAAGTAACTAATAGTGTTATTGTTAAAATACAATAACAATTTTCAATATGGGTAATGTATCTTTCGTCGATTTTTAAACATTAGTGAATGCATTGGGAAGTCAGTCATTCGCGATGAGAAATAAATTTTTTAAACATATTTTAAGGTGGCCGACATAAATTTTGTTTATTGTTTTGAGTAACTAATAGTATTATTGTTTAAATACAATAACAATTTTTAATATGGGGAATGTATCTTTCGTCGATTTTTAAACATCAGAGAATGCATTGGGAAGTCAGTCATTCGCGATGAGAAATTAATTGTTTAAACATATTTCAAGGGGGCCGACATAAATTTTGTTTATTGTTTTAAGTAACTAATAGTATTATTGTTAAAATACAATAACAATTTTCAATATGGGGAATGTATCTTTCGTCAATTTTTAAACATTAGAGAATGCGTTGGGAAGTCAGTCATTCGCGATGAGAAATAAATTGTTTAAACATATTTCAAGGTGGCCGACATAAATTTTGTTTATTATTTTGAGTAACTAATAGTGTTATTGTTGAAATACAATAACAATTTTCAATATGGGGAATGTATCTTTCGTCGATTTTTAAACATTAGTGAATGCATTGGGAAGTCAGTCATTCGCGATGAGAAATAAAATTTTTAAGCATATTTTAAGGTGGCCGACATAAATTTTGTTTATTGTTTTTAGTAACTAATAGTGTTATTGTTTAAATACAAAAACAATTTATAATTTGGGGAATGTATCTTTCGTCGATTTTGAAACATTAGAGAATGCGTTGGGAAGTCAGTCATTCGCGATGAGAAATAAATTGTTTGAACATATTTCAAGGTGGCCGACATAAATTTTGTTTATTATTTTGAGTAACTAATAGTGTTATTGTTGAAATACAATAACAATTTTCAATATGGGGAATGTATCTTTCGTCGATTTTTAAACATTAGTGACTGCATTGGGAAGTCAGTCATTCGCGATGAGAAATAAATTTTTTAAACATATTTTAAGGTGGCCGACATAAATTTTGTTTATTGTTTTTAGTAACTAATAGTGTTATTGTTTAAATATAAAAACAATTTTTAATTTGGGGAATGTATCTTTCGTCGATTTTTAAACATTAGGGAATGCATTGGGAAGTCAGTCATTCGCGATGAGAAATAAATTTTTCAAACATATTTTAAGGTGGCCGACACAAATTTTGTTTATTGTTATGAGTAACTAATAGTGTTATTGTTTAAATACAATAACAATTTTTAATATGGGGAATGTATCTTTTGTCGATTTTTAAACATTAGAGAATGCATTGGGAAGTCAGTCATTCGCGATGAGAAATAAACTGTTTAAACATATTTCAAGGTAGCCGACATACATTTTGTTTAATATTTTAAGTAACAAATGGTGTTATTGTTGAAATACAATAACAATTTTTAATATGGGGAATGTATCTTTCGTCGATTTTTAAACATTAGAGAATGCATTGGGAAGTCAGTCATTCGCGATGAGAAATAAATTGTTTAAACATATTTCAAGGTGGCCGACATAAATATTATTTATTATTTTGAGTAACTAATAGTGTTATTGTTGAAATAGAATAACAATTTTCAATATAGGGAATGTATCTTTCGTCGATTCTTAAAGATTAGTAAATGCATTGGGAAGTCAGTCATTCGCGATGAGAAATAAATTGTTTAAACATATTTCAAGGTGGCCGACATAAATTTTGTTTATTATTTTGAGTAACTAATAGTGTTATTGTTGAAATACAGTAACAATTTTTAATATGGGGAATGTATCTTTCGTCGATTGTTGAACATTATTGAATGCATTAGGAAGTCAGTCATTCGCGATGAGAAATAAATTTTTTAAACATATTTTAAGGTGGCCGACATACATTTTGTTCATTGTTTTGAGTAACTAATAGTGTTATTGTTTAAATACAATAACAATTTTTAATATGGGGAATGTATCTTTCGTCGATTTTTAAACATTAGAGAATGCATTGGGAAGTCAGTCATTCGCGATGAGAAAAAAATTGTTTAAACATATTTCAAGGTGGCCGACATAAATTTTGTTTATTATTTTGAGTAACTAATAGCGTTATTGTTGAAATACAATAACAATTTTTAATATAGGGAATGTATCTTTCGTCGATATTTAAACATTAGAGAATGCATTGGGAAGTCAGCCATTCGCGATGAGAAATAAATTGTTTAAACATATTTTAAGGTGGCCGACATAAATTTTGCTTATTATTTTCCGTAACTAATAGTGTTATTGTTGAAATACAATAACAATTTTCAATATGGGGAATGTATCTTTCGTCGATTTCTAAACATTAGTGAATGCATTGGGAAGTCAGTCATTCGCGATGAGAAATAAATTTTTTAACATATTTTAAGGTGGCCGACATAAAATTTGTTTATTGTTTTGGGTAACTTATAGTGTTATTGTTTAAATACAATAACAATTGTTAATATAGGGAATGTATCTTTTGTCGATTTTTAAACATTAGAGAATGCATTGGGAAGTCAGTCATTCGCGATGAGACATAAATTGTTTAAACATATTTCAAGGTGGCCGACATAAATTTTGTTTATTATTTTGAGTAACAAATAGTGTTTTAGTTGAAATACAATAACAATTTTCAATATGGGGAATGTATCTTTCGTCGATTTTTAAACATTAGAGAATGCATTGGGAAGTCAGTCATTCGCGATGAAAAATAAATTGTTTAAACATATTTCAAGGTAGACGACATAAATTTTGTTTATTATTTTGAGTAACTAATAGTGTTATTGTTGAAATACAATAACAATTTTCAATATGGGGAATGTATCTTTCGTCGATTTTTAAACATTAGAGAATGCATTGGGAAGTCAGTCATTCGCGATGAGAAATAAATTATTTAAACATATTTCAAGGTGGCCGACATAAATTTTGTTTATTATTTTGAGTAACTAATAGTGGTTTAGTTGAAATACAATAACAATTTTTAATATGGGGAATGTATCTCTCGTCGATTTTTAAACATTAGAGAATGCATTGGGAAGTCAGTCATTCGCGATGAGAAATAAATTGTTTAAACATATTTCAACGTGGCCAACATAAATTTTGTTTATTATTTTGAGTAACAAATAGTGTTTTAGTTGAAATACAATAACAATTTTCGATATGGGGAATGTATCTTTCGTCGATTATTAAACATTAGTGAATGCATTGGGAAGTCAGTCATTCGCGATGAGAAATAAATTATTTAAACATATTTTAAGGTGGTTGACATAAATTTTGTTTGTTGTTTTGAGTAACTAATAGTGTTATTGTTTAAATACAATAACAATTTTTAATATGGGGAATGTATATTTTGTCGATTTTTAATTATTAGTGAATGCATTGGGAAGTCAGTCATTCGCGATGAGAAATAAATTGTTTAAACAAATTTCAAGATGGCCGACATAAATTTTGTTTATTATTTTGAGTAACTAATAGTGTTATTGGTAAAATTTAATAACAATTTTCTATATAGAGAATGTATCTTTCGTCGATTTTTAAACATTAGAGAATGCATTGGGAAGTCAGTCATTCGCGATGAGAAATAAATTGTTTAAACATATTTCAAGGTGGCCGACATAAATTTTGTTTATTATTTTGAGTAACCAATAGTGTTATTGTTAAACTACAATAACAATTTTCAATATGGGGAATGAATCTTTCGTCGATTTTTGAACAGTAGTGAATGATTGAGAAATCAATTATTCGCGATTACAAATTAATTGTTTAAACATTTTTTAAGGTGGCCGACATATATTATGTTTATTGTTTTAAGTAACTAGTAGTGTTATTGTTAAAATACAATAACAATTTTTGTATGGGGAATGTATCTTTCGTCGATTTTTCAACATTGGTGATGCATTGGAAAGTCAGTCATTCGCGATGCGAAATAAATTGTGTAAACATATTTTAAGGGGGCCGACATAAATTTTGTTTATTATTTTGAGTAACTAGTAGTGTTATTGTTAAAATACAAGAACAATTTTCAATATAGGGAATGTATCTTTTGTCGATTTTTGAATATTAGTGAATGCATTGGGAAGTCAGAAATACGTTATGAGAAATTATTATTGTATTTTAACAATAACACTTATAGTTTTTTAAAACAATAAACAAAATTTATGTCTGCACCTTGAAATATGTTTAAACAATTAATTTCTCATCGCGAATGACTGACCTCCCAATTAACTAATCATTAAAAATAGACGAAAGATAGATTCCCCATATTGAAAATTGTTATTGTATTTTACAAATTACACTATTAGTTACTTAAAATAATAAACAAAATTTATGTCGGATACCTTAAAATATGTTTAAACAATTTATTTCTCATCGCGAATGACTGACTTCCCAATGCATTCTTAAATGTTTAAAAATCGATGAAAGATACATTCCCCATATTAAAAATTGATATTGTATTTAAACAATAAAACTATTTGTTACTCAAAACAATAAACAAAATTTATGTCGGCCACCTTAAAATATGTTTAAAAAATTTATTTCTCATCGCGAATGACTGACATCCCAATGCATTCACTAATGTTTAAAAATCGACGAAAGATTCATTCCCCATATTAAAAATTGTTATCGTATTTCAACAATTACACTATCAGTTACTCAAAATAATAAACAAAATTAATGTCGGCCACCTTGAAATATGTTTAAACAATTTATTTCTCATCGCGAATGACTGACTTCCCAATGCATTCTCTAATGTTTAAAAGTCGACGAAAGATACATTCCCCATCTTGAAAATTGTTATTGTATTTTAACAATAATACTATTAGTTACTTAAAACAATAAACAAAATTTATGTCGGCCCCCTTGAAAAATGTTTAATCAATTAATTTCTCATCGCGAATGACTGACTTCCCAATGTATTAATAGATGATTGAGTTACGTGAAGATTATAATAATAAAAAGAAGTATCAATAACCTTTCTTCACACACTTTATTTTAATACCAGATGTACATTTCTGTCACCAAGTGACCATTATCAATGGATTTTTAATACTAACTTATACAAACAAAAATAGGAGTATATATACAGAACAGATTAACAAAATATAATGAGCGTTAGGCGGTGAAGAAAGGTTATTGATACTTCTTTTTATTATTCCCAATGTATTCACTAATCTTTAAGAATCGACGAAAGATACATTCCCCATATTGAAAATTGTTATTGTATTTCAACTAAAACACTATTAGTTACTTAAAATAATAAACAAAATTTATGTCGGCCACCTTGAAAAATGTTTAAACAATTTATTTCTCATCGCGAATGACTGACTTCCCAATGCATTCTCTAATGTTTAATAATCGACGAAAGATACATTCCCCATATTGAAAATTGTTATTGTATTTCAACTAAAACACTATTTGTTACTCAAAATAATAAACATAATTTATGTCGGCCACCTTGAAATATGTTTAAACAATTTGTTTCTCATCAGGAATGACTGACTTCCCAATGCATTCTCTAATGTTTAATAATCGACGAAAGATACATTCCCCATATTTAAAATTGTTATTGTATTTCAACTAAAACACTATTTGTTACTCAAAATAATAAACAAAATTTATGTCGGCCACCTTGAAATATGTTTAAACAATTTATTTCTCATCGCGAATAACTGACTTCCCAATGCATTCTCTAATGTTTAAATATCGACGAAAGATACATTCCACAAATTGAAAATTGTTATTGTATTTCAACTAAAACACTATTTGTTACTCAAAACAATAAACAAAATGTATGTCGGCCACCTTGAAATATGTTTAAACAATTTATTTCTCATTGCGAATGACTGACTTTCCAATGCATTCTCTAATGTTTAAAAATCGACGAAAGATACATTCCCCATATTGAAAATTGTTATTGTATTTCAACTAAAACACTATTTGTTACTCAAAATAATAAACAAAATTTATGTCGGCCACCTTGAAATATGTTTAAACAATTTATTTCTCATCGCGAATGACTGACTTCCCAATGCATTCTCTAATGTTTAAAAATCGACGAAAGATACATTCCCCATATTGAAAATTGTTATTGTATTTCAACAATAACACTATTAGTTACTCAAAATAATAAACAAAATTTATGTCGTCTACCTTGAAATATGTTTAAACAATTTATTTTTCATCGCGAATGACTGACTTTCCAATGCATTCACTAATGTTTAAAACTCGACGACAGATACATTCCCCATATTAAAAAATGTTATTGTATTTAAACAATAACACTATTAGTTACTCAAAACAATAAACAAAATTAATGTCGGCCACCTTAAAATATGTTTAAAAAATTTATTTCTCATCGCGAATGACTGACTTCCCAATGCATTCACTAATGTTTAAAAATCGACGAAAGATACATTCCCCATATTGAAAATTGTTATTGTATTTCAACAATAACACTATTAGTTACTCAAAATAATAAACAATATTTATGTCCTCCACCTTGAAATATGTTTAAACAATGTATTTCTCATCTCGAATGACTGACGTCCCAATGCATTCTCTAATGTTTAAAAATCGACAAAAGATACATTCCCCATATTAAAAATTGTTATTGTATTTAAACAATAACACTATTAGTTACTCAAAACAATAAACAAAATTTATGTCAGCCACCTTAAAATATGTTTAAAAAATTTATTTCTCATCGCGAATGACTGACTTCCCAATGCATTCACTAATGTTTAAAAATCGACAAAAGAGACATTCCCCATATTGAAAATTGTTATTGTATTTCAACAATAACACTATTAGCTACTCAAAATAATAAACAAAATTTATGTCGGCCACCTTGAAATATGTTTAAACAATTAATGTCTCATAGCGTATTTCTGACTTCCCAATCCATTCACTAATGTTCAAAAATCGTCAAAAGATACATTCCTCATATTGAAAATTGTTAATATATTTTAACAATAACACTATAAGTTACTCAAAACAATAAACAAAACCTTTGTCGGCCACCTTGGAATATATTTAAACAATTAATTTCTCATCGCGGAATGACTGACTTTCCAATGCATTCTCTAATGTTCAAAAATCATCGGAAGATACATTCCCTATAGTAAAAATTGTTATTGTATTCTAACAATAGCACTATTAGTTACTTAAAACTACAAAAAAAATGCATGTCGGGTGACTGAAAATATGTTTAAATAATTAATTTCCTGACACGGATGACCAGTTGTTCCTAATAATTTCAATTAATTTGAAATTTTATTTGTGAATTATTTACAGCAACGATATTAGAAACGATACGTAAAAAAATAAATTAAAGATTAGAGTCGAGAAATATGTTAAAATAATTATTTTTGATTTAATAATATATTTTTGGATGGATGGTGGATGCGCCGGGTTATTGCTGTAAATATTGCCAGCTTCACACACATTAAATTGAGCAGTATTTCTGTAAATTTCAGGCACATGGTTGTTATAAGTTTTGAAACAATTCATTGTGTCTATAACCTTAAAAATAAAAAGGTATTATTGATTAATTACTATTTGGCTAATTATTTTGTTTGCATTAAATTCATTTTGTTGAGCAACTATTTTTTTTGTAAATAATCATATTAAAATTTTCCTTGTGAATATTCATACTGTTGAATTTTTCATGTTATCGACAACGGGCCAATCCCTGGTGTTTCCGTGAAAAGGGTCAGAAGAGGACAGAAGAGGATTCCGACCAGCTTCCGGTTTCGTTACAAAATCATTGAATTGAGGAATCGCCCCACCACTTTTGACAGCAGGCGCAAAACAACTGAGCCGTAGTAGTCAACCCGCAAACTAACCGTAAAACAGCAGGGTGGCGATTGGCTATACTGCAACTTAACAACTCAATGACAACCGGACTGGAGGACCTTGACCTGGCCAGGAGACAAGATTGGTGCCGCTCCATTTTTTTTTTGACAAGGAAAATTTAAGTATTGTTCTAATTTACCTATATTTTATAAGAGAAAGTTAATTATTTTAATAAAAGAACGTTGTTAAATTGTTACTTAGTCTTTTTGTATTATTTAATTGAGTATGCTGGCGCCCATAAATAAATTTCTTAATAACCCACGACCTACCGGGAAAAATTTCGTTACACTTGTTGGTTTATCTGGCACATATGAACCAGGAGAGAGCGGGAAAGTGTGATTATTAAACTGCGTGTAACTTGTGTTAGGATTACGCAAAATTAAGTTAGTCTCATTTGATAGGAAATTGAAAAAAATTTAAATCACTGTTTACTCTCGTTTACTTAAAATCTTAAAGAAAGCGCCAGTTTTTTTAACAACCGCCATATTTTCTAGGTTTTCTTAAAAATTTCAAATTATAAACTGTAGTTCTCCTATGTTAGTATATAACAGGAAGTAAAAAGTCTGGCACATTTGCCCATTTTCACCCGCGCACCATATAAAAATATATTTTAAAATATAGTAGGCCATTAGGCATTTTTTGTTTTATGTTCAAGAGGTCTAAAACAATAATTTAAAGAATTACGGAGATCACTTTTCCCTATGTATATGTTTTTAAAAGCGAATATGTAATTTAATCCATGATTATTTAAAATCTGAAAATATAGTAGGCTATGAGATTGGTAGAATGTTTAAGACAGCGTATATTTACTACAATTAAAAACACTTATTAGAATACTTTATTGGAACAATAACAAAGAAAACATAAGAAAATTGTATTCGATTTAAATAAAATAATTAAATATAGCTTCGCTGTTAATAGGCGCAATCTCTACCGCAAAGGATAGAATCAATATTTTATTAAAAATGCTAAATTAAGCTGCATATGTTAAAAATATATTAATCGTAATCTACTCTAAATGTTGCTTGATTTCAACTACCTTCTCGTTTCTTTTGCTTTTACATAAGTGCAGGTGAAAATGGAAAAGTCTAATTATTAAAATGGTTGTAACTTTGGTTAGGTTTAACCAAATTGAATAAACTTTGACTAAATTGATAAATATTTTAATGCACCTTTAAACACAATGTATTATGATTTAATTTTGTGTCTATAGTAAGAATCAATTTTCAATATATCTCCGGTTAGGAAGATATCGGGAAGCGGTCTGGACAACTTTTACACCTATTCTCATTTGAATCATCTATTGTAACTAACATATACCTTCTAATTTCAAAATTTAAAGAAAATGGAAAAATGATTGTCTCAGGCATTTAAATAATTAGACTATTTTATTCTCCCTTTCATAGTTAGATAGTTAAAAGATAGTTAAAATTAGGTAAAACTGTCCGTAGATTAAGATTTTCATATTTTCACATCGCTTAATTTTTCATTTATTTGTTAATAATTAGTTCAAGCTTATAGATATATATACATATATATATATACAGGGTGTCCGTAATTCGAGAGAATGTATGGGGATCTCGCTTATTTGAAGAGATACAGAGTCGGTTAAATTGGGGCAAAGTTGCGTAATTTGATGCTTATTAATAATCTGAAAACAGATTTAAGATATCTTTAATTACTTTTGAGATTTTCGCAAAAAACCGTTTTTTCGAAATTCTGTTTTTATTTTTTTATTCAAAATCTATTTATTTTAGAAATATGGTACTTTGACATTATTAAGGTACTTTTTGATGGGGAATCGAATGGTATTTTTTATTTTGAGATAACTCTTCAAATTACATGAGAACTGGAACTAACTTTTGTTTTTCTTATGGGCGCCATTTTGAATTTTGATTGCATATGAAAGGATGTTTTTTTCTGAATTCAATAATGTATAACACTTATACTTTATTTTGTTTGTAACATGTATAATTCTATTATCAAAACTATTACTTGTTTATTGTAAACAAGCCCTTAGAAACAATTGCAGCTTGTTTGTTTACAATCGATTATAAGTATGTTCGGTTGTTTAACAATGTTCCTTAGAGATGTAATTTTAAATTGTTACAGGTAACTCTAATTTAAATGTGTACATTACATTTTATTATGAATTAAACATTAATTAACATAAAATAAATATTGTTCATCCTATTAAATAAGTCTTTTACAAATAACAATAAATAAAGAATTATAACAAATGCTCAAATAATCCGCCATTTATTTCAATGCACAATTCTGCCCTCCTTCTTAAATGTTTAATTGATCGTGCTATGTCTCTTCTTCGAATATTATTTAATGCTGCTAGAATGTTTCTTCGGAGATCTTCAACATCTTGTGGAATGGTTTTGTAAACATTATCTTTAATTGAGCCCCACAAGAAATAGTCAAGAGGCGACAGATCTGGTGAGCGCGCTGGCCAGCGGACTACACTTCTATTTGAAATAACATTATTTTCGAACATTTCTTCTAAGCAACTACTGACAACGGCACTATTATGCGGAGGTGCGCCGTCTTGTTGGAACCAAAGTTCACTTAATCGATCCAACGTAATATGTTCGTCTAAATAATCTGTTAAAACAGTTCTTAAAATATTTAAATAACGAGCAGAATTTAAATTTTCTTCGTAAATGTATGGGCCTATCATTTCGTCATTTAACAAACCTACCCATACATTTAGACTAAACCGAATTTGCGGCCGTCGTTGTTCAAATTGTCTGGGATTATTTAAACTCCAGAAATGTTGGTTGTGGCGATTAAATAAACCGCAGTTGGTAAATTTACATTCGTCTGTCCAGATAATATTTTCCAAAAACTGCCGATTTTGTTCCAACTTATTTAATAGAAAATGGCAAAATTCTGTACGTCTCTCGTTGTCGCCAGGATGCAGAGTTTGGGTTATTTTAATTTTGTACGGGCGATATTTATGCTTTTTTAAAACTCGCCATACTGATTGATGAGACTTATTAATGGTTCTCGCAATTTGTCTAGTTGACGTCGTTGGTTCATCCTGCACCTGCATAAACCACGTTATCATATTTTTAAAATAAATATTATTATTTACCTGCTGTAAAATTTCATCCTCGTAATTATTTATAAAACGGTCTCCATATTTTGTTCTAGGTTTTTTGAATGAACCGTATTTCAATAAATTTTGATGTAGGGTTACGAAGTGACTCTGGGATGGTTGTCGCCTTTCTGGATACCGCAAGAGGTACTCTTCTGAAGTACGGTGTACATTTTTATTTGATAAATAATAAATATTTATCATATCACGTAATTCTTCATTACTGTATGACATTTTTTCTTATATCCGTAAGAAATACTTCTAAACAATGCAATGTAGTTGCAAACAATGAATAATTTGATTGTAAACAAACAAGCTGCAATTGTTTCTAAGGGCTTGTTTACAATAAACAAGTAATAGTTTTGATAATAGAATTATACATGTTACAAACAAAATAAAGTATAAGTGTTATACATTATTGAATTCAGAAAAAAACATCCTTTCATATGCAATCAAAATTCAAAATGGCGCCCATAAGAAAAACAAAAGTTAGTTCCAGTTCTCATGTAATTTGAAGAGTTATCTCAAAATAAAAAATACCATTCGATTCCCCATCAAAAAGTACCTTAATAATGTCAAAGTACCATATTTCTAAAATAAATAGATTTTGAATAAAAAAATAAAAACAGAATTTCGAAAAAACGGTTTTTTGCGAAAATCTCAAAAGTAATTAAAGATATCTTAAATCTGTTTTCAGATTATTAATAAGCATCAAATTACGCAACTTTGCCCCAATTTAACCGACTCTGTATCTCTTCAAATAAGCGAGATCCCCATACATTCTCTCGAATTACGGACACCCTGTAGATAGCGCCCTCTTGCGGCAACGCTATGAACTTAAACTAACCAGCGATGTCTCTTAGCCACAATTTACAATGAAATTGTTTATTGCAACATGCTACGCTGTATAGTTTCTGAGATACAGCCGATGGCCACGCATAATCAAAAACCCTTCCCAATAATTTATATTTCAAACAGATGTATGTACAAGCACAAGAATATATATTCAAAGTTGCAGAATGTTTACATTCAAAAATGATCTTGTCTAATGAATTATGGGAATTTCCAGTCGGTTGATATCTGTGGGGGTAGTGGAACCAGCCAAAAAGATTCTTATGAGCTTATGTAAACAGACAGAGAATCGTTTAAATAGGGACAGAGTTAAGTATTTTAGTGGTTATTAATCCGTCGCGAAAATATAGGTATAGAACTTGCCTCTCAGGTAGACGGTATAGATATAATCCTTTTAGGTAGCACAAAAAATAATTACAAATGTTTGAAAGAAATATTAAATTAGGTAATGAAATTAAAAACTATTTCTATATAAAGTACATAATAAAAGCAAATTGTTATTTAAAATTGTAAGTATCTATCTGATAGACCCTTGGCCATTATTCACACATACTGCACATTTCGGGAATATTATGGAACAAATTCAATAAAACGAGAATTTTTACATTTAAAACGAAATATTTTGATGTAGTAATCAATTCATCGTATTCATTTTTTGTCATTTACTAACAATCTTTAATGTAAAAATATACAAAATATTTTGAATATAAGCCGGTAACAATTGTATTTTCCAAACGGTTTATTATTTTGCATTTCCTCTTTTTTATTATACTCCGTAAATAATATTCCTATTTCACTTTACAACATCTAATAATGAAGGTTGCATTTATCTACCGCTACCTTCGTGCAGATTATCGGCTGACTTCAAAGGCGTCACCACTGTACTGCCACTATTTTCATTCTTTTTTCGTATCAATTTAAATGTTCACATTTCATTTTTCCGGGAAACTAAAAATGCAATTTAAATTAAAGGAAAGGCAAACGATAACACACCGTGCAATTAAGGAAATGACAAATTTCAATCGTCGTAAATAAATACAAAAATGTGAAAATTATCGATTTAAAATGCTTACAAATCGATTAATTTTACTTTAATCATTACAAAACTTTTTCATCTCCTGCATAATTACTATGTACTAATATGGTTTTAATTGCAATACTCTTAGGCCAATAGTTTTTGATAAAAGTAAAGAAAACCTATTTTCAAAACAGTAGTAAATTTAACTTCAAAACTCCTTAGATCATTTTATCACCCAAATATATCGGGTGTTCGATAAAAAAAAACGCCCAACGCTATAACTCTGATATTTATGAACCGATTTTATTGAATTCAAAACCAAAGTCAATGGCCGTTTAAATAGTAAGAAATCACACGAATATTGATTATTTCAACATTTTTAAATGGCTGCCTATAGTTTTTAAATGTCATTACATTAAACATAATTTTTCTGAATTCAATAATGCCCAATTTCTTGTCTATTGTTGAATATTTTTATCAAAAAAAAATAATATCAAAATTTAAAAAAATTATTGTAGGGTTATGTCAAACATGAAAAATAACGACCGACCAAATAAATACCTACGGTACAACTTAATGTAGAACAGAATAAATAAGAATAACGCAACATTATTATACTATTTTTTATTTACTTTTTTATTTACTAACTAAGATCATTTGATACATAACATACATGTATTTTTTTTGATACATGTATTTTTTGACCTGACTTAAGAATGTGTAATGAAAAATGTTTGTTATTTCATTATTTGCATTATTACTCATTTTTTAAGTGTATTTCTAGCTTTACAATATTTCAGTGTTTAATACGCGCGTCGTAATATATAGGCTTTTCTAAACTCGAAATTTTACTTCATGCTCAATCTGTGAGTGGAAACAATAGTTCGAACTTTAAATTGAACTTTGTTATAAAATCGACGAATGCCTGAAAATTTACAGCGTATACATAATGAATGTTCAAAACTAAAAATAAGTATTTATTAAATATTAAAGTTGCATTTAAAATAAAAGCAAACTGTGAATGTAAATTAAATTAGTTAACGAAACACACAGATAGAATATAAACCAATAAAGAATTTAAACAGTATGGAAAGGCCAGTTTTTGTTCAAGGCACACTTCATTTATTGCCAAAAAATTATGTCAACAAGATTTATTATATATTTTTTTCTGGTATAAATATTTAAATTAAAATGTATCGAGCATAATTGGATCAGAAAAAGAATGTCTAATATAATAAAATAGAAAAAGTACATGCAGCCATTTACAAATTTTAAGTTGACTACTATTTAGCATTGAAGTTAATATTAAAAATATATATAATTACTGTCAGTTTATAGTAATAAAACAGATATTGACTTTGTTTTTTAGTTCTTTTAAATCAGTCCATAACTAACAGTTTTTTTATCGAACAGCTGGCATACGTCACTACAACGTATAGGTGTAATTACTGCATTAGTTTCTTGGAAATTTGGATATAATATACCACTTTTTCTCGGCAAACCACGTTTCTAATTTTATGTGTGAATAGTAAAGTGGTTTAAGCCAGGGTTGTTAAAAAAACATTTTTTTTTAAATTTTAATTAAAACACAGCTTTTTTATACAAAACGTGTTTTTTTCAGTGAAACAGTATTTAAAACATTAACAATTAAAAACATGTTTTAAACATAACGAGCCTTATTAATAGGCCTTAGCATACAGCTTTAACACCGTTCTAAGGACGATATTGACATTTTCGAATTCATAAAACGTTTTAGTAGATTACTATTGTTAGTTTACAACTAATTATTTAATAGATCTAGTTTAGGTCATAACAAAATAGGGTTATTTAGAATTTATTTAATAATACAATAAATCATAAATGAATAAACTTTACCAGTATGTTCTGAACCTTACTTGAAATCAGTGTTTTATATGCGTGGCGCATGAAGTAAAATTTCAAATTTAGAAAAGCCTAACATTTTTTTTCAGGCATTTCTAAACTAAAATTTTTACTTCATGCTTAGTCTGGGAGTGCTTAGTCAATGAAAATGTATGAAAATATAATGTTGCTACCTTCATTCTATCATTATTTCAAAACTAACTAATAACATGTATATTTTGATCTATTAATACGAAATGTTAGTAAAGTAATTGTATGTGTCTAGTAGATATTAAGCAATAAACTATTATGATATATTATTATGGTAAAATTTTATTTTTAATAATGTAATTTAAAATATCTTCAACAATATAACTAAAATTTGAAAACGTAAACAAAAAATGTTTAATAAAGTAGTATAAAGTATAGTTTAACTAATTTATGACAATCAAAAACTTTGTAAACAAAATTAACATTTAAAACATGTTTCAAACATAAGTTTTTAAAATACAATATGTTTTAAACATATGGGGAGTATGTCAAAATCAACGGGACAACTCGAAAACTTGTTCGTATAGATAAAAAACAAATAACTGTACATTTTGAGCCATATTGAAAATCGCGTAACCTAGCCCTAGCCCTTTAAGTTTGTAAATGTTGATTTATTACTTTATTTCATTTTGGTCTACCTTAATATTAAACGGTCTACGGTAATGGCCAAATTATATATTGTATCGATAGAGTAAGTTAATACCAATCCAAAACAAATTTATTTGTTGAAAGTGGACTGAAATTGACGGAATTATGAATTTTTTTAGTTATATCATACTTGTATATTTTGATGTTTCATACATTTTTGTTTAAATATTAAAAATTATTATATTTTTTGCTATACTCCTCAATAGTTAATAATAAAAACTGCTTTTGTTCCTCGTCATTGGTTAACAAAGTATTCAACTCTTGAAATAATTTGACTTTTAGTCATTCACAACAAGAATGTTGCTAAGAATCTCACGGCCGGCAGTATAATCCTGACATAAATTTGAGCCAATAACCAAAACACAGACAATGTTAGTAAAATTTCGAGTTTAGAAAAGGATTGGCCGCGTAGCGAAGCGGAGCGGCCAATCCAAATTAGGCTTTTCTAAACTCGAAATTTTACTTCATGCGCCACGCGCATAAAACACTGAAATATCGTAAAGTTTAAAATATACGGCTTTAGCAATCTAATATGTAAATGTGGATAAAACGTGAGTCAAATTCTGCGCTGAAAAAATTGTTTATAGCAGTGATTATAGGCAACCCAATAACTCTAACGTTTATTAAGTTGCCTATAACCGTTGTTGGAAGTGTGTGTTTTTTAAACTTCACTGTAAATCAGTGTTTTTAAGCGTGGCGCATGAAGTAAAATTTCGACTTTAGAAAAGCCTAATTTGGATTGGCCGCTCTGCATCGCTACGCGGCCAATCCAAATTCTTAGGCTTTTCTAAACTCGAAAGTTTACTTCATGCTTAGTCTGGGAGTGGAAAACACTCGTTTAAAGCCTCAAATTAACCGCATTAAAACAACGATTTCCCACAACTTTAAAAAACGCTGTAATTATCGGGATATGTATACTCAAAAGAAAAATGCTCTGTATATTCTGTTTTAAACACGTTTTAAACGTGTTTTAAACATGTTTTGAACACGTTTTAAACCCAGATCATAACCTTATTTTGCATTTTTTTTAATTGCTAGATTAGCGTGCTCTATTTAATCGATTTGATTAAAACGTAACCAAATAATACCATTGCATAACATATTGAATAATGAGTTAAATTGTTGGAGTCAACAAATGAACATGAACGACCGCTTAAAACGCTTTAAAAAGGGAAAAATGGGAAACTACCTACTATTCTAACAGATAATGTCATAAATTGTAACCCCAACCACACCATAAATTGTGGTTTCTTTTCTTCCATTATACTCCCGCGCTTGTAGAGGGTGTCTCTCTTAAAAATTTGCTGGTTTAGATATTTTGTAGAGGCCTCCAAAAAGTCAGTGTTTGGCATCAAATTTATTAAAACACAAAGCAAAAATTCAATTTAACATGAGTGGTTATTCCGCAAAAGAAAAAAATCAGATATATTTTAATCACGATGCGTATTTTATTAAATGAACCATACTTTTAATAAATATTAACAGAGTTTCAGAAATTTGTGGTTTTTGCACTGACTACTTTAATTATCCGTTCACTTTGTACGATTGTTACGTATATAACTTGTACTTTTCTGATTGAAATTTTATAAACGCTTATTGTGTGCCATTTGATCAACCCCGACAACACTCAGCGGGCACTAAAATGTTAGCTACTTTTCGGATTAAAATTTATGGCATCCCTCGTGCGGCTGCATATGGACAATGGCTATTGTATTATGCTAATTACTGGAAAATATACCGACGGAATTCCATAATTCCGAATTAACCGAAAAGTGTTCAGTAAATATAAATGAATACTTATAAAAGATTGTTACGAAAAAGGAATTTTACTTATAAATCTTCAACCTCACCCAATGATCAAAAAATCCCCAATGATCAAAAAATTCAGTACTAATCCATTTTAAAACATTTTGCTATAGTCCAAAATTTTACTCATGTGAAAGGAAAACGTCAGGGGATTTTATTCATCGGGAAAAGTCAGACAAATTTCGTCATTTTAACGAAAAGTCAAGGATTTTTTATATTAATAATACGATTAAAGATTTAACAAATGGGTAGTTCTGTTCGGAGCACAAATTTGACACATTAAATGATATTAACCAAAATTTAAAAAAAATGGTGTTGTATCCATCATAGCACATTCCCCGTAAATTGAACAATTAATAACTCACATACTAAATTTATTTCACTCTAACCAAGTAGTTGAAGATTTCACTTAAAGTTAGTGTAAAAGTTTGTGTAGAAGTAAAATTTCGAGTTTTGAAAAGCCTGATAATTTGGATTTGCTGGGGCGCAACTCGCTTGGCTCGCGCGTCTAATCAAATTCGCATTTTAAGGCTTTTTTAAACTCGAAATTTTACTTTATGCTTAATCTGGGAAAGAAAACTCTGTTTAGACGATCAATCAGATATGAATTTTGCAGTTTCCTTTATTGTCAAAATTATGACATTAAATAAAAAGAGTTGATGTTATTTTTTTAGTTCATATTTAGAACAAAAACAAATTTGTGTGCATTATTTATGTGTTACTAAACGTTGACGAACAAATGGGAGAAGCTTAAGTTATACCGAAATTATGTAAAATAATGCTTAATAAATATATTTATATATATATATATATATATATATATATATATATATATATATATATATATAAGCACAAGAAGTAACGGTCGTACTACGTTAGAGGCAGAGTTCGGAAAATTTCCTAACAGGGCATTCGACCAATAATACGGCAGGAGAGATGTGTGTAATCTACTTTATTGTAATACCAAGCTTTCGGGACTCATTTTGTCCCTTCCTCGGGGTTAACAATTTGTGATTATTTGAACAAACTATTGTTAAACTGACGCTGCATTTGTTTAATTATCCTATCGATACTCATGTTGGTTGTTGAATTTAAATAAAAGTGAGGTTATTGTGAACAAAAAATCGTAACCGCGTGGTTACGGCAGAAGTGAAATTTTAAAAGAAAACAAACGGCACATTCACATTTTAAAATTGGAAATTGTCACTGTGTTCCACTGTTTCTTGGGTAACCCGGGGTGTTATCACCGCAATTGTTTATATTTGATTAACTTTTTACTCACGCGGCCGCATCTTAGTGCGAAACGACGCACGTGTTTTCACATAAACAGCAACATTGTTGCTGCAACATTGTTGCTGTTTATGTGAAAACACGTGCGTCGTTTCGCACTAAGATGCGGCCGCGTGAGTAAAAAGTTAATCAAATATAAACAATTGCGGTGATAACACCCCGGGTTACCCAAGAAACAGTGGAACACAGTGACAATTTCCAATTTTAAAATGTGAATGTGCCGTTTGTTTTCTTTTAAAATTTCACTTCTGCCGTAACCACGCGGTTACGATTTTTTGTACACAATAACCTCACTTTTATTTAAATTCAACAACCAACATGAGTATCGATAGGATAATTAAACAAATGCAGCGTCAGTTTAACAATAGTTTGTTCAAATAATCACAAATTGTTAACCCTGAGGAAGGGACAAAATGAGTCCCGAAAGCTTGGTATTACAATAAAGTAGATTACACACATCTCTCCTGCCGTATTATTGGTCGAATGCCCTGTTAGGAAATTTTCCGAACTCTGCCTATATATATATATATATATATATATATATATATATATATATATTTCCGCGCAGCGGCGAGTGCAGTATTCCGCGAGTATGTAATTGCCATACCACTCGAGAAACGTACGATGCTTTTCCTACCTAACAAAATAAACAATGAGCATTAAAGAACAACTTATTTATTGTAATAATTTTTAATAGTACCATGACAATGATGGAAACTAAATTACTACTTGAATAATATACAGGGAATAAAGCTGTACATTTTCCGACATTCGTTGTTTTTTAAAAGAGTTCAATTTGAAGCTTTAAACGAGTGTTTTCCACTCCCAGACTAAGCATGAAGTAAAATTTCGAGTTTAGAAAAGCCCCGTGAAATTTTGTCGAGGGTCGCGCAGCGACCCGAGACAAATTTTCTGGGCTTTTCTAAACTCGAAATTTTACTTCATGCGCCACGCGTATAAGACTAAAATATTGTGAAATTTATTTATATTCGAACTTCAGTTGAAATCTGTGTTTTATACGCGTGGCGCATGAAGTAAAATTTCGAGTTTAGAAAAGCCCAGAAAATTTGTCTCGGGTCGCTGCGCGACCCTCGACAAATGTTCAAGGGGCTTTTCTAAACTCGAAATTTTACTTCATGCTTAGTCTGGGAGTGGAAAACACTCGTTTAGAGCTTCAAATTGAACCATTAAAAAAAAAACAACGAATAACTAAAGATTTAAAGAAAACAAGCTGAATTTGGTATACGTATATTTTAAAGAAAACATTTGATATACGTATACATCAAAGACATGTCATTACCCTGCATAAATGCGACGAAAAACGAATTTTCGAAATCATTCGAAAACTACTCGCTTTAGAAGTATAGTTGTACAATACTTTTTTGTAGGAAATTTTCCCTCCAATCGTACTACGTGATAAAATTGGATCATTCCATTAAAAAAAAATGAATTACTTGATATTGAAGAGAGCACTTAGATATTGACATTTTAAGAACACTTATTGTCAAAATTGACAGTTTCCAATTAATTTACTCATAGAGGTATTCTCTAGGTACAAGTAGAGATATAAATCATATGTTTATCTTATTCTTAAGAGAAGTTACAGACAGATTTCGAGATGCCTTTTAAAGGTCAAAATTTTAGAAATATTTGTTTTTCTTGAAAACTATAAGAGATAAGTGTACATATGTTTGAATAAAATATGTTGCAATTTAAACGAGAAACCCAAAAAATTGCTAATAAGTAGAGTGTTCTATTTAAGGGGGTATTACCACTAGGATAGTGTTCTTTTGACGGTTTTTCAGAATTTCTTTTTTTGTAAATTTAATACATGCGATCTTGCTGTTTCTTGCAACTTGTTTATAGATTCATGAACTATAAAAAAATGAATTTTAATTCTTTTCAATCGTCTTGCTTGACCTCTAAATCTGGCCTCAAATAAGTCCGTGTCCGCCGTGTTTTTCCTCATGGCTGGAAAGATTATTTCGATTCTGTGATTTGAAACGTAAAATGAAGTAGTAGTCATTTGTCTGTATTAAATTATCTGGAGTTTGAACCACCGACAATAAAAAATCTCGATAAATAACAAAATGGAGGCTATTCAAAAAAAGTGGTCGGTTTTTGCCCTCCTTTTTCTGACTTTAAGGCTCTATGACAAATATCAAATATTAATATATTTGAATGACTGTGGTTCAAACTCCAGAGGATAATGTGGAGAACTGAAAACTAAAAGCTTAAGTCGATCTGTTTCATAATTTGAAAAGAAAGTTTCCGGCCAGCGAAAAAAAAAGTGGTTTCAAGAAAAACGCGTTTAAAGTTTTGAAACAATTTTTAACTATTTTTGGAGATTTTTGGCTTTAGTCAGCTATGCCTCCGTACAGTAGGCCCTTCTCTTCCTCTAAAAACTGGGTTTGAATGATTTGCTCCTGCAAGCGTTGTTGGATGGCCTTCTAAACTGCTGGAGTCAGGCAAAATTTGTCCCACGTCTCGCGCTCCGCACCGGAATGCCTTGGCTTGCAGGCCGATATGGATTCCCAGTGTCTCCATCGTCTTAAAAACTGCCGAGTATCCGTCGTTGAAGATGCTGGTAGCTATGAAAGATGCGATAGTGACGGTTTTTGCACCACAGTTGAGGTGCTTCGAAGTCAGCTTCCAGACACAAGCATTCAAACTTTCGTTTGAGTTCTGCGTATTTCCACCCAGCCACCTACTCAGCATTGTTTACTTCAACAAGCAAAAAACTAACTAACGAATTCAAGTATCATAATATGCAAAAAAAATAAAATCAATTTTTATAAACTTTCGAATGGTAATACCACCTTAAAATAACAAATTTGGTCCTACTTTCGGTGGAACCGGAAGTGCTATAAAGTTGAAATATTGCACATGAGGAGAACTGATTCAGCCATATGCCAAGAATTGTTTTCCAATTTTTAGTGCAACGGCAACCCCATAAACTTTTAACGAATGGTTTAGCGTAGACACCCTATATATATCCGGCATATAAATATTTACAAGGAGCTTATGGACATGAATTATTTTATTATTATATTTTTAAGAAATAATCTCTAATTTAATAAAATAAAACACATAGTTTGTTCGGCTGTCGAAACTTTAGTCTTAAAAGAAAAAAATAATGTGTTATAATGACAAGAATAAGAATCATCGGTTTTGTAAATACCGAAAAATAACACAGGATCCGATAACGCTTTCTAACGAATTAAAAACAATACATAGCTTGTATGTATTATCAGCGTGTTTAAATGATACGAATCGACACTTTCCTTAAATCCGTCTTTTTTATACGCTTTTTTTTCGTCTATTCCACGCGATGCGAGACCCCATCCGTTCATGCCAAGGAGCAATGCACAAATGCACAGCGAGCTGCCGCTTTTCTCTCTGACTGTATTCGCCCCACTTGTCCTGTAAATTTGGCATCGGATGAGCTACTCTAAACTCTGTGGGTCTTTCCAACACGATCGGTGTGTTACACTGCAATAATCCCCTTAAGTGCGCAATGATTGGAGGAAAACACAGATAATACTTGCTTCCTAAATGGTAATTTTAAGCCAAGTATTTGGCTGTACGGTCTTCCGATCAAATAAACTGCCTCTGCAAATCGGGTTCTTTCGCTCATTTTGAAAGTAACTATAATATCGATTCTAAATGCCCCTGAAAACATTAAACTAATATTACCAGTTGTAAAAAGATGAAATCGAAATACATGTAGCGTCTAGTTCATATCGTCATGGCTCTCTTACAATGTAATTCCAATTTCAATGAATAGAGGGGCGTTAAATATATGCCGGGATGCTTATTTAATTGGTCTCCGGTTATTTCCTGCAAGAAAATGTAAAATAGGCCGATAATTATCGGATAGTCGTTGGAAAACTAATAAATATTTTTTGAAGATTCAAACCCTTTGTTATTCACAGAAGTCGATTCTAGGTACCTATTTTTAAAAAATAAAATATAATAATGTTTAATTTGGTTAAATCAACGATCAAATTAGTGTAAATATTGAGCATATTAAATGCATTTTATATTTATATAAATTTTGTTCTTTTCAAAATTAAGAAACTACGAACGAAACTATTTATCCTTAAACTTTTCACCCTGAAATTACAATATGACAGTATTGTTATTGGTAGTAACAGCGGCATATACACTATTTCCCTTCTTTTTCAAGCGAATGGTATTCCTTTAGTTATATATTTATACAGGGTGTCAATTTGAAAACACGCCAGCCACAATATCTTTGGAACCGTAACAGTTAGAGAAAATTTTCCAAAACTGTTCCTAGGATATGGAGGGGGAACCATTTTGATCCACATAACAATCTTCTGCAACCAACCCCTTAGGCTGTAGCCACCCTTGCACATTTTTTTAAATAGCATGACCCTACTTGTGATATATCATTACAAAGGTCTTTTAAAATGCTAATCAGTGGTACCAACTAAAATTTTTATTGTTACATAAAAAATGCAAAAAAAATAAATCTATTTCTTTGATTATAAAATTGTTGTCAAATTAGGTAATATAACAATTTATTTTTACAAATTACAAATGAAAAAGCACAGATAACATTACATACATAAAAAATGTAAAAAATTATAGTATGCTCAAAATGATTTTTTTTTTTTATATTGCGGACAGATGCAATTTATTCAGTTAATAAATGTATTCCATTGAACCAAGTTTTGTTATTATTTTAATATTTTTGTTAGAGTTGTCCATATTTTAATAAAACAATAGATAACTCTGATAAATATTGGGTATTATTGTGTTTATCTGTGCTTTTTCATTTGTAATTTGTAAAAATAAATTGTGAAATAGATTTTTTTTTTTTGCATTTTTTATGTAACAATAAAAATTTTAGTTGGTACCACTGATTAGCATTTTGAAAGAGGTCAATCTGGTCGTAATTTTAGCACTCGGCTCAAAGAACATCAGCGCTCTTTTCGGCTTAATCAAATAGAAAAATCAAATTTCGCCAAACATCTAATCGATGAAAACCATTCTTTTGGCGAGGATGTACTTAAGATCATCCATTATGCTGAAAAGGGCCGAAAAATGAACCTCCTAGAATCCCTGGAGATACAGAAAGCCCGCGCTAATCCGGGAATCCCCTTAATTAACGACCAGGTCGATCTAGTGTCGATCTAGTGTAAAGTGTAAAGTTTAATGCTATTTTGTAAATAACCATTTTGTGTATATATATACCTGTACCATACCGTAATTTAAGTTACTCTGTTTGATAATGGCAAGTTGAATTGCCGAAACTGCAGTCACGAAAATAAAAATAGTGTGTTAAACAAACAAAGTTAAAGTGTTTTATTTCATTTTGAAAGACCTTTCTCATGATATATCACAAGTAGAGTCGTACCATTTTAAAAAAAATGGGCAAGGGTGGCTACAGCCTAAGGGGTTGGTTGCAGAAGATTGTTATGTGGGTCAAATATATATCCATATATTAGAAACGGTTTTGAAAAATTTTCTCTAACTGTTACGGTTCCAAAGATATTCTGGCTGGCTTGTTTTCAAATTGACACCCTGTATGCTGGGTTAATTTTTAATAACAAAACAATTAAATGAGATTGTCATAGTATTTTTACTAAATCTGTGTTAATTTCTTACCTACTTATATTAAATTTATAATACAATATTTCACAGCATACTTGAAAAAATATGTTTAGTTATTTATTTAAATTTAAAAAAAATAAAACTTATATTATATATCCAATTAACGAGAACCAAAAATCTAAAAAATAGTTTTGGACGTTCATATAAAAAAATTAAGTTAGACACTAATAAAATGTTATTAAAGTGCATAAAATAGTGTATTAATAATGTCAAAATATTATTCCTCTATCAACTAAAATAATCAAGTTATTAACTAAAATAAAAAGTCGCCAAAATTAGTATGTTCGCAGTGTGCTCTGAACGTTAAAATTTTAGTTAGTTTTATACCGGACATGAATCGTACTCATTGTCCTGCACATTTTATTTTATTCAACAGATTCTCTAACTCTTACCTTTAGAAGATACCCATCCATGGACTGCTTCATCGAGACACCCCGTATACAGGGTATTTTAGAGAGTACGGAAAGATTGATACTTTTTTTAATATTAAAAGTACGAAACATGTTTCAGATACAAGTTGCATGAAATAAATCATTTCCTTTACTATTTAAAATGAAGTTCGCACATACAGGGTGTTCTATAATTCCAAGATACCATAAAACATTGTTATTTGAAATGGGACATCCCACCATATATTCTTATATGGATTTCTTCTTAAAAATGAATGGTAGTTTGTTAATATAATTTTAGGTCTAAGTGGTACCATTCAAAATTATTTGATTATTATTTCTGGAAATGATTGACGTTTGTAGTGGTTTCGTAAACCTAAAATATCTCTAAAATTAAATGAGATTGAGAGTTTTAGTCATCGTCATTCTTTTGAGGATAGAGGGCGCTATTGTTAACACTATAAAGTCACTGCGCCAAAGTTAACTGACTATAAAATAAAAACAGTTGAATTTCTGAATAATTAAACAAGTGTAACTTGATTTTTTTTAATAAATGCAGATAATTTTTGGAAACTATTTATCTCAGCATTAAATTCTCTTTCGATTGAGATAATAATATTTATCTGTAGATGTAAGATATACATTTTTGTAATTTAATAACTACGGATAGAGAGAGAAAGAGAGGTATTTTTGTAAAAAGTCAAATGATCTTATTTAAAACAATCAAGTTACACCTAAATGAAATTTATAAATTTAACTGTTTTTATTTCATAACTAACTAACTTTAACTCAGAAATGGTTAAGAAAACTACAAAAATTGCAACTCTATCTCATTTAATTAGAAAGATATTAAGGGTTTATAAAACTACTACAACGTAAGTTTTTTCAAGAATGTCGAATAACGACGCTATTTAAGAATTGCAGAATGTTATATTAACAACCTGGCATTTATTTTTATGAGAAATCCAAAAAGTTAATAATGTACGGGGTGTCCCATTTAAAATAACAAAGTTGTATGGGTTCCAGAAATTATGGGACACATTGTAAATGCGAAAATAGTTTTATGTTATAAAGAAAACTTTTATCGAAATGATTAATATTAACCTGTACGATATTATAGATATCATCCAGTTTTTCCATGTAATAACATAGTTATTTTATTCGCCTTTCTGCTTCAACATTTAAAGTCACATTAAAACCCTCTCACACTAACGCAGTTAAGACGATTAATGAACGAAATAATTAACAAAATAAATATATACTTGTATTTGGAAAATTGACACCACTATCACTGATTTATAAAACTACTTATTTATTTGTTTCCTCATATCAGCCTACTTCAAGGTCCAACCCTACGGTAATATAATTTTAATCCACTCTTCTATAAATAAATAATCTATCATGAAGATTCTTCTTGTCTAAAAAGTATAGATAAAGAAGTATCTGATTTTTTTTACTTGTGGTAAATAGTGTCGTCCCTAGATAAACGACATAGTCGTAGTTGTTTTCTGTTACCTTCGAGGTGCTTAATTACCGTGAGCCCCTAGCCTTTGGAATGCTTGATTAAACATTCACAACAGTGGGTAAAGGACCCACTGTTGTGAATGTCTCTTACTATTCTAGTTAAAGCTCAAAATGGTAACCTTGAACTTCAATACATTTGTCGATCCGCTGTTTAAAAGACCGTACAGAACTGAGAAGTATGTCTCTTCTATTAATAAGGGTACACGCATTATCTATTCAGTCTATTATATTTTCACAACTTGTTGTTACTTCCTGGTAAGCTTACGATCAAGTGTTTCGCGTGCTAATAAGGAATAGTGTGCTGGACAACCATCATGTTGAAACTACATTTTTTTTCGGACATCTAAAGTCACGTCTTTAAGCAACTGTGGCAGTTCATTGTCCGGGAAATCTCGGTACATTCTACTGTATAAATTGCCTTCAATGATGTGAGGACCATACGTTAACAGACTAAGGGCGCTGATGCTCAACCTGACGTAGCCAGTGTGGGTTTTGCAGTTTGCAACAATACTGAACGATAGAAATTGGGGTTAATTTGTATTTGACCCCGTGCCCATTGATAAAATGTTAGGCGATTTTCAAAATCAACACCATGGATATCTTAGTACAAAGAGACGTGGTAAGGATGATATTTATGCGTTTTTTAAATTCTCCAAACACCGCTTTTCGACACACCAGAATCGTGAGCAATTTCAGATGTATTGACATGGGGACTATTAGCCACTGCAGCTAATACAGCAATTGAATTACCTTCCCCAGTGATTGTTGATCGACAAGTTCTTTTTATAGATTGAACGCTTCCGTTTGCAGTAAACTGTTTAATAGTACGGAAAATTATGTACGTGATCGCGGCTTGCCTGGAAAACGCTGAGCGTAAAGGTTGATGGCGTTATCAAGACTTCTGCCAGATTCTCCATAAACAGGACCCATTTCAATTTCTCTTGTATTGTTAACACGTTCAAAATTTTCCTGGGTTACGCCTAAAGTAGTACAGTTACTTCGTATAAAAACAAAAAGTTGTTTAGTCATTTTAGAAAAAATCAAGCATGACTACATCGCCATGTGTCGTGAATCGATAAAAATGTTTTGGATTAAAAGTAAATAGTTTTTGACGTAGGATCCGAATATTAGATCAATGATGGAGTTCCTATTTAAGATTTCAAAGTTGTACTTTTAACGGATTCCTCACACGAAAATATTAAACTTTGAACCCTGCTTTTTTTCTGTACGATGCGTATTTTTCTAGATATACGCTATTCCAGGTTAAATAAGTCAACTGGTATAAATAATATAGATACTAAATCGATTACAATAACTTAAACATATAACAAACACAATTTAAGATTATGTACATATTCAGTTTGATTGTTGAGTAAATATCCACACCTTATTGAACTTCAAGACAAAGCAAAAATGTATGTAAGCATTATTATTCCTCTGTTCGGATGTTAGAACTATATGTATATATGTATATATATATATATATATATATATATATATATATATATATATATATAAATTCGATGTCTTTTACAACTTGATAGTGTTCATAACTTTCATTACACCCGAAATAACTAACCCAATAAAATTAAACAAATGTATTTATGATAATAGTGGGCTATAAAAGATATATATTTAGAAAGTCTTTTTTTGCTAATACAAACAATAGAACTGTGTACTTATCGAATAATAAATTAAAAGGAATATGGAATGGTTTTATTAGCTGGTGCATTAAACTTATTCCATAATTAAACCATGCATAGTAAATCTGTGAATACAAGTGAATCTAAGGTGAAACGTTTCAAAGATAAGAACATGTTAACTTAACCGACATGGATTTTCACTTGAGTATATTAATAAATTTTATTTTACGCCAATATTTTGGAGATTTCCGTTGTCTATTAAATTTATCAGATAAATCAAATTTTCAATTCAATTCACCAATTCCATCGGTTAATATTAAAGTAAATAATGGAACATTTGATACAAACCTTATTTTCCGCAAATACTATGGATGTCAAGTTATAATCATAAATACCGAATATCCACGAACAACATTGGAATTTATGGAAGACAATATACGGCTAAATAAAGATAGATTTAATTATAGAAAGTATATTATTATATCTCATAACCCATTTAATGTTTTTCGAAGTAAATCAATCGAATTTGTTGCTGATTTAATATTATTAACTCCAAAAATTACAAATACAATCTATTTCGAACATGATTGGATTAATACTTCATTAATAATTTATCAGATTTACACACACAGATTTGTAGGAATAAATTCGTCCACGAATATTATATTGTTAGACGAATGGCATTCTAGCTGCAATTGTTTTATTAAAAATATGAACTTGTTCCCGGAAAAATTGAAAAATGGACATGGTAGAATATTTAAAATTGCTACCATCACATATAAACCAAATACAATTCCAGGTATGTAAAATCTCAATCATAGTATTATTACTGTTTTTTAAATTATAACAAAGTACAACAGAGTGGTGCATTTTGGAGGTGCCACATATGGAAAACTTGTTTATTTGAGAAAATATTTTAACACCGTCTTCGCGAAGCAAGGTCATGTTATTAGATTTATTTGAATGAATGTTGAAACGAAATTTGATCTGTCTCTAAGCATTCCGCTCTATAATTGGAAGTTGAATAAATGTCGAATTTATGAAGTTACTGTAACTCATTTGGTATAAGTTATAAGAAAACTGTAAAAACATTCTGAAGGCAACTTTTTACGCCCGTGAAAATTACGTACTACGTTTTGTTTTTGTTTTCCTACACTAAATTCACTGTTTTTTCTAATGGACGAATATGAAAATATGCATATCATTATTATAAAGCAATTTTTATGCCGATTTTATTGATGTCACACTCTGTTAAAAAACGTTTTATTTGTATATGCGACAGGTAAAGAAGCACGTCATGTCAATCAAGGGGGCTTTTTATAAAACCAAATATATGTCATCAATAGTAGTCATATATTCAAACAAATTGAAAGTATCACTTAGTAACGAAATAGTTTACTATTTGTCATGAAAACTTTACAAATGACAATTATTTAAAGTATGCATGTGGCATATCATTGAAATAGGGTTCTTGCACATTTTTTTATTGTCTTAATTTATTCTTTAGAAGCAAAAATCATTATGACCTATGTGATTTTTGATTTTTTACTTAATTTTTAGATTATTAATGGTTAAAGTTTTCCCGCAAATTGTACTCGTCAAAACTCTATGTGACTTAGCAATCCACGTACACGCATGCGCTGTAAGATGCAAATACCCTTAGGTTTAGAAGTACCATCCAGCTTGATGCCAAAATAATGGGAAGGTGTAACGGACCTTATTAAATTTGGTATTTATCTATAATTTGTTTGTATAACAGTAAATAGTTGTTTATACAAAACACTCTCAATTCGCCCAACAAATCCGTTTGTGGAGCAAGCTTTGCCAATATACCTTTCGGACTTGTTTGTTTACTCAACAAACGCGACCCCACGCTAGTCAACACAACATTTTATACATCGCATACAAGAAACGTAACTGCAGTAAAGTTAATATTTAAAATGATAAATTGAAAATGTTACTGTATTGTATCAATGTGCCCTAACAACTCGAAAAGAAAGTTTCTACGTAAAATAAGAATTCAGTTAGAAATAGAATTTTTATTCTATTTGAATATTTAAATTATCCCGGATATATTGCAATGCGCATGACTTTTTATATACTTCTAATAAGAATGCGTTATCGGGAAAGCCGAAATCTGTTTAAAATTAGCACTTTTTAATTTTAAATTAAACCTATAATAATTATTATTCAATGTTTCTTTTTAGCAGACAATGTTTTTAGAACTTAAAATATTATAAATTCAAATTCAAAACTATTTGAATTCGAGAAAATAAGCTTACGCTTCTTATAGTTTGCACACTTTAAACATAATATATAAAATTACGAAAAAACTATTCGTGAAAATGCAAAGAATGTCTTAATTAATAAGACAACTTAAGACGATAAATATCCATTGAAACAACTACTTCCCGTGCAAATACACCTCCGGATATTGAATTATACAATGAAATATTTAAAATCTTATTTAATTTGATTTGTTACAACGCTCTATTAAAGTATATGTAATGTCCTAAACGTTATTATGTTAAAATTTTTTTTTTCGATTTTAAAATTCGTGCAAGAAAAAAAAAATGCTGGATATGCATATGCGTCCACAAGAAAAACGTTATTTTCGAGAACCAAAATAAAGAACAGAATGTCTTTAACATTAAACACGTACGTTAATAGGGGTAAAAAAGTTTTTTTTTTTTAGTTAGTTTATAACTTTATAACTAATGAGTTACAGTAACTTTATAAAATCGAAATTTTATAACTTTCGCTTATAGAGCAGGTACAGTTAGAGATTGGTCAATTTTCTTTTCGTCGTTCATTAAACACGAATAGGTGACCTTGGTTTGCAAAAATGGTTTTTCAATATTTCTTCATATAAAATAGTTTTCAACATATGGCACCTCCAAAATGCATCACTATACAAGGTGTCTACGCTAAACCGTTTAAAGTTTATTGGGTTGCCGTTGCACTAAAAATTTGAAAAAAATCTTTGTCATACGGTTGAATCAGTTCTCTTTATGTAAAATATTTTCAACTTTATATCACTTCCGGTTCCACCGGAAGTAGCACCAAATTTGTTATTTTAAATGAAACACCCTATATATTAGTAATTTTTTGGATTCCTCGTTTAAATTGCAACATATTTGTATCGAACATATGTACACTTATCTCTTATAGTTTTCAAGAAAAAAAATATTCCTAAAATTTTGACCTCTAAAAGGCATCTTGAAATCTGTCTGTAACTTCTCCTAAGAATAAGATAATAATATAATGTATACCTCTACTCGTACCTAGAGGATGCCTCTATGAGTAAATTAATTGGACGCTGTCACAATAAGTGTTCTTAAAATATCAATATCTAAGTGCCCTCTTCAATATCTAGTAATTCAATTGTTATAAATGGAATGACCCAATTTTCATCACATTGTCTTTACTTTCCAACAAAATAATACACAAACGACTTCGAACCGTTTTATTTTGCGTTTGGTTTTCGTTCCAGTTTAAATTTTGTTTATTAAAACATATTATACATAGTGGGTCCACGCAAACTATATTTCGGCGCCCTAACACAAATATATCATTTTCGTTTTTCTTAAATTTTAACATGCCCTATGTCTACGATTGATTGATTTTAATTTGGGTGTAAAATTAATGGAATTGCTTCCACTTTTATGATTTTTTTACGTTTTTTGAGATTGGTCGAAAAAATACCCACATTTGACCAATGCACCAATCGATGCAATGAGAAGTCAAATTTTACTTTATGACCGAAACGCTCATGAGCTATTGACAGCGCAAGTACGCCCTTCTTATCATCCCTCTTAATTACTTGTGAAATATACGCGTGGATTGAAACCAGATGTCTGAGCACACATTTATGTATTTATCCCTTTGCATTTTTAAATAACCTGGCGTAAGAAGCTATCTAGGAAGACTGCACTCTAACATCTGGTATACAACGCATTAAAAAAAGTGTAAAATATTTAAGGGGTTAGTAGTGTGAATCAGAATAATCAAAAAAAGTCCTAATAAACATGGGTCCTTAAAGATATGGAGATCATTCTTTATTACCTCATTTTTTTATTGTGCAAAAACTTTTATTTTCTTGTCATAATTGGCTGATGTCTGCTATGGCTGTTTACTCTAATACAAAATTAGCCGATATACATTTCAAGTATGGTCGTGCTAATGGGATTGCTTATCCAAATCGCTAGATTCCTTTACATCGTCTGTTACTCTGTTCTTGGTTTTTAGTAGAAGCCCCCTTCACATCACATAATCTTTCGTTTTCGAGATATTGTCAAAACAGGGATTTTTTTAATATTTCGTTTATATTTTTTTATTCAAAAACAATTGCATCTAGACGTTTACAACGTTGATATTACTTTATAATGAGAAATCTGGTAACATATTTTACTTTAAGATAACTATATCATTGACCTACGGACCATAGAAAACCTTTGTTCTTCTTATAAGCGCCATTTTGGATTATTACATGAAATAATATTTTTTTCTAAATCCAATAAAGTATTACACTTATAGTTTATTGTACATTTGATATGCAAAATTTTGATCGTTTGTTATTTGTAAAGAGTGTCTTGGAAACAGTTAAGCACCGCACTCACTTAACTGTTTCCAAGACACTTCTTACAAATAACAAACGATTAAAATTTTGCATATCAAATGTACAATAAACTATAATAACAATATAACTGGGGCCCATAATTTGCTTACATTATACCCCTGAGGATAGGCATCCAGCTTATTCATTACTGTACTGATAGAAAATGTATTTGTTTATAAACAAAATACTGGTAAAAGTTATGCGTTAGTGTTAATAGAGTAATTCAAAATTAAAGAAATCTAATTTTCTTGACATAATATGTAAATTATAAGTTTTAAGGAATGACTTGTATTTAAAAAAAAAAAAACATTTTATTAATTCACAAACTATACAGACTCGTTGCGATACAGACTAAGACTAACTAACAACAATTGCGATAATAATAATGTGCGATAAAAATATGTAACATAAGCATTTTAATTATAAGATTACAATTATACATTTAACACAAAGGAAATGTATTACGTAAGGAAGGAATAAATAAAGGGAGGTCTTTGTGTGTCCATTTAGTTACTCCTCACCCCTTAGGTTCTTAAACATCCTGGGTGGGAGAGTTCAATGTCTGTATTAATTTTGTTATTTTCTACATTTTTATGGAAATAACGAAAATACATAAATTATTATAAACAAACAAAAATGGCATAGATTGGATTTTGTTAATACTCTTTCGGAAAAAATCACACAAAATGTTAAGGGGTATGATTTTAATGTTATAATGACTAATCCAATATACCTACAAAGACATCTAGTTAATAACAAATCTGTGGTGCGGTGATTGTGATAGAATATACATTGACCAGACAGGAAGAAATTTTAGATCACGCCTAGAAAAACATAAAAAAATAATAATTAATAAAAAATGTTCAAGCGGATTTGCGCAGTATTGTATCGAAGAAAATCATATTTTTAATACAACAGATTGTAAAATTTTATACGTAGGCAATAAGGGTCGATTCTTAAACTTCCGAGAGGGTTTAGAAATTAGTAAGGCACTAAAGCGGGAAAAACCGATTGTTAATAATACGGAAGAGATTTGGAACTCTTCTATAACGTCCGCTCTTATTACCTGATGTTTTATGATAGTTTGTGTTTGTATATATGAGGTATTCCATGCCAATTCGGATACCATTTGGCTTTTGCAACTCCGATTTTTTTCATAATTTTTTATGTTATAGTACCTATTGATAAAGGCTTCAATGATTTTTACAATTTTATTTGTCCAGCCGCTTTCGAGATGTCGATTTTTTACAATAAACGTTCCTTTTTTTTAAATGCTAATAACTCTGCGAAAAAGGGGGCGATTGGAACCTTTTTTTTTAGATTTTTTATATTTTTCAAAATACTTTTGGAATATAAAATAGTAAAAATTTAAAAACCATATTTTAAATTTTCAAATGTTCGATCGATTTTCTATTTTTTTTTTTTTCGGAAAGACTGTTACTCATTTCACAACTCTTAAGCCTAGTCCGATAATGGGATAATAATAGGATCTATTTTTTGGAATTTTTAAAATAACATGTTTTAGCTAGCAGTACTAAAAGTTAATAATAAACTTTATTTCAGGATCATCAGTAATTGTTTTTGCCATTTATTAAATGTAATAGATATGTCTTAATAATTTAATGGATTATGACCGTTTATTTTTAGTTAAATATATTACTAAATATGATTAGTGAAGTATTTTTTTTAATCGATATTGAAAGTACAAAACTCAGTTTTAAAGAATTTGATTAATCTATGTGTTTAAAAGTTGGCATTTTTTAAAATCAATTTTAACCATTGAGTACGGTCGGTAATGAAAACTGCGTTGGATAATCTAGAGGTTATTCAGAGGATACACTGTCAACATGTGGTTAAAAACAATACTCCTACTCTTGTCCCGAAACGTGGTCACAGACACCAAAGATACTCAGGGTGTCTGTGACCACGTTTCGGGACAAGAGTAGGAGTATTGTTTTTAACCACATGTTGACAGTGTATCCTCTGAATAACCTCAAAAAAACATCTTTCAAAAAAAGTCTTCGATTTGCTTCTGTTATTCAATAAAATGTATATAATTTAAGTAAATTTATTAGTCATGAATATCCTCGGACTAGGACGATTCATCGCCGCCGATTCATCGCCACCGATTCATCGCCGCCGTTCCATCGCCGGGCTAGTTCATCGCCGGCCGTTTCATCACCAGGCCTGTTCATCGCTAATATTTTTATAAAATAAATTTTGAAAGAAAGATCATATCTAATGATAAAATTTCAAATATTACCCAATTCTGGAAATTGTCCACTAATTTAATATTAGGTTTTATAACCAAGTAATCGTTACTCAAACGTAATAAAAAACAAATGAGAATGCTGTCATTTTTCGATATATGTCATTGAGTGCAATTCTAACCTATCCTCACCAATCCTAACCTATCCTAACCTATCCTCACCTATCCTAAACTATCCTGACCAATCATAACCTATCCTAACCCATCCTAACATACCCTAACATATCCAAACACATCCTAACCTATCCTAACCTATCCTTACCTATCCTGACCCTGTATCGGACTAGGCTTAAAAGTTGCGGAATAAGTGATAGTTTTTTTTAAAAAAAAATTAAGAAAATCGATCGTTACGTGTTTTTTACAAATGAAGATTTTATATTAAAAATTTGAAAATTTTATAGAAATACGGTTTTGACATTTTTTTCGATTTTATATTCAAGTATCAAAATAAAAAAAAATAAAAAAAAGTTCCCAATCGGCCCATTTTTTGCAAAGTTATGGTCATTTATGAAAAAGGGAATTTTTTTTTTTTCAACAATCGATAAAAATCAGTAAGGCTTCTCTCAATTGGTACTATAAAAAATGATAAAAAAAAAAAGTAGGAGATGCAAAAGCCAAATGGTGTCCGATTTTGCGTGGAATGCCCTATATATATTGTTGCTTAGATATTTTTTGTACATTCCTCCTTGAAGATGACCAAAGGTCGAAAGTAGTCGGAGAAAATATAAACTAGTGAAACACACCAAGTGTTTTAAATATCCAGAATTATTTCAAAAATGTTTCATCACGGGTTAAGTGAGGAACTAATTAAACATTTCCTGATTATGTTCAATATCCTTAATAGTTTTATTAAATCTTTCGATAATTTAGAGGTTGACACTACAGTCAAATTTTCATTGTTTCTGTAATTGGTTTTGGTGAAGTTTTACATGATCTAGAATTTTGTGAATTCTTTCATTATCGGCGACATCCATGTTTCCGGTAATTGTTTTTATTATTGAACCAAGCCCGTCAATTAATCCTCTTTTATTTCTTTTAAAATTGGAATAGGATTGAATACTATGAATTTGATGACCTTTGTTATTGGGGCGAGACGTCGCTTGATATTAGTGGTTAAAATGTAGTGAATAGTTTTAACGAGCATGAGTTTTGCACTAACGACGTTCTTCCGCAACAACTCCGGTGGCTCAGGTTTGGTCACACACAAAATAATAATAATAAATTGACTTACCTAAATATCCTTGGTCAAAAGGCACTCATTTTTATTGTATACAAAAAATGTGGTTTGAATTTTGTATGAATTTAAAATGACTATTGTTTTCGAAAAACAACACATAAAATTTATTAACAAGAAAAAAGGACCAAAAAAATTTAATGAATGAAACAAATGAACACAGAAATACAATGATTAAACTAAACAAACAATGATAAAATGAACGATGATAAAAATATATGAAATGAAGAAATGAATGAAATTGAACGAACGTGATGCGACGATTCAATGAATAATGACACCGAAAACTTATAGGTACGCGACGACTTACAAATGATGAAAACTTCACTTAATAAAACTTCTAACTTCACTTCATGTATCCCGAATGCGTTTTTGAACTTGATGATGTCTGGAGTTCGACTGACTTGTGATGACCGAATCAAGTTTTCGAACTGTACTGACCTTCCTCTGTCTTCCGCTGTCTCTTATCTTCCCAACCACCGCTGTCTTCACCCCCGCCATGTATCTTGGGGGTGGCGGTGATAGGTCGAGAACGTGGTGGAGGAAGGGTGGAGTTTTCACGTTTACCTGAGGCCAAAAAGTTTTGGGCCTCTGGTTTTCGACTGCTCCGGCGTGTCGAAGTTTGTGCTGCAGATGTTACGAGCATAAACCTTTGTTCTCGCTGTTTTTCCGAAATTTTGAGAAAGAAAAAGAAATGTTTCCATGGTCGTAAACATCTACAGCGCGCCGTGGGTTTTATGGCGCTGGTCCTCGGAGGTGCGGAATTTTATGATCTTCCTCGGGGTTGTAAACATCGGCCGGTGCTGGTCGCGCGGTTTACGATGGAGTGGATCGAAAATTCGTAGCCGTTATTGTCGTGTCACGTTCGGGGGAATTCAATTTTGGACTAATTTACATATTTACAAGGAAAAAATATATACAAAAGAACATCGAATGAATGGTTACGAACTTGAGTCATTTGGAATTAAAATGATTATGAAATTAAATGAGCTAAAGCAATTGGAGTCCGATGTTTTCGCGAATGTGAATAACATAATAACAAGTAACGGCGTTTTCGATAAAACGCCGGAAATATCTCCATTATTTTTTGATTGATTAAAAATATTATTATAATTGTCACGTTGGAACTTTGATATGTTATTTATTGTTGTCATCAAATAGTTATATTGATTATTTAGGTTATTAAATTCTTCATATACAGGGTTCAAGTTTCGCTACTCCTAAGTGTACGGAAAGTAGTCCTACGTTTTGGGTGATGTCGGTTATTTCGATTCCGAGAATCGTAGGGACGATGAGGTATCTGGAAGCGATTCATCTAATTTAGGTTATTGAACGTAGATATGGATGAGGATATTCGATTTTTCGAATATATAATCGATTATTATTCGGACTACATTATATTTTAGCTGGTCTAAGCTACATCCTATTTTTAAAATTGCAAGTTTAGTCATTTTATTCTTTCGGCTAAAAACATTTAAGATTAATTAATGTTTTAAATAAACACTCAAGAGTAGGTATATGAAAATAGGTTTCTTTGTACATTAGGTACAAAATAAATCTCTCGTTTTTTTTAGATAACAAAGTAAATAAAGTTCAGCATTTTCTTTGCGTAATTGTTGAACTTTTCCGAATTTATATTTAAAATCTTTTGCAATGCCAGAACTCATCCATAAATCTTTGCTGACATGGTGAGCAAAAGAAAAATCGTTTGGTGCATTGAAGAGATCATCTTTGATTTCAATTATTTTCTCATTATTTTGATTTAGTTATTATTCAGGTGATAATTGAATGATTCAAAACTTAATTCATTATTTAAATCTAACTTAACTTTAGGCCTTTTGACATTTGACAAATTAACTTTACTTACTGTATTATGCTGTTTTGCATCAATTTTTGCGGTTTTTAATTCCTCTTTGATTTTTAAAATGTTTTCTTTCTTAAATTTACTTTTACTCTTAGATTGTTTTTGTTTATTTTTTATAAAGACCGTTTACCACAAACGGTCTTTATAAAAAATAAACAAAAACAATCTAAGAGTAAAAGTAAATTTTCACGATGTACGTTTGCTTTTGTTATTCTTTTACTTTTGTTTTCATTGATTTTTTTCCGTTTACAATTTCATATAACATGACCAAGTGATTATCAGCTATTATTTGAGTGGGAATGCCACGGTGAGAGAAGAACTATATTAAGTTATTGGTAATTTCGATACCTTGATATGATTTTAGTTTATAGAGTTGTGTGTACTTAAAAAAGGAGTCAATTATAGTTAAGATTTTTTTATTATCCATTGTAACACTATCTATGTGAATAATTTCAAACGGTTTGGTTGCCGTTGGGGTATTATTGAACACATTTTATCAGGATTCGGCTTTACTCCCGATGATGTGACAATATGTCACAAATAAGCAACTTCTTTCCGGAGGAATTCGGATTTTTCCAACTGGATTTTTAAATTTGATTCGCGTAATCGATTAAAAACGTCTTTTAGTCGAACAATCTGTTCTTGCAGACTAGTGGATTACTATATCATCCATATAAACGAGGCAAGTGTTATTTTGTAAACCACGTACAACGTCATCCATTACGCATTGAAACGTAGCTGGAGCATTTTTTAGGCCAAAGGGCATTCTAAGAAATTCATATTGCCCGTTCTGTTTTCATGAACGCGATCATCGATTTCTATTTGATGAAAGCCCGACGTAAGATCTAGGGTTATAAAATATTGACATTTACCAAGTTTATCCAATAATTCATTAATATTCGGAAGTGGATACCGATCGCCAATCGTGTTTTCGTTGAGTTTTCGGTAAACCACTATAACACGCCATTTACGCTTTCTTGACTCATCTAGTTTTTTACGCACGATCCAGATAGGGGGCTAAATGATAGTCTAATTATGTGTTGTTTTACCATTTCAGTAACTTGTTTATTTACTTCCGCTTTATGTTCTTCTGGATATGTTTTACTGTAAACCGGGATTTCATCGGATGTATTAATTTTATGTTTAATTTTATTTGTGAATGTTAATTTGTTTTCATCGACATGAAAAATATCTGAATAATTAGATATTAGATTATTTATTGATTTCCATTCTTCGTCGTTCATGTGCTCTGAACGTATGAGATTAAAATTTAATTTTGCATTTGCTGCATTTAATAAATTGAAATTCTTATTAATTGTATTAGAATTTAAACACTTACGTGGAAGGAGATTATTTTCCTTAATTCCTTCTACGATAAACGGTTTTTTAAAGATTACAATTACAATCCATATCAGAAGAATTAATTACAGAGCAGATTGCTCTTTTATTTTTCACGGCTGTTAAACACTCTGAAATTTCGATATGCTCAATCCGCATACACAGGATAATGACATTGCCATCTGATATGTTGTCGATATCCATTTCAATTATTTGTTGACTTTGAGCAGGTACTATTCGCTAAATCCGCAAGTCAGCCAAACTTTCGTTGGAATTTCACAATTTGGAACAATTAATAAATTACGACCAAAGTTGATATTTAATTTTAATTGTTTCATGAGGTCCAGTCCTAAGAGAATGTTAAACGAGTCGTGGACATTAAATAAGAAAAAAAAATTTAGAAGCGAAATTGCTTTTGAAGATTTGTGAGCATGAAATTTCGGTGCTTTTGTCACCTTTTGATTTGCCACGTGCGTTGCTCACATCGAATAAATCATTTTTTATGTTTTTATTAAATAATTTAGATGCAATTTGCGGATTAATTCTGGTACTACCAGAATCAATTAACATTTTTAACTGTCCGCCAATGTTTGGTCTCGTTCTCTTTTGGAACTTGTTTAATGGTGCATAAGAACTTACTCGTTTCTGTCTATTTGAATTATTATTATTATTTTTATTATTAGTGTTTACGAAATTATTTTAATTATAAATTGGAAGATTTGGGCTTAAATTTATGCTTGACATTCGATTAGATAATATGTCAGCTTGGAAATCATTTGTTATCATACCAAGAGCAACCGGAGCTTTTACTCTAAGTTGAGATCCGACAGAATCATGTAATCCACGTAACAAAGCTTTTAACGCATTTTGTCTAAAGAAAAATGTTAATAATTTTTTTCTTCGGCAGTAGCGCCGTGAGTATTGATATATGAAATTTGTAAATTTAATAAGTACTGAATTCTATTGTAATAGCGAAAGGAGATTCTTGAGAGGTTTACTTTAGGCTACAAATTTCAAAATTTAAACTATAGTGATCTCTCTTATATGCATTAAGTAATACAGGTTTTAAATCATCCCATGAGGTTATTAAACTAGATGCAATATTTGTCGGGACACTGCCTTTCATTTTAGCAATTATAGATGACATTAAATAGTCATTTTAAAATTCACGTGGATTCGCGACATTATAAAATTTTGTGAGTAACTATTCTAAAATTTCGATAAATCTCGATAGTAATTCGGGTTCGCCGTTAAAGTCAGGAATCATAGACGGATATTTTGCTTCAAGCACTTCAACTGCTAGAGCTGCTGGGTTTGCAGCTGGTCGATCGCGATCACCTATTGCATAGCTGATCGCGATCGATCTCGGGAAGGGAAATGATTCGATCTGAGTCTGAATCGGAGTCTAATCTTAATTGAAGAGACAACGACATGAAATAAAAAAGCCTCTAAAGAACTTAAAATTTAACATTTCTTTTAGTATATTTATTATTAGCTTACTTTAAAACACAGAAATATCACAGTAATTATCTCAATAATAATTCGCAAAGTTCAACAATTTATACTAATGAGTTTAGTAAGGAAGTAACGGTCTAATAATTTCAATATTAAAGCCTTACAAATAATTTCCAAGTAATTGTTTTTTTTTCTGACTATAATATACGAATGGCACATTTAAATCGAGTGGAAAGTGTTTCGAAAAGAGGTAAAATAACATAGTAATAAAGTTTCAAAAATGATCAACTTTAAAAATATAATTACAACTTTGGTGGACTCGCAGTCCTTTTAATCAAAGAGGAATTTAATAAATACTGTTTGGATCATGGTATTCTGTGAATATTCAACTATCTGATCATGTCATTTTTTTTCTAAAGTCGATCCATCCGCCGAAGTTATGATTTTTTGCCCCGGAGGATTACATTTTTATACAATTTGGAGCGCGAGTTATCGCACCACCCACACTAGAATTATGCTTAGAGAAGAATTCCATTTGATATAAATACATCTTATCGCACTATGATGAATTAATTTACGCTGCGACGTTGAGCAGGTACAGTCGATTTCCACTCCCAACAAAATAAATTCTTTTTAAAAAGTTAATCTTCGGTCCGCGAAAGATAACTGGCGCAGTCGTTCGGATTTTTTGGAGAATTAATCAAAAATTCGTTCGTTTCAACGATTCACCAAAAACCCAAAATCGTCGTGTATTTGTCCGGCTTGTAACGTAAATTCAATTTCCTGACTATCGGAGTCGCAACCATCGAAGAGGAACATCGGGTTCGGTTTCTAGAATCGCCTAGACTCTTCCAACGGTAACAAATTCCCCCTGACTATTGGAGTCAACCACGAGAGAGGAACATCGTGTTCGACATCTGGATCGACCAGACTCTCCGACGGATCCCAGTCCCCCAAGAAGAAGAGAAGAAAAGAAGAAAGAAAAAGAAGCCAATCCCAGGATCACCATGAGGCCTTGCACTTAATAATTTGATGTCGAAGTGTCAAATTATTATAAGCCCTTGAAGAAAAGAAGACAGTTGTCAATTTCAAAGACCATAGGAGAACTTAATACCTATATAAAAATTTGACACAGAAGAAAGAAACCATCTTGAAAGAAATCATCGAGACTACCCGAAATTCCCATCCTCACCTTAAAATGCCGATATCATTGTTTGGTTATAAAACGTCAAATTAAACGATATCGACGACAATAGCATTTTTCAAAAAACAATAGCATTTTCAAAAATTCGAAATTTACAAAAATAATACAGTTCAATTCAACATATTTTTCCAATCAAAATTAAAATAATAATTTAATTGTGCAAGTGATAGAATTTAAACGATTTAGACGAACTAATAGAACATTTTCAAAACATCGATATAAACCCTCAAATAAATAACCCTCAAATAAATAACCCCCAAATAAACAACATGGCTTTACCACAAAATTCAGTTAAAGACATTCTAGACAAAATTCCTAAATTTGACGGAGAACCTTCAAAATTATCTACTTTCATAAGTTCATGTGAATCTGTAATGGCAATGATGGCACCAAATAACGATGTCGCAAGAACAGGTTTCACCTTATGTCACATAAGATCAAAACTAATTGGAAAAGCAGCAGTAATGTTAGCAGCCAGACCGTTTAACACCTTACAAGAATTAAAAGATATACTAATTTCACTATTTGGAGATCAGAGAGATGAAGAATCACTTTTAAGAGACCTTGTCATGATAAAGCAAAAAGCAAATGAAACACCTTTACAATTTGCAGACAAATGTATCGACATTCGATGCCTTTTATTGAATAAATTAGAACTTCAAAATATTCACCAAGATATCAAAGACGCAAAGAGAAATTTATATAATGCAACAACACTAAAAGCATATTTAGCAGGACTAAACAGCCACATGAGTCATCTATTACGTTGTAAATCACCAGCAACAATCGAAGACGCAATGCGTATGGCAGTAGAAGAAGAAAATATAAACTACCACCGAACTCAGTTACATTCAAATCAAAATTCAGGAAAACAAAATAAAACACCAAATCATAATTTGAGAATTCAACCTTTACCGATTCGAAATAATCCGAATTATCAACAACAACAAAATCCTTCAACTTCTAATCAACAATTTTCACAAAGACAATATCAACAACCAAGACAGTTTCAACCTCAACAACAGTTTCAACTTCAACAACAACTTCAACCTCAACAACAATTTCAACCTCAACAACAATTTTAACAATTTCAACCACAACAACAACAATTTGTCAGACCAAATCAAATAAAAAGACAATTTTCCGGAGTAACTAATACCTCAAAACTTCGCAAATTTCATAAACCGACACCAACACCAATGGAAATTTCATCAGGAACTACTGCAATGATATACCCACAACAACAACAACTAAGATATATAGCACAAGAACTCTATCACCAAGAAGACCCTGAACAATTGTACGAACAATTTGAAGAATATGAACAAGAAGAATTCTATGATGGAAAGCAATATGAAGAAAATATTAAAGATTCAACAGAAGAAAATTTTACAACACCAGCCTTGAACAACCCCAATACTTAGAACTCAACATCTCGAATTTTCATAAATTACCTTACATAATAATTTCCGAAATTAACGCGAAATTTATGATTGATACTGGATCAACTAGAACCCTAATAAATGAAGAAATTGCAGAAGAATATTTTCCAGACATAATTGAAATAGATCCCTTCCAAATTAAAACTCCACATCAAATTACAAATCATAATTACTCAATAAACATTGGATTATCAGATATATTCAACAGACCAGATATTTTACATAAACATTATATTTTTAATTTTCATAAGGATTATCAAGGATTAATAGGAACCGATTTACTTCGAAAACTACATGCAGTAATAGACTTCAAAAATAATAAAATAGTTACACCACATGCTCAAATTCCACTTCATTTACCAGAAAACAAATGCAACGAAATTATTTTAACATACAAAAAGAAAATTAAAGTACCATCATTAACACAAATACAAATTCATCTAATGACACATAACTGTGAGAATAAAGAAAGAATGATAGAAAATTACAAATTTAATAACGAATTAGAAATACCAGCAGGAATATGTAAAATAGAAAATAATTCAACAAACATTCTCATAATAAATCCAACTCAAGAAGATATTACATTTATACTTCCAGAACTAAACATTTACTCAGGACCGTTAGAAATTAATAATATTAATTTTGAAGAAAATTAATTAAAAACAGAAATAAACTTTAACGCACTTCAAAAACAAAATTTAAAAAATTTACGTTTAGAACATTTAAACAAAGAAGAATATAAAGCAATTAGAAATTTATGTTATGAATACAGAGATATTATGTACTGTCCAGGAATCCCTTTATCATTCACCAATCAAGTTAAACACTCAATCAGAACAACAGATAATTTACCAATACATACTAGATCTTATCGATACCCACCAATTCATAAAACAGAAATCGAAAATCAAATTGAATCTATGACAAAACAAGGAATAATTAGACCCTCAAAATCACCATGGTCATCACCACTATGGATAGTTCCGAAAAAGATTGATGCAAGCGGAAAGAAGAAATGGAGAATAGTCATAGACTATCGAAAATTGAATGATAAGACTATTGATGATAAATACCCATTACCCAATATAACAGATATATTCGACAAATTAGGAAAATGCCAATACTTCACTACTTTGGACCTAGCAAGTGGATTTCACCAAATAGAAATGGATAAAGAAGACATAGAAAAAACAGCATTCTCGACAGACAAAGGACACTATGAATACCTAAGGATGCCTTTTGGACTCAAAAATGCTCCAGCGACCTTCCAACGAGCAATGGATAACGTTTTGACAGGATTAAGAGACATATCCATGGTTTACTTAGATGACGTAATCATTTTTTCAACATCTCTTCAAGAACACATTCAAAGTTTAAAGAAAGTATTCGAAAGACTTAGAAAAACAAATTTCAAAGTACAGCTAGATAAATCTGAATTTTTACAGACAGAAGTTAAATATTTAGGACATATTATCACAGAAAAAGGAATATCGCCTAACCCAGATAAAATTCGAGCAGTTTTAGATTATCCAATTCCAAAGACAACAAAACAAATTAAAGCTTTTTTAGGATTAACAGGATACTATCGGAAATTTATAAAAAATTATGCGAAATTAACTAAACCTTTAACATCGTGTCTTGAAAAAGGCGCAGAAATAAAACATACATCCGAATTCATTAAATCATTCGAAACTTGTAAACATCTTTTAACAAACAGTCCAATACTTCAATTCCCGGATTTCACCAAACCATTTATATTAACAACAGATGCCTCAAATGAAGCATTAGGAGCAGTTTTATCACAGGGAACTGTAGGACAAGATCGACCCATATCATATGCATCAAGAACTTTAAATGACACCGAAAGAAATTATTCAACAATCGAGAAAGAATTATTATCAATCGTTTGGGCAACCAAATACTACCGACCATACCTATACGGAAGAAAATTCACAATCTACACCGATCATCGACCTTTACAATGGCTAAATAATTTAAAAGAACCCAACAGTAAACTAATGAGATGGAAAATAAAACTTGAGGAATTCGATTATAAAGTAGTATACAAAAAAGGAAAATTAAATACAAATGCTGATGCATTATCTCGAACACCAATCGAAATTCACCCAATAGAGTGTTTGTTTTCTACAAAAGGAAATGAAGACGAAGAAATTGATAAATTACTAGATGACATCATTAGAGAAAGAGAAATCTTGAAAACACCAGATATAAATCCATACAATCAACAGCCAAATTCATCACAACCTATGATCGATTATTACAACGAAATTCCACTAGAAGACGAAACCATGAACACTGTTCATTCAACACAAACAGATGAACCGAGAGAATCAATAAAAATAAGTGAAGAACCGATTAATAAAGAAAGACGTCAGATAATAATAAAAATATCAGAGAACTCAAAACAATCGAAATCAGAAAAATTAGGACAGAGAAAAATAACAAAAATCTATATAGACGTTAATTACTCAAAACAGGATTTGATAAACATCTTAAAAAATTATACTATGGAAAACGAAACATTTCACATGTTTTCTCCGAGAAAAGAATTGTATACTGAACTTTCAAAATTGTATTCAGAAATATTCAACAACAACGGACCCAAAATAATATGGCATACTAAACAGAACAAAAATTTGAAGACTCAAGAAAAAATTGAAAGCGTAATAAGAATGTACCATGAAGGAAAAACAAATCACAGAGGAGTCATTGAAACATACAATAAATTAAAACAGCATTATTACTTCGAAAATATGATAAGAACAATCCAAAATTATATAAACAACTGCAAAATTTGCCAAAAGGCAAAATACGACAGATACCCACCTAAAATTCCATTGAACTTGACACCGTGTTCAAGAAAACCATTCGAACATTTATTTATGGATGTTGTTCAGATCGAACAAACAATTTATCTTACGATAATAGACTCCTTTTCGAAATTTGGATATGCGAAAAAGATTTTATGTAAAGAAGAAGCAGTTATTGGAAAAGAATTAATTGAATATTTTTCATTATATAAAACTCCTGAAAAAATTACCACAGATAATGGTTCAGAATTTAAAAATACTTTAGTACAAGACCTTTTAGAAGTTCATGCTGTCAACGTTCACTTTATTACACCGGATCACCCAAATTCCAATGGACCAATCGAAAGACTTCATTCTACATTAATTGAACATATCAGAATATTTCGACTTAAAGAAGAAACAAAATCATTAAATATTGAAGAACTTGTCAAATTAGCATTATTGGCGTACAATAATACAATTCATACAAACACCGGAAAATCACCACAAGAAATATTATACGGAACTGATACAAACACCGTGAATGAAATTACTACGAATGAGAATATTATCGACGAACATTTAAAACAAATGAAAATTTTACATGACTTAGTAAAAACCACGAATGTAAAACAAAAAGAAAAATATATCAAATATCATAACGACAGATTAAAAAATGTTCAAAATTTTAGGCCTAATCAAAAAGTTTATATAAGAGAAAAAATTAAAAGAGGTCAGAAAACCGTCGCTAAATACCACGGCCCTTACACAATAATATCTATCGACCCAGACAATGTTGCAAAAATACAAATAAAAGAAAACGTAATTAAAAAGGTTCACTTAACTAATCTAAAATCAACATTTCAGATGGAGGATCAAAACCGAAATGATCAATCAAATACCAGATCATCCAGGACTAATAACATTTAGAATGGGAACAGCGAGCAATATAATATCAGAATGGGATTTAATACATTCAATCGACATTACATCATTAATCGAAATTTTAAAGATATCTGAAGAGCACCAAGAGGAATTTCAACGACAAATTACCTTAAAAGAAAAATCATGTCATACTAATACAGACATAACTAAACAATTACTTGATATTTTAAAACAAGAAACAAGACGTACAAACAATTTAATTAATGAAATTTCACCTTCATACCGAAGAACTAAAAGAAGATTATTCAACTTTATTGGAACAATTCAAAAAACACTCACTGGAAACTTAGATGCAGAAGACGGTGAAAGATACGAAAACAACTTTAAAAACTTGTTTCATAATCAAGAAAATTTAAAGGCTGATATTACAAATCAAATTTCAATCACAAAAGAATTAATAGATGAAACTAATAAAAGTATTTCAATAGTAATTAAAAACCAAAACACAATTGTAAATGATATATACACTTTAAAAATGTCGATAACAAAATTATCAGATTGTGCATGGATTCAAATGACAATCAATACCCAACTAGCTTTAATCGCATCGATCAATGAAATCAATGATTATTTAAATCAATTGATAACAGCTCAAAGTTTTGCTAGACATTCAGAAATGCACCTAAGCATTATTAATCCTTTCAAATTACAAAATGAATTGAAAGGAATTCAAGAACATCTGCAAGATACATCTCTTTTATTCGAACCAACATTAGAAAATATGCCTAAATACGAAGAAATTATAAAAGTCAAAACATACCAAAAAGAAATGGTCATATATTTCATCATTAAGATTCCATTAATTGAAAAATCTAAATATGAATATTATCAACTCTACCCTATTCCAAATAAAAATAATGAATTAATAATACCAGATTCTAAATTCATACTTTTAAACGAAAATTCGTTTATCGAAGAAGACGATCGCTGCTTTCACCTTGAAAAATCATCATATTTATGTGAAGCTAAAGTTTTACATAACCTAAACGAAAAAACATGTGCAGTACAATTAATCACTTACGCAAAAGAAAGAAATTGTTTAACTCGAAAAATTTCTAATTTTGGAAACCAAATTATCAAAGTTGATAATAGCAATTCATGGATCATAATTGCTGAAAATGAATCCACTATCGAAATTCATTGTTCAGCAAAATTGATACAACGAAAATCACTTCTTGGAAATTATTTAATTTCGTTACCTCATGGATGTAAAGGAAAATTTAATTCAAAAACATTAATATCAAAATTTAAAACAGAATATTCCCCATCTTTAATTACAATGCCTAATATTCGTGTAAAACAAAGTGAATTAAATGTAAACTTAAAAACAACAAATATAACTGGAATCGATATATCGAAATTCTCAACTTTCAAACAACAAATAAACACTTTGGAAAAACACGTTGAATCTCAGCAAATGCTTGAAACCCATAACTACAAAATTAATTGGATGCTAGTTGCAATCTCATGCATACTGATTTTAATAATAATATTGTATTTGCTTAAATATTTTATTTAGAACAGACAAAAATTAAAATCTTTCATAATTAAAAGTAATGCAAATCCTATTAACGTTCCATCTGGACCTTATTAGCCGATGTGACTTCTACGGATGGAGGAGTTATCGCACCACCCACACTAGAATTATGCTTAGAGAAGAATTCCATTTGATATAAATACATCTTATCGCACTATGATGAATTAATTTACGCTGCGACGTTGAGCAGGTACAGTCGATTTCCACTCCCAACAAAATAAATTCTTTTTAAAAAGTTAATCTTCGGTCCGCGAAAGATAACTCGCGCTACATACGGGGGATAAATACAACGCGCCTAGGCATTATCATTACTTTCCGGTTAACTTAATAATTGCTATCGGCTATTAGTTTAGTTAATTGATAAATAAATTTCAATGCAATATTATTATTATTTTATATTAAATAACTATTTTGCAAATATAAAGGGTTTTATCGTCAATGTAACCCCCACAAGGAAAAATACATTCGATTCTGGAAATAATAATAAAACTCAAGGGTGAGACTCCACTTGTTATCTCGATGCTGATTTGTGATGGAGGTTATTGAGTCTTTTCTTCACATTTTTGAAGGCGTTTTCCAGTCTTTTAAAAACAGATGTTCCCAATATCATCATAAAATATAGTTTTATAAAGAACCGAAAACGTGTTCAAAAGTTAAAACGATGTCGCCCAGTGCAAATGTGTTTTCGTTCTTGAACCTATAAACTGAACTTATTAATTATTAGTGTTTGTGATATTCTTAATTTAATTTCTAGTTGGTGACAATAGTTAGTGCGAAAATGTATTTACAATGTATTTATATATACAGGGTGTTATAACAAGAGCGCCGGATATAATTATCAAAAAAAACACGTTTTTTTTTATTTTCGAATCAAGCAAATGTTTATATTTCAACGTAAAGAAAGAAATGCAATAAAACATGAAATAGGGCATCCGGCAAATAGATACCACGAGATCTTTGGCACAGCTTTATTCTTTCCTTGAAATTACTGTGGTTCTATTTCTTCAAGGCGTTTACAGTCCGCGCCCCATACCTTGGCAAGAAGCCGCGCAGCCCGAATAGTCCCGAGTGCACCGTTTATAGCCGACCGACAAATGTAAAATGTACCGCGCGGCGGTCAGTGCCGTAACGCAGATTCTTTAGCCCTTTTGTTATATGAAAATCACTTATAATAAAAATAATAAAAATTACATATATCTTAATAATGTACGTTTTAATAAACAAAATTGAATAAAATAACATAGGCATTTAATTTAAAATTTTTAATGAAATACAAGATTTAAAAAAACAAATTAAAAATCGTAAATTAAATTAAATCACAATACTCGCTTAAATTGTCCTAATCGTCATTACAATCGTCGTCGTTATAGTCGCCATCGTCGTCGTCGCTCGAATCTTCATTTAATGTAATAACAAGCTCCTCGGTGCGGACATCAACAATGATTTCATTAGCCAGGTAATCATTTTCAATTTTTTTGATGACATGGTCACACCTCTTTTTCCACTCCTCTGCGGTAATTGCTACAAATTCTTCTTCGGCCAATTTCCACGTATCTTGTATTTTGAACGTGGTGTTTCTTTTTGCTACATTTTGTTTGACTGTAGCCCAAATTAGTTCAATGGGATTCAGATCCGGATGGTAGGGTGGAAGTCTTAAAATTGAATATCCATACTGTTCAAACAATGCGTCAAATTTGTACTGAATATGTTGATGCTTATGCGACTTTATTATGGAATATAGTGCAGATTTGAGCATATTGTGTGAAAATGGTAATTTTTTTTGTGTCAACCACGATATCATATAAGATTTTTTTGAATTGCTGTTCGGTGCATGGTTAATTTGCACATTGTGATAAGGAGCATTATCCACAACTATAACTGACTGTGGCTCCAAATTCGGTATTATTTTTTCGCGAAGCCACCTTTCGTAATTTTTTGAATTCATCTCTGAATGATAATCCCCCGAGGACGTACCGGATTTAAAAATCCGTAAGCAGTTTGGAATAAATCCTTTGTCACCACCAGCATTAATAATGATTAGCCGTGAACCCTTTGAAATTGGGCTAAATATTTCGTTATTAGTGTCGTCATTCTAACTTTTTGAAAGGGTGTGGCCACTGTGGATGTAAGTTTCATCAAGAAAAACTATTGGGCGTTGTTGTTCTCGAAAATATTGCATATTATTTAAATATTTAATACGACGCGCCCGAATATCATTTTTTTCAATCAACAATTGTCGATTATTCTTTGTTTTGTGAAATCTAAAACCAAGATCCTTGACAATTCTTCTTAATGTTGTTAACTCCCCCTGCCACCCAAAATCTTCTTGTAGTTTTGCTCGTAATGCTCTGAGATGAACTCTGCAGCCTTCAGTTTTTTGGAAATATAAATAACATTCCGAAAGTCCACTTTTTCGAAGTGTTCCAACTCCCTCACTGAGCACTTGCGGACCCGTTTTTTATCCGGGCTCTTAAATATTAAACCATTTTCGGATACATTGTTTCCCTCACTCACTATTCGTTCAACACTTCTCGCTGAAACACCCGTCGCCGTGGACACAATGTCTTTTATTTCCTTTAAGGTACAATCCACTTTAATAGTTTTAAAATAATTATACATATTAAAAATTACTTCGCGTGCCTGACTGTGAATCACATTATTACTTAATGTACTTGTCATTTTGATATAAAAATTGTAACGTTCACTATGGTGGTTTACTCTCAATTGACACATTTCGGAAAAGCGGCCGAAATGTAGGTGTGTTGAATGTAATTAGTAGAGGATTATCTCCCTTTTGGTATTTATTTACCTACCTGACGGGCATGTAATTTGTCCTAAATAACCTTACTAGATTACAATTACGTAAATTGTATTAAAAATACATGATCAATACCAATTTTTAAATTGTCGCGCCCCAAGGTATGGGGCGCGGACTGTAACTGTTTGAGGCTTGTTAGCACCTTTTCCTTTACGTAGCCTCAAAGAAAGAAGTCCATCGGCGTTAAATAGGATAATTTTGGTGACCAATTTTGATTGCCAAACCGAGAGATGACACGGTCTGGAAATTTGGTCCGCAGTAACACCATTGTTTCGCGTGCTGTGCGGTCGAGCCGTCTTGTTGGATAAACATATCCTCCACATCAATTCGATGCAATTCGGCTAAGATACGGCGCGTTATTGGCGAAAAAGAGCGAAATATAGCCATAGTTATGCGAAAACGTTAGCTAAAGATTTCGTGGTGGCTATTTGGGCCGGATGTCCTATTTCATGCTTAATCGCAACTAAAACTGTTTTTGTGTAAATTAAATCCGGAGCTCTTGTTGAGACATCCGTTACATTAGTATTATTATTCTTCGCTTAGTGTTAGTGTTCGTGTTAGTTATTTGAAATCATGGTGACTATTACAAATAGAACACTACGTGGTATAATCATAATAAACTCTCTAAATTATCACTTTAAGACTCTGTTCTCTTACAACAAGAAATTATAAAACAGTTATATGTTATAAGTGATTTAGATAGAATTAATATAAAACTTAGACATTTTTGTCGAAGTGCAAGGACTAGATGTCGTGCACGGTATTTTTTAAATAATTTCAATAATACAAATTAACAATTTATTAAAGATAATGTTGAGGCTGAAACACATTCAATCCCAGAATATATTGAAAATATGGAAGCTACACCAGGACCTAGGCGAATCCATTCAAATTAGTTAGAGAGCAAAGAAAATCCTTCATAAATATTTTTTTCGACAGCCAGCAAAATCCTTCAGAAATATTTTTTTCGACAGCCAGCACTAAGTGACGACAACAAAATAAATGGTCAGCAGCTACTTTAATGTATGATTTTTCAAAAAAATCATCAGAAGAAACAGAAGTGCAAGGACTAGATGTCGTGCACGGTATTTTTCAAATAATTTCAATAATTCAAATTAAAAATTTATTAAAGATAATGTTGAGGCTGAAACACATTCAATCCCAGAATATATTGAAAATATGGAACCTACACCAGGACCTAGGCGAATCCATTCAAATTAGTTAGAGAGCAAAGAAAATCCTTCAGAAATATTTTTTTCGACAGCCAGCACTAAGTTACGACAACAAAATAAATGGTCAGCAGCTACTTTAATCTATGATTTTTCAAAAAAATCATCAGAAGAAACAGGGCAGATTTGAAAAATATTTAAAAAAATATCATCTAGTGAAGATTGTAATGATGATGATTCGACCCTAGGTATTATACAAATTTATAATTTGTATTATTTTTTACGTTGTGTTGTGTATGTAGTAACCCTTTTATTTATTAACCAGGTTCGTTGTTTGTGTCAATATGCATTATCGTAAATACTGTGTCTTTATTCCCTTTTAATTTGACTAGGAGGATGTGTGGACAATAAATAAAACAGGATATGAGCTTAACGTATGCAAAGTTTATTGACCTTTCATGACATTTCTAATGAATTGATATGTCTTATATTATTTATATTCACAAAATATATTACCCAACGTTTAAGCTTAGAAGTCATGTGCATTTGGTTAAACTCAAAAAAATGTATGACTCTACTTGTGGGAGCAAAATTAACTAGCCCCTGCATTTGCATTACGAGATGGGAAACCCACAAAAACCATTCCGGAGCTAGCATCACACACTCGACACACTTGCGATTAATTAGTTGGACAATCTCTCACATCGGCCCTACACATCAATCGCCATTCATTTTCGATTAATGAGCGGAACGACCTTTCACATCGTTCCACTCATAATCGAGTTATTTTTTTCTTGTGGTTAGTTAGTAGGACACTTAGCGCAATACTAACTCGGATTGGCCTAACACATCAATCGACTGTTTCGATTAGTTAGTAGGACATACCTCGTTTTCTCGCTCAATTCGGCCTTACACATCAACCACCATACATCCCTCATTCGTGTGGTTATTTAGTAGGACACTTAGCGCAATACTAACTCGGATTGGCCTAACACATCAATCGACTGGGTCGATTAGTTAGTAGGACATACCTCGTTTTCTTGTTCAATTCGGCCTTACACATCAACCACCATACATCCCTCATTCTCATCCCCCCCTTTTCCCAGATGTTTAAATTATTTCGCTGGTTTTGTTTGTTTGATTTTAACTTAGTCGGTTTGATGTAGAATTAATTTTACTCTTACGTGATAGTCTCTCCAACGTTGTTATCCCTAACTCCATTCTCCATTCTCTAACTCTCAATACTTAACTCTGTTCATCAACATTACTTCACTAACTCACATCCCACTGAAACTTCCTATTCTCAACTGTCCCCATTTACATTCAGATACTGACTGTCCCCGTCCCGGTCCCAAAACTAACTGCTTTTTAGAATCGTTTCTTTGCTGCTCTCAAAGTTCTCCCCTCCCCATTTTGTTGCTTAAATTTTATCTACTACCATATATGGTCACAAAACCTTTCCCTCTCTGACGTCAACTTCATTTCCCTGACTCTGCACACTTGTTGTGTTTGCGTTCGTTAAACCCTGAACTGAATCTTTCTGTATGTCTTAGCATTTCTCCACGCGCCGGTACTTGTTTATTATTTTAAGGCGATGCTGCATTTGTTATTTCTTTCACATAAAAAATGTTGATCGACTAATGTTATTCTCGTATTTACTGGATGCTGATTTTCCTTTATTATTTTCTTGGGTGATTTTTGTATTAATATTTTAATTTAATTTCGTCAAAAATAATATTTGCACATGACCCCTACTGACCTATTACAAGATCCTAAGCATTTTACAGATGATCATACTTTGGCATTGATGGCATCGATGAAATTAAGTGTGAACAACACACATTAAGGCATCAATTCCATGTACGTAGTATTACAAATATTTTGCCATCATACAAAACTGTTATAGTAGCAAAAGAGCGTTGCTATCCAAACGAAATATATATTGATATAAAGTGTGCTTCAGTACCTTTACAAAATTTGTTGAAGCATACTTATGAGAATAATGAAAAATATAACCTATTAAATTTTAATAACATTACTACGATTCGTATGATGGGGTGAGTCGTACGGGGTGAGTTTTTATTCATGTTCTCTAAGGGGATCTGGGAAACTATATAAGATAGAGAAACGGTTAAATAGGCAGAGTAGTGCAATGTAGTTTACGAGATGAATAAGAAGACACTTTTTAGCTTTAACTTTTTTTTTGAAAAAGTTAAGGGTAACTAAATATTTTGAAAAAAGTGAGCAGTGTCGATTTTTTCAAATCGATTTTTCTCTGTTATTAAAAGAAATTTAAAAAAAACTGTAAAATGCAAAGTTTTAGATAATTTTACACTGATTAATAAAATGTTATCAGATATTTTATATTGACTTTTCTTTTCGAGATATAACACAAACTTGCAATTTTTTTAATGGATGGGATCAATTAAAAAGGTTTTTTTTTCTCTGAACTGATATATTATAGACATATTTCAGTGATTCATTCTTTAATGTTCTCACCCAAAAATTTCAATACGACAGTATTATTATAGGTGGTAACAGCAGCATACACATAAAGCACTATTTTCCCTTCTTTTTCAAGCGAATGGTCTTTAATTTGTATTTATATGCTAAGTTAATTTTTATTAACAGAAAAATTAAATTAAATTTTCGTATTTTTTTATGTATTTTATACTAAATTTCTGTTCAAACTTGTTTAATTTCTTACCTACTTGTATTAAATTTATAATACAAAATTTCACAGCCTACTTGAAAAATATTTTTATTAATTTATTTATTTTTTTTTTTAAATTAAATTATCATATTAATATATCAAACTAAAAAGAATCAAAATCTACAAAATATTCTTATAGTCAACTTGGACGTTCATATAAAAAAATTGAGGTTAGTATGCATATCTTAGAAAATATTAGCTTCATGTAAAAACTAATAAAATGTTGTTAAAGTGCATAAAAAAGTGCATTAATAATGTCAACATATTATTATTGTATCATCTAAAATAATCAAGTTATTACCTAAAATAAATAATCGCCAATATCAGTTTTTTCGCAGTGCGCTCTGAACGTACAACTTTCTTGTTAGTTTTATAGCGGACATGGATCGTACTCATTGTCCTGCACATTTTGTATTTAAACGGTTCTCTAGCTCTTACCATTTAGAAGATACCCATGCGTGGACTGTTTCACCGGGACACCCTGTATACAGGGTTGTTTAGAGAGTACGGAAAGCTTGATATTTACTTAATATTAAAAGTACAAAAAAATGTTGCAGATGCAAGTTGCATGGAATAAATCATTTTCTTTACTATGTAAAATAAAGTTCGCATATACAGAGTGTTCCATAATATGTAGATATCATACAATATTGTTATTTGAAATGCGACATTCCACTATAAAGGGTGTTCCAGACCACCCGTATCAGCCTATTTTGAGGAAACGGCTAGTTCTAGAGAATTGGGACAAAAAAAATTATAACAAAAGCCGTATTAACAATATTACCATTCGATTCTTCAATATTGCTTCAGTAATAATTTTTTCATCCCAACTCTCTAAGACTAGCCATTTTCTTAAAAAATGGCTGTCACGGGTGGTCTGGGACACTGTATATTCTTATATGGATTTATTCCTAAAAATGAATAGTAGTTTATTAATATTATATTTGGTCTAAGTCATACCATTCAAAGTTATTTGATATTTCTGGAAATGATTGACGTTTGTAGTACTTTCGTAAACCTAAAATATCTCTGAAATTATATGAGATTAAGAGTTAAAGTCATTCTTTTGAGGAATGAGGGCGCTAACACTATAAAGTCACTGCGCCGGGGTTGAGTGACTGAAATAATAACAGTTGAATATACGAATATTTAAACAAGTGTAACTTGTTTTATTTTAATATGTGCAGATAATTTTTTTAACCCATTTATCTCAGCATTTAATTCTCTTTAGATTAAAATAATAATATTTATCTGTGGATATGAGATATATATTTTATGCATTTAATAAGTACGGATATTTTTCGAAAATTAAATAAAACGAGAGATATTTTTGTAAAAAAATAAAATGATCTCAGTTAAAATAATCAAGCTACACCTAAATGAAATTTATAAATGTAACTGTTTTAATTTCATAGCTAACTATCTCTAACTCAGCAACCCTCTATAGTTAAGAGAACTACAAAAACTGCAACCCTATCTTATTTAATTAGAAAGATATTTAAGGTTTATAAAACTACTAAAATGTAAGTTTTTTCAAGAATGTCGAATAACGACGAAATATTCAGATTTGGGCGGAATGTTATATCAACAACCTGGCATTTAGAAATCAAAAGTTAATAATGTACGGGGTGTCCCATTTAAAATAACAAAGTTGTATGGGCTCCTGAAATTATGAAACACATTGTAAATGTGAAAATAGTTTTATATTATAAAGAAAACTTTTATCGATTTTTTTAATATTAAGGGAAATATCAAGCTTTCCGTCCTCACTGAAAATCATACAGTTTTTCTATGTAATAACATAGTTATTTTATTTGCCTTCCTGCTTCAGCATTTGAAGTCAAGTTAGAACCCTCTCACAGTAACACAGTTAAGAGGATTAATAATTAACAAAATAACAAAATAAATGTATACTTGTATTTGGAAAATTGACAATGACTTATAAAAGTACTTATTTATTTGTTTCCTCATATCAGCCTACTCCAGGGTCTAATTCTACGGTAATATAATTTCAATCCACTCTTGTATAGATAGATAGTCTATTATGAAGATTCTTCTCCACTTAAAAGTACTATATGCCTGCATTAATAGAGAAGTATCTACATTTTTTACTTGTGGTACAAAATGTCGTCATTTTTTTTTACATCAGCTTAAGCTCCATCTTCGACTACTCGAAAACAACACTCAGACAAAAGGTATTTATTTTCTTGAATGTCTAAACCGAAATAAAAAGTTCAGTTTCCATCTGAGCTATTATTGTCATGATAGGATAATTTGACCCCCAAAAATAATGGGGGATTATCTGAAGCATTTATTTGTCCCAGTTAAATGAAACACCATGTATATGGAAATAGGGCTGTGGCTGTGTTGACGGTGACGCTAACACGATTATCTCGTCAATCCGTCATTTATATTCCTTTGTAATAATAATAATAATTTCTAATATTTTCTCAACAGACCTTAGCCTAATCATAAAATAATAATACCGAGTGATTTATTTAACCTGGAATAACGTATATCTCAAAAAATACGCATTGTACAGAAAAAACAGCAGGATTTAAATTATAATATTTTCGTGTGAGGAATCCGTTAAAATTATTAAATTGCTGCACTATATCTTCTTCTTTCTCTAGCAAGCGAAGAGAGTGCGCCCACGGTTCTTACTTTACAGATAACCTTCGTACTTTTTATCCGAAACATTTTTCGATTTACGATTTACGACGGATGCCTGCAGAATACTTGGAGATTAAGGAAACGTGCGTGCATGTGATGTTAGCGCAATATCGTCAACATATAGTCCGGTCGTCAAAGACAAAAATTCCACCTAATTATCCAAATGGGCGAACATTTGTGAGCATGTCAAGTACTGGACTCCTAATAAAATGCAAAAAAGTTTACCACTCCTATCCCCGGGCTTCCCCTGAAAACCAAAAAGCAGTCAGCATTTTCGCTATCAAATAAAGTATTATATATTTTGTGTTTATGAATAATAAAAGTTAGTCTTGAGAAGTAATTCATTCTTGTAGTAACTCTTTTCAAACTCGCTCTCAAAGATTTTTTACTTTTTTAAATAATCAAACGGCAATTAACCAACCAAAACTGGCGCAGTCGGTAGGATCGTTGAAACAGATCAATCAGTTAGTTCGATTAATTCGACAAACGAATAGTTGAAACAGTTCAATCTTGGTTAGTTCGACGAACGATCCGCAAAACAAACATTTTAGAGTGTTTAAATCTTCATAGGACAAGAATCGCCGAAAGTACCTGCAAAGGGACATTGCCAAGGAGAGTTTAGGATTAGGAAGACCTGGAATTCCTGGAAATCCTTACCAAACTAAAATATTAACTTACAAAAGGATTATTGTAATCCTTTTGTAAGTTAATATTTTAGTTTAGGACAAAACCAAAGTTTACAAAACCCCATATACAAATCTTAAAACACAAATCAAAATTTTAATAACCAAAGAAATCAAAATATACAAAGAACAAATTTGCCTAGATTTAATCAGTTTCAACCAGTTCAAAGACAACCATTTAATAATTATCAACATCCAAGAAATAATAATCAACCACCAAATTTTTCTAATTTTAATCAACCAATGAGAGAAATTCAATTTCAATCACAGAATTTTAACCAATATCCACCAATTAATAATTTTAACCAAAATTAAAATTTACCTGTTAATAGATTTAATAATTTTCAAAAAAGCTCTATGACAAGAAATTTAAATCAAAGGAAATTTACACCAGAACCGATGGATACTTCTACATTAAAAACTAGACATGAACCAAACCATACACAAATACATACACTTGAACAATTTTATGATCAGGATTATTTATCTAATGAATATCTAATGAATATCAAAATTCTAAAAACTATTTTGAAAACAATAATACATTTTATGACCAAAATCATCAAATTCAAAATGATGTCAACATTCCTGAATATAATCCTAATATTGCACAACAAAATGAAAACTTTGATAACCAAGAATATATTTACAATGAAAATGTTCAAGTAACTTGCCTTCAAGAATAAAACACATAATAAATATAAATAATTTAAATTCAAATCTACCATTTATTACCATTCCCGAAATGAATGCAAAATGTTTATTTGACACAGGAAGTTCTAGAAGTTTAATTGATCCAAAAACTGCTTACAAATATTTTAAAAATTGTATTTAAAAAGAACCATTTTACATTCAGACAGCCCATGCAATAACTAATCATGACAGAATTTTTCAAACTGACGAATATCATAAATTTTATCTTTTTAAATTTTCCCAAAATTTTGATGGACTTATAGGTATTGACTTATTAACACAATTACATGCTAATCTGAATATACAAACTAGACATTTGATTACTCCAAATGTAAACATTTCCATTATTTACAAAAAAAATATAAATAAAAATAACGAAGACACTGTAATCATAATACCTCCTAGAACACACAAAATTTCAAAAAATCCCTGTTAAATTAGAAAATGGAATAGGTATATTAAATTATAACATTTTTGGAAACAATGTAGAAATGCCCAAAGCATTATTAGTTAATGTAGATGTGGTGTATTGAAATTAATTCAATTTACTTTATAGTTTTTTGCTCTCAATGTTTTTTGTGTACGATGCCAGGTGTGCATTGGCATCGCCAGTCTGTAATGAGCTGAGGTGGAATAAAGTCGTATAAAGGTTTATCGGTGTATTATTTAAAATAACTAATTAGTGTCTGACTGACAAGTTCGGTAGGACACAACAAAGTGGCGACGAGGATATCGGAAAAGCGGTAGCGGTCATCGTGATTTCTTTTCGCGCAAATTCGCGAAAACCGTGTAGAGTCGCGGGAGTTAACACACGTGGTCCGATACAATGGCGGAAGAGGTGCGTAGAAGCGATGGATTCGTGGGACATTTACGCGAATTCGACCCAAAATCATCCGACTGGACAATCTACAGGCGCCGGATGGAAAATTATTTCACAGCGAACGAAATTACAGTAGGGGAAAAGAAACGTGCAATTTTGTTGAACGCTTTATCAGAAGAAGCGTACAAGTTGGTTTACGACCTGTGTGTGCCGACAATTCCCGAGGAAACGAAGTATGAAGATTTAATTAAAATATTAAATGAACATTTTAAACCTCAGCTATCAGGATTTGCCGCAAGATATAGATTTTATAATGCTTGGAAAAGTGAACAAGGATCGGCAGCTCGTGTTCGAGGGCTGGCAGCACACTGCAACTTCGACGAAGGAGAAATTGAAAAGGCGATGCGCGACCGATTCATAATGGGTTTCGAAAAGGGTAATATCCAGGATAGGCTGTTCGAAGAGGATCTTTCGGTAAAGTTTTCCAAAGTGGTGGAAATTGCGTCAGCTAAGATGGCGGCCAAGTCAAACACGGACGTTCAAATCCAGGTGAAGATGGAGCCGGGGATTCATCACGTGACTCAACGAAATCGCCAACGACCAATCCGAAGGATGGAGGAAGTGAAAAAGTGTTTGGTGTGTGGGCGAAAATCGCATAGTTCTGAAGCGTGCCGTTTTCGCGAGTGTTCGTGTCATAGATGCGGAAAAATAGGACATCTGGCACCAATGTGCAAGGTGAAACAACACGGCAACAATGGTAAAAAACAAACACATTTTCTTGAAACAAATTCGACACCTGAGTTATCACTTTTTACAATAAAAGATACATTTGAAATAATAGATCGACCTTTATTTTTAGACATTTTAATTGAAAATAAATTCATGTCGTGTTAACTTGACACGGGATCAGCCGTGACGGCAATTTCTGAAAATTTATGGTTAAAATATTTAAAAAAATTTAAACTGTATCCATGTCAGAAAGAATTGCATTATTATACGGAAGTTACAATTCAGCCGGTTGGCATTTGCAAATTAAGGTTTAAATTTAAAGGTATGGTCAGAATATTAAACGTGTATGTAATTAAAAACGGTGGAGTTCCTTTACTAGGGCGCGACTTTTTCAGTCAATTTAAATTAGTGATTAGTTTAATTAATTATATCCATCAGGAGGAAATAATTCAAGAAAAATTTAAACAATTATTTTCGCCTGGTCTGGGAAACTTTGTTGAGACTAAAATTTCATTAGATTTTAAAAATATTAACGTGACACCAAAATTGTTTCGTGCAAGACCTTTACCATTTGCTATGAAAGGGTTAGTGGAAAATGAATTAAATAGATTGCTAGATTTAGGTATACTGATTCCAGTTGAATTTAGCAACTGGGGTACAGTCGTGCCAGTATTAAAAAGAGATGGTACGGTGCGTCTTTGTGGTGACTTTAAGGTAACGGTTAATCCAGTCGAATTGAGGAACTATTTAGTAAACTACAAGGAGGTGTAGCATTCTCAAAATTAGATCTTTCGCAGGCCTACCAGCAGATAACTTTAGACGAAAAGTCAAGGGAATATGTTACAATCTCTACTCACAAAGGGTTGTTTCAATACACTCGTTTACCATTTGGGTTAGCGTGTGCACCCAGTAAATTTCAACTGATAATGTACACCTTAATACAGGGAGTGGAGGGAGTAACTTGTTTCCTTGACGACATTTTAATAACTGGGAAAAACCGTGAAGAGCATTTATCTAGACTTTATTTAATTTTAAATAGATTACAGTCAGTCGGATTAAAGTTATCAATGGACAAATGTAGTCTTTTTCAGAAAAAAATTAAATATTTTGGCTACGTGATCGATAAAGAGGGTTTACATGTAGCCGAAGACAAGATAGAAGCAATGGTAAATGCACCGATCCCGAAAAATATTACGATAGTAAAATCATGTTTAGGCCTAGTAAATTACTACGGTAAATTCATAAACAATTTGTCAACGGTTTTATATCCTTTGTACAACTTGCTAAAAAAGGAGGTAAAGTTTAATTGGGATAGGGAATGCAACGATGCATTCATGAAAATTAAATGTTTATTAACCAATACAGATGTACTGGTGCATTATAATCCCGAGTTAAAATTAAAATTAACCACTGATGCGAGTGCATATGGAATCGGTGCGGTATTGTCGCATATTATGGAAGACGGCGCTGAAAGACCGATTGCATATGCATCACGTACACTAAGTAAAGCTGAAATAAACTACTCGCAAATTGAGAAAGAAGCACTTTCTATTATTTTTGGTTTATCAAAATTCAATCAATATTTATATGCGAGAGAGTTTATTTTGGTTACGGACCATAAACCCTTAGTTATTATTTTTAATCCCGATAAAGGTATTCCGCAGTATTCGGCGAATAGGCTGCGAAGATGGGCAGTTATTCTTTGGAATAACCAGTATAAAATTGAATATGTAAAATCGGAAAAAAATTTAGCAGATTTTCTGTCTAGATTACCATTATCAGACAATAATGGATTTGAGAATAGTGATTTAGATTATGCACAATTTTTTAACTTACAGTTGATTACACCAATTGATTTAAATACGATTAGAGAAAATACATTAAAAGATGCTGATTTAAAACAAGTCAAAATATTTTTAAAAAAGGGTTGGCCAAATTACAACAACATTAAAAATAATATGAAATCATATTTTAAGTTACGATATGAGTTATCAATAGAAAATGATTGCATATTATGGAACAATAAATTATGCATTCCAAAAAATTTAAGGGAATCTATATTAAAAGAATTGCATATTTCGCACATGGAAGTTATTAAGATGAAAAGTATGGCAAGAGCATATTTTTGGTGGCCCGGATTATCGAGAGATATAGAGCAATTATCCAGTTCGTGTGAACATTGTATGAAAATTCGTAACAATCCACCAAAAGTTACGTTAACGCCATGGCCTTTTCCGGATAAAAAGTGGGAAAGAGTTCATGCAGATTTTATGGGACCTTTCTTAAATAATTATTACTTAATTATTTTAGATGCCTATACTAAATGGTTAGAGGTGTTTCCATTAAAAACCATTACGGCAGATGCAACCATTCAGGCATTACGTAGTACCTTTGCGCGATTCGGGTTACCTAAGTTGTTGGTTTCTGACAATGGAAAGCAATGGACTTCAAATGAATTTCAATCCTTTATCAAAGCAAATGGTATACGTCATTTAACAATCGCTCCGTATCACGCTCAATCCAATGGAGCAGTGGAAAATTCCGTAAAAACTGTGAAAAATGCTCTCAAGAAGGCATTGGGCGGAAAGAATTGTTTAAATCTAAATTTAACATTAAATGCTTTTTTATTTGATTATCGTAATACAAATCACTGTACTACAAAAGTTTCACCAGCAAGATTAATGTTTGGAACAGCAGTAAGAACCAGGTTCGATTTGTTAAAAGAAAATATAGCTGAAAATGTAAAAATTCAGCAAAACAAACAAAAACAATCATTTAAAGGCAATAGGAACAAATATTTTTCAAAAGGGGAAAACGTATGAGTACGGGATTATAGACAAAATGTGAAAAAACCTACTTGGATAAAAGCAGTTATTTTGAATAAAATAGGATCCTGTATTTATTTAGTAAAAGTGCCGGTATTAAATTTAATTTGGAAACGTCATGTAAATCAAATTATTAAAATTAGACAGTCTGATTTAGGCGGTCGTTTACCAGTGGCTGAAAAAAGTAACGATGGAGGAATTCGGAAAACTGAAATAATCAGAAGACCACAGCGTACTGTTAAACAACCGGATAGATTAAGATATGACAATTTATGATTATGTTAATATGTTTATTTTAAGGAGAGAGATATTTTGGTATATTGAAATGAATTCAATTTACTTTATAGTTTTTTGCTCTCAATGTTTTTTGTGTACGATGCCAGGTGTGCATTCGCATCGCCAGTCTGTAATGAGCTGAGGTGGAATAAAGACGTATAAAGGTTTATCGGTGTATTACTTAAAATAACTAATTAGTGTCTGACTGACAAGTTCGGTAGGACACAACAGTAGAGAATAATTATGCAATACCTTGTATCACTAATTCAGGAGAAATACCTGTCAAAATTACAATAACTTCTCCTTTCGACATTGAAAAACTAGAAATTCTCGAAGTGAATTTTTTAGGAAAAATAAACACAAACGAAATAGAAATTAATTCATATCAGAATAATATTCTAAAATCCAATTTAACGAAGTTAAGATTAAACCACTGTAACCCAAAAGACCGAGACTTAATTAAAAAACTTTGTTTTGAATATCGTGATATTTATCATTCAGAAGACATTCCATTGACCTTTTCTAATAAAATAATTCATGATATTAAATTGACAGACAATACACCTATTTACACTAAAAGTTACAGATATCCTTAAATCCATAAAGCTGAAGTTAAAGACCAAATTAGAAAACTTTTAAAGCAAGGCATAATTCAAAATTCGACATCCCAGTCCAGTCCAATATGGATCGCCCCAAAAAAACTTGACGCTAGTGGTAAACGAAAATGGCGTATGGTAATAGACTTTCGAAATTTAAATTCAAAAAATCTAGATGACAAATATCCCATTCCCAATATAACGGATATTCTTGATAAACTAGGTCAAAGCCAATATTTTAATACATTAGATCTTGCAAATAGATTTTACCAAATTGAGATGGATTCAAAAGATATTTCAAAAACAGCTTTCTCAACAGAAAATGGATATTATGAATATAAAAGAATGCCATTCGGATTAAAAAACGCACCCTCTACATTCCAAAAAGTTATGGACAATATTCTTGGAGGTTTGCAGAATGAAATTTGTTCAGTTTATTTAGATGACATAGTAATTTTCAGTACATCCTTACAAGATCACATTTGTAATGTTAGGAAAATTTTCAATAGACTACGAAAGTAAAATTTCAAAGTTCAACTTGATAAATGTGAATTTTTGAAAAAAGAAGTTCAATATTTAGGACATGTTATAACACCAATAGGAATTAAACCAAACCCTAATAAAATTTTATCAATAAAAAAATTTCCAATTCCTCAGACTCAAAAAGAAATAAAATTAGTTTTAGGTTTAGTAGGTTACTACAGACGTTTCATTAATAATTTCGCAAGAATCACAAAACCAATGAAACTTGTTTAAAAAAAGATTCTAAAGTTATTCATACACCTAAATTTATATCCGCTTTCGAACACTGTAACTTTTAATTAATGCACCAATACTCCAATACCCAGACTTTGATAAACCGTGATGATTATGCACTGGGAGCAGTTTTATCACAAGGTGATATTCCAAAAGACAAACCTATTGCTCATGCATCGAGAACATTAAATGACACCGAAACAAAAGATATAGCAATAGGAAAAGAATTACTAGCAATACTTTGGGTTTGTAAATATTTCCGACTCTAGCTTATCGGAAGACCTTTTAAAATTTACACGGATCATCGACCGTTAACCTGGCTTTTTAATTTGAAAGAACTAAACAATAAATCAATCTGCTGGAGATTGGGACTTGAAGAATTTGATTATGAAATAATTTTCAAAAATAGTAAGCAAAACACTAACGCGGACGCACTTTCTCGAATAAAATTAATCGCAATAGAAACTGAAAGTTTAACAAGTAACCCTGGAGAAATAAATGAAGAAATTTTAGAATATGTAAGAAATCTTGCTGAAAATGTTAATGAAAATTATTCTCAACCATATACAAGTAAATCAATAAATAATCCAAAATTTCAAATTTTACAACATATTAAAGTTAGGCCACATGACCAATTCCAAGAAAATTTTGAAGAATAAACTTTACAATCATTTTTAGACGATATAATAAATAATAAAACCAATCACATTTTAATAATGAAACATCCATATAATAAATTATACGTAACACAAGAAGTAATTGCAAATCATAAAATTTGTATTATTAAAATTCCTGATTCAGACAATAAAAAATTAATCCTGGTATTATTAAAAAACTATACAACAGATAAGAAAATATTTTACATATATTTTTATGATGACGCTATGTATCAAAATTTTTGTGAAGTTTATTTACAGAATTTTTATGAAAAAGTTTTAAAGTTAATAAAATGCACAAAATTAGTAAATACAATAAAAGATAAAGACGAACAATTCATGTTAATAAAACATCAACATAAAGGGAAAAGTAATCATCGTGGAATTAATGAAACATACGAAAGACTTAAAAGAAACTACTATTAAATAGCAAATTTTATTAATGATTGTAAACATCTAAATATTCTAGGAAACCACCGTATACCCCAATTGTTTTAACAGAAACAGTATTAAAACCATTCCAACTTTTACATATACATATTTTTAAATTTGATAATTAGAATTTTCTAACCATTATTGACGCTTTCTTAAATTAGGACAAGCTATACCGATTCAAGGTAAAACAGGAATACAAATTTGCAGCGCTTTAATAAATTACTTTTCATATTATGGAATACCAGAAAAAATAATAATGGATAATGGCGCCGAGTTTAAAAATGAAACTGTGCAGGAATTGCTAAAATCTCATAAAGTTAAAATTCATTTTAAAACACCCCTTCGCCATGAATCTAATGCACCCGTTCAAAGATTTCACTCAACATTGTTTGAACATTTAAGAATTCTAAGACAAACTCATAAAACTTGCACAATTGATATTCTAATGAAATACGCAAGCATTGCATATAATAGCACAATTCATTCATCAACAAATTTTACACCCTTAGAACTCACACTCGGACATACAAATTCTCGAGACCCTTGTGACTTAATTGAAAAAGAATTTGATTCAGGCTATGTAGCAACACACAATGATAAAATAAAACATGTTTATAGAAACATTTCACAAAAACTAGAGGACGATGAAATAAAAGTATTACCAAAACGAAATATTAAAGGCCCTGATCAATATCAATTTAAAATCGGACAAACAGTATATAAAAAGATGGATAGACGAAATATAAAAGAAAATAAATTTTCAGGACCATATGAATTAATCGAAATATATATTATAACATTATAAAGTCAAAATAAGAAATAATTCAAATAATAAATTTGAAATTATTCATATTAAAGAATTAAAAACACCTTTTGTTCTGCTAATACGCAACCATAGAATTGAAAACACCGACATTTTATAATCTTAACGATAATCCTGGATTGTTGCCGTTAAAGTTAGGCACAGCTCAAAATATAATCGACAACTGGTCCTTCGTTCAAATTTTCGATATTTCCCATATAATTGATTAATTCCATTTAATACAAAATCAATATCATAAACTAAAATCAATATTTGAAAATTCAATAGCTCATAAGCAAGAATTTTATAATTCATACAATGTTATATCTAACATTGAAAAAACTATTATCAAACAGATAAATCAAATAAACCCTACACTGAACAAACGAGCAAAAAGAGGTTTAATAGATGGATTAGGATCAATTCAAAATTCTAACAGGAAATTTAAATCAAAATGACGCTAAAAGATATGATGATGCTATTACAGCAATAATCAAAAATCAAGGACAGATAAAAATAATACTAAAAGATCAAATTACAATACTGCAATTGAAACTTTCAAAAACAACACTAAAAAATTGGCTCATGATCAACAAAGATAAGAGGCTCGTCTTATGCAAGTGGAACAAGCAGTAAAAACAAAAACACTAGAAAATACGGATATGTACGAATTTATTTTATTCCATACAGTTACCGCTCAGATTCTATTATCAATGCAGATTATACATAATATATTTGAAAAATTAGAAACAACGATCACATTTTCCAAATTGAATAATTCAATTTTAGAACCTTTAGAATTATTACATGAACTAAAAATTATTACTAAAAATCTTGATCAAAACAAATTGCCATTTGAAGCAAAACTTGAAAACATATTATTATTTGAAAATATAACGAAAATCCAAAGTTATGCTAAGGGGAATCAAATTGTAATAATTATCCAAATTCCAATAACCGAACCAAGAATATATAATTATTTTCACTTATATCCTTTACCAAAACCATAATCCCTCCTAAATCAAAATATTTTATCCTACATGATAATACGTACTCACAAATGAACGAGCCGTGTGAAGAAATTATCGCTGAATAACTTCTATGCTACAAATCAAATTATGAAGCGATTAATGAGAACTCGCTCTGTGAAATTCTAATAATTAAATTCTCCGATAATCTCAAAAATTGTCAACAAATATCAATACATTTAAATTCAACATGAATTCAAAAACTAGAAGATAATAAATGGATTATCATAACACCTATGAAAAAATAGCAATACAAACATGTGAAAAAGCAACAGAAAATATCCACCACCATGTCAAATTAATTTTGGCAAAACAAGATTAAAAGTGTATAAAAATCTAAAAATAAATTTTAAAGAAATAAACTACCTAAACTAGTGTTTAAGTATGAACGACTATCAGAAAAGGAATTAAAACTGAAACCTATAAAATTAGAAAGTTTAAACTTGGACAATTTTAATAAGCAACAGAAAATATCCACCACCATGTCAAATTAATTTTGACAAAACAAGATTAAAAGTGTATAAAAATCTAAAAACAAATTTTAAATAAACTAAACTACCTAAACTAGTGTTTAAGTATCAACGAATATCAGAAAAGGAATTAAAACTGAAACCTATATAATTAGAAAGTTTAAACTTGAACAATTCTGATAACCTTCAACATTTATTAAATAATCAAAACTAAGCTATTAATAAAGTGACAAATGAACAATTTTTAAACTACAAAATGAGCATATGGACTATAATTGTCTATATTATTCTCGGAGTAATAATACTGTTCCTAATCTACAACATGATCAAGAAATGGAAATCCAGAAAAACCAACATATTAGAACCAATCCAGAAAGAAAACATCATAATTTAAGTATAAATGAAATTGCCAATTCTTGGTTGCAGAATACTTCAAACATTAAAAGTGCGATTCTTTTCGCAATCTACAACAAGTTAGTCTTACAAAGACTATATCAAACACTCATTGAAACAACTACTGCCCGGGCTAATACCCCGACGGACATTGAATTATACAACAAGTGTTTGCTGTTACATACAGTAACCTACTGCAAATGTAACAATTTGGGTCAAATTATTCAGGCCATCTATAGACGCGTTTCGAGATTTATCTCTCCTCAGTATAGCTTTGCCATTCCCTCTAAACAATTTGACACCTTAGACTGGCGGTCACGTTACCGTTCAAACATTAGTATAAATGAAATTGCCAATTCTTGGTTGCAGAATACTTCAAACATTAAAAGTGCGATTCTTTTCGCAATCTACAACAAGTTAGTCTTACAAAGACTATATCAAACACTCATTGAAACAACTACTGCCCGGGCTAATACCCCGACGGATATTGATTTATACAACAAGTGTTTGCTGTTACATACAGTAACCTACTGCAAATGTAACAATTTGGGTCAAATTATTCAGGCCATCTATAGGCGCGTTTCGAGATTTATCTCTCCTCAGTATAGCTTTGCCATTCCCTCTAAACAATTTGACACCTTAGACTGGCTGTCACGTTACCGTTCAAACATAAGTATAAATGAAATTGCCAATTCTTGGTTGCAGAATACTTCAAACATTAAAAGTGCGATTCTTTTCGCAATCTACAAGTTAGTCTTACAAAGACTATATCAAACACTCATTGAAACAACTACTGCCCGGGCTAAAACCCCGACGGACATTGAATTATACAACAAGTGTTTGCTGTTACATACAGTAACCTACTGCAAATGTAACAATTTGGGTCAAATTATTCAGGCCATCTATAGACGCGTTTCGAGATTTATCTCTCCTCAGTATAGCTTTGCCATTCCCTCTAAACAATTTGACACCTTAGTATGGCAAAGCTATACTGAGGAGAGATATATCTCGAAACGCGTCTATAGATGGCCTGAATAATTTGACCCAAATTGTTACATTTGCAGTAGGTTACTGTATGTAACAGCAAACACTTGTTGTATAATTCAATGTCCGTCGGGGTATTAGCCCGGGCAGTAGTTGTTTCAATGAGTGTTTGATATAGTCTTTGTAAGACTAACTTGTTGTAGATTGCGAAAAGAATCGCACTTTTAATGTTTGAAGTATTCTGCAACCAAGAATTGGCAATTTCATTTATACTAATGTTTGAACGGTAACGTGACCGCCAGTCTAAGGTGTCAAATTGTTTAGAGGGAATGGCAAAGCTATACTGAGGAGAGATAAATCTCGAAACGCGTCTATAGATGGCCTGAATAATTTGACCCAAATTGTTACATTTGCAGTAGGTTACTGTATGTAACAGCAAACACTTGTTGTATAATTCAATGTCCGTCGGGGTATTAGCCCGGGCAGTAGTTGTTTCAATGAGTGTTTGATATAGTCTTTGTAAGACTAACTTGTTGTAGATTGCGAAAAGAATCGCACTTTTAATGTTTGAAGTATTCTGCAACCAAGAATTGGCAATTTCATTTATACTAATGTTTGAACGGAACGTGACCGCCAGTCTAAGGTGTCAAATTGTTTAGAGGGAATGGCAAAGCTATACTGAGGAGAGATAAATCTCGAAACGCGTCTATAGATGGCCTGAATAATTTGACCCAAATTGTTACATTTGCAGTAGGTTACTGTATGTAACAGCAAACACTTGCTGTATAATTCAATGTCCGTCGTGGTATTAGCCCGGGCAGTAGTTGTTTCAATGAGTGTTTGATATAGTCTTTGTAAGACTAACTTGTTGTAGATTGCGAAAAGAATCGCACTTTTAATGTTTGAAGTATTCTGCAACCAAGAATTGGCAATTTCATTTATACTAATGTTTGAACGGTAACGTGACCGCCAGTCTAAGGTGTCAAATTGTTTAGAGGGAATGGCAAAGCTATACTGAGGAGAGATAAATCTCGAAACGCGTCTATAGATGGCCTGAATAATTTGACCCAAATTGTTACATTTGCAGTAGGTTACTGTATGTAACAGCAAACACTTGTTGTATAATTCAATGTCCGTCGGGGTATTAGCCCGGACAGTAGTTGTTTCAATGAGTGTTTGATATAGTCTTTGTAAGACTAACTTGTTGTAGATTGCGAAAAGAATCGCACTTTTAATGTTATCATAATTTAATCTCGCCTTCTCGGAAAGCTCGAACTTCGCCCGGGGGAGTTAAGATGACACTCAAGGTTGCTGCCCACAACAATACGACGTACTACGTACCATCATAACAACAGTTAGCATTTTCGCTATCAAATAAAGTATTAGTATATTTTGTGTTTATGAATAATAAAAGTTAGTCCTGAGAAGTAATTCATTCTTGTAGTAACTCTTTTCAAACTCGCCCTCGGAGATTTTTTACTTTTAAAAATTTCAAAAGGCAATTAACCAACCAAAACTCGCGCGCGAAATTACTTATATGAACAAACGTGTCCCACTGGAAAAAATGTATTTTAAAGGAAAAGAGTTTAGCTTTCTTGTAGAATAATTATATTTTACCATAGATGAATTCAAATTCAACAAATTTGTCCATTATATAGGGTTTTCGATTAAGAGGTCCTATTTTAATTATTTAAAAACAATTTTATTTTATGTAATAGTGCCAACATATTAATTTCAAAACAAAGTACAAACTCCACGATTAGTTGTGGAAAATGAAGTCTGGTAAATGACCACCTCCGCTTCTTCTGCAAATGGCTATACTTTTAAACAAGTTTTGCATCACATTTTAGCATTTTAACTCTGGCTTTATTTGACCAATAACCGCTCGAATATTTTCATTGAGCGCTTGAATTGCGGTATGTTCTCAGCTGACTTGGTGATACGAGTACGAACTGGCAATTTTATATCAGTAATTTGTTCATTTTGCTCAAAACTGCATACCAAACCACAGCCCGACGAACGCTGCGATGTGTTTAGGCGAAATTTTCACCTTATTGATAATCAATCTTTATTATTTCTATACGTTGTTAAAGCGTATATCAATGCATTTTCTTAAATCGTACACTTTTCACTTGACTAGTGTAAAAAATCAATGCCCTCTATATAACAGTTTAAAAATGCCAAGGAATTTAAAATTGGACCTCTTAGTGGAAAACCCTTTATAAACACTAAGAGTTGCGTCTTTAGTTACCTTGTCTATGTCGCATTTGTTATGTGTGTAAAAAACTTTTGAAGGTGCCGAAAGTGGAGGATCTTAATTAAGTGAAAATTGCATTGAAATGTAATATGAACTTACGTCAGGAATGAAAGTAATGCCATGAATGAGATGATGGATATTATTTGTACATAATAATATATCGAGTGTGCTAGTTTAAGTGTGCTACATGATAAAGGTGGAAAGGGTAGTAATGCATATAAAGTTACAGTTTGAAATAAGAAAAAGCTGTTTGTTATTTGTTTTGTTAATGTTAAAATCTCCAATTATGCAAACGTGGTCATACAGGGATGCTTTAGTAAGGATAGAATCTTTAGCAAGGTTCAAAGGCAGGCATGTTTAGACATCACAGGGGCTATGAGCACTTGCCCTACTGGAGCAATGGAGGCTATACTAAACCTTACACCTCTGCATCTATACGTGAAAAGAGAAGCTGCTTTAGAACCCTTAGGAATAATCCAGACAGACCCTTCAAATTATTGACATTTTAATGAACACCTAAAAATCCTCAGCACTGTCTGTGAAAGAACGGTATACATGCCCAAAGACTACATGTCAACTGTCTACGACTTCGATACAACGATTGAATTGGCAATCCAAGGCCTTGATAATGTTGCAGCGAAAGTCACGCAGTTACAAGGCTCCTCGATAGTTTGGTTCACTGACGGATCTAAAACTGAGATTGGAGTTGGAATCAGTATCACTGGGCCTCGATTCGAGCCATCGAGGACCTTGGGGCGGTCCCCATCGATATTCCAGGCAGAAACCGAGGCCTTGAACACATTCGCCCAAGAATGTTTAGAAGGGGCTACAATAAAAAGAGAATATGCATATTCTCAGACAGTCTGGTTGCATTAAAAGTAATAAAATCACCTACATGTAAGTCTAAATCTACCTGGGAGTACAAACTATCCCTAAAGCAACTGGCCGTTAACAACAGAGTTAAACTGCTCTGGATTCCAGGTCATGCAGGGATCATAGGTAATGAAATTGCCGACAGCCTTGCCAAAGAAGGTATCAACACTGCATTTGTTGAACCAGAACCCTATAGCGGAATAACTAAAGTCCGCATCAAGGAAATGATAAAGGCTCACCTGGCTTGAGGCAGTCGAAAAGGTTTATCGCCTTCTCTGCCGTAAGAGCCAAACAGTTTCTCAGGCTAAGCTAGGGCAACCTAAGGCTCATAACCGGTCTTCTAACAGGACACTGCCCTCGGAAATATCACCTCACTAAGATGGGTCATACAACTGATGCCAATTGCAGATTCTACAACGAGGCACAAGAAACATCAGAGCACCTACTTTGTGAATGATCTGTCCTGTCCCTTTAAAGAGGGAACTACCTGTCATCGGCCACTTTAAAGACTAATGACATGGTACACATTAATCCTCAAACTATTGTAGACTACACAGGTCTAGTTATTGAGGAACTAAAGTCGGTCAGTGTACAAAAGATTTTTTAGGTCGAGGTAATTTCGGAAGGCCTAGAGGCCACACGATCCACCGACCCCATAACATAACAACATTTTTGATTTGATAATTGGTTACATACCCGCTCTTCTTCATTGTAAGATAACGGAGTTAAAATAGTTTGTAAACTTTGGAAAAAATGTATTGTAAATCAAGGATACCAACTATGTAGAAAAATAATATACCATGTGTCCCGTTTCAAGAATTTCAGTTTGTGTATCTATTATTGAACTGAAATGATCAGAATAAAATTAGAATCATTCCTGTACGAAGCAGCATTATTTTTGAAGTTATATTTCTATTTTATTAAGAATAAAATCCTTAAAACAGGAGTTACTATGAAAATTTTGTATTTGTCATCTAAATGTATTAAGATACTAAACATTAATTTAATTCAACATAAGTGTTTATACCACAAAAGATAAAATTTAGACCATAAAATGGACTTTTGGTGGACATATCAACAATTATTAGAACCGTTTAGAAAGTTAAAGAGAATGATTGTGTGAACGATGAGCATATCACTGGAAATAAAAAAATGAAATTGGAAGAAACTATAACAAATGTATCGGCAAGGATAACAGTAAATTGAACATTGGGTGTAAGAAAGAAGAAGTCTTTAAATAATCTTGTTCATTCTTTACATACGCATTCGTTTCAAATTTTAAATGGTCTAATAATTGTAGAACTGGACATGGTTTTCAAATGTTGTACAAAGTAAATGAGGAATAGTAAGTCGAGTCTAATCTGTTCAGGTTAAGTTAATTCGTTTCAACACATTTCATGAATTTTTGCCTTTGAACTGCTGTCTGTAATTTTAGATGTCTTGTACTGACTTTCCAAAGCAACTACTATGATGATTTTTTATGTTATTTTTTTTTCGTCTTTTTTAACTAACTAACTTGTAAATTCCCTATGATGCGTCTTGAAACGTGACTCACGGTATAGAAATTTAGATCTTTTCTATGTGTACGTTCTTTGAAAAATAAAGGCTCGATTATATTTGATCGACAATGTACAAAGAAAGTTAAAGTATTTTATTATAAAGTAGAAGCCTCTACCGTTATTAATTAAAAATAGCACTGATTGTTAATTAAATTTAACTGCACTTAATGACTTTTAATCTGATAATTAAATAAACAAAATCCGATAATAATCTTGACTTATTTCAACGAATCCTGCTTTCCAGCTATTTGCTAATCTGTTAATTTTCTATATTTATTTAAGCAACCCATGACGGTTTGGAATTGAGAGTTGGGATTACATTTTGCCAATACTATAACTTAACTGTAAGCTTATACGTTGATGAAGAAGGCGAATTTGGTGAAATTTATGACAATTGGACTGGGTATGGAATTCTAGGAAATGTTTTGAAGGATTATGGTGATATTGGATTTGGTAATGATTTTGTTCTTCATACATTAATATTTCGGAGATAAGAAAGAGTAATTTACAAAACAAGTGGGGGAACACAGTCGCACGAGCGACTGCCTTCAATTGCGCGAACGGAGAAACATTTTTCCCTCATAAGAATTGTACAGGGTGCAGCATTTTCTATTTTTGTTTTCACGTAAAGTACCATTTACATAAATGAATGCCAAAAATTAATATATACTTCTAGAGCTCATTATTGCAGCTTATTTCATTTGCCTATCAAAATTTTATCAATTTTATCAATTGTCAATTGTTTTCGAGTTATACGTAAAAACTCAAAGAAGAAACATTTTTCCCTCATAAGAATTGTACAGGGTGCAGCATTTTCGATTTTTGTTTTCACGTAAAGTACCATTTACATGAATGAATGCCAAACATTAATATATACTTCTAGAGCTCTTTGTTCCAGCTTATTCCATGTGCCCATCAAAATTTGTCAATTGTCAATTGTTTTCCTGTTATACGTAAAAACTAAACATTTTTGAAATATGGAAATAACTTCTTTATTTAAAAAGATATTGACATTTAGTAACAATTTTCTATGGCTCTTATTTAACTAGAAGACGTTGACCACATCAGATTTTGTTTAGTTTAGCTTTCATGAGATGTGACATCAAGTTGTATTATTTTAAATAGAAATTATAGTTTGCCATGGCTTCAGTCGATCGTAATTTTGTAATCTTTTCAAAAATTTGCTCAGCTTATTATATAAAATGTGAATAATACAGTTTTCATGTCAATATCTTTTTAAATAAAGAAGTTACTTTATTCATAGAGATGGTACAAAATAATTACAATAATTCAGTTATTGGAAGTGTACAGGGTGCAGCATTTTCGATGGTTTGTTCAAGTAAAGTACCATTAGTATTAATGATGGGCAAAAACTAATATAAGTATCCAGAGCTCTTTGTTGTGTTCATTTTTCGATTTCGTCTTTTGAATCAGCTAGTATTAGAAATCGCATTGTAGTACCGTCAATAAAAATGAATTTAATTTTTTGTACCGATTTTTTTAAGAAATAGTTCGTTTTGATTTCACTACTGATAGTTGGTTTTCAGATAAAATTGATACCTAATTAAATGTGTGTGGTGTTAGTGATCGTGCTTTGTTCTAACCGAGCGACGAAGCAAGGCTTTATAATGTAGGTGTTTAGTTGAATTCACTTGGTTTGTTTTACTAAAAATATTTTATTTCAACTAGTTTCGGCCTAATGCAATTTCCAGAATGATGTACAAAAGAAACAAATTGGTGTTATATACTAGAAGTCGGCGTTTTAGGTAATAAGCGCTTTAATTATAGGGGAATTCCAAAGCTCCTCGTTGTCATTGACCATGTTTTTGCCCGCCTATATGGCTTTACTTATTTCCAGTCCTTCCCGATAATTTAAAAATAATCCCTTGTTATAGTCTATTCGCCGCTCTTTTGCTGAGCAATAAAAATCGAACTTGAATACCCTCAATAAAATTATAATCATTATACAACCTTGCGGCTACCGGCACTGTGGGTGACCAACGCGGGGGTTAGTTGGACCGGGACGACAAAGACGCTAAATGGCGACCAGACCAAAAAGTCTAAAATCTTCCGATTTCTACCTCTTTCCTAAAATGCTGGAGGGTAATGGGAAAGAGACCGAGCACTCAAGCGGTAATCCATAATGAACACCAACCGCATTTTTTGGGTGTCAATGTCAACACGATATTAGCAGGTAGTAAGAAGTCCATCTGTTTTTAGCCGGCGCGTGGCGTTATCTTTTGTCCGGTTTGGGGTGGTTTTGATTGGAAGATTTATTTGATATTTATGAAATTATTTAAAATGTAATTATAATTGATACGACATTTGTAAAATAAAGTCGAGAATTATGTCTACGTGTACAATTTTAGGTCAATAGAATTTTTTAGAACGTATCTGACGTTTACATCTTGGTAAATATTGATCATCATCACATCTATGCGTTATATATTTTTAACTTTACTGTAAATCAGTGGTGTATACGCGTGGTGCATGAAAGAAAATTTCGCGTTTAGAAAAGCCCCGTGAAAATTTGTCTCTATTCTCTATTCTAACCTCGACTACATGGAATCGAAGTTTTTTTACAAGAAAATAACGCATATCTAAAGGTTTACAGCATGGATAGGAAAGAACACATCCAATTTTGAAAAATATCGAAGTTGGGTTGGTTTTCAGTGCGTTTTTAACTTCACTTTAAATCAGTGTTTTATACGCGTGGGGCATGAAGTAAAATTTCAAGTTTAGAAAAGCCCCGTGAAAATTTGTCTCGGGTCGCTGCGCGACCCAGGACAAATTTTCAACGCGGGGTTTTCTAAACTCGAAATTTTACTTCATGCTTAGTCTGGGAGCGGAAGACACTCGTTAGTATAAAATGCATCACAATTGGTATAATATATATCGTTGGATGCCCGTCTTCAGGGATGACATGTAAGCAAATTATGGGTCTTAGGAGTTGTCAAATAAGTGAGTTACTCAAGTGTTTCAAAGGCACGCTTTACAAAAAAACAAAAGATTAACATTTTACATATAAAATGTACAGGGTGAGCGAAACTTGATGTCTCAGCTCTGTTATAAGAAAAGGAAAAACGATAGAAAAAATCTGAAACGAGGTTCATAAATGGGATTGAGTAAGGTCCATTTTAATCCAACATTTTTTCCCCAGAAACATACCTATATTTTTGGATAGTTTAAAAGAGCTACTTTTCTGAATAAACTTTGTAGAGAAAAAAATTGCTATCTTCTTTCGTTAAAAAATTAAAAGCAAACTTAAAAGAAAGTATTATCAAAAATTCACAGTTGTCACGACTTAAACAAGTAGCCTTTAGAAGCAAATAACAAAGCCGCATCTGTCAATAATTAAACTAATGTTTGACAAATATTGTTTTGTTGTCATTTGATTTTAAATTTCAGATTTTTTCTATCGTTTTTCCCTTTTATATAACAGAGCTGAGACATCAAGTTTCGCTCACCCTGTACAATAAACTATATGTGTGATACATCATTGAATTCAGAAAAAATAGCATTGTCGATGATACCCACAGAATGACTATTATATATGTCAATTGATTGTGCATTTTGAAATCCAGAAGAAAACTGAACTTCTATAACCATTTTAGTAGTCATATGTAATTTTCATATAAATTGACGATGTGAACGCCATCTGCTGCCAATTATTGAGTAGTATCGTTACAGCTATTGACAGTAGATGGCGTTCACATCGTTAATTTAAATGTAAATTACATATGAGACTATTAAAATGAATAAAGATGGTTAGATTTCTTCTGGATTTCAATTGCACTATAAATTGACAATTTTAATAGTCATATGTAATTTACATTTAGGTTGACGACGTGAACGCCATCTACTGTCAATAGTCTTGTCTGTTGTACTCACAGAATGACTATTATAAATGTCAATTGAATGTGCATTTTAAAATCCAGAAGAAAACTAAACATCTATAACCATTTTAGTAGTCATGTCTAATTTACATATAAATTGACGATGTGAACGCCATCTGCTGCCAATTTTTGAGTAGTATCGTTACTGTTATTGACAGTAGATGGTGTTCACGTCGTTAATTTAAATGTAAATTACATATGAAACTATTAAAATGGATTAAGATGGTTAGTTTTTCAGTTTTAAATTGACTTTAAATTGCACTAAAATATATAAGTGTGATACATAAATACTAAAAAATAAAAATTATTTTTTAGTATTCAGTACCAAACCATTGATAATGGACACATTGTGTCCGAAATGTACATTTGGTTATAAAATAAAGTGTTGAAGAAAGGATCTAAGTGTTTTTAATCAAATATTTTCATCTTCAAGTAACTCAATCATTGGGTTATTTATTCATGAAAACAATTGACCACTAAATGTTATTCTAAACAAGGGTTTGCCAACCTTTTTTTGATCTACTTTAAACACTTAACTTAAACAGAAAAAAAAAATTGAAGTAGCTCTCGACGCAGCAGGAATTTTACAATATGTATTGGTGATTATTATTAATATATTTTTGAATAACGTTGGAGTTGGATATTCATTTTGACATTTTCAATTGGTGGTTCGAAGAATTTGTTTAAATTTATAATTTGTACCATGTACTTACGCATCTCTACATTAAATATAATACTTCACCTTCACCATTAGGCGAGATATTTTTCTAGACTGTATCCTGCACACTTTTTCATTTTACTGTCAAAACAAAAGAACTAAGGGCGATTACAGCTATCGAAACAAACAACCTATATCTTCAAAACGGTGACAGCTGTCTTAGTTCTGTTAAAACAATTGAAAACTAGACTGAATTCAGAATTTGTCTTCAATATATTATAAATAGCTATTTATGTAACGAGAAAACAAAACTTGATAAATTCCAATAATTTGAACTAGTTTAGAAAAGCCTGAAAATGTGGCTTAGTCGCATAGCGCGAAACCAAATTCTGGCTTTTCTAAACTCGAAATTTTACTTTGTTACAACTATATTATATGTGAGAAAGCAACATCATTTTAAACATGTTTTAAAGTTGTAAACGGTGTTTCAATGAAAAAAACACGTTTTGTAAAAAACGTGATTGTTCTAATTAAAATGAAAAAACATTTTATTTAACAACCCCGGTACAAAATAGATTTTTTTCTTTTTAGCATATTGCCTATTTATACTGCCTTTCAAAAAAATCAGAACACAAAGTATTTATTGGACGACTTTAATGAAATTTACAGAATTTGATCATGTAAATGAGCTGCATCGATGATCAAAAAATCAATTGTATTGGTTACTATTTAATGGTATTTTTCCTTGATTTCACCATTATGAAGAGCTGCTGATTTTTTAATGTAATTGCTTCTAATATCCAAGTAGCCTCTGAGTAGTTTGACGTTTCAGTTTGTAAAACATAAAAAGATGCCCCGTGTTCGTCGGCGTGCACAATATCATCATCTAAGTGAATTTGAAAGGGGTCGCATTATTGGAATGCGAGAAGCGAGTTTTTCGGTTCGTGCTATTGCTGAAATGGTAGGCCGTAGTGTATCGGTGATCGTACGCTGCTGGTCTAGATGGTCCAAAGCTGGGGAGAATCGACGTAGACTTGAATCAGGACGTCCAAAAAGCACCACTGAGCGTGAAGGTCGAGCTCTTCGTCTTACAACTTTAAGGGACAGATTTACAACGTCGCGGGCATTGGGAAATGACTGGTTGGCTCTAAATGGCCAAAGAGTATCCATGGCTACTGTTTACAGAAGAATCCGCAATTTTGGTATAAGATCCTACCGTCCACAATTGTGTCTACCTATTACTCCGCAGCATCGCAGAGCAAGACTTGATTGGTGCAGGGAAAGACAACATTGGACCCATGAATGGAATAACATTATCTTCAGTGATGAGTCTCAGTTCTGTTTATGGGATCATGATGGTCGCAGAAGAGTGAGACATCGACGCGGTGAACGCAGAATTTTACAATTTGCTGTTGAAAGACATACGGCTCTTACACAGGGAGTCATGGTTTGGGGGGCGATAGCATATGGTAGTCGGTCTCTTCTAGTTTTTTAAGAAGCAAGTCTTAGCGGGATTCGGTATATTGACAACATTTTACGGCCAGTGTTAGTGCCCTATGTACATGGCTTGCAGAACCCCATTTTTCAGCAAGATAATGCTCGACCTCACACAGCGGCCATTACAAGACAGTTTTTTGATAGTGCCGAAATCAATTTGTTACCTTGGCCATCTTGTTCTCCAGATCTATCGCCAATAGAACATGTTTGGGATATGATAGGTGTTAGAATAAGTAACTTACAGCGCCCCGCTAACACTCTAATGGAACTTGGAGGTCAAATTATCGAAGTTTGGAATGAAATACCCCAAGTCGATATTGACAGCCTGATTTCTAGCATGCCTTGACGTGTTAATGAGTGTTTGGGAAATCGTGGAGGCCCAACACATTATTAATTTTTATTCATTTGTTTTTTTGTTTTTCAAGTTAATTTTTTGATCATCGATACAGTTCGTTTACATGATCAAATTGTGTAAATTTTATTAAAATCGTGCAATAAATACTTGGTGTTCTGATTTTTTTGAAAGGCAGTATATTTAAAATAAGCGTAATTTTTTATTAAAATGAAACATTTCTCAAAACTTTAAGAAAATGCTTTAAATAAGCATAATAATCTAAAATAGGCATAAAAATTAAAAATAAGCACAAAAGGACAAAAAAGCAAAAAATTCTTAGTGCCAAATTATCACATTTTTCGTGATTCGTATACATTTATAGAAACTCTCTGGATGCTATAAATATTAAGCATAAGCATAATAGTTAGAAATCCGCTGTCTAGTAGCACTTCACACTTCTTGTCATAGCTTTCGGACAATAAGTGTTGTGTATTATAAATCAGAATTAGCTTTGCGTATTCTCTAGCTATAATGCGCTCTTTTATAGTACGCTTTACCCTATGAAGTATTACTGATTTTTTTTGTTATTATTTCGAATATTTTAATTCTTTCTTTACACATCCGTCTAAAATTGATTTGCAATTTTGATTTAATTTAATTTTTTAGTTTAGAATTATTAACATTAAAAAAATCTAAAATATAACTTCATCATGATTATATAATTCTAATATCATATTCTCGTAACATCTATAGTTATAAAAACTCAACTTTTTCTATTAAAAAAATTAATCGCTTATAATATCATTACTGACCATTTTATAAAACAATTAATATTTTTTCAAGCAAGAGTTGACAATTATGTACCAAAATATATATTAGTAAACCAACACTTTGTGTGCCTTCATAATATAAAACGATTTTAAATTATAACGACGGTGAGGGTTGAGTGCAGCCTTAATTTAATCGACTTAGGGAATCCCAAAACGCGTATATCTTGTTATTCTTTTTTTACGTATAAAATATGATATTATTTTGTCAAAATAATAGAAAATGTAATAAAGGTATTATTGGATATTAAAGAAGTGTTCATATAAATAAATTCAAATTGTTCAATGTATATTCTTATGTTTTAAAGTATGTAGAATATTATTAACTTAAGAAACTTATCAATTCCCCACAACGGAAAACTAATTTCATTCGACGTCAAAAGCTTGTTTACATCAGTTCCGATAAATCAATTAAAAATTATATTAGAAAATGAAATCTATAAGTCAAATTAATCTAATTCAAAAAAATTTGAACATAAATCATTAATAGAAATTTGCATAGACCAATGTTACTTCGAATTTAATAATACATTTTATACACAATCAGACGGCCAACCTATGGGATCACCTTTGTCTCCTTTATTATCTGACATATATATGGATCACTTTAAAAATAATTTATTAACGAAAACAAAAAGCAAACACATTTATTTCTGGGCAAGATATGTAGACGATGTATTTTGTATATGGACAGGTACAAATAGACAACTGGAAACATTGAAAAAGAAATAAAATAAATAAAAGAATAAATAATAAACAGTTGAAAAAGAAATAAATAACAGCCTCAATTTTCTTGACATTACATTCACGAAAACAGTAAACAATAAATTGTCATACAAAATATATAGAAAAGAAACTTGCACAGATGTCATCATACCAGAATGTTCAAATACACATAGTCAAATTAAATACAGTACATTCCACGCCCTTTTACACAGACTTATCAATATCCCTCTAAATAAAATAAACTTTGAAAATGAACTAGACACAATAAAAACAATAGCAGTTAACAATGGCTACACTAAAGATTTAATTAATAAAAATAATAGATGATTGAGTTACGTGAAGATTATAATAATAAAAAGAAGTATCAATAACCTTTCTTCACACACTTTATTTTAATACCAGATGTACATTTCTGTCACCAAGTGACCATTATCAATGGATTTTTAAGTAGTATTAAAAATCCATTGATAATGGTCACTTGGTGACAGAAATGTACATCTGGTATTAAAATAAAGTGTGTGAAGAAAGGTTATTGATACTTCTTTTTATTTTTATTTTTATTTATAATTAATAAAATGTTAAAAAAGAAACAACACAAACAATTACGAAATTACTTTTACAGTGAGACAAATTCAGACACAATAACATGGAATAGATTAGAATACATTAAGCCACTGTCTTTACAAATCAAAAATAATTTAAAAGGAAAGAATAATAACATAATTTTGACAAACACAAATAATTTAGGAAAATTAATAGTTAACAATATATATAGGACAAACCGGCAGGTCTTTTGATATCAGGTTAAAAGAGCATAAAAAAGACATAGAGAATAAAAAACAAACCACCGGTTTCTCTAAACACTGTATCACATCTAATCACCATTTTTCTTCAAGCGATTTAAAAATTCTGCATACAGGTAATAAGGGATTAACGCTTAACTACCTGGAGGATTTAGAAATTTCAAAAGCCATAAAGGCAAGTAAAAATGTGGTCAACGACAACGAAGACCTTTGGAATCCCCCGATATTAAATGCCCTTATTACCCAATAAAACCTAAAACTCGAAACTGTATATATTCCCAAATCCATTTGTACATCATTCTTGATAATGGCATTAAGCCGAAACTAGTAGAAAATAAAATACATATAATTGAAACAAAACCAAGTGAATTTAATTTACAAACCATTATATATAGAATACTTTCAATAATATTATATATTTATATGCTATTATTAAATACATACCCGGGCTCTTTACTGAAATTCTAGTGTCGCTATTATCTGCTTTAACGGCGCCCTCAATCAATTGATTGTAGTCCATGATGAAACAATTATCCCAGGGTCGCCACATATTTGATCAAAAATAGGTAGTCGTCACAAGCAAAAAATAAACAAAATCCGTCAGAATATAAACTCGTAAGTAAAGTAGGCACAATAAGAAACAATGAGAAAACTGAGAACGAAATATGCACTAACACAATTGCTGATAAAATGATGAATTTTTAACCAAACAAAACGACATGTACTGACAAAAATGGGGGTAAAAGGAACATTAGAAGCTAATTATCAAACCAATTCGCAGAAATACATTCCAAAAATGATTGGAAATGCATACAGGGTTTTCCCATTGGAAGTCCAATAGACACCCCTGGATCGGTGTCAGTTTCAGGGAACATTTCGAAACAGATTATTTTTGCTTTCCAAAAACATGCATGTGGTTATAGATACATTTTGTGCGAGGCGAAATAGGACCGATTTAGCATCCTTGTCGGCGCGCACCAACTACCCCCCGTGCTGGTCACCCGCAGTCCCGGTAGCCGCAAGGTTGTATAATGATAAAATAAATTCAAATTCAAAACTATTTGAATTCGAGAATATATAAAATTACGAAAAAAAACTATTCGTGAAAATGCAAACAATGCCTTGATTAATAAGACAACTCAAGACGATAAATATCCATTGAAACAACTACTTCCCGTGCAAATACACCTCCGGATATTGAATTATACAGTAAAATAATTAAAATCTTATTTAATTTGATTTGTTACAACGCTCTATTAAAGTATATGTATCGTTTAGGTCGAATTCTCTTCAAACCAACTAACAATACAAATTAAAAATGAAAGGAAATATAGCAACAAATTAGAAGTGAAAGGACTTGGATTAAAACTAATGTCTTAGGCCATCTATAGACGCGATTCGAGATTTATCTCTCTTCAGTATAGCTTTACTTATGACGTTATTTAAAAAAAATTAGGAATAAAATTAAAACAAACTAACTTGGAAAAAGTGTTGTGTGTGGAATGAACAGGTACACAGAAATAGAATGAGTGAAAATTATGGTCGGTATTTATAGGTAAAAAAGGGGATAATGTCATTAGCAGGTATGAAGAATGTGAGACCTTATTATTTACCTTACGGTACAGTTCAAACAAGATAAATTCAAATTCAAAACTATTTGAATTACACTTCTTATAGTTTGCACACTTTAAACATAATATATAAAATTCCGAAAATAAACTATTCGTGAAAATGCAAACAATGTCTTAATTAATTAGACAACTCAAGACGATAAATATCCATTGAAACAACTACTTCCCGTGCAAATACACCTCCGGATATTGAATTATACAGTGAAATAATTAAAATCTTATTTAATTTGATTTGTTACAACGCTCTATTGAAGTATATGTATCGTTTAGGTCAAATTCTCTTCAAACCAACTAACAATACAAATTTAAAATGAAAGGAAATATAGCAACAAATTAGAAGTGAAAGGACTTGGATTAAAACTAATGTCTTAGGCCATCTATATACGCGTTTCGAGATTTATCTCTCTTCAGTATAGCTTTACTTATGACGTTATTTAAAAAAAAAATAGAAATAAAATTAAAACAAACTAACTTGGAAAAAGTGTTGTGTGTGGAATGAACAGGTACACAGAAATAGAATGAGTGAAAATTATGGTCGGTATTTATAGGTAAAAAAGGGGATTATGTCATTAGCAGGTATGAAGAATGTGAGACCTTATTATTTACCTTACGGTACAGTTCAAACAAGATAAATTCAAATTCAAAACTATTTAAATTACGCTTCTTATAGTTTGCACACTTTAAACATAATATATAAAATTACGAAAATAAACTATTCGTGAAAATGCAAACAATGTCTTAATTAATTAGACAACTCAAGACGATAAATATCCATTGAAACAACTACTTCCCGTGCAAATACACCTCCGGATATTGAATTATACAATGAAATTTTTAAAATCTTATTTAATTTGATTTGTTACAACGCTCTATTGAAGTATATGTAACGTTTAGGTCAAATTCTCTTCAAACCAACTAACAATACAAATTTAAAACGAAAGGAGATATAGCAACACATTAGAAGTGAAAGGACTTGGATTAAAACTAATGTCTTAGGCCATATATAGACGCGTTTCGTGATTTATATCTTTTCAGTATAGCTTTGCTTATGACGTTTAAAAAAAAAGGAATAAAATTAAAACAAACTTACTTGGAAAAAGTGTTGTGTGTGGAATGAACAGGTACACAGAAATAGAATGAGTGAAAATTATGGTTGGTATTTATAGGTAAAAAAGGGGATTATGTCATTAGCAGGTATGAAGTATGTGAGACCTTATTATTTTCCTTACGGTACAGTTCAAACAAGATAAATTCAAATTCAAAACTATTTGAATTCGAGAAAATAAGCTTACGCTTCTTATAGTTTGCACACTTTAAACATAATATATAAAATTACGAAAAAAACTATTCGTGAAAATGCAAACAATGTCTTAATTAATAAGACAACTCAAGACGATAAATATCCAGTGAAACAACTACTTCCCGTGCAAATACACCTCCGGATTTTGAATTATACAATGAAATATTTAAAATCTTATTTAATTTGATTTGTTACAACGCTCTATTAAAGTATATGTAACGTTTAGGACAAATTCTCTTCAAACCAACTAACAATAGAAATTTAAAATGAAAGGAGATATAGCAACATATTAGAAGTGAAAGGACTCGGATTAAAACTAATGTCTTAGGCCATCTATAGACGCGTTTCAAGATTTATATCTCTTCAGTATAGCTTTGCTTATGACGTTTAAAAACAATTAGGAATAAAATTAAAACAAACTTACTTGGTAAAAGTGCTGTGTGTGGAATGAACAGGTACACAGAAATAGAATGAGTGAAAATTATGGTCGGTATTTACAGGTAAAAAAAGGAATTATGTCATTAGCAGGTATCAAGAATGTGAGACCTTATTATTATTATAGCTTTGCTTATGACGTTTAAAAAAAATTAGGAATAAAATTAAAACAAACTTACTTGGAAAAAGTGTTGTGTGTGGAATGAACAGAAATAGAATGAGTAAAAATTATGGTTTGCATTATCACTAGTTTGTTTTTAGTAATTTTATGTATTATGTTTAAAATGTGCAAACTATAAGAAGCGTAAGCTTATTTTTTCGAATTCAAATAGTTTTGAATTTGAATTTATCTTGTTTGAACTGTACCGTAAGGTAAATAATAAGGTCTCACATTCTTCATACCTGCTAATGACATAATCCCCTTTTTTACCTATAAATACCGACCATAATTTTCACTCATTCTATTTCTGTGTAACTGTTCATTCCACACACAACACTTTTTCCAAGTAAGTTTGTTTTAATTTTATTCCTAATTTCTTTTTAAACGTCATAAGCAAAGCTATACTGAAGAGAGATAAATCTCGAAACGCGTCTATAGATGGCCTAAGACAGTAGTTTTAATCCAAGTCATTTCACTTCTAATTTGTTGCTATATCTCCTTTCATTTTAAATTTGTATTGTTAGTTGGTTTGAAGAGGATTTGACCTAAACGTTACATATACTTTAATAGAGCCTTGTAACAAATCAAATTAAATAAGATTTAAAATATTTCATTGTATAATTCAATATCCGGAGGTGTATTTGCACGGGAAGTAGTGAAACAACTACTTCCCGTGCAAATACACCTCCGGATATTTATCGTCTCGAGTTGTCTTATTAATTAAGACACTGTTTGCATTTTCACGAATAGTTTTTTTTTCGTAATTTTATATATTATGTTTAAAGTGTGCAAACTATAAGAAGCGTAAGCTTATTTTCTCGAATTCAAATAGTTTTGAATTTGAATTTATCTTGTTTGAACTGTACCGTAAAGTTAATAATAAGGTCTTACATTCTTCATACCTGCTAATGACATAATCCCCTTTTTTACCTATAAATACCGACCATAATTTTCACTCATTCTATTTCTGTGTACCGGTTCATTCCACACACAACTCTTTTTCCAAGTAAGTTTGTTTTAATTTTATTCCTAATTTTCTTTTAAACGTCATAAGCAAAGCTATACTGAAGAGAAATAAATCTTGAAACGCGTCTATAGATGGCCTAAGACATTAGTTTTAATCCAAGTCTTTTCACTTCTAATTTGTTGCTATATCTCCTTTCATTTTAAATTTGTATTGTTAGTTGGTTTGAAGGGAATTTGACCTAAACGTTACATATACTTTAATAGAGCGTTGTAACAAATCAAATTAAATATTTCATTGTATAATTCAATATCCGGAGGTGTATTTGCACGGGAAGTAGTTGCTTCAATGGACATTTATCGTCTTGAGTTGTCTTGTTAATTAAGACATTGTTTGCATTTTCACGAATAGTTTTTTTTTTTCGTAATTTTATATATTATTTGTATAATGATTATAATTTTATTGAGGGCATTCAAGTTCGATTTTTATTGCTCAGCAAGAGCGGTGAATAGACTATACTATTTTATAATCGTATGAACTGAAAAAGTGATTAGATGCGATGCAAGTGATTAGATGCGGGGTTTGACCCGTGGCATCTAATCACTTTTTCAGTTCATACGATTATAAAATGTTGCATACAGGTAACAGGGGATTAGTTTTAAATTATCGGGAAGGACTGGAAATAAGTAAAGCCATAAAGGCGGGCAAAAACGCGGTCAACGACAACAAGGAGCTTTGGAATTCCTTGATAATTAAAGCGCTTATTACATGAAACGCCGACATCTAGTATATAACACCAATTTGTTTCTTTTGTACATCATTCTGGAAATTGCATTAGGCCGAAACTAGTTGAAATAAAATATTTTTAGTAAAACAAACCAAGTAAGTTCAATTAAACGCCTATATTTAGTAGAAATGTTTTACCAAGTGAATAATGAGAAACAAGTTAATAATCGATCATGTAATACAAACATTTGTTAATCTCTCCTTTAACGGGTTGGGTAGAACTACTCTTGTAGAACATTTCATAGTAAGGCACGAAGTTTATCGCCGGCGATGCAAACACCCTTGTGAAGTTAGCCATAAGATTTCCAGCCATAAAGTATATTTCGTAATGTTTGTTCATCGATATCTCCATAATTACTTAGCAGATGTTAATTAAAATACACATACTTTAGAAAAAGGGTTGCACTTTAGATTAGTGCTAACCACAATTTGATACAATGTATACTTTATGAGTAAATCGCATAATTCGATTTATTTATTACTCTTAATTACAGGTTAATTACAACTCCGATTTTCATGAAGCTTATACATTTCATGTAGAATTGAACTCTCTATTCAAATATGTAAAATATTCGCTGGCAAGCTAAACTGCAAAAGTTATTAACAAAAAACCTCAAAACAATGGATTTTTAAATGTTGTCCGATTTAGATGAAATTAGCACACTAAACTCGAAATTTTATGCTGATTACGAAAATATTATTTTTCGCTGGCAAGTATTTTTTGATCAGTTATAGCACATTCATTGACGCTAGATAAATACTTTTACTCCTGAAAATGGTCAGAAATCCACCGAACAAAAGCGTACCGCTGATAGATTTATGACCGACCCTTCTGAAAGTGTCTTCTAATTGGAAAGTAGCTTCAATGTCCTCTCTCTACGTAATGTAAATAATTGTTCCAAACTGTTACTCAATTTAATTAACAAATATACACACAACAAACATTTCAGATATGCATCCGTGAAATAAATCATTAATATCAACAGACATAAAACGATGAATGAATTGATTTTTTTAATTGCCTCATCATTTATTTTTTAGTTTTACTCAGAATTTTTTGAAGTTTGGCTAGCTTATACTTTTGCATTCGCTGATCACAAATATCAAAAAAGTTTTCACTGACATGTAAAATTGCAATAATTATTAACGTTTTAATAGCAGAAACAAATTTTTAATATATTTTGGTCACGTTGTAGCCCGGAGCACATTGATTACAAAAGTCTAAAAAGCTTTCGCTGGCAAGTAAAATTGCAACAATTATTAAGCCAGTCGTAAAGCTTAAACAATTTTTATTTTTACTTGGATTTTAATAAAATTTGGTAATGTTGTAGTCCAGAGCACACTGATTACAGAAATCAAAAAAGTGTTCGATGGCAAGTAAAATTGCAATAATTACTAACATTTTAGTTGCAGCAACAAACTTTCAATATTTTTTATTTGTACTTGAATTTTAATGAAATTTAGTAATATTGTAGCCCATATCACACTGATTACAAAAATCAAAAAAGTTTTTGCTGGCAAGTAAAATTGCAGCAATTATTAAGCCAGCCATAAAGTTTAAACAATTTTTATTTTTACTTGGATTTTAATAAAATTTTGGTAATGTTGTAGTCCAGAGCACACTGATTACAGAAATCAGAAAAGATTTCGCTGGCAAGTAAAATTGCAATAATTACTAACATATTAATTGCAGCAACAATCTTTCGACATTGTTGATTTATACTCCGATTTTAATGAAATTTGGCAATGTCGTAGCCCGGAGCACACTGATTACAAAAATTAAAAAAGTGTTCGCTGGCAAGTAAAATTGCAATAATTACTAACAGTTCAATTGTAGCAACAAACTTTTAATATATTTTATTAATTCTCCGATTTTAATGAAATTTCGTGATATTGTAGAACAGATCACACTAATTACAAAAATCGAAAAAGCTTTTGCTGGCAAGTAAAATTGCAACCATTATTAAGCCAGCCATAAAGTTTTATTTTTACTTGTATTTTAATAAAATTTGGTAATGTTGTAATTCACAACACACTGATTACATAAATCAAAAAAGTGTTCCCTGGCAAGTAAAATTGCAATCATTACTAACATTTTAATTACAGCAAAACACTTTCAATATTTTTTATTTATTCTCCGATTTTGATGAAATTTCATAATGTTGTAGCCCAGATCACGGCAACTATAATTGCAACAATTATTAAGCCAGCCATAACGTTCAAACAGTTTTTATTTTTACTTGGATTTTAATAAAATTTGGTAATGTTGTAGTCCAGATCACACTGATTACTTAAATTAAAAAAGTTTTCGCTAGCAAGTAAAATTGCAATAATTACAAACATTTCAATTGCAGCAACAATCTTTCAACATTGTTTATTTATACTCCGATTTTAATAAAATTTGGCAATGTCGTAGTCCGGAGCACACTGATTACAAAAATCAAAAAAGTGTTCGCTGGCAAGTAAAATTGCAATAATTACTAACATTTTAATTGCAACAACAAACTTTCAATATTTTTTCTTCGATTTTAATGAAATTTGGTAATATTGTAGCCCGGATCACACTGATTACAAAAATTAAAGTAGTTTTTGCTGGCAAGTAAAATTGCAACAATTATTAAGCCAGCCATTATGTTTAAACAATTTTTAATTTTACTTGGATTTTAATAAAATTTGGTAATGTTGTAGTCCAGAGCACACTGATTACTTAAATTAAAAAAGTTCTCGCTGGCAAGTAAAATTGCAATAATTACAAACATTTCAATTGCAGCAACAATCTTTCAACATTGTTTATTTATACTCCGATTTTAATGAAATTTGGCAATGTCGTAGTCCGGAGCACACTGATTAGAAAAATCAAAAAAGTTTTCGCTGCCAAGTGAAATTGCAATAATTACTAACATTTTAATTGCAGCAACAATCTTTCAACGTTGTTTATTTATACTCCGATTTTAATGAAATTTGGCAATGGCATAGTCCGGAGCATACTGATTACAACAATCAAAAAAATGTTCGCTGGCAAGTAAAATTGCAATAATTATTAACATTTATACGCTGCAACAAACTTTCAATTTTGTTTATCTCTACTTCGATTTCAATGAAATTTGGCAATGTCGTAGTCCGGAGCACACTGATTAGAAAACTCAAAACAGTTTTCGCGGGCAAGTAAAATTACAATAATTACTAACATTTTAATTGCAGCAACAAACCTAACATGCAATATTCATGCCAAATTACGCACTGAAGATGAAACTGTAGATAAATCATTTGCATTACCTGATACTAATTCAAATGTAACAATTAATAAAATTGATATTCCAACAAATATTAGAAATATTTATGATCAAAAGGTAAGTGTTACATTTCCAAAGAATTCAAAATATATTTTTCCTACAACAATTTCGAATGGTTTTGGCAAATATAATTGTTTTCACTTATTGGGAGCAATCAATGTACCTTCCGAAGACCATTGCTCTATGATTAAAGACAATGAGTTAGTAAACAAAGACATGTTTTATTTCTATATAAAGGAAAAAATTCAGTTATTAAACAATATTTGCATAATTAATCTTAAAGGATGTTATTTTTCAGTACAGAAAGAATGGATTACAATTTATGGTTACTGTGCCCATCACAATTTTAATTATTTCAAAATAATATATCATACTATCTCGAAAGAAATTAGCAAAATTAGCGTATTGTCAACATCAATTAATTATTCACATGGTGCACTTTTAACGGAACATGTAAAGGGAATGGAGCGGGAAATTCTTGGGAAAAGATTAATTAATGCGAATCCAACAGTTATTCGCCAAGAAGATATAAATCGTACCGAACACAAACAAATTTCAGTTAAAAATTTAGGAAAGATTAAATCAGATTCCGTGTATAGGCGAATAAAATTAAAATGATATCCAAATGCTTGCAGAACCATGTGTAGTATATATTTATAGCGATGAATAATTGAATTGTATTAGAAAAGTCAAATCAACCATTAAAATGTTCCCGAAATTGTATTTGGATTCTACTGGGTCTGTTATTAGAAAACCGACAGAAAATTCAATTCACCAATTGGTGGTGTAGTGGTTAGAGTGTTGTACTGCCACGCCACGGACCGGGGTTCAAATACCGGCCTAACAAGTTGTCTGCATTTATATAGGTTAGGATAAAAATGCCAAACACTCCGTCTTCTCGGATATGACGTTAAATGCATGTGGGACCCGTGTACTGCCTGGATGTTGCGTGCACGTTAAAAATCCCTACCGGTGGGTTGGAACTCCCACCGGGTTCGGCAAAATTCCCGGATAGCTGTAGACCTAATCTCCGGCGTTATGATTGGCCTTAGCAGCGGAAATAGATGACGTAAAACCTAAAATAAATTTAAAAAAAAGAAATGCGAAGTCAAAAATAATTGAATATTGTAGGGATCAAAATGCATGTGATGAAATTTTTAATGACAATCTGGATTATAATTGTGTGTCTAATTCTATACAACACAAACAATCCAAATTTTATATGCAATGTGATCATTTATATTCAGAAATTGTTGCCACAAATAAAGTCTTGCCAAACCAATATTTACGTAATACATTTTATAGTAAAGACTTTATTAAATACTTCATTAAATCATATATGACTTTCCTTCCTTTATGGTCATCAATCGTTGACGAAAGAGAAAGCAACGCTGTAGTAGAAAATTGGTTCGGTTTTTAAAAAAACAACTTATTACAGAAAAAAAAACGCAACAAAAACCTTCGCGTTTATTTCGAGTTGTTAGGGATTACTTTTTGAAAATTTATAAGGAAATATCTTGGAAAATTCCTCACAAAAGGTGTGCTACAAAAATACATAGAAATGATGCCATCGTTCAACGAGAAGTATGGAAAAAAAGAGCGAAACATGTACATAGCTATTTTAAAGCCAATATATTAAAAAATATTAAACATTTTAATTCAAACCATTTTGATTCAATACCAGAATCTGCTCCTGTTTTTCAATCACCAGTTAAAATTCCAAGAAATTCGATAACAGAATCCACCTCTGTTCAATTACCAGTTAAAATTTCAAGAAATTATATTGTGGCAGTACATAATAAAGAAAAGATTTAGTATGATAGTTTTTCTACATTAGATATTCATTAATCTCAACAAGATATGTGGTTAGATAATTTTGTGATTGATTATTGCAATAAAATATTTATAAATGTATATCCAATATATATAAAACAAACATACAAAATATAGGTAGCTGGCTAATACTAACATTATATTGATAGCAATTAATATTTCCGAAGTACATTGGGCAGTGATCTACATAAATAGAAAGACGCACACATTCATTTATTTAGATCCTACGCCATCAGATGACGTACGAGTAAAAAGATGTCAAGATTATTTTACACAATTCCAAAATTATTTAAAACACATATCGAAACCCTATAGCTTTATAAAATTCAAAATTTCTTCAATCTCACATCCCAAACAAACCGATAGCTACAATTGTGGTATATCCATCATCAATTATATTGAACACTTATTACAGGTAAAATCAATACAGAAACTTATGAAAAATTCTTAACGTAATTATTTAAAACAGTTAATTCTTTGAAATAATACAAATCCCACAGGTTGTATATATTGTGCTGAGAATAACATGGACTCGTTTTGTTCTAAATGTAGACGAGGCTTACATGTTAACTGTGCTAACAACCATCAAGATATGACAAATTACATTTGTGAATTTTCTTTAAAATAGAAAGAGTGCATTATTTGTCAAATTTTCTTTATTGAAATTGTTACATAACAGTTTCTTAAAAAGCACGTGTCTACGATTTCCATTATTGGATATATCGTACCGATGAGATTAAACAAGATCGAAACACGATTAACTGAAAATTGATATTTCCCAGTTTTTATGCTTTTTGAAATTTACCGACCCTCATTCGGCGCCCTTTCAGTGGTTTTTCCAAATCATCATTTTACCTATTGGTACATTTAATCTGTGTCGGCCAAATCCAATTAGGTAATTCCTAACCTTGCTATTTGAGTGAATTTACTAAGATTTTAATACCGTGTCCTTTGAGCGGATTTTCCTAATGAAGATCATTTAGAATACCTTTCCCACTCAAGTAATCCGTAGGAGTAAAACAAAAAAAAGACCTTTATTGGCATATCTCCACACTTTACATTACATTTACCTTTACATTAGCTTATCTCATTACCCTCCCGTATCCCTCTTACCCTCCCTTCTCTTTTCCCTCTCCCTCCCCAGCTTTTCCAACGTCCTTACCCCGCTCCCATCCTCCCTCATCCACTCCACTACCCTTCTATTCCCTTTCGCTCCCAGCCACTCCTCTTTCACCCCCTCACATTCCTCCGCCAAGTGTCCCCACGTATCCCTCCCCTGTCCACACAACACACACCTTCTATATTCTTCCCCCATCCATACTTTCCTTCCTCTCTCCTCCGATCCACACCTCGCCCTTGCCACAATCATCCTATCCTCTCTACCCCATCCCTTCCTTATCAAATAATTCGGCACCCTCCCATACACCTGCCACCTCCCATACATATCGTTATACTGACTTCTGTCTATACACCCTTGCCTTTCCTGCCCTTCCACCTCCTTCCCTTTCCCCCTCACCCACTCATCCATCTTCACCCCATTTTCTAGCCATTCCATTACCTTCGCCTCCGACAGCCCTACCCTCTCATACATTTTCCTCCTCTCCCCCCTCCATCTACCCTCACCCCCACCTACACTCGTCACCCATACATCCTTCACTAATCTCTCCTCATCCAGTTCCCACAATCTCATCTCGTACCTGACCACCCTCACCATTGCCTCCCACTCTAGCCTCTCTCTGTTGGTCTCCTGAAGCACTATGTAGCTCGGCGTGGACCTTTCCACCCCCCAACATGTGCTTTAGGAACCACATCTGCTCCCTCTCTATCACCTCGTACCCTCTCGTCCCCCACACTTCTACTCCATACATTAGCACCGTTCTTACACACGCATCCCATATCTTACACGCCACCGTCACATTGTTCCCCATCCACTTCCCCCACTTGCCCCACGCCATTCCCCACGCCTTCCTCGCCTTACCCTGCACCCACCTCACATGCTCCTCATACCCTCCCGTTCCTTTAAACCAAAACCCCAAATACTTGAAGCTCTTCACCCTCTCAATAACCACCCCCTTCCACTCCAATTCTTTCCCCTTCCCCTCCCTCCCCTTATTTCTAAACTTCACCCACTTCGTTTTCCCTACATTCACATTCATTCCCCTTTTATCCATAAACCTCTCCACTCTCTTCAACATCTCTTTCATCCCTTCATCTTGTATCCCCCTCGCTGGTACTTCACCCACACCAGTCCTTCACATCCCTCCATCATCTCCCCCTTGCTTCCTTTCCTGTCTTCTTTCCATCCAACAATCATTCCCCCCTTCGCCCTTCCCTTCTTCGCACATTTGGTCGCCTCTTTCATCTCCCATCTAAAACCCTTTGGTAACCATTCTTTCACCTCCCTCCAATCCTTCTCCACCATCCACGTCTCCACTATCCCCACTACGTCCTTCCCGATTACCCACTCCTCAAAATCTTTCCTCCACTTGCACTCCTGTCCTTTCGACTTTATTCCCGCCACATTCCAAAACCCTATCGTTATCCCTTCTTTTTTTTCGCACCCCCCTTGCTTTTACTCTTTGAGTTATTCGTTCGCCCTGTTTTTTGGACCTGCCACCTCCTTTATCAACATATCTTTCTCCTTGTGCCATCTTCACCATTCGTCTCCGACGTGCAGTTTCTGGTAGAACACTTGGACTCGGTTGCCTCTTATTCTTTCCTCCTTTGCCCTCTCTTTAATCCTCTTCTGTACCTCCCTCTCGCTCTTCATCAAATCATCGTCAAAGTACACATCACTCTTCGTATTTCTTAATACGCCTTTCTTCACCATTAATTTCTTTTTGTCTTCGCCGTTTCTGCACCTCACCAATATCGGTCGCTTTTTGCCCCCTTCTCTATCCCTAGCCTAAATGCATCATCAAATTGAAAATCTGGGACATTCAATTTCTCCGCCATCTTCTTCACCACTTCTTTAACATCACCCCCTTCTTCTACCCCATTAATAATAATATTATTTTTTCTTCTTTCTTTTTCCCTACTCTCCTCCCCCTTTTCCAGTTTAGCAATTCGTTCTATAAGCAATGATTTTTCTACTTCCCATTTTTGTTCTTTCTGCTTTATTTCTTCTTTTAATTCCGTTATATTTTTATTGTAAACTTCCATTCTATTTTCCAACGTTGCTAATTTATCCAAAATCCTGTCCAATTTCGCCTCCATTCCTTCTGACCCTTTTCCCTCTGCTTTTCTTTTTTTTTCCTACTTGTTCAAAATATTGCTTTAGATCGCCGCAACTGCTCGTACGCGCCCTATTGGACATTGATTCCGCGTAAATCTTTAAATTCTATTAATTATCCACGTAACGTACTTAATGAATTTTACCCCTGCTCAAAAAATTGCCTCAAGTCCCCGCAGCTGTGTGTGCGCTCCCGCGCCGTCTGCACGAATGGATCTCAGCGCTCCGGAGTGTACCACGACGCGCCGCTCTCACGCGCCACTCCCACCAGTCGCGACCGTTTTCCTTGCGCACTCTTTACTCAGCCGGGCCTGCACACGACTTTCGCCCTTATCTTCACACGTGCCCGATAATTCTAACTGCTACTTTTATTCACTCTATTGTCTTTTTTCACTTTTGTTTTTACACGACACAAAATCTGCCACACTTATAATTAATCCCCGACCCTGACTCTAATTGTTTTTGTCTTTATACCACTAAATAAATTACTCCTATACGCTGATCAACAATCACTCCAACCACAAGTTACTATGGAGTAATCCTTTCGGTATCTTATGTAAATATAATCCGACCAAAAATAAAATCATTTATTTCATTAATTTCACTTATCGGTGAAAATTTGTTTTAATATTTAGAAACAGTGTTTTCTGGACTATAACATTACCAACATTTATTAAAATCCGAGTAAAAATATATATATATTTCAAGTTTATGGCTGGCTTAATAATTGTTGCAATTTTACTTGCCGGCAAACACTTTTCTGATTTTTGTAATCAGTATGCTCCGGACTACGACATTGCCAAATTTCATTAAAATAGGAGTATAAATAAACAATGTTGAAAGATTGTTGCAGCAAATAAAATATTATTAATTATTGCAATTTTACTTGCCAGCAAACATTTTTTGATTTATGTAATCAATGTGCTCTGGACTACGATATTGCCAAATGTCATTAAAATACAAGTAAAAATAAAAATTGTTTAAACTTTATGGCTGACTTAATAATTATTGCAATTTTACTTGCCAGCAAAAACTTTTTTCGATTTTTGTAATCAGTGTGATCCGGGCTACAATATTAAGAAATTTCTTTAAAATCGGAGAATAAATAAAAAATATTGAAATTTGTTGCTGCAATTAAAATGTTGGTAATTATTGCAGTTTTACTTGCCAGCGCACACTTTTTTGATTTTTGTAATCAGTGTGCTCCGGACTACGACATTGCCAAATTTCATTAAAATCGGAGTATAAATAAACAATGTTAAAAGATTGTTGCTGTAATTAAAATGTTAGTACTTATTGCAATTTTACTTGCCAGCGAATACTTTTTTGATTTCTGTAACCAGTGTGCTCTGGACTACAACATTACCAAATTTTATTAAAATCCAAGTAAAAATAAAAATTGTTTAAACTTCATGGCTGGCTTAATAATTGTTGCAATTTTACTTGCCAGCAAAAACATTTTTGATTTTTGTAACCAGTGTGATCTGGGCTACAATATCAGCAAATTAGAGAGAATAAATAAGTTTGTTGCTGCAATTAAAATGTTAGTAATTATTGCAATTTTACTTGCCAGCGAACACTTTTTTAATTTTTGTAATCAGTGTGCTCCGGACTACGACATTGTCAAATTTTATTAAAATCGGAGTATAAATCAACAATGTTGAAAGATTGTTGCTGCAATTAAAATGTTAGTAATTATTGCAAATTCACTTGCCAGCAAAAACTTTTTGATTTCTGTAATCAGTGTGCTCTGGACTAACATTATCAAATTTTATTAAAATCCAAGTAAAAATAAAAATTGTTTAAGCTTTATGGTTGGCTTAATAAATGGTGCAATTTTACTTGCCAGCAAAAACTTTTTTGATTTTTGTAATCAGTTTGATCTGGGCTACAATATTACTAAATTTCATTAAAATCGAAGAAGTAATAAAATATATTGAAAGTTTGTTGCTGCAATTAAAATGTTAGTAATTATTGCAATTTTACTTGCTGCAAAAACTTTTTTGATTTCTGTAATCAGTGTGCTCTGGACTACAACATTACCAAATTTTATTAAAATACAAGTAAAAATAAAAATTGTTTAAGCTTTATGGTTGGCTTAATAATTGTTGCAATTTTACTTGTCCGCAAAAACTTTTTTGATTTTTGTAATCAGTGTGATCTGGGCTACAATATTACTAAATTTCATTAAAATCGAAGAATACATAAAATATATTGAAAGTTTGTTGCTGCAATTAAAATGTTAGTAATTATTGCAATTGCAATTTTACTTGCCAGCGAACACATTTTTGATTTCTGTAATCAGTGTGGTCTGGACCACAACATTACCAAATTTTATTAAAATCCAAGTAAAAATAAAAATTGTTTCAGTGTGCTCCGGACTACGACATTGCCAAATTATATTAAAATCGGAGTATAAATCAACAATGTTGAAAGATTGTTGCTTCAATTAAAATGTTAGTAATTATTGAAATTTTACTTGCCAGCGAAAACTTTTTTGATTTTTGTAATCATTGTAATCTGGGCTACAATATTACTAAATTTCATTAAAATCGAAGAATAAATAAAAAATATTGAAAGTTTGTTGCTGCAATTAAAATGTTAGTAATTATTGCAATTTTACTTGCCAGCGAACACTTTTTTGATTTCTGTAATCAGTGTGCTCTGGACTACAACATTACCAAATTTTATTAAAATCGAAGTAAAAATAAAAATTGTTTAAACTTTATGGCTGGCTTAGTAATTGTTGCAATTTTACTTGCCAGCGAAAGCTTTTTAGACTTTTGTAATCAATGTGCTCCGGGCTTAAAAGTTTGTTTCTGCTATTAAAACGTTAATACATAATTATTGCAATTTTACATGTCAGTGAAAACTTTTTTGAAATTTGTGATCAGCGAATCCAAGAGTATAAGCTAGCCAAACTTCAAAAATTTTTGAGTAAAACTAAAAAATAAATGATGAGGTAATTAAAAAAATCAATTCATTCATCGTTTTGTCTGTTGATATTAATGAATTATTTGACGGATGCATATCTGAAATGTTTGTTGTGTGTATATTTGTTAAATAAATTGAGTAACAGTTTGGAACAATTAGTTAGATTACGTAGAGAGAAGAAATTGAAGGTACTTTGCAATTACAAGACCCTTTCAGAAGGGTCGGTCATAAATCTGTCAGCGGTACGCTTTTGTTCGGTGGATTTCTGACCATTGTAGGGGTAAAAGTGTTTATCTAGCGTCAATGAATGTGCTATAACTGATCGAAAAATACTTGCCAGCGAAAATAATAATATTTTCGTAATCAGCATAAAATTTCGAGTTTAATGTGCTAATTTCATCTAAATCGGACAACATTTAAAAATCCATTGTTTTGTGGTTTTTTGTTAATAACTTTTGCAGTTTAACATATTTGAATAGAGCGTTAAATTCTACATGAAATGTATAAGTTTCATGAAAATCGGAGTTGTAATTAACCTTAATTAAGAGTAATAAAAAAATCGAATTATGCGATTTACTCATAAAGTATATATTGTATCAAATTGTGGGTAGCACTAATCTAAAGTGCAACCCTTTTTCTATTAGTGTGTGTATTTTAATTAACATCTGCTAAGTAATTATCTAGATATCGACAAACTAACATTACGAAATATACTTTATGGCTGTAAACTTTATGGCTAACTTCACAAGGGTAATGCAAACACGTTTAAATTCTAAAATTGAGAAAATGCTAAGCCCATTAACGGCCGAGCAATTGTAGAGTTAACTCTAAAAGTTAATTTTAGGTAAAATTCTGTACTTCTTTTTATGATTTCTATAAATGACTAATAAGTCATTCATAGAAATCATAAAAAGAAGTATGTATAGTATTACATACTGTGAATTTTTCTTCTAAATATACATAATGTATACGCTGTACATTTCAAGGCATTCGTCGATTTTATATAAAAACGTGCAATATGAAGTTTAGAACGAGTGTTTAGACTCCCAGACTAAGCATGAAGTAAAATTTAGAGTTTAGAAAAGCCTTAAAATTTGGTTTGGTCGTTCCGCGAAGAGGAGCGGCCAAACCAAATTTTCAGGCTTTTCTAAACTCGAAATTTTACTTCATGAGCCACGCGTATAAAACACTGAAATTGTGTGAAGTTCGAAATTCACTGAAATTATTTATTTTTTTAAATGAGTAGTATTTAAAATATTTAAATAACAAAATATTTACATTTTTCTTCATATATTTTTAAGTCAGGTCAAATAATATAATATATCAAATTAACTTATTCAGTAATTTAATTAACAAAAAATTAATAATGTTGCGTGTATGCATTAATGGCGCTTAATGGGTTAAACCAAAAGTGATTAAACTAAGTAAATAAAAATGAGCACTCTAAAAACTATTATTTAAAGAAATAAAATGTTGAAATAAAGGTAAAAAAAAATAATATCTCACTAGCGTACATAGCGGCGATCGTATAAATCGTCAAATATGTCATTACTCGCTAAATGCAATTTTAAAATAACAACAAATGTGGACTCTGCACACTCTAAGCTATTATAAAATTTAGACCCCTGATCCTGGAAGAAGTGTAGAAAATAGAAAGGGCATATCCTTTTTTTCTCACGGCGACGATGTATAAATCGTCAAATAAGTAACTTAAAAAATAACAAGAACTATATAGAGCACACTTTATACTGTTAACATGAGATGTGGTCCAAATTTAATTCATTGAGATAATAGTTTAGAGTATGCTAAGTCCATATTTGTTATAATAAAAAATCGATTTAGCGATTTAGCGAACATCATAAGTAAATTAACACCCAATAAACGTGGGTGAATTTCAATAAAATTTTAAAGACAGATATGTTTTACCCGTTCTAAGAAACGATAATAATTTCAACAACATAAGATTAATAAATCGAGTTGCCATAGACATTTTGACATTATTTATTAATAATGTCAAACTTTAAAACAAAGTTTAAAGCTTATTTAGTCTTAGTCGATTGCGCAATTTTTTGTTCAATGGGGTAGAATAATCGGTCTACGAGAAGCATAATCATCCATTTGTAATGTTGGTTATCGTATGAAACGCAATGTCGCTAGAATGTTGCTATATTGGCGAAGATGGACAGAAATAAATGAGAAATAATGACTGTTACGACCTGGATGTCAAAAAAGCAAAAATGATGTCAAGAGCATGTTCTTCGGCTGGTGGCACATGAAAGATTTTATGGTGGAGAATTTTAATTAATAATAAAAACTCCATAGAATCTGTCTATAGAAGATTTCGAATTTTTTGCCTTAAATTGTACCGACCATTACTTTCTTTAGCACTAACTCTGCAACGTCGATTTTTTTAATGTTAGTTGTTAAAATTTTAAAATGTCCCTTGTTGACGACGAACGGTGCCGAAGAGCCGCCAGCCAAAGAACACGGTCTTAATAATTATTTGTGCTTTTAGGACATCCCGATTGTAATCATCGTCGTTTCTCATGTGTTTCTGTCTATCTTCGATAGAATAGAAAAATTCTAGCGACACTGCGTTCCACACGATTACCAAAATTACAAATGGATAATACTGCTTCTCTTAGACTGATTCGCCCAACGTCACTCATTGAGCGAAAAAATTTGGAACTTCGAATATGTGATATTCTTTTACAATCGACTTAAATAATTTGAACTTTTAACTTGGTTTAAAGTGCCCAATCAAATTGTCAAAATTAAAAACTAAAGAATGTTTGTTTCATTGTATGTTGCAACTCGATTAATGAATCTAATCTTGTTGAATTTTTAATAGTTTCTTAGAGCGGGAAAAATACGTATACTGGGTGTTCATTTACTTAGGGTGGGCTATTGCTCGCCGTAATATACTTATTTTATAATTTATGGGACTGTCGCTGTGTAAGCGACTGTTATATTATTTTTTTTATCCTTACAAGAGGTGCTGGTCCAATTTTTGTTTTGTTTAAATAAAAGTTGATTTTTCCACAAATGTTTCTTATTTCTGTTAAATTTGTTCGCAAGCCTCACTTATGTGTTCACTTTTCCACAAAATGTTATTATATTATATTATTATTTGTCGTTCTTAATATTTTGTAAAAAAGTGAACAAATAAGTGAGACTTACAAACAAAGTTTAACATTTGTTGAAAAATAAGGTAGATGAAAGTTATTGTTTTCAAGTATCTAACATGGGCGAAAGTACTATGATTACACAACAAAATATTTTTTTGTAGAGGTAAATATTCCACATACTATTATTTACTTCTTCGCATTCATAAAGACTTGAAAAAATAACGCATAGGAAATTAGCAATAGATTCCTGCAATAGATTTCAAACCTCTATGCTATTAAAATGTTGCTAACATTTAATTAATAGTATTCCCAACCACAATTAATAGTATTTCCAACCACAAAAATTGAGTTTTATTCAAAGCTCGTTTTTTTTCAACTACAACAAAAATCAAAATTGAATTTGTGTTCAGTATTCCGGCACCAGATTCCCACAGACGCGTTTCGGACTTCAAGGTCCTCTTCAGTGTGGTCCCGACCCAGTGCTGAGGAATACTGAACATTTCTGACTATTTCAAGCCAATATGTGAACACTATTAATGGATTTCGATAGCTAAAGCCATCTAATGCTTCATAGTGGCATCGTCAGTGACACGAATGCACACTGAAGAGGACCTTGAAGTCCGAAACGCGTTTGTAGGTATCTGGTGCCGGAATACTGAACACAAACTCAATTTTGATATTTGTTTTCTGGTTTCACAAACAGAGTTCTGCTCGTTCGTGGACGAAACAGTGACCTGTATATGCACTTTGTGCATTCGTGTCACTGACGATGCCACTATGAAGCATTAGATGGCGTTAGATATCGAAATCCATTAATAGTTTACAACAAAAATGATAACAAATACGGACATTGCATGTTATTTAAACAATTAAAATCCCGCTCACTACCCCTAGAGCTATCGTAGAAAGAATAAATAATATTTTTCTTGCGTACACGGCGACAATCGCATAAATCGTGTAATATGTAAGTCATTATTAGCTAAGTCATATTTTAAAAATAACAACAAATTTAGACACATCACACTCTAAACTATTATTTAAACAACAAAAAATCGGACCAGCATTTGTACCGAACACACATTTTTATTTATTTTTTTAATACTAATTATTATCGGAAAATACATACATTTGCTGTTTCGATGAATATGTGGCCATTTAGAATAAGGTAGCATATAGGGTGTTGTGAGCCAACATTTAAAGGGAGATGTGTAACAGTCATGTTTGACATGTTTTAACCTAAGTTTGTATCTTTCGTGCGTATTTAGAATTATTCATGCATAATTTGAATATTTCATGTAATATAGTTATTATACAGTATGCAGACTTTGTTTAAAAAAATGTATTAAAATTACCTTATTTTTTACTTTCTACAAGTAAAATACAGAATAATCTTCTAAATGTGCATTTTCTTCCTATTTTATGACGTGCCTCAAAACTCCCAACCAATTTTAATAAACTTAAAAAATTCTTTTATACAAGCGATATAAACTGTTTAATCCGTTAAAATATTAATTAATTACCCAACCAAAAGTGTTGTTCTTAGTTGTACTACAGATTCTACCTTTTAGATGCGCAAAATATTGATTTGTATAGTTCTTTCTCAAAAACAAAACCCGTCTCAGAACTCACTCTCCCTAACTTATTTTTTATTACTCAACTAAAGTACAACCGTATTGTTATTTGTAATTGTCTGACATTAGTTTGATCACTATGCTTCAACAAACGTCAGGATGTAATTGTAATTTTTTGGCGTGTGTCTGATTTGTTTATTTAGTAGTGTTTGTCGATTTTGAGCTTTTTACACAAAACATTCAATTCAAGCAACCAACATTATTATATAACTCAAAATACTTGTATTCACTCCTATGAGTACATAGTTTTATGTTGTTACTCAAATGTTTATAATGTGTTGAATTCCTCTTGCAGGCTCTGTATTTAGTTGGGAACATGAATACTACTACTTAGATTTCACAAAACCTGTTTACCGAAGTGGAGTTACAGCCATAGTACCAGCACCAGTGTAAGTTTTGTATTTAATTAAGGACCCTTGATGCCAAAGTGTATAAGAGCCAAATTTGCCAAATTGGAATTACAAGTTTGTTGACCACTAGTTTTAATATAGAACATATATTGCAAACGTTACTGAAATTACTATCTTCAAAATCACGATCGACCCTATTTTAATACATACCACATCAGTTTCCAGGACTTTAGATTGTGTTTACCAAGTTGTTATGAATAACAAATTGATAAGTGAAATTAGAAATGAAAGGAGTCAAATTGCAGTAATCAATTTTGACAAAGCATCAGTGACATATTCATAATAATTGGCAAGAAATATTATCTGTCTTCTATAATCGTACAAAAACCATCATAAGCATCTTGAACAATAAATACAATACCGGTCATCGCTCGCTTCTCCTCCAAACAATTGTATTCGACCGGTAACAAATCCATATTGTTCTCGAAACTTAGTATACTATTGTTCCAATGGATTCGGGGTCCTTAATTTTACTATATGATAGATTTTTTAAAGTTACATCTCAGGCAAATTTGGATTGATCGCCCCGCTTCTCTACGTGACTAAGACAAATTTTCAGCCATACCGATTTTATAATAACAATGAATTTCTAAAAATTTACGAAACGCTGCAATTACAATCAGACAGACAGACGTATTTAAGAAATAATCGCACGTCCAGATTAGAAGTTTTTAAAAATTAAATAAACAAGTCATAATTTAATTAATTTCAAAATGTTTATTTGAATACATTAAAGATATATACCGATTAAATGATTACATATTATGTCCAGCATATGTCTACCTGCACATACCCTAAGAGATTTGAATTTTTTATAAAGCAATGAGATTGCTTATATTATTTATATTATATTATCAATCCCGGCATCTTCCATTTCTACCATAGTAGGCTACAAAAAGCCTAACAACGATTTATATTTTGTAAAGTATTTTTTTAATAGAAATACTTTGCTCGGTATTCAAGAATATAGGTAGATAAGGAAAATGGCAGGAACAAAAGGAAAATGGCAGGAACTTTAAACAAAAAAGTCAAGTGTTATTCAAAAACTGCGTCCTACCTGAAACACCCTATGTAATTTATTATTAAATAACTAGCAAACGGTGACTGAAAGACCTCTGTCTAAGTCAATCAAATAGAAAAAACATATATTTTTAATTTTCCAAACCAAATTTATAAATGTAAATATTTCGAGCTCGGATACTGGTTGGCACCAGCAATGGGGTCGACTGGCAGCTGCAGGCAGAGGCTACCGAGCGCGTCTCTAGGTGGTGGATAGGAGAATGACCGAGAAATCGACCAGTAGCTATCATAGGGTTGGGCAGGTGGGCTACCCCCGCATGACCGATCTAAACCAGTTGCCGCGAACCAACTCCCCTAAGCTATGGTGTAAGACATCGTGCCAATAGCTGCAAAAATGAAGTAAAATATCCAGGGGTCATACTTGATTGTACTCTAACTTCCACCTAGAGAACATTACCAAAAAGGCCATGAGAGAACTTTTGCGACCAGAAAAATGGTAGGACGCACATGGGAACTGAGATCCAGAACGACCAAATGGCTATACACCGTGGTCGTAAGACCCATAGTGACGTACGCCGCGCTTGCGTGGGGAGAAAAGACCTAAACTAAGAGCGCAGCCATAAAACTTGAGAAAGTACAAAGACAGGCATGTCTGCTGATAACTGCAGCTTCCACCACTACATCTACAGGGTGTCTACGCTAAATCGTTCGTTAAAAGTTTATGGGGTTGTCGTTGCACTAAAAATTTGAAAAAAAATCCTTGTCATATGGTTGAATCAGCTCTCCTCATGTGAAATATTTTCAACTTTATATCACTTCCGGTTCCACCGGAAGTAGCACCAAGTTTGTTATTTTAAATGGAACACTCTATATATTAGTAATTTTTTGGGTTTCTTGTTTAAATTGCAACATATTTTATTCAAACATATGTACACTTAACTCTTATAGTTTTCAAGAAAAAAATATATTTCTAAAATTCTGACCTCTAAAAGGCATTTTGAAATCTGTCTGTAACTTTTCTTAAGAATAAGATAAAAATATGGTTTATATCTCTACTTGTACCAAGAGGATGCCTCTATGAGTGAATTAATTGGAAACTGTCAATTTTCACAATAAGTGTTCTTAAAATGTCACTATCGAAGTGCCCTCTTCAATATCTAGTAATTCATTTTTTTTTAAATGAAATGACCCAATTTTTATAACATGGTCCGATTGGGGGGAAAATTTCTTACAAAAAAGTATTATAAAACTATACTCCTAAAGCAAGTAGTTTTCGAATTATTTCGAAAATTCGTTTTTCGTCGCATTTATGCAGGGAATAATGCGCGTATAAGTCGCAATTGAATTTTAGTAGGCCAGTAGTGCTTTTGTTTTGTCGCGACTGTATAGCGAAATGTCAAATTATAAAAAGAATTAGTACAAAGTTTTACAGAAATCAACAAAATGAATAATTACACAAATCAACAAATTATCAATGTATTCTTGATACATGGCAACTGCCAATTGAACAATCTTCTAAATCTTGTTTTATTCATCGGCGGCAAACGTGGATAAGTTTCATTAAATATTCTACATGTTCGAGTACCAATTCTATCGCAGTTGCCATGTATAAAGAATAAATTGATAATTTGTTGATGGGTGTATTTATTCAATTTGTTGATTTCTGTATAACTTTCTACTAATTGTTATTATTATTTGACATTTCGCATTACATAAGCCACAAAGCAAAAGCATTACTACTTGCCTACTAAAATTCAGTTGCGACTTATGCGCGCATTATTTCCTGCATAAATGCGACGACAAAACGAATCTTCGAAATAATTTAAAAACCACTTGCTTTAGGAGTATAGTTGTTAATACTCTTTTGTAGGAAATCTTCTCCCCAATAGTACCACGTGATAAAAAATGGGTCATTCCATTTAAAAAAATTGAATTACGAGATATTGAAGAGGGCACTTCGATATTGACATTTTAAGAACACTTATTGTCAAAATTGACAGTTTTCAATTCATACACTCATAGAGGCATCCTCTAGGTACAAGTAGAGATATAAATCATATTTCTATCTTATTCTTAAGAAAAGTAACAGACAGATTTCGAGATGCCTTTTAGAGGTCAGCATTTTAGAAATATTTTTTTTGCTTGAAAACTATAAGAGATAAGTGTACATATGTTCGAATAAAATATGTTGCAATTTAAACGAGGAATCCAAAAAAATACTAATATATAGGGTGATCTATTTAAAATAACAAATTTGGTGCTACTTCCGGTGGAACCGGAAGTGATATATAGTTGAAAATATTTCACATGAGGAGAACTGATTCAACCGTATGACAAGGATATTTTTCAAATTTTTGGTGCAACGGCAACCCCATAAACTTTTAACGAACGGTTTAGCGTAGACACCCTGTATAGTTAACGTATTCACTACGCAACGGTTGTTTTTAAAAAGTTTTATTTATTGAAAGAATGAAAATACAAAGAATAATTTGAATAAGTAATATGATACGAGCGCGAGCTGCCGGAATCTGACGGGAACTCGCCGTTATCTCCAGGCGCTGGGTGTTTATGAAGATGGGTAGCTGAATCAGCAAATGGGAAGGTGGCTGGTATGGTAACACCTCCCCTCCTAGATTGAAGTTCGCAACCAAGGGTGAGAACTGACGTTTTCTTGGGTTTCTCCCTGTGGCTCTTCTTGTAATGGAACGGTTGAGTTCTTAAGTCTGTAGAATCGCTTCCAAATGGTTAAAGATGCGATGATTGATAAGATTATAAAGATAAGAGTCGAATACCCTAGGTGACTCATGTGATGAGTTTTCATGGTGTTTAACTTTTCTTGTAAATTTTCCATCGACGTCTTTGTTTCATTAAACTGCTTCGTGTGTAAAGGTTAATTTCTGTCCGTCCAAATAAAATATATCCTTGAATTTTAACAATAACATTTTTAATGAAGCTTTTTCTTCGATATTTAAATTGTCTTTATTTAAAATGTTGTTTATTTCTTGTTTAAATACTTCTTTCGATGTAGTTGGTTCCTTTATTGTATGACTCAGTAAATTCTTGAACTGGAGTTAAATTTATATTGTGAGTTTTTAATGATGTTTTAATAATTTTATGGGTGATGTTGTTAATCTGTATTAAGGTTTTTCGATAATTTACTTCGACTAATGCGGGTGGTGATAAAATAAATTCCTTTTCTCCTAATTTTGTTCGTGTTTGGGGAAAATATTCAAGTCCGTATGTCATGTTATTGACTGTGTATTCAACTACTTGAGAAGTGTTTGGAAAAAGTTTAATATCGTCTAAACTGGTATAATAGGGGATTTTTACTTTCGGTGTCTTAAGTACTTCTTCAACAGTATCAATTTGTGCTGTAACTGTTTTGATTAAATCTATTTCTATAAGCACATCGTAATAATTTGAAAAATTAAAACAATATAATACGTGTTCACTTCCTTCTTTAACAATATCAGGTATTTTGACTTTAAGGGCTTTAGATCCTTCTTCTATGCCATGTGGTGTTTGAATTTTAAATTCTTCGTTGATTGCATAATTATCTTTCATTAAATTATAAATTTCTTCACTTATCAGAGATTTTGATGCACCTGTATCAAAAAAAATTTTGTAATTTTGAAATTTTAAATAAGGTAGTTGTGGGTCTAATTGGGCGTTGTATGTAATTATTTCGTGAGTAATGTTTCTTCGATTATTTAGGCGGCCATGATAAAATTTAGAGCAACATTTTGTTTTTCGGCGTTTCTCTCTTGTTTATTTGTTCTTTAAGACCCCCCTCGATTGCTAAGTGTTCACTTTCGTCGTATTCATCATTTTCGTAATTGTAATCATTACATTCCAGTTGTTGAGTACAATAATTTTCATCGTCATAAGAAAATTCATTATCATAAGATGAAATTTCTTCTTGTTTTTTAAGCATTGAATGTTGTAACCAAGGTCGTTTATTTTCACGTCGTATTGAAGATAAAGCGAGACGTTTAAAAGCTGTCGGATCAACTTCCATAGGCGTGGGTTGTTCATATCTCTGGTTCATGTACGGTCTGTGCTGTTTGTACGCTGTTTATCCTTTGAAATTATGCACACTGTGGCATTTGAAGCGATGACCACTGTTTATCGATGGTCTGATCACCTAGAATGTCGGCCTCGAATGTAGAGGGCGTCTGATCTGCGACATTGGCATTGGTGGCGATGTATTTCTTAACGTTGACCTATATAACTGGGGTCGAGATAGCGTTTTTTTTTTTTTAAAGGTCGTAATTTTCAATTTCACTTGCTAATCCTTCTGCTGTTTCTATGTCATTTGGGTTTCTTAATTTTACTTCAAGTCCTATTCGGTCATTAATCATTCCGAGTCCAAATAAGAATGTGCGAAGAGCAATTGAATTGTATTGTGCAATCTTCATTTGACGGATGTTTATGTTATTTTCTTCCAAATTAATTTTTGATAAAAGTGTGTAAAGAGTAGCTTTAATTTTAGCAGCGTATTCTTTTGAACTGTCACTTTTCGATGGTCGAATGTTGTTTAAATCGTAAGCTAGTACGTCTTCAGATTTTTTTGTCATCAAAACTGTGGACTAAAATTGCTTTGAGTTCCGGCCAGGTGATCGGCAGTCGATTTGCATCAAGGGCTTCACGGGCTTTTTCTTCGAGTTTTCCCATGAAAATCATTAGGAGTCTTCTCTACATGCGAACATCAGGTTGTTGAGGATTGAGAAATTCATCAATTAGGTATTCACAAGCTGTTACATAACTTCTTAGCGTTGATTTGTCACCAAAGAAAGTTGGGATTAAATTTTGATCGACGGGTTTGATTTCTTTCGCCATGTTTTCGTCTGCCTCTTCAATTTCTTGAACGGCCTCTAATATCGCGTTGAGACTGAAACGGTCAATTTTGGAAACGTTCGTTTTTGACAGGAGTGGGATGGCAAATTTTTTTTAAAAGGTACTTACAGTATGATTATTATGTGTTTCATAGCCACCATTGACTAGTGTGCTCATCACATAATGAAATCGGGACACAACAAAGGACCAATTAGCATTATAACGAACAGCCAGGCAGCCCTAAAAGCGCTAGCCTCGCCGATGGTGCAGTCCAGGCTGGTTATGAATTGCTTCGTGCGTTGCCTTTTATAGTCTTTGCATGTACACAGTAGGTGTTGGGGAGTTTCCTCCTCTTCCAAACACCCACGACATAGCACGGTGTGTCAGCCCGAGCTCCCGGGGTCCACTGGCGGTTTTTGGACCAAAATTTAAAACTGAAAATTTGAAAAAATGAATTAAGGCAATGTATTAAGGACATTTTAAAACCCATAAAATTAAAACTTCAGATTTTTTGATAAACTCCATGAGGCAATCTCAAAGTTGGAACAATTTTGAGTTTTACAATAGAGGTAACTTGGCAGATTTTTACAGCTCGCTTCACCAGAAGATAGTCGGGGGGCGGGAGGGTCGGCGGACTTTTAGAGCTCGCTTCGCGAAAAGATGGTAGGGAGGCGGGAGCGTCCGGGGACTTCTGCGAAGCTCGCTTCGCGAGAAGCTTCGCATTAAAGGTAGTTCGGCGGACTTTTATAGCTCTCTTCCCGATAGTCGGGGGGCGAGAGGGCCCAGGGACTTCTGCAAAACTCGCTTCGCGAGAAGCTTAGCAATCGACATAGCCCGAGGGATTTTTATTAGGGCTCGGCGTATACTCCGTTTTTCGTATAAACGTTTAGACGTATAAACGTTTGCCGTTTATTTTTTACGAATAAAACACGTTTACTTAATAAACGTTTACAACACGTTTCGCCTAATAAACGTTTACAACACGTTTAGCTTAATAAACGTTTACAAAACGTTTAGCCTAATAAACGTTTACAACACGTTTAGTTTAATAAACGTTTACAACACATAAACTTTAAACGATTTCCGATATTTCGGACGGTTTCCGACAAGCTATTTATTTATGAATAATAGTTATTTATTTATTTTTTTCGCTACCGGAAATATAATGCTTAAAAAAGATCAGAAAATATTGTAAGACACGGTTTGTGACATTTGCGATAAAAATTTTCATGCACCAAATAAATCTCATTATATATCCAATGTTCTAGTCTATTCTATGCTGTTCCATCGTACAGTAGAAACCGTGAGCTCCGTTTAAATAAAATCGCTGACGCTGGAATAGCACAATCCAGTACAAGCCACAAGAGCGATTTTAATTACTAATATATTACGCACAGTCAGCATCTAATTTTATTGCCATCCCTACTACCCTGCTTGACAAATGAGTAACGCTACCCGCGGTCACTGTTTTTGACTATCTGTTCCGTTCTCTGTTCTGTTATTCGCGGCGCATATTTGAGTAAACAAACGTAAGTGATACAATGAGTCGAAGACAACAAATAAATGTTTCAAGAAGCTGGGTTTGGCAATACGCTGAACGAAAAGATGAAACTGCACATTGTCTACTTTGTGATGAAGGAGTTAATAACGTGTTCAGTGCTCGAGGTGGTTCCACGGGAAGTATTGGCAACCACCTTAAAAACATTCACGGTAAATTTCCAATACCCGCCGTTATTCATGAAGCATGGTAAGTGAATCATATTATTTAGTTTATATTGCAATATAAATGATACTCTTTTGAAAGTATCTATGCTCTGTTGACAAAGAAGATTCAGTCGGAGTAAACACAATCTCGTAAACGATGCGATTGCACATGGCCGCCGCGCGGGACCACTTACAATTTACAATCGGCATTTGCAAAACTCGCGCCGCGCTCGGGCACCAGTGGCGTAACCAGACGGTTTGGCGCCGGTGTGCAAGTATATACTAAAATATTCTGAAGATATCAGTGAATTAAAATCAAGTAATGGAAGACCATTTAGGCGGATTTGGCTCATCTTATTTCGCAGAAAGTTTTTAATAATCTTTAATTTAGAATGAAGTAGCGGAAGCTTCAGTGACGGCTAATGTAAAAAATAGGAATAAATGAATCAATTTAAGGGAAATTTTTCTGCCAATTCGTTCACAGATAAGCAAGATTTATTACTAGTCATACAGGGTCCTGCATTTCACCTCCCGTATATTATAGCTCAGTTATTAATTAAATTAGAATTTTGATATTATTCAGACTTAACTTCATCCTAGGGCGTATTTCAGGAAAATATGTTTGATTATATCCCAAAAAAGTGTGACGTCATGATGATATATCTTTTTAAATTACATGCTGTATATTTTCTTGCTTAATTGGATGCCTACATACCTTTTTTGGATGCCTACATACCTCTGAAATTGTATTTAAATCGGTTCAGTGATATCACCAAAAAAATATAAAGACTAAAAAAATCAGTTTGCACCATAAAATTAATAAAACATAAACATAGCACCTCAATATTAAAATTATACAAGGTACTTGTTAAATAAGCTCTGACAGTCTCGTTGACCAAGTTGAATTGATATGAAGTATACTGGGTGCCCAAAATTTAGTGTTCAACTTTTAAAACTTTAAAGCACTTTATTTTTCTTATTTTAAATTGGGGCCCCTGTATATTTTTATGTCATTCCATGCGGAATTAAAAGACAAACATTTTTTTCTAATTACAACTCTCACACAATTTCTAACATATTAAAAGTTATTGCAGAAAACTCGATTTATCAACTATAGGATATAAATTAAGTCTGAAAAATATCAAAATCCTAATTTAATTAGTAACTGAGCTATAGAATACCGGAAGTAAATTGCAGGACCCTGTATACGAAGATCGAAATTGTACCATTTGCGATAATAATTGACATCTAGATCAGTTTAATTTGTTGTTAGTTAGTTGTAATTTGGCACTCTCTATGATTTCGGTATCTGAGGCACCATGAGAAATTTGGGATTTAAAATTATAATTTAGAAAAACATTCTTGAATCCCAAATAGCGCGAATGAAACTGATTTATTATAATATCAATGACCGCGTTAAATAGAGATTCAATACCTCAAGATGTTGCTTCGTTTCCCGCTTCATCACGCATATTAAAATAGTTTTTTCACAGTTCTGCTATTTCAGAGGAAACCGATTTTAATTATTCTGGCTTCTCCATCATATGGCAGTTCTCAGTTTGAAGAAGTTCGATAAAATATTGATTTTGTTTAGGATTTTACCAAAAAATATAAACAATATTTATTTTTTGTAGGTCTGCATCTGACTTTTTAGTTTTATTACGGTTCTCAGTACAATTGCACATTGAGCATCTAAATAGTTGTAGTGGATGGCAAACAAGGTATCAAAGCGCGATGACCAATGAGTGGGTCTAAGTTTTCTCAGCATAATGAGATTCACGCATTGTCAAAAAAGCATAAACTTTTCTAATAATATCTAGAAATGATGATGGCGCTTATACTACTTTGACAGCGTCATTTATGGAAACCAGTAAAAACTTTCTCCATTTTAAAATGTGTCATCTGGTTATCACCTTTTGCTACTTTTGCATACCGCAAAACTAAACTGATCTGGTCGCCCTTCGTTATATCCCGAGTTGTACCTTAAATATAACCGAATAAAATGGCGCTTAAGTAAATTAAGAGGACTAAATATAGCCTGAATATATAAAAATATAACCTGTTCGTAAATCTGCAAAATTAAGTCTTATTACGACTATAAACAAATAACTTATTAAAACAACTACTTCACTAGCTAGTACCACGCCGGATATTGAATGATACAAAATAAATTTGCACGTTATTGCTAGTACTACTAGAAAAATAACATTAGTTTAAGGCCGTTTATTTCTACATGAAGGACACGTGAATATTAGAAAACTTAATTTTTAAAACTTTATACTGTAAAAGTTAAATGTAAAAATATGCTATCTGCAGACGCATTTCAAGATTTAGCTCTCATCACTGATGATCACGCGGCTGTCACGCAACTGGCGTTATTTACACCGACTGCATCGCGTCCATCAACAGACTATAAAGAGATGAAAACTGAACCGGCCATTTTACGCTGTCTTTGATATTTTTGGCGTAAAAAACTCAAGCACATTTGACTTTAGCATGCTGGGTTTTGGTTGCCAATAAATTTAAATCATGATTTCTAATGCTAGAATACTCTATTGCTGTTTCAGTGAAACTATTAGAGATGGTACAGAAGAAGATGTGCATAATATGACTGCAGATTTTGATTTTAACGGGGAAAATGTATCAGTCTCTACTGTGTCACTACCACTACTATCTCCTGAAAACGTTTCAACGCAAGCTTCAGAGAGCTCCATATCTCTCCTACGTGGGCGAACGAGCAAACGTATTCGTCGTTTGCCAGGTTCAGCTTCAGGCTCAAATTTAGGAGACCATCGGCAGTGCAGTCCAAATAGATCGGAGTTCATTCATAAATCACTTACAAAAATGATTGCGATGTCGCAACTGCCACTATCTTTCGTCTCCAGTCCAGGCTTTGTTCAGTTTATGGCAGCGGTAGAACCTCAGTATAAGCCCATCAAGGAAGGTGTTCTGAAAAAAAGGCTTCAGATGCTAACTGATGAAGTGAAACAAAAAATAAAGGACCAGCTAATTGAGGCAACCTCTGTTTCCTGCACATCAGACTGTTGGACGTCGAGAACACAGCAGCCATATCTAACATTGGATGTTCGTTTTATAGATAAGCATTGGGAAACCAGAGCATACACTCTTACGACTCAGGCCATGGATGAACGCCATACTGCTGAAAACCTATGTAAAGTCATGGGTAATATTTTACAAGACTGGCAAATTCAACACAAAACCATCGCAATTGTAACAGACAATGCTTTAAACGCCGTCAAGGCTGTAAGTTTGATGAGTATGATCGAAGAGCATTCTGGTCTCACGTGTGCTGCACATACTTTGCAACTCGTCGCTAACAAAGTACTGGAGCATGCATCCGTTATTGATATTTGCAACAAAAGTAGAAAATTAGTGGCACACTTTCACCATTCAAGTGTTGCTACCATGGCTTTAGAAAACAAGCAAGTTCAGCTGGGATTGGAGAAAAAGAAACTCATCCAGAGTGTAAAGACACGGTGGAACTCAACATTTGAAATGTTTGAGCGCTTGCTCCTAAACAGGCTTCCAGTTTCAAATGTTCTTGCAGATCGGAGCATCACCACGAATGTAACAGCTTTTAAATTTGAAATGACTGAAAAAGAATGGTCTGACGTCGAAGAGCTAATAGTTCTGCTTAAGCCGCTACAAATGGCAACTACGGTCTTCTGCGGAGAAAAACAATCACCGGTGTCAATGGTTCGACCGGTTATTTCCAAAATAGTAAAAAAACACATGCTACCTAAACATAGCGATTCTATTATAACTTCAGAATTAAAACAACTTGTGGCTGAAGAATTAAGAAAGCGTTTCAAAGTGGACATGGATTTTTCTAATGAAATAGACTCGATTATGTCTCGTCTTATTGCTTCGTTTCTAGATCCACGCTACAAAGACCTCGAAGATGAGGCTTTAGAAGTTAGGGAAATAGTAAAAAACGCCGCCCTACAAAAACTAAACAGTACAGGAAATGTCGAGACCACTCAGTCACAGAGTGAAAAAAGAGTCAGCAACCAAGCACTGGCATATCTGTATGATGAAGAAAGTACGTCATTAAATGACGTGCAAACACAATTTTATGGGTACTTGGCTGAGCCTCAGCTTAAATTTGATCTAAATCCATGGGATTGGTGGAAAATTCGAGAAAACAAATATCCGTCCCTGTCTGCTATTGCCAAGCGATATCTATGTATACCGGCTACGTCAGCTAGTTCGGAGCGTACATTTTCAACGGCAGGAAATATAGTGACCCCTAAACGTAACTGCTTAAAGCCTTCAAATGTAAACATGCTTGTTTTCCTGTATCAAAATCGTAATTTATTTACGTAAACTCTAAAAGAAAATTCATTAAGCTGATTTTGTCTACTTAATAAATATTTAAAATTCTTATTATTTTATTTATTAATATATAATCGCCACGATCCCTATTATCCGTTTTAAAAATTCTGGTCCTGTGTTTGGCAGGGAGTAGGAAGCAGAATGAGCGGCCAAAAATTAAAAAAAAAACACACTTTACCTATTGGGCACATGTTAACAACATACTAAAGTTTCAATATTAATGGGCAACTTATTCAATAGTTTAAAAATGTATGCGGAAAGGCCGTTTTTCTAAATTTTGAAGCGTTACCTGCTTGTAACTTTTTTATTGTGTCATAAAATACATTACAAATAAAAAGATGTGTAGAGGAATGAAATAGCTTTCGGATAATGTACTTATTTTGGCTTAATTATTTTGATTTTATTTAATATTAATATTTTTATGTAGACGTGTAACCTCATTTAATAAGATGTAGGGAGTTCAAGTTTTTCTTAAATTACGAAATATGTTAAATTACAAAATTAATACATAATGCTTTTTGAACAAACCACTTCGTACATTAACAAAATTTAAACAATTGCTGGAGAGATGCAGTGAAGGTTAATAGAAGATTCAGAATGCAGCGCTTGTACGTTTACGCTACAAAGCGGCTTTTACATTTGCCGCTATCCGAAGGTGTACATGATTTCAAAGAATAAACAAATTCCAGGCTTCATTTTGATAAATTTTATTTATTAGAAACTATCATAAAGTTAATGATGGGTAAAAATTTAAACTGCTGCGGTTTAGCTGTGCAACAGGTAAATCCTAGTTCCCTAATTGAAGCATCACTATTAAATTTTTCAACACACTACTTAAAGTCACGTTCATTATTACTTGTATAAAATTCAGTTTCTATTTTCGACATTATAGAATAGATTATTTACAAATCATCTGTTTGATACCCGCAAGGCTAGAATATCGTGTGGTACTGACAACTTACAAATACAAACCAATTAGCGCACGGCAAACAATAGTACATTGTACAACGAGCATATAACGATAGCTATTAATCACGCGAACGATGTTTGCGAAACAAGCCGCTAAGCGAGTGAAGCAAGTCGTTCGAGTGATTAATAGCCATTATATGCGAGTTGTACACTATACTTTGTTCATGAAAATCCATGAGTCGTGAGTGAGTCTTGAGTCGTAAGTCGTGACTCTGACAGAGTCTGAGTCTGAGTCATATGTCATTTGTCACATGTCACTTTTCACATGTCACTTGTCATATGTCACTGGTCATATGTCACTTGTCATATGTTACTTGCCATATGCCACTTATCATATGTCACTTGTAATATGTGACTTCTCATATGTCACTTGTCATATGCCACTTATCATGTCATTTGCCATATGTCACTTGTCATATGTCACTTGTCATAAATTACTTGACATATGTCACATGCCTTATGTCATGTCATATGTCATATGTAACGTGTCATATCTGACATGTCACATGTCAAATGTCACATGTCAAATGTCACATGTTACATGCCAAATGTCAAATGTCAAATGGCAAATGTCACATATCACATGTCACATGTCAAATGACACATGTCAAATGTCACATGTCACACATCAAATGTCAAATGTCACATGTGAAATGTCACATGTCATATGTCACATGTCACATATCACATATCTCATGTCAAATGTCACATGTCATATGTCTTAAGTCGTAGTCGTGATCCTATAATATGTACGAGTTGAACACTATACTTTGTTCATGACAACATAACACAATATTTATTAAGAAAATGAAAATGAATTAGCGTGATTAATAGCCATATTAATCACTCAAATTAGTGATTAATGAAATGAGTGATAAATGCATCCCATTAATGTTACCTTTAAGCGTAAATAATGCACATATTAAACGATTTTCGTGAACAAAATAATTTGAACGCATTTACGATCTAAACGAACACGAATCGCATTTACAACCGACGCGATGTACGATAGCTCTATACATTTCCTTTTTTTATAAATATGCGTCGCCCCGCCGCGTCGCCCGCTTTTTTGATTCATACAAGACAGCATAAAACTTGCTTTAAATGAAATTACAGCTAGACTCGGCAATCGTGAATAAGCCAAAACAATCGCATGACGAGCGTCAGGTAGCAAATGTACACAAAGGGTTAAAACACATTACACAGAAATGAATATTGTTCATATTTATTGTTGATTTATTCTGTTTGGACAAACAGTTTTCGTTTTATGAACGTTTAAAGACGGGGGCCAGAAATCTTGAAACGGATAGTAGAAACGAATTACCTGTTGCTTGTGCATGCACACACTGCGTTTATATATGTAAACGACCCTTAAAACCGATATTTGCTGGATGGGTTTTACGTTTCTATATTAAACGATTTTCTTCAAAACGTTTAAACGAAGAAAACAGTTTAAACGCAAATATCCGTTTAAACATCAACACGGGTAAACGAAGAAAACACGTTTAAACGCAAATATCCGTTTAAACGCAAACACGTGTAAACATAAATATCCGTTTAAACGCGCATATCCGTTTAGACGTTTAAAAACCGCTGGCTTACTAAGAACACGTTTATCCGTGTACACGTCTAAACGTATAATAACGAGCCCTAATTTTTATAGCTCCGGGGACTTCTGCGAAACTCGCTTCGCGAGAAGCTTCGCAATAGAGGTAGCTCGGGGGACTTATATAGCTCGCTTCGCGAGAAGATAGTCGGGGGGCGGGAGGGTCCGGGGACTTCTGCGAAAGTCGCTTCGCGAGAAGCTTCGCAATCGAGATTATGCTATAATTTGTAGGTCCCACGTCAAAGTACAATAGTGCGGAACTTTAATTTAAAGGAGCTGTTTTCTTTATTATTTATTGGTTATAAGTAATAATTTGTCGGTTTGATGATAAGGAAAAAGTACGAAACTCACACATTATAAAGGCATAATTTAAAATATGTATGTACCTAATTAATTGATATATATTTATATTCAAACGAATATCGTAAAAAATATCATTGATCAACATCGATTGACTATTGAAATATGTATGTACTTATTGGCACAAATTGACAGTTTTGACATTAGTTGACATGTTAATAAATGTCATAAGTTGACGTCGACTGATGTTAGTTGTCGTTTTGTGTATTATTTAAATAAAAATGTTTATACACATATTTTTTCATAAATAAATTATAGTTTTTTATACAAATTGTCATATTTAGACAAACATTTAAATTTGCAGTAAATTACCTTGACATTTTTTTATAAATAATACGTAAATCATATTTATATTGAAAAATTGACATGAACAAAGTTTGGAGGTTTGCTTTTTTTGAAAAAAATGAATGAAGCAAAGTTTAAAGTAAATTATTTTATTATATCATGAACAAAGCATAAATTATGTTTTTATTAAAAAATGTTCTTTAAGTTCAATTTGACGATAAATTGTACCCTATCATAAACAAAAAAACAAATCAGATTTCATCAAAAAATTGGCATAATGTTAAATCTGACAATCTCGTATTTTTGAAAAAAAAAAAATACTAATTTTAGTAAATTGCTTTGATATTCTATTGTAAACAAAAAATAAATCATGTTTTAATCGAAAAATTATCATGAAGTTAAATTTGACGATTTGCCATTTTTGAAACAAAATAACAATTTTTAGTAGATTACCTCGATAAATCATGGAATTTTTAGTAAATTGCTTTGATATTCTATCATAAACTAAAAATAAATCATGTTTTTATGAAATTAAATTTGAGAATTTGCTATTTTGGTATGCACTTTTTTTTAATATGGATAATTTTCAGCATATTTATATAATAATTAAATGTTAAAAAGGAAAAGAAATGGCTACTATTAGAATTTTTATAAATTGTCATTTTAAGGCATTACGTTTAAGTTAAATGTATCATTATAAATTGTTATAACTTAATGGTTTTAATATAAATTTTTTATCAATTTCTACAATAAAATGTACGCCACTGGTAAAAGGCATTATTTTTTAACTTTGTCGCTCAAAAAAATACTTCCTGTTGTCAAAAAAAAAAAAATTAGCATACATGTTACAGCAAAAAAAAAGGTTTTCTTTTAAATCGAAAGGTGTAGATCAAAATTTTACATTGAAACCTGTATAAGTCTAACTTACTCCCACTCACGTGTTTCCCACCCTTGAAAATCGTAAATTTCAAAATCAGGGAAAAACCAAAAAACACTTATATCTACCGTTCAAATTGAGCTAGCTGGATGAAATGTTTACGGTTTATAGAGATTGGTATTCAATTAGTTAGTCTTGTTATTTTGCTACTATTAAGAGTAGAGCTAAATAATATAAATTATTTTCTGAATCCGTTTTGTGGTGAAAAAAACCTGTTTGAAAAATTCATAACTCTAGTTGATGATGAGCTAGGGCAATACATTTTTTAAAGTTTGTAGAGCTTTTATCTTCTATCTTTTAGTTTTAATCTTATTGTTTCACTGTAATTAGGAGAAGAGTGGGGATTTTTTAATTGGTACCTGGAGCCAACGTTTTAGCAAAAATGCGATAAAACTACTTTTTGAAAAATCATATCACCGTTCGGTATTGAGTTGGAGCGATGCAATTTTAACAGTTCGTACACTTTTTTGTCATCTATTTTTTGGTTTTACTTTTGTTGTTTCACTGTAATTAGAAAAGAAGTGGGCATTTTTTAATTGGTAGCAGGAGCCAAAATATTAGTAAAAATAGGGTAAAACGACTTTTTGAAAAATCATATCTCCGTTTGATATTGAGCTGGAGCGGTCAAATTTTAACAGTTTGTAGATATATTTGTCGTCTATTTTTAAGTTTTTGTCTTGTTATTTCAATATATTTAGAAGAGGCATGGGGAATTTTCAATTAGTACCAGGACCCGCAATTTTAGCAAAAATTGGGGAAAACAACTTATTGAAAAATCATATCTCTATTGAGTTTGTAACGGGTTAAAATTGACTGAACTCACAAAGCTACTATTCGTTATTTTATTGCAAGCCGAGGGGTTGTTAGGTCTTAATTTATTTCTTAGGAATAAGCAGCTGATTGCGCGGAGAGGTTAGCAGCCGCCTAACTCACGCCGGTCGAGTTTTACACGCACACAAATACACCGTAGGAAGGTCACGTATTGTTGTATGTCCGCACATTTCTTTTATCGCCGTTGCTGGGTTGAAAGGGAAATTAACACTTTTCATCCACTAATTATTCTTCTTCTTCTTCTTTCTTGTTTAATGGCCTTGGCAACTGGGCCCTTTCGACCAGTCTCTGCTATTACATTTTAAGTGATTTATGTAATTTATTGGATTAGGAAGGTCATTAGTTGGTTAACATATAACAAACACTAGAAGAGAAAAGAATCATAGATATATATTATTTTCCAACATAAACTTATGTAGGATTAGGAAAGCTTTTATTGAACAGGATGAAATAACATAGTAGACATTGATTGGTGATTTAGAAAGAGTTGAAGAGAGAGAGTGATATAGAGCAATACATTTAGCATAATATTTGTTACAATCAAAGAATAGATGGTTGAGGTCTCCAACCTCACCACATTCACACAAAGGAGATGAAATTTGTTTAATACGAAATAAATGTGATGGAGCAGAATGATGACCCAGTCTAATTCTTATCAAAGATGTTATAAATCTTCTACCCAGTACTTTACTGTCAAAAAACCAAGGACTAGCAGGTATAATTGGTTGTATATTATAATATTTTACATGAGATGAATTTGTAGTCCATTGATACTGCCATTGTGCCTTCATACTATCATTGAACACCTTATTATAGTCCTTATAAGGAGCTGGAATATTAGGATAAAAAGATAATCGACCCCTCTTTGCTGCCTTATCTGCAATTTCGTTACCAGAAATCCCTACGTGGCTCGGAATCCAACACAATATTATTTCTGAATTTTGTTTTTCGGACAGAGTATAATACAAATGTCTGATTTGAGCTTCTACTTGTGATATATTTTGAGAGGGTCTGGACTGATCTAACAGTTCCAAGGCACTTGATTGCTCTATATATTTTATAATGTAAAAGTAGAAATAAACACACCTTAATCGCATATAGTTCAGCTGTAAAAACTGAACATATATCAGGAATTCTTTTAGTCATTGTTATTGGATTTGTTATATGTACTGCATATGAACAGTATAGAGGATCATATGATTTAGAACCATCAGTGTAGCAAAAAGTGTAGTTTGGCCATTTTTCAGTGATTGTTGCTAAGAACTGGAGATTAGTACTGGTGGTAGATAATGTAACGTTTTTGGTGAAACCTAGGTTAAATTTAATTTTGATTGGATAAAGATATTCTGGGTAAGGAAAACTATAACAAGGCAGATGATCATTTTTTTCCAAGTTAAGGCAGGATATAAGTTGAAAATCTTTCATCATTAGTGACATTTTTTTATTCTTCCTTATTATATTTTTTCCCAAGTCTTTAAATGATTTTAAAAGAAATCTGTTGTTAACGGATATAGTTTTAGAAAAATATTTTCTTGCCATTAAAGATAGCCTTAGTGAAATCGGAGGTATCCCGCTCTCAACTTCCACTCCTCGAGAAGGAGATGATCCCATTGCTCCAGTTATAGTTTTTAAACATTTTAGTTGAAGTCTATCTATTTGTGTAAATAGCTTTTTTGAGATAGGGGACAAAGCAAATAAACCATACTCAATTCTAGATCTTATGAATGACTTATAGAATATCAAAAGTGTGTACGGATCCGAACCCCACCATGTATATGCTAATGATTTAATAATATTATGCAGTTTAAATACAGAAGAACCTAATTCTTTTATGTGTACCATCCAAGTCAACCGGGGGTCAAAGTGTATTCCTAGATATTTTATCGAGGGTACTTTAGGTATTGGTACCCCATTGTATATAAGATTTAGGTTTAACAATTTTCTTTTTCTTGTAAAAATTATGTTCTGTGATTTAGAGGGAGACAATGACAGTTGATTTTCATATAACCAATCTGATAATTCCATCAATGCACCATTCAGTTTATTATACAAAGCTTGTATATTTCCACCCGATGTATACATAATCAAATCATCAGCATATTGTATTATATTGCAATATGGATAAAGTAAGTTTTGTAAGGAGTACGTATAAAGATTATATAAAATTGGACTTAGTATTGACCCTTGTGGCAATCCAATAAAAGAATATCTTGGGTTTGTATAAGATAAGTCTGACTTAAGGTACAGTATTTTGTGTTGGATTAGTTCCCATATGATCTTGATTATTTTAGTGTTTAAACCGAGATGAAATAGTTTTGAGATCAAGATTGATGGAACTACTGAGTCGAAAGCTGCTGATATATCAACTAGTTGAGCAGCTGTAGATTGTCCGAGTGTAAGTGCAGATTGAATGTCTGTGGTTAATTTAGTTATACAATCCACTGTGCACTTTCCTCTTCGGAAGCCAAACTGTGAGTCCGGAAGTATATTATTTTTTTCAGCCCACCAGTCTAGTCTAGATTTAATAATTTTCTCAAAAGTTTTCCTGACACAGGAAGTCAATGCAATTGGTCGAAAACTGGAGGGAGAGTTAGGAGGTTTGTTAGGTTTTGTAATAGGGCATATTATTTGTTCCTTCCATGTTTTAGGTATTATTCCAGTATTAAATATATTATTAAATTCCTTCAACAGATGATATTTTCCAGATAAAGGGAGATTGGAAATCATAGAATATGACACTCTATCCTTTCCTGGAGATGAGTCTTTTGTATTTTTGAGGGCATAGTTAAGTTCTGCAAATGTAATATCTGAAGAAAGATAAGATACTGAGGGTTCATTAAATGTGAACTCATATTGTGGTTCAACAAAAGAGGGTGTTACTGATGTTAAGGAAGTTCTTCTTGATAAAGTTTTACAAAAAGCTTTAAAAGAATCTTTCTTTTTTTTATTGAATAATTTTTTTGCTGATGCTATTGCCTTTTTTGCTTCTATGTAGTAGTGCATTGTACCTATTTGATAATATTTCTTTATGGCATTTTTCCTAAGTATCTTTGCATTATAACAATCTGAATCCCACCATGGACATGGTGATTTATAATATGAGTTAGAGAAGTTCTGAATCCATTTATCAGCAGAGTGATTCATTATATCGATCAGTTCTGAGTATGACAAAAAGTCATCAACAGAACTCTCAACTTCATTAGAGTAATTAGGCCAGTCTGCTTGCTTGAACTTTCTTTTTGAATTAACACTTATAGGATTATTTTGGTATTGATTATTTCCCGTATACATTATTTATAATTGGAAAATGATCACTTCCATAAGTGTTGTCTAAGGTTGAGGAGTCCATCAGTGGTCCTAAAGTAGGGGAAGTTATAACCAAATCAATTATACTGTTTGTTATTGATATAGGGTTGAATCTTGTAGGCTTACCATCATTTAAGATTAAAAGATTATTATTTTCTCTGCAAGCGGCCAGGATTTTACCCCCGGAGTTACTAAATTTTCCATTTACCACTGATAGGTGGCAATTAAAGTCTCCCAACAAAATGAAGTCAGAGTCAATTGAAAATAGATATTGCCAACATGTGTCTGAAATTGTAGTGGATGGGGGTACATATCCAGAAATCAATGTGAATGATTGTAGTTTGACAGCGATGAATTGAGCTTGCTCTGGAATGTTAGCATTATCCAGGGAAGTAATAGAAAATGATATAGTTGGTTTTATTAAACAAGCTACTCCTCCTTTACCATCAAAGCGAGAGGCTATAATTGGTATAAAATTTTTGATTTTAATACTTTTGTTGGCTTTTAGCCAAGTCTCTGATAAACAGATTATATCTGGAGAAAAGTTTTCAAATAGGTCTAAAAGATTTGCACGATTGGCTTGATAACTTCTAAGGTTCCATTGCAAGATCCTCATCGCTGTGCTGTCCATGAGATAAGTTTGCTATTTGTGTGGTTAAGGGACGATTATTACTCAGAGTGTCGACTTCGATAAATTTAGATATTATTTCTATGAAGGATGCTGGATTAATTTCATATAATTTTTCAATAAGTTCTTCTAGTTGACCTTGATCACAGTCAATTACTGATTGTTGTGAAATATTGTCAAGTTCCTTATAACATAATTTTTTTGGGATAGGAGAGAGGGTTTTTGGGTATAAAATTTCATGATGCATTTTTTATGTCTCTGGATCTATGCCCTCACTTATACTTCTTTTATTTGTCTTAGCTACCTTTGCAACCGATACATAAGAGGAACCAATAGATGATGTTTTTGAGAAAGTGAAGCCAGACGTAGTCGGTGCATTTGAATCTAAATAAGGAAAATTCCTGGGAAGAAGAGATGTTGGATTTTTTATTTCTGTTAATAAATTAGAAGCATAATTTTTTGGGAAAATACTATTTGCTTCTGTAAATGAGACATTATGTATAGACATGTATTCTTTGATTTTTTTTTGTCTCGCATGTTCTGGGCATATTCTATCTTTTGATAATGCGTTTGGTTTGGCTGAAAAATGTGCGCCTTTACAGTGCAAGCATATTGGGACACTCCTTGGACAGTGTTCTGTGTTATGTTCATTAGAAGCACATTTACTGCATTTAGTTTTTGTTGATTTGCATAGGTTTTTTGTATGGCCAAAGAGTAAACAACTATGGCACTGTGTAACAGGAAAAATGTATAATTCAGGTTTTTTGTTAGTGCAGAACAATTTAACATTTGTCGGTAAATATGAGAGCCTGAATGTTACATTAATAGAATAAGTATTTATGTATGTAGGATCTCCATCAGTAATTATTTTTCTTTTCCACCTTTTAACCTGGATAGCTTTAAATTCATTAAGATCGTTTATACTAGACAAAATGTCTTCTTCAGAAAAGGAGGGATCAACATCTCTTATTATCCCTTTTGTGGTTACTGTATGATTAGGTATGAAGGCCTTTAGGTTATTTTTATCTAGGAAGTCGGTTGACTGGATCAATTTATTGGCCTCAATGTAATTATTAAACACCACGCCTACCCGATTACGACCTCTTCTTGATGCTGTGACTTTAAAACCTTTTTTAGACAATAAGTTTCCAATTACCATCTCATAGATGGATGGAACACTATTTTCATCATTATTTATAGGTTTTTTTTCAATGTAAACCAGATATGGGCTTCTATCTGTTTTTGTAAAGAATTGTATTTCGTTTTGTTTAATATCGGGAGGTTTCGGGTCCGGGGGGGTGCTCCCCCCGGAACATGTGCTCATGTTTTAAGGTTAAATACTATTTAATTTGATGAGTATTGGATAATACTTATTAATAAATGAAATTAAACGATTATGTACTAATTAAACTAAATATTTGCTCTACTGTCAGTAACTAAAGTGAAAATTAATAAATTCTTACGCTCACAACGACACAGGGATACAGTCACGGTGAAGGATTCAGCACGACTCAAATATGAATTCTTTCAAGCGCCGAGTTGTTTTCGTCGAGTTTTCCACTAATTATTGTTTACTGTTTTGACATATTGGAGCGTTGACGTTTATGTTTGACAGCGTGATGCCAACCGCTAGAAGTTTTCGAAAAACAAATGTTGCCAACTGTGTATCAGTGAACTTCTCTGTCTAGTGGACGATTTGAGCGTGGTTTATGCAGCGATTTTCGGAGTCGTTTTCTATTTCCAGTAATTTTCACGAGCAGTTTGAGTATACAGAGTGCCGTGAGTTCTATTTTCGTATTTGTATTTGCCGGTATTAATTGTGTGAGGGTGACTCGTAATTTCACTACGCCACTGGGTTCATGCTTAAGTAAGGGCGCGTGAATCCTTACGTTTCATTGGTGCAAAGTTTAAATTGAGACGTAATAATTTCCGTTGTAAGCTTTTTATATATTCCCGTTGGGAAATATCTTTTTTTGGTGACACTTTTTACTTTGAGCGTTGCACAGAGTGACGGTGCGTAAAAGAAGCTAATAGATTGCAGTGATAGTGTGCAAACGAGTATTCGGATGTTCTATTTGCTTTAATAATCAGTTGTGCGGTGGTGAAGTTTACTCAGAGCGAGAGGGACGTTTGGAAGCCGACAATTGAACGTTGAAAGACGAAGCCAAGCACACCGTGCTCGAGGCATTTATTTTAAGCGATCGAGTGTTACCGGCGTTTTACCGCAAACGCCGGAACTTCGATTTAATCAGCGTAATTTAATAATTTTTCGGGCAACATAATTTTTGATTAATTTTTTTTACAGCGGCACCCATTTAAATCATAATATTTATAAAATGAGTAAAGTCCGTATTACATACATTGAAAGTTGAATTTGTACATTTTGTATATTTTAATTTTAAGTTTACATAGGTTTTCTTTTTTTCTTATGATTAGTAGGTTTTTCCCCATGTACAACTTGCACTCGCGTTAAACGCTCAATAATCCGCACGTTACGCCCACAACACTGTACCCGAAATTTTTCTCTAGAATTACCCCAGGTACCAGTTACGCCCCGCAGTTTACGTACTGTGAATTTTTGTAATCCCTGTTTATGACGCCCGGGTATTCCAAAGACCCGGGCTATTGTTAAAGGTAATCGAGGGAAAGTACGCGCAAACAGGGTACAGCTGCGGGATTATTTATATTTTGATATGTGTGATATTAACTTAATTAATAATACCAACTAGTACCACTCATACAGGGAACATCGGCGATTAATTTACCAAACATGGTAAAAAAGTCCTCCCGTTGGTACGGATGCTACAACCAGAACATGCAAACATTTAAAGTTGTAACTACAATTATTTTCCAATAATTTAAATTTAATTATGTGGTTGTACATCCGTACTACGCTGAGCGAAGCGCGATCTGCGTTTACCCCCAACCCCACGGGTCAGCCAATGGGAGAAGCCCTAGCCCTACCAGCCTCTCCCCCAACAAGTTGGGAGTTGGTAGTGGTTAGTTGGGAGTTGGAGTTGGTAGTTGGAAGTTGGAAGTTGGAGTTGGTCGTGTGGATTTTACAAGTTATTTTTCAAAGATACAAGTGGTGTTCTGTTTCTTTTAATTTAATGAAGCACTTTTAAGTCGTGTCTGTTTATTTCAATTTATTTCATTAACTATTATTGAGCCTTGTTTATATTACATTACGCGAGTGCAACATTTTTTTTCCCTCATTCCAATTAGTTCTTGTCTTTTCTTCCGTTCGTTTTTTCTATTGTAAATATTAATTATTACTTCTATTTGTTTTGGTTTGTGAACAAACCACAGTTTTTATTTCATGAACCAATTGATTTTTTTTAAATTTATTTTATCTTCAAACATTCGCTTACCCCCGTTACCTCTAAAATTAATTAAAAAAAAACAAAGTGAAAGTGTTTGTGCCAATCCAGCGAAGAAACATCCAGAGGAAAAAAGACTACAACTCTAAGTCGTATACTGTAGAGCACATATGGGCAACCCCCGGCCCGCGGGCCAAATCCGGCCCGCTGTAAGATATGATCCGGCCCGCGAGACATTTTGAAAAAACCCAATTAAAAAAATATTACATTAGGTACTTATACTCACGGGAGTGACAGAGAGGCGGCAAACATCAAATTCTTTGATGTTTGCCGCCTCACTCTTTGATAATCGCCGCCACTCGACTTGCTAGATCAAATTCTTTGAGGTTTGCCGCCTCACGGGCGACACATCAAAAGATTTGTTGCTTCGCAATTATTCTAAACTAGTTTATTCCAGATTATTCGTTCATTTTGCCTATATAAGCGGGTGGATGCCCCGAACGTTAGTTCAGTTCTATTTGAGCTACCGAGGTGATAGCCGTCAACTTGCTTTGTGACTTTGTGTGCATCTTGAGTGATTACTAACTATAGTTTGTTATTAAGTTTATTGAACGAAAAGTAAACAAAAATGATGTCTGGTGGAAAGAAACTAAAAGTAGATACAGAGGGTCGCCATTTTCAAGAAAAATGGACTAAAGAATTCTTTTTTATCTTGCACAAGGGTAAGCCTATTTGTTTACTGTGTAATGAATCCATTTCAGTAATGAAAGAATTCAATATAAAGAGGCATTACTCAACTAAGCATGCTACGCTGCACTCACTGACAGGACAATTAAGAACAGACAAAATCCAGAAGCTTACCGCAAATTTGGAAAAACAGCAACGAATGTTTCATAAACAAAGAACACAACTTGATAATGTTGTGAAAGCTAGTTTTATAGTTAGCTCAAAATTGGCAAAGGCATTAAAACCATTTGCCGAAGGAGAATTTATCAAGGAGTGTATGTTAGAAGTTTGCGGTATTATGTTTCCTGAAAAGAAAAAAAGAATTTGAAAAAATAAGTTTGTCAAGACGAACTGTTGTTCGACGTATAGAAATGATGGCTAATGATATAAAAACAACATTGACTGACCGTATGGCTGGTTTTGAATCATTTTCCATAGCATTAGACGAGAGCACCGGCACTGATTTTTCTGACACAGCTCAACTGGCTATATTTATTCGAGGTGTTGATGCTTTACAGCCGCTAAAAGGAACCACTACAGGAGAGGATATTTTTATTGAAGTTCAAAAGGTATTCACAAGTTTTGGCTTGCCATGGTCAAAATTAATTGGAGTATGCACTGATGGTGCACCTTCTATGGTCGGCTTACGTAAAGGTTTCATCGGAATTTTGAATGAAAAAGCAACAGAATTAAATGTGCAATAAGATGATTTGATCGTCCTTCATTGCATTATCCACCAACAGAACTTGTGTTCTAAGTCCATTCGACTCCAGAATGTTATGAATGTGGTAGTTAAAACCATCAACTTTATTCGATCCCGAGGGCTTAACCATTGTCAGTTCAAGGCGTTTTTGGATGAAATACACTGGTCTGCAAAAAAAAATTTTTTTTCGAGCCCTGACACCATTCCTGCTGATTCTTATGTAAAATGACCTCCTGAATCCGAATATGACCTCCGTTTTCCCCCATCACCCACCGTTTTCGGGGGAGGCCCCCCACCTATTTTTATCACTTTTCGATAATTTGGAGGGATGAAAAGGATTATTTTAGCCTTTACATTTCTTCTGAGGGGCTAGAGAGGTGAAAAATTCCAAAACATGAACATTTGTAGCAAGGAGGTAGATTTGGGGGGGGGATTTGCCCCATTAAATTGTAAAAAAATCATTAAAAATGATCAATTTTTTCCGTTTTTTCGCAGTTTTTTTACTTATTTTCTACATATTCCAGCTTCCATTCCCCCTCATCCTCCCCCAATCACCCCCAAATAATAAAAATATATTGCAACAATATATAGCAACAATAATAAAAATATATAGCAACAGTTCGGAAGATTCACTGTACCACGCTGGCGCTCTCAATACTCCCCCCGTTTCCCCCATCCATTGGAGGGGTGAAAAGGATTATTTTAGCTGTAAAGAATAATAAATAAAAAGTAAAATAATAAATGTAAAATAATGAATGTAAAGAATAATAAATAACTAAGATAAGTACCTTCATTTGGTGCTTGCTTTCCTTTTGTACCCTGAGGTAGAAGTTTCTCGTATCAAAAACCAGCAGTACTCTGCTAACATGCTCGCATTCCACTTCCCCGAAAATCTCCTCTCGAACTTAGAGATGTCTTGATGAAACCGTTCCCCGTGTTCATCCGAAACTGCTCCTAAATTTTCAGGGAAGAAGTCCAGGTGTGAGTGAAGGAAATGCACTTTAAGAGACATGTTACACCCCATGGCCTTGTACGCTGACAGCAATTCCTCGACATGAGCGACATAATCATCACTTTTGTTGTTACCCAAAAAGTTCTCACACACGTTTTGGAATGCAATCCAAGCTCGGTTTTCTTTTCGATTCAGGTGTTCAATAAACGTCGAATCTTGGAAAAGTTGTCTAATCTGGGGGCCCACGAAAACTCCTTCCTTGATTTTAGCCTCACTAAGACGAGGGAATTTAGTTTTCAAAAATTGAAATGCATCACCGGTCTTGTCCATTGCTTTCACAAACTGTTTGATCAATCCGAGTTTGATGTGCAAACGCGGCAAGTAAATATTTTCCTTCGGGACCAGAGGATCGTGAGCGACGTTTTTCTGACCGGGAGTAAAACTTTCTCGCAGAGGCCAGTTCCGTACGATGTAATGTTTGTCTCGGGCTCGGCTGTCCCATTCGCATAGGAAGCAGCAGTATTTTGTGAAGCCCGATTGCAGGCCCATGAGTAGAGCAACAACTTTTAAGTCAGCGCAAAGTTTCCAATTATAATCATGGTATTTGATTTTATCAAGGATCCGGCTGATGTTTTCGTACGTCTCCTTCATATCCACAGAGTATGCAACCGGGAGTGATGGTAACTCATTCCCATTGGCCAATAGGACAACTTTCAAGCTTGTCTTTGATGAGTCTACAAACAGTCTCCATTTGTCTGGGTCACATGGCATCTTCAGTTCTATCATCAATGCATTTGAATTAGGGCAGAACACTAAGCCTTCATCTGCCGAAAAATGTAATTTCAGGGTTGACTGCCTAGTCCTGTAAGAAGAGATTTTTACACCCTTTTCTAAGAAATTCCACTGCTGAAGTCGAGATCCAAGGTAACACCAAATCCCTGACGAGATGATTCAATTTCGACTGAGTAACGAGGTGAGGTTTTCGATGAGCTGAATCAGCAGAACACTCTTCATCATCGGTGAACGTATCATAAGATGGTCCAGGCTGTGGCTCAAAGTCTTTCAAATCCGTTTCTGGCTCTAGAGTATAGGTTTCTGGGGGCACTGGGATTGGCAAAGATTCGTTGTGAGGAACTGGTCTTAGAGCTGAAGGGATATTAGGATACTGAATTGTATGCTTACTTTTGCTAGATAACCCGACGGTGGAAGTCATACAAAAGTAACAATCTGTGAGATGACAGCGAAGTTCGCGCCAAACCATGGGCACAGCAAATGGCATTGATTTACGGGTACCTTTGAGCCATTTGGTCAAGCTACTGTAACAAGTAGTGCAGCAAACTGTTGGAGCCCAATTCTTGTCCTGATCGCCAACTTGGCAATCAAAGTAAAATTTATAGGCAGTTTTAAGAAGCGGAGAAAGGGGTTTTCGTTGCGCTTTTAAAGTCAATTCCCCGCAAACATAGCAGAAGCTATCGGGATGATTTTTACACTCGCGTGGCATAATTAAACAGTAAATAAATGCTCGATATTAATCACAACTCACACTCACGTACTGTAATTCACTTGGAAAAAGCCGGAATTAAAAAATTTCTACCGTTATACACAATTTAAACAACTTGGAAACACAGAATCCCCGCCTAGAGCACCGACAAGTCGACTCTACGATCGCTAGAGATGTACTGAGGGAAGATAAGGATTACAGTGCAGGTCTATAGTGACAAGAGCAATGCAAGTTTAAACCTGTCAAAGCATGAAAATTCCTGGGCAAACCTGTGCGCGCAAGGTATTGAGAGCGCCAGCGTGGTACAGTGAATCTTCCGAACTGTTGCTATATATTTTTATTATTGTTGCTATATATTTTTATTATTGTTGCTATATATTGCTGCTATATATTTTTATTGTTTGGGGGAGGATAGGGGGGGATGGATACTGGAATATATAGAAAATAAGTGAAAAAACTGCGAAAAAAACGGAAAAATCGATCATTTTTAAGGATTTTTTTACAATTTAAGGGGGCAAATCCCCCCCAAAATCTACCTCCTTGCTACAAATGTTCATGTTTTGGAACTTTTCACCTCTCTAGCCTCTCAGAAGATACGTAAAGGCTAAAATAATCCTTTTCATCCCTCCAAATTATCGAAAAGTGATAAAAATAGGTGGGGGGCCTCCCCCGAAAACGGTGGGTGATGGGGGAAAACGGGGGTCATATTCGGATTCAGGAGGTCATTTTACATAAGAATAAGCAGGAATGGTAGCAGGGCCGATTTTCATGCCGACCAGTGATATCAGCTGAATATAACGACGTAACATATTATTGTGAAGTCAGATGGCTGAGCAAAGGAAAAATGTTGAAACGGTTTTACGAGCTTAGAAATGAGATAGCAGACTTTATGAAAATAAAAGATAAACCACTATCTGAATTAAGTGACCCAAAATGGATATGTGACTTAGCATTTCTGGTCGATCTTACAGGCTATTTGAATGATTTAAATTTGAAACTTCAAAAACAAGGACAGTTAGTAAATGATTTGTACAGCCATTTAAAAGCGTTTCAGATCAAACTACGCTTGCGGGAGTCACAGATGCTGTCTGGTAACAGTTACCATTTCAACACGCTCTCTGCGTATGAAAATATTGCTTATGCTCAATATGCTGAAGAACTCAAGTTACTGTCGGAACAATTTTCGAACAGATTTTGCGACTTCAAAAACATGGAAGACTGTTTCAGTTTATTTGCTACTCCTACAACATATATTGTACAAAATGCTCCAATACACTTACAAATTGAGTTGATCGAGATTCAAGAAAACTCACTCCTAAAATCCAAATTTGAAGACGTAGAGTTGTGCGATTTCTACAAAAAATACCTAGAAGAAGACAATTTTCAGCAGCTTAGAAAATTCGCAAGAAGATTGATTTGTGCGTTTGGCAGTACTTATAAATGCAAACAGTTCTTTTCATTGATGAAAGTTAATAAATCAACACATCGTACAAGACTGACTGACGATAATTTGGAAAATTCTTTACGTCTTTGTGTCAGTGGAATTAATCCAAATATCGATGGATTAGTTTCCCAAATTCAAGCACAAGTGTCTCATTGATTTCGGTGTATTTAACTTTCGTAGTTTGTAACAATTGCAAATTTAACGATTTAATTATAATGTACCATTTTTTTAAATTTCATTTTATTATTAAAATAAATTGTACTATAATAACATTGTCGTATTATTTCATGTCTAATATATATCGCAAAAAATATTATCACTACTTTAAAATGCACTAAGTACTTTTAGACGCGGCCCGCGAACGTATTTGCACGCTAAAGTTTGGCCCTCAACATGTCAAAGGTTGCCCATACCTGCTGTAGAGTAACAAAGGTCAGAAATAACTTACATTTTTTTGTATAGCTTGCCGATCAAGTGAGCCAAGCCTGAGGTTAACAGCGAGAACCACTGCTTATTTTGTCAAACTTAAATTTTTGTCTAGCGTGATTGCCCTCCTGTTATATTTGGCGCCCAACTAGTTTGGTGCGAGGAAACCCACGACACTGACGATTATTTTTTCTCAAGTTATTTTACTCCCTGTTACATTTGGCGCCCAACTAGTTTGGTACGAGGAAACCCACGACCCTGACGATTATTTTTTTCTCATGTTATTTTTCCTCCTGTTACATTTGGCGCCCAACTAGTTTTGGTACGAGGATACCCACGACCCTGATATTTTTTTTATTTATGCTAGCCTTGGTATAATTTTTGCCCTAGTTTTGGTACGAGGATACCCCTGTCCCTAGTGATTATTTTTTAAATTTTGTAGCCCTGGTACAATTTTTGCCCAACTTCCTTGTACAGGATAGCAAATTTTTATTATATTCTTTAGGTCCATGCTCGCCGAAGAGGACCGAGAAGCTAGTTGACCTGTAATTGCTTTATTTTTCTTTCAGCTGGAAACCACTGACTGTTCAATTTTCTGCTTTATTTTATACATTTTAAAAGGTTTCTCCAGCTGACTAGGAAACGACTCCGGTGCTTTAATTATTGATGTTTGTTGTGATATCTTAATTTATTATTAGTCACATTTACATCTACACATTTAACATTTGTATTTAATTTTGCACAATACGCCGGCTTAGTTAATTAATTGGTAGAATTTTTTAAAATCAATTTATTATTTGGGCAGGATAACAGATTTTTTTATTTACTATTTGAGCTTCATAATTTAATTTTATATAATATTGTGGACGGGTTATCGGATAATTTTTAAATATATTTTCGCTACGGGGCCGGAAATATTAGCAACTTAGTCGCAATTTTTGATTTTAGTAACGCTAGAATTTTATTGTAAATATGTAATGATTTTATTTTTGGCTGATATTATTTTCTATTGAATAGATTTTTAAATTTTTTAATCTTAACGGGCCGATACGATAATTTTTAATTTAGACGTCAAGTTTTGATTACGACTAATTTTGAGTCAAATTTTGTCTGAATTTTACTATTTGCCTAGTGATTATTAAATTAAGTCAGTTAGTGCATTTTAGTATCCTAAAGTAATCGTATAACATTTGGTCATTGTTATATTTTTGTTCGTGAGTGAAAATTTTGATTATATATAACTTCACTATCAAAGTTTATTTTAAGAGCTTATTTATTGTTAACATTGTATTATTCAACATTTTGCTAGTATTTATTTAGTCACGATTTTTGGTTTCTTTTTTTTAATCTCGGCGGAGCCAAAGTTTTAATACCAATTTATTTAGGCCCACCATTTTATTGCATACTTTTCATAATTTCTTTTATTATTTAAAAATTATTTCGATTTTAAACGTAATTTATCTTTCGACAGCTCTAATTTTGAATAATTTTGATTTTGTTCGATTTAAAGTTTTCATTTGTAACATTAAATTGAGATTATTTTTAACAATTCAAGTTTGATTAATACATGATTTTTATTATAAAATAGTTTTCGACTAGGTTGTAATATTTAGTTTTTAAATCTTTCTTTTATCTCGACGGGGCCGTTATTTTGTTATTGATACTTTTACAGTAATTGTAACCTTATTTTGTAACCGGTTTTTGTAACCTTATTTTTTTGTCGAGGTAAAGTTTTGCAGATTTTTTTTTTATTTATTTTGTTACTTTAAATTTTACGTAAACTAAAGTAAGTTTTAACGTAAAATTAGTCTCGACGGGGCCGTCATTTCTATATAAGTTTGAGATATTATTAATTCGCGATTTAGATCAAGTCATAACTTTTTCACCAAACTTCACAAAAATGAGTAGTCAAGAAAATGTAGACTTGAATCGTTCATCGAGCGAAGACTAGGTCGAACGAAACCATGATCCAGGCTACGTCTTCCGCATCCGAAAACGGTTTAGCCCCTAACGAGTGCCAAGTGAGAAATAGTCGCTGAACACGAGAACCAGCTCCGTGAGGTAAAGGAGCGGCATGATTAAGAAAAAATTCGGAAAGCTTCTTTCATATTCGACAATTCCCTGTGTCGAATATGAAAGAAGCTTTCCGAATTCAGCTTCGCGAATTAACACAATTGTTTGAGGAAGAGGATAATTTAGCGCCCCGCACCGTCCCAAATCATGCACCTCCAACCGGATCCATGGCAGAAATGATTAATGAAATCCGCGACAGCTGTGTACAACAAGTCCGCGAGATGCGAAAGGATTTTGACCGGGAACGACAGGATCTTCGACGTGATATCCAAGATTGGATCGAACGCGGTAATCGTCGTACTCCCAGTTTAGAACGAGAAGTTAGGTACGATGATCACGATAGTAGACGCGAATGTGATCAAAGGCAATCGCGTCTTGATCAAGCCTCACTTCACCCCTCTCAAGCTGATGACCAGCCCCCTCAAGATGTAATTCCGGTAAAACACATCTTGGAAATCATCCGAGAGGTAAAAAGGACGGAACCGGAAGCGACTTTGTTTTTTTAACGGCCGGCACCCGTATAAATTCATTGCGCGTTTAGAACGGGAATGTCGCGGTCTAGGTTTGGAAGACGGTGAGAAGAACCGACGAGCGCTTGCCGGATTGGATTTCGCCTATGTCCCTAATTTCGGCGGTTATTTCGCGGAGGAAATCCCCTGGAACCAGGCCAAGGAGCTTTTCTGCGAATCTTTCGACCCCGACACTCTAGCTCACGACGAAGCCCTTGAGCTGCTTTTGACGCCGCAGGGAGATACGCAACCTGGAGTGTTCGCCCTGAGGAAGCAAATATTATTTAATCGCTTTGCAGCGAGCGATTGGACAGAAAACTTCATGACCAAAGCAATGTGGCGACTTTCTTCCCCGTCTCTTCGGCACGCATTATTCTTTCGTCCAACCACTGTGGCCGAATTTGTTTACATGGCTGCTCATTTATCCGCGTCGGAATTAAAGCCCATGCCCGTTGTCCCAGTTATTAGGAACGAGGCCGTGCAACCCCATTGGGAAAATAAGTCGTCACCCAGAAGAGATATAAATACTAACCGCCCATACACGCCGCCCCCAAAACAACGAAGAGAGAGCGACAACAAAATGCCTCAAGTAAATCGTCAGCACAAAATCTGGCGCGAACACTACGTCCAGGATAAGCCTAACAGACCGCGAACGCCACAGCAACTCCGCCGCGATAATTACGCACAAACCGCGTCATCGAGCAAGCCCGTTAATAAAATTCCGCAAAAGCAGCGTAAGGTTGAACACAATGACCGACCCTCAAACAACGTACCTGCGAGGAAATCCACACCCTGGGCCCTGTTACTTCAATCTTTTGATTTTGAAATCAAACATTGTCCGGGAAAAGAAAACGAACTCCCTGATGTTTTGAGCAGAGATCCGGAAAACCACATAGCCGAAGAAGTTCCGGAACTCGAAACAATCCTTACCCCAACGGTGAATGTAATCGACGCGTCGTTGGTGCAGGCAGTGATCAATTGCCAGGCGGAGGATGCAAATAGTCAGGAAAAATTCAAATTATTCAGAATGCAAACCACCCGGAGTTTGACGAGCTCAGCCGAAAATTTGAAGTTTTCGAAGGATTGCTTTATTACGAAGCTGTAGGTCATAATGATCGTATTCTTTATGTTCCAGCTATAGCCAGACCGCGCGTCCTATACGGCCTTCATGACGAGGCCATTCATCCAGGTCGGGATGAAACCACCAGGAGCATACGCGCTAAATATTATTGGCCCACCATTCCGTCGGACATAAGGCGATACGTTCGAGAATGTTTAGTGTGTATTACAACAAAGCGCGGAAAACCACAAGGTCCTGCCCCAATGAAAGCGCGAATTCCCGTTTCGCCTTTCCACACTGTTGCGGTTGATTTAATTGGTCCACTCCCGCTAACCGGCTCGAAGAAGAGACACGTCCTGGTGATAACCGACGTATTTACGAAGTGAACAGAAGCTTTCGTCATCGGACAGGCCCGTTCCGGAAACATAACTCGCCTTATGGAAGAGCAAGTTTTCCACAGATTCGGTTATCCTAGGGCGATTATTAGCGACAATGGCCCGCAGTTTACTTCCCGATTCTGGAAGCAACAATGTAGACGTTGGGGCGCGACTACATTGTATACGCCTGTTTACCACCCGCGAACCAACCCGACGGAGCGCCGTAACCAAGAGTTGAAGAAATGCCTGCGTATAAAGATGCAGGACCAACCTGGAAACCAGTGGGCACGACATATTCAGCCGATCCTGTTTGAATTAAGGACACGTGCCAACGCAGCTACCGGACTTACTCCGGGAAAAGCTTTGCTGGGATACGAGCTCCCACGACCTGGAGAACGAGAAATTATACCCGCCCTCACAGTACAAGCGCCCGGTCACGACGGACGAGATGAACGTCTGAATAACATCCGGGACCGTCAATTACAATATGTTAGGCGGTACGAGGGTCCAGAAGAAGACGCGAGGTTCCAGGAAGGGCAGCTTGTGGTTATCCGAAACCACCCACCAAACGATGCCAGAAACCCTGCCGGTTTCGCTCTGAAATGGCTGGGTCCGTACCCTATCCAGCAAGCCTTCGCTGGAAGAGTTTACGATGTCGATCGCGGTGGACAAATCGTTCGTGTTCACGCCGACGACATCAGGCCCGTTCAACAACGCGAACTTCCAGAGCTGCCACACCGCCGCAACAGACCACCTACCCCAGAGCAGGAAGATTCCGAGGACGCTGATGATCCTGCAGGTTCAGAGCCCTGCCGCCAACTCCGACGACGACGCCACCCCCAGTGAAAAGACACTCTGAAATAGACGCTCTCATGCGCGAATTTTGTGCGTCGACGTGATTTTTTTAATTTTATTTTACGGTACTTGACGTAACTAGCACGCCATTCCCAGTGAAGACACTTAAATAGACGCTCTCGTGTGCGCGTTTGTAGTGCTTACCCCGCGATAAAACGACGAACATTTTAATGTTTTTTCGATAACAAGTTTCGTGTTATTTTGGACGCTCATTCGCGAACATTAAATATGAAAATCCCGTGAAACGCAAAAGACATTTGACCACTGGTGTCGGGACTCCCAATTAATTTATTTTGGACAATTTCCACCCTACAGGACGAGGGTAACATCAAGAAACGTTCTGTGACGCCGGACGGTTACGCACGTTATTTTGCCATCATTTTCCCCGTAAAGCGTTGATCTGTTTTCGCTTTTCTCCCGCTGGTGCAGACTGGAAAAGTCTCAAAATCCTAGGCGTCGAGACAACATTCGCCAAGCAGCCAGCCGTACTGTCGATGAGCAGTAATCTCATCGTGGCGCCCAATCACGATATTCTGACACACATGCCTACCTGGAGCAGCCGTAGCCGAAGGCAAAGTCAGAACATCACACCACTCTGGATTACTCCGGGCATTCCGAATCACCCGGATTATTCCAGCCTTTGACCATCACACTCAAGAAGCTGAGGTATGGCGGCACTTTCTACGAGACGCAGCAACCCCATTACATCCCCTTGCGCTCTCTTATCACATTTTTCCCATTTTTTTTATATCAACAATTAATGTATGTAAACTATCGCAGTTTGTATGTAACATTTCATTTGATTTCATTTAGATGTTAGCGAACTTCACTCATTTTCCGGGGCCGTTTGTTACCGGAGTTTTACCGCAAACGCCGGAACTTTGATTTAATCAGCGTAATTTAATAATTTTTCGGGCAACATAATTTTTGATTATTTTTTTTTTACAGCGGCACCCATTTGTTTTTTTAAACTCCCTTTACTTATCAGCTTCATAAATCATAATAATTATAAAATGAGTAAAGGTTTTCTGTTTTTCTTAGGATTAGTAGGTTTTTCCCAATATACAACTTGCACTCGCGTTAAACGCTCAATAATCCGCACGTTACGCCCACAACGCTGTACCCGAAATTTTTCTCTAGAATTACCCCAGGTACCAGTTACGCCCCGAATTTTACGTACTGGGAATTTTTGTAATCCCTGTTTATGACGCGCGGGTATTCCAAAGACCCGGGCAATTGTTAAGGGTAATCGAGGGAAAGTACGCGCAAACAGGGTACAGCTGCGGGATTATTTATATTTTGATATGTGTGATATTAACTTAATTAATAATACCAACTAGTACCACTCATACAGGGAACATCGGCGATTAATTTACCAAACATGGTAAAAAGTCCTACCGTTGGTACGGATGCTACAACCAGAACATGGAAACATTTAAAGTTGTAAATTCAATTATTTTGCAATAATTGGTTCCCGGCGGTAGGTAATTTAAAGAGCGCATGCGCGCGCCCTAGTGCTAAGCGAAGCGCGATCTGCGTTTACCCCCAACCCCACGGGTCAGTCAATGGGAGAAGCCCTAACCCTACCAGCCTCTCCCCCAACAAGTTGGTAGTGGTTAGTTGGGAGTTGGAGTTGGTAGTTGGAAGTTGGAGTTAGTCGTGTGGAGTTTACAAGTTATTTTTCAAAGTTACAAGTGGTGTTTTGTTTCTTTTATATTCACGAAGCACATTTAAGTCGTGTCTGTTTATTTCAATTTATTTCATTAACTATTATTGAGCCTTGTTTATAATACATTACGCGAGGGCAACATTTTTTTTCCCTCATTCCAATTAGTTCTTGTCTTTTCTTTCGTTCTTTTTTTATTGTAAATATTAATTATTACTTCTATTTGTTTTGGTTTGTGAATAAACCACAGTTTTTCTTTCATGAACCAATTGATTTTTTTTATTACTTTATTTTATCTTCAAACATTCGCTTACCCCCGTTACCTCTAAAATTAATTTAAAAAAACAAAGTGAAAGTGTTTGTGCCAATCCAGCGAAGAAACATACAGAGGAAAAAAGACTACAACTCTAAGTCTTATACTGTAGAGCAACAAAGGTCAGAAATAACTAACATTGTTTTTGTATAGCTTGCCGATCAAGTGAGCCAAGCCGGAGGTTAACAGCGAGCACCACTGCTTATTTTGTCAAACTTAAATTTTTGTCTAGCGTGAGTGCCCTCCTGTTACACGAGGTATCATTTGTTATTTATTCTATTTGCTCTTATTCAGAGTTTTTGCTATTTTATTACATGCTATTTCTCTTAACAAGTGAGTTGGTCAGTGTTTTATTCGTTTTCGTTTTCGATTAAGGTTTTGGACCTGATCGGTATTTTTGATGTGTGGGATTAGAACCACAAATAAAGATTAACCCGGCTAAGAGGGCCTGGAGGGTTAATAAAGGTTGTCCTGAAAGAGGAGTAGTTACGGAGGAGAGAGGAGTGAGGAGAAGGTGTGTAGGCGTAGGCAGGATTCACTTAAGGAGTAGTTAATCGGAGGAGTGAAGAGGAGTTTTTAAAAAGCTATGTATACTATTGTCTGCAAATTTGAATTAGTTTATTGTGTTGAGTCGAATCTGAATGATTTGTTTGTATTATGTTGTTGTTAAGCAGTGGCGTACCAGTAAAGTTAGAGTTTCCTATTGATCGATAATCATTCAGTTTGAGTCAATTGCAGTATCTATATAAGCTAATTCAGCGTTTGATTATAATTTCAAGGAATTTAACTTACATTCTACCACATGTTGAAGTATATTAGTATTTTGGATTTAAATGTGAAGATTTCACATTCCGACCGTTGTTTAATATTTTCGGGTGTCTTTTAATTTAATTGAAACACTCGATATTACATTAGGCCTAATCGTTATACTGGTGTACCCGTTTTAAGAGTTCGGTTATTGTTTTTTACAGCAATTGTTTTTTTGCCAATTAATTATTTACAGGAATGTGGTTTTTTTAGTATTCTTTCAAGTTGCATTATTTAGACGTGGTTCTAGTTATTTTGAAGTTTTGAAGTCCTTCAGGACAACCTCTATTAACCCTCCAGGCCCTCTTAGCCGGGTTAATCTTTATTTGTGGATTTAATCCCACACATCAAAAAAACCGATCAGGTCTAAAACCTTAATCGAAAACGAATAAAACACTGACCAACTCACTTGTTAAGAGAGATAGCATGTAATCAAATAGCAAAAACTCTGAATAAGAGCAAATAGAATAAATAACAAATGTTACCTCGATCGCTTAAAAAAAAAATGCCTCGAGCACGGTGTGCTTGGTTCCGTCTTTCAACGTTCAATAATCGGCTTCCAAACGTCCCTCTCGCTCTGAGTAAACTTCACCACCGCACAACTGATTATTAAAGCAAATAGAAAATCCGAATACTCGTTTGCACACTATCACTGCAATCTATTAACTTCTTTTACGCACCGTCACTCTGTGCAACGCTCAAAGTAAAAAGTGTCACAAAAAAAAAAAGATATTTCCCAACGGAAAAATATAAAAAACTTACAACGGAAATTATTACGTCTCAATTTAAACTTTGCACCAATGAAACGTAAGGATTCACGCGCCTTTACTTAAGCATGAACCGAGTGGCGTAGTGAAATAACGAGGGACCCTCACACAATACCGGCAAATACAAATACGAAAATAGAACTCACGACACCCTGTATACTCAAACTGCTCTTGAAAATTACTGGAAATAGAAAACGACTCCAAAAATCGCTGCATAAATCGTCCACTAGACAAAGAAGTTCACCGATACGCAGTTGGCAACATTTGTTTTTCGAAAACTTCTAGCGGTTGGCATCACGCTGTCAAACGTAAACGTCAACGCTCTAATGTGTCATAACAGTAAACGACGGTTCGAGAACTGACCCCGAGCAGTCCGTCCCGCTGCACAATTAAAACGTGCGGCCTCCACGTGGTCCACCATATCCTCAATTATCCTTCTAATCACATCCTTTTCAACAATTATTTTTCTAATTCCTTTCCATTGAACCTTTTCCTTTAAAAATCCACGTGTATTTCCTATTTCCTATCCCTTGGGGAGGACAGAGGGCGCAGCAATGGCTGTTTAACTCTGTCCAGATTTTAACCTACACTTAAGACCTAGATTTAAGATTTCATTACTCATCCCTGCATCCACTCATTTATTTATTCATACAATCGATACTCCAATAAACTTAAAAAAATATTATTATTATTTCATAATTACTGTGACTGGTCAACAGAGCTTTATTAGCTAAGGCCATTAATTACGCAAAGAAGAAGAAGAAGTCATAACAGTAAACACTAATGTAGTGGATGAAAAGTGTGAATTTCCCTTTCAGAATAATTCAACAACGGCGATAAAAGAAATGTGCGGCCATACAACAATACGTGACCTTCCTACGGTGTATTTGTGTGCGTGTAAGACTCGACCAGCGTGAGTTGGGCGGCTGCTAACCTCTCTGCGCACTCAGTTGCTTATTCCTAAGAAATATATTAAGACCTAACAACTCCTCGGTTTACAATAAAATAACGAATAGTAGTTTTGTGAGTTCAGTCAATTTTAACCCGTTACAAACTCAATAGAGATATGATTTTTCAATAAGTTGTTTTCCCCAATTTTTGTTAAAATTGCGGGTCCTGGTACTAATTGAAAATTCCCCACGCCTCTTCTAAATATAGTGAAATAACAAGACAAAAACCAAAAAATAGACGACAAATATATCTACAAACTGTTTAAATTTGACTGCTCCAGCTCAATATCAAACGGAGATATGATTTTTCAAAAAGTAGTTTTACCCCATTTTTGCTAAAACTACAGGTACCAATTAGAAAATCCCAACTCTTCTCCTAATTACAGTGAAACAATAAGATTAAAACTAAAAGATAGAAGATAAAAAACTCTACAAACCGTCAACATTTTATTGCCCTAGCTCATCATCAACTAGAGTTATGAATTTTTTTTCAATATAAGGACTAGTTGAGAAGACCAAATCCCAAACAAGTTCACGATTAACAATCCGGCCAACAGATAATTCCCCAATAGTTGGCAGTAAACTCCCAACTGTTGAATTTGCTAAACGGGCAGTTGGGAGTTTACTGCCAACTGTAGGGGAATTCTATGTTGACCGGATTGTTAATCGTGAACGTGTTTTGGATTTTTGCAATCGTACGAAATAGACCAACCGGAGTGCCGTTCATTAGATACCAACATACATTAAAAACAAATCCAAACATGATGAATGTTGAACATTTTGATAAACGAGCCAATTATGTAGATTGTTTTATGTTTCAATAGCGGATCCCTTCTTAATGTAAATATCACTGATAATGAGTAGAAATCTTCATTTTAACAATAACCAGGGAGTTTTTCCATTAAGTATACATGTCCCAATTACAGCGTATACGCTGTAAATCCTCCGATATCGATTGTTTTTTTTTAAGTTCTATTTGTAGCTTTAAACGAGTGTTGTCCACTCCCGGGTTAAGCATGAAGTGAAATTTCAAGTTGAGAAAAGCTTGAAAATTTGGATTTGGCCGCGGAGCGAAGCGAGCGCCCAAATTCATATTTTCAAGCTTTTCTAAACTCGAAATTTTACTTCATGCGCCACCGGTATAAAGCACTGAAATATTGTGTAGTTTGATATACACCGCTATAACAGTATGCTTAAGTAGTATATTTTAAAGTCTAAGCTGAAACGGGGTTTTATACCGGTTGCGCATGAAGTAAAATTTCGGGTTTAGAAAAGCCTGAAAATTTAAATTTGGGCGCTCGCTTTGCTGGGCGCCCAAATCCAAATTTTCAGGTTCGAAGTTTTACGTCTTACTTTTTCAGGCTCGAAGTTTTACTTCATGCTTAACCTGGGAGTGGAAAACATTCATTTAAAGCTTTAAATTGAAGCTTGAAAAAACGACGAATGTCAAAAAATTTACCCAGCATGCATACCTATGTATACTTGAAAGAAAAATTCCCTGTATTTCTATCCTTGATACAGATATTATTAATTTCGATATCTAGGTTAGCCATTGTGATATCGATCACCGTCTGGCTGCGAGCGTTTATGAAAGTAGGTTCCGTCCCGCGGTTATGTACTCTATATCCATTGCTCCACTAATTCTTATCACGGTGGTGTCGCCATCAGAAAATTGTAAAATTAATTACCTTGTTTTTTAGCCATTACGCTGGTGGTGACTGATGAGTCCTAGTCCAGTGGCCTTCCGACTCAACGAGTGTGAATTCGTCCGAGTCAGGAAGGGAGGCGAGACATAGACATAGCCAACTATGGTTTCCATTTAAAAAAAGTTAAAAAGTTTGTGTTATATCTCGAGAACTAATTTCAATAAAAAATATCTTATATAATTTTATTATTCAGTCTAAAATTATCTAAAACTTTGCTATTTACTGTTTTATCTATCTTCTCTAATAACTAAGAAAAATCGATTAAAACTTTTCCTATTTTTCAAAATATTTAGTTACCGTTGACTTTTTAGAAAATTTTCCAAATATCTTTTTATTTAGCTCGTAAATCTTTCAAATACGTTCGTTCGTGTGATGTTTGCGGCGCGCAAAAATCACCAAACACAGCGCGCGCTGGGCTGATAGGGAAACAAAAAGTGGTAAATTTTCCGTGTCAAATTATATCGGTCGATTTAATAGGGCCTTTACCGCGCTCAAAACGAGGTAATACATTCTTGTGAGTAGTAACGGATTGGTTTTCCAAATTAGTGTTTGTCGAACCTTTAAAAAGGGCCACCGCGAATGAAATTGTAGGATTTCTAGAAATCCGTGTATTTTTATTGTTTCGTGTACCTCAAATAATTATGGTGGACAATGGTACGCAATTTACCGGCTCCCAGTTCAGAAACTTAGCAAAACAATATGGCGCACAGTGTGGCCGATTCGCATCGGTGCGGCCAGCCACCCCCGCGGGGGGTCAAAATAAAACTTAAAATTTTGCATTTCTGTTAGTATATCTATTTTTAGCATACTTTAAAACATAGAAATTTGGAATATCAATTCATTTACGTAAGTAGTTATCTCAACAATAATTCTCAAAGTTGAACAATTTATGCTAATGAGTTTGGTAAGAAATAAGCGTTCTAATAATTTCAATACTAAAGCCTTACAAATTATTTCCAAATAGTTTTTTTTTCTGAATATAATATGAGTATGGCACTTTTCACCTCAGATATGAATTTTTAAAAATGATCAATTTTAAAACTGAAATTACAACTTTGTTGGACTGGCAGTCCTTTTAATCAAATAGGAATGTAATACTGCTTAGATAATGATATTCTGTAATTATCTATCTATCTAACCATGTGAACCTTTTTTTAAGTCGATCCATCCGCCGAAGTTATGATTTTTTTTCCACCGAAGGATTACATTTTTATACAAATTGGAGCGCGTTACATACGCATGATAAACAGCCGCGCGCCGCGCCACACAAATGCCAGTCTAAATTCAACGCATAGAATTATTACAAGAGGTTTATTATTGAATATTTTCATAAGTTAACTGTCATTGTATTATAATATTAATATATAATTTATTTTAGTGATTATTAATTTTAACATATTCTTTTATTGGGGATTAAAGTGAATAAACTTTCATATATGTATGTACAAACTCATCTAAAAATTCGGCCATTCGCATTCCTCTTCCGGATCAATATCTTCTTCTGAATCGCTTGAATCAACATTCGGGGAAATTAATGCAATTACCTCATTAGGCAATTCTCTTTTCTTCGGTATAGGTGCACTTATTTTTGAAGATATATACGGATCGGACCAAACCAATAACATTTTAAATAAATCATTTATTGTATTTTGCCGTGAAGTTTTTCTTGTATGGTGCTCTCGAATTCTTCTATAAATTTTGTTACTCGATTCTTGAGCTTCTTCTGTTAATTCCCCAATGGGCACCAAGAACTCACTTAAAAATTGTGATCCATGTATTAGTATTTTGTGAACACTTACCGGCATACGGTATCACCCATACAGATAAACATATAATTCTGCTATCTCAAAAGTATACTTGTCAAAAGCTGTTAGATTGATGTCACAGCCACTTGACAATGTAATTAAAATATTTCCGAACCGTCTTATTAAATTTTCGACGATTTGTGTGATTTTGGCTACAACTTCGGGATTGTGAAAAAATCGCCTTGATGTATTTCCAGTGTTTGATGTACCTGTACCCTGTGTTACAGTATCCACGCGAATTCCTAAGGCTTTTCTCAGTTCTTTTGGAATATTTCCTTTTCTAGCGATCATAATTTCTCTTTGCTCTTGTGGCATTTTGTGTGTTGTGGGTTTTTTCCACTCCAGTTTGTACGAAATGTGCAATATACATTCCAAAAATGTTATCCAGGCATGCAGTAATGAGATTCCGTATTTAAAATGACTTTGTTTTGGTGTCATTTTTCTGATATTTTCTAAATCATTCATCTAGGTAGGTTTACAATTGCAGATAAAACAAATTTGAACTCGAGGTTCCTGTCAAAGCATTAATTACTTTGCCATCAACCATTGTGAAATGTAACTCGAATGTAACAATTTTTCCACTTCACACTCTATTTTTCTAACTTCATCCTTAATATTTTGAATGCTTTCCTTCATAAAAGTTTTATAGGACGACAAAACTTTGTCGACGATGTCTTAATATTTTTCCATAAAATCGAATCTTCATTATCCAACATTCTTAAAGGAACCAAAGAGAAAAGAAAAACGCTTTTGTCACTATTGTCCTCGTCATCTTCAGTGCTGCTTTCACTAGATTTTGTTTGCATGAATTCACTGTGCCCAGAACTACCATCACAGCCGTATTTACAAATCATACGAATCGTAGTAACGTTATTAAAGTTTAATAAGTTTATATTTTTCATTATTCTTATAAAAGTATGCTTTAACAAATTTTGTAAAGGTACCGAAGCACACTTTATATCAATATATATTTCATTTGGATAACAACGTTCTTTTGCTGCTTTAACAGTTTTGTATGATGGCAAAATATTTTTAAAACCACGTAAATGGAATTGATGCCTCAATGTGTTATAATTTTGTACACTTAATTTCATCGATTCCATCAATGCCAAAGCATCATCATCTGTAAAAGGCTTAGGATCTTCACTACATGATATTTTGTTAAATATTTTACAAATCTGGCCTGTTTCTTCTGATGATTTTTTTGAGAAATCATGGATTATAGTAGCCGCTGACCTTTTATTTTGTTGTCGTAATATACTGCTGGCTGCCGAAAAAATAATCTCTGAAGGATTTTCTTCAATCATCGCGCTGACTTTTCTTCTCTTTGTTCTCTCACTGATTTGAATGAATTCGCCTAAAGTTGAAGGCCCTGGTGTAGGTTCCATATTTTCAATATTTTCTGCGATTGAATGTGTTTCAGCCTCAACATTATCTTCAATAAAGATTTTATTTAACCATTGTTCATTTTTCTTATTGAAATTATGTAAAGAATACTGTGCACATTTCCATTTAGTTCTTGCACTTCGACAAAAATTACCAAGCTTTATATTAGTTCTGTCTAAATCACTTATAACATATCCCTGTTTTATAATTTCTTGTTGTAAGAGGACAACAGACTCTTCAAGGGATAATTTAGAGAGTTTATTATGATTATACCACGCAGTAAAAAGTCTTCTATTTGTAATAGTCACCATGATTTCGAATCACTAACACGAACACAAAGCGAAGAATTATAATACTAATATATAAACTATTGTCACTAACTAGAAATTAAATTAAGAATATCACAAACACTATTAATAACAAATAAGTTCAGTTTATAGATTCAAGAACGAAAACACATTTGCACTGGGCGAAATCGTTTTAACTTCTGAAAAAGTTTTCAGTTCTTCAGATAACTATTTTATGATCATATTAGGAACATCTGTTTTAAAAATTCTAGAAAACGCCTTCAAGAATGTGAAGAAAGGAATCAATGACCCGCACCATAAATCAGCATCGAGATAACATGTGGAGTGTCACCCTTGAGTTTTATTATTTCCAGAATCGAATGAATGTTTACTTGTAAAGGTTACATTGGAGATAAATCTACCCTTTGTATTTGTAATCATTTACTAATTAATTAATTAAACTAATAGCCGATAGCAATTATTAAGTTCACGGGAAGGTGACGACGATGGCTAGGAGCGTTGTATTTATACTGCCCGCGTATGTAGCGCGCTCCAAATTGTATAAAAATGTAATCCTTCGGCGGAAAAAAAATCATAACTTCGGCGGATGGATCGACTTAAAAAAAAGGTTCACATGGTTAGATAGATAGATAATTACAGAATATCATGATCTAAGCAGTATTACATTCCTATTTGATTAAAAGGACTGCGAGTCCAACAAAGTTGTAATTTCATTTTTAAAATTGATCATTTTTAAAAATTAATATCTAAGTTATTTTACTTCTTCTTGATAAAATTTCTGTTCTATTGAAAAGTGCCTTACTCATATTATATTCAGAAAAAAAAACAACTATTTGGAAATTATTTGTAAGGCTTTAGTATTGAAATTATTAGAACGCTTATTTCTTACCAAACTCATTAGCATAAATTGTTCAACTTTGCGAATTATTTTTGAGATAACTACTTGCGTAAATGAATTCAAATTCCATATTTCTATGTTTTAAAGTATGCCAAATATAGATATACTAACAGAAATGCAAAATTTTAAGTTTTATTTTGACCCCCCGCGGGGGGCTGGCCGCACCGATGCGAATCGGCGATAGTGTGTGGCGTGCAAAAGCTTTGGTTTAATGCAAAGTATCACCCTCAGGTAAATTTAACAGTGCGGGTTAATCGCGTTATCGGCACCGCCATACGGTCCTTTATAAAGGACGATTTAAGCCACAATAAATGGGATGAAGATATCCATCGAATAGGTTACGCAATCCGTTCTGGTGTACATGAAATTACCGGATTTTCGCCAAATTCGCTCGTGTTCGGTCGCACGGTACCTGGTAGCGGAGAATTTTATGGAAATTATGGAGATGATAAACGCGTTACGGTTGAGACAGCATCGCGTAAAAATTATGTTGACGAATTATCGGACATTTCTCAAATTTTTACTAAAGTTAAGGATCGACTCGATAAAGCGTACTCTCGAAATGCTAAGTTATATAATTTGAGGAAACGTAACATTCAATTCGAAGAGGGCGACTTGGTATGGAAAGCAAACAAGATTTTGTCAAAGGCAGTTGACAAATTTTGTGCCAAGTTAGCTCCTAAATATTTGTTATGTAGTGTTAAAAGGGTTATTTCGCCTGTAGTTTATCAGTTATGCGATCAAAATGGGGACGACGTCGGAAGGTGGCATATCAAAGACCTGAAGCCATATTTTGGTTCAGGTGATTTAACTGAGGCAGAAGACTAAAAAAAAACTGTCTTAAGATTTTTTATACCGGAGAGAGGGGCAGTGTAGCATTTATATTTTCATTTGGGAATAAAAATGATACATTTGTAAATTTGCAAATATACGCGCGCAACTTCAGTTGCATACGCTGCAATGCTGTTTTGTTAAAGGCGTTTTTTTGAAAATTTCGGAGCGCGTCCAATTTTCGCCGAGCGGGGTTGGCGTGCTCGAGACTTTTTTCCGTTGTGGCGAGCGAGGAAGAGTGTGCGAGCACATCGCAGATTATAGAATTTTTCTATATCGTACCGACATCAATAATCACGTCAGTTTCGTGACCATTTATCGATATCGTCGCTGCTGGTCATTGCCGCTATTAGTTACGCTACTAGCGTTCGACATTACCTTGGGGGTGAGTGTTAAATATTTCTCATATAAAAAAAAAGGGGGGGGGGGAACGTGAATGGTTTCCAAGTCCTTTTATTTTGGCAAATTGGCTACAGTGTTTTTTTTGTAATAATGTAGAGTTACGGTTGGGCTTTTCGATGTTGTGGAACTGGGAATCTTGTTTGTCACCTGACACCAACTTTACTTGTCGTAAAGTAAAATAACGACAGTTCAACTTAACCTTAGTTTATTTACTTCGAAATACAAGTACAAGTAATTACAACTATTCGTTATGTTGGATCTAACTGCCGGAGTTAGTATGAACAATCAACTAGCGTAATAATACGTAACAGTCGCGCGGAATTCATTTACTAGACTAACTACATATCTAAGAAATTTAGTATATATATGGAAACTGGCGTGGGAACCGACATAGGTTACCACCCAAGAAAGTAATAAAAATTCCTTACGTAAGATTTTCTCATCCCTTATGGTGACATTAATGGTATTTATTATTGACCGAGGGTTTCGAGAGAATATCCTACGAAAAGGTGTGTGGGCGCACAGGTATAGAATGCATTAAGGGTGAATTCTATACCGGCTAATAACTTTTAAATAGTTCTTTTAATAAAGCACAACAAAATGACATTAATAGTAAAGTATATGATAAGGAAGAATACGTGATTGTAACAAGGTAAAATAATAATAATGGGTACTTTTACCCATTATTATTAGTAATAGTAAAAATATTAATAATAATAATAATCGCAAAGGTCTATTTTGTGTTGTCTGGTCCATTGCACAGCACTACACAGTTTATTACACAACACCTCCCTCCTAAACATGAAAATGCGGGTGAAGCGGCGTCTTCATTGATCATCGTACAACCTGGGAGAGTTGGACCGCAAATTATAATTCCTTTTGGGGACGGGCCTGTACCTCGGAGGGGCAGTCGCTACTAATTCCATCTGCTCTGGTTCCTCCTGGGTTTCGGTCCTACTAAAGGTGCTTGATGAATTCGTCTTAGTGTTGCATTGATTATATATCTGAATACAACATCCTTGTTTCGTTGATACGTTGTCGGACCAAAGACATTTCTTAAGCAAATACAGGAATCCACAATAATTCATCAATTTGTATAAGATGAAAATTCCAATTAGACTTCCAATTACGGATAATCCCAATGTATACCAACTGGAATGCTTTATTATGTGGTAATCCAGCAGTGAATCGGTTAGCCTCTGGTCCAAGTCGCTTAGACGGTGTGAAGCGTAGTTCAATTCGTCCATCTTGATATTAGAGAAGTGGATTGGTGCGAGTTCAAAGTTGTGAAGAGTCTTGTTAATTTTCTTCGTATTACAGCAATTGTCTTCTGTTATTGGTATGTCCGGTATTAAATGGTGATACTCGGATAGCGAATTACTTGATGCAGTAAGTTGGATGTCTTTTCCGTAAGCTCGGCATCCCTTTTCCAACGATATAGTTCCTAGTGATGTGATGGTGAAGTCTTCAGACTTCTTATTGCTGCACATTATCGTCAAGATTGTAGGTTGAGATAGTGCGAAGATCCATCGGTTTCCTTTTAATTGGTGCCATATATTTGTAGTTCCTTTAACCATATGTGTGTTGCAAGATGCGGGAATCTTTGGCCCACGAGATGAGATGAGTAACGTTTCACATGTTTCATCCAACATAGTAGAATGTATCGCCTGTTCGTGGCATATGTATTCATTTTCTAGCAGAATCTTACAACTAGATAAATCGCGAAGTCTGACATAATTCGTTCTACCTGACGTCATGGCAATGTATTAACTTGAAGGGACAATGAATAAATAGGTATTTGGTATTTCGCTAAGGACAGGTAGAGGTATCAAGTTGTAAAGATTAAACAGTAGATTATTAGTGAGGGGAATCTTGATAATGAATACGATTTTGTCGTTACTGTAAAATGCAGTTAATTTACTGATCTCGATTAGTTTGGCTGCGTTAGCATCTATTAAATCAAAAGGAAATTCTTTACCGTTATGAGAGAATTTTGGACTTTCGCTTAAATGTTTAATTAAATCTAAGGGCGTAATTACAGCAGGATGCAAAACATTTTGTTTAGCAAACAGTATCGCGTTAATTAATATGTAAAATTGTTCACTAACGTCGTTCACGTAATATGATAAAAGTGAAAATGTTTCGGATATAGCGACCTTTTCTTTTGTCATTTCAGTTTCATTACTCATAATTGTCATGAAATCATTAAATTTCCTTAGGTTTTCATTAAAACTTTTCTCGTTGATTTTAAGAATATTCACTGATTCATTAAAATTTGAAACAGTTGTTTTAACGATTTGAATTTGTTCTTTCATTAAAATCTTTAAGGCCTTTTCTGACTTATCATTATCTTCTATTATTTTATTGTAGTATTCGGCGTCAGCTGCATCTAAAGATCCAGTGAGCCATTTCCAAGCTACTCCTAAACCGTTAAATATTCCTCTTTTGGAGATTCTATGGTTTAACAAATGTTTTAAAGACATATCTTTATTTCTTAATGTTATCATTTGCAAATTAATTAATCCTAACATTTGTTTGCATTCATCAATTTCATATGTTAAGTGTTTACCATGGTTGCAAAAAGTTTGAGCTTGTTCATAAATGTTTTCGAGATAATTCAATTTTAACTCATACGAGGATACATTTAGGAAGGTTAGGACTTGCCAATAGTCCGAGTAGTTTTACGTGGCCTAGGTGTTCGTAGAACAGCCCGGATGTATTGTTTATGTGTTCTATTTGCTGGCATTGTGCTGACCTGAGGAGTCCGCACCTGAAAAGAAATGTTTTATTCGGTTAACGTGTATTTTGCTAACTTGGTCTTTAATAAGGATTTTCACATCTACGGGACTAATTACCTCTATGATTTTGTAAGGACCTTTCCAATTTGCACTTAATTTTCTCGATTTACCCCGTTTTGTACCATCGTTTCGGAGGAGGACCATATCGCCTACTTCATAAAGGATTTTACTGGCCTTTTTATCATAATTAATTTTTGCTCTTTCTTTAGAAGTTAATATATTTTCCCTAGCTAATTGATGTGACGTGTTAAATTTTAATTTTAATTGATCTACATAATTGTCGTAGTTATGTTTGAATTCGGGCTCCGAAGTTAAACTACTAGGTATGATAGGCTTATGACCAAATAATAACTCGTAAGGAGTAAACTTAGTTGAAGTGTGTTCGGTGGTATTATATGAAAACATTGCAAACATTGTTAATTCATCCCAATTATCTTGTTTATCATTTATATAATGTTTCAAGAAGTCTTTTAAAGTGGAATGACTCCGTTCCAGCGCGCCATTAGTTTGAGGATGATAAGCGGTGGAGAATATGTGCTTAATTTTGAATAATTTGGTGACCTCTTTCATTAAATTTGACGTGAAGTCTGTTCCTAAGTCGGATAACAGCGTTTTAGGAACACCAAATTGCGTAATCACTTCAACTAATTTTCCTGCTATAGTGGCGGCTTCGTGATTTGGAATGGAGAATGCAAATGAATATTTTGTTAAATCATCCTGCATAGTAAGGATGAACCTATTACCCTTTTCCGTTACAGGAAGTGGACCGACAGTGTCCATAAATAATTTTTCAAATGGTTGCAAAGAAGTGGAAGTTATTTCCATCGGAGCCTTAATAGGTTTAGATGATTTCTTATTTATCTGACACTTTACACAATTTTTTATGTATGTTCTATTGTCATTTGTCATGGATTCCCAAGCGTATTTAGTTTTAATACGATTGTATGTTTTATGGAATTCGCAATGTCCTGCAATAACAGAATCGTGATTTTCTTTTAAGATTGTTTCGACTTCGTCCCGTGTCGACACGATTAATTCTTTAGTACATAAATTTACTTTAATATCATTGTTATTTCTAAAAACATATAAAATTACTTCCTTTAGTTTATTTATTTGTAATCTAGAAAATTCATCTTCTGGATTTGATATAGTTACATTTTTTATGTTATTTTTAATGAGATGCTCCCTTAAGTTCTGAAGCATGTAGAAGAAATCTTTGTACGAGATGGGATCATAAAAGTTATTCTTAATGTAACATTTAAGTATTTTTCCGTTTTGTTCAACAGTGTATAATTCTGGCATACTTCTTTCGTTTGATAGTGAGTCTAAAGATAAATACTCGGTAATATTTTCATTCCTATTTATGGGATGATTTATTTCGTGCAAATTATTGAAATCTGACTTAGATGATGTTTGATGAAATTTGTAAAAATCTTCGAAAGAATCACAAAACGTTAAGTTTACACTAGCAAATAAGGTTCTAGACAAGCAATCGTCATTTGAATTAATTTTGCCCGGTTTATACACTATCTCATACTCGTATGATTTTAATTATTTCTGTGGTAGAATAATTACACTCGGCTTTATTTAAAGTACGACTTGCGTATGCAATTGGTAAATCTTCGCCAATTTTCCCTTGAGAAAGGACGGCGCCTATTGCGAAACCTGATGCATCTGTGGTTAAAATTCACTAGTTAAAATCTCTATCAATTTTTCAAAGCCTATCTGCTGATCTTTTTCCCAATAAAAAGTAGTATCCTGTTTTAACAATTGTGTGAGTGGTTTACTCACTTTCGCAAAGTCTGGAATAAATTTCCTATAATAGCCTGCGAGACCTAAAAACGATTTTATATCTTTTGCATTTTTTGGCGTTGGGAAATTCCTCAAAACATCAATTTTATCTGGGTTCGATTTAACCCCTTTGTCTGAGATAACATGCCCTAAATATGCCACTTCGTGTCGCATAAATTCACATTTATCAGGTTGTAATTTTAACCTGTTTGAGCGTAATCTATCAAAAATTGCTCTTAACTTATTGTTATGATCTACAATAGAATTCGCGTAGATGACAATGTCATCTAGATAAACAAAACATTGCAATCCTTGTAGTCCTGTCAACACATTATTCATGAGTCTTTGGAACGTAGCCGGAGCATTTTTAAGTCCGAATGGCATACGTACATATTCATAATGACCTGTGGGGGTCGTAAATGCCGTTTTGGCACAATCTTCTGGCTTGTTACGGATTTGGTGAAAACCAGAAGCTAAATCTAAAGTAGTAAAATACTTACAATGGTTCAACTGATCTAATATATCAGATATATTGGGCAGAGGATAAGCATCGCCCACTGTAATATCGTTGAGCTTTCGATAATCAATTACAATTCTCCATTTCTTTTTACCTGAGGCGTCTGTTTTTTTCGGTACCACCCACAGCGGTGATGACCAAGGAGGCGACTACACCAAATTCCCTAAAATCTACCGATGTCTATCTCTTTCGTAAAATGTTGAAGGGTAAGGGACAAGAGGCCGAGCACTCAAGGGGTCCATTATGAACACCGACCGCATTTTTTTAGTGTCAATGTCAACCCGATATTAGCAGGTAGTAAGAAGTCCATCTGTTTTCAGCCGGCGCGTGGCGTTATCTTTAATTCGGTTTGGGGTGGTTTTGATAGGAAGATTTTTTTGATATTTATGGAATTATTTAAAATGGAATTATAATAAGTACGACATTTGTAAAATAAAATTAATAATATAATTTGTTAAAATATTTTTTGTTGTTTAGTAACAATAATTTTTACAAATAATATATCTAAACTAACTTAATAAACTTAACTAACGTAACTAACTTAACTTAACTAAAATAATTTATGGAAGAAACCACCGTTGAATTTCCCCTGCAAACAAAATTAGGAACAAATTAGAAATATTGGCATTGAATAAATATTAAAAATTTATAAAATTATGAGTGACTAGTAATGTAAAATTACAGGTAATTTAAAATTGGGTAATATTTTCAGTAATATTACTTAAAAAATGGTAATAATTGGTAGTTTTAAGTTAGATATAAAACTACACGATCGCGTTTTGAACTTCACATTAAGCCAGCATTAACGCGCCTGTCGCATGAAGTAAATATTTTAAGTTTAACAAAAACCTGAAAATTTGAATTGGTTGCTTCGCTACGCGGCCAATCCAAATTTTCAGGCTTTTCTAAACTCGAAATATTTACTTCATGCTTAATCAGGAAAAGCAAAACATTCGTTAAAAAATCAAAATATTAAAAATCAAGTTTACCCAACATATGAATATATCTTCTTTGACATTGACTGTCATCATCAATATTTACAAAATAACAATTTTAAAGAAAAAATAATTTAATCTTATATTTGCATAGAATTTAGTTTATTTTTTATATAATTATTATTAATATTTAAGATGAAACCTTTTGAAATAAATAATAAATATAATTCAAATTGAATCCAGACAAAATGTAAGCTCGCAATTTTGCGAAATTGCGAAATCAATAAAATTAAAAAAACAAATTTCATATATGATAAAAGTCATACATATTTTATTATAATATTGTGATTATTAATTTGATTTAATAAAATCATTAAAACCAAAAAACATCATCAAAATTAATAAAAATCTTCACAATTGTCCAAATTATCACAAATTGACAAAAACGCAAAAATATTATAAAATAGCCAAACTTCACAAAAAAATAAACTTATTACACAATTCATAATAATTAAAAAAATTAACAAAAATTGATATATATATATATACGTAAACTATACGAATACAAATCGTCAAAATTGATTTGTAAAATAAGTCCTAAATGTAATAAAGTTAGCTAACTAAAATCGTAAAAATTTTGAATTTTAACAAAATTTGTGGAAATTTATAAACTCAATATAAACAGATAAAAATCTTTATAATTTAAAATTACATAGAAATTTATTTACATTTGACATAATGACTTGTCTTTAACTCATTGGTTAAACATGATTTAAAATTTTGAGTTTATAAATGTCAGAAAACTTGGGTTTGCCAAATTTTCAGGCCTTTCTAAAATCAAAATTTTGCTTCATGCGCCACGCGTGTACGCCGATTTGATGTGAAGTTCGAAATAGACTGTTATTGATAATTTTTAAATAAATCACTTTAATGATTATTATCATTATAACAGTAAATAAAAATATAATGCGGCCATTCCATAAATAAGTGCACAATTTTTGGGGGTCAATCAGGGATTTTAGCGAATTTCACATATATTATAAAGGCTATCAAGACATGGCGTTTGGTTGTTACTAGAGGTTAAACAAATTATTGTGTCAAAAGTTATAACAATATAAACTTTTAGTACACTTTTATTTTGAACTCAAAAATATCGTAAGCCGTTACCTATACAAAAAAAGTAATTTAGTACTTTTTTGTGCTTAAATGTTCAAAGTTTAAAATACATTTTTTTCAAAACGAAAAACTTTATTTATATAGATTTTTTGTAATAAATAAAACATATCTCAAAAAATAATCAAATACTCATGTTTTAATTTTCTTTAAAAAAATATATGTTGTACCCTGATCCTTCCTAATAATTTTTCCGTTTTCAAAAGTGTGGGCACTTTAAAACTTTTTGAGATATAATTTTTTTAACCGAGCGCTACATTGACATGAGGCGCTCCCGCCAATGGTGTAATGGCCCGGATCGCGGTGAGCGCTCGGGTAAAAAAATCATATCTCAAAAAGTTTTAAATTGACAATCTTTTTGAAAACGGAAATATTCTTAGGAAGGATTGGGATATAACATATATTTCTTTCAAGAAAATTAAAACATGAGTATTTGATTATTTTGTGAGATTTGCTCCGGTAAAAAAATCATATCTCAAAAAGTTTTAAAGTGCCCGTCTTTTTGAAAACAGAAATATTCTTAGAAATGATTGGGGTATAATATATATATTTTTTTAAGAAAATTAAAACATGAGTATTTAATTATTTTGTGAGATTTGTTTTATTTATTGAAAAAAATCTATCTAAATAAAGTTTTTTCGTTTTGGAAAAAAAGTTATTTTAAACTTTGAACATTTAAGCATAAAAAAGTCAAGTATAACTTTTTTTGTATCAGTAACGGTTTACGATATTTTTGAGTTCAAAATAAAAGTGCACTAAAAGTTTATATTGTTATAATTTTTGAAACAATCGTTTGTTGAACCTCTAGTAACAACCAAAAACCATGTCTTGATAGTCTTTATAATATATGTGAAATTCGCTAAAATCCTTGATGTACCCCCAAAAAGTGTGCACTTATTTATGGAATGGCCGAATGTTATTTTCTCCGGGATAGTTTTGCTAACATTCCTTAAATTAAAATGTACGTAATATACGGCAAATTGTCGGTGGTAATTACCGACGTTAATTACCACTAACATCCACTAATTGTAATGGTTGTTAATCATAAATGTGAAGATTGTTAATAATAAAAAAATAGCACCTCGTGGTGGTAGGGGTGCCACTTGTGGTAAGGGTGGTACTACCCCAGGATCAACATCCTCTTCTGTTTCTGAAATTGAAACGAGATTAATTTCAGTCATTTCATAAATTGAGTTTTATAAATCTTAGTAAAACAAAAACCAAAAATAATGATAGTAAAGTGTTTTCACGCGAAGAGTCAATATAAAATGTATATGTAATTTTTAAAATTACCTTCTTGATCTATAATTGGCGCAGGAAGAAACCACCGTTGAATTTCACCTACAAATAAAATACGCAATTAGAAATCTTGGCATTCAATAAATATTAATAATTATTAAAGTGTGATGGTTGTTAATAGCAAATGTGAAGATTGTTAATAATAATAATAATAAAGTCCCTCGTGGTGGTACGGGTGCCACTTGTGGTAATGGTGGTACTACAGCAGGATCGTCAACATCCTCTTCTGCTTCTAAAATTGTAACGAGATTAATTTCAGTCACTTCATAAATTGAGTTTTTTAAATCTTGGTAAAACAAAAACCAACAACAATGATAGTAAAGTGTTTAAAATTACCTTCTTGATCTATAATTGGCGCAGGTAGAAACCACCGTTGAATTTCACTTACAAATAAAATACACAATTAGAAATCTTGGCATTGAATAAATATTAATAATAATTAAATTAAGTATGATGGTTGTTAATAACAAATGTGAAGATTGTTAATACTAATAATAATAAAGTACCTAGTGGTGGTACGGGTGCCTCTTCTGGTACTGGTAGTACTACCGCAGGATCATCAATATCTTCTGCTTCTGAAAATGTAACGAGATTAATTTTATTCACCTTCATATGAGGTATTCAAACAGTTGGTAAAACAACGACAAATTATTACCGTGTTGTAGATCGTGTGCATCATTACGAACTTCTAAAAATGTAAGAAAATTGATTAAAAACAATGTTATTTAGTTTAAATATAAATTGTATCAAATATGTGTAAAGTATTTATCTTTACCTTGTGGCAATAAATTTAAAATATTTCTGATGTAATGGTTCGTTCTGGTTAAAAAGAGTGCGACGTCGCGATGTTCATTAAATTGCGCTTGTTCTACAGCTACAAAAAAATGAGATATTAATTACATACATATATTAAACAAATGATATATTTATGAACAGTGTCTCTGCGAGAACGGAAAGCTCGAGAGTTCCCTTAATTTTTAAAATACGAAACAATGTTTTAGATGCAAGTTGCATGAAATCTTTACTTCACAACATAAAATGATTATCACATATACAGGGTGTTCCATAATTCCTAGATGCCATTCAACTTTGTTATTTTGATGGAGACACCCTTCTGTTTTAATATCTGTTTGGATTCGTTATTAAAAATAAATGCCACTTGGTTGATATAACATTCGGTCTCAGTCGTACTATTTCAAAGTTATTCGACATTTTTGATAATAAATTAGTTTTATAAAATGCCTCATAACTTCGAAATGATACGACTTGGATAAAATGTCATATTAACAAACAGACATTCATTTTTAAAAAGGAGTCCCGTTTAAAATAACAAAGTTGTATGGCATCCAGAAATTATTAATACCCAGTATATGCGAACATAATTTTATGTTGTGAAGTAAATGATTTTATGCAATTTGTATCTAAAACTATTTTTTGTATTTTTGGTATTAAGGGAACTATTGAACTTTTCGTCCTTGCTGAGATGCCCTGTATATGTGATATATTTATATAACATAACATACCAATTCTCTCATCCAACCATAAATATTTTGGTTTACTCCTATGCGGATGCTCGATATTACTTAAAAGCCGAGCGAATTTTAAGGATGCTTAAGGACGCTTTAATATGGTTCGCCAAAGCCCAGAAGTTTGGATGCCTTGGAAGTTCCGTGTTGAGTCCCCTGTGGAAGCTCTCAGCGGCATTATTAGTTCGATTCGGAGCTCCAACTACGGAAATATTTGCGTTCGTCCATTGCCGCCGCCAGTAATTAATATATTGGCATCTTCGGATCCATTAATATCGACCTTTTCTGGAGCTAACGCAATGAGAGATTCCCCAAGATACTCAACAGCTTCATTTAAAGCATCCATGGGCAAGAGTGGCAAAACCATATATTTATGAATGATAACTCGCATATCGTCGAGTCTGTGGAGACCTAATTCTCGACCTAAAATATTGATATATCAGAAACAGAAATTATATTTTAATTGTTCTACTTACTTTTAAATAACACAGCCCGCGCGTAGTGAAACCAGCACCCAAATAAATGCGCGGCTGGAAATATATTTTTGGCCGCATCCCTCATTCCTCTCTCATAATCAGCCATGATTGAAATTATATTCGTGTTTGGCATTATTTCTGTTAATTTTGAAAACACGAATCTTAAAACAGCCTGGTATTAACAAATATGTATTTAATATTTAAATATTTAGATATAACTTACGGATTTTTGATGCATAATGTGCACTGAAAAAAACTGTGTGGCACCTCCGGATCGTGGTACCACACGAAAAGTTGCATCTAGTGCAATATGCACATTTCGAATATTATTTTCGTTCATGACGTTTATTACCGATTTCGAAATTCAAATTAAGGAATTTAGTACAAAATACGCTATAACATTATTTTGCACATCCCTTCTAAAATGTTCATAACTAAACAAATAAAATGAAAACATTGTCACAATAATGTTTATAACGAAGTTGTTATCACTTACTTGGGTTGTTGCATCATTTGATATGCATGAAGTAAATTGTTTGGCTTAGGTGGCGTCAGTTTTTTTCTTTGGTAATACATTCGTCGTACCGCATTAACCTGCGATACTTGACTAGCCCCTATGTAATGAAAATAAAGTGATAATGAATAATCATTTATATCTCATATATTTTGTTTGTAATTAAGTAATTTGTAAATAAAAGCGCTACTAATATTATAAAACGTACGCTGGTTATTGCTATGAAAAAAATGTTGTCAATTTTTTTAATGCAGGAACCACTGAAACTGATCACAAGTTACTTTATCCAAAACTTTTAATAAAGAATGACTTTTGTCGAAAAGAGGATAACAAAAAAGTGTTTCCTATCTGAGCAATAATCCTGGAACTTATTTGAAAAGATAGAGCATCGATTAAATGGGGGCATAGTTGCGTATTTTAATGCTTACTTATAATCTGCTTTCACATTTAAAATATCTTTAACTGTTTCGATTTAATTTTAAAAAAATCAGCATTTTTCGATATTTTAAACTGCCCAAATATCCGTTATTTTTGTTTTTTTTTTCAAAAACTTTTGTTTTTCTTATGGGCGCATATGCAGATATGCATATCTCTGAACAGCACTTTTTAAGCTAATTTCAATGATGTGCCACATGTTGAAATGTATTGTTTTTATGGTCTGTTGCCATGGAAACAATCGCGTAAATTCCGCAAAAACAATTTATTTCCGTAAAAAAAAGATAACCAATTTCTAAGTCTTCCTGTTGAATAAAATTTCAACTGTTGCATAGCAACTTGATATTGTTTGGTTGCCATGGCAACTTGAACAACAACAATAATTAATCAAATGCATGCATGCGGCATATCGTTGAAATTAGAGTAAAAAATGCAATTCAATGATATACATATCTTTGTATGTTTCCATAAGAGAAACAAAAGATGGAGTGTAAAAAATAAAAACTAATCTTTTTGAATATTTTAAACGTTTACCATTCGATAAGTTATTAGAAGTGTTTTACGAAAGTTTTAATGAAATTTGAAAAAAATAAATAACTGAGATATGGGTAATTTTTAAATATCGAATATCAGTTTATTTCCGAATAACTCGGAAGAAATTGGAGGTGTTTTAAATGTGAAAGCAGATTATTAATATGCACTGCAGTACGCAACTTTGCCCCTATTTAATTTTATTTTTTTATTTCTTTAAATAACTGAGATCCTTGAAGTGCCGCTCGAAAACAATTACTTCCCGAGCTAATACCCCGACGGACATTGATACAACAAGTGTTTGCTGTTACATACAGTAACCTACTGCAAATGCAACAATTTGGGTCAAATTATTCAAGCCATCTATAGACGCGTTTCGAGATTTATCTATCATCAGTATAGCTTTGCCATTCCCTCTAAACAATTTTACACCTTAGACTGGCGGTCACGTTACTGTTGAAACATAAGTATAAATGAAACTGCCAATTCCTGGCAGAATACTTCAAACATTAAAAGTGCGATTCTTTTCTCGATTCTATTCTCAACAGAAAACACTTGTTGTATAATTCAATGTCCGTCGTGGTATTAGCTCGGGAAGTAGTTGTTTCAATGAGTGGTTGATATATACAGGGTGTCTACGCTAAACCGTTCGTTAAAAGTTTATGGGGTTGCCGTTGCACTAAAAATTTGAAAAAAAACTTTGACATACGGTTGAATCAGTTCTCCTAATGTGAAATATTTTCAACTTTATATCACTTCCGGTTCCACCGGAAGTAGCACCAAATTTGTTATTTTAAATGGAACACCCTATATATTAGTAATTTTTTGTATTCCTCGTTTAAATTGCAATATATTTTATTCAAACATATATACACTTATCTCTTATAGTTTTCAAGCAAGAAAAATATTTCTAAAATTTTTACCTCTAAAAGGCATCTTGAAATTTGTCTGTAACTTCTCTTAAGAGTAAAATAAAAACATTATTTATATCTTTACTTGTACCTACAGGATGCCTCTATGAGTGTATTAATTAGAAACTGTCAATTTTGACAATAAGTGTTCTTAAAATGGCAATATCGAAGTGCCCTCTTTAATATCTCGTAATTGAATTTTTTTAAATGGAATGACCTTCTTTTATCACGTGGTACGATTGGGGGGAAGATTTCCTACAAAAAAGTATTAACAACTATTCTCCTAATGCAAGTGGCTTTCGAATTAATTCAAAGATTCGTTTTTCGTTGCATTTATGCAAGGAATAATGAGCGCATAAGTCGCAACTGAATTTTGGTAGGCAAGTAGTAATGCTTTTGTTTTGTCGCGGATGTAATGCGAAATGTCAAATAATAAAAACAATTAGTACAAAGTTATACAGGAATCAACAAAATGAATAAATACACCCATCAACAAATTATCAATTTATTCTTTATACATGGCAACTGCGATAGAAATTGTTACTCGAACATGTAGAATATTTAATGAAACTTATCCATATGTGCCGCTAATGAATAAAACAAGATTTAAAAGATTGAAATCAAATTTTGTTCAATTGGCAGTTGCCATGTATAAAGAATAAATTCATAATTTGTTGATTTGTGTAATTATTCATTTTGTTGATTTCTGTGTAACTTTGTACTAATTCTTTTTATTATTTGACATTTCGCAATATAATCGCGACAAAACAAAAGCATACTACTGGCCTACTAAAATTCAATTGCGACTTATGCGCGCATTATAACCTGCATAAATGCGATGAAAAACGAATTTTCGAAATAATTCGAAAATTACTTGCTTTAGGAGTATAGTTGTATAATTTTTTTTGTAGGAAATTTTCGCGCCAATCGTACCACGTGATAAAAAATGGGTCATTCCATTTAAAAAAATTGAATTTCTAGACATTGAAGAGGGCACTTAGATATTGACATTTTAAGAACACTTATTGTTAAAATTGACAGTTTATAATTAATTTACTCTTAGAGGCATCCTCTAGGTACAAGTAGAGATATAAATCATATTTTAATCTTATTCTTAAGAGAAGTTACAGACAGATTTCAAGATGCCTATTAGAGGTCAGAATTTTATAAATATTTTTTTTTTGAAAACTATAAGAGTTCGAATAAAATATTTTGCAATTTAAACGAGGAACCCAAAAAATTACTAATATATAGAGTGTTTTATTTAAAATAACAAATTTGGTGCTACTTCCGGTGGAACCGGAAGTGATATAAAGTTGAAAATATTTCACATTTGGAGAACTGATTCAACCGTATGACAAGGATTCTTTTCAAATTTTTAGTGCAACGGCAACCCCATAAACTTTTAACGAACGGTTTAGCGTAGACACCCTGTAGTCTTTGTAGGACTAACTTGTAGATTGCGAAAAGAATCGCACTTTTAATGTATAAGTAATTTTGCTCGCATTGTGTCGCGGTGTACACCTATTTTCCAACTTCAGACTTTGGGAACATGATGTATTTAATAAAATTAACCGTTTGAGCAGGTCCTGCATTCAAAAAATTAAAATTCTTTATACTAATAACTAATGACCACCTTATTGTATATTAAAAAAAATGTAAAAATGTAATATTTCCTATCATGAAATAATTAATATAAATAAAAAAATCCTATCCGGTCAGTATCCCGGGAACACACTTTCCCTAAATTCAACTAAATAAATAAATAAATAAAACTAATTAAAAATATAAAACTTAATTCTTACGAGTGTGAAATTAGTAATATATTTCAGCAATAGATTTTTTTTAGCTTAATTGACCCCAATAATCACTTTTAAAAAGCAAAACGTCCATAGCTATAATCAATGCATATACCCCTTAATTTGAATTCATTTTTATTTTCACCCACAACTATTAGTTAAATATTTTGCGTTATTGCGGCCAACCGCAAACTTTCATCCAACAAATTCACTAATAAAAAATAAAAATGAAAAATGATAAAATGAATATTTTTTTAGGGTAGAAATGATTTTTTTATTCTATCATCTTGAAGTGAATATTCTTTTTTATTAGTGAACAGATTGAAGTATAAGGATTCCGAATCTGCAATTTACTGTTTTATGGGAATTTGTGTTCAGCCGGAATACGGAATATGTTTGACAAGTAATAGTTGAGGGTGGTAACAAAATGAGTTAAAATTAAGAGGTAAATGCAAAATACTTACTCAAGTTTATGATATTTATTGACGTTTTTCTATTTAAACGTGATAATTGGGGTCAATTGAGCTGAAAAAAATCTATTGCTAATTTTACACCCGTATAATTCTTACCTTGCCGATTAACGCTTTGCTCTTCTAAAATTATACCTCGGTATCTACGTCCGCTATCCTAGCTTTTTTGCCTAATTGCTTTCAGATATTTAATTTTTTCAATCTCCTGTTGTTGTACTACAGGATGATTATGCACGCGTCCAACCACAAACTCCCCGTTTCTTATACGGCCACTACCCGAACACGCTTGATCTCTACACCGGAGATAAACATTATTTATTATATTTCTTTTTTGATATATGTACATATCAAAAACAAAATAGGTTCTTCCGATATCGCGAATAACATCCATGTTAACACCACGGCAAACAAGAAAATAGTGATAGGTTTACAAAAAGTTCATGAAGTGGAATCTTATCCTTCATTTTAATTTTTTAATAACCACAATAAATATTAAAAGCGTACTGTATACAGTTGACCAGATGTCTGTTGAAACCAGGAAAGATCGAAAAGCGGGTTTAACCCAATTACCATATTTTTGAAACCAATTCGGGTATTAGACTTTCCATAAGATTTCCAAATGTTTTATTATTTGAAAAACCAACAAATAATTCATCTGCACGATATTGTAAACGGCATAGACTGCCGTTTACAATTTATTATTATTTTTTTTTTATTCTCCAATTTTATAAGCTTTAATAAAATTATCGGTATTCACACTGTACATTTATTATTACATAGATAAAAATACGATTTTATGAATTGAGAAGGAATTTATAAGCGAGCCCTTTATGAATCCTAATAAAGGAACGTTCAATCGCACTAATAATGCAGCTGTGTGATTTTATCAGCGTTAAATTTATTGGTAAGGTTTATAATATATTTTAACCAAATAATGTATGTACTATTCAAATGCAATCTGCTAAATAAAATTAAACTAAGTAAATAACGATCCGTTAATTACTCACATTAAACAACATTTCAAAAAACTGTACCGTGTATTCCCGGATTACTGCCCGAATAGTAGTATTTTTTTTCGACAAGTAATTCTATACATTATTAAATCTAAAATTTAATATAGTGTTCAAAATTTAAAAAAAAAAAACAGAGTGTGGAACAAGCTCTAATTATAATTTTAGATGTAAAATGTTATTGCGAAAAGTTATATGCAATCGAAAATTATGTCTACGTGTATAATTTTAGGTCAATAGGATTTTTTTAAATGTGTCTGACGTTTAATTGTTCAAAATAAAGCTATTGGTAGTATTTTTCTGAATGTATTAAATAAACTTAAGTTGCTTATATCAAGCTGAAATTAAATTTTCTGTGGTAGTTCTGATGCAAGGAATATATTCCTCTGGGTTCGTTCTAAAGAAAACTGTTATGGCCAAATGTTGCTAAATCATAATTTCTAGTAGTATTCGTAATTTTAAAATTAATGTATAGAAAACGTAAATTGCAAGTTTTTTTGTATGAACAAAAGTTGTTTTGTTTGATATTTCGATTAGAATGCGAAGAGTTCAGTGAGTAATGCTTAACAATTATTTTGGATTAAACCAATATTTATTGAGAAATTTGAAAAATGTTTGCAGATCTTTTTTTTAAAGACCAACAAGATTATGATTGGCATACTAAACGTATTTCACTTGTTAATTGCTTGGTTATAAACCATTTCACACTAAATCAGCGTTTTATACTCGTCGCGCATGAAGTAAAACTTCGAGTTTAGAAAAGCCTAATTTATCTCAGTCGCTCTGCTGCGCTACGCGCCCGAACTAAAGTTTCAGGCTTTTCTAAACTGAAAATTTGACTTCGTGCTAAAACTGGGATTGGAAAGACTCGTTAGATAATCAATCATAACCTTATTTAGCATTTTATTATTGCTAGATTAGCGTCTTTTATTAAATCGATTTGATTAAAGCATAACCAAATAATACCATTGTATAATATATTGATTAATGTGGTAAATTGTTGAGTCATCAAGTAAACATGAACGACCGTTTAAAACGCTTTAAATAGGGAAAAAAGGGAAACTACCTGCTATTCAAACAGATAAGGTCATAAATTGTAACATCAACACTCCATAAATTGTGGTTTCTTTTCTTCCATTATAATCCCGCGCTTGTAGAGGGTGTCTCTCTTCAAAATTTGCTGGTTTAGAGATTTTGTAGAGGCCCTCCAAGGAGAGACCGAAGGCTTTATAATACCCTCTTTTAACATCTTGTCTACCTGTCTATTTACCTCGGCTTTATGTACCTCTGGGTATAGATCTTCCAGCGCTATATGAAAAAAATGACTTCAAATTTGCAATAAAATTTTATACTTTTATAACACCATAAACCATAATCCTCAATAAAAGTATCCCTCAGCAAACAGGTCCGTATTAGAACATTTCATTCCAATGACTGACGTAGATATGTAAAAATGCACATTCGGTGGTATTCTCTATCGAAAACGTTAAATTTAACGTTTGACAGCAGAGTTAAATCTAGTCTAAAATAAAGGGAAATTGATTAAATTCCCTATCATTTTAATAGTTTTTGTTGAACTTATAATTTAATTTACACCAGTTGTCACCATTTATTTTAACGCGGATATCAAGAATTAAATTTTAACGTTTTCGAGATAGATAGTCCAATAAATGTATACCAAGGAAAACACTTTAATTTGCAGCTCTTACGATACAAACGTCAGTTATCTGATTGAAAGAGTTAAATGACGGTTGCAACTTGTTTTCTAGTCGATAAATTGTTTCATACTCTTATTAGCATGAAGTTCTGTTTCTTAACACTTCTCTATCATTTTACATCTTATTAATTGATACACAATCTACATCCAAAACATGTCACCCCTTTATGATTTTTGTTAATCGCATGTTATTTTTGTATGTATATAAAAGTTTTATAAAAATGATGTATTTTTCTTGATAGTCGATAAGTAAATATTAATTTAATTATAATAATTTAATTAGTAATTAAAATTAAAAATGTTTCAATGTTGTATATACAACTATATATATTATGTTTTAATAATAATAATAAAACATCTTTATTTCTGAGTTGACTACAAAACAAATATAATACATATAATACAATACATTTTGATTTTGATTATTTTTTCTAACTCGGAAACTGGCTATCGACCAGCGGTCTTTCAGCCTGTCTTTGTCCTGTCTATGTCTGTTTTTTAAAAGTCGTGATCGCTAACGTTATTTTCGGGGTCCGGTTGATGTAATGAGATGAATTGATAAATGGTAGATGTGGGATATTTGAATTTAGGGTGGATATTAGGGTTGGGGGGTATACACATATGATTGAGGATAGTAGTGATATTAGGATTTGTGGCGAGTTTTAAGGCGAGGTATTCTAAGCGTTGATTAATAGGGGGAATATTGCACATTTCATACAGGAGAGTATTGGAGGGGTTGTGTAGGGGGTTATTAGGGTGTCTGATTTTCGTTAGCACTCTTGGGGCTGATCGTTCGGCGACCTCTATATTTTTCAACACGTTGGGACGAGGATTGTGAAATAGGATGGGGGCATACTCTAGCAGGGGGCGACATATAGTTCTGTATATATGAACTGCGGTCTTTACAGTTATTCCTTCTTTTCGGAATGTCAGCGATCTAAAATGGCGCGCCCTGCATTTTATCTTTGTTTTTAGGCTTCGAGTGTGGTTAATAAAGGTTAGTTTGGGATCGAGGGTAATGCCTAAGTATCTGCAGTTAGGTGACGGTGAGATAGGATGATTATTGATTAAAATATGGTAAGGGGAGTTTAGATGGCGGTGGAAGGAAATGAGAAGTTAGGTTTTATTTGGATTAATGGAGATTCTCCATTTCGCGAACCAGGTTTGGATGCTATCTATCAGCCCTTGAAGAGTGCTTAAGGCTTTAGGAATAGTGGGAGCGTGGGTTATAAGGGCGGTATCATCCGCGTATAGTAGAGGGTATGCGGAAGGATTTAAATAGAGAGGATCTGGATTGTAAAGGTCATGGACAAAGATGTTATATAACATGGGGGACAGAGGGGAACCTTGAGGTAGACCTTGTAGTGGGGTAAATGAATGTGAATATGAATTACGGATTCTGACCTTAAGGATCTGTTGGATCGGAAACTGTCTATGATTTTAATTAAGTGTAGAGGGATACCCAACGAATTATACTTGAACAGCACACCACGATGCCAGACCGAATCATACGCTTTTTGTATGTCGAGTAATAGTACTGCAGATTTTTTACCTTCGAGGTGTGCTGTCTGGTAATTCGAGGTAAGGAGTGTCAAGGGAAGGGAAGTTGAGCGATGTTCAATAAAACCAAATTGATGAGGAGGGATCAGATCTAAAATGTGGGTAGTGATTTGTTTTTGGATTAGGGATTCAAACAATTTACCGAATACAGCGAGAAGGGTAATTGGGCGGTAACTTGATACCAGAGTTGCGTCGTTTCCGGGCTTATGTATGCAAGTGATAATGCCCTTCTTCCATTCGTCTGGGATAGCTTGGGATCGGTAGATGTAATTAAATATAAGGAGTATGTATTCATGAATGTGATCGGGCAAGGATTTAAGGATCAATCTGGGTATATTATCGTGACCAGGCGATGTATTTTTACCTTTATGAAGTATTTCATAATATTCTTCTTCTTTTATGTCGTAGAAGGCTGAATGGTGTTGGGAGTTTTGTTTGAAGGATTTGTACCATGAATTTACTGTCTCGGAAAATGTGTTGTCATAAGCGTCGTTTTCCGTCGCCGTAAATGTCTTTTTAAAGTAGTCTGCGAATATGTCTGCTATTAACTGGTCCTCCGTAACGGTCATTCGTGTCGTAGGGTCCTGTATGTGTTGTAAATAGTGATATTTGCTTAGTTTTTTGACCTCGTCCCAAAATGTCTTTCCTTGTTTTTGATTAATGTCGTTGCAAGTTTGTATCCAATGGTCTGTTTTGTATTGTTGAATCAGTCGGTGAATGTCTTTATTCAGTTTGTTAAATTTTGATTTTAAGTTACCATCGTCGGTCAGTCTGATGTCCCTGTATAATTAAGTCGTAAAATATATTTAGGAAGTGGGAATTTATAGGGTGTTTTGGAGAAAACAGGGGTGTTTTGTTTGATTGAGTCAGAGAGGTATTTAAAAAAAGTAGAAATGGATTGCGAGGAGATTTCTTGATGGGAATTAATAAAGCTTGTCATGTCCTCCGTCACTTTGTCAACGTTACAGTCCTTATGTCTGTATATTTTTGTTGGTGCGGTAGTTATGGGAGGGGTTAAAGAAAGGGAAAATCGTATAGACATATGGTCTGAGCCAAGGTCAGGTATTAATTCTACATCCTGAACGAGATGACGGATGTTGCTAGTGCAAAGGAAAATATCGGGAGTAGAGGATTGATTATTTGACATTATAAATGTAGGATCTGTGTGGATGCGGACAAAGTTGGAATTAGACATAAAAGAAGAAAGTTGTTTATTCTTTGACTTATTTATATTGAAATCGCCAATTATGATAACGTGATCAAAGAGCGTTTTGGTAAAAATTGTATCTTCGATGGGCGAGGAATGATGTATATATACAAGGAAGATATGCAGGGTAACAGAAGTAAGCTCAATGGTACAGTGTAGGCATTCGTTCATTACGTGATTTACACGTGGGGGATTGGCTTCACCTAGACGGACTCCTGGTCGCACCGCGACCATTGAGCCACCTCTTTGATTTTGGAGAGGAGCGGTAGAGGGAAGTTGTATGTAGGGCCAATCATTTAGGGGAAATGGGAGTTTGGATTTATTTTCTACAAACATACTTACATGGATAGGATTGTTGCGCAGGAAATGGGAGACAAGATGGGATTTTTTAGGCAAGGAGGTAATGTTGGTGTATATATAATTTATACTAGCCATTTTTACTAATTTGGGCGACGCCAGTGTGTATACCCATGGTAGGAATAACGGGAGGAACAATCTCGGGTGACTTTAAATCGAACATGACAACAAACATTTTGTTGCCAGAGAAATTGACATGTGTGTCGATCTGGAATGAATCAATGAAGCGTTGTTTAAGTTTTTTAATAAGTTCTTCTCTGTTGGTCATCGTCGGTGCATTGATTTTCGTCGAGTAGATGTCAATGATATAATCGTGAATGGTTATGGGTGTATGAATTCTCGAATTGATTGTCAAGTCTTTGTCAATTTCTAATGATATTTTGTTTTGGCTGACAATTTTTATATTCGGGATTCCTTCGATTGGTTTCAGTGGTCTATTCGGGCATTTTGTTGACCACGCTCCGTGGTCGGTGGCTCCGCAGGCTTTATATTTAGGTGGCAGTTCTGTATTGCATACGTTGGTTGGGTGAGCTCCTGCGCATTTGGCGCATGTTATGCTCTCCGTGCAATTCGCTGTGACGTGGTCGAATTTGTTGCAGCGGTTGCAAGGGATTGGGATGGGGGGCGGCGGCTTGCTCTCTACGACGCTGTAGACCTTACACATGAAATTAAATTGGTTTTGCAGCAGTTTCGTGTATGTGTCTAGAGATCCAGTGATAATCCTTATCATGTGTGTAATAAAATTGTCTTTTTTTGCTACAATTCGAGGACAATACCTGTGTGTCATTCCTTGCGCTTGCAAGTGCGCACTTATCGTCTGATCGTCGATCTCGGGTTCCAATTATAGCGCAGTATGATGGCGCAGGCGTTGCGCGTTGAGTGGAGGGGGCTCCTCCGCTCTCGCGTATAGAGCCATGCGCGCCGTGCGTACGGGACGGCTGCCATTCGGAAAACTCATGGATGATCCTCTCGGCTTGTAGATTTTTTAGCCGGCTCTCAGTTATCTGTAGTGCGGCGTTACTTTTTAATAAAAACCCATATTGGGTCTTTATTATAAGTGCGTTTATGTCATATTGGTGGCTAAGCCATGATTGAACCATTTGTAATCGTGAGATGTTGTTGACGGTTGTGAAATTAAATGTATGTTTGTATTTCTGTTGTGTGTTTTTTTCAAGCGAGGTAGGCTTTCGTTGTGTCTGTGTAGTTATCTCTGGTTGCGAATTGTTGATAAGGTTGCATGATGATATTGTGTTTTGTGATTGGGTTTGTCTAGATGTTGTTTGATGTGGATATGTGTTAATAGTTGTGCTTTGTGCTGGTTGTTGGAATTGCGTTTGAGTGGTCTGGATGTGTTCTTGCATTATATGGTTTTGTGTTGTAATTTGCTTTAGTACTTGGTGTAGGGTTTTGTTCGTGGTCTTTGGGATGTTACCTGATGCGTTTAGCCGTTTTGTGGTAGAGTATTTTGGTGGGCGTCCGCGTCTTCTCGCTGTGGCCTCGATGTAACCGGAAGTGTCCATCGATGATTCATCTGTCACATCCCCCTCCATCCTTCATGGGTGGCACCCGGAAGGATAGATGATGATGATGATTGTTTAAGATAAACACAAGAGTCACTTTAGAAATTCGCTCGCACGTCTTAACGCTACGGTGTCTCGCTCGCGAATGTATTATGTTTTATTAAAGCAGTATTTTCAAAAATCGTAATTATAGCCAAAATAACTAAAAATCAAATGAAATAATTTTGACATTTTATAAATATATCTAAATATCATTTATTTTTCTAAGAAATTAACTAACGGCCCTAACTTTAACTTATACATTTTTTTATTTAAAAAATAGTGGTATTAAATATATACAATAATATTAATTACTCTTTTTAAATATTACAAAGTATCAATTACAATAATCGAACTCAATTGTCCATTAGCGTGAAATAGTAAATGAGCGGCTCTTAGCGATTATACAGGTAAAGGTTATTAAGAAAATTGTATTAGGGCCAATGACAGGATTATATGTATATAATCCTGTCATTGGCGGAATTAAAAGGTACTGGGGATATCCCAGATTAACTCAACTTCTGAACATCTCGACATTCCTCGAAAAACTAATGGTAAATTTGACCCTTTATGCAATAAGGAACCAAGAGGCCCAGGATTAAAAGGTATTGGGGATATCCCAGATTAACTCAAATTCTGGACTTCCCGACAAAATGATTGTTCATAACAATTTCTACTAAAAGTATACTTTTTCGTGTGATTTATAATACATATTTAGAGTTGTTTTTTTTTTCATTTTTATTTTTTTGATTATTGCATTCATGATTTTAATTAAATAATCGATCATTTTAAATAAAACTGTCCAATCCAACACTCTATACAAACAAATTCTATCAATTTAATTATATTATAACTTATTTCTAAATGTATTTTATTGCCATCTTTTAAACAAAAGTAAAACTAAAATGTTTATTGCTCTTATGGAGGTTTTGAAACAACAGCTCATTTTATTTAATATTTAACTTAGAATAATCTAATTCATACACCCTATTTATAACAAGTATTTCAATAAATTAAAGTAATATCACACAGGTAAACCAATTCGTCTATACAATATCTCAACATTTATATGACATCTTTTTAGTGTGTCACAATTAAATTTATATTTATTTTAGTTATAATTCCTTTTACGTAAGAATATTTTAAATTATTCACATAACTTGAATGTATAATGTGTGTAAATCTCAAATCTTAATTTTCATTATTATCAAAGATGAGCCGTTGTTCGTTCTTATGGAAAAATAACACATACATGCCCCACTTTAAGAACTCTCGGGGGTGGTGGAGGGGGTGTCCTAACTTTATGATAAATACGCGTCAACCCCAGGTAATAGTCCAGTTAATCGTGCACATTAGTTAAGTGATCTGTTCCAATATTATACCAGACTTTAGGCAGTTATTGCAAACAACTATCATGTGGAGACCGTGGAATAGCGAACACGATCAACATCATTTTCATCAACATGAAAACGAAGAAAATTGAATAAACGCTGATGAAAATGGAGAAGAAGTTTTATCAAAATCCAACAATAGAATTGTTTTATCTGAAGACGCAAAAAAAGATTATCTTAAATGTATACGACAGTTTAAAACAACAAGGAAAATTTGGCACCGAAGACCATCTAATCTCCGAGACTGCAAATTTAACAAAAATTTCTAAAACGACAGTGTGGCGACTAGTTACCAACGGAATTATACCGAGGAAAATTAGGACAGATAAAGGAGTCCTAAAAGAAGAAGATCACGGCCGTGGAGTGAGAAGAATAATTTATAACAGTTTTAAAAATAATTTTGTTCCAACTCTATACTGGCTTCAATATAAATTGAAAGAACAGCTTGATGTTAAATGCAGTTTAACAACAATATCACAATTTTTGTCATTAATTGGTTTTAAATATCGAACTATCGACAAAAGGAAGGTGCTCAAAGAAAGTCAACGGATTTGTTAGTGGAGGTATAAATATATAGAAGAAATAAGAAGAATTAGAAATACAAATAAACCAATTATATACTTCGATGAAACGTGGTATGACACACACGATACAGTGATGAAAGGTTGGATAGATGATAACTGTTCACTGGTACATTTAGTGAACAGTTATCATCTATCCAACCTTTCATCACTGTATCGTGTGTGTGTGTGTGCTTCAAGGGGACAACGTCTTATTATTCTCCATGCAGGATATCAAGAAGGATGGGTGAATGATGCGTTATTTTTATCAGCAAAAAATATAATAAAAGCTAATGTGGACTACCACGATGATATGTCAGGAAAAGTGTTTTTTGAGTGGTTTGTGACATCTCTTCTACCCAATATACCGCAGAATAACGTTATTGTACTAGATAATGCTAGCTACCATTCGGTTCAGATTTAAAAAGTACCAAATGCCAATTCGAGTAAAAAAGAAATTTCAGATTTTTTATATGAAAATGAGTTATACTTCGAGCCGACCTACACAAAAATAGAATTGCTCGAAGTATTAAAAATAAAAGAACATAAGAAAAAACACTTCATAGACGAAGATGCCAAAAAGTTGGGTCATCAAGTGCTACGTTTACCTCCGTACCATTGTGAATTAAACCCTATTGAATTGATTTGGGGCATACTAAAACCTCAAATACGGCGAAATAACACAAATCCTAAGTTTAGTAAAGGAACTGTAAATGTAGTTAAATGAAATTTCTAAAATTTCTAAGGAACAGTAGACGAACAGCATTCGACATGTCATCGAAATTGAAAATAAATACTTTTCCAAACATGTGTAACCGCTTATTATAAATATTTTGGAGAATGACTCAGACGAATCTGATAATTAATTTATGTATAAAGTGTATTTTTATATAAAGTGTATTTATGTATAAAGTGTAATTATGTATGTATAAAGTGTAAATTATCATTTTATTACATAATGTTTGTTTAAATTTCAAATAAAAGAATGTCAGAAGAAATAAGTTGAGTTAAACAATTCTGCCGAAATGTAATTTTAAATATTTATAAATTAATTAAATCGTATAATTATTCTTCTTAAAAAAATTCAACTCAACTATGGAATTTGATATTAGTGGTGTAAAAACTTGCGCCTGAAAATTTCTAAAATAACATTATTTTTAGAATCGTATAATTTTTGTTTAAGCAAAATTTGCTGTACCAATTTAATCGTAGCTTTATTATAACTAACACGATTTTATTAAAATTTTAATTTAATTAATGACCCATTTCAAAATGCGAGGTGCCTCACTTTGAAGTGCTGTATCTTAAAAACAAAAAATCTTAAAAAAATATCTGAGCACGTTTCTGTAATACTGAGAGTGTTTTTTATTATTATTGAAAAAAATCAGATTGACCTGCAAAATATATAATTTAATTTTCAATCATATAAATATTTGATTTTTCGTGGATTAAAAACCATAACCATCGCGCATCTTCAATCTCTCAATGAGGTTTTCAATCGACGAAAAATCAAATATTTAAATTATTGGAAATTAAATTATATATTTTATGTTATGAACAATTTCTAACAATTAACTATAATTAAAAAACCGGATACTTAATTACCGAGAACGTTGAAATAGGATTTTGATATAGTAGGGGTTGAAAGGGTTCAGATATGAGTAGGGAGAGATAGCCGATTCTAGAACCTCCTCCTCCTCGCGGAGGAGGAGGTTCTAGAATCGGCTATCTCGTGGGAGGAGGAGGAGGAGGAGAAGGATGAGGAGAAGGATGAGGAGGACGATGGGGGGGGGGGGGGATGAGGAGGAGGTTTTTGAATTTGGGCTAAGAAGGAAGAAGAGGGAGTACTTTTTTATATATTTTTTTTTGATTGTAGAAATGTTTCATGAAATAAAAAAAAATATTTTAAATTAATTAAATCAGATATTTAAAAGCAGTTACCTGGGGAAATATTTATAATGGATAGTGGTTTTATAATAAAGTAGGCAAAAGTAATATTTGAAGCAATATATTTAAAATAATACAAATATACATAAAAATAGAATTAAAATTATAATTGTTCAGACATACATTTATTAAAGATACAAATAACCTTATAATAATTATAATTCAATTGTATCGAAAGAGTAAGTGTGTTTTTACCCACGTTTATGAAAAATCAAAATATATTTAAAAGTAATATTTAAAGCAATATTTAAATTATAATTGTTCAGACATACATTTATTAAAGATACAAATAACTTTATAATACTTATAATGTAATTGTATCGAAAGAGTAAGCGTTTCTTACCCAGGTTTATAAAAAATAAAAATATAATTGAATGTTTAATCAAGCTCTTGAATTGCATCGTTAATCATTTTATCCAACACCTTTTCGTTTTCTAAATCCGCTATACGTAAATGGCCCCATGCTAATGTATGATATTTATCATTTAAAATGTATCTTTTGTCGTCTTTTGAATTCAATGCAATTTTGTTTTGAAGTTCTGTAAACATATTATGATAACTGGATCTAAATTTGTACATTTTTTTATAAACTGCACCCCCATTCTCCACTACAGTAATGTAATCATTTACCGTTAAATGTTTTTTTATTACATATTTTTTAACACCTTTAGCTTTTTTAATCGAGCTTGAATTGAGTAAATTTACACAATACGCCTTAGCACCAGTTCCATAAAATGATTCAATGATCTGACCTTTAAATTCGTCTTTCATTTTTCCGATGTAAGATTTATTTGGAATGATGCAATGCTGATTGTCAACTGGATAGTTGGATGTATCAAACTTATCAATATTAATTTTAATATCATCGTAGACATTTTCTGTAAAAACTTGAAGAACTAACGAATCTGTATCTGTGTACAATAATGTTACGTTGTTATCGTACTTTCTCTTAAGGAAACTATAGAAAAAATCGTACATTACAGTTTTGGATAATTCTAAAATAGAAAATCCTACATACAGTGGTTTTGTGTACTGCACTTTGAGAACACCCATTTCCACAGCCACTAAATTATTACAAAATATTTTTGAAGATTTAAAATTTGGTTTCGATATATAAAATTCTGCACCAGGTTTCCTGAAATGAGAATCCCAATGCGTACATAATTTAATATCAACGCGATTTTCAACATTTTCCATCGTTTTTCCAAATACAACATTATTCATACTTTTGTAATGATTGCGTTCAAATTCATTTTTAGATTGTTCTCTCTTACTAGTATTGAAATCAATATATTTTTGCATCCAATTATCTTGTTTAAATTCTAAAATTCTATGTATCCGTCGCAATTTTAAGCCTTGTGTTAAACATTGTTTTAGATTTTTATAATGAATAATATATTTTTCTTTGTCATATAAGGTAGGAATTAATTTAGAATATTTTGAATTTGGAGGTATTGCCGATTCTGGGCAAAAAGGAAAATCATTATGATAATCCTGTAAAGCTACTGGATATTTTAAATCAACTTCTAACACATAACCCATCTCACCATCATCTTCCAGTGATGCGATATCAAACTCGAGAATTTCATTTTGATCAAGCCAGCGAAACTTTCCAACAGGAAGCTTACATCTCATAGCATACCCATACAAATTTGTAGCATCTAAATAAAGAATATATGAAGTTGGTTCAGAAGCATTAAAATTTGGTAAAAACTTATTATTTGCTTCAGCTTTTCGTTGAGTGCACATACTTAATCCACCTCTGATACCCTTTTTAAAAAAATGTAACATGTCAATGTCTGTCAATAATTCCAATTTTACATTTGTCATCCTTAACAAAGCGTCCCAAGCAAATCCTGGCGCTGTGAAATAGTGTGCAGGGTCGAGTTTGTAGAAATCTAATGACATTTTTCGAAAATTTTCAAATACGTCAACAAGCAACAACACATCAGATGTCAAATAAGTGTTTACGTAATCACGTAATGAATTACAATTAAATACGTCCCACACTTTACAAGCTCTCTCATAGTTTTTTCTGGATATTTTTTCATCCGTTAAATGATCATAAAACTCATCCTCACTTGGCAAATGATTGTAATTTAATTTTTCAAATGAATTCATAAAACTATAAGGAAAAACGCCTTTCTGCCGTATTAGATTAAATTGTTCATCCTCCTGAAACCTTTTTCTTATTTCAACACACTGATCATTGTCCAAAAGTGATCCCAATGTTTCTAATGATTGTGATAAAAATTTAAATGAATCTACAAACCTTAGTTTTATAAATACTTTTCTCTTTTTTCCGTTACCATTAATATATTCACCAACGTGCACATTTTTTGTAAAAGTTATATACTTTTCTTTGTTTTGTGCAATAACATCAACATCTTCCTTGTTTAATGCAATATTTTTTACAAACATATGACTGTCATAATTTGAAAGATTATGAAAAAATATTGGAATATATTTTGGAATTTTATAATTAATATTGCAAACGGAATGGGCTGGGCCACGAAACTTTCCTGTTAAGTGATCATGATCATATACTTTATCATTTACTGACAATGTCCTTTCGCAAATATGACATACATTTCTTTCATATATTAGTTTTTCTTCCGGTGTTAATGGTAACATTTCTTTACGTACTCCTAAATAATTTTTATAAATAATTTTAATATCGTCTTCTAATTTGTTTACAAATTCTTGTGCAGCATTTTCTCCATTATATATATTAAACTTTGAAAGACTATCATCATATGAACATTTTATGTGGTATGCAAAAGCATAAGGTTCATGACGAAAACATTTAACTGTGTACGGTTTACTCGAATCTGTATAAGTAGTATTATTGTTAACATTTACTAACAATGCCTCAAAATCAGCATAAACTACAAAAGGAATTTTCATTTGTTTTTGATAATTTTCAAACTCTAATATATTTCCCAGAACTTCTTCACCCAATTTATTAATTTTTTTACTACAGTTCGGAAGAACAGCTTTTACATTTCCACAATCTTCTTCTTGATGTCTTTTTAATTCATCTTTTTTAGAAAAGTAAATTAAACAACCTTCGCATATAAATTTTTCATGACCATGTAATGATATTTGAGTTCCAATTAAACGCGACAAATTTTTAATCCAGCAATAATGATTCTGATTGTCTATTGAAATATACAACAAGTTTATATGAACTATTTTCTTATTCTTTGATATTCGTGATGGAACGAATTCATAGTCCATTTTATTTTCGTTAAAATATTCATTAGCGCCATAAACGTTTATTGAAATATTATTTTTACCTTCAAATATATTGATATCTTTTATTGTAACTGGAAATTGTAAATTTGAAAAGTCACATACTGTTGAGTAATGTGGATATGAAGATGGTCTCTGTGCCAGTCCTGTTGGAACCCGAAGTGCTGAAGTTATAGCCCAAGCAAAGCATGCATTGTCGGTATTGTAAACATTGATTACTGCACGTTTTGCCTTTATTGAAGCAGGTAACTCGATGTAACTAGATGCTCTCATTGGATTATATACATTGAAATTAAGTTCAATGTTTGTAATTTGAAATAATGTCCAACCTTAAAAAAAAGAAAAAAAAATAATAATTATAACATTAAAAATCACCAAGTTTCTAACTTTACCTGAATCTTTCTCCTGAAATTCTGACATCTTGGTTTTAATTTCGTCGAGGAAGTGTGCGTATGTCTCATATAGATTCGTTGCAGTGGTGATAATTTTGTTCGACGTGTTAAATGATTTTATTTCAACATTTTCTTTTGCTGTCAAAAAGTACAATGCAAAGGATTCCATGTTTAATTTAAAATTTCCAATAACCGCCAATTTACTTTCAATGAGAGTAATAATTTTCTCCCTCACTGAAATGGAAAACTTGTCTAAATCAACATAGTGTCCAGGTTCGGTGATTCGGTAACTTGTTATTTTGCCCCCATAAGCTGTAGATATTTCCTCTACTCCATCATCAACAATAATAAATGCATTACTTTTGTGTAAATTAGTTCTCAAATGGGCGGCAAAACATGCGCTATCTACTGTTATGTTACATACATCACATATTCTGTGTTTTGATGTTGATGCAAGTTTTTGTCGTTTATTTGGAATTTCACAAACTTGTTTCGATGTGGATGGATTTTCCAAAGATGTTGATGGAAGTGGATTTACCATTTTGACATCTCCCTGTTGTGCGGATCGGGGTAGAATAAGTTTGATTGTTGGCTTTTCTCCTCTATTGCTTACATATGAGTTTTGCTTGGAAACACACGAGTTTTTTTCGTGTCGTTTTAAGTTGTCTCTTCTTGTAAAATTTTTACCACAATATTCGCACAAAAACATGCTTTAAATGTAATAAAAGAGTAAGTTGCTTTACACGTCAACACACGATATGATGCTTGGGCCAATACGTTACCTTTATATAGTGAACTTAATCAAGAAAAGAAAAGGAGGAGGTTTAACTATGAGGAGGGGTAAATTTAATATGACGAAGAACAACACATTCACTCACGCATGCACACACTCACACAGAGAAAAAAACATTTTACAATCATTTTAATCCTCTTCTTCATCCATGTCAGTCGATGTGTCCCACACTGATGAAGTAGAAGATGATGAAGATGAACTATCTGTTCGTTTACGTTTTACAGTATGTTTTGTTAGCTCGAATAACGGTGTGAAGAAACAAAATTCACAATAACGTTTTCGTTCTAATATCCATGTATGCAATTTGTCTTTTCGAAATAAAATATTCTTTTCGTATTTTATCCTGAATAATTTTGTATTAGGTTCTAAATTGTAAATTTTTTTTCTACACCAACGGCAATATCTCTTTCCCTGTGTATCAATCCAAAATCTTTTTTTAACTAACACTAAAAATGGATTTTGTGGAATGTTCATAATTTTGGAAATATTACCATTAGGATTTAATAAAAAATCCACTATATATTTAGGTAATGGATTGTGACATGTAAATGGTCGGCATTTACAAAGAACCGAATACATATTTGCTTGTCGTAAATGTCCAAATGTCCAAACATAAAAACACCAGTTGTCAAAAATTGTCTTACCCAAACATTTTGGTATTTCTGCTAGGCGTACCATTTTTTTTACATCTAACCGATCTTCTATTACATTTAAACACACTTGTTTTAGAGCGATTGCTTGTAAAGTATTAACAAAACTCATTGTAGATAAACTTTAATTTGTGTTCTTATATTTGACAATGCAAAAATTGATTTGATCTATGGAAAAATAGCCGGTTATTTTATATTAATATTGTAACCTTATTGTAACGGTCAAAAGTATTGCAATTTAGCTCCGCCTTATAAATTTTCAAAAAGTGTTGCAATTTTTGCCCCGCCTTTTAATTTAACCACACCTTTATGAGTAAAGGTAATTTTAGTCCCACCTTTTAATTTTACCACACCTTTATGAGTAGAAGTTAACTCAAAATCTTTTAAGAGGTGTTTTACTTTAAACCCCTCCTCCTTATACATCCTCCTCGGTTTACAAGCTATTTAAGCACCAACACACTAAGTTGAGAGGAACAAACTGAACAGCGGTTTTAAAGTGTTAAAGTGAATCATGGGTGAGTAATTTATTTTAAATAAAACAACATTTAAAAAAATATGTTTTGTATTTATAAAGAAACATTTACATTTGTATTACATATATTTTATGTTTTATATTTTTTTATTACAGACCGCATACAAATCTACAACGAAATTAGAGAGGAATATTGCAGGCGATTCAACAACAAGCGAGTAAACAAGTTAATACGTGCATGTAAATAAGAGAAAATTGAGATTATAATAATTTACAGGTCACCATAATCGAGCTGGATGACTCGATACCGCCAATTCCTCTACCCCGGGCAAATATCCTCATCCAGAGGGCAGAGTATACGGCCATTATTTGCCCGGAGGATAACGCGCTCGTGTGGTTGCGGATCCATAACACATTATAATTTAATAAAAGACTAAATATTTATAAAACATTTTTATTTAATATCCATGAATTATGTGAATCATCCAAACCCAACCATTTTACTAAAACTTTATTCTTCATTCTTTTAATAACTTTTTCGACGAGATATACATCCTGATGTTGAACTTTTTTTAATTCTTCCTCATAGAATCCTCCAATTATGTCCTGGTTTTTTATATCTCGTAGTAGATATGTTCTGGGGTTCGTGTTTTGAACTTTGGATACTGTGAAGATTTCGTTGGACCAATTTGGGGTGTAATTTTTATCAAATGCTTGACGATGTTTGCTAATCCTTACGTGGTCACTAACTTTAAATTTCTTCCTAAATCCATCAAAAACTTTTAAATTACTGTACACAGAATTTAACAATAATTTTTCCTTATTTTTATTTACTTGTTTTGGTTTCATACCAATTGTTCTATGTTTTGTATTATTATATTTATTAATTATATTTTGTAGAATACTAATCCAATTATAATTGCCTTGCATGCTAAATTCCTTCCACATCAGTTCTTTAATAGTTCTATTGTACCGTTCAACAATTGAACTTTTTAAAGATGAAAATGTGCTGTAATGATTAATTCCATATTTTTCACATAGTTTTTTAAAATTGTTGTTGTAAAACTCAGTACCATTGTCTGTTTGAATATTTGCAGGTATCTGCCTCTTTTTCAACAATTTTTCCATTTGTAAGGCAACTTCTTTTCCAGTTTTTGTTTTTAACGGTAAAGCCCACCCAAATTTAGAAAAAGCATTTATAACCATCAATATATATTTGTATCCTTTATTTTCCTTGGCATAAGGTATCATTTCAACTAAATCCGCTTGGTATAAATCATTTAAACTCTTCAATATTACTCGACGTCTACGAAAATGTTTCCGAACTGGGGCGTGAATTTCATCAATTACATCGCGTTTAATGTTGGGTTTCATTAGTATTTTGTTCGATTAATATCTCAATGCAAAACTTCTTATCGACACCTTCTGGAGTCGCTGCAAATCTGCGCTTAATTTGTATTGTATCATTCAATTTAAGGTTTGTTAATTCAGACAATACATACTTTTCATTAATAAATAGAATTACATTTCCCAGGTAATTTGTTTTAAGAACTTTTCCAGCGTATAATGTGTTTTTATATAATATATCACCCCCCTTATTATCAATTGTATAGAATCCATCGGAAGATACGTTTCCGTTGCCGGCAAGTGTCAAAATTAACCTATATCTTCTATCTTTATCTGTTTCATCGAATTTAAAATACCTCTGAATTATCTTGTCTAAATTGTTAGATTTTTTAATATAGCTCGAGACACTATGCCCATGTACATGTTTTCCAAATTTGTCAACAGTCATTGCACCAAAAATAGAATTTCCAAATTTGTCTAAACTCATTTTATACACCGGTTGCTCGTCTGGTGTCTAATGAGATAATAACATATGTTTATTTCAGGAGCCACACTTATATTACTTTATAATGTTTGCTTCCTTCAATTCTTCAATTATTGAAATTATTTCATTTGTATGCGCATTATTGCCAGCACTTTGTGAAGCTAATAATAAGCGTAATCTATCTACAAGTTCATTCGGATTATCCCAATATTGCAATTCTAAGGAAGAATTGGGAATAATTTTTTTTTGCAAACCGCGTCCAACTTTCCATTTTTTAGTCCACCACACTTTTGGAGGTTGACCATTTAAAATTGGCTTAATAATGTTTACATATTTCAAAGCTTTACTACCAATACGTTTTCCGCTTGGATCATAATTAAATCGCGTCGCAGATGTTTGCTCTAAAATACGTTTATAATTTCGAACATCGTCAGGTTTAAAAGTGTAAGGGTCCTTTTTGAAAAGTAATTCGTATAGACCGGTAGTGCCCTTATATGGCACATCGTTAATAACAACATTTGCTCCATCAAACTTAAGTGCCGCGTTTCCGATATACAAAACACCATCAAATGTTTGACGAACTCCATAACGAGTATCGAATTTATCTCCACGATCTAATTTAAAGTCAATCAAATATGCGCGAGGTATATGATGAAATTGTTTCAGGGTTTGTTGTAGGACTGACGAAGTATTAAGTTCGTCTACCAGTCTATCATGAGCTTCATCTAAACGTGTGGTAGCAGTCCGTAGGACTGTAGCGTCATCATCAGAATCTACGATCTCTTCATCATCATCATCATCATCATCATCGTCATCATGTGTGACGTTTCCTGTTCTTGGCGGTGAAGTTTGATAAACTTCTTCAGTGTATCCTGTTGCAGTATCCTCAATCGGTGTTGATGTAATAATATCTTTTTTCAAATGCAATTGATGTCTCGGTCTTCTGGGTGTTGATGATGACGTTTTAATGGGTGTAAATATTCGTTTGTGTACTTTAATTTTCAACGGACGTTTTCTAATAGTTTCCTCAGATGAGGTTACATTGGATTGCGGTGTAGTAAATATTTTTCTGCGTATTTGCGATTTTCTACTTGAACCAAATCCCGTTTCTTTTTCTTTAACATAACTAGAATCAATAGGAACAAATTCTTCATTGAATTTACTAGCGATTTGTTTCAGTGGTTCACTCAAGGGTAATAACGTTGCGGCAAGATGTTCTTTTGAGTCTGCAATATCTGTTTTTAACGATCGAATTTTATCACGCAAAGCACTACGTGCTTCCACGAGTTGCTTTGCAATGTCTTTATCCATGTTAAGAACGCAAAGTGTCTGTAAACACTGATAACATCTGCATCGTTACAGCGCTTTTTAAATAGTCAGAAATTTATCGAAACCTTTTCGATAACGACCATTCGTTACAGGACAATCTAAATCAATTACGAATGGAGAATAAGGTTGCTTACAAAATTCTGTGCAAGTTTCTAGAAATGTATTCAATGTCATGTCACCTATTACGTGATCATTGAAAATATGCTTTAAATTTGTTGCATCTTGCTTAAATATTACCAATAAATTACAATTGTCTCGAACCAATTGCTTTTGAATGGCACTGTAACTTTGGCATATTTTAAAACAATCAACATTTTTGTGTCGACCGTATGAAAAAAATTCCTTAATTACATTATGACCGGTCGGTGGAATATCATCAAATATAACAATGGAATATTCTTTAATATTTTCAGGCGGTCCAAGTGATTCAACATCCGAAAACTCAAAATAACCACATTCTGGCACGTCTTTTACTATTGATCGTAGATACGCGTATTTATTTTGAAATAATGATTTTGAACACAAGTATATGTTTTTAAAACGTAAACCGTTGGTTGCAAGTAATAATGATAGCATTGCATTTGTTTTACCGCAGCCAGAAGGGCCTATAATAAGACCTCTTTTGCAATTTCCTCAAAATAGATCACTATGTCGTTTATATCGAAACTCGTTAAGATCAAAATTTATTATTGGTAATGACAAGCAGTGATTTTCAACATTTTCCGACATAATAATGCTATAAAAAACCCAACCCTGCGTACAACTTAATTTTTGAAGGGTGAATGAAAAGAAATTGAATTGTCAACAGTTATATATTACAAATAATATTAATAATTAAATATAAAAACTAATACTAAATAAAAACTATAAAAAAACTAATACTAAATAAGAACTATAAAATAATTCCCTGACAGATGGTAACACACATCCAAATGACTAGGAGCGACACACATCAACCACACACGACTAGCAACAGACAATGACCACAAAAGCAGATGTAGCAATCAAACACCTCATTACAATTGTTTGAAAAGAATTAGACTTGAAACAAATTGACAAATTTAAAAAATAGTTACAAAAATGTAATGTGCTTTCACAATTAAATTTCTTTTAAACGTTTTTTTAAACTTGTCAATGAATAATGCTCCTCTCGTAGCTGATTTCGTTTTGCAGCTAAGTAATTACTAACGTCAGGAGTGTTAGAATTAGTAGATTGCACAACGAACTCAACCACATCAGGCTTTGAAAAACTATTCAAATTATCGATTATACTATCAATTCTTTCCAATCGATCATCAATGGATGTCATGAAAGAGTCTTTGCGAGCTTGCATAGAACGAATTATTCCTTTATCACAAATGATGGCTCGCATAAACTCTTCGAAATTGTTAGTAGTAGTGGTTAAGGGAGGAATCTGGTTGGGTGGTATAATTGTCGGTGGAGGAGCGTTAAGATTGGGGTTAGTTGCTCTTACTACATCTGCTGATGAAGATCTTCCAGGTAAAACTGTATTGGTTATTTGCAATTCACGGACAGAAGATCGAACAGCACCGTTATCTTGAGAAAGTGTAATTTCTTGTGATAACCGCACTGATTTAAACAAGCCACCCAGCTCACTGTCTCCCATATCCGAAACTGCAAATCGACCATCAGTATTATTTTCCGACTCGACTTGGCTGGAAGATCTTTGGCACCCACCTGCAGGCCACAATCGCAACGGAGACTGAGTCATCTGAGCTGATTGCTGTGGCCCAGGTGTGCTCGATTTTCTCCCTGCAATTAAACAAAAAACATTGCAATTAATAAATATCATTAAATATTACAAAAAATACAGGACTTACCTCTCACGTCATTGGTTGCAAGTGATGCATCAAAACCTGGCTGGGAAACCACCAAGTTTACCAATGACTGAGGAAATGTATAATTTTGCCCAGTCGGTACCGCGACATAATTTTGTCCAGTCGGCATCGCGTAATACGTGGAATCGTTTTGCACGATGACAAACTGGTTTGAGGGTTGAGGTTGTGCAATAATTTGGAATGAGGATTGTTGTGGTGGTTGGATTTGCATATTTTGTTGGATTTGGAATGAAGGATTTTTTGTTTGCGGTTCGACTAGGTGTATGCTCTGAGGGCGTTGTGGTTGATGTGTGCTGCTGCTGTATTTGTTTTTTTGGCCCTGCTTGGATAATGTCGAAGGTTGGTGGTTAGAAGGCGATCCAACAAGTAACGGCATTGAACACATAGGATTCGTTCGCCCTGTACACAATAATTATGCATTAAAATTATAATTAGGAATAGAAAATAATACATAATAAAATATCTAATCAACCCGGAAATAACCTTTAGTCTTTCGTTCCTTTTTCGCTTTCAACGATCGATCAGTTGCCGGTTCGCCTTTCTCCTTCGAAAGCAATTTATTTGATGAATCATCTGCCACTGATTTCTTTTTGTCATTTGTAAACAAATCAAAATCATCCCATGATTCATCAAATGAAACTGAAAACAATAACAATAGATAATCTAGAAACATTTAAATAAGACGTGTTTTAAATACTTTTTACATCAGGTCCAATTATGTTAGGATGTGCATCTGAATTGGTGGTGCTCGTTTTCTCAACTTCACCTTAAAACAATAGACAATAAATAAGATACATTTGATTAAATAGAATTAAAAAAAAACAAAATACCTAACATATTCCCATCCATGCTGGAGTTCAGAAAATCGTCGATGCAAATGATCTTGTTACCTAAAAGCAAAAACAAACACACAAAATAAGAATATCCAAAATATGTTAAAAATATTCAATCACCAAAATATAAATAAAGACCACTTACCTTCCATTTTAGAGTGGAGATGTTGTTCGTTCCAAAACTTGCACTGGATGTGATTTCTTGGTTTGTTCTGACTTCTTTTATACCCAATTTTGAGGTCAGTAAACGGTAGCGAAAGTAAAACAAGTGAGGGGGAATCGAGGTTAATTTTTTTTCGGGGGGTGGGCGGAGTAGCCAACTGGGGCGTGGGGGAGGAGCCAAGGAGGGGGCGGGGCGGGGAGTGGCCAAGGGGGCGTGGCGTGGGAGGAGCCAAGGAGGGGGCGTGGCAATGGGCGTAACTGGAGGGGGTAATTTTATTTTGACGCCTCCCCGCTGCCGAAGGGGGGGGGACGAACGTATTTTTAGACGTTTTCCCCACTCCTACCCCCACTCTTCCCTCTCTCTTTGTGGGAGGAAAGTAGGAGGAGAGTAGGAGGAGACTAGGAGGAGATTCCTTCTAACCATCATTCTCTTTTTTTTCTCTTTCTTTTTTTTCTCTTTCTTTTTTTTCTCTTTCTTTTTTTTCTCTTTCTTTTTTTTCTCTTTCTTTTTTGTTTATTTTTTTAGTTGCCGCAATTAAAACAAGTTATATTATAAAAAACATTTTTTATTTCCTAATCATGGATACATTGAATATTTATTAAACAATATACATTGAACAATAACAATAACAGCAATCACAATTTACGATACTCTTGCAAAAGAAACAATCCTTCTTCATTGGTGGTCGACATGTGTCATCCAATTAGCCGTGTTGAAATGTTCATTGCATGGCAATCTTCCTTGTAAACATTTCATTGTGCGTATGTGGTCCGGTAATATGGGCCATAAAGTAGCGAGTTCCAATGGTGTCATTCGTTTTAGCAAATAAATTAATGTAGAATTAGTAGCACGTTGATCTTCTAGAAATGGTGTCCCGTCTCTACCGATATATTTTGATAATGCATTGTTAATCCTTCTTAAATAATTAATAACATAATACTTTAAGTTACAAGTATACTGTCGAACTGTTTCCATGTTAACACAGTTGTGAACCAATGCCGTCTGATATTATTTCACTTTCCGACTCAATTATATGCATTCAAGTTTGCTGTACATTTGTTCTTTTTTCTGTTCTACTCCATTTGCTGAAGGTTGTTTCGTCGCAACCTCTTTTATAAAATTGTTTCTTCTTCTTCTTCATCTTGCATGTAATAATTGATAGGATTTGACATTTTATCGTAGATATAATACACATTTGTTAATGCACACATTGTATAATCTGTATCTTTGTGATACGTACACTTTGGGTGAGACGCTGACAACTTTATATCCAATCTTTTAATGTCCTCAATTGGCCGATCCAATATTTTCTGTAGATATTGTGATTTTTGCTCACCTCTCACATAAATGTTTTTAGCTTTTTTACTAAACACTCGAATAATTTTATCAATTTTGTTGAGTGGTACATTTCCACTAGTCCATTCCAAATGGTGGAAATTCGAAGTTAACCAATGTGCTGTTCGACGTTGCTTAGCAGGTAAACAATTTACAGAATGGGGAGCCTCAAACAAATAATGGCTAATTCGACGTTCGCTATCACAAATAGCCACTTCTTTCGGTAGTAATTTATCATTACTATCGTAAAAACCTTGAATGTCGATTATGATATAGTCCAATGTATCCATAATTTGTTTGTGTACTTCTTAATTCATTCACTTCTTGTACTTGACTGATGTGTAAAGCAAATTACACTACTTTTATAATGACAATCGCCCCTCCTTGTTTTATAGCAACAGGGAATTGCAGCAGGACGGGTAACACCTCTTTTACAACAATTCTTTTACCACTTTTGTTAGTGGTGCATAATAAAACGCCTTATCGTGCAAAATTAAACAGTATGCTGTTGTATTAGCCGGAACTGGTTCTTTTGAAGTAAATTCAATTTTAATTTCAACGCCACTTTTGTGAATAGTGTCTGCCTGATACGTACAATCGATTCCTACTAATGGAATTTTCTCTTTAAATTCTGCTGGTGAAAACATTGGTTCACTTTCTGGCACATAGTAGTATGATTGTTGGAATCTGCTATACATATCGTACACAATAGCATATTTATTGTTATCAAAATCAATATTTAAATTATCATACGGAAATCTTGTACCGTTCAAAAATACACTTAGGTTTGTCAACTTTATATTATCAAATAGAGCCATTGAAGACTTCATCTGGCCTTTTCGATTGGTTTGAAAACCGAAAATAATATATCTGGGCGTTTCGAGTTGCGGCGCCGTCTTTACGGCCCATGTATGTCTTGTTGTTTGCGGCAATGACGGATACTCATGAATCTCCCAACTTCTAAACCATAAATTGATATTTTGATTTTTGTCAGTTAATTTTGTCAAGGCTAACTGTTCTCGTAGACCGACTGCAATTTGAGGTATTCTCCAAATAATTTTATCTATTGTCAATTTTACTTTTTCTTTTTCAGCTTCACTTTGAACAATTACATCGTTATCATCGTTATTCCGAATGAGTACCAACTCTTGTCTACAGTTTAATACAACTTTCTTAAAATCTTCCGCAAATCCTAAAATACTTTTAAGCGGTACACTAATTGCAAAATGTCCATTGTCATCGACTATATCGCAGAAACCTTTTTTCTCAATGTCCCACCCTGCATTTTGTAATTTAATCATTTCATTTTTATTATACGAAAAATATCCTTTCATACATGATGTCACTCCCACGTTTCTAACGGAATCCACTTGAACACCATTCATTAAATACCGAAGATCGCTAATCATAAAGCCTGCTGGGTTGTTGACTAATTTTGAATTCTTACTAGCCTCGTTTTTAACATTCCCATCCTCACCAACTTTCCGTAGAGTACCCTCTACATATAAATAACTCTCTCCTGGTAATGTATAATTGTCAGTTTCAGGAACCGTTATCCTAATTTCATCATTATTATCAAAACTTGCCGATCCATAAGGTTGGTATGAATGATACTCGTAACTTACTATTGCATTGTTAGATTTAACTTTGTCGGTAACATTTAAAATGTCCATTATTTTAGTAGTTTATAGCCCAAATCTTCTAAGAATATACGATTTTCTGTTGTTAACTTCTTCACTTTTTTTAGGCTACTGCACACATTTTTCATATCGCTACCCAATTTATAGGCTGACCGGTTTGCTGTGTTCTTCTTCTTCTTCTTCTTAACAATATGGTTCCTCTTTCGATTCGACGTTTTTGAGTTATATAACTTCATCTCATTCAACCTTACGCAAGTGTAATCGTGTCGTTACTTCTTCACCTCTAAAATTGATCAATTTCCCTGATTGATCCAACACTCTTACCACAATTGTACTGATAATATCTCCAGTAACAGATAAATATATAGGTAAATGTGGCGATTCTACCATCTTATATCCGGCCGGCACTTTAGGAAAAAAATGATAAAGCACGTGTACCGGTTCACCGTTATTATAAGAACCGCTCACTAAATTGCAATAAATTTGAATTGCATTGACTGTGTGGATATTAACAATATTTTCTGCTTCATAACTCTTTCCGCCCATTAGTACTTTCTTATCAAATCCCAATAAGGTTCCTATACTTTTTTCAGCTGTAAAATCGATTTCTACATCGGTTTTTATGTGCACCTTCTGAGTATTATTATTACCGCGTATACGGACCAATGCCGTATTGTCAATGTCCCCTTCTATTTTAGTCTCTATAAAATCAGCAATATCATCTAAACCGTAAATTCCAACGGGCAATTCTACTATTTTTTTGTTGTTTCCTATTTTGTAGTGAAATAAATTATTTGATATGTCAACGTTTGGAATTGAATTGAATGACTCAAAATTGAGTAAAGCCAACTCATATTCTTCATCTTCATCTTTGCTCAAATAAATCGGTGGATTAAAATTGCAACTTAACTCGGAACTGATTCCGGTCAACGTAAACGTAAGCGAATGAGAAGTTTTCACCATTGCGTTTAGTCTTCGACTGATGTTTAAATTGTTTTCTTAATTATTTATTAAAAACATTAAACACAATTGTCCACAGTTTAAATCATCGATTGTCTGGTAGCGTTCATAGTTATAACTTATAACATTATTCTTATCATCTGATCTTAAATATTTTTCAATTTCAATGGAAGGTTTTAAATCACCGAAACTGTCAAAGTATTTTACTCTACTGCCACTTTTTTTATAAGCTACCCAATGCGTTCCTTCACTTTCTTTATTGTCTAAATTGATAACTGCACTTTCATTTTTTTTAATTTTTTTCGGTAATGCATTTCTCATATAGACACCTCTAAACGATGGTATTTTCAATAATTTTGCTATTTTTAAAATTTCCAAATTATTTAGAGGTCTTTTATGAAGGAACATTATTTTCAGTTTTTTGAATATTCGGGAAAATATAAACCACATCCTCTTTTATATGGTTTTATGTAATAACCAGAACCCACTGATTTGGCTTCCATAGCTCTATTGTGTCGCTCAGCTTCTTTTTGTTGTTCTTTAGCTGATTTTGCACTGTTTACTGCTTTCGCTATAGCGGCTGCCCCTCCTCCAAGGGAACCCAATGCACCTAAAGCTGCAAATAATGGAATCAACGGAAGAAATCCTCCTTGTTTCGGTATAGGAATGACTCTACGTTTTGGAAATTTAATTTTTCTCTTATATTTTTTCAAAACATTATATGCAGCTTTTGTAGCATCAAATACACTTTTATGTTTTCTTCTACTGATAGCGTTTCTGGCCAGTCGAACTGCCTTGTTAAACGTTAAAGTACCACCCCGACTCATTCTTTTGCGGTTTCTACCCTTGCTTTTTCTCTTTTTTAGACCCATTCCAAATGAAGTTTTCCCTTTCATTGCAGCTGCAACTCCTGCCGATGCAATCTTTTCTCCGGCACTTGGACCAACCTTCTGAATTATTTTTTTTGCAGTTTTGAGTAACCTCTGATCGGCTATATGCCTTTCTTTTAAATTATTTGTATTATCGTACACTATATCGTGCTCTTTACAAGCTTCGTCGAGTTCGTTTATTCCTTTATCGCCTCGCGCTAATCTCTTTTCTAATTTTGTTCCAGGCCCACAATAATTATATCCAGGTAAATGAATTTCAAAAGGCAGCTTGTTTATTAATTTATTTAGTAGCCCCCGACCGATCCATTTGATAGTTCTTTTACGACTGACGGGATAATAGACATACATTTTATTATAAGGTATACAAATAAACTGTGGCAACTTAAAAACTGTTTATTGATTTTTATAATTTAATTTTAACAAACATTTACCACTTCACCTAATACTAACACATATACTAACTATGTTCTACTTAAACCTTGAGTTATATACATTCTCCCTAAAACTACTTTGTAAACAAAAACTTATTGCTAATTCGATTCTTTTCATTTTTTCTTTGAATCTTAAAGAATCATAATAATATATATGCCATGCACCTTTCCTAGCTTCTTTATACGCAAATTTCCATACATACATATTATGAATAATATTTTTACTTTCACACATTACTACTTTCTTTTTACTTCCCATTATTATAAGAATCTAACATTATATGTTGCATATCAAAATCAAACAATAACTTATCATTACCATAAAGTAACAATTCATCAATCATACAAGCATATTCATTACATTCGCCTTGCATTATTTTCGAAAAACGAGTTTTCATATCCCCATCCAGTTCATTTAATAAACCCAAGCAAGAATAGTAATATTCACTAAACTTAAGATTTTTTAAATATTCCAAACGAGACGAAACAACATCAACCAGTTTCCACAATTCACGAAGACCTTCATACGATAAAAATACGTGATTTCCACCGATATCAATTCTTGCAACTTTACGACAATTATTCATTAAACTAAATGAAATGTTTACTCCATTAAAGCTGATTGTTTGATCCGTATCTACATAAAAAAATGTTTGGTTGATATTCACTTTTTGTTCTAAAAATACTGTCCACATCTGTTCATTCAAAGAAATTCCTTGCCCACCCTTACCCAATATTCTAATAACTGGTTCAAGATTAAGATCTATGTCCAAACCTACCGACACCCATTTAGAATTACTTTTATTTAAAAAATACGTATTCGACGACAGTAAATTTTTCATAGCGTTCTTCTTTTGTTTTACAAGTTGATTGTTGTGGTTGGCATCATCGTTGGTATCGTTGATATTCCATGGAACATCAACAGTAGTAGTCTCACCATGATTCGGTAGATTTATGTTCGAAAAAGGTTCTTCACCCTCTTCAAAAAATCCCGAGTCATTTGCTGAATTCGCATTATCAATTGGCCCATTATTTTGAATATGTGCTCTAATAATTTGTTTATTACTCGGGTTTTGTCGTTTCACTAAAATTTCACTTCAATCAATAAATTAATTTATTTTCAAAATAATTACAAATACTTACTTATTATTCAATTTATTATTGACAACAACACTAATTAGTGACACAGTTCTGGCAGATGTATTCTTGACAACAACACGTGTACTGTAATAAGTTACACCCATCCGGCAGATCTTATATAGTCCCATAATATTATGTTGGGGGGAGGTTCTGTATATATTTTTACATCACAACGACCTCACATACTTCTCCTCTGAAAAGGACTAACTACTTTATGTTTTTCCCGCCTAAAGGAGGTCGTTTGTCCACTCATTAGAATCCAATTGAAGGCATTCAATACCTTTAATCATCGATGTTGCTAACAACACTTTAACCGCATTGACAATATTTATTAATAGATTCATATATGACATCTTATGTATTATTCATCAGTCGCCCTTGAACCATCGAGATGAACACATCTTGTCTTGTGCATGGTCCGCCTATAGCGATACAGCGCATAAAAGCTGTAATGTATCGGGTGAAAATCTTAAGGGGGTAAGGGCCCCTTTGGATTTTGATTAGACACATTATTTGTCTTTAATGGATGCTAGACAATACGTTAGACCGTGGACTGTAAGCACTCAAGGGTGATATTTTTAGCCGATTCTATGAACCCTACCTCTTCTATTTGGTGAAAACTATCTTAAAATTATTAAGAGTATATTGCCTCTTTAGAATCAATAAAACCGTAAAGTAACCTCCCCCTCCTCCTCTTCATTTTATGAGGAGGAGGAAAGAAGGTTCTTTGGAGATTCTAAAAAGACACCTCCTCCCTACCAGGAGGTTTTAACTCTTTTAATCATTTTGAGGAGTTTCCTCTCAAATGAGGAGGAGGTTCTAGAATCGGCTGTAACCCTCTACTGATATGCATTTCTTTCTTGCACCACTCTATAAATAAAGATTTAATCTTTTACCAGTATTCATTTCAAATTTTTATACTTAACTGATTAGGATTTATAAAGAGTTAGTAAAAATCCGTTGAAAAAATAATTATTTATGATAAAAATCTGATTTCTTCAATAATAATAAAAAAACACTCAGGATTACAGAAACGTGCTCGGATATTTTTTAAGATTTTTTGTTTTGAAAATACAGCATTTCAAAGTGAGGCGCCTCACTTTTTGAAATGGATGTAGGTAATTTCACATGTTTGATGGTTTGATAAATCACACAATTTAATATTAGTTAATGTTAAAAGAGCATAAATGTTTTGAACTTTTCATTCTTACACTTAAATGAACTCGTTTAAACAATCAGCATTTTTAATCTCAACATCTCTGAACATTTTTTCTTCCGCTGTTTGCCTCGCGCCCCGGGGACAACACACCTTGTAGCGGCGCTGTTCATTTCGGTCATGAATTTTCTATGCAAATCATCTGGCCAGCGCAGGTTAGTTTTATTGCGGTTATGGTCATAAACCCCTAATTATCATTTACAAGTTTACCGCAAACTGAAGTCATTTTTTTTCATATAGCGCTGGAACTACTATACCTATATGTTTTTGTGAAAATGGGGGATGGAGATATTGTGGGAATTTCGTGAGTGACAGCGGTGGTATAAGTTAATGAGTCACCCTCTAAATGAAATAAATCCGCATACTCTTGACAAATTTTAAGGAGAGCATTATGTTCCTCCTTGTTTAAATGTTCTAATCTTAACTCTTTTAATAGTAATGAATGTCTATCAGTAGTATTAACATTTAATTCAGAGACTTGGAAACTTGCGTATGGAATTGATTCTAATTTTACTGAAGGATTGGTTAATTCATAATTATATTCAGAAACATTTAATATTGTGGCATACGCCTTATTGTTTTCATTGACCCTAACGATTGCACGACACAATTATTCCCTCTTTTACTTCATGATTTAAAATGCTAATTTCGATTAAAGTCTCACTTCGTGGAGCGATGACTTGTTTAAAATTTGATTCTGCGTTGGAAATCTGAAATATCGGCATTGTAAAATCATCATTGCTAATTAATTTAGAATTAAAGTCTATTATGGAATTAGTTGATTTGAAAAAATCCTCACCTAATATTCCGTCGTAAGGTATATTAGTTTGTTCAGATATTACGTAAAAAGTATGATTTTTATCATTCATAGCTAATTCTAAACTACCAATTGTAGCATTTGTTTTATCTTTGCTAATTCCTTTAATTTTAATTTTATCATTTGTATTTAAATTTATATTCGATAATAGACTTTGTGCTTTTAAAATTGAAATACTAGCCCCTGTATCAATCAAAAGTTTAAGTATGCCATTTTTTGATTTACTACTTTGTAATTTAACATAAGACGCAGATTGTGACATTAGTACATGTTTTACATTTTCGTTATTTGAAAAGCGTTCTCGTTCCCGTTCTGACCGTTGCTGTTGCGTTCCTCGGATTCGTTCACCGGGAACGCGGTCATCCCTTTTTTTGAATTTTTATTTTTTAATTTAAAACATTCCTCTATTACGTGTCCCGTTTTTTTACAAAATTTACAAGATTTCTTTGCCGTATTATTTGATTCTTGTTTCGCATGGAACACGTTCGGTTTTTTAAAATATTTATTCAGTTCATTGTTAGGTTTATGATACAACTTAGAATTTTGAGTGAATTTACTGTAGGGATTTGACTTGTACATATTTAATATTTGTTCTTCATTCAATGCGAATGAAACGGCCTCATTCAAGTTTTTCAAATCGCGGTTTCTAAGATGGTTTGATATTTCAGGTATACAATAATAAACTAGCCTATTTAATGCGATTTCATTTAACATGACTATTTTACCTGAAAGGTCTGCGACATTTGTGGTATTCTGTTGCACGGCACTTATTGTTCTCTTTAATGTCGACTCTATTCTAATTGTGTACTGTTGAACTGATTCGTTCGCGTTTTGACATAACGAGGTTAGTTCGTTAATGATTTGAGCATAGTGTTTTTTGTCCTGGTACATAGTTTTTAAAAAGTCTTTAATTTCGTCCCAGTGATAAAATTTACGGTTTGTGCACGCGATTTTAGCTTTACCCTGGATTTGCGTGTGAACATAATCTAAAAGAATGTCCTTTTGATTTTCGTCTGCCCTATCGAATGCATGATTGCAATCAGCGATAAATGAATTTAACTCTTCGCGATTTCCATTAAAAGGATGAATAAATTTAAATAAAATTGTGATTGGAATTCTATTTTCCGGAGCAATATTATTTTCACTACCTTCATTTTTGTTGCATTCATTATCTTTAAGGGTTTCGAGGTCGGGATAAATTGAATTATTTTCGGATTTTGCCATTTTCGTAGGTAAAAAGAATTGTTCAGACTTACAGTGAAATTATCAGTAGTCTCTGCATGAAGCACTTGGGTTTATCAGCTCTAGGTGTTGGACACGCCGGGGACGCTTGGAAGTAACGCGATCTCGAGGATGCTGCTTCTGGGTCACCGTTGATGCCACCCCACACCTGGCACCAATTTCTGTTGTGGAACTGGGAATCTTGTTTGTCACCTGACACCAACTTTACTTGTCTAAAGTAAAATAACGACAGTTCAACTTAACCTTAGTTTATTTACTTCGAAATACAAGTACAAGTAATTACAACTATTCGTTATGTTGGATCTAACTGCCGGAGTTAGTATGAACAATCAACTAGCGTAATAATACGTAACAGTCGCGCGGAATTCATTTACTAGACTAACTACATATCTAAGAAATTTAGTATATATATGGAAACTGGCGTGGGAACCGACATAGGTTACCACCCAAGAAAGTAATAAAAATTCCTTACGTAAGATTTTCTCATCCCTTATGGTGACATTAATGGTATTTATTATTGACCGAGGGTTTCGAGAGAATATCCTACGAAAAGGTGTATGGGCGCACAAGTATAGAATGCATTAAGGGTGAATTCTATACCGGCTAATAACTTTTAAATAGTTCTTTTAATAAAGCACAACAAAATGACATTAATAGTAAAGTATATGATAAGGAAGAATACGTGATTGTAACAATGTAAAATAATAATAATAATAATGGGTAAAAGTAATAATAGTAAAAATATTAATAATAATAATAATCGCAAAGTCTATTTTGTGTTGTCTGGTCCATTGCACAGCACTACACAGTTTATTACACAACATCGATTACCGAATAAAGTTTGTCAACCAAATATTCTGATCCCGGCTGGAGCCTCACCTTTTTTTTGCAAAGAAGGAAAAAGAATACAGCGAGAGACGAAACAGGGATTCGCCGACCACCGTGTTGCCGTTCAACTGGGTAGAATTAACCCCGGTTGCGGAAAGGAATAACAGATAAGTTACCTGAAGATCCTTGAAAGTTAATTTACGAAATTCAAGCATTAATTTATGAAATTTAATTTACAAGCAGTTGTAATACTATCGTCCTAGGACAGTGCTCCTAGGTGGCGCCCAATTTAAGTTATTTTTGTACAGGTCATTGTGGAATCTATTTTTTGTTTATTTATATATTTTTAGTTAAGTAAAGCGTTATTTTAATTTACATTTTGTATGTGCATAACTTTTAATTTAATTAAATTGTGGTTATCATTTATTCATTTAAACATTTTTTCTTTTAGAACTACGACCCAGCCTCCTCAGAGTAAAAAGTTAGCCGCCACACTATTTTTAGTCAAATACTTTGATATTTTGTCATAAACAATACATAAATTATGTTTTCATAAAAAAATTGGCAAAAAGTAAAATTTAAAGGTTTGCTATTTTTGCGAAAAATACAAATTTTTGGTAAATTACCTCAATATTTTATTATAAACAGTACACAAATCATGTTTTTATTGAAAAAATGACATAAAGTAAAATTTAAAGGTTTGCTATTTTTGCGAAATATAAAAACTTTTAGTAAATTACCTCGATATTCTATGATATGAATTAAATGGTTTGCTCTTTTTGCGAAAAATGCGGATTCTTTGTAAATTACCTCAATATTTTACTATAAACAGTACATAAATCATGTTTTTATTGAAAAAATGACATGAAGTAAAATTTAAACGTTTGCTATTTTTACGAAAAATAAAAACTTGTAGTATATTACCTCGATATTCTATGATAAACATACATAAATCATGTTTTTATTGAAAAATTGACATGAAGTAAAATTTAAGGGTATGATATAATTAAGAAAATTGACCATTTTTAGTCAATTACTTTAATATTTTATCATATTTATTACATAAGTAATGTTTTTATTGAAAACTTGGCATGATTTGAAGGTTTGCTATTTTGGGGAAAAATAACAATTTTTAGTAAATTATCTCGATCATTCTATCAATTTTTAGTAAATTATCTCGATCATTCTATCATAAACAAAACATAGTAAATTACCTGGATATTCTATCATAAACAATACACAATTCATGTTTTTATTGAAAAATATGACATGAAGTAAAATTTAAAGGTTTGCTATTTTTGCAAAAAATAAGAATTTTTAGTAAATTGCCTTGATATTCTTTCATAAAAAATACATAAATCATGTTTTTATTGAAAAATTTGACATGAAGTAAAATTTAAAGGTTTGCTATTTTTGCGAAAATAAGAATTTTTTGTAAATTTCCTCGATTTTCTATCATAAACAATACATAAATCATGTTTTTATTGAAAAAATTGACATGAAGTATAATTTAAAGGTTTGCTATTTTTGCGAAAAATAACAATGTTTAGTAAATTACCTTGATATTCTATCATAAACAATACATAATTCATGTTTTTATAAAAAAATTGACATGAAGTAAAACTTGACGGTTCTCTATTTTTAAGAATTGCAATTTTTAGTAAATTATCTCGATGTTCTATCATAAACAATACATAAATCATGTTTTTATTGAAAATTTGACAAAGTAAAGTTTGAGAATGTGCTATTTTTGAGAAAATTGACTATTTTTTGTCAATTACTTTGATATTCTATTATAAACAATACAATCATTGTGTTTTTATTAAAACATTGGAATAAAGGTAAATTTGAGGGCTTGCTATTTTTGAGAAAAAGACTATGTTTAGTAAATTGCTTTGATATTCCATCATAAATAATACATACATCATGTTTCTATTTTGACCTTTTGACCCGTTGATCCCGTTGTTCTGCTGTTATTAACAACGGAGAAATAAAATCAGTTGTTTTTTTTTGACCCCCCCCCCCCCGCTCTTCAATTTCAGGTAAATCATAGTTGGGACCCGGACGGTTTCTTGGACTTGTTTGAGGTAAGACCCGGAAAGTCAAGGTTGATTCTAGCCTTTTTGAGCTATCTCTTCAAATAACGAAGCGCCATCTTGCTACGCCACTGATTTTGCACAACGTACTTTGTATCTATCAACGGTGCCGTATTGCGCATGCCTCTAGACCGCTTTTGGGCGTTTGGTGATTTTTTTTAATAATTTTTCCCGTAATGTCGACATCATTGAGGCACCGAAAACGGTGTTAGTTTAAGTTTTCTCCGGAAAAAAATGCCTATGGGATTGCTTATAACTTACACTACGCCGCATCAATATGGGGTTTTAAAAAAAATTCGCAACCATAAATTTAAAAAAATTGCCCTCTCCAGCAAAATCGGTAGGTGCGCGGCAGTCCAGTGGCTATCATTTGCGCCTCTGGACTGGAAAAAAAACAATTTTGGAAAACGTATCGGCACGCCACTGACCACTGGCCACTGCGCATACGCAGGTTCGGATCAGGTCGGGGGCATCTTTTCATCTTTTTCCGTTTGGCCGCTATAATTGAAAGAATCTGCTATAGCCTGTCCAATGTAGGACACCTAGGACTACGTCCAGTCAACATTTGGGCAAACACGTACATTTTTGCGACTTTATAAAATTTAAATTTAAAAAAAAAATTGAACCTGTAAACGTCAATTTGAAACGTCAAGATTTTGATAGATCGTATTACTTGATCGTAGTAGCTTTGACTGAAAACGGCCTGTTTTTAACCGTTTCGGTTCGGGAGATTTCGATGTTTCCGCTTTTCCCATAAGAGCCCATGTAAAGAAACTATTTTATTATAAGTTATGGATAAATGAGTGTACTAGAACACAGATTATAAATTCATAACAGAAACAAATAATATCGATTTATCAATTGAAGAAATGTTAATAATTTGTAACCAAGAATTCATTTAGTTGGATTTTGTGATTTAGAGCAGCCATACTCTAAGTGTGTTCTGCGGAACCCTAGGGTTCCGCGATAGCCCTGTAGGGGTTCCGCAAGAACGTAGGGGGACAGTTCTTCCACTCCATTTCTTCCACTCCATTTCTTCCACTCCATTTCTTCCACTCCATTTCTTCCACTCCATTTCTTCCACTTACCAATACTTCCACTACACCTTTACTTCCACTCCATTTCTTCCACTGACCGTTACTTCCACTAGTTCTTATTTCCACTAACCATCACTTCCACTAGTTCTTTTTTCCACTCCATTTCTTCCACTCTAGTTCTTCCACTTACCAATACTTCCAAAAGGAATGCATACATGCTGAGATGATTGCGCCCCACCACCACGGAGAATCGGTTGTTCTTTTTTTCACTAGTTCTTCCATAATTCGAAATTCGAAAATTGGATCGAAGTCTCAAGTTAGTCTTGTACAGTTGACAGACGTTAATATTTGACAGTTCGTAAATTTCGCAGCAGTACATTTCTCGTAAGTATGGCCTATGTAATCGCGGAACTGGTCGAATCTCGGAAGGGATTCTTTCTACACATAGACGGGTTCCTTTACACCCGTCATTCCACCAAAAAACGGGCGCATCAACTGGGCTTGCAGAAAATATCCCGAATGCGGCGCGCGAGCTGTCACGGCGGAAGGCTCGTTACCCATACGGGTCTTCAGGGGTCCTGATGAGTCCCCGCCTGCACATTCAACGAACGCCGAAGAAGTTCAAGCTGAAAAATTAAGGTAGAAAATCAGTAACGTAATTTCTTCATGAGTTGATGATTAACTCCCCATTGATTTTATACCCTAAGAGCTGAGCTGAAGAGAAAAGCAAGCGCACACCCAGAAGCTCCTCCTGCTCAAATCATGAGGAACCAACTACAGAACGTCCCATCTGGGGTTCTGGCGCAACTGCCAGACCGGGTAAATTTGACCAAAGCTATGCAGCGATCGAGGCTGAAGGAAACACCAACCAACCCGAGGACGATTGAGGATCTTGGAAGTTTGCCGAACAAGTATAAGTTCACCTTGGCTGGCGAACCGTTTTTACTGTTCGATTCCCGTGACGAAGACGACGACGATGCGGAAGGAGCACGACTTTTGATTTTTGCGACCAAGGGTAATTTGCGACGTCTAATGCACAGCAGCGTTTGGTACGTGGACGGCACGTTCAAGGTGGTACCAACCATCTTTTTCCAACTATTTGCGATTATGGGATCATTCACGCAAACGCACCAAGGAGTTGACCAGAAAATTGCGCTACCATTGGTGTATGCTCTGATGGAAAATAAGACTGAAGCATCCTACACTAAAGTTTTCGAGGTGTTAAAGGACAAGTGTCAGGAATTCGGAATCCCCAATATCGAGCCTGTTACCGTTTTAACCGACTTCGAACTTGCCATTATCAATGCTGTCTTTACAAGTCATGGCGATGTTATTCGTGGCTGTTTCTTCCATCTTCGCCAAAGTATTTTCTGACGGATACAGTCGGAGGGCCTTCAGCGAGCGTACGACAATGTTGATGACAGGTCAATAAAAATCGCTGGGCAAATGATCTGTGCGTTAGCGTTCGTTCCAGTGGACAGGGTAAAAGAAATTTTCGGTATGGCCATGGATGATGTTCCAGAAGACTTTGTTCCAGTCGCGGAATATTTTGAGGTATGGGTATATACAATGTGTATTTCGAGGGGTAGTTTTATTTATAATATTTACAATCTCAGGTCAACTACGTTTGAGGCAGGAAAGCTGTTGGACGACGCAAAGCAACGGAGCCTCGATATACACCAGATTTCTGGAACCAGTACAACGCCACATTACAGGACGAGTCTAGGACCAACAACGCCTCAGAAGGATGGCACAACCGATTCTCCGTGGTGGTGGGGCGCAATCATCCCAGCATGTATGCATTCCTTTTGGAAGTGCAAAAAGAGCAGGGCGATACAGAGACGATGATGCAGCAACTTGACTTGGGACAAAAAATCAAAAAAGGGCAATTACAATCGAAAATTAAAGCCGAGGAACAAATAGCAAACATTGTCAAAAAATTTAGTAAATTCGACGAAGAAAATAGGATTCTGGAGTACCTACAAGCTGTAGGCCACAATATCTCTCTGTGATTCTTATACTGTATAAAATGTGGAATAATATAATGTAATTTGAATAAATTGTACAATTATTTTGAATTGGAAAAAAGGTATGGTGGAATTGGTGGTTAGTGGAAGTAAAGGTGTAGTGGAAGTATTGGTAAGTGGAAGAACTGGAGTGGAAGAAATGGAGTGGAAGAAATGGAGTGGAAAAAAGAACTAGTGGAAGTGATGGTTAGTGGAAATAAGAACTAGTGGAAGTAACGGTCAGTGGAAGAAATGGAGTGGAAGTTGCGTCGCACAATCCTCAAGAATTTAGAAAAAAAATCAAAACACCTCTCTCTGGTCGACCGTTCTGACGCCGCGTATCACGATTCACGATGCGCAGCCGAACTTAGTCGCCTCGTACAATTTTACTATGCCGCACAAAATATCAACGACACTTTTTCGATAAGAACACGTACACTTTAGTGACTTTAAAAAACTTAAATTTAAAAAAAAATTACTCCGAAGACGTCGAGATTTTGATAGATCGTAGTACTCGATCGTAGTAGCCTTGGCTGAAAACGGGGTATTTCTAGCCGTTTCGGTTCGGTAGACGTTTACGTTTTTCCCATTCTTACGCCCATGTAAAGAAACTATTTTATTATAGGTTATGGATGAATGAGTATACTAGAACACAGATTCTCAATTCATAACATAAACAAATAATATCGGTTTATCAATTAACGAAATGTTAATAATTTGTAACCAAGAATTTAGTTTTTATATTTGTGATTAAGAGATTATTTTTACACAAAATATCAACGATCACCATAATTATGTTCTAATTTGATAGTTTGAATTTGGCGCTTTTTAAGTGTCAAGGTGGATTAGTGGTACTCTCACTTATTTAGGGACATTCCTATTTTTTTCATCACTTTTTCATAATGATGAGAGTAATTTATTTACAGGTTGATATCAAACTGGTTATTGCCAACCTTTTCATTTTCTGCTGGACTATGGATTGGTGTTACCATAACATTTTTGGTTTGCGCTACCGTGTTATTCATATTTGATCAATTTAATTACAATGTGGATAAAGTAATAGGGTGAGTAACCAAACAAATTCAATTAAATTGTGTGTGATGTAAAACAGTTGCAATATATTTCATGCAAATTTAATAATAATATAAATTGTCTTTAGACCTTTTACATGTCAAATTAATAACCCAAATTCGGTAAAATAATATTCTATACCATAAGTTCTCAACGTGGGCGATAACGCCCTCCTGTGGGCGTTTGAGACTTTCAGGGGGGCAGTAGAAAGCCTAGATAAAATTAGGAGGCGTATAATATTACACATTTAAGTATAATCGTTGCAATAGCTGTTTTAGAATTGCGACAGATGGTAAGTAAAAAAAAAATGGGGATTATCAGAACACCGTGTAAAAGACGGATAATAAAAATCAATAGAAAGTGAGGTTAGACGTTGCTAAACATTAAAGAAATAACCTACACAAAAGTAAAAGAATGTGAAATACGAAAAGGAGAAAAACACATGAATCCAAAGCAGAATGCGAAAATATAAAAAAATCGAAAAAACAGCAGTAGGAAGAGTCTGAAAGCAAATGATCGGAAAAGAAAATGAACAAAGACACCGAGCGAACAGCATTAGCGACTTAGAAGTGTTAAAAAAATGTCTAGGAAAAGACAAAGCGATGGCCCAGCTGACCAAAAAAGTGGGAAACAGAATTGTTTGCATTTAGAAAGAGTGCTAAAATTGAAAGATCCCCGAGAAAAGAAAATAAAGAACAGATAAAACAGAGAGAGTACCCAAAGTCGAGCGAGAAAAAATGGAAAAGACCCTGAAAGAAATATAAAAACTAATAATAATGTAATATAAAAAAGGAATATAACAAAAGCAGAAAGATATGAAAATCAAATTAAAAAATTTAAAACAATGCGGATGATTGGAATAAAGAAAAACACCAACATGAAAACAGAATCAGCAAACAAAAGAACATATCGAGAAACAAGAAAAAGAATAGAGAAAACTAAACTTGGTAATAAACGGAGTGCAGTGTGAGGATGACAACGAAAAACAGGCAGTGGCAAAACAAATTGCAAGTCGAACCACCACTCCAGGAAGCACATAAAATAGGGAAAGATAAAGATAAACAAGCCATTATAGTCAAAATGGGCAGCTGGGAAGCCAAGAGAGAAGTAATGTTGGCAAAATAACATAACGGAACAAGTTTTGTGATCGAAAATGATCTGACATAGAAAGAAAGAAAAATACACAATAAAATATGGGAAGCAGCAGATAAATAAAAAATACCGATGGTAAACGAGTCCGTGTAAAATTCCAAAAATTAAAAGTGGAGAATGAAATATTTGCATGGGGCAGGAGCAGCGAACGGCTGCAGATAGTACAACAAGCAAAAAAACAATATATACAAAACAACAACAAGGACACACGGCAACAAAACAGGCAATGAAAAATGAAGAAAGCATAACCAAAACAAAGTCAAGAACACAGGAATAGTAAGTGCGTCATGAAATGCAAGAGGTCTAAACAGAAAGGGAAGGATAAAACAATTGATTGAACAAGCGACATTATATAACATAGACATCCTAGGAGTTCAAGAAACTAGTATGAAAGGTGATTGAAACGCAAGATTTAAAGACTATATATGGATAAACGGAGTTGGAGAAAAAAGCAGGTATAGGGCAGGATTCCTGATAAATAATAGAGTGAAATCAGAGAGAAAAAAAAACAATAGAAAGAATAAGTCTAATAAGAATACGAACAAAAAGAAAAGTTTTATGAGAAATTGGAAATCACATTAGAGATAATATCAAAATACGACATAAAAGTGATCATAGGTGACCGAAACGCAAAGATAGGAAAATAAAAGAAATACAAACAACTAAAAGGTAAAGGAAGTTTACAAGAGATTACAAATAACAACGGAGATAATCGTTCTTCGTTGTTATTTGTAATTAACCAGGCTGCAAGAAACAATCTGGTCATCAAAAGCACCATGCAACAAAGAAAATATATATATGTATAACTAAGAACCAAATAGACCATGTGTTTATCTCAAAAAGGCTATCCAACATAATAACAACAGTTCAAACAAAAACAAAACCAAACAGGTCAAACGAACCAACATATACCAAAAGACAAACTAGTCCAAAAGAAAGTACTCATAGGAGCTGGAATGCAGGTTACAAGCAAATAAAACGGCTCATGATACAGAAAGCTAATGGAATTACCTAAAAACAATACTTCTAGAATCCGCAAAGATGGTACTAAATAATCCGAAAAACAAAAATGAAGACTGGTTTGATCAAGAGTGCAAGAAAAAATGAAGCAATAAATTAAAAACTTAAAAGAAGCATACAATATGGGGAATACTAAGAAATTCTATAAAAGAATAAAATGGGAAAAGAAAGGTTACCATAGAACTGAAAAACGAAACAGATGTGCTATGCATGGGAGACAAGAAAATAGTTGAGATACACAAACAATATAGGAAAAAAATATTTACGAATAACAAAAGGAACAAATGTGAGATAACGTAGCAAAAACAAATCCACCTAATTGGGATGAATTTCAAAGAGCCTTCAGACAAACAAAAAATAACAATAGCCCAGAAATAGATAATGTCCCAATAGAATTAATAAAATACGGAAACGAACAAATACGAAGGAAAATTTGAAATAAAATAAAGAAAAAGATGCCAATGGAATGGGAAGACGCAGTGATATGCTTTATATTTGAAAAAGGAAACAAGCACTTGTTAAAAAACTATCGCCCTATATCACTCCTAAACCTTATATGTCGTATAAGATCTTGGCAGTACTAATCACTGAAAGGGTCAAAGAAGAATCACGAGGAAAAATCGGTATCAAACCGGTTTCAAGCCAGGGAAATCGACAGTGAATCAGATATTTGTGGTAAGACTGACCCACGAAAAATGTAGAAGTAAGAATATAGGTAATACAGGCATTATTTGTAGATTTCCAGCAGGCTATCGATAGGGTAAAGAGAACGACAATAACAGCAGCTATGGTAGACTGCAATTCAGCCAAGAAACGACTGCATTAGTGGCTATGACCTTAGAGAGAACAGTGAATAAGGAGAAATTCAAAAGCAGCACGTCCATAAACTTCGAAAGCAACACAGGAATAAAACAAGGAGACCCTTTATCACCACATCTATTTAATATGGTTTTAAAGTACCTAGTGAGGAAGGCACAGATCGACACCAACAAAAGCGTAACAAGCGGACCATAGCAAATACTGGCATATGATATTTATGGTCAGAATAAAAGAGCAGCTAAGAGTGATGATTAGAAATGTTGATAAAGTAGCACTGTAAGCAGATCTAAAAATTAATATAAAAATAATCACGCACCACAATATAGATAAGTCAATGTTTTATAAAAGTCGTTTGTCTGAAATTTGCCTCATGAATCGTCAATTAAACACATTCAGGTAATTTATTCATCAATTCACATTTAGCTAGATAAGGCCCAGCAATTTCTTGGTCTGTTAGAAATGGGTAAACTGACGGCGGAATCGTCAAGTGAGTCTCAGGTTGGTGGTGACACTCTACGGAGTTAATTTGATTTGAAAATTATATTTTCATTACATTTTTAGTTGGATTTTTTCATTTACATCTTTTACTCTTCCAAACCTTTCTATTGAAACGTGTGAGCGCACCAAGTTAAATCTATTTCGTGCACCTAACCCAAACCCGGCATCAATAACAGTAACCATATGCATAATAGTCATTTCACGGCAATAAACTCATAAGCGGCAACAACAGGGCAGGTAAATGGGCCTCCAGCGTCGATGTTTGAATCCCTCGAGCTCAAGCCCGAAATTTCAAACACCGCGCGCTGGCTGGCGTGACGTTCCTAGAAACGAGTGGCGTGCGCCTCCCTCCGTCGGTGACAGAGACGGAGGGAGCCGAGCGGCACCTGTAGACAGGCACCAGCCATTGTTGCTGTTTGTGTGAAAACACGTGCGTCGTTTCGCACTAAGATGCGGCCGCGTGAATAAAAGTTAATCAAATATAAACAATTGCGGTGATAACACCCCGGGTTATCCAAGAAACAGTGGAACACAGTGACAATTTCCAGTTTTAAAATGTGAATGTGCCGTTTGTTTTTTAAAATTTCACTTTTGCCGAAACCACGCGGTTACGATTTTTTGTACGCAATAACCTCACTCTTAAAATTTAAATTCAACAACCACCTTGAGTATCGATAGGATAATTAAACAAATGCAGCGTCAGTTTAACAATAGTTTGTTCAAATAATCACAAATGTAAGCTCAAAATTTATTCGCTATTTATTATTTTTTCAAGAATTCGTCATTAACTAATAGTTTAATTCAGATCAGTAATTGTTTGTTTTTTGCTCATTGTTTTTAGTGTTAACCCTGAGGAAGGGACAAAATGAGTCCCGAAAGCTTGGTATTACAATAAAGTAGATTACGCACATCTCTCCTGCCGTATTATTGGTCGAATGCCCTGTTAGGAAATTTTCCGAACTCTGCCTCTAACGTAGTACGACCGTTACTTCTTGTGCTGGTATATATATATATATATATATATATATATATATATATATATACTGTTTAAATTATTTATTGCTTTATATTTAATCCGTTCCTTCTAATTTATTATATATTCACTGTTTGTTGTTCTAATTTGTTGGGTCGTTATTATTCATGTTTGACATAACCTCACACTAAATGACATTTAGCACTTTTTCACATGGCAATAATTATAATATAAAAATAAATGAAAACAAGATTTATTTTATTTTTTTCGACAAATATATTAAACAAAAAACTGTAAATTTTGCATTATTGGATTCAGAAAAATAATGTCTAACATAATAAAATTAAAAAAGTATAAGCAGCCATTTAAAAAGGTTAAGTTGGCTATTATTTTTCAATGAAGTTATTATTGAAAACAAAAACTTCAGTCATTTCTTAGTATATAAATGGCCATTGACTTTGTTTTTTAGTTTCAAATCGGTGAATAAATAAGGGAGTTATGGCGTTGGGCGTTTTTTATCGAACACAGGACAAAAAAAATATTTCAAAAGCCGTATTAATAAGCGAATCGCGATAATGTTTTTTTCACAAAAAGGTTGGTATCCCTGAGAGTTTGCTTAAAAATGTCAATAACTCCAGATTTTCAAATGGCAGGTGGTCAAAAGTAGTATCATTGAAAAAGTCTTTGAAAAATAAGCAACTTATACAGGAAAAATATTTTTGAGTAATTTTGGATTGAAGTTACCAAATATCTCATGGCTAGCTTATTTGTAATTTCTTTAATACTATTCTTTTATTAAGTCGGTTTTTTTAAATATAAAAATTATATTTGCACATTTTTAGTAAGGGCTTGCAAATTTGTTTATTTTATAGCAGCTACTTTAAATAGCTATAAAACACAAACAAAATCATGAAACGTTTTAAAATGATATTTGTGTAACTCATTTGCAGAGGTCTCTGTGGCTTCCGGATGCTATGTATGTATTTTTTTTGTGGCCTCCTAGAGGGCCATATAGTCTCCATTGATCGCACTGTTTCTTAACCTATTTTGACTTCTGGCCCCTCAAAACAAAATATTTGACATGTAAAAAAAAAACGTTTTCTATTTGTATGGAATAATGGACTTGTTATTTTTAAATATATACGCAAACATTAATTAAGTTATAGCATGTATACAATACATGCTATAACTTAATTAATGTTTTCGTATATCTTTAAAAATAAGAGATCTACTCTTTGACAGATTGTTTTGTATTTATTAAAAAGCGAAACAATGGCATTTTACTATAATTATTACAATCTTATCAAAAATGGATCAATGAGTAATATTATGCTAACTTAAATTACTAAATGAAGGTTTATTGCCAAGGGCTCACTCAGTAGTATCATTTAGATTCTAACAACTCAATTACACTAATATTAGCTTATACACTAGCACTATGCTCTGCTTTTGCACTAACACAATATTAAACTAACTCAAATGGTTTGGTCCGCTATAGTCTTCTGATCAAATTCGTGTGATCGAGGAGCTGCATGGCTTCGACGTTGACGTCTTGAAGTTGCTGTTCATGACTCTTGACAAATTTGTTCATTGTCTCATTAACAGTGTCCATTTCTCTCTCTCTCTGTGGAAGTCACTGTTTTGGAAATACCAAATACCAATACTCTTTAGTACTTTAGTACTTTGTTTTGGTATCGCTGGATTATTTCTATATTGCTCTTTTTGGCACAACCCTACACCTGGATGCCATATGTCCAAACAGGCTTAAGAATTTGTTTATACCTAAGTATGAACAGTGGAGGCTTCTACTTCGTTATACATGTTATTCAATAAAATAAAACACTTAAACTTTGTATAACACGATATTTTTTATTTTTGTGATAATGGCAAGTTGAGTTGCCGAAACTGCAGTCACAAAAATAAAAAAAATATCCGGTTATACAAAGTTTAAGTGTTTTATTTTATTATACAGAAGTATTTTATTATAGACTGATAGGGTAGAGTTCCGACCAAGCAGCCAATACATTTTTCGAAATTTTATATCCAATTCTCCCTTTATCTTCTTGACATGAGCTTTCCAGCGTAGCTTACTGTCCAATGTAATGCCCAAATATTTTGCTGTATTAACATAGGTTACCTGGATATCTTCATACTAACAGGAATATGTTGATTTCTTTTATTTGTGAAATTGTCCTGGATCGATTTAGTCTCATTTAATTTGATTCATCATTGTTGTTAATTTTATTAATTGATGTTTGCAGATTTACTGCTGCTTCTTTGCTTACTGCCAATATAGCAGTGTCGTCTGCAAAAGTAGTGCATTGTTGATGGAAACGGTTTTACAAAAAATTATTTAAAAAATGGTACTCGTGAGCCATTTTCTGGCTAACGTTATTAAGGAAAATGTTTTTTTTTCTCTGCTCTTTACCGAATATTTTTTAATGGATTTCGTTATTTCATATAAGAAAAACATTTCCTTTGGTGAATGCTATTAGGAGTATATACGAGACAGTGAAAGACAAAATTCAAAAATCGCACTACAAAAATTGTAAGAGTTCATTATGAAAATGGAATAAAACAGGGAATTAGTCTGAGTCCTCTACTGTTTGTACTGGTTATGCATACTATTGTAAATAGGATTAATTGAGAAAAAGAACAACTAATCGAGTATAGAAATCTAAAACCAGTCAAAAGTAGCAACCTGATATATGCAGACTATATGATTCTGATAGCAAACACCAAGCATAAAATACATAAACTAGTCAACATATGGACCAAGGATATAAAAATTATGAAAATAGAGGTAAACAAATATAAAATAATTATCATTAAATTATTATTAAAAGCAAGACAACCAAAACCACTAAGAAATTAAATACAGGATAGAGTATTGGAAAGAATGTTCGTGAAGCAAAATTGAGGCATGAATAATAAATAAACAACAACAAATCAACGGAAATATATTACTCAATTATTAAAACAATACAAGACATTGACGTGGAAATAAAAATAAAAATACATAAATATTAAAATAACAGTGCCAATTATAAAGAACCAATTAAACTGGCATGGGTACATAACAATAATGACGACAGATAGAATGAAAAGTAAAATAATGGAAACAAGAAGTACAAGCAATAATAGAAGGGTAAATTCAAAAAATATTGACGATGAACGTAGAAGAAATGAAAATAATGGTAAGAGGCAGGGAAAAAAACGGAAGGAATTGGTATAAGAGGAATCAGAATCAGAAACCCCATCCATCTTCTGTATACGGATTCGAGTAGAAGACAAGAAAGTACATATATCTGATTAAAGAGAACAAAATATTTCTAATGATGCCAAAAATAAAAATGTTATATCTCTAAAAAATGCTCATAGAAAAATTCAAAATATCTAGTTACCCTTAGCAACTTTAAAGGATAGTTGCATTGTTTTAGTATTTTTTAGTCTTCTCTATCTCTTCAAACAAGCAAGATAGAGACACGTTAAAGTTGTCGAAACTGAAGTCATTATTATATTATCGGCTTGATATTGCTGCCGCCTACATTCCTAATATTTAGTAATTATCATGCAACATGTGTAGTTAATTAATATAAATACTTTTGTTTTTCAGAAAAAAAAAGATATTAAATAATGATGAATAACAATTTTTTTTGTTTTAGAAAAATTAAAATACGATTAAATTGTGGAACGAAATTTCGATCTTTATCAAAGGTGTTTCTTGATACTGCTGCCATATTTTTAATTCAACCCGTTAGCGATAATGATCAACTAAGATATAACAATAAGCAATATATTTATGGAGGGATGCTTTTATTTAGTATACTCATCACATGTTGTTACAGCAGTGGACTAGCAAGTTGTTTAACAGTTCCCAGGTAAATATTATTTAATTTTCCTGAATTTTCTATCGCATCTCGACTTTAAAATACATTTTTTTTTTAAAGTGGAGGATTAAATCCACAAGTAAAGATTTAACTCGGATAAACGCCACTGATGTCTACAAGACGATAAACATAAATGATTCAGATTCGACTCACCTCAATAACTAATATTAGGAATTGTAGACATTGCTTTAAAATTCCTTCAGCGATAAAATATGGCTCTTTACCGAACATAACAATGACTTCACTTCCCGACTTCCCTCTTGCTCTACCACTGTCTGTCTCCTATTAACTCTCCTTAACTGAATCCTGCCTACACAACTTCTCCTCACTCCATTCCTCTTATCCGGGTTAGATCTCTACTCCTAGATTTAATTCTCCACTTTAAAAGAAACGAACAGAACCAAAACCTTAATCGAAAACAAAACGAATAAAACACTAACCAACACACTTGGTAATAGAACCAGAGTGCAATAAAATAGCAAAGCTCTGAACAAGAACAGATAGCTTGAATAATAATTTTACCTTCATCGTTTAATGCTTCGTGCACGGTGGGCTTGTCTCCGTCTTTCGACGTTTAGTTGTTGGCTTTTAAACTTCTTCCTCGCTCTGAGTAAGCTTTACCACCGAACAACTATTTTTAAAGCGAAAATCTGAATACACGTTTGAACACTATCACAGCAAATCAGCTTCGTTTTACACACCCTTACTCTGAGCAACGTCCAAGGTAATGTGCTGAAATTGACAATTTTTCCTACCGAAAAAATATAAAATAAAATAGATATACCTATCATAGTACTTTCCTCCATGTTAGATACTGGAAAACAATAGGTTTCACCCACCTTATTTTTTAACAAATGTTTTTTATTCCTGTTAAACTGTTTTCAGTTTTACACAAAATATTAATCATGACAAGGTCAAGCTAACGTCATTTTATCAATAGCTCACTTATTCAAAGTAATTAATTCGAAAAATTCACATTTTTAAACCAATTTATATAAATAATTTTTCGATTATTTCTAAATTTTCTTAATAAGATTGTTTTATATGACCAATATAGAAAAATCCAAAATTTCGGTTTCCGCATTTTCACCAAAAGTTGAGCGGATACTACTATCGTAATAAAAAGCTTAAGTTTGTAGAGTCATCTTAACAGCTCAATTGGTTTAGATTTAAAATGGTCTTAATTAACTCGGGGGACTTTAAAATGATATGCGCTAAAAAAAATTATTTGAAAATTTTTGCGAAGACAATATCTTTATTTAAAGTCTGCACCAATCAAATGCAAGTATTTACGCGCCCTCACTTAAGCATACAAAAATCCAAAAGGTAGTAAGGATAACGTTATTGAAATGATTAACTAAAAAGAAAAAAAAATATCTCAAATGCTAGAATCTCCCCTGTATAAAAGGTTCAAATAAGTTTCTTCATTTATTCTGACATAATTGTGCCAATCCTGAGGACATATCTTTAGTTCACTTAATAAATTAAGGTGGGTATAGGTTTATCTTTCTCCATTCCCCAAATGTTAGTAGATATATCCATTTTGAGGTAGCCCGAGTTGATTAAAACCATTTCTGAAACAGTTCTGTCCTGCTGTAATTTTGTCGCTACGATAAAGTCTAAACCGATTTAGCTGTTAAGATGGCACTATAAACTTAAGCTTTTTATTACAATAGTAGTACCAACTTTTGGTAAAAATGCGAAAACCAGAAGTTGTAATTTACCATTATAATTTTTTTTTATTTTTCTTAAATTATTGATCATATAAAAAATCTTGTTAAAAACAGTTGTATATAATCAAAAAATTATCATTAAATGCGTATTCAATTTACGTCGAAGCTCTTTTAGTTATTTTATTAAAATTATTTATAAATTTTACGAATAAATTAATTGCTATAAATGATGTGAGTTTGACCTTGCCATGATTAATATTTTGTAGAAAACTGAAAACATAAGTAAGACTTACGAACACATTTTTACAGAAATACGAAACATTTGTTAAAAAATAAGGTAGGTGAAAGCTATTTATTTCATGTATCCAACATGGGGAAAAGTACTATGATAGACATAATAATTTTAGGCAATCTTTGCAGCAAATAGAATGTCTCTTCTTTTTACTTTTACATTTATCAATAAAAAGAAAAGCAGTCAAAGCATGCGCATCGTCGTCCGAAGTCAACATGATTCAACGATAAACTGACGCTTGTACAAGCATGCTTGAGCGTGTGTTGGGGAAGGGAATGTGCGCATGCTTGTGCAAAAAGTATGATCATGCATGCTTGTCAAGCTTGCAGTTGCTTGTGTTGAAAGAAATATACGGCCGTGCAACAATAACGTGACCTTTGTACCGTGTGTGTGTGCGGTGTAAACTCGACTGACATGAGTTATGCGGCTGCTAACCTCTTCGCACACTTACCTGCATATATCCAGTAAAATAAAACATAACAAACCCTCGGTTTACAATAAAATAACAAATAGTAGTTTTTGTGCGTTCAGTCAGTTTTAACCCATTACAACTCCCCCGTTACCTCTTAAAACATAAAATACCAAACCTCAACCATCAACTCACAACAAAAAAGGTGTAAATCCTCTTCTAGCACTGCCAAAAGGTTTTGCCGCCCCAACCTCAACCTCCGCAGTAGAGTGCTTTAACGGTTTTTGGACCCTCCACATGGGTCCAGCGGTCCAGCATCCCCCTCCCAGCATCCCCCGCAGATTCATCCCCCTCCTAGCATCCCCCGCAGATCCACCCCCCTGCCAGCATCGCTCGCATATGCATCACCCTCCCTAACATCCCCCACAGATTAATCTCTCAAGATCAGTATCCTCCACATCACCGCCATCTAGTGTCGAAGACTGCAACTACCAGCACCATCTAGTGATGAAGAGTGCAACTATGAAAATTTAAGTGTACACAGCGCCACCTACCATCAAAAAAAGTTCAACTATGAAAAATATAAGTGTATGAATGGTTGCAGCAGTTATACACAGTGTCATCTACCATTAACAAGTTCAACTATAAAAAGAAATCACGGCACTGGAGAACTTAAACAAGATAAGTTCAATGGATAAAAAAGTGTATGAATGGTTGCAGCACCTATACACGGTGTCATCTACCATTAAAAAGTTCAACTATAAAAAGAAATCACGACACTGGAGAACTTAAACAAGATAAGTTCAATGAATAACAAATATGTTTGGGGTAAAAGTAAGTTGATATTATATAACAATATTTTATTTTTTTTTATATATATATATATATATATATATATATAATATATATTTTATTATTTGCCCTTCTCTCGGATGGATTGATGGTGATCACGTTCTTGACACCATGCTCGGATCTATTAAAAAACAGCAATATAAATAATTAGTGATCAATGTTTACAAGATAATCATTAGGTTTGTCATACTTTGCCTTTTAATTTAACAGCCTTTTCATTAGGCATAAAACCAATAATATCTCCCATAAAATGCTCTAATTTTAATTTAACAAAATCAGATGCTAATATGGAGATATTGTGGTGGATCCTCCATCCTATCTAATTCGTCTCTGGAGTGGATGCTTCCCTACCGATTCCCCTCATGGATGATATCGGTGTACCTTATTTCCATACGATCGATAAGCTAAATCAGAAGAATAATATAAATTATATCTTAAAATACTATATAATAATTAATTAACACTTTATTACATTCAAATAAATATATTATTATACTAACATTGTTCACGGCGCTCCTCTCACCAACAGCTTCAGTTACTTTACCGTACGCAGCCCACATAATATTATTTGTTGAAGTGCAAGAACTTAACTCAATGATAAAATAAAATTTCGTATGATATATACCACAAAACTTTCCAATTTTTGAGGGCATAATCTACATCACAGATAGTTAATTGCTAGAAATGTAATCAATTCAAGGACAAACGTTCATGGCGCACTTTCAAGCTAATATTAGAAAGCCACGAGTTACTTGTTAAAATATTTGGAAGGGTAGAGGACAACAATTTTACACTAATGACACTGGAATGTTACAAAAATTAAAACCTTTCATGATGCATTCTGAGGAGGATATTATAAAATCAATAACATGTTATATTATTTGAAAGCGTAAATCAAATTGTCAACAATTTTAAAGTGATTAGTACACACACCACATCGCAAATCTAATGACTATTGAGTCCAGAAATATTTTACCAAAAGTAAATCATATATAATATATTTGCAACTAACTCGCTCTCTGCTCATTAGCTAAATATTCCCAATCGTATGATATTTATTTCTTTGCATTCGAGCGTATGTAGAGTGAACAAGTTATCAACCATTATTGTTAAGTTTATCTACAATCGTAAACGTAAGTACTAATATTATTTAATAATATTTACCAACAGCGCTACTATTGTTCTACATTTTTTTTCTGAGCAGAACAATACAACGTTTGAATTTTATTGACGACGAGAAGTATATATTATTAATTCAAAAAGTATTTGTTTATGTGACATTTAAGAAAAATTTCTTTGATCATTATTTTTTGTATAATTTAATTAAGTAAAAACGATTTCATATAGGAATAATATATTTTAATTTATAATCGAGCACACTAATATAAATTTTAAAACCAGTCATCAAAGATATTTTTTATTTAAATATTGTTTATGTTATTTACATAATTTAAACGCCGACAGAGAACACATTTAAAATAATGCGGTCGGTCCTGTGTTGGACACAGCAGGTTTTTATTTTTGCATACCCACATATTGATATTTGTCTTTTTCACTAAAACTGCAGCCAAGCACTTACAAAAAAGTGTGTGGGGAGAAGAACGCAGATGATAATTTAAGGTCGTGTAATTTATGTCAGCTAACAATTGACACGGCAATGAAATTTGCTGGACATCTGCATTCACAAAAACATAGAAACAAGTTGGGGCGACCTGTCGGAGATGGTGTCGTCGAAGTAGCTGCATGTATCAAAATAAGAATTTCCTTCGATCGTATGGAAATAAGGTACACCGATATCATCCATGAGGGGAATCGGTGGGGAAGTATCCAATCCAAAGACGAATTAGACAGGATGGAGGATGCATATAGACGTGGTATAGAGTGCTGCAATGACTATTGTGACTACCACCACGAGTGCCTACAGTCTGAACTTCAGGGCCTCCAATACAACATTGCGACCACAGAGGAATTAGAAAGGCCTCACTTCATCTCCGAGATACCATCGTGGCAGCCTATGAGGAAAGCTGCCCTGTAAAGAAGGTAAACTTCTCGAGAAACGTTCCTTGGTGGAACAAGGAATTGGATCGACTCAGGACTTCCGCTCGAAAATCCTTCAACAGGGCCAAGAAGACAGGCAGCTGGTTGGCCTACAGACAGGCCCTGACTGAATACAATAAGCAGCTCAGGAAGTCTAAACGAGAGGCTTGGAAGGCCTACTGCGAGGGGATCGACGACCTGACCCCAGCAAATAGACTTCGGAAGGTCCTATCAAAGGATCACACCAATGCGGTCAGCATCTTAAAAAGAGCAGACGGCAGTCATACCAATGATCGACAGGAAAGCTTAGAGCTACTCCTAGGTACTCACTTCCCAGGAACAAAGGTAGTGGCTAAAGACAAAGTTGCGACTATTACCGACTCAGGGGTTCACTGCTCCAGTCGGGACAGCCGCTGCTTAGCGGGAAAAATATTCACGCTCAGCAAAATGACTTGGGCCATAACCAGCTTCAAGCCATACAAATCCCCAGGAATGGACGGTATCTTCCCCGCGCTACTGCAGCGCGGCTTAGAAAGTATCGCTCCAGGACTCAGGGAGATATACAAAGCAAACTATGCACTAGGGTACATACCCCGGTTGTGGAGGGAGGCAAAAGTGGTATTTATACCTAAAGTGGGCAATAGGCCATTAGAAGAACCTAAATCATATCGACCCATCAGCCTAACCTCTTTCCTCCTAATGACTATGGAGAAAATAATAGACTCACTTATAAGAGCACCCTTAGATGCCAAGCAGTTCGCATATCAGGCTGGCACCACCGTCGATGCTCTACATCACCTCGTCAAAGAGGCAGAACGAGCCATCCTACATAAGGAAATAGCACTCGGAATATTTGTAGACATAGAGGGGGCATTTGATAACACCTCATTCTCTGCAATAAAACGAGCGGCTATAAATAAAGGAATACATCCTTCCACGATAAGGTGCGTGGAATCCATGCTTCAAAGTCTAACGGTTACGGCTTCCCTAGCAGGATCCACAGTATCTATGACTGTAGCAAAGGGGTGTCCTCAGGGTGGAGTGTTGTCCCCCCACACTATGGTGAATAGTGGTGGACGGTCTCCTAGATGAACTGGGCGAAAGGGGCTTCACAACCCTAGGCTACGCAGATGACATCGCCGTAATAATCAGGGGCAAGCATGAAGGCATTCTTACAAACCTAATGCAAAAAGCACTGAATGTCATCAATAATTGGTGTGTTAGGGAAGAACTAAGTGTCAACCCGAACAAAACGACAATAGTCCCATTCACGCGTAGGAGGAAGCTGCATTTAAAGGCTCCCTCGCTGAATGGAGTAGAAATAAACCTCTCCAACGAATTGAAGTATCTGGGAGTAATTCTAGATGCCAAACTGACGTGGAATCAGCATGTCGACAAAACCATGGCCAAAGCAACGGCGTCGTTCTGGGCCTGTCGGCGGCTAATGGGGAAAACTTGGGGATTGAAGCCTAAAATCACATATTGGATGTATAGAACGGCGGTGGTACCCATTGTCACCTATGCCGCCCTTGTGTAGTGGCCAAAAACCCAAAAACTAGACACGCAAAAGAAGCTGGGTAGGCTTCAACGGCTAGCATGTCTAAGTAGCACAGGGGCCATGCAAACGACCCCTACCGCCGGAATGGAGGCAATTATAGGTCTCCCACCGCTCCATCTGGTGGTACAAAAAGAGGGACTCGTGGCGGCCCTCCGACTACACCAGAGGAGGAAAACTCTGCCGGGATACTGGACAGGATACTTAGAAGTACTGCAGCAAATTGACCCGGTCCTCCTGTCCAAACCAACGGACATCATGACCAGAAGGCTCGAATTCGAAAAACCGTTTAAGGTGTTGATAGAAGACCCCAAAACGGCTTCGAAGAAAGTCAACGAGCTTGGTCGAGGCACATCAGCTTGGTACATGGATGGTGCCAAGAACAATAGAGGTACTGGAATAGGCATCTATGGGCCTAACCAAAACCACAGGAGCTTCATGGCTCTGGGTAAGACAACCACGATTCTGCAAGCGGAAGTAATTGCAATTGACATGTGCGCCAGGGAATGCCTAGGTAGGCACCTAAACGGCGCGCATATATATATTTGCTCAGACAGCAAGGCCGCACTAAAGGCCGTTCGGGCCTACAGCCACGGCTCACAGACTGTCTGGGAATGCTGACGATCCCTTTTGCAACTGGCTAAGAACAACTCGTTGACCCTCATGTGGGTCCCAGGGCATGGGGGTATCAAAGGCAACGAAGTGGCAGATGAACTCGCCAAAAGAGGTGCAAATGCCACTCCCATAGGACCAGAGCCGTTTTGCGGACTCCCCATGGCGCACCGAAGAGAGGTGGTGCAAAAATGGGAAGAGGACAGAATACGTAAACACTGGAACAACGTCCCAGGCCTACGTCAATCAAAACGACTCATCAAGTTAGATCACAGCCATAAGGTACTCGAACTCACAAGGAACGAGCTAAGAACATTCATGGGACTCATGACAGGGCACTGTGCCATTTGTGGAAAATTGGAAAAGAGGAAAGTGGAATTTGCAGGTTATGTGATTCGGCAGATGAGACGACCGAGCACATACTCTGCACTTGTGACGCCATTACCCACAAGCGTTTTTCACACTTCGGCAGGGACCGATTATCCCACGAAGAAGTGAGTAGCATCACTCCCAAGGAAGTTACCAGGTTCATAGAGAACGTGGGACTGCTTGGGAAGTGACTGGGTAAGGGCAGAACAATAGATCGGATAGGTCGCAGTTCACGAGAGGCTGACTCGCCTCACAATGGCCCTATATAACCTATAACCTATAACCACCACAATATCTCCATATTAGCATCTAATTTTGTTAAATTAAAATTAGAGCATTTTATGGGAGATATTATTGATTTTATGCCTAATGAAAAGGCTGTAAAATTAAAAGGCAAAGTATGTCAAACTTAATGATTATCTTGTAAACATTGATCACTAATTATTTATATTTCTGTTTTTCAATAGATCCGAGCATGGTGTCAAGAACGTGATCACCATCAATCCCTTCGAGAGAAGGGCAAATAATAAAATAAATATTATAAATATATATTTAAAAAAATAAAATATTGTTATATAATATCAACTTACTTTTACCCCCAAACATATTTGTTATTCATTAAACTTATCTTGTTTAAGTTCTCCAGTGTCGTGATTTCTTTTTATAGTTGACTTTTTAATGGTAGATGACACCGTGTATAAGTGCTGCAACCATTCATACACTTTTTTATCCATTGAACTTATCTTGTTTAAGTTCTCCCGTGTCGAAATTTCTTTCTATAGTTAAACTTGGTAATGGTAGATGACACTGTGTATAAGTGCTGCAACCATTCATACACTTATATTTTTCATAGTTGAACTTTTTTTTATGGTAGGTGGCGCTGTGTACACTTACATTTTTATAGTTGCACTCTTCATCACTAGATGGTGCTGGTAGTTGCAGTCTTCGATACTAGATGGGGCTGATGTAGAGGAAGCTAATCTGTGGAGGATGCTGATCTTGAGAGATTAATCTGTGGGGGATGTTAGGGAGGGGGATGCATATGCGAGGGATGCTGGGGGATGAATCTGCGGGGGATGCTGGGAGGGGGATGCTCATCTCGGGAGATGAATTTGCGGGGGATGCTGGGAGGGGGATGCTGGATGCTGGGAGGCTGGACCCATGTGGAGGGTGTGGAGGGTCCAGAAACTGTTAAAGCACTCTACTCACCGCGACAAAAGAGGAAGAACAAACAATTCACTTATCTCCTTCTCTCGACTATTCTACATATCAGCAGTATTACTCTTTTAGGTTCTTGGCATGGAAAACAACTGCCTCTTTACTCTTTACATCCTCGAGGTATATATAACAGGGTCTAGAGGGTTAATGGATGTTGCTCTGAAAGAGGAGTAGTTAAGACGGGGAAAGGAGTAAGGAGACGTTGTGTAGACGTAGGCAGAATTCAGTTTAAGAGAATTAATCGGAGCAGTAGAGAGCAGGAGACAGACAGTGGTAGAGTAAGGAGGGAAGTAAAGAATTGAAGTAATTGTTATGTTTTGTCAAGAGCCATATTTTATCGCTGGAGGAATTTTTAAGCTATGTATACTATTGTCTGTAAATCTGAATATTAGTTATTATGGTAAGTCGAATCTAAATTATTTGCGTTTATCATCTTGTAAAAGGCAGTGGCGTACCAGGCTAAAACAAAATTATAGTTGTTCAATTGACCGATTATCATTCAGTTCGAGTCATTAACAGTATTTATTCAAAACAATTCAGCTTTTGATTATAAAATCAACGAGTTTAACTTAGACTTTACCACGTGAAGTATCATATCAGTATTTGATTTTGACGGTTGTTTGATATTTTCGAGTATACTTTACTTAAATGGAATCACTCGATATTGCATTAGGCCTAATCGTTATATCGGTGTACGCGTTTAAGATTGAGGTTCTTGTTTTTTCAGCAATTGAGTTTTTTTACAAATTAATTATTTACCGGAATATGTTATTTACTAGTATTTTTTAACTTTGTGCCTATTTAAAGGTGGTTAACACGGGTCTTAAAATAATATTTTTCCAATGGCTTATTAGTTACACTGAAATAATTTTTCTTGAAAAATATCTTTTATCTTACACATTTCTTGGAGTAATTAAATTCGTTTGTCGAAAGGGAACTTCCATGTGTTTATTTTACATCTAGGGTTCGAGTTTAAAAAAAATTGAGATAAGTGAAGTGTCTACACTTCACTTATCTCTCGTGTTGTGTTAAATCGTGGCGCTCCTTTAACTTTCCCCACCCTTAATTCACTGTAGCATAGCTAATGTCGGGTGAGAAGCAGAGGTTGTCGTAGGAGAAGAGGTATGTAACCAAAAAGATGCATCGCATATTGGGCGCTCAACGTTGCATTTGATTTAATAAGAGCTCGAATTATTAGGGGGTTTGTTTCAAAGGAAGAGCTTTATTCTTTTGCAGGCTTTTTTTGTCGAGGTGCTGATCGAAGCGTAAAGTGATTTTTCATTCAGGTGGAGATTGGGACCTTTATTTTACAGCTCTCTCTGCACTTTTGTTGGACGAGTGCTTGTGGCTTTAGGCTGTTTGTTCGTTTGTTGTTGTAGCAGGTGATGTTTATCATGGCTAAGTTTGACATTGGCAGGACGAAGTTATGGTCAGACGGTTGCAACTAGGGCTCGGCGTATACTCCGTTTTTCGTATAAACGTTTAGACGTATAAACGTTTGCCGTTTATTTTTTACGAATAAAACACGTTTACTTAATAAACGTTTACAACACGTTTCGCCTAATAAACGTTTACAACACGTTTAGCTTAATAAACGTTTACAAAACGTTTAGCCTAATAAACGTTTACAACACGTTTAGTTTAATAAACGTTTACAACACATAAACTTTAAACGATTTCCGATATTTCGGACGGTTTCCGACAAGCTATTTATTTATGAATAATAGTTATTTATTTATTTTTTTCGCTACCGGAAATATAATGCTTAAAAAAGATCAGAAAATATTGTAAGACACGGTTTGTGACATTTGCGATAAAAATTTTCATGCACCAAATAAATCTCATTATATATCCAATGTTCTAGTCTATTCTATGCTGTTCCATCGTACAGTAGAAACCGTGAGCTCCGTTTAAATAAAATCGCTGACGCTGGAATAGCACAATCCAGTACAAGCCACAAGAGCGATTTTAATTACTAATATATTACGCACAGTCAGCATCTAATTTTATTGCCATCCCTACTACCCTGCTTGACAAATGAGTAACGCTACCCGCGGTCACTGTTTTTGACTATCTGTTCTGTTCTCTGTTCTGTTATTCGCGGCGCATATTTGAGTAAACAAACGTAAGTGATACAATGAGTCGAAGACAACAAATAAATGTTTCAAGAAGCTGGGTTTGGCAATACGCTGAACGAAAAGATGAAACTGCACATTGTCTACTTTGTGATGAAGGAGTTAATAACGTGTTCAGTGCTCGAGGTGGTTCCACGGGAAGTATTGGCAACCACCTTAAAAACATTCACGGTAAATTTCCAATACCCGCCGTTATTCATGAAGCATGGTAAGTGAATCATATTATTTAGTTTATATTGCAATATAAATGATACTCTTTTGAAAGTATCTATGCTCTGTTGACAAAGAAGATTCAGTCGGAGTAAACACAATCTCGTAAACGATGCGATTGCACATGGCCGCCGCGCGGGACCACTTACAATTTACAATCGGCATTTGCAAAACTCGCGCCGCGCTCGGGCACCAGTGGCGTAACCAGACGGTTTGGCGCCGGTGTGCAAGTATATACTAAAATATTCTGAAGATATCAGTGAATTAAAATCAAGTAATGGAAGACCATTTAGGCGGATTTGGCTCATCTTATTTCGCAGAAAGTTTTTAATAATCTTTAATTTAGAATGAAGTAGCGGAAGCTTCAGTGACGGCTAATGTAAAAAATAGGAATAAATGAATCAATTTAAGGGAAATTTTTCTGCCAATTCGTTCACAGATAAGCAAGATTTATTACTAGTCATACAGGGTCCTGCATTTCACCTCCCGTATATTATAGCTCAGTTATTAATTAAATTAGAATTTTGATATTATTCAGACTTAACTTCATCCTAGGGCGTATTTCAGGAAAATATGTTTGATTATATCCCAAAAAAGTGTGACGTCATGATGATATATCTTTTTAAATTACATGCTGTATATTTTCTTGCTTAATTGGATGCCTACATACCTTTTTTGGATGCCTACATACCTCTGAAATTGTATTTAAATCGGTTCAGTGATATCACCAAAAAAATATAAAGACTAAAAAAATCAGTTTGCACCATAAAATTAATAAAACATAAACATAGCACCTCAATATTAAAATTATACAAGGTACTTGTTAAATAAGCTCTGACAGTCTCGTTGACCAAGTTGAATTGATATGAAGTATACTGGGTGCCCAAAATTTAGTGTTCAACTTTTAAAACTTTAAAGCACTTTATTTTTCTTATTTTAAATTGGGGCCCCTGTATATTTTTATGTCATTCCATGCGGAATTAAAAGACAAACATTTTTTTCTAATTACAACTCTCACACAATTTCTAACATATTAAAAGTTATTGCAGAAAACTCGATTTATCAACTATAGGATATAAATTAAGTCTGAAAAATATCAAAATCCTAATTTAATTAGTAACTGAGCTATAGAATACCGGAAGTAAATTGCAGGACCCTGTATACGAAGATCGAAATTGTACCATTTGCGATAATAATTGACATCTAGATCAGTTTAATTTGTTGTTAGTTAGTTGTAATTTGGCACTCTCTATGATTTCGGTATCTGAGGCACCATGAGAAATTTGGGATTTAAAATTATAATTTAGAAAAACATTCTTGAATCCCAAATAGCGCGAATGAAACTGATTTATTATAATATCAATGACCGCGTTAAATAGAGATTCAATACCTCAAGATGTTGCTTCGTTTCCCGCTTCATCACGCATATTAAAATAGTTTTTTCACAGTTCTGCTATTTCAGAGGAAACCGATTTTAATTATTCTGGCTTCTCCATCATATGGCAGTTCTCAGTTTGAAGAAGTTCGATAAAATATTGATTTTGTTTAGGATTTTACCAAAAAATATAAACAATATTTATTTTTTGTAGGTCTGCATCTGACTTTTTAGTTTTATTACGGTTCTCAGTACAATTGCACATTGAGCATCTAAATAGTTGTAGTGGATGGCAAACAAGGTATCAAAGCGCGATGACCAATGAGTGGGTCTAAGTTTTCTCAGCATAATGAGATTCACGCATTGTCAAAAAAGCATAAACTTTTCTAATAATATCTAGAAATGATGATGGCGCTTATACTACTTTGACAGCGTCATTTATGGAAACCAGTAAAAACTTTCTCCATTTTAAAATGTGTCATCTGGTTATCACCTTTTGCTACTTTTGCATACCGCAAAACTAAACTGATCTGGTCGCCCTTCGTTATATCCCGAGTTGTACCTTAAATATAACCGAATAAAATGGCGCTTAAGTAAATTAAGAGGACTAAATATAGCCTGAATATATAAAAATATAACCTGTTCGTAAATCTGCAAAATTAAGTCTTATTACGACTATAAACAAATAACTTATTAAAACAACTACTTCACTAGCTAGTACCACGCCGGATATTGAATGATACAAAATAAATTTGCACGTTATTGCTAGTACTACTAGAAAAATAACATTAGTTTAAGGCCGTTTATTTCTACATGAAGGACACGTGAATATTAGAAAACTTAATTTTTAAAACTTTATACTGTAAAAGTTAAATGTAAAAATATGCTATCTGCAGACGCATTTCAAGATTTAGCTCTCATCACTGATGATCACGCGGCTGTCACGCAACTGGCGTTATTTACACCGACTGCATCGCGTCCATCAACAGACTATAAAGAGATGAAAACTGAACCGGCCATTTTACGCTGTCTTTGATATTTTTGGCGTAAAAAACTCAAGCACATTTGACTTTAGCATGCTGGGTTTTGGTTGCCAATAAATTTAAATCATGATTTCTAATGCTAGAATACTCTATTGCTGTTTCAGTGAAACTATTAGAGATGGTACAGAAGAAGATGTGCATAATATGACTGCAGATTTTGATTTTAACGGGGAAAATGTATCAGTCTCTACTGTGTCACTACCACTACTATCTCCTGAAAACGTTTCAACGCAAGCTTCAGAGAGCTCCATATCTCTCCTACGTGGGCGAACGAGCAAACGTATTCGTCGTTTGCCAGGTTCAGCTTCAGGCTCAAATTTAGGAGACCATCGGCAGTGCAGTCCAAATAGATCGGAGTTCATTCATAAATCACTTACAAAAATGATTGCGATGTCGCAACTGCCACTATCTTTCGTCTCCAGTCCAGGCTTTGTTCAGTTTATGGCAGCGGTAGAACCTCAGTATAAGCCCATCAAGGAAGGTGTTCTGAAAAAAAGGCTTCAGATGCTAACTGATGAAGTGAAACAAAAAATAAAGGACCAGCTAATTGAGGCAACCTCTGTTTCCTGCACATCAGACTGTTGGACGTCGAGAACACAGCAGCCATATCTAACATTGGATGTTCGTTTTATAGATAAGCATTGGGAAACCAGAGCATACACTCTTACGACTCAGGCCATGGATGAACGCCATACTGCTGAAAACCTATGTAAAGTCATGGGTAATATTTTACAAGACTGGCAAATTCAACACAAAACCATCGCAATTGTAACAGACAATGCTTTAAACGCCGTCAAGGCTGTAAGTTTGATGAGTATGATCGAAGAGCATTCTGGTCTCACGTGTGCTGCACATACTTTGCAACTCGTCGCTAACAAAGTACTGGAGCATGCATCCGTTATTGATATTTGCAACAAAAGTAGAAAATTAGTGGCACACTTTCACCATTCAAGTGTTGCTACCATGGCTTTAGAAAACAAGCAAGTTCAGCTGGGATTGGAGAAAAAGAAACTCATCCAGAGTGTAAAGACACGGTGGAACTCAACATTTGAAATGTTTGAGCGCTTGCTCCTAAACAGGCTTCCAGTTTCAAATGTTCTTGCAGATCGGAGCATCACCACGAATGTAACAGCTTTTAAATTTGAAATGACTGAAAAAGAATGGTCTGACGTCGAAGAGCTAATAGTTCTGCTTAAGCCGCTACAAATGGCAACTACGGTCTTCTGCGGAGAAAAACAATCACCGGTGTCAATGGTTCGACCGGTTATTTCCAAAATAGTAAAAAAACACATGCTACCTAAACATAGCGATTCTATTATAACTTCAGAATTAAAACAACTTGTGGCTGAAGAATTAAGAAAGCGTTTCAAAGTGGACATGGATTTTTCTAATGAAATAGACTCGATTATGTCTCGTCTTATTGCTTCGTTTCTAGATCCACGCTACAAAGACCTCGAAGATGAGGCTTTAGAAGTTAGGGAAATAGTAAAAAACGCCGCCCTACAAAAACTAAACAGTACAGGAAATGTCGAGACCACTCAGTCACAGAGTGAAAAAAGAGTCAGCAACCAAGCACTGGCATATCTGTATGATGAAGAAAGTACGTCATTAAATGACGTGCAAACACAATTTTATGGGTACTTGGCTGAGCCTCAGCTTAAATTTGATCTAAATCCATGGGATTGGTGGAAAATTCGAGAAAACAAATATCCGTCCCTGTCTGCTATTGCCAAGCGATATCTATGTATACCGGCTACGTCAGCTAGTTCGGAGCGTACATTTTCAACGGCAGGAAATATAGTGACCCCTAAACGTAACTGCTTAAAGCCTTCAAATGTAAACATGCTTGTTTTCCTGTATCAAAATCGTAATTTATTTACGTAAACTCTAAAAGAAAATTCATTAAGCTGATTTTGTCTACTTAATAAATATTTAAAATTCTTATTATTTTATTTATTAATATATAATCGCCACGATCCCTATTATCCGTTTTAAAAATTCTGGTCCTGTGTTTGGCAGGGAGTAGGAAGCAGAATGAGCGGCCAAAAATTAAAAAAAAAAACACACTTTACCTATTGGGCACATGTTAACAACATACTAAAGTTTCAATATTAATGGGCAACTTATTCAATAGTTTAAAAATGTATGCGGAAAGGCCGTTTTTCTAAATTTTGAAGCGTTACCTGCTTGTAACTTTTTTATTGTGTCATAAAATACATTACAAATAAAAAGATGTGTAGAGGAATGAAATAGCTTTCGGATAATGTACTTATTTTGGCTTAATTATTTTGATTTTATTTAATATTAATATTTTTATGTAGACGTGTAACCTCATTTAATAAGATGTAGGGAGTTCAAGTTTTTCTTAAATTACGAAATATGTTAAATTACAAAATTAATACATAATGCTTTTTGAACAAACCACTTCGTACATTAACAAAATTTAAACAATTGCTGGAGAGATGCAGTGAAGGTTAATAGAAGATTCAGAATGCAGCGCTTGTACGTTTACGCTACAAAGCGGCTTTTACATTTGCCGCTATCCGAAGGTGTACATGATTTCAAAGAATAAACAAATTCCAGGCTTCATTTTGATAAATTTTATTTATTAGAAACTATCATAAAGTTAATGATGGGTAAAAATTTAAACTGCTGCGGTTTAGCTGTGCAACAGGTAAATCCTAGTTCCCTAATTGAAGCATCACTATTAAATTTTTCAACACACTACTTAAAGTCACGTTCATTATTACTTGTATAAAATTCAGTTTCTATTTTCGACATTATAGAATAGATTATTTACAAATCATCTGTTTGATACCCGCAAGGCTAGAATATCGTGTGGTACTGACAACTTACAAATACAAACCAATTAGCGCACGGCAAACAATAGTACATTGTACAACGAGCATATAACGATAGCTATTAATCACGCGAACGATGTTTGCGAAACAAGCCGCTAAGCGAGTGAAGCAAGTCGTTCGAGTGATTAATAGCCATTATATGCGAGTTGTACACTATACTTTGTTCATGAAAATCCATGAGTCGTGAGTGAGTCTTGAGTCGTAAGTCGTGACTCTGACAGAGTCTGAGTCTGAGTCATATGTCATTTGTCACATGTCACTTTTCACATGTCACTTGTCATATGTCACTGGTCATATGTCACTTGTCATATGTTACTTGCCATATGCCACTTATCATATGTCACTTGTAATATGTGACTTCTCATATGTCACTTGTCATATGCCACTTATCATGTCATTTGCCATATGTCACTTGTCATATGTCACTTGTCATAAATTACTTGACATATGTCACATGCCTTATGTCATGTCATATGTCATATGTAACGTGTCATATCTGACATGTCACATGTCAAATGTCACATGTCAAATGTCACATGTTACATGCCAAATGTCAAATGTCAAATGGCAAATGTCACATATCACATGTCACATGTCAAATGACACATGTCAAATGTCACATGTCACACATCAAATGTCAAATGTCACATGTGAAATGTCACATGTCATATGTCACATGTCACATATCACATATCTCATGTCAAATGTCACATGTCATATGTCTTAAGTCGTAGTCGTGATCCTATAATATGTACGAGTTGAACACTATACTTTGTTCATGACAACATAACACAATATTTATTAAGAAAATGAAAATGAATTAGCGTGATTAATAGCCATATTAATCACTCAAATTAGTGATTAATGAAATGAGTGATAAATGCATCCCATTAATGTTACCTTTAAGCGTAAATAATGCACATATTAAACGATTTTCGTGAACAAAATAATTTGAACGCATTTACGATCTAAACGAACACGAATCGCATTTACAACCGACGCGATGTACGATAGCTCTATACATTTCCTTTTTTTATAAATATGCGTCGCCCCGCCGCGTCGCCCGCTTTTTTGATTCATACAAGACAGCATAAAACTTGCTTTAAATGAAATTACAGCTAGACTCGGCAATCGTGAATAAGCCAAAACAATCGCATGACGAGCGTCAGGTAGCAAATGTACACAAAGGGTTAAAACACATTACACAGAAATGAATATTGTTCATATTTATTGTTGATTTATTCTGTTTGGACAAACAGTTTTCGTTTTATGAACGTTTAAAGACGGGGGCCAGAAATCTTGAAACGGATAGTAGAAACGAATTACCTGTTGCTTGTGCATGCACACACTGCGTTTATATATGTAAACGACCCTTAAAACCGATATTTGCTGGATGGGTTTTACGTTTCTATATTAAACGATTTTCTTCAAAACGTTTAAACGAAGAAAACAGTTTAAACGCAAATATCCGTTTAAACATCAACACGGGTAAACGAAGAAAACACGTTTAAACGCAAATATCCGTTTAAACGCAAACACGTGTAAACATAAATATCCGTTTAAACGCGCATATCCGTTTAGACGTTTAAAAACCGCTGGCTTACTAAGAACACGTTTATCCGTGTACACGTCTAAACGTATAATAACGAGCCCTAGTTGCAACCCTCGATGGTCGAAGAGATGAGGAAATCTTTGAGGCAGTTGAGACTGGAGGCAAAGGATGCGAACATTACAATTCCACCGTACCCCTTCCCTTTTAAGGAAGATGAGGCATTGCTTTTACACAAATTGGAGGAAATTAAATGCCTGATGGATGTTCCTGAGGAACAGCGTCTTAGACAACAGATTAGAAAAATCCAATCAACGTTAGCTATGCATTAAGGCAAGCAAATGCTATGGTGGCAAAAAAAATAAGATTCAAAGTAGTATCTATGCCACGGTTCTAGGAGCTACGGATGACTTAGTTAAATCAGACGGCGAAGATATCGAGACAGAGGGTTTAGTTTCATCATCTTCGTTTATTGTGTCGAATGGGGACTTACATTTTCCGGTCGAGATTCAAAATGCTCATTGAACCTATTCTTCAAAATGAGATTATTCTAATATAGGGGTCGAAGAACAGATTTTATTGCTCTGGCGGTATGTGCCGTATCCCCATCTTGATGACACCACAAATGCTGACGATCAATATTCCGTCATTGTAACTGAAGGATGAAATATGTGTTCACCATGTCAACTTAATACTCACTTGTTACAGTAATGGTAATCCCATTTTGTTTGTAAAAATATGGACCGATGATGCCGAATTTTCTGGTAGCTGACCACTGACACCGACATGCTATAAGACAAGGAATATAATGCCACCTAGCGCACGCCCCTCCTTTCTACAACGAGAGAGTAATACCCCTTCTAAAACCAGTTAGCCAGTTCCCATATAAAATTTGGGAACACGCGTTTAGATACTGTGAGCAGGATGCTGAGACTGGTGTATACAGGGTTTCCCATTTTAAAGTACCACCTGGAATATCTTCAGAACCATGCACCGAATGAAAAAAATGTTTCAAATAAAAGTTTAATGATTTAAAGGGGGTCATCCAATTCTGGAAGAAAATTCATCTCCCCACCCCCAGGGGAGGCTAGAGGGGGGTAGCTTTTAAATCTTAAATACGAGCCCCTATTTTTTATCCCAGATTTGAACAGACATATCTAAAAACATTCCTTGTTACTTTGATAGATGGCGCTGCAATAAAAATTTAACAATACCAAATTTGTTTTACTCTAACCAATTAGATGAAGATTCACTTAAAGTTAGTGATTTATACGCGTGGCGCATAAGGTAAAATTTCGAGTTTAGAAAAACCTAATTTGGATTTGCTTGGGCCCAACTCGCTTCGCTCGTTAAACGATCAATCAGGAACTAAGTTAGCAATTTCCTTCATTATCAAAGTTTATGACGTAAAATAGAGGTGATGTTATTTCTTACTTTAAATTTAGAACAAAAACAAATTCCAGTGCATTATTTGTGTGTAACTAAACTTAACGAACAATTTTGAAAAGCTTAAATTATGTAAAACAAAGCCTAATAAGTAATTGCAAAAGTACAAAATTATCAGAAATGATTCAAATGAATAATTTCGTTCGATGAATTATCGCTCCGATTTTACTCGCAATGTAAACTAAGTGCGCCTCTTCATACACAGCGACATTGTCGTTTCGGCGTTTGGCACATATCAATGTGCCAAACGCTGAACAACAATGCCGCTGTGTGTAAAGAGACGCACTTAGTTTACATTACGAGTAAAATCGGAGCGATAATTCATCGAACGATTCAACTCGCCAGTCAAACGTGCACATCAACAATTGTAACGCTCAGCGATATTGAAGTCGGGTCGCTGGCTGTGTAAAACCGCCCCATTTAATCAATGCATTTTGGAGACACGACACCCTCGACGATTCCGACAACGACAATATTTTTATGTGTGAAACCGCGCTAAGGGAGGAATTGTGATCGGCCATAAATTGACCTTCTCATTTTTTTAAAGAAATATCCATCCGATGGCTGACTTCAAGGTGTGAAAACCTTATCCAACGACAATAAACCGCGCTTACGGTAGTGCGGTAGGTAGAAAATCATCAAATCATTATCTGGACACATTTGTAAAGATACAATAATTGGCAACGACTTAAATTAAATCTCATGTTCTTCTAAAATACGAAGCCTAAATTATTGTTTATATTCTTAGGAACAACTGCTATGTTGTTTATGATATTTTATCAAATATCAAAAAGACTAGAAATATAGCAGGTTTCCAAAAAAATGTATTTTACCCAATTTTGTCAACTCAGAAACAATTAGAAAATTATCAATCTAACAAAATCAAAATTTGAACGTCTGTACTGAGCCTAATTTTTAAGTTACAATCATTATGTATAACTCAAATTAAAGCTTATTTAATCAAGAATGAACAACTTGTAACGTTAAATTTTAGCGCTGTCATTCAAAAACGGAATATTTGGTTGCATAGGTAACGGTTTGGTTAATTCGCATGCGACGCCTATCGCACCGGTATTGCGCACGTCTCTCGTGACTTGCTGGTGAAGCAGAGCATTTCTGGCACGTGCATCACTGACAAGAGTTGTATTTGCTGTTTGCGTTTGATATTTATTAATAAAAAGAAACCATCTACAAAAGGTTAGTAGAGTTTATCCACTCATTTAATCGTAGCGGTATTCTTTAAACTGTATGCCTGGTGTTAATTGCTGTCGTCTCGACAGGGTTTTCTGTTCGAGTACTATTTTTATGTGGAGGCTGTCCTGCAGTGCAGATTTCCTTGCTCTCATCCTAACCACCTGGTGATTTAGTTGGCTAACTTGTCGATAGAGGAGAGGAGACGGGAACGAGGGATTTAGCCGGAGGATACAAGATAAGCTGTTTTGTTGTTTGTGTACTATCTTTCAAGCCGGTAGCCACCACGGGTGGAGGTTTGCAAACGAAAGTTGCGAGGGAGAATTCCGCTGTATTCGTTGCCCGGTGTCCTGATTTAAAAGTTTTATATTAGTTGTCGACGATACAGGACTTGATAACAATTAGATTGCAAAGTTTTGTTATTGGGAACTTCGCGTGAACTTTATTTGCTTGTATTGAAATTGTAATTTCGAGTGCACTCGCGAAACCTCGCCGTTGATGTCGAAGCGATAGTTTTTTTTTTCACTCACATTATTTTTCTCGAAGCCAATACAGATTGATTTATTGTTTTTTTTTGTGGGTCAGAGAAATAAATATTTATTTTGTGGGGAAGATGATGAGGTACTATTTTGGAAAGTCCCTTCCTAGTATTGAGGTTAGTGGGATTTGAATTAATTTTCGTAATTTTGTACTTAAGGGGAGTATGCCAATTGCCTTTTTAAAATTACATGGTGTCCTTATTTATTATAACCTTTTGAACCGCCCCGTCTCCACTGAGTGACGCTGGGTAGAAGGCAATTTGGAAAAGGTAAGCCCTCTTGTGTTTTTATAGCTCTTTATATCCCTCTAACTAGGTCGTTGAAACAACAAAATTAGCGTCATAAGGTCATAAATTTTATCATCGTACAAGTGGTATAGACGGGATCAAATTACAAGATGAAATAAGAGCGAGTGCGTTTGTGTATTTAACTGTTTGTGTGTGTGCTTAGACGGAACCGGAGCTGTTTTCTCTAGAATATTTCGACGTTTACTCTATCCTCCATAACTCGAAATCCAGTTCTTCCATAGGCATTGGCAAAGGTTCATTGACAACGTAGTTAGTAGTTAAATTAGAGCCATATGTGCTCGTTTATTTCAACAACCCAAGTTTAATCTGAGGTGCTAAGTCTTTTGAAGGAAGCTGGTTTGATATTGGGGCGCGATTAATGTCAAGTATTCCGTACAGAACTAAGATATCTGGGAGTATGTGGTTAATAATGAAGGTCTTCAGGTAGACCCAGAAAAAAATGTGGCATTGCTAAATATTCCGACACCAAAGACTGTGAAGGAGGTTCGTGGCTTTATTGGCTTTGCTTTGTGGTATCGCCGATTTGTATCACATTTTTCAAGCACTCTCAGTAGCATATGCGTAACGCATACACCAGCGGTCCTAACAATGTTAATTTCACCCGACCGGGTGGAGCGCCTGATTTACTTAAGCAAGCCGAGAAACTCCCGAGATCAATTTTCACTTAACCCGTAATACACTTTTTTTTATAAAAACTTTGTTCATTCATTTACGGTGAACGGTGAAGCCACTTTAAATGTTTATTAAACATGCATATATGTGTTTCATACGGGAAAAGTCAAAATGAACCTATTCTATTCTATTAAAAGTGAGTGGATAGTTATGCTACCCTCCACTGCGACCGCAAGGATCTATTGTGGCTCACAATTAAGGTCGAACATCCGACCTTACAGCTCACCTTCCAAGTCCATCTTCTTGATGAAGTCAAGGATCTTGTCAGGTGAAGTTTTTTCCAGGTCCTTCAGGTTTAGCTTCGGTGTGCCAAACACCGTGGTCCTGATCTGGTCGCCAGCTGGACAGGCACATATGACGTGCTCTGCTGTTTCATCATCCTCTAGGCATAGGCGGCACTCAGTGGTGTCGCTTAGTCCTAGTTTATTAAGGTGATGCCTTAGACGGCTGTGTCCAGTGAAGAGAGCAGTTAATGTGTGAACATCTGATCTGCTCAGCTTCAACCATGAGGCCGTCCTGGCCGCAGATGGTCCACTTGTTACCGCTTTGAAATGTCTCATCCCAGGGCGGTTTTGCCAGAAATCCTGTGCCTCGTGTCTCATCCATCCGTTGTTACGGTCTCTAGCTGTTGATCTGGGTATCCCCAGAGCGGGTTCTGGTCCGATGTAGGCTATACGCGCCCCCTCTCTTGCTAGGGAATCGGCTAATTCGTTTCCCTTCACGCCAGAGTGGCTTGGCACCCACATCAGACTGACCCCGTTTACCTGTGCCATTTGGCAGAGGGCTTCCTTGCAGTTCCGTACAGCCAGCGAGGAGCATCTAGAAGATGCCAGGGCCCTAAGGGCCGCCTGGCTGTCCGAACATATTTTTATTGTCCTGCCCGCCCAACCCTTTGAAAGGATTTCGTGGGCGCACATTTCAATGGCGTATATTTCAGCCTGAAGTATGGTAGCATACCTGCCAAGGCTGTAGTAAAGTTGAGTCCTTGGTCCGACGACTGAGGCTCCTGTTCCAGTGGACAGTTTTGAGCCGTCAGTGTACCAGTAGGAGTCAGCCTTATCTGGGGTAATTTTGTGTCGCTCCCAGTCGTCCCTGGTTGGGAACAGGACCTTGTACGGCTGATCCTCGCAGTAGTCCGTGACTGCGTAGTCAGTCCTCATACTTAGGGTGTCATCCGCCTCAATGGCAGTTGACAGCCCATTTGGTGTGAAGACTATCACCTTCGGATCCAATAGGGCCGCGTGGTGATATCGATACGTTGCTAATCTGGCCTCGCCCTGTATTAGGATATGCAGGGGGGTGAGGTTCAGTAGCATTTCTAGAGCCGCTGATGGGGTAGTGCGTATGGCTCCAGTTACCGCCACTGTTGCCATTCTCTGCAGTGAGGAGAGCCTTGATATGGCCGTTTTTCGAGTTGTAATCGGCCACCAGGCGATACTGCCATAGGTTATTATTGGTTTTATGATTGAACCATATAGCCAGTACATTTGCTTGGGGTTTAATCCCCATGACTTCCCGCAAATTCTATGGCACGTCCACAGGGCGTACCTTGCTTTGCGGATTGTCTTATCCAAGTGGGAGTTCCAGTTCAGCGATTTATCCAGGGTGATTCCTAGATACTTCGCCTCCTCCACAAATGGTATGGTTTCTCCCCGTAGAGTAAGAGGTCTCAATTCCAGAACTAATGTTTTGCTAGGGTTTACGTTTAACCGTTCCCCTATACACCAGTTCTGAGTCGCATCCAGTGCCTCCTGCATGGCTTCACAGATTTGGTTTTCATCCGTGCCCCTTGCAAGAATGACTATGTCATCAGCATACGCTTGCACTTCGACGTCAAGCGTATCTATTATTGCAAGCAGATCGTCTACCAGTAAAGACCACAGCAGGGGGAAAGAACCCCTCCCTGCGGGCATCCCCTGGCAGTCCTTAGCTTGACCGTGTCGCCACATAGTGACGTTGTCACGGTTCTGGTGTCGAGCATTGCTCTGATCCAGCCTGTAATAGCCGGTGGAACCCCTCTGTCCCTCGCGGATTTGCAGGGTGATCCCGTCAGAGCAGCGTTGAAGGCCCCTTCTATGTCCAGGAAAGCTGTTACCGCAATTCCCTTGTAGTCCAGGGTTTGCGCAACTTTCCCGGCTAGGTTATTCAGCGCCAAGTCCGTTGACTTCCCCTTTTGGTAGGCATACTGGTGCACACTAAGAGGGTTAATACTCAGTATCTCCCTCCTGATGTAGCCATCCAGCACCTTTTCCAGGGGATCTGTTTTTCCCACCTTAGGTAGATAGACTACCTTTACATCCGACCAGCTTGTTGGAATGTAATTCCACGCTAGGCTCGCCCTGAACAGTCTTATAAGGTGGAGGATTACTTTCTCCAAGCCTTTTTGGAGTAAGACAGGAAAGACCCCATCTATTCCTGGTGCTTTGTATGGTTGGAAGGATTTGACCGCCCAACTTACTGATCTGTAGGTAACGATTTTGTTTACCACCTTCCAGTCCTGCTTCCCCGGTCTCTTAGTTCGATCCCGTGGAAGCATTGTATCCGGTGTTTCGTTACTTAGAAGGGAACAATCTGGGAAGTGATTTTCGGCCAGGATCTCTAACGTCTCTTTACCAGAGGCCATATATGAGCCATCAGGTCGTTTTATCGACCCAAGTGCTTGCGCCGGCTCTCTGGCTAGAATCTTGTGGATTCTTGCACTACGGGGAGTATCATGAATACCCTCGCAGAACTTCCTCCAAGATTCCCTCTTGGCCCTGCGAATTTGTTTATTGTACTCCGTTAGAGCCGTACTGTACGGTTTCCATTTGCCCGCCTCCTTAGCCCGGTTTAATAGTTTCCGGACTTCTTTTCGCATTTTTTCTAATGTATTGTTCCACCAGGGGATATTTCTACTGTCCTTTTTCCTTTGTAGTGGACAATTTTCATGGTACGCTGAGACGATTGATCGACAGATATGCTCCGCCGCCGTCTCAATGTCCTCATGACTTTTAATAGTGGGTGCCGTTGATCCCAGAAGCTCTCCAAGTGTACGCGTATAACCGCCCCACTTAGTGCTTCTAGCATTACGGTATTCCACTATTGGTCTAGTGTCTGCTTCAATGTTAAATTGAATGTTCCGATGGTCAGAGCAGGAGGGGTCTTCTGACACCTTCCAGTCGGAAATTTTTGTGCTCAAGTAGTTTGAGCAGAAAGTAATATCTAATACCTCTGCGCGATTTTTCGTAACAAAGGTAGGTTCGTTGCCAGTATTAAGTATAGCTAGCCCTTCCCCCATAATAAAGTTTAATAGAGACTCACCCCTCGGATTGGAGTCAGTGCTGCCCCATGCTAGATGGTGTGCGTTGGCGTCACATGCCACAACAAGCTGGATATTCTCCCTCTTGTTGTGGGCCACCAGTCTTCTCACAACTGTTGGAGGTGGTGGGTCTGCGCTGTCCCCCCGGGAAGTATGCCGAGCAGGCTATTACGTCCAGCCTGCTCTTCCCCACCGGAAGTTTCAGCTGCACAGCGACTACATCTCTGGTGCAGTATCCTGTCAACAGAAAGTATTCAATGTCCTTATGGACTAATATACAAGCTCTGGGTTTTTGCCCCGAACTATATGTAATTACCTTACCTGGTATGTTGCTCAGGCCGCTTATCCGGCCTGTGCTAGTCACCCATGGCTCCTGTATGAAGGCGATATCTGCACGCTCTTCTCTAAACCGTTTGCCAAGGAAAAAAGAGGCTCCTTTGGCATGGTGCAGGTTGGCCTGCACACATCTCATCGTCGGATACATCACTTACCCGACGGTGATTTGGCTCCCCGGAAGGTCGATTTACCGCCCCTCTTTGAGTGTGCCTTGCCCCTTAGTGGACCCTTACCCTTAGCCGATGTAGGCCTAGGATGTGTCCTTTGGGGTTCACTTGGTGTTCCGCTTCCGCCGGCCACCTGGTCGACTGAGAGGGTGGTTGGAGTCCGCTCCTCCTCTGTCTCCTCTGGCTCTGCAGCAGGGGGCTTATTGGCCTCCTTGTCCCTGCCTTTGACCCTGAACGTCACCTGTCCATAGCCGAAGTAGGGCTTGAGGTCCATCTCCTTGAGATAGGCCAATGACCCGTCGTCCATCGAAAACGTCCAGGTCTGCCCCGGTCCTGCATCCTCATGGCGTAGAACTACCCACTCCTGAGCCTGCAGTCCCGGGTTCATGACCCTCAGTCTTCTAAGGACTACTTCTGACGCGAGCCGTTCTCCTGCTTCGTCGTCTGAGATATAGGCCACGCATATGTTTGGTTTAGGCAGCTCCTTTCCCCGTACGAGTTTGAGCCTCGCGTCGCTCCACGGCTGCAGGCGTACTAACACCTCCTGCAGCCATGAGACGGTTGGCTCATTCGCACAGGTCAGGAGCAGCCAGCCTGGCCTTGCTATGCATCCCTGGAACCTGACAGGCGGTCCGTTGTCCGGCAGCCTGTCTACTTCCGCCATAATGCTTTTGCGAAGGGTCGTGAGTTGCTCAGTCGTCAGGGCAGTGCCGGGGTAGTCAGTGTGGATTATACCCACTCTGATACCCGCGACTGCAGCCCTGTACGACAGCTTCGACACCTTCGCAGTGACGTATGTCGGTGTGACCTTCTTGCAGGTCTTTTTTACGCCCTGCTCAGGGGTGGTCACGTCAGAGCGTTGCCGTTTTTTGTCGTGTCGGCCTTGGGTTGGATTTTCGCCCCTTCGGGGTGGGTACCAGTCCCTTCGGCCTCACGACGTTTACGGCCTTGCTCGATTACAGTGCTCAAGGCGGTCTCGTACGGTATTCCGCTCTTGAGCATTCTGGATAGTCGTTTTCTTGCGGCCCCCCCGAATTTCTTGTGTTTTAGCGAGAGGTTCGTCATCTTCTCGATGTCTTCATCGCTGGGTCCTGCTAGTAGCCTCTCCTCTGTGCCAGGGGAAACTGTCTCCTGCTCGCCTTCTGGAGAGGTCTGTGTCGCTGGCTTTTCTGGAGCGGGATTGACCCCAGTCTCCATCGCCTCCACTTGTGAATTGTGAAGTCACGAGGCTCCCTCCCTCGTCCGGGGTTTTGATTTTATCTTTATGGTCCATAAATGATCCCACGAGATGGGCAGAAATAATGGTCCACTCAGGCCGTGCTCCCTTGCCTGAGTAAGCCTATTGAAATCTGGAGGTCGGCAGGTATCCAGAGTCCGCCTATTGGTGACCAGACTTACCCATCTGGCCAGCTACCAGTGCTTGCTGGCAGCCATGGAAGTAGGCATAGGCTGTTCCACCGTGACCATGGGGTTTATGTGAGGTTGTCTCCTCTCGGCCCGGGCGGTTAAGCCAGGACCCCCTTCACCCTTGGGTCATATCAGATACGTCCCAAGGGCACGTGGTATAACGGCTGTTCTAAGACAGCCGGCATCGTTAGGAGCTCTGTGCAATCCCTTAGCCACGACACGACGGCCGGGAAGGGCTTGATGTGAGGTGAGGATACATAGTGTAGGACTTCGGACAGAAGGCCCTATTAGTCGCCTTTTACGACAAGCGGGCATACTCTGAGCCTATTCTTACAACCTAACAAACCTCAAAATAGTAGTTGCATTAAAAAGTAACTGCATGACAGAATGGTATTAAAAATTATAGTTGTCCTCAGTAATTTTATGCCATGTTGTCATGCCCTGACTGTTCAAGTCCATAGGCACAGATTTGTGTTCGTGAAAGGTATAAGTATTGATTTATCTAACGAAAATAAAACTCCATTTACTATTTCCTAATTATTTTGATAATCGTTTATATTTGTTTAATATCTGGCAGGTCAATGTTTTTCTAAAACCTTGTGAAGAATATTATTCATATATTATTACAATCACATTACTGTTTTTGTAGGTACACAAATCCAATCCGGACAATGAAAGATTTAGTTGACGCTAATATCCACTGGGGCGCAACGTCTATTGCATGGATTATGTCAATTATGCATGCTAAAGAGGTGACAATTAATAAATACTTTGAAGAATTTTCAGTAACTGAGGTTATATAATTTTATAGACGACTTATGTTCTACTCACTGACCGTTTTCTTGTGGCTAATAAAAGCGTTTTGGAAAAATATAATGGTAAACATTTTGGTTATGCCATCGAACGATTACCAGGTGGTGAGTATTTATTTATTTAAATTGACCATTACCACAGTTCATATATATCCAGTTAGCCAGGCTCTATATAAAATTTGGTAACCGCGTTTGGATGCTGCATCCAGAAGCGAGACCGGTGTTTGGTGTATTTAGTCGTCTGTTTTACTCTTACCCTACATCCTGACCATAGTCTCTCCTGTTCTACTCGGTTTCCAGTTCTCCCATAAGCATTGGTTCCTCTTTCCATTACTATGTACGCACTCGAAGGCAACTATGATTGAGAAACCAACATACATTAGATTTTCGCAAAGAAAGTGATATTTACATTAAAAAAAATGGTAATTGTCCATATATTTTTTTATAACAGAAATTTTTTAGAGCATTTTCTTGCTAATTTCAGTGTACTAAACTCATTATCAGAGATAAGCCTCGACGTGTCAATTTAATAGTCGACAATGTCGAGAACATCAACAATATCGACAGTGTCGACAATTAGATTTAAAGGTTATGTTATTATAATGTACAGGGTGGTGCATTTTAGAGGTGCCACATTGGGAAAACTTTTTTATTTGAAGGAATATTAAAAAGCCGTTTCCGCTCGATTACCGGAAATTGATCAAATGTCGTTTTAATGTAGGTACTGTAACTCATTTGTTTTTAAAGTTATAACTAAACCGTAAAAACTTTCTTGTGGCAACTGTTTGCGCCCTTTGAAATGACTTTTATGTTTTATTTTATGGACGTTTCGTTTTTGTTTTCTTACATTAAATTCACATTATTTTTATAGACGCATTTGGAGATATGCTCATCATTGAACAGCACTTTTAACCCAATGCCATATGCATACTTTTGTTAAAATAATGTAATTCGCAAGGTTGCCATGACAATCAGAAAACAATTGTGATACTTGCAATTTGTTTAAAAATATAACTAATATCGATGTTGTATATTTTGTGTTATGTGGCACTCTTTATTGACATAATGTGCTTTGCTTGTCGCATATAACAAAAATAAACTTTCTCACAGAGGCATACAGGTAGCACATCATTGTGGCACCACCCTATATTGCAGTTTGCAAAGGTTTTAAGAAAGAGCATTTGCAATTTTTTACTTGTGTTGTGTTGAGAAACCAGTGAATGGAATTGCAATTTAGAATTATGTGTATTACAAGTTTTTTTCTTTTTTCTGTCTATTTGAAACTTAGATCAGAATCAGAGAATACTTACAAAAATTAATATTACGAAATGTTTGCGAAACACAGTATTTGTATTTTCATGAGTCAATTTAGGCCGACTAAAGATTGTGTCAGGAAAATTTTAAATTTATTATTATTTTAATCTTAGGATCCAAAAAACTTCTGGTAAAAATCCGGAAATCTGGACTAGTTAAGAGCTACTGTAATACCTGTAAATATGTTTACAGATTTACCGATACTTATAAGAAATGCCCTGGAAAATATAGAAGGTGTTTTATTTTTTAAAAATGAAAATGAATCACCACTCGACTACGACTCGACTCGATTACGACTCGACTCAACTACGACTCGACTACGACTCGACTACGACTCGACTATGACTCGACTACGACTCGACTACGACTTGACTCCGACTCAACTACTACTTAACTACGACTCGGCTACGACTCGACTACGACTCGACTTCTACGCGGGGCTTTTCTAAACTCGAAATTTTACCTTATGCTTAGTGAAGACACTCGTCGTTCACTAAGCATGAAGTAAAATTTCGAGTTTAGAAAAGCCCCGCGTAGAGGTCGAGTCTTAGTCGAGTCGTAGTCGAGTCGTAGTCGAGTCGTAGTCGAGTCGTAGTCGAGTCGTAGCCGAGTCGTAGTTGAGTCGGAGCCAAATCGTAGTCGAGTCGTAGTCGAGTCATAGTCGAGTCGTAGTCGAGTCGAGTCGTAGTCGAGTGGTGATTCATTTTCATTTTTTAAAAATAGAACACCTTCTATATTTTCCAGGAGGTTTCTTAAAATTATCGGTAAATACATTACAACTGTTGAAACTTGTATCGTAATTGCCACAAAGAATAACATTAACATGCCGATCTGATTATAGTTCAATTCAAACTCGTGTCAAGTTGGCACGATTGGTTAAATGTCGTTTGCGCCGACTTATGTCAACTGTCATTATAGTTGAAATGTTGGTTACTGCTGACCTATGTCAACTGTTATTATAGTCCAAATGTCGGCTAGCGCGTGTAAATGTCGGCTGACATTAAAAAATATCACAAACCGAGCTATCGATCAGTTACATTACTTTTTGTACATCTTGTATAGTATTGCAGGAGTGCCAAAGAATGACATTGGAATGGATGGCTGCATAGAGAGTGGTAAAGTTTGAAAGATAGTCGAGTGTGTTAGGGGAAAAGAGATTGGTAAATAAAGCTTGGTATGCTTGGTATAACGGAGTAGAAGTAAGATGAATTATAGAGAGAGACATAGTGAATCAAAAGAATGGTTGGGATTGATAGTGAGGAAGAAAACAGCTCTGAGGGAATAGCCGGAAGTAGAATTTAGTAGAAACGGTTGTTTATTTACATTTTTTGTTGTTATCTGATACTTTTTTGTTTAGTTTGTATAATATTAGTTTTGTATATGGACAAGAATTTTGTTTGAATTTGACTAAGGTTGTATATAATTTTTTAGTGCCACTAAAGGTTAATTTCTATAAAATGTGGTTTGCATTTTTATATTAAAATTTGGCGAAGTTAAGCTTTACTTAATGTTTGCTGTTTTTTAACTTAACTATATCTATACATACATAGTAACATAAAATATGCATTGACAATAATAATAATAATATAAGTATTTTCACAACTAAATTTGTAAACTAAAATATTTGCTTAAAGTTTGCTGTTTTTAAACTTAAAATATATAGACACATACATATAAACATAAAATGTTCATTGATCAACAAGAATAATGTAAGTAATAAGAAATTAATAATATATAATATTCTTACTTTACCTGTTTATCTCCAAAACATCATTTGTGTATGATACAAAAAATGCATGCTATGTCTATACGTTTTTGTCATAATAAAGTGTTCTATAATATAAATATAAGATTTAAAGGCACCCTTACACCACCAGCACATTAAACCGCTTTCTCTCTCCGCCCTTCTACCAAATAGGTAAAATTATGAATTACCCTATTTGGTAGAAGGACGAACAGAGAAAGCGGTTTTATGTGCTGGTGGTGTAAACTTCTTTTTCTGGTATATACTCCTAGTTTCTTCCATATTGAGCCAACTTTTCTATGTATTGTATTATGTTGTTGGCTTGGTATTTTGCTGTTAAATCTATTTGTATAAACATTAAAAGTATGTTCCTTTACGCAATCTACAAGTTATCTTATAAAGACTAAATCAAGCACTAATCGAAACAACTACATAATCATCAAACAGCTATTTACGTCTACTGTTGGACATAGGCCTCCCGTATCTCACTCCATTTGTCACGATTTTGGACGGTTTGCATCCAGTTACCCCGGATGCGCTTTATGTCGTCGGTCCACCTAGTTGGGGGTCTTCCTCTACTTCTATACACGCCCTCCTTTGGTCTTCACTCCAAGATTTTCTTGGTCCATCTCCCATCTCTAGTTCTGGCTTGGACATCTAGCCAGTTCTATTTAAGAGTAGGTGTAGACCTTTCGATGACATCTGTTATGCCAGTTCTTCGGCGTTTGCTGTTATGCAACAGCAAACACATGTTGTATAATCAAATGACCGTCGGGGTATTAACTCGGCACGTAGTGAAACCATTCGCCGAGGAACTGGCATAACAGGTATTATCGAAAGGGTAGCCACTCTGAAATGGAACTGGGCTGGACATCTAGCCAGAACTAGAGATGGGAGATAGACCAACAAAATCTTGGAGTGGAGGCCAAGGAAGGACGCGTATAGAAGTAGAGGAAGACCCCCAATTTTATTCATACTTGTGTTTAAGCAACACGGTGACGTGTGTGCCAGTTTAAGATGTCAAATTGTTTAGAGTGAACGGCAAATCTCTCGAAGCGTGTCTATAGATGTCCTGAATAATTTAACCCAAATTGTTACATTTGCAGTAGATTAATATATGTACATTAATCTACTGCAAATGTAACAATTCGGGTAAAATTATTTAGGCCATAGACGCGTTTCGAGAGATTTACCGGTCACTCTAAACAATTTGACATCTTAAACTGGTATACATGTCACATGTTGTTTTTCCTACAATCCCTTTAGAAAGTAGGCTTCTACGCTCGCAAAACTCAGAGGAAAGTAGGCGATTCCCGAGGAGACGTCGCTTGTTGTCACTTTGTCGCTTTAAAGCGACAAAATAAAAAAAAACGTTCGCTAAATCAAATTGAATAATTATGGAAATGAGTAACGATGAAGATTATTTAACATGTACACCACCAAATATGGCCGAAGCCGCGAAAATGGTAACATTAAGCCTACTGCCGGATAAGTCACGCCTAAAATACGAACGGGAATATGAAATATTTGTAGAATGGTGCCGCTCAAAAAAAATTGCAACACCCAGCGAAAGTGTACTTCTTGTGTATTTCTCGGAACAGAGTAAGAAGTTTAAAGCCTCTACTCTATGGTCAAAATTCTCGATGTTAAAAGCTGTCTTATCAGTTAATCGCGACATAGATATATATTGGCCAGTATAAAAAATTAATAGTTTTCTTGAAAAAACAAAGTAAAAAAAAAATCGAAAATATTAACTAGGAAAGAAATTAAATCATTTCTGGGTACTGCTCCTGATCAGATTGTTGAAAAAGGTTATATTAATTTTGGGTATTGCCGGCGGATGCCGACGGGATGAACTGGTGAAAATGATGTTAGATGATGTTGAAGATAAGGATTCAATACTAATTGTGAAAATCCCCGTCTGAAAAACCAACAGAAACCGCACTTTTACTGTTACTACTGATAAAAATAATGCAATTGATTTCTTATCACTAATCAGACGATATATTGCTTTACCACAAGATAATGATACACCCCGTCGTCTTTTCTTGAGATATTCGAAATTATTGGTTAATGGTGGAGGTGACTTAATGCAACTAAAACTTCACGGAGGATGGAATATATAGCAGAAGGATATATTGACGAGAACATTGCTAATAAAATAGAAATTGCACATAAAATAATAGCGACACCAAAGCAAGTTTTTAATTTTATATCAACGGAAGAACATATTGTTTCAACGGTAGATGGATCTTCAACTTCGAAAATAACAATTAAAAATTGTAATTTTACCTTTTCTGGAAAATGTTTAATCAATGTTATATTATGTTATAATTGAGTCCATTAAATCTTTTGAAGTTTATTCGTTGCACATTATTGTGGCGATTGAAGGAAAAATCTTACGTGTAATTTGAGCGCAAAGTGTGATTGGCGATCTTAAGAGATTGGCGCTCTCCGCTACGCGTCGAGCACCAACTTTCTCTTGCGATCGCCAATCGACCACTTTGCGCTCGCAATACACAAATAATTATCAACATAAGTATGAATAAAATTGCTAATACTTGGTTGTAGAATTGTCCAAAACATTAAAAGTGCAATTTTTTACGCAACCTACAACAAATTTGACTAAAGCAAACACTCATCGCAACAACTAATTCCTATTCTAATGCACTGTTTGTTGTTAAATTAAATACAGTAAGCTACTGCAAATCGGATCATATTATTCAGGCCCTCATGTCCACTGTGGTATTTTAACATAAGTAAGAATGAAATTGCCGATACTCGGTTGTAGAATACGTCAAAACAAAAAAGTGCGATTCATTACGGAATCTACAAAAAACATTTCTGACAAAGACTAAATGAAAAACTCATCGAAACAACTACTATAGAAGTGTTTGCTGTTACATACAGAACCTGCAAATTTAACAATGATATTAGTATTTTTGTGGCGGTTGAAACATCGCAGTATAAAACAATGACAAAATTAGAGAAATGGATAATGTTTTTTTTTATATTTCTTGATAGAATGTTTCCAGATGCATATTACATTTATAAATTATAAAAGGCTCCTTAACATCAGTTTAAAATATATGGCGAAAACCGCAACTCTCTATCTTATTTACTTTCAAAGATATTTTAGCTTTACGAAACCACTGCGATGAGCAATTTAAAAACCAAATAATATACAGGGTGATCCTTGTAACATAAGTATGTTGCACCCGCTATTGTCCTTAAGGCTCACCAACTAAATAAATAAATTGCATCACATTTGTGAGGGCCCAATCCTTGTTCTTTTGCCCATCTAAGATTTTATCTGGCTTAGTGTTAAAAGTGGCTATTAGGAACATAACCAAAATGGTGTATTTTTATGTATTTTTATGATGAGTTCCGAAAAAAAAATTTCAAATACATCTTCTAACCACCAATATAACCTACTAATCGACAATATTGTACAGGGTTATTTATTTTCACGATACATATCAAAGTTATGTTTTTTGAATAGAACACCCTATATATTTCGTTGGTATTCGATAATATGTTAAAATAGAAGGTTACCAGTCAAAACCGCATGTTTGTATGTTAATTCGTTCAAAAGAATAATGAAAACATACTTTATTGATAAGAACTTCAATGTTAATAACAAAATAATTTTATAAAAGCAGGTGCTCAAACTGCCTTTCCCTTTTAATTTCACTCTATCCTAGTGTATTATACAGTTATGACAGTATGTCACTTCCGATTGATATTTTTTCAGTTTCTTCTATAAATCAAATTTTAATGTAGTCTCGTAGATTCTTACACGATCGCCATTACCTATCATCATTAAAATTGTTATTTATTCGAGTTGGGTAATCATATTTCTTTGTATATATTTTAGAGAAAAACGAACACAAACAGATAACCTAATAATTACTAATATAAATAACAATTGTTATAGCAGATATTTTGTTTTTGTATTTTTCCTTTTAACTTTTGATCCAAGTAATGTCAAAGCATGCGGATTTTGCTGGTAAGTTTCTATTTTAACAAGTTATCGAATACCTGCGAAATATACAGCGTGATTCAATAAAAAAAGGTAAGTATCTTGAAAATGAATCTGTATAATAAAAATCTATCCGTAGCTTGAAATAGTAGGTATACACCGTTCCATTTGTTTCTGGATCTCGCCTAGCCATGCTTTCGTGTTGTTATGTTGCAGTATCAACATTTACATTTTTTATTAATTGCCACTCCTGATTCCTTATTTTAACAGTGTTGCAATAATTTATGATATCATAAGTAATCCTCTTTTTAATTTTCAAGAGGTTTATTGTTAATCTTGCAACAATTATTTCGCCACGCGGTCGCTTCTTCGAGCATTTTATTATTAAATCAAATTATTCTAGTGTTGCAATGCTAAATAATAAAAGTGGAATGAGGGCTTAAACATTGTTTGACATGAAAATTATCAGTATCACAAGAGGGTGGAAATAAATTTGCAATTCTACAAAAAAATACTGAGGGCCAACAGAAGAGAGAATGACCAAAATTAAGGTGGATGGATGGAGTTGATCAAAATGTGTTAACGGGAAGACCCAAGCGAGAAATACAAATGGATGACGAAATAAGTTTGCAGAGCCGAATTCATTATATTTGTTATATACAATATTATTGCTGTGTTTATATGTACAAAAACCAAGTAGTAAATTTTGTTAATCTTAAAACTGCATATTATTATCCTTTTATATCTGAAAACTTATAAAACAGGCAACAGTGTAAGATCACAATAGTCAGAAATTATAACCTTAAAATCGAACATCTGACAGTGACATTTAAAAACCCTGATTTAAAACACAACCAGCCCCATTTACAATACTTAAACTGTCACATTTCCATAGCTAGGCGAAATCCAGAAACAAATGGAATATATAATACAAGTTTTATTTGAAACATTTTTTTCTAAAGTCATCAGCAATCATCAAGCCGTTACATTACTTTTGTACATCCTGTATATAGAATACATACAGGCTGAAGAAGATATTTAAAAAAAACGAAACTATGTTTCACATGAAAGTTGAATGAACTTTTACTTTATAACACAAAACTGTGTTATTTTAAAGAAGACATCCTATAGAGGCTGTTCGTATTTTGATCTTGGTTATTCGACACTTAAATTGGGGCAAATTTGCTCATTTTCGGGCTCAATAATAATCCGAAAAAAGTTCAATAATTTTTTTAGAATTTCTATTTCATTATTTTACCTAAATCCAACAAAGCTAGACGTATACAATTAATACATTTTACAAGCACTTTTTTTTTAACGAAAAAATATAAAAGCATACTTGATTTTGAGATAACCTTTAATATTATTGAGAAACCATGGCCAACTTTTGTTTTATAATAATAATAATAATAATAATAGTGTCTTTATTTACAATAACAATTACAGAATATATATTTGTGTATGTAAATGTGTCAGTGAATACAACCACATATTTAAAAATATACATAGATATACAATAAATACGAACAGGACAATTAGGTAAAAAAATTAAAATTTAGTTAACGAGCGTTAAAGTATTCCGACATACTATAGAACTCCATTTTAATTAAGTACTCATACAACTGACTTGTGCGCTTTGTATAAGTTTCTATTTTTTATGGTCGTTGGCAAATGGTTACTTATAAAGTTTTATCGCTGTATAGAAACATCCTTGCTCGTATTTTTTTAGGCGATGCTGTGGCAAGTTGTTTATTTGGCCATTTCTTTTTGGATATATTAAATTGGTAAATATATTATTGAAAAACACTTGTAAATAAAACAATTTTTCTTTTTTAACCACTATATTTTGCGGTTAATTTGTGACTATAGTTTCGACTATCTAGTAGTCATTATCAAACTAAAAGTAAATAAAAATTTCTTGTTACAAACTATTTTTTCGGCTTCGAAGGTGTACATTAGGTCAATCTGGTCGTTAAGAAAGGAAATTCCGGGATTAATTCGGGCCTGGTGTACTTCTAGTGCTTTCAGTAAATCCATTTTACGACCTTACTGACCAAAATGGATTACTGAAAGTATATCCTCACCAAAAGTATGATTCTCTTCTAAAAGGTGATGAGCATAGGTGGAACTATTTTGTTTTAATCTAAAAGCTCGCAATCTGGTCGTAGATTCGAAATAAGATTAAAAGACCACGAACTTTTAATCTTATTTCGAATCTACGACCAGATTGCCCAATGTACAAGGTGAGCGAAACTCGATGTCTCAGCTCTATTATAAGAAAAGGAAAAACGATAGAAAAAATCTGAAAAAAGGTTCATAAATGGGATTGAGTAAGGTCCATTTTAAGCCAAATTGCATATTTATCAACATTTGGAAACTGAAGTAATGACGCCATCGAATATTACCTATATTTTTGGATATTTAAAAAGAGCATTTTTTCTGAATCAACTTTGTAGAGCAAAGTATGCAAAATATGCTATTTTCTTTCGTTAAAAAATTATAAGAAAACCTAAAAGAAAGCATTATCAAAAATGCACAATTGTCACGATTTAAACAAGTAGCCTTTGGAACCAAATATCAAAGTCGCATCTGTCAATAATTAAACATTATTAATTACCAGACCTGCTACAATACAATATTTACATCAGGGCTGGCCAACCCAAATTGCTTTGTGGGCAAAAATTAACATAGAATGTTTCAAAGGCCGCATCACAGATTTTCTTTTGCAAATCAAGTTTTTTTTGATATTTCATTTTTGATTCAAAATTTTAAAGACTTGTTTTGGCATTTTACACATTTTTAAAAGTTTTGATTGTATTTTTTTGTACAGGGCAATTTTCTTTTCCGTATATCCCTGCGCATATGCTGAAAAATGTTTAAACATGATTCACATATGAATGAATGTTTTGTGCGAGTTTAGAAAAAAGCTAGAAAATTTGGATTGATCGCTTCGCTTCGCTACGAGATCAATCCAAATTTTCAGGCTTCTCTAAACTCGAAATTTTACATCATGCTTAATCTGGTAGTAGAAAACACCCATTTAAAGCTCTAAATTCAATTCTTCTAGAAAAATTACGAAAATGTATACTTAAACGAAAAACTCCCTGTATACAGTGTTTTTTTTTTTGCTGAACATATGCATAAGCTGTATATTTTCCGACATTCGTTGTTTTTAAAAGAGTTTATTTTAAAGTTTTAAAAGAATATTTTCCACTCCCAGACTAAGCATGAAGTAAAATTTCGAGTTTAGAAAAGCCCCGTGAAAATTTGTTGAGGGTCGCGCAGCGACTAGAGACAAATTTTCGGGGCTTTTCTAAACTCGAAATTTTACTTCATGCTCCACGCGTATAAAACACAGATTTCAAGTGAAGTTCGATTATACATAAATTTCAGAATATTTTAGTATATTCGCGTGGCACATAAAGTAAAATTTCGAGTTCAGAAAGGCCCAGAAAATTTGTTCGGGTCGCTGCGCGACCCTCGACAAATTTTCACGGTGCTTTTCTAAACTAGAAATTTTACTTCATGCTTAGTCTGGAAGTGGAAAATACTCGTTTAAAGCTCCAAATTGAACTAAAAAACAAGGAATATCTAAAGATTTACAGACAATGGGCTGAATTTGGAATCAATAGAAAAACTCCCTGTAGATTATTTTTTGTTTCTATAATATAAAAATAATATATGTACACATATCACAAAATTTTATTTTCTTTGTATATTATAATTAACAAAATAAAATTTCTATCAATATTTTAGAAACTAAATACAAATTATTCAGTAAAAAGAAAACAAATTTTTAATTATAAATGGCGATTATTTTTACAATGATTTAATGTCCCTTTAGAAAATTAATAACCAAAAAATAAACGGTAAAATTATTGTTTTTGTGGAGGGGGTTGGGGCGGGGTTAATTAGCATAAACCTAATTACCCAACAATGTTTTTACAATAGAGGGGTGATTTTCCAGAAATATTTTTTATAGAGGGTCCTTCAGTGCGTAGTTTTTTCAGGGCGTGATTTTCTAAGAGGTGATTTTCCAAGATATTGTACATTGTCCAAGGTTTTTATGAGGGTTTTCTCCGGGGGTGATGTTTGTTAGTGATGATTAAATGTTTATATAATTATAATTATTTTAACTTCATCGTTTATTTTGTGAATTATTTAATACAAAATAACTTTTTATGTGATTTTCTGAATACATTTTGCCTGCAAATGTTAAATAATAGAAGCAAAATAAAAGTAAATAATTAACTTTTAAAGTTTTTTTTTTGATAGAAGCAAAATAAAAGTAAATAATTAACTTTGAAAGTTTTTATTGAATTTGGGTGAGTTACGTGAAGATTATAATAATTTTAATTAAAACACTTTTAACCTTTCTTTACAATTTTTATTATATATCAAATAAAAATATATAATATGGTATATAATAAAAATTGTGAAGAAAGGTTAAAAGTGGTTTTAATTAAAGTTTGAAAGTTTTACCTATTTAATCAAATTAAATAGTGTGATCGTTCAATATAGCATGCAGTTAGAGTACGTCAAACCGAATAACTTGATCAATTGTCTCGAGCCGACCGATCTGATCAATTGTCTCGAGCCGACCGATCTGATCAATTGTCTCGAGCCGACCGATCTGATCAATCTGCTCGAGCCGATCGAGACGATCAAGAAAATCGAACCGATCAGAAAGATCGAGTTGATCAAAAGGATCGAGCCGATCAGAAAGATCGAGCCGATCGACAAGATCGAGCCGATCAAAAAGTTCGAGCTGATCAAAAAGATCGAGCCGATCAAGAAGATCGAGCTGATCAAAAAAATCGAGCGGCACTAGAAGATCGAGCGGCTCGATCGCTTGCAAGGATCTATCAATCGGTCTTTTTTGATCGATCTTGCCCATCACTACTCAAGACTTTCTAAAATAAAGTTCAGAAGTTCATAGGCGGTGTCTATATTTTTCCCTTTAAGGAAATCCAATGCAACCTGATTTAATAACTTATATTTTATGAAGAATGTGCTTAGCCTTGAGTATAGATTTTTTTCAAAGATCTTAGAAAATGATTTACTTATTGGTCTATAATTTTGTATTTCATTATTATTTCCTTTTTGAGTACAGGAGTGATACCAGACAGTTTTAATTTTTCCGGATAAAAGCCAGTTTCCAAAGCAAAATAAATAATGTCCTATATGTTCGATACACTGTTTTATAATATATATGGTGTTCGTATTTCGACAGAATGTATGGGAATCTCAATTATTTGAAGAGATAAAGAGTCGGTTGAATTGGGACAAAGTTGCGTATTTTAGGGCTCAATAATAATCTTAAAAGAAATTTAAAATATCTTTTTTTGTTTCCGAGATATTGTCAAAAAACGGATTTTTTTAAATTTCGTTTTTATTTTTTTTATTTAAAAACTATTGAATCTAGGCATTTACAAATTTAACATTATACAGGCACTTCTGAATGAGAAATCTAGTAGCATATTTAATTTTCAAATTACTATAACATTTATGGGCGACATTTTGGATTTTCATATTTTTTAAAAGAATATTTTCTTCTCAATTCAGTGATGTACCACACTTAAAATTTGTTGTACAATTGATGTGTACAATTTTAATACATTATTTTTTTTGTAAAGAGTGCCTTGAAAACAGTTGAATTACTCACTCATTTGACAACTCCTGGGCCCATAATGTGCCCATAATTTGCTTTTTTTTTTTTTAGGGGCAGGAAACGGAAGTTAGGGTTATTTCTGCCCTAGCACCACAGCCGTGTGGCTTATTGTACTTCTTCCGTTACCGTAGTTAATTAAAAAGCTCTGTCTCCTTGGCTAGTCCCAGCAGCCTTTCGATCATCTTTCCCTTCGGGAAGTGGCTTGGATTCCCTTGGACAAGGTTTGCTTCCCTCCAGGTGGAAAGTGCCTCGCACTCGAATAGTACATGTGAGGCGTCTTCATCCTCTTCCAAGCATAGTCTGCATGTTGGATCTTCTGTGAACAGTTTCATGTTATGCAGGTGCTTCCTTAGGGTACAGTGTCCAGTTATCAGTCCTGTGACTATTCTAAGGTTGTTTCTACTGAGTCTGAGGGCCTCAGTTGCTAGTTCTTGGCAGGGTTTTTCCATCAGTAGTTTACTGTGTCTATGCCCTGTCAGGTTTTTCCAGCGCTCGGTGTGTCTTTCTAGGGTCCACTCTTTTGCGCTTGGTCTTATTGATTTTTTGGGAATCGGTAGCATTGGTTCTGGTCCAATGTAGGGTCTGCGTGATCCAATCTTTGCCAGAGCATCGGCTTTCTCGTTGCCATCCTCTCCTGTGTGTCCCGGCGTCCAGCGTAGTGTTACGGTGTTTTCCGTCGCCAGTTTCGTCAGGTTTTGGATGCACTCCCATGCTAGCTCAGATTGGATCTTATAGCTGTTGAGTGCTCTTAAAGCGGCTTGGCTGTCGGTGAGGATCAGGATCTGTTGCCTCTTATATCCCCGTCGCAGATTTTCCATGGTACATTGGTTGATCGCGAAGATCTCGGCTTGATGTGCAGTTGCCATCCTCCCCAGAGACACGTAGATGTCACATTTTGGGGTTACGCCGTGAATCCAAGCGCCTGCTCCACCTTCTCTTCTTGACCCCTCGGTGTACCAGATCAGGGTTCCAGGTGAAGGGTTGCGCTTCTCGTTGTCCCCCTCACATTCTATTGTGAAGGGTCTCTTCAGGGAGTAGCGTGGTATCATGTAGTCACTTCCCATTTGTAATAGAGGTTTGGTAACTACCTGTTCTATTCTGGAGTGGTTTCCTGTGGGGTGCCAGTTTCCAGTTGTCCTCAACCTATATGCCCCTAGTCTGGCCTCGCTTTTAACCACTAGGTCCAGCGGTTGGAGGTTTAGTAGGGTTTCCATTGAGGCTGTTGGTGTTGTACGCAGTGCGCCAGTTATGCATAAGCAGGCTAGTCGCTACTATTGCATTATATATCCACATGGTCATTTTTGGATTAAGGCCCCATGTTTTTCCCAGAGCACGGTTTGTTGTCATTCGCGTCCTTGTTGCTCTGTCGGTTGTGTGCTTTAATTGACGGTTCCATGTGAGTTTTGTATCTAGGTAGATACCTAGATATTTGACCTCATTGGTTAGTTGTAGAGTTTGGTTAAAGAAGGTTGGGGGTTTTAGACCCGCGCATTTCCTTCTTTTTGTGAAGGGGATGACCGTAGTCTTGGTGGGGTTAACGCTTAGCCCCACCTCCCCACACCATCGTTCTTCAGTTTTCAAGGCATTGTTCATGATGCTTGTTATAGTAGTTGGATATTTTCCCGTGACGAGAATGACAATGTCATCCGCATATCCCTGGGCGTAATATCCTGAGTCGTTTAGTAACGTGAGTAGCTCATCCACCACCATGTCCCATAGAAGGGGGGATAGAACGCCCCCCTGAGGACATCCACCTTTGGCTTTTATGCTGATTTTTTCTTGGAATTGGTCCGTAATTACTAGTCTGTCCGTCAGCATGGATTGTAGCCACGAGCTTATCGTGGTTTCCACAGCGTGACTTTCGACTGCTCTTACGATCGTTCTGATAGAGGTGTTGTCAAACGCTCCCTCAATATCGAGAAATGTAGCCAAAGCCACTGTTTTGTTTTTCAGCTAGGCCTCTACCTTAACTACCAGTTGGTGTAAGGCAGACTCGCATGATTTTCCAGCTTGAAAGGCGTGTTGAAAGGGGTGGAGCGGCCTCTCTAGAAGTGAGGTTTCCCTTATGTGTCTTTCAACTAGTTTTTCCATCGTCTTAAGTAGGAACGATGTCAGGCAAATTGGTCTGTAACCTTTTGGCTGGGTTAAGTCCTTCCCAGACTTAGGGATAAAGACCGCTTTGACTTTCTTCCAGGTAGTTGGCACGTGTTTTAGTGCCAGGCTGCCCCTGAAGAGTTTACATAGCACCGGTAGAAGGTGGTCCAGCCCTTGCTGCAAGAGCACTGGATAGATCCCATCTTGTCCCGGTGATTTGTATCGGTGGAATGTACCTATCGCCCACCTGATTCGTTCAAAGGTTACAATTTTCTTTGAGATTTCCCAGTCATGTTGTGTTGCCGCCTTACCAGGGGTTACAAGCACTGAGTGAGTGTCTGCACCATTTTGCAGGATTTCAGATCCGGGGAAATGGGTTTTCATGAGGATCTCCGCTGTTTCCTTGCCGGTTTCTGTAAATGATCCATCTGGTTTCTTCAGGGTTCCGCAAGAGGTGTCGGAGGTTTTCGCTAGGATTTTGTGGAGTTTTGCTCCCTCGGGGACTTGGTCAATCTCCGAGCAGAATATCCTCCACGCCTCCCGGCGCGCCCTCCTGATCTCCTTGCTGTACTCCGTTAGTGTTTTGGAATATTCCTCCCACTCACCAGATTTCCTCGCTCTGTTCTAGAGCCGGCGTGTGTCCCTCCTTAGTGTTTCGAGGTTTTCATTCCACCAGTTTTTTATTTTGCCGGAAGATCTCCTCGTTGTAGGGCAGTTGTTCTGGAAAGAGGTTAGGATGGCCTCTTGGACTTATTCTGCCACAAGCTCTACGTCCAGTTTGTTTTTGATGCTTTCCTTGGTACCCTTAAGGCAGGCGCCAAGGTCTTCAAGGTATGATTCCCAGCATGTTCTTCGTGGGTTTCGGAACTCGATTTTGGTTTCCCGGGTTTGACCAATCTCCAGAATGATGTAACGGTGGTCGGAGAGAGATGGTTTGTCCGACACATACCACTTCACTAGTTGGGCACTTACACCTCGCGACGCAAACGTTATATTGATCACTTCGCGGCGTTGTTTAGTAACAAAAGTGGGTTCCTTTCCCCGATTGAGAATTTCAAAGTCCGGGGACATTAAGAAATCTAATAGGTACTCACCTCTTTTATTGGTGTCTGAGCTGCCCCAGAGTTGGTGATGGGCGTTGGCGTCCGCACCTACCAACAGCTGCAGTTTCTTCGTCCTGCAGTAGGTCGCTAGCTCCTCAAGTTCCTTGGAAGGTGGGGGCTGCGGGGAGTCGTAGGGGAGGTATGCTGAGGCTATAACGGCCTCGAGTGTGGTTCCCTCACCCCAGAGTTTCACCTTCGCTGCGACAAGATCTGGGAAGCAGAGGTTATGCAGTTTTAAGAAGTTTATGTCGTTCCGTACAAAAATGCAGGATCTGACCTTTTCGGAGTTTGTGTCATATATTAACTTACCTCCGGTGTTACCAAGGCCCTTTACAACGCCTCTGTATTGCCAGGGTTCTTGTATAAGGGCCAGGCCGTATTTCCTTGTTTGGAGTTGGCGGCACAGGGCAGCGGTGGCCACCTTGGAGTGGTGGAGGTTAATCTGTATTACCTCCATTGCCTTCCAGGGTGTCGGGCTTCCTTCCGAGGATCTTGAAGGTTAATTGGGAGAAACCCAGGTAGGCTTTAAATCCTACCTTCTCCAGAGCCTTCAGTGAACCCTCGTCTATGTAGAGGATAAGGGTTGTTCCTTTATCCTCCTCTTTTCGGCTGACTACTTTTCATTTTGCTGTTTCGAGCCCAGAGTTTTGGGTTTTCAGCAAACTGATAAGGTCAGCCGTATCCTTGGCCTCGATTAGGTCCGTCTTTGGTATCCAGACTCCAACCTTGGTCATCCTGACAATTTCCCTGGCAGTTCCGCTGCGCAAAGCAGCGCCCTCCCATGGTTTTATTGTCGGGATCTTTTCCAGCAGCCACTCCTTGGAAGTTTCGTTGGCACACGTGATGTACACAACCCCCTTCTCGAAGTAGCTGTTGGTGAACTGAGGACCTTTGGAAGGTTCGCACTTCCATACCTCAGTTAAAATAGTCCGTTGTACGGATTTTCCCTGGTCCTCCGTGAGGTTTTGTTCTGGGTACTCTTCGAGTACCACAGCCATTCGCGCCGCCCCTAGTGCCTGACTGTAGGTCTCCCCAGCTGTAGTGCTGGGTCTCACCTCGGTCATGCCCAAGGCTGGGCGCGTTCTCTTGGCTGGAGTTTTATATTGGCCTCCAGTAGAGGGTGTGCTAGTTTCCGAGCGAGGCCTCTTGTTGGTTTGAAGTGGGGTTCGTGAGGGAGTTTGCAGTCGGGTTTGACGAACTCCCCGACGTTCTTCCTCGCGAACCCATTGTCGATTTGACCTACGCTTCCTGGGTTTGATTGGCTCCCCACGTGCTTTGGCCAAATTGATCGCGGCTTTCCTTTTTTGGGAGCCGGAGAGCCTCGGTTCCAGCTGGAGTTTGGATACTCCTACTGTAGCCTCGGTAATTCCCGGGTATGCTTGGCTGCCCTGGGCTTTCGATCCGCTGGGTTGGGGAGGTAGGGTTAGATGCTGGGCATCCACCCCCACTGTCCCTGCCTCGGCGCTGGTTTCGGGATTGTGTTTAGCGGTAGGGTCTTCTTCTTTACGAAGTTCCCCTTTCTGCTGTGATTTTGTTTTTTTGTTTTTGTCCATGTAGTTCCCACGAGTACCGGGTATCTAAGAGGTCCATCCCGCCAGTGACCCGATTAGCGAGGTAAGGCTACTTACTCCAAGGGGGCGCCTTGTACCTTGGAGGCTCCGTGCGAGACACCCTTATACCCCGGGTGCCATTAGCTCCTCGGCACGGGTCGCATGACACCTTGAGCTGGGGGAGTTGGTTCGCGGTCTCTTATTCAGTTTATTCGGGACTGTCCTGCTTCGTCCCCCGGCAAAAGTCCAGAGGGCGACTCAGGATGTTCGGCTATCCACCGCCTGCCGACGCGCTCAGTAGCCAAGCTCAAGCCCCGATAATAATTATAATTTGCGCACATATCACCCTTGAGGAGCTGATTCATTACTGTACTAATAGAAAACGTATTTGTTTATGACCGAAATACTGATTATAGTTATCCGTTAGTATTAATCATAACTATAAAAAGTTAGATTTTTCAATAAAAAGTAATAAAAAATTTAGGAAATTCATGTTTCTTGGCATAAAATGTATACGTTCGATTTATTGATTAGTTTTAACAAGTGTACTTTATGTTATGTATGATGATCGTTACTTATTATTATTATTATCAAAAGATTGACAGATTCTGTGATATTCATTTTGACTGCTAAAAAAATTGAATTACTACTGTCAAAATTTTGTTAAATAATAGATATGACGTCATTGTTTCCAAGGCACTCTTTACAAAAAAGAAATTATTACAATTTTAAATATTAAATCCAAACTATACTATAAGTGTCATACATCACTGAGAAAAAAATATTCTATCAAAAAATATGAAAGTCCAAAATGGCGCCCATGAGAAAAACAAAAGCTGGTTATGGTTCTCGGGTAAATGTTATAGTTATCTTAAAATAAAATATGCTACTAGATTCCTCATTAAAAAGTGCATTTATATTGTTAAAGTTATAAATGTCTAGACTCAATAGATTTAGAATAATAAAATAAAAACGAAATTTCATAGGCAATACGCAACTTGCCCCAATCTAACCGATTTTCTATCTCTTCAAATAATTGAGATCCCCATACATTCTGTCGAAATACGGACACTCTGTATATAGGCACTTCATCTATGCTAGAACTGTAACTGTTTTTGAATTTTTTAACGATGCTGATTATTTCTAAGGGATCGGTATGATTCATAAACATGCAATGTTTGTTAAATGGGATGTTTTCTACATTAATATTTGTCGATTGCATTGGTGATAGGTTTTTAGTAACGTTGTTAAAGAAGTTATTGAAGTCATTTATAGTAATTTTCAAGCTCTAGTGCTGAGCAATAAAAAGTAATCTCGAGTACCGCCAATAAAAAATACAATGCCTCTTTCAAATTGTAGCCGCTACTGCACTAGGCATGATTTATAGCGGGTTGGTTTCTGAGGGTTTCTACCTGCGAAAAATGTTTCCATATTTTTGGTATTCTGACAGGAAATATCTCAAGTAATTTAAACAAAATATAATTCTAAAAATGGCAATGTGTCCGTCACAGCATTTTCCCTAATATTTAATAAGTAAATTAATCTTTACAATTATCTATTCAAGGATGTTTGCGCGTAACTTCTTTGCAATGCTTTTTAGTTCATCTCATTTTAAATTTAAACAAAATAACTAGATCACAGAGACAAAGGGTTAAAAAATATTATATGTCAAATAACAAAAAACATTACTTTATTATTGTCTACAACGTTGTCTTATAACATTTTTAAAAATTGTGTATAATAATATTTTAATTGTCTATATCTATATCTGAGTCATCACTGTCAGAGTCTTGTGTATTTATAATAAATTGATCATTTGAATCAAACGTATTATACTCTTTTTCAATACGTATTGTATGTTTAACACATCTTGACCACTGGTCGGCAGATGTATTTTTTATTTCTTTTTTGACTAAATCTATTACTGATTTATTTAAATTTGGAGTTACATTATTCTTCCGCACATTTCCTTTTAATTGAGCCCATATTAACTCAATTGGATTAAAAATACAGTGGTACGGAGGTAAACGTACCACTGTATGTCCCTGTTCTTCTGCCAATTGATCGATATAATATGTTTTTATTTTTTTACTACGACTATTTAGAACTTCAATCAGTTAGGATTTGGTATAATGTTCTTCAAAAAACAAATTATTTTCATATAAACATTTAGCTATTTCATTTGTTCATTTTATTTGCCGCTGTGGGTGCTTTGTCAATTTGGCGACTATGATAAGAAGCGTTGTCTAAAACTATTACTGATTTTGCAGCTAAGTTTGGTATTAAATTATTTATGAACCAATTTTCAAATAATGATGCTGTCATGTCATCATGATAGTCAACATAACATTTTGAGATTCGTTTCCCCGATAGCAGTAAACAATCGTTTACCCAACCATTTTCATTCCCGCAGTGTAATATGGTTATTCTTTTCCAACTTGATGGGGGAACTTTCATCACGCAGTTTTCTGTCTGGTCAGACCACATTTTTTTCGATGTATCGTGGGTATCGAACCACGTTTCGTCCAAATAATAAATACTTCTTCCAGAGTTTCTGTAATCTTGAATCTTCTGTAAATATTCATACCACCATTTCCTTACTTCTTCTTTCTCCATTAGATATTTCCTTTTATCGATAAGAGTGAACTTGAAACCATTGCATTTTAGTGATCTCCACAACATTGTTGGACTGCATGATATGATCTCTCTCTCCTTTAAAATATTATTGATAGTTGCTAGTGTAGGAGCCTTTTGTTGTTTAATAGATTCATACGTTATTTTTCTTATTTTATGAAAAATGTTTGGTGTAAATTTTTTTACACCTTTATCCTTGCGACGTTTTCTCTTGCCGGTAGTTTCTTTAACTATCTTGCTAATTGATCTCGTGGATGTATTAGTTAAAGCTGATGTCACCTCCAAAAAATTGGCAACTCCGAGTATGTCTTTAACACCTCGATATACGTCTTTTATTATTTGTTTAGCACCAGACGTAAATATTTGACGTTTTACTCTATTGTTCCGTTGAAGAGGACGGCAAGTAGGTAATTCTATAACTAAAGTAAAAGTAATTATATTAAATGTGTTTTGTGCTATCTAAATTTATTTACAACTTGATCAAAAAGCAAACATTTTCGCACAGATTTTCGTGCGTATTTTAAATTCTAAAAAGTAATAAGATAAAACGTATAATTAATCTACAATTAAGAATTAAGTTTTTGAATAGCTTTTAATTAAATTTAATTTTATCTTCATTAGCAGAAATTTCCCCCTCCACATAATTACTGTCTTTCAGGATTTCGACCTTACGGTCTCAATCTAATAGGCTTTTTCGTTAACTAAAAAAAAATGTTTCCCTTAATTATTGTATTAAATATGCTTCTGTTAATTAACTACTTTTAACAAGTTTCAAATTTATATAAAAACCCGCATAATTGTTCAACTAACAACCTCAAATTTGTTTAACTTCTTGGAGCTATTCTTGAAGGTTCCCGTTGCATATATTAAAAATTTCAATTTTTCCAGTTTGTTATTAACAATCAAAGGTTAATTAAAGTTATATTTAAAGTTTTACAACATGTGTGGGCACTGAACAGCTTTTGTTTTGGTCAAAATCTTAAGTCGTTAAGACGAAGTTTATTCTTAGCGTTTTTTGCGTGATATATTGGTCGTATAAAAATATCTTTCAAATATAAGTTGTTAGAAATAAAAAATACATATTTTATATTCTATGACTTTTTGCCGTCCAATACTCACTATTCGAGATATAATCTCTGCATTTTCAGTTTTTTAAAGATATATTCTGAAATATAGAAAATATGAAATAATAATTTTGTATATAAAGTGCGTTTAATATAAACATTATTTTTTCTATAACTGTAATTTAATTAGAATTTAGAAGAATGCATTGTATATATCAGTCTGAAATAGTGCGGAAAACAGGCGTTTCTGATTTGATTTTCTATCATGATTTGCTTCACGCATCCCGGTGAAGCAAATCATGTTAGAAAATCATTAGTTTCACGCACGGCAATCTGTGCGAAAAATTTAGTTTTGTGATCAAGTTGTATTAAAAAAAAAGTTATATGAGAAACTACTATGATGGACACATCACCTAGCTAATATTTGATTGTTTTATTCATAGTAATTGCTATAACAATATATTTATACAAAAACAAGTTGTTTGACAAGTGGTTAAACTGTTTCTCGCACATATATTACATGTTTATTACTTTAATGAAAACAATATGGGCCTCTGCACGGGCAAGTAGACCAATATGTGAATACATTTTTGTAGGAAAAACTTACCTTGGTTTTTTACTGAAATTTTCTTTGTAATATTGACTGCATTAATTTGCTCATCAATATGTTGGTTTGGGTGTTGGTTCAGGTCCCATCTATAAAGTCTGTAGTATATCCTAGTATCTCAAACGTCCAACTCCGTAGTATCACAGAACTATTTACTTAAACACTTTAATATCACCCAAGTCACAAATTAAAAGTCACTGCAATATCACACAAATTTCTAATCAGAAGCCGTAGTAGGAGCGAAGTCACCGTAAAAAAACAGAGCTGTAGTTATCACACAATTCACAAATCAAAATCCGTACAGTTAGCGAAGACGTCGTAAGAAGTTCATAATATTAAAAATCACAGATCACAAATCAAAATTCGCAGTAGAAGCAAGGTCGTTATATATAAAAAATCCCAAATTCAGTATTAAAAATCAGAGTCCGTAAGAATATCGAAGTCGTCGTAAACAAAAAGGTATCAAAAAGAAAAACACTAGCGAAGTATACACTAAGACAACTGTTGATAAAGTGACAATTTGCTCGCCAGGCAAGACGAACTAGATCTCAAATTACAGGGATTTCCAGATTAGTACAAGCATCAAGCCTACCTAAGTACAGTTTTTTCAAAAAAAAATGTATTTCATTAAACGAGATTTGGAAAAAAATCATAATAATATTCAGTACCAACCAAAAATATTGTAATATAACTTTGATATTTCATACAATAATTCATTTCATATCCTTCACCGAAAATATACAAATATTTGGAAAAAGGGCTATTATATTAATTTAAAATAAACTATTACGCGTAGGCATCAAACTCTTTAAAATTTACCGTAAAAGTTGGCAATACATTTTTCAAAATATTGAAATAACACATGAAGCAATAATAAAATGTTGAGTAGAGCGTGTAGCTCTGTGGAGTTTTTTTTTATAACTCAACTCAAAATTGCTTATTTCAGTATTTTAACAATTTAATATTTGATGTTAAATAACATATCACTATTGATAGTTTGAAGTATTTAGAATCGAATTGCGTTTATAAAAATGAAAAATTGTGATATTTCTGTTGGCGATCACGCTGTGCGCCGCGCCGTGCTGTATTCGTAGAAACTAAGAAGATCGATGTTTCCAATATTCGATGCACAGCCGCAGGTAGAAAATTTTTCTTGGGCGATACCCATAAATCACGCACTGTGCGCAGTAGTTAGTTACAAATTTACAATGTTGTAAAGCAATTGTATTTTTATTGCGGGTACTTGAGATAATTTTTTATTGCTCAGCACTAGAGCTTGAAAACAACTATACAAGCTGTTGAATGTTATCACTAATGGTGTTACGTGTCCTTTGATTTGTTGTTCGACAGCTGCAGTTTAAGTTCCATTTGTTTCTGTTTTTATTATAACATTAAGTTATTATAATTTTTTTGTTCGTTTTTAAATAAAGTCACGTATGATGGCATATATTGCGATATTGTTTTGTAAATCAAAAGCCTCTCTTTACTTGCCAGAATATCATTTGCTTGAAAACTTGGTTTTATCTTTGTTCATTTTTGTTTTATTTGGGAAGTTATTGCGAAAATGTTCCAAAAAATGTCCATGAAACTGTCATACATTTATACACTGCAAGTTTTCCATTTTAGTGAAACTTTCATTGAAAATGTTAGCGACAAAGGAATTTACATTTGATTTTATAAAACGCCTAGTTTCTGTTTTGATTATTTTTGATTCCATAACCACATTGTAGTTAAGGAACTGAGCATAATGATCCGATATAACAGTATTTATAATTTCGGTATGGATTTTTTTATTACTGTTAGTCAAAATATTGTTTAGATAGCTTTTTGGGGATCTACAAATTCTTGTTAGATCTGATATGAGATATTTTAAGTAAAATAGCTCAAAATAAAATCTAATCTATTTTTACATTACTATTAAAAAAAAGTCTTGTTTTTTTTACATTTATTCTATATTGGTCTCAGACCATTCCACCGTTTTACCTTTATATTTTTGTATTTAACTATATTTAGACGCCACAGACACATTCACACGCACCATGGACCCAGGTGGAATCATTTTGTACTTTAAAATGACCTCACCCGGCGGGACTCGAACCCGCGACCCCTGGGTTAGGAGGCAGGGCCTTTACCCACTACCCCACCGGGGTCCCAAAAAGTCTAGTTCTTATGTGTGAGATTTAGTAGTAACCGTTTAAATCGATAAAAAAAATCATTTATTTCACTAGTAGGAGTTCGGTATATACAGATAACTACTATCGATTCACTTGGACACTCAAAGTACTTTAAATTCGAAAATGCACTTATTTCCACTGGCTGACTGCAATAAGTATTCTCAATGAAAATAGCAACTCCTCCATGATGATGTTCTTCCCTGCAGCAGCTTGATATTAAATTAAAGTTTGGTATTTTGATTTGTTTTAATTGTTGCCAGTGTTCGGATATACACAGTATATTACACTTTACACTATTCATTAAATCTTCAATGTTAGACATTGAACGATTTGATGTAGAATACTTAATGTATTACAATTCTTAGTTATTTTTTCGTTGACGGTTGTAGATTGACGTGAAAATTAGTTCTCGGCTTGAAGAAAATCGATTGACAAACACATGTTCTGGCTAAAACTCGTCGTTTATAGCTGTTTTCGCTTCATCTAATGTAATGCCGATTTTGAAAGAAGCATAATCAGCATCTTGATATTTTGGATTTAATTTTTCTATAATATATTTATAATTTCCAGCTTTTAAGAGATAATCCTTTATTTGATCTATACAAAATATTGATACAAATAACCACTTGCGAGTTTCTGGCTGAACTACCGGAAGATTGCCATTAGAAGATTTTACGTTGAGTTTAAAAGTACTTTTATTTGGTTCTTCCCATTTACATATTTTTTCCAACCTGCGTTTGTATCTGTATTGTTGTTTTCAACAGTGTTATCTCTGGGTTGATGATTAAATAAATAAAAATAAAATACAAATAAAAGATTGATGCGTTTGAATCCTTTTTTTGCGGACTTTGATTTTTACAATTTACCAAAATTAATGTTTCGGTGGTCTCCACTTCATCTTTTGTTGTCTTTTAAATTATTTATTTTGGATTTATATTTACCAGCAAACATCTTCTCGGAGTTTTTTTGGCATCAACATGTTTGACCTTTTCCCATTCGTTGGTTAGAATTTTAATTTTAATATCTTGATCATTTATTAATTGATGTTGTATAACTTAATTTTGCAGTGTCATTTTCCCCTTTAATGAGATTAGCACTTGCAATGAGCACTTCTATATGTCGCTTTTTTTACATTTTCCACAAGCATTGAAACTAAACGTATCTTCTGATCTTGCACAGTCTGAATGAAAAACTCAGTTGCAGACGTTACACTTAAAAACGTCCTTAGTATTACTAAAAACACTCACTGACACTCACTGATAATGAACGACCCGCTCGGTGCGCTATCTTGAATAGTATGTGCGTCATTTTTGGATTTTTATATTTTCGGAGAGTACCTTTTTTGCAAATTAAATGATGTATGGTCGTAGATTTTGTTACAAATTTAAATATTTTCTTTGTGCCTAGAAGGCTTTGTAATGTAAAGTAAACACATTTTGTTTTAAACAAAATATTGACAGTTCTCATAAAATTGTGTGATGATTCAACTGTTTCGAAGACTTTAGATAAGTTTTTCACTCAAAATGGTGTATAGTAATGAAGATTATCATCGGTGTATGATAATAATTTATTATTTAACAAACATAACATTTTATCAGGTAACCAATTAAGTTCGTACGGTTTTGCTACACAGCAAGTGCCATGAATATTTTTTAAGTTGAAGATCGATAGCACTTGTTTGTTATCTGTCATCTACTGTAGTATGAATCCTTCTTTTATTGGATACATTTAGTGACAATTGTTTAATTTTTAGTTTTAAATAGTTGAAAATGGAAACGAATAAAACTGTGATTCTAAGTTGTTTACTCTATGAGTACAAACTTTGTAAAAATGCGGCAGTAGCTTCGCCAATAATATGTACCGCAAATGGCTTACATATTATTAAGATCCTCGTTGTTAATGATCTTCGGTCTCCCAGAGAGTGCCGCATCGATCAAGCTAAAATCTCCGGAAGAACATTTCTTGAACCACTTCTGTGCTATTTGATCACTTTGCGGCATCATCCGGTTATGATGCATTCGAAAATTCGAATGCATCATAACCGGATTTTCGAATGCATCATAACCGGATGATGCCGCAAAGTGATCAAATAGCACAGAAGTGGTTCAAGAAATTTTCTTCCGGAGATTTTAGCTTAATCGATGCGGCACTCTCTGGGAGACCGAAGATCATTAACAACGAGGATCTTCGACAGGTTGTGGAGGCAAATTTCAGGACAATGTGCTTGCATAAAAGTTCAATATGAGTGATGAAGATATTCGCTTGCACCCTTATCAACTGGGAAAGACGTAGAAGTTAAGCAAATGGGCCCCACATGGATTGATAAATGATAACAAATTAAGTCGTCTTACCATTTGTACGGCAAACATTTTATCGTATCATCGTAGTCGCCTACTGATTCGGTACCACACACTCCTAAGGCTTCCTTGCACCCAAATAAGATGTTATTGTGTGTGTGGTGGACAGCAACGGGAATTGTCCATTGCGAGTTTTTGGAAACGGACCAACCATCACTGCTTACTTGTATTGTGAAAAGTTTCAGCGAGTACAAGTAGCACTCATCTAAAAACTGCCTTCTTTGATCAATCAATAGAAAGTGATATTCTTACAGGATAACGCCAGGCCGCATACCGCATACAAGAGTGGAAAAAATGTCTAAACTTGGCTCGGAAACGTTACCATACCCTGCATATTATTTTGACATTTCGCCAAGTAATTACCACCTTTTTTTGTCGGTTGACAACTGTATGAGGCATAGACAGTTCAAAACTCGAGTGGATATATTAAATGCCGGCCGTCAATTTTTTTGATTCAAAATCCATAGAGTTCTACAAAACCGGAACACAATAATTGGTGTCACATTGCTAAACGGTCATTGAGTGTCATGGTAATTATTTTTATGAATAATAGTGTATAATTGTTTCTTAATAAATATTTAGATTTTTTTTATCAAAAACTGACGGAACTGATTTGGTTACCTGATAAATTACAATAAATGTTCGAATATTTCGCCATTCATTTCCAAACAGAGTCCGGTGCTCTATATATTTTGTATTTAAATTCCTTCTTGTAAAATAATCTAGACGAGACAAATCAGGGAGCGCAACAGTCAATGTACATCACCGTTATTTAAAATAACTTTGTTTGGGAACCTTTCAACCCCATAATTAGAAACCATTTCTTTAAAAATTAAGAAAACGTTCATATGTAAAATGTTCATCACAAATGTATGAGCTAAAAATTTCATTTCCTAATAATCCAACTCATACATTAACACTAAATATGCATATTGCCGAAGATTGTTTACACTTCATATATTTTCGGTATGGCGATTAAATAGACCGCAGTTTCTAAACTTATATTCATCAATCCATATGACATTCGAGAGAAATGCGGGTTTTCTTCTAACAGATATAATAAAAATTGACAAAAAATGACTCTGAGTTAGTTCTTAAATGTTAATCATATCCTGACGTTCTTTATAACTAAATACTATTTTGAGTGAAAAACATAATTTTATGAGAACTGTCAATATTTTATTTACAATAAAATTTGTTAATTTAGTTTTTAAAGCCTTCTAGGCACAAATAAATTATTTTAATCTTTTGAGAACTTTCAATATTTTGTTTACAATAAAATGTGTTCATTTAGTTTTTAATGCCTTCTAGGCACAAAGAAATTATTTAAATTTTTTATATAAAATCTACCACACAATATCAAGTGTATGGAGTATGTTAAATAAATGTTCGAATATTTCGCCATTCATTTCCACAGTCCTGCCCTTTCAGATGAGACAAATCAGGCGATTTTTCTCAAAATGTACATAATAGAAAACAACTTAATTTCTATAAATGTTTTACAAAGTTCTGCACACTCCTATTTAAAGGGAGGGTAGCACAGAAGTATTTACAAGAATGGTCGCCCAGATGTAGCTAAAATCGATTATTATCGGCGGGCCTAGGTGCAATAAATTATAGAGAGATTTGTGGTCATTCAACAAAGATCATTTATTGCCCGCAATAATATTTTTATTAACCTTTTACGTTAGCCATACCTGCTCTTTTCTTTGGGCAGGTACCTTATTGAATTTATAGACAAATACTCGGAATATTTAAAAAATAATGTTCTACCTTTGAAAACGGCTATAACTATAAACATTTAATACAAATGATTTCAAAGTATACTTTCGAGTGGTCGAGTGGTTGGAGTGATTGTTGATCGGCGTGTAGGAGTGATTTATTTGGTGGTATAAAGACGGAGACAATTGGAGTCGGGGTCGGGGATTGATTATAAGTGTGGCAGATTTTGTGTCATGTGGGAGCAAAAGTGAAAAAAGACAATAGAGTGAATAAAAGTAGCAGTTGGAATTATCGGGCACGTGTGAAGATAAGGGCGAAAGTCGTGTGCAGGCCCGGCTGAGTAAAGAGTGCGCAAGGAAAACGGTCGCGACTGGTGGGAGTGGCGCGTGAGAGCGGCGCGTCGTGGTACACTCCGGAGCGCTGAGATCCATTCGTGCAGACGGCGCGGGAGCGCACACACAGCTGCGGGGACTTGAGGCAATTTTTTGAGCAGGGGTAAAATTCATTAAGTACGTTACGTGGATAATTAATAGAATTTACAGATTTACGCGGAATCAATGTCCAATAGGGCGCGTACGAGCAGTTGCGGCGATCTAAAGCAATATTTTGAACAAGTAGGAAAGAAAGAAAAGCAGAGGGAAAAGGGTCAGAAGGAATGGAGGCGAAATTGGACAGGATTTTGGATAAATTAGCAACGTTGGAAAATAGAATGGAAGTTTACAATAAAAATATAACGGAATTAAAAGAAGAAATAAAGCAGAAAGAACAAAAATGGGAAGTAGAAAAATCATTGCCTATATAACGAATTGCTAAACTGGAAAAGGAGGAGGAGAGTAGGGAGAAAGAAAGAAGAAAAAATAATATTATTATTAATGGGGTAGAAGAAGGGGGTGATGTTAAAGAAGTGGTGAAGAAGATGGCGGAGAAATTGAATGTCCCAGATTTTCAATTTGATGATGCATTAAGGCTAGGGATAGAGAAGGGGGCAAAAAAGCGACCGATATTGGTGAGGTGCAGAAACGGCGAAAACAAAAAGAAATTAATAATGAAGAAAGGCGTATTAAGAGATACGAAGAGTGATGTGTACTTTGACGATGATTTGATGAAGAGCGAGAGGGAGGTACAGAAGAGGATTAAAGAGAGGGCAAAGGAGGAAAGAATAAGAGGCAACCGAGTCCAAGTGTTCTACCAGGAGAAAGGAGAAAGATATGTTGATAAAGGAGGTGGCAGGTCCAAAAAACAGGGCGAACGAATAACTCAAAGAGTAAAAGCAAGGGGGGGTGGAAAAAAAAAAGAAGGGATAACGATAGGGTTTTGGAATGTGGCGGGAATAAAGTCGAAAGGACAGGAGTGCAAGTGGAGGAAAGATTTTGAGGAGTGGGTAATCGGGAAGGACGTAGTGGGGATAGTGGAGACGTGGATGGTGGAGAAGGATTGGAGGGAGGTGAAAGAATGGTTACCAAAGGGTTTTAGATGGGAGATGAAAGAGGCGACCAAATGTGCGAAGAAGGGAAGGGCGAAGGGGGGAATGATTGTTGGATGGACAGACAGGAAAGGAAGCAAGGGGGAGATGATGGAGGGATGTGAAGGACTGGTGTGGGTGAAGTACCAGCGAGGGGGATACAAGATGAATGTGGGGGTGGTATATGTGAGTAAAAACTGGGGAGACGTAAGGAGGGAGATATATGAAAGAGCAGGAGAAGGAGGAAGGTGGATGGTGGGGGGGATTTCAACGCGAAAATAGGAGAAGCGGGGGGAGGACTTAAGGAGGACGGTTCAATGAGGAAAAGGAGCTCGCAGGATAAATGTATAAACGGGGAGGGAAGGAGAATGGAGGAGTGGGTGATGGAGGAAGGGTGGGAACTGTTAAACGGGTGCACGGAGGGGGACTGGGAGGGGAAGAAAACGTACATAGGGGCAAGAGGGGCATCAGTGATTGACTATGTAGTGGTGAAGGGAATAGCAAGAGGGGAGATAAGGAGTATGGAGGTAGAGGAGGTGTTGGGATCGGATCACCTACCGCCGTTAAGGGTGGAGATGTGGATAGAGGAGGGACACGGGAGTGAAACGGAGCAGGAAAGTGAGGTTCTGGAGTGCGGGCTAAAAGCGATAGAGGATATGAGGAGAAAGTTGGGGAGGGTTAAATGGGAGGAGGTCGGCACGATAGAGGAGATGGAGCGGATAATAGTGGGGTGTGGAAGAAAGAGAAAGGAGGAGAGAAGACGGGCGGATGCGTGGTTTGACGAGGAATGCAGGCAGAGAAAAAAGGAGCTGAGGAAGGCGGTGAGAGAGTGTGCAGGAGGCGAAGGGGGAGAAAGGAGAGTGGCGGAGGTAAGGAGGAGATATGAGGAGGTATGTGAGAAGAAGAAGCTAGAGGTGGTGGAAAAAGCGAGCGAGGATTTGAGGGAATGTAAGAACGAGGCGGAAATGTGGAGAATTTTGAGGAGAGGGGAGAGAAGGAGGCAAGTAGGGGTTTCGCTGAGGGAATGGACAAGGAAATGCAGAGAAGGAAGCGGAGTACCAGGGGAGATTGGAGAAAGCAGAGGTGGAGACAGAGGGGAAGAGTTCACGGAGGAGGAGATGGAGCGGGCGTTCAAGGAAGTGAAGAGTGGAAAGGCGGCAGGGAGGGATGGTCTCAAGGCAGAGATGTGGAAGGAGATTGGGGAAAAGGGGAAGAAAAAATTCAGGGAGCTGTTGAATCAGATGTGGAGGGGGGAGGTGAGCTTTCCGGGAGAGTGGAGGGTTGGGATGATGTGTCCAGTATATAAAGGAGGGGATGAGAAAGAGGCCAGTAGCTATAGGGGGGTAACAATAACGAGCATTGGATATAAACTGGCGATGATGATTGTGAGGAATCGCATGGAGGTAGAGGTGGAGGAAAAGGGGATACTGCCGGAGACGCAGGGAGGGTTTAGAAGGGGGAGGGGGACGAGGGAGCAGGTTTTTACCCTGGCGCGAATGGTGGAGAGAGTGATGGAGAAGAAAGGATGTGTGTATGCGGTATTTATGGATCTGAAGGCAGCATACGACTCGGTGCCGAGGGGGAGTTTGATAGAGTGCTTGAGAAGGAGAGGAGTGAGTGAGGGGATGGTGGAGTGGGTGAGGAGAGTGTATGAGGAGACATGGGTGGTGGCTAAAGTGGGGAAGGAGGTGTCGGGGTGTTTTAGAACGTGGGAGGGTTTGAGGCAGGGGTGCCCGCTGAGCCCGATGCTATTTAATGTATATATGATTGAATTGAAAGAGGTGATGAGGAAAGGGCAGGCGGGGGGAGTGGTGATGGGTGAAAGGAAGGTATGGATGCTGGCGTATGCGGATGATGTGGTGTTGGTTGCAAGAGAGTATGAAGGGATGAAAGAGATGTTGAAGAGAGTGGAGAGGTTTATGGATAAAAGGGGAATGAATGTGAATGTAGGGAAAACGAAGTGGGTGAAGTTTAGAAATAAGGGGAGGGAGGGGAAGGGGAAAGAATTGGAGTGGAAGGGGGTAGTTATTGAGAGGGTGAAGAGCTTCAAGTATTTGGGGTTTTGGTTTAAAGGAACGGGAGGGTATGAGGAGCATGTGAGGTGGGTGCAGGGTAAGGCGAGGAAGGCGTGGGGAATGGCGTGGGGGAAGTGGATGGGGAACAATGTGACGGTGGCGTGTAAGATATGGGATGCGTGTGTAAGAACGGTGCTAATGTATGGAGTAGAAGTGTGGGGGACGAGAGGGTACGAGGTGATAGAGAGGGAGCAGATGTGGTTCCTAAAGCACATGTTGGGGGTGGAAAGGTCCACGCCGAGCTACATAGTGCTTCAGGAGACCAACAGAGAGAGGCTAGAGTGGGAGGCAATGGTGAGGGTGGTCAGGTACGAGATGAGATTGTGGGAACTAGATGAGGAGAGATTGGTGAAGGATGTATGGGTGACGAGTGTGGGTGGGGGTGAGGGTAGATGGAGGGGGGAGAGGAGGAAAATGTATGAGAGGGTAGGGCTGTCGGAGGCGAAGGTAATGGAATGGCTAGGAAATGGGGTGAAGATGGATGAGTGGGTGAGGGGGAAAGGGAAGGAGGTGGAAGGGCAGGAAAGGCAAGGGTGTATAGACAGAAGTCAGTATAACGATATGTATGGGAGGTGGCAGGTGTATGGGAGGGTGCCGAATTATTTGATAAGGAAGGGATGGGGTAGAGAGGATAGGATGATTGTGGCAAGGGCGAGGTGTGGATCGGAGGAGAGAGGAAGGAAAGTATGGATGGGGGAAGAATATGGAAGGTGTGTGTTGTGTGGACAGGGGAGGGATACGTGGGGACACTTGGCGGAGGAATGTGAGGGGGTGAAAGAGGAGTGGCTGGGAGCGAAAGGGAATAGAAGGGTAGTGGAGTGGATGAGGGAGGATGGGAGCGGGGTAAGGACGTTGGAAAAGCTGGGGAGGGAGAGGGAAAAGAGAAGGGAGGGTAAGAGGGATACGGGAGGGTAAGAGGGATACGGGAGGGTAATGAGATAAGCTAATGTAAAGGTAAATGTAATGTAAAGTGTGGAGATATGCCAATAAAGGTTTTTTTTTTTTTTTATAAACATTTAATAAATTCATGTAAACACTCGGCAACTTAAACACAAATAAAAAATCAGGTTTGAATGATAATTGTTACCAATCTTCACTACTGGGGAGTGGCTGCAAACTGCGAAAGTTGCCAATTTTCGGACAACGCGGCATTTTTCAATGATTCATCATAAAATATATAATGTTAAAAATGAGGATGGAGTATGATTATTTTAATATTGGAACAATTACATTGAAAAGCACAATTTGGAAAAATAAAAATCGGTTTCACTTTTTTGGAACAACGGATAAACCGAAATATATTGTATCCATTTTGAGTATTTGAGTAATTAAATTATAAAAATTTCCAGATTATGCACCTACCCGAATTAGTATCTGAGTTTATTTCGACAAAATAATCCATTACCTGAGACCACCAATACGGCGAAGAATAAATCTTCTCTCATCACGTTCGTCGATTTCATAATTTATATTAAAATCTTGACGGCAAAAAAGTAGACCAATGTCATTCAAATAAAATGTTAATTTCTATGTACTTCTAATTTTACCTTCATTCTAATACTAAAGAAGTGGGATGTTTTGAATATGCAAAATTCTGTAATAGCGAATACTATTAAATTCAAAATCTTATATTTTTTAGGTAATTGCCGCATAATGGGTTAATCCGGCCCTGCCTTGATGCAATAAATATTTGGAGAAAGAAAATTAAAACGCGCAATTGTTAAAGAAAACAATTAATTTGTAAAATGTCATTCTAAATCCAAAATAAATAAAAGTAAGGTATTCCATTTCCTGTAAATCCGCAAGTACAACAAAAAGTTATCACTAGACAGCGAATTTATAGGTATTATGCTTATGCATAATTTGGCACGAAGAATTTTTTGCTTTTTCTGCCTTTTTGTCCTTTTGTGCTTATTTTTAATCTTATGGCCTATTTTAGATTATTATGCTTATTTAGAGCATATTCTTAAAGTTTTGAGAAATATATATATATATATATATATATATATTTCTCAAAACTATTTTAGATTATTATGCTTATTTAGAGCATATTCTTAAAGTTTTGAGAAATATATATATATATATATATATATATATTTCTCAAAACTTTAAGAATATGCTCTAAATAAGCATAATAATCTAAAATAGGCCATAAGATTAAAAATAAGCACAAAAGGACAAAAAGGCAGAAAAAGCAAAAAATTCTTCGTGCCAAATTATGCATAAGCATAATACCTATAAATTCGCTGTCTAGTGATAACTTTTTGTTGTACTTGCGGATTTACAGGAAATGGAATACCTTACTTTTATTTATTTTGGATTTAGAATGACATTTTACAAATTAATTGTTTTCTTTAACAATTGCGCGTTTTAATTTTCTTTCTCCAAATATTTATTGCATCAAGGCAGGGCCGGATTAACCCATTATGCGGCAATTACCTAAAAAATATAAGATTTTGAATTTAATAGTATTCGCTATTACAGAATTTTGCATATTCAAAACATCCCACTTCTTTAGTATTAGAATGAAGGTAAAATTAGAAGTACATAGAAATTAACATTTTATTTGAATGACATTGGTCTACTTTTTTGCCGTCAAGATTTTAATATAAATTATGAAATCGACGAACGTGATGAGAGAAGATTTATTCTTCGCCGTATTGGTGGTCTCAGGTAATGGATTATTTTGTCGAAATAAACCCAGATACTAATTCGGGTAGGTGCATAATCTGGAAATTTTTATAATTTAATTACTCAAATACTCAAAATGGATACAATATATTTCGGTTTATCCGTTGTTCCAAAAAAGTGAAACCGATTTTTATTTTTCCAAATTGTGCTTTTCAATGTAATTGTTCCAATATTAAAATAATCATACTCCATCCTCATTTTTAACATTATATATTTTATGATGAATCATTGAAAAATGCCGCGTTGTCCGAAAATTGGCAACTTTCGCAGTTTGCAGCCACTCCCCAGTAGTGAAGATTGGTAACAATTATCATTCAAACCTGATTTTTTATTTGTGTTTAAGTTGCCGAGTGTTTACATGAATTTATTAAATGTTTATAAAAAAAAAAAAAAACCTTTATTGGCATATCTCCACACTTTACATTACATTTACCTTTACATTAGCTTATCTCATTACCCTCCCGTATCCCTCTTACCCTCCCGTATCCCTCTTACCCTCCCTTCTCTTTTCCCTCTCCCTCCCCAGCTTTTCCAACGTCCTTACCCCGCTCCCATCCTCCCTCATCCACTCCACTACCCTTCTATTCCCTTTCGCTCCCAGCCACTCCTCTTTCACCCCCTCACATTCCTCCGCCAAGTGTCCCCACGTATCCCTCCCCTGTCCACACAACACACACCTTCCATATTCTTCCCCCATCCATACTTTCCTTCCTCTCTCCTCCGATCCACACCTCGCCCTTGCCACAATCATCCTATCCTCTCTACCCCATCCCTTCCTTATCAAATAATTCGGCACCCTCCCATACACCTGCCACCTCCCATACATATCGTTATACTGACTTCTGTCTATACACCCTTGCCTTTCCTGCCCTTCCACCTCCTTCCCTTTCCCCCTCACCCACTCATCCATCTTCACCCCATTTCCTAGCCATTCCATTACCTTCGCCTCCGACAGCCCTACCCTCTCATACATTTTCCTCCTCTCCCCCCTCCATCTACCCTCACCCCCACCCACACTCGTCACCCATACATCCTTCACCAATCTCTCCTCATCTAGTTCCCACAATCTCATCTCGTACCTGACCACCCTCACCATTGCCTCCCACTCTAGCCTCTCTCTGTTGGTCTCCTGAAGCACTATGTAGCTCGGCGTGGACCTTTCCACCCCCAACATGTGCTTTAGGAACCACATCTGCTCCCTCTCTATCACCTCGTACCCTCTCGTCCCCCACACTTCTACTCCATACATTAGCACCGTTCTTACACACGCATCCCATATCTTACACGCCACCGTCACATTGTTCCCCATCCACTTCCCCCACGCCATTCCCCACGCCTTCCTCGCCTTACCCTGCACCCACCTCACATGCTCCTCATACCCTCCCGTTCCTTTAAACCAAAACCCCAAATACTTGAAGCTCTTCACCCTCTCAATAACTACCCCCTTCCACTCCAATTCTTTCCCCTTCCCCTCCCTCCCCTTATTTCTAAACTTCACCCACTTCGTTTTCCCTACATTCACATTCATTCCCCTTTTATCCATAAACCTCTCCACTCTCTTCAACATCTCTTTCATCCCTTCATACTCTCTTGCAACCAACACCACATCATCCGCATACGCCAGCATCCATACCTTCCTTTCACCCATCACCACTCCCCCCGCCTGCCCTTTCCTCATCACCTCTTTCAATTCAATCATATATACATTAAATAGCATCGGGCTCAGCGGGCACCCCTGCCTCAAACCCTCCCACGTTCTAAAACACCCCGACACCTCCTTCCCCACTTTAGCCACCACCCATGTCTCCTCATACACTCTCCTCACCCACTCCACCATCCCCTCACTCACTCCTCTCCTTCTCAAGCACTCTATCAAACTCCCCCTCGGCACCGAGTCGTATGCTGCCTTCAGATCCATAAATACCGCATACACACATCCTTTCTTCTCCATCACTCTCTCCACCATTCGCGCCAGGGTAAAAACCTGCTCCCTCGTCCCCCTCCCCCTTCTAAACCCTCCCTGCGTCTCCGGCAGTATCCCCTTTTCCTCCACCTCTACCTCCATGCGATTCCTCACAATCATCATCGCCAGTTTATATCCAATGCTCGTTATTGTTACCCCCCTATAGCTACTGGCCTCTTTCTCATCCCCTCCTTTATATACTGGACACATCATCCCAACCCTCCACTCTCCCGGAAAGCTCACCTCCCCCCTCCACATCTGATTCAACAGCTCCCTGAATTTTTTCTTCCCCTTTTCCCCAATCTCCTTCCACATCTCTGCCTTGAGACCATCCCTCCCTGCCGCCTTTCCACTCTTCACTTCCTTGAACGCCCGCTCCATCTCCTCCTCCGTGAACTCTTCCCCTCTGTCTCCACCTCTGCTTTCTCCAATCTCCCCTGGTACTCCGCTTCCTTCTCTGCATTTCCTTGTCCATTCCCTCAGCGAAACCCCTACTTGCCTCCTTCTCTCCCCTCTCCTCAAAATTCTCCACATTTCCGCCTCGTTCTTACATTCCCTCAAATCCTCGCTCGCTTTTTCCACCACCTCTAGCTTCTTCTTCTCACATACCTCCTCATATCTCCTCCTTACCTCCGCCACTCTCCTTTCTCCCCCTTCGCCTCCTGCACACTCTCTCACCGCCTTCCTCAGCTCCTTTTTTCTCTGCCTGCATTCCTCGTCAAACCACGCATCCGCCCGTCTTCTCTCCTCCTTTCTCTTTCTTCCACACCCCACTATTATCCGCTCCATCTCCTCTATCGTGCCGACCTCCTCCCATTTAACCCTCCCCAACTTTCTCCTCATATCCTCTATCGCTTTTAGCCCGCACTCCAGAACCTCACTTTCCTGCTCCGTTTCACTCCCGTGTCCCTCCTCTATCCACATCTCCACCCTTAACGGCGGTAGGTGATCCGATCCCAACACCTCCTCTACCTCCATACTCCTTATCTCCCCTCTTGCTATTCCCTTCACCACTACATAGTCAATCACTGATGCCCCTCTTGCCCCTATGTACGTTTTCTTCCCCTCCCAGTCCCCCTCCGTGCACCCGTTTAACAGTTCCCACCCTTCCTCCATCACCCACTCCTCCATTCTCCTTCCCTCCCCGTTTATACATTTATCCTGCGAGCTCCTTTTCCTCATTGAACCGTCCTCCTTAAGTCCTCCCCCCGCTTCTCCTATTTTCGCGTTGAAATCCCCCCCACCATCCACCTTCCTCCTTCTCCTGCTCTTTCATATATCTCCCTCCTTACGTCTCCCCAGTTTTTACTCACATATACCACCCCCACATTCATCTTGTATCCCCCTCGCTGGTACTTCACCCACACCAGTCCTTCACATCCCTCCATCATCTCCCCCTTGCTTCCTTTCCTGTCTGTCCATCCAACAATCATTCCCCCCTTCGCCCTTCCCTTCTTCGCACATTTGGTCGCCTCTTTCATCTCCCATCTAAAACCCTTTGGTAACCATTCTTTCACCTCCCTCCAATCCTTCTCCACCATCCACGTCTCCACTATCCCCACTACGTCCTTCCCGATTACCCACTCCTCAAAATCTTTCCTCCACTTGCACTCCTGTCCTTTCGACTTTATTCCCGCCACATTCCAAAACCCTATCGTTATCCCTTCTTTTTTTTTCCACCCCCCCTTGCTTTTACTCTTTGAGTTATTCGTTCGCCCTGTTTTTTGGACCTGCCACCTCCTTTATCAACATATCTTTCTCCTTTCTCCTGGTAGAACACTTGGACTCGGTTGCCTCTTATTCTTTCCTCCTTTGCCCTCTCTTTAATCCTCTTCTGTACCTCCCTCTCGCTCTTCATCAAATCATCGTCAAAGTACACATCACTCTTCGTATCTCTTAATACGCCTTTCTTCATTATTAATTTCTTTTTGTTTTCGCCGTTTCTGCACCTCACCAATATCGGTCGCTTTTTTGCCCCCTTCTCTATCCCTAGCCTTAATGCATCATCAAATTGAAAATCTGGGACATTCAATTTCTCCGCCATCTTCTTCACCACTTCTTTAACATCACCCCCTTCTTCTACCCCATTAATAATAATATTATTTTTTCTTCTTTCTTTCTCCCTACTCTCCTCCTCCTTTTCCAGTTTAGCAATTCGTTCTATAGGCAATGATTTTTCTACTTCCCATTTTTGTTCTTTCTGCTTTATTTCTTCTTTTAATTCCGTTATATTTTTATTGTAAACTTCCATTCTATTTTCCAACGTTGCTAATTTATCCAAAATCCTGTCCAATTTCGCCTCCATTCCTTCTGACCCTTTTCCCTCTGCTTTTCTTTCTTTCCTACTTGTTCAAAATATTGCTTTAGATCGCCGCAACTGCTCGTACGCGCCCTATTGGACATTGATTCCGCGTAAATCTGTAAATTCTATTAATTATCCACGTAACGTACTTAATGAATTTTACCCCTGCTCAAAAAATTGCCTCAAGTCCCCGCAGCTGTGTGTGCGCTCCCGCGCCGTCTGCACGAATGGATCTCAGCGCTCCGGAGTGTACCACGACGCGCCGCTCTCACGCGCCACTCCCACCAGTCGCGACCGTTTTCCTTGCGCACTCTTTACTCAGCCGGGCCTGCACACGACGTGCCCGATAATTCCAACTGCTACTTTTATTCACTCTATTGTCTTTTTTCACTTTTGCTCCCACATGACACAAAATCTGCCACACTTATAATCAATCCCCGACCCCGACTCCAATTGTCTCCGTCTTTATACCACCAAATAAATCACTCCTACACGCCGATCAACAATCACTCCAACCACTCGACCACTCGAAAGTATACTTTGAAATCATTTGTATTAAATGTTTATAGTTATAGCCGTTTTCAAAGGTAGAACATTATTTTTTAAATATTCCGAGTATTTGTCTATAAATTCAATAAGGTACCTGCCCAAAGAAAAGAGCAGGTATGGCTAACGTAAAAGGTTAATAAAAATATTATTGCGGGCAATAAATGATCTTTGTTGAATGACCACAAATCTCTCTATAATTTATTGCACCTAGGCCCGCCGATAATAATCGATTTTAGCTACATCTGGGCGACCATTCTTGTAAATACTTCTGTGCTACCCTCCCTTTAAATAGGAGTGTGCAGAACTTTGTAAAACATTTATAGAAATTAAGTTGTTTTCTATTATGTACATTTTGAGAAAAATCGCCTGATTTGTCTCATCTGAAAGGGCAGGACTGTGGAAATGAATGGCGAAATATTCGAACATTTATTTAACATACTCCATACACTTGATATTGTGTGGTAGATTTTATATAAAAAATTTAAATAATTTCTTTGTGCCTAGAAGGCATTAAAAACTAAATGAACACATTTTATTGTAAACAAAATATTGAAAGTTCTCAAAAGATTAAAATAATTTATTTGTGCCTAGAAGGCTTTAAAAACTAAATTAACAAATTTTATTGTAAATAAAATATTGACAGTTCTCATAAAATTATGTTTTTCACTCAAAATAGTATTTAGTTATAAAGAACGTCAGGATATGATTAACATTTAAGAACTAACTCAGAGTCATTTTTTGTCAATTTTTATTATATCTGTTAGAAGAAAACCCGCATTTCTCTCGAATGTCATATGGATTGATGAATATAAGTTTAGAAACTGCGGTCTATTTAATCGCCATACCGAAAATATATGAAGTGTAAACAATCTTCGGCAATATGCATATTTAGTGTTAATGTATGAGTTGGATTATTAGGAAATGAAATTTTTAGCTCATACATTTGTGATGAACATTTTACATATGAACGTTTTCTTAATTTTTAAAGAAATGGTTTCTAATTATGGGGTTGAAAGGTTCCCAAACAAAGTTATTTTAAATAACGGTGATGTACATTGACTGTTGCGCTCCCTGATTTGTCTCGTCTAGATTATTTTACAAGAAGGAATTTAAATACAAAATATATAGAGCACCGGACTCTGTTTGGAAATGAATGGCGAAATATTCGAACATTTATTGTAATTTATCAGGTAACCAAATCAGTTCCGTCAGTTTTTGATAAAAAAAATCTAAATATTTATTAAGAAACAATTATACACTATTATTCATAAAAATAATTACCATGACACTCAATGACCGTTTAGCAATGTGACACCAATTATTGTGTTCCGGTTTTGTAGAACTCTATGGATTTTGAATCAAAAAAATTGACGGCCGGCATTTAATATATCCACTCGAGTTTTGAACTGTCTATGCCTCATACAGTTGTCAACCGACAAAAAAAGGTGGTAATTACTTGGCGAAATGTCAAAATAATATGCAGGGTATGGTAACGTTTCCGAGCCAAGTTTAGACATTTTTTCCACTCTTGTATGCGGTATGCGGCCTGGCGTTATCCTGTAAGAATATCACTTTCTATTGATTGATCAAAGAAGGCAGTTTTTAGATGAGTGCTACTTGTACTCGCTGAAACTTTTCACAATACAAGTAAGCAGTGATGGTTGGTCCGTTTCCAAAAACTCGCAATGGACAATTCCCGTTGCTGTCCACCACACACACAATAACATCTTATTTGGGTGCAAGGAAGCCTTAGGAGTGTGTGGTACCGAATCAGTAGGCGACTACGATGATACGATAAAATGTTTGCCGTACAAATGGTAAGACGACTTAATTTGTTATCATTTATCAATCCATGTGGGGCCCATTTGCTTAACTTCTACGTCTTTCCCAGTTGATAAGGGTGCAAGCGAATATCTTCATCACTCATATTGAACTTTTATGCAAGCACATTGTCCTGAAATTTGCCTCCACAACCTGTCGAAGATCCTCGTTGTTAATGATCTTCGGTCTCCCAGAGAGTGCCGCATCGATTAAGCTAAAATCTCCGGAAGAAAATTTCTTGAACCACTTCTGTGCTATTTGATCACTTTGCGGCATCATCCGGTTATGATGCATTCGAAAATCCGGTTATGATGCATTCGAATTTTCGAATGCATCATAACCGGATGATGCCGCAAAGTGATCAAATAGCACAGAAGTGGTTCAAGAAATGTTCTTCCGGAGATTTTAGCTTGATCGATGCGGCACTCTCTGGGAGACCGAAGATCATTAACAACGAGGATCTTAATAATATGTAAGCCATTTGCGGTACATATTATTGGCGAAGCTACTGCCGCATTTTTACAAAGTTTGTACTCATAGAGTAAACAAGGTATTCCATTTCCTGTAAATCCGCAAGTACAACAAAAAGTTATCACTAGACAGCGAATTTATAGGTATTATGCTTATGCATAATTTGGCACGAAGAATTTTTTGCTTTTTCTGCCTTTTTGTCCTTTTGTGCTTATTTTTAATCTTATGGCCTATTTTAGATTATTATGCTTATTTAGAGCATATTCTTAAAGTTTTGAGAAATATATATATATATATATATATATATATATATATTGTCAATTTGAAAACAAGCCAGCCACAATATCTTTGGAACCGTAACAGTTAGAGAAAATTTTCCAAAACCGTTCCTAGGATATGGAGGGGAAACCATTTTGATCCACATAATAATCTTCTGCAACCAACCCCTCAGGCTGTAGCCACCCTTGCCCATACCAACTAAAATTTGTATTGTTGCATAAAAAATATAAAAAAAAAATTATTAAATTATTAAATTATAGTATGCTCAAAATGATTTCCATTATTCTCGAGACAATAATAAAGTCTATTCTCAAATTCCTGTCGTACATTTTAGAAGGTGTGTCTTGGAATAGCTCGACACTCTTGTATTATTCGTTGTCGCAGATCTGCGATAGACTCGGGCTGAATTTTATAGAGCACAGATTTTAAGTGGCCCCATAAGAAGAAGTCTAATGGGGTCAAATCTGAAGATCTAGGTGGCCATTCAATTGGCTCTCTTCTACCAATCCATTGTTCCCAAAAGTGTGGCTTAGCCCTACTACATAGTGCTCCGTCTTGTTGAAAATGTAATAAATTGTTATTCAAGATTAGTTAATCATTTTCATCTCTTTGATTTTCTAATTCATGAACTATAAGGGGCTGTATTAATTGATCTAACATTTCATAGTGCAGTTGACAATTTAAATTTTGATCAATAAATATGGGGCCAATAATGGAATCTCCAGGAATACCTGCCCAGGCATTAATTTTTTCGGGATACTGCGTGTGGACTTCTCTAATAAGATGAGGATTGTCACCACTCCAATATCGACAATTTTGTTTATTTACATTGCCATTAAGATAAAAAGTACATTCGTCGCTAAAACAAATGTTTTTCACTAAGTCAGGCTTAGCTATAATTTTATGAGTCATCATTTCGCGAAACTCAATTCGTCTGTCTGGATCATCATCTCCAAGTTCTTGCGTAATATGCATTTTATAGGGATGAAAGTTGTGTTTTTCAAGACTTTGCGAATGGATTCATGACTCATTCCTGTTAATCGAGACATACAACGAAGTGATAAAGTAGGGTCCATAGCAATTTGGCCCAGGACTTCAATTTGAGCCGTTTCATTTAGGAGTCGAGGTTGATCTCTTTACTTGTTGATAACCGATCCTGTTTGTTCAAATTTTAAAACTAGATCTAGGACATACTGATGACGTACATTTTTTTCAGGATGTAATTCATTGAATGAAATTGTAGTTTAGCACAACGGTTTTTAGAACGACAAATAAAAATAATTTCAACACGTTCGGCGATTATGTAAACCATTTTATAAAAATTAATAACAAGTTTAAGGTATGGCAGTATCACATATTGTGTTTATTTGAATTAAGTTAATGAAAGATTTATTTTTATTTCATTTTTTGTCAACTTTTTTTTTATATTGCGGACAGGTGCAAATTATTTAGTTAATAAATGTATTCCATTGAACTAAGTTTTGTTATTATTTTAATATTGTTGTTGGAGTTGTCCATATAATAATAAAACAATAGATAACTCTGATAAATATTGGGTATTATTGTGTTTATCTGTGTTCTTTCATTTGTAATTTGTAAAAATAAATTTTTATAATACCTAATTTGACAATAATTTTAAAATCAAATAAATTGATTTAATTTATTTTTGTATTTTTTATGTAACAATAAAAATTTTAGTTGGTACCAATGATTAGCATTTTGAAAGACCTTTCTAAGGATATATCACAAGTAGCGTCGTGCTATTTAAAAAAAATACAAGGGTGGCTACAGCCTAAGGGGTTGGTTGCAGAAGATTGTTATGTGGGTCAAAATGGTTCCCTCTCCATATCCTAGAAACGGTTTTGAAAAATGTTCTCTAACTGTTACGGCTCCAAAGATATAGATTATTTTGTAAAAATTAAGGATTTTTTTATTTTTATATTAAATAATTCATCCAGCTATAATAGCTAAATTAAAAATGCGAATGTGGAAAGAAGCTTTTCCGCCTTCAAAAATTTATTGAGCGATAGAAGTCATAACTTTACAATCAAACATTTACAATAAAATTGTTATTTTGAAATTTAAAAAAAACGTTTATTTTTACATACTCCTACATAATATAACACGTAAAGAAAATATGTTTTTTTACTTTTATTCTGTTACTTGTAGAATTTCTATGTAAAAAATATTGATAAACATATTAAATAAAAAAATGTTATAGTTTATTTATGTATATTTTCTCATTTAATGAGTTTTAAATGCTTTTTTTCTGTTTTAATGCTTTTTTTAAGTGTTTTTTTTTTTCATATTTTTCAAGCTTTATTATCCGCTCCTTATTTATCACCAAAGTCCAAATTATTTTTAGTATAAACTAGTAATGGTCAAGATCTATCAAAAAAGATCGAGCCGCTCGATCTCTTTGAACGGCTCGATCTTTTCGATAAGCTCGATCGGCTCGATCAGCTCGATCTTTTCGATCGGCTCGACCCCGTCGATCTTCTCCATCATTTCAGACCGCTCGATCTTTTTGATCGGCTCGATATTTTCAATCGGCTCGATCATTTCGGACTCATTGATCGGCTCGAGTAGTTTGGTCTTTTCGAGTGGATCGATCGGCTTAGGAGTGATCGATCATTAAACAATCACACTATTTTTGAATTATTCTGTTTTACAGAGACAGCCTTTATTAAAAAAAAATATTCAGAAAAAAACAGGGGAAAATACATTTTTCTCTTCCTCTTTTTAAAAGACAAGTAAAGAAAGTAATAATATTGGGTACGTTTTTTTATGGAGATACTAGATGTATAGATTTATGACCTGTTTATGTTGGTTTACCACAAAACTAGTGTATGATTTCAAGCCGGCTCTTCAGGGCTGCGCTTTTGTTGTTAGGCCGACGCGGACGTTTGGAGTACGTCGCGCATCTCTTTAATTCTTTGTTTATATTATTCGATTCTAAGTTATTAGTTTATCAGCGAAGAGTTTATTTTATCATTATTTATGTACCACTTACACAAGTATCCAAACATCTTAGCATTGTGATTCTATAATAGGATAGAAAATAATACATTTTGCTGCACTAATCTTTACACTAAAAATGATGACGCTTAAACTGTTTTACACTTAAAATTAGAAACGTGCTCTGCCGAGAAAAAGTGCTAGACCAAGAAATTATGAAATGATATTTATTTAGGTTTTTAATTCCGTCGACATTATTTTCTTATAAAATAAACATAAAGCCCATTAAGTATCTAAATTAAATACGTGCTTTCTTTCTTTTTTTTATAAACTATTTCGATTGGAATTAAAACAGTAAATGTATACTTATTTATCTCAGTCAGTAACTCGTCCTCTAGGAACTCGGGCATACATAGTTGCGATAAAATCTTCACTTTTCGTGTATTTAATTGTAATCTAGTGGTTTATAATAAAAAAATAATGAGCCGTACGTGCATCGTTCGTCGGTATGCGACTTTTTCAAAAAAACATAATACAAAATTCTACGAAAGATTTTTTAATCAATTCAGTAAACATACAGGGTGTCTACGATAAACCGTTCGTTAAAAGTTTATCGGGTTGCCGTTGCACTAAAAATTTGAAAAAAATCCTTGTCATATGGTTGAATCAGTTCTCCTCGTGTAAAATATTTTCAACTTTATATCACTTCCGGTTCCACCGGAAGTAGCACCAAGTTTGTTATTTTAAATGGAACACCCTATATATAAGTAATATTTTGGGTTCCTCGTTTAAATTGCAACCTATTTTATTCGAACATATGTACACTTATCTCTTATAGTTTTCAAGCAAAAAAAATATTTCTAAAAAATTGACCTCTAAAAGGCATCTTGAAATCTGTCTGTAACTTCTCTTAAGAGTAAGATAAAAATATGATTTATATCTCTACTTGTACCTAGAGGATGCCTCTATGAGTGTATTAATTGGAAGCTGTCAATTTTGACAATAAGTGTTCTTAAAATATCAATATCGAAGTGCCCTCTTCAATATCTCGTAATTCATTTTTTAAAATAGAATGCCCCATTTTTATAACGTGGTACGATTGGGGGGAAGATTTCCTACAAAAATGTATTAACAACTATACTTCTAAAGCAAGTGGTTTTCGAATTATTTCGAAGATTCGTTTTTCGTCGCATTTATGCAGGGAATAATGCGCGCATAAGTCGCAACTGAATTTTAGTAGGCAAGTCGTAATGCTTTTGTTTTGTCGCTTATGTAATGCGAAATGTCAAAAGATAAAAACAATTAGTACAAAGTTATACAGAAATCAACAAAATGAATAAATACACCCATCAACAAATTATCAATTTATTCTTTATACATGGCAACTGCGATAGAATTGGTACTCGAACACATAGAATATTTAATGAAACTTATCCACATTTGCCGCTGATGAATGATACAAGATTTAGAAGATTGGAATCAAATTTTGTTCAATTGGCAGTTGCCATGTATAAAGAATAAATTGATAATTTGTTGATTTGAGTAATTATTCATTTTGTTGATTTCTGTAAAACTTAGTACTAATTCTTTTTATTATTTGACATTTTCCAATACACTCGCGACAAAACAAAAGCATACTACTGGCCTACTAAAATTCAATTGCGACTTATGCGCGCATTATTCCCTGCATAAATGCGACGAAAAACGAATTTTCGAAATAATTCGAAAACTACTTGCTTTAGGAGTAATGTTTTATAATACTTTTTTGTAAGAAATTTTCCCCCCAATCGTACCATGTTATAAAAATTGGGTCATTCCATTTATAAAAATTGAGTTACTAGATATTGAAGAGGGCACTTAGATATTGACATTTTAAGAACACTTATTGTGAACATTGACAGTTTTCAATTAATTCACTCATAGAGGCATCCTCTAGGTACAAGTAGAGATATAAATCATATTTTTATCTTATTCTTAAGAAAAGTTACAGACAGATTTAAAAATGCCTTTTAGAGGTCAGAATTTTAGAAATATTTTATTTTCTTGAAAACTATAAGAGATAAGTGTACATATGTTCGAATAAAATATGTTGCAATTTAAACGAGGAACCCAAAAAATTACTAATATATAGGGTGTTTCATTTAAAATAATAAACTTGGTGCTACTTCCGGTGAAACTGGAAGTGATATAAAGTTGAAAATATTTCACATAAGGAGAACTGATTCAACCATATGACAAGGATTTTATTCAAATTTTTAGTGCAACGGCAACCCCATGAACTTTTAACGAACGGTTTAGCGTAGACACCCTGTATAAATATTCTATTTCATATTTCACATATCAATAACTCATCTTTAGAATAATGATCACATTTATATTTTTATCCAAATTTAGATTTTATTCAGTATACTCAATCATTACATTTATCCGTTCGTTCCAGTCACACACGATTTACTCATTATTATAAATTAAGCAATTTAGAATGTAAATATTGTATTGTAGCTGGTCCGAGAAATTGGAGTCTGCAATTTATTTATTAATTCTTTTTTTTTCGTATTTCTACGATTCTAAAATAACAAATTCAAAATTAATTAATTTAATTTAATTTAATTTTATAATTATAATTAGATCGAAAAGCATAATTTAAATGTATTATATTAATTCACCGAGTCATTAAGGGGCGAGTATTTAAATAACAAGTTTTAATTTGTGGTGATGATTAAATTAGATCAACTGCTCGATCTTTGCAATTGATCGATCCGCTCGATCGGCTTGATCTTTGCTACCGGCTCGATCTTTCCGAACGGCTCGATCTTTGCTACCGGCTCGATCTTTCCGAACGGCTCGATCACTTTAATCAGCTCGATCTTTGCGAGCAGCTTGAATTTTTTGATGAGATCGATCGATTGATCTGCTCGATACTTCAACTGATCGATCATTGATTGATCGATCTTTGAGATACTCGATCTTGCCCATCACTAGTATAAACGTACCAAATTTCAAATTGATATCTCAAATAATAATAAAAAATGACGGCTGAGCCTGTTTTCTATTATATTCAGTATACCTATAAGATAAATTAGCACCCTAGAGTGACCAATCGCGTTGCACCGCCCGCTCCCCTAAGAAAACATTCTGACTATACGATTGGTTGGTTACTGATATACATTTGGCTAAATAGTGAAACAAGTTCATTTCTCGTTTATTGTGCAATTTTAGTTTATTTTGTGAGTTAAATTTAATTTATAAAATATGGGGCTCGAATATTCAAAAACAAAAAAACCTAATAAACTCTAAAAGTGTAGGAACAATACGATCAAGAGAAAACATATTTTGAATCAGTTAGTGAATTCTACCGAGTACGTGCCAGAGGATCTACACTTTGAATACTTTAATACGTAAACATTATTTATTATCAGTGCTAGTAGTTATATGATATATTTAGATTGTTTTTTAAATACTTCTGATATACGTTTTTTAAGTTAAGTTTTTATGTTAATGTATCAGTGTATTACTTGAATTCATCTTAACATTTTCTACTAATCTTCATGCTCATGAAAAGCAAATGTTCGTTTGTATTAATTAATTTTTGTGCGGTGCAAAAAAGCAATACTCCCAGTTCGCTAAAAGTTCTCAAACTGATGAATGTTGTTGGGCACACATGTAACTAACTTTAATAAAGCTGTTTTATTGTAGGTATTGTATTGAATTTGGCTCTTAAGAGATAATCTAGTTAACTTTAACTTTAACCAGTTACGTAGTTTGAATATGTAATTTTCTTTTAAAAAATCACACTTTTGAGTCAAATAATGTTATTATCATAATCATTACCCATTACCCAAGGTGCAAACCATCAACTCATTCTTATTAGAAAAACATTTTCTGACATTTGTCGGACTAGCGAGTCAAAACAAAATCACCAAACGTCATCAGTATCCAGGGCTAACGCGATAATACAAAATATATTAAAATTTTTACAAAATCGCAAATTTCTCAAAAACTGTTGAAAGGATATAGCAACAACCCGGTATCAATAAAAAGGAAATTTAATTTCGCATCAGATAAAGTGTCACAAGATAGATGGCTCTATTTAAAAAATGAAGTTATGCATGTTTGAAGTACTGAAGAATACCGTCGAGGGTCTTGGTTCAATTTAGAAAATCTGACTAATTTCAAAAACTTAAACAAATACGACATTTCTTCCCGTATCCAAAATCGTGAGCCGCATAACTCTGACTTACTTCGTTTTGAAGATATTGTTAATGGCGTCGAGCTCTGAAATCGTCACATTTATCAAAAAAAATTAAATAACTCGATAACGGTTTAACTGAGACCCAATGTTGTGTGAATAAACTCATGTATATTTTTAACAAGTAATCCAAAAATGTAAAAATATATAGGGTGTTCTATTTAAAATAAGGAAGTTGGTGTTTACTTCCGGTATAACCGCAGAGCCGCCATATTTAGCAATAATTTTGGGTTATGAAAAACTTGATTATGAACAACTTTTATTTGAAACTTTTTTTGCTTTTTTCAACGATACGCCCACTATAGACCGGTTTCCGCATAGTGACTCACCCTGTATATTATTCTGATCTTATTAATTTTATTCATTGTTGTCCTTTATTTTATTCTAATTTTTGTTACAATGTATTAGTAAGTACTTAATAGTGGAAGTGCAGAGTGGACATTTCTAAGATAACGCGCTGGCGCCCGATCTCGCACCTACGCTTTATTCCAGACGGCGCGCAACGATGACATCATTTTGCTGATACATCTTTTCGTTCCTGAATTGTATTTACGAAAATTAATCAAGAGTTTGTATAATAAGCTTAGCCTGAACAGACGTTCAGCTCACGCCATAATTTTGTAATTAGTATTAACCGTTTAATGTAACTTCATTTCTCTAAATAAATTTTATTATTCTTTTAAAATAGAATAAATAGTTTTTTAAAACATTATTTTACACGTGCGAGGTGTAAAATTGGCGCAGTCGTTCGGATTCGTGAGTTTTTCGGAAAAGTGAAATAATTCTTCAAAAACTTAATCACGAAAACAACCTACGAAGAGAAAAAATTGTGAAGTTTACAAATAACCAAATAAATTGAACTATTGATCCAGGGGCCCCTTTCCTGGTCAATATTCAAGTACAAAATTAAGAAGAAGACGCCCAGCGGCACCTTTCCTGGCCAACGAGTAAACAGAACCAAACTACATCATTACATCGATTTGTGGAATTCCTCACTTCCGAGTTCATCGCCCAGCGACACCTTTCCTGGTCGACGAGATCTTCAATGAAGCTGATATCCATCGCGGCAATCGCTCTGTGAGTTGTTTTATTGTGTTATCTTTTTTATTGCTACATATTTAATTCCAGCAAAATCTTCACTTAATACAAAAATGGCTAAATTTAACGAATATGACGGTGATCAATCTTCTCTTAACGATTTTATAGAGGCGTGTAATTTTGTAATTGAAAATATAAATGAAGAACAAAATCATGCATTAATTGTTATAATAAAGAGTAAACTAGTAAAAAAAGCGAAAAGATTTATTTCATCTAGGAATTTACAAAATTGTGACGATATAAAACATTTACTTATTGGTCATTACGGTGATTGTAGAGACACTGAGGGTCTTTTGAGGGATTTATCGTCTTTCTTTCAGAAATCTAATGAAACACTCTGTTCATTTGTACAACGTATCGAGGATTTATTGACTAAAATTTAAAGTTCAGTCCCATTAGACGAAGATTTGAATGTTATCGAGAAAGCTGCTTTAAATAAATCTTATGAAAAAATTGCTCTTTCTTAGCAGGATTAAGATATCCTCTAGGTCGCAGAAACCAGAAAATTTAGATGAAGCTGAACAATATCTTATCGAAGAGGAAAATATTGCCAATCTCCGAAATTTCAAAATTTCGAAACCAAATTCAAAACCATTCAAAATAACAGAATTTTCCCGAGAGAAAATTATGGCTCACAAAATATTAATAATGGCAATTATGTAACTAATCGTACACACAATTTTAATAAGATTAACTGTAACTATTGTAAAAAACCTGGCCATACTATAGAAACTTGTTATTCACGAAGAAATTTTAATTCTAATAATAATAGACCAACGCGAAAATCCTCAATTTATTCAAAATAGAAATATGAACCATTTAAACTGCGAGGAGGAGCAAAATGTGGCGGGTGCAACTGCTTCTCAACTTACCAGCCCGAAAATTAAAGAAAGAATTTACAATATTTAACACCTTAAGTGAAAACCCAAATAAATTGCTATATTTAAAAAATACCCATGATGAAACTTTTTTAATTGATACTGAATCACCAATTTCCCTTATAAAATTTGATTTTGCAAGAAAATATAATTATAAATTAAATGACGAAAATATTATTGTTAATGGAGTAAATTGTAATGAAAAAACTATAATTACTAGTAGTGTAAATCATCATATATTTCCTAACAAATACCATACATTTTATCTGTTAAAATTTGATTTTAATTTTGATGGATTGGCGACCCGTGTCGACGGATGAAGGGGTCCTGGTGAAGAGAAGAAGCGTCACCTGCGGGGATGTGAAATCAACACACCACCTTGGCCTGGATTTCGTCTAGACGGGCGGTTGGAGCGACTCGACTCCAACCAATCGGCTGTGTCGTCCCGTCAGAGGGCCGGCGGGGTAGACCCTGAGGAGTGGCAGGCGCGCAAAGGGGCTATGTCGTGGGCCTTCGGTTGGTTGCCGGAGGTCTGTGGCCTGGATCCCTCTCATGTTGCAGGCCGCTTCTTGGGGACTATATCGGACCGGCAATCCTGGGTGTCAAGTTGACACTCCCCTTGTGGACTCCGGAAAGATGAAGTTTAGATCACCTGATATAGACAAAGCCAGAAAAACCATAACAGGAGTGGACGAGCCACTTGGTTCGCCACTTAAATTGATGCAATTGGTAAAAAGTACCACTACGAGAGCTGTGGCTCTGCCATTGGGCACGCCGCTGTCTCTAGTAGGCAGATCCTCGGGTTTACCAGCAAGTGGTCAACCTGCGGCTGGTCCCTCAGGATCACCACAGGATGACCTGGCTGATTTCACGATTTCACCCCTGTTGTTCCCAAGAGGAAAAGGAGCCGCATTTGCGGAGCAGAGGTCAAGCCTCTGAAAAATCCTAAGCAGGCGAAGCCCAGGCTGGGTAAAACCACCTAGGGCAAACCGATCCCTGACAAGCAAGGAAGGGAACCCAAAAATCAGGGCACCAAGAGGTTGCTTTCCACCACCTCCTCTGAGCCAACCCCGAAACGCCACCAAAGCCAACGGGTGGGGGCTACAGCGACAGGAAAAGGAGAGTACCTCTGGTATCCTACAAGGATGCGGCGGAAAGTCACCTCAGGCTGGTGATAACGAATGGATCCAACCCCTTTGGCAAGCTCTTACAGGAAAGGGCCACCTTAATTAGGCAGGCGCTTTTCAGTGTTCTTGACTCGGTGCTGTTGGGCTCACCAACCGCCACATTTAATTCTCCGCCGAGATTCAGGGCCTGGTCCTACGCGAGTGAATTTATAAAAGTTCCGATAGTAGCAGATGCCACTCCAACACAGACTGAAATCTATGCGATTTTAGAAAGCGCCAAAGTAATAATAGACAAGAAAATATAACGCTGAACGAGGCAGCAGCACTCAACCGCATAACATTGACGGACAAAAGGACACAGCAACAGCGAGGACAACAACAAAGCAGATGATCTAGCTCGTAGAGCATTCAAAATGACTACAAATCAAGCGATATAGGGCTATCCCTTCGGTCCTTAGCCAATCACATGCTAGAGTTTAACTCTGCAAAACACAGGGAAAGGTGGAAGAACCTCACAACATGAAGTCAAACGAAGACATACTTGTCAGCACCTGACTACCAAAAAACAAAGAAGTTTCTAAAACTCACAAAACAGAAACTTCTTACTCTAACCAGCTACATTACTGGACACTACAACTTCCAGCATCATCTCGCCAAAATGGGAATTGCCACCGATGACGAGAATGCAATGAAGAGGAAGAAAGAGCAAGACACATACTTCACGAGTGTCTAACGCTGTCAAAGATAAGGATGGTACTAAGAGAAGAAACCCCAAATCGTGGAGAACCCGGATAGCAATGGTCACCCGCACAAATTCTGGCAATTGCCGACAGTGCGGAGTATGTCTAACCACTTAAGCCGCATTAGACCCACTCCGCACTGTCAGTAATTGCCAGAATTTGTGCGGGTGTCTATTGACATCCGGGTCCTTCACGATTTGGGGTCTCTTCTCTTAGTACCTTCCTTATCTTTGATAGCACTGGAAACTCGTGAAGTATGTATCTAGCTGTTTCTTCTTCTTCATTACATTCTCGATAAAGGTCATCGGTGGCGATTCTCATTTTGGCGAGATGATGCTGGAATCATAATTGTTAAGGATAGAGGGATGTTTGGCGGAAGGGCAGCGTCAGCCGGTGGGGCTAACAATCCCTAATCCTTAACAACTATGGTTAGGCACGAAAAAAACTCGCATTTACAGTATAAATTACGTGTAAGCAGTTCGACTTTTCCTTTTTTGTTATATTCATTGTGGTCACTAAACAACTTCTACATGTGTTGTTTAGTGAGCACAATGTATATAACAAAAAAGAAAAATTCGAAATTCCGAACCATTTTAACTATTTTAATAAGCTTAACAAGTTTTACATCAATTCAGCTACTACAAATAAACAGTGCTCAGAAGAACTCGTATTCGAAGAAATAAATGAAATTGACATATTCAAATGTATTTGTAAGCTGTAGGACATGACGGAATCGACATAAAATTTGTGAAGTCTATTACCATTTATTAAATACATTGTACATTTTTGTTTACTAAATTCTGTATATCCAGAAGACTGGAAACTTGCACACATTCTACCACTGCCTAAAGTGAATATTCCTACACATTTTAAGGATCTACGACCCATCAGCATATTACCGGCTTTGTCAAAGGTAAGCAAAAAAGTGATGCACCCACAACTACAATCAGTTGTTGATAAACACGAAACCAATTACGAATCTGCTTATAGAAGTAGACATTATTAGCAATTACCCAATCTGATTATAGAAGTGGACATTATTAGCGAAACTGACAAGGACAATATAACAGTGTTAATATTACTTGATTTCTCAAACGCTTTTAACACAATCAACCATAACACAATGTAAGGAATACTTAATTACATTGGCTTGAATTCATCAGTTGTACTGTTACTTAAAATGCTATTAAACTATATGCCATTATTAGTAATGCAGCGATCGGTCATTGGAACTTCGTTGCATATTATATATACATCGGTATTGCTAAATTGTTTAGCTTTCTGTCATTGCCAATACTATGCTCACGATACGCAGTTATATTGTTCCTTCAAAAAAGATAATGTTATTTCGGCTTGTCCCAATCTAAATAGAGATTTGCAAAATGTCTATAAAGTGTCACAACCATTAACCAACCAACAAATTAAGTGCCATTATTTTTGGAAGAAAAAGAACGAGGGAACATGCAATGCACTATTTAAAAAACAAAAATAATCAGAAAATGCAAAATAGTGCTTTCGCTGCATTTGTTGCATACGCAGTAGAAATCCTGTAACTAGCAAAAGAAAGGAATTAGGTTGGATAGACATGATACAAACTAGACAAATACACCAAGCACTATTATTTAGAAACATTCTGAGCAGTAAGTGCCTTCAATATTTATATAAAAAGATCAGGTACCGAGGGGATGTACACAATATAAACGTAGGCGGCACTCTAACTGCTTCGATACATAGAACTGCATTATTTACCCGTTCTTTTTTATCCCAAATAGCTAAAATTGTAACCAAATACACTGGTAATCATTTAGGAATAAGCAAACAAACATTTATTGACTTATATAAAACTTATATTTGATTTCAGTTACTTTATAGATTTAGATTAATTTTAAAAGTAGATCATAACCTATTCCACCTGATGAGTGTAAATTATTTTTGTTTACGACAATTTTAATATTAATATTATTTAATTGTGTGGGCGCATTTAACACTCAAGCACATTAAACACGGGATTGTACGAAGTAACGCGTTTGTAAACAGAAACCAATCCTAAATAGCTTTAACAATTGTGCTTCTATCCGTCGCGAGTGTTTTTTAAAGCGAAACAAACGTTAACACCGTAAAAACTCCATCCAAATGGAAGAGTTCGTTTTTTTGGCAAAGAGCGTGTTTCTATGTAGCTTAGGCGAAAGGCTAGACTGTGTGAGCATTATTAATTGTTGAACGATTGATTATATTTTAAAGTGGAATTAACCCTATTACACATTCAAATCATAATAACGCAATCTGTCATCATTTATCTGTCAAATTATTATGAAACAAAACCGACCATTAAGGCTGACGCGTATTTGATAAATATATATAATATATGTTGTGATATATTGTTATTGTCGTGAACAAACTATAGTGTATAACTCGCATAAAATGGCTATTAATCACTTGAACGACTTGCTCCACTCGCATTCGGCTCGTTCCGCAAACCTCGTTCTCGTGATTATATGCTCGTTGTACAATATACTATTTTTGTATTTAGGTTAAGTTGAAAAACAGCTGATATATTTTTATATATGCAAGCTGAACTTCGTCATATTTCTGCATACATATTGATTTCAATTGTTAAACCATGTTAAGAATACCCATTTTGTTTTTTTTTGTATGTATTGTTTGAAATAAAAGACATTTATTATTATTATTATTTCAAGTTTCAGGTGCATAAAATCATTACCTTTATAATATAAAGTTATGTTCGCATATACAAGGTGTTGGATCCTAAATGCCATACAACTTTATTATTTTAAATTGGACACCCCATATTACTCTCGTGGTTTTTCGCGTTTTTTGAAACCTTAGGCCCAATGGTCGAACTAAAAATTACTGATCAGATTTTGCAATAGTTTTTCCTCAATCAGCATGTGAATATTCAACTTTTTCGCACTATTACAATTTGATACGCCTTTTCGACCCACCCTAGTATATATGTATTTATTGTCAGATTCTCTTTAAAATGATGTACGACAAGTACCATTACACATACAAAATTATTCTCAATATTTTAAAATAACAACTCGTGCAGTACTTTTTATTATTGTTTACTTGTCTCACCTATACTTACGGTGAGACAATTAATTATTAATTATAATAATATTTATAATAGACAACATTATAAGTTGCTAGTGATATGAACAAATTTGACAAGTATTAACAATAATTGAAACGATAGCACTTGACTATTATAGTCTGATAGCATGCATAAATTGAATGCAAAGTAGTTTTTGTGCTTATCTGATTATCGACCAAGGTATTTCTAAACAAAAATGACATTTTTTTTGAAATATCATACATACATCACGTTGCGTATGATAAATTTAATATTTAAATTTTTTATTCTATATTTCAGTAGATGTATATAATCTCACCATTAAAAATTCAGCAACCATGTTTACAAAATATTTTATTTCAGGAAATTTTGCAATTGGTGATTATGTAACCGAGGAAGGAATTACAAAACTACGCCTAATGGATGAAGATATATATTTTGAGTATTGTGTTTTTATGGTTAAAAAGAGTTCAATATGGCTAGATCAACTTGATTCGTTTATGTTATTAATTGCTCAAAGTGGTTTACAAACATTTTGGGAAATGCAGGTAAAGTAATATTCAAACGGCTTTTTATAGAAATTAACTTGGTTAATAAAATGAGGATTTGCCGGCGAATAGCGAAGTGTGTAAATATTATTTTAAAGTGAAATTTAAAACACATAATAATACACTCTGTTTCAAGACGCATCATAGGGAATTCCCATGAAAGTTTCAGTCTTAGCTTTTTACTTGAATTATTTTACTTAAATGATAAGAATAAAGTTAACATTATTCCATTATTTACTAAAAATGTTTTAGAGGCGTTTAGATGTTTTGTTCGTTTTCTCTTTAGTTTTATTTGAACGTTTTTATAGCTTAAAAACTATGAACGAAATTTAGCAAATAGAATCCTCAAAATACTAGTTTTATGAAAATAATAAAAATTGATTAATTATTACAGATGAAAACTTATATTTTTACATAGAAATTTTCTATAATGCACCTCGTTACATACGGTACAAGAATCATATTAATACATCACAAGATTATAAAAGTAAAGAAGTTATGATTGTTTCATGAAAATATAGAGTAGTATAATATAAAACTTAGTATAATTTTTCTATTGACTATTTGAATTGGAATACCACATACTATCTTGATGTTTATTCGTTCATATTTTTTTGTGAATCAAAATCAAAAAACTAAAAACTGTTATTAAAAAAACCAAGTATAAGAATGTCAGTGTTGACAAGCTTAATTATTAGCACTCTATTTGATTTAAATTATTCATGATTTTAGTTGTTTTGCGAAATTGCATGTGAAACAAGGAACGGTTCTTAAATGTGTCATCATTGTTGTAGCCAAATTTTGTGTTCAAATATAAATAATTTTCAGATAACTATATACTTTTTTATTTATTTTAATTAGATAAAACTACATTTGCCCTCTATACAAAAGGACCTTGGTTTTTTTAAATAACATGAATAAAAAATATATTAAAAACATTAAAATCCTGACGGGTGTGAAGTTACCAATAGATTCCGTCAATAGATCATAAAAAAATAAAAAAACAATATATTTGATATTTTTCTCCACAGGCCTACTCATTGTACTCCATTCTAGATGATAACATTGATAAACCCGGTTTACTACCCCTTTCTACCCCTATACCTCCCCTAATTCCGTTTGATTATCAATTTTCATTATGTGCTCCTCAAAATATTCAAGTTATTTTTATATACACATGTTCCCCATACTTCTATTAATCAATTAGAAAAGAAAAAATTTTCACACCGCACCCCCGTAACCCCCCAAAAAATAAAAATGCATACTGGATTAATAACTATTTTTCGCCATTAAATTTTCCAAATATTAAAACTGTTTATGTACACACGTATTGCTTGCCTATGTTTCAACAAATATAAAATAAAAAACAAACTACCCCCACCCCCATATGATCTTTTTTTTTTCGAAAAATTATTTATTTGCGGTAATTGCTCCTCTCGTTATTGAAAATATTTACTCACAGGCGTTATCTTCATACTTCAATTGTTCATTTATGATAAAAATATTATTTACACCGTAGCTCCCCCACCCCTTAAATATGCGAATTTGAAAAATGACTGGATTTTTCATGACAAATAATTAGATTTCAGTAATTGCTCCTCCAAATTATAAAAATATTTTTACACAGGCGTGTTCAGCATACTTTCTTTATTCAGATTCTACAGTCAAATTATTCACACCGAACTTCCCCCGCCCCTAAATAATTGCGAATATAACACGTGATCATCTCTCGATGTTTATGATAAATCATTAGTTTTCACACCAATCAAATTTTTCACACCGAACTTCCCCCACCCCTAAATAATTGCGAATATAACACATGATATGTTTTAGATTTTTTATGATAAATAATTAGTTTTTAGTAATTGCTCCTCCGAAATTTAAAAATATTTTTGCACAGGCGTGTTCCCCATACTTCATTTATTCAGATTCAACAATAAAATTTTTCACACCGAACTTCCCCCACCCCCAAATAATTGCGAATATAACACATGATATGTTTTCGATTTTTTATGATAAATAATTAGTTTTGAGTAATTGCTCCTCCGAAATTTTAAAATATTTTTGCACAGACGTGTTCCCCATACTTCATTTATTCAGATTCAACAATCAAATTTTTAACACCGAACTTCCCCCACCCCCAAATAATTGCGAATATAACACATGATATGTTTTCGATTTTTTATGATAAATAATTAGTTTTTAGTAATTGCTCCTCCGAAATTTTAAAATATTTTTGCACAGGCGTGTTCCCCGTACTTCATTTATTCAGATTCAACAATAAAATTTTTCACACCGAACTTCCTCCACCCCCAAATAATTGCGAATATAACACATGATATGTTTTCGATTATTTATGATAAATAATTAGTTTTGGGTAATTGCTCTTCCGAAATTTTAAAATATTTTTGCACAGGCGTGTTCCCCATACTTCATTTATTCGGATTCAACAATCAAATTTTTCACACCGAACTTCCCCCACCCCCAAATAATTGCGAATATAACACATGATATGTTTTCGATTATTTATGATAAATAATTAGTTTTGGGTAATTGCTCTTCCGAAATTTTAAAATATTTTTGCACAGGCGTGTTCCCCATACTTCATTTATTCAGATTCAACAATCAAATTTTTCACACCGAACTTCCTCCACCCCCAAATAATTGCGAATATAACACATGATATGTTTTCGATTATTTATGATAAATAATTAGTTTTGGGTAATTGCTCTTCCGAAATTTTAAAATATTTTTGCACAGGCGTGTTCCCCATACTTCATTTATTCAGATTCAACAATCAAATTTTTCACACCGAACTTCCCCCACCCCCAAATAATTGCGAATATAACACATGATATGTTTTCGATTATTTATGATAAATAATTAGTTTTGAGTAATTGCTCCTCCAAAATTTTAAAATATTTTTGCACAGGCGTGTTCCTCATACTTCATTTATTCAGATTCAACAATCAAATTTTTCACACCGAACTTCCCCCACCCCCAAATAATTGCGAATATAACACATGATATGTTTTCGATTATTTATGATAAATAATTAGTTTTGAGTAATTGCTCCTCCGAAATTTTAAAATATTTTTGCACAGGCGTGTTCCCCATACTTCATTTATTCAGATTCAACAATTAAATTTTTCACACCGAACTTCCCCCACCCCCAAATAATTGCGAATATAACACATGATATGTTTTCGATTATTTATGATAAATAATTAGTTTTGAGTAATTGCTCCTCCGAAATTTTAAAATATTTTTACACAGGCGTGTTCCCCATACTTCATTTATTCAGATTCAACAATTAAATTTTTCACACCGAACTTCCCCCACCCCCAAATAATTGCGAATATAACACATGATATGTTTTCGATTATTTATGATAAATAATTAGTTTTGAGTAATTGCTCCTCCGAAATTTTAAAATATTTTTACACAGGCGTGTTCCCCATACTTCATTTATTCAGATTCAACAATTAAATTTTTCACACCGAACTTCCCCCACCCCCAAATAATTGCGAATATAACACATGATATGTTTTCGATTATTTATGATAAATAATTAGTTTTGAGTAATTGCTCCTCCGAAATTTTAAAATATTTTTACACAGGCGTGTTCCCCATACTTCATTTATTCAGATTCAACAATTAAATTTTTCACACCGAACTTCCCCCACCCCTAAATAATTGCGAATATAACACATGATATGTTTTCGATTATTTATGATAAATAATTAGTTTTGAGTAATTGCTCCTCCGAAATTTTAAAATATTTTTACACAGGCGTGTTCCCCATACTTCATTTATTCAGATTCAACAATTAAATTTTTCACACCGAACTTCCCCCACCCCTAAATAATTGCGAATATAACACATGATATGTTTTCGATTATTTATGATAAATAATTAGTTTTGAGTAATTGCTCCTCCGAAATTTTAAAATATTTTTACACAGGCGTGTTCCCCATACTTCATTTATTCAGATTCAACAATTAAATTTTTCACACCGAACTTCCCCCACCCCCAAATAATTGCGAATATAACACATGATATGTTTTCGATTATTTATGATAAATAATTAGTTTTGAGTAATTGCTCCTCCGAAATTTTAAAATATTTTTGCACAGGCGTGTTCCCCATACTTCATTTATTCAGATTCAACAATAAAATTTTTCACACCGAACTTCCCCCACCCCCAAATAATTGCGAATATAACACATGATATGTTTTCGATTATTTATGATAAATAATTAGTTTTGAGTAATTGCTCCTCCGAAATTTTAAAATATTTTTGCACAGGCGTGTTCCCCATACTTCATTTATTCAGATTCAACAATCAAATTTTTCACACCGAAGTTCCCCCACCCCCAAATAATTGCGAATATAACACATGATATGTTTTCGATTATTTATGATAAATAATTAGTTTTGAGTAATTGCTCCTCCGAAATTTTAAAATATTTTTGCACAGGCGTGTTCCCCATACTTCATTTATTCAGATTCAACAATCAAATTTTTTACACCGAACTTCCCCCACCCCCAAATAATTGCGAATATAACACATGATATGTTTTCGATTATTTATGATAAATAATTAGTTTTGAGTAATTGCTCCTCCGAAATTTTAAAATATTTTTGCACAGGCGTGTTCCCCATACTTCATTTATTCAGATTCAACAATCAAATTTTTCACACCGAACTTCCCCCACCCCCAAATAATTGCGAATATAACACATGATATGTTTTCGATTATTTATGATAAATAATTAGTTTTGAGTAATTGCTCCTCCGAAATTTTAAAATATTTTTGCACAGGCGTGTTCCCCATACTTCATTTATTCAGATTCAACAATCAAATTTTTCACACCGAACTTCCCCTACCCCCAAATAATTGCGAATATAACACATGATATGGTTTCGATATTTTATGATAAATAATTAGTTTTGGGTAATTGCTCCTCCGAAATTTGAAAATATTTTTACACAGGCGTGTTCCCCATACTTCATTTATTCAGATTCAACAATCAAATTTTTCACACCGAACTTTCCCCACTCATAAATAATTGCGAATATAACAAATGATCATCTTTCGATTTTTTATGATAAATAATTACTTTTGAGTAATTGCTCCTCCGAATTTTGAAAATATTTTTGCACAGGCGTGTTCCTCATATTTTATTTATTCAGATTTTACAATCAAATTTACTTCACCGAGCTTCTATCACCCCTAAATAATTGTTAATATAACACATGATCAACTATCGATTTTTTATGATTAATAATTAGTTTTTAGTAATTGCTTCTTCGAATTTTGAAAATATATTTATCTAGGCGTGTTCCCCATACTTTATTTGTCCAGATTTTACAAACAAAATGTTCACACCAAACTTCCTTCGCCCGTAAATAATTGCGAATAACACATGATCATTTCTCGATTTTTTATGATAAATTAGTTTTTAGTAATTGCTCGTCCAAATTTTGAAAGTATAAGAGGCGTATTACCTATACTTGATTTGTTAATTTTGATAAACACAATATTTTAACTAAAGTTTTCCTACTTCTAAATAATTGCGAATGATCAACTTATTAAATAGAATTTATTCTGCTGAGAAATAAATGAATAGTATTATTATTTTTGATTAAAAAACACTTAGAACCTTTCTTCAATACTTTATTTTGTAACCAAATGTACATTTCGGACACGAAGTGTCCATTATCAATGGTTTGATACTAATATTAGTATTAGTATTAGTATTAGTTAGTATTAGTATTAGTATCAAACCATTGATAATGGACACTTCGTGTCCGAAATGTACATTTGGTTACAAAATAAAGTATTGAAGAAAGGTTCTAAGTGTTTTTTAATCAAAGTATAATTATCTTCAAGTAACTCAATCAATCCAAATAGTATTATTATTATTTTTCTTGATAAATAATGAGTTTTATTTAATTGTTCCTTAATATTTTGAAAATATTTTTAAACAGAGGTACTTTTTTAATACTTTAAATGCTTAAGTTTCTTATATTTAATGATTATTTTTTACAACAAACGTAAAAAATTTAATAGCTCTTGTTTTTTCTGGACAAAGTACCGAATTAAATTGTGATAATTTAGAGAAAGTGAAAAAAAAGATATATATATTTATATATATATATATATATATATATATATATATATATATATATATATATATATATATATATATACGGAATACAACCCAGAGTCCTTTAAGCAACAAATCTAAGTTTGTTTAAATTTTAGGCACTCAAAATGTGATTCATTTAAGCAAAATCCCTTTACCGCTCGACAATAAAAATATTAACATTGTCGTCCAGTTTTGAGATAATTCTAAGCAACACATTTTTCGTAAATTTAATGTTCCTATAAAATCAAAAACGAAAGCACTTGTTGTTAAAGGTAGCAATAATCAATTTTACTACGTATTAACACTTACGGCCTCTCAGCACATTTTTTTATTTGTGGATATAAAAATCATGTGGCAGACAATTTCAAATATTGCAGTATTTTAACGACAAAGAAGTTGATTTATTATGTTTTTTGTGAGACAGCCCATAAATAGAGTCAGCGTTTTTGGTTTACAAATGAGTCATAAATGAAATGTATTATCAAAAAATAAATAAAATGAAAACTGTATTAATTGCAAAGTGTTATTATAAATAATTGGATATTAATTTTCATAATTTTTAAATACTAGATGTGTATTGGACCAATTGGACGGCATCAGGGCAAATGGGAACAAGTCAAAATGATTAACTTTATAGTGTAAACAAATAACGTTGTTTTTCTTTAAACACCGTTCGCACCAAACTTCCTAAATTGCGATTATGAAAAAAAAATGAAAAACGCCTACCGTAGATATATTCATTTATAGACCGTGTGCCGCTAAAGAGGAGGTCTTGAAAAAACAAACTCAATGAAGTCCTTTGTTTATTGAATATTCGAAACCAATAGATTTTTATATATAGGGGTAGGGGAAGTTCGGTGTGAAAAATTTAATTGTAGAATCTGAATAAAAAAAGTATGGGGAACATACCCGTGCAAAAATATTTATATATTTCGGTGGAGCAACTTTTGAAACCTAATTATTTATAAGAAAAAATCGAAAGATGATCATATGTTATATTCGCAAATATTTGGGGTGGGGGAAGTTCGGTGTTAAAAATTTGATTGTTGAATCTGAATAAATGAAGTATGGGAAACACGTCTGTGCAAAAATATTTTAAAATTTCGGAGGAGCAATTACTCAAAACTAATTATTTATCCTAAAAAATCGAAAAAATATCATGTGTTATATTCGCAATTATTTGGGGGTGGGGGAAGTTCGGTGTAAAAAATTTGATTGTTGAATCTGAATAAATGAAGTATGGGGAACACGCCTGTGCAAAAATATTTTAAAATTTTGGAGGAGCAATTACTCAAAACTAATTATTTATCATAAATAATCGAAAACATATCATGTGTTATATTCGCAATTATTTGGGAGTGGGGGAAGTTCGGTGTGAAAAATTTGATTGTTGAATCTGAATAAATGAAGTATGGGGAACACGCCTGTGCAAAAATATTTTAAAATTTCGGAGGAGCAATTACTCAAAACTAATTATTTATCATAAAAAATCGAAAACATATCATGTGTTATATTCGCAATTATTTGGGGGTGGGGGAAGTTCGGTGTGAAAAATTTGATTGTTGAATCTGAAAAAATGAAGTATGGGGAACACGCCTGTGCAATAATATTTTAAAATTTCGGAGGAGCAATTACCCAAAACTAATTATTTATCATAAAAAATCGAAAACATATCATGTGTTATATTCGCAATTATTTGGGGGTGGGAGAAGTTCGGTGTGAAAAATTTTATTGTTGAATCTGAATAAATGAAGTATAGGGAACACGCCTGTGCAAAAATATTTTAAAATTTCGGAGGAGCAATTACTCAAAACTAATTATTTATCATAAAAAATCGAAAACATATCATGTGTTATATTCGCAATTATTTGGGGGTGGGGGAAGTTCGGTGTGAAAAATTTGATTGTTGAATCTGAATAAATGAAGTATGGGGAACACGCCTGTGCAAAAATATTTTAAAATTTCGGAGGAGCAATTACCCAAAACTAATTATTTATCATAAAAAATCGAAAACATATCATGTGTTATATTCGCAATTATTTGGGGGTGGGGAAAGTTCGGTGTGAAAAATTTGATTGTTGAATCTGAATAAATTAAGTATGAGGAACACGCCTGTGCAAAAATATTTTAAAATTTCGGAGGAGCAATTACTGAAAACTAATTATTTATCATAAATAATCGAAAACATATCATGTGTTATATTCGCAATTATTTGGGGGTGGGGGAAGTTCGGTGTGAAAAATTTGATTGTTGAATCTGAATAAATGAAGAATGGGGAACACGCCTGTGCAAAAATATTTTAAAATTTCGGAGTAGCAATTACTGAAAACTAATTATTTATCATAAATAATCGAAAACATATCATGTGTTATATTCGCAATTATTTGGGGGTGGGGGAAGTTCGGTGTGAAAAATTTGATTGTTGAATCTGAATAAATGAAGAATGGGGAACACGCCTGTGCAAAAATATTTTAAAATTTCGGAGGAGCAATTACTCAAAACTAATTATTTATCATAAATAATCGAAAACATATCATGTGTTATATTCGCAATTATTTGGGGGTGGGGGAAGTTCGGTGTGAAAAATTTGATTGTTGAATCTGAATAAATGAAGAATGGGGAACACGCCTGTGCAAAAATATTTTAAAATTTCGGAGGAGCAATTACTCAAAACTAATTATTTATCATAAATAATCGAAAACATATCATGTGTTATATTCGCCATTATTTGGGGGTGGGGGAAGTTCGGTGTGAAAAATTTGATTGTTGAATCTGAATAAATGAAGAATGGGGAACACGCCTGTGCAAAAATATTTTAAAATTTCGGAGGAGCAATTACTCAAAACTAATTATTTATCATAAATAATCGAAAACATATCATGTGCTATATTCGCAATTATTTGGGGGTGGGGGAAGTTCGGTGTGAAAAATTTGATTGTTGAATCTGAATAAATGAAGTATGGGGAACACGCCTGTGCAAAAATATTTTAAAATTTCGGAGGAGCAATTACTCAAAACTAATTATTTATCATAAATAATCGAAAACATATCATGTGTTATATTCGCAATTATTTGGGGGTGGGGGAAGTTCGGTGTGAATAATTTGATTGTTGAATCTGAATAAATGAAGTATGAGGAACACGCCTGTGCAAAAATATTTTAAAATTTCGGAAGAGCAATTACTCAAAACTAATTATTTATCATAAATAATCGAAAACATATCATGTGTTATATTCGCAATTTTTGGGGGTGGGGGGAAGTTCGGTGTGAAAAATTTGATTGTTGAATCTGAATAAATGAAGTATGAGGAACACGCCTGTGCAAAAATATTTTAAAATTTCGGAGGAGCAATTACTCAAAACTAATTATTTATCATAAATAATCGAAAACATATCATGTGTTATATTCGCAATTATTTGGGGGTGGGGGAAGTTCGGTGTGAAAAATTTGATTGTTGAATCTGAATAAATTAAGTATGAGGAACACGCCTGTGCAAAAATATTTTAAAATTTCGGAGGAGCAATTACTGAAAACTAATTATTTATCATAAATAATCGAAAACATATCTTGTGTTATATTCGCAATTATTTGGGGGTGGGGGAAGTTCGGTGTGAAAAATTTGATTGTTGAATCTGAATAAATGAAGTATGGGGAACACGCCTGTGCAAAAATATTTTAAAATTTCGGAGGAGCAATTACTCAAAACTAATTATTTATCATAAATAATCGAAAACATATCATGTGTTATATTCGCAATTATTTGGGGGTGGGGGAAGTTCGGTGTGAAAAATTTGATTGTTGAATCTGAATAAATTAAGTATGAGGAACACGCCTGTGCAAAAATATTTTAAAATTTCGGAGGAGCAATTACTGAAAACTAATTATTTATCATAAATAATCGAAAATATATCATGTGTTATATTCGCAATTATTTGGGGGTGGGGGAAGTTCGGTGTGAAAAATTTGATTGTTGAATCTGAATAAATTAAGTATGAGGAACACGCCTGTGCAAAAATATTTTAAAATTTCGGAGGAGCAATTACTGAAAACTAATTATTTATCATAAATAATCGAAAACATATCATGTGTTATATTCGCAATTATTTGGGGGTGGGGGAAGTTCGGTGTGAAAAATTTGATTGTTGAATCTGAATAAATGAAGTATGGGGAACACGCCTGTGCAAAAATATTTTTAAATTTCGGAGGAGCAATTACTAAAAACTAATTATTTATCATAAAAAATCTAAAACATATCATGTGTTATATTCGCAATTATTTAGGGGTGGGGGAAGTTCGGTGTGAAAAATTTGATTGTTGAATCTGAATAAATGAAGTATGGCGAACACGCCTGTTTAAAAATATTTGCAAAACTCAGAGGAGCAATTACTGAAAACTAATTATTTATCATAAACATCGAGAGATGATCACGTGTTATATTCGCAATTATTTAGGGGCGGGGGAAGTTCGGTGTGAATAATTTGACTGTAGAATCTGAATAAAGAAAGTATGCTGAACACGCCTGTGTAAAAATATTTTTATAATTTGGAGGAGCAATTACTGAAATCTAATTATTTGTCATGAAAAATCCAGTCATTTTTCAAATTCGCATATTTAAGGGGTGGGGGAGCTACGGTGTAAATAATATTTTTATCATAAATGAACAATTGAAGTATGAAGATAACGCCTGTAAGTAAATATTTTCAATAGTGAGAGGAGCAATTACCGCAAATAAATAATTTTTCGAAAAAAAAAAGATCATATGGGGGTGGGGGTAGTTTGTTTTTTATTTTATATTTGTTGAAACATAGGCAAGCAATACGTGTGTACATAAACAGTGTTAATATTTATAAAATTTAATGGCGAAAAATAGTTTATAATCCAGGATGCATTTTTATTTTTTGGGGGGTTACGGGGGTGCGGTGTGAAATTTTGTTTTTTTCTAATTGATTAATAGAAGTATGGGGAACATGTGTATATAAAAATAACTTGAAAATTTTGAGGAGCACATAATGAAAATTGATAATCAAACGGAATTAGGGGAGGTATAGGGGTAGAAAGGGGTAGTAAACCGGGTTTATCAATGTTATCATCAAGAATGGAGTACAATGAGTAGGCCTGTGGAGAAAAATATCAAATATATTGTTTTTTTATTTTTTTATGATCTATTGGCGGAATCTATTGGTAACTTCACACCCGTAAAATCCTGTTCATTAATTAAAATGTTCTGTTTATTAAATATATCCTGCCAACATGCATAATTTCCAAAGGTATTATTACAGGCAGTAAATAAATATATGAATACTGAAATACAGCGTGCTGTCAAGTACTCCATTCATCAAAAGAAAATGGATGGAAATGAGGTACCATTAACAACTGAACATCTTGAAGGAGTTTTTGGAATTTTATTTTTCGGATGGATAACTTCATTTGTATGTTTAATAGTAGAGTTTTATATACACTTTAAAATCGATTAGTTTGACTAAAACGCCCAACTTCATAACATTATTATTTATTGTAAGTATATAAAAAAAGTATTAAGAACTTATAGACAAAAATTATCTTGAAATCAATTACAGGATGAGTACAGCAGAGAACTCTACATGTATATCTCATTTTTCTGTCAATGTTTTTGACAATTATAGATTGCTTTTTTGTAGAATTATCATAAACACTTATAGACAATGGAATAGGTACACAGAAAGGCGAACAACTTTACACAGCAGGATAGATAATAATCGAAAATGTTTCACGGGCTATTTAGTACACAGTAATTAAACATATTATGTTAATAACACAAGCAGAAAAATATAAATTATGCTAAAAAATCATAGCATTAGAAGGGAGATTCATACGATTCAAAAAACAATAGCAAGCGGTACGTAGGTGCAAACCATGCCATCAATGTTCGTCTTCATCAAAGTATATTGCAATGTTTTAAATTGTAGGCAAATATCGAAACACTTGTCGGGTAACTGAGAATAAACATATTCAACATAAACAAGTGTTTAAATTAAAACCCTAATTCTGCTAGACTGTTCCATTGAAAAAATAGTACAATATGTGTTATTGACAATAAAAAGAATTTTGCTATTGTAGTGTGACAATTTTAAATTCGAATTAACGCTCCAATTTTGGCGGATTTATTCCAGCACAAAGTCCTAGCATAGTCCATTGTTCACAAGCGTGAATATTTTCATAATTATATTTCGCAATAAGTAAATATCTACAGCGTGTACAGAATAACAGAGTAAATAACTATTATTTATTTCTAAGAAAATGTTTTGGCATTTGTCACCACTCGGAACACATACATTTTAAATTAATATAAATATATGTGACATTTCACTCACCGTTTTCATGCAACATCTGCAAAATATTCTCGACCCTTCCAGGACTAAATCAGGGTAATCTTTCAATCAACTTGCAGGCAAAGAGTTGTCTTTGACTTTCGGCATTTTCAATTATATTTCAGCACATCAGTTAGTTTCACTACACTGTATACTAAACTTGAGTTATAATTTTGTAGTGAAATAAAATTTAGCACAGTATAGCTTCGACAGTCCGAAGAATTTTGTGTTAATTTCTCTCAAATCTGAGCACATCGGGAATTCTCTATTTATTTACCATAACATTATTCACGATACTCGGGGATTTTCCGATTTTTGTGCCAAGCGTATTCCCGCTATTAAACGTTCGGCATTTCTGCCCGTGTGAAAAATCAAATAATAAAAAAATAATGTGTGCAATAAAATAGAAAATACGAATACGCACCGATAAGCTAAAATTGGCAAAATAACAAAATATTTTCAAATATGCAGAAAAAAGCAAAATAAGCAATAAAAACAAAATAAGCTATAATATGCAAAAAAAAGCAAAATAAGCTAAAATATGCAAAAAAAGCAAAATAAGCAAAATAGAAGTAGTGTCAAACGATTGCATTTTTCGTGAAACGTGGAGATTTCAAAACCAATGTGTTCTGCTTATAAAATTGACAATAAGCAAAATGCTTAAAATCCGGACTCTAGTAATTACTAACTTTTTAATAACAAGCGTAAAAGACGAAAATCCGAGTACTTAACGCATTACTTATAACTCCCTACATTTACCTATGTATCAAAAACCTAGCCTGTATCCTTTTACTTTGTTGTATACAAAGTAAAAGGATACAGGATAGTAAAATGAAATCCCTAAAAAAATAGCAGGTGTTATAGTATTTTTCAAGAGGGCCTCTCTAAAATATCTAAATCAGCAAATTTTGAAGTGAGACACCCTCTACAAGCGCAGGAGTATAATGGAAGAAAAGAAACCACAATTTATGGTGTGTTGATGTTACAATTTATGACTTTATCTGTTTGAATAGCAGGTAGTTTCCCTTTTTGCCCTTTTTAAAGCGTTTTAAACGGTCGTTCATGTTCATTTGATGACTCCAACAATTTAACTCATTAATCAATATGTTATGCAATGGTATTATTTGGTTACGTTTTAATCAAATCGATTAAATAGAGCAGGCTAATCTAGCAATAAAAAAAACATGCAAAATAATGTTATGATCTGGGTTTAAAACGTATTCAAAACATGTTTAAAACACGTTTAAAACGTGTTTAAAACAGAATACACAGGGCGTTTTTCTTTTGAGTATACATACCCCGATAATTACAGCGTTTTAAAAGTTGTGGGAAATCGTTGTTTTAATGCGGTTAATTTGAGGCTTTAAACGAGTGTTTTCCACTCCCAGACTAAGCATGAAGTAAAATTTCGAGTTTAGAAAAGCCTAAAAATTTGGATTGGCCGCGTAGCGAAGCGGAGCGGCCAATCCAAATTAGGCTTTTCTAAACTCGAAATTTTACTTCATGCGCCACTCTTAAAAACACTGATTTACAGTGAAGTTCAAAAAACACACACTTACAATAACGGTTATAGGCAACCTAATATACGTTAGAGTTTATAGGTTGCCTATAATCACTGCTTTAAACAATTTTTTCAGCGCAGAATTTGACTCACGTTTTATCCACATTTACATATTAGATTGCTAATGTCGTATATTTTAAATATTACGATATTTCAGTGTTTTATACGCGTGGCGCATGAAGTAAAATTTCGAGTTTAGAAAAGCCTAATTTGGATTGGCCGCTCCGCTTCGCTACACGGCCAATCCAAATTTTCAGGCTTTTCTAAACTCGAAATTTTACTTCATGCTTAGTCTGGGAGTGGAAAGCCCTCGTTTAAAGATTCAAATTGAAATCTTGAATAAAAAACAACGAACGTCGAAAAATGTTCAGTGTATGCTTATGTATACCTGAAAGAAAAAATCCCTGTATTTAAAAACCACATCTATGCACACACAGTTTTATTGTAATAAAATGTTATGTTTGATAATGTAATTTGAAATATCTTCAACAATTTAGCTAGAATTTAAAAACAAACAAAAAACTTTAATGAAGTAATATAAAATATAATTTAGCAAATATGTATTTTTAGCAGTTAAGATAATAAAAAAACGGTTTTAAACAAATTCAACGTTTAATACATGTTTTAAATAAATTTAAGATTTAAAACATGTTTAAAACAAAACCGTTTAAAACACGGCGGCTGTTTTTAAACATGTTTAAAACACTATTTTAAAACAAAGTGTTTTAAACATAACAACCCTGGTTATGATTGATCATCTAACGAGTGTTGCCAATCCCAGATTAAGCATGAAGTAAAATTTTGAGTTTAGAAAAGCCTGAACATTTGGCTAGGGCATAGCGCAGCAGAGCGAGTGAGACAAATTAGGCTTTTCTAAACTCGAAATTTTACTTCATGCGCGACTCGTATAAAACGCTGATTTAATGTGAAATGGTCTATAACCAACCAATTAGCAAGTGAAATAAGTTTAGTACGACAATCATCAATTCTTAAAATGACGGAAAAAGTGCTATAATGAACATATATATTATTTTTGTATTAACGACGTGAACACTATCTACTGTCAATAGCACTGCTCAAAAATTGACAGCAGATGGCGTTCACATCGTCAATTTATATGTAAATTACACATGACTACTAATATGGTTATGGATGTTTAGTTTTCTTCTGGATTTTAAACAGCACAATCAATTGACATTTATAATAGTCATTTTGTGAGTACAATAGACAAGACTATTGGCAGTAGATGGCGTTCACGTCGTCAACCTAAATGTAAATTACATATGACTATTAAAATTGCCAATTTATAGTGCAATTTAAAATCCAGAAGAAAACTAACCATCTTTATTCATTTTAATAGTCTCATATGTAATTTACATTTAAAATAACGACGTGAACGCCATCTACTGTTAATAGCTGTAACGATACTACTCAAATATTGGCAGCAGATGGCGTTCACATCGTCAATTTATATGAAAATTGCATATGACTACTAAAATGGTTATAAAAGTTCAGTTTCCTTCTGGATTTCAAAATGCACAATCAATTGACATTTATAATAGTAATTCTGTGAGTACCATCGACAATGCTATTGGGAGTAGATGGCGTTCACGTTTTCTGGATTTTCTTTTGGATTTTCATATTTTTTTTTAAGAATATGTTTTTCTGAATTCAATGATGTATCACACTTATAGTTTATTATACAGCGTGAGCGAAACTCGATGTCTCCGCTCTATTATATGAAAAGGAAAAACGATAGAAAAATCTGAAATCTAAAATCAAATGACAACAAAACAATATTTGTTAACCATTAGTTTAATTATTGACAGGTGCGGCTTTGTTATTTGCTTCCAAAGGCTACTTGTTTAAGTCGTGACAATTTGGAATTTTTGATAATACTTTTTTTTAAGTTTGCTTTTAATTTTTTAACGAAAGAAGATAGCAAATTTTTTTCTCTACAAAGTTCAGAAAAATTAGCTCTTTTGAAATATCCAAAAATATAGGTATGTTTCTGCGAAAAAATATTCGATGACGTCATTACTTCACTTTCAAAATTTAGAAAAATATGCAATTTTGGATTAAAATGAACCTTACTCAATCCCAATTATGAACCTCTTTTCAGATTTTTTCTATCGGTTTTCCTTCCCTTTTAATAGAGCTGAGACAGCGAGTTTCTCACCTTGTACATTTTATATGTAAAATGTTAATCTTTTGTTTTCGTAAAGATTGCCTTGGAAACAGTTGAGTAACTCACTTATTTGACAACTGCTAAGACCCATAATTTGCTTACATATCACCCCTGAAGACGGGCATCCAACGATACATATTTTACCAATTGTGATGTATTTTAAACTAACGAGTGTTTTCCACTCCCAGACTAAGCATGAAGTAAAATTTCGAGTTTAGAAAAGCCCCGCGTAGAAAATTTGTCGAGGGTCGCGCAGCGACCTGAGACTAAGCATGAAGTAAAATTTCGAGTTTAGAAAAGCCCCGTGTAGAAAATTTGTCGAGGGTCGCGCAGCGACCTGAGACAAATTTACACGGGGCTTTTCTAAACTCGAAATTTTACTTCATGCGCCACGCGTATAAACCACTGATTTACAGTAAAGTTAAAATATATAACGTTCAGGTGTGATGATCAATATTCACCGAGATGTAAACGTCAGATACGTTTTAAAAAATTCTATTGACCTAAAATTGTACACGTAGACATAATTTCCACTTTATTTTACAAATGTCGTAATAATTATAATTACATTTTAAATAATTTCATAAATATCAAATAAATATTCCTATCAAAACCACCCCAAGTCGGACAAGAGATAACGCTACGCGCTGGCTGAAAACAAATAGACCTTCTAATATCGGGTTGACATTGACATCAAAAAATGTGGTTGGTGTTCATAATGGATTACCCCCTGAGTGCTCGGTCTCTTTCCCCTTACCCTCTGACATTTTAGGAAAGAGATAGGAATCTGAAAATTTTAGATATTTTCGTGTCGCCGCTTTTTCAAGCTCTAGTGCTGAGCAATAAAAAATAATCACGAATACCGCCAATAAAAAATACAATGCCTCTTTAAATTGTAGCCGCTACTGCACTAGGCATGATTTATAGGGGGTTGGTTTCAGAGGGTTTCTACCTGCAAAAAATGTTTCCATATTTTTGGTATTCTGACAGGAAATATCTCAAGTAATTTAAACAAAATATAATTCTAAAAATGGCAATGTGTCCGTCACAGCATTTTTCCTAATATTTAATAAGTAAATTCATCTTTACAATTAGCTATTCAAGGATGTTTGCGCGTAACTTCTTTGCAATGCTTTTTAGTTCATCTCATTTTAAATTTAAACAAAATAACTAGATCACAGAGACAAAGGGTTAAAAAATATTATATGTCAGATAACGAAAAACATTACTTTATTATTGTCTACAACGTAGTCTTATAACATTTTTAAAAATTGTGTATAATAATATTTTAATTGTCTATATCTATATCTGAGTCATCACTGTCAGAGTCTTGTGTATTTATAATAAATTGATAATTTGAATCAAACGTATTATACTCTTTTTCAATACGTATTGTATGTTTAACACATCTTGACCACTGGTCGGCAGATATATTTTTTATTTCTTTTTTGACTAAATCTATTACTGATTTATTTAAATTTGGAGTTACATTATTCTTCCGCACATTTCCTTTTAATTGAGCCCATATTAACTCAATTGGATTAAAAATACAGTGGTACGGAGGTAAACGTACCACTGTATGTCCGTGTTCTTCTGCCAATTGATCGATATAATATGTTTTTCTTTTATTACTACGACTATTTAGAACTTCAATCAATTGGGATTTGGTATAATGTTCTTCAAAAAACAAATTATTTTCATATAAGTATTTAGCTATTTCATCTTTTTTATTTGCCGCTGTGGGTGCTTTGTCAATTTGGCGACTATGATAAGAAGCGTTGTCTAAAACTATTACTGATTTTGCAGCTAAGTTTGGTATTAAATTATTTATGAACCAATTTTCAAATAATGATGCTGTCATGTCATCATGATAGTCAACATGACATTTTGAGATTTGTTTCCCCGATAGCAGTAAACAATCGTTTACCCAACCATTTTCATTCCCGCAGTGTAATATGGTTATTCTTTTCCCCCTTGATGGGGGAACTTTCATCACGCAGTTTTCTGTCTGGTCAGACCACATTTTTTTCGATGTATCGTGGGTATCGAACCACGTTTCGTCCAAATAATAAATACTTCTTCCAGAGTTTCTGTAATCTTGAATCTTCTGTAAATATTCATACCACCATTTCCTTACTTCTTCTTTCTCCATTAGATATTTCCTTTTATCGATAAGAGTGAACTTGAAACCATTGCATTTTAGTGATCTCCACAAGATTGTTGGACTGCATGATATGATCTCTCTCTCCTTTAAAATATTATTGATAGTTGCTAGTGTAGGAGCCTTTTGTTGTTTAATAGATTCATACGTTATTTTTCTTATTTTATGAAAAATGTTTGGTGTAAATTCTTTTACAACTTTATCCTTGCGACTTTTTCTCTTGCCGGTAGTTTCTTTAACTATCTTGCTAATTGATCTCGTGGATGTATTAGTTAAAGCTGATGTCACCTCCAAAAAATTGGCAACTCCGAGTATGTCTTTAACACCTCGATATACGTCTTTTATTATTTGTTTAGCACCAGACGTAAATATTTGACGTTTTACTCCATTGTTCCGTCGAAGAGGACGGCAAGTAGGTAATTCTATAACTAAAGTAAAAGTAATTATATTAAATGTTTTTTGTGCTATCTAAATTTATTTGTCTACAACTTGATCAAAAAGCATTTTCGCACAGATTTTCGTGCGTATTTTAAATTCTAAAAAGTAATAAGATAAAACGTATAATTAATCTACAATTTAGAATTAAGTTCTTGAATAGCTTTCAATTAAATTTAATTTTATCTTCATTAGCAGAAATTTCCCCCTCCACATAATTACTGTCTTTCAGGATTTCGACCTTACGGTCTCGATCTAATAGGCTTTTTCGTTAACTAAAAAAAAAAATGTTTCCCTTAATTATTGTATTAAATATGCTTCTGTTAATTAACTACTTTTAACAAGTTTCAAATTTATATAAAAATCAGCATAATTGTTCAACTAACAACCTCAAATTTGTTTAACTTCTTGGAGCTATTCTTGAAGGTTCCCGTTGCATATATTAAAAATTTCAATTTTATCAGTTTGTTATTAACAATGAAAGGTTAATTAAAGTTATATTTAAGGTTTTACAACATGTGTGGGCACTGAACAGCTTTTGTTTTGGTCAAAATCTTAAGTCGTTAGACGAAGTTTATTCTTAGCGTTTTTTGCGTGATATATTGGTCGTATAAAAATATATTTCAAATATAAGTTGTTAGAAATAAAAAATACATATTTTATATTCTATGACTTTTTGCCGTCCAATACTCACTATTCGAGATATAATCTCTGCATTTTCAGTTTTTTAAAGATATATTCTGAAATATAGCAAATATGAAATAATAATTTTGTATATAAAGTGCGTTTAATATAAACATTATTTTTTCTATAACTGTAATTTAATTAGAATTTAGAATGCATTGTATATATCAGTCTGAAATAGTGCTGAAAACAGGTGTTTCTCATTTGATTTTCTATCATGATTTGCTTCACGCATCCCGGTGAAGCAAATCATGTTAGAAAATCATTAATTTCACGCACGGCAATCTGTGCGAAAAATTTAGTTTTGTGATCAAGTTGTATTAAAAAAAAAAGTTATATGAGAAACTACTATGATGGACACATCACTAGCTAATATTTGATTGTTTTATTCATAGTAATTGCTATAACAATATATTTATACAAAAACAAGTTGTTTGACAAGTGGTTAAACTGTTTCTCGCACATATATTACATGTTTATTACTTTAATGAAAACAATATGGGCCTCTGCACGGGCAAGTAGACCAATATGTGAATACATTTTTGTAGAAAAACTTACCTTGGTTTTTTACTGAAATTTTCTTTGTAATATTGACTGCATTAATTTGCTCGTCAATATGTTGGTTTGGGTGTTGGTTCAGGTCCCAAGGTCGCCACATTTTTTTCTGATTAATCTATAAAGTCTGTAGTATATCCTAGTATCTCAAACGTCCAACTCCGTAGTATCACAGAACTATTTACTTAAACACTTTAATATCACCCAAGTCACAAATTAAAAGTCACTGCAATATCACACAAATTTCTAATCAGAAGCCGTAGTAGGAGCGAAGTCACCGTAAAAAAACAGAGCTGTAGTTATCACACAATTCATAAATCAAAATCCGTACAGTTAGCGAAGACGTCGTAAGAAGTTCATAATATTAAAAATCACAGATCACAAATCAAAATCCGTAGTAGAAGCAAGGTCGTTATATACAAAAAAATCCCAAATTCAGTATTAAAAATCAAAGTCCGTAAGAATATTGAAGTCGTCGTAAACAAAAAAGTACCAAAAAGAAAAACACTAGCGAAGTATACACTAAGACAACTGTTGATAAAGTGACAACTTGCTCGCCAGGCAAGACGAACTAGATCTCAAATTACAGGGATTTCCAGATTAGTACAAGCATCAAGCCTACCTAAGTTCAGTTTTTCAAAAAAAAAATGTATTTCATTAAACGAGATTTGGAAAGAAATCATAATAATATTCAGTACCAACCAAAAATATAGTAATATAACTTTGATATTTCATACAATAATTCATTTCATATCCTTCACCGAAAATATACAAATATTTGGAAAAAGGGCTACTATATTAATTTAAAATAAACTATTACGCGTAGGCATCAAACTCTTTAAAATTGACCGAAAATTTTACCGTAAATGTTGAGTAGAGCGTGTAGCTCTGTGGAGTATTTTTATAACTCAACTCAAAATTGCTTATTTCAGTATTTTAACAATTTAATATTTGATGTTAAATAACATATCACTATTGATAGTTTGAAGTATTTAGAATCGAATTGCATTTATAAAAATGAAAAATTGTGATATTTCTGTTGGCGATCACACTGTGCGCCGCGCCGTGCTGTATTCGTAGAAACTAAGAAGATCGATGTTTCCAATATTCGATGCACAGCCGCAGGTAGAAAATTTTTTTTGGGCGATACCCATAAATCACGCACTGTGCGCAGTAGTGAGTTACAAATTTACAATGTTGTAAAGCAATTGTATTTTTATTGCGGGTACTCGAGATATTTTTTTATTGCTCAGCACTAGAGCTTGAAAACAACTATACGCGCTCCTCTCGACGGACGACGTATCTATGCCCTTGTACAAATCAAGGGACAATAAAGCTACACCCGCACCGCTACCTGCACCGACAAAAGCGGCACCGGCACAACCACCTGCGCCAACGCAAGCACCTGTATCTGCACCGAGAACAGAAGCTGAACCAAGATTAAAAACACACCCAAAACCGCCACCGATCGTGGCACATATAAAAAAGGAGCTGGCAGCTAAGCTCGTAAATGATTATAATAAAAATGATCATTCAAAAACAACGATGACAATACTGGAGGATGGAGCAAAATTCCACCCGGCCACAAAGGAGTCCCACGAAAAAATACGGGAGCACCTGATTGGTGAAGGGATCTCTATCCACACCTACTGTCCGAAGGAGGAGCGGAAGTACGGATTTGTACTCCATGGACTCTCGGGAGTTAACACCGAAAAGAACATCAGCGATGGCTTGGCAGCCGAAGCAATCCCAGCAGACAAGGTGATGCGGATGCGCAACACCAAGGACCCGCTATACCTGGTGACGGTGGCGAATATCATCACCCTTAAATATCTACAAAAAAAGATAAGTTTTGTTCTTGCTACAAAAGTTAGGTGGTGGAGATACCGGAATAAAAAACAAATAATTCAATGCCATAATTGTCAGCGCTGGGAGCACTCTGCGCAATTTTGCAATGCCAAGCCGCGCTGCCTAAAATGCGCGCTTGGCCATGCAACATACACATATACAAAGCCCAGAGAGCTCCCGGCGAAATGCGCCAATTGTGGTGAGGATCACCCGGCGTCGTCCGTCCAGTGCGAAGTTTATTAAGTTAAACTTAAAGCGCTTAATAAGAAACGCGATAGCAATTTTCAAAAATTTATTCCGGCGCCTCCACCACCTAAAAACGCCTGGACGGCAGCAGACAGAGCGCAGCTCCCCCCTCTGCCTACACCCAACACATACACAAACACACAAACATACGCAAACACACCCACTAATCCACGCACAGTAACACAAACACAACCAACAACTCCAAATCAGACCGCACGGCAAATGCGTCGATCTGGAGCAGCATTGCTGAATTGAACACATTAGTGGATTTAAACAAAATCGCTAACGAATTTAAATCTCTTACAGACAGAATAAGATCGACATCAAGCGTGCAGGAGCGCGAACAAATCGTCCGGGCGTTCTACCTCGGCGTCTCCACGACTCCCTAGGCTTTGCGATGGCTGCTCAACGAATTAAAGTCACTGCGTGGAATCCAAACGGCCTTAAAGGTAAAATAGGCGAGCTGATTGAGTTGTTAAACCGGGACAAATTCGACGTACTGTGTATCGGCGAAACGCACATAACTGAACAAGACCGGCTCACGGTTCGCGGATACACAGTGCACCGGAGAGACGGCACCAACCGATCGGGCGGTGTCGCTGTTCTGGTGAGCAGCTTAATCAGTCACACGGTCCTTCTGACAAACAACACAAACATTTAAAACGTGGCAATAAAACTGCGTAACGGGACGGTGATAGTTGGAATTTATAATCCACGTTTGAAATGCATTACCGTAGACGAATTAAATTATCTAACTGCCCTTGGAAACAAAACGGTTGTGGTTGGCGATTTTAACGCCAGGCACAAAGCATGGAACTGCCATATCAATAATAAAAACGGCACAACAATATTTAATTTCTGCACGCGTAATCCAGACATTAATGTATACCACCCGCATGAACCCACTCACTACCTACTAATGGCATGACTCCCACAATAATAGACTTTGCAATTAATAAAAATGTCGCCGATATGACTAACGTTTCGGTGCTGAGCGAGCTAGATTCCGATCATAATCCAATTACGTTCGGAATCGGCTCGCAACGCGAAGAACCGATACACAAACGTGTGAGCGATTTCTCGCGTGCTGACTGGAAGCAGTTTCGCCAGAAATTAGATGGCAAGATAACGCTCGAGCATATCAGTGGCATCGGCGACATTGATATTAAAATAGAACAACTAACAAACGCTGTAAAATCTGCGTCAAAATGCCACATTCCGACGAAAAAAATCTGTATCAACAGAGATTCTTTGCCGCATGAAATAACACAACTAATCAAAGAGCGTAATCGCATGCGACGCCTTTGGCAAAGAACAGGTGATTTTCGTTACAAATACGAAGCGAGCGATATGACACGAAGGGTGCGTTTTATGATCAGCGAAGAGATGAGGCGCCAATGGGACATTAAAATAGAAAAAACTGAACGGAGCGGGGGCGCGCGCTGTTTGGGATACAGCACGCAAACTTAAGCGGCCCTACGCAAGCGTGCCCGCGCTTCGATTAGGTATAAATAACACAACCGCGATAATAGCGGATGAAAAAGCCGAGTTACTAGCTGACAATTATGAACGCGTTCACACTCTCGACGGCAATGACGCCGAACAGGCAGAGCTAGCAGAGACTGTGAACGATCTAATTGGCATGCTAGGCACGCGGCGAAACGAAAATTGCAAACTCAGCAACTTTGCGGATATAAGCGCGATCATAAAGCATCTACCCGCAAATAAAGCACCCGGATTAGACGAAGTTCATAACAGACATATCAAAAACTTCAGCAAAAAGCCGTCGTGCTTGTAACGAAAATCATCAACGCATGTATTATTAACACCTATTTCCCGATTGCATGGCGCAAAGCGAAAATTTTACCACTAATAAAAACTGGTAAACCATTGCACGATCCAGCCAACTACAGACCAATTAGTCTGTTAAGCACGCTTGGCAAAACTTTAAAAAAAGTAATTTTCACTCGCCTCGAAAAGCACGCAAGCTCATTAATCACAAAAGAGCAATTTGGATTCAGACCAGGTCACAGCACAGTCCAGCAGATTGCACGCATGATCAATGATCATGATCCATTGGATTTAACAACGGAAAGGTCACGGCAATGCTCCTGCTGGACATTGAACGTGCTTTTGATAGAGTATGGCTGGACGGTTTACTAGTCAAAATGACTCGCATGCACTTCCCATTTTACCTAATTTGCATGATAAACTCGTTCATAAAAGAACGCAGTTTCCAAGTAGATAACATATTATCAACACCCAGAGCAATCCAAGCCGGGGTTCCCCAGGGCAGCGTCCTCGCACCGGCGCTTTTTAACCTTTATATAAATGACATTCCGAAAATGCCAAACACGAATATCGCTCTTTTTGCAGACGACACTGCAATATATTCAGAATCGCTATGTGCACCGGCAGCGATGCAAAAAGTTCAGATTCATATGAATCAAATACCAAATTTCTTTAGAAAATGGCATATAAAGGTTAACGAGCAAAAGTGCGAGGAAATAATTTTTCATAAAAAAGTTAAAAACATTAAGATATGTAAACCGGTAACCGTCAACGGTAATGCAATTAAAATTAAAAACAGTGTTAAATATCTTGGGGTTAACCTGGATAACAAACTGCTGTTTAAAGAACACATCAAAAAAACTGCATGTAAAACCAGTGGTGTTATCAGAACACTGTATCCATTATTAGCAAAAACATCCAAACTAAACTCGGAAAACAAAACTAAAATATATAAAACCGTCATCCGTCCCGTTATCACGTATGCAGCGCCAATTTGGAATTGCGCATCCACAACAAGCAAGAGCCGTTTGCAAATCACGCAGAACAAATGTCTCCGGCTAGCCCTCGGAAAAAACAAATACACGCGAATCCAAGACCTGCATGCAGAAAGCGGAGTGGAGCCGCTGGAAACGTTCGCCCGGAGAAACAGCGAGCGATTTTATTCTGAGAAGCTAGGAAAGAATCCACTAATGCGTTCAATAAAATACATGAAACGATTAACACTCCCATTCACACTTAAACACAAACTACCACACTCTCACACCGATCACTTTGATCGTTAAATCCGACACTTGCTGTTTGATTTAACGATCAGGTTTGGTGTAGAGCATCATGACACACTAAGAGCACAGTGCGGCCCGCCATTTCTCTTCCACCAAGCTGGAGGACAAATGGTAACCGCACACTGGCCGGAGGCGAGGCGATCTAACTCGGACCGCCACGCCCATGGCGCTTAAACACAACACAGCGTTAATCCCGTCTCCCTTCCGCTCGTTAGACCACCACCACAAATGTAAGAGGTTTTAACTAAATATTTTCCTCTGTCTGCTGCCTAAACAATGTTGAGAATAAAACGCATCCGTATGCACTATGTAAAATGTATTTAAACCATACATGTACATATTTTAAAAGCTTGTAAATAAAGAATAAACAACCATCTAAAAGCAGCAATGCAAAAAGATCTGTATATATATATATATATATATATATATATATATATATATATATGATTAATAATACAAGATTTAGGTAGTTTTTAAGTTGTTTTGTACATATTAGTTGATAAATAAAGTTTATTGAAGTTTATTGAAGTTTATTGAAGTTCTCGTCCGATCACTGAAGTCAAGCAACGTCGGGCGCGGTCAGTACTTAGATGGGTGACCGCTTGGGAACACCGCGTGCCGTTGCCCTTTTTTATTTCGTCTATTTTGTCTAATCACGAAATACTAATTTTTATTTGAACTTAAGTCTACGACCGAAATCTTGCGAAATCTTAAAGAATATCGTTTTTTTTGGCTTTGCCCGTATCCTTCGCATTCACGTGTCGACCGGTCTGCCCTCCTAGTCCTCCATTTTGATCAACTCCATCCATCCACCTTAATTTTGGTCATTCTCTCTTCTGTTGGCCCTCAGTATTTTTTTGTAGAATTGCAAATTTATTCCCACCCTCTTGTGATACTGATAATTTTCATGTCAAACAATTTTTAAGCCCTCATTCAACTTTTATTATTTAGTCAAAAAAACCTGCATCTGAATCTTCTGATGTTTGTTCTGAGTCAGATTCCCCAAGCGAAATAATAAAAGGAGGAATGGTTTCAAAAGAAAGGTTCCCCATGTGTTTTGTCCAGTCATCCGAAATAAGTTTTTCACAATGATCACAGAAATTTTGCCACATATCGGATGCACATTTTGAGAGAGACTCAAGCCATAAATTCTGAATACGATCCTTAGATGGTTGCTTAGAATTTATGTGCTTATTGTAGTAAGTCTTACAAAACCCCCATGCCTTTTCAATTGGATTGTATTGACAATGGTATGGCGGTAATCTAAGAACTTCGTGCCCGTTCTTTCTCAAAATGTCATCAACTACGTAAATTTTGTCATTTGATCGAAAAAGTATAAATAAAGCCCATAGTTCCTTTTTGGTTAATTTTGGATTGAATTTTACATTGTGTTTAACCAACCACTCCTGCATTTCGGATTTCTTACAAGAAAATGAAGGAGTTTTGTGTAATTGCACAGAATGGTATGCAGCATTATCCATAATAACTACACATTTCCCTGAAAGCTTAGCCATAGCAGGAATAAGTTGATTAACCACCCAATTTTGAAAAGTATTACCATCCATTGGGGCATGGTAATCTCGGTCATTGTTTTTCGAATGTAATAAAAAATCGCACCCATCCAAAAACCCACCCCTATACCCAGCATGTAGAATGGTGAAGCGTTTGCCTTCATTTTTGAATTTAGTTGGATTACTTTTTATATCCGTTTCATGTACCTAGCGTCGAACCACGGATCCATTCTGATATATCCATGTTTCATCCAGGTATACGAATTGGATATCTTCACTGGAATTTTGATACTGTAACAATTTTCTAAGGAAAATAATTTTAGCTGCAACAACATGTTTTTATTCACAGAGAATTTTGCGCCCATTAATTAATTTGAATTTATACCCCATACTTTTAACAACCCTATAAAGTGTTGTTCTACTCCCATGGAACTCATAATTTTCTTTCATATCATTCAAAAGATCTCTCAAAGTAAAATACTGATGTCTAGAGTTATATTGCAAAATTAGTTGTTGCAGATCTTTTCTAGCTAGGTGATTCCAAAAATGGCTGTTTTTAGATCGTTTGCCAGAAGTAGTAGATTTCAATTCGTCAGGTCTTTGTCGTAAAATTAATTGTAATGAAGATCTTCCTACCTAAAACGTAATTATCTTTAATTAAATATATATGATAATTAAAATACTAGACATACCCCAAAAATATCTATTAAAATCGTAATAATATTGTGATGCTGTAGATTTGGATTACTTTGCCTAAAATGTTTGTAGGATTTCAGAATTTGTAACCTTTTTGATTCAGAGATAATCTTTGGCATGTTAATATTTAATATGTGCCTGAAATTATTTTTCACTTTGACATTGACACAGCATTGCAACACTAGATTAATTTGATTTAATAATAAAATGCTCGAAGAAGCGACCGCGTGGCGAAATAATTGTTGCAAGATTAACAATAAACCTGTTGAAAATTAAAAAGAGGATTACTTATCATATCATAAATTATTGCAACACTGTTAAAATAAGGAATCAGGAGTGGCAATTAATAACAAATGTAAATGTTGATACTGCAACATAACAACACGAAAGCATGGCTAGGCGAGATCCAAAAACAAATGGAATATATTATACCAGTTCTCGTCCCCCGGTTGCTACGGACTCGCGTAGCGTGTAGACGTATTTTGTGACGCTCTCCCAAAATCGTTCTACAAATTGATAAAGAGGCAGGCGCGAAGGCGAAAACTGATGGCGGAGGCAGCAAAAGCTCCTGACATCGTCATCAAAGAAGGCATAAAGAAGAAACCTAAACTTCAGGAGCAATGTGAAGATTATAATTCGCTCCTGAACAAATATGACAGTTCACTCAAAATGATAGAAGAAATACGAATGGAGAACTTGAGACTGCGCAAGATGATGGAGGAGTTCATGCTGAGCTCCAAAGTGGCAAGCGAGCCTACCAGAAAACGTAACAAGGCGGAAGTAGGAAAAAAAGAAACCCCAATGCTGACTGATGACGTCATTCTGACACAGTCAGACTGTCATACCCAAAACCGGTTCTCTTTATTATCAACAGATGATCCTGACACCCCATCTTACTCACAAGGCAGCAAACAGGACGAGCCGCCAGCAAAAATAAAACAACCCAAGAAACCTCCACCGATTGTAGCACACATCATGCCACAATTAGCCAACAATTTAGTTAGAGACTTTAACTCGAATAAAGAAATAAAAACCACCCTCAGAATCACGAAGGAAGGAGCCAAGTTTAACCCTGCTACAAAAGAGGACCATCAGAAGATAAAGGAGTTCCTAGTGGAGGAAGGAGTATCGCTTCACACTTACGCCTTCAAAGAGGAAAAAATTAAAGCATTTGTTCTCCATGGTATGTCAGGTTATAACGGGGAAAATGAAATCAAAGATGATTTAGTCGCTCAAGGCGTTAATGTAGAAAGCTTATTTAGAATGCGCAATACAAAATACCCGTTGTACCTTGTGACCATGGGGAACATGTGGAATTTGAACATCATTGGGCAAAAAATTAAGTACGTACTTTACACAGTTGTGGGTTGGGAAAAATACATTAACAAGAGGCCCATCACTCAATGTCACAATTGTCAACGATGGGAGCACTCGACAAGGTACTGCTTTGCTAAACCAAGATGCCTTAAATGTGGCGAAGGTCACATTACATCATCATGTACCAAAAGTCGAAAACTCCCAGCCAAGTGTGCAAACTGTGGTGGACCTCATCCTTCAAATTACTCTACAATGCCCTGTTTACAAAACAAAATTAGAAGAGTTAACTAAATGGCGGCAACCAAAATCTTTTATTTCGGCGCCTATTCCAACCCACAACCCATGGACCTCTCTACGGGCCACACAAACACAACAAAAACAAAATCCGTTACCAACACCAGCAACACAAATCCAAAACACACACACCAGCATTCAATCGTGTATTGTCGAACTAAATTCTTTAGTAGACATGAACAAAATTCAAAACCAATTTATAAATGTATTAAATTCTGTCAGGGCAGCATCATCAGTGCAAGAAAGGGAGAAAATAGTCAAACTATTTTACCTCTCTGAGGGAAATCTTTCGGAAAGTTCAATGCCTTAAATAGGGAGGGAGTCAAAATTTGCGCGTGGAACGCGGGCGGAATTAGATTCAAAATTGGGGAAGTTATAAACTTTTTGGCAAAAGAAAAAATCGATATACTGTGTATAGGCGAAACTCATCTAACACAAGAAATAAAGTTGAAATTTCGTGGATACACTGTATATCGACGTGATAATACAAATCACCAAGGCGGAGTGGCAATGTGTGTAAGAGATCAAGTAAAACATCTGGCGATAAAATCACAGAATGTCGGACGGGACGGCTGTAATAGCGATTTACAATTCCCCTCGCAATGAAATTCGGGAGGGAGATCTCTGGTATTTATGTGGGCTGGGAACCAGCGCAATTATAGCTGGCGATTTTAATGCCAAGTCGCAACAATGGGGCTGCCATCTAGGCAATAGGAATGGCACCATTTTACAAAATTTTAGTTTGAAATGTGCAGATGCTCACATTCACCACCCAAACGAACCGACACATTACCCCTCAAACGGAAATACACCAACCACAATAGACATAGTACTTACAAGAAATGTCCCTGATATTACCGATATTTCTGTTCTAACTGAGTTGAGTTCTGATCACAATCCGATTGTGTTTGGAACTCAAACTCCCAAAGAAAACAGAACTTACAAACGCGTGAGCGATTTCTCGCGAGCCAAATGGGCTGATTTTCGGAACAGACTGGGTCGTGAGATTTCGCTTGCGCATATAGATAATGTCAGGGATATTGAAAACAACATCACACTCCTTACACAAAACATAACAGCCGCTTCCAAAAAACACATCCCCACACGAGTCATCTGCACAAACGGGGATACATTACCACGACAAGTTTTGGATAAAATTAAAGAAAGAAATAGACAAAAACGTATATGGCAAAGAACGGGCGATTTAAATTGCAAACAAATGTCAGATCACTTAACACGGGAAATTCGAACAGACATTCAATATTATCGTGTGCATGATTGGGATAAGAGAATTTCTAAATTGAATGATAAGGGCGCTCGGGGTGTTTGGGACGCTGTCAGGCGATTGAAACGTCCATATCAAAGTATTCCAACTTTAGAAAATCAAAATCAAAATCAATTTGCTATTTCATCTTTAGACAAAGCGGAACTTTTGGCTCAAAATTACGAAAGTGTATTTAACTTAGAAGCCGATGGTGAGGAACAAGCTGAAATTTCAATATCAGTTAATCAAATTATTCAAAATCTCAGTGAACAACGATTTAACAATGTGAAATTGACAAATTTTAAGGAAGTAACTAAAATTATTTCTAACCTTCCAAAAAAATAAAGATCCAGGCTTAGATTCATTATCGATATATCCGAAACTTGCCAAAGAAAGCCATTGTTCTATTAATTAAAATATTCAACGCGTCTTTATTAAACAATTATTTTCCACAGGAATGGAAAATCGCAAAAATTATTCCAATTCCTAAACCAGGCAAACCATTAAACCAACCCCAAAATTATCGTCCAATCTCATTACTGTCTAATCTAGGCAAGGTTTTTGAAAAAATTATTTATTCGCACTTAATTAGTCATTATGATAAATTAATTATTAATGAACAATTCGGTTTTCGCACTGGTGGCTCTACTATCCGGCAGGCCGTAAGAATAATAAATGATATTGCTGTCGGTTTTAATAACCAGAAAGTCACCGCTATGGTCCTGCTGGACGTAGAAAAAGCATTTGACAGGGTTTGGTTCAAGGGGCTTTTGGCAAAAATGATAAAACTAAAGTTTCCAAATTATTTGTTAGCGCTAACAGCTTCATTCCTCAGAAATCGGCATTTCAAAGTACAAGTTGAAAACTTTAATTCAAATGTTAAACAGATCAATGCTGGCGTACCGCAGGGGAGTGTCCTGGCCCCTTTACTGTTTAACATCTTCATCAACGATATCCCAAAGATGAGCGGCACCAAAATCGCTCTGTTTGCAGATGACACTGCAATTTATAGTAAATCTGATTGTGCACCTGTGGCAGCAAAAAAATCCAAATTCACTTGAATGTTTTAGCTACGTACTTTAAAAAGTGGCACATCAAAATCAATGAGAGTAAATGCGAGGGGATTGTATTTCATAAAAAAGTTAAAAACATTAGAATCTTTGACACACTTAAAATAAATAGTGTACAAATCAAAACAAAATGTCTTGTAAAATATCTTGGTATTTATTTAGACTCAAAACTACTATTTAAAGAACACATTAAAATTACAGGTAACAAAGCAAATGCAATAATAAAATCAATTTATTCCCTTCTATCATTCAATGGAAAACTTGACCCAAAATTAAAATTAATCATCTACAAGACGACCATTCGTCCCGTCTTAACATACGCAGCTCCAGCATGGAGCTGCGCTTCCAAAACAAATCAAAACCTACTTCAGATCCTACAAAACAAAGCACTTCGCCTAGCCCTAAACAAAGACAAATACACGAGAATACACGACTTATCCAACATACCACTCATTCATAACTTTATCATGAAATTAACAGAAAAATTTTATGTAAATCTGAGTGACAATCCACTTCTAGATAAAATAAAAACGCTAAAACATAATACACTACCATTCACACTAAAACACAAACTTCCACACTCACACACACAATTTTTTAATAATAATTAGAAATCCACTTTGGATGACTAACGTGCAATTCTCATGGTCACTGCGCTCATTTTGCTGGTCAGTGTGAGCGTATGGGTCATGCAGGCAATGTTCAGCGATGAAAAGCACATTTTATGTTTTAAGTTTGTTAAGTTTTAATTTTGATTTATTTTAACCACCGCACCCGTAGTGAGGTTTTTACAACTGGCAATACTTTCCTCTTATTAATAATATTCCCGAAAACCATAAAAATTGTAAATAGTCTAAATAGTCATTAGCTTGTAAGTTTAGACAGTAAGTTATAGTTAGTAATAATTAGTTTGTAAGATATTCTTAGAAAATGTAAATAGTACCAGCCAATAAATTATAGTATAGTATATAGTTCTCGTCCGATCACTGGAGTCAAGCAACGTCGGGCGCGGTCAGTACTTAGATTGGGTGACCGCTTGGGAACACCACGTGCCGTTGCCCTTTTCTATTTCGTCTATTTTGTCTAATCACGAAATACTAATTTTTATTTGAATTTAAGTCTACGACCGAAATCTTGCAAAATCTTAAAAAATATCGTTTTTTTGGCTTTGCCCGTATCCTTCGCATTTACGTGTCGACCGGTCTGCTCTCCTAGTCCTCCTGGTCCGGTCTACGTAGGGTGAATCGACCGCTCTTCTCCGATTAAGGAGCGTTTTTCGACGGGCAACGACCATACCACGTTGAATATACCAGTTCTCGTCCGATCACTGAAGTCTAAAGCAACGTCGGGCGCGGTCAGTACTTAGATGGGTGACCGCTTGGGAACACCGCGTGCCGTTGCCCTTTTTTATTTCGTCTATTTCGTCTAATCACGAAATACTAATTTTTATTTGAATTTAAGTCTACGACTGACTCTAAAACCGATCTAAGTTGCGAAATCTTTAGGAAAATCGTTTTTTTGGCATTGCCCGTATCCTTCGCATTCGACCGGTCTGCCCTCATAGTCCGGTCTAATTGGGGTAAATCGACCCCTCTACTCCGATTAAGGAGCGTTTTTCGACGGGCAACGACCATACCACGTTGAATATACCAGTTCTCGTCCGATCACTGAAGTCAAGCAACGTCGGGCGCGGTCAGTACTTAGATGGGAACACCGCGTGCCGTTGCCCTTTTCTATTTCGTCTATTTTGTCTAATCACGAAATACTAATTTTTATTTGAATTTAAGTCTACGACCGAAATCTTGCGAAATCTTTAAGAATATCGTTTTTTTTGGCTTTGCCCGTATCCTTCGCATTCACGTGTCGACCGGTCTGCTCTCCTAGTCTTCCTGGTCCGGTCTACGTAGGGTGAATCGACCGCTCTACTCCGATTAAGCAGCGTTTTTCGACGGGCAACGACCATACCACGTTGAATATACCAGTTCTCGTCCGATCACTGAAATCTCAAGCAACGTCGGGCGCGGTGAGTACTTAGATGGGTGACCGCTTGGGAACACCGCGTGCCGTTGCCCTTTTTATTTCGTCTAATCACGGAATACTAATTTTTATTTGAATTTAAGTCTACGACCGAAACCTTGCGAAATCTTAAAGAATATCGTTTTTTGGCTTTGCCCGTATCCTTCGCATTCACGTGTCGACCGGTCTGCTCTCCTAGTCTTCCTGGTCCGGTCTACGTAGGGTGAATCGACCGCTCTACTCCGATTTAGCAGCGTTTTTCAACAGGCAACGATTATACCACGTTGAATATACCAGTTCTCGTCCGATCACTGAAGTCTCAAGCAACGTTGGGCGCGGTCAGTACTTAGGCTTTGCCCGTATCCTTCGCATTAACGTGTCGACCGGTCTGTTCTCCTAGTCCTCCTGGTCCGGTCTAATTGGGGTCAATCGACCCCTCTACTCCGATTAAGGAGCGTTTTTCGACGGGCAACGACCATACCACGTTGAATATACCAGTTCTCGTCCGATCACTGGTCAAGCAACATCGGGCGCGGTCAGTACTTAGATGGGTGACCGCTTGGGAACACCGCGTGCCGTTGCCCTTTTTTATTTCGTCTATTTTGTCTAATCACAAAATACTAATTTTTATTTGAATTTAAGTCTACTACCGAAATCTTGCGAAATCTTAGAGAATATCGTTTTTTTTTGGCTTTGCCCGTATCCTTCGCATTCACGTATCGACCGGTCTGTCCTCTTAGTCCTCCTGGTCCGGTCTACGTAAGGTGAATCGACCGCTCGACCATACCACGTTGAATATACCAGTTCTCGTCCGATTACTGAAGTCTCAAGCAACGTCGGGCGCGGTCAGTACTTAGATGGGTATTTTATTTCGTCTATTTCGTCTAATCACAAAATACTAATTTTTATTTGAATTTAAGTCTACGACTGGCTTTAGAACCGATTTAAGTTGCGAAATCTTAAAGAATATCGTTTTTTTGGCTTTGCCTGTATCCTTCGCATTCGACCGGTCTGCCCTCCTAGTTATCCTGGTCCGGTCTAATTGGGGTAAATCGACCCCTCTACTCCGATTAAGGAGCGTTTTTTGACGGGCAACGACCATACCACGTTGAATATACCAGTTCTCCTCCGATCACTGATGTCAAGCAACGTCGGGCGCGGTCAGTAATTAGATGGGTGACCGCTTGGGAACACCGCGTGCCGTTGCCCTTTTCTATTTCGTCTATTTTGTCTAATCACGAAATACTAATTTTTATTTGAATTTAAGTCTACGACCGAAATCTTGCGAAATCTTAAAGAATATCGTTTTTTTGGCTTTGCTCGTATCCTTCGCATTTACGTGTCGACCGGTCTGCTCTCCTAGTCCTCCTGGTCTCTCCTAGTCCTCCTGGTCCGGTCTACGTAGGGTGAATCGGCCGCTCTTCTCCGATTAAGCAGCGTTTTTCGACGGGCAACGACCATACCACGTTGAATATACCAGTTCTCGTCCGATCACTAAAGTCTCAAGCAACGTTGGGCGCGGTCAGTACTTAGATATGTGACCGCTTGGGAACACCGCGTGCCGTTGCCCGTCTTTATTTCGTCTAGTTTGTCTAATCACGAAATACTAATTTTTATTTGAATTTAAGTCTACGACCGAAATCTTGCGAAATCTTAAAGAATATGGTTTTTTTGGCTTTGCCCGTATCCTTCGCATTTACGTGTCGACCGGTCTGCCCTCCTAGTCCTCCTGAGTAGGGAGAGATAGCCGATTCTAGAACCTCCTCCTCCTCGCGGAGGAGGAGGTTCTAGAATCGGCTATCTCGTGGGAGGAGGAGGAGGAGGAGGAGGAGGAGGAGGAGGAGGAGGAGGAGGAGGAGGAGGAGGAGGAGGAGGAGGAGGAGGAGGATGAGGAGGATGAGGAGGACGATGGGGAGGATGAGGAGGAGGTTTTTGAATTTGGGCTAACAAGGAAGAAGAGGGAGTACTTTTTTTATATATTTTTTTTTGTTATTTCTTTTTATTATTTATATTAGTTTTTAGTTTTTGCTTATTTTTTTTTAATTACAATGAGGGTGTGTGTTTGAACAACTTAAGTTAGATTGTAGAAATGTTTCATGAAATAAAAAAAAAATATATTTTAAATTAATTAAATCATATATTTAAAAGCAGTTACCTGGGGAAATGTTTATAATGGATAGTGGTTTTATAATAAAGTAGGCAAAAGTAATATTTGAAGCAATATATTTAAAATACTACAAATATACATAAAAATAGAATTGAAATTATAATTGTTCAGACATACATTTATTAAAGATACAAATAACCTTATAATAATTATAATTCAATTGTATCGAAAGAGTAAGGGTGTTTTTACCCACGTTTATGAAAAATCAAAATATATTTAAAAGTAATATTTAAAGCAATATTTAAATAATAATTGTTCAGACATACATTTATTAAAGATACAAATAACTTTATAATACTTATAATGTAATTGTATCGAAAGAGTAAGCGTTTCTTACCCAGAGTAGGTATGGGGTCACTTGAGACAGACAGCCTTGAAGGCTTCCTGTCCCAAAATGCCCGCCATGAGGGGAGGGGAGAGGGGTCGTGTGTGCACCCACGCCACGCCCACCGGATGTGGTGTCGCTTATCAGCAACATCCGGTGTAGTGTGCACTTTTGACCGGAAGTCCTATAAGAGTCAATGTGTTAGAGTGAGACTCGGAAGTGAATGAAAGAGTGAGATGCAAAATACAGTTTTACCAACCTAAATTTTCTCAGGAAATAAAAAGCGATGTGATTGGTCAATGATAAGAAATGGGTGTGTATAAAAATAAAGATGGCTGCCAACAGTTCACTGATTGAACTAGATGTTTTGAATAGTTTTTACAGTACGCCCCTGATTAACTGGATGTTTTGAAAGGTTAAGAATATCCATCTGATTCTCTCTCTATTAATATAAACGTAATACATTCCTAACCTCAAATTAAATCTTTCTCTCTCTCAAAATGATAAACGAAAAAATCATTTTTATAAACTCACACAATAGGAAAAGAATTGTAGGTAAAAGGACGAAGATGTAGAAGCGACAATGACCAGAAGCTGAAGATTGGTGTTAGTGATGGAATGTGTCCATCCGGAGTAATTTAAGAAAGGCTTGCGTTAATAAGATAATGTGTGTGTGGAATATTAAGCGTTAAATTAATATCTAAGAATGAAATGTGACAATGACCAGAAACTAGAGATTACAAGAAAATATAAGATATTGGAATACAATTACCAGAAGCTGAAGAATGGTGCCTCTGATGGAATGTGTTCATCCAGAGTAATTTCAAAATAGATGCACTTCATAAAGACATCATAGTAAGAGACGTCGCTTTTTACACACACTGATAAGAAACACAACCGAACACTACGAGAGACAGGCACTGACTGATTAATTTTGTATAAGACACTATCATATAAGAGTATAGAGTCTACGGAGCATGCGCAGTTGAGATTCAGAAAATGGTCAAACTTGTTCAGACCTGTTTGGACTTGTTTAGACATGTTTAAACTTGTTTAGACATGTCAGATTTATCACATGATAAATCTAGTAAATTATAGGAGGGAAATTCAAATTCATTTATAGTTCTGTTTATGGTTTTGAAGTAGGGAAGAAAACATAATGTTTCTTAAAGAAGACGTATTGTTATTTTTATTATTGATTGTTATACATTTGGAAATTCGTTTTATAAATTAGTATTTATAGGTTTATCTACCGCCACTTCTGGTTGGAATTATTCACAAGGCAGTAATAGATAAGATGATCAAAAAGATTGCAAATATGTGATATGTACATACAAAATATTTAAGGAAACTGATGACTCACCCCGAAATTATATGGATGGACTCCCCTCGTGTATGAAATAAGTTCTCCTTTCAATTGTTGCATCAGAGACCATATCTATTTCAACAGCTTCTTCGGGGTCGTTTGGGAAATCACAGTAAAAACTAATGTACTTTAAATTATTGTTATATAAAATGTGTACTTGTAGAACGTCACCACTACCCGGAACAGAATTAAATACAATCCTATACGTTTTCGTATCACACTCACAGCACACTTGAAGATGTCTCGCGTCAGGGGTTAAGTTTGGTAGTATACTAAGAATTTCTCGGGAGGAGATAATTTCTAATAAATATTCAACTGACATGTTTCAGTTTGTTTAGTAAAATGAAATAATCGGTCAAAACTCGTGCGGTTGGTTGTTCTTCCGGCGTGTGTTGATAAGAGACCTGAGAAATGAATGACATGTAAATTTATTGTTGTTAAAATTTAATGTATTTGTGAAAATATATAAACGTAATAATTCAAATATACGAGGAGAATGATAAGGTGTTTGTGATTGAGCTAATTAACTAAGGTAAGAGTAAAAATATTTTTAAATTAGGGGGGATTCAATATATGATACAAATTTTTAGGAGAATTATGGAGAAAGGTGAAATGATCATAGGAGATGAGAGATAACCAATGGAAATAAGATTTATACACAGTAAGTCATAAAATATTATTATTAAAATACGTTTTTAATAATAACAATTATTTTAATTAGTTTTAGACATTGTGGTGCCATCTATCGGAGACATCCGAACTTTATTATATAAATTGGTAAATTATGAAGAAATGGACTAGTGGAATAAGAAGAAATTGGGTTTATAAGTTTATAAACATGTGTAACTTTAAAATAATGTAGATTTAAGGAACATACTAACAGTTTTAAAAATAAAATGTAATTCATTAAACACCTCACGCTAAATGATTTATCATTTGTACATTGGGTTGCCTACAGTCTTGATAAAGTAAACGTTATCAGTTACAAAATGGATTGGGTTGCATATATTAATATATAGACTTAATATTAATGTAATGTGATAAGTAAAAGTCATATATATTAGAAGCACTTAAGAGAGTAACAATTGATAAGGAAAATGTTATTATTATAATTTTTTATTCTGTTTTACTATTTATACGAAGACTATTTGTTAGGGATAAGTAAATAAAACACAAATTATTTTTTAAAATATATATATTAGAATAGGTTATAAGAAAATTAAAATTAAAATAAAAAAAAAGCTATTTTGGACGTGGGGCGGCGGACAGCCGTGATGCTGGTTTCTGAAAGAAAATTAATTACTAAATATAGTTTATCAGTCAAAATACATTTAATAATAATTAAATAGAGCTCGTTGAATTACGGGGATGTTGGAGTTTACGTGAAGTGATTAAACAGTGACAAATTTTTAAAATAAATATTGTAATATCTCGAAATTATGACACCTACAACAACAAAATCTTAATCACTAAAAGATGTATTTTTAGTATGACTACAATTGTTATTTACAAATAAAACACAATTTAAAAACACTAATAGTAAACTTGCACATAGCGACTTTTTTTTGGTTGTAACCAAAATCTTTTCGAATCATCAGATTGATGTCAAAACCTTATATATTAAGTTTCATCGCCATACGTTTAGGCTTTTGGCCTGTAGAGCGGTAACAGACACCCAATATTTTCCAGAAGTGTTCTTAATAGATTCAGGGTACTTCAAAAAGGATATTTCCTTTGAATTAGCAATTCGAAAATTTTCGTGAGCACAATACTTTCCCATTACCTATGGTAATGGGAAAGTAAAAATCATAACTATAAACTAAAAATGAATAATTACTTTTTTAATTTCAATTAAATAAATAAATTGAATAACACTTAAGATTATTAAAATTTTTAATTTATCATAATTTTAAATAGGTAAGAGAAAAAATTAAAATAACTGTATTGTAAAAAAAAAAAAAAAAGCTCTTTCTTTAATTCTCACTATAAAATTACGATGCTAATGCTGAATAATAATAAAATAATTTAATTGCATTTTATTTGTAATTCATTTAAAAGTATTAAATACGTAAAAGAAAATTAAAATAATTTAAAATATCTTACCATTAACACCCAGCATCCGCCTCTAGGGAGATAAAAATCTCCCTTGGCGTGGACCGCCACCACGCCCAAATATACAGCCCCTCGTAGGGGCTGCAGCAGAGGAGGGTATCCCCCTCCTCTGGTGAGAAAACTTCCTCGTGCGAGCAAGGGCATTTAACCCGTGCTCCCTGAAAAGAAAGAAAATATTATTTTTTATTAAAATATAATAGCACCTAAAATGAAATATTTAATTATGAATTATTAAAATAAAATAATGAAGTAGAAACAAGAAAATTAATTTAATATATTTAACAATTCTAATGATATTAATTACATAAGGGGGTGTATAAAATTTAACTTACCTCAGGAATAAATTCTATAATTTTTGAAATTATTATATCGCACATTTTTCTTAATGAGCCGAAAACTCAGCTCCACAGTATTTATATGCAATTCTAAGGAAATGAAAACCGCAGACGATAATTTTGCACTACCATTGTAAATGCTTTAGAAATAAAAACACAGACGATTATTTTACACAACTGATAAAAATGCATTTGTGAAATTAAGTATTAAAATTAAAATATTATTATATTTTAATTAATAATTTTGTGATAATATAATAAGCTTTAAGGTTTTGAGGTAAACCAATAATTAATAAGACAATAAATATGAGGTTAACCAACTTAATATTAATAAGAAAACCACATTAGTATAAATTGAAACCATATATTATAATATGTGGCGTGAAATTCATTTTACAAATCATTTCTTAAACGAATCTCAATTGTAAGTTATTGTGAATAAAATTTCATCATAAATAATGTAGCCTAGATCTTTATTTTTAAATGATTAATAATAATAAAATATATAAACTCACTCACACGTGTAAAAAAGTTTGTGATACATTAGTATAAGGTTTTATAAGCATATATTTAATTTCTTAAAAGATGAATCGAATTTTTGTAAAAATATAAACAGAAAATATTTAAAATTCTAATTAAAATTGGCCCGAATAGCATTGGGGAATTCTTTACTTTAAATCGTAATATGTTCTAAACTGACACTATTCTATATACTGTAATGTTATTTAATTGTATTTGTAAAGAATACAAAATTATTACTTTAATCTATTGATTATGTATTATTATACATATAGTTTATAATTTAATACATCAATTGAAACAAAAAAATTCTTCTTTTTTTAAAATTTCGTTTAATAATGTAAATTCTTTAAAACGAGAAATGCTAAATTCATCAATTGTCTCATTAATTTTAGAATAATTACAAGGTGTTCCGATTGTTAATTTTCGTTTTAGACCCTAGGTCTCCAAACTATCTTCTTCGCGGACCACAAATACGATTCTACATAATAAAGGCGGCCAAGATCCAATTAATTTTATAAAATTTAACGAACAATTGTTACAATATTTCAAAATATAACATTTACAATAAAAATTACAAACAATCGAGGGCCGTATTCATGCAAGTCGCTGGAAGGATTTGGCCCCGAGGGCCATAGTTTGGAGACCTCTGTTTTAGAATATTGAATGCTCTCTGTTGTAGAAAATATATAACAGTTTCACTCATTATGTTTAAAATATATAATACACAGAAAGAGATAAAATAATTAAAATGTTCTTTACACTTATTATAATTCAATGAATAAGATTTAATTAAATTGTTAATAGGACTATTACGTTTTGCGGTTGGTTCATTTCATATCACATTGACCGAATGAAAAAACAAAAACTTAATGATAACACCATACAACGCATTATTAGTAATACAATTCACCATCAATATTTTCGCGCGATTATAATTTCCGTTTGTAATAAGAAAACCGCAGAGCCAATTATTTTGCACTTCATTTCATTTTAATATTTTTATTAATAAAATAGTATAGGGTTCTCTGTTAAACAAGATGGAGTTTGAAAAACTGATCAAATATTACACTTTAAAACACTACCCTCTGTTATCGGGTTTTCGTATAATTACAAATAGAGCCCCTAATAAATACCCCGTACCATCAGGGGCCCAGTATTTTAAATCATTTAAGTGTATTATAAACAATAAACAATATCAAGTGTTGTTGTTTGTAAATTTTACCCTATGTGCCGTGTTCTATAGGATTGAAACTAACTATACGTGAGTTGATTTTTTTTGAGCTAAACCGAATCTCCCCAAGCCTATGCACAGAATGTAAACCTAATGTACATCAAGAACACCTGTTAAATCATTTTAACAAATATTCAAAATAGGATAATTACATTGAGAGTTCACAAAGGAATTATATATATATTAAACCTTTTAAGAAACAAAAATTAGTATAAAGAACAAAATCAAAAACCAAAAACAGTTCAAAATTTACTGTGTTTATTTCGTGAAAACAGTATTATTCAGTTTGCCCTCTTACACATTTATAATAAAAGGTATGTACAATAGGTAAATGTTTAGTATGTTGTTTTAATGGTTATAATTATAATTCTCGTAGCAATATACAGTTTACATACTTAAATTAGAAAGGATTATATGTTTTAGTTTTAATTGATTTAAACTCACACAAAGTGAAAACACTTAAGCGACAAACTGTGCTCTAATTGAAAATTATTATTCAAACAGAAATGTAGAAAGACGAGAAGGTGTTCAAAATGCTATTCGATTTTATCAGTATTTGTATTTACGGAAATGTATAACCGCAAGCGCACACATAAATCGTAAGTGCTCGCACAAAACAAACAATTTCATAGGTTTTAAAAATCTTTATTTTTTTTAATTTACAACACATTTATCTGAAACCAGGAATTTCTTCTTCGATCTCTTCTACAAATGTTAGTTTACCATCCTCGTCCATTTTATAAACTTGATTGTTTAAGATAACTTGATAGTTTAGAGACTGTTGGTACTCCTTCGGCTCGTTCTCCGTAAAAACTTTTATATAACAAAAATTTTGTATTTTATCTCCTCGGGCAATTATTTCACAAAGTTCTGCAGCTACATCCATGTACAAATGTTCCGTGAACCATTGTTTTGCATTTGATGATGAAATTTTTCCTTTTGTTTCAACTGTTTTATACAAATTCAAATCGTCCAAAGATGTAAAGTTTATTCTCGTTTCTACTCTAATGTTTTCTTCTTCATTTATCGCTTTACAGAGTAGCGAATTAAATTCACTAGTATATTTTTCTAATAAACATTTAAAGGCATCCGAATTTAAGGAATGGAATCCTTTAAGAACAAGAAACATATTATCCAACACAGGACTAAATTGTATCTTGAATGCTTGGTGTTCAAGATATTTAATATCTCTTCTTTCATGCTCCTTTTTTGATGAACTTGGGTTACTCTTAGTACATATTTGATAATGCCGAGATAAATTTCCATTTCTTTTGAATTTTTTCTCACACAAGCTACACAGGTATTCCATAATTGGTGTTTACTCTTCAAAGACTAAAGTTCGAATGAGAAACAAAGACATAGCTCTCACATTTATTGATTTAATTAACTAGCGTTATATTGTTACTCAATAATGTTTAGTAGGCGTAGTTCGTTTTCGATTGATTTAATTTCAAAATCATAACAATTATTTCCAGCTCTTTGTAAGCCGTGTAATACCCATAGTCTCTCAATTAGTTCATTGGGATCACCCCCATATGGTTTAGCGTCAACAGGAATACATTTATTAGGTGTGTAACTCGAATCGTTTATTACTTTACTCGAATGATCAATTTCTTGTGGTTGTAAAGAAACCTCGGGTAGGGATATTACTGATATTTTCTGATGTTCTCTTGTAATAAGATTTTTTACTTCGTCCAAAATTGAATTTTTAAGAGATGTTAATTCTTTTAAGTAAGAACTGTTAATATCATCAATTGTATCGTAAATTTTAGAATAATCACAATCTTGCTTATTTTCGCTTTCATGCAACTGTTGTATTTTCTTTCTTATATTATTTTGCATACATTTTATTGTTAAAAATTCATCTTTATCATGACTTTTCTTTACAACTTCGTGTTGTAAAGGTGCAGAATCCTTATTCATAACGTGTGCTTCATCATTGTTGACGAGTTCATCTCCTATTTCTTTTGTTGATTCATCTTCATTCTGAGAACCCTTCGTTAGTTGATATATATCTGAAGGTTTTTCAGCAGCCTCTTGAGGTTCTTTAATCCCTTCAAAATGCTTTATGGATTCGTGGCGCCTGCGGTTATCACGGCGTGTAAAATTTTTATTGCAAAAGTGACATTTGATTTTGGTTCCATTATGCGACTTTTCATGTCTTACAAGCCCCGAAAAATGACCAAAAGATAATCCACATACTTCACATGTGTACATCTTAACAGATGTTAAGATACTAATACATCACAACTACAGTCTATATATATATATATATATAACCCTCTCATTACCCTCCCATTACCCTCCCATTACCCACTCATTACCCTCTTTACCCTCTTATTACCCTCTTATTACCCTCTTTACCCTCTCATTACCCTCCCATTACCCTCCCATTACCCTCCCATTACCCTCCCATTACCCTCTTTACCCTCTCATTACCCTCTCATTACCCTCCCATTACCCTCTTATTACCCTCATTACCCTCTTTACCCTCTCATTACCCTCTTTACCCTCCCATTACCCTCTTATTACCCTCATTACCCTCTCATTACCCTCCCATTACCCTCATTACCCTCTTTACCCTCTCATTACCCTCTCATTACCCTCTTATTACCCTCTTATTACCCTCTTTACCCTCCCATTACCCTCTTATTACCCTCTTTACCCTCCCATTACCCTCTTATTACCCTCATTACCCTCTCATTACCCTCCCATTACCCTCATTACCCTCTCATTACCCTCCCATTACCCTCATTACCCTCTCATTACCCTCCCATTACCCTCTTATTACCCTCTTTACCCTCCCATTACCCTCTTATTACCCTCATTACCCTCTCATTACCCTCTTTTCTGAATGAGCCTCTTTTCTGAATGAACCTCTTTTCCTAATGAGCCTCTTTTCCTAATGAGCCTCTTTTCCTAATGAGCCTCTTTTCCTAATGAGCCTCTTTTCCTAATGAGCCTCTTTTCCTAATGAGCCTCTTTTCCTAATGAGCCTCTTTTTCTAATGAGCCTCTTTTCCTAATGAGCCTCTTTTCCTAATGAGCCTCTTTTCCTAATGAGCCTCTTTTCCTAAAGAGCCTCTTTTATTTTTACTAACCCTGATCGATTATAATTCTTCCCAATATATTAAACTAGTATAATAAAAATAAAAGCGTATCTCAGCCTATCTCTCAACACAAAAATTTAATTATTTGAAGTGCGAAGAGGGGTTTTTATACCTTGGAAATATTGCATCGGATATGATCAAATGATAAGACGAAAATGGTTCAAGATACAGCGATTTTATCTTCAGATTCGATATTTTATTCCACTATGAAATAAAATGAGTGTAAAGTGTAAATGTTTTTGCTATCTTAATATCACTGATATTATAATAATTAAAAATTAATAGCATTTTTGAAAAGCCTCATAACATGATATCCTTAAATGTCTAGTAAGTTTTGAAAGCGTATTGTTTTTATACGTGTTCCCAACAATAATATCTAACTAACCGAAATCTATTGATGTAATTATAATTAATTCCATGTGCTATCATTATGCTTTGCGGTTAAAAGTTTATGATAAGACCGTGCAAACGAGTGAGATATACATATACAAATTCGATTTTAATAATTTGCTAACTAATTATTGAATTAAACAGTAATTTAAATCTTATAGAAATTTCGAGTAATAGGATATGGTTACCCGATAAGACTATTAAAAATATATATAAGCGCAATTTTTATTGCAGGATAAGGAACATACGACAGGTTTTCCAAAATTAAAACCTAACATTGTCTTCGAAACGATAGCTGTTGAAGCGTAAGACGTTCCATCGTCTAATTCACTCCAAAGGTGAATGGTAATTACTAATGTAGACCCGAGAAACAGAGAGCCGCACACAATGTTAAAGTTAAAACCGAATCTCTTTGCCTGATCGTAAAATATATATATATATGAACTGAGTAAACATCCTCCGTATATATTTTTATTAATTAGTTCTTGAGCAATTATTAGGTGTATCAAGGAAAGAACCTTCTCCTTTGTTACAATTTAAATATTTCTGTCCTCTCTACTGCGCATGCTCAATTTTCTGTACGCTTAAATAGGATTTATATTGAGCAATGTCAATCTCGTACTTTAGTTGTTGACCAGTCACCACCGTGTTTAGACGTGTCTTAAAGCCTTTCTTAAAATTGTTACAGTTGAAAATGGAGAAATTTACAATTGCAAAAGATTTCATTAAGGTGAACAAGAGGTTCAAAGTACAAGGTCGTACGATGGAATTCAAAATTAAACCGATTCCTGAGAATATTGAGCCTGTTGGATGGGTGAAGGAGGCCATCACCCAGATTGTCAAAAAATCAACGGATCACTTACAGCCTAATGACCAGGTGGGAGTAACCTTCTGCTCAAAGGAGTTTCAACAAGGGTCTGGCTATATGAAATTCAGGAATGCATCTCAAATTTCTACCGAAGATGTATGGTCCATCATCAATGGAATTTTCCAGTCCAACTCTACAGGTCTTAATACAGATACGTTCTGTTTGAGTGTTACGTCTGTGCGCATGCCCTTGGGGCGAGGTCGTGGGAAAAGGTATAACACCTTTAATGAAGAGTGTGCTATGCGCAGGGGAATAGTTACCATTGAAAATAAAGACAATTTATGTTTACCTCGTGCTCTCGTTGTTGCAATTGCTCGTGTTGACAAAGACCCTGAATATGTAAAAGTGCGTAGAGATATAGGCAAATTGCAAACATCTAGAGCTAAAGCTTTACTCCAAGCTTCAGGTGTTCAAGTTCCCGAGGAAGGTGCAGGCGTTGAGGAAATAAATCAATTTCAGCGATATTTGAGTGATTATAAAATTACGGTTTACAGATACGGAAGTAAAGGCAGAGACTTGGTTTTTGAAGGCGTTAGTGAAAGTGATAAAAAACTGAATTTGCTGTATCATGATGGACACTATAATGTGATTACATCACTAACTGCCGCTTTTTGTTGTATTTATTATTGTGAGGAGTGTCATATACCTTATAACACTAAAAATAAACATAGGTGTGGTGGTACTTGTCAGGCGTGTCAACAATCACCGGCATGCGAAAATCAGAAAAAAGTAAAGTGCTCGGAATGTAATAGAACATTTAGAAGCCAAGACTGTTTTAGTAATCATAAGAAACCCAACTCTTTAGGTAAAAGCTCCGTATGCGCGCAGATACGTATGTGTAATGACTGTCTTAAGACTATTAAAAAAAGTGATAGACAGCATATGTGTGGAGAAATATTCTGCAAGATTTGTCAAAAACATTTACCGAGAAATCATTTGTGTTATATGCTTCCAGATACAGGAACCCCGAAATTAAAAGACTTTTTATTCGTGTTCTACGATTTTGAGTCACGACAAGAAACGCAGTTGGAAAACGGCTATTTACTGCACGAACCAAATTTGTGTGTATTTAAGACGTGTTGTGAGAACTGTTTGGATAGTTCTGTCAAAATTTGCAATAAGTGCGGGCCTCGATTAAATATTTTAAAAATTAATCCTGTTGAGAGATTCCTGGAATATGTACTAAATCAGAGAAAATCATTCAAGAATGTTGTGGTAGTAGCTCATAATGGTCAAGCATATGATCATCAATTTATCCTCAATTATATTTTAACAAAAACTGATTTGAAACCTGAATTAATAATGCGAGGCACAAAAATTATTCGGATGATACTGGATAATGTGAAATTTATTGACAGTCTGAATTTTTTTCCTATGGCTCTCAGTGCTCTTCCTAAAGCTTTTGGACTTGGAGATAATTTCAAGAAAGGATACTTTCCTCATTTATTTAATAAAACAGAAAATGATGATTATGTAGGCCGCCTTCCTTCTATCGAGTACTATAATCCGGATTTAATGAAGACAGATGCTCGGGATAAGTTTTTAGAGTGGTATGAAGTCAATAAGGATACAGAATTCGATTTTAAGAAAGAGCTAGTTGAATATTGCGTTAGCGACGTGGAGATTTTAACTGCTGCATGTCTTAAATTTCGTAATCTTCTTCTGAATGTTGGAAATGTTTGCCCACTTACAGAATCTTGCACAATTGCCTCTGCATGTAATAAAGTGTATCGTCGTAATTTTCTCAAGCCAAATACTATTGGAATTATTCCTAAAGGAGGCTACAGATGGCGCAACAATCAGTCCAAAATAGGTACACAATGGCTGGTATGGGAAGAGAAACAAAGGCAAATAAATATTGTTCATGCCGCAAAACAAAGAGAGGCAATTGTAAAAGGCGTAGAGGTGGACGGTTACTGTGAAGAAACCGGTCAAGTGTTTGAATTCCATGGATGTTATTACCACGGTTGTATTCGATGCTACAAACATAACCGTGACACACCTTTGAAGGATAACCCCAATGAATCCCTAAATACAAGATATGAATCTACTATATCAAAATCCGAAAGACTCAGGGAACTCGGGTACGAAGTTGTCGAAATGTGGGAATGTGAATTTAGACAACAACAATTGAGGGTATCGTCTGAAATTAGACAATATACAGAAAACCATCATCTTTTATCCTGTTTACCTCTCAATCCGCGAGATGCCTTTTACGGAGGAAGAACTGGGAATTGCAAAGAATATTATGAAGCGGTACCTGGTGAAAAAATAAAATATGTTGATGTATGCTCTCTCTACCCTTGGGTGTGCAAGTACGGAAGATTTCCAATTGATCACCCTGAAGTAATAGTTGGTAATGACGAGTGTTCAAAAATCGATCTTAGTACTAGTTGTGGAATAATCAAATGCTCTATTCTACCACCGAACGATCTCTATCATCCTGTGTTACCACTTAAAATGAATAATAAGTTAATGTTTGTTTTGTGTCGAAAATGCGGAGAGGAAATGGACCAAAACGTTGAATGCAATCATTCTATTGAAGACAGGACTCTACACGGAACATGGGTCATCGAAGAAGTTTACAAGGCACTAGAGAAGGGGTATACAATGATTGAAATGCAGGAAATATGGAAATACAAATCAATGCAGTATGACTCTAAATTAAAAACAGATGGATTGTTCACCGAAATGATGAACACATTTATTAAATACAAACAGCAGGCTTCCGGTTGGCCAAAAAATATAAATACTCAGGAGGAGAAGGACAAATACATTGAAGAATTTTTCAAGGCAGAAGGTGTTCGCCTAGAATTTGCAAACATTTTAGAAAACCCAGGTCTTCGATCTCTCGCAAAACTAATTTTAAACTCTTTCTGGGGCAAACTTGGTCAGCGCGAGAATCAAACACAAACAGTTATTTTTAATAGACCAGAAGAACTGTTTGATTTATTGATAAATCCTTCGGTAGAGGTCTGCGGTATCTTACCCATTAATGAAGATACAGTGGTTGTAAATTACGAATTTATTGAAGAGGCCTACGACCCCTTAAGTACAGTTAATGTTACACTAGCTGCATACACAACCGCTCAAGCAAGGCTAAAACTTTATAGTTATTTAGAAAAATTGGAGGATAGAGTACTCTATTACGATACTGATAGTGTAATTTACATAGGACGCGAGGGAGAATACGATGTCCCTACAGGAAATTTCATCGGTGAGATGACGGATGAATTGGAACCTTTGTACGGCAAGGGAAGTTTTATTTTAAAGTTTGTGTCTGGTGGACCTAAAAATTACGGATATGAGGTGATTGGACAAAAAGGTATAAGTGCTTCATTGAAGGTTAAAGGGATAACACTTAATTATACCACGTCACAAGTAATAAACTTTAAAAAGATTTCTGAAATGGTTCTAAAGAAAAGTGATCCCATTCCAGTAGTAACAACAAACATTCGACGAACTGCTGAACATCAGTTAGTGACACGCGAAGAGACAAAAATGTATAAACCGAACTCTACCAAACGGAAATTTACTGACTTTAATTCTGTTCCTTATGGTTACAAACGATGTAAATTATAATTTTATTACGATGTAAATATATTTAATTATTGTATGTTTTCTTATAACCTCTTCTAATATATATATTTTAAAAAATAATTTGTGTTTTATTTACTTATCCCTAACAAATAGTCTTCGTATAAATAGTAAAACAGAATAAAAAATTATAATAATAACATTTTCCTTATCAATTGTTACTCTCTTAAGTGCTTCTAATATATATGATTTTTACTTATCACATTACATTAATATTAAGTCTATATATTAATATATGCAACCCAATCCATTTTGTAACTGATAACGTTTACTTTATCAAGACTGTAGGCAACCCAATGTACAAATGATAAATCATTTAGCGTGAGGTGTTTAATGAATTACATTTTATTTTTAAAACTGTTAGTATGTTCCTTAAATCTACATTATTTTAAAGTTACACATGTTTATAAACTTATAAACCCAATTTCTTCTTATTCCACTAGTCCATTTCTTCATAATTTACCAATTTATATAATAAAGTTCGGATGTCTCCGATAGATGGCACCACAATGTCTAAAACTAATTAAAATAATTGTTATTATTAAAAACGTATTTTAATAATAATATTTTATGACTTACTGTGTATAAATCTTATTTCCATTGGTTATCTCTCATCTCCTATGATCATTTCACCTTTCTCCATAATTCTCCTAAAAATTTGTATCATATATTGAATCCCCCTAATTTAAAAATATTTTTACTCTTACCTTAGTTAATTAGCTCAATCACAAACACCTTATCATTCTCCTCGTATATTTGAATTATTACGTTTATATATTTTCACAAATACATTAAATTTTAACAACAATAAATTTACATGTCATTCATTTCTCATGTCTCTTATCAACACACGCCGGAAGAACAACCAACCGCACGAGTTTTGATCGATTATTTCATTTTACTAAACAAACTGAAACATGTCAGTTGAATATTTATTAGAAATTATCTCCTCCCGAGAAATTCTTAGTATACTACCAAACTTAACCCCTGACGCGAGACATCTTCAAGTGTGCTGTGAGTGTGATACGAAAACGTATAGGATTGTATTTAATTCTGTTCCGGGTAGTGGTGACGTTCTACAAGTACACATTTTATATAACAATAATTTAAAGTACATTAGTTTTTACTGTGATTTCCCAAACGACCCCGAAGAAGCTGATGAAATAGATATGGTCTCTGATGCAACAATTGAAAGGAGAACTTATTTCATACACGAGGGGAGTCCATCCATATAATTTCGGGGTGAGTCATCAGTTTCCTTAAATATTTTGTATGTACATATCACATATTTGCAATCTTTTTGATCATCTTATCTATTACTGCCTTGTGAATAATTCCAACCAGAAGTGGGCGGTAGATAAACCTATAAATACTAATTTATAAAACGAATTTCCAAATGTATAACAATCAATAATAAAAATAACAATACGTCTTCTTTAAGAAACATTATGTTTTCTTCCCTACTTCAAAACCATAAACAGAACTATAAATGAATTTGAATTTCCCTCCTATAATTTACTAGATTTATCATGTGATAAATCTGACATGTCTAAACAAGTTTGACCATTTTCTGAATCTCAACTGCGCATGCTCCGTAGACTCTATACTCTTATATGATAGTGTCTTATACAAAAATTAATCAGTCAGTGCCTGTCTCTCGTAGTGTTCGGTTGTGTTTCTTATCAGTGTGTAAAAAGTGACGTCTCTTACTATGATGTCTTTATGAAGTGCATCTATTTTGAAATTACTCTGGATGAACACATTCCATCAGAGGCACCATTCTTCAGCTTCTGGTAATTGTATTCCAATATCTTATATTTTCTTGTAATCTCTAGTTTCTGGTCTTTGTCACATTTCATTCTTAGATATTAATTTAACGCTTAATATTCCACACACACACATTATCTTATTAACGCAAGCCTTTCTTAAATTACTCCGGATGGACACATTCCATCACTAACACCAATCTTCAGCTTCTGGTCATTGTCGCTTCTACATCTTCGTCCTTTTACATGCAATTCTTTTCCTATTGTGTGAGTTTATAAAAATGATTTTTTCGTTTATCATTTTGAGAGAGAGAAAGATTTAATTTGAGGTTATATTAATAGAGAGAGAATCAGATGGATATTCTTAACCTTTCAAAACATCCAGTTAATCAGGGGCGTACTGTAAAACCTATTCAAAACATCTAGTTCAATCAATGAACTGTTGGCAGCCATCTTTATTTTTATACACACCCATTTCTTATCATTGACCAATCACATCGCTTTTTATTTCCTGAGAAAATTTAGGTTGGTAAAACTGTATTTTGCATCTCACTCTTTCATTCACTTCCGAGTCTCACTCTAACACATTGACTCTTATAGGACTTCCGGTCAAAAGTGCACACTACACAGGATGTTGCTGATAAGCGACACCACATCCGGTGGGCGTGGCGTGGGTGCACACACGACCCCTCTCCCCTCCCCTCATGGCGGGCATTTTGGGACAGGAAGCCTTCAAGGCTGTCTGTCTCAAGTGACCCCATACCTACTACCCAGGTTTATAAAAAATAAAAATATATTTGAATGTTTAATCAAGCTCTTGAATTGCATCGTTAATCATTTTATCCAACACCTTTTCGTTTTCTAAATCCGCTATACGTAAATGGCTCCATGCTAATGTATGATATTTATCATTTAAAATGTATCTTTTGTCGTCTTTTGAATTCAATGCAATTTTGTTTTGAAGTTCTGTAAACATATTATGATAACTGGATCTAAATTTGTACATTTTTTATAAACTGCACCCCCATTCTTCACTACAGTAATGTAATCATTTACCGTTAAATGTTTTTTTATTACATATTTTTTAACACCTTTAGCTTTTTTAATCGAGCTTGAATTGAGTAAATTTACACAATACGCCTTAGCACCAGTTCCATAAAATGATTCAATGATCTGACCTTTAAATTCGTCTTTCATTTTTCCGATGTAAGATTTATTTGGAATGAAGCAATGCTGATTGTCAACTGGATAGTAGGATGTATCAAACTTATCAATATTAATTTTAATATCATCGTATACATTTTCTGTAAAAACTTGAAGAACTAACGAATCTGTATCTGTGTACAATAATGTTACGTTGTTATCGTACTTTCTCTTAAGGAAACTATAGAAAAAATCATACATTACAGTTTTGGATAATTCTAAAATAGAAAATCCTACATACAGTGGTTTTGTGTACTGCACTTTGAGAACACCCATTTCCACAGCCACTAAATTATTACAAAATATTTTTGAAGATTTAAAATTTGGTTTCGATATATAAAATTCTGCACCAGGTTTCCTGAAATGAGAATCCCAATGCGTACATAATTTAATATCAACGCGATTTTTAACATTTTCCATCGTTTTTGCAAATACAACATTATTCATACTTTTGTAATGATTGCGTTCAAATTCATTTTTAGATTGTTCTCTCTTACTAGTATTGAAATCAATATATTTTTGCATCCAATTATCTTGTTTAAATTCTAAAATTCTATGTATCCGTCGCAATTTTAAGCCTTGTGTTAAACATTGTTTTAGATTTTTATAATGAATAATATATTTTTCTTTGTCATATAAGGTAGGAATTAATTTAGAATATTTTGAATTTGGAGGTATTGCCGATTCTGGGCAAAAAGGAAAATCATTATGATAATCCTGTAAAGCTATTGGATATTTTAAATCAACTTCTAACACATAACCCATCTCACCATCATCTTCCAGTGATGCGATATCAAACTCGAGAATTTCATTTTGATCAAGCCAGCGAAACTTTCCAACAGGAAGCTTACATCTCATAACATACCCATACAAATTTGTAGCATCTAAATAAAGAATATATGAAGTTGGTTCAGAAGCATTAAAATTTGGTAAAAACTTATTATTTGCTTCAGCTTTTCGTTGAGTGCACATACTTAATCCACCTCTGATACCCTTTTTAAAAAAATGTAACATGTCAATGTCTGTCAATAATTCCAATTTTACATTTGTCATCCTTAACAAAGCGTCCCAAGCAAATCCCGGCGCTGTGAAATAGTGTGCAGGGTCGACTTTGTAGAAATCTAATGACATTTTTCGAAAATTTTCAAATACGTCAACAAGCAACAACACATCAGATGTCAAATAAGTGTTTACGTAATCACGTAATGAATTACAATTAAATACATCCCACACTTTACAAGCTCTTTCATAGTTTTTTCTGGATATTTTTTCATCCGTTAAATGATCATAAAACTCATCCTCACTTGGCAAATGATTGTAATTTAATTTTTCAAATGAATTCATAAAACTATAAGGAAAAACGCCTTTCTGCCGTATTAGATTAAATTGTTCATCCTCCTGAAACCTTTTTCTTATTTCAACACACTGATCATTGTCCAAAAGTGATCCCAATGTTTCTAATGATTGTGATAAAAATTTAAATGAATCTACAAACCTTAGTTTTATAAATTCTTTTCTCTTTTTTCCGTTACCATTAATATATTCACCAACGTGCACATTTTTTGTAAAAGTTATATACTTTTCTTTGTTTTGTGCAATAACATCAACATCTTCCTTGTTTAATGCAATATTTTTTACAAACATATGACTGTCATAATTTGAAAGATTATGAAAAAATATTGGAATATATTTTGGAATTTTATAATTAATATTGCAAACGGAATGGGCTGGGCCACGAAACTTTCCTGTTAAGTGATCATTTACTGACAATGTCCTTTCGCAAATATGACATACATTTCTTTCATATATTAGTTTTTCTTCCGGCGTTAATGGTAACATTTCTTTACGTACTCCTAAATAATTTTTATAAATAATTTTAATATCGTCTTCTAATTTGTTTACAAATTCTTGTGCGGCATTTTCTCCATTATATATATTAAACTTTGAAAGACTATCATCATATGAACATTTTATGTGGTATGCAAAAGCATAAGGTTCATGACGAAAACATTTAACTGTGTACGGTTTACTCGAATCTGTATAAGTAGTATTATTGTTAACATTTACTAACAATGCCTCAAAATCAGCATAAACTACAAAAGGAATTTTCATTTGTTTTTGATAATTTTCAAACTCTAATATATTTCCCAGAACTTCTTCACCCAATTTATTAATTTTTTTACTACAGTTCGGAAGAACAGCTTTTACATTTCCACAATCTTCTTCTTGATGTCTTTTTAATTCATCTTTTTTAGAAAAGTAAATTAAACAACCTTCGCATATAAATTTTTCATGACCATGTAATAATATTTGAGTTCCAATTAAACGCGACAAATTTTTAATCCAGCAATAATGATTCTGATTGTCTATTGAAATATACAACAAGTTTATATGAACTATTTTCTTATTCTTTGATATTCGTAATGGAACGAATTCATAGTCCATTTTATTTTCGTTAAAATATTCATTAGCGCCATAAACGTTTATTGAAATATTATTTTTACCTTCAAATATATTGATATCTTTTATTGTAACTGGAAATTGTAAATTTGAAAAGTCACATACTGTTGAATAATGTGGATATGAAGATGGTCTCTGTGCCAGTCTTGTTGGAACCCGAAGTGCTGAAGTTATAGCCCAAGCAAAGCATGCATTGTCGGTATTGTAAACATTGATTACTGCACGTTTTGCCTTTATTGAAGCAGGTAACTCGATGTAACTAGATGCTCTCATTGGATTATATACATTGAAATTAAGTTCAATGCTTGTAATTTGAAATAATGTCCAACCTTAAAAAAAAAGAAAAAAAATAATAATTATAACATTAAAAATCACCAAGTTTCTAACTTTACCTGAATCTTTCTCCTGAAATTCTGACATCTTGGTTTTAATTTCGTCGAGGAAGTGTGCGTATGTCTCATATAGATTCGTTGCAGTGGTGATAATTTTGTTCGACGTGTTAAATGATTTTATTTCAACATTTTCTTTTGCTGTCAAAAAGTACAATGCAAAGGATTCCATGTTTAATTTGAAATTTCCAATAACCGCCAATTTACTTTCAATGAGAGTAATAATTTTATCCCTCACTGAAATGGAAAACTTGTCTAAATCAACATGTCATGTTCATGTCAGTCGATGTGTCCCACACTGATGAAGTAGAAGATGATGAAGATGAACTATCTGTTCGTTTACGTTTTACTGTATGTTTTGTTAGCTCGAATAACGGCGTGAAGAAACAAAATTCACAATAACGTTTTCGTTCTAATATCCATATATGCAATTTGTCTTTTCGAAATAAAATATTCTTTTCGTATTTTATCCTGAATAATTTTGTATTAGGTTCTAAATTGTAAATTTTTTTTCTACACCAACGGCAATATCTCTTTCCCTGTGTATCAATCCAAAATCTTTTTTTAACTAACACTAAAAATGGATTTTGTGGAATGTTCATAATTTTGGAAATATTACCATTAGGATTTATTAAAAAATCCACTATATATTTAGGTAATGGATTGTGACATGTAAATGGTCGGCATTTACAAAGAACCGAATACATATTTGCTTGTCGTAAATGTCCAAATGCCCAAACATAAAAACACCAGTTGTCAAAAATTGTCTTACCCAAACATTTTGGTATTTCTGCTAGGCGTACCATTTTTTTACATCTAACCGATCTTCTATTACATTTAAACACACTTGTTTTAGAGCGATTGCTTGTAAAGTATTAACAAAACTCATTGTAGATAAACTTAAATTTGTGTTCTTATATGACAATGCAAAAATTGATTTGATCTATGGAAAAATAGCCGGTTATTTTATATTAATATTGTAACCTTATTGTAACGGTCAAAAGTATTGCAATTTAGCTCCGCCTTATAAATTTTCAAAAAGTGTTGCAATTTTTGCCCCGCCTTTTAATTTAACCACACCTTTATGAGTAAAGGTAATTTTAGTCCCACCTTTTAATTTTACCACACCTTTATGAGTAGAAGTTAACTCAAAATCTTTTAAGAGGTGTTTTACTTTAAACCCCTCCTCCTTATACATCTTCCTCGGTTTACAAGCTATTTAAGCACCAACACACTAAGTTGAGAGGAACAAACTGAACAGCGGTTTTAAAGTGTTAAAGTGAATCATGGGTGAGTAATTTATTTTAAATAAAACAACATTTAAAAAAATATGTTTTGTATTTATAAAGAAACATTTACATTTGTATTACATATATTTTATATTTTATATTTTTTTATTACAGACCGCATACAAATCTATAACGAAATTAGAGAGGAATATTGCAGGAGATTCAACAACAAGCGAGTAAACAAGTTAATACGTACATGTAAATAAGAGAAAATTGAGATTATAATAATTTACAGGTAACCATAATCGAACTGGATGACTCGATACCGCCAATTCCTCTACCCCGGGCAAATATCATCATCCAGAGGTCAGAGTATACGGCCATTATTTGCCCGGAGGATAACGCGCTCGTGTGGTTGCGAATCAATAACCCATTATAATTTAATAAAAGACTAAATATTTATAAAACATTTTTATTTGATATCCATGAATTATGTGAATCATCCAAACCCAACCATTTTACTAAAACTTTATTCTTCATTCTTTTAATAACTTTTTCGACGAGATATACATCCTGATGTTGAACTTTTTTTAATTCTTCCTCATAGAATCCTCCAATTATGTCCTGGTTTTTTATATCTCGTAGTAGATATGTTCTGGGGTTCGTGTTTTGAACTTTGGATACTGTGAAGATTTCGTTGGACCAATTTGGGGTGTAATTTTTATCAAATGCTTGACGATGTTTGCTAATCCTTACGTGGTCACTAACTTTAAATTTCTTCCTAAATCCATCAAAAACTTTTAAATTACTGTACACAGAATTTAACAATAATTTTTCCTTATTTTTATTTACTTGTTTTGGTTTCATACCAATTGTTCTATGTTTTGTATTATTATATTTATTAATTATATTTCGTAGAATACTAATCCAATTATAATTGCCTTGCATGCTAAATTCCTTCCACATCAGTTCTTTAATAGTTCTATTGTACCGTTCAACAATTGAACTTTTTAAAGATGAAAATGTGCTGTAATGATTAATTCCATATTTTTCGCATAGTTTTTTAAAATTGTTGTTGTAAAACTCAGTACCATTGTCTGTTTGAATATTTGCAGGTATCTGCCTCTTTTTCGACAATTTTTCCATTTGTAAGGCAACTTCTTTTCCAGTTTTTGTTTTTAACGGTAAAGCCCACCCAAATTTAGAAAAAGCATTTATAACCATCAATATATATTTGTATCCTTTATTTTCCTTGGCATAAGGTATCATTTCAACTAAATCCGCTTGGTATAAATCATTTAAACTCTTCAATATTACTCGACGTCTACGAAAATGTTTCCGAACTGGGGCGTGAATTTCATCAATTACATCGCGTTTAATGTTGGGTTTCATTAGTATTTTGTTCGATTAATATCTCAATGCAAAACTTCTTATCGACACCTTCTGGAGTCGCTGCAAATCTGCGCTTAATTTGTATTGTATCATTCAATTTAAGGTTTGTTAATTCAGACAATACATACTTTTCATTAATAAATAGAATTATATTTCCCAGGTAATTTGTTTTGAGAACTTTTCCAGCGTATAATGTGTTTTTATATAATATATCACCCCCCTTATTATCAATTGTATAGAATCCATCGGAAGATACGTTTCCGTTGCCGGCAAGTGTCAAAATTAACCTATATCTTCTATCTTTATCTGTTTCATCAAATTTAAAATACCTCTGAATTATCTTGTCTAAATTGTTAGATTTTTTAATATAGCTCGAGACACTATGCCCATGTACATGTTTTCCAAATTTGTCAACAGTCATTGCACCAAAAATAGAATTTCCAAATTTGTCTAAACTCATTTTATACACCGGTTGCTCGTCTGGTGTCTAATGAGATAATACCATATGTTTATTTCAGGAGCCACACTTATATTACTTTATAATGTCTGCTTCCTTCAATTCTTCAATTATTGAAATTATTTCATTTGTATGCGCATTATTGCCAGCACTTTGTGAAGCTAATAATAAGCGTAATCTATCTACAAGTTCATTCGGATTATCCCAATATTGCAATTCTAAGGAAGAATTGGGATTCTTTTTTTTCTGCAAACCGCGTCCAACTTTCCATTTTTTAGTCCACCACACTTTTGGAGGTTGACCATTTAAAATTGGCTTAATAATGTTTACATATTTCAAAGATTTACTACCAATACGTTTTCCGCTTGGATCATAATTAAATCGCGTCGCAGATGTTTGCTCTGAAATATGTTTATAATTTCGAACATCGTCAGGTTTAAAAGTGTAAGGGTCCTTTTTGAAAAGTAATTCGTATAGACCGGTAGTGCCCTTATATGGCACATCGTTAATAACAACATTTGCTCCATCAAACTTAAGTGCCGCGTTTCCGATATACAAAACACCATCAAATGTTTGACGAACTCCATAACGAGTATCGAATTTATCTCCACGATCTAATTTAAAGTCAATCAAATATGCGCGAGGTATATGATGAAATTCTTCAGGGTTTGTTGTAGGACTGACGAAGTATTAAGTTCGTCTACCAGTCTATCATGAGCTTCATCTAAACGTGTGGTAGCAGTCCGTAGGACTGTAGCGTCATCATCAGAATCTACGATCTCTTCATCATCATCATCATCATCATCATCGTCATCATGTGTGACGTTTCCTGTTCTTGGCGGTGAAGTTTGATAAACTTCTTCAGTGTATCCTGTTGCAGTATCCTCCATCGGTGTTGATGTAATAATATCTTTTTTCAAATGCAATTGATGTCTCGGTCTTCTGGGTGTTGATGATGACGTTTTAATGGGTGTAAATATTCGTTTGTGTACTTTAATTTTCAACGGACGTTTCCTTATAGTTTCCTCATATGAGGTTACATTGGATTGCGGTGTAGTAAATATTTTTCTGCGTATTTGCGATTTTCTACTTGAACCAAATCCCGTTTCTTTTTCTTTAACATAACTAGAATCAATAGGAACAAATTCTTCATTGAATTTACTAGCGATTTGTTTCAGTGGTTCACTCAAGGGTGTATTCAATGTCATGTCACCTATTACGTGATCATTGAAAATATGCTTTAAATTTGTTGCATCTTGCTTAAATATTACCAATAAATTACAATTGTCTCGAACCAATTGCTTTTGAATGGCACTGTAACTTTGGCATATTTTAAAACAATCAACATTTTTGTGACGACCGTATGAAAAAAATTCCTTAATTACATTATGACCGGTCGGTGGAATATCATCAAATATAACAATGGAATATTCTTTAATATTTTCAGGCGGTCCAAGTGATTCAACATCCAAAAACTCAAAATAACCACATTCTGGCACGTCTTTTACTATTGATCGTAGATACGCGTATTTATTTTGAAATAATGATTTTGAACACAAGTATATGTTTTTAAAACGTAAACCGTTGGTTGCAAGTAATAATGATAGCATTGCATTTGTTTTACCGCAGCCAGAAGGGCCTATAATAAGACCTCTTTTGCAATTTCCTCCAAATAGATCACTATGTCGTTTATATCGAAACTCGTTAAGATCAAAATTTATTATTGGTAATGACAAGCAGTGATTTTCAACATTTTCCGACATAATAATGCTATAAAAAACCCAACCCTGCGTACAACTTAATTTTTGAAGAGTGAATGAAAAGAAATTGAATTGTCAACAATTATATATTACAAATAATATTAATAATTAAATATAAAAACTAATACTAAATAATAACTATAAAAAAACTAATACTAAATAAGAACTATAAAATAATTCCCTGACAGATGGTAACACACATCCAAATGACTAGGAGCGACACACATCAACCACACACGACTAGCAACAGACAATGACCACAAAAGCAGATGTAGCAATCAAACACCTCATTACAATTGTTTGAAAAGAATTAGACTTGAAACAAATTGACAAATTTAAAAAATAGTTACAAAACTGTAATGTGCTTTCACAATTAAATTTCTTTTAAACGTTTTTTTTAAACTTGTCAATGAATAATGCTCCTCTCGTAGCTGATTTCGTTTTGCAGCTAAGTAATTACTAACGTCAGGAGTGTTAGAATTAGTAGATTGCACAACGAACTCAACCACATCAGGCTTTGAAAAACTATTCAAATTATCGATTATACTATCAATTCTTTCCAATCGATCATCAATGGATGTCATGAAAGAGTCTTTGCGAGCTTGCATAGAACGAATTGTTCCTTTATCACAAATGATGGCTCGCATAAACTCTTCGAAATTGTTAGTAGTAGTGGTTAAGGGGGGAATCTGGTTGGGTGGTATAATTGTCGGTGGAGGAGCGTTAAGATTGGGGTTAGTTGCTCTTACTACATCTGCTGATGAAGATCTTCCAGGTAAAACTGTATTGGTTATTTGCAGTTCACAGACAGAAGATCGAACAGCACCGTTATCTTGAGAAAGTGTAATTTCTTGTGATAACCGCACTGATTTAAACAAGCCACCCAGCTCACTGTCTCCCATATCCGAAACTGCAAATCGACCATCAGTATTATTTTCCGACTCGACTTGGCTGGAAGATCTTTGGCACCCACCTGCAGGCCACAATCGCAACGGAGACTGAGTCATCTGAGCTGATTGCTGTGGCCCAGGTGTGCTCGATTTTGTCCCTGCAATTAAACAAAAAACATTGCAATTAATAAATATCATTAAATATTACAAAAAATACAGGACTTACCTCTCACGTCATTGGTTGCAAGTAATGCATCAAAACCTGGCTGGGAAACCACCAAGTTTACCAATGACTGAGGAAATGTATAATTTTGCCCAGTCGGTACCGCGACATAATTTTGTCCAGTCGGCATCGCGTAATACGTGGAATCGTTTTGCACGATGACAAACTGGTTTGAGGGTTGAGGTTGTGCAATAATTTGGAATGAGGATTGTTGTGGTGGTTGGATTTGCATATTTTGTTGGATTTGGAATGAAGGATTTTTTGTTTGCGGTTCGACTAGGTGTATGCTCTGAGGGCGTTGTGGTTGATGTGTGCTGCTGCTGTATTTGTTTTTTTGGCCCTGCTTGGATAATGTCGAAGGTTGGTGGTTAGAAGGCGATCCAACAAGTAACGGCATTGAACACATAGGATTCGTTCGCCCTGTACACAATAATTATGCATTAAAATTATAATTAGGAATAGAAAATAATTCATAATAAAATATCTAATCAACCCGGAAATAACCTTTAATCTTTCGTTCCTTTTTCGCTTTCAACGATCGATCAGTTGCCGGTTCGCCTTTCTCCTTCGAAAGCAATTTATTTGATGAATCATCTGCCACTGATTTCTTTTTGTCATTTGTAAACAAATCAAAATCATCCCATGATTCATCAAATGAAACTGAAAACAATAACAATAGATAATCTAGAAACATTTAAATAACACGTGTTTTAAATACTTTTTACATCAGGTCCAATTATGTTAGGATGTGCATCTGAATTGGTGGTGCTCGTTTTCTCAACTTCACCTTAAAACAATAGACAATAAATAAGATACATTTGATTAAATAGAATTAAAGAAAAACAAAATACCTAACATATTCCCATCCATGCTGGAGTTCAGAAAATCGTCGATACAAATGATCTTGTTACCTAAAAGCAAAAAAAAACACACAAAATAAGAATATCCAAAATATGTTAAAAATATTCAATCACCAAAATATAAATAAAGACCACTTACCTTCCATTTTAGAGTGGAGATGTTGTTCGTTCCAAAACTTGCACTGAATGTGATTTCTTGGTTTGTTCTGACTTCTTTTATACCCAATTTTGAGGTCAGTAAACGGTAGCGAAAGTAAAACAAGTGAGGGGGAATCGAGGTTAAATTTTTTTTCGGGGGGTGGGCGGAGAAGCCAACTGGGGCGTGGGGGAGGAGCCAAGGAGGGGGCGGGGCGGGGGAGTGGCCAAGGGGGCGTGGCGTGGGAGGAGCCAAGGAGGAGGCGTGGCAATGGGCGTAACTGGAGGGGGTAATTTTATTTTGACGCCTCCCCGCTGCCGAAGGGGGGGGGGGACACGAACGTATTTTTAGACGTTTTCCCCACTCCTACCCCCACTCTTCCCTCTCTCTTTGTGGGAGGAAAGTAGGAGGAGAGTAGGAGGAGACTAGGAGGAGATTCCTTCTAACCATCATTCTCTTTTTTTTTTCTCTTTCTTTTTTTTCTCTTTCTTTTTTTTCTCTTTCTTTTTTTTTCTCTTTCTTTTTTTTCTCTTTCTTTTTTTTCTCTTTCTTTTTTGTTTATTTTTTTAGTTGCCGCAATTAAAACAAGTTATATTATAAAAAACATTTTTTATTTCTTAATCATGGATACATTGAATATTTATTAAACAATATACATTGAACAATAACAATAACAGCAATCACAATTTACGATACTCTTGCAAAAGAAACAATCCTTCTTCATTGGTGGTGGTCCATCGACATGTGTCATCCAATTAGCCGTGTTGAAATGTTCATTGCATGGCAATCTTCCTTGTAAACATTTCATTGTGCGTATGTGGTCCGGTAATATGGGCCATAAAGTAGCGAGTTCCAATGGTTTCATTCGTTTCAGCAAATAAATTAATGTAGAATTAGTAGCACGTTGATCTTCTAGAAATGGTGTCCCGTCTCTACCGATATATTTTGATAATGCATTGTTAATCCTTCTTAAATAATTAATAACATAATACTTTAAGTTACAAGTATACTGTCGAACTGTTTCCATGTTAACACAGTTGTGAACCAATGCCGTCTAATATTATTTCACTTTCCGACTCAATTATATGCATTCAAGTTTGCTGTACATTTGTTCTTTTTTCTGTTCTACTCCATTTGCTGAAGGTTGTTTCGTCGCAACCTCTTTTATAAAATTGTTTCTTCTTCTTCTTCATCTTGCATGTAATAATTGATAGGATTTGACATTTTATCGTAGATATAATACACATTTGTTAATGCACACATTGTATAATCTCTATCTTTGTGATACATACACTTTGGGTGAGACGCTGACCACTTTATATCCAATCTTTTAAATTGGCCGATCCAATATTTTCTGTAGATATTGTGATTTTTGCTCACCTCTCACATAATTGTTTTTAGCTTTTTTACTAAACACTCGAATAATTTTATCAATTTTATTGAGTGGTACATTTCCACTAGTCCATTCCAAATGGAGGAAATTTGAAGTTAACCAATGTGCTGTTCGACGTTGCTTAGCAGGTAAACAATTTACAGAATGGGGAGCCTCAAACAAATAATGGCTAATTCGACGTTCGCTATCACAAATAGCCACTTCTTTCGGTAGTAATTTATCATTACTATCGTAAAAACCTTGAATGTCGATTAGGATATAGTCCAATGTATCCATAATTTGTTTGTGTACTTCTTAATTCATTCACTTCTTGTACTTGACTGATGTGTAAAGCAAATTACACTACTTTTATAATGACAATCGCCCCTCCTTGTTTTATAGCAACAGGGAATTGCAGCAGGACGGGTAACACCTCTTTTACAACAATTCTTTTACCACTTTTGTTAGTGGTGCATAATAAAACGCCTTATCGTGCAAAATTAAACAGTATGCTGTTGTATTAGCCGGAACTGGTTCTTTTGAAGTAAATTCAATTTTAATTTCAACGCCACTTTTGTGAATAGTGTCTGCCTGATACGTACAATCGATTCCTACTAATGGAATTTTCTCTTTAAATTCTGCTGGTGAAAACATTGGTTCACTTTCTGGCACATAGTAGTATGATTGTTGGAATCTGCTATACATATCGTACACAATAGCATATTTATTGTTATCAAAATCAATATTTAAATTATCATACGGAAATCTTGTACCGTTCAAAAATACACTTAGGTTTGTCAACTTTATATTATCAAATAGAGCCATTGAAGACTTCATCTGGCCTTTTCGATTGGTTTGAAAACCGAAAATAATGTATCTGGGCGTTTCAAGTTGCGGCGCCGTCTTTACGGCCCATGTATGTCTTGTTGTTTGCGGCAATGACGGATACTCATGAATCTCCCAACTTCTAAACCATAAATTGACATTTTGATTTTTGTCAGTTAATTTTGTCAAGGCTCGTAGACCGACTGCAATTTGAGGTATTCTCCAAATAATTTTATCTATTGTCAATTTTACTTTTTCTTTTTCAGCTTCACTTTGAACAATTACATCGTTATCATCGTTATTCCGAATGAGTACCAACTCTTGTCTACAGTTTAATACAACTTTCTTAAAATCTTCCGCAAATCCTAAAATACTTTTAAGCGGTACACTAATTGCAAAATGTCCATTGTCATCGACTATATCGCAGAAACCTTTTTTCTCAATGTCCCACCCTGCATTTTGTAATTTAATCATTTCATTTTTATTATACGAAAAATATCCTTTCATACATGATGTCACTCCCACGTTTCTAACGGAATCCACTTGAACACCATTCATTAAATACCGAAGATCGCTAATCATAAAGCCTGCTGGGTTGTTGACTAATTTTGAATTCTTACTAGCCTCGTTTTTAACATTCCCATCCTCACCAACTTTCCGTAGAGTACCCTCTACATATAAATAACTCTCTCCTGGTAATGAATAATTGTCAGTTTCAGGAACCGTTATCCTAATTTCATCATTATTATCAAAACTTGCCGATCCATAAGGTTGGTATGAATGATACTCGTAACTTACTATTGCATTGTTAGATTTAACTTTGTCGGTAACATTTAAAATGTCCATTATTTTAGTAGTTTATAGCCCAAATCTTTTAAGAATATACGATTTTCTGTTGTTAACTTCTTCACTTTTTTTAGGCTACTGCACACATTTTTCATATCGCTACCCAATTTATAGGCTGACCGGTTTGCTGTGTTCTTCTTCTTCTTCTTCTTAACAATATGGTTCCTCTTTCGATTCGACGTTTTTGAGTTATATAACTTCATCTCATTCAACCTTACGCAAGTGTAATCGTGTCGTTACTTCTTCACCTCTAAAATTGATCAATTTCCCTGATTGATCCAACACTCTTACCACAATTGTACTGATAATATCTCCAGTAACAGATAAATATATAGGTAAATGTGGCGATTCTACCATCTTATATCCGGCCGACACTTTAGGAAAAAAATGATAAAGCACGTGTACCGGTTCACCGTTATTATAAGAACCGCTCACTAAATTGCAATAAATTTGAATTGCATTGACTGTGTGGATATTAACAATATTTTCTGCTTCATAACTCTTCCCGCCCATTAGTACTTTCTTATCAAATCCCAATAAGGTTCCTATACTTTTTTCAGCTGTAAAATCGATTTCTACATCGGTTTTTATGTGCACTTTCTGAGTATTATTATTACCGCGTATACGGACCAATGCCGTATTGTCAATGTCCCCTTCTATTTTAGTCTCTATAAAATCAGAAATATCATCTAAACCGTAAATTCCAACGGGTAATTCTACTATTTTTTTGTTGTTTCCTATTTTGTAGTGAAATAAATTATTTGATATGTCAACGTTTGGAATTGAATTGAATGACTCAAAATTGAGTAAAGCCAACTCATATTCTTCATCTTCATCTTTGCTCAAATAAATCGGTGGATTAAAATTGCAACTTAACTCGGAACTGATTCCGGTTAACGTAAACGTAAGCGAATGAGAAGTTTTCACCATTGCGTTTAGTCTTCGACTGATGTTTAAATTGTTTTCTTAATTATTTATTAAAAACATTAAACACAATTGTCCACAGTTTAAATCATCGATTGTCTGGTAGCGTTCATAGTTATAACTTATAACATTATTCTTATCATCTGATCTTAAATATTTTTCAATTTCAATGGAAGGTTTTAAATCACCGAAACTGTCAAAGTATTTTACTCTACTGCCACTTTTTTTATAAGCAACCCAATGCGTTCCTTCACTTTCTTTATTGTCTAAATTGATAACTGCACTTTCATTTTTTTAAATTTTTTTCGGTAATGCATTTCTCATATAGACACGTCTAAACGATGGTATTTTCAATAATTTTGCTATTTTTAAAATTTCCAAATTATTTAGAGGTCTTTTATGAAGGAACATTATTTTCAGTTTTTTGAATATTCGGGAAAATATAAACCACATCCTCTTTTATATGGTTTTATGTAATAACCAGAACCCACTGATTTGGCTTCCATAGCTCTATTGTGTCGCTCAGCTTCTTTTTGTTGTTCTTTAGCTGATTTTGCACTGTTTACTGCTTTCGCTATAGCGGCTGCCCCTCCTCCAAGGGAACCCAATGCACCTAAAGCTGCAAATAATGGAATCAACGGAAGAAATCCTCCTTGTTTCGGTATAGGAATGACTCTACGTTTTGGAAATTTAATTTTTCTCTTATATTTTTTCAAAACATTATATGCAGCTTTTGTAGCATCAAATACACTTTTATGTTTTCTTCTACTGATAGCGTTTCTGGCCAGTCGAACTGCCTTGTTAAACGTTAAAGTACCACCCCGACTCATTCTTTTGCGATTTCTACCCTTGCTTTTTCTCTTTTTTAGACCCATTCCAAATGAAGTTTTCCCTTTCATTGCTGCTGCAACTCCTGCCGATGCAATCTTTTCTCCGGCACTTGGACCAACCTTCTGAATTATTTTTTTTGCAGTTTTGAGTAACCTATGATCGGCTATATGCCTTTCTTTTAAATTATTTGTATTATCGTACACTATATCGTGCTCTTTACAAGCTTCGTCGAGTTCGTTTATTCCTTTATCGCCTCGCGCTAATCTCTTTTCTAATTTTGTTCCAGGCCCACAATAATTATATCCAGGTAAATGAATTTCAAAAGGCAGCTTGTTTATTAATTTATTTAGTAGCCCCCGACCGATCCAGTTGATAGTTCTTTTACGACTGACGGGATAATAGACATACATTTTATTTTAAAGGTATACAAATAAACTGTGGCAACTTAAAAACTGTTTATTGATTTTTATAATTTAATTTTAACAAACATTTACCACTTCACCTAATACTAACACATATACTAACTATGTTCTACTTAAACCTTGAGTTATATACATTCTCCCTAAAACTACTTTGTAAACAAAAACTTATTGCTAATTCGATTCTTTTCATTTTTTCTTTGAATCTTAAAGAATCATAATAATATATATGCCATGCACCTTTCCTAGCTTCTTATACGCAAATTTCCATACATACATATTATGAATAATATTTTTACTTTCACACATTACTACTTTCTTTTTACTTCCCATTATTATAAGAATCTAACATTATATGTTGCATATCAAAATCGAACAATAACTTATCATTACCATAAAGTAACAATTCATCAATCATACAAGCATATTCATTACATTCGCCTTGCATTATTTTCGAAAAACGAGTTTTCATATCCCCATCCAGTTCATTTAATAAACCCAAGCAAGAATAGTAATATTCACTAAACTTAAGATTGTTTAAATATTCCAAACGAGACGAAACAACATCAACCAGTTTCCACAATTCACGAAGACCTTCATACGATAAAAATACGTGATTTCCACCGATATCAATTCTTGCAACTTTACGACAATTATTCATTAAACTAAATGAAATGTTTACTCCATTAAAGCTGATTGTTTGATCCGTATCTACATAAAAAAATGTTTGGTTGATATTCACTTTTTGTTCTAAAAATACTGTCCACATCTGTTCATTCAAAGAAACTCCTTGCCCACCCTTACCCAATATTCTAATAACTGGTTCAAGATTAAGATCTATGTCCAAACCTACCGACACCCATTTAGAATTACTTTTATTTAAAAAATACGTATTCGACGACAGTAAATTTTTCATAGCGTTCTTCTTTTGTTTTACAAGTTGATTGTTGTGGTTGGCATCATCGTTGGTATCGTTGATATTCCATGGAACATCAACAGTAGTAGTCTCACCATGATTCGGTAGATTTATATTCGAAAAAGGTCCTTCACCCTCTTCAAAAAATCCCGAGTCATTTGCTGAATTCGCATTATTAATTGGCCCATTATTTTGAATATGTGCTCTAATAATTTGTTTATTACTCGGGTTTTGTCGTTTCTTTAAAATTTCACTTCAATCAATAAATTAATTTATTTTCAAAATAATCACAAATACTTACTTATTATTCAATTTATTATTGACAACAACACTAATTAGTGACACAGTTCTGGCAGATGTATTCTTGACAACAACACGTGTACTGTAATAAGTTACACCCAACCGGCAGATCTTATATAGTCCCATAATATTATGTTGGGGGGAGGTTCTGTATATATTTTTACATCACAACGACCTCACATACTTCTCCTCTGAAAAGGACTAACTACTTTATGATTTTCTAGCCTAAAGGAGGTCGTTTACCCACTCATTAGAATCCAATTGAAGGCATTCAATACCTTCAATCATCGATGTTGCTAACAACACTTTAACCGCATTGACAATATTTATTAATAGATTCATATATGACATCTTATGTATTATTCATCAGTCGCCCTTGAACCATCGAGATGAACACATCTTGTCTTGTGCATGGTCCGCCTATAGCGATACAGCGCATAAAAGCTGTAATGTATCGGGTGAAAATCTTAAGGGGGTAAGGGCCCCTTTGGATTTTGATTAGACACATTATTTGTCTTTAATGGATGCTAGACAATACGTTAGACCGTGGACTGTAAGCACTCAAGGGTGATATTTTTAGCCGATTCTATGAACCCTACCTCTTCTATTTGGTGAAAACTATCTTAAAATTATTAAGAGTATATTGCCTCTTTAGAATCAATAAAACCGTAAAGTAACCTCCTCCTCCTCCTCCTCCTCTTCATTTTATGAGGAGGAGGAAAGAAGTTTCTTTGGAGATTCTAAAAAGACACCTCCTCCCTACCAGGAGGTTTTAACTCTTTTAATCATTTTGAGGAGTTTCCTCTCAAATGAGGAGGAGGTTCTAGAATCGGCTGTAACCCTCTAATCTCCTGGTCCGGTCTACGTAGGGTGAATCGACCGCTCTTCTCCGATTAAGCAGCGTTTTTCGACAGGCAACGACCATACCACGTTGAATATACCAGTTCTCGTCCGACCTTCGCATTCACGTGTCGACCGGTCTGTCGGTCGGTCGGTCGGTCGGTCGGTCGGTCGGTCGGTCTGTCGGTCGGTCGGTCGGTCGGTCTCGGTCGGTCGGTCGGTCGGTCGGTCGGTCGGTCGGTCGGTCGGTCGGTCGGTCGGTCGGTCGGTCGGTCGGTCGGTCGGTCGGTCGGTCGGTCGGTCGGTCGGTCGGTCGGTCGGTCGGTCGGTCGGTCGGTCGGTCGGTCGGTCGGTCGGTCGGTCGGTCGGTCGGTCGGTCGGTCGGTCGGTCGGTCGGTCGGTCGGTCGGTCGGTCGGTCGGTCGGTCGGTCGGTCGGTCGGTCGGTCGGTCGGTCGGTCGGTCGGTCGGTCGGTCGGTCGGTCGGTCGGTCGGTCGGTCGGTCGGTCGGTCGGTCGGTCGGTCGGTCGGTCGGTCGGTCGGTCGGTCGGTCGGTCGGTCGGTCGGTCGGTCGGTCGGTCGGTCGGTCGGTCGGTCGGTCGGTCGGTCGGTCGGTCGGTCGGTCGGTCGGTCGGTCGGTCGGTCGGTCGGTCGGTCGGTCGGTCGGTCGGTCGGTCGGTCGGTCGGTCGGTCGGTCGGTCGGTCGGTCGGTCGGTCGGTCGGTCGGTCGGTCGGTCGGTCGGTCGGTCGGTCGGTCGGTCGGTCGGTCGGTCGGTCGGTCGGTCGGTCGGTCGGTCGGTCGGTCGGTCGGTCGGTCGGTCGGTCGGTCGGTCGGTCGGTCCTCAATAACATTAACAAAAAATGTTTACGCTTTAAACAAAAGGAAATCAACCCAACAAAATATATAAAAATTGGAACTATCAGTTGTTTTAATAATTTAAATAAAATATTGATCTTGTAAATCAAAATTAAGATAACTCTTTTAAAACTTCAGAGAAATGAAATCTCCCTTCATTAATCTCCAAAATTAATATTTTAAATAAACTATTCTCTGTATTATTTTATTACTAATAATATCTTTATCTTTATCAAGAATTTTTATTTTCATAAGTCATTCTTTATCAATAGGGATAGTTCTACTTTCCGAAACTATTCTAATCGCTTTAATTACAGGTATAATAAGAATTAATTTTTGATTTAGATATATTTTATTCTTAATTATAATTGGAGGTATACTAGTCCTCTTTGTATATATGACAAGAGTAGCTTCTAATGAAAGTCAGTCAGTCAGTCAGTCAGTCAGTCCTCTCCCCGCAGACGAGACACCACCAGCTTATTGAGAAAGCGGCGCATGGAGCTCAACCCGGCTAAATGCCAATCTATCTCGGCCGGGGTGTTTCGGGGCAAGAGCGTGCCCAGATCAAGGCCATGTTTCACTCTGAGGGGGAAAATGATCCCCATAACGTGTGACCTAGATGCCCTTAAGTATATCTAGGCCACGGGCTCAGCGCGACAGGCATAAGGAAGCCATCGCTTTTTAACATCACGCGATGGCTTCCCGCCTTAGCCCGAGCCCCCCCTAAGCCCCCTCAGAAAATGACCCTCCTGCAGAAGTACCTGATCCCCCGTCTATTATATCACTTTCAGAGCACGGGCGTCACTGCGGCGATGTTGCGGGACTGCGATAAGGCGATTCGTAAGTTCACAAAAACAACGCTCCACCTCCAATCACACACGGCGGACCACCTTATTTACTCTAAGGTCCACGATAGGGGGTTAGGCGTCCCCCACCTTAGGAGATTGGTCCCAAGAACCTACCTGGGCAGACTTCAACGAATGCCCAGCGACGTCACAGAAAGACTCGAGTATTTTCCCCTATTCCTGGCCCTGTATCACAGGATCGTCCGCCTAATGGACATCCCCGACCCCAGCAGTTTTGCCACCCAACTGCAAACGAGCCCATTCTCCAGCGGGATCGCTGGGGCAAAGGAGGACGCCGCTAGCAGCAGTTGGATTACCCGCCCCTCGCCCTTCTGGACGGGAAAAGACTACGTGCGGGCAATCCAACTCCGAACATCCAACCTCCCTACCATTGGCATCATGTCAAACCCCCCCGAGGCTCGCTTTTGCCGGGGCGGATGCCAACGTGTAGAGTCAATTAGCCGTGTGCTCCAAGGCTGCCCCGTCACACACTATCCCCGCATCAAACGGCACAATAACGTGGTCAAGCGCCTTGTGCGCCACTGCACGGCCAAGGGCTGGACCATCGAGGAGGAGCCGCATGTGCGCCACCCCGACGGTCGTCTATATAAGCCCGATCTATTCATTCCGGCCGAAGACGGTGCGGGAATAATAATAATTATATAATATTTCAACATTTTTAACACTATAAACACTAAACATTTTGCGAATATTGGACAGTCTTAATCCCTCTCTACATTAATTACATTATTATAAAAATTATTAAGATAATTCACTTGACATATATCACATCTGCAGGAAATCTTTTAAAAATATTTGCAATTTCATCCATGTTCGAAAATCCGCTATCGTATGGGATTCAGTGATGATTTCTCTCTTACCATAACACTTGCTTTTGATTCTTCTTATTCAACAGGTTAAATAGTATACTAGGCTTAAGGGGAGGGTAGCACTGCATTTCTTGCATTGTTTAATCAATCCCTTACACTTTATTTAAATAAATTAATTACCGACTGCAACATATATAATTATCCTAATCATAGGAATTATGTATATTCAAAAAAATATTAGTTCTGACTTTAAACAAAGAAATAAGGTTAATGCAAAGAATTTTGAGTAATTACTTTTATAAAATACCGAAATTTTAGAGAGTAGTAGCTATGGGGTTGTTACATGTCATAAGTAAATTTGATAAAATTTACATCATGTATAAAGAAGTTATTTGCTCTTAATTAAAAAAGTTATATTGTTTTTCACCGTTTTGCCACATTTTTCTAATTTATTTTTATAACAGATTGTTCATTTTTTGAAGTAGCATAAACACAATAATTACGCTTTAATTGAAGCCAATTTTAACGCAATCCGTTAATAAATAGCTGAGATTCCTTGCATATTAATAAGCAATTTTATTAAAAGATGTTTCTGTGTTGGCGTTTATACGGTCGTCATATAACGGTCAGTTGCCCAAAAGACTGAAGATTTATTGGAGGCCATAAATGAGATGGCTCGACTGGCCCTTAGTTGGGCTGTATAATGGTTTTTCTTTTCTCAAATAACTAACGAATTTCACCATCAACGAGAAACCGAATGCTTATTAAAATATATTCTTGTCTGACGGTTTATAAAATGGACAGTTCAGTTTTACTATTTAAAATGAATCATTTTCAATGCTAACTATTCAATTTTATTTAACTCCCTATTTTATAAACAGTTAAGTAAGAATCTAATTTAATGTATAGAACAGGCCATACATACACACAGGGTGTTTCAGCGAAGAGGGGAAGCTTGATTTTTCATAATAATAATTTTATGTTGTGAAGTAGATAAATTTATGCAACTTGTATCTGAAACATTTTTCGTATATTTAATATTAACGGAAATGTCGAGCTTTCCATCCTCGCTAAAACAGTATGTATATGTATGTATGCTTATAACCAAAAAGCAACAAAAGGTAAGCATCAAATAAGAGCAAATGATCGAATACAATTAATTTATTATCTAATAATTATAAGCATAAATTTGGGTGCATAGTACATAGTAATAATATAAAATAATACAATAAAATTTAAAAAAAATATACAGTTAGTATACTATACAATATAATATCAGAATAATGACCAATACACTAAAATTAATATTATATTTAGAGGAAATTGTACAGTTACATTTTCAAACTTAAATGAAAGTGATTTCATTTTTTATCGTAACACCTAGTTTTCATTCCTCTTTGAATGCGAGAGTTTACTAACTCTGGAAGAGCATGTTCTCTCCAAAAAATATTTAATTTATGTATCATTTCAGTGCAAAAAGTTTCATCTTTTTCAATTACAATAATTTCAATGTCAACATCAGTGAACAAAACTAAAAAACATCTATGTTTATTACAAATATTTAATTGTCTTTGTATTTGATACATATAAGAATGAGTATTTTTCAAAAAATATATATTTTCATTAATTGATACATACATGTGCTTCTGTATCTTGATTGCATCTCTTATTTTTAGGGTTTTAACTGAATATAAACATTTAATTTTTGTCCTTATCAATTATTCCATCAGGGCTGGCTCCGAGATATGGATATTGAGGCGGTATAAATAATCCGCATTCTCTCACTTTCATATTTATACGTTCCTTAAATAAAATCTCTGCTTTATTTTCGTTTTCGATCCCATAATTAATTGCTCTCGTTTGCAATGCATTGTTTTTAAAAAAATAATTCTTTTAAAATTCCATCTGTAAGTGTATTTGCTCGTCTTCGGCATATTCTACCAAATGTGGAAGCTGTTAATATATTTTTTTACTGTACTGAAACCATTTTAAACAGTTTCGTTGTTCCCTCGTAGTTTCCTCAACAATTTTTGTATCGATGGAATTTATACTTTCAATAAAATTAAATTTTTTATTTTATTTTTATTTAGTCTTATATAACATCGTTATATGTGCCTCTCTACTTTTCAGTGTGAGGTGAGTGTTTGTTCTGTGTATGTTTTTCGCCATATCTTGTTTTTTGTTTTGTGTGAGTTTTCTTGCTTTTTCCCATTTTATTCCTTTCTTCTCTAGCTCTTCTCTTATTTCATCCTTTCATTCCTTCCTCAGTCTTCCTTTTTGGTTTTCGCCTGGCGTCCTTGACCCATATATTCTTCTTACGTTTCTTTCTTCTCCCATTCTGCATATGTGACCGTACCATCTCATTTGGCTTTCTTTTATCTTCTTCTCTATCGGCTCTATTTCTAGGTTCTCTCTAATTACTGTGTTTCTTATTCGGTCTCTTTTTGTTTTATTCTCTATCTTCTGTAGGAATCTCATTTCTGCTGCGTTTACTCTTATTCGGTGTTTTTCTGTCGTCGGCCATGATTCGCAGCTGTACATCAGCGTTGGTCTTACTATTTTTTTCACGATATCTGTTTTTGTCTTCTTTGGTATCTCCTTTCTGTTAAGGAATGTATTATTCAACATGTGAAATATTTTGCCTGTGTTAGGTACTCTTTCTTCGATTTCTTTGTCTATTTTACCGTTACTCTCTATATATGTCCCTAGGTATTTAAACTGGTCCACTTGTTCTATTTCTTTTCCTTCGATTCTTATTTGGTGCGTTCTTCTGTTTCTTGCTACTATCATTGTCTTTGTTTTTCTCAGGTTTATTGTCATGTTAATTTTCATTAGCTCTCTGTTGAGTATGTCCATGTTATGTTGTAGGTCTCCTTATGATTCTGCTACTATCGCCATGTCATCTGCGAATATCATCTCTACTATTTTCGTCTCTTCCATTTTCCAATATCCTATGTTTAGTGGTTTCATGTATTTCTTCGCTTCTTTTATTGCTCTGTCTAGTTGTTCGGTAGAGATATAGAATGGGAAGACAGATTGGCTCAAATTCCCAATTTATTTCTAAACCTTTTTTTTTGTTTACCCCCATCACCCCACACTTATGCGCAGCGGGCGCGTGAGTGGAAGTCGCAAAGAAGTCACGGAAGATGGTGGACGTGAAACTCGTGTGACTAATGTGATCGTCTTTTTAAAGTCAAGTAATGAAGGCTTGACGCTCTTTATGTTATTGTTGGGAACTGTAAAGGGCATCTGCGTATTAGTGACGTCGATAGTTTCTGTAGAATGCATTATTAACTTTATTAGTGATCAGCCGCATGTGTGTAGTGATCAGTGATCGCCTGCCAGAAACCTCTGGACCCGATCAAAACGTGGGGCAAACGCGCGTAAGGACCTTACAACCCTTCCGCCTACGTTGCGCACGTCACAGAAGCTAAGTCAGGTGAGTGTGGGTTCATTTTGCCACAATCAATCTAGCCTGGGTCAGTCTGTTTACAGGCCGGAAATATTCCGTACTCTCCTCTGAGAGGCTCGTTTTCTCGACCGTTTCCGGAAAGTTTAAAACCCCCCCAAACATATAGTCCTTCGTGAACCGGATCCCTTCAGCCCTTCCCTTAATCCCCTTGTCGAAATCCTTAATTTGCATTCTTAGGATTTATTCGGTTTTCGCTTAAATCGCCATTTTTGCGTGTGCGTTTTTTTGTACCGCGCGGTGTGGATCGTCTTCCACCTGGCTCCTTCGTAAGGCGCAAGCGCAGCGATTTCATTCATCGCGCGTTCGGTCGCAGAAGACAGGCGGAGTAGAAAACCCCGCGGACGGAGCGTATTCTTCGGGCGTGCGGAAATTTCCCAATTTCGTTTTTGTGCTTGCTAATTGCACTCGGGCAAGAGCTCATTAATTTGTTTACATTTTTTCGTTCGATACACAGCTGATCGTGTCTGTTTTAATTTCATTTATTTGTTTGATTTAATTGTCGGAATATTCGCGTTTGAAGATGACTGAGGCTACTAAGGTTGCACAACCGCCCTCGAAAGTGCTCAAGAATCATGCGGTATTCACTACTTGAAAAGATCGTTATTGGGATCACCTACAAATCTGTTATGATTTAATTCCCAATTTACCTGAAAATCTCGATACGTTTAAAATTCATGTTAATCGATTACCAGAACTTGAAAAACATTTTAATTCGATCCTCGATGAACTCGCGGTTTGGTCGGGACAGTATGATCAATTAAAAATCGATACTGGCGCTTTGGGTAAATCATTTTATGAAAAATACGTAGCGATATTAGTAGCAGCGGGGAGATATGTGTCGAAATCGGTAGAAACACCCTCGGAACCTAGTGTTTATATGCCTGAAATTCGTATTAGAAATTTTTCTGGAAAACACGAGGAATTTCCAGCATTTATCGCGTTGTATAATGATTTAATTCATAACACCAAGTTACCGATTATTAAGAAATTCTCGTACCTCCTTGGTTATTTGGAAGGAGATGCTTTGAGGTTAGTAAACTCAGTTACGTTTCAACTAAATAACTATTTGATTGCTTATGATTTGTTGGTTAAGCGATATACAAGTAAGAGAGTGAGTGCGAATCTTTATTTAACGGCAATACAGGGTGAGTCGGGAGGAGCGCACCAAACTCTAGGAGTGTATTATACACGTGAAAATAATGTAAAATAACTCATTTGTTCTTATCAGATTTTCATTTATTTTCAAGTTATGGCGTAATTAAAAATGTTCATCTAGCTTTTCACTTCTATCTGAATTTTAACATTATCAAAGTATGCCATGTTCGAGGCTTATAAACATTTGATAATTCTGACGTTTTGATGAACTGTCAGTGTACGGTGAACAGTAACTGAACGTTTAAGTTCGAATTAATGTGATTGTTAGTGTTGCAAAATGCCACATACTTATTCAAATTTAGAATATGCAAATATGGTGTTTGTATATGGTTTCTGTAATGGAAATGCTACAGCTGCTGTTGAAGAATATCGTGAACGTTTTCCACACCAAAGACATCCTGATAAAAACATATTTATTAGAGTTTTCAACAAATTGTGCGAGACTGGTAAGCTTCCCAGTGCTAACATAACATATGAGCGCGCTGCTCGACAAGGTTTTGTAGAAGTAGAAAATATTCTGCATCTAGTAGAAGATGCAACTACTAGCTCACGGAGAATTGCCACTCAATTGGCAATTCCACAAAAAAGAGTGATGAACACGCTACACGAGCAAGGCTTATATCCTTATCACGTTCAGAGAGTACAGCACGTACAACCAGGGGATTACGCTAACCGTACGGAATTTTGTCGGTGGATAAATAATAATCATCGTAATGTATCGAGTATACTCTTTACAGATGAAGCTACATTTACCCGTGATGGCATTAACAACACTCGTAACTCTCATGTATGGTCTGATGAAAATCCCCACGCAACAGTCGAAAGCAATTTTCAACATCGGTTTTCTGTAAACGTGTGGTGTGGTATGGTTGACAGTTATTTAATCGGCCCTTTCATTTTGGAGAATCGTCTCACAGGAGGCAACTACCTCAATTTTTTACAAAATGAATTACAAGGCCTGCTAGAAGATGTTCCTATAAATATTAGAATGCAGATGTACTATCAGCACGATGGAGCTCCTGCACATGTCGCTCGTCAAGTCAAGCAACATTTGGACGAACGTTTTCCAGGTCGTGGAGGTCCTATTAATTGGCCTGCAAGATCTCCAGACCTCACACCACTAGATTTTTGTTTATGGGGCTGGATGAAAAATGAAGTCTACAAAATAAAAGTGGACACACGGGAATCACTAATTAGACGAATTGAGAATACTGCAGCCCATATAAAAGAAGAAAAAAATGAATCAATTGGGAGAGCAACAAAAGCTCTTCGTAGACGAAGCAGAAAATGTTTAGAAGTCAATGGCGGTATTTTTGAACATTTGTTGAAAGAACGCTATGATTAAGAAATTTTTTTTGTATAATAACTTGTTTATTTGTTAATATGCTATAACTTGAAAACAAATAAAAATCGGATAAGAACAAATGAGTTTTTTTACATTATTTTATACACTCCTAGAGTTTGGTGCGCTCCTCCCGACTCACCCTGTATTTAATTTGAAAGTTCTCAAATCGAATCAGGGTATGCGTGAACTTGTTGATGTGTTATCAGCTAATATGAACTCGCTTCGGTCATTAAAAATCGGAAATTTAGGTGATTATGTTTTATTAGAAATTGCGTTACGGTTACTTGATAATAAAACTCGAAAAGGGTTTGAAGCTAAGCATTTGACCAAAGATTTCCCGACCTTTGATGATTTAATTTCTTACTTGCGTGATCAATGCTCGATTGAAGATTTGGCTTCTGTTTCGGGAAGCGACTGTAAACATTCTACTAAGCCTGAAGAGAAACTTAATACACGTTCTCGTGTTTCTATGTGCCTGCAAGAATCGAAAATACCGTCTCAAACATTTCATCGGACAGAGACTTGTATTTGTTGCTCGGGCAATCATAAATTAAACAAATGTCCTTCGTTTTTGGCGTCTAGCCCTACAGCTAGACATTCTATGGTGCGTTCATTTGGTAAATGTTACGCTTGTTTCGGAGAGCATATGGTCTCTCATTGTAAGTCAAAGTATGTTTGTGTTACTTGCGGAAGTAACAAGCATAATTCGTTGTTACATTTCTTGAATAGGTCAGAACAGAAGCCTGCTGATTCCATCGGTTTGCCCTCGGGAAGTCAGCCGGCCTCCAGTGGACTCGTTTCCGGTCAACATTCGGTTACGTTAGCAAATTCGTGTAAAACATTTGTTGGGTCACAGGTTCTTTTAGGTACAGCTCAAGCTTACTTGTTGAGGAGAACCGGAGAATGGCACAAATGTCGTTTAGTTTTCGATACAGGTAGTCAGGTGAATATTATCACCTCAGCACTGGCAGAGCATTTAGGTTTGCAGAGAATTCGCTGTCCGTATGAACTTACAGGGCTAGGACAAACGTCTCCAGGAAGGTCACAAGAAATTGTAACTTGTAGCATCGCTTGCTCGAGGAATAAAAATGCTGCTCTCAGTTTTTCGGCTGTAGTGCTACCGCGTATAACATCAGATTTGCCGACTGCGAGGATTGCTCCTGAAATCAAGAATCGTTTTGTTTCTTTAGAGTTGGCCGACCCGGATTTCGATAAATCCGATCCCATTGACTTACTTTTAGGTGTTGGAGCCACATTTGATTTGACACCGGAAGTGCCGTGTCAAATAAAAGGCGTACCCTCAGCGGTCCTCACTGAGCTCGGTTGGGACATTATGGGCTCGTTACCCACTTTTGACACTAATCAAAACTCATTTTCGTTCGTTTCAATGTTATCGAACATTGATAATTCGTTAGATAAAACTCTTCGTGCATTTTGGGAATCCGAAGAAGTTTTTACTGCTCCGTCGCCATCACCAGAGGGATTGTAATGGAATTACGGGATTGTAATAGAAGATATATCACTCGCCTTTCGTTTAAGCATGGTGTACCTTCTTTGGGAAGCAATCGAGAGATTGCGCTCAACCGTTTTTTAGGATTGGAAAAACGCTTTCGGACCGATGACAGTTTTCGTCAGTTATATTCGAATAATATTCGAGATTATGTTTCGCAGGGACACTTGGTTCCTACGAGCACTTTCGTGCCCTACATTCCTACACATCACGGTGTAATTAAACAGACTTCAAATGGGCAAAAAATTCGTGTTGTTTTTAATCCAGCTGAAAAAGATCCTTACGGAATTAGCTTGAATGATACGCTATCGAGCGGGCCCAAGTTGCAGTCTGAAATAGGACAAGTTCTTACAGGTTTTCGTTTGCCGCAGATAGCACTCACGTGTGATATCAAGCAGATGTTTAGAGAGATCGTTGTGCATCAATCGGATCGGCGATTTCAGCATATTTTTTGGCGATTTTCAGAGGATGAACCAGTACAAGAATTCGAACACACTCGTGTAATTTTTGGAGCTACATGTAGTCCTTTTTTAGCTCAACGTGTAGTGCAGCAGTTGATAGAAGATGAAGGGCACACATTTCCATTGGCGCGTTCGGTATTGGAAAATTCAATTTATGTCGATGACATCTTAACTGGTGCAGATTCAGAGTCGGACGTAATCGAGTTACGTCATCAATTAATTTCGTTGTTAAATTTAGGTGGATTTCAACTTGGTAAATGGTCTAGTTCGAACACTAATGTGATTTCTGCAGTACATTCGGAGATGTAAGAAATTCCTGGCAATGACGTCACACCGCTTAAAGTGTTGGGTTTGAATTGGGACCCAAAAGAGGACACTTTTCGTTACAGCATTCGTGTTGGTGAAGAAAAGAATGGCAAGCGTGGTATACTGTCGAGAGTCGTTTGGATTTTCGATCCAAATGGATACCTCGCTCCCTTTGTTTTTGCTCTTAAGGCTTTGTTGCAACAATTGTGGTTGTTGCGGGTGGACTGGGACGAGCCCTTGCCGGATAAAATCTTATTTCAGTAAAATCAAGCAGTTACATCAGTTGGAGAAAATTGCTATTCCTCGTTGTATTTTGTGTTTAGGGTGGAACCGTGCTCAACTCATTGGGTTTTCGGATGCGAGTTCGATTGGCATGGGAGCTGTCGTTTATTTGCGCATCGAAACCGATACAACGGTGATGTTGAAAATGGTTGCAGCTAAAACTCGAGTTGCACCACTCAAAACATGGACTATTCCTCGTTTAGAACTCGGTGCTGCTTGTTTATTGTCTAAACTTGTTTCACCAGTTTCTGAATCCTTATCGTATATTGTGCTGGATAAACCTGTTTGTTTTTCGGATTCAACCACCGCCCTCACTTGGATTAAAATACCGCCACATCGTTTGAAAATTTTCGTTGCTAACAGAGTTACGCAGATTCGTGAACGTACGCCTGATGTTAGTTGGAGGTTCGTTCCAGGTAACGACAATTCAGCGGATGCCGCCAGTCGAGGATTGTTACCTTCAGAGTTATTGGGACACTCACTTGGTGGAATGGACCGAGCTTTATTCTCCAAGAAGAAGAAGCATGGCCTAGGAATTTATTCGAAATTCCCTTAGAATTGCCTGATGTTAAAGAGCAATTTATCAATTTGTCAGTTTTGAAATCGGTTTCTCCTGCATTTATTGATTTGTTTGATCGTGCATCCTCGCTCTCGAGGTTGCAGAGAATTTTTGGGTACATAAATCGTTTTGTAAATAATTTAAAGTGCAGAAGAAATAAACTTGGCAATAGTGATTTGTGTGTTGGACCGTTATCGGCTCAAGAATATCGTAGCGGGTTAGAATTGGGCGTTAGGGTGACTCAGGCGCATTATTTGAGTGCTGAGATCACATCACTTGCTACCGGTAAATTATGTTCTAAACGCTATCGGAATTTGTCACCCTTCCTCAACCACCAGGGTTTCGTCATAGTGGAGGGTAGGTTAAAGTGGGCCAAGATACCGAAGGGTGTACGCCATCCGTTCCTGATTCCTCGCGAAAGTCGGTTGGCAACCCTACTCGTCGATCATTTTTATTTGTACTCGGCACACGGAGGTCCGCAGTTGGTACAATCGCTATTACATCGCAATTACTGGATTCCTAATGCTCGTGATTTAATTAGGAAGCGCATTTTTCGTTGTATGATTTGTTATCGGTTCCAAGCCACGCCGATGCAGCCACAGATGGCTGATTTACCCGATTATCGTTTAGAACCCGGTCGTTGTTTTATACACACGGAAATTGATTTTGCTGGCCCATTTTTTGTTCGGGGGTCCAGATTACGCACTGCTAAAAGGGTTAAATGTTATATCTCGCTGTTCGTGTGTATAGTATGTAAAGCGTTACACCTAGAAGCCGTATCGGATCTTACATCAGACGGTTGCTTAGCTGCTTTGGATAGGTTTATCGCACGTCAAGGTTTACCGAAATGCCTATACTCGGATCAAGGTCGAAATTTTAAGGGCGCGGCGAGAGAGATATCAGAGATATCGCGCTTTTTAGATGCAAATAATGCAGATATCAATCATTATTTGGCTAAAAGAAACATCGAATGGAACTTTAATCCACCCTACGCACCTCACTTCGGAGGATTGTGGAAGTCGGGCGTTAAATCGATGAAATTTCACTTCAAAAGAATTGTCGGTTTGCAGATTTTGACATATAAAAATTTGTTACCGCGATCACTCGGATCGAGGGTATCCATAATTCAAGGCCGCTTTGCGCATTGTCAACTTCGCCCGATGACAATTTTCACTATTTAACCCCAGGTCATATTTTGATCGGCGGACCTATTCTCGCGAGACCGGAAGTAGATGTGTCAGATTTAGAAATTTCGAGACTCGATAGATGGCAATTAACAAGACAGATCGTGCAGTCTTTTTGGAATCGATGGCGTCGGGAGTATTTGCATGCTCAAATGCATCGACCTAAGTAGGTTGTCTTCACAAGCGCTCGCGGTAGACGACTTAGTGTTTAGGTACGCCCCGGGAGCACCCCCCAGCGCATTGGCCACGGGGAAAAGTCGTTGAATTATTGCCTGGTAAAGATGACGTAACCAGGGTCGCGCGCATAAGGACGGCAGGTGGAGAGATAATTCGGCCTCTCACCAAATTGATACCGTTTCCTGAGCAGTGAATGCAAATTATTCCAATCCTTTATATGTTTACCCTTCCCCCTTGTGTTGTTAATTCGTTTTGGAATCGGTCTTTGAGATTCAATTACTTTTTTTGTTTTGGCAATCTATATTGCAAAATTCGTGAATTTTGGATGGGGGGTATGTTCGGTAGAGATATTGAATGGAAAGACAGATTGGCTCAAATTCCCAATTTATTTCTAAACCTTTTTTTTGTTTACCCCCATCACCCCACACTTATGCGTGATCGTCTTTTTGAAGTCAAGTAATGAAGACTTGACGCTCTTTATATTATTGTTGGGGACTGTAAAGGGCCACTGAGTATTAGTGACGTCGATAGTTTTTGTAGAATGCATTATTAACTTTATTAGTGATCAGCCGCATGTGTGTAGTGATCAGTGATCGCCTGCCAGAAACCTCTGGACCCGATCAAAACGTGGGGCAAACGCGCGTAAGGACCTTACAACCCTTCCGCCTACGTTGCGCACGTCACAGAAGCTAAGTCAGGTGAGTGTGGGTTCCTTTTGCCACAATCAATCTAGCCTGGGTCAGTCTGTCTGTTTACAGGCCGGAAATATTCCGTACTCTCCTCTGAGAGGCTCGTTTTCTCGACCGTTTCCGGAAAGTTTAAAAACCCCACCAAACATTAGTGTTACCGTAAATAATAGTGGGCTTAGTATGCATCCCTGTTTTAGTCCATTCGTTGTTTCGTATTCTTCCGATTCTTCGTTGTTAGTTCTCACTATGTTTTTGTTGTCTTTGTACATGGCCTTAATTGTTTTGATCATTTTCTTGTTGACTCCTCTCTTCTCTAGTTCATTCCATACAGCTTTCCTTCTAACCCTATCGAAAGCTTTCTCTAGGTCTACAAAACATATGTGTAGCTCTTTATTTTTCTTGATAAATTTCTCGCTGATTTGTCTCAATGAGAAAATCAGGTCTTGCGTACTCCGTCCCTTTCTAAACCCGCACTGATTGTCCTTTATTGTTTTGTCTATTGCTTCTCTTATTCTTTTGTCTATTACTCTGGCCATTACTTTCCCGGGTACGCTTGTGAGGGTTATCCCTCGGTAGTTTTTGCAGTCTCTTTTGTCTCCTGTTTTGTAAATTGGCAGTACTATTCCCGTGTTCCAATCTTTTAGCACTTTTTCCTCTCTCAGTATCTCATTATATAGTTCGGTGAGCTTCATTATTCCTTCTGCGCCTAGATATTTGATCATTTCCGATTTAATTTTGTCCCTTCCTGCTGCTTTTCCATTTTTGAGTTTCCTTATTGCTTCTAATACTTCTTCTCCTTGTATTTCTTCTATATGTTCTTCTTCTATATTTTCTTGTTGTTATTTCTCTTCTTCCCCATTTTCTTGCGTTGTTGTATTCGTTAGTTCGTCAAAATATTGTTTCCATCTTTGCATGATCTTTTTTTCTTCGGTTATTATATTACCGTTTTTGTCCTTATGTTCATCATGTTGTGTTCTTTTTTCTGTCTGAGTTGTTTTAGCGTGCCATAAAACAGTTTTTGATTTCCTCTGTAATTTTCGTTCATCTCCTTTCCGAATTTTATCCACGATTCTTCTTTGGCTTTCTTTATCTCCTGGGATACTTCTTTCCTCTTCTCTTTGTATCGTCTGTAGTCCTCATTGTTTTTTGTGTTTAGGTATTTTCTCCATCTTTCCTTTTTTTCTCTAATTATTTTTTTTACACTTTCGTTCCACCAGTTTGTTCTTTTCTCTATTTTGTTGCTTATATTTTTGGTTCCGCAGCTAAGTCTCGCTGCTTCCAGTATGTTGTTTTTTAGCGTGTTCCATTTCTTTTCGACTCCTTGCTCTGCCCTTGCTTCTTGTTGTCGGATCTGGTTCTTTAATTCTTCTTGGTATTTCATTCTAGTCGCCTTTTCTTTTTTTCTCTCCTTTTGTCGATGGTTTCTGTCTCTCCTGTTCTCATTTCCATTTTTACTAGGAGGTGGTCGCTGCCTATATCTGTTTGTCTCGTTACTTTTACGTCTTTCACTTTTTTCCATTTTGATTTGCTTATCAAGAAGTAGTCTATTATTGATTTTTCGTACCGTGTGGGTTGTACTCTCGTATATTTGTGGATGTCTCTATGCTGGAATTTTGTGTTTGTTATTATTAAATTGTTTTGTGTACATAGTCTTATAATTCTTTCTCCGTTGTTGTTTTTGGTCTCCTCGCCCTCTTTCCCCATCAGTTCTTCTATTCCTTCATTCTTTCTCCCTACTCTTCCGTTGAGGTCTCCCATGATTAGTGTTATTTCCTCTCCTTGTCTATTTCTATTTGCAGCTCTTCAAAGAATTTGTCTTTGTCCTCTTTTTTGGCGTCTTCATTTGCCCTATATGCTATTATAATTGTCCATGTCTCCTTGTTTATTTGTACTCTTACTGACATTATTCTCTCGTTTGTTTGTTGCTCTTGTATGACATTTTTTATCATTGTTGGTGCTATTATTACCCCTACTTCTCCTTTCGCTCTTTCTTTTTCTTCGACTCCTGACCATATTATCCAATATCCTTTATGTATTCTCTCTATTCCCTTTCCTTTCTTTTTTGTTTCCGTTATTCCCATTATTTCCATTTTTTGTTATTATCATTTCCTCCACTATTTCGACTTCTTTCTCCCTGTAGCTTCTTACGTTCCACGTTCCTATTTTGAGTATTTTTCCATTTTTCATTGCCTGTTTTGTTGTTTTGTATCTATCTCCTTGTTATTAATACCTCGTATATTCCAAGTTCCAATTGTTAAATTTGTACATCTTTCTTTTTCCATACTTTGTTCATTTCCTTTGTCGTGTTTGCTATATTCGTTTGTTGTCCTTAGTCTATCTTTTAGTTTCTTTTGTAATATTTTTAGTTTTTTGTGTATAAGGTTACTCTTTTCTCTTCTTGATCCCATCGAAATTCTTCATTGTCTACTATCAGTTTCTGGTATCCGACAAATACTTTGTGACCTTTTTCTCTTTGTGCTTTTGCTATCTTCCTTATTTCCTTCTATATTTCTTGTTCTTTTATCGTATAATCATTTTCAATGTATATTTCTGAATTTTTAATGCGTTTCTTGTTCTTCATTATCTCTATTTTGTCATTAAATTCTTCGAGTCTGACTATAATAATTTCTTGTTCTTTTGTTTTGAGTTTGTAAGCGCTATTCACCTGTGTGACGACTTTTACCATTTCTTTTAGAAATGTTTCAACGCCCTTTTTCACATTTCCATTTTCTAGTTTCAATCCCTTTATGATTATATTATTCTTTTTTCTCATCCTCTCATCTCTTTCTGAGTGTTTTTTCAATTCTATTAATTAATTCCGTTTTTTCTTTACCCCACTTTTCTTCGTTATTTTTACTAAGGTTTTTCAGCTCTTGTATTTCAGCTTTTAGTTCATTGGTGTTTTTATCCATTTGTGCTTTGATGTCTATAAGCATTAATTTCAACTCTTCGAATTTATCCATATTGTGGTTTTTCTTATCTTCTTTTTCTCTTATAATATGTTCCTTGTTTCTCGGCCACCAGCAATGGGGCCGACTGGTAGCTGCAGGCAGAGGCTACCGAGCGCGTCTCCAGGTGGTGGATAGGAGCACGACCGAGCATTCGGCCAGTAGCTGGCATAGGGTCGGGCAGGTGGGACACCCCCGCATGACCGGTCTAAACCAGTTGCCGCGAACCAACTCCCCCAAGCTACGGTGTACAGATATCGTGCCAATAGCTGTATGGCACAGGGTTAAGTGTCGCGAACGATTCCGTTGGGATACCGGGCGACCTCCCAACGTAGTGAGCCTTCTGTGCGTATCGGGGCACTGCGCACAGCGACCGGTTATTTCCTCCGTACTCGTGGGACCAAAATGGAACCAAAACAAATTAAAACAAATACAACAACAACCATAGGGGGCTCTTCGGAGAACCCTACCTCCACTGGTGCCGCCGCAGCCGAACCCGAACGCCCTAAACAGCCATCGGGGGCGACCAAGCGACGCCAGAGGAGAGAAAAGCTCGCCCTGAGGGCAGGGACGCCTAGGCGAAACCTACCTCAGGGAAAGCCGACGCTAGGGGGGGGGACGCATCCGCGATACCCTGGACCAACGTCAGCACCCGGCTCGTCAGGGACGCCAAAGCGAAACCTGTCGAGCGACTGCACACCTCCGGGACTCCTCAAGAGACCGGCGAAAACCCCAAGGGAGGAGAAAGGGCCTCCGCCAAAGAGGACCTTCAGCGATATCCTTACGGGCATAGCACTCGCTATTATACCGAAAGGATATCCCGAGAATAGCATCAGTGCAGAGGAGGCCGAGGTTATCAAAACCTCGATCATCCAATGCATTGATGCCACGGCGAAAGGCGAAGCATCGCCGAGATTTCAGGAATGCACCCACAAAGGGGGATTCCTGAAAGTAATATGCTCCGACATGCAAACCAGAGCATGGCTCGAGAGCATCTCCAAGGAGAAAAACCTCTTGGGGAACGGGAAGGAACTTCAGATCATTGATCTGAAGGACTTACCGGAACCCAGGAGAGTGCTAACCTGGGCTCCAGGACCACCCATAGAGGCGACCACCTTCCTCAACAGAATATCGGTGCAGAACAACCTGAGCACCGATACCTGGAGAGTGGTAAACGAGAGGCCGGACCCCAAGGGAACTCAGTACATCTTACTGATGGACAAGTTCTCTTGGGGGAAGGTCAGCGAGAGGAAGAAGCTGCACTTCGGCCTCTCAACGATCACCCTCAGGGCCCTGGCGGCAAAGACCGACGCCAAACCTGAGGAGACCAAAGGGGAAACAATGGAAGACATTCCATTGCCCGGAGAGGGAGCAATGGACAGCAGTCCGTTGCCCAAATCACCGAAGGGTAAGTAATGTTCAAATTACTTCAAATTAATATACACCACTGTAGGGCGGCATCCGCTGCCCTCAGTGCATATATCCTTAATGAGAATATTGACATTGCACTTGTACAAGAGCCATGGCTCTACAAGGGAATTGTAAAGGGGTTAAACATACAGGGCAGGCGACTGATAGTGGCCGAACCTATGTGTAACCCACGTACATGTATAATCGTAAAACATGAACTGAATCTAATGCCCCTATGGGACCTATGTTGCAGAGACCTAGTGGCAGCACGGCTGGAAGTAGTGGAAAGGGGAACGCGGAGGGAGTTTATACTCGGATCCGGTTACCTTCCCTACGACCAACCAGGACCACCGCCGCCAGACATCGTCCAGCGGCTGATAAATCGCGGGAGCCACGATGGCATACCGCTGATCCTTGGATGCGATGCCAACGCACACCACATTATATGGGGGAGCACGGACATCAATCCAAGAGGTGAGAAACTATTAGATTTTATCTTAGAGAATGACATTGAAATAGCAAATATTGGAAATGTACCCACGTTCGTAAACGCGGCGCGAAGCGAAGTAATTGACATTACACTTGCCTCTCGCAAGGCAAGTGAACTGATAAAACTTTGGCATGTGTCTGATGAACCATCATTATCAGACCATAGATATATACGATTCGATATCGAATCAGAAAAACCAACGGAAACCCAAAACAGAAACCCGAGGAGAACTGACTGGGACCTATACAATGAGGTACTAGCCAGCCGAATCGGGGACTGTCCAACAGGAGCGAGAACAACGCATGAGCTGGAGTTCATGGTGCAAAGCATCACGGACTCCATCAATACGGCGTTTGAAGCAAGCTGCCCAAGAACTACCAAACCCACTTCCACCAGGGTCACCTGGTGGAACAGGGATCTTGATAGGGCAAAGGCATGCACCAGAAGGCTATTCAACATAGCCAAGAGAAACGGTGAATGGGCGCAGTACAAAACGGCCCTCACGGCATATAACAATGCCATCAAAAAAGCCAAGAGAGACTCTTGGAAAAAATTCTGTGGGGACATAGAAAGTGAACCCACAAGCTCCCGTCTACTTAAGACGCTCAGCAAAGATCATGCTGGGAACATCGGCTCACTGCTGACCAAAGATGGAGAGTACACAGACTCGGTAGAAGGGACCCTGCAAGTATTACTGCAGACGCACTTCCCGGGTTCTGTAATACTTGAAAATCCTGTATCCGGGGACCTAAGCGAGCCCAACACATGGGCTCCAAAACAGGACTGGGACACAGCGAAAACAATTATCAAACCTGGTGACATTGAGTGGGGAATTAACACGTTCAAACCATTCAAATCACCAGGTCCTGACGGGATATATCCTGTCATGCTACAAAAGGGGATAGCAGCGCTGAGGGGACCACTATGTGATATCCTCAGAGCTAGCCTTGCCCTATCATACATTCCAAGCAGCTGGCGGACTGTAAGGGTGGTATTTATACCCAAACCAGGGCGTGCTTCGTATGCCCTGGCCAAATCTTACAGACCGATCAGCTTGTCATCATTCATTTTAAAACTACTAGAAAAACTAGTAGACAGGCACATACGGGAAGGAGTCCTAAAGGACTCACCACTACACCGTCAACAATATGCCTACCAAGCGGGAAAGTCATGCGAACTGGCAATCCACCAGCTAGTGAGCAGATGCGAAAGGACCATACAATGCAAAGACATTGCGTTGGGGGCCTTTCTGGACATTGAAGGGGCGTTTGACAACACAACCTTCAACTCCATAGCAACAGCAATGGAGAAAAGAGGGATCTACCCGCAAGTCCGACACTGGGTGAACAAGATGCTCAGGAGCCGGACTGTAACAACTACTCTATACGGAAAGACAGCAGAAGCGGTGGTCGCTGGCGGGTGCCCCCAGGGAGGGGTTCTCTCGCCGCTCCTGTGGTGCCTCGTCATGGACGACCTTCTGCTGCTACTTGAAAACCAGGGCATTTATGCCCTGGGGTACGCAGATGATCTGACCATTCTAGTTAGCGGGAAGTTTGGGACCACTGTATCAAGCCTGATGCAGAGGGCACTAACTACCGTGGAAAGATGGTGCAAGAACGAAGGGTTAGCTGTAAACCCGGCCAAAACGGCGATAGTCCCCTTTACCAGGAGACGAAAAACCGATGACATAACATCGCTACGCATGTATGAAATGGAAGTCCCAATCAAAAATGAAGTAAAATATCTAGGGGTCATACTTGATACCAGATTGAACTTCAACTTCCACCTGGAGAACATCAGCAAAAGGGCCATGAGAGGACTTTTTGCGACCAGGAAAATGGTAGGACGCACATGGGGACTGAGACCCAGTATGACCAAATGGCTATACACCGTGGTCATAAGACCCATAGTGACATACGCGGCGCTCGCTTGGGGAGAAAAAACCCAAACCAAGAGCGCAGCCGCAAAACTCGAAAGAGTGCAACGACAGGCGTGTCTGCTGATTACTGGGGCAATGAGAACAACGCCCACAGCAGCCATGGAACACATATTATCGCTTCCACCACTACATCTATATGTCATGATGGAAGCCAGACAGGCAGCCTACAGACTGCACATAAATGGACACACTTTAAATGTAGGGTCATCCAGACCGGAAACATTTAAACTGCTACAAGAAGAAGAAATCCTAAAAATGAGGTCCGATTTCACTAAAATCGTACACCCATCCCGCAGATTCAAAATAATCATACCACAGCGGAGTGAATGGACAAATGGAACATACCCGGGAACGAGTAAAGGAACCATCTGGTACACAGACGGGTCCAAAAACACTAAAGGAACCGGGGCTGGTATCTATGGAGGCTGTAACCGGAGCAAACAATTCACGGTTGCTCTGGGGAAACATGCCTCCATCTTCCAGGCTGAAGTGGCCGCCATTGACTGGTGTGCCCACCACATAATGGAGTCGGGACTCAACAAAGGACCAATTACCATTATGTCGGACAGCCAGGCAGCCCTAAAAGCGCTAGCCTCGCCGATAGTTCAGTCCAGACTGGTTATAGACTGCATAAACAGGCTGGACGCACTGGCGACAACAACAAAAACACAGCTAGTATGGATACCCAAGGACCAAGGAATTATTGGACACTTGGGGGCCGACCTGCTGGCCAAACAAGGGGCAACAGGTGAATTTATAGGACCTGAACCCGCTTTCGGAATACCACATGAAACCGGAAAGGAAATAATCCGACGCAAGTTAGCAGAGGAGCATACAAAGGCATGGCACAACCAAATGGGAATGAGGCACACGAGACTCTTCCTAGATGGCCCGGTACCTGATAGCGCATTAGCGCTGTCAGGACTGAGCAGAATGAAACTAAGGAAAATCACAGGACTAATTACTGGGCACTGTGACCTGAATAAGCACAAACATAGGATGGGTCTTGAGAAAAGCCCCCTATGCCGTGGGTGCTTAGAAGAAGAGGAAACTCCCCAACACCTACTGTGCACATGCGAAGCCCATAAACGGCAACGCACGGAGCAACTCGGGAAGCCCGTGCTTCCTGAAGAACAGCTCAAGAACATCCCCTGGCCCAAACTCCTGGACTTCTTAGAAGACACAGGAATATACAGGGAGTAAAATAACCAGAGGAGCACAAAAGGACCACGGAGACCGCAGTGCAGGGACGCAAAGCGATACCACCTCATGAGGAAAAAAAAAAAAAAAAAAAAAAAAAAAAAAATGTTCCTTGTTTTCTTGCTGTTTTCCTGTTTTCTATTAAAGTTCTATCTTGTGGTGGTGATCTGAGTGTCTTGTTACTTCTGTTGAATTTGTTTTGGTCTTCAGAACTTGAATCTAATTCTTCTCTGATTCTTTTCTTTTCAGTATTCATTTTCAGAATTAAGCACGTCTTTTAATTTAAACGTCTTTTAATTTAAATCTATCATTTTTTTTCAATACGCGCGGTCGCTGCGTTCACGCGATTGTAATTTTAAAATTCGCCCGATGCGCGTTTCGTTCCGTTGAAGGTTATCTTTCACACTCGCGTATACTCATTCACATTTGTTTATTTTCGTCTTTGCACTTTGTCCTCTAACCTCTTAAATATTAATTATTTTATATTTTTCAATGATTCACTTATTATATACTTTATATTTATTCTATAATTGATATTTGTAGTTCTACACCTTTCCTCACTATTATACAATGTTTACACAATTTTTATTCTCTATAACTTTGCGAAATTTACTCTTGGGACGGAGCCGATCTTTCTGTTATCACGTCGCACAATTTTAATTTTGCTATTTCAAAATCGGTTGGATTCATATCAGGTTCAGCGGCCTCAGGTCCATAGTTACTGTCGTCAGTGGTTTTATATTTTTTAATAATATTTCTTATATAATTTTAATTGTCTGTCACGTCGATCACAAAACTTGTTTAAATATTTTTCACTTTCATTGCCTGATGATTTATGAAACATATAACCATTATTGAAGCATAATACAGCACCGATACATTTGTTTTGATAACTGCCCCTTAAAATTAAATTGGTTCGTTTCCCACCTGTGAAATTGGTTAAAATTGACATACAGAGAGATTTATATAACACCGAACATTTTGATAAAATACGATTTGACACCTTTCATTTTTAGGTTATGTGTAAATTGGGTTGAATATATGACCATTACAAATTGTAGCTAATCAATTGCAATTAATGACTCAACTTGTACATACAGGGAGTTTTTCTTTCAAATATACATGTCCCAATTTCGGCGTATAAGCCGTAAATCTTTAGATAATCGTTGTTTTTAAAAGGAGTTTAAGTTGAAACTTGAAATGAGTGTGTTCCACTCCCAGACTAAGCATGAAGTAAAATTTCGAGTAGCGCATAGAACAAAAACGGTCGCCTAGATGTAGCTAAACTCGCATTTTCGACCGGCATTGGTGCAATAAATTATATAGAGATTTGTGGTCTTTCAACAAAACCCATTTATTGTCCCCAATAATGTATTTAATAACCTTTGCATTAGCCGTACCTGTTTTCTTTGAGCAATGAACTTGAATACCCTCAATAAAATTATAATCATTTTACAACCTTGTAGCTACCGAATCTGCAGGAGAGTAACCCCGCGCTCCAACCCCCGCAGGTTGGAGCGGTGCGACAAAGTCGCTTAATCGTTTCTTCTTCAGCTCGCACAATATGATAATTATTTATACCTGTTTTCTCTGGAGGGCAAAAATAATCTCTTTGGTATATTTTCTTCGAACGGATACTGATCCAGGTTTAGCTAATTTTTCTATTGGAATTTCAATTTAATCTCTCTCTTCCACTATCCCACAACTTAAACAATTTTAAATTACGAGTAGTAAAGCTTTGTAGAAAATCGTTTCTCAATAATATTCGCATTTTTCAATCTTACCTTTATATAATCAATTCGGTTGTTTCGTTAGAAAATAAATAAACCGCTAGTGATTTAAAAAAAAACGGCTCTCGTTTCGAGAAGCGCTCTCCGTAGAGTTATTTGAACAGATATCAATTATTTCTATTTAATTTGAAAAAAATACAGGGTGGAAACCTTAACTGGAGTAAATTCGGTATTTATGAATAAGAAGTTCCAGAAAAAAATCCTTGGACGGGTCGATTTTTGTTCGTTATTGCGCACTTTTTAGAGTCTTCAAAACAAGTATGACGTCGCTAGCCTCTCACGTATGACGTCATAGGCAAGTTTTTAAAATATATTTTTTTTATTTGACTAAATTTGTAGCCCTTTTCATTCTCTTTACGACCATGTAAAAATATTTAGTATTTTTTAATTTTTTTTTATTTCAAAAATGAAACAAAAAATGTTTTTTTATAAATTTATTAATGTAACAAATGTTCAAAATGAGTACAGTTTTTCTCTTGGCAAATAGCCAATCGGTGATAAATCCCATCCCTTATATTTTGAAACAGTTTCGGTAAAATATATAAGTTTCTCTTTAAGAATGTTTGTTTAATTTTTTAAATAAAAATATAAAAAAAACAAAATACTTGTACATGGTCGTAAAGAAAATTAAAAGAGCTACAAATTTGGTAAAATAAAAAAAATCTATTTAAAAAAATTGCCCATGATGTCACACGTGAAAGGATAGTGACGTCATACTTGTTTTGAAGACTCTTAAAACTGTGCAATAAAGAACAAAAATCGACCTGTCGGAGGATTTTTTTCTGGAACTTCTCATTTCATAAATACCGAATTTATTCCAGTTAAGGTTTCCACTTACAATTGATTTTGAAAATCTAACTGTACAATTTCCTCTAAATATAATATTAATTTTAGTGTGTTGGTCATTATTCGGATATTATATTGTATAGTATACTGACTGTATGTCTTTTTTTAAATTTTATTGTATTATTTCATATTGTTACTATGTACTATGTACACAAATTTATGCTTATAATTATTAGATAATAAATTAATTGTATTCGATCATTTGCTTTTATTTAATGCTTACCTTTCGTTGCTTTTTGTTTATAAGCATACATACATATACATACTGTTTTAGCGAGGACGGAAAGCTCGACATTTCCGTTAATATTAAATATACGCAAAATGCTTTAGATACAAGTTGCATAAATTTATCTACTTCACAACATAAAATTATTATTATGAAAAATCAAGCTTCCCCTCTTCGCTGAAACACCCTGTATGTATGTATGGCCTGATCTATACATTAAATTGGATTCTTACTTAACTGTTTCTAAAACAGGGAGTTAAATACTATTAAATAGTTAGCATAGAAAATGATTTATTTTAAATGGTAAAACTGAACTGTCCATGTTATAAACCGTTAGGCAAGAATATATTTTAATAAGCATTCGGTTTCACGTCGATGGTGAAATTCGTTAGTTATTTGAGAAAAGAAAAACCTTTATACAGCCAAACGAAGGGTCAGCCGAGCCATCTCATTTATGGCCTCCAATAAATCTTCGGTCCTTCGGACAAGTGACCGTTATATGACAACCGTATAAACGCCAATACAGAAACATCTTTTAATAAAATTGCTTATTAATATGCAAAGAATCTCAGCTATATATTAACGGATTGCGATAAAATTGGCCTCAATTCAAGCGTAATTATTGTGTTTATGCTACTACAAGTAATGAACAATCTGTTATAAAAATAAATTAAAAAAAAGTGGAAAAACGGTGAAAAACAATATATTTTTTTAATTAAGAGCAAATAACTTCTTCATACATGATGTAAATTTTATCAAATTTACTTATGACATGTAACAATGCCATAGCAACTACTCTGTAAAATTTCGCTATTTTATAAAAGTAATTACTCAAAATTATTTGCACTAACCTTATTTCTATATGTAAAGTCAGAACTAATATTTGTTTCAATATACATAATTCTTATGATTAGGATGATAATACAGCGTATAATCGAACTAATGTACATCCTTTTAAGGGCGTATACACAAAATATTTTGACACCAATTGCAGCAAAAATAAAATCGGAAAAAAATATTGGATTTTTCATAATTTTTCATGCAGTTTTTACTTTTTGAGAACTTCTGGTTACCTGTGTTCATGATATTTTGCGTGGATGCGCAAGTTGTTGTATTTTTTATTTACTTTTACTACTGCGAGGGGCATAAATCACTTCGCACGTACTAAACACGCACGCTGTCTCGAATGACTAGATGAAACTATTTATTTAAATAAAGTGTAAGGGATTGATTAAACAATGCAAGAAATGCAGTGCTACCCTCCCCTTAAAGCTAACAAATGCATTTTGAGGTTTATTTCAATTATTTGTATTAACACAGATTTAGAATCGGTGAAGGTGAAGAATTGGGAATTATAAGATCCATAGCCAGTATTAATGGTTATAATGAAAATTTAATCGATACAATGGTAAATAAAAAACGAAGACGTTCTTTGTTGAAATGAATCTACCCAGGTTTAGATCAACCAAAACCCAAATCTTATGTCGCCTTTAATTATGTAAACCAAAAATTCTGCTCTATTGTTAACATTTTAAACAGTCTAGAATAAATACAATCTGCGTTAATAAAATCAATTTAGGCAAATTGCTGATTAACAATAAGGACCTTTTACACATATATTCTTTCGTAGATGATTGAATGGCACTCTTGCCTGTGTCGAGGAAAGTGTGGCGTGCCGCCTAAAAGTGTACTTTTTTAACTCCACTTTTGCGTCGAGGATTGGACGCCGTTCAGGAGTGGTGTTCAATCCTTGACGAAAGAGTAGAATGAAATTAAGTGCCCCGGATCTGCGCCGACGCAATCATTGACTCTTGTGTGACGTGTGGTGTTTCTATTATGTTGCCGTTCATTTGCCCACGCAAAACCGTGATGCGGAATTAAACACACTCCACTCTTTCTTCAACGTAGTGGCACTTGCACATGCAGTTTTATTCCACTCTTTCCTTGACGCAAAATTTGCATTTACACGTACACTTTAGAGTCAACTCCCGGCGTGTGCCATTCAATCGTCGACGAAAGAGTGTATGTGTAAAGGGCCCTACAAAGATAACACCGAAAAAGATCAAAGGAGTGGTGTTTATTAAATACAATGTAACAACTGCGAAGCAATATATACTGCCTTTCAAAAAAATCAGAACACCAAGTATTTATTGCACGATTTTAATAAAATTTACACAATTTGATCATGTAAATGAACTGTATCGATGATTAAAAAATCAACTTAAAAAACAAAAAAACAAATGAATAAAAATTAATAATATGTTGGGCCTCCACAATTTCCCAAACACTCATTAACACGTCGAGGCATGCTAGAAATCAGGCTGTCAATATCGACTTGGGGTATTTCATTCAAAACTTCGATAATTTCACCTCTAAGTTCCATTAAAGTGTTAGCGGGGCGCTGTAAGTTACTTATTCTAACACCTATCATATCCCAAACATGTTCTATTGGCGATAGATCTGGAGAACGAGATGGCCAAGGTAACAAATTGATTTCGGCACTATCAAAAAACTGTCTTGTAATGGCCGCTGTGTGAGGTCGAGCATTATCTTGCTGAAAAATGGGGTTCTGCAAGCCATTTACATAGGGCACTAACACTGGCCGTAAAATGTTGTCAATATACCGAATTGCGCTAAGACTTGCTTCTAAAAAAACTAGAGGAGACCGACTACCATATGCTATCGCCCCCCAAACCATAACTCCCTGTGTAAGAGCCGTATGTCTTTCAACAGCAAATTGTAAAATTCTGCGTTCACCGCGTCGACGTCTCACTCTTCTGCGATCATCATGAGCCCATAAACAGAACCGAGACTCATCGCTGAAGATAATGTTATTCCATTCATGGGTCCAATGTTGTCTTTCCCTGCACCAATCAAGTCTTGCTCTGCGATGCTGCGGAGTAAGAGGTAGACACAATTGTGGACGGTAGGATCTTATACCAAAACTGCGGATTCTTCTGTAAACAGTAGCCATGGATACTCTTTGGCCATTTAAAGCCAACCAGTCATTTCCCAATGCCCGCGACGTTGTAAATCTGTCCCTTAAAGTTGTAAGACGAAGAGCTCGATCTTCACGCTCAGTGGTGCTTCTTGGACGTCCTGATCCAAGTCTACGTCGATTCTCCCTAGCTTCGGACCATCTAGACCAGCAGCGTACGATCACCGATACACTACGGCCTACCCTTTCAGCAATAGCACGAACCGAAAAACCCGCTTCTCGCATTCCAATAATGCGACCCCTTTCAAATTCACTTAGATGATGATATTGTGCACGCCGACGAGCACGGGGCATCTTTTTATGTTTTACAAACTGAAACGTCAAACTACTCAGAGGCTACTTGGATATTAGAAGCAATTACATTAAAAAATCAGCAGCTCTTCATAATGGTGAAATCAAGGAAAAATACCATTAAATTGTAACCAAAACAATTGATCATCGATGCAGTTCATTTACATGATCAAATTCTGTAAATTTCATTAAAATCGTCCAATAAATACTTTGTGTTCTGATTTTTTTGAAAGGCAGTATATATTGGCTGAACTAGCATAAATTTCAACACACGTCTAAAGAAACATAAAAAATCCATCTTAGACAAACAACCATCCAAAGACGGGATTCACAAAACATTGTATAGATAAAGGCAACTTTTTCGATCGCTCTAAATTCAAAACCGTTGAAAATAATCAATAAATGTGAAAAGCTTAATTATTGAGAAACTTTTTATATTAAGGATTCAATAGAAAAAGGATCGCACGTTACTAATGACAACATAGGAACGTTTAACACCACGCTGCTTGATGTGTTTGTCCCTTTGCGCCCCAACAATAATCCCAGCTTTAGGTATAAAACGTACACCGCTCCCTCCCCTGTAACATTAGTCTTGTAATAACTTTGATAATAGTCATCTGCCCGAAACTAGTCAGTTTTAAAAATAAAAACAAACAGTGAAAGTGTTTATTAATTTTAAACCAGTTTTAAGTTCAGTGTTCATGGTACTATGTGAAACCTCCTCAATGTATTATCGTCTGAACTTGTGTAAATCCTCTGTATATCAGCACAAAAAGTTATTATTATTATTATTACACAGAGGAGAATTTTGTAAAATGTAATTTATTATTTAGATTCAGGAGACTTTTCAAAATGACCAATTTAGTTATAGGATCCTACAATAAATTACAGAAAGTAATAATAAATGAACAAATGAACAACTTTGAAACTTTGTTTATCGGTTAAAATTAATTATTTAAATGCTAAGGCTGTGATTTATTAAACAATTTTCATACACACCTTTGTAAATGTTGATACTGTCTCCTCCAACATGCTTCAGCACAGCCTTTGCTTTTCCACTGCGATCTAGGTAGTATAACACAATTTAATAAACTCTTTTAGAAAACCACTTATAACGGCATAACTTAATTGATTAGTAGAAAACACAGCCATTGACTCACTAGCACTTAACACACACAAGTTAAAATAATCCCTCAACACAACACGACCACTGTGGTTGAGGTCCCAGCACAAACACGAGCACTTCTATGTCTGGCGTTTTAAGGTCCATGTAGTCCAACAGATGATGCCCTTAGCAACACACATCCTCTCTTTTGCTGCAGATACTTCCGCTTGTCTGTCTTGGACACTGGGCTCGCTCGACTGAAACTAGAAACATTATTTCAGTGCAAATTCTCACCGATGACAAATTGCATCGGTACTGTGAATAGCTCTCCTGGATGCGAACAATAATATCATACTTAACACGTTGACTGTCGTGTGCATTAAATACGATTTACGTTAAATGGAAATCTTCATGTGTAAAAACATTGCGTGTTAATGAAGTTTTTAAACTGTCTATTAATTGGTTCTTTTTAAGATCTAATAGTACAGTTTTAGGAACTCTACTAAACACTACTTTTGCTTAGTGGAGCGATTTGAAACTATAAATTAACGTCAGTTAATACGGTTAGTAAATTTTGTTTAGTGTTTAGTATCTATTGAAAGTAAACTTTAACGTGGAGTTGGATGTTCCTCAGGTGAAAATGTGTGAAAATTATTAATCGAATAACTTCACACGTTTTATTTAAATCGAATCTATTAGGTTATAGAAACAAGCAAGAAAACAACAATCGCTGTTTTTTTAATATTAATTTAATACTTACAATTAATAAAATCACTCTACCCGTTTCAATTAAACCAAAACATGTTCCGCCGACTCACGCGTGATGTTCCTGCTCCCCATTGCTCTAAAACGCGCGGTGCAGGATATTTTTGGTGCCGGTGCCGGCAGTGCACTCGGCATCCAGTTTGTTGTTTGTGCCGCACAGTGGGAGGAATCGGGATTATAGCTGGACAAAACACCCAGAAAAAAGTTAACGATAAACGTTGGAAAGTTCTCTGTGCTGATTCTTTAGTCTCCAGAGACTATATTTATTTATATGAAAGCGTCAATAAGTTAATACAGAGTCATAAAATATTATTGATCGTATTTGATGTTTAAAGTATAAATAATGGTGTGTACGAAGGTCCTTCGAGAATGATCCTGCATCATCATATGACGTATTCTTCATATCCAAACAGTTACAGGCATCATACTTATCACGATGTTTCATGTTTTGTATGGCATTGAAGTTATATGTTTATGTAAACTAATATTTTATATGAGAAACATGGTTTCATTTGTTTTAAACCTTAGAACATTTTTTACCGACTTTTACTGATGTGATCGGACATTCTCGAGATGCCTTGATATATATAATTGCGGATGAAAAAGAAATTACTTGCGACTTTTTGCGACTTTGGTTTATATCGTATTTTTTCTACATTCCATGCATGTAATACGGGAAAGTATTGTTTTCATGATTAATTCAAACTCGAAATTTCGACGGATATATACGTTTTATGGTCTCCTGAGACAATTCCGACCATTTTTGAAATGTGTCTTTGTGTGTGTGTGTGTGTGTGTGTAAGTGTGCAGGTGTGTGTGTCTGTGAGCGTGTGTGTATGTGTGTGTCCGTGGGTGTTGTATCTCAAAAACCGCTACAGCTTTTAGACTAAAACTTTAAACTTAAGGTTTAATTCTTAGTCGGAAGAGCTGAAAAGTTTTTGATAAAATTTCGTACACCGGAAGTGGGTCTTTACTAGAAGCGTTTTTGTTTTTTTCCGATTTTCTTCTATAAATATCGACAATTCAACTAACATTTTTTCGAACAATCAGATTCACTCATTTTCGAAAAATGGACTAATCACGTTTCTATTAAGCGACAATTTTCACACGTGAAAATTTCCTAAATAAATTTCCAGTTTTTACTGTTTCTTGACAGTTACCTCACCAACACAATGTTTTTAGCATTACCTACTATTCATATCTTTCGAATAGAATTTTTCAATAAGTATTTGTTCGTTAAATTGTCAAACCGAATACAACTCGGTGGTACGAAATTGGGGGAAATTTTCTCCTCATTCAACTCTTATTTGTTTCGACGACAAATAAAATATTAAATAAATGTGTATTTCGTTAAAAAATTAAATAAATAGATAACATCTCGAATTAAAACGAAATAATTAAACTTTCGTTTCACTTGACGACAGTATGTGTCTAAACAAACATTGTTGTTGTATCAGAAATTACGAACGTTGTTGAAGAACTTATTCGCCGAATCGGGGTAGTTATGACAACACTGTCATGTGGTCAACCACTTAACTACGAGCGATTTGAAGCATTTACACAAGAAACGGCGAAGTTATTTGTCCAAAAATATCCATGGTACAGAATGCCTGTCAGCATCCACAAAATTCTTGTACACGGAGCTACTGTAGTAAAATCTTTTCTTTTGCCTATTGGCATGATGTCAGAAGAAGCTCAAGAAGCGAGTAATAAGATCTACAGACAAATGAAATTAAGGCATACGCGCAAAGATATTCGAGATCACACGAGTACTGATCTAATTCACACCATGCTTCAGCTGTCTGATCCACTGATAAGTGCCAAAAGAGGTCTGCTTAAAAACACAATTAAGGATTTGCCAGAAGCTGTACTTCAACTTCTTGACGTTAAAACGGATGAATCCTAAATTTTTGTAGAATGAACAATCATATAATGCTGTAAATAAAATATAATGCTTCCAAAACTATTAAATAATTTTCTTTTCCTACAAACTGCTGCTTGTCAATAATCTTATTGTTTAGTTATTTCTTTTTTCATAATTAATTGACAAATGTATTACAATCTGATAAATTATATTTCATTATATTGTTATAATAAATATAACAAAATAATTTTCTCATAAAATACCTCGATATAATAATGTTTACGAAAAATATGACATTTTCTAGTATATAATTGTTTTATTCTGTCCTCTATTTTGAATTGCCCATTATTTGCTTAATATTAGTAATTTTTAACATGATACAAGTAAATAGGTCCACTTTCGCCCATCGTACTAAAGGCTATGAGTTTTGTCCAGCTACAATCCCGATTCCGCCCACTGTGTGCCGGTTTAAAAGACGCGAGTTTAAAATCGAATGATTCAACAAGTGTTTGCGTTTTTCTCTTTGTAATTGTAAATTATTCACGTGAATTGTTAAGGGTGATTTGGGAGATATTAGTGTGAACATAACGGAGAAATGGTGAGTGTTTTTCTGATTAATGTAACAATTATCGCTTTACTTATTTAACTCGTAATTAGTACACAGTGGAGTGTCAGAAATTTCACACGCTTTGATGCTTCAATAACTACGGCTACTAAACAAAGTTTCGAAAATTTGATGTATTAGTAGGTTTGTTCGTTTGTACTGCACTAAGTTGAACTGAGATCAAGTTTTTGACGTCACAGTTCAAGTAAGTATAACTTTACATTCACAATTACAGGTGTCCAGTTCATGTAACGAACAGATTCAGTGCAAAAAATTCAACAAGTGCTGCACTATTTCATGTAACGAATCAGACCTAGTATGTAATAAGTAATTTAATACACACAGTTGTTGCGGGGGTGTTGACTCGGCGGGCAATTTTTTATAAATAATTGGAGCCGATAACAAATGTCCCACTGCGTAACTACCCGACTAACTTGAACTCATTCTTTGCACTGAACTAAAATAAATGTTCAACTTACCAATTCTGCACTTTCACTGATTTTAATTTAAAAGTAAATGAGGGTGTGTAAAGAAAAATAATGTGTATTCAAATACAACAATAGCAACTATATTACACAACAAACAATATATTCACAAGTTACTTACAACAATAACAAAACAACAAAATAAAACACAACGAGCAAACGAGCACACTAGCAGATTTCGGAACACGATTTTGAACACGATTGCGAACACGATTGCCTCTCCCATCCCTCCGCTACTTGGTTTTATTAACCACCACCAAGGGGATGGTGGTGGTTAATAAAACCAAGTAGCGGAGGGATGGGAGAGGCAATCGTGTTCGCAATCGTGTTCAAAATCGTGTTCCGAAATCTGTTAGTGTGCTCGTTTGCTCGTTGTGTTTTAATCGCTAGAGGGGATGTTGAGGTGGTGGTGGCTGAGCGCCTTTGCTGTGGTTGGTTGAGAGATGGGGTTGAGGCGTGGTTTGCGGCTGCGCGCTACATTTTGCCTGTCGCCAGGGAGCGTTACAGATGCCACACGAATCAACAAAAAAACATGTTATGACTGTACATTTGCTAATCCAGGGAGGTTGCACTTCGAAGCGCACGGTTTATGACCTGGGCGAGGGTACCTCGAAGTGCCACTGGTTTATTGCTCCGTTTGGAATTTTTGGGATTACCAATCTTCCCCGGATTAGCCTGTTCTCGGACTTGGTCTGCTCATTTGCATTTTATGCTTTACTTAAAATACTTAATCTAAAATAATTAATGCATGTCACGAACTTTACTCATTTGGAAACTAAGTGAAAGAAGTGATTATGTACAGGTATAACAAAAATATGAAGTGAAAACAAATGGGACCGATGTTATAATTCCCGAAATTACGCAGAGAAGCTAGAGTTACAAAAAAATTCACACATAATCTTGGGCCCATTTTAGGACCTGTGTGCATCGCTTATGATTCTAGCTATTATGGTTTTTCAGAAAAAAAATCATAAAACTTGCAATTATTTTCAATCACGAAAAAATCTGAAACACTTCTCACAGATTTGCAAAACCGATGCACACCAGACCTATTTTTGCCCTCTGGACATTTCTGTAAAGTTATATTTTCATGAAAATGCCTGGGAAAGCCCAAATAAAAATTTACACTCGTTTTGCAATTTTCGGCATGCCGCCCCGCCATCTAAAGGTTAGATAATACCCTAAAGCCATTTAACAGTCTACACTTATTTTAATAGATGGCGATTAGAAAAAAAGTTTAATCAAAAGTATTCATTTAATATGTTTTCAATATTTATCTACTTTTATAAACCATATTTGATACCATAAAGTTGTATAAAGTGCTATTTTAATTAAAACGAGTCTTAATTTTTATTCAACATAAATCAAAACAGATGTGATAACATAACCACAATAACCTACTCGTTTTATTATTATCAAAAAATATTTTTAATAAAACAATAGCATTTTATCAAAACTTTCAATTATAACATTTATAAGGTGAAAAACAAACATTTCTGTTGATTTCGCAGGAAATAATATACCAAATACTCATCATATTTAGTAATTAAGTATGTGTGTTAGCTCGACGATCCAGTTGATATAAAACATAATCAAGTGAACTAAACAAAATGGAATTATTTTGATTAGGTATGATTTGATTAACCGTTTCCCTTATTGCTGGCCTCCTTGAAGTAGATAATCTTCTGCTAGTTCAACTTGACCAAACAACTGGATATATAGATCCCAATGTTGTGTCGCTGGTGCAGTGTTTTATAAAATTTGGTGTGCGTGCAAGATAGTAATTGATTAATTTATATAATTTTTTTTATCATTTGTAAAGTATTTTTGGCAATCCTTGAGAATAGGGTCGTCAGCTTATCTGTGACATTTCAGTGGTAATTTGTAATTGTTTTGTTCTGGGAGAGTGTTTATAGGATTCCTTTTATAAATTAGGGTCACAGATCCAAACCATATACAGTGTGATCAACAATGATTGTAGACAGGTTAAATTTCCCGCCAACAAATGTTGGTACAACTGATTATATGAAAAGAAAATCCCCTAGATTGCTTTTCCATTGGCGTAGCAAACATTTTTTCCCAAAATAAATTAAATATTTAATCATAACTATATATAAAATTTTTACCATTTTAATTAAATATACAAAGTAAATTGAAGTAAGTTAAGGTTTTGTGTATTTTTAATAAACGTAGAGTTAGCATCCCTAATTTTATAATAAATGTTGAAAATGATGGCTTTCATTTTCTAGGCAAATGTTAACTCTACGTTTTTTATTTTGAAATACTCGTTGAAGCTCCTCCGGATTTATGTTCCTTATCTCTTCTTCAATTGCTGCTTTAAGCTGGTTTAGGGTATGCATTCGATTTTTAAAAACCTTATTTTTTAAATGCCCGAATAAATAAAAATCGCATGGAGTGAGGTCTGGCAAACGTGGTGGCCATAATCCGTCGCTTACCAAGCGATCATCGTAAAATTCCATCAAGTAATTTAATGTCGCCAACGCAGACGAGGAGTGGCTCCATCTTGCTGAAAATAACCCATTATCTGTTCGTCATCATGCAATTGATTCAAAAATACATCTAGAATGAGTGTTCGGTAGCGCTCCGCATTGATTATTTCGTTGATAAATATTGGGCCAATTATCCGACGTCTCGAAATTGCTACCCAAACACCAATTTTTGTGGATGTAAATCCGTTTCAATAAAAGCATGAGGATTTTCTGTAGGACAGGTACGATAGTTTTGGCTGTTCACATATCCCGACAAGTGAAACCACGCCTCGTCAGTAAAAAAGGTCTTGTCCAACATACCATTATCATTTAAATTCTGATTAAACCAATTGCAATAATCAATTCTTTTTTGGAAATTAAGTGGCTGAAGTTGTTGAACTACCGATACCTTATACGGGTGCAAATGCAGAATTTTTTTTGCGGCTTTTATGTAACTCCCATACGATACTCCTGTAAAAGAATAAAACATTAAAATTTGTGCGCACCTTAAATTAAGAACATACCCGTTTGAGCTGAAAGTTTACCTAAAGATTTTGTTGGGCTTTGTTCAAGTTGTTGTTGAATGTCGCCAACAACCTCTTCTGTTAAGATAGGCAGTCTTCCAGCTGACTTGCCCTTACAGATACAATTCTTTCCCTCAAAACGGTCAACAATGCGGGTTTTATGCGAGGAAAATGTTTTGGGAAGGCTTGAATAAATTGATTCAGACACGATTGTAATGAGTAAGTCCATGTGCTATCTTCATTCATAGTTCCACTTCGATAATGAGCCTTCAGGATGAAAGAATCATGCTGTGGTGCAAACATCACGGTAAACACAAGCGTATTCTCTTAAAATCTGTAAATTTAGGATTAAACTTAAATTTTCTAATTTTCTAACCTTAAAAACAGCAAATCACTTACCACAAAACAAAGACTTATACAAATTAGTCCTGATAAGAACTGATATCTATGAAAAGGAATGAAAAATAACTTAATTCGAAGAATGAATTAACACAATGGCAAAATACGACGCACGACGCTGCTAATGTCAAATCGAGTTACTGTTTATTAATTTTTCCTTGGCATGAACTTGGAGCGATAAAATTTCCCAGATTTTTCGGCGGGAAATTTAACTTGTCTACAATCATTGTTGATCACCCTTTAGTAATTCTACCTAAATTTGTATTAATAAATGCACGTTCTACATGCACATGCTTCGACAGCCCCATTTTCAGTTAAAACATTTTTTAAACAGAATTAAACGATTTATATTTAAACGAATCATTTAAAATGCATTTAAATCGTTTAATTCTGTTTAAAAATTGTTCATAACTGAAAATTAGGCTGTCGGTGCATGTGCATCTAGAAAGTGCATTTATTATTAAAAATTTGGGTTGGCTTCCTGTATGGTTTGGATCTGTGACCCTGATTTAGAAAAGGAATCCCATAAACACTCTCCCAGAACAAAACAATTACAATTTATTATCACCCCAATGTTTTCATTTAGCAATGCAATGATTTTGTTTAAATTTGTTATAAGTATTTGCTTTCAAACAATACTTTTAATTTTTTAATCCACCTACTTCTTCAGGAATTGTAAAAGATTCCACAGCCCTTAAATACATGATCACTCCAATGATTGCTCGAATAATTGCTTAAATGATCGCTATAGTAATTGCAAGAGTAATTGCTCGTACGATCACTTGAATAATAATACTAAAAATAATGTCAAAAAAATAATTCTGCAGGAAAAAAATATACAGCTTAATCGTTTAAACAAATTCAATTGGAATATGAAATGAGCATACGACCTATGATTCAGGTGATGGAGTGGATTTAGTGGAGCAACTATTTGAGCAATATCTTCAGCAATCATATGAAAGATTTCTTGAGCAATTTAAGTGATCTCTGGTAAATCTAAAGATGTTAGATTATTTACATAATCGAACCAATTGATTATTTTCATTTGAATGAATGAATGATAGTTTCTTATTGTGCAAAAGTTATTGAGAGATATCATAAATCTTGTTTTATAACAAGAGGATAAATAAATCAGAAGCCACTCTGGAAATTTATAAATACTTGATACTTGATACTTGTGTTACTTTCTTGATAGAACTATGTTGGGTAAAATAAAACACTTGTTAAACTGAGTATAACTTATAAAATGATCGTAACGGATCGAAACATATGTAAGGCAAATTAAAATATGGAGCAAAACAAGTGTTTTACTTTACCTAATGATAATGTTGTGTAACGTAGTGATATGTATAGTCAAATCATTGGGATTGTACTTAAATTGATTGTCGATCAATCGCTTCAATGATTGCTCGAGAGATTGCACATATGATTTTTCAAATTATAACTCAAATGGTTGCTAGCAAAGATCACGTGAATGCTAACTCAGATAATAATAATCTATTACAATAAAATGATAGCAATAAAAATAACCTCTAGGGAGAGAAATATGTGACATAAAACTTTATACGAATATCATGAGTATGAAATGCACATACTAGTGATAATTCGATAACTATACGAGTGATAAAGTGGATCATTTAAGAAATTATTTGAGCAATATTTTAAGTTATCTCGTGAAACTCTAGAGATGTTTAAATATTTTCGTAATCAAACGAATCAGTTATGTTCATTGGAATGATCCTGTCACTAATAGGTATAAGATAAATGATATACAATGTTTTGTTACCGGCGCTTGTTCTAAAGCGACGTAACTTGAGTTCAGCGAATTAATCAATTCAAATTAATTATGGTGTAACAACGGCCTCATTTGAATTTTGAATTCACTTTACCTTTTTTTTCCAAATGAGCAAAGCTCATGTCAACCATGTAAATTCAAAGTGTAGGAATTTGTTTTAGAATTTTTATCAGCTACATGGAACCTCATGTTTTATTTCATTATTATTTTTACGCCTTTCACATTTAGGCAGCTCGAAGAAATTTTGTACAAACTGTACACTGGTGACAAAGCAGGTAATTTGCTCGCAGCTTAACGACGACCTTTTCAAAAACAAAGCGCGTTGTACGCTTCATCCCTCTTACCTGAGCTAGGGATAGGCACTGGTTAGCAATTGGTGTGACGTCAGAGCACACGCCCGCAAATTCCCCGAAACCAAACGCTATACAGAGCATTGGGAAAAACCCTAGCTTTTTTCGCGATTTATACCGCAACCACGCTTTGAACAATCAAATGGTAACAACCACAAAATAGCTGCGAGTATTACCTTGAAAATGTTTATAATCCAACACCGCAAAACTTCGAGTTGCCGTGATGTGAAAAAAGGTTTTGTTTGTTTTTTTCGCGATTAATTATATATTTTTTTTCTTTTGCCTTCACGAGTTTCTATGTAGCGAAACAACACATTATTGTCGTAACAACAATTCCTTATCTTTAGATATTACGTATACTGTACATTTTGCTATTTTTCTTCTGTTCTCAGTTTTCTTTTTTTATTTGATAACAACAATTTTTCGCCCAGAACACGTAGGGAAATATATGCATGACCACAGAACAATTTTCTCCACATTTTTATATGTTTATTGTGGGGAAAATTAGTTCGAGAAACATTTTTGATTTTTTTTCTGTGGTCATGCTGCTCCGATGAGCTACCAACCGTGTTCGGGCGAGAAATGGTTAATTCACCCCCAAACATCGTGGAGGGGGTGCTACCTTTTAAATAGCGCGGCACTTTCGGCACAATCAAGCAATGGTGTTTTGGTGCTCAAGCAGTAAGCTTAATTTTTCAGTTGTGAAGTCGTTCGTGCCGCGTTATTTAATTGTTTGTAAGTAATTCCGTTTTTATGTTCTTTTTTATTTCACTTATTTTTTTTACTATGTATATATTTTGTTTTGTAACTATTTATGTGATCAAATTTGTTTGTTGCTGTTACTTTTTAAATAAATCGTTATTTCTTTTTTATTCAAAAGAACGTTTATTTTTTTTTTTATTCAATTCAAAAATCAAAAGATAAGTGAAATTACCTTTCCGTGTGTGTGATCAGACTTAAGCTACGCACTAAAGGGTAAGCAAAAACATTTCTTTTCATAAGTTTTTCTTTTATTTCTTTATTTTTTTGTTTGTGAATGTGAGAACCATAAAGCTAGCCTGGTAATCGCGGGAACCGATTTAGATCACTTGGCCAGTAAAGTTTGTTCTAAATCGGGAGTTTCGACTCAAAAGTTCCAAGCCTTAAAACCCCCCGTTGATAGTTTAACTCTACAGTTATAAATGTTGTATGATATTTATCACATATGTTTTGTTTTCATGACTGTAAACATGTATGAGAGTACATATTTTCAGTAAAGAGAAAAAAAATTTTTACACAAAAAGCAATTTGGAGGTGTGATGAATGATAAGAGCAGTGGGGGAAAGAAAATGTAAAACGTAGCTATAATACAACAGCGTAGATTTATCGAACATACTCTAATAAAATCACGGAAAGGTTTTCTTGTTGAGAAAACCTTCCAGTGATTAATTTCAATCTTAGACTAAAAGTCTATTCACTTTTTGAAATATTAAACATGTAATCGAAAATATTTCGTTAACAAGGGTATATCAAAACCAATACGTAATTAGTATTGAATTTTAGGACATGTAAACAAACAAAAACAAACGCTTACAGAATTCAATGTTGTTTATGTTGAAGCTGTGACAAATGATAATCGCAGGAGCGTTAAAACTAGCGAAACAGGGATAAACTTAAATTACTGCAGAATTGTGGGACAATTATCATGTTAATTGCGGTACATGTCCCTGGGAATATTTGTGTATCCTAAAACAAATGCATGTGCAAAAAATATGCCGAAATTAATGTGTTATTATGGCGTCTAGGTTTATCGTGTTTTGGAAAAATAGTACATGCTAATGTCTCAGTTATCAGGCGACAAGCAACTTTACCGTAGATGCAACAATAATCCAAAGAATTTGATGATATTTACAAATAGACAAATTAATGTATTTATAATTTTTCATACTGAAAACTGTACATGCAGCAGTTTTTAGTATGATAAATCGTAAATACATTTAAACACAGTATGAAAACGAAACATATCTGACAAATATCATACAACATTTATAATAAATAGGGTGTTCCATTTAAAATAACAAATTTGATGCAACTTCCGGTGGAACCGGAAGTGATATAAAGTTGAAAATATTTCACATTAGGAGAACTGATTCAACCGTATGACCAGGATTTTTTTCAAATTTTTAGTGCAACGGCAACCCCATAAACTTTTAACGAACGGTTTAGCGTAGACACCCTGTATGGTTTGGATCTGTAACTCTAATTTATCCAAGAAACCCGTTAAACACTTTCCCAGAACAAAACAATTACAATTTACCACTGCAATGTTTTCATTTAGCAATGTCACATACAAAGAGTTTTATGTAACACCGAACATACTAAAATGTACTTAATGTTAATTTTCCTATGTTCGATGTGTACTGGGACGAATCAAAGCATTGAGTGCGATGTGATTGGCTAGGATTTCTAATTGTAATATAGTCAACCCAATGTACACTCTTCACGTCAAAAATAAATTAAACTTGTCAATTATTATGTCAACCACAATATGTTGTATTATGAATATTTTAGTACAACGGAATAGTTATCAACTTTTGTTATATTTTTAATCAGTCAAATACTAGTTAAAGAAGGTAAGAAGATATAAACACTGTATCCGTAAACACAATTTTTCGCAACATTTCGTTGTTTAATTTAACATATTAAATACAATTTTACAAAAATGTTATCGCTTAATGTTGTTATACAGCAACTAATGTTGTAATTTGTAGGATCTAAACTTAAATTCTTGTAGAACTCCTACGTAAGGATATTATTAGACACTCTTCGACATAATAGAAATTGTTTAATTTCATCTCTTCCGATAATATCAACGGACTTCTAACTCCTCGCTTGTGAAATTTATCCAAAGAAACTGTTCTAGAAGGTTCGAAATGGTTGAAATAAATGGTAGTCTGATTGAACAGAAAATTTTTCAGAAAATAAATCTTGGGAATTTCTTGAGCTGTTTTCTCCATGGTATAAGTTTACCAGAATAATCTTTTCCTTCTTTGTACACATTATTGATATGTTCAACTCTCCGTTCTTCGTCTACGTCTGCTTCAAGTGCTAGAACAGCAAATATCACTTGCTTGCGATAACTGACAGATTTCATTTATTTTTGAAGGGAAAAGTGTAAATTGGGTTGACTATATTACAATTAGCAATCGTAGCCAATCACATCGCACTCAATGCTTTGATGCGTCCCAGTACACATCGAACATAGGAAAATTAACATTGAGTACATTTTAGTATGTTCGGTGTTACATAAAACTCTCGTATATGTTGACAACTCTATTGTCAAGGATTGCCAAATATACTTTACAAATGATAAAAAAAAAAATAATAATAATCTTTATTTCAAATACTATTTAGTTATATGAATTTTTACACAAAAGATAATAATCGAGTATTTGGAATCTAATGGCGAAGTTCAGTCTTTGGCCGGTTCGCCGCGACTGTTTTTCAACTTAACTATTGAAAACATAAGTAATAAATAAATATCATAGCAGAAGTTTGTTTCAGTGCGTTTTAAATATCAGTAATTTAAATTATTCCATAATTAAATCGGCAATATTGAAATACAAAATATACATCTATCTGTCTTTAAGATGTTTGGCATAATGTTTACGGAAAGTTAAGACACATTTCGGTTTGCATTCTAGTGGTACCTTATTGTACACTTTAGAAATTTGGATTGAGAATGATCTTTCTGCAAAAACAGATTTATGTTGAGGTGGAGTTAGTAATCCTCTAAAGCGTACATTAAGTGTATGAACGTCAGAGCGGAATTTAATTTTGTGGTAAAGATAGGGTGGAGTCTTGTCTTTAATTATTTTGTGACAAAAAGTGGCAAAATGAAGTAAACGGCGATCACTCATTTTAAGCCAACCTAAGTCCTGAAGCTTATGACTTATATGATCAAATTTCCTTATACCGAAGATTAATCTCAAACAAGAATTTTGCATACGTTGAATTTTATCAATTGTTTTTTTATCTAAACAAAAGTTGTATACTATATCACAATAGTTGAAGTGTGACAAAACCAGGGATTCACATAATATAGTTTTCAATTTCTGCGATAAACATTGCCGATTTAAGTATATTAACCTAAGATTTACGTATGCCTTATTGATACAACGGGAGATATGACTGTGGAATCTTAGTTCACTATCTATATAAACTCCTAGACTTCTAACACAATTGTTTATGTCAATAAAATTGGTATTGTCCAAGCTAATTGAAAGTAAGGGGAATACCCTTACTCGCGCTTTTTTTGGACCAAACAGAATAACTTCTGTTTTAGAATTATTTATTAGGAGAGAGTGCTCATTGCATTTTGTAACGATTCTATTTAAATCTGAGTTAATTTTAGCGCACGTAACAATAGTGTCCCTCTCTGCAAAAGTATATAACAATTGAGTATCGTCTGCAAAAAGATGGTAGTTATTTAAGTTGATACTTGAAAAAATTTGTGAAGTATAAATTAGAAATAATAAGGGCCCCAAAATAGAGCCTTGTGGTACACCTCTATGAGTTTCCAGCTCATTCGACAAATTATTTTTCAAGCTTACTATTTGTGATCGGATACTTAGATATTCTTTGAAAAAAGAATGGATACCTGATCGAAGCCAATGTAAGATAGTATAGCAAGCAGGGTATTATGATTTAAGGTGTCGAAGGCCTTCGAGAAGTCCAGTAGTATAAGTAATGTCAGAAGGCCTTGGTCCTGGGAAATAATTATACTCTCTGTGATGTCGGCTAGAGCTGTGGAGCAACTATATTTTTTACGGAAGCCAGACAGCGTGTCAGGGAGGATAGAGTGACGATCTAGGTAACATTTAATTTGTGGTTTAATTACTTTTTCCAAAACTTTGGAAAGCGTACATAATAAACTAATTGGGCGTAGGTCCCTCGGATCAGTAACGGAGGTCGTTTTAGGAATAGGGATTATGTGGGATTTTTTCTAAAACGAAGGAAAATATCCACGAGAGAGACAATTATTCATTATGTGTGTTACGTAAGGTGTAATAAATGGACAACATAATTTAAGCATTTTAGCGCTAATGCCGTCAGAGCCTGCTGAACCCTCTGATAAATTATTAATTATAGTATTTACTTCAGAATCACTTACTTCAGCAAAGGAAAATTTAGGGCTGTGGGGAAAAAGTAAATGCGAGTTATAGTATTGGTTTAATTCAGAGCTATCTGTAGAAGTGGATGGAATGCAGTTTACGAAATAGTTATTAATTACATTTACATCTAACTCATTCGAGATTTCGACATTAGAGGTCTCTCTAGAGCCCATATTGAGTTTTTTAATTCTTTCCACAACACTCTAGAATCTTTGGACCTCAGCCTAAACTCAAAATAAGCTTTCTTTTCATTATTAATACTTGACGTCGTTAAATTACGTAGAGATTTGTAATAATTCCAGTGATTGGGATTCTGTGTTCTTTTGAATCTACGGAGGGCATTATTTCGAAGGTCTAATAATTTTTTAATATTATCAGTTCGCCAAGGACAATTATTTTTTGTAAATGTTGATGTTTTCAGGGGTGCATGAAGGTCAAATAGGTCCAATAGTGTTGAAGAGAAATAACAAATCTTATCGTCAATACTTGCTAAAGAGTAAATGAAGTTAAAATTGCAATGTGTAAGGTCGATGTTAAGATTAATTATATTAATATCCTTAAAAGGTCTGTAAGTGAGAGTAACAGGTTTAATTTTAGGTTTGATTATACGGATGTCACAGGAGATCATACAGTGGTCAGAGTAATTATGTAGACTCTCGCAACTGACATTAGGTATTTGCTTACTGTTAGTGATAATTAAAACAATAAGTGTAGATGTAGTGTTTGTTACTCTAGTGGGCTTGTTAATAATCTGTTTAAGTGAAAGAGTGGATAGAAGAGAATCGAGTAAACGAACAGAGTTATTATTAACATCAAGTACATTAATATTAAAATCTCCAATACAAAAAATCGTCTGTGCAAGGAATTAAACTTCTAATACATATTTCTAATGAATTCAAAAAATTAGAAACGTTAAAAGAGGGAGGTCTATAAACAACACCCACTCCATAAGTAAATTTGTGCAGTGAAAATGAGAACCACAGTTGCTCTGTCGAGTGATCGCTGTGCATCACTTTATACTTAATGTTACTTTTTAAGTAAAAAGCTACACCCAGGGGCGTAGCGAAGCCTTAACTTTTTTGGGGGTGGGGGGGGGGGAACACCTATAATTTTCCAACTTCAAAATTAAAATAAAAATGTCTATTTTTATATTATTTTATTTTAACAAATTAATATAACGTAGTACATTGATTTATATAAATTAAGCTTAATTTATTATCCAATAATATAGTGCTTTGTACTTCCTAATATATTTTATAACATTTGTACATAATTACATTTAACCAATACCTAATAAAACATGGAGTTTTACAATTTGAATTAGTTTATTATAACTCGCCTATGCTTTAGTTTAGCCCAGGAGTTCACAATATTTGATAATTCAATATTATCAGTAATATCAGATTCTGTTTTCAAAATTATTAATGCGTCCAAGCGATCTTCCTTCATTCTAGAACGCAATGAATTTTTGATAAATTTCAATGAACTAAAGCTTCTTTCATTTGTTGCCACTGAAAGCCCGGCTGTATATATTAGCTGACATAGTTTAAAGGATAACGCAAACACATTTTTATTTTCCTTCACTGTGTTCATCACTTCCTGCATCGATTTCACTTCGTTTTTAATGCAGATATCAAATAAGACGTAGATTATTTAGATTCATTTGTTTTAATTCCAATTGAAATTTTCTTTTAGTAAAACTTATTAATGTTCATCAATTTGTTTCGTCCGAGATTTGCCAACTGCATTAAGCCCTAACCCATTTTCTGGGAATATATCCATTTATATCATATAATTTTTTTAGATTTGCCAACTGGATTAGCAATTTTTCATTATAAAGTAAAATTTGCCAACTGCCTTAGCTTTGGGGGGGGGAGCGTCCCCCCCCCATCCCCCCATGGCTACGTCCCTGGCTACACCCCCTCCTCTGGAGAGTCTATCTTTTCTTAACAATTTATAACCATCAATATGACACTGGCCATCAGAAATATTTTCCTTAAGCCAGGTTTCATATAGTGCAACTATATCATAATTACCTGAATTTATTTGCAGTTTTAATAAATCAAAGTTGACAAGTAATGATCGACAATTTATGCCTGCGAACTTAAATCTTTCCATTACCGTAGAACAGCATGCCAAATAAAAATATATAAAATGAATAATTTTACAAGCTAAATAAAGCAAGTTAAGAAACTAAGAAAAAAGGAAAACGATGAGCGTCCAGATTACCGAAGAAAAGAAAAAGAAATCAAATATTTCTATTTAAGGCTGCGATCCTGCGAGTGTGTTTCAGTTTAAGCATATTAACGGTAGCACGATTTACAAAAAAAAAAAAATAGGAATAGTTACTTAATTTAATTACCCATAAGGTAGAATACTTTTAGTTTTGAAAATAAAAAATAAAAAAATTAAATGTTTTCTTAATTCAATTATAAATAGAAAATGATATTTATTCATCACGAAAAATATCACAATGGATGTGGAAAATCTGTCTCTTTACATATCCACTTCAATAAACTACAAAATATAGCTTTTTATACCCGTTAATATGGTCCAAGTATCAATGGAAAAAATCTGGTTTGTTTAAAAAAGGCGCCATTGTTTTCATCGTGTACCAGCCGCTGTTAGTTCAGCCGATTTCCGATAGGTGATTGAATGTTAGCTGGAGTAGAAGATATACAACTAAACACAAATGTGTAACAACCTCGTCCACCGCCCGTTTTCCAGCGCTAGTGACCTGTTGGTAGACAGATCGCACGACGTATAGCGGTTCTATACGATGGGTTATTCGTGTCATTCGGATTATTGCAGAAATGAAATCATGCGATGCCGATGCATAGCGTTGGGACGCGCGGGACGAGCGTATGTACAAAAAAAAACAAGATTACGCAGCTGATGCGAAGCATCTCGCTACGGATTCAATAACTTTATGCAGGCCTATTTAAATAATTATCATGCTAATTTAGTCAATAAGTTAAAGATATTGAGGTCGGCACTTTAAAAATATAAACATACATACATAAAAACATATACGCCGAGAAAATGATTGCCGGTAGATCGTTCCTGTACAATAAATCTGCTTCGAATTTTCAATTACCAAGGGTGTGTTTTTAGATGTTTTCTTTGGGGATCTCGGAAAGTATACTAATAAGAGAAACTGTTAAATCGGTATTATAGTGCAGCCAAACAAATTTGTTAAATCGTCACCATTAACATTAGGTATAGCGTACATCTTTTTAAGATAAATGTATACCATTTGAATTGTAGGCACGACCCTAAGGAATATCTTATAAAAGAGAAAAGCCGTCTTTTTAATAATATCAAACTATGGGATTCCTAAAAAATTGAATTATATTTGAATAAACTAAATTTCTGATACAAATGTCTTAATAAAATGAGTAGGTTATTAAAAGATATAGAACTGAAACTGTAATAGGCAACGTTTTAGATACTTCTACATTATGTTTTGTTTACGGTTTCTTCTATCTCCTATAATCGAGAAATGTCGGCAATTATTACATTTTTCTAAATGTCTAGTTAACCTTAACTTGTATGACACTCTTAAAACAGCACTACTTTGCCCATTTGATCATTTCTCTATCTATTATAGTTGAAAGAAATCCCAATAGAGACCATCAAACAAAAACTCTCCCTGTATACAAATTTTGAGTACTAAAGGAAAAGAAGAAAAAAAACAAACAAATAATAAATGAATGAAGGATGCATTATTTAATAATTATATTTATTGCAACAATCAATTTTATTTATTGAATTTCATTAAATACATATCAGTAAATATACAAAAAAATCACAAAAAAATGAACACTTCATTCTTAAACTTCTATGTATCGCAGTCAAATGCATAAACATGCATATACCGGGTGACACATACATATCAGTGCCGGATCTAGAAAATCAGTGGGGGGGGGGCAAGTCAGCCTCTTGCCGCCCCTGTAGCTGTTTCACTTTTTAAAATAACAGGATAAAAGTTATTCTGCCGCCCGGTGCAGTTGCCAGTTTTGCCTCCACGTCAATCCCGTACGGGGTGCTGTTACGCTTGAATTTGCCGCCCCCCTGAACTTGGCGCCCGGGGCGACATTAGGTTGACACAATATTGAAATACAACTTGAAAAACAAAAATTGTACAAGTTGACACATTATTGTATCAAATTGATACAATACTGTAACCTAACCTGCAATTGTGAAAGAAAGAACCGAGGATTTCGCGGTTTTGGGGACCTGGTCCCAGAATTAAGAATTAAATTAGTCTTTATTGTAAATTTAAATAAATTCTTATTTCACATTAAATTAATACTTTAACTTTTCACCAGCATTCAAAAATCAAGTGTTTGTCTGACCTGACGCCTGTGTAGAGTGTCAAACATCAACTAGTTCCCGTTACAAATGCGCAAACTATTGATGTTATTCAGGGCATAAACAATATTGTGTCTATATTAATTATAAATAATGTGTCTATTTTTGCAATATATATTGTGTCTATATTGTACGCAGTTTGAATATTAATCAATTTTATTCTGGATTTCGACATCATTGTGTCTAGATTGAATATTATTATTGTATCATTCTTCGCATTCAATATTGTGTCTATGTTGTATGCAGTTTGAATAACAGTTTCAATCTATATACAAGATATTTAATATTTATACTAGGGAATATTTCATGAAATCTGAAAATTAACAAAATACGTTATGATTGTTTTAAATTGAAACTTTGAGTGAAATAATAATTTAAAAAAAACCTGATTTGTTTGTAGTTTCAGCGGCTGTGAAACTTATTTTTTAATAATTTCTGGCAAAATTGAAATTTTAAAGAAATTAATCAGTTTTTCTTCCATTTTGGATTGCCAAAAATCATCATCCTTGTAAATTTGTTTGAAAAAAATAGGTGTCGCGTTGATAACATAAACAATGAAATAACAAAATTGCCTGTTAGCGATATGTAGTTGTCCTTGGACCTACAAATATGAATGGATCTATTAATTAATATCTTAAATGCACTGTACAAAGAAAATAACAATAGTATTCGCTATTATAATTTTACCTGATAATAATAGTCATGATTTCTTTTTAGCCGTAACTCATTATTTTTAAACTCCAGGCATATCATATTTCTTTTTGAAGCTTCTTCTAAAGAAATTCCTAGTTTCGAAACTTTCCACATACATTTCACTTCCACTATTCCATCATTTCCAATCAAACCTAAATGTTATTAACAAACTAATCTTATTTTTTCATAATTAATCCAGGGGCGTCTCTGGGTGCATTTTATTTAATACTAATAAGAGACACCAGTTCGATATTTGTATTTCGATAGAGGAATAAAATATACATTTTTTGTCCGTCGCAGTTTTTGCTATACCTCGCTACGTTTTAAAACAGCTCTAGATGTATTTACATTAATAAGCACAGAATTGTGTAAATGTGTCACTAAGTATGATATATGTGATACTGCCCTGTATCTTACCAACGAAACGTTTCCGAGCACACATTAATAGGACATTTTTTGTTTATTCCTCAAACTACCGATTCAAATATACTAGAAAAAATAGTATGTTCGTGAAATATTTATGGCGCTTCCGAAACTCAATTGAGGAAAATTATTCAAATGGATTTTTCCGATCCCCATAGGTATACATATTATTAGGTGGAACCACGTTTAAATTGTTATTTATTAAATAGATTTATTCGAAATCATCATTCAACTCGGCCATAATTGAAACAACAACAAACGAATTGATTAGAGAACGTACCCCGTTTTTTTTTAAATTATTTATAACCTTAACGACAGTCTCTAAATACACAATGAATAGGAAATTATAAGGATTTTTTTAACGACAGTCGTTAATTATTAACGAAAGGTAAATTATAAGGCCCATTGTATGGTTATCCAGTTGGCTGTTGCATCCTATAATTTTTGTTATAATCATGATTCCATTACTAGCCAACAATATTCATTTTATATGCAGTACTTGAGCAGAAGACAACTTTTGATAAATAATTATTATCTTGCTTCTCTCCGTATTTAAATAAATGTGCACCGCGCGTCGCCGATGCTATAAATGATTTTTATCAAATATAAATTGTATTTAGCTTCCCACACCACCGCTGTATTTTCATGAGTCAGGCTCGAGGCACATGCCGCGCGCTGCCCAAATCAAAACGCAAACAAAATTTGCTTCAGATGCTCGAGCCGCTCGAGTACTGCGTATATCGCATAAATATGTTTGTGTGTAGAAATGCCGAATACGTTCGGATAGCCATGCCTCGTGTATGCACACTCAATTTTATCTATCGCTGAATTTGTTGACGTGGGTTCATGAACTGGCAGGAACGGATGGGTTTGCTTCTCGGCTCGTTTATTTAATTTTTACAATCTCCAATATAACATATGCAACTTAATCTCACTTGTGTACGGAAAATGCCTACGGGATCATGGCCTTAAAAAATATGAAACAAACTAAATATGCTGTGAAATTATTAATTATAGGTAAATCTAGAAGTTATATAAAAAAAATTGAATAGTTTTAAAATGAAATAAACTAAATATGAAAAAAATGCCGTAGATAAAATAAACGAAATTAAATTATAGTTAATTCTAGAAGTTAAATTATTTTCGATATCGCTTAATTAATACCCGAGTATAGCAAATTAAGCAGTAAACATTATTTCTGTCAAAAATCAAAATAAAAAGTTATATTCTATCACAAACACAAACAATGATTTATTTGCCGTAAAATTGTTAATTACTTATTTTAATAGAAGTATCGGAAGTGTCCTCGATATCATTTATGGCATCTAGATGTGATTCGTCGAGATCTTGGCGTTTGATGCGTACCGTTTTGCTTCCTGATTTTTGATAAACTTCGCCATTTTTCGTCCAAACGTTCCTGGGTCCATATCTTTGTTGCGCCATCTTGAAGAGTTCATTTGTTCGTTTAGTAAGGTCTTCTTTGAAAACAATTTTAGACCCTTTGAGATTTTTTCTTTTTGACAAAACCATATTGCGTGTTTTTTGATTATGAAATTTAACCATAACAGTCCTATTCTCAGCAGTCGGAGGTCCCATAGCAAAGCATTCTTCAATATCACCGTCTTGTAGAGGTATTTTTAATTTCGATGATAATATATCAATAACCGTATTTTCGATTTGATGTTGAGATAGATTTTTTGTTTCCAGTCCGTGGACACGCATATTTTGTGAGCGCGTACGTTGTTCGAGTTGGTCGCACCGTTCCTTCAGCTGGAAATTTTTTTGTTTCAATTTTTTGTTTGCGCGTTCATATTCGTCGAATTTAGAATTAAATGAGGCGGCCACATTTGCTATTAGTTCACTAATAAATTCCTTATCGTTTAATAAGGTTTTTATCAACTGCTTCGCTGTAGCTGCATTAAGCACTAATGGTTTATCGCTCCTAGTATGGGGCATTTTGTTAAAAAAACACTCTGAATTATGCTTGAAAAATCACTATTGCAACTCGGGTAAAAAACGCGACTACTCTGTTTGACTGCACATGCTCGAATCATATGTAAATTAATGAATCACTATCTTGCACGCAAATTTTATAAAACATCCAGTTGCTGGGTCCAGTCGAACTAGCAGAAGTGTATGTATTTCAAGGAGGCCAGCAATGAGGGAAACGGTTAATCAAATCATATCTAATCAAAATAATTCCATTTTATTTAATTCACTTAATTATGTTTTATATCAACTGGATCGTTAAGTTAACACACGTACTTAATTTATAATTATGATGAGTATTTGCAGTATTATTTCCTGGGAAATTAACAGAAATGTTCGTCTTTCACTTATTAAATCTGATAATTGAAAGTTTTGATAAAATGCCATTGTTTTATTAAAAATATTTGTTGATAGTATATTACCTAATAAAACAAGTAGGTAATGTTATCACATCTGTTTTGATTTATGTTGAATAAAAATTAAGTATCGTTTTCATTAAAATATCACTTTATACAACTTTATTGTATCAAATATGGTTTATAAAGTAGATAAATATTGAAAAAATATTAAATTAATACTTTTGATTCAACTATTTTTCTGATCGCCATCTATTAAAATAAGTGTAGACTAGCTTTGGAGTCGTATCTAACCCCTAGATGGCGAGGCGGCATGCCGAAAATTGCAAAACGAGTGTAAATTTTTATTTGAGGTTTCCCGGGCCATTTCGTGAAAATCTAACTTAACAGGGGGCAAAAATAGGTCCGGTGTACCTCGTGTACATCGGTTTCGCAAATCCGTGAGAATTTTTAAAGATTATTTCGTGATTGATAATAATTGCAATTTTCATGATATTTTTTCAGGAAAACCCATAGTAGCTAGAATCATAAGCGATGCACACAGGTCCTAAAATAGGCTCAAGATATGTGTGAATTTTTTCGTAACTCTAGCTTCTCTGGGAAAGCTGGAATAAAAAATGACAATTTTCATACATCAAAAATGACCCTTAAAATGTGATTACCACCCGGGACTGAATCAATGAAGTGATAACTTAATTACGTCCCTGCCTCAACAACTGCACGGGTAGTTCAGAGTAGAGCACCAGAACAAGTCACACAAAGATATAAATTAAACTAACCTTTGATTAGCGAGCGTTGGTCGTTGGGGACGGTCATAGGCGTAGCGAAGGCTGAATGTAAAACGGGCGAAAATCTAATTCAAGAGAAAATTGATTTATTTTTATCTTAGTGGTATTAGTATTCGCAAATAATAATAATTATATATTACTATTTCTTAAACATGTCCACTTACCGTATCTAATGTTGAATTCACCTATCTATACGAAATATATCAACCATTTTTCATTATACGGTCTAAAATGAGTTTGTAAAATAACTGTTTTTGTGAGCTTGAACTAAAAAGGGCATAGTTAATATGTTAATATGTATTTGTATCTATCATTTACAAATATTTTGTTTAGAATGAATTCTAAACTGTAAGTTAAACATTTAAGTTTCATAAGCATACATGTAATTTTATATTTTTAATGTAGTTTTTATCATTGAAATAAGAAAATGGACAAAAGAGTTTTGAAAAATCGCTATTTATATCGTCATTATAATATTCGGAGAAAATTATACTTGTTAATTATTAAATATATTTTTTATTGAAATAAATAATAAATGAGTCTAACATTTTACAAACCTATAAATTTTAATATAAAATAATAAATAAACAATACTAATATAAAGAAGAAGAAATTGTTGTTCATAATTTGTGAATTATTGTTTTGAGTGGTGTCTTCATAGACTACAACATGGAAACCAAACCCATACTGAAAATTGAAAAAATTTACTGCAGGATGTTTTCATGTTTTATATACTATAACTTATATCTTACTTTATTTACACCAGATGGCGGCGTGCCTTTGCTGACTTAAATTTGGAAGTTAATATAGATAAATCCAGCTTTTTAACTCCCTCTATATGTAGAATAGCGCAATCACTAAACCTCTCTTGGCTCATTGTAGTTCTGAGATAAGTTTTCACATGTCTCATTGCGCTGAAGCTTCTTTCCGCGGATGCAGATGAGACTGGGACAGTTCTAGCAATTTGCCAGAACTTATAGAGATTAGGTACAAGTTTTTCATTTATATGTAACTTGAATTCATCCAGAGAGTGTCTTTCTGCACTCATAAAGTTTTTCATAACTTTCATTTCTGATTCTAATATATCCATATCTACGGGAAATAATTGTTTGTAGAATTCAACGAAAAATCTGCCGCCATTGAAATCCAATTTGAGGAAATTGTCTAACGACGACGCGAAATCAGTTGATTGGAATCTGGTTTCCATATTATTAATTATTTGATCCAATACTTGAAAGTAAATTCGGCGCCAATAACCTTCATCTTCAACTGGTTCCTCGGTGTTGCCAGGAATGTGGGATTCAACGATAAAATCAGCATATTTGACATTTTGAACAAATTTTCTTTTTTTTGATAACCTGGGAATTGTTAAAGAAATATCTCTTTCCTCTGAAAATTTCAAAATTTTTTCCCACATTGGTTTAAAATCTTCCCGTTGTTGTTTCAATGTGGAAAGAACACCAATTATCAATACATTTGCACTGCCCAACGTTATGTCTTTTTTTTGTAGATAATTACTCAGTATGTTTAAATTCGTTAATATTTCTTGGAAAATAAATAATGTTACCACAAATGTAGCAGATGTGATGGAGATTAATATTCCCCGTGCCTCTACTGCATCTTTATCTTTTCTTTCTCTAATTTCATATTCTAGGTCATTGCAAATGGCATCAAAGTTTTCTTTTATTGCTACACAATTTTGGTATCTACACGACTATCTTGTAGTACTTAAGCTGTTAATTGCTTTATGTGTTATGCCTAATGTGGCCTGAAGATCTTTGAGCCGTTTATGATTGGCTGGTTTTCCATAATGATTGTAAATAGCTTTCATAGTATTAAAAAAATCTATAGCTGTTGGAATGTTTTGACAGCTATTCACAATAACTAAATTTAATTTGTGTGCTAAACAATGAGTATGAACAGCACATGGGTGGTTTTGCTTTACTACTGCTTGAACACCTTTATGTTTTCCGGACATAACAGAGGCACCATCATATGATTGAGCAATTATAGGAATGTCATGAATATTAAGTTTTTTCAAATTTTCATTTAAAAGGCGAACTAAATTCTCTGCAACGCGCGATTCGGAGCAATTTATAAACCCAATAAAATGTTCTTCTATATCTAAGTCTTTAGGATACCTTAATATTATTGACATTTGCTCTTCTTTAAAACATCGAGCTTCGTCCATAATAACTGCCACTGCTCCACCCTGACGAATCTCCTTTGAAACGGTTAACAGCACTTCAGACGATATAATTGATAACATCTCATTTTGTATTTGGGGGCTCAAATACATTTTTTTTGGAAAAATATGTTTCAAAAAATTTATCGTATTTGGATAACAATTCCCCTGTTTCTAAAAACAATCCTTTATTGACGGATGTTTTAGTTTCATCATGCCCCCTGAAAGGATAACCAGTACGACCCAGTAATATTACTACATCGAAAAGCATTTTTACATAATCTTCTTTTTCCATATTCTCTTCTTTGCTTTTATTTTGCACTAGACTAAGCACATTTGATTGTTTTGCTTCTTGCTGTTTATATGTAAGCCACTTATCCTGGCATTGTCGATGATTTATGGAAGATGCGTGTTTTTCAAATAATTCCTTTTGTTTTTTTCCACGAATTAAATCCTTTTTTTATAAAAACTTCGTTTAGTTCTTGTATGTTCCCAAAACAAAAATGTCTGCATGCGAAACAGAATACTCTGTCTTGCTTAATACTATATTCTAGCCATTTAAATTCATTAAAATATTTACAATTAAAAGATCGGTTTTGGCCACTCATAAAACTGTTTGGGTACTTTAGCAATTTCGGTTGAATTGGACCCGCATCAATGGTGCCTAAATCGTCAACTAAAGATAATATTTGTGATGATGCTGCTATATCACTGTCAAGAGATTTCGAAGTACTCGCCACAGGTTCATTCTGAATGTTTTCTTTATTGCATTCTGGAGTAAGACTGACGTAAGATTTTGAGCTACTAGCGACAGGTTCATTGTCCACTACACGTTTAGTCGGTTTAGTATCTTTAGGAGTAGGACTGTTCTGTTCTGTAAGAGATGGAGATTTGGATTTCTTGAAATATTTTCGTATATCAAAACTCATTTTAAAAATGTTTTTAAACACACAAATGTGTCCAAAGGAAAAATATTTACACAAATAATTCCAACACAACTTCAAGTTCAGTTCAACAAAATTTCCACAAACACTATTGGTAATATTATTTAATAATTACTACTTATTATTAGTTTATTAGCTGCAATAATATTAAACACTTTCTATTTAGATGGTATGGTATGGTATGGGGTCGGTGGGTCGTGTGGCCTCTGGGTCTTTCGAAGTTACCTCGACCTAAAAGATCTTTTGTAACTATCCCTGACCTACTTAAGTCCCTCAATGTCTAGACTTCTTATGAAGTCTACTATAACTTGAGGGTTAATGTGTACCAGTTCCTCGGTGTTTAAAGTGGCCGATGACAGGTAGTTCCCTCTTTGAAGGGACAAGGCAGGGCATTCACAAAGTAGGTGCTCTGCTGTTTCTTGTGCCTCGTTGCAGAACCTGCAGTTGGCATCAGTTGTCTGACCCATCTTGGTGAGGTGGTACTTCAGAGGACAGTGTCCAGTTAGAAGGCCGGTTATGAGCCTTAGGTTGCCCTTGCTAAACCTGAGAAACTGTCCGGCTCTTACGGCAGAGAAGGCGATGAACCTTTTCGCCTGCCGCAGACCAGGTGTGTCTCTCAGGTGAGCACTTTTGGCAGCATCTTCCCATTCCCGGATCATCCCCTTGATGCGGACTTTAGTTATTCCACTGTAAGGTTCTGGTCCGACAAATGGAGTCTTGGACCCTTCCTTGGCAAGGTTGTCGGCAATTTCATTGCCTTTGATCCTGCGTGTCCCGGAACCCAGACCAGTTTGACTCTGTTGTTCCTAGCCAGCTGCTTTAGGGATAGCTTGCACTCCCAGACAGATTTAGACTTGCATGTAGGCGATTTTATTGCCTTTAATGCAGCTTGACTGTCTGAGCAGATGCACACCCTCTGTTTGTTGTATCCCCTGTCTAAACATATGTGGGCGCATGTGTTCAGGGCCTCGATTTCTGCCTGAAATATCGATGGGGATCGTCCCAAGGCCCTTGATAACTCGCATCGAGGGCCAGTGATACCGATTCCGACTCCGTTTTCAGTTTTGGATCCGTCAGTGAACCAAACTATCGAGGAGCCTTGTAACTGCTTGACCCTTGCTCCAACATCATGGCGGCCATGGATGGCCACTTCAATCGTTGTGTCGAAGTCGTAGTCAGTTGACATGTAGTCTTTGGGCATGTATATCGCTCTTTCACACAGTGTTGAGGATTTTTAGGTGCCCGTTAAGGTATCCAAATTTTGGTGTGTCTGTCTGGATTATTCTTAATGCGTCTAGTGCTGCTTCCCTTTTCACGTGCAGATGCAGAGGTGTGAGATTTAGCATAGCCTCCATTGCTCCAGTGGGGCAGGTGTTCATAGCCCCTGTGATGCCCAAACATGCCAGCCGTTGAACCTTGCTGAGCCTTGCTTGGGTTGTGATCTCCGTTGTCTTCGTCCACCAGACAACGGAACCATAGGTGATTATTGGTCTTATCACCGTAATGAAAAGCCAGTATATCATCTTGGGGTGTAAACCCCATCGTTTGCCAAATAGCCTGCGGCAAGCCCATATTGCCCTTACTGCTTTGGCAGTGATGTTATCCACATGGGTTTTCCAGTTTAGCCTCTGGTCAAAGGTGAGGCCGAGATATTTAACTGTGTTGGAAAGCCCAATGAGTGTCCCATTCATGGTTAGTGCCTTAAGATTTAATTTTCTACGACCTGTAAATGGGACAATTACAGTCTTGTTGGGATTGATAGTGAGCCCCTTCTGCACGCACCATGTACTTACTTTCCGAAGGGCTGGCTGCATGCGGTTGGACACCGTATCGTCATGCTTTCCCCTAACTATGATGACGATGTCGTCAGCATAGCCTTGTACGTCAAAACCGTCGTTGGATAACACCGATATTAGCTCATCGACAACTAGTGACCACAGCAGGGGCGATAGAACCCCGCCTTGTGGGCACCCCTTTACTGCGAACACAGTTGCCGACTCATCGCCAATGGACAGTGTGATCCTACGACCTTTCTATTTAGATACTTTCAACACTTATTTGTTTACAAGAAAAAAACTGCGATGTTTCTTCTAAATCACGCGGTTCGGGTTTAACGTAAACGGCGCGGCGTTAAGATTTGTGGCCGACAAATGAAAATTGCCAAAAACACGCAGTTAGGCGGCAAAAAGTAAGGTCTAGTACAGTATGTATTTTGCTGAGTCTAGTTAAAATATCGGAAAGTTTTATTGCCGCTTGCGGTGAATCTCAAAGAGATACATACAAACGAAACACCGCCGCGCGGCGGCGGCGGGCACCCTCAAAAGATTTGGATCAGTGTATGTTCGACACAAGATTGTAAAAAAATACTGTCGGAGATTTTAATTTATCATATTATTTTCGAGTTTTATTGCAATGTTTTATGTGGTTGTACAAATATATTTCGTAATTAATTATTGTAAAGTTATTAAAATGCCATTTTATGTGGGAAATGATAAACGAATAATATTGACTTTGTAATAACGATAATTGATTTTGGTAATGACATTTAGGAAAAATTAGAAAATAAATATTTTTATTTTTGCCTCGAATACTAGTCCATATGGCCAGCTCAAGGGAATAATATTTAAATGCAATTCTCCGATGTTATTTGTGCGGAGAAATTAATATTAAATAACAATAAATTATATCACAATAAACAAATTAAATTATTTCGTGTGTACATACATATATACATAATGTGTTCGGGTAATTATTATACAGTCAAAGTACAAAATATATTTCAGCATAATATGAAAATGTTATTCGGAAATAACTATTTTGTTGAAAATATTAATTATACGGGTTGGCGCCTTGAGAATTCTGGGGGGGGGCTAAGCCCCCCCCCAGGCCATAGGACGCTACGCCTGTTCCTGTTCCTGATGACTAGATACGCTCGGGAATGGACTCGGCAGCTCGAATTTGGGCACAACACTTTATTTTGATTTACGGTCGGGGTGAATTCAAAATAGGACTCGATTTTTTTTACGATTTGAATGTCCACTAGTCGAATATATGTATATTCAACTCGTAGTAAACAAAAAAAACACAATAACAATATTTACAAAAATAACTTAGAAGAAAATGAAATAAGGGAATTTTCAATAAGTGAAAATTTCCAAAGTGAAAATCTAACTTACGGCGACCACTGGGCCGTAAAGACAACTTATAAAACTTTCGCGGACACGGACCGAAATTTGGCGTGGTGACGATGCACCGTTCGAAGACATTTTCGATGTGATTTCTACCCCTGTGAGCCGGGGATATTTATATCGTTTATGGTCAACCCTCTTCCTTTTGCACCCCGCTGGCGACCACCAACTTTCGTTGACCGAAAGAAAAATGGTCGAAATAAATATTAAATATTAATATTTTAGAGTACAAAATATATCATTGTATGCCCGACATGATTCCGCGTCCGGGCATATATGATATATTTTGGATAGAGTTAAGGACGGGGTTTTATATATATTTCATTAAATAAAGCCGAAGGGGTTGACCTGATTTACCTAAAACTAATACCAAACGATGTGGAATGTAAAGGCTCATCGTTTGATCTACTTAGCAACAATATCCATAAACAATTACGGGTAGAAACTTAATAAATAATATAAACAAAGTGGATATATAAGTTTTATGCCCGAATTTAGTAAAATACTAACGGACAGTTAATAAAACTTCGTCCAAGCATAAAAGGGGGTAAGGTAATTGTTTATGGATAATTGTTGCTATGTGAAACGTCGTCTTAGCAATAATAATTGACAAATTACATCGGGGCAGCTCATGTTTGGATCCGCTCAACGGTAACGTATGTGGTTCGTGTGTGGTACCGTTCGAACCGGGTTACTCTCGGCTATCTAATTATCTGTGTCTCGTTCGCGTATGTGGATTATTTTGCGAACCACGTAGGGGAGTTTTCATATGCCTCGGGTTCGGCGGTTTATTGGCCTCCGACGTCGTGCCCGATTCTTTTGTTCGGGGTACGTACGGAACGCTTGTTCGCTCGGCCCGGTCGCAGGTAACGGCGTCACATCGCAGATGTGGCGACCTTGGGGATAACCGGGAATTTTGTCCACTTTTGGCTGAGTGTGTAGTTTGGGATAGCCGAAAGGAGTTTCATCCCTAAGGGATCAAGTTGAGCTGCCCGATGTGTGGGGGCGCTTTACTTATCTGACGACGTTTCACTAGGCAACCCAACGTAATCCTAAATGCTATATCTATCAATGTATGGCGCGAACTTTACTCATTTGGAAAGTAAAAGAGAATGAAGCAATATTAAATACTGAAAAAAAAGGTTTAAGTGATTTGGGGCCGTTGTTCCGAATATTAACATATGTAACAAAATAACGCCCGTGGTTACCTTGCAGCTGAAATATTGCTGAATGAACAAGTTGACGGCGCTTACGGAAAAGCGCCGGTAACAACACACAGCGACATCTCTCGATTTATTGTAAAAGAATTAATTCTTGTTTCATTTTAAATTTATACCTTTTTCCAAAAAAAAATATATAATTTTGTCGGTTTGTTGCAAGGACAGTCGAAGGATCGACACAAAGAGGTTGAATAGACTAGAGGGAGCATGGCTGTGTTTTGTTATGTATCCGGCATGCTGAGGAAGTGGGGTGCGCGCGACATTGTTTTGGTGCAACACCTGTTTTCGATCACGCCTTTTTATACATTGTGATTTGTTGTTTGTTTATCGAGATTTTTGACTCGTTTTGTTAGTATAAGTTATTTTAAATACTGTGTAGTGTAGAAAATTCGTTTTGATTACTTCTTATTTTCTTCTTTCGCGTATTTAATGGCCTTGGCTTCTAAGCCCTGTTGACTAGTCACAGTATTAATTAAACAAATGTTTGTTTAACCATTTGAATAAATAAATACATGAATATAGGGGTAGTTATCAAAGGAAAAGGTTATAATAATGATTGTAGTTTTTTTGAAAATAAGATTATTAGTGTCGACAGAATTTATAATTTGGACTAAAGCCCTTCCCGAGGGATAGGAAAAGGAAAATACACTTGCAGTCAGCAGGATGAGGTACACTAGAAGGGAATGCAAGGAATAGGAATATGAAAATGGATGTGACTGAAAGGATACAAAAGGATAGGAGTCACCACGTGCTGGCTTAGAGTTTTAATTTTTGCGTAGCGGCCCGACCTGCTCGGGATCTGGACAAGTACCTTCGTTTTGATTAATTATTGACTTAACATTAAGTTAGGTTAAGTGTATTGAATATAAACAAAATGGCCACGTGAGTTTCTTTTGTCAGTGTGCATTATAATTTAAAATTGGTCGTGTCTGCATATATTGTAAGGAAAAACAAAGACCAATATACATTAAAAACCGTTACTAAACCACAATCTTATTGAAACGTACATATTAGATTTTGGCAGAAGGTAGAAACATTGTACACCTTTTGGCAAACATCCACAGATTTCATCATGTATCTGCCTAATTGATCAAATATAATGTATATTTATAGACATTAAGATTGTTAATAAGTTTGTGTTGTTATTATATTACATTACCATCCTCAAATAATACGGCCAGTGGTAATTGGTTAATTTGTAAATATGTATTGTAACTAGTATGAGTTTATTCAGTTTTTAAGTTTTCACTCAATCTGTCAGCGGAGCGTGTGTGTGTGTGTGTACAAAACGAAAACTATTAATTTATAATATTTACTTAAGTTTGTACAATAATAAATTATTACCCATGTGTATAAAATAGAATCCATTTCCCTAAGTTCATTGGAACATTACTTGTTTATGTGTAATTCACCGTATATTAAAAATTCTCTTCTATTCATTTTGTATCATTACAATCTCAATAGTAATGGACGTGGATAAATCTGTAAGCATGTTTGTCCCAATTCAAAGACTTATTCTTGGATTTGATTATAAAATAATACTTGATTTGGTCAAGAATGTGTCACTAATGCACAGTTGTTTCTGCAATTTGATCTGCAACATTCATAAACCTCTCTACGTCTGTGCAGAATAATATCTTAACATATCGTCAGCTAATATCTCATCAAAATGTATTCAAGACTGATCGCTGGCACCAGGACTGACCTGATCTAAGATATGAGAGCGGTCAGGGAAAATAGCTTTCTACCGGCCCATTAGTACCTATGGCTTGGCTTACTGCTTCAGTCCCTGCCCATATTGTGCTCTAGTCTCTAGAGACCACACCGGCCCACCAAGAATTGTCCCAGTCTCCCGCTGTTTGTATCCGGGCCTGGCTGGCACCATAGCTTATTAAATGAAATCATTGATAAGAACTTTACAATACACAATTGCACCTTGAGTTAAACTTATTTATTATAACTAAAAGTATAGGTTTGTTATTATAATCTTATAATTTCATTTGGATGACAGTTGTTAACACGTTTGACACTAATCAGGTGTTGCACCGCTTGTTTTGAAACACACACATTTTGGAGGTTATATCAGGCACATAATATTGCACATCCCCACCACAGCATTACTTGTCTATACTATTTTTGATCTGAGTAAATCACATTTTAAATTTAACAATTTAAATTCAAACAAAAATTAATTCTTCTACAATAAATCGAGAGATGTCACTGTGCGTATTAAATTACTTATTACATACTAGGTCTGATTCGTTACAAAAATTCAATAAGTGCTGTACTAGTACAGCACTTATTGAATTTTTTGCACTAAATCTGTTCGTTATATGAACTGGGCACCTGTAATTGTGAATGTAAAGTTATACTTACTTGAACTGTGACGTCACAAACTTGATCTAAGTTCAACTTAGTGCAGTACAAACGAACAAACCTATTAATACATCACAAGTATACAGGAAGATTTTCAAAACTTTGTTTAGTAGACACTTCACTGTGCACTAATTATGGGTTAAATACGTAAGGCGATAATGGTTACATTAATCAGAAAAACACTCACCATTTCTACATTCTGTTCACACTAATATCTCTCAAATCACTTTCAACAATTCACGTGAATAATTTACAATTACGAAGAGAAAAACGCAAACACTTCTTGAATCATTCGATTTAAAATGACACAAAGAGAAAAGCAAACACTTGTTGAATCATTCGGTTTTAAACTCTGGTCTTTTAAACCAGCATAAACAACAAAATGGATGCCGAGCCGAGTGTATGGAGTCACGGGTCTGCAACTCGCGGCCATATTCAGCGACATGGGGGCTGCCATTACTCACGGCAACGTACCAACTGAAATGCAAACGCACGAAAATGTCCAGATATTTCCTGATTTGGGGTTGGTACAACTATAAAATGCTGGGTTACGTTTTAAGGGTCTTTTTCACTTTTTGACCTTGACGAAATCGAGTCTAAAAGAAAATGCGCCCCTGGTGGCGATGGTGGACGTGGAATTGGTTTTACAACACAGTTGTCCATCATATATGATTTCTATAAAATTACTCGTCATGCGATACTTCGTTTGTTAGCGGCATGGAACCGGTTTTTTTACGCGTTGATGGGTTGAGGGGAGTAAAAGGGGAAACATTTATTTATTTCTCCATACATTTTAATTTTCGAGCCAGACTAGCTGTGCATCCATCTCTTTCTTACGTTTTGCGCTATTTTTTTAATTTTACCTCTGTCAAATCCTTGCAATTTCATAGTTTGGTTAGTTATTTTGAATTGCGTATCCGATTTTATTTAAAGTGAAGGTGAAAAATAAATTAATATGTGATCATAATGTGATTTCGATATTTTAGGATTCATGTTTGACTCTACTTATTAGTACTGTTTTTTGCTGTAATAATCACATAACTGAGAGGCAAATGGATAAGGAGGTTATGTAATATTTGTTTTTATTTTGGTATTTGCAAAAATACTGGGGGGATATTCACAGCACCCACGCAATTTGTCATTAGTGAAATTACTCTATACGGTTTAGTAAATTGTTTTCAAAATCACGTTTCAGTGCGACTTCTCACCGATGACAAATTGCATCAATGCTGTGAATAGACCACCTGATCAGTGAGAACCATCGCTTTTACTTGCACTGGAAATCAAAAGTAGCAACACTAGCAAATACTTATGTAATTGGTATTTTAGATGGCAGAAACGGTGACAGAAGAGTGTGTTCTTCAGGCTTTTGCCCGCCTGCACCGCAGGAACTTAATCGTGGCTGAGAAGTTAACCACAATTAAATCAACAGCTGAGAAAATGTTTTAAATTTGTAAGATATTTCAAGCATGTCTCTTTTATCGTAATGCAAATGTATAAACAATTTGTGAATAAAATTACTTTTTTAAGAAGTTTATTCACTGATTGATACTATTAAAGTAATCAGCACTTGCAATGTAACACTCGATGAATAATGCATTCTATTTTATTGCTTATGGAATACGTCTAAATAGGAAATGCAATTGTGGTTATTATATCCATAACTACAATTTGTTTTCTCCAGCATATAAGCCCATGCTTCAATTTTCAAGGAATAAAAAAGTCAAGAAAGGTTACCTAAATAAAAACCTTTATTTTATATTTACGTCTATATATAAATGTTGTCGTTGAAAATTTCGAAAAGTTAGCTACAGGAAATTGCATTAAATGTTACAAGTACTATACATACAGAGTCCGCCAGAAAAATGTATACACTCTTTAAAGAACGAAAACTATGTATTGTGAGTTTCTTTTACATTAAAATACTCATCATACATGTAGTACAGTCTTCAGTTAAGCACATGGTTACTTTAGATGTGCAAAATGTTGGCCTTTGGCGGCCAGTCGCATAAAGGAAGTGGTCCTCGCAGTTATGTCGGTCAATGTATCAATGAAGATCGTTGCACGAGCCGCGGTAATCTGCTGCTGAAGTTCCTCCAGTACCAACAAGGCCGTAGTCAGGGGGAGGGATAGGGGAGCTCAAACTCACTCCCCGAAATTTTCAATAATTTCATTTTGGAAAATTACAGCGAAGATTTTGTAATTTTTAAAAAATTTAGTGTTTGAATATTTCGAGGGGGACTCGTAGTTAAAAAAAATCCCTGGCTACGGCCGTGTAGGTGCTGGAGGACCTTCGCCGGGAGATTACAGCGGCTTGTGCATCAAGCTCCATTGAAACGTTGACCGATGTAAACTGCAGCGACCACTTGTCATTCTGTTATCTGTCTGACTGCCAACGGCCAACATTTTGAACATCTAAAGTGACAACGTTCTTAACTGAAGACAGTATTACATGTGGGATCAGTATATAAATGTAAACAAACATAAAAAATACATTTTTTTGGTGGAGTCTGTATATAATTAATAAGTGGCATACTATTTTGTTTGAGTTAGCATTGAGCAATATATGAGCAGTAATGTTCTAAATATTCTAAAACAATATTTTTATAGCCAACTCTAGATCAAAAATTGTGTCCACAAGATACATACAGGGTGTCCTGATTATCTTTTAAAAGGTAAGAGATAAAGAATCGGTTAAATGGGAAAACATTTGCAGGACAGTTAGTACTATCTATGTCCGGTGTAAAAAAAGTTATGTTAAAAAATTATCCTTCTATCATCAATAATCAAGTTATAAAAGAAAAGAAAAAATCGTTTTTTTCACTGTGTGCTCTGAACGTTCAACTATTTTGTTTACACTGTTCATAGATAGTACTTATTGTCCTGCATATTTTTTCCCATTTAACTGATCAAGATGTTTTTCTAAAAGACAGAAATATAGAAAATGAACTTTTTTGCTAATTATGTTATTATATTACATTTCATTACATTTTTCTCTTAGTCAATGAGACTTTTATAACATTGGTGCAAAACGTTCATTGTTAGTTGTAGCCCATAAATATTTATCTACAATCATAAATATATAATGTATACTTTTGTATTCATTTATCTATGTATAATGTATTGCCTTGTAGTGGTTATCGCGGTTTCCGATAAGCCACCACATTCAATAAACTAATTCTCTTAACTATATTGCTGAGAAGTCAGTGTTTGGTGAATATAACTTTATTATTTAGTTGATTCTTTTAGGTTTCTGTAAAATCTCTACAAATTATTTGTTATCTTAAAAATATCCCGTTGTCATGGCTTTCTATTTTCCACTCCGCGTCCCTGATATCTGGCTCTAACATGCTACACTACCCCTTTAGAAAAAAAAATAAATAAAAGGGAAAACTAGGAAAGGGGCAAAAAGAAAGTCACCTTTTTAGTAAGGACAGTTTTCTTAGTGTTGGATGAGTGATGTTTAAGAATAGATCGAAGAGGTAAAGTAATTAAAGGAGAAGAGTATAGGGAATTTGAAGATGGCTCTGGTAAAAACTTTGGTTGGAAGCTAAGCTTTAAACGATCGATAGAAACGTTAGTAATTTTTCCGTTAATGGAAATCGTAATAAAATTTGACTGACAATTTAAATTTTGAAAAGGTCCATCATATGCAGGTTGTAAAGGATGTTTGACACAATCTTTCCTTAAGAAAACATGTGTGCAGTTGCCTAAGTCAGGGTGTATAAAACTTTTGCGAGTGGTTGGTCTGGTCATTGCGGGTTGTTTAATCTGCATTTTTATTTTCAAATCGTCAATAAATTTTGAACCTGAAGGAATATGATCTACGTTTTTGCGCGGAAAAAGCAAATCGCCAGGCAAACGCAGTGTTTTACCGTATACGTATTCGGCTTTTGTGGCAGAAAGAGAAGTTTTAAAAACAGTGCGTAAACCTAATAAAATTAGTGGAAGTTGTGACACCCAGTTCCTTGGATCGTTACTCATTCGGATTGAGTCTTTGATTTGTTTATTGAGCCGCTCTACCAAACCGTTACATTGCGGATGGTAGGCGGTTGTGGACTTATGTGTGATGCCAAACATCTTGCAAAATTGCTTCCAAACGTGAGATTGAAATTGTCGTCCGCGGTCAGTGAGGACCGTGGACGGGATACCGAAACGTGAGTTCCAACAATTTAGAAAAGCTTGAGAAACTGAATCTGCAGTAATTTCGACAAGTGGTTGGACTTCAGACCAACGCGTAAATCGATCTATGCAGACTAAAAGGTATCTGTATGTGTGACAAACTGGCAAAGGGCCGATAATGTCGATGTGGATGTCAGTGAAACGGTCGTCCGGATCAGGAAACTTGGCAATCGGAGATACGGTGTGACGGTAAATTTTAACTTTTTGGCACTGTAAACAGGACTTAACAAATTGTGAGATGTCGTGGTTCATCCGCGGCCACACATAACGTGAACTTACAAGACGTTTCATTGATCGAACACCAGGATGCGTTAACCCGTGGAGCGATTGAAAAATATTAAGACGTAATGCTCCGGGAATATAAGGGCGTTTTGTAGCAGCGTCAACGTAAATAGGTGTAGATGTGCCAGGCGGAGTGAACTGCTCCAGTTTAAGTGACGTTGTGCCGTTTGTTAATAAAAATTTTAATTCATCGTCTTCTGACTGGAACTTGGCTAGGTCCGGTATTTCTAAAGTGTTAATTTCGACTCGCGATAACGTATTTGCCACGCCGTTTTATTTTCCGGGGACAAACCTAATGTCAGTCGTGTATTGCGCGATGAAAGATATGTGTCTGTGCTCTCGACCTGAGTATCGATCCGAAGTTGAATTTATAGCAGCAATCAATGGTTTATGGTCTGTGAAAATGGTAAAATTACGACCTTCGAGATAATATTTGAATTTTTTAATTGCCAAATAAACGGCCAGTAATTCACGACCGAATGTACTGTATTTGCGTTCAGTAATTGAAAATGATTTAGAAAAGAAAGCTAGCGGTCGAAGAACGCCAGATTTTTCCTTCTGCTGCAAGACCGCGCCAGCAGCGGAATCAGATGCGTCTACCATAATGCTTAACTCCGCAACAGGATCTGGTAAACCAAGCATAGCACAGTCGGCGAGTGCAGCCTTAACTGTCGTAAATGCTTGAAGAGCGGGTTGGGACCAGACCAGTGGTTTGTTGCGTGGAGTTGTTGCAGCTAGCTGGTTGAGCGGTGCTAGGTTACTCGAGCATGATTTTATGAACCGATGGTAAAAGTTCATCATGCCGAGAAAGCGTTGCAATGCTTTTTGGTCAGTGGGTTGTGGGAAGGACAAAATTGCATCGACCTTGGACTGTAGAGGTTTGATTCCCGAATCACTAATGCTGTGACCTAAAAAGTCTAATTTTGTTTCACCGAAAACACATTTGTCAGAGTTAATTTTTATTCCAAAAGAAGTTAATCGTTCAAAAAATTGTTGCAAGTGACGAACGTGTTCATATTCATCCTTGCTGAAAATGAGAATATCATCGATGTACGCGAAGCAAAATGGTAGTCCACGTAATACCGAGTCCATAAACCTTTGAAACGTTTGTGCGGCGTTTCTTGAACCAAAACTCATCCGCGTATACTCAAACAAGCCAAAAGGTGTTGTGATTGCAGTTTTCTGTATATCATTCGGGTGAATTGGAATTTGGTGGTACGCCTTGATTAAATCGATTTTAGAAAATAATTTGCAACCATAACAACTATATGTAAAATCGTGCAATATGGGCAGAGGATACCGATCCGGAACGGTAATCTTATTAAGTGCACGGTAGTCTCCTAGTCTCCGCATGGATGCCAAGAACCATCGGATTTCGATACCAAGTGCAGCGGCAATGCCCATGGGCTTGATGAGGGTCGAACAAAACCAAGTTTCAATAAGCTGTCGAACATTTGTTTAGCAATTTTGAATTTGTGCGACGGTAAACGCCTTGGTTTGCTGTAAACAGGTGGTCCAGAAGTTTCGATGCTATGTTGTACTTGATGTTTAACGGGTTTAGTGAGTTCAAAAGGTGTGGTGAGATTAGGAAAAAGATCTAATAATTTTAAATAAATTGGTTCATGTTTCAACAAAGAATTTATTATTGGTGGTTGTGATGGTTTCATGATGTTCCTTGACAAACGATTGTTGGCAATATCAACAACAATGTTGAAATGTCGAAGGAAATCAGCACCTAAAATTGAATTGGTAACTGGTGCTAAAACAAAATGCCATTTAAAATTTATATTTAGACCAATGTTAACAGTTAATTTGGAATAACCAAAAGTTGGAATTAAACTTCCACTTACGGTTTGCAATGAACATTTTGTGGGGCGGTGAGTATTGGCATAAAGCTGATTCACTGCCAAAATGCTGACCTGAGCGCCAGTGTCGACAAGAAATTTAGTTCCGGAGTTTGTATCGCGGATAAAAAAGAGACGACCTGATAAATGAACGGAATCGTAGGCCGACATTAGACCCGCTCTGAACCATTTCCCCAATCGCAAGGTTTGATGCATTTCTGTACATTTCCTTTAAAATTGTAGTGGTACCAGCAAAACTTGTGGTTCGGATCCTCATGTTGTACATTACGATTTCTCGAGGAGGAACGATTTCATCTTGTACATCGGTTTCTAGGTTGTTGTGAAATAGAGGTAGTTAATGCAGTTAAATTTTGACTTAATTCAGAAATTTGATTTTGCAAACTTTGCATAGTTGCTTCGAAATTGTTAAGTTTTGTGTTGTCTGCCGAAACTTTATGAATGCTGGTAGCACTGACGGACATAGGCGCTGAAATTTCTAGAACGTGGTCTGCCATCTCCGCAAGATCTGATAATGGTGTACCGCGTGATGCGACCAGGATCATTTGTAAATCGGCAGGAAGGCGTTGTAAGAAAATTTCACGCAACAAGTTTTCATCGATTGAGGTATTTCCCAAAAGTTGTTGTAACTTCCGTAGAAGTTGTGAAGGGGTTTGGTCTCCAAGTACCTCATTCGATAAAAGTTGTTGCAATCGCTTCTTTTCAGAAAGCGTTGTCCGTTTAATGATTTCAATTTTTAATGTCTCATAAGGAGCAGTGATGGGTGGTTCCAATAATAAATCTCTTACTTCCATCGCGATATCCGGAGGCAAGGAAGCAACAACTTTGTAAAATTTTCGAAGTGAACTAGTCACACGTAAATTTAAAAATTCCGCCTCTATCTGGACGAACCAGATAGTGGGGTCAACACGCCAGAAAGGTGGAAGTGTGCATTTGATGCTACCAATGGTTTCATCAACAGAGTCACCTTGTTCTTCCATGCCGTTATGTAAGAGAGAGAAAAGATAAAAGACGAAAAGGAAGAAAAGGTAAGGAGAAAATAATATATTTTTTTTGTCTAAAGAAAGGCCAGTGTAGCGTCACCTTCGAGGCAATATGGCTGCTGAAGTCTGGTTGAGTACGTCACAGGGGTGTAAACTGCTCTTGATGATTTGGCGCTGGTTCCGGCTGTGACAGTACCTTGACACCTTGACAGTTGCAGTTTCTTTTTAAGACTGGGATACTCGTCGGCGTGATTTCGTGGGTGCTTCCTTACTCCTACGTCTAACAGTAGTAGTACCTCTACCAGTCTGCAATACTTGACGTGTATCACGTGGGGGTCACCAATTGTAGTGGTTATCGTGGTTTCCGATAAGCCACCACATTCAATAAACTAATTCTCTTAACTATATTGCTGAGAAGTCAGTGTTTGCAGAATATAACTTTATTATTTAGTTGATTTTTTTAGGTTTCTGTAAAATCTCTACAAATTATTTGTTATCTTAAAAATATCCCGTTGTCATGGCTTTCTATTTTCCACTCCGCCTCCCTGATATCTGGCTCCAACATGCTACAGCCTTTTCAATTTGAATTTTCTGCACCTGCCTTCATAAATTAGTGCAATAATATCAATTGAGTTTCATCAAAAACATTTACTCGACATCAGTGGTACCTCTTTATTTATCTAAAAAAATATGCAGTTTTATTATTGATGCAACTTTCTTTTATAAATGCATTACTTCGTCATTTAAATGGTCTACTTTTCACCGAGGGGGCCCAGTTTTAAGGCACCGGACACCCGCCTTTATATATTTCATGTCATTTGTCAAATGACAATAAAATCTGGGTTTTAATGGTAACACTTACTCGGCATCAGTGTTCCTCCCAGGTTTTATTTATCCTCACTCTTTATTTCCTCAAAGCAAATATCAATAATCACTTTAAACTAATGAGGAAAATAGCAACTGATTTACCTATAATATTAATATTTTAAATTGCTTTTGCAATTGCAGGCAATAACATTTTATGGTAAAAATGATCTAATTGCTCTTTCATAAAAGCTTCCCGAGGGGTTGTTAGGTCCTAATTTAATTCTTAGCTGAGTGCACGGAGAGGTTAGCAGCCGCCTAGGTCACGCCGGTCGAGTTTTACACGCACACAAATATACCGTAGGAACGTCACGTATTGTTGTTGGCCGCATATTTCTTTTATCGCCGTTGTTGGATTATTCTGAAAGGGAAATTGACACTTTTCAGCTACTACATTATTGTTTACTATTTTGACATATTGGAGCGTTAACGTTTACGTTTGACAGCGTGATGCCAACTGCTAGAGTTTCGAAAAACAAATGTTGCCAACTGTGTATCGGTGAACTTCTCTGTCTAGTGGACGATTTGTGCGTGGTTTATGCAGCGATTTTCGGAGTCGTTTTCTACTTCCAGTAATTTTCACGAGCAGTTTGAGTATACAGGGTGCCGTGAGTTCTATTTTCGTATTTGTATCTGCCAGTATTAATTGTGTGAGGGTGACTCGCAATTTTACTACGCCACTGGGTTCATACTTAAGTAAGGGCGCGTGAATCATTACGTTTCATTGTTGCAAAGTTTAAATTGAGACGTTATAATTTCCGTTGTAACTTTTTTATATTTTTTCGTTGGGAAAGATCTTTTTTGGTGACACGTTTTACTTTGAACGTGGCACAGAGTGACGGTGCGTAAAAGAAGCTAATAGATTGCAGTGATAGTGTGCAAACGAGTATTCGGATTTTCTATTTGCTTTAATAATCAGTTGTGCGGTGGTGAAGTTCACTCAGAGCGAGAGGGACGTTTGAAAGCCGACAATTGAACGTCGAAAGACGGGGCCAAGCACACCGTGCTCGAGGCATTTTACTTTAAGCGATCGAGGTAACATTTGTTATTTATTCTATTTGCTCTTATTCAGAGTTTTTGCTATTTTATTACATGCTATTTCTCTTAACAAGTGAGTTGGTCAGTGTATAATTCGTTTTTGTTTTTGATTAAGGTTTTGGACCTGATCGTTTTTTTGTGTGGGATTAAACCCACAAATAAAGATTAACTCAGCTAAGAGGGCCTGGAGGGTTAATAGAGGTTGTCCTGAAGGAGGAGTAGTTACGGAGGAGAGAGGAGTGCGGGAAAGGTGTGTAGGCGTAGGCAGGATTCACTTAAGGAGTAGTTAATCGGAGGAGTGACGAGCAGGAGACAGGCAGTGGTGGAGTAAGGAGGAGAGTCGAGCAGAAGACAGACAGAGGTGGAGTAAGACGAGGAGTCATTGTTATGTTCGGTGAAGAGCCATATTTCATCGCTGGAGGAGTTTTTAAAAAGCTATGTATACTATTGTCTGCAAATTTGAATTAGTTTATTGTGTTGAGTCGAACCTGAATGATTTGTTTGTATTTTATTGTTGGTAAGCAGTGGCGTACCAGCCAAATTAAAGTTAGAGTTTCCGATTGTTCGATAAACATTCAGTTTGAGTTAATTGCAGTATCTATATAAGCTAATTCAGCGTTTCATTATAATTCCAAGGAATTTAACTTACATTCTACCACATGTTGAAGTATATTAGTATTTTGGATTTAAATGTGAAGATTTCACATTCCGACCGTTGTTTAATATTATCGGATGTCTTTTAATTTAATTGAAACACTCGATATTACATTAGGCCTAATTGTTATACTGGTGTATCCGTTTTAAGAGCTCGGTTATTGGTTTTTTTTACAGCAATTGTTTTTTTTTGCTAATTTACTATTTACAGGAATGTGGTTTTTTAGTATTCTTTCAAGTTGTATTATTTAGACGTGGTTCTAGTTATTTTGAAGTTATACCGCAGAATAGTATACGCTTTTGCATCATAAAAGGGGCAAATCTCCGTAGAAAACTCCATTAAGAAGAAAGAGTACGGCTCAAAAGATGAAACAAACAATAAAAGAAAAAACGGAAATAAATCGGAGGTGAATCCAATGACTCACTATGCTGATGCGATGAAAACCAAAACCGATAAAGCAGATAAGAATGCTCTTGATGTTCTAGCCAAGGAGACATTAAACGAAATAATTAATATAAATAATGATACAGTGCAAACAAGAGAAACGGACTGGAAAATAGTGGAACGCAAACATAAATTACCAAGGAAGGCTCTCATAGGGACTGGGACGCCAAATAATGAATTAAAGTCAAGTGGAAAAATTGCTTGGTTATACGTAGGCAAGTGCGCCGGGACGGTTACAGCAAAAGGGATGAAAACATTCCTAGAAGAAGACATGAAAATCCCAACAAAAGAAGTGGAAGAACTCGCTACAAAGGGCCGAAATAAAGCGTTCAAGGTGGAGGTAGACTTCAACTAATTAGACACCGTAATGAATACAGCCGTTGGCCATGGGTATTGAATTCAGAAGATACAACTTTCCGGTTAACAGAAAGCGTAGTCAAAATGAAGAAGCCCCAGGAAACAAAGCGAACAACCCAAGTATCGATAAGGGACAAAAGAACTGACTAGAATTTGGGATAATCCATCAAAACGTCAGGTCATTGGGGAACGCGAATAAGAAAATTAATATGATGACAAAACAAAATAGAGTATGTAATATAATGTGCCTATCCGAATACTGGAAGTCAAATGAAGAATTAAACGTACTAGGAATTAGTAGTTTCAAGTTGGTGTCGGCATATTGCAGATCGAGTGGACAACACGGAGGCGCAGCGATATACTGTAGAGACGGAAATCACTTTAAACCGAGGAATAGACTTAATAAATTTTCAGTGTGCAACGAAATTGAGTGTGCAGCAGGTGCATTTAAAATAGGAAGCCAAATTGCGATTGTAATATCCATATACCGCCCACCGAATAGACAAAAAGACATATTTTTTCAACAAATTGAGTGCCTTATAGAGTCCATTTACCAGGAAGAGAAAATAATATTCTTGTGCAGGGTCTTCAATATTGAATTTAAAGAGGATAATGAAACGTTGAGGCATTTTGACTCAATCATGAAATGCTATGGTCTGCGGACAGCGATAAGTGAACACACTAGAGTCGTGTACAATAATAAAAGTTGTATTGATAATATTATTACAAATTATACAGGTGAGTGCTATACAAAAATGATAAATATGCATATATCCGACCACTTAGGTCAGAAATATGTAAGTAAAATCTCTAAAAGTGCTCTTGCAAATAAAATTAGATACCGCAGATTGTTCAACGAGTCTAATAAAACACTATTTATAAATAATCTAAGGAAATGTAATTGGAATACTGTATATAATATCGAGAGAGACAATATAAATAGTCAATGGGAACTTTTTAACAATAATTTCATAGATATTTTTAAGAAGAGTTTTCCGATAGCTCGTATCAAGACAACAAACCGTGCAAATAAAACAGATCCAAAGTTACAGTCTTGTAAAAATGAATTAGATATACTGTGGGTAATGTCACAATATGATAGCCATTGCAAAGAATTGTATTTAATAAAAAAAAAAGACAATATGAAATAATGCATCATATTGTCTTTTTTTTATTAAATACAATAATAATAAACACGCGGCGTAAAATATACGAAACTATAATTGAAAAATCAGATAATAAAATAAAATGCATGTGGGGAATCTTTAAAGAAATAACAAAAACCTCTAATGCTAGTAAAAGTATGACGGGGGATCCAACTGACATTGTTGAGAATTTCAACCAATATTTGCTCAGCAGTAATCCAACCTCTAAAAACATTACGAATTTTAACAAATATGAACCAAATATAGAATTTAATAACAAATCAATGTACGAAACTCGGGTAACATCAAATGAAATAATAGACATTGTAAAAAGGTTAACAAATAAAAATAGTAGCGATGGTGAGATCTCTAACAAAATAATAAAATGGTGTATTGAAGAAATTGCAAACGTACTGACTTATATAATAAATAATTCCTTTAAATTCGGGATTTTTCCAACAAAACTTAAACTAGCAGTTATCAAGCCAATACATAAAAAGGGGGACACGGATATGATGGGGAATTATAGGCCCATAAGTCTGTTATCATCATTTTCCAAAATATTTGAGGTTGCAATATGTGAAAGGCTGTTTAGGTTCTTGAGTGGGTGCAATATTTTAAGTAAGCATCAACATGCATATGTTAAGGGAAAGTCTATAAATAATGCCATATTCCAATTTACTAAAAATGTAAATATAGCTTTGGAGAATAAAGAACTTGCCATGGGGATATTTTTGGACCGTTCTAAGGCGTATGACACCATAGATCATGGTACACTTTTATCCAAACTGAACAGATATGGTGTAAGAGGAAATGCCTTAAAATGGTGTGAGTCGTATCTGTTTCAAAGAGCCCAAAGAGTAAGTATAGAAAAGGATGGGGAGCATTTTGAATCCAGCATCAGGAAGTGTGGAAATGTAGGAATCCCCCAAGGGAGTATTATGGGACCAATGATGTTCATAATTTATATAAATGATTTGCACGGACTGGCGCTGGATTCAAAATACTCCTTAACTAACTATGCTGATGACACGAACCTGCATGTGTCTAATCAAGTGTATCCGGATCTAGTTTCAAAGTGCAGGGATGCGCTTGCTATAATAGATGACTGGTTCGCAATGAATGGGTTGCAACTAAACAGAGAAAAACCCAAGCTGTTCTTTTTAAAACAAAACAACTAAAGATAGAGAATCCGCAAAAGATATACTTAATGAACAATAACATCCAAATAAGTACAGAAGTAATATTCCTACCTATCCAAAAAAACAGCCAAAGCTTATTATGTAATGAACAATATAAAAAAATATTTAAATATAAACTCATTAAAAGTCATCTATCATGCAAGCTTTGAAGCACTATTAAGATTTGGAATAAATATATGGGGAAATAGCACACACATCGATAAAATATTTGTGATGAAAAAATATTCATACTCGCAATGTTCAAGCTTGGATATCGGGAGACATGCAGGGGCACCTTTAAAGAATGTAATATCTTAACCGTACATGCCTTATAGATATTCGAATGTTTGATGTTTGTATTCAAAAACAAAAAAGAAATATTTAATAATGAAAAGAAGCATTCATATGAAACCAGAACGAATAACTTAACCTATCCAGAACACAGACTAACACTAACGGAGAAAAACAGTCAGTGTAGATGTATAAAGTTTTATAATAAATGACCGCAAAACATGAAAGCCATCAAGTGTATTAAGAAATTTAAATCTAGTGTGTCTCGCTTGTTGCTGGAAGCTGAACTGTATAGCGTAAATGAATATTTTAATATAAGTATGGATATATATATATATACATATATATATATATATATATATATATATATATATATATATATATATATATATATATATATATATGATTAATGACTACTAGTTAAGTGTGACACAATTTCATTTATACATTCAAACATTAAAAGTGCGATTCTTTTCGCAATCTACAACAAGTTAGTCTTACAAAGACTATATCAAACACTCATTGAAACAACTACTTCCCGGGCTAATACCCCGACGGACATTGAATTATACAACAAGTGATTGCTGTTACAAACAGTAACCTACTGCAAATGTAACAATTTGGGTCAAATTATTCAGGCCATCTATAGACGCGTTTCGAGATTTATCTCTCCTCAGTATAGCTTTGCCATTCCCTCTAATCAATTTGACACCTTAGACTGGCGGTCACGTTACCGTTCAAACATTAGTATAAACGAAATTGCCAATTCTTGGTTGCAGAATACTTCAAACATTAAAAGTGCGATTCTTTTCGCAATCTACAACAAGTTAGTCTTACAAAGACTATATCAAACACTCATTGAAACAACTACTTCCCGGGCTAATACCCCGACGGACATTGAATTATACAACAAGTGTTTGCTGTTATATACAGTAACCTACTGCAAATGTAACAATTTGTGTCAAATTATTCAGGCCATCTATAGACGCGTTTCGAGATTTATCTCTCCTCAGTATAGCTTTGCCATTCCCTCTAATCAAGTAGAGGTTGTTTCAATGAGTGTTTGATATAGTCTTTGTAAGACTAACTTGTTGTAGATTGCGAAAAGAATCGCACTTTTAATGTTTGAAGTATTCTGCAACCAAGAAGTGGCAATTTCATTTATACTAATGTTTGAACGGTAACGTGACCGCCAGTCTAAGGTGTCAAATTGATTAGAGGGAATGGCAAAGCTATACTGAGGAGAGATAAATCTCGAAACGCGTCTATAGATGGCCTGAATAATTTGACCCAAATTGTTACATTTGTAATAGGTTACTGTATGTAACAGCAAACACTTGTTGTATAATTCAATGTCCGTCGGGGTATTAGCCCGGGAAGTAGTTGTTTCAATGAGTGTTTGATATAGTCTTTGTAAGACTAACTTGTTGTAGATTGCGAAAAGAATCGCACTTTTAATGTTTGAAGTATTCTGCAACCAAGAATTGGCAATTTCATTTATACTAATTTCATTTATGTTTCATGTATATACAGGGTGAGTCGGGAGGAGCGCACCAAACTCTAGGAGTGTATTATACACGTGAAAATAATGTAAAAAAACTCATTTGTTCTTATCCGATTTTTATTTGTTTTCAAGTTATAGCATATTAACAAATAAACAAGTTATTATACAAAAAAAAATTTTAATCATAGCGTTCTTTCAACAAATGTTCAAAAATACCGCCATTGACTTCTAAACATTTTCTGCTTCGTCTACGAAGAGCGTTTGTTGCTCTCCCAATTGATTCATTTCTTTCTTCTTTTATATGGGCTGCAGTATTCTCAATTCGTCTAATTAGTGATTCCCGTGTGTCCACTTTTATTTTGTAGACTTCATTTTTCATCCAGCCCCATAAACAAAAATCTAGTGGTGTGAGGTCTGGAAATCTTGCAGGCCAATTAATAGGACCTCCACGACCAATCCAACGCCCTGAAAAACGGTCGTCCAAATGTTGCTTGACTTGACGAGCGACATGTGCAGGAGCTCCATCGTGCTGATAGTACATCTGCATTCTAATATTTATAGGAACATCTTCTAGCAGGCCTTGTAATTCATTTTTTAAAAAATTGAGGTAGTTGCCTCCTGTGAGACGATTCTCCAAAATGAAAGGGCCGATTAAATAACTGTCAACCATACCACACCACACGTTTACAGAAAACCGATGTTGAAAATTGCTTTCGACTGTTGAGTGGGGATTTTCATCAGACCATACATGAGAGTTACGAGTGTTGTTAATGCCATCACGGGTAAATGTAGCTTCATCCGTAAAGAGTATACTCGATACATTACGATGATTATTATTTATCCACCGACAAAATTCCGTACGGTTAGCGTAATCCCCTGGTTGTAGGTGCTGTACTCTCTGAACGTGATAAGGATATAAGCCTTGCTCGTGTAGCGTGTTCATCACTCTTTTTTGTGGAATTGCCAATTGAGTGGCAATTCTACGTGAGCTAGTAGTTGCATCTTCTTCTACTAGATGCAGAATATTTTCTACTTCTACAAAACCTTGTCGAGCAGCGCGCTCATATGTTATGTTAGCACTGGGAAGCTTACCAGTCTCGCACAATTTGTTGAAAACTCTAATAAATATGTTTTTATCAGGATGTCTTTGGTGTGGAAAACGTTCACGATATTCTTCAACAGCAGCTATAGCATTTCCATTACAGAAACCATATACAAACACCATATTTGCATATTCTAAATTTGAATAAGTATGTGGCATTTTGCAACACTAACAATCACATTAATTTGAACTTAAACGTTCAGTTACTGTTCACCGTACACTGACAGTTTATCAAAACGTCAGAATTATCAAATGTTTATAAGCCTCGAACATGGCATACTTTGATAATGTTAAAATTCAGATAGAAGTGGAAAGCTAGATGAACATTTTTAATTACGCCATAACTTGAAAACAAATGAAAATCGGATAAGAACAAATGAGTTTTTTTACATTATTTTCACGTGTATAATACACTCCTAGAGTTTGGTGCGCTCCTCCCGACTCACCCTGTATATATATATAGTATGTGCTACATTATTTGAAATAAAGATTCTGTGATTATTATTATTATTATTATATATTTACCTTTTTGGAACTTATTTATTTTCGGTTAATATTTTGCCAGTAACTCAAGTTATATTGAACACATTTTCTTGGAAAAATCTTGTGTTATACAATTCTTGGAGGAATTAAATACGTTTGTTAAGGGGAACTTTCATTTGTTTTATTTACATCTAGGGTTCGAGTTTACCGTGGACACTTCAATTGTCGCTTGTTTTTTTAAAACTCGTGACGCTTCTTTATTTTTTTCTTCCCACCCCTTTCTTCACTGTAGCGTAGCTGGTGTCGGGTGACAAGTAGAGGTTGTCATAGGAGAAAAGGGAGTGACCTTGGGCAAACGAAGAAGCAAGAAGGTGTGTTGGTCTATATTCAAAAAAGGTGCGTCGCTTCTTTCAATTACCTCTAGGTATGAATCATTTTGTGTCCATACTATGAAGTAGCACTTTTCCATTTTAGTTAAATGCAGTTGGCCTTGCGCTTGATAATAAAAATTGTGTTTTTTTCCAAATGTAGGTTTCTATCATCTCCTTATTGTAAGAAGTTTATCAATTTTGTATCTTTGTATCTTTCAATTGCCTTGGGCGTTTCACTTTAACAATACATTTGGTTTCTCTAATAATCCCATCTGGACTTGCACCCAAATAATATTCATCTCCACTACCAATAAACAGGCCACAACTGTCTACTTCAATTCCAGAAACGGTTTCAAAATCTTTAATAGCCACTGACTCGTGCTATGGTTCATATTTTGTCAACTTGTTGCCAGAAAATGATGAAAATAGTAAATTATTAATCAATTCACTAGAGGGTGTTGTTTTCCTTTTCTTACAGATGATGCCAAAGTTTAATGCTGTAATTCTATGGGTTCCGTCTTGAATCCAAAGTGGATTAGTTGATTGGCCTCTTGTGTTAATTCCTAATTTCAAAATTTCTGCATCATTTTTTGTAAAGAATCTCTCACAAGTTTTTTTCTTTCTTCTAATTCCTTGCGGAGAAATTCTTCAACATTTCCATAATCTTCATCAGCCATAGCAAGGGTTTTATAATTGTTTGCTCTCTTTTTGTATGTTTTTGCCTTTGTCGCACTTGTTTATTTCTTTCCAATAATACATTTGTAAAAACTCCAATGTTAACATGTATTTGGTTGCAAATGTTTTTTAAATAATCTTCTTTGCCATTCAACATCACAGCTGCACTGAAACATCTAAATTCATAAGTAGAACCCATTTTTGAGAAATTAATCCTTTTTCCTCCAACGATTTTGTTAATAACACTAAAGAATTCTTCAGAGCTATTGTTGTTTTTATTTAAAAAGCATGATGATGAATTCTTAATAACTCTCTGCAAAATGTTTTTAATTTCTATGTGCCAGAGCTGGGCAGGATTCGAATCATTCAGGATTCGATTCCCGGATTCGAATCGTTTTAGAGGATTCAAAAGAGGTATTCGAATACTTTAGTGGAAACGGATTCGTGATCCGGATTCGTTACATTTTTTTTAAAGGATTCGTATTCGAATCCAGACGTAGATGATTCGAATCCTTATAAACGGATTCGAATTCTTATAAAAGGATTCGAATCCTTATAAAAAGAATCGAATCCTTATAAAAGATTTCGAATCCTCATATACGGATTCAAATCCTCCTAAATAATTCGAATCATCGCTATTAAGGCTGGGATTCGAATTCGATTAATTCAAATAGTTAAATATTCTAATATGAATATTTAAATCACTAAATTATTCATATTTGAATATGAATATTTAAAATTTTCGAATAATTCAAATATTTGTGAATGCATATTTGGTTACTTAACCATGAAAAATATCCAACGTTAATAGTATATTTTTAACTTCACTTGAAATCAGTGTTTTATACGCGTGGCGCATGAAGTAAAATTTCGAGTTTAGAAAAGCCCCGTGAAAATTTGTCTCGGGTCGCTACGCGACCCTCTACAAATTTTCTACGCGGGGCTTTTCTAAACTCGAAATTTTACTTCATGCTTAGTCTGGGAGTGGACAACACTCGTTCTTAGAAGTTTCAAATTGAAGGATCACTCTAGATTACTAAGTTTATTACCATTTTACAAAGGCTACAGCTCGAAGGACCAACCATGATCTTCGGAGACCGAAGGACTACAGGGAATCGAACTTTTTTTACAAGAAAACAACGAATATCTGAAAGCATGGATAGAAAAGATAACATCTAATTTTGAAAAAATATCGAAGTTGAGTTGGTTTCCAGTGCATTTTTAAATTCACATTAAATCAGTGCTTTATACGCGTGGCGCATGAAGTAAAATTTCGAGTTTAGAAAAGCCCCGCGAAAATTTGTCTCGGGTCGCTGCGCGACCCTCGACAAATTTTCTACGCGGGGCTTTTCTAAACTCGAAATTTTACTTCATGCTTAGTCTGGGAGTGGACAACACTCGTTTGAATTTTAAATTTCACTCTTTTAAAAAATCGACGTATGTAATATAATAAATCATTTATTGAAATCATAGAAAAAGATACAAAATTTTACCTAAAATTAACTTTTAGAGTTAAATTTATAATTTGCTCGGCTCTTAATGGGTGAATATTCTATTCCCAAAAAACCGTTTTTATTTAATATTAAAGTTGCATTTAATACAATAACAAACTGTGAATAAATCGACATAAATCTAGAAATATTGAAAATCTCGACATGTAGAAAATCTTGACGGTCCACTCCCAGACTAAGCATGAAGTAAAATTTCGAGTTTAGAAAAGCCACGCGTAGAAAATTTGTCGGGTGTCGCGCAGCGACCCGAGACAAATTTTCACGGGGCTTTGCTAAACTCGAAATTTTACTTCATGCGCCACGCGTGTAAAACATAGATTTAAAATGAAGTTTAATAACACATATATCTGATGGAATAAAATATTACTGGTTGCAAATAATAGATTCAAATTTATTTTTAAAGGATTTGTATCCGTGATTTAAAAATGAGGATTCAAATCTTTGATTCGAATCATATTTTTCACTTACGAATCCTTTATTCGAGTATTCGTGATTCGAATCATATTAGGTGATTCGGATTCGTGATTCGAATCCTGTTTTTGAGGATTCATCCCAGCTCTGTTATGTGCAGTCCATATCTTTCAATATGTGGCATATTTTTCGTTACTTTACCTTGACGATTACAAAAGTATTGATCACAATTCGTATGGTCACCAAATATGTGATAAGTACTATTATAGACATCGTTTTTAAATAATTCTAATTTGGTAATGTAGCATTACAAATTCAAAGAAATTACCTCTAAACTTAATATTTTAATTAATACAATTTAGGCCTGCTAGACGGGTTGTATATATTAAATATCTGCGAACCAACAGAGCGTTTTTGTCGCTTCGGCGTCCACATTCGGACGAATTGATAAAGTCGATTTTAGAAGGCACTCGCCTGAAGCGTACGTACGTGAATATATCGCTATCGTTTCGTGTTATTGTTCTGTGCCGAAGGGTTTCTTCTAAGCGAAGGTAAATCAAAATAACTTTTCTCTGTAAAATTCACCTCTTTTATAATGCTGATTTTAATCGCATAAACTAAGCGATTACAAGGGACTAATGCGCTACATATATATAATTTAGGAACCTTTAAATTTGGATTTTCTCGACACCATTCTTTTGGAATCCCGGGCGCATCCCGCTGCTAAGAACCTAGACAAAATTGGTCACCGCCACATCGCTACCGCTACGCTCCCGTTCCAGCCGTCATTACTGGGACGCTGCCGTCTTCGCCTCAGCTACCGCAAACGCTACGCTGCCGTTTTTGTCGCGGCTACCGCATCGTAACCGGAGGCTATTTGCTGCGGACGGAGCATAAGATAAGTTAACTCCACGATTTATATAACAAGATTAAGAAGCTATCGCAGTTAATCGCGTTGCGCATTTTCGGCGGACTCGCATATTTTATTTATCGCTACGTCCCAGACGTGTATTCTGGGTGGCGCCCGTTACAGTTTTTTTTTTGTAAATAATTTATTCCAATAGTTTATTGAATTATCCATTTAGTTTTTGTTATATTTCTTTTTCTCGCGTACGTTTTCGTTCAAATGAATACAATCTTAATTTTACTAGAGTGTTTATTTTTATTTGTTTATAATAAAATTAATTTAATTTGATTTTTTTTTGCTTAAGTGAACCCTTACCCGCCCCGCACTTTCAGAGCAGCCGGAAGTCACACTGGCGCCCAACGTGGGGCCTGCTCGATTGCAAAAAGGGCACTAAAGGAAGGGTGTAGTTTTTTTTTGTATTTTTGTATTAAAATCGTCTAGTAATTTTTGTTATTTTATTCATTTGAATAGAAACGTGAATAGTTATCTAATTACACGTTAATTTATATGTAAAGTAAAATCCTCTGTGTTTGGAACGTTAGCATTTTAAAATGAACGTCACATATTTGCGTAAATCGGAAGTAATTTACGAGTTATCAATACGGGGTTTTACGGCCACTGAAAATGTTGATGTAGGTGATTTGAAGTTTATATTGAGAAAATTCCTTACGGACGCTAAACCGATTCTGTCTGGTGTTCACTCCGCGATGACCGCGCCGGATAAGAAAGAAGTCTTAGATACCTTATCAGATTTAGAAAAAATTGTTTCCGCGTTCCCGGGAAAAGATGCGGAAGTTACAGAGAAAAAGGTACGTTCGCGATTGGAACACGTTCGAGATAGACTTGAACGCTATGTTGATTCAGACCTAGCAGACTTTTTAGATTTTAAAAAGGACTCGTTAAGTAAATGTGATTTAATTGAGGCTAAGTTATCACGGGTGAAGCGTGAACTTACGAAAGCTATGTCGAGTACATTCTTAGATGAACGAGTTTCATGTTTTGAGCCACCTGAAGGCGATCAGAGTGATAGTGATGAGGAAGAGTTATCACAACCGAATCTCAGCTCTATCACTAATAGATCAGTGCCGGTTTATAAATGGGGAATAACATTTAACGGGCAGTCGGGATCAGACGAGTTATTAGATTTTCTAGAAAAAGTAGAAGAGTTGCGCTTAGCAAGGGGTGTATCGAAATTAGAATTGTTTCAGTCCGCGATTGATTTGTTTACTGGTGCCGCTATTCCATGGTTTAGATCAACTAGGACTAGAGTAAATAGTTGGGATGCCTTGGTGAACTGTTTAAAACGCGATTTTTTGCCAGAGGATTTCGATGACTTTATCTGGGAAAAGTTACGTAACCGTAAACAGGGTAAAAGTGAAAGAGTGACCATATTTATTACCAGTATGGAAAATTTATTTACGCGATTGTTTACACTGCCAGATGAAACAATTAGAGTTAAATTAATTAAAAAAAATCTCTTGCCTTTTTTTATTTCCCAGTTGAGTTTGACCGATGTCCATACGATTCCGTGTTTGTTATCGCTTTGTAGAAAAGTCGAAAATTGCAATGCAGCACATTTAAAATTAGAATCTTCAAATTTGCATGTTTTAAATGATGAGAAAAAAAACAATGAGATCATGAATGCGTTTACCGAATTATCTAAACAAATTAGGATCCTCGAAGACAAAGTTTCTAGATTAAATAATAACTCCGTCACTAGTGTTAAAGAGAATGAGGGTGTGTTTGACAAAACTGAGAAATGTTGGAATTGTGATAAAACAGGCCACCGGTTTTATGAGTGCAAAATAGCTAGGAAAAATAAATTTTGTTTCGGTTGCGGAAAAAGGGGAATAAGTAAACAGCAGTGTTCAGATTGTCAAAAAAACTAGTAAAGAGGGAGGTTGACGGCCGACCCTTCCAGAATGTTAATTTAGAGGCCGATAATAATAACATAGCGGATTGGCAAAACTGGTTGAAAACAGTAAATACATTTTGTACACAGCGTGTTAAAATTAATTCAATTTTCCATTTCATACAGGGTGATGACCGCCCCCATATAGATTTCACTATTTTTGATTCAAATTTTAAAGTGTTAATGGACACAGGGGCTAACAAATCAGTTATTGGATCAGAGATGTTGACATTTCTAGCTGATAAAAAACTAAACATATTGCCGTGTGACGTGTCAAATGTAGTAACCGCCGATGGTGAATTACAAAAGGTTGCCGGCCTTATTAGAATTCCTTTTGAAGCAGGAAATATTAAAGGGATTTTTGATTTTTTTGTGGTTCCATCTATAAAAATTAATTTAATATTGGGAATCAATTTTATCAGGAAATATAAAATAATAATAGACTTTGTAAACAATACCTGGCAACCTTTAAATCAGGATAATGACCCCCAAACATGTTTGATTTATGGCATAAGTGATCGTGTTTTATTGTCATCTGATCAAGAAGTCGAATTAAGTAATATTACATGTAAATTTCAAGATATTGGATGTCATAAGTTAGGTAAAACTAATATAGTTGAGCATTTTATTGATACCGGTGACGCACGACCTTTTAAAGCTAGGCCTTTTCCTTTGTCGCCGGCTATGCAAGAACATCTTAACGCGGAGATCGATAAAATGCTAGAGCTTGGCGTAATATCACCTAGTAAATCGCCGTGGTCTTCGCCGGTGTTATTAGTAAAAAAAAAAACGGGGGAGTTTAGATTCTGTTTCGACGGCAGAAAATTAAATTCATTAACGGTTAGGGATGCATACCCTTTGCCGCGACTTGATAGCATTCTGGATAGATTGAGAAATGCACGTTATATTTCTAGTATCGATTTAAAACATGCATTTTGGCAAATACCGCTTGAGAAATCTTCAAAAGAAAAAACAGCATTTTCGGTCTTAGGTCGCGGGTTATTTGAATTTAATACAATGCCATTTGGTCTAAATAATGCCGCTCAGACGCAGCAGAGACTTATGGATAAGATTTTTGGTCCAGAAATGGAACCGCGGGTATTTGTATATTTGGACGACATCATTGTCGTAAACAATAACTTTAACGAGCACGTTGCGACACTAAATGAAGTTTTTACGAGATTAAAAAGTGCATCACTCACCGTTAATGTGAAAAAATGTGAATTTTGTAGGAAGTCGTTGAGATACCTAGGTTATGTTATAGATGAATTTGGATTGCGTACGGACCCGGACAAAGTTGATAGTGTAGTCAATTACCCTATTCCCAGAACTACTACGGAAATAAAAAGATTTATGGGAATGTGTTCTTGGTACCGTAGATTCGTGCCTAATTTTTCAAGTGTAGTTGCGCCCATTAATGCGTTATTAAAGGGCAAAAGGAAAGGCAATCATATAATTTGGGATGAAAATGCAGCAAAGGCGTTTAATGACATAAAGAGCGCATTAATTTCTGCTCCTGTTCTTTCTGCGCCTGATTTTTCGCGCCAATTTATTGTGCAATCCGACGCGTCTAACGTGGGAGTAGGGGCGGTTTTAACGCAAATGTTGGAAGACGGGGAAGAACATGTCATCGCGTACGCAAGTCGAACACTTAGTAAGCCAGAGCGTAATTATTCTGTCACGGAACGCGAGTGTTTGGCTCTAATTTTTGCCGTTGAGAAATTTCGACCCTATATTGAGGGTACAAGATTTAGGGCAATAACAGACCACTATTCGCTGCTCTGGCTTACTAAGATGCAAGACCCCATGGGCAGACTAGCGCGATGGGCGATGAAGTTGTCCCAGTTCAACATGGACTTAGAACATAGGAAGGGAAAACTAAACACCGTGCCTGATGCCTTATCGCGTTTGCCCGTTGTAGGTGCGTTTTCATGTGATATCAAAGATGCGTGGTACGTCAAACAACTCGAGAAAGTAAGAAATAATCCCGAAAATTACCCTAGATGGCGAATCCGTGAAAACCGATTATTTAAATTTTTTTCGCGCGATAGTAAAATTCCAACTAACGCTTCTGAGTGGAAAATTGTGGTGCCGCTCGAAGGGAGAACAGATATTATTAAGTTTGCTCATGATGAGTCGATCTCTGCTCATTTTGGATATTTTAAAACTATTAAGAAAATATGTGAACAATATTATTGGCCTAAGTTAAAAGGTGATGTATTTAAATATATTCGGTCATGTAAAATTTGTGGTGCACAAAAATCACCAAATGCGTCTCGTGCCGGTTTAATGGGAAAGGAGAAACAAGTTAGTTTCCCCTTCCAAATAATTTCGTTGGATCTCGTTGGGCCCATGCCGCGTTCAACTAAGGGCAACAGATACATACTCGTGATAACTGATTGGTTTTCAAAATTCGTTTTTGTAGAACCGTTAAGAAATGCTACATGTCCCGAAATTATTAAATATTTAGAGAATCACGTTTTTTTAATGTTTGGTGTACCACAGATAATCATGGCTGATAATGGGACTCAATTCACTAGCGGTGCTTTTAAAAATTTATTGCTGCGTTATAACGTTCAGAAATTGTGGTTTAATGCAAGGTACCATCCGCAAGTAAATTTTACTGAACGCGTAAATCGCGTTATTGGGACAGCGCTTCGTTCGTATATAAATGACGCATTAAGTCATAACCGGTGGGATCAAGAAATTTATCGCATTGGTTATGCAATTCGCGCGGCGGTTCATGAAATTACCGGGTTGTCACCAAATACACTAGTTTTCGGACGTACCGTCCCTATATCAGGCGATTTTTATGGAGAATTGAAGGAAGAAGTAAACGATGAAAAATACGCAATTGAAACAAGTTCGCGGAGTGAATATGCTAAAAAACTGAATGAAATGGACGCTATATTTGAAAACGTAAAAATTCGACTAAATAAAGCTTATTCTAAAAACAAAAAGAATTACGACTTGCGCAAGCGCAATATTCAATTTGAAGAAGGGGATTTAGTCTGGAAATCTAATAAAGTTCTGTCGAGCGCTTCTGATAAGTTTTCTGCGAAATTGGCTCCCAAGTATGTACTTTGTTCCGTCAAAAAGACCTTGTCTCCTGTAGTGTATCAATTATGTGACGTAAATGGTAATGATGTTGGCAGGTGGCACATCAAGGATTTGAAACCATATTTTGGCAGTACTAAGGATTTAAATAACGTGTAGATTGATTTTCTAATAAAAATATGTTTATGTTTTGTCAAGCTGCTTTGACTTTGCCTTGTTTTATATAAAAAATCTTATGAAGATTTTTTATTTTCCGGGAGGAGGGGTAGTGTAGCATTACAAATTCAAAGAAATTACCTCTAAACTTAATATTTTAATTAATACAATTTAGGCCTGCTAGACGGGTTGTATATATTAAATATCTGCGAACCAACAGAGCGTTTTTGTCGCTTCGGCGTCCACATTCGGACGAATTGATAAAGTCGATTTTAGAAGGCACTCGCCTGAAGCGTACGTACGTGAATATATCGCTATCGTTTCGTGTTATTGTTCTGTGCCGAAGGGTTTCTTCTAAGCGAAGGTAAATCAAAATAACTTTTCTCTGTAAAATTCACCTCTTTTATAATGCTGATTTTAATCGCATAAACTAAGCGATTACAAGGGACTAATGCGCTACATATATATAATTTAGGAACCTTTAAATTTGGATTTTCTCGACACCATTCTTTTGGAATCCCGGGCGCATCCCGCTGCTAAGAACCTAGACAAAATTGGTCACCGCCACATCGCTACCGCTACGCTCCCGTTCCAGCCGTCATTACTGGGACGCTGCCGTCTTCGCCTCAGCTACCGCAAACGCTACGCTGCCGTTTTTGTCGCGGCTACCGCATCGTAACCGGAGGCTATTTGCTGCGGACGGAGCATAAGATAAGTTAACTCCACGATTTATATAACAAGATTAAGAAGCTATCGCAGTTAATCGCGTTGCGCATTTTCGGCGGACTCGCATATTTTATTTATCGCTACGTCCCAGACGTGTATTCTGGGTGGCGCCCGTTACAGTTTTTTTTTTGTAAATAATTTATTCCAATAGTTTATTGAATTATCCATTTAGTTTTTGTTATATTTCTTTTTCTCGCGTACGTTTTCGTTCAAATGAATACAATCTTAATTTTACTAGAGTGTTTATTTTTATTTGTTTATAATAAAATTAATTTAATTTGATTTTTTTTTGCTTAAGTGAACCCTTACCCGCCCCGCACTTTCAGAGCAGCCGGAAGTCACAGTAATAAAGTCATTATTTTGTGTGTCTATAGATGGCTGCTTTTTTTATAGCAGTTCTAAATTTTAAAATACTTCCCTCGACTTTTTTCCTGTAGAAGGGTGGAACAATTTTTCCTTGAATTTTTGTAGACTTACTAATTTCTCTATGTTTATTGCAAACATTTCTTAATAAATGATTCATGCACTCTATCTTTTCAACTACTTGTAATCCATATGGTTTGTTCAAAAGCATTTTTTTTGTAACACTGCTATCACTATCCAAAATCAATGTTGTATATTTTAATCAGTGTAACTCAATGCTTCTATTAAATCCTTCAGCAATTATATCAGCTTCTATAGCTGAGATGTAGATGACCAATTTTTAAAACATTTATGTGACTTTGGTGCTTCATCTGAATTAGACACTTTCATACAAATAGTGCAATATTTATTTCGAACAGCAATGAATAAAATTGTTGTTGTAGCTTGTTACGTTTCATTTTCGCTGTTAGGAATTAAAAATTATAAATCGGGTTTATATTCTCTTTATTTACAAATAAATTTAAAATAACTAAATATTACACTGACGCTGCTGTAAAGGGTCAATCGGTATTCTCGATTCTATTCACTACTATCCGGAACATTGCGTAGCGGTAATCTAAAAAGAAATACAGCAGTATTAGTTAATTAATCGGGAATAAATTTTGTAATGGGATTTTGAGGTTAGGTTCGAATGTTTATATTTGCACTTTGATTTTCTAATTAATAATTACAGTGTGATCAACAATGATTGTAGACAGGTTAAATTTCCCGCCAAAAAATGTTGGTACTATAACGGCGGTCATAGATGCATTTGATTCCGTCGTTATACTATGAATCTTACCACAGGAAAACACAAGAAATGCAGGTACTTGGAGAGTTTTATTTATAATTAACTATGTCACGTACAAAAACGAACGTTTGCACGCGTTATTCTCCAAAATTATATTTTCTTTTTTTGTGTGTCCACGGCAACCTTCCTATCTCTCCCCGCCGTCCGGATTATTCTTGTTCAGGCGACACCACATTACCCCCCACCTAGATTGAGGAGGAAAAGGAAACAGAGGAAGAGAAAGTTAAACGTTTAAAAGATTTAGAAGAATGATTTGGTCCAAAGTGTTTAAGGATTGATTTAAGAGATGTGGTGTATGGAATAGAAGAATTAGAGTGTAATTGTTTTGTAACGGAAGTAACTGAAACTTGTGGTGTATAGCCAGGTTTAAGTCGATCGATGGAAACGCAATCGTTTCTACCGTTAACATTTACCGTAAAAAATTTAGAATTTCGACTGATAATTTCGAAAGGGCCATCGTAAGAATTTTGTAACGGCCGTTTTGCGTGATCCTTCCTTATAAAAACATGAGTGCATTTTTTTAGATCGGGGTGTATGAAAGATTTGCGGTGGGTTAAGCGAGTAATTGCGGGGCTAAGCGTCTTCATCCTATCTCTCAGGCCGTCGATAAAATTTGAGCCTGAAGAAATGAATTTAGAAACAGATTTCGGAAATAAAAAATCGCCTGGTAAACATAATGTTTTACCATAGACGTATTCCGCTGCGGTGGCCGAAAGCGAGGTTTTAAAAATTGTACGCAAACCTAATAAAATTAAGAGAAGTTGGGATACCCAGTTACTCGGATCGTTACTCATTCTGATCGAGTCTTTAATTTGGCGATTGAGCCGCTCTACCAAACCGTTACATTGCGGATGGTAGGCGGTGGTGGACTTATGCGTGATACCGAAAATGTTGCAAAATTCCTTCCAAATGTTGGATTGGAATTGCCGACCACGATCAGTAATAATCGTCGATGGAATTCCAAAACGTGCAATCCAATAATTTAAAAATGCTTTGGAGACGGAATCTGCAGTAATTTCGACTAGTGGTTGGACTTCAGGCCAACGCGTAAAACGGTCGATGCAAACTAAAAGGTATCTGTAAGTGTTACAAATAGGCAAAGGGCCGATGATGTCGATGTGTATATCGGTGAAACGGTCGTCAGGGTCCGGAAAAGTAGCGATTGGTGATACAGTGTGTCGGTGAATTTTAATTTGTTGGCACTTCAAGCAAGATTTGACAAATTGTGCAATGTCTTGATTCGTCCGTGGCCACACATAGCGAGATGTCTGGTTCTGGTTCAAAGGGGAGTGTGCAGTTCTGCACTGCACTTAGGCCTCATTAGGCCTATTGTGCCACCTCCCGTAGATCACCCATCCTCAGTTTAGCCAGCCCACCTTGTATAGGTATTCTAGCATAGCTGAGGTGGGTAGATCTCTTATGTAGGCCATTGTAGGCCATCTATCACCCAATATGGATTCCCTGATTGACGATAGTGCCGGGACTTCACAAAGAAAATGCCATGCAGTCTCGTCTTCCATGCTGCAACCTCTACAAGATGGGGAGTCAACTATCCCCATCCTATAGAGGTGCCCGTTTAGTCCACAGTGACCAGTAAGGATGGCAGTTAAGCGCCTGAGATTCCTAGTTTAGCCAGCCCACCTTGTATAGGTATTCTAGCATAGCTGAGGTGGATAGATCTCTTATGTAGGCCATTGTAGGCCATCTATCACCCAATATGGATTCCCTGATTGACGATAGTGCCGGGATTTCACAAAGAAAATGCCATGCAGTCTCGTCTTCCATGCTGCAACCTCTACAAGATGGGGAGTCAACTATCCCCATCCTATAGAGGTGCCCGTTTAGTCCACAGTGACCAGTAAGGATGGCAGTTAAGCGCCTGAGATTCCTTCTAGCCAGCTGCAGGTACCGTTACGCTGATCTCTCATTGGGATACACAAGTGTTTCCTTAGAGAGCTTGCAGCCCTCGATATCATCCCAACGCATCCTGAATTTCTCCAGGGCATTGGTTTGTAACATGTTACACAGGGAGAGAGGAGCTAACCGCACTAGCGGCTCCAGTGAGAGTAGATTCATCCCAGCCGTAGCTCTTGCCAGCGCGTCAGCTCTCCCGTTCCCTGTGTCTGTATCATGCCCTTTCACTCAGCAGACTTCAATGTTGTTGTGCATTGCTGTCTGTCTGAGTTTCCCGTGGCACTCTATTTCGGTCTCTGACGAAGCATAGGCTTTCTGCAGACAGAATCGCTTGTCTGCTATCCGTTAAGATTAGTATGGCTACATTTGTCACCTTGCGGTTTATGATGTACTCAGCCGCAAGTGTTATTCCCATCAGCTCCAGTTGCGTGATGGTTCCATGAATTCCCATCGGAACCTTTGCTTGGATTTTTAGGGTTTTAGAGAAAACTCCAAGGCCCGATCCTTCTCTCCTTTTAGATTCATCTGTGTAGATCCGCTTAGTGGGTTGAACAGTAACGTTGTAGGGTGTGTTCCGTATTAGTGTTGGAACACAGCAGTCATTAACAGCCTCTAAAAGAGGTATATCTCTACAGACATTCCTCCAGATGTGTCCTCTAACTTCCCCACAGCTGTTACTGTTCCAAATCCCACTGCACTGAAGGCGAAGTATAGTCGCCATGTCCTCCTTCTCCACGTGGATATCAAGTGGTGGAAGGCATAGCATGACTTCCATCGCCATCGTCGGAGTAGTGTGCATGGCGCCTGTTACACTAAGACAGACTGTCCGCTGCACTTGCGAGAGTTGCTTCCTCGTGGTCTTCTGTTTGGTTCTGGGCCACCAAACTGAAGCTCCGTAAGTCAGCATGGGCCTTATGACAACTGTGTACAACCACAGAGTCGTGCGTGGTTTCAAACCCCAGGTTTTCCCCACTGCCCGAAGACATTGCCAGAAGGCCCTTATAGCTTTGTCTGTTTTGATGTCGATGTGCGCTTTCCATCTCAGTTTCCTGTCGAGAGTGATGCCCAGGTATTTCACCTCGTCGCTGTACTGCAACATCGTATTCAATAATTTTGGTGCTTTTTTCGACACCTTCCTTTTTTCTTGGTGAACAGGACCATCTCCGTTTTGGCAGGGTTTACCGATAGGGAGTGATCATTGCACCACCTAGAAACTATGTTTAGAGCTCTTTGCATCTGGTCGCATAGGGCGTCTTCAAACTTACCACAAACTAATATGGCAAGATCATCAGCATAGGCTGTCACAAACAAGCCTAGTGAAATTCGTCTAGTAGGTTGTCCAGAACCATGTTCCATAATAGTGGTGATAAAACACCTCCCTGAGGACAGCCTCTGTCAATTTTACAGGTTATACGTTCCCTTCCCTGTTCCACTGTGACTATACGATTGGCCAGTGCATTGCCAATCCATTCACACATTTTAGATGGTACTCCGCGCTTGCTTAGCGCGTTTCCTATCTTCGGTATGGTCGTTTTATCAAACGCACCTTCTATGTCAACAAAAACACCTAGGGTGGATTCTTTAACATCCAATGTTCTCTCGATTCTGCTCACTACACTATGCAGGGCTGAATCAGTGGACCTCCCCCGTGTGTATGCATGTTGTGTCGCCATCAGCGGCTGTCTGACTAGAGCTGATGTTCTTATGTGCCATTCACAAATCCTTTCCTGTGTTTTAAGGAGAAACGAGGAAAGTGTGATTGGTCTGTATGCCTTGGGAGCAGTATAGTCTGCTCTACCGGGCTTCGGTATGAAAACAACCCTGGCTCGTTTCCAGACCTTAGGGACATATCCCAGCGCCAAACTGGACCGAAACAGCATCATTACAAACTCAGCTAGTTCATCCCGTCCACACTGTAGCAGGGCGGGAAAGATGCCGTCGGGTCCGGGTGTTTTAAAGGCGGAAAAGCTTGCAATTGCTCTAAGGGTGTTTTCTTCATTTATCACTTCATGAGCCAGTTCCCAGTCTTCTGGTATTGCCGAAGTGATTTCAAACACATCCCTAGATTGCGTAGATAGTAGAGTGCATCTAGGGAAGTGAGTCTTAAGCAATAGTTGCAGACTTTCATGGAGGTCGTCAGTCATGGTGCCGTCCTCCTTCTTCAGGACTCCCACAGATTGATGTTGGTCCTGTGATAGTCTTCTTAAGTCTGCTAACTTCTTAAGTGCTTTCAATTCCTTCGCAGAAGGCACGCCATGACGCTCTTTGATATTGCCTTATGAGCTTTTTGTACTCTCTAAGGCGGACCTTGTAGATGGTCCAGTCGGAGGCCTCTTTGGAGCGTTGTGCTCTATTGAATGCTTTCCTGGCCTCATCTTTTACGGAGTCGAGATCTGGGCACCACCATGGGGTGGCCGTCCCTGTCTCAGGCCTCCTCTTAAGTGGGCAGGACAGTGTATATGCCCTAAGAATCTTTGCCTGCACTTCCTCCGCTAGGAGGTCTAGGCTGGCACAGTCCTTAGGGCATTGCTTCTTTATATCCTGCAAACCCTCACCAGCGAGATGTAACCAGACGTTTCATTGCACGGACGCCAGGGTGTGTAAGTCCGTGAAGAGACTGTAAAATGTTAGTTCTTAGGACTGAAGGGATATAGGGTCGTCTTTGAGCAAGAGTTATGGCTGTGTATATAGGTGTGCTACTGCCAGGCGGAGTGTATTGCTCGAGCTTAAGTGAAGTGGTGCCGTTATTCAAAAGGAATTTTAGTTCGCCGTCTTTAGATTGTAATTTCGCAAGGTTAGGTATATCTAAAGAGTTAATTTCGACTCGCGATAATGTATCAGCAACGCTGTTTTCGGTACCTGGAACGAACCTGATGTCAGTGGTGAATTGCGCGATGAGAGTGATGTGTCTGTGCTCTCGTCCTGAAAAACGATCCGAGTTCGAATTTATAGCAGAGATCAAAGGTTTATGATCTGTAAAGATGATAAATTCGCGACCTTCAAGATAATATTTGAACTTTTTAATAGCCAGCAAGCAATTCACGGCCAAAAGTACTGTATTTGCGTTCTGTTGTTGAAAAAAATTTGGAAAAGAAAGCAAGCGGTCGAAGAACGCCAGAATTATCCTTCTGCTGCAAGACCGCGCCAGCAGCGGAGTCAGATGCGTCTACCATAATGCTTAACTCCGCAACAGGATCTGGTAAACCAAGCATAGCACAGTCGGCGAGTGCAGCCTTAACTGTCGTAAATGCTAGAAGAGCGGGTTGGGACCAGACCAGTGGTTTGTTGCGTGGAGTTGTTGCAGCAAGCTGGTTGAGCGGTGCTAGGATACTCGAGCATGATTTTATGAACCGATGGTAAAAGTTCACCATGCCGAGAAAGCGTTGCAATGCTTTTTGGTCAGTGGGTTGTGGGAAGGACAAAATCGCATCGACCTTAGACTGTAGAGGTTTGATTCCCGAATCACTAATGCTGTGACCTAAAAAGTCTAATTTTGTTTCACCGAAAACACATTTGTCAGAGTTAATTTTTATTCCAAAAGAAGATAATCGCTCAAAAATTTAAAAATTTGTTGCAAGTGACGAACGTGTTCATGTTCAGTCTTGCTGAAAACGGGAATATCATCGATGTACGCGAAGCAATGGTAGTCCGCGTAATACCGAGTCCATAAACCTTTGAAACGTTTGAGCGGCGTTTCTTAAACCAAAACTCATCCTAGTGTATTCGTAAAGTCCAAAGGGTGTTGTGATTGCCGTTTTCGGAATGTCTGCAGGATGAATTGGAATTTGGTGATATGCCTTTACTAAATCGATTTTTGAAAATAACGTGCAACCACAACAATTTTACGTGAAATCGTGAAGAATAGGCAAAGGATATCGGTCTGATATGGTAACTTTATTGAGTCCACGGTAATCGCCGCATTGGCGCCAAGAGCCATCTGATTTAGCTACCAGATGTAGCGGCGTCGCCCATGGGCTGGAAGAGGGTCTCACGAACCCGAGCTGTAACAATTTATCAAACTCGTTTTTTGCAATTTGAAATTTGTGAGGTGGTAATCGTCGCGGTTTGGCAAAAACTGGTGGTCCAGATGTTTCGATGTGATGTTGCACATCATGCTTGACGGGTTTAGCTTGGTCAAAAGGGGTTGTTAGATCAGGAAATTGTTGCAATAATTTTGAATAAGGTAAATTTTGGGTAGACAAGGAACAAATTTTGAGTTTTTCTGATGGGCCGAATACATTCCTTACGAGACGTTCGGGCAATGTCAACAATGATGTTGAAATGCCGAAGGAAGTCGGCGCCCAGAATGGAGTGGTTAGCGTGTGCAAGAACGAAATTCCATGCAAGTTTTACGTCCAGACCGATGTGTACTGTTAATTTTGAAGAACCAAACGTGGGTATTAAACTACCGTTAACGGTGGTTAACGAAAATTTTGATTGGCGATGAGTGTTGGCGAAGAGTTGATCCACTGCCAAAATGCTAACCTGGGCTCCCGTATCTACTAAAAATTCTGTCCCAGAGTTAGTGTCACGCACGAAAAACAACGGGCCTGGAGAGACAGCGGAGGAATGGGCCGACATTAGCCCCGCTGTTCGTCGTTTCCCCACTGGCATGGTGGAGTGCACTTCCGTGCATCACCACGAAAATTATGATGGTACCAGCACAGTTTGTGTTGCGGGTCATCGCCTAATTGCCAGCGGTTTCTTGATGCTGACCGACTTCTGTTCTGAAATTTGTTTTTAGATTGCTTCGTCAAAGCGGTTGTTAATGAATTTAAATTTTGTGTCAGCTCAGAAATTTGGGATTGCAGTTCTAAAATTCTAGTGTTGTAAGATGTTGGATGTTCAATTGCCGAGGTGTGAGAAACGTTGGTGTTATTAATGATGGTGGGTGCCGAAATTTCTAAAATTTGATCTGCCATTTCTGCCAAGTTTGTTAATGAGGTGGTTTTTGCAGACACTAGAATTTTTTGCACGTCTGACGGTAAACGATTTAAAAAAATTTCGCGTAGGAGATTGTCGTCTATTGGCGTTGTTCCCAGCAATTGTTGCAATTTTCGTAGTGGTTGTGAAGGCGTTTGGTCGCCGAGCACTTCCGTCGACAACAATTGCTGCAAACGCTTTTTTCGGAAATGGTGGTAAGGCGGCTACGACTCGATAAAACTTGCGACTAGAATTTGTAATGCGCGAGTTCAAAAATTCCGCTTCAATCTGCACGAACCAGATTGAAGGGTCAACGCGGAAAAATGGGGGCAAATTACATCTTACGGTGCCAACGGCAGCATTTTATTGTTCTTCCATGATGTGTGATTGAAAATAGGAAAGGTAAGGAAAGTAAGCAGAGTAGTAGAGAGATTAAGGTTGAGAAAATAGTGGAAGTAGTTTCCTCGAAATACGAGGGGGGCTAGTAAATGTCACCTGTCACTTCAAAATCCAAAATCCTGGTTGGGGGTGGGTGCTGGCGGAAAATGGCAAGGTTGCAGGCTGTGTCGGCTCGGTACCCTGGTTAGGAGCGGGCGCCGCGGCCGGCGGCTGTTGACAAGGTCCGGTTTTCTGCACTTGAAACTGGGCTCCGTCGTTGATGCTCGATGCAGTCAGGAATTCGTCCGAAAAGGGGTTCTTGGCGTCGACGTCTGATGCTGGCGGGTATTCCTGTAGTCAGCTCGCCTTGTAGATCCTGAATCTTGATGATTCCCGTGGCGAAGATCGTTGTGGAAAGATCACGTCGGGGTCACCAATTTATAACGGCGGTCATAGATGCGTTTGATTCCGTCGTTATACTATGAATCTTACCACAGGAAAACACAAGAAATGCAGGTACTTGGAGTTTTATTTATAATTAACTATGTTACGTACAAAAACGAACGTTAGCACGCGTTATTCTCCAAAATTATATTTTCTTTTTTTTGTGTGTCCACGGCAACCTTCCTATCTCTCCCCGCCGTCCGGATTATTCTTGTTCAGGCGACACCACAGTACAACTGATTATATGAAAAGAAAATCCCCTAGATTGCTTTTCCATTGGCGTAGCAAACATTTTTTCCCAAAATAAATTAAATATTTAATCATAACTATATATATGTAAAATTTTTACAATTTTAATTAAATATACAAAGTAAATTGAAGTAAGTTAAGGTTTTGTGTATTTTTAATAAACGTAGAATTAGCATCCCTAATTTTATAATAAATGTTGAAAATGATGGCCTTCATTTTTTAGGCAAATGTTAACTCTACGTTTTTTATTTTGAAATACTCGTTGAAGCTCCTCCGGATTTATGTTCCTTATCTCTTCTTCAATTGCTGCTTTAAGCTCGTTTAGGGTATGCATTCGATTTTTAAAAACCATATTTTTTAAATGCCCGAATAAATAAAAATCGCACGGAGTGAGGTCTGGTGAACGTGGTGGCCATAATCCGTCGCTTACCAAGCGATCATCGTAAAATTCCCTCAAGTAATTTAATGTCGCCAACGCAGTATGAGGAGTGGCTCCATCTTGCTGAAAATAACCCATTATCTGTTCGTCATCATGCAATTGATTCAAAAATTCATCTAGAATGAGTGTTCGGTAGCGCTCCGCATTGATTATTTCGTTGAAAAATATTGGGCCAATTATCCGACGTCTCGAAATTGCTACCCAAACACCAATTTTTTGTGGATGTAAATCCGTTTCAATAAAAGTATGAGGATTTTCTGTAGCTCACGTACGATAGTTTTGGCTGTTCACATATCCTGACAAGTGAAACCACGCCTCGTCAGTAAAAAAGGTCTTGTCCAACATACCATTATCATTTAAATTCTGATGAAACCAATTGCAATAATCAATTCTTTTTTGGAAATCAAGTGGCTGAAGTTGTTCAACTACCGATACCTTATACGGGTGCAAATGCAGATTTTTTTTGCGGCTTTTATGCAACTCCCATACGATACTCCTGTAAAATTAAGAACATACCTGTTTGAGCTGAACGTTTTCTTAAAGATTTTGTTGGGCTTTGTTCAAGTCGTTGTTGAATGTCGCCAACAACCTCTTCTGCTAAGATAGGCAGTCTTCTAGCTGACTTGCCCTTACAGATACAATTCTTTCCCTCATAACGGTCAACAATGCGGGTTTTATGCGAGGAAAATGTTTTGTAAGGAATGTGGACATCGGGGAAGACTTAAATAAATTGATTCAGACACGATTGTAATGAGTAAGTCCATGTGCCATCTTCATTCATAGTTCCACTTCGATAATGAGCCTTCAGGATGAAAGCATCATGCTGTGGTGCAAACATCACGGTTAACACAAGCGAATTCTCTTAAAATCTGTAAATTTAGGATTAAACTTAAATTTTCTAACCTTAAAAACAGCAAATCACTTACCACAAAACAAAGACATACAAAGTAGTCCTGAGAAGAACTGATATCTATGAAACAGAATGAAAAATAACTTAATTCGAAGAATGAATGAACACAATGGCAAAATAAGACGCACGACGCTGCTAATGTCAAATCGAGTTACTGTTTATTAATTTTTCCTTGGCATGAACTTGGAGCGATCAAATTCCCCAGATTTGTCGGCGGGAAATTTAGCTTGTCTACAATCATTGTTGATCACCCTTTACTATGACTACTTACCTATAATATATTGAGTGATAATTGTGTTTTTGTCCGTCAAAGTGGATTTATAAACAATTCACCTGTATCACTTTGTTTTGTTGCGTCTGTCAAATCACTGTCATTATTCACTACTGAATGTATCGGTAAGATAGACAACTGTTTTAAAAGTAACATGATCGGAAATTATTAGATTCGGTATAGTGACATGTTATCTGCTTTGAAGGGAAGGGAGCATATGTTGTTACTCAAATGTATATTTAGGTCTGTAATTAATTCGATTTATTAATTGTAATTTATGATGTGGCGACATCTATGATTACTCGAACTAACTAAATCCTATAATAATCAACTTATTCTAATAGCACTACTGTTACGTATCTGTGTTATGTAATCCAGTGGCGGAGATGAAATGTGGGCAATGAATTCTTGTTTTTTTAGTTTCTAAATTTATTCTGTTCTTTTTGGTATTTTTAATGTTAATTCACGTGGTTGCCTTTTTCTTGGTATTTTCATTGAATTCATGACGTAGGAAGATTCTTCTGGTCGGACAGAGGTCATTGGATTGCAAATTGGTTTTTGGTGTTCTTTTTTTTTCACGTGAAACGTGGACGTGTGAATATCAAAATTGAACTGCGATAATTGTGTCTGAATTCATAATTCTTAATTAGTAAAATAATTAACACAGTAGTGTTTCCTCGATTGAGGGATAATTAATTTGGAAATTTTCCATGTGGAGTTGTTTGGTGGAGATTGAATTTCTCGAATTGTTTTTTTTGGTAACCACATGGTGTCGCAGTCATACGGATGTCTCAGAATTTTGGAACTTCGTGCTTCGAATTTTATCGTCGGATATTCCTTATCAAAGGGATTCGTTCATTTTCATTGGATGTCCTTTTCGTCCTGTGAGTTCGAGATCAACGCTATTCGCGGAGGTTGCATTTATCCACTGTGACGTAATATGGGAGGATACAATCGGAAAAATAAGGTCATGTTTTTTTAAATTTTTTTTTAATTTCTAAATTCATATTATCACTTTAATCATTTATTTCTAATTTCATAATCTGTCAATATTTAACGGGGAAATCAACCTTTGGGTAATTTGTTTGTTGTGAGTATATTTCTAATTTAATATTCTATTTTTGCGCTACTGAATATAACGAACAAATATATTTAAAATACTGTAGGATTTATTTGTTTTGTATCTTTGGGTAAGTTTTGTAATGGTATGACGTCATGACCACGTACCCCATAAGAACGTGAAAACTACATTTAATATTTTTTTTGCGTTAAAGAATTTAGGGATTAATATATCTTCCACCTTTATTTGTACCCCTTATGTTGATTAACTTTTTTCTTTCCCTTACTTGCTAAATATATTTTCCTTTACCATTAATTATCAATAAACCTTATTTTTCTTATTTAAAACGTATTTGATGATTTCCTTGCGACCTTCAAATTTTCTTTTCTTTTCACAGTTAGAGATTCATGGTTACTCATCACTGAGTCATCGCTATCTGTTTATCTAACCATGTGGCGCCCTTTTCTTTTGTTTTGATTTAGATAAAATAACCCCCCCCCCCTACTCTACCGACTTTAGTCGAGCCAGGTGGTGATGGTTGATTAGTGATTGTGGAAGGAAAATGGGATTGGTAAGTGTTAGTACAAAAGAGGCGTGTAGCAAGCTGCTCCAATAATTATACCAACCCCCGACAAAGCATTATAATTTGTTCTATATGATAGTTTGGACCATGCAGTGTCAGCAATAACAGTAATGCAGGGATGGCCATCATCGTTCACATCACCCTTTTCCTTTGCAATATTTGCTTCTTCTTCGCCTGCTTCTTTGATCGAATGCCACATAACATTTTCCATAATTGTACGTATATTGTTTTGAATTTTATTATATTTAAATTGTGTTATTGCTGGCATATTTAAAATACTTGTTAATATATTTAATTAAGTATATCCTGTACCTAGAGACAGTTCATAATAATTACAACCACAGAACTTTCTTAGAAAATTATCACTCATGCATTTCAATTATTAATACTATTAATGTCCCACTAGACTTATGGTTTTATAATGACCTAGTGTTTTGATAATTTACCATATAAATAATTCTTACACGTGTTATTTTTCTTATAATGCACATATGGGTCATTTAGTTAGATTAAAACAGTGATTACACTTTAGCTACGTCCATTTCATTGCCTTCATCATCAGTATTTATTGTTGTTTCAGCATTACACATTTTACATTTTATATATAAAAGTGACTTGTACCCTTGCTTCTTTTCATTTATAATACTACATCGATCTATTGATCAGTTAAATCCAGGTACATGTTGTATATTTTTGATTTGTTTCCAAAATGAGGCAATGTTCATAATCCGTCTACCAGAAACATTATACGGATCTTCTATGTTACCTCTCTCCATCAAGAATGGCATGTCCTCATCACTGGTCAGATCGATCCTCTCATTGATGTTCAAACCGTCCATTGAATTCCATCTTGAAGTGGCAGCTCTGCAGTAAATATTCTATTAAGGCGATTCTTTACAAATTTGCAGAATTAGCTCCTAATTTTGAACTTAATAATAAATAATTAAATAATTATTATATATTTAGTTTATGATATATTTATTATTAAAATAAAATAAGAGTTTCATATCTACAACTATATGGCAGAAGTAGTAGTTAGCAGTAGTGATAAGATCGTTAAATAAAAATAATCTCCCAGAGATTGTATAAAACCATAAAAAATGAATTACATAAATTAAAAACACAGCTAATAAAAACGTGAAATGTACTGACTGAATTTATAACGATAAATAGTGTAAATGTAGTGGGTCACCACAATTCATTGATGCCATACTTTTAATTTATAATTAAATTTAGTTGTCAAAAGTTTGTTTCACCAATTTTAAATAATTATAATTAATAAATTTTGTTCCTGTATACCAGAGCTGGACAGGATTCGAATCATTTAGGATTCGATTCCCGGATTCGAATCCTTTTAGAGGATTCAAAAGAGGTATTCGAATACTTTAGTGAAAACGGATTCGTGATCCGGATTCGTTACATTCTTTTAAAAGGATTCGTATTCGAATCCAGACGTAGATGATTCGAATCCTTATAAAAGGATTCGAATCCTTGTAACAGGATTCGAATCCTTATAAAAGGATTCGAATTCTTATAACAGGATTCGAATCCATATAAAAGGATTTGAATTCTTATAAAAGGATTCGAATCCTTATAAAAGGATTCGAATCCTCATACACGGATTCAAATCCTCCCAAATAATTCGAATCATCGCTATTAAGGCTGGGATTCGAATTCGATTAATTCAAATAGTAAAATATTCTAATATGAATATTTAAATCACTAAATTATTCATATTTGAATATAAATATTTAAATTTTCGAATAATTCAAATATTTGTGAATGCATATTTGGTTACTTAACCATGAAAAATTTCCAACGTTAATAGTATATTTTTAACTTCACTTGAAATCAGTGTTTTATACGCGTGGCGCATGAAGTAAAATTTCGAGTTTAGAAAAGCCCCGTGAAAATTTGTTGAGGGTCGCTGCGCGACCCTCGACAAATTTTCTAGGCGGGGCTTTTCTAAACTCGAAATTTTACTTCGTGCTTAGTCTGGGAGTGGACAACACTCGTTCTTAGAAGTTTCAAACTAAAGGATCACTCTAGATTACTAAGTTTATTGCCATTTTACAAAGGCTACAGCTCGAAGGACCAATCACGGTCTTCGGAGACCGAAGGACTACAGGGAATCGAAGTTTTTTTACAAGAAAACAACGAATATCTAAAGGTTTATAGCATGGATAGGAAAGAAAACATCTAATTTTGAAAAAATATCGAAGTTGGGTTGGTTTCCAGTGCATATTTAACTTTACTTTAAATCAGTGTTTTATACGCGTGGCGCATGAAGTAAAATTTCGAGTTTAGAAAAGCCCCGCGAAAATTTGTCTCAGGTCGCTGCGCTACCCTCGACAAATTTTCTAAGCGGGGCTTTTCTAAACTCGAAATATCACTTCATGCTTAGTCTGGGAGTGAACAACACTCGTTTGAACTTTAAATTTAACTCTTTTAAAAAATCGACGTATGTAATATAATAAATCATTCATTGAAATTATAGAAAAAGACGCAAAATTTTACCTAAAATTAACTTTTACAGTTAACTTTATAATTTGCTCGGCTCTTAATTCCTAAAAAAACCGTATTTATTTAATATTAAAGTTGTATTTAATACAATAACAAACTGTAAATAAATCGACAAAAATCTAGAAATATCGAAAATCTCGACATGTAGAAGTAGAGTTGACGGTCCACTCCCAGACTAAGCATGAAGTAAAATTTCGAGTTTAGAAAAGCCCCGCGTAGAAAATTTGTCGAGTCGCGCAGCGACCCGAGACAAATTTTCACGGGGCTTTTCTAAACTCGAAATTTTACTTCATGCGACACGCGTATAAAACACTGATTTAAAGTGAAGTTAAAAAAGCACTGAAAACCAACCCAACTTCGATATTTTTTCAAAATTAGATGTTTTCTTTCCTATCCATGCTGTAAACCTTCAGATATTCGTTGTTTTCTTGTAAAGAAACTTCGATTCCCTGTAGTCCTTCGGTTTTCGAAGACCATGCTTGGTCCTTCGAGCTGTAGCCTTTGTAAAATGGTAATAAACTTAGTAATCTAGAGTGATCCTTTAATTTGAAACTTCTAAGAACGAGTGTTGTCCACTCTCAGACTAAGCATGAAGTAAAATTTCGAGTTTAGAAAAGCCCCGCGTAGAAAATTTGTCGAGGGTCGCGTAGCGACCCGAGATACATTTTCACGGGGCTTTTCTAAACTCGAAACTTTACTTCATGCGCCACGCGTACAAAACACAGATTTAAAATGAAGTTCAATAACACATATATCATTATTAATTAAAATCATTATTTAATCAGATATTTAGTCGGTAAATGAACATTTTTGTTAATAGAAACTGATGGAATAAAATATTACTGGTTGCAAATAATAGATTCAAACTTGTTTTTAAAGGATTTGTATCCATAATTTAAAAATGAGGATTCGAATCTTTGATTCGAGTATTCGTGATTCGAATCATATTAGGTGATTCGGATTCGTGATTCGAATCCTGTTTTTGAGGATTCATCCCAGCTCTGCTGTATACATATAAACTATTAATAAATGATGTTGTTATTACTCATTGTTAATTATTTTATTTTGTAAACCTACCTTCATTCATGAAACCCTATTAAGAAAGTTACATTCCATGAAATTGAGCTATTAAATCGTAATCTTTTATATTTTATAAACACATATCAATATGTTTTTATTAATAAATTTTGGTACAACAGAGTTACCTGAATTTCTAAGAGATATTTTAAATGTTATAATAGACATGCAATTATCTTATTAAAAATACCAAAAGCATTATAATTCAATATTGTGTAATTGTACCTGTCGATCATTTCCGTTTTGTTCCTCTTCTGTAGTTTTCCCTTTCAAAGTTTTTGTTATACTATAAGGTATATAGTAACCATTATATATTTTTGTCAAAATCGTTCATAATAAGACAAATTGACAAAAATGTCTCTTAGAATGCCTATATACATGATTACTACAAAAAAACTGTATATCCTGTGGTCGCATGTAATGAAATATATATTTGATTTAAGTTAATCGAAAGAGTATTCTTACTCAAATATTATTAATAACATGTTGAACACTCACATAACACTACAATACACCCGCATTCATCTTACAGGAAGAATTAATTTCGTAGTGACAATAAATGTTCTTTCCGTGTATTTATTTGCAAATTGTGTTTAAACACTCACCTGATTTTAGCCTTTTGCACAATACGCTTGCGGCCCATTCTTTTTGAACACACCCTCACACTGTTGACCCTACAAAAAAAACACACGTGTAAAAAAAAATCTATAATACAATAATAAAAGTTGTAAAATCAACTCAGAATTGCTATTATGATAGCAATTTCGTAATAAGTTTGCTGTAAAAACAGCAGTTTAAAAAGCAAAGATTAGAAAAAGTGCAAAATATCTAAAAAGCGATGAGAACAGATCATAAAAATCTGCGAGCAGTGGCTTAGAATCGTTAAGATAACGACTTTTCCAAAGAAATCCCGCAAGTTGTTGTCACGTAAGATCGACATCTATTAAAGACACCCTGAACTAAAAAATACCCCATTTCCGCTATACAACCACTATAGTCTATTTAAAAACTAGAAGGAGTAAGTGCCAAAGCCCAATTTACACTATAAAAAGTTACCAGAAATATCACTAGATAAATTTGGCGGCAATTTTAAATAAGTTCATAATTTCTCTTTAAATAAAATCAAATATCCATTTTGTACTTCTTAATTGTGGTTAAGTATTTTCTTTTCCATCGTACGATATCGTTAGTTCAATTAAAATGTTTATACGGCATTTCGTCATTTATCTGTGAAATAAAACATAGTTACGTTATGTTCATAATATAATATGGGATTTATATACTAATGTGTCTCTATCAGAGCTGGGACGAATTATCGTAAACAGAATTCGAATCACGAATCCGAATCACCTAATATGATTCGAATCACGAATACTCGAATAAAGGATTCGTAAGAGACAAATATGATTCGAATCGAAGATTCAAATCCTGTTTTTTCGAATCACGAATACAAACCCTTTAAGAATAAATTTTATTTTATTATTTTTTTGCAGCGACCCGAGACAAATTTTCTGGGCTTTTCTAAACTCGAAATTTTACGTCATGCGCCACGCGCATAAAACAGTGATTTAACGATAAATTTAAAAACACACAAAAAAACATTTTTCATGTTATTCCTCACAAATAATTCGAATTATTTTTGACGATTGAAATCCTGTTGCAAGTATTCGAATACTTTTACAAGGATTCGAATCCTTTTATAAGGATTCGAATCACCCATATTTAGATTCGAATACGAATCCTTTTAAAAATATGTAACGAATCCGGTTCACGAATCCAGTTGAACTAAAGTATTCGAATGCCTCTTTTGAATCCTCTAAAAGGATTCTAATTCTGCCCAGGTCTGGTCTCTATCTTACTTAAAATTGATTTGTTTCATAAAACTATACAAGGTAGAACGACTGATCTTCGGCATGCCTGCATGATCGTTTACTTCTTTTAAAACTTTATTCAAAGTTGGCAGTTCATTTTTAGAGAAGAAACTATACACGGATCTCTTCAATACGTCATCAAAACTTGTAATTATGTCCTCCAAGCTGTTTAGGGCTACAAATCTTTCCGGATTTCTTATATTCGCTAATGGTACGATAGGCAGTGGAATTTACAACTCCTAAAAATTAAACATTTTATTATTTGATGCATATTTTTATGCTATTTGATATCTCACCTACTGCACCAACAAAGTCTAATACAACAGCAGTCATATTCATATGTGGATCATCTGTTATTATCTGCTTATACATATTTATTATGCACTGTTTTTCAGACAGATATAAATAACCCAAATCCAACTTCTTACGCTTTTTTTAGAGGTGAAGGTGATATTATCACGGAGCTTGTACTGGGTCCATAACCCATCACAACAATATAAACAAAACTAACTTTTAACTATGCTAAAGAAACACCGCACAAAAGGTTATTACGAAACAGACAAAATTGTAACTCAGTAACGCTTCGAATTAAGGTTATGTCAGTTGTTGCGTCTAATAATGAGGTAATTAGCATAGTGTAAAATGGGTGCGCTCTCGGCCAATCAGAGTTGTAGGTTTTGGCGCGTGAAATTTAAAACGCTCCTCCTAGTTATTAAACAGATTATAGGTAGCGTAACGCTATGCGGAAAATTGCAAAACGAGTGAAAATTTTTATTTGAGCCTTCCCAGGCCATTTCGTGAAAATCTAACTTTACAGAAATGTTCAGGGGGTAAAAATAGTTCCGGTGTGCATCGGTTTTGCAAATCGGTGAGAAGTTTTGAAGATTATTTCGTGATTAAAAATTATTGCAATTTTCATGATTTTTTTTTCAGAAAAACGATAATAGCTAGTGTTTACGCCATTAGACGGTTTGGGTTTTTTAATTACTTAGACACGTAGTATGTTTACAAAAAATATTTATTAAATATACGTGCATCAAGATAAAATGTACAAATATAAAACGAATAAAATAAATAAATAACAATGAAATAACAAAATGAATTAAACTATATAATATTGAAAACATGAAAGAATTAAGACAAAGTGAAATTAAAGTTAAGTTAAAGGTTACAAATTAAAAGAAGTGTTAAAATTACAAGTTTCACATTACAAGAGAAGGAGAACTTACTCGAACGCTGGTTGATGGAAAAGTAATACGTTTTTGGAAGGAATATCCGGGAAGGATTTAAGAAAAGGGTGGGGTTTCAAGAATCAGGTATAAAAGAGGACGTGGGAAGAAATTTCAGCGATTGAGTTGCTCAGAGATGACAATAGGGTTGTATTTTTCCAAACTGCATTATTAGAAAGTTTCCCAACAAAGCTCGAGCGGAACTAATTAAGACTGGTCCGCGAAAGCCACATTCGGGCGGACACTGTCGCTTATCCAAATTTAACACAATGAGCTTTATTGGGGTAGAGGCTAGGCGAACCTTGAAAAATGCAGTTTGGAGTAAAATACAAAGATACAAATAGAAAATACACAATTGAGAAAAGATAATAAACGAGCAGAAATTTTAAGGTCACGCACAAAGGAAATATATATACAAAAGACAAGCACAAGCACGAAAATAAGAAATGTAAAAAATTCCACGAGCGACATTTGGCGCGAACAGCTAGAATCATAAGCGATGCACACAGGTCCTAAAATGGGGTCAAGATTATGTATGAATTTTTTCGTAACTCTAGCTTTTCTGGGAAGGCTGGAATTAAAAATGACGATTTTCGTACATCAAAAAAGACCCTTAAGCTACATTTTTTGTTTGAAATATTGTTTTTCTTTCATGTGTAAATTTGTGGAAAATCGATATTTTCCTTTGTATTGCTCCCTACGGGGGTGGTTTTCGGAGGAAGCCCGGGGGTAGGAGTGGTAAACATCTTATGAGGAGTCCAATACTTGACATGTAGTACATGAGGGCTGGAGTAAGAAGTTTCAAATTAAACCGGTTTATAAAAACAGCGAATGCCTAAAAATATGCTATATAAACCGTTAATTTAATAATCATTAAATGGATGATTATCAAACAAATATATGATCTGTAAATTAACAATACATAGTCACAAATTTTTTTTTTTATATCATCAAAAGTACTCGCATTTCTCCAAATATTTAAATAATTAATTGATCAAGTTCACGTTAAATGATCAAGTTTTTTTCCTCTTCCTGTTATTAAAAATGAATCATATGTTTTCGCTGATAAGTCCTAACGTATCATTACACAAACAATAATTAATCCAATTGATTCTAAAATAAATTCTCTGAAATACACCAAATCATTTTCGTGTAAATGTACAAGCGTATGAAAATAAATATGATTATCATAATCAATTTGTTTTGTAATCATTTTAGGAGAACTTAAATATTATTAGTATAATACTCATACTAGCATTTAGCCCGATTTACCAACCGGGGAACCGAGGGCCGAATCAAGAGAAAAGTATAATAAATAGCTCGGCATAATGCCAAGAAAAATAAATGATGTTGAAGAAAAATATATGTATAATAGTAGCAAGGGGAAAGGGAGGGGGAGAGGAAATGATGCATAAGCCGAATGGTGGTGGTTGCAAGATAGATCGTTGTTGTGTAGTGGTTATGGAGTGGATGGATGTAAAGGTCCGTGAAAAGGTTGGAAGAGATGGTCGCTTCGCTCCAGCCGCTCGCTTCGCTCGCTTGCCTTGCTCGCTTCGCTCGCACACTGAGTTGGTGGTTATTCCTTAATTTCCACGAAAACAAATTGTCTCTAGCGCAATTTTTGGACCGAACATTTGTTGAAATCCCGTGAAAACGGCCATTTTCTGAATCGAAAATAATTTGCTGAGCACTGCGAGGTCAAACCATACCATCCTGCGTTTAAAATATCATTTTGGAGCATTTTAAGTAGGTCAAAAAAAATAATGAAGAAAATCATGGTTTTAGACCACCCTGTATATGCACAATAAACTTTAACATTAAAAAAAAATACTTTTAATAATCGGATCGAACTCGGAAAAGAACGGTGATTTGTCGCATTAAATTCTGCACACGATGGAATTTAAAATAATATTATACAATCGTTGGGTGGTGCCGCATTCGCCAAAAATTTATAAAAACACAAAAGCGCACGCGTGAAAAACGAAGAGGAACGTTTTTTGGTATGAATTAAAAAATATTATTTTTACCAAAAAAAAATGTCCATATGTACCCCTGTGATCGAAATTTTCAATGAGTGGGAGAGAGCGCAAAGATACAAAAACCTCATGTGTTGGAAAAATACGCACTATAAAAAATCGAAATTTTTCAGTGAAATGCGAATTGCATAATAAATATTGAAAAAAAAATCATATCTCGGTTCGATGATGAGATGAACAAACGAAACTCGCACCGATTAAAGGGTCCATAGTGGACTATAGTTTTGCAAACGTTCAACGTTCCACGATAAACAGAAACGAAGCGGTGATTTTTTGAAATGTCTCGTTGCTTGATTCGATATTTAAAAAATCACTAAAAAGTCAAAATTTCCATAGATTGGATTTTTTTACTATTGTGTGGTCGATATGGAGCAGCACTCGGCTATCGCTTCGTGCTGCTGTTGTTGGGTCGATGTAGAGCAGCACTCGGCTATCGCCTCGTGCTGCTGTTGCTAGGCCCGGTTACTGCTCGCTTCGCTCGCATACTGACCCGGTTACTGCTCGCTTCGCTTAATTGAGGTAGCTCCAGGACTTTGGTAGGCTCGCTTCGCTCGCATGCTCGTCCTGGGCGATGTATGTAGTCTGATTTCGATAGAGCTCGCTTCGCGAGAATTTAATAGAGGTAGCTTCACGACATTAGTTGGCTAGCTTCGCTCGCAAGTTTGTCCTGGGCGATGTATGTAGTCCGACTTCGATAGAGCTCGCTTCGCTCGCAAACTTGTCGGGGGTGATGTATGTAGTCTCACTTCGACACAGCTCGCTTCGCGAGAATGTAATAGAGGTAGCTCCAGGAATTTGGTAGGCTCGCTTCGCTCGCAAGCTCGTCCTGGGCGATGTATGTAGTCTGACTTCGATAGAGCTCGCTTCGCGAGAAGTTAGTGGAGGTAGCTTCACGACTTTGGTTGGCTCGCTTCGCTCGCAAGTTTGTCCTGGGCGACGAATGTAGTCTGACTTCGATGGAGCTCGCTTCGCTCGCAAGCTTGTCGGGGGTGATGCATGTAGTCTCACTTTGACACAGCTCGCTTCGCGAGAATTTAATAGTAGTAGCTCCAGGACTTTGGTAGGCTCGCTTCGCTTGCAAGCTCGTCCTGGGCGATGTATGTAGTCTGACTTCGATAGAGCTCGCTTCGCGAGAATTTAATGGAGGTAGCTTCACGACTTTGGTTGGCTCGCTTCGCTCGCAAGTTTGTCCTGGGCGATTTATGTAGTCTGACTTCGATAGAGCTCGCTTCGCTCGCAAGCTTGTCGGGGGTGATGTATGTAGTCTGACTTCGACACAACTCGCTTCGCGAGAATTTAATAGAGTTAGCTCCAGGACTTTGGTGGGCTCGCTTCGCTCGCAAGCTCGTCCTGGGCGAAGTATGTAGTCTAACTTCGATAGAGCTCGCTTCGTGAGAATTTAATGGAGGTAGTTTCACGACTTTGGTTGGCTCGCTTCGCTCGCAAGTTTGTCCTGGGCGATGTATGTAGTCTGACTTCGATAGAGCTCGCTTCGCTCGCAAGCTTGTCGGGGATGATGTATGTAGTCTGACTTCGACACAACTCGCTTCGCGAGAATTTAATAGAGGTAGCTCCAGGACTTTGGTGGGCTCGCTTCGCTCGCAAGCTCGTCCTGGGCGAAGTATGTAGTCTAACTTCGATAGAGCTCGCTTCGCGAGAATTTACTGGAAGTAGCTTCACGACTTTGGTTGGCTCGCTTCGCTCGCAAGTTTGTCCTGGGTGATGTATGTAGTCTGACTTCGATAGAGCTCGCTTCGCTCGCAAGCTTGTCGAGGGTGATATATGTAGTCTGACTTCGACACAACTCGCTTCGCGAGAATTTATTAGAGGTAGCTCCAGGACTTTGGTGGGCTCACTTCGCTCGCAAGCTCGTCCTGGGCGAAGTATGTAGTCTAACTTCGATAGAGCTCGCTTCGCGAGAATTTAATGGAGGTAGCTTCACGACTTTGGTTGGCTCGCTTCGCTCGCAAGTTTGTCCTGGGCAATGTATGTAGTCTGACTTCGATAGAGCTCGCTTCGCTCGCAAGCTTGTCGGGGGTGATGTATGTAGTCTGATTTCGACACAACTCGCTTCGCGAGAATTTAATAGAGGTAGCTCCAAGACTTTGGTAGGCTAGCTTCGCTCGCAAGCTCGTCCTGGGCGAAGTATGTAGTCTAACTTCGATAGAGCTCGCTTCGCGAGAATTAAATGGAGGTAGCTTCACGACTTTGGTTGGCTCGCTTCGCTAGCAAGTTTGTCCTGGGCGATGTATGTAGTCTGACTTCGATAGAGCTCGCTTCGCTCGCAAGCTTGTCGGGGGTGATGTATGTAGTCTGACTTCGACACAACTCGCTTCGCGAGAATTTAATAGAGGTACCTCCAGGACTTTCGTAGGCTCGCTTCGCTCGCAAGCTCGTCCTGGGCGAAGTATGTAGTCCAACTTCGATAGAGCTCGCTTCGCGAGAATTTAATGGAGGTAGCTTCACGACTTTGGTTGGCTCGCTTCGCTCGCAAGTTTGTCCTGGGCGATGTATGTAGTCTGACTTCGATAGAGCTCGCTTCGCTCGCAAGCTTGTCGGGGGTGATGTATGTAGTCTGACTTCGACACAACTCGCTTCGCGAGAATTTAATAGAGGTAGCTTCAGGACTTTGGTGGGCTCGCTTCGCTCGGAGGCTCGTCCTGGGCGAAGTATGTAGTCTAACTTCGATAGAGCTCGCTTCGCGAGAATTTAATGGAGGTAGCTTCACGACTTTGGTTGGCTCGCTTCGCTCGCAAGTTTGTCCTGGGCGATGTATGTAGGCTGACTTCGATAGAGCTCGCTTCGCTCGCAAGCTTGTCGGGGGTGATGTATGTAATCTGACTTCGACACAACTCGCTTTGCGAGAATTTAATAGAGGTAGCTCCAGGATTTTGGTAGGCTCGCTTCGCTCGCAAGCTCGTCCTGGGCGATGTATGTAGTCTAACTTTGATAGAGCTTGCTTCGCGAGAATTTAATGAAGGTAGCTTCACGACTTTGGTTGGCTCGCTTCGCTCGCAAGTCTGTCCTGGGCGATGTATGTAGTCTGACTTCGATAGAGCTCGCTTCGCTCGCAAGCTTGTCGGGGGTGATGTATGTAGTCTGACTTCGACACGGCTCGCTTCGCGAGAATTTAATAGAGATAGCTTCACGTCTTTGGTTGGCTAGCTTCGCTCGCAAGTTTGTCTTGGGCGATGTATGTAGTCTGACTTCGATAAAGCTCGCTTCGCTCGCAAGCTTGTCGGGGGTGATGTATGTAGTCTGACTTTGGATAAAAGGGTTGGATTTTTACGCCGAATAGCCTCGCGCACTCGCGACGGCCTGTTATCTGCCCTGTAAAAATTTCAAATCGCTAAAATGAATATTTCGATATTTTATGCCCCGGTTATAGGGTGACCTTTTTTTCAAAAAAAAAAAATTTTTAAATCCAAAGGTTTTTTTGATTTTTTTCTTCTTATCGGTTGCGGATAATTAGTGGAAATGCAAATGTGAAATCTAAATTTCTCTATCTAAATTTTTCGACCAAAAAAAAAGAAAATCAAAATTTCTAATTTTTTTTCGAAATAGAAAACGATTTTTGATTTTAAATCCGAATAGCCTTGTGCACTCAGGACGATCGGTTCTCTGTCCATTCAAAATTTCAGATTGCTAACTTGAAAATTACTATGGTTTATGCCCCGGTGATTTTCATGTTTTTTGAGATGAAAAAAAAAATTCAATTGGGTCAAAAAATTAGATTTTTGATTTTGTATTTTTCCCAGGAGCCGATAAGTGGTCTAAATCCAAATCTGAAATCCAAATTTCTCTATCGCAATTCGCAAAGATCCACTAAATTCAAAATTTCAAAAATTTTTTTAAAATAGAAAACGATTTTGGATTTTAACGCCGTATAGCCTATCGGAATTTCGCGGTTCGGTTCTATGCCCAGTAAAAATTTCAGATCGCTAAAATGAAAACTACTATGGCTCATGCCCCGCGTGTTTTTCGTGTTCCATCAATACAATCTGTTCCATAAGGGTACATAATTTTTTTTTGTTGTTTTCATAGTTTTGTTTTATCTTGCCGGTTGCGGATAAATATTCGAAATCGAACTGTGGAAACAAAATTTGTCGATGGCAATTTTTTGACCGAAAAAGTGCTGACAGCCGGTGAAGGCGGCCATTAAAAAAAAATGGTCCCAACATCATCACCAAGTATAATCCTATCATCCTGTGGTAAAACAAAAAAATTTGGATGAAAAAAAAATAATGAATAAAATCAGGATTTCGACACCCGGTATTTATCCGTTTAAACTTTTGATAAAAAAAAAAAAAATACTTTTCGTGGATGAAAAAAATGCCCGATAGATGGGTTGTGTTTCTAATGTAATTGTGAACCCGGCGCACCCAAAATTTTGAGAATCAATTTATTTTTTTTGAAAATCTTTAAAAATCGATATCTTTTTTAATCGGGCGATTTGAGCGCTCGGATGTGTCGCGTTGGAAAGGCCAGGTCAAATCCCATCGAAATGATGCTATGCGCGACCCCGAAAAGTGCCATGTGAAGCAAGACCAGCGTATAAAGTATTGAGGTTAGTGAGTTTTTGCCTGACGTTTAAAAAGTCAGAATTTCAAAAAATGTTAAAAAATAGAAAAAAGGGTCGTATCAAGAGGGGAATTGGTGGGCCGTGCGAGGGGCGACGGAATCTGTGCTCAGTTCGAATTATAGGTGGATGTAATGAATTTTTCGATTTTTTAAGGCCTCTCGAAAATTTTCTCCCATAAGAGCAATGTAATAGTGGTTGCCAAGGCGACGGAATCGCAGCCTTCTCGGATCCCCGCCGCATTAACGTTTTTATTAAGGGAGAAGATGAACTGTCATTATAGTCCAAATGTCGGCTGGCGCAATTTATGTAAACTATTATTATAGACCAAACGCCGTCGACTTGTGTCAAGTTGACACGAAGGAGTAAATGTGCGGCTAGGACCGACTAATTTCAAGCTGAGACGATACACTAATGATAGTCAACCTAAAGATTTACAGTCATAAAGTCACAATAGTATGAATCAGAGCTGCGACGAATCCTCGTAAAAAGGATTCGAATCACGAATCCGAATCACCTAATATGATTCGAATCGCGAATACTCGAATAAAGGATTCGTTAGAGATAAATATGATTCGAATCAAAGATTCGAACCCTGTTTTTTCGAATCACGAATACAAATCGTTTAAGAATAAATTTGATTTTATTATTTTATTATCGTTGATAACAGACTAAATTTCTGTGTTACTCTGATTAAAGACACACAAAGTTTTTGAACTACACTTCAAATCAATGGTTTATACGCGTGGCGCATGAAGTAAAATTTCGAGTTTAGAAAAGCCCCATGAAAATTTTCTACGCGGGGCTTTTCTAAACTCGAAATTTTACTTCATGCTTAGTCTGGGAGTGGAAGACACTCGTTACTTTAAAATATGTCACAACTGTTAAAGTATGTATCGTCGCATGCCTGTTTTCAGGGGTGATATGTAAGCAAATTATGGGTCCTAGGAGTTGCCAAATAAGTGAGTTACTCAACTGTTTCCAAGGCACTCTTTGAAAAACAAAAAGATTAAAATTTTATATATAAAATGTACAATAAACTATAAATGTGATACATCATTGAATTCAGTAAAAAATATTGTTCCAAAAAATATCAAAATCCATCTAAAATCCTATAAGAAAAACAAAAGTTAGCTATGGTCCCTAGGTAAAAAATAATAATAATCTTTATTACCCAACAGGCAAAAACCCAATTACAGAGTAACAACTATAAACTAAAATAATCATTCGAATAAAAATGTTTAAATATATATATATATATATATATATATATATATATATATATATATATAATAAAAGCCGACACAGAGGGGCTCAGCACTATATACTCATACCTAATAGATATGACACGGTCCGAGCCGGTGGCACCGTTATCCTTCAGCCTTTCAGGTTAAAAACAAATTTATCAGTTTAGATTCCATCAACATTCACGCACACATTACAGTGAAACCTCCCTGATTTTTCTAGTTGCTTCTGACAATACATGGTCAATACGTTTTATATTAAAAAAAATCCTCAAACAGGCACTTGAGGTAGATCATAACCTATACAACCAAGGTTATAATTAATGGTAAGATGGTGCGGCCAGAGGGAGACCGGGAAGGGCGGGTTAGCGTAATTTTGCATATGTTTTCTCTAGCAGATTGCTGCTCGTAATTTTTTCATTTAGGTCTATTTTTAGTTGAATTTTGTTAACGTTAATACTTTCTCCTTCACAACTTTTCTGATCAAGCGATAACGAGCACGATCGTACAGATTAAATCTACGTCATGTGTACCCTATACGAAATAATAGTCAGATACTTATTAATGAACAAATAAACAGAGCATACGGCGGGTAGAGCGCAAGCGGCGCGCTTTTCGAATTCTTCGAATTTGAAAAGCCCGCGGGTCGGGCGCCCCGTAAGTAACGAAGTTAGCAGCCCTGGCCTCGCGTGCCTTCCTCTCTCGGTGACAGAGTGAGAAGGAGACAGGCGGGACCTGTTGCTCCGGCATCCGCCATTGTGTTTATTTCCGCACTCGGTTTCATAAAAACACTGCACCACTTCACGATGCAATAATTTTAAACAATACTCAGTGTAACAAACAATGCTCCGTTTTTAATCAATTTTAATCAGTGACGTGTTTTTAAGGTGTTAGTGCAACAGTAATATGTTTTTCAACTTCAACGCCAACTTAACCTCACATCAGCCTTCAGCACACGTGCCACGCAAATAAACAACCGTTGTAATAATAATGCATAGTAAATACCGTCGGTGCAATGACACCAGTTTAGTTCAAAATTCTCAAATGTAAGCAATTAATATCACACATACAGTCAGATCATGTATCAAAGCCAAACTCATTATTTTGTTATAGTGTAACCCTGAGAAAGGGACAAAGTGAGTCCCGAAAGCTTGGTAAACAATAAAGTAGATTACAATAGCAACTTCTGCCTCCTTTTTTTGGTCGAATGCCCTGTTAGGATCCGTCTCCGTTAGGATCCGTCTCCGAACGTATATATATATATATATATATATATATATATATAAGGAAATGTATATATAACTTACAAGATAAATAAATTAAATTAAATTAAGTGTAAAAAAAAAAACAATAATACAGTAGGTAGTCAATCGCCGTTAACCTTAAATGTTAAATTCCACACTAGAAATTAATGCCTTGAATTCTCTCAGACTACAGTTAAATATGTCACAATCAAGATTATTGTGACATGCGCAGATACGACGCAATGGGGAGAATTCAAGGACGTTAGACCGCGCAGTGTTAATATGGAAGCACATATAATGTCGATTAGATAATCTAGGGATATTAAAGTTAATTTTAAATAAAAGGTCTGGACAATCAATCATGCTGTGAAGGATTTTAAATAAAAATAATTGACACAGAATATTTCTCCGTGATTGTAGCGAGACCGCATCAAACTCATTTAAAAGCAAGTTGTGGCTGAAACCCTGCGGAGGATAGTTTCCATGCCTTTTATACCACAGGTACTTGAAGAATTTACGTAAGAGATTGATTATGTGTGTGATATATCGGATTCCAGATGATCGAACCGTATTCAAGTACAGAACGTACATACGAATTGTATAGAACTTTTAGTGCTGCTCCATTTTTGAAAGAACTAGTGTTACGAATAATAAACCCAAGAGTTCTGTTGGCTTTACATATGATTGTATTGTAGTGAGTTTTGAAATTGAAGTGAGCATCAAAGGTAATACCAAGGTCTTTAAAAGTTGAGAGTCTTTCCAAAGGTTGATTTCCAATGGAATATCTGAATAACATTGGATTACCTTTACGCGAATAAGTAACTACTTTACATTTAGCAATGTTTAGAGTTAAATGATTATCACAGCACCATGCAGCAATTGTATCAAGCATATTTTGTAAATTTAGACAGGAAGATTGTGTTTTAATATTAGAAAATATTTTAAGATCATCTGCAAATAATAAATGGTTACAATCTAGTAAAACACTACGGTCATTAACAAAGAGAAGGAATAATAATCGCCCCAAATTGGATCCCTGGGGTACACCCGAACGAGCAACAAACGCTTTAGATGAGAAACCATTGATTAAGACATATAGATGGCGGTCAGATAGATAAGATTTGAATAAGTTAATTAGGTTGACATGAAATCCGTAATTTCCAAGTTTATGTAGGAGTGTAGTATGATCGACACGGTCGAATGCCTTAGCAAGATCCGTATATATACAGTCAACCTGACCCTTACGATCGAGCTCACTGCAGATATATTCACTATAGCAACACAAATTGGTCGTCGTAGATTTACCTTCCATAAAGCCATGCTGATTTGTAGAAATATAATTTTTAACCTTTGGATAAATGTAATTGTAAATGACTATTTCAAATACTTTTGCGAAATTTGACAGACTTAAGTATTGGACATATTTTTGATTCTTTCCAAACTGACGGAAATATCGATGATTTAAGAATTAGGTTAAATATTGTGGTTTTATTAAGAGAAAAGTAGCATCTTTTATTAAAAAAACTTGGAATTCCATCTGCGCCGCAGGACATTGTATTATTCAAGCGATATATGGCCTGATGAATAACATCGGAATTAATTGCGATATGTGAATAACAGGGAAATTATTGTGCGTATCGGGAAGCGTATTAATTTGTGAAGCACTAGCATATACGTTATTGAAAAAATCAGCAAAAGCGTTTACAATAGGAACAGGCGAATCTAGTGTGAAACCATTGTGTTGCATGACACTAGGAATACGAGTAGTGCGTTTTTTTGAATTAATAAATGACCAGAATTGCTTCGGATTAGTTGAAATGTTGGAGGATATGTTATTAATATAATCCCTATAAGCTGTAGTTATATGGCGTTTGCTTTGAGACCTAGCTGCTCGAAACTGCTCTAATGAGTTTGGACTTTTAGTGCGTAAGTATAGTTTACGTTTAATGTTTTTTACTTTAATACTATGAATAACGTCAGCAGGGAAATTGACTTTTGTATTGTTTGTGTGAAGGGAAATATTTATCTAAACAAGAATACAAAGTGGTATAAAAAGCATCAACAACATCCTCCAAATTCACCTCCGAGTTAACTTGTGACCAATCGCAACGACTTAGTTCCGAATAGAGTTTGACTAGGTTGCATTTTTTAAAATTATAATTTCTATTGTTAGATGAGTTTGATAAAAAAAAAAACTAGCAGGTTGGGAATACACTAATTCAAAACTGAAGAGTAAAACTGGGTAGTAATAATCTTGCTTGATGAAGGAATTATAGCCTTCTATAAAGGAACAATTTAAATTTGTAAATATGAGATCTAATATTTTGTTGTAACTATTTAATGTGGAATTAACTTGTTAAAGGTTTAGATATGACGTGAAGTTACGAGTTGCATTGCATAAGAGGTTATTCGCATTGTTACAGTCGTTTACATAACTAGGAATATTAAAGTCTCCCATAATTAATATTATCTGCGTGATTGCATATGTTACAAATATGTTCAAAAAACGATGTTATAGTTATCTTTAAAAAATATGTTACTAGATTTATTGTTAAAAAGTGCCTAAAATGTCAAAGTTGTAAATATCTAGATTCAATAATTTTTGAATAAAAAAATTAAAACGAATTTTCAAAAATTCGTTTCTTGACAATATCTCATTAAGGAAATTTCAAACTTGTTTTTGGGTTATTATTGGGCCCTAAATTATGCAACTTTGCCCCAATTTACCCAACTCTCTATCTCTTTAAATAACCGAGATCCCCATACATTCTGTTGAAATACGGACACCCAGTATAATAATAATAATAATATAAAATTTATTGTATTGTTATTTCCTAAATATTTTAATTAAATAAATATTTTACATTGTTTACCGTATATTTACCAATATATTAAAAATCAATACTTATTTCAGTAATTCAATATTAATTATTCCACCAAATGTGTAAAAGTCTTGCGTTAAAAATCGCCTGAAATCAGATGTTTTTTTATTAAACGAATTTCACTATGGCTTTCGACGTCTAAGTCAAAAAATGTTTGAAACAAAGGTTGTAGCCAACGAAAAAATATACCTCTTTTACCTAAACATGTTTCACCTTTCGACGTTTAAATTAAAAAAATGTTTCAAACAAAAGTTGTAGCCAACGAAAAAATAAACTACTTTTACCTAAACACTTTTCACCTCAGCTCTTTTGTTTTTGTTTAATAAACCGAGAAAGATGTTTTTGAAAATGAATACACAACTTTATGACAACTTTATGATAATTCGAAAATTTACGAACGAGTGTCTCCACTCCCAGACTCAGCATGAAATAAAATTTCGAGTTTAGAAAAGCCCCGCGTAGAAAATTTGTCGAGGGTCGCGCAGCGGGGCTTTTCTAAACTCGAAATTATACGTCATGCGCCACGCGTATTAAACAGTGATTTAACGAGAAATTTAAAAACACACAAAACAAATTTTTCATGTTAATCCTTACTATTATTAATTCGAATTATTTTTGACGATTCGAATCTTTTTGTAACTATTCGAATCCTTTTATAAATATTCGAATCCTTTAATGAGGATTCGAATCCTTTTATGAGGATTCGAATACTCTTACGATAATTCGAATCCTTTTATGAGGATTTGAATCCTTTTATAAGGATTCGAATCAACAGCATTTGGATTTTCTAAACTCGAAATTTTACGTCATGCGCCACGCGTATTAAACAGTGATTTAACGAGAAATTTAAAAACACACAAAACAAATTTTTCATGTTAATCCTTACGATTAATTCGAATTATTTTTGACGATTCGAATCTTTTTGTAACTATTCGAATCCTTTTATAAATATTCGAATCCTTTAATGAGGATTCGAATCCTTTTATGAGGATTCGAATCCATTTATAAGGATTCGAATCACCAGCATTTGGATTCTAATACGAATCCTTTTAAAAAAGTGTAACGAATCCGGATCACGAATCCAGTTTAACTAAAGTATTCAAATACCTCTTCTGAATCCTCTAAAAGGATTCGAATCCTGAATGATTCGAATCCTGCCCAGCTCTGGTATGAATACTGTCGATATAGGGATTTAGAGACGAAATCCTATTAAGTTTAAAGACAAAATTATATAAAGTTGAAGGACAAGTGAACTAAGTGACTTATAGTCAAAATATAGTCGGTTTCTACAGGGTGTCTACGCTAAGCCGTTCGTTAAAAGTTTATGGGGTTGCCGTTGCACCAAAAATTTGAAAAAAATTCTTGTTATACGGTTGAATCAGTTCTCCTCATGTGAAATATTTTCAACTTTATATCACTTTCGGTTCCACCGGAAGTAGCACCAAATTTGTTATTTTAAATGGAACACCCTATATTTTAATACTTTTTTACATTATAACAAACTTGGTGCTACTTCCGGTGGAACCGGAAGTGATATAAAGGTGAAAATATTTCACATGAGGAGAACTGATTCAACCATATGACAAGGATTTTTTTCAAATTTTTAGTGCAACGGCAACCCCATAAACTTTTAACGAACGGTTTAGCGTAGACATCCTGTATATTATTCATTATTATGAACGTACCTGTGGCATAAAAAAGAAATCCGAAATCTAAAGATCAATAGAAAATAAACTAACTTTATTTATCATTTTTGGTGTGACATACTGAATTTAAAAATATTGTGAGCACGATAGTTCAACATTCGAATATAGATATCAGTATTGTAAACTCATCTATTCAACGTCTTTTGAAAATATCATGAATCCGGATTCAAATCTTTTTTAATAATCGCAATGGAAATCGTTAAAGAATTGAAAGTTACACCTAAATTTAAGAATTAAAAAATTGAAAATTTAGGTTAAATTTCACTTTATAATTTTACATTTTTGTTGATTTGGTAAATATTTTTACATTTTTGTCGATATATCCCAATTTTCACAGTTCTGAAGTTTTTGTAAAATTTTAAGTTGTGTGTTGGTTTTAACAATTTTATTTAAAATAGTAATAATTGTATAAAATTTGTAATTATTGTTAAATATTGACTTTCACATATTCCATAGAAGCATTTGTAAAATAATTGATCATGTGATTAAACCTCAGGCGAAGTATATTTGATTTTCACTTTAAATCAATATATTATACGCGTGGCGCATGAGCTCGAAATTTTACTTCATGCTTAATCTGGGATTGGAAACACTGGCTAGAGGCTTTACATTGAAAGTTGAAAAAAAAGTGTTTATCAATCATTTTCCACAAATTTGCACATGGAAAACAAAAATATTTCAAAGAAAAAATGTAGCTGAGAGGATTTTGAACAAAAAAGTTGCTTAGCACTTTTTTTGTGAAATGAACCGTTCTCTTAAAATAACGATTCAAGTAGCCGCCATTTTAAATTTTAGTTGCGCGAGCGAAGTGACTTAGTTGAGCAAATATATAACAAGTCGACGATAGAAATTCGATAACATTTGATCGCAGTGTCCTACTGGAAAAAATAAAATTTATTTTAAAAGGTAACGGTTCAGCTTTCTTGAATAATAATTACATGTTACTATAGATGAAGTCAGATTCTGCAAATCTGTTAATTATATTAATACTGCGAGGTTATGGCAGTCTTTCCACATCTTAATAATATGTATCAGTCCCATTGAAAAATCCATAAGGAATGTTAATTCTCACAATATAGATTTCAATACATATACCATAAACATTCGATTTCTAAACCTATTATATTCTCGCCCTTACATACGTTGTCAATACTGCTAATATTTTGACAGTGTTTTGACTTACGTTTTGATTTTTTACTCATTTTTGACATCACTTTTCGACCCTATTAATGATGGAATTTGTACGGTCAAGTATATTGCATTCCGCTTATTATACTTTCTGCAACTTTGTAATCAAAAGAAAATGTTAATCTTATTATTTCTTTCTAATACAGCCTGTTTCTTGTCAGAGCTGGGACGAATCCTCGAAAACAGGATTCGAATCACGAATCCGAATCATCTAATATGATTCGAATCACGAATACTCGAATAAAGGATTCGTAAGTGAAAAATATGATTCGAATCAAAGATTCCAATCCTCATTTTTGAATCACGGATACAAAACCTTTAAAAATAAATTTGAATTTATTATTTGCAACCAGTAATATTTTATTCCATCAGTTTCTATTAATAAAAACGTTCATTTACCGACTAAATTTCTGATTATATAATGATTTTAATTAATGATGATATATGTGTTATTGAACTTCATTTTAAATCTGTGTTTTATACGCGTGGCGCATGAAGTAAAATTTCGAGTTTAGAAAAGCCCCGTGAAAATTTGTCTCGGGTCGCTGCGTAACCCTCGACAAATTTTCTACGCGGGGCTTTTCTAAACTCGAAATTTTACTTCATGCTTAGTCTGGGAGTGGACCGTCAAGATTTTCTACATGTCGAGACTTTCGATATTTCTAAATTTATGTTGATTTATTCACAGTTTGTTTTTGTATTACATGCAACTTTAATATTAAATAAAAACGGTTTTTTTAGGAATAGAATATTCACCCATTAAGAGCCGAGCAAATTATAAAGTTAACTCTAAAAGTTAATTTTAGGTAAAATTTTACATCTTTTTCTATAATTTCAATAAATGATTTATTATATTACATACGTCGATTTTTTAAAAGAGTTAAATTTAAAATTCAAACGAGTGTTGTCCTCTCCCATACTAAGCATGAAGGAAAATTTCGAGTTTAGAAAAGCCCCGCGTAGAAAATTTGTCTTGGGTCGCGCAGCGACCCGAGACAAATTTTCACGGGGCTTTTCTAAACTCGAAATTTTACTTCATGCGCCACGCGTATAAAACACTGATTTCAAGTGAAGTTAAAAATATACTATTAACGTTGGATATTTTTCATGGTGAAGTAACCAAATATGCATTCACAAATATTTGAATTATTCGAAAATTTAAATATTTATATTCAAATATGAATAATTTAGTGATTTAAATATTCATATTAGAATATTTAACTATCTGAATTAATCGAATTCGAATCCTAGCATTAGTAGCGACGATTCGCATTATTTAGGAGGATTTGAATTTGTGTATGAGGATTCGAATCCTTTTATAAGGATTCGATTCCTTTTATAAGGATTCGAATCCTTTTATAAGAATTCGAATCCTTCTATAAGAATTCGAATCCTTTTATAAGAATTCGAATCCTTTTATAAGAATTCGAATCCTTTTATAAGGATTCGAATCATCTACGTCTGGATTCGAATACGAATCCTTTTAAAAAAATGTAACGAATCCGGATCACGAATCCGTTTTCACTAAAGTATTCGAATACCTCTTTTGAATCCTCTAAAAGGATTCGAATCCGGGAATCGAATCCTGAATGATACGAATCCTGCCCAGCTCTGTTTCTTGTTTATAATTATCTTTATACATTATGGTTTATTTACGGAACAAACGTGGGTCACTTGAAATTACCCAATGGGTCACTTGCTGACCCGCGGGTCTAAGGTTGCCGACGCGTGATTTAAATCAATGGTTTTTAACCCTACCACTACTAATACTCTGGGGAGTATGTTTCTCCTACGTGTATTTACTGACATATAACAAATAATGAAACCACAAAATAATTAACAGTACGTTTAAGGCACTCTTTATGAAACGCTTTAGTATTACTTCTAATAACCATTTTTCTATTGTCTCTAACACTCAAACAAAATCGAGATCCGTCACTATAACATTAGAAAATTGAACAAAGTTCAATTTTGTAATGTTCGCAATGCCTTTTTTTTAGCCCAATCTAATCGCACCTTTCTTTGTTTTTCTATTATGAGTGGCTTTTCTTTTGTGTATTATTAAGAATATTTTAATAATATTAAATAATAATGAAGCTCTTTTTTTAGCATACCTTATGGAAATGTGAATCTGATTTGTGTATCCATCGCCTACATGTTCCTCTTGACAGATTTGCATTTGTTTGCTCATTCCATCTTGTCATTATTTCTCTTAAAGCACATTAAAGTATCCCTATGTCCAAATTTACAAGTTTTTACTACCTTGTTATGATTTCTTAGCGTAAATTTTTGTAGCCAGCCAGAATATTTTTCTCGCTGCGCGACCCTCGACAAATGTTCTGGGCTTTTCTAAACTCGAAATTTTACATCATGCGCCACGCATATAAAACACTGATTCTAAGTGAGGTGCAGAGATACATAATATTCACAATATTTTAGTGTTTTATACGCGTGGCGCATGAAGAAAAATTTCGTGTTTAGAAAAGCCCAAAAAATTTGTCTCGGATTCGGGTTCTGGCTGGCTATAAACATTTACGCCAAGAAATTGAAACGAGGTAGTGAAAACTTGTAAATCTGGACATAGGGACACTTTAATGTACTTTAAGAGAAATAATGACAAGATGGAATGAGACCTAAGACAAATTTTTTGGGCTTTTCTAAACACGAAATTTTACTTCCTGCGCCACGCGTATAGAACACTAAAATATTGTGAATTTTATGTATATTTGCACCTCACTTGGATGAGTGTATTATATGGCGCGTGAAGTAAAATTTCGAGTTTAGAAAAGCCCAAAAAATTTGTCTCAGTTCTCATTCCATCTTGTCATTATTATTATAGAAAAGAACAGAAAATTTGTCGAGGATCGCGCAGCGACCCTAGACAAATTTTCACGAGGCTTTTCTAAACTCGAAATTTTACTTCATGCTTAGTCTGGGAGTGGAAAACACTCATTTAAAGCTTCAAATTGACCTCTTTAAAAAAAAAAACAACGAATAACTAAAGATTTAAAGAAAATAAGCTGAATTTGGAATACGTAACACATGGATCAATAAGTCCCGGGACTAACAATGAAAACAACATTTTTTTTGCAAAATTTTTTTTATTCATCTACATAATCACCTTTTAGGGTGATACAATCGTTCCACCGCTTTTCCAATTTTTCAATACCATGTTTAAAAAAATTAATATCTTTCGCTTCAAAATAAGCTTCTGTTTTAGCGATGACCTCCTCATTTGAGCCAAATCTTTTTCCCTGGAGCATTTTTTTAAGGTCAGCAAAAAGCCAGTAGTCACTGGGGGCTAAATCTGGCGAGTATGGGGGGTGGGGAAGCAGATCAAAGCCCAATTCGTCCAATTTTGCCATTGTTTTCATTGACTTGTGGCAGGGTGCATTGTCTTGGTGAAAAAGGATTTTTTTTCTCTGCATGTGCGGTCGTTTTTTTGCTATTTCCTTCTTCAAACGCACCAGCAAGTCAATATAATAGTCGCTGTTGATCGATTTACCTTTTTCGAGGTAATCAATAAAAATCACGCCATGCGTATCCCAAAAAACTGACGCCATGACTTTTCCAGCTGACTGCTGCGTTTTCGCACGCTTCGGACGGCTTTCGTCAGCTGTACGCCACTCAGATGACTGCCGCTTCGACTCTGGAGTGTAGTGATGTATCCATGTTTCGTCCATGGTCACGTAACGACGCAAGAAATCTTTTTTGTTACGAGTCAATAGCGATAAACAGCTTTCTGAATCATCGACTCGTTGCTGTTTTTGTTCCATCGAAAGCAATCGCGGCACCCACTTGGAAAAAACCTTTTTCATGCTCAATTTTTGATGAACGATAGCAAATACACTTCCATATGATATCTGTGTCATCTCAGCAATCTCACGGAGCTTCACTTTACGGTCTTTCATGATAATTTTTGTCACTTCACTCACATTTTCCGGTGTAGAGGCTTCCACAGGTCTACCCGAGCGTTCCGCGTCATTTGTGTCGGTACGACCACGTTTAAACTCGGTAAACCACCGACAAATCGTTGTTTTTGATGGAGAAGATTCCGGGTAACATTTTTCAATCCATTGTTTCGCTTGCACGGTGTTTTTACCCATTAAAAAACAATGTTTTATTAGAACACGAAACTCGGTTTTTTCCATTTTTTAAACTGACTACAAAATGACTTTACTATAACCTCGATAACTCAGCTGTTTCTGGTCCGATCGACTTAAAATTTTGACACGTTTCAAGCAAAGGTTAGTACTCTAGAAAGGCGTGGTTACTGGTTTACTACGAGCGCCATCTCTGGGTTAGTCCCGGGACTTATTGATCCATGTGCTATACTTTAAAGAAAAACTCCCTGTACATCAAAGAAATGTCATTTTGTTGTACGGTAAGCAATCAGCTGTTCAGCTGTCAGCACGTAATGTACTTGTCAAAGCTATTACGTGCATGTGTAGGTAATGTCAATCATACGCGTCAAGATGACAGTGTGGTATGATGCAGTTACTAGATAGGGCAGGGCGTAGGTAATAATATATTACGTCACGGGAGTGGTATGCAGCATATTACATATGAGCGGATATGTTGCGCACGAGCCGCGAGTATGTAATTGCGATACCACTCGAGAAGCATATGATACTTTACCTACGCCCTAACAAAATAAACAATGAGCATGAGAGAACAACTTATTTATCCAATAATTTTTGATAAAAACTAAATGACTACTTGATCAATATATATCAAAGAAATGTCATTTGGTTGTGCTGTAATCAATCAGCTGTTCAGCTGTCAGCATGTAATATACTTGTCAAAGCAGTGTGGTATGATGCCTGGTTAGGTTACTAGATAGGGCGTAGGTAAAGGTATTTTAAATAATGATTGACAATTGTTTCTGTTTACGCCATTGGCGATTTGATTACAAAATAATAAAACTCAAGATTTAGAATGAAGATTTAGAATTAAATAATTAAAAATATCGATTCTTTCATTAGAGAGATATTCGTTACCTAGGGACATTAATCGTGACATCAAGTTTTGTAAACCAAGAGATGTTTTATGTCTCTCTAGGTAAAATAGCTGATTTTGGCGAGTTCTCCTTCCAGGAACGGAAAATGATACATTATCTAATAATAAGAGCGAATCCAAAGATCCATTTATAATTCCATGGAGAGTACATAAGTCAGCCATTTTCCGACGATTTTCAAGAGATATAATATTAAGATAAGCACACCTAGTTTATATTCCATACATCGAAGATTTTTTTTTTTTTTAACAGATTCGATAATTTTTATGTTAGTAGCCGATGATGGTGTCCAAACACAGGAACCAAATTTAAGGTGACAACGCACTAACGAACAAAAGAGTGTTTTCAAGCATTCTTTGTCCAAATCTTTGCCACTCCGCCATACAAAACCCCACATTTGTAGCGCCTTATTTGTTTGTATTCTAATATGAGAGGTGAAATTTAGTTTGGTATCGAAAGTGATTCCAAGATCTTTGATTGTGTCAACACGAACAATTGCAGAATTACCAATTTTGTAGTGAAAATCTATTTTCGATCGGCGTGTAGTGGTGTACATCGAATAACACTTCTGAACGTTTAAGTACAGTTTGTTCATTAAACGCCATTCGTTAAGACGTGTCAAGTCTTCCTGAATCAACTGGCAGTCAGTGACGTTATTAACAATTTTAAATAATTTCAAGTCATCGGCATTAAAAACTTACAATTCTTCAGAATCGAAAATATGTCATTGATAAACACAATAAATAGTATGGGTCCACAATGGGACCCTTGCGGAACACCTGAAGTGACATTTATTACTTTTGACTTGAAATTATTTATACAGACACTCTGTCTGTCAAAAAAGACGACAGCCATTTAATCGTACACCAATTAAAACCAGCAACCCTTAATTTGTCCAGCAGAAGATTTCAGTCGACTCTATCAAAGGCCTTGGGGAAATCAGTGTATATTGTATCCACTTGGGAATGTGCTTCCAAGGCATTTGATAAAAACTGTTTGTATTCAAGAAGATTTGAGGTAATAGAACGGTTAGCCATAAGCCCATGTTGGTTATTAATTATAATTTGACGGGAATACCAATTCGTCTAGAAGTTTAGGTATTACGGACTGGATGGCTACCCCTCTATAATTATCAACAAAATTCTTTGGACCTTTTTTGTGGATGGGTATAACATAGCAAGTTTTCTAGTTTAGTGGTACAGTGCCAGAATTGAGTGATTTAATGAATAATGAGTGAACGGGGCGACATAATGACTATATGCAATTTTGAAGGAAATACCTAGATATATAATACATTCAATTTGTTTCTGGATCTCGCCTAGCTATGGAAAAGTGACAGTTTAAGTATTGTAAATGGGGCTGGTTGTGTTTTAAATCAGGGTTTTTAAATGTCACTGTCAGATGTTCGATTTTAAGGTTATAATTTCTGACTATTGTGATCTTACACTGTTGCCTGTTTTACAAATTTTCAGATATAAAAGGATAATAATATGCAGTTTTAAGATTAACAAAATTTACTACTTGGTTTTTGTACATACAAACACAGCAATAATATTGTATATAACAAATATAATGAATTCGGCTCTGCAAACTTATTTCGTCATCCATTTGTATTTCTCGCTTGGGTCTTCCCGTTAACACATTTTGATCAACTCCATCCATCCACCTTAATTTTGGTCATTCTCTCTTCTGTTGGCCCTCAGTATTTTTTTGTAGAATTGCAAATTTATTCCCACCCTCTTGTGATACTGATAATTTTCATGTCAAACAATTTTTAAGCCCTCGTTCCACTTTTATTATTTAGTCAAGAGAACCTGCATCTGAATCTTCTGATGTTTGTTCTGAGCCAGATTCCCCAAGCGAAATAATTAAAGGAGGAATGGTTTCAAAAGAAAGGTTCCCCATATGTTTTGTCCAGTCATCCAAAATAAGTTTTTCACAATGATCACAGAAATTTTGCCACATATCAGATGTACATTTTGAGAGAGACTCAAGCCATAAATTTTGAACACGATCCTTAGATGGTTGCTTAGAATTTATGTGCTTATTGTAGTAAGTCTTACAAAACCCCCATGCCATTTCAATTGGATTGTATTGACAATGGTATGGCGGTAATCTAAGAACTTCGTGCCCGTTCTTTCTCAAAATGTCATCAACTACGTAAATTTTGTCATTTGATCGAAAAGGTATAAATAAAGCCCATAGTTTCTTTTTGGTAAATTTTGGATTGAATTTTACATTGTGTTTAACCAACCACTCCTGCATTTCGCATTTCTTACAAGAAAATGAAGGAGTTTTGTCTAATTGCACAGAATGGTATGCAGCATTATCCATAATAACTACACATTTCCCTGAAAGCTTAGCCAAAGCAGGAATAAGTTGATTAACCACCCAATTTTGAAAAGTATTACCATCCATTGTGGCATGGTGATCTCGGTCATTGTTTTTCGAATGTAATAAAAAAATCGCACCCATCTAAAAACCCACCCCTATACCCAGCATGTAGAATGGTGAAGCGTTTGCCTTCATTTTTGAATTTAGTTGGATTACTTTTTATATCCGTTTCATGTACCCAGCGTCGAACCACGGATCCATTCTGATATATCCATGTTTCATCCAGGTATACGAATTGGATATCTTCACTGGAATTTTGACACTGTAAAAATTTTCTAAGGAAAATAATTTTAGCTGCAACAACATGTTTTTGTTCACAGAGAATTTTGCGCCCATTAATTAATTTGAATTTATACCCCATACTTTTAACAACCCTATAAAGTGTTGTTCTACTCCCATGGAACTCATAATTTTCTTTCATATCATTCAAAAGATCTCTCAAAGTAAAATACTGATTTCTAGAGTTATATTGCCAAATTAGTTGTTGCAGATCTTTTCTAGCTAGGTGATTCCAAAAATGGCTGTTTTTAGATCGTTTGCCAGATGTAGTAGATTTCAATTCGTCAGGTCTTTGTAGTAAAATTAATTGTAATGAAGATCTCACTACCTGAAACGTAATTATCTTTAATTAAATATATATGATAATTAAAATACTAGACATACCCCAAAAATATCTATTAAAATCGTAATAATATTGTGATGCTGTAGATTTGGATTACTTTGCCTAAAATGTTTGTAGGATTTCAGAATTTGTAACCTTTTTGATTCAGAGATAATCTTTGGCATGTTAATATTTAATATGTGCCTGAAATTATTTTTCACTTTGACATTGACAAAGCATTGCAACACTAGATTAATTTGATTTAATAATAAAATGCTCGAAGAAGCGACCGCGTGGCGAAATAATTGTTGCAAGATTAACAATAAACCTCTTGAAAATTAAAAAGAGGATTACTTATGATATCATAAATTATTGCAACACTGTTAAAATAAGGAATCAGGCGTGGCAACTAATAAAAAATGTAAATGTTGATACTGCAACATAACAACACGAAAGCATGGCTAGGCGAGATCCAGAAACAAATGGAATGGTGTATACCGTCGGGTCCATGGCTATGAAAAAAATATATGCAATTTTGAAGGAAATAGCTAGATATACCGTCGGATCCATAGCTATGTGATGGCTATGTGATGGTTTAAGTTTTAAAATAGAGTTGAAAACTTCTTCGATCCTAACTGTTAACTTATTATCTTCGACATGTTACGGGGTGGGGTGCTTCGCAGTTGGAATTTATATAAAATCTTCGTTAAACAATTGAGGTGTTAAACGAAGACCCACATCGCAACTTCCGGCTAGCTATTTAGTCACTGAATAATAAAATTATGCTTACCAGGGTAATCACTTCACTAATTCTAAGTTAAAAGGTAAATGAAAGGTTTGAAATTGAACTTTAAAAGTAAATGAAAACTTTAGTAAAATAGTAACAAAATGTATTAACACGAAACAAATTAAACAACGAATATAAATTTACAAATGAAGATAGAAAAATAAACAAGCATAAGGAAAAAACAAGTAATACAATAAAAAAATAACTTACGTACTACCACTGGGTCGTAAAGAAATTTAGCATAGTGACGATGCACGGTTCGAAGACTTTTTCGAAGTGATGTTGACGGGTCAACAGACTTTTTTGAAGTGATTTTAGCCTTTGAGGCCGGCGGTATTTATTTGGTTTTTGGTCAACCCTCTTCCGTCTTACCCCTCTGGCGACCACCAACATTCGTTGGCCGAAAGAAAAATGGCCAAAATAAATATTAAATATTAATATTTTGAAATACAAAATATGTCATTAAATGCGCGATATTATTTTGCGTCCGGGCGTATATGACATATTTTGATTCGAGCTAAGAACGGGGTTTAATAGACGTTTAATTTAATTAAGCCGAAGGGGTTGACCGAATTTGCCTAAAAGTAATACCAACGATGTGGAATGATAACGCGCATCATTTGGTATACCTAGCAACAATATGCATAAACAATTACGCCTACCAACTCCTAAAAACATATAAACAATAGGGGTGTTATGCCTGGACTTAGAAAATGTATAATAATAAGGAAAATACTGAATAGAAGTTTATGAAACTTCGTCCAAGCATAACGGGGAGCATAGTAATTGTTTATACATATTTGTTGCTATGTGGAACCTCGTCTAAAAGCAAATTAGTAACAATTAAATATCATGACAGCTCGCGGTTTATATCCTTCTGGTTCGAACTAACAATATCGTGTTTGGTGTCGTTCGAATCGTCTTCTTCTCAGTTATCCGATGAGGGTTGTGACGTTCGCGTATGTATTCTACATACGCGAACCACGTAGGGGATGTTCCTATCCCTTGCATTCGGCGGTTTTATAACCCCTGACGTCATGCCCGATTCTTTTGTGCGTCGCACGTACGTTTCGCTCGCGCGATCGGGCCGGTCGCAGGTAGCGGCGTCCCATCGCAGATGTGGCTCGGGGATAACCGGGAAATCCGTATATATTTTGGACAACCCTGGAACTGGAAATAGCGGATGCCGTTGAGTTCTTCCATTGGATGGCCGAGAGGAGTTTTGAGCTGAGTTGAGCTGTCTGATGTTCGAGGGCGCTATTTGACGAGATTCCACTAGGCAACCTATCTAACTTAAATAATATCAATGTATGGCGCGAACTTTACTCATTTGGAAAATAATAGAGATTGAAGCAATATTGTGTACTGAAAAATAGAATGAGGTGAATTGGGACCGTTGTTCCGAATATTAAAATATGTAACAAAATAACGCCCGTGGTTATGTTGCAGCTGAAATATTGCTGAATGAACAAGTTGATGACGCTTACGGAAAAGCGCCGGTAACAGACAGGATTTATAAAAGTGCATGCTTCATTCAGACAAGGATTGTAATCTATGTCAGTGTAAACTGATGAAAAATAATCAGAGAATAAGTTAACTATACACAATTCCATTTGTTTCTGGATCTCGCCTAGCCATGCTTTCGTGTTGTTATGTTGCAGTATCAACATTTACATTTTTTATTAGTTGCCACTCCTGATTCCTTATTTTAACAGTGTTGCAATAATTTATGATATCATAAGTAATCCTCTTTTTAATTTTCAAGAGGTTTATTGTTAATCTTGCAACAATTATTTCGCCACGCGGTCGCTTCTTCGAGCATTTTATTATTAAATCAAATTAATCTAATGTTGCAATGCTATGTCAATGTCAAAGTGAAAAATAATTTCAGGCACATATTAAATATTAACATGCCAAAGATTATCTCTGAATCAAAAAGGTTACAAATTCTGAAATCCTACAAACATTTTAGGCAAAGTAATCCAAATCTACAGCATCACAATATTATTACGATTTTAATAGATATTTTTGGGGTATGTCTAGTATCACAAGAGGGTGGGAAAACATTTGCAATTCTACAAAAAAATACTAAGGGCCAACAGAAGAGAGAATGACCAAATTTAAGGTGGATGGATGGAGTTGATTAAAATGTGTTAACGGGAAGACCCAAGCGAGAAATACAAATGGATGACGAAATAAGTTTGCAGAGCCGAATTCATTATATTTGTTATATACAATATTATTGCTGTGTTTGTATGTACAAAAACCAAGTAGTAAATTTTGTTAATCTTAAAACTGCATATTATTATCCTTTTATATCTGAAAATTTGTAAAACAGGCAACAGTGTAAGATCACAATAGTCAGAAATTATAACCTTAAAATCGAACATCTGACAGTGACATTTAAAAACCCTGATTTAAAACACAACCAGCCCCATTTACAATACTTAAACTATCACTTTTCCATAGCTAGGCGAGATCCAGAAACAAATGGAATCGTGTATATTTCGGAAACATTATGTGCACTAATATTATTATGGAACATTTCAGAAGCATAACCATCGTCTTTTTTAAGATCTTTTATGTATCTCCAGAAAAACTTCGGATTCGATTTAAGAGAACAATTAACCTATGATACGTAGTTACTATAATTTAAACTAGATAAGCGTTTACATTGTTTTCGAATACTAGTAAAATGATAATAATCACTCTGCAAACCACTAGATTTAAATTTCGCGTGAACTAATTTCTTTTCTTTTATCAAAGATTTTAGTTCGTTAGTCATCCAACGGGGATAAGTATTATTATTATTGGTACATACGAATTTAAGAGGTATACACTCTTCCACAATAGTGTGGAGGATTGAATAAAATGCGTCCACATCGTGATTAATATCATCATTTGATAAAACGAAGTCCCAGTCAACTGCGTTTAAGTGAGAGTTTATAATATGCCTAAGTGGAACATATATTTTTTTTCAAAAGTAGAAATAGTCTTTAAGCAAGTAAGTGAAAACATAATAGTATAAGAACGATGATGCGCACTAGTTGACAGAAGTGAATCGTCGTCAGTGGAAATACATGTATTAGTTATAGTGCTAAAACATACATCTAAGAAAATACCGCGTGAATTGGGAATAGTGTTAATTTGACGTGCATTTAAAAAATTATAACAGCTAAGCAAAACATTGGTGGTAGCACAGGTGTTTATATTAGTCATATTGTCTCATTTTATGTCAGGTAAATTATAATCACCACAAACTATTAGATTGCTACAGTTATATTGTTCACATAGTTCTTCAATCTGATTACAATGAAGTTGGTATTTATCAATTGACGAAGCTGGAGGAATATAAACACCACCCACAGTATATAATATATTATTAAGTTTTAACGATACAAACAAGTTTTCAACAGTATTGTCAGATGAAATGAGAGAAGATGTGAAACATTTTTTAATTGCAATCAAAATCCCGCCACCTCTAATATCGCCGCTTATGGAACGTTCACATCTATAAACATTATAATTAGAAAATTGAAGTTGACTATTTGGAATATTTACGTACAGCCATGTTTCTACAAAAATTATTACATCGTGGTCTGAACAATTAAAATTGATTTCTAATTCTTTTAATTTTGTTCTGACACCGCCACAGTTCTGAAAATAAATGTTTCGTTTTTTTGCAGTTGATTAGGGTTGCTAGCTTCAGTAATATGAGGTGCACCATTGCGATAAGCAATACGCAAATTAGTTTCACCTTCGCTCTTCCTTCTTTCCAATTCCATTTTGAGGTTTTTGTAGTGTTCCAGTTGTTTTTTGTGCGATCAGATTGAAATATGTGATCATCCTTTGGTCCTTTATTAGCGTTGCTTATAAGAATTTCCTTAGCATCCTCTTGTGATTTAAATATTATTTTTAATGGCCTTGGCGTCTTGGCATTTGGCTTCTTACCCAGTCTGATGGTTTTTATTGGTTTAATCGCTATTTTGCGCGACGCAAGTATGTTGCTGACTTCCTTAAAATCGTGATCAATGCGTATGTTATTATCTGAAGAGGAAGATTCAACTAAATCGAAGAGGATGGTATTGCAGGATCTGATACGCCTATCTTCAAATTCCGCTAAAATGTCTTCGTGATTCTATTTAAACCCACTTTTTATTTCGGATAATTGAGATTCATAATCAGTGTGCCTGTTTTCAAGAACTATTAGGCGCGATTCGATGTTTTCAAATCTATTTGTGATGGACATTTTTAATTCGTTCATTTCAGTTCTAAATATATTAAATTGATCAATTAATAACTTATGCAAAGATTTAATAGATACGAGCGGCTTGGCCGATGAGTCTGAGGAACATTTTTTGCAAAACCATTTAGATTTTAAAGAAATTATGTTGGAAAGTTCGGATGCGCTTATCTCAGTGCATTTACTATGAATATATTTGCAGCACACTCCCTTGCATTTGATATGTGGTGTATTAGGAGTGACCGCTTTATCACGAATTCTGCACAGATTTACCATTTCGATTATTTAATTTAATTTACTGTTAAAATAAATAATAGACAAAAATTGAATCAAATATATAATAATTATAAGGAAATTAATGCACGGGGATACAATCTTCACACACACGGTCCTTCGTGATAGCTAATAAATAGACGAACAGGGAACAATAGACCACGGATGGGTAACAAAAAATGTAAACACAGGGAAAAACACTTAAATACAATTAAATATTCCGCGTGCGATTGACCTTGAAACCAAACAGGTGTTGTGAATTTATTAGGTTAATACATTAATTGTTGTTAATAAGATAATAATTAATTACAATTTATGTATACTAACATACAGAGTAGTCCCTACTGTTGTTCTATTTGAGAAATATGAGGCAAAGATGTAATTATTCACCAAAATATCACACAAAATAAATAAAAACGCCGGAGCTCAAATGAACGTGGACACGATTCGACAATCGACGATATAATCTAGCGTTTTTTCTTGGTCACTTTTACTTATTATTAATTTTGTAAGGATATAATGTTAAATTTGATTTTCTCGAGTAAGTAACAACATAGCATTTTGGTATATTAAGTGATAGTTTATTAACGGAACACCACTCTGTAAAAATGTTTATATAATTCTGCAACTTTACACAATTTTCAATCCCACTAACAGCACTATAGAGTTTAATAATGTCATTAGCGTACATTTGAGAGCCTGGCACATACCGTCCATAAAAAGTAGAAAGAGCAGAGGTCCTAGATTCGATCCTTGAGGTATCTCGCTGGATGCAACGTATCACTTAGATTTGTGACCGTATGTCTCCACAAGTTGCCGGCGATTAAATAGATATGGCGAGATAACATTCATGATGTTGTGGTTTAAGCCAAAGGATAATGATTTATTAAACAGAATCTTGTGGTTCAGTTTATCAAACGCTTTCGTTAGATCACCATAAATAACATCCACTTGATGTCCCTGGTTCATAGTGTCATATATATCTTGTGTTATACCTATAAGATTTGTTGTTGTAGATCTACATTTTACAAAGCCATGTTGTTGCGAGGAAATATATGCATTAACAAGATTATATATATAATCAGCTATTATCGATTCGAAAACTTTTGATAAACTGCTTAAGATGGCAATAGGTCTGTAATTCTGTATAGCTTTACTTAACCCAGATTTAAAAACAGGACAGATTAGAACTTCTTTCCTTTTGGTGGGAAACTTGCCTGGTTAAAAAATTAACTGTTATAAATAAGTAATCGGGTAGCATAAGACGGATGATGTATGTATGATGTGCCGGTATCAAATCCGGTCCTATTGTGAAATTAGGTTTAAGGCTTTTCAACTTTTTTAAAACATCGGCTGAATCTATTATGTAGTCACCAAAGTGATCTATATAACAATGTTGGGAATATTAGAATCACAATATCAAGTGGAGTGTTGAATGTTTCATTATCTAGTGTCATTGCGTCTGGAATACGAGAATTTTTCCGTTTATTATTTAGACAATTCCACACCAAATTCGTTTTTGCATATTATCTATATATTTTAGATGTGCAGTCTTGATGTCTTCCTTACACGATTGAAGTAGCTCCCTAAACACACTTCTATGCCACTTTAAATAACGTTGACGATACTTGTATTTTCATTTGATTTTTCTTTTAATAGACGAGTTAATTGAAGGAGAGCTACTATTGTCATATGCTTGTCTAGATCGCGGAACACATTTTTTGAAAATGTCATATAAGATAGAGTAAAATAAATCACATTCTGCATCAACATCAGAGTATGTATGGGTTTATTACTCGTAATTGATTCATATTTAATTACAACAAAAAACATAATAGGAGGCTGGTGAGGGTTCTCAATCACTAATGAAGGAATACATCTCTCTACGTCATAAATATTGTCCAATGATGAGATAACTAGGTCGAGTACTCTGTTGTTTTCATTATTAATAATGTTATACTGTTTAAATCCATTGTAGTCTAGAAAATGATTCAATACATCTAATGTTGCTGAATTGGTTCCGGCTGAATAATTCGGTGTGTTGAAGTCACCAGTAATAATAATATTTTGGCCTAAAAATTGAGTTTCTATTTGCTCAAATAATATAGAGTATTCGTTTGCAGAAATTGAGGGTTTAATATATACTGCCTTTCAAAAAAAACAGAACACAAAGTATTTATTGGACGATTTTAATGAAATTTACAGAATTTGATCATGCAAATGAACTGCATCGATGATCAAAAAATCAATTGTTTTGGTTACTATTTAATGGTATTTTTCCTTGATTTCACCATTATGAAGAGCTGCTGATTTTTTAATGTAATTGCTTCTAATATCAAAGTAGCCTCTGAGTTGTTTGACGTTTCAGTTTGTAAAACATAAAAAGATGCCCCGTGTTCTTCGGCGTGCACAATATCATCATCTAAGTGAATTTAAAAGGGGTCGCATTATTGGAATGCGAGAAGCGGGTTTTTCGGTTCGTGCTATTGCTGAAAGGGTAGGCCGTAGTGTATCGGTGATCGTACGCTGCTGGTCTAGATGGTCCGAAGCTGGGGAGAATCGACGTAGACTTGGATCAGGACGTCCAAGAAGCACCACTGAGCGTGAAGATCGAGCTCTTCGTCTTACAACTTTAAGGGACAGATTTACAACGTCGCGGGCATTGGGAAATGACTGGTTGGCTCTAAATGGCCAAAGAGTATCCATGGCTACTGTTTACAGAAGAATCCGCAGTTTTGGTATAAGATCCTACCGACCACAATTGTGTCTACCTCTTACTCCGTAGCATCGCAGAGCAAGACTTGATTGGTGCAGGGAAAGACAACATTGGACCCATGAATGGAATAACATTATCTTCAGCGATGAGTCTCGGTTCTGTTTATGGGCTCATGATGGTCGCAGAAGAGTGAGACGTCGACGCGGTGAACGCAGAATTTTACAATTTGCTGTTGAAAGACATACGGCTCTTAAACAGGGAGTTATGGTTTGGGGGGCGATAGCATATGGTAGTCGGTCTCCTCTAGTTTTTTTAGAAACAAGTCTTAACGCGATTCGGTATATTGACAACATTTTACGGCCAGTGTTAGTGCCCTATGTAAATGGCTTGCAGAACCCCATTTTTCAGCAAGATAATGCTCGACCTCACACAGCGGCCATTACAAGACAGTTTTTTGATAGTGCCGAAATCAATTTGTTACCTTGGCCATCTCGTTCTCCAGATCTATCGCCAATAGAACATGTTTGGGATATGATAGGTGTTAGAATAAGTAACTTACAGCGCCCCGCTAACACTGTAATGGAACTTAGAGGTCAAATTATCGAAGTTTGGAATGAAATACCCCAAGTCGATATTGACAGCCTGATTTCTAGCATGCCTCGACGTGTTAATGAGTGTTTGGGAAATCGTGGAGACCCAACACATTATTAATTTTTATTCATTTGTTTTTTTGTTTTTCAAGTTGATTTTTTGATCATCGATACAGTTCGTTTACATGATCAAATTATGTAAATTTTATTAAAATCGTGCAATAAATACTTGGTGTTCTGATTTTTTTGAAAGGCAGTATATATGCACATGAGAATACCTACTACATCCTTGATTTTTGTTTTAACAGCGATTAATTCCATTGACTATAATTGATCCATACTGAAAGTAATAATTTCGGAGCTAAGAGCAGAGTTAACAGCAATTAATGCATCACCACCTCTTCCAACTAATCGATCTGCTCTGTAAACGTTATAGTCCCGTAGGGAAAAAGTCTGAATTAATAACGTTAGTATTATAAATACCAGCGCTGGGCAGGATTCGAATCATTCAGGATTCGATTCCCGGATTCGAATACTTTTAGAGGATTCAAAAGAGGTATTCGAATACTTTAATGAAAACAGATTCGTGACCCGGATCCGTTACATTTTTTTAAAAGGATTCGAATTTGAATCCAGACGTAGATGATTCGAATTCTTATAAAAGGATTCGAATCCTTATAAAAGGAATCGAATCCTTATGAAAGGATTCGAATCCTCATACACGGATGCAAATTCTCCTAAAGAATTCGAATCATCGCTATTAAGGCTGGGATTCGAATTCGATTAATTCAAATAGTTAAATATTCTAATATGAATATTTAAATCACTAAATTATTCATATTTGAATATAAATATTTAAATTTTTGAATAATTCAAATATTTGTGAATGCATATTTGGTTACTTAACCATGAAAAATTGTACCCCGATAAATGAATTTTCAGAACGGTAAGCTAAACCTATTCAAGAACAACAACAAAAATTGTAATGAAGTAATTTTATTTCCGAATTAAAGACGTTTATTTAAATTTTATAATGTTAGAAATAAATAATTATCTTAGAAGCATAGCAAAACAAAAACGTAATTCAAGCTGGGCGCCAGGCTTACAATCTTAACAATTGTAAGTACTTTTCGATACCAACACAAAATGGAATTTATCGAGTACAGTTTCCAACTAGCTCAATTGTGGGTATTTAAGACATTAAATAAGATTGTGAATATTGGTTCGCATCACTGACAAGTCATGGAGCAAGGTGAACAGACCATTATCTCTTCTCAGCGCACATTACTTCAAATTCACACATAACAACTCGTCAATTTTGAGATTATACATATTAATTCGACAAATGCAGGTAGTAAATAATTATTGAAACAAACAATAGTGTCTGTTACAAAATAGGCAAATAAACACTTACACCCGTTATAAATTAAGGGTCCTAGCTCAGTCCGTCACCCCACCAATTCCCCAAATTGAGAGCTCCCAATCCACGGAATGAAAGTAAAAGTTAGGGCAACTTACCTTGCTCGAGCACACAATTCAAACTTTAAGAAAGTATAAAGAATCTACCTTCGGCCTGCACCGGTCGATAATATTTCTTAAAGTGAATAAAGTGAGAATTAAGTGTATTCGGCTGATGAAAATCTCCTCTGTAATTCTTTTTTTTAGCTTCAGTCGATTTTTGAGATTTTGTAAACTGAACCGGGGGTAAACGTGTATGGGAAGCATAAAACTTAAGTTCATTTTTGTGATGAGACTTACCGTTTAACCGCAAATCGTATTTTAAGTTCCGATTTTGAGGTTATATATGTACGTATTTTCGGCTAAATACGTACATTGCAGGTATAAATTGGGCACACGATGAAACTATGTTCTAAATTATAACGGAATTAATCGAAATTGTAGTATTACCTTCATGTATACAACCATTATCAGGATATTAATTTTGCACTACAATTGACATCTACTGACGTTTATTTTAAATAATCGATATACAATTCTAGATCCTATATTAGTGATCTCTAGATCATAACTATTTTAACTTATGATATTAAAAATAGATGGCGCCAGGTGTATAAAATTAAATAAATAATATTCGTTCACGAAAATTTGCTCCAATTATTACAATTATGACTTCTAAGATTAATATTATAATTAAAATACTCTATTTTGTTTCTAACACGTGTAAGCGTTAATTCGTGTTGTGCTGCAAACAATTTTGTTAGCCTACAGATATTCCAGATTAATCCGAGTTGATTTTCGTAAACGGTTATCGTAGATTTATTAAAATCAAAAGTCTACCGCAATTTTATATACTATAACTGAGTAAGTAAAGAAAAATTGATGTGTGATTATCTAGTTGCAATAATGCTATGAGATCTATATACGGAAAAAAATAGAATAGTGCAGAAAAATGCATAACATAACCTAAAAAGGAAAGTTTTAATTTAATTATGTTATGTATTAAGTAGGTACTGATAAAACCCTTTGATTGAAATGGAAATTAATTCATCCATGTAAGGTATGGTGAAGAAGTCAGTGGCGTACATATAGTACTAATTAACTATAATAATAAAACAATAATAATAGAAATAATACATTTTATTGGTATTAAATACTAAACTTTATATTGTAAGTAATGATTTTATTTCTGCCTTATCTGGCCTAGATCCGCTGTGTTTTGTATAAACAGGATTACCTCGTGTAGGATATGACTTTTGTCATGCACAGACGGTCTTGATTGAGGAGAGGCTTTATAATACGCATCCTCAACCCTGAGATTATATCTCTTAATCCCAAAAATGTTGTTTGAATTTTATGTGCCAAACAAAAACACACCATAAACCTCTGCCCTGTACATCAGCCACAAAAATTCCCTCCTCCCACCCCTCTCCACTCTAGTTGATGCCAGGTAAATCTGTGAGGAATAATAAAAAGAAATTAATAATTAGATATCTCCAGGACCTAGCCGAGTCCACAATTGAATTTCTTCAAGGCGACCAGACCTTCAATCTTATGTATTATAAGAACCGGTCGGGCTATAGACAAACATTTTTAATATTGGGCCCCATGATTAATTTTTTTTTAAACGAAAAATATTTGGCTATAGCCAGGATTTGAAACTGTGCGTGCAGTTTCAAACCCTGGCTATAGCCAAACATTTTTAGTATTGGGCCTAGAGCAGCGCTCAGCCCGGTACTGGGCCGATCTCACTCTTGAACCGGTCGGGCTATACCCAAACAGTTTTAATATTAGGCAACATGATTACATTTTTGTTTTAAACGAAAAATGTTTGGATTTGAAATCCAACTGCGCGCGCAGTTTCAAATCCTAGCTATAGCCAAACATTTTTAGTATTAGGCCTAGAGCAGCGCTCGGTCCGGTCCTGGGCTGGCTCACCAGGCCGGGCAGGGCCCGGCCTGGTGAGCCAGCGCAGGACCGGGCTGAACTCACTCTTGAACCGGTCGGGCTATAGCCAAACATTTTTAATATTTGACCCCATGATTAAATTTTTTTTAAACGAAAAATGTTTGGCTATAGCCAGGATTTGAAACTGCGCGCGCAGTTTCAAATCCTGGCTATAGCCAAACATTTTTAGTATTAGGCCTAGAGCAGCGCTCGGTCTGGTCCTGGGCTGGCTCACCAGGCCGGGCAGGGCCCGGCCTGGTGAGCCAGCGCAGGACTGGGCTGAACTCACTCTTGAACCGGTCGGGCTATAGCTAAACATTTTTAATATTGGACCCCATGATTAAATTTTTTTAAACGAAAAATGTTTGGCTATAGCCAGGATTTGAAACTGCGCGCGCAGTTTCAAATCCTGGCTATAGCTAAACATTTTTAGTATTAGGCCTAGAGCAGCGCTCGGTCCGGTCCTGGGCTGGCTCACCAGGCCGGGCAGGGCCCGGCCTGGTGAGCCAGCGCAGGACCAGGCTGAACTCACTCTTGAACCGGTCGGGGTATAGCCAAACATTTTTAATATTGGACCCCATGATTAAATTTTTTTTAAACGAAAAATGTTTGGCTATAGCCTGGATTTGAAACTGCGCGTGCAGTTTCAAATCCTGGCTATAGCCAAACATTTTTAGTATTAGGCCTAGAGCAGCGCTCAGTCCGGTCCTGGGCTGGCTCACCAGCTCACCAGGGCCCGGCCTGGTGAGCCAGCCCAGAACCGGGCCGAACTCACTCTTGAACCGGTCGGGCTATAGCCAAACATTTTTAATATTATGCCCCTCAATTTAATTTTTTTTAAACAAAAAATGTTTGGCTATAGCCAGGATTTAAAACTGAGCGAGCAGTCTCAAATCCTGGCTATAACCAAATATTTTTAGTATTGGGCCTAGAACAGCGCTCGGCCCGGTCCTGGGCTGCCTCATCAGGCCGGCCTGGTGAGCCAGACCAGCAGCTGGCCTAACCCATTCTTGAACCGGTCGGGCTGTAGTCGAGCCTACTCTTGACTTTTCTGAAGCCAGCCTGTTTGGGCTTATATGGAATATGGAATTTCATTATACATCGCTTCACTCGTTTGTATGAACTGTGACAATATTTTTGTTTGTTTGTACTGCATTAAGTTGAACTGACTTCAAGTTTGTGACTTTACCAGCTCACTCAATATTATAATATGTTTGCAAAAAATCATATGTATGTAGGAGTATATCTACTAACCAAACTGGGTATGCCAAACGAACAGCATTAATGAGGCTAGCAAACTTGTTAACCCCATTTTTTCTACATTGCCTTCTCCACTGATATTCAACCAGCACTTCGACAAATCTGTGGTCTGGCACTCGTCGCGTACGAAACCAATCCTTCGCAGGCCTCCAACAGGACTCAATTCGTTGAGTATGTATACCATCCTCCGAAACAAAGCGATGCTCGGGATCACTGTGGTTTACAACCCTATGCTGGAAGCCATACTCTGGTAGACTGGAGTACGCACGCCACATATCAGTGCGTATTTCCGTGCCTTCGGCCACATGATCTCTAATTATAGGAATAAGCGTTCGTGCATCTCTCACATTTCCTGGGCAGACCACCAGACGGAAATCTTCCGATTCATCCTCGATCATTCCGAGGACCCAGTGACCCTCAATTTGTCTTCCCCGATTGTACTTTCTCTTCCCAAACTTTGATTCGTCTATTTGTACGATTCTGCCGGGACCACCAATCTTCCCACGACTCTCCTCACTGATGAGGAAGTCATCAATCACAACTTCGCGGCAAAAATTGTACCTTTATATAGGATTTTAATGATTTACTTTTTACTACTACAGCAAAATGCTTTATTTTATATTACCAATCGCAAATAGTCTTATCGGATAAAGAGGTTTCCTCGCCTTCATCTCTGGCCTCCTTCCGACACTGCTCGTACGAGTAGTCCTCGCAAAACGAATACATAATGCTATAATAATATTATTTAATTTTTGTATATTAGGTATTGTTTAAAATTATTACCTAAACACTTTAGTCAGTGGCAGCTTGGTTCCTGCAAACCATGTGCCCCTTGCCATAGGCACATATAAATTGTGGCCCCCCTTACTGCATCGAAATGCACCCAGGCCCGATTGTGATGAACTGTAGTTCATCGGCTTTCGATGCCTTGGGCACATTTTTATGTTTGGCAAAAACCCATTCGCCTGGCACCATCTGAAGGCTTTCTCATCGGTGCCAAACTCCTCATTAAACTTCTTCTGGTTCCACATTCTAGTCATTAAGTTTTACAAGGAATTAAATATTTGTAAAGTGTTATAAGTTTAGTATGATTTTAACTGCTTACATATGCAGAATAATTAACTTACCTTCAATTACACAATAGTCCACAAAGTAGCACCTAAAAGTACGGTTTTTGTAATAAATTTCACTAAACACAATGAACTGAAGTAAAAAAATAAATTACACAAAATGTTTTGTTATAAACAACAAAACAAATCAAAAACATTCGAAATTTCCTCCTTTGGGTCGGTAAAGTAGGCATTGTCTGTGCGCCATCTATTTTTTATATTATAAATTAATTAATCTGTGATTTACTAATGGATGCCGATTTATATATCCATTATTTTAAATAAACGTCAGTAAACGTCAATTGTAGTGTAAAATTTATATCGTCATATTGGCTGAGTACATAAAGATAACACTACAAATTGTATGGATTACGTCATCATTTTGGAGATAATTCCATCATGGGTGTAATTCGTATCCCTAATATGCTTATTTTGTCGAAAATACGAACATATATAACCTCAAAATTGGAACTTAAAATACGATTTACGGCTAAACGGTAAGTCTCATCACAAAAATGAACTTAAGTTTTACGCTTTCCATACACGTTTACCCCCGGTTCAGTTTAGAAAATCTCAAAAATCGACTGAAGCTAACGAAAAGAAAACCCATCTCCTCTTCCACACTTAGTAGAATTTGGCGGCGATCAGCTGTTTCCTCCAAGCGTCTGACGTACACCCACACGAACAGCGGAGTCCTGACTCAACCAACTCAAAAGAAATCCACATCCTCCCTGGTACGGCAAACGATGGAAATGTAAATCCTATGCGGACGGCTCGGCAATTTTCCCTCGAAAACGCTTCACGTGTCGACTTTTAGGTTAGCGTGAACACTTCTCCTCCGATAAATCCACAATCACTGAACATACTGAGATGACAATGAAGCAATACGGCGACCTGACACCACTGGGCCTCTTCCAAAGGATGCAGTGAACGCAGCACACACGCATTCCGACAAATTTTAACTAATTATCGACAAAAACGTTACGAGACGGGTTTTCTTTCTACGCTATTCTCGCCCATAAAAATGGCTGCCACCCCGACTGGACGAAAACAAAAACAAACATTTACGTTTCAGCGCCACCGGTATTACAAATAAATCCTGATTTATTTTAATATTTAAATCTTTTAAATCTTTTCCCTCGATAACAATTACCACACGGTACAAAATATTCAACGTTAATAGTATATTTTTAACTTCACTTGAAATCAGTGTTTTATACGCGTGGCGCATGAAGTAAAATTTCGAGTTTAGAAAAGCCCCGCGTAGAAAACTTGTCGAGGGTCGCGCAGCGACCCGAGACAAATTTTCACGGGGCTTTTCTAAACTAGAAATTTTACTACATGCGCCACGCGTATAAAATAGATTTAAAATGAAGTTAAATAACACATATATCATCATTAATTAAAATCATTATATAATCAGATATTTAGTCTCTAAATGAACATTTTTGTTAATAGAAACTGATGGAATAAAATATTACTGATGCAAATAATAGATTCAAATTTATTTTTAAAGGATTTGTATCCGTGATTCAAATATGAGGATTCGAATCTTTGATTCGAACCATATTTTTCACTTACGAATCCTTTATTCGAGTATTCGTGATTCGAATCATATTAGGTGATTCGGATTCGTGATTCGAATCCTGTTTTTGAGGATTCATCCCAGCTCTGATAAATACATAACCATTTTTTAATTTTTTGTCGTCTGACTATTGGGGGGTGAGGAAATCCCTCCCAGTGAATCTTGTTCAAGGCCCCGCAACTTAAATTTGCACCGGGCCCCGCTTCTGTTTGCGCCGGCCCTGCTTAAAAAATCACCCTTTAAAATCTTTCGCATTAGTTTAGAAACACTTTCTATAATAATAATAATATTAATACCTCCGCAAACACCCCTTTTAAAAACTTAATAAAGGAAAACTTGTACGTCCCTATGCAAAGGTTATCAAATCTAATTAGTTAGAAACCATGAACATTTTCAAACAATCCCGTAATTCCCGACTTAATCTAATTAACGAATAAGCGGATGTCTTATATTCGCCACTTTTTAATACTGTGAACTCGTACAATCATTATAAATTTGTGTCACACTTGAAAACGACATTGATACTCTGGAAACTCGAGTTGTGAAAATTGTAAAATAAAGTGGTATAAAAGTAAAGTAGTAATACTTCTAATTAATTTATCAATTATTGAGTTGATGAATTTCTCTGTTTCTTAAATTGTCAATAATTTTTTTTAGGAAATAATTCTTTTAAAAGATTGTGGTTTTCAAGTACATAACAAATACGACAAATTATATAAACTTACCGACTTCCTAATCTAATTAATATAATGCTATTACATTCAATTTACCAACAGTGACATTGATAAAAAATATTTTATATAATTTCATAATTTCTTCTGTTTTAAGTATTCTTTCCCATATTTTTTAATATTTATCAATAAAAAATTCCTTAGAAATTAAAGCAATCAGTTTAATAACTGTATGTTTTTGAGTTTACGTGAAGTGATCATTACACTAAAAAGGACTTTTATTCCTTACTTCACTTTTTATTTGTATCGTTAGATGTACATTTCGAGACACAAGGTGCTCATTATCAATTAAATAATGAGCACCTTGTGTCTCGAAATGTACAGGATGGTCTAATTTCGATGTTGCTTATGGGCATCTCGGTAAATATAAGAGTTAGAAAAAAACCGATCTCTCGATCGCGATCTTTTTTTTTTAAACTAAGATAATGCCGAAAACAAAAATGCAACATCCTGTTTTTTTTCAGAAGTTATGGGGCAAAACTGGGTTTTCTTGATTTTTTTAACTTTAATTAATATCTTGCACAATTTGTAAGATAGACAAAAACTATAAATATCTTCTTAAGACACTTTTTTAAGTAGAATCCAGTGCAGTAGGCATTTTTTTATTTCATGCACACATTTTCGAGTTATAGCCAATAATTTATTTTTAATTGTAAATCATAGTTGGCTTTGACACAGTTGATAAGAGTGTTTTCACTGATTCTGCTGATATTGAGAGAACTATGCTCTTTCAAAGTAAGTAAAAATGAGAAAAAAACTATTTTTAATTTTCAACTTATTTTCACTAAAAGTAAAAATTTGTATTTTTTCAAACTGATTTTTGTAGAAATTGGATTAAAAGAACGTCATTACTCAAAAAAACCAAAGATGGATTTTTAAAAACTTTCTTGTTCTTGTTATCGAATTTCTATCGTCGACAAAGCTATGCTCTTTCAAAATATGTAAAATTCAGAAAATACCCATTTCATAGTTTTCAAGTTATTTTCAGCCAAAGTCAAATTTTGTGTTTCTACCATTAGTTTTCTAGCATTTGGATTTAAAATAACCATAACTCAGAAAATTATTAATGGATTTGCATGAAACATTCTGCTGATATTAAAAAAACTATGCTTTTTCGAAATAAATAAAACAATGCCTATCAAATAGTTTTCAATTCATTTTCAATCAAAGTCAAAATTTTTGGGTTTTCACCCTGATTTATGTAGAAGTTAGATTAAAAAATATCATAACTCAAAAAACCAGGCATGGATTTTTAGAAAATTTTCTGTGGATGTTAACAAAACTATGCTATTTCAAAATGTGAAAAAGTTAGAAAATATCTCAATCATAGTTTTTAGGGTATTTTCACTCAAAGTCAAAATTTGTGTTATTTCACTATGATTTTCTAGAATTTGGATTTAAAATAATCATAACTCAAAAATCAATCATGGATTTGGATAAAACTTTCTGCGGATGTTAAGAAAACTATGATTTTTTGAAATACGTAAAAATTAGAGAATAGCCGTTCGATAGTTTTCAACTTATTTTCACTCAAAATCAAAATTTGTTTTTTCACCCTGATTTTTGTGGAAGTTGGATTAAACAACATCATTTCTCAAAAAACCAAGCATGATTTTTTATAAAACTGTCTGTGGATATTAGGAAACTACGCTCTTCCAATATATGTAAAAGTTAGAAAATACCCATGTCATAGTTTTTAAATTATTTTTACTTAAAAACCAAATTAGTGTTTTATTTTTGTAGAGTTTGTATTTAAAATACGTCATAACTCGATAAAAATGCATGAATTTTTATTAATCTTTCCCTGGGTATTAATAAAACTATGTTCTGTCAAAATATGCAAAAGTTACAAAATACCCATATTATAGTTTTTCAGATATTTTCATTAAAAGTCAAAATTTGGGTTTTTTTACTATGATTTTTGTAGCATTTTTATTTAAAAAAACATCATAACTCTAAAAACCAAGCATGGATTTGCGTGAAACTTTTTGCAAGTATTAAGAAAACTATGCTCTTTCAAAATATATACAAGTTAAAACCCTTATCATAGTTTTAAAAATATTTTCATTCAAAGTTAAAATTAGTGTTTTTTCACCCTGACTTTTGTAGAAGTTGGATTTAAAAAACATCAATTCAAAAAAACAATCATGGATTTTTTTAAAACCTTCTGTGGGTATTAGCTCTTTTAAAATATGTCAAAGTTATAAAATACCCATATCACAGTTTTAAAGTTATTTTCTCTAAAAGTCAAAATTTGTGTTTTTTCACCCTGATTAGAAGAAGTTGAATTTAAAAACACCATAAATCCTAAAAACAAGGATGAATATTTATAAAAGTTTCTGTGGTAATTAACAAAACTATGTCTTTTCGAATATGTAAAAGTTAGGAAATAGCTATATCATAGTTTTGATGTTATTTTTACTCAAAGGCAAATTTGTGTTTTTTCACCATGATTTTTGTAGCGTTTGGATTTATAAAAAACATATAACTCAAAAACCCAATCATAGATTTGCATAAAACTTTTTGCGGGTGTTAAGAAAACTGTGCTCTTTTAATATACGTAAAAATTGGAGAATTCCCTCTTGATAGTTTTCAATTTATTTGCACCTAAAGTCGAAATTGTGTTGTTATAACGTGGTTTTTGTGTGAATTGAATTTGAAGAAAATATAACTAAAGAATTTTACAAAGTCATTAAAAATCAACTATTTATAATATAATTTAGCGTTAAATCAGGGCGTGTGCAGATGCTTACTAACGCACAATTTTTCAATCATTTTAAACACGCGGCGATTTAAAAAATACAAAATAAAATTGATAGCAGCGACTAGGGAGGGGGTTCTAACCCCCCGTAACCTCTTTCTGGCTACGCCACTGCCCCAGAGTGTTAGTCAGTGGTGCCCTAAAAGGCTAAAAACCATTGATTTAAATCTCGCGTCGGCAACCTTAGACCCGCGGGTCAGCAAGTGAACCATTGGGTAATTTCAAGTGACCCACGTTAGTTCCGCAAATAAAGCATAATGTATAAAAATAATTATAAACAAGAAACAAGCTCTATTAGAAAGAAATAATAAGATTAACATTTTGATTTATTTACAAAGTTGCAGAAATGATCATAAGCGGAATGCAATATACTTGACCGTACGAATCCCATCAGTAATAGGGTCGGAAAGTGATGACGTCAAAAATGAGTGAAAAATCCATACTTCGAAAACATTGTCAAAATATTTACAGTATTGACAACGTATGTAAGGGCGAGACTTGATCTATGGTAACATGGAATTATTATTCAAGAAAGCTGAACTCTTACCTTTTAAAATACATTTTTATTTTGTCCAGTAGGACACTGCGATCAAAAGTTATCGAATTTCTATCGTCGACTTGTTATATATTTGCTCAACTAAGTCACTTAGCTCAAGCATCTGAAATTTTAAATAGCCGGCTACTTGAATCGTTTTTTTTTTAAGAGAACGGTTCATTTCACAAAAAAGTGCTTAGGAATTTTTTTGTTCAAAATCTTCTGAGCTAAATTTTTTTTGAAACAATTTTTATTTCCATGTGCAAGTTTGTGGGAAATCGATGTTTTTCGTTTTTTCCCTACGAGGGTCGTTTTCGGGGAAAGACCGGGGGTAGGAGAGGTAAACTTTTTTCATCTGATTAGTACTTGACATGCACACAAGTATTAAGAAGGCCAATTTTTGCTGGTAGTGTGTTTCTGGGGTACGAGATGGAGCAGAGATAGCAAAATTGGTGAAAGTATGTTTGACTATGGGTTGGTTTATAGTGCCTGCCGAATTTTATCATAACGAATAATAAAAATTATGACTGCAGAGCGCGTTGTTTGTGTAGATAGCGCGAATGAATGGGTATTAAATTTTAGTAGACAAGTGAACTGGATAAATAAATATTCACGATTTTAATTTAAATCGACAAACTTTCAACTCTTTTTCTTTGTCTTATTTCCAATACTTATTTTTATTATACAATTATGAATTACAATTATTATAAATATATACACGGAGTTTTTCTTTAAAGTACAAGCATTTCAAAATCCGCTTATTTTTTGTAAACCTTTAGGTATTCGTTGTTTTCGTAAGAGTTCAATTAGAAGCTTCAAACGCGTGTTTTCCACTCCCAGATTAAGCATGAAGTAAAATTTCGAGTTTAGAAAACCCCTACGAAAATTTGCCCCGGAGACAAATTTTCGGGGCTTTTCTAAACTCGAAATTTTACTTCCAGGCGTAGAAAACGCAGATTTCAAATGAAGTTCAAATACAGCAGTTCCACCAGAAGTGACCAAAAATTTGTTATTTTAAATAGAACACAGTAATTTTTTGGATTCCTCCTTTAAATCACAACAAATTTTATTCAAACATATATACACTTATCTTTTATAGTTTTCAAGAAAAAAAAAATATTTCTATAATTTTAACCTCTAAAAGGCGTCTTGAAATCTGTCTGTAACTACTCTTAAGAATAAGATAAAAATATAATTTATATCTATACTTGTACCTAGAGTAAAGTAATTAGAATCTGCCAATTTTAACAATTAGTGTTCATAAAATGTCAATATCGAAGTGCCTTCTTTAATATCTTGTAATTCATTTTTTTTTAAATGGAGTGGCTCAGTTTTTATCACATGGTACGATTGGGGGGGAAATTTCCTACAAAAAAGTATTTACAACTATACTCCTAAAGCAAGTAGATTTCGAATTATTTCGAAGATTCATTTTTCGTCACATTTATGCAGGGAATAATGCGCGCATAAATCGCAATTGAATTTTAGTAGGCAGGTAGCATGATTTCGTTTTGTACTCTAGGCAGCCTAGACTATAGTCTCTAGACTAATTATCTAGACTTTATTAGTTATGTTCTGTACTCCAGGCAGCCTAGACAATAGTCTAGACCAGTGGTCTCCAAACTACGGCCCGCGGGCCAAATCCGGCCCGCGACTTGCATGAATCCGGCCCGCGATTGTTTGTAATTTTTTTGTAAATGTCATATTTTAAAATATTGTAACAATTGTTCCTTAAATTTTTCAAAATTTTATAAAATTAATCGGATCTTGGCCGACTTTATTATGTACAATTGTATTTGTGGCCCGCGAAGAAGATAGTTTGGTGACCCAGGGTCTAGACTAATTATTGAGACTCTAATCAGTCTGTAAACAATGCTATAGTCTGTATACTCATCCCTAGACTCTAATATCTAGAATAAAATCTCTAAGCGCTGTACTATAGGCATCTTAAACTCTCGAGTTTTGACATTTGACCCAGATTCTAAACTCTGCATTTTGAGCAGTTTCTGGACAGTCTAGACTAGTCTGTAGACTAGTTTGTATATTTTAACCTGTGAATTCTAATCTGTAGACTATCTAGTCTGTAGACTCTAGTCTATGGACTCTATCTAGTTTGTAGACTGTATCTAATCTGTAGACTCTAGTCTGTGGACTATCTAGTCTGTAGACTCTATCTAATCTGTAGACTCTAGCTTGTGGGTTCTGTCTAGTCTGTAAGCGCTAGACTGTAGACTCTAGTCTGTAGACTTTAGTCTGTATACCACTGTGTGAACTCTTTTTAGTCTGTTTGTTGACTCTAGTCTGTGGACTCTATCTAGTCTGTGGACTCAATTTAGTCTGTAGACTTTAGTCTATGGACTAGACTAAATATGTAGACTTATTTCTAGACACTGATACCTAGACTCTAATCTGTAAGCTCTGTATTCTAGATACCCTGTACTCTAGACTTTGAAAAGTCGACCCAGACTCTAAAATCTGCAGTTTGGACATCAAGCAGTCGACTCATGTAGATTCTAAACTGGAGTCTTTAGACAGCCTAGACCAGTCTGTGGACTCTAGTCTAGAAACTAGAGTCTAGTCTGTAGACTAGGCTGTAGATTCTAGTCTGTAGTCGACTTATGTAGACTCTAAACTGTTTACTCTAGTCTGTAGACTCTACTCTGTAGACTAGGCTGTAGAATCTAGTTTAAAGTGCAGTCGACTAATCATTACTCTAAACTGAAGTCTTTAGACAGCCCGACTCTAGTCTGTTGACTCCAATCTATAGACTCAATTATGTAGACTCTTGCCTGTAGACTTTAATTTGGAGACTAGGCTGCAGATTCTAGTCTGTAATGCAGTCGATGTATGTAAATTTTAAACTAAAGCCTTTAAACAGCCTAAAAAGAATTAGTACAGAGTTTTACAGAAATGAACAAAATAATTAATTACACAAATCAACAAATTATCAATTTGGTCTTTATACATGGCAACTGCTATAGAATTTTTACTTAAATATGTAGAATATTTAATAAAACTTATCCACATTTGCCGCCGATATATAAAACAAGATTTATAAGATAGGAATCAAATTTTGTTCAATTGGCAGTTGCCATGTACAAATAATAAATTGATAATTTGTTGATTTGTCTAATTATTCATTTTGTAAAACTTTGTACTAATTCTTTTTATTATTTAACATTTCGCAATACAATCGCGAGAAAACAAAAGCATGCTACTTACCTACTAAAATTTAATCGCGTCTTATGCGCGCATTATACCCTGCACAAATGCAACGAAAAACGATTCTTCGAAATAATTCGAAAACTACTTGCTTTAGGAGTATAGTTGTATAATACTTTTTTGTAGGAAATGTTAGCTCTAATCGTACCATATGATAAAAATGGGTCATTCTATTTAAAAAAATTAAATTACATAAAAAAATGGGTCATTCTATTTAAAAAAATTGAATTACTAGATATTGAAGAGGGCACTTAGATATTGACATTTTAAGAACACTTATTGTCAAAATTGACAGTTTTCAATTAATTTACTCATAGAGGCATCCTCTAGGTACAAGTAGAGATATAAATCATATTTTTATCTTATTCTTAAGAGAAGTTACAGACAGATTTCAAGATGTCTTTTAGATGTCAAAATTTTAGAAATATTTTTTTTCTTGAAAACTATAAGAGATAAGTGTACATATGTTCGAATAAAATATGTTGCAATTTAAATGAGGAAGTCTAAAAATTACTAATATATAGGGTATACCATTTAACATAACAAATGTAGTGCTACTTCCGGTGGAACCGGAAGTGATATAAAGTTGAAAATATTTCAGATGAGGAGAACTGATTCAACCGTGTGAAAAGGATTATTTTCAAATTTTTAGGGCAACGGCAACCCCATAAACTTTTAACTAACGGATTAGCGTAGACACCCTGTATACATAAAGTTCACCATATATTAATGTTTTATACGCGTGGCGCATGAAGTAAAATTTCGAGTTTAGAAAAGCCCAGAAAATTTGTCTCGGGTCGCTGCGCAACCCTCGACAAATTTTCACGGGGCTTTTCTAAACTCGAAATTTTACTTCATGCTTTGCCTGGGAGTGGAAAACACTCGTTTGAAGCTTCAAATTGAACTCTTAAAAAAAACAAATATCTAAAGACTTACAATAAATAGGCGGAATTCGAAATACCTATACTTTAAAGAAAAACTCCCTGTATAATAATAATAGAGTTTAATGTCTTTATCTAGAATTTTATGCTCTGTCCGTGGTGCGAAAACCAAATAATGTGATAAATTGTCATGGTAACAACGTTAAAATTTGCCAGAAATTTGAAAAAATCGAAAACTGTCGAAAACCGATGAAATGTTTAAATTTGATAATATGTTAACACAATGTCAAAAAGTGATGAAATGTCAAGAAATAATAAAATTTGACAACAATTTGAAGTATGTGAAAAGTGATAATTTTATAATAAAAGAATGTTTTAAATCTTTTAAACTTAGCAATTAATCAGTATCTTTATGCGCGTGGCGCATGAAGTAAAAGTTCGAGTTGAGAAAAGCCAGATTTTGCATCAAAATTCTTTGGGCTTTTCTCAACACGAAATTTTACTTCATGCTTAGTCTGGGAGTGTAAAACATTCGTTAAAAAATAATCACTGATTGTTTACAATATTTTCATTAATTTACAAATTCTTGAAGGTTTCCAAGTTTTTGTACAGTTTTTAAAATTTTGTCAATTGTCTGAATTTCCAAGAATTGAATTAATTTTCAAAATTTTGACGACTCGTGAATTTTTCAATGCATTCGCTAGTTTTCAAACTTTTTTTTAATTTCCAAGATTTTTAACAATTTTTAAAATTTTGAAAAAAATCATTCATTATTCAAGATTATTGCTGATTTTCAAATTATTGGCTCCTGTCGTTACTTTTTTAAACTTTTATGTATTTCCCAGATTTTCGTTAATTTATAAAAAAATCCCGGTATTCATGAATTTTTAAATGTTCAAGAATTTCGTTAATTTTCGGGTTATCAAATTTCAAAGAAATTTATTTGATAAAAAATATGACTGCTTTCTTCAAAATGTTTATTAATCATTAACGATTAATATAACGACTAAATTAAATATTCGATGATGAAAAATGTATGGTAATTTTTAAAGTTATTAAAAATTCATGTTAATAACTTCTTGCAAATTCACACTTGTATGAACATTTTGAAGATTAACGTAAATCTTGGAAATTCTCGATTGTAAAGATTTACGAAAATCTTGAAAAATTGAAAAATTCATGATGGACGTCTAGAGCGTCTTGGTTTTTGAAGTTGACTAAAACGTTAAAAATTCCCGAAAAATGAGATTATGAAAATTAACTTAAATCATAGGAATTCATGCAAATTAACGAAAGTTTAGGAAATTTACGAAAATTGGTAACGTTTTAAAATATGACAGAAATCTCGAGAATTCATGAATAGAATCAACATTTTAAAAATTTACAAAATTAACAAAAAGGGTAAATAAATGGATTTCAGGAGGTAATTTATTAAGGATAGCTCTAGAAATGTTATCGGCACCAGGAGTGGAGTTTTTACCAGAATGCAATATCGAGTAATAGTCCGTTTCGTCCAATGTGTCATCGTCTATTGTTAAAGTCGAATGACTTATACTTAATTAAGTATGAAGTACAATTAAAAAAGGCTGAAACTGGCTGAAAATGTGGATTGGTTGGAATTGAAATTTTCAATCTATTCTGAACTGGAAAGTGTACTTTATGCGCCAGGCGCATAAAACACTAATTTAATGCAAAGTTGCCAGAAGTAAAATAAAAGTAGAAAATATTGAAAAGAGGAAGAATGCCCAACTATTTTTTATTTAAATATATTTTAAAATACAATGTGGAAGAGGTTTAAAAACATTGGTTGTCCCGAGCCTCAAATTTTCTATTAAAGGCACTGATTTAAAATATAAAATCCTTCTACTTTATTTGTTTTAAAAAGTTGATCATCAACAAAATATTTAATCGATATCTCACATTAAGCGCTATTCATGCAATAACGCTTTAAAAATAAATCCCAGTATGTAATTTAATAAGTCAAGTCATTCATAGAAATCGTAGAAAGAAGTGCAGAATTTTAGCAAACATTAACTTTTAGAGTTAACTCTATAATTGCTGGGCCTTTAAGGGGATTATTGCAGTGTAACACGTCGATCGTGTTGGAAAGACCCACATAGTTTAGAGTAGCTCATCCGATGCCAAATTTACAGCACAAGTGGGGCGAATACAGTCAGAGAGAAAAGCGGCAGTTCGCTGTGCATTTTTGCATTGCTCCTTGGCATGAACGGATGGGGTCTCGCGCCGCGTGGAATAGACGAAAAAAAAAAGCGTATAAAAAAGACGGACCGAAAGAAAGTGTCGATTCGTATTATTTAAACGCGCTGATAATACATACAAGCTATGTATTGTTTTCAATTCGTTAGAAAGCGTTATCGGATCCTGTGTAATTTTTCGGTATTTACAAAACTGATGATTCTTATTCTTGTCATTATAACACATTATTTTTACTTTTAAGACTCCAGTTTCGACAGCCGAACAAACTAATTGTTTTATTTTATTAAATTATAGATTATTTCTTAAAAATATAATAATAAAATAATTCATGTTCATAAGCTCATTGTGAATATTTATATGCCGGACATATATGAAAAAAACGGAACATAGGATTTTCAATGCTATTTTTTAAATGGGAATATTATCTTCCCTAACTGCTATTGCCATGAAAATAATGTGTATTAATTTGGCCTCTGCCAAATTGGGTAAATACCCCAAATTTTGGGGATAATTTCAATTTATATTCGGTCAAATATTCTAGTTTTTATTAATGCAACAAATAAATAATAGATTGAAAAAAATTAAACGGAAAGCTGCCCTGTTTTTTATGTTTAGTACAGGGTTTACAAAATGATGATGTGTATAAATAGGCTCAGTCAACTTAGCCCCCCGAAGTTTTTTGAAAAAAGCGATTGCGCTAGACCGGCCTTAGTAGCGCCAGCTAGCGCTACAAAAATTAGAGCTAGCGCCATTTAGACAAGAAAACTACGGGGATATGAACTTTCCGGGGGCTAGATTGATGCTAGCTCCCCGAGTTTGGATTTTTTAAGTTTTTTTACACTATTCAGATTCCTCAGAGCTAGCGCTACCAATTTAAAAGCCAACGCCACTCCCACAACCCCAAAAAATGATAAAACATTTTTAACCCTGGCCCCCTAAAATGAGATGTTTTAAATCAAATTGGGTGGAAAATATAACTTAGAGCTAGCGCCAACAGAATATGACAAAAATATTCTCTCGAAAATATTAGATAAAAAAAGTTCACATCCAAATTTTGATGCGAGAGCTTTCAGATCCTGTATGCGTATTACCATTTACTTCCTGAATTTTAATACAAAATGATGTTTGGCATATAATATACCGCTTCCAACAAATATTTCGGCGTTGTAATAACTTTATTTATGTTCATAGACACTGGCTATTAGAAACATGATGCCTAGAAGACAGTAGCGTAACTGACAATTGTGTTTTCACTCCTAGCTAATTCAAATCGTTATAACTCAAGAACTTACCGTACGATTTAAAAAACTCTTTTGGCATTGTAATTACTATACTAATGTTTATAAACACTGGCAACGAGATAGCTTGCACTAGTAAGACAGTGGCGTAACTGACGATTGTTTTTGATAATTGAAATCGTTATAACTCGGAAACTAACCGTACGATTTCAAAAAATTGTTTGGCATTGTAATTGCTATACTGAAGTCTATAAACACTAACAACGACATAGCTAGTAATATTAAAGGATAAATTAAAATCACTTGGTTTGTTTCACTATTTGTTTCTATTTACTCGACTAGTTTCGCTTTTTACGGCATTATCAAAGTTCACTGTTGATAACGCCGTAAAAAGCGAAACTAGTCAAGTAAATAGAAGCAAATAGTGAAACAAACCAAGTGTTTTTAATTTATCCTTTATTATTATTTCAAAATGTTTCACCAAGTGATAAATAAAGAAAGTTATTCAAGAGATAGCTAGTGCTAGCAAGACAGTGGCGTACCTCACGGTTGTTTTTTTTTTACTACGTGATAACTTAAATAGTTATTACTCGGTGGAAAACACTCGTTGGGAGTTTCAAACTGAACGCTTTTCAAAAACAATGAATGCCTAAAAATTTACCTAGTACACATCGGGTTATGTATGTACCTAATCAAAACATGGGTATCTTTTCGAAGCTACAAAATTGTGATTAAGCTCCTTTTGTTGATATTCAATTGACTTTATTTTCATTCTAACACAATCTATCTCAATATCCTAATTCTACAATATACAGGGAGTTTTTCTTTAAAGTATACGTATTCCAGATTGACTTTATTTTCTTTAAATCTTTAGATATATGTTGATTTTACAGGAATTCAATTTGAAACTTTAATAACATACAGGGAGGTTTTCTTTAAAGTATACGTTTTCCAAATTTAGCTTATTTTCTTTAAATCTTTAGATATTCCTTGTTTTTTAAAAAAAGTTCAATTCAAGACTTTAAACGAGTGTTTTCCACTCCCAGGCTAAGCAGGAAGTAAAATTTCGAGTTTAGAAAAGCCCCGTGGGCTTTTCTAAACTCGAAATTTTACTTTATGCGCCACGCGTATAGAACACTAAAATTTTGTTAAATTTATGTATATTTGAACCTTACTTGAAATCAGCGTTTTATACGCGTGGCGCATGAAGTAAAATTTCGAGTTTAGAAAAGCCCAGAAAATTTGTCTCGGGTCGCTGCGCGACCCTCGACAAATTTTCACAGGGCTTTTCTAAACTCGAAATTTTACTTCATGCTTAGTCTGGGAGTGGAAAACACTCGTTTAAAGCCTTGAATTGAACTTTTTTTTAAAAAACAAGGAATATCTAAAGATTTAAAGAAAATAAGCTAAATTTGGAAAACGTATACTTTAAAGAAAACCTCCCTGTATGTTATTATGTTGTATTCAACTTAAATATTATTAGGTTATTACTCATATTAAGTTTAAGATTCATTTCTTGCCTGATGAAGTAGCAACTCTCTAAGCAAACCTAAATATCTAGTCCATGTTACATATCAAATATTTAGCTTAAATGTTTTGATAGTTGTTGCTTACATTATACGGCTCAGTCAACTTAGCCCCCCGAAGTACGATTTTGTTGAAAAAAACTTGTCAGTTAGGCTACTGTTTTCTAGGCATCATCTTTGTAATGGCCAGTGTCTTTGAACATACATAAAGTAATTACAACGCCAACATATTTCTTGGAAGAGGTATTTTATATGCCAATCATGATTTTGTATTGAAATTCAACAAGTAAATGGTAATACGCATACAGGAGCTGAAAGCTCTCACATCAAAGTTTGGATGTGAACTTTTTTTTACCTGATATTTTAGAGAGAATATTTTTTCATATTCTGCTGGCGCTAGCTCTAAGCAATCTTTTGCACCCAATTTTATTAAAAAAAGTCTCATTTCGGGGGGCTAGGTTTTAAAATGTTTTATAATCTTTTGGGGTTGTGGGGGTGGCGCTAACTTTTAAATTGGTAGCGCTAGCTGGCGCTAGCTCTGAGGAATCCGAATACTGTAAGAAAACTTGAAACATCCAAACTCGGGGGGCTAGCATCAACCTAGCCCCCCGAAAGTTCAAACCCCCGTAACTTTCTTGTCTAAACGGCGCTAGCTCTAATTTTTGTGGCGCTAGCTAGCGCTAGCTAAGGCCCGTCTAGCGTACCAGTTATTTTTTAAAAAGTCGAACTTCGGGGGGATAAGTTGACTGAGCCGTATAAATAGAGGATTGCAATAACATTCAATTACAATTCATTTATTCCTTATTTACTTACTATCAAAATATGACTCATTATAAATCAGCCAAATTTGAAAAAAATATATTGAGCTCGGTGCAATGTTGAGCAAGAAGTTTGTTATTTGAAATGCATTATAATAACTACCTTATTATTATTATAGTTCTATTTTTTCTAAAATAATTAACGATGAATAAGCACGCAGTTAAACCCTACATTTTTTTAAACATTTGTCAAACAAATATTACCTGTGCTCAGTAAAAAATAGTTGATTTGTAACATTAATCTACGACAACGCCATATTGCTGTTATTCTTACTATTCTTATAGTTTTGATATCATTGATTCGTTGATGAAGTCGCAGTTGGTTCAAATAGGTCCGATTGCTAGAAACTTTACAATTTACTTTAATAGTTTTATTGCGAGAAGTTTAATGGCATTTAACAATTGCTTTAATAACGAAAGATTTAAGACGAAATAAAGATTTGAACAAGACTGATTGTTATTCGATTGTTTCTGGCTTATTAATCAGCTTAAAAAACTTTAAAAATAATTTAATAATACCGACACTGTCAAATAATAAGGAAAGCCAATATTAAAGGTATATTACACATCTTTATTTAAATTAGTGAAACATTTCGTGTTTTCTATATTAGTGAACATGCAGTATAAAAAAATACTTATTCCATTAGTAGTCAGAAAGCATGAAAATAAAACACTAGTACCATAAAATATCGATTATAATTGCGAAATATTAATTTTACGAGAATAAATGCTAACGACGCGAGCCGTTTTTGTTAACTATGATTGAAAAAAGAAAAGAAAAACAAACGCGAAGCCGCACAGCGTTCACCGGCCCAGAGATAAACGCTGGCCGCATGCTCCTCGCCCCTCCAATAATTGTGCAGATGAGTGTACAACGCGTTCAACTAAGAGAAGATCCGCAAGGCGGCGGTATTTTACGGTCATATTTTTCAAGATTTTTATTTTAACCTGACTCGGGCATGAGCTATCGCATCCTTATGAAATGTTCACATTATATTCCTTATAGTATAAACTAGTAAGATATGGGAATATTTTTTTTAATTTTGAAAAATTTAACATTATTTTTTTCGTACCTCTGAAAGCAAATTGTTTAAAAAAAAGTACTTCGATATTTTACTAGATAATTGGGCTTAATATACGCTGTCAAAATTTCAACTTTCTAGGACCTTTAGTTTTTAAATAAACCTAACATTAAATTTCAGACCACTGTTATATTCCCCTTAATGGGTTAATTTGTTTTAATTAAGTAGAACATTTACAAAAATTTCAAATTTTAAAAAATAATGTTTGCCTCGAAATATACAGGGTACGTAAAAAGTATCGCAGTTTTTGTCCAAATTATTTATTCTCGTCGTTATTTTAAAATAAACATACTAATGTTGTATTATATATATACTTTGTTGTATTTCTAATTAAATAACCTTCCAAATTAGACAACAAAAACCTGGGTTGCTCTTTAGAAAAATTCAACATAGGAGTCTATGACAAAAGCAAGTCATGCAAAACAAATGAAGCTCATCTCAAAATATGGGTATTTATATCTAATTTAAACCTACCGAATATCAAATCTGAATATCAAACCGTTTCCATATAATTCCATTTAGTGCGATACTTTTTACGCACCCTGTATGTGCTCAGTGAGAAATAAACTATTTATTTTAAATCAAATCACAATAAAGAGTAAATAAAAAGTCTTGACAAGTTAATCTTCAAAAAAGTTTGTCTGAATTTAAACATCGACAAACTATTCTAATTTAAATAATAATCTTCAAGATTATACTTTTAATGCTTGATTTTTATAAGAACTTTGTTACTAATCACTTTAAAATTCAGTCTCAATTTCATACAAAAATATATAAATATTGCTTCTTTCATTTTCACGTGCACTGACTTTATTTCAGCCATCATCGACATCCTGTTTATTCCCGCACAATTAAATTAAATCCTACACTGGGACCGCAAGTTGCGCCGTTTCGAATGTATTTTAGCGTCATCTTTGTTTATCGCGTTATTGCGGCTGCGCTTGATTTAATCAAACCAATTCGGACGATTTGTCCGCAGTCTCTTCTTGAGTGCCTTCAAGTCAACACCCAACAACAATAACATAAAAACATGGCCAAGTGTCACATCGTTTTGTTTATAGCGTTAATATGCTATACATGTGCAGATGAAGTTAACTACAAAGATTGCGGTAAGTGTTAAATATATATTGTGTTAACTTAATTAATGTTTCCTTGTTTTATGTGCTGGAACATGTTGCTTTATAGACAGTTTAATTTTAGCGAATAATTGTAAAAAATACTATTTTAAGAGCCGCCGCTATGTAAAAGCTGAAAATTCGGCATTTTGTTGTTTTTTAAATCTCTACTAAGGGATGTAATATTTTGCAAAAAATATTTCATCCCTTAACCCAGTGGTGGGGAAACTTCTTTTAAGACGGGCCATTTGTAATAACTAGACAATCGTAGCTGGCCAAAGAATAATGCTTAATCGTAGGTAGGTAGTTTTTATGCGGGTCGTCACATTACGAAGTAAGAACGCGTTCAAACATTCTCACGACGGCACTCTTAAACGGGCCGGATTAAACCTTTCCGCGGGCCGGACTTGGCCCGCGGGCCGTAGTTTCCCCATCACTGCCTTAACCTATTGAGCGCCATTATTGCAAGAACGCAACATTATTAATTTTCTTCTAATTATATCATTATATCAATATTATATTAATTATATCAATGTTATATCATTATATCAATATTTATATCAATATCAATCAATCAATTAATATACAGAGAGTTTTATGTAACACCGAACATGACAATTTTTCGTTTAAGTATACATTAGCATACGTTGTACATTTGCCGACGCTCGGTTTATTAAAAGAATGTAATTTGAAGCTTTAAATCAGTTTTCCACTCCCAGGCTAAGCATGAAGTAAAATTTCGAGTTTAGAAAAGCCTGAAAATTTGGTTTGGTCGCGTAGCGCGAAGCGCGGAGCGGCCAAACCAAATTTTCAGGCTTTTCAAAACTCGAAATTTTACTTCATGCGCTACCGGCACAAATCACTGATTTAATGTAAAGTTTAGTGGTGTGTTTTAAACTTCGTAATATGTCAGTCTTTTGTATCGGTGGCGCATGAAGTAAAATTTCGAGTTAGAAAAGCCTGAAAATTTGGTTTGGCCGCTCCGCGCTTCGCGCTACGCGTACAAACCAAATTTTCACCCTTTTCTAAACTCGAAATTTTACTTCATGCTTAGTCTGGGAGTGGAACACACTCATTTTAAGTTTCAAATTGAACTCCTTTTAAAAAAACAACGATTATCTTGAAAGAAAAACTCCCTGTATGTACAAGTTGAGGCATTAATTGCGATTGATTGGCTACAATTTGTAATGGTCATATAGGCAACTTAATTTACACATAACCTAAAAATTATAGATGTCAAACTGTATTTGATAAAAATGTTCGGTGTTACATAAAACTCTCTGTATACTAAACAAGTAAGGGGGGTCGTGCAAAAACCCACTTCCGGAGCCGTTACGGGCCGCAGGCCCCCCGAGAAAAAACTACCAGACGGGGGCGGTCGAAGACCACCCTCCCGCCCCGCAGGGGCGGGGGCAAAATTGCCACTTTGCAAAATTTTTTAGCAAAACGACTTAAGATAATAAATCGCTAATTTCAGATTCAGAATGAACCAAAAAACTCTATAAAAACGTATTTTTTTCGAATTGAATTTGTCGCAGGCAAAATGAAAATAAACAACGAAATTTTCGAGAAAACCAGAATCCTTGGTATTTCATACAGGAACACTTTACCTATGACGGCTACAAAAAAATCCAAGTACATCGCGGGGGTGTTTTCGAATTTTTACATTTTTTGCCATAGCATCGAGCTGCAATGTTCGATCAAATCGCGGTGAATAGCATCAGATGCGCCTTGAAATTTGCCTTCGAATGGTTTTTTATTATCGCTTCTGCCGCCCCCTGGGGGCTAGCAATTTAATAAAACAATTTTAAACGTTGGACCTAAATAACGGCCTTATGCAATGAGCTACGTAGATCTTTTTCGGCAAACTGTAGTTCTTGACGTGCTCTACAAGAATTATACTAGCCGCGCCGCTTCCGATCTCCACCTCGGGGGTGGCAACGGTTTTTTTTAAACTAAAATGTTCCTTAAGTTTGAAGTGCTGTAGCGACCGAACGGAAGCTCCAAAAAAATATTCGATTTCAGAGTCTTGTATCCCATTAAAAGAGCTTTCGATTAATCTGCGAACTTTTTACCGAAGCCTCATAATGGGGTCCACAATCGAGAAAATATCCTGTCCGGTCCTCCGCCATTTTGCTTGTATACGCGATGACTTATCTGACTGAAAAAAATACCCACAAGTATCCAAAAGGTCACTTATTAAGGTGTGCCCCATGCGCTTTCACCCATTGGCCCAAGGGAGCCATCAAAAATTCACAAAGTTCAATAATTATCGAAATTTTTAAAATTGCATTTTTTAGCGAAAAATCGAAGAAAAAAATTTACCATTTCCTGTGAGTTTATCGTAGAGGGCTGAAATTTTGATCGAATATACTTTAGGGTAGTACCTTTTATATGCTTCAAATCGCTTCTTATCTTTTGGATATTTGCTGAAATATTTCTGTTTATGTTGGCGGAGTCGTCAAAATTACGAAAAACGACCATTTTTATTTTTTTACTTCGGTTGAAATTCTAGTAGACCAATGGGAGTTGGACCATAAATGAGCAATTCAAATCTGCATATATGTTGAACATTTCATTGACCCAGCTGTATTAGGACGGAAATTTTTATTTTTTTCTGCGCTTCAAAACCGCTTTTCAGGCTAAAAGGGCGAATTAAAAATACAATTTTTATTTTTTAGCTACGGTATCATTTATAGTACAACAATGGGAATTTGATCAATAAATAGGTAATACAAATCTCTATAAATGCTAAAAATTTCATTGAGCTAGCTCAATTTGCAGGGGAAATAGATTTTTTTTTATTTTAAGAATTAGATTTTTTCGAAAGAAAAAAAATTACCATTTCCAGTAAGTTTATCATAGAGGGCGGAAATTTTTATCGAATATACTTTAGGGTAGTACCTTTTATATGCCTCAGATCGCTTCTTATCTTTGTGATATTTGCTGAAATAAATCTGTTTATACTGGCGGAGTCGTCGAAATCACGAAAAACGACTATTTTCATTTATTTATTATGGTAATAATTCAAATAGAACAATGGGAGTTGGACCATAAATGGGCAATACAAATCTGCATTAATGCTGAAAATTTCATTGACCCAGCTCTATTAGGACGAAAATTGGTATTTTTTTCTGTGTTCAAAACCGCATTTCAGGCTAAAACGGCTAATTGAAAATACAATTTTTATTTTTTAGCTACGGTATTATTCATAGGACAACAATGGGAATTTGGTCAATAAATAGGTAATACAAATCTCTATAAATACTAAAAATTTCATTGAGCTAGCTCAATTTGCAGGGGAAATATAAATATTTTTTTTAATTTCAAGAATTAGATTCTTTCGAAAGAAATAAATTCACCATTCCCAGTGAGTTTATCGTAGAGGGCGGAAAATTTGATCGAATATACTTTAGGGTAGTACCTTTTATATGCCTCGAATCGCTTCTTATTTTTGGGATATTTGCTGAAATATTTCTGTTTATGTTGGCGGAGTCGTCGAAATCAAGAAAAACGACCATTTTTATTTATGTATTTCGCTCATAATTATAGTAGAACAATAGAAGTTGGACCATAAATGGGCAATGCAAACCGCATTAATGCTGAAAATTTCATTGACCCAGCTGTATTAGGACGAAAATTTGTATTATTTTTTGCGCTTCAAAACCGTTTTTCAGGGTAAAACGGCGAATTAATAATAATAATAATAATAATAATACCAACTTTATTGCCCAACAGTATACATCAATAACAAGACAACAAAAAATAATCAAAAATCAATAAAAATCATAATAAAATAAAACTAAAGCTAATTAGTAATGATAAATTTGAACTACATTAGGAACAAAAAAAAAACAAAAATAATAATATCAATGACGTAACAGAATCAACCTATAACTTACAAGTTACATTTCAAGATTAAATTATGTAATATACAACCATAGTACAATCATAACAACATAAAACCGGGACACTGCAGGGGCGCCTATACAAAAATGTCATCAAATAATTTATTCGCATTTTTACTGATTATGTGTAACGGTGACTTTTGTAATGAAATCGTTCTGGCAGTAGGAGTGTAAAAAGTAACAACATGCCGTGACGCTAACCTCGGTACCAAATAGTTAACCCTTGATAACAGCACAGGACAATCAATTTTGTTGTGGATTAAGCAATGCATAAATGTAGCACTAGAAGCTTCCCTACGTTTAAATAGAGAGTGAAAATCATGCCGCTGTAGGAGAGATTCATAGTCTATTCCCCTCTCTGGATAAGACCCGTCACATTTAAAACTTAGGAATTTTAAGCACCTTCTCTGTATTTTTTTCACTGCAAGTGACAAGTAATTATAGTGAGGGTACCAGACTAAAGAAGCATATTCCAGACGACTACGAACAAATGCGAAATATAACATTTTAATGACGTCACAACTGTTGAAATGTTTGCTCGTACGCATAACGAAGCCCAGCATTCCTGAGCCAGATGCACATACAGATATAATGTGCTGTTTAAAAGTGATTTCACTATCAAAAAGCACACCCAGATCCTTTATTTCTGTTAATTTCTGTAAAACTTGCCCGTTAATGTTGTAATGGTAGTTCATTCGATTCAAGCGTCCGCGAGCAAACGTAACGGTGGAGTACTTGCTTACATTAAGATTCAGGTTGTTATCCTTGCACCACTTGTATATCATTTCAAGATTATCTTGCAATATAATTGAATCCCTTGAATCACTAATAGTAGAGAATATCTTTAAATCATCCGCGTATGCCAGGACGTTACAGGATAAAGAATTAAGATCATTAATGAAAATAACGAATAAAAGAGGCCCCAGGTTCGAACCTTGGGGTACCCCGGAAGTAGAAGTAAATTCAAAAGACTTATACCCATTGTAATGTACATAATTACACCGACAGGACAGATAAGATTTCATAAGATTAATGGTACGTTGCCCAAATCCAAAAGTTGCAAGTTTATTTAGTAGTATTTCGACACAGTCAAACGCCCGGGCGAAATCAGTGTATATCACGTCTGTCTGACAACGATTTTCTAATGATTCACTAATATATTGGGTGACAATTGCTAGATTAGTAACTACAGATCGACCCTGAATAAAGCCATGTTGATGTGGAGAAATTGATGACCTAATATGATTATAAAAAGGTTTATACAGCACGTGTTCAAAGACTTTGAAAAAAATCGACAAAATGGCTATTGGTCTATAATTTAATATGTTGGACTTGTCACCCTTTTTGTATACTGGAGTCAGACGCGCACGCTTCCACAAATGGGGAAACGTTTGCGTCCGAATGGCCAGGTTAATGATTGACAACATGGGTTTGACAAATATGAATTTACAGTCTTTTATGAAGAAACTTGGCAATTGATCTTCACCAGAGGTTTTATTATTTTTTAATTTATTAAAAGCAGCAAGTATTTCGCATTCCTCAACGTTAGAGAGATCGAATGAGTTACTGTATGTGCATGGTTCAGAAATCGTGTCATTAGTGGGCGCGGAGTAAACATTAGAGAATGCAGTAGCAAATGAATTAACAATATCATCCGGTTTGTTGTAAGTAACATCATCATAATGCATCTCAGCAGGGATTCTCGAGGTTCCACATTTGGTTTGTACGAAGTTCCATACTTTCTTAGGATTACTTACAATATCACGTTCAGCTTCAGCTTTGTAAACTCGATAGGCAGCGTTAATCAAATTTTTACAAATTCGTCTGGTTCTGTTAAAGTGTGAGTGATACACATTCATTTTTGTGGATAGCCACTTACGCCGATAATAAGCTTTAAGCCTGATAGCGGTTTTAATTTCGCGAGTAAACCATGCGGGATAGGTAGAACCGGATTGGCGATATAACGGAACCGTAGAATCCAAAACGTTAGAGATTAAAGAGTAGAATACATCCAGCGACTCATTAACATCCTTAAAAGTATCTAAGACAGACCAATCGACAGACAGTAGTGAATTGTATAGTTCCAGGTAGTCGGCATTGCGGAAATCGTAAGACATGCTATTACTAGCGGGGAATGATGCAGATTTAGTAGCATTATATAATTGTAAGCTTATATCTAAAGTGGGATGATAATTATCTTCAGATACAAAAGGTATTAGTTCTCGCTTGATATGGAAATTGGCAGTGATATTGGAGAATACTAAATCTAATAGTTTGCCGTTTACATTAGAGACTGTGTTGTATTGCTTTAAATCTAATGAGAGAATAAAATTATGCAGAGCACTTAATTTAGGAGGAATAGTACGCAAACACATATTAAATTGAGGTATAAAGAAATCACCCAAGATCAGAACCTGTTTATCAAATATAAACAGTTCTAACGATTCTAAAATGGAAAATGAATCACATGCAACATCCGGAGGAATGTAAAGTACGATTATATAAAACTGATAATTATTATGTATACATTTACAAGCGATGATGTCTACCAACGGTATCAAATCAGTAATATGCGTCATATCAACTACTTCAGCGTATAGATTAGCAGTAAGTGCGAGTAGTACTCCTCCTCCTGTTGAGCGGCCAGTGGTATTAAAGCGTTGATCACATCTGAAGACTTGGTACGCACCGGAGATCACTTCACTGTTTAAAATTGACTCATTCAGCCAAGTCTCCGTCAATGCAATAATTTCGAATTCCGAGTCAAGCGATGAAGTAAATATATCATGTGTTTTAGTCCGAAGACCGCGTGTGTTCTGATAGTAGATGCTTAGTGTAGGGTAGACATTGGTGGTGTTTTTAGCTGCGCTATTATTTATAGTACAACAATGGAAATTTGATCAATAAATAGGTAATATAAATCTCTATAAATGCTGATAATTTCATTGACCCAGCTCAATTTCGATCGGAAATAGATTTTTTTTTTACTTTTTAAATTATTTAAATACACATTTTTTTTTGCTATAGTATTTAATACAGTAAAACAACAGGAGATATACCAATAAATAGGAAATACAAATATGTATAATTGCTGAAAATTTCATTTATCTAGCTCAATTTGGATAGGAAATAGTTTTTTTTTATTTTTCAAATTAATTAAATAAATAATTTTAATTTTTTTGCTTCAGTATTTAATACAGTACAATAACGGGAGTTGTACCAGTAGATAGCAAATATAAGGATGAGCGTTAGCAATCTACAGAGTCCTTTTAGTATAGAAACTGCTTTCTCCATCCACCGCATCCTTACACGCTTGTGAAGTTAGCCATAAAGTTTCCAGCCATAAAGTATATTTCGTAATGTTTGTTCGTCGATATCTCCATAATTACTTAGCAGATGTTAATGAAAATACACACACTAATAGAAAAAGGGTTGCGCTTTAGATTAGTGCTAACCATAAATTGATACAATGTATACTTTATGAGTAAATCGCATAATTCGATTTTTTTATTACTCTTAATTACAGGTTAATTACAACTCCGATTTTCATGAAACTTATACATTCCATGTAGAATTTAACGCTCTATCCAAATATGTAAAAACTATTCGCTGGCAAGTTAAACTGCAAAAGTTATTAACAAAAAACCACAAAACAATGGATTTTTAAATGTAGTCCGATTTAGATGAAATTAGCATTTTAAACTCGAAATTTTATGCTGATTACGAAAATATTATTATTTTTCGCTGGCAAGTATTTTTTGATCAGTTATAGCACATTCATTGACGCTAGATAAACACTTTTACCCCTGAAAATGGTCAGAAATCCAACGAACAAAAGCGTACCGCTGACAGATTTATGACCGACCCTTCTGAAAGGCTTTTCTAATTCGAAAGTACCTTCAATTTCTTCTCTCTAAGTAATCTAAATAATTGTTCCAAACTGTTACTTAATTTATTTAACAAATATACACACAACAAATATTTCAGAAATGCATCCGTCAAATAATTCATTAATATTAACGGACAGAAAACGATGAATGAATTGATTTTTTTTTAATTATCTCATCATTTATTTTCTAGTTTTACTCAGAATTTTATAAAATTTGGCTAGCTTATACTCTTGCATACGCTGATCATAAATATCAAAAAAGTTTTCACTGACATGTAAAATTGCAATAATTATTAACGTTTTAATCGCAGAAACAAACTTTTAATATTTTTTATTTTTACTCGGATTTTAATAAAATTTGGTCACGTTGTAGCCCGGAGCACATTGATTACAGAAGTCTAAAAAGCTTTCGCTGGCAAGTGAAATTGCAACAATTATTAAGCCAGCCATAAACTTTAAACAATTTTTATTTTTTCTTGATTTTTAATAAAATTTGGTAATGTTGTAGTCCAGAGCACACTGATTACAAAAATCAAAAAAGTGTTCGCTGGCAAGTGAAATTGCAATAATTATTAACATTTTAATCGCTGCAACAATCTTTCAAAATTGTTTATTTACACTCCGATTTTAATGAAATTTGGCAATGTCATAGTCCGGAGCACACTGATTACAAAAATCAAAAAAGTTTTCGCTGGCAAGTAAAATTGCAACAATTATTAAGCCAGCCATAAAGTTTAAACAATTTTTATTTTTACTTGTATTTAAACAAAATTTGGCAATATCGTAGTCCGAAGCACACTGATTACAAAAATCCAAAAAATTTTCGCTGGCAAGTAAAATTGCAATAATTATTAACATTTTAATCGCTGCAACAATCGTTCAACATTGTTTATTTAAACTCCGATTTTAATGAAATTTGGCGATGTCGTAGTCCTGAGCACACTGTTTATAAAAATAAAAATAGATTTTGGGGGCAAGTAAAATTGCAATAATTATTTACATTTTAATTGCAGCAACAAACTTTCAATATTTTTTATTTATTCTCCGATTTTAATCAAATTTGGTAGTATTGTAGCCAGGATCACACTGACTATATAAATGAAAAAAGTTTTGACTGGCAAGTAAAATTGCAACAATTATTAAGCCAGCCATAAACTTGAAATATATATTTTTACTCGGATTTTAATAAATGTTGGTAATATCATAGTCCAGAAAACGCTGATTCCTAAAATATTAAAACTAATTTTTACTAACAAGTGAAATTGATTAAATAAATTATTTTATTTTTGGTCGGATTATATTCACAAAACGTACCAAAAGGATTACTCTTACGGATTACATAAGCGGGAAAGGTATTCTAAATGAACCTCATTAGGAAAAACCGCTCAAAGGACACGGTATTAAAATCTTAGTAAATTCACTGGAACAACAGCATTTTGAATGACAATCTAGATTATAATTGTGTGTCTAATTCTGTGGAAAAAGATGCACCACAATACAAACAATCCAAATTTTATATGCATTTTGATCGTTTATATTCAGAAATTGTTGCCACAAATAAAGTCTTGCCGAACCAATATTTACGTAATACATTTTATAGTAAAGACTTTATTAAATACTTCATTAAATCATATATGACTTTTCTTCCTTTATGGTCATCAATCGTTGCCGAAAGAGAAAGCAACGCTGTAGTAGAAAATTGGTTCGGTTTTTTAAAAAACAACTTATTACAGAAAAAAATGCAACAAAAACCTTCGCGTTTCATTCGAGTTGTTAGGGATTACATTTTAAAAATTTATAAGGAAATATCTTGGAAAATTCCTCGCAAAAGGTGTGCTACAAAAATACATAGAAATGATGCCATCGTTCAACGAGAAGTATGGAAAAAAAGAAGAAACGTGTACATAGTTATTTTAAAGCCAATATATTAAAAAATATTAAACATTTTAATCCAAACCATTTTGATTTGATACAAGAATCTGCTCCTGTTTTTCAATTACCAGTTGAAATTCCAAGAAATTCAATAACTGAATCCACCTCTGTTCAATTACCAGTGAAAATTTCAAGAAATTATGTTGTGGCAGTACATAATAAAGAAAAGATTTATTATGATAGTTTTTATACATTAGATATTCATTTATCTCAACAAGATATGTGGTTAGATAATTTTGTGATTGATTATTGCAATAAAATATTTATGAATGTATATCCAAGTGCATCCTTTAAAATATTATTATGTCATGAAGTATGCAATATTTTAAAACACAATACAAAGTATAAGTTGCTGGATAGTACTAACATTATATTGTTACCAATTAATATTTCCGAAGTACATTGGGCATTGATCTACATAAATAGAATGACGCACACATTTATTTATTTAGATCCTACGCCATCGGATGACGTACGAGAAAAAAGATGTCAAGATTATTTTACACAATTTCAAAATTATTTAAAACACATATCGAAACCCCATAGCTTTGTAAAATTCAAAATTTCTTCAATATCACATCCCAAACAAACCGATAGCTACAATTGTGGTATATTCATCATATATTATATAGAACACTTATTACAGGGAAAATCAATTCAGAAATTTATGCCAAATTCATACCGTAATTATTTAAAACAGTTAATTCTTAGAAATAATACAAATTCGACAGGTTGTATATATTGTGCTGAGAATAACATGGACTCGTTTTGTTCTAAATGTAGACGAGGCTTACATATTAACTGTGCTAACAACCATCAAGATATGTCAAATTACATTTGTGAATTTTGTTTAAAATAGATAGAGTGCATTATTTGTCATACAGCAGGATTAATACATATCATTTATTTTGAAATAATATTAATATCAAATAAAATTTGCTTTTTTTGAAATTGTTACATAACAGTTTCTTAAAAAGCACGTGTCTACGATTTCCATTATTGGATATATCGTACCGTGAGATTAAACAAGATCGAAACACGAATAACTGAAAATTGATATTACAAAGTTTTTATACTTTTTGAAATTTACCGACACTCATTCGGCGTCCTTTCAGTGGTTTCTCCAAATCAACATTTTACCTATTGGTACATTTAATCTGTGTCGGCCAAATCCAATTAGGCAATTCCCAACCTTGCTTTACTTGAACGATTGTTGCAGCGATTAAAATGTTAATAATTATTGCAATTTTACTTGCCAGTGAAATTTTTTTGAATTTTTGTAATCAGTGTGCTTTGGACTACGATATTGCCAAATTTCGTTAAAATAAAAGTAAAAATAAAAATTGTTTAAAGTTTATGGCTGGCTTAATAATTGTTGCAATTTTACTTGCCAGCGAAATTTTGTTTGATTTTTGTAATCAGTGTGATCCGAGCTACAATATTACCAAATTTTATTAAAATCGGAGAATAAATAAAAAATATTGAAAGTTTGTTGCTGCAATTAAAATGTTAATAATTATTGCAATTTTACTTACCAGCGAAATCTATTTTGATTTTTGTTACCAGTTTGCTCCGGACTACGACATTGCAAAATTTCATTGAAATCGGAGTATAAATAAACAATGTTGAACGATTGTTGCAGCGATTAAAATGTTAATAATTATTGCAATTTTACTTGCCAGCGAAAATTTTTTGGACTTTTGTAATCAGTGTGCTTCGGACTACGATATTGCCAAATTTTGTTAAAATACAAGTAAAAATAAAAATTGTTTAAAATTTATGGCTGGCTTAATAGTTGTTGCAATTTTACTTGCCAGCGAAAACTTTTTTGATTTTTGTAATCAGTGTGACCCGGGCTACAATATTACCAAATTTTATTAAAATCGGTAAATAAATAAAAAATAGTGAAAATATGTTGCTGCAATTAAAATGTTAATAATTATTGCAATTTCACTTGCCAGCGAAATCTATTTTGATTTTTGTTACCAGTGTGTTCCGCACTACGACATTGCAAAATTTCAATAAAATCGGAGTATAAATAAACAATGTTGAACGATTGTTGCAGCGATTAAAATGTTAATAATTATTGCAATTTTACTTGCCAGCGAAATTTTTTGGATTTTTGTAATCAGTGTGCTTTGGACTACGATATTGCAAAATTTCGTTAAAATAAAAGTAAAAATAAAAATTGTTTGAACTTTATGGCTGGCTTAATAATTGTTGCAATTTTACTTGCCAGCGAAAAATTTTTTGATTTTTGTAATCAGTGTGACCCGGGCTACAATATTACTAAATTTTATTAAAATCGGAGAATAAATAAAAAATATTGAAAATATGTTGCTGCAATTAAAATGTTAATAATTATTGCAATTTTACTTGCCAGCAAAATTTTTTTGAATTTTTGTAATCAGTGTGCTTTGGACTACGATATTGCCAAATTTCGTTAAAATAAAAGTAAAAATAAAAATTGTTTAATCTTTATGGCTGGCTTAATAATTGTTGCAATTTTACTTGCCAGCGAAAATTTTTTTGATTTTTGTAATCAGTGTGATCCGGGCTACAATATTACAAAATTTTATTAAAATCAGAGAATAAATAAAAAATATTGAAAGTTTGTTGCTGCAATTAAAATGTTAATAATTATTGCAATTTCACTTGCCAGCGAAATCTATTTTGATTTTTGTTACCAGTGTGTTCCGCACTACGACATTGCAAAATTTCAATAAAATCGGAGTATAAATAAACAATGTTGAACGATTGTTGCAGCGATTAAAATGTTAATAATTTTTGCAATTTTACTTGCCAGCGAAATTTTTTGGATTTTTGTAATCAGTGTGCTTCGGACTACGATATTGCAAAATTTCGTTAAAATAAAAGTAAAAATAAAAATTGTTTAAACTTTATGGCTGGCTTAATAATTGTTGCAATTTTACTTGCCAGCGAAATATTTTTTGATTTTTGTAATCAGTGTGACCCGGGCTACAATATTACCAAATTTTATTAAAATCGGTGAATAAATAAAAAATATTGAAAATATGTTGCTGCAATTAAAATGTTAATAATTATTGCAATTTTACTTGCCAGCAAAATTTTTTTGAATTTTTGTAATCAGTGTGCTTTGGACTACGATATTGCCAAATTTCGTTAAAATAAAAGTAAAAATAAAAATTGTTTAATCTTTGTGGCTGGCTTAATAATTGTTGCAATTTTACTTGCCAGCGAAAATTTTTTTGATTTTTGTAATCAGTGCGATCCGGGCTACAATATTACCAAATTTTATTAAAATCAGAGAATAAATAAAAAATATTGAAAGTTTGTTGCTGCAATTAAAATGTTAATAATTATTGCAATTTCACTTGCCAGCGAAATCTATTTTGTATTTTACTACCAGTGTGTTCCGCACTACGACATTGCAAAATTTCATTAAAATCGGAGTATAAATAAACAATGTTGAACGATTGTTGCAGCGATTAAAATGTTAATAATTATTGCAATTTTACTTGCCAGCAAAATTTTTTTGGATTTTTGTAATCAGTGTGCTTCGGACTACGATATTGCCAAATTTTGTTTAAATACAAGTAAAAATAAAAATTGTTTAAACTTTATGGCTGGCTTAATAATTGTTGCAATTTTACTTGCCAGCGAAAACTTTTTTGATTTTTGTAATCAGTGTGCTCCGGACTATGACATTGCCAAATTTCATTAAAATCGGAGTGTAAATAAACAATTTTGAAAGATTGTTGCAGCGATTAAAATGTTAATAATTATTGCAATTTCACTTGCCAGCGAACACTTTTTTGATTTTTGTAATCAGTGTGCTCTGGACTACAACATTACCAAATTTTATTAAAATTCAAGAAAAAATAAAAATTGTTTAAAGTTTATGGCTGGCTTAATAATTGTTGCAATTTCACTTGCCAGCGAAAGCTTTTTAGACTTCTGTAATCAATGTGCTCCGGGCTACAACGTGACCAAATTTTATTAAAATCCGAGTAAAAATAAAAAATATTAAAAGTTTGTTTCTGCGATTAAAACGTTAATAATTATTGCAATTTTACATGTCAGTGAAAACTTTTTTGATATTTATGATCAGCGTATGCAAGAGTATAAGCTAGCCAAATTTTATAAAATTCTGAGTAAAACTAGAAAATAAATGATGAGATAATTAAAAAAAAATCAATTCATTCATCGTTTTATGTCCGTTAATATTAATGAATTATTTGACGGATGCATTTCTGAAATATTTGTTGTGTGTATATTTGTTAAATAAATTAAGTAACAGTTTGGAACAATTATTTAGATTACGTAGAGAGAAGAAATTGAAGGTACTTTCGAATTAGAAAAGCCTTTCAGAAGGGTCGGTCATAAATCTGTCAGCGGTACGCTTTTGTTCGTTGGATTTCTGACCATTTTCAGGGGTAACAGTGTTTATCTAGCGTCAATGAATGTGCTATAACTGATCAAAAAATACTTGCCAGCGAAAAATAATAATATTTTCGTATTCAGCATAAAATTTCGAGTTTAATATGCTAATTTCATCTAAATCGGACTACATTTAAAAATCCATTGTTTTGTGGTTTTTTGTTAATAACTTTTGCAGTTTAACTTGCCAGCGAATAGTTTTTACATATTTGGATAGAGTGTTAAATTCTACATGGAATGTATAAGTTTCATGAAAATCGGAGTTGTAATTAACCTGTAATTAAGAGTAATAAAAAAATCGAATTATGTGATTTACTCATAAAGTATACATTGTATCAATTTATGGTTAGCACTAATCTAAAGCGCAACTCTTTTTCTATTAGTGTGTGTATTTTCATTAACATCTGCTAAGTAATTATGGAGATATCGACGAACAAACATTACGAAATATACTTTATGGCTGGAAACTTTATGGCTAACTTCACAAGCGTCATCCTTACTACCTCAACAACACATCATTCTCCAACCACAACCATTCGGCTTACGCACCCTCCTTTCACCCCTCATCACTCTACTCTTGCCATTATTGTATTTTCAATTTCTTAAACATTTTTTAGTTTTGATTTCAACAATCCCTCAGTTAGTACTAGATGCATTCTAGTTTTCTTCTAATTGAATTACTAAATAAGTTAATTTGATACATTTTATTATTTGAACTGACTTGAGAATGTGTAAAGAATAATGTAAATATTTTGTTATCTAGATATTTTCATTATTACTTATTTAAAAAAAGTATCTTTAAGTGCATTTCTCACTTTACAATATGTCTGGGTTTTACACGCGTGGCGCATGACGTAAAGTTTCGAGTTTAGAAAAGCTTGAAAATTTGGTTTGGCCGCTCCGCTTCGCGGAGCGACCGAACCAAATTTTCAGGCTTATCTAAACTCGACATTTTACTTAGTCTGGGAGTGGAAACACTCGTTGGAAACTTCAAATTGAACTCTTTTATTAAATCGACGTATGCCTAAACATTTACAGCGTAAACATTATATATATTTATAAGACAAATTCTAAGTCTGTAAAGAATAAGTCATTCACAGAAATCATAAATAGAACCAACCAAGAACCAAAATTCAACTTTTAAGGTTACCTCTATAATTGCTTGGCCGTTAATGGGTTAATAAAGGTTTAAGCTTTCCAAAAATATATTATATTGCAATACTGTAATTCAACTTTAATTATTTATTTTAAGTTTATTTAGTTAAATATTTTGCAAAAATAGGTACAGTTTAATGAAAGTATACACTTTTTGCTTGTCTCAATAAAATGTTTTTTACTTTTGCCGCTATTTCATAAAAAAAAACATTAGTAAACAATGTAATCTAGTCATAGATTTGATTTTATTTCTGGGATATCTACGAAACTGAAAAACCGAAAAACTAATTTGGTCACATTGTAAAAGATTCCTTTGCGAAGATTTGTATTTTTTGCATGTATTTCTATTCTATAATAAATTCAATGAGATCTTGGCGCGATATTACATTTTTCGAAAATTTGAAGAGCTGTTTTTAGTAAATAAATAAATGAAAAAAAAAATCATTAATTGCTAGAAGTATTAATTTTCCATATATTTAAGGGGAAATCGGCCTCTATCTAAACGTATGAAAGTGCTCAAATTGTCGTCATAACTATATCCTTATTTATTGATAAATTATTTTTTTTTAAAAAAGGTGTACTTTAAGGAAAGTACAAACTTCGTGCTCGTCTCAATAAACGTTTGCTATTTTAACCGTTATTTTATAAAAAAAAACTTTACCAATGTTAGATACTTGAAATCAATATTCCTGTTATTACTGTTAAACTATGTTCGTAAACCTCACTTATGTGTTCACTTTTCTTAAAAATATTAATCATGACAAAGTTAACATCATTTATAGCAATAGCTCACTTATTCAGAGTAATTAGTTCGTGAAATTCACTTTTTCAAAACTTTATTAATAAAATAAATAAAAGAGCTACTACATAAAGTGATGTCTCATCGAAGCGTCAAAGTAACTTTAAATATTTAAGATAGAAAAATATGATTTATATAAAAATTGCTAATAATTATCGACCCTATAATCGGAAAATATTTGTATGTACAGGGTGCCCCACAACAGAGAGCCAATACAAACTTATGTTTTTTTTAAATGGAACACTATTCCTGAGGCTATTTATTTTAAATTTCAAAATTTGATAAAAAATTGTAAACGACGTCATATTTTAACTACATTTAAAAACAACTATTAATTTAGGTACATTTTTTCTATCCATATATAAGGATGCAGAAAAGAAAAGAACATGCCGAAATTTCAGCGTTTAAATAGAGGCATACTACCTCTTAATGCGATAGAGTGTCGGGGGATTTTTAAATTTTTGTAAAAACCTTAAAATAATAAATAGAGAGTTTATCTATTTCTAAATGCATTTTCAGAATTTTATGTTTATTTAACAGAATATTTTTATTTTTTTATTTTCCAAAAATAGGTGTATTTTAAGAAAAGTACACACTTTTTGCTTGTCTAAATAAATTGTTTCCTACTTTAACGATATTTCTTAAAATAGTATGAATCATTGGTAAACTAACGTAATCACGTATTAATTTTTAATATCTACAAAACATATTGAAAAACTAAATTAGTGACGATGTAAAATATTCCTTTACAACGATTTGTAATTTTTTTCGTTTATTTAAACTCACAGGGAATTGGCACGAATTAGAATTTTTCGAAAATTTAAAAACCTAATTGAAATCTAGAGAGTTTATTTTAGTAAATATATAAATGGAATAAATGACAAATTGTTGCAAAAGAATATTTTACATCGTCAGTAATTTAGTTTTTCAATATGTTTTATAGATATTCCTGAATAAAATAAAATTTAAGTCGAGATTACGCTAGTTTACCAATATTTAATATTTTTTTAGGAAATAATTGTAAAAGTGGAAAACATTTTACTAAGCCAAGCAAAGCGTGTGTACTTTCATTAGAGTATACCTATTTTTACAGAACGTTTCATACATAGATAAGCAACGAAACTCAACCGCTTGGCGTTGCGTTTCGTGTGTCATGTCCCATTTAGCCCCGTTGCCGGCGGGGCAGGTCCGGAAGGAAACACATGGAGTTAAACGAGCGTTCAGAGATAATGCGAAAAAATCGCGAGTACTCTTTATATAAATATATTTACCAAATTAGGCTTTTACTCGGTAGAACAGCATTTCCTGAACGTAGGCAAGACAGTCCTGAAAACGTTGGGCCGCAAGTGTACCATTTAACGCCGGCTCTCTTAGAGATAACACCATTAAAATCCCAAGGGGTCCTCGTTCAATGCACCACCTGGCATGTGCGCGCGAGTGTCTTTCGTTCAAATAAATGTGCGCCCAACCCTAGAAAAATAAACTCTCTAGAAGGTTCACGCCCATGTACTGGAAATACTGCAAAGAGCGCCTCTGGACGGTCATTACGCCAACTAATTCAACAAAAATTTCGCCGGTCGGTTCCGGCCTTTTCTTTGAATTTAAATTGATTTGATATTACAAAAATGAATAATACGTTTACTTCTTTCAACGTATTATTCATTTATAAGTAATGAAAATTCTGAATTAATAAATATTTTTATATGTAAATACCTTTTATACCCCGGCAATATCTAAATTATGAAAACACTAGTTTTTAGGATTTAAGTGGAATAAGGTACAACAAAACATTAAACGTGAATAGCATGAGATAATTTAATTATAGTAGTAGAAACGATACACGGGTGTGAAGTTACCAATAGATTCCGCCAATAGATCATAAAAAAATAAAAAAAACAATATATTTGATATTTTTCTCCACAGGCCTACTCATTGTACTCCATTCTAGATGATAACATTGATAAACCCGGTCTACTACCCCTTTCTACCCCTATACCTCCCCTAATTCCGTTTGATTATCAATTTTCATTATGTGCTCCTCAAAATGTTCAAGTTACTTTTATATACACATGTTCCCCATACTTCTATTATTCAATTAGAAAAGAAAAAATTTTCACACCGCACCCCCGTAACCCCCAAAAAAATAAAAATGCATACTGGATTAATAACTATTTTTCGCCGTTAAATTTTCCAAATATTAAAACTGTTTATGTACACACGTATTGCTTGCCTATGTTTAAACAAATATAAAATAAAAAACAAACTACCCCCACCCCCATATGATCTTTTTTTTTTCGAAAAATTATTTATTTGCGGTAATTGCTCCTCTCACTATTGAAAATATTGACTTACAGGCGTTTTCTTCATACTTCAATTGTTCATTTATGATAAAAATATTTTTCACACCGTAGCTCCCCCACCCCTAAAAAATGCGAATTTGAAAAATGACTCGATTTTTCATGACAAATAATTAGATTTCAGTAATTGCTCCTCCAAATTATAAAAATATTTTTACACAGGCGTGTTCCCCATACTTTCTTTATTCAGATTCTACAGTCAAATTATTCACACCGAACTTCCCCCGCCCCTAAATAATTGCGAATATAACACGTGATCATCTCTCGATGTTTATGATAAATAATTAGTTTTCAGTAATTGCTCCTCTGAGTTTTGCAAATATTTTTACACAGGCGTATTCGCCATACTTCATTTATTCAGATTTTACAATCAAATTTTTCACACCGAACTTCCCCCACCCCTAAATAATTGCGAATATAACACATGATATGTTTTCGATTTTTTATGATAAATAATTAGTTTTGACTAATTGCTCCTCCGAAATTTGAAAATATTTTTGCACAGGCGTGTTCCCCATACTTCATTTATTCAGATTCAACAATCAAATTTTTCACACCGAACTTCCCCCACCCCCAAATAATTGCGAATATAACACATGATATGTTTTCGATTTTTTATGATAAATAATTAGTTTTCAGTAATTGCTCCTCCGAAATTTTAAAATATTTTTGCACAGGCGTGTTCCCCATACTTCATTTATTCAGATTCAACAATCAAATTTTTCACACCGAACTTCCCCCACCCCTAAATAATTGCGAATATAACACATGATATGTTTTCGATTTTTTTATGATAAATAATTAGTTTTGAGTAATTGCTCCTCCAAAATTTTAAAATATTTTTGCACAGGCGTGTTCGCCATACTTCATTTATTCAGATTTTACAATCAAATTTTTCACACCGAACTTTCCCCACCCCTAAATAATTGCGAATATAACACATATGTTTTCGATTTTTAATGATAAATCATTAGTTTTGAGTAATTGCTCCTACGAAATTTTAAAATATTTTTGCACAGGCGTGTTCCCCATACTTCATTTATTCAGATTCAACAATCAAATTTTTCACACCGAACTTCCCCCACCCCCAAATAATTGCGAATATAACACATGATATGTTTTCGATTTTTTATGATAAATAATTAGTTTTGAGTAATTGCTCCTCCGAAATTTTAAAATATTTTTGCACAGGCGTGTTCCCCATACTTCATTTACTCAGATTCAACAATCAAATTTTTCACACCGAACTTCCCCCACCTCTAAATAATTGCGAATATAACACATGATATGTTTTCAATTTTTTATGATAAATAATTAGTTTTCAGTAATTGCTCCTCCGAAATTTTAAAATATTTTTGCACAGGCGTGTTCCCCATACTTCATTTATTCAGATTCAACAATCAAATTTTTCACACCGAACTTCCCCCACCCCTAAATAATTGCGAATATAACACATGATATGTTTTCGATTTATTATGATAAATAATTAGTTTTCAGTAATTGCTCCTTCGAAATTTGAAAATATTTTTGCACAGGCGTGTTCTCCATACTTCATTTATTCAGATTCAACAAACAAATTTTTCACACCGAACTTCCCCCACCCCCAAATAATTGCGAATATAACACATGACATGTTTTCGATTATTTATGATAAATAATTAGTTTTCAGTAATTGCTCCTCCGAAATTTGAAAATATTTTTGAACAGGCGTGTTCCCCATACTTCATTTATTCAGATTCAACAATAAAATTTTTCACACCGAACTTCCCCCACCCCCAAATAATTGCGAATATAACACATGATATGTTTTCGATTTTTTATGATAAATAATTAGTTTTGAGTAATTGCTCCTCCGAAATTTTAAAATATTTTTGCACAGGCGTGTTCCCTATACTTCATTTATTCAGATTCAACAATAAAATTTTTCACACCGAACTTCCCCTACCCCCAAATAATTGCGAATATAACACATGATATGTTTTCGATTTTTTATGATAAATAATAAGTTTTGAGTAATTGCTCCTCCGAAATTTTAAAATATTTTTGCACAGGCGTGTTCCCCATACTTCATTTATTCAGATTCAACAATTAAATTTTTCACACCGAACTTCCCCCACCCCCAAATAATTGCGAATATAACACATGATATGTTTTCGATTTTTTATGATAAATAATTAGTTTTGAGTAATTGCTCCTCCGAAATTTTAAAATATTGTTGCACAGGCGTGTTCCCCATACTTCATTTATTCAGATTCAACAATCAAATTTTTCACACCGAACTTCCCCCACCCCCAAATAATTGCGAATATAACACATGATATGTTTTCGATTTTTTATGATGAATAATTAGTTTTGAGTAATTGCTCCTCCGAAATTTTAAAATATTTTTGCACAGGCGTGTTCCCCATACTTTATTTATTCAGATTCAACAATAACATTTTTCACACCGAACTTCCCCCACCCCCAAATAATTGCGAATATAACACATGATATGTTTGCGATTTTTTATGATAAATAATTAGTTTTCAGTAATTGCTCCTCCGAAATTTTAAAATATTTTTGCACAGGCGTGTTCCCCATACTTTATTTATTCAGATTCAACTATCAAATTTTTCACACCGAACTTCCCCCACCCCCAAATAATTGCGAATATAACACATGATATGTTTTCGATTATTTATGATAAATAATTAGTTTTCAGTAATTGCTCCTCCGAAATTTTAAAATATTTTTGCACAGGCGTGTTCCCCATACTTCATTTATTCAAATTCAACAATAAAATTTTTCACACCGAACTTCCCCCACCCCCAAATAATTGCGAATATAACACATGATATGTTTTCGATTTTTTATAATAAATAATTAGTTTTGAGTAATTGCTCCTCCGAAATTTTAAAATATTTTTGCACAGGCGTGTTCCCTATACTTCATTTATTCAGATTCAACAATAAAATTTTTCACACCGAACTTCCCCCAACCCCCAAATAATTGCGAATATAACACATGATATGTTTTCGATTTTTTATGATAAATAATTAGTTTTGAGTAATTGCTCCTCCGAAATTTTAAAATATTTTTGCACAGGCGTGTTCCCCATACTTCATTTATTCAGATTCAACAATAAAATTTTTTACACCGAACTGCCCCCACCCCCAAATAATTGCGAATATAACACATGATATGTTTTCGATTTTTTATAATAAATAATTAGTTTTGAGTAATTGCTCCTCCGAAATTTTAAAATATTTTTGCACAGGCGTGTTCCCCATACTTCATTTATTCAGATTCAACAATAAAATTTTTCACACCGAACTTCCCCCACCCCCAAATAATTGCGAATATAACACATGATATGTTTTCGATTTTTTATGATAAATAATTAGTTTTCAGTAATTGCTCCTCCGAAATTTTACAATATTTTTGCACAGGCGTATTCCCCATACTTCACTTACTCAGATTCAACAATCAAATTTTTCACACCGAACTTCCCCCACCCCTAAATAATTGCGAATATAACACATGATATGTTTTCAATTTTTTATGATAAATAATTAGTTTTCAGTAATTGCTCCTCCGAAATTTGAAAATATTCTCGCACAGGTGTGTTCCCCATACTTTATTTATTCAGATTCAACAATAAAATTTTTCACACCGAACTTCCTTCACCCCCAAATTATTGCGAATATAACACATGATATGTTTTCAATTTTTTATGATAAATAATTAGTTTTCAGTAATTGCTCCTCCGAAATTTGAAAATATTTTTGCACAGGCGTGTTCCCCATTCTTCATTTATTCAGATTCAACAATCACATTTTTCACACCGAACTTCCCCCACCCCCAAATAATTGCGAATATAACACATGACATGTTTTCGATTATTTATGATAAATAATTAGTTTTCAGTAATTGCTCCTCCGAAATTTGAAAATATTTTTGAACAGGCGTGTTTCCCATACTTCATTTATTCAGATTCAACAATCAAATTTTTCACACCGAACTTCCCCCACCCCCAAATAATTGCGAATATAACACATGATATGTTTTCGATTTTTTATGATAAATAATTAGTTTTGAGTAATTGCTCCTCCGAAATTTTAAAATATTTTTGCACAGGCGTGTTCCCCATACTTTATTTATTTAGATTCAACAATAACATTTTTCACACCGAACTTCCCCCACCCCCAAATAATTGGAAATATAACACATGATATGTTTTCGATTTTTTATAATAAATAATTAGTTTTGAGTAATTGCTCCTCCGAAATTTTAAAATATTTTTGCACAGGCGTGTTCCCCATACTTCATTTATTCAGATTCAACAATCAAATTTTTCACACCGAACTTCCCCCACCCCCAAATAATTGCGAATATAACACATGATATGTTTTCGATTTTTTGTGATAAATAATTAGTTTTGAGTAATTGCTCCTCCGAAATTTTAAAATATTTTTGCACAGACGTGTTCCCCATACTTCATTTATTTAGATTCAACAATCAAATTTTTCACACCGAACTTCCCCCACCCCCAAATAATTGCGAATATAACACATGACATGTTTTCGATTATTTATGATAAATAATTAGTTTTCAGTAATTGCTCCTCCGAAATTTGAAAATATTTTTGAACAGGCGTGTTTCCCATACTTCATTTATTCAGATTCAACAATAAAATTTTTCACACCGAACTTCCCCCACCCCCAAATAATTGCGAATATAACACATGATATGTTTTCGATTCTTTATGATAAATAATTAGTTTTCAGTAATTGCTCCTCCGAAATTTTAAAATATTTTTGCACAGGCGTGTTTCCCATACTTCATTTATTTAGATTCAAGAATAACATTTTTCACACCGAACTTTCCCCACCCCCAAATAATTGCGAATATAACACATGATATGTTTTCGATTCTTTATGATAAATAATTAGTTTTCAGTAATTGCTCCTCCGAAATTTGAAAATATTTTTGAACAGGCGTGTTCCCCATACTTCATTTATTCAGATTCAACAATAAAATTTTTCACACCGAACTTCCCCCAACCCCAAATAATTGCGAATATAACACATGATATGTTTTCGATTTTTTATGATAAATAATTAGTTTTGAGTAATTGCTCCTCCGAAATTTCAAAATATTTTTGCACAGGCGTGTTCCCCATACTTCATTTATTTAGATTCAACAATCAAATTTTTCACACCGAACTTCCCCCACCCCCAAATAATTGCGAATATAACACATGATATGTTTTCGATTTTTTATGATAAATAATTAGTTTTCAGTAATTGCTCCTTCGAAATTTTAAAATATTTTTGCACAGGCGTGTTTCCCATACTTCATTTAATTGGATTCAACAATAACATTTTTCACACCGAACTTTCCCCACCCCCAAATAATTGCGAATATAACACATGATATGTTTTCGATTCTTTATGATAAATAATTAGTTTTCAGTAATTGCTCCTCCGAAATTTTAAAATATTTTTGCACAGGCGTGTTTCCCATACTTCATTTAATTAGATTCAACAATAACATTTTTCACACCGAACTTTCCCCACCCCCAAATAATTGCGAATATAACACATGATATGTTTTCGATTCTTTATGATAAATAATTAGTTTTCAGTAATTGCTCCTCCGAAATTTTAAAATATTTTTGCACAGGCGTGTTTCCCATACTTCATTTATTCAGATTCAACAATCAAATCTTTCACACCGAACTTCCCCCACCCCCAAATAATTGCGAATATAACACATGATATGTTTTCGATTTTTTATGATAAATAATTAGTTATGAGTAATGATCATCTTTCGATTTTTTATGATAAATAATTAGTTATGAGTAATGATCATCTTTCGATTTTTTATGATAAATAATTAGGTTTCAATAGTTGCTCCACCGAAATATATAAATATTTTTGCACAGGCATGTTCCCCGTACTTTTTTTATTCAGATTCTACAATTAAATTTTTCACACCAAACTTCCCCTACCCCTATATATAAAAATCTATTGGTTTCGAATATTCAATAAAAAAAGGACTTCATTGAGTTTGTTTTTTCAAGACCTCCTCTTTAGCGGCACACGATCTATAAATGAATATATCTACGGTAGGCGTTTTTTATTTTTTTTTTCATAATCGCAATGTAGGAAGTTTGGTGCGAATGGTGTTTAAAGAAAAACAACGTTATTTGTTTACACTATAAAGTTAATCATTTTGACTTGTTCCCATTTGCCCTGATGCCGTCCAATTGGTCCAATACACATCTAGTATTTAAAAATTATAAAAATTAATATCCAAATATTTATAATAACCCTTTGCAATTAATACAGTTTTCATTTTATTTATTTTTTGACTTGTTTATGACTCATTTGTAATCCAAAAACGCTGACTCTATTCATGGGCTGTCTCACAAAAAACATAATAAATCAACTTCTTTGTCGTTAAAATACCGCAATATTTGAAATTGTCTGCCTCATGATTTTTATATCCACAAATAAAAAAATGTGCTGAGAGGCCGTAAGTGTTAATATGTAGTAAAATTGATTATTGCTACCTTTAACAACAAGTGCTTTCGTTTTTGATTTTATAGGAACATTAAATTTACGAAAAATGTGTTGCTTAGAATTATCTCAAAACCGTAGGACAATGTTAATATTTTTATTGTCGAGCGGTAAAGGGATTTTGCTTAAATGAATCACATTTTGAGTGCCTAAAATTTAAACAAACTTAGATTTGTTGCTTACAGGACTCTGGGTTGTATTCCGTATATATATATATATATATATATATATATATATATCTTTTTTTTCACTTTCTCTAAATTATCACAATTTAATTCGGCACTTTGTCCTGAAAAAACAAGAGCTATTAAATTTTTTACGTTTGTTGTAAAGAATAATCATTAAATATAAAAAACTTAAGCATTTAAAGTATTAAAGTACCTCTGTTTAAAAATATTTTCAAAATATTAAGGAACAATTAAATAAAACTCATTATTTATCAAGAAAAATAATAATAATAATATTCATTTATTTCTCAGCAGAATAAATTCTATTTAATAAGTTGATCATTCGCAATTATTTAGAAGTAGGAAAACTTTAGTTTAAATATTGTGTTTATCAAAATTAACAAATCAAGTATAGGTAATACGCCTCTTATACTTTCAAAATTTGGACGAGCAATTACTAAAAACTAATTATTTATCATAAAAAATCGAGAAATGATCATGTGTTATTCGCAATTATTTACGGGCGAAAGAAGTTTGGTGTGAACATTTTGTTTGCAAAATCTGGACAAATAAAGTATGGGGAACACGCCTAGATAAATATATTTTCAAAATTCGAACAAGCAATTACTAAAAACTAATTATTAATCATAAAAAATCGATAGATGATCATGTGTTATATTACCAATTATTTCGGGGTGATAGAAGCTCGGTGAAGTAAATTTAATTGTAAAATCTGAATAAATAAAATATGAGGAACACGCCTATGCAAAAATATTTTCAAATTTCGGAGGAGCAATTACTCAAAACTAATTATTTATCATAAAAATCGAAAACATATCATGTGTTATATTCGCAATTATTTGGGGGTGGGGGAAGTTCGGTGTGAAAAATTTGATTGTTGAATCCGAATAAATTAAGTATGGGGAACACGCCTGTGCAAAAATATTTTCAAATTTCGGAGGAGCAATTACTAAAAACTAATTATTTATCATAAATAATCGAAAACATGTCATGTGTTATATTCGCAATTATTTGGGGGTGAGGAAAGTTCGGTGTGAAAAATTTGATTGTTGAATCTGAATAAATGAAGTATGGGGAACACGCCTGTGCAAAAATATTTTAAAATTTCGGAGGAGCAATTACTCAAAACTAATTATTTATCATAAATAATCGAAAATATGTCATGTGTTATATTCGCAATTATTTGGGGGTGAGGAAAGTTCGGTGTGAAAAATTTGATTGTTGAATCTGAATAAATGAAGTATGGGGAACACGCCTGTGCAAAAATATTTTAAAATTTCGGAGGAGCAATTACTCAAAACTAATTATTTATCATAAAAAATCGAAAACATATCATGTGTTATATTCGCAATTATTTGGGGGTGGGGGAAGTTCGGTGTGAAAAATTTGGTTGTTGAATCTGAATAAATGAAGTATGAGGAACACGCCTGTGCAAAAATATTTTAAAATTTCGGAGGAGCAATTACTGAAAACTAATTATTTATCATAAAAAGCGAAAACATATCATGTGTTATATTCGCAATTATTTGGGGGCGGGGGAAGTTCGGTGTGAAACATTTGATTGTTGAATCTGAATAAATAAAGTATGGGGAACACGCCTGTGCAAAAATATTTTCAAATTTCGGAGGAGCAATTACTGAAAACTAATTATTTATCATAAATAATCGAAAACATGTCATGTGTTATATTCGCAATTATTTGGGGTGGGGGAAGTTCGGTGTGAAAAATTTAATTGTTGAATCTGAATAAATGAAGTATGGGGAACACGCCTGTGCAAAAATATTTTAAAATTTCGGAGGAGCAATTACTGAAAACTAATTATTTATCATAAATAATCGAAAACATGTCATGTGTTATATTCGCAATTATTTGGGGGTGGGGAAAGTTCGGTGTGAAAAATTTGATTGTTGAATCTGAATAAATGAAGTATGGGGAACACGCCTGTGCAAAAATATTTTAAAATTTCGGAGGAGCAATTACTCAAAACTAATTATTTATTAAAAAAATCGAAAACATATCATGTGTTATATTCGCAATTATTTGGGGGTGGCGGAAGTTCGGTGTGAAAAATTTGATTGTTGAATCTGAATAAATGAAGTATGGGGAACACGCCTGTGCAAAAATATTTTAAAATTTCGGAGGAGCAATTACTCAAATCTAATTATTTATCATAAAAAATCGAAAACATGTCATGTGTTATATTCGCAATTATTTGGGGGTGGGGGAAGTTCGGTGTGAAAAATTTGATTGTTGAATCTGAATAAATAAAGTATGGGGAATACGCCTGTGCAAAAATATTTTCAAATTTCGGAGGAGCAATTACTGAAAACTAATTATTTATCATAAATAATCGAAAACATGTCATGTGTTATATTCGCAATTATTTGGGGGTGAGGAAAGTTCGGTGTGAAAAATTTGATTGTTGAATCTGAATAAATGAAGTATGGGGAACACGCCTGTGCAAAAATATTTTAAAATTTCGGAGGAGCAATTACTCAAAACTAATTATTTATCATAAATAATCGAAAACATGTCATGTGTTATATTCGCAATTATTTGGGGGTGAGAAAAGTTCGGTGTGAAAAATTTGGTTGTTGAATCTGAATAAATGAAGTATGAGGAACACGCCTGTACAAAAATATTTTAAAATTTCGGAGGAGCAATTACTGAAAACTAATTATTTATCATAAAAAATCGAAAACATATCATGTGTTATATTCGCAATTATTTGGGGGTGGGGGAAGTTCGGTGTGAAACATTTAATTGTTGAATCTGAATAAATAAAGTATGGGGAACACGCCTGTGCAAAAATATTTTCAAATTTCGGAGGAGCAATTACTGAAAACTAATTATTTATCATAAATAATCGAAAACATGTCATGTGTTATATTCGCAATTATTTGGGGTGGGGGAAGTTCGGTGTGAAAAATTTGATTGTTGAATCTTAATAAATGAAGTATGGGGAACACGCCTGTGCAAAAATATTTTAAAATTTCGGAGGAGCAATTACTGAAAACTAATTATTTATCATAAATAATCGAAAACATATCATGTGTTATATTCGCAATTATTTGGGGGTGGGGAAAGTTCGGTGTGAAAAATTTGATTGTTGAATCCGAATAAATGAAGTATGGGGAACACGCCTGTGCAAAAATATTTTAAAATTTCGGAGGAGCAATTACTCAAAACTAATTATTTATTAAAAAAATCGAAAACATATCATGTGTTATATTCGCAATTATTTGGGGGTGGGGGAAGTTCGGTGTGAAAAATTTGATTGTTGAATCTGAATAAATGAAGTATGGGGAACACGCCTGTGCAAAAATATTTTAAAATTTCGGAGGAGCAATTACTCAAATCTAATTATTTATCATAAAAAATCGAAAACATGTCATGTGTTATATTCGCAATTATTTGGGGGTGGGGGAAGTTCGGTGTGAAAAATTTGATTCTTGAATCTGAGTAAATAAAGGATGGGGAACACGCCTGTGCAAAAATATTTTAAAATTTCACAGGAGCAATTACTCAAAACTAATTATTTATCATAAAAAATCGAAAACATATCATGTGTTATATTCGCAATTATTTGGGGGTGGGGGAAGTTCGGTGTGAAAAATTTGATTGTTGAATCTGAATAAATAAAGTATGGGGAACACGCCTGTGCAAAAATATTTTAAAATTTCAGAGGAGCAATTACTCAAAACTAATTATTTATCATAAAAAATCGAAAACATATCATGTGTTATATTCGCAATTATTTGGGGGTGGGGGAAGTTCGGTGTGAAAAATTTGATTGTTGAATCTGAATAAATAAAGTATGGGGAACACGCCTGTGCAAAAATATTTTCAAATTTCGGAGGAGCAATTACTCAAAATTAATTATTTATCATAAAAAATCGAAAACATATCATGTGTTATATTCGCAATTATTTGGGGGTGGGGGAAGTTCGGTGTGAAAAATTTGATTGTTGAATCTGAATAAATGAAGTATGGGGAACACGCCTGTGCAAAAATATTTTAAAATTTCAGAGGAGCAATTACTCAAAACTAATTATTTATCATAAAAAATCGAAAACATATCATGTGTTATCTTCACAATTATTTGGGGGTGAGGGAAGTTCGGTGTGAAAAATTTGATTCTTGAATCTGAATAAATGAAATATGGGGAACACGCCTGTGCAAAAATATTTTAAAATTTCAGAGGAGCAATTGCTCAAAACTAATTATTTATCATAAAAAATCGAAAACATATCATGTGTTATATTCGCAATTATTTGGGGGTGGGGGAAGTTCGGTGTGAAAAATTTGATTTTTGAATCTGAATAAATGAAGTATGGGGAACACGCCTGTGCAAAAATATTTTAAAATTTCAGAGGAGCAATTACTCAAAACTAATTATTTATCATAAAAAATCGAAAACATATCATGTGTTATATTCGCAATTATTTGGGGGTGGGGGAAGTTCGGTGTGAAAAATTTTATTGTTGAATCTGAATAACTGAAGTATGGGGAACACGCCTGTTCAAAAATATTTTCAAATTTCGGAGGAGCAATTACTGAAAACTAATTATTTATCATAAAGAATCGAAAACATATCATGTGTTATATTCGCAATTATTTGGGGGTGGGGGAAGTTCGGTGTGAAAAATTTGATTGTTGAATCTGAATAAATGAAGTATGGGGAACACGCCTGTGCAAAAATATTTTAAAATTTCGGAGGAGCAATTACTCAAAACTAATGATTTATCATTAAAAATCGAAATCATATCATGTGTTATATTCGCAATTATTTAGGGGTGGGGAAAGTTCGGTGTGAAAAATTTGATTGTTGAATCTGAATAAATGAAGTATGGGGAACACGCCTGTGCAAAAATATTTTAAAATTTCGGAGGAGCAATTACTCAAAACTAATGATTTATCATTAAAAATCGAAAACATATCATGTGTTATATTCGCAATTATTTAGGGGTGGGGAAAGTTCGGTGTGAAAAATTTGATTGTAAAATCTGAATAAATAAAGTATGGCGAACACGCCTGTGCAAAAATATTTTAAAATTTTGGAGGAGCAATTACTCAAAACTAATTATTTATCATAAAAAATCGAAAACATATCATGTGTTATATTCGCAATTATTTAGGGGTGGGGGAAGTTCGGTGTGAAAAATTTTATTGTTGAATCTGAATAAATGAAGTATGGGGAACACGCCTGTGCAAAAATATTTTAAAATTTCGGAGGAGCATTTACTGAAAACTAATTATTTATCATAAAAAATCGAAAACATATCATGTGTTATATTCGCAATTATTTGGGGGTGGGGGAAGTTCGGTGTGAAAAATTTGATTGTTGAATCTGAATAAATGAAGTATGGGGAACACGCCTGTGCAAAAATATTTTCAAATTTTAGAGGAGCAATTAGTCAAAACTAATCATTTATCATAAAAAATCGAAAACATCATGTGTTATATTCGCAATTATTTAGGGGTGGGGGAAGTTCGGTGTGAAAAATTTGATTGTAAAATCTGAATAAATGAAGTATGGCGAACACGCCTGTGTAAAAATATTTGCAAAACTCAGAGTAGCAATTACTGAAAACTAATTATTTATCATAAACATCGAGAGATGATCACGTGTTATATTCGCAATTATTTAGGGGCGGGGGAAGTTCGGTGTGAATAATTTGACTGTAGAATCTGAATAAAGAAAGTATGGGGAACACGCCTGTGTAAAAATATTTTTATAATTTGGAGGAGCAATTCCTGAAATCTAATTATTTGTCATGAAAAATCGAGTCATTTTTTAAATTCGCATTTTTTAGGGGTGGGGGAGCTACGGTGTGAAAAATATTTTTATCATAAATGAACAATTGAAGTATGAAGAAAACGCCTGTAAGTCAATATTTTCAATAGTGAGAGGAGCAATTACCGCAAATAAATAATTTTTCGAAAAAAAAAAGATCATATGGGGGTGGGGGTAGTTTGTTTTTTATTTTATATTTGTTTAAACATAGGCAAGCAATACGTGTGTACATAAACAGTTTTAATATTTGGAAAATTTAACGGCGAAAAATAGTTATTAATCCAGTATGCATTTTTATTTTTTTGGGGGTTACGGGGGTGCGGTGTGAAAATGTTTTCTTTTCTAATTGATTAATAGAAGTATGGGGAACATGTGTATATAAAAATAACTTGAAAATTTTGAGGAGCACATAATGAAAATTGATAATCAAACGGAATTAGGGGAGGTATAGGGGTAGAAAGGGGTAGTAGACCGGGTTTATCAATGTTATCATCTAGAATGGAGTACAATGAGTAGGCCTGTGGAGAAAAATATCAAATATATTGTTTTTTTATTTTTTTATGATCTATTGGCGGAATCTATTGGTAACTTCACACCCGTAAACGATACAACCTTTTATATCCCCGGCAATATCTAAATTATGAAAACACTAGTTTTTAGGATTTAAGTGGAATAAGGTACAACAAAACATTAAACGTGAATAGCATGAGATAATTTAATTATAGTAGTAGAAACGATACAACATTAAAGTAATTTATTTAAATAAATTTCGCCCCTCGTTCATGTACAGCTTCTCAAATCTGGATTTCTGCTAACAGAAAAAAAAATTACAGTTATAGGATGCATAAAAAAATTTAGTTTTTAAAATATGCTCGTTTCCAAACCACCTTTAGGCAATTACAAATATTCAATATCATATCATATCATACTTTATTCATGTTAAAACAGTAGTTTACATATGTCATATAACATTAGGTGTGTTGGGCGCTAAACATACAATTTTGAAAGATTAAGAAGTAAAATAAATAGATAAATAAATAAATAAATAAAATTAAACAAGTAATGAAACAAAATATGTTAAAAAAATTGTTGGCGTAAAATGATTGAAAAAAAAACAATACAATAGTAATAATAAAAGTCATGAATAGTTAAAATTTATAAAAAAAATATATAAATAGATAGAAACAAATGCATACATATAATTAAAATTAGACATTAAAATCAAGAAATCTATTGGATATAAGAATAAGAATAAGAATAAGAATAAGCTTTATTCAAGTATAAATAACACATACAGAAATACAAAAATACTCTATTGGTTATTTGACACTAGAACATCGTCAGAATATTGAACAGAATTTATATCAAATGAAAGAAATTCTTCTATCGCATAAGGTTCGATTTGCAGTAATATTGCATGCAAGTATTTTTTATATTTTACAAAATTTAATTCCGATCTTATAGATAATGGTAATTTATTGTACAAACGCAAACAAGAGTAATGAACACCCTTTTCGGTAATTGCAAACTTATGAATAGGGTATATTAGAGTCCCCTTGTTTCTGGTTGAGTATTTATTTACATTAATGTTTGGTATAAAATAATTCTCGTTTTTCCTAATGAATAACAGACATTCCATTATGTATTTAGCAACTGCTGTTAAAAAACCGTTTTTTGTAAAGTGAGTCCTGCAAGAGGCTATGGGGTTAAGATTTAATATTATTCTTAGCGCACGTTTTTGAATAAGCATTATTTTATTGAAATGTGATGAACTGCCCCAATATACTATACCGAAACGCACTATTGACAAGAAATTGGAGTTATATACTACTTTTAACATATTGAAGGATATGTTTGGTTTTAAGATTCGAAGCATGTAACAAGTTTTACTTAGTTTTGATGAAACATAGTCTATGTGTTGGTGCCATTTCAGTTTACTATCTATAAATATTCCTAAGAATTTAGTGTGATCTGTTAAGTCGATACGTGTGTTATTTATAGCAATATGCGATGAGATTTGTGAAACGTCCGATTTTTTGAATACAATATAGTTCGTTTTGCTATCATTTAAGATAAGAAAATTGTTATCGAACCACTCTTTTACCGATTTTAGTAAGACGGTGATGTTGTTTTCTAATGAAGAAATATTTTTTGAACGTACACATATGTTTGTGTCATCTGCATAGTTGACAATATTGTATTCTGGATTGTTTATTATTTGAAATATATCATTTATGTATATATTGAAAAGAAAAGGTCCTAGAACACTACCTTGTGGAACCCCTGCGACTATGTCCAAGGCATCCGACCGGTACACAGTATTACCTGATATCACCTCCACTAATTGCTTTCTCCCTTTAAGATATGTTTTGAACCAGTCATAGGCGGTTCCTCTGATCCCATAGTTATACAGTTTGGATAGTAGCACCTCGTGGTTGATACAGTCAAATGCCTTGGACAAGTCCAAGAATATACCACAAGTGAGATCGCCTGATTCCATTGCGTCTAAAATGAACTGGGTAAAGTCATAAACCGCTGTGTTAATGTTTTTACCTTCGGTAAAACCATGTTGATGATTAGAAAATAAGTTGTGCTGTGTGTAAAAAAAGATTTGCATTGGTCTAATATAATATACTCAAAAATTTTTGAAAAGGAAGACAGAAGACTGATGGGCCTGAAATTTTCAATTTTCGAGAAATCTCCACTTTTGTGGATTGGTTTGACAATTGCAACCTTTAACCGTTCCGGAAAAATGCCAGAACTGATTGAATTATTCAATAGAAAACTTAATGGCTCACATAAGTTATCTATACATTCCTTAATAACAGACATAGATATTTCATCAATACCATAGCTTTTTTTGTTAGGCATATGTTTGATTACATTTTTGATGTCATAACATGTAATTGGTTTAAGAAACAGAGAATGTTGATGTATATCTATGTCTATATTGTGATCTTCTGTAAGTTTCTTCGATTTAATTAGATCAGATGCAGCATTTACAAAATATTTGTTGATGTTGTTTATGTCAGATTCGATGTCCGAACTTTCGTAATTTGTTACATGCTTTCTACCCGTAATATCTTTTACGATAGACCATGCCGTTTTGTTTATATTGTCAGATTTTATGATTTTATTATCATATTGTTGTTTGCGGTCGTTTTTTAATAGTAAATTATAACGTTGTTTACACAGCTTTAAATTTGGCTTGCATTCCTCAAAATATTGTGATAAAATGTGATACAACTCCAATTCCTTTTTACATGCAATGGTTTCCTTAGACATTTCTATTTTCTTATTCATTTTAATTGATTTCCCTTGTTGCAAGGGACACTGATTATGAAAATGTTTTAAGATGATAAACATGAATTCATTGAATTGCTCATTTACGTTCGTTCTTGTATACATCGTTTGCCAAGTTTCAAATTTTAGAACTCTATTCAATACTTGAATGCTGTTATCATTAATTCTTCGATATGTCTTTAAAAACGAATTTTCTATTGGTTCATATTTGAGTGTGGCGATTTGGGCGTAGTGATCTGAGAAATTCGTGTTTACGATTTTACAGCCTATTGAGTAATCATTAGTTATTATATTATCTAAGCACGATTTACTTATGTTCGTAATTCTTGTATACTCGTTGACAAGAAAATGGCAATTGTATGATTGAATAAGAACATAAAATTCACTAGTGGCTTTGTCGTGTTTTGAAATATCAATATTAAAATCTCCACAAATGTAGAAGTTTTCATTTTTTACTAATAATAATAATAGAATTTGTTCCAGCTTAGCAAAGAAGATATTTAAATCACTGTCTGGAGTTCTATATATACATGTTATATTAATCGAGTTAGTTGTGTTTAGTTTGAAGTTTGCACTAGCACATTCAAAATGTCTAATTTCCGCCAAATTGTTGATATCATTGCGGATAATGAATTTAATATTTTCATGACAATAAATTGCAACACCACCGTGTTTGTGGTGTTGTCGACAAAAATTTGTAGCGCAAGTATAGTTCATGATTTTGAGTAGTGTTATCTGATCAAGTGATTGCCAGTGTTCTGTTAAGCAGACGAAATTACAGCCATGCTCTTGTAGGAATACACACAGTTCATTCAAACAGTTTCCGATGGATTGGATGTTGAGGTGTAATAATTTGAGTTGTTCCCTACAGTTGTCCCTGGGTTGGTGTTGCGTTTCGTTAGCCAGTGAAAAAACGGGTTAATACTGATTCCCTTTGGCCATGTTGATGGATCCTTTAGTGCAGGCAGCTCCTCTATAGGCACGCTTACTTTATAAGAAGTATAAATATCCGGTTGTTTTGATGCCATTTTTTCACATGTAATTTTTGTAAATATCTGTTTTCCCTCCAGATGACGTATTACTTCATCTGTTTTAACATTTGGTCCAAATCTAGATACATGTATGTGTCCTAGACGTGTAGCAACTTCTAATGTCGATATTTCAGATGATCCATAGACACGTTTAGAGGATTGCCGTCTTTTTCTTTTATTGACCATTGTAAACTCGGCATTATCGGGGTCAGTTTGTATTGTTTCGCCTGGATCTTTTTGTTCGCTTGGTTTGTTTACATTTTTTGTCGGATTTAATTCGCTTGGTTTGTTTACATTTTTTGTTGGATTTAATTCATTTTTGTCTAGAGGTGTCGGTCCTGACATCTCCGTTCTATTTTTGTAAGTCGGTTTCGATTTGATTGTAATTGCAGATTTCTGCTGAACTGTATTGTTATTGTTTATTTTATCTTTTAGGGTTAGAATATCCATTTGCATAGTATTAATTATTTCAAATAGCTTATTGATCTTCTCATCGGAGGTATTTTGAGTTGTTTCGGTTGGTGTGGTCTTGGATGTTGCAACAGATTTATTTTTCGGGTATTGTATTAAACAAGTGTCACATACCCATTTTAGATTCTTATTTTCTACAAGTCCGGCGTCGGATCTTTTTAATCCACATGATACGTGAACTTTTCCATCACAAATGAAGCACTGAATATGTTTTCCACTTAAACTTATTTGGATATTACAGGAGATACAAGGTTCCGTACTTTTCACAGTAGGCGCCATTTTGTACGGCGCCATTTTGTACACTCTACAATGCTGTAAAATACTTTATCTTGCAGATACTTTTTGATTATTTTATTAAACTTAACTTCGCTATATGATTTTATTTTAGCGGGAAGATAGATAAATAATTTAAGCCTATAGTAATTGGCACCGTTTCTACATTTAGAAATCCTTTGATGTGACGGATAGATCAAGTGTTTTGAACGAATCTCATGAGTGTGTATGTCATCATGTGTTTTGTACAGGATAATGTGCCTTCGAACATATTTCAAACATTCCAGAAGATACATAGAAGGTAGTGTGAGAATTTTTAGATCTCTAAATGAGCCCTTACAATCATCTCGATACCCTAAATTCGCTACAACCCGGATTGCTCTTCGTTGGAGACCAAATAGGCGAGTTGTTATGGTGGAGTGCCCCAAGTTATTATTCCATATGATATTCGGCTATGAAATAATGAGAAATATGCCGTCTTTACCGCCCTCTGAGGTGGTGAGTTTGAAAGGCTTCTCAGCAGAAAAACTATTTGACATAGTTTCCCCGAGATATAGTCGCCGTGAGAATGCCAATCTAGCTTTGAGTCAGGCGATACGCCCAAAAACATTGCCGAAGTTAATAACAAGTTCCCAGGTTTTAAGGTGAACATGACTTTTACCGTCTTGTTATTGTTAACGGTTAATTTGTTTGAGCTAAAACACTTTAGTATAGAGTCATTATCACGGTCAGTAGCTGTTTTGGTGGTCTGAGTGTATTTTGAGGTATTTATTCACGTAGTATCATCGGCATATAATAAGATTTTGGCGTTTTTGATTCTCAAAGGTAAATCATTAATAAAGATCAGGAAGAGCAATGGTCCAATAATTGATCCCTGAGGTACATCATATGTAGTATTTGACCCTGACGATACCCATCCGTTAAAGAGCACACGTTGTTGTCTATTTAGCAAATACGAGTTTATGAGTCGACATGTTGATAGATGGAAATTGTAGTAGTAGAGCTTCCTCAAAAGAATATCATGAGGCACGCAGTCAAATGCCTTACTAAAGTCAAAGAAAGATGCCAGACTGTATGATCTAGAGTTAAATCCCTCTAGAATTTCTTCTACTAAGGCATTGACTGCGTCGCTGGTTGAAAATCCCTTGCGGAAACCGAACTGACTACAATGCAGAATATTCTGCTCCTCACAAAATGCAATGATTTGTCTAAACATGATTTTTTTCCAAGACCTTCGATATTATAGTTAATAGCGAGATAGGTCTGTAATTATTTACATCCGATACATTGCCCTGTTTGAAAATAGGAATAATGCATGCAACTTTAAGACAGTTTGGGAATGTGTCAGACTCTATACATATATTAATCAATTTTGTGAGGGGCAGTAATATTACATCAGTAATACATTTTAATAACCTTGCCGACATACCATAAATATCACGTGCTTGCGAACTCTTTAAGGTTGTTATCACATTTCTTATCTCATTCAGGCTGACTTTCTCGATTTTGAGGTATGTATTAATATCTTCAGGGAATTCATGTAAGAAATTAATGGGATCAGTATCTGGTTCAGGCAAATTATTTACTAATTTACCTGCAATTGTGCTAAAATATAGGATAGGATAAGTTAACTTGAGAGAGCCGATTGAATTTTTTTAAGTGCCTTGTGATGTAGTTTACAGTTCATTTTTTTATTGTGGTATCCCCAGGAGGCCTAGTCATCTACATTGATTTTTTCTACTTTTTCCAGGTCATTATTTACTTCATTACTTTTACCTGGTTTCGAAGGTAAAAGTAATGTGAGTACTGCGTAAGAAGTTAAAAAGTTGTTTGTTGACTGATGCTCTTTAGAAAAATGAAGATGGCACACCATCTTCCGTTTATGAATTAATTCTGGTGATAAATCATCTAATGTTTTATTATCACACGCTGCAACTCATTGAAGAAATCTTGACCTATCTTTATTGGGTTTAGGAAATAAGTGATTCGATGAACTTTTATCTTCACAACCTCTGATTACACATTTCCTATTTCCAGGCATTTTGTCACAATTCTATATACAACACGTTTAAATAAACTAGATTTATATTAAATCACTTTTCTATATATGATTTATAATATACAATTTAAATTATAAAACACTGATCAATATCTAGGCCAAATTTAAGGAGAAATTAAATATATTTTTAAATGTTACTAAAACAAACACCACGTATGTATTTGGATTTACAAACTTAGCTAAATTTTTTTGTCAATAAATTATTAAATCATGCTAGAAATCACACCATGCAATAATTTAACACGTTTAAATACACTATTTTAATATTAAAAAATAATATTAGTAAATAATGCTACAATATATTATTTTAAAGAAATTATATAATTAAATGCTAGAATTCACACCACGCCTCGATACAACATGTTTAAATGTACTGGATTATTATTAAAAAAAACACTTTTCTACGTGGGAATATTAGAAATCACTCACAGTTTAAGTTATAAAACACTGTTCAAAATCTAGGCTAAATATAAGGAGAAATAAAATGTATTGTTAAATATCACTAAAACAAACACCGCGTGTTTGGATTGATGAACCTAACCTCACTAAATTGTTTTGTAAATTAACAATTAAATCAAGCTTAAATTCACATCATGCAATTATCAAACGAAATAAGAAACATTCTAAAACCTTTTACAGCAGTTTGGGAACCAGCAAAGAGAGCTATTGTCGCAATTATAGCAATGCAAGATGCAACCACTATACAATAACAATAACAAATGAACGAGGTTAAGAGTGTTTTCCCTCTCGTTGGCAAAAGAGTTTTTTGCTTTTATGGAAAAATACGTCAGCGACATCTATTGGCCATTACGCCTCGAGGTTTGCTTATAGTATAAACAAGTCCCATAAGCGTGAACGTAGTCAGGTTCCACTTTCTCATTTTTAGAGCAGCGGAAATACACGAACGGCACTCGTTCTGCGCATGAGAGTGCCTAATTTAAAAAATTCCACTATAACTCCATGTATAAAAACTTTCCCGACCCGCCCCGCAGGCAAGCCCAGGCTTGACAAATCAGTGATTTTGTCACCAAATCGGGTGTTTTCTACTTTCAGATTTAGACAAATTGTTTGTGATTCAGACGTTGCTAAATTCTGGTGCTTGTTGCAAGTTTTCAGTGACAATCTAGTGATTTACTGCCATCGGAAAGTGATTGAAGTTAAAAAAATTGGGAAATATTCAGCATATCATTCATAAAATTGTCCATGTCCAAATGGTCAAACATTTGTAATAAAATTCTTTTTGATCAATCCTGTATGAATCATTTCTAAGTAGTACATTTTAAACATTTGAATACAGTATTTTGTACGCTTGGCGCGCATGAAGTAAAATTTCGAGTTTAGAAAAGCCCCTTGAAAATTTGTCTCGGGTCGCTGCGCGACCCTCGACAAATGATCTACGCGGGGCTTTTTTAAACTCAAAATTTTACTTCATACTTAGTCTGGGAGTGGACGACACTCGTTCGAAAGTAATAAATTCAAAAATTAAGTAAATTGATGATTTGTGTAAAATTTGACATTTTGATAAATTTCGACGATTTTTTGTCAGATTTAAGATTTTTAATTGTTTTTTGGTAATATCGCCAAATTTAATATTCGGCGTTTTAAATCATATTCTGACAATTTTCGCACAAATTGACATTTTTGACCTTACGAATCATATCATATTTTGACAATTTTCACACGGATTGAGATTTATGACGTTTCGAATTGTATTTTGGCAATTTTCATATGAATTGACGTTTTGAATCAAATTTTGACACTTGACATGTCGATTTCCATTCTATTTTTATCAGATTTTAACAAATCGATATTTTTGTAAAATTTTCAACATTTCGAGATTTTCCTCAATTCACAAAAGTTGATGAAATTTTCAATATTTTAAAATTTTTTATTTTATTGAAAATGTTTATTAGATTTTCAACAAATCAAGGTTTTCGATATTTTGTAATTTTTATCAGTTTATAACATTTTGATGAAATTTATTTATTTCGAGATTTTCTCGTCAAATTATATAATGTGTTTGAATGATTTTTATTTCAGAATTTACACGGTTTTCAAAGAATAATTTGTAATTTATCAAATTCATCGAAAATTTTTTTAACAAAAAAATATATTCTTGATATTAAATGACATTTTTCACATTAGATATTATTTTTTATATTTGCATTTGATATTTTTGATATTTTTTACTTTTTTGACATTAGACGACAATTTTGAGATTTGATAACATTTACAACATTAGATGACAATGTTTACATTATTAGATAACATCTTTGATATTATCACTGATTTTGACAGACTTTTTTTTATAAGAAAATGTCAAACTATCACGTACGGATAATAAAATGATCATTTTGAAGTGAATCGATTTTATCAACACGCCGAATTTTTGACGTTTTTGATATTTATTATATTTACGAGTTCTAAAAACTTTCATATTTCTGGCATTTTGGTAATTTTGATGTTTTTGACAATCTTCAATAATATTGATAATTGATAAAACATATTCGATTTTGATTAGGTTTGACAAAATATCAAAATTAACAAATTAGGTAAAAATTGATAAAAAGTCAAAACTGACGGGCAACATTGGCGAAATATCAAAACTGACGGATTACTTCAAATTGACATAATAAAAAAAATTTACCTAACTTTTGTAACTGTTATTCAATTTAACCTAACTTCTTATGAGGTGAAATAATTCAACATAAGTTAGATTAGATATGATTATTATACGCAAGGCCGTAGCCTGGGGGGGGGGATATGGGGGTCACGCCCCCCCCCCCCCCCCGAAATTTCAAAATGAATTTTTTGTATGTACGCGGCCCTGAAAGAGCAAAATAATATTTTTACCGGTAAACTCCGCCCCCCCCCCCCCGATTTTTTTTCTAGCCTAACCTAATGCTTCTTGCTCAGGAATATACAGAGAGTTTTATGTAACACCGAACATTTTCATAACAAGAATATTTCTTTTAAGTATACATATGCATTTTGTAGTACATTTTCCGACGCTCGGTTTATTAAAAGAATTCAATTAGAACTCTAAACGAGTGTTTTCCACTCCCAGGCTAAGCATGAAGTAAAATTTCGAGTTTAGAAAAGCCTGAAAATTTGGTTTGGTCGCGTAGCGCGAAGCGGCCAAACCAAATTTTCAGGCTTTTCTAAACTCAAAATTTTACTTCATGCGCCACCGGTACAAAACACTGACATATTACGAAGCTTAAAAGACACCGCTAAACTTACCATTGAATCAGTGTTTTGTACCGGTGGCGCATGAAGTAAAATTTCGAGTTTAGAAAAGCCTGAAAATTTGGTTTGGCCGCTCGGCGCTTCGCGACCAAACCAAATTTTCAGGCTTTTCTAAACTCGAAATTTTACTTCATGCTTAGCCTGGGAGTGGAAAACACTTGTTTAAAGCTTCAAATTGAATTCTCTTAATAAACCGAGCGTCGGAAAATGTACAACGTATGCATATGTATACTTAGAAGAAATATTCTTGTTATGAAAATGTTTGGTGTTACATAGAACTCTCTGTATGTATAAAAGCACTAAATATAAGGAATTTTTCTTTTAGGTATACATATTATGGTTTTTTAATGTACATTTTCAGACATTTGTGATCTTATTAAAAGCTTTCAATTTGAAGACTCTAACGAGTATTTCCAATCCCAGACTAGGTATGAAGTAAAATTTCGAGTTTAGATAAGCCTGAAAATTTGGCTTGGCCGCGTAGCGCAGCGGAGCGACCAAACCAAATTAGGCTTTTCTAAACACGAAATTTTACTCCATTCAAAATATAGTTCGACTTAGTTTTATTTAGTTCATTTATTTTAGAAATGTTTATATGGAATATGTTAAAGTATACTTAAACGAAAAAATCCCGGTATGTGTTGTAAAGTTTGAAGTTGTAACGTTCTCATTTTTTAAGCTTTCTGCAAAGTGGACATTTATTTGACAAATTATGATTTATTTGTCGCATTGATAATTAATTACCAATATTTTAAAATTTGATGTTTAAAATACCCTACTGTTAAAGCAAGACTGCAACTGTTCGCAGTAACTATACCCTAAGTTAGCTCATATTAAAACAAAACAGAGTTTACAATCCGGTGATTTCTGGTGATTTTTCAAGCGACGTTTTTAGACATCTGTAGCCTAAAGTTGCCAACACTGGGCAAGCCGCTTGTATGCGAAGACGGCTGCGCTGTAAGATGCTAATGCCCTTAGATTTAGAAGTACCATCCATCTTGACGCCAAAATAATAGGAAGGTGTAACAGACACTTATTAACAGTGGCGGCTCGCAGCCTAACTTCAGGGTAGGCCAGAGACCCAAGGTAATATGTATCCCTTATTGAAAGCTGACTTTGTTGTGCAATTCCTTGTATTTATAAAGCGCGATCCCAACCTCAAATGTTGTGTGCCTTTGCGCTGTGGCCTACCCTGAAGTTAGGCTGCGAGCCGTCGCTGCTTATTAAATTCGTTAGCTATAATTTGTTTGTATAAAACAGAGAATAGTTGTTTATACAAAACACTCTCAATTGCCTAACAAATCCGTTTTTACTGACGGGGCAAGCGTTGCCAATATACCTGCGGACTTGTTTGTTTCCTCAACAGACGCGACGCCATGTTATGTTGACTAGCGTGGCGCGCCACGCTAGTCAACATAACCTTTTATAGATTGCATACAAGAAAAGTAACTGCAGTAACTCATATTTAAAATGAGTTATTGTTATAGTGTATTCATCGCTCTTTTGCTGAACAATAAAAATCGAACTTGAATACCCTCAATAAAATTATAATCATTATACAACCTTGCGGCTACCAGCACTGCGGGTGACCAGCGCGGGGGGTAGTTGGTGCGCGCCGACAAGGATACTAAATCGGTTCTTTTTCACCTCGCACAACTACCTGCGTGTTTTTGGAAAGCAAAAATAATCTTTTTCGAAATGTTCCCTGAAACCTACACCGATCCAGGGGTGTCCATTGGATTTCCAATAGGAAAACCCTACATTAGGAATTTGGAATCATTTTTAGAATGTATTTCTGTGAATTGGTTTGATAATTAGCTTTTAATATTCCTTTTACCCCCATTTTTGTGAGTACACGTCGTTTTGCTTGGTTAAAAATTCATCATTTTATCAGCAATTGTGTTAGTGCATATTTCGTTCTCGGTTTTCTCATTGTTTCTTATTGTGCCTATTTTACTTACGAGTTTATATTCTCACGGATTTTGTTTACTTTTTGCTTGTGACGACTACCTATTTTTGATAAAATATGTGGCGATCCTGGGATAATTGTTTCATCATGGACCAAAATCAATTGATTGAGGGCGCCGTTGAAGCAGATAATAGCATCACTAGAATTTCAGTAAAGAGCCAGAGTGTGTATTTAATAATATTATATAAATATATAATATTACTGAAAGTATTTTAAAAATATTTTTACTGATCCAAATCGCTAAAGACATGTTCAGAATAGCAGTGTCCAGCGTATTAAAAATTGTAAGAATTCATTTATGTTATAGTATTCTACATACTTTAAAACACAAGAATATATATTGAACAATTTTAATTTATTTATAACAACACTTAATATCTAATAATATCTTTATTACATGTTTTATTATTTTGACAATATAATATCATATTTTTACGTAAAAAAAGAATAACAAGATATATGCGTTTTGGGATTCCCTGAGTCGATTAAATTTAGTCTGCGCTCAAGCCTCACCGTCGTTATAATTTAAAATCGTTGTATACCATGAAGGCACACAAAGTGGTGGTATACTAATGTATATTTTGGTACATAATTGTCAACTCTTGCTTGAAAAAATATTAATTGTCTAATAGAATGGTCTGTAATGATATTATAAACGATTAATTTTTTTAATGAAAAAAGTTGTTTCTATAACTATAGATGTTACGAGAATATGATATTATAATTATATAATCATAAAATCGTTATAGAGTGTATGACGAAATCATATTTTAGATTTTTTTAATTTTATTAATTCTAAAATAAAAAATTAAATTAAATCAAAATTGCAAATTAATTTTAGACGGATGTGTAAAGTAAGAATTAAAATATTCGAAATAATAACAAAAAAATAATCAGTAATATTAGTTTTCATAGGGTAAAGCGCACTATAAGAGAGCGCATTATAGCTAGGGAATACGCAAAGCTAATTCTGATTTATAATACACAACACTTATTGACCGAAAGCTATGACAAGAAGTGTGATTACTAGACAGCGGATTTCTAGCTATTATGCTTATGCTTAATATATATAGCATCGAGAGAGTTTCTATAAATGTATACGAATCACGAAAAATGTGATAATTTGGCACTAAGAAGTTTGTGTTAATTTTTATGCCTTTTTTAGATTATTATGCTTATTTAAAGCATTTTCTTAAAGTTTTGAAAAATATTTGATTTTAATAAAAAATTACGCTTATTTTAAATAAATAGGCAATATGCTAAAACAAAAAAATCTATTTTGTACCGGGGTTGTTAAATCAAATATTTTATCATTTTAATTCGAACAATCAGTTTTTTTACGAAACGTGTTTTTTTTTATTGAAACACCGTTTAAAACTTTAAAACATGTTTAAAATGATGTTGCTTTCTCACATATAATATAGTTGTAACAATTGATTAAAAATATATATATTGATAACCGAGAATATTATTAACCTCATGATATTTGGGTGTTTCACATGCATGGCGCAGGAAGTAAAATTTCGAGTTTAGAAAAGCCAGAATTTGGCTACGCGCTACGCGTCCAAGCCACATTTTTAGACTTTTCTAAACTAGTTCAAATTATTGGAATTTATTAAGTTTTTTTTCTCGTTACATAAATAGCTATTTATAGCTCTAGTTTTCAATTGTTTTAATAGAACTAAGACAGCTGTCACCGTATTGAAGATATAGCTCGTTTGTTTCGATTGTTGTAATTGCCCGTAGTTCTTTTATTTTGACAGTTAAAGAACATTTTTAAAATGAAATAGTGTGCAGGATTCAGTCTAGAAAAATATCTCGCCTAATGATGAAGGTTTCTAAGTACTATATTTAATGTAGAGATGAGTAAGTACATGACACAAATTATAAATTTAAACAAATGATGTTACATTTAAATTTGCAATACTTCAAACCACCAATTGAAAATGTTAAAATGAATATCCAACTCCAACGTTATTCAAAAATATATGAATATCGATTATAATAATCACCAATACGTATTGTAAAATTCCTGCTGCGTCGAGAGCTACTTCAATTATTTTTTCTTTTTCTGGTTAAGTTAAGTGTTTAAAGTAGATAAAAAAAGGTTGGCAAACCCTTGTTTAGAATAAGATTTAGTGGTCAATAGTTTTCATGAATAAATAACCCAATGATTGAGTTACTTGAAGATGATAATATTTGATTAAAAACACTTAGATCCTTTACTCCAAACTTCATTTTGTAACCAAATGTACATTTCGGACACAATGTGTCCACTAATAACGGTTTGATACTGAATACTAAAAAATAATGTTTATTTTTTTAGTATTTAGTATCAAACCATTGATAATCTACACATTGTGTCCGAAATGTACATTTGGTTACAAAATAAAGTGTTGAAGAAAGGATCTAAATGTTTTTAATAAAATTGTAGATATTTTTAAATGTATAAAAGAAAAACCTTTTATTTTGAAATACTTCACATAACATGACACGTGAAAAAAATATTTTTTTTTATTTTAAAACTGTTAGTTGTAGAATTTCTATTTAAAAAATATTGATAAACATATTGAGTACTAAATAATGTTATAGTTTTTATGGATTTTTACTCATTTAATGCCTTATAAATGCCTTTTCCCGTTTTAATACTGTTTATATACTTTATTCTGTAAATGTAGTGCTTTTTAAGTGCTTTATTTCACATTTTTTGCGCTTTTTCTCCGCTCTCTAGTGATTACAATTTATGATTAATTTTTCATTATCTACTTTATGTAAAGCAGTTTTCAATATAACCAATACTTTCACAGATATAAACCGACAACTAGACTAAAATAGACACAATTTTTAACATATTTTACATATTAAGAGTGCTATGATAAAAATATATTTTGTTTTACTAAAATTGAATTTTTTGGTTTCGTAAATATTTAACCAAATATCGGGAAACATTTAAAAACCGCTAACCGTAAACTACCACTTTCAATTTTCTAAATATTTTTAGCACCTACAAATATGATAAGTTTTATGTCGATATTTCTAATGGTTTCCGCCAGCCGGGCAGACAGAAATTTGAAACAATGGTTTGAATCGATTATAGGGATGTCAAAACGGATATTGTCGTTAAAATTGTGATTATATTTACCCAAAAAAGTTCAATACATTGTTTTCACTTGTACTACATAAAAAAGGGGAAAGTGTAAATGGTGTAAATAATGAACTCTGAACAAAGCCTTACATTTTCAATTATAGAATCTTTATGTCATAACGGTTTTTATTAGTTATAGAAATCCCAAGTTCCCGCCAACGAAATAACCAGGAAAACAAAATAATTTTTCATTCTACGAGAAACGCATTATAAGGGACGTATATTGAGGTCGTAAAGATGTTCTTGGAGTAAAGAATTTTTTGGAAATAGCAGAACTTTTAACCAATGTTTCTGCAAGATCAAGTAGCCACATAATAAAATATCCTACCGACCAAATAACAAATCGGTGCGATAAAGAGGTTGTGAAAAAAATTACGTCTAAAGTATTCAATAAAATTAGAAAAATTACTTATGAAGTAATAAAGGCTAAAAAGGCACCTACACTAAAAATTATTAATAATATTTTGAAAGAAAGGGAAATTATATCGCGTAGTCCAACAACATTATGGAAATCCTTAAATCCTTAATGGATTTAAATTCGCCACTATAGATAAAAGGAAGCATCTAATGGAAAGGGAAAATATTAAAAAAATGGCGATACGAATATTTATAGAAAATTCAAAAATATAGAGACGCTGGAAGAAATATTTGTTATTTAGATGAAACTTGGTTTGATACACATGATACTTCAAAAAAAATATGGTCAAACCAGACAGATAATAGTATCATGAAAGTTCCTCCATCTAGAGAAAAACGAATAACAATTTTACATTGCGGCAACGAAAATGGATGGGTAAACGGTTGTTTACTTCTATTGGGAAAGCAGATCTCTAAATGCCACCTTGATTATCATGACGATATGACTGCGGTTTTATTTAAAAACTGATTCGAAAATAAATTGATACCGAATTTGGCCAAAAACTCCGTAATAGTTGTGAACAATGCATTATACCATAGTCGACAAATTGATAAGGCACCGACTACGTCCAGTAAAAAATCAGAAATATCTGATTATTTATATAAAAATGATTTATTTTACGAGGACAACTATACAAAGGCGCAGCTTCTGGAAGTGTTGAAAACACAAACAAACAATAAACTATTTTATATTGACACATTGTCAGAAAAACATGGGCATACGGTGGTACGGCTACCCCCGTATCACTGTATTTTTAACCCAATTGAATTAATCTGGGCCCAATTGAAGCGAACATTAAGAAACAATAACCACCGAATTTAAACAAAACAGTTATAGATAGTATCAATATGGAAATGAAAAAAATAATCACGCTTCACTGGTCGAGATGTGTGAAACATACTATTAGAGTGGAAAAGGAATATAATACATATGACTCAAATTTTCAATTTATTATTAATATGGAAGATACCGACGACGAAATCGAAGACTCCTCAGATTCAGAAATTTAACTAAAATTACTTTGAAAAATGTTTAGTTAATAGTATTTTGTTTAAAATTTTATATTTGCATATGTAAATGGTGTTTTATTAAATGACAATGTAATTCAATTAATTAAAATTTATTTCTAACCTTACACTTTCCCCTAAGTGTTAGATAAACATCTTATTACAATTTTCAATAATACAAATATACGTCTGATCAGGGCATGCTTTGCATCCGAAGACCTATGTTTATGCCAAAAGTGTGAGGTTTTGCTGAAAGAAGAAAAAATATTGGAAGATACGTTTATTTTACTCACGACCTTTGAATAGTGCGAAGGGTCAGGATCGCAGGTATATTTTGAGCCGGCAGAAGAAGAAACAGCAAACCATTTAGCGTCTTTGTCGTCTCGGTCCAACTACCCCCCGCGCTGGTCACCCGCCGTGCCGGTAGCCGCAAGGTTGTATAATGATTATGATTTTATTGAGGGTATTCTAGTTCGATTTTTATTGCTCAGCAAAAGAGCGATGAATTCACTATACTCTATTGTATCGATGTGCCCTAACAACTCGAAGAGAAAGTTTCTACCTGAAAATAAGTATTCAGTTAGAAATTGAATTTTTATTTTATTTTAATATTTAAATTATCGCCGCGGTTATATTGCAATGATCATGACTTTTTATGTACTTCCAATAAGAATGCGTTTTCGGGAAAGCCGAAATTGGTTTAAAATTAGCACTTTTCAATTTTAAATTACACCTAAAATAATTTGTATTCAATGTTTTTTTTTGCTAGACATTGTTTTTAGAACTTAAAATATTATTCGATTTTAAAATTCGTGCAAGAACCCTATTCTGGCTAGTGTTCCCACTCTTTATATAGAACATAGAAAAGATATTTTTAAAAATAAACACGTTGCATTCAGGTAATAAAGAATTAGTTTTAAATTATCGGGAATGATTAGAAATAAATAAAGCCACAAAAGCGGGAAAAAAACGTGGTCAACAACAACGAGGTCCTTTAGAATTCTCCGATAATTAAAGCGTTTACTGCACGAAATGTCGACATCTAGTATACAGGGTGTCCCGATTAAGCAGTCAATGCATGGGTATCTTCTAAACGGGAAGAGATAGAGGATCGGTTAACTGGGAGAACATATGCAGGACAATGAGTACTATATATGTCCGGTGTAAAACCAACATAAAAGTTGAACGTTCAGAGCACACTAAGTTTAGACATAAAAAGTTGCTGTAGGAATGTTTTTATAAATTTGGCATAAGATCAAAAATATCGGAGAAATAGGCAAATTTGAAATATCGAAAATTGCAGTTTTTTTTTAATTACATCAAAACAATTAATTTAATTTAAAATGCGAACGCAGATTATTAGTAAGCACTAAAATACGCAACTTTGCCCCCATTTAAGCGATTCTCTGTCTCTTCAAATAAGCGAAATCCTCATAGTGCCGCTCGAAAAACGGGCACCCTGTATATTAGTAGAAATGTTTCACCAAGTGATCAATGAGAAACAAGTTAATGATATGTTTCTACGGTTGAATGTTGGGGAAATATATCGTTTTTTTGCTGATCATTGTCTCGGTATTACGAGTAAGAAATCGGGCAACCATACATTATAAACATTCCAGCGATCTCGATTATTTATATGTTTCAAATTCTCAGGTATACATATCACTATGTATACACTGTAAATTTTCAGGCATTGATTGATTTTAAAAAAAGCTGTCTATTTGAAGCTAGTAACGACGCAGTTGAAACATCTTTGATTAAATAATTTCATAGCGAAGCGGAGCGACGAAAGTGCTTTCATGCTTTTCTAAACTTCAAAGATAAGTTCAAAATATATCGCTTAAGTATGATTGTAACATATACCAAAATAAAATTGTCCGAATTTTGAAAGCGCAAGGTTTGATTCGACGAAATATATATTTGTAAATTTTATTAACGTGCGATAAAACTTAAGCAGTATATTTCCAACTTCACCTTAAATTAATATTATATCTGCGTGGCACATGAAGTAAAAATTTGAGTTTAGAAAAGCTACGCGACCAATCCAAATTTTCAAGTTTTTCAAAACTCGAAATTTTACTTCATGCTCAATCAATGAGTGGAAACACACGTTAGAAGCTTTAAATTGACTGCATTTATAGGAACAACGAATTCATGCAAATTTACAAAAAGCTTTAATTATCAAGGAAAATCTCGTGCGTGTATATTTTTCGAAATAATGGGACTTGTTTTAATATATTACAGAAAATAATAATTATTATTTCGATAACTTCACAATGCAAATATCAATTTATATTATATTAATACTAAACAATAATCTAATCCTTATCATATGTATTTATCAAAAAAAACATGCACACAGGAAATTGTTAAAATGCAATTACAAAACTCGTGGACATCTTATCAGATTCTTTTTTTAAATCTGAAATTCAGTAAATTATTTTTTTATAATATTGCTGGAATGGGCAAATACATTTATCACATCGGCATTCTTCTTGCTCGTGATAAAAATAATCAGTTGGTCATTATGAATAAAAGTCACGGCTGTTGTAAATAATCAATAATCGGGATGACTCTGATTAGAACATTTTATCTCAATGTCAACAGACATGGAGGTTTATACATAATTTTGTTGGTTTGTCATAAATGGTTCAGTGATTTTTGTAATGCGAACATTTATTCTGGTGAAATTCAGGTCAAAGTTCAGATTTCAATTCTTACAAGTACACAAACTTTGAAAATAATTCCTAGTCAGTTGTCTTCAGATATATTAGCAAGAAGGCATTGGCGTAGCTAAGCGGGGGGTAGAGGGGGGAGAGGCGACCAGACTAAAAAGTCTAAAATCTTTCGATTTCTATCTCTTTCCTAAAATATTGGAGGGTAAGGGGAAAGAGATCGAGCACTAAAGGGGTAATCCATTATGAACACCAACCGCATTTTTTGGGTGTCAATGTCAACCCGATATTATCAGGTAGTTAGAAGTCCATCTATTTTCAGCCGGCAAGTGGCGTTATCTTTTGTCCGGTTTGGGGTGGTTTTGATAGGAAGATTTATTTGATATTTATGAAATTATTTAAAATGTAATTATATTTAATACGATATTTGTAAAATAAAGTCGAGAATTATGTCTACGTGTACAATTTTAGGTCAATAATTTTTTTTAAAACGTATCTGAATTTTACATCTTGGTAAATATTGATCATCATCACATCTAAGCGTTATATATTTTTAACTTTACTGAAAATCAGTGATTTAACGCGTGGCGCATGAAGTAAAAGTTCGAGTTTAGAAAAGCCCCGTGAAAATTTGTCTCGGGTCGCTGCGCGACCCGAGACAAATTTTCTACGCGGGGCCTTTCTAAACTCGAAATTTTACTTACTGCTTAGTCTGGGAGTGGACAACACTCGTTCTTAGAAGTTTCAAATTGAAGAATCACTCTAGATTACTAAGTTTATTACCATTTTACAAAGGCTACAGTTTAAAGGACCAATCATGGTCTTCAGTGACCGAAGGACTACATGGAATCGAAGTTTTTTACAAGAAATTAACGAATATCTGAAGGTTTACAGCATGGATAGGAAAGAACATATCCAATTTTTAAAAATATCGAAGTAGGGTTGGTTTTCAGTGCGTTTTTAACTTCACTTTAAATCAGTGTTTTATACGCGTGGCGCATGAAGTACAATTTCGAGTTTAAAAAAGCCCCGTGAACATTTGTTTCGGGTCGCTGCGCGGCCCTCGACGAATTTTCTACGTGGGGCTTTTCTAAACTCGAAATTTTACTTCATGCTTAGTCTGGGAGTGGAAGACACTCGATAGTTTAAAACACATCACAATTGGTAATATATATATCGTTGGATCCCCGTCTTCAGGGGTGATATGTAAAGATTAACATCTTACGTCGTAAGGTCCATTTTAATCCAAAAATGCATATTTCTCTAAATGTTGAAACTGAAGTAATGACGTCATCGATTTTTTTTTCCCCAGAAACATACCTATATTTTTGGATTTTCTGAATAAAATTTGTAGAGAAAAAAAATGTCTATATTTTTTCGTTAAAAAATTAAAAGCAAACTTAAAAGAAAGTATTATCAAAAATTCACAATTGTCACGACTTAAACAAGTAGCCTTTGGAAGCAAATAACAAAGCCGCAACTGTCAATAATTAAACTAATGGTTGACAAATATTGTTTTGTTGTCATTTGATTTTAGATTTCAGATTTTTTCTATCGTTTTTCCTTTTCATATAATAGAGCTGAGACATCGAGTTTCGCTCACCCTGTACAATAAACTATATGTGTGATACATCATTGAATTCAGAAAAAAATAGCATTGTTGATGGTACTCACAGAATGACTATTATAAATGTAAATTGATTGTGCATTTTGAAATCCAGAAGAAAACTGAACTTCTAAAACCATTTTAGTAGTCATATGTAATTTTCAACAGTAATTGCACAAGTGCATTGGAAATTATCGGTAACAAGTTTGCACTCTTTCGACAAACAAAGTCGTATTGCTTGGCAACAGTCCCGAGCCCGTAGGGCGAGGGGCTGTTGCCTAAAGCAATACGACTGTGTTTGTCGAAAGAGTGCAAACTTGCGATAATTTCCAATGCACGAGAGCAATTTATCAGACTATATCCCAACAAAAATATTACAATAAAAAAGGAATCTATTCAAAAGAAACGAAGACATTTATTGAGTATAATAATTATTAATTGTACAATTATTGTATACTATATTTTGCTTATCAGGTTCATTATGTTGTTCATTTCTTGTCACTAGAGTATTGGACTTTTTTATTCTGAGGTTGTTAATAATCTTAGTATGATGGTCAGAATTTAATTGCAAATACGGTTTAAGTGATTGCGAACTAGAATGCCCGGTGATTTTAACAACCTCTTGGTCACTACTTCCCTGTTCCATTAATTGACTCACAGCTGATTAAAATTAGCAATCACTCTAGTAGAGCAACACTAGAGTGATTGCTAATTTTAATCATTTTGGTGTTTAAACCGATTTTCTGCTTGTTTAACCTACTTCCCAATTTCGTTGCGGTCAATGGGCATATTTTTATACCAGCTTTTTCCCGATGGCCAACTCTTGTTTACAGTTAAAAACAGACGATCTGTTTTAATGTTGTCGCCACGTTTTGACAATAATTTCTTAAGTAATCGTACCGGGCACACATCTTCATTACTCTTGTTTGGTGTGAGCCATTTGTTTTCGGCTAAGCGTTGTCCTCCACCCTGAGAGGTTTTAGAAAATATGGTATTGTAAATTATTCTTCCAGTCCATTCTGCAGAATTATTTAATTCATCCTTGAAGTGCTGAATTTTTGTTGATGTCCCTTCGCCTCCTCTCCACGCGAGTTCAACCGACGCTATGTGAAAGAATTTTCTTTGCAACCCATCGGGACTGTCCTCGTTAAATTAAAGAACTATCGCTTGAAATTCTTCTGATGATAACGGTGCAGAACTCATGCTTCTCTTCTCAGGAAACCGCTGCAATTCTTTGCGTTTGGCATCGCGGGCGCTTCGTGCCGGTTTGAATATTAAGTCTTTAAATGGATCAAACAATATTTGAAACTCACTGAAGTACTTCTCTTGCACTAACTTAGCAGTGGTATTCCATAGCGTCTTGACTACCTTTTCTTTATAGTTCGTGCCGTCCCTCTTTCTCATATTGTATGCCCAGTTTTCCAATATTTTAGAAATGTCTTCCAAAGTGCAAGTCGCATTTAACGTAATATTTTTCTCCACGCAAAACTCCATAAACTGTTTCCATATATATTTTTGCGATGATAATGTATTTATAGGCTGGGCGTTTCTTACTTTTTCGTGAATTGCTTCTAGAGGTGTACTTCCGAACCGTGTGTTTGCGATCATTTTTATAGCGTTCACAAAAACTGAAGTGTATAATTTTTATTTGACAGTAGTTTGACGTTCAGTTTATTTACAAAAATTGAACAATGAATTGGGATAACCAATCACGTGCTGAAACATAATACGAGTAGAGAACCAATCACAATGCCGAAATCGAACTCTACATGAATTTGTTATCACGGCAACAACGACTTCTAGAAGCTGATTGGTTCTAATTCATTCGTGTTTCGGCTCGCCGTCTTTGGCGGGATATAGTCATATAAATGAGTTGAGTCTCAATCATCAAATTCATATCATATGTTTATGTCATAAAGAAGTGTTATTTGTATTAATTTTCACTCAGTCCCTTTGGAGATAATTTACTTCAAAAATTGTCAAAGTACGATTTTTGGCATTTAAAAAAAATATTAAAAAAACGACAAAGTTCTCAAACTTCAAACTTCTACAGCAAGCAGTGTTATAATAAATCTATACAAGAAAAAAAAAATAAAGGAGAATCTTTCTTTCTTTAACTAATTTTACAGCACTAAAACTCCCGTTTTAGGTTAATTTTCAGTTTATAGTTGGGATTTTTTCACGTTTATAACTACTCAAGGAATATTATGTAAGGACAAAAAATCTAGAGCATCATTCTGATAATTTTGGTATTTAATTAGCCTTAAAATGTTTCGAACTATAGTTTTGAACTTGCCTAATACTGGGCAATAACTGGTAAAAAAATTAAAAATTCAAAAATGTTGAGCAACACTATGGTGAGTTTTTCTAGTACAAATAATGAAAACAATCAGTAATTGCTAAAAGTATTAATTTTCCATATATTTGAGTGGAAATCGGCCGCTATCTAAACGTATAAAACTGCGCATATTGTGGTCTTAACTACATCCGTATTAGGGCTAAACTATTTAAAAAAAATTGATATACTTTAAGGAAAATACAAACTTCGTGCTTGTCTCAGTAAACGTTTTCTATTTTAACCGTTATTTCATAAAAAAAAATTGATGTGTCATCATTAGAGCTCGGATTTCTAAGCAAACAGCTTATGCTGAATATTAATTTTATTAATTCATCAACATGAATTAATAAAGTGTGTACGAACTATAGAAAGTTGAATCGTTTGACACTAAAATTGTTTTTGCTTTTTTGCTTGTTTTACGAATGTATGCTTAGTTTGCATTTATATGCTTGTGCTTATTTTGTTAAATATTAGATCATTGACAATTATTATCTGTACGATCAAAACACGAACTATTAATTTATTTATCTAATTCAGCGGTTCTCAAACTTTTTTGGCCCTTCTAAAGCATTCAATATTTTACAGAGCCATAAAATAAATCTACGACTATTTATTGTACATTGTATTGTAGATTTATTATACATTGTGACGCTTATTTTTTTAAGTTTTGTTTACTCTTGTACTTTTTCTCCACTTTTGAAAACTTTTGGCAAATTGCAAAAAACACATGTACTTTAACTTTGCGGATATAAAAGAAACCACCAACTCAATTTTCACAAAAAGTGGATTCAAAAATCATAATAATCCGCCATGTTGCCATTTGAGAAAGTTGAGTTATTTAAAAAAAAACGATCGAATTACAGTTTAAAGGCATCTTTTGACCAAATTTAGAAACAAAAGGTGGTAATATTTGTTTTATACACGTCTATGATACGAAACAAAAGATATTAGGGCGATCACACCAACCTAGATGCATTAATATTTTTGGAAAAAAAATAATACACTAATCATTTTTTTTAAACAAATGATTTGTATGTAGAATGAGATTGTACCGAAAACGAAACAATATACGCCAAGCGTCCAAATCCAAATTCAGGCTTTTCTAAACTCGAAATTATACTTCATGCTCCACGCGTACAAAATGCTGATTTGAAGTGAAGTTTAAAAACACACAATTACATCTTTAATCAGAGTAACACGGAATCAGATATTTAGTCTGTTATCAACGATGTTCAGTGTTAACACTGTAACACAATAAATAGTTAAATTTTAAATATTTTCGTTGTAACAACTTTTAGCAATAAAAAACACTTTTATTCCTTACATCACTTTTATTTTCATTCGTTAGATGTATATTTTGAGTGCAAATCACTCATTATCAATAACTAATCATTACATTAGTTATTGATAATGAGTGCTTTGCACTCGAAATGTACATCTAACGAATAAAAATAAAAGTGAAGTAAGGAATTAAAGTGTTTTTTATTGTGATTAAATACTCCACATAACTCAATAAAACAATTAACTTTTAGCAATATAAAAATGTTAAAACAACTGGTAGCAATATGAAAAATAACTAAATCAAATTTAATCTTAAAGGATTTCTATTCGTGATTTGATAAAACAGAATTCAAATCTTTGATTCGAATCATATTTATCTTTTACGAATCCTTTATTCGGGATTTCATGATTCGAATCATATAAGGTGATTCGTATTTATGATTCGAATCCTTTTTATGAGTATTTGTCCCAGCTCTTGTACAAATACCTTAAATTATTATTTTATATGCGTGGCACATAAAGTAAAAATTATAGTTTAGAGAAGCCTTTAAATTTGGCTTGGTCGCTTCGTTATGCGATCAATCCAAATGTTCAAATATCAAATATCACTGCATATTAATACTTAACAATAATCTGATCCTTATCATATGCATTTATCAAAAAAAAACATGCACACAGGAAATTGTTAAAATTCAATTACAAAACTCGTGGACATCTTATCAGATTCTTTTTATAAATCTGAAATTCAGTTAATTATTTTTTATAATATTGCTGGAATGGGCAAATACATTTATCGCTTCGGCATTCTTCTTGCTCGTGATAAAAATAATCAGTTGGTCATTATGAATAAAAGTCACGGCTGTTGTAAATAATCAATAATCGGGATGACTCTGGTTTGAACATTTTATCTTAATGTCAACAGACATGGAGGTTTATACATAATTTTGTTGGTTTGTCATAAATGGTTCAGTGATTTTTGTAATGCGAACATTATTCTGGTGAAATTTAGGTCAAAGTTCAGATTTCAATTCTTAGAAGAACACAACGTTGAAAATAATTCCTAATAAGATATATTAGCAAGAAGGCATGGGCGTAGCTAAGCGAGGAGAGGGGGGGAGAACACTTACCCCCCGTATTCTGAACACCCATGCATTTTCTCGAGACCCCATAGTCGCGTTAACACAGTATTTTTCCTCCTTGAGAGCGGGTCGTGTGCCTACTTTAAAACAAACACTTTACACATCATTTATATACAGTTATAGGTTTCCTAAATAGTCGGAAAAAAATTAAACCGAATGATGAGGGTGAAATACTTTTCAATGTCAGATGTGGCTATCCTCATTTGAATTCCTGAAGTTTCTATTGCATACTCCTAATTTAAATTTAGTGATATTATAATTTCGATTCAATTAATTCTAATAGTATTAAACGTTCATTTGTTTTATCATTCTCACCATTGGGATCTCATTTACTATTAGAGATACGAAAAGGGTTAAATTAGACAGAAGTTTCCATATTCATTACAAAATAAAAAGATGTTTAGAAATGTCAACTAGAATGTATCTAGTACTACTTTAAAAACACCACCGCTCCGCTCAGAGCTAAAGCTAAAGCTGAAGCAGAAACGGGTAGAACTAAAGCCCACAGAAAGCGTGAGGGATTGCTGAAATCAAAACTAAACATTTTTACCGAATTGAAAATACAATAATAGCAAGAGTGTAGAGATAAGGGGGGAAGGGAGGGTGCGTAAGCCGAATGATTGTAGTTATAGATTGATATGTTGTTGAGGTAGTGGGAATGGGGTGGATGGGGAAAGCAGTTTCTATATTAAAAGAACTCTGTAGCTCGCTAACGCTCACCCCAGCTTGCTTCGCTCGCTTGCCTGCTCACTGCGCTCGCCAAAGGCTCGCTTCGCTCGCAAGCTGATCGCGCTTAGCTTCGATTAGCTTTTGTAGCTCGCTAAACCATTGTACAGAGTAGTTGAACCAGGAATAAAAGTAGTTATTACTGTTCCCATGTAAACCTCCCAAAACCCAACATTACACACTGTATTAAATACTATAGAAAAAAAAATTGTTTATTTAAGCAATTTAAAAAAAATCTAATTCCGATCTAAATTGAGCTAGGTCAATGAAATTTTCAGCATTTGTAGAGATTTGTATTATATAATTATTGATCAAATTCCCATTGTTGTACTATAAATAATACCGGAACTAAAAAATAAAAATTGTATTATTAATTCGTCGTTTTAGCCTGAAAAGGGGTTTTGAAGCTCAGAAAAAAATACCAAATTCCGTCCTAATACAGCTGGGTTATTAAAATTTTTAGTATTCATGCAGATTTGTATTGCTCATTTATGGTCTAACTTCCATTATTCTACTATTATTATGACCGAAGTATGGTCGGTTTTCGTGATTTCGACGACTCCGCCAACATAAACTGAAATATTTCAGCAAATATCCAAAAGATAAAAAGCAATCCAAGGCATATAAAAGGTACTACCCTAAAGTATATTCTATCTAAATTTCAGCTCTCTACGATAAACTCACAGGGAATGGTGAATTTTTTTCTTCGATTATTCGTTTAAAAATGCCATTTTAAAGAAGCCCAAAAGAAAAACCAGTTAAAGGCAAATTTCAAGGTGCATCCGATTCTGTTGACCACGATTCAATCGGACGTCGCAGCTCGATGCAATGGCGAAAAATGTGAAAATTCGGAAAACCCGTCCCGATGTGCTTGGATTTTTTTTTCTCGGCCCCCAGCGACTGGATTTCAGTGTACTTGTGCTTATTAGTTGGAGCAGATATGACACTATAGTTTTTATTACAAAATAAAAAGATGTTTAGAAATTTCAACAAGTCTAATTTGTTTTCACAATATAGCGAAGAATGTAAAAATCGTCAACATTTTCTTTTTGCCATAAATTTTTTAACTGGAAAGATAACAAGCTGAAAACTGTTTAACACAACAAAAATGACAGAGTTTGTATAGGGTATTTTATTTTCAAGATACGACATGAAAGTTTAATTTTTCTTATGGCAGCCATATTTTATTTTTACACTATTGAAAGAACAGGAAATTCGAGCGTAAAATCATGGGTCATATGTCAAACTAAAATGGCAAAAAAGACATTTGACGATTTCTCCGCACTTTTATCGACTCACTTTAGTTATGTATACTTTGTTAATATGTGTGTCTACGATTCTAAACCGTAAAATAAATCAGTGTTTTATACGCGTGGCGCATGAAGTAAAATTTCGAGTTTAGAAAGCGTGAAAATTTGGATTTGCCGGGGCGCGACTCGCTTCGCTCGCGCGTTTAGGCAAATCCAGCAGTGGAAATCACTGTTTAGAGTAATATTAAATGCATTAATACAAAATACAGAAAGCAATATTAAATGTTTGATTAGTTTCTGTAATTTCAATGTCATTGTATTTCTAAGGATTATTTAGGTTATGTACAAAGACATTAAATTGTAAAATTGAAAACTAAACTATTATATTTACTAATAATAAAAATAACAGGTAGTTTTCATTTTACTACTTTTTTGTGAATTATTAAGAACCCGGGGGGTACGGGTTCCTAATAATTCACATTCTGAACACCCATGCATTTTCTCATCGTGATATTTCACACTGAAGTGGCGTATTTTGGAAAGATTTAATGAAACCGTATAGAGTAAAATTACGTTATTTTGATGAGACGCGTCATCGATGAGAAAATGCATCGGTGTTTAGAATATAGGCCCAGAATTTTCATATAATTAAATAAATATTTCTAAAATGATCGCAGATATATATATATATTTAAAATAACTTGATTTTATTTGATATTGTATAAAACTGTATTTATTTATGAATTGTTTCGCTTAGGTTCCAAAATTGGTAAAGTAGTCTCTGTGAAAGTAATGGGATGCAGCACATCGACGAGCCGGTGTATTTTAAAAAGGAATACAAACACGACCGTTGAGATACAATTCACATCAGGTAAGTAAACTGTAGCATCTTTACGTAAGACACGTGGCCTTGCCACTATCGTCGATACCGAGTATGGCATCTTCAAGATCAAACTTCGAATTCAATTACAGTAGTTAGATCGAGTAGAAATGCAAATGAGCACGTTCCTATTGTAAATATGTGGGATTATATCGGATGAAAGTGATTCCGATAAGTAATTATAAGCACGTGACGTTATTATCCATTTTATAATTACAACTTGTACAATGAAAAGAATAAAAATAATATTGGACATTGAATAACTAACTAATACAGGGAATTTTTCTTTTAAGTGCATACGCTGAAAATCTTCAGATTTTCACTACTTAATGCGCCCTACGTCTAAACACTGTCTAAAGTATAAATCTACGTCCATGTAAAACTGGGGGAATTACCTGTGTTTCGTGAATTGATTTTATAGCTAAAACTTTTTTTTAAGAAAAAGTGAAAAGATCAAAAAATACAGTTTATCTTTTAAGTATACCTACACAGCAGTGTCGGCTCGTCAGGGACGGCAGGGTCGGCCGGGCCGTACCGTTTAATTTGATTGAACATATATTATACATTTTTATTTTCTCAGAAAAAAATATTGCGCATTTTTTATAATTATTATACAGGGTGTCCCCGAATGGTCTGTACAACGCTCTACCACATATTCTCTGAAACAAAATAAGACGATTTAACTAAACTTATCTCTATCCAAAAGTGGTTCCTAAGCCATCTACGAGGCCTCAAAGATATTATTTTTTTTTTTCATTATTTTTCAAATATTTTTATTTTGGACTTAGGTAAGAAAACCTAATTTGGCATATTTAATTACATTGATACCATGCACTTTTTGCGATATGTTTCTTTATCCTACGTTTAAAGTAAGTGGTCAAACTAGGACCATCGACTTCTCAAGATACCTAAATATTTTTATTTAACATGTCAAATCATAAGGAATACTTTTTTTCTGCAAGATCATTCAATTTTACGTATTTTTTGTCTATTATAAAATTTTGCTATTTTCCCCACAAAAATATATTTTTATTTGTCAAAAAAAAGTAATAAAATTATGAACAATATTTTGCTTCTCAAAACAATTAACAAAGTTGAAGTAAAGATAGGTACCTAACAATAAACACAAATTTATTAGTTTCACAACAAATGTTCAAACTGATTGCCATTTTCAGCAATACAACAATTTACACGTCGCAAAAAATTAAAATGGACACGTTGTAAAACACCAACATTGTTTTTAACTGTTTGAAACGCATTCGGTATTCGCGCCCATAATTTCTATTTTTGTAAATAAAGAATCAGTTTTTTTTTAGAATTTTATTTCTTTGTTGTTTTGGCAAATAAAAATTTTTTTTTTGTGACAAAAAATACGTAGAATTGAATGATCTTGCAGAAAAAAAGTATTCCTTATGATTTGGCCTGTTGAATAGTATAAGTATAAGACCGATAAATGCGGGAATTTATCATTTAAGGGCATTTAAGACCTAATCTCCGGCGTCATGATTGGCCTTAGCAGCGGAAATAGATGACGTAAAACCCAAAAAAAAAAGGGCATGATTTTGTCGATGCCGTTCAAAGGATATTTTGCATAAAGTCGATTAAGTTGCATATGTTATATTGGTAATTGTAAAAATTAATGCAACGAGCGAAGAAGGGAACCCATCCGTTCTAGCGCGTGTTTCTACCAAGTCAAAGATAGATATAACGCGAATGACAGCGGAGCCGATTGCAAAATTGTTCGGGGCGTTTCGGCAACCCGAAGGGAACGTAATTTGTACAATAAGGAATACTAAAGTAATATTTTTCGTGTGTTCGGATTTGCTCCCGGTGTGGCAGGAGCGGAATTAATTCATGACTTAGAGTAAGGATGAGAATTTAAATATCCTATATTTAAAATAGTCAAATATTGAGAAAATATAAACTATTTTAATAACTTTATGAATTATTATTATTTTATAGTAAAACTTAAAATATAATTAGTTTTGTGTTTTTGTAACATGTAAATACCCTATCATTATTTTATGTCTGGTTTGACAAATGGTTGGTTAAATAGAGAAATAGTTACTAATCGAATAAAATCTAGACAAATTTAGTGTAGGCATGCTGAAAAATATATAAATTTATACTTTTTAACATTGATGGCATTTTTTTTTTAGTTATTAAGAGATAGAAAAAAATTTAAAGTCACTTGTAAAGTTATCGAAGAAATCAAGGGTTATTAGATATTTAAAAAAAAGTGAAGTGTCGATTTTTTCAAATCGATTTTTCTCGGCTATTAAATGAGATAGAAAAAAACTGTAAATCGAAAAGTTTTGGATAATTGTACACTGAATAATAAAATTCTATTAGATTTTTTCTATCGACATTAGTTTTCTATACAGGGTGAGTCGCTAAGCGGAAATCGGTCTATTGTGGGCGTATCGTTGAAAATGGTAAAAAAAGTTTCAAATAAAAGTTGTTTAGAATCAAGTTTTTCATAACCCAAAATTATTGCTAAATATGGCGGCCTTGCGGTTACACCGGAAGTAAACACCAACTTCCTTATTTTAAATAAAACACCCTATATATTTTTACATTTTTGGATTGCTCGTTAAAAGTAAACATGAGTTTATTCACACAACATTCGGTCTCAGTTGAACCGTTTTCGAGTTATTTCATTTTTTTTTTTATTATAAATTTGACGATTTCAGAGCTCGACGCCATTAACAATATCTTCAAAACGAAATAAGTCAGAGTTGTGCGGCTGACGGTTTTGGATTCGGGAAGAAATGTACTATTTGTTTAAGTTTTTGCCATTAGTCAGATTTTCTAAATTGAACCCAGTCCGTCGACGGTATTCTTCAGTACTTCAAACATGCATAACTTTATTTTTTTTAACGGAACCATCTATCTTGTGACACTTTATTTGATGCGAATTTAAATTTCCTTTTTATTGATGCCGGGTTGTTGCCATATCCTTACAACAGTTTTTGAGAAATTTGCGATTTTGTAAAAATGTTAATACATTTAGTATTATCGCGTTAGCCCTGGATACTAGTGACGTTTGGCGATTTTGTTTTGACTCGCATGTCCGACAAATGTCAGTTTATTTTATATTATTTTGGTGAGATCTTGCAATAAAAAAAACCGAACATGTTTTCTCAAGAACTGATTGGTATGGTCTACACCTTGGGCAATGCTGATGGAAATACATTTATACTTAATGACTAACTTTTATGTACAAAAATTTGACATTTCAGGGGGCTATTCACAGCACAGATGCAATTTGTCATCGATGAGAAGTCGCACTAAAATGACGTCATTTCGGAAAGAATTTACCAAATCGTATGAAGTAAAATGACGCCACAAATTTTCAGTGCTTTTCTAAACTCGAAATGTTACTTCATGCGCCACGCGTATAAAACACAGATTTTAAGTGAAGTTGGAATATACATAAATTTCCCAATATTTGAGTGATTTATACGCGTGGCGCATGAAGTAAAATTTCGAGTTTAGAAAAGCCCAGAAAATTTGTCTCGGGTCGCTGCGCGACCCTCGACAAATGTTCACGGGGCTTTTCTAAACTCGAAATTTTACTTCATGCTTAGTCTGGGAGTGGAAATCACTTGTTTAAAGCTTTAAAATAAACTTAAAAAAAACAGGGAATATCTCAATGACTAACTAAATGTCAAAACAAAATCACCAAACGTCATCAGTATCCAGGGCTAACGCGATAATACTATATGTATTAAAATGCAAATCGCAAATTTCTCAAAAACTGTTGGAAGGATATGGCAACAACCCGGTATCAATAAAAAGTAAATTTGATTTCGCATCAGATAAAGGGTCACAAAATAGATGGTTCCATGTAAAATAATAAAGTTATGCATGTTTGAAGTACTGAAGAATACCGTCGGCGGACTCGGTTCAATTTAGAAAATCTGACTAATGGCAAAAATCTAAACAAATACTACATTTCTTTCCGAATCTAAAACCGCAAGCCGCACAACTCTGACTTATTTCGTTTTAAAGATATTATTAATAGCGTCGAGCTCTGAAATCGTCAAATTTATTAAAAAAAAAGAAATAACTCGAAAACGGTTCAACTGAGACCCAACGTTCTGTGAATAAACTCATGTTTACTTTTAACGAGCAATCCGAAAATGTAAAAATATATAGGGTGTTCTATTTAAAATAAGGAAGTTTGTGTTTACTTCCGGTATAACCGCAATAATTTTGGGTTATGAAAAACTTGATTCTGAACAACTTTTATTTGAAACTGTTTTTGCTATTTTCAACGATACGCCCACTATAGACCGATTTCCGCTTAGCGACTCACCCTGTATATTGAAGTTCTACATAAAGTTTCAGAGATTTTCGTCAATTTTCTTGAATTTTTAACAATGTTAAAATTTCAATATCTCGACCATTTTATCAATCCTTTCAGTTTTCGTGAATTTGCAATTTTTTTATTAAATTTAAAAATATTAATACTTTCTGAATTTTCAAGATTATTGTCAATTTTTGAAATATTGACGCTTCGCGTGAAATTACAAGATTTCCATTAATTTTTAGAATTGTTTTTGTAAATTTCGTAAACTTTTAAATAGCGTCAACGATTTAAAATGTAACGAAAATTTTGGAAATTCACGAAAATTATCAAGATTTAAAAAAATGACAAAAGTCTTGCAAATTCAATTATGAAATGTATAACCTTTTTTAAAAATAACGAAAACATTAGAAATTTGTGTTTTTTGATAAATAACGAAAATCTATGAAGTTTGTGAAAATCTTTTAACAATTTGAAAGTTAACGGAAATTTTTGAAACTTCAGGAAAAGCATTAAGATTTTAAAAATCGAAGAAATTCACAAAAGACCGTCATGATATTCATTATCAAAAACAAAAATCTAAAAGCCGTCAAAATGTTCAAATGAACAATTAATTGTAAGTTCACGAATTTAAGAATTTATGACATTTTTTTAATTAATGATAATTTTGAAAAAAAAAAACACGAATACATTATCGAATATATTTAAATTTAATAGAAATATAAAAAATGCATTTAAAGTATCAACGTTTTTAGAGTTAACGTTTAACCCATGAAATTAACGAAAACCCTAAAAATTCTGAACACTACGATAATCTAAGAAATTTATTTTTATTTTTTTATTTGTCAAATCAACGGAAGCCATTTACAGAAATACATAAATATAAACATGAATTACAATAGTAAAGGTATAAAACTTAGAACTAACTTAAATCTAATAACTAAGGCTTAAAAAATGTCACCTATACATACACTCTGTTGATTCTGCATATTTTGTTAACTCGTATTTTGTCTAAATTTTCTTTTTAATTCAGTTCAACATATCAACTTTAGTTTATTTTATTTGTAAATATTTTTATTACTTTGAGAATGTTAATAAAACAATGTCACGAAATACTCAAATTATTGCGAATCTCATAAAAAAATAATTTTATAAATCGAGAAAAATCTTAAAATATTAAAAGTTTATTGAAAATTTAGGAAATTCACGAAAACTGCTAAGATGTCAACATTTGAATGTTATTTAAGATCAGTGTTTTATACAGGTGGCGCATGAAGTAAAATTTCGAGTTGAGAAAAGACCGAATTTGGATTTGGACGCTGCGCGTGCAAATCCAAATTCTAGGGGCTTTTCTCAACTCGAAATTTTACTTTATGCTTAGTCTGGGAGTGGAAGACATTCGTTCGACAATTGTCAATATTTTATTTTGTTTTTTTTTTGTTTTGTAATAAAAAAAGTAATATTACTAAAAATTGTACAATGATTAAGAAAACAAATAATTTGTTGAATACGAAAATAAAATTATGAGGATATCCGCCAGCATTTTCAATATTATCAAGATTTTAAAAATTAACAAAAATCTTGTAAATTTGAAGAAGTCTTGGAAGTTCAGGAACAGCTTTAAGATTAATCTAAATCTTGGCAATTCGCCAAAAGTATTGACATTTTTAAGATGAACGATAATTAAGAAATTCATTAAAAATTGAGAATAATCTTTTAAAAATTCATCAAACATTTTTAAATTAACGGAAATCCGAGAAATGGATGAAAATTGCAAAGATTTTAGAAATCTTAGAAATTCATGAAAATTGTCAAGATTTTAAAAACTCATGAAAATTCATTGAAAAAAAGTCATGAAGAATCGAGAACATTTTTGAAATATTGAAAATCTGATGAACATTTTATGAATCGAAATATAGAAAATCTTACGAAAATTTTCATGGTAAAAATTTTATAATTTGACGAAAATCTCGACATATTAAAAATCTCACTAAAACTTTATAAACTGAAGAAAAATCTTAAGAAATTCTTGAAATATTAAAAATCTCATGAAAATGTTATTAATTGAAAATCTCCAAATACCGAAAATCCGACGAAAATCTCGAAATATTGAAACTCTCATTGTAATTTTATAAATCGATAAAAACTGAAATAATAAAAATGTAAAAGTATATAGGGTGTTCTATTTAAAATAAGGAAGTTGGTGTTTACTTCCGGTATAACCGCAAGGCCGCCATAATTTTAGGTTATGAAAAACTTGATTCTGAACAACTTTTATTTGAAACTTTTTTTGCTATTTGCAACGATACGACTCACCCTGTATATTATGAACTTTAAAATATACTGCTTAGATATCTACGTTAATTTATAGCCAACTCCGCTTGTTACCAATAAATGTGTTTCCAAATGTTTATTTCTTCTATCCTAAGTTTGCGCCTTTAAAATTTGAATGCCCTAAGAATTCTTTATTTGCAGTATTTTCAGAAATGACTTGGTGGATTCTAGGAGTGTTCCTTATTTGTTGTTGCTAATAAAATTAATTTTTCAGAAAAAAATTCGGATAAGGCAAAAGTTATCGTCCACGGAATCATTTTGGACGCTCCGGTGCCTTTCCCTCTTCCAAATCCAGATGCGTGCGTAAATTCCGGCATTACGTGTCCAATTAATACCGGCAAAGGCTACTCCTACACCAATGATCTGCCCATTTTAAAATCATACCCGAGAGTAAGTATTCCTTGAGAATAATATGATAAAATCAATACTTTAGAGCAGTATTTCTCTATTTGTTTTCTATTGTGCCCCCCCAAAACAAAATATTTGTATAAATAATGTCTTCTATAATAAATAATATTTGTATAAATAATATCTATGCTCGATTCTTACATGCAAGAAGAATACCACAATTTCTATACAGGGTGCCCGTTTTTGGAGCTCAAGCATGGGGATCTCGATTATTTTAGGAGATGCAAGGTCGGTTAAATTAGGGCAAAGTTGCCCAATCTGGAGCATAACATAAAGCCGTTTTGAAACATAAAGTATTCCGAATGCTTCCGAAGATATCCGAAAAAAATCGACATTTTCGAAAAACGTTTTTATTTTTTTGCGAGACTGTTAACACTTAATCATTGCCACTTTGTACGCTCTACAACGTGGTGATATCGTAATAAAAATTCGACGTTTTGATTTTCGGCAAACATCATCAACTTTGTTTTTTCTTATAGGCGTCATCTTGGATTTTTATATTTTCAAATACAGTTTTTTTTCCGATTACAGTGATGTGTCATGTGTTGGAGTTTGGTCTAGCAATTTAATGGAAATGCCAAAAATCCTATTTTTGCAAAGAGTACCTTGGAAATGACAGCTACCCTTTTGTTTAAAAAGGTAATTTTTGACTCTTCGACTGAATTTCGCTTATCCTGACCTACAGTTACAAAACTAGTATAAATTTATAACAAAATGCCGTTTTCAATTGAAGAAAACCGCGATATGCTAGAACTTTATTACGGGTCGCATCGAAATGTGCAAGTTACTTCGGATGTGTTCAGCAGTATACAGAAAGACAACCTGCTCAAAATTATTTTCTGATTCTTCATAGAAATTTAGCTAAGTTTGGTGCATTTTCTAAACTTAGAAGTTCATAGGCCCAACGGAAATTCATAGTTCATAGGCCCAACGGAAATGAAATGAAAATTTTACAATCAGTAAGTAAAATGTTAAAACCTTCTGAAAAATAATAAATAAAAATGAACATGTATGGTCCGTTAAAAATCCACACGAACACCAAGGACGACTATCTATAGGTTAGTTTATTTGGCGATAAGATCACTGGCCCGTACATTAACGAAGACAATTTGACTGCAGATGGGTATTTGCACTTTTCAATGACCTACCTGACCGATTAAATCGATGACAACATTTGCCTCAACCACTTAAATAGCCTTTGGTTCCAGCAAAATGGAGCTCCACCACATAACGCTAGGAGAGTGTCTGATTACTTGTCTGAAATATTTCCCGATAGAGTCATTTCAAATAGTGGGGACGTACGCTGGCCGGTTCTTTCGCCAGATCTTTTCCCATTAGATTATGATTTATGGGAAGCTATAAAAAAAACATAATAAATATGTACCCACCGATATCAATGACTTTGCGAAGAAAGATCATTACAACTTTAAGGACCAAAATAAGAAAAAGGGGTGTTAAGATCAATATAACATCTAAGAAGACGTATACAGACGCATATGCTTGGAGATGGAGGGTGGGCCATTCGAACGCCTCTTTTGATTGTTTTTTTAATTTATTCGTTTCTCATGCTCTAGTTTCATTCTATGTTATGAATTAGAATAATATTTTTGTACTTTTTAGATCTTATAATGAACTTGGAATAGAAAACAATTTTGCGTTAGTTTTGTATTACTGTTTATTAAATTACTTTATTAAACAAAAGTGTAGTTGTCATTTCCAAGGCACTCTTTGCAAAAACAGGATTTTTGACATTTTCATCAAACTGCTAGACTAAACCCCAACACATGTCACATCACCGTAATCAGAAAAAGATGCTGTATTTGAAAATGTAAAAATCCAAGATGGCGCCCATAAGAAAAAACAAAGTTCATCAACTTGTTTGTTATTTGCCGATAATCGAAACGTCGAATTTCTATTATGATATCACCATGGTGTAGAGCGTACAAAGTGGCAATGATAAACTGTAAATTGTTTTGAAGTATCTCTTTAATTTTGATTTTGATTTTTTTCGGATATCTTCGGAAGCATTCGGAATATTTTATGTTTCAAAACGGCATTATGTTATACTCCAGATTGGGCAACTTTGCCCTAATTTAACCGACCTTGTATCTTTTTAAATAACCGAGATCCCCATGCTTGAGCTCCAAAAACGGGCACCCTGTATATACATAAATACCTTTATTTCTGAATTATAATTACATAACATTCATTTTACAGTACATTAACATAAACTACACAAAAAATTTTATTTTTAAAATTCAGAAATAGGCTATCGACCGTAGTTGGTCTTTCTGCCCGTCTAGTCTCTGTCTTTGTATTTTTCATGTTTTATACGTCATGATCGCTAACGTCATTATCTGCGTCCGGCTGTTGTAATGAGATGAATTGAAACATTTTTGTGGTAGGAAATTTAAATTTAGGGTATATGTTTGGATAACGAGGGATACAAAGGTGGTTAAGAATATTGGTTATATTGGGATCAGTGGCAAACTTTAAGGAGAGGTTTTCTAGGCGTTGGTTGATAGGGGGAATGTTGCACATTTCATACAGGAGTGTATTGCAGAGGATTATTGGGATGCCTGATTTTTGTAAGCACGATCAGTGCTGAACGTTCCGCAACTTCGAGGTTTTTTAACACATTTGGACGAGGATTATGGAATAGAATAGCAGCATATTCAAGCTAGGGACGACATATCATTGTATATATTTCTACTGCTGTTTTTGTAGAAATCCCTTTGTTTTTATACGTCGATGATCTCAAATGTCGCGCCCTGCTCTTGATGCTTGCTTTAAGGTTTTGGGTATGTGTAATGAAGGTGAACTTTGGGTCAAGTGTAATGCCTAGGTATTTGCATTTAGGAGATGGGAAGATGGGATAATTGTTAATCAATATGTGGTGTTGGGAATTTAGATGGCGATGGTAAGGAACAAGGAGTTGTGTTTTGTTTGAGTTGATAGAAATTCTCCATTTCGCAAACCAAGTTTGAATGGTATCGATCGGCCCTTGGAGAGTGCTTAGAGCCTTTGGGATGGTGGGGGCGTGAGCTATGAGCGCGGTGTCGTCAGTGTATAGCAGAAGATAGGCGGATGGATTTATATAGGAAGGATCGGGGTTATAAAGGTCGTCAACAAATATGTAACATATGGGGGAAAGCGGGGATCCTTGGGGCAGACCTTGTTGAGGAGTGAATGATTGGGAGTAGGAGTTACGGATTCTAACAATTAAGGATCAATTGGATAGGAAACTGTCTAAAATATTTATTAGATAGGGAGGGACGCCTAGTGAATTGCACTTAAACAACGCAATTCGATGCCAGACTGAATCGTAGGTTTTTTGTACATCTAGTAGTAATATGGCTGATTTCTGGCCTTCGAGGTGTGCTGTTTGGCAATTCGATGTGAGTATCGACAAAGGCAGGGAGGTTGGCCGGTGCTCAATAAAACCAAATTAATAAGGTGGGATAAGGTCTAGGATGTGGGAAGTGAGTTTTTTCTGGATAATGAATTCAAATAATTTACCGAGGACTGGAAGCAGGGTAATTGGTCGGAAGCTACCAACGTTGAGTCATTGCCAGGTATCTCTGGTATCTGGTATAAGGAGAGTGCGCATTGCTGCACGGCACTTAGACCTCATTAGGCCCATTGTGCCGCCTCCCACTACGGGTCACCCATCCTGAGCTCAACCATTACACCTTGTCTAAGTAGTCCAGTATTACTGAGGTGGGCAAATCCCTGATAATGTCCATCGTCGGCCATCTTTCACCCAGTATGGATCCTCTCGTAGACGAGAGTGCCGGGCATTCGCTGAGGATGTGCCTCGCAGTCTCGTCTTCCATTTCACACCCTCTACAAGATGGGGAGTCAACGATTTCCATCTTGTATAAGTGTCCATTGAGCCCGCAGTGTGCGGTTACAACAGCGGTTATCCGCCTGAGGATCCTCCTAGTCATCTGCAGGTACCGTTTAGCTGAAATCTCGTTAGGGTACAGTAATGTCTCCTCCGAGAGTTTGCAGCTTTCTGAATTTATCAAGTGTGTTGGAATGTAACATGTTACATAATGACAGGGGTATCAATCGAACAAGCGGATCCGGTGAGATGACGTTCATTCCAGCCGCTGCTCTGGCCATTAGCCCTCCTGTTACCTATGTTTATATCGTGCCCCTTCACCCAGCAGATTTCAATGTTGTTATGCATTGCTGACTGCCGTAGTTTTTTATGGCACTCTAGTGTTGTCTGTGAAGTAGTGTATAACTTCTTCAGAGACATCAAGGCTTGCCCTGTCTGTTAGGATCAGTATGGCTTCGTTCGACACTTAACGGCTTAAGATGATGTCAGCCGCAAGTATTATACCCATCGACTCTGGTTGAGCGACGGTCGCACACTTACCCATGAGGGTTTTCGTATGAATCCTCAGGGTTCTAGAAAAAACTCCAATCCCTGACATATCCTTTCTTTTTGAACCATCGGTGTAGATTCTTATATCCGACTCTCTCATATGTTTCGTGGGTTGGATATTAACAGTGTAGGGTGCATTCCGTATTGGTGTCGGTACGCAGTAGTCAGTGCCAGCCTCTACTAGAGGTATATCGTTGCAGAACACAGTTGTTGCTGTTCTAAATCCCGCTACTTTGGAGGCGAAGTATGGTCGCAATAGCCTCCCTTTCCACGTAAATATCAAGAGGCGGAAGGCATAGCATGACCTTCAGCGCCATTGTCGGAGTTGTGTGCATGGCGCCTGTTACGTTTAAACAGACTGTCGGCTGCACTTGCGCTAGTCTCTTTATAGACGTTACTTGTTTGGTCCTGGGCCACCAAATTGAAGCTCCATATGTTAGCATAGGCTTTATGATAACTGTGTACAGCCACATCGTCGTGCGCGGTTTCAACCCCCAGGTTTTCCCCACTGAACGACGACATTGCCAAAAGGCTCTTATAGCTTTGTTCGTTTTAATTTCGATGTGCGTTTTCCAGCTCTGTCTCCTGTCGAGTGTAATGCCCAAGTATTTCACCTCGTCGCTGTACTGCAGCGTCGTATTCATTAGCTTAGGTGCTCTTTTCATGACCTTCCTTATCCTGGTGAACATGACCAACTCCGTTTTAGCCGGATTTATTGACAAGGAGTGATCATCGCACCACCGCGAAACTGTATTTAGAGCTCCCTGCATTTGATCACAGAGAGCGCCTTCAAATTTTCCATGTACTATAATGGCTGTCGTCAGCATAGGCTGTCACAAAAAAGCCTAATTGGTGAAGTTCTTCTAGGAGGCTGTCCAGCACCATGTTCCATAGTAAAGGAGATAGGACACCTCCTTGTGGACAGCCTCTGTCAATCTTACAGGTGATACGTTCTCCACCTTCCTACACTGTGACCAGTCGGTTGGCAAGTACATTGCCAATCCAGTCACACATTTTTGATGGTACTCCGCGCTTATTTAGCGCGTTTCTTATCTTCGGTATGGTCGTTTTATCAAACGCACCTTCGATGTCAACAAAAACACACAGGGCGGATTCTTTGTTATCCATTGATCTCTCGATTCTACTCACTACGTTATGTAGGGCTGACTCGGTGGATTTTCCCCGTGTGTAAGCGTGTTGCGAGCGGTTGACTAATAAGTGCTGACGTTCTTATGTACCTTTCACAGATTCTCTCCAGCGTTTTCAAGAGAAACGAGAAATGTGTGATTGGTCTGTATGTCTTGGGTGCAGTATAGTCTGCTCTACCAGGCTTCGGTATGAATACTATCCTAACTTGTTTCCAGATCTTTGGGATATGTCCCAGCGCTAGACTGGACCGGAACAGCATCACTATGTGCTCAAGTAGTGCATCCCGTCCCCACTGTAGTAGGGCGGGAAACATGCCGTCTAGTCCAAGTGTTTTAAAGGCGGAGAAGCTGTTTGTTGCCATTAGGGTGTTTTCCTCGTTAACCACCTCCTGGGCTAGTTCCCAGTCTTCCGATCTTATTGAGGTGGTTTCAGGTTCTTCCCCGACGTTCCTATTTAGTATAGTGCAGCCCGGGAAGTGTGTGTTGAGCAACAGTTGCAGACTCTCATGGAGGACGCCGCTCATAGCGCCGTCCTCCTTTTTCAGGATTCCCATAGATTGTTTATAGTCCTGTGAGAGAGCCTTCTTGAGCCTGCTAACTTCCTGCGTGCTTTCTATACCTTCACAGAAAGCACGCCATGATGGTCGTTGACATTGCCTTATGAGTTTTTTGTACTCTCTAAGGCGAGCCTTATAATTGGCCCAGTCGGAGCTCACTTTAGAACGTTGAGCTCTGTTAAATGCTTTCCTAGCCTTATCTTTTAGGGAGCCGAGATCTGTGCACCACCATGGGGAGAGGCATATGACCCATATTGAGAAACGCTGTTTTAGAGTATGGTAGACTGGGGAGTTATGAGACACGGCCATTAGTGTTTGCGGTATTTTCACTTACTTTTTAAAGCTGACTTTAAAGGTAATTGAGTATGTGGCTATTTAGCATATGCGATGCTGTGACACAAAATATGTAGTGAGATGTGTAACAGTCATTTTAGACGTTTTCAACATGAGTTCGCATCCTTCGTGCGTATTTAGCATGCAATTTCGTAGTGATATCGTGAATTTTAATCATTTTAGAATTTATGTACAGTAATTTTACGGTATTTGTTTCTTTAACATTTTTTTTTTCAACAAAATTAGCTTAATTTGCTTTTTCTACAGCTTAAGTAAAGAATAATCATCAAAATAATCACCAAAATATGTAATTTTCTTCTATTTTTAGCCGTGTCTCACTACTCCCCACCAATGTTTGTAAACTCAAAAAATGCATGTTTTTAAAAAGCATCTTATAATGTTTAAACCGTTATCATTCTAACGAATGGCTTAAGCCAACAGTTGTGTTATTAGGCGTATTACAGATTCTACCATTTAAATAAGCAAAATAACGATTTTTATAGTACTGGCTGATTCATTTGGATATTTTTTTTAAAATAAGAAAAAATACCTAAATTAAATGTAATAGGCTTTTCTTTACTATTATATAAATAAACTATTCTTTACATTTATTTTTTAAAGAATATTTAAGTTTAGGACGTACTGCGGCGAACATGGTCCATTCTGAAGTTCCAAATTTCGATCACGCATAAGAGCATGTAGAGTGGTATTCGGCGAATAAAGCGAGTAATGTTGGCTTCCAATATCTCAATCGTATCCGGCTTATCCATGTAGACTTTGGACTTTACGTAGCCCCAAAGGAAGAAGTCTAAAGACGTGATATCACATGATCTAGGCGGCCAATTCACCGGTCCGAAGCGTGAAATGAACTGTTCACCGAATTTTTCTAGCAATAAAGCCATGGTTTCACAGGCTGTGTGGCAAATAGCGCCGTCTTGTTGGAATCATGACGAAATGTCAAACGATACTAAACAAAAATATTATGACAGTTTAACCCGGCGCACGCTTGATCCGTCATAAAATACCTACTGAAAAAAGTACCTCTAAATGAATCACCTATTAATGTAGTTGTATGAGTTACGTGAAGGTGTTAAGTCACTTAATTAAACACAGTTATATTCCTTTCTTCACTTTTATTTTTCTTGCTAGATGTACATTTCGGGTACTAAGTACCCATTATCAATAGCTAACTGAATAAAAACCGATAAATGTTTACAATATATACCTACTCGGACTAGGTGGAAAAACCAAAAAAGTAATTTGCATTTTGAAACGAATGCGGTATCTTGGAAATGGGGGTGTTGGGGATTATTCGGTTTCGGACTTGGGAGGGTTTACAATAATGTTAATGAGGGTTATCTGTTGGGTAATAAATTTAATAAGGGGTTCATTATTGGGCTTAAATCGAAATTGAGTAGTTCTGTCTTATTTTTCATCATTTCTATCGCTTCCAACATGTTTAATTGATAACTGCTGGATTCTTTTAATAATTTAACTTTATTTATGTTGAATTTGTGGCCTGTTGTAAAAGTATAATGAGCAATTGCTGATTTGTCAGGGTTTTGGCTTTTGATGTGGTACATATGTTCTTTGAATCTAATGTGCACGTTTCTTTTTGTTTGTCCAATATACAATTTAGTACAATTATTGCAATTGACTGAGTAAATCCCTGAATTCAGCAACTGGTCTTCTTTTTCAAAAGTATTACCCAATAACATTTTAAGTTTGGTATTGCAGGAATGAAATTGTATTTTTTGAATATTTTATTTAAATGTTGGTTGGTTTTTGGCTCATGAATTATTTTTATATATTTCTTATTGTTGTCTGTTTCTAAAATTGGTTCTAAAGTGGTTGTGGATTGGATGTTATGATGTCTTATGTGTCTGTTGATTAATTTTTGAATTGTTCTCTTATTATAGTTTAGATATTCTGCAATTTTAAATATGAATTTAAATTCTCTTTTCCTATTTTCTTCTGAACATAAATTAGCTTCTTTTAAGGGGATTATCGCAGTGTAACACGCCGATCGTGTTGGAAAGACCCACATAGTTTAGAGTAGCTCATCCGATGCCAAATTTACAGGACAAGTGGGGCGAATACAGTCAGAGAGAAAGGCGGCAGCTCGCTGTGCATTTGTGCATTGCTCCTTGGCATGAACGGATGGGGTCTCGCGTCGCGTGGAATAGACGAAAAAAAAGCGTATAAAAAAACGGATCGAAGGAAAGTGTCGATTCGTATTATTTAAACACGCTGATAATACATACAAGCTATGTATTGTTTTCAATTCGTTAGAAAGCGTTATCGGATCCTGTGTTATGTTTGGGTATTTACAAAACTGATGATTCTAATTCTTGTCATTATAACACATTATTTTTACTTTTAAGACTCCGGTTTCGACAGCCGAACAAACTATGTGTTTTATTTTATTAAATTATAGATTATTTCTTAAAAATATAATAATAATGTAATTCATGTTCATAAGCTCATTGGGAATATTTATATGCCGGACATATATGAAAAAAAACGGAACATAGGATTTTCAATGATATTTTTTAAATGGGAATATTATCTTCCCTAACTGCTATCGCCATGAAAATAATGTGTATTAATTTGGCCTCTGCCAAATTGGGTAAATACCCCAAATTTTGGGGAGAATTTCAATTTATATTCGGTCAAATATTTTAGTTTTTATGAATGCAACAAATAAATAATAGATTGAAAAAAATTAAACGGAAAGCTGCCCTGTTTTTTTTTATGTTTAGTACAGGGTTTACAAAATGATGATGTGTATAAATAGGCTCAGTCAACTTAGCCCCCCGAAGTTCGACTTTTTTGAAAAAAGCGATTGCGCTAGACCGGCCTTAGCTAGCGCCACAAAAATTAGAGCTAGCGCCATTTAGACAAGAAAACTACGGGGATTTGAACTTTCGGGGGGCTAGATTGATGCTAGCCCCCCGAGTTTGGATTTTTGCAGTTTTTTTACACTATTCGGATTCCTCAGAGCTAGCGCTACCAATTTAAAAGCCAACGCCACTCCCACAGCCCCAAAAAATGATAAAACATTTTTAACCCTGGCCCCCTAAAATGAGATGTTTTTAATCAAATTGGGTGGAAAATATAACTTAGAGCTAGCGCCAACAGAATATGACAAAAATATTCTCTCAAAAATATCAGGTAAAAAAAAGTTCACGTCCAAATTTTGATGCAAGAGCTTTCAGATCCTGTATGCGTATTACCATTTACTTCCTGAATTTTAATACAAAATGATGTTTGGCATATAATATACCGCTTTCAACAAATAGTTCAGCGTTGTAATTACTTTATTTATGTTCATAGACACTGGCTATTAGAAACATGATGCCTTACGGTAGTACGCTATCGTAACTGACAATTGTGTTTTCACTCCTAGCTAATTTAAATCGTTATTACGCAAGAACTTACCGTACGATTTAAGAAACTCTTTTGGCATTGTAATTACTATACTAATATTTATAAACACTGGCAACGAGATAGCTTGCACTAGTAAGACAGTGGCGTAACTGACGATTGTTTTTGATAATTGAAATCGTTATAACTCGGAAACTAACCGTACGATTTCAATTTTTTTTTTGGCATTGTAATTGCTATACTGAAGTCTATAAACACTAACAACGACATAGCTAGTGATATTAAAGGATAAATTAAAATAACTTGCTTTGTTTCACTATTTGTTTCTATTTACTCGACTAGTTTCGCTTTTTGCGGCATTATCAAAGTTCACTCTTGATTCACTCTTGATTCACTCTTGATAATGCCGTAAAAAGCGAAACTAGTCAAGTAAATAGAAACAAATAGTGAAACAAACCAAGTGTTTTTAATTTATCCTTTATTATTATTTCAAAATGTTTCACCAAGTGATAAATGAGAAAGTTATTCAAGAGATAGCTAGTGCTAGCAAAACAGAGGCGTACCTCACGGTTGTTTTTTTTATGATAACTTAAATCATTATTACTCGGTGGAAAACACTCGTTGGGAGTTTCAAACTGAACGCTTTTCAAAAACAATGAATGCCTGAAAATTTACCTAGTACACATCGGGTTATGTATGTACCTAATCAAAACATGGGTATCTAACACAATCTATCTCAATATCCTGATTCTACGATATACAGGGAGTTTTTCTTTAAAGTAGACGTATTCCAGATTCACTTTATTTTGTTTAAATCTTTAGATATATGTTGTTTTTACAGGAATTCAATTTGAAGCTTTAAGCGAGTGTTTTCCACTCCCAGACTAAGCATGAAGTAAAATTTCGAGTTTAGAAAAGCCCCGTGAAAATTTGTCGAGGGTCGCGCAGCGACCCGAGACAAATTTTCTGGGCTTTTCTAAACTCGAAATTTTACTTCATGCTTAGTCTGGGAGTGGAGAACACTCGTTTAAAGCCTTGAATTGAACTTTTGCACCCAATTTGATTAAAAAAATCTCATTTCGGGGGGCTAGGGTTTAAAATGTTGTATAATCTTTTGGGGTTGTGGGGGTGGCGCTAGCTTTTAAATTGGTAGCGCTAGCTCTGAGGAATCCGAATACTGTAAGAAAACTTGAAACATCCAGCATCAACCTAGCCCCCCGAAAGTTCAAACCCCCGTAACTTTCTTGTCTAAACGGCGCTAGCTCTAATTTTTGTGGCGCTAGCTAGCGCTAGCTAAGGCCCGTCTAGCGCAACAGTTATTTTTTAAAAAGTCGAACTTCGGGGGGCTAAGTTGACTGAGCCGTATAAATAGAGGATTGCAATAACATTCAATTTCAATTCATTTATTCCTTATTTACTTACTATCAAAATATGACTCATCATAAATCAGCCAAATTTGAAAAAAATATATTGGGCTCGGTGCAATGTTGAGCAAGAAGCTTATTATTTGAAATGCATTATAATAACTACCTTATTATTATTATAGTTCTATTTTTTCTAAAATAATTAACAATGAATATGCACGCAGTTAAACCCTACATTTTTTTAAACATTCGTCAAACAAATATTACCTGTGCTCAGTAAAAAATAGTTGATTTGTAACATTAATCTACGACAACGTCATATTGGTGTTATTCTTACTATTCTTATAGTTTTGATATCATTGATTCGTTGATGAAATCGCAGTTGGTTCAAATAGGTCCGATTGCTAGAAACTTTACAATTTACTTTAATAGTTTTATTGCGAGAAGTTTAATGGCATTTAACAACTGCTTTAATAACGAAAGATTTAAGACGAAATAATGATTTGAACAAGACTGATTGTTATTCGATTGCTTCTGGCTTATTAATCAGCTTAAAAAACTTTAAAAATAATTTAATAATACCGACACTGTCAAATAATAAGGAAAGCCAATATTAAAGGTATATTACACATCTTTATTTAAATTAGTGAAACATTTCGTGTTTTCTATATTAGTGAACATGCAGTATAAAAAAATACTTATTCCATTAGTAGTCAGAAAGCATGAAAATAAAACACTAGTACAATAAAATATCGATTATAATTGCGAAATATTAATTTTACGAGAATAAATGCTAACGACGCGAGCCGTTTTTGTTAACTATGATTGAAAAAAGAAAAGAAAAACAAACGCGAAGCCGCACAGCGTTCACCGGCCCAGAGATAAACGCTGGCCGCATGCTGCTCGCCCCTCCAATAATTATGCAGATGAGTGTACAACGCGTTCAACCAAGAGAAGATCCGCAAGGCGGCGGTATTTTACGGTCTTATTTTTCAAGATTTTTATTTTAACCTGACTCGGGCATGAGCTATCGCATCCTTATGAAATGTTCACATTATATTCCTTATAGTACAAACTAGTAAGATATGGGAATATTTTTTTTAATTTTGAAAAATTTAACATTATTTTTTTCATACCTCTGAAAGCAAATTGTTTAAAAAAAAAGTACTTCGATATTTTACTAGATAATTGGGCTTAATATACGCTGTCAAAATTTCAACTTTCTAGGACCTTTAGTTTTTAAATAAACCTAACATTAAATTTCAGACCACTGTTATATTCCCCTTAATAGCATGATCCACAGAGCAGTAAAACTCCCAATTTCAGAAGAAAATAGGAAAAGAGAATTTAAATTCATATTTAAAATTGCAGAATATCTAAACTATAATAAGAGAACAATTCAAAAATTAATCAACATACACATAAGACATCATAACATCCAATCCACAACCACTTTAGAACCAATTTTAGAAACAGACAACAATAAGAAATATATAAAAATAATTCATGAGCCAAAAACCAACCAACATTTAAATAAAATATTCAAAAAATACAATTTCATTCCTGCACATTACACCAATACCAAACTTAAAATGTTATTGGGTAATACGTTTTAAAAACAAGACCAGTTGCTGAATTCAGGGATTTACTCAGTCAATTGCAATAATTGTACTAAATTGTATATTGGACAAACAAAAAGAAACGTGCACATTAGATTCAAAGAACATATGTACCACATCAAAAGCCAAAACCCTGACAAATCAGCAATTGCTCATCATACTTTGACAACAGGCTACAAATTCAACATAAATAAAGTTAAATTATTAGAAGAATCCAGCAGTTATCAATTAAACATGTTGGAAGCGATAGAAATGATGAAAAATGAGACAGAACTACTCAATTTCGATTTAAGCCCAATAATGAACCCCTTATTAAATTTAATACCCAACAGATAACCCTCATTAACATTATTGTAAACCCTCCCAAGTCCGAAACCGAATAATCCCCAACACCCCCATTTCCAAGATACCGCATTCGTTTCAAAATGCAAATTACTTTTTTGGTTTTTCCACCTAGTCCGAGTAGGTATATATTGTAAACATTTATCGGTTTTTATTCAGTTAGCTATTGATAATGGGTACTTAGTACCCGAAATGTACATCTAGCAAGAAAAATAAAAGTGAAGAAAGGAATATAACTGTGTTTAATTAAATCACCTATTAGTTCTATCTCAAAAACAAAACCCGTGTCACAACTCGCCACTCTCCCCCAATAATGCAGAAATAAATCAGAATTTTCAAAAAAAAATCTTTTAAACCCACTTGCACTGCAGGTACAGGGTGATTCACTATAAATGTCCCCCCTATGTACGAACTATTATTATCTAGAAACAAGTCATTCTCTTATACAATTTTTAGCAACGATATCTACTTATGCTAATTCGAGATTGACACTAGGATGACGTCTCATCGTTCTCAAAATCAATTTAATTTGTTTTTTTTTGCAGAAAGTCGATACATAATTAATTCAGTTTTATATTTTGTAAATATTCTGCAAACTATTGACAAAGTCAATTTTTCTTTATGTTAAATTTTCTTTATGTTGAACCTTATATCGTTGAAATCAGAAATTGAAAGATATGCAATAAAATATAAAAACGAATTAATATCGACTTTCTGCAAAAATAATCTATTTAAGACTATCCCAAATATTCACTGAATATACAATGATTACACCACAGATTTATTGTTTTCATGTATAATTTATACACAGAATGTAACATTTGATCAAATTAAAAAACATCCATATTTACACTAATCACTGCCCCCTCTCTTCCTTCTGCTTTCCCTCTCTTCCTCCAACTTCTCCACCTTCACCCCCTCGCACTCCTCTGCCAGATGACACCACGTATCCCTCCCCCGCTCACACATTACACACCTCCCATACTCTTCCCTTATCCACACCTTCCTTCCTCTCTCCCCTGACCCACACCTCGCCCTCGCCAGCACCACCCTTTCCTCCGTACTCCATCCCCCCTCCACCAAATACCTCGGCACTCTCTTATGTACCTGCCACCTCCCGTACCTATCGTTGTATTCACTCCTCTGTATACACCCTTGTCTTTCCTGTGTTTCCACCTCCTTCTCCTTTTCTTTCACCCACGCATCCATCTTTACCCCATTCCCCAGCCACTCCATCACCTTCGCCTCCGACAAACCCACTCTCTCATTCATTCTCCTTCTCTCGTTCCTCCATTTACCCTCTCTCCCATTCACGCACGCCACCCACACCGCCTTCACTACTCTCTCTTCCTCCAGGTCCCATAACTTTATCTCATACCTAGCCATTCTCGCCATTTCCTTACACTCTAGTTTCTCTCTATTCGTTTTCTGTAGTACTATGTATCCGGGTGTCGACCTTTCCAGCCCCAACATACGCTTCAAGAACCACAACTGCTCCCTCTCTATACACTCATACCCTCTCGTCCCCCATACTTCCACCCCATACATTAACACTGACCTCACACACGCATCCCATACTTTACACCCCACTCTTACATTGTTCCCCATCCCCTTCCCCCACTTTCCCACGCTATCCCTCACGCCTTTCTAGCCTTCCCCTGCACCCACCTCACATGCTCCTCATACCCTCCCGTCCCTTTGAACAAAAACTCTAAATACATGAATTTTTTAACCCTCTCAATCACCTCCCCCTTCCACTCTAATTCATTCACCCTCCCCTCCCTCCCTATATTTCTAAATCTCATCCATTTCGTTTTTCTAACATTCACGCTCAACCCCCTCTTATCCATAAACCTTTCGGCCCTTATCAGCATATTCTTCATCCCTTCCCACTCTCTTGCCACCAGCACCATATCATCCGCATATGTAAACATCCACACCTTACTTCTACCAATCACCCCCCCCCCCCCCTCCCGCCTGGCCTTTCCTTATCACCTCCTCTAACTCACTCGTGTTCACTCGGGCTCAATGGGCACCCCTGCCTAAACCCCTCCCACGTCCTAAACTTCTCCGACTCTTCCATTCCCACTTTCGCCACAACCCATGTTTTCTCATACACTCCTCTCACCCACTCTACCATTCCCTCACTCACCCCTCTTCTCCTCCGACACTCTAACAGTCCTACCATTGGTACCGCGTCGTACGCCGCTTTCATGTCCACAAACACCGTATACACGCTCCCTTTCCCTTCCATCACCTCTCTACCATTCTTGCCAGGGAAAAGACCTGCTCCCTCGTCCCCCTACCCCTCCTAAAGCCCCCCTGCGTCTCCGGTAGCAGCCCCCTCTCTTCCGCCTCCTCCTCTAGCTTATTTTTTACTACTATCATAGCTATCTTGTATCCCGTGCTCATCACCGTTATCCCCCTATAGCAATCTGCATCCTTCTGATCCCCTCCTTTATGTATTGGGCACATCCTCCCCACCCTCCATGCTGCTGGTATGCTCACTCTTTCCCTCCATATCTGGTTCAGTAGCTCCCTGAATTTTCTCTTCCCCCCTTCCCCAATCTCCTTCCACATCTCTGCCTTCAGCCCATCCCTTCCTGCTGCCTTCCCTCCCTTCACCTCCTTGAACGCTCTTTCGACCTCCTCCTCCGTGAACTCTTCCTCTCCATTCCCTCGCCTGTTTTCTCCTATCCCTACTGGCACTCCACTACCCTCTCTGCACTTCCTTGTCCATTCATTCAACGATATCCCTAACTGCCTCTTCCTTTCCCCTCTCCTCAGCACCTTCCACTTTTCCGCCTCGTTCCTGCATTCCCTCAATTCCTCGCTCACTCTTTCCACCGCCTGCAGCTTCTTCCTCTCACATATACCCTCATATATTTTCCTTGCCGCCACCACTTTCCCCTCTTCTCCTCCATATCTTACGCATTCTCCCACAGCCTTCCTCAACTCCCTCTTCGCCTGCTTCTCATCGAACCACGTATTCCCCCTCTTCTCTCTCCCTTCGTTTTTCTTCCGCATCCCACTATCATCTTTTCCATCTCCATTGTATTGACTTCTTCCCATTGAATCCTTGCCAGTCTCTTCCTCATATCCTCCATCGCCTTCACCCCACACTCAAGGTATTCGTTTTCTTGCCATCTTTCCTCTTCTCTTCCCTTCTCGATCCACATCTAGACAGTTACCGGTAGGTGATCCGATCCTAGCATCTCTTCCACCTCCATGCCTCTTATATCTCTTCTTTCTATCCCTTGATCACCATATAATCAATTACTGATGCCCCTCTTAGTCCGATGTACGTTTTTCTTCCCTCCCAATCACCCTCCGTGCATCCGTTCAAAATCTCCCATCCCTCCTCCAAAATCTTTACAATGTTTCGCGAATTTCCGAGTCTTTAGTCAATTTTAAAAATCTTGAATATTTAAAGATTTCCGTTGATCTTAAAAATGTTGGCACTTTTCATGACTTTCCAAGAGGTTTGTTAATTTTCAACATCTTTATTATTTATTATTATTATTATTTAAGATTGCGTTTATTTAAAAGAAAAAATCCTCATTTTCCAAAATGTCCATTACTTTTAAATTATTGACGCTTTTCGTGAATTTCAAAGATTGCCGTCCATATTCGAAATCTTGACGGTTTTTATGAAGTTTCAAAATTTCCGTAAATTTTTATAAAAATTGATGATTTTAATAATAAACGACCCATACAAATTTTGAGGAATAAAAAATACAACATTATTTGTAAGCCTTAAAATTTAAATTTACTGATCCTAAAAAATTATAATAATTTCACAAAAAATAATAATATCTGGTAATGTGAACTAAAAATTTGAATCATTTCAAGGAGGGCGAGAAAAAATTAGAAGAAAACAGCATAGTATGTAAAATAACATATTGCTTTCGTATTTTTAGAAACTGTTGATCCCTCTACATAAACTAGTACCTTTTCCGACGTTTTTAGCCATTTAACATTTTACAAATTAATTAATTCGTGTTTTAATGATTCCATGTAATCTAGTGTTAATTCTGCTAAAAAAAAAAGATTTTAGAATATCATTCCCAAAACGCACAAGTTAAATGAAAATCTGACAGTTGCTGTCAGTTTACTAGTGGTGTTTGGGTAATCGCAAAAAAACAGTTGAATTTGCGCATTCGAATTGAAGTTTGCGTATGCGAATCTTTTTAAATAAACCTCTAATTGAAAAGTCATTCGCAAGTGCATAATTGCGTGCACGAATCATTTCAAATAACCCCCCCCCCCAGGTTAGAGGCGGGGGGGGGCATTTATAGTGAATCACCCTGTATCGTGGATAAGAAGTTGATCACGATTAACCCTCTAAATAAATCAAAATTCTTGAATATAAAAATGCTTTAAATTTGTAACGCAACCAAATCATGTCTCTTTCATCAGAATGCAAATGCGTAAACAATTTGTTAATAAACTGTTGTGTTTTTAAGAAGTACCAATTACTAATTGACACTGATTATAATTTAATCAACTATGGTCCAAGTGGGCGATAGAGTTATCACTTTTACACAAGTGTGTTTTCACACAACTTACCACACATTTGTTTTAGGCTCGTACCCATATCTTTTATAGGATATTTTTTGTTTCCGTGATTGTATTAATAAATTAATAAATAAATCTATTAATGCTCTCATAATAGGTGATAAATACGCCTTTTGCCCACTTGCATCACTGGCACTTAATCGTTGTTAAGAAGTTAATCGCGATTAACCCTCTGATTAAGTCAAAGATATTTTAAATTTGTAAGACATCAAAAACATGCCTCTTTCATCAAAATGCAAATGTGTAGTGTATGCAGTTTTTAAATAAAATTCTTGTGTTTTTAAGAAGTACCAATACTAAATTAAAGTTAATCAGCTGCGGCGCAAGTGGGCATTTATCTATAAACGTGAGGTATGAATACGAACCTTATTGGCCATTTGGACACACTGTTTAAGCTAAGTTCATCTTCTGATTACAATTTAAACGACATTTGCTACTGACCTGGTCAAAACGCAAGAATTAAATATTAAAATGTTGTTTTAATTTCAGGTAACGGTCGATGTGAAATGGGAAATTAGTGATGGGACGGACGATTTCGTTTGCGTCATAATTCCGGCAAAGTTGCAGTAGCTGTGAAATAGAAACTATTTTTAAAATTGACGAAATTTCTGTGAAAGACCCTATTATATTTTTAATAAACGATAATTTTGGAAGTACAGATTTTATTTAGAAATGTGTTTGATTAACCCATTAAGCGCCATTGATGCGTTTACGCAACATTATTAATTTTTTGTTAATTAAATTACTAAATAAGTTAATTTGATACATTATATTATTTGACCTGACTTGAAAATGTGTGAAGAAAAATATAAATATTTTGTTATTTAAATATTTCGATTATTACTCATTTAAAATAACAAAAATTCAGTGCGTTTATAACTTCACAATGATTTAGTGTTTTATACGGGTGGCGCATATAGTAAAATTTCGAGTTTAGAAAAGCCCCGTAAACATTTTCTACGCGGGGCTTTTCTAAACTCGAAATTTTACTTCATGCTTAGTCTGGGAGAGGAAACACTCGTTCTAAACTTAATATTGCACGTTTTTATATAAAATCGACGAATGCCTGATAATGTATAGCTTTTACATTATGTATACTTAAAAGAAAAATTCAGAGAATGTAATACAATAAGTCATTCATAGAAATCAATAAAAAAGGTGCAAAATTTTACCTAAAATAAACTTTTAGAGTTAACTTTATAATTGCTTGGCCGTTAATGGGTTAATAGAATACAGTGCAGTGCTACATTTCTTTTTCCTGTTTAATAACATTGCCCTAGGCACAACAATTAAGATTAAAGAAGGAAAGAAAAAAAATTGTTTTGCTTATGATTTTTTTTTTCACGATCAGAGAAGACGGACAACATTTCTTCGCAGTTATTAGGAATTTGTCACTGATGTTTTGTCAAATTTGATTACTGAAATTTGACTTGTTTCACTTCTAATTGAGTTGTTTTTTAGTTGCCATGAATAGAGAGTTTCATTTACCTTTCGCTTTTTTTTGTATGAGTGCTTTAACAATTGTTTTACACGCGTCCATAATAATAATAATAACCTAATTATAATATTAATAATCTAATAATAATAATAATAATCTAATAATAATAATAATATGCTAATAATAAACTACCATACATAAATATGTTTACATTTTTTTTTTTATAAAAACAGTACCTGTATCCTGTTTTTATAAAAAATTGAGCAGAAATGTAAGGTCACCAACCCTAAAATAGTGCTGATCCGACAGCTCGGTAATAGCAATTTACATGTAAAATCAGACTTTTGCGGTTTCCTGCTCTCCTGATTATTTTAGAGCAAAAGCATAAGAGATCAAAGTTGTTCAGAATTTAAAATGCTATATAATAGGTCCGTATTTATTTTCAAAATAGTACTAATAGTAAAAAAAAACGAAGATATAAATTAGTAATAGTTTGAAAAAATAACAATAGCCATGATTTTAAAACAAAATTTTGCGTCATCAACAACTGTCAGTTTTAACTTTTCGTAAAATCGCACCCCGTTTCGATATTTAAGTGCGCTTTTCAATTAAGTAATTGATAATAATGTCTTATACAATCCTGAAAAAAACATATTTCTGAAGTTGTTTTATTCGGGTAATATTGTAAATAAGTTCGAAACCTTTTTGCTGGTTTATATCCCGATAGGCCGATACCCGCTATTTCCACGATTCAGAACGTGATTTCAAACCAACCAAAATATGGATCTGTTCTTAAACCCTGCCAGCCCTGTTTAAAGCATACGTCAAATATAGCCGAGGAAGAAGAAATTGTGCGAGATAATGTAAGCGAAATAAACGTTATTGTTGCGGCCGTTACAAGTATTCGGCAAGTTGGCGACGATTTAAATTTGCACATTACAACTGCTCTCAAAATTTTAAAGAAGAACAAGTTTAAATTGTACAAGTTTTCGAACCACCAGGAGATTTTTGAGCCAGACAGGTATTCTAGAATGGTTTTCTGTAAAACAATAAGGAAATGGCCAATGTGGACAAATATTTCATTAACAACATTTGTTTTTCTAAAATAATATTAAAACACTTAACTTTGTTTTACCACTTAAATTAACTTTTTACAGTGACTATACAAGCTAGTCACAATTCATCCCTTAATTAAATTTACAGTTGAATTTGAAAATAACAACAGCCTGAACTTTCTATATCTAACTATAACTAAAACCAACAGCATACTAACTTTTTATATTTTTCGGAAACCCACATACACCGACTCCATAATTCCAAATACCTCCCGTCACCCATACAATAAAAAATTGCTGCATTTAACTCATTTATTAACAGAGCAATAAAATTTCCCCTTTCCGATGAGTCCCTCCTCAAAGAATTTTCAATCATAAAACAAATCGCTACAAACAATGGCTACAATCCAGCTCTAATAGAAAACCTTATAGCGAAACAAAAATTAAAACAAATTCAAAACTTGATTAATGCAACAAATAAAATAAATAAAAATAAATTTTATCCAATAACATATTTCGGAAACATTAGCAACCAAATTAAAAGAACCCTTGAAAAGTGTAACGTCAACGTAGTTTTTAAACCATTTTCTAAAATAGCAAATATTATTCATAATCCAAAAACAATTGTAAATAGAAACAAAAAATCAGGTATTTATAAATTAACTTGCGAAACATGTAAAGGAGCATACATTGGTCAGTCTGGTAGAAATTTTGAAATAAGATTAAAATAGCATTTAAATTCAGTCCGTTTAAAGAATAACAAGTCCACTTTTGCAACTCACTTAATAGAAAACAACCACACCTGCACAGAAGACAGCATGCTTTCCGTAATCCATTTGTTGGACAAAGGCCGAAAAATGAATTTAATGGAAGCGCTGGAAATTCACAAGTTGAAAGCTAATCTGGAAATTCCCCTCATCAACGACCAGACCGACATAATGTATACTCCCCTCTTTGATGCTGTATTATAAAAACAATGTACAATGTATTTTAGGTACTCAGTTTGATAATGACTAGCTTGTAGTCGAAACTATAGTCACTGTAAACAGTTAATTAAAGTGGTAAAACAAAGTTAAGTGTTTTAATATTATTTTATAAAGATGTACCACAAAATGAACGCCAATCAAATCAAAGATTTGTTTTTCTGACGAATCGACCTTCACCATAAATGGAGAGCCAAATGTGCAAAATTATCACTATTGGGATACGGATAACCCGCATTTGGTGATCGATAACCATTCTCAATATCCGCAGTCAGTCAACGTATGGTTAGGAATATTCAGATCTAATATTATAGGCCCCTTCTTCATTGATGGGCACTTAAACGGGGAAAAGTACCTTGAGTTGCTTTAATCGGAGATTGGTTATAGTTTGTCGCAGGAGAAAATATGGTATGGTTTCAACAGGATGGATGAGTATTTAAATATTTGCTATCCAAATACCTGGATTGGACGAGGCGGACCGGTGAATTGGCCAGCTCGTTGACCAGATTTATCACCAAACGACTTCTTTATATAGGCCCACTTAAAATCAAAACTATACGGTGCTAGACATGCTAACATCGAGGTTCTGAAAAACAAAATTTCGGAAGAATGCAACAAAATAACGAACCGGCAACTTGCAAATGTTCGCAGAAATTTTTATTTATTTATTATAACGGTAGTCCATTACATCTTAATAATAAATACAAATAACAAGATTTTTCAACAAAAGGAAATAATAACAAAGAAAAACAAACATTACAATATGAATATCTACTAAAACTAAAAAGAAGAATATATATTTATATATACAGGGTGTCCGTATTTCGAGGAAATGCATGGGGATCTCGGTTATTTGAAGAGTTAGAGAGTTGGTTAAATTAGGGCAAATATGTGAAATTTGTAGCCCAACAAAAATCCGAAAACAGATTTAAAATATTTTTTTTTGTTTTCGAGATATTGCCGAAAAACAATTTTTTTCAAATTTCGTTTTTATTTTTTTATTCAAAAACTATTGGATCTAGGAATTTGCAACTTTTACATTATACAGGCACTTTTTAATCAGGAATTTAGTAGTGTACTTACATTTAAAATAACTTTAATATCTACCATAGCCAACTTTTGTTTTTCTTATGGGCGCCATATTGGATTTTCATATTTTTAGAAAGAACTTTTTTTTCTGAATTAAACGGTATATCACACTTATAATTTATTCTGCGTTTCATTTGAAACATAGCAATCTTTTGTTTTTTGTAAAGAGTGCCTTGGAAACAATAATATTGATACGTTATTCAGTTATTGATGTGTCAATAAGATATGATCATTATACATAATACATAAATTAAAGTTAAAAATGGTGTTTTCGAACCAAGAAAAACGAGATATGATCGAAGTTTATTATACTTCAAACAAAAATGTACGTATTTCATCCGAAGTCTATCTACAGCGCTATCCAGAAAGGCAACAGCCAAGTGAAAGTCATTTCATAAAACTACATACAAATTTATTGAAATATGGTTCCTTCGTAAAGCCACGACAAAGATATGGATATCACCAACCCCATGAAAATGAAAACCAAATTTTGCAAGCGGTAAAATGATTTCATTTTAATTACAATAAGATAATATTTATTCCCCTAGATTCAAGATAACCCTTCTTCCTCAACGAGAGAACTTGCGAACCAGTTTGGTGTGACGTTTCAATACGTATGGAGAATTTTGAAAAAAAATAAATATCGCCCATTCAAAATTAAAGTTACTCAAGCTCTCCATCCTGGAGATGCTAGACGAAGGATGGACTTTTGTCGTATTTTATTGGGAAAATTAAACGAAAATCCGAATTTCTTGTCAAATGTGATATGGTCTGACGAATGCCGTTTTACCAACACAGGGATATTCAATAGGCATACTGAACATGTGTGGAGTATAAATAATCCTAGACAACATGAAGAAAGACGACGACAAGTGCGATTCGGACTAAATGTATGGGTCGGTATTTTGGGAGACAATATTGTAGGTCCATACATTTACGAAGATACATTAAATTCACAGAGATATCACGATTTTTTAAGAACATTTTTAAGTGATTACGTAGACAATAACATCCCCTTAAATATGTTAAGAAATGTATGGTTTCAACAAGATGGTGCACCACCTCACAACAGCCAAATTGTCGCTAATTGTCTGTCCGAAATGTTTCGAAATAAATTTATGGCAAATAATGGTGATATACGTTGGCCAGCTCGCTCACCTGATTTGTCACCTCTAGATTATTTTCTTTGGGGAGCTATAAAAGAAAAAGTTTATAAAACTATTCCAGAGGACAAAGACGATTTAAGAAGAATTATAATAGTTACCATTCAGCAATTAAGAAGAAGAGACATTTTTCGGGCAGTCCAAAATTTAAGGAAAAGACTAGAATTATGTTTGGAGGTCAATGGTGATATATTCGAACACTTACTCTAAGTTTGTGATAATTTTAGTTCAAAAGATATTTAATTAATTTGTTTATTATTATTTAATATTATGAAAAACTTCATCAAGCAGCAGAGTGATTATTCTGGTTCCTTCCCTAAAAAAATATAGTTGTAAGCCTCAGGAATTTTAAAATGTGCAACTGTTTTCAAGGCACTCTTAAAAAAAAAACAAAAGGTTGCTTTGTTTCAAATGAAACGCAAAATAAATTATAAGTGTGATATACCGTTGAATTCAGAAAAAAAGTTCTTTCCAAAAATATGAATATCCAATATGGCGCCCATAAGAAAAACAAAAGTTGGCTATGGTTCTGGAGAAGATATTAAAGTTATTTTAAATGTAAGTATACTACTAAATTCCTGATTAAAAAGTGCCTATATAATGTAAAAGTTGCAAATTCCTAGATCCAATAGTTTTTGAATAAAAAAATAAAAACGAAATTTGACAAAAATAGTTTTTTGGCAATATCTCGAAAACAGAAAAAGATATTTCAAATCTGTTTCCGGATTATTGGTGGGCTCCAAATTTCACGTATTTGCCCTAATTTAACCAACTCTCTAACTCTTCAAATAACCGAGATCCCCATGCATTTCCTCGAAATACGGACACCCTGTATATATATATATATATATACAGGGTGAGTTACTAAGTGGAAATCGGTTTATAGTAGGCGTATCGTTGAGAATAGTAAATAAAGTTTCAAATAAAAGTTGTTCAGAATCATGTTTTTCATAACCTAAAATTATTGCTAAATATGGCGGACTTGCGGTTATACCGGAAGTAAACACCAACTTCATTATTTTAAATAGAACACCCTATATATTTTAACATTTTTGGATTGCTCGTTAAAAATAAACATGAGTTTATTCACACAACATTGGATCTCAGTTTAACTGTTTCCGAGTTATTTCATTTTTTTGGATAAATTTGACGATTTCAGAGCTCGACGCCATTAACAATATCTTTAAACCGAAATAAGTCAGAGTTGTGCGGCTTACGGTTTTGGATTCGGGAAGAAAAGTAGTATTTGTTTAGGTTTTTGCCATTAGTCAGATTTTCTAAATGGAGCCGAGTCCGTCGACGGTATTCTTCAGTACTTCAAACATTCATAACTTCATTTCTTTAAATGGAACCATCTATCTTGAGACACTTTATTTGATGCGAAATTAAATTTCCTTTTTATTGATACCGGGTTGTTGCCATATCCTTCCAACAGTTTTTGAGAAATTTGCGATTTTGTAAACATTTTAATACATTTCGTATTATCGCGTTAGCCCTGGATAGTGATGACGTTTGGTGATTTTGTTTTGACTCGCATGTCCGAAAAATGTCAGTTTATTTTAGATTATTTTGGCGAGATCTTGCAATAAAAAACCGAACATGTTTTCTCAAGAAGAACTGATTGGTATGATCTACACCTTGGGCAGTGCTGATGGAAATACATTATTTGCTTCAAGAATGTATGCCCAACGTTTTGCCGATCGGAGACATCCAAATTCAGCGGCATTCGCTACATTTATACTTAATGACTAACTTTTATGTAATAAATTTTGACATTTCAGGGGGCTATTCACAGCACAGATGCAATTTGTCATCGGTGAGAAGTCGCACTAAAATGACGTCATTTCAGGAAGAATTTACCAAATCGTATGAAGTAAAATGACGCCATTTCAGTGCAACTTGTCACCGATGACAAATTGCATTGGTGCTGTGAATAGCCCCCCAGAAGTTTCCCAGAATAATATAAATAATTAAAACTAAACTACTCCAATCATTAAACCAAATCATACATTTTAAGTACAAATGGTGGATTCAGACGTTAAAAAGTAGAAAATTAGTTCTTTTTGTTCGTGAAACATCCATCTAATGTGTATTCCAAGGACGGTCGAGTATACGGTAAGAAGGATCGACAGAATGGAAGATTTTAGAGTGAGGGTAGGGATCGTTTACGTCACAAATGCGCGCTGAATTTAAATGTGGTTACTTCATGGTAAACTTTAGGTAAACATGCATAAACTGTACATTTTCTGACATTCGTTGATTTTTAAAAGAGTTCAATTTGAACCTTTAAACGAGTGTTGTCCACTCCCAGACTAAGCATGAAGTAAAATTTTTAGTTTAGAAAAGCCCCGTGAAAATTTGTCGAGGGTCGCGCAGCGACCCGAGACAAATTTTCTTGGCTTTTCTAAACTCGAAATTTTACTTCATGCGCCACGCGTATAAAACACAGATTTTAAGCGAAGTTTGAATATACATACATTTCACAACATTTGAGTGATTTATACGCGTGGCGCATGAAGTAAAATTTCGAGTTTAGTAAAGCCCAGAAAATTTGTCTCGGGTCGCTGCGCGACCCTTAACAAATTTTCACGGGGCTTTTCTAAACTCGAAATTTTACTTCATGCTCACTCTGGGAGTGGAAATCACTTGTTTAAAGCTTTAAAATGAACTTAAAAAAACAGGGAATAACTCAATGACTAACTAAATGTCAAAACAAAATCACTAAACGTCATCAGTATCTGGGGCTAACACGATAATACGAAATGTATTAAAATGTTTACAAAATCGCAAATTTTTCAAAAACTGTTGGAAGGATATGGCAACAACCCGGTATTAATAAAAAGGAAATTTAATTTCGCAAATAAAGTGTCACAAGATAGATGGCTCCAATTAAAAAAATGAAGTTACGTATGTTTGAAGTACTGAAGAATACCGTCGACGGACTCGGTTCAATTTAGAAAATCTGACTAATGGCAAAAACCTAAAAAATACTACATTTCTTCCCGAATCCAAAACCGTAAGCCACACAACTCTGACTTAATTCGTTTTGAAGATATTGTTAATGGCGTCGAGCTCTGAAATCGTCAAATTTATCAACAAAAAAAATGAAATAACTCGAAAACGGTTCAAATGAGACCCAATCTTGTGTGCATAAACTCATGTTTATTTTTAACGAGCAATCCAAATATGTAAAAATATATAGGATGTTCTATTTAAAATAAGGAAGTTGGTGTTTACTTCCGGTATAACCGCAAGGCCGCCATATTTAGCAATAATTTTGAGTTATGAAAAACTTGATTCTGAACAACTTTTATTTGAAACTTTTTTTGCTATTTTCAACGATACGCCCACTATAGACCGATTTCCGCTTAGTGACTCACCCTGTATATAGATGCATACATACCCTAAGCACTACTTTCAAGCACATTATTACAAATTATTTTGAAGCGTTGTAAATTGATACCAAAAACATCAATAATTTACAATACATATTTATGTTATTAATTAAAACATTTCTAGGGCTGCTGTAAGCATAATTTGTTGCTAGTAATGCGCGTAGGAGCATATAATGAAATAGATGAGAGTATCTCAGGACAATTAATTCTGCTATTCAATATGCGATACACAAAACATAATGAAAAGTAGATTCTTCGTTTAACTAAAGGATGGAACCCAAGATATTTAAGTATCATATCGTAATCATGATAAAAATATATGACAGCGAGAACAAATCAATTTTATCATTTTACGTTGTACATTTTCTGGCCGATCTACGTGACATTTATAATAAGGTGACCATATAATTGCACAGTAATCCATAATAGGCCTTACAAAAGATATATAGAGAGATACAAAAGTTCTAATTAAATCAAAACGTGAAGTAGGCCTACGTATAAAACCAAACATCTGCAAAGCTTTGGCCAAGATTATGTTGATGTGATTATTAAATTGAAGTTTTGTATCAAACAAGACTCCCAAATCATTGATTGAGTCAACTTTCTGAAAAATAAGATTGTTTAATGAATACTTAAAATGTAATATAAAGTCTTTTTTACGAAAAAAACGCATGGACTTGCACTTACTTATATTTAAATATAGATTATTTTCATTACACCAAACTATGATCTGATTTAGATCAATTTGAAGGGTATTACAATCATGTATAGACTTTATATTACGAAATACTTTCATATCATCTGCGTATAGAAGAACATTTGAAGCAAGATTTTTACCAATATCATTTACAAATGTAAGAAAAAGTAACGGTCCTAAATGGGAGCCTGGTGGCACCCCCGAGGGTGCGTTAATTATAATATCAGAGGTGACATTATTTATTTAAACTAACATTTTCCTGTTACAAATAAAGGACCGTAGCCATTCAAGCATGAGTCCCGAAACGCCATATGAGCAAAGTTTATACAAAAGCCTCGTTTGATTAACCCAGTCGAAGGCTTTGGAGAAGTCGGTGTAGATGGAATCCACAACCGAGCCTTCTTCTAAAGTATCCGGTATAAAGTTTGAATAAATAAAAAGATTTGTTTCTGTAGATCTAGAAGGAAAGAATCCATGTTGTTGATCAATTATTGTGGGTGAACAGTGCAGCATCATATATTTATAGACAATTCTGTCAAACAGTTTCAGGACACATGACTGAATGGATATAGGAAGATAATTTTGTAAATCCTTTTTGATACCCGACTTAAAAATAGGGACGACATAGCAACGTTTCCAAACAGTAGGAAACTTAACATCTTGAAGAGATTTGTTAAACAGCAAGGTTAGAAGAATGCATAACTAATTGGTACATGCTTTAATTATTGACGGAGGAATTCCAACAGGACCAGGAGAACTGTATGCTTTGATATCAGAACTTGATTCTACGATATCAGATTCAGTAAGATGAAGATAATTGAATGTTATATATACTCTACGGTAAAAATAGGACCCACACTAGAGTGATTAGAGTGTGACTCTTGAAAAAAACTGGCGAATAAATTGGCTATATCTATATAAGAAGTGCCCATCACTGTTCCTTTGTGCATACATGATGGAAAAGTGCTAACCCTATCTCTTTTAGATTTGCAGTATTTTCAAAAAGCATTAACATTATTTGGTATGTTATTTTTAATATTACGAATGTAGATAAGGTGGTCATTTTGAATGAGTCTTTTGCAATCTGATCTTAATTTGAAAAAGGTGTTGTAATCTTTTATACATCCAGTATTCTTAAATTTTTGTGTGCAAGACGTTTACTTTTAATTAACCTAATTAACGATGACGAGAACCATTTAGGAAAATGAGACTTTACTTTTCTCCTAACTGGAACTTGTTTATACAAGATATTGTATAATATTTCATAGAAAATATCAACAGCATCATCAATACAATTAGATTCTAAATGGTATACCTAATTGAAACTGCTTATTTCATTACAAATAGCATTAATATTACATTTCGTAAAGTCCAAATAAAATTCCTCATTTGAATCATCATTAGCAATTGCAGCATCAAAGTCTATGTGCAAAGGCGGATGGTAACTATCTGGATTACATATAGGATCACCTATGTCACAACTTATATTAGGGTTATTAGAAAATATTAGATCTAAGATATTACAAGTACTATTTATGTTGTTATAAACCATTGCTCATAACACTATCACACAAAATGCGGGCACAAACACTATCGACACTAGTTGGTAAGAATCCTACGCAATCTTCTTCTGGAATCCATCTAACACTAGGTAAGTTGAAATCTCCAACCACAAGTAACGTAAAATCTTCATATTTATGAATGATATCTGATATTGTGTTTTCATGTTCAGCATAAGTGTCCTCATGAGATCGCAGAGGAATGTAAACACAACCAATAATATAAGAATAATTAACTATAATCCAGATCTCCTGGCGATTTCGAGTATTGATTGATATTAGTGACGACTGTAGATTCCTCTTCACAGCGATAAAAAAAACCCTCCACCTCTAGTAGTATCACTCGCAGCATAATCCCGTTCACAGCGATGTAAAATATATCGATCATTAATAACTTCAATATCTGAAATATTGTGATGTAACCAAGATTCAGTTAGGCATATAATATCATAATCAGTTGCTAGAGTATTATTATAAAATTCAAAAAGTTTAGTTCTAAGACCACGCACTAGATATACAAAGTTCGAATCTTTCAGGTGATTCGAATCAACCGAAACATTTCTTAAAAGTTATTCGTTTTTTAGGAATCGTTCGTAAACGAATCACTTATAAAAAATATATATATATATATATATATATATATATATATATATATATATATTCTTTATTACGGGAGACCATTAAAATACAACATTATATACACAATAATCACAAAACAATACAAAAACAAACAAAAAATGTACAAATGAATACAGTCGGAGACAGAAGTTACATCTAATAAAAGAGGACCAAATAAATACTTATATAAAGGACCTTAAGAGGAGTTCATCGATCTTAAAGAAAGTCTTTTAAAACGGTTCAACGAGACACCAAAAAAATCTATTGACTCGCCATAAGAATTAACATATCTTATTAAATTGTTTTGTGGGCTGTTATAGCTATACTGAGTAATGTGGTGTACGTCAGCAAGAAGTTTTTGTTGTCTGGTTGAGCGAACTGGAACGTTAATGCCAATAGACGACAAAATGGATGGGCAAAGTATCAGTCCATTCAGTTTTTCAAGAGACAACAAACCGAGATATGTACGAAGTAGGTCATAATTATTACTATCGTACGAAAGGTTTGACCGGTAGCAAATGAGTTTTATCATTTTACTTTGTACACGTTCTAATCTATCAATGTGACATTGATAGTGCGGTGACCAAATTATGCAGCAATAGTCTAGAATTGGTCTGACTAAGGTGGAGTATAATGTCATTAAAGTACGGATAGATTTGAAATGTATAGTAATACGCCGTATGAAACCAATTCTTTGGAATGCTTTTGCAATAATTAAATCTAAGTGCTCATGAAATTAAAATTTACAGTCAAGTAGAACGCCTAAATCATTGATTTTATAAACACTCTCTAAAAGATTACTATCTAGAAAATAGATAGCCGGTAAATAGATCCCTTGTTTTCTTGAAAAACGAATATATTTGCAATTAGTTGTGTTCAAATGCAAATCATTACTGGAGCACCATATAATAAGCTGATCCAGATCATTCTGCAAGATGCGACAATCGTCACTGGTGGTGATTTTACGATACAGCTTCATATCATCTGCATAAAGCAAAACATTTGATTGAATTTCTTTACCAATATCATTGATAAAGATGAGAAATAGCAATGGTCCAAGGTGAGAACCCTGGGGCACACCTGAAGTTGCATTTATTACAGAACCAGAAACTGCATCATTTATTTTCACCACACGTTGTCTACAACTTATGAACGACCGGAGCCACTCAATCATGGACCCAGCAACACCATACATTCGAAGTTTGTATAAAAGCCTACAGTGGCTAACTCTGTCAAACGCCTTACTAAAGTCGGTATAGATCGAGTCTACCACTGCCCCTTCCTCCATCGCGTCGGTAATGAAATTGGAGTATACAAACAAGTTGGAAGCAGTAGATCTTGATGGAAAGAATCCATGTTGTTGCTCAGATAAAAGTGGCTTAAAAATGTTTAACATATACTTCGCAACCAACTTATCTAATAATTTAGGAAAACATGATTGAATAACTATCGCTCTATAATTGTCAACACATGTCTTTATGCCTGATTTAAATCGACTGTCCGTTTTGTGTATATCGTGTTGAGCAGTAAATTGCGTGTGTGTTAATTTAAATATTTTATTTCACTAACACCCCAAAAATATAACAATGATGATAATAATAATAATATAGTTCGACCCGAGACAAATTTTCCGGGCTTTTCTAAACTCGAAATTTTACTTCATGCGCAATGCATATAAAACACTAAAATACTGTGAAAGTTATGTATATTTTAACCTCACTTGAAACCAGTGTATTATACGCTTGGCGCATGAAGTAAAATTTCGCGTTTAGAAAAGCCCAGAAAATTTGTCTCGAGTCGCTGCGCGACCCTCGACAAATTTTCACGGGGCTTTTCTAAACGCGAAATGTTACTTCATGCTTAGTCCGGGAGTGGAAAACACTCGTTTAAAGCTTCAAATTGAACTTTAAAAAAAAACAACAAATATCTAAAGATATTGAAAAAATAGGCTGAATTTGGAAAACGTATACTCTAAAAAAAAACTCCCTGTATATATTTTGTATTAGTCACTTCTATTAATATATGTTGGAAAGAAATAGAGAAAAAACGCGTCATAAACTGTTAGCAAAATAATTAAGTACTTATTTTCAAATCTATTGTATTCACTTATTAATTTTTATAATTTATTTCTTACATTGTAATTTATTCGTATATTTACGAATTAATTCAAAAATAAATACTTATTTCAGTTATTTAATATTAATTATAACATCAAATATATAAAAGTCTTATGTTAACATAATTGAAATTCGTTTAATAAAGAAACTGAAACATCTAATGATATCTGCTTCATTAGATGTGTCGGTTTCTTTATTAAACGAATTTCAATTGTGTTAACAACGAAAAACTTTTAAATAATTCAGATCTTTGTGAGACTGAAAAAAAATTCAAATAGATTTTAATACTATTTGCCTTTTTGGCATATATTTGCTCATTTAAAACTTATTTTTAAACATTTTTAGGCAATATCTTTTCAAAATTTTATAAATTTAATGCATACATATTCCTCAATGTATTACATTAATTTTTAGTTTAAAAAAAATCAAACAAAAGTTGTAGATAATGAAAAAACACACAACTTTCACCTAAACACTTTTCTCCTTAACTCTTTTGTTTATGATCAGTATACGAAAAAGCCTCGCAGAAATATTTATTTGATAATCACTCACAAATTGCTGCTTTAGTAGTAACATAATAAAAAAAAGCTTCAAACAAAAGATAATAAAAAAATACAACACAAAACTTTTGGCTAATTACTTTTCATCTCAGTTCTTTTGTTTATGAACTAGTAATTAAAACATCTAGTGGAGATCAACAACTCACCGACTATGGTTTTCGATGTCTCAATCAAAAAATGTTTTAAACAAAAGCTGTAGCCAACGAAAAAACAATCCACTTTTTTTGATAATAAATACACAGCTTTATGATAATTAGAAAATTTACGAACGAGTGTCTTCCACTCCCAGACTAAGCATGAAGTAAAATTTCGAGTTTAGAAAAGCCCCTTGAAAATGTTTGGGGCTTTTCTAAACTCGAAATTTTACTTCATGCGCCACGCGTACAAATCACTGAATTTAAATGAAGTTTAAAATATACTCCTTGGAAATGATTCATACAAGATTGATCAAAAAGTATTTTCTGGCAAATGTTTGACCATTTGGACATGAACAATTTTATCAATGATATGCTGAATATTTCCCAATTTTTAATAGTTTTTAATAGTATTTTGCCACGTTCAACTGTTTTCACTTTAATCATTTTTGGATGACAGTAAATCACTAGATTGTTACTGAAAACTTCCAACAAATACCAGAACTTTACCACGTCTGAATCACAAACAATTTGTCTGAATCCGAAAGTGGAAAACACCAGATTTGATGACAAAATCACTGATTTGGCAACCCTGACGATATCCTTAGTAAGCTAAAAAAAAAAGGAGAGAATGTAACAGTGTGTGCGAGGAGGATAATTGATGAAAGAGCATTTAGCGCGCGTGAAAACAGCGGGCTATATGCGCTCCCCCAACAGAACGTTCTATATATTTCGCCATTTTGGTCATAGAGAACGTGCTGCCGAATTTTCGCCAACTCACAACACTAATATATAAAGCGGAGTTGAAGTTGCGTGCGGATTCGAGCGAACGAATTATTCATCCGATTCAGGCGGATTCAGAGCGCATGTATAAATCCGAATCGGGAATACGATTCCTCTTGGCCAAAATCGTTCGGTCAGTCGTCTCGAGTAAATGAATCATTAACGAATCAATTCTTCTTGAAATACGAAATCAGTTCATTCAAATCACCATACAGAATCATTCTTTTCGAACAAATCATTCACGAACGACCCATATCTACCACGCACATTTTGATAAAAGATAGATAAGATCATTTATGATAATAGTAATAATAATATCTTTATTGTGCTAATAGCTAATATTGCTTTACACTTTTCAAATTACAAATATTCTTAAAAACTATACAGGTACATTACTATTTAATAGATTACACATCGTTAAAATTTACACTGTTAAAATTTACATAGACATGTCATAGATATAAATGTAGATCACTTGACTGTAGGTACTCATCCCAATTATAGTAAGCCTGTTTAATGAAGAAATCTTTTATCTTCGCTCGAAAGCGCGACGAAAATAACATGCGAGTTGAAGTTGGCAGTATATTATAAAATTTAATTGCATAATATCTGGTACCTGTTTGGGAGGTGTTTAGTCGGAGTGCATTAGTGACGTAGTTGTTTCTACGCCTGGTTGGATAATTATGGCAGTTTGAATGAGTTTTGTATTGGCTTTTATTTAAGTGAATATAATTTAAGCATTCAAATATACATAGAGATGGTAAAGTCAGTATTTTATTTTCCCTGAACACATTGCGACAATCTTCTCTATATTTGCACTTTCCAAGAATACGAACTGCTCGTCGCTGTAGCCCAAATATTCTATGCCTAATGGGAGCATGTCCCCATACAAGCAGGGCATGTTCTATGTGAGTGTGTACATGCGAGAAATAATACTGCCTCAATGCTGTTTGGGGTACTTGTGAAGCAAGGTTTCTTAATATATATATATATGTTTTTACAGAGCCTATTGGCCAATTCATCACCATGGCGAGACCAGTTTAAATGAGTATCCAGATATACACCCAAGAATTTTACACACTCCACGTCACGTTGTTTCAAGGAAAACAGAAGATCTACTGTTTTATCCTCATTTATTTCCAAACCATTGCTATTAAACCATTCAGTAGATCTGATCTGAACATTATCAGAAAAGGATGGCGAAGCTTCTGATTTTCGTATGGTTGTATCGTCAGCATATAAAATGACATCACTTCCAAGAAAGTGACTAGGAAGGTCATTAATAAATATTAGAAATAATAGTGGCCCAAGAATAGATCCTTGTGGTACACCACTATTTATAATTACAGGTGGAGATAAACATTTATTATAGAGCGTACATTGTGTTCTTTCAGACAGATAAGACGATATCATTGATATGCTAAAGGGATGTAGATTGTAATAATATAACTTACGGATAAGTATTGAATTGATAGACTTGGTCAATGCTTAGTCGCTAATGGAGGTCTCTTTGAGCATAATTTGATTTTATTTAAAACAAATGATAGTTGTTGGTGACCCAAAATTTTATTATAAAATCATGGCTGTTATTTTTTTCAAATTATTACTAATTTATATCTTCGTATTCTTCTACTATTAGTCCTGTTTTGAAAATAAATACAGACCTATCATATAGAATTTTATATTCTGAACAACTTTGATCTCTTACGCTTTTGCTCTAAAATAATTAGGGGAGCAGGAAACTGCAAAAGTGTAATTTTACATGTAAGATGCTATTATCGAGCGGTCGGATCAGCACCCGGCATAAACAAATTGTCATTAGCTAGAATAATTGACGATGCACCTGATGTACAAGCTATAAATATTGTTTTAAAATAAATTATTAAATAAACATTTACAAACAATAATTAAAGCCGCATACCATGTAAAAGATAAAAGTCAAAAGATAAAAGTCAAAGAATAAAAATACTGTTCTTAGTAAATAAATAAATTAAAATTAAAAACACATATAATAGACAGATGGTACACACAATTTAAAAGACAGGAGCAAATGGGTGTAAAATATCAGCTCGCTACTATACTAATGTGTTAAAATCATACTCAAGGTACTCCTCCCAACTGTAGAATGCTTGCGTAAGAAGGACATCTCGTCATAGTGTGGTAAGGCACCACACCCTGATTTCCAACTAGCTTAGGTTGGGTTGAATTTAGAGAGCTGAGCAACTAACACTTGAAACACGAGGCAGAGTGTAAAAGCATTTATTGAATGAATAAAAAAAATATGAAAGAGGCACGACAACAGATCCGGGGGTGGGGTGGCTAGGCAGCGTCTTGGCGGGCATCGGAAAGTGGCTCCGGGTGATAGCGAAAGCTGGTGGCGGTGATGTGCGACCACGGCTTGTGGCGACGTCTGGAGGCGTCGTTGTGTTGATGTTGGGGATGGGGATGGCAGCGTCGACGTATGATCGTCAGGGCTCCTTTGCAGCGGCGGGATCGGCGGCGGCAACGAGTGATTGAGGTGGAGTTTGAGGCGGCGTCAATGTGGTTGCTCCTGCAGTGGCGGTGATCTGCGGCGGCGACGAGTGACTGCACTGGCAGTTTGAGGCGGCGGCGATTATGGTTGCACTGGGAGGCAATGCTTGACGACGGCAGCGAGGGACTGCACCGGCAGTTTGGAGCGGCGGCGATTCGGGTTGCTTTGGAGGCGGTGTCGATGGTGGTGTCGGTGGCTGGATGGACGCCAAGAACGACGACTGGAACGGCGGGCGTTAGCGTCGGACAGAATTTCCTGGCGTCAGGTGAATAAGTTTAATTGTTTAAGAGAACGACTGTTCTTTTAAACAATTTCTCTTTGAGTCACTGGCTGTCCCCATGCACAGCGTGGAGATTGGACTGCTTTTCTGGATGCCGTCCCCCGGTATTTATGCCTCGAAAATTCGTGTGGAGTGGGGATGTTTTCGAGGACTACGTTCCGTTGGCGAAGAATTCGCCGAAATATAATTATTGTGAACAAGATAATTATTTCCAGCGAACTCTTCAACCCAAACAGCCGATTAGGCAGCAATTTGAAAGAAGTGGACTAATCCATAATCCCTCTTCTTTCGAATCGCAACTGTGGCCTTAGTCCTCTCTCTGGGGCGTGTTAATCGGCTTGAGCCGTAATTGCCGTACGTGATCCTCCGAAGGCCCGGGCGTTCATCTTCCAACCGTTGAGCAGGTAGAGGTGCCGGTCCCAACGATAATCCGCAACAGATTGCAGGTAGTGAAGTACTGGCCAAAAACTCATTCTATTAGAAGAATGTTAGGGATTTAATTTTGTTAGGAAGGACATTGAAAAAGCGAATGGCGTGGTAATGGTATCTAACACCTCTTTTTGATTTAGTTAACCTATTTCCCTTCGAGTAAATATTATATTTATGTCTGGTGTCATAATTTTAAATATCAGAGCTTGTCTGAAAAATGTTATTGTGTTTTTTTAATATACGTCAGGCAATCAATAATATAATAACAACGCAAAGTTAGTACTTTCATGTGTATAAAGGCCTGACGACAGTCCTGTGTATACCCTCTAGATATGGGTCGTTCGTGAGTAATTCGTTCGAAAAGAACGATTCTGTATGGTGATTTGAATGAACTGATTCCGTATTTCAAGAAGAATCGATTCGTTAATGATTCATTTACTCGAGATGACTGACCGAACGATTTTGGCCAAACGGAATCGTATTTCCGATTCGGATTTATACATGCGGTCTGAATCCGCCCGAATCCGATGACTAATTCGTTCGCTCGAATCCGCGCTCAACTTCAACTCCGCTTTGTACATTAGTGTTGTGAGTTGGCGAAAATTCGGCAGCACGTTCTCTATGACCGAAATGGCGAAATATATATATAGAACGTTCTGTTGGGGGAGCGCATATAGCCCGCTGTTTTCATTACATTCTCTCCTTTTTCTAAGCTTACTAACGATATCGTCAGGGTTGCCAAATCAGTGATTTTGTCATCAAATCTGGTGTTTTCCACTTTCGGATTCAGACAAATTGTTTGTGATTCAGACGTGGCTAAATTCTGGTGTTTGTTGAAAGTTTTCAGTAACAATCTAGTGATTTACTGTCATCAGAAAATGATTAAAGTGAAAACAGTTGAACGTGGCAAAATACTGTCAAAACCATTAAAAATTGGGAAATATTCAGCATATCATTGATAAAATTGTTCATGTCCAAATGGTCAAACATTTGCAAGAGAATTCTTTTTGATCAATCTTGTATAAATCATTTCCAAGGAGTATATTTTAAACTTCATTTGAATTCAGTGATTTGTACGCGTGGCGCAGGAAGTACAATTTCGAGTTTAGAAAAGCCCAGAAAATTTGTCTCTGGTCGCTGCGCGACCCTCGACAAATATTTACGGGGCTTTTCTAAACTCGAAATTTTACTTCATGCTTAGTCTGGGAGTGGAAGACACTCGTTGGTAAATTTTCGAATTATCATAAAGCTGTGTATTTATTATCAAAAAATCTTTCTCGATTTATTAAACAAAAACAAAAAAGCTGAGGTGAAAAGTGTTAAGGTAAAAGTGGATTGTTGTTTTGTTAAAAACATTTATTGATTGATGTTTTAATTACTAGTTCATAAACAAAAGAACTGATATGAAAAGTAATTAGCCAAAAGTTTTGTGTTGTATTTTTTTATTATCTTTTGTGTCAAACTTTATTTGATTATGTTACTAATAAAGCAGCAATTTGTGAGTGATTATCAAATAAATATCCCCACTAGGATTTTTCGTATACTGATCATAAACAAAAGAGTTAAGGGGAAAAGTGTTTAGGTGAATGTTGTGTGTTTTTTCATTATCTACAACTTTTGTTTGATTTTTTTTAAACTATAAATTAATGTAATACATTGAGGAATATGTAAGCATTAAATCTATAAAATTTTGAAAAGATATTGCTTAAAAATGTTTATAAATAAGTTTTAAATGAGCAAATATATGCCAAAAAGGCAAATAGTATTAAAATCTATTTGAAAATTCTTCAGTCTCATAAAGATCTGAATTATTTAAAAGTTTTTCGTTGTTAGCATAATTGAAATTCGTTTAATAAAGAAACCAAAACATCTAATGAACCAGATATCATTAGATGTTTCGGTTTCTTTATTAAACGAATTTCAATTATGTTAACATAAGACTTTTATACATTTGATGTTATAATTAATATTAAATAACTAAAATAAGTATTATTTTTTTTAATTTATTCGTAAATATACGAATAAATTACAATGTAAGAAATAAAGCATAAACACTAATACTCGAGTACAATAGATTTGAAAATAAGTACTTCTTTCCAACCTATATTAATAGAAGTGACTAATACATAATATATACAGGGAGTTTTTCTTTAGAGTATACGTTTTCCAAATTCAGCCTATTTTTTTGAAATCTGTAGATATTTGTTGCTTTTTAAAAGAGTTCAATTTGAAGCTTTAAACGAGTGTTTTCCACTCCCAGACTAAGCTTGAAGTAAAATTTTGAGTTTAAAAAAGCCCCGTGAAAATTTGTCGAGGGTCGCGCAGCGACCCGAGACAAATTTTCTGGGATTTTCTAAACTCGAAATTTTACTTCATGCGCCAGGCGTATAATACACTGATTTCAAGTGAGGTTAAAATATACATAAATTTCACAGTATTTTAGTGTTTTATATGCATGGCGCATGAAGTAGCCCAGAAAATTGGTCTCGGGTCGAACTATATTATTATTATCATCATCATTATTTTTATTTATGAGTAATTCGTTTACGAACGATTCATAAAGAACGAATCACTTTTAAAAAATGATTCGGTTGATTCGAATCACCCGAAAGATTCCAACTTCCCATATCTAATACCCACAAGCATCATTATTTATTTCATTATGCGGATAGCTCTACGCTGTAGACCAAAAATACGATGTCTAGTACCAGAATGTCCTCATACAATCAGCCCATACACCATGTGGCTTTGAAACAGAGCGAAATAAGCCACTCGTAATGTTTCATTTGGAACAATCATTAAACTACGTATGGCGAAAATGCTGGAGGACAGTCTACTAGCAAGGGCATCGCCATGAGCATTCCAGTTTAAATTCACTGATTTCAAGTGAGGTTCAAATATAATTAAAGTTCACAATATTTTAGTGTTTTATACGCGTGGCGCATGAAGTAAAATTTCGAGTTTGGAAAAGCCCAGAAAATTTGTCTCGGGTCGCTGCGCGACCCTCGACAAATTTTCACGGGGCTTTTCTAAACTCGAAATTTTACTTCATGCTTAGTCTGGGAGTGGTAAACACTCGTTTAAAGCTTAAATTGAATTCTTAAAAAAAATCAAAACATAACCAAAGATTTAAAGAAAATAATCTGAATTTGGAATACGTATACTTTAAAGAAAAACTCCCTGTACATAAAATAAATGTCATTTGGTTGTACGGTAAGGTAGGCCACACACCAAAGATGCACGCGACAAGCATGCGGCATGCACGCCGCAAGTGCAACCGAAACATTTATGGTTCATATGTATTCAAGTACACACACGCACACCGGAGTTGTATTTGCTGCCAAGTGCAAAATGCGGCGTCGCAGCATGCATGCAGCATGTTTTGTAGATACAACGTGTACGTTATTTGCGGCGTAGAGCACGACACATTTTGTAATTAATTATATTCAAAAAAATTGTAAAACATTACATTTAACTAAAATTTAATTTGTGGTGTAATTTGGAAAAAAAAATATTTTCCGTTCTGGCAAATAAATTTAATAACTTGCTCAGGGAAATAAGTATGATGATAAATGTTTCGAAATATCTTTCATTCTTTCAAATTTGTATAAAGAAAATAAAGAATTTTAAATGTTGTCAATATAGTAGTAAGAGGAGGTCGACCGCTATCTAAACGTATAAAGCTTGGCATATTGTAGTCTTAACTACAGCCTTATTTAGGGATAAAATATTTGGAAAAGATAGGTATACTTTAAGGACAGCAATCTTTATGCTTGTCTCAATAATATTTTTTATACTTTTAGCGTTATTTCATAAAAAAATATCAAACATTGGTAAACTAGCGTAATCGAGTCTTGAATTTTATTTTATTCTTCAATATTTACCCAACTGCAGCATTTATGCTTTAAATCTGCTGATATTGCTTGTTTTAGTGTTAAATTTAAAGATTTAAACGAGTGTTTTTCACCCCAGCTTAAGCATGAAGTAAAATTTCGAGTTTAGAAAATCCAGAAAATTTGGTTTGGTCGCTCCGCGCTACGCGACCACACCAAATGTTCAGGCTTTTTTAAACTCGAAATTTTACTTCATGCTCAACCTGGAAGTGGAAAGAAAAAACTCGCTTAAAGCATCAACTTGAATACTTCTAAGAAACAACGCATGTTGGAAAATTTACATCGTGTGCATATGTATACTTAAAAGAAAAATTCCCTGTACAAAAAATATAGAAAAACTAAATCAAGTCACATTGTAGAAGATTCCTCTGCAAAGAATTTTATGTTTTTCTAATATTTTTATTATACAATAAATTCATTGGGATGTCGGATGATATTGAATTTTCAAAAAAATTTAAAAACTGTTTTAGGCGCGACATCCTAGTGAGCTTATTTTACTAAATAAATAAATGAAAAAAATCACATATAATTGCAAACGAATCTTCCACAATGTGGCCGATTTAGTTTTCTAATATTTTTTATAGGTATTGTATAAAAATAAAATTTAAGACAAGATAACACTAGTTTACCAAGGTTTAATATTTTTTTATAAAATAACCGCAACATTTACCAAATAAGTAGAAAATATTTTATTGATACAGACATTATCATTTCCTTAAAGTATAACTATTTTTTGTAATATATTCATCCCTAAACAAGGATGCAGTTAAGACGGCAATATGCTAAGCTTATACGTTTAGATAGATAGTTTAGACGCCTCCAGTGAGATTCTTAGCGTGGACAAATGTGCGAATTAATATTTTTTTACAAAAATAATAATAATAAAGACTGCGAGATATCCTTGTGAATATTTTCTCTTAAGCCTTATATCTTACATAAAATCTATGACTGCTAGACAACAGCTACAACTCCAAAGATAAATATTGGACTTAATAGAATCAACTAAATACTAAAAATCTTCTAAAATTCACACTCAAATCCATACCATAGCCCGAACAACTAATGAATAGCGATTTAATTTGCAATAATGTTGATTCTGTTTATTTACCTTAAAGTAATCAGTAATGCGAAAACGCATTCTCTAAAGTTTTTATCAGACTTGAGAGTAATTTAAAAGTGGATCCCGACATTCGGTAATAGGAATGAAACTTATTTTTACTAGGCATTAATTCCTTGGCCACTTCAAAATTACCGACAGTTAAATGAATGTATCCAATAGCGATGTCTCTTTCGATTAAGCATTAAGGGCCACATTAAAAAATCATCTTCTGAAGATAACATGACACAAATGTCTAATTGACAAGACTGCAAGTGCGGCGCTGCATGTTGTTCAGTGTGCGTGTTCGCGCCGCATTTGTTGTAATGTAAAATGCCTCGAAGCAAATGCATTTTGTTTGCTGTATGCATCTTTGGTGTGCGGCCTACCTAAGCAATCAGCTGTTCAGCTGTCAGCACGTAATGTACTTGTCAAAGCTATTACGTGCATGTGTACGTAATGTCAACCATACTTGTCAAGATGACAGTGTGGTATGATGCGGATACTAGATAGGGCGTAGGTAAAATTTGATTATGCTTTCAATAAATGTTTTCCGAAGCGAGCTATAAAAATCCCTCGGGCTACCTCTATTCGCAGACTTCTCTGTACCCTCCCATTCCCCGACTAGTCAGGGTGAAAAAACACTAATTTTAACTTTAAATGAAAATAACTTAAAAACTATGGTAAGGGTATTTTTCAACTTGTACATATTTTGAAAGGGCATAGTTTTCTTAACACTTGCAAAAAGTTTCACGCGAATCCATGCTTGGTTTTTAGAGTTATAGTATTTTTTTAAAATAAAAATTCTAGAAAAATCATAGTGAATAAACCCAAATTTTGACTTTGAGTAAAAATATCTAAAAAACTATGATATGGGTATTTTGTAACTTTCGCATATTTTGACAGAACATAGTTTTGTTAACACCCAGGGAGAGATTAATAAAAATTCATGCATCGTTTTTTGAGTTATGACGTATTTTAAATACAAACTCTACAAAAATAAAGAAAAACTAATTTTGTTTTTAGGTAAAACTAACTTAAAAATTATGACATGGGTATTTTCTCACTTTTACCTATTTTGGAAGAGCATAGTTTTGGTAACACCTACAGACAGTTTTATAAAAATTCATGCTTGGTTTTTTGAGGAATGATGTTTTTTAATCCAACTCCTACAAAAATCAGGGTTCAAAAACTATCGAACGGCTATTCTCTAATTTTCACGTATTTCAAAAAATCATAGTTTTCTTAACATCTGCAGAAAGTTTTATCCAAATCCATGATTGATTTTTGAGTTATGATTATTTCAAATCCAAATGCTAGAAAAATCATAGTGAAAGAACACCAATTTTGACTTTGAGTGAAAATACTCTAAAAACTATGATGTAGATATTTTCTAACTTTTACACATTTTGAAAGAGCATAGTTTTGTTAACACCTACAGAAAACTTTATAAAAATCCAAATTCTGCAAAAATCAGGGTGAAAAGCCACAAATTTTGACTTTGAAAATAAGTTGAAAATAAGGTATTGTTTAATAGGTATTGTTTTATATATTTCAAAAAAGCATAGTTTTTTCAATATCAGCAGAATGTTACATGCAAATCCATGAATAATTTTCTGAGTTATAATTATTTTAAATCCAAATGCTAGAAAACTAATGGTAAAAAACACAAATTTTGACTTTGAGTGAAAATAACTTGAAAACTATGAAATGGGTATATTCTGAATTTTACATATTTTGAAAGAGCATAGTTTTGTTAACGCCCACAAAAAGCTTTTAAAAGTTCATCTTTGATTTTTTGAGTAATGACGTTCTTTTAATCCAACTTCTACAAAAATCAGGGTGAAATACACAAATTTTGACTTTTAGTGAAAATAAGTTGGAAACTAAAAAATAGTTTTTTTCTCATTTTTACGTACTTTGAAAGAGTATAGTTTTCTCAATATCAGCAGAAAGTTTCATGTATATTTATGATTGATTATTTTAGTTATGATTATTTTAAATCCAAATGGTGGAAAACTGATTTTTGTAGCCTCCCCCCCCCGACTATTTGTTTTACGAAGCGAGCTATAAAAATCCCTTGAGCTACCTCTATTCGTAGAAGTCCTTGTACCCTCTCACCCCCCGACTATTTCTTTACCCTCTCCCCCCGACTATTTCTGTACCCTCCCCCTCCGACTATACTTTTACGAAGCGAGCTATAAAAAATCCCTCGAGCTACCTATTCGCAGAAGTCCCTGTACCCTCCCACCTCCCGACAGTAGATGGAAACAGCCAATTCTGGCTCCATCAAACACAGATCGGTAACATAGAGTTCATTTGGTATGTCCCCCAGTGTATATTTCAAATATAAATTTTTAGGATTAACAATATACATGTTTTCACCTAAAAATATTACGATATTACCATCTAGTCTCCTATAAATACTATTAATTTTAGTAAAATTTGTAGGTAGAAATGGTAACCATTCGGTTATCAGCAACGGTGGGCAAATTTTATCTTCATATAATTATTTATACCAAACCCACTTTTCATAAAATAAATATAGTGTATCTTCAACAATTAAATAGGTATTTAAATCATGTAGTAAACACAACTTAGGAGCTATTGATGACTGTTCAGAAGTAGATTTTACAACAGTTGTTGTATATGGGGTAATTGATGTCGTTTCAACCGAAGTGGTTTTTATTGTTGTTTTTGTTGGTTTTGTATTAGTTGTATTATTATTTTCTCCATACAAAGAGTGAATAGCAAAGATATCGTCTCTCGATAAATCGATCGATGTAAGGTTATTCCTAGGAGAATAATTTGCATACATTAGAATCCTCTTCAAATGAATGATTAATTCCTAACGAATGTCCTATTTCATGAATAAGCACTAGCAGTAAACTTATTTCAGATGGCGGACAAGTATAATTATAACACCAAGTTTCCCCAGAATCTAAATGTATTTCAACTTGTGTTTTCGATACTGAGGGTAAAAATGAATGTGCTAATATTAATCCTTTTCCATCTAGTGGAAATGGACATTCTTCTTTATTATTACATTGATAAAACTTGTGTTGCTCGTGTTGATATGTAATTATAAAATTAGGATTTCTTCTAGATCTTTTAAACATTAAATTTGAATGTTTACCCCATATTTCAAATGCTTTATTGGTCAATTCAATCTCTTCTTTTGATGCTCTTGGAAAATTCCATGTGATGTTTCTAAAATTTCATTTTTGCCAATATTTTCCAAGTTTAAAGTTCACCATATCTTTAAATCCACACCTTGATCGTTTCATTAAATTAATGGTGTCATTATTTAGTTCTCCATCCACTGGTAAATTGTAATTTTCTTGAAATGTTTCAATTGCATTGGTTAATAATTCATCGTCTTCGTCTTGTAAAAAATAATTGGTTTCATTTATATATCCAAACTGATTCATATATTTTACTACATCGCTAATGCTATATTGAAATCCCGATGACAGAAAAGATGTAATGATGAGGGATAGGATACAAAACAATTTATTAACCATCTTGTTAGGTACAAAGCTAATGACACACTAAATTATTCTGTACAATAAATATATATTTATTAGATCAAAAGAATGTTACAAAACATTTGATTTGTCCAACCAACTATTGTGCGATTTGTCTAATTTAAGCCACTTCACGTACACTTTGTTCCCTTTTCGTCTTAATACCTTTTCCACTAAATAGACATCAGAGTGCTTAACTTTTTGAAGTTCTTCAGCATAAAATGCTCCTGTAATAGGTTGACCATTCCCGTCTTGTAGCAAGTAAACAGTAGGATTTGATATTTTTATAGTTTTTATTTTGAACAACTCAGTTGACCAATTAGGCGTATAACCCTTATCAAATATTGCCTGTTGTTTACTTATGCGAACAATATCGCCCACATTAAATAACCTCTTTCCTGCGATTTTGATATGTGAGTATACGGTGTTTAATAACACCGACTCTTTATCTTTTGTCACGTCACAAGGACGCATTCCAATAGTACGATGTTTCCGTTAGTTGTATCCATCCGTTATTTCGTCCAGAACATCTATCCATCGATACTTCCCACGCAAACTGAATGTGCGATAAAGCATTTCCTTTAATGTTCGAATTACACGTTCAGCAATTGAAGCTTTCATAATCGTAAAAGTGGAATAATGATTTATACCATGTTTTTTCACCAACGCCGCACAATGCGTATTATAAAACTCTTTGCCTTGATCTGTTTGTAAATTTTTGGGAATCCGCCCATTCTTTGAGAAGATCAATTTGAAACCGTTAGTTACACTGGTACCAGTTTTATCTTTTAAAGGAACAGACCACAAATACTTTGAAAAACAATCAATTACAATTAATATGTATTTAAAACCCTTATTTTCTTGAGCATATATGTTAAATTCGGCTAAATCAGCTTGCCATAAATCATCCAATCCTTCAATAATAGTGCGTCTGCGCGGAAACGTTTTTCTTACTGGTTTATGCAATTCTTTAACGATATCACTTTTTATTTTACTCATTATTTACCGAGTAAACTAAAATCTAACTTAGGAAGCTTTGGTTGACGGTTATCTGACTCATCTAGACCTCTTCTATATCTCCCCTTTGAAATGCCTGAATCTTTATCAATTACGAGAAAACCATATTTGTCCTTCCAACATTCCGAGCACAGGTGTTTAAACTCATCAAATTGCATATCACTGCTGACGTGACGTGATATACGTGTCTTAAATATAGTTCATCTTGTTTGAATAAAATTATAAAGTTTGCGTTGTCTCTAATTAAATGTTTCGGTATACGTGTATAGGTCTGACATAAGTAAAATGAATCAATGTCTTTATGTCGTCCCATACTGAAAAATTCTCTAATTTTATCCTGTTTGGTACATGCAACATCATCAAAAATAAATATAGAATTTTGATTTGCTTCACCAGGGTTCTTAATTTCCTCGTTTTCTTTGTACGGATAACGTTTGGTACACCATTTAACACCTTTTCCAAGAAAATGTATTTTGGTTGATATAGTGATTTCGAAAATACGTAAACGTTCTGGAATTTTAACCCATTGTCATCGAATAAAAGAGATAACATTACATTCGATTGTCAGCAGTTTGAAGGTCCGCAAATTATTTATCTCATTGAATCCGGTAATAAATCACTGTGGCGATGTTGATGATTTTTTAAATCCTCTCCAACCCATTTGTCCAAGTTGGACACGGGGAGAGAATGTTTTTGTTTCAAAACCTTCATCGTACTAAGTGAATTTTACGTAGTATGTCTCATTTATATATAAATGTTCATCGCGACCTAACATTACATTCATTGATTACTTACAGTGGAGAGGGTGTGATCAATTCATTGATCAACAAACTACCATTCGAAGTACATGTGCCAGGGTATCAATATTGTGGACCTGTTACAAAATTGAAAGAACGTTTAGAGCGCGGTGATTCTGGAATAAATTCACTTAACTCTGCATGTAAAACACACGACATTGCTTATTCGCAAAATAAAAATTTAGAAGATCGTCATAAAGCTGACAAAGAACTTGAAGAAGCTGCTTGGAGTCGAGTGAAAGCTAAAGACTCTAAATTAAGTGAAAAGACCACCGCTTGGGCAGTGACAACAGCGATGAAACTGAAACGAAAATTAGGAATGGGTATTAAAAGAAAAAATACAAAAAAGGGAACTATTCCGTTACACAAGAATGTGATTGCTAAGGCACGGAAACAATTAAAAACTTTCAAGAAAAAAATTCAAAAACCTGGTGGGTTGAAAGAGGGTAGCAGTATTGCGTTATCTACAGCTAGGGCAGCCATACGAGAAATAGGAGGCAAAAGAAAAATTCGAACACCAAGAATTATACCAGTGCCCAAACGGGGTGGAATATTACCTTTAATTCCAATATTTGCGGGATTAAGTGCATTAGGTACTTTAACTGGTGGAGTTGCTGGAATCGCAAAAGCCGTGAATAGTGCTAAAAGTGCTAAACAAATATTAGATGAAGCACAACGTCATAATAAGACGATGGAAGCAATTGCGCTAGGTAGTAGTAAAAAGGGTGGTCAAGGTCTTTACTTGAAACCACATAAACGTGGTCTCGGTTTGTACATCAAACACCAAAAAAAACTAATGAGTGAGGTACCAAATCGTGCCTTAACAGACATTGATTTAAGAACATTTACTAAACACATTTCTGATTTTAGAGGAGTTTTTATGCGTGATAAATTGCCATCGAAACCGCATTATAACGAAACCGCAATCATCAACTTGGATTCATCGAAAGGCATGGGCACGCATTGGGTAGCTTATAGAAAGAGAGGGCACACTGTAAATTATTTTGATAGTTTTGGAAAATTACCACCTCCGCAAGAGCTAAAAAATTACTTTTCTCTATGCAAAATTAAATATAATCATGATAGATATCAACATTTTAATTCGTTTAATTGTGGACATTTATGTTTAGAGTTTCTTAACGATAAATATAAGTGTCTTTAAAAACTTGAGTCAGTCATGTCTCAGACATTTACACTGCAAAGTACAACGAGTGTACTCTCTGATAATTATTATCCACCAATTATTCTTGATCCCGAAGAATCTTATTGTTTGGGGCTGATTGGTTTTCATTCGTACCATACAATACCCAATATTTAAAAAGGAAATAATAAATTTATTTATGACACAAAAGAATTAAATATTCCGTCCGGTTCCTACGAAATCGTTAACATTGAAAAATATTTGCAAGAACAGATGAGAGAATGGGTCAATGTCAGCGAGACGGAAGTTGATAAAGTGTTATCGCTAAAACCGAATAATAATACATTAAAGTGTGAATTAAAATGTATATTTGATATAGACTTTTCGCCGGGGAAAAACACTATTGATAAACTATTAGGTTTTTCAGGGAAACATATTTTGAAATCAAAAACTCTTCATGTGTCCTATTTACCAGTTCAAATAGTAAAAGTAACCAGTATTCGCGTCGAATGTAATATTGTAACCGGTGCTTATTACAATAGTAAATTATCCCACACTTTATTCGAATTTACTCCAACTGTTGATCCGTGTTATTCAATTATCATAGAACCTAATAATATACTTTATCTACTAGTTAATACGAGAACAATCAGTAACATAACAATTCGAATTCTCGATCAAGACGGTGATCTAGTTAATTTTAGAGGAGAGAACATTATCGTTCGTTTAGAACTCAAACGTTTACCTAAATAAAAATGGGAATTCAGTTTGGAACAACAGTGTATAAATTAAATCCACATAACAAACTATGAATCAGTCATGCGAAGACGACTCACAAAGTAACACCAATCAACATCTTGAGATTGCGATCTACGGAATACAAAGTCTCAAACAACCATGGATAAACTAGATATTTTCAATGGTATCTCAGTGGATGATACATTAACAAAATACCAGTTCCACACATATCCACCCCCATTCGACGAATTTCGACAAAAACGATGAAATTCGTATTGTCATTCAACATCAGGATATTTGCACTGCTCCGTGCGATAGTTACATCTACATCTGCGGTAAGGCAGATCTTCCAACTCAGAAACCCGGCGATACGGCTCAGCCTAACATTGAGTTTGTTAAGAATGCATTCTCATTTTTATTTGATGAACTGCGCTATGAATTAAATGGCGTGGAAGTTGACAAATCTAGAGATGTTGAAATTACTAGTACATTAAAAGGATTGATTTCATTTAAGAAATCCTACGCCGCTGGTCTTGAAATCGCCGGTTGGGCATCAAAAGGAAAACATAAGATTTATTACGATGGAAACAACAAATTCTATGTATCAATTCCTCTAAAATATCTACTTGGATTTGCTGAAGATTATCGAAAAGTAATTGTGAATGCAAAGCAAGAATTAATTTTCTTACGTTCCAGTACGGATAATAATTGTTTCGTGGGAACGAAAGACACTAAATTGAATCTGTTGAAAGTAGAATGGCGAATTCCACATGTTCAAATTAACGATGAAGCACGTTTACAAATGTTACAACAATTACAATCCGATAAACCAATTTTAATACCATTCCGCAAATGGGAACTTCATGAATTACCTAGTCTAAGAATTACTGATACGGATATATGGAGTGTTAAAACATCAACGAATCTTGAATGGCCGCGATATGTAATCGTTGCGTTTCAAGAAAACAGAAAAAATGACAATTCAAAAGATGTTACACTATTTGATCATTGTCTAATTCGAAATATTAAAATTCATTTAAATTCAGAATCGTATCCCTACGATAACATGAATCTGGATATTCAAGGAGGTGATTATTTGTTGGCATATCAAATGTACACAAGATTTCACGATAGTTATTATGGAAAATATGATTCTGGCTGTGATCCATATTTGGATTTTAATGAATTTAAAACTCGAATGTTATATGTATTCGATGTATCACAACAAAATGAAAATCTGAAATCATCAACGATCGATTTGAAAATAGAATTGGAAGCAACAAACCCTTTCAATGACAACACTCGAGCGTATTGTCTTATTCTGTGTGACGCTGTCGTCGAATACACACCACTTTCTGGAATTGTCCGGAAGATTTTTTAAACACTATATACTTAAATTAAATTATGAGAGAATTAAAGAAAGTTATGTTTAGTTTTCCATCAATCACCTATATGTACAAAGATGAAGAAAATATGGATACTACAATTTTAAATTGGAATCAAGTAGTGGCAGATAGCGATAGATTCTTCAATCGTATAAAAAGGATGGAAAAAATACTAGAACCCATATTTTTTAAAAGGATAAGGGACATGAACATATTATTTATCGATATGCAGGGATTCAACGTACCCGAGTTTATACCCAAGGAATTGGTATTAAAATATAACAAAGATATTAGTTACAAGTTTCATATAAAACCAATCAAACCTTCCGTACAACTATCAGATGATAGTAAAAAACAGGTTCGTTGGTTAGAAAATAATTATCATTGCATACGTTATAGTGATGTTAATTTTAATGAAATAGACTCAATATTTAAAATGTTTCCATCGGATACTGTATACGTTAAAGGTGATCAGAAAGCTAGATTTTTAAGATTATATTATAGAAATGTTATTCATCTAAGTTTAGATGATAAATGTCCTAATTTTAAGAACTCAATACATAATTGTGAAATACACACTAATCAACATAGTGTATGTAGTTTAAGTAATATAGATATTATACATAGTTTTATAAATAAATTATAACAAGTAAATTATAATAAAAATTAATTATAATAAATATAATTTATTTTCTTTCCTTACAAGTTTTCCTATTTTCTAAAAATTGTCTTGATAACAGCTTTCCTGTTTATTGGTTTTACGTATAACGGATGTTAGCAAAACCAATAAGCAGGAATATTTTTTGAATTTATCGCAAAAAAAAAATATTTGGTTTGAAGTCTCCATGTAATATTAATTAAGTTAACCACAATAGATAATTTGTAAATAAAACACTTTTTACTTTGTTTAACCACTGGATTTTACATTTAATTGTGTGACTAGTTTCGACTATCTAGTAGTCATTCTCAAACTAAAGTAAATACAAATTACACGTTAAAAACTATTTATACGGCTTCGAAGAAAGGGGTGTACATTAGGTCAACCTAGTCATTAAGAAGGGAAATTCCGGGATTAATTCGGGCCTTGTGTATTTCTAGTGCTTCCAGTAAATCCATTTTACGACCTTTTTCGGCAAAATGGATTACTGAAAGTACATCCTCGCCAAAAGTGTGATTCTCTTCTAAAAGATGGTTAGCATAGGTAGAACTATTATGTTTTAATCTAAAGGCTCGCTCGTGTTCTTTTAACCTTATTTCGATTCTACGACCAGATTGTCCAATGTACACACCATTACAATTTTCGCAGTTCAATTTATAAATGCCTGATCTAACTAGGGGATTAATTTTGTTTTTGGGTTGAAAATTATATTATTAAGTTTATGGGGCGTTTTTAATATTACATTTTTTAACGATGTTTTTAATTTTACAACTTATTGTACCATAGTAGCCGATTGTTTTAAAATGTTGATTATCTATTGACCTAATTCTAGGGTAGAAGAATTTCTGCACCTCTTTCATTTCATAATTATGAATTAAATTGTCTATTAGTGAAGTTGTGTAGCCATTATTCAATGGTATTTCCTTTATTGTATTGATCTCTTTCTTTCTATCATTTATATTTAGCGGAATTTTAAATGCTCTATTTATCATTGTATAGAAACTAGCTTTTTTATGAATTTGTGGGTGGCGGGAGTGGTTAGGGATAACGGAATCAGTATAGGTCGGTTTTCTATATATATTAAAATTTAATTTGTTGTTAATTTTTGTAATGGTTAGGTCTAGAAAATTAATTTTGTTATCGGTTTCTGTTTCTACTGTAAAAGTTATTGAAGGGTGTATTGTGTTAAGGAAATTGAGGAATTGCTGGAGTTGTCTATCTGTACCTTTAAAGAATGCTAGAACATCGTCTACATATCTAAACCAATGAAATATGTGTTTTTTACCTAACGTGGAATTTAAAATGGTATTTGTAATATTGTTCATGAATATTTCAGCTAGCAATGGGCTCAGCGGGGACCCCATTGCTAAGCCTTCATGTTGACTGTAAAATTTATTGTTAAATGAAAAATAGTTTGATTTAATTATTAAATCTAATAATGGGGTCCCCGCTGAGCCCATTGCTAGCTGAAATATTCATGAACAATATTACAAATACCATTTTAAATTCCACGTTAGGTAAAAAACACATATTTCATTGGTTTAGATAAATGCGAAAATTGTAAAGGTGTGTACATTGGACAATCTGGTCGTAGAATCGAAATAAGGTTGAAAGAACACGAGCGAGCCTTTAGATTAAAACATAATAGTTCTACCTATGCTAACCATCTTTTAGAAGAGAATCACACTTTTGGCGAGGATGTACTTTCAGTAATCCATTTTGCCGAAAAAGGTCGTAAAATGGATTTACTGGAAGCACTAGAAATACACAAGGCCCGAATTAATCCCGGAATTTCCCTTCTTAATGACCAGGTTGACCTAATGTACACCCCTCTCTTCGAAGCCGTATAAATAGTTTTTAACGTGTAATCTGTATTTACTTTAGTTTGAGAATGACTACTAGATAGTCGAAACTAGTCACACAATTAAATGTAAAATCCAGTGGTTAAACAAAGTAAAAAGTGTTTTATTTACAAGTGTATTTAAGATGTACCACAAAGTGAACGCCTACAACACCAAACAACAATAGATAATGATGACATCATTTCCAACTATTAAATGAGAAATCAGAGCATTTTTATGTCAGTCAAGTTCTTGCTTATAAGAGAGAACAATGAATAGTTCATCAAGTTTAAGGGATTTAACCCAATCAACCCCAACTCATACTTATAAAAAAAGAAAAACGGCACCGAGTCCAGTTAAGAAAGTGTCTAAAATACCGAAAAAGGTGCAACAGGATAAAAAAAATATTAAACGAAAATTATTCCCGGGCGATAGTGAAAATGAAGTTGAAACGCGCAAAAAAATATCGATTGTACGACATTTTTACCACTCCATTTTTACCACCATATATTTTTTACCACCAATTCTTTTTACCATTCCGGTTTTACTACCATATATTATTTACTACTAATTTTTTACCATTAGTTATCTTACAAATATTTCTGAAGTATTTACAAGTCTGTATAAAACATTCATTCGGTTCTATTTTTGATTTTTCGCGCTAGATGTATTAAAATATAATAAATATTAACTGTTTACAAAACTGTCGTCGACATCCTTGAGAATGATGTAAAATATTAATGTTAATATTTAAATATTCAGGGGCTGTTCCGTACACGCAAAGAGACTTACGCAATTTATTCTATTGCAAACTTTTCTCCTAACCTAACCTAACGTAGCAGTATATAGAATCTCATAGAGATTTAAGCAATCTATTCTATTGCAAACCTTTCTCCTAACATAACCTAACCTACAAGTATGTGGGATAGCCACCGTGCGCAAAGAGACTTACGCAGTTTATTCTATTGAACACCTTTCTCCTAACCTAATCTAGAAGTATGTGGAATAGTCATCGTCTGCAAAGAGACATACGCAATTTATTCTGTTGCAAACCTTTCTCCTAACCTAACCTAGAAGTATGTGAAATATTTAACTTGCGCAAAAAGACTTCCGCAATTTATTCTATTGCAAACCTTTCTACTAACCTAACTTAAAAACATGTAAAATCGCCTAAGCATAATAAAATGTTTATCTGCATCTTATTATTTTATAGAAAAATGTGTGGCTATACTAAGCCTTAAATCAGATAATTTTGCTTGGTTATGTGGTTCTAATAAATTATTTTAATTGTATTTAAATTTAGCTGTGTGTCTACTAACCAAACTGGATATGCCGTACCCAATTACGATGTAAATCACCAATTATGATGTAAATCAGGAAAAATATGATTTGTAATAAAATATGATGGTAATAAAATGGTGGAAAAAAATATAGTGGTACAAAAATATAGTGGTAGATATAGAGTGGTAAAAATGAAGTGGTAAAAATGACCCCTAACGAAAAATATCATTGAAGGAAACAGCATCATCATCATCATCATCCGAGGAAGAAGACATTATCAATGATGATAGTGAAGTTAATGATAATGATAATAAAAAAACAGGGGTAAATATTTGCGAACAACTAAATAAAGTAAGGAAGTGCGATACTATAAAAAAATCATTCCTTTAAGGGATTTAGTTATTAATAAATTTTATCAAATTTCTCAATTTCATATTTTTAAAACTAAAGAATACGGAAAAAAATTAGTGGTAGAATTAGAGGATGAAAGTATTGTCTTTCTTCCTGAAAGATTCTACGAACGATTTTCATCACCAAAACAATTTCAATTGTTAAACTCATCACAATTAGCTTTATCTTATAATGGATTGAAAAAAATGTCTAAAGGGAGAAAATTCCATGACATTGAATTTCATACTTGGAGAGGCTAACTGTGCTGTGTTTTCATGAATAAAAATATATTATCTATTATTATATATTAGCTTTTTTCTTTTTTGGTTTTGCTTGATAAACAAATGTAGTTATATGCTCTTAGTTATTAAATAAATATTTAGTTCATTGTTAAACATTGAGTTTACACTATCAAAAAATTAAACATGAAGAAATTCATTCTTTTCGTAAAATTTTAGAAACCAATACTGGTAATACTTTAGAAAAATGCGAAAAGAATATAAAAATAAAATTAAAGTTATTAAACACTGCTATAAAACTAAATTACAATAATATTAATTTAAAGAAACAAATTATATCCCAAATAGTAATTTTAGAAACATTAAAACTAAAATGTAAAAACCGTTTAAAACAATATTATCCAAGTAATATAATGGAAAGAATATTAGGTCGTGGGCTTCGACCACATTTAGCACCCCAAAACTTATCATCATCATCATCTTCATCGTCTTCAAATAAATTATCGGAACGAATCCAATGGAAAGAAGTAAGTCAAGCTGTTAATATTTATAATTTTTTTTAACATTTTAACATAGTTTTAGTTAAAATCTGCGTTTCAATCGAGACTGCGTACTGGTGTTGTGATTAATATTAAACACGTCGACCCACAAAATTTCCTCAGGGATTCATCAGTCCTAGTACTCATTCGTCTGAAAAATATTATGAAGGTGTTTAATTGCTTAAAATTAAACTTTTCTTTTTGTGTGGAATTTGTGCAGCCTTCCAACGAGGACAAGGAATATAAATTCATATCGATCAAAAATTTTACAATACTACACACAGACAATTTGGAGAATATTATCAATGAATTAATTGGGGAAATCTTAGTAACGGTATGTATATATTCTGGTATTATTTTCAAGGAATAATTAATTATTTTTTTCAGCTTGAAGAATTTCAAGAGAAGAAAAGTGGATGGGCTCTATTATCGATCGTCCACTTGATTGTTTCCTTCATAAAGTACTCTCCGCTTAATGGATCAAAAACATTTAAAGAAAGAAAGAAAAAAGAAACGCTGTTTTAAATATTAATAATCATGACAATAGGTGCTTCGGTTGGAGCATTTTAGCAGCTCTGTATCCAGTAATAGGTGAGAATGTTGATCCCACGAACACTGACTCATATCCACAAAATATGTACGATAAACTAAATTTGGAAGGTGTTTGTTTTCCTATGAAGCTTTCAATGATTAATAAATTTGAAAATTTAAACAATAATCTCAGTATTAACGTATATTCATTCGATAATAATAATAATAATAATAAATATGAAATTTATCCAGTTTATATTTCTAAAAATAAATTAGGGAAACATATTAATTTACTTTATATTCCCCGCTATAATAAAAATAGCGGACATTATTGCTTAATTATTAATTTGAGTAAATTGTGCAAAAATCAATTGTCTGTTTCACGCAACAAATATTTTATATATAACAGATGCTTAAATTATTTTAGTTCAAATGACATTTTACAAAGACATTCTACGGATTGTAATAGGACTGATCCAGTAAAGGTTCATGTACCAGACTCAGGGACCATATTGCAATTCAATAACTTCAGTGCAACCTTACAATTACCGTTTGTAATTTATGCAGATTTTGAGGCTATGAATTATATAGAGGTGAAAAACCTCAAGGATGGTTTATCGATGAACTAAAAAATCAAGGAGATTTAATTTCTCAGTATTACAAAACCAAATTTAATGCTCCAATAAAAGCAATGAATAATGATTTATTAACTAAACATCGAAATCAACGTACTTGTGAAATTTTTAATATTCAATTTAGATAAGATAACGCGAAAGTTGCTCATCATTGTCATTTCACTGGTCAATTTCTCCAAACAATATGTAATAACTGTAATTTACAATGTAAATATACTAAACATAAAATACCTATTCTTTTTCATAATCTATCTCGTTACGATGCTCACTTTTTAATTGAACCACTGGCAAATGCAGATTTTAAAAATATTGAACCCATTCAAATAATTCCTACAACAACCGAAACATATATAGCATTTTCACGAAAATATAAAGATGTGTATTTTCAATTTTTAGACTCTTTTAGATTCATGCCAAGTTCATTAGAAAATTTAGTCAATAATTTATTAGATGAACAAATGATTTTAACAAAAACTGCTTTTCCAATATCTAATCAATTTCATTTAATGAGGAGAAAAGGTATTTTCCCCTATAATTACATAAAAAATTACGCCATTATATCGGAAAATAAATTACCTCCTATTAAGGAATTTTATTCAGAAATTAATAATACAGACATTTCCGATGATGATTATTGTCATGCTCAAAACGTATGGGAAGAGTTCAATTGTTACGATTTGAGAGAATATTCTGATTTATACTTAAAAACAGACGTGTATCTATTGGCTGACGTGTTTGAAAACTATCATCGTTTAATAATGAATACGTATCATTTAGATGCTTGTGCATTTTACACGGCTCCTGGTTTGGCATTTTCCGCGGCTTTAATTACATCTAAAGTAAGATTGCAACTATTGTCGGATATAGATATGATTCTATTTTTTGAGAAAGCATTACGAGGTGGAATATGTCAAGTGAGTTGCAAACATGCCGTTTCAAATTCTCCTTACTCATAGTCTTATGACAACAAAAAATAAATTAGTGAAATTTTATACTTGGACGCAAACGGTTTGTACGCATATGCAATGACATCGAGTTTACCATGGGGTGATTTTAAATGGATCTCCGATTTGGATTTTCTTAAAGTAAAAATATTAGATGGTTCAATATCCAAAATTTATGGTGACGACCTCCCAAAATCGTGTATGATTGAATGTGACATTATTTATCCATCCGAATACCACGACAAACACATATATTATCCATTTTGCCCTGAACATGTAATTTCCAAGTCCAAATGCAAAAAACTTATGCTTACATTATTACATAATAAACAAAATTATGTATGTCACTTATCTGTTTTGATACAATGTTTGAAAAATGGTTTGAAATTAGACAAAATTCACCGTGCTGTAGAATTTTCTCACAGTAAATGGTTAAAGACATTGCTGACTTAAGAGCAAAGGCTACTAATGACTTTGATAGACAACAATATAAAGATTTATCAAATATTACTTTCGGAAAATGCATGGAATCAGTTAGAAAGTATTGAGATATTTGTTTAGTTAACAATTGGAATACGGCAAAAACATTAATATCTAAACCAAATTTTAAATCAGTACAAATTTTCAGCGAAAATTTAGTAGCTGTAGAGTTAAGTAAAACGGTAGTTAATTATTATAAACCATTATTCATTGGTTCTTGCATACTCGACATTTCGAAAACCGTAATGTATTCATTTGTATATGACTATTTAAAACAACATGTTGAACCACACTTTAAGATTAAAATTTGTTACTCAGACACCGATAGTATTATAGCTCAATTCAAACCTCTGCCTTCCGGCATTTTCAAAAATATATACGAAATAATTAAAAGAGATGCTTCCTCAATATTTGACACTATCAATTATCAAGATAATAATATTTATAATATACCGCTGGTGAATAAAAAAGTGATAGGTATGTTTAAAGATAAATTAGGAGGACATATTATCGATGGCATTGGTATTAGAGCTAAAGTTTATGCCATTCTTTGTAAAAGTAACGGAACTATTCTTAAAAAACACAAGGGAGTTTCAAAATCAAGTGTCAGAAAATTAGATTTTATAGACTTCAAAAATTCAATTTATCAAAATCAATCTAAAATGTGCACATTTAACTCTATTCGATCAATAGATCATAATATTTTTTCTTTACAAATTAACAAGACTTCTTTAAATAATTATGATGACAAGAGAAAAGTCTTGGAAGATGGGATAAGTTCAGTACCGTGGGGTCATTATTCTCTAGACGAAAATATTTGATCATTTAATTGTAACAAAGTATTTTTAACGGTGCGTGTTCATAAAAATGTAAATTCATCTTTGATTTGAGATTTATACCTATTTTTATAATCCTTATTGTATTTGAAAATTGTGTTTAATTATAATTGAAATATGTGCTTTATTTAGTTGTCATGCTTAATACATAAAAAAAATCAATAAATTGAAAATGTTATATATTTTTAATTACTCACCCATCATTTACTTATCAATTAATTTTTCAACAAGAAATTGAATCACCTATCAATTATTATTTGTGTGTCTGTCGTTATCGTCAAGACGTCCGCTGTCTTTCGTGTTCATTTTTCGTTTTACATTTTTCTTATCAGTACGGTGTGATAACACACGTCCGCCCATCAAGTGAACAGCATCTTTTTTTTTTTTAATTTAACACTTAATGTTCACTTATCAGTACGACACGATAGCCGAGCGGTAACACGTCCGCCCAGCAATCCAGCAGGCCCGTGTTCAAATCGACAATTCTTCAATAATAATATAGGGTTGCCTATACCACCTAATACAAGTTCCATAGGTTCCAACAGGTGGCGACACATCAGCAGCCAAGTCTACAGATTTCTACCATACCTACATTTACTAATCACATTCACAGGTTTTTACCTTACCGATCACATTAGCAGGTGTCTACCTTACCGACCAAACAACGCCATCCTACGGTGCAGGCGAGAAACTTTAGGCGCGAAATTTAAAAATGTCCGCCACACCAGCGCCACCTAGTGGACGATCTGCGAAACATACCAAAATCACATCCGGCGGAAGGTACATGTAATTCTCCATAAGGATCTTATCGATTTGCGTAATCTATAACTACTAGAGAAAAAGGGCGTGTTTCCTTATCAGTACATGAATTCATTTTCCAAAGTGAATGAATGCCAATTACCACCGAAACATTTATTTTTGAACAGTGTAACAAATACCCACATTTCATATAAAGAGTACGAACATGCTAAGAACGTATGGACGCATTTTAATTGCAAAAATTTACACGAGTACTCCAACTTGTATTTGAAAACAGATGTTTTGTTATTAGCCGATATTTTTAAAATGTTTCGAGATGTATGTATGCAAGCATATAATTTGGACGCTGCTCACTATTATACCGCCCCCGGATTATCATGGAATGCTATGTTGAAAATGACTTTTATTAAAAAAAACACTCGTAGATTTTGTTGGAGAAATCGCGATTGTTACATGAACATTATTTTAAAAATGATCTAAAGAAATTCACTAGCATTTTTACATAACATAGATATTAACATAAACAACATTTTAAACACTCTCATGAGTATTTTTTACTCCATGATTAAGCATGAAGTAAAATTTCAAGTTTAGCAGAGCCTGAAAGTGTGGCTTTTCTAAACTTGAAATTTTATTTCATGCGCCTCGCGTATAAACCACTGTAATATTTTTATGTTCAGAATAAATACTAGGTACTGTATGATAGTATAAATTATTGATAAAAAAAATTGAAAAGATACCTACATAAACACATTGTTGTCACGTTAATTTAAAAATTGATATGATCAATGAATATATTTTTACCTACGCCCTATCTAGTCAGGCCCGCGCCTAGCAGTTTCGGCGCCGTCGTGCAAAATTTGATATGCCGCCTCTTTTTATTATAAAAGAAAACGCATTTTAGGTATTAGAGAAAGGAACATAAGTAAAAATATAAGAAAATTAAATAAACGTGTATAATATGTATAAAAAAATTGCATTTATATAAACATAACATAATATGTAGACTCTGATACAAACATAAACATTATAAATAAAATATAACAATTTTAAACACAACGAAAATTACATGTATAGTGAAATTATATAAAAATGTATTATTCAATAAAATAAAAACATTAAAAAAACTGAACTTTTCGAGCTTTTGCTTTCGCAAAATCATGAATTAATGTATCAATACTTAGTTCGTTTAGTAGATCAGATTCTATAGATATAGTGGCAACATTATTTAATGTTTTGGCCCATGGTCGATCTTAAATAATTTTTTATAAGTTTTAGTTTGGAGAATGAACGCTCCGCAGTTGCAACAGACACCGGCATTGTTAGTAAGATACGAAGAAGTATAGTTATGTTTGGAAATGAATTCGTTAAATTAATATTAATTAAATAATTAAAAATTCCTTCTGGAGAATGCATGGAGTTGAGATTTATTTTATGTAAAAATTGTAATTCTTTTACAAGCTCTAGACCAATAATATCGCGTTCATTTTGTATCTCATCTGTTAATATTTTCTCCACATTTTCACACAATTTTATTTGTTCTTGTTCAGAATAATCTTTGAATTTATCCAAATTCCATAAGAACTCTAAAAACCCTCGTCAGATCGATATTCATTTAAACATTCTTTCAAATTACCTAAATATGTGAAACACTCACTTTCATTTAATTTAGGTCTCTAAAGAATTTTACTTACTATACTAATTTTACTTAAAACATCGTGCCAAAAAATTAGAATACAAATGAATTCAAAATGCTTTAATTTATTCGCTAACGAGACTGCTAAATGTTTTACACTCTTTTCAAAGTTTCCTTCACTTATTTTAAAGAGCGCATCATACATTTCACCAAGATAGTACTTTAAAGGTGTTATGGCATCTATTCTACTAGACCAGTGAGTATCAGATAATGGTTTTACAGTTAATTGTGTTACGTTCTTCTTAAGAACAGACCATCGTTTGGTAGAGGCTGAAAAGAATATAAACAGTTCTTCAACCAATGAAAAGAAATTAATTGTATAATTATTAGACTTTGCGGCGTCATTAATAACTAAATTTAAACTATGGTTACAGCAAGGAACAAAGAAAGCTCGCGGATTTAAATCTAAAATAATTCTTTGTAAGCCATTATACTTACCACGCATATTCGCCCCATTATCGTAGCCTTGCCCCCGCAAATCATTTATATTTATACCCTCTTTTTGTAATGTAGATAAAAGAAATTTAGTTAAGCCTTCTCCAGTTGTGTCTTCTATTGGACAAAATAGCAAAAAGTGTTCTTCTACACTAATTCCTGAACTTTTTAAATTAACTAACCGTATACAGACAGAAATTTGTTCTTGATGACTAATGTCAGGGGTACAGTCCAACAAAATTGAAAAATATTTTGCCTTTTTTGTTAATTCTACAATTTTGGTTTTAATATTATCGCCCATCATATTAATAATTTCATTTTGTATTTTATCACCTAGATAATGTTTGAAGTTGATTTGTGTTTGGGACCGTTGTACATGCTCTGTCATAATTGGGTCAAATTTCGAAATCATTTCCACACATTTTAATAAATTGCCATTACTTTTCTGAAATAACTTGCTACTACTTCCACGAAAAGCTAAGTTTTGCTCACTTAAAAATTGAATTATATAAAAAATTCGTTCAATAACGGGACGCCAATATTTGGTTTATCTTTTTAATACGTTTTGAATGTCTGCATCGATTATTTCATTTTTATTGAATCGTTTGGTAAGATCGAGCCATTTTAAAACGTTTTCCAAATGTAATTTACTTTTTTCATGAATTTGTAAATGTTCACTTAAATGCTGCCAGTTATTATAACCGTTTTCATCATTGAGTCGAATAGATTTAATTTCACTATCGTAAAAAAATTTGCAACAATAACAGAACACTGAATTTTTTGCTTCAGAATACAGTAGCCAAAAACGTTCAATTTTTTCTTTGTTTGGTAAAATTCTGTGGAAATATTTATTCAAAAATTTACGTAGCGACGTGCTTGGATAAATATCCATTTTAGTCTGATAATATGTTAAGAAGGTCCACGTTCAATTAATTCTTGGATATTTGTTGGATTTATTTGTTTTGGCCACAGTGCAACATCTTTAGATATTTGTTTTATATCTTCTGCTGAGGTACTACATGAATGAATGAATCCGTCTGCTGTGGAACATGATGGCATATTAAGAATATTTATTTCTTGCACTGAGGACTCGGTTACACTTGGAAGCTGAGAAACTTCGTTTTGATTGAGTGGTTGTAGTTGAGTTTCAGGCTTTGAAAAAAAATGTGTAATTTTAATATGTGACCTTTGTTTTTCTTCTTTCTTCTTCTTCTTTTGTAAACTTTGCCACCCAGAATTCTTTTTTCTCTTTTCTGACATAATGGCGAATAGCGACTGTAAAAAGTATTTTAATAAATATTTTTTCCGTTTCATTTATATTCAAAAATATTATGATCGTAGTATTTTCAAAATTCGTTTGCTCTACATATGGTTTTTTCTGTATGAATATAAAATCAATAATAACTGAATCGGTGATTTTAGAAGGAACTATGTCCATATATTTACATTTCACTTATTGACCGTTTGTAATGCCTAAATTGTGCACATATCACTAATGTTAAAAAAACTGGAAACAAATAATTTATAAGTCGTATTTCTTAGTTTTCCGAAAATTTAATAATTGAGAGTAAATTCCTTTAAAATATTACCGATTTAATTGTTAATGATATTTTGAAATTTTGTTTAATTATTTTCTACATTTCACTATCACTTCAACCATTACTGACTATTAATTTTAAAATAATAATATCTATGGGTTGGTGATTACGCGAATTTTCGACATTAGCCCTTTTAGCACCAAGCCTTGGATATAAAACAAAATAAAAAAATGCACAAACTGCAAATTAATCGAATATATTATGATATAGGTGATGTTATTTAATTGATTAACTGCCGATGCTGGGTGTCTATTAAATGTACAATAATTTAATTGCTGATATGGTTAGAGCCTGGTTCTTAATTCAATTAATCACTATATATATTTTTTATTTTATAAAATTAAAAATAATAATTAATACTCACATGCTGCTCGTCAGAATAGGAAAACAATTTTCACAAAATTTAACACAAATGCAATGACTGGCTTCGACAAGAATTGGAATAGAAATTAGTGACAGTATTTTAATAATGCATTAAAGCATTGAATTATCTTTATTTAATGCATTAAAGGTTCTATTTGATACAAGATAAATAAACCTAAAAACTGCTGCAAACGCTGAAATCCCTTATTTAACGAGATGTTTATAAAACAAACAACTCACGCCTAGAAGAATAACAGCGAGATACACACGCATCTTGTCTGGCGATATCCTAAAATTATAAATGATCCGAAATAATAATTGCTATAAAATCAAGTGGCATGCGAAGTTATTTAATAAAACAAATATATAATAACTTTTTTTCTGGATTAAAATGTAAAGCAAATAATTTTTATATAATTTTGAGAAGGGGTTCTTTTGCAGCGCAATATTTTAAATTGTTTTCAGCCGTGACCCTAATTTTAGTAGTATTTATTTTTATGTAAAAACAAAGAAGTAACAGGTTACATGTTATTGGATAATGTTCAATGATTGACCATTTTGGCGCCGCCGCGAAATACACATAGCAGACAAAACTTGAAATGCAGTTTTGAATTGTCATTAATAAATACTTATAATAATTAGAAAATATTAATTTGATTGAGGGCGCCGAGTGCCCAAAGTCAATAATGCACTTAATGTCTCTATTATTTTCATTGCTCAGAGTCAATATTGCCCAGAAGCTAATTTAGACATTTTTTATTTAAATGAGGTTTATTGAGGTTTATTTAAGGTTTTACATTTTTCTATTATTTTCATGGACGTCAAGTCAATAATGCACAGAAGCCAATTTAGAAAATACTAATTTCGTTGAGGGGGCGCCTATTTAAGGTTTATAAATTTCTCCATTATTGTCATGGGCGCCGAGTGCCCAGACCCAAAGTGTTCTTAGAGTTCGGACGCGCCTTCTATATTCTCGGTGTCGATTATTGTTGTTATTGTTTTTTTTTAAGTCTTGGAGATTTTGGCGCCCCTCTGGAGCTGGCGCCGTCGTGCAATGCACGACTTTGCACGTATGGTAGCCGCGGGCCTGTATCTAGTAAACACAACAACGCGCAGCGACCCCAGACAAATATTCACGGGGCTTTTCTGAACTCGAAATTTTACTTCATGCTTAGTCTGGGAGTGGAAAACACTCGTTTAAAGCTTCAAATTGAACTCATTTAAAAAACAGTTTTTATCATTGCCATGGTACTAATTACATTAAATAAGTTGTTCTTTTATGCTCATTGTTTATTTTGTTAGGGCGTAGGTAAAGTATCGTACGTTTCTCGAGTGGTATGGCAATTACATACGCATAACGCTGCTCGTTACGTAATATACTATTAACGTCAAATGATTCATTATTTTACATTTCTGACGTATTACTAAATATGACGTATTTTTCAGTTTTTTGCTTTTCCCTAGTGAAAATCCCGGCTACGCCCATGGCTATAGAAAGCCAATACCCAAATGGTTATTCATTTTTCAACAATAATATACTAAGTGTTCACTGTGGGGGCTTCTACTTCGTTATACATCATTATTTACACAAATAAGACAATTAACTTTGTTTGTATAACTGAGGATTTTATTGTGACTATAGTTTCGACAACTTTAACTTGTCATTATCAAACATAAAGTACTTTATGTTTGATAATGACAAGTTAAAGTTGTCGAAACTATAGTCACAATAAAATCCTCAGTTATACAAACAAAGTAAATTGTCTTATTTGTGTTAATATACAAAGTGTTTAACATTTCATACCATATTTGGTCAAATATCCTGTTTATTTTTACATATTCTTACGCAGAATATAATTTGCATTGGTCTATACCAGCATTCCTTGTACCTATCTTTCCTTTCGTTTTTAAGAAAAACAAATGCGTTTCGTACTTTAATTTGATAAAATTAAAAAAAAAATGATTCACAAACTATAAAGAGCTCTAGTTTTGTAAATAATAAAAATCGAACCTTTATTTACGTTATCTAGTGTCTTTAAATGAATCACACTGTATACGAAAACTATAAGTTTATTATAAATTAGAAAATGTCGCTTCGGTATTACGTGTTTATTGCAATCCGAGACAATTTTCGTAAATAGCATTTTTGTAGGAAACACGGCGCCATCTTGTGACAGATTGCCTAACTTCATGACAAAGAAAGGCACACATAGAGAAAATTCAACTTATTTTGGATAAGTCTTGCTTAGCTTAACCTGATATTTATTATCAAGTAATAGCATCAACGCGGTTAACAAGAATGATTTAATATTTCGTAATTCCTGTTGCACATTAAAACTTTGTTTTCCTCTTTTAGCTACTTTTCAATCTAATTTAGTATACTGTAAAACTGGCTCTTCGAGTTAGCAAAGCATCATGAAAGGACACGTGATCAACATAGAAAACGTCAGCAATCTATGGGGTCATGGCCGCATTCGCCGCATTTCTGTACGCCATGTCAGTCTGATAACTACGTGGTTTACGACTCCACGTTTACACCGAACAAAGCATTCCTGCCGGTTAATAAATCAATTGATCTGCATAGAACATTTAATATAATTTGTGTATAAACTATAATGTCTTGTCTTATAAGTGTTTAACTCTGTGGTACATTTTAATTACGCTTGTAAATGAAACGTTTTTCAACACTGTATTTATAGTCATAAGTTAAGTTTAAATACAGTGATTAAACAAAGTTAAAGAAGCATTTTATTTGCAAGCATAAACTGTAATGAGTGATGTAAGTTTTACCGTGTGGTTTGAAGGCGACGTTGTACAACTCGAAAAAGTTTGAAATGTGCAATGGATTACACTTCACCACATTGGTTTAAAATAGACATCAACACAAACATTTGTAATTAAAATTGTGTTATTTTAATTAAAGGGATATACGAATAAATTGATTTGTGTGTGCAATTTAATTGATTACGTTTATAACATAATTTGTGTTTTAGTCATTCAAATATTACTCTGTGGTTTGAAGATGACATTGTACGACACATTAAAGTACAATGAATTACACTTCACGATATTGGTTTAAAATTGATACTAAAACAAATATAATAAATGAAAATTGAGTAAATAATGGTTATAAGACGTTTATTGTTTAAGCGTGTTTAAGGTTTAGCATTTAAACCGAGTAACACGGATGTATTCTTACGAACGCGTTCATACACCATTTAAAAGTTTTAAAAATTGGCATTTAAGAGTTGGCTATTTTCTACTTTCCTAAAATATCCTTAAACATTAATGGTTCTGTGCACGATTTTTGCGCCGACACTCCAAATTTATACTCTATTATTTGAGCACAGCAGAGCATAATTGTTGATGGTAAAAAGGAGGAATTGGAAATTACAAACAATAATTTTAAATTTCTTCTCTGTTAATTGTAAGAATTACTTCTAGAAGAGTATTTAATTATCTCATTTTGATTTTGCATCAGTATTTCTATTCTTTGAGGTTATGTACTAGTTGTGGTTTATCCTTCACATTTTTGTTAGTTCCTTGGTGTGATGGGTTTTCTTATCCTTATTGTAGTGAACTAAAACTCTATAAATAAAATATTATTAAAATTTGATTGAACAATTTATCATTTTACTTACTGCTGATTGATAATGAGTCATCATTTACATATTATACCTACACATATTCTAATCACAGGGGGATTGCCGACAAATAAGTAAATCACTTTTGACGTTTTATGGAGTGAGGTTATTTGTTTATTTAGTCTGTTAAAAATACTTATTCATCGATGTAAATACAGAACATTGTGTTAAAATTCGACGAGAAGAAGAAAATGCAAATTGTAAAATACCGCGACAATTTGATATAAACTATATAAATTAACTGTATGCTAAAAATAAATAAATACGTAGGCGTATGTTGAACGAGTTGCATATATTAAATCATTAAATTCATTTAATAATCATTTATTTATGCAAAAATATACAATATAAGTGTTTTATTTACAAGTATCAATTTTATTTTATAACTACCGCATTTTTGAGTCGCCTGTTTCCAAAAACACCTAAATCCATTTTTTTCCAATGAATATAGAGATGTTTGGAAATAGGGGACTCATTTGTAGACCTTCTAATCAATTTATTTTAACGCAAATTCTTAAATCCAAATTAAATCTTGAAATTGTATACAATACTTTATCAAATGGACAAGTTGACCATTTAAAAATCGAGTAATTATTACATCACCAGCCTTTATTTATTTAGTGTGTGATATTCATAAACATGCTTATGATAAATAAATAAAATCTAGCCGTTGAAGTTGAAGATACAAGTACAAAATCCATTCAATGATTTGATTTTGAATTAGCACACATTGATATAAACACTTGCACACTATTTCTTATTGCAGCGCTGCCAGTCATACACTAACAATCACTATTGAGAACACTACTTACCACTTCGCGTTTTAAAAATGTACAATTTCATTTTATTTGGAATTATTTTGAGAAAATGATTGAGCATGTTTACATTTCGGATATTGCACCTCACTAAATCCATCAAATAGATGAAATTGAATAAAAAAACGTATGGCTGTTTTTGTGCACTTCGCAAATTGAAGAGAGAAAAAAATCACACACAAACCAACACATACATAAATAGACAGTGTGTGAATAATAATTGAATCGGTTTAAGGGGGTATTACCAATCTTTCGGCCTTTTTCAGACCGTTTTTCAACCATTTTTTTTCGAGGTAAAATGAATACTATTCGCCCTTTTGACTTTTGATTATTGTTTATTGAACGAAAAAGAGTATCCAGAAGTTTTTTTTTTTGTTTTTGACCCGTGGTTTTTTTTATAAAAATGGCGGCCAATGGGTGCATGTTCGCCGTGTTTTCCTGGACGGGCGAAGAGTTTTTTCGGAGATGACTCATCTGAAACAGAAATTGGTATGCAATTAATTATCTGTATAAGATTCTCTGGAGCTTCTCCCTCTGTCATGCAAAAATCTCAAAAATTAACAAAATGGCGGCCATGTGAAGAAAAACAGTCGATTTTGACCCCATTTTTTCCTGTTTCAACGCGCTTAAAAAATATTAAATGTTAATATTTTCAATTGGCCGTGGGAGAAGCTCCAGAGAATTTAATAAGGAACAGAAATCGCAAAAGCTCAAGTCAATATGAGTTATAGTTTTTGAGAAAAGTCTTCGCCCGTCAACAAAAATGTCGTTTCGAGAAAAACGCGTTTAAAGATTTGGCATGATTTAAAACCATTTTGGGGGTTCTTACCACTAGTCAGCTGTCCCAGCACCATACCAGATTTCCTCCTCTTTCTCGTAAAACTGGTTTCGGGATGCTTGCTCCTGTCGGCAGCGGTTGAGGGCCTCCGCTCGCTGCTTGCGTTCCTCATCTATCTTCGCCTGAAAAGCCCTGGCTTGCAGGCCGATGCGGATTTCCAGGGTGCTTGTAATGGCATAATTAGTTGATTTACTGAAAAATCATTATTTCTCAATTATTGTTAATATAACAATTAATTATTTAAAGGTTCATCTAATGTTAAGGACGTGCGTGACAATTCAAGATCACGTTAGTAAAATTCATGTTATTAAAATGTACGCAAGAGCACGTACAGATATTAAAACCGAATTAATTAATTACCTTGTTTAATTAGATGTTATTAAAACAACCGTGTTGTTTTTAAACACACATCAGCTTTAAATCAATTAAAGAATGAACCGATAGACAACAATCGCACAGACGCGAGTCAGCAATAATACACAAGCGCCGGCCAGACGAATTCTTGCGTAATCAACTATTATGTCCATTCATCGAATACACTGTAGTAAATTGGAAATGTAAATTAATATGGAAAAGAATATAATTAATGGATAAAATTGGAAGATGGAGTATTATTTAAAAGGACCTAAGATACGAATTATCCCGTCGTATCACATGCTCATTACTTTTAACACCGACGAAAACCCATCTTTGAATATTCCGGTTGCCAGATAAGTTGCAATTGCAACTGTTTTCGACCCACAGTTTAATTGCTTTGGCGTCAGTTTCCACACGCAGGCGTTAAAGCTTTCATTAGAATTCTGCGTGTGCCCACCGAGGCACCTCCTGAGCAGATCGTCCTCAGAAAGAGCCTCGTAGATGGGCCGAATGACGTTCTGAACTTTGGCTGTTAGCGGCGCATCGTGGTGAAACTGGTCCAGGGTACCTGTAGCCTTCGCCGCCTGCCACTTGCACCAACTGTCGCTTCCTTCCGGGCAATTGTCGTGTTTCGGGTCCTTGTCGGTTGAACATTTATGTAAAAACGTAGCCCACACTTCTTTCTTCATGTCCTCAACCGAATTAGCATGTCGTCGGATCGCCAAACCGTAGTATATCGTCAACTGCTTTATCAAATTGTCTGTCAACTGACCTGATCCTTTACCGCCAATGCCTTTGTTTTGCTTCTTCGCTGCACGAAGTCTGCTACCCATCCGCTTTTGAACGTGCCCGACACATTCTTTCTTCTGCACGGTCAAATCGGAATAGGGATCCATGGAGAGAAGAGCCTTGAAGGTTTTCGTGTCGTCGTCCCCGATGTAGTATTTGTACTGAACTCCATGCAGCTCTTCTGACCTGGCGAACATCTCTTGAACCGCGTCGACTTCCATCTTCCCCGAACTTCCGTCATGATTGACAAGACATTCCTCTGCATGTTGAGCCAGCCATTCTTCGTACTCAGGAGTGCCCGTACAACCTTTCTTCAAACTGCACCCGTGACAATACGATGATTTTATGACGCAATCAAGGACTTTTTTCGAATAAGTCCCAATCAGCGAAGTTATACCGTAGAGAGATGAAAAACCGCGCCGTTTCCAGGAGCCGTCACCCGACACTGACAGTTGGGTTGGTGTGTTTCCATGTTGTTCATTTTTTGCGATTTCTTCTTGAACTGCTTTGCTGCAAACACACTGGAAAACAGCTTTCGCCGCAACGTACAGATTCTCCAGGAAGGCGACGTACGCTGCATTTCCGAATCCATCTGACAGGTCCATCAGCCCGCAGAACAAGTTTACGCCCCGCTGTCCGACTCCGAAAAGACGCATTACGAACATCAGACGACGATTGACTTCGTATGATTGTCCAATTCGAGCACAAGACGACACAACGCGGATCGCACTCACATTCGATCAGTAGTTTAAATCCAAGGCCTCGAATTGCAGACCGCGAGAAAGTGACGTCCCTATCACAGGTTTTGCACTTCAGAGTTGTTGACAGGAAGTTGAACACCGTCAGGAACTTCAGTAACACGTAGCAGCTGTTGGGGTCGTCCGAAATATCTTCGAACCCACTGCGCAGCTATTCGGCCGACGTGCTCACTCGCGAAGTATAATTTTCCATGGTGTGTTTTTTTTCCGCAAAATGCTCCGTTTTCTTCCTGGTGACAAAACCAGCACCACCTTTTTTGCCTTTGCGCTTTAAATTCGGCATGTTTACAACTGAGGTTAAGCACGCGGGACGCAAGTCACATGTACACTGATTCCAACCGAAATAATAAACATCTGAGATCGACAACATCATAGCAGAGCATTATCAGTCCCGACCGCACAGCTGCGCGCGGTGAGTCGTTTTCGAGCCTCTGCACTTCTTCATTCAATGCGCGAAAAACTGGAGAACGCATTCGCGGATCGGAAAACGGCTTGGAGGGATGAAAGTAAACATTCCAAAGTACCGAAAAATGGAAAAATAATCGATTTTTTGAAAAAAAAAGATTGGTAATACCCCCTTAAAGGTAAAATTTGACAATAAATCGAGAGATGCCACTGCGTGTATTAAATTTAACAATTTAAATTCAAACAAAAATTAATTCTTCTACGATACATCGAGAGATGTCGCCATGTGTATTAAATAATAATAAATCACTAAATCGATGAAATTGAATAGAAAACGTGTCGCTGTTTTTAAGCAGTTTGCAAATTCCAGAGAAAACAAATCACACACATATTCAATATAACTAATACATACCTGCGTTTGAAATATAAATAGACAATGTGTGATTAATAATTGAATCGGTTTAAAGGTAAAACTCAGTAAGTTGAAATGCAAATAGACAATGTATAATTAATGATGTTTTCGGTTTAAAGATAAAACTCAGTAAGTGGACGAGAAAATACTAGTTTCTAGTAGTTGTTTATTATCTATGTAATGTTTTCGCTTACTCTCCAGAAGAAATAATAATTTATTAGTGCATATTCTTCTTCTTGCACAATTAATGGCCTATTGACCAGCCACAGTAGATAGTTAGTGAAGAGGTTTTAAATGAATGCAGACAAATACACCCATTATTATATGAAACTAATACGTTCCATGTAAAAGGAAAAATAGGATAAGGCAAGATTTTATACAACATTTAGAGAGTACAGAATGAATAGAGAGAGGAACTGAATTTCCAGCTGTTATAATAGAAAAGCATATTTTTTACATTTTTTATAATAGTTAGTGCATGAAAAAAATATGTGATTTAAGTCTCCAATTTCCCCACAAAGACAATTTGGAGAGTCGATCACCCTTATTTTGTATAGATGGCTAGAAGATGAGTTATGACCCATCTTCATACGGATGATAGATGTTACGAATCTTCTACCTCTAACTTTTGGATCAAAGAACCATAAACTAGATGGAATAACAGGATGCATGGAAAAATAATTAGTATGGGAAGAAGATGCGGACCAAACTGTTTGCCACTTTAATCTAAGGCTGGACCTAAGTACTTTAAAATAATCAGTGAAGGGTGATGAAAATTCAGACAACGTACTATCCTTAGCAGATTTAGCCAAAATATCGGCGGTTTCATATCCCAAAATGCTATAATGGCTAGGTAACAGAGATTAACTACATATCCATTATTATTTAGCTCAAAAAATAAAGTTCTAATATTTATAACTAACAAATGCATTTTGGGGTTTATTTCAACCTTTTGTATTGAGAGTAACGCAGATTTAGAATCGGTGAAGGTGAAGAATTGGGAATTATAAAAACCATAGTCAGTAAACATGGTTATAATCATACAGAAATAATATAAGAGAGAGGTCTATTCTGTAGAAAGAAAGAGACAGACGGGTGACTACAGCGACCTTCCTAATAGGGGGTCGTTTTTTGCGAACTACGGGCACGCGCACCATTTTTGAATTATTAAAATATATCTGTATTTTTTAAATGCAAATTTAAATAACTTTTAAATATTAAAATTAAATCTGCATTACACAAATTTAATTTTGACACTACATATTATTTTGAGTGATCATTTTTTAAAAATAATTAGGCATACTTACATAAAAATAATTATTAATAATATTAAGTTCAATTGTGAAACTGGTTAAATTAACCAATAAAAATCGTATGTATCATTAAAATCTATAAAACTTTATTGCCACAAAAAATACAAGGAAAGGTTAATCTTTAAAAGTTTATGCAAAACATGACTGCAAGCTGCTTCATATGTAATCTAAGATACTTTCTTAAGCGAGAATGCTGAATATGTGACTATTCGGAGTTAAGAGTAGTACCACCTCATGTTGTAGACATTGCAACTATGTTTAAGATGATTAGGAAATAAATTAACATATTAATATATAAATATGAATATATGTACTAAAATATTTCATTAGCTGTAGGTCAGAAAATGGAAATGTATCTATCAGCAAGATACATTGGCACATTTAATTGGTCAATTTATTATTTGATGCCATATAAACGATTTAGGAGTACTATTTGATAGTAAAGTGTCATTGAAAAATCAATTAGCTTCAATAGTATGTAGGGCAAAAAAGGCTCGGGTTTGTCAGACGTTTTTCTTTCAACTTTTCTCCACATACATTACGACTTTTATATTTAACTCTCGTCCGTCCAGTGTTGGAATGCGCTACTCCTGTGTGGTCATCTTTTGTAGATTGTGACATCCTTAAGTTAGAAAGTGTGCAATTAAAATTTTTCAAAATTTATTCTTACCGTGTAGGATTCAGCGATCACGACAGAACCCATATTAGTACAATAAAATATTATTAAATTAACTTAACTAGAAAAATACAACAAAAAATTAATTTATGAAAAATGCAACGTTTCCGAAATACATTACGTGATAAATTAAATAAATCAATGTAATTTGGCAATGAATTGTATGTGCGCATTGCTCTAGAAATTGGATTATTGTAACCGTAATTGGTCTAGTGGTATGGAATCCTAAATAAATGTTGATGTCTCCGTAGTTGTGGAGGTAAAGTACTAAAATTTAACTGGGCTAACAGATCACTACAGTTTAGAAATCCGTTAATTACATTATATAAAACACACATATCAGCTACTATTCTACGTGTTCGCAAATGTGGTATACTTACATACATATACTTTACATTTGCGAACACGTAGAATAGTATCTGATATGTGTGTTTTATATAATGTAGTTAACGGAAAAGTTTATACGTTTATTCAATAAATAAATAAAAATAAATAAAACATGCATGCAAGAGCCAAAACGACAGAATTCCGTCCTTTCTGGTTGTACGGCCAGAGATAGAGAAGAGTAAAGGGCAGAACGGGCGGCTGGAGGGAAGTCAGGGTCACGTTATGATTAAAGCCCATATTGCCTCGTGGCTCGTGTTGTGTGCCTGGAAGCCGTGTCTGTCGCGGCGACGAAAGCAAACAAAATGGAATTAGACACAATTGCGGTATTAATTGTGGAAGAGGAACAGCAGTTCGATCCTGGGTAATTGGCGACCTTTTGCTTTTATGCGAGAGGCAGATGTTTGGATGGCACGAGTCTCGGATGGCTTTTGAACTGTTGACCTTTTGCGGGGCAGCTTCTGATTTTTCAGAAATTGAAGGATATGTCAATTGAAGCAAGTGTGGGTAATTAAGGATGATCTCCAGAATTTTATTAAAAATGTTTTCAAAAGAGTTAAATTTGAAGCTATAAATGAGTGTTTTCCACTCCCAGACTAAGCATGAAGTGAAATTTCGAGTTTAGAAAAACCTGAAAATTTGGTTTGGTCGTTCCGCGAAGCGGTGGGACCAAACCAAATTTTCAGGTTTTCCTAAACTCGAAATTTTACTTTATGCGCCACGTTTATAAAACACCGGCATACTTATTAGTAGTATACTTTGAACATAATTTGCAATCAGTGTTTTATACGCGTGGCGCATGAAGTAAAATTTCGAGTTAGTCTGGGAGTGGAAAACACTCGTTTGTAAATTCATCTGTGTACATACAGGGAATTTTTCTTTTAAGTAAATCTTCAGATATTCGTTGTTCTCGAACGGGGTTCGAATTAAATTTACAAACGAGTGTTATCCACTACCTGGCGAAGCATAAAGTAAAATTTCGAGTTTAGAGAAGCCTGAAAATTTGACGAGGTCGCGTAGCGCAGAGCAGCGACCGAGCCAAATTAAGCTTTTCCAAACTCGAAATTTTACTTCATGCGCGCCACGCGTATAAAACACTGAAATATTATAAAGTTCGAAATTGTATCTGTAGCATGCTGCTTTAGTAATATATTTTGAACTTGATCTGTGTGTGAGCGAATGATTTCTAATAAATCGGTGTTTAATACGTGTGGCACGCATGAAGGAAAATTTCGAGTTTAGCTACGCGACCTCGCCAAACTTTCAGGCTTTTCTATACTCGAAATTTTACTTTATTTTTACCCAGGCAAAGGGAGTGTAAAATACTTTCTTATAGCTTCAATTTTAACTCTCTTCAAAAAGACGAATAACTGAAAATTTACAGCATATACAATATATTGAGTATTAAAAGCAAAAATCATAAATGAGGGTTGAAGATAAACAAATATTTAATTAATTGTTCATTTCAAACAAAATTTAATATTCCAAAAATAGTGCTATTTTCTCGTAAACAAATATACATTCAATTACCTGTATTCAATACACTTGTTGAGGGATTAGGTGTAGAGGAAGATGTTATTAGAGCTGGTTTTGCCATTAGGTTTTTTTCACAGAAGGCAGTGGAACTAGACTCACTCTTCTAAATAAATTTAAACAAATCAATTTACAGGGCAGTTAAAGTAAAAGTTTAAAATGAGATAAACAGAGAAAGAAGAAGAAAACATGGGGTCCTAATCCGCCGGACGGCTCATCTTACATTACGCCCATTTTGTAGAGATGCAACGGATAGTGATTTGACCGGATATTCGGCAACAGTGTACGCCGGATAGCCGAATATCCGGCAGCCGGATAAATAACTAGTTTCCGCGCAAAAAGACACGCTCGGGCTTGTTTATTTGCCCGATCGGGGAAGTCCGCTGCATCTTACGTGGCACTTGTCTGGGTACTCAGTTGCACAGTTGCCAGTTTTAACTGTTTAACGAGACCTAAATAATTAAATCAAAATAAAAAATGAATACAGTGACGTTAAAGAAATCACCAATTTGGCAGTGTTTTGTAAGGTGTGAGGACGATGCTAAATTTGCTGTGTGTTCGCTGTGCAAATCAAAAATTTCTCGCGGCAGAGATGGAAAAAAGGCAGGTACATCAGCTATGAGGAACCATTTAAAACACAAACATGTTGAACAATTTAATAATATGTTCGCTGTTCCTTCCATAAGCAACACTGCTGCTGCTAGTTCAATGAGAAATAAATGTAATGTACTAAAAAAACAATTTAGCCTGGAGGAAACGCTGGAGAAAAATGTATTTTGGGATATTAATGATATTAAAGCGAAAAAATATCATTATTTAATAGCGGAGATGATTGCTTTAGATAATGAGCCAGTGTCCATTGTAGAACAACAGGGATTTATTAGGCTAATTAAAAACGCGCTACCACGTTATAAAATTCTAAGCCGAACTTACATTGTCGAAAAAATGTTGCCAGATATATATGATCGAATCTGTGGTAAAATTGAAAGTACTATGTCAAAGGCTTCGGCAGTCTCTGTAACATCAGACATATGGACATGCTTGCATAATAATGCGTCATTCATAAGTTTTACGGCTTATTGGTTGTCACCTGATTTTAAATCGATGCATGCTGTTTTGGAAATTAAGCCATTTTTATTGTCTCATACGGGTGAAAATATTGCCAAAGAATTAAATATTATTGCGGCTCGTTGGAATATTTCACACACCAAACTACATTTACTTGTGAATGATAGTGGAGCTAACATAATAAAAGGTGTTAGAGATGCTGAATTTAATTCTGCTAAATGTTTTATACATACGCTTCAACTGGTTGTCAATCAGTCTTTAAAGGCCAAGACTGAAGTTATTGACATGATAAGTGCTTCTAGACGAATTGTCACACATTTTAATCATTCGGGCGGTGCACAACTTAAACTAAAAACAATCCAAAAAGAAATGAATTTACCCGAACATTTGTTAGTACAAGATGTTAGTACACGGTGGAATTCTACTTATTATTTGCTAGAACGTTTATTAGAACAGAAACGAGCTATTGTTCTATATATTTCTGATAACAATAATGTCAATAACTTAACGCCCGACCAGTGGATTCTTTTAGAACAATTATTGAATTACTGAAACCTTTCGAAGAAATTACAAAAATTAGCAGTTCAGGAACCTCATGTATATCAGAAGTTATCCCGCATGTGGCCGCATTAACAAGATATTTGGATAAGGAGGAGACTGCCAAACGAACTCTAAAAATAACAAATATGAGAGCAGTTTTAATAAACGCGATTGAACAACGGTTTAACATAAAATACTTACACGGAAATAAATTTTACCTAATTTCAACTCTCCTCGACCCACGATTTAAAATGAACTTTTTTGGGTTAATCGATGCAGAGATGGCACGCCAAGAAATTTTATTAGAGGGCAGTGGCAGTGATTCGTCGCCCAGCAAAAGAATAAATTTGGGGATAGACGATACTACACAAACACATAATCTCTTTAGGGAATGTTTTGACGAAATGAACAAGGAAAATAACCTCGGACACAAGAAAAAAGTACAATTGCTAAAGAGCTGGACTGGACCTTGATTTAAAAACACCTCGACTTGATCAGACTAGCAATCCATTTGAATAGTGGGCAGTCTATCATCTCCAATTTCCTATTTTGGCAAATTTAGCAAAGAAATATCTTTCATCGCCGTGCAGCAGCGTGTATAGTGAAAGGCTGTTTTCGGAAGCTGGCATTGTTTATGAAAATAAGCGGAATCGTCTGTTGCCAACGAACGCTGAAAAACTAATTTTTATAAACCATAATTTGCCGTTGATTAATTTTGAATATTAAAATAAACCTTGCATATGTAAAATTATGTTTAATTGAAATTGTTGTTAGTTAATATATATACATATTTGATAAAAAAAAAAAATAATAAAAACAGTTCATTTCAATGTTTTTTTATTGCTTGGTAAAATTTATTCATTTTTATTTTCGTCTTACAAAATTTAATAATGTACCACAAATTGTATTTTCCCAAAAACTTTTTAGCACCTACAAATTTTCCTAAAACCTTAAACATAAAATTTCACCGCGATACGTTATGTGGTTACTTGCAGAGCAAAATCAGACACAAACATTTTCAAAACGGACATTTCCGATGAGATTGGCCATTCGAAAATGGTTACATTTAACTTTCAACTTTCCTTTATTTCGTGTTATTACAAAAGTGTACACTCGTCATGGGTAAGATACATAAAAGTATAATGTAAAAAATAAATAAATAAATAAATAAACAATAATAATAATTGATATAAATGGATTAAAATGAAAACATTGCATTGTACAATATATATATAAAACAGTGAAATGTATGGAAGTAATACAATATCATTACTAGACCCCGGATTATATGCAACTTTTTTTCTTTTCATTAAAAAAATGTGAAACTAATCATAAAACATCTTTTATTTATTCTAGAACTGATCTACAACGACATATGCGAATATGCAAAAAATATGCAAAAAATGTTCCGAAAATATGCAAAAAATATGCAACATTTTTTAGGTTCTAAGAGGTTTGAAATGATTGTACAACAACATTAAGCTATATAGAAATACATTTTATTTATTATAATTGGCATCGCAGTAAATAATAAGTATTTTTTCGACATTTTCGGAGGTCAAACTATGCCTTTTGTCCGTTAAGATCATTTTATATGCCGAAAATGATCGCTCTACATTGCACGAGGTAATAGGCGCGTACATGTATTTAGAAAAGTACACTCGGATTGACATCAGGAATTTCAGTTGCCTTCCCGCCGATCAATATATCACTAATTTTTGATATACATTCAAAACCTGGATTTCTCGCCAAAACATTACTTAATTTGTCTTGGTATATGATAGCGTTTCTCCCTTTCAGCATGTTTACCGCGTTCTGAACTGTTTTTATCAAATTCAAGAATCGCTTAGCAAAAGACCCCTCTTGTCTCCAGTTTTGTAATAACTTCCGGCAAGAAACCAAAATTTGCTTTGACGTATGCGAGATCTGCGAAGAGTTGAGGTTGTTCGAGAACTGCCCTTGCTTCTGAGATAGCCTTTGCGTCGTCGGGATCCAGCTGCCAGATCACCTGTAAAATTCGAATTCAAATAATGACCGCATTTTTCTAATCACACTTCGTTCTCATTATTATTCATAAGCGTACCTCTTTAATTTCATGCATATGTTCTGCATAAAACAGTGCTGCGTTCAGCCAAGTTCCCTATCTCGTCAGTATTGGCTCTGGGGGTAACGGAACATCGGGTAGACTGGCTCGATACAATTGTACCCGAAGTGGAGCTTTGCGGAAAATTTTCTTGACTGACGAAATTAAAGTGTTGACTAAATCAAAATTATTCCGTATCGTTTCAGCCAATCGATTTAATCCATGAGCCGTACAGGTCAAATGAATCAAGTTGGGATAGAACAATTTCAGATTTTGTCCAGCTTTTAGCATGTAAGCTGCCGCATCAGTCACCAACAACAAAACTTTGTTATTATTTCCTCCGGGCCAAAATCGCAACAAAGCCGAATTAACAAATTGTGCTATAGTAGTACTGTTTGTCTTTTCGATTTCTTGACATGCAATTAAGTAAGATTTTCCCTGCTCGTTTTCCGTTAAGATACCGACTATTAAATTCGCTATGTAGCGGCCCACGGAATCTGTCGTCTCGTCCACAGATATCCACAAATAATTGTCGCCAATATCTTGTTTGATTTTCGCCATTTTTGCATCGAAACATTTTTGAAGGTAATTTTTCCGAATTGTGGACTCATCGGGGACATTGCAGTCAGTGTACTTCTGGAGAAAATTTTTAAACGTGACGTTTCTAAAGAACTCCAAGGCAAGTTTGCAGCCACCATAGCCTGGCATAAATCAAACTTGTGAAGTTGGTTCAGAAAAAGATGTTGTGTTTCTAATTACGAGTTATATTCACATATATACAGTTGCCTTTGGTTTATTTGTATGCTCGGTTACGGGTCGTGGACAGGCGGAGCGCAACAGATTGTTAAACGTGGATAGCGAGATGTGGAAGCGGCGGGCGACGTGGTGGAGGTCCAACTCGTTGTCGTGTCGTTCCGATGGGGTTGGTGAGGATACTCCTCGTGGTGGCGGATACTCCGTCGTAGGTGGTGAAAATAGCGACTTGTACTCTGAATGGCGATTCGGATGTCCGAGATCGGCTTACTCTTCGTGGTGTTTTAGGATTCTCTGGTTGCTAAGAGTGGATGTCCAGCTCGTAGGAGGCTCAGATTGAATCTGCCGTTTCCTGGCTCTGCGTCCGGTATTTATGGGGTGTTTTGCTCGTGCTGTCTCCTTTCTGGCGGGGGTGAGTTTTTGGTGTCTTCTCTCTCCGTTGCGTTTGGGTGGAGGTTGTCTCTCTTCCGCTCACAGGACCGGGGTTGTTGGTAAACGCGGTTATAGTGTCGCGCGCGAGGGCCTACTTGCGCGCGGTCAGGTACCTGCGTGTCCCTTTTCTTGGGTACGGACCGTGCGGTGGAATATTAATGAGATGCGAGAGATGAAGTACAGTAATTTTAAAATTAATTCTTGGTGTTCATCACAAACTTGAAATCAACCGGTTCTCCATTGTCACTACTGGAAGCACCGTTGTTGGTTGTTACAACTGCTTCCCGGTACATCGCTGTATTGACATGCTGAGTGATTTGAGATTTCCTGCTCACAGTTATCTGTAAAAATTAAAATACTTATTGTTAAAATGTGTTCACTAATGCAGGTAATATTTCAGGTAGGAGTGGCATTTTTACCGACCGCACCATACCAATCGTAAGGAAGGTATTGTGATCGCAAAAAAATTGACCCCCCATTTTTTTACGGAAATATACGTTTTAGGGCCCCAGGAGTCCGAATCAAGTGTTATCTCAATGACGTCGGTCTGTCTGTCTGTCTGTATACCGATTTTATTTTAGTATCAAAACGAAATGCATTTTATTCAGAAATAAGGTTTTGTTAAAAAAAAAAGTAGGATTCAAAAGACTGGCACAAGCTTTTGGAAGTGACTGTCATGCCATTCCTACCTGAAGGTATCATTTCAGGTGTAATGTTTATAAATATTCTATGTATTATAAATTTCATATTTCATAAATATACTAACCTTTTTGTCACATTTGACGCAGAGAAGCCATTCGTCAGTCAATTGAAACACGTTTTTGCTGAAGCATTTCAACCACTGTTTTATTTTATTTTGATTTTTTTTTAAAAATTTTCATGACTGCTTGGAGTTTCTCAGAGTTGCTTCCAAGACAGTTTCTCTCAAACTGAATTATAAGTTATAATTTTTTTTAATGAAAAGAAAAAAAGTTGCATATAATCCGGGGTCTAATTATAACTTTATAACGCAGTCGCGGGAAGCACTTGTGTTGATATCATTTTTTACCAGCAAAACAGAATGATTCGAAATAATATAGGATCAAAACATGAAGAATCGCGAAAATATTACATCTGCTGTGATGTGACGACATTGTAGGACGTGTGCAGAATATATTTCAATTATTACATGCTTAAAATTTGCGTATATGCATCAAATATGCAAATATGCAGAATATGCAAAAAATATGCAATATGCAAAATATGCAAAATCCAATGTGCATGAATCGGCTTCAAATTTGTTGAAACATATTTGTTTAAAACTCTCATACAAATATAATGGACAGAAAAAAATATGCAATTGCATATAATCCGGGGTCTAATCATTACAAACATATTAAAATTCTATTTAAATTCAAATAGTGAATACCACAAGCAACTAGAGCGTGAACATTCATATGCTAAGGTCTTTAAAATCATCCTCTAAGCATTCAGATAAACTGTAAAATGCTTTTTTACAGAGATAGTATTTTATTACCCTTCTAAAGGGTGTACGTGGGAGGAGTTTAATATTTTCTGGTAAAGCATTAAATTGCTTAGGGCCAAAGTAATTAATACTAGTTCTGCATTTATAAATTCGTAGAAAAGGCAAGCAAATGAGGTGTTTATTTCTAGTCCCATATTCATGGCAATATGTATGGTAAGATGAAACATTTTTTCGAACAAACGTAAGAGACTCGAGAATATAAACGCAAGGTAATGTAAGTTTACAAATGTGTCTTTGCAGTCATCTCTATACGACATAGAATTGATAACCTTCACAGCTCGTCTTTGTAACCAGAATAAGCTGTTAATAATTGAGGAATGTCCCCATGCAAGAATTCCATAGGTTAGACGAGAATGGAAAAGCCCGAAGTAAGCGGATTTTAGAGCAGTGTGAGGTAAAAGGAATCGAGGTTACGCAGTAAAAAGATAACTTTAGAAAGTTTCCCAGAGATATACCTCTCATGTACATCCCAGTTTAGCCTACTATCTAATTGAACACCCAAAAACATAGTTGAATTAGTCTCAACGCCGAGTTTGGTAGAGAAGGTAACACCTACTGTTTTATCTGCATTTAATGATAATTTATTGACAACAAACCATTTAGCTACTATCTCTTTACAATCAATACTAAAATGATGGGCTGTTAATACATCATTACAGGTACAGAGATAAGAAGTATCATCTGCTTACAGTACTGTTTTCGCATCGATTTGTAGCGGCAGATCATTTATATATAAAATAAACAGTAGGGGACCTAGGATGGAACCCTGAGGAACCCCTGCTGAGATGTCGCATTCACCGGACCAATCACCATCAACCTTAACACGATGCTGTCGATCAGTCATGTAGGAGTTCAACAGACGACAGCTAGAAGGATCAAAGTTGTAGCAATATAGTTTCCTCAGTAAAACGTCATGGGAGACACAGTCGAATGCTTTACTGAGGTCCAGAGAGGATGCAACCGTGTCCATTTCGCAGTTAAAACCTTTCTGAACCCCATCCACGAGTGCAGTAATGGCATCAACTGTAGAACGCCCGTTCCTAAAACCATACTGGCTATCATGCAAGATGTGAGCATCATCTAAGTAAGTAACCATTTGCTTAAGAATAATTTTTTCAAACACCTTCGAAAGTATAGGTAGTATGGAAATGGGCCTATAGTTATTAACTTTTGATTTAGATCCTTTTTTATGTATGGGAATAATGAACCCGTCTTTTAAACACAGGAAATATACAATGGTGTATACATGAGTTTATTAACTTGGTGAGAGGTGAAATAATAATGTTTATGATACAAATTAGTAGATCTTTGTTTAAGCCGTATATGTCCCGAGATTTAGAGTTATTTAAACCTATAATTGCGCCTCTGACCTCGACCGAACTAACCTGCCTAAATTTAAAATAAAAAATTAAATGGTGAACTATTACATAAAGTAACAATAGGATCAATATTTGATATCGGTAGCTGATCCACTAGATGTTTAACCGCAGTACTAATAAAGTGAATATTAAAATCATCTGCTGATATATTACTATCTAAATTGGAATTACAGTAGGTATGGGGGCACCTTGGACGACCTTGAATGACCCCCAGGCCAATCGTGGTCATCCAAAATTGTTAATTCAGAACAATATTGAAATATTAAAATGTCTTAGTTTTAAAACGTATTATGTATACTATTTACATTGTTGTATGTTAACCTATAAAGGGAAATTACTTCAACAAAAACTAATGGAAAATTGTCCAACTTCAATTGTTTTAAGAGGACTCTTAGAAATGGTTGAGTTTTATAGTCGTGAAATAAATAAGGACGTTGTATTAATATCATTGTATAATGTAAATAAAACAAAACAATTGTAAATATAAATTTTATATATTTTAATACATTGTAATACATTTATAATTTATACAAATAAAACAATTCTTAACTATAACATATATATTTTATTTTAACAAACCATTAACAAATTAATCATTTGGTATATTACAATTCCCCCACGCTAATGTTGTTATTTTATCAGGTAGTATATATCTTTTCGTGTCATTAAATGATATTGCAATTTTTCTAGTTTTCTCCGTGTAAATCGTATGAAGACGTGATCGAAATGTATTTTGTTCCTTTTCAATCAGCAATTTATTTTGAAAAAGTACATCGGTATAATCATTTTTTTGTTATTTCTTGTGCTACTACAGATTTTTTTATTCCTTTACATTTTTTGGTAAGACCATCTTTTGTTAAGTGACAATATAATATGGATCTTAATCCTACAAATTCATACAGTATTTTACCACCATATTCATCTTTCATTTTACCAGGTACAGCTTTATTACATCTATGTATATTAAAAATATTATTATCAGCATAATTAGTTGTATCGAAATAAGTTATATTTTTTTTTATTTCTTCATATAAATTATAATTTTTCAAAAGAAATGTCAAGCTATCAGTATCTATATAACATAAAGTAATGTCTTTACCATAATTATGAACAAGAAAATTGTAATTGTAATAATCATACAATAACCATTTAGATAATTCTAATACCGTAAAACCAATATAGATAGGTTTATTATAAAATATTTCCAATTTTTTCATTTGTATTGCACAGAAATCCTTGTTAAATACTGAAACACTATGAAAGTTTGGCTTTGCAATCAAAGCTTTAGCATCTATTTTTTTACCTATATTTTCCCAATGACTTTTTAATTTAACAAAAACTCGCTTGTCTACAGACTCCATTGTTTTACCAAAGACGGCGTTATTCATTAGTTTGTTAAAATCTTTTTCAAATGCAGTTTCCGATAATTGCCGCAACTTTGTTTTGTGTTCAATATAAGGTTTTAACCAACAACTCTGTTTAAAACTTAGAATTTTATGAATTTGTTTAATTACTAATCCATTCTCAACACATTGTATTAAATTTTTATAATGAATAACATAATATGTTTTACAATCTAAATCCAATATTAATTTTTTGACTTTACAATTTTTAGTTGCTTTATTATCTGAACAAAAAGGTAATTTATCATGAAGGTTATGTAATTCTTTAGGATATTCTAAATCAACTTCATATATATAGCCGATCTCACTTTCAACTGATAACGTTTGTAAGTCTAATTTAATTATTTCATCGGTGTTTAACCACCTAAAATTTGATTCTGGTATTAATTGAGACATTGCCCATCCATATAAATTATTAAAATCCCAATAACCTAAATATGATATATCTTCATTAGGATTAAATTGTTCACCCATGTAGGGATTGTTCGCTTTTGCGTATCGATGTGAACACTGTGATATTCCTCCTCTTATCGATCGTCGTATAAAGTGCAACATATCTATATCAGTAAATAATTCTAATTCCACCTTAGTAAATGTTAGCATAGCATTCCATGTTAAACCTGGAGATGTATAAAAGTGACAAGGATCTAAATCGTAAGTTGTTATACATACTTTTCGAAATTCAAAAACATCGGTTAATAGTAGAACGTCAGTTTTCAAATATAAATCGGAATATTCACCAAGTGTTTTACATTGAAAAGTATTCCAAATAGTTTGTGCTCTTAAATATTCCTCTCGAGAAATATGACACTTATTAAAGTCATCATAAAATTTGTCATATACAGGTAATTCAGTGTGTAGTAGTATATTGTAATTTGTTACATAATTATATGGAAAGACACCTTTTTTAACTAGTAATTCTACATGTGGATTTTGAGGAAAATGTTTGTAAGTTTCTATAAATTCATCCTTACTTAACGTTTTAGAGAGTTGTAAGGCCGTTCGGTGTTTAAATGCGTTTATTTACAAAAGAATAATATGTACAGAAGTATGAATAATCAAGAAGTGGCTGAACGGTGATGGTAGCGGGACCTGGGTCGCTCAGGACTGGCGTCGTCCGGCTCGTTGGCGCGGTGCAGGCTAGTGCGTCAGGGTGCGGTGGCTGGCTCGATGCGGAGGGCGATCGGGTCTCGCTGTGGCGGGTGCTTCGGGCTTGATGGTGCGACTTGTGCTGTGCAGCATGGAGCGAAGCTCTTAGTTTTCGAAGGGCGACTAGACCGAGTAAACGTGTGCTAGCGCGTCGTAGTGGTAGAGCTATTAGGCCGAGAAGACGAGCGCTAATAGACTGCCTTAGATTTTTTTTTCGGGAGAGAGGAGGCAAATGCATTATGCATACCTTCTGTTATCCCACCTACGTATGGGAAGGATAACAGTAGGTTATGTCCGACTCTCACGGACTAAAAACCCCCTCTTATAGATCAAATTCGAAATGGAATTTTTACTACTTTGTAGTGATGTTGGTGTGTTTGGTGACTTTGGATAAGTGACTGTTATTGTTACTCAAAATGAGTAGCATTTATTGGTGGCGAGTGGGTGGGGTATACTTTTTAAAAAAGGGTCCGAATCATTACTGAAACATTTTTAAAAAATTAATTGGTAACGTCCAGTTGTAGTGGCCGTTTTTTCCTAGTTCTGAAGTTTTCAGGAACTTCGAGGGTATCTTTTAAAAGGGAGACGTCGAATTTAGAGGAATGTGCAATTGCCAATTGACGGATAAAATCCTGTAATTTCGGTACTTTCGTTTCGTTTCGGATTTGGTCGTTACTGACGAACCACGGAGCGCCTACGATCCTGCGGATCATGCGGCTCTGCGTGGCTTCCAGTCTGTTCATCTGCGTTTTCGAGATGTGTATCCATGACGGACAACCATAGGTCATTTTTGACCTAATCATTGCCTTGTAAATGTGAATTTTACTGGCGAGGAAAAGGGTGCTTTTTGTTAAAAGCAATGATTTTAGAGTCCCGAAGGCGGAATTAGCTTTAGTGATCGCAGATTGAACATGTTTTGCCCAGTTAAGGTGGTTATCCATTTGTAAACCAAGATATTTCACTTGTTTTACCCATGGAATTGGTGTGCCTCCAAAGGTGAGGTTTTCTTGTGGGGATCTATTAGATGGGGTGAAGTAAATTGCTTGGCTTTTTTCAGCATTTATAGCAATACACCAGTCGTTTGTCCACTCTTCCAGTTGGTTAAGTGCGGTCTGGAGTTTCGGAATCATAAAGGGCAGATGTTTGCCTCGATATAGATAAGCAGTATCATCTGCATATTGGGCCGTAATTACATTGTTTAATGTTGGCAGGTCATAAACATATATATTGAAAAGGAGCGGGGAAAGTACGGACCCCTGTGGGACGACAGCAGTCATTTTGCGTGGCGGAGATGTGGCGTTTTCGAAACGAACCGAAAAGGTGCGGTCTTGTATGAATTCCCTGATCAGATGGATTAGATTTGTGGGGTAATTAAGCGACATGAGTTTATATAACAAGCCTTCGTGCCACACTCGATCGAATGCTTTCGCAACATCGAGGAAGATGGCTAACGTGCTCTGCTTTCTGTTAAAGCCTTCGATTATGTAATCGCTGGTTCTAACAAGTTGGTGGTTGCATGAGAGGCCTTTTATGAAGCCGTGTTGCGTTTTTGGGATGACCATGTGATCATTCGACCATTCACTGAGGCGGACATGGATAATTTTTTCGAATAGTTTTCCCAGTGTGCACAGAAGGGAAATAGGCCGGTGATTTTGTGGAAATTTCATGTCTTTTCCAGGCTTTGGGATTAAAATCACTATTGCGTGTTTCCACGCTTTTGGAAAATAGCCTATCCTTAGGCATGCATTGAACAAGGTAGTTAGGAAAACTATTCCTTTGTTGGGGAGGTTTTTTAAGCATGTGTAGCTTATACTATCGTGGCCTGGCGCCTTTTTACTTGGCGCATATTTGATAATTTTGCGGATCTCTGCAGGAGATGTTGGTTTCGGAGTATGGGTTGGGGTTCGCTCAAGGCGATCCAATGCTTCCTCAACTTCGTCGAGTAATTCGTCACATGTTGTGAGCGGATTCGGGGAGAACTGTGACTCTAGGCTTTCCGCGAAGGATTCGGCCTTGTCCTCCGGAAGGAAGGCAAGTCCGTTTCCTCCGTGAATAACCGGAGTGGTCGTTCGATGTCTGGCTGTGAATCTCTTAGTGAGTTTCCACATTTGAGGTTTGTGCAGTGATGCATCCTCTATTACTCGATTCCAGTTGGAATTTGAAAATGCCTTGATTTCTTTCTGAATTTCTGCTTGGAGTTTATTGAGGTTTGTTTTCATTTGCGGGCAACGGGTGTGTTGCCATTGTCTGCGGATGCGGTTTTTCTCTCGAATTTTACCGAGGATGTTATTTGGAAGTGGGCGGCTGTTTTTCGGGACAGGTTTGATTTTCGAAACCGTCTCGACCGCATCCGTGATTGAATTTGTAAGGAAAGTAATGGCCTCATCTATCTCCTCCTTATTCCTTATTTTCGGAATAGCAGTGAGTTTTTCGAGCATTTTTTGGTTGAACTGCTGCCAGTTAACCGTGGTTATAGTTTTCTCCACTTTGGATATAGTGACATGAATATCCAGAAACACAGGATTGTGATCGGAGTGGAGTTCGGAAATTGACCATGACATCGAGATGTCATGGTCGCACTCGATTCGGTTTATCAGAAAGAAATCGAGAATATCGGGCCTGTAGCCTGCATGGCTATAGAAAGTTGGGGAGGGTTGGCTTACGGCTTTGATGTCGTAAGGGTGTTGAGTTGAGGATTGTGATCGGAGTGGAGTTCGGAAATTGACCATGACATCGAGATGTCATGGTCGCACTCGATTCGGTTTATCAGAATGAAATCGAGAATATCGGGCCTGTAGCCTGCATGGCTATAGAAAGTTGGGGAGGGTTGGCTTACGGCTTTGATGTCGTAAGGGTGTTGAGTTATAAAGTTAAATAACTCGCGGCCTCGCCGGTTTGTGAGCCGACTTTGCCAGCTAGGATGCTTGGCATTAAAGTCGCTGCCTATAATTGTGGGAACATCTTCGGAGAAGATGTTTTTGTAGTCGTTTTCAGTGAATGGTCTTGAAGGTGAGTGATATAAACTCATAATTTTGATTTTTTCTCCGTTTATACGGGCTAAAATAGAGGTATGTTCTAGGTGCTCTGATTGGGGATTTGGAAGAACAGTGTGTTCTATGCCATTTTGAATATAAATGGCTGTGCCGCCGCCTTTTTCAATGGGGCGGCTATTAAGATATAGTCGGTACCCGTTAATAAACAGGCCACGACGGTTTTTGGCGTGTGATTCGTTCACTAGCATGATGTGAACGTTGTGGCGATGCATAAATTCCTCTAATTGAGACGTTTGGGATGGAAGCCCGTTGGCATTCCAGGTGCATATTCTGCACATCTGATCGGTGGCAATTTGTAAATTTTGTGCAGCCATTTTAAAGCGGTGAGGCGTTTAAGTGGCGCATTAGGGGGGCGAGACGCTCAAGGCGTTCTACCCTTCTGATGAATTCCTCATCGAACATCATATCGTAATATGACATTTGGGCCTGTTGTTGGGCCGGTTTGGGAGCCGGTTTTAGAGCCGGTTTTGGGGCCGGTTTGGGAGCCGGTTTTAGAGCCGGTTTTGGGGCCGGTTTGGGAGCCGGTTTGGGGGCCGGTTTTGGTTGAGCTACATTTGCGTAGCTCGATTTTTGGTATTGCGAACAACCTCGATAGTTCGCGGTGTGGGCGCTGCCGCAATTACAGCATTTTGGTGGAGGATCGTTTTCGGGATCGGAACGGGTGCAATCGCCTGTTTGGTGATCGCCTGCGCATTTGACACAACGTGGTGCAATGTTGCATCTATGCGCGCTGTGGCCAAAATGTTGGCATTTGTGGCATTGGATTACCTGTTTAGAAGGCTTTTGCTTCTCAACAGTGACAGGAACGAAACTAATTGTTTCTAAGTTATAAATCCGTTTCCCCTCGGGAGTGTTCTCTAGGTGAACAGCCACCAGGGGGAATTTTCGGTGCCTGTTGCCCATGCGGCGAACAGAGAGGACTGGGAAATTCTCGGTTTTGAGTTGCCTAAGGATGGATTCATCAGTCACATGCGTGCCAATTCCGCGGATAACTACTTTCAACTCTTTCTCCTCGTTAAGAGTGTAAGTATAGAGTTGAGCATTTATGCTCCGAAGGAATTTGATAACTACTCGGTAGTTATCAGCGGATTGCACGCAAAATCTAACCGAGTTGGATAGATTTTTGGCCTTGAGGACGGAAATTCTCAGGTGCTTATAGAGGTGGGCGGAAATATCGTCCCATTTGTGGAGATCGAGGATATGGATGGGCGGAGGATTGCTAGAGAAATTCTCTAGCCCCTCGATTTCGTCGATCTTATCGATCGGAATGGGTTGTTTTTTGTTTACCACGGTGGTGTGGTAAACAATAGCCGGAGTTGGTGGCGCAGGCTCAGCTTTCGCCGGAGCCTTTGCTTTTGCTGGTTTAACAGCGATGGGTGGTGTTGGGGAGCTGGGTTTGCGGCGGTCGTGAGACGTTAGCCTCGCCGGAGCCATCGAGGTTGAAGGCATCGCCTTTTTCCGGTGGTTCCGATCGATGTAGACTTGGAAGCCTTCATCGTTGGAACCATCCGGAGTGGCGGTGGAAATCGGCTTGGAGGCCGAAGTGGTTTTGGCTTTCTTAGCCGGTGGGGAGGGGCTGGCTCGCCGAGCAGTAGCTTCGGCGGCCGGTTGCTGGGGTGGCGCTAGCGGAGCTAGTTCCGGGGCAAGTGTCATTTCTGACAAATTTTCGTCGTCGGAGGAGGATGCGTCGCAGATTGAGGGCGTGCGCGGCGGCTCGGGCGTGTGGGACCCGCTTAGAGCAGGCGAGAAGGCTGGGGACATAATGTCCACGATTTCCTCGCTGTAATCAGCGGGACGAGGGTTGCGGAAAAAGTTATTCAGGTGCTGCTGAAGCTTCTGATTTGCATCAGAAGTAAGACGGAGTTGCTCGGTTAAGGCGGCGAGTTGCGCGTCCTTGGAGCGGGATTGTTCGGAGAGGGTGGCAAGGGTGGTGGTAAGGGAGACGATTTGGTCTTGCAATTCGCAAAGACGAAAGTCTATGTTGGGGAGCATTTGGGGTTGCTTACGCCGGGATCTCTCCTCGGAGGGGTAGACATGGTCGAAGTGGGCTTCGGGGTCTTGGGACCGCTTTCCACGCCTGGACTTACCCATGGCGTAGAAGACGGGTGTTAGGTAGGCACCGGGTTCAAAATCCCCCGGGCCTGCTTATCGTGAAGCGGTATCAAGAGTAGAAATGCTGAGTGCAACACTCTAAAACTTGACTGCCTCCCGACAATCTCCGAGCGTTCCTCGCGGAAATCAAGGCAGATTCTCGGTTAGCGTGCTATAATAAGCGTGCTAATTTCTTAGAACCTAAACAGGTCCCCCTGCAAAGGTCGTAAGAAATTTTCTCGTTCGCGCCTTCCGGTGTCAGGGCAGTATAAAATACGCGCTAATCACGGAGACGTTCTCCACACTGAAAGGGAAAAAGATTACAGCTGGGCGGATGGCGCCTTTTCCGTGTTTGACAAATACGAGCTAAGAAGCTCGGTCAAACCCGGTAAAGGGTGTTGGGTGAATAGAGTAGAGTGGTGAATTCTCTCCAAACACCAGGTCCGGCGGCTCCTTTTCCGCGCTGGCAAAAACGAGCTAAAAAGCTCGGCCAGACAACGGTAAAAGGGTGTTGGATGTTCTGAAAAGAGAATTATTATTCTAAAAAGAACAATAATTTTCCTCAGAGCACCTTTAACTGTAAAGTAGCTGAATAGCTTAAGAATAATTAATAACAGTGAGAGCAGCTCAAAAGCGACGGAGAGGGCTTCAGAGTGGAGAGACGAACAACCTGACTGCTCGCCGTCTCAAGTCTGAATTACTGCCTTAGATGCAGGGTGTAGATGGTTAAATAGGTGTTTGGCCGGAGCGGAGGATGGTGGGAGTAGGGTGGAATGGAGACAGTGGTAGAAGGGATGCGGTGGTCGGTACGCGGCGGCCTGGCTACCTGCGAAGGGTCGCGCGCTCTTCGAGCGGAGCGTGAATGTTACAGAGTGTATTTAAACTAGCTGACATAAATCTGAAAGAATCTAGAAATCGAATTTTAATTTTTTCTTGTTTACCATTCACTATAATTGTTTTTGTAATTGAAATATATTTTTCTTTTGTTAATGGAATAATTTCAATAGGTTCTTCATCGCAAGCCAATTCTTGTATAAATAAATGAGAATCATAATTTGACAAGTTGTGAAAAAATACAGGAATAAAATCAGGTACTTTAAAATTTAAATTACAAGAGTTATGTGTAATACCTCGGAAATCTCCAGTTAAATGATCATGATCTAAACATTTTTTATCATAATCATAAATTTCGAAATTGCAAATGTGACATTTGCTTTCGTTTTTAATTTCATTCAATTGTTCCACGGATAAAGGTTTCATTGGTATAATAATTTTCAAATGGTTGTTATATATATATTTTACATCATTAATTAATTTTTGAACAAATACTTTGGAGCAATCTAAACCACGATATGTCTCAAATTTTGAAAAGTTATCATTAAAGCAGCATTTTATGTAATATGCAAAACTGTATGAAACATGTTTAAATGTTTTATTTTTTATTATTATTATCATATAAAGAGGAACTTTCTTGAACAGATTCTAACAAAGTTTCAAAATCAGCGTAAATAACAAAAGGTACCTTTAATTTTCCTTTAAAATTAGTAAATTTTATTATATTTTCAAATTTAATGTTATTATTATATTTATCGTTTATAATTTCATTTGTAGGCATTTTGGTTTTTATAAAATTACAATCGTTTTTATTATGAAGACTCAATTTAGTGTTAGAAGAAAAAGGGACTAAACATCCATCACAAAAATATTTTGCATGTCCATTTTTTGATAATTCAGAACTAAGTAATCGAGACATGCTTTTAATTAAACAATAATGTTGAACTTCACTTAACTCATCTTGAATTATTAAAAAGTTGACATGTGTATCACATTTCTTTTTAGTAAAATACAATGGACCAACAACCTCATATTTTTCTGACAAGCCATATACATTTACACCTATATTGTTTTGCTTTTCAAATTTTGATATGTCTCTCAATTTTACAGGAAATTTAATTTGATTAAAATTTAATACATTTGTATAATTTTGAGGATAACTGCTTACTTCATTAACTTTGCCAGTTGGTTTATAAATTGCAACTAAAATGCTCCAAGCAAAACATGCATTATCGTTATTCTTTGTATTAATGCAAGCTTTTTTTATTTTTAATTTTTAATGGTAAATCTAAATAGCTTGATGGCTGAACTGGACAAAATTTGTTAATATTAATTTCAAGATATAAATTCTTTTCGTAAGCCCACCCTGAACCATGATCGGAAAATTCTTCAGATTTTTTTAAAATTTTACTACACATAATAGAATATACATTATTAAAACTTTCCTTGTCTGTAACAACATGGTGTTTAGTGTTAAATGATTTGATTGTGTACACTAAATTATTATCTTCATATTTACAAAATCGTGCAAACCGTTCAATATTAAATTTTAAACATATGTGAATTTGTAACAACTTAATTATTAAATTTTCTACCTTACTTTTGAGTTCTCTAAGAGCTGTTGGAATATCCAAATCTGATGAAATTTCAATTCTATAATTAGATATAGCATTTTTGAAGCAGGTATTAATTTTACTAATGCTTCCATCTTCATCCTCCACATACTCGAGACATTTGTTTTTATGATTTTCCGAATTAAGGTGTCCTCTATATAGTTTCACATCAACAGGAATTTTGCATATTTCACACAGATTTGTTTTTAGGGCTGGCTCTAAAAATTAATGTAATCATTATTATAAATAAATCTATAATTATAAAACTTACCACTTGTATCATGCGAATCATTAGCTTTCTTCATATCCTCTTTTACTGTAAGTTGACAGGGGGGTAGTATTGTATTACACTGTTGATAGTCCTTATGTTTTAGTCGTATATGTCTTCGTAAATTTGATTTCTGAACTGATGTGTTGCATATATGACAGATTGCATTTATATACTCCTGAGATGCCAATTTATTTTTTTTACAATAGTTTAAATGTCTTTTTAAATTCCAAGCGTTTGAAAATGATTTGTTGCAAAACTTACAATTATTTAATGGCTAAAATAAATAGAAAAACTCTAGAAATACTAATCTATTGAGAATATAAAACTTATGCCTAAAAGCTTATATATTAATTAGTCATTTAAAAAATCAATTTCATGAGTCCATTTTCCTGCGCTGTACTCTTTTCGTTCTTTTATTAAAAAATATTTTTCTTTTTCAATTAAATTAATTTCCGTTAATTGTGCAGATGTTAAGACATTAAATCTATCCGGTAGAAAAACGGCTTTATTTTCTTTTAGTTTTAATATTAATTTTTCGCCATATCTGGTTGGAATTTTTTTCAATTTTTATGAATTAAATTTTTTTGTTTAATTGTAGGTCTATCATTTTAACAAACTCAGGTTTGCATTTAATTACTTGCAAATGCTCCTGAAATAATAACAGAAATGGAAAACTGAAGAAACAAGTAAGAATAATTATTTTACTTACCATTTTTTTTTTAAACTATTATTAAATTTTGAAAAGTAAAATTGACAAACACTTTACTATGAAGATTCCAAAAGTGTATCTCTTTATATAGCAACTTTGCATCCCTCCTACCACGCAAATGCGTAATATTTTAGTTCTTAGAGATAATTAATCTATTGAAAGGTAGTTGAACCAACTTATTTATAAGATGTGTCAGTAACCCGGTTTAATAAAATGCACACATTGCAGTGCCGTCAATATAACAAGTTTACATACTCAACAAATTTTTGCATTACATGCTAAGCGAGCACCTGTTTTCCCTCTCACTCTGATACTGACGATATATATATACCCTCAGCGAGTCGTTTATAATCATTATTAACCGAAAAAATGTGTAAATATTGTGCACAAATGAGCGAGTACGATGTACTTTAGGATTTGGTAAGTTTTTTTTTAAATCTTTAATATTTTATTGTTATTATTTAAATAATATATGCTAAACAAGTCATTGTTAAGATTTATTATTGTTTATCAATAAATAAGTCATTTAGTAATTAACAAATGCCAGAGATGGGATTATTAATGATTTTAAGATGAATTGTTTTTAGGATAGTGCATAATATAAATATTGTTCTGAAGTTTGTCTTAATGTTATTGTTTGAATACAATAATCTTCAAATGTTATTATTATTATTATTATGATTGTATTTGTTAAATAATTTAAAACAATTATTAATTTGTATAAATTGTTGCTGGTTCTGAAACGACATTTTTTATGGATAAATCTATCTGAATCACTGAACGACTTTTTTATTGATCAACAATAATATGTTATAAGTTTTTTACATGTTTCATATATTATTAATAATTTAATTTGTCTAATTTAGGACACAGCGGTGATAGGCCCATGTGTCCACAACAACACCTTTAAGCCGCCAGGGGACCGCCTTATTTTCGGAACCCAACTCCCAGGGGATTTATTCCTCTGGGTGTTTAGACGGGGGCAGAAAATATACGCCTCCGTGGAAAGAGATGCCGGGATGGAGTAGAGGTAAGTTTAAATCATTTGTATTTGAATTACAATTAATTATTTTATTTTTGTTTGTTCCAGGACCCGTACATTTTTATTTTTAATTTTTTTTTTTCATATTAATATATAGTCATTTAGATATGTAATATTAGGTAATAAAAAATTATTAATTATACTACTTTACAGCGTTCTGCTTATCATACACTTTTTTTTTCATTCTGGTTGGATGGAAATAATTGTGTATGTGCACACACCTTCAACATTTTTTCCTTCCACAAATTTTTATCCCATAAAATAATTCTTTAATTAAAACTACTAAAATATAATTATAAAATGTTGAATACACGATAATTTTCTATTAAAGCCTTTAATTATACAAACTGGTCTGATTTATGGATTGGTCTGAAGAATAATAATTTTAGACAGGTCTGAAACGTATATAGCGAATTTTTAAATTAATTCGATTACAAATAATAAAAATAAAATTATCTTGTATGCAACAAAAAGCCTTTATAATTATAAAAGTAATTACATCGTTTATAGACAGGGCTGATTAAGTGTTTTCTTATACAGAGCAATTTATTTTAGACAGGTCTGATATAAATGAACACACACACGCACATCTCTCTTCCACAACAGGATCAATTATTTCTCCTTCTGAACTGACCGAAACAACTTTAATGTACACATTCCTTTGCATCCTTCTTGCACACCTTTAATGGAAAAAGGATGAATGCATACACATATGTGCACACTTCTTCCTTAACACGATCAATTATTTTTTCTTATCAACTGACTGAAACAACTTTAAGATATACATTCCTTTGCATCCTTCTTGCACACCTTTAATAAGAAAATGATAAATATATACACACATGTGCACACTTCTTCCATAACATGATCAATTCCTAATCAACTGGCTGAAACAACTTTAAGATGCACATTCTTTTCCATCCTTCTAGCACACCTTTAATAAGAAAAGGATGAATGCATACACATATGTGCACACTTCTTCCATAACATGATCAATTCTTTTTCCTTATCAACTGGCTGAAACAACTTTAAGATGTACATTCTTTTTCATCCTTCTTGCACACCTTTAATAAGAAAAGGATAAACGTACACACGTATGTGCACACTTCTTCCACAACTTTTTTTTCTTCTCATGACACCCACAAAATGGCTTCCACTCATTTACCAGGTAGAAGGGGGGCACACAAAATGGAGTCTTCCCCATCTTTCATCCAATAGGAACACGCAGCCATATTTAACACACTGGAGGGGGAACCTGTCTGCTAATCAGACCGATGGGGGAGCGGCCTCGACAGCCAATCAGCGGTGACCACGCCCTGACCCCGCCCTCCTCTTCCCGACCACGCCCTCCTCGTCCTCCTCATCCCGTCAGAATCGGCCTTTTTATACTACTAATAATAGAGCAAGAGCCCGTGAACCCCAGACCTACGTTATTTTATAAAAGCTGAAAGTTTGTCAGCGGATGCTCCCAACACAGGTAAGAACGATGGAGCATTATGGAGTTTGGGTTATAGTGGCTTTGGCAGGTAAGCGGTACTAAAGGTGTGTAAAATACCGATCTAAATACGTCAAATAATAAAGTGCAATTTTTCGGTATTACCTTCAGAATATTATTAAAAATCACGTTATTCATTGCCAGACACTTAACATAGTGGCAACCCCTTGCCAGACACCCTTAATGTTCATGAAATTATAATTTTACTTACGTTATAGTATAAAAGCTGATTTTTATATATAATACTTAGCTAATAAGTAGATGATGTTTCCTCATTAGCCAGACACTTTTGATAGTTCCAACCCTTTGCCAGACAAGCTTGTAGGGTAGCTGTAGGAGAGCGCGAGACAGTATGCATATGGGTTTTGTGCGAGTGAGATGGCGAGTTAAGTCTACCGCGGCTCCTCACTGCGCAGTTGTTGTTGCAAAAAAAGACATTCCATGCTACAACTACCTTAAATTGTTAAAAAAATTAATTTATTCTGTCAATAACAGGTTTAAAAAAAAAACATAATAAAATATTCCTTAAAAATTTAATTAAAAATTGGTTAATGAAACAAGTTATTATAAAGGATAAATAGAGCATGAAAGATAATATTATTTCAATCATTATCATTATTATCACCAATGTTATCAATTTCTTCGTCACTGTTACTCCATTCGATATCGTGATCTTCTTCTTCTTCGTCAGTTTCTGTAAAAATGTAAAAAAAGTTAATGGAATTAAAAGTATTAAAAAAAAAGAAAAATAGATTGAAGTATTTATACCTGAGACAGTTTTCAGTGAATCTCTAACGAAATTTGGTAACTGATCACCTTCGAACCATTTAAAATGGTACTGATTATTTTCGAGTACCCATCCATTATTCTCAGGTTGATAAATTGTTGGAATTTGCTGATTTGCATTATTCCAAATGCTAGACACATAGTTGGCTCGCAGAAATTGTTGTAGCAGTTCGGATTTACACGGTGGCAGACTACTAGCATCAAAATTTCGTAGTTTTTTACGACTAAACGCCTCATTAATATTTAAAACCTGATAAGTATTAATGAAAAGTTGAAGTCGTGCTGCATCAACATCTATTATCGAACTGACATTATAAACCTCACATATAAACTGTTGAATAATATCAAAACATTTTTGTCGTTCAATTTCATTTTCGAATAATTTGTTTTTACCTAATTTAATGAAAGCTTCTTGATATTCTTCCGTTCTTTGTAATATTTTAAAAGGCTTCAACTTTCCTTTTCTGAAAAATGCGGGATTATAATCACACCCTGTGATTGCATGGAATCCTGGTAAGCTCTTACAAATAGATTGTCCTATTTTGACGTATATCTTCGTGAGGTCTACGTATCTCAAGTTATTCCCAGTACCTATCAGCATCCAAATAAGTGAATCATTTTGTAGATGGTGCATATGACCAAGCATAATGGCTGCAATGTCAGTGTCGACACTTCTGATCACAATATTCACTTGATTTGAAATACTGCACGCATGGTAGACTATTTTGGTATCAGCCTCTTCATGTTCTGGACATGATAACTCTTCTACAACCCTTGTTACTATCTTATTAGAAGCATCAACAACAAAAGAATGGCACTGTTTAGAATTGATGTGAATAGTTTTGTTTCTAATGAAGGGTATTATTTCATCACTGACCCAATGCAAAATGAAAAAAATTACCAGAGCTTGTTTAAAATTTGAATTTTTTAATTCTTTTGTAAAATCACTCGGACGTGTTTGATCAGGTCCAGTTATGGTGTAGCTCAATTGTGCTGATTCGAAACGCTGAGAATGTTCATAATCTTTGATCGATGGAGTCAGATATTGATCAAAAATAACGTCAATTCTTGGTGCTTGAAATTTGGTGACCATTTGTAACATTTTCTTAGAAATGTCCCCAAACTTATTTGGAACATTTTTCATTGTGTGTAATAAAAAAAAACCATCAATTATTACGACATCTATAGTAGTTGGTGGCTGATGCTGGACCTCCTTTTCCAAACACTTCATTAGGGCAGATTTATCCGTCTTACAAATAGTACCATTTAAATGGCACATGGATAAAGGCACATCGCTAATTGGGTATGACAACATTTTTGAGATATCCACATTATAGTCCATCGAGATCCCTAGCATACGGCCAAACAAATCTCGTTGAATTTTTACCTCTTCAATTGTACCACCGATTTGAATTTTCTTCTTTTTTTCCAAATCTTTTAAAAAATTATTAAGAGCTGTTTTTTTAATAGATTTTTCAAATCGACTAATGTCCGTGTGACATTCAGAAATAAACGTATTCCGAAGACAATCACCATTCTTTTCAATATTGAGAAGAAATGACTCTACCAGTTCCGAAGCAGCTTTACCAGATGAAATGTTTATTAAATGATCTTTTGATTCTTCTGAGCTGAATGGATTAATAAATTGTTCAAATGTTTCAATAAATTTCTTTAGTTGTTTTATATTTTTCTGAATATTGTGTTCATTCAAGTCCGAAGAAACATCTTGGTGAGTTTGTAGCCCCAATTCTTGGTAAACGTAACTAATAACTGTAGATCTTACATCATGGTTTCGAGCCCACCGTTGACGGGCTGAAATTGAATTTGTAAAGTGTATAACTCCTGTAAGTCTTCGTGTAGCATCTGCATTGATAGTCTGCTCTAAAACCAGATCAATGGGTTGTCTTGAAAATTGCTTAGTTGTCCTTTTAATACCGAAGTAACCGCATTGAAACCCTTCAAATAAATCAGGATGGGTTTCTGCTACATTCATCAAATTATCAGTATATTTCACTGTCCATCGAGCATAGTTCTGCTGATTACAGATAAAAAATAAATTTGTCATTTTAGGTAAAACTAACTTAAAAAGTTCGAAGTCTCCAACACGTATGCTTCGTGATAGTTGTAGGTAATGATTAATCAGATTAATATAAATTGCATAAAATTGTTGAGTCTTTCCATACTCACCATTGAGACTTCGTTGTTTATAAATACAGTAATTATTCATCAATTCTTTTAGCTCTTCATGTTCTATATTGAATGATGATATTTTACAGTTTTGTAGTCTGTAAAGTTCTTCAATCATATCATCTGTTACTGACGTATTACTCATTTTAAGAAAGGATTTCAATTGTAATATTTCCAATCCTAATGCCACCAAAGGATGCAGTCTTTTGCAGCGATTGAAATGCTTGCCGTCAAGATATCCATTTACTGATCCATTCGCCAATAAGCCACTTTCCACCATTACATTTGTTAATCCACAGTCACAAATCACCTTACCAACTGCCTTGAAATAAGCCATCATAATGTGAAAAGGTCCTAAATGTATAAATAAATTATCATAAGTAGGTTTTTCCGTTGCTTGTATTTGGAGAGCGACTTTGGCTATAGCCAAGTCATATGTTATTTGAATGGATGGTTGATTTAACTCTTCAGCAATTTTCTTACTTTGTTGCATGGTTTCTAAAACCACAGAATAACTTGTTGGTGAGGCATTTATCGGAGTCAAATAAGATATGTGTTGTTGCAGAGTGTCAATATCATGAATCCTACAGTTAAAACCAACCCACATTGGAGTGTCAAGTAATTCTAATGCATGACTAATCATCCAAATATTATCAATTTCTGTATAGAATCGTAAATTATTGGAGTCTACATTTTCAATTTTATCGGTCGTTACTTGCAAATTACTTGTCATTTTTGTTTTTTTTGGATAAAAAAGTTCTTCTGAAGTTATTGCCTCAAAAGTTCTTCTTCTCCTCTTCCTCTTCTGTGGTGAATCGTTTCTATTAGTGGGAACCGGTACCTCTGATATTTCAGATTCTTCAGATGTATTTAATTCGATGTTCTGATAAATGATTCCGACGGTATCATGTAAAGTGTCCTTCCCACTAGTAGTTTCAACGAATCGGTCAAAATTATCATAAGCCAGTCCAGTATAAAGTGTAGGTGTTTTTTTAATTTTTTCAGGGCATAAACTTGACTTTTCAATGGAAGCATAGGTAATTTCTGTTTCAAGTTCTTCGACACTTTGATAGCTGATACAATGACCATATCTGTTGACTATATCTATAATTTTTCTGCTACTAGTTAAACTCTTCAGAGTCATACCCAGCATAATATGTTTAGACGTCTTGACTTGACCATTATGAATTCCATAAATAATATCTTGACAGTAAGACCGTACTTGACGAACACATTTTAAGCTACTTTTTCGTTTCTGTCTAGAACCACCTATGAGAGTAGAATAAAAATCATATAATTCTTGCGGTATAGAAGCTTCACCTGCAATTAAATGCTCTACTGAAAGATTTTTATATGGTAATTTTGTCTTGTCCATTGTCAAAATAGTTTTTCGTAGCATTAATGCCGCTTTTTGTAAAATATTTTCCGATTTTAAGTTGTCCAATACTGTTTCGTCAATCGTCTTCATATAATTGGGTGCTATTATTTTTTTATGTCGGATTGTAAAAAATTTAATATCTTTGGAAAACTTCTTATCAATTTTTTCTTCAAGGTGTTGTGCAGTAAAAGTAGCATCCATTTCAATGGAATTCTCTGCATAAATTCTTTCCAACGAATCAGTATATAATTCATGTAAATATTTCAATAAATGACAGCGTCCGTTGTTAATAATATCTTCTTTTATAATGCTACTAATTTCATTAAAAGCTTCTTGGTGGTACTTTCGATTATGATGCCAATCACTTTGAACAGATATTTTCGCCGACGAAGATATTTTATTATCAAACTGAACCCTACATGCAGTATGATAGTATATTTTCGGACCTGCAATACTATCCAATTTACTGAACAACTCATTATACTCTTCTTGATTTTCGATACTAGACATTATGCGAGACTGAAATTGATTTTTATCACCTTCATGGAGTGAAAGCATTTTTGATCTCACTTGTTTTTTTTTTTATTGCAAAATAAACAAACATTTGTACTCATATCAACACTGGTGTCACTTTGAAATGAATTATTTACTTCAGTGGTTGCATTAGCATTTTTACTCACTTCTTCAAGTTCAATGATGTCCACAGCTACCTGGGAAGGTTGAGGTTCTGTTGATTGAGAAGCTGAAGGTAGTTGTGATACAGTTGACTCAGCCAAATGCGATGAACCCGGTATTGAATCGTCTGTTGATGTATTAACGTCTTTAGATGCATCTTTTTCGTGCTCTGTTTCAACAGTCTTTTGAGCCTTTTTTGGTTCTGAGGTAAAATATTTTTTCATCAGCCCTGTGAATGATTTATAACATTCCCTGTGATAGCCACCGTCGGTATATTCACGTGGAAGAATGATGTCATTATATTTGAGGTTATGTTTTTTTCGTAATTTGAAAATTAATTCACATTTTTTCAATGTCTCGTCAGAAAATAATGTTATTTTATTACTACTTTTGTTGCAAATAACACAAATTGATGTATCACCCATGACTTGTTTTTTGAAACAAACTCACTTTTATTTACAAAGTCACATAAACGGGGTAGTGTGAAAAACAAACTCACTGCGCAGTAGAAATAACAACTGCGCAGTGAGGAGCCGCGGTAGACTTAAATCGCCATCTCACTCGCACAAAACCCATATGCATACTGTCTCGCGCTCTCCTACAGCTACCCTACAAGCTTGTCTGGCAAAGGGTTGGAACTATCAAAAGTGTCTGGCTAATGAGGAAACATCATCTACTTATTAGCTAAGTATTATATATAAAAATCAGCTTTTATACTATAACGTAAGTAAAATTATAATTTCATGAACATTAAGGGTGTCTGGCAAGGGGTTGCCACTATGTTAAGTGTCTGGCAATGAATAACGTGATTTTTAATAATATTCTGAAGGTAATACCGAAAAATTGCACTTTATTATTTGACGTATTTAGATCGGAATTTTACACACCTTTAGTACCGCTTACCTGCCAAAGCCACTATAACCCAAACTCCATAATGCTCCATCGTTCTTACCTGTGTTGGGAGCATCCGCTGACAAACTTTCAGCTTTTATAAAATAACGTAGGTCTGGGGTTCACGGGCTCTTAGACTATAAGAAAAGTGTAACCTAAATTAAAGGAAGAGATAATTTGAGTGGGTGTGTAAGGCATCATTGGAAAGAGATTTTCTCAAGGAATCCAAATGTGTAAACAGAAGAAAAGGCCATTTGTCTTACAAGACATAAACAAGTCCAGGGGTTTTAATGGTTAGAGCAATACGGTATATAGAGGGTAGTCTTATAATTTATGTACGTCAATGACCAATAGCTAAAGAATGGTACATTTTAAGAAATGTGTCCATCCGAAGCTAAGAACTATTGTGAATTATAATTTTAACAGCAACTCACCAGATATCGACAATTACCAATAGCCGAAGAATGGTAAATTTTAAGAAATGTGTCCATTCGAGGCAAAACTCCATTTCTTGACACAATTTGAGGAGCTTTGCACGTGTTAACAACACAACACTAATCACAACTGATTGAGAATAAGAAATGTACACCTTATTGTACAGTTATGCGAAAGCAAATTAGCGCATGCGCAGTTGTGTCATTATTTATTTAAATTTTACATCAACGGATTGTCCAAAATTTTCCTTCATTACATTACATATTCACCAATTAAAAATTAATCATCAATTATCCCCAAGTACGCAAGAGTTTCCTTATTATATGCAATAAATAATAATTAAATTGAACAAAATAGGGGTTATGTGATATCATTTTTAAGGTAATTTAGTAAGTGGACCGAATATGAAATTAGAAAAAATCTATGTAGTCCCCAACAGAGAATAATGTTAAATAATTTGCGGTTTGTCTTTGATAAGGAGCCTAGTGTGATTGTAGCGTGTGCCGGGAGATAAGAAAGGTGCGAGCAGGTAATATTCAATAAAATATTCGAGAACTCTAATACAATAGGCAAATTAAATTCCTTCGCAAGGTGTGAGCTCAAAAGTATACCGTTAAAGGAAGTGTAAATAATAAAAATTATATGGATGTGCGCAATAAAAAAAATAACAAAAATGTACAAAGATAATACACTCACTCAAATTTTATCTAAGACTTCTATCAGGAAAGCAATACATTTGTCATTTAATCACTGCTGTGTATAATCACCACCAGGAGCCACTACCCGGTACAGAAATGTCCACCTTATTGTACAATTATGCGTAAGTAACTAGCGCATGCGTATTTATATAATCAATTAAATAGAATGACTCAATAAATCAAAATAGGGGTAGTGGTTAAATAAACGATGAGATAGGTAATTAGAAAATACTTAGAGTGGGGAATTAGATGATAAGCTTACAGGAAGTGATCAAGAATGATTAGGAGAAGGGTGTAATTCTTTGAATGACAAGTCAACATGTATCGAATATAGATAAATGCCCTTAAGAAATGATTAGGAAATATTAAATAATTAATAATTAAATTTTTAGACCTTAAGAAAAAAGCCGCCGTATGCTAGGGTTCGAACCCTGAGGTATTGGTTTATATAGCTGCCTGTAGGAACCACTGAGCTATAAAGCTGCCTGTAGGAACCACTGAGCTATAAAGCTGCCTTCTAATCAATAACATAATTTCAAATATTACATTGACATCGTGGAGTTGTTTGATAGGAAGCGGACATATGATAACACCAAAGAAATATATATCCATTCAATTAATTAAATAGGTTATGCGCGGTATCATTTTAAAGGTAATTTTATAAGTGTTCCAAATATGTAAATATAAAAATTCTAGGTAGGACTTACATGAAGTTATACACAATTTAAAATCATGTGTTTAAGAGAGGAGATAAGAAATGTACTTTGTGAAATAATTATAATTGTATTTACTAAATATATTCCTAACCTCAAATTAAAAACCCCTTTACACATAGAAATTCCTAACCCCTAACACATAGAAATTCCTAACCTCAAAACAATATAACGATGAGGGAATAAAGGAGATGTGAGCGGAAATAACGAAAAATATGTCTTTGGTGTGAGGTATCAAGGTAAGGTAATTTAGTAAGTGCCCCCGAACTTAGAAAAATTCTTGGAATAGTGCCAAAAGAATAAAGGTAAAGTGTTTACGGTCGGTGTTACTGATAAACTCCCTGTGTTGAAAAATGCGTTATCACATTCGCTTCTTCCGGTGTGTTCGATAAGAGAAATAAAATGGTTGGTGTGTTGAGTTTGTGCATATGAATAAATACGGTTTATGGGTGTTTTATAATTAGATAAATACAAAAAATATGGGATGAAAGTTAGTGCCCCTAACAGGAGTAAAATGGTATGTCTTATAATTTGCATATTGATACTTGTGCACATTCTTTCAGAGGTAGAAGATTTACTGCGAAGGTCTTATAATTTTATCTTGATGTGCGTGCTAAACATCAATTCTGTGCAGATGTAGAAGATATCAGGTGTATAACATAATATATAATCTAATTGGATAGGTGAGTTCAAACAATAAAAAGTTAAAATAATAATTAATCATTTTAGTTTCAGATGTAATCAAACAGTAGCTACATCTAGAGGATACATTGCTCTCGAGGGATACAAATTGAACTATAATCAAGGAATAATTGGAAATATGGCACAATCTTGTAATATATTGATTATAAATATAAGTAGCATTAATATAATTTATGAATAAGGCTTGTACTAATAAAATCAGAAATAAAATATTATTTCCTAAACAGTCCACGAACACATTTTTATCATGTGTATATTGAGTTGCCTATAACAAATTTAATGAATTTACATTATGAAATAATTGTAATTAATGTAATACAAATGTTTATGTTTTGATACTTACCTTTTCGCAAGACATCTTGGTTAGTATTAGTTAAAAGTTAACAACACATTATAGTTACACGACATATACAGTCTGTTTGATTTATTGTGACACAGCACATATGTCCGTTATTAATACAGATAGAAAAAAAAGTTAAAGACAATAGTTTTAGTATTTTTCATGATCTATTCAGTAGCATTGTCAGAAAAACAATTGAAAATCAAATAAATACGTGAAAGCTATTAGCTTCATTTTCTTTAATGGAACACTGTATATTTTGTTTATTTCAAATAGGTAATAACCTTAGCTTTATAATGATACCACATAAGTACCCCTTCATTATACAATTAACGCGACAATTGCAAATAAATTAAATTTATCAGTTGCCATGGATAACAATTGACATAAAACAATTTGTTAACTCTTTAATGTCAAAGTGGTGTATTAACTTCCCGTCTTGCGTGTTGTTGATTCAAATCTTTAGAGATGGGTGATAATTACTATTCTAATGATGAAAAAATGGATATGCTAAAGGTCTTCGTTAGATGCAACGATAATTCTAGATTCTAGCTAGTATCACTTATGGAAACATGTATCCAGAAAGAAGACAACCACATTATTGCACTTTTGCAAGACTTGAACAAAATTTACGGAGAAATGGGTGATTTAATAATAAATTACGAAAGAGAAGACAAGAAAGAGAAGATAATAATGAAGTATTGATATTGGCCTATTTTAGAGCACATCCACGTAATTCAATACGCGAAGCAGTGGCTGACTTAGGAATAAGTATGCATAAAATATTTTTTATTCTGAGAAAACATAAAATGAGACCATATAAAATTAAGTTAGTACAAGGTTTAAGAGATGGTGATTCTGACAGGAGGATAGTATTCTGTAATTGGCTTAGCAACAATCAACATTTATTAAATTTAATTCTTTGGAGTGATGAATCAAATTTCAACAACAACGGAATCTCCAACCGAAAAAACGACCATTACTGGGATACCGAGAATCCACGTCAAATTCGAGAATGCAGATTCCCACAAAGATTTGCAGTTAATGTGTGGCTTGGTGTGTTAGGTGATACCATAATAGGACCATTTTTTTTATCAAGGAATGTTGAATGCGGAGCGATATGACAACTTTCTTACGATAGAATTTGAAGATTATTTAAATGATATCCCCCTAGAAATGCGTCGAGATATGTGGTTCCAACAAGATGGAGCTCCTCCCCATAACCCAAGAAATGTCAAAGATATTTTGGAAAGAAAGTTTGGTTTGAAATTGATTGCAAATGGTGGCCCCATAAACTGGTCAGCAAGATCGCCAGATCTGTCTATTTTAGATTTTTTTATTTGGGGATTTTTAAAACAAAAAGTTTATGTTACTCGTCCAGAAAATCTAGACGATCTGAAAAATCGTATTCGTATGGCATGTGGCCAAATAACACCACGGATGTTGCAAAAAGCACGACGAAATTTAATGAAGAGATGTGAAGAATATATTGCAAACAACGGACGTCACTTTGAACAGACACTTTAAATAGTTATTCATGTCAACTGATAAATTTCATTTATTGGCAATTGTCGTGTTATTTCTATAATAAAGGGGTACTTATGTGGTATCATTATAAGGCTAATATTAATGCCTGTTTGAAATAAACAAAATATACAGGGTGTTCCATTAATGAAAATGAAATTAATAGCTTTCACGTGTTTATTTGATTTTCAACTGTTTTTCTGACATTACGATTGAATAGATCATAAAAAATACTAGAACTTTTGTCTTTAACTTTTTTTTCTATCTGTACTAATAACGGACATATGTGCTGTGTCACAATAAATCAAACAGACTGTATTTTTAGAACATTTATTATTAAAATTACATTTAAAAAGCAAATAAAATTACAGAATAAAAATAATACAATTATAACAAAATACAATAAAATGTTACATACATAAAATACTTAATTAAAAATGTATTTAAACAATTAAAATAAATACAAATTTTACATAAACAACTCACTCAATTCTTGGTCGCTTAAAACCGTATGGTACAGAGTTGAAATCTTTAAATTTTCTTTTTGTAGAGTTCGGCTTGTACAATTTAGTCTCTGTACGAGTAAGTACTTGATGGTCCGTTGTACGTCTAATGTTTGTAGTAATTACAGGAACCGGCTCACTTTTATTTAATATCATTTTAGTAATGTTTTCAAAATTAATTAGATTGGATGTTGTGTAATTCAATGTAATACCCTTTAATTTCGCTGTAGCACTTATACCCTTTGAACCAAACACCTCATATCCATAATTTTTGGGGCCCCCAGAAGCAAATTTTAATATGAAACTACCCTTCCCGTACTTGGGCTCTAATTCATCTGTCATATCACCTATAAAATTCCCTGTAGGCACATCGTATTCACCCTCTCGCACTATATAAATTACACTATCGGTATCATAGTATAATACACGATCTTCGAGTTTTTCTAGGTGAGAATATAATTTAAGTCGCGCCTGTGTAGTTGTGTATGCAGCAAGAGTTACATTCACTGTGGATAGGGGATCATACGCTTCTTCAATGATCTCGTAATTTACCACAACAACATTTTCATTCACTGGTAAAATACCATTTATTTCAATGGACGGATTGGCTATCATAGCAAACAGTTCCTCCGGCTGATTCACAATAGATGTTTTGGGCTGGTTTTCCCTCTGTCCTAACTTACCCCAGAATGAATTTAAAATTAGTTTAGCTAAACATCTTAGTCCAGGGTTGTCTAAAATTTCACTGAAATCTAGACGAATACCCTCTGCCTCAAAAAACTCTTCAATAAATACATCTTTTTGTTCTTGAGCAGAATAACTTCCTGGCCAACCCGATGCCTGTGTCTTATATTTGATGAATTTGTTCATCATTTCTGTGAACAAACCACCAGTCTTTGTTGTGGCGTCATACTGCATTGACTGATAATTCCAGATTTCCTGGATATCGATTATCTTGTACCCCATTTCCAGCGCTTTCTGAACCTCTTCTATTACCCATGTTCCGTGAAAAGTCCTTTCGCTCTCAGTGTGATTACAATCTTCATCCATATCTATATACTCCCCACAGGTTCGACACAATACAAACATTAATTTGTTGTTCATTTTCGTAGGGAGCACGGGGTGATATAAGTTTTGGGGAGGAAGCGCTGAACATTTAATTATTCCGCAGCTAGCACTCAAATTTAGCTTCACACACTCTTCGTGTCCAACAATAACTTCTGGGTGTCCAATAGGGAAGCGGCCGTACTTGCATGCCCATGGGTATAAGGAACAAATATCTATATATTTGATTTTTTCACCAGGAGTTGCCGCGTAATATTCTTTACAGCTTCCTGTTCTTCCTCCGTAGAATGCATCACGTGGGTTTAGAGGGGTCAAATTTACAAGATGATGATTCTCAGTAAATTGTGAAATGCAAGGATTATCTTTAATTAACTGTCGAAACTCGCATTCCCACATTTAATAACTTCATGGCCTCTTGCTCTTAACCTCTCTGTTTTTGACATGGTGGACTCATACCGTAAATTTTGGGTTTCCTGTGGATTGTCATGAAGTGGTTCGTCGCGAGCATGTTTGTAGCAGCGGGTACATCCGTGATAGTAACAACCATGGAATTCAAAGGCCTGATTTGTTTCCTCACAAAAACCGTCTACTTTTACCCCTGCCACTAAAGCTTCCCTTTGTTTAGAAGAATGGATAATATTTACTTCCCTATGGTGTTCCTCCCATACAAGCCATTGAGTAGCAATTTTTGATTGATTGTCACGACATCTGTATCCTCCTTTAGGTATTATACCAATAGTGTTTGCTTCGAGGAAATTACGGCGATACACTTTATTACACGACGATGCAATCGTACAGGCTTCGGTCAGGGGACACACATTACCCACCTTCATTAGCAATTCTCTAAATTTTAAACATACCTGGGATAAAATTTCAACATCGCTGATACAATACTCCACTAGTTCTTTCTGAAAATTAAACACATATTCCTTATGTTCCTCATGCCACTTTAAAAAATTACTTCTGCACCCATACTTTTTACATGAGAAATCGCAATCATCACATATTTTCATGTTGTCCGGGGAATAAAACTCCTTAGATGGTAGAGGTCCAACATAATTATCGTTTTCACTCTTGTTGAACAAATGGGGGAAATAACATTTCTTGAATTTATCACCAAGGCCGAAAGCCTTTGGGAGAGCGGAGAGGGCCATAGGGAAATAATTCAGACTATCAACGAATTTCACGTTATCAATCACCAGCTGAATAATTTTTGTACCGCGCATAATTAATTCAGGCTTTAATTCAGTTTTTGATAAAATGTAATTTAAAATGAATTGGTGATCATAAGCCTGTCCATTATGCGCAATGACCACAACATTCTTATACAATTTACGACGAGCCAATAAATACCACTCAATAGGGGTATGTCTTAGCCAGTTGTATTTTTCCTGCTCCATTGAGATCTGGAGTCTATCACCACACTTTTCACATTTATTGTCACTGCTGTTTATACAAAACTCACAACAGGTTTTGAAAACGCACAAGTTGGGCTCGTGCAATAAACTCCGTTCACTAATTGAGTTTCTTGTCTTGATTCAAGATCGTAAAATACAAACAAAAAGTCTTTGGTTTTAGGAGTGTTCGTATCGGGTTGCATGTAGCACAAATGGTCCTGAGGCAGGCGCTTTTGACAAATTTTACAATAGATTTAACGCACGTGTGGGGCGTCTATTACTTTTCACGGTCTTCAAGCAGTCATTACACATACGTATTTGACCGCACACGGTTCCTCTACCCAGAGAATTAGGTTTCTTATGATTTGCGTAACACACTTGATTTCTAAAGGTTCTATTACAATGAGTACATTTAATTTTCTGTTCGAATTTGCAGGCAGGTGACTGCTGACAAGCCTGACAGGTACCTCCACACCTATGTTTATTTTTTGTGTTATAAGCCACACAACACTCTTCACAATAGTAACTACAACAGAGCGCTGATGTAAGAGAGGTTATCACGTTATAGTGTCCATTGTGATACAGTAAATTAAGTTTTTTTTATCACTTTCACTAACCCCTTTGAACAATAAGTCTCTGCCTTTACTACCCTACTTATACACTACAATTTTATAGTCTTTAAGGTGATTCTGGAATTTGTCCAATTCCTCAATACCTGCACCTTCTTCTGGAATTTGGATACCTGAAGCCTCGAGCAATTCATGGGTTCTAATTGTTTGTATTTTCCCCGTATCTCTTCGCACTTTTCTATAGCCTGAATTCTTTACAACGTGAGCTATTGCAACCACCAGTGCGCGAGGGAGGCACAAATTGTCTTTATTGTTAATAGTCACTATTCCTTTGCGCATCGCACATTCTTCGCTAAAGGTGTTATATTTTGACCCCCTGCCTCGTCCTTTGGGCATACGGATAGACGTTACACCCAAACAAAACATATCAGTGTTGAGGCCTGTTGAATTTGATTGGAATATTCCGCTGATGATATCCCATACGTCTTTTGTAGTGAGTTTCGACGCATTCGTAAAATTCATGTACCCAGGACCTCTTGAGAAGTCCTTGGAACAGAAGGTAATGCCAACTTGGTCATTAGGCTGCGGGTGTTCTGTAGACCTCTTCACAATCTGCTCGATTGCGGCCTTAACCCAACCAATAGGCTCCGTGTTTTCGGGTATTGGTTTGATATTGAACTCGATCGTTCGTCCCTGCATCTTCAAACGCCTGTTTTTCTTACTAAAATCTTTTGCAATTGTAAATTTCTCCATTTTAACTGAAACAATTGAGAAATACCTATAAAATCTTTAAGACACGGCTGATCAATTCAGCGGTAAGTCAACAACTATACCCTTGAGCTCATCATAATCATCTCTTAACATAAAGGAATCATTTACGCGCAAGCGTAGTCTACAACAACAACAATCATTAATATTCAAAATATAATTGAAGCTGCTCACGAGCTAATAAATAATATTAGAAGGGGCACTGGTTAGTACACTAATATTTTTATGAATAGAAGAGGTTTTATAGAAAATCTGTTATATTACTAGCAGACTGTTTTTTATGTGTTAAATTCTTGTGTATATAATTTTGCCAATTTATAAGACACTAATATACTGCTGCGGTAAAGATAGCTATATGAACACATACTCTTTGATTTCTGCGTCCATTAACAGTTGGTATTCCATACGGTATATATCATCGCCTGATATAGGAATAGCAATAGAGAATGGGCTGTCTCTTAAAATATAAAATATTTACTCCATCATCAATAACAATAGGATGTCCCCATTCGGAGCAAGGATCTGTGACAAACTCAATCATAACACCCCTTTCCTCATCCATAAAGTTAAATGAATTAATACCACATATCATCATCTCCAAAGCGACATACTCTTTGTGTTTTTTATTTGTCTCAACACGTAATTTTCACGCCTCATAAAATAATTATACTGATCGCAAGGGTTCATAGCATATGTTTTTCGAGGTGGTATTCATAATGTCTTAGCACGTTTAAATAATAAATAAAATATTACCACTATGATAGAATAGATTATGAATAATAATTAAACATTTAATGACCCTTCATCAATTTTCAAGAAAACTCTAGATTTCAGTTTTTAGAAAATGTATTATACGTTCCACACTGTGAGTTCTTGTCGTATGAAAATGAAATAATTTTATGAAGAATTTTAAAAGGCTAAATAGATAACAAGAGGCACAATTAATGAAAATGTAAGTAAACTGACGAAGCTATAAAATATGTAATTTTAATCTAATAAAATAGAATATATATAATCAGAAAACCGTTGCTATCAATCATTTAACTATTAGTTTTCGCTTAGTTACATATTGTTTGGGAACAAGTAACGTATCAGTTATACCTGTATACAGGTATGCAAGGTACGTAGGGTAATATAAAGAGAGTAATACCAGTATTTGTTAGTATCGCATTAACTATTAAAATATACACACGCAAAGAAGGTGGTCTCTCCTAGATTTATTATTTATGTAGACATAAGAAGTGACATATAAAGATAAATACAATTGTCATTTTTGCGTAAAAAATTTAACAGATGTGATAATCTTAGTTGTCTCCAATCTGTACACCTTTAAATGTCAAATAAATTAAGGAATATAAATTTATAAGGTAGAATCAATAAATCCTGTGAGAGATGTAGTTATAAATAAGATTTTATATCTCGGAAAATAACGAAGAACCCAACAATTAATTTAAATCCGGAAGACGAGAATTTTAACAATAGCAACTATCAAAGATTTAACAAACAAGTAAATGATTATACAAAATTGATGATAGTTGAATTGAAAAATATTGACGAAATTATTAATGGAAAAGAGCAGTTATCACAGAAAGAAATACCTACTAACTATAAATCTACCAAAGAGATAGAATGCTGCCAATCTTACGATGAATAATAAAACAATTGAAAATGAACTACGACGACTACTACAAATATTGGCAATATTGTAGATTAGAATGTATGTTTATAAAATAAATATATATCTACCTTTAACTTCAAAACACTTTAAACACTTGTTTAAACCACTCAGCACTATTGTTAATTGAAACTGTTTGTATGTGGAGCGCGCCTCATTATATATTATTTAAAACAGGAAACCACAAGCTGCAACCGATTCTTAGCTTATCTACATCCTGTATAAACGGAAACCCTCATCTTATATACATCCTGTATAAGAGGAAGCGGAAACCGGAGGCGGAAACCCCTTACCTTATATACATAAACCACTCAGCACTATTGTTAATTGAATCTGTTTGTATGTGGAGCGCGCCTCATTATATATTATTTAAAAAAAAACAGGATACTACAAGCTGCAGCCTGTTCTTAGCTTATCTACATCCTGTATAACCGGAAACCCTTATCTTATGTACATCCTGTATAAGAGGAAGCGGAAACCGGAGGCGGAAACCCCTTATTTTATCAAAATATAAACCATATTAAAAACGTCAAATTTTAAACAAACTTTTTATTTTCTTATAATGTCATTAAATTTCAATCAATAAAACGCTTTAAATTGTAAATTCCAAATCAGCAAGTTTAATAAACAAACCTTCGTACGCATTAAGGAAACACAATAAATGTGTATGCTTATCATGATATGTCTTTAAGTGCGTAATCAGATATCAGGTAAAGAGGGTAATAGGAGGGTAAAGAGGGTAATAGGAGGGTAAAGAGGGTAACAGGAGGGTAAAGAGGGTAATGAGAAGGTACAAAGAGGGTAAAGAGGGTAATAGGAGGTTAAAGAGGGCAATGGAAGGGTAAAGAGGGTACAAAGAGGGTAATAGGAGGGTAATGAGAGGGTACAAAGAGGGTAATAGGAGGGTAATGAGAGGGTACAAAGAGGGTAATAGGAGGGTAAAGAGGGTAATAGGAGGTTAAAGAGGGTAATGGAAGGGTAAAGAGGGTACAAAGAGGGTAATGGGAGGTTGATGAGAGGGTAATGGGAGGGTAATAGGAGGGTAATGAGAGGGTACAAAGAGGGTAATAGGAGGGTAAGAGGGTAATAGGAGGTTAAAGAGGGTAATGGAAGGGTAAAGAGGGTAATGGGAGGGTAAAGGAGGTTAAAGAGGGTACAAAAGAGGGTAATGGAAGGGTAAAGAGGGTAATAGGAGGGTAATGAGAGGGTAAAGAGGGTAATAGGAGGTTAAAGAGGGTACAAAAGAGGGTAATGGAAGGGTAAAGAGGGTAATAGGAGGGTAATGAGAGGGTACAAAGAGGGTAAAGGGAGGGTAATGAGAGGGTACAAAGAGGGTAATGGAAGGGTAAAGAGGGTACTAGGAGGGTAAAGAGGGTAATAGGAGGGTAATGAGAGGGTACAAAGAGGGTAATAGGAGGGTATATAAGGGGTTAACGCTATGAGTTTATTAGTATCGTATTAACCACTAGTATGTACGCATGTGAAGAATGTGGTATTTCCTATGGACATTTGTCAGGCTTGTTTAGGCATAAGAAGTTGCATAATAAAAATAAATACAGTTGTCGATTTTGCGATAAAAAGTTTAGCAGACGCACAGTGGTTCCAAATGCCGAAAAGGTGGCCAAAACCTGAAGACGTCATTCAAATTGCGTGAAATTTCGTATGAAGGGTATTTTGAGGTCGCTTAATACAAATCTGTTCTCAAAATTAAAAATAACAAAATGGCGGATCCAATATGGCGGACCAAAATACAAAAAAAGGTCTTATGTTCATGAAACTTCGTATATAAGGTATTTTTATGTCGCTTATGAAGAATCTTTACACGAAATTTTATAAAAACAAAATGGCGGATCCAATATGGTGGACAAAAATGAAAAAAGGTCATATTTGTATGATATTTCGTACATAGGGTATTCTGACCTCGCTGATTACGAATCTTTACACAAAATTAAAAAGAAAACAAAATGGCGGATTCAATATGGTGGAAAACATTTAAGAAATGGTCATATTTGTATAAAATCCCGTATATATTCCTTATTGCTAGTTTACATTAATATTCGTCGTCGGACGAGTGCGCAGAATCATCGTCGCTGCTTTGCGCTTCACAGCTCGGCGTTTTCAACAGACATACAGCTTCAGTGTCTAACGCTTTGAGCTTTTTCAACGGCAATTTTCGGATGCTCGAAATTACAGGATCCGAGGCTACCAAAAGCCTCTGGAACACGTCCTCCATAGTTTTAGTGCGGCTACATTTTCGCGCGAAATCCTGCCGATACTGTTTTATAAATTAATTGCAAGATTCTTGAGCTTCTTCAGACATTTGTCCAATTGGTAGAATTGAAGACTCAAGAATCTTGCTGCTGTGCAGTAAAATCTTGTGCACCGTAGTTGGCATACAAAACCACGGATACAGCTGTACATAGAGACGAGCTGTTTCGATACAATAAGCCTCGTACATGGGAATATCGATGTCAAAGCCGCAAGAAAGAACTTGTAAGATCACGTGAAATCTTTTAATCAATGAAAGGTCGAGCGCAGTAATACCTGCAGACATTTCCGCGTTTTCGAAAAAACGGCGCGCGGTGTTCCCGTCATTCGTACTGCCATAGCCCTGTTTCGGCATATCTATCAAGAGCCCCAACTTTTGACGGAAACCTTTTTGAACGTTTTTTTTGCGACTTTCGACCTTTGCTTTGTCATCCCCGCGACGTTGCCACTTCTTCACATCCAGCCTGTATGAAATGTGCAGAAGGCACTCAAAAAATCGAATCCAAGCATGCAAACTGGATATCCCAAATTGCAAATGCTGTTCTTTTATGGGTTTTCGTAAGATGTCATCAATATTGTTGAATTGTTTGGAAGTGCAGTCGCAAAGGTAGCATCTCTGACTTGATGATGTGCAAGTCAGTGAGTTGCAAACTTTGCCATCGATCATGGTGAGCATTACTTTGTATGCAACATTCACTTCCTTTCCGCCAATAATTGTTTGGTAAGGTTTGAAATTACGCTCTTGGTCCTTAACGTCATTGACTATAAGTCTCGCAGACTCAGCAGTTTCGTGCAAAAATTCGATTTTTAATGGCCGACAATATCGAGGAGATGAAGGACGCGGATTCTTCCAAATGACGATTTCTTTCTGTGTGGACTTCTCAACAGCCAAAATCTGAAGCGGCACGATGGAAACAAAAAATATATTTGTGTCGGTTTTGGTGCCTTCAGCATCGTCATCGAATTTTTGCTTGAAAGTGCTCTGTCCCGAAGTTCCGTCGCATCCCCACTTACAAATCAGATCTACATCGTACGCCCTATCGAGGAGGCTAGAAATCACATCTGTTTGGACCCGCAAAATTCTTTCCACCGTGTGGTCAAGCAGTGCTTGAAGTTTCACTTCAGCAGAAGTTTCTGTGATGCGCATATCTACAGCCGGGGGATAACAATCTTTCTTAGCGTCTAAAACGTTCTTGTAAGACGGAAATAATGAACAATTATGACTTATGCCCGCAGCTCTAATCGTGTTGTACATATTCTTCGACAATCTACCCTCGATAAGGAGCGATAGAGCCTCATCTGGTCAATGGTTTTTCGCGTTTCGCAGTGAAAGAATCCCTATACCTCGTTGCTGTGGTTGGACTTCCTTCAGCAATATCCTTCACCAGCTTTGCTGCATCCACGTTCCCAGATTCGCGTAAACTCATTTGCAACGCGTATGCCAACTCGTCGATTTCGTGTTCGGCTCGCATGGTCTGCGTTCTCCTCCTTTTTGATCTTTCACTGGAAGCTCCGAAACTGAGAGATGGACGTCCCCCTGAACCACGTTCAGGTGTATCCTCAGCTTTACTCGTAGATGCTGTTGCGCCTTCAGGAGGCACTGTACAAATAAAAATAAGACCAATTTGATTATACATATTATTGATATCGAATTAATTTATAATGTATATGTTATTGACAAGGCTTACGTTGCAGAGGTTTTCTTGAATCTTCTTGTAGCTCGACATCCACTTCCACCACGTTGCATTCGCGGCCAAATACCTGTCCAGCATCCTATGGCTTTTTTCGTATCCTGTTCGCATTTTATGAAAAAGTTTCCGCAACACAGCTTTCCCATTGGCAGACAAATTGAACGGTTTTCCGATTTCCTTTTCCAGATGTTTTTCAACCAAGTCAATCAGCACCTCGTTTTCTTTCGAAAGAGAGTTTTTTATTAAATCGAAAATTTTCCGTCTTTTCAAAGACATTGGCTGTGCACATTTATCTGAAAATGATTTCAATGTTGAATTATTATTGAAGTATTATGTATTTATTAATTATAGTTAATAAAAACATTAAGTAGAATATTGTCTGATAAACATTTCAATAATACATTTAAAAAAATGTTCTGTATATTCATGAAAAAGAAACATTAAAAACTAACAAAACATGTTTTTGTCCCCGTATATTCATAAAAACGAAACGCTGTTTGGAATTTAATCTCTGTAATAAACAATTAAATTCATTATTTTTGTTTCACACTATTTCAATTTAATTGCAATTTTTCTAATTGTAATGCAGTTATACGATTATTATTAATTGTTAATCTTTATTTTTACTAATTTATTCCTTAAATGTAATTATTTTAACAAAAAAGTATGTACTGTTATGACACTTGGAGTAATTTTGCGCTTTTTTTAGAAAATAATAAAATAAACAAAATCGGACAAACTTGTGCAACTTTTGAGACGTGAACCTAATAATAAAATAGTTGAACTATACTGGACAAATAGTTAGAGAGTGGAATTCCGCGGGACTTCGGAATTATCTAATGTTAAAGATTATAATTCGTAACTAAAACTTGAAAAAACGTATTCTACATGTAAAATTTTCTAATTACGACAGAAAATTTTCTAATTACGACAGAAAATTTTCGGTAAACACATAAAGATTCAGATTCAGAAGAAGAGGATAATGTTAGCAGTAATCAAAACATTAAGGAGATAATTAATAAAGAAGTGGAAAATTGTACAAAATCTACAAGAGTTGAATTAAAAAAGATTCAGGAAAAGTTGGACGAGATAAGTAATGAAAAAAAGTTTTTATCACAAAAACCATCTCAATCATATACGAACGATCTCGAGAGTGAACAAGAAAACATGAGCTATCTTTCCGGCGATGAAGAGAACATCAAGAGTTCATCAAGTTACAAGTATATGTCAATCAATAATCAGCATTCTATTTCGTATACAACTTAAATGATGTCATTGAACGCTAAATGATAAAAGTTGAGAAGTTATACTGTGCCCAAAACAAATCGTAGCTCCACTTCAAAAAGAGCGCAACAAAATTCCATCATTTTCCTTTGAAATAAGCGAAAAATCATGTCGATCCAATGATTTCGCTCGAAGTTATAGCAGTTTTTTTAAAAAAGTGTATTTTGGGGCATAACTTTGGCGGACAGGCATAACTCTGCTCGCGAACCTGTGACATTGACATCCAGAATAAATTAAGTCCTTCTCCTTTAAATTTATTCTGGATGTCCCTTGCTCGAAGCCTCAATTTTTTTGCGCATTGTACAAGTTAACAAAGTTAAAAGTTTTAAAGTGAAAAACGTTTCATCGCCTTTAGGGGGTGAAAGGGGGTAAAATGTGCATGTTTAAACATGCCTCAAAGAGAAAACTTCAAGCTTTTTAAATCGCATAATGTCACAGGTTTGCGAGCAGAGTTATGCCTGTCCGCCAAAGTTATTCCCCAAAATACACTTTTTAAAAAAACTGCCATAACTTCGAGCCAAATCATTGGATCGACACGATTTTTCGCTTATTTCAAAGGAAAATGATGGAATTTTGTTGCGCTTTTTTTAAGTAGAGCTACGATTTTTTTTTTGGGCACAGTATAACTTCTCAACTTTTATCATTTTTAACATTCTGAACATTTTTTTGTTGGCAGGACTCTTAAATGCAGAAATGCTTAAATTTCGTTATATCCACTTATGTGTCCTTAAAGAAAAAACTTTAGCGTTCCAAAAACTCAAAAATTCATCAAATTTCATCCACATCGACCGAAGTTATGGCTGTTTGAATATTCACGAAAAAACGTGAATTTTCAAGTGGCGCGTTTTTTTTGCGGTCGAGTGTACAAGAAACTTGTAATTTGCATCAGTCACAGTCAACATGTTAATTGAATAAAAACCTTTCTAGTTTCTATACATGTTTTGCGAACTTTTGGGCCGTTTGACTGGGGCATGTTTTCCATCCAAAGCACCCACACAATTTGGAAAACCCCATTTGTTACGAAATACTGTAGCAATTTCCTTCATATTCTCCCGAGTTGGTACTGGCATGTAAATTGGTTGCAAGTGTTTCCAGATGGACTTGCACATTTCAACAACAATGGTGCTGACTGCGGTTTTTGATACTCTAAAAGAATATGCCAACTGCTTGAATTGCATTCCCGTGATCAGATACCTGCAAATATACATTATATCATTAGAATCAAGGACATTGGTTATAATTTTAATTTTCTCATATAATTCACATAACAATATGAGGGTTTTTGATTACTTAAGTTTTTAACAGTAAATGTTCCATTAGTGAATGAATAATATACCTCAAACTTCTTAGACGCAAAGACCCACTGCGTCATTTATGTCTTTCCTACTTTATGTCTTTTTAACAAGACCATAAACGTAATGTATCACACAATAGGTATTTGTATGTAAACAAATTTTTATATAAACATTGTTTGATTTTTCTTCAGCTACCGACGTAAAGAAAAAATGGAAAAATTTGAGAGACACATTTAACAGGGAGTACAAAAAAGTAGCTACTCCAAAATCTGGAGATTCAGCTGATTCGTCTCCTGTCTACTGCGGAAAATGGCCTTATTTTCAGTCGATGCTATTTGTAAAATATATGGCTAAGCCTCGTTCAACTAGCTCCAATTTGTATGCTGTGGAAGATCCGGTCTCCCCTCTTGACGACACTGTACTGGATGAGCAACTTGAGGAAACGGAAGATGGTGAATCGGTGATTGCCGACGTCGTTACATCTACCTGCACCTGCTCCAAACCAGCGTAAAACGGATACTACTGTATATGTCGCGCCACAAAGAGTTCGGCCCCCAAAAAAGAAAAATAATCAACGACCGCTCTCTATTTTTGAATCTGAGTTGTTAAAGAAAGAGGAGTTAAAACTTGAACTACTCAAAGAACCAGAGGATGATGATCTGAATTTTTTTAAATCACTTCTTCCTTACTTTAAATCAATGAACCCTCTCAAGAAATTAAAGCTTCGTAGCAAAATACAAAATTTGGTTGTAGAGGAATTAGATATTGGTAGTCATTCACCAATGCCTTCACCAGGACAGTCTTCAACTTCACGTGCATCGTCAATGAGTTATGTACCAAAATCGTACAATGAATACAGATATGTAATAAACGAGGGACAGGAACAGAGCTCACTTAATATGACAGATGTACTAATTCATCATTTTGATACCTTAGCCTAAGTTATAAAAGAACATTGTTAAATTACATTTTTAGAACAAATTGTAATACTTTTTTATTTTTCATCATTTGCTGTCAAGATTGATCTTACTAAATGTTGATGCTTACCTGAGAGTTACTATAAGGCGCTCTTCCAATGATATTGGCCTTTGAAAGTTGGTGGTCTTTAAAGTGAAATCCGATCTTACGTAATTACGAAATAATTCCGGATACTGCCGCAATCTTCTGTTAAGATGATGAAACTCGCCATATAATGGCCTTTCTTTATAAATAACATTTCTTTCACATCGTCTAATAATCGTCTTGCTTTTTAAATACGCATACGTCAACACCGAACTGTCCAAAAGCATCAACTTACGTCTTTTCTCTTTAGAGAACATGTCGCGTCGCTCTTGTCGCCCACGTAGGAACACTCTAATCTACCTACTGCTTGCGATACGAGCGTATCGCTGATGTCGCTCTGTTCGCTCATGTCGCTCTGTTCGCTCATGTCGCGTCGCTCTTGTCGCCCACGTAGGAATCGGCGTAAGGGACGAGAGGCGTCGGTGCTTCCGCATATTTTATGCGGATTTTTAAGTCGCCGAACAATTACGCGTAGTTCGGTGACTTATTGATAACATCAATGTTGATCACATATAAATATTGTCTAATGTGAAAAATATTAATGGTGAATTTGTGCCTATGATATTTTAACAAGACATACAGTACTACTTTTCATAATAAAATAAAACATTAAAATTTTAAAACACATTTTAGTTTGAAGTTAATTTAAACACATGCATTATTGTGAAAAAAAAATTCCTTATGTACTTTAGATTAAAAGGCACAAAAATATTTGAATTAACTTATTAAATACTTCTAATATTAATTTTAAAGAAACAAAATTCGCAATATATAGTCCATTTAGAAACATTACTATTTAAATGCAAGAACCCTTTTAAATATATATATATATATATATATATATATATATTCTTTATCAATTATCGTATTATTTTTTAATGTATACATTTACTCACACATGGTTACTTTTCAATCCTATAGAAAACGGCACACAGAGTAAAATTTACAAATAAATCCACCCTACAAGGAATATTGTACACAAAACTCTTGAACGACTTAAAATAGTGAGCATCGGCCGGCACGCTGTATCCTTCAGGTATTCTATCTGTTATTATAGGGAACCCCTTAATCAGAGGGTAACGCTTTAATGTGACATATTTTATAAATGTTTTGAACTCCATTTCTATTAGCAAAGAATCAAATACTAATTTATTATTGTAAAACATATTTTATAATCTCTGGAAGTTGAAAAATATGAGCCTTTTTTATTCTGTTTTCCTATTTCAGGTGAATTCACAGAGTAAAATGAAAGCGATATTCTAAATTGTGTTTTTATAAATAGCGAATGTGATAACGCATTTCTCAACACAGGGAGTTTATCAGTAATACAGACCGTAAACACTTTACCTTTATTCTTTTGGAGCTGTTCCAAGAATTTTTCTAATTTTATATTCGGGGCACTTACTAAATTACCTTACCTTGATACCTCACACCACAGACATATTTTTCGTTATTTCTGCTCCCATCTCCTTTATTCCCTCATCGTTACATTGTTTTGAGGTTAGGAATTTCTATGTGTTAGGGTTAGGAATTTCTATGTGTAAAGGGGTTTTTAATTTGAGGTTAGGAATATATTTACTAAATACAATTATAATTATTTCACAAAGTACTTTTCTTATCTCCTCTCTTAAACACATGATTTTAAATTGTGTATAACTTCATGTAAGTCCTACCTAGAATTTTTATAGTTACATATTTGGAACACTTATAAAATTACCTTAATTGAATGGATTTATATTTCTTTGGTGTTATCATATGTCCGCTTCCTATCAAACAACTCCACGATGTCAATGTAATATTTGAAATTATGTTATTGATTAGAAGGCAGCTTTATAGCTCAGTGGTTCCTACAGGCAGCTATATAAACCAATACCTCAGGGTTCGAACCCTAGCATACGTCGGCTTTTTTCTTACGTCTAAAAATTTAATTATTTATTATTTAATATTTCCTAATCCTTTCTTTATTTAAGGGCATTTATCTATATTCGATACATGTTGAATTGTCATTCAAAGAATTACACCCCTCTCGTAATCATTCTTGATCACTTCCTGTAAGCTTATCATCTAATTCCCCACTCTAAGTATTTTCTAATTACCTATCTCATCGTTTATTTAACCACTACTCCTATTTTGATTTATTGAGTCATTCTATTTAATTGATTATATAAATACGCATGCGCTAGTTACGTACGCATAATTGTACAATAAGGTAGACATTTCTGTACCGGGTAGTGGCTCCTGGTGGTGATTATACACAGCAGTGATTAAATGACAAATGTATCGCTTTCCTGATAGAAGTCTTAGATAAAATTTGAGTAAGTGTATTATCTTTGTACATTTTTGTTATTTTTTTTTATTGCGCACATCCATATATTTTTTATTATTTACACTTCCTTTATCGGTATACTTTTGAGCTTACACCTTGCGAAGGATTTTAATTTGCCTATTGTATTAGGCCCTTGTCCCACCAAAGCTACGCGACAGCGACGCGACAACGACAACGACACGATTTCGACATGACACAAGCAGGCGACATGTTGTTGTCTCACCAAAACGACGTGTTTTCTACATTCAGTTCAGTGAACAATGTCATCAAGTGAAGACGACGATTTGATTGCAATGTACTGGTACTTACAAAATAGAAACAAATCTAGAAAGTCTAAGAAAAGGAAATGGTGGGCGCATCCTTTTATTTCAAGAACCCAAAAAAACAGAATGTTTGTTGCTGCTAAGGACCTCGACAGACACCCAGTGAAGTTTAAATTATTTTACCGGATGTCAAAAGAACTGTTTCTTGAGCTGGTTGAAAAAGTCAGATTTCACGTCCAAAAGAAAGATACAAATTTCCGAAAAAGTGTGAGTGTTGAAGAAAGGCTGTTAATAACGCTAAGGTAAGCAAATAATATTATTTCTAACGTGCAATTTCTGATCACTCACCAGTGATGAGAACTGTTATATAAATTAACAAAAATTGTATAGTACTGTATATTACTTTTATTGCGGAAAATATGTATAATCTACAAAGTTAAATTAGTAATTTGGTGGAAGGTTAGATGTGTTGTTGTTGTAGGAGAGAGGCCATTGATTTCCGCTGGAAATATCGTTTGGCTCACGCGAATTCGTGGTGCTAGTGTGGTTTGCCCACCGATTTTCAACGTCGGTATTGCTAGGTAAAGGTAAAGGTGCCCTGGTTGTATTTCTGCTGGACCATTCATTTTCGTCGTGGGTGCTTGCAGTTACAAGAGGTGCAGGAGAAGGAGTTGTAGTCAGACTACTTTCGTTTGTCCATGAATTTAGGTTGTAGGTGTGGATAGATGATGCAGATGAAGGCTTACTACTAGTATGGAATGTAGGTGATTGTCCATAATTTGCGTTGGATGCTGTCACTGAAAGTGGTCCATCTAAAATGTCGTCAATGAGATACATTACTTGTCTTTTAAATCGTCTGGATTGTTGAGGGTTCATCTGATTTACTTCTGGTAACAAACTCAATAAGAACATTTTATTTGGGTCCACATTTTCACTTCTGTTCTTACGACTTTCACAGAACTCGACAAATGTTCTATCAACATCGAGTACTTCTGACTTTCGTTTTTTAGCCTTGTTTTTAGCTGTTTTTTGAACGGCGTCTCCTCTTTTAATCACTGGCTCTGTAGGTTCAATCACATCAGCTTCAGTGTCCTCCACTGCAATCTCATTTTGCACCTCAAGATTTTCGGATTCGGATTCATTTCCACTCTCAATATTTTCCGTGCCTCTAGCAACTGGTGATGGTAAATTTCCTTGTGTGTCGGAGTCCGGGGCATTCGTCTTTACAAATGGCAATAAGAATTGCATGCTGTCGTTTAAATAGTGTGGCTTTTTAGATTTAGTCGATGATCCACTTGGAGCTGATTTTAAATTCCTCACAAACGCTGATCTTATGTTTTTCCATTTTTGTTTACAGGTGTTTACTGCAACACAAAGTATATATAGTTGTTTCTCAAAATTATTTTTTTACGAAATTGAGTTTTACAAAATTTATCACATAGTTTTTTTATGTGTGATATAGTTTGTTGTTTTTTACAGATATCTTGCCACGGGATGTACCTTCAGTTCTCTTGCGTTTTATTTTTCTCGAGGACATAACACTATTGCAAAAATTGTCTTTGAAACAACAGAAGCTATTTGGAAAAGTTTACATGAGCAATATATGCCAATTCCCAATCGAAATCAGTGGAAAATAATAGCAGACAGATATGAAGAATTGTGGAACTTACCAAACTGCCTGGGGTCGATCGATGGAAAACATATACGAATTCAAAAAATGCCTAGAACTGGTTCTGAAAATTTTAATTACAAATCGTTCCACTCCCTTGTCTTGATGGCTTGCAGTGATGCTGACGGGAATTTCATTATGATCGAAACTGGGTATGCTGGGAGAAATAGTGATGGTGGCATTTTCAAAGCGTCACGAATGGGTCAGTGGATACAACAAGGATTAGATTTGCCAGAACCCAAGCCTCTGCCTCGTGATGAAACTGGTCAAAATTTTCCGCATTACTTTGTTGCTGACGAAGCATTCCCGCTTCAGAAATATCTTATTCGACCATATCCGAAAAGAAGACTGAATAACAAGAATCGAATATTTAATTACCGACTAAGTAGAGGCCGCAAATCTATTGAATGCTCGTTTGGCATGATGACACAAAAGTTTCAGGTGTTATTGACTGCGATTCGTTGCAAAACAGTGAAATCTGTTAATCATATTATTCGAGCAGTGTGTATCCTCCATAACTATGTTCGCATAAGAGAAGGAAGACCGTATTTAACAGAGTATGATGTAGAGGAGGAGGGGGAAGACGACACTAATGACAGATCATCTGACATGTCTGTAAATGAGCAACTCTTTGTGACAGATCAAATGCACAAACTTTAAGAGATTATTTATCCCAGTACTTCCTACGGGCACCTCTATCTTGGCAATGGAAATATACCATTAACAATTAAAACCTTTTTTAAATTTCCAACGCAAGTTTTTTTTACAAATAAAGTATTAATAAATAATTTACCTGTGTCGTTTACTTTTTTGGCTACTGCTGCCCAAGCTTTTTCGGTCACATATTTTCGAGAATATTCTGCTGACCTATAATTGTATAAGCACGTATATTCTTCTACAGCATCAACTAATTTTTCATTGAATTCCTGTTCATTTTTCTGTTGGGCCGTGATGTTCATTTTCCTTTTCGTCATTAAACGCAAAGCATCACCGCCATAGATTAAATTAGATTGCCCACTCCTAGGGGGCTCCAGGATCGCAAGTTTAGTGTCCCTTATCACTCGATGAGGGGGCGCTGTAACCAAAAATGACGTCATCGGGGTGTAGGTGTGGTGACGTCGCGTGGGACGCGCGGGAGATTTAATCTATGGATTATACTATATAAATCGTCGGCCTAATAGTGAAATCCACTAAGTAAATTTTTGGCTGTTGTTAGTTGTTGGGCAATTTGATGGTTTACTGAATTGTACTAAATCTGGCTCAGTAGGGGTATAGTAAGTAAGCCTCACTATACCTCTACTGAGCCTGCGATTTGCTACAATTCAGTAAACCATCAATATGCCCAACAAATAACAGCCAAACATTTTCTTAGTGGATTTCATTAGTAAGCCGACGAAATATGCTATATGTGGTAGAGTTCGTTGCTAGAAATACCGCGGTGTTTGAATAACCGCGCGATGAGAGAAATAATAACATAATTAAACTATAAAATGTATATTAGAAATAATTATTCAATTTAAATATTTACAATTAAATTAAAAATAAAACGTCCTCTCATCGAAGTGTCGCAAATTAAATTATACATTCTTATTATTATACAACAAAAATCACATAATCCTAACCTATAATAAATTATTCTATTGGTGGATATTGTGAAGCAAATTACTGATAATATAATTGATTAATCAAAACAGGTTCCAATTTTAAGGATTATTGATAATAATCTCACTATAAATTGTTCCAAATTTTAACAGCTTAAAGTAACCTTTAACAGATATTTAAATCATATGTTAATCAATTGTTTCTTTTTTGAAACAGCCAAATTCCGCGCTTTTATTTTTCTATATTTTATTGAGGCCAACTTTTTGACAATATCATTGATTTTTACATGTTCGGTTCCTTTTAGAATCCTATTTAAGTTTTGTACCCACATATGGATGTAAAAGGTGATCATATAATTATCAATGATATCAATCAAATTATGGTCTGTGCAGGAGAATGAAATATTTGAATTTAATGAATGTACTTTTGATTTTAAATATTGAACAATATCACCAAAAATACATATTTTTGGCAAAAAAAAATTAATGATTTGAAATGATTTGGAAAGATATCTGAAAAAATTAGTGCTCGGCTTCAAAAGAGATTTTTTATTGTAGTCCCTACAATTAATGTAGCAATGGAAAGACTCTTTTGTGTCGGACACTAACTCATTTCTACATGTATTGCAGTCCCGCACTTTCTTTAATACATGTCTTCCCAAATATCCTGCTATGTAAGCATTTGTATTATCAGATAAAAAATTATATGAATTTTTAAATTCAAACACATCAGATATATTTGGGGGAGAAGTAATTATCCGAGGTAAAAAGTCATTTGTTAAAAATATCTGTAAAAAGTTTAGTGCCCCTTCACAACCATCTGTTTCGCAATTAAAATAAGGAGAATTAATGGTAGTGAAATTATTAACAATTAATGCTTTATACGATCCCTTAAATGATGAGCATTTGGATTTATATTACGAGCACCATAACACCTTACACTTCCGAAGAAATTTTCCAAGGGATCTTGGTTTATGTTTCGAGGACAAAGATATTCAAAACCAATAGAAGATAATTTTTTCCATATGCATTGAAAACCTTTTAACGTACTTATCCAGTTTGCAATGCACGGTGGAACAAAATTACCTTTAGGTCTTTTAAATTGCATTGTCCTCAAAACATCAATTGCTTCAGAATAAAATCTAACATGTTCACTGTCTTTGTGAATCGCACATCTTAAAGTTTTGTCACCTGTAACTGATGAACCATTTACACTATCAAATAATTTATCAAAAAATAACAAAAACTCAGAAGTGCCAAGCATTGTTTCTGTCTTAGATAACTCATTGCCATAGAGTACCAGAAATCTCAATGAAGAAGATGTTCGCTGTGAAAACACCTGAGATGCTAACTTCACTTTCATCTTATTCATTTTAGCTTCATAAACATGGCAATCAGTTATCTTAGGTAGAAGCCTACTATCTGGGTCTCCAATATCCATTTCATGTAGCTTCACAATATCTGACCAGCAAGCCGTGAAGTTTGTTCCCTTCCATTTGAATGTGGCATTGTAATTTAATAAATTGTTTCTGACACATTTCAGAAGGTGAGGAGGATCAAACAATGGTATTATTTCCTGATTTCCTATCAGGAAACCACTTGAGCGATTCTCCTTACCTTCCAAAATGAGTGTACGATTTGATTCCTCCCTTAATTGTTTTATAGCCCTAACATTAGTTGCATGTTGATCACATATTGTGCAAACAACATGCAAACCAATGCCTTGCAGTTGTTTTATAATAATTTTTATGTTCCTGGTCAGATCTGGAACACCCATACCATGTTCCACAAAGAAATATGCTACGGGTTGTTTCCATTTGATCTGTATACCACGAACCATAAAAACCATTACATGGTCAGCAAAACGTAATTTATTTTGCTCACCACAACACACAAAACCATCAATGGAGGAATCAATTTTATTAAAAAACATTCCTGTACTCAACGACATTTCATCAAATAAAAGGGCACAATACTTCTGGTCTTCATCCATCTTATCACAAGTACTTTTCAACAAACCCATAATGGGTTTATTAATACCCGGACCAATAGGAATGCGATTCAGTAATCTCTGAAGACATTGTCTGGATGGAAGTGCAAATACTTTTGCCAAAAATCTGTACAATTTAGGGCTTTGTTTATACATAGCTAATGCAAAAGTTTTGTCTTCCATCGAGAAACGTCTTCCATGAGTTTCATATTGTTGCAACTTTATCTGTGACATGAAAAAGTTAAAAGATGTTTCATTCATATGTCTCCGAAACATGGCTCCAGTTTCTACAACATCAAGTGCATGATCAAGACGCTCCTTATTAGAAGCATTTTGTGCATGCAATTTTTTTGCAACCTTCTGAATATCTCGGGCATAGGAATGCAATATCTTTGCTTGAGGGGAAAGCTTTCTTTTTCGTGTCACATTTAATGTTTTTAACAATTTTACCTCCAAACATTCCTTCATGGTCAGGGATCGTACTTTGTAATTAGATGGATTGTTACGAAGGGGTGTGCTCCCAGCGACTGAAATATGTCTATTTGGTTCACAGCTCGGACCAGCAGCAATGGGCAACTGCACGTTGTCCATGGTGCTGTGCAACCGCACGCTGGGAACGGTGTTTGGCAACAGCAAGGTGTCAATCGTGCTGTGTAGCTGCAACTTGACGTCCCTGGATGTTCCCAGAAATGCTGGATCTTCCGGAAGATCCACAGACACTAGGAACAAAATATATATTAGATATACGGTTCTCCTTGCACGCTCGCTCGAAAAAATATATTTTTTAAGAAGGTGATTCAAACAACACGTATCATTAATTTTTTGACTAAACGAGTGATCGTAGAAAGTTGGACCAAAAATGTTTACCACGAATAAATTACAATGAAAAAGTCAAGATTTTTGAATTTTCAAATGGTACGGAGTATCAATATTGGTGTTATTACAAAGACAAAACAATCAAGTTTTGTAGCCGTTCAGACGTTCAGTCAAAAAATGATTGATACGGATGGTCTCAATCATCTATAAGAGTAAAAAATAATTAGCTTACCAGCCGTTGTATCTAGATATAGTGTGGGGACACTCCGTGGCTTCAAATTGCTTTTACTAGTAAAACATTTTGTCCCTTCTGCGAAGTGCCTGTCGCAAATTAAATGATTTCTGACCACTTGCATCTTACTTTTTTTGCGCAGGTCTTCGCGTCCAACAGCCTCCAGCCATTGTTCATACACCTAAAAAAGAATATAAGCCTTAGATTAAGTTCTTAAATTCATGCAGTGTACATGGAATATTTAGATTTGCTATGTAATATAATTTTATTAACTTGTATTGTATTGATACCATTTAAGATTTAATTCAAATAAAAGGATGACCAAAAACCAATTTAATTATAATGAACTAATGTAACAAATGTTAAAGCTTACCCCATTTCTTCTTGTAAATCTATGCATACGAATATTTGTATCACAGTTATTGCACGATTTTATAGCACAATAATAAGACATTTTTTTTAAATGAAAAATATTTCCAACATTCCAATACTTACGGTGTTGTTTATATTAGCAACCGCTAAAATATGATGTCTTATCAGCATTCTTGATAAGGTGTTGATTGAAATACCTTTCCCGTAAAGTTCGAAACTGCGGGAAATTTGAAAATCCGACATTTGCGCCCTCCCATTGGGTGATAAGGTCAACTAAATACGTGAACTTCCAGATTTATATGGAGTGGACGGGGTGTGATCACCGCACACACAGCTTGGATGTTGCTTCGCAACTGACCTGTCGAGTCGCTCGGCAACATGAAACCGACACGCAGCTTAGATGTTTCTTTGCTGGAGCGTTGGTGGGTATACGGTGTATATAAACCATGGGTTAAACACGAAAGATGCACGCTGGCGACATCGCATCGTTGTCGCGTCGCTGTCGCGTAGCTTTGGTGGGACAAGGGCCTTAGAGTTCTCGAATATTTTATTGAATATTACCTGCTCGCGCCTTTCTTATCTCCCGGCACACGCTACAATCACACTAGGCTCCTTATCAAAGACAAACCGCAAATTATTTAACATTATTCTCTGTTGGGGACTATATAGATTTTTTGTAATTTCATATTCGGTCCACTTACTAAATTACCTTAAAAATGATATCACATAACCCCTATTTTGTTCAATTTAATTATTATTTATTGCATATAATAAGGAAACTTTTGGGTACTTGGGGATAATTGATGATTAATTTATAATTGGTGAATATGTAATGTAATGAAGGAACATTTTGGACAATCCGTTGATGTAAAATTTAAATAAATAATGACACAACTGCGCATGCGCTAATTTGCTTTCGCATAATTGTACAATAAGGTGTACATTTCTTATTTTCAATCAGTTGTGATTAGTGTGTTGTGTTATTAACACGTGCAAAGCTCCTTAAATTGTGTCAAGAAATGGAGTTTTGCCTCGGATGGACACATTTCTTAAAATTTACCATTCTTCGGCTATTGGTAATTGTCGATATCTGGTGAGTTGCTGTTAAAATTATAATTCACAATAGTGCTTAGCTTCGGATGGACACATTTCTTAAAATGTACCATTCTTCAGCTATTGGTCATTGACGTACATAAATTATAAGACTACCCTCTATATACCGTATTGCTCTAACCATTAAAACCCCTGGACTTGTTTATGTCTTGTAAGACAAAGGGCCTTTTCTGTTTACACATTTGGATTCCTTGAGAAAATCTCTTTCCGATGATGCCTTACACACCCACTCAAATTATCTCTTCCTTTAATTTTGTACGCCCCGTCTAATTACACTTTTCTTATTACCTTAAAATAATACGTTACGTCATAAGTGTTATCAAGTCTACAGCATTGAACGGGTTTCTTATCAACTATCCAATTAGCTCAGTGGTAAAAGCCGCCGACTCGTAAACCCAACATCGCTATATACCCTGGTTCGAATCTCGCTGAGAATTAAAAAGTTTTTAATTAAAATTATTAACTCTTTATGAATTTGAATTTAGGCGCGAATAAAAAATGAGGTCAACATCTGACATATAACCAACTTGTAATTAAGAATGTTTGTAGGTTGGTATCACCGGATTCTCCATCTCACTCTTTCATCTCTAAAAATTATCCCTCACACCCATAGGCTCTTATGGGAGTTTGCGCGAAATGTGCGCACTGTCCGGGTGGTAACCCCCTACCACCCCTCAACCCCCTTACACCCCCTACCCTCTTCCCTCCCCTCATGGCGGGCATTTTGGATGACCACGAATGGCCTGGACCACGAAACTTTGGGATTACTATTATTTTGTTTAATATAAGCATGGGTTGCAGATTTTCTTGTGGTTTTTAGTGCCATTCTATACGTTATAATTATAATAAATGTTTTTAAATTCTGGGAATCGTACACAGGATTCTTTAATAAGCAATAATAGTTCTCTGTTGAACCACTTAACCTTATTTTTGTTACTGTTGGAAATTGTCTTTTCGGGAAAACAATCATTAATTGCATCATGAATATATTGTAAAAACAGAGAATTTTGTGTTGATGCATATATACGAGTCATTGACAAAATCAAATTTGGTATCATCGAGTAGTGAGAACAATCTTAATTTTCCAGTAAGTGTGATAGGTCGTTTTATGTAACTTATTAAACCGTCATCTTTATTAGGTAATTCAAGTTCAAATCGAACTCCTACATGATCCGACAAACCAGAGTCTAGAGCATAGACGTCCAAACTTTTTGCTGCGAGGGCCAGTTTGGTATTTAAATTCATTAGCGGGGGCCAAGCATCGTAAATATGTGAATTAAAAAACCTTCTTACAAGTAAAGCAGCATTGTGCTGCTTTACTTGTAATAAGGTTTTTTAATTCACATATTTACGATTTTATTTTTTATAGTAAATTACAGATATAACAATACTAAACAAACATGTCTAAATTATATTATTATAAAATTATTTCATGCAATTTTTAATGGGAATGGTGGAACTGGGTTTTTTCCTGGAGAGTTTCTTCAAAGTTGGGATTCAAATCGGAAACACCAATTATTAGCAATGATTGCAAATGATTATCCGATAAATTTGCCCTATATTTAGATTTCAGATACTTCATCCTGGAAAACGTTTGTTCGCACATATGAGGCATTCTTTTACAAATCGAACGGATTTTATAAAAAATATTGGGTCTATTTTTTTATTTGCTTCAATTTTTTTTCATGTGTTTCTTATACAAAATAAGCCGACCCGTATTTCTGCAATTTTTTTTTCATCAGTATTTTCGAAAATACAGACGGTTAAAGTTTTGAAAACTCGCTGATTATGTATTTCTTTAGATCGTGATATCTCCGCTTCTGTTCATCGTATAGAGCTTAGCTATGGCTCACTTTATAGGTAATAGAATTATCTTCTTAATAGTGTTAATTATTATTACATTTGTTGTTAATTTATAATCATTATAAACAATTAAAATATTTAATGTCATACTGCTTCTAGATGTCGGCACTGTATAATTAAAAAAAAAAAATACCATCGTATTCCTCGTTTCATTTTATATAAAAAATCATATCCTTTTAGAATGGTCATTTGATTCCACCAGTATGAAATAAAACAATTTGTACGGTAGTCTATTTTAAGACACTAAACATCTCTCTCTCTCTATTTGTAAACTTCTGTATGTTGTCACGCCTGGTGTCGTTAAATCTGACAGTATAGCCTTGACTGTTGAATGTAAACGAATTCGATTCTTACAGTTTAAGCTTTATTATACGCTGACTTAATTTTAACAGTGTGCATTTTTAAATGCAGTATGTGATTTGAAGTGTTATATTTTGTGATCAAATGTAAGTAGCGTATTATGAAGCGCATTTTAGTATCCAATGAGTTCTATTTTCTATCGTGTACATACTTACAGTGAAGATTGAATTACAATGCCGAAAACATCAAAAAAATTGCCGAAAGTCCGGAGGGATGCGTGCTGTAATCCATATAAACTGGATCCCCATCCGAAAACGAGACAACAGACATTGAGAAAAGTGACAAAAAAGAAACTACTCGAATTAAACATACCGTGTACAGAAGAATTTCTACAAATGTCTGTTGTCTCGTTTTCGGATGGGGATCCAGTTTATATGGATTACAGCACGCATCCCTCCGGACTTTCGGCAATTTTTTTGATGTTTTCGGCATTGTAATTCAATCTTCACTGTATGTACACGATAGAAAATAGAACTCATTGGATACTAAAATGCGCTTCATTGAATGATAATACGCTACTTACATTTGATCACAAAATATAACACTTCAAATCACATACTGCATTTAAAAATGCACACTGTTAAAATGAAGTCAGCGTATAATAAAACTTAAACTGTAAGAAACGAATTCGTTTACATTCAACAGTCAAGGCTATACTGTCGACACCAGGCGTGACAACATACAGAAGTTTACAAATAGAGAGAGAGAGATGTTTAGTGTCTTAAAATAGACTACCGTACAAATTGTTTTATTTCATACTGGTGGAATCAAATGACCATTCTAAAAGGATATGATTTTTATATAAAATGAAACGAGGAATACGATGGTATTTTTTTTTTAATTTTACAGTGCTGACATCTAGAAGCGAAATGACATTAAATATTTTAATTGTTTATAATGATTACAAATTAACAACAAATGTAATAATAATTAACACTATTAAGAATATAATTCTATTACCTATAAAGTGAGCCATAGCTAAGCTCTATACGATGAACAGAAGCGGAGATATCACGATCTAAAGAAATGCATAATCAGCGAGTTTTCAAAACTTTAACCGTCTGTATTTTCGAAAATACTGATGAAAAAAAAAATCGCAGAAATACGGGTCGGCTTATTTTGAATAAGAAACGCATGAAAAAAAAAATTGAAGCAAATAAAAAAATAGACCCAATATTTTTTTATAAAATCCGTTCGATTTGTAAAAGAATGCCTCATATAGGTAGTGCCATACATAGAAATAAATTTACTAGCCAATTGCTTTAAATTTGGAAACTCTTTTTCGTCCAAAAATTTGTAAAAATCGATCAAGTTTCCTTCCTTGTATTTGTTCTTGATTTGATCGCTAGCTTGAAGATCAATTATTTCCATTTGAAACTTACTTGAAATGTCGACAAAGTTGTAGTCGTAAGGATTTTGAAACAGACGAATTTCCCTTGAATTTATGTCAAGATCAGAAAAACGCTTTTGAAATTCTAGTTTTGAATCCGCGATTACTTTTACTGCAAATATGGTGGGAAATCTTTCGTCAGTTTCTGTACTAAATGTTTCGCAGCACGTGAAATGGGAGAAATTACATTCATTCATATGACTTTCGAGCAATATCAGCTTGGCTCTGAATGCTTTGATTTGCTCGAATAAATCACAAATTAAGTTGTTTTTGCCTTGGAGCTTTAAATTCAAGTTATTTACGTGTGTCACGACATCTGCAAAAAATGCCAACTTCCAGAGCCACTCTGCATCCGATAAAAGCGGTTCAGGGTGATTCTTTTCCGCAAGAAAAATTGTAATTTTCTTTCTGAGCTTGAAGAACTGCAATAACACTTTTCCACAGCTAAGCCATCGAACTGCTGTATAATACGACAAGTCAACAGACTCAGATTCAATTTCTTCGAGGAAAGATCGAAATTGGCGATGATTGAGTGCACGTGATCGAATAAAGTTTACGACAGAAACAACTGGTTTCAAAACGCAGCTCATGTCGACATGTTTTACACATAGGGCTTGTTGGATTATACAGTGGTACTGTTGCTCCTGCGCTTTCACAAGCTTTTCTTATTAGCCCAACCACCCCAATATTTGCACCAGACATGTTTCTTCCTCCGTCAATTGTCACACCTTGGAGTCGATTCCAGTCCAAGTTATATTTGTTCAACGTCTGTTGTAGTTTCTTAAAAATATCTGCTCCAGTTGTAGTGCCATGCATGCTGTTAACCGATGCTAATTCTTGGGTGACATTAAGATCGTCGTCAACTCCACGAACAAATACTAAGAGTTGTGAGGTGCCCTAACGTCGGTCGATTCATCCATCGCGATAGAATAGTGAGTGAAACGCTGTGCTCTCCCAGAAATCTGGTGGAGTATATTATTGCCAATATCGTCAATTCGACGAGCAACAGTATTGCGGGAAAGACTTATCGTTTTGAAAAGTTTCACCTTTTCCGGACATAATACCCCAACAGCTTCCATCATACACTCTTTAACGATGTTTCCATCCATAAAGGGTTTCCCTTTTTTCGCCAACAAATAAGCAACTTTCATGGTAACTAAAGTCAATGATTCATTTTCCGAGTTTGCCTTCCTAAATAAATTTTGCTGAGAAGACAAACTACGACCCATTTTTTCAAATTTTTCAGTACGCTGCTTGTCCTTAAATTGTGAGTAAGCTGAAGCATGTTTTGTTTCATAATGTCGACGTAAATTGTATTCCTTCATTACAGCAACAGTGTCATTGCAAATTACACATATAGCTTTGCCATTCTTTGACTGCGATTGCACAAAGAAATATTTGAATCGCCATTCTTCTTTAAAAACGCGGCACTCGTCATCTACTTTTCTTCTTTTTGTTTCCATGTTCAACTTTAAAAAATAATATTAACATAATAATTAAGTTATAATATATTAAATATAAATCTAAACATACCAATTTACAATATATCAACTGTAAAGAATGTAAATAAGCTCCGCGGCCGACGAATTTTTGGTTTATCGTGGACAATCTCGTAGCTTTCCAGGCACTGCAGTTGAGTGCAGTCTGCCGCTCCGCACCGCCTACGTACAGTCAGAGTACAAAATCATTCATGTAGTCGAGCGGCCAAGTCGTGCTCATTCTAACCGAATGCGCTCTTCATCTGCGGGAGATCTAATATCGACGCGCCACGCTACATTTATATTTTACGAAATTTTTCAAAATCCTTGGCGGGCCGGATAAAATAGCCTGCCGGGCCGGGTTTGGCCCGCGGGCCGTAGTTTGGACACCTCTGGTCTAGAGGATATACATTAATCTTTTTATCACGAATGTTCGAAAAAATGTTATTTAAACAGTTACTTAGTCTAGTGTTAAAATAAACCAAGCGCACCAAACCATATGTTGCCAGAAAATCGCACAGATAGATTGCATGTGGGTCATCAGTATTGAATTTAACATTGAAATCCCCTCCAAGGATAACATCATCACGAATATTTAGTTTACTGAACAATTTGTCTAAAACAGAGAGAAAAATATGAAAATCCCCTAACGGAGAACGATATATTGATATGATTGTAACATTATGCAATGGTAGAAATGAGGCAGCTATCTCGCAGTGTTTTTCAAGTGATAATTCGTTTAGTTTATCAATGCTTTTTATTATTAACTCATTTTTAGCTAGCTGCATCACGCCACCGTGAATAAATAGAGTGCGCGAGAAATGAGAACATGAAGTGTAATCAACATATCGCACATTTTCAACTTCATCGTTATTCAGCCAATGTTCGCAGAGGCAGATTACATCAAATGGATTGTTTTTATAGTCAATTAAAAAACTTTATAACTTAAATCAAGTATCCGGCATTCGGCCGAATAGTAAGTTACTATCCGGTATCCGGCCGGATAGTGAAAAACTAGCCGGATAGGCTGGATACCGGATAATAACCGAATATCCGTTGCAACTCTACCATTCTGCATGTCCACACTCAAAACCATTGTCCAAGAAGAATCTGTTTATAAGAGGTTTTATTGGCTTCGAGCGCGCTTGACCGTCATAAAATACAGCCTCCCTCGAAGACACAAAAGAAAACAAACACTATAGAAATATACACAAAGAAATAGAAAATGTACACATTACATAAATTATTCATATAAAATGATTCAAAATTCGCGATTTAGAGCGAACAGTATTAATGGAAGTCTTTGAGATAATACAATATTGTTGGGTACCTGGACTCTATATTCCGGACAGCAGGAAAACGATGTTAACCAGTTTTCACTTAACTAAACGTAACTTTATTTATCGGTACGAATTGATTGTGTTTAACAATGTTTTTACAACTTGATTTAACTTAACAGAGTTAATTAGAGTAATGCGACACGACGCGGTTAGCGGTCTTAATACTTAAACAAATTGACTTCAACACTGTCTAAAACAATATACAAGTGGTGATGATTAGATTAAAAACAAACATTATGTGATGAGAATCTAACACTTTTTATTCAATTTAAGTTATAAACAGATAACGTCATTAAAGCTTAGGTCTGGTTTAGTTGGTAAGGCCTCTATTATTGTGTATGGCTCTGATACTAAATTCAATAGACGGAATACAGGGCTTTCATTAATTCCCGATCTCCACGTGACTAAATTTAAAATTGCCGCGTAAATTATTGTATTTGTACGTTGGAGGCTTTGAAAAAAGTAACCAAACGTTACTAAAGTCAAATTTGACATAAACGTTTATGCGCGGTGCATCGTTAAACCAACCTTTGAGATCTTACAAGATTCGCCCGGAATTTTCAGGTAAGCAAAAATTGTTTAATTATTCTGAAACATTGAGTTTTATTTCTATTTATTTTGCAGAGTCAATTTGCTAGGATAAGCAAATACTGCGAAAATGGTATTTACAACGGAGCAAGACGCGTTTATTTTGATGGCACATTCATCATTTTAAATATAATATTTTCAGTCGTCATAAAAATACGCCGGCGAATAAATATTTTTAAATCTAGGGAATTTTTGTGTGAGCCATACCACCTTGTACATTTGGTTGCCTATTATTTTTGGTCACGTGGGGTTCGGGAATTAATGAAAGCCCGGTATAATCTAACGCATAAAAAATAATTCAAAGAATTTAACTTCAAAATTGTTAAAAGAAATTAGGAATAAAACTGTATCTAAGACGTATACTAATGATGAATCTGAAATTAAAAACTCTGTTGAATTAATTGATTATTTGAACATATCAAATAATAAATCTGATTCGACATCGATATCTAATGTATCTGAAATTGATGTTTCAGCAGTGTTGGTATTGACAATAAATTTAAAAATTTATACTCGAAATCGTCAAAATCTTCAAAATTGAATGCAATTCTGCCTCTGGGAACCAAGAATACATACCCAGAACCGTTACACAAAAGTAATTGGATATTGATATTTTACCATAGACGCAAAAGCATTTTCTGCAATGTTTAAATCAGGAAAACTGTTTCAAAGTGTTTATCCTTCAAACAAGAATAATTCAAATTCAAAACTATTTTAATTCGAGAAAATAAGCTTACGCTTCTTATGGTTTGCACACTTTAAACATAATATATAAAATTACGATAATGTTATTCTCGAAAATGCAAACAATGACTTAATTAATAAGACAACTTAAGATAATAAATATCCATTGAAACAACTACTTCCCGTGCAAATACACCTCTGGATATTGAATATTGAATTATACAATGAAATATTTAAAATCTTATTTGATTTGATTTGTTACAACGCTCTATTAAATTATATGTAACATTTAGGTCAAATTCTCTTCAAACCAACTGACAAATACAAATTAAAAATAAAAGGAGAAATCACAAGAAATTAGAAATGAAAGGACTTGGGTTGTAGGTTGTCTATTATCTCGGAGTAGTGCAGTTAAGAAACCGCAGAACAATTCCTGTAATAGAATTGATATCTGCAAAGAATGATACTTCAACGCTGTCTACCTGGTTGAAAGAAACAAACAATTATTTTATTAAAAAGTCATTTTGGCCATCTTTCAAAACGGTGACATCAGATGTTAGTTTATCAATAATTAACTCGGTTTGTGAGTCATGGAATATGATCGGATTAGGGCAATATTTAAATAATATTTTTGATAATATGACAAACAGAAAAATACTATACAACACAGCGTTACGCTTATTTATTTTATTTATTTATTTATTATAAAATTTGTGTTATTACAGTAGTTTACACACGTCAGAGTTCAAACCTTTAACATGTTTTGATCTATAAAAGTAGACAATCAACATGAACATGTATATATGTATATATATGGACAGACAAAAGAAAAACAATTACACAAAATCTAGGAACTTATTGGACAAGCAATCATCGATGGTATAGAATGCCTTTTTCAAGAGGTAGGCTTTAATCCTTGTCTTAAAATTTGTCACAGACAGGTGTTTTATGTGCTGTGGCAATAAGTTAAACAACTTAGGACCATAATAGTTGGTGGCACTTCTCGCCTTGGATATGCGATGATATTCAGGATAAAGTAGGCTGCTATTTCTTGTGGAATAGCAGTGAATATGTTGATGGGTAGTGTACGAGTCGATATGTTTGCGAATATGCTTTAATGACTCCAGAATAAAGTCAGACGGTAAAGTGAGTATTCCCATATTAATGAAGAATTGTTTGCAATCATCTCTGTAGCTGGCATTTGCCAGCACTCTGATGGCACGACGCTGCAGAGAAAATAGGCGAGTCATCATAGATGAGTGTCCCCACAATACTACTCCATAGGTTATGTGGCTGTTTTTAGAGAAGATTGAGGTAAGGAATTCGTCAGATTGCGTAACAGGAAGATAGCAGAGCATAGTTTTTTTGAAATGTAGTCACCATGGGCATGCCAATTTAATTTGGAATTTAAATTGATACGCAGGAACTTTATTGAACAGTTGTTTGTCGCATCTGTGCTTAAAGAGAATACCTGGTTTACAGTTTTTCCCGCATTCAAAGAAAGTCTATTAGTGTTGAACCATTCCAGTACTTCAAGATTTGCCTCCCCATTACGGGCGACCAAACTCTGGATTCCAGAAGATTGATTTAGGCATGTGGTGTCGTCGGCGTAGTAGAGGATCAGTTTTGCATTCCTCACGTGATACGGCAGATCGTTTATGTAAAGCAGAAATAATACGGGACCCTAAATTGAACCCTGTGGTACCCCGTGATAAAATGTGCTCACCTCCGCCGACAGACAGCCATTTAATTTTACTCGTTGGCGTCTATTGACAAGATATGAGCCAATGAGACGGCTACTGGTAGGATGGAAGTTTAAAAAGTAAAGCTTACGCAGAAGAACGTCGTGTGAGACACAGTCAAATGCCTTACTGAGATCGAAATAAGACGCCATTGTTAACTCGCTAGAGTTAAATCCATCCAGGACGTTATCCAGTAAGGCACCGACCGCGTCAGCAGTAGACTTTCCCCTGCGAAAGCCAAATTGATTTTTATTTAGTATGTCATATCTGTCAATGAAGTCAGTAATCTGTTTGAATAATACTTTTTCCAGGACTTTGGAAAAAATAGGCAGTAAAGAGATCGGTCTGTAGTTATTAGGGTCTGTACTGCAGCCTTTCTTGAAGACTGGAATGATGCAACCCACCTTGAGGCTATCCGGAAAAACTGAAAAATTGATGCAATTCTGCCTCAATTTTATAGGATCATTATCAGACACCGGAAGACTCTCGACTATCCTCTCTGCAGCTGTGCTAAAGAAAATATTTAACTCATCAGGTGATATAAGAATAATACTAGTGGCACCTTTATTTTTTTTAATCATTGACCAAAGAGCTTTGGGGTAGTTTTTTGATTTTTTGATAAAGTTTACGTTTGCACTTATTCTTGCTGATTTTATTGCGTTATTGTATGATTTTTTATAATTTACGTAGTTTATTTTTATATCAGGGGATCTATTACTTGCTTCCTTCAGTAGTAGCAGTGTTTCCCTCATTTCCTTTAAATTTTGATTGTACCAATATATTCTGCTAGTATTATTACTTGTATAGTTAATTTTCTTCTCTGGAAAACTGTTGACAATGCCCTCGCTTATTATGTCCATAAATGTCATGAATTTAAAATCAATGTTTGTCTTTGTATCATCAATGAAATTAAAATTTTGTTCATTTAATGTATTGAATAAGTTAAAAGTACCCAGCTCATCAGTGGTTCCTTACCTGTGGTGATATATCTAACTCAATCCTGAGAGAAATTCCTATATGATCCGACAGTCCCGAGTCAAGAGGTGTTACAGTAATATTTTCTGTGCTAATATTTGCAAACATATTGTCAAGACAATTACCTTTTCTCGTGTTAAATTCCACCATACTAAATAGGCCGTATGAGGCTAAGACCTCCCCTAGAGTTATCGCCAAGGGGTCATTGCTATTAAATTTTACATTAAAATCACCCACAACTATTATGGTCCTTTGCATATTTAGATTGTCCAAAAAGTTCCCTAAAACATTAATAAAATCATTGAAATCACCCGATGGAGAACGGTAAACAGTTATTAAAATAATATTGAATGAAGCTATAAACGACGCTGCCAGTTCACAAACTTTTTCTTTGGATAATTGAAGCGCATTTTCCACAACAGTGTGTTGAATGTTGCTTTTGAATAGATGTAACACACCCCCATGCAGGAACTGCTGTCTGCAGAAGGATGAGCCCGTGCTAAACGAGTCCATTTTGAGCCCGGATAGTTCCTCCTCCCTCAGCCAATGCTCGCATAAACAGATGACGTCGAATTCATTGTTATTTTCGATTAGAAAAGCTTCAAATTGGTTTACTTGGTTTCGTATACTTTGCATGTTTGTGAAGTACACAGATATAGAAGTTTTACGGGAGATTGTAAGAGGTTCTGATTGGGTCTCGGCTACCTCGTTTAAAAATATATCTACCGACGATGACACCCTCCGGCCAGTTATCGGGATTATTCACTAAGTCATACTCGGAGAAATCGACTCCAATTTTAAATACTGAGCAGAATTCGTTTGAGTTTATCTTTTCACAACTGATATGATTGTGGCCGATTATCGAGTTAACATGCACTTTTATGTCCTCTTCTGTGAAACGATTTTGTATACGCTTAACCACTAGCCAGGCTTTTTTTGGTTCCGCCATGAGTGTTGTTTTTGATTTTTCACCTGTGCCCACAAAGAACTGTTGTTTGCGCTGTTGGTGGCGACGGCGTTTAGGTTTCACTACGGTAAAATCGTCCTCCATCTCCGCGGAGTTGTGGAGAGTCGGCGTTACGGCTGATGCGGGTCGCGTTTGATTATCCACCGGCTGCTGAGGGGCCCCTGGGTACGTTATTTTTATTTTTAATTCCGGTCTGCTACATTGATGGTTGGGTTGTTTGTTTGCTGTCACTGTCATTCCGTGTTTGACATTTTTATGTTTTGACGCTGGAACCTCGGTGGTCGATTTGATGCCAACTTCATGGTACATAGACGCGGACGGAGTTCCTGTTGGTGATGTTGGCGGGAGAACTTTAACCTCGCTTAAATTGTGTTATGCTCATTTACGCTGATCGTGAAGTACGGCAAACTAAAAAAAAGTATAGCTTCACTCTATTTAGTTGACTCTTTTGCAGAATTAAAACTTGCGTCTAAACAATTGTTCTACAGATTATTAATTAAATATAAAACCGACCAATTTAATAATTCATTGCAAGCACTAAACACAATGACACCAGTTTCTTCTGATTTGGAGGAGTTTGAGATTTTAGAGAAAAAAGAACCAAAATTCAAAACATTTTATAGAAATAACAAATTTTACTTATATTTTAAAGAATTGTTTGACAATATAGTTTCACAAAACACTAACAATCAAAATAATTTAGTATTAAATAAATTTCAAAATATTAATTTTTACCATTTATTTTTACGGCATTATATTCCGTATGTGCCAATGTGGACCAATATGGTTTTGCTTATACAAAACAACCAACGCTTTAGTGGAGAATTGGTTGGGCACAGTTAAAAACAACATATTAGGTGGAAAAATGCATGATAAACCTTCAAGGTTTATTCGCAAAATTAGAGATTTTGAATTAAGCCAATACCGTGGAGCAAAATATAACAGTAAAAGAGATCGTTGTTTTCCATTGGAAAGCATTCCAGAGGAATCGTGGAATAAAAGCAAAAAGAGGACACACAACTACATTAAACCTGCGCAAATTAAAAAATTTAAACAAAATATTGAATTTCAGATCAACAACAATGTTCAGATCCAAAACTTCCAAAATTATCAAGAGATTATGTTGTCTCTAAAATAGGAAATGATAAACTGTATTACGAAAGTTATATTACTTTAGATACAGGTACAAATACACAAAACATGTGGCTTGATAATTTTTTAATATAAAGGGTTTTCCAATAAGAGGTTTCATTTTGAATAGCCCGTTATCTGGGCAGCTGTCATCTTTTGACACTTGACAAGTAAAAACTATGCCATTAGTAAAAATGCAGCGATACACGCTTCAACAACGCATTGAAATGATTAAAATTCAGGTAAGAATTTACTATACACCCCGTGGGTATTATAGATAAAAATTATATTATTCGAAAGTAATCAACGAGTACTATCTAGATATGCAATTAATTTCGACCGGAAATGTTAAATAAATTAAATAAAATAGTTTGAAAATTTTGAAAATATTGAGTCCTAGCAGTATGTGAAATAATCATGCGCAAAGAGATTCACGCAATTTATTCTATTGCAAACCTTTCTTCTACCCTAACCTAACCTAGAAGTATGTGGAATATTCAACGTGAGCAAACATTTTTTTCGGCGAAATATAACCGTTAACACAAACTAGAATTCAGCATAAAAGCCCCACGGGGTGTAAAGTAAAGTTTTGGATCATCTATGTTGCCAAAAATTTTACAAGATGTTTGTTTCTTGTTTTCCAGTGAATTCTCCACATAACCTTCTGCCACATGCGACGATTTCCATCCGCCGTGTCTTTTGACTGCTGTTATATCTGCTTCTGAATCAGCTAATAATGAAGATGACCGACGATTCTTGGAATTTTATTTTTGCATTCTCTGATTTTTATAAGTACTGTAGTCCCTGCATTTTGAATGTCATCTATCTGCTGGTCACATAACTCATGACGACGACAAGCTCCCGAAATTCCAAATATTGCAACAATCTAAACAAATTATGAAGCGTAATAAATTTATTCGTTAACTTATTATTTGCTTACCTTCATCATTAAGAATAAATCATCTGGAGCATCTTCAATAAACTTTTTAATTTCCTCTTGTGTAAATATCTTAGACTTTTTTGGTTGATATGAATCATTCTCGCGTTTTATAAACGTAATTAATTTTGAAAATTTGCTAATATCGATATTATTATTTAGATTTAGTGTCGATTTGAGCATAGAGTAATGTGACCACAATGTCGGTGGTTTGTATGATAATTCAGAAAAATACGTTAGCAGTACATTTTCTGAATAATTTTGTATGTTTTTACCTCCGCACCAATTTATAAACGGATTCATTGCATTTCGATTTACCATGATTTTTGAGATTCTGAAAATGGAATCAGGGTAAAGGTGTATGGGAGGCACGTTGGTCAAGGCGACTTACCGTTTAGTCGCAAATCGAATTTTAAGTTCCACTTTCGAGGTTATATATGGTCGTATTTTCGGCTAAATAAGCACATTACAGATACAAATTACACACATGATGAAATTATCTCCAAAATGAGGACGTAATTCATCCAATTTGTAGTGTTATCTTTATTAATTTAGCCAATATCACGATATTAGTTTTACCCTAAATTTGACGTCTACTGACGTTTATTTAAAATAATGGATATATAAATCGAGATTGATTATTAAATCATAGGTAATTTAATTTACGATATAAATAATAGATGGCACTTTCGTACGATAACTAGAATATTTACTGCAATAATATAATATTAAAAAACAAACAATAGATAATAACAAATATTACTTTTATATTTAATTCACTGTTTTTACTCAAATTAAATTTGTACGGCATATCCAGTTTGGTTAGGTCAAGCTAAATTTAAAAACAATTAAAATAATTTCATAGAACCACATAACCAAGCAAAATTATCTGATTTAAAGCTAAGTATGGCCACACATTTTTCTATAAAATAATAAGATGCAGATAAACATTTTATTATGCTTAGGCGATTTTATGTGTTTTTAAGTTAGGTTAGTAGAAAGGTTTGCAATAGAATAAATTGCGAAAGTCTTTTTGCGCAAGTTAAATATTTCACATACTTCTAGGTTAGGTTAGGTTAGTTTAGGAGAAAGGCTTGCAATAGAATAAATTGCGTATGTCTCTTTGCAGACGATGACTATTCCACATACTTTTAGAATAGGTTAGGAGAAAGGTGTTCAATAGAATAAACTGCGTAAGTCTCTTTGCGCACGGTGACTATTCCACATACTTGTAGGTTAGGTTATGTTAGGAGAAAGGTTCGCAATAGAATAAATTGCTTAAATCTCTTTGCGCACATTAATTATTCTACATACTGTTAGGTTAGGTTAGGTTAGGAGAAAAGTTTGCAATAGAATAAATTGCGTAAGTCTCTTTGCGTGTACGGAACAGCTCCTGAATATTTAAATATTCAGATTAATATTTATTACATTACATTTATTACATTTAAATACATCTATTTTTTGATATCGTAAATTAGAATACCTATGATCCTAATTTACGATATAAAAAATAGATGGCGCTAGATGTATTGAAATGTAATCTTGATTGATGTGAATCAATCTTGATTTATATATGCATTATTTTAAATATACGTCAGTAGACGTCAATTTTAGTGTAAAATTAATATCGTGATATTGACTGAATTGATGGAGATAACACTACAAATTGGATGAATTACGTCATCATTTTGGACATAATTTCATCATATGTGTAACAGGTATCCCTAATGTGCTTATTTAGCCGAAAATACGACCATATATTACCTCAAAAGTGGAACTTAAAATTTAATTCGTGGCCAAACGGTAAGTCGCCTTTACCAAGATTACTTTAGATTCGTGCGTCCCATACACGTTTACCCCGATTCCGTTTTCAGAATCTCAAAAATCAAGGTAAATCGATATACAACGAACCCTTATAAACTCCTTGTATGTGTTCATGTATACATCTTTTGATTTATCCGGGAGTACATTTAAAATGACGTTTCTTGCAATTTCTGCCACTTCCGGAGGCGTACACATAATTAAATTGTCTTCTGAATCCATTTCTAATTCTTGATTTCTAATTCACTGTATTGATTAATTAATTAATCACTTGTGACACCTTTACTACAACCAGATTCGAAATAACACAGTTTGTTTATACAAAGCCAACGTCCCTAAAGAAAAGTTGTGACGTTTGTTTTGTATTTTGCATTCCCGTTTAGTTGATACTCCGGTCGCGTGGCGTCATTGGCGCTATATTCATAGTAATAGAAGATAAATAAATAAACAAATATTTTGTTTTTTATCCATTTAAATTTAATTAAGATTATAAATTTCATTAATATTTATGATGATTTAGATATTCTGCAACAATAATTTTGCTTTATATTTTGGTTAGAGTCGTTAATATGTTGGGCGCAAGAACTGTCAAAAATGACAGATAATACAAACTGTTTAAAAAAGTAACTCCCATTTAAAATGCATTGGTCATTTGGACACTAGTGCTTAAAAGTAGAGCTTCGCGCATATTAATCGATGCATAAATGTTGTCTTTTTAGTGGTGTCGTAGATAAACATATATTTTACCTTCAATTAAGTCATTAGTGTGAATGTTTAACCATCTCCTCATAATTGATTAACACTTTCAATTTTTTTCAGGATACGTCATGGCAGGTTTAATTTTCCTATAAGTCGTTAGTGTGAAATTGTTGTCCTTCACACTTGTAATAAATTATTCACGCTTTCAAATAATATAGCAAGTTAATGATTTTAGAATACGTCATGGAAGGTTTTTAATTTTCTATAACTTTCCAGAGGCATTAATGTGCAATTGTCCTTGAAATATTTTAGCAAGTTCGTAACAAATTTCTAATACCCGAACATACGTCATGGAAAGTTTACATTTTCTGTGACTTTCGAGTGTCATTGATGTGTAATTGTCTTTGAAATATTTTAACGTGCGTCATGGAAATTTGTTCTTGAATTGGATACCTTTCTAGCAATTAAGTAGTTTGTGACGTACATTATGTCTTCAAAATTGGAAAGTTTTGTGGTATATATCATGTTACATTTTACATTATTGTATCATTCAGTTCATACACTTAAACGTAGAGTAATAAAATGTCTGCAAGAACTAAAGTCGTCGATTTGAGGAGCGCTGTGAGTTATGTGAGTATAAAATAATATTTTCTTGATATTATTAGTTTATGAAATAATTTATATTATTTTATGATGTATTTTTATATTATTTTATGATTTAGGCTGTCTCAAATGGGCATGGGTAATCAGCAGGCATATGAGCATTATACAGTTGATAAGATGTCAAAGATGTTGCGACAGCATGCAGAAGGGAGGGAATGCTGTAATGTTTACCTAGATCACGGCAATTTAGAAATACTAGCGTATGGTCTAGTAAGGCTAGATCTAGATCACTATATGGATGCAATCCTGGATTTCGCGATCAATCGAGATGCGGTGAAAATAAATTCTAACGTATGTTTATTTTCATGATTATCTTGTAAACATTGATTACTAATTTTTTTATTTCTATTTTTCAATAGATCCGAGCATGGTGTGAAGAGCGCGATGAAGATGAAAAGCGATATGGAGAAGAAGAAGAGAACATATAACAATAATATATTATATACATTATATACCGAATAAATAAATATTATTATATCATATCAACTTATTCTTTTACCTAAACATATTTTTATTCATTGAACTTATCTTAAGTGATAAATCTCCAGTGTTCTGATTTCTATTCATAGTTGAACTTTTTAATGGTAGATGACACTGTGTATAAGTGCTGCAGCCATTCATACACTTACATTTTTTCATAGTTGAACTTTTTGATGGTAGGTGGCGCTGTGTACACTTAAATTTTCTTAGTTGCACTCTTTTTATAGTTGAACTTTTTAATGGTAGATGACACTATGTATAAGTGCTGCAACCATTCATACACTTACATTTTCATAGTTGCAGTCTTCGACACTAGATGGCGCTGATGTGTAAGATGCTGATCTTGAGGGATTAATCTGTGGGGGATGTTAGGGAGGGGGATGCATATGCGAGGGATGCTGGCAGGGGGATGGATCTGCGGGGGATGCTAGGAGGGGGGTGCTCATCTCGGGGGATGAATCTGCGGGGGATGCTCATCCCAGGAGATGAATCTGCGGGGGAGGCTGGAACCATGTGGAGAGTGTGGAGAGTCCAGAAACCGGTAAAACACTTTACTATTATATTACAATTATTTTAAGTTTACCATGTAATCTTGGAAGAAAAGCCTTAACCTTTGTAAGGAGAATCCTAATTAAAAAGCTACTCATACTCATTACGTTTTTATAGATAGATTATTCTATTTGCATATTAGAGAAGATATAAATAAATAGGCCTTATGTACAGAACTACCTAAGACAAAGTGCAATAAATGAAATTAATTTCTATTTATATAAATCAGGATTTAATTGTGACATGCATTTATTTTATGAACTTTCTTTTAAATGTTCAAAGGGACTGCCTTGAGGGCGAAGAATAAATAAATAAAAAATTACACTTGATTTGTTTGTTCATAACCTATTTCAGAGAAGTAAGAATCGACATTAATGTTTGATTCCACAACTACCCAAGACTCATAGTTTCGATAATTAATATTTTACACTAAATGTTTCGGTACTGCACATGAATAATTATAATTTCATTGATCTTTTGTTTCATTTAACAATATATGTTGCATATGATACTTGCCATTTAGAAATTTAAATCCTTGTAACATAAATTAAATTAATAGTTTCTTTAACGTATCTTAGTTTTAACATACGACTTTTTTTTCTCGGAATTCCTTTTAAAATTTTAAAGGGTCCAAGAGTAGGTACCTACTTCGGGCGACGAATGCAAACATCTGGAAATTATAAACATTTGGAACTTCACGATTGGTTGTTGCAAGCAAAGTGAACGTTTCATTATGTTTGTTGTTTGTTTATGTATTAATAATAGTCTAGTTTATCTTTTAGTTATATGTCCCGGACAAGCAACTTGCTCTTTGTGAAAATTATTACTTTTTAATTTTTAAATTATATTTTTGACGATTTAAATTGATTTTGTTTAAAAACTGTTACACATAGTGTCTCGATTTTGGTTAGTTTTGAGAATGCTTTTTTTCTATTTAATTAACTGAATTTGTATTACTTTTTTTACCAATGTCATGTTCTCTTGACTTTCTTATTTATTTATACATATATGCGGTTATACTATAATTTTTTTAGTATTCATGTGATTTTTTTTATTTGTCAAAATTCAAGAAATATTTCATGATTATGAACATTTTTTTTAAAAGATAAAATATAAAATCTTGAAATATGCCCATAAAAGGTATTTTAATGACCAATATGAATTAATACCAAAATATACAGTATGTCCTGATTCAAGACGCTTCATAAGGAAATCCGATGGGTGTTTTTGTCTCTATTATTGAATATATTCACTATTTGTTAGGTAATAAATCATTACTTAAACAGTTTGATTTTCTTTCTTTACTAAATAACGAAAAACACCAAACTGTGTTTTATTAGTCTCAATAATAGATCAGAATAAAAGTTAAATCCTTTTTTTATTTAATACCATTTGGTATTATCGCTTAAAAATATTTAGAAAATGGTATACACAAAAAAACACAAAATAGTACTTAAAAACATAAGAAAATCCACCAAATATCATTTAAGTTGCCTGATAATTGAAATAATGTTAAAAAATATAGCACGCTTGACCTTGAGTGACGCACAATGTTCTGATTTAACTAATAATTAAACAATGTTTTCTTTCAAATAAAAAATAAAAATCAGAATTCAGCACTTGGAACTTAAAAAATAAAGTATCCGATTATGTTCCGATTTAAATAAAAATTAAACAATATTCCCTGTATGTCAGAATAAAAGTAAATACAGGGTTAAATTCTATACAATCTTAGCTATCAATACTTATAGTACTATGGTTTCATACTATTGTCAACATACTGATAATGTTTTGATTCAAATAGAAATCAAACCTGAATTTTTTCGTATACAATACTAAATGTATAAATATCTGTATACAGTTTTTTTTATTTAATTCCTAAAGAGATGTAGGATAAATTTAATTGACGCAAGTGGTTTCGATACATACGTAGAATTTAATACTTAAAACGTATAATAATCCATTTTAGTTGTCTTGTAAATATGTGTCCCTACTGAATATACATTTAAAATATAATTTAATTGATCTATTGTGTCTGTGATAATTGCAATTTAGAATTGTTTTTAGTCGTAATATAAATTAAATATGAAATAAGTAAAGTATGCTAGCTTGGAACCGGATATTGGTATGGTGGCTTTCTCTCATTTCTCCAAATTCCCTTTAACCTTTTAAAGGGACGATCTAAAAGCAAATATTTATAGATGCAAGTTTTGTAGTTTGCGTTATTTAAAGTATTATTTAATCTATAAAATATATTATACTCAATGACATTAGAAGCGTAACACCAAGAAGGAATGATTTTTTTGAATTCATATTTTAGCAACAGAGTGACTATATTTAAAGCATACATTGATAACAATTTCAACTTTGTGTCTTTTATATTTATTGTGAAAATAAAAAAATATTTCACTTTTTCTTTTTTGATAAAACTATTTATATGAGCTGTTTAGTACAGATGTTTTTAGTCTTCGTGTTTCCATTGAGTGTGTTAAGCTTAAATAAAATGCCTCGAGTCCGAAGACGTCCACAATATCACCATTTGAGCGATTTTGACCGGGGTCGAGTTGTTGCTTATCGAGATGTCGGTATGTCCTATCGCGAAATTGCCCGCCGTATTGATTCCACTGCAGCAACTGTAATACGTGTGTATCAGGTATGGACAGAAGAAGGTAGAGGAGCAAGAAGAAGACCAATTGGTCAACCAAGGCGTACCACAGAACGTCAAGATCGGCGCTTAAGACAAATAGCCCTGCGAGACCGTTTCGCTACTACGCGTCAAATCGGTGATCAATGGATTGGAGAAGAAGGTAGGCCCGTTAGTATGCGAACCTTATATTGCCGCATTCAATCCTTTGGGCTTCTTTCGTACCGTCCAAGATTAGTGCTTCCTTTAACAGCGAGACACTGTCGCCAAAGGTTGGACTGGTGCAGAGAACGGCAGCATTGGGAGGCAGAATGGCACGATGTCGTATTCAGCGATGAATCACGATTTTGTCTAGGCACGCATGATGGCCGTAGAAGGGTACGACGCTACCGTGGAGAACGACCTGATCTTAGGTTTGCTATTGAGAGGCATGTACACAGGACTGCTGGAGTAATGGTTTGGGGGGCTATTGCTTATGGTAGTCGATCACCTCTTGTATTCATTCGAGGCAGTATGACAGCTGCGCGTTATGTTGAAGACGTCATACGACCGACTTTGTTGCCTTATTTAGATGGCCGCCCAGACGTACTTTTTCAACAAGATAACGCACGTCCCCATATTGCTCGTAGAACTATGAACTTTCTTAATGAAGCTGGTGTTAATGTTTTGGCGTGGCCGCCCCGTTCGCCGGATTTAAATCCCATTGAACATGTGTGGGATATCATGGGAAGAAGAATATTCTCTTTGCACCATCCTCCACAGACTCTAGCACAGTTGATCGATGAAATTCAAGTTGCTTGGAACGAGATGCCTCAAGAAGACATCTACCATTTCATTTTGTCGATGCCCAGACGTCTACAGGAGTGTATACAGCAAAGGGGTCGCCAAACACATTATTAATTTTTTCTAGATTGTTTTTTAATAAAATTTCTTGAAAATGTAATCATTTTATTCTTGATGTAAGACTACCATACTGGCAAAAAATCAAGTTAAAATAATAACTCCTTCCGGGTGTTACGCTTCTAATGTCATTGAGTATATTTTCTATGACTGTTACTATAGGCTAAATGAAATGATCTCAAACAAAAATGTACAATGTTTGTATTTTGCACATTTACTTATACACAAATCAGTATATTTAATTAATTACGCACGTAACCCGCGGTGAAACATTTTAAACTATAAACAATTAGTTAAAACACTTGGTTTTGTTTCACTGTTTCAACAGTTAAACAATGCCAAGTGTTTTGAATAATAGCTTTTAATAAAATCTGTGTTATATGACATGATTAAACACATAATAATATTTTATTTTTTGGCATTAGCACAGTCTTCATTTAAATTATGCATTTTGCAAAACAAACATCTAAACACTATTAATTGTTATGAACAAAACTGAGTTATTAAGAATAATTTTGAAAGATAATTCATTAATAACATGCAACTACAACTTTTGTGGAGATTTCGTTCTAAAAAATAAAATAACAAACTATGCATATTTGGCATATTTATACTACTAAAAAACTGGTCTTTTTAAATGTTTATATTGAACAGATGTTGACATTCTTCACCCTACGTAAGTACCAGCTTTTCGAGCGTCCCTTTAAAATGATAAAAGGAATTCCAAGAAATAGGAGTTTATCAATCTCTGAATAGTGTTAAAACGATAATAAATTTCATATGCAACAAAAATGTGTATAAAAGTGTTTTATTAAATTGTCTCAATTAATTTAATGTCATCATGATTGAAAGGAGTTCACATTTTAATCTTTATTTAGTGTCCTAATAATTTTATGCTGTGCTCGATTTAGGGTAATTTTTACAACCACCCTTAAGCCATATTATAAAATATGTTACAAAAAATACCTGCATCACTTATTTGTAAAAAAAAATTATTACAATTTTATTTTTTTGAACTTTCGAAAGGTACAATTGGGAAGTGGATAGACAGTTATTATATTTTAAGCAATTATTTTTATTAAATCATTCTAGCAAAGAGTGCATACGGTAAAATGGAAAACCGTATGCACTATAGTAATAAAATAAGAATAAAACATGGTAATGGTACATACCCATACCCATAACAGTGCAATTTAATAACAATCTCTGATGTTTGAACCAATAATTGATTCTAATTTCAAAATACGAAACATTTTGATTACAATTTTATAAACAAATTAATTTGATTTGAAACAAACAAAACCTTTTAATAATTAAATGATAAATTTATCTTGTCCCCTTTTAATTTACAGCAATTTTTTGTAATCGAATTATAATTTTCATCGACTTGTAGGTATTCTTTCCTCAATTAGTTTTATATATTGTATATTTTTTTGTATTAACTAAGTTATATATGATACACATCTTAGGCTTATTAAAACAGACTAACCGTTAATTTTATAATCATAAGTGACGTGACGTGAGTAACACAGTGCGACACTAAAATTCTGAATTAAAATCTGAAAACAGAAATTAAAAATTTGTGTGAAAGAAAAAATACAACTGTTTTTTGCGATTTTAGGTAATTTAAGAATTTTATCGAGGACTGAAGTTTCGAAAATTGGAGAAGTTTTTCATTAAAAAGATTACCTAAAATGGCTTAATAAAGATTTGCAATAAGACACGTAGTTTTAGGTGAATTTACTCAATCTTAGAGGGACCTGTGCCACAAATATAAGAAAGCGTGCCATGTGTGAAGTTCAGTTGCCACAAATATTGCATAACATACATAGCATTGTGTGAAATGCAATGTACCACAAATATACGAAAACGTGCCGTGTGGGAAATTCGGTTGCCACAAATATTGCATAAAATACCATTGTGTGAAACTAAATGGTGTTACTATGCCTAATAATAAAAATTAAACAATCACACATTTTCCTAATCCGTTATAATATTTCTTCACACTTGGTAGAACTATTTAGAGTAATTCTGTAGGCAAAATGTTAAATATACCGTAATTTTTTATTCTTGTATACATAACAAATACCAAAGCAGTTAGAATTTAAAGTTGCAAATAAGTAAATACTTAAATTTAACATTTTGCTTACAAACTTGGCCCGAATTTTAATAACAACTGATCTGAAATAGGTATGTTTAGTACTTACAATAGCAAATATTTATCTAATGATTATTGAAAGATATTTCAGCGTTTTATTTAATAATTATACTCGGATACGTATAAAGATAAGCCATAATATTTTTATTTATGATAATAAATGATATATAAATTGAATTTAAAATCTATAATTCAAATGTAATATTAATCGAAGTTTTCATTTAAGTAATTTTTTACTTATTACAAAATAAATTTCTCCAGACGTTCGAATTAATCAAAATAATCATTTGTAAAATTAATTAACAGAACATTACAATATATTATAGTTAAATACGCTTGGCGCATGAAGTAAAATTTTGAGTTTAGAAAAGTTTTTGAAAATGTAGATTGGTTTTTGTTTTCGAGTTTTGTTAAACTCGAAATTTTACTTTATGCTTAATCAAGGATTGGAAACACTCATTTGAAGTTTCAACTTGAAAGCTTTTATAAGAAGAACTAATATTAGAAAATTTAATAAGTCATGATGTACAAAGTTGCCAAAAAATGAGTAACAAGCTTTACGTAGTGCGATATTTTAATCTCACGTTACTTTAAGATAATAAATTTATTTAAGTAACGTAAGATCGACTAAGATTTGACGTTGTTTATATTTTTCATGCTTAATAACCAACTCTAATTAATTTTACGTTTGAATTATAGTTTTTAAATTTAATTTAATTTTTTTTTTAATCCCCTTGTGAGGCATAAACGGATGCGATATATTCGAAGGATGTAAATGATAAATAATATTATTACTGTAGTAAAAAAGACATTATTTAATTTATTGTATCAGAAACACTATTTAATTAACATACATATAACATAACATTCTAAATATATTTAATATCTACTTATATTTGTAGATAAAAACATTAAACGTTATAAACTTTAAAATAATTTTCTCGCTTTCCTTGACTTTTTAATTTTGTCTATGTGGTTTTTTACAGAAAATTTAACATCTGTCCAACCGCGGGAAGATAATACGGAATTAGTAGTAATACATTTCATGCGATCTTCTTTTCCTGGCACCGCACATCTTTTTATATTATTTGCGAAAAATTTCAAAACCGCTCCTTTTTCCGCACTTGACCAAGGACAGTAGGGAGAGATAGCCGATTCTAGAACCTCCTCCTCCTCGCGGAGGAGGAGGTTCTAGAATCGGCTATCTCGTGGGAGGAGGAGGAGGAGGAGAAGGATGAGGAGGATGAGGAGGACGATGGGGGGGGGGGGGGGATGAGGAGGAGGTTTTTGAATTTGGGCTAAGAAGGAAGAAGAGGGAGTACTTTTTTTATATATTTTTTTTTTGATTGTAGAAATGTTTCATGAAATAAAAAAAAAATATTTTAAATTAATTAAATCAGATATTTAAAAGCAGTTACCTGGGGAAATATTTATAATGGATAGTGGTTTTATAATAAAGTAGGCAAAAGTAATATTTGAAGCAATATATTTAAAATAATACAAATATACATAAAAATAGAATTAAAATTATAATTGTTCAGACATACATTTATTAAAGATACAAATAACCTTATAATAATTATAATTCAATTGTATCGAAAGAGTAAGTGTGTTTTTACCCACGTTTATGAAAAATCAAAATATATTTAAAAGTAATATTTAAAGCAATATTTAAATTATAATTGTTCAGACATACATTTATTAAAGATACAAATAACTTTATAATACTTATAATGTAATTGTATCGAAAGAGTAAGCGTTTCTTACCCAGGTTTATAAAAAATAAAAATATAATTGAATGTTTAATCAAGCTCTTGAATTGCATCGTTAATCATTTTATCCAACACCTTTTCGTTTTCTAAATCCGCTATACGTAAATGGCCCCATGCTAATGTATGATATTTATCATTTAAAATGTATCTTTTGTCGTCTTTTGAATTCAATGCAATTTTGTTTTGAAGTTCTGTAAACATATTATGATAACTGGATCTAAATTTGTACATTTTTTTATAAACTGCACCCCCATTCTCCACTACAGTAATGTAATCATTTACCGTTAAATGTTTTTTTATTACATATTTTTTAACACCTTTAGCTTTTTTAATCGAGCTTGAATTGAGTAAATTTACACAATACGCCTTAGCACCAGTTCCATAAAATGATTCAATGATCTGACCTTTAAATTCGTCTTTCATTTTTCCGATGTAAGATTTATTTGGAATGATGCAATGCTGATTGTCAATTGGATAGTTGGATGTATCAAACTTATCAATATTAATTTTAATATCATCGTAGACATTTTCTGTAAAAACTTGAAGAACTAACGAATCTGTATCTGTGTACAATAATGTTACGTTGTTATCGTACTTTCTCTTAAGGAAACTATAGAAAAAATCGTACATTACAGTTTTGGATAATTCTAAAATAGAAAATCCTACATACAGTGGTTTTGTGTACTGCACTTTGAGAACACCCATTTCCACAGCCACTAAATTATTACAAAATATTTTTGAAGATTTAAAATTTGGTTTCGATATATAAAATTCTGCACCAGGTTTCCTGAAATGAGAATCCCAATGCGTACATAATTTAATATCAACGCGATTTTCAACATTTTCCATCGTTTTTCCAAATACAACATTATTCATACTTTTGTAATGATTGCGTTCAAATTCATTTTTAGATTGTTCTCTCTTACTAGTATTGAAATCAATATATTTTTGCATCCAATTATCTTGTTTAAATTCTAAAATTCTATGTATCCGTCGCAATTTTAAGCCTTGTGTTAAACATTGTTTTAGATTTTTATAATGAATAATATATTTTTCTTTGTCATATAAGGTAGGAATTAATTTAGAATATTTTGAATTTGGAGGTATTGCCGATTCTGGGCAAAAAGGAAAATCATTATGATAATCCTGTAAAGCTACTGGATATTTTAAATCAACTTCTAACACATAACCCATCTCACCATCATCTTCCAGTGATGCGATATCAAACTCGAGAATTTCATTTTGATCAAGCCAGCGAAACTTTCCAACAGGAAGCTTACATCTCATAGCATACCCATACAAATTTGTAGCATCTAAATAAAGAATATATGAAGTTGGTTCAGAAGCATTAAAATTTGGTAAAAACTTATTATTTGCTTCAGCTTTTCGTTGAGTGCACATACTTAATCCACCTCTGATACCCTTTTTAAAAAAATGTAACATGTCAATGTCTGTCAATAATTCCAATTTTACATTTGTCATCCTTAACAAAGCGTCCCAAGCAAATCCTGGCGCTGTGAAATAGTGTGCAGGGTCGAGTTTGTAGAAATCTAATGACATTTTTCGAAAATTTTCAAATACGTCAACAAGCAACAACACATCAGATGTCAAATAAGTGTTTACGTAATCACGTAATGAATTACAATTAAATACGTCCCACACTTTACAAGCTCTCTCATAGTTTTTTCTGGATATTTTTTCATCCGTTAAATGATCATAAAACTCATCCTCACTTGGCAAATGATTGTAATTTAATTTTTCAAATGAATTCATAAAACTATAAGGAAAAACGCCTTTCTGCCGTTTTAGATTAAATTGTTCATCCTCCTGAAACCTTTTTCTTATTTCAACACACTGATCATTGTCCAAAAGTGATCCCAATGTTTCTAATGATTGTGATAAAAATTTAAATGAATCTACAAACCTTAGTTTTATAAATACTTTTCTCTTTTTTCCGTTACCATTAATATATTCACCAACGTGCACATTTTTTGTAAAAGTTATATACTTTTCTTTGTTTTGTGCAATAACATCAACATCTTCCTTGTTTAATGCAATATTTTTTACAAACATATGACTGTCATAATTAGAAAGATTATGAAAAAATATTGGAATATATTTTGGAATTTTATAATTAATATTGCAAACGGAATGGGCTGGGCCACGAAACTTTCCTGTTAAGTGATCATGATCATATACTTTATCATTTACTGACAATGTCCTTTCGCAAATATGACATACATTTCTTTCATATATTAGTTTTTCTTCCGGTGTTAATGGTAACATTTCTTTACGTACTCCTAAATAATTTTTATAAATAATTTTAATATCGTCTTCTAATTTGTTTACAAATTCTTGTGCAGCATTTTCTCCATTATATATATTAAACTTTGAAAGACTATCATCATATGAACATTTTATGTGGTATGCAAAAGCATAAGGTTCATGACGAAAACATTTAACTGTGTACGGTTTACTCGAATCTGTATAAGTAGTATTATTGTTAACATTTACTAACAATGCCTCAAAATCAGCATAAACTACAAAAGGAATTTTCATTTGTTTTTGATAATTTTCAAACTCTAATATATTTCCCAGAACTTCTTCACCCAATTTATTAATTTTTTTACTACAGTTCGGAAGAACAGCTTTTACATTTCCACAATCTTCTTCTTGATGTCTTTTTAATTCATCTTTTTTAGAAAAGTAAATTAAACAACCTTCGCATATAAATTTTTCATGACCATGTAATGATATTTGAGTTCCAATTAAACGCGACAAATTTTTAATCCAGCAATAATGATTCTGATTGTCTATTGAAATATACAACAAGTTTATATGAACTATTTTCTTATTCTTTGATATTCGTAATGGAACGAATTCATAGTCCATTTTATTTTCGTTAAAATATTCATTAGCGCCATAAACGTTTATTGAAATATTATTTTTACCTTCAAATATATTGATATCTTTTATTGTAACTGGAAATTGTAAATTTGAAAAGTCACATACTGTTGAGTAATGTGGATATGAAGATGGTCTCTGTGCCAGTCCTGTTGGAACCCGAAGTGCTGAAGTTATAGCCCAAGCAAAGCATGCATTGTCGGTATTGTAAACATTGATTACTGCACGTTTTGCCTTTATTGAAGCAGGTAACTCGATGTAACTAGATGCTCTCATTGGATTATATACATTGAAATTAAGTTCAATGCTTGTAATTTGAAATAATGTCCAACCTTAAAAAAAAGAAAAAAAATAATAATTATAACATTAAAAATCACCAAGTTTCTAACTTTACCTGAATCTTTCTCCTGAAATTCTGACATCTTGGTTTTAATTTCGTCGAGGAAGTGTGCGTATGTCTCATATAGATTCGTTGCAGTGGTGATAATTTTGTTCGACGTGTTAAATGATTTTATTTCAACATTTTCTTTTGCTGTCAAAAAGTACAATGCAAAGGATTCCATGTTTAATTTAAAATTTCCAATAACCGCCAATTTACTTTCAATGAGAGTAATAATTTTCTCCCTCACTGAAATGGAAAACTTGTCTAAATCAACATAGTGTCCAGGTTCGGTGATTCGGTAACTTGTTATTTTGCCCCCATAAGCTGTAGATATTTCCTCTACTCCATCATCAACAATAATAAATGCATTACTTTTGTGTAAATTAGTTCTCAAATGGGCGGCAAAACATGCGCTATCTACTGTTATGTTACATACATCACATATTCTGTGTTTTGATGTTGATGCAAGTTTTTGTCGTTTATTTGGAATTTCACAAACTTGTTTCGATGTGGATGGATTTTCCAAAGATGTTGATGGAAGTGGATTTACCATTTTGATATCACCCTGTTGTGCGGATCGGGGTAGAATAAGTTTGATTGTTGGCTTTTCTCCTCTATTGCTTACATATGAGTTTTGCTTGGAAACACACGAGTTTTTTTCGTGTCGTTTTAAGTTGTCTCTTCTTGTAAAATTTTTACCACAATATTCGCACAAAAACATGCTTTAAATGTAATAAAAGAGTAAGTTGCTTTACACGTCAACACACGATATGATGCTTGGGCCAATACGTTACCTTTATATAGTGAACTTAATCAAGAAAAGAAAAGGAGGAGGTTTAACTATGAGGAGGGGTAAATTTAATATGACGAAGAACAACACATTCACTCACACATGCACACACTCACACAGAGAAAAAAACATTTTACAATCATTTTAATCCTCTTCTTCATCCATGTCAGTCGATGTGTCCCACACTGATGAAGTAGAAGATGATGAAGATGAACTATCTGTTCGTTTACGTTTTACAGTATGTTTTGTTAGCTCGAATAACGGTGTGAAGAAACAAAATTCACAATAACGTTTTCGTTCTAATATCCATGTATGCAATTTGTCTTTTCGAAATAAAATATTCTTTTCGTATTTTATCCTGAATAATTTTGTATTAGGTTCTAAATTGTAAATTTTTTTTCTACACCAACGGCAATATCTCTTTCCCTGTGTATCAATCCAAAATCTTTTTTTAACTAACACTAAAAATGGATTTTGCGGAATGTTCATAATTTTGGAAATATTACCATTAGGATTTAATAAAAAATCCACTATATATTTAGGTAATGGATTGTGACATGTAAATGGTCGGCATTTACAAAGAACCGAATACATATTTGCTTGTCGTAAATGTCCAAATGTCCAAACATAAAAACACCAGTTGTCAAAAATTGTCTTACCCAAACATTTTGGTATTTCTGCTAGGCGTACCATTTTTTTTACATCTAACCGATCTTCTATTACATTTAAACACACTTGTTTTAGAGCGATTGCTTGTAAAGTATTAACAAAACTCATTGTAGATAAACTTTAATTTGTGTTCTTATATTTGACAATGCAAAAATTGATTTGATCTATGGAAAAATAGCCGGTTATTTTATATTAATATTGTAACCTTATTGTAACGGTCAAAAGTATTGCAATTTAGCTCCGCCTTATAAATTTTCAAAAAGTGTTGCAATTTTTGCCCCGCCTTTTAATTTAACCACACCTTTATGAGTAAAGGTAATTTTAGTCCCACCTTTTAATTTTACCACACCTTTATGAGTAGAAGTTAACTCAAAATCTTTTAAGAGGTGTTTTACTTTAAACCCCTCCTCCTTATACATCCTCCTCGGTTTACAAGCTATTTAAGCACCAACACACTAAGTTGAGAGGAACAAACTGAACAGCGGTTTTAAAGTGTTAAAGTGAATCATGGGTGAGTAATTTATTTTAAATAAAACAACATTTAAAAAAATATGTTTTGTATTTATAAAGAAACATTTACATTTGTATTACATATATTTTATGTTTTATATTTTTTTATTACAGACCGCATACAAATCTACAACGAAATTAGAGAGGAATATTGCAGGCGATTCAACAACAAGCGAGTAAACAAGTTAATACGTGCATGTAAATAAGAGAAAATTGAGATTATAATAATTTACAGGTCACCATAATCGAGCTGGATGACTCGATACCGCCAATTCCTCTACCCCGGGCAAATATCCTCATCCAGAGGGCAGAGTATACGGCCATTATTTGCCCGGAGGATAACGCGCTCGTGTGGTTGCGGATCCATAACACATTATAATTTAATAAAAGACTAAATATTTATAAAACATTTTTATTTGATATCCATGAATTATGTGAATCATCCAAACCCAACCATTTTACTAAAACTTTATTCTTCATTCTTTTAATAACTTTTTCGACGAGATATACATCCTGATGTTGAACTTTTTTTAATTCTTCCTCATAGAATCCTCCAATTATGTCCTGGTTTTTTATATCTCGTAGTAGATATGTTCTGGGGTTCGTGTTTTGAACTTTGGATACTGTGAAGATTTCGTTGGACCAATTTGGGGTGTAATTTTTATCAAATGCTTGACGATGTTTGCTAATCCTTACGTGGTCACTAACTTTAAATTTCTTCCTAAATCCATCAAAAACTTTTAAATTACTGTACACAGAATTTAACAATAATTTTTCCTTATTTTTATTTACTTGTTTTGGTTTCATACCAATTGTTCTATGTTTTGTATTATTATATTTATTAATTATATTTTGTAGAATACTAATCCAATTATAATTGCCTTGCATGCTAAATTCCTTCCACATCAGTTCTTTAATAGTTCTATTGTACCGTTCAACAATTGAACTTTTTAAAGATGAAAATGTGCTGTAATGATTAATTCCATATTTTTCACATAGTTTTTTAAAATTGTTGTTGTAAAACTCAGTACCATTGTCTGTTTGAATATTTGCAGGTATCTGCCTCTTTTTCAACAATTTTTCCATTTGTAAGGCAACTTCTTTTCCAGTTTTTGTTTTTAACGGTAAAGCCCACCCAAATTTAGAAAAAGCATTTATAACCATCAATATATATTTGTATCCTTTATTTTCCTTGGCATAAGGTATCATTTCAACTAAATCCGCTTGGTATAAATCATTTAAACTCTTCAATATTACTCGACGTCTACGAAAATGTTTCCGAACTGGGGCGTGAATTTCATCAATTACATCGCGTTTAATGTTGGGTTTCATTAGTATTTTGTTCGATTAATATCTCAATGCAAAACTTCTTATCGACACCTTCTGGAGTCGCTGCAAATCTGCGCTTAATTTGTATTGTATCATTCAATTTAAGGTTTGTTAATTCAGACAATACATACTTTTCATTAATAAATAGAATTACATTTCCCAGGTAATTTGTTTTAAGAACTTTTCCAGCGTATAATGTGTTTTTATATAATATATCACCCCCCTTATTATCAATTGTATAGAATCCATCGGAAGATACGTTTCCGTTGCCGGCAAGTGTCAAAATTAACCTATATCTTCTATCTTTATCTGTTTCATCGAATTTAAAATACCTCTGAATTATCTTGTCTAAATTGTTAGATTTTTTAATATAGCTCGAGACACTATGCCCATGTACATGTTTTCCAAATTTGTCAACAGTCATTGCACCAAAAATAGAATTTCCAAATTTGTCTAAACTCATTTTATACACCGGTTGCTCGTCTGGTGTCTAATGAGATAATAACATATGTTTATTTCAGGAGCCACACTTATATTACTTTATAATGTTTGCTTCCTTCAATTCTTCAATTATTGAAATTATTTCATTTGTATGCGCATTATTGCCAGCACTTTGTGAAGCTAATAATAAGCGTAATCTATCTACAAGTTCATTCGGATTATCCCAATATTGCAATTCTAAGGAAGAATTGGGAATAATTTTTTTTTGCAAACCGCGTCCAACTTTCCATTTTTTAGTCCACCACACTTTTGGAGGTTGACCATTTAAAATTGGCTTAATAATGTTTACATATTTCAAAGCTTTACTACCAATACGTTTTCCGCTTGGATCATAATTAAATCGCGTCGCAGATGTTTGCTCTAAAATACGTTTATAATTTCGAACATCGTCAGGTTTAAAAGTGTAAGGGTCCTTTTTGAAAAGTAATTCGTATAGACCGGTAGTGCCCTTATATGGCACATCGTTAATAACAACATTTGCTCCATCAAACTTAAGTGCCGCGTTTCCGATATACAAAACACCATCAAATGTTTGACGAACTCCATAACGAGTATCGAATTTATCTCCACGATCTAATTTAAAGTCAATCAAATATGCGCGAGGTATATGATGAAATTGTTTCAGGGTTTGTTGTAGGACTGACGAAGTATTAAGTTCGTCTACCAGTCTATCATGAGCTTCATCTAAACGTGTGGTAGCAGTCCGTAGGACTGTAGCGTCATCATCAGAATCTACGATCTCTTCATCATCATCATCATCCTCATCATCATCATCGTCATCATGTGTGACGTTTCCTGTTCTTGGCGGTGAAGTTTGATAAACTTCTTCAGTGTATCCTGTTGCAGTATCCTCAATCGGTGTTGATGTAATAATATCTTTTTTCAAATGCAATTGATGTCTCGGTCTTCTGGGTGTTGATGATGACGTTTTAATGGGTGTAAATATTCGTTTGTGTACTTTAATTTTCAACGGACGTTTTCTAATAGTTTCCTCAGATGAGGTTACATTGGATTGCGGTGTAGTAAATATTTTTCTGCGTATTTGCGATTTTCTACTTAAACCAAATCCCGTTTCTTTTTCTTTAACATAACTAGAATCAATAGGAACAAATTCTTCATTGAATTTACTAGCGATTTGTTTCAGTGGTTCACTCAAGGGTAATAACGTTGCGGCAAGATGTTCTTTTGAGTCTGCAATATCTGTTTTTAACGATCGAATTTTATCACGCAAAGCACTACGTGCTTCCACGAGTTGCTTTGCAATGTCTTTATCCATGTTAAGAACGCAAAGTGTCTGTAAACACTGATAACATCTGCATCGTTACAGCGCTTTTTAAATAGTCAGAAATTTATCGAAACCTTTTCGATAACGACCATTCGTTACAGGACAATCTAAATCAATTACGAATGGAGAATAAGGTTGCTTACAACATTCTGTGCAAGTTTCTAGAAATGTATTCAATGTCATGTCACCTATTACGTGATCATTGAAAATATGCTTTAAATTTGTTGCATCTTGCTTAAATATTACCAATAAATTACAATTGTCTCGAACCAATTGCTTTTGAATGGCACTGTAACTTTGGCATATTTTAAAACAATCAACATTTTTGTGCCGACCGTATGAAAAAAATTCCTTAATTACATTATGACCGGTCGGTGGGATATCATCAAATATAACAATGGAATATTCTTTAATATTTTCAGGCGGTCCAAGTGATTCAACATCCGAAAACTCAAAATAACCACATTCTGGCACGTCTTTTACTATTGATCGTAGATACGCGTATTTATTTTGAAATAATGATTTTGAACACAAGTATATGTTTTTAAAACGTAAACCGTTGGTTGCAAGTAATAATGATAGCATTGCATTTGTTTTACCGCAGCCAGAAGGGCCTATAATAAGACCTCTTTTGCAATTTCCTCCAAATAGATCACTATGTCGTTTATATCGAAACTCGTTAAGATCAAAATTTATTATTGGTAATGACAAGCAGTGATTTTCAACATTTTCCGACATAATAATGCTATAAAAAACCCAACCCTGCGTACAACTTAATTTTTGAAGGGTGAATGAAAAGAAATTGAATTGTCAACAGTTATATATTACAAATAATATTAATAATTAAATATAAAAACTAATACTAAATAAAAACTATAAAAAAACTAATACTAAATAAGAACTATAAAATAATTTCCTGACAGATGGTAACACACATCCAAATGACTAGGAGCGACACACATCAACCACACACGACTAGCAACAGACAATGACCACAAAAGCAGATGTAGCAATCAAACACCTCATTACAATTGTTTGAAAAGAATTAGACTTGAAACAAATTGACAAATTTAAAAAATAGTTACAAAAATGTAATGTGCTTTCACAATTAAATTTCTTTTAAACGTTTTTTTAAACTTGTCAATGAATAATGCTCCTCTCGTAGCTGATTTCGTTTTGCAGCTAAGTAATTACTAACGTCAGGAGTGTTAGAATTAGTAGATTGCACAACGAACTCAACCACATCAGGCTTTGAAAAACTATTCAAATTATCGATTATACTATCAATTCTTTCCAATCGATCATCAATGGATGTCATGAAAGAGTCTTTGCGAGCTTGCATAGAACGAATTGTTCCTTTATCACAAATGATGGCTCGCATAAACTCTTCGAAATTGTTAGTAGTAGTGGTTAAGGGAGGAATCTGGTTGGGTGGTATAATTGTCGGTGGAGGAGCGTTAAGATTGGGGTTAGTTGCTCTTACTACATCTGCTGATGAAGATCTTCCAGGTAAAACTGTATTGGTTATTTGCAATTCACGGACAGAAGATCGAACAGCACCGTTATCTTGAGAAAGTGTAATTTCTTGTGATAACCGCACTGATTTAAACAAGCCACCCAGCTCACTGTCTCCCATATCCGAAACTGCAAATCGACCATCAGTATTATTTACCGACTCGACTTGGCTGGAAGATCTTTGGCACCCACCTGCAGGCCACAATCGCAACGGAGACTGAGTCATTTGAGCTGATTGCTGTGGCCCAGGTGTGCTCGATTTTGTCCCTGCAATTAAACAAAAAACATTGGAATTAATAAATATCATTAAATATTACAAAAAATACAGGACTTACCTCTCACGTCATTGGTTGCAAGTGATGCATCAAAACCTGGCTGGGAAACCACCAAGTTTACCAATGACTGAGGAAATGTATAATTTTGCCCAGTCGGTACCGCGACATAATTTTGTCCAGTCGGCATCGCGTAATACGTGGAATCGTTTTGCACGATGACAAACTGGTTTGAGGGTTGAGGTTGTGCAATAATTTGGAATGAGGATTGTTGTGGTGGTTGGATTTGCATATTTTGTTGGATTTGGAATGAAGGATTTTTTGTTTGCGGTTCGACTAGGTGTATGCTCTGAGGGCGTTGTGGTTGATGTGTGCTGTTGCTGTATTTGTTTTTTTGGCCCTGCTTGGATAATGTCGAAGGTTGGTGGTTAGAAGGCGATCCAACAAGTAACGGCATTGAACACATAGGATTCGTTCGCCCTGTACACAATAATTATGCATTAAAATTATAATTAGGAATAGAAAATAATGCATAATAAAATATCTAATCAACCCGGAAATAACCTTTAGTCTTTCGTTCCTTTTTCGCTTTCAACGATCGATCAGTTGCCGGTTCGCCTTTCTCCTTCGAAAGCAATTTATTTGATGAATCATCTGCCACTGATTTCTTTTTGTCATTTGTAAACAAATCAAAATCATCCCATGATTCATCAAATGAAACTGAAAACAATAACAATAGATAATCTAGAAACATTTAAATAACACGTGTTTTAAATACTTTTTACATCAGGTCCAATTATGTTAGGATGTGCATCTGAGTTGGTGGTGCTCGTTTTCTCAACTTCACCTTAAAACAATAGACAATAAATAAGATACATTTGATTAAATAGAATTAAAGAAAAACAAAATACCTAACATATTCCCATCCATGCTGGAGTTCAGAAAATCGTCGATACAAATGATCTTGTTACCTTAAAGCAAAAACAAACACACAAAATAAGAATATCCAAAATATGTTAAAAATATTCAATCACCAAAATATAAATAAAGACCACTTACCTTCCATTTTAGAGTGGAGATGTTGTTCGTTCCAAAACTTGCACTGGATGTGATTTCTTGGTTTGTTCTGACTTCTTTTATACCCAATTTTGAGGTCAGTAAACGGTAGCGAAAGTAAAACAAGTGAGGGGGAATCGAGGTTACATTTTTTTTCGGGGGGTGGGCGGAGAAGCCAACTGGGGCGTGGGGAGGAGCCAAGGAGAGGGCGGGGCGGGGAGTGGCCAAGGGGGCGTGGCGTGGGAGGAGCCAAGGAGGGGGCGTGGCAATGGGCGTAACTGGAGGGGGTAATTTTATTTTGACGCCTCCCCGGTGCCGAAGGGGGGGGGGGGGGGGGGACGAACGTATTTTTAGACATTTTCCCCACTCCTACCCCCACTCTTCCCTCTCTCTTTGTGGGAGGAAAGTAGGAGGAGAGTAGGAGGAGACTAGGAGGAGATTCCTTCTAACCATCATTCTTTTTTTTTTTCTCTTTCTTTTTTTTTCTCTTTCTTTTTTTCTCTTTCTTTTTTTTCTCTTTCTTTTTTGTTTATTTTTTTAGTTGCCGCAATTAAAACAAGTTATATTATAAAAAACATTTTTTATTTCTTAATCATGGATACATTGAATATTTATTAAACAATATACATTGAACAATAACAATAACAGCAATCACAATTTACGATACTCTTGCAAAAGAAACAATCCTTCTTCATTGGTGGTGGTCCATCGACATGTGTCATCCAATTAGCCGTGTTGAAATGTTCATTGCATGGCAATCTTCCTTGTAAACATTTCATTGTGCGTATGTGGTCCGGTAATATGGGCCATAAAGTAGCGAGTTCCAATGGTTTCATTCGTTTCAGCAAATAAATTAATGTAGAATTAGTAGCACGTTGATCTTCTAGAAATGGTGTCCCGTCTCTACCGATATATTTTGATAATGCGTTGTTAATCCTTCTTAAATAATAAATAACATAATACTTTAAGTTACAAGTATACTGTCGAACTGTTTCCATGTTAACACAGTTGTGAACCAATGCCGTCTGATATTATTTCACTTTCCGACTCAATTATATGCATTCAAGTTTGCTGTACATTTGTTCTTTTTTCTGTTCTACTCCATTTGCTGAAGGTTGTTTCGTCGCAACCTCTTTTATAAAATTGTTTCTTCTTCTTCTTCATCTTGCATGTAATAATTGATAGGATTTGACATTTTATCGTAGATATAATACACATTTGTTAATGCACACATTGTATAATCTGTATCTTTGTGATACATACACTTTGGGTGATACGCTGACAACTTTATATCCAATCTTTTAATGTCCTCAATTGGCCGATCCAATATTTTCTGTAGATATTGTGATTTTTGCTCACCTCTCACATAAATGTTTTTAGCTTTTTTACTAAACACTCGAATAATTTTATCAATTTTATTGAGTGGTACATTTCCACTAGTCCATTCCAAATGGTGGAAGTTTGAAGTTAACCAATGTGCTGTTCGACGTTGCTTAGCAGGTAAACAATTTACAGAATGGGGAGCCTCAAACAAATAATGGCTAATTCGACGTTCGCTATCACATATAGCCACTTCTTTCGGTAGTAATTTATCATTACTATCGTAAAAACCTTGAATGTCGATTATGATATAGTCCAATGTATCCATAATTTGTTTGTGTACTTCTTAATTCATTCACTTCTTGTACTTGACTGATGTGTAAAGCAAACTACACTACTTTTATAATGACAATCGCCCCTCCTTGTTTTATAGCAACAGGGAATTGCAGCAGGACGGGTAACACCTCTTTTACAACAATTCTTTTACCACTTTTGTTAGTGGTGCATAATAAAACGCCTTATCGTGCAAAATTAAACAGTATGCTGTTGTATTAGCCGGAACTGGTTCTTTTGAAGTAAATTCAATTTTAATTTCAACGCCACTTTTGTGAATAGTGTCTGCCTGATACGTACAATCGATTCCTACTAATGGAATTTTCTCTTTAAATTCTGCTGGTGAAAACATTGGTTCACTTTCTGGCACATAGTAGTATGATTGTTGGAATCTGCTATACATATCGTACACAATAGCATATTTATTGTTATCAAAATCAATATTTAAATTATCATACGGAAATCTTGTACCGTTCAAAAATACACTTAGGTTTGTCAACTTTATATTATCAAATAGAGCCATTGAAGACTTCATCTGGCCTTTTCGATTGGTTTGAAAACCGAAAATAATGTATCTTGGCGTTTCAAGTTGCGGCGCCGTCTTTACGGCCCATGTATGTCTTGTTGTTTGCGGCAATGACGGATACTCATGAATCTCCCAACTTCTAAACCATAAATTGATATTTTGATTTTTGTCAGTTAATTTTGTCAAGGCTAACTGTTCTCGTAGACCGACTGCAATTTGAGGTATTCTCCAAATAATTTTATCTATTGTCAATTTTACTTTTTCTTTTTCAGCTTCACTTTGAACAATTACATCGTTATCATCGTTATTCCGAATGAGTACCAACTCTTGTCTACAGTTTAATACAACTTTCTTAAAATCTTCCGCAAATCCTAAAATACTTTTAAGCGGTACACTAATTGCAAAATGTCCATTGTCATCGACTATATCGCAAAAACCTTTTTTCTCAATGTCCCACCCTGCATTTTGTAATTTAATCATTTCATTTTTATTATACGAAAAATATCCTTTCATACATGATGTCACTCCCACGTTTCTAACGGAATCCACTTGAACACCATTCATTAAATACCGAAGATCGCTAATCATAAAGCCTGCTGGGTTGTTGACTAATTTTGAATTCTTACTAGCCTCGTTTTTAACATTCCCATCCTCACCAACTTTCCGTAGAGTACCCTCTACATATAAATAACTCTCTCCTGGTAATGTATAATTGTCAGTTTCAGGAACCGTTATCCTAATTTCATCATTATTATCAAAACTTGCCGATCCATAAGGTTGGTATGAATGATACTCGTAACTTACTATTGCATTGTTAGATTTAACTTTGTCGGTAACATTTAAAATGTCCATTATTTTAGTAGTTTATAGCCCAAATCTTTTAAGAATATACGATTTTCTGTTGTTAACTTCTTCACTTTTTTTAGGCTACTGCACACATTTTTCATATCGCTACCCAATTTATAGGCTGACCGGTTTGCTGTGTTCTTCTTCTTCTTCTTAACAATATGGTTCCTCTTTCGATTCGACGTTTTTGAGTTATATAACTTCATCTCATTCAACCTTACGCAAGTGTAATCGTGTCGTTACTTCTTCACCTCTAAAATTGATCAATTTCCCTGATTGATCCAACACTCTTACCACAATTGTACTGATAATATCTCCAGTAACAGATAAATATATAGGTAAATGTGGCGATTCTACCATCTTATATCCGGCCGGCACTTTAGGAAAAAAATGATAAAGCACGTGTACCGGTTCACCGTTATTATAAGAACCGCTCACTAAATTGCAATAAATTTGAATTGCATTGACTGTGTGGATATTAACAATATTTTCTGCTTCATAACTCTTCCCGCCCATTAGTACTTTCTTATCAAATCCCAATAAGGTTCCTATACTTTTTTCAGCTGTAAAATCGATTTCTACATCGGTTTTTATGTGCACTTTCTGAGTATTATTATTACCGCGTATACGGACCAATGCCGTATTGTCAATGTCCCCTTCTATTTTAGTCTCTATAAAATCAGAAATATCATCTAAACCGTAAATTCCAACGGGTAATTCTACTATTTTTTTGTTGTTTCCTATTTTGTAGTGAAATAAATTATTTGATATGTCAACGTTTGGAATTGAATTGAATGACTCAAAATTGAGTAAAGCCAACTCATATTCTTCATCTTCATCTTTGCTCAAATAAATCGGTGGATTAAAATTGCAACTTAACTCGGAACTGATTCCGGTCAACGTAAACGTAAGCGAATGAGAAGTTTTCACCATTGCGTTTAGTCTTCGACTGATGTTTAAATTGTTTTCTTAATTATTTATTAAAAACATTAAACACAATTGTCCACAGTTTAAATCATCGATTGTCTGGTAGCGTTCATAGTTATAACTTATAACATTATTCTTATCATCTGATCTTAAATATTTTTCAATTTCAATGGAAGGTTTTAAATCACCGAAACTGTCAAAGTATTTTACTCTACTGCCACTTTTTTTATAAGCAACCCAATGCGTTCCTTCACTTTCTTTATTGTCTAAATTGATAACTGCACTTTCATTTTTTTTAATTTTTTTCGGTAATGCATTTCTCATATAGACACCTCTAAACGATGGTATTTTCAATAATTTTGCTATTTTTAAAATTTCCAAATTATTTAGAGGTCTTTTATGAAGGAACATTATTTTCAGTTTTTTGAATATTCGGGAAAATACAAACCACATCCTCTTTTATATGGTTTTATGTAATAACCAGAACCCACTGATTTGGCTTCCATAGCTCTATTGTGTCGCTCAGCTTCTTTTTGTTGTTCTTTAGCTGATTTTGCACTGTTTACTGCTTTCGCTATAGCGGCTGCCCCTCCTCCAAGGGAACCCAATGCACCTAAAGCTGCAAATAATGGAATCAACGGAAGAAATCCTCCTTGTTTCGGTATAGGAATGACTCTACGTTTTGGAAATTTAATTTTTCTCTTATATTTTTTCAAAACATTATATGCAGCTTTTGTAGCATCAAATACACTTTTATGTTTTCTTCTACTGATAGCGTTTCTGGCCAGTCGAACTGCCTTGTTAAACGTTAAAGTACCACCCCGACTCATTCTTTTGCGATTTCTACCCTTGCTTTTTCTCTTTTTTAGACCCATTCCAAATGAAGTTTTCCCTTTCATTGCTGCTGCAACTCCTGCCGATGCAATCTTTTCTCCGGCACTTGGACCAACCTTCTGAATTATTTTTTTTGCAGTTTTGAGTAACCTATGATCGGCTATATGCCTTTCTTTTAAATTATTTGTATTATCATACACTATATCGTGCTCTTTACAAGCTTCGTCGAGTTCGTTTATTCCTTTATCGCCTCGCGCTAATCTCTTTTCTAATTTTGTTCCAGGCCCACAATAATTATATCCAGGTAAATGAATTTCAAAAGGCAGCTTGTTTATTAATTTATTTAGTAGCCCCCGACCGATCCATTTGATAGTTCTTTTACGACTGACGGGATAATAGACATACATTTTATTTTAAAGGTATACAAATAAACTGTGGCAACTTAAAAACTGTTTATTGATTTTTATAATTTAATTTTAACAAACATTTACCACTTCACCTAATACTAACACATATACTAACTATGTTCTACTTAAACCTTGAGTTATATACATTCTCCCTAAAACTACTTTGTAAACAAAAACTTATTGCTAATTCGATTCTTTTCATTTTTTCTTTGAATCTTAAAGAATCATAATAATATATATGCCATGCACCTTTCCTAGCTTCTTTATACGCAAATGTCCATACATACATATTATGAATAATATTTTTACTTTCACACATTACTACTTTCTTTTTACTTCCCATTATTATAAGAATCTAACATTATATGTTGCATATCAAAATCGAACAATAACTTATCATTACCATAAAGTAACAATTCATCAATCATACAAGCATATTCATTACATTCGCCTTGCATTATTTTCGAAAAACGAGTTTTCATATCCCCATCCAGTTCATTTAATAAACTCAAGCAAGAATAGTAATATTCACTAAACTTAAGATTTTTTAAATATTCCAAACGAGACGAAACAACATCAACAAGTTTCCACAATTCACGAAGACCTTCATACGATAAAAATACGTGATTTCCACCGATATCAATTCTTGCAACTTTACGACAATTATTCATTAAACTAAATGAAATGTTTACTCCATTAAAGCTGATTGTTTGATCCGTATCTACATAAAAAAATGTTTGGTTGATATTCACTTTTTGTTCTAAAAATACTGTCCACATCTGTTCATTCAAAGAAATTCCTTGCCCACCCTTACCCAATATTCTAATAACTGGTTCAAGATTAAGATCTATGTCCAAACCTACCGACACCCATTTAGAATTACTTTTATTTAAAAAATACGTATTCGACGACAATAAATTTTTCATAGCGTTCTTCTTTTGTTTTACAAGTTGATTGTTGTGGTTGGCATCATCGTTGGTATCGTTGATATTCCATGGAACATCAACAGTAGTAGTCTCACCATGATTCGGTAGATTTATATTCGAAAAAGGTTCTTCACCCTCTTCAAAAAATCCCGAGTCATTTGCTGAATTCGCATTATCAATTGGCCCATTATTTCGAATATGTGCTCTAATAATTTGTTTATTACTCGGGTTTTGTCGTTTCACTAAAATTTCACTTCAATCAATAAATTAATTTATTTTCAAAATAATTACAAATACTTACTTATTATTAAATTTATTATTGACAACAACACTAATTAGTGACACAGTTCTGGCAGATGTATTCTTGACAACAACACGTGTACTGTAATAAGTTACACCCATCCGGCAGATCTTATATAGTCCCATAATATTATGTTGGGGGGAGGTTCTGTATATATTTTTACATCACAACGACCTCACATACTTCTCCTCTGAAAAGGACTAACTACTTTATGATTTTCCCGCCTAAAGGAGGTCGTTTACCCACTCATTAGAATCCAATTGAAGGCATTCAATACCTTCAATCATCGATGTTGCTAACAACACTTTAACCGCATTGACAATATTTATTAATAGATTCATATATGACATCTTATGTATTATTCATCAGTCGCCCTTGAACCATCGAGATGAACACATCTTGTCTTGTGCATGGTCCGCCTATAGCGATACAGCGCATAAAAGCTGTAATGTATCGGGTGAAAATCTTAAGGGGGTAAGGGCCCCTTTGGATTTTGATTAGACACATTATTTGTCTTTAATGGATGCTAGACAATACGTTAGACCGTGGACTGTAAGCACTCAAGGGTGATATTTTTAGCCGATTCTATGAACCCTACCTCTTCTATTTGGTGAAAACTATCTTAAAATTATTAAGAGTATATTGCCTCTTTAGAATCAATAAAACCGTAAAGTAACCTCCTCCTCCTCCTCTTCATTTTATGAGGAGGAGGAAAGAAGGTTCTTTGGAGATTCTAAAAAGACACCTCCTCCCTACCAGGAGGTTTTAACTCTTTTAATCATTTTGAGGAGTTTCCTCTCAAATGAGGAGGAGGTTCTAGAATCGGCTGTAACCCTCTACTAAGGACGTTTAGTTGAGGTTTTCTGTTTTTTCACGCATGCTGAAAAAAGAGATAATATTTGCATTACTTGTAATTAATCACTTTACTAAAAATATAATTCCAATATAAAACTAGAACACAAACTATTCTTCGTAATATTTTTTTATTTCGCTAAATGTACATTTCGAGTACGGCTTATGCAACATAGTACTCGAAATGTACATCTAGCGTAATAACACATTATTATGAATAACGTGTTAATGTTTTATAATAAGTTTAATCTTCACATAACTCAAAAAAACATATTTGTATAATTATGTTAGATTCTGTTTTATCAAAAATGACATGGCCGTAACGGTCATTAAAACTGTACCTGTACTGAATAAATATCGTGTATGAAATCAGTAGTGTATTTTATTTACGAAATAGGTTGTGATTTGTTTTGAAAAAACACTATTAAATATTGGTATATATTATTAATTATAATTACCAGCAGATACACGAGGTACTGGAGGTTGTGGAGCTACTGAAAGAAATACAAAATTATTCTTGTGAAAATTAAAAAATAATTACATGATCTTACAGGTTCTTTCGATTTTATCTGTAGTTTCTGGGACATCGTCAGCAAAGTCGTCATAATTTTCATCAACATCATCATTATCGTCTTCGTTGTCGCTGTCATCAAGTGGCATATCTAGTAATAATAATAATCATAATTTTGATTAATAAGAAAACGCTAAAAAGTTTACCTTCAATATTAATTTCGTCCAGCGTCTTTCCCTTAAATTTATTTGCTTCTCCTTTATCCACATCAATTAAAAGTCTACTTACTTTTGTTAGTTCTACTGCACTTTCGTGCATCCTGTAAAATTCTCTGTACACCCTAATATCATGCCCTAAATGGCAAACTGTTGCAATATATTTTCTTAGTTTTGTGCTTGTAATATATTCGGCTTTTTCCAACTCTGCATCGTTGCATATTTTGCGAAGACAATCATGACCTCTTAAATTGGTTATGCCATTAGACCCAGTTCTGGCAAAAATGTACGGATTATCTGGCGAAATGTTCAGGCCTTTTCTGGTGTCAATCAATGCATCAACGGCTTCTTTTGTATTTTCTGTAAGAAATACAGAAACTTTTCTACCACGTTTACCTTTAACTTCACCAATTGTTAGTTGGTTGGCCAATTTATTCTCAAATTCTGTTAAAGATTTTTTTAATGCCTCCGTACATTGCTCAGACCACTTTGGTCTTGATTTATAATCATCTAATAAAATGCGGGCTGCTTCTCCTGATCGTCTTTTATTAAACAATATTATTTTACTCAGTGTAAGTGTAGCTAACATGTTCCATGATTCTAACGTAGGCGATTTGGATAAGTCATTCCGGAATTTTACTATATTCTTGTCAATACGTTTGCTCAATTTAATTAGGTCGCTGGTCAGTGGGAGAAGTTGGCTACAATTTATTTTTCTATTATACATTGTTTCCAATGCATTAGAAAATATGCGTATATTCCATTCCAAATCCATTAAATTTAAGAAACACATTGCCACATCATTTCCCATCATATTTCCTGCCCTTAAACATATACCCCGTTTAATGGCTGTACACTTTTTAATTGCATACCCAATCTTTAGAGCTAACGAGGGCGTTTCAAATTCTGGCCTGTGATAATTATTTTGGTATGTTGTACACAAAGATTTGACTGCAATTATTATTTTATCAAGATTTTCTGGCTGTAAAAAGTCAGATAAATGTTTATTATACCCATCGAGATCTCGCAACTTTAAAGTTAACCTGGCAAGTTGTCTCATAGATTGGCGTATTAGCTCACACTGCGTGCTACCATATTTTTCAAATTGCATAGCTCCAAACTGCATAATTAAAATATCTTCTTTGCAGAATGAGCCAATATCATCATTGCGCACCTTATAAACAAATAAAATGTGTCGATATTGGAACAAAATATGTTATAGTAGAAACATTTGTATCTTTGGTAACACATTTAATAAATTCAAAAAATTATTATTAAATACGTCTGTTTATAATGTTATGTATTCTAATTTTTTTTTAGACTTAGATTCACATGAATGTATTGTTATGTATTTCTTTTTTGTTCACTGCCTACATTTGTATCTATTTTCTATTTGTTTTTTTATATCATTAAGTATCACGAATTAAATTTATATTGTATTATTGTAAAATGGTGATAAGCCGTCAATAAAGTAAATTAAAAAAAAATTAAATTAATATTTTCCATGTATTCCTTCGGGAAATTATTATCAAATGTTGAGTTTAAAATCGCATTGCTTTCAGCAATTACATGCTTTTTCATGCTGTCTTTTAAGACAATAAGTACAAGGGCCATAATTGCTATATGATAAAAATTTGGACTCTACTTCTGTAGGGCGACGTGCCAAAATCAGCTCTCCTACTTCAGTGGCTATCACATTTGCTTTGTGATAGAAGTCTCCAACTTTTATTAAAGTGCAAAAAGCATCCCGACGTTCTCTAGAATTCTTAGGCATTGCTAATATTTTACCAACATCGGGTTCTGAGCCATGCACTACTTCTAAATGCCGTGCCGAATTAATTATAATTTTTTGGCAAAAATAGCACGAATGTCCCTTATTTCTGATTCTTTTTCCAGTGAGCCATTTACTGGCTGCATTTATTTCAATACCGGTTTCTATGTCATCGTGTATAATACTGGACGGTTTTGAAGTATTTGCATTATTTCGTATGTCTTTACTAGTACGGCTCTTAGATTTTATTATTTTATTAGAATTGCTAATCTTGGATTTAACTTTATTAGATGAAGACACTTTTTTTGTATTTGTATTTAAAAATGCAACACTTTCAACAGGGTTCAGCAAGAGCTCATCGTCAGTGTTACTCTCATTCGATGGAAGGTACTCAATTTCTCTCTCATAAAAAATATTTGATTGTGAAAATGAATCATCTGTCGAATCAAATACTATTGAATTGTTTGTGTTTTTTATGGAAGAATTGCTAATGTTGGATTTAACTTTATTAGATGAAGACACTTTTATTGTGTTTGTATTTAATAATCCAACACTTTCAACAGGGTTCAGCAAGAGCTCATCGTCAGTGTTACTCTTATTCGATGGAAGGTACTCACTCACTTTCGCGCTCATAAAAAACATTTGATTATGAAAATGAATCATCTGTCGAATCAAATACTATTGAATTGTTTGAATTGTTTGTGTTTTTTATGGAAGACGATTCCAACGAAAAATCAAAGGTTAAACTTTGATTTTTATCATTATCATTATCATCTCCTGTTGGAGTCACATATTCAATGAGAGGTTTGGCATTATTATATACCGCTAAAACAAGGAAAACCTAAGTTAAACTTCATACAGCCATTATAATATTATTCCAGAAACAAGTATCACACATTCGCTTTTGTACCCTAAATATACGTTTATTTTCTCAATACTACTATACTATAATTATTTATCAAATATTGTTATTGTTTTTTAATAAATAATAAGTACAGTATGGTAACGTTTTTTGAGTATAATACACCTATCTAAAATAAACATTAAACTGGCGTTTACACCTGTCATTCTTTATTACCTCGATATCTATAAGTTATCAATTTTTTTGTTTACTTTATCTCAGTGAAATCTGAATATGCACACAAAACTGCGCATTTAACAAAATCGCTATTGGAAACCTTATAAAATTGAAGATAAGAGATGCAAAACGTTTCTTAAGGAATTGCTTTTTATATAATATGTTGGTTAAAAGCAACTCATTGTAAAAAGTTAAACCACTATATTTATTATGAAATTTTAAATTTTACGTTGTACAGGGTGTAGATAAATAAAACGGAATATTTGATTTTTTGTTGATTGTGTCTTAAACTTTGATTATTTGTAAACAAATTACCATGATTTAAATTAAAAGCTTTTAGGCAACAACTGATATTTCTACAAATGTTCCAACAAAATGCATAAAAATGTTCTTGTTTTGAGTTGTTTTGTGTGGCATATTCCCTAAATAATTAGCGAAAAACATATTCCAATATAATGAAATTAACTTTGAAAACATACCATTTTCTTTATCTATCTGTGTTTTGAATGATTTGAAGTACTAACAATACTATCCAAATCCAAAAAAATTCAAAAAATTGTACTAAATATTATACTAAACTCAATTGCAATTTTAGGTTGGTACTAAATAAAATCATGTTATCTCTAATCGAATTTAAGTTGGTATTATAGAACTTCAAATTGTCAATTTTTTCCATAAAATTATAGTGAATACTAGGGCTCAGTATATATTTTCCTAGTTTCTTTTTCGTAACGTATGTTATTTTTTGAGGTCTGTAACTAATTTGTCTGTAACTAATTTGTCTAACAAAGACTGATTAAGTGTTATTTATTTATATTTTTCTAAGATTCGTTCAAGTCACGAAATTTAATATTTATGTAATGATATAAGTTAAGGTAACTTAGAAAGAATTAGATACTATTTCACATTTGCATGACTTTTTTATATTTTTAAATTACATTCAAAATTCGAGAATAAAAATATAATGTATGTTAGTACAGGCCAGATAAAATGATTAGAAATCACAAAAAAATTCATTAAAAAAATAATTAAGAAATGATATTTAATACGATTAAACAATCCGAATTATTTTTATTTTTAATTCTGAAAATTAATTTATTTTACAATAATATTTACTACAATAAATCATGTTTACTAAATATGTCTATAAACGGGCTAAATTGGTCTTTTAGCCTTCCGTAAAAGAATATTTAAAGCTTTGATTAAAAAGTTTCTTCCATTTAGATCGCCCGTAAAACCCTCTTATACAATCTACAAATACTTAGAAATATTAAAATTGGCTGCTTTGCGAGGACGTTTCGTAATCACGGGCTTTTCTTCAGATGATTTTACTACCATTTGAAGAATTCTTCGTGATCTTGAATTCATTGTTGAATAAGTTAGTCTTTACTAACTTAGGTACTAGTTATGGAATTAAAAATTTAATATTAAAAAAATTCTAAATAACAAAGTAAACATGATTTTTAATTTAAAAAACATTAAAAAGCAAATTTATCGTTTTTCTGCAATAATTTTGTCTTCTTGAGACTGTTCCTGTTTCAATGAGTATTAAGAAAAGTTTCAACGAGACAAAATCATTGCTAAAAGACAGTAAAATCGCTTTGCTGTTTACATTGTTTAAATTACATTGAATAAAATTAAGTAATCTTAAAAATAATAGTACTTACCTAAAATAATACTATTGGTTTAAACAATCTTTACACTATTATTATTAGTAATAATAATTATCCTAAAACATATTACAGTCTTCACACTATTCTCAAATTTTTCACTATCATAAAATGCTTAAACAATAACGATACATTCACTGAACAAGTTCCAATCGAAGGATGAAATTGAACTAAAGAAAATGTATTAGGTACTCTTGAAAGAAAACTAAAAAGTATTTAGTTTGTTCTTAGAGAGGTGGTAGACAGAAAAATTCTTCGATTTTTTTGTTATGTCCATATTACTCTTTTCTTTTCATGCACATAATAGATTGATATAGAGCAAATTTTAAATATTCTCAAAGGGATGGGTAGAGTGCACATTCTGGACTTTTTCCTCAATATTTAATGACCGTCGTATATTTTCAGAATGACACCATGACACTTGTTAACCCGAAGTAAATTAAAAAATCCGTGACGACTATCTTGGAAATTATAAAAGTGTAAATGACATTCGTCACGGATTCTTTATTTTACTTGTTAACCCTAACGACATGATGTCTTTGTGAAAATATACAATGGTCACTTTTTACATAGCAAACGGAAACGAAATTTTCAGTAAACTATCTGGATTCTAACATTATTTTAAAACACATGTACTAACAGTAAGAAACCCCAGTGTCTCACTAGACAATAGCTGTACAAGACATTATTCCTGAAAATAAGTGTGTCTAAGAAAGTTAACTGAATTTTGTATTACTTCTTTTAACAATTCGCATACATTATACCAGGTATGGGCAACCTTTGACATGTTGAGGGCCAAACTTTAGCGTGCAAATACGTTCGCGGGCCGCGTTTAAAAGTACTTAGTGCATTTTAAAGTAGTGATAATATTTTTTTGCGATAGATATTAGACATGAAATAATACGACAATGTTATTATAGTACAATTTATAAAAATGAAAATGAAATTTAAAAAAATGGTAAATTATAATTAAATCGTTAAATTTGCAATTGTTACAAACTACGAAAGTTAAATACACCGAAATTAATGAGACACTTGAGCTTGAATTTGGGAAACTAATCCATCGATATTTGGATTAATTCCACTGACACAAAGACGTTTCTAAATTATCGTCAGTCAGTCTTGTACGATGTGCTGATTTATTAACTTTCATCAATGAAAAGAACTGTTCGCATTTATAAATACTGCCAAACGAACAAATCAATCTTCTTGCGAATTTTCTAAGCTGCAGAAAATTGTGTTCTAGGCATTTTTTGTAGGAATCGCACAACTCTACGTCTTCAAATTTGGATTTTAGGAGTGAGTTTTCTTGAATCTCGATCAACTCCATTTGTAAGTGTATTGGAGCATTTTGTACAATATATGTTGTAGGAGTAGCAAATAAACTGAAACAGTCTTCCATGTTTTTGAAGTCGCAAAATCTGTTCGAAAATTGTTCCGACAGTAACTTGAGTTCTTCAGCATATTGAGCATAAGCAATATTTTCATACGCAGAGAGCGTGTTGAAATGGAAACTGTTACCAGACAACATCTGTGACTCCCACAAGCGTAGTTTGATCTGAAACGCTTTTAAATGGCTGTAAAAATCATTTACTAACTGTCCTTGTTTTTGAAGTTTCAAATTTAAATCATTCAAATAGCCTGTAAGATCGACCAGAAATGCTAAGTCACATATCCATTTTGGGTCACTTAATTCAGATAGTGGTTTATCTTTTATTTTCATAAAGTCTGCTATCTCATTTCTAAGCTCGTAAAACCGTTTCAACATTTTTCCTTTGCTCAGCCATCTGACTTCACAATAATATGTTACGTCGTTATATTCGGCTAATATTTCATCCAAAAACACCTTGAACTGACGATGGTTAAGCCCTCGGGATCGAATAAAGTTGATGGCTTTTACTACCTCATTCATAACATTCTGGAGTCGAATGGACTTAGAACACAAGTTCTGTTGGTGGATAATGCAATGAAGGACTATCAAATCATCTTTTTGCACATTTAATTCTGTTGGTTTTTCATTCAAAATTCCAATGAGACCTTTACGTAAGCCGACCATAGAAGGTGCACCATCAGTGCATACTCCAATTAATTTTGACCATGGCAACGCAAAACTTGTGAATACCTTTTGACCTCCAATAAAAATATCCTCCCCTGTAGTGGTTCCTTTTAGCGGCTGTAAAGCAAGCAATTCCTCAGTAACAGTAAACTCCTTATCAACACCTCGAATAAATATAGCCAGTTGAGCTGTGTTAGACAAATCGGTGCTCTCGTCTAATGCTATGGAAAATGATTCAAAACCAGCCATCATTTCTATACGTCGAACAACAGTTCGTCCTGACAAACTATTTTTTTCAAATTCTTTTTTCTTTTCAGGGCACATAATTGGAAATATTACTTGTAACATACACTCCTTGATAAATTCTCCTTCGGCAAATGGTTTTAATGCCTTTGCCAATTTTGAGCTTACTATAAAACTAGCTTTCACAACATTATCAAGTTGTGTTCTTTGTTTATGAAACATTTGTTGCTGTTTTTCCAAATTTGCGGTAAGCTTCTGGAATTTGTCTGTTCTTAATTGTCCTGTCAGTGAGTGCAGCGTAGCATGCTTAGTTGAGTAATGCCTCTTTATATTGAATTCTTTCATTACTGAAATGGATTCATTACACAGCAAACACATAGGCTTACCATTGTGCAAGATTAAAAATAATTCTTCAGTCCATTTTTCTTGAAAATAGCGACCCTCTGTATCTACTTTTCGTTTCTTTCGACTAGACATCATTTTTGTTTACTTTTCGTTCAATAAACTTAATAACAAACTATAGTTAGTAACCACTCAAGATGCACACAAAGTCACAAAGCAAGTTGACGGCTCGAGCAGTTCGCTAGGATATCGCTTGTCCAAGTTATCACCTCGGTAGCTCAAATAGAACTGAACTAACGTTCGGGCCATCCACCCGCTTATATAGGCAAAATGAACGAATAATCTGGAATAAACTAGTTTAGAATAATTGAGAAGCAATAAATCTTTTGATGTGTCGCCCGTGAGGCGGCAAACCTCAAAGAATTTGATCGAGCAAGTCGAGTGGCGGCGATTGTCAAAGAGTGAGGCGGCAAACATCAAAGAATTTAATGTTTGCCGCCTCACTGTCACTCCCGTGAATATAAGTACCTAATGTAATATTTTTTAATTAGGTTTTTTCAAAATGTCTCGCGGGCCGGATCACATCTTACAGCGAGCCGGATCCGGCCCGCGGGCCGGGGGTTGCCCATATGTGCATTATACAATGTTCTCATGACTTTTATATTTATTTATACATGTATGCGGTTATACCATTATTTTTTAGTGTTCATGTGATTTTTAACATCCATTAAAATTCAAGAAATATTTCATAATTATGAACATTTTCTCATCCCGCTTAGTTTAATTTAATTTAAAACATTAACTTCAAACATCAACTTTAATTGTTGTGTTTTTAAGAAGTACTTAATCACAGTAGGTTAATCAGCTTATGTGCAAACAGGAATTAAAATTTGTCCAACGCTCCAAACTCATTTATATTTTATAAACAAATTTAAAATTAAAAAAAGCAAATAAGGTCTTCTGTCTGTTAACGATTGATTATCAACGTAAACATTATGTTAAAATTGTAAATGTTGCAACTAGTTTTAATTGCGATGAATTATAAAATCTTATACTTAATTGTTGTTGAGTTGCGTGAAGATGGTTTTAAATTAATGAAACACTTGTATCTTTTCTTCACTTATTTATTTTGAGTACCAAATGCACAATTCGATCACGATGTGATCATTATCAATGGTTGACAAATACAAACTTAAAAGCTAAAATGCGCTTAATATATACCTGCGGATTAGGAGGAGTAATTACGTAATGAGCGCGGGGGTTATGGAGTTAAGGGAAAACCGACAATTAGGCCGACATCTTAAATCTATTTTAAGTGTAATTGGAACAAATAATATAAAATAGAAAAACAGAAAAATAAGAAAAATACACAAGTTACAATATACATAAAAACATGAAAACATATAACAAGAAAAATACAAAAATTATTACAATGGAACGAGTTTAAGTAATGGGTTGTCTAGTGGGCTCAAATCAAAATTTAGCAGATCAGCGTTATGTTTTTTCATGTAAAAAGCTTCGTACAGGTTTAAGTGATAATTTGTGGAGAATTTTAATAGCTTGGTGTTGTTGAGGGAGAATTTATGACCTGTTTCAATAGAGTAATGGGCAACTGCAGATTTTGTAGGGTTGTTGTATTTGATTTGTGATGTATGTTCTTTGTATCTCGTAATGACATTTCTTTTAGTTTGGCCTACATAAATTTTACTGCAGTTACAACATTTCCCTGTTTTTCCAAGTCGTCTACTGCATCAAAGGTGTTACCCAATAGTGACTTTAAATTTGTGTTGACGTAGCAAGCAGGTGTAATTTTGATTTTTTTAAATAGTTTATCAAATCGGGTTTCTGAATCAGGTACATAAATTGTCCTAGCGTATGTGGTCTCTTTGCTGTTTAAATTAGTTAACCGGGTAGAACAGGTAATTTTTTGTTTAAATAAATGTCTATTAATTAATTTATTGATGGTGTTAATGTCGTACTTTAAGTTAATTGCAACTGAACGTATGAAATCAAGTTCCTTTTTTCGGTTTGAAGGAGAGAGGGGGTGTTTAATTGCTCTGAAAATCATGCTATTAAACGCTGCCATTTTATATTTTGTAGGTGTACATGACTCTGAATGTATATAATTAAATGTATGTGTGGTTTTTCTGGAGATATCGAACTCTAGTTTACTATTATTTCTTGTAATTAAAATATCTAAGAAAGGGAGAGAATTATTAACTTCTGATTCGTATGTAAAATTAATACTATTATATAATCTATTTAAAGAATTAATAAAGGTATCTATGTCGAAGTTGTTAGGTACGATTGAGAAAATGTCATCGACATAGCGGAACCAGAAGTCGGGAAAATTATTTATTGTTCTTTTAGCATGATTTTCAAAGAAATTAAGGAAAATGTTCGCAAGGAAGGGGGATAAAGGATTGCCCATTGCGGTGCCAAAAGTTTGTTTGTAAAATTTGTTATTAAATTCGAATGTATTACATTCCATAACGAGTTTCGTTAGTGAAAGGTATTGTTTAGTTTGTTCATCTGGAATATTGTTTTTTATTAGTAATTTTTCAAGAATATTTAATGTATCTGTTATGGGAATGCTTGGAAAAAGGGACTCAACGTCAAATGAAATTAGTTTATTATTAGGAGGAACATTTATCTGTTTTAATCTGTCGGTGATAAACTATTTAAAAAATTCAAAATTACACCTGCTTACTACGTCAACACAAATTTAAAGTCACTATTGGGTAACACCTTTGATGCAGTAGACGACTTGGAAAAACAGGGAATCTACTCCATCAAATGTTGTAACTGCAGTAAAATGTATGTATGCCAAACTAAAAGAAATGTCATTACGAGATACAAAGAACATACATCACATATCAAATACAACAACCCTACAAAATCTGCAGTTGCCCATCACTCTATTGAAACAGGTCATAAATTCTCCCTCAACAACACCAAGCTATTAAAATTCTCCACAAATTATCACTTAAAACTGTAAGAAGCTTTTTACATGAAAAAACATAACGCTGATCTGCTAAATTTTGATTTGAGCCCACTAGACAACCCAGTACTTAAACTTGTTCCGTTGTAATAATTTTTGTATTTTTCTTGTTATATGTTTTCATGTTTTTATGTATATTGTAACTTGTGTATTTTTCTTATTTTTCTGTTTTTCTATTTTATATTATTTGTTCCAATTACACTTAAAATAGATTTAAGATGTCGGCCTAATTGTCGGTTTTCCCTTAACTCCATAACCCCCGCGCTCATTACGTAATTACTCCTCCTAATCCGCAGGTATATATTAAGCGCATTTTAGCTTTCAAGTTTGTATTTGTCAACCATTGATAATGATCACATCGTGATCGAAATGTGCATTTGGTACTCCAAATAAATAAGTGAAGAAAAGATACAAGTGTTTCATTAATATAAAATCTTATAATATTCCCATAAAAACGCAATATGAAATAATACCAAAATATACAGTACGTCTCGATTCAAGACGCTTCATAGGGAAATCCCATGTTTGTTTTATCTCTATTATTAAATATATTCACTATTTGTTTTTAGTTATGTGAAGTAATGAATTGCTAATAAAACCGTTTCATTGCCTTTCTTCACTAAATTAGCGAAGAAAGGAAATCAAATTGTGTTTTATTAGTCTCAATAATAGATCAGAATAAAAATCAATCATTTGTTTTAATTTAGTAACAATAATATTTCAGAAGCATTTTTATTTTCGCTTTTTATCAAGCGATAATTCATAATAGTATATTGTACAACGAGGATATAATGATAGCTATTAAACACGAGAACGATGTTTGCGGAACGAGCCGTTAGGCGAGTTGTACACTATACTTTGTCCACGACAATATAATACTTTTTTTATTATTGAGAAGTTATATAAATAGGAATAGAATGTATTTTTAACATCAATTTAATACAATACAATATTATTTAGTAATATTAAATGTAATATTTGAACAATTTGTTAAATTAATTGCAGGAATAGAATTGATATAAAAACTAAGATTCTGATTATTTGTTAAAACATTTTGATTGCATTGATAGGTTTGGTGTATATTATAAATGGAATTATTCATTTGTATCAAGCTAGATATTTTTTTAGCTGTGTCTGTTTTATTTTTAATGGAGTCGTCTATATAGCCTTCTGCTACTGCTGTCGACTTCCATTCGCCGTGTCGTTTCAAGGCCGTTATGTCCGCACCAGCGTCAACAAGCAGCGTTGCAGAAGATCTGCGAAAACTGTGTCCAGAATATTTTTCTGAGTTCGGCAACTGCAAGAATGTAGCAATGTCTTTTCCCATTTTAGTAAATTTATTAATTCCTATTCTTTGCGCGGTGCATTTGCCATTTTGATAATTCAGAAAAAATATGTTTGTTGTAATGTGAGCGGCTATTAATGTAGTTTTTACAAATTTTAGAAAAACTATCGGTGACTGTAAACTTTTGAATGATTTTTGTCTTTGTATTCGGCACATTTACTAAAAAAAGCTGATCCAAGATCTTGCAAATCATTCATTTTCATGCAATACATTTTATTAGCCCGACAAGCACCCATTACTCCTATTATTAACCCAAATACTCCCGAATTAATTTTTTTAAGAAAATTAAAAGTTTTTTGCAATTTGATGATTAATTGGTATTTCTTGAATATTTTTTAATAAGCACTTTATGTTATAAAGTTAATAGTTTACCAGATATAGACCGTCCTTTATAAAGGACAACGGGAAGGTTAATATCTTGAAAGTAAAAATATATCTATATATAAACTCAGCAATATTCCAAATAAATTTTAAAGAAATAATCTATATTCAACAAAAAATTAATATAATTTATATATTTACAGAAAAATAAAATTAGAGCGTATGATATTCCAAAAAACAGTTTTTTGGATGCAAACCTACATTGCACTTATTGCACTGAAATTGCACTTTTTTGTGGCATAATCGGCATCTAATTTGTGTTTCTTTGTATGCAATTAGATGATCCTTTCCGTCGAATCGGGAATATTCATTTGGTTGTGCACTAGGTCGTCCTCGTTTCGTTGTTTTCTTGTTGTTTTCCAAAATGCTCATTGCAAGGGATCTACGGAAGGTATATTGATCCTGTTTTCCACCATATTCTTGTTGAAGCTGCCATGCATTATGAATTGCCATATCAAGGCAATGACTTATTATGGGAAAGTACCATTTTTTGCCTCTAACTCCGACTCCATAAAGACTAATATTTTGGTCTGCCCTGTCGACACCTCCCATATTTTTGTTGTATTTTTTTATCAAATCCGGCTGAGGTACAGAATTTTTTTTCTTTTCTTTCAGGGAAAATCGAGCCACATTACATGTCGGCAGCACGCTATCTGAATTGGAAGCTAATGTAACTATATTGTTATCATTCCACTTACATACTATTATGTTTTCCTGTTTCTCCAAGGCATACACAAAGGTTCCCCTTGGCTCTTTCTGTAGTTCTTTGGCAGTTTTTATTGCAGATACATGTATTCTATTTTCTCTCAGTGTTCCAGTAGCCTTTATTTTTCTATCTCTGAGTACCAAAAGCAAATCCCAAGAAGTAAAAAAATTATCGAAGTATAAATGATACGGGTAACTACCTTTTTCTTCAAGAATACTATCGACAAATGTTAGTACCACACTCGCACCCAATCCTAAGTTCTTGTATCGTTCTGACAGCTGTGTGCTGGAACCTTGATAAGGTTGAAACCATTCTATGTAACCTGTTCTAGAAGTAGCCATCCAAAACTTATAACCCCATCTAATAGGTTTTCCTCTGATGAACTGCTTGGAACCATGTCCGCCAAAGTAGGGCACCATTGACTCATCAATACTATGATATTCGTTCAGAGGGGCAAGTGAAATAAACTTGTTGTTCAAAACGTCTAATAATGGGCCGACTTTAGCAAATTTATGTAAAACATTTAAATTTGTATTATCGCTACAATGCAGATTTTGCATTATAAAATTAAAACGGTTTCTTGAAATTGCGTCATATACTATTTTGTGATTAGCATCAGAACTGTTTTCCTAATACAGTGATCTTCTTGGGACAGTAGTATAACCACTATAAATAAGGACTCCAAAAAAAGCTTTCATTTCTTCTACACTTATGTCTCCACATCTGTTATTTTGTACTGCGTAAAGATTGCTATAATCAGTTAACATTTGCCAAACATCCTTATCGAAGAATAGGTAGAAAAATTCTAAGTTTGTAAATTTATTATTAGGCTCACATGGTTGGTTCCAGATCGGCAAACGATTTGTAATGTCGCTGTGACTCCATTCATAATTTTTTGGTCTCTTCTTATATTTCATGAAATTTGATAAGGGAATTTCATCGTCACTGCTATCACTGTCGCTACTATCACTGTCACTATCGATAATATTAGTTTTGAAAGAAGGTTCAGCCATCGAATTTAAAATACTACCAGAAAGGTTGTCCATGACAACATTTTCCTCATCGCCGGAGTCTTCATCGGTAACAACTTCATTTGCATTAATAGGTGGAAAAACAGCTATACTATCTGGTAGTATTGCATCATCATCAATGTTCTCTGCTTCCTCCAACAATTCACTTAGAGTCAAGGGTCTGTGTCTGTTCCAATAACTGAAAACACAGTATATTGAGCCACTGGCCTTTATAAAGCACATTTATGATTTCGTGCGTATATTCCAAATATAAAATGATAATCTAACCTCACAAACCTGTGGTTAATTAAATATAACTATATTAATTACATTTTATGCAACGAAGAACATATTTAATTTATTATGATTAAATAATTCTTACCTCAATCTGTCCATGACACAAAAGAAAAAACTCGATGCACAACAAATATTTTTCTGGATGTTATACGCAGTTAAAATGTGTTCAATTTTGCTAAAATGTATCACATGTACCTTATTCTTAAAGAATGTGGTGCCATCTTACTATCATTACTTAAAATAATACACAAGAAACATAGGTTTCTCTAACACATATTGGCGACCTTTTAAAAGGACAATGGAACCATTTGGGTTAATGCAACCTTAAATAAAGAAATGAATGATTTTTGGAACGAAAATTATTTAAATCTTACCTTTGTTGCCAGGTATTTATCATCAGAGGCTTTAATAATAAAATAATTGACATATTCTGGAGAAAATGTCATAGTTTTTCTATATGTATTCCATGATAAATGTTAATCGTACTCCTAAGCATTGAATAATTGGACCATAATGTTGAGGGTTTATATTTTATGGATAGTTCTGTAAAATACGCCAATAAAACAGATTCCGAGAAGGAGTTGGTTTTCTTTTCCCTTCTCCATTTCAAAAATGATTCATATGCCGCTAAATATATTTTTCTTGATTTTTCGGGCAATAAGTTTAATGAGGCAATTTCTGCAGCTTCTCCACTGTCGTTCTCCATTTATCTTCTAATTTTTGATATTAAACCACTTCAAAACTCTCTTATAATGTAAATGATTTTGACGTTTCAATTTAATTATGACACTTTGCGGACTACTAGATAAAATTTTGAAAATGATATTAAACAGTGAATAATGATTAATCACTGACAGTAAGCAATAATGAATATACTTATAATTGAAGAAACACAAATATAATGAGTATATTATAAGATAGTCGTGGACAAAATGGATTATTTGCTATGACTCTTCCTATAGGCTAATTAAAACGATCTCAAACACAAATGTACAAAGTTTGTATTTTGCACATTAACTTATGCACAAATTATAAATTCAATCACTTTGTACAAATTATTACAGTATATTCATTAATATTTAAATTGATTATTTGTTAAATTTAAAGTGTAATGTATTAATTATAAAGAAAAAGAATGAAAATAATTATTTCAATAACTTACTCAAAACTTAGTGATACTACTGGGAAATATTTAATTAATAAAATCTGCACCTTTAATTAATTACGCACGTAACCCGTGGTAAAACATTTTAAACTATAACAATTAGTTAAAACACTTGGTATTGCTCACTGTTTCAACAGTTAAACAATACCAAGTGTTTTCAATAATAGTTTTTAATAAAATCTGTGTTATATGACATGATTAAACACATAATAATATTTTATTTTCTGGCACTGGCACAGTTTTCTTTTAAATTATGTATTTTGCAAAACATTCGTTTTATTTATAATCAAATACTTTAATGTGTACACACTTTAACATAACTACCTGCACCTCGACAATCCCTTTCATGAGTTCCAAGAAGTTTTATTGTAATGTAAGTCATTGTCCAAAGGGTGTCTGTTTTTTTTGAGATGCATTATGCGGATCTCGCTTTTTTGAGTAGAGAGGAATTGATTTAATTAGGTCTACGTTCAATATTCATTTTATAAGTTTAAAATACTCTTAACTGTTACGAACAAAACTGAGTAATTAAGAATAATTTTGATAGATAATTCATTAATAACATGCAACTGTAACTTTTGTGGAGGCTTCATTCTAAACAGTAAAATAATTAACTATGCAGTTTGGCATATTTAAACTACTAGAAAACTGCTCTTTTTAAATGTTTATATCCAACAGATGTTGACATTCTTCACCCTAAGTCGGTACCAGCTTTTCGAGCGTCCCTTTGAAATGTTAAAAGGAATTCCAAGAAATACGAGTTTATCAATCTCTGAATAGTGTTAAAACGATAATAAATTTCATATGCAACAAAAGTTTAAATAAAAGTGTTTTATTAAATAGCCTCAATTATCATGATTCAAAGAAGAAGTTCACATTTTAATCTTTATTTAGTGTCCTAATAATTTTATGTTGTACTTGATTTAGGGCAATTTTTACAACCACCCACCCATATCATAAAATAATTTACTAAAGATACCTGCATCACTATTATTTGCACAATTCATTGTACAGCTTTAAAAGCAGATTATTAAAAAAAAATGTCACAATCTTATTTTTTTAACTTTGGGAAGTAGATAGACCGTTATTATATTTTCAGCAATTATTTCAATTAAATCATTCCAACAAATGGTGCATACGTTAAAATGGAAAACCGTATGCAGCATAGTAATAAAATAAGAATAAAACATGGTATGTTATGACATACCCATAACAGTGCAATTTAATAACGATCTCTGATGTTTGAACCAATAATTGAGTCTAATTTCAATATACAAACTATTTTGATTACAATTTTATAAACAAAGTAATTTGATTTGAAACAAAAAAACCTTTTTTATAAATAATTAATTTATTTTGTCTCCTTTTAATATACAGCAAATTCTTTTGATTAAATTATAATTTTCATCGACTGTTGGCCATTCTTTCGTCAATTAGTTATTGAGGTTATTAGTTATTATATATATTTTTTTGTATTAACTAAGGTATCTTAGGGTTATTAAAACTAGTCTAACAGACTAACCATTAATTTGACAATCACAAGTAACACAATGCGACACTAAAATTCTGAATTGAAATCTGAAAACAAAAAAATGGTGTCAAAGAAATAATATATCTAACTATTTTTTGCGATATTAGGTCATTTAAGAATATATCGAGGTCTAAAGTTTCGACAATTGAAGCAGTTTTTCATTAAAAAGATTACTTAAAATAGTAATTTTTGATGAAAGAAGTTAAATAATTTTAATTGAATTAGTTTTTCAATTTTGAATAAAAAAAAGTTATAAAAAAACTCACGAAAAAAGAAAATGTTGTGTGTTGCGTTTTGTTTTTTCTTTTTTAACTTTTTTCATCCAAAAATGAAAAACTAATCGAATGCATATTATTTAACGTCTTTATATAAGCCATTTTAGGTCATCTGTTTTCAGACCTCGATAAATTTCTTAAATGACCTAATATTGCAAAAAACAGTTAGATGTATTTTTTCTTTCACACAAATTTTTCATTTTTGTTCTAAGATTTCAGTTCAGAAAAAAAGTTTGAATTTGTTGTACTGTTATTATTATTTATTTTAGTATTTAAACAGAACAGCTTTATTACATTTAATTTTAGGCACTTATTTTTTAGCATTTAGTAGTACATATAATCAGTACTACTAAATACTAAAAAATAAGTGCCTAAAATTAAATGTAATAATAATAACAGTTCTTTATTCCAATGTTAATATCACATACAAATTTTGCACATATACATCTACACGGAATAGGGTCAAATCAAGATTAATACATATTATGTTTCTCCAGAGAAATATTCATGCATATTATATGGTTCTAAATCAAGTAAGAACTCTTTAATAGATTGTTTCCAGCTCGAAAACGTATCCGATTTTTGTGTGTTTGTGGGCAGACTATTGTATAATAAAGCTCTTTGTGAGTGGATAAAAAGTATGGTCCGATAACAAAATATAAAAGTATGCTTAAATTATGATTCAGATAAATTGCTTCTTAAAGAACTATTATATATTAAATTAATTTAAGATTCTATTTCCTTTATTTTAGTAATTACTAAAATAAAAACGTAAAAAATACGAAAACTGCTAATATACGAGTTATTTATTAATCAACAATTAATATAATGTTACTTAAGTAAGTAGGTAACTACTTAAATAATCGATAAAAATTGAAATGTATGCAAACAAAACACAATTCGTAGTCTAGCCTAAGTACTAAAATAAAAATAGGAACGAAACAAGTATGTAGAAAATGCTCGAACAGCTAATATACGAATTATTTATGAGTTGTTTAATCAACATTTAATATAATGTTGATTTATTAAATAGGTAACTACTTTAGAAATCAATGAAATTTAAAATGTATGCAACCAAAACACAATTAATTCGTCGTATCGAATTACAAGTTGGGTCTGGCAACGTAGCATTTTGTTATAGAGGGCGCTACCTACCAAACACTTATGAAGTTGCCACAAATACGAGTGTGTACCACATGCAAGATTCTGAATTGTGGCGTCTTTTACACAATTTTCGAAAAAGTTGCATAACTTCAGAAAAATATACTGTAGGTCAGTTCTATAAACAGAAATAAATGTATTTCGTGTTTCTTGAGGTCCAGTGAAAATATCATGGCTCTAAATTAAAAATGAACTGAGAAATCGCCGTATAAAATTGTGGCACCGAGTGTAAGTTGCCACAGTTTTGTGCGTCCACCACAGTTCAGGATGAGGCACACACAAGTTTCCGCAAGCATAGGGAAACGTACACACGTACACACACACACACACACGTGCGCGCGCGCATACATACATACATACATATATATATATATATATGTATATATATATATATATATATATATATATGTATATATATATATATGTATATATATATATATATATATATATGTATATATATATATATATATATATATATATATATATATATATATATATATATATATATATATATATATATATAAACGCCATCCCATTTTACCTGCGTGGTTCCCAAAATGCCTACGGGTGGTTATGTTGTAAAGGTGACCATTGTTTGCGTTAATTCGGTGAGGTATAGAACTCGACACGTACTTATAATCCTCTCCGAGAAATGTTGTGTTTACAAACAGCTTTGAGACAATTACTTTCATGCTCGGGATTACATCTAATCGCATTTTTAGTGAAAATGGTCACTTTTACAACGGCCAAGAGATTTTAAATGCAATTTTGGGAATGGGATAATACCTAATTTACGTAATACAAATTCCTTTATACCTGTACGAACTTAACACATTTTTAACAAACAGAAGTGAAATTATGGAATGAAAAATGTAATCGTACTTGAAAAAAATTCTAAAAATAATGAGTATAGTTCGGAGACCTATAAATTATTTAAGAAAGATTAATTTAAAAAAATGTTCAGGCGTTTCAGAATGACCCGCCGGTAACACCACTTTAATCTAAGGCTGGACGTAAGTACTTTAAAATAATCAGTGAAGGGTGATGCTATCTTTAGCAGATTTAGTCAAAATATCGGCGGTTTCATTTCCCAAAATGCTAGAATGGCTAGGTACCCAACAGAGATTAACTACATATCCATTATTATTTAGCTCAAAAAATAAAGTTCTAATATTTAAAGCTAACAAATGCATTTTGGGGTTTATTTCATTTTTTTGTATTGAGAGTAACGCAGATTTAGAATCGGTGAAGATGAAGGATTGAGAATTATAAACACCATAGCCAGTAATAATGGTTATAATGAAAATTTAACCGATACAATGGTAAATAAAAAAACAAAAACGTTATTTATTGAAATGAATCTACCCAGGTTTAGATCAACCAAAACCCAAATCTTATGTCGCCTTTAATTATGTAAACCAAAATTCCTGCTCTATTGTTAACATTTTGCGTCGGCGCAATCGTTGACTCTTGTGTGGCGTGTGGTGTTTCTATCATGCTGCCGTTCATTTGTCTACGCAAAACTGTGATGCGGAATTAAACGCACTCCACTCTTTCCTCAACGTAGTGGCGATTACACATGCAGTTTTTATTCCACTCTTTCCTCGACGCAAAATTTGCATTTACACGTACACTTTTGCGTCGACTCCCGGCGTGTGCCATTCAATTGATGACGAAAGAGTGTACGTGTAAAGGGCCCTATAAAGATAAGACCGAAAAAGATCAAAGGAGTGGCGTTTATTAAATAGAATGTAACAACTGCGAAGCAATATATATTGGCTAAACTGGCAGAAATGTCAACACACGTCTAAAGGAACATAAAAAATCCATCTTAGACAATCATCCAAAGATGGGATTCACAAAACATTGTATAGATGAATGCAACTTTTTCGATTGTTCTAAATTCAAAACCCGAATTTTCCAGAATAATAAGTATATCCGAGAAAAATAGTATTTGAAGTCAGTTCATGTAACCAAACGTTTTTTAAAAATTCATAACTTCAATTGGCAAAGAAAAACATATAATTTCTCATCGGATATGAACTAAGCATACTCTAATTAAAAATATTAAGCAATTTGTTTCAAGATGCACGCTTAGGACTTAGTGCGTCTTTAAAACTAACATATATTCCCAGCCACGGATCGGACGCACTGTTTTAAGAAATGCATAACTTTAATAGGCAAAAAAAATATATAATTTCTCATCTGATATGAACTAAGCAAATTAAAAATATTAGGCAATTTTTTTAGAGATGCACACTTAAATTGAGACTTGGTGCGACTTTAAAACTGACATATATTAACGATGAGAAGTTAGCCATAAATTTTTCAGCCATAAATGGTGGTAACCCTATTAAATTTATAAATTGCAAAAACTGATATTTTACTCATACATAGCGCTAACCATTGGATTGCATTGTGTAATAGGAGTACATATTAACTATTTAAGACTTTACATGAGCACTTTTGATGTAAAAAGTGAAACTTGTATTGATATTTGATCAAGCGATCCCAGGCTATTATAAAACGAAAAATCTCTGTCTTAGGCCTACCTTTGGGGGTTGTTACTGAATTGTCCTATACTTAGGAAGGGTTGAAGAGCAATTTTAAGCAATAGCATTTTAGTGGATTAATACTGAAAAAATATGATTATATTATAACATAGTTGAGCGATGCCGATCACATTATTTTCAAAGTGAAAAAGTGATGTATTAGGCCTACCTTTGAGGGTGGTGGCTGATTTGCCCTGTATTTAGGAAGGGTTGAAAAGCAATTTTAAGCAATAACATTTTAGTGGTATCCTAAGACTGAAAAATTAAGCTTATTTTATGAAATAAAATAGACCATGCCGATTACATTATTTTCAAATTGAAAAATGTATGTAATAGGCCTACCTTTGGGGGTGGTGGCTGATTTGCTCTGTGTTTAGGAAGGGTTGAAGAGCAATTTTAAGCAATAAAATTTTAGTGGCATACTAAGACTGAAAAATTATGCTCATTTGATGAAATAGTGAAACGAAACCGATGGCATTATTTTCAAAGTGAAAAATGAATGTAATAGGCCTACCTTTGCGGGTTGTGGCTGATCTGCCCTATATCTAGGAAGGGTTTATGAGTGAATTTTAGCAATAAAATTGTAGTGGCATCATAAGACTGAAAAATTATGCTTATTTTATAACATGTTTGAGCAATGCCCATTATATAATTTGTAAAGTGAAAAATATGTTATGAGCCTACCTTTGGTGGTAGTTACCCCATATTTAGGACTGGTTTATGAGTAAATTTAAGCAATAAAATTGTAGTGGCATCTTATGACTGAAATATTAACCTTGTTTTACGACACATATTAGCGATTTCCATTAAGTTTTTTTGAAAGTGAAAAATAGATGAGAATAGTTACTAAATCGTCCCAGACTTAGGAAGGGTTTGAGAGTAACGTTAAGTAATAACACTGTAGTGGCATCTTAGACTGTAAACAGACGCTTGATTTATACTGAAGTCGAAAATGTACACACAAACCATAAAATAGTAGTAGCAGCTTGAAGGTTAACGGATAACATTTGCTACTTTCATGTTAATTCCATTGAATTTTATCATTTTTCTAATGTGTAAACTCTGATACATAATTATCATGTAATAACAGTGTTCTTTTTATCTTTGTTATACCTGGCGTATTTCGCAAATATACTCGCAATTATCTAATTCCTGGGTCTCCAAACTATCTTCTTCGCGAGCCACAAATACAATTCTACATAATAAAGTCGCCCAAGATCCGATTAATTTTATAAAATTATGAAAAATTTAAGGAACAATTGTTACAATATTTCAAAATATGACATTTACAAAAAAAATTACAAACAACCGCGGGCTGGATTCATGCAAGTCGCGGGCCGGATTTGGCCCGCGGGCCGTAGTTTGGAGACCACTGATCTAATTGATCATCAGCCAAGAATGTACACCGTCTATGATATAAATGCAAACACTTTTGACACTGAATTTCATTAGTTACTTGGCCGCATTTTCTGCAATTGTTGAAATTCATAATAGAGTTTTCGACAATAATTGATTTCAAATAATTTCTGTAAATGTTTGGATGAAAATCATTATCCATGGGAATATTATATAAAATACAGTTTGCATAATATAATAAATATACACCGCAATTCCAACTATCACTTTGCGTTGGATAATGATTATTAATTAATTAATGTTTTTTTTTTATCTGAGCATAGTTTCAAAAACTTGAAAATGTTCATTATTTCTGTAAGCAAGCATCCAATGATTATTTTCAATAATAGGAATTATAAAATCAACTTCATTAATCATCAAATCACTTTTAGATCCTATGTATGTCATAAATACTTTCATTTTTCCTGTATTTTTTGAGAAAATATTTAGTACATAGTCAATTAAGAAATTATCCAACCACATGTCAGTTGTTTTTGTGTGATTATTTAAAGTATTGTAACTAGAAAAATATATTACTTCTGACCCAAACATGGTTACTATATAGTCACCTTTACCTTTCAAAATAGTCTGTTCTGAAAACATTTTATAAAATGCATTATCAATACCCTTATGACTATTTTCCTTCAAATTATTATCGAAGTATTTGTTAACTGTTTTCGCTTTGAAGTACGAATGATTGCACTTCTTTCTTTTTAACCATGCCTCCTCAACAATCTTTCGTTTTGAAGATGCGCATTGTGTTTTTGGGATATTAAGTGCATGCGCTCTATACTCTGCTACAACGTGTTTTCTTATTTTAGCTAGAAACCTGGAACATTTTTGATGCAATTTATTGTTTATTATGTTATGTTTCACCAAGCCAAACCACACCACATCGGTAAATAAGGTATATATTTTTTTAGGACATGTTCAGCGAACGTTTTACTATAAAATAAATTAATTGTATCATTATGAGACTGGCTAGCAATATCAATATGGACTTCTTTTAAAATATTTCTGAACATAAGAAAAAAATTATTATTGATGTTGAAAGGTTCACTTTCATTGTCTATGCTAAACTCAATCTCTTCTTCGGCGGCATCAAAAATATCTGATTGCATATGACAATATTGTTGAAAAAATATTTTTGATTCTTCAACTAGTTCGCAATCAAATTTAGCCATTGTTAATATAAATAAGTTTTTAATTATTAAAGATGCTTCTTCGAATGATAGTACATTAAATATTAATACCAAAATTTCCTTCAAAAATGTTTTTGTTGAACCGCTAGCTTCCATCATAAGATTATTTACATCTTTGGAAATAATTTTGACAAAATGTGCACAACATAATTTTAAAATTGTTAAATTGGATGTTGGTTTTGTATGCTTCATGTCATATAAATTGTTTAAATATCTTAAGAGAGACATACCATCAAACACCTGACATACCGCGTTTATAATCGCCAAGCTAAAATCGCTTGTGATGCTACCAAACGTAGGAAAATCAACTTTATTCTTTATATAAAAATGTTTGAAACCACTTAGCCATAATGATATTGAATATTCATTATGTTTAGAAGAGATCATTTCAAAAATAGGTTGGCATCTACCTCTCACGCCTCGAATGGCGTTATACATTTGAATGTTGGGTACATTTCCTATGGCATCATGAATTTTTTTTACCAATACGTCTAAATTAATTATAGGCTGCTTGTAAATTTTTCCTTCGGGTTTCCCCGTAAAAACATCTACCGGTGTTAGATCTAGAGATCTAGCAAGCCTATTACATTGATTTTTTCCCTTTGAAAATTATGGAATTGGGATCGTTTCACTATATTATAAAATAAGCGTAATTTTTCAGTATTAGGATGCCACTAAACTTTTATTGCTTAAAATCGCTCTTCAACCCTTCCTAAATCAGCCACCACCCCCCAAAGGTAGGCCTAATACATTTATTTTTCACTTTGAAAATAATGTAATCGGCATCGCTCAACTGTGTTATACTATAATCATATTTTTTCAGTATTAAGCCACTAAAATGTTATTGCTTAAAATTGCTCTTCAACCCTTCCCAAGTATAGGACAATTCAGTAACAACCCCCAAAGGTAGGCCTAAGACAGAGATTTTTCGTTTTATAATAGCTTGAGATCGCTTGATAAAATATCAATACAAGTTCCACTATTTACATCAAAAGTGCTAATGTACACAATGCAATCTAATGGTTAGCGCTATGTATGAGTAAAATATCGGTTTTTGCAATTTATAAATTTAATAGGGTTACCACCATTTATGGCTGAAAAATTTATGACTAACTTCTCATCGCTACCTATATTCCCAGCCACAGTTTTAAAAAATTCATAACTTTAATTTGCGGAAAAAAACATACAATTTCTCTTCAGATATAAACTAAGCACAATCTAATTAACAATATTAAGTAATTTGTTTAAAGATGCGCGTTTAAATTGAGACTTGGTGCGACTTTAAAACTGACATATATTCCCAGCCACAGATCGGACGCACTGTTTTAAAAAAATCATAACTTCAATTGGCAAAGAGAAACATATAATTTCTCATCGAATATGAACTAAGCGTACTCTAATTAACAATATTAAGCAATTTGTTTAAAGATGCTTAAATTAGGACTTAGTGCGATTTTAAAACTGACATATATTCCCAGCCATGGATCGGAAGCACTGTTTTAAAAAAAACATAACTTCTATTGGCAAAAAAAAACATAAAATTTCAATTTCTCATCGGACTAAGAATACTTTAATTAACAATATTAAGCATTTTTTTATTAGATGCACGCGTAAATTGAGACTTGGTGCGACTTTAAAACTGACATATATTGGCAGCCACAGATCGGACCCACTGTTTTAAAAAATTCATAACTTCAATTGTCAAAAAAAACATATAATTTTTGTATATGTTCTTTTTTGCCAATTGAAGTTATGATTTTTTTAAAACAGTGCGTCCGATCAGTGGCTGGGAATATATGTCAGTTTTAAAGTCGCACCAAGTTTCAATTTAGGCGTGAATCTCTAAACAAATTACTTAATATTGTTAATTAGATTGTGCTTAGTTTATATGCGATGAGAAATTGTATGTTTTTCTCTTCGCAAATTAAAGTTTTGAAATTGTTAAAACAGTGCGCCCGATCCGTGCCTGGGAATATATGTCAGTTTTAAAGTCGCACCAAGTCTTAATTTAAGCGTGCATCTCTAAACAAATTGCTTAATATTGTTAATTAGAGTATGCTTAGTTCATATTCGATGAGAAATTATATGGTTTTTTTTTACCAATTGAAGTTATGAACTTTTTAAAACAGTGCGTTCGATCCGTGGCTTTGAATGTATGTCAGTTTTAATGTCGCACCAAGTCTTAATTTAGGCGTACATCTCTAAACAAATTACTTAATATTATTAATTAGAGTATGCTTAGTTTATATCAGATGAGAAATTATATGTTTTCTTAAAACAGTGCGGCCGATCCGTGGCTGGTAATATATGTTAGTTTTAAAGTAGCACCAAGTCTCAATTTAAGCGTGCATCTCTGAACAAATTGCCTAATATTGTTTAATAGAGTATGCTTAGTTCATATCCGATGAAAAATTATTTGTTTTTCTTAGCCAATTGAAGTTATGGGTTTTTAAAAACAGTGCATCCGATCCGTGGCTGGGAATATATATCAGTTTTAAAGTCGCACCAAGTCTCAATTTAAGCATTCATCTCTAAACAAATTGCCTAGTATTGTTAATTAGAGTATGCTTAGTTCATATCCGATGAGAAATTATTTGTTTTTTTTTTTGACAATTGAAGTTATACATTTTTTAAAACTGTGCGCCCGATCTGTGGCTGGAAATATATGTCAGTTTTAAAGTCGCACCAAGTCTCAATTTAAGCGTGCATCTCTAAACAAATTGCCTAATATTGTTAATTAGAGTATGCTTAGTTCATATGTGATGAGAAGTCATATGTTTTTCTTTGCCAATTGAAGTTATGAATTTTTTAATAACGTTTAGATACATAAACTGACTTCAAATACTAATTTTCTTGGAAATTTTAAACGGAAACTGCAAATACTTATTATTCTGGAATATAATTGTTGCAAACAATACCGTGTGGTTGCTGATGATTGATATTAATTTATTAATCATTGAAATTCGAATGATGGTGGAGGCGCCAAAATCCGTGGCTGGATAGTCGTGGCCAACTTCTCATCGGTTTTTAAATTCAGTGTTCATGCTACTATGTGAAACCTCCTTAATGTCAACACAATAATATCATCTGAACTTGTGTAAATCCTCTGTATATTAACACAAAAAAATATTATTATGAAATACCAGAGCAGAATTTTGCAAAATGTAATTTATTTTTTAGATTCAGGACACTTTTCAAATGACCAATTTAGTTATAGGATCCTACAATAAATTACAGAAAGTAATAACAAATGAACAAATTAACAACTTTGAAACTTTGTTTATCGATTAACATTAATTATTTATATGCTAAGGCTGTGATTTATTTAACAATTTTCATACACACCTTTGTAAATGTTGATACTGTCTCCTCCAACATGCTTCAGCACCGTCTTTGCGTTTCCACTGTGATCTAGGTAGTTTAAAACTGAGTCAAATAACACAATTAAATAAACCTCTTTTAGAAAACCATTTATAACTGCATAACTTAATTAATAAGTAGAAAACACAACTATTGACTCACTGGCACTTAACACACACAAGTTAAAATTACTCCCTCAACACAACACGACCGCTCTAGTTGAGGACCCAGCACAAACACGAGCACTTCTCTGTCTGGCGTTTTAAGGTCCATGTAGTCCAAGAGATGATGTCCTTAGCAACAAAAACATCCCCTCTTTTGCTGCAGATACTTCCGCTTGTCTGTCTTGGACACTGGACTCGCTCAACTGAAATTAGAAACATCATTTCAGTGCAAATTCTCATCAATGACAAATTGCATCGGTACTGTGAACAGCTCTCCTGGATGCGAACAATAATATCATACTTAACACGTTGACTGTCGTGTGCATTAAATACGATTTACGTTAAATGGAAATTTTCGTGTGTTAAAACATTGCTTTACTGTCTATTAATTGGTTCTTATTAAGATCTAATAGCACAATTTTAGGAACTCTACTAATCACTACTTTTGCTTATTGGAGCGATTTGAAACTATGAACTAACGTCAGTTATTACGGTTAGTGAATTTTGTTCAGTGTTTAGTATCTATTGAAAGTAAACTTTAACGTGGAGTTGGTTGTTGTTTAGGGGAAAATGTTTGAGAATTATTAATCAAATAACTTCACACGTTTTATTTAAATCGATCCTATTAGGTTATAGACACAAGCACGAACAAAAATCGCTGTTTGTTTTTAATATTAATTCAATACTTACAATTATTTAAATCACTCTGTCCATTTCAATTAAACCAAATCACTCGTCTTTGTAAACAAACAAAACACAAATTAAACTATGTCGAGTTTCAGCCAGCGCCGGGCACCCAAAACGTGTTCCGCCAAGTGACCTATGACGTCACGCGTGACATTCCCGCTCCCCATTGGTTTAAAACGCGCGGTGCAGGATATTTTTGGTGCCGACAGTGCACTCGGCATCCATTTTGTTGTTTGTGCCGGTTTAAAAGACGCGAGTTTAAAATCGAATGATTCAACAATAGTGTTTGCGTTTGTCTGTATAGTTTTAAATCGAATGATTCAAGAAGTGTTTGCGTTTTTCTCTTCGTAATTGTAAATTATTCATTTGAATTGTTGAAAGTGATTTGGGAGATATTAGTGTGAACAGAATGTAGAAATGGTGAGTGATTTTCTGATTAATGTAACCATTATCGCTTTACTTATTTAACCCATAATTAGTACACACTGGAGCAGCGACGGCTCGCAGCCTAATTTCAGGGTCGGCCACAGCACCAAGGCACACAAAATTTGAAATTGGAATCGCGCTTTATAAATACAAAAAATTGCACAACAAAATCACCTTTCAAGAACGGATACAAATTACCTTGGGTCACTGGCCTACCCTGAAGTTAGGCTGCGAGCCGTCGCTACAGTGGAGTGTCAGAAATTTCACACGCTTTGATACTTCAATAACTAAGGCTACTAAACAAAGTATTGAAAGTCTGCCTGTATACTTGTGATGTATTAGTAGGTTTGTCCGTTTGTACTGCACTAAGTTGAACTGAGATCAAGTTTGTGACGTCACAGTTTAAGTAGTTATAACTTTACATTCACAATTACAGATTCGAACAGAACAGATTCAGGGCAAAAAATTCAACAAGTGCTGCACTAAGTTCATGTAACGAATCAGACCTAGTGTGTAATAAGTAGAATCCGGAATTATAAGCATTTATTTTCCAATTATAAGCGTTTATGAAAGACACTTAAAAATGAATAAAAAGCACGAAAAAACATGAAATATGCACAAAAAGCAGAAACATGCAAAAAAGCACAAAAACACAATAATGTAAAAATGTTTATTGAACTATTCTATTCAGTAAGTTTGAAACAATTTACAATTATATATTTCTCAAGGTTTTCCATATTGATTTTTGTCTTCTATTCGTTAAAATTGTTTTATAAATGGAGAAGCTTCTTTCCACGTCTAGTGAAGTTATGGGTGCATAACTAAGGATTTTGAAAGGTACATTTATTTCCAAATCCTCAACAGGAATTCCTTTATGATCCCCAAAAGTTTGGAAAGGATATCAAATCGTACATTTTTTTTAATAACGTCTTCGATTTTTTTATTAACCGTATTTCCAATCAGGCCTCGAACAGACTTTACTTTTTTTCAAAATTTGAAATAATTTCGACGGAATCTATAAGTCTTGTATTCTGTTCTTCCAATTTCTTTGTATACTGGCTGATGAACGCATAATTTGATTGGAGAAACGCTAAATTTTGTCTTAACATATTGTTTGTTAAAATTCTCTGACATTTCTTGATCGATAATGCATTATCTTCAGGTAAATTTAGCACAAATTCTTGAAATATTTGCAAATATTCTGCATAATACATTGCAGCTTCCAACCTTGCTCCCCACTTCGTTAATATAGGCTGGGGTGGCAATTTAATATCCGGATGTTTGTCTTTAAAAGCCTGCACACGAAGAGGCGCTTTGACAAAAATGCGTTTCCCATTTGCTATTAACTTATTGACTAATGGAAACTGAAGTCTTAATGTTTCAGCAACTCGCGATAGTCCATGGGCTAGGCCACATATGGGCAACCCCCCGGCCCGCGGGCCGTATCCGGCCCGCTGTAAGATATGATCCGGCCCGCGAGACATTTTGAAAAAACCCAATTAAAAAAATATTACATTAGGTACTTATACTCACGGGAGTGACAGTGGGGCGGCAAACATCAAATTCTTTGATGTTTGCCGCCTCACTCTTTGATAATCGCCGCCACTCGACTTGCTCGAGTTTGCCGCCTCACGGGCGACACATCAAAAGATTTATTGCTTCTCAATTATTCTAAACTAGTTTATTCCAGATTATTCGTTCATTTTGCCTATATAAGCGGGTGGATGGCGCGAACGTTAGTTCAGTACTATTTGAGCTACCGAGGTGATAACTTGGACAAGCGATATCCTAGCGAACTGCTCGAGCCGTCAACTTGCTTTGTGACTTTTTGTGCATCTTGAGTGGTTAAATGATGTCTGGTGGAAAGAAACGAAAAGTAGATACAGAGGGTCGCCATTTTCAAGAAAAATGGACTGAAGAATTCTTTTTTATCTTGCACAATGGTAAGCCTATTTGTTTGCTGTGTAATGAATCCATTTCAGCAATGAAAGAATTCAATATAAAGAGGCATTACTCAACTTAGCATGCTACGCTGCACTCACTGACAGGACAATTAAGAACAGACAAAATCCAGAAGCTTACCGCAAATTTGGAAAAACAGCAACAAATGTTTCATAAACAAAGAACACAACTTGATAATGTTGCGAAAGCTAGTTTTATAGTTAGCTCAAAATTGGCAAAGGCATTAAAACTATTTGCCGAAGGAGAATTGGAGAATTTATCAAGGAGTGTATGTTGCGGTATTATGTGTCCTGAAAAGAAAAAAGGATTTGAAAAAATTAGTTTGTCAAGACGAACTGTTGTTCGACGTATAGAAATGATGGCTAATGATATAAAAACAACATTGACTGACCGTATGGCTGGTTTTGAATCATTTTCCATAGCATTAGACGAAAGCACCGATTTGTCTGACACAGCTCAACTGGCTATATTTATTCGAGGTGTTGATAAGGAGTTCACTGTTACTGAGGAATTACTTGCTTTACAGCCGCTAAAAGGAACCACTACAGGAGAGGATATTTTTATTGAAGTTCAAAAGGTATTCACAAGTTTTGGCTTGCCATGGTCAAAATTAATTGGAGTATGCACTGATGGTGCACCTTCTATGGTCGGCTTACGTAAAGGTTTCATCGGAGTTTTGAATGAAAAAGCAACAGAATTAAATGTGCAAAAAGATGATTTGATAGTCCTTCATTGCATTATCCACCAACAGAACTTGTGTTCTAAGTCCATTCGAATCCAGAATGTTATGAATGTGGTAGTAAAAACCATCAACTTTATTCGATCCCGAGGGCTTAACCATCGTCAGTTCAAGGCGTTTTTGGATGAAATATCAGCTGAATATAACGACGTAACATATTATTGTGAAGTCAGATGTCTGAGCAAAGGAAAAATGTCGTAACGGTTTTACGAGCTTAGAAATGAGATAGCAGACTTTATGAAAATAAAAGATAAACCACTATCTGAATTAAGTGACCCAAAATGGATATGTGACTTAGTATTTCTGGCCGATCTTACAGGCTATTTGAATGATTTAAATTTGAAACTTCAAAAACAAGGACAGTAGTAAATGAATTGTACAGCCATTTAAAAGCGTTTCAGATCAAACTACGCTTGTGGGAGTCACAGATGCTGTCTGGTAACAGTTACCATTTCAACACGGTCTCTGCGTATGAAAATATTGTTTATGCTCAATATGCTGAAGAACTCAAGTTACTGTCGGAACAATTTTCGAACAGATTTTGCGACTTCAAAAACATGGAAGACTGTTTCAGTTTATTTGCTACTCCTACAACATATGTTGTACAAAATGCAACAATACACTTACAAATGGAGTTGATCAAGATTCAAGAAAACTCACTCCTAAAATCCAAATTTGAAGACGTAGAGTTGTGCAATTTCTACAAAAAATATCTAGAAGAAGACAATTTTCCGCAGCTTAGAAAATTCGCAAGAAGATTGATTTGTGCGTTTGGCAGTACTTATAAACGCGAACAGTTCTTTTCATTGATGAAACTTAATAAATCAACACATCGTACAAGACTGACTGACGATAATTTGGAAAATTCTTTACGTCTTTGTGTCAGTGGAATTAATCCAAATATCGATGGATTAGTTTCCCAAATTCAAGCTCAAGTGTCTCATTGATTTCGGTGTATTTAACTTTCGTAGTTTGTAACAATTGCAAATTTAACGATTTAATTATAATGTAACATTTTTTTAAATTTCATTTTGTTATTTTAATAAATTGTACTATAATAACATTGTCGTATTATTTCATGTCTAATATCTATCGCAAAAAATATTATCACTACTTTAAAATGCACTAAGTACTTTTAAACGCGGCCCGCGAACGTATTTGCACGCTAAAGTTTGGCCCTCAACATGTCAAAGGTTGCCCATACCTGGGCTAGGCAATTCAATTTATTAAATTTTCATAAAATACTTTCAGGGCACCTCCAGCATTTACCATGTAAGGCGCAGCATCAGACAACATTAAAATTACCGTTTCAGTCGGAGCGCGATCGGGCAAGAAAAGGTGAGTCAGGCCTTCTTGTACAAATTTGGCAATTGTTAAATGATTTGTCCTTTGCAATTCTTTACAAAATATTAAGTATGACTTTTTTGCTTGATCGTCTTGACTTAAAACACCAACAACTAAATTGGCAACAAATCGTTCGCAACTATCGGTCGTTTCATCCACAGTAAACCATATGCAATTGTTTCCGATTGTGGTTTTTATTTCGGCAAACACATTTAAATACACTTCGTCTAAATATTTTTTTCGAATCAAGCTTTCACCGGGAATACTTCTGTTACAGTATGTTTCGATAAATTTCCTAGATACCGTATTTTCTAATTTATTAAAGGGAATATTCGCCGACACCATGGCATTGCACAAATCAAACGAGAATTTACTTTGTGCTCTTGCTTTTTTTAGAATTATTTTGGTGAGAAGGATACGGGGACAATTCATTCCCTTCCCGGAAGTTCCATTTTCCGCTTCCGGGTTCCGGTTTCCGCTTCCGGTTATACAGGATGTAGATAAGATAGGGATCCGGATGTTGATAAGATAAGGGGTCCGGATGTTGATAAGATAAGGGGTCCGGATGTTGATAAGATAAGGGGTTTCCGGATGGTAGGAAAAAGTGGTGGGGGTATAAGCTGTGTTGAAGATACATAGTCGCAATAATGCAGTTTACAAATACGGAACGAGAGCCTCTAATGGATCGTATTAACAGTGCCATAGAAGCATACCATGAATGTAAATTAACCTCCGAGCACTTAATATATTTACCCGAATATTACTTGAAGAGGGTGGAAGGTCTGGAGCTTTTAAACATCTGGCCATTTTTACCGCTGAGCTGGAGGGATTACTGCAAGGAAAGATTACCCTGTTTTGAACACTACAATACGGGAAGGACCCACATCGATGGACCACCCTCACCAAAATATAAGTGTCATTTTATTCCCAGGCAGTGAGAACTCCACTTAGCAGAAATTTCATTCCCAGGCAGTGAGAACTCCACTTAGCAGAAATTCATTCCCAGGTGGTGACAACTTATCGACACTTAAAATGAATTATACCACCTTTATATTATCATCTGTATTTGTGCTATTTATTGTAATAGTTGTATGTGTTATTTGTGGGGGTATTAAGGTTCCTGTAATGAATATTAATTTTAAATAAGAAAAATATTTAAATAAAAAATTATTTATTATTTTTTACATAATTAAACAATTTTTCTACATTTACAATACTACACACACTAAACCTATTCCTATGTGATTGACAAGTATACAGAGTTTTACTAAAATTAGGACATTGATATTCAAATTCTAAATTTATAACATTATCATAAAATTGTTTCAAGTAAGCGCACTTTTGAGAACCCTTAACACAAACAATATCTGCAGGTAGATTTTTAAATAGTTTCGGTAATTCACTTCAATCACTACCATCTTTGCTGTATGGTATCCCGTGATAATTGTTTTCCAGCCACCTAACTTGTTTCTGTGAATCCAAACTGAGATAACGAAATGGTGTAGGAGGCTTGAAGACGTAAACGATGAGGTGTTTACCATCATAGGTGGCAGCAAGTTCTTTCGGAGTAAAGTTGGGTATGTTGAAACCCTGGATGTCGATGAACAAGACTTTGGATGGCGGAGGTGTTGGTGGTGACGTAATTCTCCCTAAGAGAATTAGTTCCAATACTTTTTCCATATTACGAACCCGTCTCTTGAAACGAAGTCTGTTTGTAGCCTCACGCATGCAGTTTATATCATCATCGTCACTGTCATCTAACGTGTACGTAAATGTTACAGGGATCAAGTCAAAGCATACTCGATTTGTGGCTGACATCGTTGAATGATTCTGGATTACTAATATTGTAGTGAAAAATGTTTGCTTTTATAGCGATAGACTTATCACATTAGACTCCTTATCTAACCGCAAGCTCAAACTTGTTCAAACTTGTCCAATCTTGAATGTCATTTTAAAAGATATGTTAAATTATCTTTTTAACAACTCCCGAAATAGGGTGTACTCAAGAAGAGATTCACTCAAAATGAGGCAGTATGCTCGGGTATTATCTTTAAAATTTTCACTGGCCTCCATCTCAATGCGCAGGTCCACCGCTGAAGATTTTACACTCTCGTTTTGCTTGGACACGTCAAATACAAACATAGCACAATTATTGAAATCAGTGAACGATAAATAGGGCTTGTTTATTTGATTATAATAACTCTGCTGGAATTGACAGTACATACTGTAGACAGTCAACTAATCATTACTTTTAAAGTCCAAATTCAAGTGATCATATGGAAATGATTCCGAATTGAGATATGTTCCTTATATTGTTGTGATCAAATATTGTTGCATCTGCATTAGCCACACCTATTTTTATTTGTTTGAAAGGCTACAATTACATATCTCGGTTTCTCCAAACTACTCGAGGTTTTAACGGCCCATATATCATCTCTAGAATTTTTCAAGGTTGGTAATTCATGTAATTCCCATTTTCGGAATGGAATTAAAATATTTGGATCATTTTTAATTTGTCCCATCAGTTTCAGTTTTAAATCATCATTCAGTTGAATATGTGTTACTCTCCATTCAATTTTATTCAGTTTAAATTTAATTTGTGAAACAATTTGAGCCGTATTATCACACACAAAACAGTTCACATCACTAGAGGAGCGAAGTATAATTAATTTCTGTTTAACATTAATTATCAGCTTTTGATAATGCTCTGTAAAACCCAATAAACATTTTAGAGGTATCAGAGCAAAAAAATGTTTCTTAGGAAAATATGTTTTAATATGTCCAGTTTAAGCCCATCCAGCTATCCCTAATTCTTTCATATCCTCAAAATCATTATAGAATAATAATCCTTTCAAAGTACTCGCGATCCCTAAGTCTCGGGTTCGATCGATTTCCACACCATTTAACTCATACCTTATCTCTTCAAATAGGAAAGCAAACGCGTTTGTAACCAACTCAATTTTTTTACCAGCAGTGAGATTGTGTTCAACCTCACCACTCAAGTAAATATAACTGTTTCCAGGAAAGGTGTAAATGTCTTGATTTTGAATTGTTATTCGAATTTCGTCGTTATTTTCAAAGTTTGTAGTTCTAGGCTGATAAGTTTGGTATTGATATTTACTGATGCGATCATCATACCGCACTTTTTCGAAAACGTTTTCCATAGTTTTTGATTTTATAGCCAAGGGAGGTTAACCTTGAGAGATTAATACGTGTTATCTGGTTGAGGGATGAACTCTGAATAACGGGATTGACAAATGTCCTATCGTTTTTATCAAAAACTATCCCTATGTTTTTAATTCTAGTCTAATCAAAATATTTTCTCCTCTAAAATTAATCAATTTGCCTTCTTGATCGATAATTCTAAGAGTAATATTATCAATCCTATCACGGGTATTTAACGGTAGATATAATATATTTTTTGGTTCTATATTTATTGCAAAGCCAGGATCAACTGAGGGGCTAAATTCAAACAACGTATGTGATAATTTTTCGTCGTAATAGTCACCTGAAGTAATATTACACTCAATTCGTACACTATCTACTTTAATTATTTGCACGGGTAAATCTGATGTATGTAGTTGACCGGCCCACAGTGGGCGGAACTGATGTTTGAAACCCAAAAGTGCCGAAATAAATACTACTTTAAGTTGAAATTGGTCTGAAACTGGAATAATTCGAGAATGTGGAATATCGTTGTTTGCAGCACTATACCTTGATTTCTACCACATCTACGATAACCAATACCATCTCTGGGATATATATATACATATTTTTCTGGCCAAAGGATGCTGCCAACTGATACAATACAACATGCTAGTTTAGACTGTTAATTTTTTTAATCTTCCCCTGTCTAATAGCAGATCTCAAAAACTTCTCAAAACTTCTCCGCGTCACTTATATTCCGCTAAAATATGGACATTTTCCTGCGTTGTTCACATAGTGCCATCTGCAATGTCCTGCAAGCTTAGAAATGGCGAATTTTTCAAAAAAAAAGCAAGCAGCGAGAACTATCTTTTAAAGCTTTTACCCTATTAAGGCTCAAGCAGAACCCAGCTTATATTTAGACAAACTATCTGAATGATTCTTAACGTAACTGAAAACAAAATTACCAGTATGTTTTTGTTTGGCAAATTTAATTGTTTAAACAATAGTTAATTATATAATTGGTATATATCATAGGACTTTTGCGGAATTGAAGAGAGACCTATTTACACATTTTTGGATACGTTTCGCTGCATTTTTTATTGCGAATCCTCTCATTAACCCTTTCACTCGTAGTGGGACAGAAAACGTCCCAACTATGTTTCAGGGTAAAATTCCCTGAAATGTATCTTCCACGGGGTTTTGGGGGTCTTTAAGTATGAATTGAAGCTCGGATGTTTCAAATTAAAAATGGTGAATACAATATGGCGGATCAAAAATCTATATATACCAATTTTATTAGGAAAAATAAACACATTTTAACTTATTGAAAATTATAAATCATTGATATAAATGGTACAAATTTCTTGAGTCGACTGGCACCCTCAACTCAACAAAATTGAGGGTGATCATTTATAATAATCGTTTTAACAATTATCTTTTAAACCATATAGAATTTCAAATTTTTGTATCGCGCCATGGAGAGTGGCTCCATCTTTACCCGTTAACTAAAATGTTTTGAATTTCAAACTCTCTACATGTAGTGTGTACCCATTTCTGTCTGTAAACAAACTTCTTCAAATGTTAAAAGTCAGTGTTCATCACGTAGTACCATGGATAACACGGTCGAAAACGTTTCCGATTTGAATCGCAGATACTTTTTTAAGACATATGTGAAATCAGCAAATAAGAAACAATGCGAAATAATCAAAGATATCGAACATGCTGCAAGAGAAAAAGGTGTTTTCGAAGAACAGTCTCAGAAGTTCCCCGCCGAAATCAAACAAAAAGGAGCTTCCGGTCGATGTGCAGCACATGATGAAAGATGATATACCATGAAGACATCCTTATCATGTAAAATGGGATTGCATCATTATTAAACGGATTGAGTTCATTAATATTTAATCTCAGAATTTTATTGAACACAGACAATGGTCCAGTAGCAGAAACTATTATGAATAGCGCGCATTAAAAACACTATTTGTTCCTTTTTGTGGCGCTTCATTGCTTTTGATTGCAACATTTTGAACAACTAAAATATTTTTCGGCCACTATTTTGAATTGTTAAAATCTAGAGTCAAATTCATTACCAGCGATCCCAAAAACCCCTATACACAAGACTTGAACGATTTGAGATCATTTTTAATTTTTTTTGGCCTCCATATTGGATCCGCCATTTTGAATTTTTCAAATCTAGTGTCAAATTCGTTATCAACAACCTCAAAAACCCATATACACAGGTTTTTAGCGGTTTTAGATCATTTTTAATTTTTTCGGCAGCCATATTGGATCCGCCATTTTGAATTTTTCAAATCTAGTGCCAAATTCGTTATCAGCAACCTCAAAAACCCATATTCACAGGTTTTTAGCGGTTTTAGATCATTTTTAATTTTTTCGGCCGCCATATTGTATCCGCCATTTTGAATTTTTCAAATCTAGGTTCAAATTCGTTATCAGCGACCCCAAAAACCCTAGAAAACCCTTATTTTTCAAGATGTTTCGTTTCAAATTCGAAAGAAATACCCCATGCGCGGGTTTTTGGCCGTTTCCGCCCACTGTGCGGCCTTTAGTAGCTTTTCCAAAAACCCTAATAATTTACTAATAGTTTTATCAGATGTAAAATCTATATCGAATTTACTTTTAATTTCACACTGTAAGGTGTTATTATTGGGTTTAAGCGAAAAGAGTTTATCAACTTCCTCTTTTTTCTTATCATCAAACAGCTGTTTTTGCAAATAAGTTTCAATGTCTGTAACCTCGTATGAGCCCGTAGGTATATTAACTGTTTTATCGCCGTAAATAAATTTATTATTAACACCGACTTCAATATTTGGTATTAAATTATATGTATGATATGTATCCAATTAATCCCAAACAGTACTGTCGATTTGGATCAAGTTCTATAGGGGGATAATAGTTTGTGGAGAGTACACTGCTTGTACCTTGTAAGGTGAAGGTCTGAGACATGACTGATTCATTTAGAAAATATTTTATTTATTTATATAAAAATTCTATACACAAGTGCCCACAGTTGTACGTATTAAAGGTCTGATATTGATCATGATTATATCTAATTTTACAATTTTTAAAATATTTAATTACTTCCATAGGTGGCGGAAGATTTGCGAAACTATCAAAGTACTGAACAATATTGCCTACTTTTTTATAAGCCACCCAATGCATACCGCGCCCATCCTGGGAATCCAAGTTAATAATACCCGCTTCTATATAAAGAGGTTTAGATGGTAGTGAATCACGCATAAACACTCCTAAAATGTTTCACGTTTCGAGCCCCTTTTAGCAAGTCTGTATCGGTTAGTGCGCGGTTGGGTAGTGAGTTTAACAGTTTTTTGTCTTGTGCTGTTTTAGAAAGAGTCCCATTCGTTTTTGATATGGTTTTAAATATAGACCTTTTCCCTGCTTGCCTAGAGCTATAGCCTCCATCGTTTTATTATGCCGCTGTGATTCATCAAGTTTCGATCGAGCGTCCTTGGCACTGCTTATTGCCTTTGCAATGCCGGAGACTCCACCAGTGAGGGCTCCGAGAGCACTTAAACCGGCAAATATCGGGATCAGTGGCAAAATGCCGCCCTGCTTTGGAATGGGTATAATTGTAGGAGTTCGAATCCTCTTTTTTCCACCAGCAGCTCTTATAGCAATCTTTGCGGCCGATGATGCGATCTTGCTACTTTCTTTAACACCTCCAGGCTTATCAATTTTTCGGCTAAAATTTTGTATAGCTTTCCGCGCCTTCATAACTACTCCCTTTCTTAAAGCTTTTTTCTTAATACTCGTTTTTCTCTTAATCTTCATCGCGTTAGTAACGGCCCACGCTGCTGCTTTTTCACCGAATTTAGAGTCGTTAGCCTTTACTCTACTCCACGCAGCTTCCTCCAAGATTTTATTCGCTTTATGTCTTTCGCTAATATCCTTATTCTCAGAGTAAGCAATGTCGTGTTGTTTGCAGGCCGCGTCCAATGGATTAATGCCGGGGTCACCTCTTTTTAACTGTTTTTCCTAGTGTATGCCCGGTCCGCAGTACTGATAGCCAGGGATATGTAATTCAATGGGTAACTTGTTGATTATGGAATTGATGAATCCTCTACCGCTGTACACAATCATTTGAGAGTCGATCAGGACTGCTTCGCTATATATAACCCCTGAAAGATATCGTTGGTAACAGTACGATGAAAGTTGTTAAACAGAAACAATCTCTTACTGTAACAAATTTTGACAACGTAGTGGGGGTTGGGTTAAAATATAATAAGAAAAAACATGGTGATCTATTACCAAATTCAATTAGAGCAGTTATTTGTGGCCCGTCTAACTGTGGTAAATCGAATGCAATGTTAACACTCTTGTTTAATGTAAACGGATTGAAATTTGAAAACGTTTACATCTATTCAAAGTCTCTTTATCAACCAAAATATAAATACTTGCAAGAGATTATTAGTGGGATACCAGAGATTGAATATTTCCCGTATAGAGAGAATGCAGAAATAATTAGCCCCGAAGAAGCTAAGGAAAACTCAATTTTTATTTTTGACGATGTAGCATGTGATAAGCAGGATAAAATCCGCGAATATTTCAGTATGGGTAGACACAATAACATTGATTCGTTCTACCTTTGCCAGACATATACTCGCATACCTAAACACTTTATTCGCGATAATGCAAATTTAATTATATTATTTAAACAGGATGATCTTAACCTAAAACACGTTTACACTGATCACGTAAGTAGTGATATGACTTTTGAAAAATTCAAGTCTTTGTGTGCAGAGTGTTGGAAAGAAAAATATGGTTTTATTACAATAGATAAAGATTCTAATGTGGGTAGGTACCGCAATGGATTCGATGAGTATATAATTATAGACTAAGCAACCACTCTCCTCATTATAACAACAAACGCTGCGCGTGTTACGTCAAAAGGTTTATTAGAAAAAGAGGCTTATTAGGAAAAGAGGCTCATTCAGAAAAGAAGTTCATTAAGATGAGCGACATTCAAAAGAAACTAATACAAGTTCAAAAGGATATCAGAAAAAAAGTGTTGGCTTTGAAATTAAATCGTAGTGAAGATTTAATTTCAAAGCCAACACTTTTTTTCTGATATCCTTTTGAACTTGTATTAGTTTCTTTTGAATGTAGCTCATCTTAATGAACTTCTTTTCTGAATGAGCCTCTTTTCCTAATAAGCCTCTTTTTCTAATAAACCTTTTGACGTAACACGCGCAGCGTTTGTTGTTATAATGAGGAGAGTGGTTGCTTAGTCTATAATTATATACTCATCGAATCCATTGCGGTACCTACCCACATTAGAATCTTTATCTATTGTAATAAAACCATATTTTTCTTTCCAACACTCTGCACACAAAGACTTGAATTTTTCAAAAGATTGAAAACAATTTTTCAACCGGACCTTTACAAAGCTTAGTTAAGTCTAACGAAGAAATAATTAAGACTAATGAAGATATAAAACGAGAAAATAAAGAAATAAAACAAGAAAATGAGAAAATCCAGGAAAAATATGATTTCAGTAATATTATTCATGTTGATAAGATTGCTCATTCATCTCCCTTTTCGCAATACAAACAAAAGCCAAAAAGATTGGACTTTATAGATGATGGAGAAGTTTTTACACATGAACTATCGGAACAAAATATTTCAACAATTTCTCAACCTGATTCTAAGATAATTCGGGAATATTTGGATCAATTCGCCACATTACCAAGACAATATGTGGAAAAATTAATAAATGAGGGGGGGTGATGACACTATTCATGGTATACATTTCAATCAGGATAATGCTAAATTTAAAATTGGCAATACTGACATTGATTTAGATGAAAATGATTTAATCATTGACGGAGTTAGATACATCGGCACTTCTGGTCTATATGAATTACTATTCAGAAAGGATCCTGTAGCATACAAGGAAACAGATCGAATAAATTATGTGGATATTCTTAAAAGAACCAATTCATTACATCGACATTTTGATCCTGGGCAACAACTTCAGGGCTCTCGGTCACACAAATATAGAAATATTATTAAACCCTTGTTACCACATTCACAACGCAGATCAAAGTCTGAAGCAAGCGTGCACAGGTCTAAAGGCGGTCGTGGTTTCGATTCAAATTTAATAGTAGAAAATAAAACTCACAGATATACATATTGGGATGATCCTACTGAATTAATTAAAAGATTATGGTTATTACATGCGTCACGACGAGCTGGAAATAATTCTCACGACAATGAAATTGCATCGATCGAGGAAGAACTAACTGAGAGAAGCTAATATAATTTATTAATTTAATTGTTGCACCTCATTCACATAATGTCTGTTGACAAGTTCGGACGTCATTCCAACAAGACTCTGACCTCGAGTAGAGGACCCCCAGGCAACGGTTTTTCTTTAACAATGGATGGACATTACGATATGCAGAAAAAGCGGCTAAAACAAGCTCTAGAACCTGATGAATTGGATGATGTTGCAACTAAATTATACGTTGATAATAATTATGAAAAGATTTCTAAAATCTTAACTCGAATCGAAGATAAAACTGACTATGGAAATTGAAAATAAACTTAAGTTAATTGTTAAAGATATCGATAACATTATAAAAGCTAAATGTATGTGGTTAAAAATGGAATTTAATGAGTCGATAAATAATAAAACAAATATTATAAAGGGTGAATTAGAGACAATCATTACTAATAAAATAAATATTATAAAGGATGAATTAGAGACAATCATTACTCATAAAACAAATATTATAAAGGATGAATTAGAGACAACCTTTACTAATAGAATGAATATTATAAAGGCATTATTACTCGGCACGGCCATTGATTTAAAAAATTTGAAATCGTTGATTGTAGATGTTAAAAAATCAAATATTACTGCATGTACATTCAAGAGAAATTGGATATGTTTGATAAGGTATTAAATAGTGTGAACCAGAACCTGGAAGGAGCTCGTCATAACCAGAACCTGGAAGGAAACCAGAACCTGGAAGGTGCTCGTCAAAATACTGATATAAAGTAATAGTTGATTCCAATGAGTAAGATAAAAGCTGATATAGTCAAAGAACTACACAAACCTGCAAGAAAAAAATTCCCTCGACGACGGACAATTATCAAAAGATTAGACGATTTGTGTCAAGCAGATTTAGCCGAATTTGGTCTTTATGCAAGAGAAAACAAAGGTTTTAAATTCATATTAGTAGGGATTGATTGTTTCCCAAAATATCTATGGACCGCCCCGTTAAAAGATAAATCTGGTGTAAATGTGGCTAATGCATTTAAAAATGTTTTAAAAGATGGACAAACGCCTACAAACTTGCAAACTGATCAAGGAAACGAATTCTACAACTCACATTTTAGGAAGGTAATGCACAGCAACGGAATTAATCACTATTCCACATATACAGTTATAAAAGCCTCTATGGCAGAGCGTGTGATAAGAACTTTAAAAGAACATCTTAATCGCGCATTTAGTTTGCGTGGAAAGTATCAATGGATAGATGTTTTAAGTGAAATTACGTCTAATTACAATAAGCGGAAACACAGTACAACTGGAATGCGACCCTGTGACGTCACTCAAGATAAGGAGAAGCAGTTGTTGAAAACAATTTACTCGCATATCAAAATAGCAGGAAAGAAGATTTTTAAAGTGGGTGATATCGTCCGTATTAGTAAACAAAAAGCATTATTTAATAAGGGTTATACACCGAATTGGACAACTGAATTATTTAAAATAGCACATGTAAAAGTTTCAATTCCTACCATTTACCTATTAGAAGATAGTTCGGGGGATCCAATCCAGGGGGCGTTTTATGCTGAAGAACTTTTAAAAACTAAACATAAGAATGTTTACCTAGTGGAAAAAGTGTTGAGGAAAAAGGGAAATAAAGTGTACGTCAAGTGGTTAGGATTAGATAAATCGCAAAATAGTTGGATAGATAAGTAAAATGTATTATAACTACATAAATGTAAATGTTTGTATTTAAAAGACAGACAAGTTTAACCTTGACAAGTTTGAACAAGTTTGAACAAGTTTGAGCAAGTTTGAACAAGTTTAACCGTGTTTGAGCTTGTGGTTAGATAAGGAGTCTAATGTGATAAGTCTATCGCTATATAAGCACATATTTTTGTAATAAAATATTAGTATACCAGAATCATTCAACGATGTCTACCACAAATCAAGAAAGTACTTTCAATGATCTCATTGACAAGAAAATTTCAACTGACGATGATGCGTTCAAGATTGAATTAACACTTTTGGGGCAATCAACATATCCTCTAAACAAATCGGCTACGAAGAACGTGAGCATCGGAATAAGCCTAGCCCTAGGATTTATTCCAGTTATGAAAATATGGGGTGCTCATTCAACTATCTTCTTCACTGAGGAGGAATGGCTACAATTTATGAACATCACCCTGAATCATTTACAAAGACCCACCACCATCGGAGATCACAAGATTACCAAGAATGAATATAAAAATATTATGGCTATATGGATTGAGCAGAGGGAGTTGAGTGTTATTATATCGGAAGAAACATTTTGTAATTTGATGTGTTTGAAACAAATTATTACATGCAAATTGAATAATTTAAAAGCGTTACAATTTTATTCATATTATTGTTCAATTTTATTATCTTGTACAAATGATTCAAATAGTAATGAATTATATAAAAATGTGTTAAAATGGATTTCTATTTATAAGCTTGAGCAAAATTAATTTTTAACGTTGGAATGTTTACATATACATTTTAATAAAATTTGTATAGATTTTGAAATTAAGAAACTTACTCAATAAAATATTTTAAAATACTCTACTCTTATTATTTAGTATTACTCACAGCTCCCTTAAATCTTAAAAAAATAATGTTAGTGATTAAAACGAATACGTAGACCGATGGGTTACAATGTGTGTGTGTGTGTTTCATAAACAAAAATGTTGGTCCTGAAAAGGACCGTTTGCAAAATGATGATGATGTTGCCTACCAACTATCATCACCATCATCAATCGTTGACACCACAGGGACCGTTGACACTGCAGGGGTGGTTGCTTCCTCATCAGAAATTTCAATTTCTGTGTCAGCATCAAATATTCCCTCATCAGATTCCTGCGGTTCCGGGCCTAATATCCAATTAAAATCGGGGTGGTCCAGATCCATTATTTCCTCTAAGCGTTCCCGAGTCCTCCTCCTATCTTCCATTCTTTGCTCCCATCGCCTCGTCCTTTCTTCCACTCTTTGCTCCCTTCGTCTCCTCCTCTCTTCCACTCTTTGCTCCCTTCTGGTAGTTCTGGTTGGGTGGAGTTGATGTTGAGGCGAGTGTGGTAGCGAAAGATGTGGAGGCGAGCAGAGTTGATGTGGAGGCGAGCGGATTTGATGTTGAGTCGAGCGGAGTTGTTGATGTGGATGGGGAAGGATCGGTGGTGGTTGGGATTTTTGTTGAATTATTTAAATACATTTTTATAACTTTATCACGTATGATGCGTCTTCGACAGTTCGCACATTTACTGATTCTGACGAGACAATCCCCACAAAATAGATGTCCGCAATTTAGAGCAAACCCTACCCAATTTGTTAAACAAATTGGACATTCCCCAAACCTCGTACCCACAGTAAATTCGTCACACATTTTATTGCTTAATAAAACACGACAACTAACTAATTTAATGAAAATCTTTTTAATTTATATACTATGTGATAGAGGAAATCCCTACCAGCTCCAAATAATCTCCACCACAACTTCCATCTAATCTTGAATTTCCGTCGATGATAAAAATTTATCTCCACCACAACTTCCATCTAATCTTGAATTTCCGTCGATGATAAAAATTAATCTCCACCACAACTTCCATCTAATCTTGAATTTCCGTTGATGATAAAAATTAATTTTCACCACAACATCCAACTAATCTCGAACCGTCACATCCACCTAAAGCTAATCTTTACCACAACATCCAACAATAATTAAACGCTAATCTTTACCGCGACATTCAAATAATCTCCAATTGTCGTTGATATTAAAAAATTAATCTCCACCACAACCTCCATCTAATCTTAAATTGTCGTTGATATTAAAACTTAATCTCCACCACCACCTATTCTCGCATTATAAATAATGCAATTCCAACTTAAAAGTTATTCAGTTTGCCCAGAACAGTGTTACGATTCAGATTGTTCAGAACAGTGCTACGAAAATGTTTCCCTGTAATTATTGTTCATCCACCTTCACCCTTAACTATAACCTCACAAAGCATGTGAAGAAGTATCATGCTGAGGTAGTGCCCTCCTGTGGTCTTAAGCGGCCTGCTGATGCTACTCCCGCTGGAACGTCCTCTATGAAGAAAATGCGCTGTGACACATGTCAGGAGGAGTTTGGCACGCCCCAACTTCTTGCGGGGCACTCGAGGTCCCAGCGACACATAAATTCCATCTCCCTATTCAACCAAGAAGGGGTTAAAAAGATCTCCTGCGCCTTCCGGAATCGGATTGCCAGCTACGCTATCCAAGCTATCAATACTCGATATTCCCAGATTTCTCGAGGACTGCCAAGATAGGTTTCTGCGTTTGGTGAGAAGCCATCAACATTCAACCCAAAAGATAAATATTGAGTTGTTTGGCCACTACGTGAAACCAGGAGATGAGGGTCAAATCTTTCAACACACGCTTCGTGGTTATAACCCCAACAGAAGACCTGGTGGTGGTATACAAGAAGTTGTGTAACGTTGTGCAAACAAAGAGCGAAGAGTTCCAAGTAAGTTTTCTAAACTATTTAAAATAAGTTTTAATTGCAAAAATCATTCATTTAATTAATGCACACATTTACTTATAAGCGCTTTTAATCGCTTGCAGGAGCGAGACAGCGGATGGGCCTTGATGAAGGTGTCTCACCTGGCGGTGAACATAAACAAGTACACCCCAATCCGCGGCTCTTCTTACGTAGATCTTCCACCCATCATTAAAAAGAAGCAAGCCTGCATTAGCATTAAAAACAATGATAAGGCCTGTTTCGCGTGGGCGGTGACGTCAGCACTGTATCCGGTTGCCCACGGAAACGCTCCACATGGTCCCTCTTCGTACCCGCATTACAGCACGGTGTTGAATTTAACAGGTATGGAGCTACCATTAAACTTAAAGCAAATCTCTAAATTTGAAATTTGAAATAATATTTTAATCAATATGTACGAGTTGGAGTTTAACGCTGAAAAACATGTGCACGATGTGCTAGGACCAATTTATTTTACAAAATGTATACAGGATAGACATTTTAACCTCCTTTACATTCAAGATGAATTAAAAAGTCATTATGTCTGGATACAAGATTTATCCAGACTTGTAGTATCTCAAGTGTCCACTCATGAACATACAAAATTCTTGTGTGATGGGTGTTTGACATTTTTCTCCACCGAGAACGCGTTATTGATCCACTCTCAATATGACTGTAATAAAGTCTATACAATAATGCCAACCCCCAATTTAATAAAAAATAAAAATGGTGACATGATACCAGGAAATTTATTATCTTTTTCAAATTTCAATTCTAAAATGGGGGTACCGTTTACAGTTTATGCTGATTTTAAATCACTTCTCATCCCGATTCAAACATGTCAGTCGGATCCACAAAAATCTTATACATATTCTACACATATTCATACTCCTTATAGTTTCGCGTATTATATTAAATGTTCATTCAATTCAAGTTTAGATAAGTTTGTAACGTATAGTATACTGGTGTGGATTGCCCAAAAGTTTTTATGGAAAAATTGAGCGCGGATGCTAAATTAATTTATAAACAACATTTAAAGCCAATAATTAAAATGTCGAAATTATCTCCTGGAGAACAGTATTTGTTTGATTCTGCGACGGAGTGTCATATTTGCGAAAATAAAATGCAGAATTGTGACAAAGTTGCCGATCATTGTCACTTGACTGGGAAATTTATTGGAGCCGCCCACTCTAAATGTAATTTAAACTATAAAATTCGTAAATTTTTACCAATATTTTTTCATAACTTAAGCGGATACGATTCGCATTTATTCATTAAAGAGTTTGGTTTAGACACAGATAAAATTACTGTAATTCCTCAAAACAAGGAGAAATACATCTCTTTTTCAAAATCTATTAAAGTTGATAAATATACAGATAAACGCAAAATTCAACTCGATATTTATTTTGAATTACGATTTTTAGATTCGTTAAGATTTATGGCATCAAGTTTAGAAAAATTGGCGAAAAATCTAAACATGAACCAATTAAATACTATTCGCAAACATTTTACAAGCGAGGATCAGCTTAAGTTAGTGATAAAGAAAGGAGTCTTTCCATATCAGTATATGGATAATTTTTCAAAATTAACCGATACAAAATTACCTCCCAAGAAATTATTTTTTAACTCATTAACAAACGCAGATAGTACTGATGCGGAGTATGAGCATGCTGCAAATGTATGGACCACTTTTAATTGTCAAAATCTTCGGGAATATTCAGACCTATACTTGAAAACAGATGTATTACTTTTGACTGACATTCTCGAAAACTTCCGCAATGTTTGTTTAAAAGCTTATAATTTGGATCCGGCTCATTACTACACAGCCCCTGGACTGTCGTGGGATGCTATGCTGAAATTGACAGACATTAAATTATAATTATTAACCGATATTGATATGCATCATTTTATACGTAAAGGTATAAGAGGGGGTATAAGTCAATGCTCATTGCGCAACGCAAAAGCAAACAATAAATATATGTCCGGGGCCCGCCGTGGCCGAGCGGTTGAGCCGACGGTTTCGCCAATCGGACACGGAGGTGATCTGGGTTCGATTCCCAGCGGAGGCGAGTAATTTTTCCAACGAAAAATACTCGTCTCCGGTTCCATGGATGTATGTGAATGTGTTGCGACGTCCAAATAGTCGATATATATGTTAATATAGATATTATAAATCAACGTTAGTGGCTGAATGGTAATACCTATGCCAAACAAACCAAAAAAAAAAAATATATATATATGTCCAAATTTAATGCAGAAAAACCATCGACATACTTGACGTACTGGGACGCAAACAATTTATATGGATGGGCAATGTCTCAGATGTTACCATACGCAGACTTTCAGTGGTTAAGCGCGACGGAAATCAAAACTTTTAATGTTTTAAATGTGCCCAACGATTCACCAACGGGATACTTTTTGGAGGTGGACATTGAGTATCCAGAAAATATCCATAATCTACACAACGATCTACCTTTTCTTGCGGAAAACGTTGTGCCTCCCACTTCACTAAATTAATTCCAAATTTAAATAATAAATCGAAATACATTATTCATTATCGTAACTTAAAACAGGCAATTGAAAATGGTTTAAAAGTAATTCAAATTCACCGCGCAATTTCATTCAAACAATCGGATTGGTTGAAGAAATATATTGATTTAAATACTAGCATGCGGCAACATGCTATAAACGATTTCGAGAAAGATTTCTATAAATTGATGAATAATTCCGTTTTTGGCAAGGCGATGGAAAACGTTGATAAGCGTGTAGATGTAAAATTGGTGAATCATTGGCATGATATCGGTCATCGCAAAATTAAATTTTAGCTGTTGTTCAATTTTCACCGAAAATTTAGTAGCGATCCAATTGGATCGATTAAGGGCTGTGTACAACAAGCCTATTTATATCGGTTTTTCAGTTTTAGATTTGAGCAAATTATTAATGTATGATTTTTATTACGACTATTTAAAGTCTAAATATGGTGATAAAGTGAGGTTATGTTATATGGACACAGATAGTTTGACGCTTAAAATTGATACTGAGGACGTTTTTGAGGACATGAGACATGACTTGATCAAATTTGACACTAGCAATTTTAAGACAATCAGTTTGGCATCTCGTTACAAAACAAGGCAGTATTAGGAATGATGAAGGATGAGAACGGGGGAAAAATTATGCAGGAATTTGTAGGGTTGAGGGCGAAAATGTACGCGAATAATGTTGAGAGTGATTGGTCCAAGAAGGTAAAGGGGGTTAAGAAAAATGTTGTGGTCAACGATATTTCGGGTGATGATTAAACAAATTGTTTAAACAATTCTGTCACCATCACTCGGAAACCAAATTTATTCCGCTCTATTAAACATACAATTTATTCAAACGCTCAAAATAAATTGGCCTTATCACCTCACGATGATAAGCGCTATATACAGAGAGTTTTATGTAACACCGAACATACTAAAATGTACTTAATGTTAATTTTCCTATGTTCGATGTGTACTGGGACGCATCAAAGCATTGACTACGATGTGATTGGCTAGGATTTCTAATGGTAATATAGTCAACCCAATGTACACTCTTCACGTCAAAAATAAATTAAATTTGTCAATTATTATATCAACCACAATATGTTGTATTATGAATATTTTAGTACAACGAAATGATTATCAATTTTTATTATATTTTTAATCAGTAAAATACTAGTTAAAGAAGGTAAGATATAAACGCTTCATCAGTAAACACAATTTTTGGCAACATTTCGTTGTTTAATTTAACATATTAAATACAAATTTACAAAAATGTTATCGCTTAATGTTGTTATACAGCAACTAGTAATGTTAGAATTTGTAGGATCTAAACTTAAATTCTTGTAGTACTCCTACGTACAAAGGATTTTTAAATATTAAATGATTTTGCAATAGTAAGGATATTATTAGACACTTCGACATAACAGAAATTGTTTAATTTCATCTCTTCCGATAATATCGACGGACTTCTAACTCCTCGCTTGTGAAATTTATTCAAACAAACTGTTCTGGAAGGTTCGAAATGGTTGAAATAAATGGTAGTCTGATTGAACAGAAAATTTTTCAGAAAATAAATCATGGGAATTTCTTAAACTGTTTTTTTCCTTGGCATAACTTTACCAGAATATTGTTTTCCTCCTTTGTATACATTATTGATATGTTTAACTCTCCGTTCTTCGTCTACGTCTGCCTCAAGTGCTAGAACAGCAATTATCACTTGCTTGCGACAACTGACAGATTTCATTTATTTTTGAAGGCAAGAGTGTAAATTGGGTTGACTATATTACAATTAGAAATCGTAGCCAATCACATCGCACTCAATGCTTTGATGCGTCCCAGTACACATCGAACATAGGAAAATTAACACTGAGTACATTTTAGTATGTTCGGTGTTACATAAAACTCTCTGTATGTGAAGACGGTATCGAGACTCTAGCCTGGGGATATACAGATATTGTGGCAGCTCCATATCCTTAATTTTTTTTATTTATACATCACCTCCTCCACCTAAAATATTTTTCATCAACAACCAGGGATTCAACCTGCAGGGATTTAGAAGATTAATAGTCAACATTAAAAACGGTCCTTTTCAGGATCACCATTTTATTTATGAATACACACACACATACCGAATTTTTATTTTTTTAATAACTGTAATGTCTTGTGTAAATTATTATAATGTGAGGAGGATTTAAAATAAAATGAAATAAAATATGTTTAAAATGATTTATTTTTTATAACCTTTATATAAATGTAATATTGTATAAATATTAATAAATATAATTACAAAAATTATCGACCAAAACGGAACCCATAACTGATGTGTGAATTGTTCATTTTCATTCTGCGCAACTGAGGAATTATTGGTATAATTCATTTTAAATGCCGATAAGTTGTCACCACCTGGGAATGAAATTTCTGCTAAGTGGAGTTCTCACTGCCCGGGAATGAAATTTTAGATGTGTTCAAACACTGATGACACTTATATTTTGGTGAGGGTGGTCCATCGATTTGGGTCCTTCCCGTATTGTAGTGTTCAAAAAAAAGATTACCCTTCCTTGCAGTAATCCCTGAAGCTCAGCGGTAAAAATGGCCAGATGTTTAAAAGCTCCAGACCTTCCACCCTCTTCAAATAATATTCGGGTAAATATTTTAAGTGTTCGGAGGTTAATTTACATTCATGGTATGCTTCTATGGCACTGTTAATGCGATCCATTAGAGGCTCTCGTTCCGTATTTGTAAACTGCATTATTGCGATAATGTATCTTCAACTCTCACACCTTTAACCACTTTCCCCCACCACTTTCCCACCACCTTTCCTACCATTCGGAAACCCCTTATCTTATCTACATTCTGTATAACCGGAAACCCTTATCTTATCTACATCCTGTATAACCGGAAACCCTTATCTTATCTACATCCTGTATAACCGGAAACCCCTTATCTTATCTACATCCTGTATAACCGGAAACTCCTTATCTTATCTACATCCTGTATAACCTGAAACCCTTATCTTATCTACATCCTGTATAACCGGGAACCCTTATCTTATCTACATCCTGTATAACCGGAAACCCCTTATCTTATCTACATCCTGTATAACCGGAAACTCCTTATCTTATCTACATCCTGTATAACCGGAAACCTTATCTTATCTACATCCTGTATAAGAGAAACCGGAAGCGGAACCGGAAACGGGATGCGGAAACCGGAACTTCCGGGAATGGAAAGACTTCCTGTCCCCGGACCGGCTAATTTACTCAACTGGTTATATTTAGGATCACTAGTTGAGAATTTTAATTTTGTAATTATTATTATTAAAGTTCCATAGCTGAGTGCCCCTTGAATTAAAAATTACTGGCGCCCACCTTAATCATCATTCCACACTTTGTAAAATCAACGACGGAATTCGCAAATCTCTTGAAACCCGTCTTGATACAATTTTGCTAGTTATTGAACCGTTTAATTCAATCATGGATCAATTAGAAGTGTCGGATCCTGGTAATATGGAAACTCACAACGCCCGAAAGAGAGGCTTTTGAGGATTCATATTATTACGTAAAATGTAAATTTGACAAATTCTTAGAAGAAGCAGATTCAGATAATCAATCAGGTTCAAGTATAATAAATTCAGTTCTTGATGAAAATATACCTACATTCACGTTACCAACATTTGACGGTTCATGCGACAAATGAAATCAGTTGCGAACATTTTCAAACCATTGATTCACGAAAGCGACACACTCGACGACTTACAGAAATTGCATTATTTAAACAGATGTCTCACAAATGAGGCAGTGAATACAATCCAATCACTATCAATTTCAACAATTACAATTTATTACCAAACTGCTTGGAAGTTACTACAGAAGCGCTTTGATACAACCTTGGAAAATGTACCAAGTAATAATTACATCACTTGACATCATCATTTATCATCCAATACTGCTGTAAATTTAGTTAAGCAAATTGAAAGTTCTTCTGAAATCGAGCAAAACACAAACAGCCGTTCTTTATCTTATTTAGAAGACGCAACATGCAAAACCCATAATATATAAAATTACGAAAATGTTATTCGTGAAAATACAAACAATGTCTTAATTAATAAGACAACTTAAGACGATAAATATCCACTGAAACAACTACTTCCTGTGCAAATACACCTCCGGATATTGAATTATACAATGAAATATTTAAAATCTTATTTAATTTGATTTGTTACAACGCTCTATTAAAGTATATGTAACGTGGTCAATTTCTCTTCAAACCAACTAACAAATACAAATTAAAAATGAAAGGAGAAATAATAAAAATTAGAAGTAAAAGGACTTGGATTAGAGCTAATGTCTTAGGCCATCTATAGACGCGATTAGGAATAAATTTAAAATAAACTTACTTTACGCCAATGCAGCGTATTAAACAGCAGTTTGGTCGCGCGAATTTCCAACGGGATTACAGGGAAGATGGAATCGTGAGAGCCCAGTCGTCAACATCAAAGTCCAAGACTTGGTACTTTGATGTGACGCCAATTCACTGCACATTCGATTGAGACTTGGTAGCCTCATCAAAATACCTTTTGATAAACATGGATTAATGTGCGTTGCATCCGTTAGAACGGCTTACGGTATTAAGAAGCATTCGGTCAAGTGCCTAGTGTTTTGCCCAAGGGCGTCAGTAGTACATCCCCCTAGTGAATGGAACTATATTTCCCATTTCATTTGTATATATTTTTCTTGTTGTCGTTTGTAAATATTTTTGTATCATATCTTGTATATATATATATTTTTTTAATTGTATTTGCATTCTTTCATTGTTTTCGAAAGACTTTCTGAGTCTTTCAAGGGGGGCGGTATGTTCAGGAGTGAATAACTTTTACCCAATTGAATTTTTTATGGTGCGCTCGAGAGGCACTTGTTTGGGCAATAAATAAACCCTAATTCCAAATGTCACGGGTACGAACGGACACGCTGACATCTGGAAGTAACGGAACTTCGGGTTTCGAGATGATTTTCTCGAACCCTTAAATCTATATTCCAACCGCCAACGCTTCCTTTCTGAACATGCGCTAATTACCGCACCTCCACCTATTTTTAGTTTCTAAATTTCTATTTTGTACATTTTTCGACACAAACATTTTGTCATCATATTAGAAACACGCGTTTTGCAACTTACACACTTTTATACTTTTTTACATTTTGGAATTGTAATACCTTATTGTAATTCCGGTGTTTAAATACAACGTTTTTTTTTTTTAAACTCATACTCATATTTTATTTAAACGCCATTTCCGAAACTACCGGTTGTGTTTTAAAACCAGGAGACGGCATACATACAACTGGACAAAACAGATGTAAATCTCCTGTTCTTTGATTTTCTTTTCCATATTACTTTCACTCACTTTAGAAAAACGTGATGGTAACACTAGCACACCATTTTCAATTTCAATTGTTAATGCTGCACCATATTTCGATTTAATTTTTTTTTGCACTTAAAACACGATATTTTTTTTATTAAACTCCAAATCTTTTACTTTCAAGAACTGTGTAACGGTTCGTTTTGATGTTTAGACGAATTCGACTATTGTTATTTATGTAAAATTACTGGGGGAGAATACTCACATTTCTTACAGTGTGCTGATTGTGTTTTGTTGCATCGTTGTGAAGGTTATTCATCGTAGCATTTATTCCGCGCATAGGGGACAGCGTTCGCGAGTAATTGGATGTGTGGCACTCACAATTTGCACTGGAAATATGACCGAACTCATTAACATCACATCCTATCATACGGGACATGGAACTGAGGTTATTGTTTACATCGCGTTTGACAACGGAGTGGCTAACCTAAATTGTTGGGGAGGCGTTCTGTTCGGCGCAGTGTGGCCGACTGATTCTGGATCGTTCATTTACAGCGTTATTTTGTAATCATCGAATGGGGTTCGGTGTAATAAGCGTATGTGGAACCGTTACAAATCTCTTATTAACTCTCCCTATTGTTTTCCTATTTGGTGTGTGAGTTTTTGAATTAACCGCCAGGTTAAGATGTCATGTGATTATTTGGTGAGGAAATGGATTAACCTGATTGGTTTAGAATTCAAATCCGATCATTTTGAGATTTATTAGCTTGGTAATGAAGCAGACGAGTGGTGGTGTTGTGTTTGAAGAGAGTAGATTTTACTTGTGTTAAGTACCAGTGAGGCTGGGATTTATCGCTCTTTAATTGTGGTATGCGGTGGCGTTGAACATCTCTGGATTGGGGAGCTGTTTAACTGGATTTTCGCCGGTGACGAACGTCTTGGGACGGTTTTTTATACAACACGCAGGCCATTAGCACGCGGTCCAAGGTAATAATTTCTCAAAAATATCATTCCTAGTTTGTGGTATGAATATTTCTACAAGTGTCTTGTGTTTTTCGACTAGGTCTCGCACCTGGATCGCAAGTAGTGCCGGGAGGGTACATTTGAAGTAGTACCGGGAGCGTACATTTGAAGTAGTGCCGGGAGGGTACATTTCAAGTAGTATCAAGGCAGGAGACACGGTTGAGGAAAAGGAGGCCGGAGGAGCATGGATTTCGAAGGAGTGACGCAGTCCTTGGTTAGAAGTTCCGTTGTTTGGAGGGAGTGAAGAGGAATTTGCTGTACAGTAGCTGCAGAAGTATTTGGAATTCGGAAGGCAGGAATTGCAGAAGGAGTGTTGGAGAGGAGATATTTATGCAGGGCCGCATAGGTTATTTCATCGAGGGATTTCTTAAGCTATGTATCACTTTATGTTAAAGTCACGTACGTGGTGACGTTTGTATTGAGACGGTATTCACTGGGTGATTTGAAGTTACGAGTATTATTAGTTAATATCTGATTAGTGGCGTAACATGAGCTGATACGTTGTTATTTATCGTGGTGGATTCAAATCATTCTGTGAACCGTCAGATTATTTGAATTTGAACTGGGGAATTGTCACGGTTAATATTTTGCAACACTTAACTTTGTTTATTTGTGAAGATATTACATGTCGGTCGAAATACGAACATTAATCGCGAGGTTATTATTGATACCGATTCATATACCCGAAATAGAATTCGTTAGCGCTATCGGAGATCTCGTGGGTCGTCAAATAGTTATTTTTCGGTTTGATTAATTAGCAGTATTATTATGCACTTTGAATTTCAGGTTTTATAGATTACTTTATTTACAGGCATGTGTTATTTGAGTTGCATATATTAAGTGGTGTTTATATTTGATAATTGAGGTAGTGACAAATTACCTCCAGGGGAGATAATATTTTCTTACGTATGTCGTCATTTATCTGGGAATATTTTATTTTTATACCTGAGATACTCATCTAATTTTTTGTAATGATTTACTCTTATTTTACTGCGAGGTTAAGGATTAAATCTTTGTTGTCATAATTGGTCTACTCTTATTTATTTTTCCCACCTAGGTTTCGAGCTTTTACTACGACATTTTCGTTACCTAACCTTATTTTTCAAAGCTCGTGGGGCTCTTTATAACTTTTCCCACCCCGTCTTCACTGAAGCTTAGTCGTGGTAGGTTGATAACTGAAAAAGGTCACTATTATTAGAAAGGTTGGGGTGATCGACAATAAAAAGAGAAAGGTAGGTCATCTCGGTTGAACAACTAAAAAGAGCGTTACAACTGTTTAATTTCACCTATTTGATTTAATTTGTTTAAAAAACTCATTGTAGATAGTTATCTAAGCTTAAGATCGAATGAACTAAATGCAAGTTAGATAATGCTCCGTTCTTATACGCAATTTCTTAATTAAACTTGTTTATACCCGTTTTTAGCCTGCTCTTGCGTTACGCTTGTATCAACGTGTTTGTAACCTTGAACTAATTAAATAAACACGTCGATCCCTTAAACGACTCTATTAGATGCATATTTTATAAAACATTGTTCCTGCGCTTTAATTAATCCCTTACTTGTGTAAGCGGTTTTTCACGCGGCAATTAACAAAATCTTGTGATTAAAACAAATCATATTACCTTACCTGTCTAAAATCGTAAAAATCGATTCCTTAAATTTTGTTCTCACGCTTTAATTAATCCCTTACTTGTTAAAACTTGCGCATATTAATTTTATGAGCTGACTAAAATCATGTCGATCCTTTAATAAAATCCCACGTCTTAATTAACCCCGTGTGTAAAGATCAATAAAATAAACCAAACATGAAAAACAGCAAAATCAAAAGGGAAAATAACATGTATTTTTATCTACTGCCTCTCGATTACTTTTTATGGGGCTATGTTAAGTCATTGGTTTATGGCAACAAACCAGCAACTCTTGAAGCATTGGAAGCCAATATTAAGCTATCATTGACGCCATACGGCCAGATTTATTGAAAAAAGTACTGAGAAATTGGACTGATCGAATGGACCATGTAACTCGTAGCCGCGGCGGACATATGCCGAAAATCATATTTAAAAAATAAAAGCCCTGAAATTACCAGATTGTAATAATAAAATAATAATTGTAATTGTAATAATATTTTTGTGTGGTATTATTATTTAAAGTTCTCAAGCTCTTAAAAAAACACCCTTTACCCAATAAAAAGCTTTTGGTTGCTCAGGTCCAAACCGTGTATACTTGTGTAATTGAACTATTTTTCTCCTGTTGACTTGAATATTTTAGAACGATTTGCGAATTCAGAATTTTGGCCACCTCGAAGTTGAGTTGGAACCACTGTGCGCCCGTGAAACATTGACGGTCTTGCACGAGTTTCTTCCTGGTCGTGTCATTTCCCGGTTTGGTGACCAGAGGTAGTCGCTACGCTCTATCAACGAAATACTTTGATACAGAAAACCATGTTTTATTAAACTTTAATATCTTGCGCTCTTATTGAAACACCCTTTAATACATCTCGATGGAATTTGTGTACATCATAACCCTTTACTAGGTCTTTCCTTTTTGGAGGACCGATTTATTAATTGAAATTTTCAACATTACAAAACGAACTACAAAGTGCAATGTTTCAAAATCGCTGACTAAAACGCATTGCTGCGAGAGGATCATGATAATACGAATTGTGACGCATTTAATTACATAGAAGGGTAATTATTTCTCAGTATTTGTGTATTTACTGCGTAACAGTGAAATGGCTTATGAAATAAACGTCCCGTCTGCGAAGTTGACACCAAATTCGGCAAAAGATGAAGGTAAGCGGTTATCTTAAACATAAACAAGAACTAACTTTCAAAGATCTGTGTATTGATTTGCAGAATCTATGGAGGACACCGGCTACGGCAGGTACCTTGTTTGTTTAACAAACATAGTGAAATATTCAGCAATTTGTGGGAATCTATTTTGCGGCCGATGCATGGTCAAAACAAGCCGCTGTGTAATATGCAGGAGGGAAAAAAACGTCATCCTTCAAATATTCCTCCCAAATATTGAGAGACAGAGGGATAGGGGTCAGAAGAATGAGGAACCCCAGACGCAGCGGTGGGAGACCGCGAGACACCGGCGGTGTTGCACAGCGGCCAAGACCCAGGAGTGGATGAGGGCATCCAAGTGATAGAAGTCGAAGAAACCGACGATTGGTAGAAAGGTAAGCGATATTTTTAATATTTATTAGAATTATTTTTTAAATATTTGCGTGTGATGAAAATAAGTAGGTATACAATATACATCTAGGAGAAGAATGTTCTTTTAATAATATTATTTCGTTTTAGTGGAAAAAGGAGGAGAAGGGGGAGGAGAGCTAGAGACCGGCGATGTAGAGCCAGAGAAACAGGTTAACTAAACTAAATCCTAACTAACTAAATCCAACCAATCACTAACATTTGAAACTTACAGAAAACCTACATTTACTGACCGCGTAATCCCTAAATCCTCTAATCACCCACGAGCACATAAATTATCCGCTTTCAATTCAATGATATACCGAGCTTTCAACATACCACTATCAAAAACATCATTTAACAAAGAAATAGATACAATTAAAAACATAGCAGTCTCAAACGGATATACTTTATCATTAATAGATTCATTAATTAATAAATATAGATTAAAAAAAATAAATAAGTATATATATGCAGGCAAAGACATTTCTAAAAAAGTGCAAATATACAGATCCCTTACATACTTTAGTGGTACTTCATTAAAAATCAAAAATATTTTATCGAAACACAACATTTTAATAGCCTTCAAACCGTTCACAAAAATTAGATACAGCATTTTTAATCCGAAAACAAAAATACCTAATACTCAGAAATCAGGGATATATAAACTGACTTGTAGTGATTGTAAAGGAGTGTATATTGGCCAATCTGGTCGTAATTTTAACATCAGACTTAAGGAACATCTTCGCTCTTTTCGGCTTAACTTGATCGATAAGTCGTCATTCGCGAGACATATGATTGAAAACAATCATACGTTTGACGAGGATGTACTCTCAGTAATCCATTTCGCCGAAAAGGGTCGTAAGATGGACCTCCTGGAGTCTCTGGAAATACACAGAGCGCGCGCTAATCCGGAAATTCCCGTAATAAACGACCAGCTTGACCCAATATACACCCCCATTTTTAAAGCCATTTTGTAACCGTAATTTCTGTATATATACCTGCTAAATTGTTATTTTTAAATTACTTGTTGTCTGGTAATGACAAGTTAAAGTTGTCGAAACTATAGTCACAATAAAAAAACCTCAGTTATACAAACAAAGTTTAAGTGTCTTATTTATGTTAATAATGATGTATAACGAAGTAGAAGCCTCAAAAGTTAACAAACAGGTTAAAGTTGAGTGAAGTCTAGACTCGAGGCAGAGGAAGATAATATATTATATATTTAATTGATGAGGCGGATACATGATGAAACTCCATAATACTATTTGAATAAAACAACGCAGTTGGGAGGGTTTCACTTTTTTATTGTTGAACACTGCTCAACAATAAAAAAGTGAAACCCTCCCAACTGCGTTGTTTTATTCAAATAATATATTATATAATTAATAGTACTTTTAAGAGATAGGGACGTTGCTATGAATCGTTGAATTATCTGAAAATCGTATCAATTGCCTTCACAATCTTAAAGAAACATAATTAATAATAATTAAAACGATTCTTTGCCTAAGTAAAGAGAAACAACGGGTTCGGGGACAGGAAGTTGCTCTCGCAAGTAGATAAGATAAGGACTTTCGGTGTAGATAAGGACTTCCTGTGTAACAGGAAGTAGATAAGATAAGGACTTCCTGTATAACTGGATGTAGATAAGGGCTTCCGGTGCAGATTGTAGTTTCCTGTGTAACAGGAAGTAGATAAGGTAAGATGATAAGAAATAACGGTTTCCGGTTTAAATAATATAGAATGAGCTGTAGAGGGTAGCCCAAATTGGATGTTACTATAGGGAATTTCGGTTATTAGAAGAGATAGAAAAAAACCGATGGCGCATCCTCGAGCTCATTTTTTCGAGGAAAACTCAATGTAGAAAACAGAACTTAGCTATCGTTTTTTGCTTTCAAGTTATAGACACAAATTCAATATTTTCCATATTCGATTTTTATTAATATCTCAGTCATTTATTATTTTATTAAGATAAGAATTGTATGTTCTATAGGTACTTTTTCGAGGAGAATCGAATGCAGTTTACAGATTATTTCTATGTTCATTAATAAAAGAGATACAGCCTAAAGTTATATTTTTTTAAATAGAAGTTATAGTTGGCTGTGCTATTAATAAATTTGTTATTTTTTTCTCTTTTCATTGATATCTAATATGTTGATGTTATATTTGCAATTTATTAAGATATATTATATTTTTATTGAATTTTAAATATTTCTCATTACACGCAGTAGGCTTGTAAATAAAATGATGCCTGTAACGCATGAAACAAAAAACAACAACGTTGTTATTATATTAGTTGTTTGTTGTATTGTGTTGTGTATTAATAAAGTTAGTGTCTAAACATGAAGTACGAAAATTACGAAAAGTTTGATATGTTAAAATGCTTTATTTAAAGCAACAGTAATTCTAATATTGCATTGGAAATTTATTATATTCGATATCCGGAGAGAAGACAACCCGATAAATCCATATTCCAGCGGTTGAAGATGAATCTCATCAACCACGGTTCCTTTACTATCCCTACATCCAGAGAATATAATATATTAGACGCAAGTAGATATAAACAACGGGTTCTGGGACAGGAAGTTGCTCCCGAAAGTGGGCGGGGCTTGCGGTTTCCGATGTAGATTGTGGTTACATCGGATGTAGATAAGAGGCGGATGTAAATAAGGACTTCCTGTGTAACAGGATGTAGATTGTGGTTTCCGGTTGATAAGGGTTGGACCGGATGTAGATAAGGACTTCCTGTGTAACAGGAAGTATACAAGGACAAGATGTAGATAAGATAAGGTGATAAGAAAATTCCAAGAAAAACACAAGATGCCGAAAACAAAATGGCTGCCTATTAATTTGAATAAAGGCCGTGTAATAATGGTTGCCTATACATTTAAGGCGGGAAAAATCGCGCGTTTATAATATATATATGTGATGGTCGGTGTTTACATAACAACGCATCGAATATAAAAAGTCGACTAAGACTGTTTATTAAATGGCGCTTGATATGATTAACACAAATATAAAACAATAATTATAAATACGCGCGAGGACTACGTGCACCAAAGTGCAGCGTCAACAAGGACGCCACGATGCGTTGTACTCGCGACCTTACTATTCCTCATATAAAACATCACCGAATTTCTGTACTAGCATCAATTATTCATTGATCATTTCTAAGTATGTAACTGTATATATCTGTGCTAAATATATTTTATTAGTGTGACCACGTCTACTACAACCCCCGATCAACCACTGAAGATTGCATGGCGATCCTGCCAGCCGCATAACGAAGACTTTGCAAGAAACGGACCAGGAACCCTTGGAGATGGGAGGATCACAGACAAAATAAGAGGTATTTATAAATCAGAATAATTCTGAGAGTGTAATTTTTGGCAAAAGCACCCCAGTACTCGAAATTTTAATTATTATTGCGATTGTGCTCATATTTACCGTATGTATATTTATTATTTATAAACGAGCAATAAAATGTCTAGAGCGAAGAATTCGCAAAGAGATTGTAAAAACCCGAGAAAGCTTAGGATGGTGACCGTCTAGAGAGAATGCAAGCGGAAATCAATAACTTAACACAAGAATTTGAGAGATTTGGGGTTAATATATATAAGTAAGGACAATACGGAGAATAGGAGAAACGAGAGGATATTAATCAAAAAGGCGCAGCAAATAGAAGATATAAAACACAACTACAGGACATTGAGGGTAAACTATTCATCAAAGGACCATCGGCGAACGAATTAGATAAAGGAAAAATAGAGAGTGCGAGGGGAAAAATACAAGTAAAGGGAGAAATAATAAAGCAGAGGATAGAAAAACTAGCAGAAATGGAGAACTTTGATTTAAAGACGGTGGAGTCGCTTCTGCCGACAATGAAGGTCAATGAAGATACGACTAAACAACTGATTGACATAATGGAGATGTACAGGGTGGCGGGAAAGTCCCGACGAGTACTTTTTATTTTTGATTTAGTAAGTAGACAGTCCCTAGTTAACTACCTAGGGGTTTATTTGTTTTGAAAGCTGTGCCGTCTTAGTCTAATTTTCAGTTGAGTTTTTGAATTTATTTTTTGATTTTGTGAACTACAGTGTGAAATATGGGCAAATATTCACTGCAACAGAGATTAGAGATGTTGGAGATATGGTATAGTGAGAAAAAAAATAATAGTGCTACTGCAAGAATTTATAATCAACGCCATAAGTCAAGAAATCCATTGAATGAGAGTACAGTCCGAAGAATGGTCGCTAAATTTTACGAAACAGATAATCTCAATGACAACGATGCAGGTAAAACAGGTCGACCTAAATTGTATGACGAAACAACAACAGAAGAGATTATAAATTATTTTCAAGCAGCACCCACTAAATCACAGCGTCGTGCATCGATAAAGTTAGGAATCCCTAGACGTTCTCTTAGTGATATCATGAAAAATAAGCTAGATCTATTCCCCTACAAGATTCAAATAAAACATTTCATTCCTGAACCAAATATAGAGGTGCGTTTCAATTTTGCAAATCAGATGATAAACATGAAACAAGCAGGCGAAATTAACTTCGGGGCGGTTTGGTTTTCTGATGAAGCACATTTTCAGCTCTCTGGTTATGTAATCAAGCAAAATTATCGTTACTGGGGCAATGAAAATCCGCATATCGTTCTTCTAGGAATGATTGGGCCGTATTTCTTCGAATACACTATAAAATCAGCAGTTCATAAAAGAGTTTTGGATAACTTTTTTCTACCAACAGCCCAAGGAATCGGTAAAATTGACGATTTTTGGTTTATGCAGGACGGTGCAAGACCCCATAGAACCGCAGAAGTGTTTGAATCAATTGAGGAGCATTTCGATCAAAGAATTATCGGTTTAGATGCGATCAAACATACTGGAGGAGGCGTGGAATGGCCTCCTTATTCACTAGACTTGAATCCTCTAGATTTTTATTTATGGGGATTTTTGAAGGATAAAATATTCAAAATACCTCCAACAACATTGAATCAGCTAAAGGAAGCAATTTCAAGTGAAATGAATGCGATTCAACCTGAAACATTGGTACAAGTCATTCAAGATTTCGAAAATCGCCTATTCCATGTAGTGGCTACGTCTGGTTCCCACTTTGATAAACAGCTATTAATAAACTTCGTACTGAAAGCAAAATTAACCCAAAGTGCTAAGCTGCGGCTACAGAATAAGTACGAATCAGTGGATGAGTTAATACAGGACATGAAGGAACACTTACTCGTAAAACGATCAGCGACATGTGTGTCTAGTATGCTAAGCAGTGCAGCCCAAGGGACGAAAACAATAGAGGAGTACGGGCGGCACGTAGAGAAATTGATGACCGAACTGACGATGGTATAGAGCCAGGGACATAGAGAAACGATGAAACTACTGACAAAAGTTAACGAAAAAATATCAATCGACGTGTTTGCCAACGGATTGCGCAAGAAAGAAATAAAGATAATCGTCAAGTCGAGGAACCATGTAACGTTAGGCGAAGCTATACAGACGGCAAAACAGGAGAAGGAGGTGGTGTCAAGGAGTGAAGAAACCGTGTTCCATGCACGGAATAATTCAGGACCCCGGCCCGGATACCGGTGTGAACCTAACGCCCTACTTTAAAAAAATTAAAAACTGATGACGTCATTCGTTTGTACCTTGTTTGTACTTCACCAAATCACCCTTTTTTTCGTTTGTACCTAAAGGGTTAAAATGTTACAAGGGGGTGATTTTTTCGTCAGCGCTAAACTTTAATATTTTTTAAATCTAAAAACACTAATGGAAAGAGCATCGTTTGTACCTGCTTGTACCACTTTTAATTTCGTTTGTACCTCAAAGGGTTCGCCAGAAAAAAATACTTTTGTTTTCAGAAATCGCAATTTTTCTAAGTTTTTTATTTTTCAAGATTTTCGAATGAAACAAATTGCAATCGAAAGAGCATCGTTTACACCCGTTTGTACCACTTTTATTTTCGTTTGTACCTCAAAGGGTTCGCCAGAAAAAAATACTTTTGTTTTCAGAAATTTACATTTTTTCAAGTTTTTTTTTATTTTTAAAGATATTCGAATGAAGCAAATTGCAATCGAAAGAGCATCGTTTTTACCCGTTTGTACCACTTTTATTTTCGTTTGTACCTCAAAGGGTTCGCCAGAAAAAAATACTTTTGTTTTCAGAAATCGAAATTTTTCCAAGTTTTTTTTATTTTTAAAGATATTCTAATGAAACAAATTGCAATCGAAAGAGCATCGTTTGTACCCGTTTGTACCAGTTTTATTTTCGTTTGTACCTCAAAGGGTTCGCCAGAAAAAAATACTTTTGTTTTTAGAAATCGAAATTTTTTCAAGTTTTTTTTTATTTTTAAAGATATTCTAATGAAACAAATTGCAATCGAAAGAGAATCGTTTGTACCCGTTTGTATCACTTTTATTTTCGTTTGTATCTCAAAGGGTTCGCCAGAAAAAAATACTTTTGTTTTCGAAAATCGCACATTTTTTCAAGTTTTTTATTTTTCAAAATATTGGAATAAAACACATTGCAATCGAAAGCGCATCGTTTGTACTTGCTTGTTGTTTTGGAAATTTAAATTTTTTCACAAGATTTTTTTTTTAGTTTTTAAGATAATTGAATGAAACAAATTGCAATCGAAGACAACTGATAATGCTACTTTTTGTATCGCTCTTATTTTCAAATATAATGTATAATATTCATGTTATGTATTCACGTAATTGGTAATTTTTTGATTATAAAAAGTGGTATTGTTTTGTTGTTGAGGGTGAGATATATTGTTTATTTACTTTTTGCTATTTTAGAGATATTTTTAAAAACGTGTATTTAATCTAGTCATTGGTGTGTTCCAGTGTATGTGTTGATACAATTAAAAAATATTTCAAATACAAGTTGTAGGTAATAAAAAAACTAAAGATTTTTTGTATAATTAATTTTTGTTATAGCACTCTTAGTTTTTGAGATAATTAATAAATAGTGTTTTCTTATCTAGTCATTGTTTTGTGCCGGTGTATGTGTTGATAGAATTGAAAAATGTTTCAAATAAAACTTGTAGGTAATAAAAAATGAACACATATTGTATTTTTACTTTATGTCATAGCACTCTTAGTTTTTGGGGTATTTGAAAAACTAGTGAAATGTATTAAGAAAACACAATTTACGGGGAAAGTACTATGATGGACACATCACCATTTTTTTATCATAATTTGTGACAGATTATAATGTGAATTGTCATTTGAGTGGGAACTTTGTCACAAAGAATCACAAAATAAAATCTCTACACTATTTTCAAGTGGCGATTTCGCCTGCAGAAATAATGCGCGCCTGTTTGCCAGATGGTGAAACCCGAGGGTGGTTATTCATTGTTTTTAGGAAGGAATGTGAAAGTAGCCGTGCTTCGCCAGGGATTTGCAACAAGTAGAATATTTATTTCGGTTTGGAATTTTATGAACATGTGCATCGACACTTCCCCCTATTTAATTTCAAAAAAGTTGAGTCGAGGTAAATATATTCATTAAATTTTTTTCACGAAACTAAATCGAAATAATAAAATTGCTGTCGCCAAACGAGGAGATCCATACCTAAGATATATGGTTTTTTTATTTACTTGACAATGTATTTTTTAAAATGCTCAAGATATTTTATTCAATTTAGTTTAAATAAGTGGAATAGAAAATTTTTCAATTTACCGGGCACTTCGTTCGCCCGACACATCCAAACTTTCAGACATTTCTAAACTCGAAATATTTCACATTTTCAGTTCCTTCCAAAAAAAATTACCATGTCTTTCAAATTTGTAATCTACAATTGAATTCAATTTGCAAGAAAAAGCAGTCATTCGATAATTAAGGCAAACATCTAAATCTTCTAGAAAAAAACATGATAAATTGCAGTAGATTTTCAGTCTCTATGTATTTAAATTAAAAACAAAATGAAAACTCTTGTAACATTCGACTTAATGAATATTTTAAAACTTATGCTGTAGAGTTTTTTTTATATATTTTCATTGATTGTTATACACAGGAAATATAAATATAATAAAATTTCGTCGAATATTGAAATCGAGACTGATAAAATAGTTAAAATTTTGATCAAATTTAAACACTTTTATTTATAAAAATTAAACATAAGATATGTGAAAATTTTATTAAATATTTAAACTTAACAATCAAATAAGCCATTAATTATTAGGGTGTCCCTTATTCGCCGAAGAAAAACATTTTTTAGTCCTGCATTAGGGAGCAGTGTTCATTTAGTCTGTAAAAATACTTCATATATAAGTTTTTATAGACTAAATGAACACTGCTCCCTAATGCAGGACTAAACAATGTTTTCTTCGGCAAAATAAGGGACACCCCAATAATTAATTTTTGCATGTGGTAATTTTTATATTAAAAATAATAAGCATTTTCACTTTTTGCCCAGTTTATTCAACTGTTTTAAAAATTGAGCGCATTTGATTTGATTTTTATTGCAACACAAATTCGACATTCTAACATTTTTATAAAATATGCAATTTTTATCAAAAGTATTTAATTAAGATACACACACACACACACATTTGTGTGTTTATTTTATGAAAAAGTTAATTTTAAAGTTTCGTAAAAATGTATGGACTAAGATAAACGTAGTAAAACAAAGTAAGTAAATAAATATAATTGAATATGTATTTCAAATTCAAAACTATTTGAATTCGAGAAAATAAGCTTACGCTTCTTAATTAAGACCCAATAAAGATTCTTGGCAGTTAACACAAACATTATCGTAATTTTATGTTTTGAAAATGTAAATACTTTAACACTTGAAAAAATGAAATAATTCGAGCATTACGTTCTCGATTATTTAACAATAAATATTATAACACTTATTTTGTTTACAAAATTATACATTTTAATATGAATATATTACATAAAATGTGTACATATGTTAGTCCATGGTCCATTTTAATCAGTTTTGATATAGTTCTTCAAATGTACGCTGTTAAGTAAATATTTCGAGTTTAGAAAAGCCCTTGCTTGCGCGGTTTTGCTACGCGACCAATCCAAATGTTCAGGCTTTTTTAAACTCGAAATATTTAACAAAAAATATGTTTCTGCGGCCCTTGGAATATTTTAGGAGTTTTTTTGGCTCTTGGAGCAATTTGGGTTAGCCACCCCTGTCTTAGATGTACCGTAGACAATCTTGTGCGTCTGTGCGCATGTGCGGGACATATCTATTTTGGTGGGGGTGTGCTGTTTCACTTGCTTAGCGATTTTTACTCATTCGTGAATAAATCTTGCAATTTGCCAGTCGCATCTGCCTTTCGAAAACGAAAAAGAAACCTGAGTGATAGAAGATTTTATTTTTGACAATGCCACGTCAAGCAAAAAGAAGTGTTGAATAGATCTTTGATCTCATCAATAACTTAAACTTTCAGTTCGCATTGTTCTTCCGCGGAGATCGGTCGTGCGAAGAGTTGTCGTTAATTTATCGAAATTAATCGAGCGAATCTTAATAAATCAGTGGGTGAAAAAGGGAAAAACAGTGTAGTGTGAGGTATATAGGATGGCAGCTTCCTCTGCCGGGGACACAGGAGTCCCCGATATGGATTTAGATAGTCCAGATTCAGATAAGAGCAATTTTTTTTCGGACGCAGTAAATGTGTTACAATACGCCAGTGCTGCGGATGCGCAGGCAGTTTTAAGAAACTTAACTAATTTTCAAGAAAATAGAAATAGTATTTCTAGTAATATTGAGAAAGTGCAAGTAAATAATAATCCTCAAAACATGACTGGAAACCATGCGCCTCTTGAAGGTCAAAATATAAATAGTACGAGTGCAGTCACAGGTGTTCGAGTAAAAACAACGTATAATTTGACGGACACGGGTCCATTCAAAGTCCTTATTGAAAGTGCAGATAAAAATTTGGGTTCATTGCACCCAATGTCGATCGTAAAAATGTTACACCAAAAACATAAAGACATAAGCAATTCAATTGTTGCTATTGACCGATTAGGGTCAAATAGAATTTGCGTTCAATTACGTACAGCAATAAGTGCAAATAAATTAATTGAATCCTCATATTTGAAGGAGTATAAATACGATGTTTACATACCGATGCATCTTACTAGGCGAATTGGGGTTGTTAGGGATGTAGATACAAATATGTCAGAAGAAGATCTAATGAGGTTAATAACCCCGTTAGACGGAAACAACATTAGAGTTATTGCGGTTAGAAGGATGAATAAAAAAATAGTTGTAGATAATAAAGAAATGTTCAAACCGACCCCGGTTATTATGATCACATTTTCAGGACAATATTTACCAAGTAGAGTGGGCATTTTTAGTGTCTCCTGTCTGGTTTCTCCTTACATACAGAGAGTTACGCAGTGTTATAAATGTCTAAGATTTGGCTAATCAATGTAGGGGGGAGCCTAGGTGTAAAAACTGTGGTGATAAACATGAAAGTACTGCATGCAATAGTATGGTCATTAAATGTGTTCATTGTAATGGACCACATAAGAGCATAGACTCAAAGGCTTGCCGAGAGTTTGACAAACAACGAGCTATTAAAAATATAATGGGTACGGAGAATATTTCGTACAAGGAAGCAACAGTTAAAGTCACAAATAGCTATTCATCCTTAATCACGTTCAATACTAATAATAATATAAATTTATCCAGCAATAGCAATACTTTTCATTCTAGATCTGTACCAGTATTAAGTAATACTTCTCAATTCCCTCTACTGCCACAGAAAAAACGTAAACCGTCTTATTCATATTCCCTAAGTGAGATACAGACTATGCAGCAACATAAAAATATCGTGAGACCTTCAACTATTGAAGGTTCGAATGGAGTTTGTTTAAATAATCAAGGTAGTAGTGGAGAACCTTTAGAAAAATAGACGATAATGAGAATTGTTAATTTAGTTGTGAATTTAATGTCAGGCAATAGTTCAAATTCTATTACCTCAGTGGAAGAAGTATGCGCTAAGGTTATATCAGCTCTATTTACTAACTCTTCTAAAAATGTATCTTGAAAATTTCTTTCTTGATAAATTTCATTTGATTAATTATTTACTGAATAGCGATATTAACTTTGCCTTTATATCAGAAACTTGGCTCAAACCAGGCACGTTTATTAAGTTTAAGAACTATAATATTTTAAGAAGTGATAGACCGGATGGGAAAGGTGGTTGTGCGATCTTGATTAGGGATACTATACAGTTTAATCCAATATTAATAAACTTTATACCAAAAAATATATCTTGTTGTGCTATTTCAATTAAATTACCTTCAAACGAAGTGGTATATTTAATCTCAGTATATATAGAGCCGCAGAAAAATCTAAGCTATTCAGATTGGTACAGATTTTTGATTGATATCCCACAACCATTTATATTAGGAGCTGATTTTAATCATCACCACAACCTCTGGGGTTGTAGCTATAACGATCATAAGGGAACCAATTTGTGGAAATGCATTGATGACTTGGACGATTCGATATTGAATGATGGTGCTGAAACATTAGATAGGTACCCTAATAAAAATCCTTCTGCTCCTGACATCACATTATCTTCAAAAAATATTACTAATTCATTATTTTGGAAAGTATTAAAAGATCCAATTGGATCAAATCACTATCCTATACTAATTTCTTCTCAATCAAATAATATAAACATTATTTCAATTATGCAACACAAAAAGTGGAAAATTAATGAGGCAAATTGGAGCAAATATGCTTCCATAACGGATGAAATCCTTGATAGGTACGAACATGTTTCTTACGAGATGTTTATAGATATTATTAATGTAGCGGCAGTAGATTCTATTCCTACTTACAATAAAATAATACGTAAAAAAGCTGTACCCTCTGTCTGGTGGAACTCAAATTGCAAGCAGGCTTTAGATTTAAGAAAGCGGACATTTTTAATATATAAAGAGTCTCCAACTACATTTAATTTTATAGAATATAATAAAGCTGATGCCAATTTCAAAAAAGTAATTAAAACCTCTAAAGGAGAAAATTAGAAATCGTTCTGTAATAATCTAAATTCTTCTACTCCTATAAAAGACATGGAGCCGGGTTAAATGTTTGCAGAATTCTAAGATACCAAACAAATATCCAATAGATATTAATGACTCATGGGTAGATCAATTTCATAATAAATTAATGCCGGATTTTGTCGTAGATAATACATTAAATAAAAAACATAATAAAGAACTCGATCAAGAAGATTTCTTTACGGCCAAATTTACAATCAATAAACTTGATGCAGCTATCAAAAAAAATAGTTATACTGCTCCAGGCATGGATAATATTCATTACACAATGATAGCCAATTTATCAAATACAGCTAAAAGTAAACTCTTACAAGTTATTAATAACATTTGGCAGTCGGGAGAATATCCTAGTGATTGGAAAAGCTTTATTGTAATACCTTTACTAAAACCAAATAAAGATCCAAATAATGCCAATTCTTATAGACCAATCGCTTTATCAAGCTGTGTTTTAAAAACGGTCGAGAGGATGATTAAAGGGCGTCTAGAGTGGTGGTTAGAAACCAAAGATATGCTACCAAAATATCAATTCGGTTTCCGCAAAGGGAAATCTACACAAGATAACCTGATGGAATTAATTTCAAGTATATATGAAGCCTTTTCAGTAAAGGAATCTATACTCGCTGCATTTTTAGATGTAAGTGGGGCTTACGATAATGTTTGTTTGAATATTTTATATAAAAAATTATTAGCTTTAAATTTAAGCGAAAGATTCGTTAACAATATTATTTCCTGATTTTCAAATAGGGAGATATACGTTAGAATTAATGGAGTTCTTAACAAATCTCGTAGATCGTCTCTCGGTTTGCCACAAGGAAGCATACTGTCTCCACTATTCTATGTGATATATGTTCTTAATTTAGAGGAAATGACTAGTTCAAATATAAAGATTTTACAATATGCTGACGATATATGCATTTTTACACCTTGCAAAAATTTTAATGCTGGACACACTTTATCTAGATTTATGGTGGATTTCGACGAATGGCTGTATATAAATGGCTTATCTATATCAGATGTTACATCAAGCTGTTGTTTATTTAGTCAAAAAAGAGTGCACATCCCAGATTCAGTCGAAATGGGAAATCACATTGTCCCGGTCAAAAATGTTGTGAAGTTTTTAGGCATGTATTTAGATCGGAAAGCCTTTTCAGAAAAGGAATCTATACTCGCTGCATTTTTAGATGTGAGTGGGGCTTACGATAATGTTTGTTTGAATATTTTATATAAAAAATTATTAGCTTTAAATTTAAGCGAGAGATTCGTTAACAATATTATTTCCTTATTTTCAAATAGGGAGATATGCGTTAGAATTAATGGAGTTCTTAACAAATCTCGTAGATCGTCTCTCGGTTTGCCACAAGGAAGCATACTGTCTCCACTATTCTATGTGATATATGTTCTTAATTTAGAGGAAATGACTAGCTCAAATATAAAAATTTTACAATATGCTGACGATATATGCATTTTTACACCTTGCAAAAATTTTGATGCTGGTGCACACACTTTATCTAGATTCATGGTGGATTTCAACGAATGGCTGTATATAAATGGCTTATCTATATCAGATGTTAAATCAAGCTGTTGTTTATTTAGTCAAAAAAGAGTGCATATCCCAGATTCAGTCGAAATGGGAAATCACATTGTCCCGGTCAAAAATGTTGTGAAGTTTTTAGGCATGTATTTAGATCGGAAACTCACATAGAAATCACATATAGATTTTATTACAGAAAAACTAGAAAAGGCATACAATTTATTAAGGTCGGTGACTTATTCTTCTTGGGGTGCAGATGTTTCAATTTCTCTTATTTTTTTACAAAGCATATATTAGATCAATCTTAGATTATGGTTGCATATTCTATGACTCCTCCGTAAAATCAAATTTAATAAGGCTGGATCGATTCTAATATAAGTGTTTACGAAGATGTCTAGGGTTGCTACCATCTACTCCAATTATTGCCGTACTCTCAGAGGCAGCGGAATTACCGTTGACGTACCGCCGAGAATATCTATGTAGTAAGAAGATTGCTAAGATATATATTTAATCAAGTATTAGGAAATAAATGATATTGTAACACGGTAAAATATCTTACCGATAGCTATTGGGAGAAGAAACCGCAATGTCTTTTATATGAAATAACAGCCACCTTTTTTAATGTATTTCAGAAGGCACAAAAACATAGCGTTTTGCCAATTTATAAAATCGGGTATAATGTCAATTTTATATCTCCACGAGTGGTTACATCTGTTCATTTTAACAACGTTACGGAACAATTAATTAATTTTGAATTTCAATCATATTTATCAGATAAATATCCAGATTTTAAATAATTTTTTACAGATGGCTCAGTTGTCAGTGGGAAAACTGGATGCGCAGTTTATTCACTATCAAAAACTTATACCACTATCTGCAGAATTTTCTGTATATAGTGCAGAACTAGTAGCTATTCTAGAAGCACTTAAAATTATTATTCAAGACACCTCTTCAAATAAGTTTATTATTTTCTCGGATTGCAAAAGTGCTTTAAGTAAAATTAAAAATTTTGTTCCATTTTCAAATGAAAATAGTATATTAATAGAAATTGTGAATTTATATAATATAGCGACAAAGGACAAACAAGTTGTATTATTTTGGATCAAGGGACATTGCGGCATAAAACAGAATGAAATTGTTGATAATCTCGCTAAGAGAAGTGCTTTATTAAGTAATGAAAATGGCGATAATTGTATTCAGTGTCCGGTTTCTGATCTAAATAGACTATTTTATTCAGGTATTTTCAACAAATGGGGTAGGGATTTTGAGAAGTCTGACAAAGGCTTCCTTTATAAAAGTGTAGTTGGGACACCATATAAAAAATGTTGGTTTCAAAGTTCCTCCAAGGACAAAAATTATATCAAAACTATATGCAGATTAAAAACAGGGCACGGTTTATGTAAAAAATATTTGAAAAAAATAAACAAGATAGAAAGTGATAAATGTGATTGTGGTGAGCAGGAGGATTTAAATCACATCATTTTTATTTGTGGTAAATATAATATAGAGAGATAATGCCTTTTGAACACACTTAATTTATTTACAAATGGTCCTTATAATTTGTGCTTAGCATTGTCATTCTGTGATGATCGTATTAATGTTTCTCTGTATGACTTTTTCGTATCAATAAAATATAGTATTTAATTGTATCCTATGTTTGGTTCCTATGCGGTTTTACCTATAATCCGTTGTCTGATTTAGTTTGTCTTTATGTTAGTCACCCTGAAGGACACCTGGGTGTAAAGAAAATTGTCTTTTGTCTATCCCTAAATTCTTGGTAATTGACTATATGACTAAGGTAAAGGCATTAATAAAAAAAAAAAAAACTTTTTTAATGGCGATGGAAAGCTTTTGAGCTTGTCTGATAATGTATCGATCTGTGCGGCAAAGTTATTATCAGGCTATCCATCTGCGAAATACTTATATTTATATATAAGTCAAAATCGGAATGGAATTGTTAACCTTCTACACGAAAAGCATAACATAAATGAAATCAGTTTTTCATCATGCGGAACGTCCGAAATTCCATCAACATTAAATGATTTGGTTTCGCCGGACACCGAAAACACCGCAGATGTATCAAATGCATCGAACTGGCGTACCATTAGGCATCTAATAATTGATATATGGCTTCAAATGTATGAAGCCGATTTGAAAAATTGAACCGTTTTAAAGCCCGGCTGGACCGATATCTTTTATGCAGAGATATGGAAACAGTTATGGTTACCATGCTGTTTCTCATTTAATTCTGGCCGAGTTAACCATACACCTGGTGATTTTTTTTTTAAATAAATGAAAAATGTACAGAATGTGGTGCAACGTTCAATTGTTACAGTATGCATAAACCTACAATTGATTGTGATAAAATTGCAATCTATATTTCCACATATGACACAAGAAAAATATACCATGCCAAAAAAGGCATCTAAAAAATCCACAAAGAAGGCGAATCGTTAAAGATTTATATGCCTCATCGGCTTATGTTTGGCGACGAGAAATGGCCAATGACATAATGAGCTTTGGTGAGGTAGAACCAGCTCATTTATATAATGAAACTGTTTTGCGGAAAGCAAAGCAATTAGAAAGGAATGATAAGTTAGGTGTTAGAGGGACAACCGATCCAATTATGTCAATATTGAATTTAAAATATAAACCTGAGTTTCTTCCAATCATCTGAGAAATTGGTTTAGATAAATTCTTTGTCATGTACTATAGTCCTGAGCAATTATATATGTATCAGGATTTTCACAAAAAAAATAACAAAGCATGTATGCTGAGCATTGACGCAACAGGCTCAATTATTAAGAAAATTCAAAAAATTTATGGGTCAACCTGTACTATATTTTTATACCAAGTCGTTGTACCATACAATTCAAAAATTTTACCGGTTTTACAAATGGTTTCCGAAAAACACGACGCAAATATTTTGACATACTGGCTACGCGAATGGTTACGATTCGGTGCCCCTTGTCCGAGGGAAGCAGTGACAGACTATTCGTTTGCTCTTTTAAACGCTACTTCGCTAGCATTCAACAAAATTGAATTAAGTGCTTACGTAGAATGTTGCATGGATGTATTGCAAAATGCAAATATAAACAATACCCCAGCTTGCATTTTGCGGATTGATATAGCTCATCTAATAAAAGCTGTATGCAGGTGGAATTGTTTTAAAAATTGCCATAGCCGTGTGAAAGATTTCTTCGTGCGGTGTGTTGGTATTTTGACCAAAGTTAAATCTATTGACCACTTTACTAATATTTTATTAGATATTATAGTGGTGGCATGTGCAGAAGTCGAAGATGTTTGTATAGACAAAAATATAGTGACTTCATTCAATGCTCAACAAAGGCTAATAAATATCATTAAAACACATGATTTTCAAACGTACGATAATGATGATGACGATTATACTGAAGAGTGTTTTTATGAAAGTACTCCAACTGTTATAAATTTCCTAAATTCAATTGAAAATCGCAGTAAAAGCTATTTAAATATAGGGGAGAGGCCAAACCCGTATTTCTGTCCAGACTTTTCAAAAAAATTACTACGAATCTGTAAACAATTTCCCTTGTGGACAGCTGTAATGTCCTATGGTGGTAATTTTATTGCGACATCATCAAGGAGTGAATCGTATTTTAACGAATTAAAACATTTAACATTTAACAGAAAAAAGAATATCCGAGTTGATAAGTTTTTAATATCCCAAATTCGGTCTTTAGCGGGAACTGTCAATATTTTACATTCTTATAAAAGCCACGAAGAACAGGTAAGTGAATATGAAGATGTTGATGCAAATATGATTGATGAAAATGATATTAAGGATAATTATCAAGTCCAAAATGATATTGTAATTCCCAAAACAAAAGATCCATTAAACGAAAAGGAAGTTTGGAAATCCAAAGTAAATTCAAAAAATGTAAACGAAAATATTTAAAACTCTGCCCTGACGTTAGAAGTATCCACAATAAGCCTAAATTAACAAATAAAATCGCCCTATTACAAAATGGGAATAATTTAGGACCACGATTGGGTTCGTTGTATATCGATTTACCTTGATTTTTGAGATTCTGAAAACGAAATCGGGGTAAACGTGTATGGGACGCACGAATCTAAAGTAATCTTGGTAAAGGCGACTTACCGTTTGGCCACAAATTAAATTTTAAGTTCCACTTTTGAGGTTATATATGGTCGTATTTTTGGCTAAATAAGCACATTAGAGATACCTATTACACACATGATGAAATTATCTCCAAAATGATGACGTAATTCATCCAATTTGTATTGTTATCTTCATTAATTCAGTCAATATCACGATATTAATTTTACACTAAAATTGACGTCTACTGACGTTTATTTAAAATAATGGATATATAAATCAATATTGATTAATAAATCATAGGTATTCTAATTTACGATATAAAAAATAGATGGCGCCAGATGTATTAAAATGTAATAAATATTACCTGTTTACGAAAACTGTCATCGACATCTTTGGGAATGATGTAAAATATTATTGTTCATATTTAAATATTCTGGGGCTATTCCATACACTCAATGTTAAATTTAGCTTACATGTTATTTCGCAGCATCGCAGTCTTATCGCGTTTAGTACTTGATTTGTACACTTAGGTTGTGAGGGTAAACGTATACGTTAAATTTAACATTTCGCGTACGGAATCAGGGCGATTGTTTTCACTCTACTTATCTCTAACAAGTATGACCGTTATTTTATAGCTGTGGTTAAAAATGCACATATTTTTATTTGTCTACAATTTATTTGATGGGCCAATGATATAAACATCCCAGATTAATCCGAGTTGTTTTTCGTGTACGGCTAATGTTTAGTGTAGTGTGGTTTTCTGGTAATTGAATAATTTATAATGTTATGAAATGCATTTACTGAAAAGTAATTGTTAGTTAAAACGTATAGCATAACCTAAAAAGGTAACGAGTTTTAATGTTTTATTAACATAGATTTTATTACTCTCTAACAAGAAAGTGCTTAAATCATATGAACCTCTCAGTGGCACTAGTAATTATAATAATAATAAAGAATTAATAATAGAAATAATACATTTTATTTATATTAAATACATTATATTGTAATGTTAGTAATGATTTTATTTCTGCCTTATCTGGCCTAGATCCGCTGTGTTTTGTATATATAGGTTTACCTCGTGAAGGAAATAACATTTACCATGCACAGACGGTCTTGGTTAAGGAAAGGCTTTAGAATACGCATCCTCAATCCTGAGATTATATCTCTTAATCCCAAAAATGTTGTTTGAATTTTATGTGACCAACAAAAACACACTATCATCTCTGCTCCTGCACGCCACCTCATTTCACTACTGCTCACTTATTCTGAGATAATGCTTAGAATTTTATATAAAATAAGTTTACACTAGGATACAACAATACACAACTCAGATTTTTAGGTTATTTCTAAATAAACAATGATTAGCAATCTTCATTTATCTTTAATTGTCATGATATAAAATATGTAACACCAGTGAGCGCTTATGTAAACATGGTAGGAAATTTAACAACTGTATCTTTTGTGTGCAAAGAGACTTCGCAATTTATTCTATTGCAAACCTTTCTCCTAATCTAACCTTTCCTAGAAGTATGTGGAGTAGTCATCGTGGCCAAAGAGACATACGTAATTGATTCTATTTCAAACTTTTCTCCTAACCTAACCTAACCTAGCAGTATGTAGAATAATCATCGTGCACAAAGAGATTTAAACAATTTATTCTATTGCAATCCTTTGTCCTAACATAACCTAACCTACAAGTATGTGGAATAGTCACGGTGCACAAAGAGACTTACGCAGTTTACTCTATTAAACACCTTTCTCCTAACCTAATCTATAAGTATGTAGAATAGTCATCGTGTGCAAAGAGACATTCGCAATTTATTCTATTGCAAACCTTTTACTTAACCTGACCTACCCTAGAAGTATGTGAAATATTTAACTTGCGCAAAAAAACTTCCGCAATTTATTCTTTTGCAAACCTTGCTACTAACCTAACTTAAAAGCAGGTAAAATCGCCTAAGCTATAAACTAGTATGTCTCTAACAAGTATAACTGTTATTTTCTAGCTGTGTTTAAAAAAACCGACATTTTTTTATGTGATTGCCCACAATTTATTTGATGGGCCACTGATATAAACATCCCAGATTAATCAGAGTTGTTTTTTGTACACGGCTAATGTTAAGTGTAGTGTGGTTTACTGGTAATTGAATAATTGAGATTGTTTACTGAAACAAAATTATAACATAACCTAAAAAGGTAATGAGTTTCAATGTTGTATTACTTAATATAATAGCAGACTATTTATGATTTTCAACTTTTTATTTACTCACTACAATTGTTTCGCTCCACTGTAGCTTCTTCAGGTGAAGAAATATAATACATTTTTTTACAAACTAATTTACATTATATACAGTTTTCAGAAGTGTGGTTGGGGGGGGGGGGTGTTTTTCTTCAGTTTAAGTAGGGGGGAGTTGGAGAGTTCAAGCTGGTCGTTCAGCAAGTTTCCTGAATTTATATGTTTATTTATTTCTAAATTTTCCAATAAATTTAATTTCCGTCCTTTATTAGAGATGTGTGATTTTCAAAATCCTCCATATCTCTAAAAGAAATTTAAGAGTAATCTTATTTCAAAATATTAGAATCTGTATTTTTGTTATTTTTCAAATAATGGAAGGTGGTTAATCTTACCTTAAATTCAAAAATGTACAAAAGCAGCACTAAAAAGTACTTTTCTTTTAGAAAAAAACGCAAAACTACCACTGAACAGCACTGACTTTACACAAAACACAAAATTGTACACAGACAATTGTCTTTCCGAAAAAATGAGTAAATGATTTGTAATAATAAACAATAAAACAAAACAAAAAAACATTTGAATTTTCTATCTTTCGGTCGGTAATATAGATTTCCTTAAAGTGATGTGCATAGTATCACTAGATACTATTGTTTGTTTTATTGTAAAACTATAAAAATGTCAGCAAAATGTAGTCAAATAAAAATAGTGTGTTTGGGACAAACATACTAAGGACAAATGATTAGTTATAATATACAATTAAAAAAAAAAAAACATTGCAATTTTCCTATTCAGGTCAGTCAAAAATATAGCAATTTGCCTGTATTCATTTAATTTCATTAAAAGTAATATTTGTAGCTGTTATTATATATTGTTTTTTTTTGCATTAAATATCCTAGTTATCGTACAAAAGTGACGCCATCTATTTTTTATTTTTTATATTTTATGTAAATGTAAATACTTATGGTTTAATAATCAATCTGGATTTATATATCCATTATTTTGAGAAAACGTCAGTAGACTTCAATTCTGATTCGACCGACAGCTCTTGATCCGAGTGGTTGTGTGTTATCTTCTTGAGTGACTTTTGGCTGTGTTCTTCTCAGTTCTTGTGTGTATCGTAAGTTTTTTTTCTTTACCTTTTCATATCTTTATTAATTTCAATTTTCACAAAAGAGTACACATTTTCGTTTAGGGTAGAATAAGTTTTTCAATGCAAACGTGTTCGGGGGGAGTTCCCCTCCCGTCACGTTACAAAGTAAACAAAATATTTTGTTATTTAAAAATGGAGACCGCTCTCCATATATAGTTTACATTGAAAAAATTGCATTGGAAAATGGACCAACTCCTTCTCTGCATGAGATGGTGGTTGGAAACATTTTATTTAAGGCAGGATATCACGTTAACACCTCTAGGAGAGGTAGGAATCGTGTCAGTGTTGAATTTAAAAATTTGGTAGATGCTAATAAAATAATTAATGATGATAAATTACTCAGCAAGCACGAAATTAAAGCTTATATACCCTCTCAATTCATTACAATCAAATGTATTCTCAGAGACGTAGACCCCTCCTTCTCAGAAGATGAAATCTTACAGAATTTAAATTGCTCAAATAAATTCCAGACCTTAAGTGTGAGAAGATGGAAAAGAAAACTCATTGTTGATGACAAAGAGGAATTTAAAAACACTCACACTATCGTTATTACAGTACGAGCCAACTCACCTCCACTCAACGTAAAACTCTTTTGCACAAATAAATGCCCAGAAATGTACATTTACCCAGTCACCCAATGTGAGTCCTGCCTGAGATATGGTCATACGAAAAATTTGTGCAAAGGTAAAGGCAGATGCTGTAAATGCGGGTCACAAGATCACACTCTTGCTGAATGCACGGCTTTAAATCCTAAATGTGTATATTGTCAGGGTTCCCATACTTCATCTGAAGTCGGAATATTGGCAAAAAACAGAGTCTGCCCAGAATTTCTAAGACAAAGAAAAATAAAAGAATACATATCTAGACACAATGTTTCCTTCCCGCAAGCTAATTCTTTATTTCCAATAAATTATACAAAAAATAGTACCCTAATTAATAATCCTCAAAACAATGATGTTCCAAATATTAACTTCATTCCTTCGAATCAAAATGTTCCTTCTCTTTTACCTTCTTATTCAAATCCTAACTTGATTCGCCCAATTTCAAATTCTTCATCCTATTCAGCAATTCTTAATTCCTTTCCTAATAAAAGAAGACCATCTTCTTCTCCTCCCCAAAATATTGACGAGTCTTTCAGACAACGATATCTTGATATAATTAACCCTTCAAAACTTTCTCCATCTCCAAAAAAAAAATATGTTTTAATAATACAACTTCTGAATTAGAATGCGACCAAACTCAATTTAAAGACCTTATCTCAAAATTATACTCTTCAGACCCAACTACTTTTATTCTAACATTTTTAAACATTGTTCCAGTCGATACTCTTGACAATTATAAATCCCCGTCAACCAATAATGTATCCTGTAAAAATAGTTCAATGGAAAATTAGAAGCTTCAATGCAAATAAAGCCAATTTAAGTGACCTAATTGATACATATATACCTGATATTATATGTCTTTCTGAAACATGGACTAAAAAAAAATATAATTAAAATTAGAGGTTATAAAACCCTTCTTAAATCTCGAGAAGACGGTAAGGGTGGTGTAGCCATGCTTATCCGTCATTCTCTGAGTTTTAATGAAATTCCCCTTAATCCTATTTATTCTGGCAATAATGCACAATTTATTGCAGTTAAATTTCATAGTTTCACATTAATTTATAGATATATTGCTCCTTCCTATAAATGCAAAAACAATTTTTGGGATTCAATTCTTTCTGGACCTTCCCCGCACATAATAGTGGGTGATTTTAATTCTCACATCTCCCAAATTAATGGCTCTCATTCAAATGCAAACGGAAAATACTTATGGGACTTTATAGAAAATAATAATTTATTAATTTTACACGACGATAAATCCACTCGTCTTGCTAATACTACTTTACAAAAAAGTATTATTGATTTAACACTTATTTCTTCATCTTTAGGTCCTTTTACTTCTTCTCATACTTTAAATGATTCATATGGCAGTGATCATTTTCCCATTGTCATTAATCTTCATTTCAACTCTAACTTAAATACAAATTAAATACAAATTTTAAAAAATCTTTTTCTCCTGGCCGTAATTTTAAACAGGCTAATTGGACCAATTATTATGAAGAACTTACAAATTCAATTTCTTCAGAACATTCATATCTAGAATTTATAGAGTGTATCAATCAGGCAGGAAATTTGTCTATTCCCCTTCATCATCCATTTTTCCGGCCTTCTTTATGTCCTTGGTGGGATCCCTTTTGTACTCAATTGAAAGTCTCGAGAAAGCAAGCAATTAAGAATTTGTACAGAACAGGGTCGACAGAAGCATTTGTTCTAGCTAAAAAGGCCATAGCACTCCAATTTCTGAAGTCTGGAGGAAAATAAAAATTTTTAGAAAATCATTTCAGCCTCCTTCTGTTCCTACTTGTAATATGGAGGTTTTGAATTCCTTTTTTACTAAATTAGCTCCTCCTTTTGTAGAACCATATTTTAAATTAGAAATTCCCTCGATCCCTTCATCTTCTCCTTCATCTAACTTCACATTAGGAGAATTAAACTCAATTTTGGATAATTTATAGGATTCTTCTCCAGGAATAGATAATATATCTTATTCTATGATTAAAAATTTACCCGTTGAAAGAAAATCATTGCTTCTGAAATTCTTTAATAATTTCTTATTATCTGGGAATGTTCCAGAATCTTGGAATAAACAAATTATCTGTCCTATTTTAAAGCCTGGTAAAAGTCCTAATTGTGCTAACAATTATCGTCCTATCGCTCTTACTTCTTGTATAAGAAAAACTTTTGAACATCTCATAAAAATGAGATTGGATTGGTGGTTGGAGAAAAATGATATTTATCCGTCTTCACAGTGTGAATTCAGACAAGGGTTGAGCACTATCGATAACTTAATCAAATTAATTTCAGATATAAATAGCTCCTTTTTAAATAAACAAATCACTGTTGCTTTATTCATAGATATTTCTGCTGCATTTGATTCGGTTATCCCGTCTATATTGATCGACAGACTTTCATCAATAGGCATTCCATCGAATGTAGTAAAATGTATTTGGTCTCTAATAAATAAAAAAATTCTTTACCTTAAAAATGATACCACATTTTCGAATCCCAGAGTGTCATATATAGGTCTCCATCAAGGATCCATTCTTAGCCCAATTCTGTACATATTATATACTTTGCCCTTACAATCTTTAATTTCCCCCTATTGTTCTATTCTTCAATATGCCGACGACATAGTTTTATACTGCTCAGGAGATAATACCTAATCATTGTTTAATAGAATAAATCAAGCTTTATTTGATTTGTAAGATTGGCTGTTTTCTCATGGCTTATCTCTTTCCCCTTCAAAGTCTAAAAATATAATCTTCATGAAAAAATCTAGAAATATTCCCAATTATCAACTCTATTTCCAGGACGTAGCAATACCAAAATTTAAAGAAGTTAAATATTTGGGTATCACTCTAGATTCTTCGCTCTCATGGAAACCTCATATTTTGGACTTACAAGAAAAAGTTAATAAAACTCTTAATGTTTTCAAGAGTCTCTCTCATGTTTGGTGGAGTTCGGATCCTGCTACTCTAATTACTCTGTATAAATCGTTAATAAGATCCCGAATAGAGTATGGTTTGCTATTGTTCTCTCCACAAAATAAATCTTCAGCGATAATCATTGATCGACTACAAACATCTGCATTGCGTATTGTCCTGGGCTGTATGAGATCTGCCCCTTCTAGAGCTTTAGAAGTGGAAAGTGGTGTTCCTCCAATACTCATAAGATCTGATTTTCTAGCAAGAAAATATTTTCTGAAATGTCTTGCAAATAATAATCAAATGGTCATCACATCTATAAATAAATTACTGGATACATACAATCTAAATCATAAACCCCATCCTGCTATATTAGAAAACTATGAAATTTCCCCTTCTTTTAACATTTTTACCTCATCTAAATTACCTTGTTATCTTTCTCTCTACTTCTCTAATTTTCTCCCTATAAAAAGCACATTCAATTTGGATATTAACAGCCCTAATCCTAATCTACATAATAAAAACGTAATTTTTTATAATATAGCTCGAGAAAAATGGCCAGACTCTGTTTTTTGCTTTACGGATGGTTCATTTACATCTTCTCATACTGGTTGTGGAATATATATAGAAAACTCTTTATCTTACTCTTTTAGAATCCCTCATTCCTCTTCTATACATACAGCAGAGCTTTCAGCATTACTTGAATGCCAAAAATTAATTAAAAAACTCAGTATAAATAAGGTAGTAATATTTACAGACTCTAAGTCAGCTCTATATTCAATACAAAAATTAGGAATAAACCCTAATACATATTTATTAGTTTCGAATATTAGGACTATAATCTTTGAATTGTTCAATAAAGGTTATAAAATAAATTTTTGTTGGATACCTAGTCATGTAGGCATTATGGGGAATGAAACTGCCGATTTATTAGCTAAATCTTCAAAGGATAGCCCTTTGTCTGAATATTCATCTCCTTATAAGGATTTCTTTAAAACACTCATATCTAGCCTTAAATTGAAATGGCAATCTTTTTGGTCCTCTTCTTCCTCTCATATTAAGTACTTTTCTTTACACCCTGTAATTCCTACCAGTGTTTGGTTCTTTGATCCAAAAGTTAGAGGAAGAAGATTCGTGACTTCTATTATTCGTATGAAGATGGGTCACAACTCTTCTCCCAGTCATTTATATAAAATAGGAAGCATAAGGTCTCCAAACTGTTCTTGTGGTGACATTGGGGATTTGAATCATATATTCTTCTCAGATAACAATTATTCTGAGAAATGTAAAAATGTATACTCTCGTCTTATAGCAACTGGTCACCCAGCCCCTCTTTCTATTTTATCTGTTTTATCTAAATATTGTATTAAAACTTACATCATTCTATATTCTTTATTACACGAAACTGATACATTTATTTAATTATTAATTCATTTTTTCAAGGGTAATTCCTTTCCATCTGTCCTAATCCTTTTTTCACTTTATTCTATCCCCTATTTTCTTTTCCGCTGTGGCTGGTCAACAGAGCTATATAGCTGAGGCCATTAAAAACGCAAGAAGAAGACTTCAATTCTAGTGTAAAATTAATATCGTGATATTGGCTGAATGAACGAAGATAACACTACAAATTGGATGAATTACGTCATCATTTTGGAGATAATTTCATCATATGTGTAATGTGTATCCGTTATGTGCTTAGTTAGCCAAAAACACGACCATATATAACCTCAAAAGTGGAACTTAAAATTTAATTTGTGGCCAAACGGTAAGTCGCCTTTACCAAGATTACTTTAGATTCGTGCGTCCTATATACGTTTACCCCGATTCCGTTTTCAGAATCTCAAAAATCAAGGTAAATCGATATGCAACAAATCCGGTGTTCTATGTTGCTTGTACAAAGAAGGATATCGGGAGTGGTAGATTGGCTGTTTGAAATCATGCATGTGGGATTGGTGTGAATACGCACAAAGTTGGAGTTTGCTATAAAGGAGGAGAGTTGCTTAGATTTGGTTTTATTGATGTTAAAATCACCGATTACGACAACGTGGTCATACAGGGAAGCCTTTTTGAGGATTGTATCTTCAATAGGAGAGGAGTTATGGATGTATACTAGGAAAAAAAAATTTGTAGGATACAAATCCCTTCGTTTTTTTTTTGGGGGGGGAGAGAGGAGGAGAAAATCCTCATGGATACCTTCTGTTATCCTGCGCACGGATGGAAGGGATAACAGTAGGTTATGTCAGACTCTTACTGACTAAAACCCCCTCTTGTATGTCAAGTCCAATGAAGAACTTTTTATATTTTATAGGAAAAAGTAGTAAAAATGGCTTTGTAGAAATTGACTGGTGTGAGTACTATAGCAGTGTTCATATATTGGTTTCGGGTGGATGGGGTAGGATTTAGGAAGGAAGCGGTTTAAAGTTTCACTACTTTAAACTTTTTTCCTAAAAATTAAGTGACAACGTCTAGGTGGAGTAGACGTTTTTTTCCTGGTTCGGAAATTTTCAGGTACACCTAAGTGGTCCTGGAGGAGGGAGACGTCGAATTTAGAGCAGTTTTTAATCGCCAAATCGCGAATAAAAACCTGGAGTTTTGGCACTTTCGTTTCGCTTCGTAACTGGACATTACTGATAAACCACGGACTCCTACGATCCGGCGGATCATGACGCTCTGCGTGGCTTTCAGTTTGTTCATCTGCGATTGTGAGATATTTATCCACGAGGGACATCCGTAAGTCAATTTTGACCTTACGTACAAAGATGTTAAACAGGAGTGGGGAAAGTACTGACCCCTGGGGGACACCGGCGGTCATTTCGCGCGGTGCCGAAGTTGAATTTTCGAAGCGAACCGAAAAAGTGCGCTTTCGTATGAATTCTGCGATTATTTTTACTAAATAAGACGGGTAGTTGAGTATCATGAGTTTATACAGCAGTCCCTCGTGCCACACTCGATCGAACGCCTTCGCGACGTCGAGAGCGAGAGTGCTATGTTTTCTATTAAAACCGTTGGTTATGAAGTCGCTGGTTCTAATAAGCTGGTGGTTACAGAAGAGGCCTTTAATAAAACCGTGCTGAGTGAGCGGTAGTATTTTGTGGTCGTCTGTCCATTCAGTCAGGCGAGAATGCAGAATTTTTTCGTAAAGTTTTCCTAACGTACACAGCAGTGAAATTGGCCGGTGGTTTTGCGGGAATTTGTGGTCCTTAAAAGGTTTCGGAATAAGTATCACTACTGCGTGTTTCCACGTTTTTGGAAAATAACCTGTTCTTAGACAGGCATTGATTATATTTGTTAGGAAAACTACTCCGGTGTTAGGGAGGTTTTTCAAGCAAGTATAGCTGATTTTATCGTGACCGGGCGCTTTTTTGTTAGGTGCATGTTTTATGATAGATCTGATTTCACCGGGGGATGTTGGTTTTGGTGTGTGGGATGTGGATTGCTCTAGGCTATCCAATGCGTCGTCAACTTCCTCGAGAAGCTCTTCGCTTGTTGTGAGCGGATTTGGTGAGAACTGAGACTCCAAGATCTCCGCGAAAGCCTCGGCCTTGTCCTCCGATAGGAAGGCAAGTCCGTTTCTTCCGTGAATAACCAGGGTAACCGTTCTGTTTTTGTTTATGAATCTCTTAGCGAGCTTCCACATTTGGGGTTTATGTTGAGACGCGTCGTCGATAAGACGGTTCCAGCTATCATTTCTTCAAAACCGATTCGATTGTATTTGTGATTAAATCTGTGAGGAAAGTAATTACCTCATCGATTTGCTTTTTGTTATTAATTTTCGGGAGGGGAGTGAGATTTTCGAGCATTTTCTGGGTGTATTTCTGCCAGTTTACTGTTGTGATTAGTCTTTCGACTCTTGTTAGGTTTGTGTGTATTTCCAGAAAAACTGGATTGTGATCAGAACTGAGTTCAGAGTGCGACCAGGTATCGAAATCATGTTCGATACGGTTTAGCAGAAAGAAATCAAGGATGTCCGGCCTGTGGCCGGCATGGCTGTAAAACGTCGGTGACGCTTGACGGGCTATCTTGATGTCGTACGGGTGTTGTACGATGAAATTGTGCAATTCTCTGCCTTTTTGATTGGACCGGCGACTTTGCCAGCTCGCGTGTTTAGCGTTAAAATCGCCGCCGATTATAGTAGGCACATATTCCTGTAATCGTTTACGATGAGGGGTTTCGAGGGGGATTGGTATAAACTCATGATTTTAAACTTTTCGCCGTTCGCTTTAATTAAGTTTGAGGTTAATTCCAGGTTTTCTAGTTGCGGATTCGTTAGCACGGTATGCTCAATTTCGTTGTGAATGTAAATACTGTGCCGCCGCCGTTTTGAACGGGGCGGTGATTTAGGTAAAGGCGGTATCCGTTAATGAATAGGCCCCGGGTATTTTTTGACTGTGATTCGCTTATGAGCATAACGTGGATTTTGTGGTGATGTAAAAACTCTTCGAGTTCGGTGGTGTGGTTAGCAAGCCCACTAGCATTCCATGTACAAATTCTGATGGAATTGTCAGAAGCCATTTGAGTTTGTGCAACCATTTTTAGTTCTGGGATTGTTGTTGAATTTGGGTTAAGGTCCAGTTAAGGAGTGCGACTAGATTCGGATCAAGTGCCGCTTTTGTAAGTTGTGAAATTTGTGGAATTTGAGGGATTTGTGGGATTGCATTGGGGGCCGCCGTTTGGGCTTTTGGCGGCGGTTGGGGTTTGGTTGGTGGCTGTATTTGCCCCTGAGGTTTTACTAGGAGTAGCTTTTGGATGGCCGGTTTTTGGGGAATAAGGAGCACCCGCGATAATTCGCGGTGTGGTTTAGGCCGCAATTGCAGCATTTGGGGGGAGAATCTTCGTCTCTGTCCTTCCTGGTGCAGTCCGCTGTCAAATGATCGCCGGCGCATTTCACGCATCGCGGGTTTACATTGCAACGGTGGGAGCTGTGCCCGAAGTATTGACATTTGTGGCACTGAATGAATCCCTTGGAGGATTTTTGTTTTTCAACATAGATGTTGGCGTGACTGAGGGTCTCTAAGTTATAGATTTCTCTGCCTTTAGGAGTATTCTCCAAGTGAACTGACACCATAGGAAACTTTTTGAATTTGTTCCCCATGCGGCGGACTGAAAGCACGGGTAAGGAGAGTGCTTTCAGCTGCTTGACAATCCACTCATTGGAGATGGAAGTGTCAATGCTTCGGATCACGACTTTAAGGTCCTTTTCCTCGCTGAGGGCGTACGTGTAAAATTCCACGTTGTTGGTACGGAGGTGGCGGATTACGCTACGATAATTTTCGGCGGACTGCACCTGGAATTTCATACAGGTGTTGTAGAATTTACACAAGGCAGTTAACGCGTAATTTGGATAAATCTCCGGAAATTTTTTCCTAGAGATTTTTGTTTAGGACTGTGATAGGAGGCGGGGTGTTTTTGAAGTGTTCGAATCCTTCATTAGAGGCCGCGATCTGTTCGATCGATGGGAGTTCGGTCTTTTTGACGACCGTGGTGGTGTAGGTTAGGGCGGGCTTGGCGGGTAGGTTTGCCTGGGGTTGTGGCTTGGAAACCGGTTTCAGGCTGGCCTTAAGGGTGGCGGAGGCGCGCACCAGGCTGGCGGGCGGAGGAGGAGGGGTGTTTGCCGGCGAGCGGCGCTGTCTTTTCTTGACAGGGATGAACTCGCCTTCCCCGTCGTCTTCGTCGCGCGCGTCCTCGTCGCAGACTGAGGGCGTGCGTAGCGGCTCGGGCGTATAGGGCTCGCTTAGGGCAGGCGAGAAGGAGCGGCTTGGGGATCGGATTTCCTCAGGAGCTTGGGGGGACATAATGTCCATGATTTCCTCGCTGTAGTCAGCGGGACGAGGGTTGCGGAGTAGCTGCTGGAGTTGCTGCAGAAGTTGCTGATTTGCAACATTTGAAAGGCGGAGTTGCTCGGTCAAGGCGGCGAGTTGCGCGTCCTTGGAGCGGGATTGTTCGGCAAAGGAACGGGATTGTTCGGCAAAGGAGGTGGTAAGGGAGGCGATTTGCTGTTGCAATTCGCTAAGGCGAGAGTCTACGTCGGAAGGCACTTGGGGTGCTCTTGGGGTTGATTTCGCCGGGTTCTCTCTACGGAGGGGTAGATGGGATCGAAGTGGGCTTCGGGGTCCGTGGACCGTTTTCCACGCCTGGACTTACCCATGGCGTAAAAGACAGGGGTTGGGTAGGCACCGGGTTCAAAATCCCCCGGGCCTGCTTATCGTTAAACGGAATCAAGAGTAGAAATGTTGAGTGCAACACTCTAAAACTTGACTGCCTCCCGACAATCTCCGAGCGTTCCTCGCGGAAATCAAGGTAGATTCTCGGTTAGCGTGCTATAATAAGCGTGCTAATCTCTTAAAACCTAAACAGGTCCCCCTGCAAAGGTCGTAAGAAATTTTCTCGTTCGCGCCTTCCGGTATCAGGGCAGTATAAAATACGCGCTAACCACGGAGACGTTCTCTACACTGAAAAGGAAAAAGATTACAGCTAGGCGGATGGCTCCTTTTCCGTGCTGGCAAAAACGAGCTAAAAAGCTCGGCCAGACAACGGTAAAAGTTACTATTACTATTCTCAAAAAGAACAGCAGTTTTCCCCAGAGCACCTTTAACTGTAAAATAGCTAAAAAGCTTAAGAATAATTAATAACAAAGAAAGCAGCTCGAAAGCGACGGAGAGAGCTTCAGAGAGGAGAGACGAACAACCTGACTGTTCCACTGTTTATCCGACTAACCGACTATTAATCGGTTTCGAATAATTTAATCGGTTCGAATATTTTAATCGGTTCGAATATTTTAATCGGTTTGAATATTTTAGTCGGTTCGAATATTTTAATCGGTCCGAATATATTAATCGGTCCGGATATTTTAATCGGTCCGAATATTTTAATCGGTTCGGATATTTTAATCGGTCCGAATATTTTAATCGGTTCGGATATTTTAATCGGTTCGAATATTTTAATCGGTTCGAACATTTTAGTTGGTTCGGATATATTAATCGTACCTTCGATTAGTCTATTCGGCGCGAATATTCTTTTCGGTTTTAAATAACTGTTCTATTGGGTTCCATTTCTCTATTCATTATTATTTTCATTATTAGAATTTTCCATCCTTTAAGAATAATCGAACATAATATTAGTTTTTGAATAGTCTAATCGTTTTTGACTCTGCAATATTAAAAAGCATTAAATTAATATTAGTAATTATAGTAAATATTTCAAGATATTTATCAAAAATATAAGTATTAATTAAAACATAGATAGAAAAATAGTTATAATTCAATATTAAACAATCGATTATTTTAAATAACGTAAACATACCAATAAAAAACAATTAAGAATTAAATGTATTCAATTAAAAAACTCGGAATCCGAATAGTTCGATATTACATCAAAACAATGAACTTCGGATACCTGTCTATTATAAATTCCATGAACATCTTTGTATTTTCGAATATCCGACTATTCGGATCCCTAGCTCTAAAATTAAATAAAAATGGTGATGTTGCCATAATACAAATTTAATACAAAACCTAAATTAACAAGATACAATTAGAAACAAAAAATATATATTAAATAAGCATCTTCTAATTTCGGAAATTCAGATAAAGCGCAACCAGATGTTGTTCGTCTATTTAGGAAAAAGAGAACTGCGACCCTTTCGGTTCTTAAGGGGAATATAACAGTGGTCTGAAATTTAATGTTAGGTTTATTTAAAAACTAAAGGTCCTAGAAAGTTGAAATTTTGACAGCGTATATTAAGCCCAATTATCTAGTAAAATATCGAAGTACTTTTTTTTAACAATTTGCTTTCAGAGGTATGAAAAAAATAATGTTATATTTTTCAAAATTAAAAAAAAATCCCATATCTTACTAGTTTATACTATAAGGAATAAAATGTGAACATTTCATAAAGATGCGATAACTCATGTCCGAGTCAGGTTAAAATAAAAATCTTGAAAAATAAGACCGTAAAATACCGCCGCCTTGCGGATCTTCTCTTAGTTGAACGCGTTGTACACTCATCTGCACAATTATTGGAGGGGCGAGCAGCATGCGGCCAGCGTTTATCCCTGGGCCGGTGAACGCTGCGCGTCTTCGCGTTTGTTTTTCTTTTCTTTTCTCAATCATAGTTAACAAAAACGGCTCGAGAGTTACGTATCTCTCTCAATGCATTCCTTATGATAGATAATTATGCTTATTCTATTAAATGTTATCTTTTCATTATTCGCATTTACTCTTATTTGTAGTCAGTTCCTGATAGAGTTCCAGCCTGTAATTAGTATTTGCGCGTATTGTTGTTGTAATTCAGTACTTATGTATAATAAAAAATATATAATTAAATGCATGCTATTGTAGTCAGTTCCTGATAGAGTTCCAGCCTGTAATTAGTATTTGCGCGTATTGTTGTTGTAATTCAGTACTTATGTATAATAAAAAATATATAATTAAATAAAAACGTTTTTTAAAAAACCAACCGCTTGGTCGAAAAACGTAAATGGCGCAGTCGAACGGATAAGTTCCAGTGAAAAAATTAGTGAAAAAAGAGCTTAAAAATTTAAAACCAAAAATCTGTGGACTTTCGCGAAAAGTTAGTAGTGAACCCAGAAAGCGTTTACGAGCATCACTAATTCACTGAGGTATTTACCGAAGAACTTATAGAACCAGAGGCATAGTTTCCCGTGTTCAAAGGACCAGAAGGCATAGTTCCAGAGTCCAAAAATCAAGGATCGAGAGGCACAGTACTCCAAGGCATAGTTCCCATAGTCCTATCCAGCAACTTTACACAACTGTAACAACACCTGCGAAGGCAACTCGAAATCAGAACTCACCACAACTCAACTCAGCAACACCATTTTAGGATAAATATTCAAGAATGAAGACAGTGTTTTTAATGTAAGTCGAATTTAAATTTTTGCATTTTTCTCAAAAATCAGTTTTATTTTATGTCAACTAATTCACAAAATTCTATCCCATCGTCCCCTAATTCCTACGGATCGATCGGAAATAATATAAATCTTGAAGATAATTTACTAAATTTATTAGACTTATTCGATCATTTACAAGTCAACGAAATGGCTCAATTAAGCCCGGAATTTTTAAAGTACGTTCCGGAATTTAACGGAAATTCGAATGAATTGAATCATTTTATAGAGGTGGCGCAGACAATTGTGGACACATTCTATAACAATCAGAATAACTTTCAAAATCAATTTATTTTAAACACTTTGATCAATAAACTAACAGGACGAGCAAAGCTTGTTGTTAATGTAAATACTATCAATGATTTCGATACATTAAAAAATGTTTTAATCCGAAATTTCTCAGATCCAAGAGACGAAGCATGTCTTAATAGAGACTTAATTAGTTTAAAACAAAATACAAATGAAACACCTACACAATTTTATGAGAGATGTTTGGAGATGTTGAACATTATTTGTTCATACGTTAATATTCACGAACAGTTATTAAATAATAGGAATTTGAAAAATGACTTATATAAAAGCTTAACTTTAAAAACATTTCTAGCAGGATTAAAAGACCCATTAGGTACAACTATACGTTCAATGCGACCAGCTGATTTAGCTGAGGAATTACAATTCGTCAATCAAGAAGAAAACATTTATTATTTACAATCACAAAATAAACAACAATTTAAACAACCTAATATTCAAAACAGAAATAATTTCTCAAGAGATAATCATAATAACAATAATAATGGTAGATATTATAATAATAATAATTTTAATAATTCAAATCCAAGAAGGTGGACCCCACCGTGGAATCCATCAAGAAATTATAATAATAATAATAATTTTCAAAATTTTAATCAAAACACACAACTTCCTAAACCACAAAATGTTTGGAAACCCAGAGGTCAAACCCAAAATTATAACCCAACACCAATGAGTGTACAAACGAGAAACACTCAACGAAACTTTCAAAATTACCAACAAACTCCAATGAGTCAGCGAACTAATTTCCAAAATCAGAAACCAACACCAATGAGTGTCCAAACAAGATTTACAAATGTACAACGACCCAATTACTACCAAAATTATCAGCCTAAATTAAATCATATTGCGGAAGAATTATATAATACAGAAACAACAAATTATCAAGATTTTGATCAACCTAGTGCATGTAGAAGCAATATTAATAATAATGATGATAATCAACATTTTCACTTGGCCGAATAAGAAAAATTACAGAGGTAGAAAATTTAACGTTAGGAGATGAAGGTTTGCCGTATATAGAAATTAAATTTAATAATGAAAATATTTTGAAATTTTTAATTGATTCAGGCTCTAATAAATCTTTTATGAATCCTGAAATTGCTAAAAAATATTTCTATAATGAAATTGTTGAAGAACCTTTTGTAGTTTCAACAGCATTCCATACAACACAACATAAAAATATAATAATCATTCCTACTCCGGATGAATTTAATCTTCGGAATAGTTTTTCTAAATTTTATTTATTTAAATTTCATAGTAAATATGATGGGTTGATTGGAATGGATTTATTGAAAACATTAAAAGTAAAAATTGATTTTGAAAATTCTATACTGTATACTCCTAGAACAAAAATTAATTTAAAATATCAAAAACCAATTTGTGTATTACATTTAGAACCGCATACAAAACATATAATTAATGTACCTGTAGATATTAATAATGGAGGAATAATTATTCCTCATAATAATTTTGCAAATATTGAAATATTAAATAAGAACCCAAAACCAATAGATTTAAATTTCTTTGTTCCAATAAAAGCTATTAAGTTCGATAATAATAATTATGAAATATATAGTCCCAATAAAAATAATACTAATAAAAATGATAAAGATAATATTGATTTTACTCCTGTAACAAATGAAATAAATATTGAATTCTCGAGTAATAATCGAATAAATAATAATGAAAATGATACTCCTGTAGCAACCAAAGGTAAATATGAACTCTTGAGTAATCATTCAAAACATAATTTTAAAATGTTTAATAAATTAGCAAAGACTAACAAAATAAAAAATTCAAATGTAAAGGATTTAAATGGAAATCTTTTTAATTCTAAATATTTATTAGCACATTGTGTTAGCGCAGATTTGAAAATGGGACAAGGTATAGCAAAACTATTTAATAAGAAATTTAAGAATAAAGATATTTTATTTTTACAAAAACCTATAAAAAACAAAGTATGTTTCTTAAAAGATAATAATAGATATATTTTATATTTAGTTACTAAAAATAAATGTTTCGAGAAACCCTCATATGAAGATATGTTCAATACATTAATTAATTTAAAGAAGTTATGTATTAATAAAAATATTAATAAACTAGCGATGCCCAAAATAGGCTCAGGATTAGATAAGTTAAATTTTTCTATCGTAAGAAAAATGTTAATGTACATATTTAATGACGTTAATATTGAAATTTTTATCCATAGTATTGATGAAATAAATAACTTCAATTTAGATGTTCAACCCTATGAACATAAATTAGATTTAGAAAAGTTTAGAACTCAACATTTAAATAGAGAAGAGAAAGATCAAATTGAAAATCTTTGTATTGAATATTCTGACATATTTTATAATGAAAAAGAAAAGTTAACATTCACTAATCAAGTTAAACATAGAATTAAAACGGAAGATGAAGAACCAATTTACACTAAATCATATAGATATCCTTTCATTCACAAAGGGGAAGTTAATAAACAAATTACTAATATGCTTGACCAAAACATAATTAGACCTAGTGATTCACCTTGGTCGTCTCCAATTTGGGTAGTCCCAAAAAAATTAGACAGTTCTAATAAACAAAAATGGAGAATAGTCGTAGACTATCGTAAATTAAATAATAAAACTATTACTGATAGATATCCTCTCCCTAACATTACAGATGTTTTAGATAAATTAGGCAAATGTAATTATTTTACAACTTTAGATTTAGCAAATGGTTTTCATCAGATCGAAATGCATTCTGATGACATAGCAAAAACCGCATTTACAGTAGAAAACGGACACTATGAGTATACTCGAATGCCATTTGGATTAAAGAACGCCCCTGCAACGTTTCAGCGGGTGATGGACAATATTTTACTCGGTTATCAAAATGAAATTTGCCTAGTATATCTCGATGACATTATTATATTCTCTACTTCCTTGCAAGAACATATTGTAAGATTAAAAACTATTTTCCAAAGACTAAGAGAATCTAATTTTAAAATTCAACTAGATAAATCTGAATTGCTAAAGAAAGAAATTGCATATTTAGGATATATAGTAACTCCTCAAGGTATAAAACCAAACCCTTTAAAAATTGAAGCTATAAAAAGATATTCACTTCCAGCATCTACAAAAGAAATTAAGTCATTTTTAGGTTTATTAGGTTATTATCGTCGTTTTATTAAGGATTTCGCAAAAATAACTAAACCACTTACTAAATGTTTGAAAAAGGATCAGAAAATTATACATGATAACGAATTTATAAATTGCTTTGAAACTTGTAAAAATTTATTAGTAAACGAACCAATTCTTCAGTACCCTGACCTTACAAAAACTTTTAATTTAACAACCGATGCAAGTAATTTTGCAATTGGTGCAGTTTTGTCACAAGGACCTATTGGTAAAGATTTACCGGTAGCATACGCTTCACGTACCCTAAATGATTCCGAATCAAATTACGGAACAATAGAAAAAGAAATGTTAGCCATTGTTTGGGCTACAAAAATATTTAGACCTTATTTATTTGGAAAATAATTTAATATTATTTCAGATCATCAACCCTTAAAATATTTTTTTAATATGAAAGATCCTAATTCAAGACTTGTCAGATGGAGACTCAAATTAGAAGAATTTGATTATACAATGTATTATAAAAGTGGAAAATTAAATACTAATGCTGATGCATTATCGCAAATTAAATTAAATAAAGAGAATAATAATGTGGAATTAAATATTAACGAATTAAAAGATTATATTGAACAATTTAATAAAAAACTTGAAAGAAATCCCTTAGGAGATATAGAAATTGATAATCAATCGGTACAAGCTAATATTGATGAAAATGAACATCATCAACTAGATGAAATAATAGAAATTAATTCACAATCTGAAAACGAAGATCAACATATAACACAAGGAACCATTCATTCTAATCAAGATAAACATCCGATAGTCGATGTCCCTACTATTGATTCCCCTCTAAATCATGGAAAAAATCAAATTATTTTCCAATACGTTTACCACTCCCCAGCAAAAGTAAAGGTTATAAAATTATTCGATAAACAAAAATTTATTGTACAATTATCCTCAATAAGTTTCAATAAAGATATAATTAATTTTATAAAAGAATATATTGTTCCCGATGTCGTATATTATATATATTTTGAAGAAAGTACTAATTATGAACCATTTTGCGAGATAGTAAGAAAAACTTTTAAATATCTCTCGTATAAATTTAAGCGTTGTTTAACAAAATTAATTGTTATCGAAAATGAAGAGGAACTTGAAAATGTAATTATGAATCATCATGAAGGAAAATCAAACCATAGAGGTATTGATGAAACAGAGAATAAAATAAAAAATAAATACTATTATCCAAATTTACGTAAAGCTATTCACAAATATATTAAAACATGTGAAATTTGTAAAGTCTCTAAATATGATAGAAATCCAGTCAAGTTACAATTAAGTATAACCCCTACTGCAAGTAAACCTTTTGAAATTATACATATTGATACTTTTCAAATTCAAAAACAAAAGTTTTTAACAATTGTAGATTCATTCTCTAAATATGGGCAAGCTTATCCTTTAAATTCACTGAATTCAGTAGAAATTGTAAATTCCTTATTAAACTACTTTTCACACCATCAAATCCCCAAACAAATTATTTCAGATAATGGTCAAGAATTTAAAAATTCAATAATTAATGATTTATTAAAACTTCATAAAATAGAAATACATTTTTGTACACCGTATCACCCTCAGTCGAACGGAATGATAGAACGATTCCATTCAACAATTATTGAACATATTCGTATTTTAGATAATAGTGAATTTTCTATTGAACCAATAATAAATATAATGTTATACGCAATTTTAGGTTATAACAATTCGATTCACTCCGCTACTAAATTAACACCATCGGAAGTAATTTCTGGACATATTGAAAACAATAATCCTTTTGATTTAAATATAGAACAACAACTTGTTAGTGACTATGTTCAAAAACATAGAGATCAATCAAAATTAATATATAGTAAACTAAATAAAAAACTGATTGAACATAAAGATAAAATAATCTCTAATAGAAATAGGAATTTAGAACCTGACGTTGATGTAGAAGAAGAAGATAGAGTATATGTAAAACAATATAATAGAAATAAATTAAAAAATGTATATGAACCACATACTATACAATCTATTCAAGATAAAACATGATCTACTAACGTACGCCCTAAAATACATAAAGATCAAATTAAACGTCCATCAAAATAATATAAGATTTTTGTTACAGATTAATTATCCCAATAATATTCGCCGACATTGAAATAACAAACTTAAAGGACAACCCAGGTATTCTACCTTTCAAAATTTCAAAAGCTAAAATTAATTATTTTTCCCGCACATTTATTCATTACTTTGATGTATCATATATAAGCGATGAGATTGAACTAATTAGTAAACATTATTTTAAAATTAATAATACTATAAAATACTTACATTCTAGATATCATGAAGAATTAGGAAATTATGAAAAAATTGTATTATTCTCTTCGAGCACTTTCCAAATCTGCAATAAAAAATAGGGCATTCCATTTAAAAAAAACATAAGTTTGGTACGCCACTGGAGTACGGCACGCCACTGATGATTAGAAATATTTTTGAAACATCGCGACGGTAATTAAGCACCACTTTGCTCTTAGATTTTTTTCGATAGCTTTTATCGTAAAGGAGCTATGGTCCGAGGCGTCTTAAGTGCCACACCCGGTATATACAGTTGCTTTTGGTTATTTGTATGCTCGGTTACGGGTCGTGGGCAGTCGGAGCGCAACAATCGTCGAACGGGACAGCGAGATGTGGAAGCGGTGGGCAACGTGGTGGATGTCCAATTCGTCGGCCGGGGTTGTTCCAGCTGGTGTGAGGGTACTCCTCGTAGCGGTGGCGGATACTCCGTCGTAGGTGAAATAGTGGCGACTTGTGTTTTGAGTGGCGATTCGGATGTCCGAGATCGGCTTACTGTCGTGGTGTTAAAAGATTCTCTGGTTACTCGAGTGGATGTCCAGCTCGTAGAGGGCTCAGATTGAATCTGCCGTTTCCTGGTTCTGCGTCCGGTATTTATGGGGTGTTTTGCTCGTGCTGTCTCCCTTTCTGGTGGGGTGAGTTTTGGATGTCTTCTCTCTTCTTTGCATCAGTGTTGAGGCGTTCTCTCTTCCGCTCACGGGACCGGGGTTGTTGGTAAATGCGGGTTTAGTGTCGCGCGCGAGTACCTACTTGCGCGCGGCCAGCTACCTGCGGGTCCCTTGCTCGGGTACGGACCGTGCGGTGGAATATTAATGAGATACAACGAGCAAAAGTACAGCAATTTCAAAATAAATTCTTGGCGTACATCACATAATTTAATTAAATGTAATGCTGAGATAGCTCTTACAACTTTTAAAAGTTATGATTTAGCATCTGGCATTAAAATTTGTATCTGTGATAAAAGAGGACATATCAAACATTTTAAAAATGCTATTTGGGGAGGTTTAGAAACGATTTTAATAGCCACAAATGTCCTCAGTAGTGTTATTACCAATATAAAACAATAATTGGAGGACCACTTTTCTTCAATTTTTTTAACATGTTTTTCTAAAACGCCCACCTGAAGACATGGCTTATTTTTCGAAAAATAAAAAGTTGGTGTTTGGGGCCTTTTAGAAATGATTTTGTTGGCCACAAATGTTCTTCATAGTATTAGTAACCATATTAAACAACAATTGAAGGACCATCTTTCTTTAATTTTTCTTAAACAGTTTTTTTCCAAACCGCTCACCTGAAGACAACGCTAATTTTTCGAAAAATAAAAAGTTGGTGTTTGGGGTCTTTTAGAAATGATATTGTTGGCCACAAATGTTCTCCATAGTATTAGTAACCATATTAAACAACAATTGGAGGACCATCCTTCTTTAATTTTTTTTAGAAAAATTTTTTCCAAACCGCTCATCTGAAGACATGGCTTATTTTTCGAAAAATAAAAAGTTGGTGTTTGGGGCCTTTTAGAAATGATTTTGTTGGCCACAAATGTTCTCAATAGTATTAGTAACCATACTAAACAACAATTAGAGGACCATATTTCTTCAATTTTTTTAAAACATTTTTTCCAAACCGCTCACCTGAAGACATCGCTTATTTTTCGAAAAATAAAAAGTTGGTGTTTGGGGCCTTTTAGAAATGATTTTGTTGGCCACAAATGTTCTCTGTAGTATTAGTAACCATATTAAACAACAATTGGAGGACCATCTTTCTTCAATTTTTTTAAAAATATTTTTTTTACAAACGGCTCACCTAAAGACATGGCTTATTTTTCGAAAAATCAAAAGTTGGTGTTTAGGGCCTATTAAAAATGATTTTCTTAGCTACAAATGTTCTCCATAGAATTAGTAACCATATTAAACAACAATTGAGGACCAATTTTTAAAACTTTTGTTTTTCCAAACCGCTAACCTGAAGACATGGCTTATTTTTCGAAAAATCAAAAGTTGGTGATTGGAACGATTTAGAAACGATTTTCAAGCGAAAAGTGATTTCAACTTTTTCCTTAAAGTAATAAATTTTAATGTTATTCTTTAAAAGTGTTGTTTAAACTTCTAAACATTTATTTCGAGTTTGAGACCCCGTTAGCGTTGCAGTTGTTCATTTAAAATTGTGAAACATTTCTATTTGTATAAATGAAATTGCCATAACTTGGTTGCAGAATAGTTTAAAACATTAAAAGTGCGATTCTTTACGCAATCTACAACTAATTCGTCTTACAAAGACTAAAACACACACTTATCGAAACAACTACTTCCCGAGCTAATACCCCGACGGACATTGGATTATACAATAAGTGTTCTGTTACATACAGTAACATACTGCAAATGTAACAATTTGGGGCAAATTATTTAGGCCATCTATAGACGCGTTTCGAGATTTATCTCTCATCAGTATAGCTTTGCCGTTCACTCCAAACAATTTGACACCTAAGATTGGCATACACATTGCCGTGCACTTATTGTATAATTCAATGTCCGTCGGGGTATTAGCTCGGGAAGTAGTTGTTTCAAAAAGTGTGTGTTTTAGTCTTTGTAAGACGAATTAGTTGTAGATTGTTTAAAGAATCGCACATTCAATGTTTTATTTCTATTTGTATTCAGTTGTATTTTTCATAATTGTTTTTTTTTTAAATTAAAACAATTTTTAGTAATGCTACTACATTTTCTTGAGTAATGCTGATATAAAATCCTATTATATTATCCACAACATAATTTAATAATAAATACTTGATTTTTGATATTTTGATTAACACGTTGCAAGAAATTGATATTTTGAAAAATACAATTAGTAAAAGTTGGTTTTAATTTAAAGCACATATGGGCAACCTCCGGCCCGCGGGTCGGATCCGGCCCGCTGTAAGATATGATCCGGCCCGAGAGACATTTTGAAAAAACCCAATTAAAAAAATATTACATTAGGTACTTATACTCACGGGAGTGACAGTGAGGCGGCAAACATGAAATTCTTTGATGTTTGCCGCCTCACTCTTTGATAATCACCGCCACTCGACTTGCTCGATGAAATTCTTTGAGGTTTGCCGCCTCACGGGCGACACATCAAAAGATTTATTGCTTCTTAATTATTCTAAACTAGTTTATTTTATAATAATAATAATATTATATTATTCGTTCATTTTGCCTATATAAGCGGGTGGAGGGCCCGAACGTTAGTTCAGTTCTATTTGAGCTACCGAGGTGATAACTTGGACGAGCGATATTCTAGCGAACTGCTCGAGCCGTCAACTTGCTTTGTGACTTTGTGTACATCTTGAGTGGTTACTAACTATAGTTTGTTATTAAGTTTATTGAACGAAAAGTAAACAAAAATGATGTCTGGTGGAAAGAAACGAAAAGTAGATACAGAGGGTCGCCATTTTCAAGAAAAATGGACCGAAGAATTCTTTTTTATCTTGCACAATGGTAAACCTAATGAAAGAATTCAATATAAAGAGGCATTACTCAACTAAGCATGCTACGCTGCACTCACTGACAGGACAATTAAGAACAGACAAAATCCAGAAGCTTACCGCAAATTTGTATTTGAACAGAAATTGTATTTGAACAGAAAAACAGCAACAAATGTTTCATAAACAAAGAACACAACTTGATAATGTTGTGAAATCTAGTTTTATAGTTCGCTCAAAATTGACAAAGGCATTAAAACCATTTGCCGAAGGAGAATTTATCAAGGAGTGTATGTTAGAAGTTTGCGGTATTATGTGTCCTGAAAAGAAAAAAGAATTTGAAAAAATTAGTTTGTCAAGACGAACTGTTGTTCGACGTATAGAAATGATGGCTAATGATATAAAAACAACATTGACTGACCGTATGGCTGGTTTTGAATCATTTTCCATAGCATTAGACGAGATCAACGGTACCGATTTGTCTGACATAGCTCAACTGGCTATATTTATTCGAGGTGTTGATAAGGAGTTCACTGTTACTGAGGAATTGCTTGCTTTACAGCCGCTAAAAGGAACCACTACAGGAGAGATATTTTTATTGAAGTTCAAAAGGTATTCACAAGTTTTGGCTTGCCATGGTCAAAATTAATTGGAGTATGCACTGATGGTGCACCTTCTATGGTCGGCTTACGTAAAGGTTTCATCGAAATTTTGAATGAAAAAGCAACAGAATTAAATGTGCAAAAAGATGATTTGATAGTCCTTCATTTCATTATCCACCAACAGAACTTGTGTTCTAAGTCCATTATTGTTCGTGTCTGAGTGTCTGCATCTGTGTCGCGGAAAAAGTGCAAAATCCTCGATGAAAACGTAATTGTAATTATCGACACATATACAGTTCGGTAGCCGCTGACGTCATGAGTACAAGTGGATGGTAACACTGCTGCAGGTTTTATTATAATTTAATATCTTAACAATTTAAAAGTAACCTCACTTACTGTAGAAATATTCCATTCCCGTACATTTATTCCTCCGTTTTTTTTTTCTTCTTTTCTTTCTCTTTCTATCAATCGACTTCATTGCCCGTAACCGTGAAATTTTCTGTGCGAATTATCAATGAATAAATATTTATTAAATTCCCTCTACCTTTGTTTCTTATCTGTCTTATCCGTCGCCTGTTCTTGTTTGTTATAATTGTTAGTCACTACCAAAGGCGGGGTTTGTGTAAAGAATTGTGTCTCTGTTATCTACCTGATGCATATCTGACGCACATTTTAAATTTTAAATTTATTTATTTATATTATTGCTTCGATGTCTATGCCAAATATTCCTGACACTATCACAATTAGTCAACTTTACGATCTGATTGTAAATGTTACAAACCCACAAATCACGGAATTAAAAAGTATTATCCAGACACTACAAGATAGCGTAACTTCATCAAACGGTGTTATTAAAGACCTGCAAGCAGAAAATCAGGAACTTAAATCTCGTATTAATCATCTTGAGAGACACCACCGCAAAAATAATTTGTTAATATTCGGTATTCCTGATAATAATTACGAGTCCTTTTATAAGAATACACTACAACTATTAAATGAAAAGTTGCAAATTCAACTCCAACCCGACGATTTTTCAAATGTGTATCGGTTAGGGAAAAAAATTGGAAAACGATCTATTTTAATAGAATTTGTAAGGACCTGCAGAAAAAAAATTGTATTTGATAACGTTCATAAATTGAAGGACTCAACTATATTTATAAAGCACGACTTACCAAATGAAGATAGGCGACGAAATGGAATATTACGAGAACATCTTCGATATGCAAGAGAAAAAAATCTAAATGCATACATCAAAAGAAATCAATTGTTTGTCAATAATGAGTGCTACACATATGAGCAATAGATTGCATCAGCTCAAGAAGAACAGAAAGTACAGGACTCGAATAGTGCACCCCCTACACCGAACATCAGAAATTCAAACATCGATAATGTATTTGAGGATCATCAAGAAGCTTCGACACATATAGTAGAAGAATTACTGCACACCCCCCCTGTGATAACGCAACAAACATCTAAGAACGGTAAATCAACCAACCCAGATGCAACAACCAAAACAAACAGAATACTGCGCAAGAAGAGTCAGTACTAAAATTTAAGGGACGAGGCTGTTAATAAATGTGGTTAAATCATTAACCCAATCAAAAACTTGGTGTAATTTAAATAATGTATGTCTATTAAGAAATTTAATAACCTAATTGTTGGATTGCGTATTGCTTAATAATTAATTTGTAAGCTTGTGTAGAATTAACGATCTTGCTACTGTACATTTATTTAAGAAAATATTGTGGAAATTTGTGTAAAACATGAATCAATACATTAGGGATTTTAAAGTCCCCAAAATCCCAAGCTTTAGTTTAAAAAACGTTAATGAAATAAATCAGGTATTGGATATTAATAATAAAAATTGCAATCTAAAAATACTTCACCAAAACATACGCAGTGTTGCAAAAAATTTAGATGAACTAAAAGTATATCTAATTAGCATGGAGCCTTTTGTTGTTAAAGTCCTAACGGAAACCTGGAAAATTGAAAACCTCGAACTATATAATTTAACAGGATATCAGTTATTTTACAACAATGACACCCTAAATCAGAATAGTGGAACTATTATCTATGTAAACGAAAATTGTTCAAATATAATGCATGAGGTTGTACAAAATAGATGCTTTAATATCATTAAAACATATCTGGAATATCAAAGTCATAGTTTTCTCATATCATCTACTTACCGATCACCATCAACAATAATTAATGATTTTCTTGAACAATACTCGAAATATCTACAGCAAATATACATCAGCACGGTAGACTACAATATACTAATAGGAGATTTCAATATAGACATACTGTCAGAGAAAAAGGATCCTACGGAATATTTGAACATAATGAGCGAGTTTGCTTTCATGTCTACCGTAAACGAGCACACGAGAATTAATGGCAAATCCAAGAGCTGTATTGATCATTTGTTTATAAAAACCAAAGAGGATGCTGAAACTAATATAATACCTTTAATCTTACAGTCAACTATCACTGACCATTTTACAATAATTTGTCAAATTATATTAATAAAATTGAGTAGACCAGAAAAGGATAATATTAAAAAATATTATACTGCAATTAATTATAAAAAATTAATAGAACAATTACAATATATTTTATGGAGCACAGTTACAAATGAAAATAATGTAGAATCTGCAACCGAAAACCTTATTACTATCCTAACAAGAAGCATAACACAAAATACTCGTAAAATAAAAATTAAGCACAATGAACAAAAAAGAAGTGAATGGATAACACAGGGATTAATAAAATCGATTAATAACAAAAATAAAATTTATAGACAATTACAAAGTGATCCACACAACATTGATTTAAAAGAAACTTATAAAAAAGTAAAAAATAAATTAACTGAACTGATCAAAACAACTAAAGCTGATTACTATAAAAAACAAATTTATCAAAGTAACAATAACAACGTAAATTTATGGAAAACGATAAAAAATTTAAAATACCAACGAAACAGAAAACGCGAGGATTTTAGTAAAATTAAAAATGATAAGGGCAAATTTTGCTCCAACCTTAAGGGGGTATTAACAATCTTTCGGCCTTTTTCAGAAGGTTTTTCAACAATTTTTTTTTGAGGTAAAATGAATACTATTCCCTTTTGACTTTTGATTATTGTTTATTGGATGAAAAAGAGTATCCAGAAGTTTTTTTGTTTTGTTTTTGACCCGTGGTTTTTTATAAAAATGGCGGCCAATGGGTGCATGTTCGCCGTGTTTTCCTGGACGGGCGAAGAGTTTTTTCGGAGATGACTCATCTGAAACAGAAATTGGTATGCAATTAATAATCTGTATAAGATTCTCTGGAGCTTCTCCCTCTGTCATGCAAAAATCTCAAAAATTAACAAAATGGCGGCCATGTGAAGAAAAACAGTCGATTTTGACCCCATTTTTTCCTGTTTCAACGCGCCTAAAAAATATTAAATGTTAATATTTTCAATTGGCCGTGAGAGGAGCTCCAGAGAATTTAATAAGGAACAGAAATCGCAAAAGCTCAAGTCAATATGAGTTATAGTTTTTGAGAAAAGTCTTCGCCCGTCAACAAAAATGTCGTTTCGAGAAAAACGCGTTTAAAGATTTGGCATGATTTAAAACCATTTTGGGGGTTCTTACCACTAGTCAGCTATCCCAGCACCATACCAGATTTCCTCCTCTTTCTCGTAAAACTGGTTTCGGGATGCTTGCTCCTGTCGGCAGCGGTTGAGGGCCTCCCGAGCCGCTGGAGTCAGCCGCTGCTCCGCTCGCTGCTTGCGTTCCTCATCTATCTTCGCCTGAAAAGCCTTGGCTTGCAGGCCGATGCGGATTTCCAGGGTGCTCATTACTTTTAACACCGACGAAAACCCATCATTGAATATTTCGGTTGCCAGATAAGTTGCAATTGCAACTGTTTTCGCCTCACAGTTTAAATGCTTTGGCGTCAGTTTCCACACGCAGGCGTTAAAGATTTCATTAGAATTCTGCGTGTGCCCACCGAGGCACCTCCTGAGCAGATCGTCCTCAGAAAGAGCCTCGTAGATGGGCCGAATGACGTTCTGAACTTTGGCTGTTAGCGGCGCATCGTGGTGAAACTGGTCCAGGGTACTTGTAGCCTTCGCCGCCTGCCACTTGCACCAACTGTCGCTTCCTTCCGGACAATTGTCGTGTTTCGGGTCCTTGTCGGTTGAACATTTATGTAAAAACGTAGCCCACACTTCTTTCTTCATGTCCTCAACCGAATTAGCATGTCGTCGGATCGCCAAACCGTAGTATATCGTCAACTGCTTTATCAAATTGTCTGTCAACTTGCCTGATCCTTTACCGCCAATGCCTTTGTTTTGCTTCTTCGCTGCACGAAGTCTGCTACCCATCCGCTTTTGAACGTGCCCGACACATTCTTTCTTCTGCACGGTCAAATCGGAATAGGGATCCATGGAGAGAAGAGCCTTGAAGGTTTTCGTGTCGCCGCCCCCGATGTAGTATTTGTACTGAACTCCATGCAGCTCTTCTGACCTGGCGAACATCTCTTGAACCGCGTCAACTTCCATCTTCCCCGAACTTCCGTCATGATTGACAAGACATTTATCTGCATGTTGAGCAAGCCATTCTTCGCACTCAGGAGTGCCCGTACAACCTTTCTTCAAACTGCACCCGTGACAATACGATGATTTTATGACGCAATCAAGGACTTTTTTCGAATAAGTCCCAATCAGCGAAGTTATACCGTAGAGAGATGAAAAACCGCGCCGTTTCCAGGAGCCGTCACCCGACACTGACAGTTGGGTTGGTGTGTTTCCATGTTGTTCATTTTTTGCGATTTCTTCTTGAACTGCTGTGCTGCAAACACACTGGAAAACAGCTTTCGCCGCAACGTACAGATTCTCCAGGAAGGCAACGTACGCTGAATTTCCGAATCCATCTGACAGGTCCATCAGCCCGCAGAACAAGTTTACGCCCCGCTGTCCGACTCCGAAAAGACGCATTACGAACATCAGACGACGATTGACTTCGTATGATTGTCCAATTCGAGCACAAGACGCCACTGAACGCGGATCGCACTCACATTCGATCAGTAGTTTAAATCCAAGGCCTCGAATTGCAGACCGCGAGAAAGTGACGTCCCTATCACAAGTTTTGCACTTCAGAGTTGTTGACAGGAAGTTGAACACCGTCAGGAAGTTCAGCAACACGTAGCAGCTGTTGGGGTCGTTCGAAATATCTTCGAACCCACTGCGCAGCTTTTCGGCCGACGTGCTCACTCGCGAAGTATCATTTTCCATGGTGTGTTGATTTTCCGCAAAATGCTTCGTTTTCTTCCTGGTGACAAAACCAGCACCACCTTTTTTGCCTTTGCGCTTTAAATTCGGCATGTTTACAACTGAGGTCAAGCACGCGGGACGCAAGTCACATGTACACTGATTCCAACCGAAATAATAAACATCTGAGATCGACAACATCATAGCAGAGCATTATCAGTCCCGACCGCACAGCTGCGCACGGTGAGTCGTTTTCGAGCCTCTGCACTTCTTCATTCAATGCACGAAAAACTAGAGAACGCATTCGCGGATCGGAAAACGGCTTGGAGGGATGAAAGTAAACATTCCAAAGTACCGAAAAATGGAAAAAAAAAAATCGATTTTTTGAAAAAAAAAATCGATTTTTTGAAAAAAAAGATTGGTAATACCCCCTTAATGAAACAGTAGAGATATTTAATAAACAATATGCCGCAATGGGACAGACTTTAAGTAGCAAGATTAAGGCTTGAACAGAGTATATTTCAAAGAGGCACCCCCAAATTAACACATTTTACCTACAAAATACAGATAAGTCTGAAATTATTAAAATAATAGAAACATTAAATAATAAACGATCTGTTGGCTGCGATGGAATAAAAACAGACACGCTTAAACAGTTAGCTTCACAAATTGTCATGTTTAATTAACAAAATATTTGAATCGGTTATATGTCCAAAGCCATTTAAAAGGACTATCATTGTACCAATACATAAAAATGGAGACACCGAAGAAGTAATAAATTACCGTCCAATATCATTAATCTCAAACCTTGCGAAAATATTCGAAAAATCCCTAAAAGTTAGATTGACTAAATACATAACAAAATATAAAATAATAGCTGGGAATCAATATGGATTTCAGGAAGGAAAATCTACACAAGATGCTATACTAAAAATTTCAAATAGTATCTTTGACTCTTTAGATAGCAAAAACCCCTGCCTATGCATTTTTATCGATCTTGCAAAGGCATTCGATACCGTTAACCACGAGATACTTATACAAGACCTTGAGGATATGGGTACTAGACAGGTCCCCCTAAACCTAATTAAAAGCTATTTAACTGATAGGGAACAATGTGTAAAAATTGAAGACACCTTCAGTGTACATAAACATATTACATGTGGTGTTCCACAAGGTACAGTTCTGGGGCCTATATTGTTCGTAATGTATCTAAACAATATGTTTAACTTATCAACTGAAAGTACAATAACAAGCTTTGCCGATGACACTGCCTTATTCTTTAGTGGAAAATCCGGGGATGAGCTAAAGACAAAAGTTCAAAAGGACATGGAATTATGAAACAATGGTTTGATCACAAGAAATTAACAATGAACATGACAAAAACACATTATTTACCGTTTTATATTAATAATCACAGCAAAACAACATTAACCTCAATTACATACACAGACAGCTCAGACACATATGAGATTACCCCAGTGACTAAATATAAGTATCTAGGTGTATACTTCGATAATAATATGAAATGGAATCAACACATAGTCTACATTGTGAAAAAACTAAGAACAGTAGCATATACCTTTAAATTCCTGAAAAGTGTATTGGATCTACCGTGCTTGAAAGTATTATAGCATGCCTTGGTTGAGTCTCACATAATATACGGCATAGTGGCATGGGGAGGACTTTTCAATACACATTTACAAGGTCTTAATACTATTCAAAAAAGAATAATAAAAATAATCTTCAATAAACCTTACATGTATGCAACAGACAAGCTCTTTGAAGATTCAAAATTGTATGATGTAAGACAACTGTATTTCTTGCACTGTGTAGTATTTCAACGTAAACATCACAAATTACTCACGTATACATCTAATAATTGTAACACCAGGGAAAACCAAAATAAACTATTCGTGCCAAAAATGAACACAACATTTGGACAAAGAGGATTTGCTTTCCTGGGACCCAAAGTGTATAATTTTGTATAATTTTGTTCCGAGGCGAATTATGAATATAAAACAATTCAACACCTTTAAGAAACATTTAAAGAGTTTTTAAATAACGAACCTCGACTACGCATCCATAAATGTATTGATTCTAAAAATAATTAATAGTTATAATTATATTATTACTTGCAAAATGTTTATTGTTGCCGTGGAGCATGTGTTATTTGTATGTATGTGTATATATGTGTGTGGGCATGTATGTGTGTGTGTGTGTGTGTGTGTGTGTGTGTGTGTGTGTGTGTGTGTGTGTGTGTGTGTGTGTGTGTGTGTGTGTGTGTGTGTGTGTGTGTGTGTGTGTGTGTGTGTGTGTGTGTGTGTGTGTGTGTGTGTGTGTGTGTGTGTGTGTGTGTGTGTGTGTATGTGTGTATGTATGTATGTAAGTATGCATGTGTGTGTATGTATGTGTGTGTGTGTGTGTGTGTGTGTGTGTGTGTGTGTGTGTGTGTGTGTGTGTGTGTGTATGTATGTGTGTGTGTGTGTATGTATGTGTGTGTGTGTGTGTGTGTGTGTGTGTATGTATATATGTATGTGTGTGTGTATGTATATATGTATGTGTGTATGTAATTATATGTATGTGTGTATGTATGTATATATGTATATATGTATATATGTATATATGTATATATATATATATATATATATATATATATATATATATATATATATATATATATATATATATGTTTATTTGTACGTATAGTTTTATGGTTCAAAATTAATTTTGCTTACTATTCATTTTATATTTTCAGATATTTTATTATTATTTCTCCAGAAAAGATCTTTCAAACGTATCGCGCACAAGTGCTTGCACTTCAGCGATCTTGCGTTTATTGATGCAAATAATTAAATGTAAACCCTTGTTAATTCTATGTACCTTAAATTTACTTATTTATTTATCAATAAACATTATTATTATTATTATTATTCGACTCCAGAATGTTATGAATGTGGTAGTAAAACCCATCAACTTTATTCAATCCCGAGGGCTTAACCATCGTCAGTTCAAGGCGTTTTTGGATGAAATATCAGCTGAATATAACGACGTAACGTATTATTGTGAAGTCAGATGGCTGAACAAAGGAAAAATGTTGAAATGGTTTTACGAGCTTAGAAATGAGATAGTAGACTTTATGACAATAAAAGATAAACCACTATCTGAATTAAGTGACCCAAAATGGATATGTGACTTAGCATTTCTGGTCGATCTTACAGGCTATTTGAATGATTTAAATTTGAAACTTCAAAAACAAGGACAGTTAGTATATGATTTGTACAGCCATTTAAAAGCGTTTCAGATCAAACTACGCTTGTGGGAGTCACAGATGCTGTCTGGTAACAGTCCGTTTGAACCATTTCAACACGCTCTCTGCGTATGAAAATATTGCTTATGCTCAATATGCTGAAGAACTCAAGTTACTGTCGGAACAATTTTCGAACAGATTTTGCGACTTCAAAAACATGGAAGACTGTTTCAGTTTATTTGCTACTCCTACAACATATATTGTACAAAATGCTCCAATACACTTACAAATGGAGTTGATCGAGATTCAAGAAAACTCACTCTTAAAATCCTAATTTGAAGACGTAGAGTTGTGCGATTTCTACAAAAAATACCTAGAAGAAGACAATTTTCCGCAGCTTAGAAAATTCACCCACTTTTAGTTTTCCAAATTTTGCAACTTTTATATGAGAATATACCGTGTTTTAAAGCGTTTTCGCATTATCCACATTCACTTGATTTGGTTTCATTTTAATTGTTGAATGGTATAAATTGTTGTAATTATCAACAACTTCTTGTAAAATATCAAGCCATTAATATTTTCCTCTTAAACTGAATTCCTTATATAATTTTTTTTTTACAGTCCTTATTGATCGTTCAACAATACTCGCTTTTGTTGTGCTATACGTAGAATATAAATTTATTCTAAATTTTGAACAAAGATTTACAAATCTTTTGTTGTAAAATTCTTTTCCCAAGTCGGTTTGTAAATTTTTAATCTGCCCAGGTATTTCAGACTTTATCGGCCTTGTCCACAGTCTTTTGGTAAAACAATCAATCACCACCAATATATACTTATATCCTTTATTTTCACGTGCATAAGGAAGCATTTCAATCAAGTCAGCTTAAAGCAAATCGTATATTCCTTTTAATATTGTTCTTCTTCTTGGAAACTTTCTCCTTGCAGATTTATGTTATTCCTTCACCACTTGTTTTTTCTCCATTTTTATTTTATTTTAGCCTCTAATTGTTTTATCCTTCTCAAAATAGATTAAATATCTTGTTGAAGTGAATTTAGTGTAAGTATAGTTCGTTCTTTGAAATATTGTAGTTCTCGCTTATTAACGCAATCACCCAATGCGAACGACTCTCCAACGTTGACTAATCGTTTATTTTGAAAATCCCAATTGTCATGCTCATCTCGTGTAATTGTTGACGATATTCTACCAAACTTGTCAAAACTCATTGTATAACTCGAGCTTCCTTCAATTCTTCTATTCTCGATACAATTTCGTTGTTTACAGAATTATTTCCTGCAACCTTTGCAGCGTACAAAAGACGAAGACGATCTACAAGTTCATTTACTGAATCCCAGTAAATATACTCAGGTTTGAATGAAACTTTTTTGTACAATCCTCTTCCTGTGAACTGGGATCTTAGAGCCCGTGATTCTGTTTCAGGGTTTGATAAATGTCTCGGTTTGGTAGTTTGCGGTGGAAATAATTTTCTTATGATTTGCATGTATTTTTCCCCCTTATTTCGATTAACTTGATTTCCAGAACCATATTGTTGTTTATGTGCGTTTGTCAAACGTAAAAATCGTTTGTATTGTTCCAAATCATTATTGGTATATACTTTTATGTTTGGTTTTTTTAAGAAAATTAATTGAAACAATCCTTCAGTTCCTTTAATATTTACGTTTTTCATTATGATATTATCATTACTAACATCAAATATCTCAGTACCAATTTTCCATTGATTTGTATTAGTATCCCATCTTACGCCATACGTATAATCCATATCAGAACCTTTCGATAAATAAATATTACCAGTTAACCCGACACCATATGGTAAAAGGGAATACTGATTATATATATATATGTATATATATATATATATATATATATATTAGGGTGCTTCTTATTTTTCGACTTTTGAAAAATTAGTGCGTCAACCCGCCATTCGCTTCTATCACCTAAAAAACGAACCTATATTTTTTTTTTTTTTTTTTAGATGGAGTTTTAGGGGTCGCTACCTCGTGTCAAAGTTTGAAAATATTATGATTTTTTCATTGCAATTAGTGATTGCAATTGCTAACTTATTACTAATTGCAATTACTAATTGTAATTACTAATTACAATTGGTAATTGTAATTACTAATTACAAATTACATTTACGAATTACAATTACGAATTACAATTACGAATTACAATTAGTAATTGTAATTAGTAATTGTAATTCGTAATTGAATTTGTAATTAGTAATTACAATTACCAATTGTAATTAGTAATTACAATTAGTAATTGCAATTAGTAATTAGTTAGCAATTGTAATTACTAATTACAATTAGTAATTGTAATTAGTAATTGCAATTACTGATTGTAATTACTAATTACAATTAGTGATTGCAATTATTATTTGTAATTAGTGATTGTAATTAGTAATTGTTTATTAGAGTGTATTATTAATAAATTCTTTCTTTTCCATTTTTATTATTTGTTATTTTATTGTTTACGGCCACACAAATTTTCCCAAAAAAACCCGAGCAACGCCGGGTATTTCTGCTAGTAGTACATAAAACTGTTATATTCATCATTAAAACATGATAAAACACACTAATGCAACTTGTGGTCGCATTACTCCGTCCAAGGACGCTCGTACCCCACCCCTCTCCTCCTCCGGCACGCATCCACCAACCCTTGGCATTTCCTGGCAACTAACTAGTAACCAACATGCTTTCATTGGGAGTGCACGTTCGATCGTGTTTTGGTGTGCATCGCGTTTTGTTGCATTATGGCGTCGTCGTCTAGTTCGCGTCCGTTGACCAGAACCAAAACAGATGTATGGTTAGTTGGACAAACCTCTGATCACTTTATTCAAAGCAAGTTACCTACGACAAAAGAAGTGCTGAGTTTATTTTTTCACTTTAAAGTCGTAATGAAGAAAACCAATCGCAGTTCGGCAAATTCTGCTGCTTGTGACCTCATGGCATTGTGGGCACGAGCGGGCATTCCAACTAAATTGAAAAAAGATGTTATAAAGAAGATAGAAAACAAGTTTAATGAATGGCAAAAGTTGAAAAAAAATAAAGAAAATAAAGCCAAACGCTCTGAAAGTCTACAAAATAAAGAAACGGAGTGGCAAGATAGTTTGGAAGACCTGTTCGACATGGCACACGCTGATGCTCTAAACAAAATCACCATTGACGAAGATAGACTATTTTTAATTGAGCAGAGAAAAAAAGGACGTCCTGGTACAATAGGTGGAGTGGACAAGGTTTATTTAATGAAAAAAACGAAGAAAGAGGAGAAAAACGCTCGCTATCAACGTTATATAGATCGAGAAAAAAGCTACACTGAATCTCTGCGACAAAAGTGCATACTATCTTCTTCGACTTCCAGTAGTAGTAGTGGTAGTGATAATGAAAGGAAAAGTTCAACGTCAGAAATTTCAGTGAGGGCAGGACCTTCGACGGCAGATTTAGAACCCCCACTTAAACGCAGACGCGGCAGAAAGAACATCTTTGATGAACGCTTATCCGCAAGCCTCGACCTTGCTAAATTAAGTGACAGGAAAGCAACTGCTGTCTTGATATCAACGCTGAAAAGTGCAGGCACTGATCCCTCAGAGTACAATATAAATTCATCCTCAATTCGTCACCAGCGTATGAAGCAGAGGAAAAGGGTAGCGGAGTCCTTGAAGAAAGAATTTAATCCAAATATGCCTCTTACTGTACATTGGGACGGCAAACTTATCGAAGACATTACAGGACACGAAACAGTGGATCGCCTTCCCATTTTAGTGTCAGGACAGGGTGTGGATCAACTTTTGGCAGTTCCCAAACTCAGTCATGGAACTGGGGAGGTATGTGCTTCAGCTGTTTATGACACTATTCTTTCTTGGAACTTGAGCGACAAAATAAAATGCTTTTGCTTCGACACCACTGCGGTCAACACTGGTTTAAAAGGAGGTGCTTGCATTCTATTAGAGCAGAAGATGGAAAAAGATGCTCTTTGGTTGGCCTGTCGTCACCATATAATGGAAATAATGCTAGAAGCAGTGGTAGTTCAAGCACTAGGTCCATCAAGTGGACCAGAAATATTGATCTTTAAGCGATTTAGAAATGCTTGGCCTAAAATTGACCAGAATAAGTTCAGTACAGTTTCTTCAGACCCTGACGCTTTAAGATGGGTAGAGAATGTAGCAAGCAGCACAATTTCATTCGCTGAGGAACAGCTAAATGGTTATCAGCCACGGGACGATTACAAGGAACTGTTGAATCTTACAATTATATTTTTCGGAGGTGTGCCTAATAAAGGGATATCATTCAGAGCTCCAGCAGGTCTTCATCGTGCACGATGGATGGCAAAAGCAATTTATTGCCTGAAGCTTTTTTTATTTAGAGCCCAGTTTAAATTGACAAAAAGGGAACTTAAAGCGATTACTGAAATTTGCGTTTTCGTTGTTACGATTTATGTAAGATGCTGGTTTTCAGCTCCAGCGGCAACTTCAGCACCAAGGAACGACTTGTGGCTGTTAAAAAATCTTAAGAAATTCGAAAATATAAACAAAGCTATGTCCAAAAAAGCTCTAACGAAGTTCCTGGGGCATTTGTGGTATCTATCCGAAGAACTTGTTGCGCTTGCTTTTTTTGATGAAGAAGTTTCTCTTGAAAGCAAACAAAAAATGGCGACTGCACTGAATGAGGAAGGCCCAGACTATAGCCCGAAGCGAATTACCCTCGATCTAAGTCACATCGAAGAAAAAAATATTGAGGATTTCGTGTCCAGCAACACCTTAAGATTTTTTACAATCCTGGGAATTTCGTCTGCATTTTTGCAAAAAGAACCTTGTTTTTGGGAAGAAGATGAAGACTATAAAGCTTCCAGAGAAATTGTACGTTCCATGAGAGTGGTGAACGATATTGCGGAACGAGGCGTAAGATTAATTGAAGAATACAATAAACTAATCACCGACGACGAAGAACAAAAACAATTCCTTCTCTTGATTGTGAAAAATTTCAGGCAAAAGTACCCTGATACAAAAAAATCTACGTTATTGGCATAAGTTACATTTTTTTTTATCTGCATAGTTATATAATTTGTGCATGCATGCCTTTATTTGAACTTAATTAAATATGAGTTCAGTAATAAAAACACATTAATTAAATATATTTTAATTAAATATATTAAAATTTATTAAATTAATTAAAATTAATTAAGAAAATTAATTAATTAAGAAAATTAATTAATTAAGAAAAAAAATTAATTAATTAAGAAAATTAATTAAATATATTTAAAAAAATCTTTTTTATTTTTGATGTGCTGGTAGCGACCCCTAAATATTATTTTAAAAATCTGAAAAAAATTACATACTAGTTTTTTGTGCCATAGAACAGAATAAGAGGGTGACACGCAACATATTGAGAAAAAAAAAATTTGGTCCAAATAAGAATCACCCTAATATATATAATATTTCCAGTTTACCAGCATTCATATTCTGAAAAATTGAATCTATCAACTTTCTCCCTTCTCCTGTTCAATACATATCCTGCAAATCTGCTATTGTTGTTTCGTGACGTTCTTCTGTTGGCATTGTTTCATTTTTATCATCTTTTACTTGTATTGACGAGATTTCACCTAAGTTAGTAAAGACATCTTCATCAAATGTAAAATCTGGTATTCCAATTTGCGACTGTTGGTTAGCTTCAGAACTTTGAATGAGCGATGATGACATAATTTGTGGGGTTACACTTTTTCGTTGTGTAGTAATATGTGAAAATTATGGTATTACTGTAGATTCTACAGGTTTAACTATTTCTTGTTTAATTTCATTTTGTATTTCTTTTTTAATATCAAGTGCACCCTTGATTGGATCTAAGATATATTTAAAACCTTCGTGTAAAAGTTTCTCTGAATCATGTCGTTTTTGTTTTATATCCCTAATTTTATTTTTTAAAACTTTTCTTGCTCCTATTAACTCTTTTTTCAATGCTGAATGTGATGCTTATCTCTTGATCGACATGTTTAATAATAATCAAAATTCTTCATGTGTGTTATATAATAAATAAAATGATCAAACCCTTTGCGATATCGGCTTTGGATTAAATCACCGTCTTTATCAATTACGAGAAAACCATACCTTTCCTTCCAACATTCCCCACAGACTCTAATAAATTCTTTATAGGGCATGTCTGTATTCACATGATCACTGTATATATGTTTTAGATTTGTTTCATCTTGACGAAAAACAACCAACAAATTAGCATTATCACGAATCAATTGCTTCGGAATGCTGCTATAGGCTTGACATAAATAGAAACAATCAATTCCGCCATGCCTACCAAACGCGAAATACTCCTTCATGTTTCTTTGCGTTGAACAAACAACATCGTCAAATATAAAAATAGAGTTAGGTTTTGCTTCTACACACGGAATAATTTCTTCACTATCTTGAAATTCATAATACCCAGCAATATTGTGTTCCGTACTTAATTCGTATTTGAAATTGGGGGAGGCGAATGCGCGCATCTCTGTTTACGTTTTCCTCTTAATGCGCCTGTCTATTTTTTTCTACCCCTCACTCCTGAACCACTAGCAGAGGAAGAGAGTCTCGGGCACCGCCATATTAAGTTCGTGTATAGCAACGAATCGGTTTTGGGCTCCGCCAAGTATTAGTAACGCCACCGGCTTAATATTATTAGTCTTTAAACATATTATTCGTATACGTGTGTGTCCGTCTGCGAGGAGGAAGTTATAGTCCCGCCTGCAAGGATCCTGAGCCATCCGGACAGCAGATAGTCAAGGTTAGTGTCCTTCAACCCCAAATTCCTCCCCGTGAACAACGTACGTATTCGCCACCCTCGCGCCGGAGACATTCACATTTTAATTACAGTCCACTGACGTCTCCGGGCTTTACCCGCAACAAAAGGTTTGGTCCTTAGCGAACCGGATTAAAGAGTTAAATAGGGATTTACGGGAAATTCGTATTTTACTCCTTTATTAAATTCATTCGAAAATTCGTCAAAATTAAATTCGCGTTCATTATTTCTGGGCACAAAAAAGGAAACAAAGGCGATAAGTTTTTTGTTAGATTTGTACATCGGCATCGCTCTCCGCTCCGATCGTGAGTCACGCGCTGTGTGACACGCCGTCTCACTCTTTAGCTTGCGCGTATTGTTTGCGCGTACGGTCAACTCGCTCATTTCATTCTTGCCACTTTGCTCCGCGGATCGATCAGCTGTTTTGTATTTTATCGATTAATAATGGCTACAGAAACAACAAAAACTACACCTCCTTTAGCTAAAGATATCAAATCCTTCGCTATTCTTAATAATAAGAAAGAGTGTTTGTGGATTAAAGTGCAAATGTGTCATAATTTAATTGCTGAATTGCCAGATAAATTAGCACCATTTCAATTGCGTGCAAACGAACTTGAATCAATTAAAATTGACTATTTTAATGTTTTGGATAAATTATCTGTTTTATCAGCCACGCACTCTGATTTCACTGTAAATATCGTTGAGTTAACTGTTGCCTTTGATGAATTGTATTTTGAAATTTTAACTGCACTCGGTAAACACACTACTCCACTAACACAAACAGTTCAATCTGTACTGTCCATACCTATGCCTTTAATTAGCACTAAACTTCCCGAAATTCAAATCTCTAAATTTAACGGAAGTTATGAAAAATTTCCCGTATTTATTGCACTATATGATAGTTTGATTCATAATACCGACTTAAAACCTATAGAAAAATTCTCATATTTGCTTAGTTATATGGAAGGCACTGCATTTAATTTAATTCAAACAGTTACATTCACTCCAGAAAATTATGATACCGCTTATCGGCTTTTAATAAACAGCTTTACTAGTAAACGTCGCATAGCAAATCATTATGTGGCTAACATTTTGAAATTAAATCCTTTGAAATCTGATTCACCTGACGCCATTAGAGATTTAGTAGATACGCTTGATGCAAATTTAACCTCTCTTAATTCTTTGGAAATTGAGGATTTGTCGGATTACATTCTATTAGAGATTTCACTCCGTTTATTAGATTCGCAAACTAGAAAGAATTTTGAAAATAAATATCTAGAACGGGAATTTCCTCGTCTAGATAATTTGATTAAATTTTTACGTAGTAATTGCTCGGTCGCTGAATTAGTTACGACTTCTTCGACTCCTCAAATTAAAATTAATTCAAATTCTCTTACTAAAGGCTCGCAACGTAGACGAGCTTACATGACTTTTCAAGATTCTCAAATATATACTATTAGTTGTCCACATTGCAAAGATCATCACAAATTGATCAATTGCCCTTCTTTCCTTGCTAGTTCTCCCAATGCACGTTATGAAATTGCTAAAAAACTAAAACGTTGTTACGCTTGTCTCGGTACACATAATATTTCAAATTGCTCTTCAAAAAATGGTTGTAAATCTTGTGGAAGTAAGAGCCACAATACTCTGTTGCATTTTGAGAAAATTTTTGTGAAAAAATCAGGAATTAATGCACCTCAAGCTAGTGAAACTTCTACTCATGACTTGCTACGATCAGACATCACATCTGCATCCGTCTCATTGGTTAATTCTAAAGTATCGTGTCAAAATTCAATTGCCATTCTGGGTACCGCTCAAGCTCGAATTTTAGATTTCTATGGGAAATGGCATAGTTGTCGTGTAGTAATTGACTCTGGCAGTCAAGTAAATTTCATAACAACTCGTTTAGCAAATCGTTTAGGTTTATCACGTTCCAAGTGTCCTTATTCTTTAAAGGGAATTGGACAAACGCCCTTAGGTCGCGCTCAAGGGCTTGTGAACTGTAAACTGGCTCCCGCAAATTCGTTTGAAACAATCGTACATTTTGAAGCGGTTGTTATTCCTCGTGTTACTGGCGATTTACCAGCAACTACACTCTCTCAATCCCTTAGGGATCGCTTTTCAAATTTGAACTTAGCAGATCCGAATAATATTTCAAATTGCTCTTCAAAAAATGGTTGTAAATCTTGTGGAAGTAAGAGCCACAATACTCTGTTGCATTTTGAGAAAATTTTTGTGAAAAAATCAGGAATTAATGCACCTCAAGCTAGTGAAACTTCTACTCATGACTTGCTACGATCAGACATCACATCTGCATCCGTCTCATTGGTTAGATTTCTATGGGAAATGGCATAGTTGTCGTGTAGTAATTGACTCTGGCAGTCAAGTAAATTTCATAACAACTCGTTTAGCAAATCGTTTAGGTTTATCACGTTCCAAGTGTCCTTATTCTTTAAAGGGAATTGGACAAACGCCCTTAGGTCGCGCTCAAGGGCTTGTGAACTGTAAACTGGCTCCCGCAAATTCGTTTGAAACAATCGTACATTTTGAAGCGGTTGTTATTCCTCGTGTTACTGGCGATTTACCAGCAACTACACTCTCTCAATCCCTTAGGGATCGCTTTTCAAATTTGAACTTAGCAGATCCGAATTTTCATTGTCGGTCGGAAATTGACATTTTGTTAGGCGTGGATTCGGTTCTCGATATAACTCCTTCGCAACCAGCTCATATCAAGGGCAATCCAAGCGCAATTTTCACCACCCTTGGATGGGTGATCATGGGCTCCGCTCCTCATTCCGAATCGAATAATCAGATTCCGATTAACTCGATGCTTAGTAATATAGATTACACTCACTCTTTGAATGACACTTTACGTTCGTTTTGGGAAAGCGAAGAAATCATTACCACTACTCATACTTCACCTGAAGACGATTTTTGTGAAAAATATTTTCAAGAAACTGTCATCCGAAGTGAAGCTGGACGTTACGTTACAAGGTTGCCATTCAAAGACGGGCTCCGTCCCACTTTAGGTTCTAATCGGGAACACGCAATTAATCGTTTGTTAAAACTCGAAGTTCGCTTTAACCGCGATCCTCAATTCTTTGAACTATATCGAAACAATATTGAAGATTATATTTCGCAAGGTCATTTTAACTCATCACGGAGTTATGAAATCCAGTTCTTCTGGGCTTTCAATTAGAGTAGTTTTTAACCCGGCAGAAAAGGATAGTAACAGCATTAGCCTTAATGATACACTTTTAAGTGGGCCCAAATTGCAGTCGGATATTGGTCAAGTTATTACGCGTTTTCGCATTCCGCAGATTGCACTTACATGTGACATAAAACAGATGTTTAGGGCAATTTCTTTACACCCTGATGATTGCCAATATCAGCATATATTTTGGAGAGTCTCGCCTAATGAACCCATTCGCGAATGGGAACATACACGCGTTATTTTTGGGGCTACTTGCAGTCCTTTTTTGGCTCAGCGCACCATTCAAAGGTTAACAGAAGATGAGGGTTTACGGTTTTCTCTCGCTGTCAATGCATTAAAATACGGCAGTTATGTAGATGATATTTTGTGCGGTGGAGATGATACATCTTCAACTCTCGAACTGCGTAAACAGCGTGTGGAACTTTTGCCCCTGGGAGGGTTTGAGCTAAGCAAATGGGCCAGCTCTAACAATTCTATGGTTGATTTTGAAAATACCACTTCTCAAAAACTTCCTTCTTCATCGTCAAGCATTAAAGTGTTAGGATTATCTTGGGATCCCACGCGCGATGTTTTTCACTATTTTCTCAGCCCTGTCAAGGAAATTTCCTCGAAACGAGGAATTTTATCTAGAATAGCTCGAACGTACGATGTGAATGGTTACCTTAGTCCCTTCGTATTTTCTCTTAAAGTTTTGTTGCAAAAGTTATGGTTAGATAATGTTGATTGGGATGATACATTACCTCCTGACATCTCGCGACAATGGTCTCGCATTCTCGAGGAACTTCCCTTTATAGAAAAAATCTCAATTCCTCGATGCATTATTTCTCTTAATTGGTGGAAAGCAAACTTGATAGGTTTTTCTGATGCCAGCAGTATTGGAATGGCTGCTGTAATTTATTTGCGGCTAGAATTAGAAAGCTCTGTTCATCTTAATTTAGTTATAGCCAAATCTCGGGTTGCTCCACTCAAACAATTCCTCGTCTCGAACTTGGCGCCGCTTGTTTGTTGTCAAAACTGTTACGTCAAATTACTCCTTCATTTTCTTCGCTGAAGTTAGGTTCACCCATCTGTTTCACTGACTCTACCACTACTCTCGCGTGGATTCGTACTCCGCCACATCTTTTGAAAACTTTCGTAGCTAATAGGGTAGTGCAGATTCACGAAAATAAAGGTGATGCTCTATGGAAACATGTTCCCGGCACTTTAAATCCAGCCGATCCGGCTAGCCGTGGATTATTGCCTTCAGAATTATTGAATTGTAAATTGTGGTGGCATGGTCCAGATTTTCTTTATAACTCAGTTAAAAGTTGGCCGAACGAACTCTTTGACCATGAAACAGCTGTATTGGAATTGAAAGACGTACAAGTCTTGTCTCATTTGTCTACGCTAGATTCATCTCCATTTGATGAATTATTCGACAGAGTTTCCTCTTTAACAAAATTACAGCGCATTCTAGCTTACATTATTCGTTTTGTTCGCAATCTCAAAATTAAGAGTACTCGTGGTAGTACTGAACCTGTAGACATCAGACTGCTCTCGGGTCAAGAATACAAAGATGCTCTAGATCTTTCCATTAAGATTACTCAATCTCGACATCTTGCTTCTGATGTCAAATTATTATCTGGTGGAAATTTAGGTTCTCGAAGATATCGTAAATTATCTCCTTTTCTCAACCCCCATGGATTTGTCATGGTGGGGGGTCGTTTAAAACATTCGAAACTCCCGCGTAATAGTCGTCATCCAATTTTAATACCGAGTAAGAGTAGACTCGCTACTTTACTTATAGATCATTTTCATATTTTTTCATGCCACGGTGGTCCACAACTTGTTCAATCTCTAATTCAACGTATCTATTGGATTCCGTCGGCAAGAAACTTAATTAGACAACGTATCTTTCGATGTCTAGTTTGTTATCGATTCAAAGCTCAACCTGTACAACCGCCTATGGCTGATCTTCCATCATATCGAGTAGAGCCTTCTCGGACTTTCAGTCATACCGGTATCGATTTTGCAGGCCCTTTCAAAATCAAGGCCTCTGCCCTACGGACGAATCGTACTATAAAATGCTATTTAGCACTTTTTGTTTGCATGGTGACGAAAGCTCTTCATCTCGAAGCTGTTACCAGTCTCAGTACTGAGGGTTGTCTTGCGGCATTGGATAGATTTATCGCTCGAAGAGGTATTCCTAGTCGGATTTATTCGGATCAGGGTCGAAACTTCAGGGGTGCTGCGCGAGAAATTAACGATATTACTAAATTTATGCAAAATTCCAATGAAAAATTTGCTCATTATCTAGCTACTCGACAAATTGAATGGTGTTTCAATCCCCCTTACGCACCTAATTTCGGTGGGTTGTGGGAGGCGGGCGTGAAATCCTTTAAATTTCACTTTCGACGTGTCGTGGGTGACCAGGTCCTTTCATTGGAAGAGTTTATTACGGTAATTACCCGCATAGAGGGCATATTGAATTCTCGTCCCCTTTGTGAAGTTTCGAATGCCCCGGAAGATGGCGTGGATTATTTAACCCCGGGTCATTTCTTGATAGGTGGTCCTATCCTTTCACGTCCGGAAACCGATATCCTCGACCTTGAAACTAATAGATTAAATCGATGGCAACAGTTAAGACAATTAATACAATCCTTTTGGAAGCGATAGAGTAAAGAATATCTCCATTCGCAAATTCATCGTCCAAAATGGACCTCAAATACACCAGCACTTTCTAAAGGTGATTTAGTGTTCTGGTATAGTCCTGGAATGCCCCCAACAGAGTGGCCGAAAGGACGCATTTCACAGCTGATCGCGGGTCCGGACGGAGTCGCGAGAATTGTTAAAATCAAAACACATACCGGTGAAGTTCTAAGCCCCGTAAACAAGGTCGTACCTTTGCCTAAGAACTGAATTACGCGCGGAGAGAAGTGTTGATGTACCTATTTTTTGTTCGTATCGTCACTAAAATAGTTTAGTTTATTTTCCTTATTATTATTATTTTTTTGGGAACTTATCATTTAATTATAGTTTAAGACTCTAAATAGTCATTTAGGGTGGGGGGTATGTTCCGTACTTAATTCGTATTTGAAATTGGGAGGCGAATGCGCGCATCTCTGTTTACGTTTTCCTCTTAATGCGCCTGTCTATTTTTTTCTACCCCTCACTCCTGAACCACTAGCAGAGGAAGAGAGTCTCGGGCACCGCCATATTAAGTTCGTGTATCGCAACGAATCGGTTCTGGGCTCCGCCAAGTATTAGTAACGCCACCGGCTTAATATTATTAGTCTTTAAACATATTATTCGTATACGTGTGTGTCCGTCTGCGAGGAGGAAGTTATAGTCCCGCCTGCAAGGAACCTGAGCCATCCGGACAGCAGATAGTCAAGGTTAGTGTCCTTCAACCCCAAATTCCTCCCCGTGAACAACGTACGTATTCGCCACCCTCGCGCCGGAGACATTCACATTTTAATTACAGTCCACTGACGTCTCCGGGCTTTACCCGCAACATATTGTTTAATAGTTCTTTTAAGTATTGATATTTTGGTTGGTGTTGTGTCTTAGAATAAATGTATACATTTTCAAAAAATAGTCCATTAGGATTAACAATCATTCCTATTAAAACGTTTGTTTTACCACAGTTACTCGGACCAACAATTATACACCTCACATGATTTGGTAACAGATTTCCATGACGTTTATCGTCATTTGATTTCATTATAAACTTGTCGTAATTTTTATTGGAAAACGTTCCTTTTGTTTAATAACGCGCATGATGAAATGTGTTTCAATACTATTTAAAAGTCAATAAAAACGTAAACTTATATAAAATGTTTTCAAATGAGATCAAAAAGTGGTGTTATAAACACCTTAGTTGATAAGTTACCACTTGAAATTCATCTTCCTGGTTATCAATACTGTGGTCCTGGAACAAAGTTGAAAAAACGACTTCCCAGAGGTGATTCAGGAATCAACAAATTGGAGAGGAAATTAGAGTAGCATTGAAAGCTGCTAAAAATGCAATTAGGAAAGTTGGGGGAATGAAAAACGTAAGAATACCGAGGATTATCCCTTTACCAAAACGAGGGGGATTTTTGATTTCTTTGTTTGCCGCCTTAAGTGCATTAGGAGCAATACTTGTAGGTTCAGCGAGTGTAGCGTCGGCTATTAATAAAGCTAAATATGCGAAGAAACAATACAAAAAAACTGGACAATTGGTTGTGTGGTTTGATAGTTTTGGAGATTTACCACCTCCACGTAAAATAATTGAATATTTCAATGGTTACGATATTATCTACAATCATCAGCAACAGTTTGAATCTTTTATCATTCAACAGTTTGAATCTTTTAATTGTGGTCATTTATGTTTACAGTTTTTATGTAATAACATAAATTAAGGTTTAATAAAGATTATTTAAGCAGAATGTCTCGAACGTTTACATTGAACGGTACTGAATCGATGCTGAGTGTACATTACTTTCCCCCAATTCATTTACCTAGGGGAAAAAAGTATGGTTTAGGATTAGTGAGTTTTAATACATTTAATACAATTCAAAACCTAATTGAAAAATCATTTTATTACGATGGAGGAAAATCAATCAAGATTCCTAGTGGTCACTATAATATTCTCGAATTGGAAAAATTTCTAAAGGAGAAACTTGGATCAAGTAAAATTTCTTTAAAACCATTAGAAAATAATGTACAGTGCATTCTCTCATCTGAGTATGATATTGATTTTACCCCAGAGGATTCACTCTTTCGTGAACTGGGGTTTTTACGTCAAAAACATGAGAAAAATATTAAACATAAATCATATAATGTTGATTTTATTAGAGTGAAAATGATAAAAATCGAGTGTAATCTTGTTTCGGGATCTTGGAACAATCACGACTCTGCTCATTTACTTCATCAGTTTGTTCCAAATGGAGGATATGGTGTAAGTATATACGAACACCCTAGAAATATTATTTATTTGCCAATCAACGTTGAAACTGTTATGTTGTTATATTTAAATTTGAATTACTATGCGCCAGCGCGGAAGTTTGTGCACGCAAATGACATGCGCAAGATGCGCGACAGTGTAAAAATAGCCATGGAATAAACAGTTGTTTTTTGGGTATCGTAGGAACCATCGTGTTTTTATTTCTTTGAACCCCCCAATATTAAATTGCTCAAAATAGCAATTGTTCCCCGCATCAGTGACGAAATTAACAGTGGCGACGAGGATTTTTGAATGTATTTAGTGAACGGCCGTGCGGAAAAACCTTGAGACGGTCGTTGACGGAAAAAAAAATATAACCACGTGCAAAACATGCCGGACGGACAAGCCACCGCGAACGGAGGATTAATCGTAGGACACCTGCGGGAGTTCGACTACCAAACTCACGACTGGACTATTTTCCAACCGCGTCTGGCCAATTTTTTTGATGCAAACAGCATAAAGGACGACGGAAAGAAAAGGGCGATTTTTTTAAATTTGTTGTCGGAACCGTCCTATAAATTAATATACAATTTATGCCTGCCGGCGAAACCGGAAAGCGAAACATTTAAAACCCTAGTGGAGTTATTTAATCAACATTTTGGAAGCCAACAAGCTATTTTTGTGGAAAGACTAAAGTTCTATAATGAAAAACAACATGCCGGTGAATCGGTAAACGATTGGGCAGCGAGAGTGCGTGCATTAACGGCACACTGCCGGTTCGGGGATGAATTAAAAATAGTGCTAAGAGACAAATTCATAATGGGCCTCTACAACAAGAAGATATTGGAACGCATGTTCGAGGAAGGAGTCGACATCACCCTTGAGGACGCCATCCGCATCGCAAATGCAAAGGAAGCCACGTGGCAACAGGAAACAGAAATGGACGCGCCATTTTCTCGGATGAAGGAAGAACGTCTCCATCATGTGACTCAGGCACCCCGGTTCCGCGCAGGATCATCGTTGACATCACCGCTACGTCATCAGAAGAAATGGACGTCATCACAACGTTCGAGTAGTGGTGCAGCGATGGAAGCGCCAGCAAAATGCAGTGTTTGTGGCAGGAACAACCACACTAAAGAAAACTGTAAATTTAGTGAGTGTTATTGTCACAATTGCAACATGAAGGGTCATTTAGCACCAGTTTGTCGAAACAAAAATGCAAAATCGAATAAAAACAATAAACAGAATTATAGTAGAAACAAGAATTCACATAATTTTTTAGAAAGTGAAAATAGTATTTACTCTTTTTCATTAAACAATAATACTTTCAAAGCATTTAAAATTAAAGTGTTGTTAGATAAAGTTGAACTCGATTTTCAAATAGACACGGGGGCCAGTGTATCTGCTATGTCTGATCAAATTTATCAAAAACATTTTTCAAAACTTAAATTATTGCCTACAGATAAACAACTGTTTGTTTATACTGGAGAAACGTTTACCCCATTGGGAATACTAAATTTAAATGTCACATTTCAGGACCAGAATAAAAATATTAATTTTTACGTTATTAAAAATGGGGGACCGCCTATTTTAGGGCGAGATTTTTTATTTTATTTCAATATTGGGCTAAACTATTTTAGTAGTGGTATAGAAATTAACAATCTATTACCTAAATTTTCAAAATTGTTTCATAGTGATGTGGGGACATTTAATAAGGGGGTTGCTACACTTAAATTAAAAGAAAAATCTATCGTTCCTAAATTTTGCAGGGCAAGAACCATTCCTTACGCACTTAAGGAAAAGGTGGAAGCTGAATTAAATCGACTGCTTGAACTTGGAGTCCTAGTACCAGTCGATTATTCTGAGTGGGCGACACCAATTGTACCAGTGATCAAACGTAATGGGAGCATTCGCATATGTGGTGATTTTAAGGTGACAATAAATCCGCACCTTGAGGTAAATCAGTATCCATTACCACGCACTGAAGAATTATTTGCAAAATTAAGTGGTGGAATTGAATTTTCTAAAATTGATTTAAAAAATGCTTATCAGCAAATATTACTTGATTCAGATTCAACAAAATTAGTTACGATTAGTACACATAAGGGTCTTTTTCAGTACCAACGATTACCGTTTGGTGTATCTTCAGCACCTGCAATTTTCCAAAAAATTATGGAGTCTCTGCTGCAGGGATTGGACGGTGTAGTATGTTTTCTGGACGACATACTGATCACAGGTACGACTAAACAGGAACACTTACAAAGGTTAGAGGGAGTGTTAAAAATTCTTGAAAATTCAGGGCTGCGAATTTCATTAGACAAATGCTTATTTTTTCAAAAGTCAGTCACTTACTTAGGTTTTATTATAGACAAGGAAGGATTACATCCATGTCAAGATAAAATTGTGGCTATTAAAAATGCTCCTCAACCAGGAAATATTACTCAACTGAAATCGTTTCTCGGATTAATAAACTATTATGGGAAGTTCATTAGAAATTTATCATCGATTTTACAACCATTATATCAATTACTAAAAAAATCAGTCAAATGGGTATGGACTAAGGAGTGTGAGCTTGCGTTCAATACAATTAAGCAAAAGCTCACCTCTGAGGACGTTCTAGTGCATTTTCAACCAGATTTGCCAATTAAATTAATTGTGGACGCATCAGAATATGGTATTGGAGCCTTAATTGGTCATGTTTTTGAAAAAAATATTGTTAGACCGATAGCTTACGCCTCCAGAACCCTCTCCCCGACAGAAACAAAATATTCACAAATAGAAAAGGAGGGGTTGTCTATTATTTTTGGATTGTGTAAGTTTAATGATTATTTATATGGCAATAAGTTTATAATTGTAACGGATCATAAACCACTGTTAAACATTTTTACCCAGAAAAAGGTATTCCTCAATTCTCAGCGAACCGTTTGCGCCGCTGGGCAGTAATTTTATCAAATTATAATTATGAAATAGAGTACGTAAAATCGGAAAATAATTTGGCTGATGGGCTTTCTAGACTACCTTTAGATGGGCGCAGTGAACAGTGGGATAATGTTGATCCTGATTATTGTCATTATTTTTCAAGTTGTGAGGAATTTCAAGTTAAATTCAGTCACATTCGGATCGCCACCAAACAGGATACATTTTTAAGAAAAATTATTAAATTTGTGAAAACTGGTTATTGGCCAGCGGAAGTTTATAAATTATCAAAATATAAACCATTTTTGTTAAAAAGATATGAATTTTCTATAGAGTCGGAATGTTTACTTTGGAATAATAGATTAATAATCCCAGAATCGATGCAAGTGAGCGTATTAAAACAACTACATACGAGTCATCTAGGAATTGCTAAAATGAAAGGTATCGCAAGGTCGTATTTTTGGTGGCCAAGTATCGATAAGGATATTGAAAAAGTAGTGTTAAATTGTACTCCTTGTAATTTTAATTCAAATAATCCCAGTAAGGGTGAACTTTCACCATGGCCTTGGCCAGAGAAACCGTGGGACAGGATTCATATAGATTTTTGTGGACCTTTTCATAATAAATATTTTCTTATAATGGTTGATGCACATTCTAAATGGTTGGAAGCATTTGTGATGAATTCTATTAATGCCGAATCTACCATTAGAGTGCTACGGCAAATTTTTGCAAGATTTGGCCTTCCCAAGGAGTTAGTATCGGATAATGGTCCACAATTTGTGTCTGCAGAATTTAAATTGTTTTTAAATAAAAATGGAATTAAACATTCTCTCTCTCCACCGTACCACCCTCAATCTAATGGCGCAGCAGAGGCTTCCGTAAAAATAATTAAAAACGCTCTTAAAAAAGCACTATTTAATAGAGTCGCAGAAGTTTCAAATAATGAATTAGAATTTTTATTGTGTCAATTTTTGTTTGATTACCGAAATTCAATCCACTCAACCACTGGTGTCGCTCCCTCAGAACTAATGTTTAGACATAAAATAAATAACAGGTTTAGTTTATTATTACCCCGAAATTCAGAGATTAAGGAGTTGGTTAAAAATAATCAACAGAAACAAAAATTTAATTTCAAAGGAAGGAGAAGGAAAGTATTTGAATTAGAGGACGAAGTGTTAGTTAAACAATACAAAAATAATAATTCATTGTGGACTAAAGGAATTATAACTAAAAAATTAGGTTCAAATACTTATCTTGTAAATATTCCTGAGTTAAACGTAATATGGAAACGCCATTTAAATCAAATTAAACCTTTCACAAACATCATTTTTAAACCTAACCCAGCATTACCCATATCAAACGATATTGATAATTCGACAAGTGAGGTAGTAATAAATAGACCTAAGCTAGATGTTAAACCGCCTGATAGGTGGGGTTATAAATAAATACTTTTTTTTACGTATAAAATTAATTGTTACAAATAAATAATTTTTACGTAAAATAAATTGCTATGAATAAATATTTTGTTATATTGTATTACTTTGAATGATTAAAATAAATAATAATAGGTTAATTTATTTTCAGGGTAAATATATGTTATAAATTGTATAAGGTAATTAGTATTAAGTTCATCTTTTTTTTGTAGGGGGGAAATGTTATGTTGTTATATTTAAATTTGAATTACTATGCGCCAGCGCGGAAGTTTGTGCACGCAAATGACATGCGCAAGATGCGCGACAGTGTAAAAATAGCCATGGAATAAACAGTTGTTTTTTGGGTATCGTAGGAACCATCGTGTTTTTATTTCTTTGAACCCCCCAATATTAAATTGCTCAAAATAGCAATTGTTCCCCGCATCAGTGACGAAATTAACAGAAACTATAAACAACATTACTATTCGCGTCTTGGATCAAAATCATAATTTGGTTAATTTTAAAAAAGAAAGAATACGTAGATGTTAGATTGGAGTTAAAAGAATGGGACTAATTTTTGAAAATCGAAAACAATCAAACTATAAATTGATACAACCCATCAAGAAAACTACTAGAAAAAAGGAAACAGTTGAACGGTTAACACCTGAAAATCTTCAGTTTCTTCAGAGCCTAGGATCACAAACAGTTGGACAAAATACCGTTACAACAAAATTAATAAAAAATGCGTTTGCATATTTGTTTAATGAAATACGATTTGAAATAAACGGAGTGGAAATAGACAAAGTGCGTGATGTAGCACCATGAAAATGTGGACAACATTAACAGTTGCCTTTGATTCGGCATCGAAGCATCGGGGTGGACAACTAATGGATCACCAAATTTATGGAATAATACTACAAAATCGTTTTCTGCATGTGTTCCTTTAAAGTTGTGGATGGGGTTCCCCGAAATGTACAAGAAAATTTTAATAAATTGCAAACAGGAGTTGGTTTTGTTGCGCGCTCGTGAGGATACCAATATTTATAAAGGTGTTGGGGGAACACTAAATTTAAAACAAATTACCTGGCATGTTCCCCACGTTAACATTAGTGAAAATTAATTTATGGAAAAATATGAGGGTAGATAAAAATATAGAAATTGCTTTTAGAAAATGGGAGTTGCGTGAAATGCCCTCCATGAAATCAAATACTAGCGAAAGATGGGCTATTCGTACATCAACGCAACTGGAAAAACCCCGATATGTAATGTTGTCATTTTAAACCAACAAGAAAAATGTAAAAAGTGAAGATGCAAGTAAATTTGATAACGTAAACTTACGAAATTAAAAACTATACTTAAATTCAGAAAGTTACCCCTACGATAATCTATCATTGAATTTTAATTCGCTAAAATTTTCTTCAGCATATCAAACCTATAGCAATTTCCAAAAAAGTTATTACAATAGAGATGAAAGTGATCCACTTTTAGATTTTTCTTCGTTTAAAGATTGCCTAATTTTTATAATTGATTGTTTAAATCAAGATGATGCAATTGTTGGTGGTACTGTTGATATACAGGTTGAACTTGAGGCGGATAATCCCTTTCCTGAAAATACAATCGCTTATTGTTTAATTATACACGATTGTAAATTTGAATATAATCCAATTAGTGGATTGGTTAGACGTATTCTATAAATAACTGAGTTTAGGAAATTAAGAAGTCAGTTGAACGCTGACGGTTGATTAGTTTGAGTCTCCAGTGAAATAAAAAAAAATGTTTGTCATTGATTTGCAAGGATTTTATATTCGCAATAAATTTATCGTGAAAGAGTTTGCTGCCTACGATGGACAAAAGACAACACATATTGTTTTTAGTCCACCTTTTGATAAAACTTTCTTAACCAATGGAGAAATTAAAAGTGTACAGTGGTTGGAGAAAAACTATCATGGATTGGATTGGAGTGATGGAATAATAAATTTGGATAAATTGAAGGATATACTGAAAAAAATTGAAAGTGAAAATGATGTAATTTATGTGAAGGGAAAACAGAAATATACATTTTTAAAGCAATACTTAAAAAACGTTTTGGAATTTCCCAACGAACGTGAATTTTCCCTAAGAGAGTATTATGTAAAACCAAACTGTTCATACCATAAAACAATGTTCACACAGTGCGCTTTAGCAAATGCAAAATTAATATATAATTATGTACAAAAATATTATATCATTAATAAATATAAATAAAATTAAAATATATTTCTTTTATTTCATCCTTTACCATATCCATTTAGTTTCGTATTTAAAAAAATATTTATATTAACATACATACCAAAGGAAATGGAAAAGTAAATATGGTGTGTCTGTAAAATAATAGTGGGATTGTCTCTATAAAATGAGTAGAATCCATGTTCAATTTCAATATATTATCCAATTTTGAGAGAATAATAAGAATCATGATTGCCCAGAATGGTGAGTTAATATTTAAATAGTATTATATATTAATAAAATAAATTATTTTAGAATATTACAGAATGGATGGAAATTATTACGAATGTTATTTTCATCTCCCATAATAAGAACGTTAAAGCAGCGGGGATCCGAGAAGGCTGCGATTCGGTCGGCATGGCAACCACTTTCCAACGCGATACTTCCGAGCGCTCAAATCGCCCAATTAAAAAAAATATCGCATTTAATCGATTTTGCAAAAAAAAAATTGATTTTCAGAATTCCATTAGAAACACGACCTATCTATCGAGAATTTTTTCTATCGAGGAAAAGTATTTTTTTTGCAATTGAAATTTCATAAAATTATATAACGGGTCTCTAAATCTCGCATTTAATCGATGGTTTTTATTTTTTCTCCAAAATGTTTGGTTAATTTTTATTGGCCGCCTTCACGGGTCAGCACATTTTCGGTCGAAAAATTGTGATAGAGGAATTTGGTTTTCACATTTAGATTTCGAATAATTATCCGCAACCGACAAGATGAAACAAGACGAAACAAAACAATTAAAATTAATTAATTTTTAAGTTTAACGTGTATATACAGGGTGGTCTAAAACCGTGATTTTCTTGATTATTTTTTTGACCGACTTAAAATGCTCCAAAACGATTTGTTCAAACGTAGGGTGGTATGGTTTGACCTCGCGGTGCTCAGCAAATTATTTTCGAGCCAACAAATGGCCTTTCCCGGTGTTTCAGCAAATTTTCGGTCCAAAAATTGCGCTAAAGAAAATTTGTTTTCGCGGGGATAAAGGAGCAACTACCCTCTCTATGTGCGAGCGAAGCGAGCAAGGCAAGCGAGCGAAGCGAGGGGCTGCAGCGAAGCGACCATCTCTTCCAACCTTTTCACGGACCTTTACATCCATCCACTCCATAACCACTACAAAACAACGATTTACCTTGCAGTCACCACCATTCGGCTCATGCACCAACGCCTCTCCGCCTCCCTTTACCCTTGCTACTATTATACATATATTTTTCTTCAACATCATTCATTTTTTTTTTAATTATGCAATTCTCTTTACATTTATACATTTCCTTGATTAGGCCCTCGGCTCCCCGGTTGGTAAATCGGGCTAAATGCTAGTTTAGATATAAATAAAATTCGTAATATGCCGTTATTCCTTTCACCTCCGATGCAAAGCATGAGAATATGTTGCGAATGTTTTAAGATTGTTAAAAATGAAGATTATTTTCTTATTCGTTTTATGGAAGTTAATTGTAGAATAACTTAAAACCAATTATTAGAAGAAGAATTATTTTGTGAAAAATGTAAGAAAGAGTTATTTATTGTTCTTGAGACTACCTGATAATAAATATATAATAAATAATTTGTTATCATTTTATTTAACCTTAATAACCTATTTAATCTAACTATAAAAATAAAGAAATTATTTATGTAAATAAATGTGTGTAAATTACGCAATTTAATCAGAAGCAATTAGATTAATGCAACGAATGAAAATACAGAGATGTAAACTATAACATGAACTGACGCAATTACATTTATGTTATGTGAAAGTATGTCAAGCAATTAATATTTTTAAATCAAGTAAGATATAAATACTAGTATGAATTTACTTGGAATTATTATACATTTGTTTACTGTAGATACGTTCTATAATAAAAGGTAAGTTTTAAGTATTTCATTTTGTTGAATATTTATTTATGCATTAAATTTATTTATACAAAAATATTAATTTGGAAGAGGAACATACTTTTGTTAATATTATTTGGTTGATATATGAATTGATTGTGAATTAATTGATGAAATAGAGATAAATTTCAATGTTTTGGTGTTTTTGGCTGAAGGAAGTTTGTTGAGCGGATGAAAAAACGAAACAATGGAATAGATATTTTATCAAAAAAATATGCACTAACACAAAATTTAGTTTTTGAATATTTGGGAAACAAATTTAATTGGGAAATAATAAAAATATGGGAACTAGAGATATTCCAAGGGCTAATAGAAAAAATTGAATTCATTTAAGAACCAATCAAAACTCCAATTGTAAATGTTGAAAATCAAAAAAATTCATCAAAATGCCTTTATACCATCAAGAGGATACTCTCGTTCGGCTGGATATGATCTAAGGAGTGTAGAAGATATTGTGATACCTAAGAGAGAAACCACTGTTGTAAATATTGGTTTAAAAGTTCAAGTTCTGATAGGGTGTTATGGAAGGATAGCACCAAGATCAAGTCTATCTGCAAAATTTTCAATTGATGTTGGTGGTGGTGTAATAGATCAAGATTATAGAAGTAAAAGTTGTATTACTAAACAATTCTGATAAGGATTACTATGTTAAAAAGGGGATAAAATTGCCCAATTGATTTGTGAGAAGATTGAAAACCCAATAGTGATAGAAGTAAATGAATTAGAGGAAACGGAACGAGGAGATAATGGATTTGGTTCAACTGGATTTTGATGAAAAATAATAATAAATACATTTTAATTGTTTGTTTTGAATGATTGTTTTATTTATAATCCCATCAGTTTTAAATCAAACAGTAAAATTACCTTTCCAAAAGCATAACATACTTAAGTAGCGAAATCTGATGGAACATTTGAGAACAAGATTTATAGGTTTATAATTTGAGCGACATCTATGATTGAGAAGTGTAAAATTGTGGTTAAAGGATAACCAGGTTTCTGCTTGTTTAATTGAGTAGTGAAATCTGGTGGAACATTTGATAATAAGATTTACAGATTCCTAATTACTGGCGTCATCTATGATTGAAAAGTTACGAACGGTATTTTGGAGGGAGTACTCAACTCTGATTGGTTGCATATGTCTCCACCCCTCATCCTAATTGATGCAACGTGCATAAAAATCAAAAAATTGGCGTGATCAAACCTGATTGATGTGTCAACCTTCAATTTAAAAAAAACAAAATGTGCGTGGTCAAATCTGATTGGTCGAGACGCTCCGCCCTCACTGATTAGTTGGGTGGGCGGAGCAAATTTCCAGGTATTAGTGGAAGGGGAAGATGAAGGATGATCCGGCTAATATATACTACTCACGATTTATAAGAACCATAAGACGATACATACTGTCGGCGTATAACGAGCACGAAAATGACATTCCCAAAGAAGGATGTGCAACTAAACGCAAACTTGGGCCGGACGCGGATCCAGGGGGGGGGGTCACAGGGGTCATGACCCCCCCCCCCCCCCCAATGATGAACAGCAAAACATTTTTTTACTAGAAAAAACTGATATAGTAAACGACAAAAAATTGTAAAGTCAGCACTACATCTGTAACTACATCTGTGAGCCAATTTATTTTGATTATAACAAGGAATTTGATTTAAACAATATCGTATGTGATTAAGGCAAGCTTTTGTCAATTTTAAAAATATCTAAGCAAAAGTAAAATATTTCAAGAAAACAGTTCGACTTTCTAATTTGTTTAAACATTTTTTAAAAACCAAAACCATATTTTGAAGTGTAAGTAAAATAGAGGAAGTTTGCCATCGTTTTTGAAATGAGAAAATACGCCGGGTAACGTTTAACAAAATTGGCTTATTGAAAATCATTACAACTTGAAGGATTATTTTTTATTAAACTGTTTTTTGCTCATGACTTTACAACTGAAAGACACAAAGTCTGTGGCAGCAGATGTTTGACATCATTTTAAACGTCGCGCGACAGTGCTACCAACTTGGTGTGAAAATAAATCACTAATTGAACGCGGGAACAGTGCTCCTTGCAACATGTGAATTCAGCTTGAGAGCCACAACCGACAAATGCAGGGAATAAATCTAGCGAAACCCAACAACAATCATGGTATGTATATAATAAACAGCGATACCGTTTTCAAATGTTTAGTTTGTCGGAATCCGTTTGTTGCAATACCGGAACCGATATCAAACCCACTAATTGTTTAACCTAAAAATGCTTAATTCAACCACTGAAAATTTCTTAAATTTTGTAGTAATTTGTATTTATTTGTTTTCTCTCTTATGTCGGAATCTGTTTGTTGCAATACCGGAACCGATATCAAACCCATAATGCTAAACTAAAAATGCTTGATTCAACCACTGAAAATTTACGAAACTTTGTAGTAATTTGTATTTATTTGTTATATCTTTTATTGACGAAGTTTATGCCATTTGCATAGCTTAGTGCGTTGTGGATATATGTATCGTTATTTTAAAAACCATGTGAGAATATCCTATAAAAATGAAAAATTAAATTCGAGAATATTAAAATATATATATATATATATATATATATATATATATATATATAGATACTTTAAATTTCTTCAAGATGAAATTTTACTTGTATAAATAAAGTTTTCTTTGAATGTACTGATACATATGCCAACATTTATGATTAAATTGATTAAAATATTTTATATTAATTCAAATTTCTCCGCACGAATGGTTAATGTGATATTATATATGTATTTATAATTCTTCAGAAACGTCAAACGGGATCTTGACCAATAGATAGTTTCTTCAGTAAGAAGCCCAAACTCGACTCTTCAGCTGGACCTGAACCACCATCGCCGAAGCCTTCTGTATCTTCATTCGATGATTCGAGTAAGGATGAAGATGTAGAGCCGCAGAAGGAAGAGGTACGAGAAAAGTTAACTGCGCTGCAAGATATGTACAAACTCATCTTGACCAGAATGCGTCTTAAATAAGACGCGTGGTGTCTTATTTTCAAGACTTTTTGAAACTTATTAATGAAAGACACAATTGTTAGAAACAACTACAAGAGACACGTAATTAATTAAGACTTTTTTTAGAGTGCCGTTTCTGCTGGCGACAGTAAATATGGATCTGACATCGGCTTCTACATAGGCCAGAACGACATCTCTGACTTCGAAAAGGCTAAACTACTCGAAAATCCTTAGACACCGCCGCCTTCGTATGATTTCCCTCACAACACAGTCACAAAGAACGGAAAGGAAAGGAAGAAGTACGCACAGAGGTCGCACTTGGACAAGTATCATTGGCTTGTTTTGTCGCACAAAGACCGTGGACTGTACTGCAAATATTGCGCGCTGTTCATCTCAACTCCGACTGGCAGTTATCAGAAATCTTGCCCTCTCAAGCGTTTGGTAAAAGTACCTCTGACGGTTTTTGATAACCTCCTTGGAGAGAAAGGCGATCTTGAGAGCCACTAGAAAAATCAGTACCACCGTTCGGCTGTGGAAGCTGGAAAACTTTTCCTAAAAACCTATCACCAGCCGACTCTTGAAGTGATCAACCAGATATCGACCCAGCGGGAGCTGCAAGCCCAAGAGAATCGAGAACGCCTACGACCCATCGTGAACACTATCATTTTTTCCGGCCGTCAGAATATTCCTTTGCGCGGACATAGAGACGATGGGAGTTTGTACGTCGACAGCACCAAACCGGACGACTCTGTGACGGTAACTTCAGAGCACTTCTTCGGTTTCGAGTGGAAGCTGGTGATGCAGTTCTCCGTCATCACCTGGAAAATGCATCTGCAAACGCAACTTACATCAGTAAGACGACTCAGAATTCCCTTATCGACGCCTGCAAAGAGGAAATCCAGCAAGCAGTTTTGGAACGAGTGAAAGCAGCATCGGTCTTCTCCGTTATGTTTGACAAAACCACGGACTTGTCTCACACGGAACAGCTCAGTCTCTCTTTTCGTTATTTCCACGAAGGCGTCATTAGGGAGGACTTCATTGCATTTTGCGATGCCTACGATGCGATCCGTTCCGAGGATGTAGATGGTGAGCGACGATTAACAGGGGTGGCGTTGGCTCACATCGTGGAAGATCTCTGCAAAAGATTCGACCTCGATCTAACTAAATGCGTTGGTATCGGAACGGACAGTTGTTCGGTTATGGCCTCGGATGCAAAAGGTGCTGTCCAGGAGCTTGCGAAAATCGCAACTCTGGCCAAACGTTGTCCTTGCAGCAATCAAGTGTTGAACAATTCCCTGTCGTAATGCTTCAGCAACGATGCGAAAAGTTGTGGCTTTTGCAAATGCTTCAGCAAAACGACACGAAGTTTTTCGAAGACTACTGGGTGGGAATTCCCTGCAGGGTCTTTGCGAGACTCGTTGGGTGGAGAAGCACGACGGACACTTGCAGTTTCAAGGACCGATGTTGGTGAAGATCTGCGACGCTCTCAATGAGATTTCCACGTGGAGTGGCCCTAAGACTGCATCTGATGCCCAACGCCTTCGTCACGCTTTAGCCAGTCCGGAGTTCATCATGTCCGCTGCCTGCCTAAATGATGTACTAGGTAATTAGAATACTCAGATAATAATATTCTTGAACATTGTTCTTCCGTTATCACCGTTATTAATTTTACTTTTATTAGTACATGTATTTACTACTATAACATTCATTTTTGTCACTCCTAAATGCAGAATATTTATTTGTAAAATTAGTAGAATATCACATCTATTCTGTAACTTTTCCGTTATAAATTAAAGGCCGTTAAATAAACAATTTTTAAAGGCCTGTCAAAAAATATAAAAGGAATGAGTATTCTGTAGTTTCAAATTTTAAAGGACCGCTAAATTGGTCATATTTTAAAGGGTCCGTTAAAACTGGCAGGAGTAACATTTGGCAACGCCGTAATGCGAACAAAACACATGCAATTTTAAATCATGGTCTGCGCGAATTAATAAACAACAATTGCACCGTTACTAACGATACGGTTATTTACTTGTTGAAACTTTTGTTACGTTCTTAACGAAAGGACACAATTTTTTAACAGCAATGTCGCGTTCCCCCAGAACAACGAAAATTCAGAAAGAATTTATTATAAATTTCTTGGACGAACATAAGGAACTTTTGGGCGGAAGATTTAACCCAAACGAATTACCGAAAATTAATAAATTATGGGAAGAGTTAGCCAAGGAATTGAATAATATCGGACCCCCTAAAATTATTAAACAATGGAAAGAGGTAAATAGTGTTTAATACATTTCTAATTTAATACAATTATTAAATTATCTACAAAGAAGTACTTGTTTTGATTCATTCTATAATAGACTGTAAGTGAAATGAAAACAAGCGTGCGCAGGCGAGCTCGAGAAGTACGTTATAGTACAAGTGGTACCGGAGGAGGTGTTGGAGTAAAGCAATTGTCCGACATGGAGGAACGATTAATGAAATTATTATCAAAATTGACAACGGAAGGAGATAGCGGCTTGGTGGAACCAGGAATAGCAAAAGATATACCCATATGCATTGACTCCGCAAGTCAAAATACGCCAGAGAATGTACGTAATGTAAAATAAATTACTCATTGATTTTTTAACAATTTAATTATATTTAAGAATCTTAGTTCCAACAGTATTATTGCAATTGAGAGCGAAGAACATAATGGTAAAAAACTGCGTAGTTTGCGTAGGATTAATTTTCAAACTTGATTTATTTTTTAGATAAACAGAATAAAATAAAAGAACCACCAAAAAAGAGCCGAAAATGTAAAAAAAGAGGAGAGTCAAGTGTAGTAAATTGCTTAACTCAACATGACAAAATTCTCGAAGAATTGGTCAAATCAAATTTCGCAATTGCTAAATCAATTAACGCATTGGCATTAGCTATAAAGCGTAAATTATAAATATGTATAATATATTATTACTATTTTTATTTGAGCTTAATAAGAAATATAATAATTTAAATAAAGGCATTTTGAACAATTTGGTTACGCACTTCTTCCCCTCTTCTATGCCAACCCCCATCTCTTAATAAAATGTTTTGGACATTAACATCATTTACTTCGTTATCTTCTTCTTCTATAATGTTTTCTTCAGGTAAGTCATCTTTATAATATTGTGCCATGTTATGAAGCACACCACAACAGTAAATGATTTTTCCTGCTGTGGTAGGATTATAGTGCAAAACACGATGCTTCAGTAAGCAACGAAATCTAGATTTTAACACACCATTTAATCGTTCGATAACATTTCGTGCCCTTATAAAACTGTTGTTATAATTTTCTTCAGGTGTATTTATATCTGGATTATCGAAGGGTGTCATAAGAAAAGGCTGAATAGGATATCCAGAGTCTCCTATTAGTACTGAGGAGTCTCTACGTAGATACAAATCTTCCATTTCAGTTCTTACATTTGATGCTTGCCATATTGCTGAATCATGAGTAGATCCAGGAAATCTAGCATTCATATTTAAAATTCTCAAATCAGTATCTGCAATAATTTGACAATTAATACTATAATAGCCTTTTCGGCAATAATATGGAAGAGCTGGGTATTGCTCAGGTGGTGAAATTATTGCAATGTGTGTACAATCAATTGCTCCTATACACCGAGGAAAATTGAATTTTCTGAAAAAGGCGTCTTTAATTTTATTTCTTTCATTCTCCGTAGAAGGAAAAACGATCCACATATGTAACAAATGTTCATATATGATGTTTGTGACTTCATTTATACACCGGCTCATACTAGGCTGACTCATTGAAAAATGATATCCCTGTGCAGCACTCAATTGGTAACTACCAGTAGCGTAAAAATGAAATGTGGCAAGAACTTTCAAATGAATAGGAACAGCAGTAACTCGTTCTCCGTGTCTCATGCGTTCAGTTATCATATTTACTATTATTAAAGCAGTATTCTTGTTGAATCGAAAAATCCTTTTAAAATTAGTCTCAGGTATTTCAAATGGATTGCTTAGATCTCGGATTTGCCTTTGATGCAACCTGAACGTGACGCTACAATTTGATTATGTTTTTTATTATTATACACTTACTTTATATTACTTACTTTTCCTCGTGTTCTATTATTTCTTGAACTAGAAATTCACCCACAATATCAAAAACAGCCATTTTTAACTAAAGTAAACGTCATTTATAATTTTAAGGTTAAAATAAACAAGCCTCTAAAATCTGTTATTTTAAAGGGACAATTTAAAGGGTTCATGTAATTTTTAACGGGAATATGAAATACCGAATACCAACATAATATTAAAGCCTCTTAAAATTTTAACGGCCTTTAAAATTTAACGGAAATGTTACAGAATAACCCCCTAAATGCCTCTATTGTCTCATTATTCATTTTTCTTCATTACTTCATTTTTCAGGTACAACTGTGTCGCTGAGTCGGATTCTGCAAACGCCATCCCTGGATTTGAAGAAAGCATCAGATATACTCAAGGACACCATAGCGGTACTCGAGAACAAACGCCTTGACGCTGAGACTGCTTTCCTAAAATTGTTTGAGAAAGCTCAAACCGTTGCTGAACAACTTGGTCTGGAGATTAAGGTTCCTCGAATTGCTGCTCGACAAATGCACCGCGACAACAACATCCTACACCAGACTCCAGAGGACTATTTCAGACAAGCAATATATATTCCTCTGTTGGATAATATTGTGAACGATTTGGAAGATCGACTTTCTGCGGATGTGCTGAATTTGTTTCAGTTAAGAGTTTTTCTGCCCAGAACGTCGTACTCAGAGGAAGATTTAACAACTGTGTGTGAGATGGCAGACACGTACCAGCAGCTTCTACCTGGTCCTAGATCTGCAGTCGTTGCTGAATTTCAGTTGTGGGTGACTAAGTGGAAGCGTAGCATCGATAACAATGACGTCATTTCCGATTCGCTTCCCCAGATGGTCGATTCGTGCGAATAGCATTTGTATCCCTGCATCAATATCCTACTTACTATCTTAGTTACTCTACCAGTCAGTGTAACCACGGCAGAGCGCTCCTTTTCAACCCTCCGTCGTCTGAAAACGTGGCTTAGGTCAACCATGACGAACGAAAGGCTGACTGGTCTTGCGTTGTTGCACATCCACCAAGATATCGATATTAACATTGATTCTGTGATTACCCGATTCGCGAAGGGCAAACGCACTCGTTTCGAATTAGTGCTCTGACTTGACTAAAGCGGATGCAACATATTGACATATGTGATATATTGTGATTATAGTTCCTAATTGTAAAAAGTATTGTATTGGAAAAAGTATTGTAATATATGATTTTGGTTAGAATATGTTACTCTTGTTCAATTATTTTGGAACAAGATCCCTCAGTATAAAACATTACAGTAGAAACTCACCTGCCCACACCCCCCCCCCCCCCCCCCCCCGGTCCGGAGAAAAAAAGTCTGGATGCGTGTCTGACAGTGACCCCCCCAAAACAAGTCTGGATCCGCGCCTGACTTGGGCATGTTGAAGAGTCTTGGTCTAAACCAGTGTTTCCCAACGTGGGGCCCACGCCCCACAGGGGGGCAATTTGATTGTTTAAGGGGGGCAATTTGAAAATGTACTCGACACAGATTTATCGCATTTTAGCGAATTTAAATAAAAGCTTGTTTTTATTTTTTTACTTTTATTTTATTTTTTACTTTTTGCGTTCGCGTCCGCTGTAATTACCTTTTCTCTAGCCGTCTCTTCCTTTGTCTTATAATTTCTTTCTTTTATCTATGGCTATTCATATTTCAAATATTATTTGACATCCTGCTCGCGTGGTGTCAGACATGTACACATCTGTATGTGTACATTGTTGCCTATACTGGACGAAACACTTAGTAGTAATGGCAACAATGCGTTGCTTGCGACGCCAGTCTGTCGTCAGCTGTATGTTAAAATCGTAGTTATTTGCAACTGAGTGGCAATCACAACTCCTAGTGTTTCACAGCATTCAGATAGTGTTAATTTGAAATAAGTGTCAGGAGAAACTGTTGTTAAATCTTCAAAATTTAATAAGTACATAAATTGTTCAGATGTAAATGGTAAGTATTTGATTATATATTTATTTATTAAATAGAAAAATGCGGAGTCCTTTGGGTAAAATATATATAATCAAATGTAAAATGCTGCTTCAACCCAATCGTGTTTAAACACGATTGGGTTGAAGCAGCATTTTACATTTGATTATATATATAGATTTATTTATTTGAATATTTTTGTGATATACATCAGGGTAGTGAAACTCATATGGCAAATTCTCAGATTGAGAAAATGCTTGTCTACCATGTTGTATGATGGCAGCAGTTATCACATTTAAACACATTTAAATGAATAAAAACAATGACTGCAACCATATATACTGCTGACTTATAGATGAGAATAATTCTGAAAAGTTGAGTCAGCTGCGCAACTAAAAATTCTTAAAATTTATGTATCATATTTAAATTTTGATGATTTTGATTTCATTTGATTGCATTGTTGCAATGGAAACAATCGTGCGCGATTATTAATTATGATGGAAGTGCTTCTTCCAGAGGATTTCGATTTTCACATTCAACTAAACAACATGATTTAATGTTGAAGTGAAAACGATAAGTTATTATCGAAATCAATTCAGGATATTTATGAACATTGCCGTTATTTATACCACTATTATTTAATATGTAAAGTCTGTTTAAATTGAAGCATTTGTTTAAATTATTTATTAATACCATTATAAATAGTTAAAACATTTTAAAATTGTTTTTATTTAATATGATTTTATATATTAAATAAGTTTAATGGTTTAAGTTTAATAAGCATTCAATTCTATATATTTGAACGATTTAAATTATGGCGCGTTTTCAGCTACTTCAGCTACCAAGCCGCCTAGATGTCGCTAAGTATGCAGACTACAAAAAATAACATTGAGTTTCCGTGCTGTGATATACATACTCGAATTTTAGTTTTTATTTGACCTTATACTCGTATTTATCTCTTTCAGCCCTCGGTAAAATGAGTGGTGCAAGCAAAAAGAAAATTCGTCAATATTCGGAAGAATATTTAAAATTTGGGTTCATACCCGCTATCCACGATGAACGGATTCCTTTTTGTCTTTTATGTCAGCAATGCTTATCCAACGAATCAATGAAACGAGGTCGTCTTGAGTCACATTTGAAAGCGAAACATAGTGCTCACATCAATTCCGATTTGAATTACTTCAAAACTTTGAGGAAAAGTTTTGAAAAGAGAACAACAATAAAGACTCTATTTACTGCTCATACTTCAACTAATAATCGCGTCCTTGAGGCTAGCTATCAACTTTCTTTACTCATCGGTAAAAATGGAAAAAATCATACCATAGGAGAGAATTTAATAAAACCGTCAATATCAGTATTTCTTAAAACGGTTCTTGAAAAAGATGATAAAGATGTAAGAGCAATGCCGCTCAGTAACAATACTGTTAGCAGAAGAATAGACGAAATGAGTGAAGATGTTGAAAAACAACTTGTTGAGAAGCTAAAAACAAGAAATTTCTCAGTGCAAATGGATGAATCAACTTTGAGAGATAGTGAGGCAGTATTGATGACTTACGTGAGATATATTGATAAAGGGCAATTTGCTGAAGAAATGTTATTCTGTAGAAAATTAGAAAGCACCACTACCTCAAAAGATATATATAATGAACTAAAAACCTACTTTGATATGAATGATATACCAATGCAAAATATAACATCTTGTGCTGCAGATGGTGCTCCTAATATGATGGGCAAAAAAAATGGCTGCCTAAAATTGCTGAAAGATGCTAATCCAGAATTGATTATTGTGCATTGTGTTATTCATAGGGAAAACTTGGTAGCTAAGAACATCTCGCCTATTCTGAATGAAATACTACATTCAGTTATTAAGTGTGTTAATGCTATTAAAGCGAATGCCAAATGCGAGCGTCTTTTCAAACTATTTTGTGAAGAACAAAACGAAGACCATCTGAGACTCTTACTGCACACGGACGTTAGATGGCTTTCCAAAGGAAACTGCCTGAAAAGATTCATTGAACTGTATGATACTCTTGGTGATTTTTTAACAGAAAAACCTGAAATGAAGTATCTATTAACGATCGATGGCAAAGCATTTTTAAGTTACTTAGCCGATATATTTGAAAAACTTAATATTTTAAACAAACAACTTCAAGGAAAAAATAAAACTCTGGTCGATGCAAAAGCAAAGATATTTGGATTCATTGCCGTTATTGAGTTATGTCAAAAACAAATCAACAACAAAAACTTCGAACAGTTTCACTGGCTCAAACAATGTGAAGTGACTGATACTGCTATACTTGTTATAGTCAATCATCTTAATTTTATTTCGGCTGATTTGAAGGAAAGATTTTCTGATTTAGAACAAATTCATTTTCCAGCATGGATGATGCAGCCAATGTTAGTAGATTTGTCTGACATATCAAACATGAAGTATCAGGAAGAACTTGCAGAATTACAAAATGATGAGTCAGTTAAGACTCTATTTAATTTAAAAGGAACAATCGCTTGGCTTTGTGAAGAAACAGAAACCAAATACCCAAATCTAACCAAATGTTCAAGAAAACTGTTGCTACCATTTCCATCTTCGTATTTGGTTGAATGTGGATTTAGTGCAGTAAATGATTTATTAATAAAAAAAAAGAAATCGGCTAAGTATAACACAACGTGGCGACTTGAGGCTGAAGCTAACCAACTTGGAGCCTAATATAAAATTTTTGTGCAGCCAACATCAAGGGCAAGGTTCTCATTAAAATTAAATAAAAATAACAAATGGATTTGAAAAGATATTGATTAAAATTATATGGAGTTCAAATTTCAGTTTTTCATTAAATGTGTGATAAATTTACCTACTGTGTTTCGTCAACAATTCCCTAGTGATTATTTCCTAATTTAAGTTTCTTAAGTTAGTAATTCAATTTTTGTATATTAAAAATTATGTTACAAAGGGGGGACATGAGAATTTTAGAAAGGCGAAGGTGGGGCATGGCACAAAAAAGGTTGGGAAACACTGGTCTAAACGTAAGAAGAATGTACATTCTTATTTCAAGAAGACCACATTATCCAAATATTATAGTAATACTACAATTAAGAAAAGTGATTCTAAACTAGATCATATTAATGAATATTTCTATAAACATTTTGTACAGCCAAATATTCCCGTTTATAAACAAGATCATGTAATTTGCATGTACAACCAAGAAGTACTATATTACACAAGTTATGATACGTTAAATCAACATTCGAATACATTAAATATGTGGCTTGATAATTTCATTATTGATTACATATTATATATATTTTCTATCCACAATTCAAATATAAAGGTATTTTTGCAATACGGGGCATCTGCAATATTAGATGGCACTGAACTAATTAATTACAATCAATTTATAATGCCACTTTTCTCTTCCAGTCATTGGATGTTAATATACAGACCTTTCGATAATTTCGAGTTTTACAACCCAGCTTCCACAAGAAGCCATAAGAAAAATTACTATTATCATAATATAATAAAAAAAAAACATCACATGTTAAATCATTAAATCCATCATATCCAACACAAAATGACTCGTAGAACTGTGGGGTATTTATTTTATATTATGCCGAATGTATATTTAAAAAAATATCGATGTCATTAAATTTCGATCCGGACCAATATCGTATTTACTTAAAAAATATTGTTATTAATGGCTCCACCATGGAAAAGGAGGAATGGGACGTTTCATCGCCGGGCCAGTTCATCGCCGGCTGTTTCATCGCCAAGCCAGTTTATCGCCGGGCCAGTTCATCGCCAGGCCAGTTCATCGCCAGGCCAATTGCGATAGGATATGTCAGGATAGGTTTGGATGGGTCAGGATAGGTAAGGATAGGTAAGGATAGGTTAGGATAGGTTAGGATAGGTTAGGATAGGTTAGGGTAGGTTAGGATATGTTATGTTAGGGTATGTTAGGGTTCGGCAGATATGCATATGGGAAGGGGGATAGCGGTCAGGTTCAGGGAGAAATACGGTGGACAAAACCAGCTCAGGGAGCAGGAGGTGCGATCTGGTGGAGTTGCATACCTCGTCAGCTCTACAGAAACGCCCGCACCGAACGGTGGTACACATGCGAGCAAAAGGCACGTGTACTACCTGGTGACGAAGGAGAGGTTCGACGAAAAGCCCACTAAAGAGGCACTGTACACCAGTATTCAGCGCCTCAAGGAGATGCTCAGAAACCATGGGTACAACAAGGTAGCTATACCCAGAATAGGAGCAGGCCTGGACAGGATGGAGTGGAAAGAGACCAAAAAAATGCTGGAGCACATCTTCGCCGACGCTGACATCCTGGTGAGGGTGTATAACCGTGGAAGAAAGTCGGAAACCAGCACGAGGGGTGGCCAAAAGGAAGAGGTGGAGAGTACACCAGACGAGTGGGAGCTGGTTAAAAATCGAAGGAGAGGAAAAGAAGAGAAGGGCCGACCCACAAAAAAATCGAAGGCAGAGAAAATCATCGTTAAGACGGGAGAAGCTACCTCCTATGCCGAAGCGGCCAAGAGAATCAAGGATAAGGTGGGCGGAAAGGGGGAATGGGCAGCACAAATCAACGCCTTGAAGAAGGCCGAAAATGGCAAAATAGTGCTGGAGATGAGGAGAGGGGCAAAGGGAACGGAGGAACTGTTACGATCGGTGGCAACGGAGTTTGGAGAGGAGAACGTCGCACTCTCCTTTGGAGGAAAGATGGTGATCGAAGTGAAAGACCTCGAGGCGGACGCAACCGAGGCAGATGTGAAGGCAGCGGCGGAGACGTTCTGCGGGCAGGTGGACGGAGTCGAACAGATAAAAGTAAGAAGCCCTATTAGGGAGTATGGCAAAACATATCCTTTTAGGATTGCAGCCGTCGAGCTGCCAAAGCGACTCGGGGAAGCCTTGCTTAAAAAGCGTCGCATCTACATCGGCCTAACCCGTTGTAGGGTGCAGGAACGACGTGCACAGGCGGTCCGGTGCTTCCGATGCCTCGGTTATGGGCATATAGCAAGGCAGTGTACGGGCAAAGACAGACACAATACCTGCAGACGTTGTGGTGAGGAGGGGCACAAGGAGAGCACCTGCAGAAACGTCCCGAAGTGCGTGCTGTGCGCGGAGAGGGAGGAGACCGCAGTAGACCACTACCCGGGGAGCGGGAGCTGTTGGGCCTACAAGCGAGCCGGTGACGATAAAAGGACATAATGCGGGTACTCCAAGTCAACTTAAATAGGTGTAGAGCCGCGCACGACCTGCTGGAACACACGGTCAGAGCAAGAAACATCGACATTATTATTGCGAGTGAGCCAAACGCAAGCTATTTAAGCTCGTGGCTGAGTGACCCGGATGGTGACGCGGCCATTAAAGTGCGCGGCGATTGTAGGAAAGCAATCAAAGGATGGGGTTCGGCTGCTAAAGGGGTGGTATGGGCACAATTCGGCGAAATACGGGTGTTCTCTTGCTACGTATCACCAAATATAGCGCGGGCAGAGTATAGCGAATGGATTGACAACCTGGGGGAAGCACCTGGGGGAAGCACCTCGTCGTAGGTAACGTGATAGTGGCGGGCGATCTGAACGCTAAGGCAGTGCAGTGGGGTTCAGCGAGAACAGACGCTAGGGGGGAAATGTTATTGGAAGTGATGGCATCACTCGGTTACCGTGTGTGCAACTTGGGGCAGGAACCGACATTCGTCAGAGGCAACGCGGAGTCGGTAATCGACATCACCTTCGCGACGGGGAGAGTGGCCGAGAAAATCGCGAACTGGGGGGTCCTTGAATTAGAAACTCTGTCGGACCATAAGTATATAGAGTTCGAGGTGGTGCGGGATAGAGAGGTGGTACCAGAGGCTACCGGAACTAGGTGGGCGGTGGGCAAGATGAATCGGGAAAGGCTTTCCCAATGGGCCTCGATCCAGAACGCCCTTCCAGCCTCCGGCGGAGCGGGCGAATTGGCCGAAGAACTCAACGTGATGCTACAAGCAGCCTGCAGAGCATCTATTCCGAGGAAAGGAAAATGGAGGGAGAGGGAGGTGTACTGGTGGTGCACTGAGGTGGCAAGTGCAAGGACAGAAACGATCAGAGCCAGGAGAAGCCTAACTAGGTTGCGCGCTAGGAACCCAACGGAAAGGGAAAGGATCGAACAAGCGGAACAGCTGCTAAAGGACTGCAGGCGATTTTTCAGGACGGCCATTATACGCAGCAAGGAACGATGCTGGAAAAATCTCTGCGACGAGGTGGACAACGACATCTGGGGATTACCCTACCGATTGGTCAGCAAAAAGTTGGGGGCGAAGCCAGTAGGTCCGGAAGCCAGTGTACCGGGGGGCATTCCCACGGTGGTCAACGCACTCTTCCAGACGACGCAGAGGGGCACACGGGGCGAGCACGAGGCAGTCCCAACTCGCCTAGAGGAAGTACCTCTCATCACGACGGAGGAGCTCCAAGCAGCAACAAAGAGATTGCCCAATAAGAAAGCTCCGGGCCCGGATGAAATCCCAAACGAGCTGGTGAAGGCCGTGACCGAAGAGCGCCAGGAGTGTTTTCTGGCTGTGTACAACCAGTGCCTGCAGGAGGGAACATTCCCGGAGCGCTGGAAGATAGCGAGGTTGGTGCTACTGCCCAAGAAGGGCAAGCCACCGCACGACCCGTCGGCGTATAGGCCAGTCTGCCTGTTGGACGGGGTGGCCAAGCTGTTCGAGCGCATCCTAGTCAATCGACTGGACGAAGAGCTAGAAATGGGCAAGAGCCTTTCGGATAGGCAGTACGGTATCAGGAAGGGACGGTCGACGGTAGACTGCATTTTGGCAGTTCAGGCAGTGCAAGCCGAAGCAAACTCTGGGCCATTGCGTAAGAGAAAACATTGCGTGCTAATAACGCTGGATGTCCGAAACGCATTCAATTCCCTTCCGTGGGAAAAGATTAAAACAGCTCTGGAGGAGAGACGTATCCCAGGATACCTGAGAAAGGTAATTTCGAGCTACCTCAACAATAGATGGCTGCTGTACGAGGACGAAGGGAACACTCGACGCATAGGACTATCCGGGGGTGTGCCGCAAGGGTCAGTAGTGGGGCCACTGCTGTGGAATGTGGTGTACGACGAGGTCCTGGCACTCCACCTGCCAGATGGGGTACGCCTGTTCGGCTTCGCAGACGATTTGGCGTTAGTGATCTCTAACAGAGACCTTACAAGAGTGAAAGCCAACGCATCCGCCGCAACGGAATTGATAAGGCAATGCCTGGGGGAGATCGGGTTGGAGCTAGCCCCGCAGAAAACCGAAGCCGCATGGCTGTCTACAAGGAGGGCACAAAGGGACCGGAATGACACCTTACAGTTACTGGGAGTAGAAGTGCCGGTGGGGAAGGCGGTGAAGTACCTGGGGGTAATCCTGGAGGCAAATGGCAACAGAAGCAGGCAGGTTCTAGAGGCAGCTGGATCGGCGGCCAAAACAGAAAGAGCGATGGCAAGGCTAATGCCAAATATTGGAGGCCCATCGGAGGGAAGCAGGCGAATACTGGCCTGCGTAGCGCGGTCAAAACTAATGTACGGCGCTCCAGCATGGAGCGGCTGCCTGAGGACCGCCAGAAACAGGTGGCGGCTTAGGGGGGCACAACGCACTGGAGCCCTTCGCATTACAAGGGCGTACCGCACGGTCTCTACGACGGCAGTGGAAGTCTTGGCGTCCCTGGTCCCCGCGGACCTCCTGCTAGAGGAGAGGGCAAATGCCTACGAAAGGGTGAAGGCGGGCGCGGAACCAGAAAACTGCAAAATGGAAGCTCGCGCGCAAACAATGCGAAAGTGGCAGGAAAGATGGGAGGCAGACGGCGACGGAAAAGGCAGGTGGACCAAAAAGCTTATCCGAGACACTGAAGGCTGGGTGGGCAGAGGCCACGGATCCACGACACACTGGACCACGCAGATGTTAACTGGACATGGGTGCTTCCAGGAGTATCTGGCCCGTATCGGGAAAGCCGAGAGCGAGCGTTGCGCGTACTGCGACGAGGCGGTGGACGGCGCCGAGCACACGCTGTTAGAGTGCCCCCAGTGGGAGGTAGAAAGAGGCACGATGTTCTCGATAATGGGAGGGGAAGTAACCGCGGACACGGTAATTCCACGCATATTGGAGTCCCAGGAGAAATGGGAGTCGCTGGCGGTATTCGCAGAAGTGGTGCTGCGGAAGAAAGATAACGACGCAAGGAGAGCGGACGCAAAAATGGTAAATTAGCAAACCGAGGAGAAAGTGCAAGCGCCAGAGCGTAGGAAACAGGTTAGCCGGGAGATGAATGCTGCAAAGCGATCCCACCGGTAACCCAGAGGAAAGAGAGGTGGTTTAGTGGGTAGGGCCCCTTAGAAAGGGGAGGAGTCCCACATACCCCCTGCTGAAGGGAAAGTGCGTAACGCATTCCACCTCTCTATAATAAAAAAAAAAGGGTATGTTAGGATGGGTTAGGATAGGTTATGATAGGTCGGGCAGCTTGGTGGTGTAGTGGTTAGAGTGTTGTACTGCCACGCCACGGACCGGGGTTCAAATACCGGCCTAACAACTTGTCTGCATTTATATAGGTTAGGATAAAAATGCCAAACACTCCGTCTTCTCGGATATGACGTTAAATGCATGTAGGACCCGTGTACTGCCTGGATGTTGCGTGCACGTTAACGATCCTTACCGGTGGGTTGGAACTCCCACCGAGTTCGGCAAAATTCCCGGATAGCTGTAGACCTAATCTCCGTCATCAAGATTGGCCTTAGCAGCGGAAATAGGATAAAAAAAGGTTATGATAGGTCAGTATAGTTTAGGATAGGTTAGGATAGGTTAGGATCGGACAGCATTCTCATTCGATTTTTATTAAGTTTGAGTAACGATTACTTGGTTATAAAACCTAGTATTAAATTAGTGGACAATTTCCAGAATTGAGTAATATTTGAAATTTTATCATTATATATGATCTTTCTTCGAAAATTTATTTTATAAAAATATTGGCGATGAACAGGCTTGGTGATGAAACGGCCGGCGATGAACTGGCCCGGCGATGAATCGGTGGCGATGAAACGTCCTAGACCGTGGAAATGGATAATTGTAGGAAATGCGGATGAAAGACTAATGAAATTCAATGCAAGATTTGCCAATATTTCTTTCATAGAAGCTGCATGTTTAACGCTCCTTCCGTCAGTTCAGATTATATTTGTTCTCTGTGCAGTTAATTAATTACAGAATAGGATGACCGACAGGAACCGGGTACGTTTGAGATGATCAATGCTCACTTGTTTTTTGTTTTAATGAAAAATCAATTTTAATATCAAAAATCTTGGTAATTACATGCCATGAGAAAACAAAACATATGACGGCTAGTGGTATCCACTTTCTTCAATGCAGTGTTAAAACCTTTGCTGAAAATGACGTTTGTATTCCACCAATACGTTCTAACATCCGACGATCGATTATTACGACTTCCTCCTTGTATAAAAAGAGTTAAGGAATCGCCACAATTGCCACATCAGCAGAGACTAGTCAACAATGGTGGTAGATATGGGGACACCTTGGACGACCTTGAATGACCCCAAGTCATTCGAGGTCATCCAAAATGCCTGCCATGAGGGGAGGGGAGAGAGGGTATGCATGGCGCATAAATATCGTCTAATGTAATAAAATTAAAAAATTATAAGCAGCCATTTTAAAATTTTAAGTTGGCTATTATTTGGGAGTTAAGTTATTATTGAAAAATATCAATATTCATGCCATTTTTTAGTATCTAAACGGCCATTGACTTTGGTTGTTCGTCCAATAAAATCGGTCAATAAATACAAGAGTTATGGCGTCGGCCGTTTTATTTATCAGAAATCCGATATGTTTATATAAAAAAAAAAAAAACAACAAAATATGCCAATTTTGAACTCATTGAAAGTGAAAAGTGATTGAACTTTATCTTATTAAATACAGAGTTCATGTGATGAACATATTTATTTTGACTAATAAAAAGTAGTCAAAATAAATATCTCCAAAAAATCAATTTTAATTATACATTTTTTCATAAAGAGAAAGAAAATCCACTAAATTTTGCTAACGTTTATTAAAATCTAAAAAACTCAGCATGAAAATCACTGAATTTACATAGAAATAATAGACCTTAATCTGTTTTTGATAGATAATTAAAATATCTCGACAAGGTTTTTAAGAAAATGACGAATAGTTGAAATAAACAGAAAATTAGAATAACATGTATAAAATGAACCAATGATTCAACATAATATTCACTGAAATTGCCCATAATTTATGAAACGTCAATATTCTCCATTAATTCATTATTTCTAAAATTTAAATGAAGAAATTATGTTTAATTATATTAAATATAATTTCTTGCTAAAACGTGCAAAAAGTCTAATCTTTTAGCTAAAACTAAAAACAATAAATTTTATTGTTTTTAGTTTTAGCTAAAAGATAGACTAAACAAAAAGTATCTTTTTTAATTTTTTAGATAATTTAGCGCCTCTAAAATTAATAACAATAATTATAATTGACAATTTTATGACAAAAAAGAATAAATATCATGAAATAATGTTTATGTTTATTTAAATAATTAAACCACCCTTCTCCGAAATTTTCAAAATGTTCAATTTGTGTGTGTATAATAACAAAAACGATATTTTTACTTCCACTTCCAGATTTTCAAGGACCTTTGAGATATCTAGGAAAATTGAAAATCGGCTGTTTATAATATGGATAATTATTAATTAAATAATGACAAAATGTAAACTCTTTTCACCACCGATAATTTTTTGTCAAGTTTTTATATATATTTTTAATAGATATTGAGTTATTATTAAAATGGTCGCCATTTATAATTATAAAAAACTTTTTTATTATTTTTCTAAAACTCAGTCAAATTTAATATGTTGCTAATTTATTTGAATGTTGTTTTATTGATCATAATATATGCGGGAAATAAATATTTACTTAAATTTTAGAAATCTGTAAATTTGATCAAAATACGAAGTTTGAATTATTTTTACTTTATAAAGAAACAGATGAAATCTTTATATTCGCATGGTATTTTTTTTATACATATATATATAAATTGTGTAAATATAGTTTGTAACGTTATTTTTACGAATAAAAGTGTATAAAACGTCGCTCCGCATTTTCGGCAACAAAACCCCGCAACAACTGGCTTCCTAACGTGTGGCCGAATGCGCGAATGCATACTAGAAGCAAAGCAAACATGACGACATTCCAAATCATCGCCGAGCTGCTCCAGGAACTGATCCAAGGCGTCAATGGAGGTGCAACCAAGCGGAACTTTACCCAGTGCACAGCCAGATTCAGCAGCGAACGGAACCACAACGCGGTAATGGAATTCATCAACCAAACAATAATTTATAAAAACGTCGAGGGAATCACCGACGCTGACGCCCTCACAGCTCCTCCACTTCTCCTTAAAGCGGATGCCCATAAATGGTGGAATGGAGTCAAGGACCAAGCGACGACGTGGGATCAAGCCACAATGATGCTACGTAAAGCCTTCGCTCCAAATAAACCGGATCACGCAATATACCGGGAAATATTTGGTACGGAGCAGACGGCCGAGCAAACGACAGACACATTCATCTGCGACAAACGCGACCTGTTTGCCCAACTAAACGACAAACACACCACGGCAGTGCAGCTAAACATGCTATATAGCTTACTAAAAAAGTCGCTGAGGGACCGAATCCCAAGAAAGGATATCAGCGATTACGATGAGCTCCTCATAAAAGCTAGACTAGTGTAGGACAGCGTCCGAGAAGCAGAAATACCAGAACCCATTCCCCAAAAGGAGAGAGTGAGATGCGATTTCTGTCGGAACTTCGGCCATACAGCAGCCGAATGCAAGAAGCCGGCCAAAACAGAAGTACACGCGCCTAAACCAGAAATACATCAATACGAGCAACCACAAAACGAGCAACGAAGAGAGCCAATTAAGTGCTACGGTTGTGGAAAACCTGGTGTAATTCGGAGCAGATGCCCAAACTGCAACGCAAAACCCAACACAAGCTTCTGCGCTATCGAAGCAGCTACCCAGAAACACCGGCCTGCTGTCCGGATGTACACGGGAGGAAGCTCAGGAACGGCTTTTCTAGACACGGGAGCCCGCGCCAGTATAGCCAGCCCCAGTCTATACGACGCCCTCAGAGAACTGCAATATCCCGAAACAAGAGAGGTTATGAAAATTACGCTGGCAGACGGAATCACCAGGATCCAGGAGGTGACAAAAATTAAATCTCACATCTTCCTTAAAGGAAGGGAAGTTAAAACAACGCTGATCGTCCTCCCGGACACTCCCAAAGCTCAGACCCTCCTGGGAGTCGACTTCATCGAGGGAGCTGGGCTAGTAATCAACTCCCGAACCAGAAGGTGGCACTTCGACGGAGCTCCCAACCAGACGTACAGGTTCGAATATAGAGACAGCTTAGATACTGAAGAAAGAGTAGGGACGAAAGACCATGGAATACAGTCAATGTTCAACACCAGCACATAAAACCCGTGTCACCGATCGCGGATCTGGGCCAAGCGATGAAGGCAGAATCGTTATTCGACCCATGCGAGGCTTATGGACCAGAATACGCGTCCCAGCCCAGAAAGGAGCTATTTTGGCAAACCTGGGGTCAAGGATCCAGATTCCGGTGGGAAGACGCCGCATGCCAAATCGATATGGCATGGGAATCGATGGATTCCAGCAGTGTGCTCCCGCACATAGAATTGGCAACAATCGACGCCGAAGCCGTCGCACTGAGGCAGGACGAGGGACCTCAACTTTTAATCAGCCAGCGCGGACAGGTCGATGCCGTTCTCGCAACATACGCGGAGGTGTTCCAGGAAGTAGGACCTCCCATAACGCTGTTCGAGCACCACATCACCACTATAGACAGCCCGCCAATTTCCTCTCCTTCATACCGCCTGACGCCAGGCCGTACCGAAGCACTGCGCCAGGAGATAGACCTCCTGCTAGCAAACGGCACCATTGAAGAATGCGAGAGCGCTTGGTCGGCTCCTGTGGTGCTGGTGCCCAAACGGGACGGGACATTGCGGATGTGCGTTGACTACAGGAGATTAAACGCCATCACCAAAGCAGACGTATACCCGATTCTCCGCTAAGTCGACCACTCACAGCCTTTCACTCTAATGACAGACGCCAGCGCCTACACTATAGGCGCCGTGCTGTGCCAGGGTGGATCTGGAGAGCAGAAACCAATCGAATTTTCCAGCCGCCTACTCTCCGGTGCGGAGAGGAACTACTCCACCACAGAACGAGAGGCCCTCGCCATTGTGTGGGCCATCCGAAAGTACCGAGGATACATAGAGGAAACCTCGATAATCGTCATTACAGACCACCAACCACTAAGATGGCTAATGACGCTGAAATCTCCATCGGGACGCCTAGCCCGTTGGGCACTACTGCTGCAGCCATATAACCTGCAGATCGAGTACACTCCCGGGAAAGCTAACGTCATGACGCGTCATCGCGGATGCACTCTTCCGCCTACCTAGGGATGCCCAAGACATCGCGCTGATCGCGATCGATGTACCCACAAAGACACCCCACGAAAGCAGAGAATCGCAAAAGGCCGACCCCGAGCTTCGGAAGATTATCGATGCATTCGAGGGAAGCCGCCTTGAGGAAATCTCCCGATGGACTGCCAGAGGATATTTGTTATCGCAAGGATGCCTCTACCGATATAGCCTGAGCGACGACGATGAAGAGCCTCTTCTAGTAATCCCTGATAACGAGCGTGCTGCCGTCCTGAAAAGTTACCATGATGACCCTACTGCAGGCCAGTACGGAGCCGAGCAAACCCTGCATAAAATCACCAGAAGGTTTACCTGGCCGGGTATACGCCGCGATGTAATAGCCTACGTCAAACGTTGCCCAGAATGCCTGAAATATAAAGCTTCGAACGTGAAACCCGCCGGCCTCGTACAAACAACGGTTCGAGGTTCTCGCCATGGATCTATTTGGACCTCTTCCCCCTGGCCCGAATGACGAACGATGGGTATTCATCATCGAGGACACCGCAACTCGTTGGGTCGAGCTATTTGCCATGCAGCACGCCACCGCACAGAATTGCGCTTGGACTCTAATCCACGAGGTATGTTTCCGTTTTGGATTACCGCGTCGCATCATTAGCGACAACGGGACTCAATTTACCAGCTCCGTGATGCAGCAAATCACTCACAGTCTAGGAATAAAGCAGAGCCTTACTCCTGTGTACCATCCGGCAGCTAACCAGGTAGAACGATGAAACCGCGAACTTAAGTTCCAATTGGCTTCGCAGCTCAAGGAGAACTACGACCACTGGCCCGAGAAACTGCCAGCCATCAAGTTTGCTATCAATACGGCCATCTGCCAAGGGACCGGGTACTCTCCGGCCTACCTAACGTTTGACAAGAATCTCAGGACTCCGTACGAGGTTGGCACCGATCTAAGGACGATCATCATCCGAGATTACCCCACAACTAATAAGACTCGCAGACTGTCTCTCAACCGCACGAGAAACCCACGAGAAGGAGCAGGACCGACGGAAGGCTTACGCGGACGAAAAACGACGACCTGGGCCAAGTTACAGCCCCGGCGACCAGGTACTCGTGACAATCCACCCTCCAAGCTCTGCCCAAAGGAAGACGTCGAGCAAGCTGGCCCCTAAACGCGAGGGACCGTATATCGTGCTAGGACAGAAGGGACCCACATCATACGAGATCGCCGACCCAACCGCTCCTACCGAGGTCTTGGGAGTGTATCATTCATCAGCTCTTCGGCCCTGTGTACCTACCGACGCTCCACCACCAGCGCCAATCGCACCAATCCGAAGAAGAGGGCGACCACGGAAACATCCGGTAGCTTCTAACCACGGATAGAAATCACCAGGCGTACCTCCAGCCGAATTCTAGGGGAGGACTGTAGCAGCCACCGCTTAGTACCAGAGCGCTCCGCTAATATGACTTGTAATTTTCCACTAAGATATATTTTTGTATTTCACCAAAATATTTGAAAGTGAAAAGGTCTTTTGCGTACGTGCAGGAACGCTATTAATGCACGACATCACTTTCAAATATTTGGTTAATTGATAATTATTTGTATATAAACTGAATGCATATCCAAATAAAGGGGACATTTGTTTAGAAGTCTATGAATGAACATCATTTCAATCTTCACAATCCTTTGAGTCGGTAACATAACATAATGTTTAAGAAAATCATGCCGTTCATACGAGAATTAAGATTTAAGCAGTTTAGGTTGTGTCTGGATGTGGATGTTGCCACCATTTCATCATATATTTGTGAAAATACTGTTCTAGAAGTAATTCTTACAATTAACAGAGAAGAAATTTAAAATTATCGTTTGTAATTTCTAATTCCTCCTTTTTACCATTAACAATTCTGCTCTGCTATACTCAAATAATAGAGTATAAATTTGGAAAGTGTCGGCGCAAAAATCGTGCGCAGAACCATTAATGTTTAAGGATATTTAAGGCAAGTAGAAAATAGCAAACTCTTAAACACCAATTTTTAAAACCTTAAACGGTGTATGAACGCGTTCGTAAGAATGCATTTGTGTTACTCGGTTTAAATGCTAACCCTTACACGGTTAAACGTTAAACGTCTTATAACCATTATTTACTCAATTTTCATTCGTTATATTTGTTTTAGTATCAATATTAAACCAATATGATGAAGTGTAATTCATTGTTCTTTAACCCTCCGTCGGGCGCACCTGATCTGACAGGCACAGGCCAAGAACTTTTATTACTCACTCGCCACCGGCGCGGCGTCGGTCACCGCCCCTTCCAGTACCTTACGGTCTCGATGAGGCGGTTGATCCCCCCTTACTCAGTTTCTCATGTGACACCGTGGTGAGTAGTATCATCGTTCGTGTTCTGTTAGGCTCATTGCGCCTGATTTCGTCATATATTTTAAGGTACGAATTTTGTTGTTTATTCCATCTCAATTGTTTACTTAGTTAATTTCATGATATAAAACTATTATGTTTGTGGATATTTTATAGAAAAAAGTAAAAAATATAGAGGTGGCCTCTAGAGCACATTGTCATAATTTCCATTTTTTTTTTCCTTTTTTGTTCAGGTTCTCTGCTCCAATGGCCAAAAAAGTTTATTATTTCTCAAACCCGAGTCATGTCGATGAATTAAGGCAGTTGTTGGAGGATGAAGATGAAGGAGGCCACTCACAGACTGAAGATTTAGGGGAAGAGAGTGACATTGATTCTGAAGATGAAGTTGAAAAATGTGTTCTCAATTCAGAAACTGAGCAATCTGGCGAGGAGACAGATGAAGAAACAGAGGAAAACGTGTATATAGGGAAAGATGGAAAGACCAAGTGGGCCAGTAAGACACCCAAAAAAAGTCGACGTCGGGGGTCCCACAACGTTTGCATTCACCTTCCAGGAGTCAAAGGAAATGCAAAGAATGCTAAAACTGCATTTGAATGTTGGAATAATTTATTCACTGGCGATATTCTAGAACTGATTGTCAAATACACAAACCTGTACATTGACTCCATAAAAGATCAATTTTCTAGAGAAAGAGGCATTAGACCCACTGATGTAATTGAAATAAAGGCTTTCATCGGTCTACTGTATCTAGCAGGAGCATATAGAGCGAATCGCCAGAGTCTGGAAGAACTTTGGGGGAGAGAAGGCGATGGCATCGAAAAATTCAGGCTCGTTATGAATCTCAAACGGTTCAAGACACTTATTCGTTGCCTTCGTTTTGACGACCGAACAACCCGAACCGAAAGAAAAAATATGACCGCCTGGCCCCAGTTCGAGAAGTTTTCGACGGAGATTTGTATTTCGGCAATATATACCCTCAAAACCAAGCAAATATGGCATAAAACTGTTTGCCCTTGTTGACGCGCGGATGGTTTACACAGTCAATTTAGAAATGTATGCTGGACAACAGCCTCCAGGACCTTTCTGTCTCAGCAACAAACCAAGTGACGTGGTGAGGAGAATGGCTGAGCCCGTATTTGAATCTGGCCGGAACATAACGGCGGATAATTGGTTTAGCGACCTTAATTTAATCGATGATTTGAAAACAAAGAAACTTTCATACGTTGGAACTGTCAGAAAAAATAAAAGACAGTTGCCAACAGCCTTTGTAAACGTTAAAGGGAGAAAGGCAAATACCAGTATGTTTGGCTTCAGCGATGATAAAGTTTTGGTTTCGTACATCCCGCGCGAAAGAAAAAATGTTATTCTTGTATCAACCCTGCATGACGATGACAAAATTGATCCTCAATTTGGCGAAAAAATGAAGCCAGAGATTATCACATTCTACAATTCAACCAAGAGTGGTGTTGACACTGTAGATCAAATGTGTGCTACTTACAGTGTAAGCCGAAACACCAAGCGGTGGCCAATAGTGATATTCTTTACAATGTTGAATATTGGTGGGATAAATTCAAACGTCATTTATCTCGAGAATAAACTTGAATCGAAACGAAGACGATTATTTCTGAAACAGTTGTCACACGAACTAGTGATTGATCAAATACACAGAAGAAACATAGAATACCCCTTGGCCTACAAGTTCGGATGAAGAGATTCCTCCCTAAAGTTGATCGAGAACAATCACCGCCTCCCCAGCCTTCCAAAGGACGTAGATGTGTCACTTGTACTGAGGAGACAGGAGTGAGAAGACTGTCTCAATATCAATGTCGAAAATGTCACAAAGCCATTTGTATGAGCCATCAAATGTTGGTCTGCCAGCCTTGTTTTTCTTTATGCCAATGCATAAATTCGAATGAAAATGAGATGTCTGATTCTGATTGAATCTTACCTTAAAATACAATATGTGTTTTTTTAGGTAGTTTTAATGTTTGAAAATTATTATTTTATGCCCTTTTCAAAATTAATTACTTTTGTTTTCTTTTATTATTTTAAATACAGTATTACTTATTTTGTAGTTATTAACAGGGATCGGATAATCCCTAATCTGGAATATTTGGATTAACCCGGGATTGAAAATATTCCTTAATCCCACTTTCCGGATTAAGGATTAATCCTTAATCCCACTTTGCATGGATTAAGGATTAATGATTAATCCTTAATCCCGTTTGACGGATTAATGGGATTAATATAAAAAATTCTTAAAACACGGAAAAATGTAAATAATATGTAATTAAATCGTTTAAAATTATAGTCGGTAAGAAAGGCGTCGTTCATTTACGAAAATCCAGGTGGCGCTGTTTTGTTGACAATGCCACTGTTTTCATGTGAGAGTCATGTTTGACGTTGGCGCGCTTCGACTTCTCTTCGTGTCGGTAACACTGAAATAAAGTAATATTGGAACGTGCTCTAGCGACGAAAGTGCGAGCTGAAAACCGCGTCTCACGGGTGATGGCATCTTTGTCGCACGACAAAGACACATGAAACTTGGGCAGTGCTCGTTCCAGTATTACTATATTTCAGTGGTCGGTAAGGTAGGGACATTCATTTGAAATCGTCCAGATGGCACTTTTTTGTTGACATTGATTCTGATTTCCTAAGCGAGTCGGGTTTGTTTTGGTCTAAACATCGTTTCACCGTGTCTGTTAGGCGACGTTTATTCGGGCAGAATCTGCGTGGCATTCTTTGGACATTGTCACTTTGATAATCATGCACGAGTGGGGTTAGTGTTTTGTGCACGCCGTCTTTTCGCGGAGTTTTCAACAGCGACGAGTGTTTACTGGATGGCAGGTTTTTCGTGCTGTGGCCACGAACTTGTTGACAGTGTTTTGGACAGTTGTTAAAAGGCGAGTAATTAGTCAGTAAATTGTCTAGTCTGTGAATTGCAACCTGTATTTCATCCCACACAGGAATCAAAGCTAATTTAGTATAATTTGTTCTTCACATTACCGAGCCTAGAATTAAATATGTCTAATTACAAGTGTAAATATAACCAAATGAGTGCAATTTGTATATCAATATGTACTTTGTATAAACTTAGAATTAATGGCTGTGAATGAAATGTTTATTTTCCCAAAGTATAATTCTATTTAATTGTTAAAAATTGTAAATCGAAATGGCAGTTGAATCAAAGTAGAAATATAATTTGCAAATCAAGATGGCAATAAATTCAATTTATAATTTAATTTAACCGCTAATTTTATATTTAATTTCCTATTAAATACATTATATTTCCGATTTCATACATTTCACTTATTAGTGTTCAAACTAATATATTGTAACTTATTGATTCTCAGCTACTGTGTCAGTTAGGGTGGTCCAAAAAAAAAAAAAGTTCTTCGATTTAGCTCTTCATCGAGGATCGTGTTAAGCAACTCTTGGGCTACTCAATGCTTTTTTTTTTTCATCGAAATCGGACAATATTTAGAGGCGGCGAAAATGGAAAATGCGTTATAAAATAGAACCGTTTTTCCGTAATCACATTTACGTGAATAAAATCACGATGAACCCTTGCTTTTTATGAAATACATATCCCCTGTAATCCGAGATGATATAATTGAACATACTTATCACTGAAACCTCATTATCTATCATTTCAGTGAGAAGAAATGGTGATTTTGAGTAAAAAAATCATCGAAAACTGCTTTATTTTCACTTTTGGCTCCATTGTGAGATGACTGCTACGAATTTTGAGGCACTTGTGTATATCTGAACAATTCCTCAGACATTGGAGAGTACGACATTGATATGCAAATTTTCGCAATTTGCAAAATTTGGCAAAATTGTATGTTTTCCAAAAAAATAAAAAATAAATTTTGTCGCACATTCAGGAATTGTGATTTTGAGGACTTTGATCATTGTATTGATACGTTTTCAATTCCTGTATATTTTATGAAACCTTATTTTACATTTATTACGATGAAACTCGTTAAATCGTTGAGGTAGTCGATAAACGCAAACATAATACTTTTTGTGCACTGTTTTAAGCTCATAAATAATTAAATTTCATAGGAAGTAATATTTTGAACGTATAGTTTTTTACTTGGGAGCCGAAAATGTGTTTTAGTATTTATGTTTGGCTTGTTAATAAAAACGCAAAATGCTGTCGGGTAAAGAACGTTCTACCTCGACGGTGTTTAGTTATTGTTAACTTGTCGAAAGCATAAGATGGCGAGCGGGAGTACACAGGACCTGCATTTAATTGGTCCTGCGATTGATAAATTTACAGATTTTCGATTACCATCTAATCAACAAGTTCTTAGTTTATTCTGCCACCATCATTTATCACTAAAAAAAAACACTTCTCGATTCCGCTAAAGCAGTTAATGCAGAAGTTCTAGCATTGTACGCGAATGAACGTATTCCCGTCATAGTTTCCTCAAATGCTGCCAGAAAAGTAATTGTTCTGTACAACAATTGGAAGAACCTGAAAAAAAGCAAAACTAAAAAGAACCCGAAAACCGTGGAAAATGTCAACGCTGAATAAGATGTTTGACATTACACCTAAAAATGTGTTGAACATGATACAAGATCCCGCTGTAAAACGATTTCTTGTTCACCGACGTACAATGTCAACTTGCGACCACGTAAAAGTAATTCACCCGATCATGGTAAGTACTATCAATAAACTGTAATCAAATAAATCTAACAAATGAAGTATTTTACTTATTATTCATTTATTAAGGCATTAATTGTCATTTGCACTTGTACCCGGTACCACTTAGTATTTTCAGTGTATTTATATGACATTTCAACAGCGAAATATTGATAAATTGTTATTATACGTTCCAGAATTCCAAACTGAAGCAGATGGATTAGGCAGGCAAGAAGGCGAAGATAAAACGGAAACGAGTGAATCTAAAATGTTGACGGAAGAGGGATCTGCATCAAGTTCCACAACACCAGCAGATTCTGAATCTGATGCTGAAATCAACACCCTTTTAGATGCATTTTCGCAGAGTACCATTTCGTCTGAAAGTAGTGGCGACGAATTCATTGATGAATTGGCGAGGACTAAAATAAAAAGAAAGGAAATTGTAACGAAGGATGTCGCCATGGCCCTGGACAGGACAGGTATCTCTGATAGGAGTGCCATGTTCATTCTGGCCTCCGTTGCAAAAAATACGGAATCTAATTTGCGGAACATTTCTTTTAGTCGTCAAACAATCCGGCGAAGACGAATGTCAGTGAGAACAGCGGAAGTTAAAGAAATCAAGGAAAATTTTCCATCCGAGAAGGTGTTGACTCTCCATTGGGACGGTAAATTGCTGCCGGATCTGATGGGCGATGACGTCGTCGATCGACTTCCAATAATTGCATCTGGCTAAGATCTCGAACAGCTTCTTTCGGTCCCGAAATTAGAATCCGGTACCGGACTGGCCCAAGCAAATGCATTATTTGAGACGCTCACGGAATGGAATATAGAATCGTCCATCCAGGCTCTGTCGTTTGACACAACCGCAGTCAATACAGGTATTATTTGATTTAATTTGTTGAAAGTATTATTTTGCAATTTACTTATTTTATGTAACAATTCTATTCAACCAATAAATTGTTAACTCTAAACGGTTTGTGATAGAGAATGAGTTTGTTAATTATTATTATATTATTGCTAATTATAAATATTAATATCCTAATTGCAGTGCTTTCTTGTTTTGTTTAAGGTGTCCGCAATGGAACATGCCTTCTGCTGGAACAGAAATTGGACCGAGATTTACTCTACTTGCCCTGCAGACACCACATTTATGAGTTGGTGTTGAGGAATGTATTTGAAAAGCGGTTAAATCTGCCTACTTCGGGGCCAGATGTACTGCTTTTTAAGAGATTCCAGAAAAATTGGTCACAGCTGGATTGTACAGGTTTTGAGCACGAAGTCATGGACAAAACTGTTGCCGATGCTGTTTCATCAACCAAAATGGAATTACTACATTTCGCTCGTGAGCAACTGCAGGTAAATGCTCATTGAAAATTACCCGTAAACAATAATTTCTCTTAAATAAATGCATGTTTTCTAAATTTATCTAATAAAATAATTCGTATTGTGTTCAGGAATTCCAACCGAGGGACGACTACAAAGAGCTACTCGAACTCGCCATTATCTTTTTGGGAGAAATTCCTCGAGAAAATTGGCAGTGCCGAAAACCTGGGCCTATTCACCACGCGAGGTGGATGTCAAAAGCCATCTACGTCCTGAAAATGTTCCTGTTTAGAAAGCAGTTGCAACTAAAAGCGCGTGAAATAGACGGCATCAGGGACATCAGCCTTTTCATCGTGCAGGTTTATTTGAAAGCATGGTTTACAGCTAGCTCCGCTATTTCCAGCCCGAATAGTGACTTAAAGTTCTTGCAATCCTTGATAGAATATAAATCTATTAATAAAGTGATAGCATCGGCTGCACTAGATAAATTCAGCAGGCATCTATGGTACCTTTCTGACGAACTTGTCGGCTTAACTGTATTCGATCAAAGTATTCCGGTAGATGTGAAAAAAACTATCGGTGCGTCGTTGCAGTCAGACACTCAGAACGAACCACAAAAGCGTTTACTGATAAATCTAAGGTCTGATGGGGAAGTGCAATTGTGGAAAAATCGGTCCATAAGCGAATTGGTTTCCCGAAACACAAACAGATTATTCGAACGGTTCCATTTAAGTACGGAATTTTTTGACATCGACCCCGCATTCTGGGAAGGAGAGGCTTCATACGAAGAAGCTAAAAAACTTCTATCATCTCTACGAGTGGTAAACGACTGTGCCGAAAGAGGGGTGGCGTTGATTACGAAGTTCAATTCTATTGTGACAAAAAACGAAGAACAAAAACAATATCTGTAACAAGTTGTTAAAAAACATCAGCTGAGATACCCGAAAGCAACGAAGTCTAGTCTGTAAGTACACCATGCACCACAGTGTAAAAAATGAATTGTTTGCGTTTATTTTGCGACTACTTCAACGATTTAATGAGTTTTATCGTAATAAATGTAAAATAAGGTTTCATAAAATATACAGGAATTGAAAACGTATCAATACAATGATTAAAGTCCTCAAAATCACAATTCCTGAATGTGCGACAAAATTTATTTTTTATATTTTTGGAAAACATACCATTTTGCCAAATTTTGCAAATTGCGAAATTTTGCATATCAATGTCGTACTCTCCAATGTCTGAGGAATTGTTCAGATATACACAAGTGCCTCAAAATTCGTAGCAGTCATCTCATAATGGAGCTAAAAGTGAAAATACAGCAGTTTTCGATGATTTTTTTACTCAAAATCACCATTTCTTCTCACTGAAATTATAGATAATGAGGTTTCAGTGATAAGTATGTTCAATTATATCATCTCGGATTACAGGGGATATGTATTTCATAAAAAGCAAGGGTTCATCGTGATTTTATTCACGTAAATGTGATTACGAAAAAACGGTTCTATTTTATAACGCATTTTCCATTTTCGCCGCCTCTAAATATTGTCCGATTTCGATGAAAAAAAAGCATTGAGTAGCCCAAGAGTTGCTTAACACGATCCTCGATGAAGAGCTAAATCGAAGAAAAATTTTTTTTTTGGACCACCCTAGTGTCAGTCCATATTATCTTTTATAATTATTTTATAAAAGAACTGAATTTTCAAAAACATTTTCAGTGATCACCATGCAGGAAGAGATTGAGGAAGTTGCGAGCGTGTTCGAGAAGAGCTTTACCCTCGAGGATTCCAGTGAGGGTGGCGAAGAAGATTTCGACATGCACATTAAGAAAAAGCGAAAAAGTACTGAGGTAGATGGAGTTGGTGGCCAAAACAAGCCCAAAAATACCATTCATTTGCCGAAAGCTTCGGCGGCTGATCCACCGAGTACTCCGACGGCTCCAACCACACATGAATCACCGAGTACTCCGAAGGCTCCAAATCCAGATAACCAGACACAGAGTACTTCGAAGGCTCTAATAAATCCAGATAACCAGACACCGCCTGATTCGAAGGCTTCAAATCCAGATAACCAGACGCCGAGTATTTCGAAGGCTCCAAATCCAGATAACCAAACACAGAGTACTTCGAAGGCTCCAAATCCAGATAACCAGACACCGACTGATTTGACGGCTTCAACCACAGCTGAACAACCGCTTCAACCACGCGACGAATTTCTCGCAAAGTGCAAGGATAAGCCTTTCTTGGACGGAACTTTTTTTAAAGTTGATGTAGAGGACTCTGAGCCCGACAAAAACATCGTCGCAGGCACTTGCAACGACTGCAATAAAACCATACGAGGAAGTCTGCGATCGTCGTCCAATTTCAAGACACACTTGAAAGTAAGTATAAGTATCAATATTAGAATTGCTTACGATACAATTATAAAAATATATATCTTGATTAACCGTCCTAATCATCACATATCAATTTATATCTATTTATAGATCTATTTCTTTCTTGTTTTAGAACGTTCATCCACAACGAGTAGCAGATTATGCATTGCATATGGCTGTGAAGACAATGGATGGACGCGTTGAAAAAGCAAAGACACGACGTCAAAGGAAATACGGGCGCTGTTCGTTCAACCAAGCGAAATTTGAACAGAATGTGACAAGCTTCATTTTGGATAGTATGGCACCATTTCAGACGGTTGAGTCGGGAAGTTTCAGGCAAATCTTCAATGGTAAGGATACAATTACAAATTTTAATATAAAATAGTTTTACTTTTGACCGTTCCCTCGACGTGAAAACATATATATTATTCACAATGGTAACAAATAATTTGAAAAACATTCCAGATTTAGACCACACAGGAAGATGGAGAGAAGCTGAAACCTATGACAACCAAAGCATTGAAACAACACATCAACCAGCAATTCGATGAAGACATGAGACTGATTCGACAGTCCGTAGGAAATGTGGCCAAGTACTACTGCACGACTGCGGACATTTGGTCAGCTAAAACACGCAGTTTTTTCGGAGTCACGTTACACTGGGTAATTCCAAATAAAACATGTTTTTCTATTAAATTATTCTATGTCAAATGACTTTAAAATTCCTAAAAATTGACATAATTAACTTGGTATTTGATTTCTATGAGGTCTTTCTTAAATAAAATTATAAATCAGCATAACTTAATTGTTCTAATTGTATCATGATTAATTTGAGCAACTTTTTAATTTTGCAGATTCATCATGAAACTTTGTTGCGAAAGTCCGCAGCTATCGCCTGCAAGCGATTCGCTGGCACACACTCACATGACAAAATTGCGGAAATACTGGACGGTGTCCACAAATCATTTGACTTGGATTCGACAAAAATAACGGCCACTGTTACGGACAACGCCTCAAATTTTATTAAGGCGTTTAAAGAGTTCGGCGTTTCGGAAGATGACGATGAAAGTATGTATATCCATTTGTATACTTATATACTTCTATATTTGTGTATGAATACAATTAACCTTTCGTAGCTACTGCTGTGTTCTTAGTACAATTTTGTAACCAAAATGTGATGTCGATTGCGCTGCGCAAGCCTTGTTTTTGCTATAAGTACCCCGTTCCTTGTGCGTTCCCCCATTTCTTGTCGCTGAGTCGCCCTGACTGCAGCTCTTAAGTTGTACAAACAATATTTGTCGATGAGCTTGAACCGTCTGATTATTGTTAACTGACACTGGAATCGATTTTGATAACTGGTAACTGGTCGGTTGGTCGAGTTGAAATCTTTTTTGGGGAAGCGGACGAAAAGTCATTCTTGTTCTACTTTACCTGTTTAATTAAATATAAAAAAACGTTTATTTGAACATTATCGAACGGTATCAAAAGTTTCAACTTATGACACTACGTCAAACTTTTCAGCTTAACTTTCTTGATGTTTGCGTATAATTACAAATTAAAAATAGTTCAGGATCTAATTTGATTTTACGTTCGGGCGAGCTGTACGATTCATCGTCCTCGTCGGAAGAGAGCGGGGACAGTTCCGAAGAAGCGTCTGCCGTGGCTACCCTTGGAACCATCGATTTGCCAAAACATCTTCGATGCGCAAGCCACACCTTGAACCTTATTGCGACGACGGACACGACGAAAATTATCAAAAAGCATGCGAGCTTGTCTAAAAGGCACGACAGACTTATCGCTCGTTGTAACGAGCTGTGGAAGAAAACGCGATCGCCGAAACAACTTGAATTGTTAACTGAGTTGTTGGAACGTTCACTTCGCCGACCGGTTGTGACCCGATGGAATAGTCTATACGACGCGCTAAACGTGATTGTAGAAGTTCAACCGAAACTAACACTTGACTTTTACGATAAACTCCAAATAAGCAAGCGTTTTAGCAAAGCCGACGTTGAATACCTTCAGGAGTACGTTCATTGTATGAACCCTCTCGCAAAGGCCATTGATAATCTCCAGAGTGAAGAGCATTATGGCGTATTGCTACCGACGTTGATTTCTCTGCGAAATGACTTGCGCGATTTCCAAAAAGAAGAGCACAAGTATGTTGCAGTGCTGTGTAACGGACTTTTAGAGGCCCTAGATAATCGTTTTGGGGACTTCTTCAATCTAGAAGGACCGGGGTGTGATGCGGCTGTTGCTGCTGCATTGCACCCAAACTTCAAATTGCGTTGGACAAAATGTTTACCGAAAGATGTTCGTGCGAAAGTTCGTCCACAGCTTATACACGCCGCTAAAGATGTCGAGTTCAATAGTGTGCAAGATCAGCCTGATACTGAGGATAAATTCAATTTTAAACCCAACAGCGATACCGACTCACCCGAAAGTGACTGTTCTGAGCAAAGTATATCGGTTGAGAGTACGATCCTAAATTACTTGCAAGAACCTATCTCATCGGATCTCCTTGTGGTAAAAAAAAATCCCCTCATCTTCAACCTGTTTCTGAAGTACAACACGACTTTGCCGTCATCTGCCCCAGTTGAAAGGCTTTTCTCATTCGCCACACTTATGAATCTGCCGAAGTACAACCGACTGAGCGATTTATCCTTCGAGAAACGCGTTTTATGTAAAGCGAATCGTAGTTCGTCATTCAAATGAATAAATCTGCTTAACTAGTTGAATGTGTATATCAATATGCTTTCTGCTTTAAAAAATGTGTGAATATTTTATTACATTTATATACGAAAATCTACCAATTTAACCATAGATATTCTGAATATCTATGTATGTAATATATTTGTCGAAACATCTCGGATATTTTGAATATGTCGAAACCTAACGAGATGTATCGAAAGGTGTCGAAATTTCCATAAACATGTGTCTGAACATGTTTTCGACCAAGTTTCCTATTATTACAAATTTTCCTGGAATTGTGTCAAAAACATGCCCAAACCGGTTTTTAAACGATTTAATTTCATATTTTTTACATTTTTCCGTGTTTTTAAATGTTTAATATAAATCCCATTAATCCGTCTAACGGGATTAAGGATTAATCATTAATCCTTAATCCCTGAAAAGTGGGATTAGGGATTAATCATTAATCCTTAATACCAGACATTGGGATTAAGGAGTATTTTCAATCCGTAATCCCGGGATTACCGGATTTCCGATCCCTGGTTATTAAACGTATTTTTGTATCAAATTTCTTATTTTATTTAGTACACATCCTTTTAAAGCTCAGTGGTTCATTTTAGGGAGTTTAAATTAATATTTGTACGTAAAAACGGTCATTTACAGACCAGTGCCCGCCAGGCACATTGCGCCCGAACTCGGGTGGTCCAGAGGTGACGTTCTTTTGTTTTAATAATTTTGACTAAATTTTCAGTTTGAGGATTAATTTTAATGTATCTAAATAAAGGTTTCCTGGTCTTTCTAATACGGGGAGTATATATTTTACTAGTAGATGATGCAACTACATTTTTTTGAGAAATTGCAATATTTGAACATGAAGGTTCCCCGGTCTCTGTAATAGGGGAAGTGCAAATGTTAACAGATGATGTGGATGGTTTTATATCCAGATCATGTTGTAACATATTTCCTTCACCTTCATTACCAGCCACAACAAATGGAGCAGCTGTACGAATTAATCGCAAGCTGTCACTGCGAGCATCAAAGCATTCTTTGGAAAAATGCCTGTTGCAGATTCTCCAGCGGCAGCGAGACACATCACACACAATACCAAGATTATGTCTCCACTTCTCACATCTAAATAATACATTACATTAAATACTGTTTTCATATAGCAAAAAAGCTACACATTGGGAACTGTCTATGTCACCTCGTTACAATAAAAAAACGGTCATATAAATAATTAGTAAACTAATTCAACTGTCAAATAGTACAGAGTTCAATACCTGCAACCATCAAGTTTTGGAATTATTAAACCAGTTGACAAAAATTAACTCTACTGACATTACCGATAATCTACATTTTTGAAATTGTTTCTATAAATCAACTTCCGTAAACATATATTATAAACTACATTTTAATCAACATAAACATAATATACGTTAATATTAAATACAATACGTGAATAATAACATTATAAAATAAATATTAATTTTTGTGCAAAAGCATGCTTATTTAATAATATTAATGAAGCCACAACCCGTATATAAAAATTCACTTACGTCACTCGAATAATCTGTAGTAATAGTGTTTTCAAGAAAAGTAATTATTTTTTTGAAAACAATGGAATAATTAATTAGAAATAATTTGTCGTACTTACAATTCTGGATTGCGGGGAAAACAGAACAGTTTCTCCACCTCACCTTCACTGCAGCCACAAATCTTACAATATTTAGTCCCCTTACGATCCATATTGTAAAATTCCCAAGAAATTCAGATTAATCTGCGAAAATCAGCTGAACCTGCAATCAGAACAGAAGATTAATTGCAAATGGCGAAAAATTGGGTTAGGCCGTAAAATTGGAGGTAAAGAGAAATATGTAGAGACATCTAGTGCTTATTTTTACGACTTTCTAGCATATTTACAGTTTCCATTAATATTGACTAGTGGCGCTACGGAATTAGCAGTAATCCTTGGGGTAACCGTTTTACGGGATAGAGATATATGGCATTTTAACGTGTTAGACAAGGTACAAATTTTGGTTCCGATTTTTACATATGAGTTGTGGAGGCCTGGGTTTGAAGATGACATTGTACAACACATTAACCCTCCGTCGGGCACCTCTGGACCACCCGAGTTCGGACGCAATGTGCCTGGCGGGCACAGGTCTGTAAATGACCGTTTTTACGTACAAATATTAATTTAAACTCCCTAAAATTAACCACTGAGCTTTAAAAGGATGTGTACTAAATAAAATAAGAAATTTGATACAAAAATACGTTTAATAACCAGGGATCGGAAATCCGGTAATCCCGGGATTACGGATTGAAAATATTCCTTAATCCCAATGTCTGGGATTAAGGATTAATCATTAATCCCTGAAAAGTGGGATTAAGGATTAATCCCAATGTCTGGGATTAAGGATTAATCCCTGAAAAGTGGGATTAAGGATTAATCATTAATCCTTAATCCCAGACATTGGGATTAAGGAATATTTTCAATCCGTAATCCCGGGTTTACCGGATTTCCGATCCCTGGTTATTAAACGTATTTTTGTATCAAATTTCTTATTTTATTTAGTACACATCCTTTTAAAGCTCAGTGGTTAATTTTAGGGAGTTTAAATTAATATTTGTACGTAAAAACGGTCATTTACAGACCTGTGCCCGCCAGGCACATTGCGTCCGAACTCGGGTGGTCCAGAGGTGCCCGACGGAGGGTTAATGTGTTGTACAATGTCATCTTCAAACCCAGGCCTCCACAACTCATATGTAAAAATCGGAACCAAAATTTGTACCTTGTCTAACACGTTAAAATGCCATATATCTCTATCCCGTAAAACGGTTACCCCAAGGATTACTGCTAATTCCGTAGCGCCACTAGTCAATATTAATGGAAACTGTAAATATGCTAGAAAGTCGTAAAAATAAGCACTAGATGTCTCTACATATTTCTCTTTACCTCCAATTTTACGGCCTAACCCAATTTTTCGCCATTTGCAATTAATCTTCTGTTCTGATTGCAGGTTCAGCTGATTTTCGCAGATTAATCTGAATTTCTTGGGAATTTTACAATATGGATCGTAAGGGGACTAAATATTGTAAGATTTGTGGCTGCAGTGAAGGTGAGGTGGAGAAACTGTTCTGTTTTCCCCGCAATCCAGAATTGTAAGTACGACAAATAATTTCTAATTAATTATTCCATTGTTTTCAAAAAAATAATTACTTTTCTTGAAAACACTATTACTACAGATTATTCGAGTGACGTAAGTGAATTTTTATATACGGGTTGTGGCTTCATTAATATTATTAAATAAGCATGCTTTTGCACAAAAATTAATATTTATTTTATAATGTTATTATTCACCTATTGTATTTAATATTAACGTATATTATGTTTATGTTGATTAAAATGTAGTTTATAATACATGTTTACGGAAGTTGATTTATAGAAACAATTTCAAAAATGTAGATTTTCGGTAATGTCAGTAGAGTTAATTTTTGTCAACTGGTTTAATAATTCCAAAAATTGATGGTTGCAGGTATTGAACTCTGTACTATTTGACAGTTGAATTAGTTTACTAATTATTTATATGACCGTTTTTTTATTGTAACGAGGTGACATAGACAGTTCCCAATGTGTAGCTTTTTTGCTATATGAAAACAGTATTTAATGTAATGTATTATTTAGATGTGAGAAGTGGAGACATAATCTTGGTATTGTGTGTGATGTGTCTCGCTGCCGCTGGAGAATCTGCAACAGGCATTTTTCCAAAGAATGCTTTGATGCTCGCAGTGACAGCTTGCGATTAATTCGTACTGCTGCTCCATTTGTTGTGGCTGGTAATGAAGGTGAAGGAAATATGTTACAACATGATCTGGATATAAAACCATCCACATCATCTGTTAACATTTGCACTTCCCCTATTACAGAGACCGGGGAACCTTCATGTTCAAATATTGCAATTTCTCAAAAAAATGTAGTTGCATCATCTACTAGTAAAATGTATACTCCCCGTATTAGAAAGACCAGGAAACCTTTATTTAGATACATTAAAATTAATCCTCAAACTGAAAATTTAGTCAAAATTATTAAAACAAAAGAACGTCATATTAGATTATTAAAAAAGAAATTTGAAAAGCAAAAGTTTGATATCAAAAATATTAGTTCAGTTAATGATTCACCAATCTATAAACAAATTTTTAAAGGAATGTCTTCTACTGCTTCACAGTTTTTAATATCACAAATTAGGTGCAGTAAACAATAACCCAAAGGAAGAAGGTGGACTTTGGATGACAAAATAATGTCACTTGCGATATTTAAAAAGAGTCCAAGGTGTTACAACTTTCTTTGTAAATTATTTGCATTGCCATCAAGAGGAACTTTATTATCTGTTCTAAATAACGTTCCATTTGATGTTGGAGTAAATAATCATCTCTTAACTCACCTATCTCAATGCTTATCAACGTCCGACAGTAGAGATCGGTTATGCATTTTATCTTTTGATGAAGTAAGTTTAAAAGAACACATTTCTTATAATACAAAAACTGATTCAATTATTGGAATTGAAGACTTTGGTAATTTTAAAACAAATAAAATTGCCAATTATGCTTTGGTTTTCATGGCACAAGGCATTTTTAGAACTTGGAAACAACCAATAGCTTTTTATTTTGCTAATGGGGGAGTAAAATCAGATAAGTTAGTAGATATTTTAAAAGATATTCTATCTGCTCTGGAAAGAGTCAATATTACTGTAATTGTCACAGTATGCGACATGGGTACAACAAATGTAAAAGCTTTAAAGGACTTAGGTTGTACTGCCGAAAACCCTTTTTTTCAACTAAATGGTAGGACTATTTATTTTATTTTTGATGTACCTCATCTTTTAAAATGCACCAGAAATTTATTTCAAAAATATAATATTCAAATGCCAGTTTCAGAAACTATTACATTAAATTCTGAAAGTCAAGTTTTCCAAGCTCGTTGGTCAGATATACAGACTGTTTATAATAATGATAAATGTAGTCCTCTAATTTTCAGATCATTGTATAAACTGACGGATTACCATTTAGCACCCAAAAGAGAAAAATCCATGAAAGTTAAGTTAGCTGCTCAGGTTTTAATTAAATCGGTATCACTTGTCGTTTATGCAGCTGTCAAAAGTAACATCCTACCTCCGAGAGCTGTAGCTACAGCTGTTTTTTCATTGTCAGTAGATACCATCTTTGATAGCTTGAACGGTTCTACTGATAATGCTCCTGAGGCCAAACAATTTAAATGTTCAGTATCGGAAGGAACGGGTCATAGCGAATTCTGGCGAAAGTCTAGAGAGGATATCAGTCAATGGCGTTACATGAGAAATCCCAATTCAAGGCATTCAATGTGGAAACCACCTAGTCAAATAGGTTGGTTACATACATTGGAGGTAAGAAAATAATTGAGTTATATTTGACTGGTCAAGTTTCAATATGTACAAATTCATACATACATACAATAAATACATTATTCTTTGCAGGTACTAAGTTAGACAAAACTAGTTACTAGAACTTACACAATTCCATGAAAATTATCCCAAATGTCTAGGGTCAATTCTATTAAATTGAACGTATCTATTAATTTAAACGTTTAGCTTAAGGAATTGCCTCCACTATGTGTTTTTATTTTACTTCATATCTAATATATACATTGTTATATAACACAAGTTATAAATAATTTGGCTAATCAATCTTTTAAAAACACTAATTGTGAAAAGGATGAATTTGAATTACTCTCTGATTTAAGATCACTAATTGAATTGAATTTACAACGAGATTCTGAAACAAATTTAAATAATTTACGTTTGTCACCGAAACCACAATTGACTCTTGATAGTATTTCATTAGATATTGAAGATTTTGTTAAAAGTGGAAGTATGGAATGCTTGTCAGTAGCGAACGTTGCTGGTTACATCGTGAAAAGATTATTTCTCAAATTTTCCTGCGATATTTGTTTAACTGTATTATGCTCTGATGAATTTGAGCCTTGTAATTCATTGATTTTTGCTAAAGAGCCAAATCAAAATAACACACAATTTCATTATCCATCAGAAAATTTAGTTATTTTTGTCAGTAAAGTTGTAACAGTCATCGAGGAATTTATGAAAACTAACAAATCAGAAATAAATTTGACACAGAAAATCTTAACACATTTAAGCGAATTGATTGATTATAATTTTCTAAATAAATGCATAGACCATTCATTACTTATGAGAGATCATATTATAGTAAGTACTTGTAAAGTGGGTTTACCTTGGTATTGCAAAAGATTGTCGAGAGAACTTAACCAGCAACGTAAGTTATCCAAAGCAGATAGAAAACTTAGAATTTTGCAACATATGTGATTTTAAATAAAACGATGATGTGGATGGTTCAATGTATATACTGGTGAATTGGATAACGGGTTATATTTTACAAGTAAAATTTGTCATGCGTAAAAATTTGCTCTTCTAATTATTTGATATCAGTATTATTACATTATTTTTAATGCGCAACATTATTTTGTGAATTTTAAACAATTGTTTGCTATGATTTCACAATGACGTTTATTAAATTCAATTTTTTTGCCCAATTCACCACCTGGTCGTATATGTGTAATAATATACCGATCTACAATTAATTCGCGCAGCATAGCTTCTATAATGTGTTGGAGAGTACAGATATACAAACAATAAGAGGAAGCAAGATAGATTATAAACAAAAATCGGATTCCCTTGATTTTCGGCCAATGACAGATATCCTGACATTTCAATTAATTGTTTAAGAACGTAGGCTTGGTAACAACAATTATTACGATTCATCTGCTATATATTTTTTGTCTTTCTCTTACTTCAGAAAATCCTATTATACTGTTTTAACCTATGGATTTTGCTATGCTGCGTGTATTTATTGTAGATCGGTAGAATGTTTCTCATGTTTTCTATATAGGTTTAATTGTTTTATTTAATATGTTAATTACATTTTCTTCGAGCATATTATTTAAAAGGAGGATGACTATGATCTATATAAATTTTTAATGTATTAATTTTTTATAATCAATAGTTTTAAATGTATTAATTTTTTATAATCAATAATTTTAAATGTATTAATTTATTTATGATCAATTTTTAACCAATTCCGTTCTAAAAGTTTATAATAGTAACAATAGTTTCATATTAATTAATAAAGTTTGCTTCCTGAATGTAGAAAATTCTCACCCTCCGCTTAATAATACAGTTCAGATTGGTTTTTATGGGTTTCCCAATCTTTTACGACAAATGTCGGAACTGGATAGCCCATTTTTTTTTATTTAATGACTTGTTATAGTATTTTTTTACAATTTTCAATATAAAATTAAATAATTATTTTATATATTTATATTTCAATATATATAATTTATATTATACTCTTTAACATTTTTAAATTTAGATTGCTTTCCTTTATTTAACAATTATATATAATTTCATTATATTGCTAACTTCTTTTTTAATTATTTTCGTAAATAAACAAAGTTAAAGTGATATATGCTTTTTATTCTATTAAACCCTTCTGTGTAATTTTGCTGTCCATAATAGAATTATTGCTTACTTCAATGTAAGCAATAATTTTATTATGGACTTAGAATTGAAAAAAATTATTATTGAATATATAACATTTAAAATATACCGCCATATTTTGGATTGCGCGACTGTGGCGCCACCCAAATGGTTTTTTTTCTCACGTAGTTGTGCATCTGTAATCTGTGTTCAAACCAAAAGGTAAAATTTGAATGACTAATTAAAACACAAATTACTTTATAAACATAATCAATTAAATTGCACACACAAATCAATTGATTCCTATATCCCTTTAATTGAAATAACACAATATGTTAATAACAAATTTTTGTGTTGATGTCTATTTTAAACCGATATGGTGAAGTGTAACCCATTGCACATTTCAAACTTTTTCGAGTTGTACAACGTCGCCTTCAAACCACACGGTAAAACTTACATCACCTATTACAGTTTACACTTGCAAATAAAATGTTTTTTTAACTTTGTTTAACCACTGCATTTAAACTTAACTTATGACTAACAGTGTTAAAAAACGTTTCATTTACAAGCGTAATTAAAATGTACCACAGAGTTTAACACTTATAACACAAAACATTATAGTTTATACACAAGTTAAATTAAATTTTCTATGCAGATCAATTGATTTATTTACCGGCAGGCGAGATTTCATTGGTGTAAACGTGGAGTCGTAAACCACGTAGTTATCAGACTAACATGGCGTACAGAAATGCGGCGAATGCGGCCATGGCCACATAGATTGCTGACGTTTTCTATGTTGATCACGTGTCATTTCATGATGATTTGGTGACTCGAAAAGCCTGTTTTACAGTATACCAAATTAGAATGAAAAGTAGCTAAAAGAGGAAAACAAAGTTTAAATGTGCAACAGGAATTACGAAATATTAAATTATTCTTGTTAAACGCGTTGATGCTATTCCTTGAAAATAAATAAATGGTTTCGCTAAGCAAAACTTATCCAAAATTAGTTGAATTTTCTCCATGTGCGCCTTTCTTAGTCATGAAGTTAGGCAATCTGTCATAAGATGTCGCCGTGTTTCCTACATAAATGCCATCTACGAAAATTGTCTCGGATTACAGTAAGCACGTAATACCGAAGCGACATTTTCTAATTTATAATAAACTTACAGTTTCCGTATACAGGGTGATTCATTTAAAGACACTAGATTACATAAATAAAGGTCCGATTTTTATTATTTACAAAACTAGAGCTCTCTATAGTATGTGATATAAAAAAAAATAATTTTAATTTTTTAATTTAATAAATAATTGAACGAAGCGCATCTATTTTTCTTAAAAACGAAAGGAAAAATAGGTATAAGGAATGCTGGTATAGAAAAATGCGAATTATATTCTGTGTAAGAATATATAAACAGGATGTTTGACCAAATATGGTATAAAATGTTGAACACTCTGTATATTATTGTTTAAAAATAAATAACCATTTGGGTACTGGCTTTCTATAGCAATGGGCGTAGCCAGGATTTTCACTAGGGAGAAGTAAAAAATTAAAAAATACGTCATATACCGGGTGTGGCACTTAAGACGCCGCGGACTATAGCTCCTTTACGATAAAAGCTATCGAAAAAAACCTAAGAGCAAAGTTTTTAAATGGAATGCCCTATTTTTTATTGCAGATTTGGAAAGTGCTCGAAGAGTACTTATTTTTTTATCTAACATGTTATACCCTTCACTTTAGCGGTTTCGCTGTTATAACCCCTTCTTTCAAAATTGCGCCCCATTTTTGAGATTGTTTTGTAGAGAAACTAATTGACGCCGGCGCCTGAATTTTGAATTGAGGTACAGGTTAAGACCTCGTATATCTTCACATAATTTTTTTTCGGGTAATTTATGGAAAAAAAATAATTTTTGATTGAACTTCGCATGTTGTCATTTTTTTCAAAAATTTCAAATGGCACCCCCCTAAAAAAAAAAAAAAATACGGCGTTGTACAGCCAAAACTCTAAATTTTTCATAGGTACAAAAAAAATACACATTGCATAACAAAATTTCGGAGAAAAAAGGAATTTCATCGCAAATGTCGGGAAACGTTTTCCGTTCCCAAGAGTGCCATGAGAAAACAAAAGATTGGTAATTGTCAAAGTAAATTATTAGACGCCAGTAGCAGCCATAAGTCATTTTTGATAAACGTTCTAAAAATGTTCCGAACTCAAGAGAAAATGGTTGACATGATATTTATTCTTGGAGAATGTAACAAGAATTGTTTCTTGGCATTACGAGTGTACGCTGCGAGATATCCGCACAGGGCACATCCAAATGAACGTGTGTTTCAAAAAGTGTTGGAGAGATTTACTACTACGGGAAGTGTGAAACGGCCAAGGAGAGTTAGAAAGAAGACAGTTTTTACCGAAAATAACGAACTGCAGGTTCTGGAGGCAGTTATTGAAGATCCTCATACCAGTATCCGTGATATTAGTAGGAATCACGATATTTCAACGCGATCCGTACATCGTGTTCTTCAAAAGTACAAATTCCGTCCATTTAAGATTCAACTGCACCAAGAATTGCAACCTCAAGATTTTCATGCGAGGCAAGATTTCTGCTTGTGGGCTATCAACAAAATTGAGCAGGAGGAATAATTTCTTATGCGCGTATTATTTTCTGATGAAGCGACGTTCCATAGAAATGGGCATGTCAATCGCCACAACTACCATTATTACGCCGATGAAAACCCACACGCCATGCGAATGATAAACCACCAGGAAAGATGGTCGCTGAATGTTTGGGGAGGCATACTTGGAGAACACTTTTTGGGTCCTTATTTTATCGAGGGGCACCTGAGTAGAGTAACTGGGCAGGTTCTGGATAAAAATACTTGTAATTTCCCCATATGATTTTGCTCTTTTTCACTTTTGGTTTAGATGAAGATTTTTACACGGCTCAGGTAAAGGGGTTAATTAAAGCGTGGGAAAAATAATAATTTTATTTGTTTATTTCATGCAAGTTTACACAGGTTAAGACGTGACATTTTTATTAAGGGAGAGCTCAGGGGTTAATTAAATCGTGGGATTTTTAGGTAATATGATTTGTTTTTTTCATGCTAAGACGTGAGATTATTATTAAGGGACAGCTCGCAAGTTTTAACAGGTAAACAATTAATTAAAGCGTGGGAATCGACGTGCGGTGACAAGCGTTTACAAGAATTATGTCATATAAAAATAGATGCAAGAGGTAAAATTATTAGTTCACGCGTGTGTGTAATAGTGTAAGTTCAGCATTATAACAACGAAGAATACAGTTTGCAAAATAAGTGACGACTGCATAAAACATATTAACAAAGTGTTACTAATTATTAAAAGTGATGGCATCGACAATTATTTAATACACATAAATAAAATAATAAGTGTAGTGAAAAAATGTTTAAAAAAAAAATTATCTAACGAAAATTGTCACAAATTAGAATCTAATTTATCAATTTTAAAATATCAACGATGTAAATTAAAAAGTATAAAGAAAAAACTAAACAATTTTGTGCTGTGGGAAAATGTAGAATCATGTTTTAACAATCGCATTAAATCTGGCAATATTGTAAATCTTAAATGTAAAGATTTTAATACTTTTTCTGAAAAAGCCTACAAACTATTCACTATTCAAATAAGAAAATCCTTAAAAATATCAATGTTAAAAGTAAATTTAATGTTTTACGCAAAGTTTATAATGCCTACTAATAATGATATTGACATAAAAACATTTAATACTAAAAACAATCTGATAGATAGAAATACAAATTTAAAAAACGTGTATGATGATTTTATTAATAAAATACACTCAAAATTAGAAGATTTTCAAGAGCGAGATTCAGGTTGGTCGTTATTTGAATTTTTATATTTAAAAATTAATATTAATAATTTTAGTTCAATTTCAGGAGGTACTTATAATATATTCCATTTGTTTCTGGATCTCGCCTAGCTATGGAAAAGTGACAGTTTAAGTATTGTAAATGGGGCTGGTTGTGTTTTAAATCAGGGTTTTTAAATGTCACTGTCAGATGTTCGATTTTAAGGTTATAATTTCTGACTATTGTGATCTTACACTGTTGCCTGTTTTACAAATTTTCAGATATAAAAGGATAATAACATGCAGTTTTAAGATTAACAAAATTTACTACTTGGTTTTTGTACATACAAACACAGCAATAATATTGTATATAACAAATATAATGAATTCGGCTCTGCAAACTTATTTCGTCATCCATTTGTATTTCTCGCTTGGGTCTTCCCGTTAACACATTTTGATCAACTCCATCCATCCACCTTAATTTTGGTCATTCTCTCTTCTGTTGGCCCTCAGTATTTTTTTGTAGAATTGCAAATTTATTCCCACCCTCTTTTGATACTGATAATTTTCATGTCAAACAATTTTTAAGCCCTCATTCCACTTTTATTATTTAGTCAAGAGAACCTGCATCTGAATCTTCTGATGTTTGTTCTGAGCCAGATTCCCCAAGCGAAATAATAAAAGGAGGAATGGTTTCAAAAGAAAGGTTCCCCATGTGTTTTGTCCAGTCATCCGAAATAAGTTTTTCACAATGATCACAGAAATTTTGCCACATATCAGATGTACATTTTGAGAGAGACTCAAGCCATAAATTCTGAACACGATCCTTAGATGGTTGCTTAGAATTTATGTGCTTATTGTAGTAAGTCTTACAAAACCCCCATGCCATTTCAATTGGATTGTATTGACAATGGTATGGCGGTAATCTAAGAACTTCGTGCCCGTTCTTTCTCAAAATGTCATCAACTACGTAAATTTTGTCATTTGATCGAAAAGGTATAAATAAAGCCCATAGTTCCTTTTTGGTTAATTTTGGATTGAATTTTACATTGTGTTTAACCAACCACTCCTGCATTTCGCATTTCTTACAAGAAAATGAAGGAGTTTTGTCTAATTGCACAGAATGGTATGCAGCATTATCCATAATAACTACACATTTCCCTGAAAGCTTAGCCAAAGCAGGAATAAGTTGATTAACCACCCAATTTTGAAAAGTATTACCATCCATTGTGGCATGGTAATCTCGGTCATTGTTTTTCGAATGTAATAAAAAATCGCACCCATCCAAAAACCCACCCCTATACCCAGCATGTAGAATGGTGAAGCGTTTGCCTTCATTTTTGAATTTAGTTGGATTACTTTATATATCCGTTTCATGTACCCAGCGTCGAACCACGGATCCATTCTGATATATCCATGTTTCATCCAGGTATACGAATTGGATATCTTCACTGGAATTTTGATACTGTAAAAATTTTCTAAGGAAAATAATTTTAGCAGCAACAACATGTTTTTGTTCACAGAGAATTTTGCGCCCATTAATTAATTTGAATTTATACCCCATACTTTTAACAACCCTATAAAGTGTTGTTCTACTCCCATGGAACTCATAATTTTCTTTCATATCATTCAAAAGATCTCTCAAAGTAAAATACTGATTTCTAGAGTTATATTGCCAAATTAGTTGTTGCAGATCTTTTCTAGCTAGGTGATTCCAAAAATGGCTGTTTTTAGATCGTTTGCCAGAAGTACTAGATTTCAATTCGTCAGGTCTTTGTCGTAAAATTAATTGTAATGAAGATCTCCCTACCTGAAACGTAATTATCTTTAATTAAATATATATGATAATTAAAATACTAGACATACCCCAAAAATATCTATTAAAATCGTAATAATATTGTGATGCTGTAGATTTGGATTACTTTGCCTAAAATGTTTGTAGGATTTCAGAATTTGTAACCTTTATGATTCAGAGATAATCTTTGGCATGTTAATATTTAATATGTGCCTGAAATTATTTTTCACTTTGACATTGACACAGCATTGCAACACTAGATTAATTTGATTTAATAATAAAATGTTTGAAGAAGCGACCGCGTGGCGAAATAATTGTTGCAAGATTAACAATAAACCTCTTGAAAATTAAAATGAGGATTACTTATGAAATCATAAATTATTGCAACACTGTTAAAATAAGGAATCAGGAGTGGCAACTAATAAAAAATGTAAATGTTGATACTGCAACATAACAACACGAAAGCATGGCTAGGCGAGATCCAGAAACAAATGGAATGGTGTATATATACAATTACCAAAAGATATTCAAAATAAAAAGGCTGTTATTAATATTAAAAATAATGATAAGTACTGCTTTTTATGGTCAATAGTATCATGTTTATTTCCTGCTGATGCAAATGTTAGTAGCATTTCATCATATCCACATTTTAATAACGTTTTAAAATATGATAATATAGAATTTCCTATAAAAATAAAAAATGTAAAAAAATTGAAAAAATGAATAACATTAAAATTAATATATATTATATAGAAAAATTAAAAAGCAAAAACCATAAAATAATTCCAATGTGTCTTAGCAAATTTAATTTTCAAAAATGTGTTAATTTATTAATGTTTAGTAATAATAGTAAAATGTACCATTTTGCATGGATAAAAAATTTATCACGATTACTTTCAAGTCAGTTAAGTAAGAATAAACAAAAAAAAATATATTTGTAATCGATGGTTAAATCATTTTAAAAGTCAATTGCATCTAAATAAGCATTTAGTTTATTGTAACAAGTTTAATAATTGTATAATAGAAATGCCAACAAAAGACAATATATTAAAATTTAAAAATTTTAAACATAAAGAAAAGGTACCTTTTGTAATATATGCTGAATTTGAGTGTATTTTAGAAAAATGTAATCAAACTAATACAGCAGTATATCAAAAGCATATACCAATGAGTGTTGCATATTATTTTAAATGTAGTTATGACAAGTCTCTTTCTAAATTTAATAGTTATCGGGGGCATGATTGTCAAAAATGGTTTATTAAACAATTACAAAACTTAGCAGAAGATTTAGAAACTGTATTTTTATGTATAATACCTATGGATAAATTAACATCAGACGAATGGCCAGAATATTATAAAGCTAAAAATGTCATATTTGTAACAAGCCATTTAATAATAATGAGAACTTTAGAGTTCGAGACCATTGCCATTTTACAGGGAAATTCAGAGGGGCGGCTCATCAAGATTGTAATTTAAAATATCAGAATTCACATGTAATACCCGTTGTATTTCACAATTTAGGTGGGTGCGATGCTCATTTAATTATAAAAGAACTTGCTGCAGGTTTTAAAGGAGCCATAAATTTACTTCCTATTAATTAAGAAAAATACATTTCATTTTCTAAAAAAGTTGAAGATACAAAATTAGAATTTAGATTTATTGATTCTTATAGATTCATGGCCAGTAGTTTAGATAAATTATCAACAGAGTTAGAAAATAGCAAAAAAAAAATATTACTAAACATTATTTTAATAGTGCTGAAAAATTTAATTTAATGTGTAAAAAAGGTATTTATCCGTATGAATATATCGACTCTTGGAATAAACTAGAAGAAACATCATTACCTCTAATTAATGACTTTTTTAATCAATTAAATAATAAACATATAAGTGAAAATGATTATCAGCATGCTCAAAATGTTTGGAATACATTTAATTGTAAACATTTAGGTGATTATTCAGATTTATATTTCAAATCGGATGTGCTGTTATTAGCTGATAGTTTTGAAAATTTTAGAGATAATTGTATAAAAACTTATAACTGATGTAGATACGTTAATGTTTATTGAACAAGGAATTAGAGGAGGTGTTGCACAATGTACCACAAGGTATGGTAAAGCCAACAATAAATATATGAATAAAGAATATGATCCTACACAAGAATCAGTTTATTTAATGTATTTTGATATTAATAATATGTATGGATTTGCTATGAGTAAATATTTACCATATGATGGATTTCAGTGGGTTAATGAGTTGGATTTTGATACAATTATAATTATGGATTTAAAAGAAGATTCTCATGTAGGATACATTTTTGAGGTAGATATTGAATATCCAAACAATTTACACACGTTACATAAAGATTTACCATTTTGCCCCGAACGTTTAAAACCACCAAGCTCTAAATATTCTAAGCTGATGACAACAATATTAAAAAAAAAATATGTTGTACATTATTTAAATTTGAAACAGTGTTTAGAGCATGGTTTAAAGGTTACACAAATTCATAGAATTTTAAAATTTAATCAATCTTCTTGGTTGAAACCATATATAGATTTAAATACTAATCTTAGACAATCTACAAACAGTGAGTTTAAAAAAAATTATTACAAAGTAATGAACAACGCTGTTTTTGGAAAAACAATGGAAAATGTTCGAAAACATAAAAATATAAAACTAATAACTAAATGGGAAGGGCGATATGGTGCTAAAGCTTTAATTTCAAAACCTAATTTCAATAGTTGTAAAATTATTGATGAAAATTTAGTAATTATTGAAATGAATAAAACTAAAATTGTATTTAATAAACCAATTTATATTGGTATGTGTATATTAGATATATCAAAATGTAGTTTATATGAATTTCATTACAATTTTGTCAAAACTAAATTTCCAATACACTCAAAATTGTTATATACAGATACAGATTCATTAATCTATCAATTTAATGTCTCTGATATTTATGAAATAATAAAACAACACTTAAATAGATTTGATACATCTGATTATGATCCTAATAATAAATATAATATACCTTTAATAAATAAAAAAGTGTTAGGTCTTATGAAAGATGAAAATAATGGAACTATAATGACTGAATTTGTAGGTTTAAAGGCTAAAATGTATGCATATAAAGTAAATAAGTAGATTAAAAAAAAGCTAAAGGAATAACAGCAACAAGTTTACGATCAATTACCTTTGATGATTATAAAAACTGTTTAACTTAAATGTAATCAGCGGTAAACAACATTTAATTAAATCAATAAATCATAACTTGTTTAGTATTAAGCAGCAAAAAATAATATTAAACCCAAAAGATGATAAACGGAATGTAAATTACAGTACCTTACCATGGGGATATCTTGAATCAGTTATCTCCAAGCAGCTACAGACTACAGATGGATTTGGAAACATATAAATTAAAAATGAAAGTGATAGAAGCAAGTGAAGTTGTGTTGTTTGAAACAAAACTAAAGTATGCGTTAAATCATGTGTATATTAGTGATGATATTTTAAATTATAAATTATTAAAAACAAGTTGTAGCAAATTTATTACAATATTAGTAGAGGGTTACAGCCGATTCTAGAACCTCCTCCTCATTTGAGAGGAAACTCCTCAAAATGATTAAAAGAGTTAAAACCTCCTGGTAGGGAGGAGGTGTCTTTTTAGAATCTCCAAAGAACCTTCTTTCCTCCTCCTCATAAAATGAAGAGGAGGAGGAGGAGGTTACTTTACGGTTTTATTGATTCTAAAGAGGCAATATACTCTTAATAATTTTAAGATAGTTTTCACCAAATAGAAGAGGTAGGGTTCATAGAATCGGCTAAAAATATCACCCTTGAGTGCTTACAGTCCACGGTCTAACGTATTGTCTAGCATCCATTAAAGACAAATAATGTGTCTAATCAAAATCCAAAGGGGCCCTTACCCCCTTAAGATTTTCACCCGATACATTACAGCTTTTATGCGCTGTATCGCTATAGGCGGACCATGCACAAGACAAGATGTGTTCATCTCGATGGTTCAAGGGCGACTGATGAATAATACATAAGATGTCATATATGAATCTATTAATAAATATTGTCAATGCGGTTAAAGTGTTGTTAGCAACATCGATGATTAAAGGTATTGAATGCCTTCAATTGGATTCTAATGAGTGGACAAACGACCTCCTTTAGGCGGGAAAAACATAAAGTAGTTAGTCCTTTTCAGAGGAGAAGTATGTGAGGTCGTTGTGATGTAAAAATATATACAGAACCTCCCCCCAACATAATATTATGGGACTATATAAGATCTGCCGGATGGGTGTAACTTATTACAGTACACGTGTTGTTGTCAAGAATACATCTGCCAGAACTGTGTCACTAATTAGTGTTGTTGTCAATAATAAATTGAATAATAAGTAAGTACTTGTAATTATTTTGAAAATAAATTAATTTATTGATTGAAGTGAAATTTTAGTGAAACGACAAAACCCGAGTAATAAACAAATTATTAGAGCACATATTCAAAATAATGGGCCAATTGATAATGCGAATTCAGCAAATGACTCGGGATTTTTTGAAGAGGGTGAAGAACCTTTTTCGAACATAAATCTACCGAATCATGGTGAGACTACTACTGTTGATGTTCCATGGAATATCAACGATACCAACGATGATGCCAACCACAACAATCAACTTGTAAAACAAAAGAAGAACGCTATGAAAAATTTACTGTCGTCGAATACGTATTTTTTAAATAAAAGTAATTCTAAATGGGTGTCGGTAGGTTTGGACATAGATCTTAATCTTGAACCAGTTATTAGAATATTGGGTAAGGGTGGGCAAGGAATTTCTTTGAATGAACAGATGTGGACAGTATTTTTAGAACAAAAAGTGAATATCAACCAAACATTTTTTTATGTAGATACGGATCAAACAATCAGCTTTAATGGAGTAAACATTTCATTTAGTTTAATGAATAATTGTCGTAAAGTTGCAAGAATTGATATCGGTGGAAATCACGTATTTTTATCGTATGAAGGTCTTCGTGAATTGTGGAAACTGGTTGATGTTGTTTCGTCTCGTTTGGAATATTTAAAAAATCTTAAGTTTAGTGAATATTACTATTCTTGCTTGGGTTTATTAAATGAACTGGATGGGGATATGAAAACTCGTTTTTCGAAAATAATGCAAGGCGAATGTAATGAATATGCTTGTATGATTGATGAATTGTTACTTTATGGTAATGATAAGTTATTGTTCGATTTTGATATGCAACATATAATGTTAGATTCTTACAATAATGGGAAGTAAAAAGAAAGTAGTAATGTGTGAAAGTAAAAATATTATTCATAATATGTATGTATGGAAATTTGCGTATAAAGAAGCTAGGAAAGGTGCATGGCATATATATTATTATGATTCTTTAAGATTCAAAGAAAAAATGAAAAGAATCGAATTAGCAATAAGTTTTTGTTTACAAAGTAGTTTTAGGGAGAATGTATATAACTCAAGGTTTAAGTAGAACATAGTTAGTATATGTGTTAGTATTAGGTGAAGTGGTAAATGTTTGTTAAAATTAAATTATAAAAATCAATAAACAGTTTTTAAGTTGCCACAGTTTATTTGTATACCTTATAATAAAATGTATGTCTATTATCCCGTCAGTCGTAAAAGAACTATCAAATGGATCGGTCGGGGGCTACTAAATAAATTAATAAACAAGCTGCCTTTTGAAATTCATTTACCTGGATATAATTATTGTGGGCCTGGAACAAAATTAGAAAAGAGATTAGCGCGAGGCGATAAAGGAATAAACGAACTCGACGAAGCTTGTAAAGAGCACGATATAGTGTACGATAATACAAATAATTTAAAAGAAAGGCATATAGCCGATCAGAGGTTACTCAAAACTGCAAAAAAAATAATTCAGAAGGTTGGTCCAAGTGCCGGAGAAAAGATTGCATCGGCAGGAGTTGCAGCAGCAATGAAAGGGAAAACTTCATTTGGAATGGGTCTAAAAAAGAGAAAAAGCAAGGGTAGAAACCGCAAAAGAATGAGTCGGGGTGGTACTTTAACGTTTAACAAGGCAGTTCGACTGGCCAGAAACGCTATCAGTAGAAGAAAACATAAAAGTGTATTTGATGCTACAAAAGCTGCATATAATGTTTTGAAAAAATATAAGAGAAAAATTAAATTTCCAAAACGTAGAGTCATTCCTATACCGAAACAAGGAGGATTTCTTCCGTTGATTCCATTATTTGCAGCTTTAGGTGCATTGGGTTCCCTTGGAGGAGGGGCAGCCGCTATAGCGAAAGCAGTAAACAGTGCAAAATCAGCTAAAGAACAACAAAAAGAAGCTGAGCGACACAATAGAGCTATGGAAGCCAAATCAGTGGGTTCTGGTTATTACATAAAACCATATAAAAGAGGATGTGGTTTATATTTTCCCGAATATTCAAAAAACTGAAAATAATGTTCCTTCATAAAAGACCTCTAAATAATTTGGAAATTTTAAAAATAGCAAAATTATTGAAAATACCATCGTTTAGAGGTGTCTATATGAGAAATGCATTACCGAAAAAAATTTAAAAAAATGAAAGTGCAGTTATCAATTTAGACAATAAAGAAAGTGAAGGAACGCATTGGGTAGCTTATAAAAAAAGTGGCAGTAGAGTAAAATACTTTGACAGTTTCGGTGATTTAAAACCTTCTATTGAAATTGAAAAATATTTAAGATCAGATGATAAGAATAATGTTATAAGTTATAACTATGAACGCTACCAGACAATCGATGATTTAAACTGTGGACAATTGTGTTTAATGTTTTTAATAAATAATTAAGAAAACAATTTAAACATCAGTCGAAGACTAAACGCAATGGTGAAAACTTCTCATTCGCTTACGTTTACGTTGACCGGAATCAGTTCCGAGTTAAGTTGCAATTTTAATCCACCGATTTATTTGAGCAAAGATGAAGATGAAGAATATGAGTTGGCTTTACTCAATTTTGAGTCATTCAATTCAATTCCAAACGTTGACATATCAAATAATTTATTTCACTACAAAATAGGAAACAACAAAAAAATAGTAGAATTGCCCGTTGGAATTTACGGTTTAGATGATATTGCTGATTTTATAGAGACTAAAATAGAAGGGGACATTGACAATACGGCATTGGTCCGTATACGCGGTAATAATAATACTCAGAAGGTGCACATAAAAACCGATGTAGAAATCGATTTTACAGCTGAAAAAAGTATAGGAACCTTATTGGGATTTGATAAGAAAGTACTAATGGGCGGAAAGAGTTATGAAGCAGAAAATATTGTTAATATCCACACAGTCAATGCAATTCAAATTTATTGCAATTTAGTGAGCGGTTCTTATAATAACGGTGAACCGGTACACGTGCTTTATCATTTTTTTCCTAAAGTGCCGGCCGGATATAAGATGGTAGAATCGCCACATTTACCTATATATTTATCTGTTACTGGAGCTATTATCAGTACAATTGTGGTAAGAGTGTTGGATCAATCAGGGAAATTGATCAATTTTAGAGGTGAAGAAGTAACGACACGATTACACTTGCGTAAGGTTGAATGAGATGAAGTTATATAACTCAAAAACGTCGAATCGAAAGAGGAACCATATTGTTAAGAAGAAGAAGAAGAAGAACACAGCAAACCGGTCAGCCTATAAATTGGGTAGCGATATGAAAAATGTGTGCAGTAGCCTAAAAAAAGTGAAGAAGTTAACAACAGAAAATCGTATATTCTTAGAAGATTTGGGCTATAAACTACTAAAATAATGGACATTTTAAATGTTACCGACAAAGTTAAATCTAACAATGCAATAGTAAGTTACGAGTATCATTCATACCAACCTTATGGATCGGCAAGTTTTGATAATAATGATGAAATTAGGATAACGGTTCCTGAAACTGACAATTATACATTACCAGGAGAGAGTTATTTATATGTAGAGGGTACTCTACGGAAAGTTGGTGAGGATGGGAATGTTAAAAACGAGGCTAGTAAGAATTCAAAATTAGTCAACAACCCAGCAGGCTTTATGATTAGCGATCTTCGGTATTTAATGAATGGTGTTCAAGTGGATTCCGTTAGAAACGTGGGAGTGACATCATGTATGAAAGGATATTTTTCGTATAATAAAAATGAAATGATTAAATTACAAAATGCAGGGTGGGACATTGAGAAAAAAGGTTTCTGCGATATAGTCGATGACAATGGACATTTTGCAATTAGTGTACCGCTTAAAAGTATTTTAGGATTTGCGGAAGATTTTAAGAAAGTTGTATTAAACTGTAGACAAGAGTTGGTACTCATTCGGAATAACGATGATAACGATGTAATTGTTCAAAGTGAAGCTGAAAAAGAAAAAGTAAAATTGACAATAGATAAAATTATTTGGAGAATACCTCAAATTGCAGTCGGTCTACGAGAACAGTTAGCCTTGACAAAATTAACTGACAAAAATCAAAATATCAATTTATGGTTTAGAAGTTGGGAGATTCATGAGTATCCGTCATTGCCGCAAACAACAAGACATACATGGGCCGTAAAGACGGCGCCGCAACTCGAAACGCCCAGATATATTATTTTCGGTTTTCAAACCAATCGAAAAGGCCAGATGAAGTCTTCAATGGCTCTATTTGATAATATAAAGTTGACAAACCTAAGTGTATTTTTGAACGGTACAAGATTTCCGTATGATAATTTAAATATTGATTTTGATAACAATAAATATGCTATTGTGTACGATATGTATAGCAGATTCCAACAATCATACTACTATGTGCCAGAAAATGAACCAATGTTTTCACCAGCAGAATTTAAAGAGAAAATTCCATTAGTAGGAATCGATTGTACGTATCAGGCAGACACTATTCACAAAAGTGGCGTTGAAATTAAAATTGAATTTACTTCAAAAGAACCAGTTCCGGCTAATACAACAGCATACTGTTTAATTTTGCACGATAAGGCGTTTTATTATGCACCACTAACAAAAGTGGTAAAAGAATTGTTGTAAAAGAGGTGTTACCCGTCCTGCTGCAATTCCCTGTTGCTATAAAACAAGGAGGGGCGATTGTCATTATAAAAGTAGTGTAATTTGCTTTACACATCAGTCAAGTACAAGAAGTGAATGAATTAAGAAGTACACAAACAAATTATGGATACATTGGACTATATCATAATCGACATTCAAGGTTTTTACGATAGTAATGATAAATTACTACCGAAAGAAGTGGCTATTTGTGATAGCGAACGTCGAATTAGCCATTATTTGTTTGAGGCTCCCCATTCTGTAAATTGTTTACCTGCTAAGCAACGTCGAACAGCACATTGGTTAACTTCGAATTTCCACCATTTGGAATGGACTAGTGGAAATGTACCACTCAATAAAATTGATAAAATTATTCGAGTGTTTAGTAAAAAAGCTAAAAACATTTATGTGAGAGGTGAGCAAAAATCACAATATCTACAGAAAATATTGGATCGGCCAATTGAGGACATTAAAAGATTGGATAGAAAGTTGTCAGCGTCTCACCTAAAGTGTACGTATCACAAAGATACAGATTATACAATGTGTGCATTAACAAATGTGTATTATATCTACGATAAAATGTCAAATCCTATCAATTATTACATGCAAGATGAAGAAGAAGAAGAAACAATTTTATAAAAGAGGTTGCGACGAAACAACCTTCAGCAAATGGAGTAGAACAGAAAAAAGAACAAATGTACAGCAAACTTGAATGCATATAATTGAGTCGGAAAGTGAAATAATATCAGACGGCATTGGTTCACAACTGTGTTAACATGGAAACAGTTCGACAGTATACTTGTAACTTAAAGTATTATGTTATTAATTATTTAAGAAGGATTAACAATGCATTATCAAAATATATCGGTAGAGACGGGACACCATTTCTAGAAGATCAACGTGCTACTAATTCTACATTAATTTATTTGCTAAAACGAATGACACCATTGGAACTCGCTACGTTATGGCCCATATTACCGGACCACATACGCACAATGAAATGTTTACAAGGAAGATTGCCATGCAATGAACATTTCAACACGGCTAATTGGATGACACATGTCGATGGACCACCACCAATGAAGAAGGATTGTTTCTTTTGCAAGAGTATCGTAAAATGTGATTGCTGTTATTGTTATTGTTCAATGTATATTGTTTAATAAATATTCAATGTATCCATGATTAAGAAATAAAAAATGTTTTTTATAATATAACTTGTTTTAATTGCGGCAACTAAAATAATAAACAAAAAAGAAAGAGAAAAAAAAGAAAGAGAAAAAAAAAAGAAAGAAAAAAAGAAAGAGAAAAAAAAAAAGAGAATGATGGTTAGAAGGAATCTCCTCCTAGTCTCCTCCTACTCTCCTCCTACTTTCCTCCCACAAAGAGAGAGGGAAGAGTGGGGGTAGGAGTGGGGAAAACGTCTAAAAATACGTTCGTCCCCCCCCCCCCCCCTTCGGCAGCGGGGAGGCATCAAAATAAAATTACCCCCTCCAGTTACGCCCATTGCCACGCCCCCTCCTTGGCTCCTCCCACGCCACGCCCCCTTGGCCACTCCCCGCCCCGCCCCCTCCTTGGCTCCTCCCCCACGCCCCAGTTAGCTACTCCGCCCACCCCCCGAAAAAAATTTAACCTCGATTCCCCCTCACTTGTTTTACTTTCGCTACCGTTTACTGACCTCAAAATTGGGTATAAAAGAAGTCAGAACAAACCAAGAAATCACATCCAGTGCAAGTTTTGGAACGAACAACATCTCCACTCTAAAATGGAAGGTAAGTGGTCTTTATTTATATTTTGGTGATTGAATATTTTTAACATATTTTGGATATTCTTATTTTGTGTGTTTGTTTTTGCTTTTAGGTAACAAGATCATTTGCATCGACGATTTTCTGAACTCCAGCATGGATGGGAATATGTTAGGTATTTTGTTTTTTTTTAAATTCTATTTAATCAAATGTATCTTATTTATTGTCTATTGTTTTAAGGTGAAGTTGAGAAAACGAGCACCACCAATTCAGATGCACATCCTAACATAATTGGACCTGATGTAAAAAGTATTTAAAACACGTCTTATTTAAATGTTTCTAGATTATCTATTGTTATTGTTTTCAGTTTCATTTGATGAATCATGGGATGATTTTGATTTGTTTACAAATGACAAAAAGAAATCAGTGGCAGATGATTCATCAAATAAATTGCTTTCGAAGGAGAAAGGCGAACCGGCAACTGATCGATCGTTGAAAGCGAAAAAGGAACGAAAGACTAAAGGTTATTTCCGGGTTGATTAGATATTTTATTATGTATTATTTTCTATTCCTAATTATAATTTTAATGCATAATTATTGTGTACAGGGCGAACGAATCCTATGTGTTCAATGCCGTTACTTGTTGGATCGCCTTCTAACCACCAACCTTCGACATTATCCAAGCAGGGCCAAAAAAACAAATACAGCAGCAGCACACATCAACCACAACGCCCTCAGAGCATACACCTAGTCGAACCGCAAACAAAAAATCCTTCATTCCAAATCCAACAAAATATGCAAATCCAACCACCACAACAATCCTCATTCCAAATTATTGCACAACCTCAACCCTCAAACCAGTTTGTCATCGTGCAAAACGATTCCACGTATTACGCGATGCCGACTGGACAAAATTATGTCGCGATACCGACTGGGCAAAATTATACATTTCCTCAGTCATTGGTAAACTTGGTGGTTTCCCAGCCAGGTTTTGATGCATCACTTGCAACCAATGACGTGAGAGGTAAGTCCTGTATTTTTTGTAATATTTAATGATATTTATTAATTGCAATGTTTTTTGTTTAATTGCAGGGACAAAATCGAGCACACCTGGGCCACAGCAATCAGCTCAGATGACTCAGTCTCCGTTGCGATTGTGGCCTGCAGGTGGGTGCCAAAGATCTTCCAGCCAAGTCGAGTCGGAAAATAATACTGATGGTCGATTTGCAGTTTCGGATATGGGAGACAGTGAGCTGGGTGGCTTGTTTAAATCAGTGCGGTTATCACAAGAAATTACACTTTCTCAAGATAACGGTGCTGTTCGATCTTCTGTCCGTGAATTGCAAATAACCAATACAGTTTTACCTGGAAGATCTTCATCAGCAGATGTAGTAAGAGCAACTAACCCCAATCTTAACGCTCCTCCACCGACAATTATACCACCCAACCAGATTCCTCCCTTAACCACTACTACTAACAATTTCGAAGAGTTTATGCGAGCCATCATTTGTGATAAAGGAACAATTCGTTCTATGCAAGCTCGCAAAGACTCTTTCATGACATCCATTGATGATCGATTGGAAAGAATTGATAGTATAATCGATAATTTGAATAGTTTTTCAAAGCCTGATGTGGTTGAGTTCGTTGTGCAATCTACTAATTCTAACACTCCTGACGTTAGTAATTACTTAGCTGCAAAACGAAATCAGCTACGAGAGGAGCATTATTCATTGACAAGTTTAAAAAAACGTTTAAAAGAAATTTAATTGTGAAAGCACATTACATTTTTGTAACTATTTTTTAAATTTGTCAATTTGTTTCAAGTCTAATTCTTTTCAAACAATTGTAATGAGGTGTTTGATTGCTACATCTGCTTTTGTGGTCATTGTCTGTTGCTAGTCGTGTGTGGTTGATGTGTGTCGCTCCTAGTCATTTGGATGTGTGTTACCATCTGTCAGGGAATTATTTTATAGTTCTTATTTAGTATTAGTTTTTTTATAGTTTTTATTTAGTATTAGTTTTTATATTTAATTATTAATATTATTTGTAATATATAACTGTTGACAATTCAATTTCTTTTCATTCACCCTTCAAAAATTAAGTTGTACGCAGGGTTGGGTTTTTTATAGCATTATTATGTCGGAAAATGTTGAAAATCACTGCTTGTCATTACCAATAATAAATTTTGATCTTAACGAGTTTCGATATAAACGACATAGTGATCTATTTGGAGGAAATTGCAAAAGAGGTCTTATTATAGGCCCTTCTGGCTGCGGTAAAACAAATGCAATGCTATCATTATTACTTGCAACCAACGGTTTACGTTTTAAAAACATATACTTGTGTTCAAAATCATTATTTCAAAATAAATACGCGTATCTACGATCAATAGTAAAAGACGTGCCAGAATGTGGTTATTTTGAGTTTTCGGATGTTGAATCACTTGGACCGCCTGAAAATATTAAAGAATATTCCATTGTTATATTTGATGATATTCCACCGACCGGTCATAATGTAATTAAGGAATTTTTTTCATACGGTCGACACAAAAATGTTGATTGTTTTAAAATATGCCAAAGTTACAGTGCCATTCAAAAGCAATTGGTTCGAGACAATTGTAATTTATTGGTAATATTTAAGCAAGATGCAACAAATTTAAAGCATATTTTCAATGATCACGTAATAGGTGACATGACATTGAATACATTTCTAGAAACTTGCACAGAATGTTGTAAGCAACCTTATTCTCCATTCGTAATTGATTTAGATTGTCCTGTAACGAATGGTCGTTATCGAAAAGGTTTCGATAAATTTCGGACTATTTAAAAAGCGCTGTAACGATGCAGATGTTATCAGTGTTTACAGACACTTTGCGTTCTTAACATGGATAAAGACATTGCAAAGCAACTCGTGGAAGCACGTAGTGCTTTGCGTGATAAAATTCGATCGTTAAAAACAGATATTGCAGACTCAAAAGAACATCTTGCCGCAACGTTATTACCCTTGAGTGAACCACTGAAACAAATCGCTAGTAAATTCAATGAAGAATTTGTTCCTATTGATTCTAGTTATGTTAAAGAAAAAGAAACGGGATTTGGTTCAAGTAGAAAATCGCAAATACGCAGAAAAATATTTACTACACCGCAATCCAATGTAACCTCATCTGAGGAAACTATTAGAAAACGTCCGTTGAAAATTAAAGTACACAAACGAATATTTACACCCATTAAAACGTCATCATCAACACCCAGAAGACCGAGACATCAATTGCATTTGAAAAAAGATATTATTACATCAACACCGATTGAGGATACTGCAACAGGATACACTGAAGAAGTTTATCAAACTTCACCGCCAAGAACAGGAAACGTCACACATGATGACGATGATGATGATGAGGATGATGATGATGATGAAGAGATCGTAGATTCTGATGATGACGCTACAGTCCTACGGACTGCTACCACACGTTTAGATGAAGCTCATGATAGACTGGTAGACGAACTTAATACTTCGTCAGTCCTACAACAAACCCTGAAACAATTTCATCATATACCTCGCGCATATTTGATTGACTTTAAATTAGATCGTGGAGATAAATTCGATACTCGTTATGGAGTTCGTCAAACATTTGATGGTGTTTTGTATATCGGAAACGCGGCACTTAAGTTTGATGGAGCAAATGTTGTTATTAACGATGTGCCATATAAGGGCACTACCGGTCTATACGAATTACTTTTCAAAAAGGACCCTTACACTTTTAAACCTGACGATGTTCGAAATTATAAACGTATTTTAGAGCAAACACCTGCGACGCGATTTAATTATGATCCAAGCGGAAAACGTATTGGTAGTAAAGCTTTGAAATATGTAAACATTATTAAGCCAATTTTAAATGGTCAACCTCCAAAAGTGTGGTGGACTAAAAAATGGAAAGTTGGACGCGGTTTGCAAAAAAAAATTATTCCCAATTCTTCCTTAGAATTGCAATATTGGGATAATCCGAATGAACTTGTAGATAGATTACGCTTATTATTAGCTTCACAAAGTGCTGGCAATAATGCGCATACAAATGAAATAATTTCAATAATTGAAGAATTGAAGGAAGCAAACATTATAAAGTAATATAAGTGTGGCTCCTGAAATAAACATATGTTATTATCTCATTAGACACCAGACGAGCAACCGGTGTATAAAATGAGTTTAGACAAATTTGGAAATTCTATTTTTGGTGCAATGACTGTTGACAAATTTGGAAAACATGTACATGGGCATAGTGTCTCGAGCTATATTAAAAAATCTAACAATTTAGACAAGATAATTCAGAGGTATTTTAAATTCGATGAAGCAGATAAAGATAGAAGATATAGGTTAATTTTGACACTTGCCGGCAACGGAAACGTATCTTCCGATGGATTCTATACAATTGATAATAAGGGGGGTGATATATTATATAAAAACACATTATACGCTGGAAAAGTTCTTAAAACAAATTACCTGGGAAATGTAATTCTATTTATTAATGAAAAGTATGTATTGTCTGAATTAACAAACCTTAAATTGAATGATACAATACAAATTAAGCGCAGATTTGCAGCGACTCCAGAAGGTGTCGATAAGAAGTTTTGCATTGAGATATTAATCGAACAAAATACTAATGAAACCCAACATTAAACGCGATGTAATTGATGAAATTCACGCCCCAGTTCGGAAACATTTTCGTAGACGTCGAGTAATATTGAAGAGTTTAAATGATTTATACCAAGCGGATTTAGTTGAAATGATACCTTATGCCAAGGAAAATAAAGGATACAAATATATATTGATGGTTATAAATGCTTTTTCTAAATTTGGGTGGGCTTTACCGTTAAAAACAAAAACTGGAAAAGAAGTTGCCTTACAAATGGAAAAATTGTTGAAAAAGAGGCAGATACCTGCAAATATTCAAACAGACAATGGTACTGAGTTTTACAACAACAATTTTAAAAAACTATGTGAAAAATATGGAATTAATCATTACAGCACATTTTCATCTTTAAAAAGTTCAATTGTTGAACGGTACAATAGAACTATTAAAGAACTGATGTGGAAGGAATTTAGCATGCAAGGCAATTATAATTGGATTAGTATTCTACAAAATATAATTAATAAATATAATAATACAAAACATAGAACAATTGGTATGAAACCAAAACAAGTAAATAAAAATAAGGAAAAATTATTGTTAAATTCTGTGTACAGTAATTTAAAAGTTTTTGATGGATTTAGGAAGAAATTTAAAGTTAGTGACCACGTAAGGATTAGCAAACATCGTCAAGCATTTGATAAAAATTACACCCCAAATTGGTCCAACGAAATCTTCACAGTATCCAAAGTTCAAAACACGAACCCCAGAACATATCTACTACGAGATATAAAAAACCAGGACATAATTGGAGGATTCTATGAGGAAGAATTAAAAAAAGTTCAACATCAGGATGTATATCTCGTCGAAAAAGTTATTAAAAGAATGAAGAATAAAGTTTTAGTAAAATGGTTGGGTTTGGATGATTCACATAATTCATGGATATCAAATAAAAATGTTTTATAAATATTTAGTCTTTTATTAAATTATAATGTGTTATGGATCCGCAACCACACGAGCGCGTTATCCTCCGGGCAAATAATGGCCGTATACTCTGCCCTCTGGATGAGGATATTTGCCCGGGGTAGAGGAATTGGCGGTATCGAGTCATCCAGCTCGATTATGGTGACCTGTAAATTATTATAATCTCAATTTTCTCTTATTTACATGCACGTATAACTTGTTTACTCGCTTGTTGTTGAATCACCTGCAATATTCCTCTCTAATTTCGTTGTAGATTTGTATGCGGTCTGTAATAAAAAAATATAAAACATAAAATATATGTAATACAAATGTAAATGTTTCTTTATAAATACAAAACATATTTTTTTAAATGTTGTTTTATTTAAAATAAATTACTCACCCATGATTCACTTTAACACTTTAAAACCGCTGTTCAGTTTGTTCCTCTCAACTTAGTGTGTTGGTGCTTAAATAGCTTGTAAACCGAGGAGGATGTATAAGGAGGAGGGGTTTAAAGTAAAACACCTCTTAAAAGATTTTGAGTTAACTTCTACTCATAAAGGTGTGGTAAAATTAAAAGGTGGGACTAAAATTACCTTTACTCATAAAGGTGTGGTTAAATTAAAAGGCGGGGCAAAAATTGCAACACTTTTTGAAAATTTATAAGGCGGAGCTAAATTGCAATACTTTTGACCGTTACAATAAGGTTACAATATTAATATAAAATAACCGGCTATTTTTCCATAGATCAAATCAATTTTTGCATTGTCAAATATAAGAACACAAATTAAAGTTTATCTACAATGAGTTTTGTTAATACTTTACAAGCAATCGCTCTAAAACAAGTGTGTTTAAATGTAATAGAAGATCGGTTAGATGTAAAAAAAATGGTACGCCTAGCAGAAATACCAAAATGTTTGGGTAAGACAATTTTTGACAACTGGTGTTTTTATGTTTGGACATTTGGACATTTACGACAAGCAAATATGTATTCGGTTCTTTGTAAATGCCGACCATTTACATGTCACAATCCATTACCTAAATATATAGTGGATTTTTTATTAAATCCTAATGGTAATATTTCCAAAATTATGAACATTCCACAAAATCCATTTTTAGTGTTAGTTAAAAAAAGATTTTGGATTGATACACAGGGAAAGAGATATTGCCGTTGGTGTAGAAAAAAAATTTACAATTTAGAACCTAATACAAAATTATTCAGGATAAAATACGAAAAGAATATTTTATTTCGAAAAGACAAATTGCATACATGGATATTAGAACGAAAACGTTATTGTGAATTTTGTTTCTTCACACCGTTATTCGAGCTAACAAAACATACTGTAAAACGTAAACGAACAGATAGTTCATCTTCATCATCTTCTACTTCATCAGTGTGGGACACATCGACTGACATGGATGAAGAAGAGGATTAAAATGATTGTAAAATGTTTTTTTCTCTGTGTGAGTGTGTGCATGTGTGAGTGAATGTGTTGTTCTTCGTCATATTAAATTTACCCCTCCTCATAGTTAAACCTCCTCCTTTTCTTTTCTTGATTAAGTTCACTATATAAAGGTAACGTATTGGCCCAAGCATCATATCGTGTGTTGACGTGTAAAGCAACTTACTCTTTTATTACATTTAAAGCATGTTTTTGTGCGAATATTGTGGTAAAAATTTTACAAGAAGAGACAACTTAAAACGACACGAAAAAAACTCGTGTGTTTCCAAGCAAAACTCATATGTAAGCAATAGAGGAGAAAAGCCAACAATCAAACTTATTCTACCCCGATCCGCACAACAGGGAGATATCAAAATGGTAAATCCACTTCCATCAACATCTTTGGAAAATCCATCCACATCGAAACAAGTTTGTGAAATTCCAAATAAACGACAAAAACTTGCATCAACATCAAAACACAGAATATGTGATGTATGTAACATAACAGTAGATAGCGCATGTTTTGCCGCCCATTTGAGAACTAATTTACACAAAAGTAATGCATTTATTATTGTTGATGATGGAGTAGAGGAAATATCTACAGCTTATGGGGGCAAAATAACAAGTTACCGAATCACCGAACCTGGACACTATGTTGATTTAGACAAGTTTTCCATTTCAGTGAGGGAGAAAATTATTACTCTCATTGAAAGTAAATTGGCGGTTATTGGAAATTTTAAATTAAACATGGAATCCTTTGCATTGTACTTTTTGACAGCAAAAGAAAATGTTGAAATAAAATCATTTAACACGTCGAACAAAATTATCACCACTGCAACGAATCTATATGAGACATACGCACACTTCCTCGACGAAATTAAAACCAAGATGTCAGAATTTCAGGAGAAAGATTCAGGTAAAGTTAGAAACTTGGTGATTTTTAATGTTATAATTATTATTTTTTTTTCTTTTTTTTAAGGTTGGACATTATTTCAAATTACAAGCATTGAACTTAATTTCAATGTATATAATCCAATGAGAGCATCTAGTTACATCGAGTTACCTGCTTCAATAAAGGCAAAACGTGCAGTAATCAATGTTTACAATACCGACAATGCATGCTTTGCTTGGGCTATAACTTCAGCACTTCGGGTTCCAACAGGACTGGCACAGAGACCATCTTCATATCCACATTACTCAACAGTATGTGACTTTTCAAATTTACAATTTCCAGTTACAATAAAAGATATCAATATATTTGAAGGTAAAAATAATATTTCAATAAACGTTTATGGCGCTAATGAATATTTTAACGAAAATAAAATGGACTATGAATTCGTTCCATTACGAATATCAAAGAATAAGAAAATAGTTCATATAAACTTGTTGTATATTTCAATAGACAATCAGAATCATTATTGCTGGATTAAAAATTTGTCGCGTTTAATTGGAACTCAAATATCATTACATGGTCATGAAAAATTTATATGCGAAGGTTGTTTAATTTACTTTTCTAAAAAAGATGAATTAAAAAGACATCAAGAAGAAGATTGTGGAAATGTAAAAGCTGTTCTTCCGAACTGTAGTAAAAAAATTAATAAATTGGGTGAAGAAGTTCTGGGAAATATATTAGAGTTTGAAAATTATCAAAAACAAATGAAAATTCCTTTTGTAGTTTATGCTGATTTTGAGGCATTGTTAGTAAATGTTAACAATAATACTACTTATACAGATTCGAGTAAACCGTACACAGTTAAATGTTTTCGTCATGAACCTTATGCTTTTGCATACCACATAAAATGTTCATATGATGATAGTCTTTCAAAGTTTAATATATATAATGGAGAAAATGCTGCACAAGAATTTGTAAACAAATTAGAAGACGATATTAAAATTATTTATAAAAATTATTTAGGAGTACGTAAAGAAATGTTACCATTAACACCGGAAGAAAAACTAATATATGAAAGAAATGTATGTCATATTTGCGAAAGGACATTGTCAGTAAATGATAAAGTATATGATCATGATCACTTAACAGGAAAGTTTCGTGGCCCAGCCCATTCCGTTTGCAATATTAATTATAAAATTCCAAAATATATTCCAATATTTTTTCATAATCTTTCAAATTATGACAGTCATATGTTTGTAAAAAATATTGCATTAAACAAGGAAGATGTTGATGTTATTGCACAAAACAAAGAAAAGTATATAACTTTTACAAAAAATGTGCACGTTGGTGAATATATTAATGGTAACGGAAAAAGGAGAAAAGTATTTATAAAACTAAGGTTTGTAGATTCATTTAAATTTTTATCACAATCATTAGAAACATTGGGATCACTTTTGGACAATGATCAGTGTGTTGAAATAAGAAAAAGGTTTCAGGAGGATGAACAATTTAATCTAATACGGCAGAAAGGCGTTTTTCCTTATAGTTTTATGAATTCATTTGAAAAATTAAATTACAATCATTTGCCAAGTGAGGATGAGTTTTATGATCATTTAACGGATGAAAAAATATCCAGAAAAAACTATGAGAGAGCTTGTAAAGTGTGGGACGTATTTAATTGTAATTCATTACGTGATTACGTAAACACTTATTTGACATCTGATGTGTTGTTGCTTGTTGACGTATTTGAAAATTTTCGAAAAATGTCATTAGATTTCTACAAACTCGACCCTGCACACTATTTCACAGCGCCAGGATTTGCTTGGGATGCTTTGTTAAGGATGACAAATGTAAAATTGGAATTATTGACAGACATTGACATGTTACATTTTTTTAAAAAGGGTATCAGAGGTGGATTAAGTATGTGCACTCAACGAAAAGCTGAAGCAAATAATACGTTTTTACCAAATTTTAATGCTTCTGAACCAACTTCATATATTCTTTATTTAGATGCTACAAATTTGTATGGGTATGCTATGAGATGTAAGCTTCCTGTTGGAAAGTTTCGCTGGCTTGATCAAAATGAAATTCTCGAGTTTGATATCGCATCACTGGAAGATGATGGTGAGATGGGTTATGTGTTAGAAGTTGATTTAAAATATCCAGTAGCTTTACAGGATTATCATAATGATTTTCCTTTTTGCCCAGAATCGGCAATACCTCCAAATTCAAAATATTCTAAATTAATTCCTACCTTATATGACAAAGAAAAATATATTATTCATTATAAAAATCTAAAACAATGTTTAACACAAGGCTTAAAATTGCGACGGATACATAGAATTTTAGAATTTAAACAAGATAATTGGATGCAAAAATATATTGATTTCAATACTAGTAAGAGAGAACAATCTAAAAATGAATTTGAACGCAATCATTACAAAAGTATGAATAATGTTGTATTTGGAAAAACGATGGAAAATGTTGAAAATCGCGTTGATATTAAATTATGTACGCATTGGGATTCTCATTTCAGGAAACCTGGTGCAGAATTTTATATATCGAAACCAAATTTTAAATCTTCAAAAATATTTTGTAATAATTTAGTGGCTGTGGAAATGGGTGTTCTCAAAGTGCAGTACACAAAACCACTGTATGTAGGATTTTCTATTTTAGAATTATCCAAAACTGTAATGTACGATTTTTTCTATAGTTTCCTTAAGAGAAAGTACGATAACAACGTAACATTATTGTACACAGATACAGATTCGTTAGTTCTTCAAGTTTTTACAGAAAATGTCTACGATGATATTAAAATTAATATTGATAAGTTTGATACATCCAACTATCCAGTTGACAATCAGCATTGCATCATTCCAAATAAATCTTACATCGGAAAAATGAAAGACGAATTTAAAGGTCAGATCATTGAATCATTTTATGGAACTGGTGCTAAGGCGTATTGTGTAAATTTACTCAATTCAAGCTCGATTAAAAAAGCTAAAGGTGTTAAAAAATATGTAATAAAAAAACATTTAACGGTAAATGATTACATTACTGTAGTGGAGAATGGGGGTGCAGTTTATAAAAAAATGTACACATTTAGATCCAGTTATCATAATATGTTTACAGAACTTCAAAACAAAATTGCATTGAATTCAAAAGACGACAAAAGATACATTTTAAATGATAAATATCATACATTAGCATGGGGCCATTTACGTATAGCGGATTTAGAAAACGAAAAGGTGTTGGATAAAATGATTAACGATGCAATTCAAGAGCTTGATTAAACATTCAATTATATTTTTATTTTTTATAAACCTGGGTAAGAAACGCTTACTCTTTCGATACAATTACATTATAAGTATTATAAAGTTATTTGTATCTTTAATAAATGTATGTCTGAACAATTATAATTTAAATATTGCTTTAAATATTACTTTTAAATATATTTTGATTTTTCATAAACGTGGGTAAAAACACACTTACTCTTTCGATACAATTGAATTATAATTATTATAAGGTTATTTGTATCTTTAATAAATGTATGTCTGAACAATTATAATTTTAATTCTATTTTTATGTATATTTGTATTATTTTAAATATATTGCTTCAAATATTACTTTTGCCTACTTTATTATAAAACCACTATCCATTATAAATATTTCCCCAGGTAACTGCTTTTAAATATCTGATTTAATTAATTTAAAATATTTTTTTTTTATTTCATGAAACATTTCTACAATCAAAAAAAAATATATAAAAAAAGTACTCCCTCTTCTTCCTTCTTAGCCCAAATTCAAAAACCTCCTCCTCACCCCCCCCCCCCCCCCCCCCCATCGTCCTCCTCATCCTCCTCATCCTTCTCCTCCTCCTCCTCCTCCCACGAGATAGCCGATTCTAGAACCTCCTCCTCCGCGAGGAGGAGGAGGTTCTAGAATCGGCTATCTCTCCCTACTAATATTAATAGAATACAAAACAAATTTTGATTGTTTTATTAAAGAGTTTCTTAAAAAATATTGTGATAAATTATTATTGTCGGAATTAATTAATTTTATTAATAATGATACAATATTACCTTACAATACACTGTATAAACAATTTTTACTATTGAAATTGTGTAATAATAGCGACGTAAGCGTAGATTACATAAATTGTTGTAATATATTAGTAAACTATAAAAATGTAGAATATTTTATTGATAAATTAATGTGTGATGGTATATATTTTGCAAATCTATCTTTTTTAAATGAATTTTATAGTGCGACAAAAAAATTAAACATTGCTTTGGTTTTTAAACCTCAAGATAGAACAACACATCAACAAATTTTGAAGTGGATTTTAAAGAATTTAGAAAATATAAACCTTAACAAACCCGTTGGTTGGAAAAATGGGCCTGACTCTGGAGAATGGCCATCAGATAATTCAGAAGACTATAAACTCAGCTATCAATTTATAAAACAATTGTTAAATAGAAAAAAAAAAAACGTTATCAAATTTTTGCTCAATTTATTTATATCCAAAATGTTTAATTTGTAAAAACAATTATTAAATTAAAAAACAATATATAAAAATGTAAAAAAAAATGTCTTATTCGCTATCACTTTCCACCCCTTCATCATCCGACTGCTCATACACAATTTCTAGATTGACATCAAAATATCTTCCTGGTTCAATTAAACCCCTTAAGGCGTGTAGAACTAAACCCCGTTGATCATGTGAACACCATTTCGCAATTGACGCACTGGTGGTTCATTAAATTGTGGAGACGGTGGTGGCGATGGAGGAGGTGCTCGCGGCGGTGATGGCGGAGGTGTTGGTGGCGATGGCGGAGGTGTTGGCGACGACGGTGGAGGTTGAGGTCCTATCTGTGAAGCTTCCTGCGGTACTGGTGGATTTTGCCTCCCCCGCAACAATTGCAAGGGATGGAAAATTTGCAGCTCACGCTGGCGTTGAATAAATTCTCTTCGCTCTTCTAAAAAAGCCGCCCGCTCGTAAGGAGAGAATCTATTCGGATTCATCTTTTCGAATGAATTTTAGAGGAGGGCTTTTTCCCTTTTATATGAGAAAAAGAGATTAAAAGCAATAGCCAGTTAAGGGTCATCTAATTAACATAAAATAGTTTTGTATCGATACATCGTAGGAATATTGTGGGAAAAGAAAATAAAAAAAACTAGAAATTATTTTATTAAACAGATGTTTATTATTTCATTATAAAAAAATTATATAAAGAATATACATTCGATAAAGCGCACACACAATTTGTTTTTGTATGATAAAAACATGCTGCTTCCATTGGAGTTATTGCAGGTTGTTTATCCAATTCTATAACAGAAGTATTTGTATACCTTTTAATAAATAATGTTTTTTCTTTTCCTTTAACATAAATTACATTTACGTTTTCGCAAAGTTTATTTATTATAGATTGAAACTGATGAATATGCGTAAATCCATGATCCCATTCAATACAATGATGATTATTTATTAACCATATAGCTTGGTTTATAAATTTATTATCTAAAAGCGTAAATTTCTATGGTGCTTTAAAAATTAAATGTGAAATATGTTTTCCATCAAAAGCTGCTAATTCTTTGGGAATAAACGTTTTATCAGTTGTTTTAAATCCTTGAATATCAATAATAAAATACATATCTGAACCTGTTAATGTCTATTACTAAACTAAAAAAATATATAACTTAAAGCGATCTTATATTTAGAGTTAGAGGGTTATATTTAATTATTCTATCATGAAGTATTAGACAATACGCTGAACTATTTTCATCAATATTTTTATTTGTTTCAAATTCTATTTGAATGTCCACACTACCTGAATTTAAAATTTCATTCTGATGAGAGCAATCAATTACAGCTAATGGCGCATTATCTTTAAATTCAGTTGGATTAAATAATGGTTCATTATTTTTTTCATAATAAGAGCTTTGAAATTGAGCATACATCTCATATAAATTAGAAAATTTTTGGTTAGTAAAATCCAAATTTAAATTTTCGTATGGATATGCTTCTGAATTTAAAAACAATTTTATGTTAGTTAAGTTACAATGATCGAATAAACTTATATTTTTATCAGTTTTATTTTTACGGTTAGTTTGAAAACCTGCAATGACAAATCTAGGTTTTTCTAGTTGAGTTGCAGATTTTACAGACCAAGTATGTTGTTTAGTTTTTTGTAAAAGTGGATATTCATGTAGTTCCCAGTTTCTAAATGGTACATCAAGTTCGACTCCACGATCAACATAATTTAAAAGAGTTAATCGTTCAGCATCTGCAACTAAAATATGTGGTACTTTCCAAATTATTTTTTTAATATTTACTTTAACATCTTCAACAGCTGTGTTATAAATAGCATTATGATCAGAATTAGCTCTAACTAATACAAGTTCTTGACGTAAATTCATAAGAATTTTTTTTAAATCTTCAGCAAATCCTAACAATTTTTTCAGAGGAATGCATACGTTAAACGATCCAGCATCAGACACTTTAAAAGTATCAACCATCCACCCAGCATTATACAAATGGTTTTCTTAATTTTTGGTTAATGATACATAATTTTTTATTGTAGACGTTATACCTACATTTCTATTTCGATCAATAACTTGACCACCAATTTCAAAACGAATTTCTTCAAACAAAAATGCTACCCCATTATTTATAAATTTTGCTGTACCATCTTTTTTTAACAATTTTCCCTCTATGTAAATATAGCTTTCGCTCGGTAAAGTATAAACATCCTGTTGTTGAATTGGTATTCTGATTTTATCATTGTTATTATACGAATTTGAAGCATAAGGAAGATGAGAGTGTTTTTCTGCGTTTATAATTGAATTATCAAAATTGACTTTTTCACTGACGTTTAAAATACTCATTGTAATAATTTAAATCCTAATGATTTTAAGAATAATTGTCGATCACTTGTTAATCGCTTCACAGCCTGAAGATTACTAATAACATTTGTTTTTGAAGCTGTATTTAAATGTTTTCGATTGTAATTAATAGCTATTTGGAGAGCGTTTTAAATGTAGTCTTACCGTGATGACTTCACCTCTAAAATTGATTAAATGCCCGTCTTGATCCACTATTTTAAGACTTATGTTATCAATAATGTTTGTATTAATTGGCATGTAAATTGCATTCTGAGGATTTTCAATTATTTTAAATCCAGGCGATACTGATGGAAAAAATTCATGTAAAGTGTGAACAAGTTTATTATTATTATATGCACCGGTACTTATATTACATTCTATCCGTATTGTATTTGTTTGAAGAATATTAATAGGTAAACTAGATTCGTGTGTTGAGCTACCTGCTGAGTTATTTTTAAGTACAATTTTATCAAATCCAAGTAATTTACCAATACTATCCTTCTGAGTAAAATCAATGTTTTTATTAGTTATAATTTTGCATTTAAGAGTGTTATTATTTGAAGTTATGCTACACTGTATATCTACTTGTTTTTGTTTAATATGTTGTTGTATATAATCATTGATGTCAGATAATTCATATGAGCCTGTAGGAAATGTTATAACTTGAGTATCAATATAAAACTTATTTGATCCTACATCTATGTTTGGAATGGCATTGTATGTTTCAAAATTTATTAGACCTAATACATAGTTATTATTTTCAAGGTTAATTGGTGGATTGTAATGAGCTACTAACTCTGAAGTATTTCCAGTTAATGTAAATGTATGCATTCTTTAAGAGTCTAATAAGAAATGACATTTTTGTTTTAGGTTGTTACAATTATATAAAAATTGTAAGCAAAAATGACCGCATATTTCAGAATTATAAGATTGATAATTATTACGAGTGTAATTTATTGTCACCTTCTTATTAAAAGATGTAAAATATGTTATCAGTTCTTTAGGAGGCTTTAAGTTACCAAAACTATCAAAATATATTACGATTGATTTATTTTTTATGTATGCGGTCCAATGAGTACCAATATTTTTCTGATTATCTAAATTAACAATCCCACATTCATTTAACTTAATTTGCGTTGGTAGGTTATCACGCATAAACACACCACGAAAATGTAATATTTTTAATTTATCAGCATACAATTCTGAATCTATGTTTGTAAGAGCTCATTTTGGTAAAAGATTTAAGAGTTTTTTGAACTTGTATACGGTTTTAGGTATAAACCTTGTCCTCTTTTTTTTCTAGCCATTTTTAAACCTTTTCCTTTTTTAGACTCCATGACTAAATCATGACGTTTTAATTCTTGCAATTGAGCTTGTGTTGCTTTGGTATCTTTTATTGTTTTAACTACATTTGCAATTCCACCTGATAAAGATGCTACTGCTCCAATACCTGCAAGTACAAGTGGAAGAAACCCGCCTTGTTTAGGTGTCTTAATAATTCGATGTTTTTTTCTTTTTATAACTTTACGTTTCTTTGTTCCCATACCAAGTTTTAACTTAGATTTCATAATACCGACAACAGCTGCGGATGCAACTTTTTCACCTAATTTTTTAGTGGTTCGTAAGTTTTTTAGTGAAGCATTTAAAAAATTTTTATCAGCTAAATGTCGGTTACTTAATTCTCGATTTTGAGAATATGAAATATCATGAACTTTGCAAGCTTCATCTAATTTATTGATCCCAACATCACCTCGATTTAATCGTTTTTCTAACTTTGTGCCAGGACCGCAAAAATTATATCCTGGTAATTCTACAGGTAATTTATCAATAAGTTTATTAAGAAAACCACGTCCGACGCGTTTTGCAGTCAATCGATTACTGATTTTTTTTACTTTGAACCATTTTATACCTTTTGAGTTCAGCAAAGCAATGACTATTTAGTATATATGCATGAGATTATATAAATTCATTTTATTGCTAAACATGAAGCTGATCAAACAAAACCTTACGTTAGATGTTGAAAATTTAGATAATATTACAACTAATGCAACGCATAGACACGGAGCATTATTTCCTTCAAATATTCGATGTATAATTAGTGGACCATCAAACTGTGGCAAAACAAATGTAATGATAAGTTTATTAGAAAATGTTAATGGTTTACGTTTTTAAAATGTATATATTTACTCAAAATCATTATATCAACCAAAATATGAATATCTTAGAAAAATGTTAACTCCTATCAAGGGGCTTGGATACTATGAATTTACTAATTGCGATGAAATTATGTATCCTTCAAACTCTAAACAAAATTCTATATTGATTTTTGATGATGTAGCTTGTTCTAAGCAGTCTGTAATAAGAGATTACTTCAGTATGGGTCGACATAATTTAATAGATTATTTTTATCTTTGTCAAACTTACAGTCACATTCCTAAACATCTTATTAGAGATAACGCTAATATTATTGTTTTATTTAAACAAGATGATTTAAATATTTAGCATGTATATAATGATCATATTAATACAGATATGGATTATAATGACTTTAAAAAAATGTGTTCATTATGTTGGGGTGATAAGTATTCATTTTTAGTAATTGATAAGGAGAGAGATATTACTTCAGGTAGATATAGAAAAGGATTTCATAATTTTATTCAGTTGTAAACCTTATGCTTTTCCATAGTAAATTAGAATTAACTATAAAACAAACAAGAATAAACATCTCATGATTATTCTTGTTTAGTCTTGTTTATTCTTGTTTAGTCTTGTTTATTCTTGTTTTTCTTGTTATTATTTTACATCTATTATAAAACAACATACAATCTGTTTTTAGTTCATTGTAAAAATAGCAAAGGCAGCGAAAACATCTAGTTTTTATAATGGATAAAGATATAAAATTAAAGCTTATTAAGGCACGAGAGATGGTTAAACGTAAATATGATGCAATTAAATCTAACAGAAGGGATACCGCTCAATATTTAAAAGAGTCTTATAAACCTTTAACTAAACAGTTGCATAAAATTATTGAGGCTTCTAAACCAGATGTGATTATACCTAAAACGGAGGAATTAAATATTAAACAACAAAGCACACCTAAACAACAAAAGCTCCTTAAAAAAAGCAGATATTGAGGATCCGAATGTTTCCATTATACACAGATCTAAAAAGATAGATTATTCACAAAATCCTGATGTTTCCATTACGAACATACCCGAACTTTCTTTTTCTGGGCCTGAAACATTAACGGAAGAAGTGTTTACAAGCCATGCTTTATCAGATGAAAATGAACAATAATCAGATGAACAATCACCAACCCCTATTAATGAAGCTTCAATTATTCAATATGTTGATCAATTTGGACCACTCCCTAAAATATATATTCAGGAATATATAAAAGATACTGAAAATAAATTTGATTTAGGTCAACAAGGTGTACGTTTTGAAAATAAAACAGATAAATATTATATTGGTAATTCAGAAATAATGTCTAATTCTAAAGATAGTAATTTCAAAATACAAAATATTCAATACATTGGCACTCCCGGATTGTATGAACTAATGTTTAAAAAAACGCCTATTGGATATACTGAAAAAGATGAAAAACAATATGCTGATATTCTTAAACGAACTGCTGCATCTCAAATTGACTATGATCCTACACGCAAAATTGCAGGCAATCGGTCGAAAAAGTATGTAAATATTATCGCACCGTTATTAACCAAAAATAAATTACCACCACCACCAGGTAGACCTAGATCATCCAGTACATCAGCTTTAAGATATGGTAAAAGTCTTATGAAATATAACATAAAACCAATAGAATACGTTCACTGGGATGATCCAAACGAACTTGTAGACCGTTTAAAACTTTTACTAGCTTCCAAGCAAGCCGGAAATAATTCTCATAATAATGAGATTGAGAGTATTATAGAAGAACTACGTGAAGCTAATATAATAACATAAACTCAGTTTTATTTTAGTTTAGCTATGACTATCGATAAGTTTGGACGTCGCATTCAAAGTCCATTACATTATATAAATAATTTACATGGACTTGTAAACCTTATTATTTCAGGACAATCAGTATTTCCAACTGATAATAACTATACTTTACAATATTCTAAACATTTTTATAAATTTCCTGTAAATGGAGAAGTAAAAAAATTTACTCTTTTTCCACCAAATTTAGTTTTCACAATAAATGGTAAAAAGTATGATAAGGATAATTTAATAAATTTAGTTTTAAACGAAAATAGTGAATTACGTGTTGAAAAGATATTTGTTTTTGTAAAAGGGGTTTCCCGTTGAATATGAATAAATGAAATGAAAAATGAAATGAAAAATGAAATGAAAATTTATATCATACTAAAATAATATTTATAGAATTACTTATTAAATATTCTCTAAATGAGGTTAAATAGAACAGAGCAACTTGTGGAAGAATTACACAAACCCGCTCGTAAAAATTTTAAAAGAAGAAATGTAATTGTAAAAGGTTTAAACGATTTATATCAAGCTGATTTAGTTGAAATGATTCCATATGCTAAGGAAAATCGTGGATTTAAATATATTTTAATAGTAATTAACGTATTTTCTAAATATGTATGGGCTGAACCTATTAAAAATAAATCAGCTCAGGAAGTTGTTAAAGCTATGAAAAAAATAATTCGAAATCCATTAATTCCGAAAAATTTGCAAACAGATCAGGGTAAAGAATTTTATAATAAGGATTTTAAGAGTTTCATAAAAAGTAAAAATATAAATCATTATTCTACATTTAGTACAATGAAAGCGTCAGTAGTTGAACGAGTTAATCGTACATTAAAGACAATGATGTGGAAAGAATTTAGCTTGCAAGGTTCATATAAGTGGCTTAATTTGTTACCAAAAATTGTATCAAAATATAACGATACAAAACATTCAACAATAAACATGAAACCAAATGAAGTTTCTTTTAAAAATGAACAAAAAATATTAAATAATGTTTATAATCATATAAAAATGTCTACTTTAAAAAATAAATTTAATATAAGTGATTATGTTCGTATTAGTAAATTTAGAAAAATGTTTGATAAAGGATATACAACAAATTGGTCAAATGAAATTTTCAAAATTTATAAAATACAGCTTACAAATCCCACAACATATTTATTACAAGATAGTGAAAATCAACCAATTTTAGGTGGATTTTATGAGTATGAATTACAAAAAGTAAAATATCCTGATTTAAATTTGTTAGAAAAGGTTATTAGACGAAAAGGAAATTTATTATTAGTTAAATGGATGGGTTATCCAACATCACATAACACTTGGATAAAAAAATCTGATGTGACATAATGTATGGACCTAAACCGCAAATTGTATATTGCATACATTGCAATAAATTTTGTAAAACATATTTAGATTATGCATCTAGTTTTAAAACACATATTTTAGGAGCATTAAGTTGTTTGTTAATTTGCATGCCATGTTTACCTTATTTTTTAAGTCTTGTAAAGATATTAATCATTACTGCGTTAATTGTAATAAATTTTTAGGGACAGGTTAAAAAAAAATGTAAAATATTTGTAAGAATTTATTTTTTTTAATAAAATTGGTTTTATAATAATATGTATTTTATTTATTTTCTTTAGAAATCGCTCTCGATCTGCTGCAACTTGAATCCAATCATTTATTTCCACATTTACTCCATTACAAAATATGTTTCAGTTATTTTACTAAATTGTACTATTTTCATTTTTTTATTTTTTTATAAATATAATACAAAAGTAATATTGTACTAATCAATACAAAAATTATTATATTTAAGTTAGAATGTGTTTCAATATTAGTATTAAAATAAATCTGGTTGGTTGTTAAATAGCTATTATTTTTTAAATAAAAGGTACATTTTGCATTTGATTCATTATTTAAATTAAAATAACATGATTTGGGGTCAGTTGTGTAATTAATAGGCATTCTTTCCCATCCATTAGGCCATGAATCGTTCACCTCTTTCGATATGAAGCAATCAGTCGCATTATTCGGTTTTGTAATATGCAACGTTTGATTTATTAAAACGTAGAGCAAAATAAAAGCCATTTCACCATCTGGCCCGTACTACTAATTTATGTTTACTAAACTTATTTTATGTAATTTTTGTATGTATATATATATATATATATATATATATATATATATATATATATATATATATATATATATATATATATATATATATATATATATATATATTGAAATCGATTTAAAAATATTAATCATTGTAATGTTTATAACGATAATATAGGAGTCAATATAAATAATAATAAATTGCTAAAGTATTTTATATCCAAAGATTTAGTGACGTGTTTATTATTTAAAGCTGGTAAGTTTATTCAAAGTATTTATATTTTACATTAAAATCAATAATAGCAGTCTCAACAAAAATATTACTGTTTTTATTCAGATTTGAAATTAAAAAAATCCGATATGCTGAGAAATTGGTTGTCGAAAAATTTTCGAAGCATGGAAGACACTTGCATAAGGGTTGAAGAAATAACGTCAACACACCTCGCGCAACTACACCATCTTCAACAAATTTATCTACCAATACTGACAACCTAATATATTTTCTTAATTTTGTTTTATTCATTTTAATATTTTTTTTTTTATATTGTTTTATATATTGTATTCAATTAAAAAACTTTGTATCACGTCATATCCAATTTTTTATAGATTGCAAAGAGAGGGGCGTTAATTAAATTATTTTGCTTTGTGTTGCATTTTTTTATTATATAATGAGCGTTTTAATTTACTCAATGTTCACAATCAATTTGTTAAGCATAAACATGGCTTCATATTTGCTAATTAACCTAGTTATACTGAGTTTGCTTATTTCAGCAAATACACACGAAATATTTTTATTGCTAAAAGATTACAATAATTTAGTGTATAAAAAAAGGAGTGCCTAAAAGTACAGCAAAAGTTAATTTACGAATATGATGCATTTGAAAAAATTAAAAAAATTTTAGTATTGTTTTTCGGAATTAGAATGTAAGTAACATTTTTTCAGTTTAATTTTGTGTTAGTTTTCTTATATTTTCGTCTGTTTACAATTTTAGTTTAATTCAATTAAAATAAGTTTTATTTAAATTAATTTATGCGTTTATTTTAATTTTTCCTATATTTTCGTACGTTTATTTCAATTAGAATCAGTTTAGTTTTATTTAAATTAATTCGTTTTTAATTTAATTTTTTTTCTTATATTTTCATATGTTTATTTCAATTAGATTCAGTTTAGTTTTGTGTTTTCGTCTATTTTAATTTAATTCAATCCGAATGATTTTCTTTTTTATTTAAATTAATTATTTGTTACTTTTTATTTCTAATCAATTTTCTGAATATGTTTTACAATTATTTTATATGTATTTTTTTATTAGCGTCAAATACTCTAAACAACCTCAGGATGGAGTTGAACTCAACTGAACAATGCACCCTTAGGGATGATGAGTTCGATATCGAGTTCGTAACCACTGGAAAGAGACCTGAAAAGATGGAAGAAGCAAAACCCACAATAAAACATCATCACATTATATACTCAATGACATTAGAAGCGTAACACCCAGAAGGAGTTATTATTTTAACTTGATTTTTTGCCAGTATGGTAGTCTTACATCAAGAATAAAATGATTACATTTTCAAGAAATTTTATTGAAAAACAATCTAAAAAAAATTAATAATGTGTTTGGCGACCCCTTTGCTGTATACACTCCTGTAGACGTCTGGGCATCGACAAAATGAGATGGTCGATGTCTTCTTGAGGCATCTCGTTCCAAGCAACTTGAATTTCATCGATCAACTGTGCTAGAGTTTGTGGAGGATGGTGCAAAGAGAATATTCTTCTTTCCATGATTGGGATATCACATGTTCAATGGGATTTAAATCCGGCGAACGGGGCGGCCACGCCAAAACATTAACACCAGCTTCATTAAGAAAGTTCATAGTTCGACGAGCAATATGGGGACGTGCGTTATCTAGGCAACAAAGTCGGTCGTATGACGTTTTCAACATAACGCGCAGCTGTCATACTGCCTCGAATGAATACAAGAGGTGATCGACTACCATAAGCAATAGCCCCCCAAACCATTACTCCAGCAGTCCTGTGTACATGCCTCTCAATAGCAAACCTAAGATCAGGTCGTTCTCCACAGTAGCGTCGTACCCTTCTACGGCCACCATGCGTGCCTAGACAAAATCGTGATTCATCGCTGAATACGACATCGTGCCATTCTGCCTCCCAATGCTGCCGTTCTCTGCACCAGTCCAACCTTTGGAGACAGTGTCTCGCTGTTAAAGGAAGCACTAATCTTGGACGGTACGAAAGAAGCCCAAAGGATTGAATGCGGCGATATAAGGTTCGCATACTAACAGGCCTACCTTCTTCTCCAATCCATTGATCACCGATTTGACGCGTAGTAGCGAAACGGTCTCGCAGGGCTATTAGTCTTAGGCGCCGATCTTGACGTTCTGTGGTACGCCTTGGTTGACCAATTGGTCTTCTTCTTGCTCCTCTACCTTCTTCTGTCCATACCTGATACACACGTATTACAGTTGCTGCAGTGGAATCAATACGGCGGGCAATTTCGCGTTAGGACATACCGACATCTCGATAAGCAACAACTCGACCCCGGTCAAAATCGCTCAAATGGTGATATTGTGGACGTCTTCGGACTCGAGGCATTTTATTTAAGCTTAACACACTCAACGGAAACACGAAAACTAAAAACATCTGTACTACACAGCTCATATAAATAGTTTTATCAAACAAGAAAAAGTGAAATATTTTTTTTCACAATAAATATAAAAGGCACAAAGTTGAAATTGTTATAAATGTATGCTTTAAATATAGTCACTCTGTTGCTAAAATATGAATTCAAAAAAATCATTCCTTCTTGGTGTTACGCTTCTAATGTCATTGAGTATATATATATATTTATTTTTTTATTATCTATTTTAAACATATTTATTATTATTTACATTTTTTTTATATTAAAGTATAAGATTGTTGCGATTTTAATTAAACCTAGAAATTAAGTTGTTTTTTTTTTATTAAAATAAATTTTTATATATTCACGTTTCCATGTTTCATTTTTAAAACCTATAATTTAAATACTTAAAACAATCATTTTCTTATTAATTAAATTTATGTTTTCTAAATGTTTAATATCTTTTTTAAGTTTATTTAATTTCCATTCAAAATAAGTAATTTTTCTGTAAAAATTTAAATAATTAATTTTTTTCTTTGATTGCATCATTTTACACGCAAATTAGTTGCTAAAGAAAACAGATGGATAGTCTCCTTCTCCTTTTGTCGTGTAGATGTAGAGCTCCTTTTCTTTAATTTCCTTTTCCATATCACTTTCACTCACTTCAAAAAAACGTGATGGTAACACTAACACACCATTTTCAATTTCAATTGTTAATGCTGCACCATATTTCGATTTAATTTTTTTTGCACTTAAAACACGATATTTTTTATTAAACTCCAAATCTTTTACTTCTAAAAACTGTTTTATTTCACCAATTTGATTTAATTTGTTTAAAAAACTCATTGTAGATAGTTTTCTAAGCTTAAGATCGAATGAACTAAATGCATGTTAGATAATACCCCGTTTTTATACACAATTTCTTAATTAAACTTGTTTGTACACGTTTTTGTTCTTGCTTGTATCAACGTGTTTGACTAATTAAATAAACATACTGATCGCTTAAACGACTCTATTAGATGCATATATTATATAACATCTTTTTCCCACGCTTTAATTCTCTCACGCAGCAATTAACAAACTCTTTGTGATTAAAAACAAATCCTATTACCTTACCTATCTAAAATCGATTCCTAAAATTTGGTTCCCATGCTTTAATTAATTGTTTACCTGTTAAAACTTGCAAGCTGCCCCTTAAGGGGATTATCGCAGTGTAACACGCCGATCGTGTTGGAAAGACCCACATAGTTTAGAGTAGCTCATCCGATGCCAAATTTACAGGACAAGTGGGGCGAATACAGTCAGAGAGAAAAGCGGCAGTTCACTGTGCATTTGTGCATTGCTGCTTGGCATGAACGGATAGGGTCTCGCGTCGCGTGGAATAGACGAAAAAAAAGCGTATAAAAAAGACGGATCGAAGGAAAGTGTCGATTCTTATTATTTAAACACGCTGATAATACATACAAGCTATGTATTGTTTTCAATTCGTTAGAAAGCGATCCTGTGTTATTTTTCGGTATTTACAAAACCGATGATTCTTATTCTTGTCATTATAACTAATTATTTTTACTTTTAAGACTCCAGTTTCGACAGCTGAACAAACTATGTGTTTTATTTTATTAAATTAGAGATTATTTCTTAAAAATATAATAATAAAATAATTCATGTTCATAAGCTCCTTGTGAAAATTTATATGCCGGATATACAGAGAGTTTTATGTAACACCGAACATTTTCATAACGAGAATTTGTCTTTTAAGTATACAGAAGCATACGTTGAACATGCTAGGTTTATTAAAAGAATTTAATTTGAAGCTTTAAACGAGTGTTTTCCACTCCCAGGCTAAGCATGAAGTAAAATTTCGAGTTTAGAAAAGCCTGAAAATTTGGTTTGGTCGCGTAGCGCGAAGCGCGGAGCGGCCAAACCAAATTTTCAGGCTTTTCTAAACTCGAAATTTTACTTCATGCGCCACCGGTACTAAACACTGATGCAATAGAAAGTTTATAGGTGTGTTTTAAACTTCGTAATTTGTAAGTGTTTTGTACTGGTGGCGCATGAAGTAAAATTTCGAGTTTAGAAAAGCCTGAACATTTGGTTTGGCCGCTCCGCGCTTCGCGCTACGCGACCAAACCAAATTTTCAGGCTTTTCTAAACTCGAAATTTTACTTCATGCGCCACCGGTACTAAACACTGATGCAATAGAAAGTTTATCGGTGTGTTTTAAACTTCGTAATTTGTAAGTGTTTTGTACTGGTGGCGCATGAAGTAAAATTTCGAGTTTAGAAAAGCCTGAACATTTGGTTTGGCCGCTCCGCGCTTCGCGCTACGCGACCAAACCAAATTTTCAGGCTTTTCTAAACTCGAAATTTTACTTCATGCTTAGTCTGGGAGTGGAACACACTCATTTCAAGTTTAAAATTATTTTTTATAACAACGAGTATCTAAAGATTTACGACATATACTGTGTAACTCTCACATGTATACTTGAAAGAAAAACTCCCTGTGTGTACAAGTTGAGGCATTAATTGCGATTGATTGGCTACAGTTTTTAATGGTCATAGAGGCAACCCAATTTACACATAACTTAAAAAATAAAGGTGTAAAAATTGTATTGGATGAACATGTTCGGTGTTATATAAAACTCTGTATATGAAAAAACCGGAACATAGGATTTTCAATGATATTTTTTATATAGGAATATTATCTTTGATAACTGCTATTGCCATGAAAATAATGTGTATTAATTTGGCCTCTGCCAAATTGGGTAAATACCCCAGATTTTGGGGAGAATTTCAATTTTCATTTTATCCAATATTCTAGTTTTTATGAATGCAACAAATAAATAATAGATTGAAAAAATTAAACGGACAGCTGCCCTGTTTTTTTATAATTAGTACAGGGTTTACAAAATGATGATGTGTATAAATAGAGGATTGCAATAACATTCAATTACAATTAATTTATTCCTTATTTACTTACTATCAAAATATGACTCATCATAAATCAGCCAAATTTGAAATAAAATATATTGGGTTCGGTGCAATGTTGAGCAAGAAGCTTGTTATTTGAAATGCATTATAATAACTACCTTATTATTATTATAGTTATATTTTTTCTAAAATAATTAACAATGAATATGCACGCAGTTAAACCCTACATTTTTGTAAACATTCGTCAAACATATATTACCTGTGCTCAGTAAAAAATAGTTGATTTGTAACATTAATCTACGACAACGTCATATTGGTGACGTTATTCTCACTATTCTTATAGTTTTGATATCATTGATTCGTTGATGAAGTCGCAGTTGGTTCAAATATGTCCGATTGCTAGAAACTTTACAATTTACTTTAATAGTTTTATTGCGAGAAGTTTAATGGCATTTAACAACTGTTTTAACAACGAAAGATTTAAGACGAAATAATGATTTGAACAAGACTGATTGTTATTCGATTGCTTCTGCTTATTAATCAGCTTAAAACACTTTAAAAATAATTTAATAATACCGACACTGTCAAATAATTAGGAAAGCCAATATTAAAGGTATATTACACATCTTTATTTAAATTAGTGAAACATTTCGTGTTTTCTATATTAGTGAACATGCAGTATAAAAAAATACTTATTCTATTAGTAGTCAGAGAGCATAAAAATAAAACACTAGTACAATAAAATATCGATTATAATTGCGAAATATTAATTTTACGAGAATAAATGCTAACGACGTGAGCCGTTTTTGTTAACTATGATTGAGAAAAGAAAATAAAAACAAACGCGAAGCCGCGCAGCGTTCACCGGCCCAGGGATAAACGCTGGCCGCATGCTGCTCCCCCCTCCAATAATTGTGCAGATGAGTGTACAACGCGTTCAACTAAGAGAAGATCCGCAAGGCGGCGGTATTTTACGGTCTTATTTTTTAAGATTTTTATTTTAACCTGACTCGGGCATGAGCTATCGCATCCTTATGAAATGTTCACATTATATTCCATATAGTATAAACTAGTAAGATATGGGAATATTTTTTTTAATTTTGAAAAATATAACATTATTTTTTTCATACCTCTGAAAGCAAATTGTTAAAAGAAAAAGTACTTCGATATTTTACTAGATAATTGAGCTTAATATACGCTGTCAAAATTTCAACTTTCTAGGATCTTTAGTTTTTAAATAAACCTGACATTAAATTTCAAAGCTCTGTTATATTCCCCTTAATAATAATCTCACGTCTTAGCATGAAAAAAACAAATCATATTACCTAAAAATCCCACGATTTAATTAACCCCTTAGCTGTTCCTTAATAAAAATGTCACGTCTTAACCTGTGTAAACTTGCATGAAAAAAACAAATCATATTACTTAAAAATCCCACGACTTAATTAACCCCTGAGCTGTCCCTCAATAAAAATGTCACGTCTTAACCTATGTAAACTTGCATGAAATAAACAAATAAAATTATTTTTTTTTCCCACGCTTTAATTAACCCCTTTACCTGAGCCGTGTAAAAATCTTCATCTAAACCAAAAGTGAAAAACAGCAAAATCATATGGGGAAATTACATGTATTTTTATCCAGAACCTGCCCAGTTACTCTACTCACCTGAACGGCAACAGTTATTTGAGGTTCCTTCGCGACGACTTGAATGATCTCTTGTAAAATGTCCCTCTAGCCGCTCTACGACAGATAGTTTTCCAGCACGATGGAGCTCCTGCACATAATAGCCGTGTCGTTCGGGAATTTTTCGATGAAACGTTTCCGGACTCCTGGATTGGTCGTGGGGGTCCTGTGAGGTGGCCGCCAAGATCACCAGATCTCACTCCCCTTGACTTCTTCCTTTGGGGCCATATCAAAGACGAGGTTTACAGGACGGTACCATATGAGGGAGAGAATCCGCGCGGCTTTCCGCGGTATATCACCAGAAGTCCTTAGGGCAGTGTCTAGAGCCTGTGAGTCGAAGTTGCGGTTATGCCTCCAGCAGGAAAGTCGTCATTTCGAACATTTAGTTTAAGTTGTTAAATTTTCTTTATCTGCGTTTTTCATATCATGTTGAATAAATAGGTACATACTATTATGTTGACCGTATTTGTGTTTTTGTTTTCTCATGGCACTTTTGGGAACGGAAAACGTTTCCCGACATTTGCGATGAAATTCCTTTTTTCTCCGAAATTTTGTTATGCAATGTGTAATTTTTTTTGTACCAATGAAAAATTTAGAGTTTTGGTTGTACAACGCCGTAATTTTTTTAGGGGGGTGCCATTTGAAATTTTCGAAAAAAATGACAACATGCGAAGTCAATCAAAAATTATTTTTTTTCCATAAATTACCCGAAAACAAATTATGTGAAGATATACGAGGTCTTAACCTGTACTTCAATTCAAAATTTAGGCGCCGGCGTCAATTAGTTTCTCTACAAAACAATCTCAAAAATGGGGCGCAATTTTGAAAGAAGGGGTTATAACAGCGAAACCGCTAAAGTGAAGCGTATAACATGTTAGATAAAAAATAAGTACTCTTCGATCACTTTCCAAATCTGCAATAAAAAATAGGGCATTCCATTTAAAAAAATATAAGTTTGGTACGCCATTGGAGTACGGCACGCCACTGATGATTAGAAATATTTTTGAAACATAGCGACGGTAATTATGCACCACTTTGCTCTTAGATTTTTTTCGATAGCTTTTATCGTAAAGGAGCTATGGTCCGAGGCGTCTTAAGTGCCACACCCGGTATATTAAAACGCCAGAAATATAATAGTATATTATGTAACGAGAGTGGTATGCAGTATATTACAATAAAGCGGACATGTTCCGCGAGTATGTAATAATTACCATTCCACTCAAGAAACGTACGATACTTTACCTACGCCCTAACAAAATAAACAATTAGCATAAAAGAACAATGTATTTATTGTAATAACTTTTAATAGTACTGACTGATGATAACTAAATTACTACTTTATCAATATACAAGGAATAAAGCTGTACATTTTCCGAAATTCTTTGTTTTTTAAAAGAGTTCGATTTGAAGCTTTAGCGACTGTTTTCCACTCCCAGACTAAGCATGAAGTAAAATTTTGAGCTAAGAAAAGCCCCGTGAAAATTTGTCGAGGGTCGCGCAGCGACTTGATATAAATTTTCTGGGCTTTTCTAAACTCGAAATTTTACTTCATGCGCCACACGTATAAAACACTAATATTGTAAACTCTATGTATATTTGAACCTCACTTGAAATCTGTGATAATGGTTTAAATCAAATTACCCTTGTTTTTTTTTTATTTGTTTTGTATAATAATAGTTCAAAATTATTCACCAAGTGATAAGTGAGAAAGTCATTCAAGAAATACTTATCAACTTCCATCAAATTTTATCATTTTTGGAAAAAAATCCACTTTAAGCTTTCAACTTTTAAGCTTCAAAAGCACTTTTGTTACGGTTAATTTTTGCCATTGCACATTATTAGAGAATTATGGTCACAATATTTTTATTATTAAAGTCAGGTTCGTGGTTGGAAGGTAATTGTCGCTCTTCAGGATTACCTAAATATCTGTTTTGGTCCTTGTTGTCATTTTAGATTTTATTAATCTCTTTAATAAAGTAATGGTTTAGTTCTTGCCATGCAACGCCATCTATGATATAAAATCTACACCTCTTGAGCGTTAGATAATTAAAAGAAGGTACGATCGCATAAGCGTCGTGTAATACACCGACTCAGTGACGTAAGCAAGGGCTGTGGAACTTTTGAAATTTCAATTTAAAAATTTATATTGTACATGATATTTGAAGTACACCGATTGTTGGCAATGGTAATTTTCTATTGAGTAATCGTGACGTAGGTGATGTTCTCACTCAAGAGCTGATATGACTTTTTCTTGACCGTGAAAGAGTTCACGTCGGAACTACAATTCTGAACTAAAATTCAAACTTTATTTAATTAATTTAACACAGAGAAGTGTTCCTCTTGTGAGGGAGATATTGAATAAATTAGTATTTATATGTGGAATTAGTTTTGATTGATTTTCGTGAGTTTGTGCCGAATTCCACAATTCGATTTTTTTTTCGGAGTATAAAAAAAAAATTCAGTAGTTCTCTCGGTAAGACCGCACAACAACTTAGGTCTTTTAAGTTCCGGTTCAATTCAAAGTTGGCCGACTTAAGTTCCAGTTTCACTTTCGCCTTCAACTTCCGAGGTCCCGTTCTATTTTGTCCTCCCGCAACGGGGATGCGATTTCCGGTAGCTGGTGTTCAATTTTGTGTTTGGTGTCGTAAGAAGATTCGCGGACCGAAATTTCGTCTTTCTACAGTTTGATTCCGGCCCCCACAAATTTTCCGTCTGTGTTGGAAAAACCCTTTCTGAAGTGCCCTTGGGTAAACAACCCTCGCAGGACAGAATAAATAAAAAAAAAGGTCGGATGAATTTTAATTTTACTATATATATACTCAATGACATTAGAAGCGTAACACCCAGAAGGAGTTATTATTTTAACTTAATTTTTTGCCAGTATGGTAGTCTTACATCAAGAATAAAATGATTACATTTTCAAGAAATTTTATTAAAAAACAATCTAAAAAAAATTAATAATGTGTTTGGCGACCCCTTTGCTGTATACACTCCTGTAGACGTCTGGGCATCGACAAAATGAGATGGTCGATGTCTTCTTGAGGCATCTCGTTCCAAGCAACTTGAATTTCATCGATCAACTGTGCTAGAGTCTGTGGAGGATGGTGCAAAGAGAATATTCTTCTTCCCATGATAGGCCACACATGTTCAATGGGATTTAAATCCGGCGAACGGGGCGGCCACGCCAAAACATTAACACCAACTTCATTAAGAAAGTTCATAGTTCGACGAGCAATATGGGGACGTGCGTTATCTTGTTGAAAAAGTACGTCTGGGCGGCCATCTAAATAAGGCAACAAAGTCGGTCGTATGACGTCTTCAACATAACGCGCAGCTGTCATACTGCCTCGAATGAATACAAGAGGTGATCGACTACCATAAGCAATAACCCCCCAAACCATTACTCCAGCAGTCCTGTGTACATGCCTCTCAATAGCAAACCTAAGATCAGGTCGTTCTCCACGGTAGCGTCGTACCCTTCTACGGCCATCATGCGTGCCTAGACAAAATCGTGATTCATCGCTGAATACGACATCGTGCCATTCTGCCTCCCAATGCTGCCGTTCTCTGCACCAGTCCAACCTTTGGCGACAGTGTCTCGCTGTTAAAGGAAGCACTAATCTTGGACGGTACGAAAGAAGCCCAAAGGATTGAATGCGGCGATATAAGGTTCGCATACTAACGGGCCTACCTTCTTCTCCAATACATTGATCACCGATTTGGCGCGTAGTAGCGAAACGGTCTCGCAGGGCTATTTGTCTTAAGCGCCGATCTTGACGTTCTGTGGTACGCCTTGGTTGACCAATTGGTCTTCTTCTTGCTCCTCTACCTTCTTCTTTCCATACCTGATACACACGTATTACAGTTGCTGCAGTGGAATCAATACGGCGGGCAATTTCGCGATAGGACATACCGACATCTCGATAAGCAACAACTCGACCCCGGTCAAAATCGCTCAAATGGTGATATTGTGGACGTCTTCGGACTCGAGGCATTTTATTTAAGCTTAACACACTCAACGGAAACACGAAAACTAAAAACATCTGTACTAAACAGCTCATATAAATAGTTTTATCAAAAAAGAAAAAGTGAAATATTTTTTTTTTCACAATAAATATAAAAGGCACAAGGTTGAAATTGTTATCAATGTATGCTTTAAATATAGTCACTCTGTTGCTAAAATATGAATTCAAAAAAATCATTCCTTCTTGGTGTTACGCTTCTTATGTCATTGAGTATATATATATTTTATCTGAAGATTCAGTAAAATAAGTACATTTTTTTATCGGTTTATTAAATAATTTCCCGACATTTAACAACAGTAAATTAAATTAAATTCAACTAAGTAAACTTAAATTAAATTCTATTTTTTTTTTGTTATTAAATAATATAATATTGTGGCGGCTAACTTTTTACTCTCAGGAGGCTGGGTCGTAGTTCAAAAAGAAAAAATGATTAAATGAATAAATGATAATCACAATTTAATTAAATTAAAAGTTTTGTACATACAAAATGTAAATTAAAATAACGCTTTACTTAACTAAAAATATATAAATAAACAAAAAATAGATTCCACAATGACCTGTACAAAAATAATTTAAATTGGGCGCCACCTAGGAGCACTGTCCTAGGACGATAGTATTACAACTGCTTGTAAATTAAATTTCATAAATTAACGCTTGAATTTCGTAAATTAACTTTCAAGGATCTTCAGGTAACTTATCTGTTATTCCCTTCCGCAATCGGGGTTGATTCTACCCAGTTGAACGGCAGCACGGTGGTCGGCGAATCCCTGTTTCGTCTCTCGCTGTCTCTCTCTTTTTCCCTCTTTTAAAAAAAAAGGTGAGGCTCCAGCCGGGATCAGAATATTTGGTTGACAAACTTTATTCGGTAATCGAAAAGCCCAACCGTAACTCCCCAAGGCAATGTCGAACGCTGGTAGCGTAACTAATAGCGGCAATGACCAGCAGCCACGATATCGATAAATGGTCACGAAACTGACGTGATTATTGATGTCGGTACGATATAGAATAATTTCTATAATCTGCGATGTGCTCGCACACTCTTCCTCGCTCGCCGCAACGGAAAAATGTCCTGCGCACGCCAACCCCGCCCGGCGAAAAATGGACGCGCTCCGAAATTTTCAAAAAAACGTTTTTAACAAAACAGCATTGCAGCGTATGCAACTGAAGTTGCGCGCGTATATTTGTAAATTTACAAATGTATCATTTTTATTCCCAAATGAAAATAAAAATGCTACAATATATACAGGGTGAAATAATGGAATATGTAGGTTTTGTAAGCGTATAAAATTTGAAAGGAAACAACATCTTAAGTAAGAAATTGTGAATTAAGCGAGATGATAACTCATATTTATTTGATTATAGTTATACTTGAGTTATGGAGGATTTTGCTTCCTTTTAAATATTTTTTTTGTTTTTGTATTTTTGCTATTTGGTGTTTTTGTAATGAGATAACGTTATTTCAAGGTACCTGTTAATAACTAAAACGCATATATATATATATATATATATATATATATATATATATATATATATATATATATATATATATATATATATTTTATTCTCATCGTTATTGCGCCTTATTATAAGAACATCACCAATTGAGTTATTATTTTTTTATTTTGTCGATTTTCAAATTTTAAAATTGAATCAAACTTATTATTTTCTTTGTCTCAGCAAAAGGTTGTTTAACTATTTTGATTTTGTCCTTTATTCTCTTTATTACTTTCTCCAAATAAGGTTCATGGTTACTTGTTACCATTTCATCCCTATTTGTTAATTAACCATGTGGCGCCCCTTTTTGCATCGTTTAAGTTAATTAAACCCCCCCTACTCTGCTGACTTTAGCTAGGCCAAATATGGGATGGGGTGGTGGTAATTGAAGTTGGTAAGTAAATTTAGTTTGTTCTAGGTAACAATTCGGGGTGTAGCACTTATAAAGCGTATAAATCACTAAAATATTGTGAACTCTATGTATATTTGAACCTCACTTTAAATCAGTGTTTTATACGCGAATTTGCCGAGGGTCGCGCAGCGACTCGAGACAAATTTTCACGGGGCTTTTCTAAACTCGAAATATTACTTCATGCTTAGTCTGAGAGTGAAAAACACTCGTTAAAGCTTCAAATCGAACTCTTTTGAAAAACAACGAATGTCGTAAACTGTACAGCTTTATTCCTTGTAAATTGATCAAGTTGTAATTTAGTTATCATCATTGTCATGGTACTTTTAAAAATTATTACAATAAATAAGTTCTTCTTTTATGATCATTGTATATTTTGTTAGGGCGTAGGTAAAGTACGTTTCTCGAATGGTGTGGCAATTACATACTCGCGGAATACTGCACTCGCCGCTGCGCGGCTCGTGCGCAACATGTCCGCTCATATGCAATATTCTGCATTCCACTCTCGTTACGTAATATACTATTACATTTCTGACGTTTTAATATATAACGTATTTTTTAATTTTTTACTTCTCCCTAGTGAAAATTCTGGCTACGCCCATGGCTATAGAAAGCCAATACCCAAATGATTATTCATTTTTAAACAATAATATACAGTGTTCAACATTTCATACCATATTTGGTCAAATATCCTGTTAATTTTTACATATTCTTACGCAGAATATAATTCGCATTGGTCTATACCAGCATTCCTTCTACCTATCTTCCCTTTCGTTTTTAAGGAAAATAAATGCGTTTCGTTCATTAATTTATTAAATTAAAAAATTTAAATATTTTTTTTTATTTCACTAACTAAAAAGAGCTCTAGTTTTGTAAATAATAAAAATCGGACAGTTATTTATGTAATCTAGTGTCTTTAAATGAATCACCCTGTATACAAAAACTGTAAGTTTATTATAAATTAGAAATTGTCGCTTCGGTATTACGTGCTTACTGTATTCCGAGACAATTTTCGTAAATGGCATTTATGTAGGAAACACGGCGCCATCTTGTGACAGATTGCCTAACTTCATGACTAAGAAAGGCACACATAGAGAAAATTCAACTGATTTTGTATAAGTTTTGCTTAGCGAAACCGGATATTTATTTTCAAGTAATAGCATCAACGCGTTAAACAAGAATAATTTAATATTTCGTAATTCCTGTTGCACATTTAAACTTTGTTTTCCTCTTTTAGCTACTTTGCATTCTAATTTAGTATACTATAAAACTGGCTTTCTGAGTCACCAAAGCATCATGAAAAGACACGTGATCAACATAGAAAACATCAGCAATCTATGTGGCCACGGCCGCATTCGCCGCATTTCTGTACGTCATGTTAGTCTGAAAACTACGTGGTTTACGACTCCACGTTTACAGCGAACAAAGCACGCCTGTAAACTATAATGCCTTGTCTTATAAGTGTTTAACTCTGTGGTACATTTTAATTACGCTTGTAAATAAAACGTTTTTTAACACTGTATTTATAGTCACAAGTTAAGTTTAAATACAGTGGTTAAACAAAGTTAAAGAAGCATTTTATTTGCAAGCGTAAAATGTAATGGGTGATGTAAATTTTACCGTGTGGTTTGAAGGCGACGTTGTACAACTCGAAAAAGTTTAAAATGTGCAATGGATTACACTTCACCACATTGGTTTAAAATAGGCATCAACACAAAAATTTGTAATTGAAATAATGTTATTTCAATTAACCCTTAGCTGCACCACTTCAATTTTGTAACATAACTGCACATGGGGTTTTCCATGACGCGAAGTTGAAAAATTGCTTAAAAAATTCTTCTATCCTCTATATAGGACTACAGAACTGTACAAAAGTGTTAATTTATACATTATGGACTAGAAAAATCAGCCATAATAGAGAGTTAACTCTTTTTCCTCAAGGTTTGAGAAAATAAGTTAAGAACATTTTTAAAATGCATTTTTTCCTCTAAAATTAAAGACTTGAAATTGTAGGTAATGGTGTATTTTATACTATATTTCAAAAAAATAAATACAGTACAAGGGCTTCTTTCAAAAAATATATTTATTCTTGCAAAAAACTACATTCAAATATATAAAAAGATTTTTCCATGTAAAAATATTTTTTAATAAAAATAATTAAATCTCGAAGCACGTTTAGTGTTGACTGCAGTCTCGACTTCATCATCCAAATCATGGTCCGAAAAATTATTTTCAGTTATCTGAGTTTGAAACCGACTGCTCGGTATCTGAATCACTCTGGATAGACCATTCGCCATCACTAGATTATCATGGGGGGATATTATGGACTTTGACTTTTCGAGTCAAAGGCTCCCGATCAAAAACAAGTTAATATAAAAAAACTGGCCTGATGTCTGATTCGGTACCCCCCTAATTACTCGATTAACTCTTAATCTAACACAATCACTCAATAATTAAAATACTGTACTTACCCTAACCGGTTAGGAGCCACTCACGAGATTTATTTTATTTCACTTATGAATTCGTTAGTCAGGAAATAATTTCGTAATTGTTATTCAAAATGAAAAAAGATTTTTGTTTGTTTCAAAATAAAAAAAAAATATATACTAAGGTTTATTATTAACAATAAACAAAATAAGGAATAACAAATAATAAAAAAATGATTGTACGATAATGGAGAAATGAACGAAAAAGAAATAAATAAGTGAAATAAACAAGAATTACAAAATAACGGCACACAAAACACAACTAACAATGTTTACGCTATAACTTTTTAGGCGACGGACTGATAACTCGATTATACTTGTTTAAACACTGCTTTTCAACTGACTTGAGTTATCAGCCCTTGGCCTTATATATGGTAGCCCGAAAATCGCATCCCCCACTACAAATTTTGGGACACGCTAACCATTTTTCGCCCGTCCGCCCTTGGGGACACTTCGAGGAACCCGAATTATTAATTATGAATTAACTAGTTGTGAATAATGCTCTTCCATGATAAATACATTAGCATGCGAAGAAAATTATTTTGTACACAAATGAGTTTAACTTGGGTTCAGGCGAAAAATGGTTAACCAAAAAAAGAAAGCTGAATAAAATGAGCAATGAAAAGTAGTATGTGTTCTACATGCCCTAATAAAAATATAAATGATATAAAGTATTTACAAATCGAAAATATGGTTATGTTGATTTTTCCCAGGGAAAAATCATATCACGAAAACCTACTTTCCTATCAAGCAGCTAGAAGTGTTAGATTAAATAAGAAATGAAAACGACAAAAAAAAAAGTTTTAGCCAGTAAGTAACATCTTTGTTCGTGATGTATATCACATTGAAGGTCTTTCTCTCAGCTATTTAATTGTGCATTTGCAGAATCGATGTGATTCGCGATTTTCTTAGAGACCGTGAAAAATGCTGGGGATTTTGCAATCTATTGTTGGTCGAATATTCCGTACATGTCTTTGTCTAATTATTCTGACATCACAAGCGTTTTTGGAATATCCGCACCAAATGTTGGCTCGGCCTTTTGGGCCAGGTAATCGGCTGTAGCTGAGAGAAAGGACCAGTTGAGGATTACTGAAATCTCGGAAAAATCTTCTAGCTGGCATGATGGGCGTTTCAGTATTCACGACATTCATAAACACAAATTCTAAGAGACGCGGATTTTACCAGTTTGCAAATAATAAAATAGGATTAGGTTAAGCCCACAAATGAATTTGGGGTGTAACCGAATTCTTGTTATCCTCGCTTGGAAAAAGCGACGATAACAAGATGAAGAGAATTCTCGATCAAACAGTAACTCTTCACGCTGTTGTTTTGCCCTCAGATTGCAAGCCATCTGATAAAAATCAGATGTTTTCAGGAAAGAAAAATAAAACATTTTTTTACTTAAGCGTCAAATCATACATTCACGATTCACGTATCATTATTTTTATTATACACGAAAAATAAATATAACATAAATATAATACTGATACGAATTTGTTTTATTTTTATGATATATATAAAATGTAGAAATTGGAAATATATCGAAAATATATATTATATCATTATCCTAATAATTATTTTACAGATTTTAGATTAAAACTTACCTTTAAATTATGAAAAAACAAATTAACGTCGCACTCAATTAAACGGATATGCACTACTGGGGTCTTCGAGGACCCCACGTGTTTATAAACGTGGATAGACGTAAACTGTATGCGCGCGCAGTGACCGGAACCCCATCACTACTTACTTTAAGCGCTCTACTTCTAAACCAGGGCATTAGTTTTATGATATTTCGAAATTTTAAATAATTAAAAGTACTTTTAAGAAAGGATGGGGTCCCTCAGGACCCCCAGGTGCAGCTAAGGGTTAAAGGGATATAGCAACCAATTGATTGGTGTGTGCAATTTAATTGATTACGTTTATAAAGTAATTTGTGTTTTAATTAGTCATTCAAATTTTACCTTGTGGTTTGAAGACGATATTGTACGACAATGAAGTACAATGAATTACACTTCACCATATTGGTTTAAAATTGATAATAAAACAAATATAACGAATAAAAATTGAGTAAATAATAGTTATAAGACGTTTAATGTTTAAGCGTGTTTAAGGTTTAGCATTTAAACCGAGTAACACATGCATTCTTTCGAACGCGTTCATACACCGTTTAAAGTTTTAAAAATTAATTAATTTGGCGCACGATTTTTGCGCCGACACTTCCCAATAAAAAGGAGGAATTGAAAATTACAAACGATAATTTTAAATTTCTTCTCTGTTAATTGTAAGAATTACTTCTAGAACAGTATTTTCACAATTATATGATGAAATAGTGGCAACATCCACGCGCAGACACAACTTATAATGCTTAAATCTTAATTCTCCTATGAACGGCATGATTTTCTTAAACTTTATACACTAAACGATAATCACCAAATGGTTAATGTCTTATAAACCCCCCGGCATAAAGGCTCGTATCGATTAAAGCGTGTCCCAGTTGCGGAGCACTGTAACGTGACATTTTGTGTCGTGCAAAGGTATTACAGATTGCTTAATTTCACCAGTATTATGGACGTGATCATTCAGAATCAATGAGTTAACAAGACATAAGTGAGAGCGAGCTATTTGTAACATTCGCCATGGATCTGTGACAAATTGGGACGAATGACGGGCAAACAAGAACAAACTGCATTGACACGCCTACCCATCCCAACTACAAAAGTCGTGTAATGCAACAATTTCTTTGATGCGGCGGTAAAAAACTGCCAACTGGCTAATCGGCTTCGTTGCTTGACATCGCAGCCAAATCGAACACATTGATGTGCATCGCTTCCCCATTAACCTGTTAACCGGACAAGACGCATAAATTCGTCAGGCGTAAACAATATCGGGTACGGGTAGGACATATGAATACGTCCTCGAAAATTAATTTGCGCCCTGGAACGGACGGGACGTATATTTCCGATCGACTATGATATTACGTCATCCATGCGTGGCTCGACATGAATCAACATGCGTATGGAATCAGAACAATTTAGCTATCGTGAGTGATAGACGTGTTTTGTGTGACCAGTGACCGGTACGTATTTACACTTAGCATCTATTTTATTTATCTATTTACCTATTTATAATCTATGCTTACAAATACATACAATGGCTATACAAATATTTCTATTATATATTATTTTTATTTCCAATCTTTTTATAAAATTTTTTTTAGTGTTCATCAAAATGAATGAGAGCGATATTAGTGATGATGAATTCAATGTACTGGCAAGTAAAAGAAGGAGACGTATTATGAGTTCGTCATCGGAGTCATCTAATAATGATGTTGACTACGACACACAATTGAGCGATACTGAGAGTGAAGATAATGAAGAAGTTGATGAAGTTGGTCCTAGCAACAACAAAGTCTCTGAAGAATGGGTGCCTCAAAATGCAGAAAGACTACCATTTCCCTTCACTGCACATCCGGGAAAAACATTCAATACTCCTTCAAAAAAAGTTCCTTTATTTTATCTAGAGAAGTTTTTAGATGACGGCTTTATAAACCTTATAACAGAACAAACGAATTTGTATGCCGCTCAATTTTTTTCCAATAATCCGGAGTTGAAACCGCGTTCGAGACTTTGAAAATGGAAGGATACAAATGAAGCTGAGATGAAGATATTTTTGGGGCTCCTAGTTTTACAAGGGATAATTGGAAAACCAACTTTAGAGTGTTATTTTTCTAGAAGAAGAATTATTGAAACACCCTTTTTTCATGAAGCTATAAGCGAAAACAGATTTGGATTATTGTGTAAGTTTTTACATTTTGCAGACAATCTAAGTTTTGATCCTAAAACGTCTCATAGATAAAACATACAAAAACGATCCAATTATAAAAATTTGACAGAAAAGTTCAAAACATTTTATGTTTGTGAACGCGACATATGTATCGACGAGTCTCTTTTATTGTGGAAAGGGAATTTATCCTGGAAGCAATACATAGCAACGAAACGAGCTAGATTTAGCATAAAGCTATTCAGTTTGAGTGAAAGCCAATCTAGATACGTTCAAAACATCATTTTATATACAGGAAAGGACACAACCTATGGTTCAAATTACCCACAAGAAAAACAATCAAGAATTGTTTTGACTAATTGAATAAAGGGTATAGAATTTACCTAGATAATTTCTATACTTCAATTCATTTGGCTGAACTCTTGTGTCAAAACAACACCGACATTGTTGGGACAATGAGAATAAATAGAATCGATATCCCCAGTGAAATAAAAACAAAACAATTGGAAAAAAATTAACATATTGTAAGATACAAAGGCAAACTTATGGTTTTAAAGTGGAAGGACAAAAAGGACTTATTGCTGCTCAGTTCAATTCATAATGACGAAAAGACAATGATTGAAAAGAGAGGAAGATGTCAAGAAAAACCTAATGTTGTCCTCGATTACAATAAGAATATGGGCGGCGTAGATTTGGGAGATGGAGTTATGGTGGCTTACACGGCTGCACGTAATAGAGTAAAAAAATTTTATAAAAAAAATTTCTACGGTTGATTGATATTTATTTATTTATTTATTTATTTATTAACGGAATCTCCATTTTATTACATAAGTGTACATATACATATTGTAATATATGACAAAAATAACAAAACACATAAAAATCATATAAAGAATTACATTGATTACAACCGACTAAATTATTACTGAACAAAAATAACAAAAACCATATAAAGAGTTACATTGATTACAGCCACCTAAATTATTATTATATGTGCTGCCTAAATGCATATATTTTGTACAAAAAGGATAAAGGTCATTTGGACCGACTTCATTTTTTGTTAGAGTGTATAGAGAAATTAGTTGATAACAATATCGTGAACACCCACCCAAAGCCATCAACAAGCAGCTCTACACCTAAACCATCACGCTTAGTGGAAAGGCATTTTCCAGAGCAAATGAAAAGTGATACAGGAAAAACTAAATCCTGGAAATGTCGAGTGTCTTACAAAAAAGGTGCTAGAAAAGAATCTACTTACTGGTGTCAGAATTGTAGTGTAGCATTATGTATTAATAATTGTTTTAAAATATATCACACAGAAAATGAGTTTTGAATTTTTATATGTACCTATTGTGTAATTCTATTTTTTTTACTTGTTTTGTGATTCCTTTTGTACTTCAAAAATATTAATAAACGATATACACTTCATAGTTTTTCATTTATTGTATGTATAAAAAAATTTTTAGAAATATGAAATGACGGTCTCCGGGCGTGACGTATTGACATGTCCTAGCGAAACAATACGCGCCCGGTACATGTTGCATAATTTGAACGGGAACTCCCCGGTTAACAGGTTAAGATTAACAAGCAATGTAACGGTGTTCTGCAACATGTGAACGCTTCAGTCGATATGAGCCCTACGATGAACAACAAAAGCTTTTTTATGTAAATGTACTGTCAATGTCTCCGATGTTTTCTTAAAATAACTACACAGATAGAATAATATTTGGGGGATGCCAATTATGTCTCTAAACCAGAGATGTCAAATCCGTGGCCCCCCAAGTGTACCATTATTATTATTTTTGCTCTTCACTTATCGTGCGTGCAAATAAGTGGATCGCTTTTTTATGGTTCTTCTCATATTGTGAGTGGAACCTTAAAGCTATTTCGGAACATAAAAAGTTTTATCGTTTATTTTGTTCCTAGAGTCATATTAAATCTGACTGAGCATGAAAAATTCATATGCTTTCGAAATGTATTACTTTGTCCACGTTTTATCAAATGCCACCGATTTAATATATTTTATTAACATTTTATTAAGGTTTCATTTGGTGAACATTGAATTTAAATAGACATGTTGTACAAATTGTTATGAATATTTTAAATTGTGACATTTTTATTTTCAATTTTTAATCTTAACTAGGGTCGAATTAGGTCTATCAAAACGTAACAAACGTACCTGAAGGTATCTTCTTCCATAATAAAGCTTTGAAATCGATTTACATTTAAATTTAGTTATATTAAATTGGACCCCAAGCAGACCGCAAAAAATGCACGATTTAAAATTGTATTGCTTAGTCCACAATTTTTAGATGCTACCAATTTGATAAATTTTATTAATATTGCATTAAGGTTTCATTTGGCGAGGATATAATTTTAATAGATGTATTGTTGAAATTGCTAAGAATTTTTTAACACTTTACATTTATATTTTCAATTGTTAACTTTAACGAGACTGCATTTAAGTATACTAAAATGAAAAGACCATAAAACATTGCTCAGGATGTCCTCTACTCACCCTGTAGGATTATTCCCATATTGAACCATTTAAAAGTTTCAAATGTATTTTCTCTTGCGAGTTGGTTTAAATCTAATGGAACCATTTTAAGTGTATTAGGTTTTTTTTTTATCTATTTCACTTTATCATTTATTTGAAAATTTATACTACCCTTAAATATTTGTATCTACAGAAATTAGTTATTAAAACATTTCAGTACGTACAGTTATTGTTACATATATATTTTGACTAAAATTGTAGCCGTGCTTTGTAAAGATTTATTTATCTAGCAACATATGTACAGCAATATATATTTTAGGGTGGGTCGAAAAAAAGGGTATTTTTTTAAATCGTCGATGCCCCCCCCTGGAACTTAAGATTATCATGTCCTAAGAAGGATTTCACCCAAGAAACATTTTTCTGAGCTGAACTGACCTAGCGCACGAGCCTAAAATTTTTGCACTTTTTTTACATTTTAATCTCCAACAAATCTAGATATGCTCAAATCAACTTCGGAATGACATGTATCAACGCGTATTGAGTCACTCTATAAGCCAGTCATACTTACTTGCATAGGCAAACACCTTTCTTCAACTCCCAGTGCTCCAAACATAGGGCAAAAATCGAAGTTTTGCGATTTCCGTAAGTTTTTTAAAAATTTTATTAGTTTTACTTAAACTTTTGACCATTTTTCATAAAAGAAAACAATTTTCACATTTAGTTTAATCACGGGATACAATCTTCTTATTCTTGAATGTAAAATAAATTATTAAAAGTCATTTTCAATAATTACATGATAATAAAACGTAGAAAAAATTTCAAAAATCATTTAAATTACTGGAATGGTTCCGATAGTCTATTGTACGTTACAAAAACATTATTTTCTAATGTTCAGAAAAATAAACATCATCAAAAAATTCTACGTTTAATTATACTAAACTGTATTTTCTTTATTTACAACAAAATAAATTTTGATATGTCAATTGCAAACTCTTTATAGTTTCATAAATTATAGCATACGTTAAATTATATTATAGCTCCTAATTCAATTAACATTTCGATGGTCTGAACATATGTCTGCTAGTAAAAAAATACAGCATTTGAAGTCCCTTAAAGGTAACCAAAGGGATACCGCAGGGTAGTATTCTTGGCCCATTACTGTTTATTATTTATATAAACGATATAACAAACGCCACGTCATCAGACTGTAAGCTAATTAATTATGCTGACGATACAAATATGTTGGCAAAGGGATACACATTACCTGAAATATATCAAAAATACAACACAAATATGCAGAGAATGGAGACGTGGTTTAACAATAACAATTTGGTATTAAACAGAAACAAAACATCTTGTGTATTGTTTAAAACTAACCAAAGTTTACCAACACCTAATTATATAAATTTCAATAATACAAATTACAACTTAATAGCCGCCGTAAAATTTCTAGGAATAGTAATTGATGATACGCTTACATTTACTCCGCATATTAGTAATTTATGCAATAAAGTAAGTAGTGCTTGTTTTGGATTACGAATATTAAGAAAATCTGCGTCGATAAAAATAACACAAATATTTTATTACGCAAATATATATTCCCATCTCAAGTATGGTATAATATTCTGGGGGGGATCTGTCTACACTAAAAAGATATTCGTAATCCAAAAGAAAGCGTTGAGAATTTTGCTTAACTTAAAATATAATGAAAGTTGCAGAGGAAAATTTAGAAAGGCTGCTATGCTGACAGTGTATGGCATTTACATATTTGAAACGTTGAAATTCTTTTGGAAGCATAGCAATTATTTTAACAATATATTTACTAATTTGAAATACTCTAAAAGAAAGGGTCAAATATATAATTTGCCTCAACATCGTTTAAGCAAATACGAACGAAGTTGCTCTTATGCAGCAATAAAATTATATAACAATTTGCCAGTTCAAATAAAAGAAATAGACACTTATAATAAACGTAAACAAGCGCTATATAATTATTTAATCCAATTAGAACCGTACAGTGTAGAAGATTACTTTAAGAAACAATAATTAAGTTCACATTTTATTGACGTATTTACAATACAATGTTATATTTTTGTATCATTTGTTTATGTAAATAAATACTATTATTATTATTATTATTATTATAAAAGTAGTTACAGACAAAATTTCGAATATTTTCAGAAAATTTAACATACACACATCGTTCAAACCATATCTTACGATAAAACAACTTTTACGTAGCCCTAAAGACAAAATTTTCCTTGAAAAACAAGGAATATACAAAATTCCCTGTAAAGACTGCCATAAATCATATATCGGCCAAACCAACAGAAGAATTAGCGTCAGACGAGAAGAACATAAATTAGCCATAAAAAATCACGACCAAAATTCCTCATTATTCCAACATAAATTTGATACAGACCATAACATAGATTTTGAAAATACTTCGGTAATTAGTTCTATCCCAAAATTTGAAGAAAGAATCGTACGTGAAGCCATAGAAATAGAAAAACATCCTTTGTGCCTCAATAAACGAGATGATGGCACAAGATTACAAACCACATGGAAACCTTTGATGAATATAATAAAACAACAAAAAAATGACTTGCCTCCAATATCCAACAATTTTCGGAATATTCAGACAAATTCAAGTAATTTCAATAATGCAGATACATCGGACACAAATCAAGAAATTTTAGCACCTTCTACATCGAGTGGACCAATAACACGCAGCAGATCTAGACTACAAGTCCCTAGTTTACAAAACAAATGTACTGACAGTGAACGTGACATCCATCACTCAGTATACAAAAAAGCTCCTGAGGATGGCAGAAGTGATGCTGCCGAAGCGTAGAGCGCAAAGAAACCAACCAACGCGAGAAAGCAGCCCAAAAAACTCAAGCAAGTTATATATATATAAATATATATATATATATATATATATATATATATATATATATATATATATATATATGTATATATATATATATATATATATATATATATATATATATATATATATATACACCATTCCATTTGTTTCTGGATCTCGCCTAGCTATGGAAAAGTGACAGTTTAAGTATTGTAAATGGGGCTGGTTGTGTTTTAAATCAGGGTTTTTAAATGTCACTGTCAGATGTTCGATTTTAAGGTTATAATTTCTGACTATTGTTATCTTACACTGTTGCCTGTTTTACAAATTTTCAGATATAAAAGGATAATAATATGCAGTTTTAAGAATAACAAAATTTACTACTTGGTTTTTGTACATACAAACACAGCAATAATATTGTATATAACAAATATAATGAATTCGGCTCTGCAAACTTATTTCGTCATCCATTTGTATTTCTCGCTTGGGTCTTCCCGTTAACACATTTTGATCAACTCCATTCATCCACCTTAATTTTGGTCATTCTCTCTTCTGTTGGCCCTCAGTATTTTTTTGTAGAATTGCAAGTTTATTCCCACCCTCTTGTGATACTGATAATTTTCATGTCAAAAAATTTTTAAGCCCTCATTCCACTTTTATTATTTAGTCAAGAGAACCTGCATCTGAATCTTCTGATGTTTGTTCTGAGCCAGATTCCCCAAGCGAAATAATAAAATGAGGAATGGTTTCAAAAGAAAGGTTCCCCATGTGTTTTGTCCAGTCATCCGAAATAAGTTTTTCACAATGATCACAGAAATTTTGCTACTTTGCCACATATCGGATGTACATTTTGAGAGAGACTCAAGCCATAAATTCTGAACACGATCCTTAGATGGTTGCTTAGAATTTATGTGCTTATTGTAGTAAGTCTTACAAAACCCCCATGCCATTTCAATTGGATTGTATTGACAATGGTATGGCGGTAATCTAAGAACTTCGTGCCCGTTCTTTCTCAAAATGTCATCAACTACGTAAATTTTGTCATTTGATCGAAAAGGTATAAATAAAGCCCATAGTTCCTTTTTGGTTAATTTTGGATTGAATTTTACATTGTGTTTAACCAACCACTCCTGCATTTCGCATTTCTTACAAGAAAATGAAGGAGTTTTGTCTAATTGCACAGAATGGTATGCAGCATTATCCATAATAACTACACATTTCCCTGAAAGCTTAGCCAAAGCAGGAATAAGTTGATTAACCACCCAATTTTGATCATTGTTTTTCGAATGTAATAAAAAATTGCACCCATTCAAAAACCCACCCCTATACCCAGCATGTAGAATGGTGAAGCGTTTGCCTTCATTTTTGAATTTAGTTGGATTACTTTTTATATCCGTTTCATGTATCCAGCGTCGAACCACGGATCCATTCTGATATATCCATGTTTCATCCAGGTATACGAATTGGATATCTTCACTGGAATTTTGATACTGTAAAAATTTTCTAAGGAAAATAATTTTAGCTGCAACAACATGTTTTTGTTCACAGAGAATTTTGCGCCCATTAATTAATTTGAATCTATACCCCATACTTTTAACAACCCTATAAAGTGTTGTTCTACTCCCATGGAACTCATAATTTTCTTTCATATCATTCAAAAGATCTCTCAAAGTAAAATACTGATTTCTAGAGTTATATTGCCAAATTAGTTGTTGCAGATCTTTTCTAGCTAGGTGATTCCAAAAATGGCTGTTTTTAGATCATTTGCCAGAAGTAGTAGATTTCAATTCGTCAGGTCTTTGTCGTAAAATTAATTGTAATAAAGATCTCCCTACCTGAAACATAATTATCTTTAATTAAATAAATATGATAATTAAAATACTAGACATACCCCAAAAATATCTATTAAAATCGTAATAATATTGTGATGCTGTAGATTTGGATTACTTTGCCTAAAATGTTTGTAGGATTTCAGAATTTGTAACCTTTTTGATTCAGAGATAATCTTTGGCATGTTAATATTTAATATGTGCCTGAAATTATTTTTCACTTTGACATTGACACAGCATTGCAACACTAGATTAATTTGATTTAATAATAAAATGCCCGAAGAAGCGACCGCGTGGCGAAATAATTGTTGCAAGATTAACAATAAACCTCTTGAAAATTAAAAAGAGGATTACTTATGATATCATAAATTATTGCAACACTGTTAAAATAAGGAATCAGGAGTGCCAATTAATATAAAATGTAAATGTTGATACTGCAACATAACAACACGGAAGCATGGCTAGGCGAGATCCAGAAACAAATGGAATATATTATATATATATATATATATATATATATATATATATATACAAGGTGGCCAGAAAAGGTGTGATAATCTTCAGGTAGTGTGATTCGTTGATTAATTTTGGATAAAAAATCTAAATAAAAAATATTGTATTCTTCCTCGTAACATCTCACGAGGTCGTTAAAATATTAAACGTTTCTCTGGAAATTAGTGAAGTCGAGGTGGTGGCGGCAGCAAGGTGGCAGCGTGCAGATGGCGATTACGTTGCCGCGACGAATACTGCGGTGGCAGTATTAGGGGGTGGCGTCGATGCACTGGCACCGACGGTGGCTGCTCTGGCAGCGAGAGGACAGGCAGTTGCATTGGCAACAGCAACAGGACCCCGAGTTAGCGCACTGGCACTAACAAAAAAAAAAACTAACGTCTCGAACACTGACGACTGCACTGCACTTGTTGACAAGTTGGATCTTGGACTTCAACTGCCTTACGATTTGCCGCCCGCAGGTACTTATACCACGAAAATGATGGTGGGGTGGGGTTGTTTATCGTGGCGACGTGACCAGCCGGCTGAGATTCGCCTAATAACATAATCCAACGTAATGACATTCGACGAATCTCGAGCAAATAAAATCCGTTTTCCGAAAAGGACAATGAAAAGAATTATGCAAATCTTCTTTCCGAAAAACGGACAACTGGTCACAAACTCTCTCTCTGGGTGGGCCCGAGCACTGCCCAAACGACGGGAGATTAGTTAATTGCCGGGTACGAACTCATTTTCAACAAAGGAAGAATTGAAAGGTGATTTACAATTCTGGTTGCCAGAGATTAGAAATAATCCCCGGTAACAAACGGCCCTGAAAATGAGTTCTACCCAGCAAGAAACGGTGGAGCTGCGCTCCTGGAGGTCCTAGTGGTTTGCTGATGGGTGTCCTGGCGGGTGTTGTCCTTGATCGTGCAAAATCGCGCACAGAGCGTTCATGAGGGGCACTATTTTAAACTTACACTACACTTAAATTAATGGTCGTCTATTCGCGGGAAGTTTCACTTAACAGTGTTCATGTACAGGTTTTGCCCAAGGCGGCTTCCATAGCGGCCGTAGGAGGTGGTATCCTCCAGGTTGGTGCCTGTTGTAGAGGGCTGGCAATGTCACGATTATGTAGAGGCGATGTTGGGCGTTGGTGAGACGACGAATGATCTGCCAGGGTGGTTTCCAACGAGGCCTTGAATCTATCATGGTTTGCTGGCAAGTTCCTGGCAGGGCATTAGGATAACGTTTATGGGGCGTCTTCCGGATCTTGGAGCACTTCTGTGTGGTCTTATCGAATGCTCTCCTTTCGTGGTCATATTTTCGCATGGTGAACTGTATTGAAAATGTGATTAGTCCTGGCAACTGCAGAATCGGCGCATTGTAACGTATCGGATACGCATTTTTCACTTTGATATCAATATCGGTCGAAATTATGACGGCTTGGGCAGTAACAACTGCACGGGGGCCCGTAGCTCCTTTCTTTTCCTCGGAGATGCATATGCAGGCTGCATTATATATCACTGAACATACCTTGCTACTCAGTGCATATTCGTATTCCACCGAAGTAAGGGCCAAATCCTTAACTTCCTCTGATACGGCTTCTATATGGTGCACGGTCGATGAAAACTCAGGCACCGTTACACACTCCTTAGCTGTGTTAAGTAAGTTCGTACACATAACACTTACACATGCACTTTCCTGTATAACTTGAGGCATACCTAATTCCTCCGCTACTTCCCACATGTTGGTATCCATCAGTTGAGCGGTTTTGATAGTCGGAGGACAAATCTGCCTTTGCGGTGTTAGCACTCTGGGAGTGCGCCGTATGACCACATCTTGCAATTCAGCCCCCGGTAGACACATAATGACGACTTTCATTCGGCGCCATGTCATTGTCGGCCAATATAGCATCTGGTCAATCGATGAGATATGGGGACTATAAATATGCGAGAGCGCATATTCGCATTTTGTTCGATTGCCCAACGTATAGTCTAGGTCTACGGTATCCAGAAATTCCCTCATCATTGATTCGGTTTCAAATGACTCCAAATCGGCAAATTCCTCTGGACTTTGGATCATGCTGGTGTCGATTCTATGGGCTGGTGGGCGTCGTTTTTTCCTTTCCATGTTCAAACTATCCTATTCCGGTCCGGTTGTAGAAGTCGGCGGCTCCGTCAGGATCCAGGTTTTCTCACGGCCCTGTGAGAATATGGCGGTGATGACATCGGCCCCGTATGGCTTTTGTTCCGCCTTGATTATACTGACCGACAGCGACTGGAATCAACTGGATTCTGCTTCGACCTCGGTTGTATTCAGTTGACTGGATCTTTCTACGCTGTGTTAAACTTGCTTCTCGCGTTTTAGCCTTCTATAGTTAGTTGCTCTCTCTAGGGTGTGGGCTTTACTCTGCCACTAGGTTGGGCGCCATTTGTCAACGTGAAGGAAGGTACCTCACGCTGATTGCCAACTAGCTCAGGTTTTCAATGAATTTAATGGAGAGCAAGAGCAACTAACTAAAACACAGAGACAGGGGGGGGGGGGCGGTTGGGCTGATAAGGGGTGGGCGGCGAAGTCGAGATGGTGGCGGCAGCAAGGTGGCAGCGTGCAGATGGCGATTACGTTGCCGCGACGAATACTGCGGTGGCAGTATTAGGGGGTGGCGTCGATGCACTGGCACCGACGGTGGCTGCTCTGGCAGCGAGAGGACAGGCAGTTGCATTGGCAACAGCAACAGGACCCCGAGTTAGCGCACTGGCACTAACAAAAAAAAACTAACGTCTCGAACACTGACGACTGCACTGCACTTGTTGACAAGTTGGATCTTGGACTTCAACTGCCTTACGATTTGCCGCCCGCAGGTACTTATACCACGAAAATGATGGTGGGGTGGGGTTGTTTATCGTGGCGACGTGACCAGCCGGCTGAGATTCGCCTAATAACATAATCCAACGTAATGACATTCGACGAATCTCGAGCAAATAAAATCCGTTGTCCGAAAAGGACAATGAAAAGAATTATGCAAATCTTCTTTCCGAAAAACGGACAACTGATCACAAACTCTCTCTGTGGGTGGGCCCGAGCACTGCCCAAACGACGGGAGATTAGTTAATTGCCGGGTACGAACTCATTTTCAACAAAGGAAGAATTGAAAGATGATTTACAATTCTTGTTGCCAGAGATTAGAAATAATCCCCGGTAACATGTACACATTCAACGAGTATGCAGATATGTACATGATATTTGGATTCTGCAATGGTAATGCAACTAGTGCCAAAGATGAGTACCAAAGAAGATATCCAAATCGCCAACAGCCCTGCGTAAATACGTTTAGAAAATTAGACCAAAGGCTACGTACTTTTGGGTCGTTCGTTTATAATAACATAGATGGAGGGAGACCTAGGGAACGTCGCACTGTTCACTTAGAAGAACAGATATTGAATGCAGTTCAAGAAGATCCCAATATTAGTACGAGACAAATAGCTCAACAGTTAAATGTCCCCAGTAAAACAGTCCATGCAGTATTGAAAGAAAATCGAATGCGTCCATTTCATGCAAGAACAGTTCAACCACTGTATGAAAATGATAACGAGCGTAGACGTATGTTTTGTGAGAGGATTTTAGATCAAATTCGGGAAGAACACAATTTTTTATTTAAAATTCTTTGGAGTGATGAATGTACATTCACTAGAGATGGGGTATTTAATTGTCATAATTATCACTTTTGGGCAGAAGAAAATCCTCGGGCGGTTAGAGAAATGGGACATCAAAGGAAATTTTCAGTTAACGTCTGGCTTGGTATTCTAAATTTACGTGTAGTTGGGCCTTTTTTATTCATCAAAGATTAAATGCCTTAAATTATGTAAATATTTTAGAAGAAGTTTTGGAAAATGTTCCACTAAATTAAGTAAACAACATGCTGTACATGCATGATGGTGCACCACCTCATACAGCAAGAATTTCAAGAGAATGGTTAGACGAACATTTTCCAAATAGATGGATTGGGCGCAATGGACCCATACTATGGCCAGCAAGGTCACCGAATATGAATCCACTTGATATTTTCGTTTGGGGATTTTTAAAAGAAAAGGTGTATGCAACACCTCCAGTAGACAATGTAGACGTCATGAATAGAATTCGTGTTGCAGTGGATTTAATTACTGAAGAGATGTTGCTCCAAGTAATTAATTCTATCCCACGACGGCTCCAGATCTGCTTAGAAACGGATGGTTATCAATTTGAACATTTACTTTAATCTATCATTTTTGATGTATACTGCAAATATTATTTTTTGTAGATTTGTTAAATTTATGATTATTATTAAATTAAACACTTGTTTGATCCCTTGTTGCCAAATTTACATTTCTTTAAATTGGCTCGTGACGAGTTATAAGCCACAATACAATATTTTTTTACTTAAATTTTCTGCTTGAAATTAATCAATGAACCACTCTACCTGAAGATTATCACACCTTTTCTGGCCACCTTGTATATATATATTTATATATATATATATATATATATATATATATATATATATATATATATGTTAAAACGTAGATTTTCGCGGGCGTAACATGTATCACTGTTTCTTCGGGTTTGGTCCCGCGTATTTTCTTGGCTCTGGTCCATTTTATTTTTAATTCGACGTTTCGATGACGTCGCAGTCATCATCGTCAGGAATAACTATCAAAATTCTTTCGTTATTTGGCAACATGGTATTGAGAACCTCAACCAATTTTTATCGCATCTAAACAATATCCACAACAAAATTCAATTCACAATGGAAGTTGAAGAAAACAAACGTTTACCCTTTCTGGACACTCTTATTATCCGAAATCCTAGTGGAAACTTAAATTACACCGTATACCGAAAACCTACACACACAAACAGGTACTTGAATGCGAAGTCACGACACCATCCAGCTCAAATAGCGTCTGTGGCAAAATCGCTTCTACCAAGAGCACGTACGCTATCGGACGAACACCACTTAAATAATGAAATATCCAATGTCAAAAAGGCATTAATGCAAAATGGGTTTTCCAAAAAAACAATCAATAAATTAAACAGAAACAAAAGTCCAAAAACAAGAAGTGAAAGTCCGTGTAGCAACGTCACCCTTCCCTACATTAAAGGAACAACTGATAAAATCGGAAAAGTCCTCTCCAAATACAATATTAGAACTTGTTTCAATATACACACAAAAATTTAAAATTTACTCCGAACTCCAAAAGAAATTATCCCACTTGAAGCTCAAGGCGTATATGAAATTCCATGTGGTATGTGTGAGAAGAGCTATGTAGGACAAACAAACAAACCGGAAAATTAGTACTCGTCGAGATGAACACATTTTAGCAGTAAGAAAGTCTGATCAACAATCTTCTTTATTTCAACACGTAAACATTTCTAAACATACAATAAATTTCGAAAAAACGAGAATTTTAAAAAAGACAGAGTTCTTCCACGCGAGGATTATTAGAGAAGCGATAGAAATTGAAATGAGGCCAAACAGTCTAAATCAAAGAGATGATGCTAAAAGACTACCACCAATTTGGAAAACTTGTATAAATTCTGGTCAAAATATATTATCTCCGAACAACAACCAAGAAATTCAAAATCCAACCCCTTCCGAAAATAATATTGAAATTGTCACTACTACATCATTAGAAAAACAAAACAGAAGAGTAACACGAAGCCAAACAAGAAATTCACGCATCAAGTAGTACGTAAAAGTCAAACAAGTGGTTGCTAGAGCAATGGAATTTTGATAGTTATTCCTGACGGTGATGACTGCGATGTCATCGAAACGTCGAATTAAAAATAAAATGGACCAGAGCCAAGAAAATACGCGGGACCAAACCCGAAGAAACAGTGATACATATATATATATAATATAATATATATATGTATATATATATATATATATATATATATAAAATAGATCGATATATTTTTTGAGAAAATCAAATTGTTGGAAAGCTAATACCCAGTGAATTTTGTTTAATTTTAAACCATGCGACAAAACTTGCTTCTAATTTCTGTATTGGAGAATGTACTTAAACTTATTGTTTAGGGAAGCCATTAATTTTGAATTTTGATCCGGGCGGAACCACATTTTCAGCCAAAAAGGGGAAATCATTATGTATATCATGTAAATATTGTGGATATTTTAAATCAACTTCTAACATAAGACAGTTTTAAGTAACACCGAACATGCCAAAAAATGTTCACTGTAAATTTTCCTATGTTCGATTTGTTCTGGGACGCATGAAATCATCAAAGCATTGAGTGCGATGTAATTGGCTACGATTTCCAATGGTAATATAGTCAACTCAATTTACATTCTTCTGGGTGCGATTTCATTGGTTACGATTTTTAGTAGATCTAATGCAAATTAGGACTAATATAAATAGGGTTCATGTAACGTCAAAATAAAATATGTCAGTTATTAAATCTTGTGCGTTTATGGTAAGTGCAGTGTGTGGGAATATAGAACATACTTTTTTGTCCAAAGCATGACATTAGCATTTCAAGACAATCAAGATTAATACTGTCTCTAAACATACAGGGAGTTTTTCTTTTAGGTATACGTATTTCAAATTCAGCCTATTTTCAGTAAATCCTTAGATACTCCTCTTGTTTTTTAAGCTCGATTTAAAGCTTTAAACGAGTGTTTTCCACTCCCAGACTAAACATGAAGTAAAATTTCGAGTTAAGAAAAGCCCCGTGAAAATTAGTCACAAATTAGACAAATTTTCTGGGCTTTTCTCAACTCGAAATGTTACTTCATACGACACGCGTATAAAACACTAAAATATTGGGAAATTTATGTATATTCGAACTTAAAATCTGTGTTTTGTACGCGTGGCGCATGAAGTAAAATTTCGAGTTTAGAAAAGCCCAGAAAATTGGTCTCGGGTCGCTGCGCGACCCTTGACAAATTTTCACGGTGCTTATCTAAACTCGAAATTCTATTTCATTTACTTAGTCTTATTTAGTTTGGGAGTGGAAAACACTCGTTTAAAGATTCAATTGAACTCTTTCAAAAAACAAAGAGTGTCGGAAAATTTACAGCTCATGCATGTTTACCTAAAAAAATCACTGTATCTTCAATTCATTGTAAGTTACGCAGTCAATAAAGTAATAAATACACCTACATTATCTTCATTGAGTATTATGTTAGCAAATAAATGAAAGTTGCAATGTTTTCCAAATAAAGCAGCACACCTAACACCCCAGTGTTGTTGTGCTAACAGCAGTACTAGGTGCAGTACTTGCAAACCTGGAATTTGGAATATTTATATTTAAAGCTGCCAAAAGGCCGTTTTGTTAGCACAATGGGCCTAATGAGGCCTAAGTGCAGTGCAGAAATGCGCACTCCCCAAAGGACCAGGCAGTTTTTGGGCGGCATTTTTGCTGGTACACCCAAAGCAACGTACTTGGGGTGGTCCTGATCAAATGGTTTACACGATACGCTGAATCGAAGGTGTTAATAATCTCCAGTAAAATTGAAGCAATGTATAAACTTATCTTGAAATATTAGCAAACGGAAGTAACAGGAATCTGGTTTTCTATTATTTTTGCGATTAAGCTAAATCTGTTCTCCTTTTTCTCATTTTTCTTTTGTGTTTAATATTAACATTCCATTAGTGATGTAGGCGATTATTGAATGACACATTTCATTTTGACGTTAAATGTAAGTTGCGATAGAACTACTAAAAATTAAGATTGCGTTAGAACTACTAAAATCAGCCAATGAAATCGCACTCAATGCTTTGATGCATCCCGAACACATCGAACATAGGAAAATTTACATTGAATATTTTCTGGCATGACTCATCAGGTATACTCGCGACATTTTAATTTTCAATTTCGTTTTCCGATAACCATCTAAATCCCTTGTATGGTAAATGTTGCGACATTGCCCACCCATATAAATTATTGGCATCCCAATAAGCTAGATATGAGCTGGGCTTTGTGACGTCATAGTCTTACATATACTTATTATTAGATGAGCATAGCGGAAATGTACATGTCGATGTCAGATAGCAATTATGACGGTCATTAGATATAAATTTAAATAATCTCCCATATTATTACATTTAAATTGATTCCATACTTTATAACTTTCTGATACCCGATCCTCACCCATTTCCCCCTTTCCCTCTTCCGTCTAGCTACATCCCTTATGCATTTCTGCACCCTCCTCTTCTCCTTCGTTAGTTCATCATCTATGAACATTGTTTCTTGTGCACTTTTTAGCTTACTTTTGTTCTTCATTATTTTAATTTTGTCTTCTAGCTTCCCAAGTCTCACCACCGCCAACTTTCTCACCCTATCCACAACATGACTCTCCTTTACCTCCGCCTCTACTCCCAGCGTCTCCTTCAGGAACCCCGCCACTTCTCTCTTCTGGAAAACCTTCCCTCTGATCAGTATGTTGTTGCTCCTTTCCTGCCTCTCCCTCTTCTCCGCCTGATCCTCCATCTCTACTATCCTTTGCTTTAATTGTTCTCTTTCCTTTCTCCATGTTTCTTTCATTTCCCTTTTCTCCTCTTTCAACATCTCCCTTCCTTACCTCATCTCGTCCTTCCAAATCTCCCTCTCCTTCCATACCTCTTCCTTAATTAACTCCACTATTTCCCTCCAATTCCCGTTGCATCCTTTACTCTTCCCTTCACCACTATTTTCCTTCCTGGCTCTCCTTCCTTCTCAAATAACGTGTCGGCCACCTTCCTCTTATCCAACCCCTCTCCCGACCCCTAGAATTTTTTTTAAAAAAAGCGAATATCAAAAGGTTTAAAGAAAATCAGCTGAATTTGCTGTAAATTTTCGGAATTTTTTATTTTGGTATACAAATTCCTGTTTACCCAGATAAAAAAAAAAACGCATTGGAACAGTTTTCTTTGAGGTAAACATATGCATAAGCTGTAAATTTTCCGATATCCGTTGTTTTTTTAACAATTTTAATTTGAAGCTTTAAACGAGTGTTTTCCACTCCCAGACTAAGCATGAAGTAAAATTTTGAGTTTAGAAAAGCCCCGTGAATATTTGTCGTTGGTCGCGCAGCGACCCGAGACAAATTTTCTGGGCTTTTCTAAACTCGAAATTTTACTTCATGCACCACGTGTACAAATCACAGATTTTAAGTGAAGTTCGAATATACATAAATTTCAAAATGTTTTAGTGTTTTATACGCGTGGCGCATGAAGTAAAATTTCGAGTTTAGAAAAGCCCAGAAAATTTGTCTCGGGTCGCTGCGCGACCCTCGACAAATTTTCACGGGGCTTCTAAACTTGAAATTTTACTTCATGCTTAGTCTGGGAGTGGAAAACACTTGTTTAAAGCTTTAAATTGAACTCTTTTAAAAATCAACGAATGTCAGAAAATTAACAGCTAAAATAATTAAGAAAAAGTAATGTGATTGATGAATGATGAGCACGAACGAACGATACGCGACGACTTACGAAAAGACACGAAGAATGAATTAAGGGGTGATTTGCGACACTTTGGTATTCACTTTGATTCTTACTGAATGATGAACTTCTAACTTGAATTGATGAAGAAGCTGATGCTGATAATCGATTGAAAGTTCCGAACTCGACTGTAGTTCCGAACTGAGTTGTGATGATCGAATCAAGTTTTCGAACTGTACTGTCTTTTCTCTGTCTTCTGCCCCGGCATGTATCTTGGGTTGGCGGTGATTGGTCGAGAACGTGGTGGAGGAAGCAAAGGGTGGAGTTTTCACTTTTACCTGAGGCCAAAAAGTTTTGGGCCTCTGGTTTTCGACTGCTCTGACGTGTCGACGTTTGTGCCGCAGATGTTACGACCATAAACCTTTGTTCTCGCTGTTTTTCCGAAATGATGGGAGATTTCAAAAGGTTTTGTTTCCTGGTCGTAAAACATCTACAGCACGCCGTGAAGTTTATGACGGCATTCCTCGAAAGTCCGGCGTTTATTGACGGGCGTCCTCGGGGATGCTTTTCACGTGGTTAATGATGGGGGTTTTATAAAATTCGTCCGTCTATTGTTTGGTCACGTTCGGGGTTGTAGCTGTTGGTCGGAAACGGTTGCGCGGTTTACGATCGGTTTGAGTCTATTGTCGGTGTCACGTTCGGGCGAAAAATGTAGCCCGCCATTATCATATTTACAAGGAAAAAAGTTAACAAAAGAACATCGAATGAATGGTTAAGAACTTTAGTCATTTGGCATTAATATGAGCAAAAGCAATTGGATGTTTTCGCGAATGTGAATAAAATAATAACAAGTAACGGCGTTTTCCATAAATCGCCGGCAACGGTTGAAAATGTATCATTATAATCAGGATAAATATATTCGCCGTTTACATTAATTTCAATGCGTGCGTCCGCATTTTTATTTAAGGTTCCTTTTTTGTATATTATTTCGTAGTCATATTTGGATAGCTTTAATCGCGATCTGACTAATTTTGAGTTAGGTTCGCGAATAGACATTAACCACTGAAGGGGTTTATGGTCAGCCACAATTTTAAATCGACGACCAAATAGATAAGGTCGGAAGTATTTTGTAGCCCATACAATTGCGAGCAATTCTTTCTCTATTGTTGAGTAACGTGTTTCTGAGTCGTTAAGGGTACGACTAGCATAGGAAATTGGAATATCAGAACCGATCTCACCTTGGGATAGGACAGCACCGATAGCAGAATTGCTAGATCTGTGGTTAACACAAAAGGTTTTTTTAAATCAGGGTATTAATGTAATGGTGATTCATCAAGACTTTCTTGCATAAATCGAAGCATGAAATATAATCTGGATCGTTAATATCGATAATTAAATTTTTCTTTAAACATTTTGTTAAGGGCAGCAAAACTTTTGATAAATTTACGGTAGTATCCTTATAAGCCAAGGAAACTTTTAATTTGTTTCCTTGTTTTCGGGATCGGGTATTTTTTTATTGCTGAAATTTTGTCGGTCTTAGGTTAACCATCGTCGGGAGTTACAACGTGTCCCAAAAATGCAACTTCTTTTTTCAGGAATTCTGACTTGTCTAATTGAATTTTTAGATTTGACTCTCTTAGTCTTGCAAATACTTCTGTTATAGGTTTGTAGATGGTTGTTGTACTTTGTAAGAGTACGTAGTTGTCACGACAACAAAAAAACACAGAGAAATGAGGTTTCAAAACTGATTCTATTAACTGAATTGTACAAAGTCTCGATTGGTAATGAATATTTACAAAAAATATTTACAAAACAAAATTACTGTCCTCGTAGGGGGGATGGTGGTGATGGTAACTTCAGGTACCTGTTTTTCAAGCCCCCGAAGGGTGCTAAACACATGTTTTGGAAAAACAGCAAAGTCCCGAGCTGGCCGCGTCTTCCGGGAATAATATCAATTAGGCTCACTGGACACAATGGAGCGCACTTTACACAATGGGTCGCCCTTTGTCGCATATTTGGGCCCGGTTTATTTTGATAACAAACCCGTTGCCTCCCGACGACGCTTTCCAAAAACGGTTTCAGAAAGCAGGTAATGATTTCGTGAGAAATCCTGTACCTAATCCGAACAACTTCTTTTAACCTGACAATGTGTTCTTGTAAGCTAGTTGAGAAAACAATAATGTCATCCATGTATACATGGCATGAATTACTTTGTAAATCGCGCAGGATGTGATCCATAACGCGTTGAAATGTCGCCGGGGATTTTTAAGCCCGAATGGCATTCGTAAAAACTCATAATGTCCATTAAGCGTATTGAACGCAGTTTTAGGGATGTCTCGTTCGGAAATTTCGATTTGATAAAAACCTGATGCCAGGTCAAGAGTAGTGAAATACTGGCATTTTCCAAGTTTATCTAAAAGATCGTTAATATTAGGAAGGGGGTAACTGTCGCCGACTGTTTTCTCGTTTAATTTCCTATAGTCTATGACCATGCGCCATTTGCGCTTCCCGGAGGCATCCATTTTTTTGGAACAATTCACACAGGGAACTCTAAGGACTATAGGATGGCCTAATAATATTTTGAGACAACATATCTCTAATTTGATTTTTAACCTCTTCTTGATCTACCTCAGGATACCTATATGATTTGGTATAGATCGGAACTTCATCTGTTGTATGAATAGAATGTTTTATTAGTAATTGTAAGATTATCCTCATAAAATATTTTAGAGTACTCTTAAATTAAAGAATACATGTTTTTCTTTTCCTCGTCGTTCATATGCTCTGAATGAATTTTAGAAATATATCGAATTTTTTCGACAAATAACTTTTATTATTATTTATATTATTATTAAAACGAATGTTATGTTCGTTTGAATTACTTAAATTAAAAGAGTACATTTCATTTATTTTTCCGCCCTTGACCTCGTCCATGACATCGTATCCACTGATATCGTGAACTTCTAGAGGTTTTTGGAAGGTAAGACGCAGGTCAGTGTTTGCGTTATTATAAATAGTGCACAGAGCTTGATTATCTCGTACATGAGTAATGCATTCCGACACATCCGTATCATTATCTAATCTATGATGTGGGATTATGGCTGTACCATTTTTTATATTTCTTACATTTACTTTAATTATTTGGCTATTTTGTGCCGAGATCAGTATAGAATTATTTTTATTAATATTATTATTACTATTACAATTAGATCCTTGTAAAATTTGGATCTCTCTATTATGGGTAATTAATACATTTTTATTGAAGTCTAAGCAAGCCTTTAATTTCTGTAAATTATCTAAACCAAGAAATATGTCATAAGATGAATGGAAGTTAAACAGGTAAAATTTGAATTTAGATGCGAAATTATTATTAAACAATTTTTGGAAAGAATTTGTCACTATGCGAAGTACCATTGGCACTAAAGCACCTGGACCGGACGGCATATTTCCCGCCCTACTACAGTGAGGACAGGATGCACTACTTGAGCAAATAGTGATGCTGTTCCGGTCCAGTCTAGCGCTGAAACATGTCTCAAAGGTCTAGAAACAAGTTAGTATTCTATAACGGTTCCGTTATTTCAAATTATATCAAATTGGAGCGGCTGCGAATGTGAATGCGCGGAGGGGGTTGGGAGAGATCTGGCAGGCGTGAATCGGGCAGTACACCTCGCCACTTGATAACGTTAAGAAGTGCTAATTAGTCGGAGCGAGAGTTTTGTGATAAAATCCTAAAATTGGATTACAAACGGGCCGTTATCTATCTAAAGGTAAGATGTCCAGGTTTCTGCCAGAATCTCTCTAACACCTATTCCGCGTGTTTTTTTTTCTAAAGGCTCGCAAGTAGATAAGCTATGGGGGTTCTGGCTCAAAATCCCATAAGGTTTACATGGGGGGTCTAAATTCATTTAACTTCCGGTCGAGTCGAGTTGTGGTTATCGTAGAAAGCGCGACCTTATCAGTATGTGGTTAGGAGTACAGCATGCACGTAATAATATCGTAAGAGACAATGCGTAAGATAGGGCCCTATTGACACCCAACCCCCTCGAGCCCGCCCATCCCCGGGAGCCCCAGTAGTTCGAAACGTCCAAGAGAATTTTTTGAACTCGCAACTACTGCATCTGATATGATCAACTGATAAGATTTTTGCGTACCATTTCATTTCGATGATAGACATTGTGTCTCGACATTCATGTAATCAATGAATATTAAATAACAAATAATTTTTAAAAAATAGTCGTTTCGGTGCATTTGATTTGACGGATGTGGTAATTGATACATTTCGTAATCGAAACGCATTGCTTAATTGATTTTTTTATAGAGGAGGAAAAATTGTATAATGTATACCTTCTGTTATCTCGTATGGGAAGGATAACAATAGGTTATGTCCAACCCTCACAGAATAAAAAACCGTCCTCTAGATCATCATCAGTGGTACGCTCGACACAACTTTTATTGAATTAAACAATAATTTAAATCTTATAGACATTTCGAGTAACAGGATGTGGTTACCTGATAAGACTATTCAAAATATATAAACGCTGAACGATTAAGAATGAATTACACCTTGCAATAAAATATCATCAAATACACAAATGGAAATAAAATAATTAAAAAAGTACTGTAAAATAATTCTTTTCGATAGATTCCATTTGACGGATGTGGCAATTGATATCAATAATGTAGGCTTTCGTTTCGTTACAAGTTTTAACAAATTACTGAATCGAAACGCATTACATAAACCAGTTTTTTTTTTGTTAGAGGAAGAAAAAAATGTTATCAATATTTGTTTTTAAATCATCATTGATTCTTGTTATGGACATTTTCAATTGATTGCTTATATATTTGTGCGTGTGTTATCATCCTGCTCTGCGGTTAAGACTTTACGATAAAGGTAGACACCGAGATACATTTAAGTATCTGAATAACCAACAATGATTGATGATAGAAAGGTATAAAAAGGAACCCAATCATCAAAATAATCGTATAGTCACTGATCCTCCACCTATTACGTGCCTAATTGAACTTTATTGTCAGCATCATTGACATATAGTAAATTTCTGAAATAGTTTGTGATTATTTAAAAACAAAACTTCTTGAAAAATATGCATTTAAAACAGCTTCTTGTTAAAGAAGGAGTACGATTCTCCTTTCATAAATGAGTGAAAAAGTTAAAAAATATCTTATCGATGTGAAACGGACAATAAGGAAAAAAGTATTGGCTTTAAAACTAAAACGATCCGTTGATGATGAAATGTTACATACACTTTTTAAACCTTTAATTGACCCAATTGAAGGATTTATAAAATCTTCAAATATAAACAATGCTTTTATTCCAACATCAACCACAACCGCAGCTTCTACATCAATTAATATTAATCATTCTCCAACAATAATACATGAACAACAACACAGTAACGAATTTGAAATGGCTCATACACCTTACAAAAAATCAAAACTTTATATGAAACAAAAATCCGCACCGCACCAAGCATTAGCGACAGAAATATATGAAAGTTTACCCGAGCAACAATATGATTATGATACAACTATGGAAAAAGATCGCGATGACGATGACGTTTTCCTCCAACCCAGAGAAGCTTTAACTGAAAGAGGTGTTCAAGAATATTTATTACAATATCCATCTATAGTTCGGCTTTATTTAGTCGGATATGTGAGTGACATTAAAAGTGCAGATAAATCTAAAGGCACCGGCGTTCATTACGATTTGTATACCAATAAAATAATTGTTGGTAATAAACAAATCAACACTCTGGATAAAGGTAACATTAAAATAGACGGAAAAGAGTTTGAAGGTTCTGAAGGTTTATATAACCTTTTATTTAAACGAGATCCGAAAAATTACACAAAAATAGAGAATGAAGCATATGTAAATATTTTGGAATTAACTAATGCATTAAAAGTGCGATTCTTTTCGCAATCTACAACAAGTTAGTCTTACAAAGACTATATCAAACACTCATTGAAACAACTACTTCCCGGGCTTATACCCCGACGGACATTGAATTATACAACAAGTGTTTGCTGTTACATACAGTAACCTACTGCAAATGTAACAATTTGGGTCAAATTATTCAGGCCATCTATAGACGCGTTTCGAGATTTATCTCTCCTCAGTATAGCTTTGCCATTCTCTCTAAACAATTTGACACCTTAGACTGGCGGTCACGTTACCGTTCAAACATTAGTATAAATGAAATTGCCAATTCTTGGTTGCAGAATACTTCAAACATTAAAAGTGCGATTCTTTTCGCAATCTACAACAAGTTAGTCTTACAAAGACTATATCAAACACTCATTGAAACAACTACTTCCCGGGCTAATACCCCGACGGACATTGAATTATACAACAAGTGTTTGCTGTTACATACAGTAACCTACTGCAAATGTAACAATTTGGGTCAAATTATTCAGGCCATCTATAGACGCGTTTCGAGATTTATCTCTCCTCAGTATAGCTTTGCCATTCTCTCTAAACAATTTGACACCTTAGACTGGCGGTCACGTTACCGTTCAAACATTAGTATAAATGAAATTGCCAATTCTTGGTTGCAGAATACTTCAAACATTAAAAGTGCGATTCTTTTCGCAATCTACAACAAGTTAGTCTTACAAAGGCTATATCAAACACTCATTGAAACAACTACTTCCCGGGCTAATACCCCGACGGACATTGAATTATACAACAAGTGTTTGCTGTTACATACAGTAACCTACTGCAAATGTAACAATTTGGGTCAAATTATTCAGGCCATCTATAGACGCGTTTCGAGATTTATCTCTCCTCAGTCTAAGGTGTCAAATTGTTTAGAGAGAATGGCAAAGCTATACTGAGGAGAGATAAATCTCGAAACGCGTCTATAGATGGCCTGAATAATTTGACCCAAATTGTTACATTTGCAGTAGGTTACTGTATGTAACAGCAAACACTTGTTGTATAATTCAATGTCCGTCGGGGTATTAGCCCGGGAAGTAGTTGTTTCAATGAGTGTTTGATATAGCCTTTGTAAGACTAACTTGTTGTAGATTGCGAAAAGAATCGCACTTTTAATGTTTGAAGTATTCTGCAACCAAGAATTGGCAATTTCATTTATACTTTTGTTTGAACGGTAACGTGACCGCCAGTCTAAGGTGTCAAATTGTTTAGAGAGAATGGCAAAGCTATACTGAGGAGAGATAAATCTCGAAACGCGTCTATAGATGGCCTGAATAATTTGACCCAAATTGTTACATTTGCAGTAGGTTACTGTATGTAACAGCAAACACTTGTTGTATAATTCAATGTCCGTCGGGGTATTAGCCCGGGAAGTAGTTTTTCAATGAGTGTTTGATATAGTCTTTGTAAGACTAACTTGTTGTAGATTGCGAAAAGAATCGCACATTTAATGTTTGAAGTATTCTGCAACCAAGAATTGGCAATTTCATTTATACTAATGTTTGAACGGTAACGTGACCGCCAGTCTAAGGTGTCAAATTGTTTAGAGAGAATGGCAAAGCTATACTGAGGAGAGATAAATCTCGAAACGCGTCTATAGATGGCCTGAATAATTTGACCCAAATTGTTACATTTGCAGTAGGTTACTGTATGTAACAGCAAACACTTGTTGTATAATTCAATGTCCGTCGGGGTATTAGCCCGGGAAGTAGTTGTTTCAATGAGTATTTGATATAGCCTTTGTAAGACTAACTTGTTGTAGATTGCGAAAAGAATCGCACTTTTAATGTTTGAAGTATTTTGCAACCAAGAATTGGCAATTTCATTTATACTAATGTTTGAACGGTAACGTGACCGCCAGTCTAAGGTGTCAAATTGTTTAGAGAGAATAGCAAAGCTATACTGAGGAGAGATAAATCTCGAAACGCGTCTATAGATGGCCTGAATAATTTGACCCAAATTGTTACATTTGCAGTAGGTTACTGTATGTAACAGCAAACACTTGTTGTATAATTCAATGTCCGTCAGGGTATTAGCCCGGGAAGTAGTTGTTTCAATGAGTGTTTGATATAGTCTTTGTAAGACTAACTTGTTGTAGATTGCGAAAAGAATCGCACTTTTAATGTTTGAAGTATTCTGCAACCAAGAATTGGCAATTTCATTTATACTAATGTTTGAACGGTAACGTGACCGCCAGTCTAAGGTGTCAAATTGTTTAGTGAGAATGGCAAAGCTATACTGAGGAGAGATAAATCTCGAAACGCGTCTATAGATGGCCTGAATAATTTGACCCAAATTGTTACATTTGCAGTAGGTTACTGTATGTAACAGCAAACACTTGTTGTATAATTCAATGTCCGTCGGGGTATTAGCCCGGGAAGTAGTTGTTTCAATGAGTGTTTGATATAGTCTTTGTAAGACTAACTTGTTGTAGATTGCGAAAAGAATCGCACTTTTAATGTTTGAAGTATTCTGCAACCAAGAATTGGCAATTTCATTTATACTAATGTTTGAACGGTAACGTGACCGCCAGTCTAAGGTGTCAAATTGTTTAGAGAGAATGGCAAAGCTATACTGAGGAGAGATAAATCTCGAAACGCGTCTATAGATGGCCTGAATAATTTGACCCAAATTGTTACATTTGCAGTAGGTTACTGTATGTAACAGCAAACACTTGTTGTATAATTCAATGTCCGTCGGGGTATTAGCCCGGGATGTAGTTGTTTCAATGAGTGTTTGATATAGTCTTTGTAAGACTAACTTGTTGTAGATTGCGAAAAGAATCGCACTTTTAATGTTTGAAGTATTCTGCAACCAAGAATTGGCAATTTCATTTATATTAACTAATGCTTTGCGTAGAGATCGCGATCCTACGAAACAAATTCAAGGAAATCGTTCCAATAAATATCGATGGATTATTAACCCAATACTAAGCGAACGAACTGATAAAGAAGATGATTCAACAAGTCATAGTCTGAAACCTGAAGTGCGAGCATTTACAGACGCGCTTCATGAATCTCTCGAATTAAATCGCAGTAAAAGCTGGTCTGGACCAAATTTATTTGATACAGCAACTAAAAATGGATTAGGATTCCACTTGAAATTACAAGTTGATAATAAACTATGTCGGTAAATGTAACGGAACAATCCTAATGAATTAATTGAACGATTGTGGTTACTTTGAGCGTCAACATTTTCATTTGATATATTAAAGAATAAGAAAAATCTTTACTATTAAATTGTTTTTAGATATTTTTTTGTAATTGTATACTTTTCATTTTGATATATTAATGAATAAATAAAATAATCTTAATTAATAAATTGTTTTTTATTTACCAACCCTGATCGAATATAATTCTTCCCAATATATTAAACTAGTATAATAAAAAAGAAAAATATCAATAAAAAATAAATAAAAAACTATTTGTGAATTTTAATTACTCATTTTAATATATAATATATGCAACCCAATATACAATTCCGGCTCAAATTTAAGCACATAAAAGCGTCTCTCAGTCTGTCTCTCAGCAAATAAAGGCGTCTCTCAGCCTGTCTCTCAGCACATACAAGCGTCTCTTAGTACATAAAAGTGTCTCTCAGCCTGTCTCTCAGCACATAAAAACGTCTCTCAGTCTGTCTCTCAGCAAATACAAGCGTCTCTCAGTACATAAAAGCGTCTCTCAGCTTGTCTCTCAGCACATAAAGGCGTCTCTCAGTCTGTCTCTCAGCAAATACAAGCGTCTCTCAGTACATAATAGCGTCTCTCAGCGTGTCTTTCAGAATATAAAAGCGTCTCTCAGCGTATAAAAGTATCTCTTTAAAGTACACATCAGTAGTACTATTTCAATCTTGAAGAGAGAAACATGGGGATCATTTTCAATAATCAGAACAAATATTGCACTAATTTGACAATACCAATAAATACTTCATTAAAGTGGTACAATAACGAGGATGAACAATTAAATTGTGAGGCTGATCGTATTAGATATGATATTCCAGACTACATTAAACCTTTAAATGAAGACCCTGGAGCGATATGCAAAATTGAAAAGAATCAAGAAAATATAGATAATGATGAAGATACGTATACATTTCTAAAGGAAAAAGAAGATACCTTACAAGTTCCAACTAATAATTCAAAAACTCATTCATTCAGCCATAGACAGTTTCGTAGGCGTTGTGTAAATTGTTATAATATACTCGTTAACGAATATGGAAGAAGAACTGCTCAAAGAAAATGTATAAACGTGAAATCATACTGCACTGAATGTAACAAAACATTTTGTATTCCATGTTTTAATTAAATTAAACTAATTATAATGTTTTAATGAAATCCTTTACACAAGCTGTGGTTACTAGATAATCATCACTAGGTACAGTACATTAATTATTTAAAGGGCGAAGAGGGGATTTTATACCTCGCAAATATTGCATCGAATATGAACAACTGATAAGACGAAAACGGTTCAAGATACAGCGTTTTTATCTTCAGATTCGATATTTTATTCCACTATGAAATAAAATGAGTGTAAAGTTTAAATTCTTTTGCTATCTTACTATCACTGATATTATAATAATTAAAATGAATCTAATACTTGTTTGTATTTTTATTCTATTGAAATTAATAGTATTTTTTACAAAATCATCAAAATGATGGATTATTTAAATAACAAAACCTCTTTAAAAATATTGATTTAAAACAGCTTTTTCTTTAAGAAAGAGTACAACTTTTTTCGATTTTAATAAATTATAAAATAATAATTCTTGGAGGTCATGGTACAGGGCCTCCACGACCGACCCAACGTCCTGGAAACTCATCATCCAAATATCTTCTAACGCGCCTTTCATAGTGAGCTGGCGCACCATCTTGCAAATACCACATTCTTCTAAGAACCGCTAAGGGTACATTTTCTAGAAGATCTAAAAGGTCATCTTGCAAAAATCGTAAATATCGTTCTCCATTCAAATTAAATGGGAACATAAATGGCCCAATTAATTGATTATTTAAAATACCTGCCCAGATATTAAGAGAGAAGCGATGCTGGAAATGAGTTCTACGCGTAACACGAGGATTTTCTATTGCATAAACATGCATATTATGGAAATTAAAACTTCCATTACGCGTAAAGCACGATTCGTCGGTCACTAAAATGTCTTCGGTAAAGTTAGGATTTTGAACATTTTGTGCCAAAATCCATTGACAAAATGCAATTCTTTTGGGAAAATCATGGGGTTGAAGATGTTGTACACGCTGGTAGTGATACGGATAAAAATTATTGTCTCGTATAACACTGCTGACAAATGTGTGCGATACATTTAGCTGAGCGGCGATAATACGGGTACTTAAACCAGGATCCGCTTCCAACAGATTCAAAATTTCATCTTCCGCTCGCAAATATCGCATTGTACGGTCACCACCTCCGGCGGCTCCGGCGACGGGCTGCTAACTTCCAGTGTCGCGTGCTCTTTGTAATAAATTTCTAAATCGGTTTGGCGGTGGTAAGTGTCGTTCAGGAAATCGCTCTTAATAAATTCTTACAGCTTCCGCGGAATTACACCGAGTTTCACCGTAAATAAGAAACATGTCTGCCAATTCAATGTTTGAATAAACGTATCTCGCCATGTTACAAAATGTAGATATTTCATGGAATAAGTTTCACCATAGACTAAACAGCAAACTATTTCTATGTTTAAAAATCATCCACCCTCGCCGCTCTTATCTAAACATTTCAATAAAAGTGGAGATAAAGTGAAGTGTGAACCTAATAAGGAAAAATATTGAATTTCATTAACACGTTTAGAAAATATTCGGAATTTAGTCAGCAATGGGTACTTATGAAAACGATAACATAGACATAATTCTTCACAATCTGACCCACTTTTCTCTGGATGGTGTAATTCGATATCCAAATCGTTTAAAAACTACCAGTCTATGTGGAATCTCTCTTAAAATACGCAATGCGCGTATACCAGATACCACAAACATGTGGCCTATTATTATTAATTATTTTTAATAATTATTTGTGAGCCATCTACTAAAGATATGGTAATTTCAAATGCAGGTATTGTTTATTTAAACGCTGCCCCTTGTGTGGTAGAGAGCCTGTACAGTAGTTCGTTTACACGCTGTATACTGAGGCTTTCTTAAACGATTCAAAGAAATTATGTAAAAAAAAAACGTCAAATTATGAGCTACAAATGTTACAGTATTATTATTAGTTTGGTGCATCTTTTGATTGTCTCGATTTACATGTATTTTCTCTAATAATTATGTAAAAAAAAAACGTCAAATTATGAGCTACAAATGTTACAGTATTATTATTAGTTTGGTGCATCTTTTGATTGTCTCGATTTACATGTATTTTCTCTAATAATTGATTGTTACATTCTTATCATTTGTGGTTTTTCTCTTTCTGTTTGCAAAAGTATTTTGTGTAGGTGTAAGATATAACACATAAAATATAAATGAATTGGATGATTTAGTAAAAACCATGAACTCGCAAAGGGTGTACGTAGTTTGTTTAAGTGTAGGTCAAACAATTATACTGCCAAACGGAGACCGTTTTACACCAATTCATTAGTTTGAAATTGTGTTTAGAGATTTTAAAATTATTCTGACTAATTTTTATTAAATAAAATATTTATGAAACAATTGAATCATTATAGACCTGAGAGATTTTAAAAATTGTCTGAGGTTATTAACTTTAAATAACTCACCTGATTAACGCCATCTAATGCTTCATAGTGGCATCGACGAAACAGTGACCTGTATATGCACTTTGTGCATTCGTGTCACTGACGATGCCACTATGAAGCATTAGATGGCGTTAGCTATCGAAATCATTAATAGTTTTCACATATTGGCTTGAAATAGTCAGGAATGTTCAGTATTCCTCAGCACTGGGTCGGGACCACACTGAAGAGGACCTTGAAGTCCGAAACGCGTCTGTGGGTACCTGGTGCCGGAATACTGAACACAAATTCAATTTTGATATTTGTTTTCTGGGTTCACAAACAGAGTTCTGCTCGCTCGTGGACGAAACAGTGACCTGTATATGCACTTTGTGCATTCGTGTCACTGACGATGCCACTATGAAGCATTAGATGGCGTTAGCTATCGAAATCATTAATAGTTATAGATTAAATGCCTTAAATTATGTAAATATTATATAAGTTTTGGAGAATGTTCCACTAAATTTAGTAAACAGCATGCTGTACATGGTTAGACGAACATTTTCCAAATAGATGGATTGGGCGCAATGGACCCATACTATGGCCAGCAAGGTTGCCGGATATGAATCCACTTGATTTTTTCGTTTGGGGATTTTTAAAAGAAAAGGTGTATGCAACACCTCCAGTGGACAATGTAGACGTCATGAATAGAATTCGTGTTGCAGTGGAATTAATTACTGAAGAGATGTTGCTCCGAGTAATTAATTCTATCCCACGACGGCTCCAGATCTGCTTAGAAACGGATGGTTATCAATTTGAACATTTACTTTAATCTTTCATTTTTGATGTATACTTCAAATATAAATTTTTGTAGATTTGTTAAATTTATGATTATTATTAAATTAAACACTTGTTTGATCCATTGTTGCCAAATTTACATTTCTTTAAATTGGCTCGTGAGGAGTTATAAGCCACAATACAATATTTTTCTACTTAAATTTTCTGCTTGAAATTAATCAATGAACCACTTTACCTGAAGATTATCACACCTTTTCTGGCCACCTTGTATATATACAGGCTGTCCCGATTAAGCAATCCATGCATAGGTATGTTCTAAACGGTAAGAGATAGAGATTTGGGAGAAAATATTCAGGATGATGAGTACTAGCTATATTGGGTATTAAATTAACAAAATGATTTTTGTGATTTTTATTTTTAATTATAACTTAGTTATTATTGATGATAGTAGCATAATATTTTTACATTATTGGAGCACTTTTTATGCTTTTTAATAATATGTAGTCAGATTTATCATAAAGCAAATATTTTCCAAGATATGTATGACTTTTTCAAGAGATATCTCAAACAAGATAAATTCAAATTCAAAACTATTTGAATTCGAGAAAATAAGCTTCTGCTTCTTATAGTTTGCACACTTTAAACATAATATATAAAATTACGAAAAAACTATTCGTGAAAATGCAAACAGTGTCTTAATTAATAAGACAATTTAAGACGATAAATATCCATTGAAACAACTACTTCCCGTGCAAATACACCTCCGGATATTGAATTATACAATGAAATATTTAAAATCTTATTTAATTTGATTTGTTGCAACGCTCTATTAAAGTATATGTAACGTTTAGGTCAAATTCTCTTCAAACCAACTAACAATACAATTTAAAATGAAAGGAGAGATAGCAACAAATTAGAAGTGAAAGGACTTGGATTAAAACTAATGTCTTAGGCCATCTATAGACGCGTTTCGAGATTTATCTCTCTTCAGTATAGCTTTGCTTATGACGTTTAAAAAATTAAGAATAAAATTAAAACAAACTTACTTGGAGAAAGTGTTGTGTGTGGAATGAACAGGTACACAGAAATGGAATGAGTGAAGATGATGGTCGGTATTTATAGGTAAAAAAGGGGATTATGTCATTAGCATGTATGAAGAATGTGAGACCTTATTATTTACCGTACGGTACAGTTCAAACAAGATAAATTCAAATTCAAAACTATTTGAATTCGAGAAAAGAAGCTTACGCTTCTTATAGTTTGCACACTTTAAACATAATATATAAAATTACGAAAAAACTATTCGTGAAAATGCAAACAGTGTCTCAATTAATAAGACAATTTAAGACGATAAATATCCATTGAAACAACTACTTCCCGTGCAAATACACCTCCGGATATTGAATTATACAATGAAATATTTAAAATCTTATTTAATTTGATTTGTATTTGCACGGGAAGTAGTTGTTTCAATGGATATTTATCGTCTTAAATTGTCTTATTAATTAAGACACTGTTTGCATTTTCACGAATAGTTTTTCCGTAATTTTATATATTAGAGATATCTCTATCAGGTGTTTGAAAAGAGACATCTTAACAGAAAGTGGCTGGAAAGTGGATAAAAAATTAATGGAAAGTGTCTGGAAAGAGGAATGGTGTCTCAATGAACTGCTCTTTTTTAAAAAGAGGTGCAGTTGTATAATAATAATAGTATGATTTTAAAAAATTATACCAATTTTACTTGTCATGTGTTCACATTAATTTATTTTAAAATATTTAGTTACATTACAAAAGGCATAAGTTTTTTCTCTGTATGTGGTTATAACACGTGTGAACTAATTTCATCTTGATTTTTTCTTCTTCGGCAATTAATTTATTTATATTTGTATTTATATTTTATTGTAAATACAACTTAGGTGATTTTTTGGACGTAGAACATTTACTGATAAGGTTAATAAACATTCAACAGAATTGGATCATAATTTATACGTATCCTATCATGTGTTGACTATATGGATAAATATTACAATTAATAAGTCATATGGAATATTAGCAAGCCCACGCGATATTGGATATTGTTAATTGATAAAGCTAAAACAGGATTTCGTTTATTACATCTTTTGATTGTCTCGATTTACATGTAATTAAATAGGAAATGTGTATGAACAATGGTATACAAGTTACGATTATTATTATATGACTACAAATCTACGCCAAGTTCATAGCATACATATCTTTGAACAGTATAAGTTTATAAGAAGCTTGCATTACCGAGTGGTGTTCAGTCTATTAAAGTATTCAGCGAAGACATGACGTGTGCTACAAGTAACGAGAGGAAACGAAAGCAAATTATTCTAAGTGTGATTAGTTATTTTTATCCTCTCTACAAGCTGAAAAGGAAAAACAGGTCTGTGAATAAAAACTTTAGTAAGTGAATAATATATTTATTAATTTTAAATAGGTTATGTAGGTTAGCATATACAAAAACAATTTAAATCGAAAATTAGTATTATAATAAGAACAGCTAAACTAAATATTTGTGGAATAAAAACAGATTAAATATAAAATTTGTTATACCTATCTTATATAACTAAACTAATTATATTTAAAAAATTATGTAGGTTAGCATATACAACCACAATTTAAATTAAAAATTAGGATTATATATATATATATATATATATATATATATATATATATATATATATATATATATGTTAAAACGTAGATTTTCGCGGGCGTAACATGTATCACTGTTTCTTCGGGTTTGGTCCCGCGTATTTTCTTGGCTCTGGTCCCTTTTATTTTTAATTCGACGTTTCGATGACGTCGCAGTCATCATCGTCAGGAATAACTATCAAAATTCCATTGCTCTAGCAACCACTTGTTTGACTTTTACGTACTACTTGATGCGTGAATTTCTTGTTTGGCTTCGTGTTACTCTTCTGTTTTGTTCTTCTAATGATGTAGTAGTGACAATTTCAATATTATTTTCGGAAGGGGTTGGATTTTGAATTTCTTGGTTGTTGTTCGGAGATAATATATTTTGACCAGAATTTATACAAGTTTTCCAAATTGGTGGTAGTCTTTTAGCATCATCTCTTTGATTTAGACTGTTTGGCCTCTTTTCAATTTCTATCGCTTCTCTAATAATCCTCACGTGGAAGAAGTCTGTCTTTTTTAAAATTCTCGTTTTTTCGAAATTTATTGTATGTTTAGAAATGTTTACGTGTTGAAATAAAGAAGATTGTGGATCAGACTTTCTTGCTGCTAAAATGTGTTCATCTCGACGAGTACTAATTTTCCGGTTTGTTTGTCCTACATAGCTCTTCTCACACATACCACATGGAATTTCATATACGCCTTGAGCTTCAAGTGGGATAATTTCTTTTGGAGTTCGGAGTAAATTTTGAATTTTTGTGTGTATATTGAAACAAGTTCTAATATTGTATTTGGAGAGGACTTTTCCGATTTTATCAGTTGTTCCTTTAATGTAGGGAAGGGTGACGTTGCTACACGGACTTTCACTTTCTTGTTTTTGGACTTTTGTTTCTGTTTAATTTATTGATTGTTTTTTTGGAAAACCCATTTTGCATTAATGCCTTTTTGACATTGGATATTTCATTATTTAAGTGGTGTTCGTCCGATAGCGTACGTGCTCTTAGTAGAAGCGATTTTGCCACAGACGCTATTTGAGCTGGATGGTGATGTGACTTCGCATTCAAGTACCTGTTTGTGTATGTAGGTTTTCGGTATACGGTGTAATTTAAGTTTCCATTAGGATTTCGGATAATAAGAGTGTTCAGAAAGGGTAAACGTTTGTTTTCTTCAACTTCCATTGTGAATTCAATTTTGTTGTGGATATTGTTTAGATGCGATAAAAAATGGTTGAGGTTCTCAATACCATGTTGCCAAATAACGAAAGTATCATCCACGTATCGTAGCCAAAGTTTAGGTTTTAGAGGGGAAGAATTTAGTGCTTTAGTTTCGAAATCTACCATAAATAAATTTGCATCTATTGGTGATAGAGGAGAACCCATTGGTGCACCTTCCAATTGTTTGAATTTTTGTCCTTTATATGTAAAGAAAGTGTTTTTTAGGCAGTGTGACGCAGGATCTAAAATTTCGTTTGACTGATGATACTTGGATTTTATTATTGCTATCGTCTCGTCAATTGGGATTTGTGTAAAGAGAGATTTAACATCGAAACTTACTAATATATCATTTGCATCTAAAATTTGATCTTTAATTTTGTTTACAAAATCTGCGGAGTTGATTATGTATGAATCAGCGTCATCAGTTAGTGGCTGCCATATTTTAGCAATATATGCTGCTAATTTAACTGTTGGGGAACCAATTCCGGAGACGATTGGTCGTAAAGAAACACCTTCCTTGTGTATTTTTGGTACACCATAAATTTTGGGGCAAATAGAAGATTTTTCCCTAGGAATTAGTTTCAACGCTGTATTTTTATCAATTTTGGAATTTTTAATTGATTTCGTTGTTTTTTCTAAATAGGTGATCGGATCTGTCTCGATTTTTTTGTAGGTTGAATCATCTAAGAGGGAACAGACTAAATCAAAGAGATGATGCTAAAAGACTACCACCAATTTGGAAAACTTGTATAAATTCTGGTCAAAATATATTATCTCCGAACAACAACCAAGAAATTCAAAATCCAACCCCTTCCGAAAATAATATTGAAATTGTCACTACTACATCATTAGAAGAACAAAACAGAAGAGTAACACGAAGCCAAACAAGAAATTCACGCATCAAGTAGTACGTAAAAGTCAAACAAGTGGTTGCTAGAGCAATGGAATTTTGATAGTTATTCCTGACGATGATGACTGCGACGTCATCGAAACGTCGAATTAAAAATAAAATGGACCAGAGCCAAGAAAATACGCGGGACCAAAGCCGAAGAAACAGTGATACATATATATATATATACATAAAGTAAATGTTGTTCTAAGTCTCCATGATTTGATAATGCCCCCATGCCAATGTATCATGTGTACCTGGTATTATATAGCGCTTGTCATCGTGGGGACTGAGGGCAATTTTGGTTTGTTTAATAGTTGAAACATTGCGATTTTTAGACTTGAATAATTTCTGTCGAATCAATGTTTCTTTACCCTCCTTCAAACAATTTAAATAATCATCGAACGTTAGACGATTTTTAACAATGTGCCTCTTAACACCTTTTGCTTTTTTTGTAACATCATTTTCTTCAACTATCACCGCATACATTTTTGAACGAAGTCCTACAAATTCTGTCATCATCTTACCTCAATTCTCATCCTTCATCATTCCTACGATCTTTTTATTCACACGAGGAATACCATAAATGTTATTATCAGGATAGTCCGATGTATCAAAATAATTTTGTGGATCGTTTCGAATTACTTCGTATAAATCATCCGTTTCTACTTCGTATATGAGCGAGTCGGTGTCGGTGTAACAGACTTGAGCCTTATCACCAAAACGACTTCCCATATACTCGTACTGAAAATCATAAATTTTTATTTTTGAAATGTCATGCCAAGATATATTGGCTTATTAAAATAAACCTGTCTTGTTAAGTTCTATGGCAACTAGATTTTCATCAAAAATTATTGACGATTTAAAATTTGGTTTTGAAAAATTAATGCCTTAGCACCGTATCGATCCTCCCATTTGGTTAAAAGTTTTACAATAGAGTGTTTTCGAATATTCTCCATCGTCTTGCCAAATACTGCGTTGTTCATTAATTTAAATAATGTTTTCTCGAAATTATTAGAGGCAGCCGTCCTCAGTTTAGTATTTAAATCAATATAATTTTTAAGCCAATCTGATTGTTTAAATTTAAGTCCCCGATGGATTTTTGTTAATTTCAAGCCATTCTTTAACGCTTGTTGCAAGTTACGGTAGTGTATGACATACCGTCCTTTATTATATAAAGTAGCCATTAATTTATTTTCTTTACTATTTGGAGAAGCACGATGCTCAGGACAAAATGGGAGGTCGCTATGTGAATCATGAATGGATTCAGGGTACTCTAAATCAACCTCTAAAATATAACCTTCAGGGTGATCTGCAGGTATATTAAAATTGAAGTTGTGTAAATCACCCTCTATCCATTCAAATCCTCCATATGGTTGGTACTGAGACATCGCCCACCCATACTGATTATTAATGTCGAAATATGCAAGAAATTTAGATAGTTTTGATGAATCATGATTCGGTATGTATTTATTGTTAGCTGCTGCGTATCTTTTTGAACATTGACTCAACCCACCTCGGATACCGCGTTCTATGAATAGAATCATGTCAATGTCCGTTAATAGCTCAAGCTGGATCTGTGTAAACTTGAGCATGCAATCCCATGTGTGTCCAGGTAAGGTATAATAATGTGCAGGACCGTAGGTATTCAGACAGCTTTCACGAAATTGTTCAAACACATCAGCTAACAATAAGACATCCGTTTTTAAATACAAATCCGAATATTCACCTAAATTTTTACACCTTAATGATTTCCACACGTTGTTGGCATGTGCATAATCGGTGTCAGTGATATGTGTGTCAGTCATTGAATTGAAAAATGTTGTTTTGTCAGGCATTTGTGTCTCATCTAATTTACTAAATAAATCTATAAAATCATATAGAAAAACCCCTTTACGAGTAAGTAAACTAAATTCTGATTCGTTTAGATTTGTAAATTGTGATTTTAAATTTGGATATTCAGTTAAATATGAAGCTAAAGAGTCCAGTCCGCTTGTCAAAAATCTAAATGAATCTATAAATCTAAATTTAATTAGGTTTCCTTCAATATTCTTTGTAAAAGAGATATAACGTTCTTTATTTATAGGAAGCATGTCCACGCGACCCTCAAAATCTTTAGCAAGATTTTTAATAATAAAACGGGAGTCGCACCTACTTAAATTATGAAAAATAACAGGGATAACGTGACTATCCTGATTAGGGATGGCAAAAAATATAAATATATCGATATAATCATCATATGATATATCGAAAGCTATATATCGATACATGCGATATATCTAAACAAAAATATCGATATCATGAAAAATATCGATATATTTTTTTATTATATTCAAATCAATCGAATCTAAAGTTTTTGAAACGTAAAGTAGGTACTGAGGAAATATTGAAAGGTAATACATTAAAAAAAAATAAGTGTATTTTTTGATTAAGTAAGTACAAGTTAAAAGTGTTCTACAAAATTGCATGTTTTTACAAAAAAAAATTAAAATGTATTTTTTATTACAATTTAGTCAAGTTTACAATTAAATGTCTTACAGGAACAAGACTGTTTGCCTGCATTTGTGATTTTGTGCATTAGGTGAATACATCAGTTCCACAAATGCAAGTTATCAGGCAAAGAGCTCAAAAATAATAATTTGGAAAGCCTACTTCCCGTGAGACGGTTACGACTTTTAGTAGCTGTTGCTCCGGCTTTTGAAAATAGCCTCTCGCTGGGGACCGACGTTGCTACAACACAAAAATATTTTGCCGCCACTTTAAATAAGTTGGGATATACCAATTTCATTTCGCTCCAGGTGTCCAAGGGATCGTCTTTCAAGTTTCTAACTGGCAAACTTAAATATTGATTGAGTTCACTATCTTTATGTAATTTCCCTTGCCCACTTTTTTTAGTGTGCGCTAATTTTTTATGGTGCGCCCATATATCAAATTCCGGTTCTTCAGTATCCGAATCAGAAGATTCTGATGATGAAGAAGTGCTTTGGAAAGTCGCGATCTCACTTTTGATGTGTCGCATCACTGTGCCCAGGACTTGAGGATCCCTGAAGTTTATTTGTTTAAATCGAGAATCCAATATTGTGGAAACAGCTGGTATATAAGATTTCTCAATAGCACCAAACCTCTTTTCGATTTCTTTTAATAATGATGTTTTCAAGTGTTTACCTACTTCATACTGGGGCGAATAATTGTTGTACTGGTTTATCAGACAACCAATCATTGGTATTACTTTACTTATTGTGGGGTAATTTTCGCCACTTATCTCTACTGTCATCCTTTCTAGTGGCTTCAAAAGTTTGCATATTTCTCGTAAATGCTCAACTTCGGCTGCAGTAATCATATTTGGAGCATTAACATCGGAAAACAAAATATTGCTGACCATAGATGACATTAGTAGAAATCTCTCTATCATGTAATATGTGGAGTTCCAGCGAGTTTTGACATCCAAAATCATTTTTTTAATGTTTCCTTCTATCGTTCCTGCATCGATTTGTATTTTTCTTAATTGATCACTAGCCTTAACGCTTCTTTTGAACCATACTACTATTGATCGTATCTTGTCAATAATAATACTCAAACCTTCTGTGTTTGTAATTGAATTTTCACACACCAAATTGAGGGTATGTGCGAAGCATGGGATGTGTCGGTTTTTCCCAAATTTGTCATGCATAGCTTTGACCATATTGGCTGCATTGTCCGTCACTACAGCAACAACATCATTAGGATCAATTCCCCAATTTTGAAGAGCTTTGCCTAATTCTAAAGCAATATAGTCTGCCGTGTGAGACTCTGATAATTCAACAATACCTATTGTCGCTGATGTTAACTTCATGTCATGTACAAAGTGGACAGTGATGCCCATAAAACTTTTGGTCTGCATATCGGCAGTCCATATATCCGTCGTAATTGTGAAATACTTCGATTTTTTCAATATATTTTTAAATGCTGTTGAAATCACTTCGAACTTTCTATCAACATTATTTTTGATGGTGTTTCTGGTTGGTACTTTGTATAAAGGTGCCACTTGTTTCATCAAAGACAGAAAACCTTTACCCTCTACAATATTGAATGGCAAATTATCCTGAACAATAAATTTTATTAATGCTTCCGTTAGTTTCACATTTTTAGAGCCACCATCTAAAAATAAAAACAAATGATGCATTCATGCAAGTACTATAAACTTTTGCTTTACCTTTGAAAGATGAAATTGTTTTGAAGGTAGACACAATTGTAGCTTGCTTGTATAATGAGCTTGATTTTTCTGTACTTGTGCTTGGTTCAACATCATATTCAGAAACCGTCATTGTTGAAGTTGATGAATGAACATCATCATCAAATTCTTGTGAAGCAATCAGATTTTTCTAGAAATAATATTAACTAATAAATTCATTAACAATTGCGGTTCTATTAGTCATACCTCATCTTGATGTAGTGAACTACTAGTCCCAGCCGTTTCTACATCCATTCGACTTTCGGGTTGGGATGGACGTTTTTTCTTCTTTGGTTCATCAGTCTCCTTTTTCTCCTCAGTTAAATGTTGTAAGATGGAGGAGTGTTTTTGTTTTAAATGTGTTTTCAAATTTGTTGTATTGCCCGAAGTCTTCAGCACCTTGGCACACAAATTGCATTTAGCAGTATTGGGAGTAACTTTTTGAAAATGTTTCCAAATGTTACTTCTCGGAGGAGCCATATTTTCAGGACCAACAATCAGTCACTTTAAATTTATGTAATAAATCAAGATTATTTTATTTTCAACTTCACTAAACTTTTGAACAATCACACTATTATTTATTCACAGCAAACACTTTCAAAGCTCTTTGCAGACTGCAGAAAATTTTTTTGTTGAGGTGTATTTATAAACTTCGAACGGGTATTCCCCGACAAAAATTTTCGGGGAAGAACTGGATTCCGTTCAAGTAATTCAAAGGAATCCCAATTATAGCCGATAATTCGGGTACCTATTGTATCAAATACAGGTACCTAATAAGTTATTTGCGCTTCTCGACGCTAGATGGTGCTGAGAAATTTAACGAGTGATAAAACAAACTAGATTGAAGTTTCGCCAAATTGTGGTGCGTGCAATTTGCAATTAATTAGTTTTTTGATATAGGTATTTACACAAAAATATCGATATATTTTGCGATATATCGAAACTATTACATCGATATTTATATATCGATATATTTGAAAAAATATCGATATATTTAATATATCGATGTATCGTTGCCATCCCTAATCCTGATAGTTTATGTTACAATCTTCATGCGCAGCACCGCGATATTTACCGGTAAGGTGACAGTGATCGCGAACTCTCTTATCTCGGATATCAAAGGCTTGCTCGCAGATATGGCAGTAAGAGATAGGTTGAAATTCCAACTCTTGTTCAAGTGTAAGAGGCTCCATCGGTAAAGGGCACAGAATCACCGTCTCAACGTCTTCGGCAAGTTGTCTTATTTCCTTCGCAAACCATTGCTGACAGTCCTCACCACGATAACTGTTGTAAAAAGATAGAGTTTCATCATATGAACATTTGACATAGTACGCAACACAATAAGGCTCATTCTTTTGACAAACTGTTGTTTTTGATGAGTTCCCATTATTTTCAGGTTTCAACATGCATTCGAGATCTGCATAAACAATAAATGGTGCTTTCTCTTTATATTTATTATTTTTAAATTCTACCTTTTCTCCATCTTTAGGTAACCGCACTTTACAGTCATTCATGTTTACGCAATCTTCTAAATGCATGTTGAGACGCCCCTCGGAATGAAAATAGTGTAAGCATCTGTCACAAAAGAATTTTTTACAACGCCTATGACTAACTTGGTTTCCAACCAAACGTGATAAGTTCTTGATCCACACATAGTGGTACCGCGGCTTGTAGTCATCACCATTATATATGTCAGCATGGTCTTCATCGGTGTATACATCCCGGATAAGTAGTAGGTTAACATGTTTGGCCTGCTTATACTTTGTAAGGTATGTGGGAACTACGGTAAAGTATTTCCTATGTTTTTCTAAGATGTAAACGTTTATCGATATTTCATTTTGAGATTCAAAGAGAGGGATTTGTTTGATCGTCATTGGAAAAGTAATATTTTTCAGGTTCAGGACGGTTGAGAAGTGAGGATATGATGACACTAGTAGTAGGGAGAGATAGCCGATTCTAGAACCTCCTCCTCCTCGCGGAGGAGGAGGTTCTAGAATCGGCTATCTCGTGGGAGGAGGAGGAGGAGGAGAAGGATGAGGAGGATGAGGAGGACGATGGGGGGGGGGGGATGAGGAGGAGGTTTTTGAATTTGGGCTAAGAAGGAAGAAGAGGGAGTACTTTTTTTATATATTTTTTTTTGATTGTAGAAATGTTTCATGAAATAAAAAAAAAATATTTTAAATTAATTAAATCAGATATTTAAAAGCAGTTACCTGGGGAAATATTTATAATGGATAGTGGTTTTATAATAAAGTAGGCAAAAGTAATATTTGAAGCAATATATTTAAAATAATACAAATATACATAAAAATAGAATTAAAATTATAATTGTTCAGACATACATTTATTAAAGATACAAATAACCTTATAATAATTATAATTCAATTGTATCGAAAGAGTAAGTGTGTTTTTACCCACGTTTATGAAAAATCAAAATATATTTAAAAGTAATATTTAAAGCAATATTTAAATTATAATTGTTCAGACATACATTTATTAAAGATACAAATAACTTTATAATACTTATAATGTAATTGTATCGAAAGAGTAAGCGTTTCTTACCCAGGTTTATAAAAAATAAAAATATAATTGAATGTTTAATCAAGCTCTTGAATTGCATCGTTAATCATTTTATCCAACACCTTTTCGTTTTCTAAATCCGCTATACGTAAATGGCCCCATGCTAATGTATGATATTTATCATTTAAAATGTATCTTTTGTCGTCTTTTGAATTCAATGCAATTTTGTTTTGAAGTTCTGTAAACATATTATGATAACTGGATCTAAATTTGTACATTTTTTTATAAACTGCACCCCCATTCTCCACTACAGTAATGTAATCATTTACCGTTAAATGTTTTTTTATTACATATTTTTTAACACCTTTAGCTTTTTTAATCGAGCTTGAATTGAGTAAATTTACACAATACGCCTTAGCACCAGTTCCATAAAATGATTCAATGATCTGACCTTTAAATTCGTCTTTCATTTTTCCGATGTAAGATTTATTTGGAATGATGCAATGCTGATTGTCAACTGGATAGTTGGATGTATCAAACTTATCAATATTAATTTTAATATCATCGTAGACATTTTCTGTAAAAACTTGAAGAACTAACGAATCTGTATCTGTGTACAATAATGTTACGTTGTTATCGTACTTTCTCTTAAGGAAACTATAGAAAAAATCGTACATTACAGTTTTGGATAATTCTAAAATAGAAAATCCTACATACAGTGGTTTTGTGTACTGCACTTTGAGAACACCCATTTCCACAGCCACTAAATTATTACAAAATATTTTTGAAGATTTAAAATTTGGTTTCGATATATAAAATTCTGCACCAGGTTTCCTGAAATGAGAATCCCAATGCGTACATAATTTAATATCAACGCGATTTTCAACATTTTCCATCGTTTTTCCAAATACAACATTATTCATACTTTTGTAATGATTGCGTTCAAATTCATTTTTAGATTGTTCTCTCTTACTAGTATTGAAATCAATATATTTTTGCATCCAATTATCTTGTTTAAATTCTAAAATTCTATGTATCCGTCGCAATTTTAAGCCTTGTGTTAAACATTGTTTTAGATTTTTATAATGAATAATATATTTTTCTTTGTCATATAAGGTAGGAATTAATTTAGAATATTTTGAATTTGGAGGTATTGCCGATTCTGGGCAAAAAGGAAAATCATTATGATAATCCTGTAAAGCTACTGGATATTTTAAATCAACTTCTAACACATAACCCATCTCACCATCATCTTCCAGTGATGCGATATCAAACTCGAGAATTTCATTTTGATCAAGCCAGCGAAACTTTCCAACAGGAAGCTTACATCTCATAGCATACCCATACAAATTTGTAGCATCTAAATAAAGAATATATGAAGTTGGTTCAGAAGCATTAAAATTTGGTAAAAACTTATTATTTGCTTCAGCTTTTCGTTGAGTGCACATACTTAATCCACCTCTGATACCCTTTTTAAAAAAATGTAACATGTCAATGTCTGTCAATAATTCCAATTTTACATTTGTCATCCTTAACAAAGCGTCCCAAGCAAATCCTGGCGCTGTGAAATAGTGTGCAGGGTCGAGTTTGTAGAAATCTAATGACATTTTTCGAAAATTTTCAAATACGTCAACAAGCAACAACACATCAGATGTCAAATAAGTGTTTACGTAATCACGTAATGAATTACAATTAAATACGTCCCACACTTACAAGCTCTCTCATAGTTTTTTCTGGATATTTTTTCATCCGTTAAATGATCATAAAACTCATCCTCACTTGGCAAATGATTGTAATTTAATTTTTCAAATGAATTCATAAAACTATAAGGAAAAACGCCTTTCTGCCGTATTAGATTAAATTGTTCATCCTCCTGAAACCTTTTTCTTATTTCAACACACTGATCATTGTCCAAAAGTGATCCCAATGTTTCTAATGATTGTGATAAAAATTTAAATGAATCTACAAACCTTAGTTTTAAAAATACTTTTCTCTTTTTTCCGTTACCATTAATATATTCACCAACGTGCACATTTTTTGTAAAAGTTATATACTTTTCTTTGTTTTGTGCAATAACATCAACATCTTCCTTGTTTAATGCAATATTTTTTACAAACATATGACTGTCATAATTTGAAAGATTATGAAAAAATATTGGAATATATTTTGGAATTTTATAATTAATATTGCAAACGGAATGGGCTGGGCCACGAAACTTTCCTGTTAAGTGATCATGATCATATACTTTATCATTTACTGACAATGTCCTTTCGCAAATATGACATACATTTCTTTCATATATTAGTTTTTCTTCCGGTGTTAATGGTAACATTTCTTTACGTACTCCTAAATAATTTTTATAAATAATTTTAATATCGTCTTCTAATTTGTTTACAAATTCTTGTGCAGCATTTTCTCCATTATATATATTAAACTTTGAAAGACTATCATCATATGAACATTTTATGTGGTATGCAAAAGCATAAGGTTCATGACGAAAACATTTAACTGTGTACGGTTTACTCGAATCTGTATAAGTAGTATTATTGTTAACATTTACTAACAATGCCTCAAAATCAGCATAAACTACAAAAGGAATTTTCATTTGTTTTTGATAATTTTCAAACTCTAATATATTTCCCAGAACTTCTTCACCCAATTTATTAATTTTTTTACTACAGTTCGGAAGAACAGCTTTTACATTTCCACAATCTTCTTCTTGATGTCTTTTTAATTCATCTTTTTTAGAAAAGTAAATTAAACAACCTTCGCATATAAATTTTTCATGACCATGTAATGATATTTGAGTTCCAATTAAACGCGACAAATTTTTAATCCAGCAATAATGATTCTGATTGTCTATTGAAATATACAACAAGTTTATATGAACTATTTTCTTATTCTTCGATATTCGTAATGGAACGAATTCATAGTCCATTTTATTTTCGTTAAAATATTCATTAGCGCCATAAACGTTTATTGAAATATTATTTTTACCTTCAAATATATTGATATCTTTTATTGTAACTGGAAATTGTAAATTTGAAAAGTCACATACTGTTGAGTAATGTGGATATGAAGATGGTCTCTGTGCCAGTCCTGTTGGAACCCGAAGTGCTGAAGTTATAGCCCAAGCAAAGCATGCATTGTCGGTATTGTAAACATTGATTACTGCACGTTTTGCCTTTATTGAAGCAGGTAACTCGATGTAACTAGATGCTCTCATTGGATTATATACATTGAAATTAAGTTCAATGCTTGTAATTTGAAATAATGTCCAACCTTAAAAAAAAGAAAAAAAAATAATAATTATAACATTAAAAATCACCAAGTTTCTAACTTTACCTGAATCTTTCTCCTGAAATTCTGACATCTTGGTTTTAATTTCGTCGAGGAAGTGTGCGTATGTCTCATATAGATTCGTTGCAGTGGTGATAATTTTGTTCGACGTGTTAGATGATTTTATTTCAACATTTTCTTTTGCTGTCAAAAAGTACAATGCAAATGATTCCATGTTTAATTTAAAATTTCCAATAACCGCCAATTTACTTTCAATGAGAGTAATAATTTTCTCCCTCACTGAAATGGAAAACTTGTCTAAATCAACATAGTGTCCAGGTTCGGTGATTCGGTAACTTGTTATTTTGCCCCCATAAGCTGTAGATATTTCCTCTACTCCATCATCAACAATAATAAATGCATTACTTTTGTGTAAATTAGTTCTCAAATGGGCGGCAAAACATGCGCTATCTACTGTTATGTTACATACATCACATATTCTGTGTTTTGATGTTGATGCAAGTTTTTGTCGTTTATTTGGAATTTCACAAACTTGTTTCGATGTGGATGGATTTTCCAAAGATGTTGATGGAAGTGGATTTACCATTTTGATATCTCCCTGTTGTGCGGATCGGGGTAGAATAAGTTTGATTGTTGGCTTTTCTCCTCTATTGCTTACATATGAGTTTTGCTTGGAAACACACGAGTTTTTTTCGTGTCGTTTTAAGTTGTCTCTTCTTGTAAAATTTTTACCACAATATTCGCACAAAAACATGCTTTAAATGTAATAAAAGAGTAAGTTGCTTTACACGTCAACACACGATATGATGCTTGGGCCAATACGTTACCTTTATATAGTGAACTTAATCAAGAAAAGAAAAGGAGGAGGTTTAACTATGAGGAGGGGTAAATTTAATATGACGAAGAACAACACATTCACTCACACATGCACACACTCACACAGAGAAAAAAACATTTTACAATCATTTTAATCCTCTTCTTCATCCATGTCAGTCGATGTGTCCCACACTGATGAAGTAGAAGATGATGAAGATGAACTATCTGTTCGTTTACGTTTTACAGTATGTTTTGTTAGCTCTAATAACGGTGTGAAGAAACAAAATTCACAATAACGTTTTCGTTCTAATATCCATGTATGCAATTTGTCTTTTCGAAATAAAATATTCTTTTCGTATTTTATCCTGAATAATTTTGTATTAGGTTCTAAATTGTAAATTTTTTTTCTACACCAACGGCAATATCTCTTTCCCTGTGTATCAATCCAAAATCTTTTTTTAACTAACACTAAAAATGGATTTTGTGGAATGTTCATAATTTTGTAAATATTACCATTAGGATTTAATAAAAAATCCACTATATATTTAGGTAATGGATTGTGACATGTAAATGGTCGGCATTTACAAAGAACCGAATACATATTTGCTTGTCGTAAATGTCCAAATGTCCAAACATAAAAACACCAGTTGTCAAAAATTGTCTTACCCAAACATTTTGGTATTTCTGCTAGGCGTACCATTTTTTTTACATCTAACCGATCTTCTATTACATTTAAACACACTTGTTTTAGAGCGATTGCTTGTAAAGTATTAACAAAACTCATTGTAGATAAACTTTAATTTGTGTTCTTATATTCGACAATGCAAAAATTGATTTGATCTATGGAAAAATAGCCGGTTATTTTATATTAATATTGTAACCTTATTGTAACGGTCAAAAGTATTGCAATTTAGCTCCGCCTTATAAATTTTCAAAAAGTGTTGCAATTTTTGCCCCGCCTTTTAATTTAACCACACCTTTATGAGTAAAGGTAATTTTAGTCCCACCTTTTAATTTTACCACACCTTTATGAGTAGAAGTTAACTCAAAATCTTTTAAGAGGTGTTTTACTTTAAACCCCTCCTCCTTATACATCCTCCTCGGTTTACAAGCTATTTAAGCACCAACACACTAAGTTGAGAGGAACAAACTGAACAGCGGTTTTAAAGTGTTAAAGTGAATCATGGGTGAGTAATTTATTTTAAATAAAACAACATTTAAAAAAATATGTTTTGTATTTATAAAGAAACATTTACATTTGTATTACATATATTTTATGTTTTATATTTTTTTATTACAGACCGCATACAAATCTACAACGAAATTAGAGAGGAATATTGCAGGCGATTCAACAACAAGCGAGTAAACAAGTTAATACGTGCATGTAAATAAGAGAAAATTGAGATTATAATAATTTACAGGTCACCATAATCGAGCTGGATGACTCGATACCGCCAATTCCTCTACCCCGGGCAAATATCATCATCCAGAGGGCAGAGTATACGGCCATTATTTGCCCGGAGGATAACGCGCTCGTGTGGTTGCGGATCCATAACACATTATAATTTAATGAAAGACTAAATATTTATAAAACATTTTTATTTGATATCCATGAATTATGTGAATCATCCAAACCCAACCATTTTACTAAAACTTTATTCTTCATTCTTTTAATAACTTTTTCGACGAGATATACATCCTGATGTTGAACTTTTTTTAATTCTTCCTCATAGAATCCTCCAATTATGTCCTGGTTTTTTATATCTCGTAGTAGATATGTTCTGGGGTTCGTGTTTTGAACTTTGGATACTGTAAAGATTTCGTTGGACCAATTTGGGGTGTAATTTTTATCAAATGCTTGACGATGTTTGCTAATCCTTACGTGGTCACTAACTTTAAATTTCTTCCTAAATCCATCAAAAACTTTTAAATTACTGTACACAGAATTTAACAATAATTTTTCCTTATTTTTATTTACTTGTTTTGGTTTCATACCAATTGTTCTATGTTTTGTATTATTATATTTATTAATTATATTTTGTAGAATACTAATCCAATTATAATTGCCTTGCATGCTAAATTCCTTCCACATCAGTTCTTTAATAGTTCTATTGTACCGTTCAACAATTGAACTTTTTAAAGATGAAAATGTGCTGTAATGATTAATTCCATATTTTTCACATAGTTTTTTAAAATTGTTGTTGTAAAACTCAGTACCATTGTCTGTTTGAATATTTGCAGGTATCTGCCTCTTTTTCAACAATTTTTCCATTTGTAAGGCAACTTCTTTTCCAGTTTTTGTTTTTAACGGTAAAGCCCACCCAAATTTAGAAAAAGCATTTATAACCATCAATATTTATTTGTATCCTTTATTTTCCTTGGCATAAGGTATCATTTCAACTAAATCCGCTTGGTATAAATCATTTAAACTCTTCAATATTACTCGACGTCTACGAAAATGTTTCCGAACTGGGGCGTGAATTTCATCAATTACATCGCGTTTAATGTTGGGTTTCATTAGTATTTTGTTCGATTAATATCTCAATGCAAAACTTCTTATCGACACCTTCTGGAGTCGCTGCAAATCTGCGCTTAATTTGTATTGTATCATTCAATTTAAGGTTTGTTAATTCAGACAATACATACTTTTCATTAATAAATAGAATTACATTTCCTAGGTAATTTGTTTTAAGAACTTTTCCAGCGTATAATGTGTTTTTATATAATATATCACCCCCCTTATTATCAATTGTATAGAATCCATCGGAAGATACGTTTCCGTTGCCGGCAAGTGTCAAAATTAACCTATATCTTCTATCTTTATCTGTTTCATCGAATTTAAAATACCTCTGAATTATCTTGTCTAAATTGTTAGATTTTTTAATATAGCTCGAGACACTATGCCCATGTACATGTTTTCCAAATTTGTCAACAGTCATTGCACCAAAAATAGAATTTCCAAATTTGTCTAAACTCATTTTATACACCGGTTGCTCGTCTGGTGTCTAATGAGATAATAACATATGTTTATTTCAGGAGCCACACTTATATTACTTTATAATGTTTGCTTCCTTCAATTCTTCAATTATTGAAATTATTTCATTTGTATGCGCATTATTGCCAGCACTTTGTGAAGCTAATAATAAGCGTAATCTATCTACAAGTTCATTCGGATTATCCCAATATTGCAATTCTAAGGAAGAATTGGGAATAATTTTTTTTTGCAAACCGCGTCCAACTTTCCATTTTTTAGTCCACCACACTTTTGGAGGTTGACCATTTAAAATTGGCTTAATAATGTTTACATATTTCAAAGCTTTACTACCAATACGTTTTCCGCTTGGATCATAATTAAATCGCGTCGCAGATGTTTGCTCTAAAATACGTTTATAATTTCGAACATCGTCAGGTTTAAAAGTGTAAGGGTCCTTTTTGAAAAGTAATTCGTATAGACCGGTAGTGCCCTTATATGGCACATCGTTAATAACAACATTTGCTCCATCAAACTTAAGTGCCGCGTTTCCGATATACAAAACACCATCAAATGTTTGACGAACTCCATAACGAGTATCGAATTTATCTCCACGATCTAATTTAAAGTCAATCAAATATGCGCGAGGTATATGATGAAATTGTTTCAGGGTTTGTTGTAGGACTGACGAAGTATTAAGTTCGTCTACCAGTCTATCATGAGCTTCATCTAAACGTGTGGTAGCAGTCCGTAGGACTGTAGCGTCATCATCAGAATCTACGATCTCTTCATCATCATCATCATCCTCATCATCATCATCGTCATCATGTGTGACGTTTCCTGTTCTTGGCGGTGAAGTTTGATAAACTTCTTCAGTGTATCCTGTTGCAGTATCCTCAATCGGTGTTGATGTAATAATATCTTTTTTCAAATGCAATTGATGTCTCGGTCTTCTGGGTGTTGATGATGACGTTTTAATGGGTGTAAATATTCGTTTGTGTACTTTAATTTTCAACGGACGTTTTCTAATAGTTTCCTCAGATGAGGTTACATTGGATTGCGGTGTAGTAAATATTTTTCTGCGTATTTGCGATTTTCTACTTGAACCAAATCCCGTTTCTTTTTCTTTAACATAACTAGAATCAATAGGAACAAATTCTTCATTGAATTTACTAGCGATTTGTTTCAGTGGTTCACTCAAGGGTAATAACGTTGCGGCAAGATGTTCTTTTGAGTCTGCAATATCTGTTTTTAACGATCGAATTTTATCACGCAAAGCACTACGTGCTTCCACGAGTTGCTTTGCAATGTCTTTATCCATGTTAAGAACGCAAAGTGTCTGTAAACACTGATAACATCTGCATCGTTACAGCGCTTTTTAAATAGTCAGAAATTTATCGAAACCTTTTCGATAACGACCATTCGTTACAGGACAATCTAAATCAATTACGAATGGAGAATAAGGTTGCTTACAACATTCTGTGCAAGTTTCTAGAAATGTATTCAATGTCATGTCACCTATTACGTGATCATTGAAAATATGCTTTAAATTTGTTGCATCTTGCTTAAATATTACCAATAAATTACAATTGTCTCGAACCAATTGCTTTTGAATGGCACTGTAACTTTGGCATATTTTAAAACAATCAACATTTTTGTGTCGACCGTATGAAAAAAATTCCTTAATTACATTATGACCGGTCGGTGGAATATCATCAAATATAACAATGGAATATTCTTTAATATTTTCAGGCGGTCCAAGTGATTCAACATCCGAAAACTCAAAATAACCACATTCTGGCACGTCTTTTACTATTGATCGTAGATACGCGTATTTATTTTGAAATAATGATTTTGAACACAAGTATATGTTTTTAAAACGTAAACCGTTGGTTGCAAGTAATAATGATAGCATTGCATTTGTTTTACCGCAGCCAGAAGGGCCTATAATAAGACCTCTTTTGCAATTTCCTCCAAATAGATCACTATGTCGTTTATATCGAAACTCGTTAAGATCAAAATTTATTATTGGTAATGACAAGCAGTGATTTTCAACATTTTCCGACATAATAATGCTATAAAAAACCCAACCCTGCGTACAACTTAATTTTTGAAGGGTGAATGAAAAGAAATTGAATTGTCAACAGTTATATATTACAAATAATATTAATAATTAAATATAAAAACTAATACTAAATAAAAACTATAAAAAAACTAATACTAAATAAGAACTATAAAATAATTCCCTGACAGATGGTAACACACATCCAAATGACTAGGAGCGACACACATCAACCACACACGACTAGCAACAGACAATGACCACAAAAGCAGATGTAGCAATGAAACACCTCATTACAATTGTTTGAAAAGAATTAGACTTGAAACAAATTGACAAATTTAAAAAATAGTTACAAAAATGTAATGTGCTTTCACAATTAAATTTCTTTTAAACGTTTTTTTAAACTTGTCAATGAATAATGCTCCTCTCGTAGCTGATTTCGTTTTGCAGCTAAGTAATTACTAACGTCAGGAGTGTTAGAATTAGTAGATTGCACAACGAACTCAACCACATCAGGCTTTGAAAAACTATTCAAATTATCGATTATACTATCAATTCTTTCCAATCGATCATCAATGGATGTCATGAAAGAGTCTTTGCGAGCTTGCATAGAACGAATTGTTCCTTTATCACAAATGATGGCTCGCATAAACTCTTCGAAATTGTTAGTAGTAGTGGTTAAGGGAGGAATCTGGTTGGGTGGTATAATTGTCGGTGGAGGAGCGTTAAGATTGGGGTTAGTTGCTCTTACTACATCTGCTGATGAAGATCTTCCAGGTAAAACTGTATTGGTTATTTGCAATTCACGGACAGAAGATCGAACAGCACCGTTATCTTGAGAAAGTGTAATTTCTTGTGATAACCGCACTGATTTAAACAAGCCACCCAGCTCACTGTCTCCCATATCCGAAACTGCAAATCGACCATCAGTATTATTTTCCGACTCGACTTGGCTGGAAGATCTTTGGCACCCACCTGCAGGCCACAATCGCAACGGAGACTGAGTCATCTGAGCTGATTGCTGTGGCCCAGGTGTGCTCGATTTTGTCCCTGCAATTAAACAAAAAACATTGCAATTAATAAATATCATTAAATATTACAAAAAATACAGGACTTACCTCTCACGTCATTGGTTGCAAGTGATGCATCAAAACCTGGCTGGGAAACCACCAAGTTTACTAATGACTGAGGAAATGTATAATTTTGCCCAGTCGGTACCGCGACATAATTTTGTCCAGTCGGCATCGCGTAATACGTGGAATCGTTTTGCACGATGACAAACTGGTTTGAGGGTTGAGGTTGTGCAATAATTTGGAATGAGGATTGTTGTGGTGGTTGGATTTGCATATTTTGTTGGATTTGGAATGAAGGATTTTTTGTTTGCGGTTCGACTAGGTGTATGCTCTGAGGGCGTTGTGGTTGATGTGTTCTGCTGCTGTATTTGTTTTTTTGGCCCTGCTTGGATAATGTCGAAGGTTGGTGGTTAGAAGGCGATCCAACAAGTAACGGCATTGAACACATAGGATTCGTTCGCCCTGTACACAATAATTATGCATTAAAATTATAATTAGGAATAGAAAATAATACATAATAAAATATCTAATCAACCCGGAAATAACCTTTAGTCTTTCGTTCCTTTTTCGCTTTCAACGATCGATCAGTTGCCGGTTCGCCTTTCTCCTTCGAAAGCAATTTATTTGATGAATCATCTGCCACTGATTTCTTTTTGTCATTTGTAAACAAATCAAAATCATCCCATGATTCATCAAATGAAACTGAAAACAATAACAATAGATAATCTAGAAACATTTAAATAAGACGTGTTTTAAATACTTTTTACATCAGGTCCAATTATGTTAGGATGTGCATCTGAATTGGTGGTGCTCGTTTTCTCAACTTCACCTTAAAACAATAGACAATAAATAAGATACATTTGATTAAATAGAATTAAAAAAAAACAAAATACCTAACATATTCCCATCCATGCTGGAGTTCAGAAAATCGTCGATGCAAATGATCTTGTTACCTAAAAGCAAAAACAAACACACAAAATAAGAATATCCAAAATATGTTAAAAATATTCAATCACCAAAATATAAATAAAGACCACTTACCTTCCATTTTAGAGTGGAGATGTTGTTCGTTCCAAAACTTGCACTGGATGTGATTTCTTGGTTTGTTCTGACTTCTTTTATACCCAATTTTGAGGTCAGTAAACGGTAGCGAAAGTAAAACAAGTGAGGGGGAATCGAGGTTAAATTTTTTTCGGGGGGTGGGCGGAGTAGCCAACTGGGGCGTGGGGGAGGAGCCAAGGAGGTGGCGGGGCGGGGAGTGGCCAAGGGGGCGTGGCGTGGGAGGAGCCAAGGCGGGGGCGTGGCAATGGGCGTAACTGGAGGGGGTAATTTTATTTTGACGCCTCCCCGCTGCCGAAGGGGGGGGGGGACGAACGTATTTTTAGACGTTTTCCCCACTCCTACCCCCACTCTTCCCTCTCTCTTTGTGGGAGGAAAGTAGGAGGAGAGTAGGAGGAGACTAGGAGGAGATTCCTTCTAACCATCATTCTCTTTTTTTTTCTCTTTCTTTTTTTTCTCTTTCTTTTTTTTCTCTTTCTTTTTTTTTTCTCTTTCTTTTTTTTCTCTTTCTTTTTTGTTTATTTTTTTAGTTGCCGCAATTAAAACAAGTTATATTATAAAAAACATTTTTTATTTCCTAATCATGGATACATTGAATATTTATTAAACAATATACATTGAACAATAACAATAACAGCAATCACAATTTACGATACTCTTGCAAAAGAAACAATCCTTCTTCATTGGTGGTGGTCCATCGACATGTGTCATCCAATTAGCCGTGTTGAAATGTTCATTGCATGGCAATCTTCCTTGTAAACATTTCATTGTGCGTATGTGGTCCGGTAATATGGGCCATAAAGTAGCGAGTTCCAATGGTGTCATTCGTTTTAGCAAATAAATTAATGTAGAATTAGTAGCACGTTGATCTTCTAGAAATGGTGTCCCGTCTCTACCGATATATTTTGATAATGCATTGTTAATCCTTCTTAAATAATTAATAACATAATACTTTAAGTTACAAGTATACTGTCGAACTGTTTCCATGTTAACACAGTTGTGAACCAATGCCGTCTGATATTATTTCACTTTCCGACTCAATTATATGCATTCAAGTTTGCTGTACATTTGTTCTTTTTTCTGTTCTACTCCATTTGCTGAAGGTTGTTTCGTCGCAACCTCTTTTATAAAATTGTTTCTTCTTCTTCTTCATCTTGCATGTAATAATTGATAGGATTTGACATTTTATCGTAGATATAATACACATTTGTTAATGCACACATTGTATAATCTGTATCTTTGTGATACGTACACTTTGGGTGAGACGCTGACAACTTTATATCCAATCTTTTAATGTCCTCAATTGGCTGATCCAATATTTTCTGTAGATATTGTGATTTTTGCTCACCCCTCACATAAATGTTTTTAGCTTTTTTACTAAACACTCGAATAATTTTATCAATTTTGTTGAGTGGTACATTTCCACTAGTCCATTCCAAATGGTGGAAATTCGAAGTTAACCAATGTGCTGTTCGACGTTGCTTAGCAGGTAAACAATTTACAGAATGGGGAGCCTCAAACAAATAATGGCTAATTCGACGTTCGCTATCACAAATAGCCACTTCTTTCGGTAGTAATTTATCATTACTATCGTAAAAACCTTGAATGTCGATTATGATATAGTCCAATGTATCCATAATTTGTTTGTGTACTTCTTAATTCATTCACTTCTTGTACTTGACTGATGTGTAAAGCAAATTACACTACTTTTATAATGACAATCGCCCCTCCTTGTTTTATAGCAACAGGGAATTGCAGCAGGACGGGTAACACCTCTTTTACAACAATTCTTTTACCACTTTTGTTAGTGGTGCATAATAAAACGCCTTATCGTGCAAAATTAAACAGTATGCTGTTGTATTAGCCGGAACTGGTTCTTTTGAAGTAAATTCAATTTTAATTTCAACGCCACTTTTGTGAATAGTGTCTGCCTGATACGTACAATCGATTCCTACTAATGGAATTTTCTCTTTAAATTCTGCTGGTGAAAACATTGGTTCACTTTCTGGCACATAGTAGTATGATTGTTGGAATCTGCTATACATATCGTACACAATAGCATATTTATTGTTATCAAAATCAATATTTAAATTATCATACGGAAATCTTGTACCGTTCAAAAATACACTTAGGTTTGTCAACTTTATATTATCAAATAGAGCCATTGAAGACTTCATCTGGCCTTTTCGATTGGTTTGAAAACCGAAAATAATATATCTGGGCGTTTCGAGTTGCGGCGCCGTCTTTACGGCCCATGTATGTCTTGTTGTTTGCGGCAATGACGGATACTCATGAATCTCCCAACTTCTAAACCATAAATTGATATTTTGATTTTTGTCAGTTAATTTTGTCAAGGCTAACTGTTCTCGTAGACCGACTGCAATTTGAGGTATTCTCCAAATAATTTTATCTATTGTCAATTTTACTTTTTCTTTTTCAGCTTCACTTTGAACAATTACATCGTTATCATCGTTATTCCGAATGAGTACCAACTCTTGTCTACAGTTTAATACAACTTTCTTAAAATCTTCCGCAAATCCTAAAATACTTTTAAGCGGTACACTAATTGCAAAATGTCCATTGTCATCGACTATATCGCAGAAACCTTTTTTCTCAATGTCCCACCCTGCATTTTGTAATTTAATCATTTCATTTTTATTATACGAAAAATATCCTTTCATACATGATGTCACTCCCACGTTTCTAACGGAATCCACTTGAACACCATTCATTAAATACCGAAGATCGCTAATCATAAAGCCTGCTGGGTTGTTGACTAATTTTGAATTCTTACTAGCCTCGTTTTTAACATTCCCATCCTCACCAACTTTCCGTAGAGTACCCTCTACATATAAATAACTCTCTCCTGGTAATGTATAATTGTCAGTTTCAGGAACCGTTATCCTAATTTCATCATTATTATCAAAACTTGCCGATCCATAAGGTTGGTATGAATGATACTCGTAACTTACTATTGCATTGTTAGATTTAACTTTGTCGGTAACATTTAAAATGTCCATTATTTTAGTAGTTTATAGCCCAAATCTTCTAAGAATATACGATTTTCTGTTGTTAACTTCTTCACTTTTTTTAGGCTACTGCACACATTTTTCATATCGCTACCCAATTTATAGGCTGACCGGTTTGCTGTGTTCTTCTTCTTCTTCTTAACAATATGGTTCCTCTTTCGATTCGACGTTTTTGAGTTATATAACTTCATCTCATTCAACCTTACGCAAGTGTAATCGTGTCGTTACTTCTTCACCTCTAAAATTGATCAATTTCCCTGATTGATCCAATACTCTTACCACAATTGTACTGATAATATCTCCAGTAACAGATAAATATATAGGTAAATGTGGCGATTCTACCATCTTATATCCGGCCGGCACTTTAGGAAAAAAATGATAAAGCACGTGTACCGGTTCACCGTTATTATAAGAACCGCTCACTAAATTGCAATAAAGGGTATCACCGGATAAGGGGGTGAAAAGTGCCCCCAATGTAAATCCAGAATTGCGATGATCAGACGAAAGACAACTGAAAATACCGACATTCCCCAAATTTTCAGCTTCCTTAACCAATTTGTTACTGAGATACGAGGTAAAACGTGATTTTTACATTTTATTTTTTTTCTCAGCATCTACTGCGTGTATCGAGCTAAAGAAAATTATGCTCAAAATAAATCAAAAAGTTACATGTCAAAGTATTTTTTTCAAAAAAAATTGGCGCCAAATTCAAATATGAAAAAAATAAAAAAGTTTTCAAACTCGATTTTCGCACTGTAGGCATTGGACTACTGTCTCAAATTTTGTACATGTAATGTGCTTTTTAACCCTCTATAACATATATTTTTTGTAGATTTTTCAACAATGTGGAAGATAGCAAAATAAAATAGAAACTAACTTTACCGGTTTAAATAATAAAATTTCGCACCCAAATTGCAATTAAAATATGAGTTTGTCCCCATTATGATTAATTCATATTATTAATAATATTTAACTGTCATTTTCAATTAGTTTCTCTTGTAATTTGTTAATGAAAAAGATTTGTGATGTTAAATAGATTTAACATTACGTAATAAAAGTATTAAACTCAATTTTTAAATGATTTTTTCGTTGAGCAGTTCATAATTGTTTTGCACAGGTGGCGCTACTGAGGCGGCCGGCGACTCGTGCGCCTGCGCCACAATGCTAGTGTTTAGACGGCGTGGCGTACATAACCTCACCGTTGTATTATGTCGACTGAAAGCGAGCGTGCTTCAAAATAGCCGGAACACGTAAGATGTGTAAGCTGCAATATTTTGATTTGGCGATCAACAGGCCAAGTAAAGGTTATTCGGTCCAAAGTTGAAAGAGACCATTTGGCAAATGTTTTGCATAGAGAAGTCGTAGTTAGTGATGAATTGTGCAATAAGTGTCAGGCTATTGTTTACACTAAAACTGACACAAACATGGAAGAAAGTCGAGTTTCTACCTTTGTTCAGAGCGACTCATTTTCATCAGAATTCTCGTCGCAGAATTCGATTTCCTCAGATTCAGCCGATGATCCGTCGTTCGTTATGAAGGAATTTGACCAACAGCCGTTCGAATTCGTTGAGTTACCATTTCAGCAAGTTGTGTCGACCTACAAATATTGCTTTGTTTGTGGGAAGGCTGAAAATATTATAACAGTTCCAAACGATGCGAGAAGACAAGCTTTTAGTAAAAGAGAAATATTTATTTCAAAAGGCAACCGTTGTTGCCCTGGTCACCTAATAAAAAAACGGTTTTACGAAGATATTTTGATGCAGCTCATTGTCTATGCGAACTCTAGTTTTATCGATGTTAAGGATCTGAAAAACTATTTGCACTATTTGTCAGATCGTTCCGAATCAACCATTTTGGACAAATTGGGCGATTACAATATTTTAGAGGAGCACATTGAAACATTTACAGGTATGTAGCAATTTAAACAATATTTTTCTCCTTTGACATAAAATAGTAATTGCCTGGACAACTACAGATTTCACAATCATTTAACTGTGAATTCATAGATAATTTAATGTTAAAACTGCGGATATCTGGGTAACAGCGCTAAATCTTGTACAATTATTTAAATATTTTTTTGTATTTTGAGGTTTAACGTGGGAAAATCTCACAGAGCTTCGTGACATGATGACGTCAATCTTCTAAAACCCGAAGCGTGACTCACTGGAATCTCGAATAGTCTCATATTTGCAACTTTTGGCTTAGGAAATGAACAACAGGTGTCAGAATATTGCAGTTCTGTCATCGAGTCGTTTGAAAAAGATATATTGCCTTTTCATTTCAGTTTCGGAACAATTTCTCGACAGGATTTGATTGAAAAGCAAACATCAACATTTGCGCAAGAGTTGTTCAATGCTGATAAGAAATTGACACTCATGTTTGAAGGCACTTATGTCACGCACCAAAAAAGTAGAAACAATGAGTATCAGCGAAAATCGTACTCAGGTATTATTGTTTTCACTAGAATTAGTCGCCTCGGAATCAAATTGTTGAAATATTATCTTTTCGTTTAAAAAACATGCAATGCATTTTCCAGTTTCCATAAAATATCACGTGTTCAGAAAAAATATTTTTTTCTGCAATGTTTTTATTACATTATATCACACTTATGAAATTGATATATCTCACCGTAGAAAAAACTTATCTTTTAGGACAAAAAAAGAAACCGTTGTTGAAGCCATTTACAATTTGTACAACAAATGGTTTTATTGTTGAAACGCTTGGACCATTCACTGCCAATTTAAATGATGCTCAAATAATGCGCCAAATCATGGAAGATGAAAATGGACTAAAATGTCTTTTAGAACAAGGTGATATTTGCATAGTTGACCGGGGATTTCGGGACGTCAAGGCTGAGTTACAAGAGCAAGGGTACACAGTCTGTATGCTTGCCCTTAAAGGTATATTTGTCATTTATCTTGACATTTTATTAATTTCGAAAGAATAATTACGAAAATGTATTAAAGGTTTATTTGCAATAAAACAATTTCATGCTTTGACATAAATTTTTAATTATTGCAGGCAAACGGAAGCAATTAACAACTGCTGAATCGAATGCATCTCGGATTGTAACTAAGGTTCGCTGGGTGGTTGAGGCGGTTCATGGAATCATAGGGCAAAAATATAAATTGTTGCATCACCAACTCGACAACAAATTGCTGCCTAAAGCAAAAGCATTTTGCAGAATCGCAAGTTTTTTAAACAACAAATTCGGAAAGCGACTCAATTCTGACGTCGAGAATCAAAAAGCAATTCTTCGCCAGATTGCATCTAAGAAGAATTCCACGAACACGTTGGAGGCTGAAGTGGAGAAGAATGGCTAGAGCAGAAAAAAAGTCATTTTTCAGCCTTCATCTTCTGAGGATTTGGCTGACTTTCCGGAAATGACTGAGAATGACTTGAAAATATTTTTCACTGGGACTTATCAGTTGAAGCAAGCGGTGTCTTATTTGGCGGAATTATTGGATGAAGAGGGAACCCTAAAACTGCAGTTTTTGAAAGAACAATCGAATATTGTTAAAATCCAGGTTCGATCCCGACACATACGCGAAAACATATAGAGTATATATAGATTACGTACCGGACTCAATCGGAATAGCGGGAGTGAAACGACACTATTGTGAATGTGCGAACGGGAGTCGCACCCTGCGATGTTGTTCTCACATGCTGCGATTATTTATTACTTAACACATGCGCGTTACTTAGCCAAAATCGTCAAACCGACCGAAATTTTAAGTCGGCTGTTTGTGAACGAGCAAGTGATACCTGTTATCGAAGAAGATATTGACGACGAGTAGATATTATAAAGCATATCTAAAACTGAATACATAATTTTTTAAATGCCTTTACTCGTATCTTCTCGTACAACAATAAACAATTATGAACTGCTAAACGAAAATGTCATTTAAAAAATGAGTTGTTTTATTACGTAATGTTAAATCTTTTTAACATCAGAAATCTTATTTATTATCAAAATACAGAAGAAACTAGTTGAAAATGACAGTTAAATATTAATATTAATATGAATTATTCATATTGTGGACAAACACATTTTTTTATTACAATTTTGGCGCGAAATATGAATATTTAAACCGGTTTATTTTATTTGACTATCTTCCACATTGTTTAAAATTCTACAAAAAATATATGTCGTAGAGGATTAAAAAACACATTACATGTACAAAATCTGAGACAGTAGTCCAATGTCTACAGTGCAAAAATCGAATTTGAAAACTTTAATATTTTTTTTATATTTGAATTTGGCGCCAATATTTTTTGAAAAAAATACCCTGACATGTAACTTTTTTTTTCCTTTTAAGCAATATTTTTCTCCAGCTCGATGCACGCAGTAGATGCCGAGAAAAAAATAAAACGTAAAAATCACGTTTTCCGTCATATCTCAGTAACAAATTGGTTTAGGAAGCTGAAAATTTGGGGAATGTCGGCATTTTCAATTGTCTTTCGTCTGAGTATCGCGATCCTGGATTCGCATGGGGGGCACTTTTAACCCTCTTATCCTGTGATACCCTTTGAATTGCATTGACTGTGTGGATATTAACAATATTTTCTGCTTCATAACTCTTTCCGCCCATTAGTACTTTCTTATCAAATCCCAATAAGGTTCCTATACTTTTTTCAGCTGTAAAATCGATTTCTACATCGGTTTTTATGTGCACCTTCTGAGTATTATTATTACCGCGTATACGGACCAATGCCGTATTGTCAATGTCCCCTTCTATTTTAGTCTCTATAAAATCAGCAATATCATCTAAACCGTAAATTCCAACGGGCAATTCTACTATTTTTTTGTTGTTTCCTATTTTGTAGTGAAATAAATTATTTGATATGTCAACGTTTGGAATTGAATTGAATGACTCAAAATTGAGTAAAGCCAACTCATATTCTTCATCTTCATCTTTGCTCAAATAAATCGGTGGATTAAAATTGCAACTTAACTCGGAACTGATTCCGGTCAACGTAAACGTAAGCGAATGAGAAGTTTTCACCATTGCGTTTAGTCTTCGACTGATGTTTAAATTGTTTTCTTAATTATTTATTAAAAACATTAAACACAATTGTCCACAGTTTAAATCATCGATTGTCTGGTAGCGTTCATAGTTATAACTTATAACATTATTCTTATCATCTGATCTTAAATATTTTTCAATTTCAATGGAAGGTTTTAAATCACCGAAACTGTCAAAGTATTTTACTCTACTGCCACTTTTTTTTATAAGCTACCCAATGCGTTCCTTCACTTTCTTTATTGTCTAAATTGATAACTGCACTTTAATTTTTTTAAATTTTTTTCGGTAATGCATTTCTCATATAGACACCTCTAAACGATGGTATTTTTAATAATTTTGCTATTTTTAAAATTTCCAAATTATTTAGAGGTCTTTTATGAAGGAACATTATTTTCAGTTTTTTGAATATTCGGGAAAATATAAACCACATCCTCTTTTATGTGGTTTTATGTAATAACCAGAACCCACTGATTTGGCTTCCATAGCTCTATTGTGTCGCTCAGCTTCTTTTTGTTGTTCTTTAGCTGATTTTGCACTGTTTACTGCTTTCGCTATAGCGGCTGCCCCTCCTCCAAGGGAACCCAATGCACCTAAAGCTGCAAATAATGGAATCAACGGAAGAAATCCTCCTTGTTTCGGTATAGGAATGACTCTACGTTTTGGAAATTTAATTTTTCTCTTATATTTTTTCAAAACATTATATGCAGCTTTTGTAGCATCAAATACACTTTTATGTTTTCTTCTACTGATAGCGTTTCTGGCCAGTCGAACTGCCTTGTTAAACGTTAAAGTACCACCCCGACTCATTCTTTTGCGGTTTCTACCCTTGCTTTTTCTCTTTTTTAGACCCATTCCAAATGAAGTTTTCCCTTTCATTGCAGCTGCAACTCCTGCCGATGCAATCTTTTCTCCGGCACTTGGACCAACCTTCTGAATTATTTTTTTTGCAGTTTTGAGTAACCTCTGATCGGCTAGATGCCTTTCTTTTAAATTATTTGTATTATCGTACACTATATCGTGCTCTTTACAAGCTTCGTCGAGTTCGTTTATTCCTTTATCGCCTCGCGCTAATCTCTTTTCTAATTCTGTTCCAGGCCCACAATAATTATATCCAGGTAAATGAATTTCAAAAGGCAGCTTGTTTATTAATTTATTTAGTAGCCCCCGACCGATCCATTTGATAGTTCTTTTACGACTGACGGGATAATAGACATACATTTTATTATAAGGTATACAAATAAACTGTGGCAACTTAAAAACTGTTTATTGATTTTTATAATTTAATTTTAACAAACATTTACCACTTCACCTAATACTAACACATATACTAACTATGTTCTACTTAAACCTTGAGTTATATACATTCTCCCTAAAACTACTTTGTAAACAAAAACTTATTGCTAATTCGATTCTTTTCATTTTTTCTTTGAATCTTATAGAATCATAATAATATATATGCCATGCACCTTTCCTAGCTTCTTTATACGCAAATTTCCATACATACATATTATGAATAATATTTTTACTTTCACACATTACTACTTTCTTTTTACTTCCCATTATTATAAGAATCTAACATTATATGTTGCATATCCAAATCAAACAATAACTTATCATTACCATAAAGTAACAATTCATCAATCATACAAGCATATTCATTACATTCGCCTTGCATTATTTTCGAAAAACGAGTTTTCATATCCCCATCCAGTTCATTTAATAAACCCAAGCAAGAATAGTAATATTCACTAAACTTAAGATTTTTTAAATATTCCAAACGAGACGAAACAACATCAACCAGTTTCCACAATTCACGAAGACCTTCATACGATAAAAATACGTGATTTCCACCGATATCAATTCTTGCAACTTTACGACAATTATTCATTAAACTAAATGAAATGTTTACTCCATTAAAGCTGATTGTTTGATCCGTATCTACATAAAAAAATGTTTGGTTGATATTCACTTTTTGTTCTAAAAATACTGTCCACATCTGTTCATTCAAAGAAATTCCTTGCCCACCCTTACCCAATATTCTAATAACTGGTTCAAGATTAAGATCTATGTCCAAACCTACCGACACCCATTTAGAATTACTTTTATTTAAAAAATACGTATTCGACGACAGTAAATTTTTCATAGCGTTCTTCTTTTGTTTTACAAGTTGATTGTTGTGGTTGGCATCATCGTTGGTATCGTTGATATTCCATGGAACATCAACAGTAGTAGTCTCACCATGATTCGGTAGATTTATGTTCGAAAAAGGTTCTTCACCCTCTTCAAAAAATCCCGAGTCATTTGCTGAATTCGCATTATCAATTGGCCCATTATTTTGAATATGTGCTCTAATAATTTGTTTATTACTCGGGTTTTGTCGTTTCACTAAAATTTCACTTCAATCAATAAATTAATTTATTTTCAAAATAATTACAAATACTTACTTATTATTCAATTTATTATTGACAACAACACTAATTAGTGACACAGTTCTGGCAGATGTATTCTTGACAACAACACGTGTACTGTAATAAGTTACACCCATCCGGCAGATCTTATATAGTCCCATAATATTATGTTGGGGGGAGGTTCTGTATATATTTTTACATCACAACGACCTCACATACTTCTCCTCTGAAAAGGACTAACTACTTTATGTTTTTCCCGCCTAAAGGAGGTCGTTTGTCCACTCATTAGAATCCAATTGAAGGCATTCAATACCTTTAATCATCGATGTTGCTAACAACACTTTAACCGCATTGACAATATTTATTAATAGATTCATATATGACATCTTATGTATTATTCATCAGTCGCCCTTGAACCATCGAGATGAACACATCTTGTCTTGTGCATGGTCCGCCTATAGCGATACAGCGCATAAAAGCTGTAATGTATCGGGTGAAAATCTTAAGGGGGTAAGGGCCCCTTTGGATTTTGATTAGACACATTATTTGTCTTTAATGGATGCTAGACAATACGTTAGACCGTGGACTGTAAGCACTCAAGGGTGATATTTTTAGCCGATTCTATGAACCCTACCTCTTCTATTTGGTGAAAACTATCTTAAAATTATTAAGAGTATATTGCCTCTTTAGAATCAATAAAACCGTAAAGTAACCTCCTCCTCCTCCTCTTCATTTTATGAGGAGGAGGAAAGAAGGTTCTTTGGAGATTCTAAAAAGACACCTCCTCCCTACCAGGAGGTTTTAACTCTTTTAATCATTTTGAGGAGTTTCCTCTCAAATGAGGAGGAGGTTCTAGAATCGGCTGTAACCCTCTACTGACACTCGATCGGCATTTTTTTTTTACTGGACGAAGAGCAGATACCACCGCCAAAGCAAAACATGTATCATCATCATTCTTAACATTAACGCATGCTTTCTTTGACCTAATTTTAGTAGGCAACTCAATATACGAGGACCCGATAAGCGGTGAAAATTTATTTATGTTGAATGTGATGTTAACGATGGCATCGAGAGCCCATCCGCTGTCTCGTTCTTGGAAGTCTTCCAACTGCGTTAGAATTGAATCCTGGACATTCTCCTTAAACCATATATCGATGTTTGTGCTATTGCGGTAAATCGGGGAGTTCTTTGTATTAATGTACTTGAATTCATACATCTCCTCATCTCCCTTTAACACAACAAACTCACCACAAAATGAAGCATTGACCTTAAACGCGGGCTCCTTTTTTAGCAGATTATTTATTCGACGTCGGAAAAGCTCTTGTGCATCGTTTAAGAATTCTTTCGGATCCTTGTGTTGGAGATTAATAACACAGCCAGTTCTAATCCTACTTGCAAAGGCGCTTTCAACGTCTTCCCATTTCACTCGAAGGCTTCTATAATTTGCCCTATTTGGATTGGTAGGTTTATATCCTACACCGGTGATAGAGCGAAGTACTTTCATCCGGGCTCGGAATCCTTGAAGCAGGCTGAGAGCGTTGGTGATTTGTTGTTTTTGACCAATCTTGAAAGCCAATTTTAACGAAGCCTGTAGGGATCGAATATTCCGACCGCAATCTTTAATTGCAGATTCGATTGCTCTCGGATTATCACGAACGTCGATTAGATGTTGGCGGGTTTCGGCTATTAGTCTTAAGAAAGACTTATCTGCTGGTGTTGCAGGAAGCATTTTTTGTCTGCAAAGTAATTATCAATTTGAATGTTAGTCAAATTTGAAATGAATTATGATGATATACCGAATGTAAACCGCCAGAGGTACAGCTATAAATTCTTTATCAATTTACCATGAAATACCAATATTATTTGGTGGTTTACCTATTGAACATACACGTCATCCAAAGTTATAAGATTTAATGAAAATCTTTTCAAATTAATTGATTCATATTTATTTGTTGGTGACATCATAATATACACTATATACTAATTGTAAATAGTAAAATACCAGTTTTACTACATTTAATTGTAATTTTATAACTATATGTTCACCTTTACCAATGACTAGATAAAACATTTAGCATCATCAGGTTCGATAATGTGATTTCTTTAGATGAAATTGATCTAAAGGTGCGCGTTTCAAAGATAGTGCGCGACGGATGCTACAGGTACCGCGGGACTTTGCGCGTTTAGAGAAAAGAGTACGCGCGCACGTCATTTGTATATTCGCGCAATAGACTATAGATACTGTTCAAATTGCTTCTGGATATTATTTAAACAGATCTTGGATCAATCAACAATGCCCAGAAGCCGAAGAATGGTGCTTTAGATGGTATGTGTTCATCGAAAGTGAAATAATTAAAAACTTGATTACTTACCTAATTTTTGTTTTAACTGACACTAAAGTTAAATTAGACACGCACTCGACAGAGGATAAGTGACTATAAGATTATTTCGATTAGAGGAGTCCTTTTATACCTTTCTATCATCAATCAATTTTTATTAACCAATGGGAATCGTCGTTATTTCGACCAATCAGCGTTCAGATAATTAAAAGTATCTAGGTGGTCACATTTAGACAAAGAATTTGTGCGTGTTTTCCATTAGAATCAATGTAAATTCGCAATTTTCAGTGATTTGTAACAGTTTTCCATTTGATTACATGCAAAACAAGACACAAGGTCAAACGAAGTTTGCAAATAAAATTCGTTTGTGAACAGTTTATCAGTTAACCGCAAAACGTTAAGTTACACCGTGCGTAAAGAAATAAAACATTAACATTTTATAAATCTAGCGAGTGTTATCAGAAGCCACATCCTGCGCTCCGTTTTGTCTTTCACTTAAACTCAAACGAAATCGTGAAAATATTATCACTGAAACCACAAACAAGTTGCAGGTTTTGTAAGGAATTAAAACAGAAGATTTATTTTTTTATCCTAATGAGTCTTATCATTAGCCACTTCCGATTTCCAGTTTGTCTTTTATTATGAATATGAACTTTTAATACATTTAATTTATCCAGCAAACATTAAATAAAATGTATAACAGAAAATATATAATACTGTAACATTTGTAGCTCATAATTTGAAGTTTTTTTATTTTATATATTTTCTTTGAATCGTTTAAGAGAGCCTCAGTATATTGATAGATTTGGCTTAGGCATGTCGTGTGTTACAAGTACTGAGATGAAGCGAACATAAATTATTCTAAATGTTATCAGCGATATTATCTCACAAGAATTTATAGAAAAATTTGCGCATGATGTTTGTTTACCTGCTACAATAATGTTCTGTGAACAAGCACGAACATTTAATATTGATCCTATTGTAAAATGTGGAACTTTATGCTATGGAGATGTGGAAATTCCGTTACATTTTTGGATTGAGTTTGATGGAACCATCTACGATCCAACTCGTAAAATTACTGAAAAATGGATCCCGAAGTTGAATGGTAGCAAATACACCTATCATCCAAACAAGCAGAAAATAACAAGTTTGGAACAATTGATTATGATGCAGACATTCATCAACTTTTACCATCACGCAATCAGCAAACTCTTATTTTTCGAATGCACCACAATTTCTGCTGCATGTTAAAAACCGTGTTGAAAATAGAATAAAGAAATTGTTAAATAAAGTTGTAAATATATAATTCAATAACAATATATTAAGTTTAAAAATTAATGTTTTCATACTTTCGAAATATTTTCCACTATTTTAATTATTAATTGATTTCATTTATAAATTTTAACGTAACGTAATATCGTGTTGAAGTTGAAAAGCCTTATTAGGACACCTACATCTTATTACATTGATTCACCTTACTATTGCAATATTTTAAATATTTAATTTCCATTTGTATATTTGATGATTTTTTTATTGTAAGAGGTTATTCGTTCTTATTAAAAATTGCGTTTATATATTTTGAATAGTCTTATCAGGTAACCACATCCTGTTACTCGAAATTTTTATAAGATTTAAATTATTGTTAAATTTAATAATAGTTGTCAAATTATTAAAATCGAAAAAAGTTGTACTCCTTCTTAAAGAAAAAGCTGTTTTAAATCAATATTTTTAAAGAGGTTTTGTTTTTTAAATAATCACAAATTATTTCAGAAATTTGCAATATGTCAATGATGCTGACAATAAAGTTCAATTAGCCACGTACTTGGTGGAGGATCAGTGACTATAAGATCATTTTGATGATTTTTAAAAAATACTATTAATTTCAATAGAATTAAAATACAAACATGTATTAGATTCATTTTAATTATTATAATATCATTGATATTAAGATAGCAAAAGAATTTATACTTTACACTCATTTTATTTCATAGTGGAATAAAATATCGAATCTGAAGATAAAAACGCTGTATCTTGAACCGTTTTCGTCTTATCAGTATAAAATCCCCTCTTCGCCCTTCAAATAATTAATGTACTGTACCTAGTGATGTTTATCTAGTAACCACAGCTTGTATAAAGGATTTTATTAAAATATTATAATTAGTTATATTACGTGTATTTTATTAAAACATGGAATACAAAATGTTTTGTTACATTCAGTGCAGTATGATTTCACGTTTATACATTTTCTTTGAGCAGTTCTTCTTCCATATTTGTTAACGAGTATATTATAACAATTTACACAACGCCTACGAAACTGTCTATGGCAGAATGAATGAGTTTTTGAATTATTAGTTGGAACTTGTAAGGTATCCTCTTTTTCCTTTAGAAATGTATACGTATCTTCATCATTATCTATATTTTCTTGATTCTTTTCAATTTTGCATATCGCTCCAGGGTCTTCATTTAAAGGTTTAATGTAGTCTGGAATATCATATCTAATACGATCAGCCTCACAATTTAATTGTTCATCCTCATTATTGTACCATTTTAATGAAGTATTTATTGGTATTGTCAAATTAGTGCAATGTTTGTTCTGATTATTGAAAATGATTCCCATGTTTCTCTCTTCAAGATTGAAATAGTACAACTGATGTGTACTTTAAAGAGATATTGTTATACGCTGAGAGACGCTTTTATATCCTGAAAGACACGCTGAGAGACGCTTTTATGTACTGAGAGACGCTTGTATTTGCTGAGAGACAGACTAAGAGACACCTTTATGTGCTGAGAGACAGGCTGAGAGACGCTTTTATGTACTGAGAGACAGACTGAGAGACAGGCTGAGAGACGCTTTTATGTACTGAGAGACGCTTGTATGTGCTGAGAGACAGGCTGAGAGACGCCTTTATTTGCTGAGAGACAGACTGAGAGACGCTTTTATGTGCTTAAATTTGAGCCGGAATTGTATATTTAGTTGCATATATTATATATTAAAATGAGTAATTAAATTTCACAAATAGTTTTTTATTTATTTTTTATTGATATTTTCCTTTTTTATTATACTAGTTTAATATATTGGGAAGAATTAGATTTGATCAGGGTTAGTAAATAAAAAACAATTTATTAATTAAGATTATTTTATTTATTCATTAATATATCAAAATGAAAAGTATACCATTACAAAAAATAATATCTAAAAACAATTTAATAGTAAAGATTTTTCTTATTCTTTAATATATCAAATGAAAATGTTGACGCTCAAAGTAACCACAATCGTTCTATTAATTCATTAGGATTGTTCCGTTACATTTACCGACATAGTTTATTATCAACTTGTAATTTCAAGTGGAATCCTAATTCATTTTTAGTTGCTGTATCAAATGAATTTGGTCCAGACCAGCTTTTACTGCGATTTAATTCGAGAGATTCATGAAGCGCGTCTGTAAATGCTCGCACTTCAGGTTTCAGACTATGACTTGTTGAATCATCTTCTTTATCAGTTCGTTCGCTTAGTATTGGGTTAATAATCCATCGATATTTATTGGAACGATTCCCTTGAATTTGTTTCGTAGGATCGCGATCTCTACGCAAAGCATTAGTTAATTCCAAAATATTTACATATGCTTCATTCCCTATTTTGTTTATTTTTCGGATCTCGTTTAAATAAAAGATTATATAAACCTTCAGAACCTTCAAACTCTTTTCCGTCTATTTTAATGTTACCTTTATCCAGAGTGTTGATTTGTTTATTACCAACAATTATTTTATTGGTATACAGATCGTAATGAACGCCTGTGCCTTTAGATTTATCAAAAACTGCATTTTTAATGTCACTCACATATCCGATTAAATAAGGCAGAACTATAGATGGATATTGTAATAAATATTCTTGAACACCTCTTTCAGTTAAAGCTTCTCTGGGTTGGGGGAAAACGTCATCGTCATCGCGATCTTTTTCCATAGTTGTATCATAATCATATTGTTGCTCGGGTAAACTTTCATATATTTCTGTCGCTAATGCTTGGTGCGGTGCGGATTTTTGTTTCATATAAAGTTTTGATTTTTTGTAAGGTGTATGAGCCATTTCAAATTCGTTACTGTGTTGTTGTTCATGTATTATTGTTGGAGAATGTTTAATTTTAATTGATGTAGAAGCTGCGGTTGCGGTTGATGTTGGAATAAAAGCATTGTTTATATTTGAAGATTTTATAAATCCTTTAATTGGGTCAATTAAAGGTTTAAAAAGTGTATGTAACATTTCATCATCATCGGATCGTTTTAATTTTAAAGCCAATACTTTTTTCCTTATTGTCCGTTTCACATCGATAAGATCTTTTTTTAACTTTTTCACTCATTTATGAAAAGAGAATCGTACTTCTTCTTAAACAAAAAGCTGTTTTAAATGAATATTTTTCAAGAGGTTTTGTTTTTAAATAATCACAAACTATTTCAGAAATTTACTATATGTCAATGATGCTGACAATAAAGTTCAATTAGGCACGTACTCGGTGGAGGATCAGTGACTATAAGATTATTTTGATGATTGGGTTCCTTTTTATACCTTTCTATCATCAATCATTGTTGGTTATTCAGATACTTAAATGTATCTCGGTGTCCACCTTTATCGTAAAGTCTTAACCGCAGAGCAGGATGATAACACACGCACAAATGTATTAGCAATCAATTGAAAATGTCCATAACAAAAATCAATTATAATTTAAAAACAAATATTGATAACATTTTTTTCTTCCTCTAACAAAAAAAACTGGTTTAAGTAATGCGTTTCGATTCAGTAATTTGTTTAAAATTGTAACGAAACGAAAGCTTACATTATTGATATCAATTGCCACATCCGTCAAATGGAATCTATCGAAATGAATTATTTTACACTACTTTTTTAATTATTTTATTTCCATTTGTGTATTTGATGATATTTTATTGCAAGGTGTTATTCATTCTTAATCGTTTAGCGTTTATATAGTTTGAATAGTCTTATCAGGTAACCACATCCTGTTACTCGAAATGTCTATAAGATTTAAATTATTATTTAATTCAATAAAAGTTGTGTAGAGCGTACCACTGAAGATGATCTAGAGAAGGGTTTTTTATTCTGTGAGAGTTGGACATAACCTATTATCCTTTCCATACGATATAACAGAAGGTATACATTATACAATTTTTCCTCCTCTATAAAAAAATCAATTAAGCAATGCGTTTCGATTACGAAATTTATCAATTACCACATCCGTCAATAGGGCCCTATCTTACGCATTGTCTCTTACGATATTATTACGTGCATGCTGTACTCCTAACCACATACTGATAAGGTCGCGCTTTCTACGATAACCACAACTCAACCTTCAACGCTAGAACGCTTCTCCTGTAGGCTAAACCGGAAGTTAAATAAATTTAGACCCCCCATGTAAACCTTATGAGATTTTGAGCCAGAACCCCCATAGCTTATCTACTCTCGCACCCGAGGGCGATTCACTTTGGTGCTCGAAGACGTGAAGTGGTTGACCGGTATCTCCGCCGCCATTTTTGTCTGTGAGAAGCGATTTGTCCCCTTGAGAAGGGCAGCTCAGGAGCTGAAGCAGGGAGGCGCACGTTTCACGCCGCAGCTGCGTTGTGAAGGTTGGAGGCCCCGGTAGCGGAGAGAAGCCGCTGCGTCGTTCGGGGGAAAGGAGTGGGCAGGAGGGCGTGCCGACCGCGTCGCCATTCCACTCGCAGGCCGCAACGGAGCAGTCGCCACACGAACAGGCCAGATTTCAATTTACTTTATGTTTTTTTGTGAGAATTAAGAGCCCCACATTTTTTTTGGCTCAGATTAATATCGGTTAATCTCTGTGTCCCCCGGGACTCGCCGGTGAACGCACCCGATAGGTGCGGGATTAGCATTAGTGTTTTTTTTCATTTTGTTTTGTATTTGTGTACCCTGTATGCAGAGGGTGCTATCCCGCGTCGCTGATTTATGTTTTTTGTTTTCACATGTTTTTTTGTGAACGTCCGCAGTATTTTGGCCTCAATACCGCGCTTGTGAATCAATCCGCGTCGCGACGGCTCAGGAGTCGGAAAAAAAGAAACAATATAGCATTCCCTGTCACATGTTTTTTTGATTCTTTGTTACTCAATTTAAATCTAGTCCTTATTACAACCAGCATATAATTCCATATTTTGAATAACTATTTTTTTGAATAAAAAATCCCTGACATCGAGCGATTGTTTTCTTAATTATCCCCATGTCATGGTGGCGTATTGTTTGTCTAGTCGAGCTTGAACTAACCTTACCACTCAGGTTTAGCAGTTTACGTAGCGTCAATTACGACGGGGCAAATACTTAAACTGCTTGGCGCCCTTTTCATTTCACTTTTAACCCCGCCCCCTCTCTGACTAGCCAAAGTCGTAATTGTCAAGCCCTCACCCTATTGTGTTGGTTCACGCTTGATCTGGGCATAGTTTTTGTTTCCTTAAACAAAGTTAAAAAAAAAGCGTCATAATTCATACCGAAGCCTGTGTTGTGGAAATTGGAGTTTTGTCACCTGACACCAGCTCTGCCTCTCAGTAGAGCAATTATACGATAGATCACTTAAGTAACTTGTTTATTTAATGACTACCGGAGTTTAGAAAATACAGTAAACTAGCGTAGTTCTACGTAACAGTTTGAATATCTATCTAAGACTAACTTAATCTCTAAGGACTACTAGTATATATAGAAAGGTGGTGTAGGAACCGACGCTTAGTTACCATCCAACTTGAACATAAATAAAAATAAAGTAAGATTTTCTCAACCCGCGAATGACAGTAATGGTTTTCTATAGGGGTGAATTAATGTAGGGTTGCGTGAGAAGATCTTACAATGTATAGTCCGGTACAATAGCGGACGCGCAGATATAGGATTCAATAAAAACAATAGAGGAGGTGGATTCTATGCCTAGCGAGAAAATATATGACATGAAATAGACTAAAATAAGATAAGCAATAAAGTTATATAATATATGATATGAATAGAATAAGAAAAGCACTAAACTTATATAATATATAATATGAATAAACTAAGAAAAATATGTATAAGGGAGTCCATGAATTGTTCAGTTTAGCATGTCACATAACACCTGGTAGAGCAGACTATACTGCACCCAAGGCATACAGACCAATCAGACTCTCTTCGTTTCTCTTGAAAACGCTGGAGAGAATCTGTGAAAGGTACATAAGAACGTCAGCACTTATAAGTCAACCGCTCGCAACACGCTTACACACGGGGAAGATCCACCGAGTCAGCCCTACATAACGTAGTGAGTAGAATCGAGAAATCAATGGATAACAAAGAATCCGCCCTGGGTGTTTTTGTTGACATCGAAGGTGCGTTTTATAAAACGACCATACTGGAGATAAGAAACGCGCTTAACAAGCACGGAGTACTATCAAAAATGTGTGACTGGATTGGCAATGCACTTGCCAACCGACTGGTCACAGTGGAGGAAGGTGGAGAACGTATCACCTGCAAGATTGACAGAGGCTGTCCACAAGAAGGTGTCCTATCTCCTTTACTATGGAACATGGTGCTGGACAGCCTCCTAGAAGAACTTCAGCAATTAGGCTTCTTTGTGACACACAAATAAGACAATTAACTTTGTTTGTATAACTGAGGATTTTATTGTGACTATAGTTTCGACAACTTTAACTTGTCATTATCAAACATAAAGTACTTTATGTTTGATAATGACAAGTTAAAGTTGTCGAAACTATAGTCACAACAAAATCCTCAGTTATACAAACAAAGTTAATGGTCTTATTTGTGTAAATAATGATGTATAACGAAGTAGAAGCCTCCACAGTGAACAGTTCTTTGTGACAGCCTATGCTGATGACCTAGCCATTATATGACATGGCAAATTTGAAGACGCTCTCTGTGATCAAATGCAGGGAGCTCTAAATACAGTTTTGCGGTGGTGCAATGATCACTCCTTGTCGGTAAATCCTGCCAAAACGGAGTTGGTCATGTTCACCAAGAAAAGGAAGGTCATAAAAAGAGCACCTAAGCTAATTAATACGATGCTGCAGTACAGCGACGAGGTGAAATACCTGGGCATCACAATCGACAGGAAACTGAGCTGGAAAACGCACATCGAAATTAAAACGGACAAAGCTATAAGAGCCTTTTGGACCCCTGTGAAGTTGGTCCCCCAACTTTCAAATTTCTTAAAAATTATTAGAGTTTTGATTGCCCCCACATAGTTCTAGAGTTCCCTATACATATAAAAAATAGTTCTGCCCTATTAACCTCGCAAAAATAAAATTAAATTAGAGGGGGGCCAACTTCACGCTCATGTTATTTTAGAACGTTATAACTACTTTATTATTGACTTTACAGCAAAAATGCATCTGAATAATTGATAGAACTCTTTAAGGGGCAACTAGAACTCTAATCAAATATGAAAAAATAAACACCCCTCTCGGACTTGTAAAAATTAAATATTATAAAAGTTTAAGCAATCAGAACTTTTCTGTAATTAATAATAAATAATTATTTTATCAAAATAATCTACAAAACTCGTTAGGGGGCAACCAGAACTCCAGTCAACTTTACAAAAACTTAAACAAAATCATCCTCTTAGGACTTAGTAATTTTAATATTACAAAAGTTTAAGTAGCCAAAACTTTTTTATTTTTTATTAGAACTCTGGCCAGATTTACAAAAATAAAAAAACAATTATCACCTTAGGACTTTATAATTTTAATATTACAAAAGTTTAAGTAACCGGAACTTTTTTATTAATGATAATAGAGAATTAATTTATAAGAATAATTTGCAAAGCTCGTTGGGGGACAAGTAGAACTCTGGTCAGATTTACAAAAATAAAAAAAAATAAAACATCCTCTTAGGACTTTATAATTTTAATATTACAAAAGTTTAAGTAACCAGAACTTTTTTATTAATGATAATAGAAAATAAATTTATAAGAATAATTTGCAGAACTCGTTGGGGGACAAGTAGAACTCTGGTCAGATTTACAAAAATAAAAAAAATTATCCCCTTGGGACTTTATAATTTTAATATTACAAAAGTTTAAGTAACCAGAACTTTTTTAATAATGATAATAGAGGTTTAATTTATAAGAATAATTTGCAGAACTCGTTGGGGGGCAAGTAGAACTTTGGTCAGATTTACAAAAATAAAAAAAAAACATCCCCTTAGGACTTTATAATTTTAATATTACAAAAGTTTAAGTAACCAGAACTTTTTTAGTAGTGATAATAGAGAATTAATTCATAAGAATAATCTGCAGAACTCGTTGGGGGCAAGTAGAACTCTGGCCAGATTTACAAAAATAAAAAAAACAATTATCCCCTTAGGACTTTATAATTTTAATATTACAAAAGTTTAAGTAACCAGAACTTTTCTATTAATGATAATAGAGAATTAATTTATAAAAATAATCTGCAGAACTCGTTGGGCAACTAGAACTCTAGTCAGATTTACAAACATTTACTCTTGCTGAAAAAGATTTGGATAATTTTTTATTAGGAATTTAAGCGAGCAGTACTTGGATAAATTAAATATTACAAAAGTTTAAACGGTTTCTATTTGAGAATTTATTTATTACAATAATTTGCAGAACTTTTTTGGGGGCAACCAAAAAAGTTCTAACTTGAATTTTACAAGAGTTTCAGCGCGGTCTCTTTGGAAGACAACCAGAACTCATATTTAGAAAAACTGTGAAAAAACAACAGTTATCAACATTCTGTTTTAAAAACTTTTATAGACCAGAACTTTCCTATTAATAATAACACAGAATTACAAGTACTATTAAAACCTAAATTTTTGAGGAATAATGAAAGCTATTAGTAAATGAAGTTTTGAAAATTCTTACATTTTGGGCAGCATATTTTAATATTATTAACGAGGAATCAATAATACAATAATATATGCAGGTATATTAAAGAATTTGCGAAAATAGTTGTAGTTATCATTGGTGTTAATTGTTTTGTTATAATAAATGTTTAATATAATAAATGATATGTGGATGAATCTCTTGCCGAGGCAATGATATTGATCGTTTAAAAATTAAATCATCATATTTGTACCAAGTGTCGCCTGCATTTGTATATGCTATATTGTGTTCATCGTTATTTCCGCTTCTACTATACGATACGATGCCAATTAAATTGTGAGTATAGTTGTCAATGATAATAGTTTTTGGAATGTCATATAGGGATTGTTTGGGAAATTGGACACCTAACGACTGTATATAATTATTATCAGTCAATATGCTCGTATCTATAATTAAATGTATGCTATATGTAAAATGGCGGGCAACCATTTTGTTGCAACTATTGCATGTTGTTGTAGGCCTATACATTATTTCGTCAATGATGGCATTCTGTAATAGGTCAATGCCATTTTTTGAAATTGTGTCAACATTAATGCTACAATAAAATAAAACACTTTAACTTTGTTTGTATAACACAATAATATATTGTGTTATACAAACAAAGTTAGTGTTTTATTTTATTGAACATGTTATAGATATACATGTTAATATAAAGAAGTAGAAGCCTCCACCGTTCATAAATTAATGCTACACATTGCGGATGTTCTTGAGAAATTATGTCCACATTCTAAACATTCATACGTACCAGTGCAACTCGGTATATTTTTAAAAGTGTATTCTGCAAGATGTGCTACGTTGCAGTTGGCATTTAATTTTAATACCATTCTTGTGTACATTGTTTTAGAAAAAATTGGTATGACGCACAATATTTTAGCTCTTGTACTATAATCGTTGGCAGATATTTTGCCTCGGCTTAGGGATTCTGTTAATAAAGATATGAAGTTATCTACAGGATTTGCAGATGTTATTTTCTTTTTATAATCTTCGTATATACTCATCGCAGTTGCAACTAGGACAGTTCGAATCTTTTAGGTGATTCGAATCAACCGAATCATTTCTTGAAAGTGATTCCTTCTTTATAAATCGTTCGTAAACGAATCACTTATAATAATAATAATACACAATTGAAAACATAAAGACTCTACAACTACCAGAACGTATAACCACACAAATACAGAAATCCATAATTATGAACACATGTAGTATAGTCAGGAAATTCTTAAACCTACATAACAATATCATATAATAAAAATATCCCCAGACTTGGTAAAATCCCGTCTGAAGGGTACTTATACCAAACCGACATGTTTGAGAAAAAAATAAAATAAATTAATAATAATAATAATAACCACACAAATACAGAAATCCATAATTATGAACACATGTAGTATAGTCAGGAAATTCTTAAACCTACATAACAATATCATATAATAAAAATATTCCCAGACTTGGTAAAATTCCGTCTGAAGGGTACTTATACCAAATCGACATGTTTGAGAAAAATAAATATAAAAAAAAAAAAATAATAATAATAATAATAATAATAATGATAATAATACATAGACTAACCACCTAGGTAGGGAGAACCGCTGGGGGGTCAGCAACCCACCAGCATAAAACAAACGCTCCAAATCTTAGACGGAGACATATAGGCGGGGCAGGGGAGCAGTCTGACCCTGTTCGGAATCGCCGTGAGGTGCAGGCTGCCGCGGAGGAAGATGAACCTGGTGGCATCACTCCGCGCAATGGAACCACTAACACGCACGAACCGGACCGGAATAGAGAAACTGCCCAAACTGTTTTGCTGAAAAAACCAGCAACCACCAAGGCAGGCCATATCAGGCAACGCATGGCATGGGATGAACATATGAACAAAGCTGTCATGCGTTGCTACTACACCGCCAGTAAAATCGAGACAATAACAACTGGTTACCGCTCTGAACTACACAGACTTTTCATACAAATATACCCCCACCTAACAGTAACAGAGCAAAGATTAATAGACTAGAAACGCACAATAATTAAAAACAACAGATTGACAGCATATGAAATACAGAAAATTAAAGAAGAAGTAGCGCAAGAAATGGAAAGAGAAAATAGAAATGAGCCATCCTCGACACCTTCTTCTTCCGCAGAGGAGAGGGACAACGAAGAAGGTAACGCACAAGACGCTCAGAATAGTGTCATACAAAACATAGAGCACCTAAATACAGACACAGAAGAAACACAAATTGTAGGGAAAGATGACCTTACAAATAAATTGATACACGAAATGGAGAAAAATATGAGTGAATGGCAGAACAGTGACCCAACAAAAAGAAACATCCTTCCGAAGCTGATATATACAAAAAATTCTAACAATCCAATAGACTTAATGAACCTGTTGATCACCGGTAAATATATACAATCATTGAAAGATCTAGAAGAGACCCACACATTAATATATTCAGCAGCAATGTCAATCCTCACATGCAATAACCGAAATATCAGAAAAACTTCCACATGCATAATGAATGGACAATACAAACCACAATGGCATAGAAGACTATAAAATAAAATAAATGATCTAAGAGCAGACATAGGAAGAGCAACACAGTACATGAAAGGAAACAGGTCGAAGAAAATAGTGAAACATATGGAAAAGGCTATCAACAACAAAAACCAACAACCACTCGAGATCCTACATGAACTGAAACAAAAGCTCGCAGTATACTCATCACGTCTTCACCGATATAAAGAATCAAACAGATGAAAAGAAGATAACACACTATTCGAACGAAACGAAAAGCTATTCTACAAAAAATAATCAAGCACCGATCAAATAAAAATAAAGCCACCAACTGAAGATGCACTTACTCAATTCTGGAAAAGCATATGGTCAAATGAGGTTAATCATAATGATGCCGCCACCTGGATCAAGCATGAAAGTGAGAGAAATGAAAAGATCCAACACCAAAACAGTGCTAGTATAACCACGGAAGAACTCATAAATGTAATAAAAAAGCTACACAACTGGAAATGCCCGGGAGTGGACTATGTACACAATTTCTGGTACAAAGAATTAACCTCCCTACATGAACAGCTGGGGAAGCAAATAAATTCTATCGTAGAAAACCCAAACCAATTCCCACAATTCCTGACGAAAGGTGTCACCTATATAAAACCCAAGAACGACGAAACCACCAACCCTGCGAATTATCGCCCAATAACATGCCTTCTCACTCTATATAAAATCATTACATCCGTTATATGTAATAAAATCGAACAACACCTAATAAATAACAACATTCTCACAGAAGAACAAAAGGGATTCAGGAAGAACAGCCAAGGCTGTAAAGAGCAGCTTATAATCGATAGTGTTATAATGAAGCAAGCAGAAAAACAACAACGAAATATAAGAGTATGCTACATAGACTACAAGAAGGCTTTCGACTCGGTTTCCCATTCTTGGCTGCACAAAACATTAGAAATATATAAAATTCACCCGACTCTACGAACGTTCTTGAAAACAGCTGCAAACACATGGCAAAGAGCAATACATTTAACAACAGAACAAGAACATTTAAAAACGAAGAACATTAAAATCAAAAGGGGAATCTTCCAAGGAGACTCACTAAGCGCACTCTGGTTTTGTATGTGCCTCAACCCGTTATCCAACGCCCTAAACAACACTAGATATGGATTCCAAATAAAACACCGAACAAAAAATAAACACACCATCAACCATTTGTTTTATATGGACGATATCAAGCTATATGGAGCGACAGAAACACAAATGAAAGGATTGCTAACACTAGTACAAGACATAACATCAGATATACGAATGGAATTTGGAATGAGCAAATGTAAGACTCTCTATATGGATAGAGGTAAGTGGATGGATACCGTGACACCTCTTACACTCAATGAAAAATCGCTAACCAACATGCAGAAAAACGAAACCTATAAATACCTAGGTTTCGAGCAAAACACCAGATTAGACCATAAAGTAATTAAAGACCACCTAACAGACCAATACAAGAAGAGGCTCTCACTAATACTTAAAAGTAAACTGAACTCTGGAAAGATATTTAAAGCCATTAATAATGCCATACCGCTATTGACGTATTCGTTTGGCATTATCCACTGGACAACAACAGATATGGAGAACATAAATATACTGACCAGAACCCAACTCACAAAACACAGAGCACATCACCCACATGCATGCAAAGAAAGGATAAACGTACCTAGGAGGGACGGAGGAAGAGGATTAATAGACATTCATATATTACACGACAAACAAATAACAACACTAAGACGGTACTTTCACACCAAAACTACATCTCTACACCAAGCCATAGTAAAAGCAGACAAAAGCTATACCCCAGTAAAACTATCATCACACGAGGTACAAGAAACTGCAAAAACACAACAGCAAATGATCGAAAAATGGGCACAAAAAACATTACATGGCAAGCATTTATACATAATAAACAATGAAAACATAAACAAACGAGACTCGTACACCTGGCTGCAAAAAGGACAACTCCACCCTGAATCAGAAGGCTTTGTTTTGGCCATACAGGACCAAGTCATAGCCACAAGAAATTATCAAAAATACATTATTAAAAACCCTTCTATTACCAACGATCTCTGCAGAAAATGTCACTTATACCCGGAAACAATCAATCATATTGTAGGAGGATGTAAACTGCTTGTAGGAACAGACTATACCGATCGCCATAACACTGCTGTGAAAATCATTCACCAAGCTATAGCCCTAAAATATATTCTAATTACAGAGCAAACAGTATACTACAACTATGTGCCAATCACAATACTGGAGAATGAGTCTTATAAACGGTACTATGACATAACAATACACACAGATAAAACTATCACATGCAATAGACCAGATATTACATTTCAAGACAAAATAAATAAAACTACGTATATAATTGACATTGCTATACCGACAGACAATAACACCACAAATAAATAAGGTGGAAAAATCGAGAAATATACACCCCTAGCTATCGAAGTAGAAAGAATATGGAAACAAGAACGCTCGATTATACTTCCATTCATTATATCCACCACCGGAATCACACACAAACAATTCAAACCAAACCTACAAAAATTAAATATCGAACCGTTTCTTCACACCATCATTCAAAAAGGTATACTTCTAAAAACATGCACTATCACACGGAAATTTCTACGATAGGTAATTGCTACACTTAGTGTATCCCGTTTAGCAATGAATAACCGGCTGATTAATCGCCGAGAAATCCATAATATAATAATAATAATAATATAGTTCGTTCTCGCCTTAATTTCCTTTCATTGTGATGATAGACACTTGTTTCATAGACCGTGACCATTTACTTACCGTAAATTAACTACGCGCAAAATTGAATAATAATACTAATAGTAATAATAATAATGATAATAATATATGTTCGTTCTATACTGAACGGCGCCGAGATAGACGACCGACCCAATAACATCAGTTAAACGAGAGAATACCGTTTTAAGGGAATTGACTTGTATAATTTAAGCAAAGATGATAGGTTTATTCAAAAGATATGTGTCTATAAAAAATAAAGCAAATATAGACAAATTTAACTATAATTCAAAATGTTTTGTTGTATTTATTTTTAAATTATCAAATAATTTTGCCTTTTCGGTAGTAAAGCTGTTCCAAATAAAACTTCGGTGGCTTGAATTCATCTTGTAGATATTTTGTGATTTGTCTCATAAGTAGAGAACAAACATTAGCTGATAAAATTTCGCGTCGAGTCGTAAAACATACCAATAAAGGCTGGCGCAGCGGGTTCGATTCTGCAAGTCGATCTCTTTTTTTGAGCCTAGGATAATACCGAAAACAAAAATGCAACATCTTGTTTTTTTTTCAGAAGTTATGGGGTACAATACGGTTTTCTTGATTTTTAACTTTAATTAATATCTTGCGTAATTTGTAAGATAGACAAAAACTATAAATATCTTCTTAAGACACCTTTTTAAGTAGAATTTAGTAGCGTAGGCATTTTTTTATTTGATGCACACATTTTCGAGTTATAGCTAAATTATTTTTTTTAAATGTAAATCATAGTTGGCTTTGACACAGTTGATAAGGGTGTTTTTTACTGATTTCAAAAATATATACTTTTGTGAATTTATCTTCAAAAACAATGTTACATTAGAGTAGCAACCAGCTTTTAATCTGTTAAATAATATAATACGGAAGACAATAGCCATTTTTGATCATTTGCATGATCAATTTTTATTAATTATTCCATTGCAAAAGCAATGAGTTCTGTTCTTCCAACAAGATTAGAAAATGAAATTATGTTCTGCCTAATAAAATATTTATTACTCAAAAGAGAATTATTATTATTTATGTTTATCATAATTAAAACTAAGCATGCAAATAATCAAAAATAGCTATTGTCTTCCGTATTATATTATTTGGCAGATTTAAAGCTAGTTTCTACTCTATAGTAACACTGTTTTTTAAGATAAATTTACAAAACTTTATATTTTTAAAATCAGTGAAAAACACTCTCATCAACTATGTTAAAGCCAACTATGATTTACATTTTAAAAAAAATAATTTGGCCATAACTCGAAAATGTGTGCATAAAATAAAAAAAATACCTACGCCACTGGATCCTACTCAAAAAGTGCCTTAAGAAGGTATTTATAGTTTTTGTCTATCTTACAAATTACGCAAGATATTAATTAGAGTTAAAAATCAAGAAAACCCGATTTAGCCCTATAACTTCTGAAAATAACAAGATGGTGCATTTTTGTTTTCGGCATTATCCTAGTCTCAAAAAAAGGGATCGCGACTGCGCCATCGGATTTTTTGATACTTTTATATTTACCGAGATGCCCATAAACAACATCGAAATTAAACCACCCTGTACAAAGCGGAGTTGAAGTTGCGCGCGGATTCGAGCAAACGAATCAGTCATTCGATTCGGGCAGATTCAGACCGCATGTATAAATCCGAATCGGGAATACGATTCCGCTTGTCCAAAATCGTCCGGTCGGTCGTCTCGAGTGAATGAATCATTAACGAATCAATTCTTCTTGAAATACGGAATCAGTTCATTCAAATCACCGTACAGAATCGTTCCTTTTGAACGAATCATTCACGAACGACCCATATCTAGTTTATCAGCCTCTTTGATATGTTGCTTGTGTTGAAATTTGAAAGTAATAGCTTACAAATATGCTTTCATTATTATCTATAATTGTTTAAAGTTATTCAATTTGTATGTACTTGTTATTCGAATTATAAAATCCGCTGAGTACAGTTTTTACGGGATCGTAGACGTGCCCCAGTGACTCATCCATGATAGGAACAGAACGCACGCGTGTCTGTGTTAAAAGATCTGTTAGGCGACTTTACTTTTGTAAGCGAAACTACGGCTTCACAATCGTCCGGCTGCTTGTTCAGTAATGTTTCACTCGCGATATGTGCTTAATTTGACTGAAACGCTGGGTGTGTCCGCAACCGTGTTAAATCTCGAGTCTTGCCGTCTTGCCGTTTTTTTTTTCTATGTTTTTATCCTCACATCTTGTATAACAAACATTTCCTTTGACGAATTTTCATAACATCACTTGTTTGAGGATATTCGCTGTAGTCATTCGATAGTTACAGTCGAGAAAAATTATATTGCACTATTTCATACACCTATACTTCGTTTTTCCTCTGGTTATTTCATCACATTTTTAATAATAGTTCCTGTGCACAGTTTTTAGATGCTCACTGTAGTCAGTCGATACAATACAATACATATTTAATTTGCGCCATTTTATGCATATTTCGTCCGTTTATTTTATTTGGTAATTTTCCTAAAAATGGCTCCAATAAAAAAGGATATAAGCATTTGTGCAGACTTTATATTTGAGAATTATTTGCAAAATAACAGTTAAATGACATAAAAATTTAACAAAGAAAAGTGAATTTATTGGCCCCATGGCATATTTTTTAAATGGTGTTGATAATATTGTGTCTCGGCAACACATTGTACTAATGTTTAAACGAAATACTGGACACATTAGTAGTATTTTATATAAAATAAAATCTGAAAGAATAGCAAAAACACAGAACCTGTCATGGTACAAAAAAAATAACGTAATAATGTTGTTAACGAGTTCGCTAATATTAAAAGCGATAATTCCATTACAGTAACTGATCAGTCACCTAATAATACCAATTTGCGAGATTCAGACAATATGGGCACCATTGATGTTCAATATGGTCAAATGCCTATCAATTTAAATGTAAAAGAATTCCAAAATATTGGCACTATCATGATAAAAAATAATCACATTCTTAATGATATCAGTATGCAAGGAACTGAAAATATTGGCTGCATTGCAGTGAAAAATGATCAATCGCCTAACAGTATCAAAATACAAGGATTGGAAAATGTTGACATCATATTTGATAAGGTTAATACTCAAAACTCTGATAAGATTGATGTGTTAGTTCTCGAAAATAATAATTTGACTAATAGATCACTAAATAAATCAGATGTACTTGATGTATTTAAAACAAGTTTTGGAATTGATGGAATTATAAAAAAAATATACGGTGAAAGAAAAGCAATTTGTGAAATTTAACAAAGGGTATAGTTAACCTGTCTCAAACCAACATGTTTCTTTCTAGAAATAAATGCGAGAACTTTGAAGGATTTTTTTATTTAAGCGAAAAATGTTTCTGGCAATGTATCATAAAATATCTTGTTCTTTAAAAAATGAATCATATAAATTTATAATCACTTCAAAGCTTGCAACATACGTGAATAATACTTGTGTCATAAATATAAAAAATATAAATTATAATCAAATATCAATCTCTATAAATGCTTATTGTGTCCATATTAATTGTAAAAAAATAAAATTTGTATTCACCACACAGACAGAATAATTAAAGTATTGGTTCACAGTTCATCTTCAAATTATAATTATCAACATCAATTGACCAAACATGTCAACCGTGTAGAAAGAAAACTGCGAGGGGAAAGATTGAAACACTAGAACACTCCTGGCATTGCAGGTTGCTAATTAAGATATTAAAATAAGTGCTTCTAAGGTGGGAAAAACGAAAAATCTCTCATATATCAAATCTGATTCCGTTTACCGGAAAGTGAAATCTGAGGCTAGTGAAGCTCTTGACAGATCTAGCGATGATATTTATGATTTAATGCTAATGGCGCGAGACAATTATAATTATATATATATAAAGTTAGTGGTTACAATGTTCAGTCAAGAGAATATAGAGTTTATAAAATATTGACTAGCTGAACCTAGCAACCCAATTATTTATATTGATGCAACCGGTTCGATCATTAGAAAACCAAATGATCATTCAAAACGCATACTATATTATGCAGGGATCGTACAAAGTGTACATAACAAAAGATTACCACATTTTTGAATTTATTTCTAGTAGACTCGATACAGTCACGATTGTGTCGTGGTTATTGGACTGCAAATATTTTTGTATAAAAAATAATATTTGGCCCTGCTTTAATGTAGTTGTTTGGTATTCGAAAGGATCAATTTACCGCGCTCAATTGAATTCAATTTCGTGCACGCGATTATCGCAGCGAAGTGTGGATCATCCCTCTTCGCGCAGTAGTTAATTAGCCGTGAGACAAGTCACATCGTACACAGCAGAAATTACAACCACCCTTTAAACAGCGTGAGCAGAGATACAAGTGCAACCTGTGCTACCGGATCTACTAACAACAGGGTAAGTCCTATTTCGCTGTGCGCCTCGATAATTTCATTTATAGTTAGTCCACTTTACAGCCTTTTTCCTGTAAGGGAAGAACGCTCACACATTGGTATAATTGATCCTTTCGATTTTATTTTAATTATTTTCGCATTATTAATTATTTGTATTATTAAAATAATCGGTTATCGTGTGTGCGCTCAGAACTGCGTTTTTTTGTGCCGTTGATTTGCGCCGCGTGTATCTCGTGTTCACGAGTTATGTGCGCTTTACTGCTCACTCAGACGCGCCCACATGCACCTGCAATTACGCTGACCATATATTTTTATGGTAATAAAACTAATTGTAATGTAACGAATAAACAGATTCTGTAAGTGACTTGCATCGAGCATTGTTATTTTGCATTTCTTACTTTTTAAAAACGCGAACTCAAAATCGAAGAAAATAACTGGCGCAGTCAGTAGGATTGTATCAATCGATTCAACACCAAATTCGTCGCGAATCGTAGTGTTTCAACCCGTAAACTGATACAACGAAAACATCAACACACACATCAACCTATTGGACTTAGTGTTAAGTTAGATTTAAGAAGAAACCAAGGATTACAACATCAAACAAGATGAATTTTAAGATTTTTCTCACATTAGTGTATGTATGTCCTTACAAATTTCCCCATTTAACGATTAACTTTTCAACATATTTGCTTTCCTTTATACTTTAGAATACATTTAAATACATAATAATTATTTTATAATTAGAATTAAGTACTTAATAATAAAAATATATCAATATTCAAAATGGCTAACGAACAATTAAATGTTGCACTTTTGAGATACCAAGCAGATAATATTACTAATTTTGACGGAAACCCAAAACAACTAAATCGTTTCATTAACTCTTGCGAACACTTTCTCAGAGCGTTCCATTATTTAAGAAATCCGAATAACCCAATTAATATTTGTTTAGTTGACACAATTCAAAGTAAATTAAAACACCGCGCAGCTGATTTAATTGGCTCTCGATCAGAATTGAACACGTGGGCTTTAATTAAAAATGCCTTAAATTTAATGTTTTCACACCAAAGAAGCGTAGATTGTTTAATACAAGAATTGATTTCTACAATACCTCTAAAAAATAAAAAACCCATTCATTTTGGAATGAGAATCCAAGATTCTCGTAGTTTATTGTTTTCAAAATTAAACTTACAAATTCAAGATGATGCCGAAAAAAGAATTAAAATTAGTCATTATGACGACTTTGCTCTTAAAACATTTATTAATGGTTTACAATACAACTTACAGTTAGTAGTTAAATTAAAAGACCCTCAAAGCTTAGAACAAGCGATTTCATACGTTACCGAAGAAGAACATTTTATGCATTTTAATAACTGTCAAAATCAAAATTCAAAGTTTAGAATTATCGATTAATCACGAAATACCTATGAACCGATGATTAACATTAAATACTCCTAATTTCAAACAATCAATTCCTCAACAACAATATTATAGACAACCACCTTATAATCCAAACTTTTTGCCTCAATATCAACCCCAAAATAATTATCAAAATCAACCCCAAAATAATTATCAATATCAACCCCAAATTCAACCTCAATTTCAATCACAAAATCAATCCCAATCAACACCAATACCAGCCTCAATGTTATCAAGCAAATCAATTTAATAATACATTGCCAAAATTATATCCAATTCGTAAATTGCCTTTCTAAAATGATTCTCAAAAGAGACAATTCACACCATTTAATAAACGTACCAATATGGCTGCCGATACACACACGTCGAACAAATCAACCTGTGCTTTATGTTGTAAACAAGTTAAATACTTTGTATCTTGTGTCAAGTGCTCCCTTGTGTACCATCCTAAATGCCTATTTCGCAAGTGTAATGTGCTGGTGGACAGTTCTGGCCACCTAATCTGCTGTTCCAACAATGTAACTTTAAAATGCACGTGCAATGGTGAAACACCACAGAAGACCAATCACGCCGCCCGCAAACTATCATGTACAAGTGAGTCCGTGGATGACGAGGATGATGATAAAGAGGATAGAACCGATTGCATAAGGACATCTACGGAATCACTTAATAATACAATTAGAGATAATCAGGTGAGCTATAACCAATCCAAGCAAATAGAGAATCTCACTACACATACACTACTGAACGAAGTGGAAATTAAATTCTTAAAACAATGTAATGCACACAAAGAAGAAATTATACAACACCTAAAAGAAAATATAAATTTATTAAATAAAAAAATATCGACATCTATGCCTATTTAGGCTGATGCTATTAGTTATTCTATATACAACAATAAACATGATTCTCCCATCCAAATAGAGAGGGCAGCATCTGAGTCAATTTCAATTTCAACCCCAATACCAACCTTAATGTTATCAAGCAAATCAATTTAATAATACATTGCTAAAATTAAATCCAATTCGTAAATTGCTTTTCCAAAATTATTCTGAAAAAAGACAATTCACACCATTTAATAACTTTGGACAATTATCAGCTTCAATCCCAACAAAGAAATTTTCTCCACCTCATCAAAATTATAAATACAAACCTGAACCTATGGAAACTAATACTACAAATTCTGAAGTTAAAATAAACCCTACATTTATCTCTGAAAATGAAAATGATATAAATACTGTAAATAAAAATATTGGAAATGATAATATCGATCAATTTCAATGTTTTGACAACTCCTATGAATTCAGCTATGACAAAAATGAACAAAACGAATATAATGAACCAATAAATGACAATTTTCCAGAACCATATGAAGTCGATGAACATTCTGAAAATTATCAAAATTTTCATTTGACCAACCTTCACCAACCCCTAACTTGATTCATATAGACACATTTTCTAATGATTTACCTCATATTCATATTCCAAATTTAAGTCTGAATCTTTTAATTGATACAGGTAGTACTTAGAGCTTAATAAATCCAGACATTGCTTATACATTTTTTTCAAAATTGTATTACTAAAGAAGAATTTAATATAGAAACTGCTCATGGAATTACTATACACATCAAAATGGCTAATATTCCAATTTTTGACATATTTAATGTAGATGGATTTTATAAAATTTATTTATTTAAATTTCTAATAAATATGATAGACTTATCGGAGCTGACCTTCTGGAATTATTAAATTCAACTATAAATATTAAAAACCGTAAATTAACCACACACTTATCCGAAATGCCAATTATATACGAAACAGATTACGCTAAAATTCCACAACAACAAAACGAACAATTTTATTCTTTTATATTACCAGCAAGAACCCAATTAAATGTTAAAATTTCAGTTAATTTAGAAAAAGGATTAGATATACTAAGTTACACAAATTTTAGTCATAAAAATGAAATGCCAGATGCCCTTGTAAACGTAGAAACTTATTTTGCTTACACCACTATTATAAATTCAAGCGAACAATCAACAAAAATCACGATTACTAAACCATTTCAAATAGAACCCATAAACGTACATGAATTAAATTTTATTGAATCACCACCGGAGTTAAGAAATCAAAACATTTCCATCGAAGAAGATAATATTTTAAAATCAAATTTAAAAAATTTAAGATTAGATCATTGCAACTCTGAAGAAAAACAACAAATTAGACATTTATGTTATGAATACCGAGACATTTTCCGTTCAGATAAAATTCCTTTAACGTTTTCAAACCAAATTAGACATTCAATTAAATTGACCGACGATTCACCAATCTATACTAAAAGTTATCGATGCCCTAACATACATAAAACTGAAGTGAAAGATCAAATTGGAAAATTATTAACACAAGGTATTATACAAAATTCAACATCCCCTTGCTCAAGTCCAATAAGGATTGTACCTAAGAAACTAGATGCTAGCGGAAAACGCAAGTGGCGTATGGTTATAGATTATCGAAATTTAAATTCTAAAACAATAGACGACAAATGCCTATTACCTAACATAACTGACATTTTAGACAAACTTGAACGAAGTCAATATTTTTCGACCTTAGATCTTGCTAATTGCTTTCGTCAGATAGAAACGAACCCCAACGATGTACAAAAAACAGCATTCTTCACTGAAAATGGACATTTTGAATTCACACGAATGCCGCTTGGGCTCAAAAATGCTCCTTTAACATTTCAACGTGTAATGGACAGTATATTAAGAGGTTTACAAAACGAAATTTGCTTTGTTTACTTAGACGATATAGTAATATTTAGCACCTCCCTTCAAGAGCATATTTGCAATTTAAAAAAGATATTTAATAGACTTCGTGAATCAAGATTTAAAGTTCAATTAGATAAATCAGAATTTCTGAAAAAGGAAGTCCAATACCTAGAACACATCATAACACCTTTGGAAATAAAACCCAATCCAGGCAAATTAAACGCAATAAAAAAAATTCCAGTTCCTAAAAAGCCTAGAGAAATTAAATCTTTTCTCGGACTGATAGGTTATTATAGACGATTAGTCATAACCTTTCTAAAATTACTAAACTAGTAAAGTCGAACATACAACAGAATTCATAAAAGCTTTTGAACATTGCAAACAATTACTAATAAATGCACCTATATTACAGTATCCTAATTTTGACAAACCATTTGTTCTCACCACCGATGCTAGTAATTATGCCTTAGGAGCTGTATTATCCCAAGGAAATATACCTAATGATATACCAGTAGCGTACGCATCTCGAAATTTAAATGAAAGTGAAACTAAATACTCCACAATTGAAAAGGAACTACTTGCATAGTTTGGGCAACGAAATATTTTAGACCATATCTATTCGTCAGACAATTCAAATTTTACACTGATCACAGACCATTAACTTGGCTTTTCAATCTAAAAGAACCCAATAGTAAACTTGTTAGCGATTAAAATTATCAGAGTATGATTATGAAATATGTTACAAAAAAGGTAAACAAAACACAAATGCAGATGCTTTATCTCGAATACAAATTAATGCATTAGAGACCGAAAGTATTAAAAATAATCCAGGTGATATCGATTTTGATGTGTTAGAATATTTAAAAGAAATATCCGAAAACCGTTACCGCTAATAAAATTAAAAATATATTTAAACGTTACAACATTATTCCTGTCTTCAAAACTAAATTCAATTTAAAATCTATATTCTGTAAACCTAAAGACACCCTAAACATAATGGAAAAAATGGAGTGTATTCATTAACTTGTGATGATTGTGGACCCACATACATCGGGGAAACCGGTAGATCTATAAAGATCAGGTTAAAGGAACATATTAATCAAATACATAAATCCAATGTTGGAAGACATTTGTTTTTACACAACCACTCCCTAAAAGACGCTAAAAATATAAATTTCATGTCAAAAAAGGTTCTCTACTTTCTATTCTAGAATTATATGAAATCGATAAATTCATTTCCAATCATCCAGATCTTCATTCCCTAAACGACCACACACTGCAAAACGATATTCCACTCTACAAATTCCTTAAAAATCCTTACTAACATTCTATTCAATGCAATATAACCTTTTATACTATACATCAAAACATCATATATAACTCTAATTACTTTCGTTAATTATAAACATTACTCTTCCACTTCTTAAGATATAATTATGCATTTCTATATACACACAATTCAACAATACTTTTCATCTACACAATTCATATCTAATACATGAAAATCAGGTTGCATACAATCCGCATATTAAATCATTGGGCGCATTCAGCGCACTTTTCGTCAGCCAAAAGCGCATTAAGTGGTCTGAATGGTCATCGGCGCGAGCACACCCATTGCTATATTCACGTTATAGATTAAAACATAACCTATATGTTTAGGACGTGTAATAGAGAGTGTTTAACCAGCAAACTAATATTTGACCAAAGAGTACAGTAAAGGTGCCTTAAAATTTGATTTTAATTATCTGAAGTAAGTAGGGAATCTTGTAAATTACATGTTTATTATTAATTGTATAGTTTAAAACATTTGTATGTCTAATTTTAATTGTCTTATAGATGGAAATAATTGATTAATTGTTGGAAATTCCTGACGATCTTGTTATTAGTAATGTGATAGGTATAAATAGAATAATACAACATGCTGTTGAAGAATTAGCAGTACCATTGGAGCCAATACTTGAACGGAGGAGCCCAGTGAGAAATGAAGATTATTTTGAGTATACGATCCCATTGTATACATTAGATGAATTTAAAAGCCATTTTAGAATGTCAAGAGCATCTGTGGAGGTATGATAATTATAATTAGAAGCTCAAGTAAAATCACATATAACACAGTAGACATTAGTATGTTAGTTAACTGGTAGCTAAGTAAATACAGGATGGATATTTTTCTCCGCTGAAAAGACTTGCTCATACAAGGTGTCCAAGATTAGGAGAGCCAGTATGGAGATCTCACTCTATTGAAAAGATACAGTCGCTTAAATGTGGAAAATGTATTTATTTATAATAAGTTTTTAAATTTCAAATATCTATTGTTTGCAAAACAAACAAAAAAAAGTGAAATTTTTTTCGCTGATTTCAATGATGCCCAATTTGTCTATTTTTTCTTTCCAATGAAGTTTTTCCTATGTTGCTTTGATTATGAAAAAACAAAAGTTAAAAATTACTGCATGTGTGATAAATCGTTGAAATCAGAAAGAAATATGCAATTTAATAATAAAATAACCTAATATTTTAGTTTTTTGCAATTATTTTGCAAAGTATAAAATTAATTTTAAATTTGCAGATTTTTAATAAATATTAAAAACACTACTTTTTTCTCATTTAATCGACTTTGTATGTTTTCAATTAAGTGGGATCCCCATAGTGGCCCTCCTTATCTTGAACACATTGTATTGGTATTTTTAGTAGGTATAAATACCTGATCTGCCTATAATATATAAATTAATAATTGTAAAAAATAACCATTTATTATACTCCATTGTTTTTAGATAATAATGAACAGAATAGCTAATATACTTCCTCAAAGAGGTGTTCTAATGAATATTGAAAAAAAGGTCCTCTTCACGATTTGGATATTAGCCAAGCCTGAAACATTTTGGGCCTGTAGTGATCGCTTCGGAATTGCCCCAAGCACTGGGCACTACATATATTCTGAAATTGTTAATGCACTAACAATGCTTGCGGATGAATACATTCAATGGCCTAATGATCAGCAATGTACTCAAATCGCACAAGTAAGTTTGCCTCATTTCATCATGCTTGTTGTCAGTATGCACAGAAGCCTATATAATAAGTAAATCAGTCTTAATGACAGAAACTTAAATTTTATTATTTATTTCAATAATATCAACAAAATTAAAGAAATAAATTAACAATCAAAATAATGAATTGTAATAAACTTACGTGTTTCAGACATTCAAGGAGAAGTCCAGAGGAATTCCAAATGTGATTGGAGCTATAGACGGTACCCACATTTTTATCAAACAACCTATCGGTAATGCTGTCGATTACTACAATCGATATCAGTCACATTCTCTTGTTGTCCAAGCAGTATGTGACTGCAATAGGTTGTTTACAAATATCAGTGTGGGTTACCCAGGGCGTATGCATGATGCACGGATTTTCCGTAATAGCAATCTGTATCAGGGGTTAATTAATGAAGAAAATCCATTAATTAAATCTGATTACATTATAGGAGATGCAGCCTACCCTCTATTGCAAACTGTATTGACTCCTTACAGAAACACAGGCCACTTAACAAATAGCCAAATAAGATACAATACAAGATTTAGCAGTATTAGATCTGTCATTGAAAGAGCATTTGGATTGCTAAAGGGAAAATGGAGAAGGTTGAAATACTTATGACATGAGTGATATGAATCTTGCAAATAAAGTAATCGCAGCTGCCTTTGTCCTGCACAATTTTGTGATAAGGCAGGAATATGAAGAATATGAGGATATTTATATTGAAGATGAGGAAATGGATGATCCTCCTCCTCTTCCCCACAATGAAAGGAGACAGCATTTGTTAGGAGAAGTAAAGCGGGACGAAATCAGAAACGCATTAATATAAGTATAAAATTTAATTGTAAAAAATATAATTAATCTAATTAAAATAAAATAATTATTACAAGAGATGAGAAAAAAATATTTATTTTTCAAGTATTTATCCAAAATGTCCTTTCTTTTTTTTTGAATTTCCACCATTTCCTTCATAATTTCTGTATTTTCTTTAATTGATTTGTTCAGTTCGTAAATTGCTGCTACCCTTTCCTTCTCTATTTTCATTTACTGGCTCCTATAGGTTAGCAAGTTTTTCTTTGCTTGTTTTTTTTGTGGGGGTGGTGTTTTCTTTAAAATCATCTTCCGATATTGAGCTATTTCTTGGGCGTTTAGGACTTGGAACAGGATCGTCAGGATCTAAGGACATTTCGGGAAGTGGTATTTCTGAAGTCGATGGACCTGGGAGGGATAATAGTATAGGATTAAGTGGATGTGGTCTAGTACACGTTAGGCAATGCGGTCTGGATTGGATGAATTTGCACATTCAGAGTTACATCTTTTTGAAATATTTTATGCATTATTTCATAAAACTTCCAATACATATTAGCTGCACCAGATTTTCTTTTCGTATTTTGATTGTCTTTATTTCTTGTGTAAGTTCGTTTTAAATTTCGAAATTTTTTATCAAGACCTTCTTCATTGATATTATAATTCAAAGATAAAAATTTATTTTTTTATCTCCGTCCATAACTCTTTTTTTTTTAATCTTTGGGTCTCTGAACTTATCGACCCTCAATCTGTACTCTTCTAAAAGTAGTAATGTTGAATTGTCATTCCATACTAAATCTAAAAAATAAAGACAAATATTAGACCGCAAAATTTTTTTTTATTATTTCGCAGCTTATTCAAACACTGCGTAAAACACCTACTTAGTATATAAATATATGTATATATAGGGTTATTCACGGTATACGGCACGGAACATTGTGCTCGATATACGCGAGTTTTAAAAATTTTTACTTTTGGGATAAATTGGCGTCTATTATGACTACATTTTAAAATTAGTTTCATATTATGCAGGGTATTCCAAAAGCCCTATTAATGTTGTTATTTTAAATGGAATGCCCTATATATTATTCCATTCTTGGATTCCTTTTTAAAAACAAATGCTAGTTTATTAAGGGGTTATACCTACCTGAAGCAAATAATGGTTTCGGAAGCGATTCTTCACGAGTAGGATGTTGCTTATGGCCCAGGAATTTATGATTCTGTTTATTTATCAATTTAATTTAAGCGATTTAACTTGTAGAGCGGAAACAGACAGACATTTTCCAGAAATGGACTTAATGGACTCAGGGGACCTTAAAAAGGATATTTCCGTTTAAATTGGCGATTCGAAAATGTTTATGATCACAATACTTTCCTTTTATCTTGGGTACAGGGAAAGTAACAAGACCTCTCCTAGTTCATTGTTAATCTAAGTATTATATAGCTGTGTTAAAGTGGGTGCTTTTTGTCGTAAATCGTCGTTATAAAATGTTTATCAATAAATTCGTACTATTGTAACCTTTTTCGCATTTCGCTGTTAATCATATGTATAATAAATGAATACAAATATGACAGGTGGAATCTTTAATTAATGTTATAGACGTTGCAAAAACATTTTTTCAACTTAGCGATTTTAACAAACTTACCAACTTTTTAATATTAGTTTATGGAATAATCACAATAGACATAAATAAATATTGTAGTTTGCATTGATTGAAAGAACTTTAAAAAATAATCTTGGTAGGGTGCTTGTGCTCGCTGAACTAAACTAGACGAAATAGAAGTGTAGCTAGTAATTTTATTTCTCTATTTCATCATCTTATAGCATTTTTGATTGGCGCTTTAGAAAATCATAGCAAATTTTAGATATAATGCAACGAAAAAATTATTTATTTAAAAAAAAAAAATCATAACATTTTTTGTGCACACTGAGTGCCCTTTGTGCCCTATGGTAAATCCGGCACTGCTAGCATGACAACAATTAATATTATTACGTACCAGTAGTTTGCAATGGAACCATTTCATTTTGTTTCTGTCTTCCTTGGATATGGTATTGGAATAACTCCATTACATAATTGTTATCTGGAATAATTAGATAAATCAAATCATAACAAACAATTTTATTTATTTAATTTTAATACATTTCTATGTTAACAGTAACATCGTTAACTTAAGATGCTAGAATGGATATTTATCGTGCCATAAGACCTCTCGATTACACTGGAGAAATGCTTAAGATTAGCCAGTTAAAAATTTAAAATACAGCTAAGTATTATCATTGCACTTCAGAATAAATTTTAAATATATAATCATTTGAAAAAACCTGCCCTGTGTCCTAAATAACAAATTAAAACTATAATATTTAATGAGACATGTTTATATACTTACCAGTTAAAATTCTTTGTTCTTCTTCCTCATTCTCTACAAATAGAGAGATGGATATATTGTTATTTGTGATCGTAATCTCCCGTTTCTCCATGCTTTCGCGTCACTAGATTCACTTATTTATAGGTTATGCACGTGCCTTTGTTTACGCTTTACAAGCCATAAAGCGTTAAAGCGGCAGAAATTTGTGCTTTAACGCTTTACGAAAGGGCTGCAGCGCCACGCATAAAGCGGTGCCATTCAGCGACACCGCTTTAATAAAGCGCTGCAGCGCTGCGGTAGGTTGAATGCGCCCATTATTTCATACACTTGATCGATACCAACATAAATAATTTATAGTCAATACATCAAACCACCACTTTCATCTAACATATAACCTCAAATCATCACAAATCGCGTGCGTCGTCCATAAAATTTAGCAACATTTTCCATCACCTTACTGAGTTTATCTCCTCCATCCCATCTTTAATCCCTCATATACACATACTTTGCTACCATTATTCAAATTTGAAAGTGTTCTAAACATGCATTTTTTCGATCTTCACTCGTTTTATAATAAAACCACTACTTTAACTTAACATTTAGACGTGTAAGTAACCAAAAATACTCTATATTTTACAATACATTTAATTATTTAAATGATAATATTAACATTTTCACATAAATAAAATACATTTATTTATAACTACTGCTTCTGTACTCAAAATCTTTCAATTATTTTTGTTAATTTAAACCTATTAACCTCGTAATTTATTATGTCACTCTTTTTTACTGATGTTAAGTTTTTTTATTATTTTACTTATACTTGTTTATATTTCTTTGTAGTTTTCTGCTGATAATGAACTGACTAGTTCAAAACCGGTACAGAAAATAAAATAAATTTAAAATATCAAGAAGTACTTTTATCCATTTTGACCCATTATTTTAATTTACTTGATATGACGGACTACAACCAACGCAAGTACGGCGCAAACAGTCCAACACTACAGAATTTTAACCTACAAGAAATACAAACTCCTACATCACATTCGCTTTGTCACAACCTGTCTAAGAGAACAACTAACACCTACGTTCGCCAAAATCAGAAACACACAAGGTTTTGATAAATACACAATACAACTGATTCAGAAAAAAATAATGAATAAGCAACTCCACAATCACTACTCCGCACTCAGCATCACCAACTTTAAGCTCTACAACCTGAACAACTCGCTTTCATCTTTACTCCAACTCACCCAACTCGAAACCACAATCCATGAGGCCCATACCGACGCCAGTATAAGAATCAAAAGAATGCAATACCATCAAAATCTGAAAATAAATAACCTTCGAAACGCCAAAGTCAATAATCTCAACCCACTGAACAATAATTAAATACAATATAGTGACCACAAGTTTCACCCTCGACTCACAAATTTAACTAACATAACTTTCACCGATGAAGAAATCAACCTGTTAAATCACGGATACAAATTCGCACCTAACATACAAAAAATGAAGCTAAGCCATACAGCGATTGAACTCCAAGCTGCTATACAAGCCCATCCCCAGGAAGCACTACTACGGGGAGAATGCATACAATTTTTAAAAACTGAAGAAAGAAGATCATTACTTAAATCAAAACAGGTACCGAAACGCATACTTCAATTTAAAAACTCATCAAATCATTCAACGACAAAATATCGAATAATAACCTAATTTTAACTCAAGCTGATAAATTCAAACCCTCTCCTGAAATTCATAAATAAAACCAAGAAAATCGTCAATATAACTAAACCAACGTTAAGAAAATTCTCTAACAAATTCCGATACATTCCAATGAACCCGCAACCCCCCTTTTTATACTCCCAACCTAAACTCCACAAACAAAACATCTGAATCAGACCTATCGCCACTTTTTACAATATCTTGCAGACATCTTAAATGACATTTTTACCAAACAACTCAACTTTAAACCCTCACACACCATTATTAACAGACTTCATTTAATCGAACACCTTAATACTTTAACACTTCCTGACCACTTCACTATTGTTTTTTTTTTTGATGTAACAAACTTATTTACTAATATCCCACTAGAAGATACCTTAAAAATAATAAAAAATTTCAGTAACACTAGTGTTGATGACGATGAAGATAAATTGAATTTATATAGTATAACAGAACTTATCACTGAACAAAATGTTTGCCAATTTAATAATACTTTTTATAAAATGTCAGATGGATTACCTATGGGGTCGTCAGTCAGTTGCTTATTCGCAGACTTTTTCTTAAATCATCTAGAACATATTATTCACAAATTGCCCCTTGCTAATCATATCATAACTTGGAAACGATACGTAGACGATATACTATGCCTATGGGAGGGTTCTGACTTTTCTATAATTAATAAATTCCACGAACAAATTAATAATTTACATCAAAAAATAAAATTCACGATAGAAACTGAACATAACAACTGCATTTAACGTTAACTAAAAGCTCAAATAGAATTCAATTTTCCATATTTCACAAACCAACAAAAACTGACACCTTAATTCCATCTAACTCTCATCATTATCACGCTTATAAATTTTCTGCTTTTCACAGCTATATCAATAGATTGAAAAATACTCCACTTAATCAAAATGACTATAACAAAGAACTAAATCTAATCAGACGAATTGCTTCCAATAACAATTACGACCCTTTAATCATAACAAAACTATTAAACAAATATGACCTACGCCAAAGTTCACTACACTCTTCACAACTTTATGAAAGCACCAACATTAAACAATATCGTAAACTAACTTTCAATGTCACTACCGCTAATAAAATTAAAAATATATTTAAACGCTACAACATTATTCCTGTCTTTAAAACTAAATTCAATTTAAAATCTATATTCTGCAAACCTAAAGACACCCTAAACATAATGGAAAAAAATGGAGTGTATTCATTAACTTGTGATGATTGTGGAGCCACATACATCGGGGAAACCGGTAGATCTCTAAAGGTCAGGTTAAAGGAACATATTAATCAAATACATAAATCCAATGTTGGAAGACATTTGTTTTTACACAACCACTCCGTAAAAGACGCTAAAAATATAAATTTACTACATAATGTCAAAAAAGGTTCTCTACTTTCTATTCTAGAATTATATGAAATCGATAAATTCATTTCCAATCATCCAGATCTTCATTCCCTAAACGACCACACACAGCAAAACGATATTCCACTCTACAAATTCCTTAAAAATCCTTACTAACATTCTATTCAATGCAATATAACCTTTTATACTATACATCAAAACATCATATATAACTCTACTTTCGTTAATTATAAACATTACTCTTCCACTTCTTAAGATATAATTATGCATTTCTATATACACACAATTCAACAATACTTTTCATCTACACAAATCATATCTAATACATGAAAATTAGGTTGCATACAATCCGCATATTAAATCATTATTTCATACACTTGATCGATACCAACATAAATAATTTATAGTCAATACATCAAACCACCACTTTCAACTAACATATAACCTCAAATCATTACAAATCGCGTGCGTCGTCTATAAAATTTAGCAACATTTTCCATCACCTTACTGAGTTTATCTCCTCCATCCCATCTTTAATCCCTCATATACACATACTTTGCTACCATTATTTAAATTTGAAAGTGTTCTAAACATATATTTTTTCGATCTTCACTCGTTTTATAATAAAACCACTACTTTAACTGTTAACATTTAGACGTGTAAGTAACCAAAAATACTCTATATTTTACAATACATTTAATTATTAAAATGATAATATTAACATTTTCACATACATAAAATACATTTATTTATAACTACTGCTTCTGTACTCAAAATCTCTCAATTATTTTTGTTAATTTAAAACTGTTAACCTCGTAATTTAGTATGTCATTCTTTTTTACTGATGTTAAGTTGTTTTATTATTTTACTTATACTTGTTTATATTTCTTTGTAGTTTTCTGCTGATGATGAACTGACTAGTTCGAAACCGGTACAGAAAATAAAATTAATTTAAAATATCAAGAAGTACTTTTATCCATTTTGACCCATTATTTTAATTTACTTGATATGACGGACACAACCAACCTATAATGTAAAATAGATCGTGGGAGGGGAGGAGCAACCGGAATGGTTATACCGTTCAGCAGCCACATAACATAAAAATGCAATTAATGGTAGACATGCAATGTACACATACGAATTATTATGGATATCAAACCAACAACTTGAGTGGTTTTGTAATCACATATTATACCATGACAAAAAAATATCACGGAAGGTGTCTTTGCTGCTCTAGTCTCCGAAGCAGCTCTACGGGTGCCAAGTTTCTCGTGAATACATGCGGATCCCCTCGGATGAGTCGGCCTTGGGACCGGTGTTTCATCCACTTGCACTTGAAAAGAAGACATAAACACATTTCATTAATAATCTTGCAGATTGTCGTTGTTTCCCGTTAATAGTTACCTTGACTAACTCGAAGTTGACCGTTCTCGAAAAAGCAACATAGAGTTGGCCGAAAGCGGAAACAAACAGGTTGCGGCAAGTAAATGCCAACACGCCTGAACGTTTATCCCTGTGCTTTGTTGATCGTCATCGCGAAGCAGACTTTGACTCCTCTTCAGTGTGAAAGGAAAATGACAATCCCGGGAGGACAAGTCCAACCTGGGAATGACGTGGTATTCTCCTCGATGTGTCCCACTGATTATTTCGCCGGTCAGCAGATGTTGCGGACGGCTCTCACTATCATCCTCGTACCGTTCACCAGGCTGTCCGCCATGGAAATGTTGCGTAGGAGAATGATGGGTACGCCAACCATCAGCTTCAATTCGTGTTTCAGCAATCGACTGAAGTCTCTGGCGTTGAATACTTCTTCCTGGTACTTGATCCGATCTTGTATATCGTCGGTTTCGATACTGTCGACACTGAGACTGATCACTTCTCTGGGAAGTAAGTCAGTATGATTGTTCACGATGTCGCAGGTCCGATTCAGCGAACAGAGAACCAGCCACTCCGCAAAGTCGTGGGCCCCCGGGTCTGTGCGCATGGTAACTGTGAGTTCCATCACGTTAAAATAGCACCACGCTGCACAACTGATGAAGTTGTGCTCCAGTTGAACAACACTACCTTGATTGACCAGCAGCAATTGTCGCAGGTCACCACCGTAAAAGGATGCACACTCCTCCGAAGGGAATGTCTTTCTTTTCGTGTAGATCCCGCAAGAAACGATCGACTGTATCGATGATGTAGTGGCTCGTCATCGAGATTTCGTCCCAGACAATCAATCTCGCTCGTTTGAACGACATAGACGACTCGTTTATATCCAGAGGTAACTTGAACGTCGAGTGTGCCGTTCGTCCGTTGCGCAACAGCAGCGCCACTATGCCGGTGTGAGCGACGGCAAGCCTTGGTATCCCGAAGTGTTCGGAGAATTTCAGTAAAACGTTGCAAACGAAAGTTTATCCAGTTCAGCCGGCTCCTTACAGATAGAAGCACTTGGCCCCTCTGACGGTGGCATTCGTGACGGCTTCGAACAACGTTTGATAGACATGTGCCTGCTGATCGTTAAACATGCCCATTTCTCGTTCGACTTCATGCATCAAATCCAAATGAAGTCTTTCTTCGGTGTTGATGTAGAAGTTTTCGATGGATTTGTCAACGTCCATATCACCTCCCGTGTAAACCATCTGGTGTTGACGGATAGTTTCGTCAATGTTGAACGTTCTCAGTACATCGGAGAAATCATCCAACGTCGACAGAGAGTTGTCCAGATATCGTCTCTATCCGTATCAAAGCTCTTTTTTCAGCTTCGTATTCAGAGAGTCCTCGGCGAACGTAGTCCTCCATGAAGTGTTCTCTGAATTTGTCGTACAGTGCTCTCGGTCTCACGACGTTCGAGTACGATACCAATTAGCAGTAAATCTTCCTCACTTGTCCTGGACATTGGAGGTACTGCATTTTTGTAGCGTACGTTCCCACTCGAGATCGTCTTCCCCGATCAACAGCCTTCACCTGGCCGATTCTCGGAAGGAAGTAGACGGGATTGAGTTGCCATCTCGTGGATCGAACAGGTCGTCATAGGAAGTTGCACCTGTAACAGTGATATATAATTACTAAAACATAACGCGACACGGCATCGTGTAATAAATATTTAAAGAAATCAATTTTAATTTGAAAAACGCTAGTACGTGTGAATGTTACACACTGGAACTTTGAGTTTACCTTTAATGTGAAGAAGAAGAATTCGCTAGTGGAACTTCTCTACGTTTCGAGGATTGATGGAATATATTCGTCCCATTGTTTTCGCTCGTCTTTGACGTCGATGCCAGGATTTATCACGAAATACATAATATTCCGGAATTTCGACGTAGTACAGTGTTTTAGCGAACTCATTTCTGGCGTTCAAACGGAAATATTCCTCGAAAAGGGACACTTGACTGTCTGCTCGGTCGATGAGAACTTCTAGATCATAGTTCTCGTGGAAAAATACTGTCTTCTCGTTAGGAAGATGGACGGGGAGTCGGACCACTTTGTGACTTTTTTCCACCATGTTCATGGTGAATATACACCACATCGATTCGCACGCCGAGACGTACCTGCTTTTGTCGTATTCGAAGATTTAGTCGAAGATGATACCTGGAGCTGACCTTCTATTCTGGATGAAATAGAGCGCCGCATCGTGTCCTTTGGTAATGTACTTGTACAACGAACAGCACATTGATGTGCCATCTGTACTTCAACATAAGTTGCGTATTGTACGAAATGACCCACTGGTTGTCCACCTCGTGTCCTCGGACAGCGACTGGAACGTTGTGGGATTGCCTTCGCCGGTACGTGATCCGGCCTTCGTTCAATACAGTGGTTTCTGCAAAAGAGAATGGATATTTTTGTTGTACACATACCGTCCGTCATGCACGTAGAATTTGGGTACTTATCTCCGCAAGGTCTGTGCGTCATAAGTTCCAGAACTGCTTGGTGTAATTCTGGTTGGTCGGTTTTCTTCGGAAGTTCAGCCGAAACCAGCCTGCCAATCTCCTCGGGAGAGTTGGGACTGTCGGCTTCGTCGACCGCAATGGAAATGTGGGCGTGCGTAAGACCTCGTTTCTGAAACTCAATCACATACACCCAACACAATACTTTGCCAAATATTTTGCCATTGAGCAAATCGTCCATGAGCATTTTCACTTTTTGTTGAAATACTCGGACTAGGAGATCTGAACGATCGGAAGATACTTGACCGCGGCACAAGTTCTCTTCTATTTCCGTCCATCTGGTGTTGTCCGTCAAGTGTTCCGCGCGCAGCGCGGCTTGGTTGTTTCGGACAAAGTACAAGCCTGTCGCCACTCGCGCATCGTAATCCTCTTCCGCTTTCCTCGCACGTTCGACAGTTGCATGACGATGGCCCATCCCAATTCACCTCTTGGAAATAAAACCGGATAACAGAGCGGATCTGATATCGGCCACGTTCTTGACATGTCCTCCATATGGCCGAATTGTAGTAAATGAGGATGCATTTGTCCGGCATGGGCGGTACTTGCCCGTCGACGGACACGAATACCGCTCCGATTTCGATTTCGTCGGTGGGCGTGTTGTACCTTCGCCTGTCCGTTGTAGAATTCAAGTAGAAGTTTATGTACAGATTCGGCACTTGCTCCCGGTGCATATGTTCGTACTCGTCTATCAGTACGCTCATCTGTTTGCACATTTTGACGTACGGATTGATTGCCGTTAATTCTTGCAGCAGTTGCGTCAGCAGGAATGCGTTCAGCGCTGGATTGTCGCAGGATGGATCTGTTGCTCCCGCACAAATATAAATGCTGCTGAAGCTCGGATCGTCTCTCGACACGCCACAGATCCTGTGATGGAATATTCCGCTGATCTTCACGACGGGTGGTCCCCTGCCCGGGACGGTCTTGTATGTAGCACTGACCGATGCCATCGCTATGTTGGAATTGTAGTCTCGGATATTTTCTTTGAACTCCTTTGAACACGGATGATCTTCGTCCAAAACCGGTATGGAAATTTGGCCCTGTTTGCAATAGCCGATGGCCGTCTCTTGTGCAAATTTAAGAGCCCCACAGAATTTACATACATCGGTAATGGGTCCCAAACTGCATTTCGATGCAGCCGTCCTCGCCGTAACGACAGTTTTCATTGCGAGTACAGGACGCGGGGGTTGGTGTTTACTTCTAGTTGTTCTTCGCTGTCTTGCCCCCGCGGTGAATTTGAAATCGTCACTGGGCGGTAGGATGGCCTCCTCTGGTCCGATTTCAATAATAATGGAGTTTACGGTGTACTGCACGTTATCTGGATACTGCCCAATAGCGCCAACGTCAGTTTTTCTAATGATGGGCATCTCATCAGGAACACATTGGAAGAGCCAGCTCGACGGCCGTTTTTCAGGCCTTCTCTGGTATGCGAGTCAATTAGGCAATATTCGCCCGCTTCCATTTTCATCGCCATCTTGTTGTTGACGCAAGTGATGATGCCGGCGTTGGCATTTGCGAAAAGGCCATCGCGCAGGCACAGCATCTGACCTTCGCCACTTCGAAGGTGGCCCATTCGCAGCTGGTCGATAGCTTCGATTGCACGAAAGCCCATAGCGAAATCCGTTATTGCTATCGTATTGTATTCAACGTGCGTCACTTCCTCCACGTTAAGGTGGGAGTGATCTATGGTGGGTGTGTAAGTGTGTATATATATATATATATATATATATATATATATATATATATATATATATATATATATATATATATGTATATATATATATATATATATATATATATATTTATACAGTTCGTTTACATGAATATATATATATGTATATATATATATATATACAGTCCCTGGCCGTATTATTAGACTCACTAACTAAATCTAAGTTTTTTTGATGATTTAACTATTATTACGAAGATAATAATCGTGTAAGTGATAGTAATAAATAGATGTTATGTTCTAGAATACTATTAATCAAAAAATTTAAAAAATACACACACAAGGAATGGTAAATTAATATTTTGCTAAGCCACCCCTCGATGCGGCTAGTACAGCAACTGTTCTTGGCATGCTGTCAACACAGTTTAAAGCAATTTGTTTTAATTTTTCATTGTGGTTCCAATTGTATACAATGCGTTCTATCAGTTGAACCTTCGTTGTTATGGTTTCTTTGGCCAGCTCTCTCTTCAAACATTCCCAAACATTCTCAATAGGATTCATATCCGGAGAGTTGCCCGGCCATGGTAAAAGTGGAATATTTTCCCACGTACAAACTCCCCAGACCCTTTCCACCGATGACAGACCATACCATGACAGACACGGGATGCTTGATGGTCTTTATAACGCAGTCGGAGTTATATTTTTCGTGAGGTCGTCGTCTGACAAACTGTGACTTATCATCCAGAATTTGGAAGGTTGACTCGTCACTGAAGCAAGTCTGTAATAAAGCAAAAACAGCTAAGAAAAAATATTATTAAGAGGTTTCAATCAACATACTATCCGCCAGTCATCAACAGTTAACTGTTTATGAATATTGGCCCAAGCCAACCTCTTATGTACCATGCTTGGTGTCAATCTTGGCTTTCTTACTGGTCTACGACATTTGAAACCAAGATGGTACAGGTTGCGCCTCACTGTACGGACAGACACGTTGCACCCTGCTTCTTCAAATTTTGTTCTTATTTGGGCATGACTACCCCTTCTAAATTCTACGGCAATATTTCGAAGTTGCCGCTTATTCCGGGGAGTTAGAAGCCGTTTTCTACCACACCGACCTTTCCTAGCTGCATCGGTGGGCTGGTTAGATTTATTTTTTTTATTTAACCGCCGTACTGAGGACTGCGATACTCCACATCTTGCCGCTATCTAGCGTTGGCTAAGGCTGGTATTAATTAATAGTGCTCTCATAGAAGAAGTTTGCTCTACAGAAAGATCTTTACACCTCCCCATCTAAAACAATAGCACCGAAATGTCAACCACTGGTTTTTAATTTTTCTTACAAGAAATTGAGTTAAAAATGCTTTAATTATATAAAGTAATATTTACGAAAACTATATTTTGGTCATTCATCACTTACCTTTAGAAAACAAACTGTTAAACTCAACAAAACGAACTTTTAAAACGGCTCCACGATTTCCCAAACACTTATTAACACGTCGAAGCATGCTAGAAATCAGGCTGTTAACATCGACTTGGGGTATTTCATTCCAAACTTCGATAATTTGACCTCTAAGTTCCATTACAGTATTAGCGGGGCGCTGTAAGTTACTTATTCTAACACCTATCATATCCCAAACATGTTCTATTGGCGATAGATCTGGAGAACGAGATGGCCAAGGTAACAAATTGATTTCGGCACTATCAAAAAACTGTCTTGTAATGGCCGCTGTGTGAGGTCGAGCATTATCTTGCTGAAAAATGGGGTTCTGCAAGCCATTTACATAGGGCACTAACACTGGCCGTAAAATGTTGTCAATATACCGAATCGCGTTAAGACTTGCTTCTAAAAAAACTAGAGGAGACCGACTACCATATGCTATCGCCCCCCAAACCATAACTCCCTGTGTAAGAGCCGTATGTCTTTCAACAGCAAATTGTAAAATTCTGCGTTCACCGCGTCGACTTCTCACTCTTCTGCGACCATCATGAGCCCATAAACAGAACCGAGACTCATCGCTGAAGATAATGTTATTCCATTCATGGGTCCAATGTTGTCTTTCCCTGCACCAATCAAGTCTTGCTCTGCGATGCTGCGGAGTAAGAGGTAGACACAATTGTGGACGGTAGGATCTTATACCAAAACTGCGGATTCTTCTGTAAACAGTAGCCATGGATACTCTTTGGCCATTTAGAGCCAACCAGTCATTTCCCAATGCCCGCGACGTTGTAAATCTGTCCCTTAAAGTTGTAAGACGAAGAGCTCGATCTTCACGTCCTGATCCAAGTCTACGTCGATTCTCCCCAGCTTCGGACCATCTAGACCAGCACCGTACGATCACCGATACACTACGGCCTACCCTTTCAGCAATAGCACGAACCGAAAAACCCGCTTCTCGCATTCCAATAATGCGACCCCTTTCAAATTCACTTAGATGATGATATTGTCCACGCCGACGAACACGGGGCATCTTATTATGTTTTACAAACTGAAACGTCAAACTACTCAGAGGCTACTTGGATATTAGAAGCAATTACATTAAAAAATCAGCAGCTCTTCATAATGGTGAAATCAAGGAAAAATACCATTAAATAGTAACCAAAACAATTGATTTTTTGATCATCGATGCAGTTCATTTACATGATCAAATTCTGTAAATTTCATTAAAATCGTCCAATAAATACTTTGTGTTCTGATTTTTTTGAAAGGCAGTATATATATATATATATATATATATATATATATATATATATATATATATAAATATATATATATATATATATATATATATATATATATATACAGGGTGTCCCATTAGTGCGGTCTCGGAAGATATCTCAGCTCTCGTTAAAGATAGAAAAAAAATGTTTTCACCAAATTTGCTTGATTTTAAGAGCTGCATAACCTAAAATTATTTTCAAATATACAGGGTGTCCCATTATTCCATACGTAATACCAACTTTGTTATTTTAAATGGAACACCCTATATATTATTTTTTTATTTGATCCGCCTTTAAATAACCTACACAAAGATATATCATTATCAGCACTTTAGGTAATTCGTTACTTAAAAAAAAAATATTTTTTGAAAATTTTGGCAGTTTTAGTACTTTACTTAAAAATTCACTGTGTTCGTATTTTTTTAGATACCAGTCTGAAATTTTACACACATATGCAGTAAAGAATGCTCTATCCATTGACTATAACACATTTTAATATTACTTATAAAACCTAGTAAAAAACTACCCTCGAATATTTAATATTTAATATGTACATTACTTCATTTTTTTAAATGGGACATCCTATATTTTTTTATTTTATCAAATCCGCAATAAAAAATGCTTTATTTCATGTATAACATACCCTATATCTATTTTCATTAGTTTTGGAGATATTAACATTTTTCTGTCAAATATGGGAAATTAGGTCACAATCAGCATTAAATTAGTTTTTAAAGGTTGTCTAACTTTAATGGTATTTAGATATTTCAGTTTTACTTAACTTTATTTGTTTATGACATATTATAATTACATTTATAATATCAAAGTAAACAATATAAACAAATTTTGTCATTTTTTAATATATCATGAATGCAATAAAGGAGGCCATGAAAAACAATTGATAAAGTAATCAAACGTATTTATTTGACATACAGATAAATAAAGTGCTGTTTACACTATTATTAATATTATTGAATTTTTGATAACGCAATAATGAATTTTTCAAAAGAAGAATTAATAAAAATGACATACGTTTTGGGTGCAAGTGAAGAAAATTGTTTTCTTGCAAGTCGAATATATGCACAAAAGTATCCAAATGCGGAACGGCATCCTAATGCAGCAGCGTTTGTGAGATTGAAGAACCGATTTGAAAGCACAGGAAGTATCATGTACCCTCTAAAATTAAAGAGAAAGAAAAGGACAACGAAAGAAGAGAATGAACATTTGGTAATTCAGTCCATTGTTGAGAACCCTCAAATTTCTTCCCGCCAGTTAGAAAAACAACTTGATATTCCCAAATCAACAATAAACAAAATAACAAAGAGATTCAAATTTCATCCCTATCACGTTCAGTTGGTGCAGGAATTAGGTGAGAATGATTTTTTAAAAAGATTGGATTTTTGTAATTGGGCGTTACAAAAACATCAATTCGAACCGAACTTTTTTAACAATATTTTGTTTACCGACGAAGCGATATTCCATAGAAATGGTTTCGTTAATAGACATAATTATCATTATTACGATGACCATAACCCGAACCATATTGTTTGTATAGACCATCAACATAAATGGTCTCTTAATGTTTGGGCTGGAATTATTGGGAATAGGATTATTGGTCCGTATTTCTTTAATGGAAATGTTACTGGTGATACGTTTTTAAATTTTCTTCAAAATCAGTTCGAAACCTGGTTGGATGAATTGCCGTTAAGAACGTTACAAAATGCATGGTTACAATTAGATGGCGCACCACCACTCTATAGTCGACAAGTTAAACAATATTTAGACCAAACTTTTCCTAACAAATGGATTGGAAGAGGAGGACCAATTCCATGGCCAGCGAGGTCACCCGATTTAACAAAACTGGACTTTTTTTTATGGGGTGTTGTGAAGGAAGAAGTTTATAAAATACCTGCAACAACACAAGAGGATATGAAAAATAGAATTAGTAATGTTATGCGTGCCATTACTGTAGACAACTTAGTAAGTGTCAATCAAAGCTTCATACGGAGGCTTCAAGTGTGCCAAAACCAAAATGGAGGCCATATCGAACACTTAATATAATTATCAAATTCATTATATGCTAATCTGTTAATATTAATACGGTTTACTTGTTTCCATTGTCGTTATATTGTTTACTTTGATATTATAAATGTAATTATATTATGTCATAAATAAATGATTTGAAGTAAAACTGAAATATCTAAATACCATTAAAGTTAGACGTCCATTAGAGATTAATTAAATGCTGATTGTGGCCTAATTTCCCATATATGACAGGAAAATGTTAATATCTCAAAAACTAATAAAAATAGATATAGGGTATGTTATACAAAAAATAAAGCATTTTTCATTGCGGATCTGATAAAGTAAAGAAATATAGGGTGTCCCATTTAAGAAAATGAAGTTATGTACATTTTAAATATTAAATATTAGAAGGTAGTTTTTTATTAGGTTTTATAAGTAATATTATAATGCTTTAATTCTTTACTGCATATGTGTGTAAAATTACAGACTGATATCTTAAAAAATAAGGACACAGTGAATTTTTAAGTAAAGTACTAAAACTGCCAAAATTTTCAAAAAATATTTTTTTCTGAAGTAACAAATAACCTAAAGTGCCAATAATGATACATCTTTGTATAGGTTATTTAAAGGCGGATCAAATAAAAAAATAATATATAGGGTGTTCCATTTAAAATAACAAAGTTGGTATTAAGTATGGAATAATGGGACACCCTGTATATTTGAAAATAATTTTAGGTTATGCAGCTCTTAAAATCAAGCAAATTTGGTGAAAACATTTTTTTTCTATCATTAACGAGAGCTGAGATATCTTCCGAGATCGCACTAATGGGACACCCTGTATATATATATATATATATATATATATATATATATATATATATATATATATATATATATTTGTATATATATATATTTTTTTTGAAAGGCAGTATATATATATATATATTTGTATATATATATATATATATATATATTTTTGAAAGGCAGTATATATACAGGGTGAGTCGGGAGGAGCGCACCAAACTCTAGGAGTGTATTATACACGTGAAAATAATGTAAAAAAACTGATTTGTTCTTATCCGATTTTCATTTGTTTTCAAGTTATGGCGTAATTAAAAATGTTCATCTAGCTTTCCACTTCTATCTGAATTTTAACATTATCAAAGTATGCCATGTTCGAGGCTTATAAACATTTGATAATTCTGACGTTTTGATGAACTGTCAGTGTACGGTGAACAGTAACTGAACGTTTAAGTTCGAATTAATGTGATTGTTACTGTTGCAAAATGCCACATACTTATTCAAATTTAGAATATGCAAATATGGTGTTTGTATATGGTTTCTGTAATGGAAATGCTACAGCTGCTGTTGAAGAATATCGTGAACGTTTTCCACACCAAAGACATCCTGATAAAAACATATTTATTAGAGTTTTCAACAAATTGTGCGAGACTGGTAAGCTTTCCAGTGCTAACATAACATATGAGCGCGCTGCTCGACAAGGTTTTGTAGAAGTAGAAAATATTCTGCATCTAGTAGAAGAAGATGCAACTACTAGCTCACGGAGAATTGCCACTCAATTGGCAATTCCACAAAAAAGAGTGATGAACACGCTACACGAGCAAGGCTTATATCCTTATCACGTTCAGAGAGTACAGCACCTACAACCAGGGGATTACGCTAACCGTACGGAATTTTGTCGGTGGATAAATAATAATCATCGTAATGTATCGAGTATACTCTTTACGGATGAAGCTACATTTACCCGTGATGGCATTAACAACACTCGTAACTCTCATGTATGTTCTTATGAAAATCCCCACGAAACAGTCGAAAGCAATTTTCAACATCGGTTTTCTGTAAACGTGTGGTGTGGTATGGTTGACAGTTATTTAATCGGCCCTTTCATTTTGGAGAATCGTCTCACAGGAGGCAACTACCTCAATTTTTTACAAAATGAATTACAAGGCCTGCTAGAAGATGTTCCTATAAATATTAGAATGCAGATGTACTATCAGCACGATGGAGCTCCTGCACGTGTCGCTCGTCAAGTCAAGCAACATTTGGACGAACGTTTTCCAGGGCGTTGGATTGGTCGTGGAGGTCCTATTAATTGGCCTGCAAGATCTCCAGACCTCACACTACTAGATTTTTGTTTATGGGGCTGGATGAAAAATCAAGTCTACAAAATAAAAGTGGACACACGGGAATCACTAATTAGACGAATTGAGAATACTGCAGCATATAAAAGAAGAAAGAAATGAATCAATTGGGAGAGCAACAAACGCTTTTCGTAGACGAAGCAGAAAATGTTTAGAAGTCAATGGCGGTATTTTTGAACATTTGTTGAAAGAACGCTATGATTAAGAACATTTTTTTGTATAATAACTTGTTTATTTGTTAATATGCTACGACATGAAAACAAATAAAAATCGGATAAGAACAAATGAGTTTTTTTACATTATTTTCACGTGTATAATACACTCCCAGAGTTTGGTGCGCTCCTCCCGACTCACCTTGTATATATATATATATATATATATATATACAGGGTCGCTACAAAGTATGGAAACACGGCTCTCACGTGAAAACGGCTAAAAACAGAACCACCAAAATTGGGATTTGGCGTGAAAAAATCACAAATAAGTCTCAGGATTTTCACATACGGACGCCATTTTGAATTTTTTTAAATGGAATTCGATTTTTTTTATTTTACAACTTTTATAGACCTTATAATTCCGATTACAACCATATACCTTTTTTTAAAAATACTTGTCTTTTCATCGATAAACCGGACTTTGAAAAGTATGGAAACAGCCAAACGAGTCCTTTTTCTAAATGCTGCAATACCACAAATGCATGGTCTATTTTTGATCAAAACTTAAAAAAATAATAAACAGTCAAATGAAAAAATAAAATATTAAACAATAAATGATTTTATATTTTACAATATATGTTCAAAGTGCTCTCCATTAACTTCTTGACAGTAATGAATACACTGGACAAAGTGTTGTCATGAACTAGTTAAAATATTAGGAGGAATATTTGCAATTTCGGCTCTTATGCGTTCTTCTAATTCTTGTATATTGTGTGGCCTGTTGTTATAAACTCGATTTTTCAAATGTCCCCACAGGAAAAAATCAAGTGGAGTTAAATCGGGCGACCTATCAGGCCATTCAATTGTTCCTCTCCTGCTTATCCATTTGCCGGCAAAAGTTACGTCTAAATATTCACGTACTATTAGTCCGAAATGAGCTGGTGCTCCGTCTTGCTTAAATCATATGTTTTTAGCTGGATTAGCCTGAGTTTCATAATTTGGGAATATTTGTCTAAGTCTGGGAACAACCTGTTCTTGCAAAAGCTGTAAATATGTTTCAGATGTCAAATTGCCATTAATAACAAAAGGGCCGATAATATGCTGCCCAATTATACCACACCAATTATTAATTTTTTGTGGACGCTGCGTATGAATCTGCTCCATCCAATGTGGATTTTTGTTTGACCAGTATCTACAGTTATGGCGGTTAACTTGTCCATTTAAGCAGAAAGTTGATTCATCGGAAAAGAGCACACGGTTAATAAAATTAGCGTCCTGGTTTATCCTATTCAAAATTTAATTCTGCGATCAAAGTCATCTTCATTCAATTCTTGTAGCAGCTGAATTTTGTAGGGATGATACTTTTCAATTTTCATTATTTTTTGAACTGATCTCCTGCTCATGTTGTTATTGAAAGCCAATTGCTGCACCGAAGTTTTTGGATTTTCAACTATATCTATCATAAGATTAAATGAATTTTCTTCATTTGTAACAGTTTTTGGTCGTCCAACTTTTGGACAGTTCCAGTTTTATTAAACCTATTCCATGTTTTAAATGCAACTGACCTGGACATAGGTGCTCGATCTGGATGATTTACGTTGAAAAGATTAGCAGCTTCGGCAAAGCTTCGTTTTCTATCCCCACACCCAATCATCATGAGAATCTCTATGCGATCCGTTTCACTCAAATATGGCATTTTTGCAACAACCAGTTACGTACTAATGTTTTTTACAAGTTTGACAGGCTAATGAAAACTGTTTTCAAAGGCAACTATTTTTTACTTTCCCCCGTATGTAATACAAAGGGAAAGTATTGTTTTCGTGAAAATTTTCGAATCAAAAATTTTAGCGGAAATATCCATTTTGAAGTCCCCTGAGTCGAATAAGACCATTTTTGAAAAATGTCTGTCTGTCTGTCTGTCTGTGTGTCTGTGTGCGCTGTACCGCAAAAACCGCTAAAGATATCGAGATGAAACTTGAAACTTAAGCTTTTTGTTACAATCGGAAGAACTGAAAAGCTTTTGGTGAAAATCGGAAAACCGGAAGTGGTACTTTACTCTTAGCGTTTTTCAGTTTTTTCAGATTTTTTCAATAAATGTTCAGCAAACAAAAAATTCTTTCAAATAAAAGATGTAGATAATAACAAAATGAAGATGTATTGTTCACTTACTTTTTGTCATAGCACTCTTAGTTTTTGAGATATTTCAAAAGTTGTGTGTTTTATCTAGTTATTGAGGACCACTTCGTAATATGTTATAAAAAGAAGAACGTTTTTCGGGAACTTTCAAACACAATTTTCTACAGGGTGATTCATTAGCCTCTTTACAAACTTTAAAAGGTGATTTAATACGCAATTTACGGGGGAAAGTACTATGATGGACACATCACCATTTTTTTAAGTTGAAATTGTTAATTTTTATTTTTAAGTTTCGACCAAAAATAGAATATTTACAAAACAAATGAATATGAAAAAATTAAAAACGCAAGTTAAAGGCCTTAACGTACTCTAAACCTTTGCAAAATTTCAGGACATTCCGATAAACCGTTCTCAAAATATTTCGCTGTTTCCATACTTTTCAAAGTCCGGTTTATCGATGAAAAGACAAGTATTTTTAAAAAAAGGTATATGGTTGTAATCAGAATTAAGGTCTATAAAAGTAGTAAAATAAAAAAAATCGAATTCTATTTAAAAAAATTCAAGATGGCTTTCGTATGTGAAAATTCTGAGAATCATTTTTGATTTTTTCACGCCAAATTGTTCAAGAAAATATCCCATTTAGAAATCCCAATTTTGGTGGTTCTGTTTTTAGCCGTTTTCACGTGAGAGCCGTGTTTCCATACTTTGTAGCGACCCTGTATATATATATATATATATATATATATATATATATAACAGAGACGTTCGGAGACGGATCCTAACAGGGCATTCGACCAAAAAAGGAGGCAGAAGTTGCTATTGTAATCTACTTTATTGTTTACCAAGCTTTCGGAACTGAGTTTGTCCCTTCCTCAGGGTTACACATTAACAAAACAATGAGTTTGGCTTTGATACATGATCTGACTGTATGTGTGATATTAATTGCTTACATTTGAGAATTTTGAACTAAACTGGTGTCATCGCACCGACGGTATTTACTATGCATTATTATTACAACATTTGTTTATTTGCGTGGCACGTGTGCTGAAGGCTGATGTGAGGTTATGTTGGCGTTGAAGTTGAAAAAACATATTACTGTTACACTAACACATTAAAAACACGTTACTAATTAAAACTGATTAAAAATTGAGCATTATTTGTTACACTGAGTATTGTTTAAAATTATTGAAACCGCTGCACCTTGAAGTGGTGCAGTGTTTGTGTGAAACCGAGTGCGGAAATAAACACAATGGAGGATGCCGGAGCAACAGGTCCCGCCTGTCTCCCTCTCACTCTGTCACCGAGAGAGGAAGGCACGCGAGGCTAGGGCTGGCAACTTCGTTACTTACGGGGCGCCCGAGCCGCGGGCTTTTCAAATTCGAAGAATTCGAAAAGCGCGCCGCTCGCGCTCTACCCGCCGTATTCCCTGTTAATTTGTTCATTAATAAGTACGTGACAATTACTTCGTATAGGGTACACATGACGTAGATTTAATCTGTACAATCGTGCTCGTTATCGCTTGATCGGAAAAGTTGTGAAGGAGAAAGTAAAGGGTTCGGCAATGAAACGGGAAGATATCGTAAATAATTTTATTGTGGAAAAAAGCAATTGTTTGTAATTATTAATACATTAATAGGAAATAAAAGAGTAGCCATTTGGTATACAATGTTAAAAAAAAATATTTTTTGAAAACTACATCTGCCAAATGTCCTCCATTGACACCTATGCATTCATGGAGTCGAGCCTGAAAGTTCTGCATAACTCTTCGCAGCATCTCAACAGGTATTGCTGCAATCTCGTCACGAATTCGTTGTTTGAGGTCCGGGATTGTCCTGGGTGGATCAGTTTCAAACACTTTCGTTTTCAGATAACCCCATAAAAAGAAGTCGCAGACCGTAAGGTCGGGAGACCGAGGTGGCCAAGCGATATCCCCGTTTCGAGAAACGACACGCCCTGTGAACAAAGCATTCACTGCATTCATTGAATTTTTTGCAGTGTGGCTTGTAGCACCGTCTTGTTGAAAAAGTGTGTTTAACTGGAAAGCGTTGAAGTTGAGGTGTGAGGAAGTTCTGAATCATTGCAACGTATCTCGCAGAATTAACGGTAACGGCATTTTCAGCCTCATCCTCAAAAAAATACGGACCGATGATTCCACTTGCCGACATTGCACACCATGCTGTCACTTTCTGCGAATGAAGAGGTGTTTCATGAAGCAAACGAGGGTTCTCCTCCGCCCAGTACCTGAAGTTATGTTTGTTTACAAAACCAGAGAGGTGAAAGTGTGCCGCATCACTCATCCACAAGTTGTTAATTTGGTCATCATTTTAGCAACTTAGCAAGCATAACCTCACAAAATCTGAGACGCTGTTGATAATCACCCAGGTGAAGAGATTGAACAACCTGTATTTTATACGGGTGATATCGAAGATCTTGGTGGAGTATCCTTCTCACCGATCTTTCACTTATTCGAAGGCGTTCTGGCACTACCACCTCTTTTTCTAGACGTCGATCCAGTTTGCTCGAGGTTGTTTACCCACATTTTAATCGCATGGTCTGACGGAACAGGTTGGTTACGCGGTATGTTAAAATGTCGTCTAAAATCCCGACGCGTTTGCACTAAACTCTCGCCATTTACATAATATGTCTTAATTGCGTAACCGCGATGCTCACCCGTCCAACGCTCCATTGTAGACTAAATGGCAAGTCACTTGGGTCCCGACAGGCCTGGGACTGACTTCCCTACCACTTCACCGCGCGCTGCAAGCCCCACCCCAAATCTTCCCGTTTCATTGCCGAACCCTGTATTAACGTTAACAAAAATTCAACTAAAAATATAACTAAATGAAAAATTACGAGCAGCAATCTGCTAGAGAAATCATATGCAGAATTACGCTAACCTGCCCTTCCCGGCCTCCTTCTGGCCTGTACCTGTTTCAGGAATTTTTTTAATATAAAACGTATTGACCATGTATTGTCAGAAGCAACTAGAAAAATCAGGGAGGTTTCACTGTAATGTGTGAGTGAATGTTGATGGAATCTAAACTGATAAATTTGTTTTTAACCTGAAAGGCTGAAGGATAACGGTGCCACCGGCTCGGACCGTGTCATATCTATTAGGTATGAATAGATAGTGCTGAGCCCTTCTGTGTCGGCTTTGAAATTCATTGCACCCTCACCTGCCTTCTGTATGTGAAACATCTCAAGGAACAAGCGACTTTTATGAAAAGGTGACTGATCTAATATTGCAACATTGTTGAAGTCAGGTGCGTGGCCATCCCTGTTGCAGTGTATTATTCTTGACTTTATCCATTGAGACGTTTGGCCTACATACCGAAGGGGGCACTGGGTGCACGGGACGCCGTAGCCTACATTTGACATCAGAGCCGTTGGCACCGGCTCCTTCAGCTTAGTGATAAATCTTTTAATTTGTGATAATCCATATTTTGCAAATTTTATGTTGTCATTCCTCAGGATCCGAGTTATCTGTGCTGTAATTATGCCTAGGTAGGGGAGCTTTCTGTATGTGATGGTTGTCGGGGGTGGAGGGTTGGGGTCAGGTTCTATTGTTATTGAATTTAATAGGGGTGGAGGTGTAGGGTTGGGGATACTTGGGTTTACGGTTGTAGTGGCAAATAATATTTTGTTAACTATAGGTTTTGGGTATCCATTATTGAGGGCTATTGTTTTTAATTTTTTCAAGTTTTTTTGTCGTAAAGTGGGATGTGAGATTTTAGTTATTCTATTTTTTAGTGCTCTTATAGTGTTGAGTTTCATTGTTGATAGAGCAAAAGAGTGGAAGTTAATGTGGCTTGAGACTGCAGTCAGTGCTCAAGAAGGTATTCTGCGACGTTTAGACTGTACTCAGTGCTAAAGGTTAGGCCAAGACTGTAATCAGTGCAAGATTGTAATCAGTGCAAGACTGACGTTGGTAGGTCCGGTCCCTGGTTATAAAGGATGCTTGGGCCATAAACTTGAGCGGCCGGGCGAGGGCGCATCGTCAATCGGGTGGGGTGCTGCTTGGGTTAGTACCGTGCGGGCGAGTCTTTGTGCGAGAGAGAAAGTATTCGAGAGCGTCTCTGCTGATGTCTCTGTCTACTCGACGTTACATCCTGTCCCCTTTGGTACAGCTGCGAAGAATGAGTGGCTGGATCATATCTGGCGTTTCTTTGGGCGTCCTCGTTTCCTCATGGGTCTGACTGATTCAGGAAGTGATGAATCCAATTTATCAGTCTGGTCTCCTTGATATGGCGTGAGGGTGGAGGCGTGGAATACTTCTAATGATTGATCCGGCTGATTTGGTGCGGCTACCTCGAAGCTGGTTGGGCTGATGATGTTTATGACCACGTAGGGTCCATCTCTTCTTGGTGCAAGTTTTGAGGTATACTGCTTCTGGGCATTACATAATGCGTGCGTCGCTACCCAGACTATAAGGCCCTTATTCTCTAACTTTTATCGACAATCGAACGATTCGTTATTGAACGAAAATCGGTATTTTGACGTTTCGTTACGTTTTTGCTATTCTCTAAAAAAATGACAACCGTTCATAAACGATGATGACGTTTAAACTCGATCGTTATTAAACGACATATTTATAGCGTTCGTTAAGTATCAAACTGAATGTTTTATTGTTTTGTTTAATTAATCCTGACACCAAATGGAGCAGGTAATTATTTTAATATTTGAAGAAGTAGAGAGAAGGTATGTATATATTATTTTATCTGTATATTTGTTAAGAGTTAGCGGTGTTAAATTGTTGGCCGTAAGACTATTTCTACGGCTCACTATGCGTTGGCTTGTGTTCACGCGGCCCGAAATTACAGTTAATATAATATATTTTGCTTATACTTTGCTTTAGATGGCAATTAAAAGAGAAAATGGCACTCCTTCCAATGTAATATTAATAATATTCACATTTTTAATAGGGAAGACTTTAGGAACTTGAGAAGACGAATGAGAGATAATTCAAACCCTTTCGAATTGCCTGAAAATAGTTTTCGTCAACTCTATCGGCTTCCTAGACATTTATGTTTTGAATTATTTAACGAAGTTGAAATTCATTTAAATCAAGCGAGAAGAAATACACAAATTCCAGCTGTAATAAAATTTATTACAGCAATGCACTTCTATGCTCATGGTAGTTATCAGAAAATTGTTGGAGTAGACTATCATTGTGTTTTATCTCAAGCTTCGGTTAGTCGATGTTTGTCTGAGGTTACAACCGTCATAAACGAACATTTGGTCAATAATTATATTCATTTTCCTACAACTTTAGAAAGCATTACTAGGGTAAAACAAGGCTTTTTTGAAAAGTTTCAATTTCCTGGGATAATAGGATGTATTGACTGCACTCATATTGCGATGGTCCCTCCACCATCTAATGATCCAGACAATCCAGGAAATGTTTTCATTAATAGAAAATCATATCACAGCATAAACTGCCAAATAATCTGTGATTCAGATTTGAAAATTTTGAATATAAATGCTAGATACCCTGGATCAGTACATGATGCAGCAATTTGGACGATGAGTAATATTAAAGAATTCCTTAGAAATAATCATAATGTGAACAGAACAACGTGGTTGTTGGGGGATTCTGGATATCCTCTTCAACCATTTTTGATGACGCCCATTCTGGGAGCAAATCCAAATAGACCTGAAGGGCGTTATACTGCACAACACATTCGTGTAAGAAATAGCGTAGAGCGATGTATAGGAGTTTTTAAAGCATATTTTCGGTAAGATATATTTTCATCGAGCTTTGATTTCGTTTAATTTGTTTGTGAATTACAGATGTCTATATAAACCAAATGTTGCCGCTACAATAATTTATGCCTGTGCTACAATCTACAATAAATTAAGGAATAGGAATTGGAACTTCGAGAATGCAGAAATAATAGAAGGTGTATTTTATTAATATTTCACGGCCGTTCATATTAAATTTCAGTATACTATTTTCAGAGGATAATGATGATGGTGATGATGATGATCCCAATGATGACTTATTAAATCAAGGTCGTAACACAAGAAACAATATTATCGCTCAGCATTTTGCATAATTTTATTATAATTTAATATATAGATACTACTAATATTTATAACATTAATAAGAAACAAAAAGGAAAATATGAATCTTAAATTGTTTGAAATTACCTACATTAAGTTTATATTAATATTTGGGACAGATCTACATGTGCAAATAGTAATTTAAAATAAAATACATAAGAATATACTAAATTAATCAAGTAACAATGGTTGTATCTGGATGTTTTTGTTGAAATTCAAAGATTAACATTTTTAATTTTTTATCTTCTATTTGTACAAGATTTTCTAAATTGCTGTTAATGTTTTCTAAACTTTGGTTGACTTCATTTGCTATGTTGCTCTTATTGTTTATAATATCTGAGAGCTTAGAGATAGCAGTGCCGAGAGACAATTTACTTTGATAGCTGGTATTATTTTTTTGTTTCTTTGGGTTTGGAGTCCTTGGAGGTGAATTAGAACATTTACGTTTATTGTTTCCTGCCTTCCTACCTAATTGGTTTTGTTCAATAGGTGTTATGGCAATGTAATTATGATTATCAACTTGTAATACTTCATCGCAACCTGGAAGAAATACATAAATATTATTGTTTGTCTAATGTTAATTATTGCATTATTTCAACTTGTATCATCCGATATAATAAATGTTTTGTTAAGATTCAATATTTACTCGGCTGAACAATAAGGAATAAAATAGTATAATTAAAATTTTTTTACCTTGTTCATTTTCAACATTTTTACCGTCATCTGAAGTTATAAACCCAATTTCCGGTGCTGCAAGAAAGCCATCTACTACAACTTTTCCAATTACTTGTATTAGTTTCTCTTCTAAATCACTTAAGGAGGGCCACCACCTGTACCATTTTGTGACAACTTAAGTTTCCTGGCCTTTTTTTTTACTGAACATTTCCAATCCTCAAATACCTACAATGTTATTACAATTATTTTACACAACAATTGTCCAATTTATACTTGAGTACCTACCTTTTTCCAAGCTGAAACACTTTTTTGTGGACCCCCTGAAGCATTCAATTTACTTGAAAGTTTTTCCCAAGTCAAATCCAAAACATTTGGATTTTCTGGAGATAGCTTATTGGTCCTCAAGGCCTCATTGCTTTCCATGTCTTCAATGTACAACATATATTGTTGGCTGCTGGTTTTTGTACATCTTTTTTTGTTGTCCATTTTGCTTACTAGCGTGTGGTTTTCTAGGCTAGATAATACACGTAAAACTGACGCTGTCATATTACCCGTCTTAAAAACATTCGCTCATCGTTCATTAACGAATCCATGACAATTTTTCTAACGAAGTCAGATACTGAATAACTTTTGAACGATTTTCGTTACATCTATCATTAAATCCGGTCTTAACGATTTTCGTTCATGAACGAATCGTTCATTATCGAAAAATTAGAGAATAGGGGCATAAGTCGATAACCTGGTATGGTGGGCAGGGACGGCGGTGCTGGTCAGCGTACTTCTTCCTTGTTTCGGCTGTCTCGATTAAGGTTTCCTTCACTTCTTCGAGTGTCTTCAGCAATTTCTTCGGGTAAGGAGTCATCTCGACTACAAAATTCTCGTTCTCGACAACTTGTCGTAAGTCTCGATTGGTATCATCTGGTTCACGTAGTTCTCGGCCAAAGATTAAATAAGCCGGAGAATAGCCGGTGCTAGATACTAAGGCGGTATTCATCGCAAATCGGATTGAGGGTAATTTCTCGCGCCAACTGGGATGATCGCGGCCTACCAGGATTCCTAGTTGCGTTTTGAGATCTCGATTCCTTCTCTCGACAGGGTTGGCTTCTGGGTGGTAAGCTGGAGTAAATTGATGCCGGATTCCGAAAACGAAGGTGACGTGTTGTAGTACAGCACCAACGAATTGCGGTCCATTGTCGCTCACGATCTTCTTCGGGAACCCATACCGAAGAAAGACTTCGTCGATGAGTTTTCTTGCGCAACATTCGGCTGTGGCTTTCTTGAGAGCGAAGAGCTCTATCCATTTAGATGTCAGGTCTTCAACAATCAGGATCGTCGTCTCCCCTTCTTGGGAATTCGGCAGAGGTCCAAATAAGTCAAAGGCGATGGTTTCGAATCGCTGATTTGGAGGCGTTGTCTGTAATAATCCTGCTGGTTTGCTGTTGGAGGGTTTGTAACGTTGGCATGGGATACACTTCTTGATGTGTGCAACAACATCCTTCCTCATCCCCTGCCAATAATATCGACTTTTTATCTTGTGAAGAGTCATCTCCACACCGTTGTGACCTGCTTTGGGTACGTCATGGAAGGCGTGTAATACTCGTGGAACTTCACTTTTGGGAATGACCTGCTGAGCTTCTTCAGATTCACCTTCGGGGTCGTATCAGTGGAGAACTCTCCTCTGAACATAACATATCCTTTGTTGCTCCAGTAGTGGGTGTTCTCATTTCCGTCTGGATCTTCCAGGCTCTGGATAATAGCTTGCAGATTCTCGTCTGTTTCTTGTGTCTTTCGTTCGATTTCTTCCTGAGGGCTGCTCATTTGAACGTCGACGTAAGAGATTGTCGGCTGGACCTCTTCTTCTCCAGGTCGGGATAATGCGTCAGCCATGTGATTAAATCTCCCAGGTATGTAGTCGATGGTGAGATTGTACGGCTGGAGTAGGAGTGCCCATCGTGCGAGGCGACCGGTTGGTGATTTCAGGCTCATAAGCCATTTGAGGGCTTGATGATCGGTGCTGACCGTGATTGGACATCCTTCGATATATCCTCTGAACTTTGTGATACCCCAGACAATGGCTAGGGCTTCACGTTCTGTAGTGGAATAATTTCTTTCGGACTTCGTCAGAAGTCGGCTAGCGTATTCGACAGGGTGTTCCTCCTCCTTCTCCCCCTAGACGAGAACGGCTCCTATAGCATATTCGCTAGCGTCAGTGCGTATTGTGAACGGACGTTTACTGTCAGCTGGCTGAAGGACTGGTGCTTCGCAAAGGAGCTTCTTCAATCTAGCAAAGGCATTTTCTTCTTCTTCGGTCCATTTCCATGTGGATTTTTTCTTCGTGAGATCGGTGAGAGGTCGCGCCACTGTTGCGAAGTTTGGCATGAATCGACGATACCAAGAGCATGCTTGAATGAATGAGAGAACCTCCTTCTTGTTCCGAGGGGGCTGTCTCTCTCGTAACGCTTGAGTCTTCGCCGGGTCGGTGCGGATTCCTTCTGGGGTGATAAGATGTCCCAGGTAACGAATTTCTGTGCAGCAAAATTTCGTTTTTTCCTTGTTTATTTTTAGACGATAAGCACAGAGTTTAGTCATCACTCGACGGAGATCTTCTAGGTGTTGTTCAAATGTTGAAGACAACACAATAAGGTCGTCTAGGTAGACTACTAATTGAACGCCGGGCATTTCTCGAACGAAGCGGTCCATGAGTCGTTGGAATGTGGCTGGGGCGTTTCGTAGTCCGAACGGCATTCGTTTGAAGGAAAATGATCCCATCGGTGTCACGAATCCGGTTTTCGGTTGATCATCTAGGGCAGGGGTCTCCAAACTACGGCCCGAGGGCCACATCCGGCCCGCGGAGAGCTAGCATATTTGAAAACTCCTTTTAGAGAACATATTTTTTATAGCAAATTAAATTTAGTTTACTGAAGTATTCTAATTTTATGTTGAATAATTATTAATATGACATCTACATTGATATGGTCATGGGCTAACTGCTCATAACATTATTGTAGGCTTATTGTTATTGTTTTTGTGATAAGTTGGATAAAGAAACACAGAATTGTAATAAGTAAAGAGATGTATAATATGCAGAAAATTTAACTTCAGTATATAATAACTAACAAATTATTGAAATGAATCCAACTAACATTTTATACATTTTAAATAAAAACATAACTTATAACAAGCATAATGACATATGAAATACTAATGAGATTTATGTAATTGAGATTTTCCACCGACAATAGTTTGTAGTTGTGGACTAATTTTACTTGTACCAATTATTAAAAAAGATTTAAGAGTTAATTTAGATCTGTAAACATTTTTTGTGTACTTCATTTTGGAGAAGGTCTTCTCACACAAATAAGTAGTACCAAAAACAGAAAACAGCCCACGAGCAAATTTATGCAAATTATCAAATTGTGTCAGTGGAAGACCCTTATAAAATTCCAACAAAGATGAGTTTTGATATTTGTTCTTAATTATATCACTGCACTGTAGATCAATCATTTCCATTTGAAGTTCCGGGGCTAGGGTTTCCATGTCAGTATCAAAAGGATTCTGAAAAATCTTAATTTGATTCGCAATAGCATCAAAGTCCGAGAAACGAGTATCAAAATTTTTCTTTCAAAGCACTCAAAGTTTCGATTGCAAAATCGATAGGAAACTCAGTCTCAGTGGTGTGGCTGAATATTTCACATGTTTTAAAATGTGAAAAACATTTACTTCGTAGTTGTGATTGAAACAGTATCACTTTCTTCCGGAATGATTTGATATTAGTGTATAAATCAGGAAGATGCTGGTTTTCTCCTTGCAATCTCAAATTCAGTTCGTTCACATGTTTTGGCAAATCAACATAGAATGCTAACTTCCACAGCCATGCGTTGTTTTGTAATTCGGTAAGAGGGCGATGCTTTTCATTCAAACAAATTTCGATCACTGCTCGAAGTTCAAAAAAGCGCTGAAGAACTTTCCCACAACTAAGCCAACGTACGGCAGTATGATAAGGTGAGTCATTTTCTCCAATCTCTTCAATAAATTGTCGGAATTGTCGGTGATTCAGCCCAAAAGATCTGATAAAATTAACAGTTGATATGACTGGTTGCAGAACTTCAGACATATCCAAACATTTTCCGCACAAAGACTGTTGATGAATGATACAATGTATGACTAATGGTTTTGAACCACCGTCATTTTCTACAGCCTTTGACACAAGAGCGACCACTCCTTTATCTTTCTCACTCATGTTTTTGCCTCCATCAGTTGTAATACATTTCAAGTTTTTCATCGAAGGTTCTTTTGATTAATGGCCATTTCAACTCCTTTAAAAATATCTGTACCAGTGGTTGTGCCATGAATACTATATATATCAAGAAGTTCTTCATGCACTTCATAGCTTTTATCTACTCCTCGAATATAAATCAACACCTGAGCAGTATTTGACACATCTGTTGACTCATCCAAGGCCAAAGAAAACCACTCAACATGTCCATTTGTGTCGAACAGTTGAGAGGATATATTTTTAGCGATGTTTTCTACCCTTCGAGCCACAGTGTTTGCTGACATACTGACAGTTTTTAATAAATTTACCTTTTCAGGGCACATTTCTTCGGCTACTGCAATTATGCATTCTTTGATCATTTCTCCATCGGTGAATGGTTTTCCACGTTTTGCAATTTCAAGAGTCACACGAAAGCTGGCACAAGTTGCAGCCTCTTGTTCAGTTTTGAGTTTTGTAAATGAAGATTGCTGCGATTTCAATCCGCGCTTCATAGCTTCGAATTTTTCTGTCCGCAAACTTCCTGTATATTTTGAGTAATTTTGAAAATGTTTTGTTTCATTGTGACATTTAATGTTATATTCCTTGAGAACGGTTATGCTTTCATTGCAAATCAAACATAGCGCCTTGTTACTGGACTCAATTACGAAATACTGAATGTTCCACTGATCTTTGAATTTTCTGCATTCACTATCAATTTTTTGTTTCTTTTCCATACTACTAAATCACACACAAAAGCAACAATTCAAATCAAAATACTGTTACAAAGATGTCTTAAACTTAAACACGCACAAACACGTTTTAAGGAGGTACGCACTATTTTATTTCACAACAGTGTCATAGGAACTGACTTGTGGTTGGGCCACTAGCCTTCTTATATATTCCAATTACTGCCATCTAGAAGTGAGTGGAAGACACCAGAACTTTCTCGAACCAACGAGATTATTCTGTACGTGCTATTGGCGCTATCTGTTAGCGATAGAAGGTACTACCTATTTCCGCTTGTGTCCACCAGATGTCGTGTCACGTTACTCCTCATGGCTCGTACTCTACGACTAATCTAGAAATTACAGATAATGACAGGAAAATTATTAATATGCCGTTTTGCGGACTTTAGTCCGATTTGCAGCCTTTTTTAAACGTTGCGTACTTTTTCGGACATTTTTTTTCATCAGTGGACTATTTCACTTTTTACCACCGGCAACAATGATAATATGGTTTTGGCCCTCGGAACTTACTGGAGTAATCAGTATGGCCCTAAGGCTGGAAAGTTTGGAGACCCAGGATCTAGGGCGACGGGGATTTGCCAGTTTCCACTTCTCAGATCGATGGTGGAAATCCATGACGGGATGGTGATCGCGTCAATGCGCGGCATAGGTAGGCGTCGGCGATGGTAACGGCATTGAGTTTTCTGTAGTCAATGCAAAGGCGAATACCTCCATCTTTATTCGGTACCAGGACAACGGGTGCGGCCCAGGGTGAACTGGTTTCTTGAATGATATTGCTCTCCAACAGACTGTTCAATTCGTCTCTAAGTAGTTGTTTACGAGGCTCTGTTAGACGGTACGGTGGTGATGCAATCGGGCGGCTACTTCCTGTATTTATTGCGTGTTCTGCCATTAAGGTCGCTTAGCGGACCGAACAGGTCGTTGAATTCGGTTAGCAGTGCATGAATCTCGGGCTTCTGCGGAGTGTCGATCTCTTTGGTCTTCTCATCGGAAGCGGCAAGTTGCACACTGTTGATATGACACTTGATCTTCGCTGGCGGGTATTCGAAAAGTTTTCTAGACTGCTGTCTGTAAATATCCATATCCCTGTTTACTGTATATTCAGCGAATAATTCGTCGATAAACTCAGGCGAATAGCTGGCTTCCATCGAGGATTCGAACGATTCGTGAAGTGGCGAAATCATCTGTGGCACTTCGTAGTATCCGTCGTCGATTACTTCTAATTCCATCTGAATCGGGGAAATTATCTTTGGTACTCGGAAATATTCATCTTCTTCCTGTCTTGCGGTGATGAGGGATCTGCATTCTCTCACGTTGTTGGCCGGAGGCGGGTAATCATATTGTTTTTTGGGGGTCCTCGAGAAAATACCATGTACGTTGAGGAATATTCAATATGATTCTGGCATTTTCCATGAAACCCACGCCGAGCAGTTTGTTGTTATCCTTCTCTCCGGGAAGTACAAAAAATGTCGTTTCGATCTTTTTATATTGTACTTGTACGACTGTTGTGGTTTCCAATACTGGCTCGGTGCATGTTTTCCCATCTGCGAGTGTCACTTGCAAGTTTGCTTGTCGGAACTTGTGACCTGATTCCTTTAATCTGTGGTATAATGAAGTAGATGCGATGTTAGCTTCCGCGCCGGAGTCGAGACATGCCATTCCATTCATGTCGGCTATGCGTATATTGAGCACGGGGCACTGATTTTCCGTTATCTTCACTGACCGAAATGTAGCGGTGTTGTTTGCTGCTGGCAGAGGACTGCATGTCGTGCATTTACTTCGGACAACGCCAGGTTTTCGGCATCCGTAGCACGAACATTTTGGGGTGTTTTCTCCTACTTGCTTACGCTCATTTGATTGTTTTTCAGTTTTGGACGCTTTCTCGCGTTTTCGGCAATCATTGAAGGTGTGTCCGTAATTTCTGCAGAAGGAGCATTGGGCTTTCTGAAATTTGTTTCGAATACATTTCTCGTTTCTCGCTTCGTTAAGCGCGTTTTCTACTTCTCGCATCCATCTGACAAGTTGCTTGAATTCGGTAATGCTGCTCCTCGGAATTTTATCCCTGATATCCCTGTGAATTAGGCTAAATACCATGTCGAGCTGGATTTCTTCCGGGAGTTTATGGTTACTGATCTCTGCCAATAACAGACGCTTGTTTGCCATGAAAGTATCTGAGCCTTCGGGCTTTTCTTGTTCACTTGCGAACAATTCGCGAAAAATGATGTAATTCGCTCGATGCGGCGAAAAATGCTCTCTAAGGTTCGTTAGAGCGTCTTTCCATGTGATGATGTTACTCTTCACTCCATCCCACCATATTGCGGCATCATTTTCTAGCAGTAGTGCGAGTCCTATTAATGCGTCTTCGTCTGAGATGTTCTCGATAGTTTTGTAAATCTCTATCGTGTTGATAAAGCTTTCGACCTTTGATTTTTCTCGTTCGCCGTGGTATCTCGTTGTACAATTCGCGATGTTCCCGTTTTTCTGTATTCCTGTCTGAGCTTGTTGTTGGATCAGCTGCTGGAACTGCTCTTGTATCAGAACGATTTGTTGTGCCATTGTAGCTGTAATACTCCTCATAATAATTCGGACCGAACGTTGGGCTGCCACTCTTGTAGGATTATTCGGACGGTTTGTTAAAATGTAGAGTAGATTTCAGCAACAAGTAGATATTTATTAACGGATAATATGTACAAACACTTAGAACTATTTTCACAACAGATTAACGTAAATGTTCTACGATTGGCGCGTCCGGATGGCCAGGGTATAACGCAGGCTGTCTACACTGTAGCGGGCCTTGAGACTGCAGTCAGTGCTCAAGAAGGTATTCTGCGACGTTTAGACTGTACTCAGTGCTAAAGGTTAGGCCAAGACTGTAATCAGTGCAAGACTGACGTTGGTAGGTCCGGTTCCTGATTATAAAGGATGCTTGGCCCATAAACTTGAGCGGCCGGGCGAGGGCGCATCGTCAATCGGGTGGGGTGCTGCTTGGGTTAGTACCGTGCGGGCGAGTCTCTGTGCGAGAGAGAAAGTATTCGAGAGCGTCTCTGCTGATGTCTCTGTCTACTCGACGTTACAACTTTTATTTTACTTCAGTGACTAGTTTCAATTACACGGTAATCATTCTCAAACTAAGTACTTAAAATACGAGTTACACAGGTATATATATTAAATCTAAAGCGCTTCGAAGAGAGGGGTGTACATCAGGTCAACTTGGTCGTTAAGGATGGAAATTCCGGATTAATTTTTGCTTTGTGTATTTCAACGGCTTCCAGTAAATCCATTTTCTTACCTTTTTTGGTGAGATGGATTACTGAAAGTACATCCTTGCTGAAATTGTGGTTTGTTTCTAACAAATGATTTGCAAAAGTTGAATTCTCATGTTTTAAATTATATGATCTATGATGTTCTTTTAGTCTGGTTTGAAAATTACGACCTGATTGTCCGATGTACACTCCTTTACAATCTGGACATGTTAACCTGTAAATTCCTGACTTGTACATCTTATTTATTGGGGTTTTTGCGTTGAATATTAAATTACAGAGTTTAGTATTTGATCTAAAAACAATGTCAATGTCTCGTTTTGTAATAATATTTTTAATTTTTGAGCTGAGTGTGCCAAAGAATGTTAGAATTTTGTATGAATTATTTGTGGCTGGGGTAATAGAGTATATGTAATTTTGAATTTGTTTTGATTGGAATTTATTAATTAATTTAATAAAATAAATAATATTAAATGAAAAATAATAATGTTCAAGAATTAAATCTATTAGGTCACTGAAATCTGATTTTACTACTGGGTTAACATTCTTATAATCTAAGTGTTCAATTATTAGTTGGAGGCATTCTTCGGGGGGTATTTTCCCAAACATATTCGATACGCCAAAGGATACTAACTTACAACTGTTCGGAATGGTTAGATTTTTTAGATTATTAGCTAACTCTACAGGATTTTTAATGGAATATGGATCACCAACTTCGCCGATCCATATTCCATTAAAAATCCTGCAACCATCGTATTTTGTGCAACTTGACAACTGTATATAGTTAATTTGGTATGAAATGGCATCTTTGCAATGTTGCCGCACTTGATTTAATATATTGCATTGATTCCAAATATTGTAGTACCTATGAGTGTGCCGTTTCAAGACTCATCATAGGGGAATCCCATGTAAATATTTTAATGTTAGTTTTTATTTCTATTATTGGACTTAAATTATCAGAATACATAATTTAAATCATTTTATCATTTAGCAACAACATTTTGAAAGCATTAATTACGTATTTTATTACGTTTTATTCGAATTGTAGCTTCAAAATATTTATTATTAATTAAAAAAAAGGACTTACGCCGACACAGCAAGAATACTAAGTAACTATTAGTTCTTAAATATTGTTATCACAGTGAATATATTAAAATAAAATTAATATTGACAGGGCCGTTCCTAGGGTAGTGGCCGCCCGTGTGCGAGAATAATTTTGCCCCCCCCCCCTTTAAAAGTATGATTTGGATTTAATACTAACTGGAAATAGCAAGATGCGATTACTGACTTTACGCTAGTAATAGCAAAGCTCGATATTGACTTAACACTCTTAAACTTGCTCTGTTCTTTTTTGTATCAAATGTAAGTTTTGATAGCTTATTGTTTGTTTGGGAAAAGATGTTAAAAACCTGGGGGGGAGACATGTATCTATCAATCAGCTTTACTGTATTTGATGTGGGCGTGACTGAAGGGTGGTGCCCTTCTTGTCACGTTCACATTGAGTCTGAGGTACCTGGAAGCTATACCCTTTGAATTTATAATCAAGATAAAATTCGGAAGATCTTCGCTTCGAATTAATAATTAGTTTTAATGTACAATCGGAAGATCTGTCCCTTGAATTCATAATTAGGGTTGCACGTATACTGGCGGGTGCACTGTAATAAACACATCCGTATTATATAAGGGATGTTTGAGGTTTAGAATATCTAAGGCATAGGCATCCAAACTTTTTGCTGCGAGGGCCAGTTTGGTATTCAAATTCATTAGCGGGGGCCAAGCATCGTAAATATGTGAATTAAAAAACCTTATTACAAGTAAAGCAGCATTGAATTTTATTTTTTATAGTAAATTACAGATATAACAATACTAAACAAACATGTCTAAATTATATTATTAAAAAAATATTTCATGCAATTTTTAATGGGAATTGTGGAACTGGGTTTTTTCCTGGAGAGTTTCTTCAAAGTTGGGATTTAAATCGGAAACACCAATTATTAGCAATGATTGCAAATGATCATCCGATAAATTTGCCCTATATTTAGATTTCAGATACTTCATCCTGGAAAAAGTTATTCCTATATAGGTAGTGCCATACATAGAAATAAATTTACCAGCCAATTGCTTTAAATTTGGAAACTCTTTTGCGTCCCAAAATTTGTAAAAATCGATTAAGTTTCCTTCCTTGTATTTGTTCTTGATTTGATTGCTAACTTGAAGATCAATTATTTCCATTTGAAACTTATTTGAAACGTCGCCAAAGTTGCAGTCGTAAGGATTTTGAAACAGCCGAATTTTCCTTGAATTTATGTCAAGATCAGAAAAACGCTTTTGAAATTCTAGTTTTAAATCCGCGATTACTTTTACTGCAAATATGGTGGGAAATCTTTCGTCAGTTTCTGTACTAAATTTTTCGCAGCACGTGAAATGGGAGAAATTACATTCATTCAAATGACTTTCGAGCAATATCAGCTTGGCTCTGAATGCTTTGATTTGCTCGAATAAATCACAAATTAAGTTGTTTTTACCTTGGAGCTTTAAATTCAAGTTATTTACGTGTGTCACGACATCTGCAAAAATTGCCAACTTCCAGAGCCACTCTGCATCCGATAAAAGGGGTTCAGGGTGATTCTTTTCCGCAAGAAAAATTTTAATTTCCTTTCTGAGCTTGAAGAACTGCAATAACACTTTTCCACAGCTAAGCCATCAACTGCTGTATAACACGACAAGTCAACAGACTCAGATTCAATTTCTTCGAGGAAAGATCGAAATTGGCGATGATTGAGTGCACGTGATCGAATAAAGTTTACGACAGAAACAACTGGTTTCAAAACGCAGCTCATGTCGACATGTTTTACACATAGGACTTGTTGGCGGATTATACAGTGCAGAAAAATTGGTACTGTTGCTCCTGCGCTTTCACAAGCTTTTCTTATTACCCCAACCACCACAATATTTGCACCAGACATGTTTCTTCCTCCGTCAATTGTCACACCTTGGAATCGATTCCAGTCCAAGTTATATTTGGTCAACGTCTGTTGTAGTTCCTTAAAAATATCTGCTCCAGTTGTAGTGCCATGCATGCTGTTAACCGATGCTAATTCTTGGGTGACATTAAGATCGTCGTCAACTCTACGAACAAATACTAAGAGTTGTGAGGTGTCACTAACGTCGATCGATTCATCCATCGCGATAGAATAGTGATTGAAACGCTGTGCTCTCCCAGAAATCTGGTGGAGTATATTATTGCCAATATCGTCAATTCGACGAGCAACAGTATTGCGGGAAAGACTTATCGTTTTGAAAAGTTTCACCTTTTCCGGACATAATACCCCAACAGCTTCCATCATACACTCTTTAACGATGTTTCCATCCATAAAGGGTTGCCCTTTTTTCGCCAACAAATAAGCAACTTTCATGCTAACTAAAGTCAATGATTCATTTTCCGAGTTTGCCTTCCTAAATAAATTTTGCTGAGAAGACAAACTACGACTCATTTTTTCAAATTTTTCAGTACGCTGCTTGTCCTTAAATTGTGAGTAAGCTGAAGCATGTTTTGTTTCATAATGTCGACGTAAATTGTATTCCTTCATTACAGCAACAGTGTCATTGCAAATTACACATATAGCTTTGCCGTTTTTTGACTGCGATTGCACAAAGAAATATTTGAATCCCCATTCTTCTTTAAAAACGCGGCACTCGTCATCTACTTTTCTTCTTTTTGTTTCAACTTTAAAAAATAATATTAACATAATAATTAAGTTATAATATACTAAATATAAATCTAAACATACTAATTTACAATATATCAACTGTAAAGAATGTAAATAAGCTCCGCGGCCGACGAATTTTTGGTTTGTCGTGGACAATCTCGTAGCTTTGCAGGCACTGCAGTTGAGTGCAGTCTGCCGCTCCGCGCCGCCTACGTACAGTCAGAGTACAAAATCATTCATGTAGTCGAGCGGCCGAGTCGTGCTCATTCTAACCGAATGCGCTCTTCATCTACGCGAGATCTAATACCGACGCGCCACGCTACATTTATATTTTACGAAATTTTTCAAAATCCTTGGCGGGCCGGATAAAATTGCCTGCCGGGCCGGGTTTGGCCCGCGGGCCGTAATTTGGACACCTCTGATCTAATGCACTCACGCAAATCTCCAAAAATAAAAATAGTACGTGATCAAGGTGTTATTAATAACGAGGTGATTAAATAGGTACGTGATGTCTCCTAGTAATGAAGTGGTCGGAATCTAACACCTCCCCCATAAAATTAATTTATAAGGGTCAAATGGCCTTATGAACTTGCATAATGTTACAAAATAGATACACATTTTAAATTGAACATAAAGTTATAAAAGTATATATACACAGATTTGATTTACTAGTAAAGGTAATAAAAATACAAAAAATGTTTAAATTACTTAAAGTTAAGTGTTAATAAAAGATTATAAAAATACGAAAAATGTTAAAAATTACTTGAAGTTAAATGTTAATTAAAAGATTTTAAAAATACAAAAATACGAAAAATATTGAAAATACTAGAAATAATGATAAACATTTTAATTAGTATAATCGGCAATGATAGAGTCTGGGGATTCGAAATCACAATTCACACGACTGGTCTTTGTTTTTTTTTTCCACTCACTACACATTTCATTCCATGTCGATACCTGCTGATCGCGAGAAGGATCGGGTCCTGTATGGGGTATCTCTATTAGATCTGGAATTGGAGATCGGTTGGAGTTGAATTGTTGGACTAATGTTGATTTGTTGCTGGTCCTCATCTTCCATCATTCTGGCTAGCTGCTCTCGGGTCACTGGAGCCGTAATGTTAGTGTTGAAGATTTTTAAACACCTTGAGTCTGGAGTACTGCAGCATATTCTTTTAAATAATCTTGGGACTCCTCAGCAACGAAGAACGCAGTATAGCAGAAGAAGTGCGAGTATACTGAAGACTGCAGATGAGATTGTCGAAAACAATCCTGATGCGGAACTGAAGTTGTTGTTTTGAAAGTTCTTCTCAAGAATTTGCTCCATTTGGTGTAGTTTTTTTTTCATCTAGCCCAGTGTTGATGATTTTTATTGGTGCTAACTTTATTTGAAGATAACCCTCGACGTGTGAATGATTATTACAACAATCATCGCTAAGGATGTTGAAATTTGGAGCCATGTGATGTACTTCATGAAACGTGTTTGATGTTGGTTCAAGAACCATAGTTGGAGTGTATGTTTTGCATAGTGAATTGAGTTGGATAAGTCCTGTCGACATTATTTCTTTGTTGATGGCGTTTTTCGATGGACAGCTGATTGTGATTTCGTTTGGAATAGTGACTGCGAATAACCACTCGTTGTTGCCCAGAGGATGCCATATCTCTAGCTCGAACTGGCTGGTGCGCACGTCACAGGAACTCGGTATTTTGCGAAGTTGGGAATTTAGAAGCATTGTTTCGCAAATTGGTTTCTTCGATGTCCTCGTGGTTTGTAGTTGGGTGCAGATATATTCATTTTTCGATGTCTCGCTGCATTTTCCCAAGTTTCTCAGCGGAACGTAATAGACACAAGTGACACTCAGAAGGATGTAGGAAAATGTGGGGTTTATGAACGAATAGGTTTGAGTCATATTATGTCGAATTGGCAAAGGTAAAGTATTATATAAATTATATTCTAGATCATCGACCAAAGGTATTTTAATTGCGAAAATTATTTGTATGTTTATGTATATAACATCAAGTTTACATATTTCGAAATATTGATGTATTTCTGGAAATGTAAGTGCAAAGGGCAATGCTTTTCCATTTGGAATCACTATTTGTGATAATTCATTTACGAGATCTCCTGGCGAAAGTACATAAGGGTGGAAAATATTCTTCTTTGCTAATGTGATTGAAGATATTAATTGATCGCAATAATGTTCTATTTCTGAAATTAATTGTGTCAAAATAGTTACGTGTGCTGTAATTACTTGTTGTATTTTTACTTCTTTAAGGATATCTGACATTTCCTTTGAAAAGTTATTAAATAGGTTAATATTATCGTTTAATTTTTCTTCATTAATTCTCAGGTTTTGAATGGATTCATTAAAATTAGTTATTGCCCCTGAAACTACTTTAATTTGTTGAGACATTAATTTTTGAATATTTTTGTTATTATCAAAAAGTGATTTAATTGATTGGTCATAAAATCTAGCATTTTCTGCATCTGGAATGCCAAAGAGCCAATTGACAGCATACGAAACACGGTTAAACAAACCTCGTTTTGCTCGTTCCATTTTGAATGTGTGTCAATTGATTGACGGATTGGATTTTGGCCTGTAATCTCCTCATTTCAATTTCTACTAAATCTAGTGAGTTTTTTCTATAGAAGAGTGAGTGCTCATTGAAATGGTTTGTATTAACGCAACATTTCGACAAGGTAATATCATAAAATTTTTGAATTTGGGTAAATTGTTCATCGATTATTTTTAAATTAAAATAGGACAATAGTGTAAAACGAGAATTACTCAATTTCGCTTCTCCCAGGTGATGGTAAAATAAGCCCGAACTATTATTTAGGTATGTTATTTCATAATCATTATCCAGTATTGAATGGATAAAAGGAATTGAAAGTAGGATGAAAATGAATTTCATCGTGTAGTCAAATATCACCTGTAATGAAAGGTTTAATTTCGTTAATATGGTAAGTGATATGTTTGTTTTTCTTTAATATTACAACTGATTTATTTTTATTAATTTTAATTATCCTAAAAGGTCCGGTGAAATTAGACTGAAGTTTTTTATTGAGTCCGGATTTAATTTTATGATTTTTTAGTAATTTTAAGTCATTAACTTTAAAATTGTGAATTTGTATTTTATTATCATAATATTCTTTCGATTTAGATTTAGAATTGACAATATTATTTTTAGCTATTTGATGGCTTATATTTAATTTTTGTTTTAAACATTTTACGTAATCATCATAGGTATACAAAATCTGAGGTTCTTGAATTATTGACGAGGGAAGGAATGGTTTGTTACCGAAAAGGAGTTCGTATGGACTAAAATGTGTGGATTTATGCACATGCGTGTTATAAGAAAACATCGCAAATGGTATAAATTCATCCGAATTAGATTGTTGTTCATTAATGTAATGTTTTAGGTAATCCTTTAAAGTAAGGTGAGACCTTTCTAGTGCGCCATTCGTTTGAGGATGATACGGAGAGGATAGAATATGTTTAGTATGAAATAATTTTGTTAACTCTTTCATTAGGTTAGAATTAAAATCCGTGCCTTGGTCGCTTAATATTGTTTTAGGGATACCAAACATTGTTATGAATTTAGCAAGTTCTTCAGCTATTGTTTTAGATTCATGATTTGGAATAGGTATTGCATATGAATATTTTGTCAAATCATCTTGCATCGTAAGTATGAAACGATTGTTGTTTTCGGTTTGAGGAAGTGGTCCAACAATATCTATTGCAAGCCTATCGAAAGGTTTGTCTGAAGTGGACGTTATTTCCATAGGTGCTTTAGTTGGCTTAAAATTGGTTTTATTTATTTGACATGATTGGCAATTTTTTATGTATTTCTTTATATCGTTCTTCATATTCGGCCAATAATAATTTTGCTTGACTCTATTATATGTTCTAGAAAATCCTAAATGTCCTGCTAATTTTGAATCGTGATTATCTGCTAAAATATTCTTAATTTCTTCATCTGAATTAACTTGTTGTCTATTATTTTCTACGATTATCGGTGTTATTTTAGTGCCTTTGGATAAGAAGTAAAGCATTTCAGCAAACATCTTTGGTTTTATATTTTTATTATTTTTAGTGGGACTATAAATATAAACTTTAAGGTCATAATTTGAATGTTCACCAAGTAATTCTTTTATAGTAGTTTTAAGACTATAAAGAAGATCTTTGTACGTTATCTTATCAAAGTGAAAGTTCTTGGCAATAGATAAGAAACTCGTTTTATTATTGTTGGTCAGTTTTATGAACGAATGTAGTGAGTTTGGTTCAGAGAGATTTAGTGTATCAAAGGATTGTTTAAGTTCTTCACTGAATATGTTATGTTCGTCTAGATCCTTTGAATATATCAATATATTAGGAAAATGATTTAATTTATTTGAATGTATGGTTTCTACTGAAGGTATGTCAATAGTTTTATAATGGAATTAAATAAATTCTTCGAATGTTTGATCGTCTTTTAATAAATAAACTCTTTATTGAAGTCAGGGTATTGTAAAAGAGGTTGTGTAGTTAATATCTTCTTAAATTGTTTAAGTGCATTTTCTTGAATTTCCGTCCAATTGAAAGGAGTGTCTCTCTTTAATAATAGAGTTAGAGGTTTTGCAATGTTCGCAAAATTCTGAATAAATTTGCGGTAATAACCGACTAATCCTAAAAATGATTTAATCGAAGTTATGTTTTTTGGAGTGGGGAAATTATTTATAGCGTTTACTTTATCTGGATTAGGTCGTACACCTTCGTCAGAAATGATATGACCTAGATATGCGACTTGTCGTTTTAAAAATTCACATTTATCGGGTTGAAGTTTTAGATTATTTTGCCTTAGTTTAAGGAAAACCTTTTCTAATTTGTCTTCGTGTTGTTGGAGTGAAGAAGCATAGATGACAATATCGTCTAAATAAACAAAGCATTGAATTCCTTGAAGACCAGCTAAGATATTATTCATCAGTCTTTTAAATTCGTAATGACCTAGTGGAGTGGTAAATGCAGTTTTTTCTTGGTCGGATTTATTCATTGGGATTTGATGGAAACCAGAAGCTAAATCCAATGTAGTGAAGTATTTTGAGTGACCTAATTGATCAAGAATGTCTTCGATGTTAGGAAGAGGATACTTGTCACCTACTGTGATATCATTAAATTTCCTATAATCAATGACAATTCTCCATTTATGTTCACCGGATGCATCCAACTTCTTTAGGACAACCCAGAGGGGTGAAGACCAAGGGGAATTTGATGGTTGAATTATTTTATCCTCTAGCATTTTATGTACTTGTTTATTAACTTAATTTTTGTGAATTTCAGGATAGCGATAGGTTTTTGTATAAATAGGATTCGGATTTGTTACCTTAATTTGATGATTAATTGTATCAGTTTGAGTTAGTTTATCACCAGGCAATTGAAATATATCAACGAATTTGTTACAGATTTTAGTAATAGAATTCTTCTCTTCGGGATTTAGGTGATTTAATCTTAAGTTATCGTGTAAGAGAATTAATTTGTTCGAATTATTTTTTGCAAGATTTGTATTAAAATTAAGTATTTTATTCTTCTCTTCTGGATTTAGGTGATTTAATCTTAAGTTATCGTGTAAGAGAATTAATTTGTTCGAATTATTTTTTGCAAGATTTGTATTAAAAGTAAGTATTTTACAATTTGCAATAAATTGCCCTAATTCTTAGCAATTTCCAGTGAAAGATAGTGGAATTAATGAACACAAGAATGTGATCGGGAATTTGTCAGAGGTGGATACTGTGGGTTCGGTCATTTTGCGTCAAGTACGTTCACCAAGAAAACAATAAGAAAACACTTACCGGATTGTTAATCAGGTGTATGTTTTTTGATGTTTTCGTTGCGAAGGAATGGATTCCACCAAGATGACGATGCTCCTTGAAGAAGGTTTCAGCATGATATTCTTGTCAAAGAGATCCTACCGACTGCGCCAATTTTATGTTGTGTTCCTGGGAGGTTGGTTGACACGTCGAAATTAAACACAGTGGTTCACTTAATTAACAACTATATTCACTTTTCACAACTAATTGTTTACAACGAGTTCTATAACTAATACTTCGTATTGAGAGTAAAATAGATCGGAGCACGTTGAAGTCACTATGTTTGGATTTAATACTAACTGGAAATAGCAAGACGCGATTACTGACTTTACGCTAGTAATAGCAAAGCTCGATATTGACCTAACACTCTTAAACTTGCTCTGTTCTTTTGTTTTGTATCAAAAGTCAGTTTTGATAGCTTATTGTTTGTTTGGGAAGAGATGTTAGAAACCTGGGGGAGATACATGTATTTATCAATCAGCTTTACTGTATTTGATGTGGGCGTGACTGAAGGGTGGTGCCCTTCTTCTCACGTTCACATTGAGTCTGAGGTACCTGGAAGCTATACCCTTTGAATTTATAATCAAGATAAAATTCGGAAGATCTTCCCTTCGAATTAATAATTAGTTTTGAAGTACAATCGGAAGATCTGTCTCTTGAATTCATAATTAGGGTTGCACGTGTACTGCTGGGTGCACTGTAATAAACACATCCGTATTACATAAGGGATGTTTGAGGTTTAGAATATCTAAAGCACTTACCCAAATCTCCAAAAATAAAAATAGTACGTGATCAAGATGTTATTAATAACCAGGTGATGTCTCCTAGTAATGAAGTGGTCGGAATCTAACAACATATGATATCATAAATACATATAATTAATAAAGCATATTAATAACAAAAAGCTTAATTAAACTTTGCTTTCCTTGTTTTCTTTAATGCAAATTTTGATATTATGTCTGATACATCTATATCTTCCGAAATGTCCTTTTCGAGTAATTTTTTATTATTTTAAGTTTTGAAAAGCTTTTTTCTCCACTAGCCACAGTCACAGGTAATGTCAAAAAAATTCGTATCGCAATCATTAAATTTGGAAACAGATAGATGAGGTTATTTGTAAATAGATATTGAATTACCATTAACGCGTTCATTTCAGGGGAAATATAGGGTGCAACGTTGTCAATCTTATCGCATAAATCTTCAGCTACAATGTCTTTATCATTTTTAACTGGATCAAGTAACATACTTTCCAAACATTTACATTTTGAAGACCTATTTGATTTATCTGTTTTAAGGAAATTATTTAGGTCGTTGAGAAAATTGAAAACTGTGTTATGGAGTTTTATTTGTTCAAACCTTTCTTCAATTTTTGCTACAGTGTCCATTATTGCAAAATAGAAATTAATTTTGAATTGCTGTTCTGGATCTTTTGGAGCCTCATCTTTACATTCATAGTCAAATAAACGTTTTTTTGTTCGGGGTCTAACAACATCAACCAGAGGAAAAGAAGGATCGCAATCGATATCTTGAGCAACATTTTTTGCCTCGTCTAACATATCACTAAAACCTTTGTCTGACCTAATGTTATATAAATATGTTTTGGTTTGCTCTAACATCAATATAACATTTGGCATTACAGCATCCGATTCCTGCATAGCTTTACTTACAATGTTAATTTTTGTTAACACATTATATCATGTAATAAGGAACAGATAAATTTAAACGATCTAATTTTTACAAGTAATGATTTTGCCATGTTTCTAGTTTCAGAGTCTCTAGTGTTATCAGAATAGATGGTATATAAAGCATCATATATGTTTGTTAGATTGTATCTAAGAACTTTTAGCGCATCTATTCTGCTTTCCCATCTAGTATCTGAAAAAGGTTTAAGTGTTAACGTTGGGATTTCATTTTTTAAGACGTTCCAGCGTTTGGTCGATGCTGAAAAGAAAACATATAGCTCCTGTACAATTGCAAACAAACTTGTAATTTCCAAAGATGCTTTTGCAGCGTCATTAACAACTAAATTTAAACTATGGGCCGCACAAGGCACATAAAAAGCTCTAGGGTTTAGGTCAAGAACTTTTTTTTGTAAACCATTATTGCGACCCTTCATATTCGCACCATTATCATAACCCTGTCCCCTTAAATCCTCCAAACAAATGCTGTGAGTTTTTAAAAAATCTAATAAAATATTAGTTAAACCTTGTCCTGTCGAATCTGTTATTGAAATAAATTCTAAAAAGTGCTCTCTAATTTCTATTTGCTTTGATTTATTATTTAATAGAACAAATCTTACTACAACAGTAAGTTGGTCTTGGTGACTTGAATCTGGAGTGGAATCCAAAATAATAGAATAATATTTACTCATTTTTAATAGCGACAGTATTTCATTTCTTATTTTTTGTCCCAAAAGGGATATAAGTTCATTTTGAATATGAACACCTAAATAATGAGGCATATTTGATAGGTTTCTACTAATTCTAGTGAGGTGGTCTGATATGCTATCGTTAAACTTTGCAATTGTTTCAATTAACTTTGAAAAATTTCCATTTTGTTGCCCGTATAACTTATTATGTTTTTCTCTAAAACTCAAATTTTGACCAGCTAAGAATTTAACGGTATAAATTATAATTTTTAATACAGAAACCCATCTATCTTTTTCCATATTTATTAATTTCTCATTTAAAGAATCAGTAGATGTATTAGATAACATTGATTTATTCAAATCTATCCAAGATTTTGTATTACAAACATGACCTTTGGATTTTTCATGACGTTCTAAATTCTGTGTTAAATGTCGCCAATCATTATATCCCTCAACAAAGGAACTAGAAAAACCTTTTTTTTAAAACTTTTTTTAATTTGCATGGAAAAAAAAAATACACAATTTTTAATTTAGAATACACTAGCCAAACTCTTGGAAGTATTTCCCCGTTACTTAATGTTTTTTTATAATAAATGGATGAGAAACTTCTGTTGTCTTTATTTAAAGGGAACTTTACATCCGCTTCTGTATGTTGGATAGGGCCTAACTCTATTAAAGTTAATTTAATTTTGTCCGATAGTACGGAAGGCCAACAGCTAGGATCCTTATAATCATCACCGTTATGAAAAATATCTTCACGGTCTTTGATCACGGTTTCACTTATTTCAGGACTTGGGTCTTGAATTAAAACATCTTCCTTGTTTGTAATTTCGGTTTCCATCTCATTTGTAGCTCTGGAACTTGATGGCGCCTCTAGCGATCTTGCTGGGATTAGAAATGTTTTTAAAGAACTACAAGCCTTCTTTACTAGTTCTTCTTTTTCAAGTTTTCTTTTTCTGTATTGTGCCCCAGAATATCTAATGTTACATTGTTGTTCAATTTCCTTCATAGTTTTTAAGCGATAATTCGATTAGAATATGATGCGTCTTGAAATGGGCGGTATATGCGGAAAGCAACTAGGAAAAAAATATAATTTATATTTCATTGCCAATAAACATAAACATGAAAAATCTATAAAAGTACAAAATTACTTGTTTTGAATGTAATAAGAAATATACTTTAACACATCGTTCGAGCAATAAATAAGGGATTTGTTTAATTAAACTAATAAATTCGATGCTGAAGGACTTCACGGTCGATGGCCTGTTAGGCTTAGCCTAATTAATACAATCACTACTCGATTCAACATTTTTATTAGTAAATAAGTAAACATGAGTAAGAAATGTAATTAGTACAAACAAAGTAACATAAAATATATACAAGGTGTTTCAGCAAGAATGTTTTAAATACTAGGTGCAAGGAATCATTTGTTTCATAATATAAAATTATTTTCGAATATACACATGGGTATGCCATATTTACTGGATGCCATACAACTTTGTTATTTTCATAGGTGGGCACCATTAATCAAATAGTTAACTTCGTTAATCGTTAATCCGCTACAAAAAAAATTAGCTTCGTTAAACGTTAAAGCGTTACATTTCAGAAGAATTAACGCAAGATAACTTTAATCGTTAATTCGTTAATATATGTAAAATTGCATTTTTATATCGTTGCGTTAGTGAACTTATAAAATCTGTTGAATTAGGTTCTGGAAGTTAACAGGTTAGGAACAAAACAAAATACTTATATAATTCAAATGTGTAATTTAATCGTCGGGCATAAGGTGCATATCGTCGCTGTTACTTCAATAGGTCGTATGTCAAAAAAATGGATTTTGAGTTACGACGGCCAAAGAGAAATAGAATAGAAAATAAAATGCGTACTTGCAATATTTATTTATATTTATTTATTTTCTGATGAGTGGAAAGACCTGCCACATCGTCAAAAGCGGATGGTAACTGATCAATTTAGGCCTCCTTTATATAACGGGCCTCTGCCCATTGAGGGGTCAAAATATAACCATCTACAGGAATTAAAGGAACTAATTCCACGTGACTGCCGATTGTTCTATGAAAACTTAATTCACAACTAGTCTAGTTGTGAATTAACTTTTCATAGAAGAAAAACTTTTTTTTTGTAAATATATGTTCTAAATGTTCTAAATCTATGTTCTAAGTAGGTATTTAATAAAGAAAAATTAATGTACTATCTTATCTTGGTTCTTTTTCCTACTCCTGTAGTTTTAGTATTATTGACAATAAGTCGTATGTCAATAATTACAACCAAATGATAGTATTAATATGTCGTATGTGAAAGTATCTCTGCCAGCTTATTGATATTAAATTTTTATAATAGTGTGCTCCAAAACGTGTTTAAAGTTTTATTTTTTGCCGATTTTAGTATATTAAAAGAAGTTACGGCATAAAAGTTAAACAGTTTTTTTTTACTTTCTGAAAAACAAGTTTTTTTGACATACGACCTATTGAAGTATCAGCGACGATATTCCCCTTTATAAACATTAACATGTTGAAGTTCTCGTCTGAAAGCGAGGCTCGTTTTGGTGTTAAAATGTCTTTACCCGTGGAAAACAAACGTTCAACTGCAGCGCTTGGGGGTATAGCAGTATTGTATTTAATGAATAGATTTATGAATATCTGTTCCCCGAGGAATGCAGCATCGTTGAACGAGTCTTTTGATTTCATGTCCAGCCACATTTTAACGAGACTTTGCGCTTTACTCTTTAAAGAGTTGGAGCTCTTTGGTTTTTCTATAGACTGGGTGACAGAATTGAAAAAGTCTTCCTCGTCATCATCGTTGTTACTCGTATTGCTTCCTCCGCCAATTAAACTATCTCTGTCCTTCGAATTTTCCGCTGCTTCTTGTCGTAAGGCATCTTCTATCTTTTTTTCCATGCACTTTTTTACTGCATCCACTCTACTGCTGTCATACGTTTCCAGCCATATCAACCGGAACTTTGGGTGAAATGCTGCGGCAAGTTGGCACTGTTCATCATTCAGGAGTGGTCCAAACCTTTTCTCTATGCCATTTAATAAGGCATTGGCTAAAGCTCTGCAATTTACTAGGCCCTTAGATTTAATATTTTTTAATTTATAGACAGTTGCTGCAATCGTCGGTAGTAGTGATCCGAGATATGCTTGAGCTTCTCCTTGGATACGATCGAGGGCATTCGCGACAGGTGCCATAACCTGTAAATAAGTATTTAATATAAGTATTGATATGATGTGAAAAGAAAATAACTTTACTAAAACGTTAATTTAAACTATATACATATATAAATTTACCTTTGCGTACTCCTTCATTACGGTCACATCTTGGTCATTGAAAGTTGGAATTTTTTGTTGAGTCATAATTCTGTGAAGAGAAGGTCTTTTTGTTTCCAATATACTGTTGAGAACGACAATAGCATCATACAGAGAGTTCCACCTCGTCGTATTTGTAAGGACAAGTCGTCTGCCTAATTCAGCGTGAATGCTATCTGCTGCTACCGTACTACGTGATTGCTGATTCCACAAAGTATGTGCCTTGGCTAAGGCATTTCTGTAGAGAGTCTTGAAAACAGTTATTTGTAGAGCAGCATCTGCATCTTTGCTAGCGACAAAATTGAACGTATGTGCAGCACATCTCATGTGAACTGGCAAAGTATTAAAGTTTTCTAATATCTGTTCATTGATTTCATTGCACTGGAGACGATCAAGAGCTTTCAGTATGTTTTCTACTGAAATAAATTCTAAGTCATCATCATCTTCTTCTGAGTTTGGATTTAAAAGGTTGGCAATATCAGGATCAGACTCAGACTCTAAATCACATGATGGCAACTTTGAAAGTATGCGATCCCCGAGCCGAATTGCACAAATGCCTTTACAAAGTTACTGCCATTATCCGTAGTAGTCCTAAAATAAAATTAAGCTAGTAATATTAAAAAAAGTTTATGACGAAAAAATGTTGATAGTTCAAGTCTCGTCGAGATAAAAACATGCTTTAGACTACTTTGTTGACCATTTTTATAAAATATTTCACCAGCTCTTTAAGCTAGCCTATGGCTGATTCATCATAAAGATCATTACATTCCGATAAAAAATAATGAATAATAATTAATAATAATAACTAAAATACTTCGCAATACATTTGAGAATATGTGCACAAAATTTCATGTTGATCGGCTAAGTAGTTTCTACGTGAATGCGTAACAAACGAACAAACTCCCATTTATATTTATAATGTTAAGTAAGGATTATGTAACCAATCTACATCACCGTAGGTACATGGTTTTACTTGTTTGTGTACGAAAATAAAAAAAAAACGAATAATAGACTTAACTGACCCTGTGATTTTTTTATCTATGTGAAATTCATAGTGAATATCTATCATTGTTTGTGCCAGGATATCGTATGTATGATGACCTTTTAGGCGTATGCACGTTAATATTGCATGCATTCTGGCTCTTGTGATAGGATCTAACCAGTGAACTGTCATGCCCAAATAACTTTTGTTGTGAGCTGACCAACAGTCAGCCGTCGTTGCCACCCAATCAATGTTTCCAAGTAAACTGAAATTAAAATTATAAACACATCACGTTTAAAAAAAAAAATGCTATAATAATAAATGAAAATTATATACATACACTGATCTGCATAAGTTTAGACTCACTTAGAAAAATCGTTTATTTTTGTATTTATCGCTTAAATTATCGTTCTCAGACCGTTTTATACAACGTATTTGTTTAGAATAACATTTTAATAATAAGAAATAAACATTTACTTGTGATATTCTTGAGTTTTTTTTTTCTGGAAAAAATTGAGAAAATCAATCGAGCCGTTTTTCATCAATATGTTGGCCTTTCGATTTGATGATTGCCCTACAAATTCTGGGCATTCTTTCCACCAATTGCTGAGGTCTTTCTGGTCGTAGTCGTTGCCAAGCCTGCTAAAGACATTACCACAAGTGAGATTCGCTGGTTGGATGAAGTTTTCGCACTTCTCTGTCCAGCTCATCCTACAACAGTTCGATGGGATTTGTATACGGCGATTGTGGTGGCCATTCCATGAATTTAAGAGTGCATGTAGCTTCTTTCGATCTTAAATAGTTCGTACAAAGTTTTGAAGTATGTTTAAGGTCGTTATCTTGCTGAAATACAAACCCCTCCCCTATCAAATCGATGCCAGATGGAATAGCGCTTCGCTGAAGTATCCGGTGATAGTCTTCTTTCCGCATGTTTCCGTCGATTTTTACCAAGTTGCCGACACCAGCGTAGCAGAAATAACCCCATACCATCACACTACCACCGCCAAACTTAACTGTTGGCGTTACACATTGAGGTGTGTGCCGTTCATCAGATTTTCTGTGGCAGTACATTCGCCGTTTGCTACCGAAAATTTCAAATTTGGACTCATCGGTCCATAACACCTGTTTCCATTGTTCGATAGACCAATTTTTGTGTTCTTTTGCCCATTTGAGTCGTTTACGGACGTTTACCGATCGCAACAATGTTTTTTTGGCAGCGACTCGTCCATACAAACCGACATCATGCAACCGACGTGTGACCGTTGTATCGGAGATCAGCTTTGGTTTCAGCAAATTTCTCCAATGTTGTACGGACTCCTTTCTGTGAAACTCCCAATTTTTGTGCAATTTTTCGCTACAAATGGCCAGTTTCACTTAAAATTACTATCTGAGCACGTTTTTCTTTCGGTATTCGCTTTGCTCTTGCCATTTTGAAGACTATAGACACAAATTTGAAGGAGCAATATTGATGAAAATATTGTGCAATGAGCAACTGTCTTTCAAGTGTCAAAGTGACGAAATTTGAGGTTATTGTACAGACAATCGACGGCAGATGGGGTTCGAAGTCATTGGTGCGCATTTTGAAGTATCAATGCATTGAGCAAAAATTGATTCGAGGTAAAAAAAAATGTTGAAGTAATTAAAAATGATATATTTTAATATTGTCGATTTTTCAATATTTTAAAATAAACATACTTTGTTACAATAAATAAATGATAATTTAAAGAAAACGCTCAAAAGTTATCAATACAATATTGTTCTGAACAAATACGTTGTGTTCGGTACAAACAAGCGGTTTTTCAATCGGTTGGCAACATATTCTCCTTTCCATATTTTTCACCCTTTTTTGCCGAGCACAACTCCCCACCCCATCCTTGTTCGATCCGCTGATCGAGTGAGGGACTCGTAAGAACACAGTCACACGCGACGGTCGATCTCGCGCCACCCTGGCGATTCTGTGAAGTAGTGCCGATCGTGCCAATCACCCCGAACCGGAAGCTGTAAGGACTCGGAGCTTGACACCCAAAAGGTCAGATCCCTTTTCTATTCCCTTACAGGTTCTCCGACTTTGTTGTCGGCCGCCGCAAAAAAACCGCTACGCGTTTCACGGCAGCTCACGCTGCGAGTTACCAGACTCCGTAGGGCACAAACACCCCCCTTCAAACATTGGTCCTTCGAACCGGATCCGGAGAATCACCCGGATATCCCAGTAATCATTCATTTTTCCTCAAATTGATTTTGCATATTTTTTTTGTGTTAGCCATTTTTAAAACATCTCATTTTTCTTTCACCGTTGGTTGTTCTAATACGAAGCTGCGCGAATCGCTGGACTCGGCGCCTGCGCGATTCACTTTACTTATTGGTGCGTGCGTATTCAGTTCGGCTCCTCGTATCGTATCTTCTCTCGCGCCGTGTTGCACTCAGCGATACACACACACACACACGGCCGTAGCCGCGCGACAGCTCGCTCACACATACGCATTCGCACGTTTACCTTCGCGGAATCGCACATCTGTTTCGCCTTTTTTTTTGATTGTTTATTCGCTTTATAAATTTGATTAAAATTATTTCCGTGTTTTAATTTAATTTATAATGGATCCTCCGAGCGCAAAAAACCTCGATAGATTTAATTAACATCTAGAAAAGAAAGATTGTGGCTTAGGTTACAATCATGTTTTGATTTGATTGCTTCACTTCCACACAATATTGATATTTTCAAAGTGCGCGCATCGGATATTCAAAACACTCGCGAAGAATTTTCAAAATTAATGGACGATTTCCTGCTTATGAATAAAATCCACCCAGATTTTAACACAAATGTATTAGAATTAACTTCCTCCTTTGATGCGCTTTATTATCAAATAATCGCGCAATCCGCAAAAATTACTTCACATACTAAGTCTGAATCGAATGATAGCGCTACTTTACTCACGATTCAATTAGCTAAATTCACCGGATCATATGAGTCATTTCCCGCTTTCAAAGCACTTTATGATAATTTGATACATAACACAAACTTACCCAACATCAAAAAGTTTTCTTACCTTTTAGGTTAGGTTGAGAATAGTGCTGTAAAATTGCTTCAAACTGTAACTTTTTCCCCGGATAATTACCCCATTGCGTATGATTTACTAGTTAAGACCTATACTAATAAAAGAATTGCTGCAAATAATCACTTTGCGGCAATTATTAATCTTAAACCACTTAAAATCAATTCTATCGAATCTCTGCGCGCGCTGGTAGAGATTTTACACTCGAATGTGACGTCATTAAAGGCGATGAATATCGCAAATTTGCACGACTATTTGTTGTTGGAAATCTCTCTTCGTCTGTTGGATACTAATATTAGAAGGCGATTTGAATCACGTCATTTAGACGTAGATTTTCCATCTTTTGATGATTTTATAACATTTATAAGAAACGAATGCGCTATTTCTGATTTATCCACGGCCGCTTCAAAATCGTCCAGCAACAATAAGTCAAATTTCACCATCAATGATAAATCACATGATGGCAAACGCATTTCAATAGGATTACAGGCAGATAATAAATCCCCAATTAAACCAACTTGTCCACATTGTTCAGATTCTCGCCGTTTAGTGCTGTGTCCTAAATTTCTGGCTGCGACTGCGCAGCATAGACGTGACTTAGTTATCAAATTTAAGCGCTGCTTTGCTTGTTTGGGTTTGCATAACGTTTCAAAGTGTACTTCAAAATATTCTTGTCGTATTTGTGGACACAAAAACCACAATACACTCCTGCATTTTGAGACGGCACCGCAATCCTCCCCGTTGCCTCCTAACCTATGCGAGGACAACTCCGGTGGTGCCTCGGTTTCTTTAACTAATTCATGTTCTCCCAATTCACTTTCCAACACTTTGTTGGGCACCGCACAGGTAAACATTCTGAGCGTCACTGGCCACTGGCAAGTTTGCCGTTTAATTATTGACCCGGGAAGCCAAGTTAACTTTATAATAAATTCCCTGGTCGAAACTCTTGGTTTATCGCGCCGCAAATGCCCTTATGACTTGAAGGGAGTGGGACAAACCCCTCTAGGTCATGCGCAGGGACTTGTAAGTTGCAGTATCGCCCCTTTGACCGCTTCCAACGCTACCCTAAATTTTAACGCTGTAGTACTACCACGTATTACTGCTGATCTGCCAACAACGCCTTTGCCTAATGATCTTCGTGATCGATTTTCTACCCTTCAGTTGGCAGATCCATATTTTCACAAGAAAGCACCTATCGATTTATTACTAGGAGTAAGCACATTTCTTGATATCACTCCCGGTACTCCGGCCCTTATTAAAGGAAGCCCTTCTGCTATCCTTACTTCGCTCGGTTGGGTCATCATGGGCACAATACCACAAGCTAACCCTGGTTCTATTGTTGCCATGCATGCGCAGATCGACTCCCCAAATTCACTTGATAATTTACTTCAATCTTTTTGGGAATCGGAGGAATTGCAGAATAAATCCTTTTCTTCGCCTGAAGATGAATTTTGTGAAAATTTCTATACTACTACCACAACACGAGAACCCTCTGGACGTTACATTACTCGATTGCCTTTTCGCAAAAACTCTCCCCCAAATTTGGGGTGCAATCGAGATATTGCTATAAAGAGATTTATCAACCTGGAAGCTAGATTCACTCGAGATCCAGAATTTAAAAAATTGTACACAGATAATATTCAAGATTACATTGCTCAAGGGCACTTAGTCCCTTCTCAAAATATTTCCCCTTACATTCTCACCCATCACGGGGTGAAGAAGCTCACTTCGAAAGGCGCACAAGTCCGTGTTGTCTTTAATCCCGCAGAAAGGGATCCCAAGGGCGCTAGTTTAAATGATACCTTATTTAGTGGCCCTAAATTGCAATCAGATATCGGGGAAGTTATTACCAGATTCAGACTGCCTCAGATCGCACTCACGTGCGATATTAAACAAATGTTTCGTGCAATTTCACTTCACCCAGCTGATAGAAAATATCAGCACATTTTTTGGCGTTTTTCATCCGATCAACCACTTTTAGAATATGAACACACTCGAGTAATTTTCGGTGCTACGTGCAGTCCCTTTCTTGCCCAACGCACTATCCAACAATTAGTACTCGACGAAGGTACTCCGTATCCCTTGGCCGTTTCAGCTCTGAAACACTCTATTTATGTTGACGACATTTTGACGGGTGCGGATTCCGAAGACCAAATTAAGACTTTACGAGACCAGCTTGTTGAACTTTTCCGGAAAGGAGGCTTTGAATTGGGCAAATGGTCTTGTTCAAACCCTTAGTTAATTTCTAATCTTAATTCAGCTTTGCACGATTTCTCTAAAGAAACTCTACCAATCAAAGTGTTGGGATTGGTATGGAATCCACATCTAGATTCATTTTGTTATCAGATTGACATCAACAAAGAAACGCCTACTAAAAGAGGCATTCTCTCTCGCATCGCACGTACCTACGACGTAAACGGATACCTAAGCCCTTTCATATTTATTCTCAAAACTCTCATGCAGCGACTCTGGCTGTTGAAAATCGGATGGGACGAACCTTTGCCCTTTGCTATCGAGAGTCAATGGACTCAAATTCTATCCGAATTGCCCCTCTTAGAAAAAATCTCTATACCTCGTTGCATTCTATCCGAGGGATGGATTCATGGACGCCTTATTGGCTTTGCGGATGCGAGTGGGGCAGGCATGGCAGCAGTAGTATACTTGAGACTACAATCGCTTAACACAATCTCAATTAATTTAATCGCTTAAAAAACTCGCGTTGCGCCTCTTAAAGCGTGGACAATTCCCAGCCTAGAACTAGGAGCAGCTTGCTTATTGTCCAAGCTCATTCATTGTATGCAACAATCTCTATCAATGTTGTCACTTGACAACCCCATATGCTTTTCGGACTCTTCTACGGCCCTTGCTTGGATCGCAACTCCCCCTTATCGGCTCAAGACATTTGTTGCAAATCGCGTTGCACAAATATACGAGCATCTTCCCAATGCTTTTTGGAGACACGTCCCAGGCAAGGAAAACCCTGCGGACGCGGCTAGTCGCGGTTTGCTCCCTTCTCAATTGTTAGACCATCCCTTGTGGTGGAATGGTCCCTCTTTTCTTTATGAAGATGAAAAATATTGGCCACTTATAGTTGCACAACCCCCTGTTTCGTTGCCTGATCTCAAGGCCCCTGTGGTACAATCACATCTTGCCTCTCTCGACCTTTCTGAATTCACAAATTTATTTGACCGCACCTCCTCATTATTAAAGTTACAGCGAATCATCGCTTACGTGAGACGATTTGCGCACAATTGTCGAGCTAAAATACACCAAAAGCCTGATTAAAAATCCACAAATTTTATCACTGTTTCAGAATACAGGCAGGCTTTAGAATCGATAATTAAACTTACACAGGTGCATCACTTGCACACTGAGATTACTTTGATGGCCAAGGGCAAATTGTACTCAAAGCGTTATCGCTCACTTACCCCCTTTGTCTCTCCCCATGGATTCGTCATGGTGGGGGGCGCTTAAAACATTCACAATTGCCAGAAAGGTCACGACACCCCTACTTAATTCCAAGAAATAGTCAGCTCGCGAATCTCTTGGTGGATTATTTCCACATTTACTCAGGTCATGGAGGCCCTCGATTGGTGCAGTCACTCCTCCATAGACAATACTGGATTCCTTCCGCGCGAGACCTGATTAGGAAACGCATTTTTAGATGTCTGACATGCTATCGTTTTAAAGCTACCCCCTTGCAACCCCCGATGTCAGATATCCCCGCATATAGATTGCAACCCTCGCGATGCTTTTCACATACGGGTATAGATTTTGCAGGACCTTTTTTCGTAAAAGCTTCCCTTTTGCGGACGACTAAATCAGTTAAATGTTACTTCGCACTGTTCGTGTGTATGGTTACGAAAGCCATACACTTGGAAGCCACCTCCGACCTGACAACAGACTCTTGTCTTGCTGCGTTAGATAGATTTATTTCGCGCCGTGGTCTTCCCTCACACATTTATACTGATCAAGGTCGTAACTTCAAGGGCGCTGCTCGAGAAATATCAGAAATTTCTCAATTTCTCGCCAAATCGAATGAACCGATCGCTCAATATTTAGCTACGAGAAATGTTGAGTGGCATTTCAACCCACCCTATGCGCCTCACTTTGGAGGGCTCTGGGAAAGCGGCGTGAAATCGGTGAAACACCATTTTAAACGGATAATAGGTGCGCAAATACTCACGTTCGAAGAATTCATAACCGTACTCACCCGCATTGAAGGCATTCTAAATTCGCGCCCCCTATGCGCACTACCCAATTCTCCCAACGACGGTTTCGACTACCTAACGCCCGGGCATTTTCTCACCGGAGGCCCCATTTTAGCCAGGCCTGAAGCGTCATTACATGACGTATCGGTTAATCGTCTCACGCGTTGGCGATTAACACAGCACTTGGTGCAATCCTTCTGGAAAAAATGGAGCAAAGAGTACCTACATACGCAACTGTTTCGCCCAAAGTGGGTCGCGCCGGCCCGTGAACTTGCGGTGGGTGACCAGTTTTTTGGTACAGCCCAGGGACACTTCCTACGCAATGGCCGAGAGGCAGGGTTACTGAGCTCTTACCCGGTCCGGACGGAATTACCCGCGTCGTGCGTGTTGGAACAACCACGGGAGACGTTTTGAGGGCTACTAACAAGGTAGTACCTCTACCCTTGGCGTAATCACCAAAATGATTCATTTATTTTTGTTTTCAATTTATTTTTTATTTTTTACTTAATTATTTCTGTTGTCTTTGTTAATTTACCCACAGTAAATTCTCATTGTAGTTAATTTGAGTATCGAATTAATGATTACTATTTAGTTACACAATTTCGGTTGTGCTTGCAAAATATTTCCTATTTTGGATGGGGGGTATGTTCGGTACAAACAAGCGGTTTTTCAATCGGTTGGCAACATATTCTCCTTTCCATATTTTTCACCCTTTTTTGCCGAGCACAACTCCCCACCCCATCCTTGTTCGATCCGCTGATCGAGTGAGGGACTCGTAAAAACACAGTCACACGCGACGGTCGATCTCGCGCCACCCTGGCGATTCTGTGAAGTAGTGCCGATCGTGCCAATCACCCCGAACCGGAAGCTGTAAGGACTCGGAGCTTGACACCCAAAAGGTCAGATCCCTTTTCTATTCCCTTACAGGTTCTCCGACTTTGTTGTCGGCCGCCGCAGAAAAACCGCTACGCGTTTCACGGCAGCTCACGCTGCGAGTTACCAGACTCCGTAGGGCACAAACACCCCCCTTCAAACACGTTGTATAAAACGGTCTGAGAACGATAATTAAAGCGATAAATACAAAAAAAACGATTTATCTAAGTGAGTCCAAACTTTTGCAGGGCAGTGTATATGCACGCATACCTATTTTATGAACCCCTAATTATTTAATCTTCTTTCAAATAAAATTATACCTACGTAGGTATACGTAGGGCGACGTTTATCTGTTAAAAATAACTAGAAACTAGGTACTTATTTTTGTTACTTACCTAATCAGGTGTTGCTTCAATTCAATGTGTTCGTCAGTAATGCGTCTACCCAAAGTTCTTCTTGAAACTGAATTTTTGCTCGGGTTTAACGTTTTTATCAACGCACCAAAAGACTTGCTTTCTACAACATGTAAAGGAATCATGTTTGAAACAAATAAATTTACTATACATTTGTCCACTTTGGCTTGAGGTACACCGCTGCCAGTAGCTAAAATCCCGAACGATTCCCCGATGCTCAGCTGTCGACCCTGTTGTATTCTTCTTTTAACGGGATTAGGATTACTTCTACTTGTGCTATCATCATTATCATTAATATTGTCAGAATGAGTTCTCCTTTTTGTCTTGCCGTTGCCCCGTTTAGAGCCCGCCTTAACAATCTCTTCAAACTGTACGTATTGTGACTCATGTACCCTTCTTACATGTTGTTTCAAATTATTCAGGCTTGATACATGAACTTTTATTTTGGTGTCTTTCGGCAAGCATCGCTTACACGCAATAAGTATTTGCTGGCCCGATCTGGATACAAACTCCACATACTCAGTCAAATGTGGCCATGGATTCTCACCAGGACCGCTGGAATCCGATTCCATGTCTTCCATGATATGGTTTTAATTACTACACTGCACAGTACACTTTTTCTATCTAACTAAATTACACTGCACTCTTCTTTATCAACACGCATATGATCACTGACAGTAATTTATAATAACAACAAACAAAACACTCGTCACTCTAAGCACCGGCGCTAAGTATTGAAATGATCAAACGAAACAAATCTCTTCGCAGTTTCCTCACTCGCACGCGCGGGTAAAATATATTTAGTTTTGTTTTTGTTTTACTCGCTGCCACGCGCCGCCCGGCACTTGTCGTTTCTTACTTGTCTGAACCTGTTTTTCGCGCCGAGCCGCGGTGCCGTGTGGTAAATAGTAGGCATTGGATTAACGATTAACGGACTTCTGCATATGAACGGAAGTTAACGTGTCCGTTAACATTTTTAAAAGTTAACTTAAAAGTTAATCCGTTAATCAAAATGTTAACTTCGTCAATAACGATTAACGGATTAACAAGTTAATGCCCAGCTATGGTTATATTAAATGGGATACCACATATTTCATTAACTTTTTGGATTCTTTGTTAAAAATTAATACTGGTTTGTTAATAAACAAACTGGCCCTCATTTTTAAGAAGGAATTAAAAAAGTTAATATCATATGGGATGTTCCATTTAAAATAATAGAGTTGTATGACGTCCAGTAATTAAGGGACACCCTTTATACGCGAAAATAATTTTATGTTGTGAAGAAAATGATTTCATGCAACCTCACTGAATACCCTATATATCGTATCGTAAACTTAGACGACAGATTACATTTAATGCAATAAGGTATTTATTTATTTTTATATTTGTTATGCACATATACTTTTATAACTGGCCAGGATTTATTATGAAATATGTTTGGATGTTTACTTATTAATGCTATTACTTCGTGTTTCTTAGGAGCTATCTTCTTTCGAATGTGATTTTTAAAAAATTCTTCAGTAAGACGCTTTTGATCTTCTGTCCTGGAAATTAAGGTACGTTTGGGTCCTTTTTTTAAATTGAATTATTGGTTTGCTAGTAGAGGGTTGATCAAGAACATCTGGGTTGTTATCCTGAATTGGCTCTGGTTCATCAGCTTCATCGTCAGAAACATTTTTATGTTCCATTATCTCATCAATGATGTTTAATTCCGTTAATGATTTTCCTTTAAATTCCTCTACTTTTGCTGTTTGATACACATCATCAGGTAAGCGATTAAATTCGGAATGTGTTTTTTCGGTGTGGCCCATAAAAGTTGTTCAATTCATTTTTATCCATGTTTAATATTTGAACAATTGTTACTAATTGTTTTCTTAATTTGGTAGAAGTTAACAATGAAGCCTTATTGGCATCTTTAAGGGCAATTTTTGCATGCTTTCGCATCACTGAGTTTCCAGTAATGGGGTTTTCTGATCCTGACAACCCAAAAAGATAAGGGTTTGCCTAAAGATTAAAATTATCGCGAAGACTAATTGCAAACTCTATTGAATCTATCATCTGTCTCTCAAAAAGCACAGGAACACCACGTCCTCGTTTTCCACGAATTACAATTCGTTTTAAAGATTTGTATATTTTTTCACTTTCCGTTAGGGTTTTTTCAAATTCCGATGATATTACATGGGGTCGATTATATTCCTGGAATGATGACAGTAGAATTCGCTGCAACTCGCCAACTCGCCTTTTGTTAAAGATTAACAGAGAACGAAAAATGCTTTCTTGCAACACTTGATAATTGTTTTTACATTTAGGGTTTTCAACAAGCAGATGTTTGCTACTGACTATTGCTTCCTTGAAATATTTTTCAAATTTCTAAAATAAAAATTCAAATTATTAAATTAAAGAATTAATAGTAAACAGTAGGGTGGGACGAAAAACATAAATAACAGGAAAGAGTTGGAATACTGCATTTTACTAATGTACAATCATCTCAATCTAATAGACGAGTTGAGTGTCGCGCACGAAAACTGCCTAACCGGTCGACTTTCCTATTCAAAATGAAGCTTCTAACGAGTGTATACACTCCTTGATTAAGCAAGGTTAGAAAATCCGGAAAAAACAATTTTGGTGGGTAGTGTATCTGCGCGACACTCGACTCATCGGTCAGATTGAGATGGTTGAGTAATATACAATATAAATGTAAATTACTTACCGCAACAACTTCTGCCTAGTGGTATCAAGGTGGGTTTATTAAATTTATTTATTGTTAAATTGTGTCCAGCTTCTCTAGAAATTTCATGTGCCCAATCTGTTTCTATTAGTGTAATTAAGTGTTTGAAATTATTTGTTTTGTTTACGTCTTCAGTAGGTTTCTGAATTTCTACAGAATATACAGTATTTATAGCATTCTTAATTAATGTGCCCATTTGCAAAGCTAACGATGGCGATTGATATGTTCTCGCCGATTCATTATAATTTGCTATTTCTTTTGTTGCTGAAATATATTTTTGAACATTGTAGGTTTTAAAACATCTAACAGTTGGAGAGTATTGTTTTTGGTTTGCTGTCTTATGTTTATTAATAAACGAGCAAGTATACGCATATAACGTTTTGCAACATTTAGCAAATGTTTTTCTTTGTGGCTATGTATATATCGTCGAGCAACTTCACCAATAATACCATCTTTTTTAGCCACCAATGATATGGCATCTGCTCGCATCATACTTAAAAGTCCAGATTTCCTTAAAATGTCATTAGGGCCAAATCTTCCACACATTAGGGTTTGTCCTTCAATTTGAGCATAGAGTCGTTTCGAAGGATCCGGATTGAAGTAACATTTTTTTGCATACCTCCGTAAATTTCGAGGAGCATAATATCCAAAACAAAATTTACATGGAATAAATTTGTTTAGAAGCTGAAATTTTCCTTTCATTACAGGTACTATATCAGATGTCTGAAAATCACCTTCTCGTCGCAATTTGTCTAGTAGTTTTTTCGCTTTTGTGACCGTTTTTCTAAAGACATGATTTCGGCAACTCTAATTTCGTCTTTGTGATGACGTTATAAATGACGTACAAAGTTGGTAACGGATTCATCGCAAAAAGTACATGTGTGACTTCGTCTTTTGCCGCGTGTTTTGTTTGATGTGGTCGCATGAGTTGAGCAGGCCTGATCAGTATCGCATGACAATTGAGTCGACTGACAATTTTCTATTGATTTTAAAATTTGACTAAATGAAGAATTTGAGTTTTCGGCCAATGGGAAGATATCACTAATTCCTGATAAATTAACATGTTTACTAGATGAAAAACTTTCACATTCGGTCGGGGGTACGTAATTCAAACTTGATATATCTGGACTATCAGCCAAATGTACGACTATTATCTAATCTGGATTCTAACCGATTACCAAGCAATGGAAAAACATCGCTAAATTCTGATGAACTTCTAGAGGTACTAGATGCAAAAGTATCATAATCGGTCGAGGGTACGTAATCTGAACCTGATATATCTGGACTATCAGTATCAACTTCGATATTTGATTCATCTGCAATATTAATACAAATTCATATTAAATATTATTACAATAATTACTAGACACCATTCCACTATGCCAATTTAAATTTTACATATATTATAAAGACTATCAAGACAAGATATGCCATTAATAAATTAAATGAAATAAAAAGACATTGCTTTCAGTTGTTACTAGAGGTTAAAACAATTATTGTGTCAAAAGTTATAACAATATAAACTTTTAGTACATTTTTTTTAAAACACCAAAATATCGTAAATCGTTACTTATAAAGAAAAGTTATTCTTTGCTTGTTTGTCCTCAAATGTTCAAAGTTGAAATAATATTTTTCAAAATAGAAAAAAAAAATTATATAAAATATCTCAAAAAGTAATCAAATACTCATATTTCAATTTTCTTTAAAAAAACATGTTATACTTGATTTTGTACTTATAATTTTTCTGTCAAAAGTATGGGCACTTTCAAACTTTTTGAAATATGATTTTATTACACGAGTGCTGCTTTCACGAGAGGCGCGCCTGCTATTGGGCAGCGCTTGTTAAAAAAACATATCTCAAAAAGTTTTAAAGTGCCCGTAGTAGTCTTGAAAAAAGAAAAATTCTTAGTATCATAAATTTTTTTTAGAAAATTAAAATATGGGTACTTGATTATTTTTTTGAGATTTATTAGAGACAAACTTTCGAAATAGTTTTTTTATTTATTTTGGAAATAAATCATTTTAAACATTTACATTTTAGCATAAAACGGTATATACTAACAAGCGCTCTGATATGTTTTATTTATTAAAAATAATATATCAAGATTAAAGTTTTTCGTTTTGAAAAAAAAAATATTTTACACTTTAAACATTTAAGCACAAAAAAGTATAGAATAATGTTTTTTGTATTAGTAACGGTTTGCGATATTTTTGAATGTACTAAAAGTTTATATCGTTTTAACTTTTGACACAATAATTTGTTTAGCCTCTAGTAACAATCGAAAGCTCTGTCTTGATATCCATTATAAGATATGTAAAATTCTCTGAAATCCGTGTATGTTTGAAGTAGTTAAAGTTCAATAAACCCATTTTTCTTACATTTGTTTCACTAACAAATGTAAGAAAAATGGGCTTACTCTGACAGCAAGCAACTTTCACAAACAAATGTAAGAAAAATGGGCTTACTCTGGCAGTTGCTGCGCCAAAGTAAGCGCAGCAACTTTGGCGCAGCAACTGCCACAGTAAGCCTATTTTTCTTACATTCGTTTCACTATTTTATTCGTTTTTGTTAATAAATATTTAAAATTTATAAAGGCACGTAAACTTAATCGAAAAAAGAATTTATAAATGTTTATGCATATCGTAAAGCTCTATTTTACGTAGCATCTGTAATATTTGTTTTTAATAGCATTGTAAACGTTACTAAACAATGCCGAATTATTCCAAAACTATACGCCTTTGACGAAATGTTGTATACTTATAATGCAGTATTTATTTTCATCAAGTAATACATTTTATAATATATGGGGTAATCGCATTTATTGATAATGTTTCATTTGAAACATTTGTTGGTATTTTTAATACAAATTTAACTATTATTGATAACGATTTAAATTAAATTACACTTGGTTTGTTGTGCCCTTCAAGAAATACAAATTTAAGCTGAAAATACTACAGATATAGAAAGCAATTTTATATGAAAATCGAGGTTCTTAATATTTAGGAAAATCAGTATTATGTGGTCAAAAAAAGCGTTACGTATCGCAATTTATTAATTAATATTGAGTATAAAAAACTATTTTTTTAAAAACAACAAATAAATCTATTTTTTTTAGGAAATATATTATAAATACAACGAAATTATTATTAACATTCTAAATATAATATGTGAATATGTTTTATATATTCTGTAAAATTATTACTATTAACCACCCAATATTCAGAATGCACATATAAATTTGTAATATTTAGATGGTTGTCAATAGAAATGATTTTAATCAAAATATTTTAAAAATATTATTGATTTAATGGCTTCGTGAGCCTAAATGAAGAATATTTTGTATTTTGGATTTTTTCTTGAAAATTAACGAATCGCATTTACAAAGCATTTCACTCATTTACTCGCCACTTGTATATGATCCAACAAATAAATTTATTTTCTTCTAATTAAAATTAACTGTCAAATCGCTTTACATAACTTGTTTTACAAGGTGCTTTCGACCGTAATATATGCGACAAACTTTAAGCGCAGATTCCTGGGATTATTTTGATCATAAAAGTTCATATGAATAAATCTCCAAACAGCGTACTTACAATAAACTTAATAAAACACTAACACTTTCTTCACTAAAAACATGTATTTACTCTAATGTACATTTCGAACACACGTGCTCATTATCAATAAATTACTTAGTGAAAAATGTGTTTTATTAAGTTTATTGTATTCAACTCTTCACGTAACTCAAACCAAATAACTTTAATTTTAACACTGTTAACATTTCTTCACAATTTGTATTATATACCAGATGTACATTTCGGTCACAAGGTAACCATTATGAATGGATTGAAATGTACATCTGTTATATAATAAAAATTGTGAAGAAAGGTTAAAAGTGTTTTAATTAAAGTTATTATAATCTATACGTAATTCACCCAAATTCATTCAAACCAAATGCATAAGATTAGTAACATTTAAATCACTAGTTTATGAATCTCTCATTGAAAATTTTTAAGAAGTTAAAAATTCCATTTTTGCATTATTGAATACAATTCGAAACACCACTGATATCTTGCAGGTAACATCGTATAACTATAAAACTAAAATGTTTTGGACATTCATTCATATGAATTTTTATGATCAAAATAACCCTGGGAATCAGTCCTTACAATTTATCACACATATTAAGAAACACCCTGTATGAAGAAAATAATGCAGTGTCGATTTTTACATTAATTTGCAAATGTTCAATATTATTTTTTATGATGCAATATTACAACATATTCGATTGTTCTATTTATTTTTCTAGTCACAAATAACCCAAACATAATATAATCGAAATGTGCTTTTGCTTTCTATGTACGATTCTTATGATCTAAGTTTTCACAAAACCCTTACTTATCATGAACAAAACCGAAAAATCACTCCGAATTCACACTAAAAATGATAGAAAACATAAATGCTACCACTGCACCAACGTGCGCTTTTTTATGCGTAATAAATCAACGTACCTGTAACTCGTTTATGTTCCATTTTCACACACACACTAATGATGGTGTTTTATATTATGAAACACGTTCAATTCACTAAAACTATAAGTGCGCAGTTGTCGGTTTAAGGCTTGCCACTAACAGCGTTGAGTGGATGTACGCGATTTTTTTTAATATACACGAAATTGACGAGGACGCCACCTATAATATATACACTATAAGTATGGAGATGAAAAGTGAACTGGCGTCCTCAACGGGAGACGGGGTGAGGGGTTGAGGACGCCAGTTCACTTTTCTCCCTTCTCACGCCGGACTCATCAATTCAAATTTCGCGGGTGTTCTCGCGAGTGAGACGGGCTTTGAATTTCGCGGCTGTGTGTGCCGTGTTTCACGGCTGGTCTCTCTCGCGTGATCATCTTCGCGCACCCCCACGAACTGAAGTTGGCCGGCGACGGCCACCTTACTGTCATTCTAACCACGCACCTGTTGCAAATACCAGGTTGTGTTTTTAATCTGTTTTGTGGAGTTTCGTGTTTTGTTGATGAGTGTGGCGTGTATGTGGTGGTTTTAATTGTTACAAGCGACGGTGATGATGTTCGCGGGCTGGCCCCGAAGAAAACGAAAAAAGGAACGTTTCTCCACAGTTTGGTGAATGGAGATGCGGAGCAACGCAATAAAAAGTCCGACCTGCACGTGGGTCTGATGGAACCTGAGAGTCCGAGTGTTGGCCCCTGGTCAATAGAATTAAAAATGTAATTAACTAACCTATATTCTTTCATGTCACTTTCAATCATATTTCATCATCTCATTTTCACTTAAAACAATGTTATATAAAGTCACTCCATATTAATCATTTCAATAATTTTTCAATAATTAACTCACCGTTCGGTTAAAAAATTACGGTTTTTATTTTTTGTATCATTTTATTGTAGTGAAATCCCTGAAGAAGGAGCCAAAAAGCTCCGAAAGCTCGGAAATTAATAAATTAATTGGATTAAGCAACTAGCCTATCATTAGTGGTCGATTACCCCGTTACAAAGTTTTGTATATGTATATATACATATATACTATATATATATATATATATATATATATATATATATATATATATACATATACATATATATATATATATATATATATATATACATATACATATATATATATATATATACATATATATATATACATATATACAGCGTGTAAACGAACTACTGTACAGGCTCTCTACCACATAAGGGGCAGCGTTTAAATAAACAATACCTGCATTTGAAATTACCATACCTTTAGTAGATAGCTCACAAATAATTATTAAAAATAATTACTAATAATAGACCACATGTTTGTGGTATCTGGTATACGCGCACATTGCGTATTTTAAGAGAGATTCCACATAGACTGGTAGTTTTTAAACGATTTGGATATCGAATTACACCATCCAGAGAAAAGTGGGTCAGATTGTGAAGAATTATGTCTATGTTATTGTTTTCATAAGTACCCATTGATGACTAAATTCCGAATATTTTCTAAACGTGTTAATGAAATTCAATATTTTTCCTTATTAGGTTCACACTTCACTTTATCTTCACTCTTATTGAAATGTTTAGATAAGAGCGGCGAGGGTGGATGATTTTTAAACATAAATATAGTTTGCTTTTTAGTCTATGGTGAAACTTATTCCATGAAACATATACATATTGTAACATGGCGCGATACGTTTATTCAAACATTGAATTGGCAGACATGTTTCTTATTTACGGTGAAACTCGGTGTAATTCCGCGGAAGCTGTAAGAATTTATCAAGAGCGATTTCCTGAACGACACTTACCACCGCCAAACCGATTTAGAAATTTATTACAAAGAGCACGCGACACTGGAAGTTTGTAGCCCGTCGCCGGAGCCGCCGGAGATGGTGACCGCCCAATGCGATATTTGCGAGCGGAAGATGAAATTTTGAATCTGTTGGAAGCGGATCCTAGTTTAAGTACCCGTATTATCGCCGCTCAGCTAAATGTATCGCACACATTTGTCAGCAGTGTTATGCGAGACAATAATTTTTATCCGTATCACTACCAGCGTGTACAACATCTTCAACCCCATGATTTTCCCAAAAGAATTGCATTTTGTCAATGGATTTTGGCACAAAATGTTCAAAATCCTAACTTTACCAAAGACATTTTAGTGACCGACGAATCGTGCTTTACGCGTAATGGAAGTTTTAATTTCCATAATATGCATGTTTATGCAATAGAAAATCCTCGTGTTACGCGTAGAACTCATTTCCAGCATCGCTTCTCCCTAAATATCTGGGCAGGTATTTTAAATGATCAATTAATTGGGCAATTTATGTTCCCATTTAATTTGAATGTAGAACGATATTTACGATTTTTGCAAGATGACCTTTTAGATCTTCTAGAAAATGTACCCTTAGCGGTTCTTAGAAGAATGTGGTATTTGCAAGATGGTGCGCCAGCTCACTATGAAAGGCGCGTTAGAAGATATTTGGATGATGAGTTTCCAGGACGTTGGGTTGGTCATGGAGGCCCTGTACCATGGCCTCCAAGAAGTCCGGATTTAAACCCCTTAGATTTTTTTCTTTGAGGATACTTTAAAAGTGAAGTCTGCACTACGGAAATTGACAATGCTAAAATGCTGATACGAGTAAACGCCGCGGCTAATACCATTCGTGAAAAACCTCGTGAAATGTTTGCTACAGTTCGTGCAAATTGGATACGTAGAGCCCAAATGTGCATTGAGTGCGGCGGACGTCAATTTGAACACTTATTGTGATTTTTTTATACGTGACCCAGTTTCATCTAGTAATTCTAGACAGTGTGTGTGTGTGCAGTGCGTGCTAAGTGATTTATACGTCTCGCAGTAGTAACAGTAAATAAACAATACCACAAATGAGTGACCTAGTTTTATCTAGTCATTCGAGACAGCGTGCGTGTTTAGTGCGAAGTGATTTATGCGCCTCGCAGTAGTAAAAGTAAATAAAAAATACAACAACTTACGCATCCACGAAAAATATCATGAACACAGGTAACCAGAAGTTCTGAAAAAGTAAAAAAATGCATGAAAAATCCAATATTTTTTTTCCGGTTTTATTTTTGCTGCAATTGGTGTCAAAATATTTTGTGTATACTCCCTTAAGAGGATGTACATTAGTTCGATTACACGCTATATATATATATATATATATATATACAGCGTGTAATCGAACTAATGTACATCCTCTTAAGGGCGTATACACAATATATTTTGACACCAATTGCAGCAAAAATAAAATCGGAAAAAAAATATTGGATTTTTCATAATTTTTCATGCATTTTTTACTTTTTCAGAACTTCTGGTTACCTGTGTTCATGATATTTTTCATGGATGCGTAAGTTGTTGTATTTTTTTATTTACTTTTACTACTGCGAGGCGCATAAATCACTTCGCACGCCCTAAACACGCACGCTGTCTCGAATGACTAGATGAAACTAGGTCACTCATTTGTGGTATTGTTTATTTACTGTTACTACTGCGAGACGAATAAATCACTTAGCACGCACTACACACACACACACTGTCTAGAATTACTAGATGAAACTGGGTCACGTATAAAAAAAATCACAATACGTGTTCAAATTGACGTCCGCCGCACTCAATGCACATTTGGACTCTACGTATCCAATTTGCACAAATAGTAGCAAACATTTCACGAGGTTTTTCACGAATGGTATTAGCCGCGGCGTTTACTCGTTGTATCAGCATTTCAGCATTGTTAATTTTCGTAGTGTAGACTTCACTTTTAAAGTATCCCCAAAGAAAAAAATCTAAAGGGTTTAAATCCGGACTTCTTTGAGGTCATGGTACAGGGCCTCCACGACCAACCCAACGTCCTGGAAACTCATGATCCAAATATCTTCTAACGCGCCTTTCATAGTGAGCTGGCGCACCATCTTGCAAATATCACATTCTTCTAAGAACCGCTAAGGGTACATTTTCTAGAAGATCTAAAAGGTCATCTTGCAAAAATCGTAAATATCGTTCTCCATTCAAATTAAATGGGAACATAAATGGCCCAATTAATTGATCATTTAAAATACCTACCCAGATATTTAGGGAGAAGCGATGCTGGAAATGAGTTCTACGCGTAACACGAGGATTTTCTATTGCATAAACATGCATATTATGGAAATTAAAACTTCCATTACGCGTAAAGCACGATTCTTCGGTCACTAAAATGTCTTTGGTAAAGTTAGGATTTTGAACATTTTGTGCCACAATCCATTGACAAAATGCAATTCTTTTGGGAACATCATGGAGTTGAAGATGTTGTACACGCTGGTAGTGATACGGATAAAAATTATTGTCTCGTATAACACTGCTGACAAATGTGTGCGATACATTTAGCTGAGCGGCGATAATACAGGTACTTAAACTAGGATCCGCTTCCAACAGATTCAAAATTTCATCTTCCGCTCGCAAATATCGCATTGGACGGTCACCACATCCGGCGGCTCCGGCGACGGGCTACAAACTTCCAGTGTCGCGTGCTCTTTGTAATAAATTTCTAAATCGGTTTGGCGGTGGTAAGTGTCGTTCAGGAAATCGCTCTTGATAAATTCTTACAGCTTTCGCGGAATTACACCGAGTTTCACCGTAAATAAGAAACATGTCTGCCAATTCAATGTTTGAATAAACGTATCGCGCCATGTTACAAAATGTAGATGTTTCATGGAATAAGTTTCACCATAGACTAAATAGCAAACTATTTTTATGTTTAAAAATCACCCACCCTCGCCGCTCTTATCAAAACATTTCAATAAAAGTGGAGATAGAGTGAAGTGTGAACCTAATAAGGAAAAATATTGAATTTCATTAACACGTTTAGAAAATATTCGGAATTTAGTCAGCAATGGGTACTTATGAAAACGATAACATAGACATAATTCTTCACAATCTGACCCACTTTTCTCTGGATGGTGTAATTCGATATCCAAATCGTTCAAATACTACCACTCTATGTGGAATCTCTCTTAAAATACGCAATGTGCGCGTATACCAGATACCACAAACATGTGGCCTATTATTATTAATTATTTTTAATAATTATTTGCATCCCTATTATTACTCCGCACATATCATTTTGACTCCTTGACTATTTTACGTCCGAATATCGGATGCAAAATAGTTTTCCTTCATTTCTTCAATATTAAAGCATGAAAATCAACCATCTTTACAGATTACTGTATTATCGTGTTTCTCGTTTATAAATTATTTTTTAATTTCACATATATCTCACCAGATGACCGTAGTGAACAATTTAGTGGAGGCAATTTAGTACTATATGCGAACAATATTATACATTGTTAGTTCAATGAAAAGCTGTTAGGCGCGCTAGCTGATATACAAGATGAATATATTGCTTTCAATTGGCGCATTATTTTGATTCCGCCAAGAAGTTAAGTACGGCAACCCTGTACAGTGCGTTATTACTGCGTATCTGCTTTCAATCGACAGTCTTTCAATGTCTTATAGTGCAGTTATGAGTGAATCCAAATCTGAATATCCATTCTTTTCACATTGCGTAAGTATAATTTCATAATACATACAGAGTGAGTTTTTTTCATGTTCTCTATGGGGATCTCGGAAACTATAAGAGATAGAGAAATGGTTAAATGGGCAGCGTAATGCAGTTTTGCGAACTGAATAAAAATACATTTGCAAAATTTTCATAAAAGTTAAGGGCAACTGGATATTTTGAAAGATGTGAAAAGTGTAAGTTTTTTCAAATCGATTTTTCTCAGTTATTAAAAGAGATAGAAAAAATAAACTGTAAATGGCAAAGTTTTAGCTAATTTCATACTAAATAATAAAATGTTATTAGATTTTTTTCTATCAACATCAGTTTTGGAGATAAAACACAAACTTGTATATTTTTAATTTAGGTGCATATTTTCTTTCACACAAGTTTTTAATTTTTGTTATCAGATTCCAATTCAGAAAAAAAAGTTAGAATTTGTCGCACTGTACTGTCTAATCTAATAAGCGGCGAGTACTGTACTAGAAGTTACACATATTATAATCATTAATCATATAGTAATTGCATATAATACTTTACCTATATCCTGGAAATTATTTCACAAGTAATCTGCCGTGAAAAGAATCATGAAAAAATAATAGAAATACAAGAACTTTTGAATTGTTCGTATTGTTTACTTAGGAGCTATAATAATGGTATTGTTTTTAATCCAAAGGCATATTTTTATTTACTATGGTATTTTCAGAAAGCTAACCAATTTTACAAAACTAAAAAGAAAGTTTCTTGGTTTTGCAATAGACTATTATCACCTATTTTAGAAAAGGTTTAATTGGTTACAAGTAACTCTGAAGGCATCGAAGAAGACAAGGTAACTGAATAAATCACGTATTCTATGTTTTAAGTGAATTATGTTTTTTAATTCTACAATCAATATATTCCCCCTAATTCACCAATATACGATAGCGATTCAGATCCGACTGTGTTAAACCTGTCAAAGAAGCTCTCTTCCCTAAACAAGCATTTTTACCATGTACGAATTGCCTTGGGTTCTATAGATCCAAATATTTATACAGACACAGAAAACAATGTTTGAACGGCCAATCGTTCAAATATTCTTAAGCTTCTGGACAGAATTTTCTAGTTAAAAATATGAAAAATATCGACCAACACTTGAAGGATGAAGTATTTCCCAGGATGAGACCAGACAAAATTTCTCTCCATGCTAAAAACGATTTTCTAATATGTGCCTTTGGTGCTAGATATTTGAAAATACACAGAGAAAAACACTTTATCAATGTCACCAGCAGAAAAATGAGGGAATTGTCTAGAATATTGTTAGAGTTGAAAAAAATAGAACCGTCTGTGAATACTTTATTTGAAGCATTGAAACCAAAATATTACGATTCATTTGTAGAAGCTACAAAATCAGTGGCAAAATATGATAAAAAAATTAATTGAACATATGTTTAATGCGTATGTAGGAGTACATACGCATTAAACATATGTACATCTCTCAAACAGTGCTGTGACATCGCTTTATACATGATAGTAAAAACCGAATCCTCAGTTCAAACAGCGGAATGTGAAACAGATATAAAAACTTTAAAAAATCTTTTTGAATCTCATTGGCGATTTGATATTTCAAACCAAGCTGGCAATGACTTGAACTTACAAAAATTCAATAAAATCACTATTGTACCTCTTGCAAGCGATCTTAGATTACTTAAAGAATATTTGATCTTGAAAGCAGAAGAGGCTCTAACAAGACTGAATGGAAATTCTCATGATATCTCCGCATATAACATTTTATTAGAAACCATTTATTGCAGAGTCATATTATTGAACAAAAGAAGACCCGGTGAACTACAACGGATGTTAGTTTATACATATGAAAATGCAGAAAAAGGAAATGAAACGTATGAAGAATTTAATGAAATTGTGAGTGAAACAGAAAGGCTATTAGTTAAACATTTTAAAAGGGTTGTAATTAGAGGTCAAAGAGGACGTGGGGTACCTGTAATGTTCAGTGTTGATACCCAGAACCATATCAAAGAGCTGCTAAAGGTAAGACCTAATTTTTTGGCAGATAACAATCCATATTTATTTGGCAAATCGGGCTTAAGTACACCAATCTATGGTTACAAAATAATAGCAAAACATGCAGTTTCTTGCGAAGCTAAAAATCCAAAAGCTATTACTTGTACACGATTGAGAAAACACTTAGCCACCCTGACAAAACTGTTCAATTTGAATGATAATGAAATTGAACAGCTATCAACTTTCATGGGCCATACAACGGGGGTACATAAAAGTTCATACAGACTACCAGACGATGTTTATCAAACTATAAAAATCTCGAATCTTCTAATACTCATGGAAAAGGGTGAAGCGGGAGAACATAAAGGAAAAACATTAGATGATATTCCAATAGATTTGGAACAAAATCTTCTCTATGACGATGATAATGAAGACAGTGATGTTGATGAAGAATATAATGAGAGTAATATAAACGTTAAAGAAATAGTTGCTTCTAAAAAACAACCAAATAGTACCCAAGATAGCACTAAAATAATTACCCAAAAGACTGGAACCAATAATAATAAAAAGAGTATTGATACCATGGACCGGGGAACAAAAACAAGTTGTGACTACATTTTTTGCTAATCATATCAAAAATAAGAAACCGCCTAAGAAAAATGAATATGAAATTCTTAAAGAGCTTAATCCGGAATTATTAAATAATAAAAGTTGGTTGAAAATAAAAGTGTTTGTACAAAATCTGTATTCTAAAAAATAAAGACGGCAATAAAATTACATCAAATGTTTATGATTTTTTGTATATTTCTGTATATTTCCCATGATTTTCAATTAAAATATTAAAATGGTTTATGATTTTTCTTAGATAAGAAAACAAGTGCTCAAAACTCAATTTCCATGCACGTTATCTTAAAAAATAAGTATATATCCATCTCTGTTGTACACATAAATATGGCAACATTGCTGGATGCAGAATGTATAGTGCAGTGAAATGAATATACTTATGCGGAGGTAAAATAGAGCATTAACTGAATGATACAATATTTACTGGAGTCAATAAATGTAGTAGGTACACTGGATTCAAAATAACTGTATATTGAAAATAAATGAATATTTTGTTTTTATTGATCCATGCAAAAGAAATGCATTGATAGTTATTCTTTTTGTCGCAGATTCAATATATACGGTCACATTGTGTGTAGAAACGTTATTTCTATAGGATGCGGAATTACTTGTTTATGTACGGATGCATAATTGCTGCGTGATGTAAATATATATATAATGAAACATTAAAAGTGCGATTCTTTTCGCAATCTACAACAAGTTAGTCTTATAAAGACTATATCAAACACTCATTGAAACAACTACTTCCCGGGCTAATACCAAGAATTGGCAATTTCATTTATACTTATATATATAATGTACAAAAGAAATTTAAAACTTCAAAATCAAAACGGTATACGCCATATTTTGATGAGATCTAGAGTATATATATATATATATATATATATATATATATATATATAACATATAACATTTTATTAGAAACTATTTATTGCAGAGCCATATTATTGAACAGAAGAAGACCCGGTGAATTACAACGGATGTTAGTTTATACATATGAACATGCAGAAAAAGGAAATGAAACGTATGAAGAATTTAATGAAATTGTGAGTGAAACAGCAAGGCTATTAGTTAAACATTTTAAAAGGGTTGTAATTAGAGGTAAAAGAGGACGTGGGGTACCTATATATATATATATATATATATATATATATATATATATATATATATATATATATATATATATATATATATATATATATATATATATATAGCCTAAAAAATGGCCATTTTTGCACTTTTTTTTACATTTTAATCTCCAACAAATCTAGATATGCTCAAATCAACTTCGGAATGACATGTATCAACGCGTATTGAGTCACTCTATAAGCCAGTCATACTTACTTGCATAGGCAAACACCTTTCTTCAACTTCCAGTGCTCCAAACATAGGGCAAAAATCGAAGTTTTGCGATTTCCGTAAGTTTTTTTAAAATTTTATTAGTTTTACTTAAACTTTTGACCATTTTTCATAAAAGAAAACAATTTTCACATGTAGTTTAATCACGGGATACAATCTTCTCATTCTTGAATGTCAAATAAATTATTAAAAGTCATTTTCAATAATTACATGATAATAAAACGTAGAAAAAATTTCAAAAATCATTTAAATTACTGGAAAGGTTCCGATAGTCAATTGTACGTTACAAAAACATTATTTGCTACGTGTACAGAAAGGGAATAAATAATACGGAATGCTACAGGTATTGTAAAAAATATCTACATCACATTTTTTAATAAGACATTATAATGCAATATCATCTTTATTGTATGTGTAATTTATTTACAATTTGCGTTTGCATGTAATACATATAGGAAGAAACTTTGAACATTATCGTAATCGCACAAACGAAGATTAGATCGCTTTATAATCGCGTTTGGTCTCAAATCGCGGCATCACAATTTGAGATTTCAAGGTATTAGCAATATTTGATTCTCTAGCTTCATGACTGCAAACTAATTGTGACGCTCGAGTTACAATCTTTATGTGTCGTTCAACCGCTAGCGTATGACAAGGGAACCGCATTTTATCTTTCAATCTCGTATGATCTAACGTGATTAAGTGCGTCAAATCATCATCTGATAAATGTTGTGTGATTGGAGGCTCACTAACAGTATTCCACGGTACGAGTTCGGTGTAATTCTTCGCTTCAAAATTTAGTTTTGGTATCACGAACTGACGAACATTGTTCTGTGAAAACCGTCGGCAATCTAAAATCTTGTTCAATGCATCCAATCTAATATTTTGATCATCGTCGACTATCATACAAAGCAAAACATTTTCTGGATGTCCGAAGTACGCATTTCTTTCTATCACGGGATCAATGATATTTAAGACATTCGTCGAAAAACTTCGCGACAACAAAATAGTTTCGTATACGTGTTTAGCTCCGTCGTAACACCAAGGATTGAGCTTTATACTAATCCAAACCGGAACGTAAACCTTAAGAATATACTTAACGAGGGTGATCAAATCATTCGTTGTTTTATCGGACCCAATGTATAGTCGTAGAAGTCGGTTCGCAGTTGTAAGCCATCGCGAATGTGAAATGGGACCTGGATTTCTGTTTGCCAGGTCTTCAGAACACACTCCCGTTTTACAAACATGACTTATCTCGAAAAGATATTTCTGGTCTTTACTTAAATTCGTCGGGTCAATATCTGGCAAATTACAATCAATAGCCTCGAAACTACGAACTGGGAGTTTTTCGCAATTAACTAAGTCCTTACTGATTGGTCCAGAAAAAGCATACGGTCCGGTTTTCTTGCCATCGATTGCCTGGAACAAGTGACGTAAAGGTAACTCGTTGGCGTATATTTGGCAGACGAGCCACTGCAGCGGCTTCTCGTACAACAGTTCCAGTCTTCGAATGATGCCGTTGTTTTTGCCCGTATTGACTGGTGTTCCGTCACAACCAATTGCAACTATAAATAGAAAATCTACTGTAAAATTCTTCGAATAATGATACATTAATAATGCGTTTACATCAACAAATTTATTACAGCCCAAGAGCTAAGATAAATTTGGTTGAAAAAGTGCAATTCGGGTAAAATTATTTAATTTCAAGTATGCAAATAATACCTATGGCTGAGTTCTGAATCTCTTTCTCCGTGGCAAGTTGATGCAAAGCTTTCCCTACGTTCGTCGCAGAGCCAGTTTCAGGTACCACATGTCCGATATATTTTCCTTCGGGTTCCAGCAGAATGGTGACGTGCTCTTCCGAAATTTCTCTTCTGTACAGTTTTGTTCCTTTCCGTTCCTGGACACAGGTTTTGTCTTTCCTGCCATCGAAATACAACCCGCAAATCTCAGATGCAAGAATCATATCACTTTTCTGCCTCTTCTTATACGCTTCTTGTTCTCGTTTTATCTTTGATTTATCGATTACATAAGAAGAATCCTCAGGTGTGATTAACCCAACATCTGTGAGAATAGCGTTAGCGATAATTGCAGCGTTTCTTCTTGAAACCCCACATCGGTCTATTGCGACAATCAAGTTTGGTATTTGAAGTCGCATCTGCTTTGGTTTTTCAGGTGGTTTATCGTTTGTCGACGCGACTGGTGCTAACTGAAAAAAGCATTATCAATTGACACAATTAGTATTATCCAGAATTTGTATGCATGATGGTTAAAAATAATATTGGTTGATGGGAAGGGGACGTTTAATATTCCAAAGAAAACTAATTTGTTTTTCTGTATACGATGATTAAAATGAATAATTTAGTTTAAACGTCTTAGTTATATGGAAAATAAAGTTTAAAACCGTCGTAAACTACTGTTATACGCGTCTTTGTCGTGAATTAACTATAAAATTCAAATCGAAGTAACTCAAACAATGAACTGATCCACAAAAATAAGTTCTTTTTATGATTCCAAGCCACAGCTCACAAATAATTGCGAGCTTTTTTCCCAACAAAACAATTATAACATTTTTTTTTAAGACGGACTCTTTTAGTATTGATAAAATCATAATTTGTTGTGTGATAATTGATCAAACTTTTATTTCATGTGCTGTAACGTGTGATAAATAATACAAAATGAAATACGATTAGTGCATTATTAGACTGCTCAAAGTAATAACTATATTTACTTCAAATAACTTAATAAATTTAATTTATAAGCATTCTGTGAATTGTAAAACACAATAATCACCTCAGATAAATCTGAAGTAACCCCATTCGACGCAAATGAGTCAAGGTGTTCGAATTGATTCGATTCTGATTCTGTTGTGATGCAAGGTTCCGTGGTGATGCCCGAGTCTGATGTTCGAAGTGACTGTTTTCTAGTTGATGAAATGCGGTTGAGATTATGGACGAAGCGTTGTCTAGAGGATCGTTGATCTTGTAGAAATGATACAATGTATTTAGGAGTCACACATTTCTTATTGCAAGTTGAGTTTTTAGTGCATCTGCAAATTGCAATGTCGAAAAGTTTGTCGGCATCCAAAAGGAACTTGGTCTTCTTCTTTTCTAATGAATCGGCCACTCTTCTCCCCTTTGAATACTTAACAGCGCAGGTCTTATAATACTGAACGTATTTTTCGATTTTTTTGCATATCGTTCTCAACGACACAGTATTTATGCACGCAGATTTCCAAATTCGCAGCACCTCCTTTGCGACAGTCGTGTATTTACAACTGGAGAGACCGTCGGTGCTTTCTATCAACAAATAAAATTGAATGACGTCCAGGAAGGATGGCAAACGATTGTCAGGGATCGATTGTGGGACAATGTCGTCGAATAGGGTCTGTTTTCGGTTCGACGTAGTGGCCATGTTAACGACTGATTTGTCACTGGATCTGAAATATAAAACAATTATTATTATAATAAATGTTTCGAATAAAACATTTCATTACAAACAACATTATTTCAATCTGAATATTTTTGAACTCAAGACTAAATGCAATTGATTACAATATTACATAAATTAACCAATAATTGAAACGTGAACAAAATGCATGACCAATAAAAATTTACATGAGCATTAAATGATTTGAAACGATTATAAATGACTCATTAAACATTTGTAAACATCGCTGAGTCGCGATGTTTACCTCGCAACGTCGCCGATTTAGAGGTTAAAACACTAAACTGACGTGAGATCACTCGAATCGCGTTTCAGGTTTACTTCAAAACATGAGTCACGGTCCAAACTTACCTTAAAACGTATCCGGCTTTTCGTCTTCCTATGACAGTTCTCGTTCAACATCTTTCAGTCAGAACCAAAACAAACCACCATACCGCCAATATTCCGGGCGACAGTTAGACCGGTGAGATGGCGCTGCCGCGGCTTGCCAAACACTTTCCGCGCGAAATTCAAATGTTGTATTTTTTTACTAGCAGAAACATGTTCAGACCATCGAAATGTTAATTGAATTAGGAGCTATAATATAATTTAACGTATGCTATAATTTATGAAACTATAAAGAGTTTGCAATTGACATATCAAAATTTATTTTGTTGTAAATAAAGAAAATACAGTTTAGTATAATTAAACGTAGAATTTTTTGATGATGTTTATTTTTCTGAACATTAGAAAAAAATGTTTTTGTAACGTACAATAGACTATCGGAACCATTTCAGTAATTTAAATGATTTTTGAAATTTTTTCTACGTTTTATTATCGTGTAATTATTGAAAATTATTTTTAATAATTTATTTGACATTCAAGAATGAGAAGTTTGTATCCCGTGATTAAAATACATGTGAACATTGTTTTCTTTTATGAAAAATGGTCAAAAGTTAAGTAAAACTAATACAATTAAAAAAAACTTACGGAAATTGCAAAACTTCGATTTTTTCCCTATGTTTGGAGCACTGGGAGTTGATGAAAGTTGTTTGCCTATGCAAGTAAGTATGACTGGCTTATATAGTGACTCAATACGCGTTGATACATGTTATTCCGAAGTTGATTTGAGAATATCTAGAGTTGTTGGAGATTAAAATGTAAAATAAGTGAAAAAATGGTCATTTTTTAGGCTCGTGCGCTAGGTCAGTTCAGCTCAGAAAAATGTTTCTTGGATAAAAACCTTCTTAGGACATAATAATCTTAAGTTCTAGGGGGGGCCATCGACGATTGAAAAAAACACTCTTTTTTCGACCCATATATATATATATATATATATATATAAATTATATATATATATATAGATATATATATATATATATATATATATATATATATATATATATATATGTATATATATATATATATATATATATATATATATATATATATATATATATATAGGTACCCCACGTCCTCTTTTACCTCTAATTACAACCCTTTTAAAATGTTTAACTAATAGCCTTTCTGTTTCACTCACAATTTCATTAAATTCTTCATACGTTTCATTTCCTTTTTCTGCATTTTCATATGTATAAACTAACATCCGTTGTAATTCACCGGGTCTTCTTCTGTTCAATAATATGGCTCTGCAATAAATAGTTTCTAATAAAATGTTATATGTTATATATATATATATATATATATATATATATATATATATATACAAATATATATATATATATATATATATATATATATATATATATATATAAAAGGTAAATGGGCCTCCAGCGTCGATTATTGAATCCTTCGAGCTCAAGCACGAGATTTCAAATTCCGCGCTCTGGCCGGCGTGATGCTCCTAGAAACGAGTGACGTGCACACATCTATCCTGCCGTATTATTGGTCGAATGCCCTGTTAGGAAATTTTCCGAACTCTGCCTATATATATACTTCGGAAAATTTCCTAACAGGGCATTCGACCAATATTACGGCAGGAGAGATGTGTGCAATCTACTTTATTGTAATACCAAGCTTTCGGAACTCATTTTGTCCCTTCCTCAGGGCTAACACTAAAAATAAAGAGCAAAAACAAACAATTACTGATCTGAATTAAACTATTAGTTAATGACGAATTCTTAAAAAAATTAAATTTTGAGCTTACATTTGTGATTATTTGAACAAACGATTGTTAAACTGACGCTGCATTTGTTTGATTATCCTATCGTTACTCATGGCGGTTGTTGAATTTAAAATGTAAGGTTATGGTGTACAAAAAATCGTAACTGCGTGGTTTTGGAAAAGTAAAATTTAAAAAACAAACGGCACATTCACATGTTAAAACTATAAAAATTATCACTGTTACACTGTTTCTTGGATAACCCGGGGTGGTATCACCGCGATTGTTTGAATTTGATTAACTTGCATTCACGTGGCCGCATCGCAGCGCGAAACGACTCACGTGCTCTCACACAAACAACAACAATGGCTGGTGCCTGTCCACAGGTGCCGTTCGGCTCTCTCCGTCTCTGTCACCGACGGAGGGAGGCGCACGTCACTCGTTTCTAGGAGCGTCACGCCGGCCAGCGCGCGGAATTTGAAATCTCGTGCTTGGGCTCGAGGGATTCAAAAATCGACGCTGGAGGCCCATTTACCTGCCTTGTTGTTGCCGTTTAGGAAATTATTGCCGTGAAATGACTATTATGCACATAGGTAATGTTATTGATGCCAGGTTTAGGCTAGGTGCACGAAATAGATTTAACTTGGTGCGCTCACACGTTTCAATAGAAAAGTTTGGAAAAGTAAAAGATGTAAATGAAAAAATCCAACTAAAAATGTAATGAAATTATAATTTTAAACGCAATCAAATTAACTCCGTAGAGTGTCACCACCAACCTGAGACTCACTCGACGACTCTGCCGTCAGTCTACCCATTTCTAACAGACCAAGAAATTACTGGGCCTTATCTAGCTAAATATGAATTGATGAATAAATTACCTTAATGTGTTTAATTGACGATTCATGAGTCAAATTTCAGACAAACTACCACTATCTAAATTATTGCTGAATGTTATTAACCTGTTAAGCTGAAGGAAACCGGTGCCAACGGCTCTGATCTGTCCATGTCTATTAAATAGGAATAAATGCAACTAAGGCCCTCCGTGTCTGCTTTGAAATTTATCGTTGCAACGCCTGCCTTTTTTATGTGGAACATCTTAAGGAATAAACGACTTTTATAAAACATTGACTTATCTATAATTTCGACGTTTGTGAAGTCAGATGCATGGTCCTCACTGTTACAGTGTATAGACAATGCATATGACTTCTTATTCAGTCTTATGTCACTTTTATGTTGAATTATTCTGCTATTCATCCATTGAGAAGTTTGACCTACATATCGGAGGGGGCATTCAGTGCAGGGGATGCTGTAAATCACATTAGACATTTGAGCCGTGGGCACCGGGTCCTTTAGTTTTGTGTAGAATCTTTTTAGTGGAGACACACCGTATTTTGCTATCTTAATGTCACTGTTGTCGTTCCTCAGGATTCTGGCTATGTGCGCTGTAATGTTTTCCAAATAGGGGAGTTTTCTGTAGTAGGTTGGTTTAGGTTCGGAATTGGGGATGGGGTCGGCTTCTATTGCAGTGGAGTTGTGTAATGGTTGTGGTAAATTGGGTGCGTTTCTATCATATCCTCCTCCTCCTCCATCGACTCACCAACCTATAATCTCTCCAGCTTCCTAGCGGAGATTTTAAGTAAGGCTCTCGCAACTAGAACACAGTACAATATCATCGATTCATTTCACTTCGCCGAGGAGTTTAACGATTTCCAACTACCTGATGGTCATGAGGTCGCCTCTCTGGATGTGGTCTCGCTTTTCACAAATATCCCCATGGATCTGGCGCTTAGGATCGTGGAATCGGGTTTCGACAGGGTGGCACCCCACACCAACCTGACGAGTGAGTCTCAGGTTGGTGATGCCACTCTACGGAGTTAATTTGATTGCGCTCAAAATTATAATTTCATTACATTTTTAGTTAGATTTTTTCATTTACATCTTTTACTCTTCCGAACCTTTCTATTGAAACATGTGAGCGCACCAAGTTAAATCTATTTCGTGCACCTAACCTAAACCTGGCATCAATAACATTATATAGTGTCAGGTTTATGAATTTTAACATCCCTTTCCGCCCTATAATCTCCTCCATCGACTCACCAATCTATAACCTCTCCAGCTTCCTAGCGGAGATTTTAAGTAAGGCTTTTGCACTAGAACACAGTACAATATCTTCGATTCATTTCTCTTCGCCGAGGAGTTTAACGACTTCCAACTACCTGATGGTCATGAGGTCGCCTCTCTGCATGTGGTCTCGCTTTTCACAAATATCCCTATGGATCTGGCGCTGGGGATCGTGGAATCGGGTTTCGACAGGGTGGCACCCCACACCGACCTGACGAAGCCTGATTTCATGTCCCTGCTCAGATTCGTAGGAGATAACACCTTTTTCACTTTTAATAACATATTTTTCAAACAAACCTTTGGCACCCCTATGGGCTCACCCATTAGTCCGGTGTTGGCTCTCATCATAATGGATGAGCTGTTAGATAACGTCAAAAAATATGTAGATGATCTGCTACTTGGATTGCCTACAGGCTCTACGTAGACGGTATGTGATATTTGGAATAGCTACAACACACACATTCAGTTCACAACCTAACAGGAGGTGAATAGATCTATTCCCTTCCTGGATACAAGAGTTATCCGCACAGCCTGTAACAAGATCATACTGGATTGGTATCAGAAACCAACCAACTCCGGCAGATACATCAATTATCACTCATATGCCCCCATGACGATGAAAGCCAACACCATCATACCATTGAAAAATAGAATAACCCGCATATCACACCCTACCTTATTACAACAAAACCTACACAGGCTAAAAATAATAGCACTTTACAACGGCTACCCCAGACCGATTGTCAACAAAATAATCTTCTCAACGGCACCCACCCCTGATAGAAACGCACCCAATTTACCACAACCATTACACAACTCCACTGCAATAGAAGCCGACCCCATCCTCAACCCCGAACCTAAACCAACCTACTACAGAAAATTCCCCTATTTAGAAAAAATTACAGGGCACATAGCCAGAATCCGGAGGAACGACAACAGTGACATTAAGATAGCAAAATACGGTGTGGCTCCACTAAAAAGATTCTACACAAAACTGAAGGACCCGGTGCCCACGGCTCAAATGTCTAATGTAATTTTCAGCATCTCTTGCACTGAATGCCCCCTCCGATATGTAGGTCAAACTTCTCAATGGATAAAAAGCAGAATAATTCAACATAAAAGTAACATAAGACTGAATAAGAAGTCATGTGCATTGTCTATACACTGTAACAGTGAGGACCATGCACCTGACTTCACAAACGTCGAAATTATAGATAAGTCAATGTTTTATAAAAGTCGTTTATTCCTTGAGATGTTCCACATAAAAAAGGCAGGCGTTGCAACTATGAATTTCAAGCAGACACGGAGGGCCTTAGTTGCATTTATTCCTATTTAATAGACATGGACAGATCAGAGCCGTTGGCACCGGTCTCCGTCAGCTTAACAGGTTAATAATATTCAGCAATAATTTAGATAGTGGTAGTTTGTCTGAAATTTGACTCATGAATCGTCAATGAAACACATTAAGGTAATTTATTCATCAATTCACATTTAGCTCGACAAGGCCCAGTAATTTCTTGGTCTGTTAGAAATGGGTAAACTGACGGCAGAGTCGTCGAGTGAGTCTCAGGTTGGTGGTGACACTCTACGGAGTTACTTTGATTGCGCTCAAAATTATAATTTCATTACATTTTTAGTTGGATTTTTTCATTTACATCTTTTACTCTTCCAAACCTTTCTATTTAAACATGTGAGCGCACCAAGTTAAATCTATTTCGTGCACCTAACCTAAACCTGGCATTAATAACATTACCTATATGCATAATAGTCATTTCTCGGCAATAAACTCCTAAACGGCAACAACAGGGCAGGTAAATGGGCCTCCAGCGTCGATTTTTGAATCCCTCGAGCTCAAGCATGAGATTTCAAATTCCGCGCGCTGGCTGGCGTGACGCTCCTAGAAACGAGTGACGTGTGCCTCCCTCCGTCGGTGACAGATACGGAGAGAGCCGAACGGCACCTGTGGACAGGCACCAGCCATTGTTGTTTGTGTGAAAACACGTGCGTCGTTTCGCACTACGATGCGGCCACGTGAATACAAGTTAATTAAATTTAAACAATCGCGGTGATACCACCCCGGGTTATCCAAGAAACAGTGTAACACAGTGATAATTTCCATAGTTTTAACATGTGAATGTGCCGTTTGTTTTAAATTTCACTTTTGCTGTAACCACGCAGTTATTTTTTGTACACTATAACCTCACATTTTAAATTTAACAGCCACCATGAGTATCGATAGGATAATCAAACAAATGCAGCGTCAGTTTAACAATAGTTTGTTCAAATAACCACAAATGTAAGCTCAAAATTTATTCGCTAATTATTTTTTTTAAGAATTCGTCATTAAGTAATAGATTAATTCAGATCAGTAATTGTTTGTTTTTGCTCATTGTTTTTTAGTGTTAACCCTGAGGAAGGGACAAAATGAGTCCCGAAAGCTTGGTATTACAATAAAGTAGATTACACACATCTCTCCTGCCGTATTATTGGTCGAATGCCCTGTTAGGAAATTTTCCGAACTCTGCCTCTAACGTATTACGACCGTTACTATTTGTGCTGGTATATATATAGTTATGTAATGGTATCCACATACCAAAATGCTGAGAAGACAGTTCCCAGGAATGATGCGCCTTATCGCAGGCACGTTCCAGAGCGTCCCATTCTTCATCATGGACAATTATCTCATGCATGAATTAATTACAATCGTACTTTCGTTCGGAAAGCATCTCCGTGTCCTTTATCGTTATAACCGTTGCGACAAATGAAATACCTTTGTAACTCAATTAATTAAGTGAAATAAAAAACTTTTTAAAAAATTAAAATTTCAAATCGTGAAATTTAACTGGCGCTGCGAACAGGATATTCGCGACTGAACTGTTAATCAATCGACGGGATTGACCCACGAAAAGTGATTTCTATCCCTGGTGAAAGACAGTAACAGGTGGCTTTCAAGTCTTTGTGCGAGAATCCAACGAAGAGGAAAGAAGATACATCTAGGGAAATACACACCACACGATGCAGATCCTAGTGCTGTAAGTCCTTTGTTTTCTTCCATCCCAAAAGTGTAGTTGTTTCAAAAAAAAAAAAAAAAAAATAATAATAATCAATTCAATTTTATTTAATGTCCGATACCGACATTGAAATAATTGCTGACGATTTAGATACGTTAGAAAATTCAACACCTAGATATAAGATAAAACCAAGTATTTTAGGCAACGTTAGATTTAGTCCGATTCCGCAAAATCCAAAAATGACTAATACAAATTCAAGTGTAAATTCAAGTAATCTAATTACTGACAAAAACGAAATTTCATTATTAATGAACGCGATTCCAGAATATTACCCAGGCCAAAATTTATCAATTTTTATAACCGAAGTTGATAATTTGCACAAACATTTAGAATGCAGATTATCACCCGATTTAGCTTATGCAGTTAGTTTTTCTCTCAGATCAAAAATAAAAGGAGATGCTAGAGATTTTATCGCTTATCAAAACGCATTTGAATGGAACGCCATTCGTAGTGCTTTATTAAGAAAATACGGTGATCAAAGAAGCGAAGAAATTCTAGAATCTTCATTGAGACAGTATATTCAACAAAAAAATGAAACCTACTTAGATTATTACAGTAGATTATTAAAAGCTTATAATGACTTAATGCAACATATTTCTTTACACATAACAGATCCAAGTTATTTAAATTACAAGAAAACTGATTACGATAAATTAACATTAAAAACTTTTCAAATAGGTTTGTTAGAGTCATACAGAAGCTATTTAAGTAATTTTCAATTAAATACCATCGAACAGTGTTTAAATAAATGTACATTCTTCGATAATCAAAAACAAGAATGGGAATATTGCGAATTCATCCGAAAGTCCAATGACAACAGAAAAAATCCTAAATTCACCAATTCTCAAAATCAATCACAATTGACCAGATTTAACCAAAATCAATACAATAATTTTTCACAACCACGATTTTCTCAAAACCCACATTACCGAAATTTTCAACATCAATTTTCTCAACCGAGACCCGTTCAACAACAAAATTTTCCAAATCAATCGTACGTAAAACCAAACGTATTTGCGCCACGAGCGGCACAACCAAATATTTAGCCTACAAATAAACAAGTTTTTGGAACTCAAGCTTCCTCAGGAATGTCTAGACTGAATAAACCAACACCAATGTCTGTTCAATCTAGAGTAAGAACTAATCAAGTACCAAATTATTCAAATCAAAGACAAAATATAAACTATTCAGCTCTTTATAATGTAGAAACTGACTCTGTTTCCCCAGTTTACCCAGTTTCTCCAGGGTCCCAACTCTCTCAAGATTATGAATCAGTCCAACAATTTTCAGATACTGATAATTTTGCAGATCAAACAGAAATGTACGAGTATGAGATTAACGAAAATGATAATGACGAACAAAATTTTGAAAATTTTCCTATTACAGCCTCACCGAAATCAGGAACATAGATCTAAATTCAATCAAAATAAAATCAAAATTACCATTCATTTATTTGCCCAATTTAGATTTAACAATTCTAGTAGATAGCGGAGCAACAAATTCCGTTATAAATTCAAAACTTGCATACGAGAAATTCTCTCAATATTTGTATCAAAAACCGTTTACAGTTTCCGGTTTAGGAAATCAAATTCATTGCCAAGATAATTTAAAATTTCCAATTCTTAAAGAATTAGGTATACCAGCCGATATTCATTTACATGTCGTTGACTGGCACCCAAAATTTGACGCATTAATAGGTACGTCCGACTTAGAAAAATTAAACGCGACAATTAATTACAAAACAAACACTTTAGAATTGTGCGACATAAAAATTCCTTTTTATTTAGAACTGAATAAAAAATCAATTTCTCCTCACAAAATTAATAAAAGCAATCATGTAAAAATTCCAGTGACAATAGATAATGGTGAAGTCATCATACCGCAAATAAAAATATCAGCAGATTATTGCATACCCGAATGCATTGCAATTTCGAAAAATGGTTATTGCATGTTACCATTTGACGAGAATTTAGATGTAGATTTAAATTGTTCAGAACGTATAGACGTGATGCCCATTTTGAATCAAGAAATTAGGAACCCACCAAAAACACTACATAAACAATTTAACATCTCAGAATTAATTCGAACAACACATTTAAATTCTGAAGAAAAACACGAAATTCTTAAAATTTGTAAAAAATTTCCTGACATATTTTATAACGAAAATTGCAACTTAACATTCAGTAACGCTGTTAAACACGAAATACGAACGAAAACCGATGAACCAATTTATGTAAAATCGTTTCGACACCCACATAGCATGAAACAAGAAATTGAAAATCAAATTCAGAAATTATTAGATAATAAAATAATTCGACCCTCGATTTCACCTTACGGAGCTCCCGTATGGTTAGTCCCAAAAAAATCAGACGCTTCCGGAAAGAAAAAAATTAGAATGGTGATTGATTATAGAAAACTCAATGAAAACACAATTGAAGACAAATACCCACTTCCACGTATTGAAGAGATATTAGACAATTTAGGCAAGTGTACGTACTTTACTACTCTTGACCTAGCCCAAGGTTTCCATCAGATTGAAATGCATCCTAACTCTATCGAAAAAACCGCTTTTCCAGTTAACCAAGGACATTATGAATACCTCAGAATGCCCTTCGGATTAAAAAATGCTCCTAGCACATTTCAACGTGTTATGGACAACGTCCTTCGAGAATACATGTATTTTGCTTTGTTTACATGGACGACATTGTAATTTTTTCCAAATCCCTTCAAGATCACATTAATCATATTAGACTAATTTTCAGTAAAATCCGAGAATTCAATTTAAAAATACAGCTCGATAAATCAGAGTTTTTAAGACGAGAAGTATCCTTTTTAGGTCACGTAATAACACCAGACGGAATTAAACCAAATCCTTCTAAAACTGAAGTGATAACAAATTACCCGTTACCCAAAACCACAAAGGAAATAAAATCATTCCTAGGCCTTACAGGTTATTATCGAAAATTTATTTCAAATTTTGCTAAAGTAGTATGCCCATTAACTAAATGTTTGAAAAAAGGTTCAAAAATTAATATTTCCGACCCAGAATATATTCAAGCTTTCGAATTGTGCAAAGAACTTCTTTGTAATGCTCCAATTCTTGCTTATCCTGATTTTAATAAGCAATTCAAATTAACCACCGATGCATCGAATGTATCGATAGGAGGTGTATTATCACAATCAAATCGCCCAATAGCTTACTATTCAAGAACTTTAAATTCGGCAGAAAAAAATTATTCAACAATTGAAAGAGAACTGTTAGCTATTTTAGATTCAACCAAACATTTCAGACCATACCTTTTCGGTCGCAATTTCATTGTAGAAACAGATCATAACCCACTTGTCTGGCTTTATAAAATTAAAGAACCAAATTCTAGACTTGTGCGTTGGAAATTAAAATTAGAGGAATTCGATTTCAAAATAATTTACAAAAGAGGAAAAGAAAATAAAGTAGCGGATGCCCTTTCCAGAATCGAAATTCACAATAGAGAAGATGAAGAATCCGTTATTGCAAACATTGACGAATTACCCGGTATCAATGACGAAGAAATAGAACGAATTATTAATTCCCAAGTAGAAGACCCAATTGAATATGCCAAAACACTAGAAAATTTGCGATCATCATTAACTGAACAAAATGAATGCGACAATACTGTACATTCAACTGATGAAGACAACGGTAAAACCATTCCAATTTCAGAAAGATCTTTAAATATATTTCCTAATCGAATATATTTTAATACCGGCGAAACATATAAAAACCGTTTTACTAAACCCTTTAATAGAAATACTTATAAAGTAACCATTTCCAAAAATTCAATTGATCAAGATTTATTAACTTTCATGAAAGACACATTAAAACCAAATTCAAGTTATGGAATATATTTTACTGACAATAATCTCAGACGTCCTTTTGAAACCCTTTGCAAACAACATTTTAACAATTCAATAAAATTATTCATTACCAATAAAGTCACCAGTGACGTAACTGATAACGAATTACAAAAAGAAATTGTTACAGAATACCACGATTCAAATTATAATGGTATAACCGAAACTTACAACAACCTCAAAGACAAATATTTCTGGCCAAATATGAAACAAACTATTACAGATTTAATCAATAAATGTGACTTATGTTTACAGTCAAAATATGAGAGACATCCGTATAAATTAAAATTTGACGGACCGTTATTAGCAAAGAGACCTCTAGAAGTGTTACACATGGACACGTTTTCCTTTCAAAATTCCAAATTTTTGACGATTATTGATTTATTTTCAAGATATGGACAATCATACTGGATAAAAGACGGTACCAGCTTGACTGTTTTAAATAAATTAAGACACTATTTCGCTCACCATAATATTCCACAAAAAATAGTTTGTGATGCGGGGCGTGAATTTCAAAATAATACCTTCAAAGAATTTTGTAAAATGAACAAAATTGAACTTCATTTCACAACAGTGAATAACCCGAGTTCTAATTCCCCAATAGAGAGATTTCACTCAACCATTATAGAAAAATTAAGAATACTAAAACTGAAAAATCCCAATGAAGTTCCATCAAATTTAATGATTTCAGCAGTTTCGATTTACAATCAATCAATACATTCTTCTACCGGATTTTCACCCTTTTACTTACTATACGGCCCTTACGAGAGAACTCCAGAATTCGATTTAGACATGACTGTATTCGAACAGTATAATGAAAAAAGAAAACAAGAAATTCTACCATTCTATGATCAAGTATACCTCAAAAACAAGCAATTAGCCGAAAACATTTTAGAAAAACGTAACGAAACCCGCGTTGATCCGCCTAACGTAGAAAATCGCGAAGTTTATGTAAATAGGAAAAAACCCAGTAAAGCTAATCCTATATACGACAAGGTAATTGTTGAGAAACAAGAATCGAATAAAATTTTTGGAAAAACTCAAAAATCAAGAAATACCACAGCTAACATTAAAAAGGTTAAGAAACTAAGAAAAACAACTTCTTTACAGGTTCCCGATACTGGCGGTGACGATCCTCCAGATTCACCACAACCAGGCCCTTCAGGTCAAACCCATTAAAAACAACGGCTATTTTCAAGAAATCATAGGCCCAGTAAAAGTAATGGACCACTACCATAATTTTCTATTTTTCGTAAATACATCAAAATTAGAAATAGGATTCAAACAGCTATTAGCAAACACTGAAACTCTAAAGAAAGATGCTTCAATAGATAAACTAACATACCAAATTTATAAACAACTTGCTTTAAATTGCAGAAATATTGAACTATTACTGAGAAAATTAAGTTATAAATCAAAACGAGCATTGGCTAATATTCTAGGAAAAACCATCAAATTCATTACAGGAAATCTCGACGACGACGACTTGCAAAATATTAATGAAAATTTACAGAAATTACATAATAATCAAAATTCCGAAATGAAACAAATAAATAAACTAACAACTTTCGCAAATCATTTATCAAAAAGATATTCATGTGATTTAGAAATCTTAATGTCAAATTTAAACAAAACAAAACATTTTATTGAAGGTTTAACGTTTATCGAAGATACAAGAACATTATTACAAAACGAAGTTTATCATTCAGAACATTTAATAAAAACGTTAGAATTGCTTGAACGCGCAATCAGCTTGTCATGGAAAGGAATTCCAGATTTAGAACTTTTAACGATAGATGAACTTATAACTGTTCAAAATTACTTGACGAAAATCTATAATCCAAAGCAATTGTTGCCAATTGAAACGACTCAATTATTAAACATTTTAGAGTTATCAAAACTTATGGTAATAGGAACAAAAGAAACAATTACATTCCTTCTCAAAATACCCATTTTAAAACCAATTTCCGCAAATTATTCTCAAATCTACCCGATTCCGAATTATCAAGATATCGTTATTGTCCCACCAAAACCATTTCTAATCGAGATGAACAACTTAAAATACTGGACTAACGAAGATTGCCAGAGTTTCCACATCATCACCTTGTGTCTGCAACAACCGACCCAAGAGGATTGTAATTTATTGAATGCCAACAAATGCAAAACAATAAAAATTGCTAACGATTACCAAATTACATCTGTACTGCGTAATAGACAATTACTAGTACTATCAAAGAGAAAACTTGAAATAATTGAAGATTGTCAAGGACAACTAGATAGAACATTTATACAAGGACCAAATTTAATCAGTTCACAATGCCGAATAATATTGGAAAAATCCACATATGTCAACACTACACCTACGTACGAGTTAACATTGTACCACATTTCAAATGAAACATTGAAGTTTTATCAAGAAGCAAAACTTCAACTGCGACATCTCAAAGATCCAACCATTCTTCAACAAGAGGCTGAAGAACTCAAGAATCAACCACTACATTTGGAACCACTGGTTCACATAATTCATTATGGATTTACCGGCCTTGTATTATTGTTAATAATACTTGCCACGGCCATCATTATCAAATTCAGGACACGCATTATCGACCTTTTCTGCAAACCAAGAAAAATCATTCGCATCAAGATGGTCGATCCAAATCAAGAAGACACCCCCGCATTGCCGAATTGAACGAGGTCGTTCAAACCTAAGGAGGGAGGAGTTATGTAATGGTATCCACATACCAAAATGCTGAGAAGACAGTTCCCAGGAATGATGCGCCTTATCGCAGGCACGTTCCAGAGCGTCCCATTCTTCATCATGGACAATTATCTCATGCATGAATTAATTACAATCGTACTTTCGTTCGGAAAGCATCTCCGTGTCCTTTATCGTTATAACCGTTGCGACAAATGAAATACCTTTGTAACTCAATTAATTAAGTGAAATAAAAAACTTTTTAAAAAATTAAAATTTCAAATCGTGAAATTTAACTATATATATATATATATATATACTCTGGATCTCATCAAAATTTGGCGTATACCGTTTTGATTTTGAAGTTTTAAATTTTTTCTGTACATTATGCTATCATTACCAATTCCTTTCGCTGTCCTATCTTTACGAAGTACAAAATATACCCCACTTGTACATTTTGCCGCTTTTACAACGTCCTATCTGTATATTATTTTTCATATTACCTACTATTCGGCATCCAGCGGTGTTGCCACGTGCGCGTAATATTTTGATTTCGTTATACCATTTCAATACAGGCTACCACTTGTTTAAGCGATGGCGATCTTGCATATTTGAGAAGATAGTGAATCGTTTAAATTGGGGTAAAGTGGCATGTTTTAGAACTTATTAGTAATCTGATTTTGCATTTAAAATATCTATTTGTTTTATTGTAATTTATAAATGTTTATTTTATTTAATTCTGTGAAAATAGTATTGAAAAAACTTTTTATGATTTACTGAAAGTTGTTCTAAGAAACAAATATGCAATTTATCATGTAAACGAAAAATAAACTGTTTTAAAATATCGAAATTCGCAGAGTATTTTCAAATTTTATTTAAAGATTCAACAATAAATAAAAAGTTTCTGTGAACATTGCGCGCTTGTTTTTATGACAACATACTATAAAAACGATACATTTTTTAAAAGTGTGCGTCCATAAGAAAAACAAAAGTTGAGTTTGGAACAACAAAAACGAATCGCTTTGGAGTTTTATAAACTACTCTATAAATCTAGCCACAGAAATTGAGTGTGTTTACAAATCTTGGAAAAAAATAAAAATAACAGATATAGGCAGTTTTTAAATACGGACATTTTCATTTTTTTTTTTTAATTACATCAAAGCAATTCAATATATAGTATGCCCGTTTTCCAGCGGCACTATCTCGTTTATTTGAAGAAATAGAGAATCGGTTAAATAGGGGCAAAGTTGCGTATTTTAGTGCTTATTAATAATCTGCTTTCACATTTTAAATATCTTTAATTGTTTCGATGTAATTTGAAAAAAACTAAAATTTTGTTATTTGGAAATTGCCACTCTTTTATTTTTGATTGTATTCCAAATTAGTATAAACATTCTTTTTATGACTGGTTTTATGGAGTAAGTTATGAAATATGTTGCCATGGAAATAAGAGCGCAAAGTCCACAAAAACAATGCATTTGTCTAAAAAAAGGAAACCAGTCATTAATAGTCTTGCTGTTCATTTTAACTATTGCATAGCCACTTGGTATTGTTTGGTTGCTATGGCAACTTGAACAATAACAATAATTAAACAAAAGCCTACATGTGACATATCGTTGAATTCAGAATTAAAAATGCATTTGAATGCATACATCTGTATGTTTCCATTAGAAAAACAAAAATTGAGCCTATAGAACAAAAACGTTATAAAAAGTTGCCCTAACAAAGGTTTACCAGAATTTGGAAAAAATAACGGAGATATCTACGATTTTTAAAAATCTATAATTTTGGTTATTTTCTAAATACACCGAAACAATTGAAGATATTTCAAATATGAAAGCACATTATTAATAAGCACTAAAACACGCAACTTTGCTTGCACTCATTTAACAGATTCTCTTTCTGTTCAAATAACCGAGATCCCCATAGTGCTGCTCGAAAAACGGGCACCCTATATATTAGAAAGCAAGTTATTAGTAAGCCCTAAAATACACGATTTTGTCTGTGTCTAATCGATGGAAAACTGTTAAAAAGTGTGCCAATTAAAATTTTAAGTGTTACTTCTAATTATCTGAATAAGGAGACACAGTAATACAATAAATGATTTATTTTAATAGTTTTTATTAAAAAATAAGAACATAAAACAAAACTATTAATGATTTCGATAGCTAACGCCATCTAATGCTTCATAGTGGCATCGTGGCATCGTGCTCGCTCGTGGACGAAACAGTGACCTGTATATGCACTTTGTGCATTCGTGTCACTGACGATGCCACTATGAAGCATTAGATGGCGTTAGCTATCGAAATCATTAATAGTTTTCACATATTGGCTTGAAATAGTCAGAAATGTTCAGTATTCCTCAGCACTGGGTCGGGACCACACTGAAGAGAACCTTGAAGTCCGAAACGCGTCTGTGGGTACCTGGTGCCGGAATACTGAACACAAATTCAATTTTAACATAAAACAAGTTTTACATAATCACATAATAAGGCTTATATTAATACGGCCTTAGTAAAATAAAAAATGTTCTGTTTAAGTTACCTGTATTTTATACATAAATATAAAAAAACAAATTATAAAAATATCTAATAATACATTTTTTTCTAGTGAACTTGACACCCTAGTGCATTTTTAGGTTATGTGTAATACGAGATGTAATTATTATTTCCCTCTCTTTAATAGGATATGTGATACAGCTATTACAAAGAAGGATATTCCTACAATTATACAGATACAAAGAGGCAGAAGATCTAGTAAATCATACGAGTATGACTTGAAATTGCTACAGAAATTTCACTGCATTGAAACATATTATTTCTTTTTTTGGTATTGATTTTGAATGTAAACTTTAATTTTAAGCCAGTTTCTATTATTTAAGAGAACAGGGTGTTCCTCTTTTAACATTTCACATTCGTTTTTCTTGGGAGGTTTTCTCTGTTTTATGTGTTCTTTAAAATATTCCGTTACAATATCTTTTTGTTCTTCTGTCCATTTGACAAGCACCCTTTTATTAGAGGCCGATAGTGTTTTTTTTATTTAGACTCTCAGTAGGTTTTGGAGTAGGAGATTCTGAGTTAGTAGGATCCAAATATTCCAATGCATCATCAACATCTTACCTTCATCATTTTTTTTTTTATCACCTTCCATTAGATCGGCGTCTAAATCTAGTTCAATGTCTGCTAGAGGCTTCCCTTTAAACTCTCCGTCATCCCCCTTTTCCATCAATAATAATAATTTTAAAATTTTTGCCGTCTGATAAATATCGTCTGGTAGTCGATATGATGACTTATGCACACCAAGTGACCCATAAATGAAGCCAACTGCTCCATGTCATTACCAGACTTTGAAAATATTTGGGACAATGTAGCTAAATACTTTCTAAGCTTTGTTGAGGTTAGAGCTTCTGAATTTTTCGCACCACAAGTTAGTGCATATTTAAAAAAAACATGTATATCCAGTAAGAGGTTGCGTTGATTTTGGATTTCCAAATAAGTATATATTATCAGTAACAAAAGCTCGATATTTGATTATCGATTCAATGTGATCTTGTACATCACAGCTAAATAGTAGTGGAACTCCTCTTGCCCTTTTCCCTCTTATAACAACTCTTTTAAATTTAGCCAAGAGTACTTTTTCAGATGAAGTTATAAATATCCTCAAATTCCTCATAACTATGTGAAGCATTAGAGCAGTGATGATAGATGTGTAAGGGCAATCTTTATAATTCTCCTGGCCTCCTTCTATTCAACAATATTACTCTGCAAAATACAGTTTCAAGTAATATTGTGAATGCTTTTTTATTAAAATTATTATTTAATTTAGTTGCAGCGTCATTTGCTTTCAACAGTGAGTAGTCTTTTAGTAAACTTAAATCACTGGCAAGGGGAAGAATTGTAATCTTGTTCCATTTTTTCACATTTAAATCATACCCCGCTTGGCTTGAAATCTCAAAACGCCATTGAGTTTCAGTTAATTGTATCATTGTTTTTAAGTTGGCTTCAGCTTCAGCTAATATACATTTTTCCCCTTCCCACTCCGGGCACTCTAACAGCGTGTGGCAGGCCGTATCGCTGGCTATTTTACAGTATTTGCAGACACCGTCGGTTGCTTTCCCAATTTTCCGTCTGTACTCCTCAAAGCTTCCATGTCCCGTGAATAGTTGCGTCATTTCAAAAGTAATTTCGCCGTGGTTCCTGCCGACCCATGCCTTTACATCGGGGATTAGTTTCCTAGTCCAGCTCGTCGCCGCCGTCCACCTGTTTTGCCACCTATCCATGGCCTTTTCCATTGCGGTCTTTCTAGCTGCGGCTTTGTCGCCCTGTTCCCTGGCTTCCCAGAACGCTTCCGCGCATGCTCTGATGTAGAGATCCCCAGGCATCACCGAGGGGAGAACCTTTTTTGCCTCCGTAGAGACTGTCCGGTACCTCCTTATGATTCTTAGAGTCCCTGTTCTTAGGGCCCCTCTCGCTCTAGTGGCATTTCGTGCAGTCGCCATTGCCTGCCCCCACTCTGGCGCCGCGTACGCGAGTTTCGCCCTGGCCACCGTCGCTAGTAGCCGTCTCCTTCCTTCGCCTGGGCCGCCCGTATTGGGTAGTATTCTGGCGATCGCGGTTTCTGCTTTTCGCGCCCCCTCTGCAGCCGCCAGGCAGTGACTGCTGTGTCTCGGATTTGCCTCTAGCCATACTCCCAGGTACTTAAGTTTTCTTCCGATGCTAATATTGTGCCCTCCCACCCACAGTGACTCTTGGGCCTGTCTGCTCGCTCTCTTCGTCGAGAGCCACACAGCCTGCGTCTTTTCCGTTGCGACCTGTAGCCCGACCCTACCCATCCACCCTGTGATTTGGTCGGTGGCTTCCGTAACGATCGTTCTTAGACCCTCCATTGTCCTGCACCTTACGATAAGGGCCAGGTCATCAGCGAACGCCACGGTCGCTGCGCCTTCCGGAAGCTCCAGGCTCAGCACTCCGTCTTACACCAAGTTTCACAGGGTCGGGCCCAGTACCGATCCTCGAGGAACCCCTAGGGTGATGCTTCTCTCTACGCGTATTCCCCCAGTTTTGTATATAATTGCCCTATCCTCGAGGTACAAGAAGATCATCCTTGCTGTGCCTGCTGGGAGTCTTTTCTCGGCCTCCTCCCTTACCGCTTGCCATGGTAGTGTGTTGAACGCGTTCTTTATGTCCAACGCTACCATGACCGCGTGCTCCCTTTTCCTCAGGGGTCCGGCATTAGCGCTTTCAGCGAGGCTCTTTACCTTTAGCCCTGCATCCGTTGTGGACATGCCTGTTCTGAACCCGTATTGGTTCGGGTGGAATCCTCCCTCGTCTTCCAGGTGTTGCTCGATCCTGTTGGTAATAGCTCTTTCGAGCACCTTGGCTAGGCCGTCCAGCAGGCACACTGGGCGATAGGCAGATGGATTTTCGGGATTTTTTCCCATCTTAGGAATCAGGACAATCTTAGCCCTTTTCCAGATCTTAGGGAATACGCCCTCTGCGATGCAGCTGTTGTAGGTTTCCGTCGCTAGCACAGGGTTTGCTTCGATGGCCGCCTTTACTGCCTCGTTGGGGAGTCCGTCCTGGCCAGGTGTTTTTTTTTATGGTAATCTGTTCGACGCCGCAATGATCTCTTCGATCGTAAAGGGATCGTCCTGAATCGCCGTGGTGTTCCTATGGCTCGTGCTACCTTTACCCTGTGGGAATAGCGTCTCGATCACCGCCTTTATACCGCCCTGTACCGCAGCATCGGGGTCGATGCCTTTCTTCTTTAGTTTGCCCATTACTATTTTGTAAGGCTTTCCCCACGGATCCGCTTCCACCTCGTCGTAGAGCTCCCTCCATTTCTCCCTTTTGCTGGTCTTTTTGGGAGTGGCTCGTATACAGGCCTCCTTTATTATTTCAGCCAGCGCCGACGCTTTACCATCCGCCGTGGTTGCGTTTGGCGTCCTGGCACTCACTGTCTCAGCGATCTTATCTTTGAACATGAGTCTGGTGTCCCATCGTAACTCACTTCTTGGTGAAGGTGTTGCACCATTATCTATTTCGAAGCCAATTAGGCAGTGGTCGCTCAGGGTTTCCCGATCAAGGACCTGCCAATTCCTTATTATGTGTGGGTCGTCGGACGCCGTTAAATCAATCCAAGATTTTGCTGCACCTCTGGTGAACGTTGGTTTGGATCCGACGTTGGCGACCTCCATGTCAAGGCTTGCTAGAAGCTCGGTGAGCTCCTGGCCCCTCCAATCGGTGGTAGGTGATCCCCAACAACTGTCTCCGCAGTGCCCCTTCTAGCCTTAGAAGCCAAGCTTTATATTCGTCCTTGGTTGCATTTGGGGAGATATAGCAGCTGTATACCGCGATGCCTCCCAGCTGGACCCAGATTACGCCCTTCCCACAAGTCCCCCACCCCGTGGCTTGTTTACCCGCCTCGGTGCTTAATTTTATAGCTACGTCCCCCCCAATTTCATCCCTAAGGTAACCGTCCCTCACTTCTGTTTCATTTGTCTTCGACATGATGATGATGTCTGCCCCTTCCTCCGCCGCTTGTTGCTGTAGAAGATCGTGCGCCGCCTTGCACCAATTAAGGTTTAGCTGGATTAGCTTCCATTGCAATGCGTTGTCTCCCGCATCTTTGCAGAGGACGCAGGCCGCAGGTTGGGTGCACGCCGCCTCCATGTGATCCTTTTGTCCGCATCTTCGACAACAGTTTCTTCTGTCTGGCCCCTCGCATTTCTCGGCCCAGTGGCCATACCCCAGGCATTTCCCGCATGATTTCGGTTTTGATGGCCTCTCCTGTATCTTACAATAAGTCTATCCTATTTTTAGCGATCCATGATTCAGGAGCCGTTTAGCGTCCTCCCTGTTGCATTCTACCATCGCTATCCTCAGCTCTTTTCCGTAGGTTCTTATCTCCTTAATGTTATATTTTCCCTTGTCCTCTGTCGCTGTCTGGATAGCCGCTGATACTTTGTCCTCGCCTATTCCCTCCACAAGGTCTTCGATTTCCAATACCACCAGACTCTCTTTGGTAATCTTAGCCTTCTCCTTCCCGACAATCGAGTTCATCGCCGCGATGATGCCTTCTTCGTTGCCGCCTTTATTGACTTCAACGACCAGGTTGCCGTCTCTGCTTCTCCAGGCCCTTTTCACGTCAGCGCTCAACTCCGCCCCTATTCCGGTTTGTACCCTATTGAGGATCTGCCCGTATGAGCTGCCCTCTGTATTTACCATAATCCTGGTGGGTTTAATCCTGAAGGATGTCCTTCGTGGTTGGCTCCACCCCTCTCCCTTCGCCCCCAAGGTTTCGGGCTGATCCTGCGGCGCCTGTGGGGCTCCGACGCTTGTAGGTCCTGCCACAATTTCTGCTAGGCTCCTTTTATCGCCTGTTGGCCTGGCCTTGTTGGGAGGATTTTCTACCTCTATCGGCTGGGCCGCGCTCCTTTCTCGCATCGGCTTAGTTGCCTCGCCTTTCAGTCTGGAGATCTTCTCCAGGATTATGTCAATTTTTTTGTTGACCTCTATCAACTCTTCCTTATTGCTTCCCTCCCCCTCCTTGGGTAGCCCAGCGCCCTTGGCTGTTTGCGACGTCTCCTCGGCTATGATTCCTTGCTCCATCACCGACCTCATGTCCTCTGTGTAGATCAGGCTGACGAGGCTCGCAATCTTGCTGATGCTGTTTTCAATCTCCGTTTTGGTATTAGTGTTCCGTTTCACCAGACCCTGCACGTTCTTTATCTCGTTTGCCAGCCTTTCCACCGTTAATCCTATTTTCCTCAACAGTCTTGTTGCCGTTCCTCCTCCTATCATACCAGGTTCAGTCGACTCCCGCCTAGGCCTCTTCACGGATCGTTCCTTGTCGTCGACGTATACGAAGTCATATTGAACTACGTTTTTTGGTAGCGGTCCTGGTACTTTCGGAGGGGTCGTCGTGATGGAAAACTTCCTCGTCTTGTTTGCCATGCTAGCGTCTATTTTGCGCACATACTCAAACACACCTTCCCTTGTCCTTGTCCTTGCTCAACACTACGTTGGCACTTGTCTCTACCCTAACCCTAATTAAACACTAAGTCTTTGTCCGTGGCACTTATTACTAATATTCCTAATACTAATGGTATGTACACTCACCCCCTGTAACTTCCGGTTCCTTCCGGTCGCTCCCGGTCTCCTATCCGTCAGTCTGCGTCTGCTCCTGCCATTTCCGGTCGGATCCGGTTGCTCTCGGCCGAGAAACGGTCACTTCCTGTGCACCTAACTCACTTTTGAGCACTTTTCAGTCTATGTCTGTTATCACGTGTCATTTCCGGTTGTTTTTCGTTCACTTCCGGTCCACTTCCAACCTAACCTAACCTAACCTTTTTTTTATTTTTTTTTATAAAGAGGTGAAATGTGTTACGCACCTTCCCTTCAACAGGGGGTGTGTGGGACTTCTCCCCTTCTAAGGGGAGCTACCCACTAAACCACCTCTCTTTTCGTCTAGGTAACCGGTGGGATCACTTTCCAGCATTCTTCGCCCGGATAACCTTTTTACTGCGCGTTGGCGCTTCTTCTCTCTCTCTCTCTCTCTCTCTCTCTCTCTCTCTCTCTCTTCTTGCTCTACTGGTTTGCCCTTGCCGCCGCCATCCTCCTTGTGTTGTCATCTTTCCTTTGCAGCACCATCTCCGCAAATACCTCCAGCGAATCCCATTTTTCCTGTGCCTCCAACATGAGTGGAACGAGCGTTTCGGCGTTCGCTTCCTCCCCCAATACCGCATACATCGTGCCTCTTTCTGTCTCCCACTGGAGGCAATCCAGCAGCGTGTGTTCGGCGCTATCCACCGCCGCGTCGCAGTATAAACACTGTTTGCTCTCGACTTTCCGGATCCGGGCCAAGTACTCTTGGAAGCACCCATGCCCAGAGAGTATCTGGGTTGTCTAATGTGTCGTGGACCCGTGACCTCTGCCCACCTACCCTTCAATATCTCGAATGAGTCTTTTCGTCCACTTGCCTTTCCCGTCCTCGTCTGCCTCTCATTTCTGCTGCCACTTTTGCATTGTTTGCGCGCGAGCTTCTTACAGATTTCCGGTTCCGCGCCCGCTTTCACTTCCTCGGACACTTTGACCCTCTCCTCAAGCAGGAGGTCTGCCGGAACCAAGGACGCCAAAACCTCCAATGCCGTCGTGGAGACCGTGCGGTACGCCCTTGTGATACGAAGGGCTCCAGTACGTCGTTCCCCCCTAAGCCGCCCCTGTTTCTAGCGGTCCCCAGGCAGCCGCTCCATGCCGGTGCGCCATATAGTTTCGACCGCGCGACGCAGGCCAGTATTCTCCTGCTTCCCTCCGATGGGCCTCCAATGTTTGGCATTAGCCTCGCCAACGCTATTTCCGTTCTGGCAGCCGATCCCGCTGCCTCTACTATCTGCCTACTTCGGTTGTAGTTGGCCTCCAGGATTACCCCCAAGTACCTTACTTTCTTCCCCACCGGTACTTCTGCGTCCAATGTGCGGATTGTATCATTCCGGTCCCTTTGTGCCCCTAGACATTATCTTATCATAGCCGTTGCTGCGGATGCATTGGCTTTCACTGCTGTGAGACAGACGTACTCCCTCCGGCAGGTAGAGTGCCAACACCTCGTCGTAAACCACGTTCCACAACAGGGGGCCCAATACTGAACCCTGCGGTACCCCTCCGGATAAACCTATACCTCGAGCGTTTCCCTCGTCCTCGTAGAGTAGCCGTCTATTATTGAGGTAGCTGGCAACTACATTCCTCAGGTGCCCCGGGATGCGTCTCCCCTCCAGAGTCGATATAATTTTCTCCCACGCGAGCGAAATGAAAGTATTTCGCACATCCAGCGTTATCAGCACGCACTGTTTTCTTCTACGAAGTGGGCCAGCATTTGCTTCCGCTTGCACTGCCTGGACGGCCAAAATACAGTCTACCGTCGACCGTCCCTTCCTAAAGCCGTACTGTCTGTCCGAAAGGCCCCTGCCCATTTCCAGCTCTTCGCCTAGCCGATTGACGAAGATGCGCTCGAAGAGTTTGGCTACCCCATCCAACAGGCAGACTGGCCTATACGCCGACGGGTAGTGCAATGGTTTACCATTCTTGGGCAGTAACACCTCGCTATCTTCCAGCGCTCAGGGAACGTTCCCTCCTGCAGGCACTGGTTGTATACTGCTAGAAAACTCTCCTGACGTTCCATAGCCACGGCCTTCACCAACTCGTTTGGGATTCTATCCGGTCCTGGCGCTTTCTTGCCGGGTAGTCTCTTCGTTGCTACTTGGAGCTCCTCGGCCGTGATAAGGGGTACCTCCTCTAGGAAAGTTGGGACGGCCCAATGTTCGCCCCGTGTGTCCCTCTGCGCGGTCTGGAAAAGTGCTTCGACCACCGTAGGGATTCCCCCCGGCACACTGGCTTCTGGACCCACTGGTCTCGCCCCCAGCTTTTTGCTGACCAAACGGTAGGGCGATCCCCAGATTTCGTTGTCTACCTCGTCGCAGAGCTTTTTCCAACATCGCTCTTTACTGCGCATGATAGCCGTCTTGAATGCTCGCCTGCTGTCCCTTAGCAGCTGTTCCGATTGCTCGATCTGCTCCTTTTCCACTGGGTTCCTAGCGCGCATCCTAGTCAGCTTTCTCCTGGCTCTGATCACCCCAGTCCTTGCGCTTGCCAGGTCGGTGCACCACCAGTACGCCTCTCTCTTTCTCTCTCCTAAGCGGGTACTTCTTGCTGTACTCTCTAATAGGAGCCCTCACCCTAATGTGCTCGACGCCATCCAGCTACCCGAAAAATGACTCCACGGCAGCTTTCACCTCCGCCTCGGTCGTGTCCGCCTCCAGGTCTTTAATTTCGACCGCTTTTTGCCTCCAAAAGAGAGTGCGACTTCGTCCTCTCCGAACTCCATTGCCACCGTTCGTAGCAACTCCTCTGTTTCCTTCGCCCCTCTCCTCATCTCCAGCACTATTCTGCCGTTTTCTGTTTTCTTCAGGGCGTTTATCTGGGATGCCAATCCCTCTTTTTCGCTCACCTTTTCCTTAATCCTCCTAGCCGCTTCGGCGTAGGAGACCTCTCCCATCTTTACGACGATTTTCTCGGTCGTCGATTTTCTTAGGGGTCGGCCGTTCGCTTCCTTCCCTCGCCTTTGGCTTTTAACCAGGTTCCATTCGTCTGGTGTGCTGTCCGCCTATTCCTCTCGGACTCCCCTCGAGCTGATTTTCGCCCCTGCTCCCAGGCTATATACGGCCACCAGAATCTCAGTGTCAGTGAAGATAAGCTCCAGCATCTTTTTAGTGTTCTCCCACTCCATCTTGTCGAGGCCTGCTCCTATTCTCGGTATCGCTACCTTGTCGTACCCGTGTTCCACCAGCCTCTCCTTCAATCTCTCTACGCTGGCGTACAACGCCTCTTTGGTGGGAGGTAATACACATGCCTTTTGCTTGTATGTGTTGTATCATTCGGTGCGGGCGTTTCCATTCTATTGACGAGATACGCAACTCCTCCAGGTCGTACCTCCTGCTGCCTGAGCTCGACTTGCCCACCGTACTTCTCCCTAAATCTAATCGCTATCCCCTTTCCCATATACATATCAGCCGATACACAGTGGGCAAGAGGGTAGTCCTGAGGGGCGTCCATTAAGTCCCCATTTATCTCCACTACCTTGCATTAGCACTCCTGCGCCCACCTCCTTGACGCTATCTCCTGGAAGCCCGCATAGCCCCTTCCAGTATCCTTCAGTCTTTCGGGCATCAGATCGGCCTTTTTGGTGTCTGCCGCCTTACCCACTTCTCCGGCCTGTGTACTCTTTGTGTCCTTTTGCCTCCATCTGCCCACTTCTCCTGCCTGCGTACCCTGCGACACCAAATCCGTTGCAGTGCCCTTGTCGGATGTGCCCGCTTTCTTCCAGCCGTTTACCGCCTTCACTCTTTTGACTAGGTCCCATAGTACTCCGACCCCCTGTTTTATCTCCACTTTGGTATTTCTAGCATCCACTAGAGATTTCAATGTCCGAACCGTTTCTCTTATCTCCCGAAGGAGATCTTCCTCTCAACCCTCTGCCATCCTACTGGGCCATCTGCGTATCCCGTCGTGTTGCCGGGCTCTTATGTTGAAGACGCGGGCAATTCGTACTCACTTTTCCGATTTCGTTCAGATTTCAAATGCTGAAGGCGCCGGTTTGGTTGAAATATTTTTTTATTAAAATCTTTGCTAAGCCCGCGACGATATGCGCAACTATCTATTGTCCTAGTCCTTGACAGTCTACGCACAAACTTTTAGCCCGATTGGCCTGCGGATGGTCCCAATAGTCGCGGATTTCTAAATTTTGGGTGCACTAACCTTTTTGTAATCATCCGCGGAAAATGTTGCTCAATCCCAAAAAAATTGGTGGCGGTCGCTTGACAATGATGTTCTACAGCCTCCCTGTGAGTTTGGTCCGGCTCGGATGGAGGATGGCCTCGATGCTTACGGATTTCTCCGCCGCCACGTGGTGAACCGCGTCCGTGGCTGTCCGTGATTTGCACTCATCCGCGGGAGATGTTGCTCAATCCCAAAAATAATAATGTGCTAAAGCCTCCCTGTGAGTTTGGTCAAGATCGGATGGAGGATGGCCCCGATGATTACGGATTTCGCGTCCGTGGATATCCTCGTTTTCCCGTAAAAACACCACTTTCACTGCTCCGATTTCCACCAAATTTTTCGGCACTTGTAGCCTGTGCTACCACTCGCACTTACACACATTTTCGCGATTTAATTCGGAGTTTTACCGGTGCAAACCGCTTTATTAACGGGAGCGTTACAAGACGCGTGCGCTCGCTTTGGTGTTCCGGTCGCGACTTAACCTAACCTAACCTAACCTAACCTAACCTATTTTTTATTTTTTTTAGAGAAGGAAAAATCTGCATACCAGACGCCACGTCGCCAGGTTGACGTAGGAGTGTGGGGATGACCGGATAGTCTGGTCGACCCACTAAAAAACCTCCTGAGTCGGTAAGAGCCCTTCCTCGGAACCGCCCAAGGGCATATCTTCAAGGAAGGTCGGCTGCGGTGAGCTCCGCGTAGTTGTTCCTGGCCTCTAGTACTTGTATAGTCTGGTATGTCGTCACCGGGTATCGCACTGTCTGTCGCCGTCGACTAGTAGTAGTCTATTGGTGTCTATATCACTGTATGTGTCTCTATCACTGGGAGAATAATAAATCTCTCTCTAGGGGGGTAGTAGACCTAACGACGCTAGGGTAACTGAACTATAGTCTATGGTGTCTTTGCCACCTGGCTGTGTTAATGAGTCTGTCACTGGGGGAGTAATAATCGTAAAACTGGGGGAGTAGAAGTCTTAACAGTGTGGGAGTAATTGTCCTATCAATTTCCTGTAACTTGTCTTGGGGAAACACTTTCGCGGTTTACAGTCGCCAACTGGTCCCTTTGTACCCGCACCTATACTCTTCGTGTGTCCGAGGTCGTGACGAGGACCTTTTCATCCTTCTCCTTGCGCGTTATGACTAGTTTTGCTCTCTGTGGCTTCCCTAGCCTTTTCGCAGAGAGCCTCCATCTTCTCGTGTACGATTACCACCGCAATGTCGTCTGCAAACGCGATGCTGATGGCTCCGTTTGGTAACCTAACGTTTAGGGCTTCATCGTAGACGAGGTTCCATAGTGTGGGTCCGAGCACTGATCCCTGGGGCACTCCTTGAACGACCGGTCTCTTAATGGTTTTTCCAACCGTGGTGTATTGTAGTCCCCTGTCCGAGAGGTAACTATTTACCATTCTGGTGAGGTAAGGGGGGAGTCTGTTCTCGGCCGCATCAATGATAGCAGGCCATGGGAGCGTGTTAAAGGCGTTTTTCACAACCAAGGTTATCATAACGCAGTGCTGCCTCTTCCTTAGCGGTCCGCTGTTGGCTATTCTAGCCAGCTCCTTCACCGCCATTATCGCGTCTACCGTGGATTTTCCCTTTCGGAAGCCGAATTGTCTGTTTGATAGGCCGCCGTTGGTGTCAATGTGGCTTGTCACCCTATTCGTAATCATTCTCTCGAGGAGTTTCGCCGAGCCATCGAGCAAACAGATTGGGCGGAATGCCTTCGGGTCCCCGGTAGGTTTTCCTGACTTTGGGATTAGTGCCAGATTTGCCACTTTGTAGCTCTTCGGGACAGTCCCTTCCCTCAGGCATATGTTGAATGTGTCCAAGAACGCGTCTGGGTTGGCCAGTGCCGCGGCTTTGACCGCTTCATTAGGAAAGCTGTCCGGCCCTGGGGCTTTTCTGTTTGGCAGTCGGTTTACTGCATCAAGGAGCTCCTCCATTTGAAATTCTAGGCCTTGCGTGCATATAGGTGGTGTGTCGTTCGGCATGCTAGTCTGGCTATGGAGGTTTAAACCCGGGAAAAGGGCGTCTACCACAGCGGCAGTCCCACCTGCTACGGTGGCATCCGGTCCCGGCAGTCGTTTCGGGAGTTTGCCTGAAACGATCCTGTATGGCAGGCCCCAAGGGTTTGCGTCCAGCTCGTCACACAGCGCTCTCCAGGATCTTTCTTTGCTGCGCAGGATCTCGACGCGGAGGTGTTTAATCGCGGCGCGCCTCTCACATTCCAGGTGTTCAGTGGGCAGTCCCTTTTTTTGGCTCTGGTGATCCTTCTTCTAATTAAGCGTTTCACGTCTAGCTGCGGCAACTTCGCACCACCAGTAGACCCCTTATTTTGCGTGGTGGTTTCCTTCGGGGCATGGATGCTCTGCTAGCAGCTACCAGATGCTTTGAGGGGGATGCCACCGCGTCTTCTGCGTTCATGTCGGGACTTATTCTGCATCTGCTGAAGACGTCGCCCATTTTGTCGACGGCCTTGCTCCTACTTCGAATATGATGTACTTGTGGTCGCTGAGTGACTCTACGTCGCTGAGGACTCTCCAATTTCCCAGGAGGTGCGCATGTTGCTCGCTGGTGAAGGTCACATCCAAGTGGGACGATGTTGCACCCATTACGAAGGTGGGCTCTCTGCCGTGGTTTAGTACCTCCATCTGTAGGCTGGACAGTAGCTCCATGAGAACAGTGCCCCGCCTATCGTCGCATCTGGATCCCCACCAGGTGGATTTTGCATTGAAGTCTCCTCCGACTATTATGTGGCCCACCTGCTGCCTGATGCTGTCTTCCAGGCGCCCTAGCCACTCAATATAGCTCTGCAGTGCGATATTTGGAGATACGTACGTGCTGTAAATTACCGTGGAGTCCACTTTTACCCACACAATTCCCTTAGCGGGATTTCCCCAGCCTGTTACAGGAGTAGTACCAGAAACCCATATACACGTATCCCCATTTGGTGTGTCTCTGTACCAGTCGGGATCTGTATGCATTGTTTGGCTCAGAGATCAACACGATGTCGGCGTTGTGTTCATCTATAGTACGTAAGAGAAGGTCGTGGGCTGCTCTGCACCTATTCACATTAATTTGGAACACTGTATAATAGTAGATAGAATTAGCCGATTCTGGGCCCGGAAGTAATCCCGGAAGTTCCGGTTTCCGTTTCCGGTTTCCGGTTCCGGTTTCCGCTTATTGTTTCCGTTTCCTGTTTCCGCTTCCGCTTGATAAGATAAGGGGTTTCTGGTTATACAGGATGTAGATAAGATAAGGGTTTCCGGTTATACAGGATGTAGATAAGATAAGGGTTTCCGGTTATACAGGATGTAGATAAGATAAGGGTTTCCGGTTATACAGGATGTAGATAAGATAAGGGTTTCCGGTTATACAGGATGTAGATAAGATAAGGGTTTCCGGTTATACGGGATGTAGATAAGATAAGGGTTTCCGGTTATACAGGATGTAGATAAGATAAGGGGTTTCCGGATGGTAGGAAAAGTGGTGGGAAAGTGGTGGGGGAAAGTGGTGTAAGGTGTGAGAGTTGAAGATATATTGTCGCAATAATGCAGTTTACAAATACGGAACGAGAGTCTCTAATGGTTCGCATTAGCGATGCCATAGAAGCATACCACGAAGGTAAATTAAACTCCGAACACTTAAAATATTTACCCGAATATTACTTGAAGAGGGTGGAAGGTCTGGAGCTTTTAAACATCTGGCCATTTTTACCGCTGAGCTGGAGGGATTACTGCAAGGAAAGATTACCCTATTTTGAACACTACAATACGGGAAGGACCCACATCGATGGACCACCATCACCAAAATATAAGTGTCATCAGTGTTTGAACACATCTAAAATTTCATCCCAGGGCAGTGAGAACTCCACTTAGCAGAAATTTCATTCCCAGGCAGTGAGAACTTAACGACAGTTAAAATGAATTATACCAATAATTCCTCAGTTGCGCAGAATGAAAGTGAACAATTCACACATCAGTTATGGGTTCCGTTTTGGTCGATAATTTTTGTAATTATATTTATTATTATTTATACAATATTACATTTGTGTAAAGGTTATAAAAAATAAATAATTTTAAACATATTTTATTTCATTTTATTTCATTTTATTTTATACAAGTCATCACAGTTATTAAATAAAATTCGGTGTCTGTGTGTTTTTCATAAATTGTTGGTTCTTAAAAATAATTTTGATGACATGGAGCTACCATTATACGACATCTTTATGTCCCCAAGCCAGAGTTGTCACACAAAATATACTCAATGACATTAGAAGCGTAACACCAAGAAGGAATGATTTTTTTGAATTCATATTTTAGCAAAAGAGTGACTATATTTAAAGCATAAAATGATAACAATTTCAACCTTGTGCCTTTTATATTTATTGTGAAAAGAAAAATATTTCACTTTTTCTTTTTTGATAAAACTATTTATATGAGCTGTTTAGTACAGATGTTTTTAGTTTTCGTGTTTCCGTTGAGTGTGTTAAGCTTAAATAAAATGCCTCGAGTCCGAAGACATCCACAATATCACCATTTGAGCGATTTTGACCGGGGTCGAGTTGTTGCTTATCGAGATGTCGGTATGTCCTATCGCGAAATTGCCCGCCGTGTTGATTCCACTGCAGCAACTGTAATACGTGTGTATCAGGTATGGACAGAAGAAGGTAGTGGAGTAAGAAGAAGACCAATTGGTCAACCAAGGCGTACCACAGAACGTCAAGATCGGCGCTTAAGACAAATAGCCCGTCCAAGATTAGTGCTTCCTTTAACAGCGAGACACTGTCGCCAAAGGTTGGACTGGTGCAGAGAACGGTAGCATTGGGAGGCAGAATGGCACGATGTCGTATTCAGCGATGAATCACGATTTTGTCTAGGCACGCATGATGGCCACGCTACCGTGGAGAACGACCCGATTTTAGGTTTGCTATTGAGAGGCATGTACACAGGACTGCTGGAGTAATGGTTTGGGGGGCTATTGCTTATGGTAGTCGATCACCTCTTGTATTCATTCGAGGCAGTATGACAGCTGCGCGTTATGTTGAAGACGTCATACGACCGACTTTGTTGCCTTATTTAGATGGCCGCCCAGACGTACTTTTTCAACAAGATAACGCACATCACCATATTGCTCGTCGAACTATGAACTTTCTTAATGAAGCTGGTGTTAATGTTTTGGCGTGGCCGCCCCGTTCGCCGGATTTAAATCCCATTGAACATGTGTGGGATATCATGGGAAGAAGAATATTCTCTTTGCACCATCCTCCACAGACTCTAGCACAGTTGATCGATGAAATTCAAGTTGCTTGGAACGAGATACCTCAAGAAGACATCGACCATCTCATTTTGTCGATGCCCAGACGTCTACAGGAGTGTATACAGCAAAGGGGTCGCCAAACACATTATTATTATTAGATTGTTTTTTAATAAAATTTTTTGAAAATGTAATCATTTTATTCTTGATGTAAGACTACCATACTGGCAAAAAATCAAGTTAAAATAATAACTCCTTCTGGGTGTTACGCTTCTAATGTCATTGAGTATAAATTAGCCCTATCACCTTTTGATAATAAACGATTTATATATGATGGTCATATATAAATCGTTTATCATCAAAGGGTGATAGGGCTAATTTATTTTGTGTGACGGAAAATATCTGGTGTTTAATAGATTTGAATATATTTTGTTTATAGGTAATTGTGGATTTATCGTATAAGCAAAGTTTATAATCGCTGAAATTTAAATTTTGTAAAACAACATATTTTTTAACACCTTTAGCTTGCTTAATCGTAATTTTATTTTCACCCTCATCAATTTCACTAGCATTATCTAAAGGTTGATCCATCTCACTCTGAAGTAATTTGATTGAATACATTTTTGCACGTAATCCGACAAATTTAGATATAATTTTACCCCCAAGTTCATCTTTAAATAACCCCAATACCGCTTTATTTTGTAGTGGGATATTGTAAATGTTCGAAGGAGTGAAGTTACTTGTATCAAATTTTGATAGGTCTTGTTTCATGTCGCTATATAAATCATTAGTATGTAATTTTAATATAAAACTGTTAGCGTCCATGTAGCACAAAGTCACGTTATCAACATATTTTGGTTTTAAATGATTATAATAAAAATCATACATCAAAAATTTTGATAATTCTAAAACAGTAAATCCAATGTAAATTGGCTTATTATAAATAACTTTTGTCCTCTCTAGTTGAACTGCAGCTAGATTTTCAGAAAATATAGAGATACATTTAAAATTCAATTTTGATACTAAACTTTGAACTCCGCGTCGTTTTCCGATATCATCCCAATGATTTACTAATTTGACATCAACACGTTTATCGACATTCTCCATCGTTTTACCAAAAACAGAATTGTTCATTAATTTATAGAAATCTTTATCAAAATCGTTGGTTGCCATTTGTATCATTGAAGTGTTTAAATCGATGTACTTCTTTAACCAATCTGATTGATTGAATTGAATAACACGATGATTTTTTTTTTAATTTTAAACCGTTTTCTAACGCCTGTTTTAACATTTTATAATGAATGATATAATTTAATTTATTGTTTAAATTTGGAATGAGCTTAGTATTTGTGAATTTAGGTCCTGGAGGAATGACGTTTTCCACAAGAAAAGGTAAATCATTGTGTTTACAATGGAGATTTTGAGGATACTCAATATCTACTTCAAGGAAATATCCAATTGGCGAATCATCGGGTAAATTTAATATATCAATTTTTTTCAAAAACGTCACTTTCTAACCATTTAAAACCACTACATGGTAATTTTTGTGACATTGCCCAGCCCTATAAATTATTAGCATCCCAGTAGCTCAAATAAGATGAAGGTTCATCTTTGTTGAACTCTAGCATATATTTATTATTGGCTTTAGCATGCCGAAGTGAGCACTGACAAATACCACCTCGTATTCCCTTTTTAATAAATTAATGCATATCTATGTCGGTTAATAATTTCAATTTCATATCAGTAATTTTGAGCATGGCATCCCAAGATAAACCTGGTGCTGTATAATAGTAAGCCGGATCCAAATTATATGTTTTAATGCAAACATCGCGAAAATTTTCGAATATATCGGCTAATAGTAAAACGTCAGTTTTTAAATAAAGATCTGAATATTCCTGAAATGTTTTACAGCTAAACTTACTCCATACATTGTTTGCATGAGGCATGTTCATACTCCTTGTCAGTAATATCTAAGTTTGTAAAAAAAAATCATTTTTAGAAGGTAATTTTGTTTCACTAAGACGCCCATATGAATCCATATACTGATAAGGAAATACCCCTTTTTTTGTTACTAGTTGAAACTGTTCGTCAACAGAGAAATATTTTCTAACATTATGTAATTATTCAGCCTGCACCGGTCGATAATATTTCTTAAAGTGAATAAAGTGAGAATTAAGTCTATTCGGCTGATGAAAATCTCCTCTTCTACACTTAGTAGAATTTGGCGGCGATCAGCTGTTTCCTCCAAGCGTCTGACGTACACCCACATGAACAGCAGAGTCCTGACTCAACCAACTCAAAAGAAATCCACATCCTCCCCGGTACGGCAAACGATGGAAATGTAAATCCTATGCAGACGACTCGGCAATTTTCCCTCGAAAACGCTTCACGTGTCGACTTTTAGGTTAGCGTGAACACTTCTCCTCCGATAAATCCACAATCACGGAACATACTGAGATGACAATGAAGCAATACGGCGATCTGACACCACTGGGCCTCTCCCAAAAGATGCAGTGAACGCAGCACACACGTATTCCGACTAATTTTAACTAATTATCGACAACAACGTTACGAGACGGGTTTTCTTTCTACGCCATTCTCGCCCATAAAAATGGCTGCCACGCCGACTGGACGAAAACAAAAACAAACATTTACGTTTAAGCGCCACTGGTATTAGATTGTCACAAATAAATCCTGATTTATCTTAATATTTGAATCTTTTAAATCTTTTCCCATGATAACAATTACCACACGGTACAAACCTTCCCCCAGAGGGAAAAGATTTTAGTCCGTTACAGACCTCGTGGCCGTAGAACCAGAAGGTTGAGGTTTGTCGCTACCCTGCGTTGGTTCGTGGTAATATTTCAGCTTAGAGGGGTGCCATAAACCAGCGAACCTCCCTTGCAAGGTTTAAAGTTTACACTTCCTCCTCCGCTCACAGACGTTACCACAAATGGACCTTCATTTTCGGGTAAAGTTTACCAGCTATTTTATCAGCCACCGAAGATAACAAAAAGGTACGTTTAAGAACCTTGTCTCCAACTTTAAAATTGTCGGGACGACGTTTAAGATTATATCGTTGGCTCTGACTTATGCCGGCTTTGAGAAGATTCTGTTCCCCCAAATGATGAATCTCTTGTACCTTTAACATCCTGGTGACCCACTTCTTCTTTTCCTTATCCGATATTTGTAAAATCAACTCCTCCTCAATAGCGTGATTCCTCTCAGAGACAGTGGATCTCGGTTCCCTACCGAAATTGAGAAATGCAAGAGAGTACTTCGTTGACTCCTGAACAGCTGTGTTCAAAGCGAACTGTATCTCCCTTAAATAGATATCCCACTTTTGGTGATTACTGCCTAAATATGCAGTAATAAGTTGCTTGATGTTACGATTAGAGCGTTCTGTGGAGTAGTCCGAAGATCTATACCACACGTTTCCGCCAACTTCCTTGTCAGCGTACTTACGAAGTTCTTAGCATTATCTGTTATTAATGTAAGAGGAGTCCCAAACCGATTGAGAATAGCTGAACGAAATTTAGAGGAAATGACTTTAGCAGTAGCTTTTCGAATGGGAATTAATTCAACCCACTTGGTGAATAAGTCCTAAAAAACTAACAAATATACGTTCCCTAGGGAACTTCTCGGGTAAAGTCCCATGATATCAGTAGAAACTACTTCCCACGGAGCTTGGATATACCTCGGGTACATCCTACCCCTAGGAGCAGAATTGAGTGCCTTAACCCTCTGACAAATGGGACAATGTCGGACGTACCTGACTACATCCTGATACATTCCAGGCCAGTAATACTGCCTGCCCACCTTCCACTGTGTCTTCTCAATACCTAGATGTCCCGCTTGAACACAATCATGACATTCCCGAACAATTGATTTCCTAAGGGACTCAGGAACTACTAGCTTCCAGTCCTCTGTAGGATCTTCGAGTTCTCCTTTTAAGAAACCTTTTCGGAAAAATAACAAGCGGTTGCCTTGGACTTGCCAATCGGGGTGTTTATCCGGCTCATTCTTTACCCGATAAAACTTACGATTATACCACTCGTCACCTAAATTATCTTGAGTTTGGACCGCTAAGACGGACACGGCCTCAATTCTAGACAAAGCATCAGCTACGCTATTTAGATTGCCGTTTCGATACTCAATGGAGAATCATACGGTTGTAGGCGTAAAGCCCAACGAGCTAAACGACCGGTAGGATCCTTAAGATTTAGTAGCCACTTTAAACTAGCGTGATCAGTTATTACTGTAAACTGAGATCTTTCCAGATAATGACGATTCTTTTCTATGCCGAAGAGAACGGCCAGACACTCCTTTTCGGTCACAGAATAATTTCGCTCGGCAGAATTCAGGGTTCTAGAACAATATGCCACCACTCTCTCGTTACCATCCTGAACCTGCGTTAACACGGCACCCAATCCAGTTTGACTGGCATCAGTCTGTAAAGAAAATGGTATAATGAAGTCGGGTCTAGCAAGAATAGGGGCGGTAGTCAGAGCTTCCTTGATAGACTCGAACGCTTTGATCTGTTCTGTAGACCATTTCCAACCCGCGCTCTTCTTTAATAAGAAAGTGTTTGACATTTCTGGGTGGTGGAAACGCAATCACGGGACGTACTTTCTCGGGATCCACCAAAAGACCTTCAGAATTAACTAGATAACCCAGATAACGTACCTCGTTGCAACCGAATTCGCACTTGTCCTGGTTAATCCTCAATCCAGAATCTCTCAAGCGTCGGAAGACTTCCCGCAATAACCGACAATGCAAACTAAAGTCAGGAGTGCAAATGAGAATATCATCTAGAAACACGACTACATACGGTGATAATTCTGGACCGAACACTTCGTCTGTCAAACGTTGAAATGTAGCCGGCGAATTGGTCAGCCCAAAAGGCATTACCTTAAATCTAAACAAGCTCCTACCAGGTACTACAAAAGAAGTAATATCCTTACTCTGTTCATCTGCTAAAAGTACTTGCAAAAAGGCCTGTTTCAAATCGATTTTCGACAGGTACTTCGCTTGGCGTAACCCATCTAACATGGATGCCAAGTGAGGCATAGGATATGAGTCCTTCTTAGTCACTTGGTTCACCTTACGAAAATCTATACAGAATCGGTAAGAACCACCTTTCCTCGCCATTACTACTGGGGAGCACCATCCTGCATGGCTAGGCTCGACTAATCCTTCTTTTAACATCCTGTCGAGTTCTGAGCACATGGCCTCCAGAACCTTGGGGGAGTAAAGGTAAGACTTTGCTTAATAGGTTCGGCAACTCCTACCTCAATATGATGTGATATCTTTGAGGTCAAACCTGGAGAAAGTTGAAGGGACTGAATACCTTCTTTTGCTATTTGGCCCAAGACACTCTTTTCTGACTGAGTTAGCTCTTGAATGCCACATATGCCAGGTGTAAGCTGATGAGCTTCTGGTAAATAAGAAGATATTTCCGATACGGGAAGGAAATGAAAAACCTGATTAGGATTATCCTCAAACCACCAAGTCTGAGATCTGGCGTTAGTACAAATTCTAGCAGAGATAATAAAATCTAGGCCTAACACCAGAAGACATGACAACGCAGCCATATAATAGAAAGGTACACGAAAACTGCGATACGAGATTGAGATAGGTATAGAGTAGCATGTTGAGATACTAGTGACGCTGCCATCGGCAATCTCTGCCGAGAAAGGCTTCACCTGAGGTGAAACAACTCCACTTTCGTGTATCAGATTTGATGCTCTATCCCCAATAAGAGACACGGTAGCCCCAAGATCATATAAGGCAGATATTTGCTTAACTCCTTTTGTTCCTGGTATTCGATAACTAAGTAATAAGAACCACTGTTTCCCTGCAGGGCTCTGGGATTCTGCTGAAGCCTTACATATGCTAGGAGTACAAGAACTTCCTTCAGTTAGACTGTCCTTTATGCATTGCGTCAGAGGCAATGAAGTATCTTCATTACGAGATAATATATTATTATCGGTAAGAGATCCTAAAGGATTGACGATACGAGACGGTAAATTTGCGGTACTAAACGACAAAGACTTAACGGTACTTGATAATAAAGAATTCGGAACGGTAACGATAGATGAAGCATTTAGATCAACTTTGTTTAGGACAAGTTGGGAGAGGAGACGACCCTCATCTCTAACTCCCTTGTTGGTTTAAAGGACTGCAGTTTGAACAGGCTGATTTTACAACTCCTGGTTTGCCACAACCATAACAAAACTTTCGCCTTGGTACTCTGCAATGAGTGAAGACATGAGAACCTGCACAATTCCAACAACTTAACTTTGGCAAAGGCGCTCCCTCTACAGGGCGCTCGCCTTCAACCACTCCTCCCTGCAGCCTAGGAGAATCTACTGAGTCCGATAACTTAGGTAAAGGCTTGTTCTCGGTGAACTTACCTTTACCAAACTTAGCTCCCTTTGATAAGCCAATTTCTGGCTTCACAGATAAAACTTTATGCAAGGCTATATTAACTTGGCGTTTACCCTCTTTGAGCCCTACCTCCGCTATACGACTACGCTTCGTGACAAACTTAACTAGCTGCTTATAAGTCGGAATATCTGTAGAGACGTGACTTTCTTCGAACGCCCTACAGGTGCTGGAATCTAAATTATTGAGAGCTAATTGCAAGAAAATAAAATCCCCTACGTCCGCTAAGCCCAGGGACTGTAATGCATTAATATTATTTTCATGGACGTTCAAGAAATTCTGCAAGTTAGCGTGAGAAGAATTTTGAAGTGGAACAAAACCAGTAATCCGATTTAAATATAAACTAGCTAATCGATTATTTTTATAGCGAGTCTTTAACGCAGCGATAGCACCGAATAATACTGAGGGTCTAAAGGAAACCCTGATATAACAGCTTTAGCATCCCCTTTCAATGATGTTTTCAAATATTGAACTTTCTTAGTCAATGACATGGAACAGTCACTATCCACCAACGACTCGAATAATGAGAAAAATTCCATCCAGTCTTCTATTTTGCCGGGGACGGTAGGTAACTCGATTTTTGGGAGTTGACCTTGAGATGATACGGGACTAGGATTAGGATTCGATCGCACGGAACGGTTTTCAAAACGTCCAAATACACTGCGCCGCAAAATTAACACAAAATTCGAAATTTCGTATAATAATTAATTTTATTGTTTTTTATTTTTTTTTTCTTCATTTTTTCCCGAAGTAGTTCCTAATTAATACTTATTAAAACTAATTTGCTTATTTGTGAACAAAAAATGAGAAAATAAACAACAAACTGCAATAATACAACAAAATAATGATTCTTCTGATCCGCAAAATAGCGTGTAACAGTCGTACAGTTGGTCTTAATAGCGAGTATTGCCTCCTCGAGCATTGATGACAGCTCGCATCCTTCGGGGCATACTGTCAATAAAACTTCTGACTTCTTGCTGCTCAATTTCTTCCCACACTTGCGTTAATCTGAGTGTTAACTCTGGAAGGTTTGCAGGAGGTTGCTGCAAGTCTTTAATCTTCTGCCCTACAGTGTCCCACAGATGCTCTATGGGATTGAGGTCGGGACTTCGTGCTGGCCAGTTCATACGAACAATTCCCACATGGTCAAAGTACTGGTTCACAATTCCTGCGATATGCGGCCTGGCGTTATCTTGCATAAAAAGGAAATTATCCCCAATAAATGGGGCAAATGGTACAACATGATGCTCAAGCACCTCTTCGATGTATCGATGTGCATTTAACCGACCACCATTAATGTGTACCAACGCAGTTGTTGCTTGCGACGTGATGCCTGCCCATACCATGACAGAGCCTCCACCATATTGCACCGTTCCTCGTATGCACGCCTGGCTGTATCTTTCACCAGGACGTCGATATACTCTTCTACGGCGGTCGTCACTATACAGACAAAATCTGGACTCGTCACTAAACATTACTCTACCCCAATTAGCATTGTTCCAATTAAGATGTTCCTGTGCAAACCTTAAGCGCTCTCGTCGGTGCTCTCTGGTTAACAAAGGACCTTTAGCGGCTTGATAGGGTCGAAGATCAACTTCAGCAAGTCTTCTTCTGACCGTATCCTGACTTAGTCGACGACCATAGGTTAGAACAAATTGTTGTTGCAGGTAAGTGCTCGTTAGGAATCGTTGCCTTAAACTTTGAAGTTGCATAAATCTGTCTTCTCTCGGCGTTGTCATTCTTTTTCGACCCTGGCCGCGTCTTCTTTCGTAACGTCCTGTTTCTCTGAAGCGGGAAAGAACTCGCGATATTGTGGAATTAGCAACATGCAAACGTTGGGCAATGTAAGTTGCAGTAAACCCTTCTTCTTGCAGCGCCACTACAACCACACATTCTTCATGTGTAAGATTTCTTGAAACTCGTCCAGGTGGATTCATTTTTGTTTGTGTTTACAATTTTCTAAATAAACTTCCAGAATTTAAAGAACTTACTTATCAAACGATACTCGCCTATTTTAACAAGAAAATAAAGCCCTGTTTGGCAGATAATAAAGTTTGTTTTTAGCCTACTAATACATATTTCCAGTTTTTGTGATAAACTGAAAAAGAGAAGAAGGCTCAATTCAGGAAAAACAATAAAGTTAATTTTTTTAAACGAAATTTCGAATTTTGCGTTAATTTTGCGGCGCAGTGTAATTACTTTTAGCCATATCGACTAATTCAAAAAAACTAGAATTCACTTTATCCGTACTTATTCTAAGCTTAATCTTAGTGACTAGCACATTAAACCTGCGGATCTTATCATTCATCCCCTTAAATTGAGTCTCCAATCCAGATAATCTCTCAAATTGACTTACGAAAGAACTAACGTTACTTGCATCTAATTTGCTAGATTTTGTATGAATATCCTGCGCAATGGCATAAATATCCTCCCTCTCTGCCATTAGCAGATCTTTCTTTGCTCTTCGCTCAAACTCATTTTGCCACTGCTCGTGTCTGTGATATTGAAATATTATTCTATGGAATTATTTAAAGCAAGCTCCGCCAATATCCGTTGGCACTTAATTAATTAGTCAAGCGCCGTAAGAGAATCACGGTTACCAGCAACGACTGAGAACAGATGGTCCTCGTCACTCAACGAGCATAATACTTTCAGTGTGCAATTAACATTCAGACTTGCCTCAATTATTCATTGCCCCAATGATTCATTGCAACAATTATTTATTGCCCCACGTTGGGCGCCATTTGTGTACCCCGATAAATGAATTTCAGAACGGTAAGCTAAAGCTATTCAAGAACAACAACAACAAAAATTGTAATGAAGTAATTTTATTTCCGAATTAAAGACGTTTATTTAAATTTTATAATGTTAGAAATAAATAATTATCTTAAAAGCATAACAAAACAAAAACTTAATTCAAGCTAGGCGCCAGGCTTACAATCTTAACAATTGTAAGTACTTTTCGATACCAACACAAAATGGAATTTATCGAGTACAGTTTCCAACTAGCTCAATTGTGGGTATTTAAGATATGAAATAAGATTGTGAATATTGGTTCGCCTCACTGACAAGTCAAGGTGAACAGACCATTATCTCTTCTCAGCGCACATTACTTCAAATTCAACTGAACACACATAACAACTCGTCAATTTTGAGATTATACATATTAATTCGACAAATGCAGGTAGTAAATAAATATTTAAACAAACAATAGTGTCTGTTACAAAATAGGCAAATAAACACCTACACCTGTTATAAATTAAGGGTCCTAGCTCAGTCCGCCACCCCACCAATTCCCCAAATTGAGAGCTCCCAATCCACGGAATGAAACTAAAAGTTAGGGCAACTTACCTTGCTCGGGCACACAATTGAAACTTTAAGAAAGTATAAAGAATCTACCCTCGGCCTGCACCGGTCGATAATATTTCTTAAAGTGAATAAAGTGAGAATTAAGTGTATACGGCTGATGAAAATCTCCTCTTCCACACTTAGTAGAATTTGGCGGCGATCTGCTGTTTCCTCCAAGCGGCTGACGTACACCCACACGAACAGCGGAATCCTGACTCAACCAACTCAAAAGAAATCCACATCCTCCCCGGTACGGCAAACGATGGAAATGTAAATCCTATGCGGACGGCTCGGCAATTTTCCCTCGAAAACGCTTCACGTGTCGACTTTTAGGTTAGCGTGAACACTTCTCCGATAAAATATTAGTGAGAATACAAACATAAGTTATCTAGTGCTGATAAACGTTAAAGGCTCGGCAATTTCTAAATTATTTACTTCAAATAAGAATATTAGAAAAAAATAAAAAAATATGTTTGTACAATATATTAAATGTATGTGAGCATGTAGATAATTATTTTGGTATATACAAGTTATACATTAGGCGAAACTCAATAAAAATAGTCAGGGTCGTAGGCGTACTCGAACCATACGAGTTGGGCGCCAATTGTAACGGGGCACTTGAACCGGGGGTGGCAGTGTGTTGTATTAAACTAAGTTTTTGTATATATTAAACTTGTAAAAATTGATTGGAGACACATGCCACTTCCGGTCGGAACCCTGTCACGTTTTTAAGCTAAAAAAAATATAATAACTTAGTACTCACTCTGTGATCACTCCATATCAAACCACTTTTCACTTTAGGATTCTTATGAGATTTAATTTATGAAACAATAAGCTCTTTCAAAAAAAAACAGCAATAATAATAAATATATTTAGTGCAGAAAAATTAAATAATAAACAAGAATTAACAATGAAATATAAGAAAAGAAAATATTTGATAAACAGAGCTTAGGAAAAATATTGACGAATTAAAAATTATTTAAAAAGTATGAAGTAAAAATAATTTTTAGACAAACATTTTTCCTTCTAAAAAAATAAAAAATATCTCATAAACAAAGTACCGTCAATCTACTCACCACCAAAACCAACTCACTCTTATAACAAAAACTTTACTAACACTGGTACTGCTTTCATTCTTAAGATTTATTGTGTTAATGAAGCTCCAAGAACACTTTTTAGACGTTAGCCGAATACTGACTATTTTCTGGCTGTATTGCTATTTTATAGCCAGAAAGTTTGCCAAGAGATGAGTTGAGGGTAACAGAGCCCTGGAAGGGCATCTTCACCCTTATCCCATTGGCAGAGGCCATTGGTTAGCGCTTGGTGGGGGTGATCATCATTAATTCTCATTGGCCGAAGTAACGCTCGATGCTTATTTACTGAGCGTCACTTGAGCGTTAACAGAATTAAGGGTGACACACCTGAGCTCTTTGTTGTTACAAAGAATGTTTAAAAAAATGATTTGTAAGTACAAATCTCAGTAAAGATATATTTAAATGATTTTGAGAGTTGGTTGTTTTGGTTATTATTTTGGTGGATCGCAGATTGACTTGTGCTCTTTAAGCACGCAAAAACAATGAACATGAGTAATTAAAATGTTTGTCTAAATCGAACATGATGTAAATATATATATAAAATTGGTAACGCTGTCACAGATTAATAAATTAATCGAATTATTAAAGTGACGCAATCCATAATTAAACATTTTATATACAAAAATAACGTGTCAATACATTTCAGATAATATACATACATTTCGGATAAAGAATACATTTCGGATAATTAATAACTCGTGGTTCATATTTAAATTAATATAATTTTCTTAATTAAAAATGAACCACGCAAACGGCAAACTAAATGTTTTGAGAAAATTGTACTTAACCTAAAGAAATGTTTTTATGGCGCCGTAGGTACGGTCAACGTATTTTCGGGACCGACACACCGGGCGGTAACAATGGTTTTGTGGTGTCGCCTGAACAAGAATAATCCGGACGGCGGGGAGAGATAGGAAGGTTGCCGTGGACACAAAAAAATAATAAATATAATTTTGGAGAATAACGCGTGCTAACGTTCGTTTTTGTACGTGACATAGTTAAGTATAAATAAAACTCCCCAAGTACCTGCATTTCTTGTGTTTTCTTGTGGTAAGATTCATAGTATAACGACGGAATCAAATGCACCTATAACTGCAACCAAATGCACCTATGACCGCCGTTATAAATTGGTGACCCCGACGTGATCTTTCCACAACGAACTTCGCCACGGGATCATTCAGGATCTACAAGGCGAGCTGACTACAGGAATACCCGCCAGCATCAGACGTCGACGCCAAGGACCCTTATTCGGACGAATTCCTGACTGCATCGAGCATCAACGACGGAGCCCTGTTTCAAATGCAGATAACTGAACCTTGTCAACAGCCGCCGGCCGCGGCGCCCGCTCCCAACCAGGGTACCGAGCCGACACAGCCTGCAACCTTGCCATTTGCACCCACCCCCAACCAGGATTTTGGATATTGAAGTGACAGATGAAATTTACTAGCCCCCCTCGTATTTCGAGGAAACTACTTCCACTATTTTCTCAACCTTAATCTCTCTACTACTCTGCTTACTTTCACACATCATGGAAGAACAATTAGATGCTGCCGTTGACCCTTCAATCTGGTTCGTGCAGATTGAAGCGGAATTTTTGAACTCGCGCATTACAAATTCTAGTCGCAAGTTTTATCGAGTCGTAGCCGCCTTACCCCCAGACATTGCCATCGAAGTTAGGGATTTACTAATTGAACCTCCCGCTGACCTTCTTTATGAAACGCTCAAAGTGGAGATAATCAAACGAACCACCATTTCCGAAAAAATGCGTTTGCAGCAATTGTTGTCGACGGAAGTGCTCGGCGACCAAACGCCTTCACAACTACTACGAAAATTGCAACAATTGCTGGGAATAACGCCAATAGACGACAATCTCCTACGCGAAATTTTTTTAAATCGTTTACCGTCAGATGTGCAAAAAATTCTAGTGTCTGCAAAAACCACCTCATTAACAAACTTGGCAGAAATGGCAGATCAAATTTTAGAAATTTCGGCACCCACCATCATTAATAACACCAACGTTTCTCACACCTCGGCAATTGAACATCCAACATCTTACAACACTAGAATTTTAGAACTGCAATCCCAAATTTCTGAGCTGACACAAAATTTAAATTCATTAACAACCGCTTTGACGAAGCAATCTAAAAACAAATTTCGGAACAGAAGTCGGTCAGCATCAAGAAACCGCTGGCAATTAGGCGATGACCCGCAACACAAACTGTCCTGGTACCATCACAATTTTCGTGGTGATGCACGGAAGTGCACTCCACCATGCCAGTGGGGAAACGACGAACAGCGGGGCTAATGTCGGCCAATTCCTCCGCTGTCTCACCAGACCCGTTGTTTTTCGTGCGTGACACTAACTCTGGGACAAAATTTTTAGTAGATACGGGAGCCCAGGTTAGCATTTTGGCGGTGGATCAACGAAGAGCGAAGAGCCAACACTCATCGCCAATAAAAATTTTCGTTAACCACCGTTAACGGTAGTTTAATACCCACGTTTGGTTCTTCAAAATTAACAGTACACATCGGTCTGGACGTAAAACTTGCGTGGAATTACGTGCTTGCACACGTTAACCACTCCATTCTGGGCGCCGATTTCCTTCGGCATTTCAACATCATTGTTGACATTGCCCACGAACGTCTCGTAAGGAATGTATTCGGCCCATCAGAAAAACTCAAAATTTGTTCCTTGTCTACCCAAAATTCACCTTATTCGAAATTATTGCAACAATTTCCTGATCTAACAACCCCTTTTGACCTAGCTAAACCCGTCAAGCATGATGTGCAACATCACATCGAAACATCTGGACCACCAGTTTTTGCCAAACCGCGACGATTACCACCTCACAAATTTTAAATTGCAAAAAACGAGTTTGATAAATTGTTACAGCTCGGTTTCGTGAGACACTCTTCCAGCCCATGGGTGACGCCGCTACATCTGGTAGCTAAATCAGATGGCTCTTGGCGCCCATGCGGCGATTACCGTGGACTCAATAAAGTTACCATACCAGACGGATATCCTTTGCCTATTCTTCACGATTTCACGTACAATTGTTGTGGTTGCACGTTATTTTCAAAAATCGATTTAGTAAAGGCATATCACCAAATTCCAATTCATCCTGCAGACATTCCGAAAACGGCAATCACAACACCCTTTGGACTTTACGAATACACTAGGATGAGTTTCGGTTTAAGAAACGCCGCTCAAACGTTTCAAAGGTTTATGGACTCGGTATTACGCGGACTACCATTTTGCTTCGCGTACATCGATGATATTCTCGTTTTCAGCAAGGATGAACATGAACACGTTCGTCACTTGCAACAAATTATTGAGCGATTAACTTCTTTTGGAATAAAAATTAACTCTGACAAATGTGTTTTCGGTGAAACAAAATTAGACATTTTAGGTTACAGCATTAGTGATTCGGGAATCAAACCTCTACAGTCCAAGGTCGATGCGATTTTGTCCTTCCCTCAACCCACTCAACAAAAAGCATTGCAACGCTTTCTCGGCATGGTGAACTTTTACCATCGGTTCATAAAATCATGCTCGAGTATCCTAGCACCGCTCAACCAGCTTGCTGCAACAACTCCACGCAACAAACCACTGGTCTGGTCCCAACCCGCTCTTCAAGCATTTACGACAGTTAAGGCTGCACTCGCCGACTGTGCTATGCTTGATTTACCAGATCCTGTTGCGGAGTTAAGCATTATGGTAGACGCATCTGACTCCGCTGCTGGCGCGGTCTTGCAGCAGAAGGATAATTCTGGCGTTCTTCGACCGCTCGCTTTCTTTTCCAAATTTTTTTCAACAACAAAACGCAAATACAGTACCTTTGGCCGTGAATTGCTTGCTGTTTATTTGGCTATTAAAAAGTTCAAATATTATCTTGAAGGTCGCAAATTTATCATCTTTACAGATCATAAACCTTTGATCTCTGCTATAAATTCGAACTCGGATCGTTTTTCAGGACGAGAGCACAGACACATCACCTTCATCGCGCAATTCACCACTGACATTATCGCGAGTCGAAATTAACTCTTTAGATATACCTAACTTTGCAAAATTACAATCCGAAGACAGCGAACTAAAATTCCTTTTGAATAACGGCACCACTTCACTTAAGCTCGAGCAATACACTCCGCCTGGCACTAGCACACCTATATCCACAGACATAACTCTTGCTCAAAGACGACCCTATATCCCTTCAGTCCTAAGAACTAACATTTTACAGTCTCTTCACGGACTTACACACCCTGGCGTCCGTGCAATGAAACGTCTGGTTACATCTCGCTATGTGTGGCCACGGATGAATCAAGACATTGCACAATTTGTCAAATCATGCTTGAAGTGCCAACAAATTAAAATTCACCGACACACTGTATCACCAATCGCTACTTTTCCGGACCCTGACGACCGTTTCACCGATATACACATCGACATCATCGGCCCTTTGCCTATTTGTAACACTTACAGATACCTTTTAGTTTGCATCGACCGTTTTACGCGTTGGCCTGAAGTCCAACCACTAGTCGAAATTACTGCAGATTCCGTTTCCAAAGCATTTATAAATTGTTGGATTGCACGTTTTGGAGTTCCATCGACGATTATTACTGATCGTGGTCGGCAATTCCAATCCAACATTTGGAAGGAATTTTGCAACATTTTCGGTATCACGCATAAGTCCACCACCGCCTACCATCCGCAATGTAACGGTTTGGTAGAGCGGCTCAATCGCCAAATTAAAGACTCGATCAGAATGAGTAACGATCCGAGTAACTGGGTATCCCAACTTCCCTTAATTTTATTAGGTTTGCGTACAATTTTTAAAACCTCGCTTTCGGCCACAGCAGCGGAATACGTCTATGGTAAAACATTATGTTTACCAGGCGATTTTTTATTTCCGAAATCTGTTGCTAAATTCATTCCTTCAGGCTCAAATTTAATCGACGGCCTGAAAGATAGGATGAAGACGCTTAGCCCCGCAATTACTCGCTTAACCCACCGCAAATCTTTCATACACCCCGATCTAAAAAAATGCACTCATGTTTTTATAAGGAAGGATCACGCAAAACGGCCGTTACAAAATTCTTACGATGGTCCTTTCGAAATTATCAGTCGAAATTCTAAATTTTTTACGGTAAATTTTAACGGCAGAAACGATTGGGTTTCCATCGATCGACTTAAACCTAGCTATACACCACAAGTTTCAGTTACTTCCTTTACAAAACAATTACACTCTAATTCTTTTATTCCATACACCACATCTCTTAAATCAATCCTTAAACACTCTGGACCAAATCATTCTTCTAAATCTTTTAAACGTGTAACTTTCTCTTCCTCTGTTTCCTTCTCCTCCTCAATCTAGGTGGGGGGTAATGTGGTGTCGCTTGAACAAGAATAATCCGGACGGCGGGGAGAGATAGGAAGGTTGCCGTGGACACAAAAAAAATGATACATATAATTGTGGAGAATAACGCGTGCTAACGTTCGTTTTTGTACGTGACAGAGTTAAGTATAAATAAAACTCCCCAAGTACCTGCATTTCTTGTGTTTTCCTGTGGTAAGATTCATAGTATAACGACGGAATCAAATGCACCTATAACTGCAACCAAATGCACCTATGACCGCCGTTATAGTTTAAACTGCCCTTTTGCTTGAGCCGGTAATCCTTTGTGATCGTCACGTTCGCAAATTTTGGGAAAATTTGTCCGGCTAAACTTTAATCTATTTCGGCCGAATTTGGGGATTTAGTTAATCCGAATTTTTAGAAAGGTTTATTACCTATCCCGAAAATACGTTGCCGGTTTATCGTTTTATTGCCCTGGATTATATAAAACAAAAGGCAAACATTTCTCTACGAACTTGAGGCTCCATAGTACGCGTTGTTCCATATCGAAAATCTATATAAAACATGCTGCCATATTCCGGCTGTAATTTCGTTATTTACACACCGATTTATTTTATCTTTTCAAAATAAGGAAATAAAGGATATATAGACACATCTACTATCTTGATTTTTTTTAATAACTTTCATTTGATTACAATAAAATGACAAAAAATGGCATTACTTGTGATGCTTTTTTAGTGTACAATTTAATTTTTTTTTTTAAATAATAAAATAGCATAAAGGTCGTTTCTTCTTTCTACTGATTGTTGGTTTTTATTAGAACACAAAACATGCTCTGTGCGAAATTTAAGAGATGTTCTTCTGACCCCTGTAAATCGCAAAAATACAGCCCGTAAAGTGCCGCCGTCGATGCTCTTGGCGTTTTCTGTAAAATTACAGAAATCATGCAGTGATATTATTATTATCCATTCCACACATTTTCGGCTCAGATTTTGTTTGATTGTGTTAGTTGTGGTGTTATTGGAAGATTGCGCGCGTAAGTTTTTTTGAATTTTTTTTATTTATGCGTGTAAAGTGTATTATTTTGTATTATTCAATAACGTCTGATATCGTCTCCACACGGTTAGGTTAATTTTGGTGTTATTAAGTGTTGTTAGATTTTTGTGTTTGTATAATTGTTTAACAATGCCACGAAAACCTAGAACGAAGGCAGGGCTGAGATTGAATGACCAACGGAAGAAACAAAGTAACATTCAGAAATGGAATGCGTAAGTATTATTTTATAAGCAATAGCTATGATGAGGTTTTTCTATTTCAAATTCCAATTATAACATATTGCGAACAAGCGTCGGCAAATAGCGGCCGCCGAAGTCTTTTTCCCGTTTTTGAATTCGGGGTCGATTTATTTTTTGCGGTGTTTGGTGAATTCAGGATTTTTTCTGGCCGGTCATCTTTGAATATTACAATATTAAAATATTCCATAGCTTTAATATTTACCATATACAAAATCATAATCCTAAACGCATTATCTCCAGAACAGTCAAATTATCTACGTATTTCTTTTTCTATTTAACAAAGAACATCTAATGATAAAAATATCAAATATAGTATATTTTATTATTTAAAGCCAAGAAAAAAAATGACCAATGAAGAACCATCAACTTCAAAATTCAATTTAATTTCACGAGATATTCCTGCAGAAAATGACCCTTCCTCATTATCTTATAGGTAAATTAAATATATTTTATATTTTACATTTTTAACGACCGAACAATTCTCTGTAACGAAGGTTTGTTTAATATTGATTTGTCTATTTATAGAAATATATCTGCAATTTCAAATGATAGAGCAGAATCATCATCTTCAATTGAGCCAGTAGAAAATGATCTTATTTTATCATATTATGGGTAAATCAAATTGATTAATTTTAATATTGTATTCTGATTAATTTGTTCCTTTGTAGAAATATAATTGTAAGTACCGATGACCATGATGAAAATTGGAACCAGGAAAATAATCAGAATGATCCAAAACCTGATATTTTCAAAATTGAAGGCCACAGAATTGTTGATTTTTGAGTCATTGAAAATGATTGCACATCACAGTAAAATGTTTGGATGTAGTTTAGTAAATATGGAAATAATTGGTGAAAAACGAGTTGGATTTATTTCTGAATTTCATATAAAATGCAATATGTGCAATGCATTTTTTAAGTTGACATCAATGGATCCTGCCAAGGAGCAGACAAATATAGGAATTAACGAAGCTGCTGTTGCTGGAACTATAATGGTGGGGGGAGGTTTTTCTATGTTAGAAGAATTTAGTAATTGCCTTGAAATACCGTGCATGACGTATAAAAGATATTCAAATGTACATACAAGTACTTGTAAAACTCTTAAAGATATTGTTTTTGAAAAGATGAAAGAAGCTGTTGGAGAAGAAAAGACATTGGCTTTGGAAGCAGGAGATGTACATGCAGACGGCGTTCCATTTATAACGGTGGTTTGTGATGAGGCTTGGTCGAAGCGTTCCTATCGTACAAACTATAATGCTTTATCTGGTTTTGGAGCCATTGTTGGATATAGAACTAAAAAAATTCTCCATATAAGCATAAAAAATAAATATTGCTTAGTATGCAAACGAGCAACAACAATTCGTACCATACCGAAATAGCATGATTGTTTCAAAAATTTGGAAGGAAGCTCCACTGCAATGCGATTGTAGATGGATTTTTGAAAAGTGAAACCATGTATGGTATTAGGTACAAACGCATGATAGCAGATAGCGATACTTATAGAAACTTATAGAAACATTTTAAGATCACGTCCTTATGGAAATATTGTTGTCGACAAAATAGAATGCCGGAACCATTTATTGAGGAACTATTGTAATAAATTAAGAGAAGTAGCCACTCAAACAAAATCAGGACCTGTAGTTTTAAGAAAATTTCTATCAACTAAAATTTTAAAATTTTGATCAGCTGTTACCAAGGCAATAGAATATAAAAAACAACAAAATACCGATCTATCAACAAAGATTCAATTACTTAAGGAAGACATTTTAAGTGGTCCAAGCCACATATTAGGTGAACATAAATATTGCAAATCTTTGCAATATTTTTGCGAAAAGGATAAACCTGATGAAAATAGCTATATGAATGATTTTATTCAATCAGGAATGCATGATCTAATAATCCAACATGTAATTAAATTATCAAATCATTCCAAAAGTTTGATTCATGACGTGGACAGCAACGTTATTGAACAATTTAATTCAATTGTCTGTAAATTTGTCGGTGGCAAAAGAATTAATTATTCTTTACGACAATCCTATACTGGGAGATGTTATGCGTCGGTAATATCGCACAATACTAAACGGCCTTATTATGAAATATATAAATTTGTTACGAACATATCTCCTCCACGATTTTCCAAAATATTCGAAAATAAAAAAATAATTTCAAAATATTAAAAAAAGACAACGTAATTTATATAAAGCAAAGGTAGCGGACGATCCTCTATTATGCAAAAAATATATTTTTAAAGCAATCAGTTAGATCGGAAAATGATTTGCACGAGTTGGAACAGAGAACACGGAATCAATCTGGATCCGCAGAGTGGCATGAAGAACGAAAAAAATTACTAACAGCATCTAATTTTGGAGTCGTGTGTCGTAGAAGGGCGCATACTAGTTGTGTACGCCTTGTAGATAACCTGTTGTACGGATCCCTAGTACCAGATTTATATCAAAGGAGCAATTCACTTGAATACGGAAGAAGTCACGAAAATGATGCATTGGAGGAACTACAAATTATAAACAAAATAGAAATAAAAAGTGTGGATTGTTTATTGATAAAGAAATTCCAAATTTAGGTGCAACTCCAGATGGATTAATTCAAGAAAATGGGATAGTGGAAATTAAATGTCCATTTTCGGCAAGAGAATTAACTCCCTCGAAAAGGGATGAAATCAATACTAGTTACGCGTGGTATTATCAAATTCAAGGCCAATAATTGCACATAACGCAGAGACAGTATTGTTTATTTGCTGTGTGGACTTCAAAAGGTATAAAAACAGAAATTATTAATAAAGATGATGACTTTTGGAGAAATGAAATGATAAATAAATTACAATTTTTCTATGAAAAATGTATACTACCTGAATTAGTTGATCCATGAAAATTAAGAAATATGGAAATCCGAGATCCAGTTGAAATTGTCGAAGCGAGGAAGAAACTAATGAAACCATAGTTTTAGAAAAATAATAAAACTCTGTGAGCTATTCGTACTATTGTAATTATTTCGTTATTTATGGAGGGATATTTTGAATTTTATCAAAATAATGAAAAAATAAACAATATTTCTATGTAAATAACGAAATTACTAGCTCATGTGATAACAATCTATGATGATATGGTAAGCCTCCCCTTAAATTAGAACATCTTAAATTATGTAATGTGTAATAAATAAAACCGGTAATTGAGTTCATTGTTGTTTTGTAAAAATAAAAAAAAATAAACAAATATGTATACCTTTACACTTTATTTGGTTCTTGATTTTAAGATTGTTAGGTGTGAAACTTATTAACATATCAAATATTAACAACAAAGAATACATTTGGATAATAAAACAATAACATGATGAGTTATGAGTTTATTTTTTACTATAAATATAAGGTTCATAACACTGGTCGGCATGAAAATCGGCCCTGACACCATTCCTGCTGATCCTTATGTAAAATGACCTCCTGAATCCGAATATGACCCCCGTTTTCCCCCATCACCCACCGTTTTCGGGGGAGGCCCCCCCACCTATTTTTATCACTTTTCGATAACTTGGAGGGATGAAAAGGATTATTTTAGCCTTTACGTTTCTTCTAAGGGGCTAGAGAGGTAAAAAGTTCCAAAACATGAACATTTGTAGCAAGGAGGTAGATTTGGGGGGAGGATTTGCCCTCTTAAATTGTAAAAAAATCCTTAAAAATGATCGATTTTTCCGTTTTTTTCGCAGTTTTTTCACTTATTTTCTACATATTCCAGCTTCCATCCCCCCTCATCCTCCCCCAAACAATAAAAATATAAAGCAACAATATATAGCAACATTAATAAAAATATATAGCAACAATAATAAAAATATATAGCAACAGTTCGGAAGATTCACTGTACCACGCTGGCGCTCTCAATACCTCGGGCGCACAGGTTTGCCCAGGAATTTTCATGCTTTGACAGGTTTAAACTTGCATTGCTCTTGTCACTATAGACCTGCACTGTAATCCTTATCTTTCCTCAGTACATCTCTAGCGATCGTAGAGTCAACTTGTCGGTGCTCTAGGCGGGGATTCTGTGTTTCCAAGTTGTTTAAATTGTGTATACCGGTAAAAAAAATTAATTCCGGCTTTTTCCAAGTGAATTACAGTACGTGAGTGTGAGTTGTGATTAATATCGAGCATTTATTTACTGTTTAATTATGCCATGCGAGTGTAAAAATCATCCCGATAGCTTCTGCTATGTTTGCAGGGAATTGACTTTAAAAGCGCAACGAAAACCCCTTTCTCCGCTTCTTAAAACTGCTTATAAATTTTACTTTGATTGCCAAGTTATCGATCAGGACAAGAATTGGGCTCCAACAGTTTGCTGCACTACTTGTTACAGTAGCTTGACCAAATGGCTCAAAGGTACCCGTAAATCAATGCCATTTGCTGTGCCCATGGTTTGGCGCGAACCTCGCTGTCATCTCACAGATTGTTACTTTTGTATGGCTTTCACCGTCGGGTTATCTAGCAAAAGTAAGCATACATTTCAGTATCCTAATATCCATTCAGCTCTAAGACCTGTTCCTCACAACGAATCTTTGCCAATCCCAGTGCCCCCAAAAACCTATACTCTAGAGCCAGAAACGGATTTGAAAGACTTTGAGCCACAGCCTGGACCATCTTATGATACGTTCACCGATGATGAAGAGTGTTCTGCTGATTCAGCTCATCGAAAACCTCACCTCGTTACTCAGTCGGAATTGAATGATCTCGTCAGGGATTTGGAGTTACCTAAGAGTAAATCTCAACTTCTTGGATCTCGACTTCAGCAGTGGAATCTCTTAGAAAAGGGTGTAAAAATCTCTTCTTACAGGACTAGGCAGTCAACCCTGAAATTACTTTTTTCGGCAGATGAAGGCTTAGTGTTCTGCCTTAATTCAAATGCATTGATGATAGAACTGAAGATGCCATGTGACCCAGACAAATGGAGACTATAGACTCATCAAAGACAAGCTTGAATGTTGTCCTATTGACCAATGGGAATGAGTTACCATCACTCCCGGTTGCATACTCTGTGGATATGAAGGAGACGTACTAAAACATCAGCCGGATCCTTGATAAAATCAAACACCATGATTATAATTGGAAAGTTTGCGCTGACTTAAAAGTTGTTGCTCTACTCATGGGCCTGCAATCGGGCTTCACAAAATACTGCTGCTTCCTATGCGAATGGGACAGCCGAGCCCGAGACAAACATTGCATCGTACGGAACTGGCCTCTGCGAGAAAGTTTTACTCCCGGTCAGCAAAACGTCGCTCACGGTCCTCTGGTCCCGAAGGAAAATATTTACTTGCCGCCTTTGCACATTAAACTCGGATTGATCAAACAGTTTGTGAAAGCAATGGACAAGACCCTTGATGCATTTCAATTTTTGAAAACTAAATTCCCTCGTCTTAGTGAGGCTAAAATCAAGGAAGGAGTTTTCGTGGGCCCCCAGATTAGACAACTTTTCCAAGATTCGACGTTTATTGAACACCTGAATCGAAAAGAAAAACGAGCTTGGATTGCATTCCAAAACGTGTGTGAGAACTTTTTGGGTAACAACAAAAGTGATGATTATGTCGCTCATGTCGAGGAATTGCTGTCAGCGTACAAGGCCATGGGGTGTAACATGTCTCTTAAAGTGCATTTCCTTCACTCACACCTGGACTTCTTCCCTGAAAATTTAGGAGCAGTTTCGGATGAATACGGGGAACGGTTTCATCAAGACATCTCTAAGTTCGAGAGGAGATTTTCGGGGAAGTGGAATGCGAGCATGTTAGCAGAGTACTGCTGGTTTTTGATACGAGAAACTTCTACCTCAGGGTACAAAAGGAAAGCAAGCACCAAATGAAGGTACTTATCTTAGTTATTTATTATTCTTTACATTTATTATTTTACATTTATTATTTTACATTTATTATTTTACTTTTTATTTATTATTCTTTACAGCTAAACTAATCCTTTTCACCCCTCCAATGGATGGGGGGAAACGGGGGGAGTATTGAGAGCGCCAGCGTGGTACAGTGAATCTTCCGAACTGTTGCTATATATTTTTATTATTGTTGCTATATATTTTTATTATTGTTGCTATATATTTTTATTATTGTTGCTATATATTGTTGCAATATATTTTTATTATTTGGGGGTGTTTGGGGGAGAATGAGTGGGAATGGAAGCTGGAATATGTAGAAAATAAGTGAAAAAACTGCGAAAAAAACGGAAAAAAATGATAATGTTTAATGATTTTTTTACAATTTAAGGGGGCAACCCCCCCCCCCCAAATCTACCTCCTTGCTGCAAATGTTCATGTTTTGGAACTTTTCACCTCTCTAGCCCCTCAGAAGAAATGTAAAGGCTAAAATAATCCTTTTCATCCCTCCAAATTATCGAAAAGTGATGAAAATAGGTGGGGGGGCCTCCCCCAAAAACGGTGGGTGATGGGGGAAAACGGAGGTCATATTCGGATTCAGGAGGTCATTTTACATAAGAATCAGCAGGAATGGTGTCAGGGCTCGAAAAAAACATTTTTTTTGCAGACCAGTGTAATTGAACTTGTCTTCGGGTATCAGTGTTTTCAATATTGTGTTATGTATTTTGAAAATAAAACAACATAGTAAGATTATTGCGTAAGTAAACTGTGTAATTTGCTCTGTAAATAAATTAAAACAACCTAAATTATATTTTCTGCAATCATGTGTATAAATGAAAAACGTTGAAATTTATAATAAGAAATAATATGAATATAGTATAAATTGCAGTCAATAAAACACAATTATGTTAAATGATAATCTTCTTTGTTATTCAACAAAAAGCAATACCTAAATAACAACTAAAACTTACACACAACATGGTTAGTTTTTTTAAATTTATCTAAAAAGAACAAAATTACGATAAATTAATAAATATGCCGATTGTAGAATTCTCCCGATCTACCGCAATATTAAAATAATATTCGAAATTAAATGAATGCTCGCATCGAAATCGTACAGGATGATGAGTAATAAAATAAATACACGCGGCGCACAGTGTGGCCGATCCAAGCAAACGCACCAGCGGTAGTGGGGGAAGGAAAAATAAAAGTGAAAATTGACGATCAAAAAAATACGATTACATTCTAGATACTCCAAAACTCATAAAGTGTCAAATGTCCGAATTTTTTAGACGCATCACTTTTGTGCAATTAATGTTCAAAATTGATCAATTTTAAAACGCGAACTACGCGTGAAAAGTGGATAAGATTTAATGATTTATTACATCGCACTCACCTAATGTATCAATACCATTTTTTCAGGATTTATTAAACACATATTCCTCTATATTATTCCGCTAAGTATGAATTAATCGATTATGCAAAAATATAGTTATGATTATTTAAACGTAACAACATTATTTTAATGCAGTTAAACTTTGAAGTGACTTAAATACATTTTATCGAACCGTAGAGGGTAGGGCTCGCTACGAAAAAATAGCTCAAACTTTCCTCTATCACACCATATCAAAATCAAATTTTTATCGATCCCTGTAAGGGGCTTTTTTATTCTTTTGTTCAGCGCGACCGCCTACCGCGAGTATCTAGAATGTAATAGTATTTTTTTTTGTTCGTCAATTTTCACTTTTATTATTCCTTCCTACCGCTGGTGCGTTCGCTTGGATCGGCCACACTGTGCGGCGGAGGCGACTGACGAGTTGGTCCCCTCAGCCCACCGCCCCCGCCACCGTTCGGCTCATCTTATGCTGCAGCGCGGCGGGCGCTTCACATAATTAGTTTGAATAGTATAATACAAGAGCGCTATGATTTGCGTGGCGATGCATCGAACTACTACCCACCACCATTGCCCCGCAGGATAAACTGTTTGGCAAGGCACTACAGGCCCTTAACGGATTTTCAAACTAAAAGAATGTTTAATTTTTATTAAACTGTAAAAGGGAATGAAATGCAATGAGGTCTGATGTTACATTAAATCGCGAATTAAAAATTAAACGTGTTACGACGTGTCAAAATGACACGCCGGTAACAATACCTAATACTATAACAAAAACTTTAAAAGGGAACGCTGTAGAAGAGGAACAAAACAGAAATGATCGACAGGTACAATTACACAATATTGAATTATAATGCTTTTGGTATTTTTAATAAGAAAATTGCTTGTACCAAAGTATACATTATATATTTATGATTGTAGATAAATATTTAAGGGCTACAACTAACAATGAACGTTTGGCACCAATGTTATATAGGTCTCATTGACTAAGAGAAAATGTAATGAAATGTAATATAATAACATAATTAACATTTGCATTTTTTTATATTTCTGTATTTTAGAAAAACATCTTGAGGGGCACACTAATGGGGAGTAAGTGTTACCATTAAAACTCAATAGATGTTATTGCATTAAACTTAAGGCTGGTGCCTGGCGCCTCAAAACTAGGCCCGCTCGGCTAAGAAATGATTTGTATAGAAAAAGTAATATATCAATAAAAAGCAAATTATTAATAAGTTTTTTAATACTGTTTTTTTTTTTTAGCAAAGAGAACATAAATATAATCATTTTTGGAATTGTATGCATGTTATGTTTCAGCAAAGGTAATTTTATTTTATGTGTTAGATATTTTTATTAAAATGGTATGATTTCAAATTTCAGAAACGATCAACTTAGAAAGTACCGGGGTTGCAATATTTAAATCAGCCGAGATTTGTCATACGGATTTTAGATGTAGATGATCTATGACCAGTGTAAACAAAATAGTTGAACGTTCAGAGCACACAGCGAAAAAAAAAAATCGATTTTTTCTTTTCTTTTATAACTTGATTATTGATGATAGAAGGATAATTTTTTAACATAACTTTTTTTCCACAGGGCATAGATAGTACTAACTATTCTGTAAATGTTTTCCCATTTAACCGATTCTTTATCTTATATCGTTTAAAAGATACCCATACATCGACTGCTTAATCAGGACACCCTGTATGTATTTAATGGGCACAATTTTTGATTCAGAGTTGGCTATGAAAACAATAGTTTTAGAATATTTAGAACATAACTGCTTATATATTGGTCAGTGCTAACTCAAACGAAATATTATACCACTTATTCATTATATACAGACTCTGCCAAAAAAAAAATTTTTTGTGTTTATTTTACATTTATATACTGTTCACACATGTAATACTTTCTTAAGTTAAGCACATAGTTACTTTAGATGTTCAAAATGCTGCCAAAGGCCAACAGACAGATAAAAGGATGACAAGTGGTCGCTGCAGTTTACATCGGTCAATATTTCAATGGAGCTTGCTGCACAAGCCGCTGTAATCTCCCAGCGAAGGTCTTCCAGCACCTACAAAGAGGGCCTCTCCAAAATATCTAAACCAGAAAATTAAAAAAAAACACCCTCTACAAGCGAGGGAGTATAATGGAAGAAAAGAAACGACAATTTATGGTGTGGTTAATGTTACAATTTATGAATTTATGTTTTTAAAGCGTTTTAAACGGTCGTTCATGTTCATTTGATGACTCCAACAATTTAACTCATTAATCAATATGTTATGCAATGGTATTATTTGGTTACGTTTTAATCAAATCGATAAAATACAGCACGCTAATCTAGCAATAAAAAGCATGCAAAATAATCTGGGTCTAAAACGTGTTCAAAACATGTTTAAAACACGTTTAAAACGTATTTAAAACAGAACATACATTGCATTTTTCTTTTGAGTATACATATCCCGATAATTACAGCGTTTTTTAAAGTTCTTGGAAATCGTTGTTTAATGCGGTTAGTTTGAGGCTTTAAACGAGTGTTTTCCACTCCCAGACTAAGCATGAAGTAAAATTTCGAGTTTAGAAAAACCTAAGAATTTGGATTAGCCGCGTAGCGAAGCGGAGCGGCCAATCCAAATTAGGCTTTTCTAAACTCGAAATTTTACTTCATGTGCCACGCTTAAAACACTGATTTACAGTGAAGTTCAAAAAACACACACTTACAACAACGGTTATAGGCAACCTAATATACGTTAGAGTTATTGGTTTGCCTATAATCACTGCTTTAAACAATTTTTTCAGCGCAGAATTTGACTCACGTTTTATCCACATTTACATATTAGATTGCTAAAACCGTATATTTTAAACTTTACGATATTTCAGTGTTTTATACGCGTGGCGCATAAAGCAAAATTTCGAGTTTAGAAAAGCCTAATTTAGATTGGCCGCTCAGGCTTTTTTAAACTCGAAATTTTACTTCATGCTTAGTCTGGAAGTGGAAAATCCTCGTTTAAAGATTCAAATTGAAATCTTGAACAAAAAACAACGAACGTCGAAAAATTTACAGTGTATGCTTATGTATACCTGAAGGAAAAAATCCCTGTATTTAAAAACCACATTTATGCACACATAGTTTTATTGTAATAAAATGTTATGTTTGATAATGTAATTTGAAATATCTTCAACAATTTAGCTAGAATTTTAAAACAAACAAAAAACTTTAATGAAGTAATATAAAATATAATTTAGCAAATATTTATTTTTAGCAGTTAAAATAATAAAAAAACGGTTTTTAACATATCCAACGTTTAAAACATGTTTTAAACAAATCCAACGTTTAAAATATGTTTTAAACAAATCTAAGATTTAAAACATGTTGAAAACAAAATCGTTTAAAACACGACGGTTGTTTTTAAACATGTTTAAAACACTGTTTTAAAACAAAGTGTTTTAAACATAACAACCCTGGTTATGATTGATCATCTAACGAGTGTTTCCAATTCCAGATTAAGCATGAAGTAAAATTCTGAGTTTAGAAAAGCCTGAACATTTGGCTCGGGCGTAGCGCAGCAGAGCGACTCAGACAAATTAAGCTTTTCTAAACTCGAAATTTTACTTTATGTGCGACCAACCAATTAGCAAGTGAAGTGCGTTTAGTACGACAATCATCAATTCTTTAAATGTAAATGACAATGATATATATTCATTATAGCACTTTTTCCGTCATTTAAAGAATTGATGATTGTCGTACTAAACGCACTTCACTTGCTAATTGGTTGGTCGCACATAAAGTAAAATTTCGAGTTTAGAAAACTTAATTTGTCTGAGTCGCTCTGCTGCGCTACAGGGTGTCTCAGACCACCCGTACCAGCCTTTTATTTCAAAACAACGCTTGGTCGAATGTGACTGGGACAAAAAATTTTATTACCAAAGTGAACCCAAGGAATCCACTAATGAATTTATTTTTTACCGGATTAATCCGGAAGTACCCGGAACCGGAAATAACTTTAAAATTTCAAATGGCAACATAGGTCGAGTATGGTATTAATTGATAGGTCTTTTTAAAAGAAACGACTTTTATCAAAATGTTTTTTTAATATTTTGCATATTTACAAAAATAAACAAAAAAAACTAAATTAAAAACTAGTTATCCATGCAACACTCAATTTCCTCAAGTAGGCTTTGCCTTTTTGTTATGTCAAAATAATTGATGTTCGTGAATATTTGAAGTAACATAAATTATTATTATCAAAGTATTGAATGTGTCAACATGGTTTTTACAAACCTTGAAGGTTTTGATATGCTGATGATATTAAGTGAATGCGGCCAAAACTATCGTGCTGCTGAGCGAATTTATGTTGAGCGATACCCTCAACGAGCCAGTCAAAAAAATGTTTTTCGGCGCCTTGCACAATGAGTTAAACAGTAAGCTACAGCCCAGCCACAACAACGGTCGAAGTATCAGAAAACGTGTACAAGATGAAAGAGCACCAGATATTCTTGCAGGAATTGCTCTGGACCCGAACATCTCGACTAGAAGAATTGAAATCGATGCCGGAATAAGTCGCTCTACTGCTTGAAGAGTTTTAAAAACAAACAAATTCGATCTACATCATATCTCTTTACACCAGAAACTTGAAGAGCGGGATTTTCAGGATAGGTTGAATTTTTGTGAATAGATGTCTCATAAAAATTATAATTTCCATTACAAAATTTTATGGACAGATGAGGCGACATTCAAAAGGAACGGAGTTGTTAATTTACAGAATGCTCACTACTGGAGTAATGAAAACCATCATTGGTTAATAGAAGTTGATAATCAACACGTGTGGTATTTTAGGAAACCAAATAATTGGTCCGCATTTTCACCTAATATCATCAGCATATCAAAACCTTCGAGGTTTGTAAAAACCATGTTGACACATTCAATACTTTGATAATAATAATTTATTTTACTTCAAATATTCACGAACATCAATTATTTTGACATAACAAAAAAGCAAAGCATACTTGAGAAAATTGAGTGTTGAATGGATAACTAATTTTCAATTTAGTTCTTTTAGTTTATTTTTGTAAATATGCAAAATATTAAAAAAACATTTTAATAAAAGTTGTTTCTTTTAAAAAGACCTATCAATTAATACCATACTCGACCTATGTTGCCATTTGAAATTTTAAAGTTACTTCCGGTTCCGGGTACTTCCGGATTATTCCGGTAAAAAATAAATTCATTAGTGGATTCCTTGGGTTCACTTTGGTAATAAAATGTTTTGTCCCAGTCACATTCGACCAAGCGTTGTCGAAATAAAAGGCTGGTACGGGTGGTCTGAGACACCCTGTATATATATAAAAATATATTAACGACGTGAACACCATCTACTGTCAATAGCACTGCTCGAAAATTGGCAGCACATGGCGTTCACATCGTCAATTTATATGTAAATTACACATAGCTACTAAATTGGTTATTGATGTTTAGTTTTCTTCTGGATTTTAAAATGCACAATCAATTGACATTTATAATAGTCATTCTGTGAGTACCATCGATAATGCCATTGGGAGTAGATGGCGTTCACGTTTTCTGGATTTTCTTTTGGATTATCATATTTTTTGTAAGAATATTTTTTCCTGAATTCAATGATGTATCACACTTATAGTTTATTGTACAGGGTGCGCGAAACTCGATGTCTCAGCTCTATCATATGAAAATGAGAAACGATAGAAAAATATAAAATCTAAAATCAAATGACAACAAAACAATATTTGTCAACCATTAGTTTAATTTTTGACAGATGTGGCTTTGTTATTTGCTTCCAAAGGCTACTTGATTAAGTCGTGACAATTTGGAATTTTTGATAATACTTTTTTTTAAGTTTGCTTTAAATTTTTTAACGAAAGAAGATAGCAACATTTTTTCTCTATAAAGTTCAGAAAAATTTGCTCTTTTGAAATATCCAAAAATATAGGTATGTTTCTGGGGAAAAAATATTCGATGACGTCATTACTTCACTTTCAAAATTTAGAAAACTATCGATTTTTCTATTAAAATGAACCTTATTCAATCCCATTTATGAACCTCTTTTCAGATTTTTTCTATCGGTTTTCCTTCTCTTTTAATAGAGCTGAGACATCGAGTTTCTCACCTTGTACATTTTATATGTAAAATGTTTATCTTTTACTTTTGTAAAGAGTGCCTTGGAAACAGTTGAGTAACTCACTTATTTGACAACTCCTAAGACCCATAATTTGCTTACATATCACTCCTGAAGACGGGCATCCAACGATACATATTTTAAAAATTGTGATGCATTTTAAACTAACGAGTGTCATTCACTCCCAGACTAAGCATGAAGTAAAATTTCGAGTTTAGAAAAGCCCCGGGTAGAAAATTTTCACGGGGCTTTTCTAAACTCGAAATTTTACTTCATGCGCCACGCGTATGAAACACTGATTTAAAGTGAAGTTAAAAATGCACTGAAATCAACCCATCTTCGATATTTTTTCAAAATTAGATGTGTTCTTTCCTATCCATGCTGTAAACCTTCAGATTTTCGTTGTTTTCTTGTAAATAAACTTTGATTCCCTGTAGTCCTTCGGTCTCCGAAGACCATGATTGGTCCTTCGAGCTGTAACCTTTGTAAAATGGTAATAAACTTAGTAAACTTAGTAGAGTGATCCTTCAATTTGAAACTTCTAAGAACCAGTGTTGTCCACTCCCAGATTAAGCATGAAGTAAAATTTCGAGTTTAGAAAAGCCCCGTGTAGAAAATTTATCGAGGGTCGCGCATACAAATGTCGTATTAATTTTTATTACATTTTAAATAATTTCATAAATATCAAATAAATATTCCTATCAAAACCACCCCAAGTCGGACAAAAGATAACGCTACGCGCCGGCTGAAAACAAATGGACTTCTTACTACCTGCTAATATCGGGTTGACATTGACATCCTCCAACATATTAGGAAAGAGATAGAAACCGGAAGATTTTAGATATTTTCGTGTCGTCGCCCTACAAGGCTGTAGCCATAAGAGATTTTTTTTCTAACTACGAGTTCCCCCGAAATATTCAAATCCTAATTTTTTTTTAAATTTCAAAATCTTCGCTGAAATTTTCCAAAATGGAATTATTGAAAATTTCGGGGTGTGAGTTTAAGCCCCCCTATCCCTCCCACTGACTACAGCCTTGTTGGTACTGGAGGACCTTTGGCAGCAGATTACTGCGGCTTGTGCAGAGATCTTCATTGATACTTTGACCGACATAACTGCGACGACCGCGGCGTTCCTTTATACGACTGGCCGCCAAGGGCCAACATTTTGCACATCTAAAGTAACCATGTGCTTAACTGCAGACTGTACTACATGTATGATGAGTATTTTAGTGTAAAAGAAACTCACAGTATATAGTTTTAGTTCTTTAAAGAGTGTATACATTTTTCTGGCGGACTCTGTATGTATAGTATTTGTAACATTTACTGTAATTTCCTGTAGTTAACTTTTCTTAATTTTCTACAATATCATTTATTTATAGATGTAAACGTAAAGTAAAGGTATTTATTTAGGTAACCATTCTTGTCTGTTTTATTCCTTGAGAATTGAAGCGTTGGCTCATATGCTGGAGAAAACAAATTATAGTTATGGATATAATAACCATAATTGCATTTCCTATTCAGACGCAATAAAATGAAATGCATTATACATCGAGTGTTACATTGCAAGTGCTGATTACTTTAATCAGTATCAATCAGCAATTACACTTCTTAAAAAAGTAATTTTATTCACAAATTGTTTATACATTTGCATTACGATAAAAGAGACATGCTTGAGATATCTTACAAATTTAAAACTTTCTCAGCTGTTGATTTAATCGTGGTTGGTTAACTTCTTAGCCACGATTAAGTTCCTGCGGTGCAGGCGGGCATAAGCCTTAATAACTAACACTCTTCTGTCACCGTTTCTGCCTACCAAAATACCAATAACATAAGTATTTGCTAGCATTCCTACTTTTGATTTCCAGTGCAAGTAAAAGTGATGGTTCTCACTGATCAAGGGGTCTATTCCCAGCATTGATGCAATTTGTCATCGGCGAGAAGTCGCGCTGAAACGTCATTCTGGAAACAATTTACTAAACTGTATAGAGTAATTTTAGGGCAATTTCTCACTGATGACAAATTGCGTGGGTGCTGTGAATATTCCCGCAGTATTTTTGCAAATATCAAATAATAAACAAATATTACATAACCTCTTTATCCATTTGACTCTCAGTTATGTGATTATTACAGCAAAACCCAGTACTACAGATTACAGCGGCTTGTGCAGCAAGCTCCATAAGTAGAGTCAAACATGAATCCTAAAACATCGAAATCACATTACGATCACATATTATTTAATTTTTCATTTTTACTTTAAATAAAATCGGATACACAATTCAAAATAACCAACCAAACGTTGAAATTGCAAGGAATTGACAGAAGTATAATTAAAAGAACAGCGCAAAACGTTAGAAAGAGATGGATGCACAGTAGATATGGGTCTTTCGTGAATGATTCGTTCGAAAAGAACGATTCTGTATGGTGATTTGAATGAACTGATTCCGTATTTCAAGAAGAATTGATTCGTTAATGATTCATTTACTCGAGACGACGGACCGAACGATTTTGGGCGAGCGGAATCGTATTCCCGATTCGGATTTATACATGCGGTCTGAATCCGCCCGAATCGGATGACTAATTCGTTCGCTCGAATCCGCGCCCAACTTCAACTCCGCTTTGTACATTAGTGTTGTGAGTTGGTGAAAATTCGGCAGCACGTTCTCTATGACCGAAATGGCGAAATATATAGAACGTTCTGTTGGGGGAGCGCATTTAGCCCGCTGTTTTCACGCGCACTAAATGTGCTGTCATCAATTATCCTCCTCGCACACACTGTTACATTACAGTGATTTTGTCATCAAATCTGGTGTTTTCTACTTTCGGATTCAGACAAATTGTTTGTGATTCAGATGTGGCTAAATTCTGGTATTTGTTGGAAGTTTTCAGTAACAATCTAGTGATTTACTGTCATCAGAAAATGATTAAAGTAAAAACAGTTGAACGTGGCAAAATAGTGTCAAAACTATTAAAAATTGGGAAATATTCAGCATGTCATTGATAAATTGTTCATGTCGAAATGGTCAAACATTTGCAAGAGAATACTCTTTGATCAATCTTGTATGAATCACTTTCAAGGAGTATATTTCAAACTTTATTTGAATTCAGTGATTTGTACGCTTGGCGCATGAAGTAAAATTTCGAGTTTAGAAAAGCCCAAAAAATTTGTCTCGGGTCGCTGCGCGACCCTCGACAAATTTTCACGGAGTTTTTCTAAACTCAAAATTTTACTTCATGCTTAGTCTGGGAGTAGAAAACACTCATTTAAAGCTTCAAATCGAACTCATTTAAAAAAAAAAACAACAAAAATCTAAATAATTCAAAAAATTAGGCTGAATTTGGAAAACGTATACTCTAAATATATTATGTAATAGTCACTTCTATTAATATATGTTGGAAAGAAATAGAGAAAAAACGCGTCATAAACTGTTAGCAAAATAATTAAGTACTTATATTCAAAGCTATTGTACTCGCTTATTAATTTTTATACTTTATTTCTTACATTGTAATTTATTCGTATATTTACAAATAAATTAAAAAAATAAATATTTATTTTAGTTATTTAATATTAATTATATCATCAAATGTATAAAAGTCTTATGTTAACATAATTAAAATTCGTTTAATAAAGAAACCGAAACATCTAATAATATCTGGTTCATTAGATGTTTCGGTTTCTTTATTAAACGAATTTCAATTATGTTAACAACGAAAATCTTTTAAATAGTTCAGATCTTTGTGAGACTGAAGAATTTTCAAATAGATTTTAATACTATTTGCCTTTTTGGCATATAGTTGCTCATTTAAAACTTATTTATAAACATTTTTAGGCAATATCTTTTCAAAATTTTATAAATTTAGGATTCGAATCCTAATGTATTAAATTAATATATAGTTTTAAAAAAAATCAAACAAAAGTTGTAGATAATGAAAAAACACACAACTTTCACCTAAACACTTTTCACCTTAACTGTTTTGTTTATGATAAGTATACGAAAAAGCCTAGCGGAGATATTTATTTGATAATCACTCACAAATTGCTGCTTTATTATTAACATAATCAAAAAAGTTTCAAACAAAAGATAATAAAAAAATACAACACGAAACTTTTGGTTAATTACCTTTTATCTCAGTTATTTAGTTTATGAACTAGTAACTTAAACATCTAGTAGAGATCAACAACTCACCGACTATGGCCTTCCATGTCTCAATCAAAAAATATTTTAAACAAAAGTTGTAGCCAACGAAAAGACAATCCACTTTTACCTTAACACTTTTCACCTCAGCTTTTTTGGTTTTGTTCAATAAACCGAGAAAGATTTTTTGATAATAAATACACAGCTTTATGATAATTCGAAAATTTATGAACGAGTGTCTTCCACTCCCAGACTAAGCATAAAGTAAACTTTCGAGTTTAGAAAACCTCCGTGAAAATTTGTCTCGGGTCGCTGCGCGACCCTCGACAAATTTTCACGGAGGTTTTCTAAACTCGAAAGTTTACTTTATGCTTAGTCTGGGAGTGGAAGACACTCGTTCATAAATTTTCGAATTATCATAAAGCTGTGTATTTATTATCAAAAAATCTTTCTCGGTTTATTGAACAAAACCAAAAAAGCTGAGGGTCGCTGCGCGACCCTCGACAAATTTTCACGGAGGTTTTCTAAACTCGAAAGTTTACTTTATGCTTAGTCTGGGAGTGGAAGACACTCGTTCATAAATTTTCGAATTATCATAAAGCTGTGTATTTATTATCAAAAAATCTTTCTCGGTTTATTGAACAAAACCAAAAAAGCTGAGGTGAAAAGTGTTAAGGTAAAAGTGGATTGTCTTTTCGTTGGCTACAACTTTTGTTTAAAATATTTTTTGATTGAGACATGGAAGGCCATAGTCGGTGAGTTGTTGATCTCTACTAGATGTTTAAGTTACTAGTTCATAAACTTAATAACTGAGATAAAAGGTAATTAACCAAACGTTTCGTGTTGTATTTTTTTATTATCTTTTGTTTGAAACTTTTTTGATTATGTTAATAATAAAGCAGCAATTTGTGAGTGATTATCAAATAAATATCTCCGCTAGGCTTTTTCGTATACTTATCATAAACAAAACAGTTAAGGTGAAAAGTGTTTAGGTGAAAGTTGTGTGTTTTTTCATTATCTACAACTTTTGTTTGATTTTTTTTAAAACTATATATTAATTTAATACATTAGGATTCGAATCCTAAATTTATAAAATTTTGAAAAGATATTGCCTAAAAATGTTTATAAATAAGTTTTAAATGAGCAACTATATGCCAAAAAGGCAAATAGTATTAAAATCTATTTGAAAATTCTTCAGTCTCACAAAGATCTGAACTATTTAAAAGTTTTTCGTTGTTAACATAATTGAAATTCGTTTAATAAAGAAACCGAAACATCTAATGAACCAGATATTATTAGATGTTTCGGTTTCTTTATTAAACGAATTTTAATTATGTTAACATAAGACTTTTATACATTTGATGATATAATTAATATTAAATAACTAAAATAAATATTTATTTTTTTAATTTATTTGTAAATATACGAATAAATTACAATGTAAGAAATAAAGTATAAAAATTAATAAGCGAGTACAATAGCTTTGAATATAAGTACTTAATTATTTTGCTAACAGTTTATGACGCGTTTTTTCTCTATTTCTTTCCAACATATATTAATAGAAGTGACTATTACATAATATATTTAGAGTATACGTTTTCCAAATTCAGCCTAATTTTTTGAATTATTTAGATTTTTGTTGTTTTTTTTTTTAAATGAGTTCAATTTGAAGCTTTAAATGAGTGTTTTCTACTCCCAGACTAAGCATGAAGTAAAATTTTGAGTTTAGAAAAGCTCCGTGAAAATTTGTCGAGGGTCGCGCAGCGACCCGAGACAAATTTTTTGGGCTTTTCTAAACTCGAAATTTTACTTCATGCGCCACGCGTACAATACACTGATTTCAAGTGAGATTAAAATATACATAACTTTCACAGTATTTTAGTGTTTTATATGCATGGCGCATGAAGTAAAATTTCTAGTTTAGAAAAGCCCAGAAAATTTGTCTCGGGTCGAACTATATTATTATTATCATTATTTTATTATTCGTGATTCGTTTACGAACGATTCATAAAGAACGAATCATTTTTAAGAAATGATTTGGTTGATTCGAATCACCTAAAAGATTCGAACTTCCCATATCTAATGCACAGCTAGTCTGGCTCGAAAATAAAAATGAATCGAAAAATGAATAAATGTATTTCCCTTTTACTCCCCTCAACCCGTCAACGCTTAAAAAACCAGTTCCGTGCCGCTAACAAACGGAGTATCGCATGACGAGTAATTCTATAGAAATCATAAATGATGAACAAGTGTGTTGTAAAACAAATTCCATGTCCACCATCACCACCAGGGGCGCATTTTTCTTTAGACTCGATTTCGTCAAGGTCAAAAAGTGAGAAAGACCCTTAATTTGATTTCACCGATTAAGGGCGTGCTGGAGTGAGCTGGATATATATAGAGTTGCCTACATACAATTTATAAGATTTCGTTGTTAATAATAAACATTTAAATGATCGGTTGTGCATATTAAGCCTATTTTTTACTGAGATATGGGCAATGCATTTTATTTTTTTAATATTTGTGTTATAGCGGATTTGAAAATCATTAATTTTATGTAATCAAAAAACGCACAATTAAGAAGAGCATGTAACATATTTTATTAATAACATTTTTCATATATCTCAATAATATTCGTTTAATATGGTTTTTCTAAACCCAGATATGGGTGGCTTTGCAAAGTGGTGCCCTCAGATTACAAACATGAACTAATTTCATGCGGCAACATTGTAAAGCGGCAAAGCTTATGGTTTAAATTGACTAGGCGGGTGCAATGTGTGTTATCCCGAAAATAGTACCACAACAACCCTAGTAGCACAAGTACGTCCTATGTACGTACTATGGACGTACCGATTCGTCCACGCGTTCGTCGTATGTACGTACAGATTCGTCCGTGTTCGTACTATGTACGTACATAGTACGTCCGTTTGACACAACATTGTACGTACATAGGACGTACACCCGTGTACGTACATGGGACGTATGCCATGTACGTACATGGGACGTACACGCATGTACGTACAAGGGACGTACATATATGTCCATTCGTGGAACGTGAAAATGAAATAATTATATTAATAATTTTGAAATTACAATTAATATTTGAATTTTGTTATCTACACATTTATTTATTTTATATTATAATTATACATATATTATATTATAGTTGGCATCATTAAAAGAAAAATAGCCCACCTATTAATTACTGTCCCATGAATGAAATTAGTGTACACCTTATGTGGTTTCGACATTAATTTAAATGGATATAGATAAGGTGTACGCTAATTGGGTTCAACAGAGAGTAATATGTGGTCTATTTTACTTTCAATGATACAAATTTATTTTCTACAATATAGTACATAAAACTTTTCATATAAATAAATATGTAGGTAAAAAATTTAAATATTATTGTAATTTCATAAATATTATTGATATAATTATACGATTATTTTTAATTAGTTAATCATCAGCATGTTGCTCATTACTTTAGTGGAATGGTAGGTAACAAGATAATAAAAATAAAACTCAAGAGAAAAAATAAATAATTAAATAGTAAAATGACCCATTAATATTTAATTTTTAGTATAAGCAGATGCTCAGAATTTGCATATTTTGATGAAGGAACAAATAAAAAGATACTTTAATTTGGAAAAAATATATTTATTAGATAGTAAACTCATAAAACTATTTGACTAACTAGTCGAATTAACTTCATTTTTTGATCGTTCAGAGCATCTTTTCAACCACTTGTTTATACTCATTTCGACCTCTTTCTCCGTGGTCTTCGCGAATAATTTCATTGATGATTCTGTAAACAATTAATATAGATATATTAATTAATAGATTGTTATAAAAAAATATAAGATACATACTTATGAATAATTCATTCAATTTTAAATTACAGAATGGCCTCTTCTTTCTCTTTCCTAAAAAACTAAATTCTTGCCCACAAAACTTATTTGTAATTAATTTTTGAGCAGATCTGTAGATAAACTCGTAAATATTGCTTCCCCCAAATGAAGATATGTCTCTGACCCAAAAAGATAAAAGCGGGTACGGAGCCATTTCATACCCAAGGTTTCATACCCAAGGTCATCCCCAAGGTCAAGGTCAAGGTCAAGGTCATCCCCAAGGTCATCCCAAGGTCATCCCCAAGGTCATCCCAAGGTCATCCCAAGCTATTTCATTCCCAAGCTATTTCATTCCCAAGCCGGTCGGACGTTGATAAGAGGAAAAGTGGTGGGGAAAAGTGGTGGGGAAAAAGTGGTGTAAGGTGTGAGCATTCAAGATACATTGTTGCAATAATGCAGTTTACAAATACGGAACGAGAGCCTCTAATGGATCGCATTAACAGTGCCATAGAAGCATACCACGAATGTAAATTAAACTCTGGTCATATAAAATATTTACCAGAATATTACTTGAAGAGGGTGGAAGGTCTGGAGCTTTTAAATATCTGGCCATTTCTACCGCCAAGCTTGAAGCATTACTGCAAGGAAAGACTACCCTGTTTCGAACACTACAATACGGGGAGGACCCACATCGATGGACCACCCACACCAAAATATAAGTGTCATCAGTGTTTGAACTAAAATTTCATTCCCAAGCAGTGAGAAGGCCACTAATTTCATTCCCAGGTGGCGACAACTTATCAGCAGTTAAAATGAATTATACATCGTTTATATTATCATCTGGATTTGTGCTATTTATTGTAATAGTTGTATGTGTTATTTGTGGGGGTATTAAGGTTCCTGTAATGAATATAAAATTTAAATAAAATAAATATTTAATTAAAAACTGTTTATTATTTAACATTCTTTACATAATTAAACAATTTTTCTACATTAACAATGCTACACACACTAAACCTATTACTATGTGATTGACAAGCATACAGAGTTTTACTAAAATTAGGACATTGATCATCGAATTCTAAATTTACAACATTATCATAAAATTGCTTCAAGTAAGCGCACTTTTGTGAACCTTTAACGTAAACAATATCCGCAGATAATTTTTTAAACAGTTTCGGTAATTCACTCAGGTCACTTCCATCACTATTGTATGGAATTCCATGGTAATTGTTTTCCAACCACCTAACTTGTTTCTTTGAATCCGAACTGAGATTACGAAATGGTGTAGGAGGCTTAAAAACGTAAACGATGAGGTGTTTTCCATCATAGGTGGCAGCAAGTTCCTTCGGAGTAAAGTCAGGTACGTTGAATCCCTGGATGTCGATGAACAACATCTTAAGTGGCGGTGGAGGTGGCGGTGGCGACGTAATTCTTGTCAAGATAGCTGGACTTAATAATGTTTCGGTTTCTCGGATGCGCTTCTTAAATCTAAGTCTGTCAAGAGCTTCTTGCATCCAATTTATTCCATCATTCTCTTCCTCTTCTAGCTCATACATGAACGTAGTTGGGATGGAATCGAAACAAAGTTTTCTGACCATTTTAAATAATCTTTTTAACAACTCCCGAAATAAGTGTGTACTCAAGAATAGAATCACTCAAAATGAGGCAGTATGCTCGGGTATTATCTTTCAAATTTTCAGAGGCCTCCATCTCAATGCGCAGGTCCACCGCTGATGATTTTACGCTCTCGTTTTGCTTGGACACGTCAAATACAAATATTGCGCAATTATTGAAATCAGTGAACGATAGATAGGGCTTGTTTATTTGATTATAATAACTCTGCTGGAATTGACAGTACATGTTGTATGCAGTCAAGTAATCATTACTATCAAAGTTCAAATTCAAGTGATCATACGGAAATGATTCCGAATTGAGATAAACTCGTATGTTCCTTATATTGTTGTGATCAAACATGGTTGCATCTTCACTAGCTACACCTCTTTTATTTGTTTGAAAGGCTACAATTACATATCGGGGTTTTTCTAAACTGCTGGAGGTTTTTACGGCCCATATATCATCTCGAGAATTTTTCAAGGTTGGTAATTCATGTAATTCCCATTTTCGGAATGGAATTAAAATATTTGGATCTTTTTTAATTTGTTCCATCATTTTCAGTTTTAAATCATCATTCAGTTGAATATGCGGTACTCTCCATTCAATTTTATTCAGTTTAAATTTAATTTTTGAAACAACTTGAGTACTATCATCACACACAAAACAGTTTACATCACTAGAGGAGCGAAGTAAAATCAAGTCCTGTTTAACATTAATAATCAGCTTTTGATAATCCTCTGCAAATCCCATTAAACATTTTAGAGGTATCAGCGCATAAAATTTTTTGTCAGGAAAATATGTTTTTATATGTCCGGTTTTAGCCCATCCAGCTATTCCCATTTCTTTCATATCCTCAAAATCATTATAGGATAATAATCCTTTTAAAGTACTCGCGATCCCTAAGTCTCGAGTTCGATCGATTTCCACACCATTTAACTCATACCTTATCTCTTCAAATAGGAAAGCAAATGCGTTTGTAACCAACTGAAACTTTTTACCTGCAGTGAGATTGTGTTCAACCTCACCACTCAAGTAAATATAACTGTTACCAGGTAGAGTGTAAATGTCTTGATTTTGAATTGTTATTCGAATTTCATCATTATTTTCAAAGGTTGTAGTTCTAGGCTGATACGTGTGGTATTGATATTTACTGATGCGATCATCATACTGCACTTGCTCAAAAACGTTTTCCATAGTTTTTAATTTTATAGCCGAGAGAGGTTAACCTTGAGAGATTAATACGTGTTATCTTGTTGGGTGATGAACTCTTAATAACGGGATTGACAAATGTCTTATCGTTTTTATCAAAAACTATCCCCATGTTTTTAATTCGAGTCTAATCAAAATATTTTCTCCTCTGAAATTAATCAATTGACCTTCTTGATCGATAATTCTAAGAGTAATATTATCAATCACGAGTATTTAACGGTAGATATAATATATTTTTTGGTTCTATATTTATTGCAAAGCCTGGATCAATCGAGGGGCTGAATTCAAACAACGTATGTGATAATTTTTCGTCGTAATAGGCACCTGAAGTAATATTACACTCAATTCGTACACTATCTACTTTAATTATTTGAACTGGTAAGTCTGATGTATGTAGTCGACCAGCCTTCAGTAGCTTTCCCGAAAACCCCAATAATTTTCCAATAGTTTTATCAGATGTAAAATCTATATCGAGGGTACTTTTTATTTCACACTGTAAGGTGTTATTATTGGGTTTAAGCGAAAAGAGTTTATCAACTTCCTCTTTTTTCTTATCGCCAAACAGCTGTTTTTGCAAATAAGTTTCAATGTCTGTAACCTCGTATGAACCCGTAGGTATATTAACTGTTTTATCACCGTAAATAAATTTATTATTAACACCCTCTTCAATATTTGGTATTGAATTATAGGTATGAAGCCCAATTAATCCCAAACAGTACTGACGGTTAGGATTGAGCTCAATAGGGGGGTAATAGTTTGTGGAGAGTATGCTGCTTGCACCTTGTAAGGTAAAGGTCTGAGACATGACTAAGGTGTCTAAAATAAATGTTCTTTATTTATACAAAAATTCTATACACAAGTGTCCACAGTTGTATGTATTAAAGTTCTGATATTGATCATGATTATATCTAATTTCACAATTTTTGAAATATTTAAGCACTTCCATAGGTGGCGATAAATTTCCAAAACTATCAATGTACTGAACAATATTCCCCATTTTTTTATAAGCCACCCAATGCGTTCCTAACCCATCCTTGGAATCCAAGTTAATAATACCAGCTTCTCTATAAAGAGGTTTAGATGGCAGTGAATCACGCATAAACACTCCTCTGAAATTTTTCACGTTTCGAGCCCCTTTTAGCAAATCTATATTGGTTAGTGCGCGGTTGGGTAGCGAGTTTATCAGTTTTTTGACTTTTTCAGAAAGAGTCCCATACCTTTACGGTATGGTTTTAAATATAGTCCTTTTCCCTGTTTGCCAAGAGCTATAGCTTCCATCGTTTTGTTATGCCGCTGTGATTCATCTAGTTTTGATCGAGCGTCCTTTGCACTGTTTATCGCCTTGGCAATGCCAGATACTCCACCAGTCAGGGCTCCGAGAGCGCTGAGTCCGGCAAATATTGGGATAAGTGGCAAAATACCCCCTTGCTTTGGAATAGGTATTATTCGAGGAGTTCGAATTTTTTCTCTTCCTCCAGCAGCCCTTACAGCAATCTTTGCTGCTGATAACGCAATCTTACTGCTTTCTTTAACACCTCCGGGCTTATCTATTTTTCGTTTAAATTATTGTATAGCTTTCCGAGCTTTCATAACTACTCCACTCCTCAAAGGCGTAATGCCCATCCCAGTTTTTCTCTTAATCTTCATCGCGTTGACTACTACCCACGCTGCGGCCTTTTCGCCGAATTTAGAGTTTTTGGCCTTCACTCTACTCCACGCCGCCTCTTCCAAGATTTTATCCGCTTTATGTCTTTCACTTATATCCTTATTCTCAGAGTAAGCAATGTCGTGTTGTTTGCAGGCCGCGTCCAATGGATTAATGCCGGGGTCACCTCTTTTTAACCGTGTTTCCAACTTTGTACCCGGACCGCAGTACTGATATCCGGGGATGTGTAATTCAATTGGTAACTTGTTGATTATGGAATTGATGAATCCTCTACCGCTGTACACAATCATTTGAGAATCAAACAACTATGCACAGGTATATATAGCTCTGAAAGATATCGCCTATAACAGTACAATGAAAGTTGTTAAACAGAAACAATCTCTTACGGTAACAAATTTTGACAAAGTAGTCGGGGATGGGTTAAAACATAATATGAAAAAACATGGCGATCTATTACCAAATTCAATTAGAGCAGTTATTTGTGGTCCGTCTAACTGCGGTAAATCGAATGCAATGTTAACACTCTTGTTTAATGTAAACGGATTGAAATTTGAAAACATTTACATTTATTCAAAGTCTCTTTATCAACCAAAATATAAATACTTGCAAGAGATTATTAGTGGAATACCAGAGATTGAATATTTTCCGTATAGAGAGAATGCAGAAATAATTAGCCCTGAAGAAGCTAAGGAAAACTCAATTTTTATTTTTGACGATGTAGCATGTGATAAGCAGGATAAAATCCGCGAATATTTCAGTATGGGTAGACACAATAATATTGATTCGTTCTACCTTTGCCAAACATATACTCGCATACCTAAACACTTGATTCGCGATAATGCTAATTTAATTATATTATTTAAACAGGATGATCTTAACCTAAAACACGTTTACACTGATCACGTGAGTAGTGATATGACTTTTGAACAATTCAAGTCTTTGTGTGCAGAGTGCTGGAAAGAAAAATATGGTTTTATTACAATTGATACAGATTCTGATAAGGGAAGGTATCGCAATGGATTCGATAAGTATATAATCATAGACTAAGCAACCACCCTCACCATAATAATAACAGACGGTGTGCGTGTTACATCGCTGATTCATAAAAGAGTTTCATTCATAAAGAGGAAAACAGGTTGATTAGGAAAACAGGCTGATTAGGAAAACAGGCTGATTAGGAAAACAGGCTGATTAGGAAAACAGGCTGATTAGGAAAACAGGCTGATTAGGAAAACAGGCTGATTAGGAAAACAGGTTGATTAGGAAAACAGGCTGATTAGGAAAACAGGTTGATTAGGAAAACAGACTGATTAGGAAAACAGGCTGATTAGGAAAACAGGCTGATTAAGATGAGTGACATTCAAAAGAAACTAATACAAGTTCAAAAGGATATCAGAAAAAAAGTGTTGGCTTTAAAATTAAATCGTAGTGAAGATGATGAAAGATTGCAAAATTTTTTTCAACCAATTACGGAGCCTTTACAAAGCTTAGTTAAGTCTAACGAAGAAATAATTAAGACTAATGAAGATATAAAACGAGAAAATAAAGAATTAAAACAAGAAATAAAACAAGAAAATGATAAAATCCGGGAAAAATATGATCTCAGTAATATTATTCAGGGTGATAAGATTGCTCATTCATCTCCGTTTTCACAATACAAACAAAGGCCAAAAAGGTTGGACTTTATAGATGATGGAGAAGTTTTTACACATGAACCGTCGGAACAAAATCTACCTACAAATTCTAAACCTGATTCTAAACCTGATTCTAAGATTATTCAGGAATATTTGGATCAATTTCCTACATTACCAAGAAAATATGTTGAAAAATTAATGAACGAAGGGGGTGATGACTTTGACACTATTCATGGTATAAAGTTCAATCAGGATACAGCTAAATTTAAAATTGGCAATACAGACATTTATTTGAAAGAAAATGATTTAATCATTAACGGAATTACATACATCGGCACTCCTGGTCTATATGAATTACTATTCAGAAAAGAACCTGTAACATACAACGAAGCAGATCGAAAAAATTATGTGGATATTCTTAAAAGCACAAATTCATTACATCGACATTTTGATCCTGAGCAACAACTTCAGGGTAATCGGTCATACAAATATAGAAATATTATTAAGCCCTTGTTGCCACATTCACAACACAGATCAAAGTCTGAATCAAACATGCGAAAAGGGGGTCTCGGATTCGATTCAAAATTAATAGTAGAAAATAAAACTCACAGATATACATATTGGGATGATCCTAATGAATTAATTGAAAGATTATGGTTATTACATGCCTCACGACGCGCTGGAAATAATTCTCACGACAATGAAATTGTATCGATCGAGGAAGAACTGAGAGAAGCTAATATAATTTATTAATTTAATTGTTGCACATCATTCACATAATGTCTGTCGACAAGTTTGGACGTCATTCCAACAAGACTCCAACCGCGAGTAGAGGACCCCCCGGCAGCGGATTTTCTTTAACAGTGGATGGACATTACGATCTGCAGAAAAAGCGTCTAAAACATGCTCTAGAACCTGATGAATTGGATGATGTTGCAACTAAAGTATACGTTGATAATAATTATGAAAAGATTTCTAAAATTTTAACTCGAATCGAGGATAAAACGAACTCTAAGGAAATTGAAAAAAAACTTAACTTAATTTTTAAAGATCTGGATAACATTCTAAAAGCTAAATATATGTGGTTAAAAACGGAATTTAATGAGTCGATAAATAATAAAACAAATATTATAAAGGATGAATTAGAGACAATCATTATTAATAAAATTAAAACGATAAATTCATTAATGCTCGCCACGGCCATTGATTTAAAAAATTTGAAATCGATCATTGAAGCTTTTAAAAAATCAAATATTACTGCATATACGAACATTCAAGAGAAATTGGATATGTTTGATAAGGTATTAAATAATGTGAACCAGAACCTGGAGAGAGCTAGTGCAAACCAAAACCTGAGGAGAGCTAGTGTAAACTAGAATAGTAAATAGTGTAAACCAGAACCTGGTAAAAGTTGATTCCAATGAGTAAGATAAAAGCTGATATTGTCAAAGAACTACACAAACCTGCAAGAAAAAAATTCCCCCGACGGCGGACAATTGTCAAAGGATTAGACGATTTGTGGCAAGCAGATTTAGCAGAATTTGGTCTTTATGCTAGAGAAAACAAGGGTTTTAAATTCATATTAGTAGTGATTGATTGTTTCTCAAAATATCTATGGACTGTCCCGTTAAAAGATAAATCTGGTGTAAATGTGGCTAATGCCTTTAAAAATGTTTTAAATGATGGACGAATGCCTGCAAACTTGCAAACCGATCAAGGAAAAGAATTCTACAACTCACATTTTAGGAAAGTAATGCACAGCAGCGGAATTAATCACTATTCCACATATACAGTTATGAAAGCTTCTATGGCAGAGCGCGTGATAAGAACTTTAAAAGAGCATCTTTATCGCACATTCAGTTTGCGTGGGAAGTATCAATGGATAGACATTTTAAGTGAAACTACGTCCAATTACAATAAGCGGAAACACAGTACAACTGGATTGCGACCCTGTGACGTCACTCAAGATAAGGAGAAGCAGTTGTTAAATACAATTTACTCACATATCAAAATAGCAGGAAAGAAGATTTTTAAAGTGGGTGATATCGTCCGTATTAGTAAACAAAAAGCATTATTTAATAAGGGTTATACACCGAATTGGACAACTGAATTATTTAAAATAGCACATGTAAAAGTTTCAAATCCTACCGTTTACCTATTAGAAGATAGTTCGGGGGATCCAATCCGGGGAGCGTTTTATGCTGAAGAACTTTTAAAAACTAAACACAAGGATGTTTACCTAGTGGAAAAAGTGTTGAGGAAAAAGGGAAATAAAGTGTACGTCAAGTGGTTAGGATTAGATAAATCGCAAAATAGCTGGATAGATAAGTCAAATGTATTATAACTACATAAATGTAAATGTTTGTATTATTAAAAATATAAATATGTTTAATGATGGTAATTATTATCAGTTTTTCTATTAACCTTCAACACAACAAGATGTTTATCAAATTAATCACTCTTTTAATCTTTATCAATGCAAATTCTGAAATTGATGTGAATAAATATTTACATCAGTTTGGATATTTTTTTAAATTTTGATTAAAATTAAAGCATTATTCAATAACTATTTTGTTTTAAAAGACAGACAAGTTTAACCTTGACAAGTTTGAACTGGTTTGAACAAGTTTGAACTGGTTTGAACAAGTTTAGACATGTTTGAGCTTGTGGTTAGATAAGGGTCCGGATGTAGATAAGACTATCGCTATATAAGCACACATTTTTGTAATAAAATATTAGTTTACCAGAATCATTCAACGAAAGCAAACATTTTCAATCAAATATTAGTTGTCCAGAATCATTCAACGATGTCTGCTACAAATCAAGAAATAACTTTCAATGATGTCATTGACAATCAAATTTCAAATTACGATGATGCGTTCAAGATTGAATTAACACTTTTGGGACAATCAACATATCCTCTAAACAAATCGGCTACAAAGAGCGTGAGCATCGGAATAAGCCCAGCCCTAGGATTCATTCCAGTTGTGAAAATCTGGGGCGCTCATTCATGTATCTTCTTCACTGAGGAGGAATGGCTACAATTTATGAACATCAACCTGAATAATTTACAAAGACCCATCACCATCGGAGATCACAAGATTACCAAGAATGAATATAAAAATATTATGGCTATATGGATTGAGCAGAGGGAGTTGAGTGTTATTATATCGGAAGAAACATTTTGTAATTTGATGTGTTTGAAACAACTTATTACATGCAAATTGAATAATTTAAAAGCGTTACAATTTTATTCATATTATTGTTCAATTTTATTATCTTGTACAAAGGATTCAAATTGTAATGAATTATATAAAAATGTGTTAAAATGGATTTCTATTTATAAGCATAAACAAAATTCATTTTTGATGTTGGAATGTTTGCATATACATTTTAATAAAATTTGTATTGATTTTGAAATTAAGAAACTTACTCAATAAAATATTTTAAAATACTCTACTGTTATTATTTAGTATTACTCTCATCTCCCCTAATAGTTAAAAAATAATGTTAGTGATTAAAACTAATACGTAGACCGATGGCTTACAATGTAAATATGTTTCATAAATAAATTGTTGGTCCTGAAAAGGACCGTTTTTAAAATGATGATGATGTCTACCAACTTTCATCATACATATCATCATCATATTGTCGGGGATTGTATAGGTTGGGGACCGTTGGTTCCTCATCCGAATTTTCAATCTCCGTGTCTGCATCAAAGATCCCTTCATCGTCCGAAATTTCAATCTCCGTGTCATTATCGGATATGTAGGGATCTTCGGATATGTACGGTTCCATCCCTAAGTATCCCCTCCTCCAATCTAACCATCTTTGTCTTTGACTTATCCACTCTTCCCTCCACTCTTCCCATCTTTGTCTTTGTATTAGCCTCCTCCTCTCTGCCACTCTTCGCTCCCTTAGCCTCCCCCCCCTCTCTGCCACTCTTCGCCCCCTTAGCCTCCTCCCCAACCACCCAAATTCCCAGTCCTGGACATTCTGGTTTTGTGGAGTTCTTGGCGTGGTAGCAAAAGATGTTGAGGCGAGCGGAGTTGTTAGTGTGGCTTCGATTGATGTGGAGTCGATCGGAGTTGTTGATGTTGAGGTGATCGTAGTTGATGTCGAGGTAATTGAAGTTGTTGTTGAGGGAACGATTGTATTCGTTGATGATATCCTTTGATCATAATAAATCCTTATAGGTTTTATTATTTTCGCTCGACACATCGCGCAGCGTCTCATCCTCTTTATACAGCTCCCGCACAACAAATGTCCACACTGCAATGCGAACTTTATCCAATTTGTATAACAAATTGTACATTCGCCAAAATTTGTGCCCGCACTATATTCTTCGTCACTCATTATGAAAATTTGCTTGATTATACACGACAACTAAACAAACTGATTAATTTTTAAGTTGGAATCACATTATATATGGTGTGAGAATAGGTGGTGGTGGTGTGTTTGCATATACATTTTAATAAAAAAACTTACTCAATAAAATATTCTTATTATTTCTTACTACTCACAGCTCCCAAAAAGGTTAAAAAATAGATTTGCAGCATCAGCGTCTAGTATATTCCCATCGATTTACTGAATAATCATAATGCAAATAAGCAGAAATTGGAAACCAAGCAAATGCGAATCGAACATCGCGCGTGCAGATTTGTAGCGTCAGCGTCTAGTATATTTCCGTCGATTTACTGAATAATCGTAATGCAAATAAGCAGAAATTGGAAACCAAGCAAATGCGAACCACCCATCGCGCGTGCAGATTTGTAGCGTCAGCGTCTAGTATATTTCCGTCGATTTACTGAATAATCGTAATGCAAATAAGCAGAAATTGGAAACCAAGCAAATGCGAACCACCCATCGCGCGTGCAGATTTGTAGCGTCAGCGTCTAGTATATTTCCGTCGATTTACTGAATAATCGTAATGCAAATAAGCAGAAATTGGAAACCAAGCAAATGCGAACCACCCATCGCGCGTGCAGATTTGTAGCGTCAGCGTCTAGTATATTTCCGTCGATTTACTGAATAATCGTAATGCAAATAAGCAGAAATTGGAAACCAAGCAAATGCGAACCACCCATCGCGCGTGCAGATTTGTAGCGTCAGCGTCTAGTATATTTCCGTCGATTTACTGAATAATCGTAATGCAAATAAGCAGAAATTGGAAACCAAGCAAATGTGAATCGAACGCGCGATGTTCGATTCACATTTGCTTGGTTGGCAAATTTGTAGCGTCAGCGTCTAGTATATTCCCTTCGATTTACTGAATAATCGTAATTCCTCTATTTAATAAACAATTCGACTTGAAAGTTATTCAGTTCGTCCAGAACAGTTTTACGATTCATTTCCTCCAGATAAGTATTACTAAAATGTTTCCGTGTGAGTTTTGTTCCGCAACGTTCGGCCAAAGTTATAGTCGGGTGAAACATGTTAAAAAATATCACCCACAAGCACCACTACCTCAGCCAATTAAAAGAGGTCCCAAAAATCGACCCTCTACTAGTGCTCCTCCACCAAAGAGGAGGAATGGGCCATCTACTAGTGCTCCTCCAACAAAGATGAAGAAGGTGAATCCTAATCTACGATGTGATGAGTGTCAAGAGGAATTTGTTACGGCTCAACTACTTGCGGGGCACTTGAGGTCGCAAAAACACCTAAACATCATTTCCCGGGAATTTTTCGACATCGGGGTAAAAAAAAATTTCAAGTGCTTTCCGTGGATGAATTGCTTCTTATGGGATTCAATCTGCGGGTAGCATCGATATCCCCAAATTCCTGGAAGAGTGTCAAGAGAAGTTTGTGCGTTTAGTAACTCATCATTTACAATCGCCTCAGAAAATCAACATTGAGCTGTTTGGTAGATATATCAAACCAGGAGTTGAGGACCAACCAGATCTCAAATCTTTTAACACCCGCTTTGTGGTTGTGACACCTGCAGATGATCTGGAGGAAATTTATAAACAGTTGTGTAATGTTGTGCAAACGAAGAGCGAGGAATTTCAAGTAAGTAATTTTTGTTATAGTGAAATTAAAAACACATGCTAATGAGTGTATTATTATCGCTTGCAGGAGCGAGATAGTGGATGGGCCCTTTTACAAATTTCTCATCTGGAAGTTAATATAAATAAATACACTGCAATTCGCGGCTCTTCGTATTTGGATCTTCCACCATCAATCAAGAAAAAACAAGCATGTATCAACGTGCAGAACCAAGATAATGCCTGCTTTGCATGGGCAGTAGTGTCAGCTCTTCACCCCGTAGATCATATAAATCATCCACATCGCACTTTTTCATACCCACACTACAGCACCATTCTCAATTTAACAGGTATGAAGCTACCACTAAAATTACAAAAAATCCCCATATTCGAAAATTTAAACAACATTAGTATTAATGTGTATGGGCTAGAATTTAATTCCGACAAACATTTATATGAAGTGGTAGGGCCGATTTATTTTACAAAGTCTAAGCGCGACAGACATGTTAACCTCCTATACATCGAGGAGGGAATTACCGGGCACTATGTTTGGATCAAAGATATATCTAGATTAGTAGCATCTCAAGTGTCCACCCATAAATCTAAAAAATTCTTATGTGATGGGTGTTTGACTTTCTTCTCCACAGAAGTCGCTTTGCATGATCATTGTCAGCATGATTGTAACAAAGTCTATACAGTCATGCCTACCGCTGATTTAATTAAAAATAAAAACGGTGATATGGTGCCCGACAATTTATTATCGTTTAACAACTTTAATTCAAAAATGCGGGTACCTTTTGTTGTCTATGCCGACTTTGAATCGCTCCTCATCCCGATTCAGACATGTCAGCCGGATCCAAGCACATCTTATACTTATTCGACGCATATCCACACCCCATATTTCTTCGCGTATTATATTAAATGTGCTTATAATACAAATTTAAATAAATTTGTAACATATACTGGTATGGATTGTCCTAAGGTGTTTATGCAGAAATTAAGTGAAGATGCTAAATTCATTTATAAAAATTTTTTAAAACCAATTATCCCCATGTTCAAATTAACGTCGGGCGAGCAATATTTATTTGATTCCGCCAAAGAGTGTCACATTTGTTTGAAATTTTTTAATTCTTGCGATAAAGTAGCCGATCATTGTCATTTAACGGGGAAATTTGTCGGTGCAGCTCATTCAAAGTGTAACTTGAATTATCAAATCCCTAAATTCTTACCTATTTTCTTTCATAATTTGAGCGGTTATGATTCGCATTTATTTATTAAAGAGTTTGGTGTAGATACTGATAAAATTGATATAATTCCACAAAACAAAGAAAAATACATTTCATTTCCTTTACAAAATCCATTAAAGTTGACAGGTATACGGACAAGAATGGTGTTGATCGGGACATTTACTTCAAATTAAGATTTTTGGATTCGTTTAGATTTATGGCCTCAAGCTTAGAAAAATTGGCAAAGAATTTAAATGCGAATCAACTGAGTACTGTTCGAAAAAATTTCCCAGACGATCAACAGTTCAATTTAGTCACAAAAAAAGGAGTCTTTCCATATCAGTATATGGATAATTTTTCAAAATTAAGCGAAACAAAATTACCTCCCAAGAAATTATTTTTTAACTCGTTAACAAACGCAGATATTACTGTTGCGGAGTATGAGCATGCTGAAAATGTATGGAACACTTTTAATTGTCAAAATTTACAACAATATTCGGATTTGTATTTGAAAACAGATGTTTTACTATTGACTGATGTATTTGAGAATTTCCGCAATGTGTGTTTGAAAGCGTATAATTTGGATCCGGCTCACTATTATACGGCCCCTGGATTGTCGTGGGATGCCATGCTGAAATTGACTGACATTAAATTAGAATTACTAACAGACATCGATATGCACCACTTCATACGGAGAGGTATAAGAGGTGGTATAAGTCAATGTTCTTTGCGACATGCTGAAGCCAACAATAAATACATGTCCACTTTTAACAGTTCACGACCTTCATCATTTCTAACATATTGGGATGCAAACAATTTGTATGGATGGGTTATGTCGCAATTGCTGCCGTATGCGGATTTTAAATGGTTAAGCGAAATTGAAATTGAAAATTTAAATGTATTAAACATGTCCGATGATTCATCAACGGGATACATTTTGGAAGTGGATATTGAGTATCCAGAAAATGTTCATAATTTACACAACGATTTACCTTTTCTCGCAGAAAATATAGTACCACCAAATTCAATTTTCACACAAACTAAATTAATTCCAAATTTATTAAATAAATCAAAGTACATAATTCATTATAGAAATTTAAAGCAAGCTTTAGGAAACGGTTTGAAATTAATAAAAATTCATCGAGTAATTTCTTTTAAACAGTCACATTGGCTAAAAAAATATATTGATTTAAACACCAGCATGCGTCAGCAAGCCAAAAATGATTTTGAGAAAGATTTTTTTAAACTAATGAACAATTCAGTGTTTGGCAAGACCATGGAAAATGTGGATAAACGTGTAAATGTAAAGTTGTTGAATCATTGGGAAGATATCGGTCACCGTAAAGGCGCGGAAAGTTTAATAGCTAAATTAAATTTCAATTGTTGTTCCGTTTTTACAGACAATTTAGTAGCTATTCAATTGGATCGTTTGCGGGCTGTTTATAACAAACCGATTTACGTTGGGTTTTCCGTATTAGACCTTAGCAAATTACTAATGTATGAATTTTATTACAACCATTTAAAGTCTAAATACGGTGATAAAGTTGTGTTATGTTACATGGACACGGACAGTTTAACACTACAAATTGAGACTGATGACGTTTTTGCTGACATGAAAGACGATTTACCACACTTTGACACTAGCAATTTTGATTCTAATAATCAGTATGGCATCCCATTACAAAACAAAGCTGTATTGGGTCTGATGAAGGATGAGAATGGTGGTAGGATTATGCGAGAATTTGTTGGGTTAAGGGCAAAAATGTATGCGAATAATGTGGAGGGGGAATGGTCTAAAAAGGCTAAAGGTGTTAAGAAAAATGTTGTGTCGAATGATTTGAGTGGGTCAGATTACTTGAAGTGTTTGAACGAGTCGGTTACAATCATTAAACAACAGAGCCTTTTTAGATCAATCAAACATACCATTTATTCAAACAATCAAAATAAATTGGCTCTATCACCATTTGATGACAAAAGGTATATTTGTTCCAACAACGTCGAGACTCTAGCCTGGGGACACAAAGATATTGCAACCATTGTGTAATGGGCATGTTTAGTGGTAGCTCCATCTGATGTGAAAATATGTAATTGATAAATGTATGTACAAAAATAAGTTACAAAATTTGTATTCAGTATATGTTTAATAGTTTAGCGATCCACACTTAAAATAATTAATAATGTGTACCGTAGCGTGTATACTTATTTGTTTCTCGCTCTTATTCTGCTTCTTAACATTAATATTTGAAGTAATATATATGGTCCTAGATCCTTTTGGTGAAAACAGTGTGATAAAAAATGTTACGCAATTAATAAATAACACCAATGTTGCGCCATTAATTAATAGCACTATTATAAAAATGTTACGAAGTAAACAATGAATATATATTATTGTTGTTTTACGATTTAATTATGTAATTAGTAAACTTTTTTATTTCGGTAAATGGTTTTTTATTTAAATTTTATATTCATTACAGGAACCTTGTCGGAGTATGCTTCTATGGCACTGTTAATGCGATCCATTAGAGGCTCTCGTTCCGTATTTGTAAACTGCATTATTGCAACAATGTATCTTGAATGCTCACACCTTACACCACTTTTTCCCCACCACTTTTCCCCACCACTTTTCCTCTTATCAACGTCCGACCGGAAACGGGAATGAAATAGCTTGGGAATGAAATAGCTTGGGAATGAAATAGCTTGGGATGACCTTGGGATGACCTTGGGGATGACCTTGGGATGACCTTGGGATGACCTTGGGGATGACCTTGGGATGACCTTGGGGATGACCTTGGGATGACCTTGGGGATGACCTTGACCTTGACGATGACCTTGGGTATGAAACCTTGGGTATGAAATGGCTCCGTACCCGCTAACTCTCTCTACTAATCATTATTATATATATTTAAAGAAAATAAGAAGTTAAAAAAAGCATTTGGAAATAATATTAGTTTATAAAATAATATGGATGGATATATCCATGAATGAAATATTTATCAGACACATGTGCTACTATATTCCATAAAGTGCAATTGTTTATTGACTAATAAAAAATACATACTGCTCTCTGCATATTTTCTTGATTTGATAAAAATTGTTCAAACACTTGTAGAGCATCATAACTATTTATTGGGAAATAATTTATTTCCTCAAAAATTGTATTATGTTCCTCAGGTGCAGCAACAACATTTGTAGTATTTCCCCTGTTCTCTAGGGTTATCAACCTGGTGTTCATGTCAACCATCATTGACTGTATAATGTTTTGTTTTTTTATTATTTGCTCCAAGTATTCTAAAAAGTAATACACCATTTAATCATATTTAATTTAACAATCTGGTTGTAAACTTACTAGTGATTATTTTTAAATCACTTGGATTGTTGGCATCCGACTGGTAAGATCCTTCTATAGAATTGCACTGTGATGATAAAGAAGAGTCTAATTTAAAATAGTTTAAATTAATATATATATATATACCAGCACAAGAAGTAACGGTCGTACTACGTTAGAGGCAGAGTTCGGAAAATTTCCTAACAGGGCATTCGACCAATAATACGGCAGGAGAGATGTGTGTAATCTACTTTATTGTAATACCAAGCTTTCGGGACTCATTTTGTCCCTTCCTCAGGGTTAACACTAAAAACAATGAGCAAAAAAAACAAAAAATTACTGATCTGAATTAAACTGTTAGTTGATGACGAATTCTTGAAAAAATATTAATTAGCGAATAAATTTGAGCTTACATTTGTGATTATTTGAACAAACTATTGTTAAACTGACGCTGTATTTGTTTTATTATCCTATCGATACTCATGGTGGTTGTTGAATTTAAATAAAAGTGAGGTTATTGTGTATAAAAAATCGTAACCGCGTGGTTACGGCAGAAGTGAAATTTTAAACGAAAACAAACGGCACATTCACATTTTAAAATTGGAAATTGTCACTGTGTTCCACTGTTTCTTGGGTAACCCGGGGTGTTATCACCGCAATTGTTTATATTTGATTAACTTTTAACTCACGCGGCCGCATCTTAGTGCGAAACGACGCACGTGTTTTCACATAAACAGCAACAATGGCTGGTGCCTGTCCACAGGTGCCACTCGGCTCTCTCCGTCTCTGTCACCGACGGAGAGAGGCGCACGCCATCCGTTTCCAGGAACGTCACGCCAGCCAGCGCGCGGTGTTTGAAATCTCGGGCCTGAGCTCGAGGGATTCAAACATCGACGCTGGAGGCCCATTTACCTGCCCCGTTGTTGCCGCTTATGAGTTTAATGCTGTGAAAAGACTGTGAAATGACTATTATGCATATGGATACTGTTATTGATGCCGGGTTTAGGTTAGGTGCACGAAATAGATTTAACTTGGTGCGCTCATACGTTTCAATAGAAAGGTTAAGAAGAGTAAAAGATATAAATGAAAAAATCCAACTAAAAATGTAATGAAATTATAATTTTAAGCGCAATCAAATTAACTCCGTAGAGTGTCACCACCAACCTGGGACTCACTCGACGATTCCGCCGTCAGTTTACCCATTTCTAACAGACCAAGAATTGCTTGGCCTTATCTAGGTAAATGTGAAATGATGAATAAATTACCTAAATGTGTTTAATTGACGATTCATGAGGCCAGAATCCTGAGGAATGACAACAGTGACATTAAGATAGCAAAATACGGTGTGGCTCCACTAAAACGATTTTACACAAAACTGAAAGACCCTGTGCCCACGGCTCAAATGTCTATCCCTATGGATCTGGCGCTGGGGATCGTGGAATCGGGTTTCGACAGGGTGGCACCCCACACCGACCTGACGAAGCCTGATTTCATGTCCCTGCTCAGATTCGTAGGAGACAACACTTTTTTCACTTTCAATAACATAATTTTCAAACAAACCTTTGGCACCCCTATGGGCTCACCCATCAGTCCTGTGTTGGCTCTCATCGTCATGGATGAGCTGTTAGATAACGTCATTCCCAAACTGCCCTTCAGGCCATCATTTGTGAGAAAATATGTAGATGATCTGCTACTTGGGTTGCCTACAGGCTCTACGCAGACGGTATGTGATATTTTCAATAGCTACAACGCACACATCCAGTTCACAACCGAACAGGAGGTGAATAGATCTATTCCCTTCCTGGATACAAGAGTTATCCGTACAGCCTCGAACAAGATCATACTGAATTTATAAAAGTCGTTTATTCCTTGAGATGTTCCACATAAAAAAGGCAGGCGTTGCAACGATGAATTTCAAAGCAGACACGGAGGGCCTTAGTTGCATTTACTCCTACTTAATAGACATGGACAGATCAGAGCCGTTGGCACCGGTCTCTTTCAGCTTAACAGGTTAATAACATTCAGCAATAGTTTAGATAGTGGTAGTTTGTCTGAAATTTGCCTCATGAATCGTCAATTAAACACATTTAGGTAATTTATTCATCATTTCACATTTAGCTAGATAAGGCCAAGCAATTCTTGGTCTGTTAGAAATGGGTAAACTGACGGCGGAATCGTCGAGTGAGTCCCAGGTTGGTGGTGACACTCTACGGAGTTAATTTGATTGCGCTTAAAATTATAATTTCATTACATTTTTAGTTGGATTTTTTCATTTATATCTTTTACTCTTCTTAACCTTTCTATTGAAACGTATGAGCGCACCAAGTTAAATCTATTTCGTGCACCTAACCTAAACCCGGCATCAATAACAGTATCCATATGCATAATAGTCATTTCACAGTCTTTTCACAGTCTTTTCACAGCAATAAACTCATAAGCGGCAACAACGGGGCAGGTAAATGGGCCTCCAGCGTCGATGTTTGAATCCCTCGAGCTCAGGCCCGAGATTTCAAACACCGCGCGCTGGCTGGCGTGACGTTCCTGGAAACGGATGGCGTGCGCCTCTCTCCGTCGGTGACAGAGACGGAGAGAGCCGAGTGGCACCTGTGGACAGGCACCAGCCATTGTTGCTGTTTATGTGAAAACACGTGCGTCGTTTCGCACTAAGATGCGGCCGCGTGAGTTAAAAGTTAATCAAATATAAACAATTGCGGTGATAACACCCCGGGTTACCCAAGAAACAGTGGAACACAGTGACAATTTCCAATTTTAAAATGTGAATGTGCCGTTTGTTTTCGTTTAAAATTTCACTTCTGCCGTAACCACGCGGTTACGATTTTTTATACACAATAACCTCACTTTTATTTAAATTCAACAACCACCATGAGTATCGATAGGATAATAAAACAAATACAGCGTCAGTTTAACAATAGTTTGTTCAAATAATCACAAATGTAAGCTCAAATTTATTCGCTAATTAATATTTTTTCAAGAATTCGTCATCAACTAACAGTTTAATTCAGATCAGTAATTTTTTGTTTTTTTTTGCTCATTGTTTTTAGTGTTAACCCTGAGGAAGGGACAAAATGAGTCCCGAAAGCTTGGTATTACAATAAAGTAGATTACACACACATCTCTCCTGCCGTATTATTGGTCGAATGCCCTGTTAGGAAATTTTCCGAACTCTGCCTCTAACGTAGTACGACCGTTACTTCTTGTGCTGGTACATTACAGATGGGGTTTTATCAAACGATGCGGGACCGTTTCGGCGCCGAAACAGTCCACATGATGAAACAATGGGCAGACAACACCAACAGACTGGCGATTAAACTGAACCAACGCTACTTCCTACTCCATTGCAGACAAGCTGACATCCTACCGAAACACATAACCCAACGCCCACACGGCTTCTTGGCTAACATCACTACAGATAACCCCAGGATTAACAATCGATTAACGAAGCTTAATAACAGGTTAGGGGCACAGACTCTTGGAGTCGAAATAGATTTAATTTGTACCGAGATTAACAAAGTAGAGACTAACCTAACTCGTTTGACTGATTTCTGCCGTACTAAACTCCCGTTTAACATATTTAGCAATTACCTTGACCGCATGAAACATAAATTTCAGACGATCTACCACAGAACGAGGCGAAAATTAATCAGTAAATTCAATAACCTTAAAGATAACGCTCACGTTCCAAAATATTTTTCAGACAATAGCAAGTGGATCCGTAACTGTACAGATGTTGTCATTCCTCAGGAGGTAAACACGCTCCTCTCCTTAGGACCTAAATTTTGCCTACCACCCTCACACAGGGATTTGCCGATGGGAAGAGTGTTAGGTGAGATTGAGGCGGCCTTGGAGGCAGTGCCTCATGACCAACAGAACACAAAGAGAGCCCAAATAGCTCACTTGTTAACAAGTTACGTGCATAAGTTGCGAAAGCCTTCCTTAATTGACGCTATCCCCAAACTCCTTTCCTTTAAGAAAGATAACCCTAATATTATTATCACACGAGCCGACAAAGGTGCGGTCACCGTTGTAATGAATAAACAGGAGTACATAGACAAATCTATAGCTCTGTTCGACGATAACAACACCTACAAAAAATTGCAACGTGACCCCACTGCGGCAACACAAACGAAACTAAACAAGTTAATTAAAAACCTTAAAGATAAAGGTTACATCAACGATATTACTTATAGACGTTTGTGTATTCACAACGCAGTGGCACCGAAATATTACGGGTTACCTAAAATTCACAAACCCGACATCCCCCTCCGCCCTATAATCTCCTCCATCGACTCACCAACCTATAACCTCTCCACTTTCCTAGCGGAGATCCTAAGTAAAGCTTTCGCAACTAGAACACAGTACAATATCATCGATTCATTTCACTTCGCCGAGGAGTTTAACGACTTCCAACTACCTGATGGTCATGAGGTCGCCTCTCTTGATGTGGTCTCGCTCTTTACAAATATCCCTATGGATCTGGCGCTGGGGATCGTGGAATCGGGTTTCGACAGGGTGGCACCCCACACCGACCTGACGAAGCCTGATTTCATGTCCCTGCTCAGATTCGTAGGAGACAACACTTTCTTCACTTTCAATAACATAATTTTCAAACAAACCTTTGGCACCCCTATGGGCTCACCCATCAGTCCTGTGTTGGCTCTCATCGTCATGGATGAGCTGTTAGATAACGTCATTCCCAAACTGCCCTTCAGGCCATCATTTGTGAGAAAATATGTAGATGATCTGCTACTTGGGTTGCCTACATACTCTACGCAGACGGTATGTGATATTTTCAATAGCTACAACGCACACATCCAGTTCACAACCGAACAGGAGGTGAATAGATCTATTCCCTTCCTGGATACAAGAGTTATCCGTACAGCCTCGAACAAGATCATACTGGATTGGTATCAGAAACCAACCAACTCTGGCAGATACATCAATTATCATTCATATGCCCCCATGACGATGAAAGCCAACACCATCATAGCACTGAAAAATAGAATAACCCACATATCACACCCCACCTTATTACAACAAAACCTACACAGGCTAAAAATAATAGCACTGAACAACGGCTACCCCAGGCCGTTTGTTAACAAAATAATCTTCTCAACGGCACCCACCCCTGATAGAAACACACCCAACCTACCACAACCCTTACACAACTCCACTGCAATAGAAGCCGACCCCATCCCCGAACCTAAACCAACCTACTACAGAAAACTTCCCTATCTAGAAAAAATTACAGGGCACATAACCAGAATCCTGAGGAATGACAACAGTGACTTTAAGATAGCAAAATACGGTGTGGCTCCACTAAAAAGATTTTACACAAAACTGAAAGACCCTGTGCCCACGGCTCAAATGTCTAATGTAATTTACAGCATCCCCTGCACCGAATGCCCCCTCCGATATGTAGGTCAAACTTCTCAATGGATAAAAAGCAGAATAATTCAACATAAAAGTGACATAAGACTGAATAAGAAGTCATGTGCATTGTCTATACACTGTAACAGTGAGGACCATGCACCTGACTTCACAAACGTCAAAATTATAGATAAGTCAATGTTTTATAAAAGTCGTTTATTCCTTGAGATGTTCCACATAAAAAAGGCAGGCGTTGCAACGATGAATTTCAAAGCAGACACGGAGGGCCTTAGTTGCATTTACTCCTACTTAATAGACATGGACAGATCAGAGCCGTTGGCACCGGTCTCTTTCAGCTTAACAGGTTAATATCATTCAGCAATAGTTTAGATAGTGGTAGTTTGTCTGAAATTTGCCTCATGAATCGTCAATTAAACACATTTAGGTAATTTATTCATCATTTCACATTTACCTAGATAAGGCCAAGCAATTCTTGGTCTGTTAGAAATGGGTAAACTGACGGCGGAATCGTCGAGTGAGTCCCAGGTTGGTGGTGACACTCTACGGAGTTAATTTGATTGCGCTTAAAATTATAATTTCATTACATTTTTAGTTGGATTTTTTCATTTATATCTTTTACTCTTCTTAACCTTTCTATTGAAACGTATGAGCGCACCAAGTTAAATCTATTTCGTGCACCTAACCTAAACCCGGCATCAATAACAGTATCCATATGCATAATAGTCATTTCACAGTCTTTTCACAGTCTTTTCACAGCAATAAACTCATAAGCGGCAACAACGGGGCAGGTAAATGGGCCTCCAGCGTCGATGTTTGAATCCCTCGAGCTCAGGCCCGAGATTTCAAACACCGCGCGCTGGCTGGCGTGACGTTCCTGGAAACGGATGGCGTGCGCCTCTCTCCGTCGGTGACAGAGACGGAGAGAGCCGAGTGGCACCTGTGGACAGGCACCAGCCATTGTTGCTGTTTATGTGAAAACACGTGCGTCGTTTCGCACTAAGATGCGGCCGCGTGAGTTAAAAGTTAATCAAATATAAACAATTGCGGTGATAACACCCCGGGTTACCCAAGAAACAATGGAACACAGTGACAATTTCCAATTTTAAAATGTGAATGTGCCGTTTGTTTTCGTTTAAAATTTCACTTCTGCCGTAACCACGCGGTTACGATTTTTTATACACAATAACCTCACTTTTATTTAAATTCAACAACCACCATGAGTATCGATAGGATAATAAAACAAATACAGCGTCAGTTTAACAATAGTTTGTTCAAATAATCACAAATGTAAGCTCAAATTTATTCGCTAATTAATATTTTTTCAAGAATTCGTCATCAACTAACAGTTTAATTCAGATCAGTAATTTTTTGTTTTTTTTGCTCATTGTTTTTAGTGTTAACCCTGAGGAAGGGACAAAATGAGTCCCGAAAGCTTGGTATTACAATAAAGTAGATTTTCCGAACTCTGCCTATATATATATATATATATATATATATATATATATATATATATATATATATATGTCTGTATTTTTTTTATATTACATTATTGCCTCATATAATGTTTTGAGTGCTAAGGTGATGTATTAATTAATTAATTTTAGTATAATTTAAATAGTAAATTACATTGAGAATGTTTTGAGATGATAGTATTACATAACACACTAAAATCATTAAAATATTACCAAATACATTATTTCGGAATCCAGTGCATGCGAATTTTTGCATGTCGCCTTGTTAGGGACCTCATGATTTTCAATAGCAACCATTACTAAGCTATTGCTATAAGGTGGCCAATAGCAGTTGTCATTATCCAGCCACGAAGTTGGTACAACGGACACAGCATCCTCCTCAGGAAATTTGACTACTGACCAGCCTTTATTTTCCATATTATTCTTTAGTGAACAAAAGATATTTTTTATTCCTGTTTCGCAAATTACTCTAATGTTAACTTAAATATTAATAAATTGTCATTACAAATTTTTATTTTATATAGTGTGTTAAAAACCCAAATGTTTAAGACCGTCTCCTCTGTTTTTGTCTATGACCTTGTATGCAAAAGAGGAATTACAACTAATTGGCTTCCAAATTTCAATTTAACATATTTAAATGATATGTCATGTTTACTCCACATTTCTAAATCATCCAAATCTGCCACAAAATAAATGTTCAACGATGATGATGGGCATGGCTTACAATAAAAATCTGTTTTTAATTTAAATTTACGACCAATAATGTAACTTCCAACTTGATTGGTTACAAAATTTTCAATACACATTATACTACCATCAACTAATCCACAACAGCTATTAGCTTCATCGAGTTTTAGTGTAAAGTGTAAGAAATGCAATTCCTTATATTGTTCCACCAAAACCATAGAATGCAAAAGTGGTCCACCATTATATTGAACTTTTAGTATAGGCAGATGGTCGGCAGATTTCACATTATTATACTGACTATTATCAAGCTCAATTTTTCGCTTTATAATTTGTAATAATGGTTTATCACCTTTGCGTACTAATGATTTTAATGATTGTAAGTAATTTTCAAACGGAAAAGCTGAAAATCTTTGTAAAATTCCAAATTTTTTACAGTTTTCAAAAAGATGTATTAAATTATGTATATTATGTGAAACATGTTCTTTACCATAGAGAATTGTGAATGTCTCAATGAAATATTTTAATAAATGGTGTGCATAACTACCTAGATGATATAAATATTTTTCACTTGACAAAATGGTGACACCGATATGAAGACTTGAAAAATTTAAATACCGATCTTGAGATAGGATTGATTTTAAAACAACTGGTCCTGTATAAAATAAAAATTGTCTAAATTCGGTTGCTTTAAAACGTTTAACTTCATCTAATGATCTTGGCTTTCTAACAAACTCACAGGGTATATATTTTTTTGTTCCAATAATAAATTTGAAGTTTCATTTACTTGATTAAATGATAGTTTTGTAGAAGTTTTGCCGAACAACCATAAATAAATTAATTTTCTAACAACACCTAAGCATATCAGATGCATATAATCTAATGGAATATCGTGAACCATATCAAAATTAGGTATATTTTCAAGTATTGATGTTCCATTGTGGTGATCGTCGTCCTTTTTTCGTCTAAATTCAATATCATTGCGACTCCTTAAATTTTCAGTTTCAGAAAAACAAATTCGGTTATTAATAAATGTTCCCTCAATTTCACATTTCGAACAAGAATTATAGCCAGTATGACCCTTTGTAAAAGTAATAAATGACTTTGCTGGGACATCACAGATAAATGCTTTAATTTTAAATTGATAAATACTGTCTTTATACTTAAAACCGTTCTTTGTGAGAAAGACAATCTCATCAATAAAATGTTTTAAAAAAATATTTGCATCTTTAGGTTTTTCAAGCCCATGATACAATCCTATTAATTCAACTACTGAAGAATTTTCATACAAACTACATAATATTGGATACAGTTGACTACTTGAGCTTTTTGATAAAGGGAGGCCATCAATATTAACACAAATACTAATATTATTCATATTAATATTTATTGGGTATTTATCTAGCAATTTTTCTACAGCCTGAAACATTCCAAAATGATAGTAATGTCCAGGATGTACAACTTGCAATTCACAATGCCTTGGAGTTTTTAATAATGTTAATGTTGAATCTAATGGTAAACTATTGTCAAAGGGTTGTAACAATCTTAATAAATCATTTAATGCAACATGTGGAATTTGGAATTTTACGGCCCAATCTGCTAAGGCTGTTTTTAAAGATGGATTGTTGGTCGTATTGAAAATAGTTCGTTCATTTGCCGATTCGTTTATTTTTAAACTATTATCAAAAGTAGAATTACTACTTGAAATTGAATCTGAGCAATCTTCATATGAAGGCAATTTTATTAATATCTCTTCATTGCTTGTTGAGTTCTTAATATCACTATAACTATTTAAAATATTTATTGATTCTATTGACTTATTTGCATCTTTAGAAATGTCCAACTTTATAGCCCTCAGAGTAGCATCTGATGATTTTTGTGCACTCCTATAGAGTTTGCGAGATAATTTATATTTTGGCATACTGAAGCAATTACAGGAAAATAAAAATAAACTATTATAAATAACTAAATGTTAAGTTCAATACCGTTAGTTTAAAATTTCTATGTATAATTAAATGAAATGTAATAGGACTGATCAGTAATGACTCAAATCCCAGGTCAATATTTCGAGTGGCAGCAGATAACTAACCTAGTAAAACAAAACTATATATAGTACATCAAATAGCTTAACTGGGTGTCCTTATTAAGTATGGGTATCTGCATGGGTACCTTCTAAGCGATATAGAGAAATGGTTAAATGGAAGAAAATATGCAGGACAATTAGTAGTATTAGTATCCGGTAGAAAACTAACAAAAACGTTTAGTCTACTCTGAAAAAACCGATTCTGACGATGTTTTATTTTTCTTAATATCTTAGTTATTGTTGATGATAGAAGGATAAGATTTTGACATTATTAAGTAATTTTTTTTATTTTAGTTTTATACCAAATATTATTAGTACTAATTGGCCGGCACATTTTCCCAATTTAACCAATTCTCTATCTCTTACAGTTGGGAGATACCCTTGCAGGGCCTGGTTAACCAGGACACCCTGTATAGTGATTCTTTAGAATTATTAATTTAAAAAATCAACAATTGTGGATATTTATTTTATTGTGAAAATAAATACGAATTTAATTTTAATTTAGGATTTAAGTATTTTATTATTGTATACATTTTCAAATTAAATAATAACCATCTTTGATTTGGTGCATTTTGTAAAAAAATTACATTCATATATTTTATTTTGTTCATAAACAGTATATCCATTTCTGAATAAAATTGTGCAATATCATTGAATCGAATTAAAATGCATTGGTTAAAAACGTAAAGGATCACCATAATTCAAAATGCCCGCTCTAACACCTGTAGCACTCAACAGGTAGCGGCAGGTACCGGCAGGTAGACGCGCGCAATGTAAATATAATCAACGACTATGCTGTTTGAAAAAACTTAACATTTTAACAAAACGCAACGGGGTTTTAGTGCACAATTTGCGGATTTCAATATGCCGGTACAACACGTGTTTAGGTTACCGGTGTTAGATAAACGAAATGTGGACGCATTTATTCACTATAGTGGATAAATGCGATAAATATATATGTTAGTCAAATTGACTTACCTTAAGCAGAACAACTATGACAACAACCAAGCTATGACAACAACAAAATAACTATGACAACAAAACTGCAACACGAGTTCCGTGACGAGAAAACGGTAATGGCATCAAAAATGGATGTAAACACACAATACACGCAAGCTGCGTAAGATTGAAGGAGTGCGACGGCGCGACGGTTCGTCTTGCTTTTGCTTTTTTTCTAGCGCGTTATTTAATTTTATAACCCGGAAATGCGTATTTTTTATAGTATTAATTGGTATATCAACATAAATAAAGAAAGATGGCTCGGTGTAACTTCTGATTATTTTTTTAATAAATTATTAAATTCAATTATTTCATTGTATAAATAATAATAATTCTTATAATGGGTAAAATATATATAAATAATTAAATATGAAATATGATACTTACCTTTTTATTTATATAAACATCTAATAACATAACAACACTTCGTATTACGTTATAAGCACGATAAATGAATCATTTAATTTGTTTATATAGAAATATAATGAGTTACATTTTATATTCGTCCATTTATGTACGTACTATGGACGTACATTGATGTACGTACAGAGATGTACGTACTATGGACGTACATTAGTGTACGTACTATGTACGTACACAAATGTACGTCCATAGTACGTCCGTATTACGTCCGTGGACGAATGTACGTAATACGGACGAATCGTGTACGTACTATGGACGAAGTGTGCTATATGGGAATAATCAGGTGATAAAATTATACGACCTTATTGGCTTTCGAAAAAGCAAACTCAAAGTGAAGTATAGGGTTCATATGTATAGTGATATATAGCGTGTTTTATGATGGACCATAAGATTAATTAAAAGCGAATTTCGCTATCTATTCCGCGAAAATGTAAACGTAGTGTCACTAAAATAGCTGCCAGTGCAAAAATAAATATTAAATTTACGAACACTATTTTTGATTATAATTTATGTAATTTTATGGAAATTATAAAAATGAAATGATTTATTAAATAATAAAACCCAAACATCATCTCTCCATGGCCCCCACATCCTAACTCGGCATCTCAGGCCTGGATACAGCTACCACACCCCCTCCCCCCTCCCTCTTGTGGGGGCCATGCATCTCTATATTCGTAAAATTTATTAAAATGACATTATCATCACACCGCTAACTGAAAAAAGCTGGGATCGTATTCAATGTTTAAACACAGCTTTCAACAATTTAATATTTACATCTCTAACTTTAACATTAGGTGAAATATATTCAAAAAATGTAGCATTTTCTGTAAAGATATCGCTCATTTAAAATTATAGAGAATCGGTTACATTATATATTTTAGTGCTTGCTAATAATCTTTTTATACATTTGAAATATCTTAAAGTATTTCCACGCAATTAAAAAAAAAACTGCATTTGGATTCATAAAAATTGCCTATATCTCCATTAATTTTGATGTTTTTAGAATTACTTAAAACATTGTTTAGCACTCAACTAATAAATTAAGCTTTAAATCTGCAAACTGTTTTGTTGTTCTTAATTCACTCACAATTTTCGTTTTCTGTGTATATTTCCATAAGTGAAAAAAAAAAAAAATTGAGTGTTAAAAACCACAACGAATCGTTCTGTTGTTTCAAACATTTACCATTCGAAAACTTATAAATAGTTGTTCTAATATTGTCAATTAATTTCATCTTATACGACTATTTTCATTATTTTGTTCTTATGGGATCATAAAAGATGGTGATTTATTATTTTAAGTGGCGCAAACATATTGATAAAACAAATAAGTGGTCTAACTGCAAAATTTACATTCTCCACTTTTTGTGAAAATTTAGTTGGCGGTTTTTTTATGTCGAAAAAAGGAAAGATTACACTGGTCTGCAAAAAAAATGTTTTTTTCGAGCCCTGACACCATTCCTGCTGATTCTTATGTAAAATGACCTCCTGAATCCGAATATGACCTCCGTTTTCCCCCATCACCCACCGTTTTTGGGGGAGGCCCCCCCACCTATTTTCATCACTTTTCGATAATTTGGAGGGATGAAAAGGAGAGGTGAAAAGTTCCAAAACATGAACATTTGTAGCAAGGAGGTAGATTTGGGGGGGGATTTGCCCCCTTAAATTGTAAAAAAATCATTAAAAATTATCAATTTTTTCCGTTTTTTTCGCAGTTTTTTCACTTATATTCTACATATTCCAGCTTCCATTCCCCCTCATCCTCCCCCAAACACCCCCAAATAATAAAAATATATTGCAACAATATATAGCAACAATAATGAAAATATATAGCAACAGTTCGGAAGATTCACTGTACCACGCTGGCGCTCTCAATACTCCCCCCGTTTCCCCCATCCATTGGAGGGGTGAAAAGGATTATTTTAGCTGTATAGAATAATAAATAAAAAATAAAATAATAAATGTAAAATAATAAATGTAAAATAATAAATGTAAAGAATAATAAATAACTATTTGTACCCTGAGGTAGAAGTTTCTCGTATCAAAAACCAGCAGTACTCTGCTAACATGCTCGCATTCCACTTCCCCGAAAATCTCCTCTCGAACTTAGAGATGTCTTGATGAAACCGTTCCCCGTGTTCATCCGAAACTGCTCCTAAATTTTCAGGGAAGAAGTCCAGGTGTGAGTGAAGGAAATGCACTTTAAGAGACATGTTACACCCCATGGCCTTGTACGCTGACAGCAATTCCTCGACATGAGCGACATAATCATCACTTTTGTTGTTACCCAAAAAGTTCTCACACACGTTTTGGAATGCAATCCAAGCTCGTTTTTCTTTTCGACTCAGGTGTTCAATAAACGTCGAATCTTGGAAAAGTTGTCTAATCTGGGGGCCCACGAAAACTCCTTCCTTGATTTTAGCCTCACTAAGACGAGGGAATTTAGTTTTCAAAAATTGAAATGCATCAAGGGTCTTGTCCATTGCTTTCACAAACTGTTTGATCAATCCGAGTTTGATGTGCAAAGGCGGCAAGTAAATATTTTCCTTCGGGACCAGAGGATCGTGAGCGACGTTTTTCTGACCGGGAGTAAAACTTTCTCGTAGAGGCCAGTTCCGTACGAAGTAATGTTTGTCTCGGGCTCGGCTGTCCCATTCGCATAGGAAGCAGCAGTATTTTGTGAAGCCCGATTGCAGGCCCATGAGTAGAGCAACAACTTTTAAGTCAGCGCAAAGTTTCCAATTATAATCATGGTATTTGATTTTATCAAGGATCCGGCTGATGTTTTCGTACGTCTCCTTCATATCCACAGAGTATGCAACAGGGAGTGATGGTAACTCATTCCCATTGGCCAATAGGACAACATTCAAGCTTGTCTTTGATGAGTCTATAAACAGTCTCCATTTGTCTGGGTCACATGGCATCTTCAGTTCTATCATCAATGCATTTGAATTAGGGCAGAACACTAAGCCTTCATCTGCCGAAAAAAGTAATTTCAGGGTTGACTGCCTAGTCCTGTAAGAGATTTTTACACCCTTTTCTAAGAGATTCCACTGCTGAAGTCGAGATCCAAGAAGTTGAGATTTACTCTTAGGTAACTCCAAATCCCTGACGAGATCATTCAATTCCGACTGAGTAACGAGGTGAGGTTTTCGATGAGATGAATCAGCAGAACACTCTTCATCATCGGTGAACGTATCATAAGATGGTCCAGGTTGTGGCTCAAAGTCTTTCAAATCCGTTTCTGGCTCTAGAGTATAGGTTTTTGGGGGCACTGGGATTGGCAAAGATTCGTGTTGAGGAACTGGTCTTAGAGCTGAAGGGATATTAGGATACTGAAATGTATGCTTACTTTTGCTAGATAACCCGACGGTGAAAGTCATACAAAAGTAACAATCTGTGAGATGACAGCGAGGTTCGCGCCAAACCATGGGCACAGCAAATGGCATTGATTTACGGGTACCTTTGAGCCATTTGGTCAAGCTACTGTAACAAGTAGTGCAGCAAACTGTTGGAGCCCAATTCTTGTCCTGATCGCCAACTTGGCAATTACAGTAAAATTTATAAGCAGTTTTAAGAAGCGGAGAAAGGGGATTTCGTTGCGCTTTTAAAGTCAATTCCCCGCAAACATAGCAGAAGCTATCGGGATGATTTTTACACTCGCGTGGCATAATTAAACAGTAAATAAATGCTCGATATTAATCACAACTCACACTCACGTACTGTAATTCACTTGGAAAAAGCCGGAATTAAATTGTTTTACCGTTATACACAATTTAAACAACTTGGAAACACAGAATCCCCGCCTAGAGCACCGACAAGTTGACTCTACGATCGCTAGAAATGTACTGAGGGAAGATAAGGATTACAGTGCAGGTCTATAGTGACAAGAGCAATGCAAGTTTAAACCTGTCAAAGCATGAAAATTCCTGGGCAAACCTGTGCGCCCGAGGTATTGAGCGCCAGCGTGGTACAGTGTATCTTCCGAACTGTTGCTATATATTTTTATTATTGTTGCCATATATTTTTATTATTGTTGCTATATATTTTTGCTTTATATTTTTATTGTTTGGGGGAGGATGAGGGGGGATGGAAGCTGGAATATGTAGAAAATAAGTGAAAAAACTGCGAAAAAAAACGGAAAAATCGATCATTTTTAAGGATTTTTTTACAATTTAAGGGGGCAAATCCCCCCCCCCCCCAAATCTACCTCCTTGCTACAAATGTTCACGTTTTGGAACTTTTCACCACTCTAGCCCCTCAGAAGAAACGTAAAGGCTAAAATAATCCTTTTCATTCCTCCAAATTATCGAAAAGTGATAAAAATAGGTGGGGGGCCTCTCCCGAAAACGGTGGGTGATGGGGGAAAACGGGGGTCATATTCGGATTCAGGAGGTCATTTTACATAAGGATCAGCAGGAATGGTGTCAGGGCCGATTTTCATGCCGACCAGTGTTATAGAGGATGTAAGTAGTCATTTCAATATGAGTTAAATATTTATTTTTAATAATATATTAATTTTAGATGAAAACAGATGCTACATTGTAGAATGATAAAATGCTCTCAATATTATCAAGTGTTTATATCAAAATAATTACTTCGTGGTCATTTCAGAGTTTGATATTTTTATGTACCGTGTGTCCTGTTTCACGGCGCATCATAGGAAATTCTTATGAAAAAATTTTAATTTCAGTTTGTATCTTTATTATTAAACCAAAATGATCACAATAAAATTAAAGAAATTCCTTTATACAGGGTGAGTCACTAAGCTGAAATCGGTCTATTGTGGTCGTATCGTTGAAAACAGCAAAAAAAGTTTCAAATAAAAGTTGTTCAGAATCAAGCTTTTCATAAAAGAAATTATTGCTAAATATGGCGGCCTTGCGGTTATACCGGAAGTAAACACCACCTTCCTTTTTTAAATAGAACACCCTATATATTTTTACATTTTTGGATTGCTCGTTAAAAATAAATATGAGTTTATTCACACAACATTCGGTCTCAGTTGAACCGTTTTCGAGTTATTTCATTTTTTTTTGATAAATTTGACGGTTTCAGAGCTCGACGCCATTAACAAATATCTTCAAAACAAAATAAGTCAAAGTTGTGCAGCTTACGGTTTTGGATTCGGTAAGAAATGTAGTATTTGTTTAGGTTTTTGCCATTAGTCAGATTTTCTAAATTGAGTCGAGTCCGTCGACGGTTTTCTTTAGTACTTCAAACATGCATAACTTCATTTTTTTAAATAGAACCATATATCTTGTGAGACTTTATCTGATGCGAAATTAAATTTTATTTTTATTGATACCGGGTTGTTGCCATATCCTTCTAACAGTTTTTGAGAAATTTGCGATTTTGTAAAAATTTTAATACATTTCGTATTATCGCGTTAGCCCTGGATACTGATGACGTTTGGTAATTTTGTTTTGACTCGCATATCGGACAAATATCAGTTTATTTTAGATTATTTTAGCCCGATCTTGCAATAAAAGAACCGAACATGTTTTCTCGAGAAGAACTGATTGGTATGGTCTACACCTTGGGCAGTGCTGATCGAAATACATTACTTGCTTCAAGAATGTATGCCCAACGTTTTGCCGATCGGAGACATCCAAATTCAGCGGCATTCGCTACATTTATACTTAATCACTAACTTTTATGTAATAAATTTTGACATTTCAGGGGGCTATTCACAGCACAGGTGCAATTTGTCATCGGTGAGAAGTCGCACTAAAATGACGTCATTTCGGGAAGAATTTACCAAATCGTATAAAGTAAAATTACGCCATTTCAGTGCAACTTGTCACCGATGACAAATTGCATTGGTGCTGTGAATAGCCTCCCAGAAGTTTCCCAGTATAATATAAATTATAAAAACTAAACTACTCCAATCATTAAACCAAATCTTACCATTTGTACGGTGTATTCAGACGTTAAAAAGTAGAAAATTTGTTTTTTTTTGTTCGTGAAACATCCATCTAATGTGTATTCCAAGGACGGTCGAGTATACGGTAAGAAGGATCGACAGAATCGAAGATTTTAGAGTGAGGGTAGGGATCGTTTACGTCACGAATGCACGCTGAATTTAAATGTGGTTACTTCATGGTAAACTTTAGGTAAACATGCATAAGCTGTACATTTTCTGACATTCGTTGATTTTTAAAAGAGTTCAATTTGAAGCTTTAAACGAGTGTTGTCCACTCCTAGACTAAGCATCAAGTAAAATTTCTAGTTTAGAAAAGCCCCGTGAACATTTTCTGGGCTTTTCTAAACTCGAAATTTTACTTCATGCGCCACGCTTATAAAACACAGATTTTAAGCGAAGTTCGAATATAAATAAATTTCACAATATTTGAGTGATTTATACGTGTGGCGCATGAAGTAAAATTTCGAGTTTAGAAAAGCCCAGAAAATTTTCACGGGGCTGATCTAAACTCGAAATTTTACTTCATGCTTAGTCTGGGAGTGGAAATCACTTGTTTAAAGCTTTAAAATGAACTTAAAAAAAAACAGGGAATATCTCAATGACTAACTAAATGTCAAAAGAAAATCACCAAACATCATCAGTATTTAGGGCTAACGCGATAATACGAAATGTATTAAAATTTTTACAAAATCGCAAATTTTTCAAAAACTGTTGGAAGGATATGGCAACAACCCGGTATCAATAAAAAGGAAATTTAATTTCGCATCAGATAAAGCATTTCAAGATAAATGGTTCCATTTAAAAAAATAAAGTTATGCATGTTTGAAGTAGTGAAGAATACCGTCGACGGACTCGGTTCAATTTAGAAAATCTGACTAATGCCAAAAAGCTAATCAAATACTACATTTCTTACCGAATTCAAAACCGTAAGCTGCACAACTTTAACTTATTTCGTTTTGAAGAATATGTTAATGGCGTCGAGCTCTAAAATCGTCAAACTTATAAAAAAAATGAAATAACTCGAAAGCGGTTCAACTGAGATGTTGTGTGCATAAACTCATGTTTATTTTTAACGAGCAATCCAAATATGTAAAAATATATAGGGTGTTCTATTTAAAATAAGGAAGTTGGTGTTTACTTCCGGTCTAACCGCAAGGCCGCCATATTAAGCAATAATTTTAGGTTATGAAAAACTTGATTCTGAACAACTATTATTTTAAACTTTTTCTGCTATTTTCAACGATACGCCCACTATAAACCGATTTCCGCTTAGTAACTGACCCTGTATAATAGCATTGTTTTCTAAGTTTTACTTATGTTTTCGAAAATAATAAAATTTTTCAAATAGCAGTAGCTATTAAAAGTCCGTGTTTGTCATTTAAATTTATTAAGATACAAAACATTAACTCAATTAAACATGAGTGTTTATAACACAAAAGAAACAAAAATTATCCTAAAATGGACTTATAGTGAATATTCTTTGCGTGCTTGGTATTTCCGATTTAGTTAGTATTCATCAACAATTATTAGAATCGTTCAGAAATTTGAGGAGAATAATTGTGTGAACGATGAACATATCGTTGAGAATAAAAAGAGGAAATCTAAAGAAATTGTAACAAATGTATTAGCAATGATAAGAGTAAATCTAATAATAAGTGTAAGAAAGACGAAGTCCTCAAATAATCTTTTATATTTATTGTTTATATACGCATTCTTTTCAAATTTTGTACAAATTAAATGAGAAATAGTAAGGTGATCTTATTATTATGTTTAGGTTAAGTGTACCGTTTAGGTTAGTTCGTTTCAATATAAATAATGAACTAGTGCTTGAACTACTATTTTGATGATTTTTTAAGATTATTTTCTCTTCATTATTTTTAAGCAATAATCAGAATAAAACGGAATAAAACTGCTTCTGAAATATTGTTATTAAATAAGAAAACCATTTTATCTCTATTCTGACCTTTTAAATTCAATAATGGAGATAGAAATTCAAATTGAAAAATTAACATGGGAATTCTCTATGATGCGTCCTATTTATATTTGAATACATTTTTACTTTCCCCATATGTAAAATAAAGGGAAAGTATTGTTTTTGCAAAAAAATTTAAATCAAAAATTTAGTTGGATATATCCATTTTAAAGTCCCCCGAGTTGATTAAGACCAATTTTGAAAAATGTCTGTCTGTAATTCTGTCGCCACGAAAACGTCTAAACGGATTGAGCAGTTACCCACTGAGCAAACACATTTAGTTAATGTTTCATCAACATTAAAACGTTTAATGTTGTTACAATGTTATTTTTTTTTGTTTTTCGTTTTTTGTTTTTTGGGCTTTACGTCATCTATTTCCGCTGCTATGGCCTATCATGACGCCAAGAGCTATCCGGGAATTTTGCCGAACTCGGTGGGAGTTAAAACCCACCGGTAGGGATCTTTAACGTGCACGCAACATACAGGCAGTACACGGGTCCTACATGCATTTAACGTCATATCCGAGAAGACGGAGTGTTTGGCATTTTTATCCTAACCTATATAAATGCAGACAACTTGTTAGGCCGGTATTTGAACCCCGGCCCAATGTTGTTAAAACGTTATTTGTTTATTTTGATCATATACAAAAATCTTGGTAAGAAAAGTTGTATATAATCGAAAAAATACTTTGAATAAGTAATCAATTGCTATAAATGATGTTAGTATGACCCTGTTATGATTAATATTTTGTAGAAAACTAAAAACATGAGGCTTACGAACAAAGTTTAACAGGAATAAAAAAAACATTTGTTGAAAAATAAGGTAGATTAAAACTATTGATTTCAAATACCTAACATGGGGAAAGTACTCTGATAGACATATCAATATTTTTTATTTAATTTTCAAATTTTTAAATTTATTATTGAGTCTATTGTTTCTACATTTTTCTACCAAAAATTAATTAATACATCGCTCTATGTAAAGCTGTTCACTCATTTTCTCATCATTCTCTATTTTCCCATTCGCATATTAAATCTTATTATTTTTGTTATAAAAAATAATAATTTGTGTATTAAATTATATTTATTTCTGTTTCTTTATAACATATATTATGCAGTAATAGGTTATTTTTGAAATGTATAACTTTAATATATTTAACATGCTTTTGATCTAATAAATGTAAAATATTATATGGATTTTTTAAGTTGTAACCTGATCATTGATAATTTGTTTTACTATAAATGTATTGTTTGTCATTAAATAAACGCGTAAACTAACTTTTAAATTTGCCGCGCGATATTTGACAGGGATAAATGGAAACATAATATGAGAAATGTTAGAAATCTCTACCGCGTCTCGCAAACTATTTTCGATTCCAACCCCGAGAGAGATTTGCAAACACAAGCGTAAGTAGTTAGACAGAGAAAGGCTCCAGGGCGACTTGGGGGAGGGGGGGGGGTAACGTGGCACTCGGATGACCTTGAGCGCGAAATTTTCGACGGCTCCAGCGCACCCTTAATCAGTTTTTGTAACTAATATTAAATATTCATTTTTTAAACTCGATTTCCTTTAAACTTCAACTTCTACTAGATAGATTTCTGACTTAAATTTAAAAAAATATTTATTTACAAGCTAAGATTTTCTCCCAACGTAAAATGCCAATTTTTTAAATTAGGACTCAAATAATTTTCCTCTAACCTTATTACATCTGATTTATACTGTGCGGTCATTTAAAACCTAGGCTCTGAATTTTAAATTATATTGGTACTACTGACTGGTGGCACAAAGTTTACCATAACCTCAAATTTATTCCACCATATTTAACATTCTGGGCAACCGCATAAAAAAAATGCCGCCTACTCTAAATCATAATTTATATGATCGAACAGTAACTTCCTAATAATCCTAAAAAATTGGTTTATTAGTCGAGTATGGTTAAATTCACACTCAACCGAACATTTTTCTGGCTCCGTCAACTTGGTCCCCCACTTTTGATTTTTTGGAAAAACATCATTGCGCAGAAAAACCCTTAGCTAGCGCAAGCAATCACAGCAAAAATTAGGCAAGCACACAAAGGGTTTAAAAGTTATAGGGGTTTCAAATAAGCGGGGCTAAGTTGACGTTTGCCCCCCACTTTTGATTTTTTACCTTTTTTTATATGATTTGGTTTCTTAACGGGAGGGTAGCAAAGAAGTACGTACAAGAACGGTCGCCTAAATGCAGCTAAACTCGCATTTTCGACCGGCATTGTTGCAATAAATTATAGAGAGATTTTTAGTCTTTCAACAAAACCCATTTATTGTCTCCAATAATGTATTTATTAACCTTTGCGTTAGACTTTCCTGTTTTCTTTAGGCAATGAACTTGAATACCCTCAATAAAATTATAATCATTTTACAAGCTTGTAGCTACCGAATCTGCAGAAGAGTGCGGGGTTACTCTTCTGCAGATTCGGTAGCTACAACCCCCGCAGGTTGAGGCGGTGCCACAAAGTCGCTTAATCGTTTCTTCTTTAGCTCGCACAGTATGCTAATTATTTTTACCTGCTTTCTCTGGAGGGCAAAAATAATCGCTGGTTTTTCTATTGGAATTTCAATTTAATCTCTCTTCCACTATCCCACAAGTTGAACAATTTTAAATTACGAGTAGTAAACTTTTGTAGAAAATCGATTCTCAATATTATTCGTATTTTTCAATCTTACCTTTATACAAGATAAATTCAAATTCAAAACTATTTGAATTCGAGAAAATAAGCTTACGCTTCTTATAGTTTGCACACTTTAAACATAATATATAAAATTACGAAAAAACTATTCGTGAAAATGCAAACAGTGTCTTAATTAATAAGACAATTTAAGACGATAAATATCCATTGAAACAACTACTTCCCGTGCAATTACACCTCCGGATATTGAATTATACAATGAAATATTTAAAATCTTATTTAATTTGATTTGTTACAACGCTCTTAAAGTATATGTAACATTTAGGTCAAATTCTCTTCAAACCAACTAACAATACAATTTAAAATGAAAGGAGAGATAGCAACAAATTAGAAGTGAAAGGACTTGGATTAAAACTAATGTCTTAGGCCATCTATAGACGCGTCATTTTCACGAATAGTTTTTTCGTAATTTTATATATTATGATACCTTTCTACAATCAATTCGGTTGTTTCGTTAGTAAAAAAAAAAAAAAAATACAGGGTGGATACATGTCCATGGTTAAGATGGTGCGGACTGGTCGATGTCTTTCCGCGAGCGATCTCGATAAAAGTGCAATAAGTGACAGTGATATTAACTGTGTGTTGTGTAATAAAAAGATCGATTTCGATTTATTTAAGTGTTCAGTTTGTGATCTAAATTTCCATTCCGAATGTGCTAAAACGGAGGATAAATTTGGATATCCAGCATGCTCGAAATGCGAAAAAAATGGAACTCAGAAGTGCACTTTAAGCATTGTAATTGCACTTAAACGAGAAATATCAGAACTGGTAAAGCAAATAAATAACCAAAATAACATAATTCGTCGTCAAGATGCTAAAATAAAGGATTTAAGTAATGAAATAAATAACCTCAATGTTAGCAAGGATGCAAACCCGATCAAGAAAGTAAACAAAAATTCAAATAAGTCAATTGAAACTACCTCATCTCCGAAAGATGGACATAGCAGTTCAATTTTTAACACTAAATCGAGCGAAAATCCTCAAAGTGTAAACACAAAAGATATCACAAAGGTCAAGCAATCTATTGATACGGATTTTTTAACGGTCACTCACCAACCTGCCGAAGGAAAAAATGTAAACAATAAATAGATTAAAGTAACACACAAGAAACCGCGAAACACCGATACATTTAAATTTATGGGAAAAGCAGCGGATTCGAGTCTTCCTGTAGTGGAAACGCAACAGCGAAAATGGATTTTCGTATCTAGATTCCATAAGGATGTCACACCGGTGGATATTAAAACTCATTTGTCACGGGCAGGAAAGTTTAATTTCGTTGTGGAAAAACTCAAACCTAAATTCGATGAAGCAACATACTCGTCATTCAAAATTGGCGTTCCGGTTGAATGTGAGAAGACTATTATAAACGAAGAATTCTGGCCCAAAAACGTATTCATTAATAGATTTTATTTTAAATCAAATTATAAAGAAAAATCAAATTTTCGCGAGACTTGTCAAATAACAACAAACCGCTAACAGTCAATAATTACGACCTTTATCTATTAAATGTTCGGTCATTATCAACTGAGAAGATTAATGGTATTATAATTGATGTAAACACATTTTATACAAAGTTTATTTGTTTAACTGCAACATGGTCAAGTGAAATATTTTTATCAAGCAATAATTTTACCAATTATTATTTAGAATCATTTTACTCTAGATGTAGTCGAGGTGGCGGTGTAGCGATGTGGCGTAATGCCAGTGTTTTAACAAAACCCTTAGATGTGACTAAATTCGGAAGTGATAACATCATCGAACTTTGTGGCACAATTTGGGTAATAAGCGAAGTTATAAAAGTTCAAATAATAACAATTTATCGCCCACCCACGGGTTGCATTAATATATTTTTGGACCGGTTACAATCCTTACTTGAAAATATTTTCTCACTAGAAACTCCCATTTTGCTGTGTGGTGATTTTAATATCAATTCTTTGGTAAGTTCAACAAATATAATAAAATTAGTCAATATGCTAGAAACTTTTAAGATAAAATTAATTAACACCAAACCAACTAGGATTACAGAAAAGTCATCAACCTGCATTGATCACGTGTACTCAAATATATCTTCTATCAAATACGAAACAATAAGCAACCATATATCTGATCATGAAACAATATTATGTAATTTAAATATTTCAAACAATAAACCATCAACACCGTTAATTATTAAACGGCCTTTTAATGATTAAAATATGTTTAATTTCATACATAATATAAGTCAGGAAAAATGGTTCGATATGTATTCAGCCGATAATTTAAATGACAAATTTGATGTCTTTCATAACATATTTGTATATTACTTTAACATACATTTCCCTCCATTTAAATATCATAAATGTAATAAAAATAAAAATTGGGTAAACACAATTGTCAAAAAATCTAGCAGCGAATTACGTAATCTCTTTCAAATACCAAACCATTTTCCGCAGCTTAGAAGTGAATATCTAAAGCGAAAAAAACTTCACAATGACATTGTACGTGATACTAAAAAGATATATTATCAGAACGTCATATTTAAATCAGATAACATTCAACAAACATCATGGAGAGTTATAAATGAACTCTCTGGTAAACAGAAATCAAATGTGGACATAGAACTAAATTATGAACATTCTACTGTCAGTGATCCTTCAGAACTGTCGGAAATTTTTAACGAATATTTTATCAACGAACCCTTAAAATTACAAAGTTCCTTAAATTCGACTAATTCTACAAATTCACTGCCAGATATAATCGCTGACAGTATATTTCTAGAACCATTTACAGAAAATGAATTAATTAATATATTACTTTATTAATTAAAAAGTAATAGGTCGCTAGGTTTTGATGAAATCCCCGACCGGTTCATAAAATAATCGGCATATTATTGATCGAATCCACTATGTCACTTAATTAATTATTCGTTGGAAACGGGAACTTTTCCAATGAAGCTGAAATTAAATTTGGTGACTCCAATTTATAAAAAAGGAGATCATTCCGATGTTTAAAATTATAGGCCAGTCTCATTAGTTTCAGTATTTCATAAAATATTTGAACTTGCAATGTTAGACCGCATGTTAAAATTCATAAAAAAACATAATATCTTGAGCAATAGTCAGCATGGATTTTTAAGCGGCCGATCCACTATTACTGCAATACATGCGCTTTATGATAAAGTAATAAACTATCTAGACCATGGAGAGTGTCCGATTGGATTATTTTTTGATCTTAGTCGGGCGTTCGACTGTGTAAATATTGACATATTACTCGATAAATTAAATAATTATGGGTTTAGAGGCGCTGCTCAGAGCTGGTTTAGTCAGTACTTAAAGAATAGAAGACAATCTGTCCGGATTGTCAAGAACGGTCGAATTTGTATGTCAAATACTGCATTAGTTAATATTGGGGTACCGCAAGGGTCTATATTAGGGCCGATCTTATTCATCCTATACATCAACGATATTGTAAACACAATACCTGTTGAAATGTTTATTTATGCAGACGATACGTCAACTGTTCTGAGTGATATTGATGACGAAGCTCTGAGCAACAAATCTATTGATTTGATACGTTCACTACAAACTTGGTTTTCCAGCAATAATCTATTTCTAAATACGAACAAAACATTTTGTATAAGATATAAAACAAAACAATCAACAATAAACTCAAATATCAATATTACTTTAAATGACATAAATATACAGAAGTCAAACGCAATAAAATTCCTTGGAATAGAAATGGATTATTGCTGTGACTGGAAAAATCAATGTGATACGATTATAAAACATCTAAATAAAACTTCGTTTCAAATGAGATGTCTCAGAAATGTATTGAGTACACAACAATTGATACAGGTATACTATGCTAATGCTAATTCACGACTTATATATGGTGTATGCTTATGGGGAACTTCGGTTCATTGGAACTCCGTATTCATTGCACAAAAGCGAATCATAAGATCGATGGCAGGCATTCGGCAAAACCAATCTTGCAAGCCATACTTTCAGTACTATAAAATACTACCATTTCCTTGTTTAGTCATGTATGAGCTAGTGTTGTATACTCGCAAAAATAAACATTTATTCTCAAAAAACAGTGATATACATAATTACAACACAAGGCATTGTAATACATTTAGCATTGAAAATTGCCGACTAAATATAAAAAAAAACGTTCACCAAACGTTCTCGGGCCAAAACTATACGATAAATTACCACATTATATTAAAAATGCAATATCCACCCAATTATTTAAAATTAAATTAAAAGAATTTTTGCTTGATAAATTATATTACACTTTGAGTGATATGTTATAATTTTTAAATGTACATGTATGATAATTATGTTTTGATGTAATTTGTTTGCTCTCTTTAATTTTTTATTTAATTGTTTGACACTTCCAAAATTGTAATTGTATATTTCGTAAAAAAAAGAAACCTTAACTGAAATAAATTTGGTATTTATGAAATGAGAAGTTCCAGAAAAAAATCCTCGAACAGGTCGATTTTTGTTCGATATTGCGCACTTTTTAGCGTCTTCAAAACAAGTAGAGGTCGCTAGCGTTTCACGTATGACGTCATAGGCAAGTTTTTAAAATATATATTTTTTTTATTTCACTAAATTTGTAGCCCTTTTTATTCTCTTTACGACCATGTAAAAATATTTAGTTTTTTTAAATATTTTTATTTCAAAAATTAAACAAAAAATGTTTTTTTATAAATTTATTAATGTAACAAATGTTCAATATAAGCACCGTTTTTCTCTAGGCAAATAGCCAATCGGTGATAAATCCCATCCCTTACATTTTGAAACAGTTCCGGTAAAATATATAAGTTTTTCTTTGAGAATTTTTGTTTAATTTTTTATTTTTTACATTGTCGTAAAGAGAATGAAAAGGGCTGCAAATTTGGTAAAATAAAAGAAAAATGTTTCTATTTAGAAAAAATGCCTGTGACGTCATACGTGAAAGGCTAGTGACGTCATACTTGTTTTGAAGACACTAAAAAGTGCGAAATAAAGAACAAAAATCGACCTGTCCGAGGATTTTTTTCTGGAACTTCTCATTTCATAAATACCGAATTTAATCCAGTTAAGGTTTCCACTCTGTATATTTATTTTTAATTAATTAATTTTAGAGACAAATACACAGAATGTTTACAAAAACTCAAAAAACTGTTATAAATATGGACATTTGATATAGATATATACCAAAAATCAGGTTTTACCGAAAATTAATGCTAATCTTCTGTACTGGGGGTAAGCTGCAATGTTAAATTTTATAACGAGCAAAATTTCAAATTAATATCTCAAATAATAAACAAATTGTTGGAGGTATATAACATATATACCGGGAGTAATATTAAACTGAGCTTTTTTATTATCTGAGATATCAATTTGAAATGTAGTAAGTTTATAATAAAGATAATTTCTAGTTTAGTGGTGGTAATTTCAGTTAACATTTTCTATTTTTTTAATGTTGTGATGCCTAAGTAATTGTGTTTATTAGTTTACACAGTAAAAACTGAATTGTCCATTTTATAAACCGTCAGGCAAGAATATATTTTAATAAGCATTCGGTTTCTCGTCGATGGTGCAATTCGTTAGTTATTTGAGAAAAGAAAAACCATTATACAGCTCAACGAAGGGTCAGCCGAGCCATCTCATTTATGGCCTCCAATAAATCTTCGGTCCTTCGGACAAGTGACCGTTATATGACGACCGTATAAACGCCAACAGAGAAACATCTTTTAATATAATTGCTTATTAATATGCAAAGAATCTCAGCTATTTATTAACGGATTGCGATAAAATTGGCCTCAATTAAAGCGTAATTATTGTGTTTATGCTACTACAAAAAATGAAAAATCTGTTATAAAAATTAATTAGAAAAAGGTGGCAAAACGGTAAAAAACTATATATATTTCTTTTAATCAAGAGCAAATAACTTCTTTATACAAATTTACTCATGACATTTAACAATGCCATAGCTACTACTCTGTGAAATATCGGTATTTTATAAAAGTAATTACTCAAAATTCTTTGCATTAACCTTATTTCTTTGTTTAAAGTCAGAACTAATATTTTTTGAATATACATAATTCTTATGATTAGGATAATAATATATGCTGCAGTCGTTAATTTATTTATTTAAATAAAGTGTAAGGGATTGATTAAACAATGCAAAAAATGTAGTGTTACCCTCCCCTTAAGAGCTAGCGCAAGCTAGCGCAAGCAATTTTAGAGCTAGGACAACCCCAACAACCCCTTAAAAATACAAAATTAGTTTGGATCTCAGCCCCCCACTTTAATATTTTTTAATTGTTTCTAGGGGAATCTGCGGCTTAGAGCTAGCGCAGGGAGAATATGCAAAAATTATTAAGAGAAAGAAAACGTTTAAAAAGATATTTTAATTATTAACTGTGAGATTTCAAATTCTGTATGGGTAATTCCATTCTTGTATTTAAATTGTTATGATAATTTCGTATTTTATAACAAATCACAATAATTCAACGAATTTGTTGACAATTACTTTGCCATATACTCAATTAAAAGTTCAAAAAAATGCTTACAAATGCAAGCAAGCATAACAAAGACAGTAGCTTAGTGAGTAATTGACGACTAACCCTCGAATAATTTAATATGTAATAACTCCACCAAATTCGAACAGATTTCAAAAATTCTTTCAAATTATAAATTACCAATGCATTGTTTATAAATGCTCTGACCAGAAGAGCAAGCACAACAAAGACAGTGGCGTAGTGGGTCATCAATGTTTAATCCTCGAATAATTTAACATGTAATAACTCTACCAAATACCAACAGATTTCAAAAATTCTTTTGAATTTTAAATCACCAATGCATTGTTACTAAATGCTGTGACCGGAAAAGCAAGCACGAGAAAGACTGTGGCGTAGTGATTGATCAAAGTTTAACCCTAGAATAATTTAAAATATAATAACTCGACCAAATACCAACAGATTTTAAAAATTCTTTCAAATTATAAATCACTAATGCGTTGTTAATAAATGCTGTGACGGGAAGAGCAAGCACAAGAAAGACAGTGGCGTAGTGAGTGATTAATGTTTAACCGTCAAATAATTAAAAATGTAATAACTCGACCAAATACTAATAGATTTTAAAAATTCTTTCAAATTATAAATCACCAATGTGTTACTAAGAAATGCTTTGACCGTGAGAGCAAGCACAAGACAGACAGTGGCGTAGTGAGTGATCAAGTTTAACCCTCGAATAATTTAAAATGTAATAACTTGATCAAATACCAACAGATTTGAAAAATCACCAATGCATTGTTTATAAATCCTGTGACCGGTAGAGCAAGCACAACAATGACAGTGGCGTAGCGAGTGATTAATATTTTACTCTCGAATAATTAAAAATGTAATAACTCAAACAAATACTAACAATTTTTAAAAATTCTTTCAAATTATAAATCAACAATGCGTTGTTAATAAATGCTGCTACAGGGAGAACAAGCACAAGAAAGACAGTGGCATAGTGAGTGTTCAATGTTCAACGCTCGAACAGTTTAAAATGTAATAACTCCATCAAATATCAACAGATTTCAATTGGTGATAAATGCTGTGACCAGGAGAGCTAGCACAAGAAAGACAGTGGCGTAGTAAATGATCAATGTTTAACGCTCGAATAATTTAAAATGTAATAACTCGACCAAATACCAACAGATTTCAAAAATTCATTTAAATTAAAAATCACCAATGTGTTGTTAATAAATGCTGCGACCGGGAGACCAAGCACAAGAAAGACAGTGGCGTAGTAAGTGATCAATGTTTAACGCTCGAATATTTTAAAATATAATAACTCGACCAAATACCAACAGATTTCAAAAATATATTTATATTATAAATCACCAATATATTGTTTATAAATGCTGGAACCGGGAGAGTAAGCACAAAGAAGACAGTGGCGTAGTAAGTGATCAATGTTTAACGCTCGAATATTGGTCCACTCTCTCGCTTTATGCGCACGTCAAACAAACTGTCACTAAATCCAAACTTTCATCTTTTTAGTAAGTCTCTCTGTAAATTCGTATCCGGTCTCAAACGTATCCAGGTTTGTTATTAATTCCATAGTTAGATTTGTGCAATGGTATGGAAAATTGTGGTATATGTCTGGTTAAACGATTTGTAGTATTTATATGAAAACCTACTTGATCCAATAGAAATGTACACTCCACTTGACAATAAATTAATTTATAGAAAAAACACATATCCGCAAATAACCTTCTACAGCACAATTTATCAATTCGAAATTCTGGACAGATTGTATTAATATTTCTCTCGTTATTATATCCTGATTTATACAGCATTATCTTCAAAAATTTTGTTTGGATATTTTCAATCATATTAATATATGTTTTTTGATGTGGTGACCAGACACAAGAACCATATTCAACTACTGAACGAACATATGCATAATATATCATTTTAAAAGCAGTTAATGATAAATCAACCGCAGCCCTTTTATTAAATCCAAGCATCTTTATGGCCCGCGAGCAAGTACGAGTTATATGACTTACAAACGTCATTTTCTTATCAAAAGTTATCCCTAAATCAAAAACCTCACTAAGCTCTTGTAATTCGATTCCATCTATAAAGTACGGTGTGGAAGATACTAGAGGATTGGTCTTTCTAGAAAATCGCATAAATTTACATTTATTAATATTGAACAACAGATAGTTTTCACAGCACCACTTATTAATTGACAATAAATCATCCTGAAGTAAATCGTTTGGCGTATCAATTTTCTTGAACAATTTCAAGTCATCTGCGTACAGCAGGACGATTGCTTAATTACTTGATGAATGTCATTAATAAAAATTAAAAACAATAGTGGCCCGCAGTGTGACCCTTGCGGGACGTCAGAGTAAACAATAATTTCTTTAGAGATATGATTTTTTTATTTTTACACACTGGGTACGGTCCTTCAAAAAAACTAAAAATCCACTCAACAGCATCCGCGTAAACACCATACGCAATTAGTTTTGAAATTAGGATTTCATGGTTTACACGATCAAACGCTTTAGCAAAATCCGTAAAAATCGCATCAACCGAGGAATTCATTTCAAAAGCATTTAATATGTAAGAGCTAAACGATAACAGATTTGTTAAAGTAGATCTGCCTGCCGGAACCCATGTTGCTCATCCAAGAAAATGCCTTTACACATCCAACTTAATTTTTTTGACACTAAGCAATCCAACATTTTTGGATAACCGATTGTAATGAAATGCCACGGTAGTTTGTTATTACATCCTTTTTGCCAGATTTATACAAAGGAATTATATAACTCCTAGGAAACACTGTTTGCGATAGTGATGCCTCAAATAATAGAAATATTGATATTGTGATCGAGTAAATGCATTCTTTAAGAAATGATGCAGGTATTCCGTCAGGGCCTATGCTGTTACTGTGTTTTAAATTAGAAATAGCCTCGAAAATTTCGCTTTTGGATATATTGATTGGTGTATGAATGACTTCTGATGAAACGTTTAAAATTGGCATTGTTGTAGGTTTATCCCTGGAATATACCGAAGTGAAAAAATCCGCAAATAAATTCACGCAATCTGTCCCATTTCTACTAGTTTCATCATTAAAATGCATAACATTCGGGAAATCGGAGAGTGAATTTTTAGACCTTATAAAGTTCCAAAATTTCTTAGGATTATTACTTATGCTTACATTTACGGAGCTAACATATTCACTATACAGTTTATTTCCAATATTTACACATTTTGCGCGCACATGTTTAAATTTATTGTACATTTCAGAAGTTTGACACTGTAGGTAATCTTTGTGTGCCGAACGTTTAAGTTTAATTAAATGAATTAATTCTGACGAAAACCAAAAAGGATAATTTAATGGTTTAATACATTTTATTGGAATAAAGTTTTGAAAGACGTCGTGAATAATTTCATAAAACGATTCTGTCATGCTGTCAATCGGCCCGATTAGTGTCTTGGACCAATCGATGCTTAATATATAGTTATTTATAGCAGAATAGTCAGCACGTGCAAAATCGTAAACATATTCGTGAAATGTAAGCATTTCATCGGGGGAATCAATAGTTACAGAAATTAAATATGGTACATGGTGCTGTTTTACATCAAACAGTGGTTCAGTAGCTGTTGTTAAATTAAAGCAGTCATGGGCAAAAACTAAATCAAGAAAGGTGTTATTTTCATTTGGAATATTGCATATTTGATATAAATTGTATATACCAAATGTTTCCGTGATTAATTGTGCGGGCACTGATAATGGATTATTATTTATCAAACCAAGATCATCATTGGACCAAGTAACTGACGGTAGATTGTAATCACCGCATACAAGGAGCTTACAAATGCATTGGTGATTTATTATCTGAGAGAATTTTTAAAAACCGTAGTATTTGGTGGAGTTGTTTAATTTTAAATTATTCGAGGGTTGAATATTGATTACTCACTACGCCACTGTCTTTACTGTGCTAGCTCTCTCGGTTACAGCGTTTATTAATTATGCATTGATGATTTAAAATTTAAAAGAATTTTCGAAATCTGTTAGTATTTGGTTGTCATTACATTTTAAATTATTCGAGGGTTTAATATTAATAACTCACTACGCCACTGTCTCCCTTGTGCTTGCTCTCTTAGTCACAGCATTGATTACTAATGCATTGGTGATTTATTACCCAAAAATATTTTTGAAATCTGTTAGTATTTAGTGGAGTTATTACATTTTAAATTATTCGAGGGCTAGCGCTTTCGTTCACAACACTTATTGCAGATGAATTGGTGATTTATAATGTAAAAGAATTTTTTAAATCTGTTAGTATTAAGTAGAATTATTACATTTTAAATTATTCGAGTGTTAAATATTGATAACTCACTACGCCACAGTGTTTCTTGTGCTAGCTCTCTCGGTTACAGCATTTATTACAAATGCATTAGTGATTTATAATTAAAAAGAATTTTTGAAATCTGTTGGTATTTGGTAAAGATATTACAATTTAAATTATTCCCAGATTAATTCTTCATTACTCACTACGCCACTGTCTCCTTTGTGCTAGCTCTCTCAGTCACAGCATTTATTACCACTGCATTGGTAATTTATAATTTGAAAGAATTTTTGAAATCTGTTAATATTTAGTAGAGTTAATACATTTTAAATTATTCGAGGGTTAAGTATTGTTTACTCACTACGCCACTGTATTTCTTGTGCTAGCTCTCTCGGTAACAGCGCTTGTTACTAATGCATTGGTGTTTATAACTTTTTAGAATTTTTGAAATCTGTTGGTATTTAGTGGAGTTAATACATTTTAAATTATTCGAGGGTTAAACATTAATAACTCACTACGCCACCGTCTCCCTTGTGCTAGCTCTCTTGGTCAGAGCATTTATTACCAATACATAGGTGATTTATTATCTAAAATTGTTTTTGAAATCCGTTAGTATTTGGTGGAGTTATTACATTTCAAATTATTAGAGGGTTGTATATTGATTACTTACTACGCCACTGTCCTTATTGTACTAGCTCTCTCGGTCACAGCGTTTATTATTGATGCATTGGTGATTTATAATTCTAAGGAATTTTTGAAATCTGTTAGTATAAATAAGACACTTAAACTTTGTTTGTATAACTGAGGTTTTTTATTGTGACTATAGTTTCGACAACTTTAACTTGTCATTATCACTCTACAAGTAATTTAAAAATAACAATTTAGCAAAATTACCTAAATTGTTATTTTTAAATTACTTGTAGTCTGATAATGACAAGTTAAAGTTGTCGAAACTATAGTCACAATAAAAAAACCTCAGTTATACAAACAAAGTTTAAGTGTCTTATTTATGTTAATAATGATGTATAACGAAGTAGAAGCCTCAACAGTTAACAATCTGTTAGTATCTGGTGGAGTTATGACATTTTATAATATTCGAGGGTTAAATATTGATTACTCACTACGCCACTGTCTTTCTTGTGCTTGCTCTCTTGGTGACAGCGTTTATTATTGATGCATTGGTGATTTATAATTCTAAGGAGTTTTTTAAATCTCTTAGTATTTGGTGGAGTTATTACATTTTAAATTATTTGAGGGTTAAATATTGATTACTCACTACGCCACTGTCTTTCTTGTGCTAGCTCTCTTGGTTACAGCGTTTATTGCTAATACATTGGTAATTTATAATTCAAAAGAATTTTTGAAATCAGTTGGTATTTGGTGGAGTTATTACATATTAAATTATTCGGGGGCTAAATATTGATAGCTTACTATGCTACTGTCTCTCTTGTGCTAGCTTTCTTGGTCGCAGCATTTTTTACCAATGCATTGGTTATTTATAATTTAAAATAATTTTTGAAATCTGTTAGGATTTGGAGGAGTTATTAAATTTTAAATTATTTGAGGGTTAAATATTGATTACTGACTACGCCACTGTCTTTCTTGTGCTAGCTCTCTCGATGACAGTGTTAATTACTAATGCATTACTGATTTATAATTTTAAAGAAGTTTTTAAATCTGTAGGTATTTGGTGGAGTTATTACATTTTAAATTATTCGAGGGTTAGTCATTAATCACTCACTACGCCACTGTCTCTAATATAAAAATAAAACTTTAAGACGGCTCTGGTTTTCGTTATAACGTAGGACTAAGGATTGGATATATATGCGCTAAAAATTAACCAATATATGAGACAAAATGATTTAGATATGGATTTTATTAAAAATAGATGTTGTAAAATTAAAAAAAAATACGAAAGACAACTAGTGCTGCCAGGTCGATTTTTTTTAGTGGTAGATTGCACCCAAATAAGCGGTAGAAAACGGTACATTGTGACAAATTACCGCTTTCTACCGTTTTTCTAAATTGAACAATAAATATGATTACAGTAAACATTTATTCAAACCCGTGTTACACCGTTCGTTTGTTTTGTCGTACTCACCTAAACATCAAGAGATACAAAAACGGTTAAATTTAGCAAACGTTTCCACTTTTAATACAAACTAAGATTAGGTTAGTTTTCAACTAGTTTCAATTTGTTTTCCGAATATAGCAAAGAATGTCAAAATTGTAAACAGTTTCTTTTTGCCATAACTCGTTATAATATTTTAACATATCAACAAAATTTGTGAAAATTGATAATTTAAAAAGAATATGCAATTATAACTGTTTTTTTTAATTCAATTCTTAATTTTAATTTACTTTTGTCAGAAAATATGTTCTGTATTTTTTCGTACAATTCAATTGTTAATTAAAAAAGAAAAATAGCACTGATTATATACAGGGTCTTGCATCACACCTCCCGTCTTCTGTAGCTCAGTTACTAATTAAGTTAGGCTTTTGATATTTGGCAGACTTTACCTGTATCCTAGGGCGTATTTCAGGAAAGTATTTTTGATTATACATGGTGTCCCAAAAAAGTTTGACGTCATTATGATATATATTTTTAGATTACATGCTATATATTTTGTTCGTTATTTGGGTTCCTTCTATGGATACCTACATACCCCTAAATTTTTTTTAGAAATTGGTTTAGTAATATTAGCAAAAAAAATAAAAACTAATTAAAATCAGTTTTGCACGATTGGTTTAAAAAATTAATAAAAAATAAAAATAGTTCCTCGTTAATAAAATTATACAATGTACTATTAAATAAGGTCTGACAGTCCCGTGTAGCAAGTTTTATTCATATGAATTATACAGTGTCTAAAATATAGTGTCAAACTTTTCAAACTTTAAAGCACTTTATTTTTCTTATTTTAAATTAGACCCCCTATATATTTGTATGTCATTCCATGCGGAATTATAGAACAAACATTTTTCCTAATTACAACCCTATCACAATATCTAACACATTAAAAGTTATTTGCAGAAAACTCGTTTTATTAACTAATCCAATAGCCATTTTAATGATAAAAATCGAAGGTGGCTTTGAAAAACAATTTATTGTTTAACGAAGTGACAAAAGCCTATTTTGACTTTAGTAATGTAAAAGTTAAAAGCATTTTGAGTTATGCTCTTTATATCCAAGAATTTGTTGTCATGAAGTACAACCGAGACGATCTCGTAGATATGATTTGCATATTAGGAGAATGCGAAAAGAACTGTTTTTTGGCAAGTCGAGTTTACGCACAGCGGTATCCGGAACGACGACATCCAGACAACAGAAGCCTGGAAAACTTATCGGAGAGATTTATACATACGGGTAATGTAAACTATAGAAAACCAGTTGGAAATAGGCTAGTTCGAACTGAAGAAAATCAATTGGCTGTGCTATTATCAATTACGGAAAATCCCTCCGTTAGTCAACAAGCAGTCGCTGCTGCCGGAGACGTAAGCGAAAGAACCGTTCAACGAATTTTAAAGGACAACCGTTTCCATGCCTATCATATCCAGTTCCATCAAGAACTCTTTGAACAAGATTTTGATCAACGTGTCGAATTTTGCAACTGGGCGTAAACTAAAATTAGGGTACATGTTGACTTTTTTGATAAGGTTTTGTTTTCTGATGAGGCCACCTTTTATAAAAATGGATTTGTGAATCGTCATAACTTCCATTATTATTGCGACCACAATCCAAGAGTTTTTATCAACAACACAGAGGGGCAATGAATGTGTGGGGGGGAATTATTGGTGAACATATTATTGGCCCTCACTTTTTTAACGGACATTTGAATGGATCAACGTATCTGGATTTTTTGCAAAATGTATTGCCAGATTTATGTCAACATTTACCAATGGCTGTGAGGGATGCAATGTGGCTGCAACACGATGGAGCCTCAGCATATTATTCATTACAAGTCAGCGATCATCTCAACACAACCCGAATCGGTGGATTGGAAAAGGAGGGCCAAGTAAATGGCAGCCCCGATCACCCGACTTAACTAAATTAGACTTCTTTTTGTGGGGCACACCAGAAAACATGCAGCAAAGAATCATAAATGCATTTCACAACATTACACCCGACCTAGTACGAAGAGTTGCAAGGTCATTTCATACTCGTCTTCAATTGTGCCTCCAAGAGAACGGAAGACATATCTAACATAAGTTCTAGTAGGTGATTAATTTTAGAAATGCGTATTTTTGTTATGTTTTTTATGAAATGTTATTACTAGAACTATTTTTTATACAAAACTTAATATCACGATCGTAAAAAACATGATTAAGAGCAGGCCTTGACTAGAACAACATGGTTGGCAAGACAAATTTCAGAATACTGTTTTGTGTTTGAATTTATTTGAAGTTTCCTGTTTTTATTGAATTGAAATCAGTGTTGTTAATCGTTTTGTAGTAGTCATATGTGTAATATGTTTAGACGAAAATCTGTGAAACTTTTAAGACTTTCGAGATGCAATTTAATTACAAAACATGTTATGTCAATAAATTGTTTTTCAAAGCCACCTTCGATTTTTACTAATAAAAATATACAGGGGTTCCAATTTAAAATAAGAAAAATACAGTGCATTAAAGTTTAAAAAGTTTGACACTAAATTTTGCACACTCTGTATAATTCATATCCACCAAACTTGGTTATCGGGACCATTAGACCTTTTTTAATAAGTACCTTCTATAATTTAATTGACGAGATACTATTTTTAATTGTTATTAATTTTTTAAATTAATAGTGCAAAACCGATTATTTTAGTTTTTATTTTTTTTTGCTGATATCACTAAACCGATTTTTATAAAAATTTAGGGGTATGAAGGTAACCATAAAAGGCACTCAAATTGTTAACAAAATGTACACCATTTAATTTAAAAATATATATCATCATGACGTCACACTTTTTTGGGACACCCTGTATAATCAAAAATATTTTCCTGAAATACGCCCTAGGATACAGACAAAGGCTGCCAAATATCAAAATCCTAACTAAATTAATAACTGAGCTATAGAAGACGGGAGGTGAGATGCAGGACCCTGTATATTATGTAATTAGGAGATCAAGCTGTACTTAAAATCTAAGGAGATATTGTATTGAGGCGATAACCGAGGAGTTTTAAGATCTCTGAATTGCATATATTATTTTATTTTATTTCGTATTTCTACTCTAATTTATTATGTTTAAATTTCGTTTGTATTTTAATTTATAAATAAGTAAAGTTGCCTTGTTTATCGTAACCATTTAGAATTATTGACAATGGAGATAAACTGATACTTTATCTGCTATAGAATCGTTGACAACGGAATTCGCAATTCATTTCGATAATTTGTTTACAAAAATGTACAAAACGATTATTAATTTTAATCTCATTGAATATCATTTTAATAAGAAATAATTAGTCATATAATGATAACTTAAATAAGATAAACACGCATCAATAAAAATAGGAAAAAGTCAATCTTTCCAATCACATAGAAATCATAATGTGGTGCACGACTATATTAGACTACATCAGGTATGTTGAAAGTATAAATATTTATCTTTAGTGCTTATTAGATTCAGAATAATGCTGTAAAATTTTAACTGTATGTGGATACTTTAGTCATATTTGTTTTAAAAGGCTGATTAATGTATCTTTAATAATTCCAAAACTAACAATAGCTTTGACTATGTTAAGTATCGATTAGTAATTTTTAGAAAAAATCCTAACATTGTCCCCAAATTCTGGCAGTAAACTTTTGATACTTAACAATATTTCAACGATTTTAGCAGACTTGGGCATTTTGTTACTTAACTCATTAGGCGCCATTGATGCATATACGCAACATTATTAATTTTATGTTAATTAAATTACTAAATAAATTAATTTAGAATATTATATTATTTGAGTTAACTTGAAAATATATAAAGAAAAACGTAAATATTTTTTAATTTAAATATCTCTATTATTACCCATTTTTAAAAAAAAAATTTCAGTGTATTTCTAACTTCACGATATTTCAGTGTTTTGTACGCGTGGCGCATGAAGTAAAATTTCGAGTTTAGAAAAGCCCCGTGAAAATTTGTCTCGGGTCGCTGCCTCGACAAATTTTCTACGCGGGGCTTTTCTAAACTCGAAATTTTACTTCATGCTTAGTCTGGTAGTAGAAATACTCATTCTAAACTTCATATTGCACGTTTTTATACAAAATTGACGAATGCCTTACATTTACAGCGTATACAATATGTAAATTTTAAAGAAAAAATCACAGTATGTAAAACAATAAGTCATTCTTAGAAATCATTAAACGAAGTGTAAAATTTTATCTAAAATCAAGTTTTTGAGTTAACTCTATAATTGCTCGGCCGTTAATGGGTTAAGTAAATGAGTAATGACTGTTGATTACGAAATATCGTTACTGATGATTGAGAGTAATAAGTAATGTTTATTACTTATCATTCATTACTAGAATATTTCTAAATAAAATTATTAGTTCTCACACCTGAGAAAATTATAAATGTTGTAGTATATATAGGGTGTTCTAAATTATCGGGCCACCATTGGTAACTTTGTTATCTTTGGAGCTACGAAGTCAGTTAAATTAGCAAACAAATAGTATTTCTTACGTACATTACGATGGTGTAAACAGAAAAACAAACGAACCACAGGCTTTTAATTTATTAGCAAAATCATGTTTTTTTTTTTTTAAAATAGGATCTGTATATTTTGACATATTTAGAAAGAGAAAAAATACATATACAAGAAAGTCCAAATAAATGATTATCCTAAAAATTAGAATAAAGGAGTTTTGGGCCAATTATATGCTGCATATTTTATAATAGGATTATCTAATCGAAATCAAAACGGCGATAAATTAACTATGTGAGATGTTGTCAAAGTATCGATGCTTGTTGACGTTTAGCAATGTTTCTTGTATTATCGTGGCTTTTGCCATGCCTTTTTGTCATAACGAGAAATGTGACATGTTTGAGTTATTTATCATGTCAAAAAAAGCTAGTTTAACCAAACCAGACTTGTTTCTTAAGGTTGTATAGTGTATTCATCGCTCTTTTGCTGAGCAATAAAACTCGAACTTGAATACCCTCAATATAATTATAATCATTATACAACCTTGCGGCTACCGGCTCTGCGGGTGACTAGCGCGGGGGGTAGTTGGAGCGGGCCGACATGGATGCTAAATCGTAAATGTAATTATAATTACCTGCGATGTATTATACCTGCGAGTTTTTGGAAAGCATAAATAATCTTTTTTGAAATGTTCCCTGAAACCGACACCGATCCGGGTTTAGATGCTTTATCCATTGGATTTGCAATAGAAAAACCCTGTATATATTTCTAATCATTTTTGGAGTGTATTTCCTTTTACCTCCATTTTTGTCAAAAAAGGTCGTTTTGCTTGGTTTAAAATTCATCATTTTATCAGCAATTGTGTTAGTGCATATTTCATCCTAGGTTATCTCATTGTTTCTTAATGTGTCTACTCTACTTACGAGTTTATATTCCCACGGATGTTGGTCATTTTTGCTTAAAAGATGTGGCGAACCTAGTATAATTGTTTCATCTGACATAATTGTTTTATCAAAATTTGTCTCGGGTCGCTGAGCGACCCCTTTTAGTGTTTTATACGCGTGGCGTACGAGTATTTCCACTTCCAGTGCTTTGCTGAAGCTCGCGAGCGAAGCGAGTCGCGCCCCGGAAATCCGAATTTTCTAAAGTCGAAATTTTACTTCATACTATGTCTGAGAGTGGAAAACACTCGCTTAAAGCTTCAAATTGAACTCTCTTGAAAAACAACGAATATCTAAAGATTTAAAGAAAATAATCTGAATTTGGAATACGTATACTTTAAAGAAAAATTTCCTGTATATCAAATTATCATTCTATAAATGTTTTTTTTAACATGATTAATTGGTGTGTTTATTGATATATCATGTAAAAAATAAAGATTTTGGAAGTTTAATAAATTATTATTATAATAGTGTATAATTTCTAACTTTTATCGAGTGTATCTACTACTTAATTAGGCATGAAGTAACATTTCGAGTTTAGAAAAGCCTGAAAATTTGGATTTTCCGGGGCGCGACTCGCTTCGCTCGCGAGCCCCGGCAAAGCACTGGTAGTGGAAATACTTGTACGCCACGCGTATAAAACACTAAAATATTGTAAAATGTATGTATATTTAAAGCTCACTTGAAATCAGTGTTTTGTGCGCCTGGCGCGTGAAGTAAAATTTCGAGTTTAGAAAAGTCCACAAAATTTGCTCAGGTCGCTACGCGACCCTCGACAAATTTTCACGCGGCTTTTCTAAACTCGAAATTTTACTTTATGCTTAGCCTGGGAGTGAAAAACACTCCTTTAACACTTTAAATTAAACTATTTTAAAAAACAATGGATGTCGGAAAATTTACAGCTCATGCATATGTTTACCTATAAGAAAAATTCCCTGTATTTATTTTTAATGTGTATTTTATTAAATTATTTTCTCACTCAACATTAAAATTGAAACATAATTGCGTGTGTATCGTGAAATGTGGAATGGGACTCTTTTTTGTGGTTTACTCTTAAATCTTTGACGTATAAAATCCAAGACTAATCATTGTTCTCGATTTTATTAAAATGTAATAATGCATTTGTATTGCCATACGTGAAAGAATGCAAGTCTTTGTTGTCGTTTATTCGAAATTTATGTGCGCACATTAGACTTACCTCAGTATATTTGCAGCATTATTTCGGTACGGTTGCGTCGTGGATACTGTTAATACGCGAATGATTTTTCAAAAATTCGCGACATCCTCTGATTAAATTAATTAACTGCAAGTGATTAGGTGCAAGTACACGTAGTATGCATCCGTAATCAAAATTGCTTGATTTTTGCTGTTTGTTAGATCTAAAATCAAGTGCTTAAGTCGATGGGATTAGATTATAAAAAAAGGTTAGTTAGATTCATCCCCCTAAAGTCGTTGTGTAGTATTTTTTAATTTTTTTGACAGATTTACACGATTAACGGAATTTTCATTTATTTTTCCTAATTAATTGTCATTATAATAATTTAATAAAAGTAAATCAATGTAATTAAGTAATATAAAGTAGAATAGTAAAATAAATAAACTGTAGTTTTATTGAATTTGTATATCTTTAATAAGTTTTTCATCTTTTACGTGGTAAAACATATTTAACTATGATTTTAAAAAAATCACTATTTTGGTTATTTGTTATAACTAGTTTCGACTTTGTCATTCTTAAGGAATTCCTTAGAAGGGACTTGAAAGTCGAAACTAGTTAAAAACAAAATTTTAGTGAAATTTAACCAAGTGTTTTTTTTTTAAATTATTGAATTTATATTGTAAATTATGTAAAATTATGTAAAATTATGCAAAATTATGTTTGACACAGAATAATAGAAATGAGAATTTATTCAAGAAATAATAAAATAGAAAAATAATGTTTAGTTTATTTTTTGAATCAATTTCATTCCACATTTTCCTTTGCCAAATAAAATTTTACAAAATTTACAATACTCAACAGTTTGATTAATGCAAGAAGAAGAAAATTAATGTTTAATTTAATTATTAAATCAGTTCCTTGTCGCATTGTCTTTTGTCAAATATATTTTTGCATAAATTGCAATACTTGGTAATTTAATGAATGCAAGAAGAATAAAAATTATGTTTGATCAATCAATCAATCAATTTCTTTATTTTCACAGAAGATGTGAGAATTAATTGATTCAAGATATAGATCAAATCATTTTGGCACCAGAAAAATTCCAGGGCTGAAGGGGTTAGGAAAAAGAAAAAAAATTAATTGTAAGAATACGTTTTGTTAAAATCAAAGATTAAGAAATGACCATTTAATCAAAAATTTAGATAGTACCATTCTACTTTTGAATAATTATAATTAATAATAATAAAAGTGTATTATTATTATTAATTATAGTTTTTCAAAAGTAGAATGGCAGTTTCTAAATCTTTGATTTCAACAAAATGTATATTATTATTATTAATTATAGTTTTTCAACAAGAGAATCGTAATTTTTACATCTTTGATTTTAATAAAATGTATTATTAAAATTAATTACAAATGAGCCTAAAATAAAAAAAATACATACTACAAATTAGAAAAACTTATATGAAGCACATTATTCCTCATTTTCTATGAGCATCAGAAATTTCATAAACTTTAAAATATATGAGTAATATATATGTTTTAATTTCACATTAAATTATTGATTTATGTGCGTGGCGCATAAAGGAAAATTTCGAGTTTAGAGAGGACTGAAAATTTGGTTTGATCGCGTCGCTATAGTTAGTCGTCACAAGCAAAAAATGACAAAAATCCGTGGGAATATAAACTCTTAAGTAGAGTCGACACAATAAGAAACAATGAGATACCCGAGGACGAGATATGCACTAACACTATTGCTGATAAAATGATGAATTTTTTTTTTGCTTTCCAAAAACTCGCAGGTATAATACATCGCAGGTAGATATAATTACACTTTGTGCGAGGCGAAGTAGAAACGATTTAGAATCCTTGTTGGCCCGCTCCAACTACCCCCCGCGTCGATCACCCGCAGAGCCGGTAGCCACAAGGTTGTATAATGATGATAATTATATTGAGGGTATTCAAGTTCGAATATTTTGCTCAGCAAAAGAGCAATGAATACACTATACAAGAAATGTAAAATTAATACCGATGTTTTTTAAAAAAATGAAATAAAATGCATCGAACAACATGGCATCATTTTCGAACATCTATTGTCATTTTTTATTTCTATCTATTTAGTTAATTAATTATTAATTTTATTGTTATACGTTCTAATTCCAAATTGTATACTTACTTAAAATAAATAATTACTTTAAATACACACACAGTAAATTTAAGTAACTTGTAGAATAAATTATTGTTGTAGTCACATTTTAGGATAATTATTTACTAAACCTTTTTTTGTTTCTGTATTTTTTCTCTTTCTAAATATACAGGGCATTCCATTTGAAAAAATGTTGTTTTTGCAAATAAATCAAAAACCTGAGGTTTGCTTGTTTTTCTGTTTACACCATCATTCAGGATTCGAATCCTGGATTCGAATCCTTTCGAAGGATTCAAAAGAGGCATTCGAATACTTTAGTTCAACTGGATTCGTGATCCTGATTCGTTACATTTTTTAAGAGGATTCGTATTCGAATCCAAATACGGGTAATTAGAATCCTTATAAAAGAATTCGAATCTCTATAAAAGAATTCGAATATTTATAAAAGGATTCGAATACTTACAAAAGGATTCGAATACTTATTTGAATCGTCAAAAATAATTCGAATTATTTGTGAGCATTAACATGAAAAATGTCTTTTGTGTGTTTTTAAATTTCTCGTTAATTCACTGTTTTATACGCATGGCGCATTAAGTAAAATTTCGAGTTTAGAAAAGCCCAGAAAATTTGTCTCAGGTCGCTGCGCGCCCCTTTCTCGGGGCTTTTCTAAACTCGAAATTTTACTTCATGCTTAGTCTGGGAGTGGAAAACACTCGCTTAAAGCTTCAAATTGAACTCTTAAAAATCAACGAATGTCAGAATATTTACAGCTAAATTAATAAAAAAAAACTAATGTGATTTTATAAAAATAATGACATACCATGGAATTGATATAACTTGCTGATATTTCCTGTTTTTTTTTAAGTTCAATTTAAAGCTTTAAACAAGTGTGTTCCACTCCCAGACTAAACATGAAGTAAAATTTCAAATTTAGAAAAGCCCAGTGAAAATTTGTCAAGGGTCGCGCAGCGACCCGAGTAGTAGTAAGAAAAGTGGAGTGAATGTGTGCACACGTTTATACGCTGGATAATTATCGTGAGTTTTTACAAAAGTGCACTAATTTTAATTGTTAAAGGCAAGTGGTTCTCAGTTTCATTTGTCTACAGTGTATCAGAAATTAACATTTTTTTATATAGTGTTGATTTTAATCATTTTAATTAAATTAACCTCAATTGTTCATTAATAACGAATTTATTTATTGGTTACTATTGATATCCAAATCTAAGAGAGGTAACCGTATACACTGGATTAGGACTTATCACATATTTTTGTGTTTCCATCTTAATCGAGTTCTATCTGCATGTGTTTTATTTTGTACACCTTTCCGTCGCCTTGTCTTGTTTGTTTATTTTTGTTAGTCACTACCACAGGCGGGGTCAGTGTGAATAATTGTGTCCCCGTTTTGTTTCCTTTCCTAATTTCTAATAGCTTACAGTTTGCTAACGTAAGATAGGATTTACTTGTGATGGTTGTTCTAACAATTTAAGTTCAAACTCTTTTTATTTAAAATGCAACGGATCCTGTGACAAATGGTTCCATTCTAAATGCTCCGGATTGTCTGATGATGTAATCGCCAATTACAAAAAAATCGCAATAATAATTGGATCTGCAATAAATGTAGTGCGGCAGGGGCTTTTAATAGTAACCAGCTATCTCTAATTGAATCAATAATTGATACTTTATTTCAAAAATACTTGCAACCATTGTTAAATAAGTTGGATGTGAAATTTAATAACTATGATGATAAAATAAAATTATTAGAGAATAATATCACAAAAGTTGAATAACGCTTGAAAAGTGCGGAGTCGGTAAAATCTCCGAGCGACAATTTGGATGTTATACATGAATTGGAAGATCGTCGAAAAAGGAGCAATAATATCATCGTTTACAATGTGCCTAAATCGAAAGCATCTGAAGTTCAGGTTCAATTGAATAAGGATCTCGATGCGATTCGTGCAACTTTAAATCCACTGTCAGTACAAATCCAGCCAGTTAATATGATGCGTATTGGTCGTACAAAGTTTTCAGCTAAACCTAGGCCAATAAAATTAGTGCTTGATAGCAATGATCTGGTAAAAAATATTGTATTCAAAACCTCCAAACTAAAAGACAACGTAATTAAATTCAGGTATGATTGAACAAAAATCCAAAGAGAAGAATACAAGTCTGTTAAAACTATATTGGAAAAACGGAAGAGAGACGGAGAAGAAGATTTGGCGATCAAATATATTTCAGGGGTACCAAATATTGTGAAGAGATCAGAAAAGCAAATTAAATCGGGTCCTGTGATAAAAAACTAAACATTTATTACCACAATGTAGGCAGAATGCGCACTAAATTAAGTGATTTTAAGTTAAATACAAGTTGCTATCATACACGATATTATTATATTAGTCGAAGCGTGGTTGGATACTAACATAGTGAATGCAGAATTGAAACTTAAAAACTACGATATTTTCAGATGTGACCGTTGTATCAGTAACAGTACAAAAAATCGCGGCGGTGGAGTGCTGATTGCTATCCATAATAGATTAGGAGGTAACATTATTGATATAGAAGTAAATACTGTTGAACAATTATTTGTAACAATTCCTCATTTAAATATAATTTTTGGAGTGGTGTATATACCTCCGAGCTCACCGTCAGCTAAATATTTAGATCATTGAAAAACTTTTTAAGTTATTGCTGAAAATTATCCCAATTACAAGTATCTTATCTGTGGGGACTATAATATACCCTCAGCTGTATGGTTTAATGATGAGCTTGGTGTTATAAACACTAATACTGCTGAGTGCTCTGCTCAAATTATTTCAGAGACGTTCGGTTTTTATAATCTTAGACAGATTTGTCATGTACCAAATGAGAATAATACATATCTTGATTTAATGTTTGCAATCGATTGCTTTAATGTTATAAATGCATGTGACGTATTATTTAATGTCAAATATCATCATATACCGTATTCGATATCTTATACCGTTATGCAACCTATTCAATCACTAAATGCTGATGAGTTTATTTATGATTTCGCTTGTGCTAACTACTCAGCTAATAACGACTATTTGTTATCTATTGATTGGCACAAAACTCTAACTGGCACTGTTGATTCTATGATTAAACATTTTTATAAAATTTTGTATAAGGCTTTAGATATGTTTGTTCCTATAAAACGAGTAAGATCGGCTAACTATCCTGTTTGGTTTAATGCTGAACTTATTAATTTAATAAAACATAAACGGATCGCTCATACAAATTATAAAGAATGTCAAAATTCTATAAATTATAGCAAATTTCACTATTTGCGTTCAAAATGTACACATTTAAGAAATATTTTATACGATCAATACATACAATCAGTCAACAATAATATTTTTAGTAATCCTAAACAATTTTGGAATTTCGTTAATGCTAAAGAGTCACACTCAATGTTTCCAAATATGCATTATAACAAAGATCATAGTAGCAATGGTTTGGAGTGTGTTAATCTATTTGCGGATTATTTTTCGACAGTTTATTGTGCCGATAAACCTTCTCATAGTCCATCCTATGACTATAATTCAAATATAGCTCATTTACCATTTACATTTTCTCAAGGTGAAATATTTGATGCAGTTAGTAAATTAAAAAATTCCAATATCACGGGGCCTGATGGTATACCATCAAGCTTCCTAAGAAACTGTATTTATTCTAATACTATACCACTTTACTTATTATTCGATGCGTCTATGTCTCACAGTATATTTCCGATTTTCTGGGAAAGAAATTATATTACGCCGCTTTTTAAGTCCGGCAAGAAGGATAACATAACGAATTATCGCAGCATTTCAATACAATCATGTGTACCAAAGCTATTGGATGAACTTGTTTCCATTAAATTAAAGCGGGTTTGCACAAATGTACTTCTCGAAGAGCAGCATGGTTTCCAACAGGGTAAAGCAACAGCTACAAATATTTTATCGTTTACCACTTATATAATGAATACCTTTGAATGTAATCAATCTGTGGATGCTATTTTCACAGATTTTGCCAAAGCATTCGATCGTGTAAATCATGATGTTTTAATTGCCAAACTATCTGCCTATGGATTTCATGCGAATATCGTGAAGTGGTTCAATAGTTTCTTAACTAATCGAACGCATTGTGTAAAAGTGAAGAATTTCTTGTCTAAAGTAATTGTTGTCCCATCTGGTGTACCTCAAGGATCACATTGTGGTCCCTTGTTATTCTGGTTATTTATTAATGACATCACACAAGTCATAAGATATTCTTAATTTTTAGTCTTTGCCGACGATCTTAAGATATATAGAAGAATATCAAATGTTAAGGATTAAGACCTGCTACAAAGTGACCTCTCCTCTGTTTATAAATGGTGTTGCGATAACTATTTATTCTTCAATATTCAAAAGTGTAAAGCAGTTTCTTTTTCCAGAAAATCAAATGTTATTAAATTCAATTACAGTATCAATAATATACATCTTTAGCAATTGTGTGAAATTAAAGATCTGGGAGTGTTACTGGATACAAAATTAACGTTTGATAGTCACATTAACTCAATTTGCAACAAAGCATAAAAAATGTTGGGTTGCATAAAAAGGATGGCCAATGATTTATCGGCTCAATCTTTCAAACTTGTCTATTTTGCTTATGTACGCTCTAATATGGAATACGTTTCATGTGTCTGGTCTCCCAATACCATTACTCACAGTAATGCTCTTGAGAGAATTCAGAACAAATTTCTGAAGATCCTTGCTTTTAAGTCACATTTAAACGATGCCCTAGTTATGTCGGTATTTAACATTGATACGCTTAAGCGACGCAGGATTCTTTTGGACTTGTCAAAGTTTTATAAACTGCTGAGTAGCCAAATGCAATGTCCGTATTTATTGGCGCACGTTTATTTTTAGTATATCAGATTGTACTACTCGTTATATACAAGGTGGCCAGAAAAGGTGTGATAATCTTCAGGTAGAGTGGTTCATTGATTAATTTCAAGCAGAAAATTTAAGTAAAAAAAATATTGTATTGTGGCGTATAACTCCTCGCGAGCCAATTTAAAGAAATGTAAATTTGGCAACAATGGATCAAACAAGTGTTTAATTTAATAATAATCATAAATTTAACAAATCTACAAAAATTAATATTTGAAGTATACATCAAAAATGAAAGATTAAAGTAAATGTTCAAATTGATAACCATCCGTTTCTAAGCAGATCTGGAGCCGTCGTGGGATAGAATTAATTACTCGGAGCAACATCTCTTCAGTAATTAATTCCACTGCAACACGAATTCTATTCATGACGTCTACATTGTCCACTGGAGGTGTTGCATATACCTTTTCTTTTAAAAATCCCTAAACGAAAAAATCAAGTGGATTCATATCCGACGACCTTGCTGGCCATAGTATGGGTCCATTGCGCCCAATCCATATATTTGGAAAATGTTCGTCCAACCATTCTCTTGAAATTCTTGCTGTATGAGGTGGTGTACCATCATGCATGTACAGCATGTTGTTTACTAAATTTAGTGGAACATTCTCCAAAACTTCTTCTAAAATATTTACATAATTTAAGGCATTTAATCTTTGATGAATAAAAAAAGGCCCAATTACACGTAAATTTAGAATACCAAGCCAGACGTTAACTGAAAATTTCCTTTGATGTCCCATTTCTCTAACCGCCCGAGGATTTTCTTCTGCCCAAAAGTGATAATTATGACAATTAAATACCCCATCTCTAGTGAATGTAATGTTCTTCCCGAATTTGATCTAAAATCCTGTCACAAAACATACGTCTACGCTCGTTATCATTTTCATACAGTGGTTGAACTTTTCTTGCATGAAATGGACGCATTCGATTTTCTTTCAATACTGCATGGACTGTTGTTTTACTGGGGACATTTAACTGTTGAGCTATTTGTCTCGTACTAATATTGGGATCTTCTTGAACTGCATTCAATATCTGTTCTTCTAGGTGAACAGTGCGACGTTCCCTAGGTCTCCCTCCATCTATGTTATTATAAACGAACGACCCAAAAGTACGTAGCCTTTGGTCTAATTTTCTAAACGTATTTACGCAGGGCTGTTGGCGATTTGGATATCTTCTTTGGTACTCATCTTTGACAAGTATATGTCAAAGTCAAGTGAAATTTAATAAGGTTACATATGAAAATACATAGTTGCCAGGTCTACTTTTATTACAAAAATGCTTCTGAAGAAGTTATTAATTTGTTAAAGTTTCCAATTTATTTATCACCTATGTTATTTAAATTTTACAAATGTGTAATTGATTGTAAGTTCTATTGATTTTTTCCAAAATAATAGAAAATAACACTAATTTCCAGAGATACGTTTAATATTTTAACGACCTCGTGAGATGTTACGAGGAAGAATACAATATTTTTTTATTTAGATTTTTTATCCAAAATTAATCAACGAATCACACTACCTGAAGATTATCACACCTTTTCTGGCCACCTTGTATATATATATAATCTACGTTTTAACATATATATATATATATATATATATATATATATATATATATATATATATATATATATATATATATATATATATATTTCGCATTCCCATGCATAGGTCAAACTACGCCTACAACTCTCCAGATGCATGCGTATTTTAAACTCACTGTCTCTTGATCCCAATTTTGATTTGTTCTCACAATCCCATTCTCAATTTATATCAAATCTAAAGCATATACATTTCTGATTACTTTTACTACATTTTATTTTACATCAATATTTAGAATTAGTCTATGTTGCTATAATAGCAGTATAATTTGTTATTTGTTAATTATTATTTATAATATTTATATTTTGATGTAAAAAGGTTTATTACCGTTAATAAAGAAATTTGAAATTTTCTGGGCTTTTCTAAACTCGAAATTTTACTTCATGCGCCACGCGTACAGAACAAAAATATTGTGAATTTATGTATATTTGAACCACACTTGAAATCAATGTTTTATACGCGTGGCGCATGAAGTAAAATTTCGAGTTTAGAAAAGCCCAGAAAATTTGTCTCGGGTCGCGCAGCGACCCGAGACAAATTTTCTGGAAAACACTCGTTAAAAGCTTCAAATTGAACTCTTAAAAATCAACGAATGTCAGAAAATGTACAGCTTTTTTTTTCAGCCAAAATTATAAAAATAATGACATACCATGGAATTGATATAACAACTGCGGATATTTCCAGTTTTTTTTTTAAAGTTCAATTTAAAGCTTTAAACAAGTGTTTTCCACTCCCAGACTAAGCATGAAGTAAAATTTCGAGTTTAGAAAAGCCCCGTGAAAATTTGTCGAGGGTCGCACAGCGACCCGAGACAAATTATCTGGGCTTTTCTAAACTTGAAATTTTACTTCATGCGCCACGCGTACAAAACAAAAATATTATGAATGTATGTATATTTGAACCACAGCTGAAATCAATGTTTTATACGCGTGGCGCATGAAGTAAAATTTCGAGTTTAGAAAAGCCCAGAAAATTTGTCTCGGGTCGCTGCGTGACCCTCGACAAATTTTCACGGCGCTGTTCTAAACTCGAAATTTTACATTCATGCTTAGTCTGGGAGTGGAAACGCTCGTTCGAAACTTAAAACTGAATGCTTTAACAAGAACATTAAATGACTGAAAATGTTTTTAAAGATAATAATCTAGTCTGCAAAATGTTGTTTCATATTATTTGAAGTAAGACTGACATGGTAGCCACAATCTGAAATGTTAAATTTTTCCGACATTTCCCTGCCTCAAGATTATTTCCTGGCCTTGTAATATAACTTTCTTCTGTGGGGAACCCCTATTTTGTTAAATTGATTTCATTGTATTTGTCAATATTTAAGTTAATTTTATCAATTTTCACGTCTACCATTCCATAAATAAGTGCACACTTTTTGGGGGTGCATCAGAGATTTTAGCGAATTTCGCATATATTATAAAGGCTACTAAGACATAGTGTTTGGTTGTTACTAGAGGTTAAACAAATTATTGTGTCAAAAGTTATAACAATATAAACTTTTAGTACACTTTTATTTTGAACTAAAAAATATCGTAATCCGTTACCTTTACAAAAAAGTTATTCCGTACTTTTTTGTGCCTAAATGTTCAAAGTTAAAAATATTTTTTTCCGAAACGAAAAAACTTTATTTTCCTAAGAATATTTCCGTTTTCAAAAATATGGGCACTTTAAAACTTTTTGAGATATGATTTTTTTACCCGAGCGCTACATTGACATGAGGCGCTCCCGCCAATGGTGTAATGGCCCGGATTGCGGTGAGGGCCTCGCGTCAATGCAGCGCTCGGGTAAACAAATCATATCTGAAAAAGTTTAAAAGTGCTATGTTGATATTAATACAATGTCAGATGAAATAATTAACAGGCATAAACATGCTAGTAATATAATAATGTTTAATGTTCATGAAAATGATGATGCTCATGAAAATTCAACCGTATTAGAAATCCTTAACATAATTATTAAGAACACTGCTCCGCCTAAACACATGATGCGATTGGGAAAGAAATCAGATGATAAATGTAGACCGCTCAAAATTATGTTTAATGACGTTGCTGGAGCAACGGCCGTTCTTCATAATTCTAAACGTTTAAAACAGGTTAAGACGCTTAAAAATATAATGCTCCGAAATGACCGCACACCATTGCAATCTCAACAAGAAGCGGACATTAGAAATGATTTCCAGCAACGAATGGACGCAGGTGAAACCAATATCAGATTCAAATATGTGCGCGGAGTTTTATCCATCATTTCGGAAATCTGATTTGCTCCCAACAAGTTACCGAACTACTAAATGTGTACTACCAAAATGCTCGTGGTTTATTAACAAAAACAAATGCGTTCTACAATAATGTGATTAAAAGTGATTATGATGTTTATATTATCAGTGAAACTTGGCTACGAGACGATGTGCATAACAGTGAATTATTTCCTAGTCATTATCATGTTTTTCGATGTGATACAGCGGTGCGCAAGGGCGGGGGTGTGCTGATTGCCGTTCGTAACAATATTGTGTGTTCGATGGACACAATCTTGCTAGATATAAATGTAGAAATTGTTGTCGTACGAGTAACCATAAACAACTTAGCTATATGTTTTATATCTTTGTATATACCGCCGTCTGAGCCGGTTGCTGCCTATTGCGCTCTATTTACTAAACTTGACAATATCTGCAGTAAATATAAAAACAAGAATATAGTTATATGTGGCGACTTTAATATTCCAGAGTACTATAATTCGTTATCTCTGACCGCAAAGTCTCTGAACTTAACGATTCAATTACACTAAATAAGTTAAGACAACATAACAGAATACTTAACATAAATAATCGGATTATAGACTTGCTTTTAACTTCCAATAATATACAATGTAGTTTTAGCGATGACCCGCCTATTACAAAAATTGATGAGCATCACCCACCACTATGTTTTTCTTTTAGCTCTTACAATAGTGAATCTACTAAATTTCAACCGAATTCATCTCTCAGGCAATATAATTTTCGCAAGACAGATCTTAGATTAATATATGATAAAATATCAAATTGTATGTGGGATGATGTGGTCAATAAGCGTGATGTTGATTCAGCATGTGATGCACTTTACAACAAAATATACGGTCTGTTTAACGAATGTGTACCGCTTGAATCGTATACGAATAAATCCGCCCGGCATCCCTGCTGGTTACGATCAGATACAATTAAGCTTATTAGACGTAAGGAACATTTTCGAAAATTATATAAAAAATACAAACTCCGTATTTACTATGATCGCATGTCTAAGTTACGTAGGGATATTAGAGCACAAATAAATTTGATCAGAATACATATATCAACAATGCGGAGGAATCGGTTTGTAATGATCCCAAAAAATATGGAACTACGTAAACTCCAAAAAAGCTCAAACACGTATCCCAGGGATTATGACTTTTGATGGAACTAAAATAGATAACCCGCTCGATATTGTTAATAGTTTTCGAGATCATTTTACATCAACCTACAAAAGTAATGTTAAATCACATATTTCTGTAAAAACATGCATTGATCATATTGACTTACTTTCTATTGATTATATTAACGAAAATGATATTTTATCTGCAGATAAAAAACTAAGTAACAACTCTACAGCTGGGCCAGACCGAATTCCTTCTTTCTTGGTTCGCGATTGTATCTATGCATTTACCGAGCCGTTAGTTCACATATTCAACCTTATGTTCAAATTATCATGCTTCCCTACCCGTTAAAAAACCACTCGTGTTACACCGGTACATAATAAAAGGTGACAAGCAGGAGATTGAAAACTATCGCCCAATCTCAATACTGGACAACTTTGCTAAAATCATTGAATCGATAATTGCCAGTAAATTCTACAGTCATGTGGAATCTCACATCACCACTCGATAGCACGTTTTTATGAAAAAGAGATCAACCGCATCAAACTTGCTAAATTTTACTGAATATGCATCGTATCACTTAGATCGGCGTGAGCAAGTTGATACTATCCACACTGATTTTAGCAAAGCTTTCGACTCCATCAATCATAATATTCTGATAGATAAATTGAAATTCTGGGGTCTTAGTGATAAATTGCTATGCTTGGTTTCATCTTATGTTACAAATAGACAACAGTACGTTGAATATGTGAACCACAGGTCCAAATATTTCCATCCTTCCAGTGGGGTGCCACAAGGTTCCCACCTAGGTCCCTTGTTATTTCTTCTTTTTGTGAACGATATAGCCGATAATATAAACTCTCATATTCTTATTTATGCGGATGACGTAAACATTTTCTACAATATAAAAACTGTTGATGACTGTACAGTGCTTCAGAACGACCTAAATAAAATTAAATCTTGGAGTCTTCTTAACGATATTGAGTTAAATATTTCGAAATGTAAGGTTATTTCGTTCTATCGTGTAGCACGGCCAATTATATTCGACTACTCTATCGATAGTATATCTATAGATAAAGTTTCCGAGAATCGTGATTTAGGTGTGCTGTTTGATAGAAAATTAACTTTTGTTCCGCATTATAGTAAGGTAACAAAAGATGCTTATGGAATGCTCGGTTTTATACGTCGAATAACAGAATCGTTTAGAGATTCAAAAATGGAATACTGCGCAATTGTATGGTCGCCATCTTATAATAACCACTCAAATTCTTTAGAATGCATACAAAAGGAATTTGTCAGGTTTTTCTATTACAAAGTGATGTTAACTTATCCGGATGATTCGGTAACTTACGAGCATATGTTGTCAATGTTCGAGTTAAAATCATTAGCTTCACGCAGGTATAACTTCCATGAGATGGTTATATCAGGTATTAGATGGAGAAATTGATGATCCTAATATTCTTTCTCTCATAAATATACAGGGTGTCTACGCTAAACCGTTCGTTAAAAGTTTATGGGATTGCCGTTGACCTAAAAATTTGAAAAAAATCCTCGTCATACAGTTGAATCAGTTCTCCTTATGTGAAATATTTTCAACTTTATATCACTTCCGGTTTCACCGGAAGTAGTACCAAGTTTGTTATTTTAAATAGAACACCCTATATATTAGTTATTTTTTGGATTCCTCGTTTAAATTGAAACATATTTTATTCGAACATATGTACACTTATCTCTTATAGTTTTCAAGCAAATAAAATATTTCTAAAATTTTGACCTCTAAAAGGCATCTTGAAATCTATCTATAACTTCTCTTAAGTGTAAGATATAAATATGATTTATACCTCTACTTATACCTAGAGGATGCCTCTATAAGTGTATTAATTGGAAACTGTCAATTTGGACAATAAGTGTTCTTAAAATGTTAATATCGAAGTGCCTTCTTCAATATCTCGTAATTCAATTTTTTTAAATGGAATGACCCATTTTTTATCACGTGGTACGACTAGGGGAAAGATTTCCTATAAAAAAGTATTAACAACTATACTCCTAAAGCAAGTGGTTTTCGAATTATTTCGAAGATTCGTTTTCGTCGCATTTATGCAGGGAATAATAATGCATAAGTCGCAACTGAATTTTAGTTGGCAAGTAGAAATGCTTTTGTTTTGTCGCTTATGTAATGCGAAATGTCAAATAATAAAAACAATTAGTACAAAGTTATACAGAAATCAACAAAATGAATAAATATACCCATCAACAAATTATCAATTTATTCTTTATACATGGCAAATGCAATATAATTGGTACTTGAACATGTAGAATATTTAATGAAATTTAACCACATATGCCGCCGATGAATAAAACGAGATTTAGAATATTGGAATCAAATTTTGTTCAATTGGCAGTTGCCATGTATAAAGAATAAATTGATAATTTGTTGCTTTGTGTAATTATTCATTTTGTTGATTTGTGTAAAACTTTGTACTAATTCTTTTTATTATTTGACACTTCGCAATACAATCGCGACAAAACAAAAGCATACTACTGGCCTACTAAAATTCAATTGCAACTTATGCGCGCATTATTCCCTGCATAAATGCGACGAAAAACGAATTTTCGTAATAATTCGAAAACTACTTACTTGAAGAGTATAGTTTTATAATACTTTGTTGTAGGAAATTTTCCCCCCAATCGTACCATGTAATAAAAATTGGGTCATTCCATTTGAAAAAAATGAATTAGTAGATATTGAAGAGGGCACTTAGATATTGACATTTTAAAAACACTTATTGTGAACATTGACAGTTTTCAATTAATTCACTCATAGAGGCATCTTCGATGTACAAGTAGAGATATAAATCATATTTTTATCTTATTCTTAAGAAAAGTTACAGACAGATTTCAAAATGCCTTTTAGAGGTCAGAATTTTAGAAATATTTTTTTTTTTCTTGAAAACTATAAGAGATAAGTGTACATATGTTCGAATAAAATATGTTGCAATTTAAACGAGGAACCCAAAAAAATTACTAATATACAGGGTGTTCCATTTAAAATAACAAACTTGGTGGTACTTCCGGTGGAACCGGAAGTGATATAAAGTTAAAAATATTTCACATGAGGAGAACTGATTCAACCATATGACAAGGATTTTTTTCAAATTTTTAGTGCAACGGCAACCCCATAAACTTTTAACGAACGGTTTAGCGTAGACACCCTGTATATGTACCGCGGTGTGGTAGTAGAAATATTGATACGTTCATATGTAAGCGCAGTTTCACGAACCTTTATTTAACCTTGCCAATAAATAAAATGCTTCGAACTCCTATTATTATTCAAGACTCTATGGATATATTTAATTGCACGAGCCATCACTTCACAAACACTGTAATGAATTTGTTGTAATACGCGCCAACCACAACAAATACATCTTATTTTATACATGTGTGTCATTGATTGTATGTATACTTAACTTTGTTTTATGTTATTATATTTAAGTTTGAATGTTTGATATATTTTCCCTGTTATTAGATCCTTTGTATCTGTTGGGAAATAAACGAATTATTATTATTATTATATTCAGTGACTTTTTTATTTACGTAATTTTCAGGCATTCGTCGATTTTATAATAGAGTTCAATTTAAAGTTTTGAACGGGTGTTTCCACTCCCAGGCTAAGCATGGAGTAAAATTTCGAGTTTAGAAAAGCCCCATGAAAATTTGTCGTGGATCGCGCAGCGACCCGAGACAAATTTTCGGGCTTTTCTAAACTCGAAATTTTACTTCATGCGCCACGCGTACAAACCACTGATTTAAAGTGAAGTTCAGAAACACACAAATACATCTTTAATCAGAGTAACGGGGAATCAGATATTTTGTCTGTTATCAACGATGTTCAGTGTTAATAATAAACAATTAGGTTTTGAATATTTTTGTTAAAACATATGGTAACGATATTTATGTATTAATAGTTGCAAAAAATAATAACATCAAATTTATTCTTAAAGTATTTGTATTCGTGATTCGAAAAAACAGGATTCTAATCTTTGATTCGAATCATATTTATCTCTTACGAATCCTTTATTCCAGTATTCGCGATTCGAATCATATTAGGTGATTCGGATTCGTGATTCGAATCCTTCTTACGAGGATTCGTCCCAGCTCTGCTAGGCTGCTAATTCAACCGACCTCGTAGCTCCTAAGATAACAAAGTTAACAATGGTGGCCCGATCATTTAGAAAAGTCAGGGAAATTCGGCGGTTTTAGCGAAAACTCAGGGATATTTTAAATTATTACTAATAATAAATAGCAAACATTATGATAAAGGAATTGACAAATTGTTAGTTCTGTTAATAGCACGACTTTGACACATCAAATAATATCAAACAAATTTCAAAAATGGTAATGTGTTCATCATAGCATAGAACCTTTTCTGTAATTTGAACCACGTAATAACTGACACTAAATTTATTTCATTCTAACCAAGTAGTTGAAGATTTCATTTGAAGTTAGATACACGTGGCGCATGAAGTAAAATTTCAAGTTTAGAAAAGCCGGACAATTTGGATTTTCTGGGGCCCGACTCGCTTCACTCGCGCGCAAATCCATATGAGCAGGCTTTTCTAAACTCGAAATTTTACTTCATGCTGAATCTGTGAGTGGAAACCCTCGGTAGACAATCAATTAGATACTTATTTTGCAGTATCCTTTATTGTCAAATATATGACATTAAATAAATAGAGCAGATGTTATTTTTGGTTAAATTTAGAACATAAACCAATTTGTGTGCGTTATTTATGTGTTACTAATCTTTGATAAAAATAAGAAGTTGAAAAGTTAAAGGAGAACATTATAATTTTCAAGCTTGATGAATTATCATAAACATTGTGATTTACAAAAGTCTTCCAAAAATTTAATAAAATTGGAAAATTACTGAAATTCACGAATTTTTCGAATAATTGCATTGTAAAAATTATGTAAATTGAAAGATAGATTCAAACTTCACCAACATTTAAAGAAATTACAGATAAATTATAATTTTTCGAAAATTATCAAATTACTGTAGTATTTTTTTTGAAAACAATCTAAATTGAAAAAAAAAATAAAATTTGACAATTTGAAGAAAATTTTGTTGAAAATGAAAGTAATTCACGATTTTTTTAAACTTTATGAAAGCTATGTAAATTAAAAGAAAGATACAAATTTGAAGCAAATTAAAGACATTTCAGATTTGTTGTAATTTAACAATTATTACATTATGAAAGTTATGTAAATTGTAAAAAAGATTCAACTTCCAGAGAATATTGAAAAATTAAAGATTTTTTGTAATTTACTATAAATGATTAAATGACTGAAATTCATTCATTCATTCATTCATTCATGTGTTCATTGAAAGAAAGATACAAATTAAAGGAAATTTTTTAAAAGGATTCGTATTCGAATCCAAATGCTGGTGATTCGAATCCTCATAAAAGGATTCGAATCCTCGTAAAAGTATTCGAATCTTCATAAAAGGATTCGAATATTTATAAAAGGATTCGAATAGTTACAAAAGAATTCGAATCGTCAAAAATAATACGAATTAATCGTAAGGATTAACATGAAAAATGTGTTTTGTATGTTTTAAATCACTGTTTTATACGCGTGGCGCATGAAGTAAAATTTCGAGTTTAGAAAAGCCCCGTGAAAATTTGTCAAATAATGTCAAAAAGTTATCTAATAATGTAAAAATTGTTATCTAATGTAAAACAAGTAAATATGTTATATCAAAAATATCAAATGTCAAAATTGTCGTCTGATGCACAAAACTAAAAAAATATAAAATGTCAGAACTGCTATATAATGTCAAATAGGTCATTTAATGTCAACATCAGAAATAGTAAAAAAGTACAAAATGTCATTGTTTATCAAAAGTAACATCTAATTTGAAATATGTCATCTAATGTCAAAAAACGTAGTCTAATATCAAGAATATAATCTATTGTCAAAAATGTCATCTTAGAAGGTGAAAAATATCAAAAATGTCATTCAATGTCAAAAATAATTAAATATGTCTTGTAGAAAAAAAAATCTCAAATTTGTGTGTTCAAATAATGATTCAATAATTTATGAAAATCGTTACAAATCTGAATAAAAATATTGAAAATCTTACATATAAACATTTTATATATTTGACGAGAAAATCTCGAAATATCGAAAATTTCATCAAAATTTTATAAATCGATAAAAATGACAAAATATCAAAAATCAAGATATGTTGAAAATTTGATAAACATTTTCATACATTAATTAAAAATCTCGGAATATTGAAAATTTCATTAACATTCGATAAATTAAGGAAAATTGAGGAAATATTGCAAAATCTGATAAAAATTTGATTAATCGACGAAAATCTCGAAATGATGATAATTTTATGAAAATATCGATTTGTTGAAAATCTTATAAAAATGTTATAAATCGACATGTTAAGTGTAAAAATTTGATTGGGAATGTCAATTCATATTCATCAAAATGTTATGTTTGGCGAAATTACCGAAAAACAATTAAAAATCTCATATCTGGCGAAAATCAAAAATTTTATCAAAATGTCAAATTTGATACAAATCATTAATTTAATTGATTTTATCACTTACAAACGAGTGTCGTCCACTCCCAGACTAAGCATGAAGTAAAATTTCGAGTTTAGAAAAGCCCCGCGTAGAAAATTTGTCGAGGGTCGCGCAGCGACCCGAGACAAATTTTCACGGGGCTTTACTAAACTCGAAATTTTACTTCATGCGCCACGCGTATAAATCATTGATTTGAAGTGTAGTTCAAAAACACACAAATACATCTTTAATCAGAGTAACACAGAAATTTAGTCTGTTATCAACGATGTTCAGTGTTAATAATAAATAATTAGGTTGTGAATATTTTTGTTAAAACAACTGATAACGATATTTATATGTTAATGGTTGTAAAAAAATAATAAAATCAAATTTATTCTTCAACGATTTGTATTCGTGATTCGAATCTTTGATTCGAATCATATTTATCTCTTACGAATCCTTTATTCGAGTATTCCTGATTCGAATCATATTAGGTGATTCGGATTCTTGATTCCAATCCTTTTAACGATAATTCGTCCCAGCTCTGTTATCAACACATACAAATTTAAAGAAACGGATTTATTAAAATTTTACGAAAATTAACAAATTTCATGACCAAAATTATGAACATACTGTCTTTAAAAAAATATGGGGACACAAGCAAATTATTAAACTTCAGCAACATTCTAACGAGTGATATTTCGAGCTTAGAAAAGCTAGAAAATTTGGACCAATCTAAGTTTTCGGGCTTTTCTAAACTCGAAATATTTACTGCATGTGCCACGCGTATTCAACACCGATTTAAAGTGAAGTTTAAAAATACATAAAGCACTTTTAAATATTTCGAATTAAAATTAAAATTAAAGGTGTGAAGGTGAACACAGTGCGTAATCTGTGCCACTGAACCGGCCCTCAAATTAGGAAGATCGATATAGAAATCAAATACCCTGACCCACATTACACGTAGTATTTAACTCTAGTAAATCTATTTTTTTTTCATATGGCACACTCTTGTGAGGAGTTTCGCCGCTTCTTTTTTGAAGCCCTTACAATCCCCTTTTCGGGGTGGATTAATCCCCATTATACAATGCGTTTTATGTACATATCCTACTAATTTTCATTTTTTTCGCTATCTCTCTCCAAGCATTTCTATCCTGTGCTTTCGACTTCCAGTTGTTAATTCCCAGGCCCCTTATATCCTCTTCTACCTCGTCTTGCCACCTACTTCTTGGTCTTCCGCGTCCCCTCTTTTTACTTGGTTGCCATTCCATTATGGTTTTTAAAGTACTGCGCTCTCCTGATCTCCAAACATGTCCTAACCATTTAATTCGAGTTGCTTTGATTGAGTTTACTATGTCTTCTCCTCCAAGTTGTTCTACAATTTCTATGTTCATTCTTCGTCTTATCTCGTTCTCCCCTGTTCTTGCTGGTCCTAGTATCCTTCGCATTATCTTCCTCTCAAAAACTTTTAGTTTGTGTTGATCTTGGTGTTTTAATGACATGGTCTCTGCGGCATATGTTATTGTTGGTTTAATTATTGTTTTATATATATGAATTTTGGTTCTGATATGCAAGGTCTTATTTTTTATAATATTTCTGTTGGCATAATCCGCTCTGTTTGCAGCTTGAATCTTTTCGTCTATTTCTGTATTTACTTCGTTATAATTGTTTGTAGTTATTCCTAAGTATTTTATTTTATTAACCTCCTCAAATTCGTGTTGGCCTATTTTTATCTTTCCTGTATATTTTTGGTTTCCAATCCTCAATATTTATGTTTTGTCTTCATTTATTCTCATTCCCATCTTTCTCCCTTCCTCTTCGATCTCATTTAAGATGTTCTCCATTAGATTACGGAATTTTGTCACTATTACCAGATCGTCTGCGTATGCTTTTGTTCTCAGTGTTCCTCTTTTATGGATGTTTCTTAGTATGTATTCCAGCGCGATATTAAACAGAGTAGCGGATAATGAGTCACCTTGTCTTACTCCTTTATTCACGTTGAACACATTTGTTTTTCCATATGCTGTCTGTACGAATGAGCCTGTGTTGTTTAACGTTAGTTGTATTAGTGATCTGATTTTGGTTGGAATTTTAAATTCTTTTAGTGCTAACATTAATTGATTTCTGTTTATTGAGTCTAACGCTTGCTTAAAATCGATGAATAACATTTCGATATTGATGTTGTGTTCATGTGCTTTCTCCGCTATTTGTTTAATGACGTGAATTGCATCTACCGTTGATTTTCCTGGAACGAACCCACATTGGTAGTCTCCCCAATATTCGGCGTATATTTGCTAAGTCTTTTCTGTATCAGGCTCGATAGTATTTTGTAAGTGTTGTTTAATACCGTAATTCCTCTGTAATTGTTACATTCCGTTTTATCGCCCTTTTTATGTATGGGAATGATCACGCCTATGCTCCATTCCCTGGGCATTATTTCGTTGGTCCATATTTCCATTATCAGGTTGTATACTTCTTCGTGCAGTTTCTCTCCTCCGTGTTTGATCATCTCCATATATATATTGTTCTCTCCTGGTGACTTTCCATTTTTACTCTCTCTAATTAATTTTTGTATCTCTTCTATTCGTGGTTCGACAACATGGGTGATTATCTCGTCGGTTGTTTCTATTTCATCTACTTGTAACAAATCGTTGGTGTCTGTCAATAAATCTTTAAAGTAGTTTTCCCATATTATCTTTGTTTCATCTTCACTTTCAGCTATTTTTCCATGTCTGTTTCTTATTCCTAGATTTTTCATTTTACTTCGTCCTGTCTGCGCATTAATCTTTTAGTAGAATTTTTTTGAGCTATGGTTTATATACTGTGTTTGTTGTTGACGTTTCTTTCTCAATTTTCATCTTTAATGCCATTTTGTATTCTTCCCTTGTCTTAGTAATATTGAGTTTTTCGATATCCCATTATTCTTGCTTTCCCTGCTTCCTCCGGTTCGCTACTTTCTGTTTTATGACTGCTGTAACCATGAAATGATCAGTATCTGTATTTGCGCCTCTATAGGATCTTACATCCAACACATTTGTTTCTCGTTCTTTCTTAATGAGGATGTTATCAATTTGGTTGCTATACTGCCGTCCTGGTGACATCCATGTTATTTTATGTTCTTTTCTGTGTGCAAATTTTGTGCTGACTACTTTCATTCCTATTGTTGTTGCTAGATGACATAATCTGTGGCCGTTGTCATTGGATGTTTCATGCTGTTTTTAAATAGTCTTATTTTCCGATTTGAGCGTTGAAATCGCCTACGATTATGATTGTATCTTGCTTGGGTATTTTATAGTATACTTTTTCGATTTCGTTATATACTTCATCTTTCTGCTTCTTATCTGTTACTTCGGTTGGTGCGTACACGTTTATAATAGATGTATTGAAAGGTTTTGTGTTCAATCTAAGATACGCTATTCTACCACTAACAGGTTTAAATTCCATTATGCAATTCCTTAATTTCTTAGTTAGTAAGAATGCAACTCCGTTTCTGCCTTGTTCTTTCTCACCTGAATATAATGAAGTGTATTTATTTTTGATTACATGCCCAGATTCTTTCCATCTTATCTCTTGTAATGCGGCTACGTCAATTTTATACTTTATCAGTTCTCTAGATATTTCTTCTACTTTCCCTACTTTTAACATAGTTTTGATGTTCCATGTACTTATTTTTATAGTATCGTTTCCTTTTGCCTTTTTTCCTTTTGTCGTTCCTTTTTTTGTAATTATGTCCAAAAAATTTTTGCTTTTCAGTTTTTTGAGAAAACGTTTGTTTTTATCTGTTCCCATCCAAGTGTTTTATCGTTTATTCTGATCTTCTTGTATCTCACTTTTGCTGTATTTCCTTTTTCCTTCTCCTCTCTAGCTAACTGTCTTAACCTTTTTTGAATGTTTCTTTCTTGCATAGTCATGTCGTTATCTATGTATATCTCGGTTCCTTTTAGATTTCTTTTGCTTTTAATTACGGTTATTTTGTCTTTCTAGTTCTGCATTTTCACTAATATTGCACCGTTCTTCATTTCGTGAGCTTCTATTATTTTAAATTGGATTTTTAATATTTCCTTCGTTAGGTCATCTACTTAATTAATTATATGCTCTCCGTGTATGTTTGCGTTTTTAATAACGAAATTTTTTCGTCGTTTTTCTTGTTCTTGTTTTTCTTCTCTCTCTTCCATCTTTTGTATTTTGCAGCATAATTCCTCTTTTTCTTTTTGCCATACTTCTTCCTTTCTTTTCATTTCTTTTTTAATCAGTGTAAGTTCTCGATTTATGTTTTCAACTTCCATCTTCAATGTTTCATTCTGTTCCTTGCTTCTATCAAATCTCTCATTCATCTCAAGTCTCATTTCATGAATTGCTCGTAATATCTCGTCCATCTCTTTATTGGCAATGTCTATGTTCTCTGGGGATCTAACGATAGGTTTGCACTTATTGAAGATTGCTGTCTCTTCTTGATTTTCAATACTTGTATCAAGTAATTTTCGTTTAGAGTCGTTCCCACTCATATGTATTTTTGTCTATGCTGATTTTTTGCAATTAATTATGCTGTATCTATTGCGGTTTTTAAATAATTGTTCAAAATGGCGCCAGCAACTTCCTTCCAAGTCTACCTTTCGGAGAAAGACGTTACTACCATATAAATAATACACTCGTCGCTTTATTATTTCGTTTATTTTATATTATGATTTAGTTTGTTCGATATTCAGATATTTAAAAAGGATCGTCGGATCCGGGGTTCGAACCTCTGTTGTCTGCATTATAAACCTTTGCTTTCACCACTGCACCAACTTGCTTGATATACGCTAATTCGTCGCTCGGTTATTAAGTTTAGAATAAACGGTATAATGTTTCACCAACTGTATTAAAAAAGCCACTACTGTTTCTGAAAACTTTTAGGTAAATTTTATACGATTAGAAGTCGATCACTCAGTTTTATTCTTTACACGTTTTTTACCTGCTACCAATCAAAATTTAAATTAGTAAATCTAATTTAAAACTATATAAAAATACCGATTTTTCCTATAAATCACCGTTTATAACCTACAAAAATCTCAGTAACCTTAAAACGCCACACATAAAAACAAAATATTAATAACAGAATACAACTTACAGCCTACTAAAACGATTTTTTTACGAATGAAATGCAAGGAAATCTGTAGGTTCAAGTCTATCACAGCGATGATAAAAAAAACAAAAGAAGCGGTGATAAGTTAATATTAATAAAGAAGTGAAAAGTGCGACGCTAAAAAACACCGTCAAAACAAAGAATCGCAGTCAATAGGGAAACAATAGGGAAACAACAATATCACAGCTGTCGATGATGTTAGAGGACTCACATTATTTTATTCGTTATATTCTCTCACTAAATATAATTCGTAATATGATTAATTATCGATGATATTTTGTCGCTGAAACCGAAGTAGCACATTCAACGCTTGCTGCGCACTCGTTGAATCTGCAGGTCGGTTTCAACTCTAAAATATCATCGATAATACTCATACCACTCGTTATATTACGGCTGAGAATATAACTCAAGCGTCACATGACTACATTTCCTCCAATCAGAATCGCTTATTTCTATAGATACATGTTATCACAGCGGTGATAGAATCCTATCACCTTGTTTTGGTCGTTGCTACGAAAATTATTTGTCAAATCTGGCGGTGATAATTAAAAATGTCAACCGGGCGATGGGGTGAGGTTTCCAAGATGGAAATGTAGTGAAATTCGTTATATTCTCTCATCGAATATAACTCGTGGTATGATTAATAATCGATAATATTTATTCGTGAAACCTGAACAGCACATTCAACTTTCCCTTCGGGCTCGTTGAATCTGCAGCTCGGTTTCACTCATGAATATTATCGATAATAATCATACTGCTTGTTATATTACAGCTGAAAATAAACACAAATAAACTATCAACTAGGCCATTGGTGTAATGAGAAAGTCGAAAACTGCCACGCAGCAATCCCAGATTTAAATCCAGCTCTAGTAATTTTTATTTTTCATATAAATTAAAAATTCCAATTAGCCCATATTTCCACTGTACTACTTATACAGAGAGTTTTATGTAACACCGAACAAAGTACCCATATGCATACGTTGCACATTTTCTCATGCCCGATTTATTAAAAGAATTCAATTTGAAGCTTTAAGCGAGTGTTTTCCACTCCTAGGCTAAGCATGAAGTAAAATTTCGAGCGAAGCGCGGAGCGGCCAAACTAAATTTTCAGGCTTTTCTAAACTCGAAATTTTACTTCATGCGCCACCGGTACAAAACTCTGATTTAATGTAAAGTTTAGCGGTGTGTTTTAAACTTCGTAATATGTCAGTGTTTTGTACCGGTGGCGCATGAAGTAAAATTTCGAGTTTAGAAAAGCCTGAAAATTTGGTGTGGCCGCTTCGCGCTACGCGACCAAACCAAATTTTCAGGCTTTTCTAAACTCGAAATTTTACTATATGCTTAGCCTGGAAGTGGAAAACACTCGCTTAAAGCTTCAAATTAAATTCTTTTAACAAACCGAGCATCGAGAATGTGGAACGTATGCATATGGATCCTTAGAAAAAAAATCTCGTTATGAAGATGTTCGGTGTTACATAAAACTCTCAGTATGCGTATCTTCCATCGCCTTCTTTGTTTGTGAAAATATAAGACACCACTACGGGCGGAATCGGTGTGAAGACATTGTGACCCTGTTATTAGTATCCAAAAATCCCAATCCTAAAAATCGTAAATAAAAAGTAACGCCAAAACATCTGTATCAACCCCGTTTTAGGATGCCAAGCAAAAGCAAAGATACGAGATTAAACCCCTCACAAGACACAAGTGACAACGATCACGAAATAAAAGAAATTTTAAGAACAGTTAAAGAATTAATAGAATCTATCGAATTTATGAGTCAACAATTTAACGAAATGCAAAAAAAACACAGAATTAAAACAAACACTAAAAATAAACATTCGTATCAACGAGCAACTGGAAGAACGCGTCCAAAGCTTAGAAAACCAATTAAAAACACTGGAAGGAGAAAAAAATGAAACAAACCTCTTAATAACCGGAATACCTAAGCAAGGAAAAAACTAAAAGACGGAAGATATTATAAACAAAATATTTACAAGTATACATGTAAAAATTGAAAAAGATGAAATAATTAGCGAAAACAGAAAAAATAATAATATAGAAAAAGACCCAATTATCATAAAATTTAAATCAAAAGATTCAAAAATAAAAGTTTTAGAAGCTAGAAAAGCTGTAGGATACACATAGAAACAGAAATATACATAAATGAACAACTGACAACACTAAAGAATACGCTCTTCTATAACGCAAGATGCTTGAAAAAGGAAAAACATTATAAATATTTATGGACATGAGATGGATTTAATTACATTAGAAAAACTGACACAAGTGAAAAAATCAAAATTAGGACACATTGCGATTTAGACAAAGTAATCTAAACAAAAAAATACCAACGACAAACAGCAAACACTAACTTTAAAAGATGGCCAGCATCTATCTTCGTAACATAAGAAGCCTTCAAAACAAATTCGAAGAATAAGAACTGATCCCGACAACATATAAAAACCCAGAAATAATCGCAATTACTGAGACCTGGTTATCACCTCACAGCGAGCACCTCTATCAGATCAACAACTACAATTCAATATTTAATTCTAGAAATACAAGAAGAGGTGGGATCGCTCTGTACGTAAGACATGACCTATGGTACGAAACACTAATAAACATAACCTATACTTTCTCATATTACTAAAATATTTGAGAAAACACTGTATGATCAAATTTAATTTCATACTTCTCCATATTTATCACATTATCAGCACGGTTTTATTCCGAGACGTTCTATGGTAACTAACTTGACTATTATTACACATGATATTGCTAGATCATTAGATTCATCCGGGCAGATTGATGTAATATATACTGACATGTCAAAAGCGTTTGACAGAGTTGATCATACATTGTTACTTGAAAAACTTAATTACTTTGGTTTTTGTGATCATTCCACTTCACTCATTTCATCTTATCTTTCATGTAGTGAATCATATGTACTGATCAATAATTTTAAGTCTAATTCTTATTTTCCAAGTTCGGGGGTCCCTCAAGGCTCCATACTGTGTCCATTATTATTCAATCTTTTCATTAACGATCTTTTCAATCTACTAGAGTGCAAACACCTTTTATATGCTGATGATTTAAAGATTTTTTCAACAATTACGAATTCAGATGATTGCATAAGTTTGCAAAATCAACTTAATGTTATTTCGAATTGGCGCAGTACAAATAAACTTAATGTGAACAGCAATAAGTGTAAATTTGTCTCCTTTACAAAAAAAATCCAAACCAATTACATTTAACAATGCCGTGAGTAACAATTCTATTGAGCGAGTCAATGTCTTCAAAGATCTTGGTGTTTGGTTTGATGATAAATTTACATTTACTCCTCATATTCAATCTCTTGTTAAAAGTTCCTTTAAAGCATTAGGATTTATCCATCATAATTCTGCGAACTTGCGAAATCCGAATGCTTTGAAATCTCTATTCAATGTTTATGTACGTTCAAAGTTAGAATATGCTTCATTAATTTGGTATCCACAATCTCAACTTCAGATTAATCTCGTCGAAAGTATTCAACAAAGATTTCATAAATTTCTATACCTGAAGACTGAGGGGCATTATCCTGAGAGAGGCTATGATCATTCTCGTTTGCTTGAAAAATTTAATATCGAATCTCTTGAGTGCCGACGTTACAAGTCTGCTATCTCATTTATACATATTTAATAATCATATCGACAGCCCCGATATTTTACAGCTAATTAGTTTGCATATTCCTACTTTCAATAGTAGATATAAGACTACATTTAATATCAGTTATAATAAATAGAAAGACTGTTATTCCTTACTTCACTTTTTATTTTTATGTTAGATGTACATTTTGAGACACAAGGTGCTCATTATCAATAACAAACTAAATTCTTAAAACTATGTGCGCGGTATATATATAGTTGATGGGTTATCGGAAAAACCAAAAAGTAATTAAACCTATTGTTAGCGGCTAAAGGTTCGAGATGGGTGTCGGTGTCATTACATTATCTGCGGGGTGGGACGGCGCGGGCGGCTTATGGATCGGGAAGTTGGTCGGTAGGATTACATTCACTGCAGGATTATTTTCGGGTAACAAATCTAATAATGGATTAACTAGGGACTAAGATCGAAATTCAGCAAAACATTTTTATTTTTATACATTTCAATGGATTCAAGCATATTTAATCTACGATTACTTGATTGCTTTAAAAGTTTAATATTGTTTACCGAGAATGTGTGTCCTGTTTCAATTGAATGGTGTGCAACTGCTGATTTGTCCGGGTTTTGAATTTTAAAATAATACTGGTGTTCTTTAAATCTTTTTAATATGTTACGTTGTGTTTGACCTACGTATATTTTATTGCAATTGTTACAGTTTTTTGAGTAAATTCCGGATTTTTCTAGGTGGTTTGTTTTAGTAAACATTTACTAAAACAAACCACCTAGAAAAATCCGGAATTTACTCAATAAACTGCAACAATTGCAATAAAATATACGTAGGTCAAACACAAAGTAAACATTTACTAAAACAAACCACCTAGAAAAATCCGGAATTTACTCAATAAACTGCAACAATTGCAATAAAATATACGTAGGTCAAACACAACGTAACATATTAAAAAGATTTAAAGAACACCAGTATTATTTTAAAATTCAAAACCCGGACAAATCAGCAGTTGCACACCATTCAATTGAAACAGGACACACATTCTCGGTAAACAATATTAAACTTTTAAAGCAATCAAGTCATCGTAGATTAAATATGCTTGAATCCATTGAAATGTATAAAAATAAAAATGTTTTGCTGAATTTCGATCTTAGTCCCTTAGTTAATCCATTATTAGATTTGTTACCCAAAAATAATCCTGCAGTGAATGTAATCCTACCGACCAACTTCCCGATCCATAAGCCGCCCGCGGCGTCCCACCCCGCAGATAATGTAATGACACCGACACCCATCTCGAACCTTTAGCCGCTAACAATAGGTTTAATTACTTTTTGGTTTTTCCGATAACCCGTCAACTATATATATACCGCGCACATAGTTTTAAGAATTTAGTTTGTTATTGATAATGAGCACCTTGTGTCTCGAAATGTACATCTAACATAAAAATAAAAAGTGAAGTAAGGAATAACAGTCTTTCTATTTGTGATTAAACACTTCACGTAAACTCGAAACAATACAGTTATCAGTTATAATAGATTAAATTTTGGCGCTAAATCACCCATCAGCATAATTTGTAATAACTTTAATCAACTACCTCCAACTTGTGATATCTTTTTTGAATCACTAAAATCCATAGTCGCTTTATGTCAATCAAATAATTAGGTTTTTATTATTTTTTTTTTCACAATGTTATAATACACTATTATTGTTGTTATTCTTGTACATTGTCTTTTAATTGGGAAATCTTAGTTTCCTGTTGGGCAGTAAATATTATTATTATTATAACCAAACACAATATCCAAATATTAACAGTTTTAATAAAACTCAGTAATCACATAATATCTCTAGTCTACAAACTACCTGATGTAAATATAAGCCAACTCAAGAACACACTAAAACAATACCTCATAAACAGAGAAAGATCACCTAATAATAGGAGACATTTATATAAACCTATTAGAAAAGAACAATGCAACGCGAACACACAGAAATACACTTACAGTATTAAAAATAAAATCAATAAAGCATCTTACACCAGAACAATCACAAACGGAAACCACTTGATTGTAGATCATATCATCTCAAATAACGAAACATTAGTAAATCACATAAATATGAAACATACGAGCATATCAGACCACCACGCAATTGTTATCTAAACGAATATAACAAAGCAAGTCAAACAAACCTATCAATATTTCCAACAAATAAAAACAACATAAAGACAATTTATCATAAAGAAAAATTGAGTTTGTCAATAATTTGCAGAAGATTTACAAAATATAAAAATAAATTAAAATTAATATCTACTTTCTGCAAAAAGTTTGTCTCCAAATATTCATTGAAACAACTACTTCTCGAGCTAATACCCCGACAGATATTGAATTATACAATGAATATTTGCGTTACACGACAGCACTGCTGTTCTATGCATAATTTATATGCAAAATACAACATCAGGTCAAACTATTCTCTAACCCAGTGATGGGGAAACTACGGCCCGCGGGCCAAGTCCGGCCCGCGGAAAGGTTTAATCCGGCCCGTTTAAGAGTACCGTCGTGAGAATGTTTGAACGCGTTCTTACTTCGTAATGTGACGACCCGCATAAAAACTACTTACCTACGATTAAGCATTATTCTTTGGCCCGCTACGATTGTCTGGTTATTACAAATGGCCCGTCTTAAAAAAAGTTTCCCCACCACTGCTCTAACCAAACTGAATGAAACAAGATAAATTCAAATTCAAAACTATTTGAATTCGAGAAAATCAGCTTACGCTTCTTATAGTTTGCACACTTTAAACATAATATATAAAATTACGAAAAAACTATTCGTGAAAATGCAAACAGTGTCTTAATTAATAAGACAATTTAAGACGATAAATATTCATTGAAACAACTACTTCCCGTGCAAATACACCTCCCGATATTGAATTATACAATGAAATATCTCGAAACGCGTCTATAGATGGCCTAAGACATTAGTTTTAATCCAAGTCCTTTCACTTCTAATTTGTTGCTATCTCTCCTTTCATTTTAAATTGTATTGTTAGTTGGTTTAAAGAGAATTTGACCTAAACGTTACATATACTTCAATAGAGCGTTGTAACAAATCAAATTAAATAAGATTTTAAATATTTCATTGTATATTTCAATATCCGGAGGTGTATTTGCACGGGAAGTAGTTGTTTCAATGAATATTTATTGTCTTAAATTGTCTTATTAATTAAGACACTGTTTGCATTTTCACGAAGAGTTTTTTCGTAATTTTATATATTATAAATGAAACAAACTATTGACAAACTCAATTTTTCTTTATGATAAATTGTCTTTATGTGAAACTGTACCGTTAAAGGCGGTATGTCACTCTCTCTCAGGTATCAAATTGTTCGCACCTACTAATGACTTAATCTTTTACCTATAAATAACATTCCTTCATTTTCACTCGCCCCAGTTTTATGTACCTGTTTCGGCGACACACTTCGACATTCCTGTAAGTTTCCTGTTTATTTTATTTTAATATTTTTTGTATTGAAAGTCTAAAGCAAAGCTATACTGATGAGGGATAAATCTCGAAACGCGTCTATAGATTGGTTAAGACAATTAAAATTCATTCCCTGTAATTTTTTCAATTTATTTCAATTTCCTTTTGTTTCATTTAGTTTGGTTAGAGAATAGTTTGACCTGATGTTACATTTTGCATATAAATTATGTAATTCATATATAATATATAATTCAATATCTGTCGGGGTATTAGCTCGAAAAGTAGTTGTTTCAATGAATATTTGGAGACAAACTTTTTGCAGTAAATCTATATTAATTTTAATTCGTTTTATATTTTGCAAATAAAAACAAAATATAATCAAATATCTAAAGGTATCAAAACTATTGACGCATCAAAAATTGAAACATTCGAACAATTATCTAGGATTCTTCAAGAAATAACTAAAAACAGCAACGAAATAATAAAAATTAAAAGAATACAATTAAACACATGGATAACGAAAGAAATAATAAATGAAACGAATAAAAGAGAAAAGACATATAGGAGACACAAAAGAAACCCTAGTAATGAAATAATCTAACAAATATATCTTAACCAGAAGAAAATGACTAAGAAACTAATAAAAAATTCGAAAGTCCAATATTATAAAAATAACTTCCAAAAGTACCATTCTAACCCACAAAAACTATGTAAAAAAAATCAACGAACAAATAAATGGAGAAAATCAAGACAAACGTTACATAAAAGAAATCAGAAGAATAAATGGCACACTAACAACACACGCAGAGAAAATTGCTGACACAATAAACGCGTTCTTTGCAAACGTAGGACAAAGTCTTGCCGAAAAACAAATAGAAAATGCAAAAACTAAAGCAAAGCCAACAGTAACAGCAGTAGAAAATATCCATAACATGAAATTTAAGCCAATAACCCAAAACGAAATAAACATTATATTAAATAACCTAAAAGACAGAATAGCTCCCGGATTTGACCAAATTACAAATGACATCTTAAAACAAAATACAAACATATTGACACTCATACTAACTAAAATACTAAAGGAAGAAACATATCCAGAATACATGAAAAATACAATTTTCATACCAATACATAAAAAAGGTGATAAAACAAACCCCGCCAATTACAGACCTATATCATTGCTATCTTCTCTAAATAAGATCCTCGAAAAAGTCATACAGATACAATTATGCGAACATTTGACTAAACATAAGATAATCAAACACCAGCAATACGTATTCCAAAAATATTCGGGAACCTTGTCTGCAAGTTACGAACTAATAGACACAATAAAAAATAATTTAGATAAGAACAAAATTGTGGTAGCCATATTCATCGACATAAAGAAAGAATTTGATACAATATCGAAAACATTACTAATAGAAAAACTAAGCTCAATAGGAATCAAAAACACCGAACTAAAACTAATAAAATCATATATTGACAAACAAAGAGAATAAACGAAACCAGGAGTGTACCAAGATATGCCAAATACGGAATACCACAGGGAGGAAACCTACCACTAATCCTATACATCATATATGTAAATAATATGATAGACCAAAACTTACTAGGAACACCTTTTACACAGGGCGAGTCACTAAGCGTAAATCGGTCTATGGTGGGCGTATCATTGAAAATAGCAAAAAAGTGTCAAATAAAAGTTGTTCAGAATCAAGTTTTTCATAACCCAAAATTATTGTTAAATATGGCGGCCTTGCGGTTATGCCGGAAGTAAACACCAACTTCCTTATTTTAAATATAACACCCAATTTATTTTTACATTTTTGGATTGCTCGTTAAAAATAAATATGAGTTTATGCACACAACATTTGGGTCTCAGTTAAACCGTTTTCGAGTTATTTCATTTTTTTTTTTTTTTGAAAAATTTGAAGATTCTAGAGCTCGACGCTATTAACAATATCTTTAAAACGAAATATGTCAGAGTTGTGCGGCTTATGGTTTTGGATTCGAAAAGAAATGTAGTATTTGTTTAGGTTTTTGCCATTAGTCAGATTTTCTAAATTGAGCCGAGTCCGTCGACGGTATTCTTCAGTACTTCAAACATGCATAACTTCATTTTTTTAAATAGAATCAGCTATCCTGAGATACTTTATCTGATGCGAAATTATATTTCCTTTTTATTGATACCGGGTTGTTGCCATATCCTTCCAACAGTTTTTGAGAAATTTTGTATTTCGTAAAAATTTTAATACATTTCGTATTATCGCGTTAGCCCTGGATACTGATGACGTTTGGTGATTTTGTTTTGACTCGCATCTCCCACAAATGTCAGTTAATTTTAGATTATTTTGGCGATATCTTGCAATAAAAAAACCAAACATGTTTTCTCAAGAAAAACTGATTGGAATGGTCTACACCTTGAGCAGTGCTGATGGAAATACATTACTTGCTTCAAGAATGTATGCCCAACGTTTTGCCGATCAGAGACATCCAAATTCAGCGGCATTCGCTACATTTCTACTTAATGACTAATTTTTATGTCATAAATTTTGACATTTCAGGGGGCTATTCACAGCGCAGATGCAATTTGTCATCGGTGAGAAGTCGCACTAAAATGACGTCATTTCGGAAAGAATTTACCAAATCGTATGAAGTAAACTGACGCCATTTCAGTGCAACTTGTCACCAATGACCCCTCCAGAAGTTTCCCAGTATAATATAAATAATAAAAACTAAACTACTCCAATCATTAAACTAAATCTTACATTTTAAGTACACATGGTGTATTCAGACGTTAAAAAGTTGAAAATTTGTTTTTTTGTTCGTGAAACATCCATCTAATGTGTATTCCAAGGACGGTCGAGTATACGGTAAGAAGGATCGACAGAATCGAAGATTTTAGAGTGAGGGTAGGGATCGTTTATGTCACAAATGCGCGCTGAATTTAAATGTGGTTAATTCATGGTAAACTTTGGGTAAAGATGCACAAGCTGTAAATTTTCTGACATTCGTTGATTTTTAAAAGAGTTCAATTTGAAGCTTAAAACGAGTGTTGTCCACTCCCAGACTAAGCATGAAGTAAAATTTCGAGTTTAGAAAAGCCCCGTGAAAATTTGTCGAGGGTCGCCCAGCGACCCGAGACAAATTTTCTGGGCTTTTCTAAACTCGAAATTTTACTTCATGCGCCACGCGTATAAAACACAGATTTTAAGCGAAGTTCGAATATACATAAATTTCACAATATTTAAGTGATATATATGCGTGCCGCATGAAGTAAAATTTCGAGTTTAGAAAAGCCCAGAAAATTTGTCTCGGGTCGCTGCGCGACCCTCGACAACTTTTCACGGGGCTTTTCTAAACTCGAAATTTTACTTCATACTTAGTCTGGGAGTGGAAATCACTTATTTAAAACTTTAAAATGAACTTAAGAAAAAACAGGAAATATCTCAATGACTAACTGAATATCAAAACAAAATCAGCAATCTAGGACTAACGCGATAATAATAAACATTTTTACAAAATCGCAAATTTCTTAAAAACTGTTGGAAGGATATGGCAACAACCCGGTATCAATAAAAAGGAAATTTAATTTCGCATCAGATAAAGTATCTCAAGATAGATGGTTCCATTAAAAAAAAAGAAGTTATGCATGTTTGAAGTACTGAAGAATACCGTCGACGGACTCGGTTCAATTTAAAAAATCTGACTAATGGCAAAAACCTAAACAAATACTACATTTCTTCCCGAATCCAAAACCGTAAGCCGCACAACTCTGACTTATTTCGTTTTGAAGATATTGTTAATGGCGTCGAGCTCTGAAATCGTCAAATTTATCAAAAAAATGAAATAACTCGAAAACGGTTTAACTGAGACCCAATGTTGTGTGAATAAACTCATGTTTATTTTTAACGAGCAATCCAAAAATGAAAAAATATATAGGGTGTTCCATTTAAAATAAGGAAGTTGGTGTTTACATCCGGTATAACCGCAAGACCGCCATATTTAGCAATAATTTTGGGTTATGAAAAACTTGATTGTGAACAACTATTATTTGAAACTTTTTTGCTTTTTTCAACGATACGCCCACCACCCTGTATAATTTGACAAAAATCTCGAAATATCAGAAATCTGATGAAAATGTCATCAAAAAATTTTGAAATATTGAAAATTTCATCAACATTTTATAAATCCAAAAAAATCTCCTTATGTTAAAAATTTAACAAAAATTTTGTAAATTCTCATGAGTCTTTTATAATTCGACAAAAATATCGATATGTTGAAAATCTCATCAGCATTTTATAAATCTACAAGACGAGTGTCATACACTCCTAGACTAAGCATAAAGTAAAATTTCGAGTTTAGAAAAGCCCCAAGAGAAAATTTGTCGAGGGTCGCGCAGCGACCCGAGGCAAATTTTCGGGGCTTTTCACACAGGAATACTGTGAATTATAAATGTTGGGTTATTGCAAAATGCCAAACCAAACGGCAATTACATCAAAAAAGTACTTATTACACCACTAATATGGAAAAATTAACTAAAATGTACTCATATACACTATCAACATTAATAAATTAACCCTTTACGTTTTAACAAAAATCATTAACCTTCAAGCAAATACCAAATTAAATGTTCAGAATTTTTTTCCACAATATATTTTAATAAAAATCCTGAACGATTAATAATATTAATAATTTGTAGACTAAATTTAATATGACTACTGCCATTAACACCTAGGCAGTACCTGTGTTAAGCCCCTTATTTGGGCTAGTTAAGTGGTCCAATACAGATTTTGAAGAACTTGATCGTATGACGCGAAGACTACTAAAGACGTTCATATGTCACCACCCTAAATCTGCAACAGAACAACTATACTTACTAAGAAATGAAGGCGGACGCGGCTTAACCAACAAAGCATGCCTATGTAAAAAGAAATAGAATCTAACATTAGAGAATACTTTTTGAAATCTGAGAGTGAAATAATTAGACATGCTAGAAAGCTAGATACAAACTATACACCCTTACAACTAAATAAAGACAATATGCCGAACACAACCAAACACCAAGTAGAAAAGGATGGTTGGAAATCTAAGATCTTACATGGAAGATACAATAACACGTTAGACACTGCACAAATAGACAAATCATCGTCACTGTTATGGCTTAAGAAAGGCAACCTATACCCTATACCCTGAAACTGAAGGATTTATTATCAGTATTCAAGATCGTGTGATACGCACCAGAAACTACGAAAAACATATACTGAACTTAAATGTTGTGGATAAGTGCTGAAAGTGTCAGCAAGTAGGGAAAACCATAGACCAAGTTATTGCCAGATATCCAGGTCTTGCAGACAATGCGTATCTGAAATGAAAAACATCAACAACTAAAAAATGTTTAAAAGAATTGTTAAAAAGACTCTATTACAAAAAACATACTATACTTTTAATGAATATATCTGCGATAATATGTAATTCCTACTTTGTGCGCGTTTCATCTAATTTAACAACATATTTATAACGGTTTACATCTAATTTTATTAACAGACCTGTCCAATTCATGTAACATGACAATCTTAATTAAAAATATTCTTAATTCTTGTTTAAATACAATCAAGTAGCAAAATTATTAACTAGCTTGCACTAGAGCATAAACTTATAAGTAACCCACCACCATATTACTAATACTTACCTGAAGCTGTAATCGATAATCCCTAGTATCGATTACAGCTTCAGGTAAGTATTAGTAATATGGTGGTGGGTTACTTATAAGTTTATGCTCTAGTGCAAGCTAGTTAATAATTTTGCTACTTGATTGTATTTAAACAAGAATTAAGAATATTTTTAATTAAGATTGCCATGTTACATGAATTGGACAGGGAACATACACTATATTGGGACAAACCTATACTTACCGACAAAACTGCGGATAACAATAGACCAGATATCCTCTACATAGACAAAACAAATAACACAGGTCTTGGTATAGATATTTCTGTACCCCTTTTACACAATATTGTAAGAACAGAAAGGGAAAAAAGAAATAGAATGAAAATCTGGGAAAAGGGGTGCAGCGTAACTACAAACCAGTTGTCATATCATGGACAGATGTAGTGAGCGAAGGCTTCCTGAAAAAACCTAAAATCGATAGAATCACATAATAGTATATTTCATTAGGAGTCCAGAAAAAGGGATTTTTCCGTGCGCGCGTGAAGTCATGCAAGCACGGAAAAATCCATTTCTGGACGTGTAATGAACGCTATTTTTTATTATACTTATCTGAAAACAACAATAGAAAACCAAATATTTTCATATTTTTTTTTTACTTTTAAAACTATAATTTTTGTAATAGTAAAAATAGAATTAAAATAAATATTAACAAAAATCAAATTTAATTGGAACTGTTATTATTAATAGTAAAGTTTATCGTACAATTAGTATTATTGCTAAAATTTATTCCCTTTAGCATTTCACGATCCTGAGTTATTTTTTCAAATGTATTTTCCGCATGAGAAGGGTTAAATAATTTCCTTGACACTTCTATTTTTCTATGTATAGATTCTTCTATGTATCCTTCTGCTACATTAGAAGATCCGTGCCTTTTCAGAGTGTGCAAATCACCACCGCTTTCGACCAACATGGTTGCCGGAGAACGTGTTAGCCCGTGTCCAGTTTATTTATCCCGATCTTTTAGTTTTAGGTATTTTGCAATATGTTTCGGAATACCACTGATAATATGGCATTCAACATGTTGAGCGTAATATTTGCGATTTCGGTATGCAACAAATAATCTTCTGCTTTCCATTTGTTTAGGCCGTAAATCTGCATATTTGCGGTAAAGTGTGCAAGGCTCGAATGTACATCCTTCATTTGTAATTGTAAAACTTCTTGATTTATGATTTTTTCCATCTCGCAAAAACACGATAAGAAAACGGCCAATATCTTCCACATCATCTAAACTTAAACGTATTAAATCATCTCGACGGCACGCACCGAAGATTCCAAACACTAAAATGACTTTTGCTAATAGATATTGCTCATCTGAAGCTTCGCATACAAATTTGGTAACTTGTTCTGCTGTAAGAACTCCGGACTTTTCTGGTACATAACCTACAGCTTGACGCTTCAAATAAAGCAACCGTTTTTCGAAAATTGTTCGGATCGATATTTTCTTTTACAGCCAAACAACTTCTTATCATCGAGAATCGACTCCACAAAGTTGACGACTTTAAAGATTTGGACTTTTCAGAAAAATATACTAGTAGTTACATCGTCACTCACACTGTTTATATTCTTCTGAGTCTGCCATTCATTAAAAATGTTATATTCTTGTTCGTACCTGGATCTTGATTTGGCCGGTAGTAAATCTGCACTAACTTGTGCCGCTTGCTCCAATATCTCATCAGGAATATCAGCTAAATCAGGATTATCGTACATTTTAAACAATCTAATTAATTATTTCAATGACGGAAAAATGATACATTTTGTAGGCGCACGAAAAGAGCGCACAAACAAATACTTTCCGTGCGGCGGCTTGAAAAAGCGACGTTTTCATTATTCTAGAGGCATATGGAAAGGAAGTGTTTTCAGATAAGTATATTAAAAAAGCCTTATAATACCGATAGAAAAAGCAACAATTTTTCAAACCTGCCACATAATCAGGACATTTTTAAACTGTATGGGTTGAAATAATTTTTTTTTTCATGCAGTGCAACACCAGCTTAAGCTGAGAAATTTAAAATAAAATAATAATAATATATTCGATACTTGTTCTGCTACTTTCTTGATGGAACCAAATTTTCAAATTGGGTAAAGTACTACACTTGTTATGTTCCATATTTTTTTTTATGGATCATAACAAGTGTAGTACTTTACCCAATAATAAAAATAATATTTTATTGTGTTATGAGCCTAAGTCTCACTTGTCAGTACACGATTGCAGCTAAAATATTAGTAATACATAATTTAACATACCTAACTACGTCACGATAATAAAACAAAAAATAGTCGAATAAAAGAAGTTATACAGCTGTCAGATCAGTTAAACTGGTTATAGAAAATATAAATAATAAATGAAATTTTAAAAACACTTCTATTAAAATGAGAACTGTACAAAATACGCCAAAGATAAAAAACAGAAATTACCTAAAACATGATACTTAGTTTCATCTAATGAAATTAAAGCTGTTTGTTGCTTGCACATACTGAAAAGTCAAAATAATATAAGTTAAATAAATAAATAGTAATAAATATCTAAAAGAATGTATAAAAACTGTTATGTTATTAAAATTCATGTTATATCATTTAAATGCATGTATACGTCCCTGTCATAGAATGTATTTTTAATCGAAATACATCTAACATGGTGTTTAAATTGATTCAGCATTAAGTCCTTAGTTTCTTTTAGCAATACATTGAAACATTTCATGCCGTAATAACTTACTTCCGTCTGCGATTTGTTTGATCTGAGCCTGTTTGGGTATATACAGAGAGTTTTATGTAACACCGAACATTTCCATAACGAGATTTTTTTTTTAAGTACACATAAGCATACGTTGTACATTTGCCGACGCTCGGTTTGTTAAAAGAATTTAATTTGAAGCTCTAAATGAGTGTTTTCCACTCCCAAGCTAAGCATGTTTTAAACTTTGTAATATGTCAGTGTTTTGTATCGGTGGCGCATGAAGTAAAATTTCGAGTTTAGTTTTTTTCTAAACTCGAAATTTTACTTCATGCTTAGTCTGGGAGTGGAACACACTCATTTCAAGTTTCAAATTGATTTTTTTCAACAACGAATATAACATAAAAAGATTTACGACATATACGGTGTAATTGGGATATGTATACTTGAAAGAAAATCTCCTGTGTGTACAAGCTGAGGCATTAATTGCGATTGATTGGCTACAATTTTTAATGGTCAACCCAATTTACACATAACTTAAAAAGTAAAGGTGTCAAATTGTATTGGATGAACATGTTCGGTGTTACATAAAACTCTCTGTATATTTGTCTGGTGCAGTAGATGTTGACGCTTGGGTGTGTTTTGTACCTATTTATGTATTTCTTAAAGTGTATAATACATTCATAAATATATAAAGATGGTAGAGTTAAAATTTCCATTCTTAAAAAAGCAGTTAGACAATCATTCATATACCCTGGATTGTTAATGACGTAAATCGCTTTTCGCTGTAGTCCAAAGATCCTGTGCCTAATTAAGGAGTAGCCCCAGACAAGGACACCATATAGCATATGGGATTGGAAAAGTGAGAAATATACCGTTATCTGTACTTCCTTGGATACGTGTTTAGATAAAGTACGCAAACCAAATAAACTTGAGCGGCAACTCCTGCAACAAGAATTGTAAATAGCCTCTGTAATTCATCCTTTCTTTAAATGAGTTCGCACCCAGCGACGCGACTAGACCAAAAACTCTAACATTTTCCGATTTCTATCTCTTTTCTAAAATCTTGGAGGGTAGGGGAAACAGACCGAGCACTCAAGGGGTAATCCATTATGAACACCAACCGCATTTTTTGGGTGTCAATGACAACCCGATATTAGCAGGTAGTAAAAAGTCCATCTGTTTTTAGCCGGCGGGTGGCGTTATCTTTTGTCCGGTTTAGGGTGGTTTTGATAGGAAGATTTATTTGATATTTATGAAATTATTTAAAATGAAATTATAATTAATACGACATTTGTAAAATAAAGTCGAGAATTATGTGTACGTGTACAATTTTAGGTCAATAATTTTATTTAAAACGAATCTGACGTTTACATCTTGGTAAATATTGATCATCATCACATCTAAGCGTTATATATTTTTAACTTTACTGTAAATCAGTGGTTTATACGTGTGGCGCATAAAGTAAAATTTCGAGTTTGGAAAAGCCCCGTGAAAATTTGTCTCGGGTCGCTGCGCGACCCGAGACAAATTTTCTACGCGGGGCTTTTCTAAACTCGAAATTTTACTTCATGCTTAGTCTGGGAGTGAACAACACTCGTTCTTAGAAGTTTCAAATTGAAGGATCACTCTAGATGACTAAGTTTATTACCATTTTACAAAGGCTACAGCTCGAAGGACCAATCACGGTCTTCAGAGACCGAAGGACTACATGGAATCGAAGTTTTTTACAAGAAAATAACGAATATCTGAAGGTTTACAGCATGGATAGAAAAGAACACATCTAATTTTGAAAAATATCAAAACTGGGTTGGTTTTCAGTGCGTTTTTAACTTTACTTTAAATCAGTGTTTTATACGCGTGGCGCATATAGTAAAATTTCGAGTTTAGAAAAGATCCGTGAAAATTTTCTACGCGGAGCTTTTCTAAACTCAAAATTTTACTTTATGCTTAGTCTGGGAGAGGAAGACACTCGTTAGTTTAAAATACATCACAATTGGTAAAATATATATCGTTGGATGCCCGTCTTCAGGGGTGATATGTAAGCAAATTATGGGCCTTAGGAGTTGTCAAATAAGTGAGTTCCTCGACTGTTTCTAAGGCACTCTTTGCAAAAAACAAAAGATTAACATTTTACATATAAAATGTACAGGGTGAGCGAAACTTGATGTCTCTGCGCTATTGTTAGAAAAGGGAAAACGGTATAAAAAATCTTAAACAAGGTTCATAAATGGGATTGAGTTAGGTCCATTTTACTCCTAAATTGCATATTTTTCTAAATTTTGAAACTGAAGTAATGACGTCATCGAAAATGTTTTCCCCAGATTCATACCTATATTTTTAGATATTTCAAAAGAGCTCATTCTTCTGAATAAACTTTGTAGAGAAAAAAATTTGAAAAAAATTTGTTTTAAACATGTTTTAAATCTTAAACTTGTTTAAAACATGTTTTAAACGTTGTATTTGTTTAAAACTGTTTTTTATTTTAGCTGCTAAAAATAAATATTTGCTAAATTATATTTTATATTAATTCATTAACATTTTTGTTTGTTTTTAAATTTTAGCTTAATTGTTTAACATATTTCAAATTACATTATCAAACATAACATTTAACGTGCACGCAACATCCAGGCAGTACACGGGTCCTACATGCATTTAACGTCATATCCGAGAAGACGAAGTGTTTTGCATTTTTATCCTAACCTATATAAATGCAGACAACTTGTTAGGCCGGTATTTGAACCTCGGCCCGTGGCGTGGCAGTACAACACTCTAACCACTACACCACCAAGCTGCCCAACCGCATTAAAACAACGATTTCCCACAACTTTAAAAAACGCTGTAATTATCGGGATATGTACACAAAAGAAAAATGCCCTGTATATTTTGTTTTAACACGTTTTAAACGTGTTTTAAACATGTTTTAAACATGTTTTAAACACGTTTTAAACCCAGATCATAACCTAATTTTGCATTTTTTTATTGCTAGATTAGCGTGCTCTATTTAATCGATTTGATTAAAACGTAACCAAATAATTCCATTGCATAACATATTGATTAATGAGTTAAATTGTTGGAGGCATCAGATGAACATGAACGACCGTTTAAAACACTTTAAAATGGGAAAAAAGGGAAACTACCTGCTATTCTAACAGATAAAGTCATAAATTGTAACATCAACACACCTTAAATTGTGGTTTCTTTTCTTCCATTATACTCCCGCGCTTATAGAGGGTGTCTCTCTTCAAAATTTGCTGGTTTTGATATTTTGGAGAGGCCCTGTTGGGCTGTATAGTGGTTTTTCTTTTCTCAAATAACTAACGAATTTCACCATCGACGAGAAACCGAATGCTTATTAAAATATATTCTTGCCTGACGGTTTATTAATGGACAGTTCAGTTTTTACTGTGTAAACTAATAAACACAATCACTTAGACATCACAACATTAAAAAAATAGAAAATGTTAACTGAAATTACCACCACTAAACTAGAAATTGTGTTTATTATAAACTTACTACATTTAAAATTGATATCTCAAATAATAAAAAAGCTCAGTTTTATATTACACCCGGTATATATGCTATATACCTTAAACAATTTGTTTATTATTTGAGATATTAATTTGAAATTTTGCTCGTTATATAATTTTACATTGCAGCTTACCCCCAGTACAGAAGATTAGCATTAATTTTTGATAAAACCTGATTTTTATTATATATCTATATCAATTGTCCATATTTACAGCATTTTTTTTGTGTTTTTTGTAAACATTCTGAGTATGTGTCTCTAAAATTAATTAATTAAAAATAAATATACAGGGTGGAAACCTTACCTGGAATAATTTCGGTATTTATGCAATGAGAAGTTCCAGAAACAAATCCTCGGACAGGTCGATTTTTGTTCTTTATTGCGCACTTTTTAGCATCACAAGTATGACGTCACTAGCCTTTCACGTATGACGTCATAGGCAATTTTTTTAAATAGAAACATTTTTTTTCCCAAAGAAAAACTTATATATTTTACCAGAACTGTTTCAAAATGTAAGGGATGGGATTTATCACCGATTGGCTATTTGCCAAGAAAGAAACGGTACTCATTTTGAACATTTGTTACATTAATACATTTATAAAAAAACATTTTTTGTTTAATTTTTGAAATAAAAACATTTAAAAAAACTAAATATTTTTACATGGTCGTAAAGAGAATGAAAAGGGCTACAAATTTAGTAAAATAAAAATAAATGTTTGTACTCTAAAAACTTGCCAATGACGTCATACGGGAAAGGCTAGCGACGTCATACTTGTTTTGAAGACGCTAAATAGTGCGCAATAACGAACAAAAATCGACCTGTCCGAGGATTTGTTTCTGGAAGTTCTCATTTCATAACTATCGAATTTATTTCGATTAAGGTTTTCACCCTGTGTTTGTTTTTACTAACGAAACAACCGAATTGATTGTATAAAGGTAAGATTGAAAAATACGAATATTATCGAGAATCGATTTTCTATAAAAGTTTACTACTCGTAATTCCAAATTTCAATAGAAAAACCAGGTAAACCTGGATCAGTATCGGTTCCAAGAAAATATACCAAAGAGATTATTTTTGCCCTCCAGAGAAAGCAGGTATAAATAACTAGCATATTGTGCGAGCTGAAGAAGAAACGATTTAGCGACTTTGTCGCACCGCTCCAACCTTGACAAAGTAGTCAAAAACTACCATCACAAGTTTCCATTTTCCGGGTTCTATGTAGGGTTGAACTCTATGTTCAACGGGTAGTCCAATGTTTGCGGTGTTTGCGTTATGGACACATAAGCACGCACTGAAGTCTCAGTTAAAACGTTGCGTTAAATGCTTTGGAGATCATGATCAAGTTGATTGCCAAAATCTGGTTTCTATCAAATGTATCCATCCTTGGGCTCAGACCACTATATTATATCATTCTCAATTACCTTTGCCCCCTGTTCAAAATTTGTTACAACAAATAAAAAATGGAATTTTAAAAGGGCTGATTGGAATACATTTAGCTCGTGTATGGAAGATTTAACACACCCGTCCTTAACAAATAATGAGACATCTTACACAGATCTTATGTCTAATATCAACAGAGCTTGTGTCATAGCCATCCCGAAATTTAAAGACGGTCCAAAACCAACAAAGTTTTGTAAACCTTGGTAGAATAATGATTGTCAATTAGCAATAGAGAACCAAACAATAGCAATTATTAAATTCAAATTAAATCCGAACACCGCAAATTTGATTAAGTATAATAAATGTGTGGCCATTGTAAAAAAGACAATATCTAAGAGCAAAAAAAAATCTTTTAAAACATTTTGTGCGAATCTCACCATAGTACACCTATTTCAACCATTTGGAATAAAATTAAAAAAATTAAAAATATTTCGTATGAAAATAAACAAACCATAATAGAAGGGGATTGGTGTGAGGTATTTTTAAATAAAATTGCCTCGCTGACACTTAGTAATTTATTTCCATTTAAAATAGATGAAAGTAAGTGTCATTTTTTAACTAAATACATTAATTTTGAAGAACTAATGTTAAATATTCGCACAAATGGGAGTACCTCTCCTGGTTTAGACAATGTTTCATTGTCATCATGTGTCCTTAAAACATTTAAAAGGATCATTAAAAATAGAAGTGAATGGTGGATCGAATCACAAGGTACATTTCGCAAATCACAGTATGGATTCCGTAGATATTTCTCAACTCAGGATGCTCTGGGCACCCTGGTAACATATATACAAATTGGTTTCTCTAAAAATGAATCTATTTCAGCCCTTTTTGTAGATATCATGGGTGCTTATGACAATGTGGACCTCATACTTCTCTCAAAAAAATTAAGTAAGATAGGCTTTCCACTATCTATAATTAAATGAATGTATTACCTTATGACAGACAGACAAATATACTTGCATGTGAACGGCAAAGAGTCCGGACCTCGTAAATCAAGCATTGGTCTCCCTCAAGGAAGCATTTTAAGCCCTATATTATATGCTCTATTCCTGCACGATTTGGAAAATGTATTCGACTCAAACATACAACTTATACAATACGCTGATGATATATGTATTTACACTAGTGATAAACACGTAAATCAATGGTTTAATAAGTTAGAGAAAGTGAAAACATTCAAGTCATACTGCAATGAAAATGGACTAACAATTTCAAAAGAAAAATCCCAATTATGTACATTTACACGCCAGAGATTTGAAACTGATCAAATTATATTGGATGGAGATACATTTCAACATAAAAAATGTATAAAGTTCCTGGGTATGTTTATTGACAGAAAGCTTTTGTGGAAAGATCACATAGACTATATATTGTCTAGAGTAGAGAAAGGCGTTAATGTTCTTAGAATGTCATCTTGTAATTGGGGGGCCGACCCCGAGATGTCTTTACTTATTTATAGATCCTTTATTCGTTCAATAATAGATGATGGAGCTCTTTTCTATGGGAATGCTAGTAACTGTCATATTAAAAAAATTGATATTTTACAACACAAAAGCTTAAGATTGGGCATTGGAGCTTTACGAAGTTCTCCAATTGACTTTTTACTCGCAGAAACTAATGAAAGGCCATTGTATATCCGTCGGAAACAATTAGATTTAAAGTTTATTCTTTCATTAATGTCCAAAAATTCGAAAATACTTCGAAACCTATCGGAACTAAATATCCTGGATCTTACTGCTAAATATTTAATTATAATAAAGTCTCCAATTTTAGTAAAGTGTTACAAAATTTTTAATAAATATGAAAATAAGTTAAATAAACCGGTTTTGAACTTTTTATATACACTGCCTTATGAAATGATAACAAGGCCAACATGTTGTACTTATTTCGACAAAGAGCTGATATCGAATAACGACACGACAAATAATTTGCATTTAATAGAATTTTTAAATTCGAAATGGCCCAATGCTTATAGAATTTTCACGGATGGTTCACACAATGAGAGATTATTTGGCTGTGCATATTACGATCCTCAAATTAAAGTAAATAGAACATTTTCCTTAGATTATATAATGTCGGTCTATACGGCCGAACTTATAGGGATATTAGAAGCACTGATATATTTACAAACGCTAAATTTAGAGAATTATTTCGTAATCATTATAATCACTGACTGTAAAAGTATTTTAGATTTTTACAAACATTTCAATTTCACTTCTAAACTAAATACAATCTTTGATTAAAAAACACTTAGAACCTTTCTTCAATACTTTATTTTGTAACCAAATGTACATTTCGGACACGAAGTGTCCATTATCAATGGTTTGATACTAATACGAAAAATATACATTTTACACTGATTTATATACACTAAAAAATGAGGGAATTAGAGGGTGTCGGTAGGGGGTGTGGTTATGGTGGTAATAAACTAATTTTAGCCTAATTTTACCACCATAACCACACCCCCTACCGACACCCTCTAATTCCCTCATTTTTTAGTGTATATAAATCAGTGTAAAATGTATATTTTTCGTATTAGTATCAAACCATTGATAATGGACACTTCGTGTCCGAAATGTACATTTGGTTACAAAATAAAGTATTGAAGAAAGGTTCTAAGTGTTTTTTAATCAAAGTATAATTATCTTCAAGTAACTCAATCAATCCAAATAATTACAATCTCTTCCACCATTATACAATACATAAACAGTTTTTATATTAAAGTTTCCCTCGTATGGATCAAGGGTCACGCGGGCTTCAGTGGATACGAGGTAGTGGATAATTTAGCAAGGGAGGGGGTGAACAGCAACATTACCACAAATTATCCGGTGGCTGCTTCAGATTTATTTAACATTTAAAACAGCGAATTGCAAAAGAAATTTAATGAGTTTTACAAAAACAGAAGTTATTGTTTGTTCTATAAAAGTATTTCACCTACAGTCCCCGTTAAACCTTGGTTTAATGAATGTCAATCAACTTCAAAAAAAAGTTGTAAAGACAATTTCGAGATTACGTTGTAATCATGGGATTTGTCCTTATTATTTACACAGAATAAACGTTAGATCGGACCCTTATTGTGAATGTGGAGATGTTGGCGCATTAGAACACATTATGATGATCTGCCAGAAATTTTCTGTGGAAAGAGATACACTATTGGAATTGGTCTCACCTAGTTTGGTACTACCGTTAAATTATAAATCAATTCTTGAATCAAGAAACATATCTGTTTATAAACATGTTCTTAACTTTTTTGAGTCAATTAAAATCAACATTTAATTGTTAGTTATTTAGTTTAGTTATAGTATAGTTTTGTATCCCTTGTTTTTATCTTTTGTGGGGTTCCTATGAACCGTGGCTCAGTGTTGTGAGTAAAAAAAATGCCTTGACGAGTCCTTAGGCGAGAAGAGTGTCTTCCCTGCGTGTCTATCCTGTTAGGGTTAACATTAGTATTATAATAATCATCGCTCCAAAACATTGTTGTTGGCTAATGGATAACATTTTCCAAAGCCGGGCAAAAGCCAGTAGTTAATTAAAAAAAATAAAAATTAATTTAGACTTTATTATTTATGTATTTCTTTTCTTTCTAAATATATCAAAATATACAGGACATCCCTTTAAAAAAATGTTGTTTTTGCGAATAAATCAAAATCCTGAGGTTTACTTCTTTTTCTGTTTACACCATCGTTATGCACGTAAAAAATACTACTAGTTTGCTTATTTAATCGACTTCGTAGCTCCAAAGATAAAAAAGTTACCAATGGTGGACCGATAATTTAAAACACCCAGTATGTCCTTTATAAGGAAAATCAAAGTTTGGTGTAAGAAAACAAGAACTAATTGTTGTCTAAATATGACAATTATATGATTTTTGTAATTTTATATTTATATAATTTCTTTTTAGTGAGAAGGTATTATGTGCAATATTCGTGAGCATCATAACGATTTGGAGTCTGCTTTACGTAGTAACAGCCCCAACGGAATATAAAGTGAAACTAATCGTAAATAAAATGGACCAATTATGCACAACGGAAGAATGTGTAAGAATTTCGTCAGAGTTGAAATCCTCGATCGATTTCAGCGTCGATCCCTGCGATGATTTTTATCATTTTACGTGCGGAAGGTGGCTTCAAACGCACTCGGAATCGTCATTGTCGAAAGATGAACAAATAAAATTGAACAATCGCATCAAAAATTTGCTTAGCTATCAAAACAACCACGAGGCCGATGCAGTGAAAAAGGCCAAAGCATTTTATAAATCGTGCAGAGATAATGGTGAGTAACCGAATAATACAGTGGCGTACCAAGGATTTTGTCTTAGGTCAATACAAATAAAAGTTTTCAAATCAAATACAATCAAGTTTTCAGTAAAACTAAAATGTGTCTAAATGAATAAAATTATCAAAAAGTCTAAACACATTTAGAAGTAATAAAATTCTTAACATTTACGTAAGCCGTGGCAATTGTAAAAACTTAAAAAACATCATGCCTTTAGAAACAATGAACATACAGGACTTATACAGGGTGAGTCACTAAGCGGAAATTGGTCTATAGTGGGCGTATCGTTGAAAATAGCAAAAAAAGTTTCAAATAAAAGTTGTTCAGAATCAAGTTTTTCATAACCCAAAATTATTGCTAAATATGGCGGCCTTGCGGTTATACCGGAAGTAAACACCAACTTCCTTATTTTAAATAGAACACCTTATATATATTTACATTTTTGGATTGCTCGTTAAAAATAAACATGAGTTTATTTACACAACATTAGGTCTCAGTTGAACAATTTTTAAGTTATTTCATTTTTTTTGATAAATTTGACGATTCTAGAGCTCGACGCCATTAACAATTTCTTTAAAACGAAATAAGTCAGAGTTGTGCGGCTTATGGTTTTGGATTAGGGAAGAAATGTAGTATTTGTTTAGGTTTTTGCCATTACTCAGATTTTCTAAATTGAACCGAGTCCGTCGACGGTTTTCTTCAGTACTTCAAACATGCATAACTTCATTTTTTTAAATAAAACCATCTATCTTGAGATACTTAATCTGATGCGAAATTAAATTTCCTTTTTATTGATACCGGGTTGTTGCCATATCCTTCCAACAGTTTTTGAGAAATGTTGGATTTTGTAAAAATTTTAATAAATTTCGTATTATCGCGTTAGCCCTAGATACTGATGACGTTTGGTGATTTTGTTTTGACATTTAGTTAGTCATTGAGATATTCCCTGTTTTTTTTAAGTTGATTATGAAGCTTTAAACAAGTGATTTCCACTCCCAGACTAAGCATGCAGTAAAATTTCGAGTTTAGAAAAGCCCCGTGAAAATTTGTCGAGGGTCGCGCAGCGACCCGAGACAAATTTTCTGGGCTTTTCTAAACTCGAAATTTTACTTCATGCGCCACGCGTATAAATCACTCAAATATTGGGAAATTTATGTATATTCGAACTTCGCCTAAAATCTGTGTTTTATACGTTGGCGCATGAAGTAAAATTTCGAGTATAGAAAAGCCCAGAAAATTTTCACGGGGCTTTTCTAAACTCGAAATTTTACATCATGCTTAGTCTGGGAGTGGACAACATTCGTTTAAAGCTTCACATTGAACTCTTTTAAAAATCAACGAATGTCAGAAAATGTACAGCTTATGCATGTTTACCTAAAGTTTACCATGAAGTAACCACATTTAAATACAGCGCGTATTTGTAACGTAAACGATCCCTACCCTCACGCTAAAATCTTCGATTCTGTCGATCCTTCTTACCGTATACTCGACCGTCCTTGGAATACACATTAGATGGATGTTTCACGAACACAAAAAACAAATTTTCTACTTTTTAACGTCTGAATACACCATTTGTACTTAAAATGTAAGATTTAGTTTAATGATTGGAGTAGTTTGGTTTTAATTATTTATATTATACTGGGTAACTTCTGAGGGGCTATTCACAGCACCAATGCAATTTGTCATCGGTGACAAGTTGCACTGAAATGGCGTCATTTTACTTCATACGATTTGGTAAATTCTTCCCGAAATGACGTCATTTTAGTGCGACTTCTCACCGATGACAAATTGCATCTGTGCTGTGAATAGCCCCCTGAAATGTCAAAATTTATTACATAAAAGTTAGTCATTAAGTATAACTGTAGCGAATGCCGCTAAATTTGGATGTCTCCGATCAGAAAAACGTTGGGCATACATTCTTGAAGCAAGTAATGTATTTCCTTCAGCACTGCCCAAGGTGTAGACCATACCAATCAGTTCTTCTTGAGAAAACATGTTCGGTTTTTCTATTGCAGGATCTCGCCAAAATAATCTAAAATAAACTGACATTTGTCGGACATGCAAGTCAAAACAAAATCACCAAACGTCATCAGGATCCAGGACTAACGCGATAATACGAAATGTATTAAAATTTCTCAAAAACTGTTGGAAGGATATGGCAACAACCCGGTATCAATAAAAAGGAAATTTAATTTCGTATCAGATAAGGTGTCTGAAGATAAATGGTTCTATTAAAATAAAAGAAGTTATGCATGTTTGAAGTACTGAAGAATACCGTCGACGGACTCGGCTCAATTTAGAAAATCTGACTAATGGCAAAAACCTAAACAAATACTACATTTTTTCTCAAATCCAAAACCGTAAGCCGCACAACTCTGACTTATTTCGTTTTGAAGATATTGTTAATGGCGTCGAGCTCTGAAATCGTCAAATTATTCAAAAAAATGAAATAACTCGAAAACGGTTCAACTGAGACCGAATGTTGTGTGCATAAACTCATGTTTATTTTTAACGAGCAATCCAAAAATGTAAATATATAGGGTGTTCTATTTAAAATAAGAAAGTTGGTGTTTGCTTCCGGTATAACCGCAAGGCCGCTATATTTAGCAATAATTTTAGGTTATGAAAAACTTGATTCTGAACAACTTTTATTTGAAATATTTTTTGCTATTTTCAACGAAACGCCCACTATAAACCGATTTCCGCTTAGTAACTCACCCTGTATAGTTTTGTTTTCCAATTTTATATCACATTGTCTAATCTAAATCTAAATTCAAATTAATAATTTCGGAACCGATTTCCGCAACTTTTGAGGTTCCTCAAGGTTGTGAATGAAACTTCTAGCTAGTATTTCCAGTCCTTGATTAAGCATGAAGTAACATTTTGAGTTTAGTGAAGCCTGAAAATTTGGCTTGGTCGCGTTGCGAAGTGAAGCGACCAAACCAAATTATGAGAATAATAACCGATATTACATTTTATAGATCCTTATCAGGAGCGCTCCTATCCAACGCATCAGGTATTTAAGTTGTTTTTGGAAGAAGCTGGCCTTCCGCTTATACCAAGATTCTTCACTGATAGGTCAACAGACGAATCCATAAATTGGATGAAGATTGAAATTGCATCAAAACTAATATTTGGCGAATCTGTTCTACTGAAACTCACTTATAATGCGATTTTTTTCAATCAAATTGATGAAAGGTAAAAAATATATTCCATAATTTATCACATTTTGTACGATTTTTTATAATTATTTCAAGGCTTTAAGGTTATGTTATGTTTGAAATACACGTTAAAATAATGGATAAAAATTATTTACTTTTTTGAAAGCTCTTACTTCAAGGTACCTAATTCTAAAAATTGATAAAAACGTTAATATTTCTTCAAGAAATTTTAAATGCCATGGTAACATTTTACAAATTTATTAATTATTATTTTAGAAACAGTAAAGATAATAACAATAATTTATTGCTGTTTTCAGATTACAGAATCAATTCAAAATCAAGTTTTTCATAACCCAAAATTATTGCTAAATATGGCGGCCTTGCGGTTATACCGGAAGTAAACACGAACTTCCTTATTTTAAATAGAACACCCTATATATATTTACATTTTTGGATTTCTCGTTAAAAATAAACATGAGTTTATGCACACAATATTGGGTCTCAGTTGAACCGTTTTCGAGTTATCTCATTTTTTTTTGATAAATTTGACGGTTTTAGAGCTTATCAGAGATTATCACTCTTTGATAATCGCCGCCACTCGACTTGCTCCATCAAATTCTTTGAGGTTTGCCGCCTCACGGGCGACACATCAAAAGATTTATTGCTTCTCAATTATTCTAAACTAGTTTATTCCAGATTATTCGTTCATTTTGCCTATATAAGCGGGTGGATGGCCCGAACGTTAGTTCAGTTCTATTTGAGCTACCGAGGTGATAACTTGGACAAGCGATATCCTAGCGAACTGCTCGAGCCGTCAACTTGCTTTGTGACTTTGTGTGCATCTTGAGTGGTTACTAACTACAGTTTGTTATTAAGTTTATTGAACGAAAAGTAAACAAAAATGATGTCTGGTGGAAAGAAACGAAAAGTAGATACAGAGGGTCGCCATTTTCAAGGAAAATGGACTGAAGAATTCTTTTTTATCTTGCACAATGATAACCCTATTTATTTGCTGTGTATTGAATCCATTTCAGTAATGAAAGAATTCAATATATAGAGGCATTACTCAACTAAGCATGCAACGCTGCACTCACTGACAGGACAATTAGGAACAGACAAAATCCAGAAGCTTACCGCAAATTTGTATTTGAACAGAAAAACAGCAACAAATGTTTCATAACAAAAAACACAACTTGATAATGTTGTGAAAGCTAGTTTTATAGTTAGCTCAAAATTGGCAAAGGCATTAAAACCATTTGCCGAAGAAGAATTTATCAAGGAGTGTATGTTAGAAGTTTGCGGTATTATGTGTCCTTAAAAGAAAAAAGAATTTGAAACAATTAGTTTGTCAAGACGAACTGTTGTTCAACGTATAGAAATGATGGCTAATGATATAAAAACAACATTGACTGGCCGTATGGCTGGTTTTGAATCATTTTCCATAGCATTAGACGAGAGCACCGGCACCGATTTGTCTCACACAGCTCAACTGGCTATATTTATTCGAGGTGTTGATAAGGAGTTCACTGTTACTGAGGAATTGCTTGCTTTACAGCCGCTTAAAGGAACCACTACAGGAGAGGATATTTTTATTGAAGTTGAAAAGGTATTCACAAGTTTTGGCTTGCCATGGTCAAAATTAATTGAAGTATTCACTGATGGTGCACCTTCTATGGTCGGCTTACGTAAAGGTTTCATCGGAATTTTGAATGAAAAAGCAACAGAATTAAATGTGCAAAAAGATGATTTGATAGTCCTTCATTGCATTATCCACCAACAGAACTTGTGTTCTAAGTCCATTCGACTCCAGAATGTTATGAATGTGGTAGTAAAAACCATCAACTTTATTCGATTCCGAGGGCTTAACCATCGTCAGTTCAAGGCGTTTTTGGATGAAATATCAGCTGAATATAACGACGTAATATATTATTGTGAAGTCAGATGGCTGAGCAAAGGAAAAATGTTGAAACGGTTTTACGACCTTAGAAATGAGATAGCAGACTTTATGAAAATAAAAGATAAACCACTATCTGAATTAAGTGACCCAAAATGGATATGTGACTTAGCATTTTTGGTCGATCTTACAGGCTATTTGAATGATTTAAATTTGAAACTTCAAAAACAAGGACAGTTAGTAAATGATTTGTACAGCCATTTAAAAGCATTTCAGATCAAACTACGCTTGTGGGAGTCACAGATGCTGTCTGGTAACAGTTATTATTTCAACACGCTCTCTGCGTATGAAAATATTGCTTATGCTCAATATGCTGAAGAACTCAAGTAACTGTCGGAACAATTTTCGAACAGATTTTGCTACTTCAAAAACATGGAAGACTGTTTCAGTTTAGTTGCTACTCCTACAACATATATTGTACAAAATGCTCCAATACACTTACAAATGGAGTTGATCGAGATTCAAGAAAACTCACTCCTAAAATCCAAATTTGAAGACGTAGAGTTGTGCGATTTCTACAAAAAATACCTAGAAGAAGACAATTTTCCGCAGCTTAGAAAATTCGCAAGAAGATTTATTTGTGCGTTTGGCAGTACTTATAAATACGAACAGTTCTTTTTATTGACGAAAGTTAATAAATCAACACATCGTACAAGACTGACTGACGATAATTTGGAAAATTCTTTACGTCTTTGTGTCAGTGGAATTAATCCAAATATTGATGGATTAGTTTCCCAAATGCAAGCTCAAGTGTCTCATTGATTTCGGTGTATTTAACTTTCGTAGTTTGTAACAATTGCAAATTTAACGATTTAATTATAATGTACCATTTTTTAAAATTTCATTTTGTTATTTTAATAAATTGTACTATAATAACATTGTAGTATTATTTCATGTCTAATATTTATCGCAAAAAATATTATCACTACTTTAAAATGCACTAAGTACTTTTAAACGCGGCCCGCGAACGTATTTGCACGCTAAAGTTTGGTCCTCAACATGTCAAAGGTTGCCCATATCTGGTTTATATGAACACTCTTATTGCTTGTGTTACCTGAGTGTCGGGACAGCAGATTATCGGCTCAACCACTTGGTAAAATGATACCTGCCTTTCATATAATGCAAATCAGTTACACTGCCAAATGCGCTCCTTAAAAAGGTGTATTGCAATTTAAATTTCGGCGATTGTACAACCAATTAAAAAAAATTATTATGCCATATCAAAACATTAACATAACGTAAATATCAAAGCATCAAGATTTTCTTGTAATTAAGTAATTAATAATGAATCATTTTCAGTTTCACAGATCCTTCTAGTGGCGATGGTTATATTGCTGATTACGAGGATGCACTGATGGTGCACTCGTGGATGGAATACTCGTGGAAATCATTAGATCGTCATTTGAGTTATGTTGAATCTGTTGTTGATTACTATACACTTGATAGAGCGTTGGATCTCATGGATATATTTCAACGAAATTACAATCGAGTGAGTTAAAGTTATATGTAAAGTATAATTCCACTTAAACTGTAAATATTTAATATACAGTTTTCAAAATTAAATACTTAATTATTATTTTAAAGTAGAAATATATTTTGAACTTAATTTATATAGAAACTCGATGAATACAAATCGACACAACAAAAATTGTATTTAATCGATGAGTTGGAAAGAGAACTAAGAGGAAATAATATAAATATTTCTGAAAGTTGGAACGAATTGTTGAAATTCATGAAGAAAAACTCTATGAATGGTACATACATTGATTTAAATGAAATAAATGAAATGTTCCAATTTCTTAATGGCTACAATGGAATAGTGGTAGAATTATACTTTTGGAATAAATTTAGTGCAATCATCGAACAATACTACGGGGATTTATTTATTGATGAAGAGTAAGTAATACGATATAGAAGGCGTTTAAACACTATATTGAGGTTTGTTCGCTACTCATGCGATGTTCCATTGAGAGCGCAAGTGACCCGCTCATGAACCTCTCAACCTACTCCTTCTCCCCTTACCCGTAGGCAGCAAAAGAGTGTCGAGAGTACAGTTCGCAACGACATGCATATTATCGGTCAACCGCAAGTCTCTTACATAGTTGTAACATTCGTAGTTAGTGTTATAGTTAGTTAATAATACAATTTCGATTAAAACACTTGGTTTGTTTCACTGATTTTAAATCAGTGAAACAAAGCAAGTGTTTTAATCAAAATTCTATTATTAATTAAATATGTTTCACCACGGGTTAAGTGAAAAATTAATTCATCATATCGTTATAGTTAGTAGCCACTAGTGCCCAGGATAGCCCCTGTTGTGCCAGACGAGACGCCTACGGTAAGTTTTCCTTTTACCTATTTTTCCCCACATTATCGCTTACTAACTTAACGAAAAACCGCATGTCTTACCGTACGCAGGAGGTTTCTATACAGGGTGAGTCACTAAGCGGAAATCGGTCTATAGTGGGCGTATCGTTGAAAATAGCAAATAAAGTTTCAAATAAAAGTGGCTCAGAATCAAGTTTTTCATAACCCAAAATTATTACTAAATATGGCGGTCTTGCGGTTATACCGGAAGTAAACACCAACTTCCTTATTTTAAATAGAACCACCTATATATTTTTACATTTTTGGATTTCTCGTTAAAAATAAACATGAGTTTATTCACACAACATTGGGTCTCAGTTGAACCGTTTTTGAGTTATTTCATTTTAAATTTAAACGATGTCTAATCCCTAAGATTAGACATATATTTAATTATTAATTATTCTATTACGATTGCATCATTCGTTCAATAATGCAATCATAACACAACACAATTCCGGACAATTACCTGATGCCCCACTTACGCAAGAATGGCGAGCGGTTGTCCGGCCGATCCACGGCAACAACTTCTGCAACTCAGCAACGGACTTGTGGACTTTGTGACCATCGGCGTCCCAAATCACCGGGCCAACGCTACCAGTCAGCACCAACACCAAATATAAATACCCGCGAGGAGGCCAACTGACCAGAGTTATTTCGACTCTCAAACCATTAACTACCATGTCATGTATTTAAGTTATTATGTTACAATATATACCTACTGTAAATCCACTACTCTACCCTGAACTATTACATGGTCCTTCGAACCGGATACATGGTCCTTCGAACAAAACAGCTAAGTGGGTCAAGCCCGCACCAAGCCTAAGCGCCAGTTAGTTCCTATCAATCCGAAAGCTGGGTCTAGCACGCACCAAGCCAGAGCGCCAGCTTTCATTCCAAAAATAAATCCGAAATGACTGGGTCAGCACGCACTAAGCCTAAGCACCAGTTAATTTTTCTACGAATCGAAAGACCGCACCCCATTGACCGCCAAAATGGAACGTGCTAACGAACTCGCAAAAGACCAAGAAGAATTGGGCCAGAAAATCAGTCAACTGGGCAGCAATATCAAGAAAGATTCGGACTCAAGAAAATCAAAAAATTACTTCATCAAACGTCTAGAGACATTGGAAAATCTCTGGGGTGTAGTTCAGAACAACTACGATCTCCTAAAAGAATGCAACGTCTCCGAAGAACACACGTATTTCACAACCACATATTTTCAACAAAGTGAAACAATATACAATGAAACGAAAAATTACATAATCAGAAATGCAAAAAGGCTAAATATGTGGGATGATGACACCGATTCGTCTCACGATCACAAAAAAGAAACGGATACGAAAACTCCATCTCTAACGGAGCAGCAAATTCGATTGCAAAAGCAACAAGAAAAATTCAATCGTCTCGCGAGAACAATGAATACCATCATCGAAGAAAAGAGCCAAGAGAAACCAAAACAGCGATACCAATCCCTACTAGAACGACTACAAAAACAATGGGACAGTGCGCAAGAACTACATGAAGAAATAATGGGGCATGAGCAGGCCTACACAGACGACTACTTTGTGAACAACGAGTTTGAAATATTAGAAACCAACGTCGACGCATATTCAGAAATTCTCCAAAATAAAATGCGCGAAATGCCAGCAGCACATGTAATAAATTTGCCGAAAATCGAATTATCGACATTCTCGGGCAGCTACGAGAAGTGGACATCGTTCAAAGATTTATTCAGCAAAACAATAATTAACAACATTGCCCTAAGCAAGACTGAAAAGTTGCAATACTTGAAGTCATACATAAAAGGTGAAGCCGCAGCACTGATTCAACATCTAACCATCTCCGAAGACAATTTCGAAGCAGCCTGGCAGATCCTAGACGAACGATACGAAAATAAACGATTACTAGTATCCAAATTACTAAAAAGAATTCTGCATCTCCCGCAAATACAATACGAATCCGCAGAAAACCTGAAACGGATGCACGATCATATAAAAGAAAGCATTTCCGCACTATCAGCAGTAAAGCTAGATGTCAACGCAATGGGACCAATGATAATCGAAATCATGCACGAAAGATGGGACCCAGAAACAAGAAGATTATATGATCAAGGTTTAAAAAATCCAAACGAAATTCAATCCTTGGAATCAGTGTTGCTATTCCTAAGACAAAGGTTCCAGTCGCTAGAGCATTCTAACAACAATGACAAGCAATCAAAAGTTGTATCTCAACATCCATCATGATACCAGGGGCAAAATAACGCGAACAACCAAAAACGTAAGCCAATACACCACAATATCAGGTGTATATTTTGCTCTGAATCACATTCTATTATGGAATGTGATAGATTTAAAAACCTATCCGCAAAAGAACGGAATGCGGAGATAAGACAGAGACGTCTATGCACAAACTGCCTCAGAGATCATCCGATATCACAGTGCAGGAGTAACAGAGTATGCTGGCAATGCAAAGGGTTCCATCACACATTGCTGCATTGGGATAGGCCACAAAACAACACAGCATCCCGGCAAACAGTTCAACAACCCACTGATAGACGACAAAACAGCTACAACGCAAGAACTGCATGTGCAGTAACTGCAGATAAACAAAGTGATACTAAGATACCTGTATTGGCTACTGCCATTGTACAAGCAAGAGCTGCAAATGGCGAAAACAAATATTTGAGAGTTCTAATCGATACAGGGTCACAAATCTCATTTATCATTGAAGAAGCTGCGCAAAGATTGGGGCTCCCAAAACAAAGAGTCCAAGCTACGATTACTGGAATCAACGCAGCAGCAATTCAAACAGCAAAATGGAAGATTAACGTAATCATGTTGCCGAGATTCCCAAGTAAATTCAACATGAATTCAGATTTTATTATCATTCCAAAAATAACAAAGTCTCAGCCAATAAACAAACTACCGAATTTAGATAGTACCTGGAACAACAAGTGGATAGCTGATCCCACATTCAACATTCCAGGTCAGATTGATGCACTAATCGGAATCCAAGAATACGAAGCCATCATCTTGGAAGGATTGATCAAAACAAACAACCTAATAGGGCAACAATCTGAATTGGGTTGGTTAATAAGCGGAGCTTCACGAACCGCAAACAGCCATAACATTCCAAACAGCTGCAGCATGATGGTAGTTATTGAAGATCAGCAACTTACAAAATTCTGGGAGACAGAAGAAATACCTACACCCAAACCACCAAGCGATGCGGACAGATTCTCGTAGCCAGGCAGCCGCACGACTCATTCAATTAGAGAAGAAATTAGCGAAAAACAAAATGCTTGCTCAACGGTATTCAAGCTTCATACAAGAATACATTAACTTGGGGCACATGACAAAAGTTCCGAAACAATCATACAATCATGGAACATACTACATTCCCCACCAACCAGTCATCAGAGAGTCAAGCAGTACAACAAAACTCCGTGTTGTCTTTGATGCATCTAGTAAAACGACATCCAAAGTAAGTCTAAATAACATCATCCACACCGGTTCCTCACTACAACAAGATCTCTCTGAAATCATGTTACGATGGCGCATGCACAAAATCGTAATCACGGCAGATATAGAGAAGATGTACAGACAAATCAATATACATCCCAATGATCAACAATACCAACGAATATTATGGACTTACAACCGTAACGTATGGAACGGCATCAGCACCCTATTTAGCAATTCGCACTATGCAACAACTAGCACGGGATGAAGCAACAAATTTTCCAAAAGCTTCATCAATAACTCTCAACGATTTCTACGTAGACGATCTTTTATCAGGCGCCAACTCCATAGAAGAAGTAATTAAGCTACAACATGAACTTATACACATGCTCAAGACAGGCGGCCTGGTACTTCGTAAATGGTCAAGCAACGCACCAGAATTATTAGAGTCCCTGCCAGAAGATTTAAAACTAAAAGAACCCATTGAAATCCAACAAGAAGAACTTCGAAAATCACTTGGAATATGGTGGTCCCCTCAACAAGACACCTTCCAATTCAAGGTTCACATAACACACAAAGAAGAATTAAAGATATGTCTGGCAACCTCAATGCAAGCACAGGTCGAACCCCCAGATGACATGATAGATCGATTCTCCAACATGTCAAGAATGCTACGAGTATTAGCTTATTGTAAACGTTGGAAAAAATGCAACAATCCTCATTTGACAGTGGAAGAGCTAGAAGACATACTTAGAATTGTCATAAAATCTACACAAGCAATAACCTATGGAGATGAACTAAAATATCTTCGAGAAAACAACAATTTACCAAAATCAAGTAAATTGACAGTTCTTAACCCGTTTGTGGACATCAATGGAATACTTAGAGTGGGCGGACGGCTACAAAACGCTACACTCCCATTCGATACTAAGCATCAAATTATAATTCCGCATCAATCTAATCTAGCCAAGCTCATCATTCGTGATGCACATATCAGAACTCTTCACTCAGGAAATCAATCAACACTTGCATACATCAGAAGAAAATTCTGTTGTTTAGACAGATATTGACCGCCTTGATGCCAACCAGAAGCAGCTCATCCACTCAGCACAACATCAAACAAAATTAATGATATCTGCCATGGCAACATTCAGCAATACAGAAGAAGTCATGGCAAAGAAGTTGGAACAATTTCAACTAAAGATAAACCAAGGTTTCCAATTAATCCATGAAATGTCAAAATGGTACGCAGCCATCAATTCCAACCAGTTAAATATCCATCTCCTTGGTGCGTATCAAACAGCACATAATTTCCTCAGCGAAACCTACCAACACCTCTCCAAAATTTTAAGCATCCATTACAGACAAAATAACTTTCATATTCTAATACCTCCTTCTCAGATTCAATCCATCATAAAACATGCAAACCTAAAGCTCCCATCCAATCTACAAATACTATGCGCACCTATCACAAATGTGCAAAGCAAACAGGATAGCAACACAATACACATTTATGGGCACTTCCTTATTGTGGATACATCACAGTTCACAATAATGAAAGCAACAGCGACACCATGTCAAATTCATAAAACATACTACGAGGCGCTGGATATATCTCAAGACATCATCGCAGTTGACTACAATCAACAACTCTACTTCCATTTGGAAGACACAGAATTTTCGGCTTGCAAAACACTGACACGACACAAGTATGTCTGCGCACCCACCCAAATCATGGACATCGAGACACATCCCGAATGCATGCAGTCAAATATTCGACCGAGATGACAAGATACATTGCAGAACAAGACATTTTCCATTACATTCAATTACATGGAAGCAACTACATATGTCAAACACATGGTTATTCATCACACCATCACCCATCAAAATAGCCATATCCTGCAATGGTACACGAGAGGATGTTCAACTTAGCAACACAGGAGTAATCCAAATAACCAAAGATTGCATCATACACACACAACATGTGATGCTAACGCCTAACCAGATGGAATCTAAAGCAATACTGGCCACATATTCAAAGAAGGCTAACGTTTCACTTATAAGTGGACAAACAGTACCGCCTATAAATCCAATTTCATTCAAATCTATTCTACGATCGCAGAACAATAAGATGGCAACTGATATAATCAACAAAGAAGAGGAACTTAGGGACCAACGTTCGAACATCAACTGGAAACACATCAGATACCACTCGTCCTGGACCAGTGCTGTAACATCCATAGGCACATTTGGCGTATTAAGACTAGGAATCGCAATCATTCGGCACATCTGGAAGAAAAAGCAAGGTGGCGAAACCTCACCGGCAGGACATCCAGAAGAACTTCAAATGGTTCCAAGTCCAGCTTCCAGAGCATCTCCAGAATACTGTACAGTCCAGAGGACACCAAAAAATGTCAACACACACCCACTTCCAAGGAACTCATCACCGACAGAGTCCATCCAACTACGACCGCTGATATCCCACACTCCCGCCGGGCAAAATGTCTAATCCCTAGGATTAGACATATTTTTAATTATTAATTATTCTATTACAATTGCATCATTCGTTCAATAATGCAATCATAACACAACACAATTCCGGACAATTACCTGATGCCCCACTTACGCAAGCATGACGAGCGGCTGTCCGGCCGATCCACGGCAACAACTTCTGCAACTCAGCAACGGACTTGTGGACTTTGTGACCATCGGCGTCCCAAATCACCGGGCCAACGCTACCAGTCAGCACCAATACCAAATATAAATACCCGCGAGGAGGCCAACTGACCAGAGTTATTTCGACTCTCAAACCATTAACTACCATGTCATGTATTTAAGTTATTATGTTACAATAGATACCTATTTTAAATCCACTACTCTACCCTGAACTATTACAAACGATTTTAGAGCTCGACGCCATTAACAATATCTTCAAAACGAAATAAGTCAGAGTTGTGCGGATTACGGTTTTGGATTCGGGAAGAATTTCAGATTTTCTAAATTGAACCGAGTCCGTCGACGGTATTCTTCAGTACTTCAAACATGCATAACTTCATTTTTTTAAATGGAACCATCTATCTTGAGTTAGTCATTGAGATATTCCCTGTTTTTTTAAGTTTATTTTAAAGCTTTAAACAAGTGATTTCCACTCCCAGACTAAGCATGAAGTAAAATTTCGAGTTTAGAAAAGCCCCATGAAAATTTGGCGAGGGTCGCGCAGCGACCCGAGACAAATTTTCAAACTCGAAATTTTACTTCATGCGCCACGCGTATAAATCACTCAAATATTGTTAAATTTATGTATATTCGAACTTGGCTTAAAATCTGTGTTTTATACGCGTGGCGCATGAAGTAAAATTTCGCGACCCTCGACAAATTTTCACGGGGCTTTTCTAAACTCGAAATTTTACATCATGCTTAGTCTGGGAGTGGACAACACTCGTTTAAAGCTTCAAATTGCTTTTAAAAATCAATGTCAATGTCAGAAAATGTACAGCTTATGCATGTTAACCTAAAGTTTACCATGAAGTAACCACATTTAAATTCAGCGCGCATTTGTGAAGTAAACGATCCCTACCCTGACACTAAAATCTTCGATCCTTCTTACCGTATACTCGACCGTCCTTGGAATACACATTAGATGGATGTTTCACGAACAAAAAAAAACAAATTTTCTACTTTTTAACGTCTGAATACACCATTTGTACTTAAAATGTAAGATTTGGTTTAATGATTAGAGTAGTTTAGTTTTTATTATTTATATTATATTGGCAAACTTCTGGGGGGCTATTCACAGCACCAATGCAATTTGTCATCGGTGACAAGTTGCACTGAAATGGCGTCATTTTACTTCATACGATTTGGTAAATTCTTCCTGAAATGACGTCATTTTAGTGCGACTTCTCACCGATGACAAATTGCATCTGTGCTGTGAATAGCCTCCTGAAATATCAAAAATTATTACATAAAAGTTAGTCATTAAGTATAAATGTAGCGAATGCCGCTGAATTTGGATGTCTCCGATCGGCAAGCAAGTAATGTATTTCCATCAACACTGCCCAAGGTGTAGACCATACCAATCAGTTCTTCTAGAGAAAACATGTTCAGTTGTTTTATTGCAAGATCTGGCCAAAATAATCTAAAATTAACTGACATTTGTGGGAGATGCGAGTCAAAACAAAATCACCAAACGTCATCAGTATCCAGGGCTAACGCGATAATACGAAATGTATTAAAATTTTTACAAAATCGCAATTTCTTAAAAACTGTTGGAAGGATATGGCAACAACCCTGATCAATAAAAAGGAAATTTAATTTCGCATCAGATAAAGGGTCACAAGATATATGGTTCCATTTTATAAAATGAAGTTATGCATGTTTAAATACTGAAGAATACCGTCGACGGACTCGGCTCCATTTAGAAAATCTGACTAATGGCAAAAACCTAAACAAATACTACATTTCTTCCCGAATCCAAAACCGTAAGCCGCACAACTCTGACTTATTTCGTTTTGAAGATATTGTTAATGGCGTCGAGCTCTGAAATCGTCAAATTTATCAAAAAAAATGAAATAACTCGAAAACGGTTCAACTGAGACCTAATGTTGTGTAAATAAACTCATGTTTATTTTTAACGAGCAATCCAAAAATGTAAAATTATATAGGGTGTTCTATTTAAAATAAGGAAGTTGGTGTTTACTTCCGGTATAACCGCAAGGCCGCCATATTTAGCAATAATTTTAGGTTATGAAAAACTTGATTCTGAAAACTTTTATTTGAAACTTTTTTTGCTATTTTCAACGATACGCCTACTATAAACCGATTTCCGCTAAGTAACTCACCCTGTATATTTAGTCTATGTTCCTCCTGAAAGTCTCTGTCAAACATAATTGGTCCTTTGGAACCGGATATTACGGTAAAAACGCGTATTTTGTCATTAAATTGGTATTTCCCGTATTAGATTTAATAACCATAGCGACTTTCACGCAGTCTTATGAATGAATCTAATATCTCATTTATACTTTCGGCTGTGCACCTCTTCGGCGCACTGACATGACTAACATCTATACCACGGAATACTCAGGAAGCGATTCATTTATTGAGAATACCGAAATAATATCCCTTTATGTAACCACAATATAGGGTCATGACTGTTCCATCACAACGCTTGAATCAGTCTGTGCATGTCCAGTAAAACATTAGGTGCATTATATTTATTAATAAAAGATTGTACTTAAACCTAGATTCTTAATTCATAACGGAAATAAATAAATAAATAATAATAACGATGTATTAATTGATAATATGTTCATAATTTGTAATTGTCTAATATTAGTCGGAACACTTTGCTTCAACAAACGTCAGGTACAAACGTCATATAGACGAAAATATCGCGTGCGTTTTATTTGTTTATATAGTTGTTTGGTGATTTAGAGGTTCTTTTTACACATAAATCATCTACTTCATTACCACGGATAGTAAAAATTATGTTTTAATTTAGTGTACAATGATTTAGTTTGAATTTGGCGCTTTTAGCGCGTCAAAATGGATGCAAACCAAAACCAAAACGGTTGGAGCGCCATCTAGTATTGTCGACTGAACTATCACTAACAAACGCATATATTCCTGTTAGTGTGCGTCAAGATGCGCGTATGGATTAGTGAAAAACAGAAATCTGTAATGTGATTTACTCACACACAGACGCTACCGCGTGTATGTGTTAACACATACACGCTGTGTGCGATGGTGTGTGCGTATGTATATAAATTAGTATATTCCTAATTCTCAATAAATACATTATTATATATGACTTGATTAATTAATAGAAATTAACATTAACTTTATTTTTATAATTTTGCAATTAATTTATGAATATAAGTACAAACCGATAGAAATAAAATTAAGACAAAAATAGAAGAAATTATATAAATAAATTATTAATATTTAACATAAATTAACAAAAAATAGACACAACATCACAAGAATACAATAATTGCAAATAACAATATAAAATGATAGATGATTTAAGGGATTCAAGGGCTTTTCTAAACTCGAAATTTTTCTTCCTGCGCCACGCGTATAAAACGCTGATTTCAAGTAAGGTTCAAATACGCATAAATTTTACAAAATTTTAGTGTTTTATACGCGTGGCGCATGAAGTAAAATTTCGAGTTTAGAAAAGCCCCGTGAAAATTTGTCGAGGCAAATTTTCTGGGCTTTTCTAAACTCGAAATTTTTACTTCATGCTTAGTCTGGGAGAAGAAAACACTTGTTTATAGCTTTAAATTGAATTCCTGTAAAAACACAACGAATATCTAAAGATTTAAAGAAAATAAGCTGAATCTGGAATACGTATACTATAAAGAAAAACTCTTTGTATATTGTAGAATTAGGATACGGTAAATTGAATAGCAACGAAAGATACCCATGTTACGATTAGGATGGTTAGATAACATATAGTGAGTTTTACATGCAAGTGTTAGTACATACATAACCCGATGTGTACTTGGTAAATTTTCAGGTATTCGTTGTTTTTGAAAAGCGTTCAGTTTGAAACTTCCAACGAGTATTTTCCACTCCTAGATTAAGCATGAAGTATATTTCGAGCTTAGAAAAGCCTGAAAACAATTGCCAGGTCCGCCACTGTATTGCTAGCGCTAGCTATCTCGTTGCCAGTGGTAATGGACATCACTTTAGGTATTCTAACGTCGAAAAAATTGAAATCGTACAGTTAGTTTCCGAGTTATACCGATTTAAATTATCAAGGAATAAAAAAATCGTCAGGTACGCCACTGTCTTGCTAGCGCTAGCTATCTTGTTAGCAGTGTTTATGGACATTACCTTAGGTGTTCCAACGTGCAAAGAAATTTTGAAATTGCACGGTTGGTTGCCGAGTTATAACGATTTAAGTTATCACGTAGTAAAAAAAAACAACCGTCAGGTACGCCACTGTCTTGCTAGCACTATCAGTGTTATCAGTGTTTATAGACATCAGTATATTAATTACAATGCCAAAAGAATTTTTGAAATCCTACGGTTAGTTTTTGAGTTATAATGATTTCAATTATCAAGAGGTGAAACAACAATCGTCAGTTACGCCACTGTCTAATTAGGGTAAACTATTGTGTTGCTAGTGTATATAAAAATAAATATAGTAATTACAATGCCGAAAGAATTTTCAAAATCGTAGGTTTAGTTTCCGAGTTATAACGATTTTATTTATCAAGGGGTGAAAAAACAATCGTCAGTTACGCCACTGTCTTACTAGTGCAAGCTATCTAGTTGCTAGTGTTTATAAACATTAGTATAGTAATTACAATGCCGAAAGAGTTTTTCAAATCGTACAGTTAGTTCTTGAGTTATAACGATTTAAATAAGCAAGGAGTGAAAACACAATTGTCAGTTACGATACTGTCTTCTAGGCATCATGTTTCTAAAAGCCAGTGTCTATGGACATAAATAAGGTAATTTCAAACATGATTTTGTATTAAAATTCAGCAAGTAAATGGTAATACGTATACAGGATCTGAAAGCTCTCGCATCAAAATTGATATGTAAATATATTTTAACTTGATATTTTTGAGACAATATTTTTTTCATATTCTGCTGGTGCTAGCTCAAAGTTATATTTTCCACTTAATTTGATTAAAAAAATCTCATTTTGAGGGGCTAGGGTTAAAAATGTTTTATTATTTTTTTGGGGTTGTAGGGGTGGCGCTAGCTTTTAAATTGGAAGCGCTAGCTGGCGCTAGCTCTGAGGAATTCGAATAGTGTAAAAACACTTGAAAGTTCTAAACTCGGGGGGCTAGCAACAACCTAGCCCCCGAAAGTTCAAATCCCCATAACTTTCTTGTCTAAATGGCGCTAGCTCTAATTTTTGTGGCGCTAGCTAAGGCCTGTCTAGCACAATAGTTTTTTTTCAAAAAATTCGAACTTCGGGGAGCTAAGTTGACTGAGCATAATTCTTTCATAGAACGATTTACTTGACTCCCAAATAAGAACAAGCGTTTGTGGAACAGAGTTCAGTTGTGTTATGATTTATTAAAAGGTTTACTTATAGATTTAATAGTATATTGTACAACGAGTATATAATGATAGCTATTATTCAGGAAAACGATGTTTGCGAAACGAGCCGAAGGCGAGTGGAGCAAGTCGTTCGAGTGATTAATAGCCATTATATGCGAGATATACACAATACTTTGTTCACGACAACAACAATATATATCACAACATTTATTGTATAATATATTTATCAAAATGAATGTTGACAATTATATAAAGTAATATCGTAAATATCATATATATTTATATACACATATCTTTTGTCAGGGATTATACAGGCTGTCTACGCTAAACCGTTCGTTAAAAGTTTAAAAGTTTAGAAAAATCCTTGTTATATAGTTGAATCAGTTCTCCTCATGTGAAATATTTTTAACTTTATATCACTTCCGGTTCCAGCGGAAGTAGCACCAAATTTGTTATTTTAAATAGAACACCCTGTATATTAGTCATTCTTTGGATTCCTCGTTGAAATTTCAACATATTTTATTCAAGCATATGTACACATATCTCTTATAGTTTTCAAGAAAAAAAAATATTTTTTATATTTTGACCTCTAAAAGGCATCTTGAAATCTGTCTGTAACTGCTCTTAAGAATAAGATAAAAATATGATTTATATCTCTACTTATACCTCTATAAGTGAATTAATTGGAAACTGTCAATTTTGATAATAAGTGTTCTTAAAATGTCAATATCTAAGTGCCCTCTTCAATATCTAGTAATTCATTCTTTTTAAATGGAATGACCCAATTTTCATGACGTGGTACGATTGGGGGGAAAATTTCCTACCAAAAAGTATTATACAATTATACTCCTAAAGCAAGTAGTTTTTGAATTATTTCGAAAATTCGTTCTTCGTCGCATTTATGTAAGGTATAATGCGCGCATAAGTCGCAATTAAATTTTAGTAGGCCAGTAGTATGCTTTTGTTTTCTCGCGATTGTATTGCAAAATGTCAAATAATAAAAAGAATTAGTACAAAGTTTTACAGAAATCAACAAAATATATAATTACAGAAATCAACAAATTATCAATTTATTCTGTATACATGGCAACTGCCAATTAAACAAAATTTTATACCAATCTTCTAAATCTTGTTTTATTCATTGGTCGCAAATGTAGATAAGTTTCATTAAATACTCTACATGTTCGAGTAACAATTCTATGGCAGTTGCCTTGTATAAAAAATAAATTGCTAATTTGTTGATGGGTGTATTTATTCATTTTGTGAATTTCTGTGTAATTTTGTACTAATTGTTTTTATTATTTGACATTTTGCATTACATAAGCGACAAAACAAAAGCATTACTACTTGTCTACTAAAATTTAGTTGCGACTTATGCCCGCATTATTCCCTGCATAAATGCGTCCAAAAACGAATCTTTGAAATAATTCGAAAAGCACTTGCTTTAGGCGTATCATCTTCAACATGGCCGATCAACAGGACGGTCGTGAATCTCGAAGTGCGAACCTAAATAGCGAAAATCGTGATAAATATAGTGCTACTATTATAAAAACATGTGCCTGCGGTAATATAGCCAAGTCTGGTATACAGTGTACTGTTTGCAAATCCTACTACCACCCCAGTTGTGCGAAGAGAGTAAAAACATGCTGTGAAATTCCCGTGACAAACGGCGGAGGGAGCCCATGTCCGCCCGACAATACCGAATTTAATTTCCAAAAGGAGGCTTACATCTGCTTAAAAGAACGTGTGAATGAGTTAAAACTCACAACTCTATTACTACAGGAGAAAGTGAACCGGTTGGAGGAAGAAAATGCTAATCTTCGTATCAAAGCCGGTAGTATCCCAGCCACCGAAACAGGTGCAAAAAACACAAAAATACCAAAAACCCCGAACAAATCTGAAATCAATAAAGACTCTTTCATTCATTCATCATCGAGTAAGGAGGATATGCGCGCGCCACCCAAATTGCGCACGGCGACTCATCAACTGCCTGCAGTAAACAATAAGCCTAACCTAAATTGTTCAGCGGCGAAAACAGTGAACAAACAATCAAAGGAAAATACATTTCCAGAGAATCAAGATGGATACATCAGTGATCAAGGTTTTACCACCGTTACATACAAACAAAAACGCAAACCAAATAAAAATAATGTGATTATTGGTACTGGAGAGGCTAATATATCTAACCTAAAAGCTGAACCAAAGAGAACATGGATATTTATTAAACGTATGAAAAATAACACTACAGAAGAGGAAATGAGAGAACATGTAAAACAAATTGTTAAAACAAACAACTTTACTTGTGAAAAAATTAATTTTACAATGTCCACCCCAGCATTTAAAATCGGAGCAGAGTTCAAATACCACGATGTTCTCATGGATCAAAAGCACTGGCCCAGTGGAATTATACTTGACCGATACATTTTTAGAAGAGCCCGCCTGCCATCAAAGCCAAGTTAAGAAGCCTGAAACATCATCAACTACACAGTTTTCGAAAGTGGAAATGTACTTTATCAATATTCAAAGCATACGATATAAAACAAATGAATTGGAAGCGTTTCTTACAACAAACGGTAATATAAACATTATATGTATTAGTGAGCATTGGCTTAAAGAACCGGAAATCCCACACTTATCAATAATGAACTATTCTGTGGCTACTAATTATTCGCGGCGCGAACTACAACACGGTGGAGTGATGCAGCTAATTCAAAATCAAATGAATTACAATGAATTATTAAATCTAAACAATCTATCAGTACATAAACACTGTGAAATAGCTGCGTCATATGTGCCATTATACAATATGATTATTATTTGTGTATACAGATCACCAGATGGAGATTTTAATATATTTCTGTCTATCTTAGGTAAACTGTTGGATAGTGTTGATTTCCAAAGGAATGTTTTTCTCGGAGGAGATTTTAACGTAAAATTTAATACACGTGATCCCCGTGCTCTGAATCTATGTGACGTCCTCGCAACATACAGCCTAACAAGTACAGTTGCATTCAACACACGTAAGCAGAATTGTTTGGATAATGTCTTCTCGAACATCCATCACTCAGATATAGCAGTATACCCTTGTGACTCTGGTATGTCTGATCACATAGGCCTAATTGTTAACATTAAATTAAATGCAATTTCTAATATCAAGAAGCAAAAAATGGTAAGACCTATCACAGAAGCTGGCACAAACATACTTTATGGACTTCTCGAATCAACTGACTGGAGTATTCTTATTGGTAATACACAAAGCCCAGAGTGCAAATTTAATTCATTTGTAGATATTTTGCAGGAATACCACAACAAATCTTTTTTAGAAAAGAAAGTTCCAATTATAAACAATATTTTAAATAGTCATGTCAAATGGTTTAACGCAAATCTGCATAATATGCGGGAGACTATGTTATTAATTAAAGAGGCAAGTGTTAAAAACACCGAGCTAAAAAACGACTATATAAATTATAGAAAAAAATATCGCATTGCAATCAAGAATGCAAAAATATCTGCAAATGAATCATTTATAAAGAACTCAAATAACAGTCCGAAAGCACTCTGGTCCCTAATTAACAATAAGCAATCCACATCACGTGGTGAGGAATGCAATATTAATCCTGACGCATTTAATACATACTTTGCAAATATTGCGGAAGATCTAGCGCAAAAGTTACCCAATTATACGCAAACTTCTATGAATTATATGCTTAATATCCCTATTAACATTAAGAAACAATTTATATTTCAGGAAACCAGCTATATAGAAGTAAGAGATACTATAGTCAACCTCAAAAATTCTCCTTCTAAAGATATATTCGGTTTTACAGCTAGTCTACTTAAAAGGGTAGTTGACGTGATTGTCATGCCAGTAACGAACTTAATTAACTTATGTATTGTCAATAACATCTTCCCGAGTACACTCAAAAATGCTCGTATTACTCCGATCTTTAAAAAAGGCGACAGAGAGAATGTAAGTAATTATAGACCTATAGCAGTATTACCCGTACTATCTAAAGTGTTTGAAAAAATACTACAAATGCAGATAATTGGCTTTATGGAAACTGAACATCTTTTTTCAGAAACACAATATGGCTTTCGTAGGGGGAGGTCTACGACTGATGCAGTTGTTGCCCTTGCCGAGGAAATTATTCAAAGTTTTGAATCTGGAACAAATACAGTATCCTCGTTTCTAGATCTTAGCAAGGCGTTTGACTGCATTGATCACGATGTCCTTCTACGAAAATTATATTTCTATAATATTCATCCAAGCAGCTGCCGTCTTATTAATTCGTACCTTTGCCAAAGACAACAGGTAGTTACAATGAATCAAAACACACCTACTGTAAAAAATGTAAAATTTGGTGCACCTCAGGGATCTATGCTTGGGCCATTGCTCTTTCTGATTTACATAAACGATCTATCATATGTATCCAATTCTTTGAGAATTTTTCAATTCGCTGATGATACGACATTCATAAACGAGTCAGCTGATATAGAAAGAGCAACTATCGAGCATACATCCCTGAGTAAGGATGTACATTCTTGGTTTCAAGCAAACAGGCTCACACTAAATAAAAACAAAACGGTTAATATTACATTCTCTCTTCGATCAAATGTTTCTAGAGAAGTTAAAGCTACATTTCTAGGAATATGCCTTGATAATAAACTAACATGGCACAGCCATGAGGAGGCTGTGGCAGTCAAAATTTGCCGTTCAATATACCTGTTACGCCAACTAAAACAGAAACTTCCTGTATCAGCATTACGCACTGCATATTTTTCACTCTGCCAGTCGCACCTCACATATTCCATTCTTGTGTGGGGTCATTCGTCCATACTGAATCGACTATTTGGCCTGCAGAGACGTGCTGTTCGGATAATTCTGGGATTAGGATACCAGGAAGACTGCAGAAAAGCATTCATTGACCTGGGAATTTTAACCCTCCCATGTCTATACTTGCTGGAATGTCTGATGCATGTTCGAGAAAATGTTGAATCGTATTGTGTTCATGCTGATAAGCATGGACACAATACGAGAACAAAAACAAATCTCTGCTTAAAGAAAGTACGTCTTTCCAAATCACGTAATGGCATTAATTATTATGGGCCAAAACTGTTCAATTTACTTCCGGACCCAATAAAGACCTTAGGAATTAAGCAATTTAAACTGAAAATTAAAAAATACTTAATGGCTAAAGCCTTCTATAGCATCCAAGAAATTTTAAATAATGACTACAAGATGATAGCATTAACATAATCAACACTATCCAAGAGTGCATTTAATTGCAATACACAATTATTGCCTAAGAATTTTAACAATATTTACATTTCTGTTTTATTTATTTGTAATTGTCCTTTTATTATATACATTGTGTCCGTTTATACTTTATACTTTTTAATGTTTCATTATCTTAACATTTTTTATTAACATTTTATATAAGTTATACATTTTATTGTTTTTATTATTATACTTATGTACCTGACGAGTGTAAACTACTGTGATAGCACGAATAAAACTACTTACTTACTTACTTACTTACTTACTTGTAGGAAATCTCCCCCCCCCCCCCATCGTACCATGTGATGAAAAATTAGTCATTCCATTTAAAAAAATTGAATAACGAGATATTGAAGAGGGCACTTCGATATTGACATATTAAGAACACTTATTGTCAAAATTGACAGTTTCCAATTAATGTACTCATAGAGGCATCCTCTAGGTACAAGTAGAGATAAAAATCATATTTTCGTCTTACTCTTAAGAGAAGTTAAAGACAGATTTCAAGATGCCTTTTAGAGGTCAAAATTTTAGAAATATTTTTTTTGCTTGAAAACTATAAAAGATCAGTGTACATATGTCGGAATAAAATATGTTGCAATTTAAACGAGGAATCCAAAAAAATACTAATATATAGGGTGTTCTATTTAAAATAAGAATTGGTGATTGGTAATTGGTGTTACTTCCGGTGGGACCGGAAGTGATATAAAGTTAAAAATATTTCACATGAGGAGAACTGATTCAACCATATGACAAGGATTTTTTTCAAATTTTTAGTGCAACGGCAGCCCTATAAACTTTTAACGAACGGTTTAGCGTAGACACCCTGTATACATTATTCTAAAATATTATATTTTGATATTCGTTTACTACATAATATTGGGCATTACAAACGCTCATATGCATAGATCTTACTGTCCCTCCTTTACTATGCATCTTAGTCAATTATACTTGAGCGTAGGGAATATTCATGCATTTTTGTGTAGACGTATGTTTCATCGCTTATTACCGTCGCAGGTAACATTAATTTAAAACTTGAAGTTATGGAATCATCAAGTTGAACAATTCCTAGAATAGTTTGTTGTGTAGAATAGCACAATAATAATTATACCTCACGAATTAATACCCATTATTTTCTCTAATTAATTTTATGATTACTCTTAAAATTGTTTATAAGTTTAAGTCAATAAAGCAGTTTTGTTGTTACGTGCTCTTATAAAATGTACAGTGTAATATTTGAACAGGTTAGTTGCGAGCGAAATATAACTATCATGTGTTTTTCTACATTATCTTTTGTTTTCCTGCCAGGAATGAGATCAAATCATTCAAGAGAGAACTATACAACTTACTAAAGAGTTTATGGTATGCTGATGCTGTATGAAGTTAAGAAAAAAACAAGTTGTTCTTGCGGGAGCCATACGAATATAATTAAACTTTATCTACTTTTAAAACACAGCCTAAGACAATGGTTTTAAGATAGCGAAAAGATTTATGATAAATAACTTTGATTTCCGGGATGCAATAATTTTATTGCCTCAGCTAAAAATGAGACGTGACTGAACATAAACTTATTTTAACTTTACTAAAGAATAACTACACAACAGTAGACCAGCTGAGTTTAAGAGCTTCGGAGAAAACAGCAAAAGTTGTTTAAAACATTATTAAACAGAGCTTTATGGTTATCATCAAATGGAACAAAAATGTCTATTTATATCTGGGATATCATGATTTTCGTAAAATACATAAAATTGTGTATTATAAACGACCATGTACAGGGTGTTTTTTTTTTTCGTTGATATTATAGGGTATAGGCTAAACAGTAAGAGATACAAAAAAACTAAGATATGTGTCCCGTTCTCTTTTTTGGTGTTTAGTTTAATGGCGCAATCAGATCTACGCTGACTGGATTCGTTTAGAAAATGCAGGGTGATTCTCAAAATCTACTGGTTTTTATTATCTCTTATGACTCGGTTATTTATAGAGATAAAAGAAAATATTTTAAACGCGAAAGTTTTTTGCCTTTTTACGTAGAATCCAGTGGTGTACTTAAAAAAATATAGTTGTTTTAATTTTTGAGATCTTATCAAAACTAGCATTTTCTTAAATGGGACACCCTGTATATGAGTACCTCAAAATATTGGATTTTTTCTTGTGATTGCAACAATGTGTAACACTTAATATTTTGCTTTGTCCTAAATAGCTAAAATACCAAGAAACAAACCAAAAAAAGATTTTCTAGATGGCCATGAATTGAATGATTATTTTTTTCTTTTATAATAGGTAATTTAAAAACCCAGTTAACAAGAATATTAAAACATTGATAAACTGAAACAACTTCAAAAAACAAAAAAATGTATAATAACTTAACAATTTTCTCATATGCTTATACAGTGAATTTTTCTTTTAAGTATACATGTGCATGCGCTGCGAATTTTCCGATATTCGTTGCTTCTTAAAAGAGTTCAATTTGAAACTTTAAATGAGTGTTATCCACTCCCAGGCTAAGCATGAAGTAAAATTTCGAGTTTAAAAAAGCCCCGTGAAAATTTGTCAATGGTCGCGCAGCGACCAGAGACAAATTTTCTGGGCTTTTCTAAACTAGAAATTTTACTTCATGCGCCACGCGTACAAAACACTGATTTCAAGTGAAGTTTAAATATACATAAATTTCACAATATTTTAATGTTTTGTACGGGGCTTTTCTAAACTCGAAATTTTACTTCATGCTTAACTTGGGAGTGGAAAACACACATTTAAAGCAATATCTTTCTTAATATTGCGGCTAGATACCGTCGGATCAGCAGTAACAGAAGCTAATGAATTTATTCTATCTCTTTCTCTACTTTTTTTTTACTGTAAATCTTATTTCCTGGTTTTCCAAATGATCCATACTCACTTAAAATGTGATATAATCTTTAAAATATTTGTTTTCTGGCTGTCGTCGTTCCGGATATCGCTCAAAATATAGGTCTAAGGTTGCGTCTTTATTTTTATAACTCTCAATATAGCACTCAAACATGTTGAATTTTCCATAGTTTTGAAAAATATTCATTTTTGACTCCTTTTTTTTATCATGGCCATCTAAAAAATCTTTTTTTATTGTTTTTTAGTATTTTAGCTATTTAGGACAGAGGAAAATATTAAGTGTTACAAATTGTTGCATTCACAACAAATAATGCAATTTTTTAAGGTACTCAGATACAGGTTGCCCCATTTAAGAAAATGCTAGTTTTGATAATATCTTAAACATGAAAACATCTATATTTTTTTAAGCACACCACTGGATTCTACGTAAAAAGTCATAAAACTGTCGTATTTAACTTTCTTTTGTCTCCATAAATAACCAAGTCATAAGAGATAATAAAAATTGGCACATTTTGAGAATCACCCTGTATCTTCTTAACCAATCTAGTTAGCTCAGATCTGATTGCGCCATTGAACTAAACACTAAAAAAGAGAACGGGACACATATCTTAGTTTTTTTGTATCTCTTACCGTTTAGACTATACCCTATAATATCAACGAAAAAATAACACCCTGTACATAGATTTTACTGGTTACCCTTTACTATTTGCGCTATAGATATTTCAATGTGCGCGTGGAGAACGATTATGCTTTTTGTGAATAATGGTTTTCATCGCTTACTGCCATCACAAGCAATAAAAATTTAGAATTGAGAGTTATGGATCTGTCAAGTTCATGTATTGTTTTACAATCCCCATTATATCTAGTTTATTTAGTAGATTAACATAATATTGACCTAAACTCTACGAAATAATAAACAAAGATTTTTGGTTATCTAAACATTTTTCTTGGCTGCTTATCAGAGCTGTTTTATGATTTGTAGTTTAATATTTGGGCAAGTCACATATGAGCCAAAACTAACTATTATGTGTGTTTATAATTTTTACCTACACACTATCTAGTAACTGCATCATACCACACTATCATCTTGACCTACACATGCACATAGTAGCTTTGACAATTATATTACATGCTGACAGCTGAACAGCTGATTGATTACCGCACAACCAAATGACATTTCTTTGATGTATATTGATCAAGTAGTAATTTAGTTTTCTTCAATGTCATGTTACTATCAAAAATTATTGAATAAATAAGTTGTTCTTTTACGCTCCTTGTTTATTTTGCTAAGGCTTAGGTAAAGTATCGTACGTTTCTCGAGTGGTATGGCAATTAAATACTCACGAAATACTGCACTCGCCGCTGCGCGAAGAAACAAGAAAAATTCAAAGTACCGTGACAATAATAAAGCAGAGCCGTTACAGTGAATCATAAATTAATATTTTCCATGATTTCAAACGAAAGAATAAATCGTCGTTGCTTGAATGAAACCTCCTAGTAAACTTACTAAAACAGTAACACTTTCTTCACTTTCTCAATATTCATTTTATATCCAGAGGCCACTACGATTAATATTAAATGCATTATTTTTATTAATTCGACATCAATTTTTGTAATTCTTGCGGCAATTCAGAAATTTTCAAAGAAACACCTAACCTTGCTTCGGATTCTTTAAATTCTTTTTGAATTCTAATTTTATTTTTGATGACAATTTCTTTATCACTACCTCTTGTTTGCCATTTTCAATAAAACAATCGTATCTAACCATGCAATATCGAAGGACCAAATTGTAAATTTTTGGTTGATACTTGCGATCATCAATATTATTGCATTTTTTTACTTGGCTCCACATATAAAACACTTTTGTGTCGACGTAGTATGAGTTAAAGCGTTGCAGACCTTACCATTAATCATAGAAAATATTAATTTATGATTCACTGTTACGGCTGTATCCCCAACGCTGCAGAAAAGCAAGTACCGCTACATTCAACTCTAGCTATGGTTAAGGGAATCCAGACAATCGTATGGACAGAAGAGCTAGAGAAAGCATTTAGTTATTGTAAAAACTGCTTAGATGATGCTACGCTTCTCGCTCGTCCAGACCCAAATTTGCAGCTGGCACTGTTTACCGATGCGCTCAAATCTCGTCGTAGGCGCTAGTCTCCAGCAATACGCAAATTGAGTTTGGGAACCACTTGCTTTCTTCTCCCAAAAACTTATTCCACGACAAACAAAATAGCCAGCCTACTACAAAGAATTATACGCAGTCTTCTCAGCAATTAATCATTTTCGTCACATGGTTGAAGGTCAAAATGTAATTGTGTACACTGATCATAAACCTCTCACCTTCGCATTCCAGCAAAAATCAGATAAATTACTACCTGTCCAACTTAACCAACTATCATTTATCTCTCAATTTACAACTGACATCCGTTACGTCAACGGTGACGCAAATGTCGTTGCTGACGCATTCTCTCGTATCGAGTCAATTAAAACAAGAAGCAATGCGGACATTATCGAACGTATTGCAAGAGCTCAAGCGAATGACGATGAACTTCAATCACTTCTATGCGGAGAAACAAGTCTACAAGAGATGCCTATACCAGGTGTGGCTTGTAAGCTATTTTGCGATAATAAACTGCGCACATATGTCCCAGCAGGATTACGACATCAGATTTTCCTTGCTGTACACAACCTCAGTCATCCCGTCACCAAGACCAGCCAAATTGGTAGCAGAACGTTACGTGTGGTATAACATGAACAAGGACTGTCGCAACTGGGCACAAGCCTGCATCGCCTGTCAGCGTAGCAAGATTAATCGACACGTTCATACACCTGTTGGAATTTGTACATCTCCTACACATCGTTTCGAACACATTCACGTGGACATCGTCGGCCCATTACCACCTGCAAAATCGTTTCGATACTGTTTAACCGTCATAGACTGATTGGCCGATGTGAAGTTTACGGGATGTTCTCGAAAATTGATTTTTTATATTGATACTTGTAGAATCGCGGATGGAATGGCCGAAAATGACGAAAAAAAAGTGCGGAAACCACGTTTAGCCCCATTTGGGGGCTCCGAAAGGGTGAAAATTGGTGTATTTCAACAGTGTTTTTTGGTGTGTACAAAATAAAATGTGGTGATTATATGTATTCGTTTCACAAAACTAAATGGTTTAAATGTGTTTTTATAAGGATAGGACTTACAGTTTGCTTAAAACTTTCACTTAAATATTACGATTTTTGACAGGTTATGTGTGTCAACAAAAATCAACAAAAGAAGTAATTGTCAACAACTTAACCTGCCAAAAATCGTAATCTTTAAGTAGAAGTTTTAAGCAATCCGTAAGTCCTATCTTTATAAAAACACATTTAAACAATTGAGTTTTGTGAAACGAATACATATTATCACCACATTTTATTTTTTTCCGGCTAAAAAACACATTTTAAGTAAACGGATTTCCAACCTTTCGGGGCCCCAAAATGGGGCTAAACGTTGTTTCCGCACTTTTTTTTCGTCATTTTCGGCCATTCCATCCGCGATTCTACAAGTATCAATATAAAAAATCAATTTTCGAGAACATCCCGTAAACTTCACATTAGCCGACTGATTTTCAAGCCGGCCATCTTGAAAATTCTACCTTTAAGCGGTATCAGCGCAGAAGAAGTCGCAGAAGGTATAATAACTTGTTGGATTTTTCGATTTGGTACTGCTTTACGCATCACTACAGACCGAGGTCGACAATTTGAATCCGATCTTTTCTCCAAATTAAATAAGTTGTTAGGAATTGAGCGAATTCGAACAACAAGTTACCATCCAAGCAGCAATGGTATCTTTGAACGATTCCATCGCAATCTTAAAGCAGCATTGATGTGCCACTCCAACGCAACTTGGGTAGAAGCATTACCACTAGTTTTACTTGGTCTACGCACTGCAATCAGAGATGAAACTAATGTCTCACCAGCAGAATTAGTTTACGGCGAGCCTCTGCGCCTCCCTGGTGAAATTTTCATTCAACAAAACGAATCCATGAATGACCCACAAAATTTAGTATCATGCTTAAGAGATATTATGCAAAATCTTCGCCCGGTAGAAGCCTCTCAACATTCAAGCGTGAAACCATTGATTTTTCAAGACCTTAAAAGCTGTAAGAAAATCTTCCTTCGTTATGACGCAATTCTGAAATCACTGCAGCCTCTTTATACTGGACCTTATGATGTCATTAAACGCGGCGAAAAGACTATTACCATCCTATATAATGGAAAACCAGTTTGTGTTAGTTTAGAAAGAGTTAAACCAGCATACACTTTGATACTCTCAGCTCACCCTCCATCAACGGACCTTAAGAAATTAAACCTAAACGGAAAGTACGCTTCAAGTTACCATGAACTCCGTTCTCGATGAGGGGCTGATATGGCGGCTGCGCTGCTAGGAAATTAACGTCGTCAGAGAAATGTAAAAGTCAGTTATTCTTTTGAGAAGTGAAAATACAACACAAGTTTTGAATTATTACTCATCTCATTGATCTCCTTACAACTACTTTGAATTTGTTTTGTTTCTTCGTCTAATCTATTTTTCTCTGGTGAAGATACTACAGTACATTCTTTTATAAAATTAATGTTTAAAGGCCTGCCGCTGTAGAACCAGAGCGAGGATTTTGCCAAATAATTTTTGTACTGCAAACTAGGCGAATATGTACCATTGACGTTATAAAGACTGCAGAATCACTGGCTTTTGGTTCATGAAAAGCTTTTTGTAAGCACTATGACCAGAGCTACCGCAACGGGGGAAAATTAGTTGACTACTGGGAGTCAACTGTCCCTATTTTGGACGAATTGATAAAATAATTAATAAAAACTGGCCTGTTGTCAAAACCCTTGATTACCTATTAGCTCATAGGTAGAGGAAATACCACACAGTCACAAACAAATGAAATATAATTTAACTTATATTACCTAATCTCCGTGAACTTCTGGACCTGAGGCACTTCTTCGGGAACCACTATACACTCGGGTGTATATTTCTTTCAGGACTTGTTGTTTTTGAAATAAAATTGTAATAATATTCGGAGAACATTAACAAGCTTAAGTTTATTGATAAAATAAATCAAAAACAACACAAGAAGAAAATAACAATGACTTAACATTAAAAATTGCAATTGCTATAAAAAGAAATATACATAACAGCAAACAAACTAAAGTTACCGCAGCGCGACTTATAACTTGCGGACAGTTTAAACGCAAACACAAAGATTACACTAACGCTGGAACTTGCACATGAACCAACGGTTTTGTTAACCACCGACACCCCTTCTCGTAAAATGTCTTTGGAAGGGATAACGGGCTGGAAGTGGTTGAGTCCGCTGCACCTGATTGGCTCATCTGCTGGGTTGACGTACACAACCGTGGTGGCGCAATAATCATTGCGCTTGCCCTGCCGCTGGCGACTGATGCAAATGTTGTGAATTATTATAATTTATATATTTTGTCATTTATATAAATTATAAACTTACAATTACATCACGGTAAAAATAATTGATGACATATGTCGTAGACATATGTGGCCTTTGCATCAACGGCAGGGTTTTGTTGACGAGTATCAATTTTGTGATTCTTGTCAAATTATACTATATAAATAAACTCTTGTGTTCACTATATCAAGTCACATGCGTAATACGTTGCGAATTAATGTGTGCATTGTCCCTAATCAAATGAAATTAATAATTCTATTAAAACCAAATACATTAGCGCGCAAGTATGCAGGTGTGCGTAAGAATAAAGCTAGGTCGTAAACACAAACTTTCCCTTAATCCGGAGGGCGGTACCTGAAGGTACACATTTCGAGACCGAACGGTTGTTCTATTGTTCGGTCACGAACTGGCCTAATGGCTGATATTTCCCGGATTAAGGAAGGCTGTTTTATTTTTTTCAGAAAATCAGATTTAAAATGTTTTCAAAGCAATACAATGAAAATAAGAATTAAAAAGAATTTAACTAAAATCTTATTAATCTTAATTATATATTTACAAATATTTACAATCCCAAACACGAAACATGAGTCATTTTTTAATTAGGATTATAAGACATAATAATAAATAAACAAAAGTTAGGTCCGTTGTTATCGCCAAATAAATATGTATTTGAATTATAACGCCGAAATAATCATGATAACGACGTTTTTGGTAAATCGCCGGTAACACTAGTTCACTGCTATTCAGCGTGTTAATTGCATTTTGCTGTACAGTAAGTAGTGTCTTAACAGTGTGGTCAAGTAGTGATTTGAAATTGACTTCTGCAAAAGTAGACGGAATCACAATATCCTCAGGTTTTGGAACGCACTTTTTCTTTGCCGCTTGAATAATTTTATAGGAAATTTATCTGGCGCATTTTTTCTAATAATTTCATACTGATGACGGGATAATTTGGCATTAACCAACATTGCCAAAGCATTTTCTCCTGATAGTATTTTTAGATTACATTGAGTGGACTTTCTGTAATCATGGCTTAATTTAGTCGCGCGGTTTGGGCTCGTCATAATTTCTTGGAGAACATTTACTGCTTCAGTTTTCCTAGATGCTTTTAAACTAATCTGAGTAGTAAAAGTCAATACAGCAAGAGATGTAGCATTTTTTTATTTGCTGGTTTTCTGTCGCTTCTTACGCTCTGCACTAGACAAGAATGAAGTTTCTGGTCGGCCACATCTCGTTTTTAACCGAGGAAATAAAATTGATGTATCCAACCATTCTGGGTTGTGTTTAATAAATCGTTCCTCTATCCTACAAGGTTTTATCCTGCGTGACTGATTGTGTTTTGAAACTACGTACAGTTTGATTTCATTTTGTAATGCATTCGTTAGGACACTTTGTTCGTTTTTTAATTCTTCTATTCAAAATTTGAATTTACTTTCAAGGTCAGAGTTTCTTAGTATATCGAATAGCGCTCAACGTGTTATGTTTAAGTGATTGAAATTCATACCTGGTAAGAAAGATAACTGTTGTCTTATGTAACTCAATCTAAAATTATCCTCAGTGCAAAGAGGTATCAAGGGTGGAAGGTGCGTCGAAATGGCGACTGCAAGATGTAAATACGATACAACGGCACACGAAAACGCATCAAAATCGGCCTGAAATGGATTTGTGGATTTTTTTAAAGATTTCTGAAAAGGAAAATGTCAAAGGAAAGAATAAATCGTCGTTGTTTAGATGAAACTTCATAAACTTAATAAAACAGCAACACTTTCTTTTTTCATTAAGTTTATTATATTAAACTCTTCGCGTAACTCAAACCAAATACGAAACCTCCTATGTGATATACTTTAATTATTAAGGGACTCAACGTTATCAGCCCGATAAGTTGTTGAAATCTCCTATGTAGCAAAATTATCTCCTAAATCATATACAAGAATTCATTCGATTTTTTGTTTTATATTATATTTAATTTTCTAGTTTAAGGTACATTATTTTTAAACTTACTTAACTACTTAACTAATTTTTTTTTTAAACAGTTTTTGTGATTCCTGAAAATGTTTGTTCAACTCACATAGAAGGTTTCATCTAAATAACGACGAAATACAATTTTCATTATGGCTGACCGAATCTGTCAGGAAATTTTAAATTTTCAAATGCTCACCTTGCGTTCCCTGCGGCTCATGCTTGTCGGAAATGGGTCAATTTCCAGGTAAATCACCCGCGCCGATACAATGCGGCCACCCCAGACCCCAAATCGGCCGAATAAAAAAGTTGGCAACAGGAGTTATTTTTACGTGCCTCTTTTTGAGTATCTGGGTCGTTGGTGGAGCGGCAGAATCGCGAACGTGACACTTTGGGCTACGCGTTGCAGAAAATCCCAACGAGTTCCGCGCAGAATTCGATTTTTGGTGAGCGTTTGAAAAATCCAACACTCAAATTCTAACCCTCAATAACGAAACTTTGTACACTGGGGCTGCTCACCAGATGCCAAATGAGGCCTTTTGATGGGTCAATTCCGACGTTACGAGATACGGACGACACAACGAAACCGTTTTCGATGCTCATTTTTAAACTTAAAAAATAGATTTGCTCAAAAATACGCATAATTGGCGCGGAATTAAATTCCAAGAATTACCCATCTATCGTACCTCTAATCATGCTCTTATTATCATCATGTTCTTATTACCCATCTATCATACCTCTACAGTTGTCTCTCTGTATCGTAGCTTACACCTGTAGCTCATTCACGACAAACTCATTCAGTACGTAGTATACTTTACTTGTTATCTTCAAACCAACAACCCTTTTCGCAAACTTCTTAAAATACATACTTTTTATAATTTTTTAAAATCCACAACTTCTGCATTCCGCAATCAAATGATAATTCAACTGAAATGACAGTTCAGCTGTCAAATTTTGCGTACGTGATTTTAACTTTTTTGAACTCGTGCCGTAAGTGAAATACCGGAAATGCGACTTTCAAGTTGTCAAAGCGGTGTTGGAAACCTCTCTTTCGAGACGGCGAGTTCAAAAAATAATTTAAATTTGTAAATTTTTGTTACTGAGTTCGGACCTGTAATAACTAGTAAACGCAAGTTACCCAAAAAAAGTTGCAATACATAGCTAAAATGCCCTTTTTCAGAAAACCATTTAGAAAGTGGTTGTGAAAGTGAATCTGATGACGAACCTGACACTAATGAAAATAGTGAAGGAGAATTATAAGTATTCATAGTGACGTGATATTTAGAGACTTGCGTTGTATTTCTTTCGATTTTTTTAATTTTATTTACATGACTATCAGCGATACTTATTTAATAATACTAATAATAATATATTGCATCAGGACATGAAAACATGTATTACAATAGTCAATATCTAGAAGTATACAAATACGAATATGGTGAACTTATATAAACAAGATAGTTAAAGACAAAAGAAAATACATTAGAAACGGAAAAACTTATTAATATAAAATAAATTAAAATAAAATAATAATACGAATTTAATTACTGCCTATGAATGAGTCATTTAAAAAGTCGTTAATCGAGTAGTATGCCTTTTCAATTAAGAACGCTTTAAGTTTTTTCTTAAACAATTTAATCTGCATAACAGTTCTAATACAGTCAGGTAGTTTATTATATAGGGTGAGGCACATATAATATGGACTTTGCTCATACAAAGATGTGTGGTGAGCTGGTACGGTTATCCTGTCTAAGTAACGAGTAACGGAACATTTGTTATATGTTCCATTAGTTGCAAACTTGCTTTTATATTGATACACATAAATACAGCATTTATATATATTGATATTATACACGGTGAGTTACTAAGCGGAAATCGGTTTATAGTGGGCGTATCGTTGAAAATAGCAAAGAAAGTTACAAATAAAAGTTGTTCAGAATCAAGTTTTTCATAACCCAAAATTATTGCTAAATATGGTGGCCTTGTGGTTATACCTGAAGTAAACACCAACTTCCTTATTTTAAATAGAACACCCTATATGTTTTTACATTTTTGGAATGCTCGTTAAAAATAAATATAAGTTTATTCACACAACATTGGGTCTCAGTTGAACCGTTTTCGAGTTATTTAATTTTTTTTGATAAATTTGACGATTTCAGAGCTCGACACCATTAACAATATCTTCAAAACGAAATAAGTCAGAGTTGTGCGGCTTACGGTTTTGGATTCGGGAAGAAATGTTGTATTTGTTTAGGTTTATGCCATTAGTCAGATTTTCTAAATAAAGCCGAGTCCGTCGACGGCATTCTTCAGTACTTCAAACATGCATAACTTCATTTTTTTAAATAGAACTATATATCTTGTGACACTTTATCTGATGCGAAATTGAATTTCCTTTTTATTGATACCGGGTTGTTGCCATATCCTTCCAACAGTTTTTGAGAAATGTTGGATTTTGTAAAAATTTTAATACATTTCGTATTATCGCGTTAGCCCTAGATACTGATGATGTTTGTTGATTTTGTTTTGACATTTAGTTAGTCATTGAGATATACCCTGTTATTTTTTAAGTTCATTTTAAAGCTTTAAACAAGTGATTTTCACTTCCAGACTAAGCATGAAGTAAATTTTCGAGTTTAGAAAAGCCCCGTGAAAATTTGTTGAGGGTCGCGCATCGACCCGAGACAAATTTTCTGGGCTTTTCTAAACTCGAAATTTTACTTCATGCGCCACGCGTATAAATCACTCAAATATTGTCAAATTTATGTATATTCGAACTTTGCTTAAAATCTGTGTTTTGTACGCGTGGCGCATGAAGTAAAATTTCAAGTTTAGAAAAGCCCAGAAAATTTGTCTCGGGTCGCTGTGCGACCCTCGACAAATTTTTACGGGGCTTTTCTAAACTCGAAATGTTACTTCATGCTTAGTCTGGGAGTAGAAATCACTTGTTTAAAGCTTTCAAATGAACTTAAAAAATAACAGGATATATATCAATGACTAACTAAATGTCAAAACAAAATCACCCAAAAATCATCAGTATCTATGGCTAACGCGATAATACGAAATGTATTAAAATTTTTACAAAATCGCAAATTTCTCAAAAACTGTTAGAAGGATATGGCAACAAACGTATATAAAAAGGAAATTTAATTTCGCATCAGATAAAGTATCTCAAGATAGATGGTTCCATTTAAAAAAATGAAGTTATGCATGTTTGAAGTACTGAAGAATACCGTCGACAGACTCGGTTCAATTTAGAAAATCTGACTAATGGCAAAAACCTAAACAAATACTACATTTCTTCCCGAATCCAAAACCGTAAGCCGCACAACTCTGACTTATTTCGTTTTAAAGATATTGTTAATGGTGTCGAGCTCTAAAATCTTCAAATTTATCAAAAAAATAAAAAATGAAATAACTCGAAAACGGTTCAACTGAGACCCAATGTTTCGTGCATAAACTCATATTTATTTTTAACGAGCAATCTCAAAATGTAAAAATATATTTATTTATTTATTTATTTAACGGATTAGACCATTTTTACAACAATAATAAATACATGTAAAATACAATACATTTATGTACGCTATCAGTCATTAACCCTGAGATAACAACAATGGCACGACCCTACCCCTTTTACGAAACGGATGAACCTAGATTGCTCACCACAGAACAAATCGCAGTTTGGATGGCTCACTAGTGAGTTCGCCGTACGCATAAGGCGAGAGAGAGGACTGTAAAACCCATAATTGATATGGTGGAAAGGTATGCGAAAAAGCGGAGGGTTACGGCTTGTGCAACCATCAGACTTAAATGCAAAACTTATTTTAAAGAGCAATGGGGGACAATCGATACTTCCATTAACAATACCAAATAGTAACGACATATCTGCAAAATGACGCCTGCAGCACAGATTATTAATGTTTGACAGAATATAACATTGTGATTAATGTCTGGTTTAAGTCTTAAATGTTTGATGAACTTATTTTGAACAGTCTCAATTTACTTGCTAAATGTTTGTTGATAAGGTGACCATATACAAGATGCATATTCAAGATGGGAGCGAACATACGCAAAGTAAACAAGTTTTAGAGAAGAGGCCGAAAAATTGCTAGACTTCCGCTTGATGTACCCAAGCATTTTTGAGGCGCGATTACATATGAACTTAATATGATGTTGGAAGTTAAATTTGTGACAGAACCAAACACCTAAGTCTTTAATTAACTATGTTCTTTCTATAGTCTTCTCTTTAATCATATAATTGAAGTTGGTCAGGGTTTTCTTACTAGAAAATGTGATGCAATTACATTTATTCAGATTGAAATTAAGACCATCAGAGTGACACCAGTCATCTACCAGACACAAATCGCTTTGGAGTAGGGAGCAATCATCGATAGAGCGTATTTCTTTAAATATTTTGAGATCGTCTGCAAACAACAAAAATCGTGAGTGATGTATTGATTGAGAAATATCATTAATAAATAGAAGAAACAATAAGGGGCCGCAGTGGGATCCCTGCGGAACACCAGATGGGACCAAGAAAGCATTAGAGAAATAATTCCTTATTTTGACGCATTGACTACGATGACATAGAAAACTTTGTTGCCAAGATAAAGTAGAGTGGTTAAAGCCCATAGATTTTAATTTAAATAATATAACTGCATGGCAAACTTTATCAAATGCCTTTGACATATCTAAATAAATAGCATCAACTGCGAAGCCATTCTCAAACGATCTCACTATATAATCCTGGAACATCATTAAATTAGTAGTGGTAGATCGGCCACTACGAAAACCATGCTGCTCATTTATTAAAATATGTTTTGTTGACCATGCCAATTTAACCGATATTAGCTTATCTATGAGTTTTGGAACTGAGGATTGATTTGCAATACCTCTGTAATTTCTAACATCATCCCTTCTACCCGATTTAAAGATTGGTCTTAGATATGTTGTTTTCCATAATTCTGGAAAGTTACTGTATCTCAAAGAACAGTTGAAAAGTAGTAGTAACGGCGTTGTAATAGTGCAAATACATGCTTTAATAAAACTAGATGGGATGCCGTCAGGACCGCAAGAGTTGCTGAATTTCATAGATTGGATACCTTCATAAATTTCGCTTTTTGTGACGCTCAACGCAACGTCATCAACTAATGAAGTACTATTAACTAACGGCATACAATCAGGAATATCGTCAGTGTATACAGATGAAAAAAAATTTGCAAATAGATTTACACACTCCTGACCATTCCTGCTGGTAATGTCATTAAGAAACATAGTCTCAGGGAAAGAGTTTTGGTTATCTGACTCTCTAACAAAATTCCAAAAATTTGATGGGTTGTGTTGAATGTTTAAATTCACTGATGTTATGTATTGATTATACTGCGTACGTTGTAGAATATTACATCTAATTCTCAATAATTTAAAATGTCGAAAATTATTGGATTTTTGGTGACGTTTATATATTTTGTGCACGGCCTTCTTATCTTTAATCAATTTAATGAGTTCATTACTGAACCAGCAAGGATACGAAGAAACCTTGATGCGCTTTACTGGGACGAATGTGTTGATAATGCCATAGACTATAGTATAAAATTGATTTACCATGGAATCAATATCATTTCCAGATAATACATTAATCCAGTCAACAGACGCTAAATGATGGTTGATTGCTGTGTAATTGGCTTTAGAGAAGTCATAAATGAATTCATCATTAGGAGAGTTTTAGTTATTTCAGTGAATTTAGTTGAAATGCAATATGGTATATGGTGACGACTAATAGGCAATAACAAATCAATAGCTTTAGAAACGGTACATACAGAGGAGGCAAATACTAAATCAAGGAAAACGTTATTTTCATTAGGTACCGAACAAGTCTGAAATAGATTGTAGTGACTGAGACGAGAAATAATTAATTGATTGGTAGATTTGTGTACCAACCCAAAGTCATCATGCAACCAAGTCGCTGTAGGAATATTAAAATCGCCACAGATTAAAAGTTTGGAATTTACAAATATTTCTGCTACGCTATCTATTGTGTCGCAAAATGCTTCATATTTGCCAATTGGGGAATTTGGTGGTATGTAAACTGCGCCAACCACCAGCTTTAGCGAACCATGTGATATACTAACAAATAACTGTTCAACAGAATTATTTAAAATACAAAAACGTTCACCTACAAAACTATTATTAACAGCGATTAAAACACCACCACCACGAGTTTTATTACTAGAAAGATGGTTTCTATGCTCTCCAAAGATTGTATAGTTCATTAGTTTCAATTCACTGTCAGAAATATCATGGTTAAGCCATGTTTCTACGATAACAATTACGTCATAAAAACTACTGTTAACATTAAACATAAAGTCCTTCATTTTAGTTCGAATACCACCGGCATTTTGAAAAAAAAAATATTTAGTTTTTTGATTCCACATTTTCGTTAGCACTCGACTTGACGATTCTGGGAACCCCTGAAATATGTTTGATTTAAATATTCGGTTCACCATTTTCCATTCTTCGAAGTAGTTCTCTTTTGACAAGTTGGAATTCTTCTCTCTGGACTCGGGTTCTATCGAAGCTGAATTTGATGGAAGTATTCTTTAGTTTGCTGGTTTTGTAGATAATTTGTTTAACAGTATCATGATCGTTTAAAATAATGGAAGTTGGTGTTTACTTCTGGTATAACCGCAAGGCCGCCATATTTAGCAATAATTTAAGGTTATGAAAAACTTGATTCTGAACAACTTTTATTTGAAACTTTTTTTTGCTATTTTCAAGGATACGCCCACTATAGACCGATTTCCGCTTAGTGACTCATCCTGTATAGCGTGAAAATACCCAGTTTGATAAAAGCAGGTTTGCAACTTTCTTTATAATCAGAGAAGGTGATTCTTCTTCTTATTGGCTTTTGCAACCTAAACAGTCGAACTGTGTGATTAGAACCACCCCATACAATAACTCCATAGCTCAAGTGACTACCAATATAGGCGTAATAATATTTTTGATTGACGGAAGCCCTCGACAACACTGCGAAGCTGGCAGATCTCAGCTTACCACAGATCTTATCAATATACTCACCGAAGTTTAATGACGGAGTTATTACAGTTCCAAGAAAAGTTTTTTTAATAGCATATTGACACTGCTTCCATTCACAGCTATACTATCTAATTCATATATTGCGCGACTTCGCAAATATATGTATCCGGATTTGTCCGCCTTAATTAAAAATTGATTTTTGGAACACCAATTATTAAATATAGGCTGTATAGGTGTCCAGATTGTTCATAAAACCAATGAATAAAAAGGGTAATATTGAACCTTTTGGAGTATCCTGTGTAATAAGATCTTTCTCAGAATAGTACTGGCGATTTTTCACTCCATCTGATTCTGACCGGATTGTAACACTCTGTGTCCGCTGATGTAAGAAATATTTAATCAAGCACAGCGCATTACCAGATATTTCGTGAGCATTTAATTTCTTAAGCAGTAGGTCTTAGCTGATTACATAGAAAGCTCTGGATAAATCAAAGTAAATTCCAAGAGCTACATAGCCGCCGTCAAGAGCACATATTTACTATATTTAAAAAACTTGGTACTTTGTTTTATTTACTTCTAAACATCTTAAATATACATTGTGTCGGCTTTCCTAATGCATTCGTACCGTTGATGATTTATTGCTAACATTAAGAGTATTTTGCCCCACCGTGCGACGGTCACTTTAAAATTGCTTTATTAAATAACTTTGTTTTACCCTATATATGGCTTTTTCACAAAATTAAGTTATTTTTAGGGCCCAGAGAATAAATCTGGAATCAGAGAAGAGTCAAGGAAAAATCGGGAAAATTGAACATTTTAAATTTGTCGCCACCATGTTCAATTATTTGAACATTGATCCGTTAGAACGGTTTGCTACTACCTTAACATTTGCTACTGCCCTACCATTTGCTTATGCCCCACAATTTGCTACTGTGCAACCGACCAAACTGATATTGTTTATTATTAATATCTTAACGATTAATGTTGTTGGTGCAGATTTTTGTTCACGCATTTTGTTATTACTTACCTAATTTAATACTTAATTTTTAGTTGCTTAAACGTAGTTACACAATATATGGGATGGGCACTGGTTGGCGGTCTGGAAAATGATTATCTGGATAGTGCATCAAGAGATAATGTACCTATGCTTTCTTCTTTTCAAATTCATGTTTTTATTATTATTATTTTTTTTTAGATAAAAGAAATATTTTCAAATATCCGTAATGTATATAATATTAGTGCTTTCGAACAAATTGAATTATACTTCGGTTATCCGGATTGGGTTTCCGATTTGGGAAATATTGACAAATATTATGAAAAGGTATATATAAATACGTCACACCCGTAAGGGTACAAGGGTTTATCATAATATTTATAATTAAATTTCATTGGTGCTTACGTTTGTAGTGTTGACGTTTATTAAGTACGATTGCAATGTATTTTTTTTGTCGTTTATGCCTTGTCATCGCATTATATATTTGAAAAATTAAGGTGGATTAATTACGACAGTTTTTAAGCTGATGTTATTGGTTGTCATTATAGAACGACCTGTGTCAAATTTAAAATGCCCTAATGGAAATAGTATTTTGAAATGTTTTCACGAAGGATAGCCTTTGATTTAATCATTTAATATGATAAAAGTTTTCCTATCCAGACATTAATCTGATACATTGTTTATAAAATCACAAACTTTGCATGAATACATATCAGAGCTGGGCAAGATTCGAACCATTCAGGATTCGAATTCTTTTAGAAGATTTAAAAGAGGTATTCGAACACTTCAGTGAAACATGATCAGTGATTCGGATTGGATACATTTGTCTAGGAATTTGAATCCAAATGTAGGTGGTTCAAATCCTTATAAAAGGATTCGATTACTTACAAAAGGATTCGAATACTTACAAAAAGATTAGGAATGTTGATATTTTTTGTGTTTTTAAACTTGACGTTAAATCAGTGTTTTATACGTGTGGCGCATGAAATAAAATTTCGAGTTTAAAAAAAGCCTGAATTTGGATTTGGACGCTTCCGATGGAGACCAATCGTGAACACGGGGAAATCCATAGAGTTTTATTCATCGGAAAATGTAATGGAAATGTCGGGAATATTAGTTTTTCGTTTTTGCGAAAAGTTACGGATGTTTTTAATTGACCAAATCATAAAAAAAATTAAATTATACGTGGAAAATAGTACATTTTACTGAAATTATAAAAAAAATATCGAAAAAATTAAAAAAGTATCAATATTATCAAAGCAGATTAAAATAAAAACTGTAAAAATACCAATACTGTCACAAATAATGGAAATATGGAAAATCAAGAATATTGATAGATTTCATTGAAAATGTTAAAGTTGCTTATTACCGTAAATATTGTGTAAATTTATAGAATTTATAATAAAAATGTTGCAATAATAATATAAAATAATAGGAATTACAATATTGGAACAAGCAATACAATTTAAAGTCAAAAGGTGTAAATTTATCTCATTTTAAAGAAACGATTTAATTTAATAAATACATTGAAATTAAGATATTACTAAAAAAAAAACAGCTTTTATCAAAATCTGGTATTATATTTGATAATTTTAGACCCGATAAAAAAAATTGTAAATTTAAATTATTTCAATTAAATTAATTCAAATTTAGTCAATTAATTTTATTAAAAATATGTCGATTCTGTGTTTATACCGTTCGCACAGAGTTTCTTAATTTCTTAACAATTTCTACTGATTTTATCAAAATCTGATGTTTCTTTGATAATCTCAGATTAGCAAATGATAAGCTGCACGTTTTTAATAAATTCAGTTATTTTCTGGGTATTTAATTGAAACACTTGGTTTGTTTCACTAATTTATATTTTCTCCGACTAGTTTCGACCATTGGTCAAAAATATCTAAGCAACAATATATATATATATATATATATATATATATATATATATATATATATATATATACAGGGTGAGTCGCTAAGCGGAAATCGGTCTGAAGTGGGAGTATCGTTAAAAGTAGCATAAAAAGTTTCAAATAAAAGTTGTTCAGAATCAAGTTTTTCATAACCCAAAATTATTGCTAAATATGGCGGCCTTGCGGTTATACCGGAAGTAAACACCAACTTCCTTATTTTAATTAGAACACCCTGTATATTTATACATTTTTGGATTGCTCGTTAAAAATAAACATGAGTTTATGCACACAACATTGGGTCTCAGTTGAACCGTTTTCGAGTTATTTCATTTTTTTTTTGATAAATTTAACGATTTTAGAGCTCGACGTCATTAACAATATATTCAAAACGAAAAAAGTCAGAGTTGTGCGGCTTACGGTTTTGGATTCGGGAAGAAATGTAGTACTTGTTTAGGTTTTTGCCATTAGTCAGATTTTCTAAATTGAGCCGAGTCCGTCGACGGCACTCTTCAGTACTTCAAATATGCATCACTTATTTTTTTAAATAGAACTATCTATCTTGAGATACTTTATCTCATGCGAAATTAAATTTCCTTTTTATTGATACCGGGTTGTTGCCATATCCTTCCAACAGTTTTTGAGAAATTAGCGTTTTTGTAAAAATTTTAATACATTTTGTATTATCGCGTTAGCCCTGGATATTGATACCGTTTGGTGATTTTGTTTTGACATTTAGTTAGTCATTGAGATATTCTTTAATTTTTTTAAGTCATTTTAAAGCTTTAAACACGTGATTTCCATTCCCAGACTAAGCATGAAGTAAAATTTCGAGTTTTGAAAAGCCCCGTGAAAATTTGTCGAGATTCGCCCAGCGACCCGAGACAAATTTTCTGGGCTTTTCTAAACTCGAAATTTTACTTTTTTCAAATAAGAGAAATAACGACCGCAGCATCGCCTGCCTTAATATAACAAACAAGTTCGTGCTCGTGAGAAGATGGTGATACGCAAGGAAAATTGGGCTCAAAGTTTAACCAAGCGCAAACACAACGAAGTCGGGGGAATTGCGTGACGTCAGGGATGGGTGGTATTTTATAACCATATATGGTCTGCGCGAAATCTTCCATCTCCACGATCGGGTGGGAAACAGAAGTTATGAAACCTGTGCGGAGCGGAAAACATGGGAGTGAAGAGACAGTTCGGAAGAAGAACATCACGAAAAGCACCACAAGTTCCAAATCACAGAGGGAAATAAGAATAACACAACAAAAATCAAAATTATACAACAAATATAAAAATTATACAACAAAAAAGAATACAAAAGAAGTTGACGGGTGTGGTCGAGCTGTGCGTGGAAAACGGAGGAATGTTCCCGCTAGTTAATTGCTGAACATAATTAACGGGTGTGGTCGTCCCGAGTTAGTACTGCAGAGTTATGTTCCCGCTAGTTAATGACACAAAACAATCAACGGATAACGTCCGGATCTGCTTGCTAATCAGAGGAGTGTTCCCGCTAGTTGGTTGTCTGGTAAGCTCCGAGATGGTTTTTGTGGGTTTCCCATCTCGTAATGCTAATGCAGGGGTTATTTAATTTTGCTCCCACAAGTAGAGTTATATACTTTTTGAGTTTAACTAAAATGCACATGGCTTCTAAGTACAACGAATAATAAAGTATTTTGAGAATATAAATAATTTAAGAAATACAAATTAATTAGAAATGTCCTAATTGAGGCCAATAAACTTTGCATCCGTTAAACTCACATCCTGTTTTATTTATTGTCCACACATATCCCTGGTCATTAAAAGGCAAGAAAGTCACAGTATTTACGATATTGCATATTGACACAAACAACGAATCTGTTAAACAAATTAAAAGGGTTACTACATACACAACACAACGTAAATAAAATACAAATTATAAATTTGTATAACACCTAGGGTCGAATCATTACAGTGTATTCCAAGGACGGTTGAGTATACGGTAAGAAGGATCGACAGAATCGAAGATTTTAGAGTGAGGGTAAGGATCGTTATCGTTACAAATGCGCGCTGAATTTAAATGTGGTTACTTCATGGTATGTTTTCCGCTCCGCACAGGTTTCATAACTTCTGTTTCCCACCCGATCGTGGAGATGAAAGATTTCGCGTAGACCATATATGGTTATAAAATACCACCCATCCCTGACGTCACGCAATTCCCCCGACTTGGCAAATTCGTTGTGTTTGCGCTTGGTTAAACTTTGAGCCCAGTTTTCCTTGCGTATCACCATCTTCTCACGCGCACGAACTTGTTTGTTATTTTAAGGCAGGCGATGCTGCGGTCGTTATTTCTCTTATTTGAAAAAATATCGATGTAATTCTCGTATTTACTGACTGTTAATTTGCTTTTATTATTTTCTTGGATGATTTTTAAATTAATATTGTAAATTATTTTCATCAAAAAAATATTTGCACATGACTCCCATTGACCCATTACACACCACTTGTACTTAAAATGTAAGATTTGGTTTAATTATTGGAGTAGTTTAGTTTTTATTATTTATGCAATTTTTGTACGACTTCTCACCGATGACAAATTGCATCTGTGCTGTGAATAGCCCCCTGAAATGTCAACATTTATTACATAAAAGTTAGTCATTAAGTATAAATGTAGCGAATGCCGCTGAATTTGAATGTCTCCGATCGGCAAAACGTTGGGCATACATTCTTGAAGCAAGTAATGTATTTCCATCAGCACTGCCAAAGGTGTAGACCATACCAATCAGTTCTTCTTGAGAAAACATGTTCGGTTTTTTTATTGTCAGATCTCGCCAAAATAATCTAAAATAAACTGACATTTGTCAGACATGCGAGTCAAAACAAAATCACCAAACGTCATCAGTATCCAGGGCTAACGCGATAATACGAAATGTATTAAAATATTTACGAAATCCAACATTTCTCAAAAACTGTTGAAAGGATAAGGCAACAACCCGGTATCAATAAAAAGGAAATTTAATCAGATAAAGTGTTACAAGATATATGGTTCCATTTAAAAAATGAAGTTATGCATGTTTGAAGTACTGAAGAATACCGTCGACGGACTCGGCTCCATTTAAAAAATCTGACTAATGGCAAAAACCTAAACAAATACTACATTTCTTTCCGAATCCAAAACCGTAAGCCGCACAACTCTGACTTATTACGTTTTGAAGATATTGTTAATGGCGTCGAGCTCGGAAATCGTCAAATTTATCGAAAAGAATGAAATAACTCGAAAACGGTTCAATTGATACCCAATATTGTGTGAATAAACTCATGTTTATTTTTAAAGAGCAATCCAAAAATGTAAAAATATACAGGGTGTTCTATTTAAAATAAGGAAGTTGGTGTTTACTTCCGGTATAACCGCAAGGCCGCCATATTTAGCAATAATTTTAGGTTATGAAAAACTTGATTCTTATATTTGAAACTTTTTCTGCTATTTTCAATGATACGCCCACTATATACCGATTTTCGCTTAGTAACTCACCCTGTATATATATACAGGGTCCTGCGTCTCACCTCCCGTCTTCTATAGCTCAGTTATTAATTTAGTTAGGATTTTGATATTTGACAGACTTGGCCTGTAACCTAGGGCGTATTTCAGGAAAATATTTTTGATTATACAGGGTGTCAGAAAAAAGTGTGACGTTATGATGATATATATTTTTAAATTAAATGGTGTACATTTTGTTAATAATTTGAGTGCCTTCTATGGTTACCTTCATACCCCTAAATTTTTATAGAAATCGGTTTAGTGATAGCCAAAAAAAATTAAAACTAAAAAAATCGGTTTTGCACTATTAATTTAAAAAATTAATAACAAATAAAACTAGTATCTCGTCAATTAAATTATAGAAGGTACTTATTAAAAAACGTCTAATGGTCCCGATAACCAAGTTTGGTGAATTTGAATTATACAGAGTGTGTAAAATTAAGTGTCAAACTTTTTAAACTTTAATGCACTGTATTTTTCTAATTTTAAATTGGAACCCCTGTATATTTTTATGTCATTCTATGCGGAATTAAAAAACAAACATTTTTCCTAATTACAACCCTATCACAATTCCTAACACATAAAAAGTTAGCAGAAAACTCGTTTTATCAACTAATCCAGTAGCCATTTTAATTAATAAAAATCGAAGGTGGCTTTGAAAAACAATTTATTGACATAACATGTTTTGTAATTAAATTGCATCTCGAAAGTCTTAAAGGATTCACAGATTTTCGTCTCACAGATTTTCAGAGCAGGCATTGACTACTACAAAACGATTAGCAACACTGATTTCAATTCAATAAAAGCAGGAATTTTCAAATAAATTTAAACACAAAACAGTATTCTGAAATTTGTCTTGCCAACCATGTTGTTCTGGTCAAGGCCTGCTCTGAAGCATGTTTTTTTACGATCGCGTGGTATTAAGTTTTGTATAAAAAAAAAACTATTAGTAATAACATTTCATAAAAAAACATAACAAAAATACGCATTTCTAAAATTAATCACCTACTAGAACTTATGTTCGATATGTCTTCCGTTCTCTTGGAGGCACAATTGAAGACGAGTATGAAATGACCTTGCAACTCTTCGTAATGGGTCGGGTGTAATGTTGTGAAATGCATGTATGATTCTTTGCTGCATGTTTTCTGGTGTGGTTGGAGGTTCTTGATAAACGATTTCCTTAACGTAGCCCCACAAAAAGAAGTCTAATTTAGTTAAGTCGGGTGATCGGGGCGGCCATTTCCTTGGCCCTCCTCTTCCAATCCACCGATTCGGGAAGGTTGTGTTGAGATGATCCCTGACTTGTAATGAATAATGTGCTGGGGCTCTAACCTGTTGCAGCCACATTGCATCCCTCACAGCCATTGGTAAATGTTGACATAAATCTGGCAATTGATTTTGCAAAAAATCCAGATACGGCGGTCCATTCAAATGTCTGTTAAAAAAAGTGAGGGCCAATAATATGTTCACCAATAATTCCCCCCCACACATTAATTGCCCATTTGTGTTGTTGATCAACATGCCTAAAAACTCTTGGATTGTGGTGGCAATAATAATGGAAGTTATGACGATTCACAAATCAATTTTTATGAAAGGTGGCCTCATCAGAAAATAAAACCTTATCAAAAAAGTCAACATGTACCCTAATTTTAGTTTGCGCCCAGTTGCAAAATTCGACACGTTGATCAAAATCTTGTTCAAGGAGTTCTTAATGGAACTGGATATGATAGGCATGGAAACGGTTGTTCTTTAAAATTCGTTGAACGGTTCTTTAGCTTACATCCACGGCAGCAGCGACTGCTTGTTGACTAACAGAAGGATTTTCCGTAATTGATAATAGCACAGCCAATTGATTTTCCTTAGTTCGAACTGGCCTATTTCTAACTGGTTTTTTATAGTTTACATTACTCGTATGTATAAATCTCTCCAATAAGTTTTCCAGGTTCCTGTTGTCTGGATGTCGTCGTTCTGGATACCTCTGTGCGTAAACTCGACTTGCCAAAAAACAGTTCTTTTCGCATTCTCCTAATATGCAAATCATATCTACGAGATCGTCTCGGTTGTACTTCATGACAACAAATTCTTGGATATAAAGAGCTTAACTCATAATGCTTTTAACTTTTACATTACTAAGGTCAAAATAAGCTTTTGTCACTTCGTTAAAAAATAAATTGTTTTTCAAAGCCACCTTCGATGTTTATCATTAAAATGGCTATTGGATTAGTTGATAAAACGAGTTTTCTGCAAATAACTTTTAATGTGTTAGGAATTGCGATAGGGTTGTAATTATGAAAAATATTTGTTCTATAATTCCGCATGGAATGAAATAAAAATATACAGGGGGTCTAATTTAAAATAAGAAAAATAAAGTGCTTTAAAGTTTGAAAAGTTTGACACTAAATATTAGACACTCTGTATAATTCATATGATTAAAACTTGGTTAACGGGACCGTCAGACCTTATTTAATAAGTACATTGTATAATTTTATTAACGAGGAACTATTTTTATTTTTTATTCATTTTTTAAACCATATATAGCATGTAATCTAAAAATATATATCATAATGACGTCAAACTTTTTTGGGACACCCTGTATAATCAAATATATTTTCCTGAAATACGCCCTAGGATAGAGGTAAGGTCTGCCAAATATCAAAAGCCTAACTTAATTAGTAACTGAGCTACAGAAGACGGGAGGTGAGATGCAGGACCCTGTATATATATATATATATATATATATATATATATATATATATATATATATATACATATATATATATATATATATATATATATATATATATATATATATATATATATACAACCGATTCTAAAATCTTATACTCAGGCATACTTACTGTAAAGTTCAAAGATGTGTTTTTAAACTTTACACTAAAAAAAATTTTTCATACGTGTAGCGCATCGAGTAAAATTTCGAGTTTAGAAAATCCTGAATTTGGATCCAAATCCAAACGTTCGGTCTTTTCTAAACTCAAAATTTTACCTTCTGCTTAATCTGGAAGTGGAAACACTCGTTTAATAATAATAATTAAAACATTTGTAGGTATCACTTTTACTTCAAATATAACCAACAATTGATTATTATTTATTAGAATCAGATAGTTAATTTGTTAACAACGATGTTCAGTGTTAATAATAAATAATAAGGCTTTGAAAACTTTGTTAATAAACACTTATAGCGATATTAAAAATGTTAATAGTTGCAAAGAAGCGATTTTATTTTTATAGGATTTGTATCCACGATTCGAAAAGCAGGATTCGAATCTTTGAATCGAATCACATTTTTCTCTTACAAATCTTACATTCGAGTATTCATGATTCGAATCATATTAGGTAATTCAGATTCGTGATTCGAATCCTTTTTTGAGGATTCGTCCCAGCTCTGATACATATAAAAATAGCTACAAACGTATGCACCAGCTATGTAGTCTTGTAAATGATCAATTTTAGAATTTCTTATAAACATCTGAACAGAAAGGTATGTTAGGAAGTGGTAGATTGTTAACCTTGAATTTTTAGGTTAATATTTCTCAGGAAGACTTTAAAGGCAACCTTTTCCAGTTAATGTATTTACTTCCAAATAGTAGCAGGGATACATTTTTTGACGGTCACATGAATCCTCTAATAGTCAATGCTTATTATGACGGAGCTAATAAAATCCTTGGTAAGTAAATCTTCTTAAAAATTAGTGTGATATAAACAATATATATTTAAAAATTTTAAAAAACAAACATTTCGCGCTGGATGCCACTCCACTTATTTTGAAAATATTTAAAAATGATGATTGAAATACTTTGCTACTATATAAGAGAATAATAAAGAGACGGACAGACTTACAGAATTCATATGACGGACAAAAATTGTTGCTCATCGAACAATATCCCACCTAATGTGTCATTTAATATTTTTGAACATTTAGTTATACAGAACATTACAGGTTTTCCAATGGCGATATTTTCGTTTCCCTACTATCATCTTGGATTAAGGTAAGTTAAAAACACAATATTCACGAAACAATATAATTTTTAGAAAACTAAAACTTTTAGCTCTTTGAATTATGGATCTATTGGAACAATAATTGCACATGAAATTGTTCACGCTATAGAAAATACATTATCGTTTCACAATTATACTCAGATTATTAACTGTATCACTGAGCAATATGAAATAATTAATGGCGACGAAAAGGTAAGTTTTGATGGTAAAATAAAATTGTCTTGCAGAATTAGATGGCGTTAGGTGCCGGTATTTGTAAGTGTTGCTTTTATATGTTAAGTTTTAGTTTAACAAGCACGATTGTAGCTGATGGTCTAGTGCAGCGCTTGCCAAACTATTTTATGTGGCGCAACATTGACAAAAATCATGAAAATTCAACAATGAAATTTGACAACATTGAAGAAAATATTGATAAATGATAAATCTATAAACATTGGAAACCAATGAATTGACAATGACGAAAATCAAAAATTTACGTAACTTGTTAAAAATCATGAAAACTGATGATTTAAATTCTTAATACTTTAAAAATAACTAGTATTGTTTAAATCGACAAAAATATGATAATTGACCTAAATCTTAAATATCTCAGGCAATTAAATAAGACAAGAATCAAGAAAAAAAAATGGTGACGTGTCTATCATAGCACTTTCCCCGCCATTTAAACAATTGACAACTGACATACTAAACTTATTTCACTTGTCAATTGGACAGTTGACAATCGTGACATTGTCATCTCACATTAAATCAGTGTTTTGTACGCGGGGCGTATAAATTAAAATTTTGAGTATAGAAAAGCCTAAATATGGATTTGGTCGCTCCGCTTCGCTGTGCGACCAAATACAAATTTTCAGGTTCTTCTAAACTCGAAATTTTACTTTATGCTTAATCCGGGAGTAGAAAACACTCGATAATAGATAGATTGTTGTTTTATTGACAGATGGAAGCTATATGAAATTCCTCGTCGATTTTGTTTAAAAAATTATTGCAATTTGACAGCTTTTTTTCATGAAACTTTTGTTTTACAAACATGTCAAAAACTATTAAGAGTCCGAGTTACTACGATATGCCAGAAAAGTCATATCTTACGTCAAAAATGTATTACACGAGAAACACATTACATTACATTTACCTCTTATGTTAATTTATGTTGAATTAACGTTTTCGAGACATTGCACGAGGTAAATGTTAATTTTCGTCAAATTTGACACAATACAAGAGGTAAATGTTAATTTATGTCGAATTGACGTTTTTAACAGGTTACACGAGAAAAATGTCGATTTATTTGTTGAAAAATGTGAATGTATATCAAACCAAGAAATATCAATAAGGTTGAAACAAAATGTTAATTTTAATATTAGTTAAAGAGAAATTCGGGCTTTTCTCAACTAAAAATGTTACTTCATGCGCCACGCGTATAAATCACTGATTTGTCATATCATATCATATCATATCATTTATTCTACGGATAAACCATAATACAGTAAATAAATAACACATTAAAATATAAATATATTTTGTTAAATACCGTCAATATTATTAAACAGCTGTAATACGATACGACCAAACTATCAAAGCAAGCCATGGAAATTAAATTTAAAATCAAATAATTATGTCACTGCCTTTAGACACTGCCAAACTGCGAAAAAAAAAAAATCAGAGTCTACTCCAATTACAAATTCACCCGATCGCCCGGTATTAACGATATATATATAGTGTAAAGTTTAAAATATACTGATTATTTAATAAAAAATAACTTAATATGTGCATCACTAAGTTTTAGTTTTTACAATTGTTAAGGATTGTTTATACTTTTTCAGAATTCATGTATTATTTCTCAACATTTTTGTTTCGAAATATTCATTGATTTATACAATTTCTTCAACTTTTTAATATTTTCGTCGATTTTAGTCTATTTATAAAATGTTAATGAGATTTTCAATATTACAATATTTTTCTCGATTTATAAAATGTATATGAGATTTTCAATATTTCGAGATTTTCGTAAGACTTTCAATATTTTGAATTTTCGTCAATTTATAAAATGCAGTGATAATTGTTTCGAATAACTTAGCAAAATTATTTATTATTGAAATTGGACGGTAGTTACTTATTTCATGTTTATTATCAGCTTTGAGGACTGGTGTTATTCTAGTAATCTTCCATTGGTTTGGAAAATAGGATGTCTTTAAAATTAAGTTGAATACATGAACGAATGGCGTTGCTAGAACCTGAATACAATCTCGGACCACAAACGATGGAATTTTATCACAGCCTGCCGTCAAATTGTTGCTGAGTTTTTTCGCCGCCTTAAATATATCACAAGTCGTTACCTCATTAATTTGTATCGCAACATTTAAAATGGATTCCCCAACAGAGTTTTGGTTGTTACTGTTTCCGTTTTCATATACAGATGAAAAGTAATTAGCAAAACAATTAACGATATCTTGGGGATTATTAATACTTTTTTGCTCATATCTCATAGAACCCGGGATGCGAGATTGTGATTTTTTAGATGCCACATAGTTCCAGAATTGTTTATGATCGGTACAGATGGAATTCTCGGCACTTTTGATAAATAAAGAGTGATCACGTTTGATATTTTGTCGAATTTCTTTGCGGATCTTAGCTATTCTGTTCTTATATATACCTAACTTAAAAACTTTATGCATTTTCCGAAAATATTCTTTCAATCTTATTAATCGGGTTGTGTGTGCACCAAACCAGCAAAGGTATTTATTTTTAGTATTAACTGTATTACATTTAAACGGCACTGTTTCGTTAAAGATGGAGTTGAGCCCTCGGTACAACTCGTCACAAGATTTCTCCGGATCTACCTCAGAAACGACATTGGTCCAATCATATTTGAATATTTTTTTGTACAAAAGAGGAAAGTTTTCTTTACGGAAGTTATACTTTCTACTTTTTATATAACTAGTTATATTTATTTGGGTATCAATGAAGGTTGTAAAAGAAAATGTGAGAGGCGGATGATGGTTATCAATACTCACAATTGGCAACTCGTCAATAAAGTTACATTTAATATCGTTGGTAGTTAGCACGAGATCTAATAGCCTATTATGTGTATTTAATTTAGAGTTGTGTTGGGTCAAGTTATTTAATAGCATTAGGTTTTTAAGCTCCAAAAGCTTCCGCTCGTTAACGTGGGGATTTTCTAGCGAGTTCACAAAGTTAGGTAAATTAAAATCACCACAAATAATTACAGATTCATACAGATTACAAAACCGATCTAATTTCGTGCACAAGCGAACATATGTATTGATTGACTCGGACGGTGGAATGTATAAACACACAAAACAAATATTTTTATGGCCGAAACTAGCCCGAACCGCAACGATTTCTAGATTTACATAGAGAGGAATCATTTCTATAGAATAAGTAACACTGTTTCGCACTGCAATCATAACGCCACCGCCTCTTTTACCAAATCTGTCACATCTGAAAACCGAGAAAGTATCCAGGAATAGCTCAGCATTCATTACGCCTTCACGTAACCATGTCTCAGTAAATAAGAAAACATCACTATCACTAGCAACTATATTATTATAGAATTTGTTAGTGTTACAAAGTTCAGATTAGATTAGTGGGCTATTTAGGTGTCGTTATTTAGATATTGTTGTTGCTGTCAGTTTAGTGTGCATTAGTTCTAAAATCTGGTTTAGATTTTGAACGTTTTAGCTTACCGTATTATTTGTAACACGTTTTACACTAAGTGTTAGAGTTTAGTATTTTTGGAATATTTTTTTAATAAGTGTTATAAAGTACAAGCTTTTCTTGGTTGTACGTTTCACTCTTGTAAGTTGAGGGGGGAATCTGATTTCGCAAGTGTTTTTTTTTTTTTGTTGACTTTAAGTATTCACATTTAAGATAGTTTCATTTTCGTTATTTTTATTATTCACTATTTGGTTACTACGTTCAAGATGGAGATGAACATTACTTATTTAAGAAAGGATGAACTTGTTTACGAATTAAATGTACGTGGTATTACTACTTCGTCGAGTCAAACTAAAGATGATTTTCGAGCATGTTTAAGACCATTACTAGTGTTACCGGCATTTTATTCAAAACGTCGGAACTCGATTATTTTATTCACATTCACTAAAACATCGGACTCCATTTCATTTCATAATCATTTTAATTCCAAATGGCTCAAGTTCGTAACAAATCATTCGGTGTTCTATTGTATATATTTTTCTTTGTAAATATGGTAATTAGGTGTACATTCAATCTCGCCCGAACGTGACCAACAATGACGACATATGCATTGCAAACCACCCTATCATTAACCGCGCGACCAGCTTCGACCCGGCGGTTACAACCCCAAGGACGTCCACCAATAAATTCCGCACCTCCGAGGACCAGCGCCATAAAACCCACGGCGCGCTGTAGATGTTTACGACCATGAAAGCAAAGCCTTTGGGAATTTCTCAAAATTTCGGAAAAACAGCGAGATCAAAGGTTTATGGTCGTAACATCTGCAGCACAAATTTCGACACGCCGGAGCAGTCGAAAACCAGAGGCCCAAAACTTTTTGGCCTGAGGTAGACATGAAAACTCCACCCTCTGCTTCTTCCACCACGTTCTCGACCAATCACCGCCACCCCCAAGATACATGGCGGGGGTGAAGACAGCGGTGGTTGGGAAGATAAGAGACAGCGGAAGACAGAGGAAGGCCAGTACAGGTTCAGTACAGTTCGGAAAGTCAGTACAGTTCAGAAAGTCAGTTTAGTTCGGAACTTCAGTACAGTTGAAAACTAGAGTCAAGCTCGAATCATCATCGGAGTTATCATCATCAGAGTTATCATCAACAAAGTTTCACCAAGTTTTCATCAAATCATTAAGTGTCGCGAATTAGTCAGTTCGTAAGTCGTTGCGTTCGTTCATTGTATATTATTGTTATTCTATTTTCTTTTATTTGTGACATTTATTTCATTCATTATCATTCTTGTGTTATTTTGCTTTGTGTGTCGTGAATAAATATTTTATCCTTGGTTTTTACGGAGGGACGTTGTTTTTTTTAAGCAGAACTCATGCTCTCTCAAATTATCTATTAAATTTAGCATAAACAGCAAGCGACGTCCCGCGCCCCGATAACACTAGCGTTAGAAAATGTTAATAGACCCATATCATATCCGACACTTATAGTTGATGTGGATGCAGAACTTAAAACTATAGAAAGTAAATTAACAGACTTACAGTTAGCCTTAGAGAAACTTGTATCCGGAAACAGTAAATTAAAGTTATAAGCCTTACAAACTAGATCTTTACACATTTTCGGTTGAGCCGATACATTTTCAATAGTCACCTATAAGAAGATAATTCACGGTCAAATGTAGTAACTACAGCACTTACAGTAATGGACGGAATTGGAAAAGCTGGTCCAAGGAAAGTAGATCCGAATATTAGCTTATTATTTTCTTAGGGTAATGTTAGTGACGAGGATAGTTCTGATTCTGATACAGATTTCATTCGTTCTCAACCAGTAGATCGGTGGAATTTAAAATTTAGTGGTGAGCCAAAGGGTCTCACTGTACATAACTTTTTAGAACGTGTTAATGAACTTCAAATTGCACGACATGTTTCTGATACGCAACTTTGTGATTCAGCCATCGACCTTTTCGAAGGTAAAGCTTTGTTATGGTTTAGGTTAATTCGGAATAGATGTCGTGATTGGAAGCGGTTAACCGACTTATTAATGAAATATTATGAACCGCCTGATTACCGTGCGCGTTTATTTAATGATATTATGTCTCAAACACAAGATCCCTCAGAATCTTTTGTAGATTACTTAGCATGTATGACAGCCATGTTTAAAAGATATGGAGATATCTCGAAAGATATTCAATTGAGTATTATTTCTTGAAACTTAGCTCCGTTTTACACTATGCAATTACCTGCCGTGGATTCGCTTCACGAGTTATAAAACGAATGTCTTAAATTAGAGGTTAAGAAATTCAGATCAGATCCGATAATTATCCATCGCGACCTCGTCGTAGTTATGTAGAGCCGGATTTCGCATATGTAAGTACTTCTGTTCCTGCAGTTTCTGCACCACTTTCCCATGAGAATACAGTCAATGTCAATAAAACGCCTAACGTATCGTGTTGGAATTGTCTCAAGAAGGATCATGTTTTGCGTGATTGTCCATCACCGCGGAAAATGTTATGTTATCGCTGCGGTACTTCAAATGTTACCATTAGCACCTGCTCGAAATGTTCCTCGGGAAACGAGTTTAGGAGAACTTAGTCCGTCGTGTAAGTCATAACGATTCCTTAACGATCGAATCACCTTTTCCAAAAATACAAACTTTACTAGATTTTGTAATATCTCACGCACCTAATGATCAGAGACCTTATTTAGAATTATATGTACTTGGTTGCAAGATACTCGGTTTACTTGATTCTGGAGCCACTCGTACTATAGTTGGTGTTCCTGGTTGGCGATTTCTCCAAAGATTAGGTTTATCTCTTGCCCGTAATTCAATTCAGTGTACGGTAGCAAAGGGCGACACTTGTCATGCTATTGGTATAGTGTCTGTACCCATTCAACTCATGCATAAAACTAGAATTGTAGATGTACTGTTAGTTCCTGAATTATCACATACTCTTATCTTAGGTATCTATTTTTGGCAGCTCATCGATTTAGTTCCTGATTTAAAATAAGATGTTTGGCGTTTTTCTTCCAAAAATAACAACATCCCAATTAATTGTATTGAGAGTGAAAAATCTCTTTCTTCTTCTCAGAAGCTTGCATTAGACAAATTGGTTTTAGAAAAGTGGTCCTTAATGAGAAATAGTTTAGGTCGTACTACTCTCGTCGAGCACGAGATAGAAATTCTGCCCGGTATCGGACCCATAAAACAAAGATTTTATCCTGTTTCTCCAGCTAAACAGAAAATCATAGATGATGAAATATCCCTTATGTTACATGAAGGTCTTATTGAGCCCTGTCGGAGCCCTTGGTCATCCCCAGTATGCCTTATACCAAAGAAAGATAAATCCTATCGCTTCTGTGTAGATTATTGACAACTTAACTCCGTAACGCGTAAAGATGCATATCCTCTACCTTTAATTTCTTGCATTCTTGATAAATTAAGAGACGCTAAGTTTCTAAGTTCTTTAGATATTAAAAGTGCTTATTAGCAAGTTCCAATTTCTGAGTCTAGTCAAGACTATACTACCTTTTGTGTTGCTATTGGCCTATATCGATTTAAAGTCATGCCTTTTGGGTTAACTAATGCCCCCGGTACTTATCAACGCCTTATGGACCAAGTTTTAGGGAACAATTTAGAAAAACATGTATTTTGTTACTTAGATGATATCATCATTGTCACTCAAGATTTTAATATACATTTAGAAGTATTTTGCGAAGTTTTCGATCGATTACATGCCGCTGGTTTGGTAGTTAGCTTCGAAAAATGTAAGTTTTGTCGACCTCAAATTAAATACTTGGGCTTGGTAGTAGATACAAACGGACTTCACCCCGATCCCGAAAAAGTACAAGCAATTGTTAATATTTCGTCCCCAAAGACTGTTAGTCAAATTCGATCTTTTGTAGGCACTGCTTCTTGGTATAGACGTTTTGTCCCTAATTTTGCCACCTTAATATCACTGTAAACACATTTGACTAAAAAAAATGCTAAGTGGAATTGGTCTAGTGAGTGCGAACAATCGTTTAGGAAAATCAAAGAATGCTTAATTTCTGCTCCTATCTTACACTGTCCCGATTTTGAACGAACTTTTGTTTTACAAACCGATGCCTCAGCTTATGGCATAGGTGCTGTGCTCACCCAAGACTTTGCAGAAGGAGAACGAGTTGTTTGTTACTTATCACGTTCCTTGACTTCTCAAGAGCGTAATTATTCCACGATTAAGCGTGAATGCTTAGCCGTTATCTGGGCTGTTGAGAAATTACGGCATTATCTATCACCTTAAAGTTATTACAGACCACCACTGCTTATTATGGTTGCATAGATTAAAAGATCCGCAAGGTCGACTAGCTAGATGGTCGTTGCGTCTTCAACCTTATGACTTTGAAATCATTCACCGCAAAGGAAAAGAACACGTTGTTCCTGATTTGTTATCGCGTTCTGTCCCTATTATGGATTGTAATTAAGATACTGCTCCCACCACTGACCATTGGTATGACCGTATGTTGGAAAATATCTGTAAATATCCTAAACGTTATCCCTCCTGGCGAGTCACCAAAGAGAATCAGATTATGAAATATGTAAAAGTTCGTTGCCCAAACTTATCAGAAGATTTGAATAATTGGAAGTTGGTTATTTCGAAAGAAAAGCGTCGTGATATAATAAGATCTCATCATGATCACCCTACTTGTGGTCACGGAGGAATTTTTAAAACCACTGCTCGTATCTTTGATAAGTATTATTGGCCTCATTTAAAAGCTGACGTAGCGCGATTCATTAAGAACTGTGTAGTTTGTCTCAGAACCGAGCCTGAACAAAAATCTCCATCTGGTTTAATGTTAAGTAAATCTTCGACTGTGTCAAAACCCTGGCAGTTAATTTCAGTAGATATTATGGGTACTTTACCACGTACCTCCAAAGGTTATTCTTATATTTTAGCTATTTCAGATTGTTTCAGTAAGTTTGTGTTAGTATATCCGTTAAGATCTGCTACGGCATGTAGTATTACTAAAGTTATTGAAGAAAATGTTATCTTAGTTTTTGGTGCACCTTCTACGATCATTTTTGATAATGGTGTTCAATTTCGCAGTAAAATATTTATACAATTGGCATCTGAATATCACATAGAATTGTCATTTACTGCTAACTATCATGCACAAGCAAACCCTGTCGAGCAAGTGAACAGAGTAATTAAAACTATACTTGCATCTTACGTGCAAGACAATCACAATCTTCCAAAAATTGGATTTACAATCCGTTCTTCCCGACATGAAGTAACTAGTTTCACTCCAAATTTCCTCATGTTTGGTCGAGAATTAAATCTGAAAAATGATGAAGATGTCGATACCGACAATATTCAAATTGGGCGAACCGACTTCAAACCCACCTATTCGAAAGCCTTAACTGAGTTATATACAGATGTTCGCAAACGTTTGCCGAAAGCTTATGAAAGATCACGAAACCATTACAATTTATGGCGTAGGGATGTGCGATACCAACTGAATCAAAAGCTCTGGAAAAGAAATTATGTATTATCTGATGCAAGTAAATATTTTACATCTACGTTCGCTTCTAAATATGTAGGGCCTTATGTAATATCTCAAATATTATCTCTATGGACGTACCGTCTTGTCGATACGAATAATAAAGATTATGGTGTTTGGCACGCAAAAGATTTAAAGTCTCATCCTCCTGAAGGGAGTGATTCGTAATTAAGTTTGGTTATGTAGGTTATGTTATCTTTTGGTTTAGCTTTGATTTTGGTTAAGATGTTGGATTTTGTGGTTTAAATCGAATGTTATTGTTTAGGATTAGTGGTGTAATACTGGGGGAATTATACTGAAATTTGTTTTGGGGTTATTCAGTAACTTTCAAATAAAGGATTTGATATCTTTAGGATCAAGATATTTGCTGGATTAGTTTAGATTACTTTTTTTGGGGGGTTAGTTGCTAGATTCGGGTATTGTACCGTACCGTCTTCGGCAATTTGGTCAACTTAGTTGGATTTATGCTCTCAGTTACATTACCTGTGTCCTAAACAATATGTTAGTTGTTATGCGAGAGAGGTTGTTGGGTTGGTTTGAACCTCAACTTTATTGCGAGGTTGGGGCAATAAAATCTTCTGATGTTTAGTATCAGAAGAGCAATTCGGGTTGCTTATATCAAGCAATATTTAAGTCGTGTTTGATGAACATTTCTTTGCGGGAGAAGTCAATTTAAGTTTTGGGTTATATTTTTTTTTGGTCAGGATTCACCATTTGTTGCGAGGCTGGGGCAGCAAAAACTTCTGATCCTCTGGGTCAGAAGGGCATTTCAGTTTTATTAGTTTTAGTTTTACCGGTTAGTCACTTTTGTGCAAATTTAGTAAGATGTTTGGGGTTATGAGTTTAGATGGAAGTATTGTAAGTTTTGGTTTTGGGATTTAAGTAAGTAAATAGTGAAGAACATTCTCTATTTCATTTGGTTGCTTTTCGCTTACTTCAGTACTGTTCAGTGCTATTCGGTGCTATTCAGTGTTATTGGTTCTCTTTAACCTGCCTTTTCTATTAAATTTTTACTATATTTTTTTCTTTCTTCATTCAGGGTAAATAGGTATTTGTGTAAATGATTTTGCTTGGGTACGCGCTCAGTTGTTATACTGGATTTTTGTTTGTATGAATATACCTTATGTAGTGGTGTTTTGGGTTGTTTAGATTTTGGTTTAACACTTCGTTGTGGTAAGCATGTTCAATATATAAAACGTTATTTAGCGAACCTAATGTACCATTATTTTTACCATGAGGAAGAGAATTCTTATACTTCATTCTCCTCTATTCTTTTTCTATTCCCTTTTCTCTTTTCTGGACCAATAATAATAATTAGTTACCGATTTAAAATATTTAATTTACCGATTGTGACTTATTTTCTTGGATAGGTGTTTGGTCACCTGTATTATTTATTCCCGGAGTTGAGGTTTTCATGCAACGATTGTGGAGTTCGGTGTGTTCAACTGGTGTTTGCGGTGGCATGAGGGAATGATGATTGTAGTAAGTGTGGTTTTTTTTTCGTTGTACTCCACTGGCGCAGTATGACATCAAGCAGCGACGGAGGCAACGAAGATCGTCATTTTTCTCGTGTTGCTTAGGGCCCAGGGCGATTTCGCTTTGTTTGTAGCGGAAATAGGGGATGAGCTTTTTAGATTTGTTGGCCTTTGTTTGGGTTGCAGGTAGCTTGTTGCATTGAGTGAGTATACAGGAGATGAGCTTGTTATGTGTGGGGCTGTAGCTACGCCAAAACCTTACTCTTTAGGGAGGGGTTTGCTAGTGCTGGCGCAGTTAGTGCATAGGGAGTGACTCTGTACATGAACTCATCGTTGCAGGTTATTTTCAATTCAACGGAGTACCTTTGTGTTTTTGTTTAGCTATCCTTAGTTTGGTTTGCTTCATCTTTCCCAGGGAGGAGATGTTTCGCCTGTAAATCCCGTAGTTTAACGAATAATTTATTATGGGTTGTTATCTAGAGCTTTGCTGATTTCAGTTGAGTTGTTGGTCAATTGATTTTATTTGTAGACTGGAGTGGATAGTTTCTATCAGTTTGTGAATTAAATTTTTGGGTCGATTTAACTGATATCGGTGAAACTTGACATGGTTGTGTAGTCTTGTATGGTTTTGTTGATTGGGTTATTACCGTTAGTTCAGTGTAGCTGAATTTATTAAGCTTAGCTTTGGTAGTTTAATGAGTTATTAGATTTTCCCTTCGTTTATTTATGGTTTGGTTTTCACTTACTTCTAAAAACTTTAGGAAGTTTTTCTCAAAGGAGTAAGACTGGAGTTGTTACGAATCAATTCTGCACACCAATTTTTTTTGTATTAATTCTCTACATCGGTAACATTCATGATAATTACTTATTTTCTACCAGCTCAGTTACTTGTTTATTTGTGCTTGTTGTTTCCGTGCCGAAGCGGGGACGCACAGCTGATGCGAGTGTGTTAGTGCGCTCGGGGCAGACTGCTGCGTGCACATTTCTGCGAGGTCACTGCACTGTGTATTTTATAATTGAATGAATCATTTTATTATTGAATTATTGGTGTTTAAGTAAATAAGGATTATTTGAAGGTTAATATTTTGTAAACAAGCAATTGACTGAGACCGATTCACTGTTGCTAACTTCAACAACCAACTTCGGTGTTGTTGTTGTTGTTGTTCGAAAGTGCGCGCGGTGGAATTGACCAAGTAATTTCTTCTCTCTCTCTCTCCCTCTCTCTCTCTCAGAGATGGATTTGTGTTTCGCTGAGAAAATAACACCGGGAGGTGGATTTTATTGTACTTAATAGCCACGAAGCCGTTAGAAAAAGGAGAGCCAGGAGTGAGGTATGTTTAAATCCTACGTCACATTATTCTAAATTCTAATTCCGTGTTTTGTTGCTCAGGTAGTAGTCCTGCCTGGTTTTTTCTTTTTAGTAGTTTTTTTTCTGAAACTTGTGTTTCGTATTTCTACGTCTTGATTCTCTTCGTCTTCGTGGAACGTCTTCGGTTTGGGGCTGTTCTATGTGCGGCGTTTATGCGCGTGTTTTTCGGGAGGTCAGCGCTGGGAACCGTAAGGTCCAGTCGTGATTTCAGTGGATATTTTTCGGAGCGGGATGCTGCATCGCCTTTCCGGTTGGAAATTTCTTCCTGGCGGTGATAGATTACGATTTCGTTAGCCGGCGGAGTGAAGTGAAAGAGCGGTAGGAGCGTTATTATATTGGTGTCCGATATTCACGTGGGATTTCGAGAGCGGAAGAATGGTGGACTTGGTGACGTCACTCGATGGCATGTCATGACGTCAAAGACAAAAAATGTGGAGATATGGTTGTACCGTTTAGTTACTTTGTCCTCTGTGTCCTTTTGCAAGTGATATTTTTGAATTCAACTTCAAATTGGTTAGAGTCTGAAATTTTTGGATTGATAAGTTTGGTGGGTAAGTGATTCATTTCGAGATGTCGCTATTGAATCTTAATTTACTTAGCATTTTTTAAACGTAACTTTAATGATTTATTTTGAAGTTTTGATTGAGTAATTTTTTTTCTAATTATTTCACATCAGTAATTTCAAAGTAATCCAACCGTTATTCTATTAATCATGCTAGATGTTTATTTTGTTGTATAACATGTTTTAGCATTTAACTACGTGGAATCGTCCGGTAGCGCTACCATCGATTCGATGGATTGTTTAACATCAAGGTGGGTAAGTGATTCATTTTGAATTTCCAATGCACATTTATCTTTGGCATGTGTTAATAAATAATGATTGAATTTTATCATTAGTTACTGCGCTTAATTGGTTTTAGTTTTGTTTAATGTCATTCACTAATGCTGAGCTTTCGCATTTGGAAGGTTAAGCGATATATTTCGGTTAAAGTCAAGATTTGGCTTTATTGTTAAGTTGTTGTTATTGTCGTTTCTTCAGTTATGGATAATTTTTATGGTATTTGTTAATTAGTGAGTTGGTTATATTTACTTTTTTTACACCTGTGGTTTAGAGCTTTACCTTATTGCCTTAAACTGTGGAGCTTTAAATTTTAAGCTCGTGGCGCTCTCTTCCATCAGTTGAACCCAGCCACTTTACCCCGCTGTCAGCCGGGGGTAAGTTTTACAGTTACAAGGACAGATAGTCACAGTGAATATATTGAGATAAGACTCAGTAATAGGGTTGTGTTAAGGTTACGTTTATATGTTTAGGTTGAGTTAGGGAAGAGAGGGTCACCTAATTGTTTTTCTAGGGTTTGGCACCCTAAGGAAACTTTAAGTGTAACACCATGAAAACACTGATTTAATATAAAGTTTAAAATAAAAATACAAATTGAAAAACAAGTCAACCATTTCATAAAATACCATTTTCAATGAAATCCCTCTAATTTTGTACGAAACAGAAAAAAAATGAAATTACTTCAAACATCACTTAATATAATAGCAGACTATTTATGATTTTCAACTTTTTATTTACTCACTACAATTGTTTCGCTACACTGTAGCTTCTTCAGGTAAAGAAATATAATATATTTCTTACAAACTAATTTACATTATATACAGTTTTCAGAAGTGTGGGTGGAGGGGGTGTTTTTCTTCAATTTCAGTTTCAGTTTGAAGAAAAACACCCTCTCCACCCACACTTCTGAAAACTGTATATAATGTAAATTAGTTTGTAAAAAATGTATTATATTTCTTTACCTGAAGAAGCTACAGTGTAGCGAAACAATTTTAGTGAGTAAATAAAAAGTTGAAAATCATAAATAGTCTTAATATACTAGTAAGTGATAATAGATTTTCAAAAAATAAGTGCCTTAACAATCAACGAGATACTTTAAACATTTCATAAAATACCATTTTTGAGCCAGTTTTCTTATTTTGTACAATGAAAACAAAAATCGTTAAATTACTTTAAACATTTTATAAAATCCTATTTTCAATCAAGTCTTTTTAATTGTATACGCAAAAAGACAAAACAAGTACATTTACTTGCAATGCTTCATAAAATATCATTTTTAATAAACCGAATTTTAATCATATAAAAAATAATAATGGTTCTACCAGATCTCTACCTGTAGTGACTGGTTACCATTCGTTATTGAAATGGAAAAATTCAACCCAGTTAAATGTATATTCCTACAGGCCCCAGAACTTGAATGGTCTGTACAACGCTCTCCACATATTCTCTGAAAAAAAAATAAGACGATTTAACTAAACTTATCTCTATCCAAAAGTGGTTCCTAAGCCATCTACGAGGCCTCAAAGATATTATTTTTTTTCATTATTTTTCAAATATTTTTATTTTGGAATTAGGTAAGAAATTCTAATTTGGCACATTTAATTACATTGATACCATGCACTTTTTGCGATATGTTTCTTTATCCTACGTTTAAAGTAAGTGGTCAAACTAGGACCATCGACTTCTTAAGATACCTAAATTTTTTCTGCAAGATCATTCAATTTTACGTATTTTTTGTCTCTTATAAAATGTTGCTATTTTCCCCACAAAAAAATATTTTTATTTGTCAAATCAACAAATAAATAAAGTTCTAAAAAAACTGATTCTTTATTACAAAAATAGAAATTGAGACACCTGTGAAATTCAGTTATCAGTGATTTTGTGACAACGTCAGTCATATACTCAATTAATTAATTAACTGATATTGTTTTAGTTTTTGGGTTTTGTAAAGGTAATGGCCGCAAATGTGTAAGAGTGTACAGTGAAAGATTTCCAAATCGCCGAATACCAAACCATCAAACATTTGCTTCCGTAGAAAGGCGACTTCGAGAAACTGGCCGCTTAGAATACTCTGCGAGGGATTGTGGTAGAAGACGCACTGTACAAACTGTGGATGTTGAAGAAGAGATTTTAGAACGGATAGTTGAAGATCCATCTAAAAGTACCCGGCGTTTAGGTGCTGAACTAGGCGTATCTAAAAATGTTGTGCATAAGGTGTTTAAAGAGCAACTGCTATACCCATATCACATTCAAAATGTTCAAGAGCTAATGCCTCAGGATCACGATAAGCGACTTCAGTTTTGCCAATTTATTGTTAATAACCAAATTGACAATTTGAATTTCGCCAAGACAATTTTGTTTACAGACGAAGCGTGTTTTACCCGAAGAGGTATAACAAATCTTAAAAATGAGCATGTTTATTCCGAAGATAATCCACATGCAACTAAAACCATGCATTTCCAACGGCAATTTAAAATAAATGTTTGGGCCGGTATAGTAAATGATATTATTGTAGGACCAGTAATTTTACCACATAATTTAATCGGAGAACAGTACTTACAACATCTTCAGGAATTGTCAGTCTTACTGGAGGATGTGCCGCTTTTACTTAGGCGTGATATGTGGTTTATGCATGATGGGGCCCCACCTCATTTCACTTTTCCAGTGCGTACTTTTTTAAACCAAAAGTATCCCGGTAAATGGATTGGAAGAGGCAATGACGCACCAGTGCCTTGGCCTCCACGTTGCCCGGATATCACCCCAATGGACTTTTTTTGTGGGGAACTATTAAATCTATTGTTTATGGTAAGCCCATAAATACGCACGACGAATTATGGGCGCGAATACAGAATGCGTTTCAAACAGTTAAAAACAATGTTGGTGTTTTACAACGTGTCGATTTTAATTTTTTGCGACGTGTAAATTGTTGTATTGCTGAAAATGGCAATCAGTTTGAACATTTGTTGTGAAACTAATAAATTTGTGTTTATTGTTAGGTACCTATCTTTATTTCTACTTTGTTAATTGTTTTGAGAAGCAAAATATTGTTCATAATTTTATTACTTTTTTATGACAAATAAAAATATTTTTTTGTGGGGAAAATAGCAACATTTTATAAGAGACAAAAAATACGTAAAATTGAATGATCTTGCAGAAAAAAAGTATTCCTTATGATTTGACCTGTTGAATAAAAATATTTAGGTATCTTAAGAAGTCGATGGTCCTAGTTTGACCACTTACTTTAAACGTAGGATAAAAAAACATATCGCAAAAAGTGCATGGTATCAATGTAATTAAATGTGCCAAATTAGGATTTCTTACCTAAGTCCAAAATAAAAATATTTGAAAAATAATGAAAAAAAAAAAATATATCTTTGAGGCCTCGTAGATGGCTTAGGAACCACTTTTGGATAGAGATAAGTTTAGTTAAATCGTCTTATTTTGTTTCAGAGAATATGTGGTAGAGCGTTGTATAGACCATTCGGGAACACCCTGGGTATTTGACTTCCTTGCTGTACTGCAATATCGTATCCATTTGCGAGGGTGCCCTTTGAGGTACCCTCCTTTTCCTGGTGAACATGACCATCTACGTCTTTGCTGGGTTAACAGAGAGGGAGTGATCTTGACACCATTTGGTGAGCGTGTTAAGTGCCGTCTGCATCCTGCTGCATATGGCATCTTAAAATTTTCCACTTACTAGGACGGCTAGGTCATCAGCATAGGCTGTGACCGTAGAACCTTGCGTGCGCAGTTCCTTCAGTAGGCTATCAAGCACCATGTTCCACAGCAGGGGGGATAATACACCTCCCTGCGGGCATCCACGGCTTATGTTGCAGGAGATACGTTGTCCCCCTGCCTCCGCGCTGACTGTCCTGTTAGCAAGCGCATCGCTAATCCAGTCAGCTATTGATACTGGGACTCCGCGCCTATCCAGGGCGTTCCGTATCTTTGGTAAGGTTGTTTTGTCAAAAGCGCCTTCAATGTCAACAAATACACCCAGGGTGGATTCGCGTGAATCCAAAGATTTCTCTATCTCGCCTACAACACTGTGTAGTGCCGAGTTAGTTGATCTACCCCTTGTGAATGCATGTTGCGCCTTCTCCAGTGGTAATTCCTGAAGCATTTTGCTTCTTTTATATCTCTCACACAGTCTCTCCATTGTTTTTAGGAGGAAAGACGAGAGCGATATCGGCCTGTAAGCTTTTGGTTCCGTGTAATCAGCTTTGCCAGGCTTGGGAATGAAAACTACCCTGACTTGTCTCCAGGCCTTTGGGATATATCCCGTCGCCAGGCTGGACCTATAAAGCACGACTAGGTGCTGCACGAGTTCCTCTCTTCCCCACTGCAGTAGGGCGGGAAAAACTCCATCCGGTCTTGGCGATTTAAAGGCAGAGAAGCTGTCTTTAGCCTGTCGGGTGTTTTCCTCATTTATCGCCTCCCCGATAAGTGTGTAGTCATTACCGGTTTCGGGGGCGATCGTCACATATTCACTTTCCTGTCCGTATGCATATGGATACTTCAAAGAAAAATTCTTGCTATGAAAATGTTAGGTGTTACATAAAACTCTCTGTATGAGGAAAGTACAAATCGTTTAAATAAATGTGCTACAAATAACTGTTTTTTTGTATACATTTTTTAAGAAACAACGAAAGAAGCTCAATTGAAAAAATATAGCCTATTATTGGTGGTCATTAAAGGTATACAGAGATTTTGTCTTTTAGGTATACATTTTCATATTCTATATAAATATTTGTAAAAATAATTAGCATGAAACCAAATGTAAGCAGTATATTTTGAACTTCAGTAAAATTTTGAGTTTAGAAAAGCCTGAATGTGTATTTGAACGCTACGCATCCAAATTCAATCGTTCAGGCTTTTCTAATATCGGAATGTTACTTCATGCTTAATCTGGGATTGGAAACACTCTGTAGAAGCTTCAAATTAAAGCTTTTAAAAAACAACGCATGTCTCAATATTTTGAAAAAACGTGATATGTATACCCAAAAACAAATTCCCTGTATAAGAAAACGTTCAAAAACAGTCTGCTAAAATATCTTGCCTGAAATTATAGAACAGGTGTTTCCAAAGTAAATATTTTCTTAATAATAATTGGGTTATGGGATATATTATCAAAATTACTTTAAATTCTTCAAATTTATAATAACATTTTTTGTATTAAATATCGTATGTAAAATTTGGGTTATGAGATTCTTATAATTATTGTAGTAATCTTTTTCTTCACTAATTAGTTTTATTCACTAAATGTACATTTCGAACACTATGAGTTTATTCCCAATAGTAATATAATTGACAAATATGTTTATTTTATTAATAGACAGTGTTACTCAAACAAAAATTTCAAGAATCAAATTTATATAAACTAGACATGTTAGAAGCAATTCATATGTTTAATAATAAAGATAAACTACTAAATTTCAATTTAAGCCCTCTAAATAATCACCTCCTTGTAATATTTGTTTGAGTGACACTGTCAATTAATAAAATAAACATATTTGTCAATTGTAATACTATTGAGAATGAACACATAGTGTTCGAAATGTACATTTAGTGAATAAAACTAATTAGTGAAGAAAGAGATTACTACAATAATTATTAGAAAACACTTCACGTAACTAAAAGAAGAATAATGAGATTCTTAAATGAGCAATATCACAATAAAAATAACTAATACCTTTTGAAAATAATTTAATTTTGAAAATCATTAAAAATATCGTGAGACATTAACATTCAAATTATTTCATTTATATATAGGTATTTGATTGAAATTCACTTGGTTTGTTTTACTAATAAATTGTTTTATTTTCAACTAGTTTCGGCTTAATGCCATTATCAAGAATGGTGTACAAAAGAGCAAAATTGATTATATATACTAGATGTCGGCATTTCAGGTAATAAGCGCTCTAATTATCGGGGAATTCCAAAGGTCTTTGTTGCCATTGACCACGTTTTTTCCCGCCTTTATGGCTTTACTTATTTCTAAACCCTCCCGATAATTCAAAACTAATCCCTTATTACCCGAATGCAACATTTTACAGTCGATTGAGCTGAAAAAGTGATTAGCCGTGATGCAATGTTTTGCGAACCCCGTGGTCTGTTTATTATTTAGAATATCTTTCCTATGTTCTTTTAATCTCGTTTCAAAAGACCTGCCCGTTTGCCCTATATATATTGCATCGCAGTCATCACATTTCAGCTCATATACTCCGCTTTTTTTATTATTACTATTGTCTGTTTTAATTTTATTATTCACTAATATTTTCCTTAAGTTAACAGAATTAGTGAAAATTATGTTATTGTCCTTTCCTTATATATAGGGCAAACGAGCAGGTCTTTAGAAACGAGATTAAATGAACATAGGAAAGATATTCTAAATAATAAACAGACCACGGGGTTCGCAAAACATTGCATCATGGCTAAAACCGGATTCCTCGTTTAAATTGCAACACATTTTATTCGAACATATGCACACTTATCTCTTATAGTTTTCAAGAAAAAAAAATATTTCTAAAATGTTGACCTCAAAAAGGCATCTTGAAATCTATCTGTAACTTCTCTTAAGAACAAGATAAAAATAAGATTTATATTTGTACTTATACCTAGAGGATGCCTCTGTGAGTAAATTAATTGGAAACTGTCAATTTTGACAATAAGTATTCTTAAAATGTCATTATCTAAGTGCCCTCTTCAATATCTAGTAATTCATTTTTTTTTAAATGGAATGTCCCATTTTTTATCACATGTTACAATTAGGGGGAAAAGTTCCTAGGTTAATATGTTTCTATATTTTTTACTTCACTTGAAATCAGTGGTATATAGGCGTGGCGCATAAAGTAAAATTTCGAGTTTAGAAAAGCCCCGTGAAAATTTGTCTCGGGTCGCTGCGCGACCCTCGACAAATTTTCTACGCGGGGCTTTTCTAAACTCGAAATTTTACTTCATGCTTAGTCTGGGAGTGGAAGACACTCGTTCGTAAATTTTCGAATTATCATAAACTTGTGTGTTTTTTCGTTGCCTGCAACTTTTGTTTAAAGCTGTGTTTGGTTGAATCGATAATAAACCTACAATTTTGTTTAAAACTTTTTTGGTAATACCAAATTGTCGTGTAATTGGGAATATTTCCTGTTAGGCAATGACCATTATTATTATTATTAAAACAGTAAACACTGTTGCTAACTTTAAACCATCAAATGTCTAAAACGTCTTCTGTTAAAAATCACCATAAATCATTACAATATTCGGTTTTTTATTTAAAAATGTCAAATATGTTAACAACAAAAAACTCTGAAATAATTAAAAATTTTCTGAGACTGAAGAATTTTCAAAAATATTTTCTTTTTCTTTTTTGACATATATTTGCTAATTTAAAACTGTTTTATAAACATTTTTAAGCAATATCTTTTTGAAATATTATAAATTTAATCCTTACTTATTCCTCGATGTATTACATTACTTTATAGTTTTTCAAAATATGTTTTGAACAAAAGTTGTAGGTAATGAAAAAAACACACAATTTTTACCTAAACACTTTTCACCTTAACTCTTTTGTTAATGATCAGTATACGAAAAAGCCTAGGGGAGATATTTATCTGATAATCACTTACAAATTGCTGCTCTATTATAGGTAACTAATCAAAAAAAGTTTCACACAAAAGATAATAAAAAAACCCAACACAAAATTTTATATAATCACTTTTTTCCTCAGTTCTTCTGTTTATGAACTAGAAACTAAAAAAACTTGTTTAGATCAACAACTCACCGACTATGGTTTTCGACGTCTCAATCGAAAAATGTTTCAAACAAAAGTTGTAACCAACGAAAAAATAAACCACTTTTACCTTAACACTTTTTACCTCAGCTCTTTTGTTTTTGTTCAATTAACCGAGAAAGATTTTTTTGATATATTTTGCTAATCACTCATTAACTGCAGCTATTTTATCGATTCAATCAAACAAAAATTGCAGACTACGAGAAAATACACAACTTTATGATAATTCAAAAATTTACGAACGAATGTCTTTCACTCCCAGACTAAGCATGAAATAAATTTGGAAAATAAAATAGGATTTTTAAGAGATATGATTTTTTTAATATTTGGTATGAACGGTGCTATACGCGGGACAGCAATATATTATTTAAATAATTAAAAAATGAGAGTGACAACATTTTGACCATCTATGCTTAGTCTAGATATATTGTTTAAATAATTAGTGAAGAAATTTGTAAAATAAAATAGGATTTTTAAGAGATATGATTATTTTAATATTTGGTATGAGCGCTGCTATACGCGGGACCACAATATATTATATAAATAATTAACAAATAAGAGTGACAACATTTTGACCATCTATGCTCGGTCTAGATATATTCTTTAAACAATTAGTGAAGAAATTTGGAAAATAAAATAGGAGTTTTTAGAGATATGATTTTTTTAATATTTGGTATGAAAGGTGACATACACGGGAGAGCAATATATTGTTTAAATAAAGAACAATTAAGAGTTACAACATTCTGGTTATTTATACTCGCTCTATGTATATTGTTTAATCAATTATTTAAGAAATTTTGAAAATAAAATATGTGGTTTGGGAGTTATGAAATTTTGAAAATCTGGGGAATCTGTTCTATAATTCGTGTGATGGTGGAGGCGCCAAAATCCGTGGCTGGAAAATCCGTGGCTATCTTCACATCGGTCTGAAATCTCCAATAGGGCACCTAATCAGTAGGTGAGGAGCCCCTAATTTTTGTATAGTTTCGTTGCAGTCTGCTCGTCCATTTTCGAGGTACTTGAAATCGGCATGGTAAATCTTTTTTTTAAGTAAAGGATGGAGCACTAAAATCGCTAAGGGGGCACCTAATTAGTAGGTTAGGAGCCCTTAATTATTCTATAGTTTCGTTGCAGTCTGCTCGTCTATTTTCGAGTTATGTGAAATCGGAGTGGAAAATATTTTTTTTCTAAGTAAAGAGTAGAGCACTAAAATCGCCAATAGAACACCTAATTAGCCCTTAATTATATGGTACAAACGTAGGTTTCAATTCTGAGTTTATGAAAGTTGCCCTGTCAGCTTAATATTAAGATAGTAATGTTAGGATTTGCACCCTAAGGGGTAAAGCACTAAAATCAGGAATACGGCACTAAATTAGCCCTTAATTAGGCCTTTATTCTGGTATAGGTTTAAGTGCGTTCTGCTCATTTGGCACTGCTATCTTGACAGAGATCTAGTAAATACATGGTGCAATTTTACATTCAATTACAGATGCCATATTAAAACCTGTAAAAGTATTACCCCCATACTGGAACTAGTCGAATCTTTAGAAATTTAACTTAATTTTATTATATTTAATAATAAATAATAGATATCTCCAATTTAATAATACAATAATTCATTTTTATTTCAAAATACAATGAATTGACAAAAAAAATACAAAACAAAATTTATACTCATAACACTACAGAAGTATTTTCAAATATATTGGATTTTAATGCCAAATCATAAATTCATAAATTAAAAGACATTTCTGCAACCCTGTTGTTCAGATCAGATTAGACTGATCTAATTTATTCTAAAATGTTTAACGCATTTCTGTTACTTCTATAAGTTTCCAATAAGTATCGAGTTCGTGATGCAAACAAATTATTTTATTTTAATAAAAGCAAGCTCAAATTCTCGATTTTTCAAAAGAAATAACTACTCCTGATAATCCAGTAGAATACAGTTTTTAAATTTCAATGATAAACATATGATTTTGTAGAAAGTTTACAGAAGTTAATCAACATTTTAGTTTAAAACTCCTACAAAAACGATTGAATCTTAAACTTTTATACAACCGTTTGAAAGTCGTGAACATTTTGTAGTACGAAAGCAATTACAAAAATCAGGCTGGCGACCAGCTGGGAAAACTGGGAAAAGTTAGAGGATTTTATTTATCGGGAAAAGTCTTGGAAAAGTCATAAGAATGTTTTCACCAATTTAGAATAAGATAAAAATAACAAAGTTATAGGCAATTTTTAAATATCGAACATTTCAGTTTTTTTCAAGATACATCGAATCAATTGAAGATATTTGAAATATCAAAGCAGATTATTAGTAAGCACTGTAATTCACAACTTTGCCTCCAACTGACCGATTCTCTATCTCTTCAAATAAGCGAGATCCCCATAGGGCCGCTCGAAAAACGGGCACCCTGTATAATCTGAAATTGGATTGTTTCGTTGATTAAATAAATAAATAAATGAAGAAATGAATAAATACATGTTCATGAAAATTTGTGTATTTACTTACTTTTATCAATTTATTACGTTTTCATCAATTTTCATCAGTCGTACGATTTCATAAACTTCTTAATTTTTCAAAGCTGAAAAGTTAAAGGAGAACATAATTATTTTTTAGCTTGATGAATTATCATAAACATTGTGATTTACGAAAGTCTTTCAAAAATTTAATAAAATTGAAAAATTATCAAATTACTGCAACTCATGATTATTTTAATAGTTCTATGAAAATTTGACATTCTAAGAACTTACAAATTTATTATTTTGCTGCACGAGTTCCTCTCTTCCCCACTGCAGTAGGGCGGGAAAAACTCCATCCGGTCTTGGCGATTTAAAGGCAGAGAAGCTGTCTTTAGCCTGTCGGGTGTTTTCCTCATTTATCGCCTCCCCGATAAGTGTGTAGTCATTACCGGTTTCGGGGGCGATCGTCACATATTCACTTTCCTGTCCGTATGCATATGGATACTTCAAAGAAAAATTCTTGCTATGAAAATGTTAGGTGTTACATAAAACTCTCTGTATGAGGAAAGTACAAATCGTTTAAATAAATGTGCTACAAATAACTGTTTTTTTGTATACATTTTTTAAGAAACAACGAAAGAAGCTCAATTGAAAAAATATAGCCTATTATTGGTGGTCATTAAAGGTATACAGAGATTTTGTCTTTTAGGTATACATTTTCATATTCTATATAAATATTTGTAAAAATAATTAGCATGAAACCAAATGTAAGCAGTATATTTTGAACTTCAGTAAAATTTTGAGTTTAGAAAAGCCTGAATGTGTATTTGAACGCTACGCATCCAAATTCAATCGTTCAGGCTTTTCTAATATCGGAATGTTACTTCATGCTTAATCTGGGATTGGAAACACTCTGTAGAAGCTTCAAATTAAAGCTTTTAAAAAACAACGCATGTCTCAATATTTTGAAAAAACGTGATATGTATACCCAAAAACAAATTCCCTGTATAAGAAAACGTTCAAAAACAGTCTGCTAAAATATCTTGCCTGAAATTATAGAACAGGTGTTTCCAAAGTAAATATTTTCTTAATAATAATTGGGTTATGGGATATATTATCAAAATTACTTTAAATTCTTCAAATTTATAATAACATTTTTTGTATTAAATATCGTATGTAAAATTTGGGTTATGAGATTCTTATAATTATTGTAGTAATCTTTTTCTTCACTAATTAGTTTTATTCACTAAATGTACATTTCGAACACTATGAGTTTATTCCCAATAGTAATATAATTGACAAATATGTTTATTTTATTAATAGACAGTGTTACTCAAACAAAAATTTCAAGAATCAAATTTATATAAACTAGACATGTTAGAAGCAATTTATATGTTTAATAATAAAGATAAACTACTAAATTTCAATTTAAGCCCTCTAAATAATCACCTCCTTGTAATATTTGTTTGAGTGACACTGTCAATTAATAAAATAAACATATTTGTCAATTGTAATACTATTGAGAATGAACACATAGTGTTCGAAATGTACATTTAGTGAATAAAACTAATTAGTGAAGAAAGAGATTACTACAATAATTATTAGAAAACACTTCACGTAACTAAAAGAAGAATAATGAGATTCTTAAATGAGCAATATCACAATAAAAATAACTAATACCTTTTGAAAATAATTTAATTTTGAAAATCATTAAAAATATCGTGAGACATTAACATTCAAATTATTTCATTTATATATAGGTATTTGATTGAAATTCACTTGGTTTGTTTTACTAATAAATTGTTTTATTTTCAACTAGTTTCGGCTTAATGCCATTATCAAGAATGGTGTACAAAAGAGCAAAATTGATTATATATACTAGATGTCGGCATTTCAGGTAATAAGCGCTCTAATTATCGGGGAATTCCAAAGGTCTTTGTTGCCATTGACCACGTTTTTTCCCGCCTTTATGGCTTTACTTATTTCTAAACCCTCCCGATAATTCAAAACTAATCCCTTATTACCCGAATGCAACATTTTACAGTCGATTGAGCTGAAAAAGTGATTAGCCGTGATGCAATGTTTTGCGAACCCCGTGGTCTGTTTATTATTTAGAATATCTTTCCTATGTTCTTTTAATCTCGTTTCAAAAGACCTGCCCGTTTGCCCTATATATATTGCATCGCAGTCATCACATTTCAGCTCATATACTCCGCTTTTTTTATTATTACTATTGTCTGTTTTAATTTTATTATACACTAATATTTTCCTTAAGTTAACAGAATTAGTGAAAATTATGTTATTGTCCTTTCCTTATATATAGGGCAAACGAGCAGGTCTTTAGAAACGAGATTAAATGAACATAGGAAAGATATTCTAAATAATAAACAGACCACGGGGTTCGCAAAACATTGCATCATGGCTAAAACCGGATTCCTCGTTTAAATTGCAACACATTTTATTCGAACATATGCACACTTATCTCTTATAGTTTTCAAGAAAAAAAAATATTTCTAAAATGTTGACCTCAAAAAGGCATCTTGAAATCTATCTGTAACTTCTCTTAAGAACAAGATAAAAATAAGATTTATATTTGTACTTATACCTAGAGGATGCCTCTGTGAGTAAATTAATTGGAAACTGTCAATTTTGACAATAAGTATTCTTAAAATGTCATTATCTAAGTGCCCTCTTCAATATCTAGTAATTCATTTTTTTTTTAAATGGAATGTCCCATTTTTTATCACATGTTACAATTAGGGGGAAAAGTTCCTAGGTTAATATGTTTCTATATTTTTTACTTCACTTGAAATCAGTGGTATATAGGCGTGGCGCATAAAGTAAAATTTCGAGTTTAGAAAAGCCCCGTGAAAATTTGTCTCGGGTCGCTGCGCGACCCTCGACAAATTTTCTACGCGGGGCTTTTCTAAACTCGAAATTTTACTTCATGCTTAGTCTGGGAGTGGAAGACACTCGTTCGTAAATTTTCGAATTATCATAAACTTGTGTGTTTTTTCGTTGCCTGCAACTTTTGTTTAAAGCTGTGTTTGGTTGAATCGATAATAAACCTACAATTTTGTTTAAAACTTTTTTGGTAATACCAAATTGTCGTGTAATTGGGAATATTTCCTGTTAGGCAATGACCATTATTATTATTATTAAAACAGTAAACACTGTTGCTAACTTTAAACCATCAAATGTCTAAAACGTCTTCTGTTAAAAATCACCATAAATCATTACAATATTCGGTTTTTTATTTAAAAATGTCAAATATGTTAACAACAAAAAACTCTGAAATAATTAAAAATTTTCTGAGACTGAAGAATTTTCAAAAATATTTTCTTTTTCTTTTTTGACATATATTTGCTAATTTAAAACTGTTTTATAAACATTTTTAAGCAATATCTTTTTGAAATATTATAAATTTAATCCTTACTTATTCCTCGATGTATTACATTACTTTATAGTTTTTCAAAATATGTTTTGAACAAAAGTTGTAGGTAATGAAAAAAACACACAATTTTTACCTAAACACTTTTCACCTTAACTCTTTTGTTAATGATCAGTATACGAAAAAGCCTAGGGGAGATATTTATCTGATAATCACTTACAAATTGCTGCTCTATTATAGGTAACTAATCAAAAAAAGTTTCACACAAAAGATAATAAAAAAACCCAACACAAAATTTTATATAATCACTTTTTTCCTCAGTTCTTCTGTTTATGAACTAGAAACTAAAAAAACTTGTTTAGATCAACAACTCACCGACTATGGTTTTCGACGTCTCAATCGAAAAATGTTTCAAACAAAAGTTGTAACCAACGAAAAAATAAACCACTTTTACCTTAACACTTTTTACCTCAGCTCTTTTGTTTTTGTTCAATTAACCGAGAAAGATTTTTTTGATATATTTTGCTAATCACTCATTAACTGCAGCTATTTTATCGATTCAATCAAACAAAAATTGCAGACTACGAGAAAATACACAACTTTATGATAATTCAAAAATTTACGAACGAATGTCTTTCACTCCCAGACTAAGCATGAAATAAATTTGGAAAATAAAATAGGATTTTTAAGAGATATGATTTTTTTAATATTTGGTATGAACGGTGCTATACGCGGGACAGCAATATATTATTTAAATAATTAAAAAATGAGAGTGACAACATTTTGACCATCTATGCTTAGTCTAGATATATTGTTTAAATAATTAGTGAAGAAATTTGTAAAATAAAATAGGATTTTTAAGAGATATGATTATTTTAATATTTGGTATGAGCGCTGCTATACGCGGGACCACAATATATTATATAAATAATTAACAAATAAGAGTGACAACATTTTGACCATCTATGCTCGGTCTAGATATATTCTTTAAACAATTAGTGAAGAAATTTGGAAAATAAAATAGGAGTTTTTAGAGATATGATTTTTTTAATATTTGGTATGAAAGGTGACATACACGGGAGAGCAATATATTGTTTAAATAAAGAACAATTAAGAGTTACAACATTCTGGTTATTTATACTCGCTCTATGTATATTGTTTAATCAATTATTTAAGAAATTTTGAAAATAAAATATGTGGTTTGGGAGTTATGAAATTTTGAAAATCTGGGGAATCTGTTCTATAATTCGTGTGATGGTGGAGGCGCCAAAATCCGTGGCTGGAAAATCCGTGGCTATCTTCACATCGGTCTGAAATCTCCAATAGGGCACCTAATCAGTAGGTGAGGAGCCCCTAATTTTTGTATAGTTTCGTTGCAGTCTGCTCGTCCATTTTCGAGGTACTTGAAATCGGCATGGTAAATCTTTTTTTTAAGTAAAGGATGGAGCACTAAAATCGCTAAGGGGGCACCTAATTAGTAGGTTAGGAGCCCTTAATTATTCTATAGTTTCGTTGCAGTCTGCTCGTCTATTTTCGAGTTATGTGAAATCGGAGTGGAAAATATTTTTTTTCTAAGTAAAGAGTAGAGCACTAAAATCGCCAATAGAACACCTAATTAGCCCTTAATTATATGGTACAAACGTAGGTTTCAATTCTGAGTTTATGAAAGTTGCCCTGTCAGCTTAATATTAAGATAGTAATGTTAGGATTTGCACCCTAAGGGGTAAAGCACTAAAATCAGGAATACGGCACTAAATTAGCCCTTAATTAGGCCTTTATTCTGGTATAGGTTTAAGTGCGTTCTGCTCATTTGGCACTGCTATCTTGACAGAGATCTAGTAAATACATGGTGCAATTTTACATTCAATTACAGATGCCATATTAAAACCTGTAAAAGTATTACCCCCATACTGGAACTAGTCGAATCTTTAGAAATTTAACTTAATTTTATTATATTTAATAATAAATAATAGATATCTCCAATTTAATAATACAATAATTTATTTTTATTTCAAAATACAATGAATTGACAAAAAAAATACAAAACAAAATTTATACTCATAACACTACAGAAGTATTTTCAAATATATTGGATTTTAATGCCAAATCATAAATTCATAAATTAAAAGACATTTCTGCAACCCTGTTGTTCAGATCAGATTAGACTGATCTAATTTATTCTAAAATGTTTAACGCATTTCTGTTACTTCTATAAGTTTCCAATAAGTATCGAGTTCGTGATGCAAACAAATTATTTTATTTTAATAAAAGCAAGCTCAAATTCTCGATTTTTCAAAAGAAATAACTACTCCTGATAATCCAGTAGAATACAGTTTTTAAATTTCAATGATAAACATATGATTTTGTAGAAAGTTTACAGAAGTTAATCAACATTTTAGTTTAAAACTCCTACAAAAACGATTGAATCTTAAACTTTTATACAACCGTTTGAAAGTCGTGAACATTTTGTAGTACGAAAGCAATTACAAAAATCAGGCTGGCGACCAGCTGGGAAAACTGGGAAAAGTTAGAGGATTTTATTTATCGGGAAAAGTCTTGGAAAAGTCATAAGAATGTTTTCACCAATTTAGAATAAGATAAAAATAACAAAGTTATAGGCAATTTTTAAATATCGAACATTTCAGTTTTTTTCAAGATACATCGAATCAATTGAAGATATTTGAAATGTCAAAGCAGATTATTAGTAAGCACTGTAATTCACAACTTTGCCTCCAACTGACCGATTCTCTATCTCTTCAAATAAGCGAGATCCCCATAGGGCCGCTCGAAAAACGGGCACCCTGTATAATCTGAAATTGGATTGTTTCGTTGATTAAATAAATAAATAAATGAAGAAATGAATAAATACATGTTCATGAAAATTTGTGTATTTACTTACTTTTATCAATTTATTACGTTTTCATCAATTTTCATCAGTCGTACGATTTCATAAACTTCTTAATTTTTCAAAGCTGAAAAGTTAAAGGAGAACATAATTATTTTTTAGCTTGATGAATTATCATAAACATTGTGATTTACGAAAGTCTTTCAAAAATTTAATAAAATTGAAAAATTATCAAATTACTGCAACTCATGATTATTTTAATAGTTCTATGAAAATTTGACATTCTAAGAACTTACAAATTTATTATTTTTGTTTTGAAATATGTATTAAGGATTAAGGATTGGTTGTCGGGAGGGCAGCCGCAGCCGCTCCCACTTAGGCCAAGTTTTAGGCCCATTGTAGTGCCTCCCTCCAGATGGTCAATTGCCAATATTTGTGCGACGGACCAGTTCCATCCGGGTCCTTCACGTTTGGGCTGGGTTTCCCTTGACATAGTATCCCTTACTTTTGACAGGGCCGGACACTCGTGAAATATGTGCCTTGCTGTCTCATCCTCTTCGTTGCAACCTCAGCATGTGGTATCGTTGGTGATCTCCATTTTTGCGAAGTGCTTTTGGAAGCTGTAGTGTCTGGTGATGTAGCCGATTAGTATACGTAAGTTTTGCTTGGAGAGTTCTAGGAACTTCTTTGTTTTTTTGCGGTCAGGTGTTGGTAAGCATGCCTTGGTTTGGCCGCACGTTGTTAAGTTTTTCCATCTGGATTTGTGTTTTTTAGCGGTGAACTCGCGCATATGTCTACTCAAGAACGGCGGGGATAGTCCTACTTTTGCAAAGTTTGTTGCTGTTGTTGATGATGCTGCTTCACGTGCAAGTTCGTCCGCGTTGTTGTTCCCTTCGTTGTTGTTGTGGCCTTTTATACATGTTAATGTTATGCGTTTGAGTGTCGCTGCTGTGTTCAGTGTCTCTACGCATTCATATATTAGTTCTGATGTCATTTTGAACATATACTGCCTTTCAAAAAAATCAGAACACAAAGTATTTATTGGACGATTTTAATGAAATTTACAGAATTTGATCATGTAAATGAACTTGATTGGTGCAGGGAAAGACAACATTGGACCCATGAATGGAATAACATTATCTTCAGCGATGAGTCTCGGTTCTGTTAATGGGCTCATGATGGTCGCAGAAGAGTGAGACGTCGACGCGGTGAACGCAGAATTTTACAATTTGCTGTTGAAAGACATACGGCTCTTACACAGGGAGTTATGGTTTGGGGGGCGATAGCATATGGTAGTCGGTCTCCTCTAGTTTTTTTTAGAAGCAAGTCTTAACGCGATTCGGTATATTGACAACATTTTACGGCCAGTGTTAGTGCCCTATGTAAATGGCTTGCAGAACCCCATTTTTCAGCAAGATAATGCTCGACCTCACACAGCGGCCATTACAAGACAGTTTTTTGATAGTACCGAAATCAATTTGTTACCTTGGCCATCTCGTTCTCCAGATCTATCGCCAATAGAACATGTTTGGGATATGATAGGTGTTAAAATAAGTAACTTACAGCGCCCCGCTAACACTGTGATGGAACTTAGAGGTCAAATTATCGAAGTTTGGAATGAAATACCCCAAGTCGATATTGACAGCCTGATTTCTAGCATGCCTCGACGTGTTAATGAGTGTTTGGGAAATCGTGGAGGCCCAACACATTGTTAATTTTTATTTATTTGTTTTTTTGTTTTTAAGTTGATTTTTTTGATCATCGATACAGTTCGTTTACATGATCAAATTGTGCAAATTTTATTAAAATCGTGCAATAAATACTTGGTGTTCTGGTTTTTTTGAAAGGCAGTATATATAGTGCTGCTGTCGGTGACGATAGTTATGTTTTGTTTTCTCAGTTGCTTTTCTGAGATTAGTTTGGCGCTCTCCATAATTCTGTAGATTTCGGTCTGTGTTGCGGTGGCATGGTTCTCTATGGGAAGACATTTGCGGATGTTTAGGGCCTCCGAGTATACGCCCGCTCCACAGCCTGTTCTTGTTTTACTTCTATCTATGAATATCAAGTGGTCTTTCGTTTGTGTTTGTTCATTTGGGTTCACAGTGTATTTTTTTGTTGAAGCCGTAAAACAATTTTTAGGGTTTTTGTAAATTTTGGAGCCTTTTAGATTTAAATACCTAAGTGAGGGGGCGGCGAATTAGGCCTGCGCCACCTAAGCTACGCCACTGTGTTTATATGATCATTTTTCCATTTGTATTTGTTTGTAGATGGATGCTTCCTTGAAAGAACATGAAAACTTGGCTGACACCGGAAGCATATATTTAGCCTTCAGTGCTTACAAAAATCAGAAAAACAACGAATCTTCGAACGAATCAAAGACGTTGATCGGCTTTGAGAAGTATACGGATGAGCAGATGTTTTTTATCACCTACGCTTATGTCGGTATTGAATTTGTTATTAATTAAATTTGTTTAATATTAATACATTTTAGCATTGGTGCGGATTTGACAAAGTGGACCATGAGGATACCCATAGTTCGAGCAGATATAGAATTGTATCAGCACTTCAAAACTCTTATGATTTTAGTAATGCTTTCAGTTGTCCTCTTGGAAGCCGTATGAATCCCGATTTCATTAAATGTGTTATATTTTAAAATATTGCATTTCCCAATTAATTGTTATTTTGGTTTTTGTTAACTGTTAATTACCGTATATCGTAGCGTTATTATGTATTGAAAATATTTGTTGAAGACCATAACATTATAAAATCAATAAACCAGTTATACAGACCGCTTTGTTATCTATATACATATCCTTTACGTATATTTGAAAAACTAGCGTCTCGAACGCATCAATCCGATTCTATTTTTTTAAATTTTATTTATTTAAACGGAAATCCCCTATTACACAAAATATAACAAAATACTTGATACAATAACATGTGGAAAACTTAATTAGAATCACTGAAAATTAAACACTAAAACATTTCATTAACAATTATATAAATGTATCCAAACAACGTTCAAACTTAGTATGTGACAAATCAAACAATCTAAATCTCATCATCCTACTTAAAAGGTTGTTGTAGGTGTAGTTTGAAACGAAAGTCTTTAATCGAAATAAAGGCATTGTTTTTTGTCGACGCGTACTGGATGTTATTTGAAAATCCAATTGTGAAAGGAGTTCAGGGCAGTCAATCATTCCATTCAGTAATTTATGAAGAACGCATAAATCGATCATATGACGTCGGTTACCGAGCTTCTTCAATTTAAGTTCCGCTATTATACTTCATGTTCTTTCTGCTCATGAACAAGTGCTAGCTTGAATTGAAGTGTACGCAGAAACTTCTGTTAAACCGCTTCTTATTGGTTATTATTGTGTTGCGTGTGATGTGTCCAAATCACAGAAGCTTATTCCAAGTTGGGTAGTGTAGGGTTTCAATATTAGAGTTGGCAAGGGCAAATTATGTATTGTGGTCGTACTAAATGCGGATGGTTCTAATGGAATGCCATCTCTGGTCGATCATCAGTCCTGGAGAAGCCGAACTGGCAGAAAATGCCTCCGAAAAGGACAAACGGGACTACAATCACACGTCAAAGTAAAGCTCTCGCGAAAATTGCTCTTGCGATCTGCCACGAACAGCAGATGCACATCCGTCAACTGACGACTGCGAAGCTGGTGTGGGAGGAAGTTTAGAGGTTGTATGCTCCGATAGACAGCAAGTTCTAAACAGTTCAACTGCGGCGAAAATTGTACTTTTGTAAAATGATGGACTACGAGTCAATGGAGTGTTACTTGGGTCAAATTAACAAAGCCGTTACAGATCCAGCGAACATCGGCGACGCAATAGAGGATGGAGATTTGGTCACCGTAGTCTCAGCACTGTGTAACCTTGCAGAAGAAAACATCACAAGCGCCACTGCCAAGCGGCGTTTGCTTGCAGAAGACGCTCGACGTACCGAGTTCGGCAGAAGGCACTTGTGGCAAAGATAAAGCAGCAAGGAAACCGGGGATCCACAAGTACGGAAAGTCATCAGATAGCGCCTCACAAGACAGGAGGTCGCGAAAAATGAAATGAGGGTGATCGACTACGAAGGAGGCTACATTGAAGATGCTGATGGACAGTTGCTAATTCGTGCAGAGAAGCAGGAAGAGCTCTACGTCATCAACGAGAAGTCGAGCACCACGCCAAGCTGAACAAGCTGTCACACGGAGGAGATAAACATGATTTAATCGACCTGTAGTATTGTCGGATGATGCACATCAGCAAGAAGAAGATACTTGAGATGGCAAAAGCGGATTCCATTGTAGGAGTGGGCTCCCTATCCCTAAGGTTGAGTCGGGCTCACTTTATATGCAGCAGCTGTTTTACAGGTAAATTGACGCGGCAGCCTTTTCCACAGAACCCAAAAGACAAGGACGGGGGTACTCGAACTTGCACATACCGACCTGATGAGACCGGTCGATGTACCAATTGTACCTTGATTTGGTTTAAATCAAAATTGTCATCATTCGATAGCTTTTTTACTCCTATCTTGAAATTCATATCATATTTACACACAAAAGTGTAATGGTTTGTAACAGTTACATTTTAAAATAACAAAATATGAGAATGTTAATTATAAATAAAAGTAAATAAATCAGAAAATAAGCAAATTAAGTTACACAATACACAATACAATACCTTAGAGGCGATTTGGCAATTTAGGGGTGCGCGCGTATTACCGAGACAGGGACACATATTGACAAGCACATGGGACGTGTGAACGATGTTAACGCTCATCGCGTAATTTCAAAGTATTTATTAACATACTGCCATATTTCACATTAAAATAGAGACCGAATAACACCTCAGGTATGTCTAAATATATAGTACCAATAACTATGACTTAGATTGTCAGGAATTTGTTACAAGCCGGCAAATTTTGTTTAACTTTTAGGTCTTTACGAATAGCCTAATTCAGCGGTTCTCAATCTGTTTTGGTGACGGAACTCTTTTGGAAAGCGAAATACTTTACAGAATCCTACAATAAAACAATAGTCTTTAAAAGTGTATTCTTTATTAATAAGCATAATATAAGTACCATGTAACAGTTACTTGTTACTTACTTACATAACAAGTATAATAATATAAGATATTAAAAAAGACAACAAATCTAACTAATAGGACGTATGAAACTGTTTTTTTTTTTTTTATTTTTCATCAATTGGTTGACATCAGGTTTGATAGAGGACAGTTGAAGTCTCAAATCAGGTTCGGCGTCTAGTCTATTGAGAATCCTGTTTCGCACAAATATGTTGTTGGGAACGGGAATATTCTTATATTCAAAGCCATTTTGGCAAGCATTGGATATTCATCACGGATTCTGCACAAAAAATCGTCGAGAGGCGTCGTTTGAACAGTGACTCCATACTTGTGTCTGATGACATTTCTAAAGATATTGGACCAATTCTTCAAATATATCATCTTGAAACATTTCTGAGTCGTTATCGCTAACAAACTCACTGAGTGCCGTAAAGCTTTCTATTTCTCTCTTTCCAACGCAAATAATCCAAAAATTCAATTTTCTTTGGAAAGCAGTTATTTTGTTACAGGCCTTAAACACTGTTGTCTGCTTACCTTGCAATGATAAATTTAATTCGTTCAGTTTTTGAAAGATACCCGCCATAAAAGACAGTCGGAACAACCAAGTTTTATCGTACAAACGGTCTTTCAAATTAAAAGAAGTATCTGAAAGAAACATTTGTAACTCGGCTCTAAGTTCAAATAGCCTTGTTAAAGTTTTACCTCGAGACAGCCATCGCACTTCTGTATGGAACAGCAGTGTTTTATGTTTGCTGCCATAATCTTCACACAATAATGAGAATAATCGGGATTGTAGTGGTCGTGATTTGATAAAATTGATTATTTTTACCGCTTCATCCATAACAAATTTTAGATTTCACAGTATTCGCTTTATCGCCAGTGCTTGTCTATGCAGGATACAATGGCTGGAACTACAATTAGGCGCTTTATTTTTCATTTGTGACACTACTCCTGCTGTCATACCCGTCATCGCCTTGGCCCCAACTGTACAAATGGCAATGCAATCGTTATAACTGAGATTATTATCCTCAAAAAATATATTTATTTTATTAAAAATTCTTCTCCGGTAGTGGTTGTGGGCTGCGGTGAACACATAAGCATGTCTTCTTTAAAAGAACTTTCATATGGATATCTCACGATAACCAGATAACCAGCAAGATAGCCAGACTAGCGACATCAGTCGACTCATTTATTTGCAAGACAAATCGTGTTTTTTGTAGACGTGTAACTAATTCTTGTTTGACGTAGCTTGCCAGATCATGAATTCGCCGTGAAACAGTATCGTTTGATAGCGGCACAGTAGAAAGATGCTTTGCAGATTTTTCATCAAGCATACATTTTGTTATGTCTAACACACATGGTTTTATCAAATTCTCAGCGATAGTGTGCGCTTCACCTGTTTGTGCAATGCGATAGCTAACTAAATATGATGGCCTTTTGATTGATAGTTTGTTTTACATGCATCATAGTTTTTTGACGTTCCAATAACTGTTTTTTTTTACGTACAAAAAATTCTTTATTCTTGTCTTTAGACTCGGGGTGTACAGTTTCTAAATGTCGGCGCAACTTGGCAGGTGCTATGAAAATATTAGGAAGCGGTTTACTACATAACATGCAGAGAGGTGAGCCGTTGGAATCAACAAATCCGAAACTGATATATGATCATCATACTTCCTCTTTTTCGAATTTGAAACCGTGGAACTTGACGCCGTTGCATCATCCTCTGGATCGGTAATTGCTGTATACTCCGCGCATACTGCTATTGAACATTCGGCTTCATTAGAAAATGTTGTTGCAACACGTTTAACGCCTTTAAGCCAACGTTCTATTCTTCTTTATTAATAATGTTCCATGTCAGGATGGTGGGGTCAAAATAATGCACGATCGTTACTGCGTAGAAGAGTTTAGTCCAAAGAAAAAATGTACAAAACTGATACAATCAGAATACAGCAGTAGAACAATAAACACTTGGTTCTAGCAGGTAGGTACTTATCGCTGCAAACGCTAATCGTCGACTGACTAGGCGCGATCGTCGCATTTATAGTCCTGGCCTCGATCTCGCACTTTCTCAAAAATACTCGAGTCGGCGCGTTTGATAAATAAAAATCCGAAATAAAAATATAAATACAAAAAATGCGGTGTAAACAATTTCGACTTTACATTTTGAAATTACAGCCGAAAGTCGCTTATTCACAATTATAGCGTCTAATCTCAGAGGCGGCTTTAATCAAAGTGACTTTGCGCTTACAAGTAGATATCGGCGGCGGCGGCATAGTAAAATTATACGAGGCGACTAAGTTCGGCTGCGCCTCGTGAATCATGATACACGGCGTCAGAACGGTCGACCAGAGAGAGGTGTTTTGAATTTTGATTCTAAATTCTTGCGGAACCCCTACAGGCGTATCGCGGAAACCTAGGGTTCCGCAGAACACACTTAGAGTATGGCTGGCCAAATTGCAACTCAAAATACCGCTTATGGTTTCCATAGTACTGTTCATTGTACAGGGTGTTTTTTTTTTTTTTCGTTGATATTATAGGGTATAGGCTAAACGGTAAGAGATACAAAAAAACTAAGATATGTGCCCCGTTCCCTTTTTTAGTGTTTAGTTTAATGGCGCAATCAGATCTGCGCTAACTAGATTGGTTTAGAAGATACAGGGTGATTCTTAAAATCTACTGGTTTTTGTTATCTCTTATGACTCGGTTATTTATAGCGACAGAAAAATATTTTAAAAACAAAAGGTTTCTGACTTTTTACGTAATCTAGTGGTGCACTTAAAAAAAGTATAAATGTTTTAATTTTTGAGATATTATAAAAACTAATATTTTCTCAAATGGGACACCCTGTACCTGAGTTTCTCAAAATATACATATTTTGTGATTGCAAGAATATACAACACTTAATATTTTGTTTTATCCTAAATAGTTAAAATACCAATAAACAAAAAACAAAAATATGAATGAATATTTTCTTTTATAATAGGTATATTAAAAATCCAGTTAACAAGAATATTAAAACATTGATAAACTAAAACAACAACAACTACAAAAAAACAAACAAAAATTTATAATAACTTAACAATTATCTTATATACTTATACATGGAATTTTTCTTTTAAGTATACATATGCATGCGCTGAAAATTTTCCGATATTCGTTGCTTATTAAAATAGTTCAATTTTAAGCTTTAAATAAGTGTTATTCACTCCCAGGCTAAGCATGAAGTAATATTTCGAGTTTAGAAAAGCCCCGTGAAAATTTGTCGAGGGTCGCGCAGCGACCCGAGACAAATTTTTGGGATTTTCTAAACTCGAAATTTTACTTCATGCGCCACGCGTATAAAACACTATAATATTGTCAAATTTATGTTCATTTTAACTTCGCTTAAAATCTGTGTTTAATACGCGTGACGCATAAAGTAACATTTCGAGTTTAGAAAAGCCCAGAAAATTTGTCTCGGGTCGCTGCGCGACCCTCGACAAATTTTCACGGGGCTTTTCTAAACTCGAAATTGTACTTCATGCTTAGTCAAATTAAATTCTTTTAAAAATTAAAGAATGTCAGAAAATTTACAGCTAAAATAATTAAGAAAACGTAATGTGATTTTATAAAAATAATGACATACCATGGAATTTATACAACATTCTTTTTTAAAGTTCACTTTAAACAAGTGTTTTCCACTCCCAGACTAAGCATGAAGTAAAATTTCGAGTTTAGAAAAGCCCCGTGAAAATTTGTCGAGGGTCGCACAGCGACCCGAGACAAATTTTTTGGTCTTTTCTAAACTCGAAATTTTACTTCATGCGCCACGCGTATAAAACTTCACTTAAAATCTGCGTTTTATACGCGTGGCGCATAAAGTAAAATTTTGAGTTTAGGAAAGCCCAGGCTTTTCTATTGAATTTTATGACATGTAAGAAACAAAAACAAACGCTTAAAGAATTCAATTCATGGCCATCTAGAACTTTTTGTTTTTTAGTATTTTACCTATTTACGACAGAGTAAAATATTAAGTGTTACGTATTGTTGCATTCACAAGAAAAATTGCAATTTTTTGAAATACTCAGATACAGGGTGTCCCATTTAAGAAAATGCTAGTTTTGATAATATCTCAAAAATGAAAACATCTATTTTTTTAAGTACACCACTGGATTCTACGTAAAAAGTCATAAAACTTTCGTATTTAACTATTGTTTTATCTCCATAAATAACCAAGTCATACGAGATAATAAAAATCAACACATTTTGAGAATCACCCTGTATCTTCTGAACCAATCTAGTTAGCGTAGATCTGATTGCACCATTTAAGTAAACACTAAAAAAGAGAACGGGACACATCTTAGTTTTTTTATATCTCTTACCGTTTAGCCTACACCCTATAATATCAACGAAAAAAAACCACCCTGTACAGGTCAATTATCGTTTAGGTGTAAATATTCGTCAAATTAAATGTCCACCCTGAATTCTGTTCTTATAAAAAAAGATAGATTTAGAAGATAAGGAATTAGTGGTGTCACGTTAGCGGGACCGAGATTTTCCCGGAAATGATGGGCGCGATCGGAAGGTAGAGTTACTAAAACAAAATAAAAATAACAGGTTTTTATGGAAAAGTGTGTGTTTTTAGTTATGAACAGAATGAGTTTGTTTGTAGACGAACATATTAAAAGATGCAAACAGTATTTTATCAATGATTATTATGACGATTGATTATGAAAATCGATTCTATTATGACTTCCGTTTTAAGATAATTCGATGTTTTTGTGAAATAATTGTGGATTTTTGAGTTGTCAGAGTGTATTTATTTATCACTATGAGAGATTAGAATTTATAAGTTTTAGTAATTTACTATTAAAAGGTTATTTGTTGAATCAGGTGATGTTTATGTAATATTAATTTCTTTGAATTATAATTAAATAGTGTGTAGAGATGAATGCATTCTGCAACAATATTAGAACATCGACAATCAGTTTTGTTATTATTACTAGTGCCAAGATATTTAATTGAGCGATTACTGCATGTGTATTTTTTTTGTGATTCCGGGTGCGGTGGATCCAACGCGCGTCGCGAAGTACACATTTTTTTATATCTCGGTATTTAAAACCAGATAGATATTTTGGGTGTACATATGTTTGTTGAAATCAGATTGATAGTAATATAATGAATTTTCATTTAATCTGTTAGTAAATGTTTGGTTTAATTTGTTCTGATACTTGAATTTTGTTAAACGGTGGGGATTGAATAATAAAACTGAGCCACCAGTTATTCATCAATACTCAAATCTGATTTATTTAATAGATATATTTTTTTGATTATGTTGTTTCATTTACTTTAAAGACTTCAAATTTGTGATTTTGTTACAGTCTAACTTAAATATTTTCTCTTAACAACAATCACTGGCGCCCATAAAAAAAGTCTCGTAGACAACCTACTATATCTCACCGCTGTATAAAAGTGAAGGGGAGGTAAGGAGGTAAATAATGAAAAAATAAATAAATAAAAAAATTATTTAGTTGATTCAATTTAATTGTCAAAAAGGGGGCCATACAAATTTGGCGCCCAACATGGGGCCCGAAAAGCAAAACAGAACCGAGACCAAACATTGTGTAATAAAAATAATTAGTGCATTTTGCATAAATAATTTATTCAACAATGATTTATCAAAAATATTTGCTCCAACATGAAGTAACTAATAAATTAAAAATACGAGGGTTTACGAACGAGGTAAGTATGAGTGTGATAAATACGATAACCCAGAACTTAAGCAAAAGGAGATAACGGAATCATTAAAATCTATAGAAAGTTTAATAACTAAATTTCCTGATAAGGATGCTCGATTATTAGAAAACAGATAACGCTCTAGAATTTTACATGTCTCGGGTAGAATCTCCAGATCAAAAATTAAACCAGATGATGGAGAATCCAAAGAACCAGCAGTCCATGCTGATTATATAAATACGTTAGTGAAATTAGAAGCAAAATTCGTGCACAAGATTTCGAACTTGGTCAAAGCGGTAGCCGCGAACTCTGTTGAAGCATAGAGCACTAGGTTAAGGGTAGACGATGATGAACCGGAAGACGACTCGGCTAACAATTCGGAATTATATATAGATAAAAATGCAACAATATTGAATGACATGGGTAGCTAGGTTAACTAGGTTATCAAAATAGTAATAATAACTAGAATGTATCTAGTACTACTTAATTATCCACCACCGCTCGGGTAGAACTACCTGCGGATACCAAGCTATAGCCCGCAGAAAGCGTGAGGGATTGCTGAAATCAAAACAATTTTTTTTACCGAATTGAAAATGTAACAATACCAAGAGTGGAGAGATGAGGGGGGAAGGGAGGGTGCGTAAGCCGAATGGTTGTGGTTGGAGATTGATATATTGTTGAGGTAGTGGGAATGCGGTGGATGGAGGAAGCAGTTTGTATATTAAAAGGACTTTGTAGCTCGCTTCGCTCGCTAGCCTGCTCGCTGCGCTCGCGTTGAGTTAAATCGCGCAGGGTTCGTACTGTTCATTTGACTTCTGTAAGACTCGCTTCGTGTGAAGCTTCGCAACAGAGATAGATTCACATTTTTTTTAGATAAATAAATTACTGTTAATTATGTAAAATGCATTTTTAGGCATTATTTAAAATATTATGTTGATAAATTGGCAGAAAGCCAAATTTTAGAGTTTGTTATTTTTAAGAAAAATTACTATTTTTAGTAAATAATTTAGATATTTTATCATAATCAATACAAAATATCTTTTTATTGATGACTTGGCATGTAAATTAATTTGAAAGTTCACTATTTTTAAGAAAAATTATTATTTCTATTTAATTGCTTTGAAATTCTATTATAAACAATACAAAATAATGTTTTTATTAATAAATTGGCATGAAGCTAAATTTAAAAAATCGGTACTGTTGAGAAAAAAGACTATTTTTAATAAAAAAGACCTTTATTGGCATATAAAAAAATGAAATTACAAAAAAAAATAAAAATAATAATAGAACAAAACAGTATATCATTTCCTTTCTTTTTTCCGCCCTCCGCCAACCCAGTACCGTTACCATCTTTACGCCAGCTCCGTCATCTCTCATCCATTCCGATACACTCCTTTTTCCCCCCAGCCATTCCACATTCACCCCTTCACACTCCTCTCCCAAATAACTCCATGTATCTCGTCCACTTGCGCACAACACATTTACTATACCTTTCCCCCGTCCAGACCTCCCTTCCTCTCTCCTCCGAACCACATCTAGCTCTTGCCAGGGTTATCTTAGCCTCCTTCGACAGGTCACTATTGGATAGGTACCCTGGCACGCTCCCCTGCACTTGCCATCTTTCGTACATTGGATTGTATCCGCTCCTCCCGATACACCCATGCCTCTCCTGCATCTCCACCTCTTTCCACTTCTCTTTCATCCAAGCTGCCACATTCACCCTCTTCTCTAACCATTCATTGACCCTATCCTCAGACTCTCCTGTCCTTTCATACATCTCTCTGCGCTTCATACTCCACTCACTCCTCCCTAATCCCTTGCGCGTTCTCCATACCTCTTTCACCAGTCTCTCACTTTCCAATTCACACAACTTCATCTCATACTTCACCACTCTCTCCATTGCCTCACCATGTATACTCATTCTATTTGTTTCCTGAAGCAGAATGTATCCAGGGGTTGACCTTTCCAACCCCAGAATCTGCTTCAGGAACCACATCTGCTCTCTTTCAATGCATTCATACTCATTTATACCCCATGCTTCCACTCCATACAACAAAATGGGCTTCACACACGCATCCCACAGTTTGCACGCCAATTGGAAGTTGCCAGCAAACCATTTTCCCCACTTCTTCCTTACAATACCCCATGCTTTCCTCGCTTTCCCTTGTACCCATTTGGCGTGCTCCCCGTACCCACCTGTAGCTTTAAATATGAAGCCCAAATATTTAAATTCTTTCACCCTTTCAATCACCTCCCCCTTCCACTTAAATTCATCTACTCTTCCTTCTCTTCCTCTGTTCCTAAATTTCATCCACTTTGTTTTCTTTGCATTAACTTGCAGCCCTCGCTTGTCCATATACCTCTCCACCCTCTGCATCACCTCATTCATCTCTCCCCAGTTCCTCGCCACAAGCACCATATCATCCGCATACGCTAGCATCCATACCTTCCTTTTTCCGATCACTACCCCGCCCGCTTGTCCGTTTCTCAAAAGACCTCTTCCAATTCGCTAACATATATGTTAAATAATAACGGGCTCAGCGGACAGCCCTGCCTCACCCCCGTCCACATCCTAAACCTTTCAGCCACATTCCCTCCAACTTTCGCACTCACCCACGTTTCCTCGTACACTCTTCTAATCCATTCTAATCCGTTACTCCGCTCACTCCTCTCCTTCTCAGACACTCCACTAACCTTTCTCTCGGAACAGTATCGTACGCTGCTTTAAAATCCAGGAAAACAGCGTACATACTCCCTCTCTCTTCCAGCACTCTCTCCACCATCCTTGCCAGCGTAAATATTTGGTCCCTTGTTCCCCTTCCTTTTCTAAAACCCCCTCGAGTCTCCGGCAGTATTCCCTTAATTTCCACCTCCTTCTCCAATCTATTTTTCACTACCGTCATTGCAATTTTGTACCCGGTGCACATAATTGAAATTCATCTATAATTTTTTGCATTATATTTATCACCTCCTTTATGCACCGGGCACATAACTCTCACACGCCACGCCTCTGGAATTTCCGCTTCTCCTCTCCACATTTGGTTCAACAACCCTCCAAACCACCGCTTTCCATCCTTTCCTATCTCCTTCCACATTTCTGCCCTCAGCCCGTCCAGCCCCGCAACTTTTCCAGCCTTCACCTCTGCAAATGCGTTTTCTATCTCCTCCTCTGAAAACTCTTCAACCTCTCCCGCTACCCCTCGTTCCTCCTCGTTCTTTTATTCCTGCCTGTTTTCGTGTCTGTCTTTATGAGACACACATTTCCTTTGTTACTTAATTCCTTATCCTTGCCGCGTATTCCCCTACTGTCCCTTATTCCAATTTTATACTTGCCTACATTGTTTGTGTTTCTTTCTTGTTCGTTGCATTCGTCCTGTTAATTAGCCTTAGTTGTCTTCGTATGATTCGTTGTCTTCTTTATTCGTTTTTTGTACTCATATGGGGCTCGCATTCCTCTAGCCCTTCTTTGCGTTGATGCCACTTATATGTCTTATCGTTTATTTTGAGTTTTTGACAGCCAACTCGTATTCTGTTTCCTTTTGTTTTCTCTTCTCTCGCAATAATTCTAATCTCCCTTTGTATATCCCTTTCTCTGTCAGTCAAGTCATGATCAATATATATTTTGGTGTTATTAAATTCATTTCCCTTCGCTTTCACAATCTCCTCTTTCTTTTCCCATGTTTCGACCTCTACAAGCACCATATCTGTTGTTTTGCTTTTATTTATCAAATAGGCCTTCGTTATTTTAGGTACTACTTCGAGCTCATCGCTTATAAAGTCTTCTACTTCTTATTTTTCATTATGTTTCTTTACTGTTAGCCCATTTATTATTATATTATTCTTCCCTCTCTCCTTCTCTATTCTTTCCAGTCTAGAGATTAGACTTTTTCAAGTCTATTTTGTATTTGGAATCTCTCCTTATTCCACTCTTCTTCCTTTCTCTGCATTTCCCTTCTTACTTCCTTTATCTCCTCTTTCAGCTCTTCTGTGTTCTTTTTCATTTCTTGCATTATCGTTCTCATCATATCTTTTAGTTCATCCATTTTTTTCCAATTCTTGTTGCTTAGTGGCTGTTGCTATCGTGTATTTTTTTTTTTTTATAAATTGGTTGGATATTCTGTTAAAAATATTACAGAAATCATTATTTTATTGATATATTAGAATGAAGCTGAATTTCAGAGTTTGCTATTTTTGAGAAAAATGACTATTTTTAATCAATTATTTTGATATTCTATCATAAACAATACGATAATCATATTTTCAGTAATAAATTGGCATAAAGCTTAATTTAACGGTTCGGTATTCTTTTTTGTGAATTAGTTCGTTATTCCATTGTAAACAATATAAAAATCAACTTATTAAGATTAATTGGCAAGAAGCTAAATTTGAAGGTTTGGTATTTTTAAGAAAAACAACTGTTTTTGTGAGTTGCTTTGATATTGTATCATAAACAATACATAAATTATTTTCTATTAATAAACTGGCATTAGGTTAAATTTGAGGGTTTGCTATTAATTAGAAAAATGACTCATATTAGTAAATTACTTTTATATTCTATCATAAAAAATAAATTAATCATTTTTGTATTAATAAATTAGTATGAGTAAATAATTTGTAAGTAATTTTATGTTCAGATTTTGCCATTTAATTTAAACACAGCAATAATTATTGTTTAAGTTAAGTTTCTTTATTAAACAGAATTTCTTTTTTACAAAAAAATATAGACATCAAACTTACAATAGTAAATTTTAACATAACGAAATAATTAAACAAATTTTATTATTCCAGTTAAAAAAAAGCAAAATAAAAATAAATATATACAGACTGTTCACTGTGGAGGCTTCTACTTCGTTATACATCATTATATACACAAATAAGACAACTAACTTTGTTTGTATAACTAAGGATTTTATTGTGACTATAGTTTCGACAACTTTAACTTGTCATTATCAAACATGAAGTTTTTATGCATGAATCTTATTTATAGAGTTTGTTAAAACCTTCCTACTAACAGCGTGACACGAATCACTACCTTAAGAAAACTTCTAGTTTCAAGCCACCCACCCCCAAAAATTTATATATTTTCGAAAAATCATAAAAATTAAACTTATATTGTTGCCATAAATCTAGTATATAAAGTTGTTAAAAACATCCGTACTAACAGCCTAACACAAACCACTACCTTAAGAAAACTCTCAGTTTCAAGCAACCCACTCCCAAAAATTCATAATCACTACCCTGAAAACACTTTCAGTTTCGAGCCACCCACCCCTGAAAATTGATATATTTTAGAAAAATCATAAACAATTCAAATCACATTGTTGCTATAAATTATGTTTTTACAGTTGGTTAAAACCTCTCCACTAACAGCGTGACACGAATCACTAATCTAAAAAAAATTATAAATGATTTTTCTAAATTATATCAATTTTCGGGGGTAGGTGGCTCGAAACTGAGAGTTTTTTCAGAGTAGTGACTGGTATTAGGCTGTTAGTAGGGATTTTTTAAACAACTCTATATACCAGATATTTGGCAACAATTTAAGTTAATTTTTTTTATGATTTTTCTAAATTATATCAATTATCAGGGGTTGGTGGCTCGAAACTGAGAGTTTTCTCAGGGTAGTGATTGGTGTCAAGCTGTTAGAAGGGATGTTTTAAACAACTCTATATACTTGATATCTGGCGACAATGTAAGTTGAATTTTTTATGGTTTTTCTAAAATATATCAATTTTCGGGGGTAGGTGGCTCGAAACTGAAAGTTTTTTCAGTGTAGTGATTATTGTCAGGCTGTTAGTAGGAATGTTTTAAACAACTCTATGTACCAGATATATAGCAACAATGTAAGTTGAATTTTTTATGGGGTGGGTGGCTCGAAACTGAGAGTCTTTTCAGGTTAGTAATTGGTGTCAGGCTGGTAATAGGGATGTTTTAAACAACTCTATATACCAGATATATATATATATATATATATATATATATATATATATATATTATATTGTTGTCGTAAAAACCCAAGTTTAGCAAGATCGGGCTCTCAATGTACTATCTGTAAGTCCTTATACCATGCAAGCTGTGCATCTAGGAAAATATCATGCTGCGGACGAGACCTACTCACCCCAAAGAACATAATGGCTACTCGAACTGCCAATAATGTTTTTGATTTCGAGAAGGAAGCATACAAAAGCCTTAAGGAACGCGTAAGTCAATTGAAGTACACAAATTTACTCATCCAAGAGAAAATTGAGCTGCTAGAGTCGGAAATAGCTAGACTACGTTTGGAGGTTAGTGTATTCCCGCCTAAAGGTCCCATTCATAAAGGCATTGAGTAATCTCCTCAAATTATCAATAAATCGAAAAGGAAGAAATTCGAAAATAATAAACATGAAGTTGTTCAGAAATTGCCAACGAATGTAGCAATACATCCCCCACTAATCATCTCTGCATCGAATCAACCGAATGATGTATCACTGAATTCTGTGCGCACCTTTGCGCCTAACGACGGAGCGGGGATTACAAGCACCGCGCGCACTTGCAACTCCGATGTTAAAACCACGGCTAAGTCGCGTGCTACCGAAGCGCACGCAAAAAGCAGGATTAACACCGATACCAACAAGGGCGACGCAGATGAATTTATCACTGTTACTCACAAAAAGAAAACTAAAACAATGACAAATCTGGTCGTAGGATCAGGAGGTGCCATAAAATCTAAACTGAAAGCAGAACCAAAGAAAACATGGCTGTTCCTGAAACGCGTTAAGCAAAATGTCACTGAAGAAACGTTACGCGGTCATATTAAATTAATAATAAATAGCAATGACTTTGTATGTGAAAAGGTAATCAAATCCACTAGCCCAGCCTTCAAAATAGGAGCTGATTTGAAATATTATGATGTTTTAACAGATCCAATAAATTGGCCTAATGGTGTTATTTTAAATCGCTATATTTTTCGACGGGCCCAAGGTGCAATACAAATCAAATAGAAACGCAGATTCAGACTCGAATAGCTTTCTTAACATACTTTTCTAAAATGTACAATGTCTCAGAAATAAAATCAACAATGTTGAAGCATTTTTAGGTGATTATAATAATATTAACCTTTTATGTTTCAGTGAGCATTGGCTAAATACAATTGAATGTAAATTAGTAAATATAGCCAACTTCCTGTGGGGGACAGCAACCCCTATCAGGCGCGTCCTCAGGTGGCGGATAGAGGAATGGCCTAAATGGAATGAACGTATGTGACCATTAGGTTAGTGGGTGTTATAAGCATGCTCGTTGACATAAGACCTTAACTGGTAGCGTGCTAAGGCACTCACCGTGGACCAAACTTTTCGGCCCGGCTGTAGTATCGTGGCTAAGGGTTTGCACCGAGAACAACGATGCCGGTGTGACACTCCCAAACAAGGTGGATCACCGAAACACACCTGACTCCCAAGCTGACGTGGTCATGTCTCGCGGGCGGGAGAGCGGGGATCTTGGCTTCACCGCCCGGATCGAGAGGAAATAACCTTATCAAAAATGCTAAATCCTAAGGTGGGTGGACCAGGCCGAGGGGATGCGTGGCTGATTAGATCAGTCTCAACTGGTTCCGAACTCGAGGAACCGGGCGAAACCTTGTTTCAAATAGCCTTCCATGTCAGTGGGGCTCCTGGCATGGTGACCATCTCGTGGGAACAACTATGGATACGACTAGAAACAAAACCAAAACGGAAGGAGTGTCGGAAGGCACAGACTCCACTAAAGAGCACGCGGAGGCGACCCCAGGGACGTCAGACGCATGCTCAACTGAGGCGGGGGATTCAAAGGACCTGCCCGGTACCACCAGACTCTCTGGCGCTCAGAAGAAGAAACTGAGAAGAGAGGAACAAATTAAAGCCGAAACGTGGACGAAAGAAAATCCGGCTAGAAAACAAAAAAACAGAGGCAAACGTAGAGAAGGGGGGTGGAACCAAAAGGCTCCGCTCAGACTCCTCTACTCCTGCCTCTCAAAAGAACGCACCTAAAAGGGCCAGGAGACCATCCGGTCAGACTGGGTCTTACAGCGGTGCGGTTAAAGGGATCCATATGGCTATCATCCATAAACGCCATCCCGACATCCTAATGGATCAGGCCTAATCAGGCCTGATTCAAGAAAAACTAACGGCAGCAGTGTACGATACGCCTTCGGGAAGTGCGAACCCGCCGCAGTTCAATAGCTGCTAATGCCCACCATTCTGTCTGGGGAAGTTCAGACATCAACCGCAGAGGTGAGTCACTTATACAATTTCTTATGGCAACCAAGTTAGACACTTTGAATATTGGAAATAAACCGACCTTTGTTACAAGTGTTAGCAAAGCGGTGATAGATATAACAATAGGTACGTCATATGTCAGTAATTTTGTTAAGAATTGGCGAGTGTCAAATGAGGTGAGTTGCTCGGATCACAGACACATAACATTCGATATTACGGGGTTACACCGGGTCACTGAAGTATACCGCAATCCCCGCAGAACAGACTGGAAAGCCTTCAAATCAAAGCTAGACCACAATCTGTCGGGTATACTAGGAGCGGTAAGCAATAACTTAGAGCTCGAGATTATGGCAGAGCAAACTGCGGAAGCTATGATCTCGGCATACAACGACAACTGCCCTCTGATTGAGAGACGCATCACCAGGAGAGTTCCGTGGTGGAACAGTGCGCTGGACAAAAAGAGGAAGCAGGTAAGAAAACTCTTCAACGAAGCAAAGCGAACGGGCTCATGGGAGGCTTACAAGAACTCCCTAACCGAATACAACAAAGCACTAAGGAAAGCTCGAAGATCAACCTGGAGGAGACACTGTGAGGACATTGAAACTGTCCCAGACGGTGTCAGACTCTACAAGATTCTCTCGAAGAACCCCCAATGTGCGCTTCAAACTCTCGAACTTGATGACGGAGTGTATACAAAAAACGAGAAGGAAACCCTGGGTGAACATCTACGGGTACACTTCCCCGGAGGGGAAATCTATGATGGACCACTTAATGACTGGGTCAGCCAGGGACCTGATGCAACTGGCAACAGAACATCTAAGGAAGACTGGCAGGCTGCCAGGAGAGTGGTCACCTATGACAGAGTCAAATGGGCAATAAACTCATTTGAACCTTTTAAATCGCCAGGGCCTGATGGAATCCTACCCATCATGCTACAGAAGGGATCGGAACTACTGTGGCGAAGGCTTTGCGAGATCCTAAGGGCCAGCATGGCCCTACGATATCTGCTAAGAATATGGAGGCTTATCAGGGTGGTTTTCTTACCAAAGACCGGTAGAACAGACTATTCTCGTGCAAAATCGCACAGGCCCATCAGTTTCATGTTATTTGTACTGAAGACAATGAAAAAAATTATGGACAGGCATACTAGAGAGGGGGTACTGGTGACCTACCCACTATCCCAAGATCAGTATGCCTACCATCCAGGTAGATCAACAGAGACAGCTCTCAGCCGACTAACAAGGAGTGCCGAAGCTGCCCTGGAACACAACGAAATTTTACTTGCTGCCTTCTTGGATATAGAAGGAGCATTTGACAATACAGCCTTTAACTCTATAACTGCTGCCCTGAGAAAGCGGGGGTTGGAGGAAATTAGCTGCAGGTGGATAGACTGCATGCTAAGACAAAGGATGGTCTACACAACGTTCGCTGACCAGACACTAGCATCCAGGGTGGCCGGTGGTTGTCCGCAGGGAGGAGTTCTCTCACCCCTGCTGTGGAACCTGGTCATGGATGGCCTGCTAGGAGATCTCAGCAACGAGGGATACTCTTCCCTAGGATACGCGGATGACCTAGTCATACTCGGTGAGGAAAAATTTAACAACACGATCAGAGAGCGTATGCAACGTGCACTGAACGTGGTGAGCAAATGGTATGCTAGAGAAGGACTTAAAGTCTCACCCTCGAAGACCACCCTGGTACCATTTACACGCAGGAGGAAACTGGCGGGCCTTGGACTGCTCTTTCTAAATGGTGGCAACCTGAAAATGTCGGGTGAGGTGAAGTACCTAGGAGTAATCTTTGACTCCAAACTGACCTGGACCCCTCAAATCTCAAAAATCAGACGCAAATCGGAAATTACCCTTGCGGTAATTAGACGAATGTACGACCGACAATGGGGGCTCAGACCAGGAATGGTATACTGGCTGTACACCAGAGTGGTCAGACCCGCAATCATGTATGCTGCTTTGGTATGGTGGCCTAAAGCCACACAGCATACAACCATACAAATACTCAGCAAGGTTCAAAGACTTGCTTGTATTAGCATAACGGGGGCTATGAGAACCACGCCCACTGCAGCCATGGAGACGGTTCTAAACCTCACACCACTTCATATTCTGATAGTGGGGGAGGCAAGACTGGCACTCTATAGGCTGCAATTATCATCGGTCAACGTAAGAGCTGATACCCCACACAGAAGACTCTTGACAGACATAGGGGGACCTCTTCTGCAAATGAGGTCGGATCATATGGTAGTCAGATATCTTGAAAACTCACTCTTTAAAGTCACTATTCCAGACCGCAACGAATGGAACGGCTTTAGGGAAGATATACACAAACAAAGTGTGATCTGGTACACGGACGGTTCTAAATCAACCACAGGTACTGGATCAGGAATCTATAATGAAAACATGAGGACAGGCTATGCTCAACCATTGAGTAGCCTGGCATCAGTCTTTCAAGCAGAAATATTCGCAATCATAGAATGTGCGAGAACCAACATAGAGAAGGACTGTCGAAACAGGCAAATCTATATCATGTCCGATAGCCAGGCGGCACTGAAGGCTCCCCAGAGACTTCATCCAAACTGGTATTGGAATGCTTCAATACCCTGAATGACCTAGCGAGACAGAACAAGGTTACGCTTGTCTGGACGCCGGGTCACTCTGGTATTGCGGGTAATGAAAAAAGCTGACGAGCTAGCAAGGCAGGGAGCCACCATTTCATTTATGGGACCCGAACCTGCCTTGGGCATAACAAAAAAGTCGAGTCGCCTTGAAGTCAGGAAGTGGACTCGCAACAAACACAAGGAATACTGGGAAAACAGACCAGGCCTTAACCATAGTAAGGCCCTTATAAAAGGGCCTAACTCAAGCCAAGCTGCAGGACTACTAACATTGAGTAGGGCACAGCTGAAAACAACCATAGGACTGCTCACAGGCCACATGACTGTTAAAGAGCATCTAAGGAAAATCGGGCTATACAACGGCGACACCAACTGTCGCCTCTGTAATACGGCATCGGAAACAGCTATGCACGTTCTGTGCAGGCGCAATGCGCTGGAGAGCAAAAGACGGCTCATATTTGGGAACAGACAAATGGAACCAAATGATTTCCACGCGTAACCTCTGAAGGACCTGCACAAGCTAGTGCAGGGCATCGAGTTCGGAATAGTTGCGTGAGTGTAATAATATTGGGGCAGTACAATAAGTCACCTAGGCTGCAGTGCATCCGGATCCGAAAGGAAAAAAAAATATAGCCAACTTTAAACTAGCATCGTTTTTTGCAAGACAAACACACATCCATGGTGGTGTACTACAGCATGCAAAAAATAACATGGCAGTAAAAAAACTTAATCATCTTAATAGTCTATCCAACGAACTCAACTGTGAGATTTCAGCAACTTAAGTATTATTACCCCACAATATAATAGTGATCACAATATACAGATCTCCCTCCGGCGTTTTCACTGAATTTTTGAATATTTTGGGCGACCTACTTGATTTGCTGCATATTAACAAAACTATAATTTTTGGTGGAGACTTTAATGTTCACTTCAATGGTGATGATGCAAGAGCCGTTGCATTGAGCGACTTACTTAAAACATATGGTCTCATAACTAAAGTCAATTTTAATATTAGAAACCAGTATTGTTTAGACAATGTATTTTCTGATATACACATTGATTTAATAACAGTTAGTCCGGTAGATGCATTGCTCTCTGATCATATTGGAATTCACTTTAACGTAAAAATAATAACCCAACCCAAAGCTGTAAACATAGGAATCAAAAGGTAAGACCAATCACAAAACATGGGCAATATCTGATTTATAATTATTTATCTAACACCGATTGGAGCTTTATAAGTCAACGCGTAAATTACCCAGAAACTAATTTCTATGAATTTGTTCATATGCTGGAACATAATATTAAATTATGTTTTCCTGAAAAATATATAATTCATAAGGGTGCCTCGAGTGTTCAGTGGTACAACAGTAACCTTCGCCAAATGCGTGAAACACTACATTTTATTAAAGATGCAAGTAGCATACACAGTGGTCTGTATAAAGACTACAAACGCAAGTATGAAATGGCGCTAAAACAAGCAAAAATATCTGCAAATTCAACTTTTATAAAAAAATCTGGAAACCAACCAAAACCTTTATGATCGGTGGTAAAGAAAAAATCACTTAATAATATGGAAGATATAGGCATTTCTGCGGATGAATTCAATACATTTTTCACACAGGTCATAGATGATATAATGCATGATATACCACCTACCAATGACTCTCCAACTATTTTCCTAAACAAAATGCAGGTCAAACCAAATGTTAGAAATGTTGTTTACAACCTAAAAAAATCAAACAGTAGGGACATCTATGGTATGAACACAAACTTATTGAAAAACATGATTAGCGTAATTATCACCCCACTAACGCGTTTGATAAATCAATGTATCAGCTGTAGCATTTTTCCGTCTTGTTTACAACGGGCTTGTGTAATTCCAATATATAAAAAAGGAAACAGATTGGATTGTAATAACTACAGACCAATATCTATGCTCCCTATAGTGTCAAAGGTATTCGAGAAAATCTTGTATCTTCAAATTGTTAACTTTCTGGAAACGAATAATATATTTTCGAGTAGTCAGTACGGCTTTCGCAGCGGAAGGGCCACGAAAGATGCAATCTTAGCTCTGACGGAAGAAATCTATCAATCTTTCGAAAATAATTAATACACTGTTGCCTCTTTCCTTGATTTAAGTAAAGCTTTTGATTGCGTCTCTCGTGATGTTCTGCTGCGGAAGCTCTACTACTACAATTTTCATCCCAATAGTTGTCGCATTATAAACTCATATCTTGCTAGCAGAAACCAAATAGTTAAATTAAAGAATGGGTCATCTAATGAAATAACAACCATGTATGGTGTGCCCCAAGGGTCCATATTGGGACCATTACTTTTCTTAATTTACATCAATGATCTATCGTACCAAACAACCTCATCCACCATATTATTCGCTGATGATACGACTATACAATCTGTTGGGGATAATCAAGAAAGGGTTAATGAAATCAATCGAAAAGCGGTTGATCAGATAATTATCTGGTTCGCTGCTAACAGGTTGTCTGTTAAGTCGACAACAGTTACCTTTTCCCTAAAGAGAAATACCACAATAAATAGCACAAGATTTCTTGGCATACACATTAACTCCAAACTATCATGGTATGAACACGAACGAACGGTTTCCAATAAACTATGCAAATCTGCCTATTTATTACGTCAATTAAAAAAATGTCTTCCTGCCCCTGAACTAAATATTATATATTTTTCAGTATATAAAAGCCACAACCTATACGGTATACTGATATGGGGACACTCTAGTATATCCAAACGAATATTCGCGCTACAGCGGCGAACAATTTGAATAGTAGCATCTTTAGGCTACAGAGATGACTGCCGCAATGCATTCATCGAATCAAATATACTAACTGTTCCATGTTTGTATGCAGTGGAATGCTTAAAGTATATGCGTAAACATATTAACAATTTTAAAACCTTCCATCAGGTACACAGATACGCAACTAGAACTAGAACCAGCATTGTTACCAAATATCGGCGTTTGTGTAAGTCGCAGAACAGTATCAATTATTACGGTCCCAAACTTTACAATGCTCTTCCTAATCATATAAAAGAATTACAATCAAATGCTTTCAATAAATCGCAAAAAAATACTTCAGCAAAAAAGCATTTTATAGTATTGAGGAGATACTGGCTGACAAATTTTGTGATATTCAGCCAACTTTTATCTACAAGTTATTTATCTATTTTAAAAAGTTTTTAAGAAAGTTTGATTTTCCATATTACTTTTCCACATGCATTGCTACATTGCTACTTACTATATACGTGAATATGTTTAAGTGTTATTTTAATATGTGATGTGTATACTGTATTTTTAATTTTAACTTATTCGCCTTGTTTTATTTAGATGATATTTTAAATTTACATGTAATTTTTGACCCGTGTAAAGATTATTCTGGTGGCACTGAATAAATATTATTATTATATAGCAACAATTTAAGTTGAATTTTTAATGATTTTTCTTAAGTATATCAATTTTCAGGGGTAAGTGACTCAAAACTAAGAGTTTTCTTAGGAAAGTGATTGGCGTCAGGTTATTAGGAGGGATGTTTTAAACAACTCTATATACGAGATATACGGCGACAATGTAAATTGATTTTTTTTAATTTTTCTAAAATATGTCAATTTTTAGCAGTGGGTGGCTCGAAAGTGAGTGTTTTCTCAGGGTAGTGATTGATGTCAGGCTGTTAGTAGGGATGTTTTAAACAACTCTATGTACCAGATATATGGCAACAATGTGAATTGATATTTTTATGATTTTTTTAAATTATATCAATTTTCGGGGGTGGGTGGCTCGAAACTGAGTTTTCTTAGGGTAGTGATAAGTGGAAGGCTGTTAGTAGGGATGTTTGAAACAACTCTATATACCAGATATATAGCAACAATGTGAGTTGAACTTTTTATGATTTTTCTAATTTATATCAATTTTCGGGGGTGCGTGGCTCAAAACTGAGAGTTTTCTCAGAGTGGTGATTGGTTGCAAGCTGTTAGTAGGGATTTTTTTAAACAACTCTATGTACAAGATATATGGCAACAATGTAAGATGAACTTTTTACGATTTTTTTAAATTATATCAATTTTCGGGGGTGGGTGGCTCGAAACTGAAAGTTTTTTTAGGGTAGTGATTGGTATCAGGCTGTTAGTTGGGATGTTTTAAACAACTCCATGTACCAGATATATAGCAATAATGTGAGTTGAATTTTTTTATGATGTTTCTAAATTATATCAATTTTCGGGGGTGGATGACTCGAAACTACGAGTTTCTCAGGGCAGTGTCAGGCTGTTAGTAGGGATGTTTTAAACATTTCTATATACCAGATATATAGCAATAATGTGAGTTGAATTTTATATAATTTTTCAAAATTATATCAATTTTCTGGGGTGGATGGCTCGAGACTGAGAGTTTTCTTAGGGTAGTCATTGATGTCAGGTTGTTAGTAGGGATGTTTTAAACAATTCTATATACCAGATATATGGCAACAATGTAAGTTGAACTTTTTTATGATTTTTCTAAAATATATCAATTTTTGGTGGTCGGTGGCTCGAAACTGAGAGTTTTCTCAGGGTAGTAATTGGTGTCAGGCTGTTACTAGGGATGTTTTAAACAACTCTATATACCAGATATTTGGCAACAATGTCAGTTAATTTTTTATGATTTTTCTAAATTATATCAATTTTCGGGAGTGGGTGGCTCGAAACTGAGAGTTCTCTCAGGGTAGTTTTCGTGTCAGGCTGTTAGTAGGAATGTTTTAAACAACTCTATATAACAGATATATGGCAACAATGTAAGTTGAATTTTTTATGATTTTTCTCAAATATGTCAATTTTCGGGGGTGGGTGGCTCGAAACTGAGAGTTTTCTCAGGGTAGTGATTGGTATCAGGCTGTTAGTAGGGATGTTTTAAACAACTCTATACACCAGATATATGGCAACAATGTAAGTTGAATTTTTTATGATTTTTCTAATATATGTCAATATTTGGGGGTGGGTGGCTCGAAACTCAGAGTTTTCTCAGGGTAGTGATTGGGGTCAGGCTGTTGGTAGGGATGTTTTAAACAACTCTATATACCAGATATATGGCAACAATGTGAGCTGAATTTTTGATGATTTTTCTAAATTATATCAATTTTCGGGTGTGGGTGGCTCGAAGCTGAGAGTTTTCTTAGGGTAGTGATTAGTGTCAGGCTGTTAGTAGGGATGTTTTAAACAACTCTATGTACCAGTTTCATGGCAATAATGTGAGTTGAATTTTTTATGATTTTTTTTAAAGTATATCGATTTTTGGGGGTGGGTGGCTCGTAACTGAGAGTTTTAATTGGGTGTTGATTAGTGTCAGGCTATTAGTAAACATATTTTTAACAGGCTTATACGGTAAGTTAATGGCAACAATGTTAGTTGTAATTTTTATGATTTTTCTAAAATGTAGTAATTTTTGGGGGTAGGTTTCTTGAATCAGATATTTTCTCAAATGTTGATTGGTGTCAGGGTATTAGTGGGGATGTTTTGAACACATTTTTTTACCTGATTTTTGGCAATAATAATGGTTGTATTTTTATGTTTTTTTCGAAATTTCCAAGTTTTTGGAGGTGAGTATTTAAAAACAAAGTTTTTTGGGGTGTGGAGTAAATAATTTTTTTTATAATTGTCTAAATATTGCTAGGAGATTCTCGTTTTTTCGAAATTTATTGTATGTTTACGTGTTGAAATAAAGAAGATTGTGGATCAGACTTTCTTACTGCTAAAATGTGTTTATCTCGACGAGTACTAATTTTCCGGTTTGTTTGTCCTATATAGCTCTTCTCACACATACCACATGGAATTTCATATACGCCTTGAGCTTCAAGTGGGATAATTTCTTTTGGAGTTCGGAGTAAATTTTGAATTTTTGTGTGTATATTGAAACAAGTTCTAATATTGTATTTGGAGAGGACTTTTCCGATTTTATCAGTTGTTCCTTTAATGTAGGGAAGGGTGACGTTGCTACACGGACTTTCACTTCTTGTTTTTGGACTTTTGTTTCTGTTTAATTTATTGATTGTTTTTTTGGAAAACCCATTTTGCATTAATGCCTTTTTGACATTGGATATTTCATTATTTAAGTGGTGTTCGTCCGATAGCGTACGTGCTCTTAGTAGAAGCGATTTTGCCACAGACGCCATTTGAGCTGGATGGTGATGACCATGTACTGCAGACCTTTGAAATTTGAATTTAACAAAGAAACACCTGACAACATTAAACAAAAAAATTGTCGTGTTGAAAGTGAAATTTAAAATTTACGTTCAACTAAAATTAACATTATTGGAATAAAAATGATAAAAACAAACTACGGTTTTTACTTCACAGTGATTAATAGCAAAGTCCCCAAGGTGATGACCAATACAACATCCTTGAGTAATTGTCTTGTATGTGGAGCAAAACCGTCACAAATGAATGATAAGTACCAACTTACCATCTAATAAAGCAGCACTCTAGCTTGGCATGTCTACGTTACATGCACGCAGCCGATTTATGAAGTATGCCCTTCATATTAGTTATAATATGGGATTTCTTGGAGAACATTTTGTTTCTAATACTGGATGATTTAAAGTAACTTTAAATTAAAACACTTAGATTGTTTCACTTATTTTGTTTTGAGAACGCAACTCAATGAATTAAGGAACAACCATTCAACGAGAGTTTTAAACGTGAAAACAATTGAGCTTTATTTCAATTTAAAGCCACATTGTTCGGCTGTCGTCTGCCTTTTAATTCATATAAATATCAAATCCGTGGAGAAAATTACGCTTAATTATTTCACCGAGCTTTTTTATATTTAACAATTATAATAGGAAACGAAGTTGCACTGACTTTACCTTGAAATTTATGCATCGGCTTAAGTGTGAAAACAATTGAGCGTTATGTCACTTGAAAGCCACGTTCTTCGGCTATCGTTCGTCTTTTGTTCAATGAAAATATCAATTAATAATGTGCGAGCACATATAGTAGACATGTGTCTTGTAGCTCCGTCATTAATCATTGTTTTGCTTGATTTGACAATTATAAAATACTCCTAAAATCATAACTAGTGGTGTCTTTTTTGTGTGCATTAATATACTACCTTCGAGCTACAATCCAATATAACTCATTGATCATTTCAAAATAAATCATCGATATGGGTGTATTCACTGAGAGTGTCTGCCTCTCAGTGAATAGCTAAGCTAAAGAACATCACTCCGGAGGCGATAACGACGTGTCTGAATGATAAAAAGACATTGGAACAACTCGCAGACAAGATATCAGGCATGATCGCGGAAAAAGTATCTGTAGAAATTAATAAATTAGAAACCAAAATAACAACAGTGGGATTGTATTAAAATATCTATCATATACGAAAATAAGTGCTTAACAATCAACGAGATATACGAGGAGGTCCGATATTAAAGGTACAGGTGCCTGTGAAACAAACACCGCAAACGAAATATTGAAGGAGTTAACCTTTCGCACGATGGCGCAAGACCGCACACGTCAAATCAAACCAAGGAGTGGTTGACACAACAGGAATTGCAAGACAAAGTTGAGGAGTATTTTAATCGACTTGTCAGGCAAACACTATCATGAAGAGATGTTTAAACTACTGTCATGCTGAGATAAATTTCGCAATCTTCATGGAGAATATGTCGAGAAATAAACAAAAGTATATAGTTTTTTTGTGGTTTGACGAGGAATGCAGGCAGAGAAAAAAGGAGCTGAGGAAGGCGGTGAGAGAGTGTGTAGGAGGCGAAGGGGGAGAAAGGAGAGTGGCGGAGGTAAGGAGGAGATATGAGGAGGTATGTGAGAAGAAGAAGCTAGAGGTGGTGGAAAAAGCGAGCGAGGATTTGAGGGAATGTAAGAACGAGGCGGAAATGTGGAGAATTTTGAGGAGAGGGGAGAGAAGGAGGCAGGTAGGGGTTTCGCTGAGGGAATGGACAAGGAAATGCAGAGAAGGAAGCGGAGTACCAGGGGAGATTGGAGAAAGCAGAGGTGGAGACAGAGGGGAAGAGTTCACGGAAGAGGAGGTGGAGCGGGCGTTCAAGGAAGTGAAGAGTGGAAAGGCGGCAGGGAGGGATGGTCTCAAGGCAGAGATGTGGAAGGAGATTGGGGAAAAGGGGAAGAAAAAATTCAGGGAGCTGTTGAATCAAATGTGGAGGGGGGGGGTGAGCTTTCCGGGAGAGTGGAGGGTTGGGATGATGTGTCCGGTATATAAAGGAGGGGATGAGAAGGAGGCCAGTAGCTATAGGGGGGTAACAATAACGAGCATTGGATATAAACTGGCGATGATGATTGTGAGGAATCGCATGGAGGTGGAGGTGGAGGAAAAGGGGATACTGCCAGAGACGCAGGGGGGGTTTAGAAGGGGGAGGGGGACGAGGGAGCAGGTTTTTACCCTGGCGCGAATGGTGGAGAGAGTGATGGAAGAGAAAGGATGTGTGTATGCGGTATTTATGGATAGTTAGTTTGATAGAGTGCTTGAGAAGGAGAGGAGTGAGTGAGGGGATGGTGGAGTGGGTGAGGAGAGTGTATGAGGAGACATGGGTGGTGGCGAAAGTGGGGAAGGAGGTGTCGGGGTGTTTTAGAACGTGGGAGGGTTTGAGGCAGGGGTGCCCGCTGAGCCCGATGCTCTTTAATGTATATGTGAGTGAATTGGAAGAGGTGATGAGGAAAGGGCAGGCGGGGGGAGTGGTGATGGGTGAAAGGAAGGTATGGATGCTGGCGTATGCGGATGATGTGGTGTTGGTTGCAAGAGAGTATGAAGGGATGAAAGAGATGTTGAAGAGAGTGGAGAGGTTTATGGATAAAAGGGGAATGAATGTGAATGTAGGGAAAACGAAGTGGGTAAAGTTTAGAAATAAAGGGAGGGAGGGGAAGGTGAAAGAATTGGAGTGGAAGGGGGTAGTTATTGAGAGGGTGAAGAGTTTCAAGTATTTGGGGTTTTGGTTTAAAGGAACGGGAGGGTATGAGGAGCATGTGAGGTGGGTGCAGGGTAAGGCGAGGACGGCGTGGGGAATGGCGTGGGGCAAGTGGGGGAAGTGGATGGGGAACAATGTGACGGCGGCGTGTAAGATATGGGATGCGTGTGTAAGAACGGTGCTAATGTATGGAGTAGAAGTGTGGGGGACGAGAGGGTACGAGGTGATAGAGAGGGAGCAGATGTGGTTCCTGAAGCACATGTTGGGGGTGGAAAGGTCCACACCGAGTTACATAGTGCTTCAGGAGACCAACAGAGAGAGGCTAGAGTGGGAGGCAATGGTGAAGGTGGTGAGGTACGAGATGAGATTATGGGAACTGGAAGAGGAGAGATTGGTGAAGGATGTATGGGTGACGAGTGTGGGTGGGGGTGAGGGTAGATGGAGGGGGGAGAGGAGGAAAATGTATGAGAGGGTAGGGCTGTCGGAGGCGAAGGTAATGGAATGGCTAGGAAATGGGGTGAAGATGGATGAGTGGGTGAGGGGGAAAGGGAAGGAGGTGGAAGGGCAGGAAAGGCAAGGGTGTATTGAGAGAAGTCAGTATAATGATATGTATGGGAGGTGGCAGGTGTATGGGAGGGTGCCGAAGTATTTGATAAGGAAGGGATGGGGTAGAGAGGATAGGGTAATTGTGGCAAGAGCGAGGTGTGGATCGGAGGAGAGAGGAAGGAAAGTATGGATGGGGGAAGAATATGGAAGGTGTGTGTTGTGTGGACAGGGGAGGGATACGTGGGGACACTTGGCGGAGGAATGTGAGGGGGTGAAAGAGGAGTGGCTGGGAGCGAAAGGGAATAGAAGGGTAGTGGAGTGGATGAGGGAGGATGGGAGCGGGGTAAGGACTTTGGAAAAGCTGGGGAGGGAGAGGGAAAAGAGAAGGGAGGGTAAGAGGGATACGGGAGGGTAATGAGATAAGCTAATGTAAAGGTAAATGTAATGTAAAGTGTAGAGATATGCCAATAAAGGTCTTTTTTTTTGTTTAGTTTTTTTGTAGAATGTATTAAATATTTTCTTTAAAAATATATGTTAGTAAATTTTGGCCTGTACCTTTAATATCGGACCCACCTCGTACTAAAAAAATAAAAACCATGGATGACTAACAAAATATTTAAAGAGATAAAACGTCGTGATCTAATTTATAAAAGCTATTTGAAAAATAGAATTGATACTGGTTGGCATAATAAGTATAAAGCAATAAGAAATTCTATTACTACGATAATCAGAAGAAAAAAAAACATGAATACTACCAAAATTAAATTCATAATGCAAAAATCATCAAGGACTTATAGAAAGTTACTAAGCAATAATGTAAATTAATAAACAGGTGTTACAGCGATTGCTGCTTTCCAGATTGCTTAAAAATATCGCTAGTTATACCAATTCACAAAAGTGTTGAAGTTAATCAAATGTCAAATTACAATATTGCAATAACTTCTTGTATTTCGAAATTCTTCGAAAAAATAATTTAAATACATATGCAGAATTATTTACACAAAAATGAAATGTTGTCGCCAAACCAGTTTGGTTTTCGTAGTGACATGGGAACAGAAGAAGCGTTGGCCTTATTAGCATCTAATATTTACAAGAATCTGGACACGGCAATGCCCTCTGTTGGCATATTTTTAGACTTTGCCAAGGCGTCTGGTACTGTCAACTATGCGAAACTGTACGAGAAGTTAGAATATTGTGATTTTCGCGGCGTTGCCTTGCAGTTATTTATTAGCTACCTTACAAATAAATTTCAGTCAGCAGTCAATAATGTCAGAAGCTCTAAAAGGCAAAATACATGTTAGCTGCCGCAAGGCTCAGTGCTCGGACCAGTTTTATTTATACTCTATATTAATAAATTGTTAAAAATTATGACCGACCCTAAATTAATATCACATGCCGACGACACTGAAATGTACACTAGTGGGAACTCTTGGGACCACGTTTTCCAAAAAGTATCGTCTCATTTAACAGCTATTAAGTACTGGTTAGATAACAACTATATTAGTGAAATTTAACCAAGTGTTTTCTTTATTAAATCAACTATCTAAGCTTAAATTACAAGAAAACAGTACTGATACCATTAGGTTCTTACATTACAAGCCTACCATCGACAAACAATGTCACTCTACACAAACACAATTGCCAAAATATAAGTTGTAACTAACATTATAATTAAGTCTGCTAATTTTATTAAATACCTAGGAGTAATATTAACTTTTCCAGGGTTAGAAAATTTGTCTACTTGTTTAAAAAAAAATACGATATGTGTTAAATAAGAAATCAATAAAGACAATCTACTATGGATTCATACAATCGATTTTAAACTATAGAATACTATGGGGCTCTGCCAGAGAAGTTTATATGAAAAAAATACACACAGTACAAAACCTAATTATCCAAGGATTTTTTGTATTCTTGTATTCGGCCAACTTTACAAAGAAGCTGGTGTACATAATTTAAATCAATTATACTTTTTATCAATATGTAAATATTTACACAAACACAGATTTGAACCATCACTCTTAAATATTCCAAAACATGACTACTTAACCCGTACTAAAACAAACAAATTATCTAATATATGTGTATGATTTTTTGTAAGAAAATAAACTTTTTCATATTGATGGAGTAATTTCTGTGAAGACATTCTAAAAAAATATCAAGTTATTTATGACAGCCTCTAATCAAAGTATCATATCATCGGTCATTAGATAATTAAATCTGCAAATTTTCAGTTTTGCTGGATTCATCCTTATATGTTTATTATTTTAATGCTACTCTTAATAGTTGAATTATTGCTAATTTTTCCACAAGCTTACAGCTTTAAAAAATTGGTAATTAATGTTGTATCTACATTTATTTGATAGATTTAAAATATGAATATGTTTAATTTTGTCATTCATATACGATTACATATGTATATTTTGTATTATGTGCAAATTTGAATATGAAAGAAATAAATAAATAAATTTCGTGGGCAATGTTGCTCTTAATTATTAGCATTGTTTAATTTACTAATTATTAAAACATACCTTTGACTTAAAATCTAAGCCTTGTTTAAGCGTAAAAACATTTGAGCTTTATCACAATTCAAAGCCACATTCTTCGGCTGTCGTCTGCCTTTCGTTTAATGAAAATATCAAATCCGTAGACAAAGTTACGCTTATTTATTTGAGCAAGCCTTTTTTATTTACCAATTATTAAAACATGGACTTGGACTTAAAATTTAGGGCTTATTTAAGTTTGAAATCAATCGAGTGTTACGTCACTTCAAGTCACATTCTTCGACTGTCCTTCGCCTTTTGTTTTGAAAAAATATTAAGTTTGCGGGAAGATTAATTATTTAAATATTGCTTTTGATTATTCTTTGAGAATTTATTAATCAATAAAACACGGACTTTGACTTAAAACTTAATTGATATTGTTGGAATATCCAGTAAAGATATCCAAAGATAGATTCTTTGAATTTTATGTTGATTCATTAGTCTTTTAATATTTTAAAATTATTTAAAAAAAAGAATTATCTAAAATCGTTGATTTTATTGCATAATTTCAACTTTGGCTGAATATTTCCAGAAACCGTGGCGATATAATTTAATTTTCTTTCGATAATTTAATGTTGATAGTATAGATTTCTAATTACTTACAATTTTTTCAAAGAAAACATTTTCACAAAATTGTTAATTTTATTGCATAATTTTAAATTTGCCTGGATATTTTAAGAAAATGTAGTGCGATAATATATTTTCTTTCTATAAGACGTAAGTGCAATTTATTATATGAGTTTCAAGTCGATGGTGTAAAATATTAATTTTATACAAATTTTTTTAAAGGAAACATTCTCAAAAAAATGGTAGTTTTATTGCATAATTTCAACTTAGGCTGAATAATTTAAGATAATGTGTCAAGATAAGTTAATATTCTTCCTATAAGTGCAATCAATTTTAGGTAAATTGTGTGAGTGTTACGTTGATGGATTTTTTTTTTTTTTTATTTGGCTTTTGCCTGGCTTTGGGAACTTGCTCATTAGCCAACATCATTTATTTATATATATATTGTATTAATTAATTGTTTAACATTACAATTTGTAGTATGCTATTATACGGACAAACACTCACATTCATACCACACCCAGGGTCACGACGAGAAATTATTTTTAAATAAAGTCTCCCCGTGCACGGGAATCGAACCCGAGTTTGTGGCTCGCCGAGCGATACAGCCCGACGACGTTACCGCTCGGCCACCACCTGCCCGTTGATGGAATAACATTTTAAATTTTTACAATTTTTTTAAAGAAAACATTCTCCCAAAATTGTCAATTTTATCGCATAATTTCAACATTTCCTTTATATTTTGGGAAATTCAGTTAAGATATTCAAATTTTCATTACAGCCAATCAAAGTTTATCAGTTTCTGTGTAGATTCTATAAATTTTAGGTTGATCTGATAATCCGTTGAATTTTTACAACTCTCTCAAAATAAATATTCTCCTAAAATCGTTAAATTTATTGCATCATTTTAACTTTGGCTTAATATTTTGGAAAAATTTGCTGTCATAATTTAATTTTCTGTAAAGCATATGCAACTGCAATTCATTCTAAGTAAATTTATTGTTGATTGTATAAAACTTATTTTAGATTGCACACGATTTTGTGTTTGTTCTAAATTTGAAGAAAAAAATTATTTTACGTGTTTAAGTTTACAATTTTGATGATTTTGAAAATTTTTTGTTTAATGAAATTTTTTGACATTATGTTTTTTGGTGACAGTAATGATATGTTTTAACAGTTACGACGTTTTTTTGGTTATTTTTCGACAATTATAATAAAAACCGTGACTGTAGTTTGCATAAATATTTCTATAACATTATACTTTTCTTAAAGAACAATGTCTTCTTAACATTTACACGAAATTTCGTGAACATTTCTTAAAGAATTTCTGTTTTGAATGTTTAATACTTTAATTTCCCTAAATTGAAAATAACTCAAAAAATTAGAAACGTAAACAAAACAATCTTAATAAAGAAGCACAAAATATAACATTTAAAACATGTTTAAAAGAAAGCAGCTTAAAACACGACGGTTGTTTTCAAACATGTTTAAAACACTGTTTTAAACACAACCTTGACAATTTTTAGAGAAGATTAGTATTATAATCCAAATGTAGATAAATCGAACCCTAATAAAAGGATTCGAATACTTACAAAAAGATTCGAATCCTCCAAAAAGATTCGAATCGTTAACAATAGTTCGAACTCATTGTGATAATTCGCATATATAAATGTTTGTTTTGTGTTTTTGAATTGAACATTAAATCAGTGTTTTATACGCCTAGCGCATATGCTTAATCAAATAGAAATACCTGTTAGAAGTTTCGAATTAATTGCTTTTATAAATACAACAAATTACTGAAAATGTTAAAAAATATATCTTTATGAATCTACCTTTCATGATCGAAAAATCAGATTTTGTTTGATATCATTTCAAGTAAAAGTGATACTTATGTATAATTTTTTGTATTAATAAACGAGGGTTTCAGTACCTTGATTAAGCATGAAGTAAAATTTCAAGCTGAGATAAGCCTGAAAATTTGGACCTGGGCGCCATTTAATAAAATATTTACTCTTTATTTACTTTATTATTAAATATATAATATAATTACTCAATACAGACTTTGTTTCTACCAGTCCTGTGGACAATTAATTCTATAATAAAACAACACGCTGCAAGGAAAACACCGAAAAACCACACCCAGAACAGAGCCTCCACTTGTTTTAAATTCAAAGGCAACCGCTTGCCAGTTTCCATCGCTTTCAGTGCCAATTGAAGATTTGTCTTTTCTTCTCTAAATGCCTAAAAATAAAACACTTATTTTTATCGTCTTTTCGCAAAAAAAAGAAAAAAATTTGCTGTGGCCAACACAGGTACCGACCGTAAATTAAACTGCTGTATAAATAGCTATTATAATATAATATATAAAATTACGAAAAAACTATTCGTGAAAATGTAAACATAGTCTTAATTAATAAGACAACTTTAATACTTTAATACTTTAATAGAGGTTGTAACAAATCAAATTAAATAAGATTTTAAATATTTCATTGTATAATTCAATATCCGGAGGTGTATTTGCACGGGAAGTAGTTGTTTCAATGGATATTTATCGTCTTAAGTTGTCTTATTAATTAAGACATTTTTTGCATATTCACGAATAGTTTTTCGTAATTTTATATATTATGTTTAAAGTGTGCAAACTATAAGAAGCGTAAGCTTATTTTCTCGAATTCAAATAGTTTTGAATTTGAATTTATTTGCTATTATTGTCACTTATAATTAACGGTCAATAAAGATATAATATGACAAAATCCTATGATAGTCTAAAGTCAGTCAAGCAATTTATTAAGATTCAAAATATGACATTTCGTTTATAAACAAATATATTTTCTATCAGTACAGTAATTAATCATCTGGATGCTCGTCTTCAGGTGTGATATGCAAGCAAATTATGGAGTTGTCAAATCAAATGAGAGAGTTACTTAACTGTCTCCAAGGCACTCTTTCCACAAAACAAAAGATTAAAATTGTACACATAAAATGTACAATAAACTATAAGTGTGATAGATCATTGAATTCAGAAAAAAATATTCTTAAAAAAGTATAAAAATCTAAAATGGCGCTTATAAGAAAAACAAAAGTTGACTATGGTTCCTAGGTAAATGTTATAGTTATCTTAAAATAAAATATGTTACTATATTTCTCGTTAAAAAGTGCCTGTAAAATGTCAAAGTTGTAAATGTCTGGACTCAATAGTTTTTAAATAAAAAAAAATAAAATCGAATTTTAAGAAAATCCGTCACCCTGTATATTTCTGTTAGCATATGGCCACCGCACATACCAAATTAAAGAAATCATATTTCTCAAGGCACATACTTTATTTTTAAAATGTCTACTAATTGTTTAAACAGTATATTTAGAACCGTTATAAATGATCAGAAAGTTATAACTCTCATTTGTTATGTTTTTAAACAATATATTGCTGTCGCGCGTATGTCCACCACACATACCAAATTTAAAAAATCATATCTCCCAAAGCACATACTTTATTTTTAAGAAGTCGTCACTAATTATTTAAACAATATATCTAGAACAGTTATAAATGATTAGAAAGTTGTAAATATTATTTGTTATATTTTTTAAACAATATATTTCTGTTAGCGTATGGCCACCGCACAAAATTTAAAAAAATCATATCTCACAAGGCACATTCTTTATTTTCAAAATGTCTTCATTAATTGTTTAAACAATATACAGGGTGTCCCAGACCACCTGTATCAGGCATTTTTTGAAAAAAACGGCTAGTCTTAGAGTTGGGGTGAAAAAAATTATTATTAAGCCATATTTAAGAAACGAATGGTGAAATTGTTTTTTCCCAAAAAGGTTGGCATTCCTAAAATTTCGCTTAAAAATGTAAAAAACTCAAGATTTTCAAATAGCATGATAGATCAAAAGTGGTATCATTCAAAAAGTCTTTGAAAAATAAGCATCTTTTGTAGAAAAACTATTTTTGTAACTGCCGTTTATATTGAGTAATTTTGGATTGAAGTTACTCCTCAAAAAGTGACCAGTGTGAATAAGCTCAAAATGTGAACGGTATCGAGGAAAACATTTTCTTGTCACTTTTTCACAATCTATATTTCCCTAGGGAAATAGGGTTTGTCAAAAAGTTTCATATTTCTCTAGGGAGATATGAGTATGTCATGACATATCGTAACCTAGGCAATATTGCTTATTATTGTACCAATCAGAGAAAAATGTAATAAATCTGGACCCATTTTTTCCAACCGAGACGTTGACTGTTATTGGTGCACTAACTTTATTTACACACACAGCGGCGGATTATTAAAGAATACATGACATAAAAATATGCACATCGTTTAGTTGTTTTAAATTAAACTAGCTATTTACGAGTATATAAAACAAACATCAAATTCAGCAAATTTATCTAACAATAAGTAATAAACAATGTACAATATAATAAATAAAAGTATATATATAAAATATACAATAAATTGTAACATAACTATAATTGTTTTTAACTATTCTATACAAGATGGACAGAAAATCAGTAAAACACTTTATATAACGTGATTTGTTAATAAATGTTGAGTAGATCAAACTCAAAAAATATAAAATAATTAAAAAAACATTTTTTAAAAGACAAAAAATATTGTATGGGTAAGCCGTATGAGCCAATTATTGTTCTAAGTTCAGTTAACATTGTTAATGGCAATGATTTCACATAAAACAGGGTGAGCCGTGGGAAACGGACGTTTGTGGGACAAGTAGTAGTCAGGCATTAACGGTGGTGGCAGTGTGGGGTGGGGTTGAGTGTCATCTCCTGACCCTGGAGTTTCGCAGGCTACCTTGTTTACTTGCCATCATGCCAGAGTAGACTGTGGAGCGAACGAGGCTGAATATCCTCAACGTGTAGCTTTTGCTAAAGCAATCTCAAAATTTTGGCAGATGAGCCCGATTGTGATGTTGCTCATTTTCACCTAAACGGTACTGCCAATCATCAAAACTTTCGATACAGGGCCGCTGACAATCCACAAATTTTACATCAAAGACCACTGCACAGCCCCAAACTTACAGTATCGTGTGGCATCGGAAAGTTTGGTGTCGTAGGGTCACTGTGACTGTGACATATGATCGGTATGTCACTATGATTAACAACTTCTTTCAAAATTACCTGAGAAGGCGACGAACCAACTGCCAGCGTGTTTGGTCAATCAGGATTGAGCTACTGGCCATACAGCCTGAGCGTGGATGGCTGTTTCTTGATCACGTTATCTTAGATTCGGTGATATGTATTGGCACCCTCGCTCACTGGACCTTTTATTGTGTAATTTTTTTCCTGCTGGGTTTTCTAAAAGCTCGTGTGTACGAGGCCAATGTTTTTGAATAGAGGCAAACTTCAGGGAGCGTCTTCGAATTTGTCAGGACAACTGCCCCGGGCGGCACTTCCGGGGGAGGCAAAATAGGATTAAAAAATGGATCCTCTTTTATAAGTTGATATTGTCAAAAATATAAATAAGAACATAAAATTTAGATATAATCAGATCACTTTCTTTTTATACAGGTGGGATATTATTAAACTATTAATGTCGACGTTGTCGATTATCAAAGTCGACATGTTTAGGCCCATCCCTGGTTTTAGTGGGTTTTATTTTCAGTCTGTATAATTCCTTTTTAATATACAGAAAGTTTTATGTAACACCGAACATGCTAAAATGTACTGAATGTTAATTTTCCTAAGTTCGATGTGTACTGGGACGCATCAAAGCATTGAGTGCGATGTGATTGGCTACGATTTATAATTGTAATATAGTCAACCCAATTTACACCTTCCCTTCAAAAATAAATGTACTCTGTCAGTTTTCGCAAGCAAATGATACTTGCTGTTCTACCACTTGAAGCAGACGTAGACCAAGAACGGAGAGTTGAACATATCAATAATATTTACAAAGAAGGAAAAGATTTGTCTGGTAAACTTATACTATAGAGAAAACAGAAATTTTCCTGAATCATTTACATTAAAATTTTTTGATTGACTAATATTCTTTATTTTAACCATTTGGAACCTTATAAAACAGTTTATTTGGATAAATTTTATGAGCGAGGAGTTAGAAGGCCGTCGATATTATTGGAAGAGATGAAATTAAACAATGCATGTTATGTCGAAGAGTGTCCAATAAAATCCTTACTATTGCAAAATAATTTAATATTTAAAAATTGTCTGTACATAAGAGTTCTACAAGAATTTAAGTTTAGGTCCTACAAATTCCAACATTATTAGTTGGTGTATGAAAAAATTAAGCGATAAAATGTTTGTAAAATTATTTTTAATGTGTTAAATTAAACAACGAAATATTGCAATAATTGTGTTTACTGATGAAGCGTTTAAATCTTCTTACCTTCTTTAATTAGTATTTTACTGATTAAAAATATAACAAAATTTGATAAGCATTCCGTTGAACTAAAATATTTAAAATACAAGATATTGTGATTAATATAATAATTGACAAATTAAATTTATTTTTGACGGAAAGAGTGTACAATGGGTTGACAATATTACTATTAGAAATCGTAGCCAATCACATCGTACTCAATGCTTTGATGCGTCCCAGTACACATCGTACATAGGAAAATTTACATTGAGTACATTCTAGCATGTTCGGTGTTACATAAAACTCTCCGTATATAGTTCTATATCATAGTATTGCTAAATACAAAATGTCTGTTTCTATTTTAATAAATTAAGTTAAAAAAAAGACCTTTATTGGCACAATACTACATTACATCCATATCTACACTAATCGCTGCCCCCTCTCTTCCTACTGCTTTCCCTCTCTTTCCCCAATTTCTCCAGCGTCCTTGCCCCGGCCCCATCCTCTCTCATCTATTCCGTCACTCTTCTATTCCCTCTTACTATTATTCCCATTCCTCCTTCACCCCCTCGCACTCCTCCGCCAAATGACTCCACGTATCCATCTCCCGCTCACACATTACACACCTCCTATACTCTTCCCCCATCCACACCTTCTTTCCTCTCTCCCCTGACCCGAACCTCGCCCTCGCCAGCACCACCCTTTCCTCCCTACTCCATCCCCCTCCACCAAATACCTCGGCATTCTCCTATGCACCTGCCACCTCCCGTACCTATCGTTGTATTCACTCCTCTCTACACACCCCTGTCTTTCTTGTGCTTCCACCTCCTTCTCCTTCTATTTCATCCACGCATCCACCTTTACCTCATTCCCCAGCCACTCCATCACCTTCGTCTCCGACAAACCCACCCTCTCATACATTCTCCTTCTCTCGCTTCTCCATTTACCCTTTCTCCCATTCACGCACGCCACCCACACCGCCTTCACCAATATCTCTTCCTCCAGGTCCCATAACTTCATCTCATACCTAGCCATTCTCACCATTTCCTCACACTCTAGTTTCTCTCTATTCGTTTCCTGCAGCACAATGTATCCGGGTGTCGACCTTTCCAGCCCCAACATATCGGTATCAATAATAACCTTGCGATAAATGTTCGTATTTCGACCGACATGTGAAATCTTTACAAATCAACAGAGTTAAGTGTTGCAAAATATTAACCGTGACAATTCCCTAGTTTAAATTCAAATAATCTGACGGTTCACAGAATGATTTGAATCCACCACGACAAATAACAACGTATCAGCTCATGTTACGCCACTGATCAGATATTTACTAATAATACTCGTAACTTCAAATCACTCGGTGAATACCGTCTCAATAAAAAACACAAACGTCACCAAGTACGTGACTTTAACATAAAGTGATACATAGCTTTAGAAATCCCTCGATGAAATAACTTATGCGGCCTTGCATAAATATCTCCTCTCCAACACTCCTTCTGCAATTCCCGCCTTCCGAATTCCAAATACTTCTGCAGCTACTGTACAGCAAATTCCTCTTCACTCTCTCCAAACAACGGAACTTCTAACCAAGGACTGCGACACTCCTTCGAAATCGAGGCTCCTCCGGCCTCCTTTTCCTCAACCGTATCTCCTGCCTTGATACTACTTGAAATGTACCCTCCCAGCACTACTTCAAATGTACCTTCCCGGTACTACTTCAAATGTACCCTCCCGGTACTACTTCAAATGTACCCTCCCGGTACTACTTCAAATGTACCCTCCCGGTGCTACTTCAAATGTACCCTCCCGGTACTACTTCAAATGTACCCTCCCGGTACTACTTCAAATGTACCCTCCCGGTACTACTTGCGATCCAGGTGCGAGACCTAGTCGAACAACACAAGACACTTGTAGAAACATTCATACCACAAACTAGGAATAATATTTTTGAGAAATTATTACCTTGGACCGCATGCAAATGGCCTGCGTGTTGTATAAAAAAACCGTCCCAAGACGTTAAACGTTAAACAGCTCCCCAATCCAGAGATGTTCAACGCCACCGCATAACACAATTAAAGAGCGATAAGTCTTAGCCTCACTGGTACTTAACACAAGTAAAATCGACTCTCTTCAAACACAACACCACCACTCGTCTGCTTAATTCCCAAGCTAATAAATCTCAAAATGAAACCCGGAACCAAAACAGTTATCTTCCACAGGACACCCATGATCGGATTTGAATTCTAAACGCATCAGGTTAATTAATTTATGCTCCAAATAATCACATGACATCTTAACCTGGCGGTTAATTCAAAAACTCACACACCAAATAGGAAAACAATAAGGAGAGTTAATAAGAGATTTGTAACGGTTCCACATACGCTTATTACACCGAACCCTATTCGATGATTACAAAAAAACGCTGTAAACGAACGATTCACCCACTAAAAATCAGTTGGCCACGCTGTGAACACAACGCCTCTCCTACAATTTAGGTTGGTCACTCCGTTGTCAAACGCGATGTAAACCATAACCTCAGATCCGTGTCCCGTTTGATAGGATGTGATGTTAATGAGTTTGTTCATATTTCCAGTACAAATTGTGAGTGCCACACATCCAATTACTCGTGAACGCTGTCCCCTATGCGCGGAATAAATGCTACAGTGAATAACCTTCTCAATGATGCAACAAAACGCAATCAACACGCTTTTCACTGTAAGAAATATGAGCATTCTACCCCCAGTACATAAATAACAATAGTCGAATTCGTCTAAACAACAAAAACGAACCGTTACACACATATACCATCATATCTTTTCCTTGCCGCCACCACTTTACCCTCTTCTCCTCCATTTCTTACGCATTCTCCCACAGCCTTCATCAACTCCCTCTTCGCTTGCCTACACTCCTCATCGAACCACGTATTCCCCCCTCTTCTCTCTCCCGTCTTTTTCCTTCCACATCCCACTATCTCTTTTCCATTTCCTCCATTGTATTGACCTTTTCCCATTGAATCCTTGCCAGCCTCTTCCTCATATCCTCCATCGCATTTACCCCACACTCAAGGTATTCGTTTTCTTGCCATCTTTCCTCTTCTCATCCCTTCTCCATCCACATCTCCACAGTTGCCGGTAGGTGGTCAGATCCTAGCACCTCTTCCACCTTCATGCCTCATATATCTCTTCTTTCTATCCCCTTGACCACCACATAATCAATTACTGATGCCCCTCTTGGTCCGATGTACGTGTTTTCCCCTCCCAATCGCCCTCCGTGCATCCGTTCAAAACCTCCCATCCCTCCTCTATCACCCACTCCTTCATCCTCCTGCCCTCCCCATTTATATATTTATCCTGTGAACTCTTCACCACCGAACCGTCCTCTCCAATCCCTCCCCCCGCTTCCCCTATTCTGGCATTAAAATCCCCCCCACCATCTATTTTCCTCCTTCGCCCGCTCTCTCATCTATTTTCTTTCTTATGTCTGTCCAATTCTTGTTCACATACACCACCACTACATCAACCCGATATCCTCCCTGTTGATAATTTACCCACACTAGCCCTATCCTCTCTCCATCCAACAATCATTCCCTCCTTGGCTCCTCGCACATTTTATTGCCTATATCATCTCCCATCTAAACCCCCTCGTTAGCCATTCTTTCACTTCTCCCCATTCCTTCTTCACTATTCAAGTTTCTACTAACCCTACTATGTCCTTCCCGGTTACCCACTTCCCAAAGTCTTTCTTCCACTTGTACTCCTGCCCTTTAGACTTTATTCCCGCCACATTCCAAAACCCTATCGTTATCAACCCTTCTTTCCCCACTCTCCCACATTTGCTCCCTTGTCCCCTGCTCCTCTCATAGTCCTTCTGATCCTGTCCTACCTCCCCCCCTTTGACCCTTCTATATATGTTATCCCTATTTCTCCTGCCCTCTTCCTCCCTCTTATTTTGTAATAAATTAAGTTTTGTACACCAATAAAAAAGACTATTACTTTTATCTTGTTATTTATTTATGATTGCATTAAATCGTGAATATCAGCTACAGGGGCGGCAAAGCGATAACTTAAACAATTAGCATACATGTTGACTACATGTATGCTAATTGTTTAAGTTATCTAACTAATAATTAATTTTGTCAAATAAAAATCAATATTAAATAGTAGTCAGCAGTCAGCATGAATTACGTGGTCAATATAATTGATTAATTGTCAATATTGTCGAATGAGAGTCAATAAATAGCATGTTGTCACAATGTAATCGATAAATAGTCTATATTGTTAAATGGCAAAATATGAATAGTAGTCAATATTCAGTATGTAGTCAACCTTATCGGTTAATAGTTGATGTTTTCAAATGTTGTCGTCAAATGGCAATCAATATAGTAAAGACTGTCAATATAATCAACATGTAATCTATAAAATTAAATCACACTTAATAATTTGACTATTACAACATTTTATAAAAATGTCAGAATACGATTTAATTCATAATAACGAGTGGTCTAAGAATATATACTGTACTGTTTATTTTTTTATTCTTTTTTATTTTGGGGTTTTACGTCATATATTTCCGCTGCTAAGGCCAATCATGACGCCGGAGATTAGGTCTACAGCTATCCGGGAATTTTGCCGAACCCGGTGGGAGTTCCAACCCACCGGTAGGGATCTTTAACGTGCACGCAACATCCAGGCAGTACACGGGTCCTACATGCATTTAACGTCATATCCGAGAAGATGGAGTGTTTGGCATTTTTATCCTAGCCTATATAAATGCAGACAACTTGTTAGGCCTTGAACCCCGGTCCGTGGCGTGGCAGTACAACGCTCTAACCACTACATCACCAAGCTGCCCTGTACTGTTTATTATTATTATTATTATTATTATTATTGTGGTTTTAATCACTTAATCTGTTAAGCTTTGTCTTAATACCTGTGAGTAATTTGTACAAGTATTATTATTTTATAATTTTTAATGTAAGTACTTTTTTCTATCAATTTAACTTTTTATAATATTTTCTAACCTATAAATGTAAATAAACAGTTTTTTTGTGGCACTTGTCACACATTCTTTTTTTCCGTGGCCTACATCAACCAGTAGTGTATATTATAAGTCAGCACTAAGGGCCCAGTACTGTCCAGTGTGTACCCATTGTTACTATCCTTTATATAGAAATTTCACTTTTGTTTACTATAACCTGCCCGTCTAATTTTTAACACTATTTGTAAAATATGTCATGCCATAGATGTAAAGCCCCTGTGACAACCGCATTTGCTGATTTAAAGTCTGATGTCGTTGAGATTTCTCAGTGTCCATCATCATCAGAAGTGAGAAATACGGGCGCTTTTACTTGCAAATTTTGTTGCGTGCCCAAAACTGAGATGCGTACATTTAACCAGGAGATGATCGCGCTCAAACTTGAAATGATTAATTTGGCATCGTCGTCATCGACTGATATGAACCATTTGGTTAACGATTGCAATCAATCATTGATTAAAGAAGTAACGTTTTTTTTCGATTTATATTTTAATAAATCCGGTATATATTTTGAAAGTACTAGAAAACCAGTTAACAATAGAAGTGATAACAGCACAAGTACTAGTAAGAATTACAGAGACATTCTTATTAATATAGAACTAAATAACATCACAGCAATTGAGCAAAGCAAGTCGACCGTTGATACACAACTTACAGCTCAAATTGCTACAGTTCAAAACTCGTAAAATACTCATACTACGAGTACAATAACGCAGGGAACATCGCTGAATGGAAAGACAAATCGTAGCGGTATTGCGATTCGCGGAACTACAACAAACGCTAGTATTCAGTCGGCACCACGTCGAACATTTTACTACATCAATAATTGCGCGCCTACCACTGCATTAGAAGATATGCAGAAGTACTTGTCGAACAATTTGGGATTAGAAGACACTACATGTATTCCTCTCATTAAGAACAAATTAGCATGTAGCATGAGTATCACAGTAGCATGAGTATCACAGTTGGAGTTGTGTATATACCTCCTAGCTCGGATTACTCTATCCAATGCACTGTTCTACAATAGAATCAATCACTAATAGGAATGCCTCTGTTACCGGCGTTTTATTGAAAACGTCGTAACTTGTTATTATTTTACTCACATTCAAATCCATGGTGCGCTGTAGATGTTTTTGACCAAGAAAACAAAGCCTTTAGGAATTTCTCCAAATTTCGGATAATCTCCGAGAACAAAGGTTTATGGACGTAACATCTGCAGCACAAACTTCGATACGCCAGAACGGTCGGAAACCAGAGACCCCAAATTTGTATCCTCAAGTAAGAGGTGCCAACTCTACCCGGTTTCCTCCACCACGTTCTTCGACCAATCACGGCCACCCCAAGATACATGGCGGAGGTGAAGACAGCAGTGATTGGAAAGATAAGAAACCAGAGGAAATCGGTGGAAGATCAGTCAAGTTTGGAACTTCATTCAGACAGCGTCAGTAATCATCAAACATCAGTCGAAGATCAAATTTCATCGAGTAGAACTCAAGCTTCATCAAGTGATCATTAGTCTAGCTCAGACAGTTCATTCAAGTGAGTTTCACCAAGTAAAATTCTCATTATATCAAGTGTCGCGAATCATTATTCATTTCATTTGTCTTATTGTTATTTCATTCATTATCAATCTTGTGTCATTTTTGTTAGTTGTTGTAAATTGTTGTTATTTTTTTTGTGTCGTGAATAAATATTTTATTTTTATTTTTGGAAGTCAGGGTTTGATTTACAAATCAAACATTCAAACATAATAAAAGTGAGTGCCTTTTGGACCAGTATATCGGTAAGTTTATTTTGTTATTATTGTGTGTGTATTAAAGTACTGAGCTAATCGGAGTTGTTACGGAGGACGTTGTTTTGTTCAAAAGTATCTGTTAAAATCTAGCACAAACAGCAAGCGACGTTCCGCCACTGATAACACCCACCTATTTGTATATGTTTGGTGATTATAATTTACCCCATGCCTCATGGGTTAATGATCAATACGGTATTGTGACGTAGTCAAAGTGTGCAAATGTATCTTTGGTTGCTACTACTTTTGGTTATTCAAATTATTACCAATTAAACTCGCTATATAATGCAAATTCGGATATGTTGGATTTTAGTTTTTATACTAGCCTCTTTGATTTCTCAGTTTTCACTCAATGAATCAATAGGTTAGTGTGATGCTCATCACCCAGCTATTGATATAACCTTCACTTTTCGTTCTTGTAATAAAAATACATGGTTAGATAACGTTACGGATCTTATTTATAATTTTAAGTGCGCCGATTATCAGATGACCTATTTGCCTGTTGCAATATTACAGAGGCGTGTGATCGATTTTATCATTCCGTTTTTGAACCAATCGACCTATTTGTTCCAAAAAATAGTCAAAATAACAATTCGTGTTTTCCTAGATCGTTTTCTTCCCATCTTAAAGGACTAGTATTTTTAAAGAAGAAATTACATAAAAAATACATTTTATCTCGTTCATCATCTAGCTACAAGGTGCTATAAAAGCTTTATTAATAAGGTTGAAAGTTCTATTCAATGTAACCCTAAGTCTTTTTGGAACTACGTTAAATCGAAGCGCCAAACACACGAAATGCCATCGACATTTACATGTGATGGTGAAGTTATCTCAGATACTGACGAGATTGCCAATAATTTTGCTATTCATTTTGGTTCCGTTTATCAAACAAATACCAACATATCTGATATGACTTCTGCCTCTCAAGCCAGCTACATTCACATTAGTGAAAGTACCCCTCCAACTTTAAAAATAAGCGATATCTTGAAAGTCATATCAGCTTTGAAGGCCATTGATCGTCTTGGACTAGACGGGCTAACCGCGTCTCCTTTTTAATTTATATCTCATAATCGGAGAATTTCCTGAATGTTGGAAGAGTGCTTTTATAACACCTGTTCATAATTATAGCAATAAAATACACCTAAAAAATTATCGCCCTATCTCAGTATAGTCAGTCGCACCCAAGATATTTGAGATACTAGTTACTGAACACCTCACAACTGTGTTACAGCCAGTTATTTCCACAAGCCAGCATGGTTTTAGAACTGGCAAATCTACAACCAGAAATCTTTTAGTTTATGAGTCATACATACACGAAGCTTTCGAAGAAAAATGTAAAGTGGATGCTATCTATACCGATTTCTCGAAAGCTTTCGATTCTGAAGACCATGAACTATTAATAAATAAATTGCGGCTTACGGGCATTAGCGGTATATTTCTGCAATGGATCCGTTCTTATATATCGAACAGGGTACAACTTGTGCGTATTGGTTTCTGCACTTCTAACCCCATTCAGGTAACATCTGCTGTTACACACCTTGGTCCACTGTTTTCCAATGTTTTCATTAACGATGTCATCAAGTGTTTCACTCATGCTGAGTGCTTATTATTTGCCGATGACATAAAGATCTTTATGCAGAACCGTTCCTTGAGCAATGCCTTGTTACTTGAAAGGGAATTTAAATCTTTCGGCAGGTGTTGTAAAATCAATAACCTTGCACTAAACCACTTAAAATGCCGTGCTATCGCATTTTCGTAATTACTTATTTTTTCATGATGATTAGGTTGTTGGTGGCCTTTTCTTAGCTCAATAGTTTACCTCGATTTCCCAAAAATGATGAAGTCCCGTCTCTCTTACATTTAAAATATGCTCGTACAGAGATGGCTGCAGAGGGGTATTTTTAGGAACAACGTAAGCCCCATATATCCAAAATAAGTCTTCCTTCATAATGGTGTAATGGCGCAAATCGTCTACTGTTAAAGCTTTTGGCAAGACGTAACCTAATAAAAGAATTTTAAAACATTAATTATCTTTCTAAGAATTGTTGTAGTTATGTATGAAATAACTTGTCTTACAGCTTACCCATGTTAAGATGTTCGATCATCATTCCAATGTGTTCTCTCCGACGTATCCGATCGATTAATTCCTCTTCAGAGTCCACGAAAAATTTGGTTAAAAGATTTTGATATTTGTCCTTGAATAAATATATTATTTAATAAAATCAATGCTACATTTAAAATATTATTGTTTCCTTTAAGTAAAATCACCGATTATAGAACTACGGAGTGATCAGTAGAATTATTCTATTTTGTACTTAATACCCAAACAAATTTACCGATTGAAGTGATTCGACATACGTCACATGCGTCGCAGCCCATTTGTATCCACTTTCGTCCAAATCTTGAACTGTCAGGATCCTGTTCACGTACCTAAGAGACGTAAACGAATTTAAAATATCAATTGTTTACAATAAGTTGAGGCGAAACTGTATAGACAAACTATTACGCAGGCTTTAAAATTAATCACTAAATAAATACAATAGATATTTCTATCTTATTTACATTTTGTTTTATAACGTCATACTTAATCAAGGCTCGGCGCGCACCCAGAAATTTGTCTTAGAGGGGGCTCATGCATTTAAACCTATATGTATATGTTACAGACAAAACACGAAATTAGACGAAACGCGTTTTGTCTAGACTAAAATGTCTACTGCTCACAAACATAGTCCGAATTAAAACATAACATAATTTCTCGTTTTTTCCGCATGAGTTTAGACAAATCCTAACATGCTAATTGTCATAAAACTCTCAAATTTGTAAAGTTATAACAACATAAGCTCAACGTTAATCGAAATCATTGAAAATATAAGAACATTGTTCTTTATTTTGACGTTCGCAAAATATATGTTTTCCTTTCTACCGTTAGGTGTAAGGAGTTTTATTTAGTGTCTGATCCTATATTTGCCTCTCAATGTTTTTCTATCTTAAGTTAAATTTTTGATCTCCATATAGTCTATATCCTTTCTTTCCGTTTCTTTTCTGATTCTGTCATGCCATGTTTTTCTCGGTAATTTCTCTTTTATGCGGCACACATGTCCGAACCATCTTAGTTGTCCTTCTACAATAGTTTCATTAATAGGATCGATCTGCAGGTTTTGTCTATACTTCTCATTTCTTATTCTATCTCTTCTGGTTTTATTTTTAATTTTTCTTAAGAATCTTATATCAATTGCATTTATTTTTGTTTTGTGTTTTTCTGTTATGTCATGTTCCGCTACTATATATTATTATAGATCTTATAACTTTTATACGAAGAATCCAAAAAATTACTATACGTGGAGTGTTCCATTTAAGATAATAAATCTGGTGCTACTTCCGATGGAACCGAAAGTGATAAAAAGTTGAAAATATTTCACATGAGGAGAACTGATTCAATAGTGTGGCGAGGATTTTTAGTGCAACGGCAACCCCATAAACTTTTAATGAACGGTTTACGTGGATACCATATATATTATGATTTTATGATATAAAGGCAAGAAGTACACCATATTTTATTAAAATCTGAGATGGTAAGGTAAAACGACTGTGTTGATTTGACATGTCAATGGGTAATTCCATGCCAATAGAACACAGTAATTTTTACCTTACAATCTTAGATTTTTAAAAAATTTGGTGTATCCATGTATTGAGAGCTATAATTTTCTATTTGAAATTTGTAATACTTTGCTACAGTCGTGAACATATTTTGTTTGTCACTCTTATGACATGACATTGTTTTTCACTAATTTGTATATTTGCTTACAATTTCTAGAAACTAAATTACTTATTATTATATGTCCTAATATACAAAACTGCGAATGTGTCAAAAGTTAGGTTAGGTGCCACATACATTTGGATAGATGATGTCACATCTAACCTAACCTAACTTTTGACACATTCGACATGGTCACCGTGTTAAGTTTGGTTGTATCTCATATCGTCAAGGTTTTTGAGGTTAGGTATCATTCCGATAAGTTAGGTTAGGTATAATGTCATTCTATCGACTAAATGTCAGCGGAAGCCAACTTGCATCAACTGGCCTTATGGATTAACGTAAAACAAACATAGTAATTATGATACAAATTCAAAATAAACATAGTAAGTGCCATAAAAGTGTCATATGTGATAGAGTGACAAACAAAACAAGTTCACGACTCAGCTATTCCATAAACAAGTGCACACTTTTTGAGGGTACATCAGGAATTTTAGCGAATTGTATATATATAAGACATGGCTTTTCGTTGTTACTAGAGGTTAAAGAAATGATTGTGTCAAAAGTTATAACAATATAAATTTTGAATACACTTTTATTTTGAACTCGACAGTATCGTAAACCGTTACCGATACAAAAACGTTATTCTCTACTTTTTTGTCCTTAAATGTTTAAAGTATAAAATACATTTTTTTACAAAACGAATAAACTTTATTTAGATAGATTTTTTTAAATAAATAAAACGTATCTCAAAAAGAATCAAATACTCATGTTTTAATTTTCTTAAAAAAAACATATGTAATATGATCCTTTTTAAGAATGTTTCCTTTTTCAAAAGCTTTTTTGCGGATTACAACAAAATCTTATTGAACTCATACTGACTTTAAATCTATAATTACTCCATATACATTATTAAATTGTTTCTCGTTGATCACTTAGTGCAACATTTTTCTTAATATATAGGCTTTTAATTGAATTCACTAAGTTTGTTTTACAAATAAATTATTTTAATCTCAATTAGAGTTTTGGTTTAATGCCATTTTTAAGAATGATGTACAGGGTGTTTTTTTTCTCTTAATATTATAGGGTATAGGCTAAACGGTAAGAGATGCACAAAAACTAAGACGTGTGTCCCGTTCTCTTTTTAGTGTTTAGTTTAATGGAGCAATTAGATCTACGCTAACAATATTGGTTTAGAAGATACAGAGTGATTCTCAAAATCTGCCGATTTTTGTTATCTATTATGACTTGGTTATTTGTGGAGATAAAAAATGTAAATACGAAAGTTTTACGACTATTTCATTTTTGAGATATTATCAAAACTAGCATTTTCTTAAATGGGACACCTTGTATCTGAGTAACTCAAACATTTGCATTTTTTCTTGTGGACGCAACAACATGTAACACCTAATATTTTGCTCTGTCCTAAATAGCTAAAATACTAAAAAACGAAAAAAAAGATTTTCGAGATGGTCATGAATTCAATTCTATAAGCCTTTGTTTTTGTTTGCTTACATGTCATAAAATTCAATAACAATTACGTATTGGTTTTGATATTCCGTTGTTAACGAAATATTTTTAAATAAATTTCTTTAAAACTATAAAAAATTAAACATGTTTGAGTGCTATATTAAGTGTTATGAAAATAAAGACGCAGCTTTAAACCTATATTTTGAGCGTTATTCGGAACGACGACAGCCAGAAAAACCAGTATTTTAAAGATTATATCACAATTTAATTGAGTATGGATCATTTAGAAAACGAAGAGATAAGATTTGCAATAAAGAAAATAGATAAAGAGGCGAAATAAATTCATCAGCTTCTGTTACTGCTGATCCGACGGTATCTAGCTGCAATATCGAGAAAGCTATTGGCACAAGTAAATTTAAAGTTTTAAACACGTTACGCAAGCACAAGTATAAACCGTATAAAATAAGAAAGGTTCATAACTTGCATTTTGGAGATGAGGAGGGGCGTTTAAAATTTTATCATTGGTATTTGCAACAGATTATTCAGAATCCCATTTTTTTCAAAATATAATTGATAATAATAATAATAATTTTTAACAAAAATTGGAATACTGAAGGATACATCCAAGTTTTGAAACACTGTGTAATAATCGAGTTGAATAACATGCCATTAGCTACAATAAATAATGTTTATTTACAAGACGGTGCTCTAGCACATACCAGCCATATGGTAACTTAGGTTAGGTTAGGTTTTAGTGGCTGCACCGCCCAAGGAGTCGCACATTTAGGCCTGAAAGGCCCATTGTAATACCACGACATCCATCCTTTCAAGAGAACCTCTTATGACTTGATGATAAGGCACTTACTAACTGCTAATTTTGGGGAAAATTGGCCTGGTACATATGTACCAAACAGATGGCCTCCGCGTTCCCACGACCTTAAGCCACTCGACTTTCATTTTTTTCATTTTTGGGGATTTATCAAAAATAAAATATACAAAACCTGAAGTAATACTGTAAAAGAACTTAGAGCAAATTTTATTAATTGCATTGGAAGAGGGCCAAATATTCACATCTATAACGTCACTCGTTCAGTTACAAGCTAAGTCCAAAAATGTATCCAGCAGAATGGAAGACAATTTCAGCACTTTTTTTGATTAAACATTTATGCTAATTGTTAAATACGGAGTTTTTCTTTAAAGTATACAGGTCCCAATTACAGCGTATATACTTAAATCTTCCAATATTAGTAGTTTGTTAAAAGAGTTCCATTTGAAGCTTTAAATGGGTGTTTTCCACTGCCAGGCTAATCATGAAGTAAAATTTCGAGTTTAGAAAAGCCCCTTGAAAATGATCTGGGCTTTTCTAAACTCGAAACTTTACCTTGTACTCCAAGCGTACAAAACATTAAAATATTGTGAAATTTATATATAATTAAACTTCACTTGCAATCAGTGTTTTATACGCGTGCCGCATGAAGTAAAATTTCGAGTTTAGAACAGCCCAGAAAATTTGTCTTTGTCCAATTTTCACGGGGCTTTTCTGAACTCGAAATTCTTCTTCATGCTTAGCCTGGGAGTTAGATATGGAAAGTTCGAATCTTTCAGGTGATTCGAATCAACCTAATCATTTCTTAAATGTGATTCGTTCTTTATGAATCGTTCGTAAACAAATCATTTATAAAAGAAAATAATGATGATGATAATAATAATAATATAGTTCGACCCGAGACAAATTTTCTGGGCTTTACTATACTCGAAATTTTACTTCATGCGCCATGCATATAAAACACTAAAATACTGTGAAAGTTATGTATATTTTAACCTAACTTAAATTCAGTGTATTATACGCGTGGCGCAAAAAGTAAAATTTCGAGTTTAGAAAAGCCCTCGACAAATTTTAACGGGGCTTTTCTAAACTCGAAATTTTACATCATGCTTAGTCTGGGAGTGGAGTTTAGAAAAGCTCAGAAAATTTGTCTCGGGTTGCGCAGCGACCCTCGACAAATTTTCACGGGGCTTTTCTAAACTAGAAATTTTAAATCATGCTTAGTCTGGGAGTGGAAAACACTCGTTTAGAGCTTCAAATTGATCTGTCTTAAAAAAACAACAAATTTCTAAAGATTTCAAAAAATAGGCTGACTTTGGAAAACGTATACTCTAAACAAAAACTCCGTGTATATATTATGTATTAGTCACTTCTATTAATATATGTTATAAAGAAATAGAGAACAAACGCGTCATAAACTGTTAGCAAAATAATTAAGTACTTATTATCAAATCTATTGTACTCGCTTATTAGTTCGTATACTTTATTTCTTACATTGTAGTTTATTTGTATATTTACGAATACATTTAAAAATAAATACTTATTTCAGTTATTTAATATTAATTATTACATCAAATGTATAAAAGTTAACATAATTGAAATTCGTTTAATAAAGAAACCGAAACATCTAATGATATCTGGTTCATTAGGTGTTTCGGTTTCATTATTAAACGAATTTCAATTATGTTAACAACGATAACTTTTATATAATTCAGATCTCTGTGAGACTGATGAATTATCAAATCGATTTTAATACTATTTGCCTGTTTGGCATATATATTTTCTCATTTAAAACTTACTTATAAACAGTTTTAGGCAATGTATTAAATTAATTTATTGTTTAAAAAAAAATCAAACAATAGTTGTAGATAATGAAAAAACACACAACTTTCACCTAAACACTTTTCACCTTAACTCTTTTGTGATCTTTTATGATCAGTATACGAAAAAGCCTAGCGGAGATATTTATTTGATTATCACTCACAAATTGCTGCTTTATTAGTAACATAATCAAAAAAAGTTTCAAACAAAAAATAATAAAAAAATACAACAAAAAACTTTTGGCTAATTACTTTTCATCTCAGTTCTTTTGTTTATGAACTAGTATTTAAAACATCTAGTGGAAATCAACAACTCACCGACTATGGCTTTCGATGTCTCAATCAAAAAATGTTTTAAACAAAAGTTGTAACCAACGAAAAAACAATCCACTTTTACCCTAACACTTTTCACCTCCGCTTTTTTGTTTTTGTTCAATAAACCGAGAAAGATTTTTTGATAATAAATACACAGCTTTATGATCATTCGAAAATTTACGAACAAGTGTCTTACACACGCAGAGTAAGCATGAAGTAAAATTTCGAGTTTAGATAAGCCCCGTAAAAATTTGTCTCGGGTCGCGCAGCGACCCGAGACACATTTTTTGGGCTTTTCTAAACTCGAAATTTTACTTCATGCGCCACGCGTACAAATCACTGAATTCAAATGAAGTTTAAAATATGCTCCTTGGAAATGATTCATACAAGATTGATCAAGAAGTATTCTGTTGCAAATGTTTGACCATTTGGACATGAACAATTTTATCAATGATATGCTGAATATTTCCCAATTCTTAATAGTTTTGACAGTATTTGACCACGTTTAACTGTTTTCACTTTAATCATTTTCTTATGACAGTAAATCACTAGATTGTTACTGAAAACTTCCAACAAATACCAGAATTTAGCCACTTCTGAATCACAAACAATTTGAATCCGAAAGTGGAAAACAGCAGATTTGATGACAAAATCACTGATTTGGCAACCCTGACGATATCCTTAGTAAGCTAAAAGAAAGGAGAGAATGTAACAGTGCGTGCGAGGAGTATAATTGATGACAGCGCATTAACCGCGAGTGAAAACAGCGGGCTAAATGCGCTCCACCAACAGAACGTTCTATATATTTCGCCATTTCAGTCATAGAGAACGTGCTGCCGAATTCTCGCCAACTGACAACACTAATGTACAAAGCGGAGTTGAAGTTGTGCGCGGATTCGAGCGAACGAATTAGTCAACCGAGCTCGCCCAAAATCGTTCGGTCAGTCGCCTGGAGTAAATAAATCATTAACGAATTAATTCTTCTTCAAATACAGAATCAGTTCATTCAAATCACCATACAGAATCGTTCTTTTCGAACGAATCATTCACGAACGACCCATATCTACTGGGAGTGGACAAAACTCATTTAAAGCTTTAAATTGAATTCTTTTAAGAAGCAACGAATATGGGAAAATTTGCAGCGCATGCATATGTATACTTAAAGGAAACATTCCCTGTATAAGTATATGACATAATTGTTAAGTTATTATAATGTTTGTTTGTTTTTTGTAGTTGTTGTTGCTTTAGTTTATCAATGTTTCAATATTCTTGTTAACTGGGTTTTTAATATACCTATTATAAAAGAAAATAATAATCATTTAATACACGGCCATCTAGAAACCCTGTTTTGTTTTTGTTTTTTAGCTATTTAAGTCAAAGCAAAATATCAAGTGTTACATATTGTTGCAATCACAAGAAGAAAAATAATTTTTTGAGATACTCAGATACAGGGTGTCCCATTTAAGAAAGTGATAGTTTTGATATTATCTTAAACATGAAAACATCTATACTATTTTTAAGTACACCACTAGATTTTACGTAAAAAGTCAAAAAACTTCCGTATTTATAATATATTTTTATCTTTGTAAACAGCCGACTCATAAGAGATAATAAAAACCAGTAGATTTTATGAATCACTCTGTATCTTCTAAACCAATCTAGTTAGCGTAGGTCTGATTGCGCTATTAAGCTAAACACTAAAAAAGAGAACGGGACACACGTCTTAGTTTTTGTGCATCTCTTACCGTTTAGCCTATACCCTATAATATCAACGAAAAAAAAAAACACCCTGTACATATAGCGGAAAAAAATTGTATGAGCCGTTTATTTTGAAAGTGACCTAACTCTATTTCTCAATTTTTTTTTGTTGACTGAAATATACTCCATAATTTAAGGATTTCTGACATAAATAACAGTTTCTGGTTAAGTATATTCAGAATATATACTATATATTTGGAATATACTTAACCACAAATTGTTTTTATGATTGAAAACCTCAAATTATAAGGGTTATTACAGTCAAAAACCATATATTGAGAAATAGAGTTAGGCCACTTTCAAAATAAACGGCTGATGTATTTAGTGTTTATAACCAATTTATGTCGGCATTAGCGCTTCAATTATGGGGGAATTCCAAAGGTCGTTTCTATCGTTAACACGGTTTTTTATATAATTATCTTTGTATTTCCTGTACTGTTTAACTATTACCTTTACCCTCGCCCACTCCCTTTTCCATTTTATTTTCCGATAATAAAGTGATTTCGATCGAGCGATTAAAAAAAACGTATATAATGATAAGGTCAGTGAAAAATGCTATATAGAGCATGTTTCACTAACCTTTTTACCATATAATTTTTACAGTGGAAATCCTTTATAATATTAAATAAACTATATTAGTGACTTTATATTTCAGGTTAAACAATAAATAAATAAAGTTCACAGCGCGATCCGGGCCACTACACCAATCAGCGGGAGCGCCTCACGTCAATTTAACGCTCGGGTAATAAATCATATCTCAAAAAGTTAAAGTGCCCATACTTTTGAAAGCGGAAAATTTTTTAAGAAGGATCGGGGTATAACATATATTTGTTTTTAAGAAAATTAAACCACGAGTATTTGATTATTTTATTTATTAAAAAAAATCTATCTTAATAACGTTTTTTCGTTTTGTAAAAAAATATTTTAAACTTTGAACATTTAAGGACAAAAAAGAAAGAATAACTTTTTTTGTATCGGTAACGGTTTGCGATATTTTTGAATTTAAAATGAAAGTGCACTAAAAGTTTATATTGTTATAACTTCTGACACAATAATTTCTTTAATCTCTAATAACATCTAAATGCCATGTCTTGATAGCCTTTATAATATATCTGAAACTCGCTAAAATCCTTAATGTATACCCCAAAAGTGTACACTTATTTATAGATTGGCCGGACTGTCTGAAAAAATTACAACTTTCATAATTTAAAAATATTATAACTATTAATGAATGTATTGTTTCTCATTGATCACTTGGTAAAAAATGATTAATATTTTTTTAATATTAAATTCAAATATAAAATGACTTGATTTGTATAAAATAAATTAACCAAATGAATTGATTTTATTTAAATTCAGACACTTTTTTAAATTTAAAATTAAAATAATGTAATATTTTATATATATTATAGTTTTTGATAAAAATAATAATCGTTTTTGGCATCTTTTGCTATACAATAACATAGAAATAAATACAGAAAGTTTTACGTAACACCGAACATACTAGAATGTACACTTCTGTGCAATAAAATTAAGCACAAGTCTTATAACTATTTCTTACAATATTCTAGTTGTATAATTTGGGTCTGTGTTAATTGCCTGGCAGCAGTTTCAATAAATGATAAAACACCATAACTTGAACATAACACCTTTACTACATACAAAAATTACGACGTTTTGAAAAAAAAAACGCTCGTAATAAATACAACAAAGCCGAAATAGAAAAACCACCTTCTATTTTAGTTAGAGTTCGCATTTTTGAATTGTTGTCCAAACGACGCAGCATTTTGACATTGAGGAAATTGACATATTTACATATTTTCGTAACTAGGAAACTCATCACGTCCGTTTTAAACCATAACATATTATGTGTACTTAATTTTATTGCACAGAAGTGTACTTAATGTTAATTTTCCTATGTTCGATTTGTACTGGGACGCATCAAAGCATTGAGTGCGATATGATTGGCTACGATTTCTAATGGTGATATAGTCAATCCAATTCACACTATTCCTGTCAAAAATATATTAAATTTGTCAATTGTTTTGTCAACTACAATATGTTGTATTATTGATATTTTACTTTAACCTCTGTTATATTTTTAATTAGTAAAATACTAGTGAAAGATGGTAAGAATATATAAACGCTTCATTAGTTAACACTTTTTTCGCAACATGTCGCTTCATTTAACATATTAAATAAAAAGCAGCTAGTGATGTTGGAATTTGTAGGACCTAAATAGAAATTCTTGTAGAACTCTAATGTACAAAGGATTTTTAAATATTGTATGATTTTGCAATAGTATTTTAGGATATTATTGGATATAACACAAGTTGTTTAATTTCATCTCTTCCAATAATAACTTTTCGTTTGTAAAATGTGTCTAAACAGTCGATTCTATTCAACTGTTTTATAAGGTTCGAAATGGTAGAAATTAAATCACGCCAATTTTTTGAACTGTTTCCTCCATGGTAAGTTTACTAAAATAATCTTCTTCTTTGTAAACATTATTGATATGTTCAACTCTCCGTTAATCGTCTACGTCTGCTTTATTTGCCAGAACAGCAAATATCACTTGCTTGCGATAACTTATAGATCTAATTTATTTTTGAAGGGAAGAGTGAATGTAAATTGGGTTGACTATACTACCATTCGAAATCGTAGCCAATCACATCGCACTCAATGCTTTGATGCATTCCAGTACAAATCGCACATAGGAAAATTAACATTGAGTACATTCCAACATGTTTGGTCTTACATAAAACTCTGTATAATTAATCACTTCAAAATATAAAAAGCAGATTTTTTATGCATGGTTTATTATAAAAGCGTCAAATTTTGAACTTTTAACGAGTGTTTCCACTCGCAGATTAAGCATAAGGTAAGATTTCGAGTTTAGAAAAGCCTGAAAATTTGGATTTGCCGGGGTGCGCGAGCGAAGCAAGTCGCGCCTTGGCAAATTTTAATTTTCAGGCTTTTCTAAACTCGAAGTTTTACTTCATGCGCCACGCGTATTAAACACCGATTTCAAGTGAAGTTCAAAATATATTCCTTATAAATAATAATGTTTTCTATTTTTTTCAATGTAAAATCTTGCAACGTATTTTGTTTAATAGCTCTTGACACAACGCATTTTATCAAGACAAAGCACAGTGTTTCGAGTATATGGGAGCATGGGACAAAAATCGATATATTCTCATCATTTCACACTTATATACATATATTTTTCTATAGTTAAAGGGGTTTAACCGGTTCTCAAAAAATTAACTTTTTTATTGTTGCTTTAAAAATTTTGCAATTTTGTATGTATGTACTAGATCACATCACAAAATCTTTGTAGGATTTATTTTTTCAAATTTCCTAAAAAAATCGAGTTGAAAAAATTTGTTAAAAAAATATTTTATCAAAAAAAAAAACATCGGACAGCGTTATTTCATTTATTTTGTGAATATAAATCGAGTAGTTCTAGAGAGTTGGGACAAAAAAAATATATAACAAAAGCCCTATTAAAGAATCAATTGGTAATATTGTTTTTTCGCAAAAAGGTTGGCATCCCTAAAAGTTTGCTTAAAAATTTCAATAACTCAAAATTTTTAAGTGGCACGATAGGTATCATTGAAAAGGTCTTTAAAAAATAAGCAACTTTTGTAAGAAACATAATTTTGTTACTGGCATCGATTTTGAGTAATATCGGATCAAAGTTATTAAATTTCATTTTTTCATGGCCCTCAGATACCTTATGACCAAGGACGCGGAATCGCTAAAGAAATATTCGACTCCAATTCCGTCTCGGACTGCTCTATTTTTCGATAATTCTACGCCAACTCCGCCTGCAACTTAATAATGCAATTTTTTTGCAATACAATTAAATGTTTAATGGTTACTACATCTGCATAGTTGTTATGGGGTCGGTGGGTCGTATGGCCTCTGGGCCTTTCGAAGTTACCTCGACCTAAAAGATCTTTTGTAACTATCTGCATAGTTGCAATTTAATAGTTTTTTTTTTGGGTAAAAATTGAAATTTTGGTTTTCTCTCATATGCAAATTACATAAATTTTTATTGTAATTAAAAAATCTATTTGGGTTCATATTTTATATATATAAAAAAAACGAAATATGTTTAGCACATTTATATTTAAATAATTATATTGAAAATCAGAGTCAGAATTATATGAAATTTCCAACTCTACGGCTCCGATTTTTTCATCACAAAAATACTTACATTCCGACCCCACAGTTTTGACTCTAACTCCGACTCAGAGTTCACAGCTCTGGTTCAAACTGTTTTCCATTTACTTCTAAACACTCTTCAACTGTTATGGTCCTAATACCAGTAGCCCTAAGCATCTACTTTTAAAATAAGGTAGCCATGAAATATTGATATTTGGTAACTTCAATCCAGAATTACTCAAAACAAACGCCAGTTACAATAGTATTAGTATTTTATCTACAAAAGTTACCCATTTTTCAAAGACATTTTGAATGATACCACTTTGACCTATCATGCCATTTGAAAATCTTGAGTTTTTGACATTTTTAAGCGAAAGCTCAGAGATGCCAACCTTTTTGGGAAAAAACAATATCACTATTCGATTCTCTAATATGGCTTTAGTATTTTTTTTTTTCAACTATCTAAGACTAGCCGGTTTCTCAAACCAGGGGATACCCTGTACAGGGTGTCTACGCTAAACCGTTCATTAAAAGTTTATGGGGGTGCCGTTGCACTAAATATTTTAAAAAAATCCTTGTCATATGGTTGAAACAGCTCTCCTCATGTGAAATATTTTCAACTTTATATCACTTCCGGTTCCACCGGAAGTAGCACCAAGTTTGTTATTTTAAATGGAACACCCTATATATTAGTAATTTTTTGGGTTTCTCGTTTATATTGCAACATATTTTATTTGAACATATGTACACTTATCTCTTATAGTTTTTAAGAAAAAAATATAATCTGTCTGTAACTTTTCTTAAGAATAAGATAAAAATATGATTTATATCTCTACTTGTACCTAGAGGATGCCTCTATGAGTGAATTATTTGGAAACTGTCAATTTTCACAATAAGTGTTCTTAAAATCTTAATATCTAAGTGCCCTCTTCAATATATAGTAATTCAATTTTTTAATGGAATGACCCAATTTTTATCACATGGTACGATTGGGGGGAAAATTTCCTACAAAAAAGTATTATAAAACTATACTCCTAAAGCAAGTAGTTTTCGAATTATTTCGAAAATTCGTTATTCGTCGCATTTATGCAGGGAATAATGCGCTCATAAGTCGCAATCGAATAAATCGAATTTTAGTAGGCCAGTAGTATGCTTTTGTTTGACTATATTACAATTAGATATCGTAGTCAATCACACCGCAATCAATGCTTTGATGCGTCCCAGTGCACATCGAACATAGGAAAATTAATATTGAGTACATTTTAGCATGTTCGGTGTTACAGAGAGTTTTACTCTCTGTATATCGTCGAAGACACACTGTTTATGGTCACTTTTCTGAGCATTTAACCACATATTTGCTAGGTCAATTTTTTTTCTTAAAATAATATCATAACTTGTAAAAGAGCATTCAGAAGCAGATAATCCTTATAGAATTTTGAAGTATATTAATGTACTAAAAAAGAAATGTTAATAAACCCAGACGTTTCGATACGTTTGTTTTAAGTCTCTTTAAAGCTTGCAATCGCAATGATGTGAAATTAACACAAAATTTAGGAGTTTGTTTAAAAATTATTTTCGTAGTAAATCGTACACCAAAAGATAAACTTGAAATTGTATTTTAAACTACATACTTTGGGCTGCAGAATCCATCATAGATTATTTAAAAACACTTCGTAGCAATTGTAGTATAACGCTTAGAACAATTGATAAAATAGAACTGATATTAAAGATAAATACCCGGTCGATCATTGCCTCGGTTTCAGAGTACATTATTAAGCAATTAGCGATACTCAGGTAGCTGTTAAATAAAATTCTTGAAGTAATGGCTTATCACCTTAAATGTGGCAATATGAAAATCGTTAAAATTAAATGTTAATTTTTTTATTTTTGCCCATTGCTCGAAACACTGTGCAATGTGCGAAATGATAGACGAATGCAATTCTATTCGACTATTGTCTAAAAACATTGGACAATTCGCATTTTGCCTAGATAAAACCCGTTTTGTCCGTATTTTGTGTTTTGTCTGCAACATATACATCGACTTACTACAATTTAGTTATAGTCTGGGGGGGGGGGGTATCTGAATCCCTCGAGCCACTCCCCTGGGCGTGCGCCTGATTAATTGAATGAAACTTTTAGAAAACTGAATAACTGAAAACACTTTGTTTATTATAAATATTGACAATTCAATACAATTACCGTTGATTGGTCATCATTCCGAATAATTTAGTAATATAATTTACATCGACGATAAGAAGAAAATACAGCAAAAGTGCTATAAGTTTTCTGAAGCTAACGGATTTTGTTGTGGTCAAGTAATGCGGTTGTTGAACAGCCGATGAAAATATATAAAAGAATGTGCTTACGAAATCCAACGAGTGTTTCCTGTAAAATAATTAATATCATTTACTTAATGGACAACTAAACAAAATTGTATTTGTTTTATTAAAATGTAAAAATTCTACACATAAAAATTACACATTATATATTCGAAATATCAGAATAGTTCCGAAATATCAGAATAGTTTACTTGTAAGAATAGAATATTCAGTGGCGTAGATAGGGGGGAGGGGGGGGGGGGGTGGATTTAGAGGATCAATGCTTCTTATGAGTCTTGCAAAACACAAAACTAAAATAAAAGGCTCTTTTTATGTTACCTATTTATTTTGTTATTATGTTTATTTCAAGTTTATATTAGAGTTCTGAAAAAAAAGGTTTTTTTCATTTTAAGTAGAACAAATACTTTTATTTACCAAAACGTCTTTTTTTCATTGGAACAGCGCTAAAAACATTAACAATTAAAAATATGTTTAAAACGTGTTTAAAACATGTTTAAAACATGTTTAAAATACTTTTAAAACGTGTTTAAAACAGAACATACGGGGCATTTTTCTTGTGAGAATACATATTGCGATAATTACAGCGTTCTTCAAATTTAAGGGAATTCGTTGTTTAAAAGCGGTTAATTTAAGACATTTAACGAGTGTTTTCTACTCCCAGACTAAGCATGAAGTAAAATTTCGAGTTTAGAAAAGCGTAAGAATTTGAAATTAGCGTAAGAACTCGAAATTTTACTTCATGCGCCACGCTTAAAAACACTGATTTACAGTGAAGTTCAAAAAGCACACACATACAACAACGATTATAGGCAACCTAATATATGTTAGAGTTATTGGGTTGCCTATAATCAATAATCACTGTTTTAAACAATTTGTTCAGCGCAGAATTTGACTCACGTTTTATTCACATCTACATATTGGATTGCTAAAGCCGTATATTTTAAACTTTGCGATATTTCAGTATTTTATACGTGTGGCGCATGAAATAAAATTTCGAGTTTAGAAAAGCTTAATTTGGATTGGCCGCTCCGCTCCGATTGGCTATACACCATTCCATTTGTTTCTGGATCTCGCCTAGCCATGCTTTCGTGTTGTTATGTTGCAGTATCAACATTTACATTTTTTATTAGTTGCCACTCCTGATTCCTTATTTTAACAGTGTTGCAATAATTTATGATATCATAAGTAATCCTCTTCTGTGCAATTAGACAAAACTCCTTCATTTTCTTGTAAGAAATGCGAAATGCAGGAGTGGTTGGTTAAACACAATGTAAAATTCAATCCAAAATTAACCAAAAAGGAACTATGGGCTTTATTTATACCTTTTCGATCAAATGACAAAATTTACGTAGTTGATGACATTTTGAGAAAGAACGGGAGAACGGGCACGAAGTTCTTAGATTACCGCCATACCATTGTCAATACAACCCAATTGAAATGGCATGGGGGTTTTGTAAGTCTTACTACAATAAGCACATAAATTCTAAGCAACCATCTAAGGATCGTGTTCAGAATTTATGGCTTGAGTCTCTCTCAAAATGTACATCCAATATGTGTAAAGTAGCAAAATTTCTGTGATCATTGTGAAAAACTTATTTCGGATGACTGGACAAAACACATGGGGAACCTTTCTTTTGAAACCATTCCTCCTTTTATTATTTCGCTTGGGGAATCTGGCTCAGAACAAACATCAGAAGATTCAGATGCAGGTTCTCTTGACTAAATAATAAAAGTGGAATGAGGGCTTAAAAATTGTTTGACATGAAAATTATCAGTATCACAAGAGGGTGGGAATAAATTTGCAAGTCTACAAAAAAATACTGAGGGCCAACAGAAGAGAGAATGACCAAAATTAAGGTGGATGGATGGAGTTGATCAAAATGTGTTAACGGGAAGACCCAAGCGAGAAATACAAATGGATGACGAAATAAGTTTGCAGAGCCGAATTCATTATATTTGTTATATACAATATTATTGCTGTGTTTGTATGTACAAAAACCAAGTAGTAAATTTTGTTAATCTTAAAACTGCATATTATTATCCTGTTATATCTGAAAATTTGTAAAACAGGCAACAGTGTAAGATCACAATAGTCAGAAATTATAACCTTAAAATCGAACATCTGACAGTGACATTTAAAAACCCTGATTTAAAACACAACCAGCCTCATTTACAATACTTAAACTGTCACTTTTCCATAGCTAGGCGAGATCCAGAAACAAATGGAATCGTGTATACGCGGCCAATCCAAATTTTAGGCTGTTCTAAACTCGAAATTTTACTTCGTGCTTAGCCTGGGAGTGGAAAACCCTTGTTTAAAAATTCAAAATGAAATCTTTTAAAATAACAACGAATGTCGTAAACTTTACAGTGTATGCATATGTATACCTGAAAGAAAAGTTCCCTGTATTTAAAAATCACATTTATGCACACATATTTGATATTTTATTGTAATAAAATATTATGTTTAATAATGTAATTTAAAATATCTTGAACAATTTAGCTAAAATTTAAAAATGTAAGCAAAAAATCTTAACGAAGTAGTATAAAATATAGTTTAACAAGTTTAAAATAAAAAATACATTTTAAACAAATTTAACGTTTAAAACTTGTTTTAAACAAATGTAAGATTTAAAACATGTTTAAAAGAAAACCTTTCAAAACGCGACGGCTGATTTTAAACATGTTCAAAACACTGTTTTAAAACAAAGTGTTTTAAACATAACAACCCTAGTTTATATACATCTAAGCAGCGCCGCAGCAAACAAAACTTGCACCTGGGGGCGCCCTCCACTTGACAGTCATAATAAATGTCGGCTAATGTTAACTGTCACTATTTAGGCATGCTAATGTCGATGCCGTCTTATGCCCAATAAAGGTCAACTGTCAAAAATGTAAAAGCAAACACAAATAAATATTAAATACCACGTTGACACTAACTAACGTGGTATGTCAAAAAGAAAAACACACAAAACTTGTTGAAAATCTTAGAAACGATAAGACCAACAAAAATCTAGTTTTTGTGAGTCACTATTGACAATTGATATATTTAACAAAATTATAGCCATTTTAACACTTGTTTGCTTTTCAATTTTGACAGTTTTTACATCTATACACACACACACACACACATCAGGATGATGACGTTTGATATAAAAATTGTTATCATTTTGATCTTAGTTGATATTTTTTTTAGTATTTAAGATTTTCGTTAATTTTGGCGCGACAGTCAATATATAGTAATTTTAGTCAAATTGTTACGGGGGTGTTAACTCGCCGGCAATTTTTTTATAAATAATTGGAGCCGACAACAAATGTCCCACTGCGTAACTACCCGACTAACTTTAAATCATTCAGTGTTTGAGGGTGTTTAAAGAAAAATAATGTGTATTCAAATACAACAATAGCAACTATAATGCACAACAAACAAAATATTCACAAGTTACTTACAACAATAACAAAACAACAAAATAAAACACGATGAGCAAACGAGAACACTTAGCAGATTTCGATACACGATTTCGAACACGATTGCCTCTCCCATTCATAAACCGCTTGGGTTTATTAACCACCACCATCCTCTATTGCAATAATCGCTAAAGGGGATGTTAAGGTGGTGGTGGCTGAGCGCCTTTGCTGTAGTTGGTTGGGAGATGGGCTTGAGGCGTGGTTTGCGGCTGCGCGCTACATTTTGCCTGTCGCCAGGGAGCGTTACAGATGCCACACAAAAATCAACAGCTTTGCAAAAAAAATAACTTTGCAATTATTAATTAAAACTATATTTACATTTTGCTGTTGATTTTTGATATGTGTGACATCCGTAACAACGACAGGACCCCACGATGCGAGCCACAATACATTATGCATATGTAATATGCTTACTATTGACATTGATGCAAAAAAACATGTTACGACTGTACATTTGCTAATCCGGGGAGGTTGCACTTCGAGGCGCACGGCTTATGACCTGGGCGAGGGTACCTCGAAGTGCCGCTGGTTTATTGCTCCGTTTAGAATTTTTGGGATTATAAAACTTCTCCGGATTAGCCTGTTCTCGGACTTGGTCTGCTCATTTACATTTTATGGTTTACTTACAAACTAAAATCCTTAATCTAAAATAATCAATGCATGTCACGAACTTTACTCATTTGGAAACTAAGTGAAAGAAGTGATTATGTACAGGTATAACAAAAATAAGGAATGAAAACAAATGGGACCAATGTTATAATTCCCGAAATTACGCGGCAGTTAATAAATCTCTGATTGAACGAGTTGACGGGCGCTTACGGTAAAGCACCGGTAACAAAATGACCGTCAATGCCTAATGTAACAATGGATATATCCTTAATTCACGAGTTTTGTATGTTCTTTTCAAAACTATCGTATTTTGAAAAGAATTTGACAATTTTAATAACATGTTTTTTTCTGTGACAGTCATGACATATTTTGACTGCTATAATATTTTTTGACAATAGTAATTATAATGAAGCATTTCTTCTATGTAATAATTGTGTGTAATTTTGTATTTTTTTTTTTTTTTTCGCTGACTGAATAAATAAATATTTTCACCCATTTTTGACAGCTACTATCTCTTTAATTTTTTTTACAACAACTACAATTGTTTTATCACTATTACTATTTCTGAAAAATATGATTTTATTAGAGATTTATGTACGTTTGACATAGATTTTTGATAGAAATTAAGAGGGGGGTTTGACTATGTAATATTTGTATGCTACGACTTTCATTTCAGCATTGTTATAATATAATATTATTCAATATTTTTTTTACAGAGATGTGTATTTAACCTTTCGTAGCAAAATGGCGCAAGCAGGTTTTTTTGTAATGTTTTTTAACTAAGAAATAATTTTTGGCTAAAGGACTTTTCGAAATTCAATAATTCTGTATTTATTTGGAAACAAAAGTTCGAACAAGAATTCTGCCTACGCCATTTTATTGCAAAATGGTTACTCTTGACGTGTATGAAAGAAAAATACAAGAAATGGAAACGATAAACTTTGTGTAGTTAGATAGCTTTGTTTCCATATACCCAATGTTAATTTAAATGTTCCGCCATATTGTATGGCGTCTGGAAGTGACCAAGAAGTTCAAGCGATATCCGAAAGATGACGTTACGTTATGTTAAAACAGAAATCTGTTGTTGGTTATAACAGATTTCTTCACACGCTTGACAGCACGTGGTTGTGTATCGTTGAAATTTGAATTGTTTTGAAGTTTTATTTTGTGAGAGTGTTCGACATGGGAAAAGGAAAAGACTACCGGCGTAAAATGACTCCTCGGTCAAAATTTGCTAAGTCAGTTGTACAAAATTTTTTATCAAAGAAAGGTAAGTAAATGTCGTGAGTATACATATTTTTGCAAAATATTATACCGGGTGGCCATGAAAGTATTGCCTACGCAATTACTCAGGCTATATAAATGGTAGACATTTTAATTTTGGCATGTATATATAAATTAACTATAGCTTGATTTTAGCATAGATCAACTACAAATACTATTTCCGGTTTAACCGAAAGTAATATTATTTTTCTTATTTTAAATGGCAACCTAGACTTATTTCAAACTTTTAATATTTGTCTCTAAATTCCATTTCCAATGACGTATAACAAGTTAATATTTACGTTAAAACTAACCTCAAAATTAATATTTTACGAAATTGATTAATAGGCCGAGGAATTGTAACTAGAATGAAACATCACATAGAAGGCCATGAAATAGTTATGTTACCTAATAACAATTTCTAATTACTACTTACTACTTTTTCCAGTTGCCTACAAAAAAGTTTAATGCCGAAAATGTAAATGTTCAAAATTCGTATTGATAAACGCACTATAATATAAAAATTTCAAATAGCACACCATGCTTATTTGTAATCATTAACATCTGTTTAAAATTCTCAATTCAATTACGTATTGCAAGTTGATATAAATTAGAAACTTGATCATATTAGAATTTCTAATAGTTTGCACTAAGTAGGCATTATAATAATAATGTCTTAGCAATTAATTCTTAGATAAAACAAATATCAACTTGCAATACATAATTGAATAGGGAATATTAAACAGAATTTTATGATAACCAAAAAAAACATTGTGTGCTATTTGAAAATTTCGTATTACGAGTATAGTGCGTTTATCAATTCGAATTCTGGACATTTTAATTTTCGGCATTACACTGTTTTCTAGATAACTGGAAAAAATATTCGATGTAATTAGAAATTGTTATTACAATATATATTATAATTCCTCGGCCTACTAAATCAATTTCGTAAAATATTAATTTTGAGGTTAGTTTTAACGTAAATATCAACTTGTTATACATCATTGGAAAGGGAATTTAGAGACGAATATTAAAAGTTAGAAAAAAGTTAGGGTTAGATTAAATAGTATTGGAGTAAAAAATTAAAAACAAATTTCAACAAATCAGCTTTTTTAAAAGATTTAAAAAATAGAAGAAAATATTTCAATTTTTTTTTTCAAAATATTATTAGGCCCTAAAATGCGCATCTTTGCCACAATTTAACCTCTCTACCTCTTTAAATAACCGAGATTCCTATACATTCTGTCGAAATACGGATACCCTGTATAACAAAATATATGTCTTCAGGTAACGAATCAGAGATGGTAAAAACATAGAAGATCGATTATCTCCAAATTTGCAATCATTCCATGATAATCAGGCGAATGCCAACCTTCATCGTCTCAGACTGATACAAAATCTACGGAAAATCATGTAGATCCATGGGATCCAAAAAACGAATTCGAAGATATTATGGGACACACATTAAACATGGAAACCGAAAAGAATGAACCTGTATTGACAGGAAATAGAATAGTTGACATAAATTATGTTTTAAATTGGTCAATGGATATAACAACAAAACATGCAAAACGGTGTACTGGTGGCAGATTAGTAGCAATAGAAGAAAATAAAATAGGATTATCCAGCATTATTACATTAATATGTCCAATGTGTGACATGGAATTTAAAAGATCTACGCAAAAGCCACCGTCTTCATCCATAAATCTAAAGGTTGTTTGGGGAACACTGGCTACTGGAAGCACATATAAACATCTACAGGAATTTTTGTGTGTGATGGACATACCTTGTATATCATCATATTCATTTTATGATAGGCAAGATCATTTAAATAATATACTTATGGCTTCATATATAGATGATATAAAAAAGCAGGGAAACATGAATTTGAAGTCGCAATGGAAAAAGGTGATCTAGATAAGGATGGGGTGCCATGTATAGCTGTATATCTGGATGGAGGATGGAGTAAACGGAGTTACGGACACACGTATAATGCCGCATCAGGAGCTGCTGTTATTATTGGACGGGCATCTGGTAAGGTCTTGTATCTAGGGGTAAGGAATAAATTTTGTATAATATGTGCAAAGGCAGAAAATAGTAACAAACATTGGACTGGGTCTTCATCCAGTATGGAAGCAGATATTATTGTTGAAGGTTTCAATGCAAGCATTGAAATGCATGGCCTTAAATATAATAAATTCATTGCGGATGGAGATTCCAGCGTTTTCTCCAAAATTAAAAAGGACGTAAAATATGGCAATGAAGTTGTCAAAGTAGAATGTACGAACCATGCCATAAAAAATTATGGCAAAAGACTATTCAAGATCAAAATGACAAAACAGTTGCACTGATTGCAAGAAAACTTTTGACTGTTCAGAAAATTAAAGATCTTCAATCAATAGCAAAAAGTGCAATTTATCATAACGCGCATAGCGATATTTCACAATTGATTGATGATTTGGGGAATGGACCAGCACATGTATTTGGAAAACATGATAATTGTCAACCAAATACTTGTAATAATGTTGGGATTACAGATCCAACATATCACAAATTTAAAGTAAGTGGGCTTTACAGATATGTATTTGGAGCTGTAAACTTATTAATTCGAAAGGCTAATAGTTTAATCGATAGAGAGACCAATAATAGAGCTGAAATATTTATGAATATTCTTTCAAGATTCAACATGGGGAAGAGATTAAATTTAACCCAGAGAGGTTCATTCCAAATGCGGTCTTATATCTCAGCCCTTCGATATAATCAGGGATATAATTGGCATACCGGTCTATGGAAAATGGCTTTTAATGAAAGCCCAAGTCAAGCCAATTGTCCCATTTACAGGTCGTAGAAAATTAAATCTTAAGGCACTAACCATGAATGGGACACTCATTGGGCTTTCCAACACAGTTAAATATCTCGGCCTCACCTTTGACCAGAGGCTAAACTGGAAAACCCATGTAGATAACATCACTGCCAAAGCAGTAAGGGCAACATGGGCTTGTCGCAGGCTATTTGGCAAACGATGGGGTTTACACCCCAAGATTATATACTGGCTTTTCATTACGGTGATAAGACCAATAATCACCTATGGTTCCGTTGTCTGGTGGACGAAGACAACGGAGATCACAACCCAAGCAAGGCTCAGCAAGGTTCAACGGCTGGCATGTTTGGGCATCACAGGGGCTATGAACACCTGCCCCACTGGAGCAATGGAGGCTATGCTGAATCTCACATCTCTGCATCTGCACGTGAAAAGGGAAGCAGCACTAGACGCATTAAGAATAATCCAGACAGACATACCAAAATATGGATACTTTAACGGGCACCTAAAAATCCTCAACACTGTGTGTGAAAGAGCGATATACATGCCCAAAGACTACATGTCAACTGACTACGACTTCGACACAACGATTGAAGTGGCCATCCATGGCCGCCATGATGTTGGAGCGAGGGTCAAGCAGTTACAAGGCTCCTCGATAGTTTGGTTCACTAACGGATCCAAAACTGAGAACGGAGTCGGAATCGGTATCACTGGCCCTCAATTCCAGTTATCAGAGGCCTTGGGACGATCCCCATCGATATTTCAGGCAGAAATCGAGGCCCTGAACCGCCTTCTCTGCCGTAAGAGCCGGACAGTTTCTCAGGTTAAGCAAGGGCAACCTAAGGCTCATAACCGGCCTTCTAACTGGATACTGTCCTCTGAAGTACCACCTCACCAAGATGGGTCAGACAACTGATGCTAACTGCAGATTCTGCAACGAGGCACAAGAAACAGCAGAGCACCTACTTTGTGAATGCCCTGCCTTGTCCCTTCAAAGAAGGAACTACCTGTCATCAGCCACTTTAAACACCGAGGAATTGGTACACATTAACCCTCAAGTTATAGTATACTTCATAAGAAGTCTAGACATTGAGGGACTCAAGTAGGTCAGGGATAGTTACAAAAGATCTTTTAGGTCGAGGTAACTTCGAAAGGCCCAGAGACCATACGACCCACCGACCCCATAACATAACATAACATGTACATTGTGTGCTGCCAGAAATCGTACGAGGGAATTTAAAACGAGGAAAAAAGTGTATAGATCCGGATTATATTTTAGAAGCTGGGGACCCTCGTGGGTCAGTGAGTAGAGCTCCTGCTCTTGGGCCAGAGGGTCGTGGGTTCGAATCCCACCGGGGGGTGCCAGTTTCTTATGGGGAAATTGGCACCCTCTGGAGCCATGGTTGTGAGTGAATGTGTTGTGCCGTCCATAATTAGTTGCATAAGCATTTTAAATACTTAAATGGAATAAATAAAAATTAAGAATTGATGTTGGCCAATAGTCTACGTTACTAAGGCCAGGCAAAAGCCAAACCACAAAAAAAAAAAAAAAATTAGAAGCTAAAAACAAAATAAAAAATAAATAAGAATTTTATATTAAATAACTTATGGATAAATAATACTATGTTTTATATTACTGATTTATTTTTATTTTTATTAGCACAACTCGAGTTTCGACATATTTAGTGTAATTTTCAAGTGTGTATGAAAATGACACTAAGTATGTCGAAACTTGAGTTATGCTAATAAAAATAAATCAATGGTATAAAACATAATATTATTTAAATAGAGTTTTGTTTGTATTTCAGTACCCCCAAGACCACAGACAGTGTGGTTCACAACCAGGTCACAATTGGTTTCTTGTATTTCCACTTTGTGTAATAAAAACCTTCAATTTGTTGACCAACATTGTGCGATAGCTTGTGACATCTATATAACTTCATAATAGTATTGTTTATCTATTAGTTATTCAAAATGGAATACCACGTAGTAAGTCCCAAGAATATTGATGCTTATTTTAATTTTAATTATACTTTCCGACTATCCAATTTTGGTATTTCTTTACGTTTTCAGGTTCCCTCAGTACGATTATCATAGTTTTACGATGATATCTGTGCGTATATTATCTGCGTAAATACGTAAATTGTGGGATTTTTTAATGGGCCCATGTTTCTTTTGTGAGTTTATTTATTATTATTAGGATAACTAGACTTATTCATTATCATACAGGCTGGGCCATTTATCCTGGCCACCTGGAATATCTCGAAAACTAATTTTCGGAGAAAAAACATCTCGAATAAAAAGTTCAAGTCACATAGGGGCTGGTGCAGCAGTAATATAAATATTTAATTTTCATCATGTTTTTAAGGACATCCAAGGAGAACTTTATTTTTTAAAATGGAAACATAATGTTTTCATTAATGATTCTTAATCTACGACTTCAAATAAATAACTTGAACTTATTATTTAAAACATTATTTTATCCGGAATTTAGGTTTCGAGATATCTATGTGGCCAGGATAAATGCCCCACCCGGTATAAGGGAATACTTCTTACTTAAATACTAATTTTATAAAATAAGAAAATACAAAGGAATAAACAATTTCACATTAAATTTGCAATTATCTAAGAAAAGATGTTCTCTCTTTTTTTGTTAAGATTTGTTTTAAAACAAGGAGTATTTTTTTCATGTTTATGTATAGTCTGTTCATATTTTATTCTCATCGCAATAGACTTTGTTAGGGTGACATTTTTGTTTATTTAAAAAGTTACTCACAATTTTTATGTTATTGCATTTTGTTGGTTATGTGTAGTGCAATGTTGCGTTTTATAATATCCCTCATTTAGATGTAAAAGTAATTATAGGTTAGCACTTTAGATCTTTTACACCTTATTTCCTTGAATGTATTGCAAAGGGCACGTATTCTTTAATTGTATGAATAGAAAAAATATATTGATTAACAAAATAGTAAACTATTAGCCAGGAAGTAGTTGTATCAATTGAATTCGTCTTTTTAAAATAAATAACCTGCTGATTTGCGAAAACATTCGTACCTTTAATATATTTGTAAGCTTACATGTTTTAATTTGGAAAATACATGTCGTTGAAATATGTTTATGAATTAAACTTGAATTAAAATATCAGACAATGGTGATTATTAGTAAATTAATTTACACGCGTTACTAAACATTATGATCATCATATTTTCAATAAATTATATGACAATTGAATGCGAATAAGACAATACAACTTTGGGATTTGAAGTGGAATTATGTCAATTATAAAATTGTTTGTATATTAGATTTTAAAAGTAATAGTAGATATTTAAAACTGGATACATTTAGCAAGTAATGAATTATATTAGTTAACATTTATGATTTCTAAACCAACAGGTTCAAACACTTTTATGGTCAAAACGCGAGAAAAGAGACAACCATATACGGCCCGTGCAGGGCTGTAGGCCTAGGAACCCTTCACATCCCATCCCCGCTAGTCCAAATTCAAACCTTGCTCGTTTCTCGCTTGACGCGCTTTTCTACGTTTTCGGATTGGTCTGCTGAAACTGAACGTGACTAATAGCCCGATCGTAAATCGCCGTGTACTGCTGAGCGAGAGAGAAAGAACGGGCGTCTTTGAATCGTAAAACATTTTGCATGAATTTCGAGAGCGCAAATGGTACAAGCAACACTGACTCATTACGCTTCGTTAAGTTAATGGCCATATTTATTTATAAAATGGTATCGGTGGAGCACTCTCAGCAGCCAGAATTGACAACCGAGCACCTACCCCTTAAGAATGGTGACAAAATATGAATGTATGCAGAAGGTAACGGCTAATAATAGTAAAGATAATCTTTATTGGTATTTGTGCCATTTTATAAATGTCAAATGACCTTAACATTGAATGTAAAGGTCATTTTGTTTGATATTATTTAAAGTAAAACTGGCACATCGTGTAGAATGTTAAATTTCTCTGACATTTCTCTGATTCAAACATTTATTTCCCTGACTATTTTATATATCCTCCTTTTGTGGAACTGCTGTTAATGTGTCCGTAAGTGAATTTGCCAATGTTTAACTTTTTTCTCATATTTTAGTTGGTTTTATTATTGCTTACGTTTTTGTTTTTGATTGTTATGATACTTGATGGTTTTGACAAATTTAATACATCTATCGATGCCTTAACTCCCAAATATGTTAAGTGTATTCAGAATCTAAAAAGCACTCAACACATCTGTGAGCTAAGGCATCGAAATGATGTCTAATGATTCAGACAATCATAATATTTTTCGTCAGTTATAATATTGTTTGAAATTTTAAGACAATCATGACATAATACGACAATCACGACATTGTTCGAAGTATTTAGACAATAGTGACGTTTAAACCAGTCACGAAATTCTTGATATATTTAGATAATCATGTCATTTTTTGACAATTGCGACATTGTTTAACATATTTAGAAACTCATGACATGTCTGATAGTTAATGATGTTGAAGTTAGCATCAGATTCAGATTCACTTCTTAACCACCATCAAAAATTTACAGCGGACCAGTCAAATATTGCACTCAATTTAATTATCAATTAAATAACATATTAAGACTTTTCAAGACAAATATAATATCAATTTATATGATTTAAAACCAAGTTAATTGACACTTATTTATTTGGTATTAAAAAAGTCCCTGTTTAGAAAATGCATAAAATATTCTCCCAGCAATATTTAAACAAATATAAAAATTAACATTTACTCCACATCGCAAGAAAACTATGTTTTTAAATACTCATCCCCAAAAACTTAGAGATTTCGAAAAAAACATAAAAAAGACAACTACTATTGTTGCCAAAAATCAAGAAAGAAAATGTGTTCACAACATTCCCACTAACAACACCCTGACACCAATCAACATTTTAGAAAACCTCTGATTCAAGAAGCCTACTCCCAAAAATTAATACATTTTAAAAAAATCACAAAAATTACAACTAAAATTGTTGCTATTACCTCAACGCATAAGGCTATTAAAAATATCCTTAGTAATAGCCTGACACTAATCAACACCCAAATAAAACTGTCAGTTTCAAGCCACCCACCCCAAAAAATTGAAATATTTAGAATAATCATAAAAAATTCAACTTACATTGTTGCCATTTAACTGGTATATAAAGTTGTTTAAATGATCCCTACTAACAGCCTGACACCAATCACGACCCTAAGAAAACTCCCAGTTTCGAGCGACCCATCCTCGAAATATGACATATTTTAGAAAAATCATAAAAAAATCAACTTACATTGTTGCTATATATCTGGTATATAGAGTTGTTAAAAACATCTTTACTAACAGCCTGACACCAATACCTACCCTTAGAAAACTCTCAGTTTGGAGCCACCCACCCCCAAAAATTGATATAATTTAGAAACATCATAAAAAATCAAGTCACGTTGTTGCCATATATCTGGTATATAGAGTTGTTTAAAACATCCCTACTAACACCCTGCCACCAATCACTACCCTTAAAAAAAACTCTCAGTTTCGAGCCACCCAACCCCAAAAATTGATATAATTTAGTAAAATCATGAAAAATTCAACTCACATTGTTGCCATATACCTGGTATATAGACTTGTTTAAAGCATCCCTACTAGCAGCCTGACACCAATCACTAGTGAAAACTCTCAGTTTCGAACCACCCACCCCCAAAAATTGCTATAATTTAGAAAAATCACAAAAAATTTAACTTACATTGTTGCCATATATCTGGTACATAGAGTTGTTTAAATCATCCCTACTAACAGCCTGACGCTAATCACTTCCCTAAAAAAAACTCTTAGTTTCGAGCCTCCCACCCCCGAAATAATTTAGAAAAAATTATAACAAATTTAACTCACATTGTTGCTATATATCTGGTATATAGAGTTGTTTAAAACATGACTACTAATAGCCTGGCACCAATTACTACCCAAAGAAAACTCTTAGTTTCGAGCTACGTACCCCCAAAATGATATATTTTCGAAAAATTTAAAAAATTCAACTTAGATTGTTGCCATATAGCTGGTAAATAGAGTTGTTTAAAACATTTTTACTAACAGCTGGACACCAATTACTACCCTGAGAAAACTCTCAGTTTCAAGCCACCCACCCCCGAAAATTGATATAATTTCGAAAAATCATAAAAAGGTCAACTCGCACTGCTGCCATTTATCTGGTATATAGAGTTGTTTAAAACATCGCTACTAAAAGCCTGACACGAATCGCTACCCTATGAAAACTCTCAGTTTCAAGCCACTGACCTCCGAAAATTGACATATTTTAGAAAAATCATAATAAGTTCAACTAACATTGTTGCCATAAATCTGGTATAAAGAATTGGTTAAAATATCCTTACTAACAGCTTTATACTAACCACTACCAAAAAAAAACTCTCAGTTTCGAGCAACATATCCCAAATACTTGATATATTTTAGAAAACTTATAAAGAATTCAAATCACATTGTTATCATGAATCTTGTTTATAGAGTTGGTTAAAGCCTTCTCACTAAAAACGTGACTCAAAATTCATCTCTAGAAATAATCTTAGTTCGAGCCACCTACCCCCAAAAATTGCTAAATTTTAGAAAAATCATAAAAAATTGAACCCTCATTGTTGCTATAAATTAGAATTAGAAAGAGTTGTTGCAAACATCCGTACTAACAGCCTGAAATAAACCACTACCCTAAAAAACTTTCAGTTTCAAGGCACCCACCCCTGAAAATTATTATATTATACACTTCCAGCGTGACACAAATCACTAATCTAAAAAAACAGTTAGTTCCGAGCCACCCACCTCCAAAAATTGATTAATCATTTTTCTAAATTATATCAATTTTCGGGGGAAGGTGACTCAAAACTAAGAGTTTTCTTAGGGTAGTGATTGGTGTCAGGCTGTTAGTAGGAATGTTTTAAATAACTCTATGTACCAGATATATGGCAACAAAGTAAGGTAATTTTTTATGACTTTTCTAAAATATGTCAATTTTCGCAATTAGGTGGCTCGAAACTGAAAGTTTTCTTAGAGTAGTGATTAGTGTCAGGTTGTTACAAGAGATGATTAAAACAACTCTATATACCAGATGTATGGCAACAATGTTAGTTGAATGTTTTATGATTTTTCTAGAATATATCAATTTTCGGGGGTAAGTGGCTCGAATCTGAAAGTTTTCTCAGGGTAGTGATTGGTGTCAGGCTGTTGGTAGGGATGTTTTAAACAACTCTATATACCAGATATATGGCAACAATGTAAGTTAAATTTTTTATATATTTTCTAATGTATTTCATTTTTCGGGGGTGAGTGATTCGAAACTAAGAGTTTTCCTAGGGTAATTGGTGTCAGGCTAATAGGGATGTTTTAACCAAATCTATGTACCAGATTTACGGCAACAATGTAAGTAGATTTTTTTATGATTTTTCTAAAATATGTCAATTTCCGGGGGTGGGTGGCTTAACACAGAGTTTTCTTAAAGTAATAATAGGAGTCAGGCAGTTAGTAATAATGTTTTAAACACTTCTATATACTAGATATATTACAACAATGTAAGTTAATTTTTTTATGATTTTTCTAAATTATATCAATTTTCGGAGGTAACAATATCAGTTGAATTTTGTATGATTTTTCTAAATTATATCAATTATTGGGGGTGGGTGGAAACTGAGAGTTTTATTAGGGTAGTAATTGATGTCAGGCTGTTAGTAAGGATGTTTTATTCTACTCTATGTACCAGATATTAGCAACAATGTGAGTTAAACTTTTTATGATTTTTTAAAATTATATCAATTTTCGGGGGTGGGTGGTGAGTAGCTCGAAACTAAGAGTTTTCTTTGGGTAGTGATTACTTTTAGGCTGTTGGAAGGGATGTTTTATATAACTCTAAATACCAGATTTATAGCAACAATGTAAGTTGATTTTTTTATGATTTTTCTAAAATACGTCAATTTTTGGGGGTAGCTCGAAACTGAGTGTTTTTTTAGGGTAGTAATTGGTCTCAGGCTGTTAGTAGGAATGTTTTAAACAACACCTTATACCAGATATATGGCAACAATGTGAGTTGATTTTTTTATGATTTTCTTTATATTATATTAATTTTCAAGGGTAAGTGATCTAAACTGAGGAGTTTTCGTAGGGTAGTAATTCGTGTCAGGCTGTTAGTAGGAATGTTTTCAACAACTCTATATACTAGATATATGGCAACAATGTAAGTTGATTCTTTTATGATTTTTCTAAAATATGTCAAACTTCGGGGGAGGTTGGCTCGAAACTGAAAGTTCTCATAGGGTAGTGATTGGTGTCAGGCTGTCAATATTGATGTTTTAAACAATTCTATATACCAGATATATGGCAATGTGAGTTAAATTTTTTATGATTTTTCTAAATTATATCAATTTTTGGGGTGGGTGGCTCAAAACTGAGAGTTTTCTTAGGGTAGTGATTGGTTTGAGCTGTTAATAGGGACATTTTAGACAACTCTATATACCAGATATATAGCAACAATGTAAGTTGAATTTTTTTATGATTTTTCTAAATTATATCAATTTTTGGCTGTTAGTAGGGTTGTTCTAAACAACTTTATTTACCAGACATATAGAGTTGGCTCGAAACTGAGAGTTTTCTTAGGGTAGTGAATAATGTCAGGCTGTTAGTAGGGATGTTTTAAACAACTCTATATACTAGATATATGGCAACAATGTGAGTAGCTAGAAACTGAGAGTTTTCTTAGGGTAGTTATTGGTGTAAGGCTGTTAATAGGGATGTTGTAGACAAGTCTATATTCCAGATATATAGCAACAATGTAAGTTGAATTTTTTATAATTTTTCTAAAATATGTTAATTCTCGGGGTTGAGTGGCTAGAAACTGGGAGTTTTCATAGGGTAGTGATTGGTGTCAGGCTGTTAGTAGGGATGTTCCTAACAACTCCATATACCCTAGATATATGGCAACAAAATAAGTTGAATTGTTTATGATTTTTCTAAATTATATCAGTTTTCGGGGGTGGGTGGCTCGAAACTGAGAGTTTCCTTAGGGTAGTGATTGGTGTCAGACTGTTAGTAGGAATGTTTTAAGCAAGTCTATATACCAGATAGATGGCAACAATGTAAGTTTAATTTTTTATGATTTTTCCAAAATATGTCAATTTTTGGGGGTGGGTGGCTCGAAACTGAGAGTTTGCTTAGGGTAGTGATTTGAATCAGGCTGTTAGTAGAGCAGTTTTAAACAACTCTATGTACCAGATCTATGGCAATAATGTGAGTTGAATTTTTTATGATTTATCTAAAATATGTCAATTTACGGGGCTGGGTGGCTCGAAAGTGAGAGTGTGCTTAGGGTAGTAATTGGTGTTAGACTGTTAGTAGGGATGTTTTAAACAATATCTACTAGACATATAGCAATATTGTGAGTTTAATTTTTATGATTTTTCTAAATTATATGAATTTTCGGGGGTGGGTGGCTCGAAACTGAGAGTTTTCCTAAGCTAGTGATTGGTGTCATGCTATCAGTAGGGTTGTTTTAAGTAACTCTATATACCAGATATATGGCAACAATATCAGTTGAATTTTTTATAGTTTTTCTAAAATATATCAATTTTCGGGGGTGGGTGGCACGAAACTAAGAGTTTTTTTAGTATAGTAATTGGTGTCAGGCTGTTAGTCGGGTTGTTTGAAAAAACTCTATGTACCAGATATATGGCAATAATGTAAGTTGAATTTTTTACGATATTTCTAAAAAATGTCAATTTTCTGGGGCGGGTGGCTCGAAACTGAGAGTTTGCTTAGGGTAGTGATTGATGTTAGGCTGTTAGTAGAAAAGTTTTAAACAACTCTATATACCAGATCTATAGTATTTTATGATTTTCTGATTTTTCGATATTATATCATGTTTCGGGGATGGGTGGCTCGAAACTGAAAGTTTTCCTAGGGTAGTGATTGGAGTGAGGCTGTTAGTATGGATATTTTAAATAACTCTATATACTAGAAATATGGCAACAATGTGAGTTGAATTTTTTATGATTTTTCTAAAGTATATCAATTTTCGGGGGTGGGCCGCTTCAAACTGAGAGTTTTCTTAGGGTAGTTATTGGTGTCAGACTGTTAGTAGGGATGTTTTTAAACAACTCTATATACTAGATATATGGCAACAATGTCAGTTAAATTCCTTATGGTTTTTCTAAAATATATCAATTTTCGGGGATAGGTGGCACGAAACTGAGAGTTTTTTTAGGGTAGTGATTGGTGTCAGGTAGTTAGTAGGGATGTTTTAAACAACTCTATATACCAGATATATGGCAACTATGTAAGTTTAATGTTTTATGATTTTTCTAAATTATGTCAATTTTCAGGGGTGGGTGGCTCGAACCTGAGAGTTTTTTCAGGGTAGTGATTGGTATCAGGCTGTTAGTTGGGATGTTTTAAACAACTCTATATACTAGATATATGGCAACAATGTCAGTTTAATTTTTTATGGTTTTTCCTAAAATATGTCAATTTTCGGGGGGTGGGTGGCTCGAAACTGAGAGTTTTCTTAGAGTAGTAATTGGTGTCAGGCTGTTAGTGGGGATGTTTTTAACAACTTTTTTCTACCAGATATATAGCAACAATGTAAGTTGAATTTTTTATAATTTTTTTGAAAATATGTCAATTTCCGGGGGTGGGTGGCTCGAAACTGAAAGTTTTCTTAGGGTAGTGATTAATATCAGGCTGTTAATAGCGATGGTTTAAACAACTCTTAATACCAAATAGATAGCAACAATATAAGTTGAATTTTTTATGATTTTTCTAAATTATATCAGTTTTCGGGGTGGGTGGCTCAAAACTGAGAGTTTTCTTAGGGTAGTGATTAGTGTCAGGCTGTTAGTAGGGATGTTTTAAGCAACTCTATATACTAGATATATGGCAACAATGTCAGTTGAATTTTTTATAGTTTTTCTAAAATATATCAATTTTCGGGGGTGGGTGGCACGAAACTGAGAGTTTTTTTTAGGGTGGTGTCAGGCTGTTAGTAAGATTGTTTTAAACAACTCTATCTACCAGATATGCGGCAACATTGTGACTTGAATTTTTTATGATGTTTCTAAATTTTATCAATTTTTAGGGGTTGGTGGCTCGAAACTGAGTTTTCTTAGAGTAGTGATTGGCGTCAGGCTGTTAGTAGGGATGTTCTAAACAACTCTATGTTCTAGATATACGACAACAATGTAAGTTAAATTTTTTATAATTTTTCTAAAATATGTCAATTTTTGGGGGTGGCTGGCAGGCAACTGATAGTTTTTTAGGGTAGTAGTTGGTATCGGGCTGTTAGTACGGATGTTTTTAACATTTCTTTCTACCAGATATATAGCAACAATGTAAGTTTAATTTTTTATGATTTTTCTAAAATATGTCAATTTTCGGAGATGGGTGGCTCGAAACTGAGAGTTTTTTTAGGGTAGTGATTGGTGTCAGGCTGTTAGTAGGGTTGTTTTAAACAACTCTATATACCAGATATATGGCAACAAGGTGAGTTGAATTTCTTATGATTCTTCTAAATTATATCAATTTTCGGGGATGGGTGGCTCGAAACTGAGAGTTTTCTTAGGGTAGTGATTGGTGATAGGCTGTTAATAGGGATGTTTTAGATAACTTTATTTACTAGACATATAGCAACATTGTGAGTTGAACTTTTTATGATTTTTCTAAATTGTATCGATTTTCAGGGGTGGGTGGCTCGAAACTGAGTTTTCTCATGGTATTGATTAGTGTCAGGCAAATCTTTTAAAATTAATTAAAAATCTACTTATTGTTGCTGAATCATGCTTAGATGATATTAAATCGGCAATTGGTACAATCTTATTTTCTATAATTATTACCATCGCATAATAATATATTTTGTGGTAGCCATCCTGCTCTACATTGGAAGGTCTTACCACTGACCTTGTCGCATCAAAATAAGCAATTACCCTCTTTCCCCTTGGTATTAATACATAATTAAGACATAAACAAAGATAAATTAATGTTCGGTTGTTAGGAAACTGTATATATGGTGATACTAAACTTTTCTTACATAAATCAATATAATCATCTTTGTCCAAATCATATGTTGATTTAGCCTCTGATCGAGAAATTTGATATACAGAAAGGGATCTCAAATTCTGCCAATTGCTTTGTTTTATTAAATCAAAGTTAACTTTTGATATTTCTTCATTTCTAACAAAATTCGAAGGTTTATCTAATAATCTAGATTTTAAAAGTTGGCGTTCATTTCTGCGAAGTTAATAAGCATATTCTTCTTCTAAGTAATTAGGGCTCTCTTGATTGTATTTAATAATGATATGAGAAGAAAAAATATCAAACCGATATTTTCTGCAATTAGTATGTTTGCAATATCCATATTCCACTATTATTGCATTATTTTGTTACTTTGACAGTTTAAATCCTTCGAAAACAACTACACAACTAATATTTTGTTCAATCATACTTCACGTGGCTTATCAGGATTGGATAAATACAAGTTGACATTTTGTACAGTACAGGAATATACATATTTATTGATGTATTTTTTTGTCACCTTTTAATCTTTGTTTGTAGTAGCTATTTTAATATTTGTATCGTTGTATATGTGGTTTAGGTTATAGATTGGATTGTGAGTTGATTCTTTTGTAGATATGTCGGACATATAAAAATCTACAGCTATAGGTGGAGTATAGTTGTCAATAGAATTTTTCGGTGAATATTCTGGACATATTGAAATAATTTCAATTCTATGTCTTTTCCACTTACTCAATAATAAACTTTTATTTTTTTATTATTGGGATTAACTTTAAATAATTGCAAAGGTTTCTAACGGATTTTGGACTTAATAATATCATACTCTTTAAGGTATATTTAATTGCATGATTCCATTTGCAATAATCGCAGATAAAATTTTGTTTCTTTTTAATTTATTGCCTATTTTTTTAAATATTTTCTAGAGGAAATTTCTTAGGTAAATATTAAATAATAAATTAAATTGTAAATTCCCAACAAACAATCAAACAATAAAAATAGAATAAATATTTAAGTGACGTAAATACTAACCGATTATATACAAAACTCTAGAAAATGCTAAACTTATTAGTTAAAAAACAACATAGAAATTAGTGCCAAAGATAAAAACTAAAAAAAAAAACATTCAAAATGATTTAAAAACTAAATGAAAATAACAATAATAAGAAAATATAGAACGTTGATAAGAAAGAACTGCATATAACAATATTAAGGAAAAAACATTCAATGTAACATTTAAAAAATAAAAACGCCAATTTAAAAACGACGAAGCAAAAACAAGGTTTCAAGGATCAAAATATTATAGATTTTAGGTTATTTCTAAGTTATCTGGCATAAAAGACGGGCGTTTTCACCGAGAGCTGAAAAACAACTGAGCATGCTATTAGCACAAAATAGACAATAAAGTAATTCCCAATAAAAGCAACGAATGAAGTCTTAAAAAGAGGTAGCATTTAAAAAATTAAGTAAAAATAATATTTATACACGAAACACAAACAATGGTGATCTTTTAAATATAAAAGCCCGTGTATTTTAAATACATAGCACAGGATTTCCCGATTAAGCAGTCAGTGGATAAAGATAGTCCTGCATAATGTCTCCTATTAGGGTAAACGGTAAGAAATAGAGAATCGGTTAAATGAGAGAACTTATGCAGGACAATTAGTATTATCTAGATCTGATAAAAATAAACTCACCATATAAATAAGTAAGTATATATATATATATATATATATATATATATATATATATATATATATATATATATATATATATATATATGTATATATATATATATATATATATATATATATATATATATATATATATATATACCAGCACAAGAAGTAACGGTCGTACTACGTTAGAGGCAGAGTTCGGAAAATTTCCTAACAGGGCATTCGACCAATAATACGGCAGGAGAGATGTGTGTAATCTACTTTATTGTAATACCAAGCTTTCGGGACTCATTTTGTCCCTTCCTCAGGGTTAACACTAAAAAACAATGAGCAAAAAAAACAAACAATTACTGATCCGAATCAAACTATTAGTTAATGACGAATTCTTAAAAAAATTAGCGAATAAATTTTGAGCTTACATTTGTGATTATTTGAACAAACTATTGTTAAACTGACGCTGCATTTGTTTGATTATTCTATCGCTACTCATGGTGGTTGTTGAATTTAAAAAAAGCGAGGTTATATTGTATAAAAAATCGTAACAGCGTGGTTACAGAAAAAGTGAAATTTTAAAATAAACGGCACATTCACATGTTAAAACTATGGAAATTATCACTGCGTTGCACTGTTTCTTGGATAACCCGGGGTGGTATCACCGCGAATGTTTAAATTTAATTAACCTGTATTCGCGTGGTCGCATCGTAGTGCGAAACGACGCACATGTTTTCACACAAACAACAACAATGGCTGGTGCCGTTCGGCTCTCTCCGTCTCTGTCACCGACGGAGGGAGGCGCACGTCCCTCGTTTCCAGGAGCGTCACGCCAGCCAGCGCGCGGAAATTCGAAATCTCATGCTTGAGCTCGAGGGATTCAAAAATCGACGCTGGAGGCCCATTTACCTGCCCTGTTGTTGCCGTTTGGGAGTTTATTGCTGAAAAATGACTATTTTGCATATAGGTAAAGTTATTGATGCCAGGTTTAGGTTTAGGTGCACGAAATAGATTTAACTTGGTGCACTCACGTGTTTCAAAAGAAAGGTTTGGAAGAGTAAAAGATATAAATGAAAAAATCCAACTAAAATTGTAATGAAATTATAATTTGGTTGCGCTCAAAATTATAATTTCATTACAATTTTAGTTGGATTTTTTCATTTATATCTTTTACATATATATATATATATATATATATCAGTGAGTGGATAAATAAAAATAAACTCACTATATAAATAAGTAAGTATATATATATATATATATATATATATATATATATATATATATATATATATATATATATATATATATATATATATATATATATATATATATATATATATATATGATAATTAAGTATAGTTTATCAATTCATGTAAATCACAAAGACGTTAGACAAGTCAAGTACAATTAATGAATTTAAAGAATAGTACAAGAAAAATTGTCGATGGAATGAAAATAAAACTTGTAAATATAAGTATTTTCTTCAACTTGATAGATAAATTAATTTCCTTAATTTCTGATGGAAGTAAATTATGCATTTTTAAGCAATTATATCCTATGCATTGAGCAAAGTTTTGTTTATCTACTAAAAACTATTGTGTTTCAAAATATGTGGTTTGTTTTTTTCCAAATAGACTGCACCTTATTATATTAATAGATAAGATGGATAATTGCAGTTTTAGCCATTTTCTTAAGAATAGAGACTATAAAGTTGTTGCTGTTAAGTTATTTGGCTACGAAACTAAAATAAAACCTATTAAACAAATTCAAACAATAATTTTGTTTTGAGACGATTCAACTAAAATAACTTGATAGTAAAAGCTTTACAGTGCAGCCGATAGCGCTCTTATTTTCAAGACAATAGCAAAAACAGCAACTCATTATCTTACTTAGTTTTAGAGAAATCTTCTGTTTACAAAACGACTGCAAAGATATTTTTGTTAATAAATGTTAAATAACTCCAAAACGGTACAACTTAGAATAAATGATATAAATAAAATAATACGCACATTTTTATGGAGTACTTAGAAAACGAATAATATATAGGATGATCTATTAAAAATAAACAAGTTGTATCCACTAATGTTTTTATAAACCACCCTGTATACACATAAATATTTTAAAACCCAGCAACTTTAGTAAAAGAAAAAAAATGCTTTTCTATCTTTACCGTAAGCCAAGATATCTTCCAAAAATTAACTAATAGGACACCCTGTATGTTCAGCAAGGTTATTTCACGATGTAGAATATTGTCAAGCTATCAATATCTCTTTAAACTGCTCTACATATCACGTTCATGAGAATAATGTAAGTTGTATTTATGTAACTATTTTAAATAATACCCAATTTTTAGGAAAGGCATCTAGTAACTAATAGTTTTCCCAGCGTGTAGATAAGTGTCGGACTATTAAAAGAGATGCTTTAACCAACTGTGTATACTAGATTTATTGCACAATTGTAGGTTTTATTTTTACTAGCTTTTATAAAGTATATCAATTTTAAGGGGTAGGTTTCTCTAAACTAAAAGTTCTTTTAGGATGTTAATTTCCGTCAGGCTTTTAGTAAAGATGTTTTAAATACTTTTATATTATACACCATATTTATAGCAAGAATCGTAGTCGTATATTTGGTGATTTTTCTAAAATATGTCAATTTTCAGGGGTGGGTGGGTCGAAACTAAAAGAATTCTCAAGGTGTTAATTTGTTTCAAGCTATTAGTAGGGATGTTTTAAACAACTATATATACCACATATTTAGCAACGATGTGATTTGATTTTTTTATGATTTTTCTAAAATATATACATTTTTGGGGGTGAGTAGCTCGAAACTTAGAGTTTTCTAAGGGTAGTAATTGGTGTCAGGCTGTTAGTACAGATGTTTGAAACAATTCTATGTACCAGATATATGGCAAAAATGTCAGTTGCATTTTTTATGATTTTTCTAAATTATATCAATTTTCGGGGGTGGGTGGCTCAAAACTTAGAGTTTTCTCAGTGTAGTGATTGATGTCAGGCTGTTAGTAGGGTTGTTTTAAACAACTTTATATACCACATATATGGCAACAATGTGAGTTACATTTTTTATGATTTTTCTAAATTATATCAATGTTCGGGGGTTAGTGGCTCAAAACTAAGAGTTTTATTAAGGAAGTGATTGGTGTCAGGCTCTTAGTAGGGATGTTTTAAATAACTCTATATACCAGATATATGGCAACAATGTAAGTTGAATTTTTTATGATTTTTCTAAATTATATCAATTTTCGGGGATGGGTGGCTCGAAACTGAGAGTTTTTTCAGGGTAGTGATAGGTGTCAGGCTGTTAGTAGGGATGTTTTAAACAACTATATATATCAGTGTCATAGCAACAATGTGAATTGAATTTTTTAGATTTTTCTAAAATATATTAATTTGTGGGGGTGGGTGACTCGAAACTGAGAGTTTTATTTAGGTGTTGATTAGTGTCAGGCTATTAGTAAACATATTTTAAATAGCCTTGTACATTAAGGTAATGGCAACAATGTTAGTTGTAATTTTTATGATTTTTCTAAAATGTCTTAATTTTTGGAGGTAGGTTTTTTGAATCAGAGGTTTTCTTAAATGTTGATTGGTGTCAGGGTGTTGGTGGGGATGTTGTGAACACATTTTTATACCTGATTTTTGCCAACAATTATAGTTGTATATTTTTATGTTTTTTTTTGAAATTTCTAAGTTTTTGGGGGTGAGTATTTTAAAATAGAGTTTTCTTGAGATGTGGAGTAAATAATAATTTGTATTTGTCTAAATATTGCTAGGAGAATATTTTACGCATTTTCTAAACAGGGACTTTTTTAATATCAAATAAATACGTTTTAAGGGTTATATTAATTTCTAATTGTAGGGTGTCAATTTATTTTGGTTTAAAATCATGTAAATCGGTGTTATAATTGTCTTAAAAAGTCCTAAAATGTTATTTAATTGATAATTAAATCGAGTACAATATTTGGCTGGTCCGCCGTAAATTTTTGATGCTGGATGAAAAGTGAATCTGAATCTGATGCTAACTTTAATATCACGATAGGTACTACTTATTTACAAGATTACGACATCTTTTGACATTGACAAGGGACATTTCATTATCCATCATTCAATCGACATTGATAGTGACATTTCTTTAGTAATTATTCAATCGATACTGACACGTGTGATATTCGACATTGATACGTGTGACATTGGATATTGACACGTCTCACATTCAGCATTGACCATGACATTTCATTCAATAGACCTTGACACGTGTAACATTCGACATTGGCAAATGATATTCGACAGTGACATGAATCGTTACTCAATCGATATTTACATTTATTAGTTTCGAACTCCCAGGTTAAGCACGAAGTAAAACTTCGAGTTTAGAAAAGCCCCCGCGTAGAAAATTTGTCAGGGGCTTTCACGGGGGCTTTTCTAAACTCAAAATTTTACTTCGTGCTCCACCAGTATAAAACACTGATTTCATGTGAAGTTCATTACACATTTGACATTGATATTTTAAATTCGACATAGACTATTTGACATTTTACATACAGTTAACTTGAAATTTGATATCTTCATACTTGACATTCGATATCTGCATACTTGTCATTACACATTTAACATTCAACATGGACAACTTGACGTTTTACATTGACATTTTACATTAAGTTAATTTGACATCTACGTACTACGTACATTTGATATCTGCTTGTCATTTCACATTAAGTTCATTTGACATATATTTAATTGACTTCACATTTCACATTAAGTACATCTATAAAACTAAATACTAAGACAAATCCCCCCCCCCCCCTTCCATTGGAAAAAGCTATCTACACCACTGGTAAAATTAATATATTTCTACGAACCTCTTGATGAGTTTACTATTTAAACGCCACATTATCATGAAAGATACAAGAACGAAACAGGTTAACATCCACATCGGATTGGTAAATGGCTTTGTTATTATGTAGAAATTGTTTTCCAAGCTAAAAGTTAGAAATTTATTATTTGAAATTTAACAACACAGTTGGGAGGAATTCATTTTTATTTTTGAACACTGCAACATGTTTCAAGACACAATGGCTTTATCAGGTAGATGAATACTTTTAAAAATTACGAAAATGGATCTAAGAACATTGTCTCAACTAATAGATATTTAACGAACTAGGGTATTAATCGCTTTTTAGCACACAATTCAAATAAATAATCTAAGTTCCTTTCAAGAATATAAATTTGTGTTCAGTACTCATTTATTCACCGGATAACCATATACGCATTTCAGGCTGGCAAACTAAACGTTTGTATAGCGTTGACGCCATCATCATTATTGTCCCGAACCAGTGCTTGTAGAATACTGAATATCTTTGACTCTTTAATATGGCCTGTGAAATTTACATATATTCGAAAGCATAAAAGCCATACAAACGTTCAGTTTGCCAGCAATTGACGATGCTACTTAAAGCTAATGGGCATTAGATGGTAAGTTCCTTTCATTTTTACCGTACTTGTAATCACACGTTTTTTCATTGTTTGTTAGTTAATTTGAAAATAATTTTATACAAAACTTGCATATACTATTATTAGCTTTGTAACAAAACAAGTACGATTTTGAATAGTATATTATATAATTAATTATGCGGCTGTTTTTACACGGGTAGTTGTTTGAATAGATATTTATTGTTTTTTAATTAAGTTACTGTTTGCTTTATATTTTTTTCAAATTGAAAATTGTTTCATGAAATAAGTAAGACATTAGTTAGCATTCAAGTAAATCTATAAAAAAATACCTAGGTGATGGTACTAAGCAAGTCGCTCCGATTTTGACAGCCGGCGTTACATAATCGGTCACTTTTAATTTATCTCCTTGTAAATAAAACCCACCTGTAATAAATAAATAAGTATCATTAAGACGTTACCTGAGTAGCAGGCTAAAGTTATTTCTTGCCACAAAAATGTGACTATAACTTTAATCTGCATTTTTATTTCATGCTGCTCATATTAAATATAAATGTTTTTTTTTTAGTTATAGGTATTAAACATCGCCGACAGTGTGAAAATTAGGGGAGAAAAGACAATTAAGTGAGTACAAAAGATTTACATATAAGTGAGATTAGAGCGATAACCGGCGAGGTGTAGTGTGCTCGAGAAAGTACAAGTAAAGACCAGATGAATAAAAGACTGATAGATAGTACAGAAAGCGAGTTTACGGATGGATTCGTATTTGAAACAAGCAAACTAGTACTAAGATCAGAGCAAAGGAGGATACAAGAAGCAAAAAATAATAGCCCAAAATAATAAATCAAGGCGAAGAGAAAGAAGATATGGAGGAACTGAATGGATGAATAAAAAAAATAATGCAAGAAATGAAGAAAATACTGAGGAATTAAAGGAGGAATTAAGAAAGGTAAGGAAAGAAATGTGCAGAAACGTGAAGAAATGGCAGAAAGAGAAGGCAGTGTTACAGGGAAGAGTTGAAAACCTTGAGAGAAGGATAGAAATGGAAGAAAGAAGAAAAAAGAGAAACAATATAATAGTTAAAGGGCTAAAGACGAATGATAACGTAAAATGAGAAATAGAAGAATTCATCTCAAAGAAATTAAAGGTTGAAGCAAAGGTAGTTAATGCATATAAGATAAATAGAAGGGAGAGAACAGAAATGGTGGTAGCTGAAATAGATCTAAGAGACAAAAAAGAAGAGATTATGAAGGCAAAGTCCAGCAAGCTGGAAAATACAAAAATATACATTGATAACGACATGACAAGGGAAGAAAGGGAAACACAGAGAGAAATTAGAAATATTGCAAAGAAGGAAAGGGAAAAAGGAAGTAAAGTAAAGATAGGATACATGAAAGTTGCTGTAAATGGAAAAGAGTATGATGTGCTCTGTTAATAATGTTATTATTATGTTAATAATGTAGACAAAGACAAACAACAAAAGCTGAAAGAAATATGAAGGATAGGTACATGTAATATAAGATCACCAAAAGATAGAAGCTTTAGGAAAAAGTAAAAAATTGAGACTAATAAAAGATTAAGAGCAACAAGGAAAGTGAATATGATATCTCACGCTTTGAAAAAGGACACAAATATGGAACAAGAAAAACACAATGATAGAAAGGACAACGTTAATAATGTAGACAATGACAAACAACAAAAGGTGAAAGAAATATGGAGGATAACTATATGTATTGTAACAGGAATTGATGGTAAAAAAATTAAATAGTGCAAGAAATAAAGAGTATAAAAATAAAAACATTAGCAGTTACTGAGACTAAGAAAAAAGGGACAGATCCATGATATTGCAAAAGGGTATATGTATGTATATAGTAGAGTAAATAAAAGTTGTACAGCACAAGCAGGAGTAGGATGTATAGTAGCCGATGGCTATAAATGTCAGGTGAGGGAATTGCCTCCCACGAATCTTGAAAATTAGGGGAATGAACTAAAGGGCTATTTTTCTGTAAGCGATTTATTTTGTTATAATTTTACTTCATGTGCCAAGCGTGAAAGACACTAATTTTAGGTAAAGTTCACTTGTTAGCAATATTTCAGTATTTTTTAAAAATCAGAAACCTCAAACCCAATTTCTTAAACTCGAATTTATATGTATACTTGAAAGAAAAATTCCCTATATTTAATTTTAACACGTTATCTTAATCTATCTACGTTAATTTTGTATTGTGTTCAATTGGAGATTCCATAATAAACAAACAAATACAAATACAAAAAATTGCCTAAAAGAAAATCTATTATATATTTGCATTTATGCAAATCTACTTTAGAGTCTCATAACTTTATGACGTGAAAGAATTATATATTTTTTCGTGTCGAATATTAATATTCGCTTATTTGTTTATTTCTTCGTAGATTTAAGATTATAAATAAATTTAACTATCGATTCGTTTTTAGTAAGCCTTTATATTATAATTTTCTGGACCGAATAATTAAAAATGGTAATTTTTTAAAAATTTGGGATTTTCAGTTACAGTATGTAGAAGTTATTATTATTATTCTGAAAAAAACAACAACTAAACTTCAGATTTATTTATTTAAATTTATAAAAATTATTGCAACAATATGTATGTATTAATATTTTGCTTTGTCCTAAATAGCTTAAGTAACAAAAGACTTAAGAATTTTGTATTCTATGTTTTTCAACCTTTTTTAAGTTGTTTTAATTTAGTCACCTAGCTAACAAGTGTAAACGTCATTATAGTGCTGAATAAAATGTTCTTTTCTAAAACCTTGTTCGAGTTAATTCTCCGAAACTTAACTATCACAGGTTCAGACGATAGCAGTAGTATTGTAGCTGGAATTCGCAAGTTAGCAAATGATGAACAGTGGGAAACCTGAAAGTGGCAAATTGAACTATGTTTGAAAGGAAATTGTCTTTATTCCATCGTCGATGGCTCGAGAGTGTGCCCGGCGGTACTGGTGGACAACGCGAAACCATCTGCGGCTTACCGAAACGAGACAACGAGCGCGCAGCTTGTATACTTGGTACGGCCCTCGACGAAGAAGCTGCCATTTATGTCCTCAGGAAAACTGACGCCAAAGAAATCTGGGAGACGTTCTTATCGGTGTTTCGACAGTCGTGTCTACAGTGACTGTACACGCTGGTCGACAGTTTTTTCGAGATCTCCAAAGATAACACCATTTCCGTTACGAAACAACTAGCCAATATATTTAATGATATACTTGCGGAATTACGAAAGGATAACCGGAACGCCTAACTTCCGTTGTCACTGCTTTGTCATCGTATCTTCAAAACACTTGTTCCTGGTATCAATATTATCGTTTAATATTGTGTTGTGTTCCAAGAGTCGAACAAATTTCAAAACTCCTCGTAGAAAATCTGCTCAGACGCCTGGCGCCTTCTATGCAAAATACAGACCACAGAAGCCGCAGAAGAGTCAACACTACCAGAAATCTGCAGCAATCCCTTCCTCAGCGCACGTAAAGGTGAAAGAAAAACGTGCGTGTTTATACTGCAAGAAAACCGGCCACCTCATCGCTGATTACCGGAAACGCATTGCTGCTGATGAGAAATCGGTAAGCTCGAACAGAAACAACTCAGAAACAACTTCGAAAAGCAGCAGTTCTTCGCGACGGGCCTAGCTCTCAACGAAAAGATTGCTCCTGTCGATTCTTAATATTAATAATAAATATCTTTATTTAAATTAAGAGTAATTTCACAAAAGAAAATTATATAAAAGTATAGGCGAAGTTCAGTCAGCATTATCTGTTACTGTTCTTCCACTTAACCTACTATGATTATGCCAGTTGAATTTCAGTTAATAAAGTGAGTATTTATAAATATACATAAAAAAGTCTTACTCTTACTCTACTATTACTTTACCAATCTGAAAGCTTATTTTATAATACTAATTTGCGCATTTGTATTTGGAATGATGATATTGTCGGTGGCAGTTTTATGTTTCGTAGGTGATATTAGCCCCCGAGACTTGACGTTAATATTGTGAATGTCATTTCTAAAGACAATTCTTTGGTATAAGAGGGAGGCTTTCAAAGAATGATTATCTTATGATACAGAGTTAAGTTTTCTTCGATCAGCCATATTTAACCAATTTAGTTCAGAACACTTACCACTGATGTGATCATACTTTCTTATCTCTAAAATTAATCGTACACAAGAATTTTGAGCTTTTTGTATACGATCTTTTGTCACCTTGTCCAGGCTTGTCCAAGTGATTTAATATTAGCGTATCACAAAGGGTACGTTTAGTGTTTTTATTTAATATTTTTCTGTTAGAGTGTATTATTCTTAATTTCGGATTTTGGTACGATGCACCATATGACAGCAAACTTACAGCATTTTGCTACGTTTGAAAACTTTCCGATCCCACAACGCATCCAGACAACCGGCAAAGAAGTTCTTTTTGCATACGTGTCCGGAAAAATAAACATTGAGACGCGAGTAAGAGAACACTGGACATCTGCGACTCTAAATGACGTTTGGTAGGTACTCGAGGGTCATCATCAATTCTTCTCTATCAGACAGGCTGTCAGATGCCACGCTAAAAATTGTTGCAACACAAGAAATTGGAAAATATAAATAAACTATATTTTATTATTTTATTTCCCCACAAGATGGCACAATAGCTAAACCAGGCTAACTCTAGCTCGGTGAGTTTGGTCGTGAGTTTTCATAGGGTTTAGTTTTATTTGGGCGCCAGTAACCATGTGTTACACCCTAGTTCAGCAAAACTAATAAAATATTCGCTTACTAAATATTTATTACCTGTGGTAAATACAAAATATTCAAACATCAAATGAACGATTTATTTAAGGGTTCTCAATAATAATTTAACAAAACAAGGTGATGCAATTTGAAAAAATAACGTATTTCGTAAATTATTTCAAATTAATTTGAAGTAATAAATCAATCGATTTATTTCAACAACCAGACTTTACCATAAATGATCATTTTAGGTTTACATGTAATAATACATATCATCCCGTTACTGAAACAAGCCACACTAATAAAAATACGATTACTTCAAATCAAAAAAAGGACCTAACTGAAATACACTTTGTGAGTGCAACTAACTCAATTTCTTCCTTTATATACGACATAACAAATGGTTATTACGTAGTTATATTAATAACCCGATTAAACCTAATAATTCGTTGACTATTCTATTTACGAAATTTCATTTAAAAAATACTTTAAGGCCCCCCACATCATATGTTGAAAATTTAATTCCCTACACAAAAAAATCACATCCACTTAAATCATAAATTGCGCATACTAAGCAATTTCACTCTTAAGTTAAATTAAGTTCAATCCAAACCAATTAAATTCACGAATTTCCCGAAACCACTTATCTGAGAAATCCAACACACGACGTCTTCAATTTCTTCGATGACGTACGCTTCACTCATCGACTTCAACGTTTAATCGCCTTCTCAAGACGTGGAGTCCACCTCTCGACGACGTAAAATCCCGGAACAGCAACAGACCCGAATGGAAGAAACTCGAAATATTCCAAACGTAAAACCAATACGAAAAATATCCAAACCTAAAATCCTAAAACGCGCATACGCACGGTATAATATCCATAACACCAGTAAATTAGAACAACTACAACAAAATTTATGCATAATGGCGCCTCATAAAAAAACTCACCTCTCACAGAGGGTATTCCTTAAAAATGAATTCCACAGCGAAGCAGATTAATTACTATCACGCGAATCGCTGGCCAAACTTCAATCTACAAATATGCCAAGTAAACAAAAAGAGGAAGGAAGTACTCACGCTTAATTTTCTACTCGCACGTGATGCGGCAAGAGAAAAATCCTCCACGGAGAACAATTCACAATTTCCTCTACCAAACAAATGCACAAGCATCAAATCCACAACTCAATAAATGTGGATCCTAACGGCTGCGAGTGAAATCCCACAAACTTGGACAAACGATTTACAACAAGCCGACTTGCTCACAAAACCCAAACTGCAATCAATTGTCGAAATATAATTTCGGAGATGTCCGATGAAGATATATTCACGTCTTTATCATACGAATGTAAATAAACATTCATAAAAACCTGTTGACTTGCGACCAATTAGAATATCAAATCTCCGTCACATGAGCCTTCATAGCAACATTACTAAGCCTAATCACATACTAAATATTGCGTAATGAAAACCAATACTACTAATAATTCTGAACAGGGTATTAATAATATAACCGAAAATTGCAATTAATTACTATTTAATAATTAACCAATAAACAAAATACGATGAACAACGGGTTGCATACAACCCGACGAAATTCAATCAACTACCACTTAATTAACTAATTATCAATATAAACCGTTGCGACTACATTTAATCACGTTGGCGCACAGTATGCTAAAGCATGAAAAAACCTGGTCTTATCATCGGGGGATTATTACGGTCTTTGACTTTTGGAGTCAAACACTCCCGATCAAGACAAAATAAATAGTTTGGCCTTATGTCTGATTCGGTACCCCCCTGATTACCCGATTAACTCGTAATCAAACACAATCACTTTATAATAAAATGCGTACTTACCCGATATATCCACTGGATAGTCGGTCAGGAACCACTCACGAATTTACTTTACTCACTTATAAATTTGATATTTAAGGAATAATTGTTAATGAAAATTAATTAAAATATTTTTGTTTTTAAGTAAAAATATAAACAAAAATTTATTAATAACAATAAACAGAATAATTAATAACAAATATAATAGAAGTTGAAAAAGAAAATGAATAAAAAAAAATATAAGTGAAATAATAGTAAAACAAAATAACGGCACACAAAAACAAACTTACTAATTCACATAGACTGGTGGTAACTCGATGTTGGTTTAAAGATAAGTACTTTGGAACTGAACTCTCAAAGCATCCCTCGCCGTTATATATGTTTGCCCAAAAATCGCATCCCCCACTACGATTTCTGGGCCGCGCTAACCATTCTTCGCCCGTGCGCCTTTAGGGGCGCGTCGAGGAACCCGAATTTCTGGACTTATGAAATAAGTGCTGTGAATAATTCTTCTCCATGACAAATGCATTAACATGCGAGAGAAACTATTCCGCACACAAATAAATAAAATCGGGTTCAGGCGAAAAATGGTTAGTCGATTAAAACTTAATAATTAATAATTAATTAATTTCTAAAAATAATTGACTATATATATATATATATACATATATATATATATATATATATATATATACATACATACGCACATGCCCTTTGATACGCAAGTAACGTTGCATAATATTTACAGAAAAATGTACAGAAAAGTGTTTACGGAGAAGTGTTATTTTCCCATCACGACAGCTAGAAGTATTAAATTAAACAAAAATTAAAACATATAAGTTTTCCTCGTTAACTTATTTAAGTTGTGATTTATATCACATTAAAGGTCTTTCTCTCAGCTATTTAGTTGCGAATTTGGTTTATCGGTGTGATTCGCGGTTTTCCTATAAACCGCGAAAAGAGCTGGGGATTTTCCAGCCTATTGTTAGGCGAGTATTCCGTGCGCTTTGCGTCTTTGTTTTTCGGAATCGCAAGCTTTTTGGAATACCCGTGCCAGATGTTGGCCCGGCCTTTTGGGCCAGGTAATCGGCTGCGTGTTTTCGCGCTGACCGATTTAAGCTTTTTACAGCCTATTGTAGGTAGCTGAGAGAAAAGACCAGTTGAGGATTATTGAACATTTCTTGAAACTTCTAGCTGGCATGAAGGGCGTTTCTGGTTTTATGGCTCTCCATAAACACAATTCTTGGAGACACGGATTTTACCAGTTTGCAAATAATAAAAATTGAATTATGGGGTGTAACAGAATTCTCGTTATCATCGTTTGGGGAAAAACGACGATAACAATTCGGCCCCGTCAAACTAGTAGAATCCGCGACTCGTCCTAAACTAAACATACAAAATATATACAAGATACGAGAACATATGTACAAAATATTAAAAATATACAAAAAAAATATACAAGAAAATGAATGAATTGGAAATAATACCATAATACCATAATTTTCTTCTTTGGGCGCCACAATGGGTAGGTTTAGTAGTTGAAATTTTAAGACTGCCCATTGTCAGTCTACTTTGGGAAGCTCTTCATGTCCATGTTCGTGCACTTAAAGGGTTTACACAGTGTCACTAGATTCGGAAGAAGCGTCTATATCGCAGAAACTAGGCACTTACACTTGCGTTGGAGGGACCTGGGAGGGGATCGTCTTCATTGTCCGTGTCCCGGAGGGGTTCTGGATCCTGGGCATCATCTGAGGGTGCTGGTCTCATGTCATCCGCATGAACTCGAACCGTGCGTCCGCCTTTATTTATCAGATAGACGCGTCCATGGAAGTGTTGGGTGATCGTAAATGGTCCTAGCCATTTCGGAGCGAAACCTGCAGGATTTTCGGAATCACTTAGGGGATGATTACGAATAACCACTTGCTGTCCTCTGGTGAATTGCGCTGGACCATTCTGGTTATCGTAAAGGCGGATGTATTGACGTTGTCGCTCTCGAATGTCCTGCAAAATCTCCTCTCTTCCCTCTCCTCGGTCACGGTGATCGGCTGGGATTAGACGCTCTGCTGGACGGGGTAGATCATATCCCAACAGTGCTCGGGCTGGTGTGACTCCTGTTGCTGCATTTGTACGGGATCGTAACTCGAACAGAATGGGCTGTATATGATTAGCCCATTGTCTGGCGTCTTGTCCCTGCATCCGGATTCTTAGGCATTTCTTTATTTCTTGATTCTTCCGCTCGGTGGGATTGGCTTGGGGGTGGTATACTGGAGTGTAAAAAGCGTCCACTCCCCAGCTTTGGAGTTTCTCGCGCCATTGTCTAGCAGCAAACTGCGGTCCATTATCGCTGATCACTGCTCTAGGGAATCCGAAGCGATGGAAAACTTGTTCCTCTAGCAACTTGAGAATGTTGCTTGTGCGAGCTTGACCAACTGGAAATGCCTCAATCCATTTTGTAAATAGGTCGGTAACGACCAGGATTGACCTCTTCTTAGTACTTGTAGCAGGATATGGTCCCATCAAGTCTACTGCTACGGTGTCGAATGGTGCCATGGGGATCCGTGCTTTCATGGGCACCTTTCTCTGATTTCTTCCACGCTTCGTCGCAATGCAGATAAGGCATTTCTTTACGTAGTTCTTTACGTCTGTAGGCAATGCGTTCCAGAAATAGCGATTGCGGATACTACGTAAAGTTTCGTCACGGCCTGGATGGATTGCCTCATCGTGCATCGCGTGGAGAACTCTGGGAATGGCTGCGGTGGGAACGTAGAGGGTCCTGTCGACATCTTTGTTTGGTCGGCGGTAAAGACATCCATCTAGAGACTCCCAGTGATGACTGTATTCCTCCCAATCGGGGTGAGTTTGGTCGGACAGTAGCTGCAGGGTGTTTTGGCTATATTCATCGTGCTGCTGTGCTTCCATCACTGCTTGAATGAGCGGGACGCCAATCACGTTCAATTGAGGAGGTAGTATTTCCTCTAACTCTGGCAGATCACTGACAGGCTGGTCTTCTGGATTGCGGCTCAGCAGGTCTGGCAGCTCGTTGGCTTCTCCGGGGCAGTGGCTGATTTCGAAGTCAAAACTCTGTAACAGTAGAGCCCATTTGGTTAATTTCGACTTTTGGTCTTTAAACTTGGCTAACCAAGTTAAAGCTCTACTGTCGGTAACTACGTTGAAGTGTTGGCCTTCGAGGAGAGGACGATATCTTCGGAGGGCCCACACAAGTGCTAGACACTCTTGTTCGTTTATATGATATCTCCTCTCGGTATCATTTAATTTAGCCGAATCAAACGATATAATCCTCCTTTCTCCTGTCTCACTGATCTGGAACAGGACAGCCGATATCCCTAGCTGCGATGCATCCGTCTGCACCGTATATGGAAGATCTGGGAGGGGTCGGTGCAGCTGCAGTGGTTTCTGGACTCGTTCTTTAAGGGCCTCAATCGCGTCTGTTGCTGCCTTTGTCCACTTGAACGGACGAGTAGTGGCGGTTAGGTCATTCAAAGGCGCGACGATGTTTGCAAAACCCTGTATATATTGTCTTATCCAGTTACACAGGCCTATAAACTTACGTAGCTGGCGTCGTGTCTTTGGGACGGGATGGTTCGCTATTTGGTCCAGATGTTTTCTCAATGGCTGTGTTCGGTCGTCATCCACCATGTGTCCCAAATATTCCAGAGATGTCTTCCCAAAAGCACATTTATCTACTCCCAGTCGTAGATCGAACTGATCCAGGCGTTCGAAAACCAGTGCCAGGTGCCTTATGTGTTCTTCGACTGTCTTGGAGAAGACGATGATGTCATCAAGATACACCATCGTGAATTCGTGTATCATTCCTGAAAGGACCTCTTGAGACATCAATCTCTGGAAGGTGGCGGGGGCATTTTTGAGACCGAAGGGCATTGCTCTAAATTGATAATGCCCACCATCTGGGGTAGAGAAAGCAGTGTAGGGCTTGGAGCTCTCTTCCATGGGTATTTGCCAATATCCGCTTTTTAAATCAAGCGTCGAAAATACCTTGGCATCCCCCAAGTCACGCAATGTCTCTTGAATCACTGGCATTGGGGACGGCTCTGATACTGTGATTTCGTTGACTTTTCTGTAGTCAATACAGAACCGACTGTTTCCATCCTTCTTGCTGACCAAGACGATGGGTGAAGCATACGGGCTCGTGCTTGGCTCGATGATTCCCTGGGCTAGGAGGTCCTCTACCCGTTTGTCGATGTCTTGTTTACGAGCGGCGTTGACGCGATACGGTCGAATCCTGACTGGTTTGGAGTTGGTGAGTCGTATCGTGTGTTCTGTTGTCCGGATCCGATGAGCGAATTGGTCCTTTGCTTTGAAAGTTCGTCCGAATCTTTCTACCAATTCCTTGAACAGCTGTGCTGCGGCTCCTCGGAAATCGTGGTCCGGTTCTGGAGGTGTATCCTCATCTACCTGGCTGCGTTGCTGAGTCCACCGTACAGTTTGTCGCAGTCCAGTACCCAGATGAATACAGCGTTTGCTGCAATCTATCACAGCGTCGTGTGTGATGAAGAATCCGATTCCTAGGATTACTTCATAACGTAGTCCGGGCATGACGAAGAAATCTTCTGAAAAATTCTGATTTCCCAGCTTAAAATGAAGATTACTTATGCCCGTAACTTCCGCAGTCATGTTTTCACCCGCTAACTTCGTTTTCGCTTGAAACGATCGGGTGCGATGAGTTATCCCAGGACGAATAAAATTTTGACTGGCTCCTAAATCCAGTAGGCACGATAATGTACGCTCGCCTACGATCAGTGGCAGGAGAACCAGTTGTGAGACGTGGTTTGAACACGTCTTCAAGGGGTTGACATCGTCTACGTTGAGCGTACTCTCAAGTGGCGACGTAGTGGACATGATGTTCCATTGAGTGGCGACGGTGAGTGGACGAGGATTCGGCGTCTTGCCATGTTTTTCGCCAAGGTGTGGTGTCCTTCCGGCATCCTTATTAGGGTGTCGGGACGTGTTGACATCCTGTTGTTTGTCCTCCCTTTGGGGGAGTCCATCGTCGCTGACGTCGTGGTGGAGGTGCTTATTGTCTCCGTTTTGGTGGAGGTGCCGGGATCCATTCGAGTTTCGAACGCGGCGCCTTGAATTATAGGTTTCCTGAGAGTGGTGAGGTTGGTTTTCCTTGAATCGTCGTCCTGGAGTCTTCTGGTGGCGGTTTACGGTGGCGGCAGGTGAACTGGATAAGTTGTTTAGCTCTTCTCCTGCCGCTGCTTGTCGTTTCCCTGAAGCTCGGGGCAATCAGAGTACCAGTGATTTCCTTTCTTGCATCTATCACAGAAAGGCGGTTTGTATGGACGTTTCGGCATCTTATTCTGAGCTGCAGGGGAATGATTTTGGTACTTCTTTGGTTTTGAAGAATTTGTCTGCGATGATTTAAAATTCTTCTCGACGCGTTGATTTTTCCAAAAGTTGGCGGCTTGATCGTTCGACGTTTTCTTCTGTTTCTGTTGTTGTTGGGTGTAGTGGTTCTCTTTCGCAGGAGAAAAATTAACGACGGGCATTATATCCAGGTATGAAGTGGATAGAGCAGCGGCTTGGTCCAAAAAATCTGCTGTCGTCGTTGGTTTGAACAGAAGCGCATTTCGTAGGGTGGGTGAAGCTAAACGCCACAGTATTGTTGTTTTCAGCTCCTCGCTTGCTGATACCAAGTGTCGGTTAAACAGATTAAACTTCCTGAGGGCGAAGGAACCGGGTGTAGCATCTCCTTGGGGTTTTGAAGTTAGCTCTATTAGCTCATCGTGAGCAATTACGGCGGGGTTTATCGATTTAATAAATAGTGACTTGGCCTGTTCCCAAGTTACATCGCTGCTGAAGTATCCTCCATATTTTTCAATATCCTCCGCGTCCATCCTGCTCAATGCGTGTCGGTGCTTCTGTTCATCCGTGAAGTGTAGTCCCTTGAACTCGTCTTCTAATTCCACAACGAATCTTCTTGGATCGCGGCCGTCGAATTTCCGCTTTTCGTTGGATGTGGTAAGAAGGGATTGTCGCATAAGGGTCAGGAATTGCATATTTGGATTGGAGTTAATGTTAACAGGAGTTGCATTTCGTGGTGGGATGTTGGGATGAGACGGGATATTTTGGGGTTCGGGATCGGCGTGGAGGTCCGCATTGACGGTGATCTGTTGGGGCGGCTGCGGGTTGGCGGGTGGTGGAGTCGGTAGATCGCGCCTCCCGATCGAGTTTTCCTCGTTCATCCGCGTTCTCAACAGCGCTTGAGTTATCTCTAACTGCTTCCGTAGGTCGGATATTTCCCTGGCAGCCTGCTCCTGCTGCTTTTGCATCCTCTTCCTCCAGACATCCGGATCGGTTTCATCCTCTTCCCGTTGCCTGCGGATGGCTTCCTTCTGTTTGAGAAGCATCTGAATCAGGTTGTCCACGTCCTCCTCGTTTTGAGGAAGTGAATTTCGGGATTCAGGACGTCCCATGATAACCGCAGCCTGGGTATTCGAGGTATTTAAAACGGTGTCGTCGGCAGTGGATTGGTTAAATATCTCGGCCCCGCTGAGGATGTTGTCCAGGTTTGATGTCTCGGATCGGAGTGACATGGGGTGTTTGCTCATTATACTTGTAACAAATGAATTAACGACACAAAGAAAATTAATTTACCAAAAATGTACTCCGCGGCCCCGTCGAGTCACCAAGTGCACCTAAATAGTTAGCAATTTTCCAATTAAATTATTTATACACTCCTATGAAAAATGTGGGAGTTACAAAAATATAAATAATTAAATAAAAATTAATTTCTCGTTCGGCAGTTCCTGGATTCAGTTGTGCTGAAAATTAATATTATTATATGTAATAAAGTGATTGTGTTGTTTGTTTATTATTAAAATTTAATAGTACGTTTTCTAAATGAAAATAAGGCCAAAAAGGGTTAAAATTATATCAGGGTCGTGAGGAAATCTATTTCAATAATTTCAAGTCTAGCAAAACCCAGATTTGTAAATAACAAAAGCAATATGGATTCTGACTCTTAAATATTGAAATTAAAAAAACTGAGCGGCAATTATAAAGCTAAATTGACGAAATTAAATTTAAAAAAAAAATTACGTTAGTTGTAAAAAATTAATCACTTAATTATTCACTCAATTTGTTAATTTAGCTAACAAAAATTGACTTTGAATAAAAAAAAATTATTAATTATAATAATACAAAAATGAGTGCCAATTATCAATAATAAAATTTGACTAAAAAAAAAAATGAACGTTGGCGTCAATTATCAACGATGATTGCCTTAAAAGAAATCACGTTGAGCTCTAAGTATCAAAAATAATTGCCAAAAAAACACGTTGGGCGCCAATTATCATCGGGGGATTATTACGGTCTTTGACTTTTGGAGTCAAACACTCCCGATCAAGACAAAATAAATAGTTTGGCCTTATGTCTGATTCGGTACCCCCCTGATTACCCGATTAACTCGTAATCAAACACAATCACTTTATAATAAAATGCGTACTTACCCGATATATCCACTGGATAGTCGGTCAGGAACCACTCACGAATTTACTTTACTCACTTATAAATTTGGTATTTAAGGAATAATTGTTAATGAAAATTAATTAAAATATTTTTGTTTTTAAGTAAAAATATAAACAAAAATGTATTAATAACAATAAACAGAATAATTAATAACAAATATAATAGAAGTTGAAAAAGAAAATGAATAAAAAAAAATATAAGTGAAATAATAGTAAAACAAAATAACGGCACACAAAAACAAACTTACTAATTCACATAGACTGGTGGTAACTCGATGTTGGTTTAAAGATAAGTACTTTGGAACTGAACTCTCAAAGCATCCCTCGCCGTTATATATGTTTGCCCAAAAATCGCATCCCCCACTACGATTTCTGGGCCGCGCTAACCATTCTTCGCCCGTGCGCCTTTAGGGGCGCGTCGAGGAACCCGAATTTCTGGACTTATGAAATAAGTGCTGTGAATAATTCTTCTCCATGACAAATGCATTAACATGCGAGAGAAACTATTCCGCACACAAATAAATAAAATCGGGTTCAGGCGAAAAATGGTTAGTCGATTAAAACTTAATAATTAATAATTAATTAATTTCTAAAAATAATTGAATATATATATATATATATATATATATATATACATATATATATATATATATATATATATATATACATACATACGCACATGCCCTTTGATACGCAAGTAACGTTGCATAATATTTACAGAAAAATGTACAGAAAAGTGTTTACGGAGAAGTGTTATTTTCCCATCACGACAGCTAGAAGTATTAAACAAAAATTAAAACATATAAGTTTTCCTCGTTAACTTATTTAAGTTGTGATTTATATCACATTAAAGGTCTTTCTCTCAGCTATTTAGTTGCGAATTTGGTTTATCGGTGTGATTCGCGGTTTTCCTATAAACCGCGAAAAGAGCTGGGGATTTTCCAGCCTATTGTTAGGCGAGTATTCCGTGCGCTTTCCGTCTTTGTTTTTCGGAATCGCAAGCTTTTTGGAATACTCGTGCCAGATGTTGGCCCGGCCTTTTGGGCCAGGTAATCGGCTGCGTGTTTTCGCGCTGACCGATTTAAGCTTTTTACAGCCTATTGTAGGTAGCTGAGAGAAAGGACCAGTTGAGGATTATTGAACATTTCTTGAAACTTCTAGCTGGCATGAAGGGCGTTTCTGGTTTTATGGCTCTCCATAAACACAATTCTTGGAGACACGGATTTTACCAGTTTGCAAATAATAAAAATTGAATTATGGGGTGTAACAGAATTCTCGTTATCATCGTTTGGGGAAAAACGACGATAACAGTCTAAATATGAAAATGTGTAAGAATATGCTTCAAATTAGTTCCTCTGTGGTTCTTGGGGTCACTGATTACGAATGTCATGTCAAAAATTCAAAATTCAAAATGGCAGATCTAATATAGATCTAATATGGATCGAATATTCAATAACCTGTACATAGATAATAAATATCCATATTAGTCTTCTAAAACGTGTACATTAAGGTTTTTAAAGTATCTAATTACGAATTTATGTCTAAAATTAAAAAATAAAAATGGCGGATCCAATATGGCGGATCAAATATTTAAAAATCAATGAAATGGTAAACAATTTACAACATACAGGTATTCGAGATTGCTGATTGCGAATTATATGTCGAAATTTCAAAATGGCGGATCCACTATAGCGGATGATATATTTAAAAACCTCTATAGAATTAGTAAATGTCTATACTGATTTTGCAAAACGAAAACGTCAAGGTTTTCGAGATCACTAATTACGAATTAAATGTAAATATTTTTAATTTAATTTAATTTAATAATCTATGAAATCGTACAAAATTTGCAACACATCGGTTTTCGAAGTCTGTGATTACGAATTTATTGCCCGCCAGGTATAAGGTATTGTCTGTTAACTGATAACGCGATTCCCTCCAACGATACCTGTAACATAGCATGGCCGGTAGTTTACGCGCTGCAGCGCGCTGCTTAGTAAAATCGTCATTTTAAGAAAACTAGCTGTCGATTGATGTCATGCTCGCTTAGTTGCTAGTGGTGTATTCCACTGGGCGGGGATTGACTATGATGAGACGTTTAGCCTGGTTGCCCGGTACAATGCGTTCCGAACTCTTATAGCGACTGCAGCTGGAGAGAATCTTGTGCTCGGTCGATTTGACGTGAGAACCGCCTTCTTGTTTGGTGAAATTGACTCCGAAATATACATCACATCAGGTCGTTTCTAAAGAAATCTATGTACGGCCTTAAGCAGCCGCCGCGCTGTTGGAATAACAAGTTTCACTCCTTCATGACAAAGAACGGAAAATACGACAAAAAACTGCTACTTGTAATCTACGTTGATGACAGGCTCATTGTAGAATTAACACAAGATGCTGTTAACTCGTTCCTGGGGCTGCTGACTTCAGAGTTCAAGATCACGGTGGGTTCTCCTGATTAGTTCTGTTACCAGGGATTATTTTAATCTCCGGCAACAAGAATTGTAAATTGCATTTTCAATGCTTCTTTTCTTTAAAATGAGTTCGCACCCAGCAACTAACTAACTGCACGGCCCAATGGATTATCTCCCGCGGTTCGGACCGTGCTCGGGCCAACATCTACTTGGGCAGGTGCGGCGGATTACCTCTCTGGTTTTTCAAAATGGGGAATTAAGGAAGAGGGCTAATGACGACCCTTGCAATTTGAAAGAAGAGAGATTATAAATTTCTATACTTCTTTCAAATTGCAGCTTAACGGTTGTTTGGATTTAGGGGTTGGCTGAGAGTAATTATCTTTTCTGCGGTAATTACTTTCTAGCGAATTCTTTACAAACGGTCACATAGTACTAAAAAAATCCCTTCTCCACGCCATTTTTCGTGGCATAAATACCGGGAAACGGCATCCAGGAAATCAGTCCACTCTTGTGCTGTACAGGGGACAGGAACGTTCGTTCCTTGACTCTTCTGTCGGAGTCAGGAAGCTTTGACCGACGCTAGACGTCCTAGCCTTCGTTCCTGCCACCAGACAATAAGAAGCCAACAACAGGAAACAACCCGATGCCGACGTCAGCCATCCCAGCCGTCGGTCCTGTTCTTGAGCACAGATTGCCAGTGCAATCGCTTCGACGCCACAACGACGCTACCAGTGTAGTGTTCGTTGCTTCCTCCGAATTCAGCCCAGGCCAGCAACTAGCGACTCCAAGAAACTTAGCCCGACGCTGACGCCAGCTGTTCCGCAGTCGTTCCAGCAGTCAATATCAACGCTGAGCATTAACGTTGCTAGAGCAGCCGCCTCGACGTCTCGCACTACCAGTGTAGTATTTGTTGCTGCCATCAGATCCAGCCAGATGCAACACCCCACTGACGCCAACGAAACATCCCGTCGATGAACACAGGACGCCGTCGCACACCGAGACGCCATCTCCATTCGAACGCCGATTCCATCCCGACGCCATCTCTATCCAGACGCCACCGAGGGACCAGAAATGCCAACATCGACACCGCGACGCCAACGGTCCACCAAGTCTGCTCTATACCTTCGTGCACTGTTACTCTCACTCTTGTTTTATTCTGTTGTTTTAATGTTTTCTTTTGTCTAAATAAATCTTTTAAAACAGCATCTGTGTTTCAAAAGTTAGTTGCTCATCTCTCATAACCTCAACCAACCTAGTTGAAAATCAGCACGGGGTACCTTCCCTTCCGTTGACAATTCTTAGGAGTCCAGATTGAACAATGCGAATCTCATGTGCGCATTTATCAGCGAACACACCTAGAGAAGATCTTGCAACGTTTTGGCATGGAAAATTGCAATTCCGTCTAAAAATCAACAACCTGACGAAACATCCAATGATTCTCTAGACAGTTCCGTTCCGTACGGATCAGCTGTAGACTCGCTGATGTATCTGGCCTGCGTTACTCGCCCTGATCTAGCTTATGCTGTCTTAAAGGTTGCTTGATCCATGGCGAAGCCTACAGTATCCAACTGGGCTTCATTAAAATCTATACTACGATACCTGCGCGGTACTGCTAATATGGGACTTCTTTACACTTTAATTGGTGGCGGACTACTAGCTTACTCCACCGCAGACTTTGCTGTAGATGTTAAAACGCGAATATCTGCAAATGGTTTTGTTACTCTCATAAACGAAACTGTTGTAACCTGGACTTCTAAATTGCAGAAATCGGTCGCGCTTTTAAGCACTGAGGCAGAATTTGTGTCTGCAAGCGAAGGCGCAAAAGAATTGGTCTGGCTTAATCGCCTATTATCTGAGATCGGTGAAAGTAAACCGTTGAATTTTGTTTAATTTAAAAACATTTGTTCAAACATTGGTCTTACTCTATGTTCAGTTTACGGGGAAGGGTTAAAGTTCATAAACTATACAGAGTATCAGTTAGGTATTTTGTATTCTATGTTTGGTAACCTTGTTTAAGTTGTTTTAATTTCGTCACCTATTTAACGCTAACAAGTGTAAATGTCATTATAGTGCTGAATAAAACGTTTTTCTTGGAAACCTCGTCTAAGTTAATTTTCCAAAAAAGTTGACTAAAATATCAACTATATTTCAGTCACAAATTTTACAACAAAAAGACTGCAAAATGAGTGTGTCCAATCCCGAATTAAGCATGAAGTAAAATTTAGAGTTTACAAAAGTGTCAAAATTTGGCCAAATTAGGCTTCTCTAAACTCAAAATTTTAGTATAAAACGCTAATTGAATGTGAAATGGTCTTCTATGAATTAACAAGTGAAATATGTTTAGTATATCAATCAACAAATGTTTAAATTAGAAAGTGCTACGATGGACACATCATCATTTTTTATATATGTTTTTGTATAACTTTAGAAAAATAACTTGATGAAACAAAATACTAACTTAAAATCACAAAAAGCGATCTACGCCACTGCATCGAGTGGAGTACATTTTGTCTAAAAGTTTCATTAATATAGTTATAAATTACTCGGTTTTAAGATAAGTGAAATTTGATATGAAAATAATGTTAAATCTTTAACAGTGTTTTTGCCTTTATGTGATTCCACAAGTTTTATGGTCGTTTCCACCCAAGTCGATTAACTTAATTAGTGATTAGTATTTCTTAAAAACACAACAATTTTAGTCAGAAATTGTTTATAGTAATGAAAGAGGCATATTTGGGATATCTTATAAATATGTAACATTTTTATATTCTATAACTTCACACGTTTAATCAATGATTAGTCAATGATTAAAGTAAATCAGCCTGGGTGCAAATGGGCTTTAGAGATTAGAGTGATAACGTAAACAGAAAGTTAAGATTTTGTTTGACGTTTTATGTGTCAATTCCTAAAGCGTGTAGCCAACTTAGATTAAAAAAATTGCATCATGGCACTTCGATACTTTCCCTTTGTATTAGGTACGGTTAAAGTAACTAAGAAAGTTAAAAGTGATTGAGTGAGTTACGTGAATATCAAATTTAATTAACAAATAAAGCGCTAATACCCTATTTGTCAATCAAAGTTTAAAGTCTTTATTTAAATGAAACAATCGAGTTGATTATTGTATGTAAATTTAATGAGTTGTAATTTTCCTGGAAATTGAATGCGAAGATCCACCCAAGCTCTCCTAACATTGTCCAACGGTATTTAAGTACTCGGTTGAATTATTTAATAAATGTCTTTTGTTGCGGAATTAAAAAACTGAAATTCAAGTATTGTATGTTCCTAATGTTTTAGCAGAAGCTGTTGCAACTTGTTCAACATTTTCCAGGACTTTATATTTTTTTCCAAAGCATAGTTTTTAAAATTAGTACTCAACAAGTAATATTTGGGAATTAACATCAAGTTCAGTTTATACTTTGATGTACTGGGATTTTTTCGTTTAAATATACACATTGCACACGGTGCCAATTTTCAGGTATTCATTTTTTTTAGAAACGTTCAATTTGAATTTTTTGACGAGTATATCCAATCCCAGATGGAGCATGAAGTAACATTTAGAGTTTAGAAAAGCCTGAAAATTTGGTTTGGTCGCGTAGTGCTACGAGCTCCTCGACAAAACCAAATTTTAAGGCTTTTCTAAACTCGAAATTTTACTTCATGCGCCACGCACATAAACACTGATTTACTGTAAACTACAAAATATACTAATTTAAATTTGGAATAAAAACACTAACACTTTCCTTACAATATATTTTTTGTTAATACAAATTATTGCGAGTAGGGGACTTTAGCAGGTTTCGGGTCAGGAAGTGTTTCCGGAAGTAATAAATAAGATAATGACTTCAGGTGTAGATAAGAATGCCGTTTTCGGTTAGACCAGATGTTGATAAGATAAGAATTGCGGTTTAATAAGGACCGGATGTTGATAAGATAAGGACCTGATAAACAGGTCTGATAAACAGGTAAAAGGTGTGTATCTTTTTTCCAAATGGACTAAGCTTACATTCATATTAACTATTATTCTTGTGTGGAGTGTAATTTAATATGATAATGTTTTTATGTGCGAAGGAACAAAGATAAATATTCCTAATAGGTTGTGTAAAATATGATTCAATTACATATTGTTTTTAACTATCAAAAATTTTACTCACCCAATCCTATATCAATATTATTTGTAACTATGTCTCCGAGCATCCCTGACGCGTGTAAGTCCACCGCCACCGTGCCCCATTTATCTTCACCATAGTCGTGGACAATCATCGTCATGTTGTAACGTTGGCAATAATGTTTTACTGCTTGCAGTTCAACTCCGATCATTTTGTCTTCAAAATAAGAAGATAGAATTAGAATGGTTACTAAATAAAGGATCTAAAACTTATAATTCCATGTGATAACAATTATTTTTCCGAAACTAAATAAGATAGAAAACTCTACCGATTCAGTTAATAAAATCTATCCATATCAATACATCTTTTTAAAACAATTATTTTAGATAAACGGATACAAATTATAGACTTAGTAAAAAAATGACAATTTTAGTCAATTATTGCAAAAAATGTATATCGTTGTATTAAAAAAAAGACATTTTATATAAAAAAGGGCAAAAATTGTCTTACCCAAATCCACATAAGGAAGAAAATCAAACGCTCCAACGGTAACATTTCTCCCATTAATCTTATCTGGATATATATTCACACTTTTTACAGTTTCAGACACCACATTCCTCATATCAATGGACTTTAAAACTCCATGAAAATCAAACGTCCAAAAACTAAATCCCCATCTTTCCCTTTTCACCACCAAAATATCCAAAAACCCCCAATACAAACCGAAATTGTCCAACGGAACATCTTCGTTAACCACAAACAAATATCACCTCTTGAAAAATTTAAACCTGGTCTCCAAAAATAATCCCTCTTCAATAAAATCGAAAACCTCTTTGGGTTTATCAGTTTCGATAATGAACCCTTCACATCTATAATCAAGGTTTTTATTTCTGTCGAAATTACTAATTAAAACTTTAACGTTTTCAATTTGAAAATCAGCGTTTTTTATGTTTATCATATGAACACAGTCGAATTCAGTAAAATGTGTGCTTATAATCATGTTGATTAAAGTGCTGAGGTGTGATATCTTTACCAGCATTTTTAAATATTTTTAATTGATTTTTGGATTTCAGATTTAGTTTCAAGTTGTATAAATTGTTATTTATTTATATCAACACACAAACAGGTTTTTGTCTGAAAGTATAAATAGATTATTACTTTGTTCTTTGCAACTCTCGAATGTATTCGCTACACGTTAATAAATAAAACGAAAGAGAATTATAATTTAATTGCAAATAGATTGTTGTTGTAAATGATTAGTTAGTTATAATTAAATTACTCGTTTAGCACTTGTATAATAGAGATAAACTGTGAAAATGTTAATATATTAAATGCCTGTTAAATAAGATAAATCAACCAATTTCACATCCTTATCTAAAATAAATACTTTAATTTTTTAAATATTTGATCGTAGATTTTTTTTAATATGAATGTTGAGTGATGGTCTTGAAAAAAAATAACTTGATTAAACGCATTAACTGAGCTGTCATAATTTGTTGAAAGTAATACGTTGATTTATTTATTTTTATCAGGGCCAGTTTTTAGAATTATCGCATATTTAAGTCCTCTAATGCACCGGTTTGCAAAGTATGATACACATTACCGCAGGTGAGCAGAGCTGGGCGGTACTAGAATACAAATACTCAAAAATTGTACTCTGAGTAATTTTCGTGTTTTAATAGTCGAATTATATCAACATTTAAATAGAAATAGTCATATTTAAATGGAAATAGTCATATATCAGAATTTAAATGAAAATAGTCAAATTATATCAAATGTTCTCAAATAATAACATTATTTTAACAGAAACAGCCAAATTATATAACATTTTTGAAAAGATATAATCAATTTATAATAACATTTGATCAGAAGTAATCACATCATATCGACATTTAAATAGATATAGTCAAATTATATCAATTTAAATAGAAACAGTAAATTAACATCAAAATTTAAATAGAAATAGGGAAATTATATCAAAATTTGAATAAAAATGAATAAATTATATTTAAATGGAAATTATCAATTTATATGAGAATGTTAATGAAAATAGTCAATTTAAATAAACATTTGAATTTAAATAGTCAATTTATATTAAAAGGTAAATAATAGTCAAAATAGTCAGATATAGTTGTTGTTGTTTTGTATCAAAATTTGAATATAAATTGTCAAATTATATCAAAATCTTAATAGAAATAGTCAATTTTTTTCAAAATTTGAATAATAATAATCAGTTGTTAAGAAGGTTTTTAAACTTTCCGGAAACGGTCGAGAAAACGAGCCTCTCAGAGGAGAGTACGGAATATTTCCGGCCTGTAAAACAGACTGTGAGCTGCTGTGACGTGCGCAACGTAGGCGGAAGGGTTGTAAGGTCCTTACGCGCGTTTGCCCCACGTTTTGGAACTCCCAGAGGTTTCTGGCAGCCGAACACTGATCACTAGACTACTGTGTCGCTGATCACCAATAAAGTTAATATTTGCAATAAACAATCGACATTACTGATATCACGCAACCCCTTTGCAGCCCTCAACGATTACATATATATTCCGAATTTAAACGTACACATATAAGTAACACGCGTTTTGCGTTCATGCTCTACCGTGACTTCTTTCCAACTCCCACTCACGCGCCCGCTGCGCATAAGCATGGGGTGATGGGGGTAAACAAAAAAGGGTTTAGAAATAAATTGGGAATTTGAGCCAATCTGTCTTCCCATTCAATATCTCTACCAAACATCAGTTTATATCAAATTTTGACCTTGAATAGTCAAACTATATCAACATTTGGATATAGTCAACTTATATCACAATTTGAATGAATATAGTCAAACTATATTAAAATTGAATTAGAAATAGTCAAACTATATCGAAGTTTAAATAGGATATAGTCAAATTCTATCAACATTTAAATAGAAATAGTCAATTTATATCAAAATTTGAAATAATATAGTCAAATTATGTTAACATTTAAATAGAAATAGTCAATTATATGTTTTCATTACATTCTTACATTTTTAAATAACATGTCCTCATCAAATCTTCTAATTTAGTTCAAATTTTCAAAATTATAAAATTAATTTTAGATAATTTCCTTAATATTTCTGTTTTATGTATTGGACAAAGACAAATTTTTAAATTTTTAAATTAAGCTGAGCATTTAAAATTAATTTTAAAAGTAGATCATTTTTAATTAATTTTTGAATTAAAGTCTTATTGGTTTATTAAACACATTTTATTTATTTGCAGAAGAAGTTCCTATATAAATGCTTATATAGATAGATATAAAAAAAAACTAAATATATTTCTTCCGAACGCTGGCTGTAAAAAACATTCGTTGTTTGTGGTCTATTTGTCAGGTAAGTTTCTAATAATTTTATTTCCTTGTTTTTCCGTATGTTAATTTTCCGTAGTTTTTCGATTAATTTGTTTTTCGAGATGATGTCGAAGGCTTTCTTCATATCTATGTATATCGCAACAGCTTTTTCTTTGTTATCCAATTTGGTTTTTATTTCATGTATCATATCTGTTGTTGCTGATGATGTGCCTGAGTGTTCTTGAATCGCGTATTGTTGGCTGCTGATGATTTTGTTTTTATAAGATGTTTATTAATTTGGATTTGCAGAGCTTTTTCTAGGACTTTATTGAGCGTCGATAGTAGGGCTATTGGTCTGTAGTTTTCGGGATTATTTCGATCTCTTTTTTGTACACCGGTATTATAATTGTTTTCTTTATGTAATCAGGGTATATTCCGTCTTCTATTATCTTATTGATTACATTAACGAGTATAGTTGTGAGTGCATTTTTGTTTTCTTTAATTAACTGAAAGGTTTCTATTTCTGTTGTTTCGTTTGTATCGAAGGATCGTGGGAATGTGTTTGTAGAGTTGTTTAGTTGTATTTCTGCTAGGTGTTTTTCTATATTCGTAAAATATAGGTTAATGTCGTTTGCGATCTCTTTTGGATGTTTTAGAATGGTTCCATCTAACGTTCTGATTTCTTTTATATCGTTTGTTTTTTCTACTTTACTATTTATTTGTGTGTTTATTATTTTCCATAGCGACTTAAAGTTATTTTTATTTGTCTCAAATAAATTCCTGTAGTACTGTTCTTTTGTTTTCTTTATTAGTTTAGTAATTATTTTTTTCTGATTGATGTATTGTTTCTTTGTTACTTTATTTGTTCTATTTTTATCATATTTGTTTTGTAATTTATTTCGTTTTGTTATTTGTTTTTGGATTATTTTGCTTACCCAAGGATTATCTGGTTTTCGTTTAATATAGTTTGTAGTCTTGTTTTTGTCTATTATTGTTTCTAAGCCCTTGGGTAAGTCTTATATGTTATTGATTGTTTCCATTTGTAAATTATTCAGATGTTATTAGTCTGTAGCCCGTTTTTTCAATTTTTGTTTCTACATATTTTGGTGCATTGTTTGTGATGTTGAGTTGTATTTTTATTGCTTTATGGTCTGATATATGAGTTTCTTTAGTTTCTATTTTTCCTATAATGTTTTTAGCATTAGTTATTACATGGTTTATTATAGTGTTTGATCCTGTACTATTGTAGCGTGTATACTTCTTGCCTGAAAATTTGTTTTTCATTTTATAGTTGTTTTCCTTGAGTATTTTGTTATAGGTTTTGGTTTGGTTGTTATTTTCCAGAATGTCAATATTTATGTCTCCTATTAAAATGTGCGTCGTTCTTTTTTTTTAAACGTGTCTTTCTAATGTATGTTTGAGATAATTTAGTGATTTTTGTGGTGGTTTGTATATATGTATATTTATCTTTTAATACTATAGTGATAAACTGTATTTGATTTATTGTTTTATTTGCTATTTGGGTGTATTCAGTATTTTTTCTGATATATATATATATATATATATATATATATATATATATATATATATATATATAGAGTCCGGAAAATTTCCTAACAGGGCATTCGAGCAATAATACGGCAGGAGAGATGTGTGTAATCTACTTTATTGTAATACCAAGCTTTCGGGACTCATTTTGTCCCTTCCTCAGGGTTAACACTAAGAAACAATCAGCAAAAAAAAACAAACAATTACTGATCTGAATTAAACTATTACTTAATGACGAATTCTTTAAAAAATTAGCGAATACATTTTGAGCTTACATTTGTGATTATTTGAACAAACTATTGTTAAACTGACGCTGCATTTGTTTGATTATTCTATCGATCCTCATGGTGGTTGTTGAATTTAAAATGCGAGACAGAGTCGTCGAGTGAGTCTCAGGTTAGGGTGACACTCTACGGAGTTAATTTGACTGCGCTCAAAATTATAATTTCATTACATTTTTAGTTGGATTTTTTCAATTATATCTTTTACTCTTCCAAACCTTTCTTTTGAAACATGTGAGCGCACCAAGTTAAATCTATTTCGTGCACCTAACCTAAACCTGGCATCAATAACATTACTTATATGCATAATAGTCATTTCTTAGCAATAAACTCCTAAACGGCAACAACAGAGCAGGTAAATGGGCCTCCAGCGTCGATTTTTGAATCCCTCGAGCTCAAGCACGAGATTTGAAATTTCCGCGCGCTGGCTGGCGTGACGCTCCTAGAAACGAGTGACGTGCGCCTCCCTCCGTCGGTGACAAAGACGGAGAGAGCCGAACGGCACCTATGGACAGGCACCAGCCATTGTTGTTGTTTGTGTGAAAACACGTGCGTCGTTTCGCACTACGATGCGGCCACGTGAATACAAGTTAATTAAATTTAAACAATCGCGGTGATACCACCCCGGGTTATCCAAGAAACAGTGCAAGATAGTGATAATTTCCATAGTTTTAACATGTGAATGTGCCGTTTGTTTTTAAAATTTCACTTTTTCTGTAACCACGCAGTTACGATTTTTTGTACACCATAACCTCGCATTTTAAATTCAACAACCACCATGAGTATCGATAGAATAATCAAACAAATGCAGCGTCAGTTTAACAATAGTTTGTTCAAATAATCACAAATGTAAGCTCAAAATTTATTCGCAAATTTTTTTAAGAATTGTTTGTTTTTTTTGCTCATTGTTTTTTAGTGTTAACCCTGAGGAAGGGACAAAATGAGTCCCGAAAGCTTGGTATTACAATAAAGTAGATTACACACATCTCTCCTGCCGTATTATTGGTCGAATGCCCTGTTAGGACATTTTCCGAACTCTGCCTCTAACGTAGTACGACCGTTACTTCTTGTGCTGGTATATATATATATATATATATATATGTTTTTTGTTTTGACCGTCAAGGAAACTTTCGGGAAAAGGCGCGTTAGCGAGAGCGGGCCATCTTGCGCGGAGGACCGCGAAACTGTGGGGACTCGAGTTTTGGCAGCCGACGTGTGAACAAGTGTGTGTCAGGTGAACGTTCTATTGTTTGGATTTATTTTGTTTATTATTGTCGGTGTATTGAACTTAATAGAGATTATTTTATTGTGGCTTGTAATTGAGAGCCGCTGATTGTTACGTGCGTAAGTCAAGCGCGTAGGTAGCCAAAAACGCACAAACTTGGTCCATTGTCTTTGTCCTCCATTATCCTTGTTATTTTTTTGTGATAATGGTGCGGGGTTGCATGATGTCTAGTTGTACGTGTTGTTTGTATTATGGATCCCGGCCCTTTTGAATTTTCCCTTGCGCTGAGCGTAAATTCGCGTTACTGTCACGCTAGTAGCCACATAGGGCTTCATTAAATTACGTAATACTGCCAGAGTATTTTTCAACCGTAGCTCTTCAGCCACCCGGGGCCCCGTTCCTTTAAGACGACGATATTTGGGAAGAGAGACGCAGCCGGACTAGGCGAAAGCGAAAGCTGTTATGAAGTAGCTGCCAGTTCTAGAGGAAGGGCTTTGAGGAGTGCTTGCCCAGTAGCCAAACTCCCAAGCTGATTTCCGAAGCCAGATGTAACGCATGCGCTTATCCCTATTCCTGCAGCACTACAACGCTTGAGCAAGGAGAACTTCTGGTGAGACGTCCTGTCAAATTTACTAACCATCCCTTGAAGAGCGGGCCAATGGCAGATTTATTCCAAGAAGAGGCAGTGACGCTTTCATTCATCCTGTAGCTTTTGTTTTAGATGCTGTGACTGCTTAATTTATTTGTAAAGCTTTAAATTCATTTCTTAATATTTTGAATTGTATCCGTAATTCTTTTTATTATTAAATTCCCTATGGTAAAGCCTATATTTTCATTATTTAGTTGAGTAATATATTTTGTTAATTTTTAAATTTAGCCGTGTAGTTTTCTTTACTAACTCCCGAACGAATTAACAGTTTAATTCCCCCCTTCTGTCACTAGTGACTGGCGCCCGACTGATGTTGAAGTGGTACAAGTTTTTGTTAGTATTCACCCCCGACCGTGCGCCGCTTACAGATCAGCTGGCCGTGGCATTTGTAAAATTTAACGTCACAATATATATATACATATATATATATATATATATATATATATATATATATATATATATATATATATATATATATATATATATATATATATGTATATATATATATATATATATATATATATATACAGGGTGTCCCCGAATGGTCTGTACAACGTTCTACCACATATTCTCTGAAACAACATAAGACGATTTAACTAAACTTATCTCTATCCAAAAGTGGTTCCTTTTCATTATTTTTCAAATATTTTTATTTTGGACTTAGGTAAGAAAACCTAATTTGGCAGATTTAATTACATTGATACCATGCACTTTTTGCGATATGTTTCTTTATCCTACGTTTAAAGTAAGTGGTCAAACTAGGACTATCGACTTCTTAAGATACCTAAATATTTTTATTCAACAGGTCAAATCATAAGGAATACTTTTTTTCTGCAAGATCATTCAATTTTACGTATTTTTTGTCTCTTATAAAATGTTGCTATTAAATCTATTGTTTATGGTAAGCCCATAAATACGCACGACGAATTATGGGCGCGAATACAGAATGCGTTTCAAACAGTTAAAAACAATGTTGGTGTTTTACAACGTGTCCATTTTAATTTTTTGCGACGTGTAAATTGTTGTATTGCTGAAAATGGCAATCAGTTTGAACATTTGTTGTGAAACTAATAAATTTGTGTTTAGTGGTACCTATCTTTATTTCTACTTTGTAAATTGTTTTGAGAAGCAAAATATTGTTCATAATTTTAAATATTTAGGTATCTTAAGAAGTCGATGTTCCTAGTTTGACCACTTACTTTAAACGTAGGATAAAGAAACATATCACAAAAGGTGCATGGTATCAATGTAATTAAATGTGCCAAATTAGGTTTTCTTGCCTAATTCCAAAATAAAAATATTTGAAAAATAATGAAAAAAAAAAAAATAATATCTTTGAGGCCTCGTAGATGGCTTAGGAACCACTTTTGGATAGAGATAAGTTTAAATGAGTTTGGGTGAGTTACGTGAAGATGATAGTAACTTGAAATAAAACACTTTTTCTCCTTTCTTCACAAGTTTATTTTATACCAGATGTACATTTCGGTCACCATGTGACCATTATCAATGGTTTGATTAATCCGCCCCCATTTTGTATATATATTGTGTAATTTCATTTTTCTCTTCAGTATCAAACCATTGATAATGGTCACATGGTGACCGAAATGTACATCTGGTATAAAATAAACTTGTGAAGAAAGGAGAAAAAGTGTTTTATTTCAAGAAATAAGTTTAGTTAAATCGTCTTATTTTGTTTCAGAGAATATGTGGTAGAGCGTTGTACAGACCATTCGGGGACACCCTGTATATATATATATATATATATATATCTACATATCTACTAAGAGCACGTACGCTATCGGACGAACACCACTTAAATAATGAAATATCCAATGTCAAAAAGGCATTAATGCAAAATGGGTTTTCCAAAAAAACAATCAATAAATTAAACAGAAACAAAAGTCCAAAAACAAGAAGTGAAAGTCCGTGTAGCAACGTCACCCTTCCCTACATTAAAGGAACAACTGATAAAATCGGAAAAGTCCTCTCCAAATACAATATTAGAACTTGTTTCAATATACACACAAAAATTCAAAATTTAATTAGAAATTATCCCACTTGAAGCTCAAGGCGTATATGAAATTCCATGTGGTATGTGTGAGAAGAGCTATGTAGGACAAACAAACCGGAAAATTTGTACTCGTCGAGATGAACACATTTTAGTAGTAAGAAAGTCTGATCCACAATCTTCTTTATTTCAACACGTAAACATTTCTAAACATACAATAAATTTCGAAAAAACGAGAATTTTAAAAAAGACAGACTTCTACCACGCGAGGATTATTAGAGAAGCGATAGAAATTGAAAAGAGGCCGAACAGTCTAAATCAAAGAGATGATGCTAAAAGACTACCACCAATTTGGAAAACTTGTATAAATTCTGGTCAAAATATATTATCTCCGAACAACAACCAAGAAATTCAAAATCCAACCCCTTCCGAAAATAATATTGAAATTGTCACTACTACATCATTAGAAGAACAAAACAGAAGAGTAACACGAAGCCAAACAAGAAATTCACGCATCAAGTAGTACGTAAAAGTCAAACAAGTGGTTGCTAGAGCAATGGAATTTTGATAGTTATTCCTGACGATGATGACTGCGACGTCATCGAAACGTCGAATTAAAAATAAAATGGACCAGAGCCAAGAAAATACGCGGGACCAAACCCGAAGAAACAGTGATACATATATATATATATATATATATATATATATATATATATATATATATATACATTTGATTAAAAAAAACATACAAAATACTGTAATTTAACTTTATTGACTATAATGACTGTACTAACTATAAGTTGAGTTGCATTTTATTGCATCGATTATATAAACTATTTTACAGTACTGAATATATATCGACAGAATCGATTACATTGACTATTTACAACTCAAGACAATAAATATTCATTAAAACAACTACTTACCGTGCAAATACACCTCCGGGTATTGAATTATACAATGAAATATTTAAAATCTAATTTTAATTGATTTGTTACTACGCTCTATTGAAGTATATGTAACATTTCGGTCAAATTCTTTTTAAACCAACTAACAAACAAAAATGAAAATGAAAGGCGAAATTACAAGAAATTATAAATGAAAGGACTTGGATTAAAACTAATGTCTTAGGCCATCTATAGACGTGTTGCGAGATTTATCTCTCTTCAGTACGGAATGAATAGGTACACAGAAATGGATTGAGTGAGAAATATGGTCGGTATTTATAGGGTAAAAAGGGGGTTATGTCATTAAAATCATTAAAATAAGATTTTAAATATTTCATTGTATAATTTAATATCCGGAGGTGTATTTGCACGGGAAGTAGTTGTTTCAATGGATATTTATTGTCTTGAGTTGTCTTATTAATTAAGACACGTTGTTTGCATCTTACACGAAAAACACTTAGCTAAAATTTAAAACCCTAAACAAAGCATCTTAATAAAGTAGTATAACGTATAATTTAGTAACTTTAAGATAACAAAAAAACATTTTAAACAAATTTAACGTTTAAAACATGTTTTAAAGAAATTTTACATTTTAAACATGTTTAAAACATAACCGTTTAAAATACGGCGGCTGTTTTTAAAAATGTTTAAAACGCTGTTTTTAAAAATGTTTAAAATATTGTTTTAAAACAAAGTGTTTTAAACATAACAACCCTATTTCTAACGAGTGTTTCCACTCGCTGATTAAGCATGAAGTTAAATTTCGAGTTTAGAAAGGCCTTAAAATTTGGATTGGTCCGCGGAGCGACCAAACCAAATTTTCAGGCTCTTCTAAACTCGAAATTTTACTTCATCCGTCACGCGTGTAAAACATTGATTTCAAGTTAAGTTCAAAATATACTAAAAATAACTCGAAAAATAAAAAAAAATCAATAATGATCGATGTATTTAAATAATAGTATATTTACATGTTTCTCCACAGATCACAAGTCAAATGAAATACACGTATCAAATTAAGTTAATTATTTCTCAAATCAAATAAGTTAATTATTTTTGTAAAAGTTGGGTTATTGCATCAATGGCGCTTAATGGGTTGAGATACAGCCCTAGCTTTTTCGTTTAGACAAGTTTTAAATAAGTGACCAATTTAAGAAGTATTTCTAATTAATAATATTCATTTTTTACTATTCATACCTTTTTATACTTACCTATAATTAAAGGTTTCCTGATATCATATTTTTAATTGTTATTTATCTCTTTTCAAATAAACAATAACATTTAATGAGTTATTTCTTTTAAACGAAGCAACAACTTATTGACACACGTTAATCTCATTTTATGTTAAATAATTAGCAGATATTTTTCATTCGCCTCACATTGACTAAGCAATTTGTAGTAATAACCGACTATTTAGTACAAATTAACAATAAAATACTTAATCACTCGCTGTTAGACATGCGATTACAATAATTTGTCTGAATGCATTATTAATCAATTTCGAAGAGATTTTTTTATCACTGAACTTTACCGTTTAAATATATTAAACTTTGTTACTTTTTATTTACGCATATCACTGACCTAGTTGTTTGGATAAAAATTAATTGTGTATTCTCAATTTATTATTCTATCTAACAAAGAGGTATAAATCTGTTTACTAACCAACAAAATAACACTGCTCTAAATTACTGTAACTAACTAATTACTACAGTTCTATGTGTATAATGATATATTTTTATAAACACCATGTTATATAATTATTTTAATGTACAAGAAAATGCGCACAATGAAAGTATGATCATTATTGTAGACGGATTTGTTTGTTTCGTTTTTCAGTATTTGTAACAAATTAGTTAATGCGTCATCAGTGTATTTTCTTTTGATATTTACATGTTCGTTTAGTAAATTATTCCTTTGAGTATTATTTATTGTATAATCAATATATTTTTAGGTTTACAATAAATCAATGTTTTGAACGCGTGGCGCATGCAATAAAATTTCGAGTTTAGAAAAGCCTGAAGCCAATTTTTCAGGCTTTTCTAAACTAAAAATTTTACTTCATGCTTAACCTGGGAGTGGAAAACACTAATTTTAAGCTTCAAATTGAACGCTTTTACAAATTACGAATGTTTGAAAATTTACAGCATACATATTTCAATATAAGTGTTTTGAATCTTGAAAAAAAAATCAACAAACAATAAGAACCACTTTAAACAATATAAACTATATATTATTAGAAAAAGAGAAATATTATACAGGGTGGACCAAAAGTTCGTTTACATTTCGAATGATGATTTAAAAGAAACTAGTTATGTGACATAAATACTTTCTATTTATTATTAAAGTACACAAATAGCGATTTTTTTTAAATACATCATCTTTATGTGATCCTTGACTATTTTGACACTGCTGCAACCTGGAGCGGATATTTTCAAGACGACCTTTAGGGACACTGGATTGTTGTTGAAAACTTTACTTTTAAGGTATCCCCAAACAAAGAAGTCCAGTGGGGCTTCGAGGTGGCCAGTTAATGGCACCTCTTTTGGATGTTGCCCCATCTTATACGAACCAAAGATGTTCTGGGCACACCTAAGGCGTTAGACCGCTTCCGAGTAGAGACTCCATGATTTTCACGAATAGACTCTTACACGCTTGACGTTTTCGGGATCTCTTGATGTTCTAGGTCGGCCGGATCGTGGTTGATTCATTGTTGAACCTGTCTCCTCGAACTTCTGTACCCATTTTCGAATGAATTGAATCGATTGAGCTTTATTTTTACGCCGTATGTTGTAACGAGGCTATAGTAAGGCTATAGTAAAAGAATCGTTGTTGCGGTAGTACTCGCGTACACAGAACGCACATTGTTTATCGCTGAACGACGTCATGGTAATGAATAGATATGGGAAGTTCGAATCTTTTAGGTGATTCGAATCAACCAAATTATTTCTTAAACGTGATTCGTTCTTTATGAATCGTTCGTAAACGAATCACATATAAGAAAAATGATAATATTAATTGAATAAGAGGTTGTGCTACATGAGCCACATATGTTCCGTATTTTAACTTTTGTGGGAAATAGTTATCAAATAATTGTGAAATTTGTTGTGGTGAATACGTTATATCTCATATGAACCGTGAGTAAATATCAAAATCTTACGTCAAATAAGAATCGGTGTATTTAGTATAGTATTTTATTGTTATTTTGGTATTTAGGGGCCCGCCGTGGCGGTTGAGCCGCCGGTTTCGCCAATCGGTCACGGAGGTTATCTGGGTTCGATTCCCAGCGGAGGCGAGTAATTTTTCTAACGAAAAATACTCGTATCCGGTTCCATGGATGTGTGTGAATGTGTTGTGACGTCCAAACATATAGTTGTATGTTATACTTAGTAATAAGTTAATTAACAAATGTATACAAAATAACAATTGATGATGGCTAATAGTCTCGTAACTAAGGCCAGGCAACAGCCAAAAAAAATAAAAAGTTGGTATTTTTTCCTCCGCGAGTCCCGGTGCTGCGGCCTTTGTCTCGCAAAAAATATTTATTTATCGTCGGTCGTTGAACTGAACTGATTATTTTATATTTACCTATTATTGGAATCTAATTCACTTTATTCGGTGCGCTATTTTACTACGCATACGAATTAATTGTATTTATTCAATTTTATTAATTTAAATCGACATTATTAACTCCATAACAACCGTAATAAACAAGGTTTTATTCACTAGTGAACTAAAAGTTTTTTAGGTCACTAGTGAGTTAAAAAAATTGTTATATAAACAATTACAACAACTAAACTTTACAACAATTAAAATATCTTAGAAACCTGCGCGTTTATCACAACGAATTTAGTTCAAAAGTTAAAATCAAAGCAATCTTTTGTCTAACCCCATAGTAAACGTTTACTTTCTTAGAAAGTTAAAAAAATAATCATATAATAACATTACAGAACGCAATGTTTAATAACTTAAAAAAATATATATTACAAAAATGAAAACAAACAAACATATCATCACACACATTAAGCAATAATATTTATACTTGATGCCAAACGTATGTAATATTCATATAAGTAAATTAATCTTTACTTATATGCATGCTACAGTTATTTAGGTTATTAAAGTTTATGTGTAAAGGTCCAACTTTAGACAAATGTATATCTTCTTGTTTTTTTATTTCCATTTTCGATGAACTCTGGATCGATTCATTCCTACCAATAACGGCTGATGATTGTTCAATAATTCTCTTGGAAATGTCAATTTTGTTATTCAGAGAATCTTCTATATATCCTTCCACAACACTATTTGAACGCCATCCACCATGTCTTTTTACTACTGATAAATCTGCCCCAGAATCTGCCAGCAGAGTAGCACTCGAACGCCTGAAACTATGACCCGTATATTCTTGTAGATTATTAAGACCTAGGAACTCTGCGATTTTTTTAGGAAATTTTGATAGTGTATTAATTCCAACTGGCTGTACAGTGCATTTTTTGTTCTTAAAGTTAATGAAAAATCGTTTATGGGAAACTTGTTTAGGACGTAACATTCTGTATTTTCTAAAGACGTCAATAGCTGGAACAGAGTTACATCCATTGATAATGGTGAATGTTCTAGGCTTATGAGTTTTGGTATCCGGTATTTTTACTACAATTACGTTACCCCTGTCTTCTATGTCATCAACTGACATAGCAACCAATTCGCCAATTCTGCATCCTCCAAAAAGTCCAACAATTAATACAACCTTTATTAATAAATGTTCATCATCAGAGGCAGCATCCAAAAATCGTTCCATTTCCTCTAATGTGAACACCTTAGATTTCTTTGGTCTGTGCCCTACTGATTGTTGCTTGAGAAAAGCAGAGACTTAATGAAATCTGCTTATGTCTACATTTTCTTTTACAGATAATTTTTTTTTCAATTGGGAGTAGTAAGACCACACTGATGAAGATTTAGATTTTTTGGATTTTTCCGAAATATATGCCAAAATTATACTTTCATCTACTCCTTTTGCTTGCTTTTGATCCCTCCATTTACAAAATTTTGCGTATTCATTTTCATACGAAATTTTTGATTTTGCAGGTATCACTTTTTTTACTGCTTCTAAAGCCTCCTCCAGAACTTCAGACGGTACAAATACTTCATTATCTGGTTTTTCTTGAAATACTCCAGTGAGTTCAGACATTTTTGTGACACGAGATAGAAGTTTTACAAATTTTGAAAATTATAAATAATACGTCGTCATGAAAATGGATTTCACAGTCTACATAGTTTTTTAACATTTATTTAAAAATAAATGTAAAGTACATTTTCTTCACAATTTCGTCAAAATTGAATAAAAACATATATACGCCACGTGAATTAAACACCTTTATTCACTCAAAGAAATGATTTCACTCGCGCCTAAGCGCTGGTAAAATCAAAAATCTTTTCGTGAATAAAATCGTGTTTAATTCACTTGATGCATAATATTTATTATTCGTTTACTTTTACTATTTTAACTATTTTTAATCTACTACTAATATTACCTTATTTCCGTGGTCTTCCTGTTTTGTGTATTAAAAGTTCTCACAAATGACCGTGTGAGGTGAAGTGTGTTTCCCCGTGCTTAATGTTCGTTTTCAATCGATTATTGCGCGCAAGTAATTTTTTTATTCTTTATTACGATAAATTGTTAACTTTAATATAAATTGTTATTATTTATTTTATAAAATAACTTGAAATTATTCAATTACACTGGTCGGCATGAAAATCGGCCCTGACACCATTCCTGCTGATCCTTATGTAAAATGACCTCCTGAATCCGAATATGACCCCCGTTTTCCCCCATCACCCACCGTTTTCGGGGGAGGCCCCCCCACCTATTTTTATCACTTTTCGATAATTTGGAGGGATGAAAAGGATTATTTTAGCCTTTACGTTTCTTCTGAGGGGCTAGAGAGGTGAAAAGTTCCAAAACATGAACATTTTTAGCAAGGAGGTAGATTTGGGGGGGGGGGGGGATTTGCCCCCTTAAATTGTAAAAAAACCCTTAAAAATGATCGATTTTTCCGTTTTTTTTCGCAGTTTTTTCACTTATTTTCTACATATTCCAGCTTCCATCCCCCCTCATCCTCCCCCAAACAGTAAAAATATAAAGCAACAATATGTAGTAACAATAATAAAAATATATAGCAACAGTTCGGAAGATTCACTGTACCACGCTGGCGCTCTCAATACCTCGGGCGCACAAGTTTGCCCAGGAATTTTTATGCTTTGACAGGTTTAAACTTGCATTGCTCTTGTCACTATAGACCTGCACTGTAATCCTTATCTTCCCTCAGTACATCTCTAGCGATCGTAGAGTCAACTTGTCGGTGCTCTAGGCGGGGATTCTGTGTTTCCAAGTTGTTTAAATTGTGTATAACGGTAAAAAAAAAATAATTCCGGCTTTTTCCAAGTGAATTACAGTACGTGAGTGTGAGTTGTGATTAATATCGAGCATTTATTTACTGCTTAATTATGCCACGCGAGTGTAAAAATCATCCCGATAGCTTCTGCTATGTTTGCAGGGAATTGACTTTAAAAGCGCAACGAAAACCCCTTTCTCCGCTTCTTAAAACTGCTTATAAATTTTACTTTGATTGCCAAGTTAGCGATCAGGACAAGAATTGGGCTCCAACAGTTTGCTGCACTACTTGTTACAGTAGCTTGACCAAATGGCTCAAAGGTACCCGTAAATCAATGCCATTTTCTGTGCCCATGGTTTGGCGCGAACCTCGCTGTCATCTCACAGATTTTTACTTTTGTATGACTCTTACCGTCGGGTTATCTAGCAAAAGTAAGCATACATTTCAGTATCCTAATATCCCTTCAGCTCTAAGACCAGTTCCTCACAACGAATCTTTGCCAATCCCAGTGCCCCCAAAAACCTATACTCTAGAGCCAGAATCGGATTTGAAAGACTTTGAGCCACAGCCTGGACCATCTTATGATACGTTCACCGATGATAAAGAGTGTTCTGCTGATTCAGCTCATCGAAAACCTCACCTCGTTACTCAGTCGGAATTGAATGATCTCGTCAGGGATTTGGAGTTACCTTAGAGTAAATCTCAACTTCTTGGATCTCGACTTCAGCAGTGGAATCTCTTAGAAAAGGGTGTAAAAATCTCTTACAGGACTAGGCAGTCAACCCTGAAATTACTTTTTTCGGCAGATGAAGGCTTAGTGTTCTGCCCTAATTCAAATGCATTGATGATAGAACTGAAGATGCCATGTGACCCAGACAAATGGAGACTGTTTATAGACTCATCAAAGACAAGCTTGAATGTTGTCCTATTGGCCAATGGGAATGAGTTACCATCACTTCCGGTTGCATACTCTGTGGATATGAAGGAGACGTACGAAAACATCAGCCGGATCCTTGATAAAATCAAATACCATGATTATAATTGGAAACTTTGCGCTGACTTAAAAGTTGTTGCTCTACTCATAGGCCTGCAATCGGGCTTCACAAAATACTGCTGCTTCCTATGCGAATGGGGCAGCCGAGCCCGAGACAAACATTACATCGTACGGAACTGCCCACTGCGAGAAAGTTTTACTCCCGGTCAGCAAAACGTCGCTCACGATCCTCTGGTCCCGAAGGAAAATATTTACTTCCCGCCTTTGCACATCAAACGCGGATTGATCAAACAGTTTGCGAAAGCAATGGACAAGACCCTTGATGCATTTCAATTTTTGAAAACTAAATTCCCTCGTCTTAGTGAGGCTAAAATCAAGGAAGGAGTTTTCGTGGGCCCCCAGATTAGACAACTTTTCCAAGATTCGACGTTTATTGAACACCTGAATCGAAAAGAAAAACGAGCTTGGATTGCATTCCAAAACGTGTGTGAGAACTTTTTGGGTAACAACAAAAGTGATGATTATGTCGCTCATGTCGAGGAATTGCTGTCAGCGTACAAGGCCATGGGGTGTAACATGTCTCTTAAAGTGCATTTCCTTCACTCACACCTGGACTTCTTCCCTGAAAATTTAGGAGCAGTTTCGGATGAACACGGGGAACGGTTTCATCAAGACATCTCTAAGTTCGAGAGGAGATTTTCGGGGAAGTGGAATGCGAGCATGTTAGCAGAGTACTGCTGGTTTTTGATACGAGAAACTTCTACCTCAGGGTACAAAAGCAAGCACCAAATGAAGGTACTTATCTTAGTTATTTATTATTCTTTACATTTATTATTTTACATTTATTATTTTACTTTTTATTTATTATTCTTTACAGCTAAAATAATCCTTTTCACCCCTCCAATGGATGGGGGAAACGGGGGGAGTATTGAGAGCGCCAGCGTGGTACAGTGAATCTTCCGAACTGTTGCTATATATTTTTATTATTGTTGCTATATATTTTTATTATTGTTGCTATATATTGTTGCAATATATTTTTATTATTTCGGGGTGTTTGGGGGAGAATGAGGGGAATGGAAGCTGGAATATGTAGAAAATAAGTGAAAAATCTGCGAAAAAAAAACGGAAAAAAATGATCATTTTTAATGATTCTTTTACAATTTAAGGGGGCAAATCCCCCCTCCCAAATCTACCTCCTTGCTACAAATGTTCATGTTTTGGAACGTTTCACCTCTCTAGCCCCTCAGAAGAAATGTAAAGGCTAAAATAATCCTTTTCATTTCAGCCCTCCAAATTATCGAAAAGTGATGAAAATAGGTGGGGGGCCTTCCCCAAAAACGGTGGGTGATGGGGGAAAACGGAGGTCATATTCGGATTCAGGAGGTCATTTTACATAAGAATCAGCAGGAATGGTGTCAGGGCTCGAAAAAAACATTTTTTTTGCAGACCAGTGTTATTGTCTCTCCTCCTATCATGGCGGATAATTCAAAAAAGAGTGACATCCGCTGCGCCAATGTAAGCAGCCCGCGTCTGTTTCTGTTAAACACGTCACTTGTTCGATATGTAACTCTGGATTTCATTCAGCTTGCGCTACTAGACTAAATTACATTATTACTCTCGGCGATGGATCTGTAGACTATTGTACACGTCGTCCGTATCGCTTAAGAAGTACTGACTGCTCTGGTGAAAATGATCGACTTGTTAATGAACAATCATCTCTTAATCAAGATACTCGCCCAGCCCAAAATGACGATAGACTCGATTTATTAATTACAGCATTCAATTCCTTTAAATGTGAAGTTTTGGATAAACTGTCAGCCTTGTCGCAGCAAATAGCTGAATAAAAATATAATTCTGGTAATGATTATAATAGACAAAATAGTGAAATTTTGAATGCTGGGAGTTCTAAAAGTTCTAAAAGTGAATCGAGTGTGGATGTGGTGCTACCTACTTCACATGAAATAACGCGTGATAATTTTTCAATTTCAACTGTTACGTCACCCCCGAATATCGATAAAAGTACCGCAGGGCAGGCTATTTCAGTCTCAGTTTCAGTTAATAAATGTCCTACCATGAGTGACAATAAACCCCGTGATAGTCAGAACATCGCTAGCATAGTTTCTGATAGGAAAAAGAAGCAAACCAAACTACCGGTCATAATTGCAGCCGGAGCATCTGACTTCGGGTTTCAGTCATGTTCAATTAAGAAAAAGTGGCTACATATTTATAGGGTTCAACCAAATGTAGATCCAAAAGCTATTGCTAGCCACACAAAGAAGATATTAGGCGTAAATGCTGATGTCAAATGCTTCAGACTGGTGAACTCCGATCAGCCATCATCGTTCAAAATTGGTGTTGATGAACCTCATTTTAATACATTACTTGATGCGTCGAAATGGCCGCAGGGTATCGCAATTAAGGAATTTGTCCCTCTTCGTCATCATCATCAACAGCATTTTCGAATAGAGAAGCCGTGTATAAGCCCAAGTTAGTTACAACTAATGGATTTTGTCTATCTGTATTCTACCAAAATGTTAGAGGTTAAATTATTTGAATTTTATAATGCTGTTTTGGCGAATGACTTTAATGTCATATGTATTTCTGAATCATGGTTACATTCCGATATACGAGATAACGAAGTTATCGATAACCGATATATTATATATCGCGGTGATCGTAACAATATCACATCAACTAGTTCAAGAGGTGGCGGCGTCTTCATTGGAGTGAATAGGAAGTTAAGCTCTTCTCTAGTTACTGTGGATTCCGAAAATCGTGAAGAGATTTGGGTGTCTATCAATGGCCAGACCATTATTGGCTGTGTCTACATTCCTCTACGTTTAGCTGCTGAGATATATGCATTATCCGAAATCATTGATCGATACTCGGATTCCAGCATGCTCTTGCTTGGGGATTACAATCTACCGGAAGTAAAGTGGATCATCGAGGATGAATGTATTGGATATTTACCAACAAATACGGTTAGTGAAAGTGCCCGTCTTTTATGCAATGGTGTTAAGAGTGGAGGTTTTTATCAGTTTAACTCCTTTATTAATAATAGTGGTAATATTTTGGATGTAGCTTTTTCTAATGTTCCCACTGTAAATTGTTCTATCTCTGATCCATTAGTGAAGTGTGACATTTACCATCCTTCGTTACTAGTAGATTTTAGTGTTCCTAGCAGTTTATCACCCTTAGATGAATCATTTCACTATGATTTCTGTAATGCTAATATTGTATGTATATGTAATTATATTGGCAGCTATGACTGGGTAAATATGTTTAAGAGTACTTCGATAGAATATGACATTAATATATTTTACGAAATCTTGTACGATGCTTGTAATCGTTATGTCCCCAAACGAAAGAGATCAACATCGCATTGTCCTAGTTGGTTCTCGAAATCTCTAATAAGTTTAATTAAAGAAAGGCGAACAACTCACAGAAATTTTAAACGGTCAGGCTCTAGGAATGACTACTCAAATTTTTCTAATTTACGTGCTGTCTGCAAAGATGCTATTGTTAAGGATCACATAAGTTATATCGAGGATGTTGAGAGGAGTATACCTTATGATATCAATATATTTTGGAAATATTGTATTTCAGAATTCATATTCATGTCCAACTACCATTGGTCCTGAAGTTAGTGAGTTCAGTGACCTAATATTTAATAACTTACAGTTTAGTGAAACAGATATTATTGAATGCCTATCTGAAATTAAAAATGGTGCTGCACCAGGTCCTGATGGAATACCGCCTGCCTTGATAAAAGCCTGCACATCGACTCTGTCTTTACCTCTTACTAAATTATTTAATCGTTCTCTAGGAGATGGATTCTTCCTATCTCTTTGGAAGTGATGCTACACTGTCCCGGTCTTTAAATCAGGCATAAAGACATGTGTTGACAATTATAGAGCGATAGTTATTTAATCATTTTTTCCTAAATTATTAGATAAGTTGGTTGCGAAGTATATGTTAAACATTTTTAAGCCACTTTTATCTGAGCAACAACATGGATTCTTTCCATCAAGATCTACTGCTTCCAACTTGTTTGTATACTCCAATTTCATTACCGACGCGATGGAGGAAGGGGCAGTGGTAGACTCGATCTATACCGACTTTAGTAAGGCGTTTGACAGAGTTAGCCACTGTAGGCTTTTATACGTTCATAAGTTGTAGACAACATGTGGTGAAAATAAATGATGCAGTTTCTGGTTCTGTAATAAATGCAACTTCAGGTGTGCCCCAAGGTTCTCACCTTGGGCCATTGCTATTTCTCATCTTTATCAATGATATTGGTAAAGAAATTCAATCAATTGTTTTGCTTTATGCAGATTATATGAAGCTGTATCGTAAAATCACCACCAGTGATGATTGTCGCATCCTGCAAAATGATCTGGATCAGCTTATTATATGGTGCTCCAGTAATGATTTGCATCTGAACACAACTAAATGCAAACATATACGTTTTTTAAGAAAACAACTGATCTATTTACCGGCTATCTATTTTCTAGATAGTAATCCTTTAGAGAGGGTTTATACAATCAATGATTTAGGCGTTCTACTTGACAGTAAACTTCAATTTCATGAGCACTTAGATTTAGTTATTGCAAAAGCTTTCTAAAGAATTGATTTTATACGGCGTATTACTATACATTTCAAATCTATCCGTACTTTAATGACATTATACTCCACCTTAGTCGGACCAATTCTAGACTATTGCTGCATAATTTGGTCACCGCACTACCAATGTCACATAGATAGCTTAGAAAGTGTACAACGTAAAATGATAAAACTCATTTGCTAACGGTCAAACCTTTCGTACGATAGTAATAATTATGATCTACTTCGTACATATCTCGGTTTGTTGTCTCTTGAAAAACGAAGGATTTATTTTATGCTATGCTTCGTATATCGTGTACTGAATGGACTGATACTTTGCCCATCCATATTGTCGTCTATTGGCATTAACGTTCCTGTTCGCTCAACCAGACAACAAAAACTTCTTGCTGACGTACACCACTTTACTCTGTATGGCTATAACAGCCCACAAAACAATTTAATAAGATATGTTAATTCCTATGGCGAGTCAATAGATTTGTTTGGTGTCTCGTTGAGCCGTTTTCAAAGACTTTGTCTAAAATCCATTAACTCCTCTTAGGGTCCTTTATATAATTATTTATTTGATCCTATTTTATTAGATGTAACTTCTGTTTCTGAGTGTGTTGATTTGTGAATTTTTTGTTTGTTTTTGTATTGTTTTGTGATTATTATGTATATATTGTTGTATTTTTACTTTCCCCCGTATGTAATACAAAGGGAAAGTATTGTTTTCGTGAAAATTTTCGAATCAAAAATGTTAGCGGAAATATCCGTTTTGAGGTCCCCTGAGTCGAATAAGACCATTTTTGAAAAATGTCTGTTTGTCTGTGTGTGTGTCTGTGTGCGCTGTACCGCAAAAACCGCTAAAGATATCGAGATGAAACTTGAAACTTAAGCTTTTTGTTACAATCGGAAGAACTGAAAAGCTTTTGGTGAAAATCGGAAAACCGGAAGTGATACTTTACTCTAAGCGTTTTTCAGTTTTTTCAGGTTTTTTCAATAAATGTTCATCAAACAAAAAATTCTTTCAAATAAAACTTGTAGATAATAACAAAATGAAGATGTATTGTTCACTCACTTTTTGTCATAGCACTCTTAGTTTTTGAGATATTTCAAAAGTTGTGTGTTTTATCTAGATATTGGTGTGTGACAGTGTATGTGTCGATACAATTGAAAAATGTTTCAAATAAAAGTTTTAGGAAATGAAAAACTAAAGATTTTTTGTGGACTCACTTTTTGTCATCGCACTCTTAGTTTTTCAGATATTTAATAAATAGTGTTTTTTATCTAGTCATTGATTTGTGTCAGTGTGTGTTGATACAATTGGAAAATGTTTTAAATAAAAGTTGTAGGTAATAAAATATTAAAGATTTTTTGTATCTTCACTTTTTGTCATAGCACTCTTAGTTTTTGAGATATTCAATAAATAGTGTTTTTTATGTAGTCATTGGTTTGTCAGTATGTGTTGATCCAATTGAAAAATGTTTCAAATAAAAGTTGTAGTTATCAAAAAGTTGAAGACATTTTGAAAATAATAATGCTACAAATATTTGAAAAGTGATTAAATACGCAATTTACGGGGGAAAGCACTATGATGGACACATCACCATTTTATTTTAATGGTCTCCCGTAATAAAGAATTAATTAATTATAATCGATAATATAGTTCGACCCGAGACAATTTTTTTTGCTTTGCTAAACTCGAAATTTTACTTTATGCGCCATGCATATAAAACACTAAAATATTGTGAACGTTATGTATATTTTAATCTCACTTGAAATCAGTGTATTATACGCGTGGCGCATGAAGTAAAATTTCGAGTTTAGAAAAGCCCAGAAAATTTGTCTCGGGTCGCTGCGCGACCCTCGACAAATGTTCACGGGGCTTTTCTTAACTCGAAATTTTACTTCATGCTTAGTCTGGGAGCGGAAAACACTTTAAAGCTTCAAATTGAACTCTTTTAAAAAAACAACAAAAATCTAAACATTTCAAAAAAATAGGCTGAATTTCGGAAAACGTATACTCTAAATATATTATGTATTAGTCACTTCTATTAATATATGTTGGAAAGAAATAGAAAAAAAACGTGCCATAAACTGTTAGCAAAATAGTTAAGTACTTATTTTCAAAGCTATTCTACTCGCTTATTAATTTTTATACTTTATTTCTTACATTGTAATTTATTCGTATATTTACGAATAAATTATAAAATAAATACTTATTTTAGTTATTTAAAATTAATTAAATCATTAAATGTATAAAAGTCTTATGTTAACATAATTGAAATTCGTTTAATAAAGAAACCGAGACATCTAATGATATCTGGTTCATTAGATCTTTCGGTTTCTTTATAAAACGAATTTCAATTATGTTAACAACGAAAAACTTTTAAATAGTTCAGATCTTTGTGAGACTGAAGAATTTTCAAATTGATTTTAATACTATTTGCCTTTTTGCATATATTTGCTCATTTAAAACTTATTTATAAACATTTTTAGGCAACATCTTTTCAAAATTTTATAAATTTAATGCTTACATATCCCTAATGTATTAAATTAATATATAGTTTAAAAAAAAATCAAACAAAAGTTGTAGATAATGAAAAAAACACACAACTTTCACCTTAACTCTTTTGTTTATGATCAGTATACGAAAAAGCCTAGCGGAGATATTTATTTGATAATCACTCACAAATTGCTGCTTTATTATTAACATAATCAAAAAAAGTTTCAAACAAAAGATAATAAAAAAATACAACACAAAACTTTTGGTTAATTACCTTTCATCTTAGTTATTGAGTTTATAAACTAGTAACTAAAACTAAATAAAAAAAAAATCTAGTGGAGACAACAACTCACCGACTATGGCTTTCCATGTCTTAATTAAAAAATGTTTTAAACAAAAGTTGTAGCCAACGAAAAGACAATCCACTTTTACCTTAACATTTTTCACCTCAGCTTTTTTGTTTTTGTTTAATAAACCGAGAAAGATTTTTTGATAATAAATACACAGCATTATGATAATTCGAAAATTTACAAACGAGTGTCTTTCACTCCCAGACTAAGCATGAAGTAAAATTTCGAGTTTAGAAAAGCCCTGTGAAAATTTGTCGAGGGTCGCGCAGTGACCCGAGACAAATTTTCTGGGCTTCTCTAAACTCGAAATTTTACTTCATGCGCCACGCGTACAAATCACTGAATTCAAATGAAGTTTAAAATATACTCCTTGAAAATGATTCATAGAAGATTGATCAAAGAGTATTCTCTTGCAAATGTTTGACCATTTGCACATGAACAATTCTATCAATGACATGCTGAATATTTCTCAATTTTAATAGTTTGACAGTATTTTGCCACGTTCAACCGTTTTCACTTTAATCATTTTCTGATGACAGTAAATCACTAGATTGTTACTGAAAACTTCCAACAAACACCAGAATTTAGCCACGTCTGAATCACAAACAATTTGTCTGAATCCGAAAGTGGAAAAAACCAGATTAGATGACAAAATCACTGATTTAGCGACCCTGACGATATCCTTAGTAAGCTAAAAAAAAGAGAGAGTGTAACAGTGTGTGCGAGTAGGATAATTGATGACAGCGCATTTAGCACGCGTGAAAACAGCGGGCTAAATGCGCTCCCCCAACAGAACGTTCTATATATATTTCGCCATTTCGGTCATAGAGAACGTGCTGCCGAATTTTCGCCAAATCACAAAACTAATGTACAAAGCAGAGTTGAAGTTGCGCGCGGATTCGAGCGAACGAATTAGTCATCCGATTCGGCGGATTCCGAATCGGGAATACGATTCCGCTCGCGCAAAATCGCTTGGTCAGTCGTCTCGTGTAAATGAATCATTAACGAATCAATTCTTCTTGAAATAGGGAATCAGTTCATTCAAATCACCATACAGAATCGTTTTTTTCGAACGAATCATTCACGAACGACCCATATCTAGTACTGAATTCCCATCGGCCGCTCTTGCGCTTCGTAACCCCTCCGCCCCACCCCGCCGTCGATGTTCGTCGCAACTACCGATTCAAATTTAAACGGACTTTTGGTCCACCCTGTATTATCAATATGAACCCACAACCACCCAAATTGTATGGTCTTATAAAACTTCATAAAGTTAACAATCCCATAAGACCAGTAGTGTCATATACGAATGCACCGTGTGATAACTAGCAAAAAAGCTTAACACAATTTTAATTAACTACTTAGATTTTACATTTTCAATAAAATACAGCAAAGAACTAGTTAAGAAAATTAAAAACGTAGAATTACCACCAAATTCAAAATTCGCGTCATTTGATGTAACGAATCCATTTAGCAATGTTCCACCAATAGAGGTAAAACAAACTGTTGTCAAAAAATGTAAATCCCATCATCATAAACGAAATAATGTCCCTTTTAGATATTTGCATTAAGCAAAATTATTTACAGTTCGACCAGAAGATTTACACCCAACCAGATGGACTGGCAATAGGAAACCCCCTAAGCCCCTTAATTTCAGAGCTTTTTATGGACAATATAGAAAATAATATATGTAAATTACCCCAATTTAAAAATTGCCTCTATTGGTGGAGATATGTCGATGATATATTAAGTAATTTGCTAAAGGAAATAAATCAACAACATAGAACATTAAATTCACAATAAAGAAAGAAGAAAATAAGTGCATTAATATCTTAGATTTTACAATCAAAAATATTAACAACAAACATGAATTTTCAGTTTTTCACAAACCCACACACACAGATACAACAATGAACAATAATTCATTTCATCTTATTTCACAAAAATTAGTAGCATATCGGTCAATGATTCATCAAGCTTTCGTAATCCTAACGTCCGACGAATATTTTAGAAAAGAAATAAATATAATTAGATACATCGCAATTAGAAATATTTTTTCAATACATATGGTAAATAAATTAATAAGACAGAAAGAACAACAAATAATTATTAACTTGATATTTCCTTCAGAAATATACAAAGATACATGATACGGTTCACTAACATATAATGGAAATTTAAGCCAAAACATAAATATTTCAAAAAATTAGACATTAAAATAACTTTCAAAACAAATAACACTCTCTCAAAAACAATAAAAAAAAAACAGTAAAGATAAAACTGAGAAAGGTCAACGCTGTGGAGTTTATCAGTAAATTGTGGTGATTGCCCTAAGGTATATATTGGACAAACAGAGAAAGCATTTGAGGAACGAATTAATGAACACTATAAAGCATTCCTAAATGATAAGGACACCTCAATATATGCTAACCATTTAATAAAAGAACACCACCATTTCAACAAAGAATTTATTATTCTTCACATCGCCAGCAAAGGAAGAAAATTAAACCTTATGGAAAACCTGGAAATAAATAAAAAAACATTCATCACGCCTCTTGCTGAACGAACAGATCGAGCTCTCCAACTCTCCACTGCTCAGGCTGAGAAAAGATCTTCGTCCCACCCCTCTGTCATAAAACTGTGTATATATAATGTAAATTTTTCTGTAAATGACATCATTAATATTCTTTACCTGAAAAAGCTACAGCGCAGCGAAACAATTGTAGTGAAAATAAATACAAGAAGTTGAAAACCAGAAATATTTTATCTATTAATTTATTAAAGTAACTTGTCGTTTCGGTAAACTATACTTCTGTTAAATTAAGCAATTTTAACTGTTATTTTTAAATCAATGTTGACGATTTGTGTTTGGATTAACTTGGGCGTTTATTTGTTTTCTTTGGTTAATTTTATTATTTTTTTTTGCAGTTTTTGTAATTGCAAAAAAAACTTGTAAATAAATTAGCAAAAATCAACAAACATGATTTTTGCGAATTTATTTAAATTTTACGAGTTTTTGTTATATTTTTTTGGCTGTATAAATTATAAGTATTATTATTGAACTGTTAACTGTTAACGGTGGAGGCTTCTACTTGGTTATACATCATAATTCACAAATAAAACACGATTTTAACTTTGTTTGTATAACTGAGACTCAGTTATACAAACAAAGTTAAAATCGTGTTTCATTTGAGTATTATTATTATTAAATTATAAGTATTATTATTATTATTATTATTTGTATTGTTGTTTTTATTAAAAAGATCAATTTTTAATGGTTTTAGTGATATGCAAAATTTTTAGAGATTTGTCAATTTTTGACAAAAATAATGAACGAAAAACACGAATGTAATAAAATTTAAAAGTTATAGGCAGCCATATAAAAATGTTAAGTTGGCTATTATAATATATATAATTGAAAAAAATAATATTCATATCATTTCTTAGCATTTAAACAGCTATTGAAGTAGGGAGAGATAGCCGATTCTAGAACCTCCTCCTCCGCGAGGAGGAGGAGGTTCTAGAATCGGCTATCTCGTGGGAGGAGGAGGAGGAGGATGAGGAGGACGATGGGGAGGATAAGGAGGAGGTTTTTGAATTTTGGCTAACAAGGAAGAAGAGGGAGTACTTTTTTTATATATTTTTTTTGTTATTTCTTTTTATTATTTATTTTAGTTTTTAGTTTTTCCTTATTTTTTTTTTTATTACAATGAGGGTGTGTGTTTGAACAACTTAAGTAAGATTGTAGAAATGTTTCATGAAATAAAAAAAATATATTTTAAATTAATTAAATCAGATATTTAAAAGCAGTTACCTGGGGAAATATTTATAATGGATAGTGGTTTTATAATAAAGTAGACAAAAGTAATATTTGAAGCAATATATTTAAAGTAATACAAATAAACATAAAAATAGAATTTAAATTATAATTGTTCAGACATACATTTATTAAAGATACAAATAACCTTATAATAATTATAATTCAATTGTATCGAAAGAGTAAGGGTTTTTTTACCCACGTTTATGAAAAATCAAAATATATTTAAAAGTAATATATAAAGCAATATTTAAATTATAATTGTTCAGACATACATTTATTAAAGATACAAATAACTTTATAATACTTATAATGTAATTGTATCGAAAGAGTAAGCGTTTCTTACCCAGGTTTATAAAAAATAAAAATTGAATGTTTAATCAAGCTCTTGAATTGCATCGTTAATCATTTTATCCAACACCTTTTCGTTTTCTAAATCCGCTATACGTAAATGGCCCCATGCTAATGTATGATATTTATCATTTAAAATGTATCTTTTGTCGTCTTTTGAATTCAATGCAATTTTGTTTTGAAGTTCTGTAAACATATTATGATAACTGGATCTAAATTTGTACATTTTTTTATAAACTGCACCCCCATTCTCCACTACAATAATGTAATCATTTACCGTTAAATGTTTTTTTATTACATATTTTTTAACACCTTTAGCTTTTTTAATCGAGCTTGAATTGAGTAAATTTACACAATACGCCTTAGCACCAGTTCCATAAAATGATTCAATGATCTGACCTTTAAATTCGTCTTTCATTTTTCCGATGTAAGATTTATTTGGAATGATGCAATGCTGATTGTCAACTGGATAGTTGGATGTATCAAACTTATCAATATTAATTTTAATATCATCGTATACATTTTCTGTAAAAACTTGAAGAACTAACGAATCTGTATCTGTGTACAATAATGTTATGTTGTTATAGTACTTTCTCTTAAGGAAACTATAGAAAAAATCATACATTACAGTTTTGGATAATTCTAAAATAGAAAATCCTACATACAGTGGTTTTGTGTACTGCACTTTGAGAACACCCATTTCCACAGCGACTAAATTATTACAAAATATTTTTGAAGATTTAAAATTTGGTTTCGATATATAAAATTCTGCACCAGGTTTCCTGAAATGAGAATCCCAATGCGTACATAATTTAATATCAACGCGATTTTCAACATTTTCCATCATTTTTCCAAATACAACATTATTCATACTTTTGTAATGATTGCGTTCAAATTCATTTTTAGATTGTTCTCTCTTACTAGTATTGAAATCAATATATTTTGCATCCAATTATCTTGTTTAAATTCTAAAATTCTATGTATCCGTCGCAATTTTAAGCCTTGTGTTAAACATTGTTTTAGATTTTTATAATGAATAATGTATTTTTCTTTGTCATATAAGGTAGGAATTAATTTAGAATATTTTGAATTTGGAGGTATTGCCGATTCTGGGCAAAAAGGAAAATCATTATGATAATCCTGTAAAGCTATTGGATATTTTAAATCAACTTCTAACACATAACCCATCTCACCATCATCTTCCAGTGATGCGATATCAAACTCGAGAATTTCATTTTGATCAAGCCAGCGAAACTTTCCAACAGGAAGCTTACATCTCATAGCATACCCATACAAATTTGTAGCATCTAAATAAAGAATATATGAAGTTGGTTCAAAAGCATTAAAATTTAGTAAAAACTTATTATTTGCTTCAGCTTTTCGTTGAGTGCACATACTTAATCCACCTCTGATACCCTTTTTAAAAAAATGTAACATGTCAATGTCTGTCAATAATTCCAATTTTACATTTGTCATCCTTAACAAAGCGTCCCAAGCAAATCCCGGCGCTGTGAAATAGTGTGCAGGGTCGAGTTTGTAGAAATCTAATGACATTTTTCGAAAATTTATCCAAATAAATAAAAATACATCCCACACTTTACAAGCTCTTTCATAGTTTTTTCTGGATATTTTTTCATCCGTTAAATGATCATAAAACTCATCCTCACTTGGCAAATGATTGTAATTTAATTTTTCAAATGAATTCATAAAACTATAAGGAAAAACGCCTTTCTGCCGTATTAGATTAAATTGTTCATCCTTCTGAAACCTTTTTCTTATTTCAACACACTGATCATTGTCCAAAAGTGATCCCAATGTTTCTAATGATTGTGATAAAAATTTAAATGAATCTGCAAACCTTAGTTTTATAAATACTTTTCTCTTTTTTCCGTTACCATTAATAATTCTGTGGCTGACCGCAAAAACCTCATAACTCGTATTTTCTTGATTTCGAGATATTTGAGTTTAAAGTTTTGAAAGCTACTTTTGCTTATTGATTAAATAACATCAATTGAGCGATCAATACGTGTCCAGTGGATGACAATAAACGTAGAAATTATGTGCTGAAGGTATTTTGTCTGCAGGAAGGCCCGTGATCCAAGAAAAAATGAGTTATGTGGTTTTTACGGGAAACGCACTTAAGTGATTCTTACGGTCATGATTATAAATTATTAATATTTCTAGAATACACTGTTTTACAGTAAGTAAATTAACCAATTAAATAATTTAATTAATCATCAACACATTATTAATTACTACTTTTAAACAGATGCATTGTTTCCGCCTTGTATGCATCAATTGTACCTATGAAGCTAACCTTACATAAGTAGGCGTGAAAAAGGCGTGAAAAAACAACCAAATGACCTTAAAAATATTGAAATGGCAGTTTGAGCTATCCTCCAGATCGATTAACGCTATTTGTTTGCTTTGTTTGTTTTTTCAAAACTAAGCATTTGCATTTTTGTAAGCATTTGCTTTTTCAAACATTTGAATTTCGTGGGTAACACGGGCGACATCTAGCGGATTCATCAGCAACTGCTGAGTTCTTTGAACTGACATGTAAACACTGCGACCGCGGAAACTGTTTTGGTGAAAAAGTGGCGATAAATATGCATCGGCAGCTAAGCAGTGCGCAGATTTTGGGCAAATAGTGCAATGAACTGAAAAATGGAGTTAATTAAAGAATACTGCTCGTTCAGTTCATCGACAACTGGATCATTTGGATTTGCGGTGCAAGGTAATTATGAAGATTTGGTTTGATTTACGATATTTTAACTTGCAGTATTGAATCGTGGTTGATGTTCATACAGAGCAAATGATATTTGTTTTTCCACAGAGTTCTCTAACCTCAATAATGTGGACGACTGTAAAACTGCGCAGCTTACATTGTCAGGAAATTCGTCGATGCCCGTTGATCCCACTCCACAAATTCAGGATCCAACGTTTCCAAATTCAGGAGGTATTTATATTTATAGCAAACATTAAACATTTCATTATTCTTCCATATTCAAACATTTCGTAATACTTTACGTGACAGTTTTATATGACGTGTTAATTTTTCGGAATTGGGTTAATTTTGTTTTATAAGTATATGATTTAAGAATGTGTATTTAATTTTAATTTTGATGGTTTAGATAATGAACACGCCCTTCGCAAGGAGATAGAGGATGCCGAGGATACAACTGCGGACTGCAATAGTATGGACGACAGTTCTGCGATGGAAATATCCTTCGACAGCTTAACAATATCAGAGTTTGCTGCAGAGTCGCAAGGTATCTTAAAATATATATTAAAACCACCAATTAATAACTTACAATATTGAATTTGTGGTTGCTGTTCATACAATACAAATAATATTTGTTTTTTTACAGATTTCTTCAGCCTTGAGAACGTGGGCGAGTGTACGACTGGGCGACTTTCATTGTCGGGAGATTCGTCGATACCCGTTGATTGCACTCCACGATCAATGGATACGAACTCAGAAGGTACTTATATTTGTAGCGAACATTAATCATCAATATGCGCGTGGCTAGCGCAGCGCGCACTTTGTTTTTGGGGCCGCGGGACCGGTCCGGCGGGTGGGTTCGGTCACACCTGGAGGGAGTTGGGAAAGAGGTCGGCGAAATGAATCGACAACCCGGTGGATAATAATGGCTCGATGACACTTTATTTGGATCGCGCTTCGCGTGCCCAAAACGCCGCCTCGCCGGCGCGCCGGTCGCGCTCTCGCGCGCGCGAGCAGCAGCCGGCAGCCCGGCACCTCTCCGGCGGCTCTCGGCGGCTTCTCCGCGTGCTGGCAACTCCTCCGGGTAGCATATACAGTAACAGCACCCGTGCTAGCCGAATCGGAGGATCTCGGGCGAGCCGAAGTAACAAACAGTAAAAGCACCTGCGCTAGAAGTAGTGCACAGTAAAAGCATGAAACAATGATTTTAGAGATATGATCTTGCGCATGTTTGCCGCCATATTGGTTTGTCTACTACGTCACGCGGTTAGTAAACAAGAGACGCATTTTCCAAGCTTTCATTTTATTCCGTTTTGTGTATTAATATTTAGTCAGTCATAGTTTTATTTAGTTCATTTTGGTGTATTTATAGTGGTTGTTTAGTTTATTTTAATATTAAGTGTTTAGTTTTATAAGTACATTCAATGTGTTTCGTGCTTCGTTGTGATCGATTGAACATTTATTGACAATAAAATTATAGTTTTAGTTAGTTTATTGTAGTGTATTTATAGTGTTTGTTTATTAAGTACTAAATATTTTAGTTAAGTGTTTAGTTTAATAAACAATTTATAGTGTTTCCGTTGTGTTGTGATCGGTTGAACATCCATTGTCTATCATCATGAGGTGTGCGGTGTTTGGTTGCAAAAGTGATGACCAAGCTAAGGATTATAAAAAAGGAGACTTTATGTTCTTTCGTTTTCCGAAAGAGTTGGCTGTTCGTAAAGCTTGGGAAAATGCTTGTTGTCGTAAAGACAAAATAAACACGACTAATGCTAGAGTGTGTTCAAAACATTTTATCGAAGAGGATTATGCCCGTAATTTACAACAGGAGTTACTGGGATATACTACCAAAAATCGCCGGCTTCTTAAACCAAGTGTGGTGCCAACAGTAAATTTGCCGATAACATCTTTACGTTCTGACGTTGCGAGTACTTCTATGGCTTCTACATCGAGGCAAAAGAGGATAGCAAGGAGGCACAGTTCGCTTTTGGTCAATGAACTTTTAAAAGAGGATTTAATACAAGAATGGTAAGCTTTTATTATAAAATAGCAATATCAAATAGAAATAAAATATTTAAAATTCTCAAAATATTGTGTAACCTAAAATATGAGGTGTTAAAATTTATGTGGATTTACAAGCAAACACCCGTTGGAGAAACTCCCCGTAAGTGACTAATTTTGTTGTGAACTACATAATCACGAATAGCGTTTTCAGCTTACAAGGGCCACTGGGTCAGTCGTGACATATTGCATTGTCCTGGTTCTATTGCACCCATACATCTACAAGTAATTTGTAGCACGTAAGCTGAAAGCGCTAACGCTCAACGAGTGCAGCACCAGGGCGCCCTCGGGCTGTAAGCTGAAAATGCTATAATATTCTTTAATATGTGGGCTTTATTTGTTTGCTATAAACATTATTTTATTAAGCTTATAATATATTAAATTTTATTTATTTATTAAATATTTAAAAATCATTACTATAATATTGCTTATTTTTGGGATTTATATTAGTGGTGCTGGAAACAGTTCTCAGGAAGGTGAAACTAGTGGTGGATGTATAGAAACTATTGGTGATGGAGGTGATGGTGATGTGGCTAAACAAAAACCCACACAAGATAGAGGGTATAATTTTTTTCAGGAAATATATATTTTGTTTAATTTATTATATTTTCAGATGTAATACAGAGTTCGACGGCCGAGACAAATTAATTTCTGATTTGACAAGTCGAATTACTCAATTGGAAAAGGAAGCTGAGAGTGTAAAAAGATTATTTACCCCAAAGCAAATACAAAAATTACAGTGCCAAAAAGGAGAAAGAATACGGTGGACTTATGAAGACATTTCAAAAGCCATTACAATTAATGCAGCAAGTGCATTTAATACAATAATCATATTTCTAATTATGTTAGGTTTGCTTTACACATACAATAATATTTTTAAATAAATTTATTATGTGTAAAACATAATGTTTGTAATTTTTGTGAAAATAATTGTGTTATTTAAAAATATATTTATAAAAAAAAGAATTTGAAAAATGAGGCCTAGTGGATAGGTATTTTGTTGCATTTAAACATAATATTTATTATTTTTTGCACTTCCGGGACTTAAGTGCCTAGTTTAGTCCCCTGTGACTAAACTATCACTTTCTCTCCCTTGGGAATTGAGCGTCCCAAGGGACGTAAAGTCAGGAGCGTACTGGTTTAATTTGCGTTTACGGGTCATTAATATAAAAAAATAAACTGAATGCAGCTATAAATTTGATTTTTATTACGTTTAAAAATTACAGTTTTCGCTATAACTCTTTAATAATTATAATTATCAAAATTAGTATTAATTGAATTAAATTACTTTAAAGTGCAAAAAATATTGAATAATTCTCAGGACTAATGTGTTTTAAAATGCAAAGTTGATATAAAGTATTTATGTCATAAGTATATAATATTTGAACTTATTGGAAACCCCTATAACTTATTGCGGAGCAAGGCTATAAGTATGGTAAGTGAATAAATCTTATTTATATACAAAAAAGCATAAAATGTCCGTTATCCTAATAAAATTTTATTTTTGAGCTTTTTTTTATTCGAAATATATTTAGTGGCTTTGTCATTTTGGTTTTGAGTACTACTACATTTTAACACAAAATGAGACAGTTCTTCCAATAAAGTATCAATTTATGTACTAGTGTAATAAAAAAGTATTTTAAGCTGTAAAATTAAATTTATTGTTTAGTCATACATAAAATACGTTGTCAATGGCAATGTTGTTTTATAAGTTTACAATAATAACAATTTCTTAAATTATTAAAATAATTAACCAAAGATAGTGTAAATGTTTACACTGTAATTATGTAAATTGCGAAATATGGATTTGTTAGTGTTTGAATGCCGCCAACATTTACTTACCGCATGACGTCATGCGCAAAAATGAACGAGTTTGAACAAATTTAGTGTCATATCTTTAAATCATTGTTTCATGCAGTAAAAGCACCCGTGCTAGGGAAATCACCGCAACCGTAAAAACTTTCGAATAAAACATTTATTTATTATTATGTATTTTTCCGTTGTCAGTGCAAGTGCCTTGGAATTTCTAAAACCAACTACGTCAGTAAATCCATTGCTTTGCTGTCTTATTAAATAAATAGACATAAATTATTTTAAAATAAAGGGCATCCATCAAACATTTGAATAAGCAAGTTTAAAAATGTTATAAATTAAATTATTAAAATTATAAATACAAAGGAAGAGAACATAAATTTACAGGTTAATTTAAATATTTTTGTATTAAAAAAGATTTTGCAAAAATACCTAATTAAACACATACACATATTATTTTTTTTTATATAAATGTTTACGATATAATACAATAATAGAAATGTCTTCATGATATTATTTTCTAGATTTATTAGAGCCAATACCCTTATTTTCATCGACGCACTTGGCAAGCGCATGAGGATTTCTACTTTTTTTTAATGACAGTCCTTTGGGGTTTCTGCCAGCCACGTGAGCTCGTCTTCCACCCATGCTGGTCTTTCTTCTTGACACAGAAGTCGGTTGGACAGATATTTTTACGCCATGTCGTAAAGCAGCTCTCTTTTTACTGCAATGCACTCCATTGTATTTAAAACAAGTATATAAGCCGCTAAGTAAATTACCTTCAGACTTGGCATACTTATTTTTATTACACAAGAATTGTTTTACGGCTGGACAAAATGCATTAGGATTTTCATCAATTTTTTGTAGTATATCAAGATAGTGTAACTTCCATTCTTCTTTTAAGTTATTTATTTCTTGAAGTGATGGTAAATTTTTAGGATTTTCGTTTTCTTTGTTCGTTTGTGGTTTATTGTAGTTTGATTCAGTCGCCAAATTAATAAATACTGCTTCTTCATTCATTCCACCCTGAAGTGGTAAAAACATTTCAATATCGGGTTCTTTGCCACTTGCTACCTTATATAATTGATGTTTAACCTTTTCAGTTAAGGTATTCATACAGTGTTTTAAATTATATTTTGTTAGCACGGCAGCCTGATGCTTACAATGCTTTCCATTGATCCCTACATAACAAGTGCATTTTCCTGAAAGCATATCCACTATGTAAGAAATAGTGTTATCACTACTGCTAGTGACGCTATATTCAAAATTATTTATTTCGCAAATATTATTATGATTAACATCTTTACTAGATGTAATGTATCGATTTAAAACACTTTTTGTAATTCGATTCATAATTAAATCTAATAGACGCTGCTTGTAATAACTTTCAAAATTCTTTATAATAAAATCAACTAATTGAGTTAAATTAAATGCCTTTGTTCTATCTAGAGCTATGTCTTTTAACAATCGAAAAGTAATTTCAGTGTAATTATTTGTGTTTGTCCCTCTTAATAATAATTGTTTTCTGTACAACATACCCCACATCTCTTTTTTTTTTCAACATGTTCTCGACATATTTAAGGAATGACGGATATTTACAATTTTGTTGCAAAAGTTTACTTGCTTCACTAAACTCCTTATTATCAGTTGCTGTTAAAATATTTCGAAAAAGTTTATATGTAGTTTGTTGGTCTTCTTTAAGTATACCATGACTTCCTGTTTGAATCCACTTCCATGCGGCTTTAAGGACGTGAAACGTACATAATAAAAAGTTAGAATTAGGCCAATATTTGCGTAAAACATTAATCTCTGTTAAATCATCGTCCGTTAGAATGGCACAAGGAGAAATTGAAACAGGAAGAATTTCAATAAGTTTTTTGAGAGCTGCATCAAATACCTCTGCCTTTAAGCTTGTTGAAATAATAGCACCAATTGGTAATCCCCCTGCAGGCGTTTGAATTATAAAAAAATAAATTTTATGATTCTGGCTGTCACAATTACCAGAAGAATCCACCAATAGTAATTCTTTTGCTGAAGGTAACTTAAGGGTTCTCTGCATCAATGGAGTGCATAATGAAACTGCATAATTATTTTCAACCCTCGTGATGCCATGCAACACTCCGTCATTATCTCGGGCTTCATTTAAATTTATTTCTAGCTGCTTCATCATTCCTTCTCCACTTTTTTCACCAAAGTTTTCTTTGAAGTTTTTTCTCCACAATGTTTGTACGTCAGTCTTTGTTGGAAAAATGCTTCTGTCCGATACTTTGCAACTATATTCTTCACCTAATAAATCCATCATTATTGTACAATATGTATGATAAGCGGAGGCAGTGGAATGTCCCCGTTGAAATAACTCGCAAATTTTTAATTTAGCTTCCTCTCCAAGAGGCAATTCACGTAAGGCGTCTACACAATTAAGTCTATGATTATGCTTATATTTAAATTGTACTATGCACGGCCACTCGAGAAGTAATGGATCGTCTAGACTTGTTTTCGATCCAGGTATATATTTTTTGATAGTGATAATAATTTGTGCAGGGCAGGCAATGTTTCTACTTTTTTTCTTCGGATCTCTGCACCTAGTATTTCTATGGCATTTATATTCTCTCTTGAAAATATTTCTATCTTGTTTTTTTCCCGTCGCTTCTATGGTTCGTTTTATCGTCCAAGCTTCCTTTGTAACATTTTGTAAATCATTCATCCAAAGCTACACAAAAAAAAAAATTGTAATATAATAAAAATACAGGTCAGCTAAGCGCACGGAGTGCCTATATATCACAAACTATTTATGCTACAGATTTGAAACAAAAACTATTATAAGAAATATGTTATTATTAAATAAACAGGGTGAACGTCAATGCTTAACGCCACATGTGGCAAATGGTAACACGTTATTTGCTGCGGTTATTGTTCCAATTCTTCCATAGACCAATGCTGGATTTCAAAAAGTTGAACTTTAAGAACTTGTACCGCACGAAAAAAAAATCGTGGGTTTATGCGAGGTATAGGACGACAAAATTCAGTCATTTTCCGTTAGGATACGCAAAAAATCAAGTCAATCAAATGACTTGGCGCGAAGTTATGACCGTTTGAAAAAAAAATGTCAGGTCAGATGATTTTTTGCAATCTGAAAAGCACAAGACTTTTACAACAAATTTCATGACACCACTATCACCCCTAGTGAAAAAAATGTTTTTAAAAGGGTGACACATTTTTTTCATTTTGATTGACTTTCTAAGCAAAAGACAATATCCCACAATGATTTGGCACTGAGGTATGCATTTTTTATTGCATAGCGTTTTTTTGGCTATTCTTTATTTTGTAAATTAACTTTAAAATGCACAACTCGTCCCAAATTTTCGTAAAGTTTTGTACGAAATAAAAAGCCAAAAACAATATGCAATTAAAAAATACATACCTCAGCACAAAATCAACGTAAGATATTGTCTTGCTTAGAAAGTCAATCAAAATAAAAAAAATGTGTCACCCTCTCAAAACATTTTTTTTTCACTAGTAGTGACGGAGGTATCATGAAATTTTTTGCAAAAATCCTATGCTTTTCAGTGTCCCAAGGAATCATCTGTTTCTGACCAAAATTGACAAAGTTATGACCAAAATGACTTTTTTTTTCAAACTGTCATAACTTCGCGCCAAGTTATCGTATCGACATGTTTTTTTGCGTATTTTAACAAAAAATGACTGAATTTTGTTGCCCTATACCTCGCAAGAATTCACGATTTTTTTTTTCGTGCGGTACAAGTTCTCAAAGTTCGACTTTTTTTAAATGTTCAACCTTATTTTTTCGTAGGGGTTTTAAGAAGGTGACAGGCCAAGTTTCGTGTCATAAGTTTACATGGTCGTAAAGAGAACACTTTAAAGTTTTGCGGAGACAAAAAGTCATCGATTTTCATTCACAATAAACAAAGTTATAGCTATTTGAAAATGTGCATTTTTTCGCACATTTTTACTGTCGCTTTTTCTATGACGACGAGTGTATATTAAAATAATGGCATGTGTTGTCATGCTTTTCACATCAAATCTAATTTAACACAATGAAATAAACTATTATTATTTGTCATTTATACATAACCCAGCAATATACTTAATATCACATTTGTGAAATCCACAGTAAGGGTTGTATCACTTATTTTTTCTCTAATAAACTTGACTTACCTCGACATTAGATTTGTTGGATAATTGCAACCTTATCACAGTGCCACTTATGATTTTCATCGGAAAGTTTTCGGGAAATCTTCTTCCTTCCATGATATTATAAAACTATTTTTAGGACTGTTCGTACTTAACCTCTATTCGTGGTTGTCTCGATTTGCAATCTAGCGCGGATGTCGTTTTTAGTGCATTCGCTTAGCCCAGATGCCGTTACTAACAATACTAACATAAAGATACCGAAGTATGTAGCACGGGTGCTATTACTATGCAGTACTTCTAGCGCGGGTGCTATTACTGTTTGCAACTTCGGCTCGCCCGATTCGGCTAGCATGGGTGCTGTTACTGTATATGCCTCCGGGTAGCGGGAACGTGCGGCAGCGGCTGGTTGGTCGGCGTGGGCGGCCAACGAATCGCCGGCGGCGTCCTCACGTCCTTGCGGTCGGGTTGGCCGTGTCCCTCAGGCGCGGCGCTCGTCCCGGTCGTCCCTGATGGTCCTCCTCGGCGCTGGCGGGCGAAACTTGGCGGTTGGCGGTGCGGGGGGGTTCATCGCCCGCGATTCGCGGTGGCCCTTTTCGCGGGCAAACCTCAACTGCTGGCGGCTCGGCACGCCGCCGGCTCTCACGCTCGCGGCGCGGCTCGCGCCGCCCGCTTGTGCGGCCGCGCGGGTGTTCGCGCGGGTATTCAAAGTACGAGACGAGTTCTGCCTCGTCACAATTAATTAAAATTCTATTTTGATGGTTTAGACAATGAACACGCCCTCGGCAAGGAGAGCGAGGATGCCGAGGATACAACCGCTGACTGCAACAGTATGGACGAAGGTATTGAGCTGAATATATCCTTCAACAGTTTAATCATATCTCAGACTGCCGCAGAATCGCAAGATAATTTAATAAAAGATCCATTTATCCAAACCATCAAAGTAATAATATGTCATGATGATAGAAATTTCATCCACATAATGTTGATTAATTGCTATTCACAAAGCGAATCAAAAATACTAATTTGTTGTCTGATTATTAGATCTAATACCCGAAGAAGACGACGAGACTTCGCCGGAATCTGATTCCGCAGCAAGTGGTAGGTATTCTCTACAAAATCGTTAATTTATTATATCATCAATGTAAATATTAAAGATATAATTATGCTTCAGGCGCAGGATTGCTTTCAAAAAGAGCGAGGACTAAGCTGATGAACCAGAAAAAAAATTCCGGGCAATCGTACACCACATCAGCTGGCAAAACAAGGACCGAGAGGACCTGTTCGCGATTGGAGAAGTGCAGAGACGACTGTCGCAGTAAAATCTCCAGGGAAAATCAGCTGCACATATTCGACGCTTACTGGTCTCAAGGCTCTTATCCGAAACGCGCTGCATTTGTTCGGAACCTGATAACGATCAAAAGCAAAAAGTCATCTTCGGGTGACGGGAACAGAAGATTCACGGCGGAGTATAGGTTAACGACGGATTTGTTTGAAACTACCGTTTGCAGAAAGTGCTTCACCTTGACGCTGGGAGAGACTGAATCGTTTCTGACCACCATTCTCTCCAAGATGTGGAATGATGCAAATGCTCCGATCAGCGACGATAGAGGCAAGGCGAGTTCGAACAAGAAAACTCCAGAATCTAAAATCCTACCAATCCAAAATCACATTCGAAAATTCCCTGCGTATGAAAGTCACTACGCTCGCTCGCATACTTCCAAAAAGTATTTGCAAGTCGGTTTGAACGTCTCCAAGATGTACAACTTGTATAAAAGTGAAACGGCGGATCCAGCGTCTGAGAAAATATACCGCCAAGTTTTTAACCAAACCGGGTTGAAATTTAAGCAGCCGCAATTGGATCAATGCCATAAATGCGACCTTTACAGTACTAAGATTAAGTACGAAACGGATGAGGCTATTAAAGCCAATCTTATCGAACAACAATCGGCGCACCACGAAGCGGCCGATCTGGCGTATGCGAGCAAGCGTATTGACAAAGGTGACGCGAAACAATCGGCTGGAAAGCATATTCTTTGCACCTTCGACCTCCAGCAGTGCCTCCCTACGCCGTCTTTGCAAACGTCAGTTGCCTTTTATAAAAGGCAGTTATGGACTTACAACTTAACAGTAAATAATAATACTACGGGGGTTACGACGTGTTTCATGTGGCACGAAGCGTCGGGTAAAAGGGGGGGCAACGAGATTGCATCTTGTTTGCATAAATTTTTGGAAAACACAGAGCCTGAAGTGGAACACGTGACCTTGTATTCGGACAACTGCGCAGGGCAAAATAAAAACAAAATAGTTTGTGCTATGCTTTCCACCGCTGTCAGTAATCATGGCACTCTACAAACCGTAGATCACAAGTTTTTAAAATCGGGCCATTCCCATATGGAATGTGACAGTGACCATTCGTTGATTGAACGAGCGAAGAAAAACTGTCCAGAAATTCATCATCCGGATGATTGGTATAACTTAGTTCGTAATTGTTCAACTAAAAAGCCGATGAAAGTTGTCGTCATGACGAAAGACGACTTTTACAACTTCGACAAGATTTCAAAAAAAAATTTGATCGCGCGACAAAAAAACACAAAGGGGGCTCGATTTTTATGGCATCCAGTGAAGTGGTTAAGATATACGAAAACGCAAGGCGTCGTCCATTATAAATGCGACCTTGTAAATAATGGAGTTTTTGACAGTTTAGACCTTCGGCGAAACCCTAAAGATATTATAACCCGGAACGATTATGAATTGTGCTATACCGATCAGTTGCAAATAAGTCATGAGAAAAAAAAACGATTTAGTATCCATGTTGGACCTCTTAAGGCCTGAGGTGCGCAGTTTCTACCAGAATCTGCCTTGCACCAATGAAGAATCTGATAAAAACATAGATTCGGATTTGGATGAATATCTGGACAGAGAAGAACAAACTATCGTCGCGAACTGCAGTAAGAAAAAGGTCATGCGTCAAAAACCGAAGAACGTGAGTGATGCGAAAGTTGTTACGAATGTGAGAAAATCTAGTCGCATAGCGAAGAAAGCTACCATAAGTTACCGGGAACAAGATTGATATAGTTAGATTGAAATTGTGATAAGAGTGATAAATTTGTGATAAGACCGTGATAAGACCGAGATGTTAGCGGGTTTTAGTTCAATGTTTCTGTTTATAATTATGATGATTATGGTGTTTTAGTTATTATGATGTTTTAGTTATTATTGAGTTTTTGTTTTATGGAAAATAAATTATTGTAAATAAATGTAAATATATATATACCTATTATACAACTAATGGACTAATTAATTACGTTTTTCGGTGGTTTCCCGCAAAAACCACATAACTCAATTCATAAAAAGTTGAGATATGATGTTGAAAACTACAGATTTATATACCCTTATCTTTTTTTTATGGGAACTGGCCGAATCAAGTGGTTGTTACAAGAATTGGTCGAGTTAAGTGGTTTTTACGGGAAATGGTTGAGTTATGTGGTTTTTACGGGAAATGCCCACTTTGTTGCTTTTTTCTCTTGGCGATTTCTCGTCAAATAACGAGCAAATATGTGAAATAGGTATTATAAATGAAACTAGGGACCAACACAATACCGAAAATGCAACTAACTCAATTTCGACAAAAATTCGAGTTATGAGGTTTTTGCGGTCAGCCACAGATATATTCACCAACGTGCACATTTTTTGTAAAAGTTATATACTTTTCTTTGTTTTGTGCAATAACATCAACATCTTCCTTGTTTAATGCAATATTTTTTACAAACATATGACTGTCATAATTTGAAAGATTATGAAAAAATATTGGAATATATTTTGGAATTTTATAATTAATATTTCAAACGGAATGGGCTGGGCCCCGAAACTTTCCTGTTAAGTGATCATGATCATATACTTTATCATTTACAGACAATGTCCTTTCGCAAATATGACATACATTTCTTTCATATATTAGTTTTTCTTCCGGTGTTAATGGTAACATTTCTTTACGTACTCCTAAATAATTTTTATAAATAATTTTAATATCGTCTTCTAATTTGTTTACAAATTCTTGTGCGGCATTTTCTCCATTATATATATTAAACTTTGAAAGACTATCATCATATGAACATTTTATGTGGTATGCAAAAGCATAAGGTTCATGACGAAAACATTTAACTGTGTACGGTTTACTCGAATCTGTATAAGTAGTATTATTGTTAACATTTACTAACAATGCCTCAAAATCAGCATAAACTACAAAAGGAATTTTCATTTGTTTTTGATAATTTTCAAACTCTAATATATTTCCCAGAACTTCTTCACCCAATTTATTAATTTTTTTACTACAGTTCGGAAGAACAGCTTTTACATTTCCACAATCTTCTTCTTAATGTCTTTTTAATTCATCTTTTTTAGAAAAGTAAATTAAACAACCTTCGCATATAAATTTTTCATGACCATATAATGATATTTGAGTTCCAATTAAACGCAACAAATTTTTAATCCAGCAATAATGATTCTGATTGTCTATTGAAATATACAACAAGTTTATATGAACTATTTTCTTATTCTTTGATATTCGTAATGGAACGAATTCATAGTCCATTTTATTTTCGTTAAAATATTTATTAGCGCCATAAACGTTTATTGAAATATTATTTTTACCTTCAAATATATTGATATCTTTTATTGTAACTGGAAATTGTAAATTTGAAAAGTCATATACTGTTGAATAATGTGGATATGAAGATGGTCTCTGTGCCAGTCCTGTTGGAACCTGAAGTGCTGAAGTTATAGCCCAAGCAAAGCATACATTGTCGGTATTGTAAACATTGATTACAGCACGTTTTGCCTTTATTGAAGCAGGTAACTCGATGTAACTAGATGCTCTCATTGGATTATATACATTAAAATTAAGTTCAATGCTTGTAATTTGAAATAATGTCCAACCTTAAATAAAATAATAATAATAATAATAACATTAAAAATCACCAAGTTTCTAACTTTACCTGAATCTTTCTCCTGAAATTCTGACATCTTGGTTTTAATTTCGTCGAGGAAGTGTGCGTATGTCTCATATAGATTCGTTGCAGTGGTGATAATTTTGTTCGACGTGTTAAATGATTTTATTTCAACATTTTCTTTTGCTGTCAAAAAGTACAATGCAAAGGATTCCATGTTTAATTTAAAATTTCCAATAACCGCCAATTTACTTTCAATGAGGGTAATAATTTTCTCCCTCACTGAAATGGAAAACTTGTCTAAATCAACATAGTGCCCAGGTTCGGTGATTCGGTAACTTGTTATTTTGCCCCCATAAGCTGTAGATATTTCCTCTACTCCATCATCAACAATAATAAATGCATTACTTTTGTGTAAATTAGTTCTCAAATGGGCGGCAAAACATGAGCTATCTACTGTTATGTTACATACATCACATATTCTGTGTTTTGATGTTGATGCAAGTTTTTGTCGTTTATTTGGAATTTCCCAAACTTGTTTCGATGTGGATGGATTTTCCAAAGATGTTGATGGAAGTGGATTTACCATTTTGATATCTCCCTGTTGTGCGGATTGGGGTAGAATAAGTTTGATTGTTGGCTTTTCTCCTCTATTGCTTACATATGAGTTTTGCTTGGAAACACACGAGTTTTTTTCGTGTCGTTTTAAGTTGTCTCTTCTTGTAAAATTTTTACCACAATATTCGCGCAAAAACATGCTTTAAATGTAATAAAAGAGTAAGTTGCTTTACACGTCAACACACGATATGATGCTTGGGCCAATACGTTACCTTTATATAGTGAACTTAATCAAGAAAAGAAAAGGAGGAGGTTTAACAATGAGGAGGGGTAAATTTAATATGACGAAGAACAACACATTCACTCACACATGCACACACTCACACAGAGAAAAAAACATTTTACAATCATTTTAATCTTCTTCTTCATCCATGTCAGTCGATGTGTCCCACACTGATGAAGTAGAAGATAATGAAGATGAACTATCTGTTCGTTTACGTTTGACTGTATGTTTTGTTAGCTTGAATAACGGTGTGAAGAAACAAAATTCACAATAACGTTTTCGTTCTAATATCCATATATGCAATTTGTCTTTTCGAAATAAAATATTCTTTTCGTATTTTATCCTGAATAATTTTGTATTAGGTTCTAAATTGTTTCTACACCAACGGCAATATCTCTTTCCCTGTGTATCAATCCAAAATCTTTTTTTAACTAACACTAAAATTGGATTTTGTGGAATGTTCATAATTTTGGAAATATTACCATTAATAAAAAATCCATTATATATTTAGGTAATGGATTGTGACATGTAAATGGTCGGCAATCGGTAAATGTCCAAATGTCCAAACATAAAAACATCAGTTGTCAAAAATTGTCTTACCCAAACATTTTGGTATTTCTGCTAGGCGTATCATTTTTTTTTACATCTAACCGATCTTCTATTACATTTAAACACACTTGTTTTAGAGCGATTGCTTGTAAAGTATTAACAAAACTCATTGTAGATAAACTTAAATTTGTGTTCTTATATTTGACAACGCAAAAATTGATTTGATCTATGGAAAAATAGCCGGTTATTTTATATTAATATTGTAACCTTATTGTAACGGTCAAAAGTATTGCAATTTAGCTCCGCCTTATAAATTTTCAAAAAGTGTTGCAATTTTTGCCCCGCCTTTTAATTTAACCACACCTTTATGAGTAAAGGTAATTTTATTCCCACCTTTTAATTTTACCACACCTTTATGAGTAGAAGTTAACTCAAAATCTTTTAAGAGGTGTTTTACTTTAAACCCCTCCTCCTTACACATCCTCCTCGGTTTACAAGCTATTTAAGCACCAACACACTAAGTTGAGAGGAACAAACTGAACAGCGGTTTTAAAGTGTTAAAGTGAATCATGGGTGAGTAATTTATTTTAAATAAAACAACATTTAAAAAAATATGTTTTGTATTTATAAAGAAACATTTACATTTGTATTACATATATTTTATATTTTATATTTTTTTATTACAGACCGCATACAAATCTATAAGGAAATTAGAGAGGAATATTGCAGGAGATTCAACAACAAGCGAGTAAACAAGTTAATACGTACATGTAAATAAGAGAAAATTAAGATTATAATAATTTACAGGTAACCATAATCGAACTGGATGACTCGATACCGCCAATTCCTCTACCCCGGGCAAATATCATCATCCAGAGGTCAGAGTATACGGCCATTATTTGCCCGGAGGATAACGTGCTCGTGTGGTTGCGAATCCATAACCCTTTATAATTTAATAAAAGACTAAATCATCCAAACCCAACCATTTTACTAAAACTTTATTCTTCATTCTTTTAATAACTTTTCCGACGAGATATACATCCTGATGTTGAACTTTTTTTAATTCTTCCTCATAGAATCCTCCAATTATGTCCTGGTTTTTTATATCTCGTAGTAGATATGTTCTGGGGTTCGTGTTTTGAACTTTGGATACTGTGAAGATTTCGTTGGACCAATTTGGGGTGTAATTTTTATCAAATGCTTGACGATGTTTGCTAATCCTTACGTGGTCACTAACTTCAAATTTCTTCCTAAATCCATCAAAAACTTTTAAATTACTGTACACAGAATTTAACAATAATTTTTCCTTATTTTTATTTACTTGTTTTGGTTTCATACCAATTGTTCTATGTTTTGTATTATTATATTTATTAATTATATTTTGTAGAATACTAATCCAATTATAATTACCTTGCATGCTAAATTCCTTCCACATCAGTTCTTTAATAGTTCTATTGTACCGTTCAACAATTAAACTTTTTAAAGATGAAAATGTGCTGTAATGATTAATTCCATATTTTTCGCATAGTTTTTTAAAATTGTTGTTGTAAAACTCAGTACCATTGTCTGTTTGAATATTTGCAGGTATCTGCCTCTTTTTCAACAATTTTTCCATTTGTAAGGCAACTTCTTTTCCAGTTTATAACCATCAATATATATTTGTATCCTTTATTTTCCTTGGCATAAGGTATCATTTCAACTAAATCCGCTTGGTATAAATCATTTAAACTCTTCAATATTACTCGACGTCTACGAAAATGTTTCCGAACTGGGGCGTGAATTTCATCAATTACATCGCGTTTAATGTTGGGTTTCATTAGTATTTTGTTCGATTAATATCTCAATGCAAAACTTCTTATCGACATCTTCTGGAGTCGCTGCAAATCTGCGCTTAATTTGTATTGTATCATTCAATTTAAGGTTTGTTAATTCAGACAATACATACTTTTCATTAATAAATAGAATTACATTTCCCAGGTAATTTGTTTTGAGAACTTTTCCAGCGTATAATGTGTTTTTATATAATATATCACCCCCCTTATTATCAATTGTATAGAATCCATCGGAAGATACGTTTCCGTTGCCAGCAAGTGTCAAAATTAACCTATATCTTCTATCTTTATCTGTTTCATCGAATTTAAAATACCTCTGAATTATCTTGTCTAAATTGTTAGATTATTTAATATAGCTCGAGACACTATGCCCATGTACATGTTTTCCAAATTTGTCAACAGTCATTGCACCAAAAATAGAATTTCCAAATTTGTCTAAACTCATTTTATACACCGGTTGCTCGTCTGGTGTCTAATGAGATAATAACATATGTTTATTTCAGGAGCCACACTTATATTACTTTATAATGTTTGCTTCCTTCAATTCTTCAATTATTGAAATTATTTCATTTGTATGCGCATTATTGCCAGCACTTTGTAAAGCTAATAATAAGCGTAATCTATCTACAAGTTCATTCGGATTATCCCAATATTGCAATTCTAAGGAAGAATTAGGATTAATTTTTTTCTGCAAACCGCGTCCAACTTTCCATTTTTTAGTCCACCACACTTTTGGAGGTTGACCATTTAAAATTGGCTTAATAATGTTTACATATTTCAAAGCTTTACTACCAATACGTTTTCCGCTTGGATCATAATTAAATCGCGTCGCAGATGTTTGCTCTAAAATACGTTTATAATTTCGAACATCGTCAGGTTTAAAAGTGTAAGGGTCCTTTTTGAAAAGTACTTCGTATAGACCGGTAGTGCCCTTGTATGGCACATCGTTAATAACAACATTTGCTCCATCAAACTTAAGTGCCGCGTTTCCGATATACAAAATACCATAAAATGTTTGACGAACTCCATAACGAGTATCGAATTTATCTCCACGATCTAATTTAAAGTCAATCAAATATGCGCGAGGTATATGATGAAATTGTTTCAGGGTTTGTTGTAGGACTGACGAAGTATTAAGTTCGTCTACCAGTCTATCATGAGCTTCATCTAAACGTGTGGTAGCAGTCCGTAGGACTGTAGCGTCATCATCAGAATCTACGATCTCTTCATCATCATCATCGTCATCATGTGTGAGGTTTCCTGTTCTTGGCGGTGAAGTTTGATAAACTTCTTCAGTGTATCCTGTTGCAGTATCCTCCATCGGTGTTGATGTAATAATATCTTTTTTCAAATGCAATTGATGTCTCGGTCTTCTGGGTGTTGATGATGACGTTTTAATGGGTGTAAATATTCGTTTGTGTACTTTAATTTTCAACGGACGTTTCCTAATAGTTTCCTCAGATGAGGTTACATTGGATTGCGGTGTAGTAAATATTTTTCTGCGTATTTGCGATTTTCTACTTGAACCAAATCCCGTTTCTTTTTCTTTAACATAACTAGAATCAATAGGAACAAATTCTTCATTGAATTTACTAGCGATTTGTTTCAGTGGTTCACTCAAGGGTAATAACGTTGCGGCAAGATGTTCCTTTGAGTCTGCAATATCTGTTTTTAACGATCGAATTTTATCACGCAAAGCACTACGTGCTTCCACGAGTTGCTTTGCAATGTCTTTATCCATGTTAAGAACGCAAAGTGTCTGTAAACACTGATAACATCTGCATCGTTACAGCGCTTTTTAAATAGTCAGAAATTTATCGAAACCTTTTCGATAACGACCATTCGTTACAGGACAATCTAAATCAATTACGAATGGAGAATAAGGTTGCTTACAACATTCTGTGCAAGTTTCTAGAAATGTATTCAATGTCATGTCACCTATTACGTGATCATTGAAAATATGTTTTAAATTTGTTGCATCTTGCTTAAATATTACCAATAAATTACAATTGTCTCGAACCAATTGCTTTTGAATGGCACTGTAACTTTGGCATATTTTAAAACAATCAACATTTTTGTGTCGACCGTATGAAAAAAAATCCTTAATTACATTATGACCGGTCGGTGGAATATCATCAAATATAACAATGGAATATTCTTTAATATTTTCAGGCGGTCCAAGTGATTCAACATCCGAAAACTCAAAATAACCACATTCTGGCACGTCTTTTACTATTGATCGTAGATACGCGTATTTATTTTGAAATAATGATTTTGAACACAAGTATATGTTTTTAAAACGTAAACCGTTGGTTGCAAGTAATAATGATAGCATTGCATTTGTTTTACCGCAGCCAGAAGGGCCTATAATAAGACCTCTTTTGCAATTTCCTCCAAATAGATCACTATGTCGTTTATATCGAAACTCGTTAAGATCAAAATTTATTATTGGTAATGACAAGCAGTGATTTTCAACATTTTCCGACATAATAATGCTATAAAAAACCCAACCCTGCGTACAACTTAATTTTTGAAGGGTGAATGAAAAGAAATTGAATTGTCAACAATTATATATTACAAATAATATTAATAATTAAATATAAAAACTAATACTAAATAATAACTATAAAAAAACTAATACTAAATAATAACTATAAAATAATTCCCTGACAGATGGTAACACACATCCAAATGACTAGGAGCGACACACATCAACCACACACGACTAGCAACAGACAATGACCACAAAAGCAGATGTAGCAATCAAACACCTCATTACAATTGTTTGAAAAGAATTAGACTTGAAACAAATTGAAAAATTTAAAAAATAGTTACAAAAATGTAATGTGCTTTCACAATTAAATTTCTTTTAAACGTTTTTTTAAACTTGTCAATGAATAATGTTCCTCTCGTAGCTGATTTCGTTTTGCAGCTAAGTAATTACTAACGTCAGGGGTGTTAGAATTAGTAGATTGCACAACGAACTCAACCACATCAGGCTTTGAAAAAATATTCAAATTATCGATTATACTATCAATTCTTTCCAATCGATCATCAATGGATGTCATGAAAGAGTCTTTGCGAGCTTGCATAGAACGAATTGTTCCTTTATCACAAATGATGGCTCGCATAAACTCTTCGAAATTGTTAGTAGTAGTGGTTAAGGGAGGAATCTGGTTGGGTGGTATAAATGTCGGTGGAGGAGCGTTAAGATTGGGGTTAGTTGCTCTTACTACATCTGCTGATGAAGATCTTCCAGGTAAAACTGTATTGGTTATTTGCAATTCACGGACAGAAAATCGAACAGCACCGTTATCTTGAGAAAGTGTAATTTCTTGTGATAACCGCACTGATTTAAACAAGCCACCCAGCTCACTGTCTCCCATATCCGAAACTGCAAGTCGACCATCAGTATTATTTTCCGACTCGACTTGGCTGGAAGATCTCTGGCACCCACCTGCAGGCCACAATCGCAACGGAGACTGAGTCATCTGAGCTGATTGCTGTGGCCCAGGTGTGCTCGATTTTGTCCCTGCAATTAAACAAAAAACATTGCAATTAATAAATATCATTAAATATTACAAAAAATACAGGACTTACCTCTCACGTCATTGGTTGCAAGTGATGCATCAAAACCTGGCTGGGAAACCACCAAGTTTACCAATGACTGAGGAAATGTATAATTTTGCCCAGTCGGTACCGCGACATAATTTTGTCCAGTCGGCATCGCGTAATACGTGGAATCGTTTTGCACGATGACAAACTGGTTTGAGGGTTGAGGTTGTGCAATAATTTGGAATGAGGATTGTTGTGGTGGTTGGATTTGCATATTTTCTTGGATTTGGAATGAAGTATTTTTTGTTTGCGGTTCGACTAGGTGTATGCTCTGAGGGCGTTGTGGTTGATGTGTGCTGCTGCTGTATTTGTTTTTTTTTGGCCCTGCTTGGATAATGTCGAAGGTTGGTAGTTAGAAGGCGATCCAACAAGTAACGGCATCGAACACATAGGATTCGTTCGCCCTGTACACAATAATTATGCATTAAAATTATAATTAGGAATAGAAAATAATGCATAATAAAATATCTAATCAACCCGGAAATAACCTTTAGTCTTTCGTTCCTTTTTCGCTTTCAACGATCGATCAGTTGCCGGTTCGCCTTTCTCCTTCGAAAGCAATTTATTTGATGAATCATCTGCCACTGATTTCTTTTTGTCATTTGTAAACAAATCAAAATCATCCCATGATTCATCAAATGAAACTGAAAACAATAACAATAGATAATCTAGAAACATTTAAATAACACGTGTTTTAAATACTTTTTACATCAGGTCCAATTATGTTAGGATGTGCATCTGAATTGGTGGTGCTCGTTTTCTCAACTTCACCTTAAAACAATAGACAATAAATAAGATACATTTGATTAAATAGAATTAAAGAAAAACAAAATACCTAACATATTCCCATCCATGCTGGAGTTCAGAAAATCGTCAATACAAATTATCTTGTTACCTAAAAGCAAAAACAAACACACAACATAAGAATATCCAAAATATTTAAAAAATATTCAATCACCAAAATATAAATAAAGACCACTTACCTTCCATTTTAGAGTGGAGATGTTGTTCGTTCCAAAACTTGCACTGGATGTGATTTCTTGGTTTGTTCTGGCTTCTTTTATACCCAATTTTGAGGTCAGTAAACGGTAGCGAAAGTAAAACAAGTGAGGGGGAATCGAGGTTAAATTTTTTTTCGGGGGGTGGGCGGAGAAGCCAACTGGGGCGTGGGGAGGAGCCAAGGAGGGGGCAGGGCGGGGGAGAGGCCAAGTGGGCGTGGCGTGGGAGGAGCCAAGGAGGGGGCGTGGCAATGGGCGTAACTGGAGGGGGTAATTTTATTTTGACGCCTCCCCGCTGCCGAAGGGGGGGGGGCGTATTTTTAGACGTTTTCCCCACTCTTCCCTCTCTCTTTGTGGGAGGAAAGTAGGAGGAGTGTAGGAGGAGACTAGGAGGAGATTCCTTCTAACCATCATTCTCTTTTTTTTTTCTCTTTCTTCTTTTTTCTCTTTCTTTTTTTTTCTCTTTCTTTTTTGTTTATTTTTTTAGTTGCCGCAATTAAAACAAGTTATATTATAAAAAACATTTTTTATTTCTTAATCATGGATACATTGAATATTTATTAAACAATATACATTGAACAATAACAATAACAGCAATCACAATTTACGATACTCTTGCAAAAGAAACAATCCTTCTTCATTGGTGGTGGTCCATCGACATGTGTCATCCAATTAGCCGTGTTGAAATGTTCATTGCATGGCAATCTTCCTTGTAAACATTTCATTGTGCGTATGTGGTCCGGTAATATGGGCCATAAAGTAGCGAGTTCCAACGGTTTCATTCGTTTCAGCAAATAAATTAATGTAGAATTAGTAGCACGTTGATCTTCTAGAAATGGTGTCCCGTCTCTACCGATATATTTTGATAATGCATTGTTAATCCTTCTTAAATAATTAATAACATAATACTTTAAGTTACAAGTATACTGTCGAACTGTTTCCATGTTAACACAGTTGTGAACCAATGCCGTCTGATATTATTTCACTTTCCGACTCAATTATATGCATTCAAGTTTGCTGTACATTTGTTCTTTTTTCTGTTTTACTCCATTTGCTGAAGGTTGTTTCGTCGCAACCTCTTTTATAAAATTGTTTCTTCTTCTTCTTCATCTTGCATGTAATAATTGATAGGATTTGACATTTTATCGTAGATATAATACACATTTGTTAATGCACACATTGTATAATCTGTATCTTTGTGATACATACACTTTGGGTGAGACGCTGACAACTTTATATCCAATCTTTTAATGTCCTCAATTGGCCGATCCAATATTTTCTGTAGATATTGTGATTTTTGCTCACCTCTCACATAAATGTTTTTAGCTTTTTTACTAAACACTCGAATAATTTTATCAATTTTATTGAGTGCTACATTTCCACTAGTCCATTCCAAATGGTGGAAATTTGAAGTTAACCAATGTGCTGTTCGACGTTGCTTAGCAGGTAAACAATTTACAGAATGGGGAGCCTCAAACAAATAATGGCTAATTCGACGTTCGCTATCACAAATAGCCACTTCTTTCGGTAGTAATTTATCATTACTATCGTAAAAACCTTGAATGTCGATTATGATATAGTCCAATGTATCCATAATTTGTTTGTGTACTTGTTAATTCATTCACTTCTTGTACTTGACTGATGTGTAAAGCAAATTACACTACTTTTATAATGACAATCGCCCCTCCTTGTTTTATAGCAACAGGGAATTGCAGCAGGACGGGTAACACCTCTTTTACAACAATTCTTTTACCACTTTTGTTAGTGGTGCATAATAAAACGCCTTATCGTGCAAAATTAAACAGTATGCTGTTGTATTAGCCGGAACTGGTTTTTTTGAAGTAAATTCAATTTCAATTTCAACGCCACTTTTGTGAATAGTGTCTGCCTGATACGTACAATCGATTCCTACTAATGGAATTTTCTCTTTAAATTCTGCTGGTAAAAACATTGGTTCACTTTCTGGCACATAGTAGTATGATTGTTGGAATCTGCTATACATATCGTACACAATAGCATATTTATTGTTATCAAAATCAATATTTAAATTATCATACGGAAATCTTGTACCGTTCAAAAATACACTTAGGTTTGTCAACTTTATATTATCAAATAGAGCCATTGAAGACTTCATCTGGCCTTTTCGATTGGTTTGAAAACCGAAAATAATGTATCTGGGCGTTTCAAGTTGCGGCGCCGTCTTTACGGCCCATGTATGTCTTGTTGTTTGCGGCAATGACGGATACTCATGAATCTCCCAACTTCTAAACCATAAATTGATATTTTGATTTTTGTCAGTTAATTTTGTCAAGGCTAACTGTTCTCGTAGACCGACTGCAATTTGAGGTATTCTCCAAATAATTTTATCTATTGTCAAATTTACTTTTTCTTTTTCAGCTTCACTTTGAACAATTACATCGTTATCATCGTTATTCCGAATGAGTACCAACTCTTGTCTACAGTTTAATACAATTTTCTTAAAATCTTCCGCAAATCCTAAAATACTTTTAAGCGGTACACTAATTGCAAAATGTCCATTGTCATCGACTATATCGCAGAAACCTTTTTTCTCAATGTCCCACCCTGCGTTTTGTAATTTAATCATTTCATTTTTATTATACGAAAAATATCCTTTCATACATGATGTCACTCCCACGTTTTTAACGGAATCCACTTGAACACCATTCATTAAATACCGAAGATCGCTAATCATAATGCCTGCTGGGTTGTTGACTAATTTTGAATTCTTACTAGCCTCGTTTTTAACATTCCCATCCTCACCAACTTTCCGTAGAGTACCCTCTACATATAAATAACTCTCTCCTGGTAATGTATAATTTTCAGTTTCAGGAACCGTTATCCTAATTTCATCATTATTATCAAAACTTGCCGATCCATAAGGTTGGTATGAATGATACTCGTAACTTACTATTGCATTGTTAGATTTAACTTTGTCGGTAACATTTAAAATGTCCATTATTTTAGTAGTTTATAGCCCGAATCTTTTAAGAATATACGATTTTCTGTTGTTAACTTCTTTACTTTTTTAGGCTACTGCACACATTTTTCATATCGCTACCCAATTTATAGGCTGACCGGTTTGCTGTGTTCTTCTTCTTCTTCTTCTTAACAATATGGTTCCTCTTTCGATTCGACGTTTTTGAGTTATATAACTTTATCTCATTCAACCTTACGCAAGTGTAATCGTGTCGTTACTTCTTCACCTCTAAAATTGATCAATTTCCCTGATTGATCCAACACTCTTACCACAATTGTACTGATAATATCTCCAGTAACAGATAAATATATAGGTAAATGTGGCGATTCTACCATCTTATATCCGGCCGGCACTTTAGGAAAAAAATGATAAAGCACGTGTACCGGTTCACCGTTATTATAAGAACCGCTCACTAAATTGCAATAAATTTGAATTGCATTGACTGTGTGGATATTAACAATATTTTCTGCTTCATAACTTTTCCCGCCCATTAGTACTTTCTTATCAAATCCCAATAAGGTTCCTATACTTTTTTCAGCTATAAAATCGATTTCTACATCGGATTTGATGTGCACTTTCTGAGTATTATTATTACCGCGTATACGGACCAATGCCGTATTGTCAATGTCCCCTTCTATTTTAGTCTCTATAAAATCAGAAATATCATCTAAACCGTAAATTCCAACGGGTAATTCTACTATTTTTTTGTTGTTTCCTATTTTGTAGTGAAATAAATTATTTGATATGTCAACGTTTGGAATTGAATTGAATGACTCAAAATTGAGTAAAGCCAACTCATATTCTTCATCTTCATCTTTGCTCAAATAAATCGGTGGATTAGAATTGCAACTTAACTCGGAACTGATTCCGGTCAACGTAAACGTAAGCGAATGAGAAGTTTTCACCATTGCGTTTAGTCTTCGACTGATGTTTAAATTGTTTTCTTAATTATTTATTAGAAACATTAAACACAATTGTCCACAATTTAAATCATCGATTGCCTGGTAGCGTTCATAGTTATAACTTATAACATTATTCTTATCATCTGATCTTAAATATTTTTCAATTTCAATGGAAGGTTTTATATCACCGAAACTGTCAAAGTATTTTACTCTACTGCCACTTTTTTTATAAGCAACCCAATGCGTTCCTTCACTTTCTTTATTGTCTAAATTGATAACTGCACTTTCATGTTTTTTAATTTTTTTCGGTAATGCATTTCTCATATAGACACCTCTAAACGATGGTATTTTCAATAATTTTGCTATTTTTAAAATTTCCAAATTATTTAGAGGTCTTTTATGAAGGAACATTATTTTCAGTTTTTTTAATATTCGGGAAAATATAAACCACATCCTCTTTTATATGGTTTTATGTAATAACCAGAACCCACTGATTTGGCTTCCATAGCTCTATTGTGTCGCTCAGCTTCTTTTTGTTGTTCTTTAGCTGATTTTGCACTGTTTACTGCTTTCGCTATAGCGGCTGCCCCTCCTCCAAGGGAACCCAATGCACCTAAAGCTGCAAATAATGGAATCAACGGAAGAAATCCTCCTTGTATCGGTATAGGAATGACTCTACGTTTTGGAAATTTAATTTTTCTCTTATATTTTTTCAAAACATTATATGCAGCTTTTGTAGCATCAAATACACTTTCATGTTTTCTTCTACTGATAGCGTTTCTGGCCAGTCGAACTGCCTTGTTAAACGTTAGAGTACCACCCCGACTCATTCTTTTGCGATTTCTACCCTTGCTTTTTCTCTTTTTTAGACCCATTCCAAATGAAGTTTTCCCTTTCATTGCTGCTGCAACTCCTGCCGATGCAATCTTTTCTCCGGCACTTGGACCAACCTTCTGAATTATTTTTTTTGCAGTTTTGAGTAACCTATGATCGGCTATATGCCTTTCTTGTAAATTATTTGTATTATCGTACACTATATCGTGCTCTTTACAAGCTTCGTCGAGTTCGTTTATTCCTTTATCGCCTCGCGCTAATCTCTTTCCTATTTTTTTTCCAGGCCCACAATAATTATATCCAGGTAAATGAATTTCAAAAGGCAGCTTGTTTATTAATTTATTTAGTAGCCCCCGACCGATCCATTTGATAGTTCTTTTACGACTGACGGGATAATAGACATACATTTTATTTTAAAGGTATACAAATAAACTGTGGCAACTTAAAAACTATTTATTGATTTTTATAATTTAATTTTAACAAACATTTACCACTTCACCTAATACTAACACATATACTAACTATGTTCTACTTAAACCTTGAGTTATATACATTCTCCCTAAAACTACTTTGTAAACAAAAACTTATCGCTAATTCGATTCTTTTCATTTTTTCTTTGAATCTTAAAGAATCATAATAATATATATGCCATGCACCTTTCCTAGCTTCTTTATACGCAAATTTCCATACATACATATTATGAATAATATTTTTACTTTCACACATTACTACTTTCTTTTTACTTCCCATTATTATAACAATCTAACATTATATGTTGCATATCAAAATCGAACAATAACTTATCATTACCATAAAGTAACAATTCATTAATCATACAAGCATATTCATTACATTCGCCTTGCATTATTTTCGAAAAACGAGTTTTCATATCCCCATCCAGTTCATTTAATAAACCCAAGCAAGAATAGTAATATTCACTAAACTTAAGATTTTTTAAATATTCCAAACGAGACGAAACAACATCAACCAGTTTCCACAATTCACGAAGACCTTCATACGATAAAAATACGTGATTTCCACCGATATCAATTCTTGCAACCTTACGACAATTATTCATTAAACTAAATGAAATGTTTACTCCATTAAAGCTGATTGTTTGATCCGTATCTACATAAAAAAATGTTTGGTTGATATTCACTTTTTGTTCTAAAAATACTGTCCACATCTGTTCATTCAAAGAAATTCCTTGCCCACCCTTACCCAATATTCTAATAACTGGTTCAAGATTAAGATCTATGTCCAAACCTACCGACACCCATTTAGAATTACTTTTATTTAAAAAATACGTATTCGACGACAGCAAATTTTTCATAGCGTTCTTCTTTTGTTTTACAAGTTGATTGTTGTGGTTGGTATCATCGTTGGTATCGTTGATATTCCATGGAACATCAACAGTAGTAGTCTCACCATGATTCGGTAGATTTATATTCGAAAAAGATTCTTCACCCTCTTCAAAAAATCCCGAGTCATTTGCTGAATTCGCATTATCAATTGGCCCATTATTTTGAATATGTGCTCTAATAATTTGTTTATTACTCGGGTTTTGTCGTTTCACTAAAATTTCACTTCAATCAATAAATTAATTTATTTTCAAAATAATTACAAATACTTACTTATTATTCAATTTATTATTGACAACAACACTAATTAGTGACACAGTTTTGGCAGATGTATTCTTGACAACAACACAATAAGTTACACCCATCCGGCAGATCTTATATAGTCCCATAATATTATGTTGGGGGGAGGTTCTGTATATATTTTTACATCACAACGACCTCACATACTTCTCCTCTGAAAAGGACTAACTACTTTATGATTTTCCCGCCTAAAGGAGGTCGTTTACCCACTCATTAGAATTCAATTGAAGGCATTCAATCATCGATGTTGCTAACAACACTTTAACCGCATTGACAATATTTATTAATAGATTCATATATGAAATCTTATGTATTATTCATCAGTCGCCCTTGAACCATCGAGATGAACACATCTTGTCTTGTGCATGGTCCGCCTATAGCGATACAGCGCATAAAAGCTGTAATGTATCGGGTGAAAATCTTAAGGGGGTAAGGGCCCCTTTGGATTTTGATTAGACACATTATTTGTCTTTAATGGATGCTAGACAATACGTTAGACCGTGGACTATAAGCACTCAAGGGAGATATTTTTAGCCGATTCTATGAACCCTACCTCTTCTATTTGGTGAAAACTATCTTAAAATTATTAAAAGTATATTGCCTCTTTAGAATCAATAAAACCGTAAAGTAACCTCCTCCTCCTCCTCCTCTTCATTTTATGAGGAGGAGGAAAGAAGGTTCTTTGGAGATTCTAAAAAGACACCTCCTCCCTACCAGGAGGTTTTAACTCTTTTAATCATTTTGAGGAGTTTCCTCTCAAATGAGGAGGAGGTTCTAGAATCGGCTGTAACCCTCTACTCGTTGACTTTGATTTAAGTTCGATAAAATCGGTCAATAAATGACAGAGTTATGGCGTTGGGCGTTTTTGTTTTTTTTTTTTTATCGAACACCTGGTATATAAAATCCCATGAACATTTTATAAATTAACGAAAATTCAAAATATTGAAATTCTTAGGAAAATCTCGACATATTAAAAATCTCAATTTTATAAATCGACAAAAATCTTGAAATATTGAAAATCTTATGAACATTTTATTAATTGACGAATATCTCGAAACATAATTTGATAAAAATCTAATTAATCTAATAAATTATTTTTTAATAAATAAGCAGTATATTTTAAACTTTACACTAAATAAATGATGTATACGCCTAGCGCATTAACTAAAGTATCGAGCTGAGAAAAGCCAGAATTTCTCTTTAACTAATAGCAAAACTGACATTTTATTTTAACGTCATTGACATTTCTAGGTTTAATATAATTTTTTTTTTATTAAATTGACATTTTTCTCGTGTAAAGTGTCGAAATCGTCTATTCGACATAACCTACCTAACCTAGCATTTATCTCTCAAAAACTTCAATTTGACATAAACTAACATGTGATGTGTCAAAAACGTTAATTTGACATTAATTGTAGTGTAATACATACAGTTTGTTTGATTTATTGTGACACAGTACATATGTCCGTTATTAGTACAGATAGAAAAAAAAGTTAAAGACAATAGTTTTAGTATTTTTCATGATCTATTCAGTAGCATTGTCAGAAAAACAATTGAAAATCAAACAAACACGTGAAAGCTATTAGCTTCATTTTCTTTAATGGAACACCCTATATACAAGCAGCTTTATAATGATACCACATAAGTACCCCTTCATTATACAAATAACGCGACAATTGCAAATAAATGAAATTTATCAGTTGCCATGGATAACAATTGACATAAAACAATTTGTTAACGCTTTAATGTCAAAGTGGTGTAGTAACTTTCCGTCTTGCGTGTTGTTGATTCAAATCTTTAGAGATGGGTGATAATTACTATTCTAATGATGAAAAAATGGATATGCTAAAGGTCTTCGTTAGATGCAACGATAATTCTAGAGAAGCTAGTATCATTTATGGAAACATGTATCCTGAAAGAAGACAACCACATTATTGCACTTTTGCAAGACTTGAACAAAATTTACGGAGAAATGGGTGTTTTAATAATAAATTACGAAGGAGAAGACAAGAAAGAGAAGATAATAATGAAGTATTGATATTGGCCTATTTTAGAGCACATCCACGTAATTCAATACGCGAAGCAGTGGCTGACTTAGGAATAAGTATGCATAAAATATTTTCTATTCTGAGAAAACATAAAATGAGACCATATAAAATTAAGTTAGTACAAGGTTTAAGAGATGGTGATTCTGACAGAAGGATAGTATTCTATAATTGGCTTAGCAACAATCAACATTTATTAAATTTAATTCTTTGGAGTGATGAATCAAATTTCAACAACAACGGAATCTCCAACCGAAAAAACGACCATTACTGGGATACCGAGAATCCACGTCAAATTCGAGAATGCAGATTCCAACAAAGATTTGCAGTTAATGTGTGGCTTGGTGTGTTAGGTGATACCATAATAGGACCATTTTTTTTATCAAGGAAAGTTGAATGCGGAGCGATATCCCAACTTTCTTACAATAGAATTTGAAGATTATTTAGATGATATCCCCCTAGAAATACGTCGAGATATGTGGTTCCAACAAGATGGAGCTCCTCCCCATAACGCAAGAAATGTCAAAGATATTTTGGAAAGAAAGTTAGGTTTGAAATTGATTGCAAATGGTGGCCCCATAAACTGGCCAGCAAGATCGCCAGATCTGTCTATTTTAGATTTTTTTATTTGGGGATTTTTAAAGCAAAAAGTTTATGTTACTCGTCCAGAAAATCTAGACGATCTGAAAGATCGTATTCGTATGGCATGTGGCCAAATAACACCACGGATGTTGCAAAAAGCACGACGAAATTTAATGAAGAGATGTGAAGAATGTATTGCAAACAACGGACGTCACTTTGAACAGACACTTTAAATAGTTATTCATGTCAACTGATAAATTTCATTTATTGGCAATTGTCGTGTTATTTCTATAATAAAGGGGTACTTATGTGATATCATTATAAGGCTAATATTAATGCCTATTTGAAATAAATAAAATATACAGGGTGTTCTATTAAAGAAAATGAAACTAATAGCTTTCACGTGTTTATTTGATTTTCAACTGTTTTTCTGACATTACGATTGAATAGATCATAAAAAATAATAAAACTTTTGTCTTTAACTTTTTTTTTCTATCTGTACTAATAACGGACATATGTGCTGTGTCACAATAAATCAAACAGACTGTATTTCGCGGAAATCACCAACATTTACGAAAATTGATGAAAATTGTAGAAACTGATGACCCGTCAATATTTAGTTGATTGATACAAAATCTGAAAACTTAGAACAAATAAACGTTTCAAATTTAGATATCGTCAAAACAATGTACATTTTTCACAATTATAGTTGGTCTCCGAATATTTGTGTTAGGAGTCGTACTTTACCCAATTTGATTATATACATTTCAACCATTGAAAATGCAATAGTTTAAAATGTATTAGCAACAAAAATGTACGATAAATTAGTAAAAGAATAAAACAATTAAAAAATTGTTATTATGATCAAATTTTGCAAATTACTTTTCCAAAACAAAATTCTTTAAAATTGTAAATAGTAGTACTTTTCCCTTAACATGCGTTGTTATTCTTATTTTTTTTGTTCGACGTTTTGTCGAAAAATATATTACGATTTATTTTTGGGCAGTAATCCGGAGACACCACGGTATATTTATAATTGTAGTATGTATATTTTAAATAGTTAAATTTATTTCTTGAATTGTTTTGATTTATATTGTATCTGTTATACACCTATTAAGGAAAAATAAAAATGGCTGCGACGCACAAGAGCGTATCCGAAGAAGCACCGTGTAGTTTGTGCTTTGTGACTGCTAAACGTTTTATAAAATGTGCTAAGTGCAACAAAATATACCACAATGGACGTGCCCTCAAAATTATCGGGTTGTATGTGGATGTAAACACTAATATCGTCTGCTATAGTTTCTTATTGTGTAAAAGTTTGTGAGAGATATCATAAATCCTCTTTTATAACAAGAGGATAACTAAATCAGAAGCTACTCTGGAAATTTATAAATATGTGAATATGTGAGAGAGAAAACTTTTCTCGCACCAGCCTGAAAATTCTAGTGAGAGGTGTAACGGAATACGAAGAAATCCTATTTTTGAAATCATAAATATTTTTCTTTTATTACTTACTGTTTTTATTATACTTGATACTTGTGCTACTTTTTTGATGGAACTTTATTGGGTAAAATAAAACGCTTGTTAAACTGAGAATAACTTAGAAAATAATCGTAACGGATCGAAACATATGTAAGGCAAATGAAAATATGAAACAAAAGAAGTGCTTTACTCTACCTAATAATACATGTCGTGTAACGTAGTGATGTGTGTAGTCGAATCATTGGGATTGTACTTAAATTGATACATTTGAAATATCTTCAATAAGTTTCACGTAATTGGAAATAAAACTGCATTTGTATTTTTAAAAATTGCCCATATCTCCAATAATTTTTATGTTTTCAAAATTATTTTAAACATTCCTTAGGCCTCAGCTAATAAAATAAGTTTTAAATCTGCAAATTGTTTCGCTTTTCTTAAACATTATGTCATAAGAGACAAATAATTAAGTGGAAAAAGCAACAACGAATCTCTCTGATTGTTTCAAACATTAACCATTCGATAACTTACAAAAAGGTGTTCTAATAATGTCAATTATTTTCATCTTGCACTACTTTTTGTATTATTGTGTACTTCTGGAATCATTAAATATCACGATTCATTATTTTAGGAGGCACAAACATTATTGATAAAACAAATATTGTATCCACAAGTGATGTGTTGGATAGCAATAATGATAATCAGTATCAGATGTCTACTGAAAATTCGGAAATCTCTGTCAGTGATGATGTGTCAAATAAGGATCTAATTGTAAATAACGAATTACAGAAAGTAATATAATAGCTAGGTCAATTAATTTAAACAAAATGTGTTTTTAATATTAAAATTACTAGATCATTAAATTGTATGGATCATCATTTTAGCTGGCACAAACATATTGATGAAAAGGATATTTTATCTATAAATAATATGTTGGAGTGCAATGATGATACGCCGCTTTTTCGCATACCGTTCCATAACACGAATTATGGTTTCCACACTACGACTACACGTCTTATGCGTACGGCAAATTCTTTGTTAATTTATCCTGATTTTGATATTTTTTGTAATATATTTCCCCAGTTTATGAGAATTGTTAAAAGATTACTTTGTTGTCATTAATATTTTCGTTTCTATCTTTAGTATTCAATTGTTATTTTGTAAAATATTTTTATATTCTGTAAAATGGTACATCCGTAAATAAAGATTTATTATTTATTTACACTAAATGAGAATACGTATCGACGTGTGAAAACCGATATATCGGCTCCGTCATACAGCGAGTTTTAAGAGGTAGTACAGCAAAATAAATAGTGTAAAACAGAAGGCGAAGAGAGTAAACGGTGTACAAAAAACAGGGCAAGTGGTTACAACGAGAAAACCGCGTAGTGTGCCGTAAAAGTATAATTAGACGAAGTGAGGTTGGAAGAACAGTCGGACGGAAAAAAAAACGAAACGCATAGCGATCTTCGAGGGGTCGACCCGGACCGATAAGCGTGCGAGCGCGGCGCGAGATAACGCTCAACGCTATTATAAAGTGTTTTATGATGTTTTTATTATACTTATCTGAAAACACTTTATTTCCAAATGCCTCTATAATAATGAAAACGTCGCTTTTTCAAGCCAATGTATTTGTCACTGAAGTTTTATTTTCCGTCCGTGAAATATGTAAGTTTGGTTGAAACGTACGCAGACTTAGAAGAAATTGATTTTGTAGATGATATTTTGCATGATATATTAACCCAAGCGGCATAAGCAAGCGTAGAATGACTGCTAGTAAAATCTAGATATAGACATGAACACAGGCGCAATGGGAACTACGAAAAACGCAAAAATTGTGAGTGACAATGTATAACTTCTATTTTATTTTTCTGAAAAAGCCAAATCCGCACAATCGTACACCTTAAAGTGTTGATTCGCCACGATAAAAAGACGTTTAGATTTTAAAAAAGTGCTAAGTCGATCAAATTTTTAAAAACTGGTGTTCAATTTCATTTTATTTTGAATTATTTGATTAGACGTATCGACGTGTGAAACCGATATATCGGCTCCGTCATACAGCGAGTTTTAAGAGGTAATACAGCAAAATAAATGGTGTAAAACAGAAGGCAAAGAGAGTAAACGGTGTAAAAAAAACAGGGCAAGTGGTTACAACTAGAAAACCGCGTAGTGTGCCGTAAAAGTATAATTAGACGAAGTGAGGTTGGAAGAACAGTCGGACGGAAAAAAAAAAAACGAAACGCATAGCGGTCTTTGAGGGGTCGACCCGGACCGATAAGCGTGCGAGCGCGGCGCGAGATAACGCTCAACGCACACATCGAACCAATTGTAAATACTCACGCGCTCGGACAATAAGCGGCGTTGCCAGATAGAACAAAATACAGGAAATACAGAGAAAACAATAAGAAAATATCAAAAACAGGAGCAGAAGGATTGGTAAAATATATAAATGAACAACAAAAGAGAAAGGAACTCCCCGGAAGACATATTTAAAAACAGCAAGAAAACTTTAAGATCTCCAAAACAAAGGAGAATAGAGGAGGAAAGAAAATGATCAGAATCAAAGCGACACAGTACGACAATAAACGAAAACAAAGAAGAGAAAAGAGACGAAATGGAGGAAATAAAGCAACTAATGCAGGAGATGGTGAGAGAACTAAAACAGAAATGAACAATAATAACGAGGAACTAAAAAACGAGATCAAAGATATGAGGAAAGAAATAGAGAGAAATGAGGAAACATGGCAGAAAGAAAAAGCACAACTAATTGAAAGAAGAGATAAGCTGGAGAACAGAATAGAAAAACACAAACGAACTAGAAAACAGAATAGAAAAACAAGATCGTGATCGCCGCAGAAACAACATAATATTAACGGGAACAAATATACAAGAAGCTCAGATAAAAGAGGAAGTAGAACTAACAATAAAACAGAAATTGAACTTGGAAGTGAGAGTGAAGACTGGACACAAAATCAGAAACAAAGAGGGAAAAGTTATAATACGAGTCGAAATAAGTGATTGGGAAAGCAAACAGACAATAATGCAGAGAAACGGCTTATTAAAAGGAACGAATATATTTATATATATATATATATATATATATATATATATATATATATAGAGAGAGAGAGAGAGAGAGAGAGAGAACGACCAAACGTATTAAGAAAAGCAAGTACAGAACAAATTAAGAAATATAGCCAGAGAAGAAGAGCTAAAAGGGAAAAAGATAAAAGTGGATTACCGAAAGATTATAATAGACGGAGTCAGGCATGACTGGGACCCAAAGAAACAAGGAATAACCCTTTCAAAAAACGATTAAGCCCAAAACATATAACGACCCTGACGAAACCGGAAACGAAAACAGAGGTAAGCAAGGATAAGCGAAATTGCAAAAAAGGAAAAAATAGGAACTTGGAATGTCAGAGGACTAAATGGGAAAGAGATGGAACTAGCAAGAGAATTTGAGATATCTAACCCAAAAACACTAGTTATAACGGAGACAAAGAAAAAGGGGAAAGGAGAAGAAGAAATAGGACAGGACCACCTACTAATATACAGCGGAGTTGAAGACAGAGAGCAAGCAAGAGCAGGAGTGGGATGCATAATAAATAAGGACATAAAAAATAGAGTGGATAAATGGACAGCAGTAACTGAAAGAATATTAACAATAGAACTGAAAACAGGAAGTGAAGTGGAAACGATAATTGCTGTGTATGGCCCATAGGAAAATGAAACTGCGAGCAACAAAGACAATTTCTGGGAGAAGCTAGACGTAGTAGTTGAAACGGCAAGTGGAACCATATACATCTTAGGGGATCTGAATGCGAGGGTGGGCCTTACCGACCATATACATACAACGAAAATAGGAAAATTTGGAGAAGGAAAAAGAAACAACTACGGGAAGAGACTACTCGACTTCTGTACGCTACATGACTTAATCATAGCAAACACCTTTTTCGAGCACAAGGACATACACAAATACACCCGAGTACAACGAAGCAGAGGCGAACAATCGATAATTGATTATGTAATAACAGGAAGGAACAATAGATCGAGAGTAGGGGATGTAGTAGTGAAAAGGGGACGGGAAATTTATAGCGACCACCACCTTGTAGTAGCAGCCATCAAATTAAGTGAACAAAGAAGCAATCCAATACCGGAAAATAATACCAAAGGCCCTCCAAAAATAATCAGAACATACAAGTTAAAGGACAAAACCATAGCAAAGAAGTTCGAAGAGAGAATAGAAAAAAGTCTACTGGGAATAAAAAGGGAAATGGACAATTTAGAGATGGAAGAGTTATGAGAAGTACTCAGGACGACAATGATTGAGGCAGCAAGAAGCACATGCGGAGTAGCTAGGCAAAATATGCACAAAAAACAAACAGCATGGTGGTCAGATGTTATAAAACAACAAGTGAAGATCAAGAAATAGTGCTGGCAAACATATCTACAAAATAAGACGGCAATAGAAGAAATAATCAAGGATACAAGCATAACATTGGAAGAACTAGAAGAAGCAATAAGCAGGCTAAAGAACGGAAAAGCAGCAGGCAAGGACCAAATAACACCAGAGATGGTAAAAAATATGGGAAACAGCGGAAAAGAATTACTATTACAAATTGTGAACAAACTCTGGACAAAAGAAGTAATCCCAAAGCAATGGGAAATAGGGCTAATAGTACCAATACTAAAAAAAGGAGACAAAACGGACTGTAATAACTACAGAGGTATAACACTATTTTGCTCATGCATGAAGCTAGTTGAGCAAATCCTAGAAAAAAGACTGAGGGACCAAGTTGAACAGACTTTGTCAGAGGAACAAAGTGGCTTTAGGACCATGTATTCACAATCAAGGAAATTATTAGCAATTCACTAGCAAGGTCAGAGTCAGTATACCTAGCATTCATAGACATGGAGAAGGCATTCGACAAGGTCCCCAGAGAAAAGATATAGGAGAGTTTAAACAGGCGGAATGTGGATAGGAAACTCATCAGAGTGATAAAAAGCATATACATCAAAACGAGAAATAGTGTAATAAGTAAGAATTGCAAGTCCCAAATATTTGACACCACAGAAGGAGTAAGGCGGGGAGGCAGCCTTAGCCCACTACTATTTATAATCTCTATGGATGACCTAATCAAACTGTTAAAACTAAAAACAAGGCCACGAAGTATAGGATACCGAAAACTGGAAAACATAGGTATAGCAGAATGTGCGTTCGCAGACGACATAGCCATAATAGCGAAGAATGCTAAAGACCTGGAACACAATCTGAACGCGTGGAACCAAGTATTGGAAGGGAACGGTATGAAAACGAATAAAAAGAAAACAAAGATTATGGTAGTGTCAGCTAAGAAGGAAAAGATAAATATAAAGTTAGGGGGTGAGGCCATAGAGCAAGTAGATAGCTACCAATACCTGGGAATAACAATTGACGAAACAGGAAAGCAAGAAGCTGAACTCAACAGAAGGCTACTTAAAGCTAACAGAACATATCATGCACTCAACAAGATATTACTAAGTAAGAAAGAAATAAGAAAACAAACAAAGATGAAAGTATACAGGGCAGTGTTTAGACCTATTCTTGCCTACGTATGTGAAATATAGGTACTAACAAGAAAAGAAGAAAGCAAGATCACGGCAGCAGAAATGAAAGTCCTAAGAAGAGTGAAGGGAATAACGCTGAGGGACAAGATAAGGAGTGACCTGACAAGACAGGAGCTGGGCATCGAACCAATAGAAGAATATATAGAAAGAAGACAGCTTGGATGGTGGGGACACATGAACAGAATGAGCGAAACAGCACCAACTAAAAGTATATAGGAAGCTAAGGCGCAAGGGATAAGTAAAGAGGGAGACCACAGGCCACATGGGACAACACAATACAAAAAATACTACATCATTGGACAGATAGAAGTGGAATAAATTAATCAAGAGCAAATAAATGGACAAACTACCCTACACCCTAAGGGTAGACAGGGCATCTGATTATATATATATATATATATATATTTATTTATAATCATGTGTGTATTGATCAATCGTATATTTCTGTCAGTGAAGATTTGTAAAACTAGATCAATTAACTTTATTTTATATATATGTTATATACCCATCTCTATATTATTTCTATATTATTAATTTTATTTATTATTGTTCATATTATTCATTATTCTTACAATGTATTAGTGTACTTAATAATAGAAGTGCGGAGTGGACATTTAAAGATACCGCGCTCGCGCCTCTCCTCGCGCTCGCGCCTACGATTTGGTTCAAGACGACGCTCGAAGATGACATCATTTTGGCTGAAGCATCTTATCTCTTCCTGGAGCACAATTATAATTATAAGAGCAGAGTTTGTAAAATACCTTGAGACCGATCAGACGTTCGGCACCTCTCCATAATTTTGTAATTAACACTGTAAACTTACTTTTCTTTAAAAAAAAATTGATATCGTTTAAAAAAAATAAATTTAATAGTTTTTTAAAACATATATATATATATATATATATATATATATTTATTTATTTATTTATAATCATGTGTGTATTGATCAATCGTATATTTCTGTCAGTGAAGATTTGTAAAACTAGATCAATTAACTTTATTTTATATATATGTTATATACCCATCTCTATATTATTTCTATATTATTAATTTTATTTATTATTGTTCATATTATTCATTATTCTTGCAATGTATTAGTGTACTTAATAATAGAAGTGCGGAGTGGACATTTAAAGATAACGCGCTCGCGCCTGTCCTCGCGCTCGCGCCTACGCTTTGGTTCAAGACGACGCTCGAAGATGACATCATTTTGGCTGAAGCATCTTATCTCTTCCTGGAGCACAATTATAATTATAAGAGCAGAGTTTGTAAAATACCTTTAGACCGATCAGACGTTCGGCACCTCTCCATAATTTTGTAATTAACACTGTAAACGTACTTTTCTTTTAAAAAAATTGATATCGTTTAAAAAAAAATAAATTTAATAGTTTTTTAAAACATTATTTTACGCTTCCGAGTTGTAAAATTGGCGCAGTCGGTAGGATACGTGAGTTTTTCGGAATAGTGAAAAATACTTCGAAAAATAGTGGTCCTGCACTTAATCGCGAAAACAACCTACGAAAATAAAAGAAAAGAAAAGTGAAAGTGAAAGTGTACAAACAAATTGAACTATTGATCTAGCGGCCCCTTTCCTGGTCAATATTCCAAAACAAAATTAAGAAAGGACGTCCATTGGTCCAGCGGCACCTTTCCTGGTCAACGAGTCTACAGAACCAAACTACATCTTCACATCGATTTGTGGAATTCCTCACTTCCGAGTCCATCGCCCAGCGGCACCTTTCCTGGTCGACGAGATCTTCAATGAAGCTGATATCCATCGTGGCAATCGCTCTGTGAGTTGTTTTATTGTGTTATCTTCTTATTGCTGCATATTTAATTTTTGCAAACTCTCCAGTCAATAAAAAAATGGCTGATTTTAAGTTAAAAGATTTAAAAGATATGATTCCCGAGTATGACGGTGATCAATCTACTCTTAACGATTTTATAGAGGCGTGTAATTTTGTAACAGAAAATATAAACGAAGAACAACATCATGCATCAATTTTTATAATAAAAAGTAAACTAGTAGGGAAAGCGAAAAGATTTATTTCATCTAGGAATTTACAAAATTGGAACGATATAAAAAATTTACTTATTGGTCATTACGGTGATTGTAGAGACACTGAGGGTCTTTTGAGGGATTTGTCGTATTTCTTCCAAAAGTCAAATGAGACGCCACGTTCTTTTGTTCAGCGTATCGAGGATTTATTGACAAAAATTAGAAGTTCAGTCGCATTAGACGAAGATTTGAATGCTATCGAGAAAAATGCTTTAAATAAATCATATGAAAAAATTGCACTTAAAACGTTTTTAGAAGGATTAAATGATCCTCTAGGATACATAATTCGGTCGCAGAAACCAGAAAACTTAGATGAAGCTGAGCAATATCTTATCGAAGAGGAGAATATTGCCTATCTCCGAAATTTCAAAATTTCTAAACCTAATCCAAAACCTCAATTTTAAAATAACCGAATTTTCCCGAGAGAAAATTATAACTCTCAAAATAATAATAATGGTAATTATGTACCTAATCGTACACAAAATTTTAATAAAATTAACTGCAACTATTGTAAAAAACCTGGCCATACTATAGAAAATTGTTATTCACGAAGAAATTTTAATCCCAATAATAATAATAATAATAATAATAGACCAACGGTCATTCGCGAAAATCCTTAATTTAATCAAAATAGAAATATGAACCATTTAAACTGCGAGGAGGAGCAGGATGTTGCGGGTGCAACTGCTTTCTCAACTTACCAACCCGAGAATTAAAGAAAGAATTTACAATATTTAACACCTTAAACGAGAATCCAAATAAATTGCTATATTTAAAAAATACCCATAATGAAACTTTTTAAATCGATACTGGATCACCAATATCTCTATTAAAATTTGATTTGGCAGAAAAATATAATTATAAATTAAATGAAGAAAATATTATTGTCAATGGAATAAATTGTAATGAAAAAACTATAATTAATAGTAGTGTAAATCATCATGTATTTCCTAATGAATTTCATAAATTTTATCTGTTCAAGTTCGATTTTAATTTTGATGGATTAATAGGAATGGATTTTCTAAAATCATATAAAGCTATGATTGATTTAGAAAACAATAAGTTAATTATTAACGATTTAAAGTATAAACTCCACGTTTCAGGAGAGAACGAAATAATTATTCCAGAAAATAAAAAAATGAAATTGTAATGAAAAAACTATAATTAATAGTAGTGTAAATCATCATGTATTTCCTAATGAATTTCATAAATTTTATCTGTTCAAGTTCGATTTTAATTTTGATGGATTAATAGGAATGGATTTTCTAAAATCATATAAAGCTATGATTGACTTAGAAAACAATAAGTTAATTATTAACGATTTAAAGTATAAACTCCACGTTTCAGGAGAGAACGAAATAATTATTCCAGAAAATAAAAAAATTAAACTATCTCCAAGAACAATTGAAGTTGTTGAATTACCTGTTTATAATACAAATATTGACGAAGGTATTTACCCCGAATCAATAATTAATAACTATGTGAAAATTCCAAATTCAGTAGTAACTATAAATAATAATAAAATACTAACGACAATTTTAAATACTTCGGATAAAGAAGAGATTATTGACATTTCACCTATAGATATCGAACCTTTTGATAACGAAATATTTAATGAGGAATTTCAAATAGAAAATAGTGTAAATGACAATCAAATCCGAACAGAAAAAATTTTAGATAAACTTAGAATTAATCACTTAAATAAAGAAGAACAAGATATAATTATTAATCTTTGTTTACAATATAAACATATTTTTTATTTAGAAGGAGATAAATTACCATTCTCCAACCAAATTAAACACACTATTGATACCGAAAATAATAAACCTATATTCACTAAAACTTATCGTTACCCCCAAATCCACAAAGAAGAGGTAAAAAAGCAAATAAAGAAAATGTTAGATGAAAAAATCATACAACCTTCAATTAGCCCCTGGTCATCCCCAGTGTGGGTAGTTCCAAAAAAATTAGATTCGAGCAAAATCCAAAAATGGCGCGTTGTTATCGATTACAGAAAACTAAACGATGTTACTGTGAGAGATAAATACCCACTTCCGAACATAGAGGATCTATTAGATCAACTAGGAAAATGCAAATATTTTACTACTCTCGATTTGGCCTCCGGTTTTCACCAGATTGAAATAAACAAAAATTATGTACCTAAAACAGCGTTTTCTGTAGAGAATGGACATTATGAATATCTGCGAATGCCATTCGGATTAAAAAATGCACCGGCGACTTTTCAACGTGCAATGGAAAATGTACTTAGTGGTTTACAACATGAAATGTGCATGGTGTATATTGACGATATTATTATCTATTAAAGTACGCTAGAGGAGCATATAAAAAGATTAAATTCCGTATTTGAGAGATTAGAGAAATTCAATTTCAAAATACAACCCTATAAATGTGAATTTTTGAGGAAAGAAGTTGCCTATTTAGGTCACTTAGTAACAGAACATGGAGTAAAACCAAACCCAAACAAAATTAATTCTATTATAAATTTCCCAATACAAAAAACCAAAAAGACATTAAGTCATTCTTAGGCTTAACAGGCTATTATCGACGCTTTCTAGAAAAATATGCTGAAATTACTAAACCCTTGACGCGTCTCCTAAAGAAAACAAATAAATTTAATTTTGATGAAAGTTGTATTTCATCTTTTGAAAAGTGTAAGAGAATTCTTCCCAGATTTTGAGCAAGAATTCATATTAACCACCGATGCAAGCAACTTTGCAATTGGTTCAGTCCTGAGTCAAGGTCCAGAAGGACAAGACCTTCCTATAGCTTATGCTTCAAGAACCTTAAATAGTGCAGAAACTCGATATTCCACAATTGAAAAGGAGTTACTCTCCATTGTTTGGTCGGTAAAACATTTCCGACCTTATATTTTTATACATAAACCACTTTTATGGTTAGTATCAGTAAAAGATCCCGGCTCCAGATTAGCTAGATGGAGATTGAAATTAGCAGAATACGAATACACAATTGTTCATAAATCAGGAAAATATAATAAAGTCGCGAATGCGTTGAGTAGAATAAAAATTAATTTAACATTTGAAGAATATTTAGAATTTATGAAAGAAAAAAAAATTTAAAACGAAAACGTAATTGAAATAAAAGACGATTTAATGAACGCTCCGAATACCTTTTCGTTAGCGCATAGCGTTAGTGCTGATTTAGAAATGGGAAAAGGAATAGCTGTAATATTTAAAAATAAATTTGGTAAAATTGATGAATAAAAATCACAAAACCCAACCTTACATTCACTATGTTATTTGAAAGATGAGTCGAGATATATAATTTATTTGATAATGAATAATAATTATTTTGAAAAACCATCCTATAAAGATTTTTATAATACCTTATTAAATTTAAAACATTTTTGAATAGAAAGAAAAATAAATAACCTTGCAATCCCAAAACTAAGCTGTGGTTTAGATATGTTAAATTACGAACTTGTAAAAAATATAATAAACTTTATTTTTAAAGATACCGAAATAATTATTCATATTTACTATATAGATGACTTAACACGTTTAAAAATTAATACTGCGACGCTACTTTTTAGCTACTGTGTACTTACCGCTCGGCCAAACTAACCCAGTGAAGAAGGGGGCGGTTTTCAAATCAAAGATTTAACAAAAAGGGCGCCACGTGATTACGGGCGGCAAGGTAGCTAAACATAAAGGAAAATCACGAACCCAGATTTTACTAATACATATGTTCAATTCCCCATAAGTAAAATGCATAAATGAAATATAATAAACTATTTTATTTCCTGTAGATCGAACAACACAAAAAAATATATATATATTTCAATTTAATATATGAAAGAAACGAATTGAATAAAAAAAAAACTATTAATTTTAAGTAAAATATGGAATAATACCAAAAATAATTTTCGTAATTCATTCAAATTAATTACAAACCTCGGTAGATAAATATAGCTATATATACCCTTACAAAAATCATACAAACTCAACCCGAAATAAACATAAAAAATTTAAATTCAAAGCATAAATTAAAAATATTGAATTATCTGTAATGACTTTAAAATACACGTTAAAATATTCCTTAAACGGCAAGAATTATCTATTCTTTTATTATTATTTTTTTCTTCAAACAAAAAAAAATTATAAATTGAAATGCAAAGTATAAAGTGATAATTAATTATTATTTTTCAAAATCCAAGTTTTCCAATTAAATTAATATTAATGTATATATTAATCATGAAAAATAAAAAAAATAATCCTTTACGTTATAATTTAATTTTTTTTTCTTCTCTTTTTAAATTCTCATCCGAACAATTTACAAAACACGTTATGCATATATACCCAAATAATTAATCGTAGAATTTATCATTAGAATTCGAAGTTTTAAATTTATAAAAAAAATCTTTATGTAAATACCAAAAAAAAAGTACTTATCAAATTTCACTCGAGTCCAAGGGGTTGAAACCAAAATACGGACGCACAAAACGAATAAGACGGATAAGACGGACGAAGGACAGCTACGACTTCTTCCTTTCCCGAACCAGAATCACAGGACAAGTCTTCGATGAAGTATTTTTCTTTCGGAACCTGGATCTAGAATCTCCCACGTGATCTCCACTGCTTATCAGCAACCACGGTCAAAATGGAATTCGAATCGAATCGGACCAAAAGTACATCAATCGAAATGTATGATTGTAAAACAACCACAATTAAAAACCTAAGAACATCCCTACGCATTAGAAATATACTGATAAGAAGAAAAATGCTTACCTCTAGGTGAAAGTGAGGTTTTCTAGAACGGCACGCTTTTTCTCTCCGCTTATAGCGTAGTAAATTATTATTTTCCAAATAATTGACTTTTGAAATTAAGACAAATACGAATCCCTCTTGTCGAACTGGACGTGTGAAACGTATACGCCTGAAGAGTTAAAAATGGACGGGACAGAGCGCAGTGTAAAAACTCCTCCGCGACACCGAATACAATAGAACATAATCAATCCCAAAAAAATTCCAATATTTAAATTTAAATGCGAAAATAAAATTGCCTATGTTAATTCATTAGAATTAGAATAAATTGAATATAAATTATTCGTTTTACCAAAAATTAACGTAACATATTTCCCCTCTTTCCCGGTAAAGAAAATTTGCTCAAAATGTTCTTACAAACAGAAGAAAACTAAAACAAAAATAACAAACACGACCGTTAACACAGTCTATAGCATTAACAAAATTATCTAATCATCAATAGGCATTGACTTTAAATCTTTTGCGTGCCAACAACCTCGTAACCGACCATCATCTTTATTTTTTAATTCATAAGTCCACGGAGATAACTTTTTGTGGATTAATAACGGACCAATAAACTTGGGTGCTAACTTCGCATTGAAATATTTAGTAGCATTTGAGAAAACAAAATTTCTTCTCCAGACCTCTTGACCAACCGAAAACTGTACTGAACGTCGTCGTAAATTATATTGACGTTTTCCTTTATCGATAGCCTTCAACAACTTTACTTTAACATCTGAATACAAGTTTTGAAGTTCTTGTGAGCGAATTATAGGATCAAATTTCTTAACATCTATATTAGGTATTTTGCGAGGTTCCCCAGATAAGGTAATTTCTCTGCCAAAGTTAATGGAGTAAGGAGTAAAGCCTGTTACTTCATGTTTAGATGAACGTATACAACAAGTTACTTTGTGCAAAACTTTATCCCAAACCCTTTGATTATCTGTTACGTAAGAAGCTAACATAGTTTTAATAACGCGATTTACACGCTCAGTAGGGTTTGCTTGTGGGTGATAATTAGCTGTGTAACATATTGTAATGACTTAGCCAAATTATTAAACTCTCGAGACCTGAATTGTACTCCGTTATCAACTATAATTTTAGATGGTGCTCCAAACATTAAGATAATATGATCTTTAATACATTTTGTTATCGCAGAACCAGTAGCAGTTCTCAAAGGAAATGTAACATAAATTTGCTGAAAGTATCGCACACAACTAATATGAAAGCATAGCCACTAGATGACCTTGGTAGTGGACCCATCAAACCCATACTAATCACTTGCCAAGGACGTTCTACATCAACACGGCTAACCATATGTCCAATCGGAGCTTTTTGCTCTGGTTTGTAACCAATACAAATTTTACATTTTGAAATATACTTAGCAATATCGTACCGCATTTTAGGCCAATAATAATGATTTGACATTCTGTGAAAAGTTTTATACACGCCGGTATGTCCAGAAGTAGGATTATCATGATGTAATTTAATTAGGGAAACTTTTTGATTTTTAGGAACTACTAATTTCCAACAATCAGAATCCTATAATAGCAATGAAAGATTTGATTTTACATATTTAAATATTCTATCACCCTCAACGCGATAATTTGAATATTTCTTAGCATTAGCAATCACTTTATTTTTAAATTTAATATACCAGTCGTCATCGACAATAAAATTCTCAGAAATAACTTCAACTTTAGGCACAGCACGGGATAAAAAGTCAGGGACAATATTTTCCTTTCCCTTACGGTGAATAATGTCGAAATCGTATTGCTGTAACTTCAAACTCCATCTAGCTAATCTACCTGAAGGACTCTGTAATCTATTTAACCAGATTAATGAATAATGGTCTGTAATAACGGTAAAATGTGTCCCTTCAATGTATGGACGAAATGTTTCTATTGCCCAGAGAACAGCTAAACATTCTTTTTCAGTTGTGGAATAATTTGTTTCTGACTTTTTAAGAGAACAGCTAATATAACTAATCATGTGCTCGCCATCAGAATGAATTTGCGTGAGAACAGCACCAAGACCATATTCACTGGCATCAGTCTGTACTACGAACTTTAAATTAAAATCAGGACAAGACAGTATTGGTGCCTTCACTAAACAATCTCTGATATTGATAAACGCATTATGACATTCCCAAGACCATAAAAACTTGACATGTTTCTTAGTTAAATTAGTAATCGGGTTAATAATAGAAGAAAAGTTTGGTATGAATCGCTAATACCAGCAAGCCATACCAATAAAACGACGTACTTCACTAATACAAGAAGGAATAGATAGATCAAGGATAGCTGCTACTTTATCAGGATCAACTAATAACCCATTTCCGTTTACCACATACCCTAAGTATTTTAATTCCTGGCGACAAAAATGACACTTATCCCTTCGCAAAGTAAGTCCTGCTTCATTTAATCGAAATAGAACTTTTCGCAATACCTCCAGATGTTTCTCTACAGTAGGAGTTACGATAATTATATCATCTAGATAAGCAAAGCAAAAAGGTTCTAAGTCGGGACCTATTATTCTATCTATCAATCGCTGAAACGTTGCTGGTGAATTGTGCAGACCAAAAGGCATTCTTTTAAATTGAAAAAGACCTCAATTCGGAACTGTGAACGCAGTTATCGGACGAGATTCCTCTTTTACAGGTATTTGCCAGTATGCCGATCGAATATCTAAACTACTCAAAACTCTAGCATCACGAAGCCTATCTAAAATCTGTGAAATGTATGGGAGAGGATATGCATCTTTTTCAGTAACGCTGTTTACTTTTCGATAGTCAACACAAAATCTATAACTATTATCCTTTTTCCTAACTAAAACTACTGGTGAAGACCATGGAGATTTAGATGGTTCCACAATATCATTCTCTAGCATAAAATCTAACTCTTCATTAACAACTTTTTGTAGTGTTGGAGAAAGAGGATAATGTCGCTGTTTAATCGGGTCAGCATTGGATTTAATTACGTGTTCCACTAATGTGGTACATCCTAAAGAATTTTTAACGATTCTATCAAAATGACTATCTAATAACGAATTAAGTTCTTTGACTTGCTCAGCAGAAAAATCAGAAATAGTATTAATTGTATTAACTAATATTTCGTTACCTATACCGAATTTCCATGAATTATCCCTTAAATTAGGTACAATCCCTACGCGTTTCCAAAAATCTACGCCTAAAATTAAACATTGTGAAATCGAAGGAATCATTAAAACTTCTAACACAACAGTAGAACCTACTACACAAATTGGTAAATTAACCATTCATAAAATTTTACAAGACTCTCCATTAGCAACTGTACAATGTGACAAACTAGTACTATGAATTGTTAAATTAAGTGGTTCTAAAATTTTCCAACCTTCTCCTCCTATGATCGTTCTAGAAGCTCCAGAATCTAACAAAGCTAATAATGATTTTCCAAATACTGTGACATTTAAAAATGGACGTTCATCACGAACATTTGTTAAAATAAAATCAAGACAAAATTTCATCTGATCACTTAAACCAGAAAATGACGTTACCGAGATTAAATTATTAGAGCTCACCACTCGGTTAGATGTCTTTAATTCCCGTTTCCCAATTGATTGTTACGATTACAGTTAGGGCAGTTTAATTTTGTAAAACCATTTTTCCCGCAATTATAACAATAAAGTTTATTTTTATTTTTATCAGGGCAATCTTTCTTTAAGTGTCCAGTCTTTTGACAATTCCAACACGTTTTGTTACTAGGTGACTTGTGTTTAATATTAACTGAGTTACATTTAGAAGTACTCTCTGTATGAATGTAAGCTAAGTCCGGTTCTAATACAACTGATCGTTTCGGTGGGGGTGTATAAGTTTGAATTAAATTTTGACTAGACTCAATTTTTCTACCTAACCTCAACAATTCTGCAATTGATGTAATATCCACTAGACTTAAATGCATTTGGTAAGAAGGTAACAAATTTTCAACAAAATTTTTAATTGTGTACATTCCGGTATTTGAACAGAAAGACGGCTAAATAAGTTTTGCATGACTGAAATGAATATTCCGATAGACTCAGTTGGTCCTTGGGTACGCAATTTAATTTCATAAAATAATTGTTCGTCATAGAACGGAGGTTGAAACTCTTCACGCAATCCGGTTACTAACTCGTTCCAATTTACAAATGACTTTCTATTCGCCCTATACCATATAAGAGCTGTACCCACAAATAAATCTATAGCTGACATAAAAAGATTACTTAATGGTAAATTTCGTGCTATTCTAAGTTCTTCAACTCTTTCAAGAAATGCATTTAAACTCATTTCTTTTGATTCCCCAGAAAAAGTTAATCCCCATTGACGAACTGGTACATTTTCATTTTCATTATCGGAAGTGTCAGAAGACGAAGATTGAACTAATAAAATATTCGGTAGGTTAATATTAATGGATGACATATTTAAAACAGAACTATTGTTTACAGTTGAATTTAATTTAAATTGCTTAACTTTACTTTTTAAATCAGAACTACAAGTAACAATTTTAACTACAAAGTTTGGACGTTTCGATTTTTCTTCGCTATTACTAGGTTTAGATCTGTTTACTCTATTAAAAATATGAGCTAACTTTGAAGATATTTTTAAATATAAATGTGATTTATCTGAATCTGAAAAATCATTTACAAGATTTTGAATTTCAGTAATTTGTCCGGAAATTTCATCCTCTTCATCTATAAATTTAAATGGATAGGTTGGCATTACAAAACTTGGACATTTCTCTAACTTTAGTAAATTACGTAACGTTTTACGTTGAGATTCAACAGTCAATTGTTCGGTCACGCCTCTAATTGCTAATTCGTAATTAAGTTCATCTTGAACCAATCTATTTACTTGCATTTTTGAATCCATTTTGTCCTAATTCTAATCGAACCCACGTAAAATATGAACTATACCAAAAAATAATATATTAAAATAATTATCGACAAAAAGTACAACTACAAAAAAAACTCGGATACTCCCGCGTCCGTCTAAAGATTTCTTTAGCGACCCCTTATAAAACTAATTTCAAACAAAAGTATCCTAATACAAAGTAAAAGAAACTTTCGAAAATATTTTCAAAAAAAAAAATCATTAAAGACAAAAAAAATATGCTTATCTTGAAGAAAAGGGGCCCCACGTTGGGCGCCAAAATATGCGACGCTACTTTTTAGCTACTGTGTACTTACTGCTCGACCAAACTAACCCAGTGAAGAAGGGGGGGTTTTCAAATCAAAGATTTAACAAAAAGGGCGCCACGTGATTACGGGCGGCAAGGTAGCTAAACATAAAGGAAAATCACGAACCCAGATTTTACTAATACATATGTTCAATTCCCCATATGTAAAATGCATAAATGAAATATAATAAACTATTTTATTTCCTGTAGATCGAACAACACAAAAAAATATATATACATTTCAATTTAATATATGAAAGAAACGAATTGAATTAACACAAAAAATAAACTATTATTTTTAAGTAAAATATGGAATAATACCAAAAATAATTTTCGTAATTCATTCAAATTAATTACAAACCTCGGTAGATAAATATAGCTATATATACCCTTACAAAAATCATACAAACTCAAACCGAAATAAACATAATAAATTTAAATTCAAAGCATAAATTAAAAATATTGAATTATCTGTAATGACTTTAAAATACACGTTTAAATATTCCTTAAACGGCAAGAATTATCTATTCTTTTATTATTATTTTTTTTTTCTTCAAACAAAAAAAAATTATAAATTGAAATGCAAAGTATAAAGTGAGAATTAATTATTATTTTTCAAAATCAAAGTTTTCCAATTAAATTAATATTAATGTATATATTAAACATGAAAAATAAAAAAAAAATAATCCTTTACGTTATAATTTAATTTCTTTTTTCTTCTCTTTTTAAATTCTCATTCGAACAATTTACAAAACACGTTATGCATATATACCCAAATAATTATTCGTAGAATATATCATTAGAATTCGAAGTTTTAAATTTATAAAAAAAATCTTTATGTAAATACCAAAAAAAAATGTACTTATCAAATTTCACACGAGTCCAAGGGGTTGAAACCAAAATACGGACGAACAAAACGAATAAGACGGATAAGACGGACGAAGGACAGCTACGACTTCTCCCTTTCCCGAACCAGAATCACAGGACAAGTCTTCGATGAAGTATTTTTCTTTCGGAACCCGGATCTAGAATCTCCCACGTGATCTCCACTGCTTATCAGCAACCACGGTCAAAATGGAATTCGAATCGAACCGGACCAAAAGTACATCAATCGAAATGTATGATTGTAAAACAACCACAATTAAAAACCTAAGAACATCCCTACGAATTAGAAGAACAATGCTTACCTCTAGGTGAAAGTGAGGTTTTCTAGAACGGCACGCTTTTTCTCTCCGCTTATAGCGTAGTAAATTATTATTTGCCAAATAATTGACTTTTGAAATTAAGACAAATACGAATCCCTCTTGAGGAAACCACAACGGTTTATAATTTATTAATCTTAATTTACGCGTGTCGAACTGGACGTGTGAAACGTATACGCCTGAAGAGTTAAAAATGGACGGGACAGAGCGCAGTGTAAAAACTCCTCCGCGACACCGAATACAATAGAACATAATCAATCGCAAAAAATTCCAATATTTAAATTTAAATGCGAAAATAAAATTGCCTATGTTAATTCATTAGAATTATAATAAATTGAATATAAATTATTCGTTTTACCAAAAATTAACGTAACAATACTTTAACTAACGATTTAGATGATGAAACTGCAATGCATAATACATTTGAAAACAAATTCGAAAATGTTCTCTCCCAAAGAAAAATTAAATCTTTAATTAATTTCGATATGATAAAACAAACTAATGATGATGTAATATTTTTAGGACATGATAATATTTTAATTACCGTACCTAATGTAGAAACCATTAATTCTCCATACGTTACAAGATTTAATAGTGGATACTTGCCCGGATCCTGAAAATCTAAATCTAAATCTAACAGAATTATTAACAATAAAACATAGTATTTAGAAACTCTTATCAGCAGAGTTTGAAAGCAATTCAATTTTTAGAAAATATGTTAAATAAACAAAATGTAAATCCATCATTTAAAATACCATTTACGTCTCAACTCTCTTTACTTAATACGATTACTGAAAATATAAAAAACAAATTTGACGAAATTACTATTAACGTTCCTAATAGATTTAAACGCGGGATAATAAACGGTATTGGATCAATTTGGAAGGTAATCACTGGCAATCTAGATGCATCCGATGGCGATTACTATAATGATTGTATAGATAAATTAGAAAAGGATGATAAAGATGTACAATTACTAATGAAGGATCAAATCCAAATAGTATCAGAAACAATAAGGAATTTTAATATTACATTGAAAAAAATAAATTTAGACGAACGTGCATTTAACGAAAATCTGAACCTTATTCAAAAAGAATTAAATGAAAATGAAAATACGAGAACATTTTATGAATTACAATTTAAACCTCTCTCGATGGTAGAACAGATTATGCACACGAACACTATTTTGTTGAGTGAACTCGATGACGTAATAAATAGCATTACTTTTGCAAGACTAAAAATCCTTCACCCTTCAGTCGTTCACCCAAACATATTAATAAAAGAATTAGAAACAATTTCATCAAAACTAGAACATGGAAATTTAGCATATAGTCCCCGACATGAAAACTTGTTATACTTATTATCTTTAATTACAATAACATCTATCCAAACAAATGAAAGAATTGTATTTATTTTACACGTTCCTCTCGTAGATGGTTATGAGTATGAATATTATCATATCTTTGCAGCCCCAACAAAAGATCTAAGAACGAATCTATTTCATGTAACTGTACCTAATTTCAAATATGTCGCAATATCGAGAGATAGCAAACAATATATTACAATTAATGAGCACGTGTGTAGTGAAGTGATTAAAAATGAAGTGCGCATATGTTATAACCAATTCCCGAAAGCATTATCTATAGACTCACCGTGTGAGGTATCAATCTTGATGGAATCTAAAATTAATGATAACTGTAATAAACTTGTAACCCTAATAGATGATTACAATGTTCAAAAATTAGCTAATAATAAATGGCTGTTGACTATTTCCACTCAATTACCAGTAACTACTATTTGTCCGAATTCAAAATCGGAAACTTTATTAATAAAAGAAAATTCAATATTAACACTAAATCCTGATTGTAATGCATTTATTGGCGTAACAAGAATCTATGCTAGTCCAGATCATAATGATACGATTTTTAATCAATTAATCATACCCGATATACAGTATGATTGTTGTGAACATTTTCCAGAAAAAGAAAATGCACCTTTATTAAAACCTTTGAAAATCAATCATCTTTAAATGAACTAAATATTGCTAATGAGAAATTAAAAGAATATGATCAAACCTTAAATCGTATGATTAATGAACCATCTGTCAAACGACATTGGATTATATTTACTTATATTTTAATTATTATTGTACTAATAATTATATTATATTTAGTATGTAAATGTTGCTGCAAACGAAAATTTATCGGCTATTTAAATAATTCAAACGATGATGGACATAATCCTCCATCGTGCTCTACACAAATTTTTAATTACTGTGTTGCAAGATCATCCGTTCCAAAGAGACCATCCTTACGGTCAACTGTAAATTATAATGTACAAGAAGAAGAGATAAATTTTCAAACGCCGGGTGTACCCCTTTCAAGTTTAAGAAGAACACCAAAAAGACTTTAAATTACAACTTTAATTTTTATTATGATTCTAAATAATAAATATTAATCTTAATGGGGGAGGTGTTATATACCCATCTCTATATTATTTCTATATTATTAATTTTATTCATTATTGTTCATATTATTCATTATTTTTACAATGTATTAGTGTACTTAATAATAGAAGTGCGGAGTGGACATTTAAAGATAACGCGTACGCGCCTGTCCTCGCGCTCGCGCCTACGCTTTGGTTCAAGACGACGCTCGAAGATGACATCATTTTGGCTGAAGCATCTTATCTCTTCCTGGAGCACAATTATAATTATAAGAGCAGAGTTTGTAAAATACCTTTAGACCGAACAGACGTTCGGCACCTCTCCATAATTTTGTAATTAACACTGTAAACTTACTTTTCTTTAAATAAAATTTGATATCGTTTAAAAGAAATAAATTTAATAGTTTTTTAAAACATTATTTTACGCTTCCGAGTTGTAAAATATACATATATGTATATATTTTTTATTAATATTTGCATAAAATAAATTAAGAATAGAAGTAAAAATCGACAATATTTTATTCGTATACTATTTTTTGCAATATTTCAATTATTTAATCAATGAATTGTATGATTTATTATTTTTACTGGCGCAGATATATTGATGAAAAAAAGTTGTAGCAACTGGTATAGGTAATTATAATTGTAATATTGACTAACAACGTAGATTAACACAGAAATTGACCAATCAACCATTAAAAATGTAAATAATTCTGTATCATTGGGGTGTATTTCTATTGGAATTGGTTATGCACAATGCAAAGAGTTAATTGTTTTTAGATCTTTCTTTGATATTGATCATATTAAATGTGAATTTAACGAATTAATTACTTTGAATAAGTGAGCTATTGCTATAAATGACGTTAGTTTTACCTTGTCATGATTAATATTTTGTGGAAAACTGAAAACATAAGTGAGGGTTACGAACAAAGTTTAACAAGAATAAGAAGCATTGTTGAAAAATAAGGTAGGTGTATCTAACATAGGTGAAAATACTATGATAGACATATAAATATTTTTTATTTAATTTTTGAATTTAAAAAAAAAATGTTTATAGTTTAATTTTTTTCTAGATTTTTCTACTCCAAATTAATTAATACATCGCTTTACGTAAAGCTTTTCACTCATTTTTTGACCACTCTCTATTGTCCCATTAGTATATCAAATCTTACTAGTTTTGTTATAAAAACAAAAATTTGTACATTTTTCTTTTTACAAGAAAAATTATATAAAAATAAAATGTATTAAATTATATTTATTTCTGTTTCTTAATAAGGTATAATATGCAGTAATGGGTTATTTTTTAAATGTATAACTTCAACATATTTAACATGCTTTTGATCTAATAAATATAAAATGTCTATCGATTTTTAAAATGGTAAACTGATTATTTATAATTGGTTTTACTATACTTCTATTTATTTAATTAATTTCTCACTTAACTCTTGGTGAATCATTTTTGATAATGGTCCATGACCGAAACTAGTCGGAAAGTAATAAAACAAATTAAGTGAACAAACCAAGTGTTTGTATTCAATTTTGAAACCTTTAATAACTCTATTGTTTGTTATTGAATGAACGCTCACACTAACTTTCAAATCTACCACGTGATTATTTGACAGGAAAGAGTGGAAACATAAAATAAGAAAGGGGGGGGGGGAGGTAACGTGGTAATCGGATGACCTTGCACACGAAATTTTCAACGGCTCCAGCGCACCCTTAACTGGCGCAGTAACAACGATTATTACCTCCGAAAAAACGTAAGTTTCAGACGCAATTTATGAGCAAAATGTAAGTTTTATTACTCAAAAAACTGGTGTTTTACCTTCGTTTCTATTATTAGAAGTAGATGCGATAGGCTAGAGTTCGGTATTTTGTGAAATTTCGAAAAAAACGGGTGTTGACTTTATACTGTAGTTTTACCAATATGCGTAACAATAAAAAATAGTCATAAAATCGCTGTGCAACTAATTCCAGCCCCAAACGGAACCCCAAAAGTGCCGATTAACAAAGTTATATATATCCGATTTTTAAAATTGTTAACGTTTGATTTTTTATCATAAAACACACACGCACAAACAGATCTATATAAATAACATGTTGAGAACCTCTGGAGCGGGCGCATAAAAACCATGGAAACGTATCAAAATAAGAATATGTGCCGTGCTCTGCATGTTTACCAAAAAGATACTTAATTATTATTCAACATAAATTAAAACAGATGTAATAAAATAATCTACTTGTTTTATTATGTAATATACTATCAAAAAGTATTTTTAATAAAACAATGACATTTTATCAAAACTTTCAATTATCAGATTTAAAAGGTGAAAAAGGAACTTTTTTTTTGATTTCCTGGGAAATAATACTTCAAATACTCATCATAATTATACATTAAGTATGACGATCCAGTATATATAAAACATAATTAAGTGAACTAAACAAAATGGAATTATTTTGATTAGGTATGATTCGATTAACCGTTTCCCTCATTGCTGGCCTCCTTGAAATACATACACTTCTGCAGCAACTGGATGTAGCGGTCCCAACGTAGTGTCACTGGTGCAGTGCAATTAATCATTTACGAACGACCCATATCTACTCTGCATTAACACTTTTAAACAACTTAATTACTCGAGTAAATATTCTAATAATCATATCTTATGAAACAACTGATCTTTCTTTCTCGGAGAATACTTAAAATTTTCAAATGTTTTTATAATTGGTTATTATTAGAGTTAATTATTAAATACCTTGTTTTTTATAACACTCTTAAACACTATTTTGATTTAGCTTTTCCTCTTAAAAAACATCAATTGACTTCTCATAAAATCTGGGTAAATAAGACTGTTATAGAATCCTTAAAAAGATTAGACGGTTTATTCAAGCTAAAAAAAACCTTTCCTGAATTAACTGACATTTTTAAATCACAAAAATTATTACACAGAAAATTAATACGTGACTCAAAACAATAGTTTTATTCTAACAAAATCCTAAGATCAAATAATAAACCAAAAGAGACGTGGAAAACAATACGAAATCTAACGAAAGTGACTACATCGGAATCCGGCTTTCAATGGAACGGCAATAACCCAAATGGCCTTGCTAATGAATTCAATGCTTATTTTCAGAGTGTCCCAATGGATATAGCTAGCAGAATTCCCCCAAAACCAATATTATTAGATCACATAAAACAAAATCATAACACAATGTACTCGGAACACGATTTAAAACAGCTAATTAATAAACTGAATAGAAATGCTACTCCTGGCACCGATGAAATTCCTGCATTTATACTAAAAGACCTCTGATGTTTTACTAGAACCCTTGACACACTTAATTAATTTTTAATTCGAGACCGGTTTATTCCCGGATGACTTAAAACTGGCAAAGGTCAAACCACTGTTTAAAAAAGGAAATAAACACGAAATGAATAACTAAAGACCAATTTCGTTGCTTTCGAATATTGGAAAGTTATTAGAGTATGCCATGTTGTCTAGACTAGAGAGCTTTATTGAGAGTCAGAATATCTTAACTTCTCAGCAGCATGGTTTTAGGACAGGAAAATCTACCGTCACTGCCGTGCTAGATACCTACAATCGTATTCTCGCTGAACTGGATCACGGTTCCTGCATTCTAGGTATCTTCTGTGATCTACGCAAAGCATTTGATTGTGTATCGCATAACATACTTTTAAACAAATTAGAAATACTAGGCGTGAGAGGCCAGGCAGGAGCTTGGTTTGCAAGCTACCTCTCTGGCAGATCTCAGTTTGTAGAAATCAAATGCAATAACGGGAAGGGACCCAGATCCAGGATTCTGCCCATGACCCTTGGTTTACCTCAAGGATCAGTCTTGGCCCCGGAACTCTTTTCCTTGATCATAACAGATATTGTTGAATTCCTTAGCGATTTCTTTGTTGTTAGTTATGCCGATGACACAACTTTACTGGTCCGCGAGAGACAAGAGCGGCTATCTGAGGCTGCGAGCTCTGCTGCGGAGAGATTGATATTCTGGAATAATTTTGAATCACAAAATAACGCAAACCATGCATACAACTTACGCAACTCAAATATTCACCTAGGATGGCACAGATCGTCAGCTCACGCTAACAGTACGAATATATTTGGCATTAAAATATATATACATATAATAAACTTCCAAATCATTTGAAATCTCACGATAGTGTTATATTTAAGAAACGTTTGAAGGGAATACCTTAAACAAAAGTATATTACAGTTTTAATGACTTATTTGAGGATAACATTTAATATTTTTATTCTGTTGTGAATTGTGTCGTTTCGTTCTTATTATGTGCAATTGTAAATCTACATTTAGTTTTAAGTTTTTTAGTTTTTAATTTGTTAATTTTAAGTTGACTAACACCAATGTACACCTTGTATTTGATGGTAAATAAATATTTGATTTGATTTGATTTGACCTTAGTCTTAATAATAGTAACTTCTCAAAAACCCTTCAAAATAAATTTCAATTTAATAAAATTAGCAAGTTTGTATAGCTTAATAAATTGGATTGAATAATACAAATAAATGTATCTATGATTTTTTATACTGAAAACTGCCGTATGTACAGTTTTCAGTTTGAAAAATCATTAATACATTTATTTGCCTTTTTGTAAATATCACCAAATTCTTTGGATGATTGTTGCATCTACGCTTAAGTTGCTTCTTGCCTGATAACTAAGACGTTAGCATGTACTATTTTTCGAAAACACGATAAACCTTAATACCATAATAACGCATTAACTTCGGCATATTTTTTGCACTTTCATTTGTTTTAGGATACACAAATGTCCCCGGGGACATGTACTGCAATCAACATGTTATTTGTCCCACAATTCTGCAGTAGCTTGAGTTTATCCCTGCTCTGCTAGTATTAACGCTCCTGCGATTATAGTTTGTCACAGCTTCAACATAAACACACCCTTGCAATTTTCCCATGTAGTACACGAAATATTCACAATCACAACAATTTGTAAGCCATAAAATCTCAGAGATTATAATTATGTGTCACTTGTGTTGAAATCTTGTACAATTTGAAATTATCAACAAAACCGGAAAATGAAATCGTTTTGACAGACGGCGAAATTAAACGACAAAGAGCGTTGAAGTTAGAAAGAGAAGGATGAAAGGGATCGCAGTTTGGCAGGCTTAAAAATATAATTGTATCGAGAATACGAATAAATGCGTACCCATTCTACTCCCTCCAACCCGCGCTGCCAGAAACAAAACCCGACCAACCAGTTTCAGTTAAATATATCTTGAAAATGTAAAATTCAATCGAAATAATGCACAAAATTTTCCGCCAGAGAGAGCTGACTCAATTTCGTCAATGTCAAAAAGTGTAAAAGACCCTTAAGAGTCACTTTATGTGTGTAGACGTGTAGGCCAGTTCATAATAACATTATTCGTTTTTGAATAATAATACAAAATTGCAAGTATCAACAATTCGATAAAAAATACAATCAAACTCAAAACCATCCCCGATAAATACATAACAAAGGTTGACTTCAAATTCGCCACACCGATTGTAGTAAGCTCTTGTTTGTCATCAGCCTCCATACTAACAAAGTCCTTAGGTTTCCATATTAAAAGAAGACCGCTTTCGTGAATCCTCTGTGTCAGCTTCGATATTTTTTTAGTATGAATGGATCCTTTTGACAAATACATCAATAAGCTAGTGATTTCTTCGAAATTAATTGTATCACAACGATATATTCCGTTAATGTAAAAAATCGAACCAGCCGTTAGAGGAGTGTAGAATAAAACAAATCGATCTTGCATGAATTTCCTCACTATATAATTATCAATTGCATCAACAGATCTTGCGCGAGTTGCTATAATTTTCATATGTTTGTTTGAATTTATTAGAATATGCTTGATTCCTTGCGGGGTACCTACCACGTTGATTTCAGAGTTTGCAAGTTCTTCGAGTGTTGAGATTTGTTTGGGGATTACAGGTTTAAACATGTAAGAGATTAGCAAGCTTTGGTAGCTGTTAATGATTATGAATACGAAGAAAAGCCACGCTGTGAAAACGAACCTAAGCAGATTTCCTTTGGGTCTCCACGTAGATGAGTTTATGAAAGTAGCTAGACTTATCATGAAACACTCCTGCAGGGTTTTCGATACTTCCCTCTTTATCGTCGTGTAGAAAAATAAAGTTGTCACTAGAAAAGTCGATAAGTCGAATAACCAAATATTCACAGAAAATACTTTTACAATGTTCTTCCAAGATTCGATAGGTTTAGCAGGCGGAATGTACATGAGTAGTGTTGCCATATAAAACGGGTAAGTGTAATCGAAACGTTCTTCCAATGGATTTAATGGGAGTACACTAACAACCAAATCAACTTTCCTCTGTCTTAAATCTTCGAATAAGTATTGAAATGTTCCGTTTAACGTCATGTCCACCAATTTCTCATTTCTTATAAGTATAGTTGGAGTAAAGTTATTTTCAAGAAAAAATAATTTTAATTGAATCACCTTTGCTATTTCTTTAAGTGCAGTAATCATACAATAATCATACAATAATTACGCGTATAATGTAGACATTTTTACGCCAACCTTTTCAGTATTTAAGCTTAATGTTAGTGATTGTATTAAAATATTGTCTGCGTTACCTTAGTTTATAGTTTTCTGTTCATACTTTAGTAATTTGTGAATATTATCGTTATGTTTCTATATTGTACATATTAATTAATTAATTAATTAATTAATTAATTAATAACCAAATAAATACATAAATAAATAAATAAATAAATAAATAAATAAATAAATAAATAAATAAATAAATAAATAAATAAATAAATAAATAAATAAATAAATAAATAAATAAATAAATAAATAAATAAATAAATAAATAAATAAATAAATAAATAAATAAATAAATAAATAAATAAATAAATAAATAAATAAATAAATAAATAAATAAATAAATAAATAGATAAATAAATAAATAAATAAATAAATAAATAAATAAATAAATAAATAAATAAATAAATAAATAAATAAATAAATAAATAAATAAATAAATAAATAAATAAATAAATAAATAAATAAATAAATAAATAAATAAATAAATAAATAAATAAATAAATAAATAAATAAATAAATAAATAAATAAATAAATAAATAAATAAATAAATAAATAAATAAATAAATAAATAAATAAATAAATAAATAAATAAATAAATAAATAAATAAATAAATAAATAAATAAATAAATAAATAAATAAATAAATAAATAAATAAATAAATAAATAAATAAATAAATAAATAAATAAATAAATAAATAAATAAATAAATAAATAAATAAATAAATAAATAAATAAATAAATAAATAAATAAATAAATAAATAAATAAATAAATAAATAAATAAATAAATAAATAAATAAATAAATAAATAAATAAATAAATAAATAAATAAATAAATAAATAAATAAATAAATAAATAAATAAATAAATAAATAAATAAATAAATAAATAACCCCTTCATATTAATCCATCTAGTCAAAAAGTAGTACGATCCTTGAACATGAAGGAATGTCTGTTTAACGCTCGTGGAAGACGTTTCTCGATGGAAGATAAAACTTTTGCTTTGGCTATGTATAAACAAAGCCCAAAATTGTATAGATTTTTGGCAAAAGTATTTGCTTTTCCATCGATACAATGTCTTCAGAGTTTACTGAATCGCATTCCTATTGACCAGGGAATTAATAAACCCGTTATGGATTTATTAAAAAGTACTTGTGACAAGATGGATGAAGCCCAGAAGTATTGTGCCCTTTTATTTGAAATATTTTTGAATATTTGAATATGAAATATTGTTATTTTATTTATATTCGTAAATTATGTATAAGTTGATATTTAAAAGATATTTCAATGGTTAATAAAATTATTCGTTCACTAATTCACCGGAATTGCATTGCTTAGTAACTATGATTTTATGGTTAATAACAGTTAAAATAAAATTTGAAATAAAAACACTTGGTTTGTTTCACTAACGTTTTACTTATTATTCCGACTAGTTTCGGCTTCTAGCCATTATCAAGGAATGTACAGAGAATACTTTTTTACACGATATTTATATACAAAATCAGTAATAAGGGCGTTCATTATTGGGGAGATCCATAGCTCGTCATTGTCATTGACCACATGTTTTCCCGATTTTATTGCTTTATTTATCTCCAAGCCTTCTCTGAAATTCAGTATACGACCCAAATTGCCTGTATACAATATTTTAAAATTATTGCTGTTGTATAGATGGCCGGCTGTGATGCAGTGTTTGGACATACCCGTTGATTGTTTTTTATTTAGAACATCTTTTTTATGTTCGTCGAGACGGATTTGGAATGATCGTCCGGTCTGTCCTATATATACTGCATCACAGTCGTTACATCTTAATTCATAAACACCTGATAGTTCTATTCTATCGTTTTTAAACTTATTATTCACTAATAATTTACTTAAATTAATGGGGTTTGTTAGAATAATGTCAAATTTGTTGTTTCTCAAAGTATTTTTTAATTTTACAGAAAGGTCTGCCACATAATCTATTTTTTGCCAGGTGTTTTTAGAATTTGGATTGGTTGCGTAAAAATATTTTAGTAATTGACTTTGTTTTTTCTTTTTTAATAAATTATCTATTAACTGTTCTAAATATCCGTTGTTATTTGCTATTATTTTTATAATATTTAATTCAGATTTGAAATTGTCGGCGTTTAGAGGGATATTTAATAATCTATATATTAAGGAATGGAAAGTGCTATGTTTAATTTGGTTTATTGTATTTGACGTGGATGGGATAATTGAATCTGAAAATGTTTGTTGCCTGTAAATTTTATAAACTAAATTATTCTTTGATTTAGTTATTGTGAGGTCTAAAAAGTTTAGGCTATTGTTTGTTTCCAGTTCAAATGTGAATTGTATTTTAGGCTGAATTGAATTTAAAAATGTTGTAAATATATCTAGTTGTCTAACGGTGCCCGTCCAAATGCAAAAAATGTCATCGACAAATCTGGCCCAAAAGTGTATAAATTTTGTCTCCTGTTTCCTGAACAAAGTTGTTTCGAAATCTGCTAAGAAAATTTCAGATAAAAGAGGAGATAGGGGTGATCCCATTGGTAAACCATCTGCCTGTGTATAATTGATGTTGTTAAATTGAAAGTAGCTCTGATCGATGCAGATTTTGATCAGTGATTTTAATTCGTTCTTTAATTCTTGAGGGTGGTCGGTATTATTTATTTTCTTGTCTATAATGGACTTAAGTTCTGTCACTGGAATTGAGGTGAACAAACTTTTCACATCAAATGAGACTAGTTTTGCATTTGGGGGTATCGATATTGTATTTAACCTATTTACCAATTCTATTGTGTTATTAATTCCGTATTGAGATTCGAAATTAATGAAAGATGGAATTATGTTATTTAAATGTTTACACAACTTATAGGTTGGTGCATATAAATAGGACACTACAGGTCGTATGGGAATTCCATCCTTATGTAATTTCGGCAAACCATACAAATGTAAAATGTAAAATGTAATATTAAAAAATACTTTGAGAAACAACAAATTTGACATCATTCTAACAAACCCCATTAATTTAAGTAAATTATTAGTGAATAATAAGTTTAAAAACGATAGAATAGAACTATCAGGTGTTTATGAATTAAGATGTAACGACTATGATGCAGTATATATAGGACAGACCGGACGATCATTCCAAATCCGTCTCGACGAACATAAAAAAGATGTTCTAAATAAAAAACAATCAACGGGTATGTCCAAACACTGCATCACAGCCGGCCATCTATACAACAGCAATAGTTTTAAAATATTGTATACAGGCAATAAGGGTCGTATACTGAATTTCGGAGAAGGCTTGGAGATAAATAAAGCAATAAAATCGGGAAAACATGTGGTCAATGACAATGACGAACTATGGATCTCCCCAATAATGAACGCCCTTATTACCTGATTTTGTATATAAATATCGTGTAAAAAAGTATTCTCTGTACATTCCTTGATAATGGCTAGAAGCCGAAACTAGTCGGAATAATAAGTAAAACGTTAGTGAAACAAACCAAGTGTTTTTATTTCAAATTTTATTTTAATCATGTTTCACCAAGTGATTAATGAGAACATTGTGAAAGAAATAACAGTTAATTTTTGAAACATGTTTAAGAGCGAATTTTTATAAAGTGAATTAATGTAATCAGTGTTTTATTAAATGTAATTGTAAATATTTAAATTAATTAATGCAAACAATGTTTTTTTAATGAAATTGTAAATATTTAAAATGTAATATTTTTTGTAATATACATTTTGTACTTTAATTATTTTGTTATTATTTCTCGCATCGCGCGTTGATTCAAACACCGCGCGGTGTTCCCAGCACCGCACCACACCACAAATAGTACGACCCCCCGCACCGCGCGTCCTGCACAGCAAGAAGCCCCCCCGCACCGCGCGTCCCGCTCAGAAGAAGCCCCCCCCGCTCCCCTCGCCCGTGACGTCATTGGCGATTGCAGCGCCCCCGCATCGAGTGGTCCGGTCAACTAATCTTACGATACGTGGAGCCCCCTAGGAGTTATCAATCTCATTTAATCTATGCTGAACAGCATCCCAACAAGTCTCAAAACTCACGGTTTACACCATTAAAAATAGACACAATGAAAGATACCGCCCGGTGTTATAATGTAGATCCCAAATATGTTAAATTTAAAAGTCATTAAGCATGTGATAAATCAACAGCACTTTATGACTTTTACCTTTAAACAGAAAATATTATGTTCTTGAGCTATACTACACTCCAAAAAATGAAAAACTGCTAAAAGTGTTCATCAAACTAATAATGTTCACACAACTATATAGGGTGGCTGATTTTTCATTGTTCAGCTTATATCTGGTAAAATATTAAAGATGCAAAAAAAGTTTAATATGACAATGACGAGTTTCATGATTATGTTGTTTCATGGCCTACCTACTTTTCGGAAAAAAGTAAAATTTTCAAAATGTAATGCCCTGTATTTTTTTTTGATAATTGGATTCTAAATAAAATTCTCTTTACAATGATGTATTATAAGTACTACTTGATTTAAATAATTATTCTCAATATTTCAAAAAAATACCAACCTGTACATCAATATTGTTCATTTTTCTGATTACTGTCAAATATATGTCAAATAATAATAATAATAATAAATATGCAAATAATACGATTGAGAAATTGACAAATTGTTATTCCTGTTCGGAGCACGCATTTGAATATTTAATAATAATAAACAAAATAAAAAAAGACATTTCCCGTAATTTGAAAAATTGATAACTGACATACCAAATTTATTTCACTCTAATCAAGTAGTTAGAGATTTCACTTGAAGTTAGTATTTTATACGCGTGGCGCATGAAGTATAATTTCGCATTTAGAGAAGCCTGAAAATTTGGATTTGCAGGGGCGCGACTCCTTCGCTTTGATTTTTAAAAAGTAAAAAATATTTGAGAGCGAGTTTAAAAAGAGTAACTACAAGAATGATTTACTTATCAAAACTGACTTTTATTATTCATAAAAACAAAATATATAATACTTTATTAGATAGCAAAAATGCTGAGTGTTGTTATGACGATACGTAGCAGAGCTAGGCAGGATTCGAATCATTCAGGATTCGAATCCTGGATTCGAATCTTTTTAGAGGATTCAAAAGAGGCATTCGAATACTTTAGTTAAACTGGATTTGGGATCCGGATTCGTTACACTTTTTTAAACGGATTCGTATTCGAATCCAAATGCGGGTGATTCGAATCCTCAGAAAAGGATTCGAATCCTCGTAAAAGGATTCGAATCCTCGTAAAAGGATTCGAATCTTCGTAAAAGGATTCGAATCCTCATAAAAGGATTCGAATCCTCATAAAAGGATTCGAATATTTATAAAAGGATTCGAATACTTATAAAAGGATTCGAATAGTTACAAAAGGATTCGAAAATCGTCAAAAATAATTCGAATTAATCGTGAGGATTAACATGAAAAATGTGTTTTGTATGTTTTTAAATTTCTCGTTAAATCACTGTTTTATACGCGTGGCGCATGAAGTAAAATTTCGCGCGACCCTCGCGCGACCCTCGACAAATTTTCTACGCGGGGCTTTTCTAAACTCGAAATTTTACTTCATGCTTAGTCTGGGAGTGGACGACAATCGTTTGAACTTTCAACTTTCCTTTATTTCGTGTTATTACAAAAGTGTACACTCGTCATGGGTAAGATACATAAAAGTATAATGAATAAATAAAATTTTCGTAAAAAATAAATAAATAAACAATAATAATAATTGATATATATGGATTAAAAGGAAAACATTGCATTGTACAATATAAATATAAAACATTGAAATGTATGGAAGTAATACAATATCATTACAAACACATTAACATTCTATTTAAATTCAAATAGTGAATACCACAAGCAACTAGAGCGTGAACATTCATATGCTAATGTCTTTAAAATCATCCTCTAAGCATTCAGATAAAATGTAAAATGCTTTTTTACAGAGATAGTGTTTTATTACCCTTCTAAAGGGTGTACGTAGGAGAAGTTTAATATTTTCTGGTAAAGCATTAAATAGCTTAGGGCCAAAGTAATTAATACTATTTCTGCATTTATAAATTCGTAGAAAAGGCAAGCAAATGAGGTGTTTATTTCTAGTCCCATATTCATGGCAACATGTATGGTAAGATGAAACATTTTTTCGAACAAACGTAAGAGACTCGAGAATATAAACCCAAGGTAATGTAAGGATTTCTAAGTTTACAAATATGTCTTTGCAGTCATCTCTATACGACATAGAATTGATAACCCTCACAGCTCGTCTTTGTAACCTGAATAAGCTGTTAATAATTAAGGAATGTCCCCATGCAAGATTTCCATAGGTTAGACGAGAATGGAAAAGCCCGAAGAAGCGGATTTTAGAGCAGTGTGAGGTAAAAAGGAATCGAGGTTACGCAGTAAAAAGATAACTTTAGAAAGTTTCCCAGAGATATACCTCTCATGTACATCCCAGTTCAGCCTACTATCTAATTGAACACCAAAAACATAGTTGAATTAGTCTCAGCGCCGAGTTTGGTAGAGAAGGTAACACCTACTGTTTTATCTGCATTTAATGATAATTTATTGGCAACAAACCATTTAGCTACTATCTCTTAACAATCAATACTAAAATGATGGGCTGTTAATACATCATTACAGGTACAGAGATAAGAAGTATCATCTGCGTACAGTACTGTTTTCGCATCGATTTGTAGCGGCAGATCATTTATACAGGGTGCCCGTTTTTGGAGCTCAAGCATGGGGATCTCGGTTATTTAAAGAGATACAAGGTCGGTTAAATTAGGGCAAAGTTGCCCAATCTGGAGTATAACATAATGCCGTTTTGAAACATAAAATATTCCAAATACTTCCGAAGATATCCGAAAAAATCGAAATTTGCAAAAAACTTTTTATTTTTTTGCGGGACTATTTGAAGAGACACACCAAAACAATTTATACTTTATCATTGCCACTTTGTACGCTCTACAACGTGGTGGTATTATAATAAAAATTCGACGTTTCGATTTTCGGCAAACATCATCAACTTTGCTTTTTCTTATGGGCGCCATCTTAGATTTTTACATTTTCAAATACAGATTTTTTTATGATTACGGTAATGTGTCATGTGTTGGGGTTTGGCTTAGCAGTTTGATGGAAATGCCAAAAATCCTGTATTTGCAAAGAGTGCCTTGGAAATGGCAGCTACACTTTTGTTTAATAAAGTAATTTATTAAACAATAATACAAAACTAACGCAAATATGTTTTCTATTCCGTTTTCATTATAAGATATAAAAAGTACAAAAATATTATTCAAATTCATAACAAAGAATGAAACTAGAGCATGAAAAACGAATAAATTAAAATACAATTATAAGAGGTGTTGGAATGGCCCACCCTCCATCTACAAGCATACGTCTGTATACGTCTTCTTGAATTTTATATTGATCTTAAAACATCCCTTCTTCTTATTTTGGTCCATACAGTTCTAACGATCTTTCTTCGCAAGTCATTGATATCGGTGGGTACAAATTTATAAATTATGTTTTTTATAGCTCTCCATAAATAATAATCTAATGGGCAAAGATCTGGCGAACGTACCATCCAGCGTACGTCCATACTATTTAAAATGACTCTATCGGAAAATATTTCAGACATGTAATCAGACACTCTCCTAACGTTATGTGGTGGAGCTCTATCTTGCTGGAACCAAAGGCTATTTAGGTGGTTGAGGCAAATGTCATCGATGTAATCGGTCAGGTCATTGAAAAATGCAAATACCTATCTTCAGGCAAATTGTGTTCGTAAATGTACGGGCCAATGATATTATCGCCAAATAAACTAACCCATAGATAGACGTCCTTGGTGTTCGTGTGGATTTTCAACGGACTATACGTGTTTATTGTGACGATTGAACATGCCTGTGTTGGTAAACTTGCACTTATCCGTGAATATCACGTTAGAAAGAAAATGGGGATTTTGCAATAACAGCGTCATGATGTTCCTTCAAAACTTCTTCTTCTTTCAGTGTCTCCTGGATGCAAGACTTGCGTGATATAAATTTTAAAGGGACGATACTTATGTTTTTTTAAGACTCTCCACACTACTTGATGAGATACAATCATTTCTTCTGCTATAGCCTTTGTCGAAGTAGAAGGATTATTTTGAATCTAATAGAAAATTAAATTCAAACCCGTTTATTATTTTGCTGAAGGTTTTAACATTTTACTTACTGTTTGTAAAATTTTCATTTCAATTCCGTTGGGTCTATGAACACGTCTTCTAGGCTTAGAAAATGCACCAAACTCAGCTAAATTTCTATGAAGAATCAGAAAATAATTTTGAGCAGGTTGTTGTCTTTCTGGATACCGCTGAACACATTCGAAGTAACTTGCACATTTCAATGCGATCCGTAATAAAGTTCTAGCATATCGCGTTTTTCTTCAATTGAAAACGGCATTTTGTTATAAATTTAAACTAGTTTTGTAACTGTAGGTCAAGATGAGCGAAATTCAGTTATTAAACAAAAGTGTAGCTGTCATTTCCAAGGCACTCTTTGCAAAAACAGAATTTTTGACATTTCCATCAAACTGCTAGACCAAACCCCAACACATGACACATCACTGTAATCAGAAAAGAAAGCTGTATTTGAAAATGTAAAAATCCAAGATGGCGCCTATAAGAAAAAACAAAGTTGATGATGTTTGCCGAAAATCGAAACGTCGAATTTCTATTATGATATCACCACGTTGTAGAGCGTACAAAGTGGCAATAATAAAGTAAAAATTGTTTTGATGTGTCTTTTCAAATAGTCTCGCAAAGAAATAAAAACCTTTCTTTTAAATTTCGATTTTTTTCGGATATCTTTGGAAGTATTCGGAATATTTTATGTTTCAAAACGGCATTATGTTATACTTCAGATTGAGCAACTTTGCCCTAATTTAACCGACGTTGTATTTCTTCAAATAACCGAGATCCCTATGCTTGAGCTCCAAAAACGGGCACCCTGTATATAAAATAAACAGTAGGGGACCTAGGATGGAACCCTGAGGAACTTCTGCTGAGATGTCGCATTCAATCACCTTAACCCGATGCTGTCGATCAGTCATGTAGGAGTTAGTTTCCTGAGTAAAACGTCATGGGAGACACAGTCGAATGCTTTACTGAGGTCCAGAAAGGATGCAACCGTGTCCATTTCGCAGTTAAAACCTTTCTGAACCCCATCCACAAATGCAGTAATGGCATCAACTGTAGAACGCCCTTTCCCAAAACCATATCATGCAAGATGTGAGCATCATCTAAGTAAGTAACCATTTGCTTAAGAATATTTTTTTCAAACACCTTCGAAAGTATAGGTAATATGGAAATGGGCCTATAGTTATTAACTTCTGACTGCTGGAACGGAGAGCGCGTCGCATGTGATGCGCGCACACTCGAAACTCTGAGCGCTGGGCGCGGAGAGGGAGATCTCGGATGAGCGCGAGCGTGTGCAAGAAAGATGGAACAACGTTTACCAAACACCCGTTTAAAAAAATGAACTTGGACATGAATCGTCCATTAACAATTAATCGAATAAAATAAATGAAATTAAATAACTAATAGCTTATTGTTTATTAATTTGTCTCAATAAAATGATCAGAATGATTGATTTCACGAAAGAAATTTAATAATTATGAGAATTATTAGCAAATAAAATGAAACAAACTACATTTGCACGTGTAGTTTATCGCGAATTTTCCCCAAATTAAGCAAATGATCAGAAGGATCCGGTTCGCGAAGGACCAATATGTTTGGTAGCTTTGTAATAGCGTACCAGGGGGGGTGGCCTCTCCAATCCGGGAGGATTAATTGTGGAAAAAAGGAACGAACCTTAAGCCTCGTACGGTCTTGAAGAAGACTGGCGGCTCTCTTCTGATCTTCTACTTCCTTTGGGGTTGCACTATTAAAGCCGGAGGCAAGTCTATAGCCGGGGGCAGTTACTAAAGCCGGAGGCAGGTACTAAAGCCGGAGGCAGGTACAAAAGCCGGAGGCAAAACTATTTAAAACTGTTGAGGCGCGGAGGCCGTCTTCCCTCGCCCGAGGCAAGAGTTACACTATATGGTTATTTAGGAGGGGGTAAAACCGAAAGATATGGTAGCGATAAAACGGGATGATTGGGTTGGAGAGCCCGCAATCCGATTTGCACCGAACACTCGGTTATTTAAAGAGATAGAGAGTCGGTTAAATTGGGGCAAAGTTGCATAATTTAGGGCCCGATAATAATCCAGAAACAAATTTCAAATATCTTCTTTCGTTAATGAGATATTGTCAAAAAACCTATTTTTAGAAAATTCGTTTTTATTTTTTTATTCAAAAACTATTAAATCCAGACATTTATAACTTTGACATTATAGGCATTTTTTTAACGATAAATCTAGTAACATATTTTATTTTAAGATAACTATAACATTTACCCAGGGACTATAGCTAACTTTTGTTTTTCTTATGGGCGCCGTTTTGGATTTTCATATTTTTTGGAAAAATATTTTTTACTAAATTAAATGATATACAACACTTATAGTTTATTGTACATTTTATAGGTAAAATTTTATTCTTTGGGTTTTTAAAAGAGTGCCTTGGAAACAGTTGAGTAACTCACTTATTTGACAACTCCTAGGACCCATAATTTGCTTAAATATCACCCCTGAAGACGGGCATCCGACGATACATACTTTAACAGTTGTGGCATTTTAAAGTAACGAGTGTCATCCACTCCCAGGCTAAGCATGAAGTAAAATTTTGAGTTTAGAAAAGCCCCGCTTTTCTAAACTCGAAATTTTACTTCATGCGCCATGCGTATAAGCCACTGATTTGAAGTGTAGTTCAAAAACACACAAATACATCTTTAATCAGAGTAACACAGATATTTAGTCTGTTATCAACGATGTTCAGTGTTAATAATAAATAATTAAGCTTTGAATATTTTTGTTAAAACAACTAATAACGATATTTATATGTTAATGGTTGTAAAAACAAATAATAAAATCAAATTTATTCTTAAACGATTTGTATTCGTGATTCGAAAAAACAGGATTCGAATCTTTGATTCGAATCATATTTATCTCTTACGAATCCTTTATTCGAGTATTCGTGATTCGAATCGTATAAGGTGATTCGGATTCTTGATTCGAATCCTTTTAACGAGGATTCGTCCCAGCTCTGGTACGTAGTACGCCGTATTGTTGTAGGCAACAACCTTGAGTGTCGTTTTAACTCCTCCGGGCGAAGTTCGAGCTCTCCGGGAAGGCGAGATTAAATGATGATGTTTTCTTTCTGGATTGGTTCCAATATGTTGGTTTTTCTGGATTTCCATTTCTTGATCATCTTGTAGATCAGGAACAGTATAATTACTCCGAGAATGATATAAATAATTATAGTCCATACGCTCATTTTGTAGTTTCAAAATTGGTGATTTGTCACCTTATTAATAGCTTCATTTTGATTATTTAATAAATGTTGCAGGTTATCAAAATTGGCCAAGTTTAAACTTTCTAATTTTATAGGCTTCAGTTTTAAGTCCATTTCTGATATTCGTTGATGGTTAAACACTAGTTTAGGTACACAAATAAGACAATTAACTTTGTTTGTATAACTGAGGATTTTATTGTGACTATAGTTTCGACAACTTTAACTTGTCATTATCAAACATAGACTTTATGTTTGATAATGACAAGTTAAAGTTGTCGAAATTATAGTCACAATAAAATCCTCAGTTATACAAACAAAGTTAATTGTCTTATTTGTGTAAACAATGATGTATAACGAAGTAGAAGCCTCCACAGTGAACACTAGTTTAGGTAGTTTAATTTCTTTAAAATTTGTTTTTAGATTTTCATACACTTTTAATCTTGTTTTGTCAAAATTAATTTGACATGGTTGATCAAGTTCCAGTAGATATGTTCCTTTGGTGGGGATATTTTCTGTTGTTTTTTCACATGTTTGTATTGCTATTTTTTTCAATGGGTGTTATTATAATCCATTTATTATCATCTAATTTTTGAATTCGTGTTGAATTTAAATGTGATAATATTTGTTGACAATTTTCAGATTATCGTAGAATTTAATTATTTGAATTTCGCAGGGCGAGTTTTCATTAATCTCTTCATAATTTGATTTGTAGCATAGAAATTGTTCAGCGGTGATTTCTTCACATGGCTCGTTTATTTGTGAGTACGAATTATGATGTAGGATAAGATATTTTGATTTAGGAAGGATTATTTTAAATGTATTTCCAGATGGTGTTGGTAAAGGATATAAGTGGAAATAATTATATATTTTTGGTTCGGTTATTGGAATTTCGAAAATTCAATTTGGAAAATGTGATCGTTGTTTCTAATTAAATATATTATGTATTATCTGCATTGATGATAGAATCTGAGCTGTAACTGTATGAAATAAAATAAATTCGTACATATCCGTTTTTACTAGTGTTTTTGTTTTTACTGCTTGTTCCACTTGCATAAGACGAGCCTCTAATCTTTGTTGTTTATAAGCCAATTTTTTAGTGTTATTTTTGAATGTTTCAATTGCTGAATGCAATATTGTTATTTGATCTTTTACTATTATTTTGTATCTGTCCTTGATTTTTAATTATTGCTGTAATAGCATCATCATATCTTTGATCTAAATTTCCGTTAAAATTTTAATTATTGATCCTAATCCATCTATTAAACCTGTTTTCGTTTGTTTGTTCAGTGTAGGGTTTATTTGATTTATCTGGTTGATAATAGTTTGTTCAATGTTAAATATAACATTGTATGAATTATAAAATGTTGGTGTTTTCAATTTTATGGTTGCGTATGAGCAGAGTCTGTAACAAAAGGTTTTTTTTAATTCTTTAATATGAATCATTTCAAATTTATTATTTGAATTATTTCTTATTTTGACTTTATTATGTTCTAATATTTCGATTAATTCATATTGTCCTAAAAATGTATTTTCTTTTTTAATTCGTCTATCCTTCTTTTTATATACTATTTGTCCGATTTTAAATTGATCACAAATAGAAAGACTTTTATTCCTTACTTCACTTTTTATTTTTATGTTAGATGTACATTTCGAGACACAAGGTGCTCATTATCAATAACAAACTGTTTGTTATTGATAATGAGCACTTTGTGTCTCGAAATGTACATCAACCATAAAAATAAAAAGTGAAGTAAGGAATAACAGTCTTTCTATTTGTGATTAATCACTTCACGTAAACTCGAAACAATACTTTTATTTTATCGTCTTCTAGTTTTTGTGAAATGTTTTTATAAACATGTTTTATTTTATCATTGTGTGCTGCTACATAGTCTGAATAAAATTCCTTTTCAATTAAGTCACAAGGGTCTCGAGAACTTGTATGTCCGAGTGTAAGTTCTAAGGGTGTAAAATTTGTTGATGATTGAATTGTGCTATTGTATGCAATGATTGCGTATTTCATTAGAATATCAATTGTGCAAGTTTTATGAGTTTGTCTTAGAATTCTTAAATGTTCAATCATTGTTGAGTGAAATCTTTCAATAGGTGCATTAGATTCATGTTGAAGGGGTGTTGTAAAATGAATTTTAACTTTGTGGGATTTTAGCAATTCCTGCACAGTTTCATTTTTAAACTCGGTGCCATTATCCAATACTATTTTTTCTGGTATTCCATAATATGAAAAGTAATTTATTAAAGCGTTACAAATTTGAACTCCTGTTTTACCTTGAATCGGTATAGCTTGTCCTAATTTAGAGACAGCATCAATAGTAGAGGGTTACAGCCGATTCTAGAACCTCCTCCTCATTTGAGAGGAAACTCCTCAAAATGATTAAAAGAGTTAAAACCTCCTGGTAGGGAGGAGGTGTCTTTTTAGAATCTCCAAAGAACCTTCTTTCCTCCTCCTCATAAATGAAGAGGAGGAGGAGGAGGAGGTTACTTTACGGTTTTATTGATTCTAAAGAGGCAATATACTCTTAATAATTTTAAGATAGTTTTCACCAAATAGAAGAGGTAGGGTTCATAGAATCGGCTAAAAATATCACCCTTGAGTGCTTACAGTCCACGGTCTAACGTATTGTCTAGCATCCATTAAAGACAAATAATGTGTCTAATCAAAATCCAAAGGGGCCCTTATCCCCTTAAGATTTTCACCCGATACATTACAGCTTTTATGCGCTGTATCGCTATAGGCGGACCATGCACAAGACAAGATGTGTTCATCTCGATGGTTCAAGAGCGACTGATGAATAATACATAAGATGTCATGTATGAATCTATTAATAAATATTGTCAATTCGGTTAAAGTGTTGTTAGCAACATCGATGATTGAAGGTATTGAATGCCTTCAATTGGATTCTAATGAGTGGGTAAACGACCTCCTTTAGGCGGGAAAATCATAAAGTAGTTAGTCCTTTTCAGAGGAGAAGTATGTGAGGTCGTTGTGATGTAAAAATATATACAGAACCTCCCCCCAACATAATATTATGGGACTATATAAGATCTGCCGGATGGGTGTAACTTATTACAGTACACGTGTTGTTGTCAAGAATACATCTGCCAGAACTGTGTCACTAATTAGTGTTGTTGTCAATAATAAATTCAATAATAAGTAAGTATTTGTAATTATTTTGAAAATAAATTAATTTATTGATTGAATTGAAATTTTAGTGAAACGACAAAACCTGAGTAATAAATAAATTATTAGAGCATATATTCAAAATAATGGGCCAATTGATAATGCGAATTCAGCAAATGACTCGGGATTTTTTGAAGAGGGTGAAGAATCTTTTTCGAATATCTACCGAATCCATGTTCCATGGAATATCAAAGATACCAACGATGATTCCAACCACAACAATCAACTTGTAAAACAAAAGAAGAACGCTATGAAAAATTTGCTGTCGTCGAATACGTATTTTTTAAATAAAATTAATTCTAAATGGGTGTCGGTAGGTTTGGACATAGATCTTAATCTTGAACCAGTTATTAGAATATTGGGTAAGGGTGGGCAAGGAATTTCTTTGAATGAACAGATGTGGACAGTATTTTTAGAACAAAAAGTGAATATCAACCAAACATTTTTTTATGTAGATACGGATCAAACACTCAGCTTTAATGGAGTAAACATTTCATTTAGTGTAATGAATAATTGTCGTAAAGTTGCAAGAATTGATATCGGTGGAAATCACGTATTTTTATCGTATAAAGGTCTTCGTGAATTGTGGAAACTGGTTGATGTTGTTTCGTCTCGTTTGGAATATTTAAAAAATCTTAAGTTTAGTGAATATTACTATTCTTGCTTGGGTTTATTAAATGAACTGGATGGGGATATGAAAACTCGTTTTTCGAAAATAATGCAAGGCGAATGTAATGAATATGCTTGTATGATTGAAGAATTGTTACTTTATGGTAATGATAAGTTATTGTTCGATTTTGATATGCAACATATAATGTTAGATTCTTATAATAATAGGAAGTAAAAAGAAAGTTGTAATGTGTGAAAGTAAAAATATTATTCATAATATGTATGTATGGAAATTTGCGTATAAAGAAGCTAGGAAAGGTGCATGGCATATATATTATTATGATTCTTTAAGATTCAAAGAAAAAATGAAAAGAATCGAATTAGCGATAAGTTTTTGTTTACAAAGTAGTTTTAGGGAGAATGTATATAACTCAAGGTTTAAGTAGAACATAGTTAGTATAAGTGTTAGTATTAGGTGAAGTGGTAAATGTTTGTTAAAATTAAATTATAAAAATCAATAAACAGTTTTTAAGTTGCTACAGTTTATTTGTATACCTTTAAAATAAAATGTATGTCTATTATCCCGTCAGTCGTAAAAGAACTATCAAATGGATCGGTCGGGGGCTACTAAATAAATTAATAAACAAGCTGCCTTTTGAAATTCATTTACCTGGATATAATTATTGTGGGCCTGGAACAAAATTAGAAAAGAGATTAGCGCGAGGCGATAAAGGAATAAACGAACTCGACGAAGCTTATAAAGAGCACGATATAGTGTACGATAATACAAATAATTTACAAGAAAGGCATATAGCCGATCATAGGTTACTCAAAACTGCAAAAAAAATAATTCAGAAGGTTGGTCCAAGTGTCGGAAAAAAAATGCATCGGCAGGAGTTGCAGCAGCAATGAAAGGGAAAACTTCATTTGGAATGGGTCTAAAAAAGGGAAAAAGCAAGGGTAGAAATCGCAAAAGAATGAGTCGGGGTGGTACTTTAACGTTTAACAAGGCAGTTCGACTGGCCAGAAACGCTATCAGTAGAAGAAAACATGAAAGTGTATTTGATGCTACAAAAGCTGCATATAATGTTTTGAAAAAATATAAGAGAAAAATTAAATTTCCAAAACGTAGAGTTATTCCTATACCGAAACAAGGAGGATTTCTTCCGTTGATTCCATTATTTGCAGCTTTAGGTGCATTGGATTCCCTTGGAGGAGGGGCAGCAGCTATAGCGAAAGCAGTAAACAGTGCAAAATCAGCTAAAGAACAACAAAAAGAAGCTGAGCGACACACTAGAGCTATGGAAGCCAAATCAGTGGGTTCTGGTTATTACATAAAACCATATAAAAGAGGATGTGGTTTATATTTTCCCGAATATTCAAAAAACTGAAAATAATGTTCCTTCATAAAAGACCTCTAAATAATTTGGAAATTTTAAAAATAGCAAAATTATTGAAAATACCATCGTTTAGAGGTGTCTATATGAGAAATGCATTACCAAAAAAAAAAATTTTAAAAAATGAAAGTGCAGTTATCAATTTAGACAATAAAGAAAGTGAAGGAACGCATTGGGTTGCTTATAAAAAAAGTGGCAGTAGAGTAAAATACTTTGACAGTTTCGGTGATTTAAAACCTTCCATTGAAATTGAAAAATATTTAAGATCAGATGATAAGAATAATGTTATAAGTTATAACTATGAACGCTACCAGACAATCGATGATTTAAATTTTGGACAATTGTGTTTAATGTTTTTAATAAATAATTAAGAAAACAATTTAAACATCAGTCGAAGACTAAACGCAATGGTGAAAACTTCTCATTCGCTTACGTTTACGTTGACCGGAATCAGTTCTGAGTTAAGTTGCAATTTTAATCCACCGATTTATTTGAGCAAAGAGGAAGATGAAGAATATGAGTTGGCTTTACTCAATTTTGAGTCATTCAATTCAATTCCAAACGTTGACATATCAAATAATTTGTTTCACTACAAAATAGGAAACAACAAAAAAATAGTAGAATTACCCGTTGGAATTTACGGTTTAGATGATATTTCTGATTTTATAGAGACTAAAATAGAAGGGGACATTGACAATACGGCATTGGTCCGTATACGCGGTAATAATAATACTCAGAAAGTGCACATAAAAACCGATGTAGAAATCGATTTTACAGCTGAAAAAAGTATAGGAACCTTATTGGGATTTGATAAGAAAGTACTAATGGGTGGGAAAAGCTATGAAGCAGAAAATATTGTTAATATCCACACAGTCAATGCAATTCAAATTTATTGCAATTTAGTGAGCGGTTCTTATAATAACGGTGAACCGGTACACGTGCTTTATCATTTTTTTCCTAAAGTGCCGGCCAGATATAAGATGGTAGAATCGCCACATTTACCTATATATTTATCTGTTACTGGAGATATTATCAGTACAATTGTGGTAAAAGTGTTGGATCAATCAGGGAAATTGATCAATTTTAGAGGTGAAGAAGTAACGACACGATTACACTTGCGTAAGGTTGAATGAGATGAAGTTATATAACTCAAAAACGTCGAATCGAAAGAGGAACCATATTGTTAAGAAGAAGAAGAACACAGCAAACCGGTCAGCCTATAAATTGGGTAGCGATATGAAAAATGTGTGCAGTAGCCTAAAAAAAGTGAAGAAGTTAACAACAGAAAATCGTATATTCTTAAAAGATTTGGGCTATAAACTACTAAAATAATGGACATTTTAAATGTTACCGACAAAGTTAAATCTAACAATGCAATAGTAAGTTACGAGTATCATTCATACCAACCTTACGGATCGGCAAGTTTTGATAATAATGATGAAATTAGGATAACGGTTCCTGAAACTGACAATTATACATTACCAGGAGAGAGTTATTTATATGTAGAGGGTACTCTACGGAAAGTTGGTGAGGATGGGAATGTTAAAAACGAGGCTAGTAAGAATTCAAAATTAGTCAACAACCCAGCAGGCTTTATGATTAGCGATCTTCGGTATTTAATGAATGGTGTTCAAGTGGATTCCGTTAGAAACGTGGGAGTGACATCATGTATGAAAGGATATTTTTCGTATAATAAAAATGAAATGATTAATTTACAAAATGCAGGGTGGGACATTGAGAAAAAAGGTTTCTGCGATATAGTCGATGACAATGGACATTTTGCAATTAGTGTACCGCTTAAAAGTATTTCAGGATTTGCGGAAGATTTTAAGAAAGTTGTATTAAACTGTAGACAAGAGTTGGTACTCATTCGGAATAACGATGAAAACGATGTAATTGTTCAAAGTGAAGCTGAAAAAGAAAAAGTAAAATTGACAATAGATAAAATTATTTGGAGAATACCTCAAATTGCAGTCGGTCTACGAGAACAGTTAGAGTTGACAAAATTAACTGACAAAAATCAAAATATCAATTTATGGTTTAGAAGTTGGGAGATTCATGAGTATCCGTCATTGCCGCAAACAACAAGACATACATGGGCCGTAAAGACGGCGCCGCAACTTGAAACGCCAAGATACATTATTTTCGGTTTTCAAACCAATCGAAAAGGCCAGATGAAGTCTTCAATGGCTCTATTTGATAATATAAAGTTGACAAACCTAAGTGTATTTTTGAACGGTACAAGATTTCCGTATGATAATTTAAATATTGATTTTGATAACAATAAATATGCTATTGTGTACGATATGTATAGCAGATTCCAACAATCATACTAGTATGTGCCAGAAAGTGAACCAATGTTTTCACCAGCAGAATTTAAAGAGAAAATTCCATTAGTAGGAATCGATTGTACGTATCAGGCAGACACTATTCACAAAAGTGGCGTTGAAATTTAAATTGAATTTACTTCAAAAGAACCAGTTCCGGCTAATACAACAGCATACTGTTTAATTTTGCACGATAAGGCGTTTTATTATGCACCACTAACAAAAGTGGTAAAAGAATTGTTGTAAAAGAGGTGTTACCCGTCCTGCTGCAATTCCCTGTTGCTATAAAACAAGGAGGGGCGATTGTCATTATAAAAGTAGTGTAATTTGCTTTACACATCAGTCAAGTACAAGAAGTGAATGAATTAACAAGTACACAAACAAATTATGGATACATTGGACTATATCATAATCGACATTCAAGGTTTTTACGATAGTAATGATAAATTACTACCGAAAGAAGTGGCTATTTGTGATAGCGAACGTCGAATTAGCCATTATTTGTTTGAGGCTCCCCATTCTGTAAATTGTTTACCTGCTAAGCAACGTCGAACAGCACATTGGTTAACTTCAAATTTCCACCATTTGGAATGGACTAGTGGAAATGTACCACTCAATAAAATTGATAAAATTATTCGAGTGTTTAGTAAAAAAGCTAAAAACATTTATGTGAGAGGTGAGCAAAAATCACAATATCTACAGAAAATATTGGATCGGCCAATTGAGGACATTAAAAGGTTGGATATAAAGTTGTCAGCGTCTCACCCAAAGTGTATGTATCACAAAGATACAGATTATACAATGTGTGCATTAACAAATGTGTATTATATCTACGATAAAATGTCAAATCCTATCAATTATTACATGCAAGATGAAGAAGAAGAAGAAACAATTTTATAAAAGAGGTTGCGACGAAACAACCTTCAGCAAATGGAGTAGAACAGAAAAAAGAACAAATGTACAGCAAACTTGAATGCATATAATTGAGTCGGAAAGTGAAATAATATCATACGGCATTGGTTCACAACTGTGTTAAAATGGAAACAGTTCGACAGTATACTTGTAACTTAAAGTATTATGTTATTAATTATTTAAGAAGGATTAACAATGCATTATCAAAATATATCGGTAGAGACGGGACGTCATTTCTAGAAGATCAACGTGCTACTAATTCTACATTAATTTATTTGCTGAAACGAATGAAACCGTTGGAACTCGCTACTTTATGGCCCATATTACCGGACCACATACGCACAATGAAATGTTTACAAGGAAGATTGCCATGAAATGAACATTTCAACACGGCTAATTGGATGACACATGTCGATGGACCACCACCAATGAAGAAGGATTGTTTCTTTTGCAAGAGTATCGTAAATTGTGATTGCTGTTATTGTTATTGTTCAATGTATATTGTTTAATAAATATTCTATGTATCCATGATTAAGAAATAAAAAATGTTTTTTATAATATAACTTGTTTTAATTGCGGCAACTAAAAAAAATAAACAAAAAAGAAAGAGAAAAAAAAAAGAAAGAGAAAAAAAAATTAAAAAAAAAGAGAATGATGGTTAGAAGGAATCTCCTCCTAGTCTCCTCCTACTCTCCTCCTACTTTCCTCCCACAAAGAGAGAGGAAAGAGTGGGGGAAGGAGTGGGGAAAACGTCTAAAAATACGTTCTTCCCCCCCCCCCCCCAAATACAGCAGCAGCACACATCAACCACAACGCCCTTAGAGCATACACCTAGTCGAACCGCAAACAAAAAATCCTTCATTCCAAATCCAACAAAATATGCAAATCCAACCACCACAACAACCCTCATTCCAAATTATTGCACAACCTCAACCCTCAAACCAGTTTGTCATCGTGCAAAACGATTCCATGTATTACGCGATGCCGACTGGACAAAATTATGTCGCGGTACCGACTGGGCAAAATTATACATTTCCTCAGTCATTGGTAAACTTGGTGGTTTCCCAGCCAGGTTTTGATGCATCACTTGCAACCAATGACGTGAGAGGTAAGTCCTGTATTTTTTGTAATATTTGATGATATTTATTAATTGCAATGTTTTTTGTTTAATTGCAGGGACAAAATCGAGCACAATTGGACCACAGCAATCAGCTCAGATGACTCAGTCTTTATTGCGATTGTGGCCTGCAGGTGGGTGCCAAAGATCTTCCAGCCAAGTCGAGTCGGAAAATAATACTAATGGTCGATTTGCAGTTTCGGATATGGGAGACAGTGAGCTGGGTGGCTTGTTTAAATCAGGTCGGTTATCACAAGATATTACACTTTCTCAAGATAACGGTGCTGTTCGATCTTCTGTCCGTGAATTGCAAATAACCAATACAGTTTTACCTGGAAAATCTTCATCAGCAGATGTAGTAAGAGCAACTAACCCCAATCTTAACGCTCCTCCACCGACATTTATACCACCCAACCAGATTCCTCCCTTAACCACTACTACTAACAATTTCGAAGAGTTTATGCGAGCCATCATTTGTGATAAAGGAACAATTCGTTCTATGCAAGCTCGCAAAGACTCTTTCATGACATCCATTGATGATCGATTGGAAAGAATTGATAGTATAATCGATAATTTGAATAGTTTTTCAAAGCCTGATGTGGTTGAGTTCGTTGTGCAATCTACTAATTCTAACACCCCTGACGTTAGTAATTACTTAGCTGCAAAACGAAATCAGCTACGAGAGGAGTATTATTCATTGACAAGTTTAAAAAAAACGTTTAAAATAAATTTAATTGTGAAAGCACATTACATTTTTGTAACTATTTTTTAAATTTGTCAATTTGTTTCAAGTCTAATTCTTTTCAAACAATTGTAATGAGGTGTTTGATTGCTACATCTGCTTTTGTGGTCATTGTCTGTTGCTAGTCGTGTGTGGTTGATGTGTGTCGCTACTAGTCATTTGGATGTGTGTTACCATCTGTCAGGGAATTATTTTATAGTTATTATTTAGTATTAGTTTTTATATTTAATTATTAATATTATCTGTAATATATAATTGTTGACAATTCAATTTCTTTTCATTCACCCTTCAAAAATTAAGTTGTACGCAGGGTTGGGTTTTTTATAGCATTATTATGTCGGTAAATGTTGAAAATCACTGCTTGTCATTACCAATAATAAATTTTGATCTTAACGAGTTTCGATATAAACGACATAGTGATCTATTTGGAGGAAATTGCAAAAGAGGTCTTATTATAGGCCCTTCTGGCTGCGGTAAAACAAATGCAATGTAATCATTATTACTTGCAACCAACGGTTTACGTTTTAAAAACATATACTTGTGTTCAAAATCATTATTTCAAAATAAATACGCGTATCTACGATCAATAGTAAAAGACGTGCCAGAATGTGGTTATTTTGAGTTTTCGGATGTTGAATCACTTGGACCGCCTGAAAATATTAAAGAATATTCCATTGTTATATTTGATGATATTCCACCGACCGGTCATAATGTAATTAAGGAATTTTTTTCATACGGTCGACATCAAAATGTTGATTGTTTTAAAATATGCCAAAGTTACAGTACCATTCAAAAGCAATTGGTTCGAGACAATTGTAATTTATTGGTAATATTTAAGCAAGATGCAACAAATTTAAAGCATATTTTCAATGATCACGTAATAGGTGACATGACATTGAATACATTTCTAGAAACTTGCACAGAATGTTGTAAGCAACCTTATTCTCCATTCGTAATTGATTTAGATTGTCCTGTAATGAATGGTCGTTATCGAAAAGGTTTCGATAAATTTCTGACTATTTATAAAGCGCTGTAACGATGCAGATGTTATCAGTGTTTACAGACTCTTTGCGTTCTTAACATGGATAAAGACATTGCAAAGCAACTCGTGGAAGCACGTAGTGCTTTGCGTGATAAAATTCGATCGTTAAAAACAGATATTGCAGACTCAAAAGAACATCTTGCCGCAACGTTATTACCCTAAAGTGAACCACTGAAACAAATCGCTAGTAAATTCAATGAAGAATTTGTTCCTATTGATTCTAGTTATGTTAAAGAAAAAGAAACGGGATTAGGTTCAAGTAGAAAATCGCAAATACGCAGAAAAATATTTACTACACCGCAATCTAATGTAACCTCATCTGAGGAAACTATTAGGAAACGTCCGTTGAAAATTAAAGTACACGAACGAATATTTACACCCATTAAAACGTCATCATCAACACCCAGAAGACCGAGACATCAATTGCATTTGAAAAAAGATATTATTACATCAACACCGATGGAGGATACTGCAACAGGATACACTGAAGAAGTTTATCAAACTTCACCGCCAAGAACAGGAAACCTCACACATGATGACGATGATGATGATGATGATGATGATGAAGAGATCGTAGATTCTGATGATGACGCTACAGTCTTACGGACTGCTACCACACGTTTAGATGAAGCTCATGATAGACTGGTAGACGAACTTAATACTTCGTCAGTACTACAACAAACCCTGAAACAATTTCATCATATACCTCGCGCATATTTGATTGACTTTAAATTAGATCGTGGAGATAAATTCGATACTCGTTATGGAGTTCGTCAAACATTTGATGGTGTTTTGTATATCGGAAACGCGGCACTTAAGTTTGATGGAGCAAATGTTGTTATTAACGATGTGCCATATAAGGGCACTACCGGTCTATACGAATTACTTTTCAAAAAGGACCCTTACACTTTTAAACCTGACGATGTTCGAAATTATAAACGTATTTTAGAGCAAACATCTGCGACTCGATTTAATTATGATCCAAGCGGAAAACGTATTGGTAGTAAAGCTTTGAAATATGTAAACATTAGTAAGCCAATTTTAAATGGTCAACCTCCAAAAGTGTGGTGGACTAAAAAATGGAAAGTTGGACGCGGTTTGCAGAAAAAAATTAATCCCAATTCTTCCTTAGAATTGCAATATTGGGATAATCCGAATGAACTTGTAGATAGATTACGCTTATTATTAGCTTCACAAAGTGCTGGCAATAATGCGCATACAAATGAAATAATTTCAATAATTGAAGAATTGAAGGAAGCAAACATTATAAAGTAATATAAGTGTGGCTCCTGAAATAAACATATGTTATTATCTCATTAGACACCAGACGAGCAACCGTTGTATAAAATGAGTTTAGACAAATTTGGAAATTCTATTTTTGGTGCAATTACTGTTGACAAATTTGGAAAACATGTACATGGGCATAGTGTCTCGAGCTATATTAAAAAATCTAACAATTTAGACAAGATAATTCAGAGGTATTTTAAATTCGATGAAACAGATAAAGATAGAAGATATAGGTTAATTTTGACACTTGCTGGCAACGGAAACGTATCTTCCGATGGATTCTATACAATTGATAATAAGGGGGGTGATATATTATATAAAAACACATTATACGCTGGAAAAGTTCTCAAAACAAATTACCTGGGAAATGTAATTCTATTTATTAATGAAAAGTATGTATTGTCTGAATTAACAAACCTTAAATTGAATGATACAATACAAATTAAGCGCAGATTTGCAGCGACTCCAGAAGGTGTCGATAAGAAGTTTTGCATTGAGATATTAATCGAACAAAATACTAATGAAACCCAACATTAAACGCGATATAATTGATGAAATTCACGCCCCAGTTCGGAAACATTTTCGTAGACGTCGAGTAATATTGAAGAGTTTAAATGATTTATACCAAGCGGATTTAGTTGAAATGATACCTTATGCCAAGGAAAATAAAGGATACAAATATATATTGATGGTTATAAATGCTTTTTCTAAATTTGGGTGGGCTTTACCGTTAAAAACAAAAACTGGAAAAGAAGTTGCCTTACAAATGGAAAAATTGTTGAAAAAGAGGCAGATACCTGCAAATATTCAAACAGACAATGGTACTGAGTTTTACAACAACAATTTTAAAAAACTATGCGAAAAATATGAAATTAATCATTACAGCACATTTTCATCTTTAAAAAGTTCAATTGTTGAACGGTACAATAGAACTATTAAAGAACTGATGTGGAAGGAATTTAGCATGCAAGGCAATTATAATTGGATTAGTATTCTACAAAATCTAATTAATAAATATAATAATACAAAACATAGAACAATTGGTATGAAACCAAAACAAGTAAATAAAAACAAGGAAAAATTATTGTTAAATTCTGTGTACAGTAATTTAAAAGTTTTTGATGGATTTAGAAAGAAATTTAAAGTTAGTGACCACGTAAGGATTAGCAAATACGTCAAGCATTTGATAAAAATTACACCCCAAATTGGTAAACGAAATCTTCACAGTATCCAAAGTTCAAAACACGAACCCCAGAACATATCTACTACGAGATATAAAAAACCAGGACATAATTGGAGGATTATATGAGGAAGAATTAAAAAAAGTTCAACATCAGGATGTATATCTCGTCGAAAAAGTTATTAAAAGAATGAAGAATAAAGTTTTAGTAAAATGGTTGGGTTTGGATGATTCACATAATTCATGGATATCAAATAAAAATGTTTTATAAATATTTAGTCCTTTATTAAATTATAAAGGGTTATGGATTCGCAACCACACGAGCGCGTTATCCTCCGGGCAAATAATGGCCGTATACTCTGACCTCTGGATGATGATATTTGCCCGGGGTAGAGGAATTGGCGGTATCGAGTCATCCAGTTCGATTATGGTTACCTGTAAATTATTATAATCTCAATTTTCTCTTATTTACATGTACGTATTAACTTGTTTACTCGCTTGTTGTTGAATCTCCTGCAATATTCCTCTCTAATTTCCTTATAGATTTGTATGCGGTCTGTAATAAAAAAATTTAAAATATGTGTAATACAAATGTAAATGTTTCTTTATAAATACAAAACATATTTTTTTAAATGTTGTTTTATTTAAAATAAATTACTCACCCATGATTCACTTTAACACTTTAAAACCGCTGTTCAGTTTGTTCCTCTCAACTTAGTGTGTTGGTGCTTAAATAGCTTGTAAACCGAGGAGGATGTATAAGGAGGAGAGGTTTAAAGTAAAACACCTCTTAAAGGATTTTGAGTTAACTTCTACTCATAAAGGTTTGGTAAAATTAAAAGGTGGGACTAAAATTACCTTTACTCATAAAGGTGTGGTTAAATTAAAAGGCGGGGCAATAATTGCAACACTTTTTGAAAATTTATAAGGCGGAGCTAAATTGCAATACTTTTGACCGTTACAATAAGGTTACAATATTAATATAAAATAACCGGCTATTTTTCCATAGATCAAATCAATTTTTGCATTGTCAAATATAAGAACACAAATTTAAGTTTATCTACAATGAGTTTTGTTAAAACTTTACAAGCAATCGCTCTAAAACAAGTGTGTTTAAATGTAATAGAAGATCGGTTAGATGTAAAAAAAAATGGTACGTCTAGCAGAAATACCAAAATGTTTGGGTAAGACAATTTTTGACAACTGGTGTTTTTATGTTTGGACATTTGGACATTTACGACAAGCAAATATGTATTCGGTTCTTTGTAAATGCCGACCATTTACATGTCACAATCCATTACCTAAATATATAGTGGATTTTTTATTAAATCCTAATGGTAATATTTCCAAAATTAAGAACATTCCACAAAATCCATTTTTAGTGTTAGTTAAAAAAAGATTTTGGATTGATACACAGGGAAACCGATATTGCCGTTGGTGTAGAAAAAAAATTTACAATTTACAACCTAATACAAAATTAGTCAGGATAAAATACGAAAAGAATATTTTATTTCGAAAAGACAAATTGCATATATGGATATTAAGACGAAAACGTTATTGTGAATTTTGTTTCTTCACACCGTTATTCGAGCTAACAAAACATACAGTAAAACGTAAACGAACAGATAGTTCATCTTCATCATCTTCTACTTTATCAGTGTGGGACACATCGACTGACATGGATGAAGAAGAGGATTAAAATGATTGTAAAATGTTTTTTTCTCTGTGTGAGTGTGTGCATGTGTGAGTGAATGTGTTGTTCTTCGTCATATTAAATTTAACCCTCCTCATTGTTAAACCTCCTCCTTTTCTTTTCTTGATTAAGTTCACTATATAAAGGTAACGTATTGGCCCAAGCATCATATCGTGTGTTGACGTGTAAAGCAACTTACTCTTTTATTACATTTAAAGCATGTTTTTGTGCGAATATTGTGGTAAAAATTTTACAAGAAGAGACAACTTAAAACGACACGAAAAAAACTCGTGTGTTTCCAAGCAAAACTCATATGTAAAAGCAATAGAGGAGAAAAGCCAACAATCAAACTTATTCTACCCCGATCCGCACAACAGGGAGATATCAAAATGGTAAATCCACTTCCATCAACATCTTTGGAAAATCCATCCACATCGAAACAAGTTTGTGAAATTCCAAATAAACGACAAAAACTTGCATCAACATCAAAACACAGAATATGTGATGTATGTAACATAACAGTAGATAGCTCATGTTTTGCCGCCCATTTGAGAACTAATTTACACAAAAGTAATGCATTTATTATTGTTGATGATGGAGTAGAGGAAATATCTACAGGTTATGGGGGCAAAATAACAAGTTACCGAATAACCGAACCTGGACACTATGTTAATTTAGACAAGTTTTCCATTTCAGTGAGGGAGAAAATTATTACCCTCATTGAAAGTAAATTGGCGGTTATTGGAAATTTTAAATTAAACATGGAATCCTTTGCATTGTACTTTTTGACAGCAAAAGAAAATGTTGAAATAAAATCATTTAACACGTCGAACAAAATTATCACCACTGCAACGAATCTATATGAGACATACGCACACTTCCTCGACGAAATTAAAACCAAGATGTCAGAATTTCAGGAGAAAGATCCAGGTAAAGTTAGAAACTTGGTGATTTTTAATGTTATTATTATTATTATTTTTTAAGGTTGGACATTATTTCAAATTACAAGCATTGAACTTAATTTCAATGTATATAATCCAATGAGAGCATCTAGTTACATCGATTACTGCACGTTTTGCCTTTATTGAAGCAGGTAACTTCAATAAAGGCAAAACGTGCAGTAATCAATGTTTACAATACCGACAATGCATGCTTTGCTTGGGCTATAACTTCAGCACTTCGGGTTCCAACAGGACTGGCACAGAGACCATCTTCATATCCACATTATTCAACAGTATGTGACTTTTCAAATTTACAATTTCCAGTTACAATAAAAGATATCAATATATTTGAAGGTAAAAATAATATTTCAATAAACGTTTATGGCGCTAATGAATATTTTAACGAAAATAAAATGGACTATGAATTCGTTCCATTACGAATATCAAAGAATAGTTTAAATAATAAACGTGTTGTATATTTCAATAGACAATCAGAATCATTATTGCTGGATTAAAAATTTGTCGCGTTTAATTGGAACTCAAATATCATTACATGGTCATGAACAATTTATATGCGAAGGTTGTTTAATTTACTTTTCTAAAAAAGATGAATTAAAAAGACATCAAGAAGAAGATTGTGGAAATGTAAAAGCTGTTCTTCCGAACTGTAGTACAAAAATTAATAAATTAGGTGAAGAAGTTCTGGGAAATATATTAGAGTTTGAAAATTATCAAAAACAAATAAAAATTCCTTTTGTAGTTTATGCTGATTTTGAGGCATTGTTAGTAAATATTAACAATAATACTATTTATACAGATTCGAGTAAACCGTACACAGTTAAATGTTTTCGTCATGAACCTTATGCTTTTGCATACCACATAAAATGTTCATATGATGATAGTCTTTCAAAGTTTAATATATATAATGGAGAAAATGCCGCACAAGAATTTGTAAACAAATTAGAAGACGATATTAAAATTATTTATAAAAATTATTTAGGAGTACGTAAAGAAATGTTACCATTAACACCGGAAGAAAAACTAATATATGAAAGAAATGTATGTCATATTTGCGAAAGAACATTGTCAGTAAATGATAATGTATATGATCATGATCACTTAACAGGAAAGTTTTGTGGCCCAGCCCATTCCGTTTGCAATATTAATTATAAAATTCCAAAATATATTCCAATATTTTTTCATAATCTTTCAAATTATGACAGTCATATGTTTGTAAAAAATATTGCATTAAACAAGGAAGATGTTGATGTTATTGCACAAAACAAAGAAAAGTATATAACTTTTACAAAAAATGTGCACGTTGGTGAATATATTAATGGTAACGGAAAAAAGAGAAAAGTATTTATAAAACTAAGGTTTGTAGATTCATTTAAATTTTTATCACAATCATTAGAAACATTGGGATCACTTTTGGACAATGATCAGTGTGTTGAAATAAGAAAAAGGTTTCAGGAGGATGAACAATTTAATCTAATACGGCAGAAAGGCGTTTTTCATTATAGTTTTATGAATTCATTTGAAAAATTAAATTACAATCATTTGCCAAGTGAGGATGAGTTTTATGATCATTTAACGGATGAAAAAATATCCAGAAAAAACTATGAAAGAGCTTGTAAAGTGTGGGATGTATTTAATTGTAATTCATTATCACAATCATTAGAAACATTGGGATCACTTTTGGACAATGATCAGTGTGTTGAAATAAGAAAAAGGTTTCAGGAGGATGAACAATTTAATCTAATACGGCAGAAAGGCGTTTTTCCTTATAGTTTTATGAATTCATTTGAAAAATTAAATTACAATCATTTGCCAAGTGAGGATGAGTTTTATGATCATTTAACGGATAAAAAAATATCCAGAAAAAACTATGAAAGAGCTTGTAAAGTGTGGGATGTATTTAATTGTAATTCATTACGTGATTACGTAAACACTTATTTGACATCTGATGTGTTGTTGCTTGTTGACGTATTTGAAAATTTTTGAAAAATGTCATTAGATTTCTACAAACTCGACCCTGCACACTATTTCACAGCGCCGGGATTTGCTTGGGACGCTTTGTTAAGGATGATAAATGTAAAATTGGAATTATTGACAGACATTGACATGTTACATTTTTTTAAAAAGGGTATCAGAGGTGGATTAAGTATGTGCACTCAACGAAAAGCTGCAGCAAATAATAAGTTTTTACCAAATTTTAATGCTTCTGAACCAACTTCATATATTTTTTATTTAGATGCTACAAATTTGTATAGGTATGCTATGAGATGTAAGCTTCCTGTTGGAAAGTTTCGCTGGCTTGATCAAAATGAAATTCTCGAGTTTGATATCGCATCACTGGAAGATGATGGTGAGATGGGTTATGTGTTAGAAGTTGATTTAAAATATCCAATAGCTTTACAGTATTATCATAATGATTTTCCTTTTTGCTCAGAATCGGCAATACCTCCAAATTCAAAATATTCTAAATTAATTCCTACCTTATATGACAAAGAAAAATATATTATTCATTATAAAAATCTAAAACAATGTTTAACACAAGGCTTAAAATTGCGACGGATACATAGAATTTTAGAATTTAAACAAGATAATTGGATGCAAAAATATATTGATTTCAATACTAGTAAGAGAGAACAATCTAAAAATGAATAATGTTGTATTTGGAAAAACTATGGAAAATGTTGAAAATCGCGTTGATATTAAATTATGTACGCATTGGGATTCTCATTTCAGGAAACCTGGTGCAGAATTTTATATATCGAAACCAAATTTTAAATCTTCAAAAATATTTTGTAATAATTTGGTCGCTGCGGAAATGGGTGTTCTCAAAGTGCAGTACACAAAACCATTGTATGTAGGATTTTCTATTTTAGAATTATCCGAAACTGTAATGTATGATTTTTTCTATAGTTTCCTTAAGAGAAAGTACTATAACAACATAACATTATTGTACACAGATACAGATTCGTTAGTTCTTTAAGTTTTTACAGAAAATGTATACGATGATATTAAAATTAATATTGATAAGTTTGAAACACATCCAACTATCCAGTTGACAATCAGCATTGCATCATTCCAAATAAATCTTACATCGGAAAAATGAAAGACGAATTTAAATGTCAGATCATTGAATCATTTTATGGAACTGGTGCTAAGGCGTATTGTATAAATTTACTCAATTCAAGCTCGATTAAAAAAGCTAAAGGTGTTAAAAAATATGTAATAAAAAAACATTTAACGGTAAATGATTACATTACTGTAGTGGAGAATGGGGGTGCAGTTTATAAAAAAATGTAAAAATTTAGATCCAGTTATCATAATATGTTTACAGAACTTCAAAACAAAATTGCATTGAATTCAAAAGACGACAAAAGATACATTTTAAATGATAAATATCATACATTAGCATGGGGCCATTTACGTATAGCGGATTTAGAAAACGAAAAGGTGTTGGATAAAATGATTAACGATGCAATTCAAGAGCTTGATTAAACATTCAATTATATTTTTATTTTTTATAAACCTGGGTAAGAAACGCTTACTCTTTCGATACAATTACATTATAAGTATTATAAAGTTATTTGTATCTTTAATAAATGTATGTCTGAACAATTATAATTTAAATATTGCTTTAAATATTACTTTTAAATATATTTTGATTTTTCATAAACGTGGGTAAAAAAACCCTTACTCTTTCGATACAATTAAATTATAATTATTATAAGGTTATTTGTATCTTTAATAAATGTATGTCTAAACAATTATAATTTCAATTCTATGTTTATGTATATTTGTTTTATTTTAAATATATTTCTTCAAATATTACTTTTGTCTACTTTATTATAAAACCACTATCCATTATAAATATTTCCCCAGGTAACTGCTTTTAAATATCTGATTTAATTAATTTAAAATATATTTTTTTTTATTTCATGAAACATTTCTACAATCTTACTTAAGTTGTTCAAACACACACCCTCATTGTAATTAAAAAAAAAATTAGGAAAAACTAAAAACTAAAAACTAAAATAAATAATAAAAAGAAATAACAAAAAAATATATAAAAAATGTACTCCCTCTTCTTCCTTGTCAACCAAAATTTAAAAACCTCCTCCTCATCCTCCCCATCGTCCTCCTCATCCTCCTCCTCCTCCCACGAGATAGCCGATTCTAGAACCTCCTCCTCCGCGAGGAGGAGGAGGTTCTAGAATCGGCTATCTCTCTAATGGTTAGAAAATTCTGATTGTCAAATTTAAAAATATCTATATGTAAAATTTGGAATGGCTTGTTTCTGTTAAAACAATTGGGATATACGGGGGTTTTCTGGAATATTTAGATGTTTGACAAATATTACAATCATTATTAAAGTTTGCTATATTATTTTTCATTGACGGCTAATAATAGTTTCTTTTAAGTCCTTAGTATGCTTTCTCAATTTCACGATGATTACTTTTTCCTTTATGTTGATGTTTTATTAACAGTAATTGTTCAAATTAAATTACACTTGGTTTGTTTCACAATTTTTCACTTTACTATTTACTCGACTAGTTTCGCGTTTTTACAGCATTATCACTCCTGATAATGCTGTAAAACGCGAAACTTTTGTCGAGTAAATAGTAAAGTAAAAAAAATTGTGAAACAAACCAAGTGTAATTTAATTTAAACCTTCATTATCAATATTTAAAAATGTTTCACCAAGTGATAAGTGAGAAAATTATTCAAGAAATATTAATTGTTCTTCTTCATCTTTTATTGTGTTTTCTAATTTTGTGCATTTTATTACCTTTAAATCTTTTTCATAAAAATTCTGTAAATAAACATAGTGTCATCATAAAAATATGAGTAAAGTATTTACTTATCCGTTGTATAGTTTTTTAATAATTCCAGGATTAATTTTTTATGGTCTGAATCAGGAATTTTAACGTTTAAAATTTTATGATTTGCAAATATTTCTTATTTTACATACAATTTATTATATGAATGTTTGATTATTAAAATTTGATTGGTTTTAATATTTATTATATCGTCTAAAATAGTTATTCCATCATTTAAACTTATGTAGTTAATAACAGAATGTGGTGTTGATTCTAAAGTTAAATCTTCAATATTTTCGTGGAATTGATCAGGTGGCTTAACTTTAATATCTTGTAAAATTTGAAATGTTGGATTATTTATTCATTTAATTGTAGATGGTTGAGGATAATCTTCATTAAAATTTTCAGCAAGATTTCTTACATATTCTAAGATTTCTTCATTTATTTCTCCAGGGTTATTAGTTAAACTTTCAGTTTCTATTGTGTAAAATGGTGAACATGAGGGGATATTTTCCAATAATAACACTAAGAGATGTTTACTCATTGACGTCTATTGCATGACTTATATAATTCTTACAAACTACCTACTACTACAACTAAATCTAAGACACCCCGGGTGGGGGGTTTATAGCCCGAGTGGACCCAATGCCCGTTAAGGGTGGGCGTGAGCTCCAACACATTCCCCCCAATTGAATTACTTATTTCAAATATTTAATATAATATTATATATAAGTACTGTAAGTACATATAATATAAAAAACAATGAAACACAAATAAGAGACAAAAATAATTTTAAAACACAATTGTCAAAAACACACAATAATTAAAAAATCAAAAATTCAATGAAAATGTCGAGTAAAAACTAATTTTTCAAATATGATTTTACATATATTGCTTACGCGAACACAATCACATTTTTATTATGATTTAAACCCTTTCACTTGATATAATTTTCGCGCACAGTTCACCTTCACTATGACGCCTGTTGTGAGGGTTAAAGCTATCTCCGCGACAGTCTCCTATTGTTCCGGTACCTCCTGGGAGGTGGTCTGGTCCTCGATGGCGCCTTCTTCAGGTAATATGAATACCCTAGATGTGGCTCGTTTTGTGGTTCCCCCATCAGGTGTACGTATGATTACCGCACGCACTATTCCATCGCTGCCGGGATGCAGCTGAGATATTCTACCGGTAACCCATTTCGCAGGCGGTTGGTTATCGTCGCGGATGAGCACCAGGTCCCCTACATGTTGCGTTTCTCGAACTTGTTTCCACTTGGCTCGGGATTGCAGTTGGCACAAATACTCCTTGGACCATCGATACCAAAAATGTTGGTGCATTTGTTGTACATGTTGCCAACGGGATACGCGGTTAACTTGTATGTGAGTTAATTCCTCACGTGATAGTGATAGTGATAGGCCAGGGGTAAGAAAGGAACAATCATTTGGGTCGTTTGACATAGGTGTAAGAGGTCTGGAATTAAGTATTGCTTCTATCTGCGTAATTAATGTATACATTTCTTCGAATGTTAATTTGGCTTCACCTGCGACTCGTTTTAAGTGATGTTTTACATTTTTGACCGCCGCTTCCCATAAGGCTCCATAATGAGGTGATCGTGGAGGTATAAAATGCCACGATATATTGTCATGGGTGCTTGCATTAATTAAGTCGTTCTGGTGATTTTTATTATTTATATACGCGTATAATTCCCGCAAATCTCGACTGGCACCTACAAAGTTAGTCCCGTTATCCGAGTAGATGCTATAAACCCTTCACCGGCGCGAAATAAATTGTCGCATCGCTGCAAAAACGCGTCGGTTGTCAAATTACTGACCAGTTCGAGGTGCGTGGCTTTCGAGGCAAAGCAAACAAAAACTGCGATATAAGCTTTCGTAGTTTATATTTTGCGTTGTCCTTCTTTAATTAAAAATTGCCCACAATAATCGACCCCACAGTTTGTAAATGGTTTTGCTATTTTTACTCTATTTTAAGGTAAATTTCCCATAAGTGGATTAATTGACGTTGGCCTGTTTTTAAAGCATACAATGCACCGGCGTATCACCTTTTTTATTTGTTTATTAGCTGCAATAGGCCAATATTCTTGTCGAATTGCAGCTAATGTTGTTTGAACACCTGCATGCATATTTTGAATATGTGCATGAGAATAAATTAAATTAGAAAATAAATTATTTGCCGGTAATAAAATCTGATGTTTTATATCAAATTCTATGGGAGCATTTTTGAGACGCTCTCCCACTCTAATTATACCCTTCTCATCCAAAAATGGGTTCAAGGCTAAGGTTTAACTCTCTTTTGAAAGCGATTTACCGGCAATCATTTGATTCTTTTCGACCGGAAAAGATTCTGTTTGCACAAGTTTTATTAGCACATTTGTCGATTCATTTAATTCAGATGCTGATAAGGCACCACCTCTCATGTTACCTTTATGCTTACAATTATAAATGAATCACAAGCAATATGCTGTAATTCTTTTTAATTTAATTAATGAAAAGAATTTTTTGAAAATATCACAATCGGATTATTGGCTGTGTTTATATAATGCCAATCTTCTGATGATGTTAATTCCCTAATTTTTGCAACACGACTAGCAACATATGTCTTCCACTGATCCATTAAATTTTTAATCCAAGCTAAAACTATTGTTGAATCAATGTAGTAATAAAATTTATGGATATGAATATTTAATGCAGATTTCACCTTATCTACCAAACTTGATGATAAAACTGAGGCGCACAATTCTAACCGTGGGATAGTTTGTTGCTTAATCGGTGCTATTCGCGATTTAGCGCATAAAAGTTGCGTTTTAAATTTGTCGCCTTTGAAATTTTGAACGCGAAGGTATATACACGCACCAAATGCCCTTTGATTCGCATCAGCAAATGCATGGATTTCCACTAAATATGGATTGTGAGTGTATATTATACGCTGAATAGCTAAGTTTTGTAAATTGTCTAATGAGTTTGTGAATTCTTCCCACTTATTTTTGATATTTTCTGGTACCAACGTATCCCAATCAATTTTCAAAATCCACAACTGCTGAATTATTGTTTTTGCCGTTACAACAATAGGATTAATTAATCCTGAAGGGTAAAACAATTTTGCTGCATCTGATACAATTGACCGCTTTGTGCAAACGCCACAGTTTAATTTTGGAACTGAATACAATAAAATATCCGTATCCCACCATAATCCCAAAATTTTGTTATTTTCAAATTTGTTAAGCAAAATTGTTTGATCACTATTAATTTTATCTAAATTAGTTAACAATTCCAAATTATTAGAATTTAACTTATTAAGTTTGAATTGTCCCTTATTTAATAATGCAATTAAATCGTTTCTAATCCGTATGGCTGTCGCCTTATCGTGGAAACCTGTAATTAGGTCATCCATATAAAAATCTCGCTTTATTATTGCGGATGCTTCGGGATATTCTGATTTATATTTATCAGCCAAATGAATTAAACAATGTACTGCTAAAAATGAAGCAGGTGTAGTACCATATGTTAACGTGTTTAATTCATAGACTTTAATTGCATCATTTTCATTTTCACGCCAAATTATTCTTTGAAATGACCGTTGTAAAGGATCAATTAAAATTTAACGGCACATCTTTGTTATATCCGCACATAAAATATACTTAAACACATCTTAAAGTTATGTTAATTAGGTCGTCTTGAAGCGTGAGGCCGTTAATCAGGATATCGTTCAACGAATGACCGTTTCCAGATTTCGCGGAAGCATCGAAAACAACCCTAAGTTATGTCGTGACACTTTCTTGTTTTATTACACCATGGTGAGGCATGTAAAAATGCTGTACCCTGTCATCTGGTTTCCGGGCCTCCTGCATGTGCCCTAACAAGGCGTAATCCCTCATAAATTTAATATAATCAGCCTTGAATTCTGGCTCTCTTAAAAATGTTCGCTCTAAATTATAAAAACGTCTCAGAGCAATTTGTTTTGAAGGCCCCAAGGGTTTCTGAGGAATTTGACCGTGAATCTTCCGATGTCATCCCTTTTAACGGTATTTTTAAAATATGAGTCTATTTCACTATTATCCCCTTTGGCAGCCTGTTTTAAATTTATTTCATCTGGCATACTTTCTATTTCCCAGAACTTTTGTAAGTTAAAAGTGTCGTTTTGAGCTAGTGTACTCAAATTACATTTAACATGTGTGGATGGTTGGATAAATCCTCCACCTACAACCCAACCGAATAAAGTGTTTCGCACACTTGGTACATTCATTGATCGATCCAAATGCTCATTACTTAAAATTTTCCAAAACACTGGCGAAGCGATTAATATGTTCACTGAAGCAGGAATATTAAATTTTGGATCGGCCAATTCTATGTTTTTCGGCAAATCTTTGCAGTAGCTTGAACATTATTTATACATTCTAACTTTATACTAACATGACAAGTTTTGCACCTATTTTATAAGCAAATTCACGTGTAATGAAATTTGATTGAGCATCATTATCTAATTCGATACGGCCATCAACAAAAGTATTTACTTCAGATTGAACGTGAACAACTGCGGTAGTTAAAAGAGCTTGACAAACATTTGTTTCTTTATTGAAATTTACCTTTGATGTACTAGGCTTTTCTAGTGTAACATCGCGGTGAATTAATACATGATGCGGTTTTTTGCATTTTGCGCAACTAGTGATAAAACATCTGTTTAGCGAATGATTTGCCATTTTCAAGAATTTATTGCATAAATTTGCACTTTTAAGAAAATTTACTTTATCGCTATTTGAAGCTAATTTAAAATCAGAACATTTAGCAATGAAATGATGACCTTTACAATAAGAACATATGCTTGTAGTTATTTCATTTCCCTTGGACTTAATCTTAATTTCTTGGCGAGATTCGATTTCATTATAATCCCATGAAGCACATATTTCTTCAATGAAATAATATATTTGATTAAATGTTGGTAATTCATCTTTTGTAAGTAATCGATCCCATTCCCGACGTGTAATTAAATCTAGTTTAGTTCTAATTAAAAATATTAACAGCACATCTCACGACTCTGTAGGTAATTCTAACACCTTTAGCGCCCTAATATGTTTCGAAAAACCTCTAATTAATTTAGAAAGTTCTTCCGGATTTTCTCTATTTACGCAAGGCCAATAAAAAAATTGCGGCAATGTGCCTATTTACCAATTTACGCTTATTATTATACGTTTTAATTAATGCACCCCATGCCTCCTCATAACTAGAAGGGCATATTTCTGAAGAAGCAATTATTAAGCTGCTTCGCCTTCTAACGAAGAGATTAAATGATGGTACTTTTGAGTGCTCGATAAATTAGAACGATCGTGTACCATTGATTTAAATGAATTATAAAAACGAAGCCAATTATCGAATTCGCCTAAAAATTTCGGTATGTTAATCGTTGGTAATTCCGTTTCGTATAAAGCGGCACCTGCATTACTACTCCCGGATTTACCTTTCTTTTTAATTAATAAATTTGCTTTCCCCATTAATTTTAAATACTGTGTTTCAAAATCCCCAATAGCACTTGAATCAGCTTCTGATTCGTCTAAAACTTCAATATTTTCTTGAATTAAAATAAATTCATCTAAACTACCCTCAATACGGGATTTATGTAATTCTAGTGAGTCAACATCAAAATTGTCTTCGTCAATTTCAGTTAAACTCGTACAAAAACGCGTTAAAGACCCCCTTAATGTTTTATGACGTGTTTTAAGTGAAGCTAATGTAGCAGGAGTAGCCATTACAACAATAAATCTAATTTTAATTAAATAATTAAACAAACACGAAGAAATACTTAACAAAAAGGATGGGAAAAAGAGGAAACTAAGTTTTGATGTATAAATAGTCGTCAATGTAGACCTGGGACATCGGCACGATGTCTCCTAGACGGTGAGTATAACTTCTTGGAGTCACTGAATTTCAATGGACCAATGTAAAATGGTGAACATGAGGGGATATTTTCCAATAATAACACTAAGAGATGTTTACTCATTGACGTCTATTGTTTGACTTATATAATTCTTACAAACTACCTACTACTACAACTAAATCTAAGACACCCCGGGTGGGGGGTTTATAGCCCGAGTGGACCCAATGCCCGTTAAGGGTGGGCGTGAGCTCCAATATATTGCGTTTAATTTTATTCGAGAAAGTGCGTCCGCGTTAGTATTTTCTTTACCATTTTTGAAAATTATTTCATAATCGAATTCTTCAAGTCTCAACCTCCAGCGGATTGATTTACTATTTGGTTCTTTTAAATTAAAAAGCCAGGTTAACGGTCGATGATCCGTGTAAATTTTTAAAGGTCTTCCGAAAAGATAGGGTCGGAAATATTTACAAGCCCAAACTATTGCTAGTGATTCTTTTTCTATTGGAGAATATTTTGTTTCACTGTCATTTAATGTTCTCGATGCATAAGCAATAGGTTTGTCATTTGGAATATCACCTTGTGATAAAACTGCTCCTAGTGCATAATCACTTGCGTCTGTTGGTAATACAAACAGTTTATCAAAGTCTGCGTATTGGAGTATTGGTGGATGAATTAAAAGTTGTTTAAAGTGTTTGAAAGCAGATATAAATTCAGGTGTATGAATAACTTTAGAATCTTTTTTTAAACAAAGTGTCATTGCTTTTGTGATTTTAGTGAAATTATTTATGAAACGTCTGTAGTAACCTACTAAACCTAAAAATGATTTTATTTCTTTTTAAGTCTGAGGAATTGGAACATTTTTTATTCATAAAATTTTATCAGGGTTTGGTTTTATTCTTATTGGGGTTATAACATGCCCTAAATATTGAACTTATTTTTTCAAAAATTCACATTTATCAAGTTGAACTTTGAAATTTGACTCTCGTAGTCTATTGAACATTTTTCTAAGATCACAAATGTGTTCTTGTAATGATGTACTGAAAATTACTATGTCATCTAAATAAACTGAACAAATGTCATTCTGCAAACCTCTAAGAATATTGTCCATAACACTTTGGAATGTGGAGGGTGCGTTTTTTAATCCGAATGGCATTCTTATATATTCATAATGTTCATTTTCTGTTGAGAAAACTGTTTTTGAAATATCTTTCGAATCCATTTCAATTTGGTAAAATTCATTTGCAAGATTTAATGTGGTAAAATATAGGCTTCGACCAAGTTTATCAAGAATATCCGTTATATTAGGAATGGAATATTTGTCATCTATGGTTTTTAAATATAAATTTCGAAAGTCTATTACCTTACGCCATTTTCGTTTACCACTAGCGTCAAGTTTTTTTGGGATGATCCATATTGGACTGGACCATGGGGATGTCGAATTTTGAATTATGCCTTGCTTTAAAAGTTTTTTAATTTGGTCTTTAACTTCAGCTTTATAGATTTAAGGATATCTGTAAGTTTCGGTGTAAATAGGTATATCGTCTGTCAATTAAATTTCATGTCTTATTTTATTAGAGGTCAGTGGAATGTCTTCTGAATAAAAAATATCACGATATTCATTACAAAGTTTCCTAATTAAGTCTCGTTCTTCTGAGTTATAGTGGTTCAACCTTAACTTCTTTAAATTTAATTTTATAATATTATCTTGATGTGAATTAATTTCTATTTCGTTTGTGTCCATTTTTTCTAAAAAACTCACTTCAAGAATGTCTAATTTTTTAATATCGAAAGTAGAAGTTATTGTTATTTTGACAGGTATTTCTCCTGAATTAGTGATACAAGTTATTGCATAATCATTCTCTACATTAACTAATGCTCTGGGCATTTCTACATTGTTTCCAAAATTTTTACAATTTATTATTCCTATTCCATATTCTAACTTAACAGGGATGTTTGAAATTTTGTGTGTTCGAGGTATTATTATTACCGTGTCTTCATTATTTTTATTTATATTTTTTTTGTAAATAATGGGAATTTTTACATTTGGAGTAATCAGTTATCTAGTTTGTATGTTCAGATTGGCATGTAATTGTGTTAAGGGTCTTTTTTGATGTACAAAAATCGTCATTTTTTATTCCAGCCTTCCCAGAAAAGCTAGAGTTATAAAAAAATTCATACATAATCTTGACCCCATTTTAGGACCTGTGTGCATCGCTTATGATTCTAGCTATTATCGTTTTTCTGAAAAAAAATCATAAAAATTGCAATAATTTTTAATCACGAAATTATCTTCAAAAATTCTTACGGATTTGCATAACCGATGCACACCGGACCTATTTTTGCCCCCTGACCATTTCTGTAAAGTTAGATTTTCACGAAATGGCCTGGGAAGGCTCAAATAAAAATTTTCACTCGTTTTGCAATTTTCCGCATACCGTCTCGCCACCTAGTGGTTGTATAGCAGAAATGGGGTATTTTTCAGTTCAGGGTGTCTTTAATAGATGACGGTCTTACGTGACAACAATTAGCGGGATTTCTTTGAAAAAGTCGTTATCATAACGATTCTAAGCCACTGCTCGCAGATTTTTATAATTTGTTCTCGTCGCGTTTTAGATATTTTACACTTTTTTTTTAATTTTTGCTTTTCAAACTGCTGTTCTTACGGCAAACTTATTACGATATTGCTATCTTAATAGCAATTCTGAGTTGGTTTTACAACTTTAATTATTTTAATATAGAATTTTTTTTAATCGTGTGTTTTTTTGCAGGGCCAACAGTGTGAGGGTGTGCGGAAATTCAAAAAGAATGTTTCGCAAGCGTATTGTGTATTGTGCAAAAGGCTAAAATCAGGTGAGTGGTTAAACACAATTTGCAAATAAATACACGGAGAGAACATTTATTGTCACTACAAAATGAATTCTTATAAGATGAATGTGGGTGTAATGTAGTTTTATGTAAGTGACAAGAGCCGAGAGCCAAGAGCCCATCCATCACGGATGGGTTGCCTATAATCGTTGTTGTATGTGTGTGTTTTTTGAACTTCACTGTAAATCAGTGGTTTTAAGCGTGGCGCATAAAGTAAAATTTCGAGTTTAGAAAAGCCTAATTTGGATTGGCCGCTCCGCTTCGCTACGCGGCCAATCCAAATTCTAAGGCTTTTCTAAACTCGAAATTTTACTTCATGCTTAGTCTGGGAGCGGAAAACACTCGTTAAAAGCGTCAAATTAACCGCTTTTAAACAACGAATTCCCGCAATTTTAAAAAACGCTGTAATAGTCAAGAACATACAGGGCATTTTTCTTTTAAGTATACTTATCCGGATAATTACAGCGTTTTTTTCAATTGCGGGAATTCGTTGTTTCAAAGCGGTTAATTTGAGGCTTTAAACGAGGGTTTTCCACTCCCAGATTAAGCATGAAGTAAAATTTCGAGTTTAGAAAAGCCTGAAAATTTGGATTGGCCGCGTAGCGAAGTGAAGCGGCCAATCCAAATTAGGTTTTTCTAAACTCGAAATTTTACTTCATGCGCCACACGTATAAAACACTGAATATCGCAAAGTTTAAAATATATGGCTTTAGCAATCTAATATGTAGATGTGAATAAAACGTGAGTCAAATTCTGCGCTGAACAAATTGTTTATAACAGTGATTATAGGCAAACCAATAACTCTAACGTATATTAGGTTGCCTATAATCGTTCTTGTATGTGTGTGTTTTTTGAACTTCACTGTAAATCAGTGGTTTTAAGCGTGTCGCATGAAGTAAAATTTCTAGTTTAGAAAAGCCTAATTTGGATTGGCCGCTCCGCTTCGCTGCACGGCCAATCCAAATTCTTAGGCTTTTCTAAACTCGAAATTTTACTTCATGCTTACTCTGGGAGTGGAAAACACTCGTTAAAAGCCTCAAATTAACCGCTTTGAAACAACGAATTCCCGCAATTTTAAAAAACACACACAAGTGAATGCCGCGCCGCGATTTACGTATTAAATTATAGTTCATCAAAAATTCTTCAAAATGAATGGAATTTTGTTTAATAATAAAAATACAGTGATAAAATAATTATATATCAAATAAAATGTTAACTTTGATTTAATATTTTCGAATATCCACTGAAGATATTTAAATTTCAATTAAAGTCAATCAAAGTTTATTTATCTCTGTATAGATTCTATAAATTTTGTGTTGGTTTGGTAATCTGTTGATTTTTAACAATTTTTTCAAAGAAAACGTTCTCCTAAAATCGTTGATTTCATTGCATAATTTCAACTTTGGCTTAATATTTTAAGATAATGCGTTGAAATAATTTAATTGTCTTAAAGTGCAATGAATTCTAAGTGAATTCTGTGACATTTGTGTTGATTGCATAACATGTTCAATTTTTTACAATTTTTTAAACAAAATTAGTTCGATATTTTATTAAATCCAGTAGAGATATTTAAATTTTAATAACAGCCAATAAAAATTTATTAATTTCTATGTGGATTCTATAAATTTTGTGTTAGTTTTGATAATCTGTTGATTTTTAACAATTTGTCTAAACAAAGCATTCTCCTAAAATTATTTATTTTGATTTAATTACATAATTTCAACTTTAACCTAATATTTTAAGAAAATGTGTTCAGGGCCCTGTTTCTCAAAACACTATTAACTATTAATAATAGTAAATGTCATATTAATATGAGTGAAATGTATGAGTACTCGTTTCTCAAATATATTAGTCTATTTTAATAGTTAATAGTTTAATAGTGAAAATTAATGACATATTTTATTGACTAATATCTGTCAAATATTCAGTTCTGTTTCTTAAAATTGAAAACTATTATAATTGTTCTCATAATAATTGTTTATTTCCATAAGTAGTAATTGACTTGTAAGTTTTTAATTTGAAAAAATGTCTTCAAGTGAAAGTTCTGATGAAGAAGCTGTTATACATATACGAAATGCAAGAGTATATAGAACAAGAATTAATTATGAATTTATGGAAAATTCATATCAATTTAACGAAAGATTTAGAATGCAGGTAGATAAGTTTTATAATTTGGTGGAGATATTACGTCCATATCTTATCAGAGTAACTGAAAGAAGTAGAGCACTTTCACCTAAAATTATTGTTGAGATAGGATTGCATTGGTTGGGTACAGGGGCACAATACCATGCAATTGCAGATATGCATGGCGTATCAAAGGCAAGTGTGTGTCGTGCTGTACACAGTGTCGTTAATTCTGTTGTAGCGACGATCTTTCGACAATATGTTAAATGGCCAGAAAATGTACAAGAGATTGTTCAACGTTTCCATGCAATTGCTGGTATGCCTATGGCTTGCGGATGTGTTGATGGGACATTAATTAATATTGACGCTCCTTCAGATAATGAAGCTGCATATGTAGATCGACATGGTAAACATTCAATAAATACCATGGTAGTTTGTGGACCAAATTTTGAGTTTTTTTATTCATTTGCAAATTGGCCCGGTAGTGTGCATGATGCTCGTGTATTACGAACAAGTGGTTTATACGCTCGCATGGAAAATGGTTGGACACCAATCCCTAATGGGATTATACTTGGCGATAGTGCGTATCCCCTAAACCAATGGCTAATTCCACCAGTAATTAGGAATAACAATGAAGTAGAAGCTCGATTTTTAAGAAGCCACAAGAGTACACGAAGGATAATTGAAAACTCTATAGGTATTTTAAAAGAAAAGTTTCCATGCTTAAATCATTTAAGAGTGAATCCAAGCTTTGCTTGTGATGTCTTCAACTGTTGTGTAACATTACACAATTTTCTAAAGGATAATTTATTTAATGAAATAAATAATTTGCAAGAAAATAACCAGGACGAGGAGCATGGAGAAATAATTGATCCCGATCCCATCCAAATCCAAGCAGAAATTAGACTTCAAGATATTATTAGACACTTTAGAAGATAGTAAAATTGAGTTTTTATTTACTAATTATTCTTATATTTAACAAATAACATGAAAATAAAAAAAAATGGGTTCGAAGAATTTCATTAACAAATTTTGAAAATATAATTATTTTGGTAAAATTTCATTAACATATTTTGAATGACTTAGATCTAAATTTCTTTCTTTCTCGAAAATTTCTAATTTAAGTTTATAATTTTGTAATTCCAATTGTTCAATTTTAAGTTCTAATTTTCTTTTGTTTAAACATTTCTCTTCCTCAACATTTTTTCTTTTTGAATTTGTATGAAAAGATTGTCCTAAAACAGTAGTAGTTTAATAAAATTAGTATATGAACTGCATTTATTACAACCATTGGATGTTGATGGCATTTCTAATGATTTAAACGTTTCTGCTTCATAAGCATTATTAATGCTTTGCACATCATCAACACTTGAGTTATATTCTAATATCAATAACGAGGGATTGTTCTCTTCCGTTAAGGAATCTTCCTTTCCCAATCCAACTACGCCCGGTGATTCTTTTCCTATAATATCCAAGACTAAGTTATCGATATCTGATAACTTAGCTTGGATTCCTCCTCCAGTGCCGGTATGTTTGGCGTTATCAATTTTTTTCTGAATAAAATAAATTGTAAATTGTTATTATTTGTAAAAATTAAGTGCTTACTACTCACCATAGTCGAATTTCTAATGTTTGGCCAAAAAGTGTCTCGAATGTACGTGTAAGGTTTATCACTTTCTATCATGTTTAAACTCTTCGCTATGTTGGCCACATTCTTCCATGTGGTTTGTTTTAATTCTTTTGTAACTTTAATTTTTGCGCCTTCGTTCTTTTTCATTATTATTTATAATGATTGACATATAAGTGACATCAGTAGACTATTAATAATAGTGGTCCATTTTAAGAGTATTACATTTTTTTTCGAGAAACATGTTTTATGAGTACTAATAGTTATTGAACTATTAACTATTAAACTATTAACTATTAACTATTATTTTCGAGAAACAGGGCCCTGATAATTTTATTTGCTTTATTTGTAAGTAAATTCTGTGAATTTCCTGTTAATTGTGTAAAACTTGAGTTTTTCCAAAGTTAATTTTCCTAAAATCGTTGATTTGGGCTTAATATTTTAAGAAAATGCGTTTAGATTATTTTATTTTATTTAAAGCAGATATAGGTGCAATGAATTCTAAGTAAATTCTATGAATTTTATCTTGATTGCATAAACCTTTGTTTAGATTTAATATTTTTGAAGTTTACTGGAGATATTTTCATTTTAATTATAGCCAATCAATGTTCATTCTTTGTGTAGATTTCATGAATTATATGTTGATTTAATAATCTGTAAATTTTTTACATTTCAAAATCGTTGATTACGAGACTACAGTTCGTGATTCTTAAAACTAACAAAATTACATATGAGTCTAAAGTATTAAAAAAATAATTTTATTTCCTAAGCTACAAACACAATGATAATTTACAAGTGGCAAACTGAACATGTACACAATAAACTATTCCTTTAATAAGAATGCGCGTAAGTGTTTCAATGTTCCACTAAAAATGTCGAAATTGATATTATTGCAACAAATCCCATTGATACCAAAATTAGTGCAGTAATTGGTTCCGTACGTTTATTTATAAAATAAACTCCGTAATAAGCGTCTTGGAACATGAAAGTTCACTAAACTTAAAAGTTCTGGACAGATTATCACACCTGATATTAATTTGTGAATAAAAATGACATCTGTATTTCAGCGTCGTCGCTCAAGCGATTGCAAATTAACATATGACAGTATATGTGGATAAGTGCAATCAAGATTGAATTTAAAGGCAATGTATTTAAGGAACCTATTTTGAAGCCGCTCTACTTGGTTTATGTTTAGTGTATAATTTCAACTTTTTTTTAATATTTTGGGAAAACGCGTTGAGATAATTCAATTTTCTTTCAATGTCATTAAAGTGCAATCAATTCTAAGTAAATCTTCTAAATTTCATGTTGATTGTATAAAACCTTAATTTTTTACAAATTTTCCAGAGAAAAAACTCTCCTAAAATCGTTGATTTTATTGCATAATTTCAGCTTTGTCTTAATATATTCGAAAAATGCGTTGCGATATTTTAACTTTCTTTAAATCAGATGTAAGTGCAATCGATTCTAAGCAAATTGTGTGAATTTCATGTTGATTGTATAAAACTTTGATTTTTTACAATTTTTCAAACAAAATAAATCCCTTATTAAGTTATTTTTTTTACGAAATTTCAAATTTGATTTAATATTTTAGAATATCCACTGAAGATATTTAAATTTCAATGATAGCTAATCAAAATTTATTAATTTCGGTGTAGATTCTATTAAGTTGATGTTGATTTGATAATCTGTTAATTCTTTACAATTTTTTAAAGAGACAGTTTTCCCGAAATCGTTGATTTTGTTGCATAATTTCAAGTTTGGCTCAATATTTTAGGAAAATGTATTCTTTAACTTCCCTTAAATCAGATGTAAGTGCAATCAATTCTAAGCAAATAATGTGAATTTCATATTGATTGTATAAAACTTCGATTTTTTACAATTTTTCAAACGAAATAAATCTGTTAATCGCCTTTTTTACGTAATTTCGACTTTGATTTGTTATTTTGAGAAATCCCGCGGATATTTAAATGGGTTAATGGTCTGTGCTGAGTCAGAAGTAGATAGTTGATAGTTGACTCACTAATGACAAATGGCATGGGTGCTGTGAATATCCTCCGAGTATTTTTGCAAATATCAAAAAATAAACAAATATTACATAAACTCCTCTTCCATTTGCCTCTCAGTTATGTGATTATGATAACAAAACCCAGTACCAATAAGTAGAGTCAAACAGAATCCTAAATATCGAAAGTACATTACGATCATATATTATTGTATTTTTCACTTTCACTTTAATTAAAATCGGATACATAATTCACAATAACAAACGAAACGATGAAATTGCAAGGATTTGCAGAAGTAAAATTAAAAGAACACCGCAAAACGTTAGAAAGAGATGGATGCACAGCTAGTCCGTCTCGAAAATAAAAATGTATCGAGAAATGAATAAATGTTTTCCCCTTTTACTCCCCTCAACCCGACAACGCGCAAAAGACCGGTTCCGCGCGGCTAACAAACGGAGTATTGCATGACAAGTATTTTATAGAAATCATATATGATGAACAACTGTGTTGTAAAACAAATTCCATGTCCAGGCAAGTTACTTGTAAATATTTTCTTGGTTATCATCAAAGTTAACATTTTGTTGTGCAATATTTGGATTATATTCAGGAATGTTGCCATCATTTTGAATTTGTTGATTTTGGTCATAAAATTGATTATTATTTTCAAAATAGTTTTCAGAATTTTGATAAATGATTCGTTAGATAAATAATCCTGATCATAAAATGTTTCAATTGGGTTTTTAATTTCGTGAGAAAATAGTCTTTGTGTATGGTTTGGAACATGTCTAGTTCTTAATGTAGAAGTATCAATCGGTTCTGGTGTAAATTTTCTTTGGTTAATAAAATTATTGAGATTTGTATATGAGGTTTTGTAAATTTTGGTTTTGTCCTAAACTAAAACATTTAAAATTTTCTTCTTCATTTACAAATGATAAAGCTTGTTCTAAAGAATTTTAATTTTTTAATCTAACTATCAATTGTATTGTAAGCCATTGATCAATATTTTTAACGCGAAATCATCATAATGTGTGATTTTTATCATTCTTATCATCTTGAATTGTTGTGTTTAATTTAACAAAAACAAGACTTCGTGCGTCCTGAATTCTCATGCAAAACTGTGAGGGTGTTTCATTTGTTTGTGGTTTTATTAAAATTAAATCTTGTATAAGACAATCTGTGCCTCTTTGATCGGAAAATGTCTGATTTAATGCATTTTTAATAAGCTGCCAATTATTAAGATCGGCTCGTGTGCCAATTAAATCAGCTGCACGGTTTTTGAGTTTACTGAGAATCGTATCAAGCAAGCAGATATTTATCGGATCATTAACATTTTGCACGTTTTAAAATGCAAGAAGGAAATGTTCACATACGTTGATGAATCTATTTAATTGTTTCGGATTACCATTCAATGTTTGTATTTGATATGGGAAGTTCGAATCATTTAGGTGATTCGAATCAACCAAATCATTTCTTAAAAGTGATTCGTTCTTTATGAATCGTTCGTAAACGAATCACTTATAAAAAAAATAATGATAATAATAATAATATAGTTCGACCCGAGACAAATTTTCTGGGCTTTTCTAAACTCGAAATTTTACTTCATGAGCCATGCATATAAAACACTAAAATACTGTGAAAGTTGTGTATATTTTAATCTCACTTGAAATCTGTGTATTATACGCGTGGCGCATGAAGTAAAATTTCGAGTTTAGAAAAGCGCAGAAAATTTGTCTCGGGTCGCTGCGCGACCCTCGACAAATTTTCACGGGGCTTTTCTAAACTCGAAATTTTACTTCATACTTAGTCTGGGAGTGGAAAACATTCGTTTAAAGCTTCAAATTGAACTCTTTTAAAAAAACAACAAAAATCTAACTATTTCAAAAAAATAGGCTGAATTTGGAAAACGTATACTCTAAATATATTATGTATTGGTCACTTCTATTATTATATGTTGGAAAGAAATAGAGAAAAAACGCGCCATAAACTGTTAGCAAAATATTTAAGTACTTATTTTCAATGCTATTGTACTCGCTTATTAATTTTTATACTTTATTTCTTACATTGTAATTTATTTGTATATTTACGAATAAATTAAGAAATAAATACTTATTTTAGTTATTTAATATTAATTAAATCATCAAATGTACAGAAGTCTTATGTTAGCATAATTGAAATTCGTTTAATAAAGAAACCGAAACATCTAATGATATCTGGTTCATTAGATGTTTCGGTTTCTTTATTAAACGAATTTCAATAATGTTAACAACGAAAAACTTTTAAATAGTTCAGATCTTTGTGAGACTAAAGAATTTTCAAATTGATTTTAATTCAATTTGCCTTTTTTGCATATATTTGCTCATTTAAAACTTATTTATAAACATTTTTAGGCAATTTTCAAAATTTTATAAATTTAATGCTTACATATTCCTAATGTATTAAATTAATATATAGATTAAAAAAAACAACCAAAAGTTGTAGATAATGAAAAAACACACAACTTTCACCTAAGCACTTTTCACTTTAACTCTTTTGTTTATGATCAGTATACGAAAAAGCCTAACGGAGATATTTATTTGATAATCACTCACAAATTGCTGCTTTATTATTAACATAATCAAAAAAAGTTTCAAACAAACGATAATAAAAAAATACAACACAAAACTTTTGGTTAATTACCTTTCATCTCAGTTATTTAGTTTATGAACTAGTAACTAAAACATCTAGTGGAGATCAACAACTCACCGATTATGGCTTTCCATGTCTCAATCAAAAAATGTTTTAAACAAAAGTTGTAGCCAACGAAAAGACAATCCACTTTTACCTTAACATTTTTCACCTCAGCTTTTTTGTTTTTTTTAATAAACCGAGAAATATTTTTTTGAAAATAAATACACAGCTTTATGATAATTCGAAAATTTACCAACGAGTGTCTTCCACTCTCAGACTAAGCATGAAATAAAATTTTGAGTTTAGAAAAGCCCCGTGAAAATTTGTCGAGGTTCGCGAGTTATCTTTCGCGGACCGAAGATTAACTTTTTAAAAAGAAATTATATTGTTGGGAGTGGAAATCGACTGTACCTGCTCAACGTCGCAGCGTAAATTGCCTTATCTTCATGAGATAAAATGTATTTATAATACTGTGGATCTTCGCTAAGCACAATTCCAGTGTGGGTGGTGCGATAACTCCTCCATCCGTAGAAGTGACATCGGCTAAGAAGGTCCAGATGGAACGTTAATAGGATTTGCATTACTTTTAATTATGAAAGATTTTAATTTTTGTCTGTTCTTACTAAAATATTTAAGCAGATACAATATTATTATCAAAATCAGTATGCATGAGATTGCAACTAGCATCCAATTAATTGTGTGGTTATGGGTTTCAAGCATTTGCTGAGATTCAACGTGTTTTTCCAAAGTGTTTATTTGTTGTTTTAAAGTTGAGAATTTCGATATATCGATTCCAGTTATATTTATTGTTTTTAAGTTGACATTTAATTCACTTTGTTTTACATGAATATTAGGCATTGTAATTAACGATGGGGAATATTCTGTTTTAAATTTTGATATTAATGTTTTTGAATTAAATTTTCCTTTACATCCATGAGTTAACGTAATTAAATAATTTCCAAGAAGTGATTTTCGTTGTATCAATTTTGTTGAACAATGAATTTCGATTGTGGATTCATTTTCGGCAATTATGATCCATGAATTGCTATTATCAACTTTGATAATTTGGTTTCCAAAATTAGAAATTTTTCGAGTTATACAATTTCTTTCTATTGCGTAAGTGATTAATTGTACTGCACATGTTTTTTCGTTTAGGTTATGTAAAACTTTAGCTTCACATAAATATGATGATTTTTCAAGGTGGAAGCAGCGATCGTCTTCTTCGATAAACGAATTTTCGTTAAAAAGTATGAATTTAGAATCTGGCATTATTAATTCATTATTTTTATTTGGAATATGGTAGAGTTGATAATATTCATATTTAGATTTTTCAATTAATGGAATCTTAATGATGAAATATATGACCATTTCTTATTGGTACGTTTTGACTTTTATAATTTCTTCGTATTTAGGCATATTTTCTAATGTTGGTTCGAATAAAAGAGATGTATCTTGCAGATGTTCTTGAATTCCTTCCAATTCAATTTGTAATTTGAGAGGATTAATAATGCTTGGGTGCATTTCTAAATGTCTATCAAAACTTTGAGCTGTTATCAATTGATTTAAATAATCATTGATTTCATTGATCGATGCGATTAAAGCTGGTTGGGTATTGATTGTCATTTGAATCCATGCACAATCTGATAATTTTGTTATCGACATTTTTAAAGTGTATATATCATTTACAATTGTGTTTTGGTTTTTAATTAATATTGAAATACTTTAATTAGTTTCATCTATTAATTCTTTTGTGATTGAAATTTGATTTGTAATATCAGCCTTTTAATTTTCTTGATTATGAAATAAGTTTTTAAAGTTGTTTTCGTATCTTTCACCGTCTTCTGCATCTAAGTTTCCAGTGAGTGTTTTTGAATTGTTCTAATAAAGTTGAATAATCCTCTTTTAGTTCTTCGGTATGAAGGTGAAATTTCATTAATTAAATTGTTTGTGCGTCTTGTTTCTTGTTTTAAAATATCAAGTAATTGTTTAGTTATGTCTGTATTAGTATGACATGATTTTTCTTTTAAGGTAATTTGTCGTTGAAATTCCTCTTGGTGCTCTTCAGATATCTTTAAAATTTCGATTAATGATGTAATGTCGATTGAATGTATTAAATCCCATTCTGATATTATATTGCTCGCTGTTCCCATTCTAAATGTTATTAGTCCTGGATGATCTGGTATTTGATTGATCATTTCGGTTTTGATCCTCCATCTGAAATGTTGATTTTAGATTAGTTAAGTGAACCTTTTTAATTACGTTTTCTTTTATTTGTATTTTTTCAACATTGTCTGGGTCGATAGATATTATTGTGTAAGGGCCGTGGTATTTAGCGAAGGTTTTCTGACCTCTTTTAATTTTTTCTCTTATATAAACTTTTTGATTAGGCCTAAAATTTTGAACATTTTTTAATCTGTCGTTATGATATTTGATATATTTTTCTTTTTGTCTTACATTCGTGGTTTTTACTAAGTCATGTAAAATTTTCATTTGTTTCAAATGTTTGTCGATAATATTCTCATTCGTAGTAATTTCATTCACGGTGTTTGTGTCAGTTCCGTATAATATTTCTTGTGGTGATTTTCCGGTGTTTGTATGAATTGTATTATTGTACGCCAATAATGCTAATTTGACAAGTTCTTCAATATTTAATAATTTTGTTTCTTCTTTAAGTCGAAATATTCTAATATGTTCAATTAATGTAGAATGAAGTCTTTCGATTGGTCCATTGGAATTTGGGTGGTCCGGTGTAATAAAGTGAACGTTGACAGCATGAACTTCTAAAAGGTCTTGTACTAAAGTATTTTTAAATTCTGAACCATTATCTGTGGTAATTTTTTCAGGAGTTTTATATAATGAAAAATATTCAATTAATTCTTTTCCAATAACTGCTGCTTCTTTACATAAAATCTTTTTCGCATATTCAAATTTCGAAAAGGAGTCTATTATCGTAAGATAAATTGTTTGTTCGATCTGAACAACATCCATAAATAAATGTTCGAATGGTTTTCTTGAACACGGTGTCAAGTTTAATGGAATTTTAGGTGGGTGTCTGTCGTATTTTGCTTTTTGGAAAATTTCGCAGTTGTTTATATAATTTTGGATTGTTCTTATCATATTTTCGAAGTAATAATGCTGTTTTAATTTATTGTATGTTTCAATGGCTCCTCTGTGATTTGTTTTTCCTTCATGGTACATTCTTATTACACTTTCAATTTTTTCTTGAGTCTTCAAATTTTTGTTCTGTTTAGTATGCCATATTATTTTGGGTCCGTTGTTGTTGAATATTTCTGAATACAATTTTGAAAGTTCAGTATACAATTCTTTTCTCGGAGAAAACATGTGAAATGTTTCGTTTTCCATAGTATAATTTTTTAAGATGTTCATCAAATCCTGTTTGTTATTTTTTTCTGTCCTAATTTTTCTGATTTCGATTGTTTTGAGTTCTCTGATATTTTTATTATTATCTGACGTCTTTCTTTATTAATCGGTTCTTTACTTATTTTTATTGATTCTCTCGGTTCATCTGTTTGTGTTGAATGAACAGTGTTCATGGTTTCGTCTTCTAGTGGAATTTCGTTGTAATAATCGATCACAGGTTGTGATGAATTTGGCTGTTGATTTTATAGATTTATATCTGGTGTTTTCAAGATTTCTCTTTCTCTAATGATGTCATCTAGTAATTTATCAATTTCTTCGTCTACATTTCCTTTTGTAGAAAAATTCTCTATTGGGTGAATTTCGATTGGTGTTCGAGATAATGCATCAGCATTTGTATTTAATTTTCCTTTTTTGTATAGTACTTTATAATCGAATTCCTCAAGTTTTATTTTCCATCTCATTAGTTTACTGTTGGGTTCTTTTAAATTATTTAGCCATTGTAAAGGTCGATGATCGGTGTAGATTGTGAATTTTCTTCCGTATAGATATGGTCGGAAGTATTTGGTTGCCCAAACGATTGATAATAATTCTTTCTCGATTGTTGAATAATTTCTTTCGGTGCCATATAAAGTTCTTGATGCATATGATATGGGTCGATCTTGTCCTACAGTTCCCTGTGATAAAACTGCTCCTAATGCTTCATTTGAGGCATCTGTTGTTAATATAAATGGTTTGGTGAAATCCGGGAATTGAAGTATGGGACTGTTTGTTAAAAGATGTTTACAAGTTTCGAATGATTTAATGAATTCGGATGTATGTTTTATTTCTGCGCCTTTTTAAGACACGATGTTAAAGGTTTAGTTAATTTCGCATATTTTTTTATAAATTTCCGATAGTGTCCTGTTAATCCTAAAAAAGCTTTAATTTGTTTAGTTGTCTTTGGAATTGGATAATCTAAAACTGCTCGAATTTTATCTGGGTTAGGCGATATTCCTATTTCTATGATAATATGTCCTAAATATTTAACTTCTGTCTGTAAAAATTCAGATTTATCTAGCTGTACTTTGAAATTTGTTTTTCTAAGTCTTTCGAATACTTTCTTTAAACTTTGAATGTGTTCTTGAAGAGATGTTGAAAAAATGATTACGTCATCTAAGTAAACCATGGATATGTCTCTTAATCCTGTCAAAATGTTATCCATTGCTCGTTGGAAGGTCGCTGGAGCATTTTTGAGTCCAAAAGGCATCCTTAGGTATTCATAGTGTCCTTTGTCTGTCGAGAATGCTGTTTTTTCTATGTCTTCTTTATCCATTTCTATTTGGTGAAATCCACTTGCTAGGTCCAAAGTGGTGAAGTATTGACATTTTCCTAATTTGTCGAATATATCTGTTATATTGGGTAATGGGTATTTATCATCAATAGTCTTATCATTCAATTTTCGATAGTCTATGACTATTCTCCATTTCTTCTTTCCGCTTGCATCAATCTTTTTCGGAACTATCCATAGTGGTGATGACCATGGTGATTTTGAGGGTCTAATTATTCCTTGTTTTGTCATAGATTCAATTTGATTTTCGATTTCTGTTTTATGAATTGGTGCGTATCGATAAGATCTAGTATGTATTGGTAAATTATCTGTTGTTCTGATTGAGTGTATAACTTGATTGGTGAATGATAAAGGGATTCTTGGACAGTACATAATATCTCTGTATTCATAACATAAATTTCTAATTGCTTTATATTCTTCTTTGTTTAAATGTTCTAAACGTAAGTTTTTTAAATTTTGTTTTTGAAGTGAGTTAAAGTTTATTTCTGTTTTTAATTCATTTTCTTCAAAATTAATATTATTAATTTCTAACGGTCCTGAGTGAATGTTTAGTTCTGGAAGTATAAATGTAATATCTTCTTGAGTTGGATTTATTATGAGAATGTTTGTTGAATTATTTTCTATTTTACATATTCCTGCTGGTATTTCTAATTCGTTATTAAATTTGTAATTTTCTATCATTCCTTCTTTATTCTCACAGTTATGTGTCATTAAATGAATTTGTATTTGTGTTAATGATGGTACTTTAATTTTCTTTTTGCATGTTAAAATAATTTCGTTGCATTTGTTTTCTGGTAAATGAAGTGGAATTTGAGCATGTGGTGTAACTATTTTATTATTTTTGAAGTCTATTACTGCATGTAGTTTTTGAAGTAAATCGGTTCCTATTAATCCTTGATAATCCTTATGAAAATTAAAAATATAATGTTTATGTAAAATATCTGGTCTGTTGAATATATCTGATAATCCAATGTTTATTGAGTAATTATGATTTGTAATTTGATGTGGAGTTTTAATTTGAAAGGGATCTATTTCAATTATGTCTGGAAAATATTCTTTTGCAATTTCTTCATTTATTAGAGTTCTAGTTGATCCAGTATCAATTATAAATTTCGCGTCAATTTCGGGATTATTATGTAAGGTAATTTATGAAAATTCGAGATGTTGAGTTCTAAGTATTGGGGTTGTTCAAGGCTGGTGTTGTAAAATTTTCTTCTGTTGAATCTATAATATTTTCTTCATATTGTTCTCCATCATAGAATTCTTCTTGTTCATATTCTTCAAATTCAAATTCAGGGTCTTCTTGGTGATAGAGTTCTTGTGCTGTATATCTTGGTTGTTGTTGTTGTGGGTATATCATTGCAGTATTTCCTGATGAAATTTCCATTGGTGTTGGTGTCGGTTTATGAAATTTTCGAAGGTTTGAGGTATTAGTTACTCCGGAAAATTGTCTTTTTATTTGATTTGGTCTGACAAATTGTTGTTGTTGTGGTTGAAATTGTTGTTGAGGTTGAAACTGTTGTTGAGGTTGAAACTGTCTTGGTTGTTGATATTGTCTTTGTGAAAATTGTTGATTAGAAATTGAAGGATTTTGTTGTTGTTGATAATTCGGATTATTTCGAATCGGTAAAGGTTGAATTCTCAAATTATGATTTAATGTTTAATTTTGTTTTCCTGAGTTTTGATTTGAATGTAACTGAGTTCGGTGGTAGTTCATATTTTCTTCTTCTATTGCCATACGCATTGCGTCTTCGATTGTTGCTGGTGATTTACAACGTAATAGATGACTCATGTGGCTGTTTAGTCCTGCTAAATATGCTTTTAGTGTTGTTGCATTATATAAATTTCTCTTTGCATCTTTGATATCTTGGTGAATATTTTGAAGTTCTAATTTATTCAATAAAAGTCATCGAATGTCGATACATTTGTCTGCAAATTGTAAAGGTGTTTCATTTGCTTTTTGCTTTATCATGACAATGTCTCTTAAAAGTGATTCTTCATCTCTCTGATCTCCAAATAGTGAAATTAGTATGTCTTTTAATTCTTGTAAGGTGTTAAACGGTCTGGCTGCTAACATTACTGCTGCTTTTCCAATTAGTTTTGATCTTATATGACATAAGGTGAAACCTGTTCTTGCGACATCGTTATTTGGTGCCATCATTGCCATTACAGATTCACATGAACTTATGAAAGTAGATAATTTTGAAGGTTCTCCGTCAAATTTAGGAATTATGTGTAAAATGTCTTTAACTGAAATTTGTGGTAAAGCCATGTTGTTTATTTGGGGGTTATTTATTTGAGGGTTATTTATTTGAGGGTTTATATCGATGTTTTGAAAATGTTTTATTAGTTCGTCTAAATCGTTTAAATTATTTAAATTGTTATTCATTTACTTACACGAGGATTAAAATGATGATTCCTTTGATAATGTTCATTTGAATTGTATCACTTGCACAATTAAATTATTATTTTAATTTTGATTGGAAAAATATGTTGAATTGAACTGTATTATTTTTGTAAATTTCGAATTTTTTAAAATACTATTGTTTTTTGAAAAATGCTATTGTTTTTTGAAAAATGCTATTGTCCTCGATATCGTGTAATTTGACGTTTTATAACCAAACAATGATATCTGCATTTTAAGGTGAGGATGGGAATTTCGGGTAGTCTCGATGGTTTCTTTAAAGATGGTTTCTTTCTTCTGTGTCAAATTTCTACATAGGTATTAAGTTCTCCTATGGTCTTTAAAATTGACAACTGTCTTCTTTTCTTCAAGGGCTTATAATAATTTGACACTTCGACATCAAATTATTAAGTGCAAGGCCTCATGGTGATCTTGGGATTGGCTTCTTTTTCTTTCTTCTTTTCTTCTCTTCTTCTTGGGGGACTGGGATCCGTCGGAGAGTCTGATCGATCCAGATGTCGAACACGATGTTCCTCTCTCGTGGTTGATTCCAATAGTCAGGGGGAATTTGTTATCGTTGGAAGAGTCTAGGCGATTCTAGAAACCGAACACGATGTTCCTCTTCGATGGTTGCGACTCCGATAGTCAGGAAATTGAATTTACGTTACAAGCCGGACAAATACACGACGATTGTGGGTTTTTGGTGAATCGTTGAAACGAACGAATTTTAATTAATTCTCCAAAAAATCCGAACGACTGCGCCAGTTATCTTTCGCGGACCGAAGATTAACTTTTTAAAAATAATTTATTTTTTTGGGAGTGGAAATCGACTGTACCTGCTCAACGTAACGCAGCGTAAATTGCCTTATCTTCATGAGATAAAATGTATTTATAATACTGTGGATCTTCGCTAAGCACAATTCCAGTGTGGGTGGTGCGATAACTCGCGCAGCGACCCGACACAAATTTTCTGGGCTTTTCTAAACTCGAAATTTTACTTCATGCGCCACGCGTACAAATCACTGAATTCAAATGAAATTTAAAATATACTACTTGAAAATGATTCATACAAGATTGATCAAAGATTATTCTCTTGCAAATGTTTGACCATTTGCACATGAACAATTTTATCAATGACATGCTGAATATTTCCCAATTTTTAATAGTTTGACAGTATTTTGCCACGCTCAACCCTTTTCACTTTAATCATTTTCTGATGACAGTAAATCACTAGATTGTTACTGAAAACTTCCAACAAACACCAGAATTTAGCCACGTCTGAATCACAAACAATGTCTGAATCCGAAAGTGGAAAACACCAGATTTGATGACAAAATCACTGATTTAGCAACCCTGACGATATCCTTAGTAAGCTAAAAAAAGAGAGAGTGTAACAGTGTGTGCGAGGAGGATAATTGATGACAGCGCATTTAGCGCGCGTGAAAACAGCGGGCTAAATGCGCTCCCCCAACAGAACGTTCTATATATTTCGCCATTTCGGTCATAGAGAACGTGCTGCCGAATTTTCGCCAAATCACAAAATTAATGTACAAAGCGGAGTTGAAGTTGCGCGCGGATTCGAGCGAACGAATTAGTCATCCGATTCGGGCGGATTCAGACCGCATGTATAAATCCGAATCGGGAATACGATTCCGCTCGCCCAAAATCGTTCGGTCAGTCGTCTCGAGTAAATGATCCATTAACGAATCAATTCTTTTTGAAATAGGGAATCAGTACATTCAAATCACCATACAGAATCGTTCTTTTCGAACGAATCTTTCACGGACGACCCTTATCTAGTTTGAATGTTATCAGCTTGATAACTTAAAAGTGCTACATTTACTTCCATATTTCTGTTATTATCAATTTTTCTTTGAAATTCGTTTAAATGTTCAAGTATATCGTCAAATTCTAACATCAATTATGTAAAGTCTTAAAATTAAATTTAAATGTATGAACTTAAAATTATTTTGGTCTTAAAATTATTACATTACATACAAATTAAAACAAAGATGTAATGTAAATGGAAAATTATCTTACAATAGGATTATTGTAATTTCTTTATTCTTTTGTTTGTTTTTGTTTCTTCTAATAATGCTTCTAGAAACCAGCGACGTGTGTCCGGAATTCCAGGTCTTCCTAATCCTAAACTCTCCTGGGCAATGTCAATACTTCCGGCGATTCTTGTCGTTTATAGATTTCTAACACTCCGAAATGTTTTTTTTGCGGATCGTTCGTCGAACTAACCAATTAACGGATTAGATTCACGATTGAACTGTTTCAACTATTCGTTTGTCGAATTAACCGAACTAACCAATTTATCTGTTTCAAAGATCCTACCGACTGCGCCAGTTTTGGTTGGGTAATTGCCGTTTGATTTTTTAAAAAGTAAAAAATCTTTGAGAGCGAGTTTTAAAAAAGTAACTACAAGAATGAATTACTTCTGAAGACTGACTTTTATTTTTCATAAAAACAAAATATATAATACTTTATTAGATAGCAAAAATGCTGAGTGTTGTTATGATGGTACGTAGTACGCCGTATTGTTGTGGGCAGCAACCTTGAGTGTCGTCTTAACTCGCGCCCTTGCAAATCCAAATTTTCAGGCTTTTCTAAACTCGAAATTTTACTTCGTGCTTAATCTGGGAGTGGAAACCCTCGTTAGACGATTAAACAGATACGAAATAATGTGAAACGATAGCAAATTTAATAAATTGATGAAAATTATTGATGATCTACAAATAAAATTATATTAAACACTAAAGAATCACAAAACACATAATTTAATAAAAATCGTCATAATTAAAAAATATTAATAAAATTATGGAAAAACAACAAACGAATATTTACGTTTATTATTTAATATTTTGATTAAAATTATTAAATATTTTCTATCTATATAATCTGAAATTGGATTTGTTTGTTAAATAAATAGATAAATAAATGAAGATATAAAACAATTATGTTTATTAACATTTGCGTATTTAGTTACTTTTGCCAATTTAATTTATTTTTTAATTTTACAAAAATTATTAATTTAATGAAATATACGAATTTTTCGAATACAATATGAACATTTTTTAAATTAAAAGAAATATTCAAACTTGAAGGAAATTTAAAGAAATTTCAGATTTGTTGTAATTTTACGACAATTGCCAAATTACTGAAATTTACGATTTATTTTTAAAAACTTTAAGAAAGTTATGTAAATTGAAAGAAGAAAGATTTAAACATCAAGAAAACGACAGATTTATTGTAATTTACTAAAAGTGATCAAATTACTGAAATTTACAAAATCTTTTAAACAAAAAATAAAATTTGACAAAAGTTTGAAGATGGTACAGATTTGTTGAAATTTTTGTTCAAATTACTGAAATTTCGATTTTTTTAAAACTTTCTGAAAATTATGTACTGGATATGAAGAAAAGAATTTGAAGAAAATTTAAAGAAATTACAAATTTATTGTAATTAAATTATATTTATTACTAATAAATATACAAATTAAAACAAAGATTCAACTTTGATAAACAATATTTTCTTTATTTTAATTTTTTTTTGAAAATTGGCATAAATGACCATGGTATTAAAAAAGTTGAGAAACATTCAAAGAATTCAACACTCAAAAAATAGTATATAGATTTTCTAAAAATATTTACTTTTGTATACTTTCTCGACATTTTGGACATTTCTCAAATTTTGACATCTACACATGCCAATCAATGAATTTTTCTTTAAAGTGCTTATACATATCCCTCCTTATACATATAATTTTTCAGGCAATTGTTGATTTTATTAAAGGGTTCAATTTGAAATTTATAACACGTGTTTCCACTCCCAGACCCAGCGACCCGAGACACATTTTCACAGGGCTTTTCTAAAATCGAAATTTTAATTCATGCGCCAAGCGTATAAAACTGACAGTATTGTGAAGTTCAAAATATGCTGCTTATGATTTATTTCGCGTTGGTACATTTTAGAAAAGTATTATCAAATCTTGCAATTTCTAAATTAGTGATTTATAATATATTTTCTGTTCTCCTTTTAAATTATCTGCCAACTACGAGTGTTTTTTGTTCAAATATAGAGTCAAGTTAGAATTTTGATATTTGAACGGCTTCGCAGTTTTTTTTCTGAACTAAGGAGTTAGCACATTACCGGTAAAAAAAAATGCCTGAAACATATAACATGAAAACATAATAATTTCTGAAAATTAATAAACACGGGTAAAACGGCGAAGTACTCGCTACGATTTTCGTACATCAACTGAATCTCGAGCAGCTTGTAATAAGTCTTCAGGTTCTTTCGTGTGAAACTGGTTTTCTCGCCCCGCCGAGGGGTAAGAAATATTTTCGACCAGGAACGGTCGACCCCGTCTCACCATCTACCTATTGTAAATACTTAGCAGGGTGCGGCTTGTAGGTTTTTCTTGTGGTGAGGCAAAAGAGGAGCATTTACGAATAAAGTATAACTTGTTTTCTTTTTAATAGAACCATATAGCTTTTAGCACTATTTCACACAATATATATATATATATATATATATATATATATATATATATACACACTGGCGAAAGAAATTAACGCATCACATTATTTTGTTTGTTTGTTTTGATGTTTAAAAACAAAAAAAATAACAACAAAACCAACTGAACTATAATAATGATTTTCAACACATTTTCTTTCATTAATGACTAAAATAATGTCATAAATAAAAAGAGGAAAAAAGTTAACATGTGATTATAAGACTTAATATCTAGTGTTTCCTCCTCTTGCTCGAATAACTGCCTGACAGCGACGGCTCATACTGTTAATTAATGATCCAATTTCATCCTGGTTAATATCTTCCCAAATTTCCTGCAATCTTTGTCCAAGCTCTTGTTGATTGCTTGGACGCCGAGGAAGTGCTCTAAGGCGTCTGCCCATCGCGTCCCATAGGTGTTCGATCGTATTAAGATCGGGACTCCTGGCTGGCCATTGCATTGTGTTGATACCCACTAGGTCAAGATACTGTTGTACAATTCGGGCACTGTGTGGTTTTGCATTGTCATGCATAAACAGGAAATCGTTTCCTCCAAAGGGAGCAAAAGGCATTACGGATGGTTCTAAAATGTTTGCAATATAAGACGCTGCCGTGATGCTTCCTCTTGGTATGACCACCAACTCCGTACGAGCCTCTAAAGTGATACCACCCCACACCATAACAGAGCCTCCAGCAAACATAACAGTCGGAACAATGTTACACTGCGCATAACGTTCACCTGGCCGTCTGTACACATGCATTCGTCTGTCACTGCCGTAAAGACAAAATCTGGACTCGTCGCTAAACATAACATTAGCCCAATCGGCCTGTGACCAGTTTACATGTTCTTGCGCAAATGTTAACCTGGCTCTGCAATGATCTGCGGTTAATTGTGGTCCTTTTGCCGCTGTTTTCGGAGTTAAATTAAAACCACGTAACCTTTTTCTGATGGTAACGGAACTTACATGAACATTGTGGATCTCTGCGAGCATATTTTGTAGCCTAGGAGACGTAATAAACCGTTCGCGTAACGTCTGCATCATTAAAAAACGGTCTTGAACAGCAGTTGTGGCCCTTTTTCTCATTTGTCTTGGCCTTCTTGAGTATGCCTGAGTTTCCCGATGTCTCTTCAAGAGACGGGATACGGTCGATTGATTAACACCAAGACGCTGACTGATGTAACGCAGACTCCTACCTTCTTCTGCAAGTGTAACCACAATCACAGCTTCTTCACTGCTTAAATTAAGATTCGGACGTCTATCCATATTCATTCTTCACTATTTAGCACTTAATTTTAACAATTACTTGAAAACAAACTCAAACAGAAATTTTATATGAACCTTTCTTACAGTCAGAATAATGAAAAGTGCTTCATTTTATTTATTGACAGAAAACCATGAGAACAAAAGACAAAACACAACATGTAAAACAGCATGCTTGATAAGATTTCTTATTGTAAAAATATGTTTGTGTTCAAAGAAAACTCGATTCCAAGATATCAAAAAAATCACAAATGATGCGTTAATTTCTTTCGCCAGTGTATATATATATATATATATATATATATATATATAACTTGTTTGAGTTTTTTGGGCTGCTTTCTCGCGTTGGTTGGTTTATTTGCGCTCTACGTTTCGGCAGCATCACTTCTGCCATCCTCAGGAGCTTTTTTGTATACTGAGTGATGGATGTCACGTTCACTGTCAGTACATTTGTTTTGTAAACTAGGGACTTGTAGTCTAGATCTGCTGCGTGTTATTGGTCCACTCGATGTAGAAGGTGCTAAAATTTCTTGATTTGTGTCCGATGTATCTGCATTATTGAAATTACTTGAATTTGTCTGAATATTCCGAAAATTGTTGGATATTGGAGGCAAGTCATTTTTTTGTTGTTTTATTATATTCATCAAAGGTTTCCATGTGGTTTGTAATCTTGTGCCATTATCTCGTTTATTAAGGCACAAAGGATGTTTTTCTATTTCTATGGCTTCACGTACGATTCTTTCTTCAAATTTTGGGATAGAACTAATTACCGAAGTATTTTCAAAATCTATGTTATGGTCTGTATCAAATTTATGTTGGAATAATGAGGAATTTTGGTCGTGATTTTTTATGGCTAATTTATGTTCTTCTCGTCTGACGCTAATTCTTCTGTTGGTTTGGCCGATATATGATTTATGGCAGTCTTTACAGGGAATTTTGTATATTCCTTGTTTTTCAAGGAAAATTTTGTATTTAGGGCTACGTAAAAGTTGTTTTATCGTAAGATATGGTTTGAACGATGTGTGTATGTTAAATTTTCTGAAAATATTCTGAAAAAATATGGACCAATAACACACAGCAGATCTAGACTACAAGTCCCTAGTTTACAAAACAAATGTACTGACAGTGAACGTGACATCCATCACTCAGTATACAAAAAAGCTCCTGAGGATGGCAGAAGTGATGCTGCCGAAACGTAGAGTGCAAATAAACCAACCAACGCGAGAAAGCAGCCCAAAAAACTCAAGCAAGTTATATTTTGCTCGCGAAAACCTAAAAATAAATATATATATATATATATATATATATATGTATCACTGTTTCTTCGGGTTTGGTCCCGCGTATTTTCTTGGCTCTGGTCCATTTTATTTTTAATTCGACGTTTGGATGACGTCGCAGTCATCATCGTCAGGAATAACTATCAAAATTCCATTGCTCTAGCAACCACTTGTTTGACTTTTACGTACTACTAGATGCGTGAATTTCTTGTTTGGCTTCGTGTTACTCTTCTGTTTTGTTCTTCTAATGATGTAGTAGTGATAATTTCAATATTATTTTCGGAAGGGGTTGGATTTTGAATTTCTTGGTTGTTGATCGGAGATAATATATTTTGACCAGAATTTATACAAGTTTTCCAAATTGGTGGTAGTCTTTTAGCATCATCTCTTTGATTTAGACTGTTCGGCCTCTTTTCAATTTCTATCGCTTCTCTAATAATCCTCGCGTGGAAAAAGTCTGTCTTTTTTAAAATTCTCGTTTTTTCGAAGTTTATTGTATGTCTAGAAATGTTTACGTGTTGAAATAAAGAAGATTGTGGGTCAGACTTTCTCACTGCTAAAATGTGTTCATATTTATATATATATATATATATATATATATATATACAGGGTGAGTTATTTTCGATGTTCTCTATGGGGATCTCGGAAACTATAAGAGATAGAAAAACGGTTAAATGGGGAAAGAAGTGTAGTTTTATAGGACGAATAAAATGACACTTTCAAAATATTTGAAAAAGTCAAGGGTAACTAGATATTTTGGGCAGCTTGGTGGTGTAGTGGTTAGAGTGTTATACTGCCACGCCACGGACCGGGGTTCAAATACCGACTTAACAAGTTGTCTGCATTTATATAGGTTAGGATAAAAATGCCAAACACTCCGTCTTCTCGGATATGACGTTAAATGCATGTAGGACCCGTGTACTGCCTGGATGTTGCGTGCACGTTAAAGATCGCTACCGGTGGGTTGGAACTCCCACCGGGTTCGGCAAAATTCCCGGATAGCTGTAGACCTAATCTCCGGCGTCATGATTGGCCTTAGCAGCGGAAATAGATGACGTAAAACCCAAAATAAAAAAAAAAACTAGATATTTTGAATAAAGTAAAATGTGTCAATTTTTTGAAATCAATATATCTCTATTATTATCATAGATAGAAAAAAACTGTAAGGGACAAAGTTGTAGAAAATTTTACACAGATTAATAACAAAAAATCAAAAAAAAAATTCGCCCATATTTTGGGAGATATGACACAAACTTACCTTTTTTTAAATGGAAACAATAGTTGGCTATGGCCTCATTGGAAAGGTTATTTTTTTCCCTTTAATCCGATATATGCCAAAGTTATTTTTAAAATAAAATAAGTTATAGTCAACCCCTATAAACTTTTAACGAACGATTTAGCGTAGACACCCTGTATATATATATATATATATATATATATATATACCGTCTGTTTGATTTATTGTGACACAGCACATATGTCCGTTATTAGTACAGATGGAAAAAAAAAGTTAAAGACAAAAGTTTTAGTATTTTTTATGATCTATTCAATCGTAACGTCAGAAAAACAGTTGAAAATCAAATAAACACGTGAAAGCTATTAGTTTCATTTTCTTTAATGGGACACCATGTATATTTTGTTTATTTCAAATAGGCATTAATATTAGCCTTATAATGATACCACATAAGTACCCCTTTATTGTAGAAATAATACGACAATTGACAATAAATGAAATTTATCAGTTGACATGAATAACTATTTAAAGTGTCTGTTCAAAGTGACGTCCGTTGTTCGCAATACATTCTTCACATCTCTTCATTAAATTTCGTCGTGCTTTTTGCAACATCCGTGGTGTTATTTGGCCACATGCCATACGAATACGATTTTTCAGATCGTCTAAATTTTTTGGACGAGTAACATAAACTTTTTGCTTTAAAAATCCCCAAATAAAAAAAATCTAAAATAGACAGATCTGGCGATCTTGCTGGCCAGTTTATGGGGCCACCATTTGCAATCAATTTCAAACCAAACTTTCTTTCCAAAATATCTTTGACATTTCTTGCGTTATGGGGAGGAGCTCCATCTTGTTGGAACCACATATCTCGACGTATTTCTAGGGGGATATCATCTAAATAATCTTCAAATTCTATCGTAAGAAAGTTGGCATATCGCTCCGCATTCAACGTTCCTTGATAAAAAAAATGGTCCTATTATGGTATCACCTAACACACCAAGCCACACATTAACTGCAAATCTTTGTTGGAATCTGCATTCTCGAATTTTACGTGGATTCTCAGTATCCCAGTAATGGTCGTTTTTTCGGTTGGAGATTCCGTTGTTGTTGAAATTTGATTCATCACTCCAAAGAATTAAATTTAATAAATGTTGATTGTTGCTAAGCCAATTACAGAATACTATCCTCCTGTCAGAATCACCATCTCTTAAACCTTGTACTAACTTAATTTTATATGGTCTCATTTTATGTTTTCTCAGAATAGAAAATATTTTATGCATACTTATTCCTAAGTCAGCCACTGCTTCGCGTATTGAATTACGTGGATGTGCTCTAAAATAGGCCAATATCAATACTTCATTATTATCTTCTCTTTCTTGTCTTCGCCTTCGTAATTTATTATTAAAACACCCATTTCTCCGGAAATTTTGTTTAAGTCTTGCAAAAGTGCAATAATGTGGTTGTCTTCTTTCTGGATACATGTTTCCATAAGTGATACTAGCTTCTCTAGAATTACCGTTGCATCTAACGAAGACCTTTAGCATATCCATTTTTTCATCATTAGAATAGTAATTATCACCCATCTCTAAAGATTTGAATCAACAACACGCAAGACGGGAAGTTACTACACCACTTTAACATTAAAGCGTTAACAAATTGTTTTATGTCAATTGTTATCCATGGCAACTGATAAATTTCATTTATTTACAATTGTCGCGTTATTTGTACAATGAAGGGGTACTTATGTGGTATCATTATAAAGCTAAGGTTATTACCTATTTGAAATAAACAAAATATACAGGGTGTTCCATTAAAGAAAATGAAGCTAATAGCTTTCACGTGTTTATTTGATTTTCAATTGTTTTTCTGACAATACTACTGAATAGATCATGAAAAATACTAAAACTATTGTCTTTAACTTTTTTTTCTATCTGTACTAATAACGGACATATGTGCTGTGTCACAGTAAATCAAACAGACTGTATATATATATATATATATATATATATATATATATATATATATATATATATATATATATATATATATATATATGTATAGATATATAGATTTTATTTATATTTTGTTTCTGTAGACGTAATAAAAATTGTTAAAAAGACAAAAGTCTGCCTAAAAGACGAAATTTGTAATTTGAAAAAACACGATCTTTGCATTTGAACAATTCCATATCAAATCAACACACTTGAAATTTTAGATTTTTGAAAATCTTGTTGACTTTTGCCTCTACATATAAAAAGAAAATATCTAATTTTAGGATTAAATGTCAAGTCGGTGTGAAGATATACGCACTTAAATTTTATAAAAACGGGTTGAAATGGCAAATCGCTCAATTTTTAAATAACGATTACTGCTCTATAAATTGAACTAGAGATGTAAAACAGGTCCCATTTTTAGCATTTTCTTATACTTATATATGATATACAACACAATAATTTGCTATTTTATTATACTTTTTTATTAAAAATCAAAATTTTGATTTTGTATTTCTCAAAAATCGCATCTTCAAAAATATTTAAAACAATATAAATTGTTTTAAATATTTTTTCTTTGGAAGAAATACAAGGCAGTTTCGCGCGAGTGAAGTGGCTCCGAAATCCTACCCGAATATTGGGCGATATCAAGTGAAAATAATTACAAGTGTTTAGTGTAAAAGCGAGAATCTTTGAATTGTGACTAATAAACTAAACAGTGGACAATAGACAGGTAGCAGCTAGTGTTTACATACATAAAATTAAAAAGGCATATTTAAGGTTAAATCATTGATAATTAAAAGTAGATAAGATATATACAATTAATAGATTGTAAGACAGTGACATCTGTGTTAGTATCCCAGAACTAAGTGTCGACATCAGTGATTAAATACGCGAACCGTACCGGTACTGCCAACTGTTAGAAGAACATTGTAATAGATTAATGTAATTAGATTAATAATTAATGGACTGATAGCGACATCTGTGTTAGAATCGCAGAACTAGCCCTCCATCTGGGATTAAACACCCGAACTTTTCATTTAAAAATTGTGTAAATAATTAGTCCTTGTTTTAGTTATTCGAATGTAATACTAACTGGATATTAAGTAAGATTATAAATAGTAGATAGTGATATAATAAGTTAAGAAAGACATTGATAAATCATAAATAATATGGACAGGGATAGCGATGACTACTCTACGGAAGACTCAAGGAAAATAAAATCAGAGGATTTATTTGGGGTCAGCAAGAAAACTACCGGAACACTCACTAAGCATAGAAGAGAAGAAGAGAAATTAGACAAAATATTACAAATGATGAAGGAAATGTCCGCGGACCAAAAGGATATGAAACTGGAACAAAAAGAGATTAAAAATGAAATCAAAGGAATGAAGGACCAACAACTCCTCTTTATTGAGGAACTTATGAAATTAAAAATTAAAAATGAAGAATTAAGAAAAGAAAACGAGGATCTAAAAAGAGAGAATACAGAAATAAAAGCTGAAGTACTTGAAGTGAGAAAAACTATAGAGATAATAGAAAAAAAGAGACGAAAAAATAATATAGTAATGATCGATTTAAAATTAGATATAGAGGAGCCAGCAACTCTAGTCGAGGGGGTGAAAAAATTTCTCAACCACCGATTACAAATAAATATTAATCCCAAAACAGTAACCAAGATAGGAGAGAAAATGTGTATCATAGAATTACAAAATATAGCGGATAAGGAAGAAATCCTGGCAATGAAAGCAAGATTAAGGAATATAGAAGGAGAACAAATTTTCATAAATGAGGATATGTCAAAAATGGAAAGAGAAAAGCAAAAATAAATACGATATTTCGCACAACAGGAAAGGCTAAAAGGAAATGAGGTAAAAAGGGGCTACAATAAGGTCATAGTTAACGGAGAGGAGTGGATATGGAATAAAGAAACAAATCAAATTAGAAAATTCAAAACAAAAAACTAAGATACCCTACACAAAACTCAGATGTGGAAACCGATTTTAGAAATAGAAGGGAATTAAAGGAACATGGATGAAAACTGACGGCAAAATTATAAAACACCAGAAGAACCAAGAAAATTTAAAAATAAATACACCACGGACATATAAAAACAAGAAAAATAATACAAGAATAGAACAAAGGAGAAACGAACAAATGCATATAGCAACATGGAATGTTAGAGGGACATACGCGGAAGGAACATTGATCACACTAACACAGATGATGAAAAAATATTCCATAGATCTTATCGCTATACAAGAAACAAAACAATTAGGACAATTTATTCAAGAAATAGGGGAGTACATATTTCTGAATAGCGGAGCAAATGATAGAATGCTTGGAACTGGGTTTCTTGTAAGAAAAAGGCTAAAAAAAGATATTATAGAATTCACGCCAATATTAAATAGAATATGTAAAATAAGAATGAAAAATAACTATAGAAAGATTAGCATCATCAATGTACATTGCGGTACAGAAGACAAAACAGAAGAAGAAAAGGAAGAATTTTATGAGAATATTGATAGAGTGTACAGTGGAATTCCCAGAAATGATGTGAAAGTGTTAGTAGGAGACTTTAATGCCAAAATAGGAAGGGAACACATCTATAAGCCAACTATAGGAGATCATAGCAGACATGAAATCTATAATGAAAATGGTAAAAAGTTAATAGAATTTGCTATGGAACGACATCTAAGAATAATGACAACGTACTTTCAACATGCAGACATACACAAAGGGACATGAATATCGCCAGATAGTAGAACAATTAACCAAATAGACCACATAGTAATAGAACATAAGCACTCACAATATATACTAGATGCAAGAAGCTACCGGGGAGCAGACATAGATACGGACCACATACTCGTAAGAGCGAAAATAAAGCACAGAAGACCACCCCCAGCACCAACAAAAAAAAAAGCAGTAGGCCAAAATATTCGATGGAAAAACTCCAAGATGACAAGATAAAAGAAAGTTTCCAAAGACTAACAAATAAAGTTATTGCGGGAGAAAATGTGGAAGAAAAGTGGAAAGGGTTTGAAAAGGCTGCAAAATTATTAAGAAAAGAAACTAGAACAAGCAGTAAGTTATGGTATGATGATGAATGCAGAGAAATGATACAAAAAAGAGAATTAATGAGAATGAAACTACTACAATACAATACAAGAGAAAATAAAGAGCTGCACGATAGATACAAAAAGGAAGCTAAAACACTTTGCAGGAAAAAGAAAAGAGAGCAAATTGAAAAACAAGTACAAAATATTAAGAGCACATATGAGAAAAAGCAAGCCAGAGAATTTTATCAAAACATAAATAGTACACGGAGAAATAACCAACAGATTAAAATAATCTTTTGTAAAAACAAACAAGGTGAACTAGTAGGTGACTTAGAAGAATACTGCTGTATGATATTGAGAGTTTCGAATATATGAACAACAATGGGATACCCGAAGGTGATGATGAGATACTCCTAGAGAATATTGATCGAGAAGAACCACCGACCATAGAAGAAATTTAAAATATCATTAAATTGTTCAAAAACAACAAAGCCCCGGAAGAAAACGGAATAACAGTGGAAATGCTTAAAATGGATGGAGATACTCTAGTGAGAAATATATATAATATAATACATACAATGTGGGAGAATGAAGTAATGTCAAGTAGATGGAAAGAGGCTCTAATTTGTCCTATGCATAAGAAAGGAGACAAAGCAGAATGCGGAAATTATAGAGGCATTGCACTAACTGACACTGTATATAAGATAATGGCGATTGCAATAAAAAATAGACTGAATAGTATAGTAGAAAATAAGATTGGACCATACCAATGTGGATTCAGAGAAAAAAGATCAGTCATGGATCAGATTTTCACTTTAAAACAAATAATAGATAATAGTATAGACCAAAATCTACCGCTGTATATGTTGTTTATAGATTTTAAACAAGCCTATGACACAGTGAAGAGAGAAACAATATACAAGGCAATGAGAGATTTAGAAGTAAAGGAAAAATTAATACGGTTAGTGAAAACGACCCTGACAGAAACAGACTACAAATTATTTATACATGAACAAACATCAAACATCTTTAAGGTTAAAAGAGGGCTAAGACAGGGAGATCCACTATCGACAACCCTATTTAATATAGTACTAGATTCAGCAATAAGAGAAAGTGGAATTCAGACAAAAGGGACAATATATAACTACAGAATCCAATTAATGGCATATGCTGATGAAATTGTCATTCTGACAAGGACAAAAGAAAATCTAGTAGCGGCGACAAAGTAATTAGAGATAGCAGCGAAAAGGAAGGGATTAATAATAAACCAAGATATAACCAAATTCATGGTAATAGAAAGCGGTACAGGAACCCAAGATGTAAATAGACAATTAAAGATAACCAAAGAAGAAATAGAGCACGGATTCCAAAGAGTAGAGAATTTTAATTACCTGGGAGTCAAAATTATATGCAGAGGGGACGAAAAAGAAGAAATACAAGAAAGGATAGCCAAAGCAATAAAATGTATGGGAGGAATAACACATATTTTAAGATAAAAAAATGTCTCAAGAAATGTCAAAAAAAGAATCTACAAGACCATAATCAGGCCAGTAGTAATATATGGCGGAGAAGTATGGAAACTCAACATAAAAGAAAGGAATGCGTTGGATATTTTTGAGAGAAAAGTACTAAGAAGGATATATGGCGGAAAGAAAATAGAAGGAGTGTGGGAAAGAAGAACTAATAAGCAACTACAAGAACTCTACGATGAACCTTCAATAACAAACGTCGTGAGAGCACAAAGGTTAAGATGGTTGGGCCATGTAGAGAGAATGAGTAACCAGACACCGACAAAACAAGTGCTAAGAGGAGGGATAGCGGGAAGATGAAAAAGAGACAGGCCACGAACAAAATGGTTAGACACAGTAGAGAAGGACCTAGAAGAAATGGGAATTGGAAACTGGAGAAAGAAATCAGAAAATAGATCAATCTGGAGAAGGATTTGCTACCAAGCCATGGGCCAACTTGGCTCGCAGTGCTGAATTATATATATAATATAAAAAATAGTTCATGCAATTGTTAATTATCCCTATGATCTTCAAAGTGGGATCATACCGGGATAGAGTCAAATTGAAGGAAGGGAGTCAAAAACAGTTATGAATAAAGTATGTTTGTATTAATATGTCACTTTTGAACAGACCAACTTAAAAACATCCGGTTTTCACCGATATCCTTCAATTTTAACATGTTATCGAATTCCAATGAAATATATAGGGTATTCCAATAAAAAAGGTAAGTTTGATATGCATCATGAAAATGAATCACCCTGTATATTTAAAAATATTGTCAATTAGTACCTTAAATAAGTAGCTATAAGTTTTATTAAAACATTTTTTTCTAAACATGTCACAAACCGATAACCGATTGGATATCCTATGGATATTTATATAATATGCCGTATACAGACATTTCACATCAACTGTGTATCCTTACGAATATAACTAGGAGCAAATACTTATTGTATAATCTAATGTCCGTTGGGGTGTTAGCTTGGGAAGTAGTTATTACAATAAGTGTTTTAATGAGTCTCTGTAAGACAAATTTGTTGTAGATTGCGAAAATATATAATTGCACTTTTAATGTGTTATAACACATGTTGCTGCCTTTTTCTTATAAAATAGAAAACAGCAAATGTAATTGCATTTCTAAATAATTGATGTAAATTAAGTCAATTTTAAGCTTCTTCAATTTTATTTCCAATAAATATTTTCACAAAAAGTTTTATCATGTGGTAATTAATAATTTATCTAATAATCTATCAAAAACCATCATACAATCTCTTAATGTTAAGTTTAAAAATATGTTTTTAGTTACACATAAATATAATTAGAATAAATTATAATATTTAATCAATATTGATCTTTTTAAAACAACCGTCGATGCCGAACAAATCGTTCTTCTTGACTTTGCCAACTCTTTTACTTTCATCAGAGGTAGTATTTACTCTCTGTAAAAGATACTTTCTTTCTTCTAGCAGTAATTTCTTGACATCAGCTGAAAAAGAAACATATTTTGTTGTAAAAATCTATGTCAATTTTAACATTAATATTTCTTACCAAATATTTCTTCGTTCGATTTATTTTTGCCACCGTAATCACTCGGAAGATATTCCTCAGTTATTATTTCTTTTAGGGAATCCAAATTTTTATGTATAGTTATCTAATAAAATAAAATAAGTTTTAGCTAAGACGAAAAGTTCTATAATTCACTTAATATTAAAAATAAGTAAACATGTTTTCAATACGTGGGTCGATCAAATATAAACAAGCTTTTATTTTTCACAGAACGTACATAACAGAAAACCTTTAATTTTCTATACAGGTTGTTTCACCTAAAACTCCCCAGAATAATTAACAAGAAACTAAAAATGTTATTGAAGTGTGTTTGTTGTAATCAATAGAAATCCCCCACGAGTCTTTATTTATTTATTTATTTCAACGGCTTGCCATTTACATGAAAAATACAATATACAAAAAAAACAAATATGTACAAAAACTGAACTTAAAACTAAACAAGGAAATATAATAACGAATTAAAATTAATATCGACTTTCTGCAAAAATTTTGTCTCCAAATATTCATTGAAACAACTACTTCTCGAGCTAATACCCAGACAGATATTGAATTATACAATGAATATTTGCGTTACAGGACAGCACTGCTGTTCTATGCATAATTTATATGCAAAATGCAATATCAGGTCAAACTATTCTCTAACCAAACTAAATGAAATGCATAGAACAGCAGTGCTGTCGTGTAACGCAAATATTTATTGTATAATTCAATATCTGTCGGGGTATTAGCTAGAGAAGTAGTTGTTTCAATGAATATTTGGAGACAAACTTTTTGCAGAAAGTCGATATTAATTTTAATTCGTTTTTATATTTTGTAAATATTCTGCAACCTATTGACAAACTCAATTATTCTTTATGATAAATTGTCTTTATGTGAAACTGTACCGTTAAAGGCGGTATGTCACTCTCTCTCAGGTATCAAATTGTTTGCACCCACTAATGACTTAATCCTTCACCTATAAATAACATTCCTTCATTTTCACTCGCCCCAGTTTTGTGTACCTGTTTCGACGACACACTTCGACATTCCTGTAAGATTCCTGTTTATTTTATTTTAATATTTTTTGTATTGAAAGTTTAAAGCAAAGCTATACTGATGAGGTATAAATCTCGAAACGCGTCTATAGATGGCTTAAGACAATTAAAACTCATTCCCTGTATTTTTTTATATTTATTTCAATTTCCTTTTGTTTCATTTAGTTTGGTTAGAGAATAGTTTGACCTGATGTTGCATTTTGCATATAAATTATGCATAGAACAGCAGTGCTGTCGTGTAATGCAAATATTCATTGTATAATTCAATATCTGTCGGGGTATTAGCTAGAGAAGTAGTTGTTTCAATGAATATTTGGAGACAAACTTTTTGCAGAAAGTCGATATTAAGTTTAATTTGTTTTTATATTTTGTAAATATTCTGCAACCTATTGACAAACTTAATTTTTCTTTATGATAAATTGTCTTTATGGTAAACAAGAAAAGTTATAAATCTTCTAAAAGGCGCTTTAATAATAAAAGAGACCCACTAAAAAAGTAACATTTTAAAATATTTACGTGACGCAAAACCCGAACAAAAGCGGAATATTTCGCATAATCCGTGCGCCTGTAGCCGATATGGAATGTAATGTCAGGCCGAAGAGAGCGCGGTGGAACCCGTATACCAACCAATTCCAACAGATCAGGGCAATCCAAATATCCATTGAGTAGTTTGAATACTAACTTAATGTCAGCTTCTACACGCCTTTGCTTAAGGCTGCGAAGGCCAAAAGTCGTCAAAAGATGAAAGTAGGGCTGGTCAGTACTAAATTTATAGACAAGGTACCTTACAAATTTCTTTTGAACTTGCTCAATTTTATTAATGTCGCATTCAGTGTACAATATTCCAAGTGGGGTCGCACTAACGAATTATACAGTATTACCAGCGTTCTACTATTTGTAAAGTTCTTACTGTTACGCTTTACAAAACCCAGCATCTGATAGGCTTTCGTGACAATGTTTGAGATATGGTGTGCAAATGACCACTTCGAATCCACAGTGACACCTAAATCCTTATCCTATCAACACGATTTATTGCTATATCGTTGAAAACATAATTTGTAATGATCGACTTTGTACTTCTTGAAATAGTTATGATATTATACTTTTTGATGTTTAGCCTTAATCTGTTATCGTTACACCAGCTATAAGAGTGATCAAGTTTTTTTTTTTTTTCTTGTGGGGGCCGTCTTCCTTTCGGATCCGGATGCACTGCAGCCTAGGTGACTTATTGTACTGCCCCAATATTATTACACTCACGCAACTATTCCGAACTCGATGCCCTGCACTAGCTTGTGCAGGTCCTTCAGAGGTTGCGCGTGGAAATCATTTGGTTCCATTTGTCTGTTCCCAAATATGAGCCGTCTTTTGCTCTCCAGCGCATTGCACCTGCACAGAACGTGCATAGCTGTTTCCGGTGCCGTATTACAGAGGCGACAGTTGGTGTCGCCGTTGTATAGCCCGATTTTCCTTAGATGCTCTTTAAGTCGTGTGGCCTGTGAGCAGTCCTATGTTTGTTTTCAGCTGTGCCCTACTCAATGTTAGTAGTCCTGCAGCTTGGCTTGAGTTAGGCCCTTTTATAAGGGCCTTACTATGGTTAAGGCCTGGTCTGTTTTCCCAGTATTCCTTGTGTTTGTTGCGAGTCCACTTCCTGACTTCAAGGCGACTCGACTTTTTTGTTATGCCCAAGGCAGGTTCGGGTCCCATAAATGAAATGGTGGCTCCCTGCCTTGCTAGCTCGTCAGCTTTTTCATTACCCGCAATACCAGAGTGACCCGGCGTCCAGACAAGCGTAACCTTGTTCTGTCTCGCTAGGTCATTCAGGGTATTGAAGCATTCCAATACCAGTTTGGATTAAGTCTTTTGACTCTGGAGAGCCTTCAGTGCCGCCTGGCTATCGGACATGATATAGATTTGCCTGTTTCGACAGTCCTTCTCTATGTTGGTTCTCGCACATTCTATGATTGCGAATATTTCTGCTTGAAAGACTGATGCCAGGCTACCCAATGGTTGAGCATAGCCTGTCCTCATGTTTTCATTATAGATTCCTGATCCAGTACCTGTGGTTGATTTAGAACCGTCCGTGTACCAGATCACACTTTGTTTGTGTATATCTTCCCTAAAGCCGTTCCATTCGTTGCGGTCTGGAATAGTGACTTTAAAGAGTGAATTTTCAAGATATCTGACTACCATATGATCCGACCTCATTTGCAGGAGAGGTCCCCCTATGTCTGTCAAGAGTCTTCTGTGTGGGGTATCAACTCTTACGTTGACCGATGATAATTGCAGCCTATAGAGTGCCAGTCTTGCCTCCCCCACTATCAGAATATGAAGTGGTGTGAGGTCTAGAACCGTCTCAATGGCTGCAGTGGGCGTGGTTCTCATAGCCCCCGTTATGCTAATACAAGCAAGTCTTTGAACCTTGCTGAGTATTTGTATGGTTGTGTGCTGTGTGGCTTTAGGCCACCATACCAAAGCAGCATACATGATTGCGGGTCTGACCACTCTGGTGTACAGCCAGTATACCATTCCTGGTCTGAGCCCCCATTGTCAGTCGTACATTCGTCTAATTACCGCAAGGGTAATTTCCGATTTGCGTCTGATTTTTGAGATTTGAGGGGTCCAGGTCAGTTTGGAGTCAAAGATTACTCCTAGGTACTTCACCTCACCCGACATTTTCAGGTTGCCACCATTTAGAAAGAGCGGTCCAAGGCCCGCCAGTTTCCTCCTGCGTGTAAATGGTACCAGGGTGGTCTTCGAGGGTGAGACTTTAAGTCCTTCTCTAGCACACCATTTGCTCACCACGTTCAGTGCACGTTGCATACGCTAACTGATCGTGTTGTTAAATTTTCCCTCAACGAGTATGACTAGGTCATCCGCGTATCCTAGGGAAGAGTATCCCTCGTTGCTGAGATCAACTAGCAGGCCATCCATGACCAGGTTCCACAGCAGGGGTGAGAGATCTCCTCCCTGCGGACAACCACCGGCCACCCTGGATGCTAGTGTCTGGTCAGCGAACGTTGTGTAGACCATCCTTTGTCTTAGCATGCAGTCTATCCACCTACAGCTAATTTCCTCCGATCCGCGCTTTCTCAGGGCAGCAGTTGTAGAGTTAAAGGCTGTATTGTCAAATGCTCCTTCTATATCCAAAAAGGCAGCAAGTAAAATTTCTTTGTGTTCCAGGGCAGATTCGGCACTCCTTGTTAGTCGGAGTGATCAAGTTTATTTTGCAGGTTGATGCAACAACAAGAGTCGATTTAATACGCATATATATTTTCATATCATCAGCGAAAAGTAAACAATTGGCATTCTGAAAACAGCTTGTAGCGTCGTTTATAAATATATTAAAGAACACCTGGGTCTCGGTGTGAACCCTGAGAAACACCAGAAGGTAACCTTTAGGGGTCTTGATGTTATTTGCCCAATTTTAATCACTTGCAACCTATCTGTTAAGTAGGACTTTATCCAACGTAAAAGAATATCAATAATGAAAACATAATGGAGCCTGTTGAGTAACAGCGTATGATAAACAGAGTCAAACGCCTTGGAGAAGTCGGTATAGATGGAATCAACTTGAAAACCGCGTTCCAAGCGGTCGACAATCTAAGAATCATATAACAATAAATTAGATTCCGTAGATGCCCCCACTCGAAATCCATGTTGTTTGTGAGAGATGTAAGATTGCAGTGAATTATGTTTGGTAAAACAACCACAAGATAGTGACAATTTAAAAAGTAACCATATTGGTCTACTAAGCGCGAATGCACATTTTTTTTTAATAGGGAAGCAGGCAGACCATCGGGGCCAGGGCAATAGTTATCTTTAAGAGATTGTAATGTATTAAGGACCTCCGTATTTTTTATGTCAGGTGTTCGATTTAAGTGAACAGATGATGGCCAAATCGATGAAGATGTCATTTGTTTATCATGCGAACATAGCGGTCTATACACTGATTCAAAATGATCAGCAAAAAAATCAGCTATACTACTTCTGTCGTTGACAACCTTATTATCCCTAAGAAAATTAGCTGGCATACGATCCCCACCGCTCTTCGATCTAACATGAGACCAAAATGATTTTGGGGCCCGCCGTGGCCGAGCGGTTGAGTCGCCGGTTTCGCCAATCGGACACGGAGGTGATCTGGGTTGGATTCCCAGCGGAGGCGAGTAATTTTTCTAACGAAAAATACTCGTCTCCGGTTCCATGGATGTGTGTGAATGTGTTGTGACGTCCAAATTAGTCGAAATATATGTTAATATAGATATTATAAATCAACGTTAGTGGCTGAATGGTTGGCATAGGTATTGCCAAACAAACAAACAAAAAAAAAAGATTTTGAATTTATATTAATTTCGGACTCAATATTTTCTACGTGATTATTGTAACACAATCTGGATTTGAGCTTGCACTCATCCCGCATTGAGGAAAATGCTAAGTAATCAGAATGAGAGCGTAACAACTAGTACTTTTTATGTAACGTTTTTTTTTAGAATAACTAGAGATTTTAGTTCTTTGATAAACCATATTGGAAAACTATTCTTAATGTTATACCTGTTTCTTAGTGGAACATGCATTTCAAATGCTTAGAAAATGTACGTATAGAAAGTGTCACAAGCTAATTTAATACTACAATCATTAAAAATTGAATCCCAATGTGTATTAATAAACAGGTTATTAAGGGGTAAATAATCCGCTTTCTTAAAATTAAAACTAACTGTATTGTCTGTACAAGAGTTGACATATTCTGTTAAATAGAGCACGCTAATCTAGCAATAAAAAAAAATGCAAAATAAGGTTATGATCTGGGTTTAAAACGTGTTCAAAACATGTTTAAAACACGTTTAAAACGTGTTTAAAACAGAATATACAGGGCATTTTTCTTTTGAGTATACATATCCCGATAATTTTAGCGGTTTTTTTAAAGTTGTGGGAAATCGTTGTTTTAATGCGGTTAATTTGAACGAGTGTTTTCCACTCCCAGACTAAGCATGAAGTAAAATTTCGAGTTTAGAAAAGCCTAAGAATTTGGATTGGCCGCGTAGCGAAGCAGAGCGGCCAATCCAAATTAGGCTTTTCTAAATTCGAAATTTTACTTCATGCGCCACGCTTAAAAACACTGATTTACAGTGAAGTTTAAAAAACACACACTTTCAACAAAGGTTATAGGCAACTTAATAAACGTTAGAGTTATTGGGTTGCCTATAATCACTGCTTTAAACAATTTTTTCAGCTCAGAATTTGACTCACGTTTCATCCACATTTACATATTAGATTGCTAAAGCCGAATATTTTAAACTTTACGATATTTCAGTGTTTTATGCGCGTGGCGCATGAAGTAAAATTTCGAGTTTAGAAAAGCCTAATTTGGATTGGCTACGCGGCCAATCCAAATTTTCAGGCTTTTCTAAACTCGAAATTTTACTTCATGCTTAGTCTGGGAGTGGAAAACCCTCGTTTAAAGATTTAAATTGAAATCTTGAACAAATAACAACGAACGTCGAAAAATTTACAGTGTATGCCTGAAAGAAAAAATCCCGGTATTTAAAAACCACATTTATGCACACACAGTTTTATTGTATTAAAATTTTATGTTTGATGATGTAATTTGAAATATCTTTAACAATTTATCTAGAATTTTAAAACAAACAAAAAACTTTAATGAAGTAATATAAAATATAATTTAGCAAATATTTATTTTTAGCAGTTAAGATAATAAAATAACGGTTTTAAACAAATCCAACGTTTAAAACATGTTTTAAACAAATCTAAGATTTAAAACATGTTTAAAACAAAACCGTTTAAAACACGACGGCTGCTTTTAAACATGTTTAAAACACTGTTTCAAAACAAAGTGTTTTAAACATAACAACCCTGGTTATGATTGATCATCTAACGAGTGTTTCCAATCCCAGATTAAGCATGAAGTAAAATTTTGAGTTTAGAAAAGCCTGAACATTTGGCTCGGGCGTAGTTATATATATATATATATATATATATATATATATATATATATATATATATATATTAACGACGTGAACACCATCTACTGTCAATAGCACTGCTCAAAAATTGGCAGCAGATGGCGTTCACATCGTCAATTTATATGTAAATTACACATGACTACTAAAATAGTTATAGATGTTTAGTTTTCTTCTGGATTTTAAAATGCACAATCAATTGACATTTATAATAGTCATTCTGTGAGTACCATCGACAATGCTATTGGGAGTAGATGGTGTTTACGTTTTCTGCATTTTCTTTTGTATTTTCATATTTTTTGTAAGAATATTTTTTCCTGAATTCAATGATGTATCACACTTATAGTTTATTTTATAGGGTGAGCTAAACTCGATGTCTCAGCTCTATTATATGAAAATGAAAAACGATAGAAAAATCTAAAATCTAAAATCAAATGACAACAAAACAATATTTGTCAACCATTAGTTTAATTTTTGACAGATGCGGCTTTGTTATTTGCTTCGAAAGGCTACTTGTTCGTGTCGTGACAATTTGCAATTTTCGATAATACTTTATTTTAAGTTTGCTTTTAATTTTTTAACGAAAGAAGATAGCAAATTTATTTCTCTACAAAGTTCAGAAAAATTAGCTCTTTTGAAATATCTAAAAATATAGGTATGTTTCTGAGGAAAAAATATTCGATGACGTCGTTACTTCACTTTCAAAATTTAGAAAAGTATGCAATTTTGGATTAAAATGAACCTTACTCAATCCCATTTATGAACCTCTTTTCAAATTGTTTCTATCGGTTTTCCTTCTCTTTTAATAGAGCTGAGACATCGAGTTTCTCACCTTGTACATTTTATATGTAAAATGTTAATCTTTTGTTTTCGTAAAGAGTGCCTTGGAAACAGTTGAGTAACTCACTTATTTGACAACTCCTAAGACCCATAATTTGCTTACATATCACCCCTGAAGAAGGGCATCCAACGATACATATTTTACCAATTGTGATGTATTTTAAACTAACGAGTGTCTTCCACTCCCAGACTAAACATGAAGTAAAATTTCGAGTTTAGAAAAGCCCCGCGTAGAAAATTTGTCGAGGGTCGCACAGCGACCCGAGACAAATTTTCACGGGGCTTTTCTAAACTCGAAATTTTACTTCATACGCCACGCGTATAAAACTGATTTAAAATGAAGTTAAAAATGCACTGAAATCCAACCCAACTTCGATATTTTTTCAAAATTAGATGTGTTCTTTCCTATCCATGCTGTAAACCTTCAGATTTTCGTTGTTTTCTTGTAAAAAAACTTCGATTCCCTGTAGTCCTTTGGTCTCCGAAGACCATGATTGGTCCTTCGAGCTGTAACCTTTGTAAAATGGTAATAAACTTAGTAAACTTAGTAGAGTGATCCTTCAATTTGAAACTTCTAAGAACGAGTGTTGTCTACTCCCAGACTAAGCATGAAGTAAAATTTGGAGTTTAGAAAAGCCCCGTGTAGAAAATGTGTCGAGGGTCGCGCAGCGACCCGAGACAAATTTTCACGGGGCTTTTCTAAACTCGAAATTTTACTTCATGCGCCACGCGTATAAACCACTGATTTACAGTAAAGTTAAAATATATAACGTTTAGATGTGATGATCAATATTTACCGAGATGTAAACTTGAGATACGTTTTAAAAAATTCTATTGACCTAAAATTGTACACGTAGACATAATTTCGACTTTATTTTACAAATGTCGTATTAATTAGTATTACGTTTTAAATAATTTGATAAATATCAAATAAATATTCCTATCAAAACCACCCCAAGTCGGACAAAAGATAACGCTACGCGCGTTGAAAACAAATGGACTTCTTACTACCTGCTAATATCGGGTTGACATTGACATAAAACAATGCGGTTGGTGTTCATAATGGATTTCCCCCTGAGTGCTCGGTCTCTTTCCCCTTACCCTCCAACATTTTAGGAAAGAGATAGAAACCGGAAGATTTTAGATATTTTCGTGTCGTCGCGATGTGCTGAATAGCGCGTAAGAAAAGTAAAAGTGTGATGGGACATTCAATTGTACACAGAACGCGAGAGCCGAGGTGCCAAATTCGGGATGAGTCACCCGCACAACTTTACGCATTTCATGCCTCCAAGTTTCGGAAACGGGCGCGCACTATCATTTTCGCACCGTGGCGTGTATTTGCAACACTTGAAATAAACCATTTCAAAAATTAAAACAATCACTTGCGAATCACTGAACCGAAAACGAAGTCCTGCATTTTAAGTCTAAATTTAGTGTGCATTTGTCTGTACACCGTAATTAAGGTAGCGTAATTTTATCAGCTGATGTTTGTTCTTTATTATTATTATTATAAGCGATTCGCTTACGAACGATTCATAAAGAACTAATCACTTTTAAGGAATGATTCGGTTGATTCGAATTACATGAAAGATTCGAACTTCCCATATCTACTGGGTACCATCTGACCTTGCTACGCCAATTATAATGTTAAATTCATTTTCTTAGACTTGAATCAAGGAGTGAAAACATTTGTTAAAAATATAAATAAAATCGAAGTAACACAATAGCCAGGTTTGCTGGTTAACGCTCTGTATGCATTAGTTAGTATGTATTTCTAAATGTAACACGTGATAAATTATATTAGAATCTATAAAATATCATATTTTTTAAATATGCCCCTACTTACCTTTTTATATAACTTTTCAGGAAAGGCGACTTTGAGAATATCAAGTAATAAACCAATTATTCCGGTAGCGTTTATAAAATGAATTCCCACAATTCTCCCGGAAAGGCATTCCTAAAAACACATAAATTAGAATATTGTGCGCATACGGATTAATATGGCGTATTTCACATTAAATATAAAGTGTTCATATTATGCCAAATTGTATGGACATTTGCTTTTGCAAGAATATTTCGGTACAATTTTGGGACAGTTAGGAACACACAAGAACACAAGAATAATAATTTTAACATTCGAAAGAGCGGCGGGTTTAGACCTGTGTAGCAATATCTTGTAGAGAATAAAGGTCAAAATCTGGTAATAGAGATGTAATTGATTGTTTAAATTGTTTTTAATTGTTAAGTGTTTTGAATTTATCAGGATACATATTAAATAATCTTTAATTTTTAAAATTAAAAAGCAGACATTCTAATGTATACAAAGAGCTCATTCTAAATACATTATTTTGTTTAAATAAACCTCTACAGCATAGGTTTCCAACCTTTTTTATTTTATCGTCCTTTTTAGAAAAATATATCACTCACCGCCCCCCTTATACAGGGTGCTGTATTTCGATATAATGTACGGGGATCTCAGTTATTTGAAGAGATAAAGAGTCGGTTAAAGTTGCGTATTTTAGGGCCTAACAATAATCTAAAAACTATTTTGAAATATCTTTTTTTGTTTTGGAGATATCAACATAAAACTGATTTTTTGAAAAATTGTTTTTATTTTTTTATTCAAAAACTACTGAATTTGGACATTTAGAACTTTGACAATATAGAGGCACTTTTTAATGAAGAATTTAGTAGCAAATTTTTTTCAAGATAATTATAACATTTACCCGGGGACCATAGCCAACTTTTGTTTTTCTTATTATTATGATATTTTCTTTTCTGCAAAGAGTGCCTTGGAAACAACGACGTCATATCTGTCAATCATAAATAAATATCATACTCCGTCTCCAAGCTGAAGGGTTATGGATACGTAACACATGTGGGATGGCTAGAGGCAACCTCTGGAGGAATGTCTGCAAAGATATACCTCTGTTAGAGACTAAAAACGACCTGTGCCGGCCCACAAATACCGTACCGGAAGGATACGAGGTACGCGTCCATCCCTCGATAGACATGAGAGAATCGGCTAATCGCATTTAGACCGACGCATCATGTAAAGAAGGACGCTCGGGACTGGGGATATACTTCAGGAACATGGGCATCAACCTAAAGACTCTAATGGGAGAGAACACGACCATCGCACAACTAGAAGTGATGGGAATAGCACTTGCGGCTGAAACCATACAGAACCGCAACGTGAGGAACAAAAAGCTACTCATCCTAATAGATAGCAGGCAGGCTCGGATGGCTCTGAAAAACAGAGTAACGACATCGGAAACAGTTCTGGACTGCCACAGCAAACTCAGGCTTGCTGCTGCAAAAAACAGAATCGAGATATCATGGGTGAAGGCCCATGACATTAATGTAGACAATCGAAAGGCGGATAAACTGGGTAGAGCAGCGGCTGGGGAAACTATTTCCTCGCCACAGCCGCTAGTAAAACCCACCATCTCGACCCTAAACAAATTGATCCACAGCGAAATCCTGAAGAAATTCAGGGAACTCTGGGATGACATTAAGGACTGTAGGATGTCTATGGAAACCTTAGGGTATCCGAACAAAAAGACGGCACTACACTACCTGCAAATGAGCAGAAATAATCTGAGACGCATAACGGCCGTTCTCACGGGCCATTGTGGACTAAATGGGCATCTCTACAAAATGGGAGTCGTTGACTCGCCAGATTGTAGAGGCTGTCATGAGGAGGACGAGACTGCCGAGCACATTCTTTGTGATTGCCCAGCACTCGCCTCGCAAAGGGAGGAAATTCTGGCGTCCAGATGGCCGACATTGGCCGACATTAGGGAAGAGTCAGCCGCTGCTCTGCTGGCCTTTCTCGACAGAGTGGCATGGCTGAGCTGAGGAGTGACACAACCCTAGGGGTCTAATTGCTGTGTCTAGGTACACACCCCTTTATGATCCAGATCCAGATCCAGATCTGTCAATCAATAAAATCTTGACAGCAGTCAATCATTGTTAGCACTCAAAATTAATTAATAACTGTCAGTCTTTTGTAATAATTATAATAAGTATCGATTATCACATAAAAGTTGCACAAACTAAATTTATTCTACTTTTATTATTATTATTCCAAAACTATTCACAAAAAAGTAATTTTTCGAGATTTCGAGATTAGAAAGGCCCCGTGAAAATTTTTCTCGAATCGCTACGCCATCCTCGACAAATTTTCTACGCTGGGCTTTTCTAAACTCGAAATTTTACTTCATGCTTAGTCTGGGAGTGAGAGTTAGCTTAAAATACAACACAATGTATGGGTCCTAGGAGTTATCAAATAAGTGAGTTATTCAACTGTTTCCAAGGCACTCTTTACAAAAAACAAAAGATTAACATTTTACATATAAAATGTACAATATACCATAAGTGTGATACTTCATTGAATTCAGAAAAGGTTACTAGATTTATCGTTAATAAGTGCCTGTATAATGTCAAATTTGTAAATGTCTGAAATCAATAGTTTTTGAATAAAACAATTAAAACAAAATTTAAAAAAAAATCCGTTATTTGACAATATCTCAAAAACGAAAAAAAAAATATTTCAAATTTGGTTTTAGATTATTATTGGACTCTAAATTACGCAACAAACCGACTCTCTACCTCTTCAAATAACCGAGATTCACATACATTCTGTTGAAATCCGGGCACCCTGTATGTTGATAATCAACTTTTTATTATAAAATAAGTAAAAGCATTACATATTATATTTTCAATCATATCGTTTCAGAGAAATGCTGCCTTTCAACATTTTATTTCACATCTATAACTTTACTGTTGGCAACTTCGGAATAAATCAAGTAAAACTTCGAGTTTAGCAAAGCCTGAAAATTTAATGACAATGATATCATGTCGATTTTCATGCATTCGTTTTTTTTATGACGATTATAGAGATTCTATTGATTTTCTATTGTCCCCCTCATAATTCAAATCGGGGCGTATGAACCATGTTATTAACTAGATGTGGGTCGTTCTTTCTGTATTTCAAAACGAATTGATTCGTTAATGATTCATTCATTCAAGACAACCCACCGAACGATTTTAGGCGAGCAGAATCGTATTTCCGATTTGGATGTATACATGCGGTCTGAATCCGACTAATTCGCTCGCTCGAACTCGCGCACAACTTCAACTCGTTCGTCTCGTTCGATGGTATCTCGTTCGCAGTGTTGCCGAATCTAGACTACCAGATGTCTAAAAATGTCGCTTAACAAATCTTCAGAAATCACCAGATTTTGTATTTTGTTATAAGATGAATAATATAAATAGTTTTTTATTTATCAACCTTAAAATATACTACTGCTATTATTAAAATAACAGTGGTCCTAAAATTGAACTCTGAGGAACACCTCGTAATATGTGTAATGTATAGTTATTTTTTATTTAAATTAATTCTTGTATATTTTAATTGTTTTTGTAATATTGTTATTGTCATGTTATCTTTGGTTTGTGAATATTTACTATTTATTAATTTTATCATATCTAGTTGATATCTTTCAAATGTTGATTATTCTTGTTGTTTCTTATACAATGCAAGTTATCATAATCGAGTAAGTATTCACTACCAGATACAATAGACATAATTGGCTTTTCTTGATTATGTTTGCTTTCCGGAGCCAGGCGGGCGCAGATAACTCTGGGAAAAATAAATAGCTAATTGACATTTGGGACTAGTGGAAAATTTAAGCTTTCGCTATTATCTCAAGATGACAAAGTTCCTCCCAGCGTTATGCGTGCCCCCTCTAGAAAATATGTTTGTTTAACGAAGTAACGTTTTGCTAAAAGTCTCATTAATAAGTCAGTTCTACGGTGACACCAAAAAGATCAACAACTAAGAAAACAGGAAGTATTTAAAGTCAGTTTGGTCGTGATCACTCTCTTCGTTAAACATTCGTCTTACAGTTACATTTTAGTTTATGTGAATTCGTTTTGTTACAAAGTATAAGTAGTGAATAAATTGTGAAACAATAAAACAGAATTGGTCTTTGCATTACATAGCCCAGAAAGAACCTACAGTTAATAAAGAAGAAACAAGGTAAACTTTACATATGTTATTAAAAGAAGAACGGTTTTCGGAAACTTTCAAACATAGTCTTCACAGGGTGATTCATTGGCCTCCTTACAAATTTCAGCAATGAAAAGTATTTTCAATTTCACGAAGAAATGTTCAATAAACGCAAGTTCTATCTTTCTTTGTTCAGAAGTTCTAGCGCATTTAAAATAAATTATTAAAGCGTTTCATTGCAGCTTCTAACGAGTGTAGTGTTTACAGTCCTTAATTAAGCATGAAGTAAAATAATAAAAAGTATGTCATATTAGATAAACAATTATAAGTTTGAATAATGTGTAATAAATTCGATTTTTCGCTCTAGGGCCTTACAAAGTTAGAGTCGCACGTGTGATTGATTGAGTTGCAGGTGCGGTGAGTGAGGTTAGGTTCACGTTTGAGCTATTTAAGTCGATTATCTCGAAACGGAGCGTGCTAGCGAAGAAATTGTTTTGGCAAAAAGGTAGAGAATTCGATGCCGAACGTCTTTTGTTTAAAACATTTTTTTCTTATTTTGTACAACAAATATAGTTGGATAAACAATTATACGTTTTAGAAATGTGTAATGCATTCGATTTTTCGCTCTAGGGCTTTAAAAATTTGGAATCGCGCATGAGATTGTGGGAGTTAACAGGAACGGTGAGTAGGGTTAGGTTATGTTGACGTTTTCGCGAATCAAGTCAATTATCTCAACAACGGTGCGTGCTATGAAAAAAAATGTTTCAGTGAAAATGTCGAGAATTGGATGCTAAACGTCTTTTGTTTGAAACATCGTTTGTTATTTTGTACAACAATCGAGATATTGTTGGATAATGCAATAGTTAATTAGTTGGGTTTGTGTTTGAATATTTTTAATAAATTCCTATTTTACGCTAGAGTTTTAAAAACTTGGATTTAAGTGTAACATTAATCGGAGTTCAATGTGCGTTAAGCGGGGATTAAATCCGGGATTTACAAACTGATTTACAGTTAATAGAAATTAAGATTTAGTTTGAGTTTATTGAATTTTTGAATGCAGTTCGTCTTTTTTCAAGATTAAATTATTAAGGAAATCTTAGATTTTGTTGAAATCATCAAGGATTGTTGGGGGATAAATGAGCTTTGTGTTAGAGTTAACAAACAAAACTAAGCTGTTTTTAACTGAATTACAGACGCTCAAAGTTCGATCAAGTTGAATTGAGTTGAAAGAAATAATTTAAAGTTATTGTTTTCTTTATCGGGTTAAAGGAAAGAAACTTTAATTTTTTGTCACGACTTTTGTGATTCAACCAGAAATAAATATAAATCTCTAAAATTTCGCGTTTTATTTCTCGATTGTAAATTACACGTTTGTTCTATGGAATTACGAAATTACAAAAACGCATCGAAAAACAAAAAATAAACTGCTGAAATTTTTATTACATTCAAAAATATCTCTCAAATAAATTAAATTACAAAATTATAAAATATAATCAATCGTTTCTTTTTCTGCTGATGAGACCGATAAAATCTATAATTTAATATTTGAACGAAAATATTCTATCAAACAACAAACAATAATTAATAATTATAAAATGTCGAAAATCTCGAAATATTGAAAATTGACAAACTTTTTATAAATCGAGAAAAATCTCGAAATATCGAAAATCTTGATATCTTGAATTTTATAAAAAAAAAATCTCGTCATGGTGAAAATCTTGACGGTCCACTCCCAGACTAAGTATGAAGTAAAATTTCGAGTTTCGAAAAGCCCCGTGTAGAAAATTAGTCGAGGGACCTTTCTAAACTCGAAATTTTACTTCATGCGCCACGCGTACATAACACTGAATTCAAATGACGTTTAAAATATACTCCTTACAAATGATTCATACAAGATTGATCAAAAAGGATTTTCTTGCAAATGTTCAACCATTTGGACATAGAGAATTTTATGAATGATATGCTGAATATCCAAAATTTTTGATAGTTTTGACAGTATTTTGCCACGTTTGACTGTTTTAACCTTACCAGTAAATCACTAGATTGTCACTGAAAACTTCCAACAAACACTCGAATTTAGCCACGTCTGAATCACAAACAATTTCTCTCAATCCAAAACTGGAAAACACGAGATTTGATGACAAAATCACTGATTTGGCAACCCTGCTCGTTCGCCTGAAACTTGTTCGGTTAAAACGATTAATCACGACTTGCGGAGACGAACTCGCTGCGCCAACCTTAATTTGTATTTTATACTACTCGGCCGTCTTATAAATCGTTCGCTTAAATTCGTGAGGCTTAAGCAAATTTAATCTGATCAGCTGGTATGTAATAGCAATGTTCTTTTTAGGTCTAAATTTAGTGTGAATTTGTCTTCTCACTGCAAATAAGATAACGTAATTTTATCAGCTGATGTTTGTTCTATACTTATGAGACAAATCACAGAATATTCGCAAGATAAATTGAAGGCACCGAAGTTTTATTTGGAGCAGCCTTATTAAACTTATTTTTCTTATTTTTTTTTTTTTGTTGTTGTGTGGGAGGGGAAAATCCATTTATGGACGAAGTGTCGGACTCCCTCCAAACTGGAGGACTACCGACTAAAAACCCCTTTCCACTTACCGGCTTTAACTGCATGGTCATTAGCCGGTTTGGTTGTGTTATTTAAAAAGAAAAACAAACAATAAATTAATTAAAATAAACAACACTAAGCAAAATATAAATAGAATAAATAACCCTTAACCTAATATCACAGACATTGTGGTGGCAGGGTTGTAGAAGACCCTGTCACCGATCGTACATAAAATGGACAAACACATCTTAAGCCTAATATCACAGAGCGACATCAGGGTTGTAATTGACCCCGATGTCGGACCCAACATATAACGGACGACGCAACCTAAACCTAATATCACAGACTGATGGTATCGGGGTTGTAAATGGACCCTCCTGCCGAACAGTAAAAACTATATACAATATGTGCTCCAAAGTTGTAAAAGGACTCTGGAGCAGACGGACACGTACTAAAAGGTAGCACCGAAGTTGTAAAGGAACTTCGATGCCACTATACATAAACAAGACAAAGACAATTAATAAATTAATAATAAATTAACACTTAAAAACATACACAAATCGCTATAATCGCTTCAATAGACTTGTTTTACGTAGAAAAGTTATACATGTTTCTACGGACCCCTTACTATTCGCCAATGCCTCAGCCTATTTCGCTGTAATGCGTAGGCTGGGCATTCGACTAAATTATGCTCCACCGTTAACCGGTGAACAAGATGGACTCTCTGGCGCTTCATCGCCGGCAAGGAGATACGAAGAGGTTAAGTTGGTGTGCCCTATGCGAAGACGGCACAGGGCGACCTCCTCCCTCCTCGTAAGTTTCACCGGCGATTGCCAGGGAGTCACGGAGAGCTTTACTGACCTTAATTTGCTCTCGGAGCCGTTCTCGTGGTGAACAGTGTCTAGGGCTTTCAACCGGGACTTTCTTGCCGAAGAGTACACTGCGCAGCCGTAGTCAACTCTGGATAAAGCCAGAGCTGTGTAGAGCTGCAGCAGTACTTCTCTTCCAGCGCCCCAGTTGATGCTGGCCAAGCATTTAATAAGATTTAACGCTTTTTTAGAGCGTTGGACCAGCTTATCGATGTGGGTCCAATAGGAGAGAGTCCTATCGATCCACAGCCCTAGAAAACAGATACTATCCTCTACTTTTATCCTAGTACTCCGGAGAGACAATCTGAGGTCACGGTGTGGACGTCTGAGTCTACAAAAGTGGACGCATGAGGTTTTCGTTTCAGAGAAACGAAAACTTCTAGACTCAGCATCACTGTTCACCTTGTCGATGACCGCTTGAAGCTCACGATTTATGGCGGGGATGGTATCTCCCGCTATGTATATTACCAGGTCATCGACATAAAGACATTTTCGTACAGAGGATTTTACAGATGCAGCGATTTCATTGACAGCGATTGTGAAAAGGGTTAGGCTAATAGTTGAACCTTGGGGAATCCCGTTTTCCAACACAAACTGTGTGGATTCGGTATCCTCGATTCGAACTTTAAAGCATCGACTGGACATGAAGGATTCAATAAAAAGAGGCATACGGCCCCTAAATTCCCATTCATGTAATTTTTGGAGAACTCCATATCTCCAGGTCATATCGTATGCCTTCTCTAGATCAAAAAACACCGCAACGAGGTGTTTTCTCTCTAGGAAGGCATCCTGGATGGAGTTCTCCAGACAGACTAACTGGTCAACAGTGCTGTGAAATTTCCTGAAACCCGCCTGATATTTCGCTAGGAGACCGTTTGTCTCCAGCATCCATACCAGACGGTTGTTGACCATTCTCTCTAATACTTTCCCTAAGCAGCTGAACTTTTGACATTTATTGGGTCCTTGTTAGGTTTCAAAAGAGGCACTATTATTGCGAGCTTCCAGCGGCTGGGGTAGACGCCCCTATCCTATATCATGTTGAATATGTCCAACAGATATCCCCTCATATGCGAGGGGAGTTGTTGGACCATCTGATATGGGATGCCGTCTGGACCTGGCGCTTTTGACTCGCCCATTGACTTCAGTGCCTCTTCAAGTTCTTTCAGTGAGAACTCAGCGTTGTAACATAAGGACCCCCTAGAGGAGAAATCGAAAGGGACTTCGAGATTACCCTTGTTACCCAGGAACAATGCTTCGTAGTTCTGAGAGCTACTAGCGGAGTAGAAGTTGGATGCGATCTCATCCGCTTTTTCTAGTTTGTCGGTTATTTCCCGCCCATCGACCTTCAAGATGGATGCTACCGCAGAGAAGTTCTTCCCCGCTATTGCACCCACCTTTCTCCACACCTCACCACCAGATGTGGTCGATGTTAGCGCCGACACGTAGCTCTCCCACGATAACCTTTTGTTTTCAAGAATTGTGCGGCGTGCGATAGCCCGCCGCTTCTTGAAAGCTATTAGGTTCTCCCGGGTAGGGACTCGCCGGAACTTATTAAACGCCCTCTTCTTCTCCTCTATCGCCACCTTAACTTCTCGGTTCCACCATGGAACAGGTGGACCGGCCATTATCCCACTAGACATGGGGATGTGTCTATTCGTGTGACGCAGACGGGGTAAGGCTGGCTTGGAAACCCAGCCAGTCCGCCTTGTCGAGACACCATCTCCGAGGGACAGGTTGTCTTACTCGTCGAGCGATGGTTTTAACAGCGATCGGAAAGTGATCGCTGCCGTGCATGTCATTAATGACTTGCCATGACAGACTTGTGGCTAAACGGGGGGAACAGAGAGATAAGTCGATCGCCGAAAATTCCGACCCGACCGAAGGAAGTGTGTTGGGGATCCCGTGTTAAGGAGGACCGCGTCACTTTGATCAAGAAAGTCCTCAATCAAGCGACCGCGGGGGTCCCTCCTCAGAAAGCCCCATAGTGGGTTGTGGGCGTTGAAATCGCCCACAAGTATATATGACGAGGGGAGTTGATCGACTAGCTCAGCGATGTCTTCAATTGTCCAGTCAAATTCAGGGAGGTATAAGGTGCAGATCGTGGCTTTTACGGGATGGGCTATACTGACTGCCAGCGCCTGGAGCCCCGTTCTGAGATGGACCTCCTCATAAGGGAGGTCTTCTCTCAGAAGGATGGCGACTCCGCCTCTGGCTCGTACGTCAGGCACAACATCCCTTCTTACAACCGAAAAACCACGGAGGTGAAACATATCTTCAGGTTTAAAATGTGTCTCTTGTAGACACACACAAAAGGGAGTGTGTCTTGCCAAGAGTAGTTTCAACTCACAATAGTGTTTTCTGCATCCATTACAATTCCATTGAATTAATTGTTCAACCATTTTTATTTGAAATTAAAACGAGCACAAATAATAAATATGAATAATAAATAACAAAAAGACGACAAAGACGAGTGTCATCGGAGTTGTAAAATGCTCCGATGCCATAACATATACAACAAAACCTTAAAACTAACATCACAGATGTCACCGGAGTTGTAAAGGACTCCGGTGCCAGGACTAATACAACAAAAAACCTTAATTCTAATATCACAGTTGACATCGGAGTTGTAAATGACTCCGATACCAAAGTATATACTAGAAAAACTCTTAAAACTAATATCACGAAAAGCACCGGAGTTGTAAAAGGCTCCGATGCCAGAACGAACACAATAACACATAATATCACAGACGACACCGGAGTTGTAAAGGACTCCGGTGTTGACAAAGACAGAACAAAACCCTTAAATCTAATATCACAGACCATACTAAAAATACTTTAGTTGTAAAATAAATAAATAAAATAAAGAACAAAGACATGGGAAGGATTATTCCTAGAGACTTTACTTTATAGGAACACCCTTCTGCCATCCGGGTTTTCTCTTACCTTTCCCTCGTGTGGCCTTACCCGTTTCATCGACGGTACTATCGTCCGTCGATGAGAGGGAGGCCTCAGAGGCTCCCCTCTTCCCGGGCAGGTCAGTAGATGACATGTAGCCGTCTACATCAATAATAGGGGGCTGCTTGCTCTTGGAGCCCTCCGGCAACGGTGTTGTTGCCGGCGATGTTCCGGTCGCTGCAGCCGCCAAGATTTTTTGAACGGCAGAGGACAGCGTAGCAGTCCCCTGCTGTTCAGGTGATGGGGATGGCGTGCTTCCCTGTTTTGACGATCGCGTCAATGCGATCGTCGATGGTGGAGGCATTTGACTTGCCTCCTTTGGTAGAGGCATTCTACTTGTCTCCTTTCGCGGAGGCGGTTTACTTGCCTCCTTCAGCGGCTTTAAGATATTTATTTCTTGTTTTACCGTCTTTGAAATAGCTTCTTTTAGGTGTGGCAATAATTGTTCCATTAGCTCCATGTATGCTGGCTTAGCTGCAGTCGCTTGCGAATACAACACGCCAGCAACCGGAGTCCGTGGAACCACCCTCTTCTTAGCTTCGAAGTAGCTAAGCTTTTCTTTTACTTTGATCTCTTGTAATGCCATTTCAATTTTATATTGAGGGCAATTTCTCGATCTCGCCGAGTGCGAACCTCCACAGTTTAGGCATGTTACCGGCTCAATGCAGCTTGTACCTTCGTGGACACTTCTGCCACATACACACACTTGTTCCTTAGAACAGCGTGTTGCGGTGTGACCGAAGACTTGGCATTTAAAGCACCTCAGGGGTGCGGGAATGTATGCACGAACCGGTAAACTGTGGAACCCTCCTTTAACAGTGGCGGGAAGTGAAACACCAAACCATATTCTGATATTCAACAGTTTCAGAATATGGTTTGGTGTTTCCTGCACCTGCAATGCAGCTTGTACCTTCGTGGACACTTCTGCCACATACACACACTTGTTCCTTAGAACAGCGTGTTGCGGTGTGACCGAAGACTTGGCATTTAAAGCACCTCAGGGGTGCGGGAATGTATGCACGAACCGGTAAACTGTGGAACCCTCCTTTAACAGTGGCGGGAAGTGAAACACCAAACCATATTCTGAAATTCAACAGTTTCAGAATATGGTTTGGTGTTTCCTGCACCAAACCATCCCGCTTCGTACTCATACGGCGCACTTCGATAACCCCTTGACTACTTAGGTTTTCTTGTATTGCCTCAACTGTGCAGTTGAGGAAATCCTTGCAGTAAACTATACCTCTACTATAATTCAAGGTCGCGTGTGGACTCACAGTCACCTTGAATTCGCCTAGCTGCTCAATTTGCATTAGCTTTTTAGATTGACCATTGCTAATGGTTTCTACGAGTAATCCATCTTTCACTTTTTTTATAGATTTGCTTGCGCCAATATAACTATACAAAGCCTTCTCTATAAAAAAAGGACTGACCTTATCGAAGTTTCCTTCGGTTTTCGAAACAAGCAAACACCGGGGGATCGGCTCCCCCGTCATTTTTCTTATTATCATTATTTCTATAAGTGATTCGTTTACGAATGATTCCTAAAGAACGAATCACTTTTAAATAATGATTCAGTTGATTCGAATCACATGGAAGATTCGAACTTTCCATATCTATTAGGAACCACTGATCTAAGTTCTCAACATTATTCTAACAAGTGTTGTTCACTCCTTGATTAAACATGAATTAACATTTCGAGTTTCGAAAAAAAAATATAAAAATCATATTCACAAGCATACCAACCAAGATATTGACAAGAATAATAGAAAAACGGACGTGAGGCATTTAAAAAAAAACAATACAGGATAATCCGTGTGGGTTCAAAAGAGGGAGGAGTGCACAGGTTCTGGTATTTATAATTAGACAAATAAGCGAGAAACGAACAAAAAAGAACAGAGAAATACACGTATCAAGAATATGAATTTGTGTTCAGTACTCATTCATTCACCGGATAACTATATACACGTTTCAGGCTTCAACGCCATCATTAGTATAATAATAATAATAATAATAATAATAAGCTATTAAGGGCAGCTTGGTGGTGTAGTGGTTAGAGTGTTGTACTGCCACGCCACGGACCGGAGTTCAAATACCGGCCTAACAAGTTGTCTGCATTTATATAGGTTAGGATAAAAATGCCAAACACTCCGTCTTCTCGGATATGACGTTAAATGCATGTAGGACCCGTGTACTGCCTGGATGTTGCGTGCACGTTAAAGATCCCTACCGGTGGGTTGGAACTCCCACCGGGTTCGGCAAAATTCCCGGATAGCTGTAGACCTAATCTCCGGCGTCATGATTGGCCTTAGCAGCGGAAATAGATGACGTAAAACCCAAAATAATAAAAATAATAATAAGCTATTTATTTAGCCATAAATTATAGAAGTTTACAAAGTATGTGCAAAACAAAGAAAAATAATATATATATATATATATATATATATATATATATACTTCATAATCTCAAAGCATACATTCAAAAATGGTGATTAAAAAAATCATCCATACTGTACGGTTCAATTTCATTGAGTAATTTAAACAACTTGCGTTTTAGTTTCATATAGTTGGTAATATTTCTTAATTCAATTGGTAGTTTGCTGTACAGTTTTAGAGAGGAGTAGTAACAACCACTCTCGTATTTACTAAGTCTGTGTTTTGGAAGGTTATACATTTTTCCATGCCTTGTATTGTGCGTCGTGCAGTGAAATACTTTTTTAAAATATAATTGATTTTTGAATAGAAATTTAATGCATTCAAATATGTATAATCCATACATGGTAAGTAGTTTTGCGTTACGAAATTTCCCCCTACAACTTTCAACATATTTAAGTTTCAATAATATTCTCAATGCCTTTTTTTGTAAAATGAAAACTTTACTTATTTTGTTTGAACCACCCCAAGTAATTAAGCCGTATTTCAGGTGGGATTCTATATTTGTATGATAAAATATTGTACCAATATCAAGGTTTGTATTTGCCATGAGAATGCGTAGACCGTAACATGCGCTACTTATTTTGCTGCATAAATGTTCAACATGTTGGTGATATGTTAATGTATCGTCTAATACGATCCCTAATATTTTAACGCGTTCATTAAATTTAAATTCATTGTGGTTAAGCTTCAATGATTTAGGAGTAGGTTGTCCATTATTTGTTTTGAATAGGACACAAGCTGTTTTTTCCGTGTTTAGAACCAACTTATTTTCAATGAGCCACTCTTCAACCACATCAACATTAATGTTTGCATCATGGACTAGTTCTGGATATCTGTCACTCTGTAATAACAAACTAGTATCATCAGCATAATGTAGTGCTTTGCATAGTGCTGACAGATTCTCTGACATATCATTTATGTATATAATAAATAAGAAAGGACCTTAGATGCTGCCTTGTGGAATACCTTTTGTAATTGTAAGTGGATCTGAAAATAAGTTAGTTAGATTTTTTGGGTTTTTTAATCTTGTATAATGAATTCTGCGAGTTAAGTATGATTTTAATGAATTAAATGCTACTCCTCTCATACCATATCGATAAAGCTTAGATAACAAGAGCGAGTGGTCAATTGTATCGAACGCTTGTGACATGTCCAAAAATATTCCACAAACTAATTTATATTTTTCTAGGTTGTTTAAAATTGAATCTATGTACATAAATAAAGCTGAATTTATGCTTCTGCCTTTTAAGAAGCAATGTTGATTATTGGATAATAAATTATATTTTTTTAAAGAAATCAAACATTCTTATATATAAATATATAACTTTTTCAAATATCTTTGAGAAAGATGTTGGTATGCTTATAGGTCTATAATTTCCTAACTGGTTCGAATCTCCCTTCTTAAATATAGGTACAATTATTGAAACTTTTAGATGGTCTGGGTAAATGCCTGAGCTCAGACATTCGTTTATAACATCACTAAGCGGGGCAGCAATGTAGTCAATCGACTTTTATATGATATTCATGGTGATTTTATCATACCCTGCACAAAAGTTATTATCAATGTCGTGTACAATATTGATTATTTCGGATTTAGATGTTGGTTTCATAAATACTGTATGATTGTTGTCTGGAATTTTATAAATGTAATTATTTTTATCAGATGTACAATTAGCAGTTTGCAAATTGCTTGCAATATTGTTAAAAAAACTTGTTAAAATCATTGACTAATTTGTTAATGTCACAATGTTCAGGAATTTTATTAACTTTCGGTTTACCGACAATATTTTTGATAATATTCCATGTACCCTTTGATTTATTTTTACTCTTTTCAAGTGTTCATTTATTTGTTTTCGTTTTTCACATAACAGTAATTTACTGTAGTTTCTTTGTTCGTTTCGATATAGAATTTCGAACTGTGGATTGAAATTAGCCATAGTTTTAAGTGTGAGAAGCTTGTTCTTAGAATGTTGTATTGCTTCTGTATGATATACAGGGCGCGTATTCTTTTGTTTGGTAATATTTTTAATAGGAAAGTATTGATTATATTTGCTTAAGAAAATGCCAATAAATATATTTAACTTATCATTCACATTTGACTGAGAGATTATTTTATGTAATGAGACATCAGCAATATCTTGGCAAAATTCTGTTATGTTTGACTCTGAAAATATGCGTGTTCTAATACTTGTTTTTCCATGACTTAATTTTATCCGATATTCAATTACTTGTGCAGTATGATCTGGTATAGTTGTGGGCAATATTTTAGCAAACACGCCAGAGTATAAATTCGTAATGACATTATCTATACATGTTTTTGTTGTTTTACATATTCTTGTAGGTTGGTTTATTAAATACTTTAAATCAAAGCTTTTCAACAAATTTTTAAAATCAAATGATTGCACATGATTTAATAAGTTAATATTATAATCACCAACTATAATGAATTCGTTATTTGCATTACTCAAATCCATTAGAAGATGTTCAAATAAAATATAGAATTCACTGATGTCCCCGGATGGCGGTCTAGATAAGCATATAATAATAATCGTTGAAATATTTCTCTTAATTTAGATTCCTGCGCATTCCAATACTCCAATCTTCGCGTAGCGGGTGGTATCAATAGTTGTAGCGGGTAGTGTACTCCTGACGAATAGGGCTACACCACCATGTTCTTTTATATTACGGCAGTAGCTTGAGATTAGAGTAAAATTTGGAATTTTAACTATTTCTAACTGTGGTATGGCGAGCCAGTGTTCCGATAGGCAAATTATATCACATTTGATCTCTTCAGATAATGCTATGAGTTGGTTTAACGCAGTTGTTAAGCATCTTACGTTGTGGTGTAAAATTCGCAAACTAATTTTAGAACTGCAGGATTGAGTTATGGTTTCGGGTTGTGGTGCACTCCCTTTCGAAAATTTTCTTTAGATCTTGTATTGAAATAAAACCTATTCATAAGAATTTTTTCAGGCCAGAAGTTTTCATTAATTATTATGTCTTCAATCTCCACTGGGACTCCTATTTTAAAAGAGGAGTAAGACGCATCCTCATATTTCGGCTTCATTTTTTCTATAATATAGGAAAAATTTCCCGCTTTCAAGAGATATTGTTTAATTTGATCACACTCAACGTCTTTACGGAACCTTGAGGCAAAAATCCATTTCCGCTTTTGGAATTCTGCTACTGGAAGATCAGCCGTAGTTGATTTACCAATTAACATGTATTGCGATTGTTTTTTTGGTTTTATTTTTACAACAGTTGTCCATTCATTGTTTATATTTTTTGAGTTAGCTTGGTTCAGGTCATTCTCTTCCGATGTGTTGATAGTTTTTGTGTTTGTATCTTTTGCATTTGTGTCCTTTGCACTATCAATGACATTGTTGTTATTTGTGTATGATGAACAATTTGATCTATCTATTGCCAAACTATTGTTTATTTTCACCTTGGGTATAGTTGGAATCTTCTTAATTACTGGGGTCTTCGACATTTGGTTTATTTCCTGGCTATTTTTTATTTTATCTAGTTCCCAGGTTAGGGTTTTTATTTTTTCATCCTGATTTTTAATTACGTTATTTTGGTAACTTGATTAGCTAATGTAAGCAATTGCATTTTTAATGAAATTATCACTTGTAGAGAGCATTTTTGGATGCCATTTTTTTCACACTTTGCGCAACCAGATAGTCCAAATTTGTCCTCAGATTTCGCACAAAGTACGTGAAATTCACCGTCACAAACATTACACGTGAATACATCACTGTAGATTTGCTTACTGCCAGTGCTTGAAGAATACTGAGCATCTTTGAAAATTTATTATGGCCTGTGCAATTTACATATGTTCGAAAGCGTAAACGCCATCTAATACCCATTAGCATATCATATTCTTGATATTTGTATTCTATAAGATCGAGCCCTGTTGTGGATGAACAATTGCTGTGTACAAACGTTTCATTTGCTAGCTATTGACGATGCTACTTAAGCTAATGGGCATTAGATGGCATGTACGCTTTTGAACAACATGTAAAATATACGTATGTTCTGTAGATCTAGAAAAGGCATTCGACATGATATAAGAGAGGGCATATGGAAAAATCTAGAAAAGAGAGAAACAAAAAAACAATAATAAACATACTAAGAACGAACAATGGATAGTCAAAAACATTCTAAACAAAGAGAGGGGTCAAACAAAGATACGTGCTAAGTCGACTGCTATTCAAAATAGCACTGGACAAGGCGATAAAAGAAGCGAAAAAGAAGATTAAGACAGTAAAAGTTCAATATTTCAAAATGGTAATAATAGAACTAGCAGTGCTACTTTTTGTATATAGATGATATGGCAATTTTTGCAGAAAGAGAGGAAGACCTACAATACAATTAAGAAATACTACATAAAGAACTGACCAAAGTCAACATGAAATCATACTTTGACAAAACTAAGACCATGATAAGCACAGGAGAAGGAAAAGCACGAAATAAAGATCCAAGGAAAGAAGATAGAACAAGTTGGTCCACTCTGATATACAGTGGGTTCCTCAGAAAAATAGAAAATAAAACTAGGAAAGACAAGATAAGAAATGAAACATACAGATATAATCTATGGATAAGACCAATGAATGAAAAAATATGGGAAGGACAGATGATAGTATGGTCACATCTGCAGAATATATGAAGAAAGAAAGACCAAGAGCATGGAAATTAGGTTCCTTAGAAAAATATAAAATAAAACTAGAAAAGACAAGATTAGAAATTAGACATACAGACATAATTTATGGATAAGACCAATAAATGAAAAAATAAGGGAATGACAGATGATAGTATGGTCACATCTGCAGAATAAATGGAGAAAAAAAGACCAAGAGCATATATGAGTCGAGAGCAACAGGAAAAAACCAAAAAGGAAGACTAAGAAAAGAAAAGCGTAGGAAGAAATAAAGAAATTAACACAAGATAGAAAGAAATTGTGAGAATAGTATCATTCAGAATAATAAAAAAGGAACAGAAGAAAATGTAAATAATGCAAATTTGTACTGTATGTAGTATAACGCCCTAACACCGAAAGGTAAAATATACAGGGTGCCCATATTCTGGCAGAATGTATGGGGATTTCAGTTATTTAAAGAGATAGAGAGTCGGTTAAATTAGGGCGAAGTTGCGTATTTTAGGGCCAAAAAATAATCTGAAAACAATTTTGAAATATCTTTTTTTTGTTTTCAACATATCAACGAAAAACTGTTTTTTTGAAAAAATCGTTTTAATTTATTTATTACTACAACTACTGAATCTGGACATTTAGAACTTTGACAATATACAGGTACTTTTTAATGAGGAATCTAGTAACATATTTTTTTTGACTGAGTTCATATTTACCCGGGGACCATAGCCAACTTTTGTTTTTCTTATAGGCGCCATTTTGGATTTTAATATTTTTTGAAAGAATATCTTTTTCTGAACTCAGTCATCTATCACTCATAATTTATTTTAGATTTGATATTTAAAGTTATAATATTTTCTTTTTTGCAAAGAGTGCCTTGGAAACAATGACGTCATATCTATTAATCAATAAAATATTGACAGCAGTCAAATATTGTTAGCTGTCAAAGTTAATTAATAACTGTCAATCTTTTGTAATAATAATAAGTATCGATTATCATATAAAATATAAAGTAAAAAAAGGGTGATGTGTCCATCATAGCAAATCTAGTCTCGTTAAAAAGTGCCTCTATAATGTCAAAGTTGTAAATATCCGGATTCAATAGTTTTTGAATAAAAAAATTAAAACGAAATTTCAAAAAATCCGTTTTTTGACAATATCTTAAAAACGAAAGGAGATGTTTCAAATTTGTTTTTAGATTATTATTGGGCCCTAAAATACGCAACTTTGCCGACTCTCTATCTCTTCAAATAACCGAGATCCCCATACAGTCTGTTGAAATACGAGCACCCTGTATATGTATATATTGTAGCGGTCATATTTGCAGACCGCTCAATTTAAAATGTTGTTTGTTACGCCACTGGCTGCACAGACCGTTTATATGTATATATTGTAGCGGTCATATTTGCAGACCGCTCAATTTAAAATGTTGTTTGTTACGCCACTGGCTGCACAGACCGTTTATGTTAACATCCTTGCTACGCCAATGCGTAACCCGTGAAATTCGGGAAAGGAAAGGCACTGCGGAATGGCGCGAGAGGAGCGAGGGCTTGGCCTGTTCTGGCACACCCCGCCGACTCTATATGATTCAGAAAGTTCACGTATATAGTTGACCGACTCACTCGATGGGAGGGCGCAAATGTCGAAATTTAAGTTTTCCACAATTTCGAACATCTGATGGCACAAAAATCAAATTTCATTTATTAGTAAATTGGATATATTCTAAGTGTATTCGTGCAAATATTGGTTCTGGATTTGATTAATATAAAGGTAAGTAACTAAGTTAATATTTTTAATTCATTCTTAGTGAAATATTATAGAATAATAGCTTAACGTAAAAACAACGTTTCACATTAGTTTACAAATCACCTGTTTCAATTTTTACATTATTATCATTTAAACTTTAGTGAAACAAACCACGTTGTTAAATGTAAGTACTTAATAAATAGATTGTTAGCTATAATTGAATGTTACAGTGATTGCCATTATCATTGAAAATTATACCTGATAATTGCTCATCTCATTATTGGCGTAATTTATATAACAGTACGAGTATTTGCATACATGCTATTGTTAAAAGTACTTACATTGTACATTTTAAAATAAAATAAACAATATTCTTAAATGTCAAAATTATTACAATAAAGAAATAGTTTTCATAAAATAAAAATGGACGGTCGTTTAAACGGACCGATAAAGGAAAGAAATTCATATTTTTATAAAATAAATAACAAATAATTATGGAATTTGTTTTGCAAACATGTATTTATATAAAAAAAAAACATCACGGAGCAGCCGTATTCAAATAACTTTATTCGATATTTACTTAAATTAATAATGGTTTTAGGTAGACACAATAATTTTCTTTGGATTGGATGTATCACAGATAATTCTTGGATTAGAAGTATTATTCGACATTTACATATATACCTCCACGGATCCTAAACACATAATACAACGTAAGTGAATAATTATACATATTTATTTTTCGTTTACTAACACAATTAATAAATATATGTGTTTCATACTTGGTGATGGATAAAACGGATCATTTGATTTTCAATGTTATATTTTACAGGCTGCCTGAACGAAACATTAAGTATATGGACTTCTGATTTATGTATTGTAATGAGATTTTCAGTAATTTTGTAATCGAGTGTGCTAGTTTCAAGATTATGCGACTTCCAGTTATAGCGGAAGTCAACACTAACTTTATTATTTTAAATGGGATGCTATATTTTTGTCTGCGAATTTGAATTCTTTATACAATTTTGTGAAAAAAGTCATGAATTAACAAATCATTTCAAACGAATTTAGTGCATTTTCATGATTTACTGAAAAATTCGTATTTCCGGACACAAGAACATCGGAAATGTTGTCTATAGAATGGTGATTAATTTTTCGAATGATAATATACAGAGTGTTTACAATTTCATACGAAACAATTAAATCTCGATTTTTTTAAATTTACCACCCTCTATATTGTTTCATATTCTTACGGTGAATTATATTCTGCATTGTGTAGATCAATGCTTCATTTACATAGATGCTGAAAATTTCATTAGAATACAATAATTAGAAGTCTATATATTTTTGATTTGCGGTTTCGGCGAGACACCCTGGAACATAGGAAATATTATCTTCCCTAATCATTTTAGAGCAAATATGTAAATAAAGTGTTTGTAGATTAAAATATTCTGCATTTATTCGTGCCGCTGTGGTTGCGGTTTGCTGGTTTTTGATTAAAAATGTAATTTCTGCTGAGTGTTCTTGAAGGAGAAACCTGATTATGTTTATCTTCTGTACATTATGAATGAAATTATCAAGATTTTAAATCTTTGAAAGGGCAATTCAATTTCTTTTAATTATAATCAATTATACCGTGTGGTTGGGCATACATCTGAACATAGGGAAATAGCATGGGAAATCACGTTTTTAGAAATTACTCCTCACAAAATTTACGTGCAAGCATAAAAGTAGTATCAATCGAAAGATACTATTAGTAGGAATCTGTTGATGCCAAATACTTGCACATTGATGCATTTTTGAGGATAAAATAGTATTTTAATTAATATAATTTGTACTCGTAAAAATAAATGTAAGCTGTGAAACGTCAATGTCAAATACTATTTAAATAGTATTTTATCCCTAGGAAATAGGCACTAATATGCATGTATTTGCCATCAATAAATCCCCAATGATATTATCTTTCGATTGATACCACTTTTATGCTTGTACATACATTTGGTGAGCAGGAATTTCCAAAAACGTGATTTCCCATGCTATTTCCCTATGTTCAGATGTATGCCCAATCACACGGTATATGTTTTACCATTATTTTTATGAAAGTTATCAATTTAATTTTATATTTTTTTCGGGTTTTTATCTATGCATAAAATAAATAATAGCAATACTATTTGCTATTATGATTTTTATTTTTTAATATAATTAGCAAAGGTAATATTACAATATAAATAAATTAACATTGAAAATGCTATTTTCCGTTTTATCGACTTATATAGATCTAATATTTTATTAAATTATTTATAGATTTATCGTAGCTTCGTCTATTGTTAAGCCCGGAAAACTGTTTATTATTATATCTTCTAAATATGCATTATAATGATTTTTATTTCAAAGCATTAATTTTCACAATATTTGTTTTATGGACTTCACCGCATCGACTCATATATTATTGTAATCTCATCTAACAATTATTTCTGCAGGGTCTAAATGTTAAAATAATCATTCCAAATTATGTTAACAATATTACATCTACTACAAATCAATCATAGTGCGTTCATTTGCGTTTTGTTTTCCACAAATATAGAATTGGAAATGCCACCCAACAAAATAAACCCTATTTTAACTAATAGTCATTTTAGTACAACTATTTTTTTGTATTATTAGAATGCCATTTCGATCTAAGGCCAGCGTATGGAACCATTTCACAAAAGAAGATGGAAAAGGACGATGCCGTTATTGTAAATCTTTAATAGCAATGGCAGGGGGATGTTCTACAGGAAATCTTGCGAGACATCTGAAATCTAAACACCCCACTATACCAATGCATCGTGATCAGTTTACATAAGAACGTGCTAAGGCGAATGCATCACCTGTATCATCGCCAAATGAAGATGATAATTTGGAAATAGAAACAAATATGATGTCGCGAGCATCTACCTCGAAATCTCATCCAACACCATCTACTTCAAACATGACACCCTCAACTATTTCTCATTCTATACAACATTTGGCACCTTCAACATCCAGACAGCAGTCCATGACAACATTTGTAGACGTGTTGAGGCCTATCCCACCATCTAAAACAAGGGTAATTGATAATCAATTGATAAAAATGATTTGCAAAGAATACCATCCATTTTCGATAGTTGATGAAGATGAATTTAAAAAGTTTGTGCAACTTTTATGTCCATCGTATTCATTACCTAGTAGGAAAACGTTATCATCTTCATTATTACCTGCACTTCATAAAGAAATTGAGGAGAAAATGAAGGAGTCATTGAAGCACGTGTCATATTTGAGTCTAACATGTGATGGCTGGACAAATATAAATAATGATAGTTTCTACGCTTTAACTGGACATTATTTAGACAATAAATCTAAACTGAACTCATTATTATTAGAATGTTCTGAATTTGAGGCAAAACACACAGGGTTAAACATAGCAAAATAGATTCAGGAAATAATTGATAAATATAATTTAAAACTCAAAATATATGCAATGGTTACAGACAATGCTGCAAACATGAAATCTGCTGTAGAAATATTAAACATTCCACATATTTCATGTTTTGCACATTGCTTGAATTTAATTGTGCAATCAGCTATAAGTAAATCTATTAAACCCCTCAATGATAAAATTATACCAATAGTACAATATTTTAAACGAAGCAGTTATGCATTACTTAAATTTCAAGAAATGCAGAAAAGAATATACTCAAATATTCTTAAATTAAAGCAGGATGTGCCAAAACGATGGAATTCTACATATGATATGCTCAATAGATTTCAATCTAATAAAGATTCAGTTTTATCTGCCTTAGCTGTATTGCAGCATAAAACTGAATTCCAGCCTGATGATTGGAAAATAATTGAGCATAGCATATATATTTTAAAAGTATTTTATGAAGTTACGAACGAAATATCTGCAGAATACAATGTTTCACTATCAAAAACTACTGTTTTATCAAGAATTCTTCATATGACACTAGAAAAGAATTTAGAATCGGACCAATTACCACAAACAGTAATTGAACTTGGCAATTGTTTGATACCAGGAATCATTAAACGATTCTTTGGAAGGGAGCAAAACTGTATTATTTCTGAATCCATTTTATTAGACCCTAGGTTCAAAAAACAGGGATTTGGTAATCCTGAAATATTTGAAGAAACCTATCAAAGTCTGATAAATCAAATGAAACATTCGATAATTCCCGATATACTCGTAGATGGTGAAACTAACTCCAATGTTAAGAAATCGTCATCTTTATGGGAAGAATTTGATGATAATATTATGAATCTTCAATCAACATATGATCCCACCACGTTGGCTGTCGTAGAGCTAGATAAATACTTGTCGGAAATGCATATTTCTAGAATATGTGATCCCTTGATATGGTGGGATTCACGTAAAAATACATATCCTAATTTGTATAATATTGCCTAAAAGAGACTATGCATTCCAGCAACTTCTGTTCCATGTGAACGAATATTTTCAAAAGCTGGACAAATTTGTATTGATAAACGCAGTAGACTCACTACTAATAAGATTAGTCAAATTTTAATGGTTAGTTGTAATTTAGATTTAATTAATTAATATGTAGTTAATAATAGAACTAATTAAGACACTTGGTTTGTTTCACTGATTTTGTCGTTATTGTATATGTATAGTCTCTGATATTTGTGCATTTATTATGACAAAACGAAATAAAATCATAAATTGTGCATACGAGTTATATATAACAAACGTTTGTTTTATTTATAGCCAATTTGTTATTAAAAGAACCGATGAACCATTTTAAAGAACCGGTTCACTAAGGTGAACGAACCGGTTCAGAACCACTCACTTAAGTGAACCGTTTTGCCCACCTCTAATATGAACTGTGCCTTTGGATAACCCCACAAATAAAAGTCACATGGTGACAGATCCGGAGAACGTGCCGGCCATGGGATGTCATCGCAGTGTGAGATTAATTATTTGTGGGGTAACCTAAAGGGAAAAGTGTACCCTGACAAGCCTCGAAATTTGGAAACAACTACTTCCCGTGCAAATACACCTCCGGATATTGAATTATACAATGAAATATTTAAAATCTTATTTAATTTGATTTGTTCCAACGCTCTATTAAAGTATATGTAACGTTTAGGTCAAATTCTCTTGAAACCAACTAACAAATATTTAATTTGTAAGTTAATTTTAATTTATTCCTAATTTTTTTCAAAAACGTCATAAGCAAAGCTATACTGAAGAGAGATAAATCTCGAAACGCGTCTATAGATGGCCTAAGACATTAGTTTTAATCCAAGTCCTTTCACTTCTAATTTTTATATTTTTTTGTTATCTCTCCTTCGTTTTAAATTTGTGTTTGTTAGTTGGTTTGAAGAGAATTTGACCTAAACGTTACATATACTTTAATAGAGCGTTGTAACAAATCAAATTAAATAAGATTTTAAATATTTCATTGTATAATTCAATATCCGGAGGTGTATTTGCACGGGATGTAGTTGTTTCAATGGATATTTATCGTCTTAAGTTGTCTTATTAATTAAGACATTGTTTGCATTTTCACGAATAGTTTTTTCGTAATTTTATATATTATGTTTAAAGTGTGCAAACTATAAGAAGCGTAAGCTTATTTTCTCGAATTCAAATAGTTTTGAATTTGTATTTATCTTGTTTAACAAAATAAAATTTAAAACAATGGTACATTATAATTAAATCGTTAAATTTACAATTGTTACAAACTACGAAAGTTAAATACACCGAAATCAATGAGACACTTGAGCTTGAATTTGGGAAACTAATCCATCGATATTTGGACGTAAAGAATTTTCCAAATTATCGTCAGTCAGTCTTGTACGATATGTTGATTTATTAACTTTCATCAATGAAAAGAACTGTTCGCATTTATAAGTACTGCCAAACGCACAAATCAATCTTCTTGCGAATTTTCTAAGCTGCGGAAAATTGTCTTCTTCTAGGTATTTTTTTGTAGAAATCGCACAACTCTACGTCTTCAAATTTGAATTTTAGGACTGAGTTTTCTTGAATATCGATCAACTCCATTTGTAAGTGTATTGGAGCATTTTGTACAATATACGTTGTAGGAGTAGCAAATAAACTGAAACAGTCTTTGTGGTATATTGAATTATATTTATTGTATATTTAAGTAGGTTAAAAATAGAGTGTTTTTTTTGTGTATGCGTCAATGAGATCGGCGATGCACGCAGGTGTGATCGTCAGTATGTGTCCGACCGTTAATCGATGTGTATCGATGTATGTACAGATTAAATATATAATAAAGCGTTGTTAAGTTTATTGCGGTGGAGTTATTTGGCCTACCACCGGCACACCACAGTCTTCCATGTTTTTGAAGTCGCAAAATCTGTTCGAAAATTGTTCCGACAGTAACTTAAGTTCTTCAGCATATTGAGCATAAGCAATATTTTCATACGCAGAGAGCGTGTTGAAATGGTAACTGTTATCGTGTATTCATCGCTCTTTTGCTGAGCAATAAAAATCGAACTTGAATACCCTCAATAAAATGATAATCATTATACAACCTTGCGGCTACCGGCACTGTGGGTGACCAGCGCGGGGGGTAGTTGGACCGGGACGACAAAGACGCTAAATGGTTTGGTTTGCTATTTCTTCTTCTGCCGGCTCAAAATATACCTGCGATCCTGACCCTTCGCACTATTCAGAGGTCGTGAGTAAAATAAACGTATCTTCCAAAATTTGTTTTCTTCGGATACAAAGCATGCCCTGATCAGACGTATATTTGTATTATTGAAAATTGTAATAAGATGTTTATCTAACACTTAGGGGAAAGTGTAAGGTTAGAAATAAATTTTAATTAATTGAATTACATTGTCATTTAATAAAGCAATATTTACATATGCAAATATAAAATTCTAAACAAAATACTGTTAACTAAACATTTTACTAAAATTGTTATATACACTTCCAGCAATATAATTAAGCACAAGTCATAACTATTTTTTACAATATTCTAGTTGTATGATTCGGGTCTGTTTTAATTGCCTAGCAGCAGTTTCAATAAATAATAAAACACCATAACACTTCTTTACTGCTTCCACCGTTTCTTAACTCTGGAAACAGTGTCTTTACTGATGTTCACCAATCGAACAATTTGTATAATAGAATAATCATCTTCTATTTTAGTTTGAATTTAAAGTTTTGAATTGTAGTCTAAATGACGCGGCATTTTGACATTAAGGAATTGACATATTTACGTAACTAAGAAACTCATCGTGTCCGCTTTGAACTATAACATATTATGTGTACTTAATTTTATTGCACAGAAGTGTACATTCATAACTAATATCGGTATCTTCCATATTAATAATAAATTGAAAATTTGAGTCATATGTATTATATTCCTTTTCCACTCTAATAGTATGTTTCACACATCTCGATCAGTGAAGCGAGGTAATTTTTTTAATTTCCATATTGATACTATCTATAACTGTTTTGTTTAAATTCGGTGAAGTGTTATTGTTTCTTAATGTTCGCTTCAATTGGGCCCAAATTAATTGAATTGGGTTAAAAATACAGTGATACGGGGGTAGCCGTACCACCGTATGCCCGTATGAAGGAGAAGCTTTCATAATACTATTATCTGCAGGTCTGACCACATTTTTTTTTGTAGTATCATGTGTATCAAACCAAGTTTCATCTAAATAACAAATATTTCTTCCAGCGTCTCTATATTTTTGAATTTTCTGTAAATATTCGTATCGCCATTTTTTAATATTTTCCCTTTACAATAAATGCTTCCTTTTATCTATAGTGGCGAATTTAAATCCATTGTCCTTTAAGGATTTCCATAATGTTGTTGGACTACACGATATAATTTCCCTTTCTTTCAAAATATTATAATAATTTTTAGTGTAGGTGTCTTTTTAGCCTTTATTACTTCATAAGTAATTAAATTTTTCTAATTTTATTGAATACTTTAGGCGTAATTTTTTTCACAACCCCTTTATCGCACCGATTTGTTCTTTGGTTCGTAGGATTTTTTATTATGTGGCTAATTGATCTTGCAGAAACATTGGTTAAAAGTTCTGCTATTTTCAAAAAAATCTTTACTCCAAGAACATCTTTAAGACCTCGATATACGTCCTTTATAATGCGTTTGGCGTCGGGTGAAAAATTATTATGTTTTGCCTGGTTATTTCGTTGGCGGGAACTTGGGATTTCTATAACTTATAAAAACCATTATGAGATAAAGATTCTATAATTAAATATGTAAAGCCTTGTTCAGAGTTCATTATTTACACCATTCACACTTTCCCCTTTTTTATGTAGTACAAGTGAAAACAATGTATTGAACTTTTTTCGGTAAATATAATCACAATTTTAACGACATAATCCGTTTTGACATCCCTATAATCGATCAAAGCCATTTTTTTTAAATATCTGTCTGCCCGGCTGGCGGAAACCATTAGAAATATCGACATAAAACTTATCATATTTGTAGGTGCTAAAAATATTTTGAAAACTGAAAGTGGTAGTTTACTGTTAGCGGTGTTTAAATGTTTCCCGATATTTTGTTAAATATTTACCAAACCAAAAAATTCAATTTTACCAAAACAAAATATATTTTTGTCATAGCACTCTTAATATGTAAAATATGTAAAAATTGTGTTTTTTTATCTAGTTGTCGGTTTATATCTGTAAATTGTATTGGTAATATTGAAAACTGCTTTACATAAAGTAGATAATGAAAAGTTAATCATAAATTGTAATCACTAAAGAGCGGATAAAAAGCGTAAAAATGTGAAATAAAGCACTTAAAAAAGCATTTAAAAAGCATTAAATGAGTAATTATACATAAAAACTATAACATTATTTAGTATTGGTAATATGGAAAACTGCTTTACATAAAGTAGATAATGAAAAGTTAATCATAAATTGTAATCACTAAAGAGCAGATAAAAAGCGTAAAAATGTGAAATAAAGCACTTAAAAAAGCATTTAAAAAGCATTAAATGAGTAATTATACATAAAAACTATAACATTATTTAGTATTCAATATGCTTATCAATATTTTTTAAATAGAAATTCTACAACTAACAGGTTAAAAATAAAAAAAATATTTTCTTTACGTGTTATGTTATGTAGGAGTATTTCAAAATAAAAGGTTTTTTTTTTATACATTTCAAAATATCTACAATTTGATTAAAAACATTTAGATCCTTTCTTCAACACTTTATTTTGTAACCAAATGTACATTTCGGACACAATGTGTCTACTATCAATGGTTTGATACTAAATACTAAAAAATAAAAATTATTGTTTAGTATTCAGTATCAAACCATTAATAGTGGACACATTGTGTCGGAAATGTACATTTGGTTACAAAATAAAGTTTGGAATAAAGGATCAAAGTGTTTTTAATCAAATATTATCATCTTCAAGTAACTCAATCATTGGGTTATTTATTCATGAAAACAATTGACCACTAAATCTTATTCTAAACGAGGGTTTTCCAACCTGTTTTTATCTACTTTAAACACTTAACTCAAACAGAAAAACAAAATATAATTGAAGTAGTTCTCGATGCAGCAGGAATTTTACAATTCGTATTGGTGATTATTATGATCGATATTAATAAATTTTTGAATAACGTTGGAGTTGGATATTCATTTTGACATTTTCAATTGGTGGTTTGAAGTATTGCAAATTTAATTGTAACATCATTTGTTTATATTTATAATTTGTGTCATATACTTACGCATCTCTACATTAAATATAATATTTAGAAACTTTCATCATTAGGCGAGATATTTTTCTGGACTGAATCCTGCACACTTTTTCATTTTAAAGATTTTCTTTAACTGTCAAAACAAAAGAACTACGGACGATTACAACTATCGAAACAAACGAGCTATATCTTCAAAACGGTGACAGATGTCTTAGTTCTGTTAAAACAATTAAAAACTATACTGAATTCAGAATTTGTGTTCACTATATTATAAATAGCTATTTATGTAACGAGAAAAAAAAACTTAATAAATTTCAATAATTTGAACTAGTTTAGAAAATCCTAAAAACGTGGCTTGGTCGCGTAGCGCGAATCCAAATTCTGGCTTTTCTAAACTCGAAATTTTACTTCATGCGCCACGCATGACATGTTTTAAACGGTGTTTCAATGAAAGAAAAAACACGTTCCGTAAAAAAAACTGATTGTTCTAGTTAAAATGAAAAAAACGTTTTATTTAACAACCCCGTTACAAAATAGATTTTTTTGTTTTAGCATATTGCCTATTTATTTAAAATAAGCGTAATTTTTTTATAAAAATCAAATATTTTTCAAAACTTTAAGAAAATGCTTTAAATAAGCATAATAATCTAAAATAGGCATAAAAATTAAAAATAAGCACAAAATGACAAAAAAAGCAAAAAAATTCTTAGTGCCAAATTATCACATTTTTCGTGATTCGTATACTATAGCTAGAAATCCGCTGTCTAGTAATCACACTTCTTGTCATAGCTTTCGGTCAATAAGTGTTGTGTATTATAAATCAGAATTGGCTTTGCGTATTCTCTAGCTATAATGCGCTCTTTTATAGTGCGCTCTACCCTATGAAAACTAATATTACTGATTTTTTTTGTTATTATTTCGAATATTTTAATTCTTTCTTTACACATCCGTCTAAATTTAATTTGCAATTTTGATTTAATTTAATTTTTTATTTTAGAATTATTAAAATTTAAAAAATCTAAAATATGACTTCATCATGCACTCTATAACGATTTTATGAATATATAATTCTAATATCACATTTTCGTAATATTAAAAAACCGTTATAAAAACAACTTTTTCCATTAAAAAAATTAATCGTTTATAATATCATTACAGACCATTTTATTAGACAAATAATATTTTTTCAAGCAAGAGTTGACAATTATGACCAAAATATATATTAGTATACCACCACATTGTGTGCCTTCATAGTATAAAACGATTTTATACTATTAACGATTTAACGACGGTGAGGCTTGAGCGCAGCCTAAATTTAATCGACTCAGGGAATCCCAAAACGCATATATCTTGTTATTCTTTTTTTACGTAAGAATATGATATTATTTTATCAAAATAATAAAACATGTAATAAAGATATCATTAGATATTAAAGAAGTGTTGATATAAATAAATTCAAATTGTTCAATGTATATTCTTGTGTTTTAAAGTATGTAGAATACTATAACATAAATGAATTCTTACAATTTTTAATGCGCTGGACACTCCTATTCTGAACATGGCTTTAGCGATTTGGATCAGTGAACATATTTTTAAAATACTTTCAATAATATTATATATTTATATCATATTATTAAATACATACCCTGGCTTTTTACTAAAATTCTAGTGTTGCTATTATCTGCTTCAACGGCGCCCTCAATCAATTGATTTTGGTCCATGATGAAACAATTATCCCAGGGTCGCCACATATTTTATCAAAAATAGGTAGTCGTCACAAGCAAAAAGTGAACAAAATCCGTGAGTAGGCACAATAAGAAACAATGAGAAAACCGAGAAAGAAATATGCACTAACACAATTGCTGATAAAATGATGAATTTTGAACCAAGCAAAACGACCTGTACTCAGAAAAATGGGGGTAAAAGGAACATTAAAAGCTAATTATCAAACCAATTCACAGAAAAACATTCCAAAAATAATTGGAAATGCATACAGGGTTTTCCCATTGGAAATCCAATGGATACCCCTGGATCGGAGAGGGTTTTAGGAAACATTTCGAAAATGATTATTTTTGCTTTCCAAAAACACGCAGGTAGTTGTGCGAGGCGAAATAGAACCGATTTAGCATCCTTGTCGGCGCGCATCAACTACCCCCCGCGCTGGTCACCCGCAGTGCCGGTAGCCGCAAGGTTGTATAATGATTATAATTTTATTGAGGGTATTCAAGTTCGATGTTTATTGCTCAGCAAAAGAGCGATGAATACACTATACCAGACAGCATCTGTGACTCCCACAAGCGTAGTTTGATGTAAAACGCTTTTAAATGGCTGTACAAATCATTTACTAACTGTCCTTGTTTTTAAAGTTTCAGTTTTAAATCATTCAAATAGCCTGTAAGATCGACCAGAAATGCTAAGTCACATATCCATTTTGGGTCACTTAATTCAGATAGTGGTTTATCTTTTATTTTCATATAGTCTGCTATCTCATTTCTAAGCTCGTAACACCGTTTCAACATTTTTCCTTTGCTCAGCCATCTGACTTCACAATAATATGTTACGTCGTTATATTCAGCTGATATTTCATTTAAAAACGCCTTGAACTGACGATGGTTAAGCCCTCGGGATCAAATAAAGTTGATGGTTTTTACTACCACATTCATAACATTCTGGAGTCGAATGGACTTAGAACACAAGTTCTGTTGGTGGATAATGCAATGAAGGACTATCAAATCATCTTTTTGCACATTTAATTCTGTTGCTTTTTCATTCAAAATTCCGATGAAACCTTTACGTAAGCCGACCATAGAAGGTGCACCATCAGTGCCTACTCCAATTAATTTTGACCATGGCAAGCCAAATCTTGTGAATACCTTTTGAACTTCAATAAAAATATCCTCTCCCGTAGTGGTTCCTTTTAGCGGCTGTAAAGCAAGCAATTCCTCAGTAACAGTGAACTCCTTATCAACATCTCGAATAAATATAGCCAGTTGAGCCGTGTCAGACAAATCGGTGCTCTCGTCTAATGCTATGGAAGATTAAAAACCAGCCATACGGTCAGTCAATGTTGTTTTTATATCATTAGCCATCATTTCTATACGCCGAACAACAGTTCGTCTTGACAAACTAATTTTTTTAAATTCTTTTTTCTTTTCAGGACATATAATAACGCAAACTTCTAACATACACTCCTTGATAAATTCTCTTTCGGCAAATGGTTTTAATGCCTTTGCCAATTTTGAGCTAACTATAAAACTAGCTTTCACAACATTATCAAGTTGTGTTCTTTGTTTATGAAAGATTTGTTGCTGTTTTTCCAAATTTGCGGTAAGCTTCTGGATTTTGTCTGTTCTTAATTGTCCTGTCAGTGAGTGCAGCGTAGCATGCATAGTTGAGTAATGCCTTTTTATATTGAATTCTTTCATTCCTGAAATGGATTCATTACACAGCAAACAAATAGGCTTACCATTGTGCAAGATAAAAAAGAATTCTTCAGTCCATTTTTCTTGAAAATGGCGACCCTCTGTATCTACTTTTCGTTTCTTTCCACCAGACACCATTTTTGTTTACTTTTCGTTCAATAAACTTAATAACAAACTATAGTTAGTAACCACCCAAGATGCACACAAAGTCACAAAGCAAGTTGACGGCTCGAGCAATTCGCTAGGATAGGCTCAAATAGAACTGAACTGGATAGGCTCAAATAGAACTGAAGTAACGTTCGGGCCATCCACCTGCTTATATAGGCAAAATGAACGAATAATCTAGAATAAACTAGTTTAGAATAATTGAGAAGCAATAAATCTTTTGATATGTTTCCCGCGCGGCGGCAAACCTCAAAGAGCAAGTCGAGTGGCGGCGATTATCAAAGAGTGAGGCGGCAAACATCAAAGAATTTGATGTTTGCCGCCTCACTGTCACTCCCGTAAGTATAAGTACCTAATGTAATATTTTTTTAATTGGCTTTTTTCAAAATGTCCCGCGGGCCGGTTCATATCTTACAGCGGGCCGGGGGTTGCCCATATGTGTTTTAAACGATCGCACGGTACCTACGTTTTTAAAAACCTTTTACAATAATAATTTATTACATTATTCAATAACATTTAAACGACAGTATGTGATTAGAAAATGTTGAATTAAAGCTGTAAAAAAATCAACTATTTTTCGCTCTAAGGATTTTATTTTGTAATAACTTTCAAACACAGGGGCCAAACTTTTGAAACGGATATAAATAGTCTAGAGTTAGGAAAGGTGACAAATTGATAAGTTAGGTTTGATTAGATGTCAAATTGTAGAGTTACAAAGTCGTTCTACATTTTTTTTATTTCCTCATATGTATATATTTTATATAATCTCTTCACAATCTCTCAACACTATTTTCCTACATCTCAATGACCGAGTCTCAACGTCTGGGATGCTTTACAATACCAGCTAATAAGCCATCTTGCATTATCTGACTTATGCCAAGACTGTAGGATGGATGAGGTATAGTGTATTCATCGCTCTTTTGCTGAGCAATAAAAATCGAACTAGAATACCCTCAATAAAATTATAATCATTACACAACCTTGCGGCTACCGACACTGCGGGTGACCAGCGCGGGGGGTAGTTGGTGCACGCCGACAAGGATGCTAAATCGGTTCTATTTCGCCTCGCACAAAATGTATCTACAACTACCTGCGTGTTTTTGGAAAGCAAAAATAATCTTTTTCGAAATGTTCCCTGAAACCTACACCGATCCAGGGGTGTCCATTGGATTTCGAATGTGAAAACCCTGTATGCATTTCCAATCATTTTTGGAATGTATTTCTGTGAATTGGTTTGATAATTAGCTTTTAATGTTTCTTTTACCCCTATTTTTGTGAGTACAGGTCGTTTTGCTTAATTAAAAATTTATCATTTTATCAGCAATTGTGTTAGTGCATATTTCGTTCTCAGTTTTCTCATTGTTTCTTATTGTGCCTATATATGTATTTAATAATAACATATAAATATATAATATTATTGAAAGTATTTTAAAAATATGTTCACTGATCCAAATCGCTAAAGCCATGTTCAGAATAGCAGTGTCCAGCGCATTAAAAATTGTAAGAATTCATTTATGTTATAGTATTCTACATACTTTAAAACATAAGAATATACATTGAACAATTTTAATTTATTTATAACAACACTTCTTTAATATCTAATAATATCTTTATTACGTGTTTTATTATTTTGACAAAATAATATCATATTTTACGTAAAAGAAGAATAACAAGATATATGCGTTTTGGGATTCCCTAAGTCGATTAAATTTAGGTTGCGCTCAAGCCTCACCGTCGTTATAATTTAAAATCGTTTTATACTATGAAGGCACACAAAGTGGTGGTATACTAATATATATTTTGGTACATAATTGTCAACTCTTGTTTGAAAAAATATTAATTGTCTAATAAAATTGTCTGTAATGATATTATAAACGATTAATTTTTTTAATGGAAAAAGTTGTTTTTATAAGTATAGATGTTACGAGAATATGATATTAGAATTATATAATCATAAAATCGTTATAAAGTGCATGATTAAGTCATATTTTAGATTTTTGTAATTTTATCAATTCTAAAGTAAAAAATTAAATTAAATCAAAATTGCAAATCAATTATAGACGGATGTGTAAAGAAAGAATTAAAATATTCGAAATAATAACAAACAAAAAAATCAGTATAATTAGTTTTCATAGGGCAAAGCGCACTATAAAAGAGCGCATTATAGCTAGAGAATACGCAAAGCTAATTCTGATTTATAATACACAACACTTATTGAACGAAAGCTATGACAAGAAGTGTGATTACTAGACAACGGATTTCTAGCTATTATGCCTATGCTTAATATATATAGCACCGAGAGAGTTTCTATAAATGTTTACGAATGACGAAAAATGTGTCCTTTTGTACTTATTTTTAATTTTTATGCCTAGTTTAGATTATTATGCTTATTTAAAGCATTTTCTTAAAGTTTTAAAAAATATTTGATTTTAATAAAAAATTACGCTTATTTTAAATAAATAGGCAACATGCTAAAACAAAAAAATCTATTTTGTACCGGGGTTGTTTAATAAAATGTTTTTTTCATTTTAATTAGATCAATCAGTTTTTTTACGAAACGTGTTTTTTTTTTTCATTAAAACACCGTTTAAAACTTTAAAACATTAAATTGATGTTGCTTTCTCACATATAATATAGTTGTAACAATTGATTAACAATATACATATTGATAACCGAGAATATTTTGAACTTCATGACATTTGAGTGTTTCACATGCGTGGTGCATGAAGTAAAATTTCGAGTTTAGAAAAGCGAGAATTTGGCTTCACCCTACGCGACCAAGCCACATTTTCTGGCTTTTCTAGTTCAGGCTTTTCTAGTTCAAACTAGTTCAAATTATTGGAATTTATTAAGTTTTTTTTTTCTCGTTACATAAATAGCTATTTATAATATATTGAACACAAATTCTAAATTCAGTCTAGTTTTCAATTGTTTAAACAGAACTAAGACAGCTGTCACCGTTTTGAAGATATAGCTCGTTTGTTTCGATAGTTGTAATCGCCCGTAGTTCTTTTGTTTTGACAGTTAAAGAAAATCTTTAAAATGAAAAAGTGTGCAGGATTCAGTCTAGAAAAATATCTCGCCTAATTATGAAAGTTTTTAAGTATTATATTTAATGTAGAGATGCGTAAGTACATGACACAAATGATACATTTAAACAAATGATGTTACAATTAAATTTGCAATACTTCAAACCACCAATTGAAAATGTCAAAATGAATATCCAACTCCAGTGTTATTCAAAAATTTATTAATATCAATCATAATAATCACCAATACTTATTGTAAAATTGATGCTGCGTCGAGAGCTACTTCAAATATTTTTTGTTTTTCTGTTTAAGTTAAGTGTTTAAAGTAGATAAAAAAGGTTGGCAAACCCTCGTTTAGAATAAGATTTAGTGGTCAATTGTTTTCATCAATAATTAACCTAATGATTGAACTACTTGAAGATGATAATATTTGATTAAAAACACTTAGATCCTTTATTCCAAACTTTATTTTGTAACCAAATGTACATTTCGGACACAATGTGTCCACTATTAATGGTCAGTATCAGTATCAAGACAACTAAAAATAATTTTTATTTTTCAGTATTTAGTATCAAACCATAGATAATGGACACATTGTGTCCGAAATGTACATTTGGTTACAAAATAAAGTGTTGAAGAAAGGATCTAAATGTTTTTAATCAAATTGTAGATAAATGTATAAAAGAAAAACCTTTTATTTTGAAATACTTCACATAACATAACACGTAAAGAAAATATTTTTTTATTTTTAAAATGTTAGTTGTAGAATTTCTATTTAAAAAATATTGATAAGCATATTGAATACTAAATAATGTTATAGTTTTTATGTATTTTTACTCATTTAATGCTTTTTAAATGCTTTTTTCTCGTTTTAATGCTGTTTATATGCTTTTTTTCTCTAAATGTCTGTTTATTTCACATTTTTTACGCTTTTAATGTATAAAAGAAAAACCTTTTATTTTGAAATACTTCACATAACATAACACGTAAAGAAAATATTTTTTTATTTTTAAAATGTTAGTTGTTGAATTTCTATTTAAAAAATATTGATAAGCATATTGAATACTAAATAATGTTATACTTTTTATGTATTTTTACTCATTTAATGCTTTTTAAATGCTTGTTTCTCGTTTTAATGCTGTTTATATGCTTTTTTTCTCTAAATGTCATGCTTTTTTAAGTACTTTATTTCACATTTTATACACTTTTAATCCGCTCTCTGGTGATTACAATTTATGATTAATTTTTCATTATCTACTTTATGTAAAGCAGTTTTCAATATTACCAATACTTTTACAGATATAAACCGACAACTAGATAAAGAAAACACTATTTTTAACATATTTTTCATATTAAGAGTGCTATGACAAAAATATATTTTGTTTTGGTAAAATTGAATTTTTTAGTTTGGTAAATATTTAACACAATAACGGGAAACATTTAAAAACCGCTAACAGTAAACTACCACTTTAAGTTTTCAAAATATTTTTAGCACCTACAAATATGATAAGTTTTATGTCGATATTTCTAATGGTTTTCGCCAGCCGGGCAGACAGATATTTAAAAAAATGGTTTTTAAATTGTGATTATATTTACCCAAAAAAGTTCAATACATTGTTTTCACTTGTACTACATAAAAAAGGGGAAAGTGTAAATGGTGTAAATAATGAACTCTGAACATGGCTTTACATTTTTAATTATAGAATCTTTATCTCATAATGGTTTTTATTAGTTATAGAAATTCCAAGTTCCCGCCAACGAAATAACCAAGCGAAACATAATAATTTTTCACCCGACGCGAAACGCATTATAAAAGACGTATATAGAGGTCTTAAAGATGTTCTTGGAGTAAAGAATTTTTTGGAAATAGCAGAACTTTTAACCAATATTTCTGCAAGATCAATAAAAAATCCTACCGATCACATAACAAATCGGTGCGATAAAGGGGTTGTGAAAAAAATTACGCCAAAAGTATTCAATAAAATTAGAAAAATTACTTATGAAGTAATAAAGGCTAAAAAGGCACCTGCACTAAAAATTATTAATAATATTTTGAAAGATAGGGAAATTATATCGTGTAGTCCAACAACATTATGGAAATCCTGAAAGGACAATGGATTTAAATTCGCCACTATAGATAAAAGGAAGCATGTAATAGAAAGGGAAAATATTAAAAAATGGCGATACAACTATTTACAGAAAATTCAAAAATATAGAGACGCTGGAAGAAATATTTGTTATTTAGACGAAACTTGGTTTGATACACATGATACTTCAAAAAAAAATGTGGTCAGACCAGACAGATAATAGTATCATGAAAGTTCCTCCATCTAGAGGAAAACGAATAACAATTTTACATTGCGGTAACGAAAATTGATGGGTAAACGATTGTTTACTTTTATCGGGAAAGCAGATCTCTAAATGCCACCTCGATTATCATGACGATATGACTGCGGATTTATTTGAAAACTGGTTCGAAAATAAATTGATACCGAATTTGGCCAAAAACTCCTCAATAGTTATGGACAATGCATCATACCATAGTCGACAAATTGATAAGGCACCGACTACGTCGAGTAAATAATCAGAAATATCTGATTATTTATATAAAAATGATTTATTTTACGAGGACAACTATACAAAGGCGCAGCTTCTGGAAGTATTGTAAACACAAACAAACAAAAAACAATTTTATATTGACATATTGGCGGAAAACATGGGCATACGGTAGTACGGCTACCCCCGTATCACTGTATATTTAACCCAATTGAATTAATCTGGGCCCAATTGAAGCGAACATTAAGAAACAATAACACTTCACCGAATTTAAACAAAACAGTTATAGATAGTATCAATATGGAAATGAAAAAAATAACCTCGCTTCACTGGTCGAGATGTGTGAAACATACTATTAGAGTGGAAAAGGAATATAATACATATGACTCAAATTTTCAATTTATAATTAATATGGAATATACCGACGACGAAATCGAAGACTCCTCAGATTCAGAAATTTAACTTTGAATTTAATAGTTATGAATGTATACAACAATTTTAGTAAAATGTTTAGTTAACAGTATTTTGTTTAAAATTTAATATTTGTATATGTAAATATTGTTTTATTAAATGACAATGTAATTCAATTAATTAAAATTGATTTCTAATCTTACACTTTCCCCTTAGTATTAGATAAAAATCTTATTGCATGCTTTGCATCCGAAGACCTATGTTTATGCCAAAAGTGTGAGGTTTCGCTGAAAGAAAAAAAAAAAAACAAATATTGGAAGATACGTTTATTTTACTGACGACCTTTGAATAGTGTGAAGGGTCAGGATCGCAGGTACATTTTGAGCCGGCAGAAGAAGAAACAGAAAAGCAAACCATTTAGCGTCTTTGTCGTCCCGGTCCAACTACCCACCGCGCTGGTCACCCTCAGTGCCGGTAGCCGCAAGGTTGTATAATGATTATAATTTTATTGAGGGTATTCTAGTTCGATTTTTATTGCTGCGACACTTCATTCACATGGAACTCTGTCTGTCATGATGATTCTTTGGAAATAAAATCGGCTGCTTCTGGTGTACCTACAAGTTCAAAGTAGGAAAATATTTATTTGCAACAGTTAAATAATTGGAATTACAAGCCAAAGCAACTGTTAAAAAACAGACCCACAATCAACCACAAATATAAAACGAATCGACAACAAGACGAGCAATTAATACAATAATTAAGCGAAAATTATGACTTAAAAAAATATGAATATATCAAAAATGAATGGTCTTCGCTCTTAGAAGAAAATTAATTTCAAAAAGGTAGACACGTTCACCCCGGCATAGAACTTCTAAGAGCTATTAAAAAAATATTAGACACTGATTTAACACATAACCCCACATAACCACAAAGAAAAGCCGTGGGCCTTAACGATAAGCATTTTCATGAAATCTTAGTAATCTGACAATTCTACTGCTTCTCGGAGCAATGGCAACTCAAAGTAACTACATAAGCAAAGAGTTTATTAATGAAAGTGCTCACATATTAAGACTAGAGGTGGGCAAAACGGTTCACTTAAGTGAGCGGTACTGAACCGGTTCGTTCACTTTAATGAACCGGTTCTTTAAAACGGTTCATCGGTCCTTTTAATAACAAATTGGCTATAAATAAAACAAACGTTTGTTATATATAATTCGTATGCACAATTTATGATTTTAATTCGTTATGTCATAATATATGCACAAATATCAGAGACTATATGTATACAATAACGACAAAATCAGTGAAACAAACCAAGTGTCTTAATTAGTTCTATTATTAACTACAAATTAATTAATTAAATCTAAATTACAACTAACCATTAAAATTTGACTAATCTTATTAGTGGTGAGTCTACTGCGTTTATCAATACAAATTTGTCCAGCTTTTGAAAATATTCGTTCACATGGAACAGAAGTTGCTGGAATGCATAGTCTCTTTTGGGCAATATTATACAAATTAGGATATGTATTTTACGTGAATCCCACCATATTAAGGGATCACATATTCTAGAAATATGCATTTCCGACGAGTATTTATCTAGCTCTACGACAGCCAACGTGGTGGGATCATATGTTGATTGAAGATTCATAATTTTATCATCAAATTCTTCCCATAAAGATGACGATTTCTTAACATTGGAGTTAGTTTCACCGTCTACGAGTATATCGGGAATTATCGAATGTTTCATTTGATTTATCAGACTTTGATAGGTTTCTTCAAATATTTCAGGATTACCAAATCCCTGTTTTTTGAACCTAGGGTCTAAAAAAATAGATTCAGAAATAATACTGTTTCGCTCCCTTCCAGAGAATCGTTTAATGATTCCTGCTATCAAACAATTGCCAAGTTCAATTACTGTTTGTGGTAATTGGTCCGATTCTAAATTCTTTTCTAGTGTCATATGAAGAATTCTTGATAAAACAGTAGTTTTTGATAGTGAAACATTGTATTCTGCAGATATTTCGTTCGTAACTTCATAAAATACTTTTAAAATATATATGCTATGCTCAATTATTTTCCAATCATCAGGCTGGAATTCAGTTTTATGCTGCAATACAGCTAAGGCAGATAAAACTGAATCTTTATTAGATTGAAATCTACTGAGCATATCATATGTAGAATTCCATCGTGTTGGCACATCCTGCTTTAATTTAAGAATATTTGAATATATTTTATTCTGCATTTCTTGAAATTTAAGTAATGCATAACTGCTTCGTTTAAAATATTGTACTATTGGTTTAATTTTATCAATGAGGGGTTTAATAGATTTACTTATAGCTGATTGCACAATTAAATTCAAGGAATGTGCAAAACATGAAATATGTGGAATGTTTAATATTTCTACAGCAGATTTCATGTTTGCAGCATTGTCTGACTATTGCACATATTTTGAGTTTTAAATTATATTTATCAATTATTTCCTGAATCCATTTTGCTATGTTTAACCCTGTGTGTTTTGCCTCAAATTCAGAACATTCTAATAATAATGAGTTCAGTTTAGATTTATTGTCTAAATAATGTCCAGTTAAAGCATAGAAACTATCATTATTTATATTTGTCCAGCAATCACATGTTAGACTCAAATATGACACGTGCTTCAATGACTCCTTCATTTTCTCCTCAATTTCTTTGTGAAGTGCAGGTAATAATGAAGATGATAACGTTTTCCTACTAGGTAATAAATACGATGGACATAAAAGTTGCACAAACTTTTTAAATTCATCGTCATCAACTATCCAAAATGGATGGTATTCTATGCAAATCATTTATATCAATTGATTATCAATTACCCTTGTTTTAGATGGTGGGATAGGCCTCAACACGTCTACAAATGTTGTCATGGACTGTTGCCTGGATGTTGAAGGTGACAAATGTTGTAGAGAATGAGAAATAGTTGAGGGTGTCATCTTTGAAGTAGATGGTATTGGATGAGATTTCGAGGTAGATGCTCGCGACATCATATTTGTTTCTATGTCCAAATTATCATCTCCATTTGGCGATGATACAGGTGATGCATTCGCCTTAGCACGTTCTGATGTAAACTGATTACGATGCATTGGTATAGTGGGGTGTTTAGATTTCAGATGTCTCGCAAGATTTCCTGTAGAACATCCCCCTGCCATTGCTATTAAAGATTTAAAATAACGGCATCGTCCTTTTCCATCTTCTTTTGTGAAATGGTTCCATACGCTGGCCTTAGATCGAAATGGCATCCTAATAATACAAAAAAATAGTTGTACTAAAATTACTATTAGTTAAAATAGGGTTTATTTTGTTGGAAGGCATTTCTAAATCTATATTTGTGGAAAACAAAACGCAAATGAACGCACTATGATTGATTTGTAGTAGATGTAATATTGTTAATATAATTTGGAATGATTATTTTAACATTTAGACATTGCAGAAATAATTGTTAGATGAGATGACAATAATATATGAGTCGATGCGGTGAAGTCCATAAAACAAATATTGTGAAAATTAATGCTTTGAAATAAAAATCATTATAATGCATATTTAGAAGCTATAATAATAAACAGTTTTCCGGGCTTAACAATAGACGAAGCTACGATAAATCTATAAATAATCTAATAAAATATTAGATCTATATAAGTGGATAAAACGGAAAATAGGATTTTCAATGTTAATTTATTTATATTGTAATATTATCTTTGCTAATTATATTAAAAAATAAAAATCATAATAGCAAATAGTATTGCTATTATTTATTTTATGCATTGATAAAAACCCGAAAAAAATATAAAATTAAATTGATAAATTTAAAAAATCGAGATTTAATTGTTTCGTATGAAATTGTAAACACTCTGTATATTATTATTCGAAAAATAAATCACCATTCTATAGACAACATTTCCGATGTTTTTGTGTCCGGAAATACGAATTTTTCAGTAAATCATGAAAATGCACTAAATTCGTTTGAAATGATTTGTTAATTCATGACTTTTTTCACAAAATTGTATAAAGAATTCAAATTCGCAGCCAAAAATATAGCATCCCATTTAAAATAATAAAGTTAGTGTTGACTTCCGCTATAACCGGAAGTCGCATAATCTTGAAACTAGCACACTCGATTACAAAATTACTAAAAATCTCATTACAATACATAAATCAGTCCATATACTTAATGTGTTGTTCAGGCAGCCTGTAAAATATAATATTGAAAATCAAATGATCCGTTTTATCCATCACCAAGTATGAAACACATATATTTATTAATTATATTAGTAAACGAAAAATAAATATGTATAATTATTCACTTACGTTGTATTATGTGTTTAGGATCCGTGGAGGTATATGTGTAAATGTCGAATGATACTTCTAATCCAAAAATTATCTGTGATACATCCAATCCAAAGAAAATTATTGTGTCTACCTAAAACCATTATTTTATATAAATAAATGTTTGCAAATCAAATTCCATAAATATTTGTTATTTATTTTATAAAAATATGAATTTCTTTCCTTTATCGGACCGTTTAAACCACATATGGGCAACCCCCGGCCCGCGAGACATTTTGAAAAAACCCAATTAAAAAATATTACATTAGGTACTTATACTCACGGGAGTGACAGTGAGGCGGCAAATATCAAATTCTTTGATGTTTGCCGCCTCACTCTTTGATAATCGCCGCCACTCGACTTGCTCGATCAAATTCTTTGAGGTTTGCCGCCTCACGGGCGACACATCAAAAGATTTATTGCTTCTCAATTATTCTAAACTAGTTTATTCCAGATTATTTGTTTATTTTGCCTATATAAGCGGGTGGATGGCCCGAACGTTACTTCAGTTCTATTTGAGCTACCGAGGTGATCACTTGGACAAGCGATATCCTAGCGAACTGCTCGAGCCGTCAACTTGCTTTGTGACTTTGTGTGCATCTTGAGTGGTTACTAACTATAGTTTGTTAATAAGTTTATTGAACGAAAAGTAAACAAAAATGATGTCTGGTGGAAAGAAACGAAAAGTAGATACAGAGGGTTGCCATTTTCAAGAAAAATGGACTGAAGAATTCTTTTTTATCTTGCACAATGGTAAGCCTATTTGTTTGCTGTGTAATGAATCTATTTCAGTAATGAAAGAATTCAATATAAAGAGGCATTACTCAACTAAGCATGCTACGCTGTACTCACTGAGAGGAAAATTAAGAACAGACAAAATCCAGAAGAAAAACAGCAACAAATGTTTCATAAACAAAGAACACAACTTGATAATGTTGTGAAAGCTAGTTTTATAGTCAGCTCAAAATTGGCAAAGGCATTGAAACCATTTGCCGAAAGAGAATTTATCAAGGAGTGTATGTTAGAAGTTTGCGGTATTATGTGTCCTGAAAAGAAAAAAGAATTTGAAAAAATTAGTTTGTCAAGACAAACTGTTGTTCGACGTATAGAAATGATGGCGAATGATATAAAAACAACATTGACTGACCGTATGGCTGGTTTTGAATCATTTTCCATAGCATTAGACGAGAGCACCGGCACCGATTTGTCTGACACAGCTCAACTGGCTATATTTATTCGAGGTGTTGATAAGGAGTTCACTGTTACTGAGGAATTGCTTGCTTTACAGCCGCTAAAAGGAACCACTACAGGAAAGGATATTTTTTATTGAAGTTCAAAAGGTATTCACAAGTTTTGGCTTGCCATGGTCAAAATTAATTGGAGTATGCACTGATGGTGCACCTTCTATGGTCGGCTTACGTAAAGGTTTCATCGGAATTTTGAATGAAAAAGTAACAGAATTAAATGTGCAAAAAGATGATTTGATAGTCCTTCATTGCATTATCCACCAACAGAACTTGTGTACTAAGTCCATTCGACTCCAGATTGTTATGAATGTGGTAGTAAAAACCATCAACTTTATTCGATCCCGAGGGCTTAACCATCGTCAGTTCAAGGCGTTTTTAGATGAAATATCAGATGGCTGAGCAAAGGAAAAATGTTGAAACGGTTTTACTAGCTTAGAAATGAGATAGCAAACTTTATGAAAATAAAAGATAAACCACTATCTGAATTAAGTGACCCAAAATGGATATGTGACTTAGCATTTCTGGTCGATCTTACAAGGACAGTTAGTAAGTGATTTGTACAGCCATTTTAAAGCGTTTCAGATCAAACTACGCTTGTGGGAGTCACAGATGCTGTCTGGTAACAGGTACCATTTCAACACGCTCTCTGCGTATGAAAATATTGCTTATGCTCAATATGCTGAAGAACTCAAGTAACTGTTCGAACAGATTTTCTTCAAAAACATGGAAAACTGTTTTAGTTTATTTGCTACTCCTACAACATATATTGTACAAAATGCTCCAATTCACTTACAAATGGAGATTCAAAAAAACTCACTCCTATAATCCAAATTTGAAGACGTAGAGTTGTGCGATTTCTACAAAAAATACCTAGAAGAAGACAATTTTCCGTAGCTTAGAAAATTCGCAAGAAGATTGATTTGTGCGTTTGGCAGTACTTATAAATGCGAACAGATCTTTTCATTGATGAAAGTTAATAAATCAACACATCGTACAAGAGTGACTGACGATAATTTGGAAAATTCTTTACGTCTTTGTGTCAGTGGAATTAATCCAAATATCGATGGATTAGTTTTCCAAATTCAAGCTCAAGTGTCTCATTGATTTCGGTGTATTTAACTTTCGTAGTTTGTAACAATTGCAAATTAAATCATTTAATTATAATGTACCATTTATTAAAATTTCATTTTGTTATTTTAATAAATTGTACTATAATAACATTGTCGTATTATTTCATGTCTAATATCTATCGCAAAAAATATTATCACTACTTTAAAATGCACTAAGTACTTTTAAACGCGGCCCGGAAACGTATTTGCAAGCTAAAGTTTGGCCCTCAACATGTCAAAGGTTGCCCATACCTGGTTTAAACGATCGTCCATTTTTATTTTATGAAAACTATTTCTTTATTGTAATAATTTTGAAATTTAAGAATATTGTTTATTTTATTTTAAAATGTACAATGTAAGTACTTTTAACAATAGCATGTATGCAAATACTCGTACTGGTATACAAATTACACCAATAATGAGATGAGCAATTATCAGGTATAATTTTCAATGATAATGGCAATCACTGTCACATTCAATTATAGCTAAAAATCTATTTATTAAGTACTTACATTTAACAACGTGGTTTGTTTCACTAAAGTTTAAATGATAATAATGTAAAAATTGAAACAGGTGATTTGTAAACTAATGTGAAACGTTGTTTTTACGTTAAGCTATTATTCTATAATATTTCACCAAGTATAAATTAAAAATATTAACTTAGTTACTTACCTATATATTAATCAAATCCAGAACCAATATTTGCACGAATACACTTAGAATATATATCCAATTTACTAATGAAAAATAAGAACAAAAACAATCTTTCATTGATTAAGTTCACTCAAGAACTGAATTCTATTAGATAAAATTACTAATAGCGTTGTCTCATATTTTCAAAGGCCCTAAAATCGCTCAGCCTTTCCTATAGTCTCTTGTTTATTTACAATCATTAAAAGTGTAAACATAAACATGTGCGTTGAATATATATGTCGATAAATTATATGCGTGAAGACATGATAAAAGCTGTTATTTTTATTTGTGTGTGCTCGTTGTTATATTTACGCTTAATAATGCGATATGTTGTAATAATAAGGGAAGAAAATAAACCTTTTCTCAGTTTGAGGTATATTATTAAAATTTCATTCACTGATGTTTCTATTGTTGCATATTAATATTTTTAACTTCAATTTAGCATATTTTCTTAGACAAAGTACATGATTTATTATAAAGTTGTTGAATAACCTTAAGACTTTTTATTATTAATTCTGAAAATAAATTGCATATTGTATACACGATTGTAAAACAAACAACCGCGCCAATAAAGAAATATGCACTGTCATCATCATTGGGCTTACGAATGTTTCCTCTAAGGAGCAAGTGAACCGCTCCGCGAATCGTTTCACTCGTGAAACGGATCGCGCGGATCCCAACCTGCTCACGAACCGATCCGCGAGCCGGTTCGTGAGCGGATCTTAACCCGCTCACGAACAGATTCGCGAGCCGGTTCAGGAGCGGATCCCAATCCGCTCACGAACCGATTCGCGAGCCGGTTCACTCCTGAACCCCAACTCCTTTTTTGCGAACCGGTTCAGGAGCGTTCCTTTTTGTTTCTTACGCGTGGCGCATGAAGTAAAATTTCGAGTTTAGAAAAGCCCGAGACAAATTTTCACGGGGCTTTTCTAAACTCGAAATTTTACTTCATGCTTAGTCTGGGAGTGGAAAACACTTGTTTAAAGCTTCAAATTGAACTTTAAACAAAAACAAGGAATGATCATTCATCTGCCTTATGAAGCCACTGTGTGGCGAAACAACAGGATGGATGTCCTGCGCATTTTACAAGATACGTCACTGAGTATTTAAATATTTGCTATCCAAATACCTGGATTGGACGAGGTGGACCGGTGAATTGGCCAGCTCGTTCACCAGACTTATTACCAAACGACTTCTTTATATGGGGCCACTTAAAATCAAAAATATACGGTTGCAGTGTCAACTAATAAACAGTGAAATCTTAACCAAGTGTTTATTTACTAAAAGTGTTGATATGAAACTTCACCAAGTAACAGCTTCAGCTATTAAATGCCCAATTTGGTAAAAATTGATTTTGCTTGTAGATATACAATAAATTGAAAGTTTTATTTTAACAATTTGTGTTTTATTCTAGAGGTAATTATAACATAAAGGTTTAGTCTTGTTATTTTTAAGAAGTCCAAAATCCCAATAGACATTTGTAAGACCAATTTTTCAAGTAGGGTTTCTCAGCTCCCACCTGTCAGAACATGTACATAAATCCGGATCAGATGCCGGATTAAAAAAGTCTGAAAACAGGGTTTTCAAAACTCCAAATATTTACTTTACAAGACTTGACTTATCGTGTCGTCTCTACAACAAATTTGTTTGATTTTAACCCATTTAACGCCATTGATGCAATAGATTATAATTTTGTTTTTTATTACTATACTCTATTCGCGTTAGCTTTAATGTTAGGAAAACATAAGGCTTATTTGACCTGGGATTGCCGATTGGCCGAAATTCGAGGAAAACTCACAAAGCCGATACAATTCGTTCTGTTTCTCCCTCACACACAGATTTTAAGAGAATTTCGAATATACATAAATTTCACAATATTTTAGTGTTTTATACGCGTGGCGCATGAAGTAAAATTTCTAGTTTAGAAAATCCCAGAAAATTTGTCTCGGGTGGCTGCGCAACCCTCGACAAATTTTCACGGGGCTTTTGTAAAATAGAAATTTTACTTCATGCTTAGTCTGGGAGTGGAAAACACTCGTTTAAAGTTTCAAATTGAACTTAAAAAAAAAAACAAGGAATATCTAAAGATTTACAGAAAAGAGCCTAAATTTGGAAGTATACTTAAAAGAAAAGCTAATGGCCCTCGGCATTTATTAAAAGTATAAGTAAGTGGAAAAACGAGTGTTTTCCACTCCCAGGCTAAGCATGAAGTAAAATTTCGAGTTTAGAAAAGCCCCGTGAAAATTTGTCGAGGGTCGCGCAGCGACCCGAGACAAATTTTTTGGGCTTTTCTAAACTCGAAATTTTACTTCATGCGCCACGCGTATGAAACACGGATGTCAAGTGAAGTTTAAATATACATAAATTTCACAATATTTTAGTGGTTTATACGCGTGGCGCATGAAGTAAAATTTCGAGTTTAGAAAAGCCCAGTAAATTTGTCTCGGGTCGCTGCGCGACCCTCGACAAATTTTTACGGGGCTTTTCTAAACTCGAAATTTTACTTCATGCTTAGTCTGGGAGTGGAAAACACTCGCTTAAAGCTTCAAATTAAACTTAAAAAAAAAACAAGGAATGGCTACCTTATTTTAAAAGTAGATACTTTGAGCCACTGGTAATGGTGTTGTGTATTCACACTAATTAATTATTATTACATATTCTTAATTAATTCTTAATTTTAATCATACATTTATTTCTTATTTTATATTATTTCCTATCGTTTATTCTTAGTATCTTCACACTTTACTTACCCAGCTAATAAATCGTGTTTTTGTAGATAAGGTGGTCGGGTGCTATTAAGATAATGCGCTCTAACACCTTATCCTTTGATAACCAACCCTTAATTGATATTTATTAATTTGTGATTATTTTTATGTCATTAACCCTTGTGAACTTGGATGATTGGGCTGTCGGAGATTATTCTATTTTATTACTTCCCTTACACGAAAATGCTCTTTTCTTAATTTATTTAATTATTTGTGATAATGTACGCATATAAATACCGTTATCTTTGTGCCCAGAAAAAAATATCGTTCTTGTATCCGAACTGTAAACATCGAATTTTAATAAAATCAAGTTAAAGTGTGAATTGTTTATACAAATCTCCCGAGGACCACAACAAAAATTGGCGCAGTCGGTAGGATTCTTCGACGATCGTATCATCCGCGAAAATTGTGTAAAAGTAAAATTACATCCGGAGAAACGGTCGACGGTTTCAACCGTGAAACGAAGATCATCAATCAGCACCAGGAGCAGATCCAGGAGCAACGAACAGAAAGGTTAGTGGAGATTTACTCTTTACATTCGTGACTTGATTTGGCAAAATGACTGATACCTCCACAAATTCCACAACTTCCACCACTACCCATAGTTTATCTCTCGAATTTTTAATTAAATTAATTCCGGAAACTTTTGACGGTGATAGATATAAATTACGTCGATTTATAAAACAGGTAGATGCTGTTTTTGAAATTGCATCGGATTCACAAATCACTCCGTTACTCTTATACGTAAAAAGCAAAATTGTAGGGAAAGCTCGCGAACAAGTCGATATTCACTGTAATTTACAAACTTGGGAGGAAATTTCGGCATTATTAATTAATCTATATCAAGACAAAAAGGGCGTTGAACAATTATTAGAAGAATTAAACACGATTCGACAAAGCAACAGTGAATCAGTAACTAGTTTTTACCAAAGATTAGAAGCTTTAACATCACGTATTTTAGCAAACGCACATGCTACCGAAAGTGATAAAAACAAATTAATCGGTAGACTTTCAATGATTAACGACATGTGTTTGAATAGATTTATTTACCATTCACAACCACAGATCTCTCAGATGTTAAGGTACAGAGAATTTAAAAATATGAACGAGGCTTTCACTGCTGCTTTGGGCGAAGAAAAAGCGTTAAGAATTAACTATAAACCTAAACCATTAGTTCATAAACCCGTGAATTATAATCATCTATCAACTAATCGACATTACACTAATAATAATACTCGCCCAACCCCAAGAATACATTACACAAAACATGATCGAGTTCTAACCACTTCATATAATCCAAACAATAAACAATGCAATTATTGCAAAAAACCGGGACACACTATTGACGAATGCCGTAAACGTAAATATAATAATGAACGTAAACAGCATCAACAAAACATAAATAATGAATCCAGAAATGTCAATTTTAATAACCCGGATTTTCAGAAAATTCCCACAAACTCCAATTCCCCAGAAACAAACGTCCTCGACCAGTTTACGAATCTTGCACTATAGCAAATACGTATTTAACTAATAATAACCTCACATATACTTTATTTGAAAACGACTTGGCAAAATCACCTAACAATGTTCTAAAATTTCTCGTCGACTCAGGCGCTTCAATATCATTAATAAAAAAGAGTAGTTTAAAATCTTTTCCTAATCTCTCAACTAATTTAGTTATCCTCAACGGATTAACTAATAATCCAGTTCAAACGTTAGGTGAAACTAATTTAAATCTAAAAGTCAAATCTCTATCTTTCTGCAGTAAATTTCATATCATTGATAATGACACAAATATCCCTTTTGACGGACTTTTAGGTGACGACTTCCTTCAAAATCAAAAAGCTAATATAAATTATTCTAATTCTACTATATCTATACAATCTCTACCATTTCCAATCCCCTTATACAATAACACACCTCAACATTCTAAATCTACTATATCTCTAACTCCTCGAACCGAAATGGTTGCTCGAATCAAAGTTTCAAATCCCTTAAATCTAACAGAGGGTGTTATTAATAAAATCACAATCGACAAACAAATTCTTATCCCTAACGCTATCGTAAAAGTTGATGAAAATAACGAATGTTTAATCACTTTAATAAATACTTCACAACAAAGAAAAACGATCGAAATCCCAACTCTAGATATTACTCTAAATCCTTCTAACTCTTTAATATTTAATTTTACAAATAATTATAAATCAAATTCAAGTCGAATTAGCCTTCTTCACGAGAATCTCAGATTAAACCATCTAAATAATGAAGAAAGAAAAGAAATTAAATCAATTTGGGAAGAATTTCACGACATTTTCCATCTGCCAAATGACGTATTAACCACTACATCTAAAATAAAACATCAGATACCATTAACTGATAATATACCCATTCACACTAAATCATACAGATATCCCCAAGTCCATAAACACGAAGTATCTAATCAAATGAATAAAATGTTAAAACAAGGCATTATAAAACCCTCTACGAGCCCTTGGTCAAGCCCTCTTTGGGTCGTACCTAAGAAATCTGATGCTTCAGGAGAAAAGAAATGGAGGATCGTTATCGATTATCGCAAGCTAAACGAGAAGACAATCGGTGACGCATACCCTCTACCAAACATCGAAGACATTTTAGATCAATTGGGACATGCCAATTATTTCACTACACTCGATCTCGCTAGCGGTTTTCATCAGATTAACATTTCACCTGAAGACGGCTCAAAAATAGCTTTTTCTACTCCTGAAGGTCATTACGAATTTACTCGCATGCCTTTTGGGCTTAAGAATGCCCCCTCTTGTTTCCAAAGAATGATCAACTCCGTTTTAGTTGGCCTTACGAATACTCAGTGTTTCGTTTACCTTGATGACATTGTCATTTATGGTGGCATTCTTATCGACCACAATTCAAAATTGCGAAACGTTTTCACACGACTTCGTGAAAACAATCTTAAACTTCAACCAGACAAATGTGAATTCCTGAAAAAAACTTGTGAATACCTGGGTCATATTATATCCGACAAAGGAGTTGAACCAAACCCAAATAAAATTAAGTGCATTCAGAATATTCCCGCAATCACTAATCAAAAACAAATTAGAACCTTTCTTGGAATGACCGGATATTATCGGAAATTCATACCTAACTACGCTACTATAGCGAAACCACTGACAATTTTACTCAAGAAAGATGTCCCGTTCTCTTGGAAAGATGACCAACAAAAAGCATTCCTTTCCCTAAAACAAAAATTAACGGAAAAACCAATACTCCAATACCCCAACTTTGAACAGCAATTCATATTAACAACAGATGCGTCTAATGTTGGCATAGGTGGAGTTTTATCTCAACTACATGATAATAATAACTTACCTGTCGCTTACTACTCGCGAACGCTTAACAAAGCAGAACAAAACTATTCTACTACCGAAAAAGAATTATTAGCAATAATCAACTCTGTGGAACATTTCAGACCATATCTATATGGAAAAAAATTTGTAATTTATACTGACCACCGACCTCTTCAATGGTTATTTAATTGTAATAATCCAAATTCTCGATTAATTAGATGGCGACTTAGACTATCAGAATACGAATATGAGATTAAATATAAGCCTGGTAGAATTAATTCTAATGCAGATGGACTATCACGTCTTTTGGATACTGAAGTTTCTGTAAATAATATATCTGTATCAAATGTAGGATTTCAAGATTTTATAAAATTTCATTACACCAATCAGAATGTAATTTCATATGAACAAGACAAACGCGTGATTTCTAACATCAATGATCCCTTAATTATGTTTTGGTCTCAAGACTTGGACGAGTCAAATAATCATTCAGAATATATATTCAATGAATTTGACGTTTCAACCCTAAAACCGGACATAAATGGACTAAACGTTATATCAAATGAAAAACAAACAATCTATATTTTATATCCATTCAACAATCATTTCGACAAAATACAATATAAAGACATTCACGAAACGTTAACGAAACTGACAGACAAACGAATAGATAAATTTGTGTTAATACCACCGGATAAAAGTAAAAATATTAAACCAACATTATTAAACGAAATGTTAAAATATTTGTTCCCAAACACGGCCATAACATTACTTAACTCAGAGAGAATCATACCCAAAACCCAAGAAGAAATTCAGAATATACTCGCTGAAAATCACGACAGCAAATTATCTGGTCACAGCGGCTATCATAGGACGTATGCAAAAATTAAAGAAAAATATTATTGGCCATCAATAAAAGCAGACGTAAGAAAATATGTAAAAAAATGTATATCTTGCCAAATGTCAAAAACAAACTTCAAACCCACTAAACAAGCCATGGAAATTACTTCAACATCAGAACTTCCATTTGAAAGATTAGCTATTGACATTGTAGGTCCTTTACCAATGACATTAAACGGAAATAAATTCATTTTAACTTCTCAAGATGATCTAACGAAATTTAGCATCGCTGAACCCATCCCAAATCATGAAGCAGCTACCGTTGCTAGTATTCTCGTAAAAATTTTCACCCAATTTGGTATCCCTAAGAGCATACTTTCCGATCAAGGTGCAGACTTTATGTCTAAACTCATAAAGGAACTAACGAAACTATTCCAAACAAAACATATCACTAGTACACCTTATCACCCTCAGTCGAATGGTGCATTAGAACGTTCACACTTAACACTAAAAGACTACTTAAAACACTACATTAAACCAAACCAAACAGACTGGGACGAATATATATCGTTTGCAATGTTTAGCTACAACACCTCAGTACATAACAGTACTAAATATACACCTTACGAACTTATATTTGGTCGAAAAGCGTATTTGCCTTCAAGCATAACCCGTGAACCAAAACTACTTTACACCTATGATGATTATGTAAAGTCATTATAATATAAGCTGAATACATCCTTCAAAGTAGCGCGAGAAAATATAATTTCATCCAAGCTAAATTCAAAAAAATATCATGATAAGAAAATCCACCCTGTGCGTTTTAAAAGTAATGATTTAGTTTATATCTATAACAAACAAACGAAACCATCCCTCTCAAAAAAATTATCCCCTAATTTTAAAGGTCCCTATAAAATAGTAAAAATCATTCAAACAATACCGTAGACTTAGAAATAAATAAAAAAATAAAACGTTATCACACTAACTTATTGAAACATCATGTTTCAGATGACCCATTGGAAGATCTCAACTCTCCTAACAATCATTCCATTAATATGTGAATCTTTAGTTTATAACACAACCCCATTAGAGAAATCAAGTGGTTTATTTTATAACGACCTCGGAATTGTTTCTATATCTAATTCGAAACTAACACTTTTAACGTATAACAATATAACACAACTTTCAAATGCTCATTCCACTCTGAAACGATACTATTCAAAATCGCTAAATTTGTGTAATTGAAAAGTCGGAGAAATGCACAATAACGCAATTCTTAAAAATCCTAATGTAGAATGTAAACGAACCCTTAAGTTGATAGAGGATCAAATTAGTGAAATTGATGAAAAGGCTGAAACACTTTATCACATTGCTGATCACGAATTAAAATCGCGTAGCAAAAGAGGGCTTGTAAACGGAATCTCTTACGCATTGAATTGGCTCATTGGTACACCTGATGCCGGTGATGCTCAATTTTACACAGATAGTATTAACAATCTCGTAAATGATAACAAACAAACACAAACATTATTAAAGTCTCAAATCCAGATTATCTCCAGCACAATTAAAAATTTTAATAATTCAGTAGTATCTTTAAAACAAAACGAAGAAAGATTTAACGCTAATTTTGTATTGATAGAAAAGTTAACTAATAATGTAAACAATGAGGTTAGTAAACTTCAAATTGAAACAATAATTAATCAACATTTAGCTACATTAAACATCTTATCTGCAAAAGTTTCCAACGAATATGATAAATACATAAACACTATAAATTTAGGAAAACATGGTATTCTCACCCCTCAGGTGATAACAACAAAAATTCTCCTTGATGAATTAACACAATATAAAGGCGAATTAGAATTAGCAGTTCCATTAAATTATTAGAATATTCATGAGATCTATAAATTATTAGACATTGAAATTATTCTTGATAAAAAGATGATAATCTTTATTTTAAAAGTACCACTTGTGAACGCGATCTCATATAATTTATATGAATTAGTTCCTTTACCAATTCAACATCACAACTCCTCAATATTCACCTACGTAGAACCTCAACAGCCCTTCCTAATAGTATCAAATACTAAAACCTATTTTGCCAACCTTCGAGATCTGTCCGAATGTAGAGAAATATCTTCACGACACTTTATCTGCTACGATGTTCACATCACCAAGCGAATTGATAGAACCAGCTGTGAAGTTATGCTACTCTCACCTCACGTCACGAAGATACCAGATGATTGCCAAATCCGCCGAGTATTTGCCGACCTCGAAACCTTCAAATTTATTGGAAATAATAAATGGTTGTACGTTTTACAACAACCCACAAGCCTCACCGTCGTTTGCGAGCCTAACCATATCGAAGACGTAGCTCTCCAACAGACTGGAATTCTTCAAATCAATTCCAATTGCAAGGGCTATACCGACTCGTACATCCTCGAAACTACGAACAACTACAAAGGCAATTCCACCGCCTACTACCTTCCCACCATCGATATTTCAGAAGATGATTGTTGTCTACTTGAAGATAAGATCTCTCATTTCCGGAACATCGCCTTGAAGCCAATCAAGCTTTCCAACATCGACCTGTCAGAATTGAAGTACACAAGTAAAAAGTTGCACGAATTCGACGACGTATTAACCGACCAACTACACAAACCATTCTCCATCCATTCTACGCATTGGTATTCCATTCTTTTATCAATCACCGGAGGAGTAGTATTATTAATCGTTTGCTGTAATCTATGTAAACGCTGCGGATGTTTAAGATTTCTGAGGAAGTTGTGCTGCTACCACACCAACACTTATGGCGAAACGAGAGCACCAATGATAAAAAACATCATCACCTGCAACTTTGATAAGACACATAGACCGTCTTATTGCCGTCCAACCCGTGATATCATGACTTACGATCACCGAAGAGAGATGACTACATTCAACCCCGTCCGAGAAGAACCGGTGTATAACGAGGTTTATCCTATTAGATGTGCTGCCCCAAGAGTACGAACGAGCACGACGCCGATCTAAACTTTATCGGCTTTCGTCTTAATGTGGGAGGTGTTGTGTATTCACACTAATTAATTATTATTACATATTCTTAATTAATTCTTAATTTTAATCATACATTTATTTCTTATTTTATATTATTTCCTATCGTTTATTCTTAGTATCTTCACACTTTACTTACCCAGCTAATAAATCGTGTTTTTGTAGATAAGGTGGTCGGGTGCTATTAAGATAATGCGCTCTAACACCTTATCCTTTGATAACCAACCCTTAATTGATATTTATTAATTTGTGATTATTTTTATGTCATTAACCCTTGTGAACTTGGATGATTGGGCTGTCGGAGATTATTCTATTTTATTACTTCCTTTACACGAAAATGCTCTTTTCTTAATATTCATTGACACTACTCATCCAAGGGTTAATCTATTTGTGATAATGTACGCATATAAATACCGTTATCTTTGTGCCCAGAAAAAAATATCGTTCTTGTATCCGAACTGTAAACATCGAATTTCAATAAAATCAAGTTAAAGTGTGAATTGTTTATACAAATCTCCCGAGGACCACAACAATGGGACTAGAACAGTTCAACAGTGTTTAGAAGTAAATATAAAACAGTTTGAACTAGTGCTGTGAACTCTGAGTCGGAGTTAGAGTCGAAACTGTGGAGTCGGAATTTAAGTACTTTTGTGATGAGGAAATCGGAGCCGTGGAGCTGGAAAATACGTAACATATCACGCTTTTCTGAATAACTGAACTGCATTTTTATTGATAAACAATAATAATGTTTGATAAACAATGAGTACTACATATTTTTTATTGTTCTTAATTCCATGGCATAAATCATTTATAGTTAGCGTGATAATAGACTCGTAGCAAAAGCATTTTTAAAGATAGTATGTTGGTTTATAAAATTAGATGTATGTTGTAATATATGGTTGTCATCACAAACAATAAAGCAATTAGATGTAATGAAAAATAAAAAAAATAAATATGGCGTCCATAAGAAATAAGAAAGTTGATGACGGTTCAAAAGAAACGAAACCAGTTATAAAGAAATCAATTACCCAAAATGTTAGAAAATAAAAAGGTGCTATAAGAAGGATTTTACCGTTTTTAAATATTACCTTAAATAACGAAAATATAAATAAAAAAAGAAAAACAGTTTTTTCAGTTTTTTCGGACATTACTTCAAAAGAAAACATTTTTTTTTTTATTCAGATTATTAATCAGCATCAAATTTTGCAAAAGTCCAAATGAAAACATACCATCTATCTCATATAAGCGGGAAACCCCTGGTGAGGCTCGAATTTGAAACGCCCTGTATAGTACATGCCGAGAAATAAATTCGTAAAGTTTAGAATACTCTGAAATAATATTTAAAGGTCAATATAAACAATATTTTTAAAGAACAAAAATCAAAATCAAAATAAGTTATGTAGAATTAATCGCCCTTTATGCTTATTTTTGAATGATGATTATTGAAGAAATACTTTTTGTTTTATTGGCATCCAAACATAGGAGCAAACACTTTTGAAACGGACATTAGATAACTATTAAGTCAGGTAATATGCCAGTTAATTGGGTTTAGTTAGACGAAAGTTACTTTGGTAAGGTTAAGTTAGATGTCAGTTGAGTAGAATATAATTTATATACAGGGTGTCCGTATTTCGACAGAATGTATGAGGATCTCCGTTATTTGAAAATATCTTTTTTTTGTTTTCGAGATATCAACAAAATTTTGAAAAATCTTTTCAATTTGTTTATTCAAAAACAACAGATACTAGACATTTAGAACTTTGACAATATACACTTTTTAATAAGGAATGCAGTAGCATATAATTTTAAAGATAACTATAACATTTACCCGGGGACCATAGCCAACTTTTGTTTTTCTTATAGGCGCCATTTTGGATTTTCATACTTTTTGAAAGAATATTTTTTTCTGAACTCGGTGATGTATCACACTCAATATTTATTTTAGATTTGATATTTAAAATTATAATATTTTCTTTTTTGCAAAGAGTGCCTTGGAAACAATGACGCCATATCTATTAGTTAATAAAATCTTGACAGCAGTCAATCATTGTTAGCAGTCAAAATTAATTAATAGCTGTCAATATTTTGTAATAATTATAATAAGTATCGATTACCACACAACATAAAGTACAAAAATAGTGATGTGTCCAGCATAGCGCTTTCATCTAGCTATTTCCAAAGAAAATAATTCGTGAATTTTTCGCTACATATCAATAAATATTGATTGATTGAATATTTAACTTTACTGTAAATCAGTGGTTTATACGCGTGGGGCTTGAAGTAAAATTTTGAGTTTAGAAATGCCCCGTGAAAATATGTTTCGGGTCGCTGCGCGACTCTCGACAAATTTTCTACGCGGGGCTTTTCTAAACTCGAAATGTTTCTTCATGCTTAGTCTGAGAGTGGAAGACACTCATTACTTTAAAATACATCACAACAAAGGAAAACAACAACATGGTGATCTCATTATAAACCAATTCAAACTCGTGTCAATTTGGCACGTTTGGTTAAATGTAGGCTTACGCCGACTTATGTCAACTGTCATTGTAGTTCAAATGTTGGCTACTGCCGACTTATGTCAACTGTTATTATAACCGAAATGCTGGCTAACGCCGACTGTCATTATAGTCCAAATGTCGGCTAACGCCTATTTATGTCAAGTTGACACGATGCACTAAATATCGGGTGGCGCCGAATTATGTCAACTGTCATTATAGTTCAAATGTCGGCTATCACCGACTTATGTCAACTGGTATTATAGTCCAAATGTCAGCTGGCACCGACTTGTATGTCAACTATCATTATAGTCCAATTGTCGGCTGACGCCTATTTATGTCAAGCTGACACGATGGACTAAATATCGATTGGCGCCGAATTATGTCAACTGTCAATATAGTTCAAATGTCGGCTATCACCGACTTATGACAACTGGTATTATAGTCCAAATGTCAGCTGACACCGACTTGTATGTCAACTGTCATTATAGTCCAAATATCAGCTAACGCTGACTTATGTCTAGTTGACACAATAGATTAAATGTTGGCTAGCGCCGACTTATGCTAAGCTGAAACGATAGACTTATGTCAGTCAACCTAGTGATTAACAGTCATAAATTCACATTTTGACTACTGTGACATTATGACTGTAAGTCACTTGGTTAACTGTCTTATGGCTATGATAAGATTTTGTCTAATTATGTCTCTATATACTGTATTTCGACTATTTTGGTATTATGACTGTAAGTCACTTAGTTAGCTGTTGCCACTTACAGCCACAATAGTCAAAACACGGTCAATAAAGATACAATATGACAAAATCCTATGATAGTCAAGCAATTTATTTAAATTAAAAATGTCACACTAGTATTTCGTTTATAAACAAGTACATTTTTTTCAGTACAGCTGGATGCCCGTTTTAGGGGTGATATGTAACCAAATTATGGGTCCTAGGAGTTGTCAGTCAAATTCGTGAGTTATTCAACTGTTTCCAAGGCACTTTTTACGATTGTGCGACGTTTCGTCCACTCCGTTTCGTCCACTGGCCGCTACATCCACTAGTTCCTTCGTCCACCGCCCTTCAAATCCACTAGTTCCTTCGTCCACCGCCCTTTAAATCTACTAGTTCTATCATCTATTCCATTTATAAATTTGAATATAATTTACATTTCTTGTTAACCATAACAAAATTGACATTTCACCTTAACTCCCTGCCTTCAAAATTATGGCTGAGCTTGTGAAATCACTGCGGGGTCACTTTTTACATATTGACAGGTTTTTGTATTCTCATCACTCGGAGAAAAATGGCCGGAGAAATTGGAAGTGTCGTCTGTATCCCGAATGTAAGGCGCGAGCGGTTACCCGATGTGGAACTTTGGACATCATCAGAGGCCCAGCTGAATCTCCCCACTCATCGCACTTCGCCAATTTCGAAGAGGTCGAATCTCTAAAGTTGAAGGAAACTTTGAAGAGGAAGGCAGCGGAACATCCGGAGGCTCCTCCAGCTCAATTGCTCAATTGCTTCGCAAAGAACTCCATGCTGTCCCGTCTGGCGTCCTCGCACAACTTCCGGACCGTGTCAACCTCACGAAGTCCATGCAGCGTTCGCGTTTGAAGAAACTACCAACGAACCTGAGGATACTCGAGGACTTCGAAGATCTCCCTGAGGACATGAAACTGACTGCCGGAGGTGAAAAGTTTCTATTGTACGACTCGAAATATGACGATGAGGAAGATGAAGCTGTGGGACGATTACTGATATTTGCAACGAGAGAAAATTTGAGGTTACTGATGTGAAGCGATGTATGGTATGTTGACGGGACCTTCAAGCTTGTGCCTGATTTTTTTTTTCAAGAATTCCTGCCAATCGCAGAATATTTTGAAGTAATTTACATCTGTTTAGATCTATTTACATCTATTTACACCTATTTACAACTTTCAGTTAAACTACATTCGCGGTAGACGAGTAGTGGGACGACGGCGTGCCACTACGGCTCAGTATCTTCCTGAATTTTGGAATCAATCAGGTGCGACCCTACAAGACCAAGCAAGAACGAATAACGCGTCAGAAGGTTGGCACAACAGATTCAGTGTTGTTGTTGGACGCAGCCATCCAAGCCTCTACGCGTTTATTCTGGAGCTGAAGAAGGAGCAAGCTGATACGGAGGCCATGATTCGACAACTCGATTTGGGGCAGCGAATAAAGAGACCGCGTTTGAAATCAAAAGTGAAAAGCGAACAACAAATAAAAAATATAGTTAAGGAGTTTGCAACATATGATGAGGAAGACCGGATTTTACAATATTTACGAACCATCGGCCACAATATTAATCTTTGAATATACACATTTGTAATATTTACACCTTTGTAATAAATGTTTATTAGAAAACTTGTAATTATTTGGAGTGTACTAACAATTGGTGGAGTTTAAGGTAAGTGGAAGAAAAGGCCGGTGGAAGTAATAGTTAGTGGACGAGAAGACCGGTGGACGAAACGGAGTGGACGAAACGGAATGGACGAAGCGGAGTGGACGATGTGACCCCCCCCCCCTTTTTACAACAAACAAAAGATTAAAATTTTACAAAATCTGTATAAACTGTAAGTGTGATATATCGTTGAATTAAAAAAAAATATTCTACCAAAAAATATGAAAATCCAAAATGGCGCCCATAAGAAAACCAAAAATTGGCTATGGTCCCTGGGTAAATGTTATAGTTATCTTAAAATAAAATATAACTGGATAATGTCAAACTTGTAAATGTTTGGATTCAATAGTTTTTGAATAAAAAAATAAAAAAGAAATTTCAAAAAATCCGTTTTTGACAATATCTCAAAACAAAAAAGATATTTCAAATTTGTTTTTAGATTAATATTGGGCCCTAAAATACGCAACTTTGCTCCAATTGAACCTACTCTCTATCTCTTCAAATAACCGAGATCCACATACATTCCCTTCAAATACGGGCACCCTGTGCGTACCTATGAGCTTAATATTAGTTATAATTTTTAATTAAATTGGTCGCATCATTCCGACGACTACTGGCGTTTAAGATTAATTTTTTTGATTTTTATGTAAAATCTACCATTTTTTTAATTTCCCATTTGTATATTTTTAGCATTTTAAAAATTTACTGACAGGTAATTTTTCTTTAGGTATACATATCTCCGTGAAAATATCGTAAAATTTTAGCCATTCGTTGTTGTTATAAAAGCGTTCGATTTAAAGCTTTAAACACTCGTAGATGTTTCGACTTCTTAATTAAGCGTAAAGTAAAATTTCGACTTAAGAAAAGTCTGTAAATTTGGATTTGCCGGGTCACGCGAGCGAGTCCCGCCCCGTCAAATCAAACTTTTTTAAACTCGAAATTTGACTTTATGTGTTACGCGTATAAAACACGAAAATATTTTTAAGTTCAAAACATACTGCTTATTTTCAACTTACGTTTATAGATTTTGGGTACAATCCTGATATAACTAAAATTCTATGTAAAAAAAACACTTTATTTAGGTTAGGGCGGCGAAATCTAGTTAGTTTGCTTGTTAGTTTGCATAAACCCTCGCGCCGGCACTGATAATATGTTATATTTTTTATTTAGAATTTAGATTGACTTACAATTCAGATAAAAATTATGTAGTAGGTATCTAACCATATGGTTGGGGTTTTCGTGATAATTTTGACGTTTTATAGAAATTTTATGTTTTTGTGATGGTAACGATCCAAATCACCAAATTTGGGCCACTATATATAGTTATTATTTTAAATTTATACCTGGTACATGTATATGACTTTGGATATCATATTTATGTCGCTCGTCGCTTTTATGTGAGTCCCGTTGAAGCCGTCGCAATCGAAAATAATCCTTATCCCAACAGCGTAATCATATTTTATTTCCAATTCAGATAAAGCGAAACAGATTAAAGAATTCTGCTTCAATATATAATTGTTATCGTTCCCAGTAAAGCGTTGCACATACACTCTTTCGATATTGTTAAATAATTTCGGCATTGGAATAAAATATCTGAAAATAAAAGACATTCTATTTTACAACAAATTTCTGTATTGGTTTTCGAAATTGTTAGTATTCTCCAAGATTTTTTCATCCAGACTTTTATATGACAATTTTGCAAGTTGTAACATTTTGGTAACGATTTTTCACATAACATTTTTGGTAGTTGATTTGATAACAAACTAAAAACTATTGAATATTTGTATAGTATTGAGCGCTACTACGTGCTAATCCATATTAATTAACCAATATTGACACGTGTTTCGATGTTTTTTTTACCACTTATTTGAACAATTCTGCGAGTCGAGTTTCAACATATTTAGTGTCATTTTCAAGTTTGACAATTTACTTTGTTTAGCTATACAGGGTGCCCGTACTTTAACAGAATGTATGGGGATCTTTTTTATTTGAAGAGATAGAGAATCGGTTAGATTGGGGCAAAGTTGCGTATTTTAGGGCCCAATAATAATCTAAAAACAAATTTGAAATGTTCGTTTATGAGATATTGTCAAATAGTGGATTTTTTTTAAAATTTCGTTTATATTTTTTTATTCAAAAACCATTGAATCCAGACATTTACAACTTTGACATTAGAGACACTTTTTAACGAGAAATCTAGTAATATATTTTATTTTAAGATAACTATAACATTTACCCAAGGACCATGGCCAACTTTTGTTTTTATTATGGGCGCCATTTTGGATTTTCATATTTTTTGGAAGAATATTTTTTTCTAAATTCAATGAGGTATCATACTTATAGTTTGTAACATTTTTATTTTCATTTGGGAATAAAAATGATACAATTGTAAATTTGCAAATATACGCGCGCAACTTCAGTTGCTGCAATGTTGTTTTGTTAAAAACGTGTTTTTGAAAATTTCGGAGCGCGTCCAATTTTCGCCGAGCGGGGTTGGCGTGCGCGAGACTTTTTTCCGTTGCGGTGCACATCGCGGATTATAGAAAATTTTCTATATTGTACCGACATCAATAATCACGTCAGTTTCGTGACCATTTATCAATATCGTCGCTGCTGGTTATTGCCGCTATTAGTTACGCTACTAGCGTTCGACATTGCCTTGGGGGTGAGTGTTAAATATTTCTCATATAAAAAAAGGGGGGGACGTGAATGGTTTCCGAGTCCTTTTATTTTTGAAATTGGCTACAGTGTTTTTTTGTAATTATGTAGAGTTACGGTTGGGCTTTTCGATTACCGAATAAAGTTTGTCAACCAAATATTCTGATCCCGGGTGGAGCCTCACTTTTTTTTTGCAAAGAGGGAAAAAGAGAGAGAGGGACAGCGAAAGACGAAACAGGGATTCGCCGACCACCGTGTTGCTGTTCAACTGGGTAGAATTAACCCCGGTTGCGGAAGGGAATAACAGATAAGTTACCTGAAGATCCTTGAAAGTTAATTTACGAAATTCAAGCGTTAATTTATGAAATTTAATTTACAAGCAGTTGTAATACTATCGTCCTAGGACAGTGCTCCTAGGTGGCGCCCAATTTAAGTTATTTTTGTACAGGTCATTGTAGAATCTATTTTTTTGTTAATTTTTTATATTTTTAGTTAAGTAAAGCGTTATTTTAATTTACATTTTGTATGTGCAAAACTTTTAATTTAATTAAATTGTGATTATCATTTATTCATTTAAACATTTTTTCTTTTTGAACTACGACCCAGCCTCCTGAGAGTAAAAAGTTAGCCGCCACAAATTTATTGTACATTTTATATCTAAAATTTTAACCTTTTGTTTTTTGTAAAGAGCGCCTTGGAAACAGTTGAGTAACACTCATTTGCTAACTTCTATAATCTGTTTAATAACTAGAAGGAGCATTTTAAATTTCACGCGCCAAAATCTACAACTTTGATTGGACGAGAGCACGCCTATTTTACACTATGCTAATTACGTCAATATTAGACGCAACAGCTGACATAACCTTAATTCGAAGTGTTACCGAGTTGCAACTTTGTCTGTTTCGTAATAACCTTTTGTGTGGTGTTTCTTTAGCATAGTTAAAAGTTAGTTTTGTTTATATTGTTGTGATGGATTATGGACCCAGTACAAGCTCGGTGATAATATCACCTTCACCTCCAAAATAGCGTAAGAAGTTGGATTTTGGTCATTTATATCTGTGTGAAAAACAGTGCATATTAAATATGTATAAGCAGATGATAATAGTTGATCCACATATGGAAATGACTGCTGTTGTATCAAACATTGTTGATGCAGTAGGTGAGATATCAAATAGCATAAGAATATTCATCAAATAATGAATAAGTATAAATGAAATTGCCAATTCTTGGTTGCAGAATACTTCAAACATTAAAAGTAGTTGTTTCAATGAGTGTTTGATATAGTCTTTGTAAGACTAACTTGTTGTAGATTGCGAAAAGATCGCACTTTTAATGTTTGAAGTATTCTGCAACCAAGAATTGGCAATTTCATTTATACTTATGTTTGAACGGTAACGTGACCGCCAGTCTAAGGTGTCAAATTGTTTAGAGGGAATGGCAAAGCTATACTGATGAGAGATAAATCTCGAAACGCGTCTATAGATGGCCTGAATAATTTGACCCAAACTGTTACATTTGCAGTAGGTTACTGTATGTAACAGCAAACACTTGTATAATTCAATGTCCGTCGGGGTATTAGCCCGGGAAGTAGTTGTTTCAATGAGTGTTTGATATAGTCTTTGTAAGACTAACTTGTTGTAGATTGCGAAAAGAATCGCACTTTTAATGTTTGAAATAATGAATAGTTTAATTTTTAGGAGTTGTAAATTCCACTGTCTATCGTACCATTAGCGAATATAAGAAATCTGAAGAGATCTGTAGCCCTAAACAGCTTGGAGGACATAGTTAGAAGTTTTGATGACGTAGTGAAGAGATCCGTGCATAGTTTCTTCTACAAAAATGAACTGCCAACTTTGAATAAAGTTTTAAAAGAAGTAAACGATCATGCAGACATGCCGAAAATGAGTCGTTCTACCTTGTATAGTTTTATGAAACAAATCAATTTTAAGTATGATAAAGACCAGAGCTGGGCAGGATTAGAATCATTCAGGATTCGAATCCTGGATTAGAATCGTTTTAGAGGATTCAAAAGAGGATTCGTTACATTTTTTTAAGAGGATTCGTATTCGAGTCTAAATGTGGGTAATTCGAATCCTTATAAAAGGATTCGAATCGTAAAAGGACTCGAATACTTACAAAAGGATTTGAATCGTCAAAAATAATTCGAATTAATTGTGAGGAATAACATGAAATATGTTTTTTTGTGTTTTAAAATTTTTAGTTAAATCACTGTTTTATGCGCGTGGCGCATGACGTAAAATTTCGAGTTTAGAAAAGCCCAGAAAATTTGTCTCGGGTCGCTGCGCGACCCTCGACAAATTTTCACAGGGCTTTTCTAAACTCGAAATTTTACTTCATGCTTAGTCTTGGAGTGGAAACGCTCGTTCGAAACTTCAAAGTGAATGCTTTGATAAGAACATTAAATGATTAAAAATGTTTATAAAGGTAATAATCTAGTTTTCAAAATTTTGTTTAATATTGTTTGAAGTAAAACTGACATGGTAGCCACAATCTGAAATGTTAAATTTTTCCGACATTTCCCTGACTAAAGATTTTTTCCCTGGTCATTTAATATAACTTTCTTCTGTGGGAAACCCCCATTCTGTTTAATAGTTTTCATTGTTTTTGCCAATATTTAAGTTAATTTTATAAATGGTTACGTGTTTTGTAATTTTGACAAATTTAATAATATCATATGGCTTTTTTGTTAGTGTTTTGGTCAATTTGAATATAATTCCATGACTTTTCTCTGACTTTCCCGGTTTTAATGATATTCAGTGAATTTTTTATTTACGTAAATTTCAGGCATTAATCGATTTTATAATAGAGTTCAATTTGGAGTCTTGAACGAGTGTTTCCACTCCCAGGCTAAGCATGAAGTAAAATTTCGAGTTTAGAAAAGCCCCGTGAAAATTTGTCGAGGGTCGCGCAGCGACCCGAGACAAATTTTTGGGCTTTTCTAAACTCGAAATTTTACTTCATGCGCCACGCGTACAAAACACTGATTTGAAGTGGAGTTCAGAAACACACAAATACATCTTTTAATTGAACTGACGATAAAACAGAAAATACTTAACTACAATTAAGAAGTACAAAATGGATATTTGATTTTATTTAAAGAGTAATTATGAAATTTTTTAAAATTGCCGCTAAATTTATCTAGTGGTATTTCTGGTAACTTATTATAATGTAAATTGGGCGTTGGCACTTACTCCTTCTAGTTTTTAAACAAACTATAGGACCCATAATTGTTGTTAAAATACATCACCAGTTGTGACTAAACATTACGTAAAATTTCGTGTTTAGAAAAGCCCCGCGTAGAAAATTTGTCGTGGGACAAATTTTCACGGGGCTTTTCTAAATTCGATATTTTACATCATGCGCCACGCGTATAAACCACTGATTTACAGTAAAGTTAAAAATATATAACGTTTAACTGTGATGGTGATCAATATTTATTAAGATATAGTGAAAATAAAAGAATCACTTTTTTTGTGAATATTTTTTTAATAATAATAATAAAAGTAGAATAAATTTGATTTGTGCAACTTTTCCATACTGTTGATATTTAGGTCATCATATCGTTAACTGGTAAAGTGCTATGATGGAGACATCACCATTTTTTAAATTTATGTTTACTTATTATTATTATTACAAAAGATCGACAATTATTAAATAATTTTGACTGCTAACAATGATTGACTGCTGTCATGATTTTATTGATTAATAGATATGACGTCATTGTTTCCAAGGCACTCTTTGCAAAAAAGAAAATATTATAATTTTAAATACCAAATCTAAAATAAATTATGAGTGTGATACATCACCGACTTCAGAAAAATATATTCTCTCAAAAAATTTGAAAATCCAAAATTGCGCCTTTAAGAAAAAGAAAAGTTGGCTGTGGTCTCCGGCTAAATGTTATAGTTATCTTAAAAATAAATGCTACTAGATTCCTCATTAAAACGTGCCTGTATATTGTCAAAGTTCTGTTTTTTTTTTTAATAAAATAAATAAATACAATTTTTCAAAAAATCAGTTATTTGTTGATATTTTGAAAACAAAAAAAAAAGAAATTTCAAAATTGTTTTCAGATTATTGTTAGCCTCTAAAATACGCAACTTTTCCCCAATTTAACCAACTCTCTATCTCTTCAAATAACTGAGATCCCCATACATTCTGTCGAAATACGGACACCCTGTAGAAACACTGTAAATTGTCAAACTTGAAAATGACACTAAATATTTCGAAACTCGAGTCATAGAATTATTCAAATAAAGTGGTAAAAATCATCGAAACACGTCTTAATATTGGTTAAAAACTATTGCTTTGATTATCTAAGTTTTTTTTATTTACATGATTTCAAAATAAACACTCACTTAACATCCGCATAACGTTACTTTAAATAATCTCATTTTCAATTTAAGAAAACACTTCTAAAATTTCCAAGAAAATAATTGAGAAGTTATTACCCTGCTATTTTTGTGTTTTCAGATAATTTAAAATAACAATATTTGATTAACATTTACACCAAATTTCGTATAGATATATAAATCGATCTGTTAAGTTAAGAGGGAGGTTTGACCATGGAAGATTTGTATGTTCCAATTTAAATTTCAGCGTTATTATAAATTAATATTTTTCAAATGTTCTTTTACAAATATATGTATTGAACCTGTCGTAACGGAACGCTGCAAACAATTTTATTAACCTTATTATTTAACTATGGAATAATTTTCGTTTGAAGGTCTATTTCGAAATACAATAATATAGAATTTATAAAGAAATATAAGTTCAAAGATTTTATCCGACCATTTTATGACAATTATGTCATAAAATGGTCGGATAGAATCATTGAACTTATATTTCCATCATTAGATCACTCTTGATGTGTATGAAACAAAAATAATTAAATCAAAGAAATAACCCTTCTAGAGTTGAAATAGATTTGCTTCCATATAACTAATGTTAAGGTTGCCATTTAGTACAGTGAGATACAGTAAAGAACAGATAACTGTAATTGGATTTTTTATCTGTTGGGAAAATAAATAAATAAATAAACAAATAAATAAATAACCGTTGATAAGGAAGTGGCGGTCTCTCGGAGCATATAGCTATATTTTTAACTACATTTTTGTGCCGAGCTAAAACGCCAGCACTCGCGCCTGTTTAATATTGAGCGGAGCGGGACAAACGCGTTATTCAGTTTTAACACATTGTTTCTTATGCGCCTTCTTATACGGGCGGGCAAAACGCGTTTTTAAAGCGGGCATTTTCCTCAATATTTTTGTAAAAAAATCGACCAAAGCGAGTTAAATTCGTAATATTTTCCTTACCATATTTAGTCATAACGCAAAAATAAATATTTTTGCGTTTCAATAAGTGACCAAAATTAACAAAATAAATAAACTAAAAATATAAATTATTAATTTTTAGGTAAACTTCCACCTCTAAGATATGAGTATAATTATATTTAATATTTAAAAAATCTATGATATTTTCTAGAAATTGCGAAAAATGAAATAACTAACAATTTAAAATCGACCCCAATCTCTTGTAAAAGTAGTGTGATGAGAACAAAATAATTAAAAGAATTAATAATCATTTTTTGAGAGCGGTCTCTGTGCTCGTAAATTTTGTACCGCCAGCAGTTTTTCTTTTCCCTTACTCTCCAATTGGCCAACAGACTAGGGAAATGCCTATTTCATAGTCTATTTTTAATATGCAGGTTATTACCCATCAAGGTGTGTGAAATTTTAGACAGAAATTTGTGTACCGGTTATTGGTTAAATAAAAGGAAAAAAAAGTGAAAGTCTATATCCTAGCGCTAAAACGTGATTTTATAAGTATGTTTGATACAGAAAGATTTATCTTAGAAATTCAGGCACCGCCCACTGAACAAATCAATTTAAGTAATATTTCATCAACATTAAAACAACGTTTAATATTGCTGCACTGTTGATATAACGTTATTTGTTTTTTTTTGCTCAGTGGGCGGAGTGCATGTGGAATTTAGGTAAGTAATATTTATATTTATAAAAACATGAACTACATAAATACAGTAAATTGCAATGAATAATTAAATCTATTTCGTCCATGCTTATTACTTAGCGTAGTACAACTGAATGATACGGCACCGAAGGCTCGGCGGCGAACTCGTCTAGCACCCGCTTGCAAAACGCGTTCAATCTGCTCCGTATAAGAGCTAAAAGCGAAGCGGAAAAACGATGTGCGCCATTCAGTCTCGAGACGGCGAACAGTTAGGTTGTTCGTCTCTCGCTTCTGAAGCCCGCTCCGCCGCTTACGAGCCGCTCTCTTCGTTAATAATCAGTTTTCAGCTCTTTAGCTATTTTACAGATTCCAAAGGTGGTTTGGAGGAAACTTACTGTTCTTTTAAGAATTGTATTTTTTACTTAGAAGCATCCAACACTCCTTTCCGTTGTCTGACCGAGCTTTTTTGCTCGTTTTTGTCAAACACGGCAAAGGCGCCACCTGCCCAGCTGTAATTTTTATTCCTTTTCAGTGTGGATAACGTCTCTGTGTTTAGCGCGTATTTTATACTGCCCTGCCCTTCTCGCAGCTTCCTCAGGGGGACCTGCCTAGGCTACAAGAGATTAGCACGCTTATTATAGCCGAAAATCTACCTTGATTTCCGCAAGAGACGCTTGGAGATTGTCGGGAGGCAGCCAAGTTTTTAGAGTGTTGCACTCAACAAACTCAAATTTTGATTCCGCTTTAAGCAGGCCCGGGGGACTTAATTGAACCCGGCGCCTACCTCAACCCTCGTTTTCCGGCCATGAGTAAGTCCAGGCGTGAAAGACGGTCCCTAGAATCCGAAACAACCCTTGACCTTCTTTTCTCAACCATGGGTCGAACCCCTACCCCCACCTTCTCCCCTGTCATAAGCGAGCCTCACACTCACTCAGTCTTCGACGAAGACGACGGCGAAGGGGAATTCATCCCTGTCACAAAAAGAGCCATTAGCTGCACCACCACAGTCGTCAAAAAGACCGAAATAGCCTCGATCGAACAGATTGCAGCCTCAAACGAGGGATTCGAGCACTATAAAAACAATCCCCCGCCAATCACCGTTCTCAACTAAAATCTCTGGCAGAAGTTCTCCGGAGATTTAACTAAATTAGGCGTGAACTGCCTCAAATGCAAGCTCTTCATGACTTGCATGGCATTCCAGATGCAATCCGCAGACAATTATCGCAGCGTTATTCGCTACCTCCGCTATAATAACGTAAAGTTCTACACCCACGCTCTCAGCGAGGAAAAAGATTTAAAATTGTAGAACAATTAAAAGCTCTCTCCCTACCCGTACTCTCAGTCCGCTGTATGGGTAACAGGTTCAAAAAATTCCCGATGATGTCAGTTCACCTGGAGAACACTCCAGACGGTAGAGAAATCTACAACCTAGAGACCTTAAGTCACTCTTCAATCTTTGTAGAGAAACAGAAACCCTCTAAGGCACAAATCCAGTGCCTTAATGTTAACTCTTTGGCCACAGCTAGCACCGTGTCAATGTAAACCCGCGTTGCGTTAAATTCGCCGGCGATCACTTGACTGCAGATTGCACCAGGAAGGACAGAGGCAACGATCCTCCCCCCAAATGCTGCAACTGCGGCCAGAATCACACCGCGAACTATTTGGGAGTTTTCCCAAAAACCGGCCAACGAATAGCTACTCCTCCGTAGTTAAACCTCGGGCAAACACAGCCGCTGCCACAACTAAAACCCCAACCGTCGCCGAGAGCCCAAACGGCGGCCCTACCATAATACCGTAAACTCCCAGCGTATTATTATTAACTTAATAGTCCTCCTCGACAGGATCGAAAACCTCGCTCCCACTATCACAGTCCTCCACCAACTCCAAAATCAAAAGATTTAAAAATGGCTGCACAAAACCAACAAATGGCTTCTGACAATTCCATCAGAATTTGCACATGGAATGCTTGTGGGCTTGCTAACCACACCACCGAACTCGAGGAGTTTTTACACCGCCACAAAATCCACGTTATGCTCATAAGCGAATCACACTCAAAAAATACCCGGGGTCTATTCATAAACGGATACCGCCTCTACCTAAATTACCGCCCCGTTCAAACGGACGGCGGTACAGCAATTCACATTCAAAATAAAATTGAGCATACCGTGCTACCGAATCCACAGCTTGAAAATTAACCTCAATATAAATAAAAGCAAACGTCAAAAAAATTAAATCATGAGTTTATGTCAATCCCCCTCGAAACCCGTCATGTTAAACGATTATAGGAATATCTTCTCCGAAAATGTGCCCACTATAATCGGCGGCGCCTGTCCAATCAAAAAGGCAAAGAATTGCACAGTTTTATAGTACAAGACCCGTACTATATCAAGATAGCCAGCCAACCGTCACAGATGTATTATAGCCATGCAGGCAAATCGATGAAGGAATTATTTTCCTCACAGATTTAATCACAAACACAATCGAGTCGGTTTAATACCCAAAACCGTCTCGAAAAATAGCAACCCGCTACCAAACAACATCTTATTTAAAATTCGGGAGAAAAACCGCATCCGTCGGAACTGGCAGCACACATGCTGCCCCCTGGTGATAACAACCTCAACAGGCTGAAGAGTAAGATTCAGAAAGAAATCAAACAGTTTAAAAATGATAACTGGAATCGCCTCATCGACGATGCGTCACAACACAAACCCCATATGTTAAAACTTACTAAGAGATTCACAAACAGAAATAGAACGGTTGCCCCGGTCATTCACGGAAGAAATGGACTTGCTCTCCTACCGGAGGACAAGGCTGAGCCTTTCGCGGAGAGCTTGGAGTTTCAGTTCTCACCAAATCCGCCCACAACGAGCGAAGAACTTCTCGAGAAAGTTGATGACGCTTTGGATAGCTTAGAGCAATCCACCATCCACACACCGAAACCAACATCCAACATCAGCTATACTTGCTTAAAAAATCTCCCTACACCGGAGTAGTTTTCCTAACAAATACAGGGTTATTCAAAATTAAAACAGATTTTAAACATTTATTTCTTTTAAACTACAAGAGATAGAAACATAATTCCAACGTTCCTGGAAAGAGCGCAGTTCAATTTTTATGTTTTTAATATGACCACCATGTGTTACTCGACAAATATCAAAACGGTGGCTCATTTCTTGTCACACACGAATCAGCTGGTCTTTAATTATCTTATTCACAGCTTCAACAATTCAATGTCGCATATTTCCAAAAGAGGTTTTTGGGCTGCTTTTCGTAGACTATACGAATACGCTCGACATTCTCATTCGATCTGCGTGGACATAGCGTAGTTTTCTGTTTGCAGATGCCACCATTGTCTACGAATTTTCGATGCCACTGATAAATCTGCTCATGACGAAGCGGTTGTTTATTAAACTAACGGCGAAAAGCACGTTGAACTTCAATAATAGACTCTAGTTTTGCTAATTGCAGCACACACAATGCTTTTTCTTTTTGTGTCGCCATTTGACTACAGACAATCAACATGATAAGTAATAGCGCCAATGCGGCCGTGGATGAAACTTTTGCCTGGACTGTTCAAATTTTAAACTTTTGTCTATCCAGGAACGTTAGAATTATGCTTCTACCTTTTGTAGTTTGAAAGAAATAAATGTTTGAAATCTATTCCTTATTTTTTAATAGCCTTATTTTTTAATAGCCCATATTTAATGCTCGTCTAAGAACAGCTTATTTTCCCTAAACTTGGAAACACGCAGTAGTTATTCTCATTCCGAAACCCGGAAAAAATCACAAATTCCCTCAAAACCACCAGCCAATTTCACTGCTGTGTACGTTAGAAAAACGTAATGAGAAAATTCTGCATTCTCGCCTCACTGAATGGACAGACGACCATAAAATATTACCGCGCAATTAGCATGGTTTTATAAAAGGCCTTTCCTGTAATCACCAACTTATTAGAACAAGTGATTTTGTAACCAACGGTTTTAATAGAAAACAAAGCACGCTCGCTGTTTTCCTCGACGTCGCGAAGGCGCTTGACCGAGTATGGCACGAGGGACTGCTATATAAACTCATAAAGCTTAATGACGCCGTATTGAGTTAAAATAATCTCAGAATTTATACAGCAACGCACTTTCTCAGTTCGCTTCGAAAACTCAACATCGACACCGCGTGTAATGACCGCCGGTGTCCCCCAGGGGTCGGTACTTTCCCCACTCCTCTTCAACATTTTTGTATACGACCTACCAAATCCGAATAACATTTTAACGGCCCAGTACGCAGATGACACCGCTTATCTGTACCGTGGAAAAAACATCCCACACAGTATCTCAAAAATTCAGGCCGCACTCAATGAACTCGGGCAGCTAAAATCACTTCCGCTCACAAAAAGCAATCTTTTTCTAGCTGGTAAAATTCACATTTACATAGCAATTATAAGTTCAAAATTGACATACGGATGCCCCTCGTGAATTCACATCTCAAAAACGCAGATGAAATCACGCAGAGCCGCATGATCCGCCGGATCGTAGGTGCTCTGTGGTAAGTCAGTAATGTCCAGCTTCGAAGCGAAACACAAGTGCCAAAACTTTAATTCGCGATTTGGCGATTATAAACTGCTTGAAATTCGACGCCTCCCTCCTTTAGGATCACCTAAGTGTTCCTGAAAACTTTCGAACTAGGAAAAAACATCCACTCCACCTATACGTTGCCACTTAATTTAAAAAAAAAGGTGAGGGTAATAAAAAATTAAACTGCTTCTAAATGAGGTAGGACGTTTACAAAAATCTGTGATAATTAGTGGTGATTTCAATATTGATTTTAATATGAATTCCCCACTAAAACAATCTTTCTGTGATATAATAAGTTGCTTTAATTTCAGATATATCGTACAGGAAAATACTCAAGTTACAAAAACAACAGGAACTTGCATCGATAATATTTTAGTCAATAGCGAAATTTCTCACAAAATCAGCATAGTAGAGCCAATCTTATCTGATCACTATGGAATCCTAATGGACATACAGGTCGATAAGATAACCAGAAATCAGAAAATCAAGTATGTAAGATCATTCTCAAAAAATAATCTAATAAATTTAAAACAGACTTGCCTAAGCTTTGACCATTCTCAAATTTTATTTAACAATGACCCCTAAAAAGTGTTATGATGCATTTCAAACTGTACTAATGAGCGCGTTTAATAATAGTTGTCCCTTAAGACTTATATATTTTAATAAGCAAAAAACCGAATTCCCTTGATATACTAAAGAACTTTCGGAGCAAAAACAAATACTAGATGCTTCTAGGGATTCAACTGTCTTAATGCATACACTGAAACAAGACTACAAAAACAATAAATATAATAATAAACTCTCTCAACAAACCAAGAGAAATGTGGCGTATAATTAACAATCTGAATAACAGGAAAAGTTCTAAAATTAATGTATCAGAGTTAAAATCTGATAAATTTCATTTCATTTTATTAAATCTGTTACTGATACTGTTACAAATATTCTGCATCAGCAAAAAATGAGGAAGTGAAATGCATCATATCACAAGTTAAAAACTCGACAACAGCAATATCAAGTGAAATAGCAGATATACTTGTGCAGATAATAAATTTAAGTATAGAATATGGTTATGTTCCCGACCAGCTCAAAATTTCAAAACAACACCTGTCCACAAGAAAGGTAAAAAAACGGAAGTGAAAAATTATACTTCAATTGCCATAATTCCAATAATTTCAAAAGTATTAAAAAAATTGTATATAAGCGCTTGTACTCGTTTCTAGATAAATAGCTCAGTAACTATCAATTTGGCTATAGAACAGGTAGATCAATACTAAGCGCGATGTGTGAGCTATCGAACAATATACTAGATGCATTTGAGAATGAAAGCACACTTGACTCTGCCTATTTAGATTTGTTTCGACTGTACGATCCACAATAAATTACTAAACAAGGATTATGGTGTAAGGGGACAAGCTTTAAATTGGTTCCATTCTTATCTATCTAATAGAAAACAAGCCGTATGTCATAATGGGCAGTTATTCCGTCTTGAGACTATCAACAGTCGTGTCCCGCAAGGATCTATCCTGGGGACACTACTGTTCATAATTAACATTAATGATTTGGAAAGTAACATTGATAACATAACATATATGTTCGCAGATGACACGACACTCATTCAACAAGAAAACTTCAGTGTACAAGACGGAAATAAACAGGCCAATGACTGGTTTAAAGCTAATTTTGCAATGAATACCGAAAAAACAAATTTCCTCACTTTTGAAATAAATAGTAGTAACAATAATTTTCATTTAAAATGTTTAGATGTGCATTTCCAATTAACATGGCAAGCTCAGATCGAACACTTGAGCAAAAAAATAAATAAAAACACATCTATTGCGAAAAGTTGCTGAGCACTTAAATGTACAGATCGTAATAATGACTTACTATGCTATTACTATATATTAGATATAGATTCTGTATGGTAATTTGAATGAACTGATTCCGTATTTCAAGAAGAATTGATTCGTTAATGATTCATTCACTCGAGACGACTAACCGAACGATTTTAGGCGAGCGGAATCGTATTCCCGATTCGGATTTGTACATGCGGTCTGAACCTGCCCGAATCGGATGACTAATTCATTCGCTCGAATCCGCGCGCAACTCCAACTCCGCTTTGTACATTAGTGTTGTGAGTTGGTGAAAATTCGGCAACACGTTTTCTATGACCGAAATGGCGAAATATATAGAACGTTCTGTTGGGGGAGCGCATTTAGCCCGCTGTTTTCACTCGCGCTAAATGCGCTGTCATCATGTAAAGTTAATTAAAGGAGAGGCACTTGGTATTGTTTCACAAATAAATCTTTAATCCGCATAATTTTAAGATTTTGCATTCAGGTAATAAGGGATACGCACTAAACCTCAAAGAGGGCCTGGAGATTAACAGGGCCATAAAAATGGGAAAAAATATCGTAAACGACAACGAGGAGATTTGGAATTCCCCAATTCTGACTTCTCTTATTACCTGAAACAAAAATATTGTATATATACTTAGGAAATAATTTTTTCTGTACATTCCTTTGAAAATGGTCTAACAAACCGAAACTAGTCGGAATAAAGATTTAATTGTGAAACAATACCAAGTGCCTTTCCTTTAATTAACTTTACATAGTGTAATATGTTTCACCAAGTGCCAGATGAGAAATTAATTCAAGAAATTATTAGCGCTGTCATCGATTATCCTCCTCGCACACACTGTTACATTCGCTACTTGTTTTATTAGCTTACTAAGAATATCGTCAGGGTTGCCAAATCAGTGATTTTGTCATCAAATCTGGTGTTTTCCACTTTCGGATTCAGACAAATTGTTTGTGATTCGGACGTGGCTAAATTGTGGTGTTTGTTGGAAGTTTTCAGTAACAATCTAGTGATTTACTGTCATCACAAAATGATTAAAGTGAAAACAGTTGAATGTGGCAAAATACTGTCAAAACTATTAAAAATTGGGAAATATTCAGCATGTCATTGATAAAATTTTTCATGTCCAAATGGTCAAACATTTGCAAGAGAATACTTTTTGATCAATCTTGTATGAATCATTTTCAACGAGTATATTTAAAACTTCATTTGAATTCAGTGATTTGTACACGTGGCGCATGAAGTAAAATTTCGAGTTTAGAAAAGCCCAGAAAATTTGTCTCGGGTCGCTGCACGACCCGAGACAAATTTTCACGGGGCTTTTCTAAACTCGAAATTTTATTTCATGCGCCACGCGTATAATACACTGATTTCGAGTGAGGTTAAATTATACATAACTTTCACAGTATTTTAGTGTTTTATATGCATGGCGCATGAAGTAAAATTTCGAGTTTATAAAAGCCCAGTAAATTTGTCTCGGGTCGAACTATATTATTATTATTATCATTTTTTTATAAGTGATTCGTTTACGACCGATTCATAAAGAACGAATCACTTTTAAGAAATGATTTGGTTGATTCAAATCAACTAAAAGATTCGAACTTTCCATATCTACTATACATACATTCAATAGTGCGACAAGGAATATTACTATGAGGAAGTTCACCACATTGCGAGAGGATATTTATCCTTCAGAAAAAGGCTGTTCGTATAATTGCGAGAGTGAATAATACAGTTTCGTGCAAAAATTATTTTAAATCTCTAAACATGTTGACTGTACCATCATTATTTGCCTTACAATGCCTCCTGTATACTAAGCGTAGTTAATCACAGGTGCAAAAACATCACAGCATTCACAATCACAACACAAGAACCAAAGGTAACTGAATCGCTTCAAAAGTTAAACTACAAAAAAAACACAAAATAATTATGAATATATCTCCATAAAAATGTTTATCAAACTTCTCCAGGCAGTTGCTGATTTCCCATCAAGAAATTTAAAGCAAAAACTGAAGCTGTACTAAGTGAACAAGCACTTTACTCTTTAAAGACTTCTATAAAATAAAGTGGTAATATAATTATGTCTAAGCTAATATGTGATAATTACACCTAATTTTAAGTTTTTAAACTATTTTAATTTTGATGTTATGCAGACATCTATGCGATACCCTCATGCAATACCCTCATGACATTAGTTTACTGATATCAATTTTCGTCTAATCTACTATTTTATTGATACACCTATTTTAATTCTATTAATCAATCAAGTTAATGCTGATATACAATCTAAACTTAATTTACTGTTTTATTTATACAATATTTTAATTCTGTAAGTAGGTCAAGTTTTATATATACATATTCTCTTTGTACGTTTGTCAAGCCAAGTTTGTCCTTTGTCATTTAAATTTTGAAACAATGAACTTGAATTATTTATTTACTTTTACTCGTAATTATGTAATACTATTTCAATATCTTAATGATCATTCCAGGCCTCCGGGTCCGGACGGTATCCCGTATCAGATGGTCCGACAACTCCCGAAGTTTTATATATAGTTTTATATATACATATTCTCTTTGTACGTTTGTCAAGCCATGTTTGTCCTTTATCATTTAAATTTTGAAACAATGAACTTGAATTATTTATTTACTTTTACTCGTAATTATGTAATACTATTTCAATATCTTAATGATCATTCCAGGCCTCCGGGTCCGGACGGTATCCCGTATCAGATGGTCCGACAACTCCCCTCTTGTATGAGGGAGCATTTGTTAGACTATTATAATCTGATATGAGATAGAGGCGTCTACCCCAGCCTCTGGAAAACGGCCATTATCCTGCCTCTTCTTAAACTGGGTAAGGATCCAACAAACGTCGAAAGTTACCGACCTATTTCATTGACAAGCTGCTTGGGAAAAGTCCTAGAGAGAATGGTCAACAATCGCCTGGTATGGATGCTGGAGACCAATGGTCTATTAGCAAAGTACCAGGCCGGTTTCCGTAAATTTCACCCCACAGTTGACCAATTAGCCCACTTGGAGAACTACATCCAGGATGCCTTCCTAGATACTTCGTTGCGGTGTTTTTTGACCTAGAGAAGGCATACGACATGACCTGGAGTTCCGGAGTTCTTCAAAAGTTGCACGAATGGGGACTAAGGGGCCGTCTGCCCCTCTTTGTACAATCTTTTATGGAAAATCGGTCATTCAAAGTCAGAGTTGGGGATACCGAATCCGCACAGTTTGTGCTGGAAAAGGGGATTACCCAAGGCTCAACCATAAGTTGCACTCTTTTCGCTATCGCTGTTAACGACATCGTTTTGTCTGTAGAATCCCCTGTAGAGAAATGTCTCTACCTCGATGACCTTGTAATATATATGGCAGGAGATACCATCCCCGCCATAATTCGTCAACTTCAATCGGTCATCGAAAAGGTGAACAGAGATGCTGAGTCTAAAGGTTTTCATTTCTCCGAAACAAAAACCGCATGTGTCCATTTCTGTAGACGCAGACATCCACATCGCGACCCCGATCTGTCTCTACGGGGTACCAGGATACAGGTTTTGGATAGTATCCGATTTCTAGGGCTGAGGTTCGATAGGACTCTTTTCTATCGGACCCATATTGATGAGCTGGTCCAGCGGTCTCGAAAAGCACTAAACGTTATAAAGTGCTTGGCCAGCATCAACTGGGGTGCTAGAAGAGAAGTGCTGCTGCGGCTTTGGTTTTATCCAGAGTTGACTACGGCTGCGCAGTGTACTCTTCGGCAAGGAAGTCCTGGTTGAAAGCCCTAGACTCTGTTCACTATGCCGGTCTTAGATACGCCACAGGTGCATTTTGGACGAGTCCCACACCGAGTCTCTGCTGCGAGTCGGGTGTCCCTCCACTATCCGCACGTTGCAACCGCTTCGTGTTGCAATACGCGGCAGTAATACGTGCGAGGAGGGGACACTTTAACCAACGACACTTTATTAGTGTCACAGAGCAGCAGAGGAAATACAATACACTAGAAGACCTACCGTCAGTAGGCCGGTGTGCGTCCGCGCGAAGGTGCTTATGAAGAGTCTCAATATCAGTCTCCTAAGGGTATTCGAGGTCAGATTCCTGGAGGTACCCCCTTGGCTTATGCCAAGGGTTAGGTGTCGGCTGGATCTGACCTCAGGTAAGAAGAGCGATATGAGCCCCTATATTCTTAGGGGCCGCTTCCTCCAAATTATCGCTGAATACCCGGACTCTCCGCGGTTGTACACGGACGGCTCGAAATCCGATCACGGTGTGGGCTCTGCCGTCGTTATCAATGGCATCCCACATTTCGTGGTCACTCCACGAGTCCGCCAGTGTGTACACCGCCGAACTATACGCTTTATATCAAGCCCTTTGCTATCGTATGATGAAAACCCACCAAAGCTCATTCGTTATACGTTCCGACTCATTAAGTGCCATCTAGAGTATATCGTCGTTATACTTAGTCGATCCGCTGGTTAAGCTCATACAAGCCTCGATATTCGAAGTATCCCGGATGCGAAAGTCGATCGTATTCGTCTGGACTCCGGGGCACATAGGTATCGGGGGCAATGAGCTGGCCGATGAAGCTGCTCGTCAAGCAGCCGAAGCGGACGACATAGATGATGTACCCGTTAGGAAATACGACGTGAAAGGGTACATCAAGAAGAAAATTACAGAGAATTGGCAGCAGAGTTGGCAGCAACGGCTCCGAGAGCAAGTTAAGGTCATTAAAACTAGCCTACGCATTACAGCGAAATACGCTGAGGCTTGGTGGTGATGTGGCGTCCATATTGACAAATAGTAAGGGGTCCGTAGAAGCATGTATAAGGTTTCTACGAGATACAAGTCTTTTAAAGCGACTATAGCGATTCGTGAATGTCTTTTAAGTGTTAATTTATTATTAATTTATTTCTTTTTTTGTCTCGTTCTTGTACAGTGGCATCGAAGCTCCTGTACAACTTCGGTGTCACTTTTTAGTTTGTGTCTGTCCGCTCCAGAGTCATTTTACAACTCTGGAGTACATATTGTATATAGTTTTTAGGGTCCGGTATCGGGGTCCATTTACAACTCCGATATCGTCTGTCTGTGATATTAGGTCTAGGTTGTGTCGTCCATTACTTGTAGGGTCCGGCATCGGGGTCTTTTACAATGCCGATGTCGTCCGCTTTGTGATATTAGGTTTAAGATGTGTGTGTAAAATTTGTGTTTGATCGGTGACAGGGTCTTTTACAACCCTGCCACCGCAATTTCTTTGATATTAGGTTTAAGTTTATTTATACTATTTTATCTTTTGTTTATTTAAGCAAACTAATTGTTTTGTTTTATAAAACTCTCAAAATACATGAGTTAACCGCCTAATGACCTTGCAGTTGAAGGCGGTAAGTGGGAGGGGTTTTTAGTCGGTAGTCCTCCAGTTTGGAGTCCGACACTCCGTCCGTAAATGGATTTTCCCCTCCCACACCACAAACAAAAATTATTATTAAAATCAGCATACTCAATGTATGTAAAACTTGAAGGCATTATTTATGAAACAAAATTATCACAGACTTCTTTTGCTTCTAATTGACAACAATCAATTTACATGCATATTTGACGTTTAGGATTGATTTTCTTTTGTTAGTCCATCTCTTAGTGATTATTTGTTTTATTTATTACTGCATTGTCTATCAATAAAATCTCAGTTAATTTGGTATCATTAAATTTGTATTTTAATTTTCATTATAAAAATGTATAAACATACAGGATGCTATATTTAAATTTTTAAAGTTTGTGTCATTTATTCGGAAATGAGGAGTACTTGAACCATTTAAATATTCCAAATTTCATGTTGGTACTATTACCCATTTATGAGTTATGGTCTAATATCTCGTGGAACACTCTGTTTATTAATATACATATTAATAATATTTTAATACGAATTCGTATTGTTTTAGTAAGAAATTACGACAAATAAATTAAATTAATTGATATTCTCCCATAAGAGCGCATAGTAAACACGCGCGTTTTGCCCGAACTTTGTTCCATTCTTTTCCAACAACAGCAATTTCGTATAGGTAAAGGATAGACAGATGTTGGTGCCGCGGCATAGCACGTGCGGCTCTACGAAGGCTCGATTATAATTCCCTCGAAACTTTAACATACTCACATTTAAGACCTAACATCAATTATAATAAATTTAAATCTTAGTTGTTGATTTGTTTTTTAAATTTTATTTTATTTATATTAAATGTTTTAACTGGTAAGAAGCACGGATGTTCGATATATATCGAAAACTTGAAGTATCTATATTTTTATGAAAAATAATTGATTTTTCTTTTTCCGATATATCGCTAACATCGACACCATATGGTCGATGTCTTTATACTATACTAATTATTCATTAGGCGCCATCCATTGTATTGCCGAAACAAAAAAGTAAACAAAATGTAGGAATTTTTATCTTTTAAGTATACCTACACATCTCAAATCAAATTAACGATTTTTTACGAATTGATATGCGTTGTATTTTAAACTTGATTTGAATGATTTGTGACTTATATGCGTGGCGCATGAAGTAAAATTCCGAGTTTAAGAAAGCCTGAAAATTTGGATTTGCCGGGGCGCGACTCGCTTCGCTCGCGCGCCCCGGCAAAAGCAAATTTTCTGGCTTTTTTAAACTCGAAATTTTACTTCATGCTTAGCCTGGGAGTGGAAACACTCGTTGGAAGTTTCAAATTGAACGCTTTTATAAAAAAAAGATTTAATACTTGTGGATGTTGTTTACCTTAGCCCTTTGAAAATATCTTAAAATCAAATACCTCCGATTTTTTTGTAAATTGTATTGTTTTTTTTTGTAATACAAATTTGAAAAACTTATTATTTTTATGAAATTTACTAAAGATGTTTAAAACATTTCAAATTTTTTTGTTATATTCAGTTAATTTTGGAAATACAATTATTTTATTGAGCGATTGATTTTTTTGGTAAATTTCAAATTTTAATACTTAAAATTTAAGCCGTAATTTGAGCATATAAATAATTGAGTATAGTGTCTAATCAGAGCTGCATTCTTTGGCTGTCGTTTGCATTTTTTTTTTTTTTCATAAAATGTTAAGTTTTTAAATAAGATGGCTCTTTATTGTTTGAGTGGGAAATTTTATTTAAATTTAATGAACAGAGTGAAAAACCAGTGATTTTGACTCAAAATTTAAGAGTTCATTTAATCGTAACAACAATTGAGCTTTACACAATTTTAAAGCTACATTCTTCGGCTCTTATTTGCTTTTTGTTTATTGGAAAATATTAAGTTTCTGAAAAAAGTTGTGTTAAATTATTTGAGCATGCTTTTCCACTTATCATGTAACTCACATGATAAGTGGAAAAAGCAGTGGTTTCGGTTCAAAATTTTAGCTTTGATTTGAGCTTAAAAACAATCAAGCTTTACGTCAATTGAAAGCCTTGATCTTCGGCTATTATTTGCTTTTTGTTAACAAAAATAATAAGTTTATGAAAAAAGTTGTGCTAAGTTATTTGAGCGTGCGATTTTTATTAGATTTATATGCACAGTGAAAAAAGCAGTTGTTTTGGTTTAAAATTTAAGCCTTGATTTGAGCTTGAAAACAATCAAGCTTTACTTAATTGAAAGCCTCGATTTACGGCTATCGTTCGCTTTTTGTTTCATTAAAATGTTCTATTTTTGAAAAAAAGTTATGCTTCATTTTATGTTCGAGCGATCATTAAAATAATCTGATAAATTGTCTTAGTTAAAATAATAATTACTATACATTTTAAAGAACGTTCAATTTACAGTAAATATTCAAATTTTTTAGATTTATCATATTTTCATTATTTCCAAAAATACAGCTGAAATTTTGCAAAATAAAGAATTAATTATGATACATTTTAACAATTTAAACAAAAGTGAATAAAAATAACATGATACAAGAACATGACTGTTCTGATTGTTTTTTGACTCCTTGACTATACTGGCTACATATTGACTATTTTGATATTTTTATTCGCGAAAGCAGTTAAATTTGTATTTAACACTATTTACTAAAGTTGTATTTAACTGGAAATTAAATTGCAAACACTTAGATTTAAATCGTCAGAAAGTTACCGGAAATGAAAAATTAACGGACATTTTGGAAATTCACTAAAAGTCATGCAAGTCGTCAAAATATTAAAAATTAAGGAATGTTCACGAATTGTTAAAATTTTATAGATTAACAAAAATCTTGAAATTTGCGTGGATTTGCCAACATTTTTTAAAAATTTATGTAAAGTATCGATATTTTAAAAATTAATGAAAATCATAAAAATTTAAGAAAACATGGAATTTTATGAAAAGCTGCAACATTTTTAAAATTAACGAATATTTAAGTAATTTACAAAAATTGCTAAGAACTTTTCAAATTCTTAACAATGTTTGTGAATTTTTGTTAATTTTAAAAATCTTTTGCATTTTGATGAATTCTGAAAATTCATAAAAATTATTAACTTCTTTAATATTAACTAAAATCCAAGAAATTCACGGAAACCGTCAACATTTTGAAAATCTTTAAATTTTATGAAAATCGTCGGGATATAAAAGATCAATTGACAACTCTGGAAATTTACAAAAACTGCAGGGTTATAAGAATTAACAAAAGGTTATTAAAAGTATTAGAATATTTTAAATTATCGAAAATCTAGGAAATTCACAAAAAAGTCAACATTTTCAAAATGAACGGGAATTTTGGAAACTCAAGAAAAACGATATTTTTAAACTGACTTGTTACCGGCGCTTTTCCGTAAACGCCCTCAACTTGTTCATTCAGCAATATTTCAGCTGCAACGTAACCACGGGCGTTATTTTGTTACATATGTTAATATTCGGAACAACGGCCCCAATTCACTTAAACCTTTTTTTTTCAGTATTTAATATTCCTTCATTCTCTTTTACTTTCCAAATGAGTAAAGTTCGCGCCATACATTGATAGATATAGCATTTAGGATTACGTTGGGTTGCCTAGTGAAACGTCGTCAGATAAGTCAAGCGCCCCCACACATCGGGCAGCTCAACTTGATCTCTTAGGGATGAAACTCCTTTCGGCTATCCCAAACTCGGTTATCCCCGAGTTCGCCACATCTGCGATGTGACGCCGTTACCTGCAACCGGGCCGAGCGAACGAGTGTTCCGTACGTGCCCCGAACAAAAGAATCCGGCACGACGTCGGAGGCCAATAAACCGCTGAACTCAAGGCATATGAAAACTCCCCTACGTGGTTCGCAAAATAATCCACATACGCGAACGAGACACAGATAATTGGATAGCCGAGAGTGACCCGGTTCGAACGGTACCACACACGAACCACATACGTTACCGTTGAGCGGATCCAAACATGAGCTGCCCCGATGTAATTTGTCAATTATTATTGCTAAGACGACGTTTCACATAGCAACAATTATCCATAAACAATTACCTTACCCCCCTTTATGCTTGGGCGAAGTTTCATTAACTTTCAGTTAGCATTTTACTAAATCCAGGCATAAAACTTATTCATCCCCTTTGTTTGTATTATTTATTAAGTTTCTACCCGTAATTGTTTATGGATATTGTTGCTAGGTAGATCAAACGATGCGCCTTTACATTCCACATCGTTTGGTATTAGTTTTAGGTAAATCAGGTCAACCCCTTCGGCTTTATTTAATTAAATATATATAAAGCCCCGTCCTTAACTCTAACCAAAATATATCATATATGCCCGGACGCGGAATCATTTCGCGCATATAATGATATATTTTGTACTCTTAAATATTAATATTTAATATATATTTCGACCATTTTTCTTTCGGTCAACGAAAGTTGGTGGTCGCCAGAGGAGTGCGAAAGGAAGAGGGTTGACCATAAACGATATAAATATCCCCGGCCCACACGGGTAGAGATCACTTCGAAAAAGTCTTCGAACGGTGCATCGTCACCACGCCAAATTTCGGTCCGTGTCCGCGAAAGTTTGATAAGTTGTCTTTACGACCCAGTGGTCGCCGTAAGTTAGATTTTCACTTTGGAAATTTTCACTTATTGAAAATTCCCTTATTTCATTTTCTTCTAAGTTACTTTTGTAAATATTGTTATTGTGTGTTTTTTTTTTTGTTTACTACGAGTTGAATATACATATATCTGACTAGTGGATATTCAAATCGTTAAAAATCGAGTCTTATTTTGAATTCACCCCGACCGTAAATCAAAATAAAGTGTTGTGCCCAAATTCGAGCTGCCGAGTCCATTCCCGAGCGTAGCCAGTCATCGGGAACAGGAACCGTCCCCAACGACCAACGATCGCTAATCAAAGGTTAGTTTAATTTATATCTTTGTGTGACTTGTTCTGGTGCTCTACTCTGAACTACCCGTGCAGTTGTTGAGGCAGGGACGTAATTAAGTTATCACTTCATTGATTCAGTCCCGGGTGGTAATCTTCAGAAGGATTCCCCGCTTTCGGCCAAAGCCCGAAAGAGCCTTGATAACAGACTAACACCTTGAAAATTAGCAAAAAAAACGCAAAGAATTTAAAAATTAACTAAAATCGTGAAATTTCATGAGATGCATCAAAAATTTAAAATTGGCCGAAAATTTAGTATAATCACAAAAATTGCCAAAATCTTAAACATTGTCGAAAAACTTAAAAATTTATTAAAAGTATTAACATTTTTAAAATTAACGAAAATCTAGGAATTTTAAGAAAACAGGACCACATCTCAAAAATGAAATTGAGATTGAGAAAATTAAAGGCGATCGGAAATTCATGAAAACTCGGCAAAAACTTGAAAACTAATAAAAATCATGGAAATACATGCAAACTTTTAACATCAACAAAAATTTAGAAAATTTACGAAAACTGCTAAGTTTTGAAATCTTAAGAAAATGATTGATGTTCTATATCGAGTGTTTTTAATCCCAAATTAAGTATGACGTAAACTTTTGAATTGGGATAAGCCTGAAAATTTTGATTTTTAATCTTTTTTAAACTTGAAATTTTACTTTATAGTTAATTAAAAAGTGGAAACACTAATTATAAGTTTAGAAATGTACGCTTTTCAAAAACGACGAATACATAAAAATGTACACAATCTTAAATATTTGGTATCGAAAAGTATCGATATTTTAAATATCAATATTTTTCAATATGATATTTTGCCCTATCGATACTTTACTACAAGATATTATCGATTCTCAATATCGACACATTTTTTGGGGTCGAAAGTCATATCCTTATGAAGAAGTCATACCCCCAACCTGAAAATAATATCTATCTACGCGTTTGAGTACGCCCACCCCCTATGTTTAATTCTCACTTCAATACATTTTACTAATGGATTTTGAGATAATATCTTTTTCATATTTAATAGTAATTTTAATAACAAGGAAATAGTAAACTATTTTTCATTGCATTTTTTTCGTCGTTTGGCTATTGGAGGGAGGAGAGGTTCAACTTAAGTGTGCACCGGGCCCCGCTTTTGTTCGGGCCGGTACTGGACGCGACCCACAGTTTAAGAAATGACGGTGTAGAAAATTGATTAAACATACGCAGATGTTAAGAATCTTTTCATGGCTTCATCTAAGGGATCCATGCTTTTGAAAAAGTCTAGATTGCTGCCTTTGACTGTGTAATAATTTTCCAATTTCTTCTTAGTCTGCTCAACGCGAAATTTATTTCTTAGAAGAAAGCATTCAATACGTCTGGAATCTGAAAAAGATAACAGTTATGTCAATAATTATTGGTTAATATTATTTAAAATTTAAATATTCACGTTAAACGGATTTAATTTTTCAAACTTAGACGCGACGGCATGAAAAGACCTAAAATCTTCCGATATCTATCTCTTTTCTAAAAGTTAAAGGGCAAGAGGAAAGACGACGACACGAAAATATCTAAAATCTTCCGATTTCTATCTCGTTCCTAAAATGTTGGAGGGTAAGGGGAAAGAGACCGAGCACTCAGGGGGTAATCCATTATGAACACCAACCGCATTTTTTTATGTCAATGTCAACCCGATATTAGCAGGTAGTAAGAAGTCCATTTGTTTTTAGCCGACGCGTAGCGTTATCTTTTGTCCGACTTGGGGTGGTTTTGATAGGAATATTTATATGATATCCATGAAATTATGTAAAATGTAATAATAATTAATACAACATTTGTAAAATAAAGTCGAAATTATGTCTACGTGTACAATTTTAGGTCAATAGAATTTTTTAAAACGTATCTGACGTTTACATCTCGGTAAATATTGATCATCACATCTAAACGTTATATATTTTAACTTTACTGTAAATCAGTGGTTTATGCGCGTGGCGCATGAAGTAAAATTTCGAGTTTAGAAAAGCCCCGTGAAAATTTGTCTCGGGTCACTGAGGGACCCTCGACACATTTTTTACACGGGGCTTTTCTAAACTCCAAATTTTACTTCATGCTTAGTCTGGGAGTGGACAACACTCGTTCTTAGAAGTTTCAAATTGAAGGATCATTCTACTAAACTAAGTTTACTAAGTTTATTACCATTTTACAAAGGTTACCGCTCGAAGGACCAATCATGGTCTTCGGAGACCGAAGGACTACAGGGAATCGAAGTTTTTTTTACAAGAAAACAACGAAAATCTGAAGGTTTACAGCATGGATAGGAAAGAACACATCTAATTTTAAAAAAATATCGTAGTTGGCTTGGTTTTCAGTGCATTTTTAACTTCACTTTAAATCAGTGTTTTATACGCGTGGCGCATGAAGTAAAATTTCGAGTTTAGAAAAGCCCCGAGAAAATTTGTTTCGGGTCGCTGCGCGACCCTCGACAAATTTTCTACGCGGGGCTTTTCTAAACTAGAAATTTTATTTCATGCATAGTCTGGGAGTGGAAGACACTCGTTAGTTTAAAATACATCACAATTGGTAAAATATGTATCGTTGGATGCCCGTCTTCAGGGGTGATATGTAAGCAAATTATGGGTCTTAGGAGTTGTCAAATAAGTGAGTTACTCAACTGTTTCCAAAAAACAAAAGATTAACATTTTACATATAAAATGTACAAGGTGAGAAACTCGATGTCTCAGCTCTATTAAAAGAAAACCGATAGAAAAAATCTGAAAAGAGGTTCATAAATGGGATTGAGTAAGGTTAATTTTAATCCAAAACTGCATACTTTTCTAAATTTTAAAAGTGAAGTAATGACGTCATCGAATATTTTTTCCTCAGAAACATACCTATATTTTTGGATATTTCAAAAGAGCTAATTTTTCTGAACTTTGTAGAGAACAAAATTGCTATCTCCTTACGTTAAAAAATTAAAAGCAAACTTAAAAAAAAGTATTATCGAAAATTGCAAATTGTCACGACTTAAACAAGTAGCCTTTGGAAGCAAATAACATAGCCGCATCTGTCAAAAATTAAACTAATGGTTGACAAATATTGTTTTGTTGTCATTTGATTTGAGATTTCAGATTTCATATAATAGAGCTGAGACATCGAGTTTAGCTCACCCTGTACAATAAACTATAAGTGTGATACATCATTGAATTTAGGAAAAAATATTCTTACAAAAAATGTGAAAATCCAAAAGAAAATCCAGAAAACATAAACACCATCTACTCCCAATAGCATTGTCGATGGTACTCACAGAATGACTATTATAAATGTCAATTGATTGTGCAATTTTAAAATCCAGAAGAAAACTAAACATCTATAACCATTTTAGTAGTCATGTGTAATTTACATATAAATTGACGATGTGAACGCCATCTGCTGCCAATTTTTGAGCAGTGCTATTGACAGTAGATGGTGTTCACGTCGTTAATATATTTATATATATATATATATATATATATATATATATATATATATATATATATATATATATATATATATGTTCATTATAGCACTTTTCCCGTCATTTATAGAATTGATGATTGTCGTACTAAACGTATTTCACTTGCTAATTGGTTGGTCGCACATGAAGTAAAATTTTGAGTTTAGAAAAGCTAAATTTGTCTGTCGCTCTGCTGTGCTACGCCCGAGCCAAATGTTTAGGCTTTTCTAAACTCAAAATTTTACTTCATGCTTAATCTGAGATTGGAAACACTCGTTAGATGATCAATCATAACCAGGGTTGTTATGTTTAAAACACTTTGTTTTAAACAAGTTTAAAAGCAGCCGTCGTGTTTTAAACGGTTTTGTTTTAAACATGTTTTAAATCTTAGATTTGTTTAAAACATGATTTAAACGTTGGATTTGTTTAAAACATGTTTTAAACGTTGGATTTGTTTAAAACCGTGTTTTTATTATCTTAACTGCTAAAAATAAATATTTGCTAAATTATATTTTATATTACTTCATTAAAGTTTTTTGTTTGTTTTAAAATTCTAGCTAAATTGTTAAAGATATTTCAAATTACATCACCAAACATAACATTTTATTACAATAAAACTGTATGTGCATAAATGTGGTTTTTAAATACCGGGATTATTTCTTTCAGGTATACATAAGCATACACTGTAAATTTTTTTTACAAGATTTCAATTTGAATCTTTAAACGAGTGTTTTCCACTCCTAGACTAAGCATGAAGTAAAATTTAGAGTTTAGAAAAGCCTGAAAATTTGGAATTACCGCGTAGCGAAGCGGAGCGGCCAATCCACATTAGGCTTTTCCAAACTCGAAATTTTACTTCATGCGCCACGCGTATAAAACACTGAAATATCGTAAAGTTTAAAATATACGGTTTTAGCAATCTAATATGTAAATGTGGATAAAACGTGAGTCAAATTCTGCGCTGAAAAAATTGTATAAAGCAGTGATTATAGGCAATCCAATAACTCTAACGTTTATTAGGTTGCCTATAACCGTTGTTGTAAGTTTGTGTTTTTGAACTTCACTGTAAATTAGTGTTATTAAGCGTGGCGCATGAAGTAATATTTCGAGTTTAGAAAAGCCTAATTTGGATTGGCCGCTTTGCTTCGCTACGCGAACAATCCAAATTCTTAGGCTTTTCTAAACTCAAAATTTTACTTCATGCTTAGTCTTGGAGTGGAAAACACTCGTTAAAAGCCTCAAATTAACCGCATTAAAACAACGATTTCCCACAACTTTAAAAAACGCTGTAATTATCGGGATATGTATACTCAAAAGAAAAATACCCTATATATTCTGTTTTAAACACGTTTTAAACGTGTTTTAAACATGTTTTGAACACGTTTTAAACCCAGATCATAACCTTATTTTGCATTTTTTTTATTGCTAGATTAGCGTGCTCTATCTAATCGATTTGATTAAAACGTAACCAAATAATACCATTGCAAAACATATTGAATAATGAGTTAAATTGTTGGAGTCATCAAATGAACATGAACGACCGTTTAAAACGCTTTAAAAAGGGAAAAGGGAAACTACCTGCTATTCTAACAGATAAAGTCATAAATTGTAACCTCAACCACACCATAAATTGTGGTTTCTTTTCTTCCATTATACTCCCGCGCTTGTAGAGGGTGTCTCTCTTCAAAATTTACTGGTTTAGATATTTTGGAGAGGCCCTGAGGAAAGAGACCGAGCACTCAGGAGGTAATTCGTTATGAACACCAACTGCGTATTCTGGATGTCAATGTCAACCCGAAATTAGCAGGTAGTAAGAAGTGCATCTGTTTTCAGGCGGCGCGTAGCGTTATCTTTTTATCCGGTTTGTTTTAATACGAAGGTGTATTTGATAATTATGAAATTATTTAATGTGTAATTATAACTAATACGACATTAGTAAATTAAAAATAATAATTGATTTAACGAAAATATCATTATTTTCTTGTGTTTAACAATAGTTTGGCAAATAATAAACAATAATAAACGAAATGTATGTGGTCTTGTGCTGTTCAACTGCAATATCAAAGTGCTTACGTTACTGTTTAAAGTCAAAAATGCAGTGTTGTGTAAGTTACAATCAGTTAATTGCAGTGAGTGAATATTTTTAAATAGATAGAAGGTCAATAAAATTAAGTAAAAAAATTAAATTTCATTCATCATAACCTAGATCGAATTGAATTTCGCATGGACGAGGAGTTTTTACCTATTTTTATCGAGTGTCGAAGGCCGAACACATATCGAGGCTATCTATTTTGGTGTTGATTTTAATTTTTAAATTTCACATCCTCTGTTTTTTTTATTTAAGTGTAGCCAAACCCTCGTCTTTGCTTGTTTGTTGTGTATTGTTAGTCACCACCAAAGGCGGGGTTGGTGTGAAGAAATTTTGACCCTGATTTTATTCCCTGTTTATTCCCTTTTTCCCGAAAAATATTTTGCTGTTGCTTAGTACCGATATATATTAATATTAATTTTGAAATGTCTAAAATAAAAATCAATGATTTAAATATAAGTGCACTCAAAGTGCAATTAAATAGAAGAGGACTCTCATGTGCAGGCAATAAAAAAGAACTATCAGAGAGGCTGAAAATGATCTTAACTCAAGCTCTTTGGGAGTAAATAGTTACTCGAAAAAAAAAGTTACATTGAAGAAACGTAAACATTCTAAAACGTATTTCTCAATCGTTAACTCTATCAAAGCCCTCCATATCATCGACATAAGCCAACAAAGTAGTCGAAAATAAACTTACTAATCGAATCAAGACTGATAAAGCAATAGAAGAAACTAAGCACAAGAAGAATAACGTATTGATACTAAGCGATGGAAATGGAAAAGATTTTGGGAAAATGTTTTCGCATTTAACGGATCAACGCTCATATAATATAGTATCTCTAAGCCACATGCAATGTTTTAAAATGTTACGGACAATATCAAAATTTAACAAGATCTTTTAGTAAGCGTGATTTTGTGGTTATTGTTGATAGTTCAAATGATGCATACCACAACAAATGTTTAAATTACAATAGCATAACTATGATGATTAAAAATCTTAACTACACTAACATAATATTGGTCGGATCGGCTTATTGCACAAATATGGACAAATATATATATTCATATACCGAGTGTCTGGGATAAGGGGCGAACATAGGGATTTAACATGTAAAATTAAATATGCGTAATTACACTGGTCTGCAAAAAAATTTTTTTTTCGAGCCCTGACACCATTCCTGCTGATTCTTATGTAAAATGACCTCCTGAATCCGAAAATAACCTCCGTTTTCCCCCATCACCCACCGTTTTCGGGGGAGGCCCCCTCACCTATTTTTATCACTTTTCCATAATTTGGAGGGATGAAAAGGATTATTTTAGCCTATACATTTCTTCTGAGGGGCTAGAGAGGTGAAAAGTTCCAAAACATGAACATTTGTAGCAAGGAGGTAGATTTGGGGGGGGGGGATTTGCCCCCTTAAATTGTAAAAAAATCATTAAAAATGATCAATTTTTTCCTTTTTTTTCGCAGTTTTTTCACTTATTTTCTACATATTCCAGCTTCTATTCGCCCCCATCCTCCCCCAAACATCCCCAAATAATAAAAATATATTGCAACAATATATAGCAACAATAATAAAAATATATAGCAACAATAATAAAAATATTTAGCAACAGTTCGGAAGATTCACTGTACCACGCTGGCGCTCTCAATACTCCCCCCGTTTCCCCCATCCATTGGAGGGGTGAAAAGGATTATTTTAGCTGTTAAGAATAATAAATAAAAAGTAAAATAATAAATGTAAAGAATAATAAATAACTAAGATAAGTACCTTCATTTGGTGCTTTCCTTTTGTACCCTGAGGTAAAAACCAGCAGTACTCTGCTAACATGCTCGCATTCCACTTTCCCGAAAATCTCCTCTCGAACTTAGAGATGTCTTGATGAAACCGTTCCCCGTGTTCATCCGAAACTGCTCCTAAATTTTCAGGGAAGAAGTCCAGGTGTGAGTGAAGGAAATGCACTTTAAGAGACATGTTACACCCCATGGCCTTGTACGCTGACAGCAATTCCTCGACATGAGCGACATAATCATCACTTTTGTTGTTACCCAAAAAGTTCTCACACACATTTTGGAATGCAATCCAAGCTCGTTTTTCTTTTCGATTCAGGTGTTCAATAAACGTCGAATCTTGGAAAAGTTGTCTAATCTGGGGGCCCACGAAAACTCCTTCCTTGATTTTAGCCTCACTAAGACGAGGGAATTTAGTTTTCAAAAATTGAAATGCATCACCGGTCTTGTCCATTGCTTTCACAAACTGTTTGATCAATTCGAGTTTGATGTGCAAAGGCGGCAAGTAAACATTTTCCTTCGGGACCAGAGGATCGTGAGCGACGTTTTTCTGACGGGGAGTAAAACTTTCTCGCAGAGGCCAGTTCCGTACGATGTAATGTTTGTCTCGGGCTCAGCTGTCCCATTCGCATAGGAAGCAGCAATATTTTGTGAAGCCCGATTGCAGGCCCATGAGTAGAGCAACAACTTTTAAGTCAGCGCAAAGTTTCCAATTATAATCATGGTATTTGATTTTATCAAGGATCCGGCTGATGTTTTCGTACGTCTCCTTCATATTCACAGAGTATGCAACCGGGAGTGATGGTAACTCATTCCCATTGGCCAATAGGACAACTTTCAAGCTTGTCTTTCATGAGTCTATAAACAGTCTCCATTTGTTTGGGTCACATGGCATCTTCAGTTCTATTATCAATGCATTTGAATTAGGACAGAACACTAAGCCTTCATCTGCCGAAAAAAGTAATTTCAGGGTTGACTGCCTAGTCCTGTAAGAAGAGATTTTTACACCCTTTTCTAAGAGATTCAACTGCTGAAGTCGAGATCCAAGAAGTTGAGATTTACTCTTAGGTAACTCCAAATCCCTGACGAGATCATTCAATTCCGACTGAGTAACGAGGTAAGGTTTTCGATGAGCTGAATCAGCAGAACACTCTTCATCATCGGTGAACGTATCATAAGATGGTCCAGGCTGTGGCTCAAAGTCTTTCAAATCCGTTTCTGGCTCTAGAGTATAGGTTTTTGGGGGCACTGGGATTGGCAAAGATTCGTTGTGAGGAACTGGTCTTAGAGCTGAAGGGATATTAGGATACTGAATTGTATGCTTACTTTTGCTAGATAACCCGACGGTGGAAGTCATACAAAAGTAACAATCTGTGAGACGACAGCGAGGTTTGCGCCAAACCATGGGCACAGCAAATGGCATTGATTTACGGGTACCTTTGAGCCATTTGGTCAAGCTATTGTAACAAGTAGTGCAGCAAACTATTGGAGCCCAATTCTTGTCCTGATCGCCAACTTGGCAATCAAAGTAAAATTTATAAGCAGTTTTAAGAAGCGGAGAAAGGGGTTTTCGTTGCGCTTTTAAAGTCAATTCCCCGCAAACATAGCAGAAGCTATCGGGATGATTTTTACACTCGCGTGGCATAATTAAACAGTAAATAAATGCTCGATATTAATCACAACTCACACTCACGTACTGTAATTCACTTGGAAAAAGCCGGAATTAAAAAATTTCTACCGTTATACACAATTTAAACAACTTGGAAACACAGAATCCCCGCCTAGAGCACCGACAAGTTGATTCTACGATCGCTAGAGATGTACTGAGGGAAGATAAGGGTTACAGGGCAGGTCTATAGTGACAAGAGCAATGCAAGTTTAAACCTGTCAAAGCATGAAAATTCCTGGGCAAACCCGTGCGCGCGAGGTATTGAGAGCGCCAGCGTGGTACAGTGAATCTTCCGAACTGTTGCTACATATTTTTATTATTGTTGCTATATATTTTTATTATTGTCGCTATATATTGTTGCTATATATTTTTATTGTTTGGGAGAGGATGAGGGGGGATGGAAGCTGGAATATGTAGAAAATAAGTGAAAATACTGCGAAAAAAACGGAAAAATCGATCATTTTTAAGGATTTTTTTACAATTTAATTGGGCAAATCCCCCCCCCCAAATCTACCTTCTTGCTACAAATGTTCATGTTTTGGAACTTTTCACCTCTCTAGCCCCTCAGAAGAAACGTAAAAGCTAAAATAATCCTTTTCATTCCTCCAAATTATCGAAAAGTGATAAAAATAGGTGGGGGGCCTCCCCCGAAAACAGTGGGTGATGGGGGAAAACGGGGGTCATAATCGGATTTAGGAGGTCATTTTACATAAGAATCAGCAGGAATGGTGTCAGGGCCGATTTTCATGCCGACCAGTGTTATTAGCTCCCCTATTAATTTTAGAGAAAAATCGTAAAGAAATATTTTTTAGAGTATTAAAAACTGAAATAAATGTATCAATTTAATTTGCGTTTGTACTAGAATTCACCTCAAAAATAATGAAAATAAGTTGAACAATGTACCATTTAATAAAAACCCTTGCCATGAGTTTGACAAATGTCATGTTATAGTGAAAATAATTTCGCTACTCAGATATCAATTTACGCATTATAGTTGTTATGAATAATAATCTGAGTTATTCCAATGAAGAGAGGGTATTCATTATAAAAACATTTTACAGTGGCGTCAGTTTACGCAGAGTTCGTGACTTATTTTCGGTTAAATTTAAAAATCGACCAATTCCGTCTGTATCAACAATTACCAAGTTTGTGAACAAGTTTTAAAATACAGCAAGTGTAGCGGCAGATGATTCAAAAGGTATTTTAATAGTCCAATTTCAACAAATATTAATTTAAAAACATTAACCTTACAGGCAAACGGAAGAGATGATGCAACAATGAATTGGAAGAAAGAGTTTTCAGTTTGATAAATGCTGAGCCAACAACTAGTATACGATGTATTGCTCGTGAGTGCAACGTGTCTAAATTCTCTGTACATAAGATTCTGAAGAAGCATGGATATCATCCCTACAAAAATCAATGTCATCAGGAGATACTACTAGTGGATGAAAAAAAAAACAGGCGTGCATTCTGTGAAGTAATGCAGGATTGATCAAACACAAACCGAAACTTTTTGCAGTCTATCTGTTTTACTGATGAATGCACGTTAACTCTTAATAACGAGCCCAACACACAGAACACGCGATACTGGACCCAGGAAAATCCACGGATACGCTTACAAACTAGAACCCGGTTCCCGCAAAAAATAAACATTTGGACTGGTACTTTTAAGAATAATATTATTGGGCCATTTAAAATTCATGGAAATTTAAATTCGAATTCTTATTTAGACCTTTTAATCGACCAGGTTGGCCCTGCGTTAGAAGAAGTTGCACGTGAAAATCAGCAGATATATCAGCATGATGGATGTCCGGCCCATAATGGTTTAAATGTGAGGGAATATTTAAATGCTAATTTTCCCAATTGTTGGATTGGTCGCGGTGGCACTATCAACACCATGCGATTTGTTTTTATGGTATCACCTGAAAAACAAAATTTATGAAAAACGCCATCCAAATATTGAATCTTTGCGGGAAGCAATTTTTGTGGATTGCAGATTAGTTACAGATAGGCAGTTGGCTTATGTAAGGCAGACAATTTATAACAGATTGGGTAATTGTTTACATCAGAATGGAGAACTTTTTGAGTACTTGCTCTAACATTTCCCATTGGACGTAGATACAGTAAAATAAAAATTTAACAAAAATAAATCACGAACTGTTTGTAATCTGACACCACTATAAATTATCTTGACTATATCCCGCCAAAGACGGAGAGCCGATACACGAATGAATTAGAACCAATCAGCTTCTAGAAGTCGTTGTTGCCGTGATAACAAATTCATGTAGAGTTCGATTTCGGCACTGTGATTGGTTCTCTACTCGTATTATATTTCGGTACGTGGTTGGTTATCCCAATTCATTGTTCAATTTTTGTAAATAAACTGAACGTCAAACTACTGTCAAATAAAATCTATACACTTCAGTTTTTGTGAACGCTATAAAAATGATCGCAAACACACGGTTCGGAAGTACACCTCTAGAAGCAATTCACGAAAAAGTAAGAAACGCCCAGCCTATAAATACATTATCATCGCAAAAATATATATGGAAACAGTTTATGGAGTTTTGTACATGGTGATAAATCAGTAGATCTTGGTGGAGAAAAATATTACGTTAAATGCGACTTGCACTTTGGAAGACATTTCTAAAATATTGGACAACTGGGCATACAATATGAGAAAGAGGGACGACGGCACGCACTATAAAGAAAAGGTAGCCAAGACGCTATGGAATACCACTGCTAAGTTAGTGCAAGAGAAGTACTTCAGTGAGTATCAAATATTGTTTGATCCATTTAAAGACTTAATATTTAAACCGGCACGAAGCGCCCGCGATGCCAAACGCAAAGAATTGCAGCGGTTACCTGAAAAGAAAAGCATGAGTTCTGCACCGTTATCATCAGAAGAATTTCAAGCGATAGTTCTTCAATTTAACGAGGACAGTCCCGATGGGTTGCAAAGAAAATTCTTTCACATAGCATCGGTTGAACTCGCGTGGAGAGGAGGCGAAGGGACATCAACATTAATTCAGCACTTCAAGGATGAATTAAATAATTCTGCAGAATGGACTGGAAGAATAATTTACAATACCATATTTTCTAAAACCTCTCAGGGTGGAGGACAACGCTTAGCCGAAAACAAATGGCTCACACCAAACAAGAGTAATGAAGATGTGTGTCCGGTACGATTACTTAAGAAATTATTGTCAAAACGTGGCGACAACATTAAAACAGATCGTCTGTTTTTAACTGTAAACAAGAGTTGGCCAACGGGAAAAAGCTGGTATAACAATATGCCCATTGGCCGCAACGAAATTGGGAAGTGGGTTAAACAAGCGGCTCAGAAAATCGGTTTAAACACCACAACACCGAAACTTTTTGGATATCATCCCTACAAACATCAATCACTCTAGTAGAGCAACAGCTGTGAGTCAATTAATGGAACAGGGAAGTAGTGACCAAGAGGTTGTTAAAATCACCGGGCATTCTAGTTCGCAATCACTTAAACCGTATTTGCAACCCAACACACAGAGCACGCGATACTGGACCCAGGCAAATCCACGGATACGCTAACAAACTAGAACCCGGTTCCCGCAAAAAAATAAATGTTTGGACTGGTACTTTTAAGAATAATATTATTGGGCCATTTAAAATTCATGGAAATTTAAATTCGAATTCTTATTAAAACCTTTTAATCGACCAGGTTGGCCCTGCGTTAGAAGAAGTTGCACGTGAAAATCAGCAGATATGGTATCAGCATGATGGATGTCCGGCCCATTATGGTTTAAATGTGAGGAAATATTTAAATGCTAATTTTCCCAATTGTTGGATTGGTCGCGGTGGCACTATCAACTGGCCACCAAGATCTACTGATTTATCACCATGCGATTTCTTTTTATGGGTTCACCTGAAAAACAAAATTTATGAAAAACGCCATCCAAATATTGAATCTTTGCGAGAAGCAATTTTTGTGGATTGCAGATTAATTACAGATAGGCAGTTGGCTTATGTAAGGCAGGCAATTTATAACAGATTGGGTTATTGTTTACATCAGAATGGAGAACTTTTTGAGTATTTGCTCTAACATTTCCCATTGGACGTAGATACAGTAAAATAAAAATTTAACAAAAATAAATCACGAACTGTTTGTAATCTGACACCACTATAAATTATCTTGATAATGAATAAATGATCTTTCTTCCACTAATTAAGTGTTATTATTATGATTTATCCCAAACGACAAGCATGCATTAATTATTTTTCATCATTTAAATTTCTTTCGTAGCATTTCGATAATATGGATTCTGGTACAAACGTAAATTAAATCGATACATTTAGTACAGTTTTTAATACAATAAAAAATATTCATATACGATTTTTCTTTGAAATTATTAGGGGAGCTAATAATATCATATATTTAATTTTACATGTTAAATTCCTATGTTCGCCCCTTATCCCAGACACTCATATATATGAAAATAATAAAACTATTTATAATATACAGAAGAAAATTTGCGCACTGTAGTTTTGTGCGCACAAAAGCTGGGAGAATCAAGATATGTAATGAAATATTAAAGATTTTGGCAAATATTCAAAATACCTTTAAGAATATAGGAAATGAATCATCTCAAAATAGGAAAGCGAATACTTGCATTCAACCAAAAAACTCGGCAGAACTCGACTCCAATAGAATACTGAATGAAGAACAGAACTCGATTATTAAATACGGCAAGGGATGCGTGAATTCAACGGAAGAAAGTGCATCAATCATCAACCCCAGCATTGTCAAAAGAAGTGTGTTAGCTGATAGTGAAATGTCAATCATCTCCTCGCCAAAAAACGATTTAAGTCTAGTGATTACAGACTCAATGTAGCTCATATCAATGTGCAATACTTGCGAAACAATATAACAAAAGTTGATTGTGGTTGCCCTCTGGAATCAGTCGATATTCTTTGTGTTACAGAATATTGGGCCACAAACGATGAATTAGATACTTTACATATACCTAGTTTTAAGTTAGCTGCTAAGTTTTGTAGGTTAGGTCATGTTCACGGTGGTGCTGCTATTTTTGTCAAAGAAAATATTGTACATTCGCCATTAAATTTAACAAAAGCTTACGAGGTCGAAATGGAAATAGAGTTATGTGGTATTAAAATAAATTTGAACATTAGAAATATATGCATTATAAGCGTCTATAGGCCCCCCTCCGGAAACCCTAATATTTTCTTTAGTAATCTGTCGTGTTTACTTTCAAAAATTTTAAAAGGCGATTGTATTATCATTATCTGCGGTGATATCAACATAAATATGTTAACACACTCAAATATGCGAAAAATGCTATTTGATGTTTTGAATTCATATAGACTTATTAATCTGAATAATGAACCTACGCGAATTAAAAACGCGGATTAAAAAACGCGGCTGCACACACATCACTAAGTCCTATAGATTATGTCATAACAAACCTTCCAGCAGAGTCTTGTAAGTACTTAAATGTCGATGCCTGTATTGCAGATCATTTGGCTCAGATCGTATCAGTAACAAATTGCAAATTTTCTATAGAAAAACAAGAACCTGTAACCACCTCTGGCAATATGCGCTGCCTACCATAAGTAAATATAGCTAAATTTATAGACGCACTTCATAGGGAAAATTGGGATGCTATACTTGAGTGTACTGATTGTGATATATATTTTAATATTTTAATTGAAAAAATCATACTCAATTTAAATAAAACTTGCCCCAAAATAACTAAGCAAACAAAAAATAAAAAAGAAAACAATAGTTGGGTAACATATGATATAATTGGAAGTAGTAGGGACCTAAAATAATTATTTTGGTTGGCCAAAGATTTAAATGATGAAAATATTAATAATCAATACAAAACTGCTAAACGAAATCATATCAAGAAAATTGATACAAGTAAATCAGACTATTTTTGAAGGAAAATCGAACATTTAAATAACAAAATAAAATCAAGTTGGGAGTTTATAAATTGCAATTTAGGAAGAATAAAAAAACAATGAAATGTACAAGCTTTAGAAGTAAATAATGTTATATATACGAAACCTTAAGACATAGCAAACTTGCTACAATCGCTAAGGAACAAATAATGCAACATTTTAATAGCCCTTTCTCAGCTACGTGCACACTACCGAGCTATAAGTTTAACTCATTTTATTTCAACCCAATCGAAATGTTTGAAATTGTGGAAGTAACGCATTCACTAAACAACAAAAAGTCAATGGGCGTAGATGGTATAACCTCAAATTTGCTGAACATGGCAGTAGAAACTATTGCTTATCCGATTTCACATTTTTTTAATACTTCACTATCAAACGGAGTCTTTACATCCTCCCTAAAGTTAGCTAAAGTGGTACCTCTATATAAAAAGGAAAATCAACTAAGTTTGGAAAATTTCAGCCCGATATCAGTACTAAGTCCCCTTTCTTAAATATAAGAAAAAACTTGTGCACAGAAGAATCTCACAATATCTAGAAAAGTTCAACATACTTTCAAACAATCAGCATGGCTTTAGACCTAGAAAATCAGTTAAGTCAGCTTCAAATACATTCCTCCACTTTATTTATCAGGAAATGAGTAAAGGCAATTACGTCATTGGCCTGTTTTTTGATTTAACCAAGGCCTTTGATACCATCGGACTTGAGCATATTTTAAGTAAGCTGTATGCCGTTGGTATTATAGGAATCTGCTAGAAGTGGTTTGAATCATACCTAGAGAACAAAAGCTTAACTGTGTCAATTAATGGAGTTCATTCAGAAAATTACAATGTAAAATATGGTGTACCTCAAGATTCGGTTTTGGGTCCTCTAATATTTTTATTATACAATAACGACCTTCCTTCAACAATTAGCGAAGAAAAAGTAACGATGTTTGCCGATGATACATCAATTGCGGTATCGGCAAAAACTGAGACTGAATTGTTGGAAAAAGTATTAGGGGTCCTAAACCAGTTCGAGAGTTAGTGCACACAAAATCGTCTAATCCTGAATGCCAATAAAACGGTTATAACACAATTTTCTAAGAATAGGAAACTATCATCAAATTTTATCATAAATTTTAATAATTTATCTTATAAACTCCATAAAAATGTAAAATTTCTAGGCACGTATGTCGACACCAAACTAACCTGGCCATATAGATTTCGTGTGCGCGAGGCTTAATAAGTCTTTCTATTAGATATGGGTCGTTCGCGAATGATTCGTTCGAAAAGAACGATTCTGTATGGTGATTTGAATGAACTGATTCCCTATTTCAAGAAGAATTGATTCGTTAATGATTCATTTACTCGAGACGACTGACCGAACGATTTTGGGCGAGCGGAATCGTATTCCCGATTCGGATTTATACATGCGGTCTGAATCCGGCCGAATCAGATGACTAATTCGTTCGCTCGAATCCGCGCGCAACTTCAACTCCGCAACTCCGCTTTGTACATTCGTTTTGTGATTTGGCGAAAATTCGGCAGCAACGTGCTCTATGACCGAAATGGCGAAATATATAGAACGTTCTGTTGGGGGAGCGCATTTAGCCCGCTGTTTTCACGCGCGGTAAATGCGCTGTCATCAATTATCCTCCTCGCACACACTGTTACACTCTCTCTTTTTTTAGCTTACTAAGGATATCGTCAGGGTTGCTAAATCAGTGATTTTGTCATCAAATCTAGTGTTTTCCACTTTCGGATTCAGACAAATTGTTTGTGATTCAGACGTGGCTAAATTCTGGTGTTTGTTAGAAGTTTGCAGTAACAATCTAGTGATTTACTGTCATCAGAAAATGATTAAAGTGAAAACGTTTGAACGTGGCAAAATACTGTCAAACTATTAAATATTGGGAAATATTCAGCATGTCATTAATAAAATTGTTCATGTGCAAATGGTCAAACATTTGCAAGAGAATACTCTTTGAACAATCTTGTATGAATCATTTTCAACGAGTATATTTTAAACTTCATTTGAATTCAGTGATTTGTACACGTGGCGCATGAAGTAAAATTTTGAGTTTAGAAAAGCCAAAAAAAATTATCTCGGGTTGCTGCGCGACCCTCGACAAATTTTCACGGGGCTTTTCTGAACTCGAAATTTTACTTCATGCTTAGTCTGGGAGTGGAAGACACTCGTTTGTAAATTTTCGAATTATCATAAAGCTGTGTATTTATTATCAAAAAATCTTTCTCGGTTTATTAAACAAAAACAAAAAAGCTGAGGTGAAAAATGTTAAGGTAACAGTGGATTGTCTTTTCGTTGGCTACAACTTTTGTTTAAAACATTTTTTGATTTAGACATGGAAAGCCATAGTCGGTGAGTTGTTGATCTCAACTAGATGTTTTAGTTACTAGTTCATAAACTAAATAACTGAGATGAAAGGTAATTAACCAAAAGTTTTGTGTTGTATTTTTTTATTATCTTTTGTTTGAAACTTGTTTTTATTATGTTAATAATAAAGCAGCAATTTGTGAGTGATTATCAAATAAATATCTCCGCTAGGCTTTTTCGTATACTGATCATAAACAAAAGAGTTAAGGTGAAAAGTGGTTAGGTGAAAGTTGTGTGTTTTTTCATTATCTACAACTGTTGTTTGATTTATTTTTAAACTATATATTAATTTAATACATTAGGAATATGTAAACATTAAATTTATAAAATTTTGAAAAGATATTGCCTAAAAATGTTTATAAATAAGTTTTAAATGAGCAAATAGATGCAAAAAAGGCAAATAGTATTAAAATCTATTTAAAAATTCTTCAGTCTCACAAAGATCTGAACTATTTAAAAGTTTTTCGTTGTTAACATAATTGAAATTCGTTTAATAAAGAAACCGAAACATCTAATGAACCAGATATCATTAGATGTTTCGGTTTCTTTATTAAACGAATTTCAATTATGTGAACATAAGACTTTTATACATTTGATGATTTAATTAAAATTGAATAACTAAAATAAGTATTTATTTTTTAATTTATTCGTAAATATACGAATAAATTACAATGTAAGAAATAAAGTATAAAAATTAATAAGCGAGTACAATAGCTTTGAAAATAAGTACTTAACTATTTTGCTAACAGTTTATGGCGCGATTTTTCTCTATTTCTTTCCAACATACATTAATAGAAGTGACTAATACATAATATATTTAGAGTATACGTTTTCCAAATTCAGCCTATTTTTTTTAAATATTTAGATTTTTGTTGTTTTTTTTAAAAGAGTTCAATTTAAAGCTTTAAACGAGTGTTTTCCACTCCCAGACTAAGCATGAAGTAAAATTTCGAGTTTAGAAAAGCCCCGTGAAAATTTGTCGAGGGTCGAGCAGCGACCCGAGACAAATTTTCCCGAGACTAAAATATACATAACTTTAACAGTATTTTAGTGTTTTATATGCATGGCGCATGAAGTAAAATTTCGAGCTTAGAAAAGCCCAGAAAATTTGTCTCGGGTCGAACTATATTATTATTATTATCATTATTTTTTTATAAGTGATTCGTTTACGAACGATTCATAAAGAACGAATCACTTTTAAGAAATGATTTGGTTGATTCCAATCACCTAAAAGATTCGAACTTCCCATATCTACTTTCTATGCCATCTTTCAGATGAAATAAATTGTCAACAGAGATACGTTGATCAGCTTATATTATGCACTAGTATATAGTCATTTGGCTTACAACATAGTAGTTTGAGGTTGAGCACCTAGGATAAACAGGGTCTTTGTACAACAGAAAAGGGTGATTTGCCTAATATTTAATATAAAATTACCACCTACTTGTAAGAATACTTTCAGAAACAATTCCACACTAACTCTACCTTGCATATATACAGGGTGTCCCATTAGTGCGGTCTCGGAAGATATCTCAGCTCTCGTTAAAGATAGAAAAAAAATGTTTTCACAAAATTTGCTTGATTTTAAGAGCTGCATAACCTAAAATTATTTTCAAATATACAGGGTGTCCCATTATTCTATACTTAATACCAACTTTGTTATTTTAAATAAAACACCCTATATATTATTTTTTTATTTGATCCGCCTTTAAATAACCTACACAAAGATATATCATTATCGGCACTTTAGGTAATTCGTTACTTAAAAAAAAAAATATTTTTTGAAAATTTTGGCAGTTTTAGTACTTTACTTAAAAATTCACTGTGTTCGTATTTTTTAAGATACCAGTCTGAAATTTTACACACATATGCAGTAAAGAATGCTCTATCCATTGACTATAACAGATTTTAATATTACTTATAAAACCTAGTAAAAAACTACCCTCGAATATTTAATATTTAAAATGTACATTACTTCACTTTTTAAATGGGACATCCTATATTTTTTTATTTTATCAAATCCGCAATAAAAAATGCTTTATTTCTTGTATAACATACCCTATATCTATTTTCATTAGTTTTGGAGATATTAACATTTTTCTGTCAAATATGGGAAATTAGGTCACAATCAGCATTAAATTAGTCTTTAAAGGTTGTCTAACTTTAATGGTATTTAGATATTTCAGTTTTACTTTACTTTATTTATTTATGACATATTATAATTACATTTATAATATCAAAGTAAACAATATAAACAAATTTTGTAATTTTTTAATATATCATGAATGAACAAACGTATTTATTTGACATACAGATAAATAAAGTGCTGTTAACACTATTATTAATATTATTGAATTTTTGATAACGCAATAATGAATTTTTCAAAAGAAGAATTAATAAAAATGACATACGTTTTGGGTGCAAGTGAAGAAAATTGTTTTCTTGCAAGTCGAATATATGCACAAAAGTATCCAAATGCGGAACGGCATCCTAATGCAGCAGCGTTTGTGAGATTGAAGAACCGATTTGAAAGCACAGGAAGTATCATGTACCCTTTAAAATTAAAGAGAAAGAAAAGGACAACGAAAGAAGAGAATGAACATTTGGTAATTCAGTCCATTGTTGAGAACCCTCAAATTTCTTCCCGCCAGTTAGAAAAACAACTTGATATTCCCAAATCAACAATAAACAAAATAACAAAGAGATTCAAATTTCATCCCTATCACGTTCAGTTGGTGCAGGAATTAGGTGAGAATGATTTTTTAAAAAGATTGGATTTTTGTAATTGGGCGTTACAAAATCATCAAGTTGAACCGAACTTTTTTAACAATATTTTGTTTACCGACGAAGCGATATTCCATAGAAATGGTTTCGTTAATAGACATAATTATCATTATTACGATGACCATAACCCGAACCATATTGTTTGTATAGACCATCAACATAAATGGTCTCTTAATGTTTGGGCTGGAATTATTGGGAATAGGATTATTGGTCCGTATTTCTTTAATGGAAATGTTACTGGTGATACGTTTTTAAATTTTCTTCAAAATCAGTTCGAAACCTGGTTGGATGAATTGCCGTTAAGAACGTTACAAAATGCATGGTTACAATTAGATGGCGCCCCACCACACTATAGTCGACAAGTTAAACAATATTTAGACCAAACTTTTCCTAACAAATGGATTGGAAGAGGAGGACCAATTCCATGGCCAGCGAGGTCACCCGATTTAACAAAACTGGACTTTTTTTATGGGGTCTTGTGAAGGAAGAAGTTTATAAAATACCTGCAACAACACAAGAGGATATGAAAAATAGAATTAGTAATGTTATGCGTGCCATTACTGTAGACAACTTAGTAAGTGTCAATCAAAGCTTCATACGGAGGCTTCAAGTGTGCCAAAACCAAAATGGAGGCCATATCGAACACTTAATATAATTATCAAATTCATTATATGCTAATCTGTTACTATTAATACGGTTTACTTTTTTCCATTGTCGTTATATTGTTTACTTTGATATTATAAATGTAATTATATTATGTCATAAATAAATGATTTGAAGTAAAACTGAAATATCTAAATACCATTAAAGTTAGACGTCCATTAGAGATTAATTAAATGCTGATTGTGGCCTAATTTCCCATATATGACAGGAAAATGTTAATATCTCAAAAACTAATAAAAATAGATATAGGGTATGTTATACAAAAAATAAAGCATTTTTCATTGCGGATCTGATAAAGTAAAGAAATATAGGGTGTCCCATTTAAGAAAATGAAGTTATGTACATTTTAAATATTAAATATTAGAAGGTCGTTTTTTATTAGGTTTTATAAGTAATATTATAATGTGTTATAGTCAATGGATAGAGTATTCTTTACTGCATATGTGTGTACAATTACAGACTGATATCTTAAAAAATAAGGACACAGTGAATTTTTAAGTAAAGTACTAAAACTGCCAAAATTTTCAAAAAATATTTTTTTCTGAAGTAACAAATAACCTAAAGTGCCAATAATGATATATCTTTGTGTAGGTTATTTAAAGGCGGATCAAATAAAAAAATAATATATAGGGTATTCCATTTAAAATAACAAAGTTGGTATTAAGTATGGAATAATGGAACACCCTGTATATTTGAAAATAATGTTAGGCTATGCAGCTCTTAAAATCAAGCAAATTTGGTGAAAACATTTTTTTTCTATCTTTAACGAGAGCTGAGATATCTTCCGAGACCGCACTAATGGGACACCCTGTATATTTAAATCGATAACCCACGTAAAAAAAACACCCATCAATGTGAGACAGTTGGCGGTATACACTCGCACCAAACAAGGAATGCCCATTAATTACGTGTTCCCGGTCATTCTACAAGTACTTTTGAAAAATCACCCATATACTCTGGTACAATTCTTTTTAACCATCTTTCTACCAAAATACAGTGTACTGAAAACTATAAACTCTTCAAGACAGAGGTTCAAAATTTATTAGCGCATAAAACCTACTACTCTATGCAGGAGTATATGAACGATCCATTTACTTCTTAATGGTTAGCCAGTGATCGAATATTATTAGGTTCAATTTGTATGACTTATTTACTGTTGCTGTTGCTATTTCTATAATTTATTGATACTTTTGTGATATAGTTTTTATTATATTGTAATCTTTTATTGTATACAGGGTCCTGCATCTCACCTCCCGTCTTCTGTAGCTCAGTTACTAATTAAGTTAGGCTTTTGATATTTGGCAGACTTTACCTGTATCCTAGGGCGTATTTCAGAAAAATATTTTTGATTAAAATTGAATTTGTGTTCAGTATTCCGGCACCAGATACCCACAGACCGGAATACTGAACACAAATTTAATTTTGATATTTGTTTTCTGGTTTCACAAACAGAGTTCTGCTCGCTCGTGGACGAAACAGTGGCCTGTATATGCACTTTGTGCATTCGTGTCACTGACGATGCCACTATGAAGCATTAGATGGCGTTAGCTATCGAAATCATTAATATTTTTGATTATACAGGGTGTCCCAAAAAAGTTTGACGTCATTATGATATATATTTTTAGATTACATGCAATATATTTTGTTCGTTATTTGGGTGCCTTCTATGGATACTTATATACCCCTAAAATTTTATAGAAATTGGTTTAGTAATTTTAGCAAAAAAAAAAAAAAAAACTAAATAGAATCAGTTTTGCACCATTGGTTTACAAAATTAATAAAAATTAAAAATATTGCCTCGTTAATAAAATTATACAATGTACTTATTAAATAAGGTCTGACAGTCCCGTTAACCAAGTTTTATTTATATGAATTATACAGAGTGTCTAAAATTTAGTGTCAAACTTTTCAAACTTCAAAGCACTTTATTTTTCTTATTATAAATTAGACCCCCTGTATATTTTTATGTCATTCCATGCGGAATTGAAGAACAAACATTTTTCCTAATTACAACCCTATCGCAATTCCTAACACATTTAAAGTTATTTGCAGAAAACTTGTTTTATCAACTAATCCAATAGCCATTTTAAAGATAAAATTCGAAGATGGCTTTGAAAAACAATTTATTGTTTAACAAAGTGACAAAAGCCTATTTTGCTTTAGTAATGTAAAAGTTAAAAGTATTATGAGTTAAGCTCTTTATATCCAAGAATTTGTTGTCATGAAGTACAACCGAGACGATCTCGTAGATATGATTTTCATATTAGGAGAATGCGAAAAGAACTGTTTTTTGGAAAATCGAGTTTACGCACAGCGGTATCCGGAACGACGACATCCAGACAACAGGAGCCTGGAAAACTTATTGGAGAGATTTATACATACGGGTAATGTAAACTATACAAAACCAGTTAGAAATAGGCCGGTTCGAACTGAAGAAAATCAATTGGCTGTGCTATTATCAATTACGGAAAATCCTTCCGTTAGTCAACAAGCAGTCGCTGCTGCCGTGGATGTAAGCGAAAGAACCGTTCAACGAATTTTAAAGGACAACCCTTTCCATGCCTATCATATCCTGTTCCATCAAGAACTCTTTAAACAAGATTTTGATCACCGTGTCGAATTTTGCAACTGGGCGCAAACTAAAATTAGGGTACATGTTGACTTTTTTGATAAGTTTTTGTTTTCTGATGAGGCCACTTTTCATAAAAATGGATTTGTGAATCGTCAACACAGATGGGCAATTAATGTGTGGGGGGGAATTATTGGTGAACATATTATTGGCCCTCACTTTTTTAACGGACATTTGAATGGACCAACGTATCTGGATTTTTTGCAAAATCAATTGCCAGATTTATGTCAACATTTACCAATGGCTGTGAGGGATGCAATGTGGCTGCAACAGGATGGAGCCCCAGCACATTATTCATTACAAGTCAGGGATCATCTCAACACAACCTTCTCGAATCGATGGATTGGAAGAGGAGGGCCAAGTAAATGGCCGCCCCGATCACCCGACAATAAAATTAGACTTCTTTTTGTGGGGCTACGTTAAGGAAATCGTTTATCAAGAACCTCCAACCACACCAGAAAACATGCAGCAAAGAATCATAAATGCATTTCACACCATTACACCCGACCTATTACAAAGAGTTGCAAGGTCATTTCATACTCGTCCTCAATTGTGCCTCCAAGAGAACGGAAGACATATCGAACATAAGTTCCAATTTTAGAAATGCGTATTTTTGTTATGTTTTTTATGAAATGTTATTACTAAAACTATGTTTTATACAAAACTTAATACCACGCGATCGTAAAAAAAACATGATTCAGAGCAGGCCTTGACTAGAACAACATGGTTGGTAAGACAAATTTCAGAATACTGTTTTGTGTTTAAATTTATTTGAAGTTTCCTGTTTTTATTGAATTAAAATTAGTGTTGGTAATCGTTTTGTAGTAGTCAATGCCTGCTCTGAATCATTTTTTACTTTTCCCCGTATGTAATACAAAGGGAAAGTATTGTTTTCGTGAAAATTTTCGAATCAAAAATTTTAACGGAAATATCCGTTTTGAAGTCCCCTGAGTCGAATAAGACCATTTTTGAAAAATGTCTGTCTGTCTGTCTGTGTGTGTGGTTGTGTGCGCTGTACCGCAAAAACCGCTAAAGATATCGAGATGAAACTTGAAACTTAAGCTTTTTGTTACAATCGGAAGAACTGAAAAGCTTTTGGTGAAAATCGGAAAACCGGAAGTGGTACTTTACTCTTAGCGTTTTTCAGTTTTTTCAGATTTTTTCAATAAATGTTCATCAAACAAAAAAATCTTTCAAATAAAAGTTGTAGATAATAACAAAATAAAGATGTGTTGTTCACTTACATTTTGTCATAGCACTCTTAGTTTTTGAGATATTTAATAAATAGTGTTTTTCATCTAGTCATTGATTTGTGTCAGTGTGTGTGTTGATACAATTGGAAAATGTTTCAAATAAAAGTTGTAGGTAATAAAATATTAAAGATTTTTTGTATCTTCACTTTTTGTCATAGCACTCTTAGTTTTTGAGATATTCAATAAAAAAAACCATTTAATACTTATAGTTTTAAGATAATTCACCTAAACGTACAATGCTTAACAAATAAAATTGACCAGGTTGAACTATTTTTAAACAACCATGATTCACACTTTTTCTGTATTAGTGAACATTGGATGACAGAACAACAATTAAATAGCTGTAATATTTTTGGATATGTGGAAATATTATCTTTTTCTCGAAATGACCACATCCATGGCGGCACAGCTATATTTGCAAAAATAGATTATAACAAAATAATTCTCGTCTAACTAGGCCTTAATTAATACTCTTTGGTTTTTTGAGTTTAATTGCAAGTCTGCTAGTCGGGTTGTAGATATTGATTGTTTACAAATAAAATAAATGTTTTTTGTCGTATCGGGCACTCGCGCCGATTAAATGCAAGACGCGACCTTTGCGATCTGCGCTCGAGGAGGAGCGGACTGGCCGTTTTGAGCGTTAATTTGCCGTTATCGTTCTTTTTACCGAGGGGTTCTTCTTAACGAAGGTAATTACATTATTTCTTTGTCAATTTTGCAAATAAATGATGTTATGGACTAATTCTAGTATGTGTATGTATGTATATCTATTGTTACCATACCAGCCACCTACCCATTTGCTGATTCAGCTACCCATCTCCATAAATACCCAGCGCCTGGAGATAACAGCCAGTTCCAGTCAGTTCCCGACAGACTCCGGCAGCTCGCGCTCGTATCAAATTACTTATTCAAATTAATCTTTGTATTTTCATTCTTTCAATTGTAATTGTGTTCAATAAATAAAACTTTTTAAAAACAATCGTTACGTAGTGAATACGTTAACTGGCGCAGTCGGTAGGATAACTCGACGTTATTGTGCTCTAAAATCGTGCAGTGTAACGGTGAGTGTTAACTCTTTACGGATTATCCTCAAGAACCAAACCCGAAGGAAAGGACGCTACAATTGCCGAATTTCCGGTGAAATCTCCAAACAACGCTCAAATCGCTTAGTTTTGGATCCCCAAGAGAAACGAGCTAAATGAAACACACAATAATCATACTGTAAGTACCTTTTAAAAATTTTTGCCATCCCACTCCTGTCAAAAACGAACGTTTCCAAAATTGACCGTTTCAATCTCAACGCGATATTAGAGGCCGTTCAAGAAATTGAAGAGGCAGAAGAAAACATGGCGCAAGAAATCAAACCCGTCGATCAAAATTTAATTCCAACATTCTCCGGTGACAAAACAACGCTAAGGAGTTATGTAACAGCTTGTGAATACCTAATTGATGAATTTCTCAATCCTCAACAACCCGATGTTCGCATGCAGAGAAGACTTCTAATGATTTTCATGGGAAAACTCGAAGGAAAAGCCCGTGAAGCAATTTTAGTCCACAGTTTTGGCGACAAAAGATCTGAAGACGTACTAGCTTATGATTTAAACAACATTCGACCATCGAAAAGTGACAGTTCAAAAGAATACGCCGCTAAAATTAAAGCTACTCTTTACACACTTTTATCAAAAATCAATTTGGAAGAAAATGACATAAACATTCGTCAAATGAAGATTGCACACTACAATTCAATTGCTCTTCGCACATTCTTATTTGGACTCGACATGATAAATGACCGAATAGGACTTGAAGTAAAATTAAGAAACCCAAATGACATAGAAACAGCAGAAGGATTAGCAAGTGAAATAGAAAATTACGATCTCCAGAAAAAACGCTATCTTGACCCCTGTTATAGGCCAACGTTAAGAAATACAACGCCACCAATGCCAATGTCGCAGATAAGACGCCCACTACAGTCGAGGCCGACATTCCAGATGAACAGACCAGCGATAAACAGTGGTCATCGCTTCATTCCTCCACAACGACAACTGCCCCAACATGCGCAGTTTCCACACCAACAAATGCAACAGCGTGCACAATTTCAAAGAATAAACAGCACACCAACACCTTACAATCAGTACAGACCGTACATGAACCAGAGATATGAACAACCCACGCCTATGGAAGTTGATCCGACAGCCTTTAAACGTCCCGCTTCATCTTCAATACGACGTGAAAATAAAAGACCTTGGTTACAACACTCAATGCTTGAAAAACAAGAAGAAATTTTATCTTATGATAATGAATTTTCTTATGACGATGAAAATTATTGTACTCAACAACAGGAATGTAATGATTACAATTTATGAATACGACGAAAGTGAACACTTAGCAATCAAGGAGGGCCTTAAGGAAGAGATAAACAAAAAGGAAACGCCCGAAAAACAAAATGCTGCTCTAAATTTTATCATGGCCGCCGAGATAATCGAAGAAACATAACTCACGGAATAATTACATACAACGCCCAATTAGACCCACAACTACCTTATTTAAAATTTCAAAACTACAAAATTTTAATTGATACAGGTGCATCAAAATCTCTGATAAGTGAAGAAATTTATAATTCAATGAAAGATAATTATGCAATCAACGAAGAATTCAAAATTCAAACACCACATGGCATAGAAGAAGGATCAAAAGCTCTTAAAGTCAAAATACCTGATATCTTTAAAGAAGAACGTGAACACGTATTTTATTGTTTTAATTTCTCAAATTATTACGATATGCTTATAGGAATGGATTTAATAAAAACAATTAAAGCACAAATTGACACTGTTGAAGAAGTACTTAAGACGCCGAAAGTAAAAATCCCCTATTATACCAGTTTAGACGATATTAAACTTTTTCCAAACACTTCTCAAGTAGTTGAATACACAGTCAATAACATGACAAACGGACTTGCATATTTTCCCCAAACACGAACCAAATTAGGAGAGAAGGAATTTATTTTATCACCACCCGCATTAGTCGAAGTAAATAATGGAAAAACCTTAATACAGATTAACAACATCACCGATAAAATTATTAAAACATCAGGAAAAACTCATAATATAAATTTAACACCAGTTCAAGAATTTACTGAGTCATACAATAAAGGAATTCAACCAACTACATCGAAAGAAGTATTTGAACAAGAAATAAACAACATTTTAAATAAAGACAATTTAAATATCGAAGAAAAAGCTTAATTAAAAATTTTATTGTTGAAATTCAAGGATATATTTTATTTGGACGGACAGAAATTAACCTTTACTCACGAAATTAAACATTCATTAAATATGAAAGATGACAAACCAGTGTATGTACGCATGTATCGCCAACCAATAGAAATGCGACGCGAAATTAAAAAGGAAATTAATAAACTCTTATCACAAGACATAATACAAGAAAGTATCTCCCCATGGTCAGCACCCGTGCATATTGTTACTACAGAAAAGGACGGAAAAATAAAAAAGAGAATGGTGATCGATTATCGAAAACTGAATAAACAGATGATCGAAGATAAATATCCAATTCCGAATATCGCCGACATTCTTGATAAATTAGGACGAGGACAATACTTTACATCATTAGACCTCGCGAGTGGATATCATCAAGTAGAAATAGAGCCCAAGGATGCCCCGAAAACAGCATTTACAACAGAACAAGGACATTACGAATTCAGACGTATGCCCTTTGGACGGAAGAACGCCCCGGCAACCTTCCAAAGGTTAATGGACAACGTACTTCGAGGATTACAAGAAGATACCTGTCTTGTATACTTAGATGACATCATCATATATTCAAGTTCATTAGAGGAACATATAACTAAACTGAAAAAAGTTCTACAACGCTTAAAAGAAGCCAATTTTAAAATACGTTTAGAAAAATGTGAACTTCTAAAAAAGGAATTAAAATATCTAGGACATGTAATAACTGAAAAAGGAGTAAAACCAAATCCTGAAAAGATCAGAGCAATTCAAAAATACCCAATACCAAAAACAAAAAAAGAAATGCAAACATTGAACTAACAGCAGAATACGAAGCCGCTTTTGAACAATGTAAAACGCTTCTTATGAATGACCCTATTTTGCAATATCCAGACTTCGAAAAAGAATTTATAATCACAACAGACGCATCCGACGTAGCACTAGGAGCCATATTATCCCAAGGAACCGTTGGATCGGATAAACCAATTTGCTATGCATCTCGAACGCTTTCAGAAACCGAACGTAAATATTCTACTATCGAAAAAGAACTTTTGGCCGTTGTCTACGCCGTCAAACAGTTTCGACCTTACATTTACGGAAGGAAATTTACATTGTACACCGATCACAAACCATTGATGTGGCTTTGGTCCCTAAAAGAACCGAATAGTCGTTTAATGAGATGGAAAATCAAACTAGAAGAGTACGATTTCGAGATTAAACATAAGAAAGGTAAATTAAACTATAACGCTGACGCATTATCCAGAATTCAGTTAGAGCAACTAAATTTAATGACACCCGAAGAAAATAATGATTTACAATCAGTTTATGTAAACGTTGATAGTTACGAAATTGATCAATTACTAAGAGAACTTGGAATCGATATTGACGAGTCAGAAACAACAAGCCCAGAACAACAGCAAACAAGATTCGGACAAGGAATAGCCCAAAAAGGAATAAAAATCACAGAACAAAATGTAGAAGAAATTGAAGATTCTGATGACAACACTATTCATTTAAACGCAACATACGAACCAACGAAAGGAATTGAAATTCAAGATACAATTTTGGACAACAAACACATACAATTTATATTACGCACAGGAATAAATACTAAATTAGAAGTTAATCATCGCAACGATGACGGACGCATGATTTATGAATGCAAAATCCCACGTACAAATGTCGATCAAAATATTTTTGATATTTTTAAAGAATATATGACCAATAATAAAATAATTTACTTATACACAGAAGAAGATAAATTGTATCAAAAATGTTGCAAAGTTTTTATCGATAAATTTAATGACAAAGGACCGAAGATAATCAGATGTCTAAGGAGAGCGAGAATAATCAAAGACCCGATGAAACAAATAGAAATAATTTTGAAATACCATGAAGGACCTCATAACCATCGAGGAATAGAGGAAACCATTAAACATTTACAACGAACGTATTGGTGGAAGAATATGAAAAAATCAATCAAGAATTTTATTGATGGATGTGACACATGTAAACTAACAAAATACAACAGACACCCTGAAGTAACGTTATTACCTATAACAAAAACACCAAATGCCCCATTTGAAAGAATTTATGTTGATATATTTTCAATATCATCAAAGAAATATTTAACAATAATAGAATCATTTTCACGCATGGGCCAAGCTATTAAAATGAACAGCAAAAATCCACACGAAATAGTTGAAGCACTATTACAATATTTTACGAACTACGGAATACCTGAAGAAATCTGTTTCGATCAAGGAACCGAATTTAATAATAAACTAATGAAGGAATTTCTTAAAATCCACAAAATTAATATTCATTTTGCAACAACGAAAAACCCCGAATCTCAAGGAAATATTGAAAGATTCCACTCTACGCTATTGGAACACATAAGATGTCTTAATGAAGACAGAGATATAAATATAGAAAAACAGGTTCAATTAGCTATTATAGCTTATAATAATAGCATTAATCAAGCAACAGGTTTCACACCATTAGAACTACTCTTAGGACATACCAAAACAAGAAATCCTATGGATTTATTTTACGACAACATTGCCTATCAAGAACAAATCAGTAAACATCGAGAAAGAATGAAACTTCTTTACGATCAGATAAAAAGAAAGGACATTTCAAGAAAGGAAAAAACACAAGAAAAACAAAGGAAAAATCTTAATACTACTGAATGGAAAATGGGAGAAAAAGTGTATGTATGTATTTTGGACCTTACGTAATTACAAAAATAAATGACGATAATACAGTAGACGTTAAAACTAAACGCGGAACGCAACGCTATCATCAACGGCATCTAAAACACGGTATTGTTACAGATGCTTCGTCCTCTGGACAACAGGAGAAGTAAAAATCACCCCGATCAAAGATGTACTGTTCCCATTTTATCTTGGAACAGTCGAAAATAAGCTAACGTCATGGACAATCGCTACTCAATACGATTTACAGCCGATGATAAATTAAATTGACAGAATGAACAACAGATGTGAAGAATTTCATAAAATACTGGAAAACTCGCAGAAAAGTTCGACATATAAGCAAGAATTAACAGGAATAATTTCATCTTTAAAAACAAATCAAGAATTAATGAATGATAACTTAAAACAAGCAGTACCTACCCTTAGAACGAAAAGAGGAGCACAGCGATATGATGAGGCCATCACGAAACTTTCTACAACACAGGAGAAAATTATTGAATCTCAAAAAGAACAAATCTCACTTTCACTAACAGGAATCAAAGAATTCAAAGAAAATATTGACAACTTGGACAAGAATCAAGACCGACTTAAATCAAGAATAACGCAACTAGGACAAGTAATTAAAAATGAAAGCATATTTGCCATCGATATCAATAATCGATTGAATCTAGGAATAATGGTAATACAATTAACAAACAGCCTTACTACAATAAACATGCTTTTAGAAAAAATAATAACAGCGAAAACTTTTGCAAGACTTGAAACTTACCATCCTACAATATTACCCAACGAAATACTTTTGAAAGAACTTCAAAACATCGAAAAACAAACTAAAACAGGAAAACTACCATTGCCTGTCGAAGAAGAAAATATTTACGCGATATCAAAGATACTAACAATAAAGGCCTATCGCAAAGGAAACATTTTAAATTTCTTAATCGAAATTCCACTATGTGAACTCCTTACCTATCAACTCTATCATCTCTATCCAATTCCACAATTTATTGATACCCATCCTAAAATCTTAAATATTGAAAATCCTTACCTGGCAGAAAACAATAAAAGGTACATATCAATGAATCATTCATGCAAGCAAATCAAAGAACGCAAATTTTTATGTGAAGAAACGAGTAAAAACTCTCTCAGCGAAACTCCCTGCGAATATGATTTAATTAAACACGAATTCCACGAAGGAAAATGCACCTACAACATCCTCAACCCAAACCAACCGAAAATAAAGAAGACATCCGACAACGAATGGATCATATCATCCCCGAAAGAAGAAAAGCTGACAATTAACTGCAACGAAAAAGAAGAAATCCGAAGAATAACAGGAACGGTACTAATCCAGTTAAGCAGTAACTGCAGTGCGGCATGGAATCAAGAAATCATGAGAACACGCACATCATTCATCTCCAATAGAGAATTCCAAATCCACCCACTAAACATTACCACATTGAAGGAAGACATCCCACGCTGGAAAAACGATGATCTTCACTTTAACGAAATTCAATGGAAGCAGTTTAATGAAACAAAGACGTCGATGGAAAATCTACAAGAAAAGTTAAACACCATGAAAACTCATCACATGAGTCACCTAGGGTATTCAACCCTTATCTTTATAATCTTATCAATCATCGCATCTTTAACCATTTGGAAGCGATTCTACAGACTTAAGAATTCAACCGTTCCACTACAAGAAGAGCCACAGGGAGGAACCCAAGAAAACGTCAGTTCTCACCCTTGGTTGCGAACTTCCATCTAAGAGGGGAGGTGTTACCATACCAGCCACCTACCCATTTGCTGATTCAGCTACCCATCTCCATAAATACCCAGCGCCTGGAGATAACAGCCAGTTCCAGTCAGTTCCCGACAGACTCCGGCAGCTCGCGCTCGTATCAAATTACTTATTCAAATTAATCTTTGTATTTTCATTCTTTCAATTGTAATTGTGTTCAATAAATAAAACTTTTTAAAAACAATCGTTACGTAGTGAATACGTTAACTCTATATATACGTTAGTAACGCCTAAATAAATATTTAGGAACCCTTTAAGTGCGGAGTTTCGCAGCCATTTTGTACGTATAGTGTTGATGCAACCCGGGAGTTAAATCAGGGAGGAACATTTAAGTCGTTTTCGACTGCCGTTGTGACCGTTGCCGCTGACGCTGTGTTGTTGCTGCTACCGTTGTCGCTGCTGCTGTAGACCGTTACTGCTATCGTCGCTGTTGCCGTGCCACCGCAGCTGCCGCCATCTCCGTCGCAACCGCCCTTAATTGCTTCACACCGGATAACAGATAAGTGCATAAAATAATAGTGAAACAAAAAAAAGGAAAGGAAACTTAAGTTGCGGCATTTCGAGTTTTTTTTTTATTTTTCTTCGTAATCGCGTCGCGACGCTTTAATATATTACGCCCCAGACGTATAATTCTGGGTGGCGCCCATTGGTCAGAGTTTTGTAAGTTTAGTTTAATTTTAGTTTTTTATGGAATGCGTTTTTGTTAAGATACTTGCGTTATGTTTTTTTTTTTACGTTTATTTACTTGAATTCATTTTTATTTCCACTCACATCCGCGAATGCAAATCTTAATTTCTAATTTGGTTTGAATCACAAGATTGCGTTTTTTTATTTTTTAATAAATTTAATTTGAATTATATCTTTTCTTTATTGAAGTAATTTGAATAAATTCGATTTGAATTAACATTACTTATTTATTTTTTGTTTTGAACCTTCACCCGCCCCGCACTAATTAGAGAAACCGGAAGTCACAAGATATATCTGATAAATGTAAACAATTGAAAACGACATCCATCGAGTTGCATTTTGAATCTTCCGCAACTATATTTAATTACAATAACAAACACATATGCATAATAAGCATCTATCGATCGTCAAATGGTGAGTTCGAAATATTTATTAGCGAGCTTATTAAACTGCTAAGCTCGATATCTCAACAATACTCATATATATATATATATATATATATATATATATATATATATATATATATATATATATATATATATATCAGTGGTGATTTAAATACAAATAATAGCGAAATTAATTATGAAACCAATACTCTAAATAGCATATTTTCATCATTCAACCTATTTTCTCTCAATTTAAATAAATAACCTACCAGAATTTGTAAATATGGGTCTCATACTATTGAAAGTGAAATTGATTATATTGTAACAACAATCCAAGATAAAGTCACCTTTAGTATTATATAACCCAACATATCAGATCATATGGCACAGATCATAACTTGCAAAAATATATCTGCTACAGAAATGAACGACCCACTTAATGAACATATTAAATCTAGATTGTTTTAAGACAAACATGTTACCAAATTCAAACAAACATTTTGTGAAACTATATATACTTTTTTTACTAAGCATTATAAATAGACAATAAACATATTCCATGGTACACTAATGATTTAAGAGTTCAAGCAAATGCATTAAGAGACTTAAACTGGTTACGTAAAAATGATAATTCTGATTACATAAATAGTAGATATAAAATCACGAAAAATAGCTATCGAAAGGAAATTACCCTCGCAAAAAAAAACAATATTACTCGTATTTAATATCATCTTCTTCAAATATTATAAGAACTACATGGAATATTGTTAATAAACAAACCAACAATTCAAGAAAAAAGTCAAATATCTCTCATAAAATAATAGTAAATGGTTCAGAAATCACAGATATAAATGAGTTATCCAACCACTTTAGAGAATATTTTTCAACAAATGTTATGGCAATAAAAAATAAGCATTTTAATGGAAACATATCTACTACTTGCACTGTAGATGATACAGATTAAAAAAATATTCCTTCGATGTTTTTTGAACCAGTTACTGCAGATGACGTCATCGAAACAATACAGGAAGTAAAAAACAAACCATCTACCGGTCATGATAAAGTCCCTAGTATACTAATAAAATAGTGCTGCCATGAAATAGCACCAGCTCTTGCTACCATAATTAATAAATCAATAACACTAGGCCAATTCCCTGACTATTTAAAGCTATCGATGGTAATACCTATTCCAAAAGAAGGAGATCCACTAAAGCTTGAAAATTATAGGCCTATTTCCCTTTTAAGTATATTTTCAAAAATCATAGAAAAAACTGTATGTAAGAAAATTATAGCATTTATTGTTAAAATCAATAAATTTTGTAATGAACAACACGGTTTCCGCCTTAACAAATCAACGGAAACAGCCACAATCGATTTCATACAGCACATTCATAACATGATTGACAAAAAAAATAAAGTCGTAGTAGCGTTTTTTTGATTTATCATAGTCTAGACTTTGATTTTATATTACAAAAACTTAATGCGTTAGGAATACGTAGAATATTAAATGACTGGTTTAAATCCTACCTTAATCACAGAAAAATTGTTGTAAAGTTGAATACTACAATATCGGACTCTTATAATGTAGACTTAGGGATACCGCAGGGGAGTGTGGCGGGCCCACTTCTCTTCATATTATTTATAAATGACCTGCCTAAATATATCTCAGATTCACATATTTGCATGTTTGCGGATGACACATCTATTATTGTAAGTGGACCAGATGCAAATACATGTAATATCAAGTTAAATAATATGTTAAATCAATTTAATACGTGGTGTGCACGTAATAACTTAATTATAAACTATTCCAAAACAGTCCTCATTCAATTTTACAACAATCATGTTCATCCATCAGAATTTACCATTGATAATAGTTTTAACAAAACACTAATCAGTGAAGTAACATCGTTCTTAGGATTACAAATCGACAAAAATCTTTCATGGAAGACCCATGTTAGTAATCTAGTGAACAAACTAAACAAAACATACTCTGCCCTATGTAGATTAAAAAACATATTAAATATTACCGAACTTAAATCAGTATGTTACGGATTGGTACACTCAATTTTGAGTTATGGAATTGTAGTATGGGGACAATCGACAGATGCAACAAAGGTCTTTCTTGCACAAAAGCGAATTCTGAGATTGATGTTTAATATAAAACATAGAGACTCGTGCAGAATAATATTTAAAAATGAAAATATAATGACACTAATATCAATTTACGTTTATAGATTATTAATACACATTCATAAAACTAGACATTCTTTCACAATAAATAGCGATATACACAATTACGAAACTCGAAATTCTTCTAATATTTATATTCATCAATTTTCATTAGAACAACATAAACAATCCCCATTACATGCGGGTAGTATATTATATAATAAAATACCGAAGAATTTTAAACAACTTAGTCTAAATAAATTTAAAAAAGAATTGAAAAAACTGCTAATCCAGAACTGTCCATATTCAATTAAAGAATTTACGTTGTCGTTGTAAACTATATTTTATATATACACTAACCTCTTTATATTTAGCTTTTATCTAATATATTATGTTAGTTGTAAGCAAATTTAGATTGTTCTTTAATTTATATGTACTATGTATGGTTGACACATAATAAATAATATTGTATTGTATTGTATTATAAATAATAAACTTAATTTGCAGTTTTTTTAATGTAAAATTTATGACTAAAATAATTAGAGTTGATGTTTTAGTCAACTTTTACCTTATACGATTTTTCTTTCAGTTTGACCAATTTTCAATGTGTTAACGTTAAAGGAATGGTAATACTTATTATTATGAATTTCATACAACTAAATCGGAAGTTTAGTGGATTTTTTCAGAATAAGGTATTTTTCTTTTACATACTGTAACTGAGATCCAAATTTTTTCAAAAATTACGATTTTTAATTATTCAGTACAGAAAACAATAATATTGTATCGTAAATTAAAGTTGTGAGATCCTCAAATTAAACACTTTATTTTAAGGGCTTACTAAAAACATATCGATAGTCGAATTTGTTTAAAATTCTCAAAATCCACTAAAAAATAAGCATATTTTAGTATTCGACACAAAAAAATATATCATTCTTCCACGTCTTAAAGTTATGAGACCCTAAAGTAGATTTGCATAAATGAAAATAATAGATTTTCTTTTAGACATTTTTGTATTTGTATTTATTTACATAATATGGAATCTCCAATTGAACACAATACATCGAAAACGTAGACATATCAAGATAACGTGTTAAAATTAAATACAGGGAACTTTTCTTTTAAATATACATAAGCATACGTTTTTCTGTAAATTCAATTTAAAGTTCTAAACCAGCATTTTTTACTCCTAGATTAAGCATGAAGTAAAATTTCGAGTTTAAAAAAGCCTGAAAATTTGGTTTAGCTTTTGTAAACTCGAAATTTTACTTTATGCGCCACGCGTTTTAAACACTGAAAACACTAAAATCTTTTTAACAAGTGAACTTCACTTGAAATAATTGTCTTATACGCTTAGCGCATGATTTAAATTTATAACAAAATAAATCGCTAACAGAAAATTGGCCTTTTATTTCAATCACTTAATTTTCAAGACTTATGGGAGGAATTTTATCCCCTAAAACCCTCTCCCTATCTAGGCCACTGCCTTATTGCACTATAAATATTATTCATATGCACCCTTTTCTACTTATCACACACATACAGAGAGTAATAGGTTACACCGAACATTTTCATCCAATACAATTAGACACCTTTAATTTTTAAGTTTTGTGTAAATTGGGTTGCCTATATGACCATTACACATTGTAGCCAATCAATTGCAATTAATGCCTTAACTTGTACATACAGCACGTTTTTCTTTCAAGTATACATGTCCCAATTACAGCGTATATGCCGTAAATCCTTAGATAACCGTTGTTTTTTTTAAATGAGTTCAATTTTAAACTTGAAATGAGTGTGGTCCACTCCCAGACTAAGCATGAAGTAAAATTTCGAGTTTAGAAAAGCCTGAAAATTTGGTTTGGTCGCGTAGCGCAAAGCGCGGAGCGGCCAAACCAAATTTTCAGGCTTTTCTAAACTCGAAATTTTACTTCATGCGCCACCGCTAAAAAACACTGACATATTACGAAGTTTAAAACACATCGCTAAACTTTACATTGCATCAGTATTTCATACAGGTGGCGCATGAAGTAACGCTACGCGACCAAACCAAATTTTCAGGCTTTTTTAAACTCGAAATTTTACTTCATGCTTAGCCTGGGAGTGGAAAACACCCGTTTAAAGTTTCAAATTAAATTCTTTTAATAATCCGAGCGTCACCAAATGTACAACGTATGTTTATGTATACCAAAAAGACAAATTGTTCGGTGTTACATAAAACTCTCTGTATATGCAAAAACAAACAATTTAAAGTACTTTAAATAAGCATCCGCACATTTAAATAAAAATAATGTTTGTCTTTGTCAAGAGAATTAAACAAAACTTATTTGACGAGAATTTACCCTAAACAATATATTTTGACATATTGTTATGAAAATATGCTAAGATAAGCCTAAATCGGTTGTTAATTAAGGGCATTGCCAGATTAGCGTGTTTTATTTAATCGATTTGATTAAAACGTAACCAAATATACCTTTGCATAACATATTGATTAATGTGTTAAATTTTTGGAGTCATCAAATAAATACGAACGACCGTTTAAAACGCTTTAAAAAAGGAAAAAAGGGAAACTACCTGCTATTCTAACAGATAAGGTCATAAATTGTAACATCAACACCCCACAAATTGTGGTTTCTTTTCTTCCATTATACTACCGCGCTTGTAGAGGGTGTCTCTCTACAAAATTTGCTGGATTAGATATTTTCTAGAGGTCCTTTTGCTTATTTTGTGGCAGAAAATGTAAAATAGTCCAATAATTATCGGATAGTTGTGGGCAAGTTAATAAATATATTTTTATGATTCAAACCCTTTATTATTCACAAAACTAGATTTTAGGTACTTATTTTTTAAAAATTAAACATAAATACATTTGTTCGTAAAAATTCCACCACAAGAACGCCTAAAACTAATAAAAGAGTCTTTTGATATTAACAATGTAAATCCTATAATACAAAATGAATTCCTCCAACTCATAGAATCACTATTTAAATTTAATTATTTCATTTCATGTTCACCTCAATTCCAGTGACAGGACTTAAGTCCATTATAGACAAGAAAATAAATAATACCGACCACACTCAAGAATTAAAGAACGAATTAAAATCACTCATCAAAATCTGCATCGATCTTTTATACTTTCAATTTAACAACAACATTTATACACAGGCAGATGGTTTACCAATGGGCTCACCCCTATCCCCTGTTTTATCTGAAATTTTCTTAGCAGATTTCGAAACAACGTTGTTTAGAAAACAGGAGACAAAATTTATACATTTTGGGCCAGATATGTCGATGACATTTTTGCATTTGGGCGGGCACCGTTAGACAACTAGATATATTTACAACATTTTTAAATTCAATTCAGCCTAAAATACAATTCACATTTGAACTGGAAACAAACAATAGCCTAAACTTTTTAGACCTCACAATAACTAAATCAAAGAATAATTTAGTTTATAAAATTTACAGGAAACACTTTCAGATTCAATTATCCCATCCACGTCAAATACAACAAACCAAATTAAACATAGCACTTTCCATTCCTTAATATATAGATTATTAAATATCCCTCTCAACGCCGACAATTTCAAATCTGAATTAAATATTATAAAAATAATAGCAAATAACAACGGATATTCAGAACAGTTAATAGATAATTTATTAAAAAAGAAAAAACAAAGTCAATTACTTAAATATTTTTACGCAACCAATCCAAATTCTAAAAACACCTGGCAAAAAATAGATTATGTGGCAGACCTTTCTGTAAAATTTTAAAATATTTTGAAAAACAACAAATTTGACATAATTCTAACAAACCCCATTAGTTTAAGTAAATTATTAGTGAATAATAAGTTCAAAAATGATAGAATAGAACTATCAGGTGTTTATGAATTATAGGTCAGACCGGACGATCATTCCAAATCCGTCTCGACGAACAAAGATGTTCTAAATAAAAAACAATCAACGGGTATGTCCAAACACTGCATCACTGCCGGTCATCTATACAACGGCAATAATTTTAAAATATTGTATACAGGCAATAAGGGTCGTATACTGAATTTCAGAGAAGGCTTGGAGATAAATAAAGCAATAAAATCCGGAAAACATGTGATCAATGACAATGACGAGCTATGGATCTCCCCAATAATGAACGCCCTTCTTACCTGATTTTGTATATAAGTATCGTGTAAAAAGGTATTCTCTATACATTCCTTGATAATGGCTAGAAGCCGAAACTAGTCAGAATAATAAGTAAAACGTTAGTGAAACAAACCAAGTGTTTTTATTTCAAATTTTATTTTAATCATGTTTCACCAAGTGATTTATGATAACATTGTGAAAGATATTTTAATAATTTCACATTTGACAACAAATTCTTCAATCAAAAAAAGGGGCTAGCAATGGGGTTACCACTTAGTCCACTACTTGCAGACATTTTTATGAAAAACCTCTCATCTGTAATTTTAAATTCCCTCTTTGGACAAAAACATATTGTAAAGTGGTACATATATGTGGATGACATTTTAGCCTATTTTATAGGCTCCAATAGACAACTAGATCAGTTTTTAAATTTTAATAATTTCCTACACCCCAACATAAAGTTTACACTAGAAACAGAACAAAATAATGAAATACATTTTTTAGACATAAAAATATCAAAAGGGAACTCAAAATTAGAATTCGAAATTTATAGAAAAACAACATTTACAGACACGATAATTCCTTAATCATCTAGACATCATATAAAACACAAATTAGCGGCATTCAATTCAATGATTTATAAAGCACTAAATATACCCCTAACAAAAAACGCGTTTAAAAAAAATTGAAATAATTAAAAACATTGCGAACAATAATGGATATAGAATAGGACTAATAGATAATTTAATAGAAAAACATAAACTTAAACACATTAAAAAATACATGTATGCAAACATCAAAACTAATCAGAGTGAACAAAAATACGCCCCACTGTATATGTATATACAGTGGGATACAGTGCTTAAACAAAGTAAAAGGTGTTTTACTTACAAGTGTATTTAAGATGTACCACAAAGTGAACGCCTACAATCAGGGTTGTCAAAAAAACGTTTTTTTTTTTCATTTTAATCAAAACAAACAGTTTTTTTACAATACGAGTTTTTTTCATTGAAACAGCATTTAAAACATTAACAATTAAAAACTTAAAAACGTGTTTAAAACATGTTTAAAACACGTTTAAAACAGAACATACATGGCAGTTTTCTTTTGAGTATAAATTTCCTGATAATTACAGCGTTTTTTTAAATTTGCGAGAAATTTTTATTTCAAAGCGGTTAATTTGAGGCTTTTAACGAGTGTTTTCCACTCCCAGACCAAGCATGAAGTAAAATTTCGAGTTTAGAAAAGCCTAAGAATTTGGATTGGCCGCGTAGCGAAGCGGAGCGGCCAATCCAGATTAGGCTTTTCTAAACTCGAAATGTTACTTCACGCGCCACGCTTAAAAACACTGATTTACAGTGAAGTTGAAAAAACACACACATACAACAACGATTATACGCAACCTAATATACGTTAGAGTTATTGGGTTGCCTATAATCAATAATCACTGTTTTAAACAATTTGTTCAGCGCAGAATTTGACTCACGTTTTATTCACATCTACATATTAGATGGCTAAAGCCGTATATTTTAAACTTTACGATATTTCAGTGTTATATACGTGTGGCACATGAAGTAAAATTTCGAGTTTAGAAAAGCCTAATTTGGATTGGCCGCTCCGCTTCGCTGCGCGGCCAATCCAAATTTTCAGGCTTTTCTAAACTCGAAATTTTACTTCATGCTTAGCCTGGAATTAGAAAACCCTCGTTTAAAGATTCAAATTGAAATCTTAAAAAAGAAAAAAATAGCAAATGTCGTCAAATTTACAGTGTATTAAAGAAAAATTCTCTGTATTTAAAATACACATTTATGCACACACAGTTGTGATAATAATAATAAACATCTTTATTTCTGAGTTGACTACAATACAGATATAATACATAAAATACAATACATTTTGATTTTGTTCTTTTTCCAACTCGGAAACTGGCTATCGACCAGCGGTCTTTCAGACTGTCTTTGTCCTGTCTATGTCTGTTTTTTAAAAGTCGTAATCGCTAACGTTACTGTCGGGGTCCGGTTGATGTGATAAGATGAATTGATAAATGGTAGATGTGGGATATTTGAATTTAGGATGTGTATTAGGGTTGCGGGGTATACACATATGATTTAGGATAGTAGTGATGTTAGGATTTGTGGCGAACTTTAAGGAGAGGTATTCTAGGCGTTGATTAATAGGGAAAATATTGCACATTTCATATAGGAGAGTATTGGAGGGGTTGTGTAAGGGGTTATTAGGGTGTCTGATTTTCGTAAGCACTCTTAGGGCTGATCGTTCAGCGGCCTCTATATTTTTCAAAACGTTGGGACGAGGATTGTGAAATAGGATAGGGGCATACTCTAGCAGGGGGCGACATATAGTTCTGTATATATGAACTGCGGTATTTACAGTTATTCCTTCTTTTCGGAATGTCAGCGATCTAAAATGGCGCGCCCTGCATTTTGTTTTTGTTTTTAGGCTTCGAGTGTCGTTAATAAAGGTTAGTTTAGGATCGAGGGTAATGCCTTAGTATCTGCCATTAGGTGACGGTGAGATAGGATGATTATTAATGAAAATACGATATGGGGAGTTTAGATGGCGGTGGAAGGGGATGAGAAGTTGGGTTTTATTTAAATTAATGGAGGTTCTCCATTTCGCGAACCAGGTTTGGATGCTTTCTATCAGCCCTTGAAGAGTGCTTAAGGCTTTAGGAATAGTGGGAGCGTGGGTTATAAGGGCGGTATCATCCGCGTTTAGTAGAGAGTATGCGGAAGGATTTAAATAGAGAGGATCTGGATTGTAAAGGTCATGGACAAAGATGTTATATAACATGGGGGACAGTGGGGAACCTTGAGGTAGACCTTGTAGTGGGATGAATGAATGTAAATAGGAATTACGTATTCTGACGCTTAAGGATCTGTTGGATAGGAAACTGCCTATAATTTTATTTAAGTGTGGAGGGATGCCTAACGAATTGCACTTGAACAGCACACCACGATGCCAGAACGAATTTTACTTCATGCTTAGTCTGGGAGTGGAAAACACCTGCTTAAAGCTATAAATTAAACTCTTTAAAAAACAACGAATATCTAAAGATATACAACAAATAGGCGCTATTTTAAATACGAATACTTTAAAGAAAAACTCACTGTATATCCTCAACTATTACATCTAATCTCAATTAACTACTGGTACAATAAATTCCGCCAATTTGTTGTAAACCTTAAAATATTCGTTGTTTTTTTAAATGAGTTGAATTTGAAGCTTTAAACGAGTGTTTTCCACTCCTAGACTAAGCATGAAGTAAAATTTCGAGTTTAGAAAAGCCCCGTGAAAACTTGTCGAGGGCCGCGCAGCGACCCGAGACAAATTTTCTGGGCTTTTCTAAACTCGAAATTTTACTTCATGCGCCACGCCTATAACACTAATTTTAAGTGAAGTTAAAATATACGTAAATTTCACAATAATTTAGTGTTTTATACGCGTGGCGCATAAAGTAAAATTTCGTGTTTAGAAAAGCCCTGTGAAAATTTGTCTCGGGTCGCTGCGCGACCCTCGACAAATTTTCACAGGGCTTTTCTAAAATCGAAATTTTACTTCATGCTTAGTCTGGGAGTGGAAAACACCCGTTTTTAGCTTCAAATTTAACTATTTTAAAATACCAACGAATATCTAAAGATTTACAACAAATAGGCGCAATTTTAAATACGTATACTTTAAAGAAAAACTCACTGTATATCCTCAACCATTACCATCTGATCTCAAGTTACTACTGGTACTAAAAATTCCGCCTATTAGTTGTAAATCTTCAGATATTCGCTGTTTTTTTAAAAGAATTCAATTTGAAGCTTTAAACGAGTGTTTTCCAATCCCAGACTAAGCATGAAGTAAAATTTCGAGTTTAAAAAAGCCCCGTGAAAATTTGTCGAGGGTCGCGCAGCGACCCGAGACAAATTTTCTGGGCTTTTCTAAACTCGAAATCTTACTTCATGCGCCACGCGTATAAAACACTGATTTTAAGTAAAGTTAAAAATTGAATTTGTGTGCAGTATTCCGGCACCAGGTACCCACAGACGCGTTTCGGACTTCAAGGTCCTCTTCAATGTGGTCCCGACCCAGTGCTGAGGAATACTGAACATTTCTGACTATTTCAAGCCAATATGTGAAAACTAATAATGATTTCGATAGCTAACTATGAAGCATTAGATGGCGTTAGCTATCGAAATCATTATTAGTTTTCACATATTGGCTTGAAATAGGCAGAAATGTTCAGTATTCCTCAGCACTGGGTCGGGACCACACTGAAGAGGACCTTGAAGTCCGAAACGCGTCTGTGGGTACCTGGTGCCGGAATACTGAACACAAATTCAATTTTGATATTTGTTTTCTGGTTTCACAAGCAGAGTTCTGCTCGCTCGTGGACGAAACAGTGACCTGTATATGCACTTTGTGCATTCGTGTCACTGACGATGCCACTATGAAGCATTAGATGGCGTTAGCTATCGAAATCATTAAAGTTAAAAATATATTGCTTAGGTTTAATCACATGTTCATTAAGGTTTCAAATGTGTATATGAAATATCTGAAAGTATACTTAAAAGGAAAAATCCCTATATTTAAAGATACTCTCCAATGATTTTAAAATTATGTATTAATTGAGAATAATTCAAAGCCGAAACTAGTTGGAATAAAAAACCAAAATATTAGTGAAATTTAACTGGAGATGGAAATTTGAATATTCGCGGATATTCAAATACTACATTACTGGAAATAAGAGTTGGGTAAAATCCTAAAGAAAAAAGGTTTCAGATCACATATCTTTACATTCAACAAAGCATGAGTCAAATTACGAATTCTCACATTTAACAAAAAAAGATTTGAATCCTACCCAGCTTTTTGTATGTCGAGAAATAGTATTGCGGATTTTTTACCTTCGAGGTGTGCTGCCTGGCAATTCGAGGTAAGGATTGTTAAGGGAAGGGAAGTTGAGCGATGTTCAATAAAACCACATTGATAAGGAGCGATCAGATCTAAAATGTGGGTGGTGACTTTTTTTGGATTAAGGATTCAAACAATTTACCAAGGACAAGAAGCAGGGTAATTGGGCGGTAACTTGATACCAAAGTTGCGTCGTTTCCGGGCTTATGTATGCAAGTGATAATGCCCTTCTTCCATTCGTCTGGGATAGCTTGGGATCGGTAGATGGAATTAAATATAAGGAGTATGTATTCATAAATGTGATCGGGAAGGGATTTAAGGATCAATCTGGGTATATTATCGTAACCTGGCGATGTATTATTTTATGACGGATGTTGCTAGTGCAAAGGAAAATATCGGGAGTAGAGAATTGATTATTTGACATTATAAATGTAGGGTCTGTGTGGATGCGCACAAAGTTGGAATAAGACATGAAAGAAGAAAGTTGTTTATACTTTGACTTATTTATATTGAAATCGCAAATTATGATGACATGATCAAAAAGGGAGGCTTTGGTGAAAATAGTATCTTCGATGGGCGAGGAATGATGTACATATACCAGGAAAATATGCAGGGTAAAAGAAGTAGGCTCAATGGTACAGTGTAGGTATTCGTTCATTACGTGATTTGCAAGTGGTGGATTGGCTTTACCTAGACGGATTCCTGGTCGCACCGCGATCATTGAGCCACCTCTTTGATTTTGGAGAGGAGCGGTAGAGGGAAGTTGTATATAGGGCCAATCATTTAGGGGGAATGGGAGTTTGGATTTAGTTTCTACAAACATACTCACATGGATAGGATTGTTGCGCATAAAATGGGAGACAAGATGGGATTTTTTAGGTAAGGAGTTAATGTTTGTGTATATAAAATTTATACTAGCCATTTTTACTTATCTGGGCGACGCCAGTGTGACTTTAGATCGACCATGACAACAAACATTTTGTTGCCAGAGAAATTGACATGTGTATCGATGTGGAATGAGTCAATGAAGCGTTGTTTAAGTTTTTTTATAAGTTCTTCTCTGTTGGTCATCGTCGGTGCATTGATTTTCGTCGAGTAGATGTCAATGATATAATCATTAATGGTTATGGGTGTATGAATTCTTGAATTGATTGTCAAGTCTTTGTCAATTTCTAATGATTTTTTGTTTTGGCTAACAATTTTATATTTAGGTGGCAGTTCTGAATTGCATACTTTGGTTGGGTGAACTGCGCATTTGGCGCATGTTATGCTCTCTGTGCAATTCGCGGTGACGTGGTCGAACTTGTTGCAGCGGTTGCAAGGGGTTGGGATGGGGGGCGGCGGCTTGCTCTCTACGACGCTGTAGACCTTACACATGAAATTGAATTGGTTTTGCAGCAGTTTCGTGTATGTGTCTGGAGATCCAGTGATAATCCTTATCATGTGTGTAATAAAATTATCTTTTTTCGCTACAATTCGACGACAATACCTGTGTGTCATTCCTTGCGCTTGCAAGTGCGCACTTATCGTCTGATCGTCGATCTCGGGTTCCACTCCTTTAATTATAGCGCAGTTGATGGCGCAGGCGTTGTGCGTTGAGTGGAAAGGGCTGCTGCGCTCTCGCGTATAGAGACATGCGCGCCGTGCGTACGGGACGGCTGCCATTCGGAAAACTCATGGATGATCCTCTCGGCCTGTAGATTTTTTAGCCGGCTCTCAGTTATCTGTCGTGCGTCGTTACTTTTTTAATAAAAACCCATATTGGGTCTTTATTATAAGTGCGTTCATGTCATATTGGTGGCTGAGCCATGATCGAACCATTAGTAGTCTTGAGATGTTGTTGACGGTTGTGAAATTAAATGTATGTTTGTATTTCTGTTGTGTGTTTTTTTTTTTCAAGCGAGGTAGGATTTCGTTGTGTCTGTGTAGTTATTTCTGGTTGAGTGTTGTTGATAAGGTTGCATGATGATATTGTGTTTTGTGATTGTGTTTGTCTAGATGTTATTTGATGTGGATATGTGTTAATGGTTGTGCTTTGTGTTGGTTGTTGAAATTGCGTTTGCGTGGTCTGGATGTGTTCTTGCATTATGTGGTTTTGTGTTGTAATTTGCTTTAGCACTTGGTATAGGGTTTTGTTCGTGGTCTTTGGAATGTTACCTGATGCGTTTAGCCGTTTTGTGGTAGAGTATTTTGGTGGGCGTCCGCGTCTTCTCGCTGTGGCCTCGATGTAATCGGATGTGTCCATCGATGATTCATCTGTCACATCCCCCTCCATCCTTCATAGGTGGCACCCGGAAGAATAGATGATAATGATGATTGTTTAAGATAAACACAAGTGTCACTAGAAATTCGCTCGCACGTCTTAACGCTACGGTGTCTCGCTCGCGAATGCAGTTGTGATATTTTAATGTAATAAAATGTTATGTTTAATAATGTAATCTGAAAAATCTTCAACAATTGAGCTAACATTGAAAAACGCAAACAAAAAATCTTAATCAAGTAGTATAAAATATAATTTATCAAATTTAAGATAATAAAAAAAATCGTTCTAAACAAACATGTTTAAAACAAAACCGTTTAAAACACGACGGCATTTTTTAAACATGTTTAAAACATTGTTTTTTAAAGAAAGTGTTTTAAATATAACAACCCTGCCTACAACACAAAACGGTTAAATATAAATATTTTTAAATTGGTTGAATTGACGATCAAATTAGTGTAAATATTGAGCATATTAAATGCATTATATATAAAAAATAAATTTATTTTCTTTCAAAACTAAAAACCACAAACAGTGATTCATTCTTTAACTTTCTAATCCTGAAATTTCAATACTACAGTATTATTATTGGTGGTACCAACGGCATACACATAAAGCACTATTTTCTCTTCTTTTTGCCATTAACGGAAAACTATAATAGTTTTACGAGTACAATTGAAATAAAACATGAGCTTTATTTATTTTTTGTCATCAATTGTATACAACAAAAACTGCAAAATAAGTTTTCGATAATTATCAAACAAGTGAGTTCCACTTTCAGATTAAACATGATAAAATTTCGAGTTTAGAACAGCCTGAAATTTGGTTTGGTCGCGTAGCGCTACGCTACCAAACTAAAATTTCAGGCTTTTCTAAACTTGAAATTTTACTTCATGCGCCACGCGTATAAAATTAGTCAAAACACTGATTTCGAAATTAGTATGCTGAAGCAGTATACTTTAAACTTCACTTTAAATCAGTGTTGAGTTTAGAAAAGCCTGAACACTTTCAGGCTTTTCTAAACTCGAAATTTTACTTCATGCCTAATCTAGAAGTGAATTCGTTCGAATGGTATACAGGCCTTAGATGAAAACATTTATTCTTGTTTTTAAAAATTCATGATATTGTTTAACGACGAGTACTTCACTAATTTCCATCAACTTTTATTATTTAATTATCGTTATACTTTTCAATATTTGTGATTTTCTGTCGATGATTTTTAGATCCTTTAAATAATATTAAATTTATATGTATCGAATGCAGGCTTTGTACAGGATTTTGGATCATTCTTACGAATTTTGGTAAATACATCAATTTATTAATTTATTTAACATTTAAAATACGCAAATCGGCAAAAATATCCAGAAACGATAATTCCCTATTACAAAAGAGTTAATTGGACTGTTAAAAAAATCGCCTAAAGTTAAATAAAACAAATTAATAAAATGTGTTGTTGCATTATAACTTGTTTGTCAATTTTATAGCATTATGTCAAGTTAACAAATGAAAAATCCTGTAGATTTTATAAATCTAAATGAATGTATTTGTTGATCGATTTAGGTATATTTGGCATTATCTTCCAAATGATAAAAAACGTGGTATCATTTCAATAGCAGTTTCCGTAACCTCTGGGATCCCCGAAGGTTTGTGAAACAAACTTTTACCAAGTTGTAATAGGTCAGTAGGGGTCATGTGCAAATATTATTTTTGACGAAATTAAATTGAAATATTAATACAAAAATCATCGAAGAAAATAATAAAGAAAAATCAACATCCAGTAAATACGAGCAAAACATTACACCAGAATATAAACAAATGGTAGTCGCATAAACCAAAGTAAAATACAAATTAAAATGAGGTACTTCAAAAAAAAAAAATAAGAAAAACGAAACAAAATACATAACAATCATTTTAAAATAAAACAAAGCATAATATAATGCTAAAGAAAGGTAAAAATCATGGCCATGATAAAATAAAAGGTAAAAAAAAACAAAACAAAAAAGCAAAGGTAAAAAAAAACAATAAAGGTATTTACGTTAAATTAATTACACAGACATACAAAAAAACAACACCCTTTCTTGTATTGAGATGAATAAATGACACGTTATTCGCACAATTTCATATAAATCATTTAATGTAACAATTACATAATAATTCTTAGGTACGGACCAAACAAACAAATTAAATATAGTAAAAAGAAAGGAAAAGGATTGAGTTCAAATGTGGTGTTTTAAGTTTGAGTTTTGTATGAGTTTGATTCCAGGAAGCAGCAATTCGAAATCAAAATGTAACAACGACGACCAGGCCAAATCAATCGTCAAGTAGAAAACGGAAAGGTGATAGAAGCGGGGGCGAATAGTTTGAAAAAATGAAAGCAACAAAGTATTGGCAACACAGAAACCAGCGCTAAGTCTACAATGAGCGAAGGGAAAACAGCCAGAGTGGGCAAATTAGCTACAGATCCGAGATTAAAAAACATCAAAAACGCTGGGAGCGCCATAACAAGAGCAGGCAACCATTCAACTCTCCCGGGCAGATCCTTAGGTTACAATCGTACGAAAACTGGGGGCGATGTGACATCTGAAGTTGTAGTTCAAGAAAGGCAACACCTAACATCAGTCAGTGATGCCACTGCAGCAGCTCAATAACGTAACTCAAACTCTAAGAACCAATCACATCTACAAAGGTCGAGGAAAATTAATTCAGCAGAATTATATTCTACAAATATGAACAAAACATTCCATTTTTATAAATTAACATCAACCAAAAATTTGTTTTAGAATTTGTTACAGATTTAAAGTCGAGCATCAAGAAAGCTGGAAGGGTCACAACAGGACCATCAAGCCATCATGTACTTCACCCCTTCATACGGAAGTTTTGACTACAAGATATTAAAACTGGGGCGATAAGTCATCTAAATAAAGTTTAGGATCCAGAAAGGAAGCACTGCCACTTCAGCTACCAATTCAAAGTCGAACATCAAAAAAGCTGGTAGCGTCAAAACCGGACCAGAAAGCCATCAAGTACCTTACTCCTTCGTATGGACTTTTTGACTACGAGCAAATCAAAACTGGGGATGATGGGTCATCTGAAAAAGTTTTGATCCAGAAATTAAACACTGACGCTTCAGATGCCAATGACACCACCAATATCAAAAAAAAAAAAACTTCAACTTAGCAGAAACACCGCAGCAAATGTTAACATCAATCATAAATATGTTTTAGAAGTTGTTACAAATCTAAAGTTGAGAATCAAGGAATCTGGGGAGCTCGATCAGGAGGATTCTTCAATCGTCGTCAATAATCAGGGATGATGGACCTGCCGGAGGAGTTCTTAGGCCAAGAATTACCGCATTTCAATTTCAACAACGGCAGTTCTTCATCAGGAGCCCACAAGGAAGAAAAGGTCAAGGTCACGATGTTCCAATCTGCTACCGAAACGTTGACTTCGTCCCATCAACAAGGCACGAAAAAAAAGGAGAGTATATGATAAAATCATAACCATCTAAATACAAGTAATTTTAACTTCTTTCACAGTCAAAAAAAACACACCAGGAAAAGCTTTTCAGGCACAGTATCGGCATTTTACATTGAGATGGATTCTCAGATTTCTTTCTCAATTTCAGGCTCGAATCGAGTGATTGGGCCGCAGCGTTGAGGACAGGATTCCTGGCATGACGCCAAAAATAATAACAATGTAAAACAGGGGTATTTTAGAAATCTTAACATTGTAAAAGTTCATATTTTTAAAGGGGGCGAATGTAAACGGTCAGTAGGGGTCATGTGCAAATATTATTTTTGACGAAATTAAATTGAAATATTAATACAAAAATCATCCAAGAAAATAATAAAGAAAAATCAACATCCAGTAAATACGAGGAAACATTAGTCGATCAAAATTATTTATGTGAAAGAAATAACAAATGCAGTATCGCCTTAAAATAATAAAAAAGTACCGGCGCGTGGATTCACTTCAGCGTATAGCGAACGCAAACACAACAAGTGTGCAAAGTCAGGGAAATTACGTTGACGTCAGAGAGGGATGGGTTTTGTGACCAAATATGGTAGTAGATAATAAAGTCTACGCATCAAAATCAGGGAAGGGGAGAACTTTGAGAGCAGCAAAGAAACGATTCTAAAAATCAGTGAGTTTTGGGACAGGAATTAGCACAATCAGAATTTGAATGTAAATGGGGACAGTTGAGAATGGGAAGTTTCAGTGGGATGTGAGTTAGTGAAGTAATGTTGATTAGAAGAGTTAAGTATTGAGAATGGAGTTAGAGAATGGAGAATGGAGTTATTGATAACAGCGTTGGAGAGACTATCACGTAAGAGACTAAGTTGAAATCAAACAAACAAATCCAGCGAAATAATTTAAACGTCTGAGAAAGGGGGAAGATGGGCGGGGGGGAGAATGAGGGATGTATGGTGGTTGATGTGTAAGGCCGAATTGAGCGAGAAAACGAGGTATGTCCTACTAACTAATCGACCCAGTCGATTGATGTGTTAGGCCAATCCGAGTTAGTATTGCACTAAGTGTCCTACTAACTAACCACACGAATGAGGGATGTATGGTGGTTGATGTGTAAGGCCGAATTGAGCGAGAAAACGAGGTATGTCCTACTAACTAATCGACCCAGTCGATTGATGTGTTAGGCCAATCCGAGTTAGTATTGCACTAAGTGTCCTACTAACTAACCACACGAGTGAGGGATGTTTGGTGGTTGATGTGTAAGGCCGAATTGAGCGAGAACACGAGGTATATCCTACTAACTAATCGACCCAGTCGATTGATGTGTTAGGCCAATCCGAGTTAGTATTGCACTAAGTGTCCTACTAACTAACCACACGAATGAGGGATGCATGGTGGTTGATGTGTAAGGCCGAATTGAGCGAGAAAACGAGGTATGTCCTACTAACTAATCGACCCAGTCGATTGATGTGTTAGGCCAATCCGAGTTTGTATTGCGCTAAGTGTCCTACTAACTAATCACAAGAAAAAAATAATTCGATTATGAGTGGACCGAGGTGAAAGGTCATTCCACTCATTAATCGGAAATGAATGGCGATTGATGTGTAGGGCCGATGTGAGCCGATGTGTGTGATGCTAGCTCCGGGATGGTTTTTGTGTGTTTCCCATCTCGTAATGCAAATGCAGGGGCTAGTTAATTTTGCTCCCACAAGTAGAGTCATACCATTTTTTGAGTTTAACTAAATGCACATGACTTCTAAGCATAAACGTTGGATAATATATTTTGTGAATATAATTAATATACGACATACCAATTCATTAGAAATGTCATGAAAGATCAATAAACTTTGCATACGTTAAGCTCATATCCTGTTTTATTTATTGTCCACACATCCTCCTAGTCAAATTTAAAGGGAAGAAAGACATAGTATTTACGATAATGCATATTAGCACAAACAATGAACCTGGTAAATAAATAAAAGGGTTACTACATACACAACACAACGTAAATAATAATACAAATTATAAATTTGTACAATACTTAGGGTCGAATGATTACAAAGTGTTTTCGCTTCTTAATTAATCATAAGGGATGATAATATTAAAAATACTAACCATAATCATTTGGGAAGTGTGCTTGTTGTTTTATCCACTCTTTAATAACAGAACAATTTTTCATTATTTTTTCATCATCCATCCCGTAATGTTCTTTTACTTTTTCTATATCCTTATGCGATAGTTTAAAAACTTCATTTGCGATAGAAGACATTTTTCAAACAATATTTATTAACAAAGTTTAATTTCAAATATTAAAGTCTGAAAATTGAATTGCGTTAGGAAAATGTATTTAATTATTTTATAACAGATATTACTTACCAAACTTAATAATCAATAGAGAACAATTCAACGTTTCTGATACTCTTATTTCATTTCGAGTTGTGTTATATTTATTTACTTTATCACAATTTTGTTTGTGTATTGTTGGAGAGGATTAATTAAACAATGGTGATTTATTAAAAATAAATGTTTTAGGAGGAAGGAACTCGAGTTAATTTATGAGTGACATTATCACCGTGTTTTTTTATCGGGACAAATAAAGATAAAAATTGTAGACAGCAAAAACATGTAAGTAAATAATAATTAGCAATTACGTTAATTTATATCGGGCAATTACATGTCTGTACATATAATTGATATCAACAATATTATTGAAAAGGTCGGAAAACAAATTAAAAATAAATATTTTCTGTGCGAAACGTCTCCGCGCTCGCTTTTACACGATTTTCGTTTATCATAAATAAATAAATCTGCTTAGCAGCAAACGCGACGACACAAAAATATCTAAAATCTTCCGGTTTTTATCTCTTTCCTAAAATGTTGGAGGGTAAGAGGAAAGAGACCGAGCACTCAGGGGGAAATCCATTATGAACACCAACCGCATTTTTTGATGTCAATGTCAACCCGATATTAGCAGGTATACACCATTCCATTTGTTTCTGGATCTCGCCTAGCCATGCTTTCGTGTTGTTATGTTGCAGTATCAACATTTACATTTTTTATTAGTTGCCACTCCTGATTCCTTATTTTAACAGTGTTGCAATAATTTATGATATCATAAGTAATTAAAATGTGTTAACGGGAAGACCCAAGCGAGAAATACAAATGGATGACGAAATAAGTTTGCAGAGCCGAATTCATTATATTTGTTATATACAATATTATTGCTGTGTTTGTATGTACAAAAACCAAGTAGTAAATTTTGTTAATCTTAAAACTGCATATTATTATCCTTTTATATCTAAAAATTTGTAAAACAGGCAACAGTGTAAGATCACAATAGTCAGAAATTATAACCTTAAAATCGAACATCTGACAGTGACATTTAAAAACCCTGATTTAAAACACAACCAGTCCCATTTACAATACTTAAACTGTCACTTTTCCATAGCTAGGCGAGATCCAGAAACAAATGGAATCGTGTATAGTAAGAAGTCCATTTGTTTTCAGCCGGCGCGTAGCGTTATCTTTTGTCCGACTTGGGGTGGTTTTGATAGGAATATTTATTTGATATTTATTAAATTATTTAAAATGTAATAATAATTAATACGACATTTGTAAAATAAAGTCGAAATTATGTCTAAGTGTACAATTTTAGGTCAATAGAATTTTGTAAAACGTATCTGACGTTTACATCTCGGTAAATATTGAACATCACATCTAAACGTTATATATTTTAACTTTACTGTAAATCAGTGGTTTATACGCGTGGCGCATGAAGTAAAATTTCGAGTTTAGAAAAGCCCCGTGAAAATATGTCTCGGGTCGCTGCGCGACCCTCAACAAATTTTCTAAGCGGGGCGCGCAAATTTTCTACACGGGGGCTTTTCTAAACTCGAAATTTTACTTCATGCTTAGTCTGGGAGTAGACAACACTCGTTCTTAGAAGTTTCAAATTGAAGGATCACTCTACTAAGTTTACCAAGGTTATTACCATTTTACAAAGGTTACAGCTCGAAGGACCAATCATGGTCTTCGGAGACCGAAGGACTACAGGGAATCGAAAAATTTCGAGTTTCGAAAAGCTTAATTTGTCTGTCGCTCTGCTGCGCTACGCCCGAGCCAAATGTTCAGGCTTTTCTAAACTCAAAATTTTACTTCATGCTTAATCTGGGATTGGAAACACTCGTTAGATGATCAATCATAACCAGGGTTGTTATGTTTAAAACACTTTGTTTTAAAACAGTGTTTTAAACATGTTTAAAAGCAGCCGTCGTGTTTTAGACAGTTTTGTTTTAAACATGTTTTAAATCTTAGATTTGTTTAAAACATGTTTTAAACGTTGGATTTGTTTATAACCGATTTTTTATTATCTTAACTGCTAAAAATAAATATTTGCTAAATTATATTTTATATTACTTCATTAAAGTTTTTTGGTTGTTTTAAAATTCTAGCTAAATTGTTAAAGATATTTCAAATTACATCATCAAACATAACATTTTATTACAATAAAACTGTGTGTGCATAAATGTGGTTTTTAAATACCGGGATTTTTTTCTTTCAGGTATACATAAGCATACACTGTAAATTTTTCGACGTTCGTTGTTTTTTGTTCAAGATTTCAATTTAAATCTTTAAACGAGGGTTTTCCACTCCCAGACTAAGCATGAAGTAAAATTTCGAGTTTAGAAAAGCCTGAAAATTTGGATTGGCCGCGTAGCGAAGCGGAGCGGCCAATCCAAATTAGGCTTTTCTAAACTCGAAATTTTACTTCATGCGCCACGCGCATAAAACACTGAAATATCGTAAAGTTTAAAATATACGGCTTTAGCAATCTAATATGTAAATGTGGATAAAACGTGAGTCAAATTCTGCGCTGAAAAAATTGTTTAAAGCAGTGATTATAGGAAACCCAATAACTCTAACGTTTATTAGGTTGCCTATAACCGTTGTTGGAAGTGTGTGTTTTTTAAACTTTACTGTAAATCAGTGTTTTTAAGCGTGGCGAATGAAGTAAAATTTCGAGTTTAGAAAAGCCTAATTTGGATTGGCCGCTCTGCTTCGCTACGCGGCCAATCCAAATTCTTAGGCTGTTCTAAACTCGAAATTTTACTTCATGCTTAGTCTGGGAGTGAACACTCGTTTAAAGCCTCAAATTAACCGCATTAAAACAACGATTTCCCACAACTTTAAAAAACGCTGTAATTATCGGGATATGTATACTCAAAAGAAAAATGCCCTGTATATTCTGTTTTAAACACGTTTTAAACGTGTTTTAAACATGTTTTGAACACGTTTTAAACCCAGATCATAACTTTATTTTGCATTGTTTTTATTGCTAGATTAGCGTGCTCTATTTAATCAATTTGATTAAAACGTAACCAAATAATACCATTGCATAACATATTGAATAATGAGTTAAATTGTTGGAGTCATCAAATGAACATGAACGACCGCTTAAAACGCTTTAAAAAGGGAAAAAGGGAAACTACCTGCTATTCTAACAGATAAAGTCATAAATTGTAACCTCAACCACACCATAAATTGTGGTTTCTTTTCTTCCATTATATTCCCGCGCTTGTAGAGGGCGTCTCTCTTCAAAATTTGCTGGTTTAGATATTTTGGAGACGCCTTTGCCAAATCTTCCATTTTAGAGGTAGATTTACCGCTGTTATGAATAAAATTCCGCCCTACCGCCCGAGCTGGGCGGTAATCAAGTACAAGTACTCAACATTTGTACTCTGAGTACTTTTCATGTACTCAGCACTCAGTCCATGAGTACTTAATTTTCCAAGTACTTGTACTAGTACTAGAAGCATTTTTAGACCGCAAAATGAGCTCGAGTACATTTGGATTCGGTTACTTAAGTTTATTTTATGACTGTCAAAACAATTACGTTCTACCACTTGAAATATTTGTTTTGACAACTCTCAATTCTGACATTAGTCATTTAAACAAATAAAAATTACACAAATTCATACAAATTTCATCTTTGAAGTTTCGCTGTGACTGTCAAAACAAACGAACTACGAACGATTACACCTTTATATTAACAGCGGTGTTATTTTTGTCAAAACAAATAAAAGCTGTACCAAATTCTTTACAATTTTTATTTATCAAATTTGACTTAAATGACGAAAATATGTCAGAGGAGATGAAACTTTAGAGCTAGGTTAGGTTAGATTTTGCTTTGTCAAGTTAGGTTAGATATCACTCTGTTAAATTAGGTTAGGTGGACTAAATGTCGCCTGGCGCCAACGTATGTCAACTGTCACTACAGTTCAAATGTCGGTTATATGTCAAACGTCGACTTATGTCTATTGTAAATATAATTCAATATGGGCTAACGTCGGCCTACGTCAAGTAACATAATAATCCAAATGCCGACTAAGGGCGATTTGTATCAACTGCTATTATAGATCAAATATGGGCTAAATCCGATTGACAGCTCGAAACTCGATGAGGTGCGCTGTGAGTTGTTTTTTGTATCGTTGTTTTTAATTTTGTAATAATTCATATATTTAAATATGTTTTTGAGTGCTTAAATTTACAACATAACCTAAATTCTCATAACTTTTCTTTTTAGAATTCATTTATTAATGCTGTAAATCATAAACGTACATATCTGATCAGTATATTTTGAACTTCAATTGAAATCAGTGTTTAATACGGGTGGCGCATGAAGTAAAATTTCGAGTTTAGAAAAGCTTCTCTGAACTCGAAATTTTCCCTCATGCTTAGTCTGGTAGTAGAAAACCCTTGTTAAAAAATTGATAAAACCTTTGATAACAACACCGAATTCTTACAAAATAATGAACAAGATGATCAACGAATTTTGAAAATAACTACAGTTGTTATGGTTTCCATTTTCTTTAAGAAATCAGTGTTGTCGTTAAAGGTTCTAATTATTGTCAAACAAGTATTTTCCACTCCCAGGTTAAGCATGAAGTAATATTTAGAGCTTAGATAAGCTTGAAAATTCTGATTTCTAAATCCAATTTTTCAGGCTTTGCTAAAATCGAAAGTTTACTTCATGCGCCACCCGTATAAAACACTGATTTCAACTTAAGTTTAAAATATATTATTAAAGTTGCGCATGAGTCAAGTTTAAGCGTTTAATTATTTATTCAAAAACATGTTCATATATATTAAATTATTCGAATATTTAAATATTCGTTCAGAAACATATGTAAATATCCGAATATTCAAACGCTTCAAACATCATTTCAATGTTAAAAGGGGTAAGATGACAATTGTATTGGTGCACCCAATCGAAATATGTCAAAAATAGCAAATATGTCAAAACTATATAAACAAAATCTGTAAAAACGTACGATTTGTGAAAAATTTGCAATATTTTTAAGAATTTTCAAAACCTACTTAGTAGATATGGGTCGTTCGTGAATGATTTGTTCAAAAAGAACGATTCTGTACGGTGATTTGAATGAACTGATTCCGTATTTCAAGAACAATTGATTCGTTAATGATTCATTTACTCGAGACGACCGACAGAACGATTTTGGTCGAGGGGAATCGTATCCCCGATTCGGATTTATACGTGCGGTCTGAATATGCCCGAATCGGATGACTAATTCGTTTGCTCGAATCCGCGCGCAATTTCAACTCCGCTTTATACAGGGTGGTTTAATTTCGATGTTGCTTATGGGCATCTCGGTAAATATAAAAGTAACAAAAAATCCGATGGCGCAGTCGCGATCTCTATTTTTGAGACTAGGATAATGCCTAAAACAAAAATGCACCATCTTGTTATTTTCAGAAGTTATAGGGCAAAATCGGGTTTTCTTGATTTTTAACATTATTTAATATCTTGCGTAATTTGTAAGATAGACAAAAACTATAAATACCTTCTTAAGGCACTTTTTGGGTAGGATCCAGTGGCGTAGGTATTTTTTTATTTTATGCACACATTTTCGAGCTATGGCCAAATAATTTTTGTTTAAATGTAAATTATAGTTGGCTTTAACATAGTTGATAAGACTGCTTTTCGCTGATTTTAAAAATATAAAGTTTTGTAAATTTATCTTAAAAAACAGTGTTAGTATAGAGTAAAAACTAGCTTTAAATCTGCCAAATAATATAATACGGAAGACAATAGCCATTTTTGATCATTTGCAAGCTTAGTTTTAATTATGATAAACATTATAAATAATAATAATAATATAATTCTTTTTTGAGTAATAAATATTTTATTAGGCAGAACATAATTTCATTTTCTAATCTCGTTGGAAGAACAGAACTCTTTGCTGTTGCAGTAGAATAATGAATAAAAATTGAGCATGCAAATGATCAAAAATGGCTATTGTCTTCCGTATTATATTATTTAGCAGTTTACAAGCTGGTTTCTACTCTATAGTAACATTGTTTTTTAAGATAAATTCACAAAAGTATAAATTTTTGAAATCAGTAAAAAACACTCTTATTAACTGTGTCAAAGCCAACTATGATTTACATTTAAAAAAAAAAAAAATTTAGCTATAACTCGAAAATGTGTGCATCAAATGAAAAAATGCCTATGCTACTAGATTCTACTTAAACAGGTGTCTTAAGAAGATATTTATAATTTTTGTCTATCTCACAAATTACGCAAGATATGAATTAAAGTTAAAAACCAAGAAATTCCGATTTTGCCCCATAACTTCTCAAAAAAACAAGATTTTGCATTTTTGTTTTCGGCATTATCCTATGCTCAAAAAAAGAGGTCACGATTGCGCCATCGGTTTTCTTCTAACTCTAATATTTACCGAGTTGCCCATAAGCAACATCGAAATTAGACAAGCCTGTACGTGCGATCTAAATCTGAATCCGCCCGAATCGGATGACTAATGCGTTTGCTCGAATCCGCGCACAAAATCAACTCCGCTTGTACATTCGATCTGAATCTAAATCAGCCCGAATCGGACGACTAATGCGTTTGCTCGAATCCGCGCACAAAATCAACTCCGCTTGTACATTCGATCTGAATCTGAATCCGCCCGAATCGGATGACTAATGCGTTTGCTCGAATCCGCGCAAATAATCAACTCCGCTTGTACATTCGATCTGAATCTGAATCCGCCCGAATCGGATAACTAATGCGTTTGCTCGAATCCGCGCACAAAATCAACTCCGCTTGTACATTCGATCCGAATCTAAATCCGCCCGAATCGGATGACTAATGCGTTTGCTCGAATCCGCGCACATAATCAACTCCACTTGTACATTCGATCTGAATCTGAATCCGCCCGAATCAGATGACTAATGCGTTTGCTCGAATCCGCGCACATAATCAACTCCGCTGGTACATTCGATCTGAATCTGAATCCGCCCGAATCGGATGACTAATGCGTTTGCTCGAATCCGCGAACAAAATCAACTCCGCTTGTACATTCGATCCGAATCTGAATCCGCCCGAATCGGATGACTAATGCGTTTGCTCGAATCCGCGCACAAAATCAACTCCGATTGTACATTCGATCTGAATCTGAATCCGCCCGAATCGGATGACTAATGCGTTTGCTCGAATCCGCGCACAAAATCAACTCGGCTTGTACATTCGATCTGACTCTGAATCCACCCGAATCGGATGACTAATGCGTTTGCTCGAATCCGCGCACAAAATCAACTCCGCTTGTACATTCGATCCGAATCTGAATCCGCCCGAATCGGATGACTAATGCGTTTGCTCGAATCCGCGCACAAAATCAACTGCGCTTGTACATTCGATCTGAATCTGAATCCGCCCGAATCGGATGACTAATGCGTTTGCTCGAATCCGCGCACAAAATCAACTCCGCTTGTACATTCGATCAAAATCTGAGTCCGCTCGAATCGGATGACTAATGCGTTTGCTCGAATCCGCGCACAACATTAACCACGCTTGTACATTCGATCCGAATCTGAATCTGCCCGAATAGGATGACTAATGCGTTTGCTCGAATCCGCGCACAAAATCAAGTGCGCTTGTACATTCGATCTGAATCTGAATCCGCCCGAATCGGATGACTAATGCGTTTGCTCGAAGCCGCGCACAAAATCAACTCCGCTTGTACATTCGATCTAAATCTGAATCCGACTGAATCGGTTGACTAATGCGTTTGCTCAAATCCGCGCACAACATCAACTACGCTTGTACATTCGATCCGAATCTGAATCCGCCCGAATCGAATGACTAATGCGTTTGCTCGAATCCGCGCGCAACATCAACTAACCTTGTACATTCGATCCGAATCTGAATCCGCCTGAATCGGATGACCAATGCGTTTGCTCGAATCCGCGCACAAAATTAACTCCGCTTGTACATTCGATCTGAATCTGAATCTGCCTGCATCGGATGACTAATGCGTTTGCCCGAATCCGCGCACAAAATCAATTTCACTTGTACATTCGATCTGAATCTGAATCCGCCCAAATCGAATGACTAATGCGTTTGCTCGAATCGGCGCACAAAATTAACTCCGCTTGTACATTCGATCTGAATCTGAATTAACCCGAATCGGATGACTGATGCGTTTGCTCGAATCCGCGCACAACATCAACTACGCTTGTACATTCGATCCGAATCTGAATCCGCCCGAATCGGATGACCAATGCGTTTGTTCGAATCCGCGCACAAAATTAACTCCGCTTGTACATTCGATCTGAATCTGAATCTGCCTGCATCGGATGACTAATGCGTTTGCCCGAATCCGCGCACAAAATCAATTTCGCTTGTACATTTGATCTGAATCTAAATCCGCCCAAATCGGATGACTAATGCGTTTGCTCGAATCCGCGCACAAAATCAACTGCGCTTGTACATTCGAACTGAATCTGAATCTGCCCGAATCGGATAACTTATGCGTTTGCTCGAATCCGGCACAAAATCAATTCCGCTTGTATATTCGATCCGAATCTGAATCCGCCCGAATCGGATAACTAATGCGTTTGCTCAAATCCGCGCATAAAATCAACTGCGCTTGTACATTTGATCTGAATCTGAATTCGCCCGAATCGGATGACTAATGCGTTTGCTAGAATCCGCGCGCAACATCAACTCCGCTTGTACATTCGATCCAAATCTGAATTCGCCTGAATCGGATGACTAATGCGTTTGCTTGAATCCGCGAATAAAATTAACTCCGCTTGTACATTCGATCTGAATCTGAATCCGCCCGAATCGGATGACTAATGCGTTTGCTCGAATCCGCGCACAAAATCAACTGCGCTTGTACATTTGATCTGAATCTGAATCCGCCCAAATGGGATGACTAATGCGTTTGCTCGAATCCGCGCACAAAATCAACTCCGCTTGTACATTCGATCTGGATCTGAATCCGCCCGAATCGGATGACTAATGCGTTTGCTCAAATCGCGCACAACATTAACTACGCTTGTACATTCGATCCGAATCTGAAACCGCCCGAGTCGGATGACTAATGCGTTTGCTCGAATCTGCGCGCAACTTCAACTTCGCTTGTACATTCGATCCGAATCTGAATCCGCCCGAATCGGATGACTAATGCGTTTGCTTGAATCCGCGCACAAAATCAATTTCGATTGAACATTCGATCTGAATCTAAATCCGTCCGAATCGGATGACTAATGCGTTTGCACGAATCCGCGCACAAGATGACTAGTGCGTTTGCTCGAATCCGCGCACAAAATCAACTGCGCTTGTACATTCCATCTGAATCTGAATCCGCTTGAATCGGATGACTAATGCGTTTGCTCGAATCCGCGCACAAAATCAACTCCGCTTGTACATTCGATCTGAATCTGAATCCGCCCGAATCGGATGACTAATGCGTTTGCTCGAATCCGCGCACAAAATCAACTCCGCTTGTACATTCGATCTGAATCTAAATCCGCCCGAATCGGATGACTAATGCGTTTGCACGAATCCGCGCACAAGATGACTAGTGCGTTTGCTCGAATCTGCGCACAAAATCAACTGCGCTTGTACATTCGATCTGAATCTGAATCCGCCCGAATCGGATGACTAATGCGATTGCTCAAATCCGCGCACAAAATCAACTGCGCTTGTACATTCGATCTGAATCTAAATCTGCCCGAATTGGATGACTAATGCGTTTGTTCGAATCCGCGCGCAACATCAACTCCGCTTGTACATTCGATCTGAATCTGAATCCGCCCGAATCAGATGACTTATGCGTTTGCTCGAATCTGCGCACAAAATCAACTCCGCTTGTACATTCGATCTGAATCTGAATCCGCCCAAATCGGATGACTAATGCGTTTGCTCGAATCCGCGCACAAAATCAACTCCGCTTGTACATTCGATCTGAATCTGAATCCGCCCAAATGAGATGACCAATGCGTTTGCTCGAATCCGCGCACAAAATTAACTGCGCTTGTACATTCGATCTGAATCTGAATCCGCCCGAATCGGATGACTAATGCGTTTGTTCGAATCCGCACGCAACATCAACTCCGCTTGTACATTCGATCTGAATCTGAATCCGCACGAATCGGATGACTTATGCGTTTGCTCAAATCCGCGCTCAAAATCAACTGCGCTTAAACATTCGATCTGAATCTGAATCTGCCCGAATCGGATGACTTGTGCGTTTGCTCGAATCCGCGCACAAAATCAATACCGCTTGTACATTCGATCTGAATCTGAACCCGCCCAAATGGGATAACTAATGCGTTTGCTCGAATCCGCGCACAAAATCAACTGCGCTTGTACATTCGATCTGAATCTGAATCCGCCCGAATCGGATAACTAATGCGTTTGCTCGAATCCGCGCGCAACATCAACTCCGCTTGTACATTCGATCCGAATCTGAATCCGCCCGAATCGGATAACTAATGCGTTTGCTCGAATCCGCGCACAAAATCAACTCCGCTTGTACATTTGATCTGAATCTGAATCCGCCCGAATCGGATGACTAATGCATTTGCTCGAATCCGCGCACAAAAGCAACTCCGCTTGTACATTCGATCTAAATCTAAATCCGCCCAATTGAGATGACTAATGCGTTTGCTCGGATCCGCGCACAAAATCAACTTCGCTTGTACATTCGATTCGAATCTGAATCCGCCCGAATCGGATGACTAATGCGTTTGCTCGAATCCGCTCACAAAATCAACTCCGCTTAAACATTCGATTCGAATCTGAATCCGCCCGAATCGGATGGCTACAGCGTTTGCTAGAATCCGCGCACAAAATCAACTCCGCTTGTACATTCGATCCGAATCTGAATCCGCCCGAATCATATCATTAATGCGTTTGCTCGAATTCTCGCACAAAATCAACCTTGCTTGTACATTCGATCTGAATCTGAATCCGCCTGAATCGGATGACTAATGCGTTTGCTCGAATCCGCGCAAAAAATTAACTTCGCTTGTACATTTGATCTGAATCTGAATCCGCCCAAATCTAATGACTAATGCGTTTGCTCGAATCCGCGCACAACATCAACTACGCTTTTACATTCGATCCGAATCTAAATCCGCCCGAATCGGATGACTAATGCGTTTGCTGGATTCCGCGCGCAACATCAACTAAGCTTGTACATTCGATCCGAATCTAAATCCGTCTGAATCGGATGGCTAATGCGTTTGCTCGAATCCACGCACAAAATTAACTCCGCTTGTACATTCGCTCTGAATCTGAATCCGCCCGAATAGGATGACTAATGCGTTTGCTCGAATCCGCGCACATAATCAACTCCGCTTGTACATTCGATCTGAATCTGAATACGCCCGAATCGGATAACTAATGCGTTTGCTCGAATCCGCGCACAAAATCAACTCCGCTTCTACATTCGATCCGAATCTGAATCCGCCCGAATCGGATGACTAATGCGTTTGCTCGAATCCGCGCACATAATCAACTCCGCTTGTACATTCGATATGAATCTGAATCCGCCCGAATCGGATGACTAATGCGATTGCTCAAACCCGCGCACATAATCAACTCCGCTGGTACATTCGATCTGAATCTGAATCCGCCCGAATCGGATGACTAATGGGTCTGCTCCAATCCGCGCACAAAATCAACTCCGCTTGTACATTCGATCCGAATCTTAATCCGCCCGAATCGGATGACTAATGCGTTTGCTCGAATCCGCCCACAAAATCAACTGCGCTTGTACATTCGATCTGAATCTAAATCCGCCCGAATTGGATGACTAATGCGTTTGTTCGAATCCGCGCACAGATCAATTCCGCTTGTACATTTGATCTGAATCTGAATCCGCCCGAATCGGATGACTAATTCGTTTGCTCGAATCCGCGTACATAATCAACTCCGCTTCTACATTCGATCTGAATCTGAATCCGCCCGAATCGGATGACTAATGCGTTTGCTCGAATCCGCGCACATAATCAACTCCGCTTGTACATTCGATCTGAATCTGAATCCGCCCGAATCGGATAACTAATGCGTTTGCTCGAATCCGCGCACAAAATCAACTCCGCTTCTACATTCGATCCGAATCTGAATCCGCCCCAATCGGATGACTAATGCGTTTGCTCGAATCCGCGCACATAATCAACTGCGCTTGGACATTCGATCTGAATCTGAATCCGCCCGAATCGGATGACTAATGCGTTTGCTCGAATCCGCGCACAAAATCAACTTCGCTTATACATTCGATCTGAATCTGAATCCGTTTGAATCGGTTGACTGATGCGTTTGCTCGAATCCGCGCGCAACATCAACTAAGCTTGTACATTTGATCCGAATCTGAATCCGCCTGAGTCGGATAACTAATGCGTTTGCTCGAATTCGCGCACAAAATTAACTCCGCTTGTACATTCGATCTGAATCTGAATCCGCCCGAATGGGATGACTAATGCGTTTGCTCGAATACGCGCACAACATCAACTACGCTTGTACATTCGATCTAAATCTGAATCCGCCCGAATCGGATGACTAATGCGTTTGCTCGAATCCGCGCACAACATCAACTACGCTTGTACATTCGATCTGAATCTGAATCCGCCCGAATCATATTATTAATGCGTTTGCTCGAATTCTCGCACAAAATCAACTCCGCTTGTACATTCGATCTGAATCTGAATCCGCCTGAATCAGATGACCAATGCGTTTGCTCGAATCCGCGCACAAAATCAACTTCGCTTGTACATTCAATCTGAATCTGAATCCGCCCAAATCGGATGACTAATGCGTTTGCTCGAATGCGCACACAACATCAACTACGCTTTTACATTCGATCCGAATCTAAATCCGCCCGAATCGGATGACTACTGCGTTTGCTGGATTCCGCGCGCAACATCAACTAAGCTTGTACATCCGATCCGAATCTAAATCCGTCTAAATCGGATGGCTTTTCCCCTTTTTTCCTATTCACAAGAATAAATAATCGAACATAGTAAATCAATCAATTATAATAAAATTGATGAAGATGAGCATTACGAAACATACCTGCGATAGTGGGCGGTTCTATAAGAATACTTGGATTGGGTGTTGATAAAAGATTTCCACCAAGATTTAACAAAATGTCGGATCCCTCGATGGTGTTGGAATCGATTAACATCTAACTTCTACTTGTAGCACAGTAATCCACCGAAGTGATATGCGTATTTGTATCACACCACAAATAACGCAGAAGTTATGAATCTAATTTTTTACTTTAAATCCGATATAAAAATCGATATTTAAATAGCAAAACTCGCTCTATTTAAATTTGTAAAAACATATATGATTCACGTTCACCATTAGAATTGAAAATCTAATCAGTCCGTTGAGGACGATCTGCGCGAACCCCGAAATCACAGATGCGCGGTCAGGTGTGCAAGAAAAAGACGCGCGCTCATCCAATGCACGATTCATTCAAAAATAGAATTAAATTAGCGTATGCTAATAAAATTGCATATAACAAAACCCTATAAAATAAATTTACATAACCTTAAATCAATTTTATACCGTTACAAATTGTAGGGATCAACTGAGCAATGAACTCGAAATATTTAATTGTGATATATTTTGCGCAACCGAGCACTGGAAAACTGAAGACCAACTTAAAAACGTCACGCTCCACAACTTTAATATGGCATCCGCGTTTTGCAGAGGTGAAAAACAGCACGGAGGAGTGGGAATATATACGAAAAATGGAATTAACTTCTATAATAAACCTAACATAACTAGCATAAGTAAGCCATACAGAGAGTTTTATGTAACACCGAACATATTCATAGAGAGATTTTTTCTTTTAAGTATACATATGCATACGTCGTACATTTTCCGACGCTCGGTTTGTCAAAAGAATTTAGTTTGAAGCTTTAAACGAGTGTTTTCCACTCCCAGGCTAAGCATGAAGTAAAATTTCGAGTTTAGAAAAGTCTGAAAATTTGGTTTGGTCACGTAGCGCGAAGCGCGGAGCGGCCAAACCAAATTTTCAGGCTTTTCTAAACTCGAAATTTTACTTCATGCGCCACCGGTTCAAAACACTGACATATTACGAAGTTTAAAACACACCGCTAAACTTTACATTGGATCAGCGTTGTGTACTGGTGGCGCATGAAGTAAAATTTCGAGTTTAGAAAAGCCTGAAAATTTGGTTTGGCCGCTCCGCGCTTCGCGCTACGCGACCAAACAAAATTTTTAGGCTTTTCTAAACTCGAAATTTTACTTCATGCTTAGCCTGGGAGTGGAAAACACTCGTTTAAAGCTTTAAATTAATTTTTTTTAATAAACCGAACGTCGGAAAATGTACGACGTATACATATGTATATTTAAAAGAAAAATTCTCTCTATGAAAATGTTCGGTGTTACATAAAACTCTCTGTATGTATTTGAATGTACTGCAATAACCGTAATTCAAAATACATGTGCTTTAGTAACAATTACTGTATATAGACGACCAAACGGAAATATTGATGACTTTCTCAAACTGCTTGAAGATACTCTAAACATAGTAGATATTGAAAACAAATTAACAGTAATAGCGTCAAACTACTCAGAGGCTACTTGGGTATTAGAAGCAATTACATTAACAAATCAGCAGCTCTTCATAATGGTGAAATCAAGGAAAAATACCATTAAATAGTAACTAAAACAATTGATTTTTTGATCATCGATGCAGTTCATTTACATGATCAAATTCTGTAAATTTCATTAAAATCGTCCTATAAATACTTTGTTTTCTGATTTTTTTGAAAGGCAGTATATGTTGGAAAGAAATAGAGAAAAATCGCGCCATAAACTGTTAAGTACTTATTTTCAAAGCTATTGTACTCGCGTATTAATTTTTATACTTTATTTCTTACATTGTAATTTATTCGTATATTTACGAATAAATTAAAAAAATAAATACTTATTTTAGTTATTTAATATTAATTAAATCATCAAATGTATAAAAGTCTTATGTTAACATAATTGAAATTCGTTTAATAAAGAAACCGAAACATCTAATGATATCTGGTTCATTAGATGTTTCGGTTTCTTTATTAAACGAATTTCAATTATGTTAACAACGAAAAACTTTTAAATAGTTCAGATCTTTGTGAGACTGAAGAATTTTCGAATAGATTTTAATACTATTTGCCTTTTTTGAATATATTTTCTCATTCAAAACTTATTTATAAACATTTGTAGGCAATATCTTTTCAAAATTTTATAAATTTAATGCTTACATATTCCTAATGTATTAAATTAATATATAGTTTTAAAAAAAATCAAACAAAAGTTGTAGATAATGAAAAAACGCATAACTTTCACCTTAGCACTTTTCACCTTAACTCTTTTGTTTATGATCAGTATACTAAAACGCCTAGCGGAGATATTTATTTGATAATCACTCACAAATTGCTGCTTTGTTATTAACATAATCAAAAAAAGTTTCAAACAAAAGATAATAAAAAAATACAACACAAAACTTTTGTTTAATTACCTTTCATCTCAGTTATTTAGTTTATGAACTAGTAACTAAAATATCTAGTGGAGATCAACAACTCACCGACTATGGCTTTCCATGTCTCAATCAAAAAATGTTTTAAACAAAAGTTGTAGTCAACGAAAAGACAATCCACTTTAACCTTAACATTTTTCACCTCAGCTTTTTTGTTTTTGTTTAATAAATCGAGAAAGATTTTTTGATAATTAATACACAGCTTTATGATTATTCGAAAATTTACACACGAGTGTCTTCCACTCCCAGACTAAGCATGAAGTAAAATTTCGAGTTTAGAAAAGCCCCGTAAAAATTAATAATAATAATATAGTTCGACCCGAGACAAATTTTCTGGGCTTTTCTAAACTCGAAATTTTACTTCATGCGCCATGCATATTTATTTATTTATTTATTGAAAGTTATGTATATTTTAATCTCACTTGAAATCAGTGTATTATACGCGAGACAAATTTTCTGGGCTTTTCTAAACTCGAAATTTTACTTCATGCGCCACGCGTACAAATCACTGAATTCAAATGAAGTTTAAAATATACTCCTTGAAAATGATTCATACAAGATTGATCAAAAAGTATTCTCTTGCACATGAACAATTTTATCAATGACATGCTGAATATTTCCCAATTTTTAATAGTTTGACAGTATTTTGCCACGTTCAAACGTTTTCACTTTAATCATTTTCTGATTACAGTAAATCACTAGATTGTTTCTGAAAACTTTCAACAAACACCAGAATTTAGCCACGTCTGAATCACAAACAATTTGTCTGAATCCGAAAGTGGAAAACACCAGATTTGATGACAAAATCACTGATTTAGCAACCCTGACGATATCCTTAGTAAGCTAAAAAAAGAGAGAGTATAACAGTGTGTGCGAGGAGAATAATTGATGACAGCGCATTTAGCGCGCGTTAAAACAGCGGGCTAAATGCGCTCCCCCAACAGAACGGTCTATATATTTCGCCATTTCGGTCATAGAGAACGTGCGCCGAATTTTCGCCAAATCACAAAACTAATGTACAAAGCGGAGTTGAAGTTGCGCGCGGATTCGATCGAACGAATTAGTCATCCGATTCGGGCGGATTCAGACCGCATGTATAAATCCGAATCGGGAATACAATTCCGTTCGCCCAAAATCGTTCGGTCAGTCGTCTCGAGTAGATGAATCATTAACGAATCAATTCTTCTTGAAATAGGGAATCAGTTCATTCAAATCACCATACAGAATCTTTCTTTTCGAACGAATCATTTACGAACGACCTATATCTAATATATACACACATACATGTATATACCAATATCTATACTACATCTATAAATTCAGCTATGGAGTATGGCTCACGCATTATAAGATAATTGTAAAGAGCAAATTGTTGCATACTTATGTACTTTGTTGTCTTGTCCTTTAATATTTTTATTGTAGAACATAATTGTTTCGAGAATATATATTCCAAAGAATGTTAGAATATTATTGTTTTTGAAATGTCCGCGGCATGACTGCCGATGATTTAGTCCGAATGTTAGCGAATCGCCTTTTTTTGAATTATGAAAATTTTATTTGCGATAGCTTTGCCTTCCCAAAATATTATGCCGTAAGGTAAAATACTTTCAAAGTTAGCAAAATATGCCGTTTTAATAACTGTACTGTCTAGGTATTTTGATAGTTGCCTTAGACAGTGAGTGAAGCTGTTTAATTTATTTTCGGTGTTATTGATATGATAAGACCAGTTGATTTTACTATCTATGGTAACCCCTAAGAATTTTGTAGCATTAGTTGGTTTTATTGTGTCGTTATCTAATTGAATTGTTTCTGAAAGTACTGTATTTTGTTTGTCAAATATGAGAATATTAGTTTTATTTTTATTTATAATTAATTTATATTTTGAGAACCACTTTTTTATTCCAAGAAATAATAGGTTGGAATTTACTATTACTTCGTTTATGTTAGGTCCTGAGATTAGGAGGTTAGTATCATCTGCATAATTTATGATGTTTTCTTGGCCGTTTTGGATAGTGGTGATTAGGTCATTTATAAAAAGAAGAAAAAGCGTGGGTGCCGTTAGGCTTCCTTGGGGAAGTTCAGTTGTTATAACAGATGTTTGGGATTCTGCAATCTCACCGTTTTTTGAACTACCACCCGTTGCGTGCGCTCGGATAGATAGGACTTATACCAGTTTAGTGCCGTACCCCTAATTCTATTCTTTTCTAATTTGAGCAATAAAAGTTGATGGTCTATTGAAGCGTATGCTTTTGACAGGTCTATGAAGATTCCCATCGTACTTTCTCTTTTCTCTGATTTTTTTTAGTATGCTGTCTATAAAATTGAATATAGCTGTTGATGTGAATTTACCTTTCATGTATCTGTGTTGCATTTTATTAATTGTGGCGCATAATGTGAAATAAGTCGTAAGTCGATTTATCATAGCATTTTCAAAGATTTTTGAAAATACTGGCAGAAGACTGATAGGTCGATAGTTTTCAATATCAGCAGCATTTCCCTTTTTGTATATAGGTTTTATAATCGCCGTCTTTAATTTATCGGGGAATATGCCGTTGGACATGGAGTTATTTATATGTGTTAGCGGTGTTGTTATTTCACTTGCAGATTGCTTTATTTAACACTTGGTATGTCATCAAATCCACATGAAAGTGTATTTTTGAGTTCCGATATTATGTTCATACATTCTATTTCTGATAAGGGGTTGATGAATATACTTATATTGTTTTCCCGTATCCTATCATAATAGTTTATCGTTGTTTGAAGTGAAGTTGTTATTGGGGAAGCATCTGCCGTCTCTGAAACTTTTATGTCTGATGTATTTGTTTGTTTTCCTTTTATACTGTTTATTACATCCGAAACACATTTCTTTGGATTATTTGAGATTATTTGAATTTTCAATTTTTGATTTGTAATAATGTGACCTGTGTTCTGTTAGAAGTTGATTGTATCTTCTTTGTGTTTGTTTGTAGGACTTCATCAACTCTTGGTTATGTCGTGACATGATGCATAAAATATCAAGTTCTTTTTTACATTTTCTTATGTCCTCTGAAGAAGGTATAATGTTTGTATGTTTTTATTTTGTTTCAATATTCTTTAGAGGAAAGCACTCAGCCATTGTATTAGAATATATTTTATTAAACATATTCGATTGCTAGTTGACGTCTATGTTTGCAACATTATATATGCATGTCCAGTTTATGTTACTTAATTTCTCTTTAAATTTTATAATATTATTACTGTTGAATATTCTCTTTCGACAAATGTTGTTTGTCCTGTTTTATTGAGATTTCTATTTTTTGTGCCAGATGATCTGACACATGCATGCTAATAATGTTGCACACACAGACGTCTGTATTATTAATAAATACATTGTCAATGCATGTTTTCAATGTTTCTGTTACTCTTTTCGGACTATTAACTAGGTGTTTAAACCCATAGCAATTTAATAGTTGTAACAACATTTGTTTTGTATTTGCATTTTCGAGGAAATTTATGTTAAAATCTCCTGCTATTACTGTTAATTTGTTTTCAATATCTACTATGTTTAGAGTATCTTCAAGCAGTTTGAGAAAGTCATCAATATTTCCGTTTGGTCGTCTATATACAGTAATTGTTACTAAAGCACATGTATTTTGAATTACGGTTATTGCAGTACATTCAAATACATACAGAGAGTTTTATGTAACACCGAACATTTTCATAAAGAGAATTTTTCTTTTAAATATACATATGTATACGTCGTACATTTTCCGACGTTCGGTTTATTAAAAAAAAATAATTTAAAGCTTTAAACGAGTGTTTTCCACTCCCAGGCTAAGCATGAAGTAAAATTTCGAGTTTAGAAAAGCCTGAAAATTTGGTTTGGCCGCTCCGCGCTTCGCGCTACGCGACCAAACCAAATTTTTAGTGCTTTCCTCTAAAGAATATTGAAACAAAATAAAAACATACAAACATTATACCTTCTTCAGAGGACATAAGAAAATGTAAAAAATAACTTGATATTTTATGCATCATGTCACGACATAACCAAGAGTTGATGAAGTCCTACAAACAAACACAAAGAAGATACAATCAACTTCTAACAGAACACAGGTCACATTATTACAAATCAAAAATTGAAAATTCAAATAATCTCAAATAATCCAAAGAAATGTGTTTCGGATGTAATAAACAGTATAAAAGGAAAACAAACAAATACATCAGACATAAAAGTTTCAGAGACGGCAGATGCTTCCCCAATAACAACTTCACTTCAAACAACGATAAACTATTATGATAGGATACGGGAAAACAATATAAGTATATTCATCAACCCCTTATCAGAAATAGAATGTATGAACATAATATCGGAACTCAAAAATACACTTTCATGTGGATTTGATGACATACCAAGTGTTAAATAAAGCAATCTGCAAGTGAAATAACAACACCGCTAACACATATAAATAACTCCATGTCCAACGGCATATTCCCCGATAAATTAAAGACGGCGATTATAAAACCTATATACAAAAAGGGAAATGCTGCTGATATTGAAAACTATCGACCTATCAGTCTTCTGCCAGTATTTTCAAAAATCTTTGAAAATGCTATGATAAATCGACTTACGACTTATTTCACATTATGCGCCACAATTAATAAAATGCAACACAGATACATGAAAGGTAAATTCACATCAACAGCTATATTCAATTTTATAGACAGCATACTAAAAAAAATCAGAGAAAAGAGAAAGTACGATGGGAATCTTCATAGACCTGTCAAAAGCATACGCTTCAATAGACCATCAACTTTTATTGCTCAAATTAGAAAAGAATAGAATTAGGGGTACGGCACTAAACTGGTATAAGTCCTATCTATCCGAGCGCACGCAACGGGTGGTAGTTCAAAAAACGGTGAGATTGCAGAATCCCAAACATCTGTTATAACAACTGAACTTCCCCAAGGAAGCCTAACGGCACCCACGCTTTTTCTTCTTTTTATAAATGACCTAATCACCACTATCCAAAACGGCCAAGAAAACATCATAAATTATGCAGATGATACTAACCTCCTAATCTCAGAACCTAACATAAACGAAGTAATAGTAAATTCCAACCTATTATTTCTTGGAATAAAAAAGTGGTTCTCAAAATATAAATTAATTATAAATAAAAATAAAACTAATATTCTCATATTTGACAAACAAAATACAGTACTTTCAGAAACAATTCAATTAGATAACGACACAATAAAACCAACTAATGCTACAAAATTCTTAGGGGTTACCATAGATAGTAAAATCAACTGGTCTTATCATATCAATAACACCGAAAATAAATTAAACAGCTTCACTCACTGTCTAAGGCAACTATCAAAATACCTAGACAGTACAGTTATTAAAACGGCATATTTTGCTAACTTTGAAAGTATTTTACCTTACGGCATAATATTTTGGGAAGGCAAAGCTATCGCAAATAAAATTTTCATAATTCAAAAAAAGGCGATTCGCTAACATTCGGACTAAATCATCGGCAGTCATGCCGCGGACATTTCGAAAACAATAATATTCTAACATTCTTTGGAATATATATTCTCGAAACAATTATGTTCTACAATAAAAATATTAAAGGACAAGACAACAAAGTACATAAGTATGCAACAATTTGCTCTTTACAATTATCTTATAATGCGTGAGCCATACTCCATAGCTGAATTTATAGATGTAGTATAGATATTGGTATATACATGTATGTGTGTATATATTAGATATAGGTCGTTCGTAAATGATTCGTTCGAAAAGAAAGATTCTGTATGGTGATTTGAATGAACTGATTCCCTATTTCAAGAAGAATTGATTCGTTAATGATTCATCTACTCGAGACGACTGACCGAACGATTTTGGGCGAACGGAATTGTATTCCCGATTCGGATTTATACATGCGGTCTGAATCCGCCCGAATCGGATGACTAATTCGGTCGATCGAATCCGCGCGCAACTTCAACTCCGCTTTGTACATTAGTTTTGTGATTTGGCGAAAATTCGGCGCACGTTCTCTATGACCGAAATGGCGAAATATATAGACCGTTCTGTTGGGGGAGCGCATTTAGCCCGCTGTTTTAACGCGCGCTAAATGCGCTGTCATCAATTATTCTCCTCGCACACACTGTTATACTATCTCTTTTTTTAGCTTACTAAGGATATCGTCAGGGTTGCTAAATCAGTGATTTTGTCATCAAATCTGGTGTTTTCCACTTTCGGATTCAGACAAATTGTTTGTGATTCAGACGTGGCTAAATTCTGGTGTTTGTTGAAAGTTTTCAGAAACAATCTAGAGATTTACTGTAATCAGAAAATGATTAAAGTGAAAACGTTTGAACGTGGCAAAATACTGTCAAACTATTAAAAATTGGGAAATATTCAGCATGTCATTGATAAAATTGTTCATGTGCAAGAGAATACTTTTTGATCAATCTTGTATGAATCATTTTCAAGGAGTATATTTTAAACTTCATTTGAATTCAGTGATTTGTACGCGTGGCGCATGAAGTAAAATTTCGAGTTTAGAAAAGCCCAGAAAATTTGTCTCGCGTATAATACACTGATTTCAAGTGAGATTAAAATATACATAACTTTCAATAAATAAATAAATAAATATGCATGGCGCATGAAGTAAAATTTCGAGTTTAGAAAAGCCCAGAAAATTTGTCTCGGGTCGAACTATATTATTATTATTAATTTTTACGGGGCTTTTCTAAACTCGAAATTTTACTTCATGCGCCATGCATATTTATTTATTTATTTATTTATTGAAAGTTATGTAATTTTAATCTCACTTGAAATCAGTGTATTATACGCGTGGCGCATGAAGTAAAATTTCGAGTTTAGAAAAGCCCAGAAAATTTGTCTCGGGTCGCTGCGCGACCCGAGACAAATTTTCACGGGGCTTTTCTAAACTCGAAATTTTACTTCATGCTTAGTCTGGGAGTGGAAAACATTCGTTTTAAGCTTCAAATTGAACTCTTTTAGAAAAACAACAAAAATCTAAATATTTAAAAAAAATAGGCTGAATTTGGAAAACGTATACTCTAAATATATTATGTATTAGTCACTTCTATTAATATATACTGCCTTTCAAAAAAATCAGAACACCAAGTATTTATTGCACGATTTTAATAAAATTTACACAATTTGATCATGTAAACGAACTGTATCGATGATCAAAAAATCAACTTGAAAAACAAAAAAACAAATGAATAAAAATTAATAATGTGTTGGGCCTCCACGATTTCCCAAACACTCATTAACACGTCGAGGCATGCTAGAAATCAGGCTGTCAATATCGACTTGGGGTATTTCATTCCAAACTTCGATAATTTGACCTCTAAGTTCCATTACAGTGTTAGCGGGGCGCTGTAAGTTACTTATTCTAACACCTATCATATCCCAAACATGTTCTATTGGCGATAGATCTGGAGAACGAGATGGCCAAGGTCACAAATTGATTTCGGCACTATCAAAAAACTGTATTGTAATGGCTGCTGTGTGAGGTCGAGCATTATCTTGCTGAAAAATGGGGTTTTGCAAGCCATTTACATACAAATTCATTTGTCTCGGGTCGAACTGTATTATTATTATTATATACTTTTTTTATAAGTGATTCATTTACGAACGATTCATAAAGATCGAATCACTTTTAAGAAATGATTTGGTTGATTCGAATCACCTAAAAGATTCGAACTTCCCATATCTAGTATATATGTAGGTATATTTAGTGCAGCCATACTCTAAGTGTGTTCCGCGGAACCCTAGGGTTTCGCGATACCGCTGTACGGGTTCCGCAAGAATTTAGATAAAAATGCAAAACACCTCTCTCTGGTCGACCGTTTTGACGCCGCGTATCACGATTCGTGAGGCGCAGCCGAACTTAGTCGCCTCGTACAATTTTACTATGCCGCCACCGCCGATATCTACTTGTAAGCGCGTAGTCGCTTTGATAAAAGCCGCCTTGAGATTAGACGCTATAATTGTGAACAAGCGACTTTCGGCTCTAACTTCAAAACGTAAAGTCGAGATTGTTTACACCGCATTTTTTGTATTTCGGCTTTTTATTTATCAAAGGCGCCGACTCCCGTATTTGCGACAATGTTCGAGATCGAGGCTAGGACTATAAAAGCGACAATCGCGCCTCGACACTTAGTGAGTCGACGATTAGCGTTCGCAGCGATAAGTACCTACCTGCTAGAAACAAAGTGTTTATTGTTCTACTGCTGTATTCTGATTGTATCAGTTTTGTACATTTATTCTTTGGACTAAGCTCTTCTACGCAATAACGATCGTGCATTATTTTGACCCTAACATCCTGACATGTAACATTATTAATAAAGAAGAATAGAACGTTAGCTTAAAGGCGTTAAACATGTTGCAACATCTTCTAACGAAGCCTAATGTTCAAAAGCAGTACGCGCGGAGTATACAGCAATTACCGATCCAGACGATGATTCAACGACGTCAAGTACCACGGTTTCAAAGCCGAAAAGGAAGTGTGATGAATCATATATCAGTTTCGGATATGTTGATTCCAACGGCTCATCTCTCTGCATGTTATGTAGTAAACTGCTTCCTAATAGTTCCATGGCACCTGCCAAGTTGCGCCGACATTTAGAAACTGTACACCCCGAGTCTAAAGACAAGAATAAAGAATTTTTTGTACGTAAAAAAGAACAGTTATTGGAAAGTCAAAAAACTATGATGCATGTAACCCAAACTATCAATTAAAAGGCCACGGAGGCATCATATTTAGTTAGCTATCGCATTCCACAAGCAGGTGAAGCGCGCACTATCGCTGATTTAATAAAACCATGTGTGTTAGACATAACAAAATGTATGCTCGATGAAAAATCTGCAAAGCATCTTTCTACTGTACCGCTATCAAACGATACTGTTTCACGGCAAATTCATGATCTGGCAAGCTACGTCAAACAAGAAGTAGTTACACGTCTACAAAAAACACGATTCGTTTTGCAAATAGATGAGTCGACTGATGTCGTTGGTCTGGCTATCTTGCTGGTTATCGTGAGATATCCATATGAAAGTTATTTTAAAGAAGACATGCTTACGTGTTCACCGCTGCCCACAAACACTACCGGAGAAGAAATGTTTAATAAAATAAATATATTTTTCTAGGAAAATAATGTCAGTTGGAACGATTTGTACAAATGGGGCCAAGGCGATGACGGATGACGGGTATGACAGCAGGAGTAGTTTCACGAATAAAAAATAAAGCGCCTAATTGTAGTTCCAGCCATTGTATCCTGCATAGACAAGCACTGGCGATGAACGAATGCCGTCAAATCTAAAATTAGTTATGGATGAAACGGTAAAAATAATCAATTTTATCAAATCACGACCACTACAATCCCGATTGTTCTCATTATTGTGTAAAGATTATGGCAGCAAACATAAAACACTGCTGCTCGATAACTTTAACAAGGCTATTTGAACTTAGAGCCGAGTTACAAATGTTTCTTTTAGATACTTCTTTCAATTTGAAAGACCGTTTGTATGATAAAACTTGGTTGTTCCGACTGTCTTTTATGGCGGATATCTTTCAAGAACTGAACGAATTAAATTTATCATTGCAAGGTAAACAACTGCCTTCAAAAGAAAATTAGATTTTTGGATTATTTGCGTTGGAAAAAGAGAAATAAAAAGCTTTACGTCACTCAGTGAGTTTGTTAGCGATAACGACTCAGAAATGTTTCAAGATGATGTATTTGAAGAATTGGTCCAATATCTCACTTCGATGCGCGCATCTTTTAAGAAAGATTTTTCCGAAGAACAGAATACAAAAATGAAACTGAATTCATGGATTCATAATCCTTTTTTAACACAACTTACAAAAGCCCAAAAGTATGTCAAACGAGATATATGAATCTCTTTTAGAAATGTCCTCAGACACAAGTATGGAGTCACTGTTCAAAACAACGCCTCTCAACGATTTTTGGTGCAGAATCCGTGATGAATGTCGAATGCTTGCCAAAATGGCTCTGAATATTCTTCTCCCGTTCCCAATAACATATTTGTGCGAAACAGGCTTCTCAACCTATGCAGCCACGAAAACAAAATACCGCAATAGACTGGACGCCGAACCTGATAAGAGACTTCAACTGTCCTCTATCAAACCTGATGTCAACCAATTGATGAAAAATAAAAAAAACAGTTTCATACCTCCCATTAGTTAGATTTGTTTTTTTTTTAATATCTTATATTATTATACTTGTTATGTAAGTAAGTAACAAGTAACTGTTACATGGTACTTTTATTATGCTTATCAATAAAGAATACACTTTTCAAAACTATTGTTGTGTTGTAGGGTTCCGTCAAGTATTTCGCTTTCCAAAAGGGTTCCGTCACCAAAAAAAATTGAGAACCGCTGATTTAGTGTGTATATGTATATATTTGTATTATTACGTTATTATTAAGTTTAAGAACTAGGATTAGCAATTATTATTAATACCATTGGCGCTAACTTCATTTTTTATTTTGTACATTCTGAAAATAAAGATATATTATTATTATACATTATTTATAAGTGAGTAAAGTTCGTTTAAACGGTTTTTTCTAATGTCAATAGGAATCTACATTTTCGAGTTGATTATGGAAATTATGAATTTTCCTATTGTTGCAAGATTGTTTGATTACATTTTTCATTAATATTTTGAAGTTTCTATTGTTACCATAAGTCAAAATTTGTGCTAAATATTAATGTAGCAAAAACAACATTGTAAAGTGCGATGTTGCCAAACTTTATTCATTAAATAGATTAATTAACTAACGAATCGCTAAAATTGAGAAAATCATAAGGCGTTCATTAAAATATTGTTTAAAGTTGTTGTTTACTTTAATCAATTATTTACTTAAAGAAACCTTAATAAACATTTTAATGAAAGAGAAATCATATGGCCCATTGACATTATGCATTCATCGCAAAAATAAGGCATACCTTTGAAAACAATATATAACATCTTAAAAAACTCTTGAGCAATAAAAAATCTAGATTATAAATGTTCATATGTTGTAAGTTGTTATGGGCTTAATCAAATTATAACGATAGTTGATTGTGTCTGAATCGGATGTTACTGTAGGGAATCTCGGTTATTAGAAGAGATAGAAAAAAATCGATGGCGCATGCTCGAGCTCTTTTTTCGAAAAAAACTCAATGTCGAAAACAGAAATTAGCTATCGTCTTTGGTTTTCAAGTTATAGCCAAAAATTCAATATTTTCCATATTCGATTTTTATTAATATCTGTAACGTATGTACGTATCTTGCATCTCGGTATGCCTATGATCAACGCCATCAACAACATCTTCTTTAGATCCCTTATTCTTACTCAATTTTTTGTCCACATCATCAGTCTTTTCTTTTTCTACATCCTTAAGACTCTCATTGTTACCATCTTTATCTTCATCGTGAACACTTTTCCTGCTGACTTTTGATGGATGATTTTCCGCTTTCATCGAAGAAGACGACCTTTTTCTCTTTCCACCGTTGCTATTTCTTCTGGTTTCAGTTGTCTCCAATTTTCTTTTTCCTTAGTATCATTTTTATCCAAAACAGTTGAACTATCATCATGACTTAATTCATTTAATCCTTCTCTAGTTTCTTCATCAAGATCTTCTTCATTTGTAGAGGTTTTTTCAACCTCAATAGTTGATTCGAACACGTCAGAATTTTCAAAAAGTAAGCCATTCATAATTTTCCTCTGTGGTTCATCCAACAAAGAGACTTCTTCCGGACGCAATACCTGAATACAATCCACACTTAGAGTTTTTGAACTATCTTCATATTCATGTTTAAAAACAGTATGTGGATCATCAGCACAATGCCAAATTCGGTCATGAAGATTTGACACTATTTTAGCATCTTCTATGAAATCTACACCTAAGAGTGTATAGTTCTTGGCTTCGGGTAACACAACAAAAGTTGTAGAGATTAGTTTGGTCTTGAGTTTTACTGTCACCATACAAACTAATACATCTCGATCTTGAGTACTACCATCAGCCAACGAAGTACAAACTCTCTTCTCACTGAACTGGTAACCTTCTCGTTTTAGCATTTCAAACAACGTTTTACCGGCAATGGAAAGTTTAGCAGCTGAATCCAAATAACCTGTACCATTCTTGTCACAGATATTAATAAACAGTATTGGTCTTCGACGGGGTTTCAAAATCTGATCAAAATCCAATGAACAAAAATTCAAATTATCATTTATCTTAAATTAGATATCGCCTTTTGTTTTCAAGTTATAGCCAAAAATTCAATATTTTCCATTTTCGAATTTTAACAATATCTCAGTCATTAATTATTTCATCAAGATAAGAATTGTATGTTTAAAGGTACTTTTTCGAGGAGAATCGAATGCAATTTACAGATTATTTCTATCTTCATGAAAAAAAAGGGATACGGCCCGAAGATATATTTTTTTAAATAAAAGTTATAGTTGGCTATGCTATTAATAAGTTTGTTATTTGTTTCTCTTTTCATTGATATATAATATGTTAATGTTATATTTGCAATTTAATGAGATATATTATATTTTTATTAGATTTTAAATATTTCTCATTAAACGCAGTAGGCTTGTAAATAAAATGATGCCTGTTACGCATAAAACAAATAACAACAACGTTGATATTATATTAGTTGTTTGTTGTATTGTGTTATGTATTAATAAACTAAGTGATTAAACATGAAGTACGGAAATTACGAAAAGTTTGATATGTTAGAATGCTTTATTCAAAGCAACAGGAATTCTAATATTGCATATTATACTCGATATCCGGAGAGAAGACAGCCCGATAAAGCCATATTCCAGTGGTTGAAGACGAATCTCATCAAGCACGGTTCCTTTACTATTCCGAGATCCAGAGAATATAATATATTAGACGCAGAAGAAGCTGGATTTAGTGTTCTTGGGGCTGTAATTGAAAATCCAGAAATATCAGGTAGACAAATAGAAGACGAACAAAGAATTTCAAGAAATCGTGCCTTAAGGATTCTGAAAAAAAAATCCGTCCTTACACGATTCGAAAAAGACGCCATTTAAACCCTGAGAATTTTGAACGAAGATTAAAATTTTGTAACTGGCATAAAGCTAGATGATTAACAAATCCGAACTTTTACAACGACATTATTTGGACCGACGAAGCATACATAAGCTCCGCGGGAATATTTAATTGGCACAATGCCCATTATTTGGCAGATTCTAACCCTCATCGAACTGTTGATATTAAGGCACAAGGTAGATTTGGTTTTAGTGGTTGGTGTGCTCTACTGGGAAACCGGATCTTGTATTATAAAATTTACGAGGGAAACTTCAAAGGACGGAAATATACAGACATTTTACAACAAAATGTTATTGAGAACTATTTGGACAATTTGCCATTAGTTCAAGGGGAACATTTGTATTTCCAACAAGACGGCGCACCTCCCCATAATTGCAGAGAAGTGACAAATTTATTAAATGTTAATTTTGGAGCAAAATGGTTAGGCACAGAATGGCCTCCGCGATCTCCGGACCTAACACCGCTGGACTTCTTTTTTTGGGGCTATATAAAGGACAGTTTATATAAATTAAATAACAACAATATCAATATTTTACGACAAAATTTCATTAATATTGTAAATTCTATATGTCATATTCATAATGCATGTAGAAGTGTCATAAATAGATGTAACTCATGCATTTTGAACAATAACAATCAATTTGAGCATTTATTGTAATTTTTCTGTCAATCTTTAGTATAATCGTGTATTTTTTTGTATTGACCAACCAGAATTGGTGATTTTTTCAATAAAGTTGGATAATTGGTTCGATACTCTGGTTGTAATTGTGACTTTTGTCTTCAAAATAAATTTAAGGTTATGTTTACAGATGGTTGCCATATGCTTATTTACCCTGTCATAAAGATTACTTTCGCGGTGGAACAGGTTTCATTTATTAATCCCACTTTTTGTCAAATAATTAATCAGTGGCAACATGGCATTCATATATCAATGTCATTTGATGATAGATTATCAAAGAACCTAAGAAAAATAAATCTGAAATTTAGTTGGTCAATAAACAAAGCCTAGGTATAATATCCATTTATTTTCATTTATTTTTTTAAAAATAATTGTAATTATTATCACGTCCTAATATAAGCCTATTAACTTAATATTAAACATGCCTACTGCCATTAATAAGAATATTTAAAATTTAATAAAATATCATATATATCAATAAATTTCAAATAAAACATCATCATGTTGTATATCAATGAAAAGGGAAAAAAATAACAATTTTTTTAATAGCACAGCATATTTAAAAAAAATATAACTTTGGGATGTATCTCTTTTATTAATGAAGATAGAAATAAGCTGTAAATTGCATTCGATTCTCCTCGAAAAAGTACCTTAAGAACATACAATTCTTATCTTGATGAAATAATTAATGACTGAGATATTATTAAAAATCAAAAATGGAAAATATTGAATTTTTGGCTATAACTTGAAAACAAAAGACGATATCTAATTTCTGTTTTCGGCATTGAGTTTGTCTCGAAAAAAGAGCTCAAGGATGCGCCATCTCTTCTAATAACCGAGATTCTCTATAGTAAGATCCAATTTGGGCCACATATGGAAAACTTTTTTATTTGAAGAGATATTTAATTATCGTTTTCGCGAGCCAGGGTCACTTTTTCGTGTTTTACTTAATGGTGAAAAGAAAATTGATTTATCTCTAACCGTTTCCGCTCTATAACCGGAAGTTGATAAAATGTCGTTGATATGAAATTACTGTAACTCAGTTGTTTTTAGAGTACTGTAAAAACTTTCTTATGGCAACGTTTTGCGCCCATTAAAATGACGCACCTGTTTTATTTTACGGACGTTTCATTTTTGTTTTCTTATATCAAAATCACATTTTTCTTATGGGCGCATATGGAGATATGCACATCATTAAACAGCTTTTTTAGCCCTGATTTCAATGATGTGCCACATGCTTACTTTTGTCATAAAAAAGTCATTGGCAAAGTTGCCACAACAACCCCTAAACAATTTCGTTACTAGGTGATGCTTGCAATTTCTTTAAAAATATGACTATTATCAATGTAGCATATTTTGTTATATAAAGAAGCACTTTTGATTGACATAAACTGCTACTTTGCTTGTCGTACATAACAAAAAATATTTTTTTCACAAAGGTACACAAGTGGCACATCGTTGAAATCGGCATCAAAAATGCTGTTCAATTATGTGCATACCTAAATATGAAAACAGTGAATTTGGTATAGGAAAACAAAAACGAAACGCCCTTGAAACAAAACACGTACGTCATTTTAATGGGCGTAAAATGTTGCCATGAGAAAATGTTTACAGTTTAGTTATAACTTTTAAAACAAATGAATTGCATTAACATTTTATCAACTTCTAGTTATAGAGCGGAAACGGTTAGAGTAGATACATTTTCTTTTCATCATTGATTAAAACACAAAAAATTGGTTCGCGAAAACAGTTTTGCAATATCTCTTCAAATAAAATAGTTTTTCATATGTGGCACTTCCAAAATGCACCACCCTGTACAATCAAAGGGGACACTCAAAAGAACATATACTGTGTGGAGCAGTGTTACATATTGACAGGCCCGGATACAACAGTTGGAACACCAAGACAAGGCCAAGCCTTTGCTACTAATGGAGCGGTAGGAAGGTACTTTTCCTGAGCGGTTCTCACCTTATATCCGCGCCTGCATGTTGAGAGGCTAAATTATTCTCACAAGTCCATCTTAAGCACATTGCAAAACATTTTACAGGTTCTTCATCGTTAAACAGAATTTATTAAAATTATAGTTTTGTTCGGACCATTGATTTTAGGCTTTGTTAGTATGGATTTCTGGCTGTTCAGATTATAGAGGCTTTAAACTCCATGCAAATTACTAATTATGCAACTCATTTAAAAATAATTTACATTGTTAATAAATATTATTATTACGAATAGATTTTCGTCTAATACAATCTTCAATCCTAACCTAAAACGTATTGTATGATTATTTAACACTTTTAACATTAATATGAACAAGACCCTACCTGTTACACGAAGTGCATAATTAATTTCCAATTAAATCAGTGAGAGTAACTGTACATTATTTATTATTGCCACAGATTATTTTTATTATTATATCTAGGCGGACATATTTTACACTCCCATTTACGTCACAGTTGGAGCCAGTTGGCTCATGCGAACTTACATGAGGTCACCAGTATAAGATGTACTCTACCAACGTTGGTAGTCCAACACCCTGGGGTGAAACGTGTGTTTGCGGTAATGTGTGCAAACCAGAATACCCTTTTAGAGGTTTCAAAAGAGGTATTCGAATACTTCAGCTAAACTGGATTCGTGATTCGGATTCTTTACATTTTTTTAAAGAGGATTCGTATCCGAATCCAAATGCGGGTGATTAGAATCTTTATAAAAGAACTCGAATAGTTATAAAAGGTTTCGAATACTTGCAAAAGGATTCGAATACTTACAAAAATATTCGAATACTTACAAAAGGATTTAAATCATCAAAAATGATTCGAATGAATTGTGAGGATGAGCATGAACATTTTGTTTGTGTATTTTTAACTTTCACGTTAAATCAATGTTTTATACGCGTGGCGCATGAAGTAAAATTTCGAGGTTAGAGAAGCCCCGTGAAAATTTGTCTCGGGTCGCTGCGCGACTTTCGAGAAATTTTCTACGCGGGGCTTTTTACACTCGAAATTTTCTAAAATATAACTTTGGGCTGTATCTCTTTTATTAATGAAGGTAAATAATAATAATAATAATCTGTAAATTGCATTCGATTCTTCTCGAAAAAGTACCTCTAGAACATACAATTCTTATCTTTATAAAATAATAAATGACTGAGTTATTAATAAAAATCGAATATGGAAAATATTGAATTTTTGGCTATAACTTGAAAACAAAAGACGATAGCAAATGTCTCTGAAAAGAGAGCTGGAGGATGCGCCATCTCTTCTAATAACCGAGATTCCCTATAGTAACATCCAATTTGGGCCACCCTGTACATAGCGGTACATTTTGCGTATATGGCACACACACATAATAAATAGAATAAAGTCTTGTTATGAAATTAAATTTATGGTATATCAATTTAATTTCATAACCCTATGTCTTGATATGCGAATGGCACAATTTTTTCAAGTTTCAGTTTTCAGTTAGTTAAAATTGGTTTTAAATTAATTGAAAAATTGTGTAGAGAAAAAAAAATATGTTATAGTGTATTCATCGCTCTTTTGGTGAGCAATAAAAATCGAACTTGAAGACCCCCAACAAAATTATAATCATTATACAACCTTGCGGCTACCGGCACTGCGGCTGACCAGCGCGGAGGGTAGTTGGACCGGGACGACAAAGACGTTAAGGGGAGGGTAGCACTGCATTTCTTGCATTGTTTAATCAATCCCTTACACTTTATTTAAATAAATAAATTAACGACTGCAACATATATTATTATCCTAATCATAAGAATTATGTATATTCAGAAAAATGTCAGTTCTGACTTTAAACAAAGAAATAAGGTTAATGCAAAGAATTTTGAGTAATTACGTTTATAAAATACCGAAATTTTACAGAGTAGTAGCTATGACATTGTTACATGTCATGAGTAAATTTTATAAAATTTACATCATGTATAAAGAAGTTATTTGCTCTTAATTAAAACAATTATATTGTTTTTTTTACCGTTTTGCCACCTTTTTCTAATTTATTTTTTTAACAGATTGTTCATTTTTTGTAGTAGCATAAACACAATAATTACGCTTTAATTGGGGCCAATTTTATCGCAATCCGTTAATAAATAGCTGAGATTCTTTGCATAGTAATAAGCAATTTTATTAAAAGATGTTTGTGTGTTGGCGTTTATATGGTCGTCATATAACGGTCACTTGTCCGAAGGACCGAAGATTTATTGGAGGCCATAAATGAGATGGCTCGGCTGACCCTTCGTTGGGCTGTATAATGGTTTTTCTTTTCTCAAATAACTACACGAATTTCACCATCGATGATAAACCGAATTCTTATTCTGAGCATTTGTCTCTAAAATTAATTAATTGAAAATAAATATACAGGGTGGAAATCTTAACTGGAATAAATTCGGTATTTATGAAATGAGAAGTTCCAGAAAAAAAATCCTCGAACAGGTCGATTTTTGTTCTTTATTGCGCACTTTTTAGTGTCTTCAAAACAAGTATGACGTCACTAGCCTTTCACGTATGACATCATAGGCATTTTTTTAAATAGAAATATTTTTTTTTATTTTACCAATTTTGTAGCCCTTTTTATTCTCTTTACGACCATGTAAAAGTTTTCTGTTTTTTTTAAATTTTTTAATTTAAAAAATTAAACAAAAATTCTTAAAGAAAAACTTATATACAGGGTGAGTCACTAAGCGGAAATCGGTCTATAGTGGGCGTATCGTTGAAAATAGCAAAAAAAGTTTCAAATAAAAGTTGTTCAGAATCAAGTTTTTCATAACCTAAAATTATTGCTAAATATGGCGGCCTTGCGGTTATACCGGAAGTAAACACCAACTTCCTTATTTTAAATAGACCACCCTAATATTTTTACATTTTTGGATTGGTCGTTAAAAATAAATATGAGTTTATTCACACAACATTGGGTCTCAGTTGAACCGTTTTCGAGTTATTTCAATTTTTTTGATAAATTTGACGATTTTAGAGCTCGACGCCATTAACAATATCTTCAAAACGAAATAAGTCAGAGTTGTGCGGCTTACGGTTTTGGATTCGGGAAGAAATGTAGTATTTGTTTAGGTTTTTGCCATTAGTCAGATTTTCTAAATTGAACCGAGTCCGTCGACGGTATTCTTCAGTACTTCAAACATGCATAACTTCATTTTTTTTAAATGGAACCATCTATCTTGAGATACTTTATTTGATGCGAAATTACATTTCCTTTTTATTGATACCGGGTTGTTGCCATATCCTTCCAACAGTTTTTGAGAAATTTGCGATTTTGTAAAACTTTTAATACATTTCGTATTATCGCGTTAGCCCTAGATACTGATGATGTTTGGTAATTTTGTTTTGACATTTAGTTAGTCATTAAGATATTCTCTGTTTTTTTCAAGTTCATTTTAAAGCTTTAAACAAGTGATTTCCACTTCCAGACTAAGCATGAAGTAAAATTTCGAGTTTAGAAAAGCCCCGTGAAAATTTGTCTCGGGTCGCGCAGCGACCCGAGACAAATTTTCTGGGCATTTCTAAACTCGAAATTTTACTTCATGCGCCACGCGTATAAATCACTCAAATATTGTGAAATTTATGTATATTCGAACTTCGCTTAAAATCTGTGTTTTATACGCGTAGCGCATGAAGTAAAATTTCGAGTTTAGAAAAGCCCAGAAAATTTGTCTCAGGTCGCTGCGCGACCCTCGACAAATTTTCACGGAGCTTTTCTAAACTCGAAATTTTACTTCATGCTTAATCTGGGAGTGGACAACACTCGTTTAAAGCTTCAAATTGAACTCTTTTAAAAATCAACGAATGTCAGAAAATTTACAGCTTATGCATGTTTACCTAAAGTTTACCATGAAGTAACCACATTTAAATTCAGCGTGCATTTGTGACGTAAACGATCCCTACCCTCACTCTAAAATCTTCGATTCTGTCGATCCTTCTTACCGTACACTCGACCGTCCTTGGAATACACATTAGATGGATGTTTCACGAACAAAAAAAAACAAATTTTCTACTTTTTAACGTCTGAATACACCATTTGTACTAAAAATGTAAGATTTGGTTTAATGATTGGAGTAGTTTAGTTTTTATTATTTATATTATACTGGGAAACTTCTGGGGGGCTATTCACAGCACCAATGCAATTTGTCATCGATGACAAGTTGCACTGAAATGGCGTCATTTTACTTTATACCTACGATTTGGTAAATTCTTCTCGAAATGACGTCATTTGAGTGCGACTTCTCACTGATGACAAATTGCATCTGTGCTGTGACTAGCCCCCTGAAATGTCAAAATTTATTACATAAAAGTTAGTCATTCAGTATAAATGTAGCGAATGCCGCTGAATTTGGATGTCTCCGATCGGCAAAACGTTGGGCATACATTCTTGAAGTAAGTAATGTATTTCCATCAGCACTGCCCAAGGTGTAGACCATACCAATAAGTTCTTCTTGAGAAAACATGTTCGGTTTTTTATTGCACGATCTGGCCAAAATAATCTAAAGTAAACTGACATTGGTCCGACATGCGAGTCAAAACAAAATCAGCAAACGTCATCAGTATCCAGGGCTAACGCGATAATACGAAATGTATTAAAATTTTTACAAAATCGCAAATTTCTCAAAAACTGTTGAAAAGATATGGCAACAACCCGGTATCAATATTTCTATTTAAAAAAATGAAGTTATGCATAATACGCTTTGATTAAAACACTTGGTTTGTTTCACTGATTTTTTATTTTTACTCCAACTAGTTTCGACCTTAGGTCATTCTCAAGGAGATATGTACAAAATTTTACAAATGTATCGATATTTATACAAATTTTACAGCTAATTTCAGGTAATAAGGGCCGTCGCGATGGGGGTAAGCCAAATGTCTTCGATGTCATTAAGCGTGGTTTTTCCATTTTTTATTGCTCTGTTTATTTCTAATCCCTCTCGGAGATTTAAGTCACGTCCCTTATTACCTGAATACAATATATTTAAATTACTATTATTGAAAAAATGGTTATTTTCTATACAATGTTGTGAAAGTCCGGTGGAAAATTTATTATTTAATATTGATTTCTTGTGTTCACTTAATCTAATTTTAAAAGTTCTTCCTGTTTGTCCTATATATACACAATCACAATCTCCGCACTTGATTTCGTATACGCCACTTTTTTCAAATTTGTCTATGTCGGATTTATTATGCACTAAAAGTTTGTGTAGATTAATTGGATTTGTCATTATAACATTAAATTTATACCCTTTTAAACAATTATTTATATTTTCTGATAGGTTGTTAACAAATTCCAGTTTGCACCACTTATTTTTTTCCGTTTTGTTTTGCGCATAAAAATATTTTTCAAATTGTTTTAATTTTTTCTTTTTGACAAATCTATCTATTAATTGAGTACTGTAACCGTTATTAAATGCAATTGTTTTTATAGTTTTTAGTTCTTGTTTAAAATTATGTTGATTGAGGGGGATATGTATAAGTCTATGGATTAAGGAGTGGAAAGTGCTGTATTTAATTTTATGGTGTGTGTTAGAAGAATTAGGTATTATGGTATCGGTAAAGCTATGTTTTCTATAAATTTTAAAATCTAATTTATTGTCAATTCTGGATATGGTTAAGTCGAGGAAATTTAAACTATTGTTAACCTCCATTTCTGTAGTGAACTGAATGTTATTAGTGAACTGAATGTTATTATTAACATGTTATTATTAACATGTTTCACCACGGGTTAAGTGAGAAATTAATTCATCATGAAGTTATGCATGTTTGAAGTACTGAAGAATACCGTCGACGGACTCGGCTCAATTTAGAAAATCTGACTAATGGCAAAAACCTAAACGAATACTACATTTCTTCCCGAATCTAAAACCGTAAGCCGCACAACTCTGACTTATTTCGTTTTGAAGATATTGTTAATGGCGTCGAGCTCTGAAATCGTCAAATTTATCAAAAAAAATGAAATAACTCGAAAACGGTTCAACTGAGACCCAATGTTGTGTGCATAAACTCATATTTATTTTTAACGAGCAATCCAAAAATGTAAAATTATATAGGGTGTTCTATTTAAAATAAGGAAGTTGGTGTTTACTTCCGGTATAACCACAAGGCCGCCATGTTTAGCAATAATTTTAGGTTATGAAAAACTTGATTCTGAACAACTTATATTTGTAACTTTTTTTGCTATTTTCAACGATACGGCCACTATAAACCGATTTCCGCTTAGTAACGCAACCTGGAATTTATAAAAACACATTTTTTGTTCAATTTCTGAAATAATTTAAAAAAAAAACAAATGATTTTACATGGTCGTAAAGAGAATGAAAAGGGCTACAAATTTAGTTAAATAAAAAAAAATCTATTTTAAAAACTTGCCTATGACGTCATACGTGAAAGGCTAGCGACGTCATACTTGTTTTGAAGACGCTAAAAAGTGCGCAATAACGAACAAAAATCGACCTGTCCGAGGATATTTTTCTGGAACTTCTCATTTCATAAATACCGAATTCATTCCAGTTAAGGTTTCCACCCTGTATTTTTTTCAAATTAAATAGAAATAATTGATATCTGTTTAAATAACGCTATGGGGAGCGCTTCTCGAAACGAGCGCCGTTTTTTTAAAAAAATCACTAGCTGAATATTTATTTTTATTAACGAAACAACCGAATTGATTGGTATAAAGGTAAGATTGAAAAATACGAATATTATTGAGAATCGATTTTCTACAAAAGTTCACTACTCGTAATTTAAAATTGTTCAACTTGTGGGATAGTGGAAGAGAGAGATTAAATTGAAATTCCAATAGAAAAACCAGCTAAACCTGGATCAGTATCGGTTCGAAGAAAATATTCCAAAGAGATTATTTTTGCCCTTCAGGGAAAGCAGGTATAAATAATTAGCATATTGTGCGAGCTGAAGAAGAAACGAGTAAGCGACTTTGTCGCACCGCTCCAACCTGCGGGGGTTGGAGCGCGGGGTTACTCTCCTGCAGATTCGGTAGCTACAAGTTTGTAAAATGATTATAATTTTATTGAGGGTATTTAAGTTCATTGCCCAAACAAGACAATAAATGGGTTTTGTTGAAAGACCACAAATATCTCTATAATTTATTGCGCCAATGCCGGTCGAAAATGCGAGTTTAGCTACATCTAGGCGACCGTTCTTGTAAGTACTTCTTTGCTACCCTCCCGTTAAATGGTTTGGTTTGCTGTTTCTTCTTCTGCCGGCTCAAAATATACCTGCGATCCTGACCCTTCGCACTATTCAAGGGTCGTGAGTAAAATAAACGTATCTTCCAATATTTGTTTTTTTCTTTCAGCGAAACCTCACACTTTTGGCATAAACATAGGTCTTCGAATGCAAAGCATGCCCTGATCAGACGTATATTTGTGTTATTGAAAATTGTAATAAGATGTTTATCTAACACTTAGGGGAAAGTGTAAGGTTAGAAATAAATTTTAATTAGTTGAATTACATTGTCATTTAATAAACAATATTTACATATGCAAATATAATATTTTAAACAAAACTATTAAATTAAAAGTTAAATTTCTGAATCTGAGGAGTCTTCGATTTCGTCGTCGGTATCTTCCATATTAATAATAAATTGAAAATTTGAGTCATATGTATTACATTCCTTTTCCACTCTAATAGTGTTTCACACATCTCGACCAGTGAAGCGAGGTTATTTTTTTCATTTCCATATTGATACTATCTATAACTGTTTTGTTTAAATTCGGTAAAGTGTTATTGTTTCTTAATGTTCGCTTCAATTGGGCCCAGATTAATTCAATTGGGTTAAAAATACAGTAATACGGGGGTAGCTGTACCACCGTATGCCCATGTTTTTCCGCCAATGTGTCAATATAAAATTGTTTTTTGTTTGTTTGTGTTTTCAACACTTCCAGAAGCTGCACCTTTGTATAGTTGTCCTCGTAAAATAAATCATTTTTATATAAACAATCAGATATTTCTGATTTTTTACTGGATGTAGTCGGTGCCTTATCAATTTGTCGACTATGGCATGATGCATTGTCCATAACAGAGCTGGGACGAATCCTCGTAAAAAGGATTCGAATCACGAATCAGAATCACCTAATATGATTCGAATCACGAATACTTGAATAAAGGATTCGTAAGAGATAAATATGATTCGAATCAAAGATTCGAATCCTGTTTTTTCGAATCACGAATACAAATCCTTTAAGAATAAATTTGATTTTATTATTTTTTTCCAACCATTAATATATAAATATAGTTACCAGTTGTTTTAACAAAAATATTCAAAACCTAATTATTTATTATTAACACTGAACATCGTTGATAACAGACTAAATAACTGATTCCCTGTTACTCCGATTAAAGATGTATTTGTGTGTTTTTGAACTTCACTTCAAATCAGTGTTTTGTACGCGTGGCGCATGAAGTAAAATTTCGAGTTTAGAAAAGCCCGAAAATTTTCACATTTATTTTTTTTTCATTTTTTTAGTTTTAAAAATATTGATTTTTTATTAATAATAAATAAGTTTGTGACGCCACTGGGACAACACCGATCTGTTCTCATAAAAAAATGTATTTCTTAAGCAATGTTTGCTCTAAAAAGTAAAATATAATGGTTAGTCTTAACATTATTAAATTTCATTTATTAATAATAAATTAATTTCTGAAGATACTGGGAAAACAGCGCAACTTTTCTCATTACTAACAATGTGTTTTTTTAGGCATTGTTGAAGTAATATCTGACCCTAAAATCAAACTTTTGCAGTTGGTTTTAAAAGTTTTGATTTTTTTTAAATAATAATAAATAATTTTTTGACGCCACGGGAAAACATTGCAACTTTTCTTTTTAGCAACAATGTATTTTTGGGGCATTGTCTGCTCTTTAAATCAAAATTTGACGGTTAGTTTTAAAAATATTGATTTTTTATTAATAATAATAATAAATACCACTGTGAAAACAGCGCAGCTTTTCTCATTAGTAAAAATGTATTTCTTAAGCATTGTTTAAGCAATGTTTGCTCTAAAAAGTAAAATATAATAGTTAGTTTTCAAATTATTAAATTTTATTTAATAATATTAAATTATTTTCTGAAGCTACTGGGAAAACAGTGCAAATTTTCTTATTGTTGTAAATTCAATTTTTAAGCATTGTTAAAGTTATATTTTTCGTTACATTCTAATTGTTTCTATTACTTCTTGAAATCTGAGTTTTTAAGTAATAACAATATTGGTTTCCACCTTGATACGGCACTAGACGTCATTGAAATAAATATTATTTGTTGTATCATGGAAGCTTTTGGACGAAAGAAGAGTGGTTGTGACCTAAGGATGTTTTTTTCATTATTATTTTTCAATAATTGTATGGAGGTTATGGGAATGCGCTCACTGGACTCGAGTATTATATAAAATATGGTATAATTTTTTTGTATGAACTATATTGAATAATAATCGATAGCGCAAGTAAGCACAACTTCTAAGCTGGCACCCTGTATTTTTAAAAGTAGGTGGTATCGATAGCGCAAGTTCTATAGAATATATTGATGAAGCAAACAGTTTAAAATTCTGAAAAGGGGGGCTGGCGTCAACTTAGCCCCTCCTATTTTTAAATCGCTATAACTTTCTACCCTTAACAGCGCAACTTGTAATATTTGGGCGCAAGTTGAGAGCATTCGGGAACAACAAGTTGATAGACCCGTTAAAACATTACAATTAAAAACATGGTTAAACGTGTTTTAATCTTGTTTAAAAAATAACATGTTTTAAACAGGTTTTAAGTCACATTTATGAACTCAAAATTGTGATAAAATTGTATGTTTAATAATCTAATTTGAAATAACTTCATCAATTTAGATAAAATTTATTCTGCAAAATAAATAATGTTTTGCAAAGTAACAAATTATTATTGATACAATTTAAACATCACTGAATAATAACAATTTAACACAAACAGAAAAAAAACAAATTTAAACTTCACAATTCAAAAAAAAAAGACCTTTATTGGCATATCTTACACAACTATTTACAATTCATTCGTTCTTACTCCATTCCCGTATCCCTCTTACCCTCCCTTCTCTTTTCCCTCTCCCTCCCCAGCTTTTCCAACGTCCTTACCCCGATCCCATCCTCTCTCATCCACTCCACTACCCTTCTACTCCCTTTCGCTCCCAGCCACTCCTCTTTTCACCCCCTCACATCCCTCCGCCAAGTGTCCCCACGTATCCTTCCCCTGTCCACACAACACACACCTTCCATATTCTTCCCCCATCCATACTTTCCTTCCTCTCTCCTCCGATCCACACCTCGCCCTTGCCCTAATCACCCTATCCTCTCTACCCCATCCCTTCTCTATCAAATACTTCGGCACTCTTCCATACACCTGCCACCTCCCATACATATCATTATACTCACTTCTCTCAATACGCCCTTGCCTTTCCACCTCCTTGCCTTTCCCCCTCACCCACTCATCCACCTTCACCCCATTTCCTAGCCATTCCATTACCTTCGCCTCCGACAGCCCTACCCTCTCATACATTTTCCTCCTCTCCCCCCTCCATCTACCCTCACCCCCACACACACTCGTCACCCATACATCCTTCACCAATCTCTCTTCCTCCATTTCCCACAATCTCATCTCGTACCTCACCACCCTCACCACTGCCTCCCACTCTAGCCTCTCTCTGTTCGTCTCCTGAAGCACTATGTAGCTGGGCGTGGACCTCTCCACCCCCAACATGCGCTTCAGGAACCACATTTGCTCCCTCTCTATCAGCTCGTACCCTCTCATCCCCCACACTTCCACTTCATACATTAGCACCGATCTCACACACGCATCCCATATTTTACACGCAACCGTCATATTGTTCCCCATCCACTTCCCCCACGCCTTACTCTGCACCCACCTCACATGCTCCTCATACCCTCCCGTTCCTTTAAACCAAAACCCTAAATACTTGAAAGTTTTAACCCTCTCAATAACTACCCCCTTCCACTCCAATTCTTTCACCTTCCACTCTCTCCCTTTATTTCTAAACTTCACCCACTTCGTTTTCACTACATTCACATTCATTCCTCTTCTATCCATAAACCTCTCCACTCTCTTCAACATCTCTTTCATCCCTTCATACTCTCTTGCCACTAACACAACGTCATCCGCACATGCCAACATCCATACTTTACTTTTACCCATCACCACTCCCCCCACCTGCCCTTTCCTCATCACCTCTTCCAATTCACTCACATATACATTAAAGAGCATCGGGCTCAGCGGGCACCCCTGCCTCAAACTCTCCCACGTTGTAAAACACCCCGACACCTCCTTCCCCACTTTCGCCACCACCCATGTCTCCTCATACACTCTCATCACCCACTCCACTATCCCCTCACTCACTCCTCTCCTTCTCAAGCACTCTATCAAACTCCCCCTCGGTACCGAGTCATATGCTGCCTTCAGATCCATAAATACCGCATACACACATCCTTACTTCACAATTAATCAGTGTTTTATACGCCTGACACATGAAGTAAAATTTTGAGTTTATTTAAGCCTGAAAATTTGGATTTGGGCACTCCCTTCTATCCACCCCTATATCCAAATTTTCAGGCTTTTCCAAACTCAAAATTTTACAAGAAGTAAAATTTCGAGTTTGGAAAAGCCTGAAAATTTGTTTAATGAAGGACTGGGAACCCTAGTTTAATACATAATAACAAAAAACTATAGGTACCACTTTTACTTTTACTTATGAATCAGTCACTTGTTGTTTTTATCAATTAATTTGAAACTAATGAGTGTTTCCACTCCTTCATTAAGCATGAAATAAAGTTTCGAGTTTAGAAAAGAATAAAAAAAACAACAAATGTTTAGGCTTCTATAACTCGAAATATCACTTTATTCGCCACCGGTATAAAACACTGAATTAAATTAAACTTCAAAAAATACTTCTTAGGTTTAATCTCACATTAATAAATATTAAACATTTTTATTTCGTGTTTTGTTGAAATTGTATTTAATAACGAATCTTTATATCAAAAACTTTAAATCAGCAGTAGTTTTGAAAATCGGATACATGTTTATAAACAAGATGTCCATTTTTTTTACACTTGTTCTGAATAATTAAGCACATAGTTGTGATAAAATTGTATGTATAATAATGTAATATCTTCAACAGTGTAGCTAAAATTTAAAAGTTTAAACAAACAAATCTTAATAAAGCAGTACAAAATATAGTTTAGGTAATTTAACATTCTATAAAAACGGTTTAGACGTATTTAATGTTTAAAACACGACGTTTGTTTTTAACCATGTTTAAAACAAAGTGTTTAAAACATAACAACCCTGGTCTGAAAGCACTAAAAATGAGCTTCGTCGCTAAACCAAACTTTGCGGTTTAATTCTGGATTGAGTTGCAATTAATTTTGAGGCCATTCAGCAAACTACAACACAAATGATTGTTTTGTTGCTTGAGTTCTTGCTGGCTCTTGTAAGGCAACAGACCAAGTTTTTTCTGCAAAAATGTTCACGTAGTGGAATAACTAAAGCAACTTTCTGTGAACTTCGATGAATTGACAAACTTATCAATCAACACTGCCAGCAACAGCGGTAATATTTCCTTGGGAACGTTCAGTTTTTGGTCCTGTTTTCGTTTTAATATTCAGCAGCGTGAAATGCGTTTAATATTTGTCGATAATTCAGCGAATACATCACTCAGTTGGGCGATTATGTGCACCATAAAACTAGAGAAGTGCTCTATATTACTCTATAAGTTTGGCATAGAGAACACTGGTTTTGATAACTGATTTTGGCAATTTACAAAAGTTGCTCTGATGTAAAATGATCCATGATGATAGATTGATTCACACTTCAATCAATAGTCACTCTGATCGGAAGTTCAGACACACTAAAAAAATCACCCTTATCATTATCAAGCGTAAACAACAGTAAAGGCCAGTTCACAATCAATCAAAACGAGAATGGGAAGCAAGAGAATGTTCATATCCAATTAATTTCATTCATTTGAACTTAAATAATTAATTAGTTTAATTTCTACAGACGAGCCTGCCAAGTGTTTCTGCCAAAGATTCTAACTTGTTTGAATGTTTAATAATATGTTTATATCGAACATTCTAACTTTTTAAACACGTTATTTGGCAGGCTTGTATATTTTTTTCAGTGTAAGCAAATTTTTTCCAATTCAAAATAGTTTTGCATTTGAAATATACCTACCATATCTGTCATAACAGTTTTCTCTTGGTTAGTGAGAAACACTACTTGTAATAAAATAGTTAATTCAAACAAAACAAACATAATATATGTCATCATCACAATAAAAACTAAAATAATCATAATTAAAATATCTTTATTTTCACTTTTTTGTACAACTGAGAAAATTCAATTAAAGGAATTAAACGGATGCTAGGGAGTTTAATATAAATCCCCTTATGCATCCGCTTATGCATCCGCTTTAATCACATATAAAACTTGATTTGCTTGTAAAAATATACAAAAGAATACAGAATAAATAAACTCACGCGCGGCGAACTCACAACAATAACAAACGAGTAAGGTCGCGCACGAGAAATGCAATTCGACCTAAATTTCCCCCAAACAGTGAGTTAAATAGTAACAAAAAGTAAACTTAAATAGTCAAGTCAGTTCACTTCCGTTTTGGAATTTCCTGCCGTTGTATTTTTGTTGTCTTACTTATCTATATGGAAATTCGAATTGAATACTTATCATTTTTTGGTTTCTAGCACTGGAATAAAGGAGTCTTCTTTTTCTGAGTGGTATATACTCTTGGATTCCCTCTTTTCTTGTTCTGATTGCCATCCAACCTAAACAAACAAAATAAAAATGATAATTTACAGAGTACAGTTGCAGAGAATGAATGAATTGAATGATGGAATAAAATTGAAGTTATGTGTAAACAGTGAGGAGTGCCAATCTAACATAAAATTCAAAGCCTAATCTAAGTTATATTTTAAATGATCGCACAGTATTATATTAGGTGTGGTTTTGTAAGAATTAGGCAAGTCAATCAACAGACATCAATTCATCATTTTATACAGAATGTATTAATTTTTGCAGTGTATCAACACCTGTCCGAGTTCAAAAGTGGTCCAGGTTGTTGAATGTGAAAAATAGAAGAATAGTTATCAAATACTACACTTTCCTAAGAAATGGTTGTTTTACTAGGTTAGATCAGTAATGAGACTGCCTTTTTTAAATTTTCGTGACTCAGAGTGATTTTAACATGGCTAAGTATGTTCATGACACAATTAAAACAGTTTGGTCATGTGTGTGGCACAATCCTTTAAAAGAGTTGAATTTTATTCTAATTATTAAATATATCGTATGTTCAATTAAAAAAAAGCCTCTAGAATGCCATGATTTAATCTCATTTTAAATTTACGTTGGCTACACGTTTTAGGAATTGACATTTAAATGTGAGACATAATAATTCTAATATATAATTTCAAAGTTGCCAACCTACAATATTTTCCATGATATTCTAGAGGTTTTTTTTACTGAACATATGATATAATTTGAATGTATTTTTTTCAATTAACAATTCTCAACATTAATCAATATGTATCCTTATTTTAATCTTGTGATGGATTAAGAATAACTACGTATGTTTTTGACCGACATATTAAATCTGTGTTTGATTGAAGTAAATATTTCGAGTTTAAAAGAGCCTGAAATATTTACTTCATGCTTACTCGAAGAGTGAAAAACTTTTGTTAGAAAAGTATAGAAACCTTTACTGACAACACTGAACTCTTGAAAAAAATGTAAAACGGCATAATTTACGAAACTCAAGATTATGAAAATAACTACAGTTTGTGTTTGTTTCCCATTTTCATGAAGTATTCAATGTTGTTATTAAAGGTTCTAACAGTTGTCTAACAAGTGTTTTCCACCGCTGGATCAAGCATGAAGTAAAATTTCGGGCTCTTATAAACTCGAAATATTACTTCATGCGCCACTTATATACATCACCAAATTCAAGTGAAGTTTAAAATATACTATTAAAGTTGTGCATTGTTTAAATTTAAGCATTCAAAAACATATTGAAATATTTAAATTATTCGAATATTTAAATATTCATTAAAAAACATATTGGAATATTTATATTAGTGATGGGCATAATCGAATAATATCAATAAATCTCGAGCAATCATTCGAAAGATCTCTTGAGAAATCTTATAAGCAATTTCCGGGGAGCTCAAAATGTTCGAATATTTTCATAATCGAACAACATATTGATTATTTTCATTCAAAAAATCCATGACCGGAACATATTATATAATTAAGGGTGAGCATTTTTCTATCCGAAATGTAACTATTCATAAAAGGGGCAAATTATTCAATTTAATTACTCACATTTGTTTGTGTTTTAGAATTAATACGTGAACATTCTTCAAAACTCAAAGAGTCAATATTTGAGTGCTGTATTTGATAAATTTTACTTTTCAAAAATAATCACAAGGCCCTAAATAAAGAGATCAAGCGGGCGAGGTAATCCGCCACGACCAATCCAGCGATTTGGAAAGGTTGTTTAAATATTCCCGAACATCTATTCCGAAATGCGCTGGGCCGCCATCATGTTAAAACCAAACCTGATTGTCACGTGTTGCTTCTCCTACTGCAGGGCTAACATTGTTGATTAAACGTCTGATCCAGAGTTTAAATTTAAGATAATTTCAAATGGTTGAATAGTTCTATTATTGAAAATTCCTGTCCAAATATTGATTTTGTAAAGATACTGCATCCTTTGCTAAAACTAATATAAGGTTTTTCTTGGGCCCAATGCCTCGTATTTTAAGTATTGGGTTCGTTGTTTAGAGTAAACGCCCATTCGTCCGTAAAACAAAAGAAATCACACACATTTCCTTATAGTGTAAAACGTTTTTACTATGAAACCTTTTTCTTCAATAGTATAATTGATATTAATTTTGCAAATTAAGTTTGACAACTTATAACAATAGACAAATTTAAAGTCAAGAATAGTCATATTTATATAATTAATTATAATACATGTTTCGGATTGAAAATGCTTACCTTTAATTATATTATATGTTCCGGGTTGAAAATGCTCATCCGGTATATTCGGATATTCAAATATGTGAAAATTTAGTGATTAACTGTAGTGATGGGATCATTCAAATGAGAATAATAGCTATTATGAAAATAATCGAACATCTCGAAATATTTCGGAGATTACTCGAATGATCTCTTGAATGATTGCTCGAGAGATCACATGAATGATCAATTAAATTGTTGCTCAATGGATTTAGTAAAAATTGCTCGATGCACTCTCTTATTTATTTATCAGAATCAAGTAGGTCTGGGATAACTACAAAAGATCTTTCAGGTCGAGGAAATTTCGAGATGACCCACCGATCTCATAACATAACATAAGAACTGCAGTTTAAATCTCAATTAAACATCAGCAAAATGCTAGTGTGCACACCTACATGAGAATCAATGCAAAGCGTTTTAGAACAGCTCGACAAATACGTACGAACGCATTACATTGATTCTTATGCAGGCATCCACAGTAACGTCTTGTAATTTTCGTAACGTCGAGTTTCATTGACATTTTAACTGCATACGCTGCAGCGCATTGACATTTTACCTACTGGATATTTTTTGTCGTAGCAACAAAAATGGCACCAAATCCTCGTGATTTATGAGAAATAAAAATTTGCAGTTGGCACTGTAATTATTCTTAACGTTTTTTTTTATGGATCTTGAAAACCATTAATTAATGGTCATCATAACTAAATCAATCTATTTTGTTGCAGGTACTTCTGTGTGTTAGAAATTAATTGAATTGTGTGTTTACGAACATCTTGAGATATTCCGGAGATTACTCGAGAGATCGCTCGAATGATTGCTCGAGAGATCGCTCAAAAAATTGCTCGAACGATTTGCTCGAGAGATCTCTCAAATGATTCAAATGGTTGCTCAAATGTCCACTCCATTGCTCATATGATCATTCAAATACTCATATTCAAATTAAAGTTGTTTGCACTTTTACGCCATATATTTTTTTTCCTAATTATTACAATTATTATCAAGTGTAGATAAAATGCAATATTTAAACTAATAAATAATATTTGAACTTACACATAATGCATAGGTATGTATTTAGTAGTAATGTTTGTATCATCATGTTTATAATGCCAATTTTAAGGCCGGGCCACTTAGACGGTTATGTACTTGGGGCTTATTTTATAGTTATTTTTATTGAATAAAGGCCCATACGTGATCGAAAATAAAAATATACCTGCTATATCATCTTTCTTGATCATTAAAACATTTTGGTTAAATTTTAATTTAAATATAATTTAATTAAAGTATTTTCTAATAAAATATAAAAACGAATTAAAATTAATATCGACTTTCTGCAAAAAGTTTGTCTCCAAATATTCATTGAAACAACTACTTCTCGAGCTAATACCCCGACAGATATTGAATTATACAATGAATATTTGCGTTACACGACAGCACTGCTGTTCTATGCATAATTTATATGCAAAATGCAACATCAGGTCAAACTATTCTCTAACCAAACTAAATGAAACAAAAGGAAATTGAAATAAATTGAAAAAAAAAAAAAAAAATTGAAAAGAAAAAAAGGAAATTGAAAACATTTTAGGGAATGAATTTTAATTGTCTTAAGCCATCTACAGACGCGTTTCGAGATTTATCCCTCATCAGTATAGCTTTGCTTTAGACTTTCAATACAAAAATATTAAAATAAAATAAACAGGAAACTTACAGGAATGTCGAAGTGTGTCGTCGAAACAGGTACACAAAACTGGGGCGAGTGAAAATGAAGGAATGTTATTTATAGGTAAAGGATTAAGTCATTAGTAGGTGCAAACAATTTGATACCTGAGAGAGAGTGACATACTGCCTTTAACGGTACAGTTTCACATAAAGATAATTTATCATAAAGATAAATTGAGTTTGTCAATAGGTTGCAGAATATTTATAAAATATAAAAACGAATTAAAATTAATATCGACTTTCTGCAAAAAGTTTGTCTCCAAATATTCATTGAAACAACTACTTCTCGAGCTAATACCCCGACAGATATTGAATTATACAATGAATATTTGCGTTACACGACAGCACTGCTGTTCTATGCATAATTTATATGCAAAATGCAACATCAGGTCAAACTATTCTCTAACCAAACTAAATGAAACAAAAGGAAATTGAAATAAATTGAAAAAATTGAAAAGAAAAAAAGGAAATTGAAAACATTTTAGGGAATGAATTTTAATTGTCTTAAGCCATCTACAGACGACAATTAAAATTCATTCCCTAAAATGTTTTCAATTTCCTTTTTTTCTTTTCAATTTTTTTTTTTCAATTTATTTCAATTTCCTTTTGTTTCATTTAGTTTGGTTAGAGAATAGTTTGACCTGATGTTGCATTTTGCATATAAATTATGCATAGAACAGCAGTGCTGTCGTGTAACGCAAATATTCATTGTATAATTCAATATCTGTCGGGGTATTAGCTCGAGAAGTAGTTGTTTCAATGAATATTTGGAGACAAACTTTTTGCAGAAAGTCGATATTAATTTTAATTCGTTTTTATATTTTATAAATATTCTGCAACCTATTGACAAACTCAATTTATCTTTATGATAAATTATCTTTATGTGAAACTGTACCGTTAAAGGCGGTATGTCACTCTCTCTCAGGTATCAAATTGTTTGCACCTACTAATGACTTAATCCTTTACCTATAAATAACATTCCTTCATTTTCACTCGCCCCAGTTTTGTGTACCTGTTTCGACGACACACTTCGACATTCCTGTAAGTTTCCTGTTTATTTTATTTTAATATTTTTGTATTGAAAGTCTAAAGCAAAGCTATACTGATGAGGGATAAATCTCGAAACGCGTCTGTAGATGGCTTAAGACAATTAAAATTCATTCCCTAAAATGTTTTCAATTTCCTTTTTTTCTTTTCAATTTTTTTTTTTTTTTTTCAATTTATTTCAATTTCCTTTTGTTTCATTTAGTTTGGTTAGAGAATAGTTTGACCTGATGTTGCATTTTGCATATAAATTATGCATAGAACAGCAGTGCTGTCGTGTAACGCAAATATTCATTGTATAATTCAATATCTGTCGGGGTATTAGCTCGAGAAGTAGTTGTTTCAATGAATATTTGGAGACAAACTTTTTGCAGAAAGTCGATATTAATTTTAATTCGTTTTTATATTTTATAAATATTCTGCAACCTATTGACAAACTCAATTTATCTTTATGATAAATTATCTTTATATTTTCTAATACTTCATTGTTCAATTTATTAATTATTTTCGTTTTCTCAAGCACTCTATTGAACAATGTCTCAAGCAATCATTCGAGCGATCGTTTGATTATCAATTTAGTTTTAATTCTAATACTGGATTATTGATATCATTCGATTACGCCCATCACTAATTAATCTTGTTTGAATCCCAGCCTTAATTTAAACTACAAACTATTAATAGATATTGCATATTTGAATTACGTACCTTTTGCTTGTGTTGTTTGATAGCATCGTTACACCTGTCTAGCACCATTTTCTCCGTCAGCACACCGTCCTGTGAAGCGTAAGCCGCCGCCTGCCAGGCCACGCCCAATTTCGCGATCTCCCTGCCCGACATGCCCTCGGTCATTTGCGCCATTTTACTACACAAGGCACTGTAGTCAAATTGGTCCACCTTGAGACGCCTGATGCCCTCGGAAGCGGGCTGCAGCACGAACTTGTCGAAATACAACCGGATCAGCCTCTCCCTCTCCGCCAGACCCGGCAGATCAAACTCTACCATCTCGTCCAGACGATCGTTAACGGCCCAATCGAACTGCTCAGGTGTGTTCGACGCCAGGACCAGCATGAATCTCCCGCTCTGTTCGCCGGTCCTGTACAAAAAAGCGTTCAGCGTAGAGCGCAAATCCTCCGAAATATTCTCCGATGATCTTTTTCGCAGAAACGCATCAGCTTCGTCGATGAACAGAATCAACCCTTTCCGGGTCGTTTTCGCCCAGTCGAACACTTTATGCACGGCCGTGACACCATCCCTTCCCATCGGCGCGATGTCTCCGCCGGTCAAAATAGCGTAATCCATGTTTGAGTGTTTGGCGAGTTTTTTGGCGAACATGGTTTTGCCGGTTCCAGGCGGGCCGTGCATGAGGATGTTTCGGTACAGTCCGTGGTTTTGCTTCGTATTTTTGGTCGCGATCGCTATGTCTCTCAATCTTCCCTCGAGTTTGGGGGCTAATACTATGCCCGACAGAGCATCCGTCGGTTTGTCGCGCATCTGTTTTAGCACCTCGATCGGGTGTTTGAGGGCTTCTAGGAGGGAGAAACGAGAAGTTTCCCTTACTAGTGATGGTTTACCTAATTAATAAATAAAATTTACAAAATACGTTTGGATTTTGAATACACAATAAAAATTTGAGACTAGAATAAGAAAAAAAGGCGGCCTATCTGTCATAGATGTAAGAGAAGAAATTGCCAAAAAATAGCGGCGGTTTTTTTAGGTATCAAATTCAAATTGACAGTTTTAAACGTGGAACACTAAAATATTATGCATTGCAGAGGTAAACACTAGTCTAATATTATTATTTCTTTCGTTGTTTACTTCTCTTCTTCTTCTTTTGCCTATTTAATGGCCTTGGCATCTAAGCCCTGTTAACCAGTCACAGTATTAATTAAAGAAATGATTGTTTAACCATTTAAATAAATATAGGGGTAGTTGTTATAAGAAAAGGTAATAGGAATGATTGTAGTTATTTTAATAATTAGCTTATTGCAGTATTGACACAATTTAAAATAGGGACTAGAGCACTGCACGGGCCGTGCTTTCAATCCAAAATATGATTTTTAAGTTTATTTTTTATTTTTAATTGCAAACTATATCTATAAACAAGTAAATATAAATTATAAAATCACTCCAGAAAATTACTTTTTAAAAAGGACTTTTATGTTGGATACACAACAACGTAATATAAGAACAAAGATTATATATGGAAAGAGAGCTGAATAAGCGAAGAGATAAGATTATAATAACATTAGTTTGCATAAGTGGTGAAATACATATAAAGAGAATAGAATCATTATAATTGTAGCTATTAGTCGAAGTTTAAATTGTAGCAACCTTAGGGAGCCAGAATTTAATAGACTGAGATTTTTAAATCCATAAAACACGTGTTGTCTCCAAGATTTTTGACAACACTATTTTTGCAACAAATATCGATAACTTCAGAAATGATTAAAGTGTAAAATAAAATAACGTTGACAGCTCACGGCAGAGCATGGTGATGATTTTTTTTATGGTAATGATATCAACAAATAATCAAAAATTTGATGGTGGATATGAGGAAGAGGCTGGCGAGGATTCAATGGGAAAAAGGTCAATACAATAGAAGAGATGATAGTGGGATGTTGAAGGAAAAAGAAGGGAGAGAGAAGAGCGAGTATGTGGTTCGATGAGGAGTGTAGGCAGGCGAAGAGGGAGTTGAGGAGGGCAGTGGGAGAATGCGTAAGAAATGGAGAAGAGGGGAAAGTGGTGGCGGCAAGGAAAAGATATGATGGTATATGTGAGAGGAAGAAGCTGCAGGCGGAGGAAAGAATGAGCGAGGAATTGAGGGAATGAAGGAACAAGGCGGAAATGTGGAAGGTGCTGAGGAGAGAGGAATGGAAGAGGCAGTTAGGGGTATCGTTGAAAGAATAGATAAGGAAGTGCAGAGAAGGTAGTGAAGTGCCAGTGGGGATAGAAGAAGGCAGGTGAGGGGATGGAGAGGAAGAGTTCACGGAGAAGGAGGTTAAAAGAGCGTTCGAGGAGGTGAAGGAAGGGAAGGCAGAAGGGAGGGATGAGCTGATGTGGAAGGAGATTGTGGAAGAGGGGAAGAAGAAATTCAGGGAGCTACTGAACCAGATGTGGAGGGGAAGAGTGAACCTACCAGCAGCATGGAGGGTGGGAAGGATGTGCCCGATTCACAAAGAAGGGAATGAGAAGGATGCGGATAGTTATAGGGGGATAACAATGTTGACACGGGATACAAAATATCTATGATGGTGGTAAAGAATAGGCTAGAGGAGGTAGAAGAGAAGGGGCTGCTGTCAGAGACGCAGGGGGGTTTTAGGAGTGGTAGGGGGATAAGGGAGGGGGTCTTTACCCTGGCAAGAATAGTAGAGAAGTAGAGAAGGTGATAGAAGAAAAGGCAAGAGTATATACGGTGTTTGTGGACCTTAAGGTGGCGTACGACGCTGTACCGAGGGTAGGATTGTTAGAGTGTTTGAGGAGAAGAGGGGTGAGTGAGGGAATGGTAGAGTGGGTGAGAGGAGTGTATGAGGAAACATGGGCAGTAGCAAAAGTAGGAATGGAGAAGTCAGAGAAGTTTAGGACGTGGGGGGGGGGCTTAGGCAGGGCTGCACATTGAGCCTTGTGTTGTTTAACCTCTATATAAATTAGAATTAGAGAAGGTGATGAGGAAAGGACAGGCGGGAGGGGTGGTGATTGGTAGAAGTAAGGTGTGGATGTTGGCATATGCGGATAATATGGTGCTGGTGGCAAGAGAGTGGTAAGGGATGAAGGATATGCTGAAAAGGACGGAGAGGTTTATGAATAAGAGGGGGTTGAGGGTGAATGTAAGAAAAACGAAATGTATAAGATTTAGAAATAAAGGGAGGGAGGGGAGGGTAAAGGAATTAGAGTGGAAAGGGGTGGTGATTGAGAGGGTTAAAAAATTCAAGTATTTAGGGTTTATGTTCAAAGGGACGGGAGGGTAAGAGGAGCATATGAGGTGGGTGCAGGGGAAGGCTAGAAAGGGGTGGGAAAAGTAGATTGGGAACAATATAAGAGTAGTGTGTAAAGTAAGGGATGCGTGTGTAAGATCAGTGTTAATGTATGGGGTGGTAGTGTGGGGGACGAAAGGGTATGAGTGTAAAGAGAGGGAGCAGTTGTGGTTCCTGAAGCGTATGTTGGGGGGTGGAAAGGTCAACACCCGGATACATAGTGCTTTAGCAGACGAATAGAGAGAAACTATAGTGTGAGGAAATGGTGAGAATGGCTAGGTATGAGATGAAGTTATGGGATCTGGAGGAAGAGAGATTATTGAAGGCAGTGTGGGTGGCGTGCGTGAATGGGAGAGAGGGTATATGAAGGAGCGAGAGAAGGAGAATGTATGAGAGGGTTTGTTTGTCGGAGATGAAGGTGATGGAATGGCTGGGGAATGGGGTGAAGATGGATGCGTGGGAGAAGGAGGTGGAAGCACAGGAAAGACAGGGGTATATAGAGAGGAGTGAATACAACGATAGCTACGGGAGGTGGCAGGTGCATGGGAGAATGCCGAGGTATTTGGTGGAGGGGATATGGAGTAGGGAGGAAAGGGTGGGTCAGGGGAGAGAGGAAGGAAGGTGTGGATGGGGAAAGAGTATGGGAAGTGTGTAATGTGTGAGCGGGGGAGAAATACGTTATAAAAGTCATTTAGCAAAGGAAAGTGAGGTAGTGAAGGAGAAATGGGTGGGAGTAAGAGGGAATAGAAGAGTGACGCAATGGATGAGAGAGGATAGGGCCGGGGTAAGGACGCTAGAGAAGTTGGGGGAAGAGAGGGGGTAGCGATTATTGTAGATGTAATGTATTATTATGCCAATAAAGGTCTTTTTTTTTTTAATTAAAAATTCAAATTTTCAACGAAACTATGATGAGCGTTCTAATGGTTCTACCAAAAATTCTGAGAAAAGGAAAGCAACTGCGTGAGAATTTACTTCCCACAAAATCAAAAACAGCGTATGAAAAAGTGTATGTCATGTTTAAAGAATGGGAAAGAACATCAGGAATCACGAACATTACGAAAGATGTAATATTATCTTTTCTTGACATGAGGGTAAGTATAAGGAAGTGTTTTGCAACTGTCCTAGTTAGTTCAGGTAAACTCTAGCATATTTAAAATATTTGAATTATAAAAGAACTTTTTTTACGCTAGATGCAGATATTACTACTTTGAAGAGGCATGGAGGATGGAAAAGTTCAACAGTTGTGGAGTCCCATATACAAGAGGCGTTTAAAGAAAGGAACATATTTGCCAGAAAAGTTTTTGGGGCTGGAACGAGTAAGGAAGAAGTGATTACAACAGAATATGAGAACGAAACAAGAACAGTTGAAGAGAAAAATATAGAAAAATCAGAAGAGACAGATTTAGAATTACACTTTTAATAGAATAATTGTAATTATTTCTAAAAATCGTATACAGGCAATTTATTAATAAAATTTATAAATGTTGATGAGTGTTTTAATCGTCAATGACAACGTGTTTTATAAGAAAACTGTGTTTTGAAGGCACCATAAGATTATATGCACCATAGTAACAGTATAAAGTAATAGTGTTGGAAAAAAGGAATATAACGTCTGTATTGTAGTATTGTAGCCCAGGTTACTTATATATTTACAAGTGTGATAAATCTTTATAAACTAGTGTTTTGAAAATTTTGAATTATTCAGACTGGAATATTGACCGGGCCGGGCTAAAGTGAATAATTTCATGACCGGGCTGAGTTTGCAAAATTTGCTAGCGGGCCGGGACTAAAAAATTGGCCCGTGCAGGGCTCTAATATGGACTAAGGCCCTTCCGAGAGATAGAAAAAGTAAAATAATACACGTGCAGTTAGCAGAATGGGGTACACTAGAAGGGAATGTAAGGAATAGAATTAAAAAGAATGAAACTGATATGAGGGTTATTAAAAAGGATGTGACTCAAGTATACAACATATATGAAATTTTTTGTGCAGCGGTCCTACCGGCTCGGGATCTGGATATGGCCATTGTTTGGCAGTTTTTTCTTGACTTGATCGTTGACGTCATGTAAGGATTCCCCCATGTGACGTCAAAATCAAGTTAATTAAAATGCGCACAAAGTCGACTATTTTAAATCAGAAAGACCTTGTAAATTAAAAGATCTTGATCATTAGCGTTACTTAAGGATTTCCTTGTATGACTTCAAATAGCAAGTTAATTAAACTTGGACAAGGTCGACTATTTTGAATCGAGCAGAATAATACCGTGATCGTTGACATCACTCGAAGATTTCCATCGTTGTCGTGGATACTCACTCATGTTGGTATCAGAACTTTTAATGCAAATTACAAGAAATAAGTAAAAAGATTGACTTAAGATTGTTTTAATTTCAGTGCACACTTTATTTGTGTTTTATGGAGGTGAAATAGCCGAAACGTGTTCAGATTATGGTCCTGTACTTATCTGGTATATTTTATTGTGTTTAGCATGGTAGGTTTGGAATGTTTATTTAGCTTAATATGATTTTTAAGAAACCAGTTGAAAATAACATTATTAGTAAAAACCAAGTACATTTTAATTAAAAACCTACATGTTAGTAGAAATGTCAAAAAACCTAAAACCTAAATACAAATTTAAGTTTATTGTTTTTGTTTTAATGCAGTAGATATGGGCTCATAGCCCATCTACCAGTCACCTTTAAAATTTGGTTTAATAATAATGTTTGGGATAATCACAACACATTTAGACACATCCACAGAATCCGGGACGAATATCTCTAACCAAAAAAATTCCTCGAACTTGCATACCCGCCATGAACAAGTCCCCAACATTTCAAATATTTTTCATTTAAATATAGTTAAATTTAAATTTTATGACACATTTTTAAAACGAAGTTATACCAAACTGTAAAAACTTTCTTGTGGCAACATTTTACGCCCATTAAAATGACGTACGTGTTTTATTTTAAGGTCGTTTCGCATATGGAGATATGCATATCATGGAAAAGCATTTTTTATGCCGATTTCAACAATGTGCCACTTGTGTACCTTCGAAAAAAATATTTTTTGTTTTATACGACAAGCAAAGTAGCAGCATATGTCAATCAAGAGTGCTTATTTACAAAACAAAATATACTACATCGATATTAGTCATATTTTCAAACAAATTACAAGCATCACCTAGTAATGAAATTGTTTACCGGTTGTCATGGCAACTATGTCAATGACTTTTTTTGATAAAAGTATGCATCTGGCACATTATTGAAATCTGGGTTGAAATAAAAATATTAGGTCTAGATTACTAACAACCAATCAAAATTAATAAATGCCACAGTTGTCGCCACTGTGCTTAATTAAGTCACTGTACGTTAGTTCTGAATATGGAGGCTACATAACCTATTTTATTCTCGCCCTTATGTACGTCGTCAATGCGGCCAATATTTTTACAGTCTTTTCAAAATACGACACACATTCAAATCTTCCACTCATTTATGACGTCATCACTTTCCGACCCCATTTAAAAACAAGAAAAGAACCCTTATAGGAAACTGTGATTAAAAATCTTTTTGTACACCCACAAAATCTGAATTAGTTATGATTATTCATCATAGACTACACAGCATTCAAATTGAATTTTGGTATAATAAAACTCACCTAATCGAGCTTCAATGTATCTAGCAGAGACTCCAGTAGCACCTTTGGCAGTGTATACACCTAAAGCTAGCAATGAGAATCCAGCTGCAGCCGTCGCCACTTTGTTCCAGTCTGTCAGAAGAGCTTGAGCACCCTGTCCCATAACTGAACCAGCAGTTCTAAATAATGAGTTGTTTCAATGTTGATATAAAATTTGTTTGATGATCAATCAAGATTGTTCAATAGTGGCTTAACCAGTGATTAATTAAGTTTTCACTCTAATGAAAACTAAGGCTGAACATTTTTCAAATTGAAGTATTCGAATATTCTAATTATTCAATTATTTGAATATTTGAATATTCAATTTTAAATGTTTTTGAATGAATATTCGAATACAGTAAAGCTTTACTAATCCGGATCAATGAAAATCAACGAAAGTCACAAAAATACGCAAGAGTTAATGTTTTGTGTGGTCTGATGCTTTTTAACCATCAGGGAAATCCCGACTCATAGTTTTTGAGCTTTTTCGGGATTTTGGAATACTTAATGTAAATAACTAATATTTCAATTTTATCCGGATTACTGGAAAATCCAGATTATTGGAGTTCAGATTGGCAGAGCTTTACTGTACTTTAATTTTAAAAATTCCCAACAATAATCAAAACATTTATACTTATTTTATTTCATGGTGGCGGCCAAACTGAAATGTAAAATTTCCCTAACTTTTCTCTGACTCTTCCCTGATTCCATATATTTTTCCGGACCTCTTAAAATAACAAATAATGTACACGAATTTGTTTTTGTTCTAAATTGGAACTAAAAAATAACATCAACTTTGTTTATTTTATGTAATATATTTGACAATAAAGGAAACTGCAAAATAAGTTTCTGATTGATCGTCTTATGAGGGTTTCCACTTCCAGATTAAGCATGAAGTAAAATTTCGAGTTTAGAAAAGCCTGAAAATTTGTGTTTGTTGGGGCGCGACTGGCTTCGCTCACGTGCCCCTACAAATCCAAATTTTCAGGCTTCTCTACACACGAAATTTTACTTTATGCGCCACCCGTATAAATCACTAACTTCAGGTAAAATCTTCAACTAATTAGTAAGAGTGAAATAAATTTAGTATATTAATTATCAATTGTTCAAATTATGAGGAAAGTGCTATCAATGGACACATGGTCAAATTGGTGCTTTGAACAGAACTAGCTATTTGTCAATTATTTAATTGCATTATCATCTTCATTTGACACAATAAAATATCCATGTAATTTAACAATACATACTTATAAGTTTTTGTTGTTGTTTGAGAAACAGGTTATCGACCTTAAGTCTTTCCACCTATTTTTCTTCTTTATTCTCGAGTTATTTTGAAGTTAGTACATTATTTGCATATTTATTAGTTCATATTATTAATTTAAAACCTTCCTGACTTTTCACAAAAAATGCCGAATTTCCCAATAAATAAAATCCCCTGACTCTACCGGTTTTACCGGTTAGTCACCACCCTGTATTTTAATCTTGTAATGCATTAAGACTAACCAAGTATGATTTTGTACTGCATAATAAATTAGTGTTTACATGCCTGGTGCATGAAGTAAATATTTCGAGTTTAGATAAACCTGAAAATTTGGATTGTTCGCTCCGCTTCGTTACTTAATCAAGGAGTGGAAAACCCTTGTTAGACAACTATTATTACTTTTGAGGACAACACCGAATTCTGAACAACAAGATAATTAACTAAACTTATAAAGACTATGAAAATAACTACAGTTAGTGTTTGTTTAAAATGTTCTTTATGAAATCAATATTGTCATTAAAGGTTAAAGTAGCTGTCTAACCAGTGTTTTCCACTCCTTAGTTAAGCATAAAGTTAAACTTCGAGTATAGAAAAATTTAAACATTTTCAGGCTTTTCTAAACTCGAAATTTTACTTCATGCTCCACGCGTGTAAAACAATGATTTCTGTGTAATTTTAAATACACTATTAAGGATGAGAATTTTTCAAATTTAAGTATTCAATTATACAAAAACAAATTCAAATATTTGAATTAGTCAATTATTTAAGGATTCATTCAAAAACATTTAAATATTCAAATCAATGAAACTATCATTAGGTTTAAGACAAATTTAGGCACAGTTTAAATTTCATTTGGTGTAATGCAATTGAAACCAAGTTTCTTGTAAGCTATGATTGAACAACTGCCGCTAAATAAAAATAAGCAATTTCATTGGTCAGTTTTTTTTTTTAGATCCGATGATCCTGACATAGGTTCTCACCACAACCATATCTCATTGTATATATATATATATATATATATATTATCATTTGCCTTTTACCTTTCGGTGTAGGCTTTATATATTTTTTTACATTTCTCGTTCTACATCACTTATTTATAAAGTCTTTCCACTCCTTTCGGTTTCCTGCTAAAACCTTCGCTTGTTTCATTGTCTTTCCTCTGTTGTTTATTGCTTTTTCTATTATGTTGTTCCATGTCAGTCTTGGTCTACCTCTTCCTCTCTTGTTTCCCGTTCTTGTTTCCCACACTTGTTTTGTTTGGTTCGTGTTTTTCATTCGTGTTAGATGTCCCCACCAGCTAAGTTGTTTCTTTTCGATATGAGTGTCTAGTGCTTCTATTTCCAATTCTTCTCTGATATCTATATTTCTTATTCTATCTCTTTTCGTTACTTGTTTTACTCTTCTCAGATATTTCATCTCCACAGCCTGTAGTCTACTTTTATCTCTCTTAGCAACTTCCATGTTTCGCTCCCAAACGTCAAGACCGGTCTGTATATAGTTCTGTATATTGTCATTTTGGTCTTTCTGCTTATCTCCTTTTTATTAATGAGTATATTATTCATTGCGTAATATGCTTTTATTGTTTTGTTTATTCTGTTTGTTATTTCTTCTTCCATTTTCCCATCTTCTGCAAGTTCTACTCCTAGGTATTTAAATTTTTCTACTTGTTCTATCATGTGTTGTTCTATTTTTATATTTATGTGCTCTTTCTGTTTTGCTATTACCCTTACTTTGGTTTTGTTGTAGTTCATTTTCATACAGTATTTGTCTAGGTGTTTATTCCATATGCTCATGTTATGTTGCAGTTTTCTTTCATTTTCTGCAATCACTACCACATCGTCTGCAAACGCACCTTCTGATATTTTAATCATTTCCATGTTTTTATATCCTATATTCGTTTTAATTATTTCTAAATAAATATGTATAAAAAAAAAAAAGACCCTTATTGGCATACCTCCACACTTTACATTACATTTACATTTTATTATCTCATTACCCTCCCGTATCCCTCTTACCCTCCCTTCTCTTTTCCCTCTCCCTCCCCAGCTTTTCCAAAGTCCTTACCCCCCTCCCATCCTCCCTTATCCACTCCACTACCCTTCTATTCCCTTTCGCTCCCAGCCACTCCTCTTTCACCCCCTCACATTCCTCCGCCAAGTGTCCCCACGTATCCTTCCCCTGTCCACACAACACACACCTTCCATATTCTTCCCCCATCCATACATTCCTTCCTCTCTCCTCCGATCCACACCTCGCCCTTGCCACAATCACCCTATCCTCTCTACCCCATCCCTTCTCTATCAAATACTTCGGCACCCTCCCATACACCTGCCACCTCCCATACATATCATTGTACTGACTTCTGTCAATACACCCTTGCCTTTCCTGCCCTTCCACCTCCTTCCCTTTCCCCCTCACCCACTCATCCATTCACCCCATTTCCTAGCCATTCCATTACCTTCGCCTCCGACAGCCCTACCCTCTCATACATTTTTCTCCTCTCCCCCCTCCATCTACCCTCACCCCCACCCACACTCGTCACCCATACATCCTTCACCAATCTCTCCTCATCCAGTTCCCACAATCTCATCTCATACCTCACCACCCTCATCATTGCCTCCCACTCTAGCCTCTCTCTGTTGGTCTCCTGAAGCACTATGTAGCCAGGCGTGGACCTTTCCACCCCCAACATGTGCTTCAAGAACCACATCTGCTCCCTCTCTATCACCTCGTACCCTCTCGTCCCCCACACTTCTACTCCATACATTAGCACTGTTCTTACACACGCATCCCATATCTTACACGCAACCGTCACATTGTTCCCCATCCACTTTCCCCACGCCTTCCTCGCCTTACCCTGCACCCACCTCACATGCTCCTCATACCCTCCCGTTCCTTTAAACCAAAACCACAAATACCTGAAACTCTTCACCCTCTCAATAACTACCCCCTTCCACTCCAATTCTCTCACCTTCCCCTCCCTCCCTTTATTTCTAAACTTCACCCACTTCATTTTCACTACATTCACATTCATTCCCCTTTTATCCATAAACCTCTCCACTCTCTTCAACATCTCTTTCATCCCTTCATACTCTCTTGCAACAAACACCACATCATCCGCATACGCCAGCATCCATACCTTCCTTTTACCCATCACCACTCCCCCCGCCTGCCCTTTCCTCATCACCTCTTCCAATTCACTCACATATACATTAAAGAGCATCGGGCTCAGCGGGCACCCCTGCCTCAAACCCTCCCACGTTCTAAAACACCCCGACACCTCCTTCCCCACTTTCGCCACCACCCATGTCTCCTCATACACTCTCCTCACCCACTCCACCATCCCCTCACTCACTCCTCTCCTTCTCAAGCACTCTATCAAACTCCCCCTCGGTACCGAGTCATACGCTGCCTTCAGATCCATAAATACCGCATACACACATCCTTTCTTTTCCATCACTCTCTCCACCATTCGCGCCAGGGTAAAAACCTGCTCCCTCCCCCTTCTAAACCCCCCCTGCGTCTCCGGCAGCATCCCCTTTTCCTCCACCTCCATGCGATTCCTCACCACCATCATCGCCATCTTATATCCAATGCTCGTTATCGTCACCCCCCTATAGCTACTGGCCTCCTTCTCATCCCCTCCTTCATACACCGGGCACATCATCCCAACCCTCCACTCTTCCGGAAAGCTCACCTCCCCCCTCCACATCTGATTCAACAGCTCCCTGAATTTTTTCTTCCCCCTTTCCCCAATCTCCTTCCACATCTCTGCCTTGAGACCATCCCTCCCCACCGCCTTTCCACTCTTCACTTCCTTGAATGCCCGCTCCACCTCCTCCTCCGTGAACACTTCCTCTCTGTCTCCACCTCTGCTTTCTCCAATCTCCCCTGGTACTCCGCTTCCTTCTCTGCATTTCCTTGTCCACTCCCTCAGCGAAACCCCAACCTGCCTCCTTCTCTCCCCTCTCCTCAACATTCTCCACATTTCCGCCTCGTTCTTACATTCCCTCAAATCCTCGCTCGCTTTTTCCACCACCTCTATCTTCTTCTTCTCACATACCTCCTCATATCTCCTCCTTACCTCCGCCACTCTCCTTTCTCCCCCTTCGCCTCCTACACCATCTCTCACCGCCTTCCTCACCTCCCTCTTCGCTCGTTTACATTCTTCATCAAACCACTCTTGCCCCTTCCTCCTTGTTCCCTTCATCTTTCTTCCGCATCCAATTATGGTCTTCTCCATCTCCTCCATTGAACTTATCTCCTCCCATTGTACCTTCTTTAATTTCCTCCTCATGGCCTTAATCGCCTCTCTCCCACTCTCTAGTTTCTCATTTCCTTGCTCCTGTTTCCCTTCTTCATTCCTTCCTATCCTTAGTTCCACTCTCAACGGCAGGTGATCCGATCCTAGCACCTCCTCCACTTCCATCTTCCTCACTTCCTCTCTTGCTATCCCCTTGATTATCGCGTAGTCAATTACTGTTTATCCTTGTGCTCCCACGTAAGTTTTCTTCCCTCCCCAGTCTCCTTCTGTGCACCCATTCAGAATTTCCCAACCCTCTTCCGTCGTCCACTCCTTCATCCTCCTCCCATCTCCGTTTATACATTTATCTTGCGATCTCCTATCTATTTCCATGCCGTCCTCCCCAAACCCTCCTCCCAATTCTCCCATCCTCGCATTAAAATCCCCCATGATCACCCACCGTCCTGCTTCCCCTGTTCTATCGTCAATCTCTTTTCTCACCTCATTCCAGTTTTTATTCACATAGACTATCCCCACATTCATTTGTTCTCCTGCCTCCCACCATCTCATCCACATCAGCCCCTCGCCTCCTTCCCTTATTTCTACCTTGCCTCCTATCCTGCTCTCCCTCCATCCCACAATCATCCCCCCTTTCGCCCTTCCTCGTGCTGCACTTTTCTTTGCTTCCTTCATCTCCCATCTAAAGTTCACTGGTAACCCTCTTTTCACTTCCTCCCATTCTTCTTTAACTATCCACGTCTCTACCATCCCTATTATGTCTTTCCCCACCATCCACTCCTCCACGTCCCTTTTCCATGTGTCCTCCTTTATCTTCGATTTTATTCCTGCCACATTCCATACTCCAATTGCTATCTTCCTTTCTTTCATCTCCTCCCCTTCTCCGTCGTCTCCACACCACCCTTCCTCTCTGTCCTTTTGTCCTCCTCTGTTTCCCCCCTTCCTTTCCTATGCACTTATCTCTGTCCTTCTGCCACCGCTTTGGTCCTACCCCTTTACCCCTTTTGTCATTACCCACCCAATCCTTCTGCTCTCCTTCCTCTCCCTTCCTTCGATCCATCTCCTCGCCTTCCTCACGTTCCTGCCCCCTTTCCTCCACCCCTCCCCCACCCTTCCATCTTCCTACTTTTTTCCCTCTTCCTGCCTTTCTAACTCCTCCCTCTCCATGTTCCATCCTCACACCCTCCCATCCACCACTACTTTCTGGTATCCCACCCTCACCATTTTCCCCCTTTCCCTGATCGCCCACTCCCTAATCTCCTTCTGGACCCTCCTCTCTTGCCTAGTGAGATCATCATCTATATACACCTTTTTCTCCATCCCGTTTCGTAGCTTATTCTTATTCCGCATCACCTGTATTTTATCGTCTAGGTGGCCCAACTTTACCAATATCATTGGTGCCACCCTATCCACAACAAAGCTGTCATTCACCTTCACATCCACACCAAGGCTATCTTTTAGGAAGTCCTTCACCTCCCTTTTCTCCTTCAACTCCTTCCCTCTAATTATTATATTATTTCTCCTCTCCTGTCTCTCCCTCCTCTCCGTCTGACCCTTCAACTCCACTATCCTTCGCTTCAAAATTTCTCTTTCCTGTTTCCACATCTCTTTCATTTCCCTCATTTCCTCTCTCCACATCTCCCTGGCCTCCCCCTCCCTCGAAGACCGTTACCAACTTAACTTATAATTAATACACTTGTTTTATTGCCTATGCAATCCTAACCTTCAATTCAATAAATATGTATAATTAACACATATTTGGACGTCACGACACATTCACACCATACCCAGGGACACGACGAGATATTATTTTTAAATAACAACTCCCCGTGCACGGGAATCGATCCCGGTCTGTGGCTCGCCGAGCGATATACCGTCCGGCGACGTTATCGCTCGGCCACCAGCTGCCCTTGGTCAGTTTTAAATTTATGAAAATATCCCGACTCATCTTTTATTTCAGATTGAAAAAAAAACTGTATCCTCTTCATTGAGAGTATTTAAATACACATTTGATACCTATGGTAAAAAGGATAATTTAATCTCGTCCCCCTTTTATTTCGAACACAACTGAATGGTTATTGTTCAAAGAACAAAAGGACTGCTCACAAAAAAATTAAATTAAGAACTGATAATAAAATATTTACTCACTTTATTCCTTCCATAATTGTTATCCTGTTCTCAGTCGCCTTCAGTCTGATTTGCTCCAATGTGAGATCCCGATTTTCCCTATCAACTTTAGCCTTCGCCTTTAACTCTGCCTCCACTCTCTTCATCTCATTTTTGTGTCTCAGCTCCATTTCGTGTTCAATAGTTGCCTTCCTCATTGCCTCCTGTTTCGCCACTGATTCTTCTTGCCTGTATACAAATTAATTAATAAAATCATACCATCACTCATGATTTAGTAAAAATCATGAAAAGTCTGCTATCATTATACAGGGTGTCCCAGACCACCCGTATTAATCTTTTTTTGAGAAAACGGCTAGTACTAGAGAGTTGGGACAAAAAGAAATATTGGTTGGCATCCTTGGAAGTTTACTTAAAATATCGATAACTTTAGATTTTTAAACGGCAAGATAGGTCAGAAGTGGTATCATTGAAAAGGTCTTTTAAAAATAAGCAACTTTTGTAAGAAACATTTTTGTTACTGGCATTGATTTTCAGTAATATCTGATTAAAATTATCAAATTTTAATTTTTCATGGCTAACTTATTTTAAAATATTTAGTGTCAAATGTCAGTTAGACCTCTCATATACATTCTAACCAATGCCACGGAGTCACTAAAGAAATATTCGACTTCAACTCCGTCTCAGACTCCTCTATTTTTCAAAAATCCTATGCCAACTACGACTGCTGCTTCGAACCGTGTGAATATTTTAAAACTTTACTTAATAATGCAATTTTTTCATTTACTTTTAAAATAAAATAAGGTAGCCATGAGATATTTATATTTGGTAACTTCAATCCAAAATTACTCAAACAAAAGCCAGTTACAAAAATATTTTTCCTGTATAAGTTGCTTATTTTAGAAAGACCTTTTCAATGATACCACTTTTGTCTTACCATGCCATTTAAAAATCTTGAGTTATTGACATTTTTAAGTAAACTCTCAGGGACGCCAACCTTTTTGCCAAAAAACAGTATCACCATTCGATTCTTTGATACGGCTTTTGACTATAGAAAAATAAAGTTCACCAACCTTTTCAAATTTTCCTCATTTTGTCTCAGCTGTTGTGCGAGCTGATCTTCATAGCGTTTCCTAGCGAGCTGGTCTTGATATTGGGCCCTGTTTTGATGTTGCCTGGTCTCTTCCTGCAGAACCTTCCTCTTTTCCTCACCCTCAGTGCGTTTCTGTTCCACCTGCATCTGAGCAATGTGCGCCTCATATTCCTTGATCTTAGCCTGGTACTCCTGTTGCCGTGTCACTTCTTGCAGTTTCGATAATTCCAACGCTTCCTTGGCATGTCCTGAACAAAGAGTGAAGAAAAAAAAATATGCATCAACTTGAAGTAAAACGAATATTTTAATATTGATTTGCAAAATAATAATCTTTGGATTTCTATAAGAAGTGACTTACATAAATTAGTTTACACATTTTTTTTTTTTTAATCGTATGATTCCTTTTTCTATATGTGCATCCTGCGCCTATAAGAAAAATTTAGACGGGTCAAATTTCTTCAGTGAAAGTGTTAAATTTGACATTTTTAAAGTTTTAAACATATTATTCAATTAACACTTCAATGGCTATAACGTAAAGAATCACCTCTACAGATATATATATATAAATAAAGACCTACAATAAATTTAAAAGAACATTAACAATTTATCAACAATATAAATTTTGAAAATCAATAAATTTGCAGTGAAATTCATGAAACTTTCGAGGTTGCCGCACTTTGTCACCGCCGATTATGCAACTCAAACATAACCTGCAGTAGCCCCTTTTTTCGATAAATGTTCACTTAAAACTGGCACTTACGTGACTGTTCCAATTCCTTAGCCGCTCCGGCGGCCCTCTCGAGGGCCGACGAATCAAACCTGTAGGCTTCCATGGCCCTTTTCTCGGCCTTGGTCAGGTTGGGGTCGTTGGGCAAGCCGCTACTCGCATCAGGCGGGGGCGGCGGCATCCCCTCAGGCAAATTTGGCTGTTGGGTGCCTCCTCTTCCCCATAACCAACCCATCGTGCACTAAGTCTTGCGAATTCTTGAGAATGTTCCGGTCGGAAACGTGCACATTCACACACTTTGAGGTTATCAAATTAGATAAGTAAGGAGAGATGGACGAGCTGGATGTGTATTTTTTTATGAATCTTTTTTTTATGAATCGATTAACGCCACTCCTAAGTAGTCTTTCTTCAACGCCACTTCTCCGAGTGGCGCTGATCAGTAAATTAGCGAGTGTAAACACAGATGGCGCGGGATTAGTTTTAACTCTTGTCGCGCGTGGCGCTGTTGGTACGTAGTAGTTCCTGTAACATTAAATAGATGGCGGTATGTTAAAAATGAATTATTTCCTAAACTGATTGAATCGAGACAAGTTAGTATAGCTGAGCCCAGAAACTTTGCAAAAAGAAGAGACAAATTAGAATTATTTTTACCAAAATTAATACTTTGAAAATTAAAAAATAATGATTATATAATAAGGTATTTCTCCAAACCCACTGAGTAAAAACAAACAATTATCGTTGTATCAACATTGTAGCAACATTAAACGTTGTATTAATGTTGATGAAACATTACTTGCATGTGTTTGCTCAGTGGGAACCCTTCCAACAATATTAATAATTTCAATTTAGTAGTCTTCTTCTAATGCCGTCTTCAATGAAGGTTGACACCGAAATTTGCAAACAGATATTTTTATTTTGATACTCATTCCATTTTTCTAAATCAAAATATTTGTACTTACTATATAATTTAAAATAATTTCTGTACATCACATGCTCGTGGAATTTGTCAATAATTTCAAAAGTTGAAACGTCTCTAAAGATCCTCACCGTCTTCTACGTCCAAATTTCAAATGCCTTCCATTAAAGGAGAAGACGGACTAAGTAGATCTTCACGAAAGGTACGTCTTAAGTATTTTAAATAATTCACAATAGGAAAAACAGTCTCGAATTGAAATTAAATTAACTTTTTGTCATATGGATGACGTATAGTTTTTATTTATTTATAAATGGCTAATGTTATATTTGAAAAATTTGTTTATTCAAATACCTCAGAAACTTTTAAGTTTTTTCCATATGGAGAAATTTGAAAAGGTAAATACTGAAAATTCATTCGTTCCGTAAGTCTGAAAAAATATAAATTCAGATTTGATTTAGGGGATTATTTATAGAAGGAATTTTTGTGAACAGAATCTAATTATAAAGATGATGATTTTGCTAAATAATAGGCATAACTAAAAATCCTTCAACTTTTAATTCCTCTATGTTGAATTAATTACTCACTTAACCCGTGCTGAAACATATTTAATTAATGGTAAAACTTTGTTTAAAACAATTGCTTTGTTTCACTGATTTACTGATTCAAATCAGTGAAACAAATCAAGTTCAAATCAAAGTTCTACTATTTCAATTCCTCGTTGCAATTTTTCAATCTAAGTAACTAATTAACACAGTTGAGTTTAACATAAGTTAGAAGATTTTTTTATTAAAATATATTAATTATTATAACCACAGATATAATGGAATAATCGTTCTTGGTATTTTTTTCAGAGTATAAAGAAATCCAGATCTAAAATTTGTAAATATAACTACAAAAATCCGTATTTCAATTTCCTGTTTGAATTCAAATGCGTAAGTTTTTAATATTTTATTTACCTCAACTTTGTATTCTGTTTAAAGTTTTGCAAACTTAAAGAAGCGTGAGCTGATTCTTTAAATTTCAAATAGTTTTGAATTTGAAATATTTATATTTGTTTTATGTTAGTGTGCTTATCATTATTATAATTTTGATAATAGTTTCAAAGAAATGTTTCGGCACTATAATGAACTTGTTTTCTTTTTAGCTACCAGAAAATAAATCTTTGACCTCGAAACAGATCTTCAAGCTTGCCGGCGGTAAATGGAAAGAATTGTCTCCTGAAGATAAACAACCATATATAGACGCAGCAAGGGGAGCTGGTAAAGAACCAGTTAGCAGTAGAAAGGAAAAACGTGAAAATGATAGTAGTCGAAAAAGTGATTCGAAAGGAAAAACTGGGGTGAATAATAAAAAAGGTTTAGTTCGAAGAAATAAAAAAGGGCAAGTAAGTAGACTTTAACCCAGAGCTGACTAACCCGCTGAAGTAGAATTAGCCGATTTATCAGCTGTGTTATTTATATGCTGTGTTTTAAAAATATTGATCCTTTTCGCGTTGGTATTGTATTATTCTGAAATTTCGATGTTTCTTGAACTTCACATTAAATACGTGTTTTACATAAAGTAAAATTTCGAGTTTATAAAAGCCTACAAATTTGGATTTGCCGGGCGCCTCGCGCCTGCAAATAAGAATTTTCAGACTTTTCTAAATTCGAAATTTTACTTCAAGCTTAAACGAGGATTGAAAACACTCGTTTTAGGAATTCAAACAAAATCTTACTAGCATTTCGTATGAAATTCATTTTAAAACATACATTTTATTAAACATTTTCAAAAATTTGTAAAAATGTAAGACCAAGAGAAATGGACCTATAACTTTTCTATAAATATAATTAAAAATTTCTAAGTTATTCTAAGAAAATAACAAAAACTTAAGACAAACAGAAAATTAAGATTAACCCAATTAATAGTTTTTTTGTTAATTAAGTTACTAAATAACTTTTTTTGATACATTGCATCATTTGACCTGACTTAAAAAAATGTAAAGAAAAATGTAAATATTTTTTTATTTAAATATTTTGACTATTACTTATTTTAAAAAAAGTATTATGTCTATTTCTAACTTCACAATATATCAGTGTTTTATACGCGTGGCGCATAAAGTCAAATTTTGAGTTTAGAAAAGCCTGAAAATTTAGTTTGGGCGCTCCGCTTCGTGAAGCGACCAAACCAAAGTTTAGGCTTTTCTAAACTTGAAATTTTACTTCATGCCTAATCTGGGATAAAATCGGCGAATGCGTCAAAACTTGCAGCGTATACATTATGTATATACAGGGTGTCCGTATTTAGACCCAATGTATGGAGACCTCAGTTATTTGAAGAAACAGAGAGTCGGTTAAATTGGGGCAAAGTTGCGTATTTTATAAATTTTCAACTTTGCTGTAAATCAGCGGTTTATACGCGTGGCTCATGAAGTGAAATTTTGAGTTTAGAAAAGCCCCGCTGCGCGACCCGAGACCAATTTTCTACAATAAAATATTTAAAATCTTATTTAATTTAATTTGTTACAACGCTTGTTAGTTGGTTTGAAGAGAATTTGGCCTAAACGTTACATATACTTTAATAGAGCGTTGTAACAAATTAAATTAAATAAGATTTTAAATATTTCATTGTATAATTCAATATCAGGAGGTGTATTTGCACGGGAAGTAGTTGTTTCAATGGATATTTATCGTCTTAATTTGTCTTATTAATCAAGACATTGTTTGCATTTTCACGAATAGTTTTTCGTAATTTTATATATTATAACGAAATTTTACTTTATGCTTAGTCTGGGAGTGGAAGACACTCGTTAGTTTAAAATACATCACAACGGATGATGTATTTTAACAACAATTATGGGTCCTAGGAGCTGTCAAATGAGTGAGTTACTCAACTGTTTCCAAGGCACTCTTTACAAAAAACAAAAGATTAAAGTTTTACATATAAAATGTACAATAAACCATAAGTATGATACGTCATTGAACTCAGAAAAAAATATTCTTCCAAATAATATGAAAATCAAAAATTACACCCATAAGAAAAACAAAAGTTGACTATGGTCCCTGGGTAAATGTTATAGTTATCTTGAAATAAAATATGTCACTAGATTTCTCTTTAAAAAGTACCTATATAATGTCAAAGGTATAAAGGTCTGGATTCAATAGTTGGGGCAAAGTTGCGTATTTTATAAATTTTCAACTTTGCTGTAAATCAGCGGTTTATACGCGTGGCTCATGAAGTGAAATTTTGAGTTTAGAAAAGCCCCGCTGCGCGACCCGAGACCAATTTTCTACAATAAAATATTTAAAATCTTATTTAATTTAATTTGTTACAACGCTTGTTAGTTGGTTTGAAGAGAATTTGGCCTAAACGTTACATATACTTTAATAGAGCGTTGTAACAAATTAAATTAAATAAGATTTTAAATATTTCATTGTATAATTCAATATCAGGAGGTGTATTTGCACGGGAAGTAGTTGTTTCAATGGATATTTATCGTCTTAATTTGTCTTATTAATCAAGACATTGTTTGCATTTTCACGAATAGTTTTTCGTAATTTTATATATTATAACGAAATTTTACTTTATGCTTAGTCTGGGAGTGGAAGACACTCGTTAGTTTAAAATACATCACAACGGATGATGTATTTTAACAACAATTATGGGTCCTAGGAGCTGTCAAATGAGTGAGTTACTCAACTGTTTCCAAGGCACTCTTTACAAAAAACAAAAGATTAAAGTTTTACATATAAAATGTACAATAAACCATAAGTATGATACGTCATTGAACTCAGAAAAAAATATTCTTCCAAATAATATGAAAATCAAAAATTACACCCATAAGAAAAACAAAAGTTGACTATGGTCCCTGGGTAAATGTTATAGTTATCTTGAAATAAAATATGTCACTAGATTTCTCTTTAAAAAGTACCTATATAATGTCAAAGGTATAAAGGTCTGGATTCAATAGTTTTGGAATAAAAAAATAAAAACGAGATTTCAACAAATCCGTTTTTTGACAATATCTCAAAAACTAAAGAAGATCTATCAAATTTGTTTTTAGATTATTATTGGGCTCTAAAATACGCAACTTTGTCCTAATTTAACCGGCTCTCTATCTCTTCAAATAATCAAGATCCCCATACATTCTGTTGAAATACAGGCACCCTGTATATTTACGATAATCTCACAAAATAAAAACTAGCAAACTTATGCTTATGTATTATACTAGGTGGCTTAAAAGTCATCACCCTATCGGAAGATGTTATAATTTTTGCAAATGGCGGCAAATCTCAGTTCTGCTTTGACATTTGTGAAGTAAACAGATACAAAATACACGTTAACAAAGACATGAATCCTTATACTTTTCAAGAACGCGGAATAACGCATGCAATAATGCATTTCTGGGTCACCTAATCTGTCGTTTTGGTGATTTGCACTGGCCAACAAGATTGCCAGATTTAACCGTTCCAGCCTTCTTTTTGTGGGGTTTCTTGAAGTCACGAGTCTATGTCAACAAGCCCTAGACTCTTAAAGCCCTGAAAGAGAATATCCGTCAAGAATGCGAGAACCTATCGCCCGAAGCTCTGGCAAAAGTGATGGAAAATGTCACAAATCGGGCCCGTATGGTCATCAATTCTGCCGGCGTCCACCTAGTCGATATCATTTTGTAGACTTAAAGGAAAAAAATGTAGACATCTAATAAACACAATCCAAAAGCAGAACCAAAGATTTTTATTTATAAAAATAAAAATACAGCCAAAGAACATCGGATGACGACTTTTGCGCCACCTTGTAGAAGTATAAAAAAGGCATTTACAACATTACTTTCTTAGATTTAGCATCCACAAATAAATCGATGATTTCATCGTGGTTTAAGTTGTTTGCAGTTTTCTTTTTAATGTAAACTATTGATATATCCTAGTCTTTCCTGTCTCAATGCAGAGCGTAGATATTATTTTATCAGTTTGAGGAGGCCCGCGCCTAGCAGTTTCGGCGCCGTCGTGCAAAATTTGATATGCCGCCTCTTTTTATTATAAAAGAAAACGCATTTTAGGTATTAAAGAAAGGAACATAAGTAAAAATATAAGAAAATTAAATAAACGTGTATAATATACAAGGTGGCCAGAAAAGGTGTGATAATCTTCAGGTAGAGTGGTTCATTGATTAATTTCAAGCAGAAAATTTAAGTAAAAAAATATTGTATTGTGGCTTATAACTCCTCACGAGCCAATTTAAAGAAATGTAAATTTGGCAACAATGGATCAAACAAGTGTTTAATTTAATAATAATCATAAATTTAACAAATCTACAAAAATTAATATTTGAAGTATACATCAAAAATGAAAGATTAAAGTAAATGTCCAAATTGATAACCATCCGTTTCTAAGCAGATCTGGAGCCGTCGTGGGATAGAATTAATTACTCGGAGCAACATCTCTTCAGTAATTTATTCCACTGCAACACGAATTCTATTCATGACGTCTACATTGTCCACTGGAGGTGTTGCATACAGCTTTTCTTTTAAAAATCCCCAAACGAAAAAATCAAGTGGATTCATATCCGGCGACCTTGCTGGCCATAGTATGGGTCCATTGCGCCCAATCCATCTATTTGGAAAATGTTCGTCCAACCATTCTCTTGAAATTCTTGCTGTATGAGGTGGTGCACCATCATGCATGTACAGCATGTTGTTTACTAAATTTAGTGGAACATTCTCTAAAACTTCTTCTAAAATATTTACATAATTTAAGGCATTTAATCTTTGATGAATAAAAAAAGGCCCAATTACACGTAAATTTAGAATACCAAGCCAGACGTTAACTGAAAATTTCCTTTGATGTCCCATTTCTCTAACCGCCCGAGGATTTTCTTCTGTCCAAAAGTGATAATTATGACAATTAAATACCCCATCTCTAGTGAATGTACATTCATCATTCCAAAGAATTTTAAATAAAAAATTTGGTTCTTCCCGAATTTGATCTAAAATCCTGTCACAAAACATACGTCTACGCTCGTTATCATTTTCATACAGTGGTTGAACTTTTCTTGCATAAAATGGACGCATTCGATTTTCTTTCAATACTGCATGGACTGTTGTTTTACTGGGGACATTTAACTGTTGAGCTATTTGTCTCGTACTAATATTGGGATCTTCTTGAACTGCATTCAATATCTGTTCTTCTAGGTGAACAGTGCGACGTTCCCTAGGTCTCCCTCCATCTATGTTATTATAAACGAACGACCCAAAAGTACGTAGCCTTTGGTCTAATTTTCTAAACGTATTTCCGCAGGGCTGTTGGCGATTTGGATATCTTCTTTGGTACTCATCTTTGGCACTAGTTGCATTACCATTGCAGAATCCAAATATCATGTACATATCTGCATACTCGTTGAATGTGTACATCTTCAAAAAGTGTGAAGAACTTATACAAACTTACACAAATAAATTATGACAAGTATATGTCAAAGTCAAGTGAAATTTAATAAGGTTACATATGAAAATACATAGTTGCCAGGTCTATTTTTATTAAAAAAATGCTTCTGAAGAAGTTATTAATTTGTTAAAGTTTCCAATTTATTTATCACCTATGTCATTTAAATTTTACAAATGTGTAATTGATTGTAAGTTCTATTGATTTTTTCCAAAATAATAGAAAATAACACTAATTTCCAGAGATACGTTTAATATTTTAACGACCTCGTGAGATGTTACGAGGAAGAATACAATATTTTTTTATTTAGATTTTTTATCCAAAATTAATCAACGAATCACACTACCTGAAGATTATCACACCTTTTCTGGCCACCTTGTATATAAAAAATTGCATTTATATAAACATAACATGATATGTAGACTCTGATACAAACATAAACATTATAAATAAAATATACCAATTTTAACCACAACGAAAATTACATGTATAGTGAAATTATATAAAAATGTATTATTCAATAAAATAAAAACATTAAAAAAACTGAACTTTTCGAACTTTTGCTTTCGCAAAATCATGAATTAATGTATCAATACTTAGTTCGTTTAGTAGATCAGATTCTATAGATATAGTGGCAAGATTATTCAATCTGTTTTGGCCCATGGTCGATCTCAAATAATTTTTTATAAGTTTTAGTTTGGAGAATGAACGCTCCGCAGTTGCAACAGACACCGGCATTGTTAGTAAGATACGAAGAAGTATAGTTATGTTTGGAAATGAATTCGTTAAATTATTATTAATTAAATAATTTAAAATTCCTTCTGGAGAATGCATGGAATTGAGATTTAGTTTATGTAAAAATTGTAATTCTTTTACAAGCTCTAGACCAATAATTTCGCGTTCATTTTGTTTCTCATCTGTTAATATCTTCTCCACATTTTCAAACAATTTTATTTGTTCTTGTTCAGAATAATCTTTGAATTTATCCAAATTCCATGAGAACTCAAAATTTGTTGCATATGAAGATAAACTTTGGACTCGTTCTTCTATGGAATTATTTATTATATCTAAAGTATGGAAAAAACAATTAACTTTAAAGTTTAATGTTTCGTCAATTAATGGTTCATCGTCGCCTTCATAATCAAACAGTTTTTTTTATTCTACGTCGTCTCAAGCCCCTAAGAACGGAAAATTGTGGATCTTGTATATCTAAATTATTGGCCATTTCTTTCGCGTTTTCTAGGAGCTCATTGAAACCTTCGTCAGATCGATATTCATTTAAACATTCTTTCAAATTACTTAAATATGTGCAACACTCACTTACATTTAATTTAGGTCTCTGAAGAATTTTATTTACTATATTTATTTTACTTAAAACATCGTGCCAAAAAATTAGAATACAAATGAATTCAAAATGCTTCAATTTATTCGCTAACGAGACTGCTAAATGTTTTACACTCTTTTCGAAGTTTCCTTCACTTATTTCAAAGAGCGCATCATACATTTCACCAAGATAGTACCTTAAAGGTGTTATGGCATCTATTCTACTAGACCAGCGAGTATCAGATAATGGTTTTACAGTTAATTGTGTTACGTTCTTCTTAAGAACAGACCATCCTTTGGTAGAGGCTGAAAAGAATACAAACAGTTCTTCAACCAATGAAAAGAAATTAATTGTATGATTATTAGACTTTGCGGCGTCATTAATAACTAAATTTAAACTATGGTTACAGCAAGGAACAAAGAAAGCTCGCGGATTTAAATCTAAAATTTTTTTTTGTAAGCCATTATGCTTACCACGCATATTCGCCCCATTATCGTAGCCTTGCCCCCGCAAATAATTTATATTTATAACCTCCTTTTTGTAATGTAGATAAAAGAAATTTAGTTAAGCCTTCTCCAGTTGTGTCTTCTATTGGACAAAATAGCAAAAAGTGTTCTTCTACACTAATTCCTGAACTTTTTAAATTAACTAACCGTATACAGACAGAAATTTGTTCTTGATGACTAATGTCAGGGGTACAGTCCAACAAAATTGAAAAATATTTTGCCTTTTTTGTTAATTCTACAATTTTGGTTTTAATATTATCGCCCATCATATTATTAATTTCATTTTGTATTTTATCACCAAGATAATGTTTGAACTTGATTTGTGTTTGGGACCGTTGTACATGCTCTGTCATAATTGGGTCAAATTTCGAAATCATTTCCACACATTTTAAAAAATTGCCATTACTTTTCTGAAATAACTTGTTACTACTTCCACGAAAAGCTAAGTTTTGCTCACTTAAAAATTGAATTATATAAAAAATTCGTTCAATAACGGAACGCCAATATTTGGTTTCTCTTTTTAATACGTTTTGAATATCTACATCGATTATTTCATTTTTATTGAATCGTTTGGTAAGATCGAGCCATTTTAAAACGTTTTCCAAATACTTTTTTCATGAATTTGTAAATGTTCACTTAAATGCTGCCATTTATTATGACTGTTTTCATCATTGAGTCGAATAGATTTAATTTCACTATCGTAAAAAATTTTGAAACAATAACAGAACACTGAATTTTTTGCTTCAGAATACAGTAGCCAAAAGCGTTCAATGTTTTATTTGTTTGGTAAAATTCTGTGGAAATATTTATTCGAAAATTTACGTCCCGACGTGCTTGGATAAATATTCATTTTAGTCTGATAATAAGAAGGTCCAAGTTCAATTAATTCTTGGATATTTGTTGGATTTATTTGTTTTGGCCACAGTGCAACATCTTTAGATATTTGTTTTATATCTTCTGCTGAGGTTGTACTACATAATTGAATGAATCCGTCTTCTGTGGAACATGATGGCATATTAAGAATATTTATTTCTTGCACTGACGACTCGGTTACACTTGGAAGCTGAGAAACTTCGTTTTGATTGAGTGGTTGTAGTTGAGTTTTAGGCTTTGAAAAAAAAATTGTAATTTTAATATGTGACCTTTGTTCTTCTTCTTTCTTCTTCTTCTTCTGTAAACTTTGCCACCCATAATTCTTTTTTCTCTTTTCTGGCATAATGGCGAATAGCGACTGTAAAAAGTATTTTAATAAATATTTTTTCCGTTTCATTTATATTCAAAAATATTATGATCGTAGTAATTTCAAAATGTGTTTGCTCTACATATGTTTTTTTCTGTGTGAATATAAAATCAATAATAATTGAATCGGTGATTTTAGAAGGAACTATGTCCATATATTTACATTTCACTTATTGACCGTTTGTAGATGTCACATGCAGGACGATTCAGGTAATCAGTAACAACACATTTTAATGCCTAAATTGTGCACATATCACTAATAATAAAAGAAACTGGAAACAAATAATTCATAAGTCGTATTTCGTAGTTTTCCGAAAATTCAATAATTGAGAGTAAATTGCTTTAAAATTTTACCGATTTAATTGTTAAAGATATTTTGAAATTTTGTATAATTATTTTCTACATTTCACTATCACTTCAACCATTACTGACTATTAATTGTAAAATAATAATATCTATGGGTTGGTGATTGCGCAAATTTTCGACATTAGCCCTTTTAGCACTAAGCCTTGGATATAAAACAAAATAAAAAAATGCACAAACTGCAAATTAATCGAATATATTATGATATAGGTGATGTTATTTAATTGATTACCTGCCGATGCTGGGTGTTTATTAAATGTACAATAATTTAATTGCTGATATGGTTAGAGCCTGGTTCTTAATTCAATTAATCACTATATATATTTTTTATTTTATAAAACTAAAAATAATTATTAATACTTACATGCTGCTCGTCAGAATAGGAAAACAATTTTCACAAAAATTAACATAAATGCAATGACTGGCTTCGACAAGAATTGAATTAGAAATGAGTGACATTATTTTAATAATGCATTAAAGCATTGAATTATCTTCATTCAATGCATAAAAGGTTCTATTTGATACAAGATAAATAAACCTAAAAACTGCTGCAAACGCTGAAATCCCTTATTTAACGAGATGTTTATAAAACAAACAACTCACGCCTAGAAGAATAACAGCGAGATACAAGTACACACGCATCTTGTCTGGCGATTTCCTAAAATTATAAATGATCCGAAATAATAATGGCTATAAAATCAAGTGGCATGCGAAGTTATTTAATAAAACAAATATGTAATAACTTTTTTTCTGGATTATAATGTAAAACAAATAATTTTTATATAATTTTGAGAAGGTGTTCTTTTGCAGCGCAATATTTTAAATTGTTTTCAGCCGTGACCGTAATTTTAGTAGTATTTATTTTTATGAAAAAACAAAGAAGTAACAGGTTAAATGTTATTGGATAATGTTCAATGATTGACCATTTTGGTGCCGCCGCGAAATACACATAGCAGACAAAACTTGAAATGCAGTTTTGAATTGACATTAATAAATACTTATAATAATTAGAAAATATTAATTTGATTGAGGGCGCCGAGTGCCCAAAGTCAATAATGCACAGGAGCAAACGTAGAAAATATTAATTGAATTGAGGGGGAGCCAATTTAAGGTTTATAATTAATGTCTCTATTATTTTCATTGCTCAGAGTCAATATTGCCCAGAAGCAAATTTAGACATTTTTTATTTGAATGAGGTTTATTGAGGTTCATTTAAGGTTTTACATTTTTCTATTATTTTCATGGACGCCAAGTGCCCACAGTCAATAATGCACAGAAGCCAATTTAGAAAATACTAATTTCGTTGAGGGGGCGCCTATTTAAGGTTTATAAATTTCTCCATTATTGTCATGGGCGCCGAGTGCCCAGACCCAAAGTGATCTTAGAGTTCGGACGCGCCTTCTTTTTTCTCGGTGTTGATTATTGTTATTATTGTTTTTTTAAAGTCTTGGAAATTTTGGCGCCCCTCTGGAGCTGGCGCCGTCGTGCAATGCACGACTTTGCACGTATGGTAGGCGCAGGCCTGAGTTTGAGCTTGCTGAATAAATATTTTCACGTAGCTGTCGTTACAGACTTGCATATAAAGATTCCCAATACATTGACTAAATTTGGATACACATTCTCTAGTATTAGCTGATAAATTCCTTCTAAAATTGCAAATGAGCTAATTTCCTTTGTCTTTCAATATCAAAATCGCTTGAAATTTTAAACTTTCAACTTCTGATGCGAATTCATGTAGATCCAAATCGGCAGAATATTTTAAGGCAAGATCTGCAGCCATTTTGGTCATCTCGGGCACCTCTGTTAATAAAGCGCATGGCCACTTAAAAATCCAGTCTCCAACAACCGAATTTAGAGCCACAAATCGACTATTAATTTGAGTGATCATTGCGTTTGGGCATCCAGGAGATGTAATTCCTCTTCAGCTTGCTTTCCTGGCAATATAAATCTTTTTCTTTTTTGAGTTTGTTGGAACCAGGACTTCGAACCGGAACTGAACCGTAAACCGAAAACCTAAAAAAAAACATAATTTTTGTTGGAACGAAAACCGAAACTGAACCGAAAACAAATATCGGTTTATTTCTGTTCAAATGCGCACGTGAACACAAATTTAATTCTACAACAGTTTTTATTTTATTTAAGTTTTTAAAATATTCGCTTCAAGGTCCCCTCACTCGAAATTTTAGTTTTCGTTCGGCTTCGAAAAAAAAAGAATTTTTGTTACACCTCGGATTTTTTTGAGAATAAAAATTACAGAATTAACAAAATCTGACGAAAATGGACAAGGCATGCAATGCAGCTTTCAAAACGTGTTTAACACTCTGCTTTTCCTACGAACAAACAGTGGTGGCGCACAGTATAACCGTTGCACTAAAAATTGGACAATACTAATAAATAAATAACGGTGATGCTTCAATTTTTATAACTTCATTTGAAAAGGAAAGTAATTTATCCGGCTGTAAAATTTGGAGAATCAATACTTCTAAACTGCAATAATATACCGGGTCTTGATTTAATCAGGTATACACCGCATTTATGCATTTTTCTGCTTCCCGGGTCATTTTAGAGGAAAAATACAAGAGTAAACAAAAGTTAGTAAAAAAACCCTAGGTATTTAGATCGCTTTTTGATTAAAATCCGACGGCGTTTAGTATTTTTTTATCCAATTTTGAAAAATTTAAATAAATAGCCTCATGAACACCAGTCTTCATTCAATATTTTTGATATGGAGGCGCTAGAATCGTGGAAGGGGCATTAAATGAAAGCTACGGATGCGGCCTTGATGATTTTAAGCATAAAAGTCAAGTATTAGACCTCTAATACTTGCTGTAATCACGTGCTGTAAATACCCATAACATTTTCTTATACCCGGCATTAGTCTAATTCATTAAAATTTCGTACATTTCAAAAATTGGTTATAAACAGTAAACGACATCGGATTTTAACCAAATAGCGACCAAAATGAATGGGATATTTTCCTTATTTTTTCTTTACTCTTGTACTTTTCCCCTTAAATGATCCTGGAAGCAGGAAAATATATAAATGTGATTTTTGATGATAAATCCCTATGTATATCAGATCGAATTAATACCCTGTATGTTGACTCTGAAGTATGATTCCGGCTCAGAAATTCTTTTATCTTCTGATAACTCATCAAAAAAGAGCTTCTTTAACCTTCGTCTTTTATTTTTGAAAATTGGTGTTATATTCTACTCTTTTGCTAGATCTCGTCTAGCAATCCGTTAAATGAATTTTGTGTTCTTAGTTCTAACAGTCTGCCTAGAAGTTTTTTTTTTTCAAAATACTGGCTTTTTGTAGATCAACATTTTCGTGCTGTAGAGCATTAGAAACAGGGTTGATGGTTTTAAATAGCTGAGAAAAAAAGGTGACAAACACTATAAACTCTCAAGTATATGTATTATGTTTTGACATTTGTCACGTCCGTCTTTATTTAAATGAAATTAAATTTAATTCATATTAAGCCTGATATTTTTTTATAGCGAATAAAGCGTCATTTCTTGACGACCATCTAATAGCGCCCAGCATTTTATGCTATTGCCAAAAAAACTTTATATAATTTCCAAACTGTCAAAAAATGTTGACATTACGGAAATGTGTTTAGCATCATCATTAAAAATTAAATTTAGCGAGTAAGCTGCACAATGAACGTACGACATTACATTAGCAATATCGTAACCCTGTCCCCTGCATTTAGACAAATCAATATTATATTTCAGTTTGAAGTCCTACTGCTATACAATCAGCTACAGATCTAATCCCCAAAGAGAACTCGCAGATTTTGATTTGTATAGGTACATCATTATTGAAATATATCTAAAAACTACTGAAAGTTGGTCAATTTTGGAGATGTCTTGTGTTGTATCCATAATCATCGAATGATCGACAAAAAAGGAGCTTAGTAAATTTCTAAAACAATATTTTTTTCTAATTATGGTTCCAAGCAAATGAATAATCTCATTCTGAACCGTTGGGCTTAAATAATTTATGTCGCCCTTTGGCTTTAAAAGAAGTTCTTATAAGACAGGATTATAATTAGATAATAAGTGTAAAATTGACATAAAATTTCCAGATTTTTAATCATGGCATCTTAAATGTAAATTACACGACGCTGAAGTAGTTATACGATGCAGTACATTTCCCCAAAAAGCAATTTTGTTATTGATTTCACTTTAAAAATAAATATCAATTGTATTTTTCTCAAACCAATTGTTAGAAGATAGAGCCGATTTAACATGCTGCTGAAATTTTTCATGGTCAATAATATTTTGTGTGAAATTGCTAGTTATGTTTTTAGTCCGAGCGGGAGACTTTTTAAATTTTAAGAGGAAAATTATCATGGATCATTTTTCGTTAATTCAATTTCTTTTAATGGATTTTTAACTTTGACTTTGTTTTCAATTTTTCCTTTTAGGCATGGGTGAATTTTTCTGAAAATACAGAATATGAGTAATACGAACAATACATAAATTATTATTGTGTAAACACTGATATTGTCATAAGGAAATGACGCTGGCTTGATTGATTCGATTTGTTTCTTCGTTTGATGGATTTGATTTCCAATGTCTTGAAGTTCTTGTAGATTGGTGTCATCTAGCTGGATTGGAATTGTTGATCTCGGCGAAGACTTCTGTGTCTGGATTTCGTTGATTTTTACGTTGGGTAATTTAATTGTTTTGATTTCCTTCTGATTCGTTTGGTAATGTTTAAGAATTTTATTATTAATTTGAAATTCACATGAACTTGGTATTGTGATGATCTAAGTTCCGTGTAGTACGTGTTTGTCATTGTTTCCGCATTTGCTTATTGTCGTAGTTTGTCTTATCGTAATTATCATCCACTTGTTATTAATTAACTTTTGAATTTTATTATGAGAAAGTTCACTTTGATTGATTTCACAGTTTATTTGTTTATTTGGAAATTTGATTAAGTTAATTTCACCAACATCGGACATTGGTGAAATTATTTCTTCGTAGCATAAATATTTCTGTTGATTGATTTCTTTGCATGCGACGTTGGATCGTGCGTAGTGCGTTTCACTTATTAAAAGGTATTTGGATTTGGGAATGATTACGTTGTAATTGATTTTATTGGGAATTAATAATGGATATAATTGGTAATAATTATATTGCATTTTGTCAACTAATGGAATTTCAAGAATGAAAATGACTTCATTTTTATTTATGTAACCTCGTAGGTTTATTGTTGAGTAATAATTATTTATATTCTTATCATCTAAAAGATAAGGTAATTCGTAGTTATTTATTTTTGATTTTATTTTATTTAATTCAAATTTTAATTCATCATGGGTAATTATTGAAGTATGTAAAATGTTTAATCTGGCAAAAGTGATTGAAGATTCGATGGTATTCAGTACTTGTAAAATTACGTCGATTGATGTTAATAATTGATTGAAAATTGAATTCAATATTATGAATGTGTAACCTTCGATTAACTCTAATTTGATTTCTTTCATTGATTGTTCAACTTGCATTATTCGATCATTTAAATGTATTTGATTATGTTGCAATTTTGTCATTGAATCAATAAAATATATAAAGCTTTCTCTGTTAGGCTTGTTTGATGTTCAATTACGTTTACAAGTTTATCTTGGTTAGATTTTAATTGAGTAATTACGGTGTCGTATCTGTTGGCATCGGTTTGATCTAAATTTCCTGTGATTGATTTCCAGATGGTTCCTAAACCATTTATTAGTCCTCTTTTTTTGTCTTGATTTTTCTGTTAGTGTTATTTGCATTAATTTTTCTTTTGTTTGTTTTATTTTGTAATCTAATAAATATCTGTAATTATACATTTCATTTGCATAAGCTTGACCATGTTCAGTATTTTGAAAACAAGTGTTTAGTTTTTGATAATTGTCAAGTAATTTGTTTAATTCAATCTTTAAAAGTGAAAGGTCGTAAATGTGTATTAAAGTCCAATGATCTTTGACGTTCTGTGCTGCTACTTATTTTATGGGTAACAGTCCGGGGTTGTCGGTTATATGGTCTATTTCTATTACTGTAGTCGAGCATCTTGAAAAGATGACGGTAATGGCGAAGAGTTGCCTGCAACAATGGGTTGTCTTAGGTTTTTTAAATGAACTTTGCGTCCTGTATTATTATTACTGCTGTTGTCAGTTATTCGTTTTATTAGGGCTTTGATTCCGTCTAACATTTTTATAATTTTATTTAATTCAAAAGATATTGACATTTTAAGAACATTTATCGTGAAAATTGACAGTTTCCAATTAATTCACTCATAGAGGCGTCCTCTAGGTACAAGTAAAGATATAAATCATATTTTTATCTTATTCTTAAGAAAAGACAGATTTCAAGATGTCTTTTAGAGATCAGAATTTGAGAAATATTTTTTTGTTTTCTTGAAAACTATAAGAGATAAGTGTACATATGTATATATATATTCGAATCCCAAAATACCCTCATGGGGTGTAAGGTTTAACAACAGCATTCAACAAATATAATACTTCAAGAACAAAGAAAAAAATAATATAAAATTAAATTAGCAGCAATTCTGGATGTATTCTTTCCATCGTTTCCTATCCTGTGTGATTGTCTTTGCTTCTTTCCAGGATGTTCCATTTTTTTCTAGTATTCTCTCTATACCACTGCTCCATGTCTTTCTTGGCCTTCCTCTTTTCTTCTTCCTTTCAACCCTCGACTCCCAAATTTCTCTTGTTTGTGTAGTCGGCTTCATTCTGTGGATATGTCCCCACCATGCCAGTTGCCTTCGATTGATGAACGTTTCAATAGATTCTATCTTTAGATCTTTTCTTATATACTAATTTCTGATTTTGTCCATTCTAGTTACTCCCTTCACTTTTCGTAAGTAGCGCATTTCCGCTGCTGTTAATCTGCTCTTCTCTTGATCATTCAGTATCCAAGACTCACACCCATATGTAAAAATAGGCCGATATAAGGCTTTATACACTTTGATTTTGGTTTGCGACGATACCTCCCTTCTGTTTAACAATCCTTTATTAAGTTGGTAATATAACTTATTTGCGCTGTCTAACCTTCTTGATATTTCAGCTGTCGTACTGCCCTTATTATCTATAAATACCCCCAGATATGTGAATCCCACTACTTGCTCAATTGGTATACCACCCATTCTCACATCCATTGTCCTGCTGTCGTTTGATACTACCATTACTTTCGTTTTTGACTTATTTAGTTTCATTCCTTTTTCTGTTAGTAACTCGTTCCAGGTGTTTAAATTGTCTTGTAAGTCCTTTTCACTGTTAGCCAATATAACTACATCATCTGCAAATGCACAAGTTGTAATTTTCACAATACTTAAATTTCTATATCCTAGTTGAAATGGTTTTGTTGATGATTCTGCTTTCTTAATAATGGAATCCATAAAGACAACAAATAGTAGTGGGCTCAGACTGCCCCCCTGTCTTACTCCTTCCATTGTTTCGAAGGGCTCCGATATGTTATTCTTCCATATTACTCTGCTTTCTGTTTTTTTATAAAGGCACATTATAATTTTTAACAGTTTTCCATTAATTTGGTTTTCTCTGAGACACTTCCATATTTCTTTCCGGGGTACTTTGTCGAAGGCCTTCTCCATATCTAGAAATGCTAAATATATTGTTCTGTCTGCAGCTAGAATTTTGCTTATTATGTCCTTCAATGCGAATATGTGATCTTGTGTACTTCTTGCTTGCCGAAATCCACTTTGTGCCTCTGAGAGTTTTGGTTCTATTTCTATTCTTAGCTTCTTCTCTATAATCTTCTCAAATATTTTCACTACCGTACTAATTAGCGATATTCCCCTGTAATTATTACAGTCAGTAGTATCTCCTTTTTTATGCACTGGGAGAATTAGACATGTAGTCCATTCTCTGGGAATTTTTTCTTTCTTCCATACATCTCTGAATAATTCCAATATTTTATGTTGTCCCATCTCTCCCATACTTTTTATCATTTCTGATGTAATTTTATCTGGGCCAGGTGATTTACCATTTTTTAGATCTCTTATTGCTGATTGAAGTTCTTCTTCAGTAATATCAATGTCGCTGTTTATTAATATTTGTTCGTTTTCATTATCATTATTGTTGTATGTTATGTCGTTGCTGAGAAGCTCTTGGAAGTGATTTTTCCATCTCATCATTATCTTTACTGAGTCTCTTATAATTTCTCCATGTTCCGTCTTAATTGTTACAAGCTGATTTTTCTTATCACTGTTAATAGATTTTAGCGCTTTAAAAAATAGTTGTACATATGTCCGAATAAAATATGTTTAAATCCAAAAAGTTACTAATATATAGGGTGTTCTATTTGAAATAAGAAAGTTGGTGCTACTTCCGGTGGAACCGGAAGTGATATAAAGTTGAAAATATTTCACATGAGGAGAACTGATTCAACCATATGACGAGGATTTTTTTCAACGGCAACCCCATAAACTTTTAACGAACGGTTTAGCGTAGACACCCTGTATGTTATCTTCAATTGAATTTTTGGTTATTGTGAGGTAATTATTTGTTTGTTCTTGATCAATTTCTAACACATTTAAAAGTTCAATTTCGATTTCTAGTGGGTATTCATTGCTGTTGGTAATTGTAAGTAAAGTTTCGTTATTTTCAATTTTTACTAGACACTGTGGGAAATCAATGCCTTCGTGTAATTTAGTGTATTCGATTATTCTAAAATTTAATTGTGAATTTACTGGTACTTTGATTATTTCTTGTTGTCTGGGTTCAAGGTAAATTTTCTATTTGAAAGAGGGTCTTTGATTTTCAAAATAAATTGGTATTGGTCCGTTTTTGGTATGTAAAATATTTTTGTTTAGATCAATATTTGCGATTAAATGTTTTAATGAATCCATTCCTAATAAACCGTCGTAATTAGGATTAAAATCAAAAATGTGAAAATGAAAGTAATCATTTGATTTAAAAATGCTGGGTAAGGGAATGTTTGCAATGTGTTTGTGTAAAGTTGTTTGATGTGCAGTTTGAATTTTGAAAGGTTTTTCTTCGATGAAATTTTGATAATATTGATTAAATTTTGTTGTGGGATCTTTACATATGGTAATGTTAAATTATTGATTGTTGTTAGATTTATTATGTCTGGTTTGTGTAATTGGGGACTGACTGAAAATTTTGATAATGAGTTTCATTATCATTACAAAGAAAAAACTGTTTTTATTCCTTACTTCACTTTTATTTTTATGTGTTAGATGTACATTTCGAGTGCTAAGCACTCATTATCAATAACTAATTTCATTATCATTGTTATCATACATGTTATTGTTTTGATTGATCATTTCGTTTTCTGGAATTTCGTCATCAACATTTTGTTGAAAAAGTCCTCCAGTTGTGGACATGGGAATCTGTCTTTGAAAAGGATTATTATTATTTGGTCTGAATGTTCTGCGCGTATTTGTTGTAGCTGCTTCCATTGGTTCCGGTGCGTTTTGTCTGAATCTGTTATGATTATTTTGAGAAAATTTTTTATTATTCATTTGATTATTTTGCGGGAATTGTCTGAAATTGTTATTTTGTCTGTTGCTGAAATTGTTTCTTTGTGAAAATTGTTGTCTGAAATTGTTTGTTGGGAAATTTTGTTGATTTCTTGTGTAACGGTGCGCTCGAACCGGGGATGGCAATGTGTTGGATTTAAATGTGTTTTAACATAGTCTAAGTAATATCTTTTGACACATGCCACTTCCGTTCCGAACCCTATCACTTTCGGTTAGCTCAGAACAGTAAAAAAAAAATCAACGATACTTACTCTGTTTCCTCCTTGCTCCAACTTGTCATCACTTTCACAATTTAATAAGGGTTTACGAGATTTAGATTTGTTTATGAAATAAAATTCTTCGTTTTCAATAATAACAACGTATATATATTCAAAATTAAATCAGTAAACAAACGAGTAACAAATCAAATCCACAAAAAAAAAATAGAGAGATTAACTATGACGATTAAAGTTACGACTAAATTATAAGGCAATTCGACAAACACTTTTAAAAAAAAATAGATCTCGTAAAATCTTGAATTATTTAAATACAAACTATTTATCACCAACTTTCATTTCAAACTACTGACTGGCACTTTTACAACTGTCTCCCGTTAAGACACTCGACTATTTAAACTTTGCAATACACTTTAATAACTCTGACGATTGTTGAACACCAACTGACTGACTAATTCGGGCTGTCCGTTCATTATAAAGACAGCGTTTTTGCGAAAGGTTAAGTTTGGGGTAGCAGAGCCCTGGAAGGGTATTTTCACCCGCACCTCATTGGCTGAGGCTGTGGTAGGGGTTGCTAACTCTTCCGCTTATTGGTTACCGATACGCTTGGATGATCACTCTCAACCGTTATTGGTCAGCTCCTTACTCAACGCCAATTGGCCGAGCGTCATTTGGGCAATATGCATTTTGAGAGTGACATCTTCGGAATTTGTTCAACAATTAAATTAAAAAGAAAATAATAATGTAAAGTAAAATGCCAGTATTAAATAATAAGTAATTGGTAATTAGATTTTAGGTTGGTGAGAAATAGAATGACTTCTGCTCATTTTGCAGGAGAGAAAAAAAAATAAGTATTTAAAGAATTAAATTAATGTTTTAAAAATGTTTGTCTAAACTGTTTGTTTGGGTTAATATATACATACAATATAATATAAATGAAATAAAGACTACGTCCTAAGAAAAACAAAAGAATTGAAGTTCTGAATTACTAAAAGAATAATAATTGAATTGAAAATGAATCTTGCAATTCTAGAATTTAACTTAAGACTTATTATAAATATAAACTCATATATAATACACATTGCGATATTCGGATGTGAATTCATATCGCGCTTAAATTAAATTAATTCGCAAGTATCTAGAATTAATTTAATTTACTTTGAATTGTGATTTTTGAAAAAAACTGTACAAACCTAAGAAATAAACATTATGGTGCTTTTATTACGGTCAGCGTATTTTCGGGACTCGAACACCGGGCGGTAATGAAAACTAATCCACTCATTGTTCGACACTGAGCCGGCGTCCTTTTGTTCTCGTCACGTTCGGGATTTATATAATCCCGTTCGGACGGATTTGGGAATTTCGAAGATTTCGGAAATTTTGTGTTTATTACTTATCCAGAAAATACGCTGCCGGTTTATTGCTTTATTGCCCTAGGATTAAACAGAACAAAAGGGCAAACATTTCTATACGGACTTAACGGATTTTCAAACTAATACAAGGTTTAATTTTTATGCAAAATGTAAAAGGAATGAAATGCAATGAGGTCCGATGTTACATTAAATCGCGACTGAAAATTTAACGTGTTACGACGTGTCGAAGTGACACGCCGGTAACAATCGGCCCCGTGAGAATCCGTGAAGTTCGTTCACATCGAGATTTATTATAATTAACTTACATCAATGGTAGTCTTGAGTGGTTCATCCGATTATTGTTCCTTTTACCAGGACTAGTCTGGCGAGTGTTTGATTCGAAGTACTTCAATCAGCTGAATAAAATCGATGCATCAGGATCATTTTTTTATCTGACGTCGGTCCTTAGCTGTTGGTCTTGTCCAGGTGTACTTGGTAATCGGATTTCTAATTTTTGGGCTCCACGACGAGTAAACCGCTCGTCGTCGGTTTGAGGTAGCCGGGAATCTCTCATGGCCAGCCTCCAGGATACGAGATAAAAGTCCTTTATATCTTGTTGAGTTGTATATATTAGACTGGAATCGTTGGGATTTGTCATCACGTAGTCCTTTTCCGCTTCGTTGAAAGTCTTTTCGTCTAACGCTAACTGTACACATTTTTAACTATTTACAATGAACATATTGACTAAACACGTGTCCTCGTTAGTCACTATGGGTGGTGTCTCTAACGCGGCACTATTTCGGGGCTTCCGGGGTCGTCAATGTCGTCGGAATCTTCAGCGTCCACTTGTTCCGGGGTCCGGGGCGGCGATGGGGATCCTCGTTGTCGTCGTCTGCGTGGTTGCTGGGGTGGGATATCACGGCGAAGCGCTGTTCTGATGTCGTCTTGATGGACTCTTATCGTATTTCCATCACGTTCGACCACATAGACGCGTCCATCGTATACTTCTTGGATATCGTAGGGTCCAATCCATTTGGCTGCAAACGCTGGTGGCCTGTCGCCTACTCGGTGGGGGTGATTCCTGATCAGCACACGTTGTCCTTCCTCGTAGAGTGGCTCTTCGTTGGCACCGTCGTAACGTCGGACGTACCTCAACTGCCTTCCTCTAATTTCGTCCAGACGCTCCTCTCGGTTGTCGTGTTGCGGTGCTTCGGCTGGGTGGGCTGGTTCGATTTCATAGTCGCCAGGCCGGGGTAACTCGTAACCCAAGAGAGCGCGTCCAGGTGTAAAGCCTGTGGCAGCGTTGGCACGAGTTCGCAGTTGGAAAAGAATTGGTTGTATGTGTTTCGCCCAATCATTTCCGGGTTGATCCTGCATTATAATTCTGAGGCATTTCTTGAGTTCTTGGTTCCGTCGTTCCGTGGGGTTGGCCTGGGGGTGGTAAATGGGAGTGTAAAATGGAGTCGCTCCCCATAGCCGGCATTGCGTTTTCCACCTTCTTGATATAAACTGGGGGCCGTTATCGCTAATGATCACCTTTGGGTACCCGAATCGATTAAACACCTGTTCCTCCATCAAGCGAACTAAATTTGCAGAGCGAGCTTGGCCTACAGCAAACGCTTCTACCCATTTCGTAAACAGGTCAGTGATCACCAGGATGTTGCGTTTCTTCGTTCTCGTTTCCGGAAGTGGTCCTACTAGGTCGACGGCGATTGTGTGGAACGGTGCGGTAGGAATTCTTGCTTTCAAGGGTGCTCGTACTTGATGTGGACCTCGTTTCGTAGCAGTGCATATTAAGCAATATTTAACATAGTCGCGTACATCTGCTGGAATCGTAGGCCAATAGTATTTGCTTCGAATACTCCGGATAGTTTCGTCTCTGCCGGGGTGTATGGATTCGTCATGTAAACCGTGCAGCACTCTGGCTCGAGCTTCTGCCGGGACAAATAAGGTACGGACTCTGTTGTCAGTTGCTTTGGAATATAAGTATCCATCGATAATTTCGAAATTCTCGTGGCAATGTTCATATTCCTCGTGATCTTCGTCCTGCATGATTTGAGTTATCTCCTGCGTTTCTGCATCGATGTTTTGAGCTGCTTTCACTGATTGAGAAAGGGGGATTTCCAGCAGGTTAAGTCCAGGTGGCAGGATTTCTTCTAAATCAGCAGTGTCTGAGACAGAAATATTATCCGGATTCCTGCTCAGAAGGTCGGGAAGTTCGTTTTCTTTTCCGGGGCAGTGTGAGATTTGGAAATCGAACGACTGGAGTTGCAGAGCCCATTTTGTCAACTTTGACTTCGTGTCCTTAAAACGGTTAAGCCATGTCAAAGCTGTTGAGTCGGTGCGAACTTTAAAATGTCTGCCTTCCAGGAGTGGGCGGTAACGTCGTAGGGCCCATACCAAAGCTAGGCACTCCTGCTCGTTAACGTGATATCGTTGTTGCGTTGTATTTAATTTCGCCGAATCAAAACTGATAACACGTTTTTCACCATCTTCGCTTTCTTGATACAAAACGGCGGCAATCCCTAGTTGTGACGCATCCGTTTGTACTGTGAACGGCAATCCTTGGACGGGTCTGTGAAGTTTTAGTGGTTTGCTTATCTTCGTTTTCAGCTTTTCCATTGCAGCGGTGGCTTCTGCTGTCCATTTAAAAGCTCTCGTTGTTGCAGTTAAATCGTTCAGAGGTGCGACAGTCTCTGCGAAGCGATCGATGTACTGCCTGATCCAATTACACAGGCCTAAATACTTCCTGAGCTGCCGCCTAGTTTTCGGGATTGGATGGTCTTTTATCTGTTGCACGTGTTTTTCAAGGGGACGTGTAACATCCACATCAACCATGTGACCAAGATATTCAAGTGTGTTTTTTCCAAACGAGCACTTTTCTTTTCCCAGGCGAAGGCTGTATTGGTCCAAACGTTCCAAAACGAGGGCTAAATGGCGGAGATGGTCTTCTTCTGTTTTCGAAAAGATGATAATGTCGTCAAGATAAACTAATGCGAACTCATTAAGCATTCTCGATAAGACTTCTTGGCTCATCAGCCTTTGAAAGGTGGCAGGGGCGTTTTTCAAACCGAACGGCATAACGCGGAATTGGTAGTGTCCGCCGTCCGGGGTGCTAAATGCAGTGAATTGTTTTGATTGTGCAGCCATGGGAATCTGCCAGTATCCGCTCTTCAGATCTAGGGTCGAAAATACGCGAGCTTCTCCTAGGTCGCGAAGGGACTCTTGGATAACGGGCATTGGGGTAGGTTCTGATACCGTTATGTCATTTATGCGTCGATAATCCACACAGAATCTATTGTCTCCATCCTTTTTCTTCACAAGCACAATCGGCGACGCGTAGGGGCTGGTACATTATTCCTTGAGCCAGTAATTCTGCTACCTGCTTGTCAATCTCCTGCTTTTTCTCGGGATTTACTCTATACGGTCGCAGTCGGATCGGGTTCTGGTGAGTAAGCTGGATTCTGTGCTCGGTTGAATGTGGAAAATCGGCAAATTGGTCGCGAGGTTGGAAATTGAGCGCGAAACGGCCTGTTAGTTCCTCGAAGTGCGATTTCATGTCTCCTGTGAAACCGTGGTCCAATTCCAATTTTGTCTTAATGCTTCTTCTTGATTGTTCCGCCCAATAAACAGTTTGCCGTAGGCCTGTGCCTAAATACACACATTTCTTCTTGAAATCCATAATGACCTCGTGCATATTGAAGAAACTTAATCCGAGAATGCAGTGGTAGCGCAAGTCGGATATCACAAAAACTTCTTCGTCTTATTCAACGTTTCCCAAGGTGAATCGAAGTTGTGTGATGCCTGTTACGTCGGCGGTGGCGTCGTTTTTGGCAAGATTTGTCTTCAGTTGTACTGGAATAATGTTTGATGCCAAATTTGGGTGAATAAAATTCTTCGTAGCGCCGGAGTCGAGGAGACATTCAAATCTTTTTTGATTAATTATTTTAGGTATCACTGCTAAGGGTCCGGATTTTCGCTGCGCGGCTGCTAAAAGGGGCGGGATCACTGGAGTTTCACACTGCGCATTGTCCAAGGGGGCGGGAAGTATATTGTTGAATTTCGTCGCATTCTGAGGTGGGGTCCATACATTCAAGCGAGGTCGTCTTCGTGGTCCACGTCGATTTCGCCGTTTTTCTACGAACCGCGATTTTGGTTCGCTGCTTCGGAGTTTCCCGACTTCTGAGGACATTGGCTGTGCCAGTGTTTACCCTGTTGGCATATGCGGCACGTGGCGGGTTTTCTCCTCCTCGAGGGTGAAGATTGAGTGTTCGCTTCTACCGGGAATTGATTGGGGCTCGTTCGTCCTTGATTAATCGAAGGTTGATTCAGTTGATGTTCTCGGGTCTGTGTTTTACGCGGGGAACGTGGTAAGTTTTGAACATCGTTGCGGTTTCTCTTCTGATGTAAAGGCTCGTCATTCCTGACTTGTGGACGTTCGTACGAAAGTTGTCGGCGAGTTTTTCGGCTATCTTCTACGTAACGGCGGGTGGGATTATTAAAATAGCGTCGGCGATTATAATTTGGCGAATTATTCGGCGATCTGTTTTGATGTCGCGCTGGATACGGGCCGGTATTTCCTTTGTTTTGCGGTGATTTATTAGTATATTCACGTCGGTTTGTTGATGAAATATACGGAACAGTTGGTATATTATTTAATAAAGATAATCGAGCTGCTTGTGTCACGAATTCCTCCACCGTTGTCGGTTTAAAGATTAATGCAGTCTTTAAACTATCTGATGATAATCTCCACATCACCATCGTTTTATAATCCTCGGAGTCATGTGGAAAATGTCTGTTGAATAGTTGCTTTTTCCGCAAAGCAAATGCACCGTGTGGATGATTTCCTTGATTCTCCGTTAGAAGCTCAACCAATTCCTCATAGCGTACGGTGTTGGGGTCCACTGCTTTGCATAGTAATTGTTTTACGGATTCCCACGAAGAATCTTCTCGAAAATAAGCTGCATAATCTTTTGCAGCTTTCGGTTCCATACGTGCCAGGGTGCGCATATTTTTCTCGCGGTCTGTTAGTCCGAGGCCACGAAATTCTCTTTCCAGTGATTCCAAGAATGGCCGTGGATTTCTTCTGTCAAAATGGTCTTGCTGTGGTCGATCGTTCCTTTGCATCGCGCGCATTAATTCGACAAATTGTTGTTCTCGAGCCTCTTCTTCGCGCCGTCTTTGTTCGCGTTCTTCGCGATAATATTGTAATTCGCGTTCCATAAAGCGGTCGTACCGGGAGTAATCAGGATGCGGGTAAAATCCGTCGTATCCACGTTCTCTGTCGTCGTAGGGGCGAGGGTGTTCCGCGTATCTAGGCTGGGCGGGGTAATCACCATACCGTCTATCTTCCGGACAAGGGCGAAAATCACCTGGGTGGACATCGAACCGGTTTTCGTGGTTCCTCAAATTGGGTGCGGATTGGTGGCGGGCGTTTAGTGCTGTCCTCGAATCTAGTCCAGGTGTTGGTGGCAGCACGGGGGCATTCGTTTGTGAAGTAGGTGGCGGTAGAAGGGCGTTTGTTCGCCAGTTTGATCGCGATGTTGTTGGCGGTGGGAGGAAGTTTGTTCGCGAGTTTGGTCGCGATGTTGTTGGCGGTAGTAGAATATTTGTTCGCGAGTTTGGTCGCGATGTTGTTGGTGGGTTTTCTATATGAATCAAAATCTCTTCGTGTTCTGTTGCTTCAGATTGTGCTTTCGACATTGATCGTGTATCCACCATAATTGAAATTACTTCGTTTGATAAAAATTATTGCAGAGAAAAAGTGAATAATTGATTAATGCTGCGGCCCCGTTTAGCTTATCAAATGTTAATCAAAACAATCTTAATTCAAGAAAATATATTGAGGTATGATTTCTTGTAATTAATTAATTAAATACCAAAATCCGAAATAAACTATAGCACGGAAAACATGAAAATATTCTTAAATTACTTAAAACTTTTTTTTATGAGGTGATATAAAATTATTTACGACAGTAAGAATTTTTTAAAAATTATTTCATATTTGAAAATTAATAAAATCTCAATAAATAAATGATCGTCAAAAGTCGCAAGTTTGACTAGTTTTGACTTAACGTTAAATTATTTTAGTTTAATACTCGAAAGAAATAATCTAGTAAGTATAGTAGTTCGGATTTGAAAGTATTTTGAATAGAATATAATGATAAATGCTGTAAGAATATTCCCAGTGGGCAACGCAATCAATTTTCGAAGTAAATAACAATATTAAATAAATTACAAACGAAGTATTTTCTAATGAATTTCCCTAATCAATCAGATGAAACTCAAACGCGTATTTTCTGTAAAATATATGATTAGCCACAAAAATATAACGCTAAATATGCCCTAAATGACGTGCAATTTGTATGTATTATAGTACCAAAATTATTTCTTAGGGTTTTGATTATAAAAAAAAATACGTTGTATCGAAGAAAACTCTTAAGTTCAAGAAAGAAAATGAAATACAAATACGAAGTTTCTATATTATTAATGACACTTTCTGAGGAGCAGTTATTTTAATAAAACTTGAATTCACAAAAAAAATAGGACCGTGAAATTATTTACGTTATAAATTAGCACTCTTATTAAAATTCAAACAATAAAATTCACTTATGTTGGGTCGTGGGATTTCTCGAACCAAACTAGTTGGGCGCCAATTGTAACGGGGCGCTCGAACCGGGGATGGCAATGTGTTGGATTTAAATGTGTTTTAACATAGTCTAAGTAATATCTTTTGACACATGCCACTTATGTTCCGAACCCTATCACTTTCGGTTAGCTCAGAACAGTAAAAAAAAAATCAACGATACTTACTCTGTTTCCTCCTTGCTCCATCTTGTCATCACTTTCACAATTTAATAAGGGTTTACGAGATTTAGATTTGTTTATGAAATAAAATTCTTCGTTTTCAATAATAACAACGATATATATATTCAAAATTAAATCAGTAAACAAACGAGTAACAAATCAAATCCACAAAAAAAAAAATAGAGAGATTAACTATGACGATTAAAGTTACGACTAAATTATAAGGCAATTCGACAAACACTTTTAAAAAAAAATAGATCTCGTAAAATCTTGAATTATTTAAATACAAACTATTTATCACCAACTTTCATTTCAAACTACTGACTGGCACTTTTACAACTGTCTCCCGTTAAGACACTCGACTATTTAAACTTTGCAATACACTTTAATAACTCTGACGATTGTTGAACACCAACTGACTGACTAATTCGGGCTGTCCGTTCATTATAAAGACAGCGTTTTTGCGAAAGGTTAAGTTTGGGGTAGCAGAGCCCTGGAAGGGTATTTTCACCCGCACCTCATTGGCTGAGGCTGTGGTAGGGGTTGCTAACTCTTCCGCTTATTGGTTACCGATACGCTTGGATGATCACTCTCAACCGTTATTGGTCAGCTCCTTACTCAACGCCAATTGGCCGAGCGTCATTTGGGCAATATGCATTTTGAGAGTGACATCTTCGGAATTTGTTCAACAATTAAATTAAAAAGAAAATAATAATGTAAAGTAAAATGCCAGTATTAAATAATAAGTAATTGGTAATTAGATTTTAGGTTGGTGAGAAATAGAATGACTTCTGCTCATTTTGCAGGAGAGAAAAAAAAATAAGTATTTAAAGAATTAAATTAATGTTTTAAAAATGTTTGTCTAAACTGTTTGTTTGGGTTAATATATACATACAATATAATATAAATGAAATAAAGACTACGTCCTAAGAAAAACAAAAGAATTGAAGTTCTGAATTACTAAAAGAATAATAATTGAATTGAAAATGAATCTTGCAATTCTAGAATTTAACTTAAGACTTATTATAAATATAAACTCATATATAATACACATTGCGATATTCGGATGTGAATTCATATCGCGCTTAAATTAAATTAATTCGCAAGTATCTAGAATTAATTTAATTTACTTTGAATTGTGATTTTTGAAAAAAACTGTACAAACCTAAGAAATAAACATTATGGTGCTTTTATTACGGTCAGCGTATTTTCGGGACTCGAACACCGGGCGGTAATGAAAACTAATCCACTCATTGTTCGACACTGAGCCGGCGTCCTTTTGTTCTCGTCACGTTCGGGATTTATATAATCCCGTTCGGACGGATTTGGGAATTTCGAAGATTTCGGAAATTTTGTGTTTATTACTTATCCAGAAAATACGCTGCCGGTTTATTGCTTTATTGCCCTAGGATTAAACAGAACAAAAGGGCAAACATTTCTATACGGACTTAACGGATTTTCAAACTAATACAAGGTTTAATTTTTATGCAAAATGTAAAAGGAATGAAATGCAATGAGGTCCGATGTTACATTAAATCGCGACTGAAAATTTAACGTGTTACGACGTGTCGAAGTGACACGCCGGTAACACTTGGAATAAAATTGTGTTGAAAATTGTCATTTTGCGTTGGGTATCGCTGTTGATAATGATTTCTGAATGATGTATGATTTTGTCTCGGATTATGTTTCTGAAAAGTCGGTTTGTTATAAGTGTGTCTTGTTAAATTATCTCGAGCATAAGAGAAATTATCTTCTTCAGTTACGAACGAGATGGCTTGATCTAACCTTACGGGATTTCTCAAACGAATGGCTAAATTATTGTGTAAACCTCTTAAAAATGCTGTGAGTGCTTGTTGAGAGTATACATTTGTTTTCATTTGTTTAATGTTAATGTTTGGTTGTCAGTTGAATTTATGTCAATAATAAACTTATAATGTCTTGACATCGGTTGCCAAAAGAAACTGCAGTTTCATTTTTTTCTTGTTTTACATGCATTAGATCACCTACTAGACAGTTTTTGTCACGTTGGTCAGAGAAAAATTGTAAAAGTAATTGTTTTATGTCATTCCAAGTATTTAAATTGCATCTACTGCCTACAATGTTTAAAGCTCTTCCTGTTATTTTACCTATTATGGCTCTTAATAAAAATTCATTCTGAGGGTTGTTTGGATTGGCTCTGTCAGTGAATGTATTTATTACAAATTCGCTTGCCTGAATGAATATTGTAAGTGTTGCGGAGTTTCCGTCAAAATTTGGAATTGAGTCAATGTGAAATTTTTGAATTTGTGGTACTGCCATGTTTTGTCTTACTGGACTTCTGCTTCTGTCTCTGTTCATAAGCGTACGAGTTTTTGTGTGTTTAAATTGATTTATTGATTGATTATGCAATATATTATTATCAATGGGTTTGTTGGGAAAATATTATTGAATGGAAAGTGAAACTTACAGTATTTTCATCCTTTTTGTTTTTCTTCTTCTTTTCTTGAAGCACTGTTCACTGTTTTCGCGTATTCGCGGTTTTGAATGTTCTTAACTATGAGCGTCGGCGATGGTTGTCCTCTGCTCGCTGGAGATGTTGTCCACGTTGATTGGTAACTTGGTGAATCGTAAAAACGAAAATCACAAACTCGCGATTTTTGTCGATTTTTGTGACTCAATTTATCCGAACGAATGCGCCAGTTATGTATTTAGTCAGAGCGGGAGACTTTTGAAAAACATTTATTTCGAATTAGTAAACATTAAGAAAATACACGATGTGTGTTGTATAAACTAACATTGACAAATTCTCTTCTCCAAGGTGAAGCGAATGGTTTTGTTCAACAGCACGCTGACAATGCGTCTGGTGTAATACAATATTATTATTACTGATAACAATAATGTGGGAATCGTAACTTGCTTCTAACCGAAACACCATTTACCCATAAGGAGGAATACGATTTGCTTTGATAATATGCAAACAACCAACAAAAGTGGCTTTATGCTTTGTCGGTGGGAAGAGAGAGAATTTTTGTTTTTTGCATATCATGTCTGAATAGAACTTCAAAAATAGACTCGTGTTTTTTATCGTTGTAATCTAATGTGTCGCGTGTCGTTCTCAAGATATTACACCGTTTCCATACTTTTTATTTTTTTAACCCCCAAGGGGTAGAGGGTAGAAAGGGGTCAATATGCAAAACCATTACAGTTTTTTATAGAGAATACAAAAAAAAATATTTTTTTTGTAATCTCCATAAAAAAACTGTAATGGTTTTGCATAATTAATAATGGAATTTTATATCAGAAATACTTAAGAAAATGAATCTTTATAACAAATTGATAAATTGATTATTTACATTGCTAGATATTATTTTACAATAACATTATAATTTACAGCAAATTTTAATTCAAATGATATACATATAGATTTGTAGGTACTTACCAATGCTAATATCCATGTCAGTCACACTATTTGATTGCTGAAAAAATAACGACATTTTTGGCCATTCTTTAGAAATATCATCCTTCTTCTTTTTAATTTTTCTTTTAATAGCGCCACTGGGGTAAACTCTCTGTTTTTCGCACATATTTTCTACAGTGCCATACTAAACCACATAAACCGATTGCGTCGAATATGCGTATATAATATCACGTACACCGGGACTTCCCCGTCTTGCTTTTCTATACTTGTGTGAAAAAAATACAATTATTGATTTCCAGTTTTCTTTGCGTTATAACAATATACACTTTATATTCTATTTTTGACGCACATTTCACCGATTCGGCATAATATAAAATTATTTTGGCCTCTGTCGTTCTGCAGTACACTTTTACTAAATAGTCCATCTTGCAGAGCCCCCAAAGCGCTCTGGCCCGGAGGTGGTAGTACCGTCTGCCTCATTGTAGTTTCGCTACTGCCCCTATAGCTCAGCGGCCCCTAAAGTCGGGGGCCCTGTATCATTGATACAGCTGATACAGCGGTAGCTACGCCCCTGCATTTGACTTCATTGACTATATCGACTATACTGATCATATTACTGACTGTCATCTAACCTAATCATAAGAGTCTAATTTAATCGGGGTGACAAAAAAAAAATAAAATATGTTCGCTAGGTTAGGTCAATGTTAACAATTAGGACGTGTAATGATCATAAAGTTTAAACAAAGTCACAAGCCCAAAATAGGATCATCAATTTATGGTATATTGTACAACGAGAGTGGTTATGATGCTTATATCTCACGACGGCAAGTTTAGGGCACGACGCCGTAGGCGACTGCCCCAAATGCCGAGTGAGATATCAGCCATATGCACTCGATTTATACAGTCAACTTTTTCTACAAGTAGTGAAAAAACAAAATTGATGGTTAAACATTATTACAAGAATGATTTGCTGGACATACAAATGTAATTATAGAAGTACAGTAAACGTATTTAGTGGTATTGTATGTAAGTTGTTCAAAACTAATTTCATAACTAATAAATTTATTTAACATAGCATTTAATTCTTAGTTAGTTTAAGTTATTGGTAATAAGTTTTTGGTATTATAGTAATCCATATTTTTTTATGAGGACCATAGAAGCAAAGGGATGCATAAACGTTGTTTCTAAGAACTAAAGAGATAGAGCAAGAATACTTGCCCAAAAAACTGCTCAAAAAACCGCATTTAATATTTTATAATAATATTCATACTTCTACCTTCAATTTTATAAATGTTTCAAGAATATCCTTTGGATTTTAGAGTCTTCATATGCAATTGTAATATTTTTCGAGCAGTTTTTTGGGCAATTATTCTCGCTCTTTCTCATTAGCAGAATGTTGAGACAACTTCACAGAAGTACACACATCACTTTCACAATCACAATCCATAATTTTATTAATTATAAGGACAATTTGAAAAATTTCTTATGATGGAATCTCTTGACATGAGACGTTTACAAAACTTCAATCGTAACTAACCAAACATTTATACCCCATGTGGTTGGTATATAGGGCATATATCTTTACACTTTAGTGTGTAAATATGATATCGATTTCAGGATAGGAGTAGGCAAAAGGATTTATTGCATCACCTTTAAACTGATAATCCTACTTCTGTGTAATAGATCTCACTTGCAACTTCGTTCATTATAATCAGGCATAAAACCCAAGTATAATTTCGTGTTCAGCAGACCCCGTCGACTCCATATGATTCTGTAAGTTCACATAGATAGTTGACCGCCCCACTCGATGGGAGGGCGCATATGTCGGAATTTCAAATTTCCCGCAATTTCGAACGTGTTTTTAATCAACAGCTGTCAAATCTGAAGGCACAAAAATGCCGATAAGACAAAATCATCTCGAGATGAGGGCAAATAATTACAACTGTTAGTATATATAATATTTTTAAATGTTAAGCTATTGTGTATTATTTTAAACAAGTCTACAGTCAAACAAATTTAAAACCAGGGTATACTACATTATTTCTCTTTATTTCTTCGTAGCACATGTGGATGATCTTTAAGTATACAAAATACCCATGGTCGTGGATATTTTCATTACACTGAACTATAAGCATTTTTTCATGGAGTATATCCCCGTTGTTGTTGGATTAAGTAATTTTGAATCTTTGGGGATGGGCGTTAACATAAATAATTAAAACCGTAAGTTTATATATTATTTCAAGTTTTTAAGCTATTGTGTATTCTTTTAATTAAGTCTGCAGCTTTCTTGAATTATCTTCAAGTACTATGCAACAGCCACGGATGTGGAGATTTTCTTCACACCGAGCATTCTTCCATGGAGAGTGTTCCCGTTGCTGTTGGATCAAGCAATTCTGAAATTCTTTCAATTAGATTGATAACTCCTAAGACCCTCCACGTATCGTGATTTTAGTTGAACGACCCACTCGATGGGGCTGTGCTGCAATCGCAAATGACGTCATAGAGCGCGGGGAGCAAGCAGGCTTCTTTCTGTGCGGGGTGCGCGGTGCAGGGGGTCATAACATTGAAGGATGGGTGCTGTGCGGGGAACCGCGCGGTATTAAATTACCGTGTGATGCAAAAAATAACAAAGACATAATGAACATGTTAAGGGCGCTCTCAAATGGACGTTTTTAACGGGAGCGGGCGCAAGCGATTGCGTTTTAACACATGGGTTTATATGAGAGTTCCTAGACGGATGGGTGCTGGCGTTTTCTTCGCCTCGCACCCGTCCGTCTAGGGACTCTCATATAAACCTATGTGTTAAAACGCAAACGCTTGCTCCCGCTCCCGTTTCGCCTCGCGTTCAAAACGTCCATATAAGAGCGCCCTAAATGTATATTTTAAAAAGTATTGATTTACCCTAAGACATTACTTAATGTTCTGGGATCGTACTTTGTAACTAGATAGAATTTTAGAATTGCTTGACCTAACAGAATCCATGGAAGAATGCTCCTAGCCCGGTGTGATAAAAATCTCCACGTCCGTGGGTGTTTCGTGTATAGCACGAATGCTAGGAAGAAATAATGTAGACACTCTGGTTTTAAATTTTTTTGACAGCAGACTTGATTAAAAGAATACACAATAGCTTAAAATTTTGAAAAATTATATAAACTTACGGTTTTAATTATTTATGTTAACGCCTATCCCCAAAGATTCATAATTGCTTGATCCAACAGCAACGGAAATATACTCCATGTAAAAATGCTCCTAGCCTCCTATTTCGTATTCATAAAGATCATCGACGTGTGCTACGAGGAAACAAGGAGAAATAATGTAGTGGCACCCTGGTTTTAAATTTGTTTGACTGTAGACTTGTTTAAAATAATACACTACAGCTTAAAATTTAAAAGTATTACTTACACTTACAGTTATAATTATTTATATTTATTAAAGCTCATCTCGAGACGATTTCGTTTTATCGCTATTTTTGTGCCTTTAGATCTGACAGCTGTTGATTGAAAACTAGAGCCCACATGTAATTTCCAACATAGGAAAATTGAAATTCCGACATATGCGCCCTCCCATATATGCGCCCTCCCACCGAGTGGGTCGGTCAACTATACAGGGTGCCCGTATTTCGACATAATGTATGGGGATCTCAGTTATTTTAAGAGATAGAGAGTCAGTTATAATCTGAAAACAATTTTAAAATATATTTCTTTGTTTTCGAAATATCAACAAAAAACTATTTTTTTTCAAAAATGGTTTTTTTTTTTTTATTTTAAAACTACTGAATATGGACATTTAGAACATTGAAAATATACAGGCACTTTTTAAAAAGGAATCTAGTAGCATATTTTTTTTTTAAAATAACTATAACATTTACCTGGGGACCATAGCCAACTATTATTTTTCTTTTTTAAAAGAATATTTTTTTCTGAACTCAGTGATGTATCACACTTATAATTTATTTTAGGTTTGATATTTAAAATTATCATATTGTATTTTTTTGCGAAGAGTGTTAATCTGTCAATCAATAAAATCTTGACAGCAGTCAATCATTGTTAGCACTCAAAATTAATTAATATCGGTCAGTCTTTTGTAATAATTATAATAAGTATCGATTATCACACAAAAGTTGCACAAACTAAATTTATTCTACTATTATTATTATATATATATCAATATCTTTATTATCAGTTAACATTATAAATTATCAGTATATACATAAACATTTAATTGTAATTATGATCCTATGTTACTCAGAAGGGATATCGACTATAAGTCTTTCTGCCCAGTCTTATTAATTTTATATTTTACTGTGGGTTAGGCTGATGGAAGGAGGATATATATATTCAAAGAGGGTTGTGTAGGGTTTTTTGAATTTAGAAGGTATATTGGGATTTCTGTGGATGCACATTTTTGTTAGAATTTCGAAGTTTTGTTCATTGCATGAAAATTGTTCGGCGAGAAACCGAAGTCTGTCTTCAATGGGGACTACATTTATGGTTTCATAGAGAAGGGTGTTGGAAGGATTGTATAATGGATTAAGTGGATGTCGGAGTTTGGTTAATATACGGAGTGAGGATCTTTCGGATACTTGTAGGTTATTGAGAGTGCGAGTACAAGGGTTGGTATACAGTATTGAACTGTAATCCAACAACGCACGGCATATCATTTTATATATTCTAGTAGCTGTTGTTTTGTTAATGCCTTCAGCTCTATATGTAAGGCAGCGAAAGTGTTTTGATCTACATTGGATTTTATTTTTAATGGCTAATGTGTGCTCCTTGAAAGATAATTTGGGATCAATGAGGATTCCTAGCTATTTGCAGGAGGGGGATGTGTACATTGTGTAGTTGTTAATCATAACTGAGAATGGATTGTTTGGAGGAAAGCGATGGTAGGGTAGGAGCAGTTGGCATATGCTTGGATTTAGTTTTAGTCTCCATTTCGAGAACCAAGAGGATGTGGTGGTTATAAATGTTTGAAGGGATTCTAGTGATGCAGGTAAGGTAGAGGAATGGGTTATTAGGGCGGTGTCGTCTGCGAATTGTAAACAGTAACAAGAGGGGTTTATGAAATTGGGATCAGGGTTGTATAGGTCGTGGCAGTATATATTGTAGAGTAGAGGGGAAAGTGGAGATCCTTGGGGTACCCCTTGCTGTGGATATAAAGGGAACGAAAGGGTTTGTCCGATTTTAATTTGTAATTTACGATCGAAGAGGAAATTTTGGATATGATTAATTAAATGGATTGGTAGGTTTAGGATACTGCACTTGTATAGAAGCCCTTTATGCCATACTGAATCGAAAGCTTTCGATATATCTAGGAATAGAATTGATGATTTTCTTCCTTCTAAATGAGTTTGGCAGTTGGAAGTAAGGATTGTCAATGGGAGGGTGGTAGAGCGGTTAGGTAGGAATCCAAATTGGTGGTTGGAGATGTGTTTTAATATGTGCGATAGGATTTTTTCTTTGATTAGGGATTCGAATAATTTTCCTAGGACTGGTAATAGTGTGATGGGTCTGTAGCTAGTGACTTGGGTAGGGTTCAGGCTGGGTTTGAGAATACATGAAATGACCCCGTGCTTCCATTCTGGAGGAAAAGTTTGGTTGATGTAATTAAAGTTGAGGAGTTTTAGGATATATTCATGGATATCCGTGGGAAGGGAGGATAGTTTGATGTATTTTGTCGTGACCTGGAGCCGTGTTTTTAGTTTTATTTAGCAGTTGATAGTATGTACTTTGGTCAAATTTGTCGTCAGGTGGGGGAGGCGGAGGGGGTGCAGGAAGGTTGCGGGTTTCGTACCAGTCATTTACTGTGTTGTATAAGTCTTCGTCGCATGATACGTAGTTGGTCATTTTGTAAGTGTCGTTAAGTGTCTTTGCAAACGTGTCTGCTTTGTACTTGTCTGTTTTTAATATGCTATGTGTTACTGGGTCTTCAATTTCGAAAATAAAGTTATGTCTCTTGTACTTACTTAGTTTTTTAATTTCTGTCCAGTATCTTTTTCCGTGAAGGTTGTTGATATTTCTGCAGGCATCTAGCCATTTGTGGATTTTGTATTCGGTTACAAGTCATCTTTATGTTTTCGTCTTCTAACTGTCTATAGTCTCTGTAAAGCTGTCGTTTATATTTAATTAGTCTAAGGATGAATTTTGGAAGTGGATATTTGTAATATTGTTTTGGGAATTTTTGGTGTGTGGAGATCGATCGATTTTGCTAGTTGAGAGTTAAATTGGGAAGTAGTATTAGGATTGATGGAGGGGTTGTTTGAAATAAAATGCTGTATATCATTTGAGATTTGTGAGACATTTGCTCGTTTGTAGTCGGGTATTGCTTTCGGCAGAATTTGTGATGGGGATCTGAGGATGTGTAGTTGGAAGTATATGGAGAGATGGTCTGAGCATAGGTCGGGAATTAGTTTCAGAGAGTGAATTAGGGGTTTCAGGTTGTGAGTACATAGCAGTATATCTGGAGTGGATGATTGATTGGGATTCATAATGAAAGTTAGGTCTGTTTTTATTTGTAGGAAATTGGATATATGTTTTATTTTTGTTGCGTTTACATTAAAGTCTCCTATTATTATTGCGTTATCGTACAGTGACGCTTTTGTGAAAATTGTATCTTCAATTGGTGAAGTTGGGTGTACGTAAACTAAAAATAGATGGATTTGAAATGAAAGAAATGAAAGCGTAGTATGCAAACACTCGTTAAGAGTATTGTTAATTTTTGGTGGATTACATTTTCCTAGGCCAATGGAAGGGTGAGCTGAAATTATGGATCCTCCACGGTAGTTTCTGTTTGCAATAGTCGCTGGGATTTGGATATTGGATCAGTTTTGATAGTGGATTGGAGTTTTAGATTTTGTTTCTACCATCATATTCAATTGGATAGGATTATTGGACACGAAATGAGAAACTAGGTGGGATTTTTGGGTATAGGAGTTTATGTTAGTGTATAAGAAGCCCACATTATTCGCCATTTTTACTTACTAATTCTGCTGATCCTGAATATACGCCAGTTGTTGGAATTACAGTTGGGATAATATCTGGCAAATCGAGGTCGAACATTACAATAAACATTTGGTTTCCCGAAAACGACGCATGGGCATCGACGCGGTATGAAGTAATAAACCTTTCTTTTAGTTTCTTTATTAGGTTTTGTCTGTCTGTGTTTTTATTATTGTTTATTTCAGTGGTGTAGGTGTCTATTATGAAGTCATGGATGGTGATGGGATTATGGACTCGGGATTTTGAGGTTAGTTTCTAGTCTATTTGATAGGATTTTTTATTAGTAGGGATGATCTTTACGTTAGGAATTCCTTCTAATGGTTGCTATTCGGACACTTGGTGGACCAGGCTCCGTGTGATGTATCTCCACAAGCCCTGCATTTAGGTGGTAGTGTTGTGGTACATGCCGCAGTGTTGTGTGGTCCATTGCACTTGGCGCAGCAGATGTTTTCATTGCATTTTTCCGTGGTGTGGGTGAATTTATTACATTTGGCACATGGTAGGGGTATCGGGTTTGGTGCCATACTTTCTTCTACTTGGTATACTTTGCAGATATAGCGGAATTTCTCGTGTAGTTTGGTGTAGGCATCGTGTGAGGCAGTTATTACGCGTATCATCCTAGTTTTTTGTCCAGTGGCTTTCGCAGTGATGCGTTTACAAAATCGATGGGTGATGCCTAGCTCGTTTAGTCTATCACTTACGCTTTCGTCTTGAATTTCGTATTCTACCCCACGAATCACGCAGCAGTATGATGGACTCGTTTGTGATCTGATATGGTTGGTGGTTTTCTGTTCCTAGTATGACGTGATTACTTTTTCAGCTATTAGATGTCGTAATTGAGCTTCAAATTGATTTTTGTCTTGGTTTACTTTGATTACAAATCCAAATTTTGATTTTATTATCTCGATGTCGGTGATATTATATTTATTAGACGCCCAAATGTGTGCCATTTGGATTCTTGTTAGTTCTATTGTTGGTTTAATTATATATGTGTGTTTGTAAGTTGGTAGGGTAGTGTTTTGCAGAGTATTTTGTTGTTTAATGTGGGCGGGTTGTGTGGCAGTATATTGTTTGATTTCCGAAATATCAACAAAAACTATTTTTTTCAAAAATAGTTTTTATTTTTTTATTTTAAAACTACTGAATATGGACATTTAGAACATTGAAAATGTACAGGCACTTTTTAAAGAGAAATCTAGTAGCATATTTTTTAAAAAAATAACTATAACATTTACCCGGGGACCTTGGCCAACTATTATTTTTCTTATGGGCGCCATTTTAGATTTTTATATTTTTTAAATGAATATTTTTTTCTGAACTCAGTGATGTATCACACTTATAATTTATTTTAGGTTTGATATTTAAAATTATGATATTGTATTTTTTGCGAAGAGTGTTAATCTGTTAATTAATACAATCTTGACAGCAGTCAATCATTGTTAGCACTCAAAATTAATTAATAACGGTCAGTCTTTTGTAATAATTATAATAAGTATCGATTATCACACAAAAGTTGCACAAACTAAATTTATTCTACTTTTATTATTATTATTCCAAAACTATTCACAAAAAATATAATTTTTGCATTTTTTTGCTACATCTTGGTAAATATTGATCACCATCACGTCTAAGCATTATATATTTTTAACTTTACTATAAATCAGTGGTTTATACGCGTGGCGCATGAAGTAAAATTTCGAGTTTAGAAAAGCCTCGTGAAAATTTGTCCCGGGTCGCTGCGCGACCCTCGACAAATTTTCTACGTGGGGCTTTTCTAAACTCGAAATTTTACTTCATGCTTAATCTGAGAGTGAAAGACACTCGTTAGTTTAAAATACATCACAACTGTTAAAATCTGTATCGTCGGATACCCGTCTTCAGGGGTGATATGTAAGCAAATTATGGGTCCTAGGAGTTACCAAATAAGTGAGTTACTCAACTGTTTCCAAGTCACTCTTTACAAAAGCCAGAAGATTAAGATTTTACATATAAAATGTACAATAAACTATAAGTGTGAGACATCATTGAATTCAGTAAAAAATATTGTTCCAAAAAATATGAAAATCCAAAATGCCGCCCACAAGAATTGCAAAAGTTAGCTATGGCCCCTGGGTAAATGTTATAGTTATCTTAAAATAAAATATATTACTAGATTTATCGTTAAAAAGTGCCTCTATAATATTAAAGTTGTAAATGTCTGGATTCAATGGTTTTTGAATAAAAAAATATATACTAAATTTCAAAAAACCGGTTTTTTACAATATTTTAAAAAGGAAAGCAAATATTCCAACATTGTTTTTTAATTATTATTGGGCCCTAAATTACGCAACTTTGCCCTAATTTAACCGATTTTCTATCTCTTCAAATAACCGAGATCCCCATACATTCTGTTCAAATACGGACACCTTGTATATGTGAACTTACAGAATCATGTAGAGTGGGCTTAGTTTTTTTTACTTTTTACGTAGAATCCAGTGGTGTACTTAAACAAAGTATAGATGCTTTTATTTTTGAGATATTATCAAAACTAACATTTTCTTCAATGAGACACCCTGTATCTGAGTACCTCAAAAATTGCATTTTTTGTGATTGCAACAATATGTAACACTTAATATTTTGCTCTGTCCTAAATAACTAAAACACCAAATACAAAAACAAAAAAGTTTTTCTGGATGGCCATGAATTGAATGATTATTCATTTCATTTATAATAGGTGTATTAAAATCACAGTTAACAAAAATATTGAAACATTGATAAACTAAAACAACAACTACTACAAAAAACAAAACAAAAATTATAATAACTCAACAATTATCTCATATACTTATACTGGGAATTTTTCTTTTAAGTATACATATGCATAAGCAGCAAATTTTCCGATATTCGTTGCTTCTACATGGAGTTCAATTTGAAGCTTTAAATGAGTGTTATCCACTCCTAGGCTAAGCATAAAGTAAAATTTCGAGTTTAGAAAAGCCTCGTGAAAATTTGTCGAGGGTCGCACAGCGACCCGAGACAAATTTTCTGGGCATTTCTAAACTCGAAATTTTACTTCATGCGCCACGCGTATAAAACCCTGATTTCAAGTGAAGTTTAAATATAGATAAATTTCACAATACTTTAATGTTTTGTACGCGTGGCGCATGAAGTAAAATTTCGAGCTTACAAAAGCCCAGAAAATTTTCACGGGGCTTTTCTAAACTCGAAATTTTACTTCATGCTTAGCCTGGGAGTGGAAAACACCCATTTAAACTCTCAAATGGAACTCGTTTAACAAACTACGCATATCGTATAAGTATATACGCTGTAATTAGGACCTGTATACTTAAAAGATATACTCCTTGTATAACAATTAGCATAGGTGCTTAATCACAAAAAGTGCTGAAATTGTCTTCCATTCTGCTCGATGCATTTTGGGACTCGGCTTGTAACTGAACGAGTGGCGTTATAGATGTGAATATTAGGCCCTCTTCCAAGCAATTAATAAAATTTGCTCTGAGTTCTTCTACAGTATTACTTCGGGTTTTATATATTTCATTTTTGATAAATCCCCAAAAATAAAGTGGTTTAATATTGAATTATACAACGAAATATTTAAATATTGCATTGTATAATTCAATATCCGGAGGTGTATTTGCACGGGAAGTAGTTGTTTCAATGGGTATTTATTGCCTTAAGTTGTATTATTATTTAAGATGTACTGTTTGCATTTTACACGAATTTTCGTAATTTTATGTATTATAAAGCAGTATGCTAAGAACGTATATCTTTAACTTCACCTGAAACCAGGGTTTTACACGCGTGGCGACTTTTCAATGTAAATTTTGAAACATTCGTACTTTTTATAGAAGCTTTCAATTTAAAGCTTCCAACGAGTGTTTCCAATCCCAGATTAAGCATGAAGTAAAATTTAGAGTTTAGAAAAGCCCGAAAACTTGATTTAGTCGCTCCGCAAACCGCAAATCGGAGTAACCAAACCAAATTTTTAATCTTTTCCAAACTCGAAATCTTACTTCATGCGCCACGCGTATAAAACACTAAAATATTCTGGTTTTCAAAATACATTGCCAAAGCAGTATAATAAAACAAAATATTTCGTACTTTACTTGAAATCAGGGTCTTATACGCCTGGCGTAAGAAGTAACATTTCTTGGTCGTTTTGCTTCGCTTCCCTGCATGAACTAATTTCTAATATTTTAAATTTTGTTTATTTACTTCTTTTTAGTTTTTGCGTAAGAATACAAGACCTATTAAATCGAAACCAAAACGAATGAGAGCTAGTGCTTGTTCAAATTGTGGTCACCGACGCGGAAGTTTGCATATTGATGAAGCAGGCAGAAGAAGGCAGCAATATGATGACGATAATGATGCGGATGAGTCGGAATCTAAGTCTTTATCATCTATCAGTGTAACAAGTGGTAATGTTAATGTTGTTTATGTTTCTTTCTTTTATATTATGTTATTACATATTTTTAGATTCAGCGAGTTCAACGAAAAGTGGTAGCACGAGAACACGTACTAAAACGACAGCTTTTGAATCAGATGCGTCGTCCATCACTACATTTTAGAAATAGTTTTTGGACCAGAAATAATTTGTTAAAATTAAATTTGATCTAATAAATACATTGAAAACCTATTGGGTTTATTTACCGAAACGAGTTCGCAAGTAGGAATGTTCCGATCCAAAAAAAGGTTGATTATATCGTATAGCAAAGTATCGATACCGCAAAATATTGTAATGAAAAGTATCGATATTAAAATTATCGATACTTCTTGATACCAGATATTTTAGGTTTAATATTTATATTTATTTAATACTGCAATTTATATTTCACCTAATATAAATAATATTGGAAGGAACATTTCAATGACAGTCACAAAATTAACGACTTATTATTTTTAGACAATTATCGAAATCTAATTTTACAGTTATCTTTATTATAAAGTTAGGACTGAAAATAAATAGAATTTTTTTCTTTCTGTTCTATATTGGAACGAACACAAATTAACGTTTAGCGTCTACAATTAATTTAAAGAAAGTTTGTTAATTTGAAATATTTGTTAAAAACGGTATAGACCTTCCTGTAGCACTTTTTTATTATCTAACAGTTGGCGTAGTTGATTTCTTTATAGCATGTTTCGCTTCTTTTGAACCATCATCAACTTTCTTATTTCTTATGGACGCCATATTTATTTTTTACCACATCTTATTGCTTTATTTTTTGTAATGACAACGATTTAACACACCATATATTTATTTCCATAAATTAACATACAATCGGTAAAAATAATTTTATTAGCGCTAACTAAAAATCTTCGCTGTCATGAAATTGAAAACAATAAAAAATATCTGAAAAGTCTGTTATTATTATAAATAAATAAGTCATTCGATAATTCAGAAAAACGTGAGATTTGTTAAGTATTTTTTATCCACACAACTCAAAAATGGGATAATTTTTTTATGATTTCAATGCGATTTTTAGAAGCGTTTATAGGAAGTTAAATAATGTGGAAAATCGCCATTTTGTTTTGTGAATTATTAAGTTTAGATTCTCACTCAGCGACCTCAAAAACCCTATATCCGGAATTTAATTTTGATAATTCATGTCCGCTATTTTGTTTCTATTTTTTTAATTTCAGGTTCTTGATCAGCAACCACGAAAAACCCTATATCTGAAATTTTATGAAATTATGACAATTTTTATCTTTTTTGTTCGCTATCTTAGATCCGCCATTCTGTTATTCAAATTTGTAATTACATATTCCTAGTCAACTTTACCCTATATCTGAATTTTCATGAAACTATAGAAATTTTTATCATTTTGTTTTTCAAATTTTTAATATCAGATTCTTATTCAGAGACCTCGAAAAGGACCGATATACTAATTTACATACATTTTGGATAACGCCTTCATATTATGGCCATATTTTCGGCATTTGGAACCACTGTGCACTGTAGCGTAATTAAAAGCCCCAGCCAGTGTCAGTCTATCCAGGTTTGATTTCATAATGGGAAAATCAAAATTAAATATGTAATAGTGAAAAGCTATAAGTAAAATGATTTTTTAAACAGTTTTGAGTATAAATTCTAATAAGAAAATAAGATGCTTTATTTATTAAAAAAAATTGTAATATAGTACACTGAAAATATGAAATTACACATTAAAACATAATTATAACTATAAATATAAAAAATCTGCTGTGGCCAACACAGGTACCGACCGCAAATTAAAGTGATATAGGATTATTAAATTCATTATTCCAACTACTTATTGAAGTTAATTTGTGCAATAAAATGTCTGCTATTGGTAAAATGCTATTACTTCAAGTTTGTCGCTTAAAAAAATACTTTCCGTCGGCCTAAAAAAATAAAAATAGCATACATACAAAATTAGGAATTTTTTGGTAGCATTCAAAATATTCTTTTTTTTTACCAGGAAGGGGGCTCAAAATTGAGCTGGCTCACTAATATGTTTGTCGTTTTTTCGCTATAATTAGGAGAGGTGTGGGGAATTTTTATTTGATACCATGACCACCTTTTTGGCTCAAAAAACGGGTTAAAAGATGTTTAAAAAAATCTTATTTATTATTTTCAAGAACACTAAAAGAGCTCCGGCAAAAAGCAAGTACTAGTTAAATGTTCATTTTTTGATTCTCTAAAACTTATATTTAAAAGATTATTCGACTATGTTAGTAATTTACGAGATACACAGAAAATGGTAAGGGTAAATATTCATTTCCGGTTTCCGGTCTTCACCCATTTTTAACTGGGCGCGAGATATTATGGAATATAACCCAAATACAAAATTTGATGATAATCCCATGAGCCATTTCCGCTAACAGCCCGACAGACCCCCTCGAATATGATTGGGGCCTTGACCTGGTGAGGAGGCTCCTCGTCTCCGGGGGTAGCGTATCATATCGCTCTTCCTGGTAACGAGGCTAAATACCAACCTCATATGTTTGTGCGTGCGTAGGACTCGTGTCGACGGTTAAGGGGTCCTGGTAGCTGAGAGGAAGCTACACCTGCGGGGGCGTGGATTTAACACACAACTGTGGCCTGGATTTCGTCTAGACGGGCGGTTGGAGCTACCAAACTTCAATCAATCGGCAGCGTCGTCCCGTCAGAGGGCCGAGAGGGTAAACCCTGGGTTGTGGTAGGCGCCCGGAGGACCGTGCTGTAGACCCTCGGTTGGTAGCCGATGGTCTGTTGCGAGGACCCCTCTAATGCTGCAGCACGCATTCCTGGGGACTATATCGGACCAGAAATCCTGGGTGTCAAGTGGGCACCCCAATGTATACTCCGTGGTGGGTGGAAACCGGAAAGATGAAGTTGAGATTTCACCAAATAGAGAGTGGACGAGCCTTCTGGTACGCCACAACTGATGCCATCAATGGCACATAATTCCCCGACTAGAGGGGTGGCTGGGCCCTCGGGCGCGCCGCAACCTCAATCGGGGAAATTCTCAGATGAACCTTCAAGTGGTCAACCTGCGGTTGGTCCGCTTGGATCACCACAGGATGACCTGGCAGGTTTTACCACTGCTCACAGGAGGAGAAGTCAGATCTGCGGGGCTGAAGCCAAACGCAGAAAAATAAAGAGGGAAGCGGAGGCTAGTGCGAACCTAGCCGTTGGGACTAAGGCAGCCATCTCCGAAGGAAAAAAGACCCCGGAGGGTTGAGCCTGGACCGAGTCGACCCACCCAGGACAAATCGAAAGCCGCAAATCAGAAGGGTGTGGTTATAGCTAAGGGTAAGGGTACCACGAGGCTGCACTCCGCCACTTCCTCTGAGCAATCCCGAAACTTCATCAAGGCCAACAGGTGGGGGCTGCAGCGGGAAGAGGGCGAAAGCACTTTCAGGCACCCAACAAGGATACGGCAGAGTCACCTCAGACTGGTGATCACGGATGGGTCTAACCCGTTTGGAAAGCTTTCCCTGGAGAGAGCCACCTTAATAAGGCAGGCACTTTTCAGGAAGGTTAACTCAGTGATGTTGGGTCCACCAACCGCTACTACAAGTCCTCCGCCCAGGTCCAGGGCCTGGTCCTATGCAGGCGAGTTTGTCAAAATTCACTGTGGGAACCAGTGCACTGTGAATTAGTCTATAAAGACGGTGGCGATGATTAAACCATGGCTTGAGGCTCGACTTTTATCCATAGCTGAAGACCGCCTCTCCAAAATCGCGAAGTCCACCATCTGGATTTTGTGATTCCTGAAGGGACAAAATCCTAAACCTAAAATCAGTGAATGGCCAATCCATCTGTGTCTGAGGCCCCGCCCGGGAAACTACTCGTCTTTGGAGTAGGAGAGGAGGATCGCAAGATTCTAAATGGCAGGGGAAATCGCTTAAGTTATAGGTTTACCTCCCTGATCTTGAGGGTCAGCAAGGATCCCAGAAAGGAAGAGGAGGAGGGTGTTGTAACTCAGAGGGCGACTGAAACCGTACCTGAGGCATCCAACTCACCGTCTTTAAGAAAGATTGCCCCTCAGCAGACTGAGCACGTGGCTGCTGTATCGCTACTGAAGCAGCTACAAATCTCGCCGCTTAGGAAAGAGCCGAGATTAGAGGATGTGCTAATGGAGTCACCTCTAACGTCAGAAAGGACCGACGCATCCCTTCCTGACTCGGAAGAGTCCACACTCGTTGTCGAAAGGTGACTGGATTAGGACAGATCAATCACCACCACCGTAATGGCTAATAACAAGGTCATTAATTTTATCCAATGTAACCTGAGTCATTTGAGAGCAACTACGGCAACACTGTGCCGCCGCCTCGATACAACTAAGGACACTGTGGTCCTTATACAGAAACCCTGGATCGTAAGATCAAGGATCTGTGGTATGGGCAAGTTAAACGGTAATTTATTTTACAGGCCAAACACGAAACCTAGGACTGCCAACTATGCACTTAGGCAAATAGGAGCCTATTTGCTGCCACAACTTTCCGATGGCGACACCACCATGATAAGAATTAGTGGAGTAATGGGCAAAGGGAGAGAAGTAATAGTGGCGGCGGTCTACTAACCTGGAGACTCCACCCTTCCGCCCCCAACAAGGGGCATGGAGGGGCTTGTTGAGTACTGCAGGAGGGAGGGACTACCGCTTATCATGGGCTGCAACCCAAATTCGTACTATATCGCATGGGGGAGTAGCACTTCAGATAAAAGATGCAAGCCCTTGCAAGACTTTTTGATAAGTAACGATATAGAGATACTTAACCGAGGGACGGAACCTACTTTCGTGAACCCTCGCAGCGGATGGTGAGAGACTATCCTGAAGACTCCACCCTTCCGCCCCCAACAAGGCGCATGGAGGGGCTTGTTGAGTACTGCAGGAGGGAAGGACTACCGCTAATTATGGGCTGCGACCCAAATTCGTACTATATCGCATGGGGGAGTAGGACTTCAGATAAAAGAGGCAAGCCCTTGCAAGACTTTTTGATAAGTAACGATATAGAGATACTTAACCGAGGGACGGAACCTACTTTCGTGAAACCTCGCAGCGGATGGTGAGAGACATCACAATGGCTAGCCTAGATATCTCTACTAAAATAGACAAGTGGGAGGTCAGTCGAGAAGCGACCATGTCTGACCACAGATGGGTCACTTTTCAGATGGGCCTACAAACGAGTTCTGGCAAACCCTACCGAAATCCAAGACAAACAGATAAGGATGCATACATTGTGCACCTCGGTGAGGAACTGCAGGATATAAACACGCATCACTCTAGAACTGCGCCAGCCTAGAGCTCCTTGCGGAGGAAGTGCAGGCAAAGATAATTATCGCTTACAAATTATCCTGCCCACTTAAAAGGAGGTCGGAGACATGGAGATCTACCCCATGGTGGACTCCAGATCTTGAATTTCTCAAAGATGCGGCCAGGAAAGCATATAATAGAGCTCAACGCTCTAAACAGAGCTCTACCTGGGCTTTTTACAGGGCCTGCATTAAAGAGTATAAAAAATTCATGAGGCAATGTCAAAAAGCATCATGGCGCGCTTTCTGTGAAAGTATCGAAGCAAGTAAGAGGTTAGCAGACTCAAGAAGTTCTATCACAAGACCACCAACAGTCTGTGGGAGTCCTGAGAAAGAAGGACGGTGATATGACCGACGACCTCCTGGAGAGTCTGCAACATTGCTCAAGACTCACTTCCCTGGCTGCACCATACTTTTCTAAGCAAGCCAAAGAGGAAACTGGAATCACTTCAGGAACAACAGAAGATTGGGAGCTAGCCCATACAGTGATAAATGAAGAAAAGCACCCGGATCGGGCGGCATCTTTCCCGCCCTGCTACAGTGGGGACGGGAAATACTGCTTGAGCACGTAGTGATGCTGTTCCGATCCAGTCTGGTGCTGGGTTGTGTCAAAAAGGCCTGGAAACAAGCTAGGGTAGTATTCATACCGAAACCTCGCAGAGCTGACTACACTGCTCCCAAGGCATATAGCCTATCACACATTCTTCGTTTCTTATGAAAACGCAGAAAAGAATTTGTGAATGGCACATAAAAGCGATAGCTCTAACTAGACAAACCCTGACAATGTCACAACATGCATACACACGGGTAGATCTACCGAGTCTGCAGAGGGAAAAACCTGGCGGTTGAAACCGATGTGGTTATACACAGACATGATAAGGCTCATGCTAACATACGGCGCTTTAGATTGGTGGCCCAGGACCAAACAGCTAACTACGAGGCAGCGACTCCCGCAAGTGCAGCAGGCAGTCTGTTTAAGCATAACATTTGGCATGCATACTACTCCAACGATGGCGATGGAGGTCATGCTATGCCTTGCGCCAATTAATACTCACGTGGAGAGGGAGGCCGTACTTCGCCTTCAAGGCAGTGGAATCTGGAACAGTAACCGCTGTAGGAAAGTCAGAGAACACCTCTGAAGGAATGTCTACAAAGACATACCTCTTTTAGAGGCTGGCACTGACTACCATTCAACCCACTAAACAAAAGAGATAGTCTGTCATAAGGATCTACACAGGTGGATCTAACAGGATGGATAGATCAGGGATTGGAGTCGTCTTCAGGACTCTGAAAATCCAAACAAAGGTCCCGATGGGAAAGCATGCCACCGTCACACAATTAAAGACGATGGGTATAACTTGCGGGAACTTGAGAAATTCAGGAAGCGTTGGAATGACATCGAGGGCTGCAAGCTCTCTAAGGAAACACTATGCAGCTATGCAGCTGACCAGGGGGGACCTTGGGCGCATAACTGCCGCCCTGACTGGTCACTGCGGGCCAAACAGGGATAGTTACTCTCCATCTTGCAGAGGGTGTAACATGAAAGACGAGACTGCAGGACACATTCTCAGCGATTGCCCCACAGTCTCGTCAACTAGAGGCTTACTGCATGGCTTACTGCATGAAAGATGGCCTACATAGGGGATTTATCTACCCCGGCTTTGCTAGACTACCTAAACCAGGTAGACTGACTAAAATGAGGCTGTTTAATCGATGGGAGGAACAACAATGGTCCTAATGAGGCCTAAGTAAACATTGAGGGTTAGAATTTGCCCGTTGGATTTTTTAAACGCTCGCCAAAAATAGAATTATGCACGGATTTCGTTGATATTTTCTGCAATGCGTAGCCCAAAGTGTCACGCTTACAATTCTGCCGCTCCACTAACGCCCCGCTGCGGTCTGGTTAAACATAATAAGCTAAACAACGGTACGCGGCGGGCGCTCGACACGAAAAGGGGTACGTAAAAATAACTCTGTTGCCAACTTTTTTTACTGACCGAAGGCCGAATGGGGCCTTTTTATGGGCCAATTCCGAAGTTCCGAGACACGGCCAACACAACGAGACCTTTCCCGACCTTTCCAGACCCATCGAGGCGACGAGTTCAAAAAAATATTCTTAACGTTTCCAGCTCAAAATAAAATTATTTTTAAAAGTCGAACTGAATGAAACGTGTGACTTTGAATGCTTATCCCAACCACAATTTTAAAGCATCCGAAAAATAAGTTGTTTTGTCAGTTATAGTAAAATTAATAACATTTCGAAAATTTAAAAATGAAATAATCGTAAGCAACAAATTGTGAAAGTTTTGTGCGAATTCGATACTTAAATTTACTTCTAATAAAGTCAGAAAAAATGAAAACCCCTGCCATTCCAGAAAGTAGATTAGCATTGCTCATACTTATTATATCAAGAAAATGACGAATTTGGTAAAAATAAAAATAACTACGAAAGAAAAGCTAATTTGTTGTTTTTTGTATAAAATAAGTATTATAATTGTCATATAAATAAATTTATTAAAAATATGTGATAATACATTAAGATCATATTAAAATTAAATTGCGCAAAAGTAGTCGATTAAACAATAAATAAGAGCGAGATGAAAAAAAAAAAACTTATACCTAAACATTACAAAAATATCACAAATTCACCTTACAAATTACCAAACTTTGCACTTTTTCTTCGGGTTCATCCGTGAACCCAAAGGACACTTGTAATCCCTGGCGAACTCTTCCAAATTGCTCAACGGTCCGATAACTCTGAAATATCCTGGCGAGTGTTGTCCTGTCAAAATCCTCAATTTCAACGATTCGGCGCGGTATTTCGCGCACCAGGTCTGTCCAGCAGAAATCCAGAAGAGTTGATTTGGGGTCAAATCGATTCCGGGGAGTTTTGCTTCTGGATGGTTGTTTTTGACCCAAGTGTTGTAGGCTAGGTAAGCCTCTTTGATTCCGCCGTTGTCAGCTATGTTTTCACCTTGGGTGTTTATTCCGTTAAGCTAAAAAATATTTTATTTTTGAAAAAAAAAACAACGCTGTTGCTTAGTAAATTGAATGAACTAGGACTTTGAAGGAGTAAGGATACGGATTTGTTGTAATTTTATCATTGAGGTGTATTAATAAAATAAGATCGAGAAAATGGAATAAATCCTTTTTTCGATCATATCGATTAGTTTTTAGTAATCTACAATAAGGATTAGTTAAGCAAATAAAAATACTAAAGCAATTTTAGTCAAATATGTACACAAACATTTATAAGTTTATTAAATATATATAAATACATTATTTAATAACTTGGTAACTTTATTTTAAAGGGCTGAGATATTTTTTTCAAAAAATTCTTTGGTTAAAAGCATGCGTATTAATTTCACTGGATACAAAAAATACCCCACCTTTACGTTATACATTTAAAAATCGACTACATTTAAAACTATATACAAACCACCCACCTTTAATTTCAAAGATGGGGTGATATTTAATATACCACTCATCCTCATTTGACCAAATACACATGAAAAAATGTCCCACTTATTGTACTGAATACATACAATATAATATATATCAAGCGCTCACCCAGAAATTTGTCTTGTGCCCCCCCTCGTGGGGGGGGGACATCTCGTCTTATGAGGGAGCTCACGCAATTAAACATATGTTACAGACAAAACACGAAATTGGACAAAACGCGTTTTGTATTGACTAAACGCGGAATGTCTATTGCTCACAGACATGGTCAGAAATGAAACATAATTTCGGGTTTTTCCCTGACAATTCGCGTTATGTCCGCATGAGTTTAGACAAGTCCTAACATGCTAAGTGTCATAAAAATGTCAAATTTGTAAAGTTGTAATAACAGAAGCTCAACGTTATTCGAAATTATTGAAAATATAGGAACATTGTGCTTAATTTTGGCGCTCGCAAAATATTAAAGAAATAAAAACAAATGAACAATTTGTAAGGTTAAATAATGTCTTTGTTTTTTATGTAAAAAAACAACAATAAAATTAAGCCGTTAAAGCTAGAGCAGTTAAATGTTATAAAAATACGAGACATTCTCCCGCTTTTTTCGGAAACTGTAAAATAAATCGATCAAACATAACAAAACAAAAAAAGTACTGGAAAACATCACTTTGTTTTATGAACAAAGTGACAAATTATCTATAAGTAGTATATTTTAAACTTCACGTTAAATCAGTGTTTTATACGCGTGGTGCATGAAGTAAAATTTCGAGTTTAGAAAAGCCTTAAACTTTGGATTTGGCAAATCCAAATTTTTAGGGTTTTCTAAACTCGAAATTTTACTTCATGCTTAATCTGGGAGTGGAAATGCTAATTAGAAGTTTGAAATTGAAAGTTGTTAGAATTAACTTTGTATAAATTAATAACTGTATGTTTTTGAGTTTACGTGAAGTGATTATTAGACTAAAAAAGACTGTTATTTCTTACTTCACTTTTTATTTTTATCGTTAGATGTACATTTCGAGACACAAAGTGATCATTATCAATAACAAAACAAAAACAAGTTTTGTTATTGATAATGAGCACTTTGTATCTCGAAATGTACATCTAACTAAAAATAAAAAGTGAAGTAAGGAATAACAGTCTTTTTTAGGGTTGTATAAATGGTATATGCATGAATTTAAAATTTAAAAGGTATCTAAATTCAAATACAATTAATTAATTTGGTTAAAAAAGTGGTATTCAAATCAAGTGATTTCATTTTAATTTAATATTTAAAAAAATTATGTTAATGTTTTACCAAGTGATCATTGATAAACAATACATTAATTGATAGCTATGATTTTGTAATATTTGAAAATTGTAATTTTAATTTTATTCGACAGTCGTGAACATATTTTGTTTGTCACTCTATCACTTATGGCATGAGAAAGTTTTTCACTAATTTGTATATTTGGTTACAATTTTTAGAAGACAAATTTCTTATTATTATATGTCATAAAGTAACATAGCATTAAGTGTTGAAAGTAGTATAAAACGGCGAATATGTTAAAAGTTAAGTTAACTTAGGTGCCACATAGATTTAGGTAAACGTTGTAACATCTAACCCAACCTTACTTTTAACACATTCGACGTAATCACCGTATCAAGTTTGGTTGAATCTCACATCGTCAAGGTATTTGAGGTTAGTTGTCACTCTGATAAGTTAGGTTAGGTATAATGTCATTCTGTCGACTAAATGTAGGCAGACGCCGACTTACATCAACTGCAATTATAGTTCATATATCGACTTACGTAAACTGTCTTTATAAATTAACGTAAAACAAACATAGTAATTAAGATACAAATTCAAAATAAAAATAATAAATGCAAGAAAAATGTCATAATTGATAGAGAGACAAACAAAACACGTTCACGGCTGCCTGAAAATATAAAAACTTGCAAAATTTGAAAAATGTGTAACTTTTAATAAATGTATAGTTTATCTGGTAAAGAAAATAACTTGTTTTGTTTCATGATTTTATTTTCAGTTTCCTGACACGTGTTTCGGTCGTTACAGATCATTTTCAAAGGGTAAACTAGTTTGAAAATGATCTGTAAAGACCGAAACACGTGTCAGGAAACTGAAAATAAAATCATGGAACAAAACAAGTGTTTTTCTTCACCAAATTTGTTCATCCGGTTCCATCACGAGTGTAGCGCAACACGTATTAACTGAATATTATTTCTTAAATATTAAATTTGTATAACATTTTTTTAAACCAAATGAATTGATTTTATTTAAATTTAGACACTTTTTTAATTGAAAGTTAAAATTAAACTACTTCATTTAAATAGTAACCAATTATAGGTATAAGTTTTTGATAATCATAATTATATTTAGTTAGCATATTTTGCTATACAATAACATAGAAATACATACCGGGTGTAACACAAAACAGGATCACCCCCTTTAGTTTTTTATTAATTGAGATATAAATTTGAAATTTTCTATATTTATATTTAAAACAATTTAGCACTTCCGGTTTCACCGGAAGTGATCTCAATTTTAAAATTTGTTTGTTTTCGGGTACAGAATCTTATTTTACATACAAATGAATTGTTAAAAAAAAAGAAATTACTAGTGTCATATTTTCTTTTAAAAAATAATAGTGCATCTAGGTTGCTGTGATTGCCCTAATATCTTTTATTTCGTATCATAAACGTGTATAAAACAAATATTACCAACTTTTGTTTCTTAATTTGGCCAACAGATGCCTTCAAATTGTAATTCGATCGTTTTTTTAAATGGCAACATGGCGGATCATTATGATTTTTTAAAAGGTTAGAATACCACCTATCCAAATGTAATTATTTGAAACTTGGAAAAAACTAACAAAAGTATACGCATTTAATTTGGTAACTGCGATATTTTTTAATCATATAGGCCAAGTTTAAATGCTAAACATAGCCTAGTAGGCTATGTTTGGCATTTAAAACGATAAAATGAATGATAAATCAACAAACTAAAAAAAACTTGGTTTTATCTAACAAATCCAAATATGCCTATATTTTATTGTGGTAACATTTTATTAAAATGTCTTACAATCAAACTGAAAAAAAAAGATGTTATTAATATATGGAGAATGTCAAAAATGCGTATATTTCACAGAGCTGGGCAGGATTCGATTCCCGGATTCGAATCCTTTTAGAGGACTGAAAAAAGGTATTCGAATACTTTAGTGAAAACGGATTTGTGATCCGGATTCGTTACATTTTTGTTAAAGGATTCGTATTCGAATCCAGACGTAGATGATTCGAATCCTTATAAAAAGATTCGAATTCTTATAAAAGGATTCGAATCCTTACAGGGTGTCTACGCTAAACCGTTCGTTTATGGGGTTGCCGTTGCACTAAAAATTTGAAAAAAATCCTTGTCATATGGTTAAATCAGTTCTCCTCATGTGAAATATTTTTAACTTTATATCACTTCCGGTTCCACCGGAAGTAGCATCAAATTTGTTATTTTAAATAGAACACCCTATATATTAGTAATTTTTTGGATTCCTCGTTTAAATTGCAACATATTTTACTCAAACATATGTACACTTATCTCTTATAGTTTTCAAGAAAAAAAAATATTTCTAAAATTTTGACCTCTAAAAGACATCTTGAAATCTGTCTGTAACTACCCTAAGAATAAGATAAAAATATGATTTATATGTCCACTTGTACCTAGAGGATGGCTCTATGAGTAAATTAATTGGAAACTGTCAATTTTGACAACAAGTGTTTTTAAAATGTCAATATCCAAGCGCCCTCTTTAATATCTAGTAAATCAATTTTTTTTAAATGGAATGACCCAATTTTTATCACGTGGTATGATTTGGGGGAAAATTTCCTACAAAAAGTATTAACAACTATACTCCTAAAGCAAATAGTTTTTGAATTATTTCGAAAATTCGTTTATCGTTGCATTTATGCAGGGTATAATGCGCGCATAAGTCGCAATTGAATTTAAGTAGTCAAGTAGTATGCTTTTGTTTTGTCGCGATTGTATTGCGAAATGTCAAATAATAAAATCAATTACTACAAACGTATACAGAAATCAACAAAATTAATAATTACACAAATCAACAAACTATCAATTTATTCTGTATTTATGGCAACTGCGGTAGAATTTTTACTCAAACATAAAGAGTATTTAATGAAAGCTATCCACATGTGCCGTTAATGAATAAAACAAGATTTAGAAAATTGGAATCAAATATTGTTCAATTTGAACAAGTAAATGCAAACAGACACAGACAAAAGCCAGTTATGGAAATTGAGGAAGTGCAAGAAATAGTGTTGGCGTATATAACAAGATTTAAAAGAATAACAGTTATAATAATGTTCAAAATGTTCACCATTAACATGTAAGCACTGCTGCAGACGTGAGGCGACGCCCTTCGTTGTTGCTCTTCGCTCTTCTGAAGGGTCTAATTCCGAAAATGCTGCTCTAACCCGCGCTTTCAATTCTTCTCGTGTATCCACAACTGTTGCATACACTTTATTTTTTATATGTCCTCAGAAATAAAAATCCAGTTCCATAGTCCGAACCTCCTGATCCATCTATCCTCGAACATATTCGCCAGTTGGTGAGATACCTCCCGGGAGCAATGAGCCGGAGCACCATCGAGTTGATACCAATATATGCTTCTTATGTTCAGAGGTAGTTCATCCAAAAAGTCTTCTACCACAGTCCTTAGAATACTCGAAATTTTACTTCATGCGCCACGCGTATAAAACACTAAAATATTGTGAAATTTATGTATATTTAAACCTCACTTGAAATCGGTGTTTTATACCCGTGGCGCATGAAGTAAAAGAAAAGAAAACCCCAGAAAATTTGTCTCGGGTCGCGGCGCGACCCTCGACAAATTTTAACGGGGCTTTTCTAAACTCGAAATTTAACTTCATGCTTAGTCTGGGAGTGGAAAACACTCGTTTAAAGCTTCAAATTAAACTATTTAAAAAAAACAACAAATATCTAGATTTGTTTAAGTATACATACAGTGAGTTTTTTTTGTAGTATACGTATTCCGAATTTAGCTTATTTTCTTTAAATCTTTAGTTATTCGTTGTGTTTCTAAATGAGTTCAATTTGAAGCTAAAAACGAGTGATTTCCACTCCCAGACTAAGCATGAAGTAAAATTTCGAGTGTAGAGAAGCCCCGTGAAAATTTGTCGAGGGTCGCGCAGCGACCCGAGACAAATTTTCTGGGCTTTTCTAAACTCGGAATTTTACTTCATGCGCCACGCGTATAAAACACTAGATATTGTGAAATGTATGTATATTTGAACCTCACTCAAATCAGTGTTTTATACGCATGACGCATGAAGTAAAATTTCGAGTTTAGAAAAGCCCAAAAAATTTGCCTCGGGTGGCTGCGCGATCCTCGACAAATTTTCACGAGTCTGGGAGTGGAAAATACTCGTTCAAAGCTTCAGATTGAACTTTAAAAAAATATTTGTCGCCAGTTAAATTTTCATCGTATATAAAATATCCTACACGATTGTCCATCAAAATACAGAAGACATTAAAACTGAATTTATTTTGAAAATTCCTAATGCGTTTTGCATGTGGATTTGCCCACAAGTGATTATTTTTTCTATTAAAAATGCCTTCACGAGAAAATTTAGCTTCGTCAGTCCACAGCACATTATTCAAAAAACGATTATTTTCTTGTTCTTTTACCAATAAAAATTTGCATAAATGTATCCTCTGAGCGGCATCGTCCAAACAGAATTCGTGCACCAAACTAAATTTGAAATTGTAAAGTCCATGTTTTTTCAAAATTTTATGCACTGAAGATTTGTCAACGCTTAAATCCTTTTGAGCACAGCGGATTGATGGTTGTGGATTAGCTTGAAAATACGCCAACACCATTTCTTGCATTTTCTCATTTTCCATAACTGGCTTTTTTCGATGTCTTTTTGCATTCACTTGTCCAAATTGAACAAAATTTGATTCTAATTTTCTAAATCTTGTTTTAGTCATCGGGAGTAAATGTGGATAAGTTTTATTGAATACTCTGCATGTTTGAGCAACAATTCTATTGCAGTTGCTATGTATAAAAAAATAATAATTTGTTGATTAGTGTAATTATTCATTTTGTTGATTTCTGTAATACTTTGCAATAATTGTTTTTATTATTTGACATTTCGCATAACAATCGCGACAAAACAATAGCATACTACTTGCCTAGTAAAATTCAATTGCGACTTATGCGCGCATTATACTCTGCATAAATGCGACGAAAAACGAATTTTCGAAATAATTTGAAAACTATTTGCTTTAGGAGTATAGTTGTTTATACAATTTTGTACTAAACTTTCCCCCCCAATCGTACCATGTAAGAAAAAATGGATGACCCATTTCTTCTTACATTTAAAAAAATTGAATTACGAGATGTTGAAGAGGGCACTTAAATATTGACATTTTAGGAACATTTATTGTCAAAATTGACAGTTTCCAATTATTTTAATCATAGAGGCATCCTCTAGGTTCAAGCAGAGATATAAATCATATTTTTATTTTATTCTTTAGAGGTTACCATTTTAGAAATATTTTTTTGTTCTAGAAAACTATAAGAGATAAATGTACATATGTTCGAATGAAATATGTTGCAATTTAGACGACAAATCCAAAAAGTTAATAATATATAGGGTGTTCTATTTAAAATAATAAATTTGGTGCTATTTCCGGTAGAACCGGAAGTGATATTAAGTTGAAAATATTTCACATGAGGAGAAATGATTCAACTATATGACGAGAATTTTTTTCAAATTTTTAGTGCAACGGCAACGGTTTAGCGTAGACATCCTTATATAAGGATTCGAATCCTTATAAAAGGATTCAAATCCTCCCAAATAATTCGAATCATCGCTATTAAGGCTAAGATTCGAATTCGATTAATTCAAATAATTAAATATTCTAATATACATTTTTAAATCACTAAATTATCTAGAAATATCGAAAATCTCGACATGTAGAAAATCTTGAGGGTCCACTCCTAGACTAAGCATGAAGTAAAATTTCGAGTTTAGAAAAGCCCCGCGTAGAAAATTTGTCGAAGGTCGCGCAGCGACCCGAGACAAATTTTCACGGGGCTTTTCTAAACTTGAAATTTTACTTCATGCACCACGCGTATAAAACACTGATTTAAAGTGAAGTTAAAAACGCATTGAAAACCAACCCAACTTCGATATTTTTTCAAAATAGGATGTTTTCTTTCCTATCCATGCTGTAAACCTTCAGATAATCGTTGTTTTCTTGTAAAGAAACTTCGATTCCCTGTAGTCCTTCGGTCTCCGAAGACCATGATTGGTCCTTCGAGCTGTAGCCTTTGTAAAATGGTAATAAACTTAGTAATCTAGAGTGATTCTTTAATTTGAAACTTCTAAGAACGAGTGTTGTCCACTCCCAGACTAAGCATGAAGTAAAATTTCGAGTTTAGAAAAGCCCCGCGTAGAAAATTTGTCGAGGGTCGCGCAGCGACCCGAGACAAATTTTCACGGGGCTTTTCTAAACTCGAAATTTTACTTCATGCGCCACGCGTATAAAACACTGATTTCAAGTGAAGTTAAAAATATTCTATTAAGGTTTGAGATTGTTTATGCTTAAGTTACCAAATATGCATTCACAAATATTTGAATTATTGGAAAATTTAAATATTTATATTCAAATATGAATAATTTAGTGATTTAAAAATGTATATTAGAATATTTAATTATTTGAATTAATCGAATTCGAATCTTAGCCTTAATAGCGATGATTCGAATTATTTGGGAGGATTTGAATCCTTTTATAAGGATTCGAATCCTTATAAAAGGATTCAAATCCTCCCAAATAATTCGAATCATCGCTATTAAGGCTAAGATTCGAATTCCATTAATTCAAATAATTAAATATTCTAATATACATTTTTAAATCACTAAATTATTCATATTTGAATATAAATATTTAAATTTTCCAATAATTCAAATATTTGTGAATGCATATTTGGTAACTTAAGCATCCTTTTATAAGGATTCGAATCCTTATAAAAGGATTCAAATCCTCCCAAATAATTCGAATCATCGCTATTAAGGCTAAGATTCGAATTCGATTAATTCAAATAATTAAATATTCTAATATACATTTTTAAATCACTAAATTATTCATATTTGAATATAAATATTTAAATTTTCCAATAATTCAAATATTTGTGAATGCATATTTGGTAACTTAAGCATAAACAATCTCAAACCTTAATAGAATATTTTTAACTTCACTTGAAATCAGTGTTTTATACGCGTGGCGCATGAAGTAAAATTTCGAGTTTAGAAAAGCCCCGTGAAAATTTGTCTCGGGTCGTTGAGCGACCCTCGACAAATTTTCTACGCGGGGCTTTTCTAAACTCGAAATTTTACTTCATGCTTAGTCTGGGAGTGGACAACACTCGTTCTTAGAAGTTTCAAATTAAAGAATCACTCTAGATTACTAAGTTTATTACCATTTTACAAAGGCTACAGCTCAAAGGACCAATCATGGTCTTCGGAGACCGAAGGACTACAGGGAATCGAAGTTTCTTTACAAGAAAACAACGATTATCTGAAGGTTTACAGCATGGATAGGAAAGAAAACATCCTATTTTGAAAAAATATCGAAGTTGGGTTGGTTTTCAATGCGTTTTTAACTTCACTTTAAATCAGTGTTTTATACGCGTGGTGCATGAAGTAAAATTTCAAGTTTAGAAAAGCCCCGTGAAAATTTGTCTCGGGTCGCTGCGCGACCTTCGACAAATTTTCTACGCGGGGCTTTTCTAAACTCGAAATTTTACTTCATGCTTAGTCTAGGAGTGGACCCTCAAGATTTTCTACATGTCGAGATTTTCGATATTTCTAGACTTTTGTCGATTTATTCACAGTTTGTTATTATATTAAATGCAACTTTAATATTAAATAAATACGGTTTTTCTTAGGAATAAAATATTCACCCATTAAGAGCCGAGCAAATTATGAAATTAACTCTAAAGGTTAATTTTAGGTAAAATTTTGCATCTTTTTCTATGATTTCAATGAATGATTTAATATATTACATACGTCGATTTTATAAAAGAGTTAAATTAAAGTTCAAACGAGTATTGTCCACTCCCAGACTAAACATGAAGTAAAATTTCGAGTTTAGAAAAGCCTGGCGTAGAAAATTTGTGTCGGGTCGCGCAGCGACCCGACACAAATTTTCTCGGGGCTTTTCTAAACTCGAAATTTTACTTCATGCGCCACGCGTATAAAACACTGATTAAAAGTGAAGTTAAAAATGCACTGAAAACCAGCCCAACTTCGATATTTAGCCTTTGTAAAATGGTAAAAAACTTAGTAATCTAGAGTGATCCTTTAATTTGAAACTTCACAAAGTTACAAATGATTTATAAAAAATATATTTTTAACTTCACTTGAAAGCAGTGTTTTATACGCGTGGCGCATAAAGTAAAATTTCGAGTTTAGAAAAGCCCCGCGTAAAAAATTTGTCGAGGGTCGCGCAGCGACCCGAGACAAATTTTCACGGGGCTTTTCTAAACTCGAAATTTTACTTTATGCGCCACGCGTATAAAACACTGATTTCAAGTGAAGTTTAAAATATATTTTTTATAAATCATTTGTAACTTTGTGTATGAACCAAAATTATGTTTTTCAGTACTTTTTTTTTCAATTCTAAAATGTTGCAACGGATTTTGTCTAATAGCCCTTAGACACATCGCCTTAAGTCTAGACAATGTGTGAAATGACAGGCAAATGCAATTTTATTCGGCTATTGTCTAAAAACATTGGACAATTCGTATTTTGTCGTGTTTTGTCCGCAACATGTACATTGACATAATACAATTTAGTTAGTCTTGGGGGGGCTTAACCCCGCGAGCCACCCCGCTGGATGCGCACTTGATTTATATGAACCAACAAAAGTTACAATAATATAAGTTGCACAAAAAATTTGAACCGATTTAATCCCTTAAACGAGTTGAAGAGAACATTAAAATAGTAGAAAATGTCATTTGAACAATGGATCAGACATAAACCTAGTTCACTTTTATGCTACTTTATGTTCTTAGTAGTAATAATATTTGCCTTTGCTGAATTAGTAAAACCTGTTCGTGAACTTTTGGTCTGAGCACGAGTTATTCAATATTGGTTTACAGTGAACTAAACAAAGCTTCAATTAAATGTAACTCAAAATAACTTAAACTAAGTTCGGGTAGGAATCAATATTATAGCTAGCAAGGAGATATTATTAACGCCATTATCACATAGTTACAATGTTCAAAATTGTGCACACGCAGAAATCGTTGCGTGGGATAGTGTGAATAAAAGAAAAAACTGTGTGCGAAAATCATCTTCACAATATGTAAAGAAAAACCGTTTAAAACATAATTGTACTAGCTACTATAAGTATTGAATAACCAGTCCTTCTTTGGAGGTAATTAAATTTAAGTCTTTTAATACTGTTTACTTATTCCACTTCTCTTGTTGAAATTTTATTGAATTTACCAGACATTACATTTATGTCTGGGATTCATTTTCGAATCATTCGGACAATTAAAATCTTTGGCGAAGTGCTTCATGTTACTCAAGGAACCCAACACCCTGAACTTGTCGATCGCGTGCTCGTCGGTAATCACCCGCTGCCTAATCTCTTGCAGCCTGGTCTTGGAGCACCAAATGCTGGCGGCCGACAACCAGAACAGTTGCCTGGGCGTGTACTTCAACCCTGGCAGTCTGGGTTCCGGACCGTGTTTTTCGACCCACTTTATATACGCTAAGTAAGATTCTTTTATACCGCCGTTGTCCGCGATATTCTCTCCTTGCGTGTTAATGCCGTTTAGCTGAAAGTAACATTAGAAAAATCCAAATGAAAGCGAATAATTTTGTTAGTACTGTCGATTTAATTCCTCTAATATTGTTTTTACTAAGAAAGCGCGTGCGCTGATTCTTTATTAAGTTTCAGAATTTTTAAGGGCATGCAAATCAAATATCACCGGTTTAAAAGCCATTCGTAAATCAGATAGTAACACTTAGTAATGATTGGTTTTAAACCAATGGCATAATCCTTATCCAGACATGGATGGAACCTTGAATTAAATCATTTTCTTCTAATTTATTACCGTTGGCATACAAGGTGTTCCTATGTCAACAGAATATATAGGTATCTCGGTTATTTGAAGAGATAGAGAGTCGGTTAAATTAAGGCAAAGTTGTGTGTTTTAGGACCCAATAATAATCTGAAAACAAATTTGAAATATCTTCTTTCAATTTTTAAATATTGCCAAAAACGGATTCTTCGAAAATTCAATTTTATTTTATTATTCAAAAACTATTGAACATAGACATTTACAACGTTGACATTATAGAGCAGAGTTGGGACGAATACTCGTGAAAAGGATTCCAATCACGAATCCGAATCACCTAATATGATTCGAATCACGAATACTCGAATAAAGGATTCGTGAGAGATAAATATAATTCGAATCTTGTTTTTTTCGAATCACGAATACAAATCCTTTAAGAATAAATTTGATTTATTTATTTATTTTTTTTTTGGTTTGTTTGGCATAGGTATTACCATTCAGCCACTAATGTTGATTTATAATATATATATTAACATATATTTCGACTATTTGGACGTCACAACACATTCACACACATCCATGGAACCGGAGACGAGTATTTTTCGTTAGAAAAATTACTCGCCTCCGCTGGGAATCGAACCCAGATCACCTCCGTGTCCGATTGGCGAAACCGAAATTTGATTTTATTATATTTTTTGCAACCATTATAGTAATTAAGGTACCGAGGTCGTTAGTAAGGAAATAATGCCTGCCGTCGACAGTGTACAGCCCGAAGGCTTCTGGCCCGAGGGTTGTACGTCGGCGAAGGGCACTATTTCCTACTAACGCTCTGTGGTGCCTTCAACGTTTTATGTCCTACCTGTTTATTCATTTAAAACGAGAAATATGATCAGTATTTTATTCCACATGGATCGTAGTATCAGCTGTCATGTTGACACTGAAATATTTGTAATATTTGACGGAGTAAATAGTTTACTTGAAACGTGAAATGGCTACAAGCAATTTACCAGAAGATGTGTTGCATCGAGTAAATAAAGCCAGAGAGGCGTTAGTGCCAAAAAAATCAAAAGAAGCCTACGAAAAGGAATTTGATAATTTTAAAGAATGAAAGTGTTTTATTTCAAGTTATTATCATCTTCACGTAACTCACCCAAACTCATTTAAAGAATGGTCCGATATTTACGATATAGCTGAAATTATTGAAATGGTCTTATTGGGATATTTCCAAGAATTATCCGAGAACTTTGCTCCTAATTCTTTGTGGACCAAGTATTCGATGCTAAAGAAGCAAATGATGGCTAAGAAATTGGTAAATATTTCTGAAAAATTTTTGGAATTAGAGGCGTTTTTAAAACAAAATTCAAAAAATTATGTACCTAAAAAATCAAAAGTTTTGTCGCGGGAACAGGTAGTGTTATTCTTAAAAACTGCCCCTGTTGATGAATATCTTTTGGATATGGTAATTTTGGTGATAGGCATTTTCGGCGCATGTAGGCGTCATGAATTTCTACAAATGAAAGTTGGAAATGTTAAAGATTTGGTTTCAAACATTGAAATTACAATTCCTTGTAGTAAAAATGGTCAACCAAGGAGCTTTGTGGTTATACAGGATAATGAAATTAATGCCGATAGTCTCATAAGAAAGTACATGTTGCTGAGACCCAAGAATTGCAATATAGATAATTTTGTTCTTAATTACCAGAAGAAAAAATGTACACTACAGTCCGTTGGCAAAAATAAATTTGGTAGTATACCAGCAAAAATTGCAAAATATTTAGGTTTGCCAGAAGCGTCTAAATATACTGGGCATTGCTTTAGGCGTACTGTTGCAACGTTACACTCAGATGCTGGAGGCAGCATAGAAAATTTGCAACGTTTAGGAGGCTGGAAGAGCAGAAGCATTGCACAAAGCTATGTAGATGCTAATATGCAATCGAAAATCAATAATGCGACATTGATTGGTGGATCATCGAGAGATTAATTTCTTGCACCGACATCGACGATGTCCAATATACAAACTAATAAATCGGTTAATGTTTCAAGTTAAGTTGCCCCTCTTATTTCGGGTTCTTTTACGAATTGTACGTTTAATATTGGCTATGATAAATAGTTATGTAGAATTTTTCGTTTAAATAAATTGAATTTTCATTCTGTCTGACATTTCATTTTTTGTCATTTCGAACCATATTACCATGACAACGAAGAAATAAATAGAATAATTACCGGGCCATTATGAAACATTTTGTCGCAGTATTCCATTATAAGTCCAGTAACGTTACAAAAAGGAGGTCTATTAATTGCAAATAATGCAGTGGTAGGACATAAACATACAGTCTGTTTGATTTATTGTGACACAACACATATGTCCGTTATTAGTACAGATAGAAAAAAAAGTTAAAGACAAAAGTTTTAGTATTTTTTATGATCTATTCAATCGTAATGTCAGAAAAACAGTTGAAAATCGAATAAACACGTGAAAGCTATTAGTTTCATTTTCATTAATTGTATATTTTGTTTATTTCAAATAGGCATTAATATTAGCCTTATAATGATACCACATAAGTACCCCTTTATTATAGAAATAACACGACAATTGCCAATAAATGAAATTTATCAGTTGACATGAATAACTATTTAAAGTGTCTGTTCAAAGTGACGTCCGTTGTTTGCAATACATTCTTCACATCTCTTCATTAAATTTCGTCGTGCTTTTTGCAACATCCGTGGTGATATTTGGCCACATGCCATACGAATACGATTTTTCAGACCGTCTAGATTTTCTGGACGAGTAACATAAACGTTTTGCTTTAAAAATCCCCAAATTAAAAATCTAAAATAGACAGATCTGGCGATCTTGCTGGCCAGTTTATGGGGCCACCATTTGCAATCAATTTCAAACCAAACTTTCTCTCCAAAGTATCTTTGACATTTCTTGCGTTATGGGGAGGAGCTCCATCTTGTTGGAACCACATATCTCGACGTATTTGTAGGGGGATATCATCTAAATAATCTTCAAATTCTATCGTAAGAAAGTTGGCATGTCGCTCCGCATTCAACGTTCCTTGATAAAAAAATGGTCCTATTATGGTATCACCTAACACACCAAGCCACACATTAACTGCAAATCTTTGTTGGAATCTGCATTCTCGAATTTGACGTGGATTCTCAGTATCCCAGTAATGGTCGTTTTTTCGGTTGGAGATTCCGTTGTTGTTGAAATTTGATTCATCACTCCAAAGAATTAAATTTAATAAATGTTGATTGTTGCTAAGCCAATTACAGAATACGATCCTCCTGTCAGAATCACCATCTCTTAAAGCTTGTACTAACTTAATTTTATATGGTCTCATTTTATGTTTTCTCAGAATAGAAAATATTTTATGCATACTTATTCCTAAGTCAGCCACTGCTTCGCGTATTGAATTACGTGGATGTGCTCTAAAATAGGCCAATATCAATACTTGATTATTATCGTCTCTTTCTTGTCTTCTCCTTCGTAATTTATTATTAAAGCACCCATTTCTCCGTAAATTTTGTTCAGGTCTTGCAAAAGTGCAATAATGTGGTTGTCTTCTTTCTGGATATATGTTTCCATAAGTGATACTAGCTTCTCTAGAATTATCGTTGCATCTAACGAAGACCTTTAGCATATCCATTTTTTCATCATTAGAATAGTAATTATCACCCATCTCTAAAGATTTGAATCAACAACACGCAAGACGGGAAGTTACTACACCACTTTGACATTAAAGCGTTAACAAATTGTTTTATGTCAATTGTTATCCATGGCAACTGATAAATTTCATTTATTTGCAATTGTCGCGTTATTTGTATAATGAAGGGGTACTTATGTGGTATCATTATAAAGCTAAGGTTATTACCTATTTGAAATAAACAAAATATACAGGGTGTTCCATTAAAGAAAATGAAGCTAATAGCTTTCACGTGTTTATTTGATTTTCAATTGTTTTTCTGACAATGCTACTGAATAGATCATGAAAAATACTAAAACTTTTGTCTTTAACTTCTTTTTCTATCTGTACTAATAACAGACATATGTGCTGTGTCACAATAAATGAAACAGACTGTATAAATATCGTTATCAGTTGTTTTAATAAAAATATTCAAATCGTTGATAACAAACTAAATATCTATTTTATTCTGATTAAAGATGTATTTGTGTGTTTTTGAATTTCACTTCAAATCAGTGTTTTCTACGCGTGACGCATGAAGTAAAATTTCGAGTTTAGAAATGCCCCGAGAAAATTTGTCTCTGGTCACGTATCCTCTTAAAAAAATGTAACGAATCCGAATCATGAATCCAGGTTTACTAAAGTATTCGAACGTTTTTTTGAATCCTCTAAAAGGATTCGAATTCAGGATTCAAATCCTGAATAATTCGAATCTTGCCCAGCTCTGTTATAAAGGCACTTTTTAACGAGAATATATTTTTAACATTACTGTAAATCAGTAGTTTATACGCGTGGCGCATGAAGTAAAATTTCGAGTTTAGAAAAGCCCCGAGAAAATTTGTCTCGGGTCGCTGCGCGACCCTCGACAAATTTTCTACGCGGGGCTTTTCTAAACTCGAAATTTTACTTCATGCTTAGTCTGGGAGTGAAAACACTCGTTCATAACTACAAATTGAACTCTATTATAAAATCGACGAATGCCTGAAAATTACGTAAATAAAAAATTCACTGAATATCATTAAAACCGGGAAAGTCAGAGAAAAGTCATGGTATTTTATTCAAATTGACCAAAACACTAACAAAAAAGCCATATGATATTATTAAATTTGTCAAAATCGACAAGCATCATAAAAATTACAAAACAGGTAAAATTTATAACGCCAACTTAACTATTGACAAATGAAAACAATTTAACAAACTGGAGGTTTGCCACAGAAGAAAGTTATATTAGATGTTCAGGGAAAAAATCTTGAATCAGGGTAATGTTCGAAAACTTTAACATTCCAGATTGTGGCTACCATGTCAGTTTTACTTCAAATAATGTTAAACAAAATTTTGAAAACTAGATTATTATCTTTAAAAACATTGAAATGAAGTTTCGAACGAGCGTTTCCACTCCCAGACTAAGCATGGCGTAAAATTTCGAGTTTAGAAAAGCCCCGCGTAGAAAATTTGTCGAGGGTCGCGCAGCGACCCGAGACAAATTTTCACGGGGCTTTTCTAAACTTGAAATTTTACTTCATGCGCCACGCGTATAAGACAGTGATATAAGGAGACATTTAAAAACACAAAACAAATTTTTCATGTTAATCCTCACAATTAATTCGAATGATTTTTGACGGTTCAAATCCTTTTGTGAGTATTCGAAACCTTCTGTAAGTATTCGAATCCTTTTATAAATATTCGAATCCTTTTATGAGGATTCGAATCACCCGAATTTGGATTCGAATACAAATCCTCTTAAAAAAATGTAACGAATCCGAATCATGAACCCAGGTTTACTAAAGTATTCGAACGTTTTTTTTTGAATCCTCTAAAAGGATTCGAATTCAGGATTAAAATCCTGAATAATTCGAATCTTGCCCAGCTCTGTTATAAAGGCACTTTTTAACGAGAATATATTTTTAACATTACTGTAAATCAGTAGTTTATACGCGTGGCGCATGAAGTAAAATTTTGAGTTTAGAAAAGCCCCGTGAAAATTTGTCTCGGGTGCTGCGCTACCCTTGTCAAATTTTCAACGCGGGGCTTTTATAAACTCGAAATTTTACTTCATGCTTAGTCTGGGACAGAACTGGGCAGGATTAGAATCATTCAGGATTCGATTCCCGGATTCGAATCTTTTTAGAGGATTCAAAAGAGGTATTCGAATACTTTAGTAAAAACGGATTTATGATCCGGATTCGTTACATTTTTTTAAAAGGATTCGTATTCGAATTCAGAGTAGATGATTCGAATCCTTATAAAAAAGGATTCGAATTCTTATAAAAGGATTCGAATCCTTATAAAAGTATTCGAATCCTTATAAAAGGATTCGAATCCTAATACACGGATTCAAATCCTCCCAAATAATTCATCGCTCATCGCTATTAAGGCTGGGATTCAAATTCGATTAATTCAAATAGTTAAATATTCCAATATGAATAATAATAATAATAATCTTTATTTACAGACAACATACAAAAATAAAATAATTCATAATTAATAATAATATAATGATAGTAGCTCTCTGCAAATTGGCTATCGACCGGTGGTCTTTCAGCCTGTCTTTGTCAATTAATTGTTTATAAAAATTAGTATTAGAGTGTCATGATCACTAATGTCAGTTTAACTGTCTTTGTCTAAAAGTGCAAGTATGTTATTCGTCTGTGTCAACCGGCAGTTCTTCAACGTCATGATCATTATTGTCAATGAAGAATGTGGATGAAATGAATTCATAAATTGTGATGTCTGGAAATTTGTATTTCGGGGTTATGTTATGATTTCGGGGAATACATAAGTGGTTTTGCAGGTGTTGGAGGGGTTCTTCGATAGGGATGAGGTTGCATTTTTGGTATAGGAGTGTATTAGAAGGATTATGAAGAGGATTTAAAGGGTGTCTGATTTTAGTGAGCACTCTGAGGGCTGATCTTTCAGCTACTTGGAGATTGTGTAGGACAGCTGGGCGAGGATTGAAGAGAAGGATAGCGGCATAGTCGAGACGAGGTCAGCATATCATTTTATAAATATGAACCGCCGTTTTTGTTGTGATTCCGCTTATAAAAAGTTAATATTCTGAAATGCCGAGCTCTCGCAACGACTTTTGCCTTCAGGCTTTGGGAATGGGGCTTGAGTTTTGTATCAAATGTAATACCAAGGTACTTACAGGTGTTAGACGGGGAAATGTAATTATTGTTTAATAATATTATAAATGGAGATTGGAGAGGACGGTGGTATGGAATAAAGAGTTGGGATTTATTGGGATTTATGGTTATTCTCCATTTTGCAAACCATAATTGGATGCTGTCTATCAGTTCCTGCAGAGTGCCCATGGCCTTAAGGATTGTGGGAGCGTGGGATACTAGGGCAGTGTCATCGGCATATAGCAAAGGGTAGGCAGTTTTATTTAGGTAATTTGGATTGGGATTATACAAATCATGAACAAATATATTGTAGAGGAGAGGTGATAAAGGAGAGCTTTGGGGTAAACCTTGCTCTGGTATAAAGGTATTGGAAAGCGATGTACGGATTTTAACTTGAAGGGATCTATTTGAGAGAAAATTGTCTAGGAGGTTGATGACATGTGGAGGGATATTTAATGAGTGACATTTAAACAACAAACCTCGATGCCAAACCGAATCAAAGGCTTTTTGTATGTCGAGAAATACTACGGCGGATTTATGGCCCTCGAGGTGTGTTGTTTGAATGTTTGAGGTAAGGATTGATAGAGGGAGGGATGTAGAGCGATGCTCAAGAAATCCAAATTGATAAGGTGGTATGTGATCAGAAATATGTTGCAGTATTTTGTGTTTGATTATAGACTCGAAGAGTTTTCCAATAACTGGAAGCAGGGTGATGGGACGATAGCCAGAAACAGCTAGTGAATCGTTGTTTTGTTTTCGAATACATGTTATTATTCCCCTCTTCCATTCACAAGGAACGTCCTGAGTACTATAAACATGATTATAAATTTGAATAATTTATTTGTGTATGTGATCAGGTAAGGATTTCAGGATCAGTCTTGGGATGTTATCATAACCGGGTGCTGTGTTTTTTCCCTTCGAAAGGAATTGGTGGTATTCATCTTTATTTATGTCATCTCCAAGAGGAGAAGGGATAGGATTGTTTTTGAAGGATTCATACCATGAATTTATAAATTGGAAATAGTCAGTATCGAAATTGTCGCTGTCGGTCATTGTATAACTGTCCTTGAAATATTTTGAAAAAATGTCGGCTATTTGTGAGTTATCTGTTGTTATTCTATTTGATGCTGGGTCTTGAATTTTGTGAATGTAATCGTGTTTTCTATATTTTGACAGTTTTTTAATTTCTTGCCAGTATTGTTTTCCCTTAAGGTAATTGATATTATTACAAGCTGTGATCCATTCTAATATGAATATTAAATCACTAAATTATTCATATTTGAATATAAATATTTAAATTTTCGGATAATTTAAATATTTGTGAATACATATTTAGTTACTTAACCACGAACAATTTTCAACCTTAATAGTATATTTTTTACTTCACTTAAAATCAGTGTTTTATACGCGTGGCGCATGAAGTATAATTTCGAGTTTAGAAAAGCCCCGTGAAAATTTGTCTCGGGTCGCTGCGCGACCCTCGACAAATTTTCTACGCAGGGCTTTTCTAAACTCGAAATTTTACTTCAGGCTTAGTCTGGGAGTGGACAACACTCGTTCTTAGAAGGATCAAAAATTGAAGGATCACTCTAGATTACTAAGTTTATTACCATTTTACAAAGGCTACAGCTCGAAGGACCAATCGTGGTCTTCGGAGACCGAAGGACTACAGGGAATCGAAGTTTTTGTACAAGAAAACAACAAATATCTGAAGGTTTACAGCGTGGATATTAAAGAAAACATCCAATTTAAAAAAAAAATTTCGAAGTTGGGTTGGTTTTCAGTGCATTTATAACTTCACTTTAAATCAGTGTTTTATACGCGTGGCGCATGAAGTAAAATTTCGAGTTTAGAAACTCGAAATTTTACTTCATGCTTAGTCTGGGAGTGGACAACACTCGTTTGAACTTTAAATTTAGCTCTTCTATAAAATCGACGTATGTAATATAATAAATCATTCATTGAAATCATAGAAAAAGATGCAAAATTTTACCTAAAATTAACTTTAAGAGTTAACTTTATAATTTGCTCGGCTCTTAATGGGTGAATATTCTATTCCTAAGAAAAACCGTATTTACTTAATACTAAAGTTGCATTTAAAATAATAACAAAGTGTGAATAAACCGACAAAAATCTAGAAATATGGATAATCTCGACATGTAGAAAATCTTGACGGTCCACTCCCAGACTAAGCATGAAGTAATATTTCGAGTTTAGAAAAGCCCCGCGTAGAAAATTTGTCTCGGGTCGCGCAGCGACCCGAGACAAATTTTCACGGGGCTTTTCTAAACTCGAAATTTTACTTCATGCGCCACGCGTATAAAACACTCATTTAAAGTGAAGTTAAAAACGCACTGAAAACCAACCCAACTATTTTTTCAAACTTGGATGTTTTCTTTCCTATTCATGCTGTAAACCTTCAGATATTGGTTGTTTTCTTGTAAAGAAACTTCGAATCCCTGTAGTCCTTCGGTCTCCGAAGACCATGATTGGTCCTTCGAGCTGTAGCCTTTTTAAAATGGTAATAAACTTAGTAATCTAGAGTGATACTTTAATTTGAAACTTCTGAGAACGAGTGTTATCCACTCCCAGACTAAGCATGAAGTAAAATTTCGAGTTTAGAAAAGCCCCGCGTAGAAAATTTGTCGAGGGTCGCGCAGCGACCCGAGACAAATTTTCACGGGGATTTTCTAAACTCGAAATTTTACTTCATGCGCCACGTGTATAAAACACTGATTTAAAATAAAGTTCAATAACACATATATCATCAATAATTAAAATCATTATTTAATCAGATATTTAGTCGGTACATTTATATTTTTGTTAATAGAAACTGATGGAATAAAATGTTACTGGTTGCAAATAATAGATTCAAATTTATTTTTAAAGGATTAGTATCCGTGATTCAAAAATGAGGATTCGAATCATATTTTTCACTTACGAATCCTTTATTCGAGTATTCGTGATTCGAACCATATTAGGTGATTCGGATTCGTGATTCAAGGATTCATCCCAGCTCTGGTCTGGGAGTGGAAGACACTCGTTAGATTAGAATACATCATAACTGTTAAAATATGTATCGTATTAGTATTTTGTCATTAAATCACTATATTGACTGTATTTGATATAAAGATTAAAGTGACTTACAATCATTACATCACAATAGCCGAAATACAGTCCATAGAGAGACATTATCAGACAAAATCCTAGCATAGTCAAAAGACAGTCCATCAAGCCACTTACAGTCACAAGAGTCAAAACACGGTCAATAAAGATATGATATGATAAAATCATGCGATAGTCCAAAAGCAGTCAAGCAATTTATTAAGATTCAAAATGTCACACCAGTATTTCGTTTATAAACAAATACATTTTATATCAGTACAGTAATTAATCAGCTGGATGCCCATATTCAGGGGTGATATGTTAGCAAATTATGGTTCCTAGGAGTTGTCAAATGAGTGAGTTACCCAACTGTTTCCAAGGCACTCTTTACAAAAAACAAAAGATTAAAATTTTACAAATAAAATGTACAATAAACTATAAGTGTGGTACATCATTGAATTCATTAAAAATATTCTTCCCAAAAATATAAAAATCCAAAATGGCACCTGTAAGAAAAACAAAAGTTGGCTCTGGTCCCTGGGTAAATGTAATAGTTATCTTAAAATAAAATATGTTACTCGATTTCTCGTTAAAAAGCGCCTCTATAATGTCAAAGTTGTAAATGTGTGGATTCAATAGTTTTTGAATACAAAAATTAAAACGAAATTTAAAAAAATCTGTTTTTTTACAATATCTCAAAAACGAAAGAAGATATTTCAAATTTGTTTTTAGATTATTATTGGGTAGTAAAATACGCAACATTTCCCCAATTTAACCGACTCACTATCTCTCAAATAACCGAAATCCTCATACATTCTGTTAAAATTCGGGCACCCTGTATACCGTTCGTTTGTTTTATCGTGCTCACTATTAGGGTTTTCTAAATTATTGCAGATACATAGACGGTTAAATTAAACTAAAGTTTCCATTTCTAATACAAAATAAAACTGCGTTGACAAATTTTACCTAGCATCATTTGTTTTTAACAAATGGCGAAAAAAGTGAAAATCGGCAATATTTAATTTTTCCTATAACTTTGTTATTTAGGTAGAAAGTAGCTGAAATTTGAAATGTATCCTAAATGACATCCGATATACACAACTAAATTGAGAGATTTTATACAGGGCGTCCTATTTTCACGATACGACATGATTGTTCAATTTTTCTAGTAGCAACCATATTGGATTTTTACACCATTAAATAGAGCAGAAAATTTGTGTTCGAAATAATGTGTCATATGTCAAATTTTAAAGGCGATTGTAGTATTTCATGAAATAAAACAGCTTGTATAAAATCTGAATTGCTTCGTATTTTCAACTAACTTTAATGTTTAGACTTAGAACAAAATTTCAGCTCAATATCTTCTTCATTAACAAAGTTATAGTAAAAATAATATTTTATCGGCATTCAGTTTTTTCATCATATCTTTGAAACAAATGCTAGATACAAATTATAGACTAATAGATACACTAAACTGGTTGAATTAGATGAGTTTATACTTTTGACTGTAAGTAAGATATAGTTTTACTACGAATCATCTAGTATTAGTTGTTTTAAAGATATGACGAAAAAATTAAAAATCGATTAAATGTTATTTATTCTCCAACAACTTTCTTAACTAAAGAGATATGTTATTGAGATTTTATATACAACCTAAATGAATCCTTAGAAATACATTGGGATTGATAGATTTTATACAGGGCGTCCCATTTTTTTAGATATTGCAGATATTTTTTTTTTTTGTTGACATATGACATGATTTCGAACTACATTTTCCGGCTTTATTCAATGGTATAAAAACAGAATATGGTTGCCATTAGAAAATTTGATGTCGTATCCTAAAAATAGGTCACCCTGTTCTGTCAATTTAATTGTGTTTTTCGGATGTTACATACACACAGCATCATCGTAAAAATATAAAAATCGTACTCGGGGGACCTAAAGGACCTAAAACATGATGAAATACCAAAATTGGATAGTCGGATTACTGGCACGGTTACAATACTTTCCTTACACAGTAGAGTCGGAAAGAAATAATAGTATTTAATAAATTGCTTAAAAGTGTTTAAGTAGAAACCTATAGTGAGAAAAAGAACTTAATCACATTTAGCGCTCATGTTTTAAGGTATTTCAGTTTGAGAACTGTTTATTGTACCTTAGATTCCATCCACCTCTTATTTTACCGATACATCTTAACCTAACCAACAATATTATTTCCATATTTACATTATCCTCTCTAAGCTCATGCTAATTAATTATATACAGCCTTGCGTATTTAATTTGATTTAATACTTACATTGAGGCCGACTTCTTCAACAGTGTAGTTGCCGTATTGGTCGATGATGCACTGAGCTTTTTTGACGAACGCTTTTTGAGTTGACTCTTCCCACCAGTCGACGAGATTACCGTTTTTGTCGAACTGTCTGCCCTGATCGTCGAAACCGTGGGTGATTTCGTGACCGATGACGAAACCAATGGCACCGTAGTTCATGTATTTAGGACGGTCGTTGTTGAAGAAGGCACCTTGCAAGATACCAGCAGGGAATTCTGCATAAACAATCATTGAATCAGAGGCGAGCGTAGTAGGGAATTTCACAATAAATAATAATAATATCTTGTAAGCTGAACTGAAAATGATAATTATATCATTTCATATTTTTATATACGAGAAGTGATCACAAAGAAAGGTTACACAGTTATAGTCGAAATCAGGAAACTTGATTAAAAATATTCATCTGAAGCATATGCACGTTGTCCCCTGAAATTTTGAATATGAGTAATGTAATGTGTTGTCCCCTTAAATTTTGAATACGGGCGTTTGAATGCATTATTTGGCGTTTAGGCGCTCGTGTTTTGTATAGCTATGTAAAATATTTTAATGTCCCAAACAACGGGAAATAATTAGTAATTTCTAATTTGTAATAAAATATTAAATTGAGGAGAATCAATGAAACGTGAGTGCAAATAAACGTTTTTGTCGGTGCTTCGATTTTAACTGATGTTTTCTCTTATCAACCAGAGCTGGGACGAATCCTCGTAATGAGGATTCGAATCACGAATCCGAATCACCTAATACGATTCGAATCACGAATACTCGAAAAAAGGATAAATATGATTCGAATCAAAGATTTGAATCCTGTTTCTTCGAATCACGAATACAAATCCTTTAAGAATAAATTTGATTTTATTATTTTTTTTCAACCATTTATATATAAATATCGTTACTAGTTGTTTTACCAAAAAAACCTAATTATTTATTATTAACACTAAAAATCGTTGATACCAGACTAAACATCTGATTCTCTGTTACTCTGATTATATAACCTAACCTTAAATATAAATATATCGTGTGTGTGGCCATCGTGTGACGTGCTTATTTTTCGTGTTATTTATTCGTGTTATTTATACGTTTTAAACTGTATTTAAGCCTTTACATAGTAATGGCCCTGTGTTAAATATAGTGTAGTTAATACTGCGTTCGTCTATTTTAAGTATTATTTTGTTATTTTTAATATTTTTACAAAATAACCTAAAAAGAATCACTGTTTACATTTCATATAGTCGAAGCACTGAATTGCACTGTTTTCGTATAGCACTTTACATATGCCTTAATTGGCGTAGTTGTTAAGTGCTCATTCTATTAAGATCATCGATCGATTCTGCCTGGGTTCGATTCCAAACAACTGGATACATTTTTAAAATAATAATAGAAATATTAACCTTGTTGTGTCTACTTTTATAAGCCGATACGACCGACCCCGTGTCGTGAAGAATTTGTGTATTGTTTATTTTCCCTATTTCCCTGCTTTTTTTAACCTTTGTTATTCTCCTTTGTTGCCTCAATTACAACAACAACATAATGAATTCAAAATGCCACAGATGCAAAAACAAGGTACAATCTGGAATTGATTGTACTGTTTGTAAGACTTGTTTTCACCGAAGCTGCATAAAACGCTACAATGGATTTTTTTGACTTTGATGGCCCTTCATCGACTTCGAATTGTCCTAACTGCAACAAAACGGATGAAACTTCGGAGAACCTAATACTGAATATTCCGCCTACACAATTGCAACAAACTTTGCATCCAGGATCGCCTACGCAACCCATCTCGGCTCCGTGCAGTCTAAATTGTGTGTCACATCTACTCTTGTCGTCACTGCAGGATGAAATTGTTAATCTAAAACGTGAAATACTGTTTATTAAAAACGATAGTGTCTTAATGTTGAAACAATTAATTAATGAGAATAGCAATGCGCTACGAAATGACTTGTTTTCATTTTTTAAATCTGAGGATTTTGGACAACTATATAGCAATCGTACTACTACTTGTAATAACCACTCAGCATTATCCCAAGATGTCAACAATCCTTGTTTTTCGAATATAAGTAGTGTTATTTCTGAAAAATCGACTACTTCGTCTGTTCCGGGTATTTCTTCTGAAAACTTTCCTGCTTCTTTTTCTAAAACAACTGTGCAACTAGTCCAAGTACAGGAACTACAAAATTCTAATAAAAATGACATAAAGATCGTCTCAAAGGAAAAGAAGTCTGGATCCGCGCGAACAGTTGTTCTTGGGACTGCTGAAAACGTAGGAATTACATCAGCCCAACGTCGCACATTTATTCATATTAACAACTGTGCACCCGGCACTTCTACAGCGGACATCGAAACACATTTGAAGACCAACATTGGCGTGTCTAATGCGACTTGTATATCGCTCACCAATAATAGCATATACTCTTCGTTCAAAGTTGGCGCACTATCTTCTTCAATTGATGACATCCTGTCTGCCGAAAAGTGGCCTAAAGGTGTAACTGTTCGCCCCTTCGTTAATCGTCGTCGGAAACGCGTGGGTACCTCAGAAAAGCCGGAATCTACAAATGCGAGTAATAATACAACGCCTGTTCAAAAAATCTAGCGCTCTCTAGTGAGTGGACCTCCGTCTCCATCATCGCATAAAACGTTTTCCTCAAAATTACCTGTTTATTATCAGAATGTGCGTGGTCTACGTTCTAAGTTACACTTAATGAATACCACTATAGCGTTGATGGAACATACTGTCATTATTTTGACTGAAACATGGTTGTTAAACTCTATTTCCAATTCGGAGCTAGGTTTTTTTGATTATAACGTTTATCGGTGCGATCGTGATATTGTAACTACCGGGAAATCCCGCGGGATTGGAGTTCTAATTGCAGTATCCAAACGTTACACTTCTAATGTAGTCTACAGTTATAACTCTCTTCACGAAGAGCTGTATGTAAGCATTTGCTATGGTTGTGATACCGTTATATTTGGTGTAGTATATATTCCTCCTAAATGAGATTATAATACGTATCAGACGCATTGTGAGATTATTGAGTTGATTGCTGATTGTAACACCTTGTTCATGTATGGTGACTATAATTTACCTCACGCGACTTGGATTAATGATATCTATGGAGTAAATACGGATTCCACCTGTCCAAAAACTACACTGGTAGCTAACTTATTTGGCTTTCTTAACTATCATCAAGTGAACTTAATTTGTAATAACAACTCAGTTATCCTTGATTTGATTTTTGTGCCCATAGATTTTAACAAGAATAATATTCAGCTCTCTGAATCACAATTCCCGATCGTCCCTTGTGACACCCATCATCTAGCATTGGAGTGTTTTTTAACACTTCAATCTGCCCCTAGCAATGCGTGGCTGGAGACAGAAAATAATTTTACTTTTGATTTTGATTTTAATCATGCTGACTTCACAGCCTTAAACAATGCATTTATTAACGTTAGGTGGGATGATTTATTTAGCTGCTGTGATATTAATGACGCATGTGATAAATTCTATTCAACCCTTTTTGAAATTGTTGAGCTTTACGTTCCTAAAAAACGCCTCAACACAAAAACATCTTGTTTCCCAGTTTGGTTTACTAAAGAGCTAAAAGATCTTATATTTTTAAAGAAAACGCTCCATAAAAGGTACATAACATCTCAATCAGCTGAAGACTATGTTTCATTTAGCAAAACTCGTGATCAATGCAAGAGACTGGCAAACGAGTGTTACTTAAACCTTATCAATAATGTTGAGTATTCCCTAAAACACAATCCTAAAGCTTTTTGGGGTTACGTTAAGTCTAAAAGAGCTTCTAACCAGATTCCAACAACATTTGAGAACGGAAATTCCCTTGTTAACGACACCGATAGCATAGTTAACCTCTTTGCGCATTTTTTTGGATCTGTTTATCATACGCCGAACCTAAACTCGTCATCAAATATTTATTTAACTTCGACCACTTATAGTAAAAATCACATAAACGAATGCATTCCTCCTACATTAAGTATATCAGATATATAGAATGAGTTGTCATCTTTAAAAAACAACAGTAGCCCAGGATCTGATGGACTTAGCGCCACCTTCCTTAGTAATTGTGCCTTTTCCCATGGTCGCCCATTATGGCTTTTATTCAATGCATCTCTACTTGAGGGTAGTTTTCCCACCTGCTGGAAAAGTGCTTATATCACGCCAAATCTGGTAATCGAAAATCGTGTTGACAATTATAGACCGATCTCTATTTTAGCTGTAGCACCTAAAATTTTTGAAAAACTACTTTGTGATTACCTAACATGGGTACTGCAATCCTCGATCTCTATGTGTCAACACGGATTTCGTACTGGTAAATCAACTTCTACTAATCATCTAGTGTATGATGCATATATTGTTCGTGCTTTTGAGAAGCGATGTCAGGTGGACTTCATCTATACTGACTTCTCCAAGGCATTCGACACGGTCGACCATAACTTATTAATGAACAAATTAAGGGATTTTGGTATTGACAATACTTTGCTAAGTTGGATAGGGTCGTATCTCTCGGGAAGATTCCAATTTGTTATAATTGGGAGTGTCATTCACGGCCACACTTGGGCCCCCTTCTATTTAATATATTTATTAATGATGTAGTTAAATGTTCTTCCAATCTTTGCGAATCATATGAAAATATTCATTAAAATCCGTTCCGTCGAAGATGCCAAAGTTCTTAATAATGACTTAAAATCGTTTGATAGTTGGTGCAAGACTAACAAGCTATCTTTAAACCTAAAAAATGTAATGTCATCACGTTCTCTAGACGGCAAACAACGGTAGATTTCCAGTATTCCATGCTGGGCGAACCTCTAATACGCGTAAATTGTGTGAAAGATCTAGGTGTTACGTTTAATACTACTTTATCTTTTTCAATGCACATCTCAAAGATTGTAGCAAAGTCATACCAATTACTTAGATTTATCAAACGTAACGTCCAAGATTTTCGGAACCTTGGTACAATTATTGTATTATATAACGCGCTAGTTCGCCCACATTTGGAATACTGCTCTTGCGTGTGGTCTCCTTATAGCGGCGCTGATATTGAAAAAATCGAGAAAGTACAAAAAAAAATGTTAAATTTGTAGCTTACAAATTTCATCTAGTTGGTGACTACTGCGACCTGCTCGATAAGGTTAATATTACGAGTTTATGTTCTCGGCGTGTCAACCAAGATATTGTGCTGGAAAAAAAAGTGTTTGATGGAGCTATTGACTGTCCCGACTTTCTACAGCTTCTTGGACTCCATGTTCCCGCTCGTCCACTGCGAAATGTAGTTATATTTCACATACCGTTCCACAGAACTGATTATGCGAAACAGTCGGCTACTACACGCATTTTAAGGCATGCTAATCAATTTATCACTCGCACAGGTTTTGATATATTTGTAGGAACTCTAAGTTTTTTGCGTCGTGCACTCAGTGCAAAATAGTTAAGATCTTTTTAAAATGTCTGTAATATGTTTATATATTTGTAATATTATTGTAACTGTTCTGTATGAAATGGCCTCCGTTAATTAATAAGTAAATAAATAAAGATATATTTGTGTGTTTCTGAACTTCACATCAAATCAGTGTTTTATACGCGTGGCGCATGAAGTAAAATTTCGAGTTTAGAAAAGCCCGAAAATTGTGCAAGTAAGTTTGTCTTGATTTAAACCGAGCCGACCTTGTATTGTTTAATTACCTTGATTGTTGACGTCACGTGAGGACTTCCACGCGTGACGTCAGCAATCAAGGTGGTTAGTGTATAAGGTTGTCTTAATTTAAAACCGAGTCGACCTTGTTAGTTTAATTACATTGACTTTTCACGTCACGCGAGGAATTTCATGTGTGACGTCAGAAACACTCAGTGTATTTCTCGGCACATAGATAATTCTAATAAAATCAAACTGAATTTGCTATGAAATTCAAACATAATAAATTAAAACCAGTATATTTTCAATTTCACAATATTTCAGTGTTTTATCCGTTTCGCTCCACAACTAAACCAAATTTTCAGAATTTTCTAAACTCTATATTTTACTTTTCGCGTAAACAAAGATAGTAAATCTATGTTAAAAAACAAAAATTAACATTTCTTAAGATATAAACTTTTTGTCTCGTGTAATATAAGGCAAAAGTAATGTCATATTATGAATTGGCTGCCATTTTATTAGAAACGAAAAAAATGGGCAATGTTTTGACTTAAAGTTAATTTAAGGGTGTAGAATTGGTAATATAAAGTTAAGAAAATGATATCGGTCAAATGACCATCTCCTGAGTTGATGTTAATTGTGCTCGTTTTGCAGCATTTTGAATTGTTGTTCGTAAAACATTTGGCCACAAATTGGTGATTTCTTCTTCAATGTTGGCTTTCAAGACTTGCAAGGTTTGTGGTTTGTTGTGCTAAATGCGAAATTTCAAAAAGACCCACTGGGAGTGGAAACGCTCGTTCGAAACTTCAATCTGAATGCTTTGATAAGAACATTAAATGACTAAAAAATAATAATTTAGTTTTCAAAATTATGTTTAATTTTATTTGAAGTAAGACTGATATAGTAGCCACAAACTGAACTGGTAAATTTGTCCGACATTTCTCTGATTCAAGATTTATTCACTGACGTTTAAATATACCTTTCTTCTGTGGGAAACCTCCATTTTGTTCAATTGTTTTCAATGTTTTTATCAATATTTAAGTTAATTTTATAAATGTTTACGTGTTTTGTAATTTGCCTGCTGATTTTGACAAATTTAATAATGTCATATGGCTTTTTTGTTAGTGTTTTGGTCAATTTGAATATAATTTCATGACGTTTCTCTGACTTTCCCGGTTTTAATGATATTCAGTAATTGTATCTACGTAATTTTCAGGCATTCGTCGATTTTATAATAGAGTTCAATTTGAAGCTTTAAATGAGTGTTTTCCACTCCCAGACTAAGCATGAAGTAAAATTTCGAGTTTAGAAAAGACCCGTGAAAATTTGTGACAAATGACAAATTTTCTGTGCTTTTCTAAACTCGAAATTTTACTTCATGCGCCACTCGTATAAAACAGTGATTTGACGAGAAATTTAAAAACACACAATTAATCGAATTATTTTTGATAATTTAAATCCTTTCGTAAGTATTCGAATCCTTTTATAAATATTCGCATCCTTTTATAAATATTTGAATCCTTTCATAATGATTCGAATCCTTTTATATGGATTCGAATCACCCAAATTTGGACTCGAATACGAACCCTCTTAAAAAAATGTAACGAATCCGGATCACGAATCCAATTGAACTAAAGTATTCGAATGCCTCTTTTGAATCCTCTAAAAGGATTCGAATCCAGGATCCGAATCCTGAATGATTCGAATCCTGCCCAGCTCTGTTATCAACTACATCTACTATATTGATAATTTACATTAAAACCTTGCTGTAATTACACATTGCTTACGTTAGCTCATTTTCGCCATGCCCCTTACACGTGAAATAAAATAGGGCCTAAAAGACACTATTATTTAAATTATCAAAAATAATTCGATTAATTGGAAATTTTGAAAAACGGCACTTTAATATCTGGTTTTATTCAAACAGCTATCACCAAGGTTAGCACCGAGCTCAATGATAAATTTAATTCACGCATATCTCTCTTGGAGACTGAAAACAAATCACTACAAAAACAAATTGATCAAACTGAACAAACGGCAAGAAATTCGAATCTCAGAATAATACGATTAAAGGAAGAACCCAACGAAAATTTAAATAATAAACCAAATTTATTTGTTCTTGTGTATAGTCCAAATGAGGATGCCTGGATATAGAGGAAAAAGAGACAGTACTCCACTATCTGGGACAATGCCCTGCTCTCGAAGGGAAAAGGATCAGGGCCTCTACAAAATCTCTAAACCAGCAAATTTTGAAGAGAGACACCTTCTACAAGCGCGGGAGTATAATGGAAGAAAAGAAACCACAATTTATGGGGTGTTGATGTTACAATTTATGAATAGCAGGTAGTTTCCCTTTTTTTCCCTTTTTAAAGCGTTTTAAACGGTCGTTCATGTTTACTTGATGACCCAACAATTTACCACATTACTCAATATATTATACAATGGTATTATTTGATGACGCTTTAATCAAATCGATTTAATAAAACACGTTAATCTAGCAATAACAAAAAAATACTAAATAAGGTTATGATTGATCATCTAACGAGTCTTTCCAATCCCAGTTTAAGAACGAAATAAAATTTTCAGTTTAGAACAGCCTGAAACATTAGTTCGGGCGCGTAGCGCAGCAGAGCGACTGAGACAAATTAGGCTTTTCTAAACTCGAAATTTTACTTCATGCGCGACGAGTATAAAACGCTGATTTAGTGTGAAATGGTTTATAACCAAGCAATTAACAAGTGAAATACGTTTAGTATGCCAATCATAATCTTGTTGCTCTTTTAAAAAAAAGATCTGCAAACATTTTTCAAATTTCTCAAAAAATATTGGTTTAATCCAAAATAATGGTTAACCATTACTCACTGAACTCTTCGCATTCTAATCAAAATATCAAACAAAGCAACTTTTGTGCATACAAAAAAACTTGCAATTTACGTTTTCTATATATTAATTTTAAAATTACGAATACTACTAGAAATAATGATTTAGCAACATTTGGCCATAACAGTTTTCTCTAGAACGAACCTAGAGGAATATATTCCTTGCATCAGAACTACTACAAAAAATTTAATTTCAGCTTGATATAAGCAACTTAAGTTTATTTAATACATTCAGAAAAATACTACCAATAGCTTTATTTTGAACAATTAAACGTCATTTAAAAAAATCCTATTGACCTAAAATTATACACGTAGACATAATTTTCGATTGCATATAACTTTTCGCAATAACATTTTACATCTAAAATTATAATTAGAGCTTGTTCCACATTCTATTTTTTTAAATTTTTGAACACTATATTAAATTTTAGATTTAATAATGTATAGAATTACTTGTCGAAAAAAAAAAACTACTAATACTATTAACAACCATTACACTTAGTGGATGTTAGTGGTAATTAACGTCTGTAATTACCACCGATAATTTTCCGTATATTACGTACATTTTAATTTAAGGAATGTTAGCAAAATTTGTATACGCAAGAGATGATAATAGTTAAAAAAAACTATCCCGGAGAAAATAACATTCGGCCATTCCATAAATAAGTGCACACTTTTTGGGGGTACATCAGGGATTCAGCGAATTTCACATATATTATAAAGGCTCTCAAGACATGGATTTTGGTTGTTACTAGAGGTTAAACAAACGATTGTTTCAAAAATTATAACAATATAAACTTTTAGTGCACTTTTATTTTGAACTTAAAAATATCGTAAACCGTTACTGATACAAAAAAAGTTATACTTGACTTTTTTATGCTTAAATGTTCAAAGTTTAAAATAATTTTTTTCGAAAGCGAAAAAAACTTTATTTAGATAGATTTTTTCAATAAATAAAACAAATCTCACAAAATTATCAAATACTCATGTTTTATTTTCTTGAAAAAAATATATATTATACCCCAATCCTTTCTAAGAACATTTCCGTTTTCAAAAAGATGGGCAGAAAATTAAAATATAAGTATTTGATTATTTTTCGAGATATGTTTTATTTATTAAAAAAAATCTATATAAATAAGGTTTTTCGTTTTAGAAAAAAATTTATTTTAAACTTTGAAAATTTAAGCACAAAAAAGTACTAAATAACTTTTTTTGTATAGGTAACGGTTTACGATATTTTTGAGTTCAAAATAAAAGTATACTAAAAGTTTATATTGTTATAACATTTGACACAATAATTTGTTTAACCTCTAGTAACAACCAAACACCATGTCTTGATAGCCTTTATAATATATGTGAAATTGGCTAAAATCCCTGATATACCCCCAAAAAGTGTGCACTTATATATGGAATGGCCGCATTATATTTTTATTTACTGTTATATTGATAATAATCATTAAAGTGATTTATTTAAAAATTATCAATAACAGTCTATTTCGAACCTCACATCAAATCGGCGTACACGCGTGGCGCATGAAGTAAAATTTTGATTTTATATATATACGAATTGTGTAATAAGTTAATTTTTTGTCAAGTTTGGCTATTTTATAATGTTTTTGCGTTTTTGTCAATTTGTGATAATTTGGACAATTGTGAAGATTTTTATTAATTTTGATGATGGTTTTAATGATTTTATTAAATCAGATTAATAATGACAATATTATAATAAAATATGTGTGATTTTTATCATGTATGAAATTTTTATTTTTTAATTTTATTGATTTCGCAATTTCGCAATATTAATGCTTACATTTTGTCTGGATTTAATTTGAATTATATTTATTATTTATTTCAACGGGTTTCATCTTACATATTAATAATAATGATATAAAAAATAAACTAAATTCTATGCAAATATAAGATTAAATTATTTTTTCTTTAAAATTGTTATTTTGTAAAAATTGATGATGACAGTCAATGTGATTAGCTTAGAAAACAATTGATATATTCATATGTTGGGTAAACTTCAATTTAAATATTTTGATTTTTTAACGAAAGTTTTGCTTTCCCTGATTAAGCATGAAGTAAATATTTCGAGTTTAGAAAGGCCTGAAAATTTGGATTGGCCGCGTAGCGAAGCAACCAATTCAAATTTTCAGGTTTTTGTTAAACTTAAAATATTTACTTCATGCGACAGGCGCGTTAATGATGGTTTAATGTGAAGTTCAAAACGCGATCGTGTAGTTTTATGTCTAACTTAAAACTACTAATTATTAGCATTTTTTAAGTAATATTACTGAAAATATTACCCAATTTTAAATTACCTGTAATTTTGCATCACTAGTCACTCATAATTTAAGAAATTTTTAATATTTATTCAATGCCAATATTTCTATTTGTTCCTAATTTTGTTTGCAGGGGAAATTTAACGGTGGTTTCTTCCATAAATTATTTTAGTTAAGTTATTTATGTTAGTTAAGTTTTAAGTTTATTAAGTTAGTTCAGTTGGTTATGTTGGGTTAGTTTAGGTATATTATTTGTAAAAATGATTGTTACAAAACAACAAAAAATATTTTAACTAATTATATTATTAATTTTATTTTACAAATGTTGTACTAATTATAATTCCATTTTAAATAATTTCATAAATATCAAAAAAGTCTTCCTATCAAAACCACCCCAAACCGAATAAAAGATAACTTCACGCGCCGGCTGAAAACAGATGGACTTCTTACCACCTGCTAATATCGGGTTGACATTGACACCCAAAAAATGCGGTTGGTGTTCATAATAGATCACCCCTTGAGTGCTCGATCTCTTTCCCCTTACCCTTCAACATTTTAGGAAAGAGATAGAAATCGGAAGATTTTAGAGATTTTGGTCTGGTCGCAAAGGATCAAGTACCTCGGTATGCACTATGCAAATGGACTAACGGACCTCACACCTTTAGATGTGAGAAATCTGATCGGGTTCATTAGGTGCTCGGATTGGTTTGTATAGGTGGGGAGGGAGGGGCCTAAGTGAGCGGTCTAACTGCTGCCATTAGAACCTAACATAACCATAGTCCAAATGTCGGCTAGCGCCGACTTGTGTCAAGTGTCATTATTGTTAAAATGTTGGTTGGCGCCGATTAATATCTGCTGTCTCGATGAACTTATGTCTGAGTCGATAGATATCAAAAATAACATATTAAATGTTACAATTATTGAAAATTTCAAAATTGTCTAATATTTTGAAAAGTGATAAAATGTCAAAAATCCTTAAAAATGCGACAATTGTTAAAAAAGTGTTTAAAAATTTTAATGATTTCAATTTTAATTGATGCGCATATTATACAGGGTTTCGACACATTGTATCTCAGTTATATGAAGAGATAGAGAGTCGGTTAAATTGGGGCAAACTTGTGTATTTTAGGGCCTAACAATAATCGGACAACAATTTTGATATATCTTTTTTGTTTTCGAGATAGCAACAAAAAACTATTATTTTTAAAAATCGTTTTTATTTTTTTCTTCAAAAACTACTGAATCTGGACATTTAAAACTTTAACACTTTTTAATGACTAATCTAGTAGCATATTTTTTTGTCTAAGATATCTATAACATTTACCCGAGGCCATAACCAACTTTTGTTTTTCTTATGAGCGCCATTTTGGATTTTCGTATTTTTTGAAAGAATATTTTTTTCTGAACTCAGTGATGTATCAAACTCATAATTAATTATAGATTTGATATTTTAAATAAGGTTATTTTCTTTTTTGCAAAGAGTGGATTGGAAACAATGACGTCATATCTGTTAATCAATAAAATCTTGACAGCAGTCAATCATTGTTAGTATCAAAATTAATAATTAACTGTCAATTAGATATGGGAAGTTAGAATCTTTTAGGTAATTCGAATCAACCAAATCATTTCTTAAAAGTGATTCGTTCTCTATGAATCGTTCGTAAACGAATCACTTATAAAAAATAATAATAATAATAATAATAATATAGTTCGACCCGAGACAAATTTTCTGTGCTTTTCTAAACTTGAAATTTTACTTCATGCGCCATGCATATAAAACACTAAAATACTGTGAAAGTTATGTATATTTTAATCTCACTTGAAATCAGTGTATTATACGCGTGGCTCATGAAGTAAAATTTCGAGTTAAGAAAAGCCCAGAAAATTTGTCTCGGGTCGCTGCGCGACCCTCGACAAATTTTCACGGGGCTTTTCTAAACTCTAAATTTTACTTCATGCTTAGTCTGGGAGTGGAAAACACTCGTTTAAAGCTTCAAATTGAACTCTTTTAAAAAAACAACAAAAATCTAAATATTTTAAAAAAATAGGCTGAATTTGGAAAACGTATACTCTAAATATATTATGTATTAGTCACTTCTATTAATATATGTTGGAAAGAAATAGAGAATAAACGCGCCATAAACTGTTAGCAAAATAATAAAATAATTAAGTACCTATTTTCAAAGATATTGTACTCGCTTATTAATTTTTATACTTTATTTCTTCTTCTTTACGAATAAATTAAAAAATAAATACTTATCTTAGTTATTTAATATTAATTATGTCATCAAATGTATAAAAGTCTTATGTTAACATAATTGAAATTCGTTTAATAAAGAAACCGAAACATCTAACGATATCTGGTTCATTAGATGTTTCGGTTTCTTTATTAAACGAATTTCAATTGTGTTAACAACGAAAAAGTTTTAAATAGGTCAGATCTTTGTGAGACTTAAGAATTTTTAAATAGATTTTAATACTACTTGCCTTTTTGGCATATATTTGCTCATTTAAAACTTATTTATAAACATTTTTAAGCAAAATCTTTTCAAAATTTTATAAATTTAATGCTTACTATGCTACTAATGTATTAAATTAATATATAGTTTAAAAAAAATCAAACAAAAGTTGTAGATAATGAAAAAACACACAACTTTCACCTAAACACTTTTCACCTTAACTCTTTTGTTTATGATCAGTATACGAAAAAGCCTAGCGGAGATATTTATTTGATAATCACACATAAATTGCTGCTTTATTATTAACATATTCAAAAATAGTTTCAAACAAAAGATAATAAAAAAATACAACACAAAACTTTTGGTTAATTAGCTTTCATCTCAGTTATTTAGTTTATGAACTAGTAACTAAAACATCTAGTGGAGATCAACAACTCACCGCCTATGGCTTTCCATGTCTCAATCAAAAAATGTTTTAAACAAAAGTTGTAGCCAACGAAAAGACAATCCACTTTTACCTTAACACTTTTCACCTCAGTTTTTTTGTTTTTGTTTAATAAACCGAGAAAGATTTTTTGATAATAAATACACAGCTTTATGATAATTCGAAAATTTACGAACGAGTGTCTTCCGCTCCTAGACTAAGCAAGAAGTAAAATTTCGAGTTTAGAAAAGCCCCGTGAAAATTTGTCGAGGGTCGCGCAGCGACCCGAGACAAATTTTCTGGGCTTTTCTAAACTCAAAATTTTACTTCAAGCGCCACGCGTACAAATCACTGAATTCAAATGAAGTTTAAAATATACTCCTTGAAAGTGATTCATACAGGATTGATCAAAGCAAATGTTTAACCATTTGGACATGAACAATTTTATCAATGACATGCTGAATATTTCCCAATTTTTAATAGTTTTTCCAGTATTTTGCACGTTCAACCGTTTTCACATTAATCATTTTCTGATGACAGTAAATCACTAGATTGTTACTGAAAACTTCCAACAAACACCAGAATTTAGCCACGTCTGAATCACAAACAATTTGTCTGAATCCGAATGTGGAAAACACCAGATTTGATGACAAAATCACTGATTTGACAACTCTGACGATATCCTTAGTAAGCTAAAAAAAAAAAGAGAGAATGTAACAGTGTGTGCGAGGAGGATAATTGATGACAGCGCAATTAGCGCGCGTGAAAACAGCGGGCCAAATGCGCTCCGCCAACAGAACGTTCTATATATTTCGCCATTTCGGTCATAGAGAACGTGCTGCCGAATTTTCGCCAACTCACAAAACTAATGTACAAAGCGGAGTTGAAGTTGCGCGCGGATTCGAGCGAACGAATTAGTCATCCAATTCGGGCGGATTCAGACAAATTTTCTACGCGGGGCTTTTCTAAACTCGAAATTTTACTTCATGCTTAATCTGATAGTGGAAGATACTCGTTAATTTAAAATACATTACAACTGTTAAAATATGTATCGTCGGATGCCCGTCTTCAGGGGTGATATGTAAGCAAATTATGGGTCCTAGGAGTTGTTAAATGAGTGAGTTACTCAACTGTTTCCAAGGCACTCTTTACAAAAACAAAATTTTACATATAAAATGTACAATAAACTATAAGTTTCATACATCATTAACCTCAGAAAAAAATATTCTTCTAAAAAATATGCAAATCCAAAATGGCGCCCAAAAGAAAAACAAAAGTTGGCTATGGTCCGTGGGTAGATGTTATAGTTATCTTAGAATAAAATATATTACTAGATTAATCGTTAAAAAGTGCTTCTATAATGTCGAAGTTGCAAATGTCTGGAATGAATAGTTTTTGAATAAAAAAATAAAAACGAAATTAAAAAAATCCGTTTTTTCACAATATCTCAAAAAGGTAAGAAGTTATTTCAAATTTGTTCTTAGATTATTATTGGACCCTAAATTACGCCACTTTGCACCAATTTAACCGACTCTGTATATCTTGAAAGAACCGAGATCCCCATACATTCTGTTGAAATACGGACACATTGTATTATTTTTTTTTAAATGAGAAGAATATTTTAAACTTTAGAATAATCAGTGTTTTTATACGCGTGGCGCATGAAGTAAAATGTTGAGTTTAGAAACGTCCCCGTGAAAATTTGCCGAGGATCGCTGCGCGAACCTCGACAAATTTTCTACGCTGGGTTTTTTTTAACTCGAGATTTTACTTTATGCTCAGTTTGGAAGTGGACGCAGTCGTTTAGTTTTTGTTTTTTGTTTAAATTTGTCAAATTGGCGTTTTCAATAAATCATGAGATAAATGTCAATTCACGTCAAAACTTATATTGCAAGGGGAAAAATGAGACGGAAATAGCTGACGATGATGATATTATTAGTTAATGTAAAAAATGGTAATTTACTTACATTTTACTTCAAAAATGAGATTTTATATAAATTTAATATCTTACTTCAATAATAACATTTTTATAAATGTTTTTATTTTATGTTAAAAATTACATTACAAATCAGAAATGATATTTTATTTGAAAAATAATATTTTTACTAAATATTGTCATTTAACGTCAGAAATGCTATTTCCGTCAAAAATACATAAGTCAAAAAGTATATACTATCTGAAAAATGACATTTTACGTCAAAGATTATCTTTAAAGTCAAAAATGACACTAAGTCAGAAGTGGGAATTTATATATTAATAATCTCAATTTATGTCAATAATGGCAATTTAATACAAAAATCAATTTATATAAATATTGTCAATTTATATCAATAATGTGAAAATTGAATCTGATTTCCGATAATTTAAAAAAATATCAACGATTTTCGTAAAATTCAAATATTTAAGTTAATTTAAAAAAAAATCGTGACTTTTTTGAGATGTTTATTACGTTTAAAAAATCTCGTCGCTTTCCACGAATTTACAAGCTTCCCGCGTTCATTTTTAAAATATGGAGTCCTTTTGTAAATATTCAAGTTTGTCGTTAATAATAATTTTAAAACCATGAAGTTGTTTTGCGTATTTCTGTTAATTTTCAAAATATGTATGCTTCCGTTAACTTTAAAATTCATGGCATTCATACAAACGAATGGTATAATCTTTTTTCATAAATCTAGTGGCAACTTACGAATGCTGTTTTCGATGGATGAGTAGAAAGCATTGACGATGGCAGGCCTTCCATGAGTGATCCAATCAGTTTTGTTCACCGGCTGACGTAAACGCAAGAACGAGAATTGCGTGCCAAAGAGGGTCAGATTCAAAATAGACTTTAAATATAGGTTTTGGTCCAATTCCAACTGTAACAAATTGATTGTTTTTTTAAAGAATAATCCATAATCAATAAGAGGCTAGAGAGAAGCCATAATCAGAATTTTCTGACTCTATCTTTTAAACTTTTATAATTAATATTTAATCAGCGTACTTACATTACGATAAAACTCTTCCAATTTATTATCGTCCAACAACTCATCAGGATAGGCAATATGCGTAGCCATGCTCTGTGCCTTCTCCAAAGCGCTCTGCCTCGTCTTCTCGTCCATCCAGTCGACCTTCTTCACAATATCTAAGAACTCTGTTCTGATGTTGGCTACCATCTGGATGGCATTTTGCCTGGCATCTTCGTGGAAGTATTTTCTTACATAGAGAGCACCGGCGGCGATGGACAAACTTCCCGCTGAAATATCAATACACTCTTTCCACCTCGAAGCGCGTTCAGTCTTTCCGGTAACGATGGTGCTGTATTTTAATTGCCTGTTGCGGAGTTCTTCGGTGAGGTAGGAAACAGAGGAAGCTGCTGCTCTCCATAACATGTAATTTGCTTGAGCCCTAATTCATATAAATACAAATGTATTAGAAAGAGAATTATTAAACATGCATTTTTAATAAAATGAAGATAAATAACAACTAAGGTACGATTCACGAGAGGTGTCCCATGGTTTTCTTGATTTGTAATACTATCTGCACAAATACATGTAATACGAAAATAGTTTGATGTCATCAGATTTCGTGTGTGAAAAGGGATAGAGAACTTTATAATATATCTGCTACGGTTTTTAGATGGAAGTAAGACAGTATGATATTTGGATTTCGAACTTTACAAAATAATGACAGAATTTGGAAATTTGATCGCGACTTGCAAAATATTTCAATTAGGGCTGGATAGCGGTCTTCTATATGAGTTAGTTCTATAAGTTCATATAGGAGGGTGTTGCTGGATTATAAATTGCATTATCGGGATGTTTAATTTTTGTCAGGATGCGGAGGCATGTGCGTTGGAAAGGATTTAGTATACGAGTGAGAACGTAAAAGAAAACCATAATCTAGTAATGGACGACATATAAATTTGTAAATTTTGATAGCTCCCTCTCTGGAAATACATTGATTTCCAAATGTAAGAGATTTGAAGTGTTTAGCTCTAGCTACTATAGATTTTTTTAAATTTTAAGTATGTTCTAAAAAAGATAGCTTAGAGTCAATGTTAATACCTAAATATTTACATGAAGGAGATGGACTGATTATAGAGTTATTAATAGAATAGTAGGTAAAGAAGGAAATAGGCGATGAAATGGGATTAATAGTTGTGATTTGTTCGGGTTGATAGAAATTCTTCATTAAGAACACCAAGTTAGAATTTTATAGGAAAGATGTTTTAATGACACCGTTGTTGCAGCAAGACTATTTGCATGTGTAACCAATGCAGTATCGTCTGCAAATTGTAAAACATATTAAGAAGGATTAAAGTAGAAAGAATCACGATGATAGATATCGTGACAGAAAATATTGTATAGTAAACGAGAAAGAGGAGATCCTTGTGGAACACCTTGAGAAGGATCAAAAGAAAAGGAAAAAGGAGCATTAATTTTGAGTTCCAAAGATCATTTTGAAACAAATTCATCTAGTAAAAATCACATATAAATAGGAAGATTCACCTGGTTGCATTTGTACAACACTCCTCTATGCCATACTGAGTCAAATGCTTTTAACATCAAGAAATACTACAGCTGAGTGTTTGTCTTCAACGTGTGTTGTTTGTAGATTTGAAATAAGGATTGATAGAGGAAATTGAGTTGATAGTTTAGGTTGAAACCTAAATTGATATTTTGGAATTTTGTTTATTAATATATTGAACATTTTATCTTTTAACAAAGCTTCCAAAATGTTACCGAGAACTGGAAGAAGTGTTGTAGGTCGAAAGCTAGCAACTAAGGAAGGATTAGAATTAGGTTTTTAAATGCAAACAATCATGTTTTTTTTCCAAATAGAAGGAAAGTGATTGTTCGCAACCACATAGTTGTATACATTGATGATGTAATTATGAATATTATGCGTGAGGTTTTTTAGTACTCCACGTGAAATTCCATCAAAGAAAGGGAAATGTTTTTTTCCAGATTTGAGTTCTATTAATGAAGAAGAAATATGTCATTTGGAGGATTTAAATTAGAAAGTTGCTGTCTAAACGAATTACGCCAAGACTTTATTGTCTGAAATTGAAAATCATCGAATTCGTTACTCACAGAAAATTTAAAATTATGATTGGACATATTTTTCGAAAATATTAGCAATTTGTAAATTGTCTGTTGTGTTTTTATTTGTGTCGGGATCAGTAATTGATTTAATACTATCTGTCTTATTATATTTCGATAATCGATTTACTGTAGACCCATAAGATTTACCACGCAGGTCATCTATTGATTTACAAGTCGTTAACCAACCATCTTTCTTAAATTCCTCTATTAGGTCTTTGATACTTTTATTTAACTTATTGAATTTGGTTTTAAGATCTGAACTATTAGTCAATTTTATTTTTCTGTATAACCAAGGTTTATAATTTATTAGCCGAAGAATAAATTTTGGAAGTGGATATTTCAAAAGTTGTTTTTTAATAAAAGGTGTGTGTTTGTTAATTGAATTTGAAAGCGTCTCTTTGAAATTTTGAATGACTAATGGATTAATCAGTTTGTTATTATTTATAAAAGTAGTCATGTCAAAGGATACTTTGTCAAAGTCGCAATTTTTAAAGTCCATAATAGATTTTGAAAGAGGATTGATAGGTACTTTGGGAATTTTCAAATTAAAATGAATAGCGAGATGGTCAGAACCTAAATTTGGTGATAAATATATTGAAAAGATGTAGGGTTTAAGGTTAGACGTGCAAAGTAGGAGGTCTGGAGTTGTGCTTTCGTTTTGTGACATTACAAAAGTTAGAGGGATGTGTATTTTTACGAAATTAGATTGAGAAAGGAAGAAGTTTAAATGTTTTAATTTGATTTTGTTTATATTGAAATCACCTACAATTATACAATTGTCATATAGTTATGCCTTTACAAAAATAGAATCATCAATTTTAGAATTAGAGTGGATGTAAAGTAGGAAGACATGAATAAGTAGGTTATCTAATTTTAATACAAAATGTAAGCACTCATTTAATGGATTATTAATTTTCGAAGGGTTTGCTTTTCCTAAAGGAAGATATAGTAGATGGGGCAATATAGAAGGGAAGTATAGAAAATAAAGAGCATTTGGTTTCCACCAACATCGCAACTTGAGCATTATTGTGTTAGGAAGTGATTAAAGAGGTAATTTTTGTTTGTTAGTCCATTGATGTTAGAACACTATATTAATTAAATATTAAAATATTATTTTAATTGTGAACACATTATTTGTCGTAACTTTTAATTGTTTTTATATTTATTGTTTTAATTATGTGTAATTTTATATTTTCAGTACCAAAATATTGTGCATTTTTTAAATGGACTCCGTTGAATGAATAAATAAATAAATAAATATACAAGGTATCCCGTTAATGTGGGGAAATGGCTTAACCATAGATTCCTGGGATCAAAATATGATGATTTAACATAACTTATCTATATCCAGAAGTTTTCAGTTAAGCCGGAATTAGTCTTCAAAGTTCAAAAAGTATTATTAATTTTATCTATTGAACGCTATATTCGATCCGACTAAAATGTATTATGGTGCATTATCATAAAATAACACACACACATCAAATTATTTTGTATTATTTAGTAAATAATAAGTTTTCCGGGTGATTGAAAATATATGTTTTTTCTGAGTCGCCGCCATTGTTTAACAAACGTCAATTGTGTATAATATTAATTAAGGAGTGTCTTTTAAGAATTAATTGTTATCTTCATTATGGTTTATAATTATTCATGTTCGGAGCAAACAGATATGCTGCTTGTATTAGGATTTTGCCAAGGAAATTGAGGATACCATATTCATATTTTATTTTTTTGTGGCTAAACCGTAAAGGTATCAAACATTATTATTAGACAAAAAGCTTTTAAATGAACTAATCTTTGAAGTAGCATTTTTTAAAGTTTTTATAAGGTGCGCCAGAGAAAACATATTTTAGTTTTTATGTTGTCGTACTACTGTTTTTTTATACTTTTTGTCAATCAATGATGACCATAATAATTTAAATGATGTGCCATATTATGATAATCAACCATAATAAATTTCAGTCAAATCGAATATATCGCTTAATCATTACAAATAAAATTAATGGTATGTTTTTGAACTTTGAAGATTAATTCCGGCTTAACCGTAAGGTTTTAGGATATAGATATGTTGTCTTAAATCATCATATTTTGATCCCAGCAATCTGTGGTTGAGCCATTTCCCAACATTTTCGGGACACCCTGTATATATTTTTTGATATTTACTAAAAGTTTCCCTAAAATCCTATTGTAACCGCCGGCATTAATAATTAAATAGAAAACTGATATTGTTTAAATATACCTTTTAGGAGTTTTAGCGACCAATTCTTCTAAATCACTAAGATATTTTGGCACACTGATAATAATTACTTCATTATCATCAATAGTTGTATCTGGAGCAAGAAGCGTGTTGATATAAGTGAGCCAATTGATACTCTTGTATTTCTCTTGAAGCTCTTTTACAGTTATTGGGTTGTACAAAGCGGTGGCGTTACGACGTTTTTCGTTAGGGAGAGAAATCTAAAAAATTAACATAAACAAATAAGTTCGTATAAGTGATAAGTTATACGTGTATATTACATTAGCTAAGCCAATTTCGAACTCCAAAGATTCTTTTAACTCCTTCTTCGCACGTTCCCTGTCAGCTCCAAACAGCACGGATATGTCCACCATGTAATCGTAGTAGGCTTTCACTAATTTATCTTCCATGCCTTTCACGAGGAACTCGCGCCTTAGACCTAATGTAGCTTGATCGAGCTACAATTTAAATGAAAAAAAATTATATAATAATAAAAAAATGGAATACGTATTTATACATAAAAATTATAAAGAGTTTAACTCTGGCTCAGAAATATTTAGTAATTCAATGGGGATGTGCCCGGCGCTTTCACCCATCACATATAAATTAATATGACTAAATGTCTTCATTATAATTTTTTTTATTTTTTCTATATATATTCTAAATCAAACATTGAGAATTAAAGATCATTCTTTCAAAGGAAAATCAATTCTATTAGGCATTTAAATTTCCATTCTTTGGCAATAACGTATAGATAAGAGTCTAGTTAAGTGATTGAAGTCATACATTTGAGCAACAATGTTTATAGGTTTTTCATTCTTCTTTATCACTTTGAAAAGATTTCAAACCTAAATTAAGCAGTGTTTTATACTAATATCAAACGGATAACCGTTTGATATTAATATAAAAATATGTTTTTAAATATTAATTATTTGTCTTTGTTGTATTTTTGTGAGTCTATCCATTTACAATTTATTGCTATACTTTTGTATAATTATATTAAACTTACCTATGAGTATCATTACTTCTATTTGGAAATAAATAAATTGGATTGTATAGAATTGGATTTCATGAAAATCACCATAATTTATATGATTTTTGAAAAATCAAACATGAAACTTTACAAGGATTTCAACTGTTATTACAGTTTAAGTATACCTATTCCAATTACACTGAATATGCTGTAAATCTTAGATATTCGTTGTTTTAGAGTTTACTATGTAGCTTTAAGCGAGTGTTTTTCACTTCCAGTTTAAACATGAAATAACATTTCTAGTTTAGAAATGCCTGAAAATTTGCATTGGTCGCGAAAATGTTCAGGCTTTTCTAAATTCGAAATTTTACTTTATGCGACAGGCTTGTAAACACTAATATATTGTGAAATTCAAAATATACTACTTAGGTTTAACGCCGTAGCCAGACGGGGGGGGGGGGGGGGGGGGGGGTATGGGGGTTACACCAACCGGCCCTGGGGGTCTTTGGGTGTGACGAATTCAATTTTGATATTTATTTTTGTCTGAGGCATCCGCAAGGCGGCGCTGCAAACTTTTGTCAGCGATTTTTAAAGAAAAAGTTCATTTAAATATTTTAAATACTGCTGCTATTTGATGATCTTAGAAACATGTTTAAAAACTGTAAACATTTGTTTTTTGTAGATGATCTTAAACTATAATATATTCCATTTGTTTCTGGATCTCGCCTAGCTATGGAAAAGTGACAGTTTAAGTATTGTAAATGGGGCTGGTTGTGTTTTAAATCAGGGTTTTTAAATGTCACTGTCAGATGTTCGATTTTAAGGTTATAATTTCTGACTATTGTGATCTTACACTGTTGCCTGTTTTACAAATTTTCAGATATAAAAGGATAATAATATGCAGTTTTAAGATTAACAAAATTTACTACTTGGTTTTTGTACATACAAACACAGCAATAATATTGTATATAACAAATATAATGAATTCGGCTCTGCAAACTTATTTCGTCATCCATTTGTATTTCTCGCTTGGGTCTTCCCGTTAACACATTTTGATCAACTCCATCCATCTTCCTTAATTTTGGTCATTCTCTCTTCTGTTGGCTCTCAGTATTTTTTTGTAGAATTGCAAATGTATTGCCACCCTCTTGTGATACTAATAATTTTCATGTCAAACAATTTTTAAGCCCTCATTCCACTTTTATTATTTAGTCAAGAGAACCTGCATCTGAATCTTCTGATGTTTGTTCTGAGCCAGATTCCCCAAGCGAAATAATAAAAGGAGGAATGGTTTCAAAAGAAAGGTTCCTCATGTGTTTTGTCCAGTCATCCGAAATAAGTTTTTCACAATGATCACAGAAATTTTGCCACATATCGGATGTACATTTTGAGAGAGACTCAAGCCATAAATTCTGAACACGATCCTTAGATGGTTGCTTAGAATCTATGTGCTTATTGTGGTAAGTCTTACAAAACCCCCATGCCATTTCAATTGGATTGTATTGACAATGGTATGGCGGTAATCTAAGAACTTCGTGCCCGTTCTTTCTCAAAATGTCATTAACTACGTAAATTTTGTCATTTGATCGAAAAGGTATAAATAAAGCCCATAGTTCCTTTTTCGTTAATTTTGGATTGAATTTTACATTGTGTTTAACCAACCACTCCTGCATTTCGCATTTCTTACAAGAAAATGAAGGAGTTTTGTCTAATTGCACAGAATGGTATGCAGCATTATCCATAATAACTACACATTTCCCTGAAAGCTTAGCCAAAGCAGGAATAAGTTGATTAACCACCCAATTTTAAAAGTATTACCATCCATTGTGGTCATTGTTTTTCGAATGTAATAAAAAATCGCACCCATCCAAAAACCCAACCCTATACCCAGCATGTAGAATGGTGAAGCGTTTGCCTTCATTTTTTAATTTAGTTGGATTACTTTTTATATCCGTTTCATGTACCCAGCGTCGAACCACGGATCCATTCTGATATATCCATGTTTCATCCAGGTATACAAATTGGATATCTTCACTGGAATTTTGATACTGTAAAAATTTTCTAAGGAAAATAATTTTAGCTGCAACAACATGTTTTTGTTCACAGAGAATTTTGCGCGAATTAATTAATTTGAATTTATACCCCATACTTTTAACAACCCTATAAAGTTTTGTTCTACTCCCATGGAACTCATAATTTTCTTTCATATCATTCAAAAGATCTCTCAAAGTAAAATACTGATTTCTAGAGTTATATTGCCAAATTAGTTGTTGCAGATCTTTTCTAGCTAGGTGATTCCAAAAATGGCTGTTTTTAGATCGTTTGCCAGAAGTAGTAGATTTCAATTCGTCAGGTCTTTGTCGTAAAATTAATTGTAATGAAGATCTCCCTACCTGAAACGTAATTATCTTTAATTAAATATATATGATAATTAAAATACTAGACATACCCCAAAAATATCTATTAAAATCGTAATAATATTGTGATGCTGTAGATTTGGATTACTTTGCCTAACATGTTTGTAGGATTTCAGAATTTGTAACCTTTTTGATTCAGAGATAATCTTTGGCATGTTTATATTTAATATGTGCCTGAAATTATATACAAACGTATTGTCTGTCAGGAAGATCAGATTGTAATGCAACATAATGTTAACACATTAATTGCTTAGTGTAAACAATTTAGGGCGGGCCGATTTGTAAGACATTTTGTTTTTCAAAGAGTGAGTCTAATTTTTTCTAATTCTATGTTCAATTCTAAGAAAAATAGTCCTTGGGAACATGGGTCTACGGTGAATTACGAGCCAAAAATATTTAATTTTTTTACTGCAGCTGGTGGAAATATTTATTTGGATTTCAGTAATTTTCCCTCCTTTCGTCATATTCTTCTTCTTGACTATATTTCTTTCTATACGTGGTGCAGGTGTATGTGTATGTGTTCTTGTATTTCTCTCATGTTGTAAATGATTTTGATTTTTCATTATCTTTTTTCTCGTATATCATCTTTCTAATGTTTTGTTGTATTGGCTTCTGTAGTTTTGTGTTCAATATAAATGAAGTCATACTACTATATTGTACAAGCAGGTAGAAATTTCAAAACTAGATTTGAAGAACGCAGTAAAGATGCAATTAATAATAAATCTACGGGTTTGTCCAACACATTCGGACATTTTTTCAATGATACAATACAATACATTTTTTCAATAATTCAATTTCAAAATACATAACACAGGAAATAAAGGTAGAGTCCTCAACTTCCAAAAAGGCTTTGAAATTAACAAAGCCATAAAATTTAAGAAAACCGTGGTAAATGACAACGAAGACATCTGGACATCCCCGATCACGAATCCCCATTATTCGATACTATAAAACGGTAATTTTGTATATTCCTTGAAAATTGCTAGTAGCCGAAACTAGTAGGACTAAATAATTAAAATAAGTGAAACATATCCAGTTATTTTATTTTCATTTAATATTGAAAAATATTTAATTATGTTACATCAAGCAATCAATGAGAAACAAGTTAGTTATATCAAAATGAAACCATCAACATCAAGTGTAATTTCTAACCAATCATTAACAAGTACAGAACGAGTGCATTTATAGCATATGCCTTCTCATGATATTGTTGTATTTGGTCCAGCGTGCGATTTAAATGAAATTGATTTGCCAGCTTTACGTGACGTTTTAAAATATTATTTCTATTTGGGTGAGAAATCAATCATTGGCAACAAAATGTTTTCGTGCAAAAGTTTTACACCGCATGTAGCAGATAAAGTGATTGCCATTTGAAATACACCGAATATTGAGGGAAGTATTATGAAAATATTGAATGTCTTCTTGGATGGTTACAAGCAAGAAGTAGGACGGAGAACAACTTTAAATACTTTCCGAAGCAAATTCTACAAAATCATTATTCGATATTAGAAGTTGTATACAGTCTGTTTGATTTATTGTGACACAGCACATATGTCCGTTATTAGTACAGATAGAAAAAAAGTTAAAGACAATAGAGTCTTAGTATTTTTCATGATCTATTCAGTAGCATTGTCAGAAAAACAATTGAAAATCAAATAAACACGTGAAAGCTATTAGCTTCATTTTCTTTAATGGAACACCCTATATATTTTGTTTATTTCAAATAGGTAATAACCTTAGCTTTATAATGATACCACATAAGTACCCCTTCATTATACAAATAACGCGACAATTGCAAATAAATGAAATTTATCAGTTGCCATGGATAACAATTGACATAAAACAATTTGTTAACGCTTTAATGTCAAAGTGGTGTAGTAACTTCCCGTCTTGCGTGTTGTTGATTCAAATCTTTAAAGATGGGTGATAAGATGGGTGATAATTACTATTCTAATGATGAAAAAATGGATATGCTAAAGGTCTTCGTTAGATGCAACGATAATTCTAGAGAAGCTAGTATCACTTATGGAAACATGTATCCAGAAAGAAGACAACCACATTATTGCACTTTTGCAAGACTTGAACAAAATTTACGGAGAAATGGGTGTTTTAATAATAAATTACGGAGGAGAAGACAAGAAAGAGAAGATAATAATGAAGTATTGATATTGGCCTATTTTAGAGCACATCCACGTAATTCAATACGCGAAGCAGTGGCTGACTTAGGAATAAGTATGCATAAAATATTTTCTATTCTGAGAAAACATAAAATGAGACCATATAAAATTAAGTTAGTACAAGGTTTAAGAGATGGTGATTCTGACAGGAGGATAGTATTCTGTAATTGGCTTAGCAACAATCAACATTTATTAAATTTAATTCTTTGGAGTGATGAATCAAATTTCAACAACAACGGAATCTTCAACCGAAAAAACGACCATTACTGGGATACTGAGAATCCACGTCAAATTCGAGAATGCAGATTCCAACAAAGATTTGCAGTTAATGTGTGGCTTGGTGTGTTAGGTGATACCATAATAGGACCATTTTTTTATCAAGGAACGTTGCATGCGGAGCGATATGCCAACTTTCTTACGATAGAATTTGAAGATTATTTAGATGATATCCCCTAGAAATACGTCGAGATATGTGGTTCCAACAAGATGGAGCTCCTCCCCATAACGCAAGAAATGTCAAAGATATTTTGGAAAGAAAGCTTGGTTTGAAATTGATTGCAAATGGTGGCCCCATAAACTGGCCAGCAAGATCGCCAGATCTGTCTATTTTAGATTATTTTATTTGGGGATTTTTAAAGCAAAAAAATTATTTTACTCGTCCAGAAAATCTAGACGATCTGAAAAATCGTATTCGTATGGCATGTGGCCAAATAACACCACGGATGTTGCAAAAAGCACGACGAAATTTAATGAAGAGATGTGAAGAATGTATTGCAAACAACGGACGTCACTTTGAACAGACACTTTAAATAGTTATTCATGTCAACTGATAAATTTCATTTATTGGCAATTGTCGTGTTATTTCTATAATAAAGGGGTACTTATGTGGTATCATTATAAGGCTAATATTAATGCCTATTAACAAAATATACAGGGTGTTCCATTAAAGAAAATGAAACTAATAGCTTTCACGTGTTTATTTGATTTTCAACTGTTTTTCTGACATTGCGATTGAATAGATCATAAAAAATACTAAATATTTTGTCTTTAACTTTTTTTTCTATCTGTACTAATAACGGACATATGTGCTGTGTCACAATAAATCAAACAGACTGTATGTAACTTGCAAAACGATAGATGTATGTGGGAAAATTCCAAATAATCTAGCAGAATTCATGAACGATTAATTCGACGATAGAAAACCAACGATACCACAATATGTGCCGGAAATTGCAGAAGGAACATCTACATATATAACAAGTGCCATCACTTGTAGTGACCTACCATATGAACCGCCTATTGTAGATGTAGATGTGTATGCTGCAAGTGGTAGTGGTTCAAGGGCCTTACACATCAAAATATAATACTCTGAACTTTGCAGCTGTATGTGACAGATTTGGTATCCCAGATAGTGTCATTGTTCCTTGCAACAGCACTATTTAAGGGTATTGGTTTTGATGGTGCCGCCTGGCTAAGTGGAATCCGCACGGCACACATACAGAGAGTTTTATATAACACCGAACATGTTCATACAATACGATTTGACACCTTTTATTTTTAGGTTATGTGTAAATTGGGTTGCCTATATGACCATTACAAAATGCAGCTAATCAATTGCAATTAATGCCTCAACTTGTACATACAAGGAGTTTTTCTTTCAAGTATACATGTCCCAATTACAGCGTATATGCCGTAAATCTTTAGATAATCGTTGTTTTTTTAAATGGAATTCAATTTGAAACTTAAAACGAGTGTTTTCCACTCCCAGGCTAAGCATGAAGTAAAATTTCGAGTTTAGAAAAGCTTGAAAATTTGGTTTGGACGCGTAGCGCGAATCGCAGAGCGCCCAAACCAAATTTTCAGGCTTTTCTAAACTCGAAATTTTACTTCATGTGCCACCGGTACAAAACACTGGCATATTACGAAGTTTAAAAAACACCGCTGAACTTTACAGTGAATCAGTGTTTTGTGCCGGTGGCGCATGAAGTAAAATTTCGAGTTTAGAAAAGCCTGAAAATTTGGTTTGTCCGCTCCGCGCTTCGCGCTACGCGACCAAACCAAATTTTAGGCTTTCCTAAACTCGAAATTTTCCTTCATGCTTAGCCTGGGAGTGGAAAACACTCGTTTAAAGCTTCAAATTGTATTCTTTTAATAAACCGAGCCTGGTAAAATGTACAACGTCTGCATATGTATACTTAAAAGAAAAATTCTCGTTATGAATATGTTCGGTGTTACATAAAACTCTCTGTATGTATTACATGTCCCAATAAATACGCTGTCAACTTTTAGGTAATTGTTTTTGAAAATCGTTCAAATTGCAACTTTTGACGACTCTTTTCACTTTTTTTTAAACCAGAGAAGAGTAATGCCCAATATATTGAAATATGTGAGTATATTTTAAAATTACATTATTTTAACTTACATCTAATTTGTGAAATTGATTGCCACCCAATCCCCCTCCCCTTGCCCATACGTAGGGGCGCCTATGCACTAGATATAGATAGACAATGAGTGTCCTGTATAGTTTCTCCTGATTCTAATTTCTTATTGTTTAGAACATACCCAAGCAGGGACTTCTTAAATGGAACACCCAGTATAAAAATAAGATTTTATGTTATTTTTACTTACGTCAATAATGCGCTTTAGTGAATTCTTCAAATCAATCCCAACAGAGAAATCAATGAAATAATCCACACTGTATCCAGCCTTCCTGAACTTATAAACAGTATCCTTCCAATCAAAACTCTCCTCCCTCCATTTATCCCCTTCCAAAAGCGGCCATCCACCGAACCCTTTCATAATCCCTAAAATCGTGTTCAACCCATCAACTTCAATCGCGGTCTTATTCATACAAGCCTTGTATAGTTTCTTCGTCAACTGAAACGGCTTGGGCTCGTCGGCCTTAATCGGCTCTTCAATCATAGTCCTTAACTGTTCTTGAAGCATATCACTGATTACACTGAACGCAGTCACTGAGGATTTATCATCAGGAATGTTGGTCTTCTTTTCGAAGCTTCCGCAGGCGAATTTGTAGAAATCGTCGCACGGTTCCACGGATTCGTCCATGGCTTCAAGGATTTTTGAGGCAGCGTGGACGCAGCCAGGAGTAAGGCAGACCTCGGAGTGGTCTTCGTCGAGTTTGTTCGTTTTGTGGTCTTCTGGGTATGAGTTGATGATTGTGTGTGAAGAGCCTTGCAGAGCTTCTGCGTTGATGTTTGCTAAAACAATGTAAAGCAGGACTGAATAACATGTTGGTAATTTTCGAAGGCGTGTCATATTGTTTGAAATGTCATTTTTGAAAGGTATTGACAAATGATGTGAAAACAGTAGGTTTGTTTGTTTGTTTGTGTTGCCCAAGTATATTATACTAGTACCTTATGATCATTTAAATTATGATTTAGAGTAGGCGGCGTTTATTTTATGATAAACTTTGTATTAGCGGTCAGTAGTGCCAATCTAATTTATAATTAAAAGCCTACTTTAAATAATGTTTTAAATGATCGCACGGTATCTATGGATCGCTAACTTGCGCCATAAACGCAGTCGCGTAGTAAGGTCAGGTGGTCCCCGGTACGGAAATATTTTGCATATTATATATATTTATTTTCGTTTTTTTTTTCGTAACATATACATATGTTTGAAATTACATAACAAAAAGATGTTTTTTTATTAACGTTTTCTCGTAAATTGTGGTCTTATTCCGCGTAAATAAGTATATAACAAAATCATTGTCACCCTGCCAAAGGAATTAAACAAATAATTTTGATGAAAATCGCATACCTATATTTTCTATTAAAAGTGTCATAAAAAAATTAAAAGTGAATAACAAGTTTAGAATATAAAAACCAAATATTTAAATCTTATTTTATTTGATTTGTTTCAACGCTCTATCAAAAAGTATATGTAACATTTATTTCAAATTCTCTTCAAACCAACTAACAAATAAAAACGAAAAATGAAAGGAGAAAAGTCAAGAAATTAGTAATGAAAGGACTTGGATTAAAACGAATGGCTTGGTTTCAAGAGAATTATTAAATTTATCCGATTTATTTTAGTTTCGATATTAAGCGCCAGAGGGTGCGACTGAGACAATCACCATATTTTCTCCATTTTCTTTCAATTTTCAAATTGGAAGGTATTCGTAAGTTACGATAGTGGATTAAAATGAGAAATATCTTCATTCTAACCGTAGATATATTGAAAATTGTGGAGAATTGCGTATTTTGTACTAATAGCGCCCTCTGATCCTTACACACTAAATTAAATGAGAATACATAGTGTTTAAAAGTGCATTCAATTATTTATCAATTTAGTCAAAGTTCATAAAATTCGCTTAAACCTAACTAAAGTTACAAACATTTTAATCTGCATCTTAGAAAGAGTAAAAGAAACGAGAAGGTAGTTAAAATTCAGCGAAATTTAGAGTAGATTATGATTTACATATTTTTAAAACATGCAGCTTGGTTTGGCATTTTAAATAAAGTCTTGTTTTTATGCTTTGCGGTAAAGATTGCGCCCTCTACCAGCGAAGCTCGACTTAATTATTGTATTCGTTTTATTTTCTTATGTTTTATTTGTTATTGTTCCAATAAAGTATTGTAATAAGTGTTTTTAATTGTAGTAAATATACGCTGTTTTAAACATTCTACTAATCTCATAGCCTATTATATTTTGAAACTTTAAATAATCATGGATTTACTTACATATTCGCTTTCCAAAACATATAAATGGGAAAAAGTGATCTCCGTTATTTTTTAAATTAATGTTTTTCACCTCTTGAATACAAAACAAAAAAGCCTAAAGGCCTACTAGGTTTTAAAATATATTTTTATATGGTGCGCGGTTAAAAATGGGCAAATCTAACCTCTGTTAAGATAGCAGTGCCAAATGGGCAGAATGCACTGTAACCTATACTAGAATTAAGGGCTAATTAAGGGCTATTTTAGTGCCCTATTGTAAATTTTAGTGCTCCACCCTTAAGAGTGCAAATCGCAACATAGCCACCTTAACATTAAGCTGGCAAGGCAAACTTACAAATCAGGAATTAAAAAACATTTTCTGTACGACATAATTAAGGGCTAATTAAGTGCCCTATAAGCAATTTTAGTGCTCCACCCTGTACCTAGAAAAAAAATATTCTCTACTACAATTTCACTTTTCTCGAAAATGGACGAGCAGACTGCAACAAAACTATAGAATAATTTAGAGCTCCTTGCTTACTAATTAAGTGCCCCATTAGCGATTTTAGTGCTCCACCCTGTGCTTAGAAAAAAAATATTTTCTACCCCAATTTCAGTTTTCTCGAAAATAGACAAGCAGACTGCAACGAAACTATAGAATAATTTAGAGCTCCTTATCTACTAATTAAGTGCCCCATTGGTGATTTTAGTGCTCCACCCTGTACTTAGGAAAAAAATATTTTCTACCCCAATTTCACTTATCTCGAGAATGAAAGAGCAGACTGCAACGAAACTATAGAATAATTTAGAGCTTCTTGCCTACTAATTAAGTGCCTCATTGCAGATTTTAGTGCTCCACCCTGTACTTATAAAAAAAATATTTTCTACCCCAATTTCAGTTATCTCGAAAATGGACGAGCAGACTGCAACGAAACTATAGAATAATTTAGAGCTCCTTGCCTACTAATTAAGTGCCCCATTGGTGATTTTAGTGCTCCACCCTGTACTTAGAAAAAAAATATTTTCTACCCCAATTTCACTTATCTCGAGAATGAACGAGCAGACTGCAACGAAACTATAGAATAATTTATAGCTCCTTGCCTACTAATTAAGTGCCCCATTGGTGATTTTAAAAAAATATTTTCTACCCCAATTTCAGTTTTCTCAAAAATGGACGAGCAAACTGCAACGAAACTATAGAATAAATTAGAGCTCCTTGCCTACTAATTAAGTGCTCCATTGGTGATTTTAGTGCTCCACCCTGTACTTAGAAAAAAAATATTTTCTACCTACCCCAATTTCACTTATCTCGAGAATGAACGAGCAGACTGCAACGAAACTATAGAATAATTTAAAGCTCCTTGCCTACTAATTAAGTGCTCCATTGGTGATTTTAGTGCTCCATCCTGTACTTAGAAAAAAAGTAATTTCTACCCCAATTTCAGTTTTCTCGATAATAGACAAGCAGACTGCAACGAAACTATAGAATAAATTAGAGCTCCTTGCCTACTAATTAAGTGCCCCATTGGTGATTTTAGTGCTCCACCCTGTACTTAGAAAAAAAATATTTTCTTCCCCAATTTCAGTTTTCTCGAAAATGGACGAGCAGACTGCAACGAAACTATAGAATAATTTAGAGCTCCTTGCCTACTAATTGAGTGCTCCATTATGAATTTTAGTGCTCCACCCTGTACTTAGAAAAAAAATATTTTCTACCCCAATTTCAGTTTTCTCGAAAATGGACGAGCAGACTGCAACAAAACTATAGAATAATTTAGAGCTCCTTGCCAACTAATTGAGTGCTCCATTATGGATTTTAGTGCTCCACCCTGTACTTAGAAAAAAAATATTTTCTACCCCAATTTCAATTTTCTCGAAAATGGACGAGCAGACTGCAACAAAACTATAGAATAATTTAGAGCTCCTTGCCTACTAATTAAGTGCCCCATTAGTGATTTTAGTGCTCCACCCTGTACTTAGAAAAAAAATATTTTCTACCCCAATTTCAGTTTTCTCGAAAATGGACGAGCAGACTGCAACGAAACTATAGAATAATTTAGAGCTCCTTGCCTACTAATTAAGTGCCCCATTGGTGATTTTAGTGCTCCACCCTGTACTTAGAAAAAAAATATTTTCTACCCCAATTTCAGTTTTCTTGAAAATGGACGAGCAGACTGCAACGAAACTATAGAATAATTTAGAGCTCATTGCCTACTAATTAAGTGCCCCATTGGTGATTTTAGTGCTCCACCCTGTACTTAGAAAAAAAAATATTTTCTACCCCAATTTCAGTTTTCTTGAAAATGGACGAGCGGACTGCAACGAAACTATAGAATAATTTAGAGCTCCTTGCCTACTAATTAAGTGCTCCATTAGTGATTTTAGTGCTCCACCCTGTACTTAGAAAAAAAATATTTTCTACCCCAATTTCACTTATCTCGAGAATGAACGAGCAGACTGCAACGAAACTATAGAATAATTTATAGCTCCTTGCCTACTAATTAAGTGCCCCATTGGTGATTTTAGTGCTCCACCCTGTACTTAGAAAAAAAATATTTTCTACCCCAATTTCAATTTTCTCGAAAATGGACGAGCAGACTGCAACAAAACTATAGAATAATTTAGAGCTCCTTGCCTACTAATTAAGTGCCCCATTAGTGATTTTAGTGCTCCACCCTGTACTTAGAAAAAAATATTTTCTACCCCAATTTCAGTTTTCTCGAAAATGGACGAGCAGACTGCAACGAAACTATAGAATAATTTAGAGCTCCTTGCCTACTAATTAAGTGCCCCATTGGTGATTTTAGTGCTCCACCCTGTACTTAGAAAAAAAATATTTTCTACCCCAATTTCAGTTTTCTTGAAAATGGACGAGCAGACTGCAACGAAACTATAGAATAATTTAGAGCTCATTGCCTACTAATTAAGTGCCCCATTGGTGATTTTAGTGCTCCATCCTGTACTTAGAAAAAAAATATTTTCTACCCCAATTTCAGTTTTCTTGAAAATGGACGAGCGGACTGCAACGAAACTATAGAATAATTTACAGCTCCTTGCCTACTAATTAAGTGCTCCATTAGTGATTTTAGTGCCCCACCCTGTACTTAGAAAATAAATATTTTCTACCCCAATTTCACTTATCTCGAGAATGAACGAGCAGACTGCAACGAAACTATAGAATAATTTATAGCTCCTTGCCTACTAATTAAGTGCACCATTGGTGATTTTAGTGCTCCACCCTGTACTTAGAAAAAAAATATTTTCTACCCCAATTTCAGTTTTCTCGAAAATGGACGAGCAGACTGCAACGAAACTATAGAATAATTTAGAGCTCCTTGCCTTCTAATTAAGTGCCCTATTGGTGATTTTATTGCTCCACCCTGTACTTTGAAAAAAAATATTTTCTACCCCAATTTCAGTTTTCTCGAAAATGGACGAGCAGACTGCAACGAAACTATAGAATAAATTAGAGCTCCTTGCCTACTTATTAGGTGCCTCATTGGTGATTTTAGTGCTCCACCCTGTACTTGGAAAAAAAATATTTTTTACCCCAATTTCACTTTTCTCGAAAATGGACGAGCAGACTGCAACGAAACTATAGAATAATTTAGAGCTCCTTGCCTACTCATTAAGTGCCCCATTGGTGATTTTAGTGCTCCACCCTGTACTTAGAAATAAAATATTTTCTACCCCAATTTCAGCTTTCTCGAAAATGGACGAGCAGACTGCAACGAAACTATAGAATAATTTAGAGCTCCTTGTCTACTAATTAGGTGCCCCATTGGTGATTTTAGTGCTCCACCCTGTACTTAGAAAAAAAATATTTTCTACCCCAATTTCACAAAGTTACATTTTTTAAATGGAAACCATAGTTGGCTATGTCTTTATCAGAAAGGGCTTTTTTTTCTCTTAAATCTGATATGTCACTTGACATACTTATTTATAAAAACAAGTTATTAACAATTTTATATTTTATTTACAACAAAATAATAGTTGACAACGAAACTATGACAATTATACGACAATTGCGATTGATTGGAATGTATGAATTTGTTTCTCTTTTATTAAATTAGTTTATTTGGAAGTCACTGGTAAGGAAAAACAATAGCAATTGTTTCATTATGGTCATTGTTTCATGGCTAACTCTTTTTTATCTGTAAATAATAAAGATATATGTTAATAACTCAGTTAATTCTATAAATACATATGTCAAGTTTTATATCTAATTAAAGACGAAAACATGTCTTTTAAATGAGACGATAACAAACTATGATTTCCATTTAAAAAAATGTAAGTTTGTGTTACATTTCGAAAACCAATATCGATGTAAAAAATTCGATAACATTTTATTATTTAGTGTAAAATTAGCTACAACTTTATACTTTTCATGTGTCTTTTTTTATAACCGCGAAAAATCGATTTGAATAAATTGCCACTTTTCACATTTATGACAATATTTTGTTACCCTTGACTTTTTCGAAAAATTTAAAAGTGTTTTTATATTCAGCTCGTAAAACTGCACTACTTTGCCCATTTAACCGTTTCTCGATCTATTATAGTTTCCGAAATCTCAATTGAGAACATGAAAAAAACTCACCCTGTATGTACATACATCTTAAATAATTAAGATCTCGTCGATCTTACGTACTATGAACCCATTATGATCCCAGTTTAAATTTATAGAGATAATTAACAATTACATGAACTATTATTATACAGAGTGTCCCGCCGAAACACATTAAAAGTATATGGACTGTTTCTGCTGTATGTTAAAAAACTATGTGTAATTTTCATAAGTGTGCTGTGTTCTATATATTTCAGTAGTTGTGAAAATAAATTTGACAAAACATCAAACATTGCATTTTGAATATTGATGTAAAGTTGCCTCTAAAATGCCAACTCCCGAAAGAGCCCAATGATGATTTATTTTTTGAAAAATGATATAAAAAATGTTCAAAATATACTACTATACTACTATATTTAGTCAACTTTAATTCTCGATTCTTTTCAAATAAACACCCTGTACATTATTACATATTCTTAGGCGGAATACAATTCTGCATTGATTTACACCGGCATACCCTATCTTCTTTAATTTGTAAGAAAAATAAGAGAAGATAGGTATACAGAGATTTCATTTAAACCATTAACACTAAAATCGCCAATGGGGCACTTAATTAGTAGGTAAATAGCTCTAAATAATTCTCTAGTTTCGTTGCACTCTGCTCGTCCATTTTCGAGAAAAGTGAAATTTTGGTAGAAAATATTTTTTTTCTAAGTACAGGGTGGAGCACTAAAATCACCAATGAGGCACTTAATTAGTAGGCAAGGAGCTCTAAATTATTCTATAGTTTCGTTGCAGTCTGCTCGTTCATTTTCGAGAAAAGTGAAATTGTGGTAGAAAATATTTTTTTTCCAAGTACAGGGTGGAGCACTAAAATCACCAATGGGGCACTTAATTAGTAGACAAGGAGCTCTAAATTATTCTATAGTTTCGTTGCAGTCTGCTCGTTCATTTTCGAGAAAAGTTAAATTGTGGTAGAAAATATTTTTTTTCTAAGTACAGGGTGGAGCACTAAAATCACCAATAGGGCACTTAATTAGTAGGCAAGGAGCTCTAAATTATTCTATAGTTTCGTTGCAGTATGCTCGTTCATTTTCGAGAAAAGTGAAATTGTGGTACAAAATATTTTTTTCTAAGTACAGGGTGGAGCACTAAAATCACCAATGGGGCACTTAATTACTAGGCAAGGAGCTCTAAATTATTCTATAGTTTCGTTAAAGTCTGCTCGTCCATTTTCGAGAAAAGTGAAATTGTGGTAGAAAATATTTTTTTTCTAAGTACAGGGTGGAGCAATAAAATCACCAATTGGGCACTTAATTAGTAGGCAAGGAGCTCTAAATTATTCTATAGTTTCGTTGCAGTCTGCTCGTCCATTTTCGAGAAAAGTGAAATTGTGGTAGAAAATATTTTTTTTCTAAGTACAGGGTGGAGCACTAAAATCACCAATGGGGCACTTAATTAGTTGGCAAGGAGCTATAAATTATTCTATAGTTTCGTTGCAGTCTGTTCGTTCATTTTCGAGAAAAGTGAAATTGTAGTAGAAAATATTTTTTTTCTAAGTACAGGGTGGAGCACTAAAGTCACCAATAGGGCACTTAATTAGTAGGCAAGGAGCTCTAAATTATTCTATAGTGTCGTTGCAGTCTGCTCGTCCATTTTCGAGAAAAGTGAAATTGGGGTAGAAAATATTTTTTTTCTAAGTACAGGGTGGAGCACTAAAATCACCAATGGGGCACTTAATTAGTAGGCAAGGAGCTCTAAATTATTCTATAGTTTCATTGCAGTCTGCTCGTCCATTTTCAAAAAAACTGAAATTGGGGTAGAAAATATTTTTTTTCTAAGTACAGGGTGGAGCACTAAAATCACCAATGGGGCACTTAATTAGTAGGCAAGGAGCTATAAATTATTCTATAGTTTCGTTGCAGTCTGTTCGTTCATTTTCGAGAAAAGTGAAATTGTAGTAGAAAATATTTTTTTTCTAAGTACAGGGTGGAGCACTAAAGTCACCAATGGGGCACTTAATTAGTAGGCAAGGAGCTCTAAATTATTCTATAGTGTCGTTGCAGTCTGCTCGTCCATTTTCGAGAAAAGTGAAATTGGGGTAGAAAATATTTTTTTTCTAAGTACAGGGTGGAGCACTAAAATCACCAATGGGGCACTTAATTAGTAGGCAAGGAGCTCTAAATTATTCTATAGTTTCATTGCAGTCTGCTCGTCCATTTTCAAAAAACTGAAATTGGGGTAGAAAATATTTTTTTTCTAAGTACAGGGTGGAGCACTAAAATCACCAATGGGGCACTTATTTAGTAGGCAAGGAGCTCTAAATTATTCTATAGTTTCGTTGCAGTCTGCTCGTTTATTTTCGAGAAAAGTGAAATTGTGGTAGAAAATATTTTTTTTCTAAGTACAGGGTGGAGCACTTAAATCACCAATGGGGCACTTAATTAGTAGGCAAGGAGCTCTAAATTATTCTATAGTTTCGTTGCAGTCTGCTCGTCCATTTTCGAGAAAAGTGAAATTGGGGTAGAAAATATTTTTTTTCTAAGTACAGGGTGGAGCACTAAAATTGCTTATAGGGCACTTAATTAGCCCTTAATTATGTCGTACAGAAAATGTTTTTTAATTCCTGATTTGTAAGTTTGCCTTGCCAGCTTAATGTTAAGGTGGCTTTGTTGCGATTTGCACCCTTAAGGGTGGAGCACTAAAATCGACAATAGGGCACTAAAATAGCCCTTAATTAGCCCTTAATTCTAGTATAGGTTACAGTGCATTCTGCCCATTTGGCACTGCTATCTTAACAGAGGTGCAAATCTACCAGACTTATTACTATATCGTTGGTTAGGATAAATAATGTAATATGGAATTTTTAAGAAAATCTAGAAAATATAGCGGCTGTTCAAAAACGCTCTCTGGCGTTTTCTATAAGAACTAAAGTGAGCGAGAGTAAACAGTGATTTAGTGTGCTTATAATTACTTTTAAAATAAGACTAACTTGATTAATTTCGGTTAATTCTAACAAAAGTTACACGCAGTTTAATGATCACACTTTCCCGCTCTCCCGTGCTTAATATGTGCGAGATAAAGAAACAAGTGAGTAGTTTAAACTAAGTTAAATTCAGCGTAGATTACGATTTGTTTATTTTTAATGTAGCTCAATTTAGCAATTTAAAAAAAAACCTTTTTGTATTTGTCGATGGATGGTACTCCGTCTAGCAGCTGAGGTAGAGACTTAAAACTAGTTTCCAGTGATTTTTTTGCCACTTTTACTCTGCAATTTTTTACCCCAACATGGTACGCTACATAGTTTCTGAGATACAGCCGGTGGCCACGCTTAATCAAACACCCGGTACATTAAATGCTAATTTTCCGATTATCTACAACTTTTCTTGTTTATCATATACATGTGTAAAAATGCACATTTTGTTTATAACGTTTGATCCGGTTTTCATTATTAAAATAACTACTGGTTTGCTGATTTAAAGTTTGTAGCATTAAGATTCATTATTATATACAATTCAAACAAAACACAAAATCGAAATTTGAAACATTTATTATCGGGAGATTAAAATTAAGAAGTATCTTTTGAACTGTACTTTAATTCAATGTTTTATACCGGTAGCGCATGAAGTAAAATTTCGAGTTTAGAAAAGCCTGAAAATTTGGATTTTGACGCTACGCTTCGCTTCGCGTCCCAATTCAAATTGTTGGGCTTTTCTAAACTCGAAATTTTACTTCATGCTCAATGAAGAAGTGGAAACACTTGTTAGAAGTTCCAAATTATTTGATAAAAACAGCAAATGTCTGCAAATGTATTTAAATAATAATCTACTTTTAATAATTGATAGTGATTTATTACCGAGTAATCAAGTTTTGTTTGATATTATTTGAAGTAAAAGTAATACATTGATTTTTTTTATTATGTATTAAACGAGGGTTTCCAGTCCTTAGTTGAGCATGAAATAAAATTTCGAGTTTAGAAAAGCCTGAAAATTTGGATTTAGGCGCGGAGCGGAGCGAGCGCCCAAATATAAATTTTCAGGCTTTTCTAAACTCGAAATTATACTTCATGCGCCAGGCGTATAAAACACCGATTCAATGTGAAGTTTAAATTTGATATTCTTCTGTTTATATTTCGTTGATAATACTTAGTTATGCTTAAATTGTTAAATCGTGTCAATAATAATTAATTTACCTGTAGTTTTGTAAATCATTATTTACAAAACTACAGGTAAATTAATTATTATTGACACGATTTAACAATTTAAGCATAACTAAGTATTATCAACGAAATATATATTTACAAAATAAATTTTAGCTAAATTGTTAACAATATTTCAAATGATATTGTTAAACATACAATTTTATAACTGACTTAAAACGTGTTTTAAACATGGTTTAAATATATTTTAAACACGTTTTAAATAGATTTTTAACATGCTTTTAATTGTTAATGTTTTAAACACCGTTTCAATGAAAAAAACACGTTTTGTAAAAAAAACGGTTCGTTTTTATTAAAATGAAAACAATTTTTTTAACAACCCTGCTTAAAACCAGTGTTTTATACGCTTGGAGCGCAAAGTAACATTTCGAGTTTAGAAAAGCCTACGCGACCAGTCGAAATGTTGAGGCTTTTCCAAACTTAAAATGTTACTTCATACTTAATCAAGGAGTTGAAATACTGGTTAGCAGATTTGAACACTTAAAAAAAAACACGAATGCCTTAAAAATCGCAGTGTATACATTGGAGTATGTATACCTACTCTATAAATTCCTTGTGTATTGTTTTGTGTGATGATTTCAGAACCTTCAATGCGGTAATATTGTGATTTCAAACTTCCGTTTATTGCATGTCGCGACGCACAAGGGTTGTGAATTTTAATTGCACTTTGACATAAATTTAAAACCATTTGCTTTACATACCATCATCCTGATTCTTGTTTTTGTAGAGCACCGTTCCTAGAGCCACGGCGAGTGACACGATGATGATTATGGTAATCGCTGAAAGGAGGGTCAAGCCTCGTTCCATACTGGTCCTTCTCTTCCACCATGTTGGATTTCTAAAACAACAAAAAAGGGTAAATGTAAATAACATGATTTTGCAAGTAAACAAAGAAAACTACACCTAAATTTGTACCAAAAATCCCTCCTAACGTCAACATCCAAATTAACATAATCTAAAACCTTTTCCATGTTACATTCAGCACCTTATACAACCAACTAAAAGTTAAATGGTGTTGACTGAGCGCTGTTTACGCGATTGCCTTATCCTTTTTCGCAATTAACCGCAACCGCTAATTATAATAATCAATGGGATAAATACTCCGAGTGCGTAAAAATTTCGCGGAAAATTGTTTTCATTCGTCTCTTTGTTGTCGTTTAGTTCTCGTTTGTTTTTTCTTTTTCTTTTTTATTGTACGATACTTTTTGTAGTTTCGTCGTGTTTGATGAATTGGAAAAATCGTGAAAGGAATCGGGGTAGTTGAACTCTGGAGTAGGTCTCGAGAGGCTGGTCGATAAAAGTTTGTGTTCGGGATTGTGTCGTATTGTCGGATTCAGGATGTAACGTGTTAAATTAGTTAAAGAAACGCTAATCAATTGGTCTGTTGCTTGTTTCTAATTAGGATTATTACTTTCGTTGTTGTTTTGGGTGTATTAGGATAATTGTGATAAAAACAAAGGTATATAATAAAGAAAACCCACATTTAGGGGAGTATACTACAAGTAAACAGGTGGTTTGAATTTGCCTAGATATATTTTATTTTGCACTAGTTATTGTTACAAATTTCGACAATGAATCGGTATCGTACACGCCAAATCGCAGTTTATTCGAGAAATTTGTAAAGAAATTACGAGTGCTAAAAATATGTATCTGAACAAATTAATCTAGTATTGATATATTATATTTTTAACTCCATAAAATCTCAAATTGGTTAACGTTTGAGTGAAATGCAGAAACCTGAAGTTGATGTTTATCTTTGAAATAAATGTTGGAGATAATGGAAAAAAAAAGACCACTTTCCCCATCATCTAAACAATTGATAATTGACATAATTAACTTATTTTACTTGTAAATTGGTTAAAGACCATTATAATTAATTAAGTGTTTTATACGCGAGGCGCATGAAGTAAAATTTCGAGTTTAGAAAAGCCTAATTTAGCTCGGTCGCTCCGCTTCGCTACGCGCCCGAGCTTAATTTTTAGGCTTTTCTAAACTCGAAATTTTACTTCATGCTTACTCTAGGAGTGGAAGACAATCGTTTGTTTTATCATTAAAACCATTGAAAATTGACGTTATAAGTTTATTGTCGTTTTATTGACGGAAAATGTTCTGTATTGTTAAAATGGAATGTCAATTTTGATACAAGTTTAGTTTAGTTTAGGATAGTTTATTGACGGATAATCACTTATTACAATAATATACACAAAAGAAAAAGTATAAGTGGAAGACAATCGTTTGTTTTATCATTAAAACCATTGAAAATTGACGTTATAAGTTTATTGTCGTTTTATTGACGGAAAATGTTCTGTATTGTTAAAATGGAATGTCAATTTTGATACAAGTTTAGTTTAGTTTAGGATAGTTTATTGACGGATAATCACTTATTACAATAATATACACAAAAGAAAAAGTATAAGTAAACAAAATACAATATATATATATATATATATATATATATAGAAATTAAATTCATGTAACCTAAGAATGCACATTTAAACTTAATAATATTAAGGATCAGTATTACAAACAAATATTTAAATCTTTAAGCCGCAAACGATTCTTCAATCTAATCATAGAGTCATCAAATACTTCAAAATTAGGATTAGAATTTAAAATTTTTACAATACTTCATAATTCTATTTATAGGACTTTGCATTGCATAATTAGTGGTATGCGGCATTAAGCGAAATAATGCTTTGGATAGTGTAATCTTCGTGGAACAAAAGTAAAAGTTTAAGTTAGATAACAACACACTACAATCAACAAAACTATTAATTAATTTGAAGCCATATGATACATCTTATTTAATCCGCCTATACTTTATAGACGTTAAATTTAAAGTTTGTAACATATTTGAATGACTAAAATTGACGTAAGATATTCCTAACTTAAATGCAATCATTCTTAAAAATTTACCTTGCACAGCTTCTATCTTGCTAGAGTGTATAGCGTAGAACGGATTCCAAATTATCGAGCCATATTCAAGTTGACATCTTATTAATGTGATATTGCACCAAGTGTTTTAAAAGCTCTGTTAGAAATAGGAATGAGATGAGAAGAAAAGGTCAATCTACAGTCAAAAATAATCCCTAAATCCCGAACTTCATCAACACATCTAAGTTCAGAGTTATGAATGGTGTAGGTTAATTTCAACAATTTGCAACGACTAAACGAAATTGATAAACATTTTTTAATATTTAAAATAAGTTTATTTACGCTACACCAAGTTGTAATGTTGTTAATATCATTTTAAAGTGCGATAGTATTATTAACACTCCGTATTATTGAGAACAATTTCAAATCATCAGCAAACATAAGAAATTTAGAAAAGCGGATACACTGGCTGACATCATTAATAAAAAGTAAAAACAAAACAAAATGGGCCCGCATTGGGAACCTTGAGGTACCCGTGACGTAACATAAATCATATTAGATAAGAAGTTGTCAATTTTCACATACTGCCTACGAAATGAAAGAAAGCTTTTAAACCATTGAACTACTATTTTGCTAAAGTCAAACCCCGATAATTTATTTAGTAATAACTTATGGTTAACACGATCGAATGCTTTAGAAAAGTCAGTATAAATAGCATCTACTTGGTATCCTTTCTCTAACAAGTTTAACAAATAACATTGGTATGACAATAAATTACTAATCGTAGATTTTTCCTCCAAAAACCATGTTTTTCATCACAAATAGTATGCCTATTATATATTCCATTTGTTTCTGGATCTCGCCTAGCTATGGAAAAGTGACAGTTTAAGTATTGTAAATGGGGCTGGTTGTGTTTTAAATCAGGGTTTTTAAATGTCACTGTCAGATGTTCGATTTTAAGGTTATAATTTCTGACTATTGTGATCTTACACTGTTGCCTGTTTTACAAATTTTCAGATATAAAAAGATAATAATATGCAGTTTTAAGATTAACAAAATTTACTACTTGGTTTTTGTACATACAAATACAGCAATAATATTGTATATAACAAATATAATGAATTCGTCTCTGCAAACTTATTTCGTCATCCATTTGTATTTCTCGCTTGGGTCTTCCCGTTAACACATTTTGATCAACTCCATCCATCCACCTTAATTTTGGTCATTCTCTCTTCTGTTGGCCCTCAGTATTTTTTTGTAGAATTGCAAATTTATTCCCACCCTCTTGTGATACTGATAATTTTCATGTCAAACAATTTTTAAGCCCTCATTCCACTTTTATTATTTAGTCAAGAGAACCTGCATCTGAATCTTCTGATGTTTGTTCTGAGCCAGATTCCCCAAGCGAAATAATAAAAGGAGGAATGGTTTCAAAAGAAAGGTTCCCCATGTGTTTTGTCCAGTCATCCGAAATAAGTTTTTCACAATGATCACAGAAATTTTGCCACATATCGGATGTACATTTTGAGAGAGACTCAAGCCATAAATTCTGAACACGATCCTTAGATGGTTGCTTAGAATTTATGTGCTTATTGTAGTAAGTCTTACAAAGCCCCCATGCCATTTCAATTGGATTGTATTGACAATGGTATGGCGGTAATCTAAGAACTTCGTGCCCGTTCTTTCTCAAAATGTCATTAACTACGTAAATTTTGTCATTTGATCGAAAAGGTATAAATAAAGCCCATAGTTCCTTTTTGGTTAATTTTGGATTGAATTTTACATTGTGTTTAACCAACCACTCCTGCATTTCGCATTTCTTACAAGAAAATGAAGGAGTTTTGTCTAATTGCACAGAATGGTGAAATAATTGTTGCAAGATTAACAATAAACCTCTTAAAAATTAAAAAGAGGATTACTTATGATATCATAAATTATTGCAACACTGTTAAAATAAGGAATCAGGAGTGGCAACTAATAAAAAATGTAAATGTTGATACTGCAACATAACAACACGAAAGCATGGCTAGGCGAGATCCAGAAACAAATGGAATTGTGTATACAAGCCCACATCACTTGCTTTGACACAAAGTAATCTAATATTTTTGGTAAAGTAGACTATGTGGTTATACCTCTGTAAATTTTTATGTTTGTTCTATCAAGTGGATTAATAAATTAATCTTTTCACAAGTCGGGAGCTGTTCTAATATCCAGCCACCTACTAAAGAGAATGTGGATAGGTGAAGTTAGAGTGAACACACATCTTTTCAAGAAGGCAAACCATCAGGTCCAGCTGTACAAGAATCATGCAGGGTAGATAAATAATTTAAAATGTCAGCAATATTAACAATTATTGAGCTAAAGGAAATAGGATTATTATTATTATAAATATTCATAAATGAAGGCGTGTCATCACTTCAATACACAATAGAAAAATAACTTGCAAATAAGTTTACACAATCATCATTATTATCACTAATAATATTTTCATAAAACATTTGCTTTCGAAAACCACGTATTTTTATACATTCATTCACATAACTCCAAAAATGTTTTGGATTATATCCAATACTTTCTTCAGTATTTATGATATACTGTTTATAAAGTGACTAACTTAAAATAGCACACTAAGTTCTCAGTATTTTAAACATATCATAATCACATAACCTATCACTAGCAGGGCCTTTCCAAAATATCTAAACCAGCAAATTTTGAAGAGAGACACCCTCTACAAGCGCAGGAGTGTAATGGAAGAAAAGAAACCACAATTTATGGTGTGTTGATGTTACAATTTATGACTTTATCTGTTTGAATAGCAGGTAGTTTCCCGTTTTGCCCTTTTTAAAGCGTTTTAAACGGCCGTTCATGTTCATTTGATGACTCCAACAATTGAACTCATTAATCAATATGTTATGCAATGGTATTATTTGGTTACGTTTTAATCAAATCGATTAAATAGAGTACGCTAATCTAGCAATAAAAAAAATGCAAAATAAGGTTATGATCTGGGTTTAAAACGTGTTCAAAACATGTTTAAAACACGTTTAAAACGTGTTTAAAACAGAATACACAGGGCGTTTTTCTTTTGAGTATACATACCCCGATAATTACAGCGTTTTAAAAGTTGTGGGAAATCGTTGTTTTAATGCGGTTAATTTAAACGAGTGAAATCTTGAACAAAAAACAACGAACGTCGAAAAATTTACAGTGTATGCTTATGTATACCTAATAGAAAAAATCCCTGTATTTAGAAACTACATCTATGCACACACAGTTTTATTGTAATAAAATGTTATGTTTGATAATGTAATTTGAAATATCTTCAACAATTTAGCTAGAATTTAAAAACAAACAAAAAACTTCAATGAAGTAATATAAAATATAATTTAGCAAATATTTATTTTTAGCAGTTAAGATAATAAAAAAAACGGTTTTAAACAAATCCAACGTTTAAAACATGTTTTAAACAACTTTAAGATTTAAAACATGTTTAAAACGAAACCGTTTAAAACACGACGGCTGTTTTTAAACATGTTTAAAACACTATTTTAAAACAAAGTGTTTTAAACATAACAACCCTGGTTATGACTGATCATCTAACGAGTGTTTCCAATCCCAGATTAAGCATGAAGTAAAATTTTGAGTTTAGAAAAGCCTGAACATTTGGCTCGGGCATAGTGCAGCAGAGCGACTCAGACAAATTAGGCTTTTCTAAACTCGAAATTTTACTTCATGCGCGACTCGTATAAAACGCTGATTTAATATGAAATGGTCTATAACCAACCAATTAGCAAGTGAAATAAGTTTAGTACGACAATCGTCAATTCTTTAAATGACAGAAAAAGTGCTATAATGAACATATATATTATTTTTGTATTAACGACGTGAACACTATCTACTGTCAATAGCACTGCTCAAAAATTGACAGCAGATGGCGTTCACATCGTCAATTTATATGTAAATTACACATGACTACTAAAATGGTTATAGATGTTTAGTTTTCTTCTGGATTTTAAACAGCACAATCAATTGACATTTATAATAGTCATTTTGTGAGTACAATAGACAAGACTATTGGCAGTAGATGGCGTTCACGTCGTCAACCTAAATGTAAATTAGATATGACTATTAAAATTGCCAATTTATAGTGCAATTTGAAATCCAGAAGAAAACTAACCATCTTTATTCATTTTAATAGTCTCATATGTAATTTGCATCTAAAATAACGACGTCAACGCCATCTACTGTTCATAGCTATAACGAAACTACTCAAAAATTGGCAGCAGATGGCGTTCACATCGTCAATTTATATGAAAATTGCATATGACTACTAAAATAGTTATAGAAGTTCAGTTTCCCTCTGGATTTCAAAATGCACAATCAATTGACATTTATAATAGTAATTCTGTGAGTACCATCGACAATGCTATTGGGAGTAGATGGCGTTCACGTTTTCTGGATTTTCTTTTGGATTTTCATATTTTTTTTAAGAATATTTTTTTCTGAATTCAATGATGTATCACATAGTTTATTATACAGAGTGAGCGAAATTCGATGTCTAAGCTCTATTATATGAAAAGGAAAAACGATAGAAAAATCTGAAATCTAAAATCAAATGACAACAAAACAATATTTGTTAACCATTAGTTTAATTATTGACAGGTGCGGCTTTGTTATTTGCTTCCAAAGGCTACTTGTTTAAGTCGTGACAATTTAGAATTTTTGATAATACTTTTTTTTAAGTTTGCTTTTAATTTTTTAACGAAAGAAGATAGCAAAATTTTTTCTCTACAAAGTTCAGAAAAATTAGCTCTTTTGAATTATCCAAAAATATAGGTAGGTATGTTTCTGATAAAAAAATATTCGATGACGTCATTACTTCACTTTCAAAATTTAGAAAATATGCAATTTCGGATTAAAATGAACCTTACTCAATCCCAATTATGAACCTCTTTTCAGATTTTTTCTATCGTTTTTCCTTCCCTTTTAATAGAGCTGAGACATCGAGTTTCTCACCTTGTACATTTTATATGTAAAATGTTAATCTTTTGTTTTCGGAAAGATTGCCTTGGAAACAGTTGAGTAACTCACTTATTTGACAACTCTTAAGTCCCATAATTTGCTAACATATCACCCCTGAAGACGGGCATCCAACGATACATATTTTACCAATTGTGATGTATTTTAAACTAACGAGTGTTTTCCACTCCCAGACTAAGCATGAAGTAAAATTTCGAGTTTATAAAAGCCCCGCGTAGTAAATTTCTCGAGGGTCGCGCAGCGACCTGAGACAAATTTTCACGGGGCTTTTCTAAACTCGAAATTTTACTTCATGCGCCACGCGTATAAAACACTGATTTAAAGTGAAGTTAAAAATGCACTGAAAACCAACAAAACTTCGATATTTTTTAAAAATTAGATGTGTTCTTTCCTATCCATGCAGTAAACCTTCAGATTTTCGTTGTTTTCTTGTAAAAAAACTTCCGATTCCCTGTAGTCCTTCGGTCTCCGAAGACCATGATTGGTCCTTCGAGCTGTAACCTTTGTAAAATTGTAATAAACTTAGTAAACTTAGTAGAGTGATTCTTTAATTTGAAACTTCTAAGAACGAGTGTTGTCCACTCCCAGACTAAGCATGAAGTAAAATCTCGAGTTTAGAAAAGCCCCGTGTAGAAAATTTGTCGAGTGTCGCGCAGCGACCCGAGACAAATTTTCACGGGGCTTTTCTAAACTCGAAATTTTACTTCATGCGCCACGCGTATAAACCCCTGATTTACAGTAAAGTTAAAATATATAACGTTCAGATGTGATGATCAATATTTACCGAGATGTAAACGTCAGATACGTTTTAAAAAATTCTATTGACCTAAAATTGTACACGTAGACATAATTTCGACTTTATTTTACAAATGTCGTATTAATTATAATTACATTTTAAATAATTTCATAAATATCAAATAAATATTCCTATCAAAACCACCCCAAGTCGGACAAAAGATAACGCTACGCGCTGGCTGAAAACAAATAGACTTCTTACTACCTGCTAATATCGGGTTGACATTGACATCAAAAAATGCGGTTGGTGTTCATAATGGATTACCCTCCAACATTTTAGGAAAGAGATAGAAATCTGAAAATTTTAGATATAGACGTAGACGTTCAACATCTCGAGAAATTTTAATCACAAAAGAATACAAAATGGAGATATTTAAATCATTAATATTTGACAAAACTAAATCTAAAAATACATCACGTGAATTTAGGATGAAATTCATCTGTTTTAAATTACTGAATGCCAGGCATCAAAACACTAATCACAACTTGATATATTCACATTTTCTTTATATACGTCAGAAAGTGAACTGCGTATATTATAATCACCGCAGAATACATATTTAAAATTAGGGTTTTCCATACATATTTGATCTAACGAAACGGTATGCGATTCATATAATGAAACATGAGAATTGGGTGGTATGTAAGTAGCACCAATCACAAACTTATTACAAATTTTAACAAAGACTAGCTCAATATTATTACACGCGGGTTCAAATTTAATACAATTTAAAGATGATTTAACAGCTACGAGAGCATATGAATATATTAAAGTTACTAAGTTTTAGCTCAACATCATCAATTAAATTGTCAAGCCAATATTCAATAATTACAATTACATCAAATACAGAATCATTTACTAAATTATGCAACAAACTAAAAAACTCAAAAGATGATAGTGAAATTACCGTCAAAATGTTACAATAGCCACTTAATGATAAAATACTATCAAAATGCCATAATATTAAAATTACCGTCAAAATGTTGCAATAGTCATTTAATAATGAAATACTATCACAGTCAATAGGACAAGTGATCTTAAGACAACATTTCATAGGTCAATGGTCAATAAGCAATGGACACTAGATATGGGTCGTTCGTGAATGATTCGTTCGAAAAGAACGATTCTGTATGGTGATTTGAATGAACTGATTCCGTATTTCAAGAAGAATTGATTCGGTAATGATTCATTTACTCGAGACGACTGACCGAACGATTTTGGGCGAGCGGAATCGTATTCCCGATTCGGATTTATACATGCGGTCTGAATCCGCCCGAATCGGATGACTAATTTGTTCGCTCGAATCCGCGTGCAACTTCAGCTCCGCTTTGTACATTAGTTTTGTGAGTTGGCGAAAATTCGGCAGCACGTTCTCTATGACCGAAATGGCGAAATATATAGAACGTTCTGTTGGGGGAGCGCATTTAGCCCGCTGTTTTAACGCGCGCTAAATGCGCTGTCATCAATTATCCTCCTCGCACACACTGTTACATTCTCTCTCTTTTTTTTTTAGATTACTAAGGATATCGTCAGGGTTGCCAAATCAGTGATTTTGTCATCAAATCTAGTGTTTTCCACTTTCGGATTCAGACAAATTGTTTGTGATTCAGACGTGGCTAAATTCTAGTGTTTGTTGGAAGTTTTCAGTAACAATCTAGTGATTTACTGTCATCAGAAAATGATTAAAGTTAAAACGGTTGAACGTTTCAAAATACTGTCAAAACTATTAAAAATTGGGAAATATTCAGCATGTCATTGATAAAATTGTCATGTCCAAATGGTCAAACATTTGCAAGAGGAACCTCTTTGATCAATCTTGTATGAATCATTTTCAAGGAGTATATTTGAAACTTCATTTGAATTCAGTGATTTGTACGCGTGGCGCATGAAGTAAAATTTCGAGTTAAGAAAAGCCCAGAAAATTTGTCTCAACAAATTTTCACGGGGCTTTTCTAAACTCGAAATTTTACTTCATGCTTAGTCTGGGAGTGGAAGACACTCGTTCGTAAATTTTCGAATTATAAAGCTGTGTATTTATTATCAAAAAATCTTTCTCGGTTTATTGAACAAAAAGGTGAAAGGTGAAAAGTGTTAAGGTAAAAAGTGGATTGTCTTTTCGTTGGCTACAACTTTTGTTTAAAACATTTTTTGATTGAGACATGGAAAGCCATACTCGGTGAGTTGTTGATCTCCACTAGATGTTTTAATTACTAGTTCATAAACTAAATAACTGAGATGAAAGGTAATTAACCAAAAGTTTTGTGTTGTATTTTATTATTATCTTTTGTTTGAAACTTTTTTTGATTATGTTAATAATAAAGCAGCAATTTGTGAGTGATTATCGAATAAATATCTCCGCTAGGCTTTTTCGTATACTGAAAAAAAAACAAAAGAGTTAAGGTGAAAAGTGTTTAGGTGAAAGTTGTGTGTTTTTTCATTATCTACAACTTTTGTTTGATTTTTTTTAAGCTATATTAATTTAATACGTTAGGAATATGTAAGCATTAAATTTATAAAATTTTGAAAAGATATTGCCTAAAATTGTTTATAAATAAGTTTTAAATGAGCAAATATGTTTTCCAATAGGGATGATATGATTTTGAAGTGACTTTTCGGCCATATGTAATATGTCATGATCTGTCATTTATTTTTCATTGTATTCAGTACCGTTTACAATTTCATCATGGAGAGATATACGCAAGAACAACGTTTACAAATTATTCAGTTTTATTATCAAAATAATCGTTCTCCAATTGCAACTTTACGTGCGCTTTTGCCATTTTATGGTCGTAATAATCGTCCAAGCGTGCTCGCAAATATTGCTGAAGACCGCAATTTGTCGATTCCAAGACGTTCTCAACAATTGGGACTGCCTCAAACCACAACCTGGCGGATTTTGAAAAAGGATTTGGGTTTGCATCCGTATAAAATTGTTCTCACTCAAGAACTGAAGCCATTGGACCACCGTAAACGTCGTGAATTTGCTGATTTTGCCTTGGAACAACTTGAAAACGATAAAGATATTTTTAAGAAAATCATCTTCTCCGATGAGCTTACTTTCATCTGAGTGGTGCGCTAAATAAACAAAACTGTCGATTCTGGTGCGAAGAAAATCCACAAATTATTCAAGAAAAACCATAACATTCACCTAAATTGACAGTTTGGTGTGGTTTTTGGTCTGGTGGAATCATCGGTCCGTACTTCTTTCGAAATGAAGATGGCAACACCGTTACTGTCAATGGAGAGCGGTATAGATCGATGATAACCAACTTTTTATGGCCGAAATTGGAAGAAGTTGATCTTGACAACATTTGGTTCCAACAAGACGGGGCTACGTGCCACCCAGCAAATGCAACAATTGAATTATTGCGAGAAAAGTTTGGAGATTCGATTATTTCAAGAAATTGTGATATTGAATGGCCTCCAAGAAGTTGTGATTTAATACCATTAGACTATTTCTTGTGGGGTTATTTGAAGTCATTGGTGTTTCGAAATAAACCAGACTCTCTTCAAGCTTTACAAGTAAATATTGAACGTCACATTCATGACATACGACTTGATTTAGTGCTCGAAAATTTGGTTCATCGAATTCGTTCCTGCAGAAGAAGTCGTGGAGGCCATTTGAATGACGTTTTATTTAGAACTTAATTGTATCGATTGTACTTCACATTAAATAAAAAACATTTGAATTTCCTTAACAAAAAGTGTTTTTTTTTTTTAAGAAATCATATCACTCTTATTGGAAAACCCTTTATATGCCAAAAAGGCAAATAGTATTAAAATCTATTTGAAAATTCTTCAGTCTCACAAAGATCTGAACTATTTAAAAGTTTTTCGTTGTTAACATAATTGAAATTCGTTTAATAAAGAAACCGAAACATCTAATGAACCAGATATCATTAGATGTTTCGGTTTCTTTATTAAACGAATTTCAATTATGTTAACATAAGACTTTTATACATTTGATGATTTAATTAATATTAAATAACTAAAATTAGTATTTATTTTTTAATGTATTCGTAAATCTACGAATAAATTACAATGTAAGAAATAAAGTATAAAAATTAATAAGCGAGTACAATAGGTTTGAAAATAAGTACTTAACTATTTTGCTAACAGATTATGGCGCGTTTTTTCTCTATTTCTTTCCAACATATATTAATAGAAGTGACATACATAATATATTTAGAGTATACGTTTTCCAAATTCAGCCTATTTTTTTGAAATATTTAGATTTTTGTTGTTTTTTAAAAGAGTTCAATTTGAAGCTTTAAACGAGTGGTTTCCACTCCCAGACACAAAAATACTGTGAAAGTTATGTATATTTTAATCTCACTTGAAATCAGTGTATTATACGCGTGGCACATGAAGTAAATTTTCTGGGCTTTTCTAAACTCGAAATTTTACTTCATGTGCCACGCGTATAATACACTGATTTCAAGTGAGATTAAAATATACATAACTTTCACAGTATTTTAGTGTTTTATATGCATGGCGCATGAAGTAAAATTTCGAGTTTAGAAAAGCCCAGAAAATTTGTCTCGGGTCGAACTATATTATTATTATTATCATTATTTTTTGTATAAGTGATTCGTTTACGAAAAGATTTAAACTTCCCATATCTAATGGACACAGTTATGTCACAATAATCCTTTATTCAAATACGTCACGTATAGTCAAAATGTCATGATGAAAACAGGGAAGTGTTAGGTTAGAAAAATAACATTAGTTTCATCGCACCTTTGCATCTAACCTAACTCAATTTTATTAAATTATAAAATGTCAGAAATTTCCTAAAATGTCATGGAAGGCTAAAATTATCATTTTGTGTTAAAAATTTAAAAAATCAAAATTAATAATGACTCTTTGACAAATGTTTACACTTTGATGAAAAAACACACGAAATACTGTAATTTGACTGTATTGACTCTAAGTAGAACTGTATTTTATTGTATCGACTATACTAACTATTTTGACAGTACTGAATATATATCGACAGTATCGATTATATTGACTATTTTGACAAAAAAGGGTGAATTAACAATAAATAAATAAATAAGTACTGACTATTTCGATTATGTTGATTATTTTGACATTACTGATTATATTAATTAGATCATTTTGACGGTACTAACTATATTGACTGTATTCATTATGTTAACTATTTTGACAGTACTGACTATACAGAGTGTCGGTATTTCAACAGAATATATGGGGATCTCGGTTATTGGAAGAAATAGAGAGTCGGTTAAATTAGGGCAAAGTTGCGTAATTAAGGCCCAATAATAACCCAGGTTTACAAAAAAAAAGTCCGGACTATTTGACCGGACCATGGTATCCCGGGGTATTTTTGCGTCCTGAATCCGATCCCGGGGTCAGCTGAGCCCCATCACGTCAGAAAAACGAGATTTCAAGGTCACTTAGAGGTTAAAATGGTCATTTTTTGGAACTGGACCCGGGACAATGTTGCCGCATGAAATTAGTTCGTGTTTTCGATCTGGGGGCACCACTATACAAAGCGACCCATTTCTCGATTTATAACAACACTATAAAACGAATATTATTGAGATATATGAAAAATGTTATTAATAAAATATATTAAATGTTTTTTTTTAATTAGGCGGAACGCATTTCGTTTTTTGATTACATAAAATTGATGATTTTAAAATCCATTATAAAACAAATATAAAAAAATAAAATGCATTGCGCATATATCAGTAATAAAATAGGCTTATTTTGTACAATCAAGTATCTAAATGTTTATTATAATTTAATTAACAACGAACTACTGTTTTTGTATTTAGGCAACTCAATATACACTGCCAGTTTCAAATCCATTAGGTCTATTTTTTTCTCCATTGGAGTAGCACTGTCAACCTCTAGAGTGAGCTTTCACAAGCGACTGGTTTCTGTTGGTCATTTAATCAAATGTTTTCGGCTATTCATTCCATTTATTTTAAAGAGAGAAGAACTCAGGCTATTCCGGCATCTTTACTCCAACTTCCCTGGAAGTGGAAAATCACTCGGGAAAATGGCTAAGTGCTTGAAGAATAGAGAGTCTTTCTGTGTTCTGTGTGGGGAATATCATCTTAAGACGAACTTGGTGAATTTCACAGAGACCATATCTGCACAATTTAAGTCGTGTTTTCCCAATTCAGAAGGTCCAGATAACAACCCATGGGTCCCAAAAGTTCTTTGTCGCACATGCCAAGCGCGTTTGAGATGTTGGCAGACTGGCTCTAGGAAAATGATGTTTTCTTCTCCTATGACCTGGCGGGAACAAGAAAATCACGAACGCGATTGCTACTTTTGCAGAAACGTTAAGCCTGGGTTAAATTCCAGGATCAGAAAATCGCTGAATTACGTGGTCACCTCGTCGGTTACCATGCCAGTAATAGCTGATGTTGACCTTGATGAACGTATCATTGTTGATGGCGAAGATGAAGGAGGTAAGGAAATAGAACCGGAGCAAAATGAAGGGGAGTTCTCACAATCTCCAATCGACGTGGACGATGACAGCGAGAATGATCAACTCCAGAATTCAAAGTGGAATCAAATGGAACTCAATGACTTGGTTCGAGATCTGGGGCTATCTAAGGACCAGTCTGAACTGTTAGCTTCTCGTTTAAAAGAAAGAGGTTCTCTGGAGAAAGGAACAATCGGGACCTATTACAGAAATTGGGATGAGCCTTTCCGGAAATATTATGACCAGCATGATTCATTAGTATTTTGCAGAGATATAGAAGGTCTATTCGGCGAATTCGGAGTTGAACATGATTCGGATGATTGGCGGCTATTCATTGATTCATCAAACAGGAGTTTGAAAGCTGTTTTGTTGAACAATGACAATAACCTCGCGTCAATTCCAATAGCTTACTCGACGATATTGAGTGAGATCTACTGCAATCTGGACTATTTGCTCCAAAAAATTAATTACAGCAGGTACAAATAGAAAATATGTACGGATTTGAAGGTAGTAACAATACTTTTGGGACAACAGAGTGGATTTACAAAATACCCTTGTTTTCTCTGTGAATGGGATAGTCGAGCTCGTGATGAGCATTATGAAAGGAAGGTTTGGCCATCAAGGGAGAATTTTCTTGTTGGTCAGAAGAACATAGAGCAAGAACAGTTAGTGGATCCCAAAAGTATTTTACTACCTCCGCTCCATATTAAATTAGGGTTGATAAAACAATTCATCAAGGCTCTTAAAAAAAGAAGTAGCGAAGCCTTCCAATATCTCTACAAAAAATTCCCAAAGTTGTCAGATGCCAAAATCAAAGAAGGGGTTTTCAATGGGCCGCAAATAAGGGAATTTATAAAAGATCCAGAATTCCCGAAGACGATGACGGTGGATGAGGAAGAAGCATGGAAGAGCTTCGTGAATGTTGCCCAGAAATTTCTTGGAAACAATAAAGACCCAAACTATAGGGAATTGGTGGAGGGCTTGCTCCGGAATTACAAAACTATTGGATGTTTGATGAGCTTGAAGGTCCATTTCTTGGATTCACATTTGGACAATTTCCCAGAAAACCTTGGATATTATAGCGAAGAATAAGGTGAAAGATTTCACCAAGATATAAAAGAGATGGAAAGACGCTACCAAAGTTTCTGGCACATCAACATGTTGGCAGACTACTGCTGGAACTTGAAGAGGGATACGACCAAGGGGCATAAGAGAAAGGCACTTAGAAGGAGTTTTGAGCAAACCTGCAGACCCCATAAACAAGCGCGGAAAGATTGAAAAATGGGGAGGAAGAAAAGTGAGAGGCAAGGGGACTCACTGTAAACAAGCACCTCGAAGGGAACAGAATCTGCAAAAATTGGGAGGGAGAAAAGTGAGAGGCAAGGGGACTCACTGTAAACAAGCACCCCGAAGAGACCACAATTTGCAAAAATTGGGAGGGAGAAAAGTGAAAGGCAAGGGGACTCACTGTAAACAAGCACCCCGAAGGGAACAGAATCTGCAACGTCCACGTCGTTGTTCCTGGGTGATGCTAATAGCAGAGTTCAGTTTAATAGCAGGGCTGGGTTCCCTGTCAATATCTCACAGCGAACGGATCGCCGGAATTGGATGCCTTGACAGGGAGATCGAAATCCGCGAGATAAAACAATCATGGCAACATTTTATCCACTGGGGTGGCACTGTGATAGTCCGATCGAGATTTAGGGCTCCTTGCCGATGTTTCGAAGATATTCAAGACCTAAACAGTTACCCTCTAACTTAACAGATCGGTTGAGAAATTGTCCCGGGTCCAGTTCCAAAAAATGACCATTTTAACCTCTAAGTGACCTTGAAATCTCGTTTTTCTGACGTGATGGGGCTCAGCTAACCCCGGGATCGGATTCAGGATGCAAAAATATCCCGGGATACCATGGTCCGGTCAAATAGTCCGGATTTTTTTTTTGCAAACCTGTGTAATCTCAAACCAAATTTAAAATATCTTCTTTCGTTTTTGAGATATTGTCAAAAAACGGATTTATTGAAATTTCGTTTTTATTTTTTTATTCAAAAATTATTGAATCCAGACATTTACAACTTTGACATTATAGAGGCACTATTTAACGATTAATCTAGTAACATATATTATTTCAAAATAACTATAACATTTACCCAGTGACCAAAGCCACCTTTTGTTTTTCTTATGGGCACCATTTTGGATTTTCATATTTTTTGGAAGAATATTGTTTTCTGAATTCAATGATGTATCACACTTATGGTTAATTGTACATTTTATATGTAATATTTTAATCTTTTCTTTTTTGTAAAGAGTACCTTGGAAACAGTTGTGTAACTAACTTATTTGACAACTCCTGGGAGCATAATTTGCTTACATATCACCACTGAAGACGGGCATCCGACGATACATATTTTAACAGTTGTGATGCATTTTAAACTAACGAGGGTCTTCCATTCCCAGACTAAGCATGAAGTAAAATTTCGAGTTTAGAAAAGCGCAGCGACCCGAAACAAATTTTCACGGGGATTTTCTAAACTCGAAATTTTTCTTCATGCGTCAAGCGTATAAAACACTGGTTTACAGTAAAGTTGAAAATACATAACGCTTAGATGTGATGGTGATCAATATTTACCGAGATGTAGCGAAATAGGAAAAAATTACTTTTTTTGTGAATAGCTATGGAATAATAACAATAAAAGTAGAATAAATTTAGTTTGTGCAACTTTTATGTGATAATCGATACTTATTATTATTATTATTACAAAAGATTGACAGTTGTTCATTAATTTTGAGTGCTAACAATTAGATATGGGAAGTTCGAATCTTTTAGGTGATTCGAATCAACCAAATAATTTCTTAAAAGTGATTCGTTCTTTATAAAACGTTCGTAAACGAATCACTTATAAAAAAAATAATGATAATAATAATAATATAGTTCGACCCGAGACAAATTTTCTGGGCTTTTCTAAACTCGAAATTTTACTTCATGCGCCATGCATATAAAACACTAAAATACTGTGAAACTGTATATTTTAATCTCACTTGAAATCAGTGTATTATACGCGTGGCCCATGAAGTAAAATTTCGAGTTTAGAAAAGCCCAAAAAAATTGTCTCGGGTCGCTGCGCGACCCGAGACAAATTTTCACGGAGCTTTTCTAAACTCGAAATTTTACTTCATGCTTAGTCTGGGAGTGGAAAACACTCGTTTAAAGCTTCAAATTGAACTCTTTTAAAAAAACAACAAAAATCTAAACATTTCAATAAAATAGGCTGAATTTGGAAAATGTATACTCTAAATATATTATGTATTAGTCACTTCTATTAATATATGTTGGAAAGAAATAGAGAAAAAACGCGCCATAAACTGTTGGCAAAATAGTTAACTACTTATTTTCAAAGCAATTGTAATCGCTTATTAATTTTTATACTGTATTTCTTACATTGTAATTTATTCGTCTATTTACGAATAAATTAAAAAATAAATACTTATTTTAGTTATTTAATATTAATTAAATCATCAAATGTATAAATGTCTTATGTTAACATAATTGAAATTCGTTTAATAAAGAAACCGAAACATCTAATGATATCTGGTTCATTAGATGTATCGGTTTCTTTATTAAACGAATTTCAATTATGTTAACAACGAAAAACTTTTAAATAGTTCAGATCTTTGTGAGACTGAAGAATTTTCAAATAGATTTTAATGCTATTTGCCTTTTTTGCATATATTTGCTCATTTAAAACTTATTTATAAACATTTGTAGGCAATATCTTTTCAAAATTTTATAAATTTAATGCTTACATATTCCTAATGTATTAAATTAATATATAGTTTAAAAAAATCAAACAAAAGTTGAAGATAACGAAAAAACACACAACTTTCACCTAAACACTTTTCACCTTAACTCTTTTGTTTATGATCAGTATACGAAAAAGCCTAGCGGAGATATTTATTTGATAATCACTCACAAATTGCTGCTTTATTATTAACATAATCAGAAAAAGTTTCAAATAAAAGATAATAAAAAAATACAACACAAAACTTTTGGTTAATTACCTTTCATCTCAGTTATTTAGTTTATGAACTAGTAACTAAATCATCTAGTGGAGATCAACAACTCACCGACTATGGCTTTCCATGTCTCAATGTTTTAAACAAAAGTTGTAGCCAACGAAAAGACAATCCACTTTTACCCTAACATTTTTCACCTCAGCTTTTTGGTTTTTGTTTAATAAACCGAGAAAGATTTTTTGATAATAAATACACAGCTTTATGATAATTCGAAAATTTACAAACGAGTGTCTTCCACTCCCAGACTAAGCATGAAGTAAAATTTCGAGTTTAGAAAAGCCACGTGAAAATTTGTCGAGGGTCGCGCAGCGACCCGAGACAAATTTTCTGGGCTTTTCTAAACTCGAAATTTTACTTCATGCGCTACGCGTACAAATCACTGAATTCAAATGAAGTTTCAAATATACTCCTTGAAAATGATTCATACAAGATTGATCAAAGAGGATTCTCTTGCAAATGTTTGACCAGTTGCACATGAACAATTTTATCAATAACATGCTGAATATTTCCCAATTTTTAATAGTTTGACAGTATTTTGCCACGTTCAACCGTTTTCACTTTAATCATATTCTGATGACAGTAAATCACCAGATTGTTACTGAAAACTTCCAACAAACACCAGAATTTAGCCACGTCTGAATCACAAACAATTTGTCTGATTCCGAAAGTGGAAAACACCAGATTTGATGACAAAATCACTGATTTAGCAACCCTGACGATATCCTTAGTAAGCTAAAAAAAGAGAGAGTGTAACAGTGTGTGCGAGGAGGATAATTGATGACAGCGCATTTAGCGCGCGTGAAAACAGCGGGCTAAATGCGCTCCCCCAACAGAACGTTCTATATATTTCGCCATTTCGGTCATAGAGAACGTGCTGCCGAATTTTCGCCAAATCACAAAACTAATGTACAAAGCGGAGTTGAAGTTGCGCGCGGATTCGAGCGAACGAATTAGTCATCCGATTCGGGCGGATTCAGACCGCATGTATAAATCCGAATCGGGAATACGATTCCGCTCGCCCAAAATCGTTCGGTCAGTCGTCTCGAGTAAATGAATCATTAACGAATCAATTCTTCTTGAAATAGGGAATCAGTTCATTCAAATCACCATACAGAATCATTCACGAACGACCCATATCTAGTTGATATATTTAACAAAATAATGACCATTTTAAAACATGTTTGTTTTTCTATTTTCACCATATCACACACTACAGGATAATGACAATTTATATAAAAATTGGCATTTTTTTGATGTTGGATGATAATGTTTTTGTAGTGTGTAAAATTATCGTTGATATAACGCAACAGTGTCAGTTGGTGATATATGGGCAGTCAGTATAGTCAAATGGCTATCACTACCTAATGTAACCATTAACAATCCTCAGTTTACAAGTTTTTATAGATCTTCTGTGACAGTTACGATAGTTTTGGAAAGTCTTTGATAATTATAATATCTCATATACTGCCAATAATGACTTTCTGTGACTGTAATGAAATATTATTTTCGACATATTGATTGGAATTCTTGACAGTTTTGTATATAATTATCATATATTATATTTATTAATTGAATTAATTGAAATATCATCAATCTATTTTAGTAATGAACTTTTCTGACTGAAAAGGAATGTCATTTTCGACATATAAATAGGCAATATTTGACAGTATTGTATTAATTATGATTTCTTTCGGTTATTGTGATATTTTATTTTGATACGTTACGTTTTTCGTGATTAGTAATCTTATATTATTATACATTATACATATGATAAATTTCCGACATTTTGTTGGTAGTTGGAAATAAAATATAATAAAGTGTTGTAATAATAGGAAATAGTCTGTTTTTGGCAAACATGGCGAAAAGTTTATAATTATGTCTGTTTGGGTAACGTTTACTTATAATATTAATACATAAATGTCACCAATAATTGACATTATATTTTTGAACCACTCCCAGACTAAGCATAAGGTAAAATTTCGAGTTTAGAAAAGTCTGAAAAATTGTATTGGCTGCGTAGCGGCCAATTAAAATTAGGCTTTTCTAAACTCGAAATTTTACTTTATGCGCCACACGTATAAAATACTAAAATATCGCAAAGTTTAAAATACAAATAAAACGTGAGTCCAATTTTGCGCTGAAGAAATTGTTTAAAACAGTGATTATAGGCTACCCAATAACCTTAATGTATATCAAGTTGTATAATTCAATGTCTGTCGGGGTATTAGCTCGGGAAGTAGTTGTTTCAATGAGAGTTTGATATAGTCTTTGTAAGACTAACTTGTTGTAGATTGTGAAAAGAATCGCACTTTTAATGTTTGAAGTATTCTGCAACCAAGAATTGGCAATTTCATTTATACTTGTATATCAAGTTGCCTTTAATCGTTGTTTTTTGTGTGTTTTTTGAACTTCGCTGTAAATCAGTGTTTTTAAGCGTGGCGCATGAAGTAAAATTTCGAGTTTAGAAAAGCCTAATTTGGATAATCCAAATTCTTAGGCTTTTCTAAACTTGAAATTTTACTTCATGCTTAGTCTGGGAGTGTAAAACACTCTTTAAAAGCCTCAAATTAACCGCTTTTAAACAACGAATTTCCGCAAATTTAAAAAACGCTGTAATCATCCGGATATGTATACTCAAAAGAAAAATGCCCTGGATGTGTTTTAAACACTTTTCAAACGTGTTTTGAACACGTTTTAACATGTTTTTATTTGTTAATGTTTTAAACGCTGTTTTAATGAAAATACACGTTTTCTTAAAAAAAAACGGTTTGTTTTAATTAAAATGAAAAACACGTATTTTTAACAACTGTTTCCGGCTTAACCGTAAAGTTTTGTGTTAAATTATCACATTTTTATCCCAGGAATTAAACCATTTCCCCACATTAACACCCTGTATATACATCCTAAAATTCAAACCATTTATGGTGCCTAAGTAATTGCGTAGGCAATACTTTCATGGTCACCCAGTATACCGATCTTTTGGTTTATCGTGCAAACCATTGGGATTTCCTATACTATTGAAGTACGAAGACGGTTAAATGAGGCAAAAGTTTATATTTTTAATACAAAATTAAACTGCCCTTACAACTTTTATCTAGCGGCATTTGTTTTCAAAATATGGCGAAAAAAGTGAAATACGAAAAAAAATCCCTTTTTTTTGGCTTTTGCCTGGCCCTGGGAACTTGCCCATTAGCCAACATAATTTTATTTATATTTGTGTTAATTGTTGACATTACAATTTGTATTATGCTATTATTTCATACGGACAAACACTCACAATCATACCACACCCAGGGTCACGACGAGAAATTATTTTTAAATAAAGTCTCCCCGTGCACGGGAATCGAACCAACCCGAGTTTGTGGCTCGCCGAGCGATACAGCCCGACGACGTTACCGCTCGGCCACCACCTGCCCAAAAATCCCTTTTGCTATACATTTCTTAACTCTAAAAGTTGATTTTAGGTAAAATTCTGCACTTCTTTTTATCTCTATTAATGACTAATTATATTACATACTGAGCATTTTTCTTTTAAATATACATAATGTATACGCCAGTGGTTGGGAAACTTTTTTAAGACGGGCCATTTGTAATAACCAGACAATCGTAGCGGGCCAAAGAATAATGCTTAATCGTAGGTAGGTAGTTTTTATGCAGGTCGTCACATTACGAAGTAAGAACGCGTTCAAACATTCTCACGACGGCACTCTTAAACGGGCCGGATTAAACCTTTCCGCGGGCCGGACTTGGCCCGCGGGCCGTAGTTTCCCCATCACTGGTATACGCTGTACATTTTAAAGCATTCGTCGATTTTATAAGTGTTCAATTTGAAGTTTCGAATGAGTGTTTCCACTCTTAGATTAAGCGTAATGAACATTTCGAGTTTAGAAGAGCCTGAAAATTTGGTTTGGTCGCTCCGCGAAGCGAAGCGGCCAATGCAAATTTTCAGGCTTTACTAAACTTGAAATTTTACTCCACGCGCCCCGCTTATAAAGCACTGACACATTGTAAAGTTAGAAATACACTTAAAAGTACTGAGAATCAAAGTATTGAAATAACAAAATATTTACATTTTTCTTGTCTCTTGTCTTTCTTCTCAAGTCAGCTCAAATAATACAATGTATCAAATGAACTTCTTTAGTAATTTAATTAGCAAAAAATTTACTTTATTACGTCAATAGCTTAATGGGTTATTTAGAAAGATAAAGAGCTGAAATTTGAAATATACCCTAAATAAAGTTCAAGAAACAACAAAATTAACAGATTTTATACAGGGCGTCCATATTTCAAGATACGACACAGTATATGATTTGACCGATCTAGCGGGACAAAATTCATATTATTGAATTATGAAAATTACAAATGAATCGCAATTAATTGTTCATATACATCAGAAAATGATTCCTGCTACAGGTTTATTTCAGTTTACTATCAATTCTCTATAGCAAAATTGTAATAAACTACTCATTGCATTTTTTCTTTGGTTCCTTTTGTTGTCAATTACTTTATAATTGCATTGGTTGATCAAAGCTGGAAATTATTTTCTCTTTGGTGTTATTTTCTTCATAAATGTAGGGACAATATCGTATATAATTTGTGTAAATATAATATTTAATAACAAAAACATAATAGGTTATAAAATGTATGAAAAATAACAATAAACATGTGATATAAACATTCATATATTTTGTGTCATACATCGTCATAATTTACTAGCTGTTTTTGAATGCCCCTTAAGATATCTTGTTGACGATAAACCCTGTTAAATCGTGCGATTTTTTGAGATTTCTAAGATATTTAACATTTTTACTGGATGAAAAATCATGTAAAAACCTCTTATTATGTTTATATAATACTTTTCTGTAGATCTAATAATTACAAAGATGTGCCGTTTTTAAAAAATATGTAGGTTTGTTCATATCAACTTATCCAATAGTTATGTGAATAACTTACAAAATATTTTATTACTTTCTTTGACATCTGTGCACAAAAAAAAGTTTTATGAATGTCAATCGCTTGTGATTGGTGTAAAAATATATAGTCATATTATGGATAAGAAAAACCCAATAACATGAGTTAAGTGACATTGATATTGTTAAATTTAAACAAATGCAACTACAAGAAAAAAATGTTTTTCTTAATAATACATCTCAAATCGCTTACTTAATTTAACTATTCACAGATTTACATCAATACTTGTAAAACTATTTAGTTTTGTATAGAATTTAATCCAAAATAAGCTATAAAATCATGTCCATGAATTTTGTCCCACTAGAATGACTAAATCGTATATTGTGCTATACTGTATTTTTATAGCTTTGAATAGAGCAGACAATTTAAGCTTGAAATAATGTGTCACAAAGAAAATTAAAATGGTAATAGTCATATCATATGAAACACCCATATAAATTCTGAATTTCTTCGTAACTGTAATGACTCAAAATTTACTCATGTTATTTTAATGCATTTGTAATTATGGAATATAAATCTAAACTTTTAGCTTGTATATTTTTTTCTTCCTTTTATTAAAACGTAAGAAAATCGTTTTATTTTCTTTCTTAATTTCTGTAATTTTCATAAAAATTTGATGTTTCAATTATTATTAATAAGTGAACTATTTAAATTTCCTGTTCATTACAGGTTTGTTCAACTTTGAAATGCTGTATTTTTTGACACGATATACAGAATTAATATATTGATAATTATAACAGAATAACATGAGATTTGAACAATTTAAATAACAAGGTTGCCGCATTGCAGGAATCTTATTATTTTAGATATAAATTTAGGTGGCCAATAACTACCAGGCTTTCATAATATTTGGAACTTATCAAAAATTGGTAGTAGATGTTTATTTTTACCGTTTTCTTTGTATTTTAGGAATTATAAATATAATTAAAAAATTCTTACAAAGAAAAATTGCATTGAATCAACAAATAAACATTTAAAGTAAATATACTTTTTGTTGTAACTCTTTTAGTTTTAAAGTTATTTTGAAATAATATGATAATATGAACATTAATAATAAGTGTTACAATTAATTCATTCATTAATTCTATGACTCTTTAATTTGCGGTCGGTACGTATGTTAGCCACAGCAGATTTTTTGGATTGTATTAATCAACAGTACAATTCATTAAATTAATTTGTTATCTCCAAAGAAACTAGAAGTTAGTGTTTTGTAAAGTAAAGAATTCATAAAAAAATATCAATGATTTAGGTTTTATAAAGTTTCGAATCCTCTGCAGTTTGCGGACGATACTGCCTTAATCTCTCATTTAACAACCCTACCCCCAGCTCTTAACTCCCTTCAAGACTTTGTCGACCAAACAGCCACTTGGTTTTCCAAGTGGAGACTGAAAATGAATCCCAACAAATCCCAACTCTTCCTACCCTACCACCGCATTCCACCTAATCCTCTTTCCATAACCATTAACGGGTCCACTATATACTCCGCCCCATCATGTAAATACCTAAGAATCCTTTAGATCAAAAACTATCCTTTAAAAAACACACCTCCGATATAAAAGCAAACATCGTACAGCGAGCGAATCATTTTAATTGCCCGACTTACAAAAACCAAGGAATCAGTACCAAGACCTGTTGCAAAATTTACAAAATGATTTGCCGTCCCATCCTAGACTACAGCTTAATCCTTCGTATAAATCCATATAATGCCACCATAAACAACCTCGAAGTAGCCGAAAGATCCTCCCTCCGTACCTTTATCAAACTTCGACACCCTCAAAATCCCATCCACACCCCATCCAATATACTCCTTTACCAAACAACACAAATTACCCCAATAAGAGAGAGACTTCGATTTCTTGCAGGACGATTCGCATGTAAAGAGTCGAATTACCAACACCTTAAAAAAATGTACATCGTACATCCCCAGAAACCCCGACATAATCCCAAAATATAAAAACCCACCTATAACCTGATACGAATACATCTCTTTCTTATATCCTACTTTTCCACCTTGAAATTGTGACTATAGTTTCGACAACTTTATATATATATATATACATATATATATATATATATATATATATATATATATATATATATACATATATATATATATATATATATATATATATATATATATATATATTTACACTGTTATATTTTGAATGTATTTCTTTTATTTTTTGAATAAAGATGTTATAGTAGTAAAGTTTCGCGATTATTTTTTTTTTAATTAAGTTGATACTAACTGTGAAAATTATGACAAAAACTCATTAAAAATATTTGTCCAGTTTTTAAAAAAAGTTTTTATTTTACTGTTTGTTAAAAACCATACGAACGTTAAATCTTTATGCAAACATTACAAAAATATTATTAAGAAATATTCCCACTTCATATTAAATACATTTTGATGTAAAGATTACAAAATATTATTAAGATATGCCTTGATTTTGTTTCGAATCAATTCAAAAAATTGAATCAATTGATAATTTTCTCGAATTGAATGAAAACAAAATCTACTCATATCTTAATAATATTTTATATGCACACGTTCAAAGTGCAAAATCTACAATTAAAAAAAAAATCATACGGTCAAAATTGAAACAGAAATTTTAAAATAATACAATTCAAATGAACTAACTTTTATGAATTTTGAGCTTCTGTAATTTTATTATCATCTGATTATTTGTCCTTGAATTGTGTGAAACGAAAATCTAGGCATATCTGAAAAATGTTTTATAATATTCACATTAAAAATTGTTTCTTTTACAATTCCTGAAATTCATTTAAAAATCTGACGTTTCAGTAATGTTTAATGATGTTTTAAATGAAGTAGGAATTTAGCGATTTTCTGTTCCAAGAATTGCAGTAATTTATTTCCCAATGCATTGATTTTGTTTATACCTAAAAAATAAATGTCAAATTATCTCTGGTAATTAATTTGTTGAAATTTAATAAAAACGAGTATTTTTTAAGCAACTGGAATTGTCCGTCTTTTGTTTTCTCGTGTATTTTTTTTTTGTTTCTTTATTTTTGGTTAGTTTATTTACATTTAATAAAAATGAGTATTTTTTGAGCATCTAGAATCTCTCGTATTTTATTATCCTACGTAATTGTTTCTTTATTTCTTTCTAAGAAATGATTTTGCTTATTCTTTGTCTCCAAAATTCCTGAAATATTCACATAAATCGTATCATTAAATTATTTTTGATCACTCTTTAAATACAACCTGTATTTACTGATTTTCTTAAATAATATTAATTTCCTGTGAATTATTTTCCAGTTGAGGAATTTCGTTGACACCTATATAATATTATTAATATTTATTATGCAGATAAGATACATTGTTATTACACTTGCTGCTGTTTCTTTTTATTTAATAACAAATTATTGTTTATAATAAGTCATTGGAGATTGGGTCAAATTTGTTTTAACTTTAAACAAAATAAAATCCACGGATTCTGCAATTTGTCTTCTGGTTTATTAAATAAAAATTAAATAAAAGTAATCATTAGTTTTAACCTTGCTGTAGAAATAATAGCTGACGTTCAATTTTTCTTAAATTAAATTGTGAGTCATTCTTAAGACATTTTTCGTTTTCTTATTATGTTTACTTCATACTTAGCAGAGCTGGGCAGGATTCGAATCATTCAGGATTCGATTCCCGGATTCGAATCCATTTAGAGGATTTAAAAGAGGTATTCGAATACTTTAGTGAAAACGGATTCGTGATCCGGATTCGTTACATTTTTTTAAAAGGATTCGTATTCGAATCCAGACGTAGATGATTCGAATCCTAATAAAAGGATTCGAATTCTTATAAAAGGATTCGAATCCTTATAAAAGGATTCGAATTCTTATAAAAGGATTCGAATCCTTATAAAAGGAATCGAATCCTTATAAAAGGATTCGAATTCTCATACACGGATTCAAATCCTCCTAAATAATTCGAATCATCGCTATTAAGGCTGGGATTCGAATTCGATTAATTCAAATAGTTAAATATTCTAATATGAATATTTATATCACTAAATTATTCATATTTGAATATAAATATTTAAATTTTCGAATAATTCAAATATTTGTGAAGGCATATTTGGTTACTTAACCATAAAAATTATCCAACGTTAATAGTATATTTTTAACTTCACTTAAAATCAGTGTTTTATACGCGTGGCGCATGAAGTAAAATTTCGAGTTTAGAAAAGCCCCGTGAAAATTTGTCTCGGGTCGCTGTGCGACCCTCGACAAACTTTCTACGCGGGGCTTTTCTAAACTCGAAATTTTACTTCATGCTTAGTCTGGGAGTGGACAACACTCATTCTTAGAAGTTTCAAATTGAAGGATCACTCTAGATTACTAAGTTTATTACCATTTTACAAAGGACAGCTCGAAGGACCAACCATGGTCTTCGGAGACCGAAGGACTACAGGGAATCAAAGTTTTTTTACAAGAAAACAACGAATATCTGAAGGTTTACAGCATGGATAGGAAAGAAAACATCTAATTTTGAAAAATATCGAAGTTGGGTTGGTTTTTAGTGCATTTTTAACTTCACTTTAAATCAGTGTTTTATACGCGTGGCGCATGAAGTAAAATTTCGAGTTTAGAAAAGCCCCGCGAAAATATGTCTCGGGTCGCTGCGCGACCCTCGACAAATTTTCTACGTGGGTCTTTTCTAAACTCGAAATTTTACTTCATGCTTAGTCTGGGAGTGGACAACACTCGTTTGAACTTGTAATTTACTCTTTTAAAAAATCGACGTATGTAATATAAAAAATCATTCATTGAAATCATAGAAAAAGATGCAAAATTTTGCCTAAAATTAACTTTTAGAGTTAACTTTATAATTTGCTCTGTTATTAATGGGTGAATATTCTAATCCTAAAAAAAAACCGTTTATTTAATATTAAAGTTGCATTTAATACAATAACAAACTGTGAATAAATCGACATAAATCTAGAAATATCGAAAATCTCGACATGTAGAAAATCTTGACGGTCCACTCCCAGACTAAGCATGAAGTAAAATTTCGAGTTTAGAAAAGCCCCGCGTAGAAAATTTGTCGAGGGTCGCGCAGCGACCCGAGACAAATTTTCACGGGGCTTTTCTAAACTCGAAATTTTACTTCATGCGCCACGCGTAGAAAACAGATTTAAAATGAAGTTCAATAACACATATATCATCAATAATTAAAATCATTATATAATCAGATATTTAGTCGGTAAATGAACATATTTGTTAATAGAAACTGATGGAATAAAATATCACTGGTTGCAAATAATAGATTCAAATTTATTTTTAAAGGATTTGTATCCGTGATTCAAAAATGAGGATTCCAATCTTTGATTCGAATCATATTTTTCACTTACGAATCCTATATTCGAGTATTCGTGATTCGAATCATATTAGGTGATTCGGATTCGTGATTCGAATCCTGTTTTTGAGGATTCATCCCAGCTCTGATACTTATTCTGGGAGTGGAAGACACTTGTTAGTTTAAAGTACATCACAACTGGTGATGTATTTTAACAACAATTATGGGTCCTAGGAGTTGTCAAATTGTTATCAGTGAGTTACTCAACTGTTTCTAATGCACTCTTTACAAAAAACAAAAGAATACAATTTTACATATAAAATGTACAATAAACTATAAGTATGATACATCATTGAATTAAAAAAATATTCTTTCAAAAAATACAAAAATTCAAAATGACGCCCTTAAGAAAAACAAAAGTTGGCTATGGTTCCTGGGTAAATGATATAGTTACCTTAAAATAAAATATGTTACTAGATTTCTCGTTAAAAAGTGCCACTATAATGTCAAAGTTGTAAATGTGTGGATTCAATAGTTTTTTATTAAAAAAATAAATAAATTAATAAACCTTTATTCACGGATGTACCATTTTACAGAATATAAAAATATTTTACAAAATAACAATTTAACACACAAAAGATAGAAACAAAAACATTAATGACAACAGAGTAATCTTTTAACAATTCTTATATACTGGGGAAATGTATTAGAAAAAATATCAAAGTCAGGATAAATTAATAAAGAAATAGCTGTACGCATAAGACGTGTAGTCGGAGTGTGGAAACCATAATTTGTGTTATGGAACGGTATGCGAAACAGCGGCGAGAAAGAAGAGCCGGGCATTGGATGTCCCCATTAAATAGTTTGTAAAGTAATGACATATCAGCAAAGTACCGCCTGCAACATAGTTGATCAATATTAAAATCAACGCTGACATTTACATTATTATGTCTCGACTTAAATGCTAGATATTTAATAAATTTGCTTTGAACATCTTCAATACGTTTGATATACATCTTTTGATACGGACTCCATACACATGAAGCGTATTCTAGATGCGAACGAACGTATGCAAAATATACAATTTTAAATGACAATACCGAGAGATCCTTAGACAAACGTTTAAAATACCCTAGCATTTTAGCCGCGCGATTACATATAAAATTAATATGATGTTCGAAATTGAGTTTAGCTGCAAACCAAACCCCAAGGTCCTTCATTATATTAACTTTTAAAACCATTTTGCCATCAATATGGTAATTAAAATCGCATGTTACTATCTTACGTAAAAAGGTTAGAGATTTACACTTGTCAATATTGAAACTGAGACCGTTCAAAATGCACCAGTTAGCTAAGGAGGAACGATCATTTTGAAGTAAAAGACAATCACCAATATCGCGCATTTCTCTAAATAACTTTAGATCATCAGCAAATAATAAAAACATTTAGTATTTAATTGATAAAGAGATGTCAATTATAAAAATAAGGAATAATAAAGGATCCCTGGGGTACCCCAGAAGGAACGCTGAACATGTCAGAGAGATGGTTTTTTATTTTGACACATTGTGAACGGCCCTGTAAAAAGCTCCGAAACCATGAGATGACTGATTGGTTAAATCTTAATGCAAATAATTTTGATAATAAGATATTATGTGATACCTTATCAAAAGCTTTAGAGAAGTCCAAATACACCGTGTCAACTTAACACCTATTTTCCATAGAGTCAGTAATATAATCTTGAAAACACAATAAATTGGAAGTGGTAGACCGGCCTCCACGAAAACCATGTTGTTCGTCAATTAAAACATGTGTAGTCATCCATTCCAGTTTTGATGATATAAGTTTATCTAAAAGCTTGGGTATACAAGATTGTATTGCCATACCTCTATAATTACAAATATTGTCTCTACTGCCTGATTTGAAAATAGGTGTTACATAACTTCTTTTCCATATGTTGGGAAAGATACTTTTATTTAAAGAATAATTAAAAATTAGGAAAAGAGGTGTAGTTAATGAATAAATACAATTTTTTATAAAAATAGAGGGGACACCATCGGGCCCTGGGTTACTATTAGCTTTAATAGATTAAATGCCACTAAACACTTCACATTTAGTGATATTCCAAGGAACATCAATCACTTCTTTGTCAAAATTCTGCATAGGTATGTTTGACGTTGAATAGTAATTGTAAACTGATGAAAAAAAAAAATCACAAAAAGATATACGTACTCCGAACCATCACTGCTAGTTTCATTATTGTAATGCTTTACCTCTGGGTAAAACGAAATTTAAAAAAAAACGTTTTTGACAATATCTCAAAAACGAAAGAAGATATTTCAAATTCGTTTTTAGATTATTATTATTAACCGACTCTCTATCTCTTTAAATAACCAAGATCCCCACACATTCTGTTGAAATACGGGCACTCTGTATAGTCTATTTGATTGTTTACTTATTGTTCGCGGTTTATACAACTTTTCTTCTAATTTGATGTTATAGGGAAAAATAATCTAATTTTTTAGAGAATAATGTACAAATTAATAGTCAGAATAATCTTTTTTTTATTATTTCGAAACAAATAACAGTTTTAAAAGATTTAGGAATTATTTTAATCTCTTCAAAATTACACATATTTTTTAACAATTGCTGCATAGAGTAAAAAACCTATTCATAATTAATAACTTCATAATTTGATAATCGCGTAAGTAATTACCGATAATAGAAATGTTTGTCCTTCATCGTTGACGGCGCGTGCAAACAACAAAAGAGTTTGTTGCAACATTTCAAAGCAGATGAAATAAGTTAGGCATATTTTTTGTAATATGTTTTTTTGTATTCCATATAATACGAACATGGAAATAACTAATAATCAACAATTTGCGTGACTCTGACAGTCAAGGACGATACCGTTGTAATAATTTCAAATTCATTAAAGTATTTTTATTATTGTACTCTCTTAATAAACGTTTTATAATTTCATTAATTTATTACATAATTCTTTGTACACCATCAACAGGAAGAATAGATGTACTCACAAATGAACAGAAAACATTTTTTTAAAGTGAAATAGAAGAGTCTGTTCTTTGTTACAAAAAAATGAGAAATTAAAATATAAATTGAAAAATTAAGTCGATTTTTCATTGATTTAGTATGTGCTTTTGATAGGACAATTTTTGTAAATTTTTGTAAACAAAATATTTCCTTTGTAGCGTCAAATTCGTATTCGCGAATATCTAATTCGAATTTCAAAATCTAGTCACCTTAAATAACAGAGCTGGGACGAATCCTCGTAAGAAGGATTCGAATCACGAATCCGAATCACCTAATCTGATTCGAATCACGAATACTCGAATAAAAGATTCGTAAGAGATAGAGATGATTCGAATCAAAGATTCGAATCCTATTTTGTCGAATCACGAATACAAACCCTTTAAGAATAAATTTGATTTTATTATTTGTTTGCTACCATCAACATATAAATATCGTTGATTTATCCAAAATATTCAAAATCTAATTATTTATTATTAACTCTGAATGTCGTTGATAACAGACTAAATATCTAATGCCGTGTTACTCTGATTAAAGATGTGTTTGTGTGTTTTTGAACTTCGCTTCAAATCAGTGTTTTGTACGCATGGTTCATGAAGTAAAGTTTCGAGTTTAGAAAAGCCTGAAAATACGCGCCAAACCAAATTTTCAGGCTTTCTTAAACTCTAAATTTTACTTCATGCCTAACCTGGGAGTGGAATCACTCGTTCAAAACTTCAAATTGAAATCTATTACAATGCCTGAAAATTATGTAAATAAAAAATTCACTGAATATTATTAAAACCGGGAAACACAGAGAATAATAGTCATGGAATTTTATTCAAATTGACCCAAACACTAACAAAAAAACCATATGATTTTATTAAATTTGTCAAAATCAACAGGCATCATAAAAATTACAAAACACGTAAAAATTTATAAAACCAACTTAAATATTGGCAAAAACAATGAAAACAATTTAGCAAAATGTGGGTTTCCCACAGAAGAAACGTCAGGGAAAAAAATCTTGAATCAGGGAAATGTCGGACAAATTGAACATTTCAGATTGTGGCTACCATCCATGTCAGTTTTACTCCAAATAATATTAAACAAAATTTTTAAAACTAGATTATTATCTTTAAAAACATTTTCAGTCATTTAACGTTCTTATCAAAGCATTCAGTTTGAAGTTTCGAATGAGCGTTTCCACTCCCAGACGAAGCATGAAGTATCATTTCGAGTTTAGAAAAGGCCCGCATAGAAAACTTGTCGAGGGTCGCGCAGCGACCCGAGATAAATTTTTACGGGGCTTTTCTAAACTCGAAATTTTACTTTATGTGAAACATTGAAATATTATTATTATTATTTTGTAAAAGGTGAATATTGATAATTTCGTAACCGTCATTAAACTATAGACTTAATGTCGGCTGACACCAATTTATGTCAACTGTCACTATAGTTCAAATGTCAATTTATGCATATGTTAACTGTCATTAATAACCTAACCTTACCTAAATGCCAAAATGCAAGCAATGCGCTTGAAATATCGAAAAGTCATTGTCTTGTTGTCAACTTATATCATATGTCGTATTTTTTTTAAAACTAGATTATTATCTTTAAAAACATTTATAGTCATTTAATGTTCTCACCAAAGCATTCACTTTAAAGTTTCGAACGAGCGTTTCCACTCCCAGACTAAGCATGATGTAAAATTTCGAGTTTAGAAAAGTCTAAAAATTTGGTTTAGTCGCTCAGCGTGTAGTCAAATTTTGAGGCTTTTCAAAACTCGAAATTTCACTTTATGCGGCACGCGTTTAAAACAGTGATTTAACGAGAAGTTTAAAAATACACAAAACACATTTTTCATGTTAATCCTCACAATTAATTCGAATTATGTTTGACGATTCAAATCCTTTTGTAAATATTCGAATCCTCTTTTAAGTATTCGAATCCTCTATAAATATTCGAATCCCTTATAAATATTCGAACTCTCTTATAAATATTCGAATCCTTTTATAAATATTCGAATCCTTTTATAAGGATTCGAATCACCTGCATTTGGATTCGAATACGAATCCTATTAAAAAAATGTACCGAATCCGGATCACGAATCCAGTTTAACTAAAGTATTCGAATGCTTCTTTTAAATCCTCTAAAAGGATTCGAATCCTACCCAGCTCTGTTAAATAACATCGTAAGTGGAATTTAAAATTTCTAATATTTATGTTATTTTGTTTGTAGATTGATTTTGGCGTTAATAAAGAATATTTAATTTTGTATACTAATTAAAACTCAAAATTCTTTATTAACGGCAAAATCAATCTACAAAGAAAATAACATAAATATTAAATATTTTACGTATGTTCGGAAGCGTAAACGCCATCAAATGCCCATTAGCTTAAGTAGCATCGTCAATAGCTGGCAAACTAAACGTTTGTATACAGCAATTGTTCGTCCACAACAGGGCTTTATTTTATAAAATACTCATATCAAGAAAATGAATTTGTGTTCAGAACTCAGTCATTCACCGGATAACTATATACGCATTTCAGGTTTGATATTTGTATTCTCTAAAATAAAGCTCTGTTGTGGACGAACAATTGCTGTATAAACACGTTTAGTTTGCCAGCTATTGAAGATGCTACTCAAGCTAATGGGCATTAGATGGCGTTTACGCTTTCGAACATATATAAATTGCACAGGCCATAATAAATGGTTAAATATGTTCACTATTCTTCAAGCACTGGTTCGGCACTATACTGATGAAGGCGTTGAAGCCTGAAACTCGTATATAGTTATCCGGTAAATGAATAAGTACCGACACAAATTCATATTAGATATTTTAATTTCCAATTAAAAAATATCATGTTAATTTAGAATCAGCTGAATTGTAAATCTCAAATAGCCCTAAGAAATACACTAAATAGCTTACATTTAGTGTATTTCTTAGGGCTATTTGAGATTTACAATTCAGCTGATTCTAAATTAACATGATAAGTCAAAGGAATAAATAATATAGTTCAATAACTTTAGTCAACAACATAAAAGTAAATCAAAACACCGCTAAATCTGGCTCACACGTGTTTAACGATTGTTTACAATAAATCCTTTCTTGTAATTATTTTTTTTCTGGGCGCTTGGGGAATGAAAATATTTTCCTAAATTTGCACGAGGGTTTGTTGATCTGTGAATTTCTGCAAAATGATTCATAATGGAATTAGCATAGCTAATATTATTCAAAATAGTCGGCACCTCATTTGTATATGTACACAGACCTTATCTCCAGTGGACTAATCAAGTTCTGGATAAATATTTGCTCTATTTGTAATTGAATCAACTGTAACACTTGATAATATTAAAATAGGGGAAAAAATTATTGAATTGGAAAGCAATTCCGAGTTGTGCATAAGATGAAAGTTAAAAATAGTAGATGTTATACACTTATAAGCAGGGTTGTTTAAAGAAACGTTTTTTTCATTTTAATTAAAACGAACAGTTGTTTTTACAAAAAGGGTTTTTTTATTGAAACAGCGTTTAAAATATAATCAATTAAAAACATGTTTAAAACACATTTTAAACGGGTTTTAAACATGACATGTTTAAAACACGGTTAAAATCCCATTTATGCTGTGTTTAAAAAAAATGTGAAAAATTGAGGAAAGAATGCGTTTTACTGTCACGTAGAAATAAATAAAATTGGTAACGAGAAATAAACTACAGGTGGTTAAAGTTGATTAGTAAGTGAATGAAGATTGGGATAAAAGTGAGCATTTTTTTTGCGTTTTGAAAAAATTTTGAAAAATTACCGAAATTTCTGATTTTCATTAACCTTTCAGGAATCGCAAGAGCAAAGAATGCGCTCTACTGTCACCGGGGAATAAATAAAATTCATTACTTGGGAAATGAATTACAAGAGGTTAAAGTTACGACCGTTTGATTCAACAAGCCAATTTTATTTCGAAAACACTACCTTAAAATTTAAGCTTCCGCTTGAGTTTAAAACGTTCAATTCTCGGATATTCTCAATGTGTCGATCATTAGCAATTGTTTTCATTCAGTTCCGTAAAATAAAATTTTTACTTTTTTTGAGAGAGCAAATAAAAATCTCACCAAACAAATATTAAATATTTCTATGAATAATAATAATAAGAACCTAGAAAACTACAAATACATTTATTTGTTGTTGTTCTTTTTTTGTTTCATGAAAATGCCGAGTTTTTGAAAAAAGTTGTGTTAAATAATGAAAACGCAGCTCAAAATTTAAACATTGATTTAAGCGTAAAAACAATTGAACGTTGCGTCACATCAAAGTTTGATTATTTGGTATTCGTTTGCCGTTTCTTTCGTGAAATTTTTAAAGTTTTAAAAAAAAGTTGTGCTTAATTATTTAAGCCATCCACTTTTTTTCTTAGTTGTATTAAATTTAATTCACTCGGCAAAAAGCAGTGATTTTGATTTAATTTTAAACTTTGATTTAAGCGTGAAAACAATTGAGCTGTACTTCATTTCAAAGTCACATTCTTCGGCTATCAATTAATGAAAATATCAAATCCGTGGACAAAGTTAAGCTTAATTATTTGTGCAAGCCGTTTTTTATTTACTAATTATTAAAACGCAGACTTGGACTTCAAATTTAAGCCTTGAGTTAAGTTTGAAATCTATCGAGCGTTATGTTACTTTAAAGCCACATTCTTCGGCTGTCATTCGCCATTTATTTTGAAAAAATATCAAGTTCAAAAGAGTTGTTAATTTAATAACCTGTTAGTTCTACAATTGTTTAAATAAAAAAACATTCACCTAAAATCGTTGATTTCATTGCATAATTTTAACTTTGGCTGAATATTTTCGGAAAACATAGCGAGGTAATTTAATTTTCTTTCTATATGAGGTGCAATCAATTCTAAGTAAATTCTGTCAATGTAATTTGTATGTAATGTTCATAGTATTGATTTCTAATTTTTTACAATTTTTTCAGAGAAAACCTCTCAAAAATGTTAATTTTATTGCATAATTTTAACTTTGACTGATTATTTTTAGAAAATGTGTTATTTCTATGAGATGCAAGTGCAATTAATTCTAAGTAAATACAGTGAATTTCACGTTGATGATGTTACATTTTAATTTTTTACAATTTTTTCCAAGAAAACATTATCAAAAAATGTTATTGCATAATTTCAACTTTTTGTTGTTTTAAGAAAACGTGGCAAGATAATAACTTTTTTTTACATAATATATAAGTGCAATCAATTCTAAGTAAATTCTGTTAGTTTCACGTTGATGATATAAAATTTTAATTTTTTACAATTTTTTCAAAGAAAATACTCCCCCAAAATTGTCAATTTTATCGCATAAAATATCAATCCAAGGTTGAGGATTGATATTTTCGAAAATCCAATAGAGATATTTAAATTTCCATTGCGGCCAATCAAAGTTTATTCATTTCTGTGTAGAGTTTATGAATTTTAGGTTGATTTGATAATTCATTGAATTTTTACAATTCGCTTAAAATACACATCGTTGAATTGAGGCATTCGTTATTTTTGTAAAAATTCAAATTGAAGCTTTTAACAATGTTTTCCACTCCCAGGTTAAGCATGAAATAAATTTCGAGTTTATAAAAGCCTGAAAATTTGGTTTGGTCACGTAGCGTGTAAAACAGTGAAATAATCTAAAGTTTAAATTACACTTTTTCAGAAGCATACTGATTTAGAAGTATATTTTAAACCTCATAACACGTCAGTGTTTTACACGTCTGGCGCATGAAGTAAAATTTCGAGTTTAGAAAAGCCTCAAAATTTGGTTTGGTCGCTTCGCTTCGCTACGCGACCAAACCAAATTTTCAGGCTTTTCTAAACTCGAAATTTTACTTCATGCTTAATCAGTGAGTGGAAAGAACTCGTTAGAAGCTGCAAATTAAACTTAAAAGAAACATTGCATAATTTCAACTTTGGCTTAATATTATGGAAAAATGTGCTGTCATAATTTAATTTTCTATAAAGCATACGCAACTGCAATTGATTCTAGGCACATTTTATGTTGGATGTAAAAAACTTGATTTTTTAAAGCACACGAATTTGTGTATGTTCTAAATTTGGACAAGTAATTTATTATACGTGTTTAAGTTTACAATTTTGATGTTTTTAAATTTTTTTCGTCTATTATAATTTATTTGACATTATGATTTTTAGTGACAGTAATGATATATTTAAACAGTTATGATGTTTTTAGATATTTTTCGACAATTATATTAAAATACTCGACTTTAATTTGAATAAATATTTCCATAAAATTCTACTTTTTCGACTTTCAATTAAAAATAACCCGAAAACGGCCGATGGCATATTTTTTGTTTTTCGCATATTCTGAAAGAATGTCTTCTTAACAGTTTTAACAGTCTTTCTTGAAGACTTTCCATGTTTTGAATGTTTAAAACTTTGATATCCCTTAATATTTCTATTAAGTTGACTTTTAATTGAAAATAACACAAACATTTACAAACGAAAGTAGTATAAAATATAGTTTAGATAATTTAAGACAATAAAAAATTGTTTTAGCAAATTTAACCTTTAAAACATGTTTTAAACGAATTTAACATCTAAAACATGTTTAAAACAAAACCGTTTAAAACTGTTTTAAACATGTTTAAACACTGTTTTAAAACAAAGTGTTTTAAACATAACAACCCTGCTTATAATACAAGATCTCTTTTATTATTTTAATTAACTCGTTTAAAAGAAGAGTGTTACACGATTACTTACCGAGGTATTTCTTATTAAATAATTGGTATAAGAAAGTGCTAAGATTGAATATCAATTTTGAATAATATTTGCAGAATAGGAAGCAAGAAAATGTTCTTATCAATATTAACACAGTTCATTGGTATACATTTGTGAAACAATACTGACTATTGTCTACTGAACCTCTCCGTGCAACCCGATAGGTCATACACATTTTAGGTAAAAATCTCTCTAAGATTCTACTATACAATAAATATTTTCTTATTGCAGTTGCCTACTATTAATATTAATCAAATAATGAATTTACATATAAATTTTAATTTTAAATGCATTGCTATATGAATCGAAAAAATGTATTAATAAGCAATTGCTTAATGACCCACATAAATAATTTCGATTGTTAACAATCGTGTCAATGTTGCAATAACTCGGAGTAACCAATGTGCAAAATAATATGGACAATAAAACCTTCCAAACGCATTACTTAGTCTCCACAATCAGTGGATGCGTGCCTCGAATTAATTTTCCACTAACGTTAACAATTTTCCACGTTCACGAGGCCGTGAAAGCGCTTGTGACTGACAGCCAGAATAAAATTCGTGTTCCTCATAAAAAATAAACAACAATAGACAGAATTATTGTACACCAAATTCAGAGCTGTTCAAGTAAAATGTACTCGAACACTGAGTACAAGTACTCCACACAAAATGTACTAGAATACTAAGTACAAGTACCCAATAAAATGTACTTAAGTACCAGAGCTGGGACGAATCCTCGTTAAAAGGATTCGAGTCACGAATCCGAATCACCTAATATGATTCGAATCACGAATACTCGAATAAAGGATTCGTAAGAGATAAATATGATTCGAATCAAAGATTCGAGTCCTGTTTCTTCGAATCACGAATACAAATCGTTCAAAAATAACAATTAACATATAAATATCGTTATCAGCTGTTTTAACAAAAATATTCAAAACCTAATTAATTATTTATTATTAACACTGAACATCGTTGATAACAGACTAAATATCTGTGTTACTCTGACTAAAGATGTATTTGTGTGTTTTTCAAGTACACTTCAAATCAGTGGTTTATACGTGTGGCGCATGAAGTAAAATTTCGAGTTTAGAAAAGCCCCGTGAAAATTTGTATCGGGTCGCTGCGCGACCCTCGACAAATTTTCTACGCGGGGCATTTCTAAACTCGAAATGTTATTTATGCTTAGTCTGGGAGTGGAAGACACTCGTTACTTTAAAATATGTCACAACTGTTAAAGTATGTATCGTAGGATGCCCGTCTTCGGGGGTGATATGTAAGCAAATTAGGAGTTGCCAAATAAGTGAGTTACTCAACTGTTTCCAAGGCACTTCTTGAAAAACCAAAAGATTAAAATTTTACATACAAAATGTACAATAAACTATAAGTGTAATACATCATTGAATTCAGTAAAAAATATTCTTTCAAAAAATATGAAAATCCAAAATGGCGCCCATAAGAAAAACAAAAGTTAGCTATGGTCCCTAGGTATATGTTATAGTTATCTTAAAATAAATTATGTTTCTAGATTTATCGTTAAAAAGTGCCTATAATGTCAAAGTTGTAAATGTCTGGATTCAATAGTTTTTGAATAAAAAAAATAAAAACGAATTTTCAAACTTGTTTTTGAATTATTATTGGGCCCTAAATTACGCAACTTTTCCCCAATTTAACCGACTCTCTATCTCTTTAAATAACCGAGATCCCCATACATTCTGTTGAAATACGGACACCCTGTATAATAATAATAACAATAATAATATAAAATTTATTGTTTTGTTATTTCCTAAATATTTTAATTAAATAAATATTTTACATTGTTTACCGTATATTTACGAATATATTAAAAAATAAATACTTATTTCAGTAATTTAAGATTAATTATACCATCAAATGTCCAAAAGTCTTTTGTTAAAAATCACCAGAAATCATTAGATGCTTTTTTATTAAACGAATTTCACTATGAAAATGTTTAAAACAAAAGTTGTAGCCAACGAAAAAAGAAACCTCTTTTACCTAAACACTATTCACCTAAGCTCTTTTGTTTTTGAATTAGAAACTAAAAAATCTAGTGGAGATCACCAACTCACCGATTATGGCTTTCGATGTCTAAATCAAAAAATGTTTCAAACAAAAGTTGTAGCCAACGAAAAAATAAACTACTTTTACCTAAACACTTTTCACCTCAGCTCATTTGATTTTGTTCAATAAACCGAGAAAGAAAGAGAACACTCGTTCGTAATTTTTTGAATTATCATAAAGTCGTGTATTTATTTACACAACTTTCTTATAATTCAAAAATTTACGAACGAGTATCCTCCACTCCCAGAAAAGCCCCTTGAAAATTTGTCTCGGGTCGCTGCGCGACCCTCGACAAATTTTCTACGCGGGGCTTTTCTAAACTCGAAATTTTACTTCATGCGCCACGCGTATTTAACACTGAGTTCAAGTAAAGTTAAAAATAAAAAACTGTTTTCAGTTTTAAAAGTTATCAAAACATGTCAAAATTATTTAAAATTCCCAAAAACATCAAAATGACCAAAATGTCATCTCGTAAATATAAAAAATATCAAAAACGTCAAAAATTCGGCGTGTTGATAAAATCGACATCAAAATTATCATTTTATGTCAGTACGTGACAGTTTGACAAAAACGTTCACACAAAAACGAAAATTTCTGTCAAAATCCGTAATAATGTCAAAAAATTTATCTAATAATATAAAAATTGTCATCTAATGTAAAAAAAAGTAAAAAAAATATAAAACGTCAGAACTGCCATCTAATGTCAAATACGTCATTTAATGTCAACAAAAATATACGATTGAATACGTCGAACATTAAAAATATCATATTTGAGGGAATTATTTAAAATACAATTAAAAATGTCAAATTTGACGGAAATTATTGACATTTATCAAATTGTCAAAGTTGACAGAAATTATCGAATTTCATCAAAATGTTATATTTGGCGAAATTACCGAAAAACAATTAAAAATCTCAAATCTGGCAAAAATCCTCAAAATTTATCAAAATATAAAATTTGACACAAATCATGAATTTACTTGATTTTATCACTTACAAACGAGTGTCGTCCACTCCCAGACTAAGCATGAAGTAAAATTTCGAGTTTAGAAAAGCCCCGCGTAGAAAATTTTCACGGGGCTTTTCTAAACTCGAAATTTTAGTTCATGCGCCACGCGTATAAAACAGTGATTTAACGAGAAATTTAAAAACATACAAAACAACTTATTCATGTTAATCCTCGCGATTAATTCGAATTATTTTTGACGATTGGAATCCTTTTGTAACTATTCGAATCCTTTTGTGGGTATTCGAATCCTTTTATGAAGATTCGAATCTTTTTATGAGGATTCGAATCCTTTTATGAGGATTCGACTCCTTTTACGAGGATTCAAATCCTTTTATAAGGATTCGAATCACGCGCATTTGGATTCGAATACGAATCCTTTTAAAAAAGTGTAACGAATCCGGATCACGAATCCAGTTTAACTAAAGTATTCGAATGCCTCTTTTGAATCCTCTAAAAGGATTCGAATCCAGGATTCGAATCCTGAATGATTCGAATCCTGCCCAGCTCTGTTAAGTACTTATTTCAGTACAAAGTACCGAGTACATCATGTGAGTAAGGAATGTTATGATAATTAATGAAAACAATAAAACACAACCTTCAAATTTCGTGATTACTTAGAATTAACCTAACTTAATTTCACAGTTTGAAAATGTTGGGTTAGGTTAGTTGTCAAGTTGTGATGTTACATTAGGTTGAATGATACGTCGTGATTTGGTTGCGTTATGTGAAGTTAAGTTAGGTTATAACTTGTAATGGGCAAGTAGGGGTCATGTGCAAATATTATTTTTGACGAAATTAAATTAAAATATAAATCTAATAATAATCCAAGAAAATTATTAAAAAAAAATCAACTTCCAGTAAACACGAGCTAAACATAAGTCGATCATAATTTTTTGTACAAAAGAAATAACAAACAAGTTCGAGCGCGTAAAGAAATGCTGACATATACAGAAAGATTCAGTTTAAGCTTTGAATATAGAATATATATACAGGGTGTCCACGCTAAACCGTTAATTAAATGTTTATGGGGTTGCCGTTGCACTAAAAATTTGAAAGAAATCCTCATAAAATCCTCTCCTCTCAATTCTCTATCGCTTCCACTTCCACCGGAAGTAGCACCAAATTTGTTATTCGAAATAATTCGAAAACTTCTTGCTTTAGGACTTTAGTTGCATTACACTTTTTTGTAGCTTTTTTTTCCCCTAATCGTACCGTGTGATAAAAATTGAAGAGGGCACTTAGTTATTAACGTTTTAAGAAAACTTGTTGTCAGTTTCCAATTATTTTACTCATAGACGCATCTTCTAGGTACAAGTAGAGATATAATCATGTTTGTATCTAATTCTTAAGAGAAGTTACAGACAGATTTCAAGATGACTTTTAGAGGTCAACGTTTTAGATTTTTTTTTTTTTTTTTTCATGAAAACTATAAGAGATAAGTGTACATATGTTCGAACAAAATATGTTGGAATTTAAACGGACAATCCAAAAAATTATTAATATAGGATGTTCTATTTAAAATAACAAATTGGTGCTACTTCCGGTGGAACCGGAAGTAATAGAAAGTTAAAAATATTTCACATGAGCAGAACTGATTCAACCCTGTGACGAGGATTTTTTTCAAATTTTTAGTGCAACGGCAACACTATAAACTTTTAATAAACGCGTTAGCGTGGACACCCTGTATATATATTCAATGCTTCACTTATTATTAAATTAAAAAGTGAAATAAGGAACAACAGACTTTTTATATAATCGGGCATAATTGGATTCAGAAGAGCAATTTAATTTAATAAAATAAGAAAAGTATATGCCGTCATTAAATAATTTTAAGTTGACTATTATTTGACAATGAAGTTATTTTGAAACAATATATAATTACTGTCATCTTGTAGTATTTAAACGGCTATTGACTTTGTTTTTTAGTTCATTCAAATTGGTCAATAAATAACAGAGTTATGGCGTTAGGCGTTTTTTGTCGACCACCCGGTGTACGGAGAATTTTTCTTTGATGTATAGATGACTCCCTATATTTGTTTAGGCATTCTTTGTTTTTTAAAATCGTTCAGTTTGAAGCATCAAACGAGTGTTTCGACTTCTTGATTAAGCATAAGAATATCGAAATATTCGAGTTTAGAAAAGGCTGAAACTCGGTTTGGTCGCTCCGCTAAATAGGGTCTCTCTAAAATATCTATACCAGCAAATTTTGAAGAGAGACACCCTCCACAAGGGCCGAAGTATAATGGAAGCAAAGAAACTACAATTTATGGGGTGTTGATGTTACAATTTATGACCTTATCTGAATAGCAGGTAGTTTCTCTTTTTTCCCCTCTTTAGAGCGTATTAAAACGTCGTTCATGTTTATTTGATGACTCCAACAATTTAACACATTAATCAATATGTTATGCAATGGTATTATTTGGTTACGTTTTAATCAAATCAGTTAAATAAAGCACGCACATCTAGCAATAAAAAAATGCAAAATAATGTTATGATTTATCATCTAACGAGTGTTTCCAATCCCAAATTAAGCATGAAGTAAAATTTTGAGTTTAGATATGCCTGAAAAATGGCTCAGGCGCGTAGCGCAGCAAAGTGACTGAGACAAATTAGGCTTTTCTAAACTCGAAATTTTACTTCATGCGAGACGCGTATAAAACGCTGATTTAATGTGAATTGGTCTATAACCAAGCAATTAACAAGTGAAATACGTTTAGTATGCCAATCATCAATTGTTTAAATGAGGGAAAAAGTGCTACAATGAACATAAAATCATTTTTTGTACTCGTTTTTTTTATAACTTTAGAAAAATTTATTAATGAAACAACATACTAACTCAAATCCCCCCGCCCCCCAATCACAAAAAGCTATCTACGTTACTAAAACAAGGTATGTATTGAAAACAAATAATAGCAATATATTTTAACATTGGTTAATTACCGTGGTTAATTTTTCGTTTTATTATATTGTTATACCGGGTTTAAAACAAAAGAAGCGTACCTTAGTTCTAAGAGTGTTTTAATATAAATTAGATCACACAAGGAGGGAGGAAGGTTCTTGATGGTCTTTAAAAAATAGATCTGCAAACATTTTCGCGATATTATTTTTTTTAATTAGAAAATCCTCATTTATAAACTTAAATTTTTAAAAAAATATTGGTTTAATCCAAAATAATTATTGAGCATTACTCACTGAACTCTTCGTATTTTAATCGAGAAATCAAACAAAACAACTTTTATTTATAAAAAAAGTTGCCATTTACGTTTTCTATATATTTGAACAGAATGTATGGGGATCTCGGTTATTTGAAGAGATAGAGAGTCGGTTAAATTAGGGCAAAGTTGCGTAATTTAGGGGCCAATAATATTCTAAAAACAAATTTTATATATCATTTTTCGTTTTTGAGGTAATGCCAAAAAACCAATTTTTTGAAATTTCGTTTTTTTTTAATTCAAAAACTATTGAATTCAGACATTTACAACATTGACATTACACCATAGCCAACTTTTGTTTTTCTTATGGGCGCCATTTTGGATTTTCATATTTTTTGGAAGAATAATTTTTTCCGAATTCAATGATGTATCACACTTATAATTTTTAGTGCAATTTAAAGTTAAAGAAAACTAACCATCTTAATCCATTTAATAGTTTCATATGTAATTTACATTTAAATTAACGACGTGAACACCATCTATTGTCAATAGCAGTAACGATACTACTCAAAAATTGGCAGCAGATGGCGTTCACATCGTCAATTTATATGTAAATTACACATGACTACTAAAATGGTTATAGATGTTTAGTTTTCTTCTTAATTTTAAAATGTACAATCAATTCACATTTATAATAGTCATTCTGTGAGTACAATAGACAATACTATTGACAGTAGATGGCGTTTACGTTGTCAACCTAAATTTAAATTATATATGACTATTAAAATTGTCAATTTATAGTGCAATTTGAAATCCAGAAGAAAACTAACCGTCTTTATTCATTTTAATAGTCTCATATGTAATTTACATTTAAATTAACGCCATCTACTTTCAATAGCTGTACCGATACTACTAAAAAATTGGCAGCAGATGGCGTTCAGATCGTCAATATATATGTAAATTACATGACTACTAAAATGGTTATAGAAGTTCAGTTTTCTTCTGGATTTCAAAATGCACAATCAATTGACATTTATAATAGTCATTCTGTGAGTACCATCGACAATGCTATTTTTTTCTGAATTTAATGATGTATCACACATATAGTTTATTGTACAGGGTGAGCGAAACTCGATCTCTCAGCTCTATTATATGAAAAGGAAAAACGATAGAAAACATCTGAAATCTAAAATCAAATGACAACAAAACAATATTTGTCAACCATTAGTTTAATTATTGACAGATGCGGCTTTGTTATTTGCTTCCAAAGCCTACTTGTTTAAGTCGTGACAATTGTGAATTTTTGATAATACTTTCTTTTAAGTTTGCTTTTAATTTTTTAACGAAAGAAGATAGCAATTTTTTTTCTCTACAAAGTTTATTCAGACAAATTAGCTCTTTTGAAATATCCAAAAATATAGGTATGTTTCTGGGGAAAAACTTCAATGACGTCATTACTTTAGTTTCAAAATTTAGAAAAATATGCAATTTTGGATTAAAATGGACCTTACTCAATTCCATTTATGAACCTCTTTGCAGATTTTTTTCTATCGTTTTTCCTTTTCTTATAATAGAGCTGAGACATCAAGTTTCGCTCACCCTGTACATTTGATATGTAAAATGTTAATCTTTTGTTTTTTGTAAAGAGTGCCTTAGAAACAGTTGAGTAACTCACTTATTTGACAACTCCTAAGACCCATAATTTGCTTACATATCACCCCTGAAGACGAGCATCCAACGATATATATTTTACCAATTGTGATGTATTTTAAACAAATGAGTGTCTTTCATTCCCAGACTAAGCATAGAGTAAAATTTCGAGTTTAGAAAAGCCCCGCGTAGAAAATTTGTCGAGGGTCGCGCAGCGACCCGAAACAAATTTTACTTCATGCGCCACGCGTATAAACCACTGATTTACAGTAAAGTTAAAAATATATAACGCTTAGATGTGATGATGATCAATATTTACCAAGATGTAAACGTCAGGTCCGTTTTAAAAAATTTTATTGATCTAAAATTCTACACGTAGACATAATTCTCGACTTTATTTTACAAATGTCGGATTATTTATAATTACATTTTAAATAATTTCATAAATATCAAATAAATCTTCCTATCAAAACCACCTCAAACCGGACAAAAGATAACGCCACATGCCGGCTGAAAACAGATGGACTTCTTACTACCTGCTAATATCGGGTTAACATTGACACTCAAGAAATGCGGTTATTGTTCATAATAGATTACCCCTTGAGTGCTCGGTCTCTTTCCCCTTACCCTCCAACATTTTAGGAAAGAGATAGAAATCGGAAGATTTTAAAGTTTTTGGTCTGGTCGCCGCTAAATCAGTGTTTTATACGCGTGGCGCATGAAGTAATATTTTGAGTTTAGAAAAGCTTCAACATTTACTTTATGCTTAATTAACGAGTTTTTAACACTCGTTAAAAAAATCAAATTGAACGTTTTCAAAAACAACAAATGCCTAAAAATTCAGAGCGTGTACATCGGGATATGTATACTTAAAAGAAACATTCCCTGTACAGGGTTATTAGAAGAGATAGAAAAAAATCGATGGCGCATCCTCGAGCTCTTTTTTCGAGGAAAATAAAAATATAATATATCTCAATAAATTGCAAATATAACATGAACATATTATATATCAATGAAAAGAGAAAATAATAAAAAAATTATTAATGGCGCAGCCATTTATAATTTCTATTTAAAAAAATATATCTTTGGGCTGTATCTCTTTTATTAATGAAGATAGAAATAATCTAAATTGCATTCGATTCTCCTCGAAAAAGTACCTAGAATATACAATTCTTATCTTGATAAAATAATAAATGACTCAGATATTAATAAAAATCGAAAATGGAAAATATTGAATCTTGTCTATAACTTGAAAACAAAAGACGATAGCTAGTTTCTGTTTTCGGCATTGAGTTTGTCTCGAAAAAAGAGCTGGAGGATGCGCCATCGATTTTTTTCTATCTCTTCTAATAACCGAGATTCCCTATAGTAACATCTAATTTGGGCCACCCTGTACAGGGTGGTACATTTTGGAGGTGTCACGTATGGAAAACTTTTTTATTTGAAGAGATATTGCAAAACCGTTTTCGGGAGGGAGAGTAATTTTTTTGTGTTTTAATCAATGGTAAAAAGAAATTTAATCTGTCTCTAACCGTTTGCGCTCTATAACCGCAAGTTACACCCTGTACATATAGATACAAATCCTTCATTATTTTTTCTTTCTTGATTTTTATCTTCTAATGTGAAACAATTAATTTCCAATTACATACAATTACCACTTTGCGATAACCGTTTGTTTCCATCTCATAATTATTCGATTTCGCAACACGTAACAAATTATGTGCTTATATCCATTAACGTGTTTTTTATTCGTGGAAGTATTTTTTTATCGTCATCGGAGATCATTGGCATTTACGATTCTGGTCAACCGAAAATAGTATTTGCGGTCATTATTTTTCCCATGATCGTACGTAAACACGAATAAATTTGGGAACTACAAAAGGAGGAGTGAGTTGTTTTTATTTAGATTTGCGTACACGTTTTGTGTTTTGGATTTTCCAAACAATGAATGGAACTCTTTTAGATAAGATATGTTATAATTAATTGGTGTGGAATATTATCCTTTTAAATGTAATAAATTAGTGTAATTAAGTAAACTATTTTTTATTATACTTATCTGAAAACACTATGGTACGTTTCCAAATGTCTAGAATAATGAAAACGTCTCTTTTTCAAATGACCGCACGGAAAACATTTGTTTGTGCGTTCATTCCAAGTTTTCATTGCAACGATGTATTTTTCACTGCCGTTTCATTTTCCGCCAGTAAAATACTTAAATGTGATATATTAAATTACGAAAATGTTTTTCTTGTAAAATGCAAACAAAGAATAATTCCAATTCAAAAATATTTGAATTTTAATTCAAATATTTTTGAATTGGAATCATTCTTGTTTGAACGTAAATATGATTACAATGTACCCAGACTTGAAATACATTTATTTAGTAGCTAATATTCCGGATGATATATTAACGCAAGCGGCACAAGTGTGCGAAGAATTACAACTAGTAAAATCGAGTTATGGACACGAACACTGACACAGTTTTAGTAAATGGTGGACTATGAAAAATATAATATATATATTCTTCAGACTTAAACTATCTAATCTCCGGCGGCAAGTAAGAATATTAAACAAACACGACTTCTCAACGTTTGTTAAAGATTGCGAGAATTCTGTTTGTAAAACGCCGAAAAAATTCTGGAGCTATATTAATACAATGAAAAATAATTATGCAATACCACAGACTATGAGTTATGATGGCCGTGATATAACATCAGCCCAAGATATTGTAAATAGTTTTGCGGCAAATTTTTCTAAATCTTTTGAGTCAGCTACTGCTACGTCTCCCACTTGTACAAAGTCAATACATAATAATTCTATACACATAATAGGGTTTGATCAACCTGATATTGAAGATGCACTTAGCAAATTGGGTAATAAATTATGTTCTGGGCCAGATAATCTTCCAGCACTCATATTAAAAGATTGTCGTTACGTATTATCAGAACTATTGAAGCTTATATTTAACTTATGCTTAAAACAAAGTATTTTTCCAGATATGTGGAAAAAGACTCGCATAATTCCAATTTATAAGTCGGGCGATAGAAACTTGATTATCAACTATAGGCCTATAGCAATCATTTCCAACTTATCAAAGTGCTTTTAATTTGTTTTGCGTGATCGAATAAGCGCATTTGTTAACTTGAATCTGGCTGATAATCAACACGGCTTTAGACCAAAGCGGTCAACGCTTAGTAATCTGATGCTCTACACGCAGCAGTTAACAAACTCCATCGATCGCCAGGTTCAGGTTGATGTCGTGTTTACTGACATCTCCAAGGCCTTTGACAGGTTGGATCATAACATCTTGTTGTCCAAACTGTATAATTTTGGGTTTTCGCTAGCCCTCTGCAATTTATTAAAAAGCTACCTGCATGAAAGACCGCTATTAGTAGAATATATGGGCTATAAATCTAACTTATTTTTGGCAACATCAGGTGTTCCTCGGGGATCAGTCTTAGGTCCGTTGCTGTTTAACTGCTTCATAAACGATATTGTTGAGAACTTAGATGTTGATTGCTTATTATTCGCGGATGATATGAAAATTTTTAAACCAATTAATTCTATTACCAACTGTCTGTCCTTGCAACACAATATTGATATTATCCATTCTTGGTGCAGTTCCAATAATTTATTACTTAATACGAATAAGTGCAAAGTGATGTCCTTTTCACGAAATAAATCTTCCATGACACACAATTATAATATAAATGGCGTCCTACTATCGAGAGTGAACCACTTTAAAGATCTAGGTATATTTTTTGATGCGAGCCTTACATTCAATTTTCACATAGAAAGCATAGTCTCTTCGGCCAATCGTTTCTTAGGATTTATTTTTCGCAATTCCAAATTATTTGAAGGTTGTGATGCTATACTATCGTTATACTATGCGTACGTTCGATCTCGGCTCGAATATGGTTGTTGTGTTTGGAATCCATGTTATGCTAAATATTCTAATTTAATAGAATCTATTCAAAAACGCCTAGTTAAGTATTTATATTTTAAGAAGTCAGGACTCTATCCAGACTACACTATAAGCTATGAATCGCTACTTCCAGCTTTTGGATTACAATCTTTAGAACGTCGACGTAAAGCACATCTTATAACTGCGCTTTACAAATTATTAAATAATTCAATTGATTGTCCAGAGATTGTGGCTCAAATTAAATTTCACGTTCCCCATGGCTTAAGACACAACAGATTTTTTCAACTTTCAATTCCCAAAATAAATGTTATGATTAGATCGCCTATATTTTCAATGTGTGATGTGTACAATAAATTACTATCATTAGATCCTGCTCTTGACATTTTCAATATGATTAATTCAAAAATATGTTTTAACTATATATTAGAATTAATGCACTGTCATAATTATCTTTTATGTATTCATTGTTTTATGTTATATATTTAGTTATATTAGTTTAAGTGATGTACAATCTTATATAGGAAATGTAATTTCCGTGATTGTATAAATAAATAAATAAATAAATATGTGAGTGAAGGTGTATAACTTCTACTTAATTTTTTGAAAAGGCCAAATCTATTAATTGGTCTACCTTATAGTGTCAATTCGCTATGTTAAAAAGATATTTGGCTTAAAAACAAAGTGGTAACCTGAACAAATTTCGAAAAACTGGTATTAAATTTAATTTTCTTTAGAATTAGTTGTAGTTTTCTAAAACCATAGATGTTTTTAGTTTGAAAATAAAACATTAATTTAAATATTTAGTTTTATGTTGTTGTTTTCAGATAAGTATAATAAAAGACAACGTTCATTACACGCCCAGAAATGGATTTTCCGTGCTTGCACGACTTACCACGCGCGCACAGAAATATCCTTTTTTCTGGACTTCTTATAAAAAATGCTATATATATTTAAATATTTGTATATTTTTTTAAATGAATATTCGAATCCTTGAATTTAAAAAATACACAACATTAAAAGTGTGTTTTAAACTTCACAATACTTAAGTGATTTATGCATATAGTGGAATTTGGGAGAGATGTCCTATGACTCATTGATGTAGAATGTGTAGTTAATGCGATAATAGTACACTGTGATTAAAACCAACTTAAAGAGTATGTATTGAGGTAGACAATTTTACATGGATCTTTATTCAGGTAGGAACTAAACCGCTAAATTGAGAGATTAATCTTCTGAGCCTCTTAGCATGTACTTGATTTTCCTTATTATAATACGGAATTTAATAATAATATTATTAAATCTGCTTATTTGTCTATATTTGTCTAGTTTTCATTTTAAAAATTGTCCTGTACACCTAAGGTGGATGCGAGGCAATCTTAAAACCAATGTTAAATCGGTAATTTTACATGTTATACAGGCAGTCGGGGCCTCGGTGGCCGAGTGGGTAGAGACCCTGCCCACAGACCAAGAGGTCGCGGGTTCGAATCCCGTCCGGTGGAATGATTTATGAACAATAAATTATTCCATCCGGGTCCATGGATGTAGTATGAATATATTGTGGCGTCCAAACGAATTAAATCAGTGTGAGAATTAGTTAATTAATTAAATGAAAATAATACAATGGCAGATGGCTGTATGACGAAAGCCGAGGCCAATGATACAATTAAAAAAAAAATACAGGCAGTTTTTCTTCTGATTCATATTCCAATTATGTGTTGTAGATTTTTATATATTCTTTGTTTTCTTAAAAGAGGTCTATTTGAAGTTAAAACGAGTGTTTTTTTAACTCCCACGTTAAGCATGAAGTAAAATTTCGAGTTTAGAAAAGTGCGAAGCGCTACGGGGCCAAACCAAATTTTCAGGCTTTTCTAAACTCGAAATTTTACTTCATGCGCCGCGCGTATAAGACACTGATTTCAAACGAAGTACTCGTTCACAATATTTCAGTGCTTTCAGTGTTTAATACGCGTGGCGCATAAAGTAAAATTTCGAGTTTAGAAAAGCCTGAAAATTTGCTTTGGCCGCGTAGCGCTTCGCGCTACACGACCAAACCAAATTTTCAGGGTTTTCTAAACTCGAAATTTTACTTCATGCTTAGTCTGGGAATGGAAAACACTCGTTTAAAATTTCAAAGTGAGCTCTTAAAAAAAAGCGTATACCTAATAAAAACTTCCCGGTATTAACAAATTAATACAATGACTATTTGCCAAATACTGAATGCGTATTCGATTTAACTAACATTTTCGTTTGAGCTTACACAACATCAACATAAATGCATTATTTATTTCTCTAAATACCTGAACTATTTAATAGATGTGGAAATTGGAATTATACTTCTTTAACATTTAAAACGATTGTGTACATTAATTAAAACTGTGGCTGAGTTTTTGCAGATTTATTTTTACGAAGACATTGTCAAAATGTGACATTTAACCTTAAAATTTTAAAGCTGCATATCGGAACATACGTTTTTGCAAGCTCCATCTAAAAACCATAGCAGACATATTATAAAGCTTTCTGTATCTTTTCACACACGTAATCTGATGACATCAAACTATTTTCGTATTATATTGGCGCAGAAAGCACTACAAATCAAAGAAACCATAGGACACCTCTCGTGAATAGTACCTTATACGTCTGAAGTAAGTTTAGAATAGTCTGAAAATTTGTACTGGTCGCTTCGTTTCGCGACCAATCCAAATTTTCAGGTTTTATAAACTCTAAATTTTATCGTTCTTGAATAATCGAATATTCAAATATTAGGACATTCGAATATTCGAATGTATGAATAATTTAGCGATCATAATATTTATATTTAAATATTCGACTATTTGATTTATTCGTATTTCAATCCCTGCATTAGTAGAAACATTTTTGATGTGTCTATTATAGTAGTTTCCAGTGACGGCTCGTCAGGGACGGCAGGGTCGGCCGGGCCGTACCGTTAAATTTGATTGAACAAAAATTATAAATTTTTACTTTCTCAGCAATAAATATTGCGCGAATTTTTTCTAATAAATATATATCAGGCTAATAGGTAGTAATAATAATAAGCAATCAGTATAAAGCCGATAAATGCAGGAATTTATTTTTATTTAATGTTTTCACTAAGCAACTTCGTATCCGCTAAATCAGCCTGCCGTAGATTATGAAGATTAATGCAAGCGCTACGTCGTTACAAGTGTCCGTGCAGTTTCTGTCGTTACATTTCCTTTGCAGGGTGAACATACGTCCGCAAATGGTTTACTCGAGTACGGCAAATTTGCCGTGGCCGCACTCGCCGTTCTTTCATACAATACACCGATGCCTATGTGTCGATTCACACTTTAAATTCAGTTACGTTACTGATCAAAAAAAAAAAAAAAATTACGGTTTTTATTTTTTGTATCATTTTTTTGTAGTGAAATCCCTGAAGAAGGAGCCAAAAAGCTCCGAAAGCTCGGAAATTAATAAATTAATTGGATTAAGCAACTAGCCTATCATTAGTTGTCGATTACCCCGTTACAAAGTTTTGTGTTTTCCCAACAAGTACGACCGTTGCTTCCCTCCGTGGTTTCTGATTATTTTCATATTTTTTAGTTTAAAAGTAAAATAGGCATTTACTTTAATACCAATTACTCATTAAGGCCAACAATTAACCGGTATTCAATTTTATGTAACAAATCAGAATATATCTCGCATTCCTAAATATCGTTAAACAACTGATGTAATTTAAAAATTACCTAATTGTACTTTACAAAATATTACCCAGGTATTTTAGGTAGATTATGTGAAATATATCAGTGTATAACTATAATTATTTAATTATATAACATTATTATGTATACAGATTGTTTAAAAATGTTATTGTAATTCCAAGAACATTCTCTTTCTATTTTTTAAAGTCGGGCGATATTATTTAATTTAAAGTATCGTTCTACAGGTGTATGGTGCGGTACGGCAGGCCGTTTAGTCTCAGTGCGCGTGCGCCAAAATACATTCGGCCGACCCACTTGCTTAGATCACGAGCCGTCACTGGTAGTTTTCCCATTAAGCATCCAGCAGTACTGGGATGAATCCTCAAAAACAGGATTCGAATCACGAATCCGAATCACCTAATATGATTCGAATCACGAATACTCGAATAAAGGATTCGCAAGTGAAAAATGTGATTCGAATCAAAGATTCCAATCTTCATTTTTGAATCACGGATACAAATCCTGTAAACATAAATTTGAAGCTATTATTTGCAACCAGTAACATATTATTCCATCAGTTTCTATTTACAAAAATTAAATAATGATTTTAATTAATGATGATATATGTGTTATTGAACTTCATTTTAAATCAGTGTTTTATACGCGTGGCGTATGAAGTAAAATTTCGAGTTTAGAAAAGCCCCGTGAAAATTTGTCTCGGGTCGCTGCGCGACCCTCGACAAATTTTCCACGCGGGGCTTTTCTAAACTCGAAATTTTACTTCATGCTTAGTCCGGGAGTGGACAACACTCGTTCTAAGAAGTTTCAAATTAAAAGATCACTCTCGATTACTAAGTTTATTACCGGTTTACAAAGGCTACAGCTCGAAGGACCAATCATGGTCTATGGAGACCGAAGGACTACAGGGAATCGAAGTTTTTTTTACAAGAAAACAACGAATATCTGAAGGTTTACAGCATGGATAGGAAAGAAAACATCCAATTTTGAAAAAATATCAAACTTGGGATTTTGGGATGCGTTTTTACCTTTACTTTAAATCAGTGCTTTATACGCGTGGCGCATGAAGTAAAATTTCGAGTTTAGAAAAGCCCCGTAAAATTTTGTCTCGGGTCGCTGCGCGACCCTCGACAAATTTTTTACGCGAGGCTTTTCTAAACTCGAAATTTTACATCCAATTTTGAAAAAATTACAAACTTGGGATTTTGGGATGCGTTTTTACCTTCACTTTAAATCAGTGCTTTATACGCGTGGCGCATGAAGTAAAATTTCGAGTTTAGAAAAGCCCCGTAAAATTTTGTCTCGGGTCGCTGCGCGACCCTCGACAAATTTTCTACGCGAGGCTTTTCTAAACTCGAAATTTTACTTCATGCTTAGTCTGGGAGTGGACCGTCAAGATTTTCTACATGTCAAGATTTTCGATATTTCTAGATTTTTGTCGATTTATTTACAGTTTGTTATTATATTAAATGCAACTTCAATATTAAATAATAATAATAATAATAATCTTTATTTCAAATACTATTTAGTTACATGCATTTTTACACAAAAGATAATAATCGAGTATTTGGAATCTAATGGCGAAGTTCAGTCTTTGGCTGGGTCGCGGCGACTGTTTTTCAACTTAACCATTGAAAACATAAGTAATAAATAAATATCAAACAAGCGCAGAAGTGTGTTTCAGTGCGTTTTAAATATCAGTAATTTAAATTATTCTATAATTAAATCGGCAATATTGAAATACAAAATATACATCTATCTGTCTTTAAGATGTTTGGCATAATGTTTACGGAAAGTTAAGTCACATTTCGCTTTGCGTTCTAGTGGTACCTTATTGTACACTTTAGAAATTTGGATTGAGAATGATCTTTCTGCAAAAACAGATTTATGTTGAGGTGGAGTTAGTAATCCTCTAAAGCGTACATTAAGTGTATGAACGTCAGAGCGGAATTTAATTTTGTGATAAAGATAAGGTGGAGTCTTGTCTTTAATAATTTTGTGACAAAAAGTGGCAAAATGAAGTAAACGGCGATCACTCATTTTAAGCCAACCTAAGTCCTGAAGCTTATGACTTATATGATCAAATTTCCTAATACCAAAGATTGATCTCCAACAAGAGTTTTGCATGTTGAATTTTATCAATTGTTTTTTTATCTAAACAAAAGTTGTATACTACATCACAATAGTTAAAGTGTGACAAAACCAGGGATTCACATAATATAGTTTTCAATTTCTGCGATAAACATCGCCGATTTGCGTATATTAACCTAAGATTTACGTATGCCTTATTGACACAACGGGAGATATGACTGTGGAATCTTAGTTCACTATCTATATAAACTCCTAGACTTCTAACACAATTGTTTATGTCAATAAAATTGGTATTGTCCAAGCTAATTGAAAGTAAGGGGAATACTCTTACTCGCGCTTTTTTTGGACCAAACGGAATAACTTCAGTTTTAGAATTATTTATTAGGAGAGAGTGCTCATTGCATTTTGTAACGATTCTATTTAAATCTGAGTTAATTTTAGCGCACGTAACAATAGTGTCCTTGTCTGCAAAAGTATATAACAGTTGGGTATCGTCTGCAAAAAGATGGTAGTTATTTAAGTTGATACTTGAAAAAATTTGTGAAGTATAAATTATAATAATAACGGCCCCAAAATAGAGCCTTGTGGTACACCTCTATGAGTTTCCAGCTCATTCGACAAATTATTTTTCAAGCTTACTATCTGTGATCGGTTACTTAGGTATTCTTTGAAAAAAAGAATGGATACCTGATCGAAGCCAATGTAAGATAGTATAGCAAGCAGGGTATTATGAGATTTAAGGTGTCGAAGGCCTTCGAGAAGTCCAGTAGTATAAGTAATGTCAGAAGGTCTTGGTCTTGGGAAATAATTATACTATCTGTGATGTCGGCTAGAGCTGTGGAGCAACTATATTTTTTACGGAAGCCAGACTGCGTGTCAGGGAGGATAGAGTGACGATCTAGGTAACATTTAATTTGTGGTTTAATTACTTTTTCCAAAACTTTGGAAAGCGTACATAATAAACTAATTGGGCGCAGGTCCTTAGGATCAGTAACTGAGGTCTTTTTAGAAATAGGGATTATGTGGGATTTTTTCCAAAACGAAGGAAAATATCCACGAGAGAGACAATTATTCATTATGTGTGTTACGTAAGGTGTAATAAATGGACAACATAATTTAAGCATTTTAGCGCTGATGCCGTCAGAGCCTACTGAACCCTCTGATAAATTATTAATTATAGTATTTACTTCAGAATCACTTACTTCAGCAAAGGAAAATTTAGGGTTGTGGGGAAAGAGTAAATGCGAGTTATAGTATTGGTTTAATTCAGAGCTATCTGTAGAAGTGGATGGAATACAGTTTACGAAATAGTTATTAATTACATTTACAACTAACTCATTCGAGATTTCGACATTAGAGGTCTCTTTAGAGCCAGTATTGAGTTTTTTAACTCTTTCCACAACACTCTAGAATCTTTGGACCTCGGCCTAAACTCAAAATAAGCTTTCTTTTCATTAATAATACTTGACGTCGTTAAATTACGTAGAGATTTGTAATAATTCCAGTGATTGGGATTCTGAGTTCTTTTGAATCTACGGAGGGCATTATTTCGAAGGTCTATTAATTTTTTAATATTATCAGTTCGCCAAGGACAATTATTTTTTGTATATGTTGATGTTTTCAGGGGTGCATGGAGGTCAAATAGGTAAAATTGTTAATTACTGATTTTAATAGAATTATCGGAAGTGTCCTCGATATCATTTATGGCATCTAGATATGATTCGTCGAGATCTTGGCGTTTGATGCGTACCGTTTTGCTTCCTGATTTTTGATAAACTTCGCAATTTTTCGCCCAAACGTTAAATACGGGTTTTCTTAGGAGTAGAATATTCACCCATTAAGAGCTAAGCAAATTTTAAAGTTAAACTCTAAAAGTTAATTTTAAGTAAAATTTTGCACCTTTTTCTATGATTTCAATGAATGATTTATTATATTACATACTTCGATTTTATGAAAGAGTTAAATTTAAAGTTCAAACGAGTGTTGTCCACTCCCAGACTAAGCATGAAGTAAAATTTCGAGTTTAGAAAAGCCCTGCGGGGCTTTTCTAAACTCGAAATTTTACTTTATGCGCCACGCGTATAAAACACTGATTTAAAGTGAAGTTAAATATGCACTGAAAACCAACCCAATTTCGATATTTTTTCAAAATTTGATGTTTTCTTTCCTATCCATGCTGTAAACCAGGTATGGGCAACCTTTGACTTGTTGAGGGCCAATCTTTAGCGTGCAAATACGTTCGCGGGCCGCGTTTAAAAATACTTAGTGCATTTTAAAGTAGTAATATTATCTATTTTTTGCGATAGATATTAGACATGAAATAATACGACAATGTTATTATAGTACAATTTATTAAAATAACAAAATTAAATTTAAAAATATGATACATTATAATTAAATCGTTAAATTTGCAAGCTACGAAAGTTAAATACACCGAAATCAATGAGACACTTGAGTATGAATTTGGGAAACTAATCCATCGATATTTGGATTAATTCCACTGATACAAGGACGTAAAGAATATTCCAAATTATCGTCAGTCAGTCTTGTACGATGTGTTGATTTATTAACTTTCATCAATGAAAAGAACTGTTCGCATTTATAAGTACTGCTAAACGCACAAATCAATCTTCTTGCGAATTTTCTAAGCTGCGGAAAATTGTCTTCTTCTAGGTATTTTTTGTAGAAATCGCACAACTCTACGTCTTCAAATTTGGATTTTAGGAGTGAGTTTTCTTGAATCTCGATCAACTCCATTTGTAAGTGTATTGGAGCATTTTGTACAATATATGTTGTAGTAGTAGCAAATAAACTGAAACAGTCTTTCATGTTTTTGAAGTCGCAAAATCTGTTCGAAAATTGTTCCGACAGTAACTTCAGTTCTTCAGCATATTGAGCATAAGCAATATTTTCATACGCAGAGAGCGTGTTGAAATGGTAACTGTTACCAGACAGCATCTGTGACTCCCACAAGCGTAGTTTGATCTAAAACGCTTTTAAATGACTGTACAAATCATTTACTAACTGTCCTTGTTTTTGAAGTTTCAAATTTAAATCATTTAAATAGCCTGTAAGATCGACCAGAAATGCTAAGTTACATATCCATTTTGGGTCACTTAATTCAGATAGTGGTTTATCTTTTATTTTCATAAAGTCTGCTATCTCATTTCTAAGCTGGTAAAACCGTTTCAACATTTTTCCTTTGCTCAGCCATCTGACTTCACAATAATATGTTACGTCGTTATATTCAGCTAATATTTCATCCAAAAATGCCTTGAACTGAAGATTGTTAAGCCCTCGGGATCGAATAAATTTGATGGTTTTTACTACCACATTCATAACATTCTGGAGTCGAATGGACTTAGAACACAAGTTCTGTTGGTGGATAATGCAATGAAGGACTATCAAATCATCTTTTTGCACATTTAATTCTGTTGCTTTTTCATTCAAAATTCCGATGAAACCTTTACGTAAGCCGACCATAGAAGGTGCACCATCAGTGCATACTCCAATTAATTTTGACCATGGCAAGCCAAAACTTGTGAATACCTTTTGAACTTCAATAAAAATATCCTCTCCTGTAGTGGTTCCTTTTAGCGGCTGTAAAGCAAGCAATTCCTCAGTAACACTGAACTCCTTATCAACACCTCAAATAAATATAGCCAGTCGAGCTGTGTCAGACAAATGGGTGCCGGTGCTCTCGTCTAATGCTATGGAAAATAATTCAAAACCAGCCATACGGTCAGTCAATGTTGTTTTTATATCATTAGCCATCATTTCTATACGTCGAACAACAGTTCGTCTTAACAAACTAATTGTTTCAAATTCTTTTTTCTTTTCGGGACACATAATACCGCACACTTCTAACATACACTCCTTGATAAATTCTCCGTCGGCAAATGGTTTTAATGCCTTTGCCAATTTTGAGCTAACTATAAAACTAGCTTTCACAACATTATCAAGTTGTGTTCTTTGTTTATTAAACATTTGTTGCTGTTTTTCCAAATTTGCGGTAAGCTTCTGGATTTTGTCTGTTCTTAATTGTCCTGTCAGTGAGTGCAGCGTAGCATGCTTAGTTAAGTAATGCCTCTTTATATTGAATTCTTTCATTACTGAAATGGATTCATTACACAGCAAACAAATAGGCTTACCATTGTGTAAGATAAAAACGAATTCTTCAGTCCATTTTTCTTGAAAATGGCGACCCTCTGTATCTACTTTTCGTTTCTTTCCACCAGACATCACTTTTGTTTACTTTTCGTTCAATAAACTTAATAACAAACTATAGTTAGTAACCACTCAAGATGCACACAAAGTCACAAAGCAAGTTGACGGCTCGAGCAGTTCGCTAGGATATCGCTTGTCCAAGTTATCACCTCGGTAGCTCAAATAGAACTGAACTAACGTTCGGGCCATCCACACGCTTATATAGGCAAAATGAACGAATAATCTGGAATAAACTAGTTTAGAATAATTGAGAAGCAATAAATCTTTTGATGTGTCGCCCGTGAGGCGGCAAACCTCAAAGAATTTGATCGAGCAAGTCGAGTGGCGGCGATTATCAAAGAGTGAGGCGGAAAACATCAAATAATTTGATGTTTGCCGCCTCACTGTTACTCCCGTGAGTATAAGTACCTAATGTAATATTTTTTTAATTGGGTTTTTACAAAATGTCTCGCGGGCCGGATCATATCTTACAGCGGGCCGGATCCGGCCCGCGGGCCGGGGGTTGCCCATATGTGCTGTAAACCTTCAGATATTCGTTGTTTTCTTGTAAAAAATTTCGATTCCCTGTAGTCCTTCGGTCTCCATAGACCATGATTGGTCCTTCGAGCTGTAGCCTTTGTAAAATGGTAATAAACTTAGTAATCTAGAGTGATCTTTCAATTTGAAACTTCTAATAACGAGTGTTGTCCACTCCCAGACTAAGCATGAAGTAAAATTTCGAGTTTAGAAAAGCCCCGCGTAGAAAATTTGTCGAGGGTCGCGCAGCGACCCGAGACAAATTTTCACGGGGCTTTTCTAAACTCGAAATTTTACTTCATGCGCCACGCCTATAAAAAAACACTGATTTCAAGTGAAGTTAAAAATATACTATTAAGGTTGGAAATTTTTCATAGTTAAGTAACCAAATATGCATTCGCAAATATTTGAATTATTCGAAAATTTTAATATTGATATTCAAATATGAATAATTTAGTGATTTAAATATTCATATTAGAATATTTAACTATTTGAATTAATCGAATTCGAATCCATCCCAGCCTTAAGAGCGATGATTCGAATTATTTGGGATGATTTGAATCCGTGTATGAGTATTCGAATCCTTTTATAAGGATTCGAATCCTTTTATAAGAATTCGAATCCTTTTATAAGAATTCGAATCCTTTTGTAAGGATTCGAATCATCTACGTCTGGATTTGAATACGAATCTTATTAAAAAAATGTAACGAATCCGGATCACGAATCCGTTTTCACTAAAGTATTCGAATACCTCTTTTGAATTCTCTAAAAGGATTCGAATCCGGGAATCGAATCCTGATTGATTCGAATCCTGCCAAGCTCTATCCAGTCATAATCAGCAGGGTCTGATGAACTTTTGTTAGATACTTGAAATCAAAAGCTTTCACCTACCTTATTTTTCAACAAACGTTTCTTATTCCTGTTTGACTTTGTTCCTAAGCCTCACTTGTGTTTTTACTTTTCGACAAAATATTAATCATGACAATGTGAAACTAACGTCATTTATAGCAATAGCTTACTTATTCAGAGTAATTAATTTGTTATCACTTCTTACTAGGGATGTTCTGATCCAAAAAAATGTATCAATATTAAGAATCGATTATATCTTATGGTAAAGTATCGATACGGTAAAATATCATATTAAAACATATCGATATTTTTCGATACCAAATATTTAAGATTGTGTAAATTTTCAAGTATTCGTTTTTTTTGAGAAGCGTTCATTTCAAAATTTCTAATGAGTGTATCTACTTTTTCATTAAGCATAAAGTATAATTTCAAGTAAAAAAGATTAGAAATCAAAATTTTCAGGTTTATCCCAACTCAAAATTTTACTTCACACTTAATCTGGGATTAAAAACACTCGATATGCAATATTAACTTTAAGAAAAATCGCTTGCTCAAATAATTCAACACAACTTTTTTCACAAACTTGATATTTTCATTAAACATGGGCAAACAAGAGCTAAAGAATGTATATAGCTTTGAAATTGTGTAAAGCGCAATTGTTGTTAAGCTTAAATGAACTCTTGTTAAGTCAAAATTACTGTTTGTTCGCTCTGTTTATTAAATTTAAATATAATTTCCGACTCAAACAATTAGGTGCCATTTTATTTAAAAACTTAACATTTATATAAAACAATATGCAAACGACAGCCAAAGAACGCAGCTCTCAATTGTTTATACGCTCAAATAACGGCTTAAATTTTAAGTATTAAACTTTGAAATTCAACAAAAAGATTAATCGCTCAATAAAATAAATATGATTCCGAAATTAACTAAATATAACAAGAAATTTTAAATATTTGTCAAAATCCATAGTAAATTTTATGAAAATCCATAAGTAGTTTTTAAAATTTGCATTTAAAAAAAATCAATACAATTCACAAAATTCAGGAGTATTTAACTTTAAAATATTTTCAAAGATCCACATCCACAAGTATTAAATCATTTTTTTAAGCGTTCGATTTGAAACTATCAACGAGTGTTTTCACTCCCAGGTTAAGCATGAAACAAAATTTCGAGTTCAGAAAAGCTTGAAAATTTGATTTTGCCGGGGCGCGCGGCTCCATTCGGTAGATAAAACATATATTTCAAACTAAATGTAATTTTTTAGAAACCAACCTGTATACTTTTCTCATTTACGACAATGTGTGGATAATTACGTTACCTTGAGGTGATTAACTGTTAATAACATAAGCGATTGTTTGTGGGAGGATGTGAATTTCGTTGACACTGTCGCACGGAGGAAATTGCAGCTTTTTTTCTTGTTGTTTCGCTTTTCGTTCAAGATGTATAATTTGATTTGCCGGTGAATAAGCGGGGAACAATAGGCGATTTCGTGGGTGGCAATCGACTTCAACCTTTTAGGGCGCAGTTCTTCCGCCGGAAGCAATTTCCCCAAGAATCGCGTGTTCGATGAAATTTTCCGACAATTTTCCAAGACCGTTACGGCAACTAGACGTAATTATGATAGTGTTATAAAAGGAATATTCTTACGAAAGGCAAACTTAGTAATTATGATAGTAATAATAAGATGAAGAGGGAGGGGTCATTCTCATTTAAATTAACGATTTGGGATGACCAAGAAAAACTATTTTTGAAAAAAAAAAATGGTGATGTGTCCATCATAGCACTTTCCCGTTACAGATATGATGATTTAAATATCAACAATATTTAAAAGTGGCTCAAACTAAATTTATTCTAACTTTATTATTATTATTTAAAAACTATTGACAAAAATGTAATACATCTCGGTAAATATTGATCACCATCACATGATCAATATTTAGTAAGCGTTATATATTTTTAACTTTACTGTAAATCAGTAGTTTATACGCGTGGCGCATGAAGTAAAATTTCGAGTTTAGAAAAGCCCCGCATAGAAAAGTTGTCGAGGGTCGCGCAGCCTGGGAGAGGAAGACACTCGTTACTTTAAAATATGTCACAAGTGTTAAAATTTGTATCGCAACTGTCATAAAGGAAAAAAAAATAACATGGCGATCTCATTATAGTGCAATTCAAACTCGTGTCAAGTTGGCACGATTAGTTAAATATCGGCTTGCGCCGACTTATGTCAACTGTCATTATAGTTCAAACATCGGCTTCCGCCGACTTATAGCTATTATTATAGTTCAAATTACGGCTGCAGCCGTCTAAATGTCGGCCGGCCCCGATTTATGTCAACCATAATTATAATCCAAATGCTAACACCGACTTATGTCAAGTTGACACAATGGATTAAATGTCAGCTAGCGCCGACTTATGTCAAGCTGAAACGATAGACTTATGTCGGTCAACCTAGTGACAGTCATAAATTATCATTTTGACTATTGTGACATTATGACTGTAAGCAGAGCTGGGATGAAAACTCAAAAACAGGATTCGAATCACGAATCCGAATCACCTAATATGATTAGAATCACGAATACTCGAATAAGGGATTCGTAAGTGAAAAATATGATTCGAATCAAATATTCGAATCTTCATTTTTGAGTCACAGATACAAATCCTTTAAAAATAAATTTGAATCTATTATTTGCAACCAGTAACATTTTATTCCATTAGTTTCTATTAACAAAAATGTTCATTTACCGACTAAATATCTAATTAAATAATAATTTTAATTAATGCTGATATATACGAGTATGTTATTGAACTTCATTTTAAATTAGTGTTTTGTGCGCGTGGCGCATGAAGTAAAATTTCGAGTTTAGAAAAGCTCCGTGGAAATTTGTCGAGGGTCGTTGCACGACCCTCGACAAATTTTCGACGCGGGGCTTTTCTAAACTCGAAATTTTACTTCATGCTTAGTCTAGGAGTGGACCGTCAAGATTTTCTACATGTCGAGATTTTCGATATTTTTAGATTTTTGTCGATTTATTCACAGTTTGTTATTATATTAAATGCAACTTTATTATTAAATAAATACGGTTTTTCTTAAGAATAGAATATTCACCCATTTAAAGCCGAGCAAATTATAAAGTTAACTGTAAAAGTTAATTTTAGGTAAAATTTTGCATCTTTTTCTATGATTTCAATGAATGATTAATTATATTACATACGTCGATTTTATAAAAGAGTTACATTTAAATTTCAAACGAGTGTTGTCCACTCCCAGACTAAGCATGAAGTAAAATTTCGAGTTTAGAAAAGCCCCGCGTAGCAAATTTGTCGAGGGTCGCGCAGCGACCCGAGACAAATTTTCGCGGGGCTTTTCTAAACTCGTAATTTTACTTCATGCGCCACGCGTATAAAACGCTGATTTAAAGTGAAGTTAAAAATGCACTGAAATTCAACCCAACTTCGATATTTTCTCAAAGTTGGATGTTTTCTTTTCTATCCATGCTGTAAACGTTCAGATATTCGTTGTTTTCTTGTAAAAACACTTCGATTCCCTGTAGTCCTTCGGTCTCCGATGACCATAATTGGTCCTTCGAGCTGTAGCCTTTGTAAAATTGTAATAAACTTAGTAATCTAGAGTGATCCTTCAATTTAAAACTTCTAAGAACGAGTGTTGTCCACTCCCAGACTAAGCATGAAGTAAAATTTCGAGTTTAGAAAAGCCCCGCGTAGAAAATTTGTCGAGGGTAGCGCAGTGACCCGAGACAAATTTTCACGGGGCTTTTCTAATCTCGAAATTTTACTTCATGCGCCACGCGTATAATACACTTATTTCAAATGAAGTTAAAAATATAATAGTATATAAGGTAAAAAAAATCATGATTAATTAACCAAATATGCATTCACAAATGTTTGAATTATTCGAAAATTTTAATATTTATATTCAAATATGAATAATTTAGTGATTTAAATATTCATATTAGAATATTTAACTATTTGAATTAATCGAATTCGAATCCCAGCCTTAATACCGATGATTCGAATTATTTGGGAGGATTTTAATCTTTTTATAAGGATTCAAATCCTATTATTATTTTGGGAGGATTCGAATCTTTTTATAAGGATTCGAATCCTTTTATAAGGATTCGAATCCTTTTATAAGGATTCGAATCCTTTTATAAGTATTCGAATCCTGCCCAGCTCTGACTGTAAGTCACTTGGTTGACTGTCTTTTGACTATGGTAAGATTTTATCTGATTATATCTCTATGGATTGTATTTCGACTATTCTGGTATTAAATATTTTTATTATTACTCATTTAAAAGAGTGTATTTGTAACTTCAAAATATTTCAGTGTTTAATACGCGTGGCGCATAAAGTAAAATTTCGAGTTTAGAAACGACTCGTGAAAATTTGTGTCGGGTCGCTGCGCGACCCTCGACAAATTTTCTACGCAGGGCATTTATAAACTCGAAATGTTACTTCATGCTTAGTCTGCAAGTGGAAACACTCGTTCTAAACTTCAAATCGATCGCTTTTATAAAATCAGCGAATTCCTGAAAATGTACAGGATTTACATTATGTATATTTAGAAGAAAAATGTCCAGTATGTAATATAATAAGTCATTCATAGGAATCAATAAAACAAGTGCAGAATTCTACCTAAAATCAACTTTTAGCGTTTACTCTATAATTGCTCAACCGTTAATGGGTTCATAGACGTTAACATATAGGTAAACTTTCCGCTTCGCTACGCGACCAAATCAAACTGACTGATGACTCAACAAAAATATTTAGCTTGCTAAGACTTCAAAAATGTACCGTATTTCTTTGTTTAAACCTCAAACCTTAGAACCACCTCCAGCTTATTTAATTGTTGATTGAATTTTAATAAATTAATTGAATGAGTTACATTAAATTGGGTAAAGTACTACACTTGATATGTTCCATATTTTTATTTTCAGTTGCCTGACACGTGTTTCGATCCGTTACGATCATTTTCGAAGTTAAAACTCAGTTTTAACTTTGAAAATGATCGTAACGGATCGAAACACGTGTCAGGCAACTGAAAATAAAAAATATGGAACATAACAAGTGTAGTACTTTACCCAATTTGAAAATTTGGTTCCATCAAGAAAGTAGCAGAACAAGTATCGAATATATGAGTTACATTATGATCAAATTAAATTGACGAATAAAGCAATAATAACCTTTCTACAAACTTTCACTTGGATTACCAAATGTTTTGGTTTGAAAGAGTTTGTTTAACATTGGGTAATTTAAATAAAAGTGCGAAGAAAAGTTATTAGTGCTTTACTCATTAATCAGTTTTCTGATGCTAATAGAATTTAATGATTATATTTTCATTAATTATATTTATTAATAAAAATATGATCATTAAAGGCTAGTTGACACGACGCGTTTTTACGTGCTATCTGCCGCTTGCGTTGACGCTATAGAGAAACGTTTTCGTCTATACGGTGCGACTTTATGAGCTATTTTCTGCTGTACAAATCGCTTATCAAATACTAAAGTTTGCTATGACAGCAGTCAAATTGGCAGTACGTATACACTCTACTTGCTGCTTATCGGCTGCTGTTAAAGGTACAATTAAAATAGATAAAAAATTGCAGCTAAGCACTCTTATCATTTTGAAAAATGAAGTGGAAAATAGAAATAAAACCCAAGAAAAGAGAATGAAGAGACTTTGGTGTAGAATGTGGCTTTTAAAGCGGGAACAGTTGTCTCATCACAACTTAATTGATGAGATAAGATCGTATCCTAAAGAGTTCCGAAATTATTTACGGATGGACGAAGATACATAAATTACGCTTTTGGAATTAGTCGAAAATTTAATAAAAAAAAACCGACATCAACATGAGAATGTCGATATCTGCACATGAACGACTCTCTGCAACTCTCAGATTGTTGGTTAGAGGTCGATCGTACACTGATTTGCAATACTCAACCGTTATTTCGAAACATGCATTATCAAAAATAATTCCAGAAACATGCAGAGCGTTGGTAATTGTATTAAAGGATGATTATTTTAGAGTAAGTTGCTATTAGATACGTTCTTAAAAGTATTCTTTAAACCTAGTAAATGGTATTAACAAAAATTATAAATTTCTATGTGTATTATCTCTAGCCATTCATACATGTATACCGTGCGTTGTATTTAAGTATGGCCAAAGGGATTTACATGGTAAAAATTGTACCTCCTGGTAACTTTTGTTGTATAAATTTTGATTTTATTAATAAATCAACATTTTTTTAAAAAAATGTACAGGCTAGAAGGACATAAACATGTTAGATTTCTTTATTTTCGCTTTCAAAGTTGAAATGAATAATAAAAATAATTAAGCCAACCAATCAACTTGGCGAAAATGTCATTATTTGTTTGCTAAAGTTGAAATCTAAAATAAAGAATTCTAACATGTTTATGTCCTTCTAACAATGAACATTTCGTATAAAAGTGTTTGATTTATTAATAAAAACAAAAAATTGTTTTAAATTTGGACGACAACAAAAGTTAACGTGGGGAACAATTTTTACCATGTAAATCCCTATGGCCATACTTAACTAAAACGCACTGTATATGTATGAACCATTATTTAAATATAATTTAGAGTAACTATTTCTAAATTAAATATGCACAATCAATATACATCAAATCAATGCTATTTATTAAATATAATTTTTAATTAACAATTATAAATCTACAATAGAACTATTTTGGGAAAATGTTACCAGTGTTCCTTTTTGTAATGCCAAATGAATTATCATTTCACACCAGAGCCTAGGTTCTTTTGGCATTTTTCTTAACTTGGCTGCTACAATGTTGCCCAAGTAATCACACTCATTGTTTTCATGGTAGAGCACAGCACAGGCTTTATTAAATAGATCGTCGTTATTATTTTTTCTTTTGGCGGAAGTAGGGTTATCAATGTTTTTATCGAAATATCGTTTTTGTGCAATAATTACGGAGTAAATTACTTCGCTTGTCGTTGCTATTTCATCTTCTCTTCCTTCATCTAAATGGATTGTAAATTCTGAATTGTACTGAAAATATATACAGAGAGTTTTATGTAAAACCGATAATTTTTCTTTGAAGTATCCATATGCATACGTTGCACATTTTTCTGTGCTTGGTTTAATAAAAGAATTTAATTTGAAGCTTTAAGCGAGTGTTTTCCACTCCCAGGCTAAGCATGAAGTAAAATTTCGAGTTTAGAAAAGTCTGAAAATTTGGTTTGGTCGCGTAGCGCGAAAAACTCTATGAATATTTTTAAGTTTCCCTCTACTACTAAAGAATAGGAAGGAATTGCTAAAGATTTTGACCTATACTGGAATTTTTCAAATTATGGAGGTGCTTTGGATGGGAAACATGTAAGAATCGTACAACCAGCCAGTACCGGATCTTACTATTATAATTATAAAGGGTACTTCAGTATTATTTTGATGGCGCTTGTAAATGCAAATTATGAGTTTATATATGTACATTCGTGTATCAGATGGTGGAGTAATAGAAAATACGAATTTGTGTAAAAAAATTGGATAAGAAATTACTAAATTTGCCGTCTAATCAACAAACAAAGGAGCATCTAAATTATGTATATGTTGGGGATAAAGCATTTTCTCTTCGTTAAAATTTACTAAAACCATATCCCCAGAAAAATTTAACACACGAAGAAAAAATATTCAATTATAGGCTCTCACAAGCAAGCAGAGTACTTGAAAATGAATTTGGTATAATAGCATCAAGGTTTCGTATACAGGGTGTCTACGATAAACCGTTCGTTAAAAGTTTATAGGGTTGCCGTTGCACTAAAAATTTGAAAAAAATCCTCGTCATACGGTTGAATTAGTTCTCCTCATGTGAAATATTTTCAACTTTATATTACTTCCGGTTCCACCGGAAGTAGTACCAAGTTTGTTATTTTAAACGGAACACCCTATATATTAGTAATTTTTTGGATTCCTCGTTTAAATTGCAACATATTTTATTCGAACATATGTACACTTATCTCTTATAGCTTTCAAGCAAAAAAAAATATTTCTAAAATTTTGACCCCTAAAAGGCATCTTGAAATCTATCTGTAACTTCTCTTAAGTGTAAGATAAAAATATGGTTTATATCTCTACTTGTACCTAGAGGATGCCTCTATGAGTGTATTAATTGAAAACTGTGAATATTGACAATTAGTGTTCTTAAAATGTCAATATCGAAGTGCCCTCTTCAATATCTCGTAATTCATTTTTTTTAAATGGAATGACCCATTTTTTATCACGTGGTACTATTGGGGGGAAGATTTCCTAGAAAAAAGTATTAACAACTATACTCCTAAGCAAGTGGTTTTCGAATTATTTCGAAGATTCGTTTTTCGTCGCATTTATGCAGGGAATAATGCGCGCAACTGAATTTTAGTAGGCAAGTAGTAATGCTTTTGTTTTGTCGCTTATGTAATGCGAAATGTCAAATAATAAAAACAATTAGTACAAAGTTATACAGAAATAAACAAAATGAATAAATACATGGCAACTGCGATTGAATTGGTACTCGAACATGTAGAATATTTAATGAAACTTAACCACATCAGCCGCCGATGAATAAAACAAGATTCAGAAGATTGGAATCAAATTTTGTTCAATTGGCAGTTGCCATGTATAAAGAATAAATTGATGATTTGTTGATTTGTGTAATTATTCATATTGTTGATTTCTGTAAAACTTTGTACTAATTCTTTTTATTATTTGACATTTCGCAATACAATCGCGACAAAACAAAAGCATACTACTGGCCTACTAAAATTCAATTTCGACTTATGCGCGCATTATTCCCTGCATAAATGCGACGAAAAACGAATTTTCGAAATAATTCGAAAACTACTTGCTTTAGGAGTATAGTTTTATGATACTTTTTTGTAGGAAATTGGGAAAATTGGGCCATTCCATTTAAAAAAATTGAATTACTAGATATTGAAGAGGGCACTTAGATATTGACATTTTAAGAACACTTATTGTGAACATTGACAGTTTCCAATTAATTCACTTATAGAGGCATCCTCTAGGTACAAGTAGAGATATAAATCATATTTTTATCTTATTCATAAGAAAAGTTAGAAACAGATTTCAAGATGCTTTTTAGAGGTCAGAATTATAGAAATATTTTTTCTTGAAAACTATAAGAGATAAGTGTACATATGTTCGAATAAAATATGTTGCAATTTAAACGAGGAACCCAAAAAATTACTAATATATAGGGTGTTCTATTTAAAATAACAAACTTGGTGCTACTTCCGGTGGAACCGGAAGTGATATAAAGTTGAAAATATTTCACATGAGGAGAACTGATTCAACCATACAACAAGAATTTTTTTCAAATTTTTAGTGCAACGGCAACCCCATAAACTTTTAACGACCGGTTTATCGTAGACACCCTGTATTTCATACTGCAATAAATTTAAAAGTGGATAATATTGATTATGTTGTAATGGCAGCTTGTATATTACACAACTTTTAAAGAAAAAATTGCTGCAACAAAAATGTATCGCATTCAACAATCGATAGGGAAAATTACGAAAGTGGAAAAATGATATATGGTGACTGGAGAAAAGAAGACAGTCCAAGACCAATTGCAAGCTACTTCTTCCAGGAACTGTACAGAAAATGCGAAAGAAGTTCGCAATATCTAAAAAATATTATTTCTTAAATAAAGGGGAGGTGCCGTGGCAAGAAAAAATGATTCAATAAAATATCAAAAATGTTATGTATAGAATTGTTACTATATTATATTTCTTATAGTTGTGTTTCGTATAAATTAATTTAATACTAACCGAATCACTATTATCAATTCCCTCACGCAATTTCTCTTGGTCCACTGTAAATAAAAGTAAATTAGAGTACCATAATGTACTCTCATAAATATCTTCACTTCATACTGAGGATTTCTTCGACTTTTTTTAATTCCTTGCGGAAACAATCACGAATACTTTTAATTTTTTTTACCAAAAAGTCTCTATCGACATGAATATAATATAATTTACAATTTTCAAGTAATTCATCGTATGCAGCATTCCTTTTTACTTTGTTGGAGTAATCGCGCGTTTTAATTTTCCATAAACAAGGTTTATTTTTGTTAAGTTCGATAAATGCCCTCAAAAATTCACAATCGATCTCAGTTTTGGGCATGTTTCTCTACTGGCAGCTTGTAAAATTATCTAACCTGATAGATATTGACATAAGCTGCCAAATTACATTGTAGCGAATTGATTCGCTGCAAAGTCGGCCTTTTTATTTGCGTTTTGAAGTTTCGTGTAGACACAACAAGACGCGCTGCCATTTAGGCGTTTTGAGTAGCGAATGCAGCGCTGCTAACGCTCCAACGGCAGCAACCATGTAGACGCTCTAGTCTATCGCATGCGATTAACTTGCGACTTCCTTGCTATATCGCTAGCTGCCAGACGCGCTACTTTACGCCTCGTGTCAACCAGCCTTTAGTCATATGTTAGAGAAAATTAATTTCGTTTAATATCGATTCATTTCATGTTATATCGACGCTCTTTTCAATTTTATTAAAATCCCACGTTTTGTTAATTTCTTTATAAGATAATACAAATGCTCTTATGTTTTAATCTAAAACTAATAATTTTGATAACAGTTTAAAACCAGATGAATACTGTTAATACTCGAATTGTTAGAAAAAATTATAAATAATGTAATAATAATCATTATTTAAAAAAAACTTTAAACGGTTACAACTTTTGTCAAAGCCACGATTTCGTTTCTCAGATATCAGTACAAAGTTTGTACTATTTTTAAATCTTTGTTAAGTTAATGAAAATATCGCGTACATTTATTTGTTTGGAATTTTGTTACTTACAAAAACAAAAATTCTCTGCAAATCCAAAGGAAATATCAACTTTAAACGGCTGTAATTTTTGTCAAAATGGGTCACTTATAATTTTGTTAAAATTTAAAATTGAACCGTTCAAATAATTACCTGAGTCCATTCTTTGATTTAAATGAAATTATTAACATTTTATGTTTGTGTGTTTTACTTTGTACTTGTTTACTCATTTTGACTATTTTAGTAAATTTTAGAGTTTTTGTGATTTCAATAACTTGCGTGATAACTTATTATAAAGTTTTAGTAAATACACGTTTTTATAAAACTTTTTAGAAATTCGTTGTTAAAAAAAAGTTTAATATGAAACTTCAAACAAATCAAATAAAATAAAAATAAATATTCTATTTAATTTTGAACATAGAACTGATTCTATGTTCCTGCTAAATTAAGCAACGTGCTTCTAAATTATTATTCACACAACAGGTATTACATCTCACCGACCCATATTGACTTTTTCAGGTATTATAAACCAAATAACAATAAGCATATTGGCTTTCTTTCAATTTTGCTTGTGGTATGCCGCAAAATACTGCGAACGAACAGTTTCGGAATGCCGAGGTTGATAATAGATTACGGAACACTGTAATATGTACTATCGTAGTAGTAATTTTATGCAAAAGACATGGTTATAAACAGAAAATCACTTACGTCACAAATGTGTATTTAATTATTACATCTACTATAATTAACAGTATCGTGTTCTCCAAGCAATTAATGAAATAATTAACCTTTGGTAAATACATTTATAAAATGTACAGTCGACGCAACCCAATTGTTAACGGTCTTTGGTTTTCATGGTATTTGGTACTGAAATTCATTCCTGTAATTCTGGTTATGGCCAGTAGTATTACAAAGAGAGGGGAGAATATACATATTTCACAATAATTTTTGAGAGCTGTCAAATTCATTTGCGACTAACGACTATGATGCAAAGTGTAAATTACACCATTCAATTTTGGCAGAATTGGGTTGGGCCGACTGTACAACAGTTCTATTCAATAATAAAGCGTACACTTACTGTTTTACATTGTAAATGTGGATTATAATTCAAGTGGTAAAGGCTTTAAATTTGATAACCTATTGATACCTTTAAAAATATGGTGATGTGTCCATCATAGCACTTTTTCCGTTAAAGATATAATTATTTAAATATCAACAATATGTTAGGAAAGCCCCGTGAAAATTTGTCTCGGGTTTGTCAGGGGCTTTTCTGAACTCGAAATGTTACTTCATGCGCCCCGTGTATAAACCACTGATTTACAGTAAAGTTAAAAATATATAACGCTTAGATGTGACGGTGATCAATATTTATCGTGATGTAGCGAAAAAAAAAATGCGAGAATTATTTTTTTGGTAATAGTTTTGGAATAATAGTAATAAAAGTAGAATAAATATTTAGTTTGAGCAATTTTTCCATATTGTTGATACTTAAATCATCATATCTTTAACGGGGAAAGTGCTATGATGGACACATCACCACTTTTTTAATTGAATTTAATAACCTATTATGTTTTTGTTATATTATATTTACACAAATAATATATAATATTGTACCTACACTTTTTCATAAAAAGGCACTAATGAGAAAATAATATTCAGCTTTGATGATTGAAACGGTGCAATTTTGAAGTAACTGATAATAAAATTAATGAAAATATAAAAGCGAATTAAAATTATTATCGACTTTCTGTAAAAATGTAGTTTTCTTGAGACTTTTCCAAATATTCATTAAAACAACTACTTTTCGAGCTAATACCCCGACAGATATTGAATTATGCAATGAATATTTGAGTTACACGACAGATTTACTATTCTATGCATGATTTATATGCAAAATGCAACATCAGGTCGAATTATCCTCTTACCAGATTAAATGAAGCAACACGAAATTGAAATAAATTAAAAAAAAATTGAACAAAAAAATTTGAATAAAAATGACAGGGAATGAATATGAATTGAAAGAAAGATATTAAAGAAAAAGTCTTAAGCCATCTATAGACGCGTTTTGGGATTTATCCCTCATCAGTATAGCTAGGAAGCATTAGATGGCGTTAGCTATCGAAATCATTAATAGTTTTCACATATTGGCTTGAAATAGTCAGAAATGTTCAGTATTCCTCAGCACTGGGTCGGGACCACACTGAAGAGGACCTTGAACGCGTCTGTGGGTACCTGGTGCCGGAATACTGAACACAAATTCAATTTTGATATTTGTTTTCTGGTTTTACAAACAGAGTTCTGCTCGCTCGTGGACGAAACAGTGACCTGTATATGCACTTTGTGCATTCGTGTCACTGACGATGCCACTATGAAGCATTAGATGGCGTTAGCTATCGAAATCATTAATAGTATAGCTAGGCTTTAGACTTTCAATACAAAAAATATATATTAAAATAAACAGAAAACTTACAGGAATGTTGAAGTGTGACGTTGAAACAGGTACACAAAACTGGGGCGAGTGAAAATTAAGGGATGTTGTTTTACAGGTAAAGGGATTAAGTCATTAGTAGGTGCGAACAATTTGATACCTGAGAGAGAGTGCATACAGCCGATGACAGTACAGTTGAAAGTAAATTGAAATAATTCTGTATCAGGAATCTGTTTCTGATGTATATGAATAATTTGTGGAGATTTATTTGTAATTTTCATATTTCAATAATTTGAATTTTGTCTCGCTAGAGCGGTCAAATCGTATACTGTGCGGCGGTTAGTCCTCAACGCCCTCCAAATTTGCCTTTGACCAGAAAACACCCTATTAATATATTATTATTATATTATATACGGTTTTAATGCGAAAAGGAAGTGTATCGGAATGCTGTACTTTAACATTGAAGGTAACGAATCTAGAAATAAACTTCTTCGAGTGAAAGGCAATGCAAAATAATAAAAGTTTTATAAGAAAACACTTGCGGAGTTGCTTTTCTTTTCCTTCTTTCAAAAAATAGTATTTTTGATCTAAAATGGCGGCAGTTATCAGTATTTACTGTGATTTTTGTACAAACGAACTTTAATCATGATTTAGTTTAATAATGAGTACACGGTAAATTGAAACTATATAGTCATAAAAAATTGTACCATGAAATGCACGCCTCTAAATTGCAAGCATTTATCGTAAATATTTTCCGACTTTTGTCGCAAAATATTTCGAAATAAAATCTATTGAATTGAAAAACAGTTGCATGTTATGTCTTTGGTAGGGTAAACTCAAAGGTTTGTTTAAATTTGTCTGTGTATGTCTGTAATTCGCGGCTGTCGTCGGAAATTAATGAAATACGCCAGCGCCCTTCGACGAAGGCACATACCGTTTTAATGCCCAACAAACCGAAATACATTTCCATAACGTAATAACACCGGCGTGTCATTGTTTATGCAAATCGAATCACACCAGTTTTAGGTTTATTAAAAAAGTTTCTAGACCAAATATATTCTGTCACTCACATCATATCTGACGATGGACAGCATTTTGCGTAGAAAACTATTTTAATTTCAATAATTAACTCTATTCACAATATTTGTTCAGAAAGAAGATAGTTTACCATTATAAATAAGTATAATGTAACTAGATAAATCAAAAATATAAAACAATTGTTGCGAGTACAATGAAGTGTTTTAAAAAGTAATAAGCCTTTTATTTAAACTAAAATCAACGCGAAAATGAACTTTCAACTATTATCTGACTCAACAATTAAGTTATTAAAAATATAGATGTCAATTATTTCTATTTTAAACACATGAAATATCACCTGATTAAAATTAAAGCAAAATCTATAGGTTTATCAACTCCACGTGGTGTAAACAATTTGCCTTAACAATTAACCGAAATTAACATCACCAATTAAACGAGCAGGAAATAAACCAACAACACCGGACCCGTGTTTGCAGTGTTAATTACGATTCGCATTTAGCGCCAACAAATGATTACTTCTTGTTTAAATGAGATAACAAGTAACAAGGACGAAATCAGTTTAAAACTAAAAAATGACGATGTGTCCATCATAGCACTTTCCCCGTTGAAGATATGGTGATTTAAATATTAACAATGTGGAAAAATTGCTTAAACTAAATTTATTTTACTTTTATTATTATTATTATAAAATTATTCACAAAAAATGTAATTCTTGCATTACACACGGAAAATAGTTTTTACCATTCGCGAGCAAAACATCGTATCTCGGTGACTATAGCTATACTATTATGACACTTTGAATTGTATGAGTCTCTTGCTTTTACAGCTGCATTTAAAATGCACTTCTTTTTGCAATGACAGCGTTTATAACTTTGTCTTCCACTTCTCGAATTAATTGCAGCTGCTTCTTTTAGCGTCAGTTCTTGAGAAAAAATTGCATTTATAGAGAGTTTTTTTTTTACAAATTACAAATTGATTACGGGTGTAAAGCTATTTGAAGGTACCATTTTTGTTTGCTTCGAGGATCTGTACGACCTCAGTCTACGTCTGGAACTTGTATTCGTACGATATCACTAATTTAAAGAGAAGGAGATGTTCCTTTGAGGTTCGTAATATTTTCGTTGCTTGGAGTAAACGATTTTCTTTCGCGGCTGCTCTTATTATAGGGATTGACTCGTGTTGTCTAGACGGTGCTTGATATGAGGACGAGCTAGGTTAGGTTAGGTTGAGTCGGGTCAGGTTAGGTTAGGTTAGGCTGGGTTAGGTTAGGTTAGATTATTAAAAATTACTCTTAAATTTTATTCACGATGGCAAATACATTTATGCACACATCAGAAATATGACTCTTTTGCACATTTCACTTTCCGTTACTGATTCCGTCCTATTAACGATCATTTACTTTAAAAGCTGTATAAGCTCACTTGATGTAATTTTGACGTAGGGTTCGATAACACATTTCGTTTGTATGAAAATGTAAACATCTTAATGGTGATGCATAAATCCTGTTATTTCCAATGCTCACCAAAACGTATCTGTGTTTGTTAACAAATACCGGCGAAGGTCCGAATGTTTAATAATATACGAATATATTCGATTTTTCACCAACGTATTTATTCTGTGTCGACATTTTCCGGTTAATGTCGACACACTGATTTCGGTCTTTCACAGTAACATATACATTGCATACGCTTTTTTTAAAGAATTCAATTTAAAGCTTTCAACGAGTGTTTCCACTCCCTTGAAGTCAGTGTCTTATACGCGTGGCGCATAAAGTAAATTTTTTAGTTTAGAAAAGATTAAAAATTTGGTTGGTTGCTCCGCTTCAAGCGATCAAACCAAATTTTCAGGCTTTTCAAAACTCGAAATGTTACTTCATGCTTAACCTGGGAGTAAAAAACACTAGTTTAAAGCTTCAAATTGAATCCTTTAAAAACAACGAATATTCGAACATTTACAGCACATAATTGGGATATGTATACTTAAAAGAAAAACTCCATGTATGCCATCTAAGAAAAATTCTCTGTATTTATATAAATTTTTTTACTAATGCTTGCTGCTTGAAAGGTAAAGCAATTATTTTATTTTTACTAACAATATGTTTTGCTGTTATTTTATCATGATTCGAGAATAGCGAAATGATTTAATAAGCTCTAATTAAATAATTTGAATATTTTAGTATCATGTTCTAAATATAGTCCATTCCCCTTTATTTTTCCATTTTTTTTTTATCCTTAATTTCTCTTTTATATCATTATTGGTTCACCTTATCTCACAAAAAATGTACTCTAATCGTCGATTTCCCGACCAATTTCAATCAAAAACAACTTTCTAAAGGACATTCCTAACAAAATGTTCCTGTGTGCATTATTAAAACAGACAGATTAACTAGATTTGCTTTAATTATTTCAATTGCGCAATTCCGTATTTTTTTATATTAGAATGCAGCATTCGTTTTACTTTCTATTTCTTATGGTTAGTTTCAGAAAGAAAAAAAATCAGTTTCACAAATATCCCGGAGGCGATTTTCAGTCGTTGCAAGTCTAGCGTGAAAATCCGTTTTTAATTACGAATTGTTTTAGTTGTCTTATGTAAATGTGTTTACCAAATAAGAAAAAAATATCGAATTTATTGATACGTAAAATTGTGCTATGATCTTTTGTAATTCGTTTTGTAAGAAATAACTAGAGTAAATTTAAATGGGAAATAAATTGTTTTCTTATATATTAAAAAATTTACCTGCAGATATGTTCGCAACAATACACTCGACAAATTGAATGCTGATAATAATAATTAGGATTCGGTTTGTTTTTGGAAAATATATGAAACCGCAAAGCCATTGCGAAATTGAAGAATTACAATCGAAATTGGAGAACAGGATGCGTAAATAAATTTAAATTAACTTAATAATTTATCACGATTTAACAACTTCACACAATAAAAACCTGACAGATGATTTGTGAATTATAATTCAATTATACATAAATACAGCATGTTTTTTTAAAATTTTTTATCGTGGACTATAGGATTTTACATGCTAAAAATTACACCTCGTCTTAATGTATTTTATCATATCATTTTGAAGCAAGTTATTATTGATAGTAATAAATCAATTATTTTTTACATGACGCGCTTAATAAGAATAGCGTAAACATGTTTTATTCAATTAAAAAATGAAATTATTAGTAAACGATAGAAATAGAATATCAACAAATCAAAAAAAATATTACAGACATTCTTAGAAATACTTTTCTTCGACAGCTTAATTACTTGTCACACTAATCAATTTGACATTTCGGAAATTCAGTTTTTGCTCAGTTATTTATATTAAATAATTTCATTTCTAATGTATGTTTTATTTATTTAAGCTATTCTAATGAAGCGCATCAAGTAAAAAATAATTAATTTATTACTAACAATAAAAGATTGCTTCAAAATTAGATGATAAAATATACATTACCACAAGGTATAATTTTTAGCATGTAAAATCCTATGACTCACAATAAAAAAACATACTGTATGTATTTTCAAATAACACAATAATACAAAGCATAGTATTCATTTATTATTTATAGAATTTTTTTAGATTTTACGCTAGTACCTACAATTTTTGTACTCTGTTATATGCAATACAAAGGGAAAGTATTGTTTTCGCGAATATTTTAAAATCAAAATTTTTGTGGAGTTTGAGGTCTCCCGAGTTGATTAAGACCATTATTGAAAAATGTCTGTTTGTAATTCCGTCCTTCTGTAATTGTATCGCCACGATAAAGTCTAAACCGATTAAGCTGCTAAGATGATACTATAAACTTAAGCTTTTTATTACAATAGTAGTATTCGATCAAGTTTTAGTAAAAATACGAAAATCGGAAGTGGTAGTTTACTCTTAGTATTTTTTTTTGATTTTTCTTCAATATTGATAATCAAAAAATTACAATTTAGCGACGCTTTTTTGTAAATAACTCAAAAACGATCTACGGGGAGTTTTGGTATTTTGATATATTCTAAAAGAACAATATTTAGTTGATTTCCAAACAAAATTTCATAACGATATCCTGAACATTTCAAAAGTTGTCTGAAACTGGAATTGCAGTAAAAGTAGGATAAATTCACCTTATAATGTCGTGATTTTGTAAATAAGTCAGAAACCATCGATGGAGTTTTGTGATAATTTCATATATTCTAATAGAGCATTAACATTCATATATAGCATTAACATTCATATAAAATTTTATAAAGATCTTACTTAAAATGTTGAAGTTCTATTGTTTTTAAATTTTACAATTAATAAAATTCCATTTAAAAAACCGCAGTTTTTGACAATTTTTGAGTTATTTTCATCTATAACTCAAAAATCATTGGTGGAGTATATTTAACATCCACACAAAACTTTAGGAAGATCTAATGAAAACTGTCAAAATTGGGATTGTTTTACTTTTTAGATTCCATAAAATTTGATTGAGAAAAAAACGTGTCTTATTTTATTAGACAACGAAAATAACCAAAGTTGAGTGACAGGTAATTTAGTCATAATAGTCAATATAGTCAAAGAACAGTTGATATTGTCAATTTTGTTAAATGATAATTATTATAGTCAGCATAGTCAATATAATCGATACAGTTAGTACTGTCAAAATAGTCAACATAATCGATGCAGTCAATAGAGTTAGTATTACTTAATATAATAGCAGACTATTTATGATTTTCAACTTTTTATTTACTCAATACAATTGATTCGCTACACTGTAGCTTCTTCAGGTGAAGAAATATAATTATATTTCTTCACCTGAAGAAGCTACAGTGTAGCGAAACAATTGTAGTGAGTAAATAAAAAGTTGAAAATCATAAATAGTCTACTATTATATTAAGTGATAATAGATTTTCAAAAAATAAGTGCCTTAACAATCAACGAGAGTTAGTATTGTCAAAATGGTCAATATAATCGATCTGTCAATATAATAAGTAATGTCACAATAGCCAACATAATCGATGCTGTCAATATAATGGGTGCCCGTGTTTCGACAGAATGTATGAGGATGTCAGTTATTTGAAGAGATAGTGAGTCGGTTAAATTGGTGCAAAGTTGCGTATTTTAGGGCCTTATAATAATCACAAAACAACTGAACTCAGTAATGTATAATTTATTATAGATTTGATATTTAAAATTATGATATTATAATGTTTGCAAAGAGTGCCTTGGAAACAATGACATCATATCTGTTAATCAATAAAATCTTGACAGCAGTCAATCAATGTTAGTAGATATGGGTCGTTCGTGAATGATTCGTTCAAAAAGACGATTCTGTATGGTGAATTGAATGAACTGATTCCCTATTTCAAGAAGAATTGATTCGTTAATGATTCATTTACTCGAGACGACTGACCGAACGATTTTGGGCGAGCGGAATCGTATTCCCGATTCGGATTTATACATGCGGTCTGAATCCGCCCGAATCGGATAACTAATTCGTTCGCTCGAATCCGCGCGCAACTTCAACTTCGCTTTGTACATTAGTTTTGTGATTTGGCGAAAATTCGGCAGCACGTTCTCTATGACCGAAATGGCGAAATATATAGAACGTTCTGTTGCGGGAGCGCATTTAGCCCGCTGATTTCACGCGCGCTAAATGCGCTGTCATCAATTATCCTCCTCGCACACACTGTTACACTCTCTCTTATTTTAGCTTACTAAGGATATCGTCAGGGTTGCTAAATCAGCGATTTTGTCATAAAATCTGGTGCTTTCCACTTTCGGATTCAGACAAATTGTTTGTGATTCAGACGTGGCTAAATTCTGGTGTTTGTTGGAAGTTTTCAGTAACAATCTAGTGATTTACTGTCATCAGAAAATGATTAAAGTGAAAACGGTTGAACGTGGCAAAATACTGTCAAACTATTAAAAATTGGGAAATATTCAGCATGTCATTGATAAAATTGTTCATGCGCAAATGGTCAAACATTTGCAAGAGAATACTCTTTGATCAATCTTGTATGAATCATTTTAAAGGAGTATATTTTAAACTTCATTGGAATTCAGTGATTTGTACGCGTGGCGCATGAAGTAAAATTTCGAGTTTAGAAAAGCCCAGAAAATTTATCTCGGGTCGCTGCGCGACCTGAGACAAATTTTCACGGGGCTTTTCTAAACTCGAAATTTTACTTCATGCTTAGTCTGGGAGTGTAACACACTCGTTTAAAGCTTCAAATTGAGCTCTTTTAAAAAAAAACAACAAAAATCTAAATATTTCAAAAAAATAGGCTGAATTTGGAAAACGTATACTCTAAATTTTCTGGGCTTTTCTAAACTCGAAATTTTACTTCATGCGCCACGCGTATAATACACTGATTTCAAGTGAGATTAAAATATACATAACTTTCACAGTATTTTAGTGTTTTATATGCATGGCGCATGAAGTAAAATTTCGAGTTTAGAAAAGCTCAGAAAATTTGTCTCGGTCGAAGTATATTATTATTATCATCATTTTTTTATAAGTAATTCTTTTACGAACGATTCATAAAGAACGAATCACTTTTAAGAAATGATTTGGTTGATTCGAATCACCTAGAAGATTCGAACTTCCCATATCTTATATCAACTACTCTGCTTCATTTGTTGTTGTTTTTGTTTCCACAATTTTTGCGCGTTTACTTTTTTCAAGCCAAGTTTTGACTCAACATGTTACTTTTGACATGGTGTTTAAGAGCGTTAATTATATAGATTGCGTATAAGATGAAGTTAAAGTTAAAGTCATTGTGATTTACATTTTGACAATTTATTTTTGTATTTGTCAAGATTGTGACGTACGCACAAACCTGACATTTTTACGCTATTTTTGTATTTTTTTCACATATGACACGTTTGACAGTTGACGTTTATTGGACATAAGTCGGCGTTAACGTATGTTCAATAGCATTTGTCAATAGTGACAGTTAACATTAGTTGACATTTAGTTTATATTGAAACATGACATTTATTATGACTGTCAAGTTGGGGGGCGCCAATTGGATTTTTGGCCCCGGGCGCAAGTTTTCCTTACTGCGGCGCTGGTTACAATTCCTCGGCGTACTAAGTCAATTTCGAAAAATATTAAGTTTGGGGTTAGTTTTAACGTCAATATGAACTTGTTATACATCGTTGGAAAGAGAATTTAGAGAGGAATATTCCAGGTTACAAAAAGGTTGGGGTTGTAATTCAAAATAAGAAAAATGCCAAAACCGGAAGTAGTATTACTAGTTAATATACCAAAATGCAACTATAGTTAAATTATAGATACATCCTAAAACTCAAATGTCTACTATTTATATTGCCTAAGTAATTACGTAGGCAATACTTTCATGGCCACCCGGTATATATTTTCTTTCAAATAAATATTACAAACGGTTCATCGGGTGCTCCTATAATAAAATTGGTCAATATTCTTATTCAAGAATTTAAAAATGTGATGATAAGGTCAAACTAAAGGCAAATTTGTAATCACTCACTTGACTACACAATTTACCCAATAAAAACAACACTTTTCACAAATGTGTAAATTATCCAAAATTGCTACCTCTTAACAGTAAAAGTGCATCTTCTAAACTGTTAAGTTAAACACGATTATACAACTACTTGGTTTTCAGAAAAAAAATTGTAAAGACAGGCGCCACGTGAATTATTTTTGGCAAGAGATGCAATTTTTAAATTGAAAATAAACACTCTGAGCTCTGCTCTAGAGGTGTCCCGCTAATTAACAAGAAACGCCGAAATTGCGTCCAGCGAATATTTTTAAGTAGGTTGTGTGTGCGCGTTGGACGTCCCGAAAACACTTATTCCGTTAAACATGCAAAAAAATGTTGATTACTTAATCGTCCAGACTTTAAAATAAATATGTAAATGTTTGCTGCTTGAGCAGGAAAGAGATAATCGGGAAAGCAAAAGAGGCTAAAAATATTTAACAACCGCAACGAGTTCAATGAATTTAATTAAACATGCAAGACGCAAGAAATCACAAAGCTGCATATACCGGGTGTTCGATAAAAGAACGCCTAACGACATAAGTCTGGTATTTATTGACCGATTTGAATAAACTAAAAAACAAAGTCAATGGCTGTTTTAATACTATAAATTGACAGTAATTATATATTTTTTCAAAATTAAGTTTATTGCCGAATAATAGTCAACTTTAAATTTTTAAATGAATGCATATACTTTTCTTATATTAGTACATTGTTTTTCAGAAACTAATTATGCTGGATATGTTGATTTTAATTTAATATTTATGCCAGAAAAAAATTATAATAAATCTTGTTTTCATGATTTTTTGGCCTTGAAAAACCAATTAATACTGTTTAATTATTTAGTGGTTTATACCTAATCCGTGTGTTTCGTTAACTAATTTATTATACATTCCCAGTTTAATAATATTTTAAATGCTACTTTAATCTTTAATCAATACTTTTTTTCTTAGGAATAGAATATAGACCCATTAACGACAGAGCAAATTCTAGAGTTAACTCTAATAATAGATTTGAGGTAAAATTCTGCATTTTTTATATGGATTCCAACGAATGATTTATTATATTACATACGTTGATTTTATAAAAGAGTTCAATTTAAAGTAAGAACCAGTGTTTCCTCTCTCAGATTAAGCCTAAGATTAACATTTCGCTTTGACGGTCCAGTTAAGAAAATCCCCGCGTAGAAAATTTGTCAAGGGTCGCGTAGCGACCCGAGACAAATTTTCACGGGGCTTTTCTAAACTCGAAATTTTACTTCATGCGCCACGCGTATAAAACACTGAAATGTTGTGAAGTTAGAATTACACTTTAAAAATGAGTAATAATCGAAATGTTGAAATTAAAACATACTTAATTTTTTTCTAACTCATTCTCAAATCAGGTCAAATAATACCATGAGCGTAGCCAGGGAGGCGTGCCCGGACCCCCCTCTAGATACTAAAAAATCATAAATTTTAAAATTGTTGCAGGCAAGTTTTCACCAAGAAATGAAAAATTAATTAACACGTAATGATTAGAAAATAAAATATTTTTACCTAAGGAATTATCTACTTGAAAATTGAAAGCTGTCAAAATTTATCAAAATTTATAAATAAAATAAGTATGTATAATCAGCTTAGAAGATTCAACACAATTTGTCAACCAACCTAACAAAATAAAGGCTAGTATTTTTTAAACTTTACAATATTTCAGTGGTTTATACGCGTGGCGTAATGTTAACCTGTACGAAATAAAAATATATATTCCAACCGCTCATTTAGCATGAAGTAAAACTAAAAATACCAAAAACCAGCATAGGTATTTAAATGGGTAAAATGTTAAATAATCCTGTACAAATTAGTTTGTTAGTTTTATTAATATTTTCAATAAATACAAATGATATTATTTGTAAAATGTACAAAAAATATAATTAAATATTAAAAACTATTTAAACTACTGCGGAATAAATAAAAAAAATCGTTTAAAACAAATTATACAAACTAGTATACAGAGTGTCTTCTCTAACCCGTTCGTTAAAAGTTTATGGAGTTGCCGTTGCACTAAGAATTTGAAAAAAAAACTCGTCATACGGTTGAATCAGTTCTCCTTATTGGAAATATTTTCAACTTTCTATCACCTCCGGTTCTACCGGAAGTAGCACTAAATTTATTATTTTGAATAGAACACCCTATATATTAGTAATTTTTTGGATTCCTCGTTAGAATTGAAACATATTTTATTCGAATATAAGTACACATATCTCCTATAGTTTTCAAGAAAAAAAATATTTCTAAAATTTTGACTTCTAAAAAGCATCTTGAAATCTGTCTGTACTTTTTCTTAAGAATAAGATAAAAATATGATTTATACCTCAACTTGTATTTAGAGGATGCCTCTATGAATAAAGTAATTGAAAATGATTAATTTTGAAAATTAAACAAAATGTGATTCCAATCTTCTAAATCTTGTTTTATTTATGGCAAATGTGATTAAGTTTCATTAAATACTCTACATGTTCGAGTAACAATTCTATCGCAGTTACCATGTATAAAGAATAAATTGATAATTTGTTAGTTTGAGTAATTATTCATTTTGTTGATTTCTGTAGAACTGTGTACTAATTCTTTTTATTTTTTGACATTTCACATAACAATAGCGACTAAACAAAAGCATACTAGTTGCTTACTAAAATTCAATTGCGACTTATGTGCGCATTATACTCTGCATAGATGTGACGAAAAACGAATCTTCGAAATAATTCGAAAACTACTTGCTTAAGTATGGTTGTAAATACTTTATTCTAGTAAATTTTCTTAACAATCGTACCATATGACAAAAAATGGGTCAACTCATTTAAAAAAAAAATTGAATTACGAGATATTGAAGAGGGCACTTAGATATTGACATTTTAAGAACACTTATTGTCAAAATTGACAGTTTCCAATTATTTTACTTATAAATACATCTTCTAGATACAAGCAGATACAAATCATATTTTTATCTTATTCTTAAGAGAAGTTACAGACAGATTTCGAGATGCCTTTTAGAGGTCAACATTTTAGATTTTTTTTTGCTTGAAAGCTATAGGAGATAAGTGTACATATGTTCCAATAAAATATGTTGCAATTTAAACGGGAAATCCAAAAAATTACTAATGTATACTGTGTTCCATTTAAAATAACAAACTTGGTGCTACTTTCGGTGGAAAGTTGAAAATATTTCACATAAGGAGAACTGAATCAACCGTATGACGAGAATTTATTTCATATTTTTAGTGCAACGACAACCCTATAAACTTTTAAGAACGGGTTAACGTAGACACTCTGTATACTGGTGAAACAGGTTAAAAAAATCATGAATTTTTAATAAAATTGGGTAAAATGATTTATTAGGTTTTTATTGAAGTTCTTAACATTAATCTAACTAGTGTTATCCAATCCTTGTTAAGCATGAAGTAAAATTTCAAGTTTAGAATAACCTGAAAATTTGGATTTTTTCAGGCTTTTCTAAACTCGAAATTTTAATTCATGCGCCACGCGTATAAAACACTGATTTATCCTGAAGTTCTATAACACATATCATCAATAATTAAAATAATGAATTAATTAAATATTTAGTTTGTAAACAATTAGGTTTTGAACATTTTTGTTAATAAAAACTAACGGCGAAATTAAAAAAATGATAATGGTTTCAAATAATTGATTCAAATTTATTTTTAAAGGATTTGTATCCTTGATTTAAAACATGTTTCTTTTACTAATCCTTTATTCGAGTTTTCGTGATTCGAATCCTGCTTTTGAGGATTCATCCCAGCTCTGGTATTTGTGTCGAATTTGTAAGTTCGTACAAGTAATATCAAATTATATTTTGTTGATTTTTTTGTGATTTTGTAAATAAAAACAAAAAATATAATCACTAACAAATACAAATAATATAAATATGAGCAAATAAAATTTCACTCCAAGTTTATTACTTTTGTTTTTTTTAATAATTTCTTAACAATTTATTTGAATGTTTTCTAAATGTGAAGTTTTTTTCTATATTTTTTTGATATATTTTTTTTTAACTCAAAGCATGCATTTCCGTATAATTACAGTAGCAAATATTATAACTTTTATAGTTTTTGTTCAGTTTTACATATTTTTGAATTGAAAATATATCGGTTTTGTAAATTAAATTCACTTGGTTTTTTTTCACTTATATATTTTTTTATATTCTACTAGTTTCGGCTTAATTACATTATCAAAAAGTGAATTTAATATATTTTTAGAAATGTTGAAAATAACAAAATTACCTAAAACTATAAACAAGTCTAACGTCCACATTTGGAGTATTGTTCATCTGTTTGGTCACCTTACACAGTGCAACATAAATAAAATTGAGCAGGTACAAAAGAAATTCTTGAAGTATCTTGCATTTAAATTCGATGTGCAGGATACATACCAAGGATTGCTATATGGATATGGTCTTAAGAGTCTGGAGCAGAGACGCATTGACGCTGATATACTTAGTTTTTAAACTTTTGCATGGGTATATAGACTGTCCTGATTTACTATCAAAAATTGGCATTCGCGTTCCAGCTAGAATGCTACGCAACGATGACACTTTTCATGTACCATTTAAAGGTACAGATTATGCTAAAAATTCGGCCTCTGTGCGTTTTCTGCGCCATGCTAATATGATACCATTCGATATGCTTGCGGGAGAGTATTCTAGTCTAAGAGCCCATTTGCGTAGCCAATAAAATGTTGTGTTGTATTTATCATTAAAGTGATTATATTATATTTTTACATTTTTACATTTACTTTTTATTTGGTGTTTATTTTAAGTACTTTAATATTTATTAAATATTGTGATATTACTATTGTAAATTAATGATTTTGTAAATGGTCCGCCGCATATTAATAAATTATAATAATAAAAATAATAATAACATATTCAATTTAGATGAACTTAAAAAAGCACAGTTTTATACATGTATGAATTTGTTTGCATCAATTTCCTAATATGTATTACTTCTTACAATTTACTAAATTCGCTAATTTTTATGTCGAAAATCCTGTGCGATGAAAATCCTACCTACGCTCATAAATAATACAATGTATCAAATTAACTTATTTAGTTAGTAATTAAAAAATAATATAATAATGTTGCATTATTGTATCAATGGCCTCTATTCTACATTAAGTTGTAACATAAGTTTATTTGTTGGGTCGTTATTATTCATAACCTCACAATAAATGACATCTGTCACTTTTTTTAAAAAGCCACACTAATTATAATTTTTAAAATATATAATTTTTAATAGAAATTTTAGATGGTTTATTTTTTCAACAAAAATATTGAACAGAAACAAGAAATTACGCATTATTAGATCCAGAAATATAATGTCTAATGTAATTAAAAATTAAAAAAATATAGGCAGCCTTTTAAAACTCTTAAGTTAACAATTATTTAACAATAATCTCAATAATCTTTCTCAATCTTTGAGAATTGTAATAAATCTTAGCTTTTCCCCATGAACCCTATATGTCCCAGATTATATGGATTATTAAAAATTCACAAAGAAAACTCTCCTATAAGACCTGTAGTCTCTTTTATAAACTCGCCGGCCCATAAAATAGCATGCCACCTAAACACCTCATATAGAGAGATAACTGATTTCAAAGACCCTAGAGCAGTAGAAAATTCCAAAGAATTGAGTAACAAACTAAAAACCCATCACTTTCCTCCAAATCATAAGTTAGTATCATTCGACGTATCTAATATGTTCGCTAAAATCCCACCAAACGATTGCATAGACCCAATAAAAACTTCTTTTGACAAACTAAACGTAAACATTTCAGTAAAAACAGAATTTTTAAATATATTAGAAATAATTTTAAATAATAATCACCTTTCATTCGAAAATAAATTTTAAAGGCAGACAGAAGGGCTTGCAATGGGCTCGCCTTTGAGTCCTTTGCTTGCTGAAATTTTCATGTGCAATTTAACAAACATTATATTAGAGTCCCCGTTAGGCAAAAAGCACATAAACATGTGGTTTAGATACGTCGATGATATTCTAGCTTCCTACATAGGTTCAGATAGGCAACTTTCCCAATTCCTAAAATTTATTAACAACATACACCCGAATATAAAATTCACAGTAGAGACAGAAATTAGTAATAATATCAAATTCCTAGACCTTTCAATAACCAAAATCAACGAATCACTAACATTTTAAATTTATAGAAAACCTACATTTAGTGACCGTGTAATCCCTAACTTCTCGAATCACCCACGAAAACATAAATTGTCCGCGTTCAATTCAATGATATACCGTGCTTTCAACATTCCACTCTCTGAAACAGCATTTGAAAAAGAAATTGATATAATTAAAAGTATAGCAATTTCAAATGGCTATACTTCAACATTAATAGACTCATTGATTAATAAATATAGAATGAAAAAAGTAACTAAGTATACAGAGAGTTTTATGTAACACCGAACATTTTCATAACGAGAATTTTTCTTTGAAGTATCCATATGCATACGTTGCATATTTTTCAATGCTTGGTTTATTAAAAGAATTTAATTTGAAGCTTTAAGCGAGTGTTTTCCACTCCCAGGCTAAGCATGAAGTAAAATTTCGAGTTTAGAAAAGCCTAAGAATTTGGTTTGGTCGCCAAGCGCGAAGCGCGGAGCGGCCAAACCAAATTTTCAGGCTTTTCTAAACTCGAAATTTTACTTCATGCGCCACCAGTACAAAACACTGACATATTACGAAGTTTGAAACACACCGCTAAACTTTAGATTAAATCAGTGATTTGTACCGGTGGCGCATGAAGTAAAATTTCGAGTTTAGAAAAGCCTGAAAATTTGGTTTGGCCTGGGAGTGGAAAACACTCGCTTAAAGCTTCAAATTAGATTCTTTTAATAAACCGAGCATCGGAACATGTGCAACGTATGCATATGGATACTTTAAAAAAAATCCTCGTTATGAAAATGTTCGGTGTTAAATAAAACTCTCTGTATATATGCAGGCAAGGACACATCTAAAAAAGAACAAATATTCAGATCCCTTACCTACTTTGGTGACATCTCATTACAAATTAAAAGCATTTTATCTAAACATAACATTTCAATAGCCTTTAAACCTTTTACAAAAATTAGATACAGTATATTTAATCCGAAAACAAAAATACACAGTGGTCACAGATCAGGGATATATAAACTAACTTGTAGCGATTGTAAAGGAGTGTATATTGGTCAATCTGGTCGTAATTTTAAAATCAGACTCAAGGAGCATCTTAGCTCTTTTCGGCTTAATTTTATTGATAAGTCGTCATTCGCTAGACATATGATTGAAAACAATCATACTTTTGGCGAGGATGTACTGTCAATAATACATTTAGCCGAAAAGGGTCGTAAGATGGGCGTCCTGGAGTCTCTGGAAAATCACAGAGCACGCGCTAATATACACCCCCATTTTTAAAGCCGTTTTGTAACCGTAAGGTTTTCGTATATATACCTGACGAATTGTTTGTTTTAAATTACTTTAAGTTGATAATGACAAGTTAAAGTTGTCGTTAAAGTCACAATAAAATCCTCAGTTATACAAACAAAGTTAATTGTCTTATTTGTGTAAATAATGATGTATAACGAATAGAAGCCTCCACAGTGAACAATTTAACAATAAAGTTATTATTGAAAAAAATCAACATTGATGTTAGTTTTTAGTATTTAACTAACTGACTTTGGTTTTTAGTTCAATAAAATCGGTCAATGAATAACAGAGTTATGGCGTTTTTCATACCAATAATTGTTTTAACCAAATGTACTAAACTAAATAAATAATTTAAAATATTGATAATTTATTATGTTGATGCGTTATTTAGAGATGAAATATTATGTCGGTGTTTCTTTCAGTAATTCACAACTCCATCTCAAATGGGACGTAACATTTTTATTTTCGTTTGCAAAGGAAAGATATTTAGAGTGTGACGATTGTTTTCTCAACAAACTAGACCACGAACCGATGCCCTGTCCCATTTATAAACTGTATACAAGATTTATCATCACCGATTATTATCATTGTATTTTGTAGAGAACATCGAATCGTGCATCAGCTTTAAAACAATTTAAGCATTTTATTTTTCATTTATGTACAATTACAAATGTACTGAAAGTTCAAATTTATTTATTTAACGATGCTCTACCACAGAAAACTAAAATAAATATACAATAATAATACACTTTATTACATTTAAATATTACAAATAAAACATACAAAAAAAACTATAAGAATTATTTTGTGTAATCCATTTAAAGGCAAAAGTAATTAAGGACACAACATTAATACCAATTAATAACCCTAGAAGCCAAGGGATGCAGGTGCCAAATTGATAAATCTAAAATTACTAGTATGAAGATCGGTTGAAAATAAAGGCATATTGTTGAAATTATATACTCGGACTTTTTCTTTTAAGCATACACACATATGCCAAAACAAATTGCACAAATTTTCAAGCCGCAAAAACCACATTTGTTAAATTTATTAATGTGAGATAAAACGTAAGAAGTATATTTTGAACATCATTTAAATCAGTGTTTGTACGCGTGGCGCATGAAGTAAAATTTCGAGTTATGAAAAGCCCCGTGAAATTTGTCTTCAGGGGTGAAATGTAACCAAACTATGGGTCTTAGGAGTTGTCAAATGAATGAGTTACTCAACTGTTTCCAAGGCACTCTTTACAAAAAACAAAATATGAAAATTTTATATATTAAATGTACAATAAACTATAAGTGTGATTCATCATCGAATTCAGAAAAAAATATTCTTCCGAAAAATATAAAAATCCAAAATGGCGGCCATAAGAAAAACAAAAGTTGGCTATGGTCCCTGGGTAAATGTTATAGTTATCTTAAAATAAAATATGTTACTAGATTTCTCGATAAAAAGTGCCTGTAGAATGTTAAAGTTGTAAATGGCTGAACTGAACAGTTTTTAAAAATAAAAAAATAAAAAATAAAAAAAATAAAAACGAAATTTAAAAAAAATCCGTTTTTGTCAATATCTCAAAAACGAAAAAAGATATTTTAAATTTGTTTTTAGATTATTATTGGGCCCTAAAATACGCAACTTTGCCCCAATTTAACCGACTCTATATCTCTTTAAATAACCGAGATTCCCATACATTCTGTAGAAATACGGGCACCCTGTTTATAATTTTGATATAATTTGACTATTTAATCACAATAAAAAACACTTTATTCCTAACTTCACTTTTATTTTTATTCGTTAGATGTACATTTCGAGTGTAAAGCACTCATTATCAATAACTAATGGGCTTACAACTAGGTGCGCAACTATATATACCTGACAAAAATGGGAAAAACCTAATTTTAATTATATAAGATGTCGCAAGGCTGAAAAACATTAAGGGGATTAAAATTACTTATAAAAGGTTTAACAAAGGGTTTTCCAAAGGACTTAAATCAAAATTTAATAATTTATCTTTATGTTTGTGCATTTCTATGGCTTCTAACATATTTAATCGAAAATATGATGATTGTTTTAGTAATGTAATATTGTCTGATGAAAAATAATGTCCTGTTTTAAATTATGGTCAGCTAAAGCGGATTTATCAATGTTTTTATTTTTAACATGATATAGAACATGTATATATTGAATCTTTTTAATAGATTCCTTTGAGTTTGGCCTATGTAACATTTATCACAATCATTGCACTTAACTGAATAAATTCTGGACTTTTCTAAGTGGCTCCTTTTTGTAAATTGATTGCCTAATAATGTTTTTAATTTGTTGTTATTATAAAATGCAGAAGTCATATTGAATTTATTCAAAATCTTTGTGAATTGATTAGAAGTTCTGTTATTATATAGAAACCTAGCAAATTTGTTACTTTTTCTTTCTTTTTGTGGTGTGAGATTTGTGACGGAGTTTAATGTTTGGTTTCTTTTGTGTCTACTATTAATTAGTTTGTTAATTGTGAATTTGCTGTAACCTAATGAAATAGCTATTTTTCTTATTGGTGTTAATTCATTTTTTCTATTTTCTATTGAAAGCTCTAAAAATCATGGTGTTAAATGTTGAAAGTTTGTGTTTAAAGTGTGTTGATGAAGAATTGTGAATATAATTAAAAGTATGTGTGGGTTTTCTACATACGTTAATTTCTATTTTGTTATTTATTTTATTGTTTGTTAGTAGTAGATCGAGGAAAGGGATTTGATTATTTTGTTTAGTTTCGTAAGTGAAGTTAATGCTGGGGTATAACGCATTCAGACTAGCTTGTATGTCCTCAATACGGGTATCAGATTTAATTACTATTTAAATTTAAATTTTTATGTAATATGACTTTTTCCATTTAAATAAGACTTTTTCTACTCAAATTTTGATATAATTTGACTATTTCCATTCAAGTTTTGATATTATTTGACTTTTTCTATTAACATTTTGACATTAAACGTATAAATTTATCGGAAAATGAACTTAAGTTGGTACATCCAAATGCACTCAAGTGCATTTTGTGGATTAAAAACGCGTCGAGGACAAGTACAAGTACTTTAAAAATAAAGTATCCGTGGACTGAGTACCGAGTACATGAAAAGTACTCAGAGTACAAATTTTAAGAACTTGTACTCTAGTACCGCCCAGCTCTGCCTTAAATTATGGTTTATTGTAAAAAAATGTATCAAGCGAAAGTTGCACAGAATCAAATTATGAACACTTTTTGTATAGTATATTAAATTATTTATTCTTACTTCATATACTGTAAATGTTCAGGCAATCGTTGCTTGTATAAAAGCGAGCAATTTAAAGCTTCTAAAGAGAGTTTCTACTCCCTGGTTAAGCATGAAGTAAAATTTCGAGTTTAGAAAAGCGATCAACCCAAATGTTTAGGTTTCTCTAAACTCGAAATTTGACTTCATGTACCACGCATACAAAACACTGATTTTAAGTTAAGTTGAAAATATACGGCTTGTGTTTAATCTCACGTTAATACATTTTTCAAAGGTTTTTTTTTTTTCGTCTAACCAACTAAATCAATTGCATTCAAAATTTTGCGTTTTGAGCAATTTACTTCAGTATAATGTAGATATAATTATGTAAACAAAATCTTTATATGTTTAATATACAGCTTGTTATTTGAAATAATGTTTATTATTTATAAAATATAATGAAAGCAAAATACTTGGTCGTAGAATATTTCAAAAATATTATTTATGTGTTTTACTTGTATACATCATATACATGCATATGTGGCTTTTATGTATTTATATTTGTATTCTTGAACATGTATATACGTGAGATGGAATTTATCAAATCACACATATTTGCACAGATTTGCCACATTTCCTGTGTACCTAGAGTACTTAAAAAGCACGTGTTATTTCTTATCTAATTGTTTGTGGTCTAACAATTAGTGGTTAATATAAACGCATTCAATAACACGTAATCTTGCTCGCACACACAGTCACATGAAACCAATAAATATTATAAAGTAAGATTCCGTTTCTTAGATCACACAGTTATAGAAATATTAATCTGTAGATTAATAAATAAATACAAAACAAATTCCATTTGAAAATTGTTGTCTCCGACCACGCTAAAGGATTTAGGCCGATGGTCATTTGTATAATTTCTATTGTTATTGTACCGGGTGTTTGATGAGGCGTGGCCTACAGCTGTATCTCAGAAAATATGTAGCGTAGCATGTTAAGGTAAGAAATTGCAGAGTAAAAGTGGCAAAAAAAAAACATTGGAAATTAGTTTTAAGTTCCCACCTAACATGTACTGCCAAATACAATAACAGATTTTTATCAAAAAATTGGTAAATTGAGCTAGGTTAAAAATATACAAATCGTAATCTACGCTCAATTAAACTCAATTTTAAGTACTTACTTGCTTTTTTATCTAGCACATATAAAGCAGGGGGGAGTGTGATCATTAAACTGTGAGTAACATTTGTTAGGATAAACCGAAATTAATCAAGTTAGTCTCATTTGATAAGTAATTGAAAGCACTTTAAATCACTGTTTACTCTTGTTTACTACAGTTTTTATAGAAAGTGCCAGAGGGCGTTTTTTAAACAACTGCCATATTTTCCAGATCTTAAAATGTTCTAATTAAAAACTAGTTCTCCTATTACAGGAAGAAATACTGAGAAAAGTGATAAAAACCTCATCCTGATATCTTCATCCTAACCAAAGATATAGTAAAAAGTCTAGTAGATTTTCCCGTTTTAAACCGCGCACCGCTTAAAAATATATTTTAAAATCTAGTAGGCTTTTTAGGCTTTTTATGCTCAAGAGGTCAAAAACAATAATTTATAAAATAACGGAGATCACTTTTTCGCATTTATATGTTTTGGAAAGGGAACATGTAAGTAAATCCATGATTATTTATAATCTCAAAATATAGCAGGCTATGAGATTAGTAGAATGTTTAAACCTGGAAGTGGAAAACACTGTCTAAAGCTTCAATTTGAACTTTTACAAAAATAACGAATGCCTCAATTCAACGATTTTAGGCGAATGTTTATTTTGAGAGAATTGTAAAAATTCAACGAATTATTAAATCGACCCAAAATTTATAGAATCTACACAGAAATGAATAAACTTTGATTGGCCGTAATGGAAATTTAAATATCTCGACTGGAGTTTTCAAAATATCAAGCCAAAGTTAAAATTATGCGATAAAATTGACAATTTTAAGATAATGTTTTCTTTGAAAAAAGTTGTAAAAAATTAAAATGTTATACCATCAACGTGAAATTCACACAAGTTACTTAGAATTGATTGGACTTACATGTTATGGAAAGAAAATATAATTATCTTGACATGTTTTCCAAAAATATTCAGCCAAAGTTAAAATTATGCAATAAAATGAACAATTTTGGAACAAAATAAAAATGTTATACCATCAACATGACAATCACAGAATTTACTTAGAATTGATTGCACTTATAATTATAAATAGAAAACCACATTATCTCGCCACGTTTTCTTAAAGCATTCAGCGAAAGTTGAAATTATGCATTAAAATTGACAATTTTTAGGGAATGATTGAAAAAATTTTAATAAATTAAAATTTTACACCATCAACGTGAAATTTAAAGAATTCACTTAGAATTAGTTGCACTTACAATTATGCTATATCACCACATTTAATAAAAATATTCAGTCAAAGTTAAAATTATGCAATAAGATTAACAATTTTGAAAGAATATTTTGTTTGAAAAAAATGTAAAAAGTTAGAAATGTATACTATCAACATTACATTGACAGAATTGACTGAGAATTGATTTCACTTACATCTTATAGAAAGAAATTTAAATTATCTCGCTACGTTTTCTGAAAATATTCAACCAAAGTTGAAAATATGCAATAAAATCATCGATTTTAGGTGAATGTTTTTTATTTAAACAATTGTAAAAAAATTAACAGATTATTAAATTAACATAAAATTCTTAAAACCTACACACAAAAGAATAAACTTAGACTGGTTATAATTGAAATTTGAATATCTTGACTGGATATTCCAAAAATATAAATTAAGTTTCAAGTCAAAGTCCATGTTTTAATGATAAATAAATGCTCAAGAAATAGTCGCTCAAATAATTAAGCGGAACTCTTTTAAACTTGATATTTTCTCAAAACAAAAGGCAGACAACAGCCGAAGAATGTGGCTTTAAAGTGACGTAACTTTCGATTGATTTCAGATTTAAATCAAGGCTTACATTTTAAGTCTAAATCCGTGTTTAAATATTTAGTAAATAAAAAAGGCTTGCTCAAATAATTAGGCGTAACTTTGTACACGGATTTGATATATTCATTAAACGATCAGATCACGGATTAAAATTAAATCAAAATCTCTTCTATTTAGCGGAGTGAATTAAACCAACAAAAAAAATGGATGGCTCAAATAATTAAGCCCAACTTTTTTGAAAAATTTGTAAATTTCACGAAACAAACGACTACCAAAGAATCAAACTTTGATGTGACGCAACGTTCAATTGTTTTTACGCTTAAATCAATATTTAAATTTTCAGCTGCGTTTGAGCATAACTTTTTTTATTTAAACATTCAATATTTGTTTGGTGAGACCGAGTTTCTTTTGATTTATCGAAAAAAAACGGACGTTCTTATTTCACGAAACTGAATGAAAACAATTGCTAAAGATCGACACTTTGAGATTATCCGAGAATTGAACGTTTCGAATTTAAGCGGAAGCTTAAATTTTAAATTAATATTTGCGAATTAAAATTGGCTTGTTGAATTAAATGGTCGTAACTTTAACCTCTTTTAACTTATTTCCCAAGTAATGAATATCATTTATTCCCGCCTGACAATAAAGCGCATTCTTTGCTCTTGCGATTCCTGAAGAGTTCATGAAAATCCGAAGTTTGGGTAATTTTTCACATTTTTTTCAAATGCAACAAAAATGTTCACTTTTTTCCCATGTTCATTCACATAATGATCAACTGTAACTACTTGTAGTTTATTTCTCAAGTAATAAATTTGATTTATTTCTACGTGACAGTAAAACGCATTCTTTCTTCGAGAGATCCCGAAAATTTAATGAAAATCCGACGTTTTAGTAATTTTTCACATTTTTTTAAAACACAGCATAAATAGAATTTTAACCGTGTTTTAAACATGTTATGTTTAAAACACGTTTTAACATGTTTTTAATTGCTAATGTTTTAAACGCTGTTTCAATGAAAAAACACGTTTTGAAAAAAAACTGTTTGTTTTAACTAAAATTAAAAAACTTTTTTTAACAACCCTGACCATACATTAGTTAAAAGTCCGTATATCTTTAATGTGCGGTTTTGATGAGACAACTTATATATTTATTTTAAGTATCAGGAGGAAAGTTCTAATTAATCATAAAAAAGTGTTGCGTTGGATTTTCTTTCCCAACGTGCGTCACGAGACGCAGTAATATGCGAAATGGAATCGTGTGTCGCATTTTTACAACATGAAACTGCTCAATTATAATTTGAAATACATTGCGTTCTAAAAATACTACATTCAAGAAAATAAACATTAGAAGTTAATTAAGTACGCTATAAGAGAAAAAAAATCCTACTTTACAAAAATGTATACAAAACAGAACATTTTCCACTGTTTCATACTTATAGTAATAATAATAACAATAATATTTTTATTCTGTTACTGACATGCAGGTTATTGAAACATTCGTCAATAAAATGAGTACAGTATAAAACATAAAGTGATTTTTTTATTTTAAATGCACATATTTCGATACAAGCGCTGTAAAATTTCAAACATTCATTGGTTTTATTAAAAGTCATCAATTTTAAATTTTGAACGAGTGTTTTTACTCCTTAATTAAACATAAAGTAAAATTTAGAGTTTTAGAACACAGCCATATATTCAGGCTTTTCTTAACTCGAAATTTTACTTCATGCTTAATCAAGCACTGGAACACCTTTTAAATGGAACCGTTTTCAAAAGCAAAGATAAGTAAGTAACAGAGCTGGGACGAATCCTAGTAAAAAGGATTCGAATCACGAATCCGAATCACCTAATATGATTCGAATCACGAATACTCGAATCAAGGATTCTTAAGAGATAAATATGATTCGAATCAAAGATTCGAATCCTGTTTTTTCGAATTACTTTAATCCTTTAAGAATACATTTTATTCTATTATATCTTTCACAATGTTCTCATTAATCACTTGGTGAAACATGATTAAAATAAAATTTGAAATAAAACACTTGGTTTGTTTCACTAACGTTTTACTTATTATTTCGACTAGTTTCGGCTTCTAGCCATTATCAAGGAATGTACAGAGAATACATTTTTACACGATATTTATACACAAAATCAGGTAATAAGGGCGTTCATTATTGGGGAGATCCATAGCTCGACATTGTCATTGACCACATGTTTTCCGGATTTTATTGCTTTATTTATCTCCAAGCCTTCTCTGAAATTCAGTATACGACCCTTATTGCCTGTATACAATATTTTAAAATTATTGTCGTTGTATAGATGACCGGCTGTGATGCAGTGTTTGGACATACCCGTTGATTTTATTATTTTTTGCAACCATTAACATATAAATATCGTTACCAGTTGTTTTAACAAAAACATTCAAAACCTAATTATAACAGACTAAATATCTGATTCCGTGTTATTTTAATTAAAGATATATTTGTGTGTTTTTGAACTTCACTTCAAAACAGTGTTTTGTACGCGTGGCGCATGAAGTAAAATGTCGAGTTTAAAAAAGCCTGAAAAGTTGTTATGGTCGCGTAGCGCTACGAGACCAAACCAAATTACCAGTATTTTCTAAGCTCGAAATTTTACTTCATGCTTAACCTGGGAATGGAATCACTCGGTTAAAACTTCAAATTGAACTCTATTATAAAATCAACCAATGAAAATTACGTAAATAAAAACCGCATTAAATATCATTAAAACCGGGAAAGTCAGAGAAAAGTAATGGAATGGAATCAAATTGACCAAAACACTAACAAAAAATGCATATGATATTATTAAATTTGTCAAAATCAACAGGCATCATAAAAATTACAAAACACGTAAAAATTTATAAAACCAACTTATATTGACAAAAACAATGAAAACAATTTAAGAAAATAGGGGTTTTCTACAGAAGAAAGTTATATTAAAAGGTCAGGGAAAAAAATCTAGAATTGAGGAAATGTCCGAAAAATTTAACATTTCAGATTGTGGCTACCGTGTCAGTTTTACTTCAAATAATATTAAACAAAATTTTGAAAACTAGATTTTTATCTTTAAAAACATTTTCATTTATTGTCCTTACCAAAGCATTTAGTTTGAAGTTTCGAACGACTATTTTCACTCCCAGACTAAGCATGAAGTAAAATTTCGAGTTTAGTAAAGCCTTAAAATGTGGTTTGGTCGCGTAGTTTGAGGCTTTTCTAAATTCGAAATTTTACTTTATGCGCCACGAGTATAAAACAGTGATTTAACGAGAAATGCAAAAACACAAAAGAATGTTTTCATGTTAATCCTCACAATTAATTCGAATTATTTTTGACGATTCAAATCCTTTTGTAAGTATTCGAATCCTTTTGTAAGTATTCGAATCCTTTTATCAATATTCGAATCCTTTTATAAATATTCGAATTCTTTTACAAGGACTTGAATCACCCGCATTTGGATTCGAATACGAATCCTCTTAAAAAATGTAACGAATCCGGATCACGAATCCAGTTGAACTAAAGTATTCGAATGCCTCTTCTGACTCTTCAAAAAAGATTTGTATCCAGGATCCGAATCCTGCCCAGCCCTGGTAATCTTTATTCTAATATAAATATAAACATACAAAAATATACATAAATACTTAATATAAGAATAGGCGTACTATAAAGAAGGAAAAAAAGATTCACAAATTAGGAATCATTTAAAGTATAAGGTTCAATATCTCTTACAATAATATACAGGGTGAGTCGGGAGGAGCGCACCAAACTCTAGGAGTGTATTATACACGTGAAAATAATGTAAAAAACTCATTTGTTCTTATCCGATTTTCATTTGTTTTCAAGTTATGGCGTAATTAAAAATGTTCATCTAGCTTTCCACTTCTATCTGAATTTTAACATTATCAAAGTATGCCATGTTCGAGGCTTATAAACATTTGATAATTCTGACGTTTTGATGAACTGTCAGTGTACGGTGAACAGTAACTGAACGTTTAAGTTGTGATTGTTAGTATTGCAAAATGCCACATACTTATTCAAATTTAGAATATGCAAATATGGTGTTTGTATATGGTTTCTGTAATGGAAATGCTACAGCTGCTGTTGAAGAATATCGTGAACGTTTTCCACACCAAAGACATCCTGATAAAAACATATTTATTAGAGTTTTCAACTAATTGTGCGAGACTGGTAAGCTTCCCAGTGCTAACATAACATATGAGCGCGCTGCTCGACAAGGTTTTGTAGAAGTAGAAAATATTCTGCATCTAGTAGAAGAAGATGCAACTACTAGCTCACGGAGAATTGCCACTCAATTGGCAATTCCACAAAAAAGAGTGATGAACACGCTACACGAGCAAGGCTTATATCCTTATCACGTTCAGAGAGTACAGCACCTACAACCAGGGGATTACGCTAACCGTACGGAATTTTGTCGGTGGATAAATAATAATCATCGTAATGTATCGAGTATACTCTTTACGGATGAAGCTACATTTACCCGTGATAGCATTAACAACACTCGTAACTCTCATGTATGGTCTGATAAAAATCCCCACGCAACAGTCGAAAGCAATTTTCAACATCGGTTTTCTGTAAACGTGTGGTGTGGTATGGTTGACAGTTATTTAATCGGCCCTTTCATTTTGGAGAATCGTCTCACAGGAGGCAACTACCTCATTTTTTTACAAAATGAATTACAAGGCCTGCTAGAAGATGTTCCTATAAATATTAGAATGCAGATGTACTATCAGCACGATGGAGCTCCTGCACATGTCGCTCGTCAAGTCAAGCAACATTTGAAGGAACGTTTTCCAGGGCGTTGGATTGGTCGTGGAGGTCCTATTAATTGGCCTGCAAGATCTCCAGACCTCACGCCACTAGATTTTTGTTTATGGGGCTGGATGAAAAATGAAGTCTACAAAATAAAAGTGGACACACGGGAATCACTAATTAGACGAATTGAGAATACTGCAGCCCATATAAAAGAAGAAAGAAATGAATCAGTTGGGAGAGCAACAAACGCTCTTCGTAGACGAAGCAGAAAATGTTTAGAAGTCAATGGCGGTATTTTTGAACATTTGTTGAAAAAACGCTATGATTAAGAAATTTTTTTTGTATAATAACTTGTTTATTTGTTAATATGCTATAACTTGAAAACAAATAAAAATCGGATAAGAACAAATGAGTTTTTTTACATTATTTTCACGTGTATAATACACTCCTAGAGTTTGGTGCGCTCCTCTCGACTCACCCTGTATATTTTCCATTTATATATTCTAAAGCACCGCTCATTTTTGCTCACAATTGATTAACTTATGGAAGTATAATTCACGCCCTTTTCAGTATGTGAATATTGGTGTATTTACTTAATGTTATCCTTGTGTCGTGTATTGTAAATATAAGTTTGAGTTCCATCTGAAAAAGGGTGCTTTTGTCTTCATAAAACACGAGGCTCTCTAAGATATACATTCCGCAAACCGTTGATAAGTTATTTGTTACAAATAAAGACCTACATGCTGTAGCGCTTTTGAATTATGAACATTTTATTTATAGTATGTTAGGCGAACTACTCCAGTAAATGATTTCAAATCTGACTAAGGATTCAAAATTTGGATAAAAACTGTTTTAAAAATGTATACATTATGCAGGGTGTTCGTATTTCGACAGAATGTATGGGGATCTCAGTTATTTGAAGAGATAGAGAGTTGGTTAAATTAGGGTAAAGTTGCGTATTTCGGGGCCTAACAATAATCTAAAAAACAATTTTTAAATACATTTTTTGTTTTCAAAATATTAACAAAAAAAACTATTTTTTTGTAAAATCGTTTTTATTTTTTTATTCAAAAAGTACTAAATCTGGACATTTAGAACTTTGACAATATTTTGTTTAAAGATAGCTATAACATTTACCCGAGGACCATAACCAACTTTTGTTTTACTTATGGCCTCTAATTTGGATTATCATATTTTTTGAAAAAATATTTTTTTCAAACTCAGTGATGTATCACACTAATAATTTATTTGAGATTTGATATTTAAAATTATAATATTCACTTTTTCGTAAAGAATGCCTTGGAAACAATGACGTCATATCTATTAATCAATCAAATATTGACAGCAGTAAATAATTGTTAGCAGTCAAAATTAATTAATAACTGTCAAACTTTTGTAAATAATTGTAATAAGTATCGATTATCACACAAAATATTAAGTAATAAAATGGTCCATTTCCTCGTTTGAGATATGACTTAAACATCAACAGTATGGAAAAGTTACACAAACTAAATTTATTCTACTTTTATTATAATTATTCCAAAAATATTCATAAAAAAAGTAATTCTTGTATTTTTCGCTACATCTAAATAAATATTGATTACCATCACATCTAAGCGTTATATATATTTAACTTTACTGTAAATCAGTGGTTTATACGCGTGGCGCATGAAGTAAAATTTCGAGTTTAGAAAAGCTCCGTCAAAATTTACTTCATGCTTTGTCTGGGAGTGGAAGACACTCGTTAGTTTAAAATAGATCACAACTGTTAAAATATGTATAGTATTAGTATTTTGTCCTTAAATCACTATATTGACTGTATTAGATAAAGTGATTTAAGTGACTTACAATCATAACATCACAATAGCTGAAATATAGTCCATGGAGAAATATAATCAGACACAATCCTAGCATAGTCAAAAGACAGTCAATTAAGCCACTTACCGTCACAATAGTCAAAACACAGCCAATAAAGATATAATATCACAAAATCCTATGATAGTCCAAAGACAGTCAGGCAATTTATTAAGATTCAAAATGTCACACCAGTATTTTGTTTATAAACAAATACATTTTCTATGAGTACAGTAATTAATCAGCTGGATGCCCGTCTTAAAGGGTGGTGATATGTAAGCAAATTATGGGCGCTAGGAGTTGTCAAATGAGTGAGTTACTCAACTGTTTCCAAGGCATTCTTTACAAAAAACACAAAATAAAATTTTTACATATAAAATGTACAATAAACTATAAGTGCGATACATCATTGAATTCAGAAAAAAATAATCTTCCAAAAAATATCAAAGTCCAAAATGGCGCCTATAAGAAAAACAAAAGTTGGCTATGGTCTCTCGGTAAATGTTATAGTTATCTTAAAATAAAATATGTTACCAGATTTCTTGTTAAAAAGTGCCATTATAATGTCAAAGTTGTAAATATCTGGATTCAATAGTTTTTGAATAAAAAAATTAAAACGAAATTTAAAAAAATCCATTTTTTGACAATATCTCATAAACGAAAGAAAATATTTCAAATTTGTTTTTAGATTATTATTGGGTCCTAAAATAACTGACTCTCTATCTCTTCAAATAACGGGCACCCTGTATATGGCGACCAACGGGGAAAACCGGAAAAGTCAGGGGATTTTATTAATCAGGAAAAGTCTTAGAAGAGTCAGGGAAACTCGGCCTTCTTTTACTCGTCACTTTTGACATCCTATCCTCTTTACAAATTATATTTTGTATAAATTAGATAATCGAACAACAGTAAATGTCAAAAAATCTGTAAACTTGTTGTATATGTTGAAGCTTAAAGCTCAAAGAGCCGCATACTGCTCGCGAGCTGCGGCTTGCCGACCACTGACCTACAATTATCTTGATGTAAAAAAACCCTTAACTTATTCATACCACTTTTATTTTGCTGAAAACGGTAAAACAAAAGTGGTATACAAAAATTAAAAGTTTTGACTATATCAAAATTGAAAATGTATATACCAGGAAGTGAACGCCTCCAAGATTCAAGAATATAAACTTATTCAGATGGATTATCTGATAGGTAACTATCTACGAAGAAAATGTGTTAAGTAGTATAATTGACATAGATAATATACGCTTATTACATAACGTTCTTAATATATGCAAATCCCAGTGTCCCATATTTAGCTAAAAGAACATTACACTCGTACCTATCCACTCATCTAACAGTAATCCTGATTAAAGTACATTTCTCCCAATATGCATAAATAACAGCGACTTTATTAATTCTATCAGATGTCACGGAAGAAATTTGCATGTGACTCTCTAACGGTCAAGCGATCCGTTTCAGAAAGTGCCCCGTTACTTTCGGCCCGTGTGTGTGTGTATGTGTAAATAATAAACATTTTAAGGTCAATGCCGAACGAAGAAAGAGAGAAATGGCCGTGTGTAATAATAGTAAAATCGTAATAGTTCATATTTCATCGGTTTTATCGTTCGGTTCTGATGATGTTTTGACGGGTTTTATGTCCATAGAAACGAAATGGGATTTTCGCGTAATTTTTAGAACAGGAAAGGATAACGTATCATGTTCACGTGAAAATGATATCTAATGGGAAAGGTAAAAATATAGTCATGTGAGTGTTTAAGCCCTTAAAGATCATGATGCGGAGAAATGACTTGCCATATCCATAAAAAAAACCTCTGTATGTTTAAAGATTTGATTTCAACAAAATAATTTTTATATTATACTTGAAACGTGAAATGTTGATCAAATATTAAAATCTTCATAATTATTTTTTTGGAAAAAAAAGGTTACATAAATTGTTCACTAATTTTTACTGAAAATATCTTGAAAACAACAGAAGAGTACATAAAAATATATAGGGTGTTTCATCTAAAACAAATCGGGGTTTAATGTTTTAATGTTAACCAAATGTAGTATGAAATTTTTATCATTCTGTTATTCCAAAAACAAATTACCATTAATTTGGGGCATTGACTTTTTGTAGCCAGCATCGCATTCTTTTGATTTTTGTTTGTTTTCAGAGTTGTTCCGAGTACAGATAAAATGTACTCGAGTACCAAGTACAAGTACGTAACAATAAGTAATTAGGTACTTATACAAGTACAAAGTACTGAGTACATCAAGTGGCTATATGACAATAATAAATAAATAAGTAAGAAAGTGCAGTCGTTGATCAAAAATGTGTTTGTATATTTTGAATTTCACATTAAATCAGTGTTTAATACTCAAAACTTCGAGTTTATAAAAGCCTGAAGATTTGGTATTGTGTATAAATATATCCTATTTTTTGTATATTTAATCGGCTTGGTTTTAATGTTCTGTCAAAATTCTCGTTATTTGTCAAAAAACGTCAAATTTAAGGAGTTTAATGTCGACACATCGGAAATGTCGATTTCGACACGTTTTATATAGTTTCATCTAAAACGTCAAATTTGAGTTGTTCAATGTCGGTACATTGAAAACTGTCAAATTTGAAATGTTGAATGTCGGTACATCGGAAATGTCATAATTTGAGTTATTTCAGAAATGTCAATATTGCCGTGTTTTATGTCGACAAAAACGAAAAATTGAGGCGAGTTTATTTTAACCTTGACAATATATATGTGATGTATACGCGTGGCACATGAAGTAAAATTTCGAGTTTAGAAAAGCCCCGTGAAATTATTTTCTACGCGGGGTTTTTCTAAACTCGAAATTTTACTGTATGCTTAGTCTGGGAGTGAAAGACTGTCGTTCGGAAGTGATAAATGTCAATGTACAATGTCACACGTGTCAATGTCGATTGAATAATGGTTAATAAAATGTCACAATCCAAATTTTCGTGAGATTTTGAATATATCGAGATTGTTGACGATTATTAAAATTTTCATCAAGATTTCGAGATTTTTATCCGGTTTTCGACATTTAAAGATTTTCGTCCATTTATAAAATGTTTATCAGATTTTAAACATATCGAGATTATTGACGATTATTAATATTTGTATCAGATTTTCTATATTTCTAGATTATCATCAGATTTTCGATTCTTCAAGATTTTCGAAAATTTATAAAATTTGCACAAGATTTTCAATATTTCGAGATTTTTGACGATTTTTTAAATGTTCATCAGATTTTTAATATTTTGAGATTTTTGTCAAATTTATATTTCAAGATTTTTTACATTTTTAAAAAAAATTATCAGATTTGCAATACTTCAAGATTTTTGACAATTTTTAAAATGTTCATCAGATTGTCAATAGTTTGAGATTTTTTTCAAATTTTTGATATTTCGAGATTTTTATCAATTTATAAAATTTCGCAAGCTTTTCTAAACTCGAAATTTTATTTCATGCTTAATGTGGGGGTGAAAAACACTTCTTAAAATAATACCGGTAGACTTAAATAAAAAAAAATGGCGAATTTAAGAAACAGACCACTTGAATCTGATCCAACATAGCCTACACTTCTTTGCAATGAAATTAAGCAAAACAAATTAAGCAAAAAAATATGTTATACTTTAAAACGGACATGATGAGTTTCCTAGTTGCCAAAATATGTCAATTTCCTTAATGTCAAAATGCTGCGTCATTTAGACAACAATTTCAAAATTCGAATTCTAACTAAAATAGAAGATGTTTTTTCTATCTCGGCTTTGTTTTATTTATTATGAGCGTTTTTTTCCAAAAGGTCTTAGTTTTGGTTTTTAATAAAGGTGTTATTTTCAAATTATAGTGTTTTATAATTTATTGAAACTGCTGCTAGGCAATTAATACAGACCCGAATTTTACAACTAGAATATTGTGAAAAATAGTTAAGAGTCTTGTACTTAATTTTATTGCACAGAAGTGTACGATTGGAAATGTCTAACCCAAGTCCACAACTCTAACCTAACCTAACTACTACTAATCTAACCTAACCATTCTTAATTGAGGAGTGGAAAACACTTGTTAGTAGTTTCAAATCAAACGATATCATCGTGATTTTACGTCAATGTCGATTATTCGGTCGATAATTTTGCGTTCATTTGTGTTGTATTTTATATTAATGTCGGTATGCGAATTTATGTCGATATCGTTATTGTGTGCCAACGTTATTTTCAAATTTTATATTATTCTTTAATATTGTCGACATTATCACATTCGACTTAAATATCTATTTTAAACAAAAATTCCAAAATGCCAAAGTAATATGATAACAACTTAATAAAACATGTTTACAACACTAATAATTGAATAAAAGTCGCTTGGTCAACATTAATCTCGAATATAATATCAGACATAAAATACCATTTCTATATAAAATGATATTAGTACCATAAATTAACACTTTCTATATAAATTGCCGTTTTTTATTGTAAAATGATATTGTTAATTTACGTCGGTGCTTTTATTTCACTATAAAGCAGAGCTGGGATGAATCCTCGTAAAAAGGATTCGAATCACGGATCCGAATCACCTAATATGATTTGAATCACGAATACTCGAACAAAGGATTCCTAAGAGATAAATATAATTCGAATCAAAGATTCGAATTCTGTTTTTTCGAATCACGAATACAAATCCTTTGAGAATAAATTTAATTTTAATATTTTTTTACAACCCTTAACATATAAATATCGTTACTAGTTGTTTTAACAAAAATATTCAAAACCTAATTATTTATTATTAACACTGAACATCGTTGACAACAGACTAAAGATCTGATTCCCTGGTACTCTGATTAGGGATGTATTTGTGTGTTTCTGAACTTCACTTCAAATCAGTGGTTTGTACGCGTGGCGCAAGAAGTAAAATTTCGAGTTTAGTAAAGCCCGAAAATTTGTCTCGGGCCGCTACATGACCCTCGACAAATTTTCACGGGGCTTTTCTAAACTCGAAATTTTACTTCATGATTAGCCTGGGAGTGGAAACACTCGTTGAAAACTTTAAATTGAACTCTATTATAAAACCGACGAATGCCTGAAAATTACGTAAATAAAAAATTAACTGAATTTTATTAAAACCAGGAAAGTCAGAGAAAAGTCATTGAATTATATTCAAATTGACCAAAACACTAACAAAAAAGCCATATGATATTAATAAATTTATAAAATTAACTTAAATTTTGACAAAAACAATAAATACAGTTGAATAAAATGGGCGTTTCTCACAGAAGAAAGTTATATTAAAATGCCAGGGAAAAATATCTTGAACCGGGGAAATGTCGGAAAAATTTAACATTTCAGATTGTGGCTACCATTCAGTTTTACTTTATATAATATTAAAACAAAATTTTGAAAACTAGATTATTATCTTTAAAAACATTTTCAGTCATTTAATGTTCTCTCAGACTAAGCGTTTTATACGCGTGGCGCATGAAGTAAAATTTCGAGTTTAGATAAGCCCAGAAAATTTGTCTCGGGTCACTGCGCGACCCTCGACAAATTTTCACGGGGCTTTTCTAAACTCGAAATTTTACTTCATGCTTAGTCTGGGAGTAAAAAACACTCGTTAAAAAGATTTAAATCAAGCTCTTTTGAGAAACAACGGATGTCGGAAAATTTACAGCTTATGCATATGTTTACCTAAAAGAAAATGTTCACGTTGTTTTTCTTAGAAGAGTTCAATTTGAAGCTATAAACGAGTGTCTTCCACTCCCAGACTAAGCATGAAGTAAAATTTCGAGTTTAGAAAAGCCCCGTGAAAATTTGTCGAGGGTCACGCAGCGACCCGAGACAAATTTTCTGGGCTTTTCTAAACTCGAAATTTTACATCATGCGCCACGCGCATAAACAGTGATTTAACGAGAAATTTAAAAACACACAAAAGACATTTTTCCTGTAAATTCTTACAATTAATTCGAATTATTTTTGACGATTCAAATCCTTTTGTAAGTATTCGAATAACTTTATAAATATTCGAATCCTTTTATAAGGATTCAAATCACCCACATTTGGATTCGAATACGAATCCTCTTAAAATAATGTAACGAATCCGGATCATGAATCCAGTTAAACTAAAGTATTCGAATGCCTCTTTTGAATCCTCTAAAAGGATTCGAATCCAGGATTCGAATCCTGAATGATTCGAATCCTGCCCAGCTCTGCTATAAAAAAGAATCAATTTATGCCGTTACGTTGAAATTTGGGTCCATTTACATGCCAATCCTAATAAGGTCAGATTAGGTTAGATATATTTTGATCATGTTGATCTAACTTAGGCTGGTTATATACTAATGTTATGATATTTGTGACAGTCATCAAACCTAACCTAACCGTTTACTAATGGCACACGATATCAAATGTCTCATAATATTGACAGTTTTTATGTTTATTTGTTAAAAATGGCACTTGATTCCTAACATATTTTTAGTGACTGTCGTCTAACCTAATCATACGATATAGATATGGGTCGTTCATGAATGATCCGTACGAAAAGAACGATTCTGTACGGTAATTTGAATGAACTGATTCCGTATTTCAAAAAGAATTGATTTGTTAATGATTCATTCACGCGAGACGACCCAAATCGGATGACTATTTCGTTCGCTCGAATCCGCGCACAATTTCAACTCATTCGATGGAATCTTGTTCGCCTGAAACTCGTTTGGTTAAAAGAATTGCTCACGATTTGCGGAAATGAATCCGCTGCCCCAGCCTTCATTTGTATTTTGTACGACTTGACCGTCGAAATAGTCCGTCTTATATATCGCTCGCTTGAATTCGTTAGGTTTAAACGAATTTAATGAAGCTGTTATGTAATAGTAATGTATTTTTTTAGGTCTAAATTTAGTGTACATTTGCCTGTTCACTGCAAATATGGTAGCGTAATTTTATTTTATTTTTAAGTTTGTTCTTTACTTATGAGACAAACCACATATTTGCAAGATAATTTCAAGGCACCGAAGTTTTATTTAGACCAGCTTTACGAAACTTACGACTGAAAAAGCAAAATGTGAATTGTGTTTTGCTATTATTATCATTATTATTATTATTATTATTATAAGTAATTCGTTTACGAACGATTCATAAAAATCACTTTTAAGAAATGATTCGAATCACATGAAAGATTCGAATATCTAATACGATATCTAATCTAACTTAACCCTTACTTACTAATGGCACTTATTATGAAAAATATCTAAAATTTTCTACTGTTTTGACAGTTTACGTTAACCTAACATTAGTAACTGTCGTTTAATTCAATCATAGGGTACCTAATTTAACGTATCCTAACGCAAGAACTAATGTCTATATGTGATATGATATATTTAATATTTTTGACAGTATTGACATTTTATGTTAAAAATTACACTTAATATAAAATGTTGACGTTTAATAATAGCCTGACTTGACAAGAGACATAAGTCGGCGTAAATTATTACAGTTGCCTGTTAATGTTGACGTTGATAATGCTACTTTTTGACAGTTTATATCGTGTGAATAATGTTTAGTGATAAAACTAACGATAAACGTGACAATTAATCGATTTTCATCGATGTCAAGTTAAAAAGTAAAATGTCCCCTTTGTCATAAACTGTTTTGACAGTTCGAGCGAAATGTACTCGAGTTCATTTTGCGGTCTAAAAATGCGTTGAGTACAAGTACAAGAATGACATTTTTTGCCGTCAAGTTGAAAATATTATTTGGGTATTTTGGTTGAAGCGGCGGTAATAGGTAACAAAATAAAATGGAGCACGCACGATTAAATTAACGCTGAAAATTTTATTACAATACATTAAATAAAAGTCCGTATACTTTTAATGTGCGGTTTCGGTACGACACCCTGTATATAAAAACATTGTTACTGAGTAATCAGACAGTGACTAGAAAATATAGGTTGCGTTTAAAAAGAATAGTGTGTATTTCTTTCTAGTATGTGAATAAGGTAGATTTTAATAAAATCTTGAACGTTCTTTTTTTGTATATTAAATTTTAAACATTTTGTGATTTTGTTATCTATAATCGCGCTCTATAAATAAATATAAATATAATCACACTCTAAAAATAAATGTAATTTTTCCTTTGTGCTAATAATTATATACTAGTTCTAGTTTAAAGAATTTAAGTAATGCTTATGTACGATACGTAAATGGAAATGTTGGGTAAATATATATAGTGTTTTATTTACAAATATATATAGATAAAACAGCTGTTTGTACAGTAAATAGATTAAACGCTGGGAAACGTTAAATGGTTGCAAGTGAAAACCTTAAAGCAGTGCCCATTTTCAAAAGAATTTACATGTTTTTTTAATGAGTACAAAGGCAAATAAACTACTCAAAATTAAATAGGAACATTGTCTGTACATACAGTTTAACTTCAGGAAAAAAATGCCCGGAATGATTAAAATCGGTCTTCCCTTGGAGTAGTTACACGTTCCGATCCACTATCAGGGGGGGTTTATTTGAAATTATTTGTGCACGCAATTATGCACTTGCGAACGACTTTTCAACAATAGGGTTATTTTAAAAGATTCGCATACACAAACTTCAATTCGTATGCGCAAATTCAATTGTTTTTTTTTGCGATTACCCAAACACTACTCGCAAATTGGCAGCGACGGTCAGATGCTCATTTAACTTGTGCGTTTTGAGAATAATATTCCAAAATCTTGTCCAAATAGAAGCAGTTGTAAGCAGAACTAACAGAAGATCAAATTTAATGAGATTAAAAACAGAAAATAATTAATTTGTGTAATGTTCACAAAATGTTAAATGGTTGAAAACGTCGGGTTAAGTTCTAGTTTATGTAGAGAGATCGGCAGTTTGTAAAAATACGAAAGCAATATGTTATTTTACATATGTTTCTTTAAGTTTAGAGTATACATGAGTTGCCTATTTCCAAAAACCCCAAAATCAATTTTTTTACAGAAATTGAATTAGTATCGCCATCTGTTAGTATATGGTTAGTTAGTATTGTAGCACGATATTAGCCATCAAATTGAATTAAATCCTGCTGTAAAAATGTGTGTAAGATCGCTGTTGGTTTCAAAAACCACTAAATCCAATTGCGTTTACTTTTCAAACACCGTTAAATCCAGTGACGCACTTGGTGAACAAAAACCGCTGAATCCATCGTACACTTTATTGTAATATTAAATATAATAACAAAAGTAGCTAAATCCAATATTGTCGGTATTCGCTCTCAATTAACGGAAAAATATATAGAAAAAGGATACAATCACATCGACTTCAACGACTATTACAATATATTTCAAAAAATTGGCTGTGTTAATAAACTAGATGCACACATTTCTGCCATTATTAAACCTATTTTTCCGCTTCATTTTAATCAATCAAAAAGCAAAACAGGAATCATATTAGTTCATGATAAACCACACTACAATTTAGATATTAACAATTCTCAAACCATATACAAAAGAGACAAACAAATTAGCTTAACTAACCCATTACTTGTAAAATTAGACAAAGTAAAACTAAACCCAGAAAAAATTAAGAAAGTAAATATACTCCTCTCAAAACTACGGCATTGAGTGGCAGGGAAAAGTGATAGAAGAAAACCTCAACTACTACAAAAACGTCATTAGAAGATATAAAGCTACAGGAGGTTGATGAGGTTATTGCAGCTCAAAGTATAGCTTAATCGTAGGTCAAAATGTAGCCTTCTTCCAGGTCAGAATATAGCCTTGCCACAGACCTACATTAACCTATGTTTCAAATTAAAATATTGCAATATCGTAGGCCAAAGTATAGCCTTATCTCAGTTTAATATATTGCCTTATCGTAAGTCAAAATATTATCCTATTGTAGGTCAAAATATTGCTCAATCATACTTCAAATTATAGCTTTATTACAGGTCAAAATATAGCTATATAAAGTATGGCCACATTATGACGTAACAAAGCTATATTTTGACCTACGACAGACCTTGCCTCAGGCCCAATTATAGTCTCGTATTGCAGATTGATATAAAGTATTATCGCAGGTCAAAGTATAGCCTAGTCATAGGCAGTAGCGGACTTACGATTTTGCCGCCGGTAGGCTGAAATATTTTGCCGCCTATTCTCAGTGAGGAGCATCAGATGATATATTAGACTGCGTTTCTTGACATTAAATGCCATTATTACTAAAGGAATAAATATGGGCAAGTCTTTCTCGTTTCTTGATCAAAAACAAAATAGCTAAGGTTAAAATTGTTTATACAAAAGGTGTGTGTTTTTTCCTTGGCTGCATCTTTTATTTGAGACATTTTTTGATTAAGTTAATATGTTTCTATATTTTATACTTCACTTGAAATCAGTGTTTAATACGCGTGGCGCATGAAGTAAAATTTCGAGTTTAGAAAAGCCCGCAAAATTTGGCTCGGTCGCTCGCGACCGAGCCAAATTTTGCTCAGAGCTTTTCTAAACTCGAAATTTTACTTCATGCTTAGTCTGGGAGTGGAAGTCACTCGTTCGTAAATTTTCAAATTATCATAAAATTGCGTATTTTTTCGTTGTCTGCAACTTTTGTTTGAAGCTTTGTTTGATTGAATCGATAATAAAGCTGCAGTTAAGAAATAAATCTGGGCTAGACTTTCTCGTTTCTTGGTCAAAAACAAAAAAGCTAAGGTTAAAATTGTTTATACAAAAGTTTTGTGTTTTTTCCATGGCTACACTTTTTATTTGAGACATTTTTTGATTAAGTTAATATGTTTCTATATTTTAAACTTTACTTGAAATCAGTGTTTAATACGCGTGGCGCATGAAGTAAAATTTCGAGTTTAGAAAAGCCAGCAAAATTTTTACTGCGCGCCCGAGCCAAATTTTGCTCAGGGCTTTTCTAAACTCGAAATTTTACTTCATGCTTAGTCTGGGAGTGGAAGACACTCTTTCGTAAATTTTCAAATTATCATAAAATTGCGTATTTTTTCGTTCTCTGCAACTTTTGTTCAAAGCTTTGTTTGATTGAATCGATAATAAAGCTACAGTTAAGGAGTGATTCCCAAAATATATCAAAAAAAGTCCTATCTTTATTTGTTCAGAAGTTATAGCGCTATTATAACTTTTAAGTTGAAAAAACGTATTAGTCGTGATTTAGCTAAACAAAATTTAGTAACCATTATTTTAAATTATCACTTGTCAAAGATCGTTTGGTCATATTAATACTTTTATCACAGTTGTTTGTTAGAAATATAAATGCAGAGCGGTACCATCAGATGTTCCACTCCACATAATAAAAGATATGTGGTATCAGCATGACGGGGCCCCGCCTCACCGAGGAAGACAAGTGACCCAATGGCTGCATACTTATATCCTAAATCAATGGATTGGTAACGAAGGGCCGATACCATGGCCACCTAGATCACCTGACCTGAATCCTTACGATTTTTTTATTTATGGGGTCACTTCAAGCAACGTTTCTATGCCGTAGAAATATATGATCGCAATTATTTATTGCAGAGGATTCAAGATGCTGCAACTCATATTAGAAATAACATACTTATATCCTAAATCAATGGATTGGTAACGAAGGGCCGATACCATGGCCACCTAGATCACCTGACCTGAATCCTTACGATTTTTTTATTTATGGGGTCACTTCAAGCAACGTTTCTATACCGTAGAAATATACGATCGCAATTAGTTATTGCAGAGGATTAAAGATGCTGCAACTCATATTAGAAATAATAATTTTAAATTATCACTTGTCAAAGATCGTTTGGTTATATTAATACTTTCATCACAGTTGTTTGTTAGAAATATAAATGCAGAGCGGTACCATCAGATAATAAAAGATATGTGGTATCAGCATGACGGGGCCCCGCATCACCGAGGAAGACAAGTGACCCAATGGCTGCATACTTATATCCTAAATCAATGGATTGGTAACGAAGGGCCGATACCATGGCCACCTAGATCACCTGACCTGAATCCTTGCGATTTTTTTATTTATGGGGTCACTTCAAGCAACGTTTCTATGCCGTAGAAATATACGATCTCAATTAGTTATTGCAGAGGATTCAAGATGCTGCAACTCATATTAGAAATAACATGAATTTATTATGCGTACAGGAGAGCATAATTCGTCGTTGCCAATTATGTACTCAGGAAAATGGACTAATTTCTCAACATTTACTGTAGGTAAATTTTGCTTTCCGTTTGTTACAAGAATGTTTTTGATTTCTTTAACACTTTAACTACCATGTGCGTATTTCAAATGTACACGTTTGTGGGCCAAAGACAATATTTTCGTTAATCAAGCTTTAATAAAGGTTTCATAAATACAGGTATATGGTTAGGATTTTAATTTTAATACATTTTTGAAAATATAAACAAACGACTACCGGCTGTCGTATGGCCATATTTACGACGACCGGCCGTCGCGTCGTACCGCCTAGTTGCTCAGAAATACATACGACGGCCGGCCCGTCGTATGGCAGTTAAAGTGTTAAACTATGATTACATATTAGTGTTCCAAGAGACACTGTTTGAAAAACGCTATAACTTCTAAACCAGGACAGATAGAACCTGCAATGATATGAATGATTTCTTCATGAAATTAAATCTACTTTTAAATGCCAAAGTTTGTAAGGAAGCTAATAAATCTCCCTGTATGTCAAAAAAATAGTCTCAAAATCTTTTTGAAAATTCTTCAGTCTCACAAAGTTTTTAATTATTTCAGAGTTTTTTGTTGTTAACATAATTGAAATTCGTTTAATAAAAACCGAAAAAACTAATGATTTCTGGTGATTTTTAATACAAGACTTTAAGACATTTGATGGTTTAGAGTTAGCAACACCGCTCCCGAGGGGTATTCAGCCGAGAGAAATAAAGTTTCCCGTCTAAATAAAAATTCATAAAAGCCTCAAAGTCGAAATTAGGTATCCGTTGAAGATTTGCCGCCGTAGGCTTCAGCCTACTTAGCCTAATAGGAAATCCGCCACTGGTCATAGGTCAATTATGTCTATGGGTGCGAATTTTAGCATTCGCAAATTTTCGCATACGCATTTTTGCAAGTGTCTTCTTGAACCTGTTCCTGTTTGCCTAAAGCGAATAATTGTTCTTGAGATAGCACATTGAGATGTGTTTAAAAGTTCCACGATTTCAACTTGCTGGATGCCTCTTTGGTGCATTTATCCTACCAAATCAGCTTCCTTCATGTATTAAAAAACTCTTTGCTTATTGTGAAGGTAATACAACTACAAAAATCAACCAAGATGCAGCAAAAGTATGTTTTTTTATTTCTCACGCCTCTACTATTCTTTTAATCATTTGTGACAGCAACCTTCTGTGATATTTTTTTTAAGCTAAAATAGTTTTACTACTAATTCGCAAATTGCCTTTGGTATAAAAAATGCAATTTTTTTTTTTAAATAGAAGAACATGTTAGGTCAATATCCCTATTCAATTTTGAGTAGTTTAGTATGAATATTATTAGATGGACTGCAAAATTTAAGGTCTGAAATGTATATGTTATTTCACTATAAGAGGGAACAACGGTTAATCTATTAAGATAATGAAAATATAGCTTTGAAACTTATACATATTGTACATTAAACATTTGTGAATAATTTAACATAATTTGTTGTCAAAACTACTCTTAAATTGAATATAAATTAAATAATGGAACACAGCCAAATCGAAAAGTTTTTCTTGATGATATTACATTAAGTATTTAAAGTCATTCTTATAGTTATATTGCGTTAAATAACGGATGATATTGTTTATAATTGTTTTTTTTTGTGTTTTTAGATAAACTCATAAAATAAGTTATGGATAAAACTAATCGTTGTTTAAGAATTCCTCAATGTAATCTTCAATATATACTACTTAACTTTAATTTTACGTTAATAAATTCTACAAATATCTATTGCGTCTAACCGAATCTTGCACTATAAAAATTCGAGCAATTTTGTTTGGGATATGTAGGAAGTATATTTAGAACTTTACTTTAAATCAGTGTTCTATACGCGTGGCGAATTAAGTAAAATTTGGTTTGGTCGCGTAGCGCACGAGTTAATCTTGTTGATTAGATTAGGTTAAATGTCACTTTGTGGACTTGGGTTAGACATTTATAATCGTAATGTAGGTTATGTTGGATCAGATTTGAGTGTTTTTTTTTTATAATTCGCATTTTTTTATTTAAGTCCCTCAGTATTATTCACCCCTACATTAAGCATGAAATAAAATTTCGAATTTAGAAAAGCCTCCGGAATTTCATAAACTGATGAAAATCTCAAATATCAAAATTTCACAAAAATTTGACAATCTGATGAACATTTTAAAAATTGTAAAAATTCTTGAAATATTGTAAATCTGATGGAAATTTAAAATAATGTCAAAAATCTTGAAATATAAATTTGACAAAAATCTGTAAATATTGAAAATGTAATGAAAATTTTTAAAATCGAAATATTAAAAATCTGATGAAAATTTAAAAAAATGTCAAAAATCTTGAAATATAAATTTGACAAACATCTCGAAAAGTCGAAAATCTGATGAAAATCCTTCATTCCCAGACTAAGCATGAAGTAAAATTTCCAGTTTAGAAAAGCCCCGCGTAGAAAATTTGTCGCTTTTCTAAATTCGAAATTTTACTTTATGCACCACGCGTATACAACACTCAAATATTGTCAAGGTAAATTTTACGTTTTTGTCAACATAAAACACGGCAATATTGACATTTTTCAAATAACTCAAATTATGGCACTCCCGATGTACCGACACTAAACACTTAAAATTTGACACTTTTCGATGTACCGACATTGAACAATTCAAACTTGATCAAACTACGCGCTACCCGACCAAACCAAAGGCTTTTCTAAACTCGAAATTTTACTTCATGCTAAGTCAAGGAGTAGAACCACTCATTAAAAGCTTTAACAAACCAACGAATTCTTGGTAATTTATCAAACGCTGTAATTATCATAATGTGTGCACTTACAAAAAAAATTCCCTACATGACAGAAATTTATTTCTTGTACATCATTTAGTCGGAAAATAAAATATCAAGAAGTACAGTGAGTAGCATTTTCAATGGTATTTTCACGTAAAGTGCCATTTTTATAAATGAAATAACTTCTTTATTAAAAAAGATATTCACATGTGGTGAAAACTATATTACGTATTTTTTTAAGTAGAATACGCTGATTTTTGGAAAGATTACAACAAATGCAATCGAATGAAGTCATAGCAAACTATGATTTGTATTTAAAATAATACAACTTTATGTTATATCTCATAAAGATTAAACTTAAAACAAAATCTGATCTGATCAGGATATTCTAAATAAAAAAGTGTTTACTGCATGCCAATGCTTTTATAAATAAAGAAGTAATTTCAATATTATAAAATTGATAAATTTTGAGTTTTAGCGTATAACTTGAAAACAATTCAAGACAATTCAAGACAAATTTTGATTAGGTACAAGAAATGAGCTCCAAAATAAAGCTGTGGAAGCATATATTAGTTTTTGTCTATCATTAATATAAATTATACTTGAAGAAACCACCGAATATCCTGCACCCTGTACAGTTGAAATATAAATTTATTATTTTATTTATTATTTAAATGTTTTACTACTAATTCCAACAATAGAACGAAAATAGTAAGTACATTTAATATGATTAACTTGTAAAATTCCCCATCTTTATTAACTAAATTATTGTCATATCTAATGCTTTTTACTTTCCCCCATATGCATATCGGCCATTCCATAAATAAGTGCACACTTTTTGGGGGTACATCAGGGATTTTAGCAAATTTCACATATATTATAAAGGCTACCAAGACATGGTTTTTGGTTCTTACTAGAGGTTAAACAAATGATTGTTTAAAAAATTATAACATTATAAACTTTTAGTACACTTTTATATTAAACTAAAAAATATCGTAAACCGTTACTGATACAAAAAAGTTATACTTGACTTTTTTATGCTTACGTGTTCAAAGTTTAAAATATTTTTTTTCAAAACGAAAAAACTTTATTTAGACAGATTTTTTTTAATAAATAAAACAAATCTTACAAAATAATCAAATACTCATGTCTTAATTTTTTTGAAAAAAATATATATTATATTATAGCCCAATCCATCCTAAGAACATTTCCGTTTTAAAAAAGATGGGCACTTTGAAACTTTTTGAGATATGATTTTCTTACCCGAGCGCTGCATTGGCGCGAGGCACTCACCGCGATCAGGGCCATTACACCATTGGCGGGAGCGCCTCATGTCAATGCGCTCGGGTAAAAAAATCATATCTCAAAAAGTTTTAAAGTGCCCATACTTTTGAAAACGGAAAAATTCTTAGGAAGGATCAGGGTATAACATATATATTTTCAAAGAAAATTAAAACATGAGTATTTGATTATTGTTTGAGATATGTTTTATTTATTAAAAAAATCTATATAAATAAAGTTTTTTCGTTTTGAAAAAAAATGTATTTCAAACTTTGAACATTTAAGCACATAAAAGTACGGAATAACTTTTTGTGTATAGGTAACGGTTTACGGTATTTTTGAGTTCAAAATAAAAGTGTACTAAAAGTTTATATTGTTATAACTTTTGACACAATAATTTGTTTAACATCTAGTAACAACCAAACACCATGTCTTGATAGCCTTTATAGTATATGTGAAATTCGCTAAAATCCCTGATGTACCCCCAAGAAGTGTGCACTTATTTATGGAATGGCCGATATGCAAAACAAAGGAAAAGTATTGTCTTCGCGAAAATTTTTAAATCAAAAATTTTAGTATATATATTCATTTTGAGGTCGTCACTCTAAAGTCTAAACCGATTGAGCTGTTAAGATGACACTATAAAGTTAAGCTTTTTGTTACAATAGTAGTATCCGATCAACTTTTAGTGGATATGCGGAAACCGAAAGTTGTAGTTAACTCTTAGCATTTCTTAAATTTTTTCTTAATTCATCATTTAAAAAAATGTTGCTAAGAAACATTGTAGATAATCATAAAATTGGGATTTAATGTGTAGACACATATATCCAAAAATTTTATAAATCGCTGAAAATTTATATTTTTACAGAGTTATTGTGATTTAATTATTATTATATTTTTATATGTACCATGCTTATGTTTTGTTTTTGTCTTGTAATTGGGATTTTTTTTCTGGTCGACAATAAATAGATTAATATTATAAAATCTCATGAACATTTTATAAATTTATAAAATTCTCAAAATATAAAAAATCTCTTAAAAAAAGTCTTGTATAAGGTTGTCTTCATTTAAACAAGTATTTTCCACTCCCAGACTAAGCATGAAGTAAAATTTCGAGTTTATAAAAGCCCCGCGAACATTTTCTGGGCTTTTCTAAACTCGAAATTTTACTTCATGCGCCACGCGTATAAAACAGTGATTTAACGAGAAATTTAAAAACACACAAAAGACATTTTTCATGTTTATCCTCACATTTAATTCGAATTATTTTTGACGATTCAAATCTTTCTGTAAGTATTTAAATCCTTTTATAAATATTCGAATCCTTTTCAAGTTTTTAATTGATTTTTAAAAACTCAATTGTTTTCAAGATTTTCGTCAATATTTAAAATGTTGGTAGTTTTCGTGAATTTTCATCATTAGCATTAATTAAACAAAAAAAATACTGTTTCATAAATATCAAACATTTTCCTTTAAGTGAATTCTCAAGAATGAGATTTTGTTAGTTTTCTAAATTTTTGACAACCTAAAAAATATTAACACTTTCCGTAAATTTAGCAAGATTTTAGTACATTTTCAAAATGTTTTCGATTTTTTGTATTCGTAAAATTAAGATTTCTGTTGGAAAATAGTTGCTTTAATTTTCCTAGTGCTTAATGTTTACCTATTAAGCACTAGGAAATTTGTAGTACTTTTATTTTTGCACTGGCGAAATGTACTGTTTACACAGGTTAAACATAATGGACTTGAATTTTAAAAATCTGCATTCTTCACATAATATAAAGCAACAAGCAGATTATTTACCTTCTTACTTATAAAGCAGAATGCAAATTAATGGTCCTTCATAAAATAATTTAGTATAATAATATTACAATGTCGATTTTGAATTTTTAAATTTAGTGCTGTGACTTTAATATATAATTTTTCATTTATATAAAAACTAACTTACTTTATAACAGTTTGCTTCATCCCTGAAGTCATCTTAAACAGGATGAAAGGATCCCGAGATCACAGCACCGAAACCGTAAAGTCTCAAAATAATCGCAAGTGGTGAAAACAAATGACGGAACAACCGAACAAAAAAATAGGATAAAACTAAAAGAGTCCACGAAATCACGTATTCTTGTAGTCCACCACAATCAGCATCGCCGTCAGCTTCGGTATATCGTGTGCGCGCGTGAAGCGACTGACACAAACGCCAACATTACCTATATAAAACGCGCACCCCACTCCTATCCACCAGTGGACAGGACACTCAAAATCCAACTATTCCATTTCCTTTTTACTCGTTTTTTTGCCTCTGCCAATCCTTTTGTTATTTTATTTCGGAGCTGCGCGCGCGAACGACTGATAAGGGGATGGAGTTACAATTCGGGAATTGCGAGCTGCAGTTCTGGAGATAAGGCTAATTCTCTGTGCACTTTTGGGTTAGGTCCTGATATTTGGGTCAGTTTTAGGTTTAATCAGCGGGGATTTAAAAACTTACCAGAGAGGAGTTTAGTAATCTCGAAGTTTTTCCGCTAATTTCTTGTGAGCGATTGCCGAGTTGAAAGTATTCCAGTTTTCAAGGGAATGTGGCTTGAGAAACGTTTGGTTTTATTTAAAGTTGTACACATAAGTATAAATATTGCTGCAATTTCAATATGAAATACTGATACATACCTTGACAATATTTCTGAAAGGTAAACACATTGTGAGCTTGTTCTTATCTTAGATAAACAAAACTTGTTTAGTGTCTTTCCAAAAGAATTTATAATACTACCGGTCTTATTACAATTATCTAAATTACTTAGATAATTATACGAACTAAAATGTAAAATATCTTACATAAATAGAGTAGGAAATACCAATATACCTGTCCCGATTTTAAATAAATAATAAAACTTTATTTTTCTTACAGAATATACATTTCAAAATAAATGATTCTATTCTAAATAATAATATGAAACAATGTAAGAAAAATTAGATGTAATTCGAATGTGCACAAATGTGCACTCTTTTCTTTAATTGCACCTTTAAATATAATCTTAAAAATTAAAATTAAGAAATAAACACTACCAGCCTTATTAAGAGGGACGGCTCGTGAATACCTGCCCCCAAAGGCAAAACACACTCTTGGGGCCCTAGGCAAGAAAAAATCATGACGAATTAGTTGACTATACAATTCGTCTGAAGAGTGTGTCATTTGTTTCGATTAATGTATACAAGGTGTCCCGTTAATGTGGGGAAATGGTTTAACCATATATTCCTGAGATAAAAATATGATGATTTAACACAACTAATCAATATCCAAAACTTTACGGCTACGCCAGAATTAGTCTTTAAAGTTCATAAAACTTTTATTAATTTCATCTGTAACGATTAAGCGCTATATTCGATTTGACTGAAATTTATTACTGTTGACTATCATAATATCATAATATCATTTAAGTTATTATGGTCATCATTGATTGACAAGAAGTATAAAAAAACAGTAGTACCACAACATAAAAACTAAAATATGTTGTTACTGGCGCACTTTATAAAAACTACAAAAATATTACTTCAAAGATTGGTTTATTTGAAAGCTTTTTTGTTTGTTAATAATGTTTGATACACAAACAACACAAAAATATAGAATATGAATATGGTATCCTCAATTTCCTTGGCACAATCCTAATACAAGCAACATACAGTGATTTTTTCATTTTGGTAAACATATGCATAAGCTGTACATTTTCCAAGACTCGTTGCTTTTTAAAAGAGTTCAATTTGAAGCTTTAAACGAGTGTTTTCCACTCCCAGACTAAGCATGAAGTAAATTTTCGAGTTTAGAAAAGCCCCGTGAAAATTTGTCGAGGGTCGCGCAGCCACCCGAGACCAATTTTCTGGGCTTTTCTAAACTCGAAATTTTACTTCATGCGCCACGAGTATAAAACACAGATTTCAAGTGAAGTTCGAATATACATAAATTTCACAATATTTTAGTATTTTATACGCGTGGAAAAGCCCAGAAAATTTGCCACAAGTGGCTGCGCGACCCTCGACAAATTTTCACGGGGCTTTTCTAAACTCGAAATTTTACTTCATGCTTAGTCTGGGAGTGGAAATCACTTGTTTAAAGCTTCAAGTTGAACTTAAACAATACCTAAAGATTTACAGAAAATAGGCTAAATTCGGTGTACGTATACCAGAGCTGGGACGAATCCTCGTAAAAAGGATTCGAATCACGAATCCGAATCACCCAATATAATTCGAATCACGAATACTCGAATAAAGGATTCGTAAGAGATAAATATGATTCGAATCAAAGATTCGAATCCTGTTTTTCGAATCACGAATACAAATCCTTTAAAAATAAATTTGATTTTATTATTTTTGTTCAACTATTTATATATAAATATCGTTACCAGTTGTTTTAACAAAAATATTTAAAACCTAATTATTTATTATTAACACTGAACATCGTTGATAACAGACTGAACATCTGATTCCCTGTTACTCTGATTAAAGATGTATTGGTGTGTTTCTGAACTTCACTTAAAATCAGTGTTTTGTACGCGTGGCGCATGAAGTAAAATTTCGAGTTTAGAAAGGCCCGAAAATTTGTCTCGGGGCGACCCTCGACAAATTTTCACGGGGCTTTTATAAACTCGAAATTTTACTTCATGCTTAGTCTGGGAATGGAAAACACTCGTTTACTGCTTCAAATTGAACTCTATTATAAAATCGACGAATGCCTGAAAATTACGTAGATACAATTACTGAATATCATTAAATCCGGGAAAGTCAGAGAAAAGTCATGAAATTATATTCAAATTGACCAAAACACTAACAAAAAAGCCATATGACATTATTAAATTTGTCAAATCAACAAGCAAATTACAAAACACGTGAAAATTTATAAAATTAACTTAAATATTGACAAAAGCAATGAAAACAATTTAACAAAATGGAGGTTTCCCACAGAAGAAAGTTGTAATAAAAGGCCAGGGAATAAATCGTGAATCAGGGAAATGTCGGAAAAATTTAACATTTCAGATTGTGGCTACCATGTCAGTTTTACTTCAAATAATCTTAAACATAATTTTTAAAACTAGATTACTATCTTTAAAAACATTTTTAGGCATTTAATGTTCTTATCAAAGCATTCAGTTTGAAGTTTCGAACGAGCATTTCCACTCCCTGTGGGTCTTTTTGAAATTTCGCATTTAGCACAACAAACCACAAACCTTGCAAGTCTTGAAAGCTAACATTGAAGAAGAAAACACCAATTTGGGGCCAGATGTTTTACGAATTACAATTCTGAATGCTGTAAAACGAGCACAATCAACATCAACTCAGGAAATGGTCATTTGACCGATAATCATTTTTTTAACTTTATATTATCAATTTTACACCTTTAAATTAACTTTCAGTCAAAACGTTGCCCATTTTTTTCATTTCTAATAATATGGCAGCCAATTCATTATATGACATTACTTTTGCCTTATATTACACGAGACAAAAAGTTTATATCTTAAGAAATGTTAATTTTTGTTTTTTTAACATAGATTTACTATCCTTGTTTACGCACGAAGTAAAATATAGAGTTTAGAAAATTCTAAAAATTTGGTTTAGTTACGTAGCGAAACGGATAAAATACTGAAATATTGTGAAATTGAAAATATACTGGTTTTAACTTATTTTGTTTGAATTTCATAGCAAATGCAGTTTGATTTATTAGAAATATCTATGTCCCGAGAAATACAGGGAGTTTTTCTGACGTCACACATGAAATTCCTCGCGTGACGTGAAAAGTCAATGTAATTAAACTAACAAGGTCGAATCGGTTTTAGATTAATACATCCTTACACTAACCACCTTGATTGCTGACGTCACGCGTAAAAGTCTTCACGTGACGTCAATAATCAAAGTAATTAAACAATACAAGGTCGACTCGGTTTAAATCAAAATAAACTTACTTACACACCTTGGTTGATGTCGTCACGTGTGGAAGTCCGTACATGGCGTCAAAACCAGGATTATTACTGTGCAAGGTTGTCTCGATTTAAAAAGAGCCGACCTTATCACGCGCAGAAATCCTCACATGACGTCAAAATCAAAGTCATTACTATATAAGGTCGACACGGTTTAAACTGAGACAGTCTTGTATAAGGTTGTTTTCCACTCCTAGACTAAGCATGAAGTAAAATTTCGAGTTTAGAAAAGCTTTTCTAAACTCGAAATTTTACTTCATGCGCCACGCGTATAAAACAATTTAAAAACACACATAAGACATTTTTCATGTTTATCCTCACATTTAATTCGAATTATTTTTGACGATTCAAAGTATTTAAATCCTTTTATAAATATTCGAATCTATTTATAAATTTTCGAATCCTTTTATAAATATTCGAATCCTTTCATAAAGATTCCTTTTATATGGATTCGAATCACCCACATTTGGATTCGAATACGAATCATCTTAAAAAAATGTAATGAATCCGGATCACGAATCCAGTTGAACTAAAGTATTCGAATGCCTCTTTTGAATCCTTTAAAAGGATTCGAATCCAGAATTCGAATTCTGAATGATTCGAATCCTGCCCAGCTCTGACGTATACCATACTTATAAGAAAAACTTCCTGTATCTGTTTGCTAATTATAAACCATAATGAAGATAACAATTAATTTTCAAAAATCAAACGTTAATTAATATTATACACAATTCACGTTTGTTAAACAATGGCGGCGACTAAGAAAAAACATGTATTTTCAATCACCTGGAAAACTAGATTTCGTTTTTACTAATAAATACAAAATAATTTATTTGCATTTTATTTTCTTGTAGAGAAACCGTACAAGATATCAAACATTACTACTACTAAGACACGAAAGAGCTTTTAAATGAAGTATTCTTTCAAGATGTATTTTTTTAAATTTTTATAAGGTGCGTCAATAAAAACATATTTTAGTTTTAATGTTGTGGTACTATTGTTTTTTATACTTCTTGTCAATCAATGATGACCATAATAACTAAAATGGTGTGTTATAATATGATTATCAACCATAATAAATTTTAGTCGGATCAAATATAGCGTTCAGATTTTATAAATAAAATAATAAAACAAATTTAAACTTTGAAGACTAATTCCGGCTTAGTCGTAAACTTTTGGATATAGATAAATTATGTTAAATCATCATATTTTGATCCCGGGAATCTATGGTTAAGCCATTTTCCCACATTAACGAAATACCCTGTATGTTAGGATAAACATGTTTAAAAACAGAAGAACTGTTTTAAACGGTTTTGGTTTAAACATGTTTTAAATAATAAATAAATAACTTGCCTTAAACATGTTTTAAACGTTAAATTTGTTTGTGTGTTTGTGTAAACTAAAGTCGAGTATTTTAATATAATTGTCAAAAAATACCCAAAAACATTGTAACTGTTAAAACATATCATTACTGTCACTAAAAAACATAATATCAAAAAAATTATAATAGACAAAAAAAATTCAAAAACGTCAAAATTGTAAACTGAATCACGTAAACTAAATTTGTTGTTCAAATTTAGAACAAACACAAATTCGTGTGCGTCAAAAAATCAAGTTTTATACAATTAACATAAAATTTACTCAGAATCAATTGCAGTCGCGTATGCTTTACAGAAAATTAAATTATGATAGAGCATTTTTCCAAAATATTAAGCTAAAATTGAAATTATGCAATTTTTCTGTTAAGTTTAATTTGAAGCTTTTAACGAGTATTTTGGACTCCCTGATTAAGCATGAAGTAAAATTTCGAGTCTAGGAAAGCCTGAAAATTTGTTTTTTCTAAACTCGAAATTTTACTTTATGCACCGGGCGTGTAAACACTGACGTGTTGTGATGTTTAAAATAAACTTCTAAATCAGTATGCTGCTGAAAAAGTGTATTTTAAACTTCAGATTATATCAGTGTCTTACACTCGTGAATTAAAATTTCGATTTTAAACTCGAAATTTTACTTCATGCTTAGCCTGGGAGTGGAAAACACTGGTTTAAAGCTTTAATTTGAACTTTTACAAATATAAAGAATGCCTCAATTCAACGATTTTAGGAGAATGTTTACTTTGAGAGAATTGTAAAAATTCAATGAATTATCCAATCATCCTAAAATTCATAGAATCTACACAGAAATTAATAAACTTTGATTGGCCATATACGAAATTTAAATATCTCTACTGAATTTTCCAAAATATCAAGCCAAAGTTAAAATTATGCGATAAAATTGACAATTTTGGGAGAGTTTTCTTTGAAAAAGTTGCAAATAAAATAAAACTTTACATCATCAACGTGAAATTCACAGAATTTATTTAGAATTAATTGCACTTACATCTTATAGAAAGAAAATTTTAATTTTATTATCTTACCACATTTTCTTAATGTATTCAGTCAAAGTTAAAACTAGGCAATAAAATTAACAATTTTAAGAGAGTGTTTTCTTTGAAATAATTGTAAAAAATTAGAAATCTATACTATCAACATTAAATTGACAGAATTTACTTAGAATTGATTGTACACTTCTGTGCAATAAAATTAAGCACACAAAATATGTTGTAGTTTAAAATGGACATGATGATTGTCCTAGTTACAAGAATATTTAACTATGTCAATTTTCTTAATGTCACAATGCTGCGTCATTTAGACAACAATTTAAAAATTTAAATTCTAACTAAAATAGAAAATGGTTTTTCTACTTCGGCTTTGTTGTATTTATTACGAGCGTTTTTTCAAAAGGACTTAGTTTTGGTTTTCTAATAAAGGTGTTATTTTCAAATTATGGTGTTTTATCATTTATTAAAACTGCTGCTAGGCAATTAACACAGACCCGATATACAGGGTCCTGCAACAGTGCGTCGGGCTTTCCTAGCGCCTTTCCCGTGAAAAAAAACAAAAAAATGTTTCGTACAAAAAGTTATTGATTTAAAAATCTTTATGGCGTAAAATTATTTTCAAACATACAGGGTGTCCCAATTTTGCGGTATAACAAATATATTTGTTTTTTTTAATGGAACACCCTGTATTTATTCAACTTTTCTAATGACATTTCTCAACCTCTACATTGTTATCCATTTAGTTTTTTATTATGTTACAGTGTTGCCAATTTACATTTTTTTTTTCTTCAAGTATCATGCATAAGCAAGCTCAACTTTAAAAAATCGTAGCGACCTCGTTTTTTAAAGGTAAGAATAACTTTTAGCAAATATCTCAGTGTAGTTAATAAGCAACGTTTTATTAATGAGCAATTTAAATTTAGTAATACAGGGTGTTCAGAGAAACATGCCAAACTTTGCAAATTTCAAAGCGGTATTACCCATTTTTTTTTTAATGGAATGCTCCCTATTTTATGTCCTTATTCGAAAGGTCTATTTCTTCTCTTCAATTTGATGGGGCATATCTTATGTCTAAGCCCCATAGTTGTTGAGATATTCAATATTTTTCACAAAAGTATCCATTTAATTACATTTCTATGCACTCCAGTAGGCCATGCTGCGACGAAACAACTGTCAAAATGTAAGTAAAAGTCAATGTGAGATGAATAAATACAGATAATACTTCAAAATTATTAATACAAAAGAGAAAAGATACTACAGTAAATGTTCAAAATGTTTTCCATTTTCATTGAGGTATATGAGCTAATAACCCGGGTAATACATTTCGCATAAAGTGCGTAACAAACATTAAAAGTGCGATTCTTTTCGCAATCTACAACAAGTTAGTCTTACAAAGACTATATCAAACACTCATTGAAACAACTACTTCCCGGGCTAATACCCCGACGGACATTGAATTATACAACAAGTGTTTGCTGTTACATACAGTAACCTACTGCAAATGTAACAATTTGGGTCAAATTATTCAGGCCATCTATAGACGCGTTTCGAGATTTATCTCTCATCAGTATAGCTTTGCCATTCCCTCTAAACACCTTAGACTGGCGGTCACGTTACCGTTCAAACATAAGTATAAATGAAATTGCCAATTCTTGGTTGCAGAATACTTCAAACATTAAAAGTGCGATTCTTTTCGCAATCTACAACAAGTTAGTCTTACAAAGACTATAGTCTTTTGACACCTTAGACTGGCGGTCACGTTACCGTTCAAACATAAGTATAAATGAAATTGCCAATTCTTGGTTGCAGAATACTTCAAACATTAAAAGTGCGATTTTTTTCGCAATCTACAACAAGTTAGTCTTACAAAGACTATAGTCTTTGTAAGACTAACTTGTTGTAGATTGCGAAAAGAATCGCACTTTTAATGTTTGAAGTATTCTGCAACCAAGAATTGGCAATTTCATTTATACTTATGCAAATACATATGCCCATTTAGATGGCCTTCGAAGAAATGTGGACCTGCCACATGGTTTCCAATAATTCCTCCCCAGACATTCAATGACCATCGATGCTGATGATCAACTTGTCTCATAACATGCGGATTTTCAGTTGAATAATAATGAAAATTGTGCCTGTTGACAGATCAGCTGTTATGGAACGTCGCCTCATCCGTGAATAAAACATACTGGAAGAATGCAGGATCCTCCTGTATTTTTAGTCTTGCCCAGATACAAAATTCGGAACGAAACTGAAAATCAGTATTACTTAGTTCTTGATGTAACTGAATATGATATGCATAATATCGATTTTTCTTCAGAATGCGTTGTACTGACCTCTCGCTTATGCTGGTTGCTTCACAGATGTCTTTTTTGCTCAAGTTAGGATGCTCAGTTGCTGTTAAGAGCACTGAAAATTGGTTTTCCTCATTGGTGATAGGTTTTGTTCTTTCTTGTTTTCTGTAATGTACACTTCCCGTTTCAATAAATCTATTGAGCAGGTTCCTAAAACTTTTCTCTTCCGGATGTCTTCTGTCGGGATAACGTGTCGCGTAAATTCTAGCCGCCAATAAACAATTTCTATCAGTCTCCCCTAATACAAAAATCATATCGACTAGTTCGTCTTTTTCGAAATTCATCGTAATTATATGCTGTCTACTTTTACCAAGAAACGAAGAATCACTTTACAAATCACAAATTAACGTTTCGAATTTCTACATAATCAAATGTTACACTGACACTTACATTACATTTTGACAGTTGTTTCGTCGCAGCATGGCCTACTAGAGTGCATAGAAATGTAATTAAATGGATACTTTTGTGAAAAATATTGAATATCTCAACAACTATGGGGTTTAGACATAAGATATGCCCCATCAAATTGAAGAGAAGAAAAAGACCTATCGAATAATGACATAAAATAGGGAGCATTCCATTTAAAAAAAATGGGTTAGCGGTATATCCCATTTTTTTTAAATGGAATGCTCCCTATTTTATGTCATTATTCGATAGGTCTTTTTTGAAATTTGTAAAGTTTGGTATGTTTCTCTGAACACCCTGTACTACTAAATTTAAATTGCTCATTAATAAAACGTTGCTTATTAACCACACTGAGATATTTGCTAAAAGTTATTCTTACCTTCAAAAAACGAGGTCGCTACGATTTTTTAAAGTTGAGCTTGCTTATGCATGATACTTAAGTTGAATTAATACAGGGTGTTCCATTAAAAAAAACAAATATATTTGTTATACTGCAAAATTGGGACACCCTGTATGTATGAAAATAATTTTACGCCATAAATATTTTTAAATCAATAATTTTTTGTACGAAACATTTTTTTGTTTTTTTCACGGGAATGGCGGTAGGAAAGCCCGACACACTGTTGCAGGACCATGTATACAACTAGAATATTGTGAAAACAGTTATAAGACTTGTGCATAATTTTATTGCACATAAGTGTACTTATATCTTATAGAAAAATAAAATATATCTCGACACGTTTTCCGAAAATATGCAGCTAAAGTTAAAATTATGCAATAAAATCAACGATTTTAGGTCAATGTTTTTTATTTAAACAATTGTAAAAAATTAACAGATTATCAAATTAACATGAAATTCTAAAAACCTACACAGAAATGAATAAACTTGGATTGGTTATAATTGAAATTTGAATATCTTTACTGGATATTGCAAAATTATAAATTAAGTTTCAAGTCAAAGTCCGTGTTTTAGTAATTAATAAATTCTCAAGAAATAGTCGATCAAATAATTAAGCGCCACTCATTTCACGAATTTGATATTTTCTCAAAACAAGAGGCGAACGACAACCGATGAATGTGGTTTTAAGGTGACGTAAACTGATTTCAAACTTAAATCAAGGCGTACATTGTAAGTCCAAGTCTATGTTTTAATGATTAGTAAAAAAAGGCTTGCTCAAATAATTAAGTCTAACTTTGCCCACGGATTTGATATTTTTATCAAACAAAAGGCAGACGACATCCGAAGAATGTGGCTTTGAATTGTTTGGTAGGGCTCAATTGTTTTTCGCTTAAACCAAAGCTTTAATTTTAGGTCAGAGTCTATATTTTAATAATTTTAATAATTAGTAAATTAAACGGTGTTAGCTCAAATAATTAAGCGCAAATTTGTCCACGAAATTGATATTTTCATTAAACAAAAGACGAACGACAGCCGAAGAACGTGGCTTGAGAGTGACGTAACGCTCAATTGTTTTCACACTTAAGCCGACGCTTAAATTTCAAGTTAAAGTCAGTGCAGTTTCTCTCCGTGTTTTAATAATTGTTATATAAAAAAATGCTCGCTTAAATAATTAAGCATAACTTTGTCCACAGATTTGATATTTTTATGAAACAAAAGGCAGACGACAGCTAAAATGTGGCTTTAAATTAAAGGAAAACTCAATTTTTTTACACTTAAATTAAGGCTTAAAATTAAATTAAAACCACTGCTTTTTCGGCCAGTGAATTAAATTTAATACAGAGTGCGGCAGGGAAACTTGCTGATTTAAAATGTCAATAAAAGAAAAAGTATTTTATATATCGATTTAATTCTTATTTTATAGTATTGTACACATCCTGAACTTTTGTTTCAAGTGGTTTTAAAAATGACATCGGACAAATGGCGTCGCTCATTAGCGATACACTGATCCACCCACTTTTTGAAGTTTCGTTCCACTCTTTCGAGCATATTGACGAGAATTTTGGCGATGGCTTGGCGAATGTTGTCCTTCAGGTGTTGTAGGGTCCGTCGTTCGTCATTGTAAACAATGGATTTGAGATATCCCCATAAAAAGAAGTCACAGGAGATTAGGCGTTCGTGGAAGTGTCCCCTCAAAAGTTCAATTGTAGTTCTTGCTGTGTGTGCCGTGGCTCCTTCCTGCTGGAACAATACGTCCCCAAGTTCCATTTCTTTAAGTTTTGGGAGAAAATATGCCTCAATCATTTCTCACCTCACGCCTCACCCTCTCGACGTTTTCTGGTATTCTGGAAGTCCGTTGACCTCCAGGCCCCTTTTTTGCCGCACTGCCCCTTTCCCTGAATGCGTCCATCCACGAAACGATTGATTGCCGGCCAGGAACGAGACCCGTGGGATGAATATTGGACCAAGTTCGGAAGGCACGTTGGGTGGCAACCACCGAACGGCCATTGGAAAAGCAGGCCTCGACGGCGAACGCACGCTCCTCCTTTGTCCAACGCATGACGACAACTGGCTTGAGCGGTAACAAAACCAAGACCCCTCTATCGAATGAGACCCTCCCTACCCCTTTCTGACCACGTCTCGCTCATTGGCGCCCAATTCAAATCAGAAAGTTTCCTTGTCAAACCTTGTACAACCAACAAAAAAAATGTATGGCTCAAAATAATTAACCCCACCTTTTTTAAAAGAATTGTAAATTTCACGAAACAAATGGGAAACGACTACCAAAAAATCAAACTTTGATGTGACGCACGTTCAATCTACGCACCTAGGCAAATAGAAGCCCACCTGCTGCCACAACTTTCCGATGGTGATACTACTGTGGTGAGAATTTGTGGAGCGATGGGAAAAGGGAAAGACGCAGTTCTGGCGGCGGACTACCTACCTGGAGACTCCACCCTTCCGCCCCCTACAAGGGGAATGGAAGGGCATGTTGAGTATTGCAGGAAGAAGGGACTACCACTGATCATGGGCTGCGACTCAAATGCACACCATATCTCATGGGGGAGCAGAGCTTCTGATCGAAGAGGTAAGTCTTTACATGACTATTTAGTTAGTAATAATTTAAAATACTCAATCGTGGGACGGAGCCAACTTTCGTGAATACGCGTGGCCAGACAGTGATTGATATCACACTGTCACAGTCGGGAAGCGTCCATGTCTGACCACAGATAGATCACTTTTCAACTGGGCCTAAAATTGAGTCCGAGCAAACCTTACCGGAATCCGAGACTTACGGATAAGGATGCATATCGTATCCACCTTGGTGAGGGATTGCAGGATATAAAGAAGCAATGCCCTAAGGACTGTGCCAGCCTAGACCTCCTAGCGGAGGAAGTGCAGCAAAGATTCTTGGGGCATATAAACTGTCCTGCCCACTTAAGAGGAGGCCTGAGACAGGGACGGCCACCCCATGGTGGTGCCCAAATCTTGACTCCTTAAAAGATGAGGCCAGGAAAGCATTCAATAGAGCACAACGCTCCAAAGAGGCCTCCGACTGGACCATTTAGAAGGTCCGCCTTAGAGAGTACAAAAAGCTCATAAGGCAATGTCAAAGAGCGTCATGGCGTGCCTTCTGCGAAGGAATTGAAAGCACTTAAGAAGTTAACAGAATTAAGAAGACTCTATAACAGGACCACCATCAATCTGTGGGAGTCCTGAAGAAGGAGGACGGCACCATGACTGACGACCTCCATGAAAGTCTGCAACTATTGCTCAAGACTCACTTCGCTGGATGCACTTTACTATCAACGCAATCTAGGGATGTGGTTGAAATCACTTCGGCAATACCAGAAGACTGGGAACTGGCTCATGAAGTGATAAATGAAACAAACACCCTTAGAGCAATTGCAAGCTTTTCCGCCTTTAAAGCACCCGGACCCGACGGCATCTTTCCCGCCCTGCTACAGTGGGGACGGGATGAGCTATCTGAGTTTGTAGTAATGCTGTTACGGTCCAGTTTTGCGCTGGGATATGTCCCTAAGGTCTGAAAACGACCCAGGGTTGTTTTCATACCGAAGCCCGGTAGAGCAGACTATACTGCTCCCAAGGCATACAGACCAATTACACTTTCCTCGTTTCTCCTTAAAACACAGGAAAGGATTTGTGAATAGCACATTAGAACATCAGCTCTAGTCAGACAGCCGCTGATGGCGACACAACATGCATACACACGGGGGAGGTCCACTGATTCAGCCCTGCATAGTGTAGTGAGCAGAATCGAAAGAACATTGGATGTTAAAGAATCCACCCTAGGTGTTTTTGTTGACATAGAAGGTGCGTTTGATAAAACGACCATACCGAAGATAGGAAACGCGCTAAGCAAGCGCGGAGTACCATCTAAAATGTGTGAATAGATTGGCAATGCACTGGCCAATCGTATAATCACAGTGGAAAAGGGAAGGGAACGTATAACATGTAAAATTGACAGAGGCTGTCCTCGGGGAGGTATTTTATCACCACTATTATGGAACATGGTTCTGGACAGCCTACTAGACGAATTTCAGCAACTGGGCTTGTTTGTGACAGCCTATGCTGATGATCTGGCCATATTAGTATGTGGTAAGTTTGAAGACGCCCTATGTGACCAGATGCAAGGAGCTCTAAACATAGTTTCTAGGTGGTGCAATGATCACTCCCTATCGGTAAACCCTGCCAAAACGGAGATGGTCCTGTTCACCAAGAAAAGGAAGGTGTCGAAAAAAGCACCAAAATTATTGAATACGATGTTGCAGTACAGCGACGAGGTGAAATACCTGGGCATCACTCTCGACAGGAAACTGAGCTGGAAAGCGCACATCGACATCAAAACAGACAAAGCTATAAGAGCCTTCTGACAATGTCGTCGGGCAGTGGGGAAAACCTGGGGTTTGAAACCACGCACGACTCTGTGGTTGTACACAGTTGTCATAAGGCTCATGCTGACTTACGGAGCTTCAGTTTGGTGGCCCAGAACCAAACAGAAGACCACGAGGAAGCAAATCTCGCAAGTGCAGCGGACAGTCTGTCTTAGTGTAACAGGTGCCATGCACACTACTCCGACAATGGCGATAGAAGTCATGCTATGCCTTCCACCACTTGATATCCACGTGGAAAAGGAGGCCATGGCGACTATACTTCGCCTTCAGTGCAGTGGGATTTGGAACAGTAACAGCTGTGGGGAAGTTAGAGGACATCTCTGGAGGAATGTCTGTAGAGATATACCTCTTTTAGAGGCTGTTAATGACTGCTGTGTACCAACACTAATACGGAACACACCCTACAACGTTACTATTCAACCCACTAAGTGGATGAGAGATGGATCTAAAAGGAGAGAAGGATCGGGCCTTGGAGTTTTCTCTAAAACCCTAAAAATCCAAGCAAAGGTTCCGATGGGAATTCATGGAACCATCACGCAACTGGAGCTGATAGGAATAACACTTGCGGCTGAATACATCATAAACCGCAAGGTGACAAATGTAGCCATAGTAATCTTAACGGATAGCAGGCAAGCGATTCTGTCTCTGCAGAAAGCCTATGCTTCGTCAGAGACCGAAATAGAGTGCCACGGGAAACTCAAACAGGCAGCAATGCACAACAACATTGAAGTCTGCTGGGTGAAAGGGCATGATACAGACACAGGTAACGGGAGAGCTGAAGCGCTGGCAAGAGCTGCGGCTGGAATGAATCTACTCTCACCGGAGCCGCTAGTGCGGTTAGCTCCTTTCTCCCTGTGTAACATGTTACAAATCAATGCCCTGGAGAAATTCAGGATGCGTTGGGATGATATCGAGGGCTGCAAGCTCTCTAAGGAAACACTTGTGTATCCCAATGAGAGATCAGCGAAACGGTACCTGCAGCTGGCTAGAGGGAATCTCAGGCGCTTAACTGCCATCCTTACTGGTCACTGTGGACTAAACGGGCACCTCTATAGGATGGAGATAGTTGACTCCCCATCTCGTAGAGGTTGCAGCATGGAAGACGAGACTGCATGGCATTTTCTTTGTGAATGCCCTATCGTCAATCAGGGAGTCCATATTGGGTGATAGATGGCCTACAATGGCCTACATAAGAGATCTACCCACCTCAGCTATGCTAGAATACCTAAACAAGGTGGGCTAACTAAACTGAGGATGGGTGATCTACGGGAGGTGGCACAATGGGCCTAATGAGGCCTACGTGCAGTGCAGAACTGCACACTCCCCTTTGCACCAGAACCAGAACGCTTAAAACAATGTTTTAATTTTGAGCTGCGTTTTCATTGTATCAAAAAAAATCTAGATTTAAAAATAATCAAGCATAACTTTTTTCAAAAACTCGACATTTTCATGAGACAAAAAAAACTACGAATACATTTATTTGTAGTTTTATAGATTCTTATTATTATTATTCATTTAAACATTCAATATTTGTTTAGTGAGACTGAGTTTATTTTATTCTCTCAAAAAAAAGCTAAAATTTGTATTTTACGGAACCGAATGAAAACAATTGCTAAAGATCGATACTTTGAGATCATCCGAGAATTGAACGTTTCGAACCTAAGCGGAAGCTTAAATTTTAAGTTAATGTTTTTCTATTAAAATTAGCTTGTTGAATCACACGGTCGAATCTTTAACCACTTGTTATTTAATTTCTAAGTAATGAGTTTTATTTATACCCACATGATCGTAAGGCGCATTCTTTGCTATCGCGACTCCTGAAAAATTCATGAAAATTCGATGTTTCGGTCATTTTTCACAATTTTTTCAAAAAGCAACAAAAATGTTCACTTTTATCACAATGTTCATTCACTTATGCATCAACGTTTTAAACGGTCTTTCGTATTTATTTCATGACTCCAAAAATTTAACACATTAATCAATATGTTATGCAAAGGTATGTTTGGTTACGTTTTAATCAAGTCGATTAAATAAAACAGGCTAATCTGGCATTCCCTTAATTAACAACCGATTTAGAGTTACATTCGCGTATTTTCATAACAATATGATCATTATGTCAAAAAATATTGTTTAGTGTAAATTCTCGTCAAATAAGTTTTGTTTAAATCTCTTAATTAAGTGAATAAAATAAGAGGTTATTTTTCTGTTAGCGATATATTTTGTTATAAATTTAAAGCATGCGCTACGTATATAAGACATTAATTTTAAGTAAAGTTCACTTGTTAAAAATATTTTAGTGTTTTCAGTGTTTAATACGCGTGGCGCATAAAGTTTAGAAAAGCCTAACCAAATTTTCAGGCTATTACTATGTAAAAGTAAAATACTTTATTCTGAAAAACAAATCAACTAAATTTTAGATTTACTTGTATGAAATTTATAATAATTACTATTATCTTTCCTTGAACGTTATCACATTGGTCAAACTGGAAGAAAAATCCTATACGCCAAAAGTTGAGTAAAACGTCAACTCTAATTATTATAGTCATAATTTTTAGAATAAAAAAACTGCAAATTAAATTTATTATTGATCATCTAACAAGTGTTTCCACTCCCAGATTAAGCATGAAGTAAAATTTCGAGTTTAGAAAAGCCTGAAAATTTGACTCGGGCGCGGAGCGCAGCAAAGCGACCGAGCCAAAATAGACTTTTCTAAACTCGAAATTTTACTTCATGCGCCACGCGTATAAAACGCTGATTTAATGTGAAATGGTCTATAACCAATTAACAAGTGAAATACGTTTAGTATGCTAATCATCAATTGTTTAAATGACGGAGAAAGTGCAACGATGAACATATCATTTTTTGTACTTCTATTTGTATAACTTTAGAAAAAAAAACATGACATAACATACTAATTCAAATCCCACCCCATCACAAATAGCCACTGCAATATGGTATGTATGATCGTATTTTTGTAAGTGCATGTGTTTTATGAAATCAAATTTTGTTTAAAAATTTAAAGTATTGTTCTCGATTAAAAATAAATAATAGCATTATATTTTTCGTTTTAATATATTGTTATAAAACAAAAGAAACTTACCTTAGTTCTAAGAGTATTATAATATAAATTAAGATCACACATAGCTATTAAAAAACAGAGCTGCAAACATTTTGGAGATATTAATTTTTTAAATTAGAAAATCCTCATTTACAAACTCAAAATTCGCAAAAAATATTGGTTTAATACAAAATAATTATTGAGCATTATTCACTGAACACTTCGCATTTTAATCGAAAAATAAAACAAAACAATTTTTATTTATAAGAGAAACTTGCCTTTTATGTTTTCTATACATTCATTTTAAAATTAAGAATACTACTTGAAATAATGATTTAGCAATATTTGGCCATAATAGTTTTCTGTAGACCGAACCCAAAGGAATATCTTCCTTGCATCAGAACTACTACAGAAAAATTAATGTCAGCTTGATGTAAGCCATTTAAGTTTATCTAACACATTCAGAAAAATATTAGTAATTGCATTATTTTGAACAATTACACGTCAGAAATAAATACATTAAAATATTTAAAAGAAAAACCTAAAACGTTACACGTAGACATAATTCTCGATTGCAAATAACTTTTCGCAATAATATTTTGCTCTAAAATTAGAATTAGAGGTACTTCTTTCTTATCCCACATTTTCTTAATTTTCGGACACCCTCTATAGTAAATTTTAGATTTAATAATGTAAAGAATTACTTGTTGAAAAAAATAGTATTCTGGTGAAAATATTTTATACTACACTGATCAAAACAATTAGCGGGTCACTAATTTGTGCCTCCATAAAATTCAAACGGGAAACTACATGCAAATAAAATTAAGGACATCTGAAAGACGCTCTATTTAATTGTTATAATTGACACATAGGGAATTATCAGCATCGCACACTTCCGGCGTATCCGTAATAATGAACAAGAACTACCAAAACTAAAGTGAAATAATGTCTCCCAAATTTGATTCAAAGAGCTAGGAAAGCCTTGTTGAGATCAATAAACAAACGAACATGTTTGCAACTGACAGTTTGACTTAAGTTAAGTGAAAATGAGGCATCTCAACGAAGTGGAAGTTGTTCGTGCTATAACATTAATTGAAAATGGCGAAAGCCTTCGACAAGTTTCAAGAAACTTCAACGTAAGCCTGTCTGTGATTCAGCGATTGTGAAACAGGTACTTAGATACAGGTCAATATACCAGGCGAGGTGGGCAAGGTCGCAAGCGAAATACAACTCAACATCAAGACCGATTTTTACTGATTTCGAGTCTTCGCAATAGAGTTTCTACGCCAAAAGACCTCTTCATTTCCCTCAGGACGGCGCATGGAGTCACTGTATCAGAACAGACAATTAGGAATAAGTTGAGGGAATCAAATTTGAGGGCAAGACGACCCGTCCGAAAACCCTCTTTGACACGACGCCACAGAAAAGCAAAGATTAATTTTGCTCGTGAACATGTCGCATGGCAACTTCGACAATGGAAGTCTGTGCTCTTCACGGACGAATCAAGGTTCCGTATTACTTTACAGACGCCCAGAAGAACACTACGTAGCTGCTACTGTCCAGGAAGTCGAAAGATTTGGAGGTGGTTCGGTTATGGTTTGGGGTGGGATTAGTATCGACAGTAGAACCGACCTTGTTGTAATTCCAGGAAATCTTAACGCTAATTTTACGTTAACATTGTGTTAGGAGAACATGTTGTTCCTGTAGCATATGGAATAGGTCCTAACTTTTTGTTAATGCAAGATAACGCAAGACCACATACTGCGCGAATCACTTTAGACTTCCTACAAGAACTGGAAATTCAAACAATGGTGTGGCCTGCGTTAAGTCCTGATTTAAATCCCATAGAGCATGTTTGGGATATGCTCGACAGACGTGTTTGTGGTCGCCCGCATCCTCCTCAGACCATCCAGCAGCTAACGGCGGCTCTTATTGAAGAATGGGACGCTATACCACAGGAAGACCTTCGAAGACTTTTGCGAAGCATGCCAAGACGGTTTAATGCCGTTATTTGTGCTATAGGAGCACATACTCGTTATTAAGTTACCACTTTATGTACAAAAGTTTACATTGACAATTAATTTAATTTCGTTTTGCACTTTGGTTTTGGTAGTTGTTGTTAATTATTACAGGTACTTTAAAAGTACGTGATGCTGACACTTCCATATGTGCCAATTAAAACAATTAAATAGAGCAGATATCCTTAATTTTATTTGCATGTAATTTCCCGTTTGAATTTTATGGATGCACAAATTAGTGACCCGCTAATTGTTTTGAGCAGCGTATTTTTTGTTAAATTATTAAACATAAAATAGCATTTTTTTAAATACAGATACACATTATTTTTTACTTGAAATATTATGTTTTAGTTGGAATTTCCAGTAACTTTATTTTAAGAATATTTCTCTATGGTAACAACTATGTAACATTTATACATACAAACAAATTATATGATTTTAACTTTATATATTTATTAAAAAAACTCCAAGCTGCTGTGAATATATTTTCATTTTCTAGTGACAAAACAAAGAGCAACTCTTGATGTTCAACATTTTATTTCTTACAAACAAAAATAATGTGATTAAACCAACAATTGGAAACAATTTTTCAATATAATTAATATATTATTTTGTATTAATAGTAATCATATGTTTTTTTAATTTATTTATATATCTCAGATAACATATTTATTTAACAAAGTATACACGTTTATGTCCACATCTACACGAAAGTGAATGTGAATTTATCTAAGTTTGTGTGAGAAATAATTATGGTGGTTACATTGGAGGACAGCGGAAAACTGCAAGTATTAAATAGTGTAAACTTGAATAACAGTGTTCATTGAAGAACGTAAATCTGAGCATTTGTTTGAAATAAAATGCATTAAAATTAATGTTTCGATCGAGGACGTGGATCATCCTGGACGTTTTTTGCTACCACCTTGGGATAAGCCGAACTCGCTGGTCTCATTGAATGCGCTTGGAAATCTTATCAAGAAATTCCCCAAATAATTGTATTGTGATTCATCGCTACTTGAAATAAAATTATTCTACTCATTAATTAATTCTTATAATACAGTATTTCGTTGAAAAAAAATATTTGTTTATTTATTAATTAATTGAGTAAAATGGATAGCAAAACAGTATCAATGTGTGTCGGTGCTTGTGGAAGAACCGTGTCAAATCGAACTACCTGTAGCATATGTAAACAATTATTTCACCCGTCTTGTTTAAACAGATATAGCTGTGAACCACCATCTAAAAATCATGGCATTGCAATCTCTGAACTAATTAATACCGTTAAGTTATTGCAACAGTCCGTGAATAATCTCACATTGTTGTTAAAAAAACAACAGGAAGACAATGCAGATTTGAGAAATTTGATTTCAGGACTTATTGAATTACGTACTGAATATACAGCTTTGAAAGTATCACTTAATGATTTGGCTAAAAAAAGTAACAACACTTGAATCTTCTACTTTAAAAAGAGTTAGAAGATCGTATGAGACGTTACAATAACATCATGATGTTTCACTTACCGGAATTAAAAAGTGCTGACGTCGAAAAGAGGATAGCGCATGATAAATAACTAGTTATGGATGTTCTTCAGACAATCGTTTCGCAATCTGTTCCACACAGAGTTAAAAGGATGGGAAAAAACTCAGTAACCCTAGGCCAACAATAGTTATGTTTTCGGATAAACAATCGGCTATTGACGTTCTAAAACTTAACCGACTATCTAAAATATATAACATCCAAATAGGAGCCGCTTTAACACCTAACCAAATTAAATATTTAAACAATTTAAGGTCGGAATCAAATGATCAAACCGAAGCTGGATTTAACCATAAAATTCGTCAATGGTATTCCAAAAATAATATTTAAGGATCCTGTCAGCATAAAAAACTCAATAAACCAAATACGCTAAATATATACTTTTATAATTTGGTTGATATAAAGTCAAAATTAAATGAACTTGCTTTATCTATTTCTACATTGTAATTACGATATCATTATTCTTAATAAAACATGATTGACGCAAGTGATAACGAATTGAAGTGGAATGGCTACAATATATTCAGATGTCCACTGATTCAAGTGGAAAATCACGCGGCGGGGGAGTTTTAATTGGGATTAAAAGCTGTTACGTTGCATCAATTTCGCAAATATCTTGCAAATCCATTGAACAAATGTATGTTAAACTTAGCATCGCCAACCCAGCTCTTATGTTAGGGGCCGTTTATCTACCACCTCTTGCATCAATTGAAAAGATGGAATCACTGTGTGCCTGGCTAGAAGAACTTTTATTAACATACTCAATTGATAAATTTATATTGTGCGGTGACTTTTATTTGCCTAATGTATGCTGGAACTTATTGGTGACTTTACATCCTACAATAATGAAGCAGAGGCCCTCGCAGATACTACTCCCTTTATGAACTTAAAACAGTTGAATAATGTACCCAATGATAGAGGAGTTTGTGGTGTCGCCTGAACAAGAATAATCCGGACGGCGGGGAGAGATAGGAAGGTTGCCGTGGACACAAAAAATAATAAAATTTTTTTTTAGAGAATAACGCGTGCTAACGTTCGTTTTTCTGTACGTCACATAGTTAAGTATAAATAAAACTCCCCAAGTACCTGCATTTCTTGTGTTTTCCTGTGGTAAGATTCATAGTATAACGACGGAATCAAATGCACCTATAACTGCAACCAAATGCACCTATGACCGCCGTTATAAATTGGTGACCCCGACGTGATCTTTCCACAACGATCTTCGCCACGGGAATCATCAAGATTCAGGATCTACAAGGCGAGCTGACTACAGGAATACCCGCCAGCATCAGACGTCGACGCCAAGGACCCTTTTTCGGACGAATTCCTGACTGCATCGAGTATCAACGACGGAGCCCTGTTTCAAGTGCTGAAAACCGGACCTTGTCAACAGCCGCCGGCCGCGGCGCCCGCTCCTAACCAGGGTACCGAGCCGACAGCCTGCAACCTTGCCATTTGCCGCCAGCACCCACCCCCAACCAGGATTTTGGATTTTGAAGTGACAGGTGACATTTACTAGCCCCCCTCGTATTTCGAGGAAACTACTCCCACTATTTTCTCAACCTTAATCTCTCTACTACTCTGCTTACTTTCCTTACCTTTCCTATTTTCAATCACACATCATGGAAGAACAATTAGATGCTGCCGTTGGCACCGTAAGATGTAATTTGCCCCCATTTTTCCGCGTTGACGCTTCAATCTGGTTCGTGCAGATTGAAGCGGAATATTTGAATTCGCGCATTACAAATTCTAGTCGCAAGTTTTATCGAGTCGTAGCCGCCTTACCCCCAGACATTGCCATTGAAGTTAGGGATTTACTACTTGAACCTCCCGCTGACCTTACTTATGAGACGCTCAAAGTGGAGATAATCAAACGAACCACCATTTCCGAAAAAAAGCGTTTGCAGCAATTGTTGTCGACGGAAGTGCTTGGCGACCAAACGCCTTCACAACTACTACGAAAATTGCAACAATTGCTGGGAACAACGCCAATAGACGACAATCTCCTACCCGAAAATTTTTGTATATCGTTTACCGTCAGATGTGCAAAAAATTCTAGTGTCTGCAAAAACCACCTCATTAACAAACTTGGCAGAAATGGCAGATCAAATTTTAGAAATTTCGACACCCACCATCATTAATAACACCAACGTTTCTCACACCTCGGCAATTGAATATCCAACATCTTACAACACTAGAATTTTAGAACTGCAATCCCAAATTTCTGAGCTGACACAAAATTTAAATTCATTAACAACCGCTTTGACGAAGCAATCTAAAAACAAATTTCGGAACAGAAGTCGGTCAGCAACAAGAAACCGCTGGCAATTAGGCGATGACCCGCAACACAAACTGTGCTGGTACCATCACAATTTTCGTGGTGATGCACGGAAGTGCACTCCACCATGCCAGTGGGGAAACGACGAACAGCGGGGCTAATGTCGGCCCATTCCTCCGCTGTCTCTCCAGGCCCGTTGTTTTTCGTGCGTGACACTAACTCTGGGACAAAATTTTTAGTAGATACGGGAGCCCAGGTTAGCATTTTGGCGGTCGATCAACTCTTCGCCAACACTCATCGCCAATCAAAATTTTCGTTAACCACCGTTAACGGTAGATTAATACCCACGTTTGGTTCTTCAAAATTAACAGTACACATCGGTCTGGACGTAAAACTTGCGTGGAATTTCGTGCTTGCACACGTTAACCACTAGATTCTGGTCGCCGACTTCCTTCGGCATTTCAACATCATTGTTGACATTGCCCACGAACGTCTCGTAAGGAATGTATTCGGCCCATCAGAAAAACTCAAAATTTGTTCCTTGTCTACCCAAAATTCACCTTATTCGAAATTATTGCAACATTTTCCTGATCTAACAACCCCTTTTGACCTAGCTAAACCCGTCAAGCATGATGTGCAACATCACATCGAAACATCTGGACCACCAGTTTTTGCCAAACCGCGACGATTACCACCTCACAAATTTCAAATTACAAAAAACGAGTTTGATAAATTGTTACAGCTCGGTTTCTGGTAGCTAAATCAGATGACTCTTGGCGCCTATGCGGCGATTACCGTGGACTCAATAAAGTTACCATACCAGACCGATATCCTTTGCCTATTCTTCACGATTTCACGTACAATTGTTGTGGTTGCACGTTATTTTCAAAAATCGATTTAGTAAAGGCATATCACCAAATTCCAATTCATCCTGCAGACATTCCGAAAACGACAATCACAACACCCTTTGGACTTTACGAATACACTAGGATAAGTTTCGGTTTAAGAAACGCCGCTCAAACGTTTCAAAGGTTTATGGACTCGGTATTACGCGGACTACCATTTTGCTTCGCGTACATCGATGATATTCTCGTTTTCAACAAGGATGAACATGAACACGTTCGTCACTTGCAACAAATTTTTGAGCGATTAACTTCTTTTGGAATAAAAATTAACTCTGACAAATGTGTTTTCGGTGAAACAAAATTAGACTTTTTAGGTCACAGCATTAGTGATTCGGGAATCAAACCTCTACAGTCCAAGGTCGATGCGATTTTGTCTTTCCCACAACCCACTAACCAAAAAGCATTGCAAAGCTTTCTCGGCATGGTGAACTTTTACCATCGGTTCATAAAATCATGCTCGAGTATCCTAGCACCGCTCAACCAGCTTGCTGCAACAACTCCACGCAACAAACCACTGGTCTGGTCCCAACCCGCTCTTCAAGCATTTACGACAGTTAAGGCTGCACTCGCCGACTGTGCTATGCTTGGTTTACCAGATCCTGTTGCGGAGTTAAGCATTATGGTAGACGCATCTGATTCCGCTGCTGGGGCGGTTTTGCAGCAGAAGGATAATTCTGGCGTTTTTCGACCGCTCGCTTTCTTTTCCAAATTTTTTTCAACAACAGAACGCAAATACAGTACTTTCGGCCGTGAATTGCTTGCTGTTTATTTGGCTATTAAAAAGTTCAAATATTATCTTGAAGGTCGCGAATCTATCATCTTTACAAATCATAAACCTTTGATCTCTGCTATAAATTCGAACTCGGATCGTTTTTCAGGACGAGAGCACAGACATATCACCTTCATCGCGCAATTCACCACTGACATCAGGTTCGTTCCAGATAGCGAAAACAGCGTTGCTGATACATTATCGCGAGTCGAAATTAACTCTTTAGATATACCTAACCTTGCAAAATTACAATCCGAAGACGGCGAACTAAAATTCCTTTTGAATAACGGCACCACTTCACTTAAGCTCGAGCAATACACTCCGCCTGGCAGTACCACACCTTAATACACAGACATAACTCTTGCTCAAAGACGACCCTATATCCCTTCAGTCCTAAGAATTAACATTTTACAGTCTCTTCACGGACTTAAACACCCTGGCGTCCGTGCAATGAAACGTCTGGTTACATCTCGCTATGTGTGGCCACGGATGAATCAAGACATTGCACAATTTGTCAAATCATGCTTGAAGTGCCAAAAAATTAAAATTCACCGACACACTGTATCACCAATCGCTACTTTTCCGGACCCTGACGACCGTTTCACCGATATATATATCGACATCATCGGCCCTTTGCCTATTTGTAACACTTACAGATACCTTTTAGTTTGCATCGACCGTTTTACGCGTTGGCCTGAAGTCCAACCACTAGTCGAAATTACTGCAGATTCCGTTTCCAAAGCATTTTTAAATTGTTGGATTGCACGTTTTGGAATTCCATCGACGATTATTACTGATCGTGGTCGGCAATTCCAATCCAACATTTGGAAGGAATTTTGCAACTTTTTCGGTATCACGCATAAGTCCACCACCGCCTACCATCCGCAATGTAACGGTTTGGTAGAGCGGCTCAATCGCCAAATTCAAGACTCGATCAGAATGAGTAACGATCCAAGTAACTGGGTATCCCAACTTTCCTTAATTTTATTAGGTTTACGTACAATTTTTAAAACCTCGCTTTCGGCCACCGCAGCGGAATACGTCTATGGTAAAACATTATGTTTACCAGGCGATTTTTTATTTCCGAAATCTGTTTCTAAATTTATTCCTTCAGGCTCAAATTTTATCGACGGCCTGAGAGATAGGATGAAGACGCTTAGCCCCGCAATTACTCGCTTAACCCACCGCAAATCTTTCATACACCCCGATCTAAAAAAATGCACTCATGTTTTTATAAGGAAGGATCACGCAAAACGGCCGTTACAAAATTCTTACGATGGCCCTTTCGAAATTATCAGTCGAAATTCTAAATTTTTTACGGTAAATGTTAATGGCAGAAACGATTGCGTTTCCATCGATCGACTTAAACCTAGCTATACACCACAAGTTTCAGTTACTTCCTTTACAAAACAATTACACTCTAATTCTTCTATTCCATACACCACATCTCTTAAATCAATCCTTAAACACTCTGGACCAAATCATTCTTCTAAATCTTTTAAACGTGTAACTTTCTCTTCCTCTGTTTCCTTTTCCTCCTCAATCTAGGTGGGGGGTAATGTGGTGTCGCCTGAACAAGAATAATCCGGACGGCGGGGAGAGATAGGAAGGTTGCCGTGGACACAAAAAATAATAAAAAAATAATTTTAGAGAATAACGCGTGCTAACGTTCGTTTTTTTGTACGCTACATAGTTAAGTATAAATAAAACTCCCCAAGTATCTGCATTTCTTGTGTTTTCCTGTGGTAAGAATCATAGTATAACGACGGAATCAAATGCACCTATAACTGCAACCAAATGCACCTATGACCGCCGTTATAAGTTCAATTAGACTTGGTGTTCAGTAACAATGAAAATGTAGTTTCAAGAGCTGTTGATTTGTTATGCGCTAATTCTTGTCACCATATTGGCTACCATATAGAATTATCTTGTATTAATTTTTAAAGCTGTTATAGCGAGTTATTGATCTGGCCAATTGCGGTTTAATTACTTAGCATGTATTGACTGGGATACTTATCTAAGTAGTTTAGACAATTTTGACGATGCTGTTAATTCCTTTTACGAGTTGATACATGTCGCAATTGATCTCTATGTCCCAAAAATTAGGTTTACCACCGACTTCATTAAATTAATTGAAACAAAGAAGAATGCTCGTTTTATATTTAAACAATCGAATGATTATAATGATTATTTAATATTTTCTAAGTTTAGAGTTAAATGTAAACATTTAAATAATTTATTATAGAGACAAATTTATGTCATTTATAAATATGTTAATAACAAACGCAAAACTAATGGGTTTCCAAGTCAAATGACGTATAACCATGATATAAGTAATTCTATGCAAGAAACCGTAGACCTGTTTGCAAATTACTTTTCTACCATTTACTCTTTAGATGAAACTGCTACTCCTTCACGTGTTTACTTTAATAGTTCAATAAATTCTAAAATTAACATCTACTTGTAGAACTGACAATATTCCGAACATCTTTTTAAAACAGTGCATTTTCACACTCTTTAAACCTATCACTCATTTGTTCCTTGCCTTGCAATATATGTCTGTAATTTGGAAACGCAGTTTTATGTTTCCTATTTTTAAATCAGGCAAACGCTCCGATATAAAAAAATACCGCGGGGTGTGCATACAATCATGAATACCGAAAATTCTTGATGGCATTGCAAGGCAATTAATGTAGATGGTAAAGGGTTTTATAATCGATAACCAGCATGGATTTTACTCGGGAAGATCAACTGTTACTAACCTTATTGAGTTTCAAAATTACTCTACTCACTAGCGGTTTTGGAGGGTCGGTGTCATGTTGATACAATCTACACAGACTTTTCAAAGGCGTCTGATAGAGTTAACCATGACATAATAATTGGGAAACTGAGGACTGTAAACATAAATGATGGTGTAGTTAATTGGATAGAGAGTTTTTGAGGAATGGATTTCAGTGTGTGAAGATAGATAATTGTATTTCTAATGCAATATGCGTAACGTTGGGGGTACCTCAAGGCTCACACATTGGTCCTATTCTTTATAATATCTTTATAAATGATATCAATACCGTTATTATGAACAGTCAATTTCTATTATACGCCGATGGCATGAAGTTATTTACAACCGTCAGAACCATCACGGATCTTTACAGCCTACAGGAAGATTTGGATAGTGTTTGATTGATGCAAAACGTCGAAACTATACCTTAACATAGACAAATGTAAAATGGTTTCTTTTAGCAAACAAAGAGATACTCTTCTATACGATTACAGTCTTAACAACAATACATTAAATAGATCAGACAATGTTAAAGATCTTGGTGTAGGTTTTAGCGTTCACTATTCTTTTAAAAATCACATTTTGTCCATGTCTCATAGTGCGTGCAAAATGTTGGGCTTTATTAACAGGAACTCTAAGGAATTATCAGTGCGTATATATATAAGACCCTTTACATTGCAATTGTAAGATCCAAATTTGAATATGCGTGTTAAGTTTGGTCCCCACACTAAAACTATCTAGTACACAAAGTCGATCAAGCAGAGACACGATTTTAAGGACATCTATCTATAAATCAAGTATTTTTCATTCAACTTTTCAAGATTTGTGTGCAATTAGATTAACATACAACATCCAGTCATTACATATTAGACGACATGTCACTGACTTATGTACACTGTATAACATACTGAATAGTAATTTAAATTGTCCCAAGATATTATCATTATTTAACTTTTGGTTTCAACTCTGTGGGGCGACGACTAGAAGCAATAAACTATTTAGAACAGAATATCATCATACAGTTTACACTTATAGCAGTCCTTTTCCGAGGATAATGCGTTTTGCAAATTTGTTACAGCGTTTTGAAAATTTTGATTTATTCGCTGATTCTATAAATACTTTTAAGAAAGTATTCTTGCATAACTCCATCACCTTAATATTTTGTGTTCCCCATTATTATGCATAATGTACCTATTTTTAAGTAAATAGAATTTAGGAATTAGATATAAGTTATATTTTGTAATCATTGTATAAAATTGGAGATTATCCATTTTAGAAATAAATATCAGTTTTATTATTTTCATATTTCTTATTAATTTTCATTTGTTCCCATTTCGATTTTTAAATTAGTGAATAGTAAAATAGTTTAATGAAAATATTAAGTGGTATTAAACTTTGTATAATGTTTCTATTCATTATTTGCAATGGAATACCACATAGTAAAGGTCTCAAAAATATTGATGCTGATTCTTATTATATTTATTTGATTGACATTTTTTATATGGATGTTTTTCAAACACATGTTACCGGTGATTCTTTCAATCGTCGGCAACAAAAATTAAATTTCTAATTTTAATTCTTTTTGTATATAAAATGAGAGTTTATCCCCAGGAATTACCTGAGAACCGATCGAGAATTATCTCGGGTAATTTATTAGAGTCCGAGCACCTGGAGTGCATTCCAAGCAGACCTCCTAGAGGGAGGATTGGTAACCAGTGGCAGTCCGTTTTTCGGAAAAATGGATTTGTGTTATCTTTTGCATTCTCCTTTCCGAAAAACGGATTAGATGATATTCCGAAATTTTCGAGATTCGTCGAATTCAGTAATTGCGACCGATTCGGCGAATTTCGGCAGGCTGGTCACGTCCACTAAGAAAACTACCCCTCTCCACCCTCGTTTTCGCATTAAAATAATGGAGGATGGCACTTCTGCAGCAGTGGCATACCAGTAACAAAAGCAACAACAAGTCTAAGTAAAATGTAGTCAGTGGTGCATAAGGTTTTTTTTGACAACTTGGTGTTGTGTTTTTATTTTTTGTCAAATTGTCTTTGATTAGTGCAAGTGCACTAATCAGAAGAACCAGAATCGCTCCCAGTGCCGCCTGCCACCGCACCGGTCTTCATTACTGTCAAGCAGCCTTTGGTCGATGCTTTCCGGAACCCTCCGGACTTTTTCCGATACCGCTCGACTCCCGACGACGCCTTCTGGACTTTTCCGACGCCGCCGGTCTTTATCTCTGCTCTCCGGACTCCGTCGACGCCTTCCGGATATATCTGGACTTTTCTAAAGCTGTCCGGACCGTATCGTCGTATACTTTGCCGTTTACGTCCGGATTTCGCTGCCGCCACTCACCATTTCTGACGACCAGCCTGCCACAGTCCAGGCCCACTACGTCCACGTATCAGTTATTATTTGTTACTGTGTTTTTTTGTGATGTGTTTTTATTTTGTGCTGTGTTTTTTTGTGCTGTTTTTTTTTTCTGCTGTTTTTTTTTTTTTTAGTAAATAAATTTGTTGTTTTTGGATCGGTGTTTTAAGGACTAGTTGCTCGTGCTCTCCATCCCTAAGCCCCTGAGCTAGCTGGAAGTGCATTTGGGGTACCTTTCCCCTATGACACACATTTTAAGTTGAGATGTAGATTTTTAGCATTGAAGATTAAAAATGATTAATTTCTACAACAATTTTTGAGAAATTTAATTTTAAATTAGATAATTTTTGAGAGTATACAATTATTTTGTCAGTTAATAAATATCGGGTGAGTTTTAAAGATTACATTATGAAATGTTTTGTTACAAAAAATAATATTGAGGTATTTAGAAGGTATGTTTACAGTAAATAAATCCACAGGTCAAATTGTGATGCAAACACTACTTTCATTTTTTTATTTTTACAGTTAGTTCAGTTGATTAAGTTGGGTTACCTAAAAACAAGAAAATAATGATATTTTTATTAATTAAATTATTAATTTAAATGTACAAATGTCGTATTAGTTATAATTACAGGGTAAATAATTTCATAATTATCAAATAAACCTTCCTATTAAAACAAACCAGATAACAGATAACGCTACATGCTGTCTGAAAACAGATGGACTTCTTACTACCTGCCAGAGCTGAAACAAATTCTCGTGAAAAGGATTCCAATCACGAATCCGAACCACCTAATATGATTCAAATTACAAATACTCGAATAAAGGATTCGTAAGAGATAAATATGATTCGAAGCAAAGATTCGAATCCTGTTTTTTCGAATGACAAATACAAATCCTTTAAAATAAATTTTGTTTTAGTGCATTAACCATTAACATTTTAATATCACTATCAGTTGTTTTAACAAAAAAATTCAAAACCTAATTATTTATTATTAACACTGAACATCATAGATAACAGACTAAATATCTAAATTCGTGTTACTCTGATTAAACATGTAATTGTGTGTTTTTGAACTTCACTTGGAATCAGTGTTGTATAAGTAGAGGGTTACAGCCGATTCTAGAACATCCTCCTCATTTGAGAGGAAACTCCTCAAAATGATTAAAAGAGTTAAAACCTCCTGGTAGGGAGGAGGTGTCTTTTTAGAATCTCCAAAGAACCTTCTTTCCTCCTCCTCATAAAATGAAGAGGAGGAGGTTACTTTACGGTTTTATTGATTCTAAAGAGGCAATATACTCTTAATAATTTTAAGATAGTTTTTACCAAATAGAAGAGGTAGGGTTCATAGAATCGGCTAAAAATATCACCCTTGAGTGCTTACAGTCCACGGTCTAACGTATTGTCTAGCATTCATTAAAGACAAATAATGTGTCTAATCAAAATCCAAAGCCGATACATTACAGCTTTTATGCGCTGTATCGCTATAGGCGGACCATGCACAAGACAAGATGTGTTCATCTCGATGGTTCAAGGGCGACTGATGAATAATACATAAGATGTCATATATGAATCTATTAATAAATATTGTCAATGCGGTTAAAGTGTTGTTAGCAACATCGATGATTGAAGGCATTGAATGCCTTCAATTTGATTCTAATGAGTGGGTAAATGACCTCCTTTAGGCGGGAAAATCATAAAGTAGTTAGTCCTTTTCAGAGGAGAAGTATGTGAGGTCGTTGTGATGTAAAAATATATACAGAACCTCCCCCCAACATAATATTATGGGACTATATAAGATCTGCCGGATGGGTGTAACTTATTACAGTACACGTGTTGTTGTCAAGAATACATCTGCCAGAACTGTGTCACTAATTAGTGTTGTTGTCAATAATAAATTGAATAATAAGTAAGTATTTGTAATTATTTTGAAAATAAATTAATTTATTGATTGAAGTGAAATTTTAGTGAAACGACAAAACCCGAGTAATAAACAAATTATTAGAGCACATATTCAAAATAATGGGCCAATTGATAATGCGAATTCAGCAAATGACTCGGGATTTTTTGAAGAGGGTGAAAAATCTTTTTCGAATATAAATCTACCGAATCATGGTGAGACTACTACTGTTGATGTTCCATGGTATATCAACGATACCAACGATGATTCCAACCACAACAATCAACTTGTAAAACAAAAGAAGAACGCTATGAAAAATTTGCTGTCGTCGAATACGTATTTTTTAAATAAAAGAAATTCTAAATGGGTGTCGGTAGGCTTGGACATAGATCTTAATCTTGAACCAGTTATTAGAATATTGGGTAAGGGTGGGCAAGGAATTTCTTTGAATGAACAGATGTGGACAGTATTTTTAGAACAAAAAGTGAATATCAACCAAACATTTTTTTATGTAGATACGGATCAAACAATCAGCTTTAATAGAGTAAACATTTCATTTAGTTTAATGAATAATTGTCGTAAAGTTGCAAGAATTGATATCGGTGGAAATCACGTATTTTTATCGTATGAAGGTCTTCGTGAATTATGGAAACTAGTTGATGTTGTTTCATCTCGTTTGGAATATTTAAAAAATCTTAAGTTTAGTGAATATTACTATTCTTGCTTGGGTTTATTAAATGAACTGGATGGGGATATGAAAACTAGTTTTTCGAAAATAATGCAAGGCGAATGTAATGAATATGCTTGTATGATTGATGAATTGTTACTTTATGGTAATGATAAGTTATTGTTCGATTTTGATATGCAACATATAATGTTATATTCTTATAATAATGGGAAGTAAAAAGAAAGTAGTAATGTGTGAAAGTAAAAATATTATTCATAATATGTATGTATGGAAATTTGCGTATAAAGAAGCTAGGAAAGGTGCATGGCATATATATTATTATGATTCTTTAAGATTCAAAGAAAAAATGAAAAGAATCGAATTAGCGATAAGTTTTTGTTTACAAAGTAGTTTTAGGGAGAATGTATATAACTCAAGGTTTAAGTAGAACATAGTTAGTATAAGTGTTAGTATTAGGTGAAGTGGTAAATGTTTGTTAAAATTAAATTATAAAAATCAATAAACAGTTTTTAAGTTGCCACAGTTTATTTGTATACCTTTAAAATAAAATGTATGTCTATTATCCCGTGAGTCGTAAAAGAACTATCAAATGGATCGGTCGGGGGCTACTAAATAAATTAATAAACAAGCTGCCTTTTGAAATTCATATACCTGGATATAATTATTGTGGGCCTGGAACAAAATTAGAAAAGAGATTAGCGCGAGGCGATAATGGAATAAACGAACTCGACGGAGCTTGTAAAGAGCACGATATAATGTACGATAATACAAATAATTTAAAAGAAAGGCATATAGCCGAATCATAGGTTACTCAAAACTGCAAAAAAAAATAATTCAGAAGGTTGGTCCAAGTGCCGGAGAAAAGATTGCATCGGCAGGAGTTGCAGCAGCAATGAAAGGGAAAACTTCATTTGGAATGGGTCTAAAAAAGAGAAAAAGCAAGGGTAGAAATCGCAAAAGAATGAGTCGGGGTGGTACTCTAACATTTAACAAGGCAGTTCGGCTGGCCAGAAACGCTATCAGTAGAAGAAAACATAAACGTGTATTTGATGCTACAAAAGCTGCATATAATGTTTTGAAAAAATATAAGAGAAAAATTAAATTTCCAAAACGTAGAGTCATTCTTATACCGAAACAAGGAGGATTTCTTCCGTTGATTCCATTATTTGCAGCTTTAGGTGTATTGGGTTCCCTTGGAGGAGGGGCAGCCGCTATAGCGAAAGCAGTAAACAGTGCAAAATCAGCTAAAGAACAACAAAAAGAAGCTGGGCGACACAATGGAGCTATGGAAGCCAAATCAGTGGGTTCTGGTTATTACATAAAACCATATAAAAGAGGATGTGGTTTATATTTTCCCGAATATTCAAAAAACTAAAAATAATGTTCCTTCATAAAAGACCTCTAAATAATTTGGAAATTTTAAAAATAGCAAAATTATTGAAAATACCATCGTTTAGAGGTGTCTATATGAGAAATGCATTACCAAAAAAAATTTAAAACAATGAAAGTGCAGTTATCAATTTAGATAATAAAGAAAGTGAAGGAACGCATTGGGTTGCTTATAAAAAAAGTGGCAGTAGAGTAAAATACTTTGACAGTTTCGGTGATTTAAAACCTTCCATTGAAATTGAAAAATATTTAAGATCAGATGATAAGAATAATGTTATAAGCTATAACTATGAACGCTACCAGACAATCGATGATTTAAATTGTGGACAATTGTGTTTAATGTTTTTATAAATAATTAAGAAAACAATTTAAACATCAGTCGAAGACTAAACGCAATGGTGAAAACTTCTCATTCGCTTACGTTTACGTTGACCGGAATCAGTTCCGAGTTAAGTTGCAATTTTAATCCACCGATTTATTTGAGCAAAGATGAAGATGAAGAATATGAGTTGGCTTTATTCAATTTTGAGTCATTCAATTCAATTCCAAACGTTGACATATCAAATAATTTATTTCACTACAAAATAGGAAACAACAAAAAAATAGTAGAATTACCCGTTGGAATTTACGGTTTAGATGATATTTCTGATTTTATAGAGACTAAAATAGAAGGGGACATTGACAATACGGCATTGGTCCGTATACGCGGTAATAATAATACTCAGAAAGTGCACATAAAAACCGATGTGGAAATCGATTTTACAGCTGAAAAAAATATAGCCACCTTATTGGGATTTGAAAAGAAAGTACTAATGGGTGGGAAATGTTATGAAGCAGAAAATATTGTTAATATCCACACAGTCAATGCAATTCAAATTTATTGCAATTTAGTGAGCGGTTCTTATAATAACGGTGAACCGGTACACGTGCTTTATCATTTTTTTCCTAAAGTGCCGGCCGGATATAAGATGGTAGAATCGCCACATTTACCTATATATTTATCTGTTACTGGAGATATTATCAGTACAATTGTGGTAAGAGTGTTGGATCAATCAGGGAAATTGATCAATTTTAGAGGTGAAGAAGTAACGACACGATTACACTTGCGTAAGGTTGAATGAGATGAAGCTATATAACTCAAAAACGTAGAATCGAAAGAGGAACCATATTGTCAAGAAGAAGAAGAAGAAGAAGAACACAGCAAACCGGTCAGCCTATAAATTGGGTAGCGATATAAAAAATGTGTGCAGTAGCCTAAAAAAAGTGAAGAAGTTAACAACAGAAAATCGTATATTCTTAAAAGATTTGGGCTATAAACTACTAAAATAATGGACATTTTAAATGTTACCGACAAAGTTAAATCTAACAATGCAATAGTAAGTTACGAGTATCATTCATACCAACCTTATGGATCGGCAAGTTTTGATAATAATGATGAAATTAGGATAACGGTTCCTGAAACTGACAATTATACATTACCAGGAGAGAGTTATTTATATGTAGAGGGTACTCTACGGAAAGTTGGTGAGGATGGGAATGTTAAAAACGAGGCTAGTAAGAATTCAAAATTAGTCATCAACCCAGCAGGCTTTATGATTAGCGATCTTCGGTATTTAATGAATGGTGTTCAAGTGGATTCCGTTAGAATCGTGGGAGTGACATCATGTTTGAAAGGATATTTTTCGTATAATAAAAATGAAATGATTAAATTACAAAATGCAGGGTGGGACGTTGAGAAAAAAGGTTTCTGCGATATAGTCGATGACAATGGACATTTTGCAATTAGTGTACCGCTTAAAAGTATTTTAGGATTTGCGGAAGATTTTAAGAAAGTTGTATTAAACTGTAGACAAGAGTTGGTACTCATTCGGAATAAGGATGATAACGATGTAATTGTTCAAGTGAAGCTGAAAAAGAAAAAGTAAAATTGACAATAGATAAAATTATTTGGAGAATACCTCAAATTGCAGTCGGTCTACGAGAACAGTTAGCCTTGACAAAATTAACTGACAAAAATCAAAATATCAATTTATGGTTTAGAAGTTGGGAGATTCATGAGTATCCGTCATTGCCGCAAACAACAAGACATACATGGGCCGTAAAGACGGCGCCGCAACTTGAAACGCCAAGATACATTATTTTCGGTTTTCAAACCAATCGAAAAGGCCAGATATTATCAAATAGAGCCATGGAAGACTTCGGCTCTATTTGATAATATAAAGTTGACAAAACTAAGTGTATTTTTGAACGGTACAAGATTTCCGTATGATAATTTAAATATTGATTTTGATAACAATAAATATGCTATTGTGTACGATATGTATAGCAGATTCCAACAATCATACTACTATGTGCCAGAAAGTGAACCAATGTTTTCACCAGCAGAATTTAAAGAGAAAATTCCATTAGTAGGAATCGATTGAACGTATCAGGCAGACACTATTCACAAAAGTGGCGTTGAAATTAAAATTGAATTTACTTCAATAGAACCAGTTCCGGCTAATACAACAGCATACTGTTTAATTTTGCACGATAAGGCGCTTTATTATGCACCACTAACAAAAGTGGTAAAAGAATTGTTGTAAAAGAGGTGTTACCCGTCCTGCTGCAATTCCCTGTTGCTATAAAACAAGAAGGGGCGATTGTCATTATAAAAGTAGTGTAATTTGCTTTACACATCAGTCAAGTACAAGAAGTGAATGAATTAACAAGTACACAAACAAATTATGGATACATTGGACTATATCATAATCGACATTCAAGGTTTTTACGATAGTAATGATAAATTACTACCGAAAGAATAGCGAACGTCGAATTAGCCATTATTTGTTTGAGGCTCCCCATTCTGTAAATTGTTTACCTGCTAAGCAACGTCGAACAGCACATTGGTTAACTTCAAATTTCCACCATTTGGAATGGACTAGTGGAAATGTACCACTCAATAAAATTGATAAAATTATTCGAGTGTTTAGTAAAAAAGCTAAAAACATTTATGTGAGAGGTGAGCAAAAATCACAATATCTACAGAAAATATTGGATCGTCCAATTGAGGACATTAAAAGATTGGATATAAAGTTGTCAGCGTCTCACCCAAAGAGTATGTATCACAAAGATACAGATTATACAATGTGTGCATTAACAAATGTGTATTATATCTACGATAAAATGTCAAATCCTATCAATTATATATTACATGCAAGATGAAGAAGAAGAAGAAACAATTTTATAAAAGAAGTTGCGACGAAAAAACCTTCAGCAAATGGAGTAGAACAGAAAAAAAAACAAATGTACAGCAAACTTGAATGCATATAATTGAGTCGGAAAGTGAAATAAAATCAGACGGCATTGGTTCACAACTGTGTTAACATGGAAACAGTTCGACAGTATACTTGTAACTTAAAGTATTATGTTATTAATTATTTAAGAAGGATTAACAATGCATTATCAAAATATATCGGTAGAGACGGGACACCATTTCTAGCAGATCAACGTGCTACTAATTCTACATTAATTTATTTGCTAAAACGAATGAAACCGTTGGAACTCGCTACTTTATGGCCCATATTACCGGACCACATACGCACAATGAAATGTTTACAAGGAAGATTGCCATGCAATGAACATTTCAACACGGCTAATTGGATGACACATGTCGATGGACCACCACCAATGAAGAAGGATTGTTTCTTTTGCAAGAGTATCGTAAATTGTGATTGCTGTTATTGTTATTGTTCAATGTATATTGTTTAATAAATATTCAATGTATCCATGATTAAGAAATAAAAAATGTTTTTTATAATATAACTTGTTTTAATTGCGGCAACTAAAAAAATAAACAAAAAAGAAAGAGGAAAAAAAAAAGAGAATGATGGTTAGAAGGAATCTCCTCTTAGTCTCCTCCTACTTTCCTCCCACAAAGAGAGAGGAAAGAGTGGGGGTAGGAGTGGGGAAAACGTCTAAAAATACGTTCGCCCCCCTCCCCCTTCCGGCAGCGGGGAGACGTCAAAATAAAATTACCCCCTCCAGTTACGCCCATTGCCACGCCCCCTCCTTGGCTCATCCCACGCTACGCCCCTTAGCCACTCCCCCTCCCGCCCCCTCCTTGGCTCCTCCCCACGCCCCAGTTGGCTTCTCCGCCCACCCCCCGAAAAAAAATTTAACCTCGATTCCCCCTCACTTGTTTTACTTTCGCTACCGTTTACTGACCTCAAAATTGGGTATAAAAGAAGGCAGAACAAACCAAGAAATCACATCCAGTGCAAGTTTTGGAACGAACAACATCTCCACTATAAAATGGAAGGTAAGTGGTCTTTATTTATATTTTGGTGATTGAATATTTTTAACATATTTTGGATATTCTTATTTTGTGTGTTTGTTTTTGCTATTAGGTAACAAGATAATTTGTATTGACGATTTTCTGAACTCCAGCATGGATGGGAATATGTTAGGTATTTTGTTTTTCTTTAATTCTATTTAATCAAATGTATCTTATTTATTGTCTATTGTTTTAAGGTGAAATTGAGAAAAAGAGCACCACCAATTCAGATGCACATCCTAACATAATTGGACCTGATGTAAAAAGTATTTAAAACACGTGTTATTTAAATGTTTCTAGATTATCTATTGTTATTGTTTTCAGTTTCATTTGATGAATCATGGGATGATTTTGATTTGTTTACAAATGACAAAGAGAAATCAGTGGCAGATGATTCATCAAATAAATTGCATTCGAAGGAGAAAGGCGAACCGGCAACTGATCGATCGTTGAAAGCGAAAAAGGAACGAAAGACTAAAGGTTATTTCCGGGTTGATTAGATATTTTATTATGCATTATTTTCTATTCATAATTATAATTTTAATGCATAATTATTGTGTACAGGGCGAACGAATCCTATGTGTTCAATGCCGTTACTTGTTGGATCGCCTTCTAACCACCAACCTTCGACATTATCCAAGCAGGGCCAAAAAAACAAATACAGCAGCAGCACATATCAACCACAACGCCCTCAGAGCATACACCTAGTCGAACCGCAAACAAAAAATCCTTCATTCCAAATCCCACAAAATATGCAAATCCAACCACCACAACAACCCTCATTCCAAATTATTGCACAACCTCAACCCTCAAACCAGTTTGTCATCGTGCAAAACGATTCCACGTATTACGCGATGCCGACTGGACAAAATTATGTCGCGGTACCGACTGGGCAAAATTATACATTTCCTCAGTCATTGGTAAACTTGGTGTTTTCCCAGCCAGGTTTTGATGCATCACTTGCAACCAATGACGTGAGAGGTAAGTCCTGTATTTTTTGTAATATTTAATGATATTTATTAATTGCAATGTTATTTGTTTAATTGCAGGGACAAAATCGAGCACACCTGGGCCACAGCAATCAGCTCAGATGACTCAGTCTCCGTTGCGATTGTGACCTGCAGGTAGGTGCCAAAGATCTTCCAGCCAAGTCGAGTCGGAAAATAATACTGATGGTCGATTTGCAGTTTCGGATATGGGAGACAGTGAGCTGGGTGGCTTGTTTAAATCAGTGCGGTTATCACAAGAAATTACACTTTCTCAAGATAACGGTGCTGTTCGATCTTCTGTCCGTGATTTGCAAATAACCAATACAGTTTTACCTGGAAGATCCTCATCAGCAGATGTAGTAAGAGCAACTAACCCCAATCTTAACGCTCCTCCACCGACATTAATACCACCCAACCAGATTCCTCCCTTAACCACTACTACTAACAATTTCGAAGAGTTTATGCGAGCCATCATTTGTGATAAAGGAACAATTCGTTCTATGCAAGCTCGCAACGACTCTTTCATGACATCCATTGATGATCGATTGGAAAGAATTGATAGTATAATCGATAATTTGAATAGTTTTTCAAAGCCTGATGTGGTTGAGTTCGTTGTGCAATCTACTAATTCTAACACCCCTGACGTAAGTAATTACTTAGCTGCAAAACGAAATCAGCTACGAGAGGAGCATTATTCATTGACAAGTTTAAAAAAACGTTTAAAAGAAATTTAATTGTGAAAGCACATTACATTTTTGTAACAATTTTTTAAATTTGTCAATTTGTTTCAAGTTTCATTCTTTTCAAACAATTGTAATGAGGTGTTTGATTGCTACATCTGCTTTTGTGGTCATTGTCTGTTGCTAGTCGTGTGTGGTTGATGTGTGTCGCTACTAGTCATTTGGATGTGTGTTACCATCTATCGGGGAATTATTTTATAGCTATTATTTAGTATTAGTTTTTTTATAGATATTATTTAGTATTAGTTTTTATATTTAATTATTAATATTATTTGTAATATATAATTGTTGACAATTCAATTTCTTTTCATTCGCCCTTCAAAAATTAAGTTGTACGCAGGGTTGGGTTTTTTATAGCATTATTATGTCGGTAAATGTTGAAAATCACTGCTTGTCATTACCAATAATAAATTTTGATCTTAACGAGTTTCGATATAAACGACATAGTGATCTATTTGGAGGAAATTGCAAAAAAAGACCTCTTATTATAGGCCCTTCTGGCTGCGGTAAAACAAATGCAATGCTATCATTATTACTTGCAACCAACGGTTTACGTTTTAAAAGCATATACTTGTGTTCAAAATCATTATTTCAAAATAAATACGCGTATCTACGATCAATAGTAAAAGACGTGCCAGAATGTGGTTATTTTGAGTTTTCGGATGTTGAATCACTTGGACCGCCTGAAAATATTAAAGAATATTCCATTGTTATATTTGATGATATTCCACCGACCGGTCATAATGTAATTAAGGATTTTTTTTCATACGGTCGACATAAAAATGTTGATTGTTTTAAAATATGCCAAAGTTACAGTGCCATTCAAAAGCAATTGGTTCGAGACAATTGTAATTTATTGGTAATATTTAAGCAAGATGCAACAAATTTAAAGCATATTTTCAATGATCACGTAATAGGTGACATGACATTGAATACATTTCTAGAAACTTGCACAGAATGTTGTAAGCAACCTTATTCTCCATTCGTAATTGATTTAGATTGTCCTGTAACGAATGGTCGTTATCGAAAAGGTTTCGATAAATTTCTGACTATTTAAAAAGCGCTGTAACGATGCAGATGTTATCAGTGTTTACAGACACTTTGCGTACTTAACATGGATAAAGACATTGCAAAGCAACTCGTGGAAGCACGTAGTGCTTTGCGTGATAAAATTCGATCGTTGAAAACAGATATTGCAGACTCAAAAAGAACATCTTGCCGCAACGTTATTACCCTAAAGTGAACCACTGAAACAAATCGCTAGTAAATTCAATGAAGAATTTGTTCCTATTGATTCTAGTTATGTTAAAGAAAAAGAAACGGGATTAGGGTTAAGTAGAAAATCGCAAATACGCAGAAAAATATTTACTACACCGCAATCCAATGTAACCTCATCTGAGGAAACTATTAGGAAACGTCCGTTGAAAATTAAAGTACACGAACGAATATTTACACCCATTAAAACGTCATCATCAACACCCAGAAGACCGAGACATCAATTGCATTTGAAAAAAGATATTATTACATCAACACCGATGGAGGATACTGCAACAGGATACACTGAAGAAGTTTATCAAACTTCACCGCCAAGAACAGGAAACCTCACACATGATGACGATGATGATGATGATGATGAAGAGATCGTAGATTCTGATGATGATGCTACAGTCCTACGGACTGCTACCACATGTTTAGATGAAGCTCATGATAGACTGGTAGACGAACTTAATACTTCGTCAGTACTACAACAAACCCTGAAACAATTTCATCATATATCTCGGGCATATTTGATTGACTTTAAATTAGATCGTGGAGATAAATTCGATACTCGTCATGGAGTTCGTCAAACATTTGATGGTGTGTTGTATATCTGAAACGCGGCACTTAAGTTTGATGGAGCAAATGTTGTTATTAACGATGTGCCATATAAGGGCACTACACTTTTAAACCTGACGATGTTCGAAATTATAAACGTATTTTAGAGCAAACATCTGCGACGCGATTTAATTATGATCCCAGCGGAAAACGTATTGGTAGTAAAGCTTTGAAATATGTAAACATTATTAAGCCAATTTTAAATGGTCAACCTCCAAAAGTGTGGTGGACTAAAAAATGGAAAGTTGGACGCGGTTTGCAGAAAAAAATTAATCCCAATTCTTCCTTAGAATTGCAATATTGGGATAATCCGAATGAACTTGTAGATAGATTACGCTTATTATTAGCTTCACAAAGTGCTGGCAATAATGCGCATACAAATGAAATAATTTCAATAATTGAAGAATTGAAGGAAGCAAACATTATAAAGTAATATAAGTGTGGCTCCTGAAATAAACATATGTTATTATCTCATTAGACACCAGACGAGCAACCGGTGTATAAAATGAGTTTAGACAAATTTGGAAATTCTATTTTTGGTGCAATGACTGTTGACAAATTTGGAAAACATGTACATGGGCATAGTGTCTCGAGCTATATTAAAAAATCTAACAATTTAGACAAGATAATTCAGAGGTATTTTAAATTCGATGAAACAGATAAAGATAGAAGATATAGGTTAATTTTGACACTTGCTGGCAACGCAAACGTATCTTCCGATGGATTCTATACAATTGATAATAAGCATACGCTGGAAAAGTTCTCAAAACAAATTACCTGGGAAATGTAATTCTATTTATTAATGAAAAGTATGTATTGTCTGAATTAACAAACCTTAAATTGAATGATACAATACAAATTAAGCGCAGATTTTCAGCGACTCCAGAAGGTGTCGATAAGAAGTTTTTCATTGAGATATTAATCGAACAAAATACTAATGAAACCCAACATTAAACGCGATGTAATTGATGAAATTCACGCCCCAGTTCGGAAACATTTTCGTAGACGTCGAGTAATATTGAAGAGTTTAAATGATTTATACCAAGCGGATTTAGTTGAAATGATACCTTATGCCAAGGAAAATAAAGGATACAAATATATATTGATGGTTATAAATGCTTTTTCTAAATTTGGGTGGGCTTTACCGTTAAAAACAAAAACTGGAAAAGAAGTTGCCTTACAAATGGAAAAATTGTTGAAAAAGAGGCATGAAAATATTCAAACAGACAATGGTACTGAGTTTTACAACAACAATTTTAAAAAACTATACGAAAAATATGGAATTAATCATTACAGCACATTTTCATCTTTAAAAAGTTCAATTGTTGAACGGTACAATAGAACTATTAAAGATCTGATGTGGAAGGAATTTAGCATGCAAGGCAATTATAATTGGATTAGTACCCTACAAAATATAATTAATAAATATAATAATACAAAACATAGAACAATTGGTATGAAACCAAAACAAGTAAATAAAAATAAGGAAAAATTATTGTTAAATTCTGTGTACAGTAATTACAGTAATTAAAAAGTTTTTGATGGATTTAGGAGGAAATTTAAAGTTAGTGACCACGTAAGGATTAGCAAACATCGTCAAGCATTTGATAAAAATTACACCCAAAATTGGTCCAACGAAATCTTCACAGTATCCAAAGTTCAAAACACGAACCCCAGAACATATCTACTACGAGATATAATAAACCAGGACATAATTGGAGGATTCTATGAGGATCAATTAAAAAAAGTTCAACATCAGGATGTATATCTCGTCGAAAAAGTTATTAAAAGAATGAAGAATAAAGTTTTACTAAAATGGTTGGGTTTGGATGATTCACATAATTCATGGAAATCAAATAAAAATGTTCTATAAATATTTAGTCCGGGCAAATAATGGCCGTATACTCCGACCTCTGGATGATGATATTTGCCCGGGGTAGAGGAATTGGCGGTATCGAGTCATCCAGTTCGATTATGGTTACCTGTAAATTATTATAATCTCAATTATCTCTTATTTACATGTACGTATTAACTTGTTTACTCGCTTGTTGTTGAATCTCCTGCAATATTCCTCTCTAATTTTCTTATAGATTTGTATGCGGTCTGTAATAAAAAAATATAATATATAAAATATATGTAATACAAATGTAAATGATTTTTTATAAATACAAAACATATTTTTTTAAATGTTGTTTTATTTAAAATAAATTACTTACCCATGATTCACTTTAACACTTTAAAACCGCTGTTTAGTTTGTTCCTCTCAACTTAGTGTGTTGGTGCTTAAATAGCTTGTAAACCGAGGAGGATGTATAAGGAGGAGGGGTTTAAAGTAAAACACCTCTTGAAAGATTTTGAGTTAACTTCTACTCATAAAGGTGTGGTAAAATTAAAAGGTGGGACTAAAATTACCTTTACTCATAAAGGTGTGGTTAAATTAAAAGGCGGGGCAAAAATTGCAACACTTTTTGAAATTTTATAAGGCGGAGCTAAATTGCAATACTTTTGACCGTTACAATAAGGTTACAATATTAATATAACATAAGCGGCTATTTTTCCATAGATCAAATCAATTTTTGCATTGTCAAATATAAGAACACAAATTTAAGTTTATCTACAATGAGTTTTGTTAAAACTTTACAAGCAATCGCTCTAAAACAAGTGTGTTTAAATGTAATAGAAGATCGGTTAGATGTAAAAAAAATGGTACGCCTAGCAGAAATACCAAAATGTTTGGGTAAGACAGTTTTTGACAACTGGTGTTTTTATGTTTGGACAGTTGGACATTTACGACAAGCAAATATGTATTCGGTTCTTTGTAAATGCCGACCATTTACATGTCACAATCCATTACCTAAATATATAGTGGATTTTTTATTAAAACCTAATGGTAATATTTCCAAAATTATGAACATTCCACAAAATCCATTTTTAGTGTTAGTTAAAAAAAGATTTTGGATTGATACACAGGGAAACCGATATTGCCGTTGGTGTAGAAAAAAAAATTACAATTTAGAACCTAATACAAAATTATTCAGGATAAAATACGAAAAGAATATTTTATTTCGAATAGACAAATTGCATATATGGATATTAGAACGAAAACGTTATTGTGAATTTTGATTCTTCACACCGTTATTCGAGCTAACAAAACATACAGTAAAACGTAAACGAACAGATAGTTCATCTTCATCATCTTCTACTTCATCAGTGTGGGACACATCGACTGACATGGATGAAGAAGAGGATTAAAATGATTGTAAAATGTTTTTTTCTCTGTGTGAGTGTGTGCATGTGTGAGTGAATGTGTTGTTCCTCGTCATATTAAATTTACCCCTCCTCATAGTTAAACCTCCTCCTTTCCTTTTCTTGATTAAGTTCACTATATAAAGGTAACGTATTGGCCCAAGCATCATATCGTGTGTTGACGTGTAAAGCAACTTACTTTTTTATTACATTTAAAGCATGTTTTTGTGCGAATATTGTGGTAAAAATTTTACAAGAAGAGACAACTTAAAACGACACGAAAAAAACTCGTGTGTTTCCAAGCAAAACTCATATGTAAGCAATAGAGGAGAAAAGCCAACAATCAAACTTATTCTACCCCGATCCGCACAACAGGGAGATATCAAAATGGTAAATCCACTTCCATCAACATCTTTGGAAAATACATCCACATCGAAACAAGTTTGTGAAATTCCAAATAAACGACAAAAACTTGCATCAACATCAAAACACAGAATATGTGATGTACGTAACATAACAGTAGATAGCTCATGTTTTGCCGCCCATTTGAGAACTAATTTACACAAAAGTAATGCATTTATTATTGTTGATAATGGAGTAGAGGAAATATCTGCAGCTTATGGAGGCAAAATAACAAGTTACCGAATCACCGAACCTGGACACTATGTTGATTTAGACAAGTTTTCCATTTCAGTGAGGGAGAAAATTATTACCCTCATTGAAAGTAAATTGGCGGTTATTGGAAATTTTAAATTAAACATGGAATCCTTTGCATTGTACTTTTTGACAGCAAAAGAAAATGTTGAAATAAAATCGTTTAACACGTCGAACAAAATTATCACCACTGCAACGAATCTATATGAGACATACGCACACTTCCTCGACGAAATTACAACCAAGATGTCAGAATTTCAGGAGAAAGATTCAGGTAAAGTTAGAAACTTGGTGATTTTTAATGTTATTATTATTATTATTTTTTTTAAGGTTGGACATTATTTCAAATTACAAGCATTGAACTTAATTTCAATGTATATAATCCAATGAGAGCATCTAGTTACATCGAGTTACCTGCTTCAATAAAGGCAAAACGTGCAGTAATCAATGTTTACAATACCGACAATGCATGCTTTGCTTGGGCTATAACTTCAGCACTTCGGGTTCCAACAGGACTGGCACAGAGACTATCTTCATATCCACATTATTCAACAGTATGTGACTTTTCAAATTTACAATTTCCAGTTACAATAAAAGATTTGATATCTTTTATTGTAATAAAAATTTCAAGGTAAAAATAATATTTCAATAAACGTTTATGGCGCTAATGAATATTTTAACGAAAATAAAATGGACTGTGAATTCGTTCCATTACAAATATCAAAGAATAAGAAAATAGTTCATATAAACTTGGTGTATATTTCAATAGACAATCAGAGTCATTATTGCTGGATTAAAAATTTGTCGCGTTTAATTGGAACTCAAATATCATTACATGGTCATGAAAAATTCATATGCGAAGGTTGTTTAATTTACTTTTCTAAAAAAGATGAATTAAAAAGACATCAAGAAGAAGATTGTGGAAATGTAAAAGCTGTTCTTCCGAACTGTAGTAAAAAAATTAATAAATTGGGTGAAGAAGTTCTGGGAAATATATTAGAGTTTGAAAATTATCAAAAACAAATGAAAATTCCTTTTGTAGTTTATGCTGATTTTGAGGCATTGTTAGTAAATGTTAACAATAATACTATTTATACAGATTCGAGTAAACCGTACACAGTTAAATGTTTTCGTCGTGAACCTTATGCTTTTGCATACCACATAAGATGTTCAAATGATGATAGTCTTTCAAAGTTTAATATATATAATGGAGAAAATGCCGCACAAGAATTTGTAAAAAAATTAGAAGACGATATTAAAATTATTTATAAAAATTATTTAGGAGTACGTAAAGAAATGTTACCATTAACACCGGAAGAAAAACTAATATATGAAAGAAATGTATGTCATATTTGCGAAAAAACATTGTCAGTAAATGATAAAGTATATGATCATGATCACTTAACAGGAAAGTTTCGTGGCCCAGCCCATTCCGTTTGCAATATTAATTATAAAATTCCAAAATATATTCCAATATTTTTTCATAATCTTTCAAATTATGACAGTCATATGTTTGTAAAAAAGATTGCATTAAACAAGGAAGATGTTGATGTTATTGCGCAAAACAAAGAAAAGTATATAACTTTTACAAAAAATGTGCACGCTGGTAAATATATTAATGGTAACGGAAAAAGGAGAAAAGTATTTATAAAACTAAGGTTTGTAGATTCATTTAAATTTTTATCACAATCATTAGAAACATTGGGATCACTTTTGGACAATGATCAGTGTGTTGAAATAAGAAAAAGGTTTCAGGAGGATGAACAATTTAATCTAATACGGCAGAAAGGCGTTTTTCTTTATAGTTTTATGAATTCATTTGAAAAATTAAATTACAATCATTTGCCAAGTGAGGATGAGTTTTATGATCATTTAACGGATGAAAAAATATCCAGAAAAAACTATGAAAGAGCTTGTAAAGTGTGGGATGTATTTGATTGTAATTCATTACGTGATTACGTAAACACTTATTTGACATCTGATGTGTTGTTGCTTGTTGACGTATTTGAAAATTTTCGAAAAATGTCATTAGATTTCTACAAACTCGACCCTGCACACTATTTCACAGCGCCGGGATTTGCTTGGGACGCTTTGTTAAGGATGACAAATGTAAAATTGGAATTATTGACAGAAATTGACATGTTACATTTTTTTAAAAATGGTATCAGAGGTGGATTAAGTATGTGCACTCAACGAAAAGCTGAAGCAAATAATAAGTTTTTACCAAATTTTAATGCTTCTGAACCAACTTCATATATTCTTTATTTAGATGCTACAAATTTGTATGGGTATGCTATGAGATGTAAGCTTCCTGTTGGAAAGTTTCGCTGGCTTGATCAAAATGAAATTCTCGAGTTTGATATCGCATCACTGGAAGATGATGGTGAGATGGGTTATGTGTTAGAAGTTGATTTAAAATATCCAATAGCTTTACAGGATTATCATAATGATTTTCCTTTTTGCCCAGAATCGGCAATACCTCCAAATTCAAAATATTCTAAATTAATTCCTACCTTATATGACAAAGAAAAATATATTATTCATTATAAAAATCTAAAACAATGTTTAACACAAGGCTTAAAATTGCGACGGATACATAGAATTTTAGAATTTAAACAAGATAATTGGATGCAAAAATATATTGATTTCAATACTAGTAAGAGAGAACAATCTAAAAATGAATTTGAACGCAATCATTACAAAAGTATGAATAATGTTGTATTTGGAAAAACGATGGAAAATGTTCAAAATTGCGTTGATATTAAATTATGTACGCATTGGGATTCTCATTTCAGGAAACCTGGTGCAGAATTTTATATATCGAAACCAAATTTTAAATCTTCAAAAATATTTTGTAATAATTTAGTGGCTGTGGAAATGGGTGTTCTCAAAGTGCAGTACACAAAACCACTGTATGTAGGATTTTCTATTTTAGAATTATCCAAAACTGTAATGTATGATTTTTTCTATAGTTTCCTTAAGAGAAAGTACGATAACAACGTAACATTATTGTACACAGATACAGATTCGTTAGTTCTTCAAGTTTTTACAGAAAATGTATACGATGATATTAAAATTAATATTGATAAGTTTGATACATCCAACTATCCAGTTGACAATCAGCATTGCATCATTCCAAATAAATCTTACATCGGAAAAATGAAAGACGAATTTAAAGGTCAGATCATTGAATCATTTTATGGAACTGGTGCTAAGGCGTATTGTGTAAATTTACTCAATTTAAGCTCGATTAAAAAAGCTAAAGGTGTTAAAAAATATGTAATAAAAAAACATTTAACGGTAAATGATTACATTACTGTAGTGGAGAATGGGGGTGCAGTTTATAAAAAAATGTACAAATTTAGATCCAGTTATCATAATATGTTTACAGAACTTCAAAACAAAATTGCATTGAATTCAAAAGACGACAAAAGATACATTTTAAATGATAAATATCATACATTAGCATGGGGCCATTTACGTATAGCGGATTTAGAAAACGAAAAGGTGTTGGATAAAATGATTAACGATGCAATTCAAGAGCTTGATTAAACATTCAATTATATTTTTATTTTTTATAAACCTGGGTAAGAAACGCTTACTCTTTCGATACAATTACATTATACGTATTATAAAGTTATTTGTATCTTTAATAAATGTATGTCTGATAAATTATAATTTAAATATTGCTTTAAATATTACTTTTAAATATATTTTGATTTTTCATAAACGTGGGTAAAAAAACCCTTACTCTTTCGATACAATTAAATTATAATTATTATAAGGTTATTTATATCTTTAATAAATGTATGTCTGAACAATTATCAATTTCAATGTTTATGTATATTTGTTTTATTTTAAATATATTGCTTCAAATATTACTTTTGTCTACTTTATTATAAAACCACTATCCATTATAAATATTTCCCCAGGTAACTGCTTTTAAATATCTGATTTAATTAATTTAAAATATATTTTTTTTTATTTCATGAAACATTTCTACAATCTTACTTAAGTTGTTCAAACACACACCCTCATTGTAAGTAAAAAAAATAAGGAAAAAACTAAAAACTAAAATAAATAATAAAAAGAAATAACAAAAAAAACTATATAAGAAAAGTACTCCCTCTTCTTCCTTGTTAGCCAAAATTCAAAAACCTCCTCCTCATCCTCCCCATCGTCCTCCTCATCCTCCTCCTCCTCCCACGAGATAGCCGATTCTAGAACCTCCTCCTCCGCGAGGAGGAGGAGGTTCTAGAATCGGCTATCTCTCCCTACTTGTATACGTGTGGCGCTTGAAGTAAAATTTCGAGTTTAGAAAAGCCCCGAAAAGTCATAGAATTTTGTTCAAATTGACCAAAACACTAAATAAAGCGTTTTAAATACATCGTGAAAGTAACAAAATATGCAGAAATTATGAAAAATATAAAAATTATTGACATTTAACAAGAATCATTAAACAATAAAAAAGACAATATTAGCAGATTAATAGGAAATCATAAAAAAATACTAATACCGTCCAAAATTATAGAAATCTAGAATATTATGAAAGTCAAGAAAATTGAATAATAATTGTGTAATGTTCAATTATCAAGAATCCTCTTTTTAGTTTATTTTATCAATTAGTTTTGTTAGCGTTGACAATATTAATTGTTGTTATTATTTATTTTAAATGTTGACAATTATCAATAATATTCAGATTATAAATTATATAAATATTGACAATTTTTATTATTATTCCTATTATATATTATATGTATAGAATGTGTTATTACAAATTCTATACATATAAAGTATAATAGGAATAATAATATAAATTGTCAACATTTTTATTGGTAAAATAAACTGGAAATGACAGATATCTTCTAAACTTATTATTATACAAATAATATTCATTTAAACGTGAAAATTGAAAAAAATCATTAAAATGAACTTAATCAGCAAAAAATTGTCAATATTGACAAATTATATACAAAATATTTATTAACAAATAAAATATTCCATTACATGAACATTCATTATAATATTGTATTTATTTTATACTACTAAAGGCTATCGACCTGAGGTCTTTCTGCGTAGGGTTATTTAAATAATTTTGATTATGAGGTTAATTAATGAATAAATGCTGTGAGATTATTAAGTTAATGACTGATGTAGGGATAAGAGTGTTTGGAGGATAGTGGATCCTGGAAATTTGCGTTTGGGTGGGATTAAGGGATTTTTGGTTTGACAGAACAGTTTAAGGATGCGGATGTTTAGAGGCGTTCTAAATAAACGTTCGATTATATATGGATAGAGCTCATGCTATTATTATTTTTGTGTCTTTTCCAGCAACATTTCATTGGAGGGGTTATATAGAGGATTTGCGGGGTGGCGGATTTTTGTCAATATACGCAGGGAACTTCTTTCTGCAATAAGGATGTTGTTAAGGGATCTGGGATGGATGAGAGGGAGTAAGATAAAACCGTAGTCGAGTATCGGCCTACATATGGATTTGTATATCTTGACGGCGGTTTTTGTTGATAGTCCACGCTGTTTATAGGTTAAACCTCTAAAGTGGCGTGCTCTGGTTTGAATTTTATTTTTAATTATTATGGAGTGGGGAATAAGGGTGAGTTTGGGATCGAAGTTTATGCCAAGGTTTTTACATAGTGGTGAAGGGGAAACTTGGGTGTCATTGAGGAGTATTGTAGGGGAATTAGGAGTTATTCTATGGTTGGGAATTAATTGTTGGGTTTTGGTGAAATTCAAGGATATTCTCCATTTAAGGAACCAAGATTTGGAATAATTTAGTAAGTCTTGTAAGGAAGACATTGTGGAACTGAGGATAGGGGCATGTTACCAAGGCCGTGTCGTCAGCGAACTGGAAGATATATTGAGCTGGATTGAAATATTTGGGATTTTGGTTGTACAGATCATGGGTATTAAATATTGAAAAGTAAGGAAGATATGGGAGAACCTTGTGGAACACCTTGGTATGGACAAAATGAGTGGGATAGGTGGTTTTTAGATTTAGTTTGTAAGGATCTGTTGGATAAGAATTGATCAAGGATGCGTATTAGATGTGTAGGGCTTTTTTGTCATCGTTGAATAGTACAGCTGATTTTTTGCCTTCGAGATGGGAGGTTTGGAGATTGGATGCCAGGATTGTCAATGGAAGTTAGGTGGATCGTTTGTGTTGGAATCCGAATTGGTATTTAGGGATATATTTGGAGATGTGTAATCTTATTTGGTTTTTGTAGAGGAATTCGAATATTTTGCCGAGGACTGGGAGTAATGTGATAGCTCTATAACTGGATACAAGTGAAGGATTAGTGTTGGGTTTGTGGATACATACAATTTGCCCTTTTTCCAAGTGGGAGGATAATAGTTGTTTGCTAATGCATAATTATAGATGTCCAGGATATATAAGTGTATATTTAGTGGGAGTTTTTTTAGAATACTTCGAGGAACACTATTGTGTCCAGGGGCAGTATTTTTACCTCGGGACAATTTATTCATATAGTCCTCCTCAAGGATAGGAGTTATTAGAGAAGAAGGAATTGTTTGGAAAGTTTGATACCAGTCGTTTATGTCATTTAGTTGTGTTTGTTAAAAATTTAAATATTTTATTAGCATAATCTGCAAAGGTATTTGAGGGTCAGTTATTTCTTTATTGGTTGCAGGGTCTAAAATTGACTTAATCGATTCTGATTGTTTGTATTTGGATAGTTTTTTAATTTTTGTCCAGTATTTTTTCCATTTTGTTAATTTCATTACAAACAGTTAGCCATTTTTCTTTTTTATATTCTGTTGTAAGGTTTTTAATATCTTTGTTAAGTCTATTAATTTTTTTTATAAGGTCTGCATTGTTCGTCAGTTGGATGTCTCTGTATAACTGTCGTTTAAATTTAATAAGAGTAAGAATATATTTGGGGAGAGGATATTTATAGGGTTGCTTGGCTATTTTAAGAGTATGTAATTTAATGGAGTTTTTGAGTTCAGATTGGAATTTGTCTATTGTAATAAGAGAAATGATTGGGTTTTTATTTATATAATCAGTTATGTCTTTGGTTACTTTAACTATATTGCAGTTTTCGTAGTTTAATATGTTGATAGGAGGTTCAGGAATAAGGATGTTCGGGATGTTAAGGTTAAATTGGATAGAAAGGTGATCTGATCCAAGATCGGGTGTTACGGACAGTGAATGTATTAGAGGTTTAATATTGGATGTGCAGAGTAGGATATCGGGAGTGGTACTAGGATAATTGGGCATAATAAATGTTGAGGGTGTGTGTATTTGATTGAGGTGTTTTCGTATGGATTTATTTAGGTTAAAGTCACCTATAATTATGCAATTATCAAACAAGGAAGCTTTAGTAAAAATGGTATCTTCTATGGGAGAATTCCGATGGATATAGATGAGTAGGACATTAAGTTTAAAATTATTAAAGGACAGCTTTATATGTATTATTTTATTATTTAAAAAAGTATCTTTCTAATACTACTCTGTAATTGGGTTGTCCTGTTAGGTAATAAATATTATTATTATTATTAAATTAAAAAGATGTGTACACTAAAAAATCGTCAACAATAATTAAAAAAAATTATAACATTTTTATTTAATAATTTTTCTAAATCGAAAAAACTTATAGAAGTAATTCTAAAAAAATTGTAAATTATTAAATAATAGTCAAACAAATCAAAATCAATAATATTTATATCAATATTGAAGAAGTTAAGGTAAAGAGAGATTGAATTTGCCAATTGTTTGCAGAATATTTACAAAATATAATTTTTATTTAATTTTAATTCGTTTTTATACTCCAAAAATTGGCAAAAAACAAACTTTCAATAAAATTGTCAATATAAACAAACATTGGTAATTAAGTTTTAATGTGTAATTTTATACCTTTAGTTGTATTATAGTATGTATTTTTTAAATGTACAGGGTGGCGCATTTTTCAACTTCCGGTTATAGAGCGGAAACGGTTAGAGAATGATCAATTTTCTTTTCGCCATTAAGTAATATACGAAAAAGTGACCCTGGTTCGTAAAAACGGTTTTTCAATATCTCTTCAAATAAAAAAGTTTTCCATATTTCAAAATGCACCACTCTGTACTCCGTTGACTAAATAAATAAATTAATTGGCAAATGCGTGTCAAAATCTTCAAAATCAACTAAAAGGTATAATTATATTTATTCCGATTTGTGCATTGGTTTCTTTTCTGTAAAAAATGGAAAAAAATCAATCGCATCCAGAAAACATCAAAATTAAAAACCAATATCTCAAAAATTATAAATTTCAAAACATATTTTTATTTTATATAAAATCTTTAAAAGCAATTTAAAATCAATTGACAAATTCAATAATAAAAAATACAAAAAATACTATTTTATTACATTAAAAAAATCCTAAAAATTGACTAATCATTTGATATTAAATTTGTCAAAATTAACTGGCATTATAAAAATTACAAAACACGTAACAATTATTAAAATCAACTTAAATATCGACAAAAACAATGAAAAGAATTTAACAAAATGGGGGTTATCCACAGAAGAAAATTATATTAAGAGGCCAAAGAAAAAAAAACCTCGAACCTGGGAAATTTCGTAAATTTAACATATGAATTGTGGCTACCATGTCAGTTTTACTTTAAAAAATATTATACAAAATATTGAAAATTAATTTTTCTTCTTTAAATACATTTTCAGTCAGTTGATGTTTTTATCAACGCATGTAATTGGAAGCTCCTAACGAGTATCTCTACTCCCGGACTAAGCATTAGGTAAAATTTCGAGTTTAGAAAAGCTCAGCGTAGAAAATTTTCACGGGGCTTTTCTAAACTCTAAATGTTACTTCATGCGCCACGCGTATAAAACACATTTAAAGTGAAGATTATATATGTATTCGTGAGTTATGTGAATATTTTTATAATAGTAATAAAAGGGGTTAAATTGCTTTCTTCACTGTTTTTATTTAAGTACTATATGTACATTTCGGACACTAAGTGTGTATTATTAATAGTTAACTAACAAAAATTACAAAGGTGTCGGTGTATTTATATCATAGAACGGATTTATGTAACGGATTAGTGGAAAAACCTAATAGTAATTATTACACTGATAGACCCTATTTCTTAAAACTCAACTTAGAAACGTACATATAGTACTTAAATAAAAACAGTAAAGAAAGGAATGTAACCCCTTTTATTACTATTATTGACGTCAAGGTTAAAAGTGTGACGGTTCGATCCTAGTTATTATACAAATTTATAATTTGTATTATTATTTACGTTGTGTTGTGTGTGTAGTAACCCTTTTATTTATTTACCAGGTTCGTTATTTGTGTCAATATGCATTATCGTAAATACTGTGTCTTTCTTCCCTTTTGATTTGACTAGGAGGATGTGTGGACAATAAATAAAACAGGATATGAGCTTAACGTATGCAAAGTTTATTGACCTCTTATGACATTTCTAATGAATTTTTATGTCTTATATTATTTATATTCACAAAATACATTATCAAACGTTTGTGCTTAGAAGCCATGTGCATTTAGTCATACTCAAAAAAATGTATGACTCTACTTGTGGGAGCAAAATTAACTAGCCCCTGCATTTACATTACGAGATGGGAAACCCACAAAAACCATCCCAGAGTTGTTAGCGAAGCATATGTAATATAATAATAATAATAATATCCCTTATATTTCTTTGTGCATAATTTCTACGATCCGACTTACTTTTGCGTACTTGCAAAAGAGCCTGCGAAACAAATTAGTTTATCTTTCTTTATGTATAATTTGTACGATCAGACTTACTGTTGCGTATTTGCAAAACAGCCTGCTAAACAAATTAGTTTATGTTTCTTTGTGCATAATTTGTACGATCCGACTTACTTTTGCGTATTCGCAAAAGAGCCTGCGAAACAAATTAGTTTATGTTTCTTTGTGTATAATTTGTACGATCCGACTTACTTTTGCGTATTTGCAAAAGAGCCTGCGAAACAAATTAGTTTATGTTTCTTCGTGCATAATTTGTACGATCCGACTTACTTTTGCGTATTTGCAAAAGAGCCTGCGAAACAAATTAGTTTATGTTTCTTTGTGTATAATTTGTACGATCCGACTTACTTTTGCGTATTTGCAAAAGAGCCTGCGAAACAAATTAGTTTATCTTTCTTTATGTATAATTTGTACGATTCAACTTACTTTTGCGTATTTGCAAAAGAGCCTGTGAAACAAATTAGTTCATCTTTCTTTGTGTAGAATTTGTACGATCCGACTTACTTTTGCATATTTGCAAAAGAGCCTGCGAATCAAATTAGTTTATGTTTCTTTGTGTATAATTTGTACGATCCGACTTACTTTTGCGTATTTGCAAAAGAGCCTGCGAAACAAATTAGTTTATCTTTCTTTGTGTATAATTTGTACGATCCGACTTACTTTTGCGTATTTGCAAAAGAGCCTGCGAAACAAATTAGTTTATCTTTCTTTGTGTATAATTTGTACGATCCGACTTACTTTTGCATATTTGCAAAAGAGCCTGCGAAACAAATTAGTTTTATTTGGCTGGACAATTTCATTTGGAACAATGCTTACCTGTATTTATAATTACTTCGATTTTTGAACTTACACCGTTCTTCACGTCTCCGGACTCACTGTCCACCCGACTGCCTGACTGAATCTCTACTCTCTCCCCCGAAACTCACTTAACTCTTTTTTTTATCAACATTACTTTACTAACTCACATCCCACTGAAACTTCCTATTCTCAACTGTCCCCATTTACATTCAAATACTGACTCTTCTCGTCCCTGCCCCAAAACTAACTGTCCACCCGACTGCCTGACTGAATCTCTCCCCGGCGATTTCTTCGAAATATTGGAGGGGGAAATCTCCGTTCCTCGGGATTTCACCGCGCACGCATCTTCCCGGATTCCCCTCTAGCCCACAAGCTAAATCCCGAACCCTTTTGCTGAGCTGTCTTTATTCTTTATAATTCGCCTAAATTTTCCATTCCCACGCGTGATCATCTAAATGCTCTTGAGTGTGTCTAGACTGCCTCTTCTACATATTTAAAATAAACAAACTGAATGACTCTTCCCTTATGCCATTGAACTCGATTCCTAATAATAATAATGATAATTTTCTTTATACATTTTAGACGAAAATAATATTTGCACATGACCACCCTATGACCCATTACAAAAGCACACAAACAAAATTTTCATGCGAATTCTCACAATTCATTCGAAATATTTTTGATGATCCAAATCCTTTTGTAGGTATTAGAATCTTTTTGTAAGCATTCGAATCCTTTTGCAAGTATTCGAATCCTTTTACAAATATTCGAGTTATTTTATAAGGATTCGAATCATCCGCATTTGGATTCGAATACGAATCCTCTTAAAAACATGTAACGAATCCGGATCACGAATCTAGTTTATCCTGCCCAGCTCTGAGACCTACCTAGTGGAGAATAACCAAAATAAAATTTGTAAATATTCCACCACATCCTGCAGATAACTATTCGCCTGAAATTTAAAAATGGCTGATTGTTGTGTATTGCAACATTTCACCATTGCTAGCATGCAAAGGATAACCAAATATATAATGGAAATAATTGGTAATAATTATTGAGCAAATTGAATGTAAAATGTAAGGACACCCTTGAATTACAACATACAATGTTGTACAGTAATTAGAACACCCACGGTGCTGGAGTTAGTGACTACCAAAAACGTATGATTTTACCCACTGTAAATCATGGCCTTAATATTGACACAAAATTCATGAGGATATTCCAAATCAATAGATTTTTCATCTTTCTAGAAGTCACATAAAATTAGTTTATTTTCACATTGAATTGGAAATTACTTAAAAAACTATTGATAGCGTATAACTAAATTTGTATTTATACATTTTTGTTTACATTCGCTCAATAATCACAAACAATTTTATGTAAATACCTAAAAATATATATCAAGATATGATTTTTTGAAATGTTTACCTGTGAGAAATGAATCTTCGATTTACATTCTAACAATATTTTATCTATATTTATATCTTGAAATTGTTAATCAATGCTCACACAATATTGTCGCAATTTAATTTGCTGTTATTCATAATAGATTAATATTTATTAGAGATAGAATATTGTATATACCTAGAACCGTGCGATCATTTAAATTTTAATTTAAAGTAGGCAGCATTTTTGTGCGGTTCCCCAGAATGCTAATTGAATGATAGAATAAATTTGAGGTTATGTTAAACTATGTGTTAGGAGTCAGTAGTGCCAATCTAATTTAAAATTCAAAGCCTACTCTAAATCATGTTTTAAATGATCGCGCAGTATAAAAATAATTTAGTTTTCAATAATGTATTAACAATAAAAATAAAATCAAATCAAATCACCTTTATTTCAAATAATACAGAATAAGAATAAGAATAAGCTTTATTCCGGTATAAATACCACATATATACTAATTTTAATATACAGGGTGTCCCGTTAATATGGGAAAATGGGTTAACCATACATTCCTGGGATAAAAATATGATGATTTAACATAGCTTATCTATATGTAAAAGTTTACGGTTAAGCCGGAATAAATCTTCAAAGTTCAAAAAAATATTATTAATTTTATTTATAACAATTGAACGCTATATTTGATCGGACTAAAATTTATTATAGGTAATTATCATAATATAACACACCATTTCAGTTATTATGGTCATCATTGATTAAAAAGTATAAAAAATAATAATACCACAACATAAAAAATTAAATATGTTTTTATTGGGGCAATTTATAAAAATTTAAAAAACTGAGCTTGAAAGATTAGTTAATTTAAAAGCTTTTTTGTCTCTTATTAATGTTTGATATCTTGTATGGTTTTACAACAAAAAAATAAAATGCAAATAAATTATTTTTAATTATTTAGTAAAAACGAAATCTAGTTTTTCAAGTGATTAAAAATACATGTTTTTTTCCTTGTCGTCGCCATTGTTTAACAAACGTCAATTGTATATAATATTTACTAACGAGTGTTTTTTAAGAATTAATTGTTATCTTCATTATGGTTTATTATTAGCAAACAGATACAGGGAATTTGGTATACGTATACTTAAAAGAAAAACTTCTTTTAAGTATACGTATTCCAAATTCAGACTACTTTCTGTAAATCTTTATATATTCTTTGTTTTTTTTAAGTTCAATTCGAAGCTTTAAACGAGTGTTTTCCACTCCCAGACTAATCATGAAGTAAAATTACGAGTTTAGAAAAGCCCCGTGAAAATTTGCCAAGGGTCGCGCAGCGACCCGAGACAAATTTTCTGAGCTTTTCTAAACTCGAAATTTTACTTTATGCGTCACGCCTATAAATCACTTATATATTGTGAAATTTATGTATATTCAAACTTTACTTAAATTTATGTTTTCTACGCGTGGCGCATGAAGTAACATTTCGAGTTAAGAAAAGCCCAGAAAATTTGTCTCGGGTCGCCTTTTCACGGGGCTTTTCTAAACTCGAAATTTTACTTCATGCTTAGTCTGGAAGTGGATAACACTCGTTTAAAGCTTCGAATTAAAGTCTTTTAAAAAACAACGAATGTCGGAAAATTTACATTTTATACATATGTTAACCTAAAAGAAAAAATGACTGTATGTCGCTTGTATTAGGGTTTTGCCATAGAAATTGAGGATACCATATCCATATTTTATATTTTTGTGGCAAAACCATACAAGATATCAAACATTATTATGTGACAAGAAAGCTTTCAAATGAAACAATCTTTGAAGTGATATTTTTTAAATAATTATAAGGTGAGTGAGTAAAAACATATTTTAGTTTTTAAATTTTCTACGCGGGGGCTTTTCTTAACTCGAAATTTTAATTCATGCTTAGTCTGAGAGTGGAAGACACTCGTTACTTTGAAATACCTCACCACTATCATAATGTGTATCGTAACTGTCACAAAGAAAAACAATAACATGGCGATCTCATTCAAACTCGTGTCAAGTTGGCACGATTGGTAAAATGTCATTGTAGTTCAAATGTAGGCTACCGCTGACTTATGTCAAGTTGATATACTTTTGATGACTACTATAATATCTTTATTGAAAAAGAAATACAATAAATAAATTTTACATTCTTTAAAAATCAAATATAATTTATTGCTTTTTTCTGTTTCACAAGGGCTATCGACTATAAGAGGAGTATATTTTGATGGGTATGGAGAGGGTTTTGGGGGTGTCGAAGTTTAGTGAGGATACGGAGAGAGAATCTTTCGGCTACTTCGAGGTTATTAGTAGTGGCAGTACATGCATTTAAGAAGAGGATATAACTGTAGTCTAGGATGGGACGGCAAATCATTTTGTATATATTTGTACATGTGTTTGTAGGTCAGGTAACGGAAATGTTTTGCTCGCTTCACGATGGTTGCTTTTACTTTTAGGTATGATTTTTGAAGGTTAGTTTTCGGTCTGAAAGGATCCTAGGTATTTACACAATGGAGACAAGTGTATAGTGGACCGGTTAATGGATATGGAAAAAGGATTAGGTGGAATACGATGACAGGATAAAAGGGGTTGGGATTTGTTTGGATTAAGATTTTGAGTCTCCACTTAGAAAACCAAGTGGTGGATTAGTTTGCAATTTCTTGAAGGGAGTTAAGGTTGAGGCTAGGGTTGAAGAATGAATAATTAGGGAAGTATCATCCGCAAACTGTAGAGGATAACAGAATGGATTTATGTAGTTAGGATCAGGGTGGTATACGAGCCCTAACAACTATATATTGGGACAAAATCAAATTCATGTATAATTCAGGTATTAGACAGTTTATTTCTTTTTTTCTTTTTTTTAAATTTAATTCTATGTAATTAGTTAATTAACATCAATGAGGGCCAATTAGCAACACAAAAAACCAAATTATTATACTATTCTATTCTATCATCTCTAATTAACAAGGAAAATGTTCATTTTGTGTGGCAACTAAATATTGGGACAGTATAAAATAACTGTTAAAAATGAAACAAAATAAGACAAGTAAGCTGTGAAAACAATGCAGAACGAAACGTCAGATTACTTGGTAGTTGCTTTCTTATTGTATCGGGTGAATCGCTGCTTTTATTGAACAAAATGGTGCGTGGTATCTCTACAAGTTCCAAAATTCGTGAGTTCGTGATTAAAAATTATTGCCGAAATACAACGATACGTGAAATGGCGGATGAACTTAATATTCCTAAAACAACAGTGTGGAATATAATTAAGCATTATGGAGAAACCGGAAATATCCTAGACAAAAAAGGCAAAAGTTCGGGTCGTCCAACATTAGTTTCTGATAGAAACAAGAGATTATTAGTAAAACTGTGCAAAAAAGGGAGAAGAAATACTTTAAGGCAAATTACGACTGAATGGAATCACGAAACTGGATTGAATCTGTCAAGGGAATGCTGCCGCCAGTGGATTGATAAATGTGGACTCAAGTTTTTTAAGGTTGAATTTTAAGTAGCAATTTAAAAGTGCATTTAAAAAGAAATATTTTCTTGTAGGCAAAAGAAAAACCACTGTTGACGGAAAAACAAAAGAAAGCCAGACTCACATGGGCAAAATCTAAATTATCTTGGTCAGCTACAGACTGGTCCAGAGTAATTTTTAGCGACGAATCAAAATTCGACGTATGTGTTGGTGATTACCGCAAACGCGTGATTCGCTCAAAACATGAGGCATTTCACAAGGATTGCCTAAAACGTACTGTAAAATTTCTTAAAGGAGTGATGATTTGGGGCTGCATGACAGCTTCAGGATTAGGATGTTTTGAATTCATTGATGGTACCATGAATGCTGCGAAATATCAACAAATAGTGCAAAACAGTTTGCTACCAAGTATCGCCAAGTTAAATGTTGACAAAAATTACATTTTTCAACAGGATGGGGCGGCCTGTCATACGGCCAAAACCACAAAAAAGTGGTTTGGCGACCACAACGTAAATGTTCTTTCTTGGCCTTCCAGCAGTCCTGACCTTAATGTCATTGAAACAGTATGGCATAAAATCTAAATTAACAAACATTGAGGAACAACCCACAACGGACATTACCTGAACTTAGAGACAAGATAGAGCATATTTGGAATGAAATTTCTCCTGAAACGTGCAGATCCTTAGTTGAGTCAATGCCTAGCCGAATTAGAGCTGTCATAAAATATAAGGGCGATGTTACTCCTTTTTAGAAATATAATTCGTGCAATGTCCCAATATTTAGTTGACAAACAAAATTAACATTTTTCTTGTAAATTAGAGGTGATTGAATAATTAATTTGTTTTTTGTGTTGTTGATTGGCCATAACTGTTGCTAATTAACTAATTATATAGTATTAAATTAAAAAAATACTAGAAAACTTAAATAAACTGTCTAATACCTGAATTATATATGAATTTGATTTTGTCCCAATATATAGTTGTTAGGGCTCATATATCGGAGCAATTTATGTTGTTGTTTATGTTGTTACCTTGTTCAAGATAGATTGACGAGGATAAGGTTTGTTGGGTTTAAGGATACTGCATTTATATAAAAGATTTTTTACCTTCTAGATGCGTTGTTTGGCAGTTGGATGTAAGGATAGTTAAGGGCAGGGTTGTGGAGCGATTTGGAAGGAAGCCGTATTGGTATATTGGGATATGGGGTAAAACATGCCTAAGTATTTTTTGTTTAAGTAGGCATTCGTACAGTCTCCCGAGCACGGATAGTAAGGTAATGGGACGGTAGTTGTTTGAATGTATAGGATCGGTTTTGGGTTTGTGGATACAGGTGATTATTTTATGTTTCCATTCAGAGGGAAATAATTGATGGATATAATTAAAATTAAGGATTTTTAGGATATATGTATGAATTGAATGTGGGCGAGCTTTCAATATTAATCGATGTACTTTATCATGTCCAGGTGCTGTATTTTTTGTCCTGTGAAGTACTGTAAAGTACGTCTCTTCGTCCAGTCTATCGTCAGGAGGAGGGGAAGGTGGAGGCTCTGGGAGGATGCAGTTTTCGTACAAGCTGTTTACGGTTTTAAAACGCCATTGTTAATGAAAGCGTCGTTTGTCCTTATGTTTTCGAAATTCTCTACAAATATTTCTGAAATGTCAGTTGTTGATTTGTTATTTGTTACTGGGTCGATAATTTCAGATATATTCTTGTAAGTTTTGTATTTACTGAGTTTATTTTATTTCTGTCCAATATTTCTTTCCTTGAATGTCATTGATATTATTGCATGTTTCCAGCCATTAGTGTGTTTTATATTCTAATTTGAGTTTATTTTTATGTCCTTGTTTAGTCTGTTGAATGTCAATTTAATTTACTCATCCTCTAGCTGTCCAAAGTCTCGGTATAGTTGTCTGTTGTGTTATATTAGTCGAAGGATAAATTTGGGTAAAGGATATTTGTAGTGTTTGTTGGGGATTTAAGGGGTATGTTGTTCTATAGATTTTGCAAGTATACTGTTGAAGTGACAAGTGGTACGGGTATACATTTCTGGGAGAATATCGATAAATTGTAAAATGTCCTTTGTTATTTGCGGGATGTTTGCATTTTTAAAATCTGTTATGGTTTCGGGTAATATTTGAGTGGGATTGTGTTCCCTATAATTATTACGTTGTCTTATAGGGATGCCTTAGTAAATATTGACATTTACTCAATCGTGTCAACTCGATATAAGTCGGCATCAGCTGACATTTGGACTATAATGACAGCTGACATAAGTCGGCGCCAGCTAAAATTTGGACTATAATAACAGTTGGCATAAGTCAGCGGTAGCCGACATTTGAACTATAATGATAGTTGACAAGTCGGAGCTATCCGACATTTAGTCAATCGTGTCAACTTGATATAAGTCGCCGTTAGCCGACATTTGGACCACAATGACAATTGACATAAGTCGGCGCCAGCCGACATTTGGACTCTAATGACAGTTGACATAAGTCAGCGGTAGCCAACATTTGAACTATAATGACAGTTGACATAAGTCGGCGCAAGTAGACATTTAACTAATCGTGCCAATTTGACACGAGTTTGAATTGAACTAGAATGAGATCGCCATGTCATTGTTTTTCTTTGTGACAGTTACGATATACATTTTGATAGTAGTGACATATTTTAAAGTAACGCGTGTCTTTCACTCCCAGACTAAGCATGGAGTAAAATTTGGAGTTAAGAAAAGCCCCGCGTAGAAAATTTGTCGAGACAAATTTTTACGGGGCTTTTCTAAACTACAAATTTTACTTCATGCGCCACAAGTATAAACACTGATTTATAGTAAAGTTAAAGATGTGACGGTGATTAATATTTACAAACAAACGTCATTGTGCAAACAGCAAAAATATTGAAAATATTTATTTTTTCGAAATTGGGGTTGGTGCAAAAATTGTCATTAACATCTTTCGAAAGTGCATTATTAGTGCATAATTTAGGCATAGTTTTTTTTCGATTTGGTTAGCATATACTAGGTGGGGGGGACTGGCTATCCGTACCGCCAGCCCCCCCCCCCTCCCACTAAAAATTCGTTTTTGTCGCTAAATCAAAAAAGTTTCTTACGGTAATAAGAAGTGTATAAAGAGTGCACTATGCTGCATTGTTTTTTTAATTTCTGTTTGAAGTGGGGGGGGGGGGGCTAGGCAAATGCAGGTAAAACTCTATGTTAACTCTAGTTGTCGTACAACTTTGAAACATTATTTTGGTTTTATTAATAAATTAACATTTTTTCTACGAAACTCACAATGCTAGAAGGATATCAACATGTTAGATTTCATTATTTTCCTCTTTTAAAGTTGAAATGAATAATGCAAATAATTAATTAATGTAAGTATTTGTTTTGCTGAACTTGAAAGCTAAAATAAAGAATTCTAACATGTTTATGTTCTTCTAACAATGAACATTTCATAGAACAAAAATTGTTTCAAATTTGGACCACAACAAAAGTTACCATATAAAATCCCTCTGGCCATACTTGAATAAAACGCCCGGTATATATAATCACTTGGTGAGACATGATTAAAATAGAATTTTAAATGAAAACACGCTTAGTTTGTTTCACAAACTTTTTAATTTATTCTGACTAGTTTCGGCTTCAAGCCATTATCAAGAAATGTAATTGACCACATGTTTTCCGAATTTTATGGCTTTATTTGTCGCCAAACCTTCTCTCAGAAATTAAGTATGACACCCTTATTGCCGGTACACAATATTTTAAAATTATTATATTATGAAAAATCGAAAAAAAAAAACGCCAAGAGTAAACTGGCACTTCTTGTTTCCGCATTTTCACCAACAGTTTTTCAGATCCTCATATTGCAATAAAAAGCTTAAGTTTCATCTCAATATCTTTAGTGGTTTTTGCTGTACAATGTCCGCCATTTCTTAAAAATGGTCTTGATCGAGTGAGGAGGCTTCCAACCGGATATTGCTGCAAACATTTTTGATTTGTAAATTTCCACGAAAACAATACTCTCCCTTTGTATACATACGAGGATAGTAAAAATATTAAACACTGGGGACTGAATTTTAGAAAGAAAATTAAAATACTTACATGTTTTTTAAATACAAAATCTATTTGTATCTTTTTAACTTCTATATAAACATCACAAACAAACTTTCTCATATCATGCACCTTTCCCAATTTATCATCAGCAATATAGAAATTTACATTTCGTGTAAAGATAAGTATTTTGTACACGTGCATTATTGTTATCAACTAGTTTCTAATCGTTCCAGAAAATGAGCCATCTGCTCAATCAACTGCGTGGACTTTCTCTTTCTCCTGGATTTCCGTAAAAATATAAGCACTTTCCTTGTTTACCGCAGAAATTACCAGTTGTTTATTTGTATGTTAATACGTGACATAATCCCTCCGTTATCGAATCGATCTGCAAGTTGAAAATATGTTTTTGTGGGCGATATAAATAAACACATAAATTACCAGAGTTTAATAAATCCGATAAACGTTGGTTATGCAAGAAAACACGCTCGGATAAGAGTTAACACTTAAGTAGGTATATGAAATGTATTTTGTTCACGACAATCTTATAATATGTGTATTATTTAATTTTGTAAGCAGCATAAATGGGGTGCATTAAACACAATGTAGCGAAAAAAATGTAAGAATCACTTTTTTGTGAATAGTTTTGGAATAATAATAATAAAAGTAGAATACATTTAGTTTAAGCAACTTTTCCATATTGTTGATATTTAAATCATCATATCTTTAACGGGGAAAGTGCTATGATGGATACATCACCATTTTTAAATCTTTAACTCCACTTTTGGCAACTTTGGCTAATTAAAGACGAAATTGCTGTTTTTTTTTTAATTTCACAATAAATCTGTGCTGTATACGCGTGGCGTATGAAGTAAAATTTCGAGTTTAGAAAACCCGGAAAAGTTGGAACGTTTGCCTAGCGCTACGCGCTACACGACCAAACCAAATGCTCAGGCTTTTCTAAACTCGAAATTTTACTTCATGATTAATCAAGGAGTTCCAGCTGTTGACGTATAAAATTGGTTCATTTTCTAAAACTATTATTTACTGCTACATATTTCTTCATATTTATTTATTGATCGAGTTTGCAGAGTGACAAAACATTTTAATATTAGTGTCACGAGAAATATTTCTAGAAATGTGAGCATTTTCCCAAAGTAATCCTAGTTTATTTGTTTACGTATTGTACTCTTTTAGTTTAGTTTATTTTTTTTTTCTTCTTCTAAAACTCGCACACGTAATAAAAGGAACGCGTGCTGATTGCAAATATTTGTTCCGAATTTAAAATTCAAATCAGAAAATTCCTCGACCTCCAAAAGAAAGTGGTCCATAGGAATCGAACACGCGTTTAATCTACATAATCAAATAGCCGATTAGCATAATTTATTTATGCAAAAAATTGATTATTAATAAAGAGTTTCAAATATTATTTAAGCGCCATTGATGAACTACTTTCGTTCTACATAAGTGATTTTCAACAAAGGTGTCATTCTAAGTTATCGAGTGTATACAGGAATTTTTTCTAGTAAATATAAATATCCAGATCCACACGCTGTAAATTTTCAGGCGTTTCTTGATTTTGAAAAGGATTCAATTTCAATCTACTAACGATTGCTTCCACTGCTTGATTAAGCATGAAGTAAAATTTCGAGTTCCAAAAATTCTGAATATTTGGATTGGTCTCGTAGCGAAGCGGAGCGAACAATCCAAATTTTCAGGCTCTTTTAAACTTGAAATTTTACTTCATGCGTATTTAACACTGGAATATTGTGAAGTTCAAAATATACTATTAAAGCTGTATGATAAGGCAGTATATTTTGAACTTCACAAAACTTCAGTGTTTTATACGGCTAGCGCATGAAGTTACATTTCAAAAACAGTTATCTATAATACTAATAACTCTTCATTGAAATGACGACTCAATATGATGAAGATAAAATCCTAAGTTCAAGAGCTACAACAAAATGTAAAACAATATTAGTAGGTAGTTATAGAGCGATTTTTTACTTCTTTCAGTATATTTTGAAATTCACAATAGTTAATTGTTTTATACGTGTGGCGCATAAAGTAAAATTTCGAGTTTGGTAAAGTCTGAAAATTTGGTTTGGTCACTCCGGTAATGATTCTTCACTTATTTCCAATTATCGTCCTATTACCCTTCTCCCTGTGTGGGAAACTTTTTGAATCCTTCATCAAAGTAAAATCCTTAAACCCAGGAAAACCTCTATCCCAGAACATCAATTTGTATTTTCCCCTCAAAAATCAATCATACTTTCCCTTTCGATCCTGACGTCTAATATTCAAACATCCCACCACGAAGTTCAGAAAACAGCAGTAATCTTTATCGACGTAGAAAAGGCCTTTGATTCGGTATGGCATCAAGGTCTGCTTTACAAATGTTTCCACACACAAGTATATGTTTTTAAAACGTAAACCGTTGGTTGCAAGTAATAATGATAGCATTGCATTTGTTTTACCGCAGCCAGAAGGGCCTATAATAAGACCTCTTTTGCAATTTCCTCCAAATAGATCACTATGTCGTTTATATCGAAACTCGTTAAGATCAAAATTTATTATTGGTAATGACAAGCAGTGATTTTCAATATTTACCGACATAATAATGCTATAAAAAACCCAACCCTGCGTACAACTTAATTTTTGAAGGGTGAATGAAAAGAAATTGAATTGTCAACAATTATATATTACAAATAATATTAATAATTAAATATAAAAACTAATACTAAATAATAACTATAAAAAAACTAATACTAAATAATAACTATAAAATAATTCCCTGACAGATGGTAACACACATCCAGATGACTAGTAGCGACACACATCAACCACACACGACTAGCAACAGACAATGACCACAAAAGCAGATGTAGCAATCAAGCACCTCATTACAATTGTTTGAAAAGAATTAGACTTGAAACAAATTGACAAATTTAAAAAATAGTTACAAAAATGTAATGTGCTTTCACAATTAAATTTCTTTTAAACGTTTTTTTAAACTTGTCAATGAATAATGCTCCTCTCGTAGCTGATTTCGTTTTGCAGCTAAGTAATTACTAACGTCAGGGGTGTTAGAATTAGTAGATTGCACAACGAACTCAACCACATCAGGCTTTGAAAAACTATTCAAATTATCGATTATACTATCAATTCTTTCCAATCGATCATCAATGGGTGTCATGAAAGAGTCTTTGCGAGCTTGCATAGAACGAATTGTTCCTTTATCCCAAATGATGGCTCGCATAAACTCTTCAAAATTGTTACTAGTAGTGGTTAAGGGAGGAATCTGGATGGGTGGTATAAATGTCGGTGGAGGAGTGTTAAGATTGGGGTTAGTGGCTCTTACTACATCTGCTGATGAAGATCTTCCAGGTAAAACTGTATTGGTAATTTGCAATTCACGGACAGAAGATCGAACAGCACCGTTATCTTGAAAAAGTGTAATTTCTTGTGATAACAGCACTGATTTAAACAAGCCACCCAGCTCACTGTCTCCCATATCCGAAACTGCAAATCGACCATCAGTATTATTTTCCGACTCGACTTGGCTGGAAGATCTTTGGCACCCACCTGCAGGCCACAATCGCAACAGAGACTGAGTCATCTGAGCTGATTGCTGTGGCCCAGGTGTGCTCGATTTTGTCCCTGCAATTAAACAAAAAACATTGCAATTAATAAATATCATTAAATATTACAAAAAATACAGGACTTACCTCTCACGTCATTGGTTGCAAGTGATGCAACAAAACCTGGCTGGGAAACCACCAAGTTTACCAATGACTGAGGAAATGTATAATTTTGCCCAGTCGGTACCGCGACATAATTTTGTCCAGTCGGCATCGCGTAATACGTGGAATCGTTTTGCACGATGACAAACTGGTTTGAGGGTTGAGGTTGTGCAATAATTTGGAATGAGGGTTGTTGTGGTGGTTGGATTTGCATATTTTGTTGGATTTGGAATAAAGGATTTTTTGTTTGCGGTTCGACTAGGTGTATGCTCTGAGGGCGTTGTGGTTGATGTGTGCTGCTGCTGTATTTGTTTTTTTGGCCCTGCTTGGATAATGTCGAAGGTTGGTGGTTAGAAGGCGATCCAACAAGTAACGGCATTGAACACATAGGATTCGTTCGCCCTGTACACAATAATTATGCATTAAAATTATAATTATGATAAGAAAATAATGCATAATAAAATATCTAATCAACCCAGAAATAACCTTTAGTCTTTCGTTCCTTTTTCGCTTTCAACGATCGATCAGTTGCCGGTTCGCCTTTCTCCTTCGAAAGCAATTTATTTGATGAATCATCTGCCACTGATTTCTTCTTGTCGAACGTATTTTTAGACGTTTTCCCCACTCCTACCCCCACTCTTCCCTCTCTCATTGTGGGAGGAAAGTAGGAGGAGAGTAGGAGGAGACTAGGAGGAGATTCCTTCTAACTATCATTCTCTTTTTTTATTTCTTTTTTCTCTGTCTTTTTTTTTCTCTTTCTTTTTTGTTTATTTTTTTAGTTGCCGCAATTAAAACAAGTTATATTATAAAAAACATTTTTTATTTCTTAATCATGGATACATTGAATATTTATTAAACAATATACATTGAACAATAACAATAACAGCAATCACAATTTACGATACTCTTGCAAAAGAAACAATCCTTCTTCATTGGTGGTGGTCCATCGACATGTGTCATCCAATTAGCCGTGTTGAAATGTTCATTGCATGGCAATCTTCCTTGTAAACATTTCATTGTGCGTATGTGGTCCGGTAATATGGGCCATAAAGTAGCGAGTTCCAACGGTTTCATTCGTTTCAGCAAATAAATTAATATAGAATTAGTAGCACGTTGATCTGCTAGAAATGGTGTCCCGACTCTACCGATATATTTTGATAATGCATTGTTAATCCTTCTTAAATAATTAATAACATAATACTTTAAGTTACAAGTATACTGTCGAACAGTTTCCATGTTAACACAGTTGTGAACCAATGCCGTGTAATATTATTTCACTTTCCGACTCAATTACATGCATTCAAGTTTGCTGTACATTTGTTCTTTTTTCTGTTCTACTCCATTTGCTAAAGGTTGTTTCGTCGCAACCTCTTTTATAAAATTGTTTCTTCTTCTTCTTCATCTTGCATGTAATAATTGATAGGATTTGACATTTTATCATAGATATAATACACATTTGTTAATGCACACATTGTATAATCTGTATCTTTGTGATACATACACTTTGGGTGAGACGCTGACAACTTTATATCCAATCTTTTAATGTCCTCAATTGGCCGATCCAATATTTTCTGTAGATATTGTGATTTTTGCTCACCTCTAACATAAATGTTTTTAGCTTTTTTACTAAACACTCGAATAATTTTATCAATTTTATTGAGTGGTACATGTCCACTAGTCCATTCCAAATGGTGGAAATTTGAAGTAAACCAATGTGCTGTTCGACGTTGCTTAGCAGGTAAACAATTTACAGAATGGGGAGCCTCAAACAACTAATGGCTAATTCGACGTTCGCTATCACAAATAGCCACTTCTTTCGGTAGTAATTTATCATTACTATCGTAAAAACCTTGAATGTCGATTATGATATAGTCCAATGTATCCATAATTTGTTTGTGTACTTGTTAATTCATTCACTTCTTGTACTTGACTGATGTGTAAAGCAAATTACACTACTTTTATAATGACAATCGCCCCTCCTTGTTTTATAGCAACAGGGAATTGCAGCAGGACGGGTAACACCTCTTTTACAACAATTCTTTTACCACTTTTGTTAGTGGTGCATAATAAAACGCCTTATCGTGCAAAATTGAACAGTATGCTGTTGTATTAGCCGGAACTGGTTCTTTTGAAGTAAATTCAATTTTAATTTCAACGCCACTTTTGTGAATAGTGTCTGCCTGATACGTACAATCGATTCCTACTAATGGAATTTTCTCTTTAAATTCTGCTGGTGAAAACATTGGTTCACTTTCTGGCACATAGTAGTACGATTGTTGGAATCTGCTATACATATCGTACACAATAGCATACTTATTGTTATCAAAATCAATATTTAAATTATCATACGGAAATCTTGTACCGTTCAAAAATACACTTAGGTTTGTCAACTTTATATTATCAAATAGAGCCATTGAAGACTTTATCTGGCCTTTTCGATTGGTTTGAAAACCGAAAATAATGTATCTTGGCGTTTCAAGTTGCGGCGCCGTCTTTACGGCCCATGTATGTCTTGTTGTTTGCGGCAATGACGGATACTCATGAATCTCCCAACTTCTAAACCATAAATTGATATTTTGATTTTTGTCAGTTAATTTTGTCAAGGCTAACTGTTCTTGTAGACCGACTGCAATTTGAGGTATTCTCCAAATATTGTCAATTTTACTTTTTCTTTTTCAGCTTCACTTTGAACAATTACATCGTTATCATCGTTATTCCGAATGAGTACCAACTCTTGTCTTCAGTTTAATACAACTTTCTTAAAATCTTCCGCAAATCCTAAAATACTTTCAAGCGGTACACTAATTGCAAAATGTCCATTGTCATCGACTATATTGCAGAAACCTTTTTTCTCAATGTCCCACCCTGCATTTTGTAATTTAATCATTTCATTTTTATTATACGAAAAATATCCTTTCATACATGATGTCACTCCCACGTTTCTAACGGAATCCACTTGAACACCATTCATTAAATACCGAAGATCGCTAATCATAAAGCCTGCTGGGTTGTTGACTAATTTTGAATTCTTACTAGCCTCGTTTTTAACATTCCCATCCTCACCAACTTTCCGTAGAGTACCCTCTACATATAAATAACTCTCTCCTGGTAATGTATAATTGTCAGTTTCACGAACCGTTATCCTAATTTCATCATTATTATCAAAACTTGCCGATCCATAAGGTTGGTATGAATGATACTCGTAACTTATTATTGCATTGTTAGATTTAACTTTGTCGGTAACATTTAAAATGTCCATTATTTTAGTAGTTTATAGCCCAAATCTTTTATGAATGTACGATTTTCAGTTGTTAACTTCTTCACTTTTTTTAGGCTACTGCACACATTTTTCATTTTATTTATAGGCTGACCGGTTTTTGCTGTGTTCTTCTTCTTCTTCTTCTTAACAATATGGTTCCTCTTTCGATTCGACGTTTTTGAGTTATATAACTTCATCTGATTCAACCTTACGCAAGTGTAACCGTGTCGTTACTTCTTCACCTCTAAAATTGATCAATTTCCCTGATTGATCCAACACTCTTACCACAATTGTACTGATAATATCTCCACTAACAGATAAATATATATGTAAATGTGGCGATTCTACCATCTTATATCCGGCCGGCACTTTAGGAAAAAAATGATAAAGCACGTGTACCGGTTCACCGTTATTATAAGAACCGCTCACTAAATTGCAATAAATTTGAATTGCATTGACTGTGTGGATATTAACAATATTTTCTGCTTCATAACTTTTCCCACCCATTAGTACTTTCTTATCAAATCCCAATAAGGTTCCTATACTTTTTTCAGCTGTAAAATCGATTTCTACATCGGTTTTTATGTGCACTTTCTGAGTATTATTATTACCGCGTATACGGACCAATGCCGTATTGTCAATGTCCCCTTCTATTTTGGTCTCTATAAAATCAGAAATATCATCTAAACCGTAAATTCCAACGGGTAATTCTACTATTTTTTTGTTGTTTCCTATTTTGTAGTGAAATAAATTATTTGATATGTCAACGTTTGAAATTGAATTGAATGACTCGAAATTGAGTAAAGCCAACTCATATTCTTCATCTTCATCTTTGCTCAAATAAATCGGTGGATTAAAATTGCAACTTAACTCGGAACTGATTCCGGTCAACGTAAACGTAAGCGAATGAGAAGTTTTCACCATTGCGTTTAGTCTTCGACTGATGTTTAAATTGTTTTCTTAATTATTTATTAAAAACATTAAACACAATTGTCCACAACTTAAATCATCGATTGTCTGGTAGCGTTCATAGCTATAACTTATAACATTATTCTTATCATCTGATCTTAAATATTTTTCAATTTCAATGGAAGGTTTTAAATCACCGAAACTGTCAAAGTATTTTACTCTACTGCCACTTTTTTTATAAGCAACCCAATGCGTTCCTTCACTTTCTTTATTGTCTAAATTGATAACTGCACTTTCATTGTTTTAAATTTTTTTTGGTAATGCATTTCTCATATAGACACCTCTAAACGATGGTATTTTCAATAATTTTGCTATTTTTAAAATTTCCAAATTATTTAGAGGTCTTTTATGAAGGAACATTATTTTCAGTTTTTTTAATATTCGGGAAAATATAAACCACATCCTCTTTTATATGGTTTTATGTAATAAGCAGAACCCACTGATTTGGCTTCCATAGCTCTATTGTGTCGCTCAGCTTCTTTTTGTTGTTCTTTAGCTGATTTTGCCCTGTTTACTGCTTTCGCTATAGCGGCTGCCCCTCCTCCGTTCCCTGGGAGGAGGGGCAGCCGCAGCCGCTATAGCACCTAAAGCTGCAAATAATGGAATCAACGGAAGAAATCCTCCTTGTTTCGGTATAGGAATGACTCTACGTTTTGAAAATTTAATTTTTCTCTTATATTTTTTCAAAACATTATATGCAGCTTTTGTAGCATCAAATACACTTTTATGTTATCTTCTACTGATAGCGTTTCTGGCCAGTCGAACTGCCTTGTTAAACGTTAAAGTACCACCCCGACTCATTCTTTTGCGATTTCTACCCTTGCTTTTTCTCTTTTTTAGACCCATTCAAAATGAAGTTTTCCCTTTCATTGCTGCTGCAACTCCTGCCGATGCAATCTTTTCTCCGGCACTTGGACCAACCTTCTGAATTATTTTTTTTGCAGTTTTGAGTAACCTATGATCGGCTATATGCCTTTCTTTTAAATTATTTGTATTATCGTACACTATATCGTGCTCTTTACAAGCTTCGTCGAGTTCGTTTATTCCTTTATCGCCTCGCGCTAATCTCTTTTCTAATTTTGTTTCAGGCCCACAATAATTATATCCAGGTAAATGAATTTCAAAAGGCAGCTTGTTTATTAATTTATTTAGTAGCCCCCGACCGATCCATTTGATAGTTCTTTTACGACTGACGGGATAATAGACATACATTTTATTTTAAAGGTATACAAATAAACTGTGGCAACTTAAAAACTGTTTATTGATTTTTATAATTTAATTTTAACAAACATTTACCACTTCACCTAATACTAATACTTATACTAACTATGTTCTACTTAAACCTTGAGTTATATACATTCTCCCTAAAACTATTTTGTAAACAAAAACTTATCGCTAATTCGATTCTTTTCATTTTTTCTTTGAATCTTAAAGAATCATAATAATATATATGCCATGCACCTTTCCTAGCTTCTTTATACGCAAATTTCCATACATACATATTATGAATAATATTTTTACTTTCACACATTACTACTTTCTTTTTACTTCCCATTATTATAAGAATCTAACATTATATGTTGCATATCAAAATCGAACAATAAGTTATCATTACCATAAAGTAACAATTCATCAATCATACAAGCATATTCATTACATTCGCCTTGCATTATTTTCGAAAAACGAGTTTTCATATCCCCATCCAGTTCATTTAATAAACCCAAGCAAGAATAGTAATATTCACTAAACTTAAGATTTTTTAAATATTCCAAACGAGACGAAACAACATCAACCAGTTTCCACAATTCACGAAGACCTTCATACGATAAAAATACGTGATTTCCACCGATATCAATTCTTGCAACTTTACGACAATTATTCATTAAACTAAATGAAATGTTTACTCCATTAAAGCTGATTGTTTGATCCGTATCTACATAAAAAAATGTTTGGTTGTATTCACTTTTTGTTCTAAAAATACTGTCCACATCTGTTCATTCAAAGAAATTCCTTGCCCATCCTTACCCAATATTCTAATAACTGGTTCAAGATTAAGATCTATGTCCAAACCTACCGACACCCATTTAAAATTACTTTTATTTAAAAAATACGTATTCGACGACAGCAAATTTTTCATAGCGTTCTTCTTTTGTTTTAAAAGTTGATTGTTGTGGTTGGAATCATCGTTGGTATCGTTGATATTCCATGGAACATCAACAGTAGTAGTCTCACCATGATTCGGTAGATTTATATTCGAAAAAGATTCTTCACCCTCTTCAAAAAATCCCGAGTCATTTGCTGAATTCGCATTATCAATTGGCCCATTATTTTGAATATGTGCTCTAATAATTTGTTTATTACTCGGGTTTTGTCGTTTCACTAAAATTTCACTTCAATCAATAAATTAATTTTTTTTCAAAATAATTACAAATACTTACTTATTATTCAATTTATTGTTGACAACAACACTAATTAGTGACACAGTTCTGGCAGATGTATTCTTGACAACAACACGTGTACTGTAATAAGTTACACCCATCCGGCAGATCTTATATAGTCCCATAATATTATGTTGGGGGGAGGTTCTGTATATATTTTTACATCACAACGACCTCACATACTTCTCCTCTGAAAAGGACTAACTACTTTATAATTTTCCCGCCTAAAGGAGGTCGTTTACCCACTCATTAGAATCCAATTGAAGGCATTCAATAGCTTCAATCATCGATGTTGCTAACAACACTTTAACCGCATTGACAATATTTATTAATAGATTCATATATGACATCTTATGTATTATTCATCAGTCGCCCTTGAACCATCGAGATGAACACATCTTGTCTTGTGCATGGTCCGCCTATAGCGATACAGCGCATAAAAGCTGTAATGTATCGGGTGAAAATCTTAAGGGGGTAAGGGCCCCTTTGGATTTTGATTAGACACATTATTTGTCTTTAATGGATGCTAGACAATACGTTAGACCGTGGACTGTAAGCACTCAAGGGTGATATTTTTAGCCGATTCTATGAACCCTACCTCTTCTATTTGGTGAAAACTATCTTAAAATTATTAAGAGTATATTGCCTCTTTAGAATCAATAAAACCGTAAAGTAACCTCCTCCTCCTCCTCTTCATTTTATGAGGAGGAGGAAAGAAGGTTCTTTGGAGATTCTAAAAAGACACCTCCTCCCTACCAGGAGGTTTTAACTCTTTTAATCATTTTGAGGAGTTTCCTCTCAAATGAGGAGGAGGTTGTAGAATCGGCTGTAACCCTCTACTCCCACACTCATCAACCACTCAATCGATTTCGCATTATCTGCCAGGCATACTGTGAAGAACTTCAAATTGTAATGTGTTGCCATTTTAATAAGGATAATGGCACGTCGAAACGAAGATCGTAATTAAAAATTAACAACATAAACAAAAATAAAAACAAAAGCATAATTAGCTACAAATTGAAGGAAAATTGAATTTAAATGTAAACGCGCCATATATTTCGCGCTTCAAACTAATTTCGTCAATAAAATCAATTTTTGTTTTTTTATTTAGATTGCAGTTTTATTATGTACTTACCAGCGTTACACATGTTTTTAATGCAATTTGTACAGTAAAAATCAAACAAACATAACTCTAACCCTAATGGTAAACTCGTAAACAACTTTGTAAAATGAAATGTCGTTCATTATACATCGCGAAAATTATTTGGCACCGGCATACTTGATAAAAAATGTATATACCGTAATCTGTGGTTGAGCCCCAAGTCAAATCAGGCTTTTCTAAACTCGAAATTTTACTTCATGCGCCACTCGTATAAAACACTGTTTTAAAGTGAAATTCAAAATATACTGCTTAGTTCTGATCACATGTTTAAATGGAATATGTGAAAGTATACTTAAAAGAAAACATCCCTGTCTGTATTGTAAAGTTGCAAGTTGTAGCGTTCTCATTTTCGAATATTTCTGCATCGTGACAATTTAATTGATAAATTATGATTTATTTGTCACATTGATAGTCATTTACCAACATCTCAAAAATTGATGTTTAAAATACCCTACTGTTAAAGCAGAACTGCAACTGTTCGCAGTAAATATACCCTAAGTTTGGTCATATTAAAAAAAAAGATAGTTTAGATACGAGTACGAGTAAAGATTAACGTTTTTATTTAAAAGGAATTATCAAATTTATGTAAAAAAAAATAGATAGAAGACCAGCATAACAGGTAGCAAAATAGTGTGGATGTTTTGATAGGGTTTTAACAGAATGAGTTATTGAAAGTTTTTATTTTTGTCTACTTGATATTTCGATTCAAGGACCAGTGATTGAGTGAAAAAATAAATGTAACGAAAAAGAAACGAATATTATTCAGTGGCGGCTCATCCATGAACAAAGAGAAAATATCCCTAAAATATCTACCGAGTGTCTGGGATAAGGGGTGAACATAGGAATTTACCATGTAAAATTAAATATGTGTAATTATTAGCCGCCCTATTAATTTTAGAGAAAAATCGTAAAGGAATATTTTTTTAGAGAATAAAAAACTGTATTAAATGTATCCATTTAATTTAAGTTTGTACCAGAATCCACCTTAAAAATAATAAAAATAAGTTGAACAATGTACCATTTAATAAAAACCCTTGCCATGAGTTTGACAAATGTCATGTTATAGTGAAAATAATTTTGCTAGTCAGATATCAATTCACGCATTATAATTGTTATGAATAATAATCTAAGTTATTCCAATGAAGAGAGGGTATTCATTATAAAAACATTTTACAGTGGCGTCAGTTTACGCAGAGTTCGTGACTTATTTTTGGTGAAATTTAACAATCGACGAATTCCGTTTGTATCAACAATTACCAAGTTTGTGAAAAAGTTTGAAAATACAGCAAGTGTAGCGGCAGATGATTCAAAAGGTATTATAATAGTCCAATTTCAACAAATATTAATTCAAAAACATTAACCTTACAGGCAAACGGAACAGAAGATGCAACAATGAATTGGAAGAAAGAGTTTTGGGTTTGATAAATGCTGAACCAACAACTAGCATACGATGTATTGCTCGTGAGTGCAACGTGTCTAAATTCTCTGTACATAAGATTCTGAAGAAGCATGGATACCATCCCTACAAACATCAATGTCATCAGGAGATACTACTAGTGGATGAAGAAAGCAGGCGTGTTTTCTGTGAAATAATGCAGAATCGGTCAAACAGAAACCGAAACTTTTTGCAGTCTTATCTGTTTTACTGATGAATGCACCTTCACTCTTAATAACGAGCCCAACACACAGAACACGCGATACTGGACCCAGGAAAATTCACGGATACGCTTGCAAACTAGAACCCAGTTCCCGCAAAAAATAAATATTTGGGCTGGTAATTTTAACAATAATATTATTGGGCCATTTGAAATTTATGGAAATTTAAATTCGAATTATTATTTAGACCTTTTAATCGACCAGGTTGGCCCTGCGATAGAAGAAGTTGCATGTGAAAATCAGGAGATATGGTATCAGCATGATGGATGTCCGGCCCATTATGGTTTAAATGTGAGGAAATATTTAAATGCTAATTTTCCCAATCGTTGGATTGGTCGCGGTGGCACTATCAACTGGCCACCAAGATCTATCTCCTGATTTAACACCATGCGATTTATTTTTATGGGGTCATCTGAAAAACAAAATTTATAAAAAACGCCATCCAAATATTGAATCTTTGCGGGAAGCAATTTTTGTGAATTGCAGATTAATTACAGATAGGCAGTTGGCTAATGTAAGGCAGGCATTTTATAACAGATTGGGTTATTGTTTACACCAGAATGGAGAACTTTTTGAGTACTTGCTCTAACATTTCCCATTGGGCGTAGATACAGTAAAATAAAAATTTAAACTAAAATAAATCATGAACTGTTTGTAATCTGACACCACTATAAATTATCTTGATAATAAATTAATTATCTTTCTTCCATTAATTACGTGTTATTATTTGATTTATCCCAAACGACAAGCATGCATTAATTATTTTTCATCATTTAAATTTCTTTGGTAGCATTTTGATAATATGGATTCAGGTACAAACGTAAATTAAATCGATACATTTAATACAGTTTTTAATACTCTAAAAAATATTCCTTTTCGATTTTTTTCTGAAATGCCCCTATTCAGCTAATAATTACACATATTTAATTTTACATGTTAAATTCCTATGTTCGCCCCTTATCCCAGACACTCGGTATATGTACAATTTTAAACTTGACACTGCATGAAGAAACTTGTCATTAAAACTTTGAGGTGTGTAATTTAAGTACTTATTTACATTATTTATACATACCGGGCATTTTTCTGTTATGCACTGTTAAATTTCAGGCTTTCATTATTTTTTTTTAAGTTACGAACAAGTGTTTCCACTTCTTGAATAAGCATGCAGTAAAATTTCGTGTTTAGAACAGCCTTAAAATTTGGTTTGGCTTTTCTAAACTCGATATTTTACTTCATGCGCCACGCGTATAAAACACTGAAATATTGTAAAACTTAGAATATTCTGCTAAATCAGATTTAAAAATAAACTGCTAAAGTAGGATTCAAAATGTACTACTAAACAAGAATATTATCAGTTTCACAATACATATGTTAGTGTTTTATGCGCATGGCGTATAAAATAAAATTTCGAATTTAGAAAATCCTGAAAATTTGGTTTGGCTTCTCTAACCGACTAAACCAAATTTTCAGGCTTAGGTTATATTTTATATTCATAGTTCTGTTAACTAAAAGCGTAAGCTAATGTTTTCGAATTCAAAATTATAAAAAAAACTGTTTATCTTTTCCAATTCATATTTTTACATATTATAATAAACTAAATCCGTTCAAAATATTTGGCACTTTAATTTTTAGTTCAGCAAGTTCATAAATTATTTTATGCAAATTAGATTAACATGGAAAATTTGATACAATTATTCCGTTTGCGTGTTTTTGACCTGATTGTCATCTCAGGTAGACTTTTAAAAAATGTACATAAGTTACTTCTGTGTTTAACATGTTACTAAAATATTTTAAAAAAATACTCAAACTGATTATAAAAACTGTATTTTATTGTTTAGCTTTTAGTCGATATCGAATTGAAACATTTATTTATATTTATAATTGAGAATATTTATGTCACTTCGAAGAAAATCTATAATTAACACGGAAATAAGAAAAAAAAATTCGGCCCGAATTTGCATTGCTTCCAGACTGTAAACAAAATGTGTCACACCGAAAATACCAAGTAATGAACGGAAGCACAAAAATATGTTATCTTTTAATGGTAAAAACAGCTCCGGGCAAACTATTAGACGAACACAGGTAATTTCCCAATTAAAATAAAGAATGAGATTCATGTGAATGAATGCTCACAAATTAGAGTTTATCAATTATTGCAGTTTAAATGTAGGTGGCCAAAATTTAACACGAAAAAAATGTTCGTAATTTTATATATTTTCTCTTTTCCTTGGAGTTACATCCATAATGCCATACAATCGTAAGAAAACTTGGAAATGATCGAATATTATTGCAAAATATCAAAAACTCTCAAACATAACCTAAAAATAATGGCGATCAAGGTTAAATGATGCACCATCAACTCACAACTGTCAGAATGAGAATAACAGTGTTGCCATAAAGAAAAAACTAATTTTTTGGTCGTGTTCATATTGATTTGCACAATACTGTATGTATGTAAGAGTGTCTGCGAATCTAGATCTTTTTTATAATAACAATGTTCATCTAATAATCGCGATTTCTCCTACAAAATGTACATATGTTTTAAGTTTTTGTTTTTGTAATTAACCTTGTTCCTTGCTATCGTTAGGAGTAAGGATATTTTTTAATATTTGTTTTTATATTTTTCTCTCGGTGCTTTTCTATCTTGTGTTCATTTTTGTGTATTTGCTATAAATAGAGCTCTGATTTTTAAGCAAACTGCTTATGCTGAGAATTAAAAGCATCAACATAATGTAATAAAATGTGTACGAATTATAGAAAGTTGAATCATTTGACACAATTTTTTTGTTGCTTTTTTCAGTTTTTTTATTTTATGCTTATTTTGCATTTGTATGCTTATTTCGAAAAATTTTAGATCGTGAACAGTTATCTGTGCAACTAAAACACAAACTATTAATTCATTTATCTCGTTTTGTGGCTTTCAAACTAGCTTGGTGATGAAACTCTTTTTAAGCATTAAATATTTTACGGAGCCCCAAAATAAAAGCTGGTCGCCGATTTATTGTAGATTTATTATACTTTGTGTCGCCTTATTTATTTATTTTTTAATTTTTATTTACTCTTGTGCTTTTCGTCTAAGATCACGGAAGCGGGCCTTATTTATTTATTTTTTAATTTTTATTTACTCTTGTGCTTTTCGTCTAAGATCACGGAAGCGGGAAATTCTGACATTTTAAGCAAATTCTCAGGGATGACCTTTTTAGGACTTTGGTGAAATTGTTTTCTTCCTAAAAAGGTTGACATCCCTGAAAGTTTGCTTAAACGTACTTCCGTGGTCTTAGAAGAAAAGTACAAGTTTAATAAACTATTCTTGTTATACAGATTTTGTAATAATTTTTTATCCCAACTCTCTAGGCCGTTTTCTCAGAAAAAAAAAACAAAATAATTACAATACATCAAATTAACTTATTTGGTAACACAAAATGAGTAATGTTGCACTATTGCATTAATATCGCTTAATGAGTTAATTAAAATATAAAAATTTCATTTTGATTCTTCTGATAATTTGTAAAAATATTATTGCTCAAATCTGCTTGCTACGCCCACGAAATAACACATGTTGGTGATGGACTTAAGACTATGAAATTTATAATATTCTTTTTAAACATGATTTGAAAAAGAAAACACTTGGTTAAATTTCACTAATATTTTGATTTTTTACTCCAACTAGTTTCGACTTTAAGGCATTCTCAAGAAAAATCTTTTCTAAATCAACTTTATTATGTTTTATGCTTTTCTATTTTAGAACATATACCGAGTGTCTGGGATAAGGGGCGAACATAGGAATTTAACATGTAAAATCAAATATTCGTAATTATTAGCTCCCCTATTAATTTTAGAGAAAAATCGTAAAGGAATATTTTTTAGAGTATTAAAAACTTAAGACTATGAAATTTATAATATTCTTTTTAAATATGATTTGAAAAAGAAAATACTTGGTTAAATTTCACTAATATTTTGATTTTTTATTCCAACTAGTTTCGACTTTAAGGCATTCTCAAGAAAAATCTTTTCTAAATCAACTTTATTATGTTTTATGCTTTTCTATTTTAGAACATATACCGAGTGTCTGGGATAAGGGGCGAACATAGGAATTTAACATGTAAAATCAAATATTCGTAATTATTAGCTCCCCTATTAATTTTAGAGAAAAATCGTAAAGGAATATTTTTTAGAGTATTAAAAACTGTATTAAATGTATCCATTTAATTTACGTTTGTACCAGAATCCACCTGAAAAATAATAAAAATAAGTTGAACAATGTACCATTTCATAAAAACCCTTGCCATAATTCACGCATTATAATTGTTATGAATAATAATATGAATTATTCCAATAAAGAGAGGGTATTCAATATAAAAACATTTTACAGTGGCGTCAGTTTACGCAGAGTTCGTGACTTATTTTCGGTTAAATTTAACAATCGACCAATTCCGTCTGTATCAACAATTACCAAGCTTGTAAAAAAGTTTGAAAATGCAGCAAGTATAGCGGCAGATGATTCAAAAGGTATTTTAATAGTAAAATTTCAACAAATATTAATTTAAAAACATTAACCTTACAGGCAAACGGAACAGAAGATGCAACAATGAATTGGAAGAATGAGTTTTGGTTTTGATAAATGCTGAACCAACAACTAGCATACGATGTATTGCTCGTGAGTGCAACGTGTCTAAATTCTCTGTACATAAGATTCTGAAGAAGCATGGATATCATCCCTACAAACATCAATGTCGTGGAGATACACCTAGTGGATGAAGAAAGCACTCGTGTATTCTGTGAAATAATGCAGGATCATTCAAACACAGACCGAACATTTTTGCAGTCTATCTGTTTTACTGATGAATGCACGTTCACTGTTAATAAGGAGCCCAACACACAAAACACGCGATACTGGACCCAGGAAACTAGAACCCAGTTCCCGCAAAAAATATTTGGGCTGGTATTTTTAATCCAATAACGGCCAAGTAATTATAGAGATAACTCTAATATTTGGTTTTAGGTAATAAATGTGCACTTATTTATTGGATTTCTACGAATGACTTATTGTATGATATACTGTGTATTTTTTTTAATTATACATAATGTGTACTATGTAAATTTTTAGGCATTCGTCGATTTTATATAAAAACGTGTTTAGAAAGAGTTTCCACTCCCAGACTAAAGCCCTGTGACTAAAGCCCCGTGAAAATTTGTCTCGGGTCGTTGGCGCGACCCTCCACAAATTTTCTACGCGAGGCTTTTCTAAACTCGAAATTTTACTTCATGCGCCACGCGTATTAAACGCTGAAATATTGTGAAGTTAGAAATACACTACCATTTTTGTTTATAATGAATAATCAAAATATTTACAGCTTTCCTTATACAAGTTAGGTCAAATAATATAATATATCAAATTAACTTATTTAGTAATTTAACAACAAAAAAATAATAATGTTGCATGTATGCATCAAAGGCACTTAATGGGTTAAGAATAATATTATTGGGCCATTTGAAATTTATGGAAATTTAAATTCGAATTCTTATTTAGACCTTTTAATCGATCAGGTTGGTCCTGCGTTAGAAGAAGATGCACGTGAAAATCAGGAGATATGGTATCAGCATGATGGATGTCCGGCCCATTATGGTTTAAATGTGAGGGTATATTTAAATGCTAATTTTCCCAATTGTTGGATTGGTCGCGGTGGCACTATCAACTGGCCACCAAGATCTCCTGATTTAACACCATGCGATTTATTTTTATGGGGTCACCTGAAAAACAAAATTTATAAAAAACGCCATCCAAATATTGAATCTTTGCGGAAAGCAATTTTTGTGGATTGCAGATTAATTACAGATAAGCAGTTTGGGATAAATCATAATAATAACACGTAATTAGTGGAAGAAAGATAATTTATTCATTATCAAGATAATTTATAGTGGTGTCAGATTACAAACAGTTCGTGATTTATTTTTGTTTAAATTTTTATTTTACTGTATCTACGCCCAATGGGAAATGTTAGAGCAAGTACTCAAAAAGTTCTTCATTCTGATGTAAACAATAACCCAATCTGTTATAAAATGCCTGCCTTACATTAGTAATGTAAGGCAGGCATTTTATAACAGATTGGGATTGGATCCATTCTGGTGTAAACAATAACCCAATCTGTTATAAAATGCCTGCCTTACATTAGTAATGTAAGGCAGGCATTTTATAACAGATTGGGTTATTGTTTACACCAGAATGAAGAACTTTTTGAGTACTTGCTCTAACATTTCCCATTGGGCGTAGATACAGTAAAATAAAAATTTGAACAAAAATAAATCACGAACTATTTGTAATCTGACACCACTATAAATTATCTTGATAATGAATAAATTATCTTTCTTCCACTAATTACGTGTTATTATTATGATTTATCTCAAACGAAAAGCATGCATTAATTATTTTTCATCATTTAAATTTCTTTGGTAGCATTTCGATAATATGGATTCTGGTACAAACGTAAATTAAATCGATACATTTAATACAGTTTTTAATACTCTAAAAAATATTCCTTTACGATTTTTCTCTGAAATGAATAGGGGAGCTAATAATTACACATATTTAATTTCACATGTTAAATTCCTATGTTCGCCCCTTATCCCAGACACTCGGTATAACAGAGAGCAGGATGTCTGTTTTCAATTTTTTCTAAAAATAAAACTTCCCTGCAAATACATAGTTACACAAAATTAAACATAATTCTCTGCTATACTGAACAACCACATTTTAATCATGCTTAATTAACATTACAACGTTTTATGTTGTTGTGATGTTCAACAAATATTATTTTTCCCATCGAAATATATATTGACTATTATATCAAAATGTTACAAATTTTAAATTTAAAATACGCTGCCCGCCGGCAATGAGACGTACATTCCATAGGTGCTTGGTGTTGAGTTCGTCGTTGCGTAGTGTGAGCCTTTCACGCTATTAATCTCTTTAACAGATCCCGTTTCTGGCCCATGCAGTGAATAGGGAGTTAGCGGCAGTGTTGCCAGATAAATAAAAATTATTTGCCTAGATCTTCATGTCGAAATCCCCTAGATTTCCCTAGACTTCTATACTTAGGAAAATAGTCGATATAATAATATAATAGTTCTCAAATATGTAGTTCTTTCCAAACATATATATTTAGCAATAGAAAAAAAAGTGTAAACTACAAAACAAACATTTATTGGTATTTTTATAAAATGTTTTTATAAAATGTGTTTTACAAACTTGACATTACTACTAAAATTAAATATTACTTTTAAAATTAAAAAATAAAAACACAAAGTTAACAAACAAAAGAAATTATGATAGTTTTAAGCTTAAACACTATTTATTAAACAAAATTATATAGGTGATACATACATACATACAGGGTAGAAAATAAATTGGAGCTCCTGAAATAATTTCTTGAATATTAGTTGAAGTGAAGAGAAAAATTGACCTCCCTTTGATTTACTTTTTGACCTCTTTATTAGTTTTTGTCTAAAACTAATATTTAAGAAACTATTTCAGGTGACCAGCCTTATTTTCCACCCTGTATATATAGTATAAACTTTCCTGCTTTATTTTTTGTACATATTACTGTCGAATGTATTAATTAAATCTCTATTAATTTCAAAATCATAACAATTTCGATTTTTCATTAATGTTTTGCTATGTAGAATGCCATTTAAGGTATCTGTACATAATTTATTACGAATTTTTGTTTAATTTAAATTAATTTGTGAAAATATACGTTCCACTTTGGCACTCGAATGAGGCAAACAAAATTTGATAATACAGGGGAACATGACTCCATCATCCCCATATTGTAGTTTAGAAATGTTTATCCAAAACTCACAAATATGGAGATCATGCAGTTTTGAAAAGTCAACATTTCTTAAGTTTCTCCATTCTCTGTCAATGTCCTCTAGTTGATTGATTGGTATTAATGATGGAAAGTTCATCGCCAAAGGTGCAATAGATGGGTGTTTTTTTGAAATAACTTCTGATGGAGAAATAATTAACAGTTGCTATAAAATTGATGTTGACTGGCTTTTAATGTCAAATCTTTTAAAAATTTGAACACAGCCTTCTATCAGAAAATCTAAACATCTATGTTTAAAATTTAACAGATCTTGTTCGTTAAACTGGAGTTTTCTATTTTCAATTGTGCCAAAAACGGTGGCACCTAAGTAAATTTCATCAATCGCAATAATAAGGATTTTTATACTCCACGTTTTCGATGTCAGTTTTGTCTAAATAGTCTTTTTTTAATATAGCAATCTAAAAGTGATCTTAAAACTTGTTCTATGGTTTTATGTAATGTGTGAATTTTATTTTTTTCTGACTGCATTTCTAAATTTAGATTATTGAAAAATGGCAAACTAAAATTCAAAAATTGAAGATACAACTTAACGAAAGGGTCTCTTAAATGGTTTAAAATTCTTTCTGCTGAGACAGCCTTTTCTATTAAATGAGCGTTCGTATAATATAAAGTTAAAGCATCATATTGCTCTAATAATCTTTTAACTACCGATAATAAAGAAAGCCATCTTGTTTGACTGGGTTGTAAAATTTTATGTGTTTTTGCAGAAACAAATTCTTGAAATTCCGTATACTCTGATTGCCTTTTGAAACTATATTGCAAATATGTGTGTATATCTCTGGCTAATTCTTCAACCATACTCGGTATATTTTCACAAGCTTTACTAGCACATAACGCAAAAGAATGACAAATGCATTTCATTAAAAATATGTCAGGTATATCATTTTTCAACTTAGTAGCAAGAGAGTTACGTACTCCCATCATTGCATTGGCACCATCTGATCCAAAACCAATTAAATTTTGTTTATAATTTATATTGTATTTTTTGAAATAATCTACAATTGTATTATTAACCGCCTCTGCAGTGCCACTTGGAACTGGCAGTAAACCAAAAAATAAATCTTGAACGTTGCCTGTATTAAATACTCTTGCTACTAAAGCTAAATGTTTTATAGTTCCTCGATCTGTTGATTCATCAACAATCAAAGAAAATTTATTTGTTTGTAACAAAAGTATTGTTTTTTTCAAAACCATAAAGACCTAATACATTATTTACAATTGCAGTAGCTTTAGTGCGATTATTTGTGTAATTTTGTGCAATTTCAGAGTCTGAAAATGACGTTCGTATGATTTCTGAAAGATGGTCCATTACATTAAAAGAAATGTTATGTTCTGCAGCAAAAGCAGAGAGTCTGACTTCTGCAATTTTTGTTTGCTTTTCCAAACTAGATTTTAATGTAAAAGCTGGCATATCAACAACTGAGCGTAATTCTTTGACAGATTTAACTAATTTACAATGCAATTTGCCTTGAGAGTGTTTTATAATTTCAGATTTACGACAGACGAAATCCTTGTTACAAGCCTTACAGTGTGCGTAAATGGCTCCTTTTTTGCTACACTGTAACCATCCTCTGAACTCTGGTTCTTTTTCCCAGTTCACGTTGTATTTTTGGACATAGCTTTTCTTCGTAAATTTTATTTTTTTTTAAATTGCTTGCTCTTCTTGTGATGATGTGTGCGATTCAGATATATTTTTTGAAGTCGATGGACGAGGTGATGCCATTGTTAATCCTTTCTAAACAAATACCAAATTCGTTTATACAGGGATAATAAGATAATTTGAAACATTCAAAGGGTTGAAGTTGGTGATTATTTCTATGGAGTTAAACATATTTTCTCACTCTTCTTTCTGAAGAAATGACAACAACTTTAAAAATTTAAATAGGACACCCTGTATATTTATAGATTTTCATAAAGATAATAAAAAGGCAAATTTAATAATATAATACCAAATTATATGGGGTTTAATTAATACATAAAGCAGTAATAATTAAATTAAATAATCACTAAGAAATAGACTAACAAAATTAAAACAATCATAAACAATATTATTTTGTTGTTAATTCGAAATATCATTGTGTAATGGATTTACAAAAGAAAAACAATCGTAAACGTCAAATATTCATGTGATTTTTTTGTTAGCAATTAGAAGCAAAATAAAAATAATAAATAAAACATAGATCCAACAACAATAATTTCATTTAATTTTTACTGCATTATGTTTCAATAAAACCCCATATAATTTGGTAATATTAAATTTTTCTTTAAATTTGTACTATAATCCGTTTATGAGATATTGTGTCTATTATCTCGTGGGACACCCTGTATATTGAAAAACACAATGAGTTTAAATGTGTTTTTCAAAGAAAATATTATTCTTTTTATTCACTTCAACAATAATTTCACCAGATATTGTAAAAACTGATTGTGTAATCCAATCTTTGGCGTGGTACTTGTCCGAGAAGTAGTTGTTTCAATAAATGTTTGTATTTATACTTACTTTGTAAGTATTAAGTTTCAGACGCGAAATAAAAATTTAATATTTTAACTATTATATGATTAATTCATTGCAACAATAAAAACGTATTTATTTATATATACATATATCTTACCTTTTGATTCTGCACGAAACACATATAATGCCAAATGGACAATTGGAAGATAAGCCGGTTTTTACACAATTAAACGCTTCTACGATAATAGTTTCATTGGGGATTTACCAACCTCCGAATAAATAATAAACGGGACTTTACAGAACGAGCTGGTACGTTTAGTTCAGGGCTGTCAAAACCACGGCCCGCGAAATGATCTTGTGCGGCCCGCGAAGCATTTTTTTATAATATATATTTGCTCATGTTTTGAAATAATAATCGTTCAGAAAATTTGAATTTATAAAATGTTAAATATTATTTTTAATCAATTATATATATAACCATTCAAGATTCTCATAAAAATATGTTTTTTATTACCATATCTAATATTTTATTAAAATATAGTTAAAAGAATTACTTTTAATTGTTAATTTAATAAAAATGTTTTACTGGTTTGCGTGCGTGGTTGGACAGCCCTGGTTTAGTTTATATGAGGGTTAATGGTCATAAATCCCTATTTTATTTTCGCCTGCAAATGAGTAATTAATATGTTTAGTTACCACAAGATGGCGGTTTGTAAGAAAAATCACCTAATTAAGAAGAAAATAAACTAAAATAAAACATGATTTAAAAAATATACCACCAACAGAATGAAATATTACTGTATTTAATAAGAAAAAAAGAACTTTTAGTCAAATGTACTAAATTTCCCTAGATTTTTTGCATTTTTAGTAAACATTTTTTATTTCCTTAACAATACTATAAATTTCCTAGATCTAGGGAAATTTCCCTAGGTCTGGTAACACTGGTTAGCGGTATAAACTAATAAGTATATGCGCCACCCTCATTTCTTTGGCTCACCTCTTAATTTACGTTTTTTCCTATTGTCGCACCCACCGCTTTTGTTATATAACACTGGTCGGCATGAAAATCGGCCCTGACACCATTCCTGCTGATTCTTATGTAAAATGACCTCCTGAATCCGAATATGACCCCCGTTTTCCCCCATCACCCACCGTTTTCGGGGGAGCCCCCCCCCACCTATTTTTATCACTTTTCGATAATTTGGAAGGATGAAAAGGATTATTTTAGCCTTTACGTTTCTTCTGAGGTGCTAGAGAGGTGAAAAGTTCCAAAACATGAACATTTGTAGCAAGGAAGTAGATTTGGGGGGGGGGATTTGCCCCCTTAAATTGTAAACAAATCCTTAAAAATAATCGATTTTTCCGTTTTTTTCGCAGTTTTTTCACTTATTTTCTACATATTCCAGCTTCCATCCCCCCTCATCCTCCCCCAAACAATAAAAATATATAGCAACAATAATAAAAATATATAGCAACAATAATAAAAATATATAGCAACAATAATAAAAATATATAGCAACAGTTCGGAAGATTTACTGTACCACGCTGGCGCTCTCAATACCTCGCGCGCACATTTCCTTCACTCACACCTGGACTTCTTCCCTGAAAATTTAGGAGCAGTTTCGGATGAACACGGGGAACGGTTTCATCAAGACATCTCTAAGTTCGAGAGGAGATTTTCGGGGAAGTGGAATGCGAGCATGTTAGCAGAGTACTGCTGGTTTTTGATACGAGAAACTTCTACCTCAGGGTACAAAAGGAAAGCAAGCGCCAAATGAAGGTACTTATCTTTGTTATTTATTATTCTTTACATTTATTATTTTACATTTATTATTTTACTTTTTATTTATTATTCTTTACAGCTAAAATAATCCTTTTCACCCCTTCAATGGATGGGGGAAACGGGGAGAGTATTGAGAGCGCCAGCGTGGTACAGTGAATCTTCCGAACTGTTGCTATATATTTTTATTATTGTTGCTATATATTTTTATTATTGTTGCTATATATTGTTGCAATATATTTTTATTATTTGCGGGTGTTTGGGAGAGGATGAGGGGGAATGGAAGCTGGAATATGTAGAAAATAAATGAAAAAACTGCGAAAAAAACGGAAAAAATTGATAATTCTTAATGATTTTTTTACAATTTAAGGGGGCAAATCCCCCCCCAAATCTACCTCCTTGCTACATATGTTCATGTTTTGGAACTTTTCACCTCTCTAGCCACTCAGAAGAAATGTAAAGGCTAAAATAATCCTTTTCATCCCTCCAAATTATCGAAAAGTGATAAAAATAGGTGGGGGGCCTCCCCCGAAAACGGTGGGTGATGGGGGAAAACGGAGGTCATATTCGGATTCAGGTGATCATTTTACATAAGAATCAGCAGGAATGGTGTCAGGGCTCGAAAAATTTTTTTTTTTGCAGACCAGTGTAATTAGTGATGGGCAAGATCGATCAAATAAGATCGCTTGAACGATCCTTGCAAGCGATCGAGCCGCTCGATCTTTTTGATCGGCTCGATCTTGTCGATCGGCTCGATCTTGTCAATTGGCTCGATCTTTCTGATCGGTTCGATCTTTTTGATCAACTCGATCTTTCTGATCGGTTCGATCGTCTCGATCTTTTCGATCGGCTCGATCTTTTCGGGCGGCTCGATCCTTTCAGGTAGCTCGATCTTTTCGAACTTGTCGAGCTAGTCGATTGATCAATCGGCTCGAGCAAATTGATCAAATCGGTCGGCTCGAGACAATTGATCAAGTTATACGGTGTGAGGTACTCTAGCTATACAGCTATTTTGAGCTATTTTCGAGCGGATCGATCTGCCTAGGAGGTATCATTGAACGATCACATTATTTAATTTTATTAAATAGGTTATTCGTAAACTTTCAAAGTAAATGAATAACATTTATTTTGGTTCTATTATTTAACATTTGCAGGGAAAATGTATTCAGAAAATCATATAAAAAGTTATTCTGTATTAAATAAACGATGAAAGTAAAATAATTATAATTATATAAAAATGTAATCATCACTACTAACAAACATTACTTCCGAAACAAACCCTCATAAAACCGACGGGCCCTAAAAATTAAAATACGTCTTGGAAAATCACGCCCTGAAAAAACTACGCACTGAAAGACCCTATGAAAAAAATGTTTCTGGAAAATTACCACTCCCCTTTAAAAACACTTTTGGAAAATTTCCTCCAAAAACAAGATCTGAAAAATGCAAAATTCATCCCCTCAAAAAACCACCCCCCATTTAATGAGCCTCCCTAAAAAACGACCTCCGTAAAAATCACCTCTTAGAAAAACCACCTCTTGTAAAAATATGACTGCAAAATCACCCCCAAAACAACTACCTATAAAATAACTATGCCTGTAATATCACCCCCCGGAAAAACTACCCCTAAAAATACCCCCGTTTATGAATGTCTTATGTTGTCCTAATTGTTTATCTTATTAAAAAATCAACAGTTAATCTAATAAACATGAAAATCACTGAATATTTCAATTTAAAAACTACTTGAATTCAAAACTTTAAATACAATATATAAAATTAAATTAAGCGAACATTAACGTAATTTTATCTATTATGAAAATCACTAAATTTACGTAATGGACCTAGAACTTTTTTTATAGAGAATTAATAAATCTCGTCAAATTTTTCTACCAAAATGTTGAAAATGAACACAAAATATGTTTAAACATTTATGTAAAATAAACAAATGATTCAGCATAAAACAACATATAATTAATTCGGTTCATTTACACAGAATTCATCGATTTTTATTCAAAGAAAAGTGAATTATCTCAGCTAGTTTTTCATATATTTTGGACCAAACTCAAAGAAATTGTATGTTATTTTTAAGAGGTTTAATTCCTAATTACGATTAATATAAAAAATGTAACTTGCTTCAAAACAAGTAACTCGTTAAAGAGCAAGATGTTTGTGGATTGCATTAATTTTTTCTAAAATTAAAAAAAAGAAATTATGTTTATGCTAATTAACCCTCAACCCCCTGCACAAAAACAATTATTTTACCGTTTTTTATTTAGTTAACTAAATCGTGATAACATCCCTCGAATAATTTAAAATGTAATAACTCCACGAAATACTAACAGATTTCAAAAATTCTTTGAAATTATAAATCAACAATGCATTGTTAATAAATGCTGTGACCCGGAGAGCAAGCACAAGAAAGGCAGTAGCGTAGTGATTGATCAATATTTAACCCTCTAATAATTTAAAATGTAATGACTCGACCAAATACAGACAGATTTTAATTTTTCTTCGAATAATAAATCACCAATGCACAGTTAATAAATTCTGTATAAATCAGCATCACATTAGTAACATACCACAGATATATTGTTAAACATTGACCACTCACTACGCCACTGCCTTTCTTGTGCTTGCTCTTCTGGTCACAGCATTTATTAAGAATGCATTGGCGATTTATAATTTGAAAGCTTTTTGAAATCTGTAGGTATTTGGTCGAGTTATTACATTTTAAATTATTCGAGAGTTAAACATTAATCACTCACTATGCCACTGCCTTTTTTGTGTTTGCTCTCCCGGTCACAGCATTTATTAACAATGCATTGGCGATTTATAATTTGAAAGAATTTTTGAAATCTGTGGGTATTTGGTCCAGTTATTACATTTAAAATTATTCGAAGGTTAAACATTGATTACTCACTACGTCACTGCCTTTCTTGTGCTTCCTCTTCTGGTCACAGCATTTATTAACAATGCATTGGCGATTCATAATTTGTAAGAATTTTTGAAATCTGTTGGTATTTGGTCTAGTTATTACATTTTAAATTATTCGAGGATTAAAAATTGATCACTCACTACGCCACTGCCTTTCTTGTGCTTGTTCTTCCGGTCACAGCATTAATTAACAATGCATTGATGATTTATAATTTAAAAGAATTTTTGAAATCTGTTGGTATTTGGTCGAGTTATTACATTTTCAATTATTCAAGGGTTAATCATTAATCACTCACTACGTCACTGCCTTTCTTATTCTTGCTCTCCCGGTTATAGCATTTATTAACAATGCATTGGCGATTTATTATTTAAAGGAAATTTTGAAATCTGTGGGTGTTTGGTTGAGTTATTACATGTTAAATTATTCGAGGGTTAAACATTGATCACTCACTACGCCACTGCCTCTCGTGTGCTTGCTCTTCTGGTCACAGCATTTATTAACAATGCATTGGCGATTTACAACTTGAAAGAATTTTTGAAATCTGTTGGTATTTGGTCGAGTTATTACATTTTAAATTACTCGAGGGTTAAATATTGATCAATCACTACGCCACTGCCTTTCTTGTGCTTGCTCTTCCGGTCACAGCATTCATTAACAATACATTGGCGATTTATAATTTGATAGAATTTTTAAAATCTGTTGGTATTTACATTTTAAATTATTCGAGGGTTAAATTATTTGAGGGTTAAATATTGATCACTTACTACGCCACTGTCTTTCTTTTGCTTGCTCTCTCGGTCATAGCATTTCTAAACAATGCATTGGTGATTTATAATTTAAAAGAGTTTTTGAAATCTGTTGGTATTTGGTGGAGTTATTACATTTTAAATTATTCGAGGGTTAGTCATTCATCACTCACTACGCCACTGTCTTTATTGTGCCTGCTATACCGGTCACACCATTTGTAAGCAATTTTAGTTGAGTATATGGCAAAGTAATTGTCAACAATTGCGTCGAATTATTGTGATGTTTAAAAATTCAAATTTATCATAATAATTTAAATACAGGAATGGTATTACGCATACAGGATTTGAAAGCTCAGGGTTGATAATTAAAATGTAAATATCTTTTTAGCCGTATTCTTTTTCTAAATAATTTCTGCATATTCTACCTGCGCTAGCTCTAAATGTAATAATCAAATAATATTAAAGTGGGGGGCTGGAGTACAAACTAATTTTGTATTTTTAAGGGGTTGTTGGGGTTGTGCTAGCTCTAAAACTGGTTGTCCTAGCTTGCGATAGCTCTTAAAAAATCAAATCATATAAAAAAGTTAAAAAATCCAAAGTCAACTCAGCCCCCCTCCCACATTTAAAACCATTATAACTTTTTTACCCCTTGTGTGCTTGCTCTAATTTTTGCTGTGCTTGCTTGCGCTAGCTAGTAGGCTTTTCTGCGCATTGATGTTTTTCCAAAAAATCGAAAGTGGGGGGCCAAGTTGACGGAGCCATATACATTCTTGTAACCATCGACAAATGTTTTTTTAAGCTTGCGCTGTGTAGTTTATATTAATTTTCTAAAGAGACATTAAATTATTGTAAAAATAATCACAATTTTTTTTTTTATATTTTACAAAATTTAGTCGTAGGTGATGGTGTTTTCTTTTTACTAAATAATTTGTATTTAGTCTTCTAAAACATTAAAAGGAATTTTAGGAATTTTATTTTGTTAATTATAATATACGCAGAAAAAAATTTTTGTGGTATGTGTACATTATTTTTATTTTATAGAAACAGAAAATAATGTACAGGGAGTTTTTCTATCCGCTCCCAGATTAAGCATGAAGTAAAATTTCGAGTTTTAAAAGCGAAGCGAACAATCAAAATTTTTAGGCTTTTCTAAACTCGAAATTTTACTTCATGCGGCACGCGCACAAAACACTAATTTAAAATGAAGTTCAAAATATACTACTTATTTCATATATGAATCATGTTTGTAGATTGTTCAGCATAAGCGCAGGGATATCTATACGGAAAAGAAAAATTACCTGTACAAAAAAAAACAATCAAAACGGAATTTTAGACTCCTGAATTTTTAAAAATGTCAAAAATGTCAAAACAAGTCTTTAAGATTTCTAAATGAAAAATGAAATATCAAAAAAACTTGATTATGTAAAAAAAAAATGTGATGCGGCCCGTGTAATATTTTAAGTGTTAATTTTGGCCCTCGAAGCAGTTTGGGTTGGCCAGCCCTGATGTAAATATTGTATTGTGGCAGGTCGGAAAAATTCCAGTGTGCAATTTATTTATTAATCCTCACTTTTTCGTATTTGTACAATTTTTAATTACAAATCTAAAAAGTATAATTTACATTTATTATATTAATTCGTTTAGTCATTAAGTAACGAGTATTTAAATAAAAAGTATTTTTTTAGTGATGATCATATAAGATCGACTGGGCGATCTGCTCAATCCTTCCAAATGATCGAGCCGCTCGATCTCTTCGATCGTCTCGATCTTTTTGATCGGCTCGATCTTTTCGATCGGCTCGATCTTTTCGCTCGGCTCGATCTTTGCGAGAGGCTTGATCTTTCTGAGCGGCTCGATCTCTTTGATCGGCTCGATCTTTTTGATCAGATCAATCTTTTGATCGATCTGCTCGATACTTCAACTGATCGATCATTGCTTGATCGATCCTTGAGATACTCGATCTTGCCCATCACTAATTATAATCCGCCGTTCTATATATAGTTTGTAATTTCTGTTTTGTATTTAGTGTTAATCCATTGATAATGGTCACTTTGTGTTAGAAATTTATGTACATTTGGTAATTCAAATAAATATGTGAAGAAAGGTTATTAGTGCGTTATTCGTCAAATTAATTTGATCTTTACGTAACTTCATCAATCAACTTAACATTTAATTATTATAAAACATACACACAGAAAATAACATCCAAGTAATCGATGTAAATTGAATAAGTGGAAGAAATTTGTTTTAATTGCACAAGCCGTGAAAATATCCAAAAACATCGAATGCTGTTTCCCATATCCCCATCGATTAAAATAATTCAAGGGCTAAGTGTTGTTTGTTTAAAAAAATATTGTACAGTCCTCATGCATGATCAATTTTCCCGCATTCACGCTATTTCAATCGCCTCTTCGTCACTCGTGCTTGAAAAATTCTTTTACTTTGAAAAATTGTTTACCCTCATTTGGACCCTAAAGAATTATTCTTACATAATAGTATTCAAAATATAAAAATGTTGTACTTTTTGATTGATAAAATAGAGGAATTCCAATGACTCATTGAGATAAATTCAGTGCAAGTGTATGTTGAATGACCCTTCTTAAATATGTAAATCTTGAGAATATATCAACAAGCCACACACAAACATAACCCACGCAGCAACTTTTTAAAAAAGAAAGGTCTGGTTCTCTTTTTGTCAAGTTTTATTTATTATGCATAACAAATACCGGTTAGCGTGACACATTTTTTTTCGAAAATACCTTTAATCCTTATAGAAATAAAAGCAATAATTACATATATCTTTACCTACTGTTATTTATCTAAACTGTAACTCAATAAGTCTGTTCTAGTGCAGCACTTTTTGCACTAAATCTGTTCGTTACATCAACTGGCCCTCTGCAATTGTCGATGCGAAAGTACACTAACGAACTAGTGACGTTACATACTTGAACTCGGTTCAACTTAGTGCAGTACAAACGAACCAACCTAATGTAAAATTATTGAATTATAAACATACATAGATTTGAAGGTCGGACATGTTTGCAATTGATATATTCTACAACGTACCGCAAAAAAACTCCAAGAATGTTGTCCAACTTGAATTCTGCAGCTTTATAACTGTAATTAAACTACCAATTATCAATTAACCGATTAATAAGAAGTGAGTGTGTATTTATATCACCAAGAAATAAAAATCAACCTTTTAAATTAGATAATGGTCGTTCGTGAATGATTCGTTCGAAAAGAACGATTCTGTATGGTGATTTGAATGAACTGATTCCGTATTTCAAGAAGAATTGATTCGTTAATGATTCATTTACTCGAGACGACACACAGTGGTCGATTTTCAAATTTAGCCGAACATTTCGCGAAAAATAAAGTATTTAGAAAAACGAATATTTGTGTAAATATCATTAGTATAATAACCCATTGGTGCGCAGGTAAAAGCATAATCCCCTCAACCCTCTTTCCTGGTAATTATCGGTACCCAAAGTACACCCTATTGAGACACCGATCATTAGTTGTTTGTACGCTCTCAAACGCATAAGTTTTAAATATTTAGTTTTCAGTTGTGTGAAGTGAAATTTTTAAAACAACGATGGATATACATTCTACTGGTATGTATTTATCATTTGTGTTTATTTGTTTTTTTTATATTTTTATGCAACAATAATAAATAATGACATAAATTACTCATACAATTTTTCATTGTAAATTAAAATTTCTTAAGTATGATAGAGAAAAAGTATATTCCGTACGCAGCGGTACGCATTGGGATTTTTTTCAGTTATAGAGCAACTATTTAACTTATCATATAAACAAAAATTATATGCAGCCACGTGCATCCATTCAAGTAATAATTTTTTTTTAGGCCGCGTAACCGTTCGCCGAAGCGCTCTCTTCAATGTTTGGCGTATGGAGCGCACGGTGGAAGAGAAAAACAGCGCCGTTCAAAAATATATTTTTGATTTAACGAACTTTAATGTTCAAGACCAAAATGAAAATATAAATATATTAAAAGATCAAATACGTTCTTTTACGTCATCTTTAAATTCTAAGTGGCAAAAAGTATTTAGAGTATGTTCCCGATTTGAAAATGTTTTGGTGTAAATGTGTATTTGCATTATGTACCTAATATTCTGGTTTCAATTGAACATGTGTATATATATTTATGTGTATATAGTGTGTCCATGTATAATATGTATATATAATATATTTGTGTAAATAATGTTGTAAATATAGTTTTCTAATAATAGAAACATTCTCTAATGCAATTAATTGGATTACCCTTAAACACAAAATAAAATAAAAAAAGATTTTGAACGGGGGGGGTTACAAAACAATTTGTTTTTTGTTATTTTCATACAAGTCTACAAAATTCGCTAAGACGTTTTATATTTTCGCACAGAATTTCGGGGGGGTTCAAACCCCCATATTCCCCACCCCCCTAGCTACGGCCTTGTGTTTCTAGTATAAAATAAAAAAATAAACATGTAATCTTTATAGGAACCATTCCAAGTAAAATAATCTCATATTTTGTTACAAAATTTTAAATTATTTTGAAATATGAGAGTGTTTTCTATATAAATCAGATGGGTGGGGGTTGTTTAAAACTTTTTATTATTTTTTTTTTTATTTTACGAAGAATGACTCATTATATTTGTTTAAAATATAAAAAAAAAAGATTTTTTTTACAAAAAAATCTTTGATTAGGGGTTGGTAGTGGGGTGGAAAATGTGTCCATAACATAAATGACAATTAAATACTTAATTGAAAAAATATTTCTTTCTATTAGACAGTATTAAAAAAACAAAACAAATAATAACGAAATGTTCAGTTAAATTTGAAAATCGACCACTGTGCGACAGTCCGAACGATTTTGGGCGAGCGGAATCGTATTCCCGATTCGAAATTATACATGCGGTCTGAATCCGCCCGAATCGGATGACTAATTTGTTCGCTCGAATCCGCGCGCAACTTCAACTCCGCTTTGTACATTAGTGTTGTAAGTTGATGAAAATTCGGCAGCACGTTCTCTATGACCGAAATGGCGAAATATATAGAACGTTCTGTTGGGGGAGCGCATTTAGCCCGCTGTTTTCACGCGCGCTCAATGCGCTGTCATCAATCCTTTTTTTTTTAGCTTACTAAGGATATCAACAGGGTTGCCAAATCAGTGATTTTGTAATCAAATCTGGTGTTTTCCACTTTCGTATTCAGACAAATTGTTTGTGATTCAGACGTGGCTAAATTTTGGTGTTTGTTAGAAGTTTTTAGTAACAAGTGTTTAGGTGAAAGTGATTTACTGTCATCAGAAAATGATTAAAGTGAAAACAGTTGAACGTGCCAAATACTGTCAAAACTATTAAAAATTGGGAAATATTGAGCATGTCATTGATAAAATTGTTCATATCCAAATGGTCAAATATTTGCAAGAGAATACTCTTTGAACTTCATTTGAATTCAGTGATTTGTACGCGTGGCGCATGAAGTAAAATTTCGAGTTTAGAAAAGCCCAGAAAATTTGTCTCGGGTCGCTGCGCGACCCTCGACTAATCTTCACGGGGCTTTTCTAAACTCGAAATTTTACTTCATGCTTAGTCTGGGAGTGGAAAACACTCGTTTGTAAATTTTCGAATTATCATAAAGCTGTGTATTTATTAAAAAATCTTTCTCGGTTTATTGAACAAAAACAAAAAAGCTGAGGTGAAAAGTGTTAAGGTAAAAGTGGATTGTCTTTTCATTGGCTACAACTTTTGTTTAAAACATTTTTTGATTGTGACATGGAAAGCCTAAGTCGGTGAGTTGTTGATCTCCACTAGATGTTTTAGTTTCTAGTTCATAAAGTAAATCACTGAGATGAAAGGTAATTAACCAAAAGTTTTGTGTTGTATTTTTTTATTATCTCTTGTTTGAACCTTTTTTTGATTATGTTAATAAAAAACCAGCAATTTGTGAGTGATTATCAAATAAATATCTCCGCTAGGCTTTTTCGTATACTGATCATAAACAAAAGAGTTAAGGTTAAAAGTGTTTAGGTGAAAGTTGTGTGATTTTTCATCATCTACAACTTTTGTTTAATTTTTTCTTTAAATATATATTAATTTAATACATTAGGAATATGTAAGCATTAAATTTAAAAAATTTTGAAAAGATATTGCCTAAAAATGTTTATAAATAAGTTTTAAATGAGCAAATATATGCCAAAAAGGCAAATAGTATTAAAATCTATTTAAAAATTCTTCAGTCTCACAAAGAACTGAACTATTTAAAAGTTTTTCGTTGTTAACAGAATTGAAATTCGTTTAATAAAGGAACCGAAACATCTAATGAACCAGATATCATTAGATGTTTCGGTTTCTTTATTTAACGAATTTCAATTACGTTAACATACGCTTATACATTTGATGTTACAATTAATATTAAATAACTAAAATAAGTATTTATTTTTTAATTTAATCGTAAATATACGAATAAATTACAATGTAAGAAATAAAGTATAAACATTAATAAGCGAGTACAATAGCTTTGAAGATAAGTACTTAATTATTTTGCAAACAGTTTATAGCGCGTTTTTTTTTCTCTATTTCTTTCCAACATATATTAATAGAAGTGACTAATACATAATATATTTAGAGTATACTTATTTCAAATTCAGCCTATTTTTTGAAATATTTAGATTTTTGTTATTTTTTTAAAAGAGTAGAATTTGAAGCTTTAAACGAGTGTTTTCCACTCCCAGACTAAGCATGAAGTAAAATTTCGAGTTTAGAAAAGCCCCGTGAAAATTTGTCTCGGGTCGCGCAGCGACCCGAGACAAATTTTCTAGGCTTTTCTAAACTCGAAATTTTACTTTATGCGCCACGCGTATAACACAGTGATTTCAAGTGAGGTTAAAATATACATAAATTTCACAGTAATTTAGTGTTTTATATGCATGGCGCATAAAGTAAAATTTCGAGTTTAGAAAAGCCCAGAAAAATTGTCTCGGGTTATTAATATCATCATCGTTACTTTTTTTTATAAGTGATTCGTTTACGAACGATTCATAAAGAACGAATCACTTTTAAGAAATGATTCGGTTGATTTGAATCACCTGAAAGATTCTAACTTCCCATATCTATTTTAAATGCCATGGTATTCTTTAATTTTAAATTCAAATCATTGTTGATACTCACAATTACATCTAAGATTTAACATTTTTACATTTGTATTAAAATCATTTGTATTTAATTCATTTCTTAAACAACTGGTGGTGATTTTTAATTCGAATATAATTATGATAAATTTAATTAATATACTTGCTGATAATCAGTGAAACAAGCCAAGTGTTTTAATTAAATTTTCCATAATTTAGTGTTCGCGCATTACAATTTATATTATTAGGGTTGCATAAACATAAAGGGAATTTCTTTTACAAGTGTACAGGGTGGCCCAAATTTCGAGACAAAGTCAATGGCGAAAACAGAAATTAGCTATCGTATTTTGTTTTCAAGTTATAGCACAGAGTATGGAGTAACCAAGTAATCACGCTGGCTGTGCGGGGTCAGGGGGGGCGGCTCTGTCAGGTGGCTCACCCAGCAGGCGTGTGATTTAGAGTAACTACTAGGGTTCCCCACTCTTCCCAATTCATTTGTATATCGGATCCGCAGAGGAATGTTTATATTTTTTCCTCTCTAACGGTACCGACGGAACGAAAAATGATGACGCTCGGTTTGTTTATTTTATCAAAATAAACAAATCGAGCGTGAATCTACACCATTCAATTTTTAATTCCACATATAATATTGAAATCTAGATTTACTCTCATGTAATGCAATTGAAATTAAAATAAATACAGTTATATGTGTTGTGGAACTGGGAATCTTGTTTGTCACCTGACACCAACTTTACTTGTCGTAAAGTAAAATAACGACAGTTCAACTTAACCTTAGTTTATTTACTTCGAAATACAAGTACAAGTAATTACAACTATTCGTTATGTTGGATCTAACTGCCGGAGTTAGTATGAACAATCAACTAGCGTAATAATACGTAACAATCGCGCGGAATTCATTTACTAGACTAACTACATATCTAAGAAATTTAGTATATATATGGAAACTGGCGTGGGAACTGACATAGGTTACCACCCAAGAAAGTAATAAAAATTCCTTACGTAAGATTTTCTCATCCCTTATGGTGACATTAATGGTATTTATTATTGACCGAGGGTTTCGAGAGAATATCCTACGAAAAGGTGTGTGGGCGCACAGGTATAGAATGCATTAAGGGTGAATTCTATACCGGCTAATAACTTTAAATAGTTCTTTTAATAAAGCACAACAAAATGACATTAATAGTAAAGTATATGATAAGGAAGAATACGTGATTGTAACAATGTAAAATAATAATAATGGGTAAAAGTAATAATAGTAAAAATATTAATAATAATAATAATCGCAAAGGTCTATTTTGTGTTGTCTGGTCCATTGCACAGCACTACACAGTTTATTACACAACACCTCCCTCCTAAACATGAAGATGCGGGTGAAGCGGCGTCTTCATTGATCATCGTACAACCTGGGAGAGTTGGACCGCAAATTATAATTCCTTTTGGGGACGGGCCTGTACCTCGGAGGGGCAGTCGCTACTAATTCCATCTGCTCTGGTTCCTCCTGGGTTTCGGTCCTACTAAAGGTGCTTGATGAATTCGTCTTAGTGTTGCATTGATTATATATCTGAATACAACATCCTTGTTTCGTTGATACGTTGTCGGAACAAAGGCATTTCTTAAGCAAATACAGGAATCCACAATAATTCATCAATTTGTATAAGATGAAAATTCCAATTAGACTTCCAATTACGGATAATCCCAATGTATACCAACTGGAATGCTTTATTATGTGGTAATCCAGCAGTGAATCGGTTAGCCTCTGGTCCAAGTCGCTTAGACGGTGTGAAGCGTAGTTCAATTCGTCCATCTTGATATTAGAGAAGTGGATTGGTGCGAGTTCAAAGTTGTGAAGAGTCTTGTTAATTTTCTTCGTGTTACAGCAATCGTCTTCTGTTATTGGTATGTCCGGTATTAAATGGTAATACTCGGATAGCGAATTACTTGATGCAGTAAGTTGGATGTCTTTTCCGTAAGCTCGGCATCCCTTTTCCAACGATATAGTTCCTAGTGATGTGATGGTAAAGTCTTCAGACTTCTTATTGCTGCACATTATCGTCAAGATTGTAGGTTGAGATAGTGCGAAGATCCATCGGTTTCCTTTTAATTGGTGCCATATATTTTAACCATATGTGTGTTGCAAGATGCGGGAATCGTTGGCCCACGAGATGAGATGAGTAACGTTTCACATGTTTCATCCAACATAGTAGAATGTATCGCCTGTTCGTGGCATATGTATTCATTTTCTAGCAGAATCTTACAACTAGATAAATCGCGAAGTCTGACATAATTCGTTCTACCTGACGTCATGGCAATGTATTTACTTGAAGGGACAATGAATAAATAGGTATTTGGTATTTCGCTAAGGACAGGTAGAGGTATCAAGTTGTAAAGATTAAACAGTAGATTATTAGTGAGGGGAATCTTGATAATGAATACGATTTTGTCGTTACTGTAAAATGCAGTTAATTTACTGATCTCGATTAGTTTGGCTGCGTTAGCATCTATTAAATCAAAAGGAAATTCTTTACCGTTATGAGAGAATTTTGGACTTTCGCTTAAGTGTTTAATTAAATCTAAGGACGTAATTACAGCAGGATGCAAAACATTTTGTTTAGCAAACAGTATCGCGTTAATTAATATGTCAAATTGTTCACTAACGTCGTTCACGTAATATGATAAAAGTGAAAATTTTTCGGATATAGCGACCTTTTCTTTTGCCATTTCAGTTTCATTACTCATAATTCTCATGAAATCATTAAATTTCCTTAGGTTTTCATTAAAACTTTTCTCGTTGATTTTAAGAATATTCACTGATTCATTAAAATTTGAAACAGTTGTTTTAACGATTTGAATTCGTTCTTTCATTAAAATCTTTAAGGCCTTTTCTGACTTATCATTATCTTCTATTATTTTATTGTAGTATTCGGCGTCGGCTGCATCTAAAGATCCAGTGAGCCATTTCCAAGCTACTCCTAAACCGTTAAATATTCCTCTTTTGGAGATTCTATGGTTTAACAAATGTTTTAAACACATATTTTTATTTCTTAATGTTATCATTTGCAAATTAATTAATCCTAATATTTGTTTGCATTCATCAATGTCATATGTTAAGTGTTTAGCATGGTTGAAAAAAGTTTGAGCTTGTTCATAAATAATTTTTTCGAGATAATTCAATTTTAACTCATACGAGGATACATTTAGGACGGTTAGGACTTGCCAATAGTCCGAGTAGAGTTTTACGTGGCCTAGGTGTTCGTAGACCAGCCCGGATGTATTGTTTATGTGTTCTATTTGCTGGCATTGTGCTGACCTGAGGAGTCCGCACCTGAAAAGAAATGTTTTATTCGGTTAACGTGTATTTTGCTAACTTGGTCTTTAATAAGGATTTTCACATCTACGGGACTAATTACTTCTATGATTTTGTAAGGACCTTTCCAATTTGCACTTAATTTTCTCGATTTATCCCGTTTTGTACCATCGTTTCGGAGGAGGACCATATCGTCTACTTCATAAAGGATTTTACTGGCCTTTTTATCATAATTAATTTTTACTCTTTCTTTAGAAGTTAATATATTTTCCCTAGCTAATTGATGTGACGTGTTAAATTTTAATTTTAATTGATCTACATAATTGTCGTAGTTATATTTGAATTCGGGCTCCGAAGTTAAACTACTAGGTATGATAGGCTTACGACCAAATAATAACTCGTAAGGAGTAAACTTAGTTGAAGTGTGTTCGGTGGTATTATATGAAAACATTGCAAACATTGTTAATTCATCCCAATTATCTTGTTTATCATTTATATAATGTTTCAAGAAGTCTTTTAAAGTGGAATGACTCCGTTCCAGCGCGCCATTAGTTTGAGGATGATAAGCGGTGGAGAATATGTGCTTAATTTTGAATAATTTGGTGACCTCTTTCATTAAATTTGACGTGAAGTCTGTTCCTAAGTCGGATAAAAGCGTTTTAGGAACACCAAATTGCGTAATCACTTCAACTAATTTTCCTGCTATAGTGGCGGCTTCGTGATTTGGAATGGAGAATGCAAATGAATATTTTGTTAAATCATCCTGCATAGTAAGGATGAACCTATTACCCTTTTCCGTTACAGGAAGTGGACCGACAGTGTCCATAAATAATTTTTCAAATGGTTGCAAAGAAGTGGAAGTTATTTCCATCGGAGCCTTAATAGGTTTAGATGATTTCTTATTTATCTGACACTTTACACAATTTTTTATGTATGTTCTAATGTCATTTGTCATGGATTCCCAAACGTATTTAGTTTTAATACGATTGTATGTTTTATGGAATCCGCAATGTCCTGCAATAACAGAATCGTGATTTTCTTTTAAGATTGTTTCGACTTCGTCCCGTGTCGGCACGATTAATTCTTTAGTACATAAATCTACTTTAATATCATTGTTATTTCTAAAAACATATAAAATTACTTCCTTTAGTTTATTTATTTGTAATCTAGAAAATTCATCTTCTGGATTTGATATAGTTACATTTTTTATGTTATTTTTAATGAGATGCTCCCTTAAGTTCTGAAGCATGTAGAAGAAACCTTTGTACGAGATGGGATCATAAAAGTTATTCTTAATGTAACATTTAAGTATTTTTCCGTTTTGTTCAACAGTGTATAATTCTGGCATACTTCTTTCGTTTGATAGTGAGTCTAAAGATAAATACTCGGTAATATTTTCATTCCTATTTATGGGATGATTTATTTCGTGCAAATTATTGAAATCTGACTTAGATGATGTTTTATGAAATTTGTAAAAATCTTCGAAAGAATCACAAAACGTTAAGTTTACACTAGCAAATGAGGTTCTAGACAAGCAATCGGCATTTGAATTAATTTTGCCCGGTTTATACACTATCTCATACTCGTATTCAGATAACTTCAATCGCCATCTAATTAATTTGGATCCTGGGTCTTTAACATTAAACAACCAGGTTAGTGGTCGATGGTCGGTTACGACTTTAAACTTTGTCCCGTATAAATATGGACGAAAGTGTTTGACAGCCCATACAATGGCCAATAGTTCCCTTTCTGTGGTAGAATAATTACACTCGGCTTTATTTAAAGTACGACTTGCGTATGCAATTGGTAAATCTTCGCCAATTTTCCCTTGCGAAACCTGATGCATCTGTGGTTAAAACGAATTCCTTCGTGAAATCAAGATACTGAAGATGGGGTTCACTAGTTAAAATCTCTATCAATTTTTCAAAGCCTATCTGCTGATCTTTTTCCCAATAAAAAGTAGTATCCTTTTTTAACAATTGTGTGAGTGGTTTGCTCACTTTCGCAAAGTCTGGAATAAATTTCCTATAATAGCCTGCGAGACCTAAAAACGATTTTATATCCTTTGCATTTTTTTGGCGTTGGGAAATTCCTCAAAACATCAATTTTATCTGGGTTCGGTTTAACCCCTTTGTCTGAGATAACATGCCCTAAATATGCCACTTCGTGTCGCATAAATTCACATTTATCAGGTTGTAATTTTAACCTGTTTGAGCGTAATCTATCAAAAATTGCTCTTAACTTATTGTTATGATCTACAATAGAATTCGCGTAGATGACAATGTCATCTAGATAAACAAAACATTGCAATCCTTGTAGCCCTGTCAACACATTATTCATGAGTCTTTGGAACGTAGCCGGAGCATTTTTAAGTCCGAATGGCATACGTACATATTCATAATGACCTGTGGGGGTCGTAAATGCCGTTTTGGCACAATCTTCTGGCTTGTTAAGGATTTGGTGAAAACCAGAAGCTAAATCCAAAGTAGTAAAATACTTACAATGGTTCAACTGATCTAATATATCAGATATATTGGGCAGAGGATAAGCATCGCCCACTGTAATATCGTTGAGCTTTCGATAATCAATTACAATTCTCCATTTCTTTTTACCTGAGGCGTCTGTTTTTTTCGGTACCACCCACAGCGGTGATGACCAAGGAGAAACCGAAGGCTTTATAATACCCTCTTTTAGCATCTTGTCTACCTGTCTATTTACCTCGGCTGTATGTACTTCTGGGTACCTATATGTTTTTGTGAAAATGGGGGATGGAGATATTGTGGGAATTTCGTGAGTGACAGCGGTGGTATAAGTTAATGAGTCGCCCTCTAAATGAAATAAATCCGCATACTCTTGACAAATTTTAAGGAGAGCATTATGTTCCTCCTTGTTTAAATGTTCTAATCTTAACTCTTTTAATAGTAATGAATGTCTATCAGTAGTATTAACATTTACTTCAGAGACTTGGAAACTTCCGTATGGAATTGATTCTAATTTTACTGAAGGATTGGTTAATTCATAATTATATTCAGAAACATTTAATATTGTGGCATACGCCTTATTGTTTTCATTGACCCTAACGATTGCACGACACAAGTGAACATCGTCGGAAATTTTTAAGTCGGGTATTATTCCCTCTTTTACTTCAGGATTTAAAATACTAATTTCGATTAAAGTCTCACTTCGTGGAGCGATGACTTGTTTAAAATTTGATTCTGCGTTGGAAATCTGAAATATCGGCATTGTAAAATCATTATTGCTAATTAATTTAGAATTAAAGTCTATTATGGAATTAGTTGATTTGAAATAATCCTCACCTAATATTCCGTCGTAAAGTATATTAGTTTGTTCAGATATTACGTAAAAAGTATGATTTTTATCATTCATAGCTAATTCTAAACTACCAATTGTAGCATTTGTTTTATCTTTGCTAATTCCTTTAATTTTAATTTTATCATTTGTATTTAAATTTATATTCGATAATAGACTTTGTGCTTTTAAAATTGAAATACTAGCCCCTGTATCAATAAAAAGTTTAAATATGCCATTTTTTGATTTACTACTTTGTAATTTAACATAAGACGTAGATTGTGACATTAGTATATGTTTTACATTTTCGTTATTTGAAAAGCGTTCTCGTTCCCGTTCTGACCGTTGCTGTTGCGTTCCTCGGATTCGTTCACCGGGAACGCGGTCATCTCGTTTTTTGAATTTTTATTTTTTAATTTAAAACATTCCTTTATTACGTGTCCCGTTTTTTTACAAAATTTACAAGATTTCTTTGCCGTATTATTTGATTCTTGTTACGCATGGAACACTTTCGGTTTTTTAAAATATTTATTCGGTTCATTGTTAGGTTTATGATACAACTTAGAATTTTGAGTGAATTTACTGTAGGGATTTGACTTGTACATATTTAATATTTGTTCTTCATTCAATGCGAATGAAACGGCCTCATTCAAGTTTTTCAAATCGCGGTTTCTAAGATGGTTTGATATTTCAGGTATACAATAATAAACTAGCCTATTTAATGCGATTTCATTTAACATGACTATTTTACCTGAAAGGTCTGCGACATTTGTGGTATTCTGTTGCACGGCACTTATTGTTCTCTTTAATGTCGACTCTATTTTAATTGTGTACTGTTGAACTGATTCGTTCGCGTTTTGACACAACCAGGTTAGTTCGTTAATGATTTGAGCATAGTGTTTTTTGTCCTGGTACATAGTTTTTAAAAAGTCTTTAAGTTCGTCCCAGTGATAAAATTTACGGTTTGTGCACGCGATTTTAGCTTTACCCTGGATTTGCGTGTGAACATAATCTAAAAGAATGTCCTTTTGATTTTCGTCTGCCCTATCGAATGCACGATTGCAATCAGCGATAAATGAATTTAACTCTTCGCGATTTCCATTAAAAGGATGAATAAATTTAAATAAAATTGTGATTGGAATTCTATTTTCCGGAGCAATATTATATACACTACCTTCATTTTTGTTGCATTCATTGTCTTTAAGGGTTTCGAGGTCGGGATAAATTGAATTATTTTCTGATTTTGCTATTTTCGTAGGTAAATAGAATTGTTCAGACTTACAGTGAAATTATCAGTAGTCTCTGCATGAAGCACTTGGGTTTCTCAGCTCTAGGTGTTGGACACGCCGGGGACGCTTGGAAGTAACGCGATCTCGAGGATGCTGCTTCTGGGTCACCGTTGATACCACCCCACACCTGACACCAATTTCTGTTGTGGAACTGGGAATCTTGTTTGTCACCTGACACCAACTTTACTTGTCGTAAAGTAAAATAACGACAGTTCAACTTAACCTTAGTTTATTTACTTCGAAATACAAGTACAAGTAATTACAACTATTCGTTATGTTGGATCTAACTGCCGGAGTTAATATGAACAATCAACTAGCGTAATAATACGTAACAGTCGCGCGGAATTCATTTACTAGACTAACTACATATCTAAGAAATTTAGTATATATATTGAAACTGGCGTGGGAACCGACATACGTTACCACCCAAGAAAGTAATAAAAATTCCTTACGTAAAATTTTCTCATCCCTTATGGTGACATTAATGGTATGTATTATTGACCGAGGGTTTCGAGAGAATATCCTACGAAAAGGTGTGTGGGCGCACAGGTATAGAATGCATTAAGGGTGAATTCTATACCGGCTAATAACTTTAAATAGTTCTTTTAATAAAGCACAACAAAATGACATTAATAGTAAAGTATATGATAAGGAAGAATACGTGATTGTAAAAATGTAAAATAATAATAATGGGTAAAAGTAATAATAGTAAAAATATTAATAATAATAATAATCGCAAAAGTTTATTACACAACATATGATACAGGTAGGGATTGGAATACCGGCATACCGGTTAATCGCAAAAATTGCTCTTCAAAATGTACCGGTATTTTGGTAAATCATATCACCGTTATGTACATTTATTTCACATCTTCAACTATACTTCTGACAAAAATAGTAGATCGATTATGTGTTTTTGAACTTCATAATAAATCAGTGTTTGTACGCGTGGCGCACGAAGTAAAATTTCGAGTTTAGAAAAGCCTGAACTCGCTTCGCTCGTGCCGCCAAATCCAAATGTTCAGGGTTTTTTAAACTCGAAATTTTACTTCATGCTTAATCGGGGAGTGGAAAACACTCACACAAATCCATGTTTTATATTTATAGATTTTTTAAATAGGTTTTTCACCAATTTCCACGATTTCTTATTAATCCACTTCTTTTGAAATGTTGTAACAGGTTTCAAGTTTTTGCCAAGATTTTATAAATAAAATTTAATATTCAATATAATTTGTCAATCAACCGAACAAAATAAAGGCTAGTATTTTTGAATTTTACAATATGTCAGTGTTTTATACGCGTGGCGCATGAAGTAAAATTTCGAGTTTAGAAAAGCCCCGTGAAAATTTGTCGAGGGTCGCTAGCGCGACCCTCGACAAATTTTCTACGCGGTGCTTTTCTAAACTCGAAATTTTACTTCATGCTTAGCCTGGGATTGAAAACACTCGTTCGAATTTTAAATTAGACTCTTTTATAGAATCAACGAATGTCCGCAAATGTACAGAGTATACGAATATATAAGGATATGATATATAAAAAAAAGTAAATTATTATGTCATATATTAAAAATCCTCTTCCAGTTTTCGGGTGTACATGTGAATGGGCTTTAACACTTCTAAATCGGAATCGGAATCACTGAATACTATGTCAAATGGTTTTGGAATTGCTGATTTTAACAGTCTATTTTGTTGGTAATTTGTAAAATCACTTGCTCGAAAATGTTTATTACACAGGCGCTTTGAAGAAAGTTTCTTTTCGGACAAAATAAAGAGATCCATATTACCACAATTTTTTAACAAATGATCACATCTTTCGCTATTATTTACAGGAAATGTAAAGAAGTGTACATCCTCGGTTTTACTTGCGCCACAATCACGATAGGCGCATTTTAAATAATTAGCCATATTTTTACAACTAAATATCACTAGAACTACAACTATTATATAAAAACACTAAATGTTTACTATACTTAATTAAATTATAGTTTATCCGTATAAAATTAGAAACCGTTAACGTGCACACTGGAGAGCGAAAAACATACTGATTATTTTTCTTAAAATATTTCTCACTGACGATTTCCTATAAGTACTTTGAAGAGGGTACTTTTACAAATATTTTTCTATGTATTTTTTACATCCTTAGTAATTGATTTCTAGGGCTTAAGGACAAAGGCAGATAAGTAGGGTACGAATTTGGACTGTTTTTTTAGATCATCTGTGGGGCGAGTGAACACTTGAAAACGAACACTTTAAACCAAATTATCAGAAGATTTATGGGTTTCCAAACAGTCGTATGATGCATTATTTTTACTAAAAAATTTAATTATATTAAATAAATCGATAAAAGTTGTGATAAAAATATAATTCATTGCTCTCTATAAAGAAAATACAGTATCTTCGTTTCAAGACGCATATATACTTACGATTGAAAAATAGTTTCAATATACAGGGTGTCCCGGTTAAGCAGTCCATGCATGTGTATCTTCTAAACGGCAAGAGATACAGATCTGTTAAATGGTAGAAAATATGCAGGACGATGAGTACCAACTATACCCGGTGTTAAATTAACAAAAAAGTTGAACCATCAGAGCACATTGCGAAAATATTACAAAAAGCATTTCAGTGCTTGCCTCCCGGCAAATCCAAATTTTCACGCTTTTCTTAACTCGAAATTTTACTTCATACTTAACCAGGTAGTGGAAAACACTTGTTTATAGCCTCAAATTGAACTTTTATAAACAATAGAAAGTCGGAAAATGTGTACTTAAATATTACATACTTACTTAATTTTAATATTTTTCATTACAAGAATATTTATATAGGAACAATAAATTGTAGGCGTTAATTCCAAAGACAATATATGTATTAAATAATCATCAATTTTATTTATTAAATTTGATTATACAATAAACAAAATATCCAAATTTTCAGGCGTTTCTAAACTCGATTTTACTTCATGCGCCACGCGTATAAAACACTGATTTAATGAGATGTTTAAAAAACGTATTCTTTTTAATCACTCTTGTTCCCTCATGAACACCGATAATAATAAAATAAACCGTTCAAAATACACGTTTTTATTTTTCAAAAATTATATATATATATATATATATATATATATATATATATATATATATATATATATATATATTATAGAACCCCCCCTCCCCCTCCCCCGTGGATCCGTGCTGGATTGACATAATTAGTTCTCAGGTAATACCTCGGCGGTGGCGGAGAACTTTGCTTAATCGCAGAGGAAACAATATTATTGTTTACTCTGTGGCTATATATTAGTGGAGATATAAAAGATCAAATTATCTATAAACTGAACGCATTAAAACAATAATGTTTTTATTTCACATCTGTCAATCAGCAGTAAATTGGTGTATGGGTCTATTGAAATATGAGTATATTTATGATTACATTAACATTCCAATAAACGAATCATCCTTTAACATATGTTTTTGTGCCTTAAATCGCCATCAAAATTACAGGAAACTGTTTTGGTTGAAGGTTTTAATAGGTGGATGTTTTGATAATTGCCTCAGAGATGGCTACACTATGCAAACTGTGGATTCCGGATTACAGGCTTGATTACTCTGTTATTCTTTCCTCTGTGGTTATAGCCAAAAATTCAATATTTTCCATTTTCGATGTTTAGTAATATCTCAGTCATTTATTATTTTATCAAGATAAGAATTGTAAGTTCTTTAGGTACTTCTTCGAGGAGAATCGAAGCAATGTACAGCTTATTTCTATCTTTATTTATAAAAGAGATACAACCCAAAGTTATATTTTTTTAAATAGAAGTCATAGTTGGCTGTGCTATTAAAAAAATTGTAATTTTTTCCCTTTTTATTGATATATAACATGTTGATGTTTTATTTGAAATTTATTAATATATATTATATTTTATTAAATTTTAAATATTCTTATTAATCGCTGTAGGAATGTTTAATATTAAATTAATAATTGCTGGAATTTGAGTAGGCTTATATTAGGATGTGATAATAGTTACAATTATTTCGGAAATATTAATTGAAAATAAATTGATATTATACCTAGGTTTTGTTTATTGACCAACCAGATATCAGATTTATTTTTCTTAGGTTCTTTGATTATTTGTCATGAAGTGACATTGATATCGGAATGCCATGTTGCCATTGATTAATTATTTGACAAAAAGTGGGATTAAGAAATAAAACCTATTTCGCCGCGAAATTAATCTTTACGACAGGGTAATTAAGCACATGGCAACCATCTGTAAACATAACCTTACATTTATTTTGAAGACAAAAGTCACAATCACAACCAGAGTATCCAACCAATTATCCAACTTTATTAAAAAAAAATCACCAAATGCGCCGTCTTTTTGGAAATACAAATGTTCCCCTTGAACTAATGGCGAATTGTCCAAATAGTTCTCAATAATATTTTGTTGTAAAATGTCTATATATTTCCGTCCATTCAAGTTTCCCTCGTAAACTTTGTAACACAAGATTCGGTTTCCCAGCAGAGCACACCAAACACTAAAACCAAATCTACCTTGTGCCTTAACATCAACAGTCCGATGAGTGTTAGAATCGGCCCAATAATGGGCATTGTGACTATTAAATATTCCCGCGGAGCTTATGTATGCCTCGTCGGTTTAAATAATGTCGCTGTAAAAGTTCGGATTTGTTAAACATCTAGCTTTGTACCAGTTACAAAATTCTAATCTACTTTCAAAATCCTCAGGGTTCAAATGGTGTCTTTTTCGAATCGTGTAAGGACGGAATTTATTTTTTGTCAGAATCCTTAAGGCACGATTTCTTGAAATTCTTTGTCCGCCTTCTATTTGCCTACTTGATATTTCTGGATTTTCAATTACAGCCCCAATAACACTAAATCCAGCTTCTTCTGCGTCTAATATATTATATTCTCTGGATCTCGGGATAGTTAAGGAACCGTGGTTGATGAAATTCGTCTTCACCCGCTGGAATATGGATTTATCGGGCTGTCTTCTCTCCGGATATCGAGTATAATATGTTTCCAATACAATATTAGAATTACTGCTTTGAATAAAGCATTCTAACCGATCAAACGTTTCGTAATTTTCGTACTTTATGTTTAAACACTTAGTTTATTAATACACAAAACAATACAACAAACAACTAATATAATAACAACGTTGTTGTTTTTTGTTTCATGAGTAACAGGCATAATTTTATTTACAAGCCTACTGCGTTTAATGAGAAATATTTAAAATTTAATAAAAATATAATATATCTCAATAAATTATAAATATAACATCAATATATATCAATATCTCTTTTATTAACGAAGATAGAAATAATCTGTAAATTGCATTCGGTTCTCCTTGAAAAAATACCTATATACAGTTCTTATCTGGATAAAATAATAAATGACTGAGATGTTAATATAAATCAAAAATGGAAAATATTAAATTTTTGGCTATAACTTGAAAACAAAAGACGATAGCTAATTTCTGTTTTCGACATTTTTGATTTTCCTAATGTTTTTACCAGCTATTGCCCAATACTAGGTGAGTTCAAAACTATAGTAAGAAAAATTATAAGGCACTTCCTTTTTTTGGCGGACATTTTCTTTGTAACCGTTTTTCGGCCGAAAACTAGTTTTACGTAAATGTATCTAACTCTATTAATTTTATAGATATCAAGACAAAATGAAAACCAAAATGATCAGAATAATAGTCAAGGTTTTTTGTCTTTACTTAATATTACCTAAGTAATTGAAAATTAATTTAAGTGCTGTAAAATTATTAGAAGGAAGAAAGACACACCTTTAATTTTTGTTCTTGTATAGATTTATTTTGGACTGCTTGTTGTAGAAGTTTGAAGCTTGAGAAGTTTGTTCTTTTTTTTATATATAATTTTTCAAAAATGCCAAAAATCGTATTTCGGGAATATTTAAAGTAGATTATCTCAAAAGGAACAAAGTGAAAAATTATGAAATTAGTACAGATAAGACCTCTTTATCACATAAACATATAATATTAATTTTATGACTGAGACTCAACTGGTTTCAGAGTTATAGTGCATCAAATATGGCCAAAAATTGCGTTATAAGCACACAAAATTGAACGGTAATTAATGACTTACCTTTAATATTTTTTCTTGCAAAGATTTATTACAGGACTACTTGTTGTAGAAGTTTAAAGTTTAAGAAGTTTGTTCTTTTTTTTATACAATTTTTCAAAAATTCCAAAAATAATATTTTGGCAATATTTAAAGTAGATTATCTCAGAAGGAACTTAAAATTATGAAATTAATACAGATAAAACCTCTTTATGGCATAAACATATGATATAAATTTGATGACTAAGACTCAACTGATTACAGAGTTATAGTGCATCGAATTTTGCCAAAAATTGCGTTATATGCACACTAAATTAAATGGTAATTAATAGTAAGAATACATTTTGCTAATATATAGAATTACGAAAATGTTATTCGTGAAAATGCAAACAATGTCTTAATTAATAAGACAACTTAAGACGATAAATATCCAAACAACTACTTCCCGTGCAAATACACCTCCGGATATTGAATTATACAATGAAATATTTAAAAAAAATACATTTTGCTAATATTTAACAGTAACAAAATATGCTTGCCATTTAATATATTCATTTCAGGCCATAGAAATTTGCACAAAACATGTGCCTTAAATTACCCAAAAACAAGATAGCATTATAAAGAAAATAAACTATAAAATAATATTTTTTTCAATCTCATTCATGACACCTCTACACTTTATGCATTTCGAAAGCATATTGTCAATAAAGTGGAAGATGTTATACCCCAAGAAGATGATGTACTTGAGCGATGGTGCCAGCAGCCAATACAAAATAAGAAATACTTTATTAATTTGTGCCAACATGAGAATGATTTTGGCTTGAAAGCTGAATAAAATTGCTTTGTTACATTGCATGGGAAGAATTTTTGTGATGTTATAGGTGGTACCACGAAAATGGAAGGAACTAGAGCCAGTATGCAAAGACCTTACTATGATCAAATTCTTACTCCGCAAGACATGTTCAAATACTGCAATGAAAAAATAACCAAAATAAAATACATCTCGTCTCTGACGAAGAAATTAAACAAACTGAAGCTAAACTAACAAAAAGATTTGACCTTTGCTTGCCTGTGTCAGGAACAAGAGGGTATCATTGATTCGTTCTTATAAGTGTATACTGACACATCTTCGCTTACAAACATGGACTTTGATGCATGCATTTACGAATATCAGTGGTGGCTAGGCACAGTCAAAGACAAACGCGATCAAAATACCGATGTATTTGTTCATTTTTTCCATCCATTTTTCTCCAGCCCAAAAACTGCTTTGCGCATATCTAAAATGGACATGCTGTGGGTTCCAGTAAATAAAGTGGTCAGGAAGATTACCCCTACACAACTAACGACAGTTTCGAGCACAAACAAGTACGTACCGAAATTTCGACACTTTACAATAGTTTAAAGAAATTATAAATTTGTCATGCTAACTGATAAAATGTATACCGAGTGTCTGGGATAAGGGGCGAACATAGGAATTTAACATGTATAATTAAATATGTGTAATTATTAGCTCCCCTATTAATTTTAGAGAAAAATCGTAAAGGAATATTTTTTAGAGTATTAAAAACTGTATTAAATGTATTCATTTAATTTACGTTTGTACCAGTATCCACCTGAAAAATAATAAAAATAAGTTGAACAATGTACCATTTAATAAAAATCCTTGCCATAATTCACGCATTATAATTGTTATGAATAATAATCTGAATTATTCCAATGAAGAGAGGGTATTCAATATAAAAACATTTTACAGTGGCGTCAGTTTAAGCTGAGTTCGTGACTTATTCTCGGTTAAATTTAACAATCGACCAATTCCGTCTGTATCAACAATTACCAACTTTGTGAAAAAGTTTGAAAATGCAGCAAGTATAGCGGCAGATGATTCAAAAGATATTTTAATAGTCCAATTTCAACAAATATTAATTTAAAAACATTAACCTTACAGGCAAACGGAACAGAAGATGCAACAATGAATTGGATGAATGAGTTTTGGGTTTGATAAATGCTGAACCAACAACTAGCATAAGATGTATTGCTCGTGAGTGCAACGTGTCTAAATTCTCTGTACATAAGATTCTGAAGAAGCATGGATATCATCCCTACAAACATCAATGTCATGGAGATACACCTAGTGGATGAAGAAAGCACTCGTGTATTCTGTGAAATAATGCAGGATCATTCAAACACAGACCGAAACTTTTTGCAGTCTATCTGTTTTACTTTTACTGATGAACGCACATTCACTGTTAATAAGGAGCCCAACACAGAACACGCGATACTGGACCCAGGAAAATCCACGGATACGCTTACAAATTAGAACCCAGTTCCCGCAAAAAATAAATATTTGGGCTGGTATTTATAACCCATTAACGGCCAAGTAATTATAGAGATAACTCTAATATTTGGTTTTAGGTAATAAATGTGCACTTATTTTTAGGATTTCTACGAATGACTTATTGTATGACATACTGTGCATTTTTTTAAAATTATACATAATGTGTACGATTTAAATTTTTAGGCATTCGTCGATTTTATATAAAAACGTGCAATATAAAGTTTAGAAAGAGTTTCCACTCCCAGACTAAGCATGAAGTAAAATTTCGAGTTTAGAAAAGCCACGGGGCTAATGCTAATTTTTCCAATTGTTGGACTGGTCGCGGTGGCACTATCAACTGGCCACCAAGATCTCCTGATTTAACACCATGCGATTTCTTTTTATGGGGTCACCTGAAAAACAAAATTTATAAAAAACGCCATCCTAATATTGAATCTTTGCGAGAAGCAATTTTTGTGGATTGCAGATTAATTACAGATAAGCAGTTGGCTAATGTAAGGCAGGCATTTTGTAACAGATTGGGTTATTGTTTACACCAGAATGGAGAACTTTTTGAAAACTTGCTCTAACATTTCCCATTGGGCGTAGATACAGTAAAATAAAAATTTAAACAAAAATAAATCGCGCACTGTTTGTAACCTGACACCACTATAAATTATCTTGATAATGAATAAATTATCTTTTTTCCAGTAATTACGTGTTATTATTATGATTTATCCCAACCGAAAAGCATGATTAATTATTTTTCTTAATTTAAATTTCTTTGGTAGCATTTCGATAATATTGATTCTGGTACAAACGTAAATTAAATCGATACATTTAATACAGTTTTTAATTCTCTAAAAAATATTCCTTTACGATTTTTCTCTGAAATGAATAGGGGAGCTAATAATTACACATATTTAATTTCAGATGTTAAATTCCTATGTTCGCCCCTTATCCCAGACACTCGGTATATCGAACTTTATATGTGTAACACACTTAGTTTTAATAAAATGTTGTGTTTTTAGAGGATTCTAACCATTAATTACCGTTAAATTTTGTGTGCTCTGACGAATCCTCGTAAAAAGGATTCGAATCACGAATCCAAATCACCTAATATGATTCGAATCACGAATACTTGAGTAAAGGATTCGTAAGAGGTGAGATAATTATGATTTAAACCAAAGATTCGAAATTTGTTTTTTCGAATCGCGAATTCAAATCCTTTAGGAATACAGTTGATTTCATTATTTTTTGCAACCATTATCATATAAATATCGTTACCAGTTGTTGTATCAAATATATTTAAAATCTAATTATTTATTATGAACAATTATGATTAAAGATGTATTTTTGTGTTTGAACTTCACTTCAAATGAATGTTTTGTACGCGTGGCGCATGAAGTAAAATTTCTAATTTAGAAAAGCCTGAAAATTTGGCTTGATCGCGTAGCACGTGATCAAATTTTCATGCTTTTCTAAACACGAAATTTTACTTCATGCTTAACCTGGAAGATAATAAATAAAATCGCCTGAAAATTATGTAAATAAAAAAATCACTGAATATCATTAAAACCGGGAAAGTCAAAGAAAAGTCATGGAATTTTATTCAAATTGACCAAAACTAACAAAAAAGCCACATAATATTATTAAATTTCTCAAAATCAACAGGCATCATAAAAATTACAAAACACGCAAAAATTTATAAAACCAACTTTAATAATAACAAAAACAGTGAAAACAATTTAATAAAATGGGGCTTTCCCCACAGAAGAAAGGTTTATTAAAAGGTCAGGGAAATAAATCTTGAATCAGGGAAATGTTGGAAAAATTTAACCTTTCAGATTGTGGCTTCCATGTCAGTTTTACTTTAAATAATATTAAACAAAATTTTGAAAACTAGATTATTATCTTTAAAAACAATTTCAGTCATTTAATGTTCTTATCAAATCATTCAGTTTGAAGTTTCGAACTATCGTTTCAACTCCCAGACTAACCATGAAGTAAAATGTCGAGTTTAGAGAAGCCCCGAGTAGAAAATTTGTCACGGTGCTTTTCTTAGCTCGACATTTTACTTCATGCGCCACGCGTATAAAACACTGATTTAAGGAGAAATTTAAAAATACACAAAAAACACTTTTTTCATGTTAATACTCAAAATTAATATTAAATATTTGACGATTCGAATCCTTTTGTAAGTATTCGAATCCTTTTGTATGTATTCGAATCCTTTTATAAATATTTATATCCTTTAATAAATGTTAGAATCCTTTTATAAATATTCGAATCCTTTTATAAGGATTTGAATCTTCTGCATTTGGATTCGAACACGAATCCTCTTAAAAAAATTTAATGAATCCGGATCACGAAACTAGTTAAACTAAAGTTGAACTTTGATGCACTTTAACTCTGGAACCTAGTCTCAGTCATCAAATTCATATCATATATTTTATGTCATAAAGAGGTGTAATCTGTATTAATTTCATAATTTTTTACTCAGTACCTTTTTAGATAATCTACTTTAAATATTGCCAAAATGCGATTTTTGGCATTTTTGAAAAATTATATAAAAAAAAGGACAAAGTTGGCTAGCAGGTAGTCCTATAATAAATCTATGCAAGAAAAATATGAAAGGTTAGTCTTTCTTCCTTCTAATAATTTCACAGAACTAAAACCGTTTTAGGTTAATTATCAATTTATAGTTGTGAATTTTTTTCTGCACATTTCTAAGTACTTAGGTAATATTATATCAGGATAAAAAATCTAGAACATCATTCTAATAATTTTGGTTTTTATTTTGTCTTGATATCTATAAAATTAATAGAGTTAGATACATTTGAGTAAAACTTGTATTCGGCCGAAAAACGGATACGAAGCAAACTTAAAATGTCTGCCAGAAAAAAAGTATGACCCTGAAAATTGTTCTAACTATAACTATAACTTTTTAACTCACCTAGTATTGTGGAATAACTGATAAAAAAAAAATGAAAAAACAAAAATGTTGAGCAACGTGGTCTGGGTGATTTCTAATGGATTGACCCATATACACTTTTGTCGTAGTTTAGTTATTTTTTACATATTTTTGTAACTATTTAAATTATTTTTAATTATTTGAATTATTTGCTATAAATCAGTTAGCATTGACAAGTTCTTTCAAAAATAAACAACTAATAGAATTTCTCCATTTTTGTCTCACAGAGCATTCTACAAAAACTTAGAAAGTCAATTCCCCGAGGCCAATTATCACTGCTGATAATCCCCCTGCTTCCAATTGGGTCCAAGTGAAAAGACCCTTGCTTGCAATTGGCTCAAATTGAACAGACCGCTGCTTTTCAATGCTTTTAGTTGGCTCACATGATTTTTCATTCTCTGCCGACCTAACAAACATAAAAATTGTCATTGCCTTGCGGAACGAAAATATTACAGAAAGAGATAAATGAATTGAAGAAACAACACTAACATCAACAGCAGGTATTTGTAACATTTCTGAGGATATTTGCGGGGTAAGAAATTATGAATTAATTGTACATTCAATAAATAGTTTGTGTTATAAGTTATAAAAATATATAACCAAATTATTCCATTCAATTCATTCAATGACATTTTATTTGACACATTCTATTGAAGTTTGTCTACATTATTTGTATGCATATACCTAAGATTATACTTGTCTATTCAAGAACTTATTTGACCGAATGTACCTCAGGTAATGATAATTACGTAATTTTGTTATCCCTCAAGTCTGTTGCTTCAGGTAATTGCCCTCGTTACGTCGGGCAATTACCAAGCAACGGAGTTTCGGATTAATCAAAATGATTGCGTAATTATCATTGCCCTTGGGACATTATAGCTGATAATTGTGTCGGTAGTTTGATATTGACATGATAAATATTTTGTGGAAAAGAGAACCCATAAGTGAGGCGTACGAACAATGTTTCACAGAAATAAGAAAAATACATTCAAATAAAATAAGGTACGTAAACTTCTTAAAAGTATTGGTTTTAAGTATCTAACCAAATTTCAAACCCTGCTGATTGTGATTAGACATTTATTGTATGCAGGCATTGCCCTAGTAGTTTTGTCGTCCTAGGCAACATTTGCAAGTGTAGCCCCCTCCACCACCATCCTCTTCTACCTACCTGCCATCGGGCTTTTACAAAACAAAACGCATCAAAAAATGGCCACACATGTTAAATTACAGACTTTTTATTACGTTACCATCAGGGTTGGTAACGTAATAAACAAACAAAACGTGTTTTTTCATTGAAACAGCGTTTAAAACATTAACAATTAGAAGCATGTTTAAAACGTGTTTAAGGCATGTTTAAAACACGTTTAAAATGTGTTTAAAACAAAACATACAGGGCAATTTTCTTTTAAGTATACATATAAAAGGGGGTTTTAACGAGTGTTTTCCACTCCCAAATTCAGCATGAAGTAATATTTCGAGTTTATAAAAGCCTAAGAATTTGGATTAGCCGCGTAGCAAAGCGAAGTGGTCAATTCAAATTAGGCTTTTTACTTCATGCGCCACGCTTTAAAACACTGATTTATAGTGAAGTTCAAAAAACACACACATACAACAACAATTATAGGCAACCTTCTATACATTTGAGTTATTGGGTTGCCTATAATCACTGTTTTAAACAATTTGATTAGCGCTGCATTTGACATACGTTTTTTTCACATCTACATATTAGATTGCTAACGTCGTATATTTTAAACTTTACGATATTTCAGTGTTTTATACGTGTAAAGTAAAATTTCGAGTTTAGAATTTAGATTGGCCGCTCCGCTTCGCTACGCGGCTAATCCAAATTTTCAGGCTTTTATAAACTTGATATTTTACTTCATGTCTGGGAGTGGAAAACCCTCGTTTAAAGATTCAAATTGAAATCTTTTAAAAAAGCAACGAATGTCGTAAAATTTACAGTGTGTGCATATGTATACCTGAAAGAAAAATTCCCTGTATTTAAAAATCACATTAACGCACACACAGATGTGATATTTTATTGTAATGAGTTGTTAAGTTTAAAATATTTTTAACCATTTAGTTAAAATTTAAAAATGTAAATAAAAAATCTTATTGAAGTAGTATAAAATATAATTTAGCAAATTTAAGATAATAACAAAACGTTTTAAACAAATTTAATGTTTAAAACATGTTTTAATCAAATTTAAGATTTAAAACATGTTTAAAACAAAACCGTTTAAAACACGACGATTGTTATTAAACATGTCTAAAACACTGTTATAAAACAAAGTGTTATAAACATAACAACCATAGCTACCATATGTTTTAAAATTATTTAGATAAAGGGTGGCTTTGAAATTCTAACCGCATGTTGTATGTTAATTCATGGCAATGTCAGTAGTTGAAGCTTGGTCACTTTAAGCGTCAATTTTGGTTTAAAGCTTTTTTCTCATAATGGTATTTTCCCCGTTGCATAAACGATCCATCATTAAATCTTATTTCTGTAATGAAAATCGCGTTCATGTGGATATACAGGGTGTCCGTATTTCGAAGAGATAGAGAGTGGCATAAATTTGGGCAAAGTTGCGTATTTTATGTCCTAACAATAATCTGAAAACAATTTTGAAATATCTATTTTTTGTTTTCGAGATATCAACAAAAAACTGATTTTTTGAAAAATCGTTTTTATTTTTTAATTCAAAAACTGTTGAATCTGGACATTTAGAACTTTGATAAATATTGATCACAATCACATTTAAGCGTTATAAATGTTTAAGCTTACTGTAAATTAGGGGTTTATACGCGTGGCGCATGAAGTAAAATTTTGAGTTTAGAAAAGCCCCGTGAAAATTTTCTTCGCGGGGCTTTTCTAAACTCGAAATTTTACTTCATGCTTAGTCTGGGAGTGGAAGACACTCGTTAGTTTAAAATAGATCACAACTTAGTTTTACAATTATGGGTCCTAGAAGTTGTCAAATGAGTGAGTTACTCAACTGTTTCCAAGGCACTCTTTACAAAAAACAAAAGAATAAGTTTTTACATATGTAATAGGTCAGTAGGGGTCATGTGCAAATATTAATTTTGACGAAATTAAATTAAAATATTAATACAAAAATCACCCAAGAAAATAATAAAGAAAAATCAACATCTAGTAAATACGAGAATAACATTAGTCGATCAAAATTTTTTATGTGAAAGAAATAACAAATGCAGCATCGCCTTAAAATAATAAACAAGTTCCGGCGCGTGGAGAAATGCTAAGACATACAGAAAGATTCAGTTCAGGGTTTAACGAACGCAAACACAACAACTGTGAAAAGTCAGGGAAATGAAGTTGACGTCATAGAGGGAAGGGTTTTGTGACCATATATGGTAGTAGATAAAATTTAAGCAACAAAATTTGGGGAGTGGAGAACTTTGAGAGCAGCAAAGAAACGATTCTAAGAATCAGTTAGTTTTGGGACCGGGAGTATCTGAATGTGAATGGGTACAGTTGAGAATAGGAAGTTTCAGTGGGATGTGAGTTAGTGAAGTAATGTTGATAAAAATAGTTAAGTATTGAGAATGAAGTTAGAGAATGGAGAATGGAGTTAAGGATAACAACGTTGGAAAGACTATCACGTAAGAGTAAAATTAATTCTACATCAAACCGACTAAGTTGAAATCAAACAAACGAAACCGGCGAAATAATTTAAACATCTGGGAAAAGGGGGGGGGGGTGAGAATGAGGGATGTATGGTGGTTGATGTGTAAGGCCGAATTGAGCGAGAAAACGAGGTATGTCCTACTGACTAATCGAAATAGTCGATTGATGTGTTAGGCCAATCCGAGTTAGTATTGCGCTAAGTGTCCTACTAACTAACCACAAGAAAAAAATAACTCGATTTTGAGTGGAACGAGGTGAAAGGTCGTTCCGCTCATTAATCGAAAATGAATGGCGATTGATGTGTAGGGCCGATGTGAGAGATTGTCCCACTAACTAATCGCAAGTGTGTCGAGTGTGTGATGCTAGCTCCGAGATGGTTTTTGTGGGTTTCCCATCTCGTAATGCAAATGCAGTGGCTAGTTAATTTTGCTCCCACAAGTAGAGTCATACATTTTTTTTGAGTTTAACCAAATGCACATGACTTCTAAGCATAAACGTTGGATAATATATTTTGTGAATATAATTAATACAAGACATACCAATTCATTAGAAATGTCATGAAAGGTCAATAAACTTTGCATACGTTAAGCTTATATCCTGTTTTATTTATTGTCCACACATCCTCCTAGTCAAATTAAAAGGGAAGAAAGACACAGTATTTACGATAATGCATATTGACACAATCAATGAACCTGGTAAATAAATAAAAGGGTTACTACATACACAACACAACGTAAACAATAATACAAATTATAAATGTGTATAATACCTAGGGTCAAATCATTACATTGGTGCCGTGACCAGGATGTTTGTGATGACAATAAATGTGTATTACATAATTTAAAAAATGCTGTGTCGACTTGTGGACAAGAATATTTCAGGTAATTGAGTTTAACACAAAAAAGGAAAGCAATGTTTAAAAAGGTACAGACTAAATAAAAATAAACGCATAGCATAGCGATTTCAAGATGAAACGTGTTGGTATTTTGAAGTTCAAACACTGACCTATATCCAGAAGATAGGCGCATAAACAAAAACGAGGTAGAGTAAGCATAAAGAAGTACCACGGAAAGCACAATCCGAAATTCCAGACACAAATGAAACCAAACGCGAGTAATTCAAAAATCAAAACAAACGTGTTGGTATTTCAAGATCAATCGTTGACCTACATTTTAACGATAAACATACACTTCAGGAAATGAAGAATACACAAGAACTATGATAATGAAACAATTTTGGAATGCACAAAGTACGCATTAGCAATCCACAAATTTACGTAAACAAACAAGGTACAAAACACGGTGATATTAGAAACATCGAGGTAAAATAATAATAACAGGTAAATAAGATTACATAAAAATACAGGTATAAAGGCATGCTAAAATGCAAGCCTAGAAATCATTATAATTTATTTTATTAAATGAAGCTAATATTAAAATAAACAGAAGCATAAAAGTATCAAAGAACAACATGTGCACTTTAAAATAAAAAGGTAAACGAATAACAAATTACAAACAAAAATAATCCTCGCTCACTTCGCAACTAACAAATTACCAATGAAAATAATAATTAAAGTTATAATTAAAATAAGCCATTACGACACTAAAAAAAGGGATAAACAAAAATTGTAAGGTAAACAAAATGTTTATAAATGCTATAATACATTTTCAAGAGCAAATAATGACCTGGTTATGTTTGAAATAAACGTCCGACAAAAAATATCAAAATAAGCATGAAAGAGACGAGGAAAACGTTTAACGTTCTAGAACGCACAAGGTACTAAACGAAAATAAATAACATACAAATAAATACTTCGAACACAGGTAAAACCTAATTAATGACTAGCAAAAAAATATATATATAAACAAAAGGTAATCGCATAAACCAAAGTAAAATACAAATTAAAATAAGGTACTCAAAAAAAAGACAAAGAAAAACGAAACAAAATATATAACAATCGGTTTAAAATAAAACTAAGCAAAATATAATGATAAAGAAAGGTAAAAATCATGGCCATGATGAAAAAATGAAAGTCAAAAACTTCAAAAAAGCAAAGGTGAAAAACAAACAATAAAGGTATTTACATTAAATACATTACTCATACATACAAAAACAAACAACACAAAGAAGGAAGTTAAACAAATAAGACATTGTTCAATGTAACAATTACATTATGAATCTTAAGTTCGGACCAAACGAACAAATTAAATATAGTAAAAAGAGAAAGGAAAGAATTGAGTTCGAATGTGGTGTTTTAAGTTTGAGCTTTGTATGAGTTTGATTGCAGGAAGCAGTGATTCGAAATCAAAAGGTAACAATAACGGCCAGGCCAAATCAATCGTCAAGTAAAATACGGAAAGGTGATTGAAGCGGGGGCGAAGAGTTTAAAAAAAAATGAAAGCAACAAAGTATTGGCAACACCGAAACCAGCGCGAAGAAAAAGCTAAGTTTACAATGGGCGACGAGAAAACAGCCAGAGTGAGCAAATTAGTTACAGATCCGAGATTAAAAAGCATCAAGAACGCTGGGAGCGTCATAACAAGAGCAGGCAACCATTGAACTCTGCCGGGCAGATCCTCAGGTCACAATCGTACGAAAATTGGGGGCGATGTGACAACTGAAGTTGTAGTCCAAGAAGGGGAACACCCAACATCAGTCAGTGATGCCACTGCAGTAGCTCAATAACGTAACTCAAACTGCAAAAAAAACCAATCACATCTATAAAGGTCGAGGAAAACCAATTCAGCAGAATTATATTCTACAAATAAAGACAAAACATTCCATGTTTATAATTTAACAATAGCCAAAAATATGTTTTAAAATTTGTTACAGATTCAAAGTCGAGCATCAAGAAAGCTGGAAGGGTCACAACAGGACCAGAAAGCCATCATGTACTTCACCCCTTCGTACAGACTTTTTGACTACAAGCATATTGAAACTGGGGGCGATAATTCATCTAAATAAAGTTTAGGATCCAGAAAGGAAGCACTGCCACTTCAGCTGCCAAGTCAAAGTCGAACATCAAGAAAGCTGGTAGCGTCAAAACCGGACCAGAAAGCCATCAAGTACCTTACTCCTTCGTACGGACTTTTTGACTACAAGCAAATCAAAACTGGAGATGATGGGTCATCTGAAGAAGTTTTGATCCAGAAACACTGACGCTTCAGATGCCAATGACACCACCACTACATCTTAACCGCTACGAATTCATAACGAAAATCAAAAAAAAACCTTTAACTTAGCAGAAACACCGCAGCAAATTTTAACATCAATCATAAATATGTTTTAGAAGTTGTTACAAATCTAAAGTTGAAAATCAAGGAATCTGGGGGGCTCGATCAGGCGGATTGTTCAGTCGTCGTCAATAATCAGGGATGATGGATCTTCCGGAGAAGTTCTTAGGCAAAGAATTACCGCACTTCAATTTCAACAACGGCAGTTCTTCATCAGGAGCCCGCAAGGAAGAAAGGGTCAAGGCCACGATGTTCCAATCTGCTACCGAAACGTTGACTTCGTCCCATCAACAAGGCACGAAAAAAGGGGAGTATATGATAAAATCATAACCATCTAAGTACAAGTAATTTTAACTTCTTTCACAGTAAAAAAAAAACACATCAGGAAAAGCTTTTCAGGCACAGTATCGGCATTTTACATTAAGATGGATTCTCAGATTTCTTTCTCAATTTCAGACTCGAATCGGGAGATTGGGGGCGCAGCGTTAAGGATGGTGAGCATTTCGAACGAGGGGAAGTCAACAACTTACTAGAACAGGATCCTGACATGACGCCAAAAATAATAATATTGTAAATTGAGGGAATTTTAAAAATCTTAACATTCTAAAAGTTCATATTTTTAAACGGGGGCGAATGTAATAGGTCAGTAGGGGTCATGTGCAAATATTAATTTTGACGAAATTAAATTAAAATATTAATACAAAAATCACCCAAGAAAATAATAAAGAAAAATCAACATCTAGTAAATACGAGAATAACATTAGTTGATCAAAATTTTTTATGTGAAAGAAATAACAAATGCAGCATCGCCTTAAAATAATAAACAAGTTCCGGCGCGTGGAGAAATGCTAAGACATACAGAAAGATTCAGTTCAGGGTTTAACGAACGCAAACACAACAACTGTGAAAAGTCAGGGAAATGAAGTTGACGTCAGAGAGGGAAGGGTTTTGTGACCATATATGGTAGTAGATAAAATTTAAGCAACAAAATTTGGGGAGGGGAGAACTTTGAGAGCAGCAAAGAAACGATTCTAAGAATCAGTTAGTTTTGGGACCGGGACGGGGACAGTCAGTATCTGAATGTGAATGGGTACAGTTGAGAATAGGAAGTTTCAGTGGAATGTGAGTTAGTGAAGTAATGTTGATAAAAATAGTTAAGTATTGAGAATGAAGTTAGAGAATGGAGAATGGAGTTAAGGATAACAACGTTGGAAAAACTATTACGTAAGAGTAAAATTAATTCTACATCAAACCGACTAAGTTGAAATCAAACAAACGAAACCGGCGAAATAATTTAAACATCTGGGAAAAGGGGGGGTGGTGGTGAGAATGAGGGATGTATGGTGGTTGATGTGTAAGGCCGAATTGAGCGAGAAAACGAGGTATGTCCTACTAACTAATCGAAATAGTCGATTGATGTGTTAGGCCAATCCGAGTTAGTATTGCGCTAAGTGTCCTACTAACTAACCACAAGAAAAAAATAACTCGATTATGAGTGGAACGAGGTGAAAGGTCGTTCCGCTCATTAATCGAAAATGAATGGCGATTGATGTGTAGGGCCGATGTGAGAGATTGTCCCACTAACTAATCGCAAGTATGTCGAGTGTGTGATGCTAGCTCCGAGATGGTTTTTGTGGGTTTCCCATCTCGTAATGCAAATGCAGGGGCTAGTTAATTTTGCTCCCACAAGTAGAGTCATACATTTTTTTTGAGTTTAACCAAATGCACATGACTTCTAAGCATAAACGTTGGATAATATATTTTGTGAATATAATTAATACAAGACATACCAATTCATTAGAAATGTCATGAAAGGTCAATAAACTTTGCATACGTAGCTCATATCCTGTTTTATTTATTGTCCACACATCCTCCTAGTCAAATTAAAAGGGAAGAAAGACACAGTATTTACGATAATGCATATTGACACAAACAATGAACCTGGTAAATAAATAAAAGGGTTACTACATACACAACACAACGTAAACAATAATACAAATTATAAATTTGTATAATACCTAGGGTCAAATCATTACACATATAAAATGTTCAATAAACTATAAGTAAGATACATCACTGAATTCAGAAAAAAATATTCTTCAAAAAAATATGAAAATCCAAAATGACGCCCATAAGAAAAACAAAAGTTAGCTATATTCCGTGAGTAAATGTTATAGTTATCTTAAAATTAAAAAGTGCCTTTATTATGTTAAAGTTGTAAATGTATTAATGTTCGAAATTTCAAAAAATTCGCATTTTGACAATATCTCAAGAACAAAATAAGATATTTTAAATTTGTTTTTAGATTATTATTGGGCCCTAAAATAAGCAACTTTGCTTTAATTTAACCGACTCTGTATCTCTTTAAATAACCAAGATCCCCATACATTCTGTTGAAATAAGGGCACCCTGTTTCTGATTTTGTATTCTCGGAATCTGATTTTTTCAATGTGGCCCGGAATTGTGTTCGATTGTTGAGGGAAACAGGAAATTTAACACACAACACGTTGGCAACGTTGGCAACACGTTGGCATGCCAACGGTTCGGTTCGTACGGAAAACAGTGGAAACATTTTTTGGGATCGGAACATCCCTAGTAAGAAGTCAGTTGTTGACAGTTAAACGAAAAACGAGCAGGCGGATATCTGTGCATCCTTGTTGTTTACATTGACTCACTCTCTCAAGTATAGAGTAAACAATCATCCCTTTTTAACAGTGTATATTTTAAAAGTATGTTTGTTTTCTCACTCCAAACATTAATATTTTCCTAACAGTCTTGTAGAGTGCACCTTATTTATTAATCAATAAATATATCACAATGTCTACTTTTGTTATTGGTAGTAGGAAAATAATATATAACGCTTGGATGTCATGGTGATTAATACTTACCAAGATGTACCGAAAAAATGCAAAACGACTTTTTTGTGAATAGTTTTAGAATAATAATAATAAAAGTAAAATCAATTTAGTTTAAGCAACTTTTACATATTGTTGATATTTAAATTATCATATCTTTTACAGGAAAAGTGCTATGATGGACACATCACTATTTTTAATGAGTTCAATTTGAACCTATTAACGAGTGTCTAAACTCGAGTCTAAACTCGAATGGTACTCCATGCTTAATCAAGGAGTGGAAACAGTCCTTCAAATTCCTTCTTGCAGTGTCAAGCTAGAACATTGTTGTTTCTTGCTACAATTATAAATTCATTCGGTTTTAATAAAGCGTAAGTTACGATTCCCACATTATTGTTATCAGTAATAATAATATTGTATTTCACCAGACGCATTGTCAGCGTGCTGTTGAACAAAACCATTCGCTTCACCTTTGAGAGGAGAATTTGTCAATGTTAGTTTATACAACACACATCGTGTATTTTCTTAATGATTACTAATTCGAAATAAATGTTTTTAAAAAGTCTCCCGCTCGGACTAAAAACATAACTGGCGCAGTCGATAAGATAAATTGGAGTCACAAAAATCGACAAAAATCGCGAGTTTGTGATTTTCGTTTTTACGATTCACCAAGTTACCAATCAACGTGGACAACATCTCCAGCGAGCAGAGGACAACCATTGCCGACGCTCATAGTTAAGAACATTCAAAACCGCGAAAACGCGAAAACAGTGAACAGTGCTTCAAGAAAAAAAGAAGAAAAACAAAAAGGATGAAAATACTGTAAGTTTCACTTTCCATTCAATAATCTTTTCCCAACAAACCCATTGATAATAATATATTGCATAATCAATCAATAAATCAGTTCAAACACACAAAAACTCGTACGTTTATGACCACAAATTCAGAAATTTCACATTGACTCAATTCCAAATTTTGACGGAAACCCCGCAACACTTGCAATATTCATTCAGGCAAGCGAATTTGTAATAAATACATTCACTGACAGAGCCAATCCAAACAACCCTCAAAATACATTATTAAGAGCCATAATAGGTAAAATAACAGGAAGAGCTTTAAACATTGTAGGCAGCAGATGCAATTTAAATACTTGGAATGACATAAAACAATTACTTTTACAATTTTTCTCTGACCAACGTGACGAAAACTGTCTAGTAGGTGATCTAATGCATGTAAAACAAGAAAAAATGAAACTGAAACTAAGTTTATTATTGACAAAAACTCAACTGACAGAACCACACATTAACATTAAACAATTGAAAACAAATGTATACTCTCAACAAGCACTCAAAGCATTATTAAGAGGTTTACACAATAATTTAGCTATTCGTTTGAAAAATCCCGTAACCTTAGAACAAGCCATCTCGTTCGTAACTGAAGAAGAAAATTTCTCTTATGCTCGAGATAATTTAACAGGACACAATTATAACAAACCGACTTTTCAGAAACATATTCCGAGACAAAATCATACATCATTCAGAAATAATTATTAACAGCGATACCCAACGCAAAATAACAATTTTCACACAATTTTATTCCAAGAAATCAACAAAATTTCCCAACAAACAATTTCAGACAACAATTTTCACAAAGAAACAATTTCAGCAACAGACAAAATAACAATTTCAGACAGCAATTCCCGCAAAATAATCAAATGAATAATCAAACATTTTCTCAAAATAATCATAACAGATTCAGGCAAAACGCACCGGAACCAATGGAAGCAGCTACAATAAATACGCGCAGAACATTAAGACCAAATAATAATAATCATTTTCAAAGACAGATTCCCATGTCTACAACTGAAGGACTTTTTCAACAAAATGTTGAAGACGAAATTCCAGAAAACGAAATGATCAATCAAAACAATAACATGTATGATAACAATGATAATGAAACTCATTATTAAAATTTTCAGTCAGTCCCCAATTACACAAACCAGACATAATAAATCTAAAAACAATCAATAATTTAATATTACCATATGTAAAGATCCCACAACAAAATTTAAAATTCATGATCGACACAGGATCACCAAAAACTTTAATAAGGCCAAAAACAGTCAATCAATATTATCAAAATTTCATCCAAGAGAAACCTTTCAAAATTCAAATTGCACATCAAACAAGTTTACACAAATACATTGCAAACATTCCCTTACTCAGCACTTTTAAATCAAATGATTACTTTCATTTTCACATTTTCGATTTTATTCCTAATTACGAAGGTTTATTAGGAATGGATTTATTAAAACATTAAAACGCAAATATTGATCTAAACAAAAATATTTTACATACCAAAAACAGACCAATACCAATTTATTTTGAAAATCAAAGACCCTCTTTCAAAAAGAAAACTTATTGAACCCAGACAACAAAAGATAACCAAAGTACCAGTAAATTCACAATTAAATTTTAAAATAATCGAATACACTAAATTACGCGAAGGCATTGAAATCCCACAGTGTCTAGTAAATATTGAAAATAACGAAACTTTACTTACAATTACCAACAGCAATGAAAACCCATAAGAAATCGAAATTGAACCTTTAAATGTGTTAGAAATTGATCAAGAACAAACAAATAATTACCTCACAATAACCAAAAATTCAATTGAAGATGACATATTAAAATAAAATCTCAAAAATTTACGATTAAATCACTTGAATAAAGAAGAAAAAGACGCAATCAGAAAAATTTGCTTTGAATACAGAGATGTATTCCATTCACCTTAATTACCTTTAACTTTCACTCATGTAGTTAAACACGAAATTAAAACAAATGATGACACCCCAGTTTATAAAAAAGCTTACAGAATGCCCCAATCACAACAAGCAGAAGCCGACAAACAAATTCAAGAACTTTTAAATAATGACATAATTCAACCCTCACACAGCCCATGGAGTAGCCGAGTAATAATTGTTCCAAAAAACTTAGACGCTACCGGCAAACCGAAATACAGAATAGTCATATTTAAATAATTAACACTGATTACTTTTTTGTATTCACTTTTTATTTTGTACTGTGACTAGTTTCGACTCAACAGCGAGTCATTCTCAAACTAACTACTTAAAACTAACATTGCAATCTTATATATACTTAAAATTATTTATCAGGTAGAAAAGCGTCAAATAGAGGCGTATACATAAGTTCCGTCTGGTCGTTTATTAGCGGGATTCCCGGATTCAGTTTTGCTTTATGAATCTCTAATGACTCCAGAAGGTTCATTTTACGGCCTTTTTCTACACAATGCAAAACTGAAAGTACATCTTTATCAAAAGTATGTCCTTCTTCCATGAGGTGATTAGAAAACGTGGATTTATCCTGTTTTAATTTATACGCTCTAAGATGTTCTTTCAGCCTAATATTGAAATTTCTACCAGACTGACCTATATATACCCCTTTACAAGACTGACATGTTAACTTATATATCCCGGATTTATTGTGAATGTTGGTTTTTGTTTTTGAATTGAAAATTTCATATTTTAGTTTCGAATATGGTTTAAATGCGACTGTTATATTCTCTTTTTTTAATATATTTTTAATTTTAAGGCTTGAAATGCCGAAATAGGTCAGTGGGGCGTATTTTTGTTCATTTTTATTAGTTTTAATGGTTGCATACAAGTATTTTTTCATTTGTTTAAATTTATGTTTTTCTATTAAATTATCTATTAGTCCTGTGTTGTATCCATTATTGTTCGCAATGTTCATAATTATTTCGATTTCTTTTTTAAACGCGTTTTTGTTAGGGGTATGTTTAGAGCTTTATAGATCATTCAATTGGATGCAGCTAATTTGTGTTTCATAGGATGTCTAGATGATTGAGGAATTATTGTGTCTGTAAATGTTGGTTTCCTATAAATTTCGAATTCTAATTTAGAGTTGACTTTTGAGATTTTTAGGTCTAAGAAATTTATTTGATTATTTTGTTCTGTTTCTAGTGTAAACTTTATATTGGGGTGTAAGGAATTAATAAAATTTAAAAACTGATCCAATTGTCTATTGGAGCCTATAAAACAGGCTAATATGTCATCCACATATCTGTACCACTTAACAATATGTTTCTGTCCGAGAGGGGAATTTAAAATAACTGATGTGATGTTTTTCATAAAAATTTCTGTAAGTAATGGACTAAGTGGTAATCCCATTGCTAGCCCCTCTTTTTGATCGAAAAATTTATTGTCAAATGTGAAATAATTAAATTTAAATAAGGATTCTAATAGTAGGAGGAATTCATTTTGTATTATTGGATTTATATTGTTAATATCAAAAGACTCTTTTATTAGTTTTACGCATTCTTGTGGTGGGATTTTCGCGAACATGTTGGACACATCAAAGGATACTAATTTGTAGTTAGTATGGTCATAGATTACTGACAATTAAACGACAAATGCACTAACGATGAATACCCATTACCACACATTACCGACATTTTGGACAAATTAGGTAAATGCAAATATTTTTCTACCTTAGACCTTGCCTCAGGTTATCATAAAATTGAGATGCACCCGAAAGACATTCAAAAAACTGCATTTTCAACCCCTAGAGGACATTACGAATACAAACGTATGCCCTTCGGATTAAAGAACGCCCCCGCGACTTTCCAAAGAGTCATGGACAGCATTTGTAATATTTTCCACATCTTTAGAAGAACACATTCAAAAATTAAAATTAGTATTAGACAGATTACGTAACGCTAACCTCAAAATTCAAATGGACAAGTCAGAATTCTTAAAGAAAGAAGTACAATTTTTAGGACAAGTAATAACACCCGACGGTTTAAAACCAAACCCAAATAAAATAGATTCCGTAACTCGATATCCAATCCCCAAAACAGTTAAAGAATTAAAAGGATTTTTAGCACTCACCGGTTACTACCGAAAATGTATCAAAGATTACGCAAAAATTACAATACCCTTAACTCAATGTCTAAAAAAAGGAAATAAAATTGAACATAATAATAATTTCATAGAAGCTTTTAACACTTGCAAATCAATTTTAACCAATCCTTCAATATTACAGTATCCAGACTTTTCAAAACAATTCATTGTCACAACTGACGCATCGAATATAGCTTTAGGAGCCATATTATCACAAGGACCTATAGGATCGGACAAACCTATATGTTATGCCTCAAGAACATTAAACGATTCAGAACAAAAATACAGCACAATTAAAAAAGAATTACTAGCCGTAGTTTGGGCAGTCAAGTACTTTCGACCTTACTTATACGGACGTAAATTCATAATTTATACAGACCACAGACCATTAGTTTGGCTTTCAAAATTAAAAGAACCCAATTCCAAATTACAAAGATGGAAAATCAGATTAGAAGAATACGATTACAAGTTAGAATACAAAAAAGGTAAAATTAACACGAATGCTGATGCATTCTCAAGAATTCAATTAAATGCTTTAGAAACCGATTCATTAATTAATAATTTTGATGATAATGAAATTGATAAAATAATTGACGATTTAGAAGACAGTGACTAACCTTTTGAATTACCTCCAGACGAAATAGACGCTTTACTCGAACAATTAGATGAATCTTTAGAAATCTCACAAAATTCAGCAAGTCAAAATCAAGAATCAACAGGAATTACAATATCCTCCGATATAATCGATTCAAAACCCAATCAATATTTCATTTACGAAGTACTCACACAAGCAAAACCAGTAAAATCAGAACAAATTGAAAAAATCAAAAGATATCACGTACAAATTAATAAAGAAAATAATCGATAACAAATCATAAAATTTCTAAAAGAATATACACCTGAAAATAAAAAATACTACTTTCATTTTAAAACAGAAAATTTAATGAAATCATTCAGTAACGTAGTTACACAATTATTCAACCAAAATGGCCCACAAATAATATATTACAGAAAGAAGAGAATTAATAGTTGATGCAGATTTAATACAAGAAGCAATCAAAAATCAACACTAATCCAAAACCAATCATAGAGGAATAACAGATACTCTAAGACAATTACAAAGAAAATATTATTTTACTTTAATGCAAGAACATGTTAAAATTACATAGCTAACTGTGTGACTTGTAAAAGAAGCAAATATGAAAGAAACCCACCAAAAATTGAAATGATGCTAACAGACACTCCACTCCGACCTTTTGAAAAAATTCATTTAGACATTTACACAGTAGATAATACAAAATTTTTAACAATCGTTGATGCTTTCACTAAATTAGGTCAAGCAATCGAAATAAAATCAAAAAATGCCGTAGACATTTTGAATGCATTAATTCAATACTTTTCATTTTACGGAACCACTGAAACAATAAGTACAGATCAAGGTTTAGAATTTCATAATCACATAATTTAAGATTTACTCAAAGCTCACAAAATAAAGATACATTTCACAACTCCAAATCACCCAGAATCAAACGGATTAATTGAAAGATTTCACTCAACCATCGCAGAACACATAAGAATATTAAAAACGAAACATTTTGATACAATCACACAATTAATGAGATATGCCATAATTGCTTATAACAATTCAATCCATTTAAGTACAAAATTAACTCCATTAGAACTAACATTAGGACATACGAAATTAAGAGACCCCTTTGATATATTTTACGATCAACAAATGTACAGTGATTATCTAAAAAACATAAAGAAAAATTAGCCCTTGCATATGAAAAAATAAATGAAAATCAAATTCAAAATAAAGAAAAAGTAGTTCACATACTAAATAAAACTGTCAATAATCCTTTCAAAGTAGGACAAACTGTATATGAGACAAGTTATAAATACAAAAGAAACAAAACAGGAGAAAAATTCAATGGACCCTTTAAAGTTATGAAAATGTTAAACGGAAACAAAGCCCTAATAAAATGAATAAATGACACCAGCAATAATAAAAATACAGGACGCAAAGTTCATTTAAAAAACCTAAGACAACCCATTGTTGCAGGCAACTCTTCGCCATTACCGTCATGTCAAGATGCAACCCCGGACTGTTACCCATAAAATTTGGAGCAGCACAGAACGTCAAAGATCATTGGACTTTAATACAGATTTACGACCTTTCACTTTTAAAGATTGAATTAAACAAATTACTTGACAATTATCAAAAACTAAACACTTCCTTTCAAAATACTGAACATGGTCAAGCTTATGCAAATGAAATGTATAATTACAGATATTTATTAGATTACAAAATAAAACAAATAAAAGAAAAATTAATGCAAATAACACTAACAGAAAAATCAAGACAAAAAAGAGGACTTATAAATGGTTTAAGAACCATTTGGAAATCAATCACAGGAAATTTAGATCAAACCGATGTCAACAGATACGACACCGTAATTACTCAATTAAAATCTAACCAAGATAAACTTGTAAACGTAATTAAACATCAAACAAGCCTAACAGAGAAAGCTTTATATATTTTTACCCCAACATAATCAAATTCAATGGTTTGTAAATTTAATTCACTTGGTTTTGTTTCACTTATATGTATTTTATTTTCTACTAGTTTCGGCTTTATGCCATTATCAAGAACGAGTAGTAGAAAATAATATACATATAAGTGAAACAAAACCAAGTGAATTTAATTTACAAACCATTATATTTTGAAATGTTTTACCAAGTGATTAATGAGAAAAAAGTGTCCGATATAATCAAATACGTTTAAATGATCGAATAATGCAAGTTGAACAATCAATGAAAGAAATCAAATTAGAGTTAATCGAAGATTACACATTCATAATATTGAATTCAATTTTTAATCAATTATTAACATCAATCGACGTAATTTTACAAGTACTGAATACCATCGAAACTTCAATCACTTTTGCCAGATTAAACATGTTACATACTTCAATAATTACCCATGATGAATTAAAATTTGAATTAAATAAAATAAAGTCAAAAATAAATAACTACGAATTACCTTATCTTTTAGATGATAAGAATATAAATAATTATTACTCAACAATAAACCTACCAGGTTACATAATTAAAAATGAAGTCATTTTCATTCTAGAAATTCCATTAGTTGAAAAAATGCAATATAATTATTACCAATTATATCCATTACCAATTTCCAATAAAATCAATTACAACGTAATCATTCCCAAATCCAAATACCTTTTAATAAGTGAAACGCACTACGCACGATCCAACGTCGCATGCAAAGAAATCAATCAACAGAAATATTTATGCTACGAAGAAATAATTTCACCAATGTCCGATGTTGCCAACACGTCATGTGAAATTAACTTAATCAAATTTCCAAATAAACAAATAAACTGTGAAATCGATCAAAGTGGACTTTCTCAAAATAAAATTCAAAAGTTAATAAATAACAAGTGGATGATAATTACGATAAGACAAACTACGACAATAAGCAATTCCGAAAACAATGAAGACAAACACGTACTACACGGAACTTACATCATCACAATACCAAGTTCATGTGAATTCCAAATTAATAATAAAATACTTAAACATTACCAAACGAATCAGAAGGAAATCAAAACAATTAAATTACCCAACGTAAAAATCAACGAAATCCAGACACCGAAGTCTTCGCCGAGATCAACAATTCCAATCCAGCTAGATGACATCAATCTACAAGAACTTCAAGACATTGGAAATCAAATCCGTCAAACGAAGAAACAAATCGAATCAATCAAGCCATCGACATTTCATTATGACAATATCAGTGTTTACACAATAATAATTTATGTATTGTTTGTATTACTCATATTTTGTATTTTCAGAAAAATTCACCCATGCCTAAATGGAAAAAATTGAAAACAAAGTCAAAGTTAAAAATCCATTAAATGAAATTGAATTAACGAAAAATTATCCATGATAATTTTCCTCTTAAGCACAGGAGGAGTTACGATTCCCACATTACTGTTATCAGTAATAATAATATTGTATCACACCAGACGCATTGTCAGCGTGCTGTTGAACAAAACCATTCGCTTCACCTTTGAGAGGAGAATTTGTCAATGTTAGTTTATACAACACACATCGTGTATTTTCTTAATGTTTACTAATTCGAAATAAATGTTTTTAAAAAGTCTCCCGCTCGGACTAAAAACATAACTCGTATTTTCGGTTAAAAAACCGTGCTAAAATATTTCAAAGTAAATTTACTTAATTTGATTTATTTAGCCTTTTCCCCTTATCTGCACCCCTCCATCTATCACGAACATTTATTATTTCGCCATTTGGTCATGCTTATTGTCTTGTCTAAGGCTAATCTCGTCTGGTATTGTACACACAAGACTCGCATTTAACCGAAAACCTGGAACCAAAGGCGATGAATCACCGCCTTTGGATGTACAAAGTAAACAATGTAATTCCGATTTGCGTGTGTAAAGGTGTCCTTGTGATTATGCCAAAAACCGAAGAACCAACCGCACCTTTAATACGAAACACGACAAGCACACCGAGAGCCGTGTATTCCTCCTGATTGATTAGCATGCGCGTTTGGAGCGAGCTAACCTGAATTACAAGGAGTACCTTGACCTGGTCACCTTCTATACCACATTGACAAATATGTATTTAATCAAGTTATTAACATAAAAACTAAGGACTTTAGGGAAATTGTCATGAGATATTTTGCGTTTTTAAGACAACAACGCAACAGCCGACTAAAAAATTTTCAAAATTAATTTTCATCAATTTTATAATTTTATAAATAATATTTTAAACATCCATGAATAGGATTTAAAAATAATTACTGTTATTCTCAGTTTCATAACAATTCCTGAAGGTAGCTTTAGCTAAAGTACACAAATTCACACATTCCAAATTGATTTTCACACTATTTAAATAGTCTATTGTAAAATAATACGGATACCTTTTATTTAACCACATCTACAATTTTAACAGTACATTTTTTTACTTCCTCCTCTTTCTCAATTTAGTATTTCCCTTGCTTCTTGACCTCGGGCTCTTCCTCGTGGCTGTCGCTTTACCTCTTCTTCTCCTTGCAGCTACCGAGATCATTGCGTCCAACTTGTAATGCCCATTCGACTTCTTAATCGCCCCGAAAGTGACACCTTTCTTGATGGCCATTGTAATTTTCTCGGATACCGCCTTTCCAGAGGTCTGAAAGTTTTCCTCGATGAATTTCTTGATTATCTCCTTGGAGCAGCCATCCGGTCGCTTCAAGTTGCGCAGGGCGTGCACTACCATTTTTGAAATGTGGGCGAGGGGTAATTTTTTCGACATTATTTAATAATTGGTTGATTCATTGCATTTGAATGATGTCTCTTGACAGGTTTTTTTGAAAATCTGACGACTCAGCTTTTGTTTTATTAAGTATTGTCGATGGTATCGTATGTTCAGTTAAGAGAAACTTCAATAGTGCCTTGATTTATGATTTAAAAAAAAAAACTGATTGGCACACATGCTACAAATTGACTTACAAAACGCCAGATCTTTTTAAAAGTCACAATGGTTTACAGCAGCCAGCAAAACACGTTTTTAGTGGAAAGTTATTTCTAAAATGGGACTAAAATGACGAGAATTGGGTATTTTCATTGGATGCAGTTTTGATAAAGTTTCGGGAATAATTTCCCAATGTTCCGATTATTTATGAATTTAACTATTTTTTGTTGTTGTGCATATTTAATGGTATGATACGTATATTTTGTGTAAAAAAAAAGTAGAAAAGTTGATTTTAGAGTGATGAGACTTACCGTTTGCTCAAACTTTTCGAAAATTACGATTTTGTCATAGATAATGTATGCAATACCTAGTACGAGATTATTCTGTCAGTTGGCGCATTTTAAGTAGGGTAATTTGCAATATTGTACTCAAAAATATCGTATGTTCAATTAAAGAAACCTCAAGAGTGCCATGATTTATTATTTTTAAAAATTTAAGTTGGCACACATATTAGACATCGACATACATACATCAGACATAGCTCTTTGGTTATGTTACTTGTCAAACGTAAAACATTAAATTAAAGTCAATTTATAGATAATAACGTTTAATTTTTCATTTTCAAATTATATTAAATGTTGTGTGTGCCTTCCTTCTTCTTGAACACAAGCCTGAACTCTTCGTCGTACACCTTCCATTACGTTCCGCAACAACAGTGGATTATTGTTGATTTCTTCAAATTCGAATTCGTTGCCGTATGTCTTCTAGATTGCGAACTGGTTGTGCATAAATGCAATTTTTCAGGTATGGCCACAAGAAAAAATCGCATGGTGTTAAATCGCATGAACGCGTCGGCCAGAGAATCCTTGCATTTCGACTTATGATTCGGTCCTCAAAAAATGCCTCCAAAATGGCCAAGTTGTTCAGTGTGCAATGAGGAGTTGCTCCATCCTGATAAAAATAACCACTTTGCAGTTCGTCATCATGAAGTTCATTTATAAACGGCAATAACATTTCTGCACGGTAACGGTCTGCATTTATTCTACCTAAAATGTACGCACAGTTCTACAATTTTGTTTGTTAATAATAAAAATATAATTTTACCTTCAAAGAATATTGGTCCAACTAATCTTCTCCCACTAATCGTCGCCCAAACGCCAACTTTCTCTGGATGTAATGGTTTCTCTGGATATGTACGAGGATTTTCATCCGATCAAATTCTCATAGTTTGGGAAATGATGTACCCATGCTTGTAAAACCATGCTTTATCGGTAAAAAAAACTAACTTGTAAATAATCCTCGTTTACATTTTGTAAAAACTACTGACAAAATTCCAGTCGTCTAGGGTAATCAATGGGTAATAACTCTTGCACCGATGTTATGCGATAAGGGTTTACCTTCAAATCTTTTCGTAGGAGCTTATGGCATGTTCCTACCGATAAATTCATTTGCTGTGATAAACGACGCAGAGAAGTGGTAGGTTCATCTTCCAAAATGTCTTGGGCTGTGATAATGGCATCCTACGTACGTTAAACTGGTCTACCACTTCCTGGTTTACGGAGAATACTACCCGTTTTACGAAATGTTGTAATTGATCGTGATAAGGTATATTTAAATTCTTTATAAATAATTGGAACGTTGGGAAATTCTTCCTGAAACTCTGTCAAAGCTGCGTCCAATGAATATGCCCAATTCCCATCAACTTCAACGTCAGATTCAACGATAATTACCTTAACAAATTTAAACTTATAGATTTTGCACACGGCTATGGTTTGAAGTTTTTAGTTCATTTTGCGACACGACTGAACAATTGCATAGATAATTTATGTACGAATTATTACGACTCGCCTGTAGGGCCCCTAGAAACCGGAATATCCGATCACAGAGGGATTTTGTTTAAAATCGCCTCAAAGGAAGCCAATGATCATATAGCTATTATATATTCCATTTGTTTCTGGATCTCGCCTAGCTATGGAAAAGTGACAGTTTAAGTATTGTAAATGGGGCTGGTTGTGTTTTAAATCAGGGTTTTTAAATGTCACTGTCAGATGTTCGATTTTAAGGTTTTAATTTCTGACTATTGTGATCTTACACTGTTGCCTGTTTTACAAATTTTCAGATATAAAAGGATAATAATATGCAGTTTTAAGATTAACAAAATTTACTACTTGGTTTTTGTACATACAAACACAGCAATAATATTGTATATAACAAATATAATGAATTCGGCTCTGCAAACTTATTTCGTCATCCATTTGTATTTCTCGCTTGGGTCTTCCCGTTAACACATTTTGATCAACTCCATCCATCCACCTTAATTTTGGTCATTCTCTCTTCTGTTGGCCCTCAGTATTTTTTTGTAGAATTGCAAATTTATTCCCACCCTCTTATGATAATTTTCATGTCAAACAATTTTTAAGCCCTCATTCCACTTTTATTATTTAGCATTGCAACACTAGATTAATTTGATTTAATAATAAAATGCTCGAAGAAGCGACCGCGTGGCGAAATAATTGTTGCAAGATTAACAATAAACCTCTTGAAAATTAAAAAGAGGATTACTTATGATATCATAAATTATTGCAACACTGTTAAAATAAGGAATCAGGAGTGGCAATTAATAAAAAATGTAAATGTTGATACTGCAACATAACAACACGAAAGCATGGCTAGGCGAGATCCAGAAACAAATGGAACGGTGTATAAACGTACAATCACATGCCCAATCACTAATGTGGGAAAATTTACTCTTTTCCAGCTTTTAGATAAGCAAGACTGGAGTTTTATTGATAATTCAACGAACGTAAACGTATCATTTAAATCATTTATTTCCGTCTTACTCGATCATTTTCATACATCTTTTTCCCAAAAATATTTGAAAACAATATGTAAAGGTAACACAATTAAATGATTCAACAGTACCTTAGGTCATATGAGAGACACATTAAATTTAATTTCCGAACTGTACAATCTACACCAAAATCCTGAATTGAGGGAGGCAAGAAATAAATACAGAGCAACGTACAGGAAGTCTATTGAGTCTACCAAACTGAACGCAAATAATGATTTCATTAAAAATTATAACTTCAAACCAAAAGCGGTGTGGTCTGTCATAAATTCTAAAAGATCATCTAATAAAAATAACCCAAAACTAGTAACATTTTCGTCGGAGAGTTTAATGACTTTTTTGCTGAAATATCAACCAAACTTATGATCTCATTGGCAGAATCTGACGTTGACCCTATTATATTAATGTGTAACAACTCTCCCAACTGTAATCATAATTTTGTTTTTTCCACTATATCATCCAGTACTGTAAGGGATATTATACGCAAGCTGAATAACAGTAAAAGTAAGGACATCTACGGTCTTCGCTGTGATGTTCTAAAATCAGTATTAAATGTAATCATATCGCCTTTAACAACACTTTTAAACAGATGCATAGAAAATAATATTTTCCCGGAAGCATTAAAACAGACTCTAGTCATAGCAATTCATAAAAAAGGGGATTATAATGACCCCAATTACTTCCGCCCCATCTCACTACTTCCTATATTCTCTAAAATCTACGAGAAAATTCTTCAACTACAGCTACTTGATTATTTTGAGAACCAGAACCTGCTTCTTAATGACCAGTTCGGCTTTAGGAAAGGACGATCCACTTCTGATGCAATTCATAGATTGGTGGAACTAACAACCGATTGTTTTGAAGAGGGATCGGTGTCAATGGCGAGCTTTCTTGACTTGTCGAAAGCATTCGACTGTGTGTCCCACCAAACACTTCTACGTAAATTGTATTTCTACAACATACATCCAAGTAGCTGTAGATTGATAATGTCATATCTGTCAGGCCGGAGTCAATGTGTCATATACAATGAAAATGTATCTAAACCGCTGCCTCTCAAACATGGGGTTCCCAAAGGATCCATTTTGGGGCCTCTGTTATTTTTAATATACGTAAATGATCTACCCCAATCAATTACAAATGCGAACATCATTTTATATGCGGATGACACTACGTTAATAAATCAACATAAAAAACTGGATGACGTTAAAGAAATGCACAACGAATCCCTAAAAACGGTCTCGTCCTGGTTCTTAAGTAACACTGGTCTGCAAAAAAAAAATGTTTCGAGCCCTGACACCATTCCTGCTGATTGTTATGTAAAATGACCTCCTGAATCCGAATATGACCCTCGTTTTCCCCCATCACCCACCGTTTTCGGGGGAGGCCCCCCACCTATTTTTATCACTTTTCGATAATTTGGAGGGATGAAAAGGATTATTTTAGCCTTTACATTTCTTCTGAGGGGCTAGAGAGGTGTAAAGTTCCAAAACATAAACGTTTGTAGCAAGGAGGTAGATTTGGGGGGGGATTTGCCCCCTTAAATTGTAAAAAAATCATTCAAAATGATCAATTTTTTCCGTTTTTTCACTTATTTTCTACATATTCCAGCTTCCATTCCCCCTCATCCCCCACCCAAATACCCCCAAATAATAAAAATATATTGCAACAATATATAGCAACAATAATAAAAATATATAGCAACAGTTCGGAAGATTCACTGTACCACGCTGGCGCTCTCAATACTCCCCCCGTTTCCCCCATCCATTGGAGGGGTGAAAAGGATTATTTTAGCTGTAAAGAATAATAAATAAAAAGTAAAATAATAAATGTAAAGAATAATAAATAACTAAGATAAGTACCTTCATTTGGTGCTTGCTTTACTTTTGTACCCTGAGGTAGAAGTTTCTCGTATCAAAAACCAGCAGTACTCTGCTAACATGCTCGCATTCCACTTCCCCGAAAATCTCCTCTCTAACTTAGAGATGTTGATGAAACCGTTCCCCGTGTTCATCCGAAACTGCTTCTAAATTTTCAGGGAAGAAGTCCAGGTGTGAGTGAAGGAAATGCACTTTAAGAGACATGTTACACCCCATGGCCTTGTACGCTGACAGCAATTCCTCGACATGAGCGACATAATCATCACTTTTGTTGTTACCCAAAAAGTTCTTACACACGTTTTGAAATGCAATCCAAGCTCGTTTTTCTTTTCGATTCAGGTGTTCAATAAACGTCGAATCTTGGAAAAGTTGTCTAATCTGGGGGCCCACGAAAACTCCTTCCTTGATTTTAGCCTCACTAAGACGAGGGAATTTAGTTTCCAAAATTGAAATGATTTACCGGTTTTGTCCATTGTTTTCACAAACTGTTTGATCAATCCGAGTTTGATGTGCAAAGGCGGCAAGTAAATATTTTCATTCGGGACCAGAGGATCGTGAGCGACGTTTTTCTGTCCGGGAGTAAAACTTTCTCGCAGAGGCCAGTTCCGTACGATGTAATGTTTGTCTCGGGCTCGACTGTCCCGTTCGCATAGGAAGCAGCAGTATTTTGTGAAGCCCGATTGCAGGCCCATGAGTAGAGCAACAACTTTTAAGTCAGCGCAAAGTTTCCAATTATAATCATGGTATTTGATTTTTTTCAAGGATCCGGCTGATGTTTTCGTACGTCTCCTTCATATCCACAGAGTATGCAACCGGGAGTGATGGTAACTCATTCCCATTGGCCAATAGGACAACTTTCAAGCTTGTCTTTGATGAGTCTATAAACAGTCTCCATTTGTCTGGGTCACATGGCATCTTCAGTTCTATCATCAATGCATTTGAATTAGGGCAGAACACTAAGCCTTCGTCTGCCGAAAAAAGTAATTTCAGGGTTGACTGCCTAGTCCTGTAAGAAGAGATTTTTACACCCTTTTCTAAGAGATTCCACTGCTGAAGTCGAGATCCAAGAAGTTGAGATTTACTCTTAGGTAACTCCAAATCCCTGACGAGATCATTCAATTCCGACTGAGTAACGAGGTGAGGTTTTCGACGAGCTGAATCAGCAGAACACTCTTCATCATCGGTGAACGTATCATAAGATGGTCCAGGCTGTGGCTCAAAGTCTTTCAAATCCGTTTCTGGCTCTAGAGTATAGGTTTTTGGGGTCACTGGGATTGGCAAAGATTCGTTGTGAGGAACTGGTCTTAGAGCTGAAGGGATATTAGGATACTGAATTGTATGCTTACTTTTGCTAGATAACCCGACGATGGAAGTCATACAAAAGTAACAATCTGTGAGATGACAGCGAGGTTCGCGCCAAACCATGGGCACAGCAAATGGCATTGATTTACGGGTACCTTTGAGCCATTTGGTCAAGCTACTGTAACAGGTAGTGCAGCAAACTGTTGGAGCCCAATTCTTGTCCTGATCGCCAACTTGGCAATCAAAGTAAAATTTATAAGCAGTTTTAAGAAGCGGAGAAAGGGGTTTTCGTTGCGCTTTTAAAGTCAATTCCCCGCAAACATAGCAGAAGCTATCGGGATGATTTTTACACTCGCGTGGCATAATTAAACAGTAAATAAATGCTCGATATTAATCACAACTCACACTCACGTACTGTAATTCACTTGGAAAAAGCCGGAATTGAAAAATTTCTACCGTTATACAGAATTTAAACAACTTGGAAACACAGAATCCCCGCCTAGAGCACCGACAAGTTGACTCTACGATCGCTAGAGATGTACTGAGGGAAGATAAGGATTACAGTGCAGGTCTATAGTGACAAGAGCAATGCAAGTTTAAACCTGTCAAAGCATGAACATTCCTGGGCAAACCTGTGCGCGCGAGGTATTGAGAGCGCCAGCGTGGTACAGTGAATCTTCCGAACTGTTGCTATATATTTTTATTATTGTTGCTATATATTTTTAATATTGTTGCTATATATTGTTGCTATATATTGTTGCTATATATTTTTATTGTTTGGGGAAGGATGAGGGGGGGTGGAAGCTGGAATATGTAGAAAATAAGTGAAAAAACTGCGAAAAAAACGGAAAAATCGATCATTTTTAAGGATTTTTTTACAATTTAAGGGGGCAAATCCCCCCCCCCCCCCCTAACAAAGATTGTTTCAGAAGAAACATTACGAGTGGCTTATTTCGCTCTGTTTCAAAGCTACATGGTCTATGGACTGATTGTATGGGGACATTCTGCTATAAGGCATCGAATTTTTGGTTTACAGCGCAGAGTTATCCGCATAATGTCTGGCTGTGGGTATACAGAGGATTGTCGTCAGGTCTTCATACACATGAAAATACTAACTTTGCCATGTTATTATATTCTTGAGTGCCTGACGTATATTAAAAATCATAGTAACCTTTTCCAGACCAGCTGTGATATTCACAATTGTGATACAAGACACAAATCAAATATTTATTCAAAGGGGAATAGGTTAACTAAATCACAGACGGGTGTTAGATACCATGCCATTCCATTTTTTAATGTCCTTCCTGATCAAATTAAATCCATAGAAGTAAACAAATTTACAAAACTGATTAAAGAGGTCCTTCTTACACAAGCCTTCTACAGTTGGGGGGAGTACCTTGAGTACGATTTTACCACATTAGTATAGTAGCGAACTGACATTCTACTTCGTTTGATTTCTTTCTCTTAAATCGTTTGTATCGTTAGTAATTCTATTTATCGTCAGTTAAATTTTAAATATTTTTTTTTATTATGTTAATTTATTTATATTTTAAACACTATTTTTCTCTCTTGACTTTTAAGACATTAATTTTACTACTTTTGACTGCTCTCTTTTAAATCGTTTGTATCGTCTGTGATTTTATTTTTATTTTAATGTTTATTTTTATTTTAATGTTTATTTATTTTAATGTTTATTTATTTATTTATTATTTTAAAACTGTATTTGTATCATTTATGTGTTTCTATTGTTTGGGGTTGGTGATCTCACACTTCTTCTCACATCTGACATCTGTTTTTTATTTTTTTAAATATTTTGTTACATAGGTATAGATATTATTATTCATATTTACGATTATTATATATATTGTTACTACTATTTTTATATTATATGTATTATTGACGTGTGTAAAACAATAGTTAAAGCCCTAATAAAAAAAAGAAAAAAAAACTTTAGTCCCATTTCGGAAATAACTTTCAACTAAAAACGTGTTTTGCAGACAGATGTGAAGTTAGCAATAGATTACAGCAATAGATTTGAAAAATTAATATTTCTAAAATTATTTCCAATAAATAAAACTACATAAGGCGTACGTTCTAGTGCATAAACTATGTATATTTATGACATAACCACCCCTAGTTTTCAACCCCATATAAAAAAGAATTGTACTTGGTTATAAACACGCTTTAATTTCAAATTAAAATTAACCAATGTTCCCAAAATGCCAAACAGAAAATAAGCATACCGTTGAACAGTACACACCATTAGCTATTGTTTGCAATTAGGGTCACCGCCCTCAGAACTAAAAAATAAATAAATTGAACTTAGTCACACGCACACGCTTCTTTATCAAATTAAAATTTAACAATGTTCTCAAATTGCCATAACAAAAATAAGCATACCGTTAAACAGTACACACCCTTAGCTAATAAATGCAACAATTATATTAGGGTCACCGCCCTCAAAACTTAAAAAAAAATGTTTTGTTGTTCTTCGTTCATACAAGCACACGCTTCTTTTTCAAATTAAAATTTAGCAATGTTTCTAAAATTCCATAACAAAAATAAGCATACCGTTGGACAGTACACACCCTTAGCTTATAAATGCAACAATAAAATTGGGGTCACCGCCCTCAAAACTTGAATAAAAATGATTTTTTTGGTCTTCGTTCTTACACGCACACGCTTCTTTTTCAAATTAAAATTATACAATGTTTCCAAATTGCCATAACAAAAATAAGCATACCGTTAGACAGTACACACTCTTAGCTAATAAATGCAACAATAAAATTAGGGTCACCGCCTTCAAAACATGATAAAAATAATTAGTTTGTTCTTCGTTCTTACACGCGCACGCATCTTTTTCAAATGAAAATTTAACAATGTTCCCAAATTGCCATAACAAAAATAAGCATGTCGTTGGACAGTACACACCCTTAGCTAATAAATGCAATAATAAAATTAGGGTCACTGACTTCAAAACTTGAAAAAAATATTTTGTTTGTTCATCGTTCTTACACGCACACGCTTCTTTTTCAAATTAGAATTTAACAATGTTCCCAAATTGCCATAACAAAAACAAGCATACCGTTAGACAGTACACACCCTTTGCTAATAAATGAACAATAAAATTAGAGTCCCCGCCGCCAAAACCCAAAAAAAAAATAATTTGTTTGTTCTTCGTTCTTACACGCACACCCTTCTTTTTCAAATTGAAATTTAGCAATGTTCCCAAATTGTCACAACAAAACTAAGCATACTGTTAGACAGTTCATACCCTTGACTAATAAATGCAACAATAAAATGAGGGTCACAGCCCTCAAAACGTTAAAAAAATTATTCGTTTGTTCTTCGTTCTTGCACGCACACGCTTCTTTTTCAAATTAAAAGTAAACAATGTTCCCAAATTGCCATAACAAAAATAAGCATACCGTTGGACATTACACACTCTTAGCTAATAAATACAACAATAAAATACCTCAAAACTTGAAAAAAATATTTTTTTTGTTTTTCGTTCTTACACGCACACGCTTCTTTTTCAAATTAAAATTTTACAATATTCCCAAATTGCCTTAGCAAAAATAAACATACCGTTAGACAGGATACGCCCTTAGCTAATAAATGCAACAATAAAATTAGTGTCACCGCCCTCAAAACTTGAAAAAAATATTTTGTTTGTTCTTCGTTCTTACACGCACACACTTCTTTTTCAAATCAGAATTTAACAATGTTCCCAAATTGCTATAACAAAAATAAGCATACCAGTGGATAGTACACACCCTTAGCTAAGAAATGCAACAATAAAATTAGGGTCACCGTCACCAAAACTTAAGAAAATAATTTGTTTGTTCTTCGTTCTTACACGCACACGCTTCTTTTTCAAATTAGAATTTAACAATATTCTTAAATTGCCATAACAAGAATAAGCATACCGTTGGACAGTACACACTCTTAGCTAATAAATGCAACAATAAAATTAGAGTCACTACCCTCAAAACTTGAAAAAAATATTTTGTTTGTTCTTCGTTCTAACACGTACACGCTTCTTTTTCAAATTAGAATTTAACAATGTTCCCAAATTGCCATAACAAAAATAAGTATACCGTTGGACAGTACGCACCCTTAGCTAATAAATGCAACAATAAAATTAGGGTTACCGCTCTCAAAACTAGAAAATAATAATTTGTTTGTTCTTCGTTCTTACACGCACACGCTTCTTTTTGAAATTAAAATTTAACAATGTTTCCAAATTGCCATAACAAAAATAAGCATACCGTTGGACAGTACACACTCTTAGCTAATAAATGCAACAATAAAATTAGGGCCACCGCCCTCAAAACTTTAAAATAATATTTTTTTTGTTCTTCGTTCTTATACGCACACACTTCTTTTTCAAATTAAAATTTTACAATGTTCCCAAATTGCATTATTTGCTTACTTTTGTTATGGCAATTTGGGAACTGTGTTAAATTTTAATTTAAAAAAGAAGCGTGTACGTGTTAGAACGAAGAACAAAAAAAATAATTTTTTCAAGTTTTAAGGGCGGTGACCATAATTTTATTGTTGCATATATTAGCTAAGGGTGTGTACTGTCTAACGGCATGCTTATTTTTGTTATGGCAATTTGGGAACATTGTAACATTTTAATTTGAAAAAGAAGCATGTACGTGTAAGAACGAAGAATAAAAAATTTTTTTTTTAAGTTTTGAGGGCGGTGACGCTAATTTTATTATTGCAATTATTAGCTCAGGGTATGTATTGTCCAACGGTATGCTTATTTTTGTTATGGCATTTTGGGAACATTGTAAAATTTTAATTTGAAAAAGAAGCGTGTGCATGTAAGAAAGAAGTACAAAAAAATATTTTTTTTAAGTTTTGAGGATGGTGACCCTAATTTTATTGTTGCATTTATTAGCGTAGGGTATGTACTGTCCAACGCTAAGCTTACTTTTGTTATGGCATTTTGGGAACATTGTAAAATTTTAATTTGAAAAAGAAGCGTGTACGTGTAAGTGACTAATCAATTTATATTTTTTTTAGTTCTGAGGGCGATGACACTACTTTTATTGTTGCAATCAATAGCTAAGGTATGTACTGTTCAACGGTATGCTTATTTTCGGTATGGCATTTTGGGAACATTTTTTAATTTTAATTTGAAATTAAAACGTGTTTATAACCAAGTACAATTTTTTTTATATAGGGTAGAAAATTACAGGTGGTTATGTCATAAATAATAACATAGTTTATGCACTAGAATGTACTGTTAATGTGGTTTTATTTTTTAGTATATAATTTTAGAAACATGAATTTTTTAAATCTATTGCTGGAATCTATTGGTAACTTCACGTCCGTTTTTTGCAGGTCGCTATAAACCATTGTGACTTTTAAAAAGATCTGACGTTTTGTAAGTCAATTCCTAACATGTGTGCCAACTTATTTTTTTTAATAATAAATCATGGCACCCTTGAAGTTCTTTTTTATTGAACATACGATATAATTAAAGTTACTACCTAAATGTCAGAGGTGGGAAGAAAAAAGGATTTAAATCATCGATCCGAATCACCTAATATGATTCGAATCACGAATAAAGGATTCGCAAGAGAAACATATTATTCGAATTAAAGATCAGAATTTATATCAGGGATTCAAAAAACTGGATACGAATATTTTTTTTGCAACCAATAAGATTTTTAATATCGCTGCCAGTTTTTACTAACAAAAATGTTTAAAACCTAATTATTTATTACTAATACTGAACATCGTTGATAATAGACTAAATATCTGATCCATGTTATGTTCATTAAAAAAGATGAATGTATTTTTAAACTTCACGATAAATCAATGTTTAATACGCCTGGCGCATGAAGTAAAATTTCGAGTTTAGAAAAACCTAAAATTTTGGTTTGGTCGCGTACGTGACCAAACTAAATTTTCACATATAACAGGTAAAATATCAGTTGCCTAACTTAGAAGTATGTGGAGTCAGAAGTGTGTGCAAAGATATTTAAGTAAAGTATTCTATTGCAAACCTTCTACTAACTTAACCTAGAAGTATTTGGAATCGCCAGCGTGTACAAAGAGACAGACAATTAATCTATTGCAAACCTCTCTCCTATTTCAGCTTAACCTAACATAGAAGTATGTTTAATTCAATTCAATTCAATTTAATTTATTTACAGTATACAAGTTTTTACAAATGTTTACAAATTTTTAGATAAAGTTTATAGCTTGAAATTCTAACGAATCTCTAAAATACGCAAATAGATGTACTTAATGAGTTTTACCTTTAACATTAAGATTTCTTTTGTGTGATACCGTGAGATCTGAAACCAAAATGATTCAGAGCAGGCCTTGACTACAACACGATTGGCAAGCCTGTTTCTAAAATGCGGCAGTAGATTAGAGGCTATCTAATTGATTAAATCCATTTATGTATTAGTCTATACCGCGTCTTCTGGTCGGAAAGCGTCCACTCGGATGCACTACTTTTAGGAGTGTTTTCTAATAATGCGCATGCCTGGATTTACCGTTTGGAGAAGTTTAAACTGATCAGCTGTTATAACTGTATTTCAATTTTTTTATTTTTAAAATACAAACATACGTTGCCGAAAAATAAAATTAACATTGTAAATCAACATAGCAATTAATAAGCACAATTCAGTATGTCATAAAAATTTATTGTAACAATATTTGTAGAGATTTTAAAATAATTGAGTCGCCTATTTCCAAACACCCTTCAATCCATGGTTTTCAAATAGATTTAGGGCTTTTTGGAAATAGGCGACTCAATTGAATAATTGCGAAATAATAAATGTATACGTAAGTTTAAAAGATCGAAACTTTAATTGAAGTTAGACTTTTCTTTATTATTGAGAATATTTTTTTTTATTACGGTAAATATATTCAAAGATGTAAAATCATCTATCCAATTTTATATGAAAAACTATTTTATTCCAATAATTTAAATTCAGTAGCGATGAAACTTAAATTAAATAATTTTACACGCAAATGATTTTTTTAATGAAACAATAGAAATATTGTAATCTTATTTGAGTATTAATTCTTATGTACTTATGAAAACGTATGTTATCTTCCGTTTTTCCCTTATTGGAACACAAATAACATGTTTTATGTTTTCCCATTTCAGAAAAAAATATATGTATATTACCAATTCGTGATCTATTAGATCAAAAGCTTTGTTTAGATCGAAATCTAGATGGGTAACTAGTGAGCAATTCGACTCAAAGAATCAGCTTAGTGAAGTGAGCTGGTGAAGCAAGTCACTCAGTTCGAAATATATAGCTCTTTTTGAGCCATGACTCATTTCGATTCGCCCGCTGTTCTAGAGTGAATGTAGATTCGCAATGCATTAAGGGTCTTTTTTGATGTACGAAAATCGTCATTTTTTATTCCAGCCTTCCCAGAAAAGCTAGTTATGAAAAAATTCATACATAATCTTGACCCCATTTTAGGACCTGTGTGCATCGCTTATGATTCTAGCTATTATCGTTTTTCTGAAAAAAAATCATGAAAACTGCAATAATGTTTAATCACGAAATAATCTTCAAAAATTCTCACGGATTTGCAAAACTGATGCACACCGGACCTATTTTTGCCCCCTGAACATTTCTGTAAAGTTAGATTTTCACAAAATGGCCTGGGAAGGCTCAAATAAAAATTTTCACTCGTTTTGCAATTTTCCGCATACCGTCTCGCCACCTAGTGGTTGTATAGCAGAAATGGGGTATTTATCAGTTCAGGGTGTCTTTAATAGATGACGGTCTTACGTGACAACAATTAGCGGGATTTCTTTGAAAAAGTCGTTATCTTAACGATTCTAAACCACTGCTCGCAGATTTTTATGATTTGTTTTCGTGGCGTTTTAGATATTTTCCACTTTTTTTTAATCTTTGCTTTTCAAACTGCTGTTTTTACGGCAAACTTATTACGACATTGCTATCTTAATAGCAATTCTGAGTTGGTTTTACAACTTTAATTATTTTAATATAGACTTTTTTTAAACGTGCGTTTTTCTTTGCAGGGCCAACAGTGTGAGGGTGTGCGAAAATTCAAAAAGAATGTTTCGCAAACGTATTGTGTATTGTGCAAAAGGCTAAACACTCAGGTGAGTGTTTAAACACAATTTGCAAATAAATACACGGAGAGAACATTTATTGTCACTACGAAATGAATTCTTATAAGATGAATGTGGTTGTAATGTAGTTTTATGTAAGTGACAAGAGCCTGAGTCAGAAGTAGACAGTTGTGCATACATCACGGATGGGTTGCCTATAATCGTTGTTGTATGTGTGTGTTTTTTGAACTTCACTGTAAATCAGTGGTTTTAAGCGTGGCGCATGAAGTAAAATTTCGAGTTTTGAAAACCCTAATTTGGATTGGCCGCTCCGCTTCGCTACGCGGCCAATCCAAATTCTAAGGTTTTTCTAAACTCGAAATTTTACTTCATGCTGGGAGTGGAAAACACTCGTTAAAAGCGTCAAATTAACCGCTTTTAAACAACGAATTCCCGCAATTAAAAAAAAAACGCTATAATAGTCAAGAACATACAGGGCATTTTTCTTTTAAGTATACCTATCCCGATAATTACAGCTTTTTTTTAAATTGCGGGAATTCGTTGTTTCTAAGCGGTTAATTTGAGGCTTTAAACGAGGGTTTTCTACTCCCAGATTAAGCATGAAGTAAAATTTCGAGTTTAGAAAAGCCTGAAAATTTGGATTGGCCGCGTAGCGAAGCGAAGCGGCCAATCCAAATTAGGCTTTTCTAAACTCGAAATTTTACTTCATGCGCCACACGTATAAAACACTGAATATCGCAAAGTTTAAAATATATGGCATTAGCAATCTAATATGTAGATGTGAATAAAACGTGAGTCAAATTCTGCGCTAAACAAATTGTTTATAACAGTGATTATTGGCAAACCAATAACTCTAACGTATATTAGGTTGCCTATAATCGTTCTTGTATGTGTGAGTTTTTTTGAACTTCACTGTAAATCAGTGGTTTCGAGTTTAGAAAAGCCTTATTTGGATTGGCCGCTCCGCTTCGCTGTGCGGCCAATCCAAATTCTTAGGCTTTTCTAAACTCGAAATTTTACTTCATGCTTAGTCTGGGAGTGGAAAACACTCGTTTAAAGCCTCAAATTAACCGCTTTGAAACAACGAATTCCCGCAATTCAAAAAAAACGCTGTAATTATCGGGATAAGTATACTTAAAAGAAAAATGCCCTGTATGTTCTTGACTATTACAGCGTTTTTTTTAAATTGCGGGAATTCGTTGTTTAAAAGCGGTTAATTTGACGCTTTTAACGAGTGTTTTCCACTCCCAGCATGAAGTAAAATTTCGAGTTTAGAAAAGCACACAAGTAAATGCCGCACAAGTAAATGCCGCGCTGCGATTTACGTGTTAAATTATCTACAAGACATTGCAATAGTTCATCAAAAATTATTCAAAATGAATGAAATTTTATTTACTAATAAAAATACACTGATAAAATAAATATATATCGAATAAAATGTTAACTTTGATTTAATATTTTCGAATATCCACTGAAGATATTTAAATTCCAATTAAAATCAATCAAAGTTTATTTATCTCTGTATAGATTCTATAAATTTTGTGTTGGTTTGGTAATCTGTTGATTTTTAACAATTTTTTCAAAGGAAACATTCTCCTAAAATCGTTGAATTAATTGCATAATTTTAACTTTGGCTTAATATTTTAAGATGCGTTGAAATAATTTAATTTTCCTAAAGTGCAATGAATTCTAAGTGAATTCTGTGACAATTGTGTTGATTGCATAACATGTTCAATTTTTAAACAAAATTAGTACGTGAATAATGTTTTTCTTTACAAAATTTCAACTTCGATTCGATATTTTATTAAATCCAGTAGATATTTAAATTTTAAAAACAGCCAATAAAAAATTATTAATTTCTATGTGGATTCTATAAATTTTGTGTTAGTTTTAATAATCTGTTGATTTTTAACAATTTTTCTAAACAAAGCATTCTCCTAAAATTATTTATTTTGATTTAATTACATAATTTCAACTTTGGCCTAATATTTTAAGAAAATGTGTTCAGATAATTTTATTTGCTTTATATGTAAGTAAATTCTGTGAATTTCCTGTTAATTGTGTAAAACTTGAGTTTTTCCAAAGCTAATTTTCCTAAAACCGTTGATTTTATTATTTCAACTTTGGCTTAATATTTTAAGAAAATGCGTTGAGATTGTTTAATTTTATTTAAATCAGATATAAGTGCAATGAATTCTAAGTAAATTCTATAAATTTTATCTGATTGCATAAACCTTTGATTAGATTTAATATTTTAGAAAGTTTACTTGAGATATTTTCATTTTAATTATAGCCAATCAATGTTCATTCTTTGTGTAGATTCCATGAATTATATGTTATTTAATAATCTGTAAATTTTTTACATTTCAAAATCGTTGATTTATTTATTTATTTATTTATCAACGGGATCCATATACAATACGAGACTACAGTTTGTGATTCTTAAAACTAACAAAATTACATATGAGTCTTAAAGTATTAAATAAATAATTTTATTTCCTAAGCTACAAACACAATGATAATTTACAAGTGGCAAACTGAACATGTACACAATAAACTATTCCTTTAATAAGAATGCGCGTAGGTGTTTCAATGTTCCACTAAAAATGTCGAAATTGATATTATTGCAACAAATCCTATTGATACCAAAATTAGTGCAGTAATTGGTTCCGTACGTTTGTTTATAAAATAAACTCCGTAATAAGCGTCTTGGAACATGAAAGTTCACTAAACTTAAAAGTTCTGGATAGATTATCACACCTGATATTAATTTGTGAATAAAAATGACATCTGCATTTAAGGGTCGTCGCTCGAGCGATTGCAAATTAACATATAACAGTATATGTGGATAAGTGCATTCAAGATTGAATTTAAAGGCAATGTATTTAAGGAACATATGTTGAACCCGCTCCACTTGGTTTATGTTTATTGTATAATTTCAACTTTTTTTTAATATTTTGGGAAAACGATAGATAATTCAATTTTCTTTCAGTCATTAAAGTGCAATCAATTCTAAGTAAATCTTCTAAATTTTATGTTGATTGTATAAAACTTTAATTTTTTACAAATTTTCCAGAGAAAAAACTCTCCTAAAATCGTTGATTTTATTGCATAATTTCAGCTTTGTCTCAATATATTCGGAAAATGCGTTGCGATATTTTAACTTTCTTTAAATAAGATGTAAGTGCAATCGATTTTAAGCAAATTGTGTGAATTTCACATTGATTGTATAAAACTTTGATTTTTTACAATTTTTCAAACAAAATAAATCCCTTATTAAGTTATTTTTTTTTACGAAATTTCAAATTTGATTTAATATTTTAGAAAATCCACTGAAGATTTTTAAATTTCAATGATAGCTAATCATAATTTATTAATTTCGGTATAGATTCTATTAAGTTGATGTTGATTTGATAGTCTGTTAATTCTTTACAATTTTTTGAAGAAACAGTTTTCCCGAAATCGTTGATTTTATTGCATAATTTCAAGTTTGGCTCAACATTTTAGGAAAATGTGTTACAATTCTTTAACTTCCCTTAAATCAGATGTAAGTGCAATCAATTCTAAGCAAATCATGTAAATTTCATATTGATTGTATAAAACTTCGATTTTTTACAATTTTTCAAACGAAATACATCTGTTAATCGCCTTTTTTACGTAATTTCAGCTTTGATTTGATATTTTGAGAAATCCCGCGGATATTTAAATAGGTTAATGTTCTGTGCTGAGTCAGAAGTAGATAGTTGATAGTTGACTAATGACAAATTGCATGGGTGCTGTGAATGTCCCCCGAGTATTTTTGCAAATATCAAAAAATAAACAATACATAACATAACCTCCTCTTCCATTTGCCTCTCAGTTATGTGATTATTATAACAAAACCAAGTACCAATAAGTAGAGTCAAACAGAATCCTAAATATCGAAAGCACATTACGAATATATATTATTGCATTTTTCATTTTCACTTTAATTAAAATCGGATACACAATTTAAAATAACAAACCAAACGATGAAATTGCAAGGATTTGCAGAAGTAAAATTAAAAGAACAGCGCAAAACGTTAGAAAGAGATGGATGCACATCTAGTCTGGCTCGAAAAGAAAAATGTATCGAGAAATGAATAAATGTTTTCCCCTTTTACTCCCCTCAACCCGACAACGCGCAAAAGACCGGTTCCGTGCGGCTAGCAAACGGAGTATTGCATGACGAGTATTTTATAGAAATCATATATGATGAACAACTGTGTTGTAAACCAAATTCCATGTCCACCATCGCCACCAGGGGCGCATTTTCCTTTAGACTCGATTTCGTCAAGGTCAAAAAGTGAAAAAGACCCTTAAGTAATAACAGATCTTGATTTTCATGCGGTTCGTGGATCGATAGTAAGGATGCCCTAAGCTATAACAAAACTAACAATTATAAATATTTAATTGATGAGGCGGATACATGATGAAACTCCATAATACTATTTGAAATAAAACAACACAGTTGGGAGGGTTTCACTTTTATTGTTGAACACTGCAACATGTTTCACCACACAGTGGCTTCATCAGGCAGATGAAATAATGTAAATTATTTCATCTGCCTGATGAAGCCACTGTGTGGTGAAACATGTTGCAGTGTTCAACAATAAAAGTGAAACCCTCCCAACTGTGTTGTTTTATTTCAAATAACAATTATAAATTTCAAAAATTACTAAAACAACAAAATTGGCTACATGTAATACATGATAATGATAGTGAGTCAGCTACCAAAAAAATCCTTCACACTTACCAAGAATTGCAACATAAAAGCACCTCATGCAAGAAACAAAATAATGACATTCATAAAAACCCATGGATGACTGAAAACATCATAACTCAAATTAAAATTAAAGAACAACTTAAAAAAGAAGCCTCTAAATCAAATGCTAAAGAGGAAACAAAACAAATTCACAAGTCAACAAGAAATAAACTTAACAATTTAATTAAAAACACTAAAGATAGCTACTATAATAAAAAATTACACATGCTGAAAATAACCCAAGAAATGTATTTAAAATACTAAAAGAAGCAGCAAATGAGCAAACAGACAAAGCAAATAAAACCGCTATCACAAGTATAAGAAACGTCGACACTTCAGATGAACATAAAATACTAGATCTATGTAGTAAATATTTTGTCACAATAGGCCAAGAACTATACTTAAAAACAGTGGAAAGTAATGCGGAATTGCCAACGTACTCAACAAAAAATGCATTATTTCTGAACCCAGTAACAAAAAATTAATTAATAAAAACAATAAATAATCTCAAAACAAATTGTGCAACTGGAATAGACAACATCCACGTAAAACATATAAAAATATTCCATGAATACTTAATACTACCATTACTCCACATCCTCAACACAATATTTAAAACTGGAATAGTACCAACACAATTCAAAACTTCATTAGTCATCCCTGTACACAAAGCTGGACCTACAAATGAAATTAGCAATTACAGGCCAATAAGCTTAATTAGCAACATAGCAAAAATCTTTGAAAAATGTTTAGCAACCAGAATTCAATCACATTTATTGAAAAATGATATACTAACTGACAACCAATTTGGATTTCAAAAAAATAAATCAACACTGGATGCAATGCACACACTTATAAGCGAAATTAACGCACAGCTAAAAAACCACCACAAGATAATAGCAGTATTCCTTGATCTAGCACGTGCATTTGATACTGTTTCCCATACTACTCTACTAGAAATCCTCCAAGAAATGGGAATCAGAGGACTCCCATTAACTCTGATCAAAAATTACCTCATAGATCGTAAGCAATTTTTGAAAATAAATGAACATATAAGTGAACCCGAAACCATAACAATAGGTGTACCCCAAGCAACAATATTAGGGCCGATATTTTTCCTGACCTATATAAACGCTCTTACAAAAAACTCCAAATATGGAAAAATAGTTTCACACGCAGATGACACTGCCATTGTATTCCATGGTAAAACATGGAATGAAGTAAGAGACAGAGTTTGTATAGGCATGAACAATATTAAAACAATACTTGACAAATTAAAATTATCATTAAACATTGATAAAACAAAACACATACCATTCACACCAACAAACAGAAATAGACCAAATTATACAGAAAAAAAATAAAGGACACATGAACAATTAAAGAAACACCACTTATAAAGTACCTGGGCATATTTATAGACAAATACCTGAAATGGGATATTCATGCAAACAACGTAGTGAAGAAGTTAAGAATACTAATTTTAAAAATTTACAATTTACGGGATAAAGTGTCACAGAAACTACCTAAAAGACTCTACAAAGTCTTTGTAGAGCCTATAATTACATATGGGATCAGCATTTGGGGCACTTGCTACAATAATGCAATAAAAAACTTAAATATAGCACAACACTACATACTAAGAGTGATAAATAAAAGAAATAAATTATACCCAACAGAACTCCTTTATAATAACACCACATTTAATATCAGGCAACTCTGCGCAGTACAAACCCTCATATACATACACAGACATAACACCTACAATAATCATCCAATTCACAACCACGAAACAAGATTTAAAACGAACAAAAAAAATAGAAATCCCATTTTGCATTAACAAAAAAACTCAACGTCACTTCAGCTATATAGCAATAAAACTGTACAACAATATAGTACCAAAGCAAATAATGGAGACTCAAAATAGGAAGAGCCACATAAATGAAATAAAAACGTTTATACATAACAACAAAGATAAAATAATAGCAATATTCCAATAATACCCCATCATAAATCCTCCTCTCATTCATACCTTTTACTCACTTCCATTAATTACACAAATTATATATATATATATTTTGAACAAATTGTTATTTTTTCTCCTTTAGATACATTGGTTTTTTTTTCCTCCAAATATTCTAATATTCTTACACTTTGTTTTATATAGTTATATATATACACATAATTATACATTGTAGGCCTTTATTTTTTGTTTTCTATCTTATTTTGTTTTTATATTTTTCTAGTTTAGCTAGTTTGTATAAGTAAATTCCAATAGATTTAAAAATAAATGGAATGCATAAAACAAGTACTTGTACTTAAAATGTAGACCATTAGACGCAACAGTTTAGGAAATAAGTAATAACAAAAAAATAATAAAAATGTGATATACAGGGTGAAAACTTTAACTGGAATAAAATTCATAACTTCGATATAGGCGATTTTTGCAAAAAAATCCCGAAACACGCTAAGTATTGTTTTTTCTTGCCCTCATTTCTATGTATATGCTGCTTGTTTATCTGTTCCCGGAAGAGCGCAGCCACCTCTGACTTTTTTTTCAAATGGAAAGGTATGTCAAGTGACACCTCGTTTGAAAGGTCTCTGCGCAAGTAATACAACACACTATTTATTTCTTGAATATTTACAAATCCCACGTGATAAAAAAAAAACACTTTTATAACTTGAATACTATTTAATGCAACAAATGTTCAAAATGGGCACCGTTTCTTTCTTGGCAAAGTGCAAATCGATGATAACATGCATCTCTAATGTTTTGTAACATTTCTGGTGTGACTTGCCGTATTTCATGCCTAATACGTTGCTTAAGGTCCTCAATGTCGTTTGGTTTGGTTACATAGATCTTACTCTTGAGATATCCCCACAAAAAAAAGTCAAGGGGACTAAGATCCGGAGATCTCGCCGGCCATTCAATGTGACCTCTTCTTCCAATCCATCTATTGGGAAAAACTTCGTCTAAATATCTACGAACGATCACAGCATAATGGGGTGGAGCTCCGTCCTGTTGATACCATATTCGTTCATCAGGTAAATCTGGATCTAATGGATTTAGAAATAAAGTGGCTAACGCTGGCATGAGGTCGTCTTGAAGAAACGTAAGATATGTTGCTCCATTAAGATTACCATCGAAGAATACTGGTCCTACAATCTGATCACCTATTATTCCAGCCCATACATTGACTTTTTGCGGGAACTGAGTATGAGTTTCTCGCATCCAATGAGGGTTATGATCAGCCCAATAACGACAATTTTGATGATTAACGTCACCATGTAAGGTAAAAGTACTTTCATCGGAAAAAAGAATTGATGCTAATGAAATCTGGTTATTGTCGATCATGTTCATCATTTGCTTGCAAAATTCGATTCGGCGGTCCGGGTCATCCTCCGTTAATTCTTGGAGTGCCTGCATCTTGTAAGGATACAGCTTGGCTGATCTAAGAATTTTCAGGACAGTAGTATGACTAATCTCGTTGTCACGGGCCAGTTGCCTGGCTGGAGTCACTGGATTTTCTTGAAGAGTTAATAATACGTTTAGCCTGGTATCTGCTTGAACAGTGGGATTTCGCTGTATGGGCACAACCCTGACATGACCCAAATTGTTGTATTGTGTCTCAATTTTGCTTATGGTACCTTGGCTAATGGGTGATAAATCCGGATGCTCTTCTCGAAATAACTGAGCAACCTCAAGCTGACTTCGTCTTCTGTTACCATAACCGATCATCATCAGAATCTCGATTCGGAGATTTTCGGTTAAATACTGCATTTTAGAAATCACTTCGACAACTTGACGAGCGTATGTGACTGCTTTGGTGACTATTATTATCACTAGTAACTAAGCAACGCAGTTCCATAGCATCAAAACACATGTCAAAAACATACAACTTTACGCCGAAACATGTTCAATGTAAAAGTGGTTTTCTTTTTTTTATCACGTGGGCTTTGTAAATATTCAAGAAATAAATAGTGTGTTGTATTACTTGCGAAAGGACCTTTCAAACGAGGTGTCACTTGACATACCTTTCCATTTGAAAAAAAAAGTCAGAGGTGGCTGCGCTCTTCCGGGAACAGATAAACAAGCAGCATATACATAGAAATGAGGGCAAGAAAAAAGAATACTTAGCGTGTTTCGGGATTTTTTGCAAAAATCGCCTATATCGAAGTTATGAATTTTATTCCAGTTAAAGTGTCCACACTGTATAAGTGTGATGATCTGTAACAAATCTATTGGAATTGAATAAATTGAATTGAATTGAATAGGCTGGCTTCCCAAAGCCTTGCTGAACATGCTTTTTACTTTTTGCGTTTGTACACTACTCAATTAATTTGTAAAAACTGAATATTTTTTTACTCCAATTCTAAACCTGCCTTATTCACTTATTTAGATAGAGATTCGCCTCTTCTTAGTTCACAGATACTAAAATTTAAAATATTAGAAGCAAACGCCGTTGTTTACTATCTAGTAAACATTACAAATGTAATTTTTCTTACGTCACCTTTTTGTAACCAAAATTGTGAATTTATTAAATAGTGTTTGTTATTGTAGTGAGAAAATAGCTATCGTTATATTTCTATCATGTTATTGCAGCATCATCGATTCGAATTACGACGCGTGCGAAAGGAGTTAAATAAACCCATTGAGTTGGCGAATCGACTCTAAAAGAGCCATGGCGGCTGTTAAATCCGATGAGCTAGCTCGCTCATCGGGATCCATCTTTGCGGTTCGGAGTTGGATCGCGATGATTCATGACGGCTCTCGAGTCCAACTGAACTAGCCCGTTTTACGGAGCTCTTCAATCCGACTGAGCTATAGCTCACTCATCCGGATCCAACTCCGAGGTTCGGAGTTGGGTCGCGATGTTTCCATGCTGATTGTATGTATGTGTGTTTTTATAGGCGCGCACTCGTATTCAATATATTTAAACACACTTGAAGTGTAATTAAATGAATACGCGTTTATTATAATCTTGATTGAATATTCACTCTTATATAAATTATAATCAAATTATTGCAATCATTGTATAACTGAAATAATTAATCACCGCGTCGCACAGTGGTCTGTAACCGACCAAAAAAAATCCACAGTTTCTTTATTTTGTGAGATATCAATTTGAAATTTGATATGCTTATACTAAACACAAATTCCAGTTTGCAGAATTACATAAGCCTTATTTGCACTTCCAGTTTTACCGGAAATTATATCAATTTTAAAAATTGTGATGTGTCTATCATAGCACTTTCCCCGTTAAATATATGATGGTTTACATATCAACAATATGGAAAATTTGCTGAAACTAAATTGATCATACTTTTATTATTATTCCAAAACTATTTACAAAAAAAAGTTATTCTCAAATATTTTTGCTTCATCTAGGTAAATATTGATCATTATCACATCTAAGCGTTATACATTTTAAACTTTACTGTAAATGTGTGTTTTATACGTCTGGCGCATGAAGTAAAATTTCGAGTTTAGAAAAGCCCCGTGAAAATTTGTCTCGGGTCGCTGTGCGACTCTCGACAAATTTTCTACGCGGGGCTTTTCTAAACTCGAAATTTTACTTAAGGCTTAGTCAGCTGGGAAACACACGTTACTTTAAAGAGTCTTCCCCCAGATACAAAAAAAATCATACATTTAATATTGTTGCAGGAAAACTAAATATATAATTTAAGCAAACTGTTGAAGTTATTAATAATAGCTAATTTAATTACATATTACTCTAAAAATTGGGGAAAATTATTTTTAATAAATCAATGTTTACAAATATTAAAAATGACTAAAATTTTCAAAGGTTGCAAAATTAGCATTACATCAATAACGTTTTATTTTTAAGTTAACAATTCGAAATAAAAATCAACCTTAATTTTATTAAGTATTTAGTTGGAAAAATTAATAAACATAAAAATAAAAAAAACTTAAAAATAGGAGAGAAATTAAAAAATCTCAAAAACATATTTAAAACACGTTTTAGATCACATTTATGACAGGGTTGTTATTTTTAAAATACTTAGTTTTAAAACAGTGTTTTTTTAAACATGTGTTTTAAACAGTTTTGGTTTTAAACATGTTTTAAATCTTAAATTTGTTTAAAATATGTTTAAGACGTTTATTTTATTATCTTAAATTTGCTAAATTATATTTTATACTACTTCATTAAGATTTTTTGTTTACGTTTTTAAATGTTAGCTTAATTATTAAAGATATTTAAAATTACATTATTAAACATAACATATTATTACAATAAAATATCTTTAATCTTTATTAAAAGAAAGGCCAATACATAAATATAAATATACAGAACAAGAACATATAAATAAATAATACAATACAGAAATCAGCACAATAAAAACATAGTACTAATAATAAAAGTGTATAACAATTAAGGACAAACTAAAATAAGACAAAATTCACAATGATTTCAATGAGCGCAGTAAGGTGTTATAGGAGTCAACAAAGAGGTCAATAGTGACTTCGTTGGCGTTCCTTAATACACGCGTAGAGGCCGAGTGCAGAGCGTAATAGATCCTTCTAAATGGAACGTTAAATGTTGGATTTTTTCTTAAAGTTCTAGAGGGAACTTGCACTCCTATCCAATTTAAATGGTCCGGACAATCGATTTGACCATTTACGATTTTATATACAAGAGTTAAGTCAAAGTTAAACCGACGTTGCTCTAAACTTTGGATGCCGAAATGCTTACAGAGTTCTGCAGCGCTTCCGATTATGTTAAATTTATAACCTAAAAAACGAATAAACTTCCTTTGAATGCATTCAATCCTCTCTTTGTCTACTAAAGTGTAGTATATAATCCGATAACTCTCTGGAGTTCCGTCTTATGAATCCGAGAAGCTGATAGGCTTTGGCAATAATATTAGATATGTGTTCGTTGATAGAGAGCACGGAATCGAAGACCATACCCAAATCTCTGATTGATGTTACGTATTCCAATGGTTCATTCATCAATCGGTATCCATACACAACAGTAGACTGGCGTCAAATCATTCTGTAAGCGAACGGCATCTTCGCATGTACTAACTCGCATGAACATTTTTATGTCATCGACGTATAGAAGACATTGAGCGTTAGAAAAGCATTTAAGTGCATCGTCCACAAACACGTTTAAAAGCAGTGGTCCCAGGTGAGACCCTTGCAGAACACCGGAGGTGACAATAATGTTACGCAGGACACACTGGCCAATCCGAACGCGTTGAGATCTTCCCGTAATAAACGACTCGATGCATTGGAGAATAAAACCTTAATACCGAGGTGACGTAATTTATTAATAAGAATACAATGATCAACACTGTCAAACGCTTTCGAGAAATCGGTATAGATGGAATCAACTTGTACTCGATCGACAAAGGCACTGACAATGTATGATTCATAAATAAGGAGATTAGTTGCGGTTGTTTTATCCATACGGAATCCATGCTGTTTTAAAGAGATTAATGGTTGAAGTATTTCAGTCAAGTAACGAGTTACTAGTCGTTCGACAAGCTTAGGGATCGATGACAAAATTGATATCGGCCTGTAATTTTCAAATATTTTCTCATTCCCTGATTTATGAACGGGGGTGACGAACGCTTCCTTCCAGATGGAGGGAAATGTCCCCTCAGTCAGGGATTTGTTGAAAGGGATCCACAAAGGTCTACTAAGTGCAAAGGCGCAATTCTTTAAAAATAAAGCAGTTAGACCATCAGGTCCAGAGATATGGTTTGTTTTAATCGAGGTAAGTTCGTTTAAAACATCCCTGATTCTTATTGTTTCAAAAATACATTCATTAATATGATTAGAGGAGATAGAATTATATTTGCACTTTGAACCATGAGTATGAGGATTGTAAACTGACCCGAAAAACGTAGCAAAATTATTTACTATACCCTCGGGAGTGTCAATTGAGCATCACCAGCAGTGAAAGTTGAAGGAATGTTATTAGATGTTCGCTTGGAGTTAACATAATTCTAAATCGATTTTGGATTATATTTGATGTTATCTTCCACATTCTGGATATAATTGGTGTGACAAACACGAGCCGAATCTTTGCATTGCTGCCTAACTGCCTAACAAAACTATCACAACTGTGTGTGCATAAATGTGATTTTTAAGTACAGGGATTTTTTCTTTCAGGTACACATATACATACACTATAAATACTACGACATTGGTTGTTTTTTAGAAAGATTTCAATTTGAATCTTTAAACGAGGGTTTTCCACTCCCAGACTAAGCATGAAGTAAAATTTTGAGTTTAGAAAAGCCTGAAAATTTGGATTGGAGGAAACAGGCACGGACACCCAGACGACCAATTCACGGGTCGCAACCAAGGGCCCTCTTCAGGAGCCGAAGCAAATGGCCAGCACCACTGTCACCGTTGCCGCCGACGCCTAAGAAGATCCGGCCATCGCCAGCTTTTCCGTCGCTGCACCAGGTAGCCCCGAACACCAGTCTGTACAAAGGAGTGGATCCCAGGAGGGTGCACCCGGACGACCCCAGAAGGTTCGGAGTGAGGAACCAGTACCGCCGCGCTCAGGACGCCCGCACGGACGAAAGGAAATGTACATATTGTAATTGTAATTGTTGTAAATAAACTGTGTTAAACCACCTTCTGTTTTGATCGCCGCAAAAGAACATAACAACCCCAAAATAACGTATATTAGGTTGCCTATAATCGTTGTTGTATGTGTGTGTTTTTTGAACTTCATTATAAATCAGTGTTTTTAAGCGTGGCGCATGAAGTAAAATTTCGAGTTTAGGAAAGCCTAATTTAGATTGGCGGATCCGCTTCGCTACGCGGCCAATCCAAATTCTTAGGGTTTTCTAAACTCGAAATTTTACTTCATGCTTAGTCTGGGAGTGGAAAACACTCGTTAAAGGCTTTAAATTAACCGCTTTAAAACAACGAATTCCCGCAAATTTAAAAACGCTGTGATTATTGGGATATGTATACTCAAAAGAAAAATGCCATGTATACGCTGTTTTAAACACGTTTTAAATGTGATTTAAACATGTTATTAATTGTTATTGTTTTAAACGCTGTTTCAATGAAAAAGCACGTTTTGTAAAAAAACTGTTTTAATTAAAATAAAAAAATAAAACGTTTTTTTAACAACCTTGATGTATGCACACACAATTGTGATATTTTATTGTAATAAAATTTTGTGTTTAATAATGTAATTTGAAATGTAGCGATTTAACTAATATTTGAAAACGTAAACAATAAATCTTAATAAAGTAGTATTTTCATTACGATATTTTACCGTATCGATACTTTGATATATGAATTAATCGATAGACAATATCCATACTTTTTTGAGATCGAAACATCCCTAGTTCCGATCCCAAAAAAGTATCGATATTGTGTATCGATTAATTCATATATCAAAGTATCGAAAAGGTAAAATATCGTAATGAAAAGTAACGATAGTCAAAATATCGATTCTTTTCGATACCAGATATTTTTGATTTAATATAGATAATTATTTAATACTGCAAATTACTTTTTAAAAGACTCTTTATCTAAGATAAATTATATTGCCAGAAATAGTTTAATGACGGTTACAAAATTATCAAAATTCAATTTTTAGAAAAAATAACACATATAACAAGTCAATGTTTTATACGCGTGGTGCATGAAGTAAAATTTAGAGTTTAGAAAGGCCTGAAAATTTGGATTAGCCTGGGCGCGACTCGCTTCGCTCGCACGTCCCTGCAAATCCAAATTTTCCTACTCGAAATTTTACTTCATGCTAAGTCTGGGAGTAGAAGCAGCTTTTAGACAATAAAATCTCAATTTTATAGTTTTCTTTATTTTAAAATTGTAAGTAAAAGTGTAAGTCTTTGGTTTGATCAATTGTGAATATTTTTGTAAAATTAATTTCGTACATTTTTTTTAACTATGAATATTAATGAAATCTACAGTTTCATTGATTAGAAAAATGGGTCTTTGTAGTTATTGAAAAAAAATCTCCCAATGCTTTTAAATATAATACATATTTTAGTTAAATTTAAGTGTTTGCAATGTTATTTCCAATAAAATAAAATTTGAGTATATATTGCTAAGTATACGTTTAACTGCATCTGCTAACAATAATGTCGAAAATTTATAAAAAGATTTTGTTCCGACGTTTAGAAAAACAAAATCCGATCGATGGAAATGATTTTACGGGCGTTCAAAGTTGATTAAATTATTTTTACTGAATTGTGATGATTGTAACAAAATCAATGTTCTTTTTATTTAATTATAAAAAAAATCAATGAAGCGGCGGATCGTAATTTTAAATATGAGCGGATTTTTATTGTTTTCCGTATTGGATAATAAAGAATGATTATTTTCAAGTTATTTCTGTAAGTTTTAAATAATTTCATGAGTAAACAAATTATTTGTGAATTTTTAAAGAAAAGTCAACAAATTGTAAAGTAATCATCTTTATAGAAAATAAACAATCGACTTTATCGCCTCGTAATTTAAAATTTTGGCGAAATTATTTATTTTTTCGCGTTGGAAAATCAAGAATGGTAATTTCCAAGCGAAGTTCGTAAGTTTCAAATAAGAAATAAAGTATCAAAGCAGTCTTCAAAACTAATAAGTAATATGCCTAATGTTTTTTTTGTTTAAATTTTCATGATTTTCGTACTTGTGATATTGACAAAAAAACAGCTTTCATGTATTTCGGCTAAAATTTTATCAACGTTTCAATAAACAATTTGCATGCTGTAATTTTGTTTTTAGCAACTCGATTTTGTTTTTTCGGCGAAACAAAGACTGATCTTTCGTGAATGAATCTTGTTAAATTCATGAACTTCCATTTTTTCTTAATATTTTATGAATGCATCAATAAACACACTTTTAATATGAAAATATCTTAAAAACAATAGAAAATAAATAGAGAATTGAATTCTGCGTCATAACATGTACAAATATACAGGATATTTTATTAAAAACAATCGAGATTTAATGGTTTAAAGTATAAATTTCGAAACCCTTTTAGTATTTCACTTGTTTTAATTAAATGAAAATATCTCGAAAACAAACGAAGATAGCCATAGGGAATGCCAGTAGAGACCAATGCAGAATTAAATTCTGCGTTGGAAAATGTACAAATATACAGGTTCCATTCACATTTTCACAATTATCTTTAGCGTTCCATTCACATAAATTTAGATTCAACAGTTTACAGTTATTCAAAATGGAGTATAAAATTTTCAATACCTTTTATTATTTAATTTCAAAGAAATCACCATTGGATACGTTTGGGTATCAGCTTTTCACAGCCAACATTGCGTCGTTTCGGTTTGGTTTTGTTCGGAGATGCGAATTTTTGAAGTGAATCACGAAAACGCACTGCATCCTTAAAAAATTCTAATATCTCTAAAACAATTAAATTTGGAGGTTATGTTACTCAACGATTTGTTCGCGCTATTTCAGGCAGAATCCAAATTCACAATAAAAAAATACTGCATTCCATTTAAAATAAATAAGTTAGGGTCGACTTTCGATACAACTGGAAGTCGCATGAGCTTGAAAATTTATTGAAAAATATTTTTATTGAAAAGAGCACACGCGTTTACGCATATGCTGAAAATTTCATTATAATATATTAATTATAACTCCGTATATTTCTGTTGTACGGTTTTAGTGGGACACCCTGTATAGCTTAATAGTCATTGTTAATAATATAAAAATCAGGCATTGAAATTAAATATATAATTTCAAAGAGAAACATTCAAATGCATAAAAATATTGTTGATCTAATCATTATTGTTTTTAATTTCCGAAATTTCTATTTACCTGTTTCTCTAGAACACGCATACATCAAGTCACACAACGTGTTCAATTTCAAGCTTCCAATGACTGTTTTCCACTACCAGATTAAGCTTGGAGTAAAATTTCGAGTTTAGAAAAGCCTGAAAATTTGGTTTGGTCGCGTACGCGCCACTCATATAAAACACTGATTTCAACTGAAGTTTATAATATACTGCTTATCTTTTTTTTTTCAAAATTTGAACAATTTGCTTTATGTGTAAGTATACGTAACAGAAAAAAAACCTTGAATATTTTTTTTATTTCTTTCTTAATGCAATATATGGCGTTTAATACTAGTATCGTATGTAACGACACCGACCATATTGTATCGATACTAGTGATATATCGAAAAATTAAATATCGATACAAATATCGATTTATATTGAACATCCTTAGTATAAAATATAGCTAAGCAAATGTACGATAATAAAATAAAAACGTTTTAAACTAATTTAACATTTAAAACATGTTTTAAATGAGTTTACCATTTAAAACATGTTTTAAACGGGTGTAACATTTAAAACATGTTTAAAACAAAACCGTTTAAAACACGACGGCTGTTTTTAAACATGTGTAAAACGCTGTTTTAAAACAAAGTGTTTTAAACATAACAACTCTGGTCAAAACTACTTTCAGCAGTTTTGCTATCTCTGCGCCCTCTCGTACCCCAGAAACACACTACCAGAAAAAATTGGCCAACTTTCTCTTGCGATTGAGCATCGATCACTTTGCGCTCGCAATACACAAATAATTATTGAACATATCATGAAATTAAATTAAATCAAAGACAACATTAAAACAACCCAATGAAATTAGATAGCCAATGTATTACTTCAAAATCTTGTGGAATTATCCAATCGCATAGAAAAATAATGTATTACAGATTAATGTTTCTATAGGAGAGGATAGTTTAAAAGTATTTCGAACAAATAAATTAGTTACTTGTGTTCACTAGGTCAGGATTTTTAATGAATTGATACACTTACTTAGCTTTCTCCAAATAATATATGTCTTTGAATAAATCACCATGTAATAATATTTATTGTAATTGCCCATGACTCAGTGTGAACAATGTGTGCATTTCCCAAGAACAATAACACTGATTTTATGTTACATTTACAAGATATTAATAGCAATTAAATAATGAAACCACTCAATCGCATCCTCTTACATAACTGAAATGGGAAATTTTCACCAGTTATTATTATCGAAATTCCGGGTTATTTGCATTTTTGCAAATGCATGTTTACCGGTGGATGCAGAGAAAAATTGCATTTGCGTAATTAAAACTCTTAAAATCTAAATTAAGCGCTAGCAAAATTAATATTTCCGGTACAATCACTAGGGGAAATAATAGTTATCTGTATGACAGTCTAAAATAAGCAGGTAAATAGCAAACAATATTTTTGCTAAAAACATTAAAAATTATATAATTTTCATATTTATGTAAAACTGTCATAAAAATAATACATAAAATCAAATTTCGAGTTTAGAAAAGTGTGCACATTGAGACATGACATCTTGTATTACTAAAGTAAGTTGTTTTATTTCGTTTTTCAGAGTTTTTTTGAGTTTAAGTTTCATGAATTTAAGTTAATAAAACAATAACACTTCACAAAGTGTTTTTTTACCAGTTTTCTACTACAAACATAATTGTGAAAGTTGGGAGATCCGTCACAAATTACGAACTACACTATGTGTAATAATAATTATATTTTTTCTACTTTCTGGATGATTTCCTTGACCTAAAGACAAATTCAACATTTGTGTCTCCTGAAAATATAAATAGAAACTCACGATCCGTGAAAACAATTCGCGCCGGATTTTCCCTCCTCAAAATTCGATCATCCTGTGGCGGTCTCAGAAGGACGTCCCTCCACTCGGAATTTACGTCTTCCGACTATTATTAATAATAATTGCCTAATTTAAAACAGGTTGTAACAGGGGGGACGAAAACCTTATCTCTGTAGTAATTTATCGTGAATTAATATTCATGGATGTTTTTATTACATAAAATTTGGTATTATTGTTTGATTTAAAAAAATCTCTGGAGTTATAATTTTAATTATTATTTAATTACTCGCAGTTGTTTTAAATTTATGAAATAAATAGAGACTTATCCAAAATATGCCTTCTCTAATTAATTAAATCACACTTTGAATGAGATCCCTAAAAATGAGCCAAAAGAAAATGAAATTCCAATTTTAGAAGTTTGCAATTCATATTTGCACTTAATATTTGAGGATCCTCAAATATCAACTTTGTACAAATTATTTTGATTTATACTTAAAATCGCTTAAATTAAAGTGTTCATTAATTTATTATTTGTATTAAAAACAATATCGATGCGTTCATCATAGCACTTTCCCCGTAAAGATATGCTGATTTAAATATTTAAAATATGGGAAAGTTGCACAAACTAAATTTATTCTACTTTTATTATTTTTATTCCTGAACTATTCACAAAAAAAAGTAATTCTTGCATTTTTCGCTACATCTTAATAAATATTGATTACCATCACTTCTAAGCGTTATATATTTTTGACTTTACTGTAAATCATAGTTGTATACACGTGGCGCATGAAGTAAAATTTTGAGTTTAGAAAAGCACCGTGAAAATTTGTCTCGGGTCGCTGCGCAACCCTCGTTAAATTTTCTACAAGGGGCTTTTCTAAACTCCAAAATTTACTTCATGCTTAGTCTGGTACTAGAAGACAGCCATTAGTTTAAAATACATCACAACTGTTTAAATATGTATCGTATTAGTATTTTGTCATTAAATCACTATATTAACTGTATTTAATATAGTGATTTAAGTGACTTACAATCATTACATCACAATAACCGAAATACAGCCCATAGAGAGACATAATCAGACAAAATCCTAGCATAACTAAAAGACAGTCAATCAAGTCACTTACAGTCACAATAGCCAAAACACGACCAATAAAGATATAATATGACAAAATCCTATACAAAAGTCCAAAGACAGTCAAGCAATTTATCAAGATTCAAAATGTCACACCAGTATTTCGTTTATAAACAAATACATTTTTTATCAGTACAGTAATTAATCAGCTGGATGCCCGTCTTCAGGCGTGATATGTAAATAAACTCTGGGTCCTAGGAATTGTCAAATGAGTGAGTTACTCAATTGTTTCCAAGGCAGTCTTTACAAAAGACAATATAATAAAATTTTACATATAAAATGTACAATAAACTATAAGTGTGATACTTCATTGAATTCAGAAAAAAATATTCCTCCAAATAATATAAAAGTCCAAAATGACGCCCATAAGAAAAACAAAAGTTGGGTATGGTCCGATGGTAAATGTTATAGTTATCACAAAATAAAATATGTTACTAGATTTCTCGTTATAATGTCAAAGTTTAAATGTGTGAATTCAATAGTTTTTGAATACAATAATAAAAACTAAATTTCTGTTGTTTGACAATATCTCAAGAACGAAAGAAGATATTTAAAATTTGTTTTTAGATTACACTGGTCGGCATAAAAATCGGCCCTGACACCATTCCTGCTGATTCTTATGTAAAATGACCTCCTGAATCCGAATATGACCCCCGTTTTCCCCCATCACCCACCGTTTTCGGGGGAGCCCCCCCCCCCCACCTATTTTTATCACTTTTCAATAATTTGGAGGGATGCCTTTACGTTTCTTCTGAGGGGCTAGAGAGGTGAAAAGTTCCAAAACCCCCTTAAATCGATTTTTCCGTTTTTTTCGCAGTTTTTTCACTTATTTTCTACATATTCCAGCTTCCATCCCCCCTCATCCCCCCCCCCAAACAATAAAAAAATATAGCAACAATATATAGCAACAATAATAAAAATATATAGCCCAAGACAAACATTACATCGTACGGAACTGGCCTCTGAAAGTTTGACTCCCGGTCAGAATAACGTCGCTCACGATCCTCAGGTCCCGAAGGAAAATATTTACTTGCCGCCTTTGCACATCAAACTCGGATTGATCAAACAGTTTGTGAAAGCAATGGACAAGACCGGTGATGCATTACAATTTCTGAAAACTAGATTCCCTCGTCTTAGTGAGGCTAAAATCAAGGAAGGAGTTTTCGTGGGCCCCCAGATTAGACAACTATTCCAAGATTCGACGTTTATTGAACACCTGAATCGAAAAAAAAACGAGCTTGGATTGCATTCCAAATCGTGTGTGAGAACTTTTTGGGTAACAACAAAAGTGATGATTATGTCGCTCATGTCGAGGAATTGCTGTCAGCGTACAAGGCCATGGGGTGTAACATGTCTCTTAAAGTGCATTTCCTTCACTCACACCTGGACTTCTTCCCTGAAAATTTAGGAGCAGTTTCGGATGAACACGGGGAACGGTTTCATCAAGACATCTCTAAGTTCGAGAGGAGATTTTCGGGGAAGTGGAATGCGAGCATGTTAGCAGAGTACTGCTGGTTTTTGATACGAGAAACTTCTACCTTAGGGTACAAAAGGAAAGCAAGCACCAAATGAAGGTACTTATCTTAGTTATTTATTATTCTTTACATTTATTATTTTACATTTATTATTTTACTTTTTATTTATTATTCTTTACAGCTAAAATAATCCTTTACACCCCTCCAATGGATGGGGGAAACGGGGGAAGTATTGAGAGAGAACTGTTGCTATATATTTTTATTATTGTTGCTATATATTTTTATTATTGTTGCTATATTTTGTTGCAATATATTTTTATTATTTGGGGGTGTTTGGGGGAGGATGAGGGGGAATGGAAGCTGGAATATGTAGAAAATAAGTGAAAAAACTGCGAAAAAAACGGAAAAAATTGATCATTTTTAATGATTTTTTTACAATTTAAGGGGGCAAATCCCCCCAAATCTACCTACTTGCTACAAATGTTCATGTTTTGGAACTTTTCACCTCTCTAGCCCCTCAGATGAAATGTAAAGGCTAAAATAATCCTTTTCATCCCTCCAAATTATCGAAAAGTGATCAAAATAGGTGGGGGGGGGCCTCCCCCGAAAACGGTGGGTGATGGGGGAAAACGGAGGTCATATTCGGATTCAGGAGGTCATTTTACATAAGAATCAGCAGGAATGGTGTCAGGGCTCGAAAGAAATTTTTTTTTTGCAGACCAGTGTTATTATTGCTCCCTAAAATTCGCAACTTTGCCCCCATTAACCGACTCTCTATCTTTTCAAATAACAGAGATCCTCATACAGTCTGTTGAAATACGGGCACCCTGTATATTGTCAACTGTCCTTATAGTTCAACTGTCGGCTGTCGCCAACTTATGTCAATTTACCAAATTCAAATACTATACGTTGGATTAACTCTTCTTTGAAAATGACTGTCTTGGAATATACATTGTTTTTAATGCGACCCCATAAATAAAAATTAAGTGGTGTGAGATCAGTGGGTGTTTATTTGAAATCACTCGCAAAAATGCGCATGCGAACATTTGCGAGTACTAGAATTCGCATGCGAATTGAAAAATTGCGATGGGTGGTTTATTTAAAATCATGCGCATATTATTTGTTATGTTCGCATACAGAGAGTTTTATGTAACACCGAACATTTTCATAACGAGAATTTTTCTTTGAAGTATCCATATGCATACGTTGCCCATTTTCTGATGCTCGGTTTATTAAAAGAACTCAATTTGAAGCTTTAAGCGAGTGTTTTCCACTCCCAGACTAAGCATGAAGTAAAATTTTAAAAATTTTACTTCATGCGCCATCGGTACAAAACACTGATTCAATGTAAAGTTTAGCGGTGTGTTTTAAACTTCGTAATATGTCAGTCTTTTGTACCGGTGGCGCATGAAGTAGAATTTCGCGTTTAGAAAAGCCTGAAAATTTGGTTTGGCCGCTCCGCGCTTCGCGCTACGCGACCAACCCAAATTTTTAGGCTTTTCTAAACTCGAAATTTTACTTCATGCTTAGCCTGGGAGTGGAAAACACTCGGTTAAAGCTTCAAATTAAATTCTTTTAATAAACCGAGCATCGAAAAATGTGCAACGTATGCATATGGATACTTAAAAAAAAATCTCGTAATGAAAATGTTCGGTGTTACATAAAACTCTCTGTATGTAAAATGCGAACGGTAGATGTGGCAGCAAAGCTATTTTGTTTACCAGCCTGCTAATAAATCTTATTAATTTTCATTTATTTTATTGTTATCTGTCAATTTATACCTGTCAGTAGTAATACCTCAAAATGTCCGTAAAACGAAGTAGAAATGGAAGTAGCGAACAAAAACATCAGCTAGTAGAGTTTTTAAAAAAGCATCTACTGCTACAAACTTGTAAATTTAGTAGCAGCTTTAGTTTTAAAGACGCTGGAGAAACAGAGATTGTAAGTTTTGTAATTTTAATTACTTATAAATGTTTTATTTTAATATACAAAATTGATATTCATATTTTGTTGTTTTCGGACTTTACTTTTGTATTGGATGATTCCGTTAGCATTATTAGCGAGGACACTCAAGAGCAAGGTAAAAAATAATACTCATTGAGTAAGTTATTATAGCAATTACGTGCATTTTTATGTACAGATGCGGTTTATTCTGCAAACAATACTTACATAAAACAAGAACAAAAAACTTATAAAAAAAAATCAAAACGTCTAGAGCACTACAGAAAACAATAGATCATGCTCGTTATTTAGGTAGCATTAAAAAAAATATTACCAAGAAAAAAACAATTTTCTGAATTTGAAGAAGAGAGAAATAGAAGCCTTAGAAAGAACCGCTTCTGCTCAAGAAAAAATAGCTGCTGAAATTCTTAAAATTGCAACAACTTTTTATGAATGAAACCATTTAATTAACATTTATAGTTTTGTTATTTTCTTTATTTAATATATTTTTTTATAATTTATTTCTATAAAACAACTAACACAACATAGCGTGTAAACAAAGTGTTTTTTTTTTCACACTGCCTAAAAAGCACTTTCTTTACATATAAAAGACAAAAATTCAAACAATTTGAAGGCGCACCAATGGGTTCTCCTCTATTACCAATAGTTGCAAATTTATTTATGTAGATTTCGAAACCAAAGCACTAAATTCTTCCCCTCTAAAAGCTAAACTTTGGCTACGATACGTGGATGATATTTTCGTTATATGGCAACATGGTATTGAGAACCTCAACCATTTTGTATCGCATCTAAACAATATTCACAACAAAATTCAATTCACAATGGAAGTTGAAGAAAACAAACATTTACCCTTTCTGGACACTCTTATTATCCGAAATCCTAGTGGAAACTTAAATTACACCGTATACCGAAAACCTGCACACACAAACAGGTACTTGAATGCGAAGTCACATCACCATCCAGTTCAAATAGCGTATGTGGCAAAATCGCTTCTAAAAAGAGCACGCACGCTACCGGACGAACACCACTTAAATGATGAAATGTCCATTGTCAAAAATGCATGAATGCAAAATGGGTTTTCCAAAAAAACAATAGATAAATCAAACACAGCCAAAAGTCCCAAAATAAGAAGAGAAAGTCCTTTTAGCAATGTCACCCTTCCCTACATTAAAGGAACAACGGATAAAATGGGCAAAGTCCTCTCCAAATACAATATTAGAACTTGTTTCAATACACACACAAAAATTCAAAATGTACTTCGAACTCCAAAAGAAATTATCCCACTTGAAGCTTAAGGCGTTATGAAATTCCATGTGGTATGTGTGAGAAGAGCTATGTAAGACAAACATACCGGAAAATCAGTACTCACACAATCATCTTTATTTCAACACGTCAACATTTCTAAACAACAACGAGAATTTTAAAACAGACTTCTTTCAAGCGAGGATTATTAGAAAAGCGATAGAAATCGAAAAGAGGCCTAACAGTCTAAATCAAAGAGATAATGTTAAAAGACTACCACCAATTTGGAAAACTTGTATAAATTCTAGTCAAAATATATTATCTCTGAACAACAACCATGAAATTCAAAATCCGATCCCTTCCGATAATAATATTGAAATTGAAACTCACAACCCAAACACAGATATATCATTAGAAGAAAAAACAGAAGAGTAACACGAAGCCAAACAAGAAATTCACGCATCAACTAGTATGTAGAAATCAAACAAGTGGTTGCTCGAGCAATGGAATTTTATTAGTTATTTCTGACGATGATGACTGCGACGTCATCGAAACTTCGAATCAAAAATATAATGGACCAGAGCCAAGAAAATACACGGGACCAAACCCGAAGAAACTGTGCATATATATATATATATATATATATATATATGTATCATTGTTTCTTCGGGTTTGGTCCCGCGTATTTTCTTGGCTCTGGTCCATTTTATTTTTAATTCGACGTTTCGATGACGTCGCAGTCATCATCGTCAGGAATAACTATCAAAATTCCATTGCTCTAGCAACCACTTGTTTGACTTTTACGTACTACTTGATGCGTGAATTTCTTGTTTGGCTTCGTGTTACTCTTCTGTTTTGTTCTTCTAATGATGTAGTATTGACAATTTCAATATTATTTTCGGAAGGGGTTGGATTTTGAATTTCTAGGTTGTTGTTCGGAGATAATATATTTTGACCAGAATTTATACAAGTTTTCCAAATTGGTGGTAGTCTTTTAGCATCATCTCTTTGATTTAGACTGTTCGGCCTCTTTTCAATTTCTATCGCTTCTCTAATAATCCTCGCGTGGAAGAAGTCTGTCTTTTTTGAAATTCTCGTTTTTTTCGAAATTTATTGTATGTTTAGAAATGTTTACGTGTTGAAATAAAGAAGATTGTGGATCAGACTTTCTTACTGCTAAAATGTGTTCATCTCGACGAGTACTAATTTTCCGGTTTGTTTGCCCTATATAGCTCTTCTCACACATACCACATGGAATTTCATATACGCCTTGAGCTTAAAGTGGGATAATTTCTTTTGGAGTTCGGAGTAAATTTTGAATTTTTGTGTGTATATTGAAACAAGTTCTAATATTGTATTTGGAGAGGACTTTTCCGATTTTATCAGGTGTTCCTTTAATATAGGGAAGGGTGACGTTGCTATAAAATCGGAAAAGTCCTCTCCAAATACAATATTAGAACTTGTTTCAATATACACACAAAAATTCAAAATTTACTCCGAACTCCAAAAGAAATTATCCCACTTGAAGCTCAAGGCGTATATGAAATTCCATGTGGTATGTGTGAGAAGAGCTATATAGGGCAAACAAACCGGAAAATTAGTACTCGTCGAGATGAACACATTTTAGCAGTAAGAAAGTCTGATCCACAATCTTCTTTATTTCAACACGTAAACATTTCTAAACATACAATAAATTTCGAAAAAACGAGAATTTTAAAAAAGGCAGACTTCTTCCACGCGAGGATTATTAGAGAAGCGATAGAAATTGAAAAGAGGCCGAACAGTCTAAATCAAAGAGATGATGCTAACAGACTACCACCAATTTGGAAAACTTGTATAAATTCTGGTCAAAATATATTATCTCCGAACAACAACCTAGAAATTCAAAATCCAACCCCTTCCGAAAATAATATTGAAATTGTCAATACTACATCATTAGAAGAACAAAACAGAAGAGTAACACGAAGCCAAACAAGAAATTCACGCATCAAGTAGTACGTAAAAGTCAAACAAGTGGTTGCTAGAGCAATGGAATTTTGATAGTTATTCCTGACGATGATGACTGCGACGTCATCGAAACGTCGAATTAAAAATAAAATGGACCAGAGCCAAGAAAATACGCGGGACCAAACCCGAAGAAACAATGATACATGTTACGCCCGCGAAAATTTACGTTTTAACATATATATATATATATATATATATATATATATATATATATATATATATATATATATATATATATATATATATATATATATATATATATGTATCACTGTTTCTTCGGGTTTGGTCCCGCGTATTTTCTTGTCTCTGGTCCATTTTATTGTTAATTCGACGTTTCGATGACGTCGCAGTCATCATCGTCAGGAATAACTATCAAAATTCCATTGCTCTAGCAACCACTTGTTTGACTTTTACGTACTACTTGATGCGTGAATTTCTTGTTTGGCTTCGTGTTACTCTTCTGTTTTGTTCTTCTAATGATGTAGTAGTGACAATTTCAATATTATTTTCGGAAGGGGTTAGGTTTTGAATTTCTTGATTGTTGTTCGGAGATAATATATTTTGAAAAAAAAAAATCACGCATCAAGTAGTACGTAAAAGTCAAACAAGTGGTTGCTAGAGCAATGGAATTTTGATAGTTATTCCTGACGATGATGACTGCGACGTCATCGAAACGTCGAATTAAAAATAAAATGGACCAGAGCTAAGAAAATACGCGGGACCAAACCCGAAGAAACAGTGATACATGTTACGCCCGCGAAAATCTACGTTTTAACATATATATATATATATATATATATATATATATATATATATATATATATATATATATATATATATATATATATATATATATGCATAATATGCATAATAGTTATTTCACAGTCAGTTCACAGCAATAAACTCATAAGCGGCAACAACGGGGCAGGTAAATGGGCCTCCAGCGTCGATGTTTGAATCCCTCGAGCTCAGGCCCGAGATTTCAAACACCGCGCGCTGGCTGGCGTGACGTTCCTGGAAACGGGTGGCGTGCGCCTCTCTCCGTCGGTGACAGAGACGGAGAGAGCCGAGTGGCACCTGTGGACAGGCACCAGCCATTGTTGCTGTTTATGTGAAAACACGTGCGTCGTTTCGCACTAAGATGCGGCCGCGTGAGTTAAAAGTTAATCAAATATAAACAATTGCGGTGATAACACCCCGGGTTACCCAAGAAACAGTGGAACACAGTGACAATTTCCAATTTTAAAATGTGAATGTGCCGTTTGTTTTCGTTTAAAATTTCACTTCTGCCGTAACCACGCGGTTACGATTTTTACGATTTTTTGTACACAATAACCTCACTTTTATTTAAATTCAACAACCACCATGAATATCGATAGGATAATTAAACAAATACAGCGTCAGTTTAACAATAGTTTGTTCAAATAATCACAAATGTAAGCTCAAATTTATTCGCTAATTAATATTTTTTCAAGAATTCGTCATTAACTAACAGTTTAATTCAGATTAGTAATTTTTTGTTTTTTGTTCATTGTTTTTAGTGTTAACCCTGAGGAAGGGACAAAATGAGTCCCGAAAGCTTGGTATTACAATAAAGTAGATTACACACATCTCTCCTGCCGTATTATTGGTCGAATGCCCTGTTAGGAAACTTTCCGAACTCTGCCGCTAACGTAGTACGACCGTTACTTCTTGTGCTGGTATATATATATATATGTTAAAACGTAGATTTTCGCGGGCGTAACATGTATCACTGTTTCTTCGGGTTTGGTCCCGCGTATTTTCTTGGCTCTGGTCCATTTTATTTTTAATTCGACGTTTCGATGACGTCGCAGTCATCATCGTCAGGAATAACTATCAAAATTCCATTGCTCTAGCAACCACTTGTTTGACTTTTACGTACTACTTGATGCGTGAATTTTTTTTTTCAAAATATATTATCTCCGAACAACAATCAAGAAATTCAAAACCCAACCCCTTCCGAAAATAATATTGAAATTGTCACTACTACATCATTAAAAGAACAAAACAGAAGAGTAACACGAAGCCAAACAAGAAATTCACGCATCAAGTAGTACGTAAAAGTCAAACAAGTGGTTGCTAGAGCAATGGAATTTTGATAGTTATTCCTGACGATGATGACTGCGACGTCATCGAAACGTCGAATTAACAATAAAATGGACCAGAGACAAGAAAATACGCGGGACCAAACCCGAAGAAACAGTGATACATATATATATATATATATATATATATATATATATATATATATATATATATATATATATATATATATATATATGTTAAAACGTAGATTTTCGCGGGCGTAACATGTATCATTGTTTCTTCGGGTTTGGTCCCGCGTATTTTCTTGGCTCTGGTCCATTTTATTTTTAATTCGACGTTTCGATGACGTCGCAGTCATCATCGTCAGGAATAACTATCAAAATTCCATTGCTCTAGCAACCACTTATTTGACTTTTACGTACTACTTGATGCGTGAATTTCTTGTTTGGCTTCGTGTTACTCTTCTGTTTTGTTCTTCTAATGATGTAGTATTGACAATTTCAATATTATTTTCGGAAGGGGTTGGATTTTGAATTTCTAGGTTGTTGTTCGGAGATAATATATTTTGACCAGAATTTATACAAGTTTTCCAAATTGGTATATATATATATATATATATATATATATATATATATATATATATATATATATATATATATATATATATATATGTTAAAACGTAGATTTTCGCGGGCGTAACATGTATCATTGTTTCTTCGGGTTTGGTCCCGCGTATTTTCTTGGCTCTGGTCCATTTTATTTTTAATTCGACGTTTCGATGACGTCGCAGTCATCATCGTCAGGAATAACTATCAAAATTCCATTGCTCTAGCAACCACTTGTTTGACTTTTACGTACTACTTGATGCGTGAATTTCTTGTTTGGCTTCGTGTTACTCTTCTGTTTTGTTCTTCTAATGATGTAGTATTGACAATTTCAATATTATTTTCGGAAGGGGTTGGATTTTGAATTTCTAGGTTGTTGTTCGGAGATAATATATTTTGACCAGAATTTATACAAGTTTTCCAAATTGGTGGTAGTCTGTTAGCATCATCTCTTTGATTTAGACTGTTCGGCCTCTTTTCAATTTCTATCGCTTCTCTAATAATCCTCGCGTGGAAGAAGTCTGTCTTTTTTAAAATTCTCGTTTTTTCGAAATTTATTGTATGTTTAGAAATGTTTACGTGTTGAAATAAAGAAGATTGTGGATCAGACTTTCTTACTGCTAAAATGTGTTCATCTCGACGAGTACTAATTTTCCGGTTTGTTTGCCCTATATAGCTCTTCTCACACATACCACATGGAATTTCATATACGCCTTGAGCTTCAAGTGGGATAATTTCTTTTGGAGTTCGGAGTAAATTTTGAATTTTTGTGTGTATATTGAAACAAGTTCTAATATTGTATTTGGAGAGGACTTTTCCGATTTTATAGCAACGTCACCCTTCCCTATATTAAAGGAACACCTGATAAAATCGGAAAAGTCCTCTCCAAATACAATATTAGAACTTGTTTCAATATACACACAAAAATTCAAAATTTACTCCGAACTCCAAAAGAAATTATCCCACTTTAAGCTCAAGGCGTATATAAAATGGACCAGAGCCAAGAATATACGCGGGACCAAACCCGAAGAAACAGTGATACATGTTACGCCCGCGAAAATCTACGTTTTAACATATATATATATATATATATATATATATATATATATATATATATATATAAATATATATATCTATATATACCTAACAAACGTTTCGAAGAAAGTTGAAACATTACTGTTGTTCCATATAAATATGTCGTGTGTACTGCCAAGATATTTCGGATTTACATGCAGAATTTTCTAGTCAGGCCCACAAATCTACCAGATAATATTCATGTTTGTAATGCTGGGGCCAAATTACCATCTATTACACTTACCAATTGAACGTTTATCGAGTGGTATCCTTTTCTGTTTACATAAACATGCTCTGGATACTCAGCGTCCTTGTTGTTGGGTACATGGGTACAATCAATACATAAACAACTCCCGGCATACCAAATTGTGTAAAAAATTTATAATTATATTTTTTAGTACGTATTTATAACAGGTAGGGAGATCTTTCTTTCTACGAAGATCTTGAATTTCATCCCTATTTGGGAATTTATTATATTTTCTTAATATTTGAGGTTTAGTTCGTGCAAAGCTTTACTTATACTATAGGTACTAAGCCCAATAGCAAAACTATAACCAATATCATTTTGGTAACTTCCTGTTCTCAAAAAGTTTAAGGTGGACAATAACTGTAAACATAAAAAAACACTTTTTACTTGTGAAAGGAAGGGCGATGGTCAGGAAATCGGGTTGGGGATGAGATGCATTTTAGGGAATAGTCTTAGACGTTTTTCATTCAGTAGCGATGAAGTTTGTATTTTAAATAATTGGATTTTCAATAAAATGTGGACAACACAAATTAAAAAATGTTTAAAAAAAGTTGGGCTGTAAGGGGGAAAAAGGTTATAAAATTGTACGTTAAAGTGTAAAAGAGAATATTATTGCCAATAAAGCTCTTTTTTTAATAAAATGTGGACAACACAAATAAATAACAACGATGAATCCGGGACGAGAACTTCTCGTGAATTTGTCCGCGGCAACCTAAAAAACGAGATATACAAGTTATTAAAAAAGTGAGAAATTAGCACTTAACATTATATGAAACATATTTAAATAAATAGCAAACAATTAACCACCTTCGTTTTTTTTTAAATTAATCAAATATAATTATTTTATCTACATATTTCCAATTTTTATATAATTTTTTGAAAATAATGCATATCGACGCAAGCAACAGAACATACAGGGTGTCCGGTTGGACAACACAAATAAATAACAACGATGAATCCGGGACGAGAACTTCTCGTGAATTTGTCCGCGGCAACCTAAAAAACGAGATATACAAGTTATAAAAAAAGTGAGAAATTAGCACTTAACATTATATGAAACATATTTAAATAAATAGCAAACAATTAACCACCTTCGTTTTTTTTTTTAAATTAATCAAATATAATTATTTTATCTATATATTTCCAATTTTTATATAATTTTTTGAAAATAATGCATATCGACGCAAGCAACAGAACATACAGGGTGTCCGTATTTCGACAGAATGTATGAGTTGCGTATTTTAAGGCCTAACAATAATGTGGAAACAATTTTGAAATATTTTTTTTGTTTTCAAGATATCAACCAAACACTGATTTTTAGAAAAATCTTTTATATTTTTTTATTCAAATCCTACTGAATCTAGACATTTAGAACTTTGATAATAAAGGCACTTTTTAATGAGGAATCTAGTAGCATAATTTTTTTAAGATAACTATCACATTTACCCACCATAGCCAACTTTTGTTTTTATTAATTTTGGATTTCAATATTTTTTGAAAGAATATTTTCTTCTGAACTCAATGATGTACCACACTCATGACTTATTTTAGATTTAATATTAAAAATTATAATATTTTCTTTTTTGCAAAGAGTGCCTTGGAAACAATGACGTCATATCTATTAATCAATAAAATCTTGACAGCAGTCAATGATTGTTAGCACTCAGAATTATTTAATAACTGTCAATCTTTTGTAATAATAATAATAATAAGTATCGATTATCACACAAAACATAAATGAATAAAACGCTGATGTGTCCATCATAGCATTTTCCAAAACTATTCACAAGAAAAGTAATTCTTCCATTTTCACTACATCTTAATATGATCACCATCACATTTAAGCGTTATATATTTTTAACTTTACCGTAAATAAGTGGTTTATACGCTTGGCTCATGAATTAAAGTTTCGAGTGTAGAAAAGCCCCGTGAAAATTTGTAGAGGGTCGCGTAGCGACCCACGACAATTTTTTTTAATTTTCTATACCAGATATTTTAGATTTAATATTTACAATTATTTATTGCTATAAATTAGTTTTTTAAGGCCATAACATAAGACTAATAATATTGCCAAGACTTGTGTAATGACGATTACGAAATTATCAATATTCACCTTTTATAAGTGGACGGATAGAAATGAACTCGACTTTAATTGTTTAGAACAAGAACCAGACATGTAGGAAAATTCAAAATCTGTTGGTTATTTATTTAAGGAAAAAATCTCTTTACAAACTGAAAATAATTAAAAATATAAGTTCGTTCTACAACTGAAATTACTTGAAAAGAAGCGCTACTTAAAAGTATACCCAAAATAATCAATTTTGTTAATTTAATAATGTTTTGATATAAATATCTTTCACGTGACAAGAAAGTGTGGTAACCAAGTGTACAAATAAATAACTCATATTTCATTATTCACTAAAATAATTAATTAATCAGATATTTAGTCTCTAAATAATTAGGTTTTGAATATTTTTGTTAATAAAATTGACGGCGATATTAAAAATGTTAATGGTTGCAAATAATAGATTATAAATTTATTTTTAATGGATTTGTATCCGTCATTCAAAAAAGAGGATTCAAATCTTTGATTCGAATCACATTTTTCTCTTAAGAATCCTTTATTCGAGTATTCGTGGTTCGAATCATATTAGGTGATTCGGATTTGTAATTCGAATCCTGTTTTTGAGGATAGGTCACAGCTCTGAAAAATATATAGAGTATTTTATTTAAAAAATTCGAGATTTAATCGTTTAAAGTTAAATAAACGTGGGATAAAATTTCGAACACTTTGTATTTTAAAATTCTAAAAATAAATCACCATTGGGTACCTTCGGGTATTAATTATTTATAGCCAACATGACATCCTTTTGATTTTCTTTTGTTTGTAGATACATATTTTTAGATGAATAATGAAAAACAATAAATGTTAACCAAATATCAAATATCTTGAAACCGGTTAAATTTGTAGGTTATGTTAGTTAATAATTTTTTTCATAAAATGTAGAATCCATATTCACGATAAAAAATGCAGTATTCTATTAAATATAAGGGAGTCTTGAAAATATTTTCTTTGAAACAACTACACACGATTACTTGATGGCCAAAAATTTCATTACAATACATTAATTAGAAGTCCATATACTTTTAGTGTGCGATTTTGCTGGAACACCCTGCATTCTTGACAAACATCTGATTAATTTTAGAATAGCGAGCACAGTTAAAGTTTAATCATGCCATAGTGGCAGATTGCACACATTAAATGTCCAATCACAATCAGCAGAGTTTGATGAAATTTGGTTAGATACTTGAAACCAATACCTTTCAGAAGTTCACGTACCTTATTTTATTTAAACGTATTCGTCTTATTATGTAAAACATTGTACGTACACCTTACTTATGGGTTCCATTTTCCACAAAATATTAATCATGTCAATGTTAAACTACCGGCGCAATTATCAATGCTACTTGATTTATAGCAATTAGCATTGATAATTCAAATAATTCAAAAAATCAGATATTTACAAAAATATTAAAAACATCTAAAAGAGCTATGACAAAAATACAGGTATACATATGGATTTAACATGTTAAACTACATTTATACATTTTCCTGCTTCCAGGCTCATTTTAGAGGAAAAGTACAAGAGCCAACAAAAATTAAAAAAGGTCGCTATCCACTTGAAATCCGACGCCGTTTACTACATTTATTAATTTTTTAAAAGCAGGAAAATGAAAAATATTAGCCTCGAGCCGCGTAGCAGAACACAATATGTTTTTACTAAATAATAAAAAATAATTTATTTGCATTTTATTTTTTTGTGGCAAAACCGTACAATATATCAAACTTTATGAAGAGATAAAAAAGCTTTTAAATGAACTAATATTTCAAGATGTATTTTTTCAATTTCTATAAGGTGCGCCAATAAAAAATATTTTAGTTTTAATGTTGTGGTACTATTGTTTTCTATACTTCTTGTCAATCAATGATGACAATAATAACTAAAATGGTGTGTTATAATATGATAATCAACCATAATAAATTTTAGTTGGATCTAATATAGCGTTGAATTGTTATAAATAAAATTTATAATATGTTTTTAAACTTTGAAGACTAATTCCGGCTTAACCGTAAACTTTTGGATATAGATAAGTAATGTTAAATCATATTCTGATTCCAGGAATCTATGGTTAAGCCATTTCCCCACATTAACGGGACACCCTGTATATGGTAAAAATAACTTTATACTTTAATAAATTACCCAACTATAATCATTTTCGGTTATCCAATACAAAAAATCAAAATAATATATCCAGAATAGAAGAGGTGCGCATTTAAAATGAAACAGTTTATAAATTAATTGGATCTTCGAAAGCTCACCCAATATTTATTAATTGTGCATATTTACCTCAGAACTAACAGCTTATTAAACGAACTAAAATAATCTGTCTAAAAATGATGTAAGCGTTTAAATTAATAAACCGCAAAACCAAAACAAAGATAGAATTAAAAAGGTAAATTATAAAAAATAAGAAAAATGCTGAAAGTAGCAAAATTATTAAAAAATGAACATAAACATGAAATCCTTTGAATAATAAATGCCTAAATAATAAACGCTGACATTCGTTGTTATTATAGAACCGTTAAATTTGTAACTTCTAACGAGTGTTGTACACTCTCAGATTAAGCATGAAGTAAAATTTCGAGTTTAGAAAAGCCTGAACGTTTGGATTGGGACGCGTAGCGTCCCTATCCAAATTCAGGCTTTTCTAAACTCGAAATTTTACTTCATGCGCCACGCGTATAAACACTGATTTGGTGTGAAGTTTAGATTAGTAGACGGCTTGATTTGATGTTTGATTTCACGTTATAAATTATTTTTGCCTGAAATGTTTAGGCTTTTCTAAACTAGAAATGTTACTTCATGCGTAATCAAGGATTAGAAACACTGGTTAGAGGGTTAAAATTATAAAATTATTAACAGCGTATACATCGGGATATGTATACTTAAAAGAAACATTCACTGTATGTAAAATAACCTATTGCTTTCGTGTTTTTAAGAACTGCCGATCCCTCTACATAAAATTGTACTTATCCCAACGTATTCAGCCATTTAATATTTTTTCAACATTTTAAATAATAAATAAATAAATAATATGTTTATTTCTTTAAGACATACAGAATATACAGGAGCACAATATATATAATTAAAAAAAATTGTCATTGAAAGTATATAATGATATAAAGTAGAAACGTACACATCAGCTAACATCTCAGCATAAAAATATGAGAAATATTAATCTAACGTATACGGTTCCATTATTAGTAGTAGGTTTTTTACTTCCCGTTTTAAATTGAGCAATTGTGTAGAACTCCGGCAAGATGCCGGGAGTCCATTATATATTTTCATCATAGAATAACAAGGAGTATTTTTAAACATTGTTAACCTGTGTTCAGGGTATGCATAACTAATGTTAGTGTTGCGTGTATTATGGCAATTTTGTTGAGATATGCCGTAAAGAGTCTCTTATTTTTAAAAACATACATTAAACACTCATATACTATCGTGAGTATATTGTTGGATTTGAACATTCCACGACAAGAAGCGATGAAATTCAGACCAAACATCAACCTAATAGTAGCCTTTTGTATTACAAAGATTATTTCTATTTGTTTGGAAACACCCCAACATGTGATTCCGTATCTTAATTTTGAGCAGAAATATGATTTGTACACCATCATTAGAGTTCTAAAGTTTACAAAGAGTTTAATTCTGCGCATAGCATATTAGACATGGCTTAGTTTAGTGTTCAAATCAGAGACATGATTTGACCAACAAACAAAATAATGGTTTCACAACAGACATTTTTAAACTATCCAGAAATTCTCCAGATTCAATACAATTATTTATCTCGTATATTATTGAGGCACTTATTTTTTGAAAATCCATTTATCACTTTATTATAATAATAATAGTAAACTATTCATGATTTTCAACTTTTTATTAAATTCCCTACAATTGTTTTGATTTACTACAGCTTCTTCTTCACCTGAAGAAGCTGTAGTGTAGTGTATAATAATATTATATTTCTTCTCCTGAAGAAGCTACAGTGGAGCGAAACAATTGTAGTGAATTTGATAAAAAGCTGAAAATCATAAATAGTTTACTATTATTATTATATTAAAGTAACATTTATCTATGATATTGGCTAAGGGATATTTAATTAAGTGAATATAATGTTGAATTACTTTAACTGAAATATAATCCTAACCTGTTGAGGAAGTATGCTTTAAGGAGATAATCCTATTTATTTCCTCACAAATTAATTAATTCGTGTTTTAATCATTCCGCTTGATCTTCTATTTTTAGTTAAATGATAATCTGACCGTCGCTGTCAATTTATAAGTGGTGTTTGGCTAATCGCAAAAAAACATTTGAATTTGCGCATACGAATTGAAGTTTGCGTACGCGAATCTTTTCAAATAAACATATTATTGAAAAGTTATTCGCAAGTGCCTCATTGCGTGCACAAACGTTTTCAAAAAAACCCTCCATGCTCGCATCAATACCCGTAATATACATTAAATGCTAATTTTTCGATTATCTACAACTTTTCCTTACAAGATTTTTTTATATGATCAATATTAAAGAAAAATTTCAAAAAATGCTAAGAGTAAACTTTATTAAAGTATCACTTCCGGTTTCTGCATTTTCACCAAAAGTTGATCGAATACTACTATTGGAATACAAAGTTTAAGTTTATAGTGTCATCTTAACAACTCAATCGGTTCAGACTTTACCGTGGCGACAGAATTACAGACAAACATTTTTCAATAATGGCCTCAACACAAAAAATTTTGATTTGAAAATTTTCCCGAAACTAATACTTTCCCTTTGTTCTGCATAGGGGGGGAAAGTAAAAAACATCAATTTATTAAAACATATTTTGTATTGATTTTTTTCACCATATGTAGTATTTTAAGAAATGATTAATGTTGTTGATTACATTGTAGTGGTTTCGGAAATATACAAAGAGGAAAATCGTGTACAGTTCATACGTTTTATGAATGTAAATGTCCACATTTGTATTTACATACATCCCGAGTTTTTACCTCAGCACGTACACTATTGAAGATGGACGTCATTGAACGCAACACGCACACATAATTAATGTCAACAAATACATTTTTCATAAAAAGGCGCGTGTATTAAATGAATCCTTCAAGTTGATTGTGTAAATCGCATAGTAATATAAGGTTCAAAATTAAATACGATATATACATTATACAGAACATTTTTCTTATAAGTATATATATCAGAGCTGGGACGAATCCTCGTAAAAAGGATTCGAATCACGAATCCGAATCAACTAATATGATTCGAATCACAAATACTCGAACAAAGGATTCGTCCTGTTTTTTTGAATCACGAATACAAATCCTTTAAGAATAAATTTTATTTTATTATTTTTTTGCAACCATTAACATTTTAATATTGCTAGCAGTTGTTTTAAAAAAAATATTCAAAACCTAATTATTTATTATTAACACTGATTATCGTGTTTTTGAACTTCACTTCAAATCAGTGTTTTATACGCGTGGCGCATGAAGTAAAATTTCGAGTTTAGAAAAGCCCCGTGAAAATTTGTCTCGGGTCGCTGCGCGACCCTCGACAAATTTTCTACGCGGGGCTTTTCTAAACTCGAAATTTTACTTCATGCTTAGTCTGCGACTGAAAGACACTTGTTAATTTAAAATATGTCACAAGTGTTAAAATGTGTATCTTAACTGTCAGAATTAAAAATAATGACATATCCATCATACTACTTTCCCCCATGTTAAATACTTGAGTTTTTTAAGCAAATGTTTCTTATTTCTGTTAAACTTTGTTCATGCTTAACCTGGGAGTGGAATCACTCGTTCAAACCTTCAATTGAACTCTTTTATAAAATCGTCGAATGCCTCATAATTACGTAAAAAAAACCACTAAATATCATTAAACCCGAGAAAGTCAGAGAAAAGTTATAGAATTTCATTCAAATTGACCAAAACACTGAAAAAGGAGTTTAAATAAATCGCAAAAAGTAACAAAATACAGAAAAATTATTAAAAATATCAAAATTATTGACGTTTATTAAGAATTATGAAACAATAAAAAAATATATTTATATTAGCAGAGTAATAAAAAATCATGAAATATAACTGGAAAATGATTTAATTCAATAAACTTAAATATTATTTGTGTAATGTTTAATTTCGAAGATTTTTATTTCTAGTTCATTTTATCAATTAGTTTTGTTAACGTTGACAACATTTATTGTTGTAATTTTTTATTTTTAATGTTGAAAATTATCATTGTTATTCCAATTTTAAATTATACAAATTTAGACAGTAACAAATTCTATAAATATAATTTATAATGGGAATAATAATAAAAATGTCAACATTTTAATTGACAAAATAAACTGGAAATTACAGAAATCTTCTAAATGAAACTTTATACAAATAATATTTACTTTAAAAAAACGTTCAAATTGATAAAATCTTTTAAATCAACTTAATCAGCAAAAAATTGTCAATATTAACAAATTCAAGAATAATACGACGTCAAAAAATTACTAATTTATAATAATCAACAAACAAAATTAAAAAAAAAAACTTGCAAAAAACAAATAGGACCACAATTAATAATAATAATAATAATAATAATAAATTGTCTTTATTCAAAAATTCAGGAATATTACAAAAGAGAATAACATACAGTAGTGCAGGCGAAGTTCAACTAGTCTGTATGACTTTAGTTGCTCTTCCACTTAACCTGCTTCGGTAAGAAAGATAATCCATAGAGGAGTACATAATTATAATAATAAGTCTTAAGAATTAAATGAACAAACAAAAGATACAACTTTACAATTGACACCATCTTTATTTTTAGTAATTTATATGTATTATTTTAATATTCTAAGAAGTTATCTTTTTATACATAAAAAAGACTGTTATTCCTTACTTTACTTTTTATTTGTAGCGTTAGATGTACAGTTCGAGACACAAGGAGCTCATTATCAATAACAAACTGTCAGTTTGTTAATGATAATGTCTCACCTTGTGTCTCGAAATGTACATCTAACGATACAATAAAAAGTGAAGTAAGGAATAACAGTCTTTTTTATGTGTAATAATCACTTCACGTAAACTCAAAATCATACAATTACTTATCATTTTGTAATATTATTTTGTAATTGGGTTGTCCTGTTGGGTAATAAAAATTATTATTAAATTAAAACGGCGTAAACACTGTAAAAAATAATTTAACATAATAACTAATACATATTTTTCATTAATAAAAAAATTGTTACATTTTTAATTGATAATTTTCCAAATCGATAAAACTTATAAAAGTGATTCTAAACAAATCGTCAATCTGATAAAAAAATAGTCAATATATTTACACGAATATTCCAAATAATGACAAAAAAACATAAACTTTCAATAGAATTGTCAATATAAACAAAAATGTGAATGTGTATTTTACATTATTAGTTGTACTATATTATGTATTTTTAAATGTACTTCGTTGACTAAATAAATAAATCAATAAATTGGCCAAATCTTTAGAGCCAACAAAAACGTATAATTATATTTTTTCCGATTTCTACATTTTTTGGTTTTGTAATAAATTGATAAAATTTAATCGTACCCAGAAAATATCAAAATAAAAAACCAATATCTCAAAAATCACAAGTTATTAATTTAAAAACATATTTTTACTTCATATAAAATCTATAAAAGCATCAGACGATTATAAAAATTTTAAAAAAATATTCAAAATTGTTAAAATTAACACTAAGCAAATATTTAGCAAATAAAAATATGAAACCAAATAATTTCTAATTTTATACAGAATAAAAAACACATAAATAATGGCAAAAGTTACCGAAAAAAAAAATACATAATTGACAAATTCAATTATAAATAATACAAAAAGTAATAGAATAGATGGCATCAAAAAATTGATTAACTATATGATATTATTAAATTTGTCAAAATCAGCAGGCATCACAACAATTACAAAACACGTAGACATTTAAAAATATTGACAAAAACAATGAAAACAATTTAATAAAATGGGAGTTTCCTACAGAAGAAAGTCATGGAAAAAAATCTTGAATCAGGGAAATTTCGCAAAAATTTCGAATTTCAAATTGTGGCTACCATATCAGTTTAATTTTAAATAATAATAAACAAAATTTTGAAAATTAAATTATTATCTTTAAAAACATTTTCAGTCATTTAATGTTCTTATCAAAGCATTCAGTTTGAAGTTTCAAACGAGCCTTTCAACTCCTAGACTAAGCATGAAGTAAAATATCGAGTTTAGAAAAGCCCCGCGTAGAAAATTTGTCAAGGGTCGCGCCAGCGACCTGAGACAAATTTTCACGAGGCTTGTCTAAACTTGAAATTTTACTTCATGCGCCACGCGTATAAAACATTGATTTAGTCTGAAATTCAAAATATACTGGTTAGGTTAGTTTATGATTTATGTAAGATCGCTAAAAAATATCCTATCCTTAAGATACTACACTTTTGACAAGATGATCAGGACACGAGCATGATACGGGCACAACGCGAACAAGATACGAGCACGACACGAGCACGAGATGTTCATGACACGAGTGTGTTGAACGTCCCATGCTCGTCTCGTGTCTTGTGCTCGTGTCGTGCTCATCTCGTGTCGTGCACAACTCGTGCTCGTGTCGTACTCGTCTCGTAATTGTCTAAAAGAAGTGAAGTAAAGTCTATAAGATATCATGAGTATCATGTTCAACATTCAAGCAATGTTTAAAATGTTCCGTGTTCAGTGGGTAGTTACCAGTTACTTAGATAGCTTATAAAATCGTTCAATTAGAAGTTTTAAACGAGTGTTTTCCACTCGTAAGCATGAAGTAAAATTTCGAGTTTAGAAAAGCCCCACGTAGAAAATTTGTCGAGGGTCGTGCAGCGACCGTCGACATATTTTCACGAGGCTTTTCTATACTCGAAATTTTACTTTATGCACCAAGCGTATAAAACACTGATTTAATAAGAAATTTAAAAACACACAAAAAAATGATTTCATGTTATTCGTCACAATTAATTCAAATTATTTCTGATGATTCGAATCCTTTTGTAAGTATTCGAATCCTTTATCGAAATTTTACTTTATGCACCAAGCGTATAAAACACTGATTTAATAAGAAATTTAAAAACACACAAAAAATGATTTCATGTTATTCGTCACAATTAATTCAAATTATTTCTGATGATTCGAATCCTTTTGTAAGTATTCGAATCCTTTTATAAATATTCGAATTCTTTTATAAATATTCGAATGCGTTGAATGATTTCATGTTATTCGTCACAATTAATTCAAATTATTTCTGATGATTCGAATCCTTTTGTAAGTATTCGAATCCTTTTATAAATATTCGAATTCTTTTATAATTAATAATTAATTCAAATTATTTCTGATGATTCGAATCCTTTTGTAAGTATTCGAATCCTTTTATAAATATTCGAATTCTTTTATAAATATTCGAACCACCCGCATTTGGATTCGAATACGAATCTTCTTAAAAAAATGTAATGAAATCCGGATCACGAACCCAGTTTAACTAAAGTATTCGAATGCCTCTTTTGAATTCTCTAAAAGGATCAAATCCATGATCCGAATCCTGAATTATTGGCGTCCTGCCCACCTCTGATAAATATCCCGAAGTATAGGCTATACATTTTAAGGCATTCATTGGTTTTTAAAGTCGTCAAATTTCCTATCCTTGATTAAGCATGAAGTAAAATTTCGAGTTGAGAAAAGCCCAAAGATTTTAGATTTGGACGCGCATATCTACGCCACTGCTTCAACAATCTCTGTCATTCATGTCAATTAAAGTAGAACACTTGTAACTTAATGCTAAAAGAACTGAAAAATAACTTTTAAATAATATTATAAATGTAAGTGCCTTCCATTAAAAAAATCATTTGATATATTGAAAAAACAAACAATTCTTAAGATCACTACACTCTTAACATAAAAACACACAACTGACAACTCAAAATCCATGTCACGATCTCATTCAATCAAAGCCAGTCGAGCGTCCTCAATCAAATCATTCCACTTTTCTCAACGACAAAAAAACGAGTATATAAAATCAATAACTAGTATCGTTTTTATTGATAAAACGGCAAAACAACAGTATACCACACATCACTACTAAACTTTGTGTGGCTCTAATCTAATAGTAAACAAAGATAGATGGAACAGAACAACCGTTATTCTTTTTCCCACTCTGGAAATATGTAGTGCAAATCAGTGCAGTGCGTCCATTCCGGTCTTTCTCTTGCATCAAACCAGAACTTGAATTTAGGATTATTTTTATGTGTTTGGAATTGGAATGTGTCTTGGAAATTAATATGAATACCGTTGGTTTAATTTTGTGAATTTTAAATTTAAAATATAATTTGAACATAATTTGAGCATATACCATAATATATATTGGTAAACTTGCATTTTATTATAATAATAATACATCTTTATTTCCATTCGTAATTACATACAGTTATTAATTACCAATATAAAATTTCAAAAGAAAAAGCGTCAAATATAACAAAAGAATGTAAAAAATTAACTATACTTATTTACCAAATAAAAATATGAAACCAAATAATTTCTAATTTTATACAGAATAAAAAACACATAAATAATGGCAAAAGTTACCGAAAAAAAAAATACATAATTGACAAATTCAATAATGAATAATACAAAAAGTAATAGAATAGATGGCATCAAAAAATTGATTAACCATATGATATTATTAAATTTGTCAAAATCAGCAGGCATCATAACAATTACAAAACACGTAAACATTTAAAAATATTGACAAAAACAATGAAAACAATTTAATAAAATGGGAGTTTCCTACAGAAGAAAGTCACTCTGGAAATATGTAGTGTAAATCAGTGCAGTGCGTCCATTCCGGTCTTTCTCTTGCATCAAACCCGAACTTGAATTTAGGATTATTTTTATGTGTTTGGAATTGGAATGTGTCTTGGAAATTAATATGAATACCGTTGGTTTAATTTTGTGAATTTTAAATTTAAAATATAACTTGAACATACTTTGAGCATATACCATAATATATATTGGTAAACTTGCATTTTATTATAATAATAATACATCTTTATTTCCATTCGTAATTACATACAGTTATTAATTACCAATATAAAATTTCAAAAGAAAAAGCGTCAAATATAACAAAATAATGTAAAAAATTAACTATACTTATCTTAATTAAGAGGTAAGTAACATAAGCCGTTTAAACAAAAAAATCTTTAATTGTATATAAACTTTTTTCAAGCAAGTAACTTTTTGTTTGAAAATCATTTTAGATGGACTTTCTTTAATTGCTTGAGGCAGACAATTATAGATCTTATAACCATTATAAATTATCTCTTTTTCAAATATGGTTGATTTATGAAATGGTGGCCTAAGTTGATTTTTATATCTTATGGGGTAATTGTGTTGTGCTGATAGAAACATATGTCTGTTTTTTCGTACAAATATGGCTACTTCATATTTACCAGGGTTTGATTAAGAGTGGCCAATGGCTGTATCTCAGAAACTATACATCGTAGCATGTTGCGGTGAAAAAAATTCATGTAAAAGTGGCTAAGAGAAATCATTGGAAATTATTTTTAAGTTCATAGCTCAGCCGCAAGAGAGCGCTATCTCTATAGTAAAAGATTAAAACAATGTTTATCAAATAAATGCCAAATTAAGCGATGTCAAAAATATAAAAATTTTAATCTTCGGTAAATTTTACCTAATTTTAACTATCTTCGCGTTTTTTTATGTCTCACATAAGATTTACGGGAGAACGAAAATGTCTAATTATTTAAATGCCTGTAACTTTTAGGTTGCACTAAATGTAATAAACGTTGACTCATTTGATAGAGGGTATGAGTGTATGGAGAGGAAGCAGTTGTGGTTCTTGAAGCGTATGTTGGGGGTGGAAAGGTCGACACCCGGATACATAGTGCTCCAGGAAACGAATAGAGAGAAACTAGAGTGTGAGGAAATGGTGAGAATGGCTAGGTATGAGATGAAGTTATGGGATCTGGAGGAAGAGAGATTGGTGAAGGCGGTGTGGGTGGCGTGCGTGAATGGGAGAGAGGGAAGATGGAGGAGCGAGAGAAGGAGAATGTATGAGAGGGAGGGATTGTCGGAGACGAAGGTGATGGAATGGCTGGGGAATGGGGTATAGGTGGATGCGTGGGTGAAAGAGAAGGAGAAGGAGGTGGAAGCACAGGAAAGACAGGGGTGTATATAGAGGAGTGAATACAACGATAGGTACGGGAGGTGGCAGGTGCATGGGAGAATGCCGAGGTATTTGGTGGAGGGGGGATGGAGTAGAGAGGAACGGATGGTGCTGGCAAGGGCGAGGTGTGGGTCAGGGGAGAGAGGAAGGAAGGTGTGGATGGGAGAAGAGTATGGGAAGTGTGTATTGTGTGAGCGGGGGAGGGGTACGTGGAGTCATTTGGCGGAGGAGTGCGAGGGGGTGAAGGAAACCTCTTTTCGTGAAAATCTTCCCATGCCGGCGCCTCCACCAAGATGCCAGCACATCTAGACGCCACCACCAAGATGTCAGCGCATACCGATGCCTCAATCAAGATGCCAGAGCATCTTAACCCCCCTACTCACGTGGAGGTGTATCCTAGCGCCCACCAGGGATCCAATGAGCATTCCCTGGGAGCACCAGAGAATCATGATGCCAGTACGACAGCGGCTGGGAACACCGAACTGTATTCACTAACGAAGCTATTTAGGTGTATACATAAAACGACCAGCAACAGGAACGAGTCCCAGTGATGCCCCATCTCCACTGTACTCGGGAATATGCCATGACCGAATCCCGGCTATTCCAAGGAACACAACAGGAACGAGTCGCAGTGATGCCACATCTCCACTGTACTCGGGAATACGCCATGACCGAATCCCAGCGATTCCAACGACTAACAACAGGAACGAGTTCCAGGGACGCCTCATCTCCACTGAACTCGGAAATATGCCATGACCGAATCCCGGCAATTCCAACCAACCGCAGCAGAAACGAGACCCAAATTCCGCCGATTCCAGCCGCAGTCCCACAGGAATGAGTCGCAGTGATGCCACATCTCTACTGTACTCGGGATTACGCCATGACCGAATCCCGGCGATTCCGACGATCTAGCACCAACCTCCAACGCAGTTCAGCAGCTGCAAAGTTCCTAGTTTTCCACGTAATAAACGATTCCCAAAACTAGAGACACTATTTTCCCGTGCCCAGAACAATTCGACGTTTAGTATGTAAGTTCGCGTATATTAATTTTAAGTTGTATATGTTTCATTGTTTCGATCTCATGGGTTCTCGAATCTGCGGGTACACCGGTATGGCAGAAAAACAACGCGCGAGTCAAAGTTAGTTATATGTGCTTCGTAACACCCTACGGGAAAAGGGTGAAATCTAGTATTTCCCGTACGCCGCCTCTAGCCCGCGCTGGATAAGGGAAGCGACACGACTCCTGTTTCCAGAGTTGGAAAACAAAACTACGGCAAAACCTCGAAGGATAGGCGTGAGGAAAAACGCCCAAGGTCCAACTCCATGAATCCGACATCAGCAAACGGTGGACCCAGACGCCACTAACTGCGGATTCACCTGAAAACTGGAATAACAGGTGGTGAAAGCTGTTTTCACCGCGGTTCCGGATTTCCCTACTGACAATGAGCAGTCCAAGAAAAACTCATTGTGGCGCCCAGTACAGGATGTAACCAATAATACATCCCTGAGAAGATGACGCAATACCCCATCATCAGAGGACCGTGTAATGATTCGACCCTAGGTATTATACAAATTTATAATTTGTATTTCATTTACGTTGTGTTGTGTATGCAGTAACCCTTTTTATTTATTTAACATATTTGTTGTTTGTGTCAATATGCATTATCGGAAATACTGTGTCTTTCTTCCCTTTTAATGACCAGGAGTATGTGTGGACAATAAATAAAACAGGATGTGAGTTTAACGGATGCAAAGTTTATTGACCTCAATTATGACATTTCTAATTAATTTGTGTATCTTAAATTATTTATATTCTCGAAATACTTTATTTTCGTTTGTACTTAGAAGCCATGTGCATTTTAGTTAAACTCAAAAAGTATATGACTCTACTTGTGGGAGCAAAATTAAATAACCCCTGCATTTGCATTACGAGATGGGAAACCCACAAAAACCATCTCGGAGCTTACCAGACAACCAGCTAGCGGGAACACTCCTCTGATTAGCAAGCAGATCCCGACGTCGTCCGTTGATTGTTTTGTGTCATTAACTAGCGGGAACATAACTCTGCAGTACTAACTTGGGACGACCACACCCGTTAATTGTGATCAGCAATTAACTAGCGGCAACACTCCTCCGTTTTCCACGCACAGCTCGACCACACCCGTCAATTATTTTTGTGCTATAAACTAGCGGGAACATAACTCTGCAGTACTAACTCGGGACGACCACACCCGTTAATTGTTTTCAGGCAAATAACTAGCGGGAACACTCCTCCGTTTTCCACGCACAGCTCGACCACACCCGTCAATTGTTTTCGTGCTATTAACTAGCGAGAACATAACTCTGCAGTACTAACTCAGGACGACCACACCCGTTAATTGTTTTCAGGCAATTAACTAGCGGGAACACTCCTCCGTTTTCCAAGCACAGCTCGACCACACCCGTCAATTGTTTTTGTGCTTTTAACTAGCGGGAACATAACTCTGCAGTACTAACTCGGGACGACCACACCCGTTAATTGTTTTCAGGCAATTAACTAGCGGGAACACTCCTCCGTTTTCCAAGCGCAGCTCGACCACACCCGTCAATTACTTTTGTGCCATTAACTAGCGGGAACATAACTCTGCAGTACTAACTCAGGACGGCCACACCCGTTAATTGTTTTCAGGCAATTAACTAGCGGGAACACTCCTCCGTTTTCCACGCACAGCTCGACCACACCCGTCAACTGCGTTTATGCTATTAACTAGCGGGAACATAACTCTGCAGTACTAACTCGGGACGACCACACCCGTTAATTGTTTTCAGGCAATTAACTAGCGGGAACACTCCTCCGTTTTCCACGCACAGCTCGACCACACCCGTCAACTGCTTTTGTGCTATTAACTAGCGGAAACATAACTCTGCAGTACTAACTCGGGACGACCACACCCGTTAATTGTGATCAGCAATTAACTAGCGGGAACACTCCTTCGTTTTCCACGCACAGCTCGACCACACCCGTTAACTGTTTTGTATTCTTTTTTGTTGTATCGTTTTTATATTTGTTGTATAATTTTGATATTTGTTGTGTTATTCTTATTTCCCTCTGTGATTTGGAACTTGTGGTGCTTTTCGTTATGTTCTTCTTCCGAATTGTTTCTTGACTCTCTCCGAACTGCCTCTTGACTTTCTGAACTGCCTCTTGACTCTCTGAACTCTCTTTTGACTCTCTTCATCAACATTACTTCACTAACTCACATCCCACTGAAACTTCCCATTTTCAACTGTCCCCATTTACATTCAGATACTGACTGTCCCCGTCCCGGTTCCAAAAACGAACTGATTTTTAGAATCGTTTCTTTGCTGCTCTCAAAGTTCTCCCCTCCCAAAATTTTGTTGCTTAAATTGTATCTACTACCATATATGGTCACAAAACCCTTCCCTCTCTGACGTCAACTTCATTTCCCTGACTTTGCACACTTGTTGTGTTTGCGTTCGTTAAACCCTGAACTGAATCTTTCTGTATGTCTTAGCAGTTCTCCACGCGCCGGTACTTGTTTATTATTTTAAGGCGATGCTGCATTTGTTATTTCTTCCACATACAAAATTTTGATCGACTAATGTTAGTCTCGTATTTACTGCATGTTGATTTTTCTTTATTATTTTCTTGGGTGATTCTTGTATTAATATTTTAATTTAATTTCGCCAAAAATAATATTTGCACATGACCCCTACTGACCCATTACAACCATTCGAATCCAGTGCTTGAAGGAAAGGATGCCGCGACCAGCACCTCCGAACCGAAATGGCCAGTGTCATTTCCTCATCGACGAAAGCCAGTGCTATCATACGCCAAGTAGCCAGAGCTATTAACCTCACCGAGAACATCGATATTTTTTTGTGAACATATGACAGAAAAATTGCTGATTTTTACTTTTTGTATCACATGCTTGTTGTCATTTTCCACATCTTTTTCTATTTATGTTCTTTCGTGCATGCGTATTTATCTATTTTTTTTGTGTATTTGTGTAAATAATTAATATATGTTTTAATTTTACTCATTTTACGAGGCCGAATTGTTACCGGCGCTTTACCGTAAGCGCCCGTCAACTCCTTCAATCCGCTGCCGCGTAATTTTGGGAATTATAACATCGGTCCCATTTGTTTTCATTCCATATTTATGTTATAACTGTACATAATCACTTAGTTTCCAAATGAGTATAGTTCGTGACATGCATTGATTCTTTCAGATTAAGGATTTTAAGTAAACATAAAATGTAAATGAGCAGACCAAGTCCGAGAACAGGCTAATCCGGGTAAGTTTTGTAATCCCAAAAATTCCAAACGGAGCAATAAACCAGCGGCACTTCGAGGTACCCTTGCCCAGGTCATAAACCGTGCACCTCGAAGTGCAACCTCCCCGGATTAGCAAATGTACAGTCATAACATGTTTTTTTCGCATCAGTTTTGATTGAATTGAATTAAATCAAAAATTCCCGTGTGTGCATGTGTGGTGAAGCGTTGATGCGCTTCTTTTCTTGTAGAGTGTATCGAACTTAATGTCAATAGTAGAGTTTCCTAAGCATATTACATATGCATAATGTATTGTGACTCACATCGTGGGGTCCTGTTGTTACCGATGGCACGCATATAAAAAATCAACAGCAAAATGTAAATATAGTTTTAATTAATCATTGCAAAGTTATTTATTTGCAAAGTTGTTGATTTTCGTGTGGCATCTGTAAGGCTCCCTGGCGACAGGTAAAATGTAGAGCAAAGCCGCAAACCACGCCTCAACCCCATCTCTCAACCAACCACAGCAAAGGCGCTCAGCCATTACCACCTCAACATCCCCTCTAGCGATTATTGTAATAGGGGATGGTGGTGGTTAATACAACCAAGTGGTTGAGGGATGGGAGAGGCAATCGCGTTCTAAATCGTGTTTCGAAATCTGGTAGTGTTCTGGTTTGCTCGTGTTTTATTTTATTGTTTTGTTATTGTTGTAAGTAAAAAAATCAGTGAAAGTGCAGAATTGGTAAGTTGAACATTTATTTTAGTACATAGCCGGGTAGTTATGCAGTGGGACATTTGTTGTCGGCTCCAATTATTTATAAAAAAAATTGCCCGCCGAGTCGACACCCCTGTAACAACGTGTGAAAATTGCCTTTAGGAATGATGTTCGAATTGTATTATTTTTCCTTATTATTTTGAGTATCTCATTTTGATTTTGCATCAGTATTTCTATTCTTTGAGGTTATGTACTTGTTGTGGTTTATCCTTCACATTTTTGTTAGTTCCTCGGTGTGATGGGTTTTCTTATCCTTATCGTAGTGAACTAAAACTCTTTAAATAAAATATTATTAGAATTTGGTTGAACAATTTATCATTTTACTTACCCAGTCTTATAGTTTAATTTTATTTATACTTACTGCTGATTGATATTCAGTCATCGTGTTCATATTATACCCATACATATTCTAATCACAGGGGGATTGCACACGAATAAGTAAATCACTTTTGACGTTTTATGGAGTGAGGTTTATTGCGTTATTTGTTTATTTAGTACGCGCACCGTCCGCTTAGTAGATTTAGTACTTTGCGTTGGTAGAGTTGTGAATTGAAGTTGTGTCGGTAGAACTGTAAATAGAGTCGGTAAAACTGGAATTTATTCCTCTAGGATTACAACCTTAATTGACGATAGCAGAGTCCTCTAGGAACGAGTCGACTAGGGATGGCAACGATATATCGATAATATCGATATATCGGTTCGAAATATCGAAACAAATATATCGATGCTTTTTGTTTCGATATATTGATAAATCAATACTGTTGGTTTTCGATATATCGAAATGTACAATAAAATTAATTCTTTGATTAATTGCCGCGCCCTCTATGAACAAACGAAAAAATTATAATTATGTTAAAGTATGAATCTACACTTATCAATGATACTATTTCCCGCTTACTGTACTTACTATAACATAACCTTAAATATAATTTTGCGGCATCTTTACGTGTGTTCGGTTCGAGTCTTATTTTGTCTTATTTAAATTGTCCGGTTCGTAGTGAGAAGGTGCAATCACAAATGCCTCCACGAAGTGATATTTGGAAAGATTTTATAAAAATCAACAATAATGAAGCCAAATGCAAATATTGTGGTCGAGTATTAAAAACCTCAGGCAATACTAGCAACCTGAGAGCCGACTACAAAGTACACAACATTCCTTAAACCAATAAAGAAGATAAAGTAACAACAAATCAATCAATGCAGTCAATTTATGATTCACAACCAAGTACCTTAACTGCAAACGTTATTAGTTCAAATGAATCGGACAGCAACACTACCATAACTGTTACTGAATCTACTTCACTAAGGGTAAGTGAGTTCAATTAAATTTTCAACTTCAATAAATCTATACAAAAATTTAAATGATAAAATGTTTAATTATTTGAAACGCTCTTAATTAATTTACTTTTTTAGCCTTAGCACACAGATTCAGTTTAAATGTAGCTATAAACCAACGCTGTTGTGTTTTCACTTTTCTTATGTGTTTTACATGTCTTAAATGATACTTGTACAACAGTTAATGGTTTTAAAATATTATTTTTAGGTATTATCACCGAGAAATTGGACACAAGAAACACTGAAATCGTCTTTCCAGAGAATATCAAGTTTTTCAGAGGGAGGATCACGCAACTGCAGAATCACTAACGGAATTGTCTAGTTCATATGTATGGACACTTTACCATATTCACTAGTTGAAGGAACCGGCTTTAAGCACTTCCTAAAAGAATTATCACCTCTGTACAAAATTCCAAGTAGAAATACAATTAAAAAATGTATTATGGATAAATATGACTATCACAAAAAGTAAAGATGGAGCTAAGAAGCACAACAGATATTACAATTACGACTGATATATGGACTGAAACAATGGTGATGAAAAGCTTTTTAAGCTTAACAGCCCATTATTTAAAGGGGACTGCAGGATTCACAATAAATTTAGATGTAATTGAATTAGAGCAGCGGCACACTTCAGACTATATTTCTATTAAATTAAAGGATGCTTTTAATGAATGGGGGATTGATTTAAATGAGATAATTGCAATTGTGACGGATAACGACGAAAAAATGGTAAATGCAGTAAGTAGTTTAGTTGGAACAAAAAAACACATTAGATGCTTGGCTCATACCTTAAATCTTGCTGTCGAAAATATTTTAAAAAATGAATGCTTTGAAAAAATGATTTTTTAAGTAATGGAGATTGTCAAATTTTTTAAGAAAAGCACGAATGCATCTGATGAACTTCGGCTTTCTCAAAAAGAAGTAACAAAGCTAAAGCTAATCTTGGACGTTAAAACAAGGTGGAATTCAACATATTACATGTTGGATTGCTTTTTGTTTTTGCTTCCTCATGTAGTAAACATATTATTAAAAAAACCCAATTCACCTCCAATACTTTCGTCAACTGATCTCGACAAAGTAAAAGGGCTTGTAAATGCTTTGAAACTTTTTGAAAAGTTAACAAGAAAGGTTTCTGGAGAGAAATACTTAACTTTAAGTAAAATCATACCTATGATAAATTGCTTAAATAGCCAATTAAAAAGCTCTCTCGATTGTATAAGTTTAGAAGATAATGAAAAAAGGATCTTTTTATCAGAGGTTAATAAAGGATTTGGCAATATTCAATATAATCATTTTCTCTCAATCAGTACGATTTTAGATCCATGATTTAAGAATATACATCTTACTGATTCGACAGCTCTTGCAAAAACAATGCATAATTTTACTAAATTGATCGAAGAAATACAATGTAATAGCCCAAAGTTATCATCAAGTTCAAGTTCTTCAACTGAAGATAAAGAGTGCTTTCGGAATACTCACTATGAATTAGTGGTATCGAAAAATAAGAAAAAAGAAAATAAAAGAATAATTCTGAAATCAGTTTATACTTATCAAACGATGTGAGTAATTTGAGAGAAAATCCATTGGATTTCTGGGAAGAAAATAGAAATATTTACTCCACCTTATATAAAATTGCAAGGAAATATATGTCACCAGTTGGCTCATCAGTACCATCCGAACGTCTGTTTTCAAAAGCTGGAACGATTATGACAAAAACAAGAAATCGTTTAAATGGTAAAAGTTTAAAGACATTGCTATTTTTAGGTTCACTTCCTGACAATTATTGGTATTGAGTATTCATTTATGTGTTACAGATTTATATTAGGTTTTTATTATTGTTTGTGTTGTTGCTATAAAAATATATTTAAAAACATTTTTGCACTTTTTTCCTTTCATTTAAAAGATATATCGATGTTTTTAAAACGATATATCGATATTTTCAAAACGATATATCATTTATATCAGTAATGCTATTCGATATATCAAATAATCGATAAATCGATATTTTGAAAAAATTTGCCATGTATGTTCAACTAAAACTCAGAATATTGTTATATATAAAATTAATATTTTATTAAATGTTCATTATTACATAATTTTTAAAATTTCTTTCTTTTCTTCGGGTTTTGACTGCAATGTAGTGCGATGGAATAGGAATAAATGTTTCTAACAAGTCTTAATGCTTTCTTTTCTGTTTTACCTGTGGAGGTGTTAACATAATAATTGCACACAAGTTTCGAGATAAGTGTTTGATTAAATTTTTAACACTAATGTAGTGTTCCTCGTGTTGTGAGGGATTTATTTTAATCAAATACCTTCGTCGTTTGTTGAGTTTCGTAATTTAATTTGGTTTTCAAACGATAACGTCGTTGGACGGATTTTAAATATCTCAAACTGGCACTTAATTCAGTAGGACCGCATAAGACCTTAAGTGAGTGAAAAACTATTCTTCTATTTCCTAGATCTTTATTCATTTACGCGTTATTTTTGCTTTGTATGCAATTAATACAATAACTGGGAATTTTTCGGTCCTTTTCTTTTTCCTTTTTCTTTTCACTTTTATTTTCGACTTGCACTGCTGTTCAATTTTACAACTTTTAATTTGGATTTCTCCTGGCACATGGCTTGAGTTCATTTAACAATTTTTAATATTCAAAATAATCTTATTTGTATATTGGTGCTTTAATTTAAATTTTTGGAATGTGTTGATAATGCACAAACTTAACACATATTTTTTCCTTTTGAAATTGTGGATTCTAACGTAATGAAATTCTTATTTATTAGTGATATAAATTTAACCATATTTTTTTTTAAAACTTAATGGTTGTGTCTATGATATGAATTTATCTATATTTATTTTTACATCTAGTTGACAGAATTTTAAATATTAATTATAATTAATTATTATTCATCTTGGAATGCTTTGACTTTGTTTTTTTTTTATAATTTCAAATTCTATTAACTAATTATGTTTGCGCTATGTTTATGAAATAATTTTTGGGTACCATGTAATGGGATAACATTATTACCAACAATGTTTCCCGTATAAAACAAAAGTGTGTTAACCGAAACATTAGTTCGTTTTCTAAAACAAATTATTAAATTCACCATAGGTACTGGGTATACATTATTATTTTTTGCTTTCGAGTGTTTTTTTTTTTCTTTCATATTATTATTAGCACTATTTTAATTTTTGTTTATTAGTTTTCTACTACTGAATAAATTATTACTTAATTTAATTTTGGCTTTAACTGGTGTGTGTGAGACCTGCTGGTAAATTCTCTTTTTCAATCTCCTATTAAGGTTAGTGAAACAGTGACCTGTATATGCACTTTGTGCATTCGTGTCACTGACGATGCCACTATGAAGCATTAGATGGCGTTAGCTATCGAAATCATTAATCGCGGGATAAAATTTGACTTTGCGGAATTTTTCTAAATTAATAACGAGCACGTCCAATCAAGGAAAACTGTTTCAGTAACGCGAGAAAGTGATATTTTAAATGTGTGTATATTAATTAAACTAAACATTATTTTAATTTAATTTATATATGCACAAAATATAAGAAAAGTGTTGAAAATAATCCATTTTTTTAAACAAAACGTTAAATTTATCGCTTTCATGTGTTAACTTCTCTTCATTGGGCGGATTTGTAGATCTCCGACGGCGGGGAAAAGCATTACACATCTGGCAACCGTGAGCTCAAGTCGATTATTCGGCCATGTTTATTTACAATTATTTATTTGTCATTAGCAGATAAGTATAATTTAATAAAATGCACCAATCGTCTATTATAACCGAGTATTTACTTTATATGAACGTAAATTATACAGCATTTTTGGTGCATATTAGGTCTAATTATATACAGTAGTATTTTATTTGGCAACTGGTCAGAACATAACCTAAAAGTTATAGTAGAAAATTGAAATGTATTAATATTTATTATCAATAATTTATTATACTATAATGAAAGTGAATTAAATGATAGATACATTTCCATTTTTGGACCTACAACTAATGCTATATTTTAGTACATATATTTATATATTATGTTAATTTATTTCCAAATCATCTTAAACATAGCTGCAATGTCCACAACATGAGGTGGTTCTACTCTTTCCTCCGAATGGTCACATATAATTCTCGCTTAAGAATGTATCTTAGATTCCATATGAAGCAGTTTGCAGTCTTGTTTTGGATAAACTTTCAAAGATTAAGCTTGTATTTTTTGTGGCAATAAAGTTTTATAGATACACACAACTTTTATTGGTTAATTTAACCAGTTTCACAATTGAACTAAATATTATTATGAATTATTTTTTCTAAGTGTGCAAGTTTTTCTTAATTAAAATAAAATTTTAAGTGTCAAAATTAAATTTGTGTAATACAGATTTAATTTTATTATTTAAAAGTTATTTTATTTTGAATTAAAAAAATACAGATATATTTTAATAATTCCGCAGTTCGTGGAAAAAGGGCCCTTTATTAGGGAGGTCGCTATAGTTACCTGTCTCTCTTTCTACAGCAGCGGTTTTCAATCTTTTTTGGTGACGGAACGAAATACTTGACGGAACCCTACAATAAAACAATAGTTTTTAAAAGTGTATTCTTTATTAATAAGCTTAATAAAAGTACCATGTAACAGTTACTTGTTACTTACTTACATAACAAGTATAATAATATAAGATATTAAAAAAAACAAATCTAACTAATGAGAGGTATAAAACTGGTTTTTATTTTTTATCAATTGGTTGACATCAGGTATGATAGAGGACAGTTGAAGTCTCATATCAGGTTCGTCGTCCAGTCTATTGCGGTATTTTGTTTTCGTGGCTGCATAGGTTGAGAATCCTGTTTCGCACAAATACGTTGTTGGGAACGGGAGAAGAATATTCAGAGCCATTTTGGCAAGCATTGGATATTCATCACGGATTCTGCACCAAAAATCGTTGAGAGGCGTCGTTTTGAACAGTGACTCCATACTTGTGTCTGATGAGATTTCTAAAAGCGATTCATATATCTCGTTTGACATACTTTCGGGCTTTTGTAAGTTGTGTAAAAAAGCATTATGAATCCAAGAATTCAGTTTCATTTTTGTATTCTGTTCTTCTGCAAAATACTTCTTAAAAGATGCGCTTATCGAAGTGAGATATTGGAGCAATTCTTCAAATACATCATCATCTTGAAACATTTCTGAGTCGTTATCGCTAATGTGGTGTCGCCTGAACAAGAATAATCCGGACGGCGGGGAGAGATAGGAAGGTTGCCGTGGACACAAAAAAATAATAAAAAAATAATTTATAATATAACGCGTGCTAACGTTCGTTTTTGTACGTGACATAGTTAAGTAAAATAAAACTCCCCAAGTACCTGCATTTCTTGTGTTTTCCTGTGGTAAGATTCATAGTATAACGACGGAATCAAATGCACTTATAACTGCAACCAAATACACCTATGACCGCCGTTATAAATTGGTGACCCCAACGTGATCTTTCCACAACGATCTTCGCCACGGGAATCATCAAGATTCAGGATCTACAAGGCGAGCTGACTACAGGAATACCCGCCAGCATCAGACGTCGACGCCAAGGACCCTTTTTCGGACGAATTCCTGACTGCATCGAGCATCAACGACGGAGCCCTGTTTCAAGTGCAGAAAACCGGACCTTGTCAACAGCCGCCGGCCGCGGCGCCCGCCCCTAACCAGGGTATCGAGCCGACACAGACTGCAACCTTGCCATTTGCCGCCAGCACCCACCCCCAACCAGGATTTTGGATTTTGAAGTGACAGGTGACATTTACTAGCCCCCCTCGTATTTCGAGGAAACTACTTCCACTATTTTTTCAACCTTAATCTCTCTACTACTCTGCTTACTTTCCTTACCTTTCCTATTTTCAATCACACATCATGGAAGAACAATTAGATGCTGCCGTTGGCACCGTAAGATGTAATTTGCCCCCATTTTTCCGCGTTGACCCTTGAATCTGGTTCGTGCAGATTGAAGCGGAATTTTTGAACTCGCGCATTACAAATTCTAGTCGCAAGTTTTATCGAGTCGTAGCCGCCTTACCCCCAGACATTGCCATCGAAGTTAGGGATTTACTAATTGAACCTCCCGCTGACCTTCCTTATGAGACGCTCAAAGTGGAGATAATCAAACGAACCACCATTTCCGAAAAATAGCGTTTGCAGCAATTGTTGTCGACGGAAGTGCTCGGCGACCAAACGCCTTCACAACTACTACGAAAATTGCAACAATTGCTGGGAACAACGCCAATAGACGACAATCTCCTACGCGATTTTTTTTTAAATCGTTTACCGTCAGATGTGCAAAAAATTCTAGTGTTTGCAAAAACCACCTCATTAACAAACTTGGCAGAAATGGCAGATCAAATTTTAGAAATTTCGGCACCCACCATCATTAAAAACACCAACGTTTCTCACACCTCGGCAATTGAACATCCAACATCTTACAACACTAGAATTTTAGAACTGCAATCCCAAATTTCTGAGCTGACACAAAATTTAAATTCATTAACAACCGCTTTGACGAAGCAATCTAAAAACAAATTTCGGAAAAGAAGTCGGTCAGCATCAAGAAACCGCTGGCAATTAGGCGATGACCCGCAACACAAACTGTGCTGGTACCATCACAATTTTCGTGGTGATGCACGGAAGTGCACTCCACCATGCCAGTGGGGAAACGACGAACAGCGGGGCTAATGTCGGCCCATTCCTCCGCTGTCTCTCCAGGCCCGTTGTTTTTCGTGCGTGACACTAACTCTGGGACAAAATTTTTAGTAGATACGGGAGCCCAGGTTAGCATTTTGGCGGTGGATCAACTCTTCGCCAACACTCATCGCCAATCAAAATTTTCGTTAACCACCGTTAACGGTAGTTTAATACCCACGTTTTGTTCTTCAAAATTAACAGTACACATCGGTCTGGACGTAAAACTTGCGTGGAATTTCGTGCTTGCACACGTTAACCACTCCATTCTGGGCGCCGACTTCCTTCGGCATTTCAACAGCATTGTTGACATTGCCCACGAACGTCTCGTAAGGAATGTATTCGGCCCACCAGAAAAACTCAAAATTTGTTCCTTGTCTACCCAAAATTCACCTTATTCGAAATTATTGCAACAATTTCCTGATCTAACAACCCCTTTTGACCTAGCTAAACCCGTCAAGCATGATGTGCAACATCACATCGAAACATCTGGACTACCAGTTTTTGCCAAACCGCGACGATTACCACCTCACAAATTTCAAATTGCAAAAAACGAGTTTGATAAATTGTTACAGCTCGGTTTCGTGAGACCCTCTTCCAGCCCATGGGCGACGCCGCTACATCTGGTAGCTAAATCAGATGGCTCTTGGCACCCATGCGGCGATTACCGTGGACTCAATAAAGTTACCATACCAGACCGATATCCTTTGCCTATTCTTCACGATTTCACGTACAATTGTTGTGGTTGCACGTTATTTTCAAAAATCGATTTAGTAAAGGCATATCACCAAATTCCAATTCATCCTGCAGACATTCCGAAAACGGCAATCACAACACCCTTTGGACTTTACGAATACACTAGGATGAGTTTCGGTTTAAGAAACGCCGCTCAAACGTTTCAAAGGTTTATGGACTCGGTATTACGCGGACTACCATTTTGCTTTGCGTACATCGATGATATTCTCGTTTTCAGCAAGGATAAACATGAACACGTTCGTCACTTGCAACAAATTTTTAAACGATTAACTTCTTTTGGAATAAAAATTAACTCTGACAAATGTGTTTTCGGTGAAACAAAATTAGACTTTTTAGGTCACAGCATTAGTGATTCGGGAATCAAACCTCTACAGTCCAAGGTCGATGCGATTTTGTCCTTCCCACAACCCACTGACCAAAAAGCATTGCAACGCTTTCTCGGCATGGTGAACTTTTACCATCGGTTCATAAAATCATGCTCGAGTATCCTAGCACTGCTCAACCAGCTTGCTGCAACAACTCAACGCAACAAACCACTGGTCTGGTCCCAACCCGCTCTTCAAGCATTTACGACAGTTAAGGCTGCACTCGCCGACTGTGCTATGCTTGGTTTACCAGATCCTGTTGCGGAGTTATGCATTATGGTAGACGCATCTGACTCCGCTGCTGGCGCGGTCTTGCAGCAGAAGGATAATTCTGGCGTTCTTCGACCGCTCGCTTTCTTTTCCAAATTTTTTTCAACAACAGAACGCAAATACAGTACTTTTGGCCGTGAATTGCTTGCTGTTTATTTATCTATTAAAAAGTTCAAATATTATCTTGAAGGTCGCGAGTTTATCATCTTTACAGATCATAAACCTTTGATCTCTGCTATAAATTTGAACTCGGATCGTTTTTCAGGACGAGAGCACAGACACATCACCTTCATCGCGCAATTCACCACTGACATCAGGTTCGTTCCAGGTACCGAAAACAGCGTTTCTGATACATTATCGCGAGTCGAACTTAACTCTTTAGATATACCTAACCTTGCAAAATTACAATCCGAAGACGGCGAACTAAAATTCCTTTTGAATAACGGCACCACTTCACTTAAGCTCGAGCAATACACTCCGCCTGGAATTAGCACACCTATATACACAGACATAACTCTTGCTCAAAGACGACCCTATATCCCTTCAGTACTAAGAACTAACATTTTACAGTCTCTTCACGGACTTACACACCCTGGCCTCCGTGCAATGAAACGTCTGGTTACATCTCGCTGTGTGGCCACGGATGAATCAAGACATTGCACAATTTGTCAAATCATGCTTGAAGTGCCAACAAATTAAAATTCACCGACACACTGTATCACCAATCGCTACTTTTCCGGGCCCTGGCGACCGTTTCACCGATATACACATCGGCATCATCGGCCCTTTGCCTATTTGTAACACTTACAGATACCTTTTAGTTTGCATCGACCGTTTTACGCGTTGGCCTGAAGTCCAACCACTAGTCGAAATTACTGCAGATTCCGTTTCCAAAGCATTTTTAAATTGTTGGATTGCACGTTTTGGAATTCCATCGACGATTATTACTGATCGTGGTCGGCAATTCCAATCCAACATTTGGAAGGAATTTTGCAACATTTTCGGTATCACGCATAAGTCCACCACCGCCTACCATCCGCAATGTAACGGTTTGGTAGAGCGGCTCAATCGCCAAATTAATGACTCGATCAGAATGAGTAACGATCCGAGTATACACCATTCCATTTGTTTCTGGATCTCGCCTAGCCATGCTTTCGTGTTGTTATGTTGCAGTATCAACATTTACATTTTTTATTAATTGCCACTCCTGATTCCTTATTTTAACAGTGTTGCAATAATTTATGATATCATAAGTAATCCTCTTTTTAATTTTCAAGAGATTTATTGTTAATCCTGCAAGAATTATTTCGCCACGAGGTCGCTTCTTCGAGCATTTTATTATTAAATCAAATTAATCTAGTGTTGCAATGCTGTGTCAATGTCAAAGTGAAAAATAATTTCAGGCACATATTAAATATTAACATGCCAAAGATTATCTCTGAATCAAAAAGGTTACAAATTCTGAAATCCTACAAACATTTTAGGCAAAGTAATCCAAATCTACAGCATCACAATATTATTACGATTTCAATAGATATTTTTGGGGTATGTCTAGTATTTTAATTATCATATATATTTAATTAAAGATAATTACGTTTCAGGTAGGGAGATCTTCATTACAATTAATTTTACGACAAAGACCTGACGAATTGAAATCTACTACTTCTGGCAAACGATCTAAAAACAGCCATTTTTGGAATCACCTAGCTAGAAAAGATCTGGAACAACTAATTTGGCAATATAACTCTAGAAATCAGTATTTTACTTTGAGAGATCTTTTGAATGATATGAAAGAAAATTATGAGTTCCATGGGAGTAGAACAACACTTTATAGGGTTGTTAAAAGTATGGGGTATAAATTCAAATTAATTAATGGGCGCAAAATTCTCTGTGAACAAAAACATGTTGTTGCAGCTAAAATTATTTTCCTTAGAAAATTTTTACAGTATCAAAATTCCAGTGAAGATATCCAATTCGTATACCTGGATGAAACATGGATATATCAGAATGGATCCGTGGTTCGATGCTGGGTACATGAAACGGATATAAAAAGTAATCCAACTAAATTCAAAAATGAAGGCAAACGCTTCACCATTCTACATGCTGGGTATAGGGGTGGGTTTTTGGATGGGTGCGATTTTTTATTACATTCGAAAAACAATGACCGAGATTACCATGCCACAATGGATGGTAATACTTTTCAAAATTGGGTGGTTAATTAACTTATTCCTGCTTTGGCTAAGCTTTCAGGGAAATGCGTAGTTATTATGGATAATGCTGCATACCATTCTGTGCAATTAGACAAAACTCCTTCATTTTCTTGTAAGAAATGCAAAATGCAGGAGTGGTTGGTTAAACACAATGTAAAATTCAATCCAAAATTAACCAAAAAGGAACTATGGGCTTTATTTATACCTTTTCGATCAAATGACAAAATTTACGTAGTTGATGACATTTTGAGAAAGAACGGGCACGAAGTTCTTAGATTACCGCCATACCATTGTCAATACAATCCAATTGAAATGGCATGGGGGTTTTGTAAGACTTACTACAATAAGCACATAAATTCTAAGCAACCATCTAAGGATCGTGTTCAGAATTTATGGCTTGAGTCTCTTTCAAAATGTACATCCGATATGTGGCAAAATTTCTGTGATCATTGTGAAAAACTTATTTCGGATGACTGGACAAAACACATGGGGAACCTTTCTTTTGAAACCATTCCTCCTTTTATTATTTCGCTTGGGGAATCTGGCTCAGAACAAACATCAGATGATTCAGATGCAGGTTTTCTTGACTAAATAATAAAAGTGGAATGAGGGCTCAAAAATTGTTTGACATGAAAATTATCAGTATCACAAGAGGGTGGGAATAAATTTGCAATTCTACAAAAAAATACTGAGGGCCAACAGAAGAGAGAATGACCAAAATTAAGGTGGATGGATGGAGTTGATCAAAATGTGTTAACGGGAAGACCCAAGCGAGCAATACAAATGGATGACGAAATAAGTTTGCAGAGCCGAATTCATTATATTTGTTATATACAATATTATTGCTGTGTTTGTATGTACAAAAACCAAGTAGTAAATTTTGTTAATCTTAAAACTGCATATTATTATCCTTTTATATCTGAAAATTTGTAAAACAGGCAACAGTGTAAGATCACAATAGTCAGAAATTATAACCTTAAAATCGAACATCTGACAGTGACATTTAAAAACCCTGATTTAAAACACAGCCAGCCCCATTTACAATACTTAAACTGTCACTTTTCCATAGCTAGGCGAGATCCAGAAACAAATGGAATATATTATAACTGGGTATCCCAACTTCCCTTAATTTTATTAGGTTTGCGTCCAATTTTTAAAACCTCGCTTTCGGCCACCGCAGCGGAATACGTCTATGGTAAAACATTATGTTTACCAGGCGAATTTTTATTTCTGAAATCTGTTTCTAAATTCATTCCTTCAGGCTCAAATTTTATCGACGGCCTGAGAGATAGGATGAAGACGCTTAGCCCCGCAATTACTCGCTTAACCCACCGCAAATCTTTCATACACCCCGATCTAAAAAAATGCACTCATGTTTTTATAAGGAAGGATCACGCAAAACGGCCGTTACAAAATTCTTACGATGGCCCTTTCGAAATTATCAGTCGAAATTCTAAATTTTTTACGGTAAATGTTAACGCAAAAACGATTGCGTTTCCATCGATCGACTTAAACCTAGCTATACACCACAAGTTTCAGTTACTTTCTTTACAAAACAATTACACTCTAATTCTTCTATTCCATACACCACATCTCTTAAATCAATCCTTAAACACTCTGGACCAAATCATTCTTCTAAATCTTTTAAACGTGTAACTTTCTCTTCCTCTGTTTCCTTTTCCTCCTCAATCTAGGTGGGGGGTAATGTGGTGTCGTCTGAACAAGAATAATCCGGACGGCGGGGAGAGATAGGAAGGTTGCCGTGGATACAAAAAAAATAATAAAAAAATAATTTTATAAAATAACGCGTGCTAACGTTCGTTTTTGTACGTGACATAGTTGAGTAAAATAAAACTCCCCAAGTACCTGCATTTCTTGTGTTTTCCTGTGGTAAGATTCATAGTATAACGACGGAATCAAATGCACTTATAACTGCAACCAAATACACCCATGACCGCCGTTATACAAACAAAGGCACTGAGTGACGTAAAGCTTTCTATTTCTCTCTTATTTTGTTACAGGCCTGGAACACTTGTCTGTTTACATTGCAATGATAAATTTAATTCGTTCAGTTTTTGAAAGATATCCGCCATAAAAGACAATCGGAACAACCAAGTTTTATCATACAAACGGTCTTTCAAATTAAAAGAAGTATCTGAAAGAAACATTTGTAACTCGGCTACAAGTTCAAATAGCCTTGTGAAAGTTTTAGCCGAGACAGCCATCGCACTTCTGTATGGAGCAGCAGTGTTTTATGTTTGCTGCCATAATCTTAACACAATAATAAGAACAATCGGGATTGTAGTGGTCAAGATCTGATAAAATTAATTATTTTTACCGCTTCATCCATAACTAATTTTAGGTTTGACGACATTTGCTTCATCGCCAGTGCTTGTCTATGCAGGATACAATGACTGGAACTACAACTAGGCGCTTTATTTTTTATTCGTGACACTACTCCTGCTGTCGTACCCGTCATCACCTTGGCCCCATCTGTACAAATGTCAATGCAATCTTTCCAACTGAGATTATTTTCCCCAAAAAATATATTTATTTTATTAAAAATTTCTTCTTAGGTAGTGTTTGTGGGCAGCGGTGAACACATAAGCATGTCTTCTTCAAAAGAACTTTCATATGGATATCTCACGATAACCAGCAAGATAGCCAGACCAGCGACATCAGTCGACTCATTATTTGCAAGACGAATCGTGTTTTTTATAGACGTGTAACTAGTTCTTGTTTGACGTAGCTTGCCAGATCATGAATTCGCCGTAAAACAGTATCGTTTGATAGTGGCACAGTAGAAAGATGCTCTGCAGATTTTTCATCGAGCATACATTTTATTATGTCTAACACACATGGTTTTATTAAATTCTCAGCGATAGTGTGCGCTTCGCCTGCTTGTGCAATGCGATAGCTAACTAAATATGATGCCTCCGTGGCTTTTTGATTGATAGTTTGGGTTACATGCATCATAGTTTTTTGACTTTCCAATAACTGTTCTTTTTTACGTACAAAAAATTCTTTATTCTTGTCTTTAGACTCGGGGTGTACAGTTTCTAAATGTCGGCGCAACGTGGCAGGTGTCATGGAACTATAAGTAGTAAACTCAGGTCAGCAAGCTTTGCGGTTTTACCAATGAGAGGCGCGGTTAATACTCAAGGTTTGTTAACATTCTACTATGCTTATGTCAATAGTTATATGAGGTACGGGTTAATTATCTGGGGGGGTTCTTCTGAAACAATACGTCTTTTCAGATTGCAAAAGCAACTTATACTTATACTTACACTGTCGCCCCCTTTTAAAAAACTTGAAAATTCTAACATTTTATTCGTTATATATATAAATATATATATATATATATATATATATATATATATATATATATATATATATATATTGCTGCTGTCTGTATGTGTATCAGCATAAAAGTAAGTTTTCTTTTCTTTTTTTTCATTCGCTACTAGACACCTAGATAATATATCAATACATCTACATAACACAACACTGTATAAGCAAAGCCCATATTATAGGTGTCTCACTTTGTATAACAAATTGCCCAATATAATAAAAAATATTACAAATATGAAGCCGTTTAAGCGCAAGCTAAAGGAACTGCTTATCGAGAAAGCATATTATTCAGTCGCGGAATTTTTGCAGGATGATGTTTAACTACTCATCTCATTTAACGTGTCTTTATTCTTAATTAACTACATACATGCAGAGAGGTGAGCCGTTGGAATCAGCAAATCCGAAACTGATATATGATCCTTTTTTTTCGCCTTTGAAACCGTGGAACTTGACGTCGTTGCATCATCGTCTGGATCGGTAATTGCTGTATACTCCGCGCGTACTGCTTTTGAACATTCGGCTTCGTTAGAACATGTTGTTGCAACACGTTTAATGCCTTTAAGCCAACGTTTTATTCTTCTTTATTAATAATGTTACATGTCAGGATGGTGGGGTCAAAATAATGCACGATCGTTACTGCGTAGAAGAGTTTAGTCCAAAGAATAAATGTACAAAACTGATACAATCAGAATACAGCAGTAAAAGAATAAACACTTTGTTTCTAGCGGGTAGGTACTTATCGCTGCGAACGCTAATCGTCGACTGACTAAGTAGCGAGGCGCGATCGTCGCTTTTATAGTCCTAGCCTCGATCTCGAACATTCTCAAAAATACTCGAGTCGGCGCCTTTGATAAATAAAAAGTCGAAATATAAATAGAAATACAAAAAATGCGGAGTAAACAATCTCGACTTTACGTTTTGAAGTTAGAGCCGAAAGTCGCTTGTTAAAAATTATAGCGTCTAATCTCAGAGGCAGCTTTGATTAAAGCGACTACGCGCTTACAAGTAGATACCATTGCGACTTTGTACGCTCTACAACGTGGTGATATCATAATAAAAATTCGACGTTTCGATTTTCGGCAAACATTATCAACTTTGTTGTTTCTTATGGGCGCCATCTTGGATGTTTACATTTTCAAATACAGCTTTTTTTTCTGATTACGGTGATGTGTCATGTGTTGTCGTTTGGTCTAGCAGTTTGATAGAAATGCCAAAAATCCTGTTTTTGCAAAGAGTGCCTTGGAAATGACAGCTACACTTTTGTTTAATAAAGTAATTTATTAAAGAATAATACAAAACTAACGCAAAATTGTTTTCTATTCCTATTTTATTATAAGATATAAAAAGTACAAAAATATTATTCAAATTCATAACATAGAATGAAACTAGAGCATGAGACACGAATAAATTAAAAAAACAATTATAAGAGGTGTTCGAATGGTTCACCCTCCATCTCTAAGCATATGCGCCTGTATGCGTCTTCTTAAATTTTATATTGATCTTAAAACATCCCTTCTTCTTATTTTGGTCCCTAAAGTTAAAATGCTCTTTCTTCGCAAGTCATTGATATCGGTGGGTACAGATTTATAAATTATGTATTTTATAGCTCCCCATAAATAATAATCTAATGGAAAAAGATCTGGCGAACGTTCCGGACCACGTACGTCCCCTCTATTTGAAATGACTCTATTGGGAAATGTTTCAGACAAGTAATCAGACACTCTCCTAGCGTTATGTGGTGGAGCTCCATTTTGCTGGAACCAAAGGTTATTTAGGTGGTTGAGGCAAATGTTGTCATCGATGTAATCGATCGGGTAGGTCATTGAAATGTGCAAATACCCATCTCCAGTCAAATTGTGTTCGTTAATGATCTTATCGCCAAATAAACTAACCCATAGATAGTCATCCTTGGTGCTCGTGTGGATTTTCAACGGACCATACACGTTCATTGTGACGATTGAACATGCCTGTGTTGGTAAACTTGCACTTAGAAAGAAAATTAGGATTTTGCAATAACGGCGTCATGATGTTCCTACAAAACTTCTTTTTCGTTCAGTGTCTCCTGGATGCAAGACTTGCGTGATATGAATTTTAAAGGGACGATTTATCAAGACTCACCACTCTACTTCGACAAGGGCTACAGCAGAAGAAATGAATGTATCTTTCATTTCTTGTGCTATAGTCTTTGTCGAAGTAGAAAGATTATTTTGAATGTAATGGAGAATTAAATTTAAACCTGTTTATTGTTTTTCAGGTTTTACCATTTTACCTACTGCTTCTAAAATTTTCATTTCATTTCCGTTGGGCCTATGAACGCGTCTTCTAGGCTTAGAAAATGCACCAAACTCAGCTAAATTGCTATGAAGAATCAGAAAATAATTTTGAGCAGGTTGTTGTCTTTCTGGATACCGCTGAACATATCCGAACACATCCGAAGTAACTTGCACATTTCAATGCGATCCGTAATGAAGTTCTAGCATATCGCGTTTTTATTCAACTGAAAACGGCATTTTGTTATAAATTTATACTAGTTTTGTAACTGTAGGTCAGGAGAAGCGAAATACAGTCGAAGTGTCAAAAATTACCTTATTAAACAAAAGTGTAGCTGTTATTTCCAAGGCACTCTTTGCAAAAACAGCATTTTTGGCATTTCCATCAAACTGCTAGACCAAACCCCAACACATGACACATCAACGTAATCAGAACAAAACAAACAAACAACAAAGTTGATGATGTTTGACGAACATCGAAACGTCGAATTTTTATTATGATATCACCACGTTGTAGAGCGTACAAAGTGGCAATGGTGAAATGTAAATTGTTTTAAAGTATCCCTTCAAATAGTCTCGCAAAAAAATAAAAACGTTTTTGGAAAATTTCGATTTTTTTCGGATATCTTCGGAAGTATTCGGAATATTTTATGTTTCAAAACGGCATTATGTTATACTCCAGATTGGGCAACTTTGCCCTAATTTAACCGACCTTGTATTTCTTCAAATAACCGAGATCCCCATGCTTGAGCTCCAAAAACGGGCACCCTGTATACCCCTTTACAAGACTGACATGTTAACTTATACAGGGTGTCTCAGACCACCCGTACCAGCCTTTTATTTCGACAACGCTTGGTCGAATGTGACTGGGACAAAACATTTTATTACCAAAGTGAACCCAAGAAATCCACTAATGATTTTTTTTACCGGAATAATCCGGAAGTACCCGGAACCGGAAGTAACTTTAAAATTTCAAATGGCAACAACTTTTATTAAAATGTTTTCTTAATATTTTCCATATTTACAAAAATAAACTAAAAAACTAAATTGAAAATTAGTTATCCATTCAACACTCAATTTTCTCAAGTATGCTTTGCTTTTTTGTTATGTCAAAATAATTGATGTTCGTGAATATTTGAAGTAAAATAAATTATTATTATCAAAGTATTGAATGTGTCAACATGGTTTTTACAAACCTCGAAGGTTTTGATATGCTGATGATATTAGGTGAAAATGCGGACCAATTATTTGGTTTCCTAAAATACCACACGTGTTGATTATCAACTTCTCTTAACCAATGATGGTTTTCATTACTCCAGTAGTGAGCATTCTGTAAATTAACAACTCCGTTCCTTTTGAATGTCGCCTCATCTGTCCATAAAATTTTGTAATGGAAATTATAATTTTTATGAGACATCTATTCACAAAAATTCAACCTATCTTGAAAATCCCGCTCTTCAAGTTTCTGGTGTAAAGAGATATGGTGTAGATCGAATTTGTTTGTTTTTTAAACTCTCCAAGCAGTAGAGCGACTTATTCCAGCATCGATTTCAATTCTTCTAGTCGAGATGTTTGGGTCCAGAGCAATTGCTGCAAGAATATCTGGTGCTCTTTCATCTTGTACACGTTTTCTGATACTTCGACTGTTGTTGTGGCTGGGGTAGCTTACTGTCTTAACTCATTCTGCAAGGCGCCAGAAAACATTTTTTGACTGGCTCGTTGAGGGTATCGCTCAACATAAATTCGCTCAGCAGCACGATAGTTTTGGCCGCATTCACCTAATATCATCAGCATATCAAAACCTTCAAGGTTTGTAAAAACCATGTAAACACATTCAATACTTTGATAATAATAATTTATGTTACTTCAAATATTCACGAACATCAATTATTGGGACATAACAAAAAAGCAAAGCCTCCTTGAGGAAATTGAGTGTTGCATGGATAACTAGTTTTTAATATGCAAATATGCAAAATATGAAAAAAACATTTTAATAAAAGTTGTTTCTTTTAAAAAGACCTATCAATTAATACCATACTCGACCTATGTTGCCGTTTGAAATTTTAAAGTTACTTTCGGTTCCGGGTACTTCCGGATTATTCCGGTAAAAAATAAATTCATTAGTGGATTCCTTGGGTTCACTTTGGTAATAAATTTTTTTGTCCCAGTCACATTCGACCAAGCGTTGTCGAAATAAAAGGCTGGTACGGGTGGTCTGAGACACCCTGTATATCCCGAATTTATTGTGAATGTTGATTTTCGTCTTTGGATTGAAAATTTCATATTTAAGTTTTGAATATGGCTTAAACGCGACTTTTATATTTTCTTTTTTTTTTAATATTTTTAATTTTTAGGCTCAAAATCCCAAAAAGTTCGTTTGATAATGACTCGCTGTTGAGCCAAAACTAGTCACAGTTTAAAATAAAAAGTGAATACAAAAAAGTAATCAGTGTTAAATTATTTAAATATTTACAATGTTTCACAAAGTAACCGCCTCCACCACAAGATATGTAATTACTAAAATCTATTGCACTTTATTACAAACAAATAAAATATAATAGGATATAAACTTACTTCTCGGCCATTCCATAAATAAGTGCACACTTTTTGGGGGTACATCAGGGATTTTACCGAATTTCACATATATTATAAAGGCTATCAAGACATGGTTTTTGGTTGTTACTAGAGGTTAAACAAATGATTATTTCAAAAATTATAACAATATAAACTTTTAGTACACTTTTATTTTGAACTCAAAAATATCGTAAACCGTTACTGATACAAAAAAAAGTTCTTGACTTTTTTATGCTTAAATGTTCAAAGTTTAAAATAATTTTTTTCAAAAACGAAAAAACTTTATTTAGATAGATTTTTAAAGTGCCCATACTTTTGAAAACGGTAAAATTCTTAGGAAGGACCAGGGTATAAAATATATTTTTTTTTAAGAAAATTAAAACATGAGTATTTGATTATTGTTTGAGATATGTTTTATTTATTAAAAAAATCTATATAAATAAAGTTTTTTCCTTTTTGGAAAAAAATGTATTTTAAACTTTGAACATTTAAGCACAAAAAAGTACAGAATAACTTTTTTGTATAGGTAACAGTTTACGATATTTTTGAGTTCAAAATAAAAGTGTACTAAAAGTTTATATTGTTATAACTTTTGACACAATAATTTGTTTAACCTCTAGTAACAACCAATGTCTTGATAGCCTTTATAATATATGTGAAATTCACTAAAATCCCCGAAGTACCTTCAAAAAGTGTGCACTTATTTATGGAATGGCCGTTCTGTGTTTTATAGGTGGTTCTTTATAATGTATTCATATTAATTCTGATTATATTATACATTATTTATAAGTGAGTAAAGTTCGTTTAAAAGTTAAAGAACAATCAGGTTTTTTCTAATGTTAATAGGAATCTACATTTTCTAGCTGATTATGAAAATTATGATTTTTTCTATTGTTGCCAGATTGTTGGAATATTTATATTTCATTAATGTTTTGAAGTTTCTATTGTTACCATAAGTCAAAATTTGTGCTAAATATCAATGTAGCAAACACAACATTGTAAAGTGCGGTCTAGGACGTTTTATCGCCGCCGATTCATCGCCGCAGTTTCATCGCCAGGCCAGTTCATCGCCAGCCGTTTCATCACCAGGCCTGTTCATCGCCAATATTTTTATAAAATAAATTTTGAAAGAAAGATCATATCTAATGATAACATTTCAAATATTACCTAATTCTGAAAATTGTCCACTAATTTAATATTAGGTTTTATAACCAAGTAATCGTTACTCAAACTTAATAAAAATCGAATGAGAATGCTGTCATTTTTTTGATATATGTCATTGAGTGCAATTCAGATTAAGGTTTACTATTTGCAAGTATGGAAACACAAATTTTGACCAAAAGAGGGAAAGAAAAGTTTATCCACAGAGGACATATGTATATTTTTGACAAAAACAGTAAGTCGTTGGACGTTGTAACGCCAGGATACACATAAAAAATGGAAATGTTGCACCTGAATTAAATGTACATTCGCGTGATTCTTCAGCAATAAACGTGGAAGTAGCTGCCACTGTTATTGCTATAAAGTGACGTGCAAAACCAACAGTAGAAAACACTGTACAAGTAATAACCTATCCTAACCTATCCTTACCTATCCTAACCTATCCTAACTTATCCTAACCTATCCTAACCTATCCTAACCTATCTTAACCTATCTTAACCTATCTTAACCTATCCAAACCTATCCTAACCTATTCTAACCAATCCTAACCTATCCTCACCTATCCTAAACTATCCTGAACTATCATAACCTATCCTAATCCATCCTAACATACCCTAACATATCCTACCATATCCTAACCTATCCTGACCCATCCAAACCTATCCTGACATATCCTATCGCAATTGGCAATTGGCCTGGCGATGAACTGGCCTGGCGATGAACTGGCCTGGCGATAAACTGGCTTGACGATGAAACAGCCGGCGATGATCTGGCCCGGCGATGAACTGGCCAGGCGATGAACTGGCCCGGCGATGAAACATCCCATTCCCTGTAAAGTGGGATGTTGCCAAACATTATTCATTAAATAGATTAATTAACTAACAAATCACTAAAATTGATCATTGAAATATTGTTTAAAGTTGTTATTTACTTTAATCAATTATTTAGTTAACACACCTTAATGAACATTTTAATGAAAGAGAAATCGTATGGCCCATTGACATTATACATTCATTACAGAAATAAGGCATAACTTCAAAAACAATATATAATATCTTAAAAAACTAGATTATTTATAAACTTTCATGTGTTGTAACTAGTGCTGGACTTAATCGAATTATATCGATAGTTGATTATGGTGATAGGAATTAAATTAATAATCGAATAAGTGCTCAAATGTTTGCTCCAGAGATCGTTACAATGATTACCCTGAAATATTGTCTAAGACATTGCACAAATTGTTACTTTAATAATTATCGAATAGTTCCTTGTATAGTCCCTTGAATAATAATTCTATTATTAATTTATTACAATAAAATAATATTGAATATACTCTTTAGTCATTTAAATTTCACAAGTTTTTTTTGTTACATTTAAAAAATAAATGTATATGTATCAATAGAGTATTAATTAATGTACCTAATGTACAGAAAAAGGGGATACCAAAAAGAATATATGGTGTGTCGAGTAGTGTTACATATTGACAGGCCTGGATATAACAGGTGGAACACCAAGACAAGGCCGAGCCTTTGCTACTAATGAAGCGGTAGGACGGTATTTTTCCTGGGCAGTTCTCACCTTGTATCCGGGCCTGCATGTTAAGAGGCTAAATTATTCTCACAAGTCCATCTTAAGCACATTGCAAAACATTTTACAGGTTCTTCATTGTTAAACCGAATTTATTAAAACCATTGATGTAGAGCTTTGTTAGTTTGAATTTCTGGCTGTTCAGATTGTAGAGGCTTTAAACTCCATGCAAAATATTAATTATGTAACTCATTTAAAAATAATTTGCATTGTTAATAAATATTATTACTAGTAGATATTGGTTTAATACAACCTTCAATCGTAACCTAAAATTTATTCTATGATTATTTAACACTTTTAAAATTAATATGAACCTGTTACACTAAGTGTATAATTAATTTCCAATTAAATTAGTCAGAGTAATTGTACATAATTTATTATTGCCACGGATTATTTTTATTATTATATCCAGGCAACCATATTTTTCAATGCCATTTACGTCACAGTTAGAGCCAGTTCGCCAACTTAAGAACTTACATGAGGTGTAATATATAAAATTACGAAAAAACTATTCGTGAAAATGCAAACAATGTCTTAATTAATAAGACAACTTAAGACGATAAATATCCATTGAAACAACTACTTCCCGTGCAAATACACCACCGGATATTGAATTATACAATGAAATATTTAAAATCTTATTTAATTTGATTTGTTACAATGCTCTATTAAAGTATATGTAACATTTAGGTCAAATTCTCTTCAAACCAACTAACAATACAAATTTAAAATGAAAGGAGAAAGCAACAAATTAGAAGTGAAAGGACTTGGATTAAAATTAATGTCTTAGGCCATCTATAGACGCGTTTCGAGATTTATCTCTCTTCAGTATAGCTTTGCTTATGACGTTTAAAACGTCGTTTAGGGTATGGTTTTAAACGTCATAAGCAAAGCTATACTGAAGAGAGATAAATCTCGAAACGCGTCTATAGATGGCCTAAGACATTAATTTTAATCCAAGTCCTTTCACTTCTAATTTGGTAATCTCTCCTTTCATTTTAAATTTGTATTGTTAGTTGGTTTGAAGAGAATTTGACCTAAATGTTACATATACTTTAATAGAGCATTGTAACAAATCAAATTAAATAAGATTTTAAATATTTCATTGTATAATTCAATATCCGGTGTATTTGCACGGGAAGTAGTTGTTTCAATGGATATTTATCGTCTTAAGTTGTCTTATTAATTAAGACATTGTTTGCATTTTCACGAATAGTTTTTTCGTAATATTATGTATTATGTTTAAAGCGTGCAAACTATAAGAAGCGTAAGCTTATTTTCTCGAATTCAAATAGTTTTGAATTTGAATTTATCTTACATGAGGTCACCTGTATAAGATATACTCTACCAACGTTGTCTGAGAAGACCCAACGCATTCAGTGTGTATGTAAACATTACCGCAAACATGCCTCACTCCAAGGTATTAGACTACAACAAATGTGCCGAATGCTTCCTCTAGAGATACTAACTGTATGCTACTTGTCCATCTTACTAAGGTTATCTATTAACAAGACCCATGAACCGTCGCCAACCTTACTTTGCGTAGGCAGTGTTCCCAACGTTAGCTAATTGAAAATGTTCTTGTCTAATCGTTGGTAGTGCTGTTGGTAAGATAAATAAATAGTGGCGTAGGTTATGTTTTCCTGAAACGTCAAAAGAATGCCCAATAAACCAGTGATTTTGGTAACTGGTGGCACCGGTCTTGTTGGGAGTGCCATCCAGAAAGTAGTAAGTTCTGAAAATAGGGACGACGAAGTCTGGATTTTTCTCAATAGCAAGGACGCAAATCTCTGGTAATGTATTAATTTCGTATTGTGTTACATATGAATTCAACAACTTTTATCATTTTAAAAGTATTCCTGATTGATTAGATAAAACGAAAATTAAGATTATTTGCACGTAATAAAAATTAATTAAGTACAGTATTAACACATAGGATTATTTGATTTTGTTTTGTGAGTGAATATAAACAATCACTGAACTGTTGTTTAAGGACTCACAACAATTATGTGCCTTTTTCAACGATGAACACCGAATAGCTCCAAAAAATACTGAATATCCCCCGTGTTCAGTATCTTTGGAGGCTGCCCACGAGAGAACTAAAAAAGTTGCCATTAGACTTTTTTAGTTTTCTCCTGGGCAGATTTCCATGTTTAGTTCAAGCGGTGGATATATAACTATTGGATAGATAAATTGACTTCCTGTTTATTCAGAACTCATCAGAGTTGAGTTTTTAATTGCTTTTACAAGTTACGATAAATGATTTATTCTTCGCCTTTACCAGACGAAATCCATCCAATAAACTGTAATTTTGCCTCTGTGAGGTTTGATAGATTTTGATGTGACTTATTCTTATTTCTTCAAGCCATCTTATTTAAGTAAATCTTGCTTTATAAGAAATTTGAAAATCCATCCATCCATCCAATAAACTGTAATTTTGCCTCTCTGAGGTTTGATAGATTTTGATGTGACTTATTCTTATTTCTTCAAGCCATCTTATTTAAGTGAATCTTGCTTTATAAGAAATTTGAAAAACTGTCCTGTTACTAAGACCCTCCACAGGTCGTTTGGTACTTGAACTACGTGGCGCAAGCTGGATGTCCTCCGCACACGAGTTGAGTTTGTGTGACAGGTTCAAAAATTCATCATTTTAATTTAAACACTGTTTTTTTAATATGACCAAACTTATGGTGTATTTACTGCGAACAGTTGCAGTCCTGCTTAACAGTAGGGTAATTTAAACATCAAATTTTGAGATGTTGGTAAATGATTATCAATGTGACAAATAAATAATAATTTGTTAAATAAATTGTCAGCTCTAATATAACAAGTGGTATGATTATCATCGATAATATACATGAGTGAAGCCGAGCTGCAGATTCAATGAGCCCGAAGGGCGAGTTGAATGTGCTGCTCCGGTTTCACGAATAAATATTATCAATTATTAATCATACCACGAGTTATATTCGATGAGAAAATATAATGTAGCAACGACCAAAACAAGGTGATAAGATTCTATCACCGCTGTGATAACATGTATCTATGGAAATAAGCGATTCTGATTGGAGGGAATGTAGTCATGTATGCTTGAGGTATATTCTCAGCCGTAATATAACGAGTGGTATGATTATTATCAATGATATTTTGGAGTTGAAATCGAGCTGCAGATTCAACGAGTTGAATGTGCTGCTTCGGTGTCAACGACAAAATATCATCGATAATTAATCATATCACGAGTTAAATTTAGTGAGAGACTTAGTCCCTCAACATTATCGACAGCTGTGATATTGTTGTTTCCCTATTGATTGCGAATTTTTTAACCGCACAAAAGTTCGTAAACTGCCTTCACTGCGATTCATTGTATATGACGGTGTTTTTTGGAGTCGCACTTTTCCCTTCTCTATTAATATCACTGTACGAAACTTTACCTTAGCGATTTCCGTCCATTTTGACGTTTCGAATGACAGGACAACTTATCACCGCTTCTTCTTTTGTTTTTTATCATCGCGGTGATTCAACGAGCCCGAAGTTGAAGCCCGAGTTGAATGTGCTGCTTCGGTTTCAACGACAAAATATCATCGATAATTAATCATATCACGAGTTATATTTAGTGAGAGAATATAACGAATAAAATAATGTGAGTCCCTTAACATTATCGACAGCTGAGATATTGTTGTTTCCCTATTGATTGAGAATTTTTTAACCGCACAAAAGTTCATAAACTGCCGCCACTGTGATTCTTTATTCATGACGTTGTTTTTTGGCGTCACACTTTTCACTTTTCTATTAATATCACTGCACGAAACTTTACCTATTTTGACGTTTCGAATGACAGGACAACTTATCACCCACCGCTTCTTTTGTTTTTTATCATCGCGGTGATAGACATGTACCTACGGCTTTCCTTGCATCTCATTGGTTTAAAATTCGTTCTAGGAGGCTATGAGTTGTATTCTCAGCCGTAATATAACGAGTGATATGATTATTATCGATGATATTTTGGAGTTGAAACCGAGCTGCAGATTCAACGAGCCCGAAGGGCGAGTTGAATGTGCTGCTTCGGTTTCAACGACAAAAAATCATCGATAATTAATCATATCATGAGTTATATTTAGTGAGAGAATATAACGAATAAAATAATGTGACTCCCTTAACATTATCGATAGCTGAGATATTGTTGTTTCCCTATTGATTGAGAATTTTTTAACCGCACAAAAGTTCGTAAACTGCCGCCACTGTGATTCTTTGTTCATGACGGTGTTTTTACCTATTTTGACGTTTCGAATGACAGGACAACTTATCACCCACCGCTTCTTTTGTTTTTTATCATCGCGGTGATAGACATGTACCTACCCCTTTCCTTGCATCTTATTGGTTTAAAATTCGTTCTAGTAGGCTATGAGTTGTATTCTCAGCCGTAATATAACGAGTGGTATGATTATTATCGATGATATTTTGGAGTTGAAACCGAGCTGCAGATTCAACGAGCCCGAAGGGCGAGTTGAATGTGCTGCTTCGGTTTCAACGACAAAATATCATCGATAATTAATCATATCACGAGTTATATTTATTCGAGAGAATATAACGAATAAAATAATGTGAGTCCCTTAACATTATCGACAGCTGAGATATTGTTGTTTCCCTATTGATTAAGAATTTTTTAATCGCACAAAAAAAGGGGAAGAAAAAATTCAAGGAGCTGGTGAATCAGATGTGGAGGGGGGAGGTGAGCTTTCCGGAAGAGTGGAGGGTTGGGATGATGTGTCCGGTGTATAAAGGAGGGGATGAGAAGGAGGCCAGTAGCTATAGGGGGGTAACAATAACAAGCATTGGATACAAGCTGGCGATGATGATTGTGAGGAATCGCATGGAGGTGGAGGTGGAGGAAAAGGGGATACTACCGGAGACGCAGGGGGGGTTTAGAAGGGGGAGGGGGACGAGGGAGCAGGTTTTTACCCTGGCGCGAATGGTGGAGAGAGTGATGGAAGAGAAAGGATGTGTGTATGCGGTATTTATGGATCTGAAGGCAGCGTATGACTCGGTGCCGAGGGGGAGTTTGATAGAGTGCTTGAGAAGGAGAGGAGTGAGTGAGGGGATGGTGGAGTGGGTGAGGAGAGTGTATGAGGAGACATGGGTGGTGGCGAAAGTGGGGAAGGAGGTGTCGGGGGGTTTTAGAACGTGGGAGGGTTTGAGGCAGGGGTGCCCGCTGAGCCCGATGCTCTTTAATGTATACGTGAGTGAATTGGAAGAGGTGATGAGGAAAGGGCAGGCAGGGGGAGTGGTGATGGGTAAAAGTAAAGTATGGATGTTGGCATATGCGGATGACGTTGTGTTAGTGGCAAGAGAGTATGAAGGGATGAAAGAGATGTTGAAGAGAGTGGAGAGGTTTATGGATAGAAGAGGAATGAATGTGAATGTAGTGAAAACGAAGTGGGTGAAGTTTAGAAATAAAGGGAGAGAGGGGAAGGTGAAAGAATTGGAGTAGAAGGGGGTAGTTATTGAGAGGGTGAAAACTTTCAAGTATTTAGGGTTTTGGTTTAAAGGAACGGGAGGGTATGAGGAGCATGTGAGGTGGGTGCAGAGTAAAGCGAGCAAGGCGTGGGGAATGGCGTGGGGGAAGTGGGGGAAGTGGATGGGGAACAATATGACGGTTGCGTGTAAAATATGGGATGCGTGTGTGAGATCGGTGCTAATGTATGGAGTGGAAGTGTGGGGGACGAAAGGGTACGAGCTGATAGAGAGGGAGCAGATGTGGTTCCTGAAGCGCATGTTGGGGGTGGAGAGGTCCACGCCCAGCTACATAGTGCTTCAGGAGACGAACAGAGAGAGGCTAGAGTGGGAGGCAATGGTGAGGGTGATGAGGTACGAGATGAGATTGTGGGAAATGGAGGAAGAGAGATTGGTGAAGGATGTATGGGTGACGAGTGTGTGTGGGGGTGAGGGTAGATGGAGGGGGGAGAGGAGGAAAATGTATGAGAGGGTAGGGCTGTCGGAGGCGAAGGTAATGGAATGGCTAGGAAATGGGGTGAAGGTGGATGAGTGGGTGAGGGGGAAAGGGAAGGAGGTGGAAGGGCAAGAAAGGCAAGGGCGTATTGAGAGAAGTGAGTATAATGATATGTATGGGAGGTGGCAGGTGTATGGAAGAGTGCCGAAGTATTTGATAGAGAAGGGATGGGGTAGAGAGGATAGGGTGATTGTGGCAAGGGCGAGGTGTGGATCGGAGGAGAGAGGAAGGAAAGTATGGATGGGGGAAGAATATGGAAGGTGTGTGTTGTGTGGACAGGGGAAGGATACGTGGGGACACTTAGCGGAGGAATGTGAGGGGGTGAAAGAGGAGTGGCTGGGAGTGAAAGGGAATAGAAGGGTAGTGGAGTGGATGAGAGAGGATGGGATCGGGGTAAGGACGTTGGAAAAGCTGGGGAGGGAGAGGGAAAAGAGAAGGGAGGGTAAGAGGGATACGGAAATGGAGAAATAACGAATGAATTGTAAATAGTCTGTAAGATATTAAGATATGCCAATAAAGGTCTTTTTTTTTTTTTTTAATCGCACAAAAGTTTGTAAACTGCCGCCACTGTGATTCTTTATTCATGACGGTGTTTTTTGGCTTCGCACTTTTCACTTTTCTATTAATATCACTGCACGAAACTTTACCTATTTTGAAGTTTCGCATGAAAGGACAACTTAACACCCACCACTTCTTTTGTTTTTTATCATCGCGGTGATAGACATGTACCTACGGCTTTCCTTGCATCTCATTGGTTTAAAATTCGTTCTAGTAGGCTATGAGTTATATTCTCACACAAATAAACATTTGTAAAATTAATGAACATGTGATCAAAACTAAGCAGTATATTTTGACCTTTACTTTATATCAATCTTTTATATGCATGGCGCATGCAAATTTCGAGTTTAGAAAAGCCTAATTTTCAGTGTTTTCTAAACTCGAAATTTTACTTCATGCTTAATCTGAAATTGGAATCACACGTTAGCGTCTTCAAATTGAAAGTTTAAACTAAGATCACGAATGTCTGAAAAGTTACATTGAAAAATCGTAACATGTATACCTAAAAGAAAAATTCCTTGTATTTAGAACTTTATCAAAGTTTGAACATATAAATGGGCAGATAATGAAGAAGACCGATATTCCTGAGCAAGGAGTATTTACCTGATCCTCAGAGACACTATTAAATAGGTACATTTGTAATCGTAATCTTTGTTAAATGAATTATCTATTTTATGAGTTAATTGAATTGTCATAATACTGTCAGATTTCCCTTCATATAATCAACAAATTAAAAGTTGATTTACAACATAACATGTGATTAATCTTGTCCTAACCTAAAACACACAACCTGCATCACACCACTAAATTCTTGAAATGTCAAATATGGTATTTCATATAAAAAAAAACAGATTATACATATTTATAATGCACAGTTCAATTTATGAGGAAGATGCTGTTATGTTTTATTTGTATCGTCACATGATAAGAAGGAAACAGAGAGTGCTGATGCATCCGTACATATAGTATGGCAAACATTACTTGACAATGCTTAGTGGTATAATTGTGACAGGGAAAGGAAGGAGGCACTCAAAAGATTCAGTCTCGCTCATGTTTGTTTTTCGCTTTTTCTCTGCACTTCCGTCCAACTTAAATTTGCTGACTTGTACAGCGGATCTATTATTATCGGCTGTTTATTCCGGCAAAAGAATTGCAAAAGAGTTATGCAACATTTTTAGCATTCTATAGAATGTCAAAAGAATTGTACATTGGAGTTATCAAGTTACACTTGGTATTCTGAGGCTCGGTGCCACGAATGTTCACGAGTCTTTACGATTCTCTCGTTGTATCACGCTTGAGTTTTTCCGTTATCAACAAGTCACATGGTTCCAGCAACGCTCAAAACGCAATTGCAACAATTGCTGTTCTAGTGCGATAAAGCCTGTTGATGGTCCCCCACTCACTTACACAGGAAGTCAAGAGGCGAGTAAATCGCTTTGACTTCGAGGCGCACTCTGTTCGACCCGTCTAAGGAGGGCTTTACTATTAACATTTAACAGAAAAACTAAAATTGAAAAATGTTTCTTAATAAAAATATTGCTTTTTAAGTATATACATTTTGTGTGTGTGTGCAAATAATGTAATAATCTATTTCTGCCCAAGCCATAAATTTACTGATGTCTACAAGTGATATGAATAAGGTGAATGTATTTCAATATGCAAATGAAATTTGATATGATAAATGTACACTTATTATCAATGAATGCCTTTGTTTTTTTCCAGTATTATTGCATGCAAATTAATAAAGGAGTTATGTAAGGCTGGGAATTTTAAAATATTTATGTAAAAACATATTCAAATATTTGAATATTCGAATTATTCAAATATTTAAATAATCAAATTTAGACATGTTTTTGAATGAATTATCTAATACTTCTATTTAAAAAATGCTCAGAAATAATCGAAATATGCATCTTTATTCTATTATTGTGGTGGATTGACAATAATTAAGTATACTTTTGAATTTCATATCAAATCAATGTTTTAGACACCTGGTGCGTGAAGTAAATATTTCAAGTTTACAAAAGCCTGAAAATTTCGATTGGTCGCTCTGTTTCCAAATTTTCAGGCATTTCTAAACTCGAAATATTTGCTTCATGCTTAATCAAAGAGTGGTAAACCCTTGTTATTATTAAAACCTTCAATGACAACACACAATTCTTAAAAAAAATTAACAACAAGATAATTAACAAAACTCATAAAGATTATGAAAATAACTACAGTTTATTGTTGTTTTCCACATTGTTTAATGCTATTAAAGTTTCTAATAGCTATGTAACAAGTGTTTTCCACTCTTTGATTAAGCATGAAGAAACATTTCTGGTTTAGACACACCTGAAAATCTAGTTGGGTCGCATAGCCAAGCAAGACTGTTTAGGCTTTTCTAAACTCAAAATTTTACTCATGTGCCACACGTATAAAATACTGATTTAAAGTGAAGATTAAAACATACACCGTTAAGGCTGGGAACTTTTCAAATTGAAGTATTCAATTATTAATTGAAAAACATATTCAAATATTTAAATTATTCAAATATTCAATTGTTTGGATATTTCAAAGCTGTTCCGAGTGCAAGTAAAATGTACTCAAGTACTGAGTACAAGTACTCTCACATAATGTATTCGAGTACTAAGTACAAGTACCCAATAAAAAGTACTTAAGTACTTATTTGATTACAAAGTACCTAGTACCAAATGCAAAACCAGCCATACGACTATTTTTTCGATTTTGAGGTTTTGATATCCCTTAATGCTACTCGTGTCAGGCTACACTTGTAAAAATAAATTGACCTTCAAAACTCATCGGATGCAAAACCTGCTATATTTCCAGTGAGGCTGTAAAAGCTGACATATTTTTTCAGTTGAAAAACCTGTAACGGTATAAAATTGATTTAAGGTTTAGTAAATTTATTTTATAGGGTTTTGTCATATGCAATTTTATTAGCATACACTAATTTAATTCTATTTTTGAATTAATCGTGCATTGGATGAGCGCGCGTCTTTTTCTTACACACCTGACCGCGCATCTGTGATTTCGGGGTTCGCGCAGATCGTCCTCAACGGACTGATTAGATTTTCAATTCTAATGGTGAACGTGAATCATATATTTTTTTACAAATTTAAATAGAGCGAGTTTTGCTATTTAAATATCGATTTTTATATCGGATTTAAAGTAAAAAATTAGATTCATAACTTCTGCGTTATTTGTGGTGTGATACAAATACGCATATCACTTCGGTGGATTACTTGTGGCACCTTAGATGTTAATCGATTCCAACACCATCGAGGGATCCGACATTTTGTTAAATCTTGGTGGAAATCTTTTATCAACCCCAATCCAAGTATTCTTATAGAACCGCCCACTATCGCAGGTATGTTTCGTAATGCTCATCTTCATCAATTTTATTATAATTGATTGATTTACTATGTTCGATTATTTATTGCTGTGAATAGGAAAAAGGGAAAAAAAAAACGGGGGGAATCTACAACTTAAGTAATTTCAAAATTATTGAAACCGGTATTTTTAGGTTCTCTATTTTAGTTCCGAATTTTCAATAATTTATTGATTTCGGAGTATCTATGTTTCCTTTCCATCCATATTGGATTGCTTAATTGGAAAATTAAGAGTAGAAGGAAGAGATCGATGAGAGGTTGATCTTCTGGATTTTTTTGGATTCCAATTGGATGAAGACGTGTTTATTGTGGGTTGATGTTCTTCTTGGATTCGTGTGCTGAAAGTCGTTTTAGAGAGTGGAGGAGTTCTTGGAGTAGTCAGGGAGTGCATCAAACACAGATAAGCCCAAATACAAATTGTTTTTTTTGTGTGTGTTGAACGTATAATTGAAATGCGTAGTTGTTTTTTTTTTATTATTTTTTTTTCTATTTAATATTAAATATGATAAATTTTATGCAGTGGCGTAACCAGTAATTGTACGACTGCGTGCTTATAGAGTGGTAATTAAGAAAGAAAAAAAAAACAGTAACTTAATTAATTCTCTAGGCCAGTGGTCTCCAAACAACGGCCCGCGGGCCAAATCCGGCCCCCGACTTGCATGAATCCGGTCCGCGATTGTTTGTAATTTTTTTTGTAAATGTCATATTTTGAAATATTGTAACAATTGTTCCTTAAATTTTTCATAATTTTATAAAATTAATCGGATCTTGGCCGACTTTATTATGTAGAATTGTATTTGTGGCCCGCGAAGAAGATAGTTTGGAGACCCAGGCTCTAGGCGATTAAACCAAACTCAAACTAACATCCCTTAGCGCTAACTGACGGTTATTTGTATTTTTTTTACAGTTACGTACATTTAAGAATCAGACAAAATATTCTAGTGAACTCTATAGTACAAGTCTTAGCTTTTTTTTGATGTTGAAATTAATTAACTTTTGTTTTTTTAAATTTACGAGCAATTTTAATTGGCTTGTTATTATGTTAATATGATTTGGGGAAAATAAATTATATTATTATTTTTTGGGAAAAATAAGTATTTTCTTGAGTGGTCTTTCCATTGTTGGTTAATTAATAATTTTTGTGATTTTCATTTGTTCTGTTGATAATCGTCGTAATAAAATCACGTGGCACCCAAAAATAAAATAAAATAAAATCCGAACCACCCCATCTTCATTGAGCAGGTCGCCTGGCGATTATTAAATGACATCGGGCAGAACTGGTAAGTGCGTCAACGTTACAATTTGGCGCCCAACGTGGGGCTCAAAGGGCATAAAGGGGCTCAAAGGGCAAAGAGATAACGGCTTAAAGAGCCCAAAGGGCATAAAGGGCCTGAAGGACAAAGAGAAAAGGGCAAAAGGGTTAAAAGGGCTTAACGAGCTAAAGGGACAAAAGGGTAAAAGGGTTAAAAGGGCTTAACGAGTTAAAGGGTCAAAAGGGTGTAAGGGCCAAAAGGGATTAAAGGGTCAAAAGGGCTAAAGAACAAAAAGGGCCAAAAGGGCTAAAGTACCAAAAAGGGAAATAGAGTCCTAAAGGGTTTATAAGGGACCCAAGAAAGTCAAAGGGTACACAAAAATAGTTGTTGAAATCTGTGATTGGTTTTGTTGTTAACTTTGATGAATAGTAAATAAGAATTATTAAAGGTTTTATAATTAATAAATATGGATTTAAAATTAGAAATTAATCGTTTGGCTCAAGATGAGTTGACAGTTGACAGATTTTAAGTAGCTTGAGCAAATTAGAGAAAACTGGGGCTTTAAAATATCCTAAATATCCGTTCAGTTTTGCGGAAGATATCGCTGGAGTAGAATTAAAAATTCCAGAAATAAGTTCACTTATTGCAGATTTTTCCGATACTAAAGATTCTCCGGCTTTTAAGAAATTGTCATCTAAACTAGCTCATGTATTCGATAGAATTAATAGATGTAAAGCACAGAATAAAGTGGAAATTGAACAAAAATCCAAGGTGCTTCTCGATGTTGTGGCTTGTATAACCGATTTTAAATTAAAACTTAAAAGTAATAAGGCAGCATCAACTGCAAATGATTCTGCAATTTTAAATGTATCGGTTATAAATGCCGAGGATTCGGAAATATCTACTTCGGATTCCTCTGACAGCGAAGACCCTCCAGTATTTTCTAGTACTAAGCCGATTCCAGTTAGACAATGGAATCTAACATTTGACGGAGATCTAAAAAAGGGCTCTTTGAGTGCATTTCTTGAGCGTGTGAATGAGTTGCGAGTAGCGCGTGGTATATCTAGGTTAACTCTCTTTACTTCTGCTATAGATCTTTTTACAGGCAATGCATTAGTGTGGTACAGGGCGAATAAAAATCGTTTCCATAGTTGGGGTGAACTAGTAGTTGGACTTAGAGAGGAATTTCAACCTCATGATTACGACGATAAATTGATGAAATTAAATCTCGAACTCAAGGTTGCAAGGAGTCTATAGGTATTTACATCTCGGTCATGCAAAGTTTATTTAATCGTTTAAGTACTCCTGTACCTGAAACCATACAACTTAAAATTATTTTGAGGAATTTATTGCCAAGCTTTCAAATGCCACTCAGTTTAGTCGAAATCACGTCTATAACACAACTGTTACATGTAGGTAGACGCATAGAGATAAATCAAGTTAATGCTCGGGAATATACAGCTCCTTCAAAGCGTACCGGTATCCTTGAACCTGATTTAGCTTACATTAATGCTTCTAGTTCGAAAACTGAACTCAACTCAGTCACGACCAACAACGACTTAAACAAAGTTTGTTGGAAATTTCGGAAAGCCTGACAGCTAGAAATTGTCATTCTCCTCAATCTGTGTTTCGATGTTTTAAATGTGGTAAAGAAGGGTTTAAGATTTCAAATTGTCCGAAGTGTCAGGGAATCGGGCAGGTAGGGCATTGAGTCGTGTGCCTATTAAGTCAGTAAAATCGACTAAACATTGTTCTGTTAAGCCTATATTAGATTACATTTTGTCACATGCTAGCGGAGATCAGCGTCCATATGTTTCGGTAGAAATTCTTGGTTTAAAATTATTAGGGTTGCTGGACTCGGGAGCAAGTCATACTATCCTAGGTGGATCCGGGTGGAAGAAAATTAATGAACTTGGTCTTAAGTTAAATTCTAATAATTTTAAGGATGTAAAAGTTGCCAATGGTGTTAGTTGTACTTGTCTAGGTGTTCTGAACGTTCCAATTAAATTGTTGAATACGGTTATTTTTATTGAAGTCTTAGTAGTACCTGAAGTAAGTCCCTGTCTGATATTAGGTATAGATTTTCGGAAAAAATGGGCCTTGTCTCTGATCTTTCGCAAGATATTTGGAAATTTTCTGCGCTAGAATCTGTATGTGCTACCCCTGTGCAAACACTGAGTTCTTTGACGGTGGAACAGCAAATAATTATGGATACATTGGTCGAAGGTAATTTTTCGAAGAGAAGTACTCAATTAGGTTGTACAAATATGGTCCAACACGAAATAGTTACAACATCTCCTCCAATAAAACAGAGATACTATCCAGTCTCTCCGCATATTCAACGCCTTATAGACAATGAATTAGATAATATGCTTGAAAACGGAATTGTAGAAAAGTCATCGTCGGCTTGGTCTTCTCCAGTATTATTAGTTCCAAAGAAGGATGGTACGTATAGGTTTTGTGTGGATTTTAGAAAGTTGAATGCTGTTACCAAACGCGATGCTTACCCCCTACCGTATATATCTGCTATCTTAGATAAATTAAGAAACGCAAATTATTTGTCTTCGTTGGACATTAAGTCGGCGTACTGGCAAATTCCTGTAGCTGAGTCATCCAGAGATTATTTGAGTTTTACAGTTCCAGGCAGAGGTTTGTTTCAATTTAAAAGGATGCCATTCGGCTTACATAATGCTCCATCGACTTGGCAACGTTTGATAGATAATGTGTTAGTGCCAGAACTTGAAACTTACGTGTTTGTATATTTGGACGACATAATTGTGGTAACACAGACTTTCCAAAAACATTGCGAAATTTTACAAGAAGTCTTTGATAGGTTGAATCGGGCTAACCTGACGTTATCGAGAGAAAAGTGTCAATTTTGTCGGCAGGAACTTAAATATCTGGGTTATTTAGTAAATGAGAATGGTATTCAGGTAGACTCAGATAAAGTGAAAGCTATCTTAGAAATACCGATTCCGAAGAATGTTAGCGGTGTTAGAAGTATTCTTGGTTTAGCGTCATGGTATAGGAAGTTCATTCCGAATTTCGCTGATTTGGTTAAACCCTGGACAGCTTTATTAAAAATATCTTCAAAATTTGCGTGGACTGAAGAGTGTGCTAAGACTCTCGAAACAATAAAAAACGCGTTAGTGGCAGCACCGATTCTCAGATGTCCAAATTTCTCTCGACCGTTTACGTTGCAAACGGATGCGAGTGGATACGGGATTGGAGCCGTATTGACTCAGACTGAAAATGAAACTGATCATGTGATATGTTATATTAGTAGGTCCTTAACTAATGCTGAACGTAAGTATAGCACTACGGAGCGTGAGTGTTTGGCAGTGATATGGGCTGTAGAAAAGTTACGTTCATATTTAGAAGGGTCCGAGTTTACCGTAATAACTGACCATTATTCTCTGAAATGGCTCAGTAGCTTAAAAGATCCTCAGGGCAGGCTAGCCAGATGGGCTCTGCGTATACAACAATATTCATTTCGCATAATTCATAGGAAGGGAAAGGATCACGTGGTACCTGATACACTTTCAAGAAGTGTACCGGTAGTAGATGGTATCGCGGTAGAGCTTTCTGATAAGTGGCTCAACCGTATGATTGTACTGGTACAAGAAAACCCTTTGAAATATCCACAATGGCGAGTTGAAGGTTCGCAACTGTTCAAATATGTCAAAGGTGATATTTTTGTTGATAGGTTGAAAAATCCCGAGGATTTGTGGAAAAGAGTTGTTCCCAAAAACACACGTAAGGAAATTATACGCCAGTGTCATGATAACCCAACTGCAGGACACGCCGGGATCTACAAAACCTACAACAGAGTGGCAGAAAAATATTTCTGGCCAAAAATGAAGGCGGACGTTACCAAATATATCAGGAGTTGTGATATATGCCAAAGGATGAAGCCAGAACAGAAGAAACCCAGAGGTTTAATGTTGTCACAACCAGTTGTGAACAAGCCATAGCAAATGATCAGTGTCGATCTGGTAGTACCGCTTCCTAAAAGTTCTTCCCGCAATCAATTTATTTTGGTAGTTACCGATTATTTTAGTAAATTTTCTTTGTTTTTCTCTTTACGACAGGCTACATCCTCAATGGTTGTTAGAAGACTCGAGGAAGAAATTTTCTTAGTTTATGGCGTCCCTCGTATTTTATTAACCGATAATGGTAAGCAGTTTACCAGTGGGCTGTTTAAGTGCAAAATACAGCATACACTGTCGATATAATCCTCATTACCATCCACAGGCTAATCCTGTTGAAAGAGTAAATCGTGTATTAAAAACGATGCTATCCTCTTATGTGGGAGAGAATCATAGAAAGTGGGACAAACATTTAGCTATGGTTGGATGCGCTGTACGTACTGCTACCCATGAGGTAACAGGGTATTCACCGTATTTTATTAACTTCGGTAGACAACAAGTATCGGTTGGTGGTGATCACAAACTTAGCATAAATGACAATATGTTATTTGATCGGTCTGGTGTCAATAGTAGGCCTGGAGTTTTTTCTGAACTTTTTAAGAGTATCACTCATAAGCTGAAAGTAGCTTATGTAAGAAATAAGAAATCTTATGACCTGAGAAGGAGGTCAGATACATTTAATGTTGGCGACGCAGTTCTTCGTAAGAATTATGTTTTATCCAACGCAGCTAACTATTTTACAGCTAAGTTGTCACCTAAATTTATAGGGCCTTTTTGGATTAAAAAAAAGCTATCGACATGGACATATCAATTGGTAGATTCTTTAGGTAAAGATAAAGGAGTTTGGAATGCAAAGGATTTAAAACCCTACGTGCATGATAATGAATTAAGTGGGTAATTTTTATAAGTTTTAGTATTTAAGAGTATTATGTTGTATTTGCTGGCATCCAATGCTGTAGTACTCTTCATACTCGTAAAACTTTTTAAAGTTTTCCTCGGGGAAGTAAAGGGGGAATTTGTAACGGTATAAAATTGATTTAAGGTTTTGTAAATTTATTTTATAGGGTTTTGTTATATGCAATTTTATTAGCATACGCTAATTTAATTCTATTTTTGAATTAATCGTGCATTGGATGAGCGCACGTCTTTTTCTTACACACCTGACCGCGCATCTTGATTTCGGGGTTCGCGCAGATCGTCCTCAACGGACTGATTAGATTTTCAATTCTAATGGTGAACGTGAATCATATATTTTTTTACAAATTTAAATAGAGCGAGTTTTGCTATTTAAATATCGATTTTTATATCGGATTTAAAGTAAAAAATTAGATTCATAACTTCTGCGTTATTTGTGGTGTGATACAAATACGCATATCACTTTGGTGGATTACTTGTGGCACCTTAGATGTTAATCGATTCCAACACCATCGAGGGATCCGACATTTTGCTAAATCTTGGTGGAAATCTTTTATCAACACCCAATCCAAGTATTCTTTTAGAACCGCCCACTATCGCAGGTATGTTTCGTAATGCTCATCTTCATCAATTTTATTATAATTGATTGATTTACTATGTTCGATTATTTATTGCTGTGAATAGGAAAAATGGAAAAAACGGCGGGAAACTACAACTTAAGTAATTTCAAAATTATTGAAACCTGTATTTTTAGGTTCTCTATTTTAGTTCCGAATTTTCAATAATTTATTGATTTCGGAGTGTCTATGTTTCCTTTCCATCCATATTGGAATGCTTAATTGGAAAATTAAGAGTAGAAGGAAGAGATCGATGAGAGGTTGATCTTCTGGATTTTTTTGGATTCCAATTGGATGAAGACGTGTTTATTGTGGGTTGATGTTCTTCTTGGATTCGTGTGCTGAAAGTCGTTTTAGAGAGCGGAGGAGTTCTTGGAGTAGTCAGGAAGTGCATCAAACACAGATAAGCCCAAATACAAATTGTTTTTTTTGTGTGTGTGTTGAACATATAATTGAAATGCGTAGTTGTTTTTTTTTTATTATTTTTTTTCTATTTAATATTAAATATGAGAAATTTTATGCAGTGGCGTAACCAGTAATTGTACGACTGCGTGCTTATAGAGTGGTAATTAAGAAAGAAAAAAAAAACAGTAACTGAATTAATTCTCTAGGCGATTAAACCAATCTCCAACTAACATCCCTTAGCGCTAACGGACGGTTATTATTTTTTTTTTTTACAGTTACCTACATTTAAGAATTGGACAAAATATTCTAGTGAACTCTATAGTACAATTCTTAACTTTTTTTTGATGTTAATTAACTTTCGTTTTTTAAATTTACGAGCAATTTTAATTGGCTTGTTATTATGTTAATATGATTCGGGGAAAATAAATTATATTATTATTTTTTGGGAAAAATCAGTATTTTCTTGAGTGGTCTTTCCATTGTTGGTTAATTAATAATTTTCGTGATTTTCATTTGTTCTGTTGATAATCGTCGTAATAAAATCACGTGGCGCCCAAAAATAAAATAAAATAAAATCCGAACCACCCCATCTTCATTGAGCAGGTCGGCCGGCGATTATTAAATGACATCGGGCAGAACTGGTAAGTGCGTCAACGTTACAAACCTGCCAACTTTTTACTTATTACAAATGTCACATCAGCAGTTCGGATGCAAAACCAGACATAAAAAAACGTCCTTTGAATAAACTAAATCGGAGTTGAATAAGTTTTGTATCGAATGAAGGCAAAGCTTATTCAACTCCGTTTTAGTTTATTTAAAGGACGCTTTTTTATTGTTGGGTAATGATGGCACCCATGTAGACTATCAATTCGAACAGCTAATAATTTATCAAAACGTGCACAATTATTGTTTTTTTTTTCGTGTTTCGTTATGTGCTTGAAGGTTGTGAAAATAGAGGAGGAAAATAGTGAATTTATTATGTTAGAAATAGAAGAACAGCTTTTAGAAAACCAGTAGGTCGAGCAAAAACAAGGAACTAAACGTAGGCGTAGGCAAGATTTTCACTAGGGCATAATAGTTCGACATAATAGTTAGCGAATTAATGAATATCAGGAAATTAATGTAATAAAATCCAAACGTGCATATAAATTGTGCGCATCTGAATTAAAAATGTTAGACTTTATTGAAAAAGTGTTTATAGTTTTAGGTAATTTTGTTATTTTCAACATTTCTAAAAATATATTGGTTTTGCCAATTAAATTCACTTCTTGACAGCGTCATTAAGCCGAAACTTGTAGAAAAAGAAAAATATATATATAAGTGAAACAAAACCAAGTGAATTTAATTACCGAAACAGAAATATTTTAACTCAGAGTATTTTAAACTGAACAAAAACAATAGTTATAATATTTGCTGATATAATTATGCGGAAATGCATGTTTTGCGGTTAAAAAAGTCAAGAAAATGTAGAAAAAACTTCATGTTTAGAAAATATGTACTAACATTCTTAAGAAATTATTAAAATATATTGTGATATTTGAAAAAACCAAGGTGATAAACCTGAAATGGAATTACATTTGCTCATATTTATATTTATACAGGGTGCCCGTATTTCAACAGAATGTATGAGGATCTAGGTTATTTGCAACTTTGCCCCAATTTAACTGACTCTCTATAAATTTGGGAAAAGTTGCGTATTTTAGGGCCCAATAATAATCTAAAAACAAATTTAATGTATCCTTTTTCGCTTTTGAGATATTGTCAAAAAACGGATTTTTTGGAATTTCGTTTTTATTTTTTTATTCAAAAACTATTAAATCCAGACATTTACAACTTTGACATTATACAGGCACTTTTTAACGAAAATTCTGGTAACATATTTTATTTTAAGACAACTTTAACATTTACCCAGGTACCATAGCCAACTTTTGTTTTTCTTATGGGCGCTATTTTGGATTTTTATATTTTTTGGAAGAATTTTTTTATTATTCACCCCCTGAAGACAGGCATCCAGCTGACAAATTTTCACGGGGCTTTTCTAAACTCGAAATTTTACTTCATGCGTCACGCACTGATTTACAGTAAAGTTAAAAATATATAACGATGTGATGGTTACCAATATTTATTGAGATGTAGCAAAAATTGCAAGAATTACTTTTTTTGTGAATAGTTTTGGAATAATAATAATAAAAGTAGAATAAATTTAGCTTGTGCAACTTTTCCATACTGTTGATATTTGAGTCATCATATCTTAAACGGGGAAAGTGCTATGATGGACACATCACCATTTTGTTACTTTATGTTTTGTATGATAATTGATACTTATTATTATTACAAAAGATTAACAGTTATTTATTAACTTTGACTGCTAACAATGATTGACTGCTGTCAATATTTTATTGATTAATACATATGACTACATTGTTTCCGAGGCACTCTTTGCAAACAAGAAAATATTGTAATTTTTAATGTCAAATATAAAATAAATTATGAGTGTGATACATACTGAGTTAAAAAAAAATATTTTTTCAAAAAATATTAAAAACTAAAATGACATCTATAAGAAAAACATAAGTTGGCTATGGCTATGGTGCTACTAGAATCCTCATTAAAAAGTGCCTTAATATTGTCAAAGTCCTAAATGTGTAGATTCAGTAGTTTTTGAATAAAAAAAATAAAAAACGATTTTTCAAAAAAACAGTGTTTTGTTGATATCTCGAAGACAAAAAAAGATATTTCAAAATTGTTTTCAGATTATTGTTAGGCCCTAAAATACGCAACTTTGCGCCAATTTAACTGGATCTTTATCTCACATATGGTTTGCCGCCTCCCGGGCTACACATCAAAAGATTTATTGCTTCTCAATTATTCTAAACTAGTTTATTCCAGATTATTCGTTCATTTTGCCTATATACGCGGGTGGATGGCCTGAACGTTAGTTCAGTTCTATTTGAACCGAGGTGATAACTTGGACAAGCGATATCCTAGCGAACTGCTCGAGCCGTCAACTTGCTTTGTGACTTTGTGTGCATCTTGAGTGGTTACTAACTATAGTTTGTTATTAAGTTTATTGAACGAAAAGTAAACAAAAATGATGTCTGGTGGAAAGAAACGAAAAGTAGATACAGAGGGTCGCCATTTTCAAGAAAAATGGACTAAAGAATTCTTTTTTATCTTGCACAATGGTAAGCCTATTTGTTTGCTGTGTAATGAATCCATTTCAGTAATGAAAGAATTTAATATAAAGAGGCATTACTCAACTAAGCATCCGGAAGCTTACCGCAAATTTGGAAAAACAGCAACAAATGTTTCATAAACAAAGAACACAACTTGATAATGTTTCAGTAATGAAAGAATTCAATATAAAGAGGCATTACTCAACGAAGCATCCGGAAGCTTACCGCAAATTTGGAAAAACAGCAACAAATGTTTCATAAACAAAGAACACAACTTGATAATGTTGTGAAAGCTAGTTTTATAGTTAGCTCAAAATTGGCAAAGGCATTAAAACCATTTGCCGAAGGAGAATTCATCAAGGAGTGTATATTTCTTGAATAATTTTCTCACTTATCACTTGGTGAAACATTTTTAAATATTGATAATGAAGGTTTAAATTAAATTACACTTGGTTTGTTTCAACATTTTTTACCTTACTATTTACTCGACTAGTTTCGCGTTTTACAGCATTATCAGGAGTGAATTACAAAAGATGCCGACAAGCTTATACAGTGTGGAAATTAAGTAGCGGATAAATTCGGTAACTCCGTTAATGTGTATGACAGAGAAAAAATCTAAAAGACGTATAGCGATTAAAATCACTGCGCCTGTGAAAAATATTTTTTTAGATTTTTCAAAAAAAATTTGTAAATGCTGTGACGTCATCAATACTTTTTTCAAATGACAACCTATATTTTTTATTTCGGTACAGTTTTTCAATAGGTTTTCAACCATATAAAATTTTGTATAGCTTACATAAGAAAAAATACAAGAAAAGCGGTCTTAAAGTTAAAAAGTAAAGATGAATTAAATTAACAGACTAATCCTAGTAATCGGGGTTTAAAACAAACAAAACATATTAGGGCTTGGACAATTATATTAAATGTTCAAACTGATGACCATGCACCATCTGACAATACCCAAGACGGTAATAAAATGCATTCACCACGTTTTGAAGCATTTGAGGCTTTATTAAACTACACTCATGCAGAATTCTTTCTTTAAGTTCCTCTAGATGATTAGGTCGATTTTTGTATACCATGTTTTTTAAGTGCCCCACAGAAAAAAGTCCAATGGCGTTAGATCAGGGGACCTAGCCGGCCATTCAATTGGACCTCTTCTTCCAATCCATTTTCCTGGGAACACTTCGTCTAAATAACGTCACACATCCAATGCATAGTGTGGCGGAGCACCATCCTGTTGCAGCGAAATATTATTGTTTGGTATGTCAGGGTCGTGTTCATTCGGAAATAATATCGCTAATGCAGGTACTAATTCAAACTGTAAAAAGTCTAGGTATGGTTCCCCAGTCCAAATTAGCGTCGAAAAAGAATGGCCCTAAAATCCTGTCACCGATTATTCCTGCCCATACGTTTAGCTTTTGGGGATATTGTGTATGAGCTTCATGCATCCAGTGTGGATTTTGTCTAGCCCAATATCGACAATTCTGCCTGTTGACAGTTCCATGTAAGGAAAAACTTGCTTCATATTATACGCCGCGAGAACATTGGATCACGATTGCATATTTCCATCATTTGTTCACAGAATTCTTGCCTAAGATCAAAGTCTGTGTCTGATAACTCATGGACCAAGTTTACCTTATAAGGATGAAATTTCTGCTTTTTTAGAAGTTTCAGTACCGAAGTATGGCTCAGATTGTGGTTTAACGCGATATTTCGACTAGTTGAATGCTCAGTGATTTTAATCGCTATACGTATTTATATTTTTTGTCTGTCATACACATTAACGGAGTTACCGAATTTATCCGCTACTTAATTTCCACACTGTATATCAGTGATGGGGAAACTACGGCCCGTGGGCCAAGTCCGGCCCGCGGAAAGGTTTAATCCGGCCCGTTTAAGAGTGCCGTCGTGAGAATGTTTGAACGCGTTCTTACCCGCATAAAAACTACCTACCTACGATTAAGCATTATTCTTTGGCCCGCTACGATTGACTGGTTATTACAAATGGCCCGTCTTAAAAAAAGTTTCCCCACCACTGCTGTATATAGTCAGGTAATAAGGGATTTTAAGATTGGCGAATTCCAAATCTCCTCATTGTCGTTGACGAGGTGTTTTCCGTCTTTTATTGCCCTATTTATTTCTAGGCCTTCCCTGAGGTTTAAATTACGGCCCTTATTACCTGAATATAAAATTTTGAAATTATTAACATCTGTAAAGTGGTTGTTAATTATACAATGTTTTGAAATCCTTGTACACTGTTTGTTATTTCTAATTGATTTTTTATGTTCTGCTAGTCTTGTCTGAAAAGTTCTTCCTGTTTGTCCTATGTATAATGCATCACAATCACAAGGAGGGTATGTTAGAAGTTTGCGGTATTATGTGTCCTGAAAAGAAAAAAGAATTTGAAAAAATTAGTTTGTCAAGACGAACTGTTGTTCGACGTATAGAAATGATGGCTAATGATATAAAAACAACATTGACTGACCGTATGGCTGGTTTTGAATCATTTTCCATAGCACTAGACGAGAGCACCGATTTGTCTGACACAGCTCAACTGGCTATATTTATTCGAGGTGTGATAAGGAGTTCACTGTTACTGAGGAATTGCTTGCTTTACAGCCGCTAAAAGGAACCACTACAGGAGAGGATATTTTTATTGAAGTTCAAAAGGTATTCACAAATTTTGGCTTGCCATGGTCAAAATTAATTGGAGTATGCACTGATGGTGCACCTTCTATGGTCGGCTTACGTAAAGGTTTCATCGGAATTTTGAATGAAAAAGCAACAGAATTAAATGTGCAAAAAGATGATTTGATAGTCCTTCATTGCATTATTCACTAACAGAACTTGTGTTCTAAGTCCATTCAACTTCAGAATGTTATGAATGTGGTAGTAAAAACCATCAACTTTATTCGATCCCGAGGGCTTAACCATCGTCAGTTCAAGGCGTTTTTGGATGAAATATCAGCTGAATATAACGACGTAACATATTATTGTGAAGTCAGATGGCTGAGCAAAGGAAAAATGTTGAAACGGTTTTACGAGCTTAGAAATGAAATAGCAGACTTTATGAAAATTAAAGATAAACCACTATCTGAATTAAGTGACCCAAAATGGATATGTGACTTAGCATTTCTGGTCGATCTTACAGGCTATTTGAATGATTTAAATTTGAAACTTCAAAAACAAGGACAGTTAGTAAATGATTTGTACAGCCATTTAAAAGCGTTTCAGATCAAACTACGCTTGTGGGAGTCACAGATGCTGCCTGGTAACAGTTACCATTTCAACACGCTCTCTGCATATGAAAATATTGCTTATGCTCAATATGCTGAAGAACTCAAGTTACTGTCGGAACAATTTTCAAACAGATTTTGCGACTTCAAAAACATGGAAGACTGTTTCAGTTTATTTGCTACTCCTACAACATATATTGTACAAAATGCTCCAATACACTTACAAATGGAGTTGATCGAGATTCAAGAAAACTCACTACTAAAATCCAAATTTGAAGACGTAGAGTTGTGCGATTTCTACAAAAAATACCTAGAAGAAGACAATTTTCCGCAGCTTAGAAAATTCGCAAGAAGATCGATTTGTGCGTTTGGCAGTACTTATAAATGCGAACAGTTCTTTTCATTGATGAAAGTTAATAAATCAACATATCGTACAAGACTGACTGATGATAATTTGGAAAATTCTTTATGTCTTTGTGTCAGTGGAATTAATCCAAATATCGATGGATTAGTTTCCCAAATTCAAGCTCAAGTGTCTCATTCATTTCGGTGTATTTAACTTTCGTAGTTTGTAACAATTGCAAATTTAACGATTTAATTATAATGTACCATTTTTTAAAATTTCATTTTGTTATTTTAATAAATTGTACTATAATAACATTGTCGTATTATTTCATGTCTAATATCTATCGCAAAAAATATTATCACTACTTTAAAATGCACTAAGTACTTTTAAACGCGGCCCGCAAATGTATTTGCACGCTAAAGTTTGGCCCTCAACATGTCAAAGGTTGCCCATACCTGCTCTATCTCTTCAAATAACCGAGATTCCCATACCAAAAATGTATATGCTTAAAATTTTCATTTTGTTTTGAAAATCAAGGAGTTTATAAAAAAATGAGTTTTAACAAAAGATATCCACTTTCTTGTCTTTAATATGTGTTAAAATATTTTTCTAATATTTTTATATTAAAAAATATTTATACATGGTGCCCGTATTTCAACAAAATGTATGGGGATCTCGGTTATTTGAAAAAATAGAGAGTCAGTCAAATTGGGGCAAAGTTGCGTATTTTAGGATCCAATAATAATAATCTAAACACTAATTTGAACTATCTTCTTTTGTTTTTGAGTTATTGTCAAAAAAAAGTTTTTTTTTAAATTTCGTTTTTATTTATTTATTCAAAAACTATTGAATCCAGACAGTTACAACTTTGACATTATGTTAAAATAACTATAATATTTACCTAGGGACCATAGCCAACTTTTGTTTTTCTTATGGGCGCCATTTTGGATTTTTATATTTTTCGGAAGCATATTTTTAAATGAATTCAATGATGTATCACACTTATAGTTTATTGTACATTTTATATGTAAAATTTTAATCTTTTGGTTTCGTAAAGAGTGCCTTGGAAACAGTTGAGTAACTCGCTCATTTGACAGCTCCTAGGACCCATAATTTGCTTACATATCACCCCTGCAGACGGGCATCCAGCTGATTAATTACTGTACTGATAGAAAATGTATTTGTTTATAAACGAAATAATGGTGTGACATTTAGAATCTTAAGAAATTGCTCGACTGTCTTCGGACTATCATAGGATTTTGTCATATTATATTGACTGTCTTTTGACTATGCTAGGATTTTGTTTGATTATATCTCTCTATGGACTGTATTTCGGCTATTGTGATGTTATGATTCTAAGTCACTTAAATCACTATATCAAATACAGTCAATACAGTGATCTAATGACAAAATATTAATACGATACATATTTTAACAGTTGTGTTGTATTTTAAAGTAACGAGTGTCTCACACTCCCAGACTAAGCGAGAAGTAAAATTTCGAGTTTAGAAAAGCCCCGCGTAGAAAATTTGTTTCACGGGGCTTTTTAAACTCGAAATTTTACTTCATACGTCACGCATATAAACCACTGATTTACAGTAAAGTTAAAAATATATAACGTTTAGATGTGATGGTAATCAATATTTATTGATATGTACCAAATAATGCAAGAATTACTTTTTTTTTAATAGTTTTGGAATAATAATAATAATAAAAGTATAATTAATTCAGTTTGTGCAACTTTTCCATACTGTTGATATTAAAGTCATCATATCTTAAACGGGGAAAGTGATATGATAGACACATCACCATTTTTTTACTTTATGTTTTGTGTAATAATCGATACTTATTATTATTACAAAAGATTGACAGTTATTAATTAATTATGACTGCTAACAATGATTGACTGCTGTCAATATTTTATTTATTAATAGATATGACGCCATTGTTTCCAAGGCACTCTTGAAAGCTGCTCGCAAAGATCGAGCCGATCAAAAAGATTTGAAAGGATCGAGCGGATCACTAAAAACAATACTTGTCTAAATGAATTAATATAATAAATGTAAATTAGGCTTTTTAGTGTAATTATAATTAATTTTGAATTTGTATTTAAAAATTGGACAAATACGAAAAAGTAATTAATTAATAAAATGCAGACTAGAATTTTCTCAACCTGCCACAATACAATATTTACATCAGGGCTGGCCAACCCAAATTGTTCCGAGGGTCAAAATTAACATTTAAATTGTTTCAAGGGCCCGCATCACAGATTTTCTTTTGCACATTTAATTTTTTATTCAGAAATTTTAGACTTGTTTTGGCGTTATTGACATTTTTAAAAGTTCAGGAATTTAAAATTTCGTTTTGATTGTTATTTTTGGACCGGGTGTTTGATTAAGCGTGGCCACCGGCTGTATCTCAGAAACTATGTAGCGTAGCATGTTAGGGTAAAGAATTGCAAAGCGACAGTGGCCAAAAGGGATCACGGGAAATTAGTTTTAAGACCCTACTTCCGCCGCTAGAGGGCGTAACATCTATCGCCAAATACAAAAACAGATTTTAATCAAAAAACTGCTAAATTGATCTAGGTTAAAAATATACGAATCGTAATCTACGCTGAATTTAACACAATTTTAACTACTCACTTGTTTCTTTATATCGCACATATGAAGGAGGGGAGAACGGGAAAGTGTAATCATTAAACTGCGTGTAACTTTTTTTAGGATTAACCGAAATTATTCGAGTTGGTCGTATTTGATAGGTACTTGAAAGCACTTTAAATCACTGTTTACTCTCTTTTACTTTAGTTCTTACAGAAATCGCCAGAACAACCTCTTTATTTTCTAGATTTTCTTAAAAATTTCAAATTATAACCTATAATTCTCCTACGCAAGATTATTACAAGAAGAAATACTAAGAAACGTGGTGAAAACCTTATTCTGATATCTTTATCCTAACCAAAGATATAGTAAAAAGTCTGGTAGATTTGCCCATTTTTAACCGCATACCATATAAAAATATATTTTAAAATCTAGTAGGCCTTTAGGCTTTTTTGTTTTATGTCCAAGAGGCCAATAACAATAATTTAAAGAATAACGGAGATCACTTTTTCCCATTTATATGCTTTGGAAAGCGAATATCTAAGTAAATCCTACATTATTTAAACTCTCAAAATATAGTATTCTATGAGATTAATAAAATGTTTAAAACAGCGTATATTTACTACAATTAAAAATGCTTATTACAATACTTTATTTGAACAAAAACAAAAGAAAATAAAACGAATACAATAAATTAATCTAGCTTCGCTGGTAGAGGGTGCAATCTCTACCGCAATAGATAAAAACAATATGTTATTCAAAATGCCAAATTAAGCATATGTTAAAAATATGTAAATCCTAATCTACTCAAATTTTTCTCTATTTCAATTACCTTCTCGTTTTTTTTTGCTTTTACATAAGATGCAAATGAAAATGAAAAAGTGTAATCACTAAATTGGTTGTAACTTTAGTTAGGTTTAACCGAATTTAATAAAATTTAACTAAATTGATAAATAATTGAATGTACTTTCAAACACTATGTATTCTGATTTAATTTAGTGTCTATAGTAAGGATCAGAGGGCGTATGGGGTATTTTGTACTAATAAAATAACTTATGTATACCATCCAATTTAAAAATTTAAAGAAAATGGAAAAAATATGTTGATTGTCTCAATCGCACTCTCTGGCGCTTAATATCGAAACTAGAATAAATCAGACTGAATTTGGTTTTAAAGTGCATTCAATTACCTATCAAATGAGCCAAAGTTTATTAAATTTAGTGAAACCTAACAAAAGTTACAGGCATTTAAACAATTAGATATTTTTGTTCTCCCGTGCATCTTATGTGAGCCATAAATAAAACTAGAAGATAGTTAAAATTAGGTAAAATTTACCGTAGATTAAGATTTTCATATTTTTCACATCGCTTAGTTTGGTATTTATTTTATAAACATTTTAAATCTTTTACTAAAGAGATAGCGCCCTCTTGCGGCGAAACTATGAATTTAAAAATAATGTCCAGCAATTTCTCTTAGCCACTTTTTCCATAAATTTTTTTACCGTAACATGCTACGATTTATAGTTTCTGAGATACAGCCAATGGCCACGCTTAATCGAACACCCGGTACAGGGAATTTTTCTTTTCCGTAAAGATATCCCTGCGCATATGATGAAAAATGTTAAAGCATGATTCACATATGAAATAAGTAGTATATTTTGAACTTCACTTTAAATTAGTGTTTTGTGAGCGTGGCGCATGAAGTAAAATTTCGAGTTTAGGAAATTATGAAAATTTGAATTGATTGCTTCGCTTCGCTACTCGAAATTTTACTTCATACTTAGTCGGGGAGTGGAAAACACTTGTTTAAAGCTTCAAATTTAATTCTTCTAGAAAAGCAACAAATATGTATACTTAAAAGAAAAACTTCCTGTATACAATGATTTTTATTTTTTTAGGTAAACATATTCATAAGCTGTAAATTTTCCGGCATTCGTTGTTTTTAAAAGAGTTCAATTTAAAGCTTTAAACGAGTGTTTTCCACTCCCAGATTAAGTATGAAGTAAAATTTCGGGTTTAGAAAAGCCCCGTGAAAATTCGAGGGTCGCTTAGCGACCCGAGACAAATTTTTTGGGCCTTTCTAAACTGGAAATTTTACTTCATGCGCCACGCGTATAATATACAGATTTAAATTAAAGTTCAAATATACATAAATTTCACAATATTTTAGTGTTTTATATGCGTGGTGCATGAAGTAAGATTTCTAGTTTAGAAAAGCCCAGAAATGTTCACGGGGCTTTTCTAAACTCGAAATTTTACTTCATGATTAGTCTGGGAGTGGAAAATACTCGTTTAAAGCTTCAAATTGATCTTAAAAAAAAAACAGAACATCTAAAGATTTACAGAAAATGGACTGAATTTGAAATACGTATACTTAAACGAAAAACTCCATGTAGATTATTTTCTGCGTATATTATAATTAAAAAATAAAATTCTTAGTGTTTTATAAGGGTTTTCTCTGGGGGTGATGCTTGTTAGTAGTGATGATTAAATTAGTAAATTATTTAATACAGAATAACTTTTTATGTGATTTTCTGAACACGTTTTGCCTGCAAATGTTAAATAATGGAAGCAAAATATAAGTAATTCGTTTATTTTGAAAGTCTACAAATTAAATTAAATTAAATAGTGTGATTGTTCAATGATACCTCCTAGGCCGATCAATCCGCTCGAAAATAGCTCTATAGCATGTAGCTAGAGTACCTAAAACCGTATAACTTGATCAATTGTCTTGAGGCGACCGATTTGATCAATCTGCTCGAGCCGATTAATCAATCGACTAGCTTGACAAGTACGAAAAGATCGAGCGTCTCGAAAAGATCGAGCCGCCCAAAAATATCGAGCCGATCAAAAAGATCGAGCCAATCAAGAAGATCGAGTTGATCAAAATGATCGAGCCGATCAGAAAGATCACGCTGATCAAAAAGATCGAGCGGCACGAGAAGATCGAGCGGCTCGATCACTTGCAAGGATCGAACAATCGATCTTTTTTGATCAATCTTGCCCATCACTAGTTTATACTAATATTATTAAATTAATAATATCTGACTTATGGGAATTTATTTTTAAATCGGATCTTATGAGGTTTCGGAAGTAGTTAATCGATATATCAATAAGCTGATTCACTGTGGATCACACTTCTACAAATAGCAATAAACAGTTCAATAAAAAAAAGCAAGGTACATCACTAGCTTCTTAGATAATCCCAAAACAAAGGAACTTACATTTAGAATTTTTTTTTTATTATTTTGTTCCACTTCAGCCGGGTTCACGACACTACCGCTAACTATCTATCTTAATTAAATCAACTCAAAACTATGTATATGTTAACATAAAATACCTTTTTGAAGATATTCGACTTTTGCTTATAAAATATCGTTAATAGTCGAAAAGTTCTAATAGCTCCAAAAGTAAACAAGATAGGAAGTTAGTGCTTTCGTCAACGTTTTACACATAAAAATAATATTTTTTTATAATAATTCTAACATTTTATTTCAGTGATTACAATGCGACCAAGGCTCTTTTCGAAAGGTACAGACCCACACATGTCATTCACTTGGCCGCCATGGTGGGGGGGCTTTTCCACAACATGGCCCACAACTTGGACTTTTTCGTATGTTTACACATATTTATTACGACTAACAGTCCCCACACATTACAGAATAAACTATCGGCCGATATTTTAGTCTGGTTGGGAAGTATACGTGCACACCAGACAAACTAAACTGTTTCATTGTTGGTTTGTGCGCAGACTGTCCGATAAACCAATCGGGCAGTCTGCACACCAAGCTCTGCACTTACTTTCAATTTCTTTAATCAAAGTTTCTATTGACGATTCATAAATGAACGATATTGCCAAAAACAAAATAAAATATTACAACTATGTTGACACAAGATAATACTGTAGTGGGTAGGTATGCAAGTTGCAGTTGTATACCATACTGATAAGAAGTCAGCCGATAGTTGGCCAACTTTTTAATTGAATGGGAATCAAGGAGCCTATCCAACTTTTTTTCAGTCGATCTATTGGCCGACTTAGAATCGCCTGGGTATGCGGACTCACATTAAACATGTATACTAAACTGTCAGCTGGTTAAAAGTCTGTAGTGTGCGGGGACTCTAATATGCAGAACACGGCACATCCAGATTTGCGCCTGAGCTTGTGTGTGTATATGCTTAGGTTAGGTTAGTGAACAAGAGGTTGAATATAATCAATGAACTTCATAGAATCAATAATAATGATTATAATCAAAAAAGTTAATAGAATAAAGAACATTTACCTTTTTACTTTATTGATGGCCTAATATCATTTCATAATAGCATGGCATAAAATTAATATATATTGTAGGGTGTGTTTTTTTTTTTGAGAGGTTTGTTTTTCACATTGAAAAAATTGACAACACTTTTTCCAGTGACAGCCAATTTGGCAGCTGACTGAGTACAAATCCTCAGTTTAGTTTGCTCTTTTACCATAAAGAAACTTACGTTTAGTTTGCGAAACTTAGGGTCCAATTACGATCGACATATTCGTCTACCAGAATAAATAATTTAAATAACGATGGATCCGCAGAGATGTCATATTGAAGCAGAGCTGGGCAGTACTCGAGTACAAGTACTCAAAAATTGTACTCTGAGTACTTCTCATGTACCCAGTACTCAGTCCACAAGTACTTTATTTTCTACTTGTACTCGATGCCTTTTTAACCACAAAATGTACTCGTGTGAATACTTTTGTACTTGAAAAAATTTCAATGTACTCGAGTACATTTGGGTATACTCGAGTATATTTCGATTTAGATTGAGAACAACGAGATTGAACAGAGTTATATAAAAACTTTACACTACTTTTGTCTACAATATAGACACAAAATATGAATATTTAAAGTCAATATTTAGTCTCTATACAAATGAGCAACTGTTTCATGGATTACAAATGTATTGTAATATTTTTACCCTTATTTCTTGTTTTTGCGTACTATTTATTTTAAACTGTCATCGTGCGTGTGTTATTTTTTTTTCATTGTGTTTTATATTTATAATTTTGATGTGTTAAATCTATATCACTAGATGTATCAAATAGACTCAGTTAACTGAATAAATAAATAAATAAAAGAAGAAATATTGGTTTTGAACTCAAATCAGTGTTTTATACGCATGATGTATAATTTAGAGTTTAGAAAAGCCTAATTTAGATAAGTGACTCCATTTCGCTAAACGACTTATCTAAATTCTTCAGGCTTAACTAAACTTGAAATTTTACCTTATACTATGCTGGAAGTGAAAGGTGAGTTGTGTAAAAATCTCATTATCTCAATATTTAATAACGACCATAAAAGGAAATGCAAACAATGTGTAATGTCTAATTTCTTGTAATTTCTCCTTTCATTTTTCATTTTTATTTGTTAGTTTGTTTGAAGAGAATTTGACCTAAATGTTACATATACTTTGATAAAGCGTTGTGTATTTGCTAGGGAAGTAGTTGTTTCAATGGATATTTATTGTCTTAAGTTGTCTTATTAATTAAGACACATTGTTTGCATTTTTACACGAAAAACAATCTAGGATTAATCTTGGTTCGGAGAGGATTATTTAAAAAAAAAAAGATTTTGGCCGCCTAGATTAATAATATACCCCACTGTACATTGGTTGCTAATTCCAGTAAGCTGTCAGATGTGCAAAAATTGTACTATTTAAGAGCTTCCCTAACTGGTGAAGCAGCAAAAATTATTGGCTCCCTTGAGACATCCGCTGATAACTATGATGTAGCATGGAATTTAATTTGGGAAAGATATGAAAATAAGCGAGTAATAATTCAAAACCACGTACAAGCATTATCTAATATTCAAGGGATAAAGAAAGAATCTGCCCATGCATTACGTGAAATTTTGGAGAGTATTGCGATAAATATAATAGCTTTAAATAGATCAGGGGAACCAGTTGATAAGTGGGATACGATCATTGTCGTAGCTATTATAAGTAAACTTTATGATATCACTCAGCACGAGTGGGAATGTCATACCAAATATAATTCTCAGTTTCCATCATTAGATATATTCAAAGATATTTGCAACAGAAAATTACAATGCTAGACAATTTAAATTTATCGAAAAACTATAAAGTAAACATAGGCCAAGCCCAGCCTCAAGGTAATGATCCCAAACACAAGGTCAAGATAATGCATGTTTCCAACAGCTTGGTATTGATGAGAGGTGGAAGCAGCTCGAGATTTTGAAATTATGCATAAATTGTTTGCATTTGAGACATAACGTTGAGACTTGGAAATCAAGTGGGTGTAAAGTTTGTGAAGAAAAACACAACACTTTATTACATAAAAATCTCAACCAAGCTTCAACAGTTGCATTATATACGACTGTAAATCAAGAACCATATTTGAGAATTTAAGTATGAGCAGTATTAGATTCAGCAGCTACACAGAACTTTATTTCATTAACTGTGGTTGAAAATTACTTATGAAACCTTTATCTTTTAATGTAAGTTTATTAGCAATTCTGAATCTAAAATTATTGGCAGATGCAACTTAATCAATAAATCTAATTACTCTTCATAATGTGAATAAATTCTCTTTTATGTTGCTAGTGAAACTACTTCAGATTTGCCAACAAAAGCAATAGAAAGAAAGAATTTTAATTTACCAGAAAAAGTAGCTTTAGCTGATCTTAATTTTCACGGACCACGTTCAGTCGAAGTTTTTTTAGGTTAATTGGTAATCATATAATCGCTTAAATTAGTATATACTAATTTACCCGATCAAATAATCGATTAAATTCATATTACTATTTTACCCGATCAAATAATCGCTTAAATTAGTAATTACTAATTTACCCTATCAAATAATCGCTTAAATTAGTATATACTAATTTCCGCATAATAACCGATTACTAATTAGTATATCGATTATTCCCATCACTAGTTAATACCTCAAATTAACGTGTTTAGGTTGACTCTACTTACCTTTGCAAATTTCTTAGATTATTGTAATTTTCAAAATTTTTGCGAATATCTTGGTTTTGCGTTAATTTAAAAAAAAAAAGAGGATACTATTAGTGAATCGTGAATTTTTAAGATTATGAATTATACAATAATTATTAAAAAGTGATATTTAGTTTGGAGAATATGGGGTGAGCATCCACTTTAACAAACCACAAAGAAATACTGTTTGACTCGTAATAAAAATCACTAACCAATGTCATCGTGATACGTATTGGTTGAGCCAGTTGTCATCGGCACGACATCCAACACCTTATTGCCTATGACTTCTAAGCCATTACCACCACCACCTGTTTTGAAGAGGCTACTCTTGTGGGCTGCACACTCCTTATGTGTGCTCTTTTTTAAACCATCCCACTTGCACTTTAGGCTTTTGGCTGTTCTTTGTGTAGGGAATTGTTCGTTGAACTCTACAGCCAACTTTCTCTTCTTACATATTTTAATATAAATATTTAATACACAGAAACTACTTAGTAATGAAATTTTGAGATTTACTTGCCAGTTCGACAAGTAAATTTATCTCCTCCAGCTTAAAATTTGTTATACGTCTCTTGGATTTATCCATATTAAGCTAACCTTTACTTTCAACATTGAAAATGAATTTGTCACTACAAATCTAATAATCTATATCCATAGAAACGGCCCACCACAGGTTTAACCCAAGTTTGAAGCACGGGGCAGACTGACAGTGAGATAAGTCAGTGTTTTGTCCAGTTGTATGCTGTCTCCTGGTTTTGAGACACAAATGGCAGTTTTAGGAAGTATGGGGGACGAGAGGAAGCAGTTGTGGTATGTGTGGGCTGGAAAGGTTGACACCCGGATACATAGTGCTGCAGCAAACGAATAAAGAGAAACTAGAGTGTGAGAAAATGGTGAGAATAGCTAGGTATGAGATGAAGTTATGGGACCTGGAGGAAGATTGGTGAAGGCGGTGTGGGTGGCGTGCGTGAATGGGAGAGAGGGTAGATGGAGGAGCGAAATAAGGAGAATGTATGAGAGGGTGGGCTTGTCGGAGACAAAGGTGATGGAGTGGCTGGGGAATGGGGTAAAGGTGGATGCGTGTGTGAAAGAAAAGGAGAGGAGGTGGAAGCACAGGAAAAACTGGGGTGTATAGAGAGGAGTGAATACAACGATAGGTACGGGAGGTGGCAGGTGCATAGGAGAATGCCGAGGTATTTAGTGGAGAGGGGATGGAGTAGGGAGGAAAGAATGGTGCTGGCGAGGGCGAGGTGTGGGTCATGGGAGAGAAAAAGGAAGGTGTGGATGGGGGAAGAGTATGGGAAGTGTGTGGAATAGGTGGGAATAAGAGGGAATAGAAGATTGACGGAATGGATGAGAGAGAATGGGGCCGGGGTAAGGATGCTGGAGAAGTTGGGGGAAGAAAGGGAAACCAGGAGAAAGAAAGGGGTGGCTCTCTATTCGTTTCCTGTAGTACTATGTATCCGGGTGTCGACCTTTCCAACCCCAACATACGCTTCAAGAACCACAACTGCTCCCTCTCTATACACTCTTACCCTCTCGTACCCCATATTTACACCCCATACATTAATACTGACCTCACACACACATCCCATACTTTACACACCACTCTTACATTGTTCCCCATCCACTTCCCTCACTTTTCCCACGCTATCCCCCACGTCTTTCTAGCCTTCCCCTGCACCCACCTTACATGCTCCTCATACCCTCCCGTCCCTTTGAACATAAACCCTAAATACTAGAATTTTTTAACCCTCTCAATCACCTCCCTCCCTTTATTTCTGAATCTCATCCATTTTGTTTTTCTAACATTCACGCTCAACCCCCTCTTATCCATAAACCTCTCCGCACTTTTCAGCATATCCTTCATCACTTCCCACTCTCTTGTCACCAACACCATATCATCCGCATATGCCAACATCCACACCTTACTTCTACCAATCACCCCCCCCCTGCCTGTCCTTTCCTCATCACCTCCTCTAACTCACTCGTATAGAGGTTAAACAACACCGGGCTCAATGGGCACCCCTGCCTAAGCCCCTTCCACGTCCTAAACTTCTCCGATTCTTCCATTCCCACTTTCGCCACAGCCCATGTTTCCTCATACACTTCTCTCACCCACTCTACCATTCCCTCACACACCCCTCTTCTCCTCAGACACTCTAACAGTCCTACCCTTGGTATCGCGTCGTAGGTCCACAATCACCGCATACACGCTCCCTTTCTCTTCCATCACCTTCTCTACCATTCTTGCCAGGGTAAAGACCTGCTCCCTCGTCCCCCTACCCCTCCTAAAGCCCCGCTGCGTCTCCGGCAGCAGCCCCCTCTCTTCCACCTCCTCCTCTAGCCTATTTTTTACTACTATCATAGCTATCTTGTATCCCGTGCTCATCACCGTTATCCCCCTATAGCAATCCGCATCCTTCTGATCCCCTCCTTTATGTATCGGGCACATCCTCCCCACCCTCCATGCTGCCGATATGCTCACTCTTCCCCTCCACATCTGGTTCAGTAGCTCCCTGAATTTCTTCTCCCCCCCTTCCCCAATCTCCTTCCACATCTCTGCCTTCAGCCCATCCCTTCCTGCTGCCTTCCCTCCCTTCACCTCCTTGAACGCTCTTTCGACCTCCTCCTCCGTGAACTCTTCCTCTCCATCCTACAAAAAAAAAAATATACAAAATAAAAATTTAGAATCTAAAAATAGGTGGGGGTGCGGTATTTAGCGCATGTTCAGAAAGGAAGCGTTGGCGGTCGGAATGCAGATTTAGGGTCTCGAGGAAATAATCTTGAAACCTGACGTCCCATTACTTTCAGATGTCAGCGTGCCCGTTCGTACCCGTGACATTTGGAATTAGGGCTTATTTATTGCTCATATTTCTAACGAGTGCCTCTCGATATGACTTCCCCAAGAATCACACAATGCTATCATAAAAAATACAAACTGAATAAAGTTATTCACTCCTGAACACTCGGCTTTACACGCAACAATGCTTTACCTCGCGGCTCTAAATGGCATTAATGTAGAATTACTGTGGCTTTAGCAAGATTACGCAATATACCACACATGAAATGGAAAGGAAATATTTGATGTGCGCATAAATTGGGCTCCAAAATCATGTGAATTTAGATTATATTTTGTAGGGATATGTTAAGGGGATTATTGCAGTGTAACACGTCGATCGTGTTGGAAAGACCCACATAGTTTAGAGTAGCTCATCCGATGCCAAATTTACAGCATAAGTGGGGCGAATACAGGCAGAGAGAAAAGCGGCAGTTCGCTGTGCATTTGTGCATTGCTCCTTGGCATGAACGGGTGGGGTCTCGCGTCGCGTGGAATAGACGAAAAAAAAAGCGTATAAAAAAGACGGACCGAAAGAAAGTGTCGATTCGTATTATTTAAACATGCTGATAATACATACAAGCTATGTATTGTTTTCAATTCGTTAGAAAGCAATCCTGTGTTATTTTTCGGTATTTACAAAACTGATGATTCTTATTCTTGTCATTATAACACATTATTTTTACTTTTAAGACACCAGTTTCGACAGCCGAACAAACTATGTGTTTTATTTTATTAAATTATAGATTATTTCTTAAAAATATAATAATAAAGTAATTCATGTTCATAAGCTCATTGTGAATATTTATATGCCGGAAATACATATATGAAAAAAACGGAAGATAGGATTTTCAATGATATTTTTTAATTGGGAATATTATCTTCCCTAACTGCTATTGCCATGAAAATAATGTGTATTAATTTGGCCTCTGCCAAATTGGATAAATACCCCAAATTTTGGGGAGAATTTCAATTTATATTCGGTCAAATATTTTAGTTTTTATGAATGCAACAAATAAATAATAGATTGAGAAAAAATTAAACGAAATTAAACTGAGCCTATTTATACACATCATCATTTTGTAAACCCTGTACTAAACATAAAAAAACAGGGCAGTTTTTATGTTTAGTACAGGGTTTACAAAATGATGATGTGTATAAATAGGCTCAGTCAACTTAGCCCCCCGAAGTTCGACTTTTTTGAATAAAGCGATTGCGCTAGACCGGCCTTAGTTAGCGCCACAAAAATTAGAGCTAGCGCCATTTAGACAAGTAAACTACGGGGATTTGAACGTTCGGGGGGTTAGGTTGATGCTAGCCCCCCGAGTTTGGATTTTTTAAGTTTTTTTACACTATTCGGATTCCTCAGAGCTACACAACCCCAAAAAATGATAAAACATTTTTAACCCTGGCCCCCTAAAATGAGATGTTTTAATCAAATTGGGTGGACAATATAACTTAGAGCTAGCGCCAAAAGAATATGACAAAAATATTCTCTCAAAAATATCAGGTAAAAAAAAGTTCACATCCAAATTTTGATGCGAGAGCTTTCAGATCTTGAATTTTAATACAAAATTATGTTTGGCATATAATATACCGCTTCCAACAAATATTTCGGCGTTGTAATTACTTTATTTATGTTCATAATCACCAGAGCTGGGCAGGATTCGAATCATTCAGGATTCGATTCCTGGATTCGAATCCTTTTAGAGGATTCAAAAGTGGTATTCGAATACTTTAGTGAAAACGGATTCGTGATCCGGATTCGTTACATTTTTTTAAAAGGATTCGTATTCGAATCCAGACGTAGATGATTCGAATCCTTATAATAGGATTCGAATCCTTATAAAAGGATTCGAATCCTTATAAAAGGATTCGAATCCTCATACACGGATTCAAATCCTCCCAAATAATTCGAATCATCGCTATTAAGGCTGGGATTCGAATTCGATTAATTCAAATAGTTAAATATTCTAATATGAATATTTAAATCACTAAATTATTTATATTTGAATATAAATATTTACATTTTCAATAATTAAAATATTTGTAAATGCATATTTGGTTATTTAATCATATAAAATTTCCAACCTTAATAGTATATTTTTAACTTCACTTGAAATCAGTGTTTTATACGCGTGGCGCATGAAGTATAATTTCGAGTTTAGAAAAGCCCCGTGAAAATTAGTCTCGGGTCGCTGCGCGACCTTCGACAAATTTTCTACGCGGGGCTTTTCTAAACTCGAAATTTTACTTCATGCTTAGTCTGGGAGTGGACAACACTCGTTCTTAGAAGTTTCAAATTGAGTGATCACTCAAGATTACTAAGTTTATTACCATTTTACAAAGGCTACAGCTCGAAGGACCAATCATGGTCTTCGGAGACCGAAGGACTACAGGGAATCGAAGTTTTTTACAAGAAAACAACGAATATCTGAAGGTTTACAGCATGGATAGGAAAGAAAACATCCAATTTTGAAAAAATATCGAAGTTAGATTGGTTTTAAGTGCATTTTTAACTTCACTTTAAATCAGTGTTTTATACGCGTGGCGCATGAAGTAAAATTTCGAGTTTAGAAAAGCCCCGCGAAAATTTGTCTCGGGTCGCTGCGCGAACCTCGACAAATTTTCTACACGAGGCTTTTCTAAACTCGAAATTTTACTTCATGCTTAGTCTGGGAGTGGACAACACTCGTTTGAACTTTAAATTTAACTGTTTATTAAAATCTACGTATGTAATATAATAAATCATTCATTGAAATCATAGAAAAAGATGCAAAATTTTACCTAAAAAGAACTTTTAGAGTTAACTTTATAATTTGCTCGGCTCTTAATGGGTAAATATTCTATTCCTAAGAAAAACGATATTTATTTAATATTAAAGTTGCATTTAATATAATAACAAACTGTGAATAAATCGACAATAATCTAGAAATATTGAAAATCTCGACATGTAGAAAATCTTGACGGTCCACTCCCAAACTAAGCATGAAGTAAAATTTCGAGTTTAGAAAAGCCCCGCGTAGAAAATTTGTGGAGGGTCGCGCAGTTTTACGGGCCTTTTCTAAACTCGAAATTTTACTTCATGCGCCACGCGTATAAAACACTGACTTAAAGTGAAGTTAAAAACGCACTGAAAACCAAGTCAACTTCGATAATTTTTTCAAAATTGGATGTTTTCTTTCCTATCCATGCCCTAAACCTTCAGATATTCATTGTTTTCTTGTAAAAAAAACTTCAATTATTTTATTACGCCACGCATATAAAACACTGATTTAAAGATAAGAACGCACTGAAAATCAACCCAATCTCGATATTTTTTCAAAATTGGATGTTTTCTTTCCTATCCATGCTATAAACCTTCAGTTATTCGTTGTTTTCTTGTAAAGAAACTTCGATTCCCTGTAGTCCTTCGGTCCCCGAAGACCATGATTGGTCCTTCGAGCTGCATCCTTTGTAAAATGGTAATAATCTTAGTAATCTAGAGTGATCACTCAATTTGAAACTTCTAAGAACGAGTGTTGTCCACTCCTAGACTAAGCATGAAGTTAAATTTCGAGTTTAGAAAAGCCCCGCGTAGAAAATTTGTCGAGGGTCGCGCAGCGACCCGAGACAAATTTTCACGGGGCTTTTCTAAACTCGAAATTTTACTTCATGCGCCACGCGTATAAAACACTGATTTAGAATAAAGTTCAATAACACATATATCATAATTAACTAAAATCATTATTTAATCAGATATTTAGTCGGTAAATGAACATATTTCTTAATAGAAACTGATGGAATAAAGTGTTACTGGTTGCAAATGATAGATTCAAATTTATTTTTAAAGGATTTGTATCGGTGATTCAAAAATGAGGATTCGAATCTTTGATTCGAATCATATTTTTCACTTACGAATCCTTTATTCGAGTATTCGTGGTTCGAATCATATTAGGTGATTCGGATTCGTGATTTGAATCCTGTTTTTGAGGATTCATCCCAGCTCTGATAGACACTGGCTATTAGAAACATGATGCCTAGAAGACAGTAGCGTAACTGACAATTGTGTTTTCACTTCTAGCTAATTTAAATCGTTATAACTCAAGAACTTACCGTACGATTTAAAAAACTCTTTTGGCATTGTAATTACTATACTAATGTTTATAAACACTGGCAACGAGATAGCTTGCGATAGTAAGACAGTGGCGTAACTGACGATTGTTTTTGATAATTGAAATCGTTATAACTCGGAAACTAACCGTCAAAATGTATTTTGGCATTGTAATTGCTATACTGAAGTCTATAAACACTAACAACGACATAGCTAGTAATATTAAAGGATAAATTAAAATCACTTGGTTTGTTTCACTATTTGTTTCTATTTACTCGACTAGTTCAAAGTTCACTCCTGATAATGCCATAAAAAGCGAAACTAGTCAAGTAAATAGAAACAAATAGTGAAACAAACCAAGTGTTTTTAATTTATCCTTTATTATTATTTCAAAATGTTTCACCAAGTGATAAATGAGAAAGTTATTCAAGAGATAGCTAGTGCTAGCAAGACAGTGGCGTACCTCACGGTTGTTTTTTTTTACTACGTGATAACTTAAATCATTATTACTCGGTGGAAAACACTCGTTGGAAGTTTCAAACTGAACGCTTTTCAAAAACAATGAATGTCTGAAAATTTACCTAGTACACATCGGGTTATGTATGTACCTAATCAAAACATGGGTATCATTTCGATGCTACAAAATTGTGATTAAGCTCCTTTCGTTGCTATTCAATTGACTTTATTTTCATTCTAACACAATCTATCTCAATATTCTAATTCTACAATATACAGGGAGTTTTTCTTTAAAGTATACGTTTTCCAAATTTAGCTTATTTTCTTTAAATCTTTAGATATTCCTTGTTTTTAAAAAAAAGTTCAATTCAAGGCTTTAAACGAGTGTTTTCCACTCCCAGACTAAGCATGAGCCCAGAAAATTTGTCTCGGGTCGCTGCGCGACCCTCGACAAATTTTCACGGGGCTTTTCTAAACTCGAAATTTTACTTCATGCGCCACGCGTATAGAACATTAAAATTTTGTGAAATTTATGTATTTTTGAACCTTACTTGAAATCAGCGTTTTATACGCGTGGCGCATGAAGTAAAATTTCGAGTTTAGAAAAGCCCAGAAAATTTGTCTCGGGTCGCTGCGCGACCCTCGACAAATTTTCACGGGGCTACTTGAAATCAGCGTTTTATACGCGTGGCGCATGAAGTAAAATTTCGAGTTTAGAAAAGCCCAGAAAATTTGTCTCGGGTCGCTGCGCGACCCTCGACAAATTTTCACGGGGCTTTTCTAAACTCGAAATTTTATTTCATGCTTAGTCTGGGAGTGGAAAACACTCGTTTAAAGCCTTGAATTGAACTTTTTTAAAAAAAACAAGGAATATCTAAAGATTTAAAGAAAATAAGCTAAATTTTGAAAACGTATACATTAAAGAAAAACTCCCTGTATGTTATTATGTTGTATTCAACTTAAATATTATTAAGTTATTACTCATATTAAGTTTAAGATTAATTTCTTGCCTGATGAAGGAGCAAACCTAAATATCTAATCCATGTTACATATCAAATATTTAGCTTAAATGTTTTGATAGTTGTTGCTTACATTATACGGCTCAGTCAACTTAGCCCCCCGAAGTACGACTTTGTTGAAAAAAACTTGTCAGTTAGGCTACTGTTTTCTAGGCATCATCTTTGTAATAGCCAGTGTCTTTGAACATACATAAAGTAATTACAACGCCAACATATTTCTTGGAAGCGGTATTTTATATGCCAATCATGATTTTGTATTGAAATTCAGCAAGTAAATGGTAATACGCATACAGGCATACAGGCTGAAAGCTCTCACATCAAAGTTTGGATATTTTTGAAAGAAATTTTTTTTCATATTCTGCACCCAATTTGATTAAAAAAATCTCATTTCGGGGGGCTAGGGTTTAAAATGTTTTATAATCTTTTGGGTTTGTGGGGGTGGCGCTAGCTTTTAAATTGGTAGCGCTAGCTGGCGCTAGCTCTGAGGAATCCGAATACTGTAAAAAAACTTGAAAAATCCAAACTCAGGGGACTAGCATCAACCTAGCCCCCCGAAAGTTCAAACCCCCGTAACTTTCTTGTCTAAACGGCACTAGCTCTAATTTTTGTGGCGCTAGCTAAGGCTCGTCTAGCGCAACAGTTATTTTTTAAAAAATCGAACTTCGGGGGGCTAAGTTGACTGAGCCGTATAAATAGAGGATTGCAATAACATTCAATTACAATTCATTTATTCCTTATTTACTTACTATCAAAATATGACTCATAAATCAGCCAAATTTGAAAAAAATGTATTGGGCTAGGTGCAATGTTGAGCAAGAAGCTTGTTATTTGAAATGCATTATAATAACTACCTTATTATTATTATAGTTCTATTTTTTCTAAAGTAATTAACAATGAATATGCACGCAGTTAAACCCTACATTTTTTTAAACATTCGTCAAACAAATATTACCTGTGCTCAGTAAAAAATAGTTGATTTGTAACATAAATCTACAACAACGTCATATTGGTGTTATTCTTACTATTCTTATAGTTTTGATATCATTGATTCGTTGATGAAGTCGCAGTTGGTTCAAATAGGTCCGATTGCTAGAAACTTTACAATTTACTTTAATAGTTTTATTGCGAGAAGTTTAATGGCATTTAACAACTGCTTTAACAACGAAAGATTTAAGACGAAATAATGATTTGAACAAGACTGATTGTTATTCGATTGCTTCTGGCTTATTAATCAGCTTAAAAAACTTTAAAAATAATTTCGTGTTTTCTATATTAGTGAACATGCTGTATAAAAAAATACTTATTCCATTAGTAGTCAGAAAGCATGAAAATAAAACACTAGTACAATAAAATATCGATTATAATTGCGAAATATTAATTTTACGAGAATAAATGCTAACGACGCGAGCCATTTTTGTTAACTATGATTGAAAAAAGAAAAGAAAAACAAACGCGAAGCCGCGCAGCGTTCGCCGGCCCAGGGATAAACGCTGGCCGCATGCTGCTCGCCCCTCCACTAATTGTGCAGATGAGTGTACAACGCGTTCAACTAAGAGAAGATCCGCAAGGCGGCGGTATTTTACGGTCTTATTTTTCAAGATTTTTATTTTAACCTGACTCGGGCATGAGCTATCGCATCCTTATGAAATGTTCACATTATATGCCTTATAGTATAAACTAGTATGATATGGGAATATTTTTTTTAATTTTGAAAAATTTTACATTATATTTTTCATACCTCTGAAAGCAAATTGTTTAAAAAAAAAGTACTTCGATATTTTACTAGATAATTGGGCTTAATATACGCTGTCAAAATTTCAACTTTCTAGGACCTTTAGTTTTTAAATAAACCTAACATTAAATTTCAGACCACTGTTATATTCCCCTTAAGTCACTAGTCTATATCGATAAACCAGAGATGATAGACGACTTGAAAGCCAATATTCACCACGATATTGCAGATGTACAGCACTAGCTACTCTATAATGTAGACAAAAATTGGACTTCCAGATTGCACTTTATTCAAGCTGGCCATATACCCAAAATTATTTATAAATATAATTGGCACAAAATAATTTTTACAATGAAGTCAATACCATGGTCTTTGTCTCGGTTTTTATATATTTTATTTGGTTTTATAGTTCTATACCTCAAAAAAAAAATTATATTATAAATTCTTTCATACATATTATTATTATATTATTAATTCTTACATACATTTAGTTGTAGTATTTAGAAACTAATAAGTACAGCATTTACATAGATATCATTTTTACAGCGAAAAAACTTGGATATGAACAACAATATCCTTCAAGTGAGTCATGAAACTGGTGTTCAAAAAGTTGTCTCATGTTTATCAACATGCATTTTCCCAGATAAGTGCCAATATCCATTAGATGAAACTATGGTAAGTGTTTGTTGTTTAAAAGAAAAAAAAAATAGGACGATTCTGAGATTGTTCTAATATAGTCGAAATCACAAAACTTGATAATTGAGCCATCAAAAATATTCGTCTGAATTATTTTAACACTCCTGCATCAAATCAGCAACAGTGATGTAGTTTTAGCAGGAAATTTGAATTTGAATTGAATTACAGTTACAGTTAATTTTCTGAATCAGATGTATCTGATGGATCATCTAAATTAATGCTCAGTTCCTCCACTTATATATTCAAAATTTGCTTCATGCCAATTTATGGAATAATCACAAAAGAAAAAACGTGAATTTATGCATCTAATGTTTTTATAAAAATTGTGATATTCGTTGAAATAAATACAAAAATGAATAATGTAAGTAGTATACAGGTTGTCCATATTTAGACAGAATGTATGGGGATCTTAGTTATTTGAAGAGATAGAGAGTCGGTTAAATTGGGGCAAAGTTGCGTATTTTAGGGCCTAACAACAATCTGAAACAATTTTAAAATATCTTTTTTTGTTTTCGAGATATCAACAAAAAACTGAAAAATCGTTTTTATTTTTTTAATTCAAAAACTACTGAATCTGGACATTTAGAACTTTGACAATATACAGGCACTTTTTAATAAGTAATCTAGTAGGATATTTTTTTTAAGATAACTAACATTTACCCGAGGACCATAGCTAACTTTTGTTTTTTTTATGGGCGCCATTTCGGATTTTCATATTTTTTGAAAGGATATTTTTTTATTTATTTATTTTTTTAAGATTTGATATTTAAAGTTACAATATTTTCCTCTTTGCAAAGAGTGCCTTGGAAACAATGACGTCATATCTATTAAATAATAAAATCTTGAAAGCAGTCGATCATTGTTAGCAGTCAAAATTATTTAATATCACACAAAACATAAAGTATATAAATGGTAATGTGTCGATCATAGCACTTTAGATGACTTAAATATCAACAGTATGGAAAAGTTGCACAAACTAAATTTATTCTACTTTTATTATTATTATTCCAAAACTATTCACAAAAAAAGTTATTTTTCTATTTTCACTACATTTTAATAAATATTGATCACAATCACATTTAAGCGTTATATATTTTTAACTTAATTGTAAATCAGTGGTTTATATGCGTGGCGCATGAAGTAAAATTTCGAGTTTAGAAAAGCCCCGTGAAAATTTGTCGTAAATTTTCTATGCGGTGCTTTTCTAAACTCGAAATTTTACTTCATGCTTAGTCTGGGAGTGAAAAACATTTGTTAGTTTAAAATACCTCACAACTTGTAATGTATTTTAACAATTATGGGTCCTAGCAGTTGTCAAATATGGGAGTTACTAAACTGTTTCCAAAGCACTCTTTACAAAAAACAAAAGATTAAAATTTTACATATAAAATGTACAATAAACTATAAGTATGATACATCATTGAATTCAGAAAAAATATTCTTCCAAAAAATATGAAAATCCAAAATGGCCCCCATAAGAAAAACAAAAGTTGGCTATGGTCCCTGGGTAAATGTTATAGTTATCTTAAAATAAAACATTTTAAGTGTCTGGATTCAATGGTTTTTGAATAACAAAATAAAAACGAAATTTAAAAAAATTCCGTATTTTGACAATATCTCAAAAGCGAAAGAATTGTTCAAATTTGTTTTTAGATTATTATTGGGCCCTAAAATACGCAAGTTTGTCCCAATTTAACCGAATCTCTATCTCTTTAAATAACCAAGATCCCCATACATTCTGTGGAAATATGGGCACCCTGTATTTTAAATAAAACTTCAAAAGGAAAATAGTTCGAATTTTGATAGCGCATGAAATAAATATTTGTAGAATTCATTAATCTTAAGGAGGGTTCCCCGGTGCTTAAAAATGAACTTGTTTATTGTTGCTTTAAAAGTTTTGAAATTTTGTCGTTATATACTTAATCTCCGTCAACAATTAAGCCTTGTATGAAATAAAACCGTTTTGGACACTTACAAGCGGAAATTGAAGAATAATCAATTAAGATTGTTATTAGTTTATAAAAATGCTTACGGTTTTTAAGGATTTGGTCAATTTTTAAAACTTTGGCAGTTTTCGTGAATTTCTTAGATTTTTCTAGTTTTCAAAATGTTTGCGAATTTTTTGGTTTTGCGGCAATTACAAAAAAAATGTGGATACTATTCGTGAATTTTCAAGATTATGAATTTCCTAAATTTTCGTTCATGAATTTCAAATTGTGTGTTTTTCTTAGTTTCCGATAATTTCAAAAAATATCGACGATTTTCGTGAAGTTCGAGAATTTCAGTTAATTTTCAAAGAACCTTTTTCAAGATTTTCATTAAATATAAAAATCTCGGCCCTTTTAATGAATTTACAAGTTTCCCAATGATTTTCAAAATATCGAGTCCTTTTGCAAATTTTAAGTTTGTCGTTAATTTTAATTTAAAAATTACGACCGTTTTTTTTGTGAATTCCTAAAATTTCTGTTAGTTTTCAAAATATCGATGCTCTCGTTAACTTTCACATTCTTAACAGTTTTCATGAACTTTCTAATTTTTTGTTAGCTTTAAAAATAATGACGATTTACGTCTATTTTTATTTTCCGCGAATTTACATGAATTTTCAAGATTTTTAACGATTTTTTGTAAACGTTGAAGGTTTCAATTTTTAATCAAAATGTCAGTTTTTCATTTTAAAAAAAAATCATTTATTTTCTTAATATTCATCATTTCATGACTTTACTCAACATTGCATTTTTTCATTATTTTGTATAAAATTGAAATAGGCAAAATAAGTTATTGATAATTATCGAACAAGTGTTTTCCCCTCCCAGGCTAGGCATGAAGTAAAATTTCGAGTTGAGAAAAGGCCTAAGAATTCGGGCTTTTCTTAACTCAAAATTTTACTTCATGCCCCACACGCATAAAAACACTGATTTAAATTGAAGTTAAAAATATACTGCCTATGTAATAAAAAAATAATCACAATTTTTGAGAATTCTCAATACTTTTTCAGAATTTTCGTATTTTTCAACATTTTTTTTACATTTTATCACGTTTTGACATTTCCAACAGTTTTGAAATTGTCATTTCTCTTTGAAAATTTCTTGAAATCAGAATCAAATTTCCGCATACTCACTCAATTTTGCATTTATAGAAATCTTAACATCGCATCCAAATACAAATTCCCCAAATAACAATTTTTGAATGTGTAATTTTTTCACAATAATACTATATAACTAACACATACAAAAATTAAACAATAGGCAGAAAGACTAACGGTCGATAGCCTTTTTGACATTTTAAAATTTAAAAATGAATTTCTCGCTAATGTAGTAATAATGTATTATTGTATTTACTATCACTGTCAAATAAAGATATTATTGTTGTCCAAAATATTGAGAGTTTTTCAAACTTTCTCACAATTTTATTTTTTTTAACAATTACAAATTGTTACATTACACGCTCATTGTAACAATTTGTTTTTTTTTAATTTCAAAGCATAAACAAACCAAATGTTCAAACTATCAATGTCAACATTTTATGTACAACGTTAGTCAAATCAAAATCTAAAAAATAGACATCCGAATGTAAATCTATCTTTTTTCTTCCCACCTGTTAAAATTAATATATTTGGTGGTGACGTTTGTCTTCCCAAATTCGGACAGGGCTTAAGTTTTATGATTTCTACTATAGTTACAATATAGTGTCTATAATTCTTAATCGTTATGAATTAAAAACTGGAACTACATTTAGTTTAAGATTAGAGCTCTTTTTACTCTCAATTATGCTGTTCGATGTAGAATAGTTTAATTGAGTTAAGAGTACTTTTTGAGCTAAATATTTTTTTTTTCAATTTTATATTTATCCAGTGGCAACATTTTATAAACACTTATTTTTTTAAATCAAAGTTAATATTTATTTGTTGTGTGTCACAAACTTTAAACGCTTAATATTATCAAAGGTTCATAATGGTCCTCCACATCCTTCCAACTTCGGCTACAGTTACGCGAAAAGAATGATAGATGTGGCCAACCGTGCTTACAACCAACAGCACGGCAACAATTTCACATCAGTAGTGCCTTGCAATGTATTCGGACCAAACGATAACTACAATTTAGAATCTAGCCATGTTATTCCAGGACTTATAAGAAAATTACACGATGTAATGCAAAAAGGTGACACATTACAAAATGGAAGTATTTTTACTGCAATAACTAAATCAAAATTTTAGGTGGCAATACGTTCACAGTGATGGGTTCTGGAAAACCTTTACGTCAATTTATATATTCTCTGGATTTAGCAAAATTGTTCCTTTGGGTCTTAAGGAGTTATGATGAAGTTGATCCTATTATACTTTCTGGTAAATTGATTTCGATTATTACTTTTATTACTTTTTTTAGCAGACAAAGTTTAAAGCTCACTATTATGAAACAACTGAACATATCGATCAACTATTTGCAAAACCTCGTAAGTCCAAAATGTCAAATTTTATAGGAGACACAAAATACTAATTAATAAATTATTGTAGTAATTCCTTTCTTCACTTATTAGTTTTATTATGCTAAATATACATTTTGAACACTAGGTGTTTATTTTGAATAGCAATAAAATTGACAATTATTATAATTATCAATTTTATTGCTATTGAAAATATACACCTAGTATTCGAAATGTACATCTAGCACAGGGTTGTTATGTTTAAAACACAGCTGTCGTGTTTTAAACGGTTTTGTTTTAAACATGTTTTAAATCTTAAATTGGTTTAAAACATGTTTTAAACGTTTTTTTATTAAGATTTTTTGTTTACGTTTTTAAATGTTAGCTAAGTTGTTGAAGATATTTCATATACATTATTAAACATAACATTTTATTCCAATAAAATATCACAACTGTGTGTGCATAAATGAAATTTTTAAATACAGGGTATTTATCTTTATGGTATACATATGCATAAACTGTAAATATCACGACATTCGTTGTTTTTTTAAAAGATTTCAATTTGAATCTTTAAGGGGATTATTGCAGTGTAATACGCCGATCGTGTTGGAAAGACCCACATAGTTTAGAGTAGCTCATCCGATGCCAAATTTACAGCACAAGTGGGGCGAATACAGTCAGAGAGAAAAGCGGCAGTTCGCTGTGCATTTGTGCATTGCTCCTTGGCATGAACGGATGGGGTCTCGCGTCGCGTGGAATAGACGAAAAAAAAGCGTATAAAAAAGACGGATCGAAGGAAAGTGTCGATTCGTATTATTTAAACACGCTAATAATACATATAAGCTATGTATTGTTTTCAATTCGTTAGAAAGCGTTATCGGATCCTGTGTTATTTTTCGGTATTTACTAGTGATGGGCAAGATCGATCATTGCAAAGATCGATCAAGCAATGATCGATCAGTTGAAGTATCGAGCCGCTCGATCCGATCGATCTGATCAGAAAGAACGAGCCGATCGAAAAGATCGATCCGATCGAAAAGATCGATCCGATCGAAAAGATTGATCCGATCGAAAAGATCGATCCGATCGATCCGATCGAAAAGATCGAGCCGCTCGATCTCTTTGAGCGGCTCGATCTTTTCGAACTTGCAAGGATCGATCAGTCGATCTTTTTTGATCGATCTTGCCCATCCCTAATAATAACACACTCATCATTAATACTTCAACATAACAAAGCAAGCGTTTTAATTTCAAATCCAAACGCTGACCTATATTCAGAAAATAGCCGCTTAAGCAAAACGAGGCAGAATAATCATAAAGAAGCACTAACCGACATTCCAGACACCAATAAAACAAAAAAAAAATGCAAACGCAAGTGGTTCAAAAATCAAAACAAACGTGTTGGTATTTCAAGTTCAATCGCTGGCCTACTTTTTATAAAATAAACACACTAAAAAAGGAAGAATAACAAAAAAAAATATTAGGATAGAAATGCAGGAATGCGCAAAGCGCGCATAATAAATTCACAAAAAAGACAAGGAAAAACATTCTAAATTCGGTAATGCTGGTTAGCAACACTTAGGTAAAAATAATAAAATAAACAATCAAAAATAGGTACATGAAAAAACACGGGTAAACATCAAATATATGGCAAACCAAGACAATATATTTTCGTTCATTCAACAAAACTAATCACTAAAAGAATATGAAAAGAAATAAATACTTGCAAAATGCACAGAAATAATGACTAAAAAAAAAAAAATTTATAAAAAAATAAATTGAAACTAAATATTAACAGAAAAAATCATAACTTAGGAATGATGACGAATTCATTTTCAAGAGCGAGCCATAACTTACTCATGAAATAAATAAACATCTGTATCCAGAAATTCTAGTAAGCATAAAATGAAAGGTACAGACGTTTAGCGTTCAAGAGAGCGCAAAGACGTATATGCCAGCAGAAAAGAAAAAATTATTAGCATGTGATACTCATAATAAACGAAAACATAAACAGGTTTCGAAAAAAATAAATTCAAATAAATAGATATATAATGTTGGATCGAATATTATAACACCGATAAGGCATTATTTAAATTAAGTGTCGTAGCGCAAGCAGTAGCGCACCGGACCCTTAATTGAGAAGTGCGGGTTCGATTCCATTCCCCGGTTGCTGTGTTAATATTTCTAATTAATTTATTTTTAATTATATTCATTTATATAATTAAACGGGGAAAGTACTATGATGGACACATCACCATTTTTGTTCTTTAGTATACACTTAAGATGAGAGAAGCAGTTAATTTTCAATAATCGTGATAACCAATTATTTTTAACGTTATTTAACAGCTGTTACTAAATAGTATTAATTTTAATAAATATTTATAATATTTCATTTCATATTAGCTATTTATGTATTTACTAAATATATAAATAAATAGCTAATATGAAATGAAATATTATAAAATTTTATTAAAATCTCTATAATATAATAGCACGCTCGGATATAAAGTGTGAGACTAGCCCGGGAAAAATAACCGGCTCATTAGTAATTTTTTCTCGGCCCTGCCAAGACCCTGCCTATATCCTTTTTTTAATAAATGCTGTCTCACTTTGCGCAAAACAGAATACAAAAATAGTGTGATCGTTCAATGATCGATCCGCTCAAAAAGATCATTGCTCGAGCCGCACAACCTGATCAATCCACTTGTGCCGATCGATATGACCAATCTGATCGAGCCGATTGATCACATCGATCAGCACGACCCGTTCGCACAGATCGAAGCGCCCCCAAGATCGAGTCGCTCGAAAAGATAGAGCCGCCCGAAAAGATCGAGTCGTCGAAAAGATCAAGCCGATCGAGCGGTCTGAAATGATCGATCCGATCGAACAGATCGAAAAGATCGATCCGATCGTAAAGATCGATCCGATCGAAAAGATCGATCCGATCGAGAAGATCGATTCGATCGATCCGATCGAAAATATCGATCCGCTCAAAGAGATCGAGCGGATCGATCACTTTCAAGGATCGATCAGTCGATCTTTTTTGATCGATCTTGCCTATCACTAGTATTTACAAAACCGATGATTCTTATCCTTGTCATTATAACACATATTTTTTTCTTTTAAGACTTCAGTTTCGACAGCCAAACAAACTATGTGTTTTATTTTATTAAATTAGAGATTATTTCTTAAAAATATAATAATAAAATAATTCATGTTCATAAGCTCCTTGTCAGAGCTGGGCAGGATTCGAATCATTCAGGATTCGAATCCTGGATTCGAATCCTTTTAGAGGATTCAAAAGAGGCATTTGAATACTTGAGTTCAACTGGATTCGTGATCCAGATTCGTTACGTATTTTTAAGAGGATTCGTATTCGAATCCAAATGTGGGTGATTCGAATCCTTATAAAAAGATTCGAATTCTTATAAAAGGATTTGAATATTTATAAAAGGATTCGAATACTTACAAAAGGATTTGAATCGTCAAAAATAATTCGAATTAATTGTGAGGATTAACATGAAAAATGCCTTTTGTGTGTTTTTAAATTTCTCGTAAAATCAGTGTTTTATACACGTGGCGCATGAAAAAAAAATTCGAGTTTAGAAAAGCCCAGAAAATTTGTCTCGGGTCGCTGCGCGACCCTCGACAAATGTTCACGGGGCTTTTCTAAACTCGAAATTTTACTTCATGCTTAGTCTGGGAGTGGAAAACACTCGTTTAAAGCTTCGAGTTGAGCTTAAAAAAACAAGGAATATCTAAAGATTTACAGAAAATAGGCTGTTTTGCTGAAAACACTATTTCTACTAGCAGAAACACTAGCACTATTACCTAGCTCAGATGGTTGTAGCTTCAGATATCTTGCTACCAGCAGACGAGGCCTGTACTAGTACTACTAAGTACTGTTAGCCGAAAGAACCACTACTACAAACTGTAACGTGGATTTTTTTTCAGTTAAAAACTATTTGTCCACTAGCAGAAAGAACTGCCGCTATTAGCAGACAGAGCTTCTAGTTCTGTAGACGGAGCCTGTACTACTACTAGTTGCAGAAAAAACTAGTGGTAGGAGAATAAGAAAGTACTATTAGGCTGAACGAACAACCAAGGCCGCAGCCAGAAAAAAAATTCGGGGGCTTAGGAAAAAATATTGTTTTTGCTCTTACAGTCCCGCTTTTACATACAAAAATTTATCATTTTGAACCCCCATACACCCCCCCCCCCCCCGGCTACGGTCTTGAGAACAACTGCTACTAGCTAAAAGAATTACTAATACAGCAGAAAGAACTACCGCTATTAACGGAGCTTCTAGTACAGATGGTTCTAGCTTCAGATGTCTTGCCATCAGCAGACGGAACCTGTAGTACAGGTTCCGTCCGTACTAGTAGTAGAAAGACCTACTCGTAGTAGAAGAAATGAAATAGTAGTTGTTCTTTCCAGGACGAACGCTAGTAGCACAAAGAAATTGTACTTCTAGCTGAAATAACTACAACTACTGATAGAAACATTTACGCTTTAGCAGAACATGCTATTTCTAGTAGCAGAAACAACTATCGCTATTGGCAGACAGGGCTTCTGGTTCAGATGGTTCTAGCTTCAAATCTTGCCACCAGCAGATGGAGCCTGTACTACTACTAGTAGCAGAAAGACCTAGCAGTCGTTTTTTTTATAGCAAAAAACACTATTTCTACTAGCAGAAAGAACTACTGCTATTAACACAGCGTCTAGTTCAGATGGTTCTGGCTTATCGTGTCTTGCCACCAGCAGACGGAGCCTGTATTACAACTAGTTGCAGGAGGTCCTAGTAATAGTAGAAGGAACAAAATAGTAGTTGTTTCATCATCTGCTAGTAGAAAGAACTTGTACTACTAGCTGAAAGATGGATAGTTTACTTCTTTTACCATAAACGCATTTCTACTAAAAGATTAAAAATACATGTTTTTTTCTTTGTCGCCGCCATTGTTTAACAATCGTCAATTGTGTATAATATTAATTAACAAGTGTTTTTTGAGAAGGAATTGTTATCTTCATTATGGTTTATAATTATTCATATTTCTTCGGAGCAAACAGATACAGGGAGTTTTTCTTTTAAGTATACGTATTCCAAATTTAGCCTATTTTCTGTAAATCTTTAGATATTCCTTGTTTTTTTTTAAGTTCAATTTGAAGCTTTAAATGAGTGTTTTCCACTCCCAGGCTAAGCATGAAGTAAAATTTCGAGTTTAGAAAAGCCCCGTGAAAATTTGTGGAGGGTCGCGCAGCGACCCGAGACAAATTTTCGGGCTTTTCTAAACTCGAATTTTTACTTCATGCGCCACGCGTACAAAACACTGATTTAAAGTGAAGTTCAGAAACACACAAATACATCTTTAATCAGAGTAACAGGGAATCAGATATTTTGTCTGTTATCAACGATGTTCAGTGTTAATAATAATTAATTAGGTTTTGAATATTTTTGTTAAAACAACTGGTAACTATATTTATATATTAATGGTTGCAAAAAAATTATAAAATCAAATTTATTCTTGAAGGATTTGTATTCGTGATTCGAAAAAACAGGATTTGAATCTTTGATTCGAATCATATTTATTTCTTACGAATCCTTTATTCGAGTATTCGTGATTCGAATCATATTAGGTGATTCGGATTCGGATTCGTGATTCGAATCTTTTTTACGAGGATTTGTCCCAGCTCTGCTCCTTATGAATATTTATATGCCGGATATATATGAAAAAAAACGGAACATAGGATTTTCAATGATATTTTTTATATAGGAATATTATCTTTCCTAACTGCTATGGCCATGAAAATATTGTGTATTAATTTGGCCTCTGCCAAATTGGGTAAATACCCCAAATTTTGGGGAGAATTTCAATTTCAATTTTATCAAATATTCTAGTTTTTATGAATGCAACAAATAAATAATAAAATGACTTCAGGCAGACATTTTATACTCAACAAAAAATATATTTGAGATTTGTCATCTAAAATATTTAGGGAAGATATGTCAATTGGAGCACTGCACGGGCCTGAATTTTTCTTTGGCGATTTTCCCGTATCATATTCAATATTTAAATTATCTTAATTTTATATATTTTTTTTTACTTTTTCTAAAAACTACGCCTATAATCAGATAAGTATATTTTTTATTTATTTAGACCTGAAATGTTGACCGGGCCGGATCAGGCAAAAGTCAATCTCTCTTATTTTATGACCGGGTCGGGCCAAGCCAGGCCTTAAAATATATATTGGGCTCGATGCAATATTGAGCAAGAAGCTTGTTATTTGAAATGCATTATAATAACTACCTTATTATTATTATAGTTCTATTTTTTCTAAAATAATTAACAATAAATATGCACGCAGTTAAACCCTACATTTTTTTAAACATTCGTGAAACATATATTACCTGTGCTCAGTAAAAAATAGTTGATTTGTAACATTAATCTACGACAACGTCATATTAGTGACATTATTCATACTATTCTTATAGTTTTGATATCATTGATTCGTTGATGAAGTCGCAGTTGGTTCAAATATGTCCGATTGCTAGAAACTTTACGATTTAGTTTAATAGTTTTATTGCGAGAAGTTTAATGGCATTTAACAACTGCTTAAACAACGAAAGATTTTAAACGAAATAATGATTTGAACAAGACTGATTGTTATTCGATTGCTTCTGGCTTATGAATAAAATTAAAACAAACTTACTTGGAAAAAGTGTTGTGTGTGGAATGAACAGGTACACAGAAATGGAATTACCTATAAATACCGACCATCATCTTCACTCATTCCATTTCTGTGTACCTGTTCATTCCACACACAACACTTTTTCCAAGTTTGTTTTAATTTTATTCCTAATTTTTTTAAACGTCATAAGCAAAGCTATACTGAAGAGAGATAAATCTCGAAACGCGTCTATAGATGGCCTAAGACATTCGTTTTAATCCAAGTCTTTTCACTTCTAATTTGCTGCTATCTCCCCTTCCATTTTAAATTGTATTGTTAGTTGGTTTGAAGAGAATTTGACCTAAACGTTACATATACTTTAATAAATATTTCATTGTATAATTCAATATCCGGAGGTGTATTTGCACGGGAAGTAGATGTTTCAATGGATATTTATCGTCTTAAATTGTCTTATTAATTAAGACACTGTTTGCATTTTCACGAATAGTTTTTTCGTAATTTTATATATTATGTTTTAATCACGTTTTAAACATGTTTTAAATTGTGAATGTTTTAAACGCTGTTTCAATGAAATAAACACGTTTTGTAAAAAAACAATTTGTTTTAATTAAAATGAAAAATAAAACGTTTTTTTTAACAACCCTAATCTAGTATAAGAAAATAATAAGTGAAGAAAGGAATTACTACAAAATTAATAGAAATGACTTTATGTAACTTAAAGAAGAATACTAGTTAATTATTGCATGAGCTGCGATTTTTTATAAGTATTTTGAGTAGATCGTTCATACTAATATTAGTAAACTAATATCTGACTTAGGAGGCAATTTTTTTGGGACTTACGAAGTTTAGGAAGTAGTTGATCGATACGATTGATTTTTGTTTATGAATAATATTTTTTTTTTAGTTGATGAGGCTGCAGAAATTTCTATAAGACAAGCGGCTGAGGAAATAGCCAAAGCATTTGGGTTTACCGGTGAAATTGTTTTTGATACCAGTAAAGCTGATGGGCAGTATAAAAAAACTTCAAGCAATGCAAAGTTGAGGAAATACCTTCCCGATTTTCAGTTTACGCCGTTTACCCTTGCTATTAAAGAGAGTGTCGACTGGTACAAGGAAAATTACTCCATAGCAAGGAATTAATTTTCACAGAAAATTATGTGTTTTTTAAATTGCCTTGTGAGGGCTTCATTGTTTTAACTTGTTTGTATTTTTTTTCGGAGAGAGGTTTATATAAAGGATTTTTTAAATAAAAATGTTTGGATGTATTTTAATACACATTTTTATTTCATACCTTTAGATTACAATAAAAATACTTTAAATATGGTAAGAATATTTATTTATTATGAAAGACAGAACATTGTTATGCCGGGTTTATAAGACGTTTAACGTTTATTCATTGAATTTATATATGGACAAAATGGCAACGGGTAAAAAAATCGTCACGTTGAAGTTACACCCTACTAAAGCATCGACATCTATTTATTAAAGCAAAGAACTACGCCCTAGCATTAAAATCCTGTTAAAATACTGACATCTATTGCTTGTGTGCCAGAACTGAACATCCTAAGCTGTCAGAAAGATTTCTACTTTTTTTTTATTTTGGGTTTTTACGTCATCTATTTCCGCTGATAAGGCCAATCATGACGCCGGAGATTAGGTCTACAGCTATCCGGGAATTTTGCCAAACCCGGTGGGAGTTCCAACCCACCGGTAGGGATCTTTAACGTGCACGCAACATCCAGGCAGTACACGGGTCCTACATACATTTAACGTCATATCCGAGAAGACGGAGTGTTTGGCATTTTTATCCTAACCAATATAAATGCAGACAACTTGTTAGGCCGGTATTTGAACCCCGGTCCGTGGCGTGGCAGTACAACACTCTAACCACTGCACCACCAAGCTGCCCAGATTTCTACTTAAAATATTGTTTGTGAGCAAAGACAGAGATACCATATTCGCCCCCTCCACATGGATAAGATTCATTCACACCTGTTTTGCAGGACCAGATGTGACAACAGGGCCATTGAATTTTAAATGAATGCATCGGAACTTCGTCCCACACCTTTTTCTAGACGTATTTGTGTTGTATACATACATATCGTTCGTTTGTTTTATCGATAAAACTATAAGTATGTTTAATAGTACAAACGGTATGTGTGTATAAAAAAACTGCGGGAGTTTTGATCGTGGAATCGAGGAATGCTTTTTAACAAAAGACTTGAATTTACAAAGTATATTACAAGCACGAACCTACAATGCAAACTGTCTCTTAATGCAATTAACAATGGTTTTATTAAATAATAAATGCAGCTTCAGCAGTTTCCTGGCGTGGATAATGGTGGATGCAGTGCATAACTTCTCCCGATATAGAATCTCGTTTACGGTGTAAACAAAAGATGATTATATGATGTCATCGTGGAATTTCTTTTCTTCTTTCGAATTTATTGTAGGTGTGAAGATCTTTTTTATTATTGTTCCAATACTAATGAACTGAATATTTATAGGTCCATTTGAAATGTTATCGATTTCATGGTTTTAAATTTCTAAAGCACTTTGTATGTTTGATAGTCCCTTGAAGTCCACAGAGTCTAATTGTAACAGTTTAAAATTTTTATTATTTAAATAGTTGATTTTAGCATCAGGCACCAATTTCGGCAATTCTGGTATGGTAAAACGTGATTCAAATTTAGTATTACTGTATTGTTTAAAATTGTTAAGTAACACTTCACAACGTGGATCTATTTGTAACACAAGTTTCATTTAAAGCAATATAATCTTTATTTGGTCCGCACTTTTGTACAGCTACAGCTTTGTTAGGAATTATTAACATCCATTCTTAGTTATTAAGTCTCTGAATTTAGATACTGGTTACATCGATTGGTATTTGTTGGCATGCTTCTTTATTTTCATTTAATTTTAGCATTTGAACTTCACATGGAGACGAGTTCTGGATCGTTGCCCTCTTTGCATATAAATTCTTGAGGTGTTATCTCTTTCCCTTTTTCATTTGATTGAATGTATTTATACTCACTTATTGATAGGTATTTAGATTTTGGAAATATTACATACAAATTTGATTTAAATAAAACTGGTAGAGGGTACAAATGATATAGGTTATATTCATCAGGCTCAACAATAGGGAATTTAATTATGAAGACTAACTGAGTTTCCTTACTGTAACTTTTGATTTCAATAATATTTTCAAAATCAAGTATATTTTCTATATTCGATTTAAATGGTAATTTATTTTTTCACAAATTAGTTTTTATTACTTTTAATTCATTTAAAATATCGTTTGGTTCTACTATAGAATTATGCAATATGTTAAGTTTTGCAAATGAGATTGCAACTTTTAGATTATTTAATATATCATATATTAATTGTAACTTTATTGAGAACTGAGATAGCAACAATTTAATTTTAGTGAGTCGAGCATCATCAAAGTTAGAGTTTCGTATAAAATCTTCGACATGTTTAATTCGATATTCCAAAGATATTTGATTATGCATAATTGTGTTTGATATATTTTAAAAGTTTGAAATTGAATTATTTAATAAAGATATATGTTCTTTGAAAAGTAATTTTACTTTACTATTATCAGTTGTAAGCGTAGCAATTGCTTGATCATATCGTTGTGCATCGTTATGATTTAAGTTTCCTGTAATTAATTTAAGAGCACGTTTACGTTTAGTATTTAATTTTGGATTGATTTGATCAATTTGCATATTTATTTTAGTTTTCAAATTAAATACTATCATGTACACTTCTGTGTAATGAAATTAAGCACAAGTCTTATAACTATATTTCACAATATTCTAGTTGTATAATTCGGGTCTGTGTTAATTGCCTAGCAGCAGTTTCAATAAATGATAAAACTCCAGAACTTGAAAATAACACATTTATTAAAAAACCAAAACTATGACCTTTTGATAAAAACGCACGTAATAAATACAACAAAACCAAAGTAAAAAAACCAATTTATATTTTAGTTAGAATTCGAATTTTTGAATTGTTGTCTAAATGTCGTAGCATTTTGACATTAAAGAAATTGACATATTTACATATTTCTATAACTAGGAAACTTATCACGTCCGTTTTAAACTATAACATATTTTGTGTACTTAATTTTATTGCACAGAAGTGTACATATTATAAAATTCGTCTTTATAAGGAGAATTAAAAAATTCTGTTAAATTTAAGTTGATCAAATTTATTTTCTACAATTTTGAATTCTTCAATTATATCTATTAAATCATATACTTGTATGACTGACCAATAATCAATAGTATTTTTCGCTATACCTAATTTAAGAGGTAACAATCCTGGATTTTTATGTAGGTTGTGGAATTTTACTCTGGGTTCTTGGGCTTGGATGTTGAAAGGGATTCTGAAACAACAGGTCGTTTTAATTCTTTCATATGAATTATTTCTGATTTATTATTTATTTGAGCATAAATTTTGGCTTTATTATTTTCTAAAATTTCTGTTATCTTGTTGGGTCCAATGGAGTTATTTTATTTTTTATTTTTCTTATGATTTGTTTTGTAAACTGTTTGACCAATTTTAAATTGTTGTTGTTCATTTCCTTGAATATTTCTTTGTTCTAATATTTTCTTTTTATTTGTTTCTAATTTATTTGAAATATTTTTACACAACTTATCAAGTTTTTCTTTATGATCATTAACATATTCACTGTAGATAGTTGTTTCGGTTATATCAAAGGAATCTCTTTTTTTCGGTGTGTCGAAGTGTTAGTTCTAGTGGTGTATAATTGGTGGAGGAGTGTATAGAGTTATTGGAAGCTATTATAACATATTTCATTAGGTTATTGATATTTTCTGAGTTATATTCTAAACGAAGAAGTCTTAGGTGTTGAATTAAAGTGGAGTGTAGACGCTCTACGGGTGAATTTGATTCATGGTGGTACGGAGTAGTGAAATGAATTTGAATTTTGTGTAAATTTAGAATTTCCTTTATTACTTCGTTTTTGAATTCTTTTCCATTATCTGAAGTTATATTCGTCCGGGAATACCATAAAATGAAAAATATAATATTACAGCGTTACAATCTTCAATAGCTGATTTATTTTGTATTGGGATTTATTGTTCTAATTTTAAAAATGCATCTATGATTGTTAAAAATTCTTAATTATCAAATTTAAAGATATTCATATGGAGTAACTGAAATGGTTTCTTAATAGTTTCAGTTAAGATAATTGGGACATAAGGGGGTTTTCTTAAATATTAGGCTTTTTGACAATTATTTATATAGTTAGTTACATCTTTTTTCGTCGATGGCCAATAAAAAAAAAATTGGCATAATACTACATTACATCCATATCTACTTCTCCAGCGTCCTTACTCCAGCCCCATCCTCTCTCATCTATTCCGTCACTCTTCTATTCGATCTTATTCCCACCCATTCCTTCTTCACCCCCTCGCACTCCTCTGCCAGATGACTCCACGTATCCCTCCCCCGATCACACATTACACACCTCCCATACTCATTCCCCATCCACACCTTCCTTCCTCTCTCCTCTGACCCACAACTAATCCTCGCCAGCACCACTCTTTCCTCCCTACTCCATCCCCCCTCCACCAAATACCTTGGCATTCTCCTATGCACCTGCCACCTCCCGTACCTATTGTTGTATTCACTCCTCTCTATACACCCCTGCCTCTCCTGTGCTTCCACCTCCTTCTCCTTCTCTTTCACCTACGCATCCATGTTTACCCCATTCCCCAGCCACTCCATCACCTTCCCCTCCGATAAACCCACCCTCTCATACATTCTCCTTCTCTCGCTCCTTCATTTACCCTCTCTCCCATTCACGCACGCCACCCACACCGCCTTCACTAGTCTCTCTTCCTCCAGGTCCCATAACTTCATCTCATATCTAGCCATTCTCACCATTTCCTCACACTCTAGTTTCTCTCTATTCGTTTCCTGTAGTACTATGTATCCGGGTGTCGACCTTTCCAGCCCCAACATACGCTTCAAGAACCACAACTGCTCCCTCTCTATACACTCATACCCTCTCGTCCCCCAGACTTCCACCCCATGCATTAACACTGACCTCACAGACGCATCCCATACTTTACACGCAACTCTTACATTGTTCCCCATCCACTTCCCCCACTTTTCCCACGCTATCCCCCACGCCTTTCTAGCCTTCCCCTGCACCCACCTCACATGCTCCTCATACCCTCCCGTCCCTTTAAACAAAAACCCTAAATACTTGAATTTTTTAACCCTCTCAATCACCTCCCCTTTCCACTCTAATTCCTTCACCCTCCCCTCCCTCCCTTTATTTCTGAATCTCATCCATTTCGTTTTTCTAATATTCACGCTCAATCCCCTCTTATCCATAAACCGCGCTGCCCTTTTAGCATATCCTTCATCCCATACCACTCTCTTGTCACCAGCACCATATCATCCGCATATGCCAACATCCACACCTTACTTCTACCAATCACCACCCCCCCCCCCCCCCCCCCCCGCCTGTCCTTTCCTCATCACCTCCTCTAACTCACTCGTGTGGGCATCCCGGCCTAAGCCCCTCCCACGTCCTAAAATTCTCCAACTCTTCCATTCCCACTTTCGCCACAGCCCATGTTTCCTCATACACTCTTCTCACCCACTCTACCTTTCCCTCACTCACCCCTCTTCTCCTCAGACACTCTAACAGTCCTACCCTTGGTACCGCGTCGTACGCCGCTTTCCGGTCCACAAACACCGCATACACGCTCGCTTTCGCTTTCATCACCTTCTCTACCATTCTTGCCAGGGTAAAGACCTGCTCCCTCGTCCCCCTACCCGTCCTAAAGCCCCCCTGCGTCTCCGGTAGCACCTCCACCTCTAGCCTATTTTTTACTACCATCATAGCTATCTTGTATCCCGTGCTCATCACCGTTATCCCCCTATAGCAATCCGCATTCTTCTGATTCCCTCCTTTATGTATCGGGCACATCCTCCCCACCCTCCATGCTGCCGGTATGCTCACTCTTCCCCTCTCCATCTGGTTCAGTAGCTCCCTGAATTTCTTCTTCCCCCCTTCCCCAATCTCCTTCCACATCTCTGCCTTCAGCCCATCCCTTCACCTCCTTGAACGCTCTTTCGACCTCCTCCTCCGTGAACTCTTCCTCTCCATTTTCTCACCTGTCTTCTCCCATCCCTACTGGCACTCCACTACTCTCTCTGCACTTCCTTGTCCATTCCTTCAACGATATCCCTAACTGCCTCTTCCTTTCCCCTCTCCTCAGCACCTTCCACATTTCCGCCTCGTTCCTGCATTCCCTCAATTCCTCGCTCACTCTTTCCACCGCCTGCAGCTTCTTCCTCTCACATATACCCTCATATCTTTTTCTTGCCGCCACCACTTTCCCCTCTTCTCCTCTATATCTTACGCATTCTCCCACAGCCTTCCTCAGCTCCCTCTTCGCCTGCCTACACTCATCGAACCACGTATTCCCCCCTCTTCTCTCTCCCTTTCCTTCCGCATCCCACTATCCTCTTTTTCATCTCCTTCATTGTATTGACCTCTTCCCATTGAATCCTTGCCAGCCTCTTTCTCATATCCTCCATCGCCTTCACCCCACACTCAATGTATTGGTTTTCTTGCCATCTTTCCTCTTTTCTTCCCTTCTCCACTCACATCATCACCGTTACCGGTAGGTGATCTGATCCTACCACCTCTTCCATCTCCATGCCTTTTATATCTCTTCTTTCTATCCCCTTGACCACCACATAATCAATTATTGATGCCCCTCTTGGTCCGATGTACGTTTTTCTCTCCTCCCAGTCGCCCTCTGTGCATCCGTTCACAATCTCCCATCCCTCCTCCATCACCCACTCCTTCATCCTCCTGCCCTCCCCATTTATACATTTATCCTGTGAACTCCTCTTCACCACCGAGCCGTCCTCTCCAATCCCTCCCCCCGTTTACCCTTTTCTAGCATTGAAATCCCCCCCTCCCCTCACCATCCATTTTCCTCCTTCGCCCGCTGTCTCATCTATTTTCTTTCTTATGTCTGTCCAATTCTTGTTCACGTACACCACCCCTACATCAACTCGATATTCCCCCTGTTGATAATAATCACTACCCCTTCGCATCCCTATATCATCTCCCCCTTGCTTCCTTCCCTATCCTCTCTCCATCCAACAATCATTCCCCCCTTGGCCCTCCCTCGCCTCGCACATTTTATCGCCTCTATCATCTCCCATCTAAACCTCCTCGGTAGCCATTCTTTCACTTCTCCCCGTTCCTTCTTCACTATCCAGGTTTCTACTAACCACACTATGTCCTTCCCGGTTACCCACATCTCAAAGTCTTTTTTCCACTTGTACTCCTGTCCTTTAGACTTTATTCCCGCCACATTCCAAAACCCTATCGTTATCGACCCTTCTTTCCCCACTCTCCCACATTTGCTCCCAAGTCCCCTGCTCCTCTCATAGTTCTTCCTCCCCTGCCCAACTTCCCCCCCCCCTCCCCCACCCCCTTGTGTGTAATATTACATCTATTTCCTTTCTTTATATTTATTTCTTAGTGTTTTTTTTATAGTTATATTATGAGTTCCTAGTTTTTTGTATTCGTTTCTATTAATGCCTTTGCTGTTTGATCCCTTTTATACTCGTCTCCATTTACTGACATTTTCTGTTGCGGCTCATATGTACATTTATATATTTATATTTTTTCTATTTTTCCATGCATACTTTTGTATTTCTTTAGAAATTCATTTCATTCAAATTCTTAATGGGCTGTTGTAAAATTGAGCAGACCCTTCCTCACGCCGGGGGGTATTGTTTTGTTCACTCGATGTTTCGTGGAAACATTTACATCTGGAAACTCTTAAAGCAGGTACGGAACGACCGTACAGTAAAATCAAGAAAAGCTATCCCTTACTTCACTTGAAGGAAGGGATGCCAAAAATACACCCACGAAATGTCAATGACCAATTACAACGCTCTCCCCACTTTGTAAATATTCATATTTTTAACTCTATTTTCATTTTTGTAATCATTCTAAATAAAATCTACAAACAGTCAACATATATTAGCAATAAGTGAGAAATGTAAATATTTTGTAAATATTTCTACATTTTAAAGGTGAATATACAAATAATAAGTGCAACGAATGTTTTATTCCACTTAAATTCACCCGCATCATAACTAGTGGCGATCTCTAGAACCAGTGCAAAAATAAAAGAAATCGTCACAGAGATAAATCTCATAAACATTGGTCCGTCGAACCGGATATCGAAACACAGTTTAATCGATATGCCGCGAAAATTAAACATCAAGAAGATCAACGAAGCATCTTCGCAAACAACATCTACATTCAGTGCGACTCCATACCAGAAGTCCACAGCCATCGTTGGTTATTCAAACTCACCGGGATCCTCAAATCCGGAAAGCGACACCAGGTCCACCCGAGGCGAGCATCCCCGTCGAGCGGAAATACAACAACACCGCGACACTTCAACCTCACCGGGACAATCTACTCCGGAAGGCGACTCCTGGTCCACCTGAGGCGAGCTTCCCCGTCGAGCATTGAAGCGAGCGATTCAATCAAAAATCCTCCGTAAGTCCATTCCTTTTATTTAATACACCTTTATTTGAACATTTTATTAATTAATAATGGCTAACGAAGATAGATCGGCCGCGTTGTTAAATAAACGTCGCGCGTTAAAGGGTAATGTGACTCGAGTTAGAACAGCGTTTATTAAATTATTACAAGATGTTAAGGCAAATCCGAACGAAACGCGTATAAAAATTATGTCACGGTTAGACACATTAGAACCTTTCTTAGAACAGTATAACAATCTTATGGATCAAATAGAATTATTCCAAGGGGTAACCAAAGAACTTGATGCTGATAGGGAGACATTTGAAAAAACATACTATGATCTAAAAGCCGAAATGAAGATTCACGTAGAAAAACTAAATTCAATTATAAATGCACTAGAAACAACAACTAATACTAATAATCAATCTAATAATGCACAATCAAGTAATTCAAATAATTCAAGTGCTGTTAAGGTACAACTACCTATATTAAATTTAACTCCCTTCAGTGGATTGTATGAAGAATGGGCACCTTTTAGCGAAACATTTATTTCATTAATTGATTCAAATAAATCTCTAGATAATATACAAAAATTCCACTATCTTAGGTCTTGCCTAAAGGGTGATGCAGCTAATATAATAAATCCTTTGGAACTTATAGCATCTAATTATGATGTTGCTTGGTGTCTATTAAAAACTAGATTTCATAATAAAAAAATCACAATCAATAAACATCTTAAATCACTGTTTGAAATGACTTGTTTAACGAAAGAAAGTCCATCAGCACTTCGACACATGCACGATAATATTTCAATTAATCTTTTATCGCTTAAAAATTTACAAGAACCTGTAGAACATTGGGATACCGTGATTGTTTATATTATGCAGGATAAATTTGATAATACTACAAAGGTCGATTGGCAAAAATATTCACGCAGTATTGATTGTCCGAAGGTGGATGATTTAAAATCATTTATTAAAGAAAAATGCGAGGTGTTAGAAACTCTTGAATCTCAAAAAAGATCAACTTCAGTTAAACCAATTTTATTTAAGCCTAATTCAAATTCGCATAACGTTAAATCATTCGAAAAATCAAATTCATATTTATCAACATATAAACCGTCATGCAGTCATTGTAAAAAAGAACATTTTATTTATGTTTGCGAGTCATTTTTAAAACTATCACCTAGTGAAAGGCTTGATCGTGTTCGCTCATTAAGCATGTGTACTAACTGCTTAAAACCTAATCACACAAACAAAGATTGTCTCAATGTAAGTACTTGTAAAATATGTCATAAAAAACATAATTCATTACTCCATCTAAATATCCAACAAAAAGATAAAATAAATATTCCAAGTGAAGAAAATATTGTGGCTCAAACCTCTACTAACTATCAATCGACGTCATGTCATGCTACCACTGTTAAATGTCATACTTTATTATCTACTGCACATATTCTCATTAGTGATAAGGGGGGTAATTATCATAATTGTAGGGCATTACTTGATTCCGGGTCACAATCATGTTTTATAACAAGCAAATTAGTCAATACTTTAGGTTTGCATATTTTTCATAGCAACACGATGATTTCCGGAATTTCAAATTGTAACACAGAAATTTGTAGCCAAACAAAAATAACATTAAAATCAAAACATACTTCATACAAAACAACAATTAATTGCTTAATATTAGAATCAATTACATCAACCTTGCTACCGTATTCATTTAGTACAGATACGTTAAATATTCCGAAAAATATAAAACTTGCAGATGAGACATTTAATAAACCAAATGCAATCGATGTGTTAATTGGTGCTAATCTCTTTTGGGAACTGCTGTGTTTAGGCCAAATCAAATTAGGAAAAAACCTACCATTGTTACAAAAAACCAAATTAGGTTGGATTGTAGCCGGAAATATTCCCGCATACACTCCAATTGATTCGGTAAAATGTAATTTAAGTACAACACAGGCTCTTGACAATCAATTTAAAAAATTTTGGGAACTAGAGGAAATAAATCATAAACCTGAGCTCAGCCGAATGCAAATTGCTTCTGAAAATCACTATGTCTCAAATACGTCACGGTTGTGTAATGGACGTTTTGTAGTTAAAATTCCCATTAATAATACAGAGTGCGATCTCACTGAATCACGAAACATTGCCTTAAAACGTTTTTATTCTCTAGAGAAAAAGCTTACAAAAAATAACGAGTTAAAGAAAATGTATACTGAATTTATGTCAGAATACAAAATATTAGGACATATGAGTGAAATTCAAGAAACTTACCCGCTTAAAAATTTAACATATTATTTACCTCACCATCCCGTTATAAAAGAATCAAGCAAAACCACAAAATTGAGAGTCGTTTTTGACGGCTCGGCGAAGGTAAATAATAATAACTTATCATTAAACAGCATTCAAGAAGTAGGTCCTACTATACAAAACGATTTATTTTCAATTTTAATTAGATTCAGACGTCACCCAATTGTTATCACAGCTGATATTGAAAAAATGTATCGGCAAATTTTAATTCACCCCGACCATAAGTCACTGCAACGCATATTTTGGCGATCAAATCCAGAATCACAAGTGAAATCTTACGAATTAAAAACAGTCACTTATGGTACTGCTTCAGCTCCATTTTTATCGATACGTACTCTAAACGAGTTAGCAAAATTTAACCAAGCAAAATATCCATTAGCTAGTTTAATAATAAAAAATGATTTTTATGTTGATGACATGCTCACGGGTGCGAATACTATCGATGAAGTGTTACATATTAAAGAAGACGTAACTAATATTTTATTAAGTGCTGGATTTAATTTACATAAGTGGATATCCAATCATCCAGCAATTAATAATAGTCTAAACAATGAACATTCAATTCAGTTAGGGGAAACGGATTCAACAAAATCATTGGGGGTATTATGGAACCCAAAATATGATTATTTATATTTTATCGCGTCTGACAATTATAATAAAATCAATAAGTCCACTAAACGCAACATTCTCTCGTCAATTTCAAAAATCTATGACCCTTTAGGGTTAATAACTCCTATTACAATTCAAGCAAAATTAATAATGCAAAAACTCTGGAAAGAACAATTACATTGGGATGAATCAATACCTTTACATTTACATTCTATGTGGATTAAATACATCAATGACTTAGAACATTTAGCTGACATTAAAATCAACCGTGCTACAATGTGTTCTTCTCCGAAACGCATTGAAATCCATGGGTTCTGTGATGCGTCGGAGGTAGCATATGGAGCATGTGTTTACTTAAAAACAATAGATAATTCGGGAAAATCTTCGATTAATCTTATGTGTTCTAAATCAAGGGTAGCGCCACTAAAACAAACAACACTTCCCAGGCTTGAGCTATGCGGTGCATTACTCTTATCGAAATTAATTTCTAAATTATTAAATATTCTCGATATTTCTTTCAATGCCATATACCTGTGGTGTGATTCAACTATCACTTTACACTGGATAAAAGGAGATAGTGCCAGATGGCAAACTTTTATTGCTAATCGGGTTGGAGAAATTCAAACTTTAACAAATACTAACGACTGGCAACATGTCAGAACTTTTGACAACCCAGCCGATTTTATAACCCGACCGACTAGTGCACTTAATTTAAAGGGAACCACTATGTGGTGGACTGGGCCTTCATGGTTAAAAGAGAATTCAAACGAGTGGCCTTTAAATGAAGTCACAGAAATCATCAACCCAAACGAATTAGAAATACGAAGTACACACATATGTTTTATACAAACACATGAATTTAGCCTATTTACAAGGTTTTCTACATTTATTAAACTTAACCGTGTGACAGCTTATTGTCTTAGATTTATTAATAATTGTAAAAATAACGCAAATCAAAAATATACAAATACATTATCTGTCAGTGAACTTCAATATGCAACAACAGTGCTAATTAAGTTCGCACAAAAATCAATGTTTTATACGGAATTGAAAGACATGAGAACTGTCGGCTTTGTAAATAATAAAAGTAAGATATTAGCTTTAAGTCCTATTATAGATGAAAATGGCATTTTACGTGTAGGTGGACGATTAAAAAAAGCTGATTTATTATATTCTATAAAACACCCGATATTGCTTTTACCTAAACATCCGCTTACTAAATTAATAATTTCAAACGAACACAAAAAAATGCTTCACTGTGGTTCTCAAACTTTGCTATCCAGTTTACGTAATAAGTATTGGATAATATCAGGCCGAGATGCATGTAGGCGTTGTGTACATTCTTGCATTACTTGCTATAAAATCAATCCAAAACCTATAATCCCATTTATGGGAAATCTTCCGGCATCACGAGTTAACCCCGCTCCGCCATTTTATAATTGCGGCGTTGACTACGCTGGGCCATTCTTAATTAAAGATCGAAAATCACGCAAGACTAATACAATTAAATCATATATATGCCTATTCATATGTTTTACAACCAAGGCAGTGCATTTGGAATTGGTAACAGATTTGTCAAGTGAATCATTCATAGCGGCTCTTAGACGTTTCACTTCGAGACGGGGTGCCCCTAAAAACATGTACTCCGACAACGGGACGACATTTGTTGGCGCGAATTCCGAAATAAGAGAATTATACAACTTTTTAAGAAATGCCGAATTTAATGATAAAATTATTAACTTTGCAGCCACATGTTCAATTCAGTGGCATTTTATACCTCCCAGGTCCCCACATTTGGGCGGGCTTTGGGAGTCGGGAGTTAAATCAGTCAAAACTCATTTGAAACGAATAGCAGCTAATGCTCTGCTTACATATGAAGAGTTTCTAACCATATTAGTTCAAATTGAAGGTGTGTTAAATTCCCGTCCAATTTCACCACTCTCTAACGATCCTAATGACCTCGAACCTTTAACTCCTGCTCACTGCCTAATTGGAAGACCAATAACTTCAACTCCAGACCCTGATCTGACCCATTTACCTGAGAACCGATTGAATCGCTTTCAAATGTTGCAGCAGCTCACACACAACTTTTGGAAACGGTGGTCCAGCGATTATCTGACCACACTTCATCCCAAGAAAAAATGGAGAAGGCATCCCACTCATGACATCTCTATAGGATCGATGGTTATCCTTAGGGAAGAAAATGCACCACCCTCAAAATGGCATCTTGGGAGAGTAATTGAAGTTCACCCTGGAGATGACGACCACATGCGTGTAGTGTCAGTGAAAACCAGTAATGGAACATACAAACGTGCAGTTACAAAACTCTCAATTCTTCCGGTTGAACCTACTGATCAAGAAAACATTTGAAATATCAACATATTTCAAGGGGGGCGGCATGTTGCGGCTCATATGTACATTTATATATTTATATTTTTTCTATTTTTCCATGCATACTTTTGTATTTCTTTAGAAATTCATTTCATTCAAATTCTTAATGGGCTGTTGTAAAATTGAGCAAACCCTTCCTCACGCCGGGGGGTGTTGTTTTGTTCACTCGATGTTTCGTGGAAACATTTACATCTGGAAACTCTTAAAGCAGGTACGGAACGACCGTACAGTAAAATCAAGAAAAGCTATCCCTTACTTCACTTGAAGGAAGGGATGCCAAAAATACACCCACGAAATGTCAATGACCAATTACAACGCTCTCCCCACTTTGTAAATATTCATATTTTTAACTCTATTTTCATTTTTGTAATCATTCTAAATAAAATCTACAAACAGTCAACATATATTAGCAATAAGTGAGAAATGTAAATATTTTGTAAATATTTCTACATTTTAAAGGTGAATATACAAATAATAAGTGCAACGAATGTTTTATTCCACTTAAATTCACCCGCATCATAACTAGTGGCGATCTCTAGAACCAGTGCAAAAATAAAAGAAATCGTCACAGAGATAAATCTCATAAACATTTTCTGATATCCTATTTTTATCTTGTTCCCTTTATTTTTTTCCTCTTTGGCAATGCCTCTTATTTCTCTTTGTATTTCTCTCTCATTCTTTGTGAGGTCACTGTCAATATAGATATACGTATTTTTTAGTAATTTTTTGTTTTTCATAATATCTTGTTTAATTTTCATTGTATCTAATCTCACTACTATCATCTCTGATGGTAGCCCTAAATTTATTTTATATGCAGATTGTATTTGAGCGTCCAGTTTTAACTCCTTTTTTATAAATTCTTTGACTTCTTGTTTTGGTTCGTTTGCTTCTATTTTTTACCCTTTTATTACAATATTCTCTCGTTTCTTTTCTTTTTCTATTTTTTTATTACATTTTCCAATTTATCAATTCTTTCGTTGAGCTCATTTTTCTCTGCTTTTCGTTGTTCTTCTTTTCTTTTCATTTGTTTAAGTTCTTTAATTTCATCTTAGTGTTATTAATTGCATTTTTTATCTCCTTTGTCATCTCTTTCATCATATCTTTAAGTTCTTCCATTTCACACTCTTTTGGCTTTATATTTACTGTTGTAATTTTATATGGGCTTTGCACTTTTCTTTCTTCTTGTATTTTTCTCTGCTCTGGTGATCGTAATACTTTTTTACTGTTTTTAAATATCTGTTCTTCGCTATCTCTTTCTCTCTTTGAACTCATTTAGTCGCTCTGTCTAGATATCGTATTCGGCTCGAACCAGCCACCTCGAAATTATTTTGACTATTTCCTTCAAAAAATGTCTACCAATCATATTACGAGAATTCATTTTCATTGCCCAATCACAATTAAATTTCAGCGAAAATTGCATAGTAGGTGAAAATTCTACGAAAAATTACAGCGAAAATTGCACTGTTGTGACCAGGGCTGTGGAGTCGGTGGATACAGTATCCGACTCCGACTCCGACTCCTCAATTTAAGATAAAACGACTCCAGCTTCAACGTCCGACTCCGACTCCGGTGATTATTAGGAAATCATAAGGATTAAAGGATACTATTAAAAACCACATGTATGTACAAGAAGTTCAAATGCAAAATTAACATGTATTTTTTTTTAAGGATTAATGTGATCATAATTGATAATTTTAAAATTCTACGATATTAATTATGATTCGTTAAGCCACTATCACTTATCGACCGGCTCTTTATTAAAAATTATCAAAATTAATTATTTAAAAATGCACTAATAATCATGTTAATTCAATAAGCCCAGTAACACTATATTATTTTTAAACGTTACAAATCAGACATAATTTATTATTATATGTAAAACCAATAATTTTATACAAAATATATTAAAAAATACTTATTTTTAATCATATATTTAGAATTTAAATGCCCATCGAGACTTAATAAGAAGCTATAGGTACAGCATTTTTAAATTACGATTAACGAATAGCGTTAACGGAAGTGTTACGCTCAATTTTCGTCCATCTTGTACTTTTTATTTCGATTTGTCCGGAGTCGGAGTCGTAACTAATTTTCGACTCCGCGACTCCGACTCCGACTCCGACCAAAATACCTAAACTCCGACTCCACGACTCCGACTCCGACTCCACAGCCCTGGTTGTGACATCACATGTCAGGTATTAATCAATTTCTCCCAATCTTTCAAAATTAAAGTTTTTTGATCTAACTCGTATTTTCTTTCATCACAGAATGTCATAAATTGTCTCCAAACGAACTCTTTACTTTTTCTTGTATTTTCGGATGAATTTTTCTCGATATTTTTCGATATATCTTGCGAAGAAAAACTTCCGAAGCGATTCATGTTGACACATGAAGTGACACTGATTGGTAATTAATATTTTAAATAATACGTCAACTTGATTAAAAATCGTATTTTTCAGGAAATAGTCTATTAAATACATTTCGTGCATTAAAAATGCTCTGAAAATTTAGTACTCAAAGCTCGTTGCCTTTAAGAAACTACATTCGTTCATTTTGATTGTGATTTGACTGAAAAAGTTTTGTCAAATCACAATCAAAATGGACTCATGCAGTTTCTAGGCAACGGCTTTTCGTGCAAAATTTTCGATCATTTTTAATGCACTTAATATATTACTATTGAAAATTTATTATTCAGTTATTACTGTATACAACTCAATAGACTCTCTATTGTTTCAAAATGAATGTGTTTGGTTGCCTAGTGTGATTGTTTTTTTTATTCTATTAATTAATTGCGTATCTATATATTATTACTGATATATGTTTGGTTGCCTATGGTTGTAGTCTATTAATTAGTTTCTCTTCTTGGTTAGGCCCGGGTCATCCCCTCGAAGACCGTTGCCAACTTATCTTCTATTAATACACTTATTTGTTTTTATCTATGGGATTCTAACCTTTAATTTCACTATATTAAAAATCTATTTATATTAGTTATTATCTTCCTACTGTTTCTTGTTTTACACTTTACACTTTTTTTCTTGACTTTGCACTACTATTTCCACCGTTTTATGGCCAATAATAATTTCTTTTTAGGTGTTCAAGTGTTTCGTTAATGCCTTTGTGATTGCAATTGTGTTCGTGTTGATATTTCATTAGTAATACGCCATCGTCCAGGTTTACGATTGAATTGACAAATTATGTGCACTTAATTAGTTTTAATCCTAATTGATAAAAATATCGCATATATACTTGATTAAATTCGTTGTACATTGAATCGTCATGGAAATATAAGTAAAATGTTTTATTTTCGGTTGTGTAGTCTCTTAGAAATTAAAAAATTAGATTATAATCAGATTTTGGTACTTTCACGATTAAAATATTATGATGTTATAATTTACTATTAGTGACTTTGTAATTTATTTAGAGAGTTATGAGATATTACAATTCGGCATGATTTGTTATTAATAATTTGCTCTAAAATTGGAATTCCGTTATTTAAAGTTTCTAAGTCATTATTCGAATGAGGTGTATCTAAAGTATTGTCGTTATCTAAAAATTTTGAAGGAGATTGAATTTGTGTCTTGTAAAATTTTGACTTTATTAGAGTTTTCTGGAAAATTCTCATCATTTTCATTAACATTAAAATTTTCACACATATCTCTGAGATATTCTAAAATTTCAGAATTTACTTCATCTGGATTGTTGATAAGACTTTCGTTTTCGAGTGCATTAATTTGAATACGGAATAATGCATCAGCATTTGTATTTTGTTTTCCCTTTCTAAAGATAATTTCATAGTCATATTCTGAAAAACGTAATCTCCATTCTTCTAGTCTACTATTAGGTTCTTTTAAATTGAATAACCATATCAATGGTCTATGATCTGTATAGATTTTGAAGCGTTTACCGAATTAGTATGGTGGAAAATATTTACATGCCCATACTATAGCGAACATTTCTTTTTCTATGGTGGAAAATTTAGTTTCGCTATCACTTAGGTTTCTTGAAGTATATGCAGTGGGTTAGTCGTTAGGAACATCACCTTGTGAGAGGACGGCTCCAATTGCAAAATTACTTGCATCTGTTGTTATTATTATTATTAAAAAAATCTTTAGTATGTTCTACTCTCTTTTAAGCAATTCATCGTAGGTTTAGTTATTTTTGAAAGATTTTCGAGAAAACGTCTGTAATAGCCAATTAATCCAAGGAATGATTTAATTTCCTTATGAGTTTTAGGTATCGGATACTTTTTTATTGCGGAGATTTTATCTGGTTTAGGTTTAATTCCTTCAGAAGTGATTACATGGCATAAATATTGAACTTCCTTTCTTAGAAATGCAGATTGATCCAATTGAATTTTAAACTGTATTTCTCGGAGTCTACTAAATATTTTCCTTATATTGCAAACATGTTCTTGGAGGGATGTGATAAAAATGACAATATCGTCTAAATAGACGAGACAGATTTAACATAAATAAGACACTTAAACTTTGTTTGTATAACTGAGGTTTTTTTATTGTGACTATAGTTTCGACAACTTTAACTTGTCATTATCAGACTACAAGTAATTTAAAAATAACAATTAAGCAGGTATATATACCTAAATAAAAAATTCCAAAGAATTAAGCAACAAACTAACATCCTATCAATTTCCTCCAAACCATAAGTTAGTATCATTCGACGTATCTAACATGTTCGCGAAAATCCCAGCAAACGATTGCATAGATCTAATTAAAACATCTTTTGACAAACTAAATGTAAACATTTCAGTTAAAACCGAATTCTTAAATACACTTGAAACTATTTTGAACAATAATTATTTTTCATTTGAAAATAAAATCTACAAACAGACAGAAGGTCTTGCAATGGGCTCGCCTATGAGTCCATTGCTTGCCGAAATTTTCATGTGTAATTTAACTAATATTATATTAGAGTCCCCGTTAGGCAAAAAACACATAAAAATGTGGTATAGATACGTCGATGATATTTTAGCTTCCTTCGTAGGTTCAGATAGGCAACTATCCCAATATCTATAATTTATTAACACAGTACACCCGAACATAAAATTCACATTAGAGACAGAAATTAACAACAATATTAAATATTTAGACCTCTCAATAACTAAATCCAACCAATCACTAACATTTGAAATTTACAGAAAACCTACATTTACTGACCGCGTAATCCCTAATTCCTCTAATCACCCACAAGCACATAAATTATCCGCTTTCAATTCAATGATATATCGAGCTTTCAATATACCACTATCAGAAACATCATTTAACAAAGAAATAGATACAATTAAAAACATAGCAGTCTCAAACGGATATACTTCATCATTAATAGATTCATTAATTAATAAATATAGATTAAAAAAAGTAAATAAGTATATATATATATGCAGACAAAGACATTTCTAAAAAAAAGTGCAAATATACAGATCCCTTACATACTTTGGTGGTACTTCATTAAAAATCAAAAATATTTTATCGAAACACAACATTTTACTAGCCTTAAAACCGTTCACAAAAATTAGATACAGCATTTTTAATCCGAAAACAAAAATACCTAATACTCATAAATCAGGGATATATAAACTGACTTGTAGTGATTGTAAAGGAGTGTATATTGGCCAATCTGGTAGTAATTTTAACATCAGACTTAAGGAACATCTTCGCTCTTTTCGGCTTAACTTGATCGATAAGTCGTCATTCGCGAGACATATGATTAAAAACAATCATACGTTTGACGAGGATGTACTCTCAGTAATCCATTTCGCCGAAAAGGGTCGTAAGATGGACCTCCTGGAGTCTCTGGAAATACACAGAGCGCGCGCTAATCCGGAAATTCCCGTAATAAACGACCAGCTTGACCCAATATACACCCCCATTTTTTAAGCCATTTTGTAACCGTAATTCTGTATATATACCTGCTTAATTGTTATTTTTAAATTACTTGTAGTCTGATAATGACAAGTTAAAGTTGTCGAAACTATAGTCACAATAAAAAAACCTCAGTTATACAAACAAAGTTTAAGTGTCTTATTTATGTTAATAATGATGTATAACGAAGTAGAAGCCTCAACAGTTAACAGTTTGAGACAGATTTAGTTTTGAAAGCCTCTGAGGATTTTGTTCATTACACGTTGGAAGGTGGACGGAGCATTTTTTAAGCTAAGGGCATTCGTTTGAACTCGTAGTGACCACGTTCAGTGGAAAATGCTTAGGGATATTCTTTTAGGGATAACCTCGGGATTCATTTCGATCTGATGAAAACCGCAGGCTACATCGAATGTGGTAAAGTATTGACTTTTTCCAAGTTTGTCAACAATATCAGTGATATTGGGAGTAGATAGGAATACCCGACTAGTCGCCCACCACAACACCACAGTGGTCCAGCGGTCCAGCCTCCCAGCATCCAGCATCCCCCGCAGATTCATCTCCCGAGATGAGCATCCCACCTCCCAGCATCCCCCGCAGATTCATCCCCCCGAGATGAGCATCCCCCGCAGATTCATCCCCCGAGATGAGCATCCCCCTCCCAGCATCCCTCCACAGATTCATCTTCCGAGATTAGCATCCACCACAGATTCATCTTCCGAGATTAGCATCCACCACAGATTCATCCTCCGAGATTAGCATCCACCACAGATTCATCTTCCGAGATTAGTATCCACCACATCAACGCCATCTAGTGGAGAAAAGCGCAACTATGAAAATGTAAGTATACATCAGCGTCATCTAGCGGCTTAAAGCACAACTATGAAAATGTAAGTATACAGCAACGCCATCTAGTGTAAATGGTTGCAGCACTTACTAAACAGCGCCATCTACCATCAAAAAGTTCAACTATGAAAAAGTAAGTGTATGAATGGTTGCAGCACTTATACACAGCGCCATCTATTATTTAAACGTTTAACTATAAATAGAAATCACGATAGGGGAGATTTATCACTTAAAAAGTTCAATTAATACAAAATATGTTTAGATAAAAAAAAATAAGTTGATATAATATAAAATAAGAATATTTATTAATATAATTTTATAATATATTATTTATTTTCTCCTTTTTCCTCCCGATCTTCTTCATCGCGCTCTTCACACCATGCTCGAATCTAATGAAAAACAGAAATTAAAAAATTAGTGATCAATGTTTACGAGATAATCATGAAGATTAACATACTTTAGATTTTAATTTCATTGCATCTCGATACATCACGAAATCTAGGATTTCATCCATATAATGATCTAGCTTTAACCTCACTAGCTCATACGCCAGTGTTTCCAAATCATCATGATCTTCTAAAAAATCAATACAGCATTTTCCCCCATCAATAGACTGTTGCAACATCTTCGACATCCGATCAGAGGTATAATTTTCGTATTGCTGCTGATTTCCAATGAACACATCACCCATTTTATCATAAACCTAGATCAGAAAAATAATATAATATATATTGTTAAAAATAATATAATATATATTGTTATACAAACAAAGTTAAAGTGTTTTATTTCATTCAATATAAAATAGATCAGAAAATAATATAAATGATTATATCCTAAATATTTTATACTCACATAGCTCACAGCGCTCCTCACATCGACGACTTTATTTCTTGCAGACATTTTATTACTTCAGGTTTAAGTGTATAAACTGAATGATTAAATAATGTAAAATATAGCATGATATATACCACAAAACTTTCCAATTTTGAGGACATAATGTACGTCACAAACTACTTAATTGCGAGAATTAATAACACTGGACAGTTACAGAAAATGAAGGCCTTCAATGACACATGTTCGATTTAATATTAGAAATTTGTTCGAGAAGTTTCCAATGTTGTGATTTCTTTTTGGAGAATGCAATGACGTCAATCATTAATGACACTGGAAAGTTACAGAAAATGAAGGCCTTCAATGACACATGTTCGATTTAATATAAGAAATTTGTTCGAGAAGTTTCCAATGTTGTGATTTCTTTTTGGAGAATGCAATGACGTCAATCATTAATGACACTGGAAAGTTACAGAAAATGAAGGCCTTCAATGACACATGTTCGATTTAATATAAGAAATTTGTTCGAGAAGTTTCCAATGTTGTGATTTCTTTTTGGAGAATGCAATGACGTCAATCATTAATGACACTGGAAAGTTACAGAAAATGAAGGCCTTCAATGACACATGTTCGATTTAATATAAGAAATTTGTTCGAGAAGTTTCCAATGTTGTGATTTCTTTTTGGAGAATGTAATGACGTCAATCGTTAATGACACTGGAAAGTTACAGAAAATTAAAACCTTCCAGAACGCATGTTCGAGACTAGCTAAAATATTTGAAGGACGATTGCACATTCATGACACTGGAAACTTATAGAAAATTAAAACCTTCCATGACGTATCCTCAAAGGTTTTTAAAGTGTGAATCAATTATGAGGAGAAGGCTAAACAATCACACTAATGACTAATTGAAGGTGAAATATATATTTTTAGAATAAGTGAAAGAAAAAGTGAAAGAAAAAAAACATAATAAATACGCAAGTGATTTGTTTTCTCATTCACTTGAAATTTAGTATCAGTCAATGATAATTGTATAACAAAAAATTTAAACAAATCTGGTAAGTTCCATATAAAAACTTATAAATTTTATTTAACATTATTCTAATTCTTTTAATCAGCAATAATTCAACATGAATATTAATCCATCCACCTACCATATGTCAGAAGGATTTACTGATCCGGTTGAGGAGCATCTGAAAAATTTTGATAAGGAGATGAAATCTGGAATGATTCTTCTAGGACAATCCACATACTCGCTCAACAAATCAAATACGAAAAGTGTGTCCATTGGAATTAGCCCGACTGCGGGATTCATACATATAGTCAAAGTATGGGGTACCAATTCATCATGCAACATCTTCACAATTGAAGAGTGGAAAGAATTTTCTATCAACTTCCGTGAGATAAAAATGGGACAGCCGTTACATATGGATCAACATCAAATTACTGCGAAACCATACCGCAACATCACCACTATTTGGATTCAGCAGAGGGATTCAATCGTGGTCCTCGCTGAAGAGACGATCCACACATTATTATCATTTAAAAAGCTAATAGACCGCAAACTTCAAATATTATTAGAGTGTGAATTTAAATCGTATTACGATAAAATTTTAAACAGTTGTTTAAATATGTGTGGAGATTTACATGTAAATATAAATACATTGCTATTAAAAAAAATATATATTCTGAAAATGAAATGAATTCATATCTTATGATGGAATGTCTGTATACTTGTTTTAATAAAATAATGTATGATATTGAAATGTTTAATAATAAATATTGAGAAAATGTACCACTTTTTGTTATATATAAATGAAAGATAAATTTATATTAAATAAAAATTTATCATTATATAAATATATATTACAGGATGTTTTTATTTTCTATCCAACTATTATGAGAATTATCATGTCCCAACCATTTAACCAAACTTTTGCCCCCTTTTTTTTGTAAAATTTTCTCCACTAAGTAAACGTCTGCATGTTTTACAAGCTGTAGTTCTTCATTATAAAATGCTCCTTGGATGGGTCTCTGATCCATATCCTCAAGTAAGTGTGATGCTGGATTGGTGTTTTGTGTGGATATAATCTTAAATAATTCAGCAGACCAATTCAGCGTGTATCCTTTTTCAAATAATGCTTTTTGTTTACTTATTCGAACAGTATCTCCAACATCAAAATTACGTTTACCCGAAATGTGAGTATGTGAATAAACGGTATTGAGCAAATGGTGTTCATTTTTCTTGCTAACATCACAAGGTCTCATCTTAGTGGTGCTATGTCTCCGACTATTATATTGATCAGTAACATTAAAGCACTCGTTCGAAACTTTAAATTGAACTATTTTATAAAATTTACGACTAATGCCCAAAAATTACTTAAAACAAAAATTCCCTGATAATCATTAAAACAGGGAAAGTCAGAGAAAAGTCAGGGAATTTAATTCAAATTGACCAAAACACTGAAATAAAACCTTTTTAAATAAGATGTAAAAAGTAACTAAATATACATAAATTATAAAAAATATAAAGTTTATTGACATTTAACAAGAATCATGAAGAATTATAATATTATAAAAGTAAATTTAAATAAAAAATCATGAAAAAATATTAATACTGACAATAATTATAAACATTTGGAAAATTGTTAGTCAAAAAACATAATATTAATTGGGTATTGTTCATTTTTGAAGATTTCTAATTCTAGTTTATTTTATCAATTAGGTTTTTTAGCGTTGACAACATTTATTCTTGTCATGTTAACAATTTTCATGATTATTCCCATGATAAATTATATAAATTAAGACATTAATAAATTCTATGATAAAATACTGGAAATGACAGAATCTTCTACATTGAACATTATACAAATAATATTCATTAGTTGGAATTTTTAATTGTTTAATATATATATATAATTTTCAAATGTAATTTAATATTTTTAGTTAGTACTATATTATGTATTTTTTAAATGGACTTTGTTAACTGAATAAATAAATAAAAAAACGTTAAAATTGAATAAATCATTCAAATCAACTTAATTAGCAAAAACAGTCTATATTGACAAATTTAAGAATAATACGACGTCAACAATATTAATTAATAATAATCAACAAATCAACAAAACATGTTTTTAAAACTTGTAAAATCAAATAGGACCAAAGTTGGCAAATGTTATTCCAAATTTATACTTGTAACACTGTAATTAGGTATTTTGCCTGTTGGGCAATAAAGGTTATTATTATAAAAAGACGTTAACACTGAAAAATTGTCAACATTAATGAAAATGAAGAAAAAAATAATATTTTTAATTGAAAATTTTTGTGAATCGATAAAACTCATAGATGTGATTCTAAACAAAACGTCAAACCAATAAAAAAATTGTCAAACAAATCAAAATCAAAAATATATACGTATATGAATATTCTAAAAGTTGGCAAAAAACATAAACTTTCAATAACATTGTCAATATAAACAAACATTATCAAATACGTATCAAAATCTTCAAAGTCGATAAAAAAAGTATAATTATATTTTTTCCGATTTCTGCTTTTTTTTAGTAAAAAAAATGATAAAATTCAACTGTATCTACAAAAGTTTACATATTTTTCAAATTTAACAACCAACATCTCAAAAATTACAAATTTTTAATTTAAAAAAATATTTGTATTTTATATAAAATCTTTAACAGCAACAAATGATTACACTAATTTAAAAATTCTTCAGAATTGTTGCTATATGTTAAGCAAATATTTACCAAATAAAAATACAAGGTAGCCAGAAAATGAATGAAAATCTTAACGTAGCGCGAGTACATACAAAATTTAAAAAAATTATAAATTATTTTTTTTTAAATTTAAAACAAAAATAATTAAAGTCTAAAAAAATATATTGTATGATTATTCAATAAGTCTTACAAGGCCATTAATATGAAAAATATGTGACTAGAAGTTGTTTTTAATATTTTGTATAAACTTATTGCCATCGACTAAACATTGTAGATAGATATGATTTTAATCAAAACATTACAAAAATATTGCTGATTTCTTTTGACATATTTAGAATTTCAATAGCGTCGTGAGCCTTTATAAAGAACCATAGAAAATTGGCAATTTCATTCATAGAAAATTTGTTTGTTTGGATTTTCTACTCAAAATTAATTAACGAACAGTTACCTAAAGCTTTTCACTCAGTTTCTGGGCACCTTGTATACAACTTATTAATTTCTAAATTTCTACAGACTAAAAAACACATAAATTATAACCAAATTTAACAAACAGAAAAAAATCGTAGTTAGTTAATTGACAAATTCAATTATAAACAATACAAAAAGTAATAAAATAGATGGCATCAAAAAACGAAAATCCTAAAAATTGAATTGTCATTTTTAATTTTTCGAAATCAACAGGCATCACAAAATCTAAAAACCACGTAAAAATTAATAAAATATTAAAATTTTGACAAAAACAATAATAATAGATCAGAGGAAATAATCTTGAATCAGGAAATGCCGAGAAAATGTAAACTTTCAGATTGTGGCCACCATGTCAGTTTTAATTTTAATAATATTAAACAAAACTTGATTATTCGGTTATGAAAAGTAGATTTTTTCTTTAAATACATTTTCAATCATTAAATGTTTTTATCAAAGCATTCAATTTATAGCATTTAACGAGTATTTCTATTGATTAAAAATGATTAAAAATGAAGTAAAATTTCTACGCGATCAAACTAAATATTCAGGCTTTTCTAAACTCGCAATTGATTTAACGTAAAGGTTAAAAACACAAAACCAAAATGTTTACGGGAATCCTTACGATTGATTTGAATTATTTTTGACGATTTGAATCCTTTTGTAAGTAATTGAATCCTTTGTAAGTATTCGAATCCTTTTATAAGGATTCGAATCACCCGGATTTGGATTCAAATATGAATCCTCTTCAAAAAATGTTACGAATACGGATCACGAATCCTTTTTAACTGAAGTATTCGAATACCTCTTTTGAATCCTCTAAAAGAATTCGAATCCTGAATGATTCGAATCCTGCCCAGCTCTGGTATTAAAGTATTTAATTCTACTGAATAGTTTGTAAAAGTTTAATTATGGTTTTAAAAAAAAGACTCTTATATCAATTACACTAATATTCTTTAAGAAGTTTAAGAAGTGTTAAACCCAGTAAGCGCCATTGACGCAACATTTTTAATGTTTTGTTAAATTATTTACTAAATAAGTTAATTTGATACATTGTATAATTTAAGCTGACTTGAGGACGTAAATATGTTGTTATATAAATATTTCGATTATTGCTCATTTTAAATAAATATTTTTCAGTGTATTTCTATCTTCAAAATATTTCAGTTTTGTACGCATGGCGCATGAAGTAAAATTTTAAGTTAAACTCGAAATTTTACTTCATGTTTAACCTGGGAGTGGAAAACACTCGTTCTAAGTTTTAAATTGAACTCTTAAAAAAAGCAACAAATGTTAATAATAAATCTTAAGGAGTTAGGCTTGTATACATAAGCATACGCTGTGGATGCTCTGGCGTAAAATTTCGAGTTTAGAAAAGCCTGAAAATTTGGTTTGGACGCGTAGCCCGAAGCGCGGAGCGGCCAAACCAAATTTTCAGGCTTTTCTAAACTCGAAATTTTACTTCATGCTTAGCCTGGGAGTGGAAAACACTCGTTTAAAGCTTCCAATATTTTAATAAACCGAGCGCCGGAGCATGCACAACGTATGCTTATGTATACATAAAAAATTCTCGTTATGAAAATGTTCGGTGTTACATAAAACTCTCTGTATATATGTGTAACATAGTCTAAGGTGTATATTTATATTTAGATTATTGTGGAAACATAGTGCTTATTGTTGCAAAAAAAACCTATGTACCATCGGTGAAAATAAAATATTGGGATACGTAAAATTTGTTTAGTGTGTGCCAAAGGTTGGACCATTCTTTTTCCCTCATTTAAATATTTTTGTTGTCACTCCATATTATAACCTTTCTTAATAAAACCTGACTTAACCGGTATAAATTTGGTTCTATTTGATATTAGCCAATTTTCGATTTGTCCCAACATTTTATATCCACCGATGGTACTTATTTTGTAACAATTTAAATCGTTTTAGTATCATTAATGCTTATTCATATAATGTAAAGAATTTTCTTCCCTTTTCTATTTCAATCGTTTTTTTTAAATAAAATCAGTGCCATTCATCATAATCTTATTAAGTATTGGAGACTGTTTCAATCTTTATTTTCTACGCTTCTTTGTAAAAAATTCTTTATAGCAATTTGATAAAATCTGACAGATGTATACAAGCCTAACTCCTTAAGATTTATTATTAACATTTGTTGCTTTTTTTAAGAGTTCAATTTAAAACTTAGAACGAGTGTTTTCTACTCCCAGGTTAAACATGAAGTAAAATTTTGAGTTTAACTTAAAATTTTACTTCATGCGCCATGCGTACAAAACTGAAATATTTTGAAGATAGAAATACACTGAAAAATATTTATTTAAAATGAGTAATAATTGAAATATTTATATAACAACATATTTACGTCCTCAAGTCATCTTAAATTATACAATGTATCAAATTAACTTATTTAGTAATTAATTTAACAAAACATTAAAAATGTTGCGTCAATCGCGCTTACTGGGTTTAACACTTCTTAAACTTCTTAAAGAATATTAGTGTAATTGATATAAGAGTTTTTTTTTAAAGCCATAATTAAACTTTTACAAACTATTCGGTAGAATTAAGTACTTTAATACCAGAGCTTGGCAGGATTCGAATCATTCAGGATTCGAATTCTTTTAGAGGATTCAAAAGAGGTATTCGAATACCTCAGTTAAAAAGGATTCGTATTCGTAACATTTTTTGAAGAGGATTCGTATTTGAATCCAAATCCGGGTGATTCGAATCCTTATAAAAGGATTCGAAGACTTACAAAGGATTCAATTACTTACAAAAGGATTCAAATCGTCAAAAATAATTCAAATCAATCGTAAGGATTCCCGTAAACATTTTGGTTTTGTGTTTTTAACCTTTACGTTAAATCAATTGCGAGTTTAGAAAAGCCTGAATATTTAGTTTGATCGCGTAGCTTAGGCTTTTCTCAACACGAAATTTTACTTCATTTTTAATCATTTTTAATCAATAGAAATACTCGTTAAAAGCTATAAATTGAATGCTTTGATAAAAACATTTAATGATTAAAAATGTATTTATAGAAATAATCTACTTTTCATAACCGAATAATCAAGTTTTGTTTAATATTATTAAAATTAAAACTGACATGGTGGCCACAATCTGAAAGTTTACATTTTCTCGGCATTTCCTGATTCAAGATTTTTTCCTCTGATCTTTTATTATTGTTATTGTCAAAATTTTAATATTTTATTAATATTTACGTGGTTTTTAGATTTTATGATGCCTGTTGATTTCGAAAAATTAAAAATGACAATTCAATTTTTAGGATTTTCGTTTTTTGATGCCATCTATTTTATTACTTTTTGTATTGTTTATAATTGAATTTGTCAATTGACTAACTACGATTTTTTTATGTTTGTTAAATTTGGTTATAATTTGTGTTTTTTAGTCTGTAGAAATTTAGAACTAAGTGAACAGCTTTAGGTAACTGTTCGTTAATTAATTTTGAGTAGAAAATCCAAACAAACAAATTTTCTATGAATGAAATTGCCAATTTTCTATAGTTCTTTATATGGTTCTTTATAAAGGCTCACGACGCTATTGAAATTCTAAATATGTCAAAAGAAATCAGCAATATCTTTGTAATGTTTTGATTAAAATCATATCTACAATGTTTAGTCGATGGCAATAAGTTTATACAAAATATTAAAAACAACTTCTAGTCACATATTTTTCATATTAATGGCCTTGTAAGACTTATTGAATAATCATACAATATTTTTTTTAGACTTTAATTATTTTTGCTTTAAATTTAAAAAAAAAAATAATTTATATTTTTTTTTAAATTTTGTATGTACTCGCGCAACGTAAAGCTTTTCATTCATTTTCTGGCTACCTTGTATTTTTATTTGGTAAATATTTGCTTAACATATAGCAACAATTCTGAAGAATTTTTCAATTAGTATAATCATTTGTTACTGTTAAAGATTTTATATAAAATACAAATATTTTTTTAAATTTAAAATTTGTAATTTTTGAGATGTTGGTTGTTAAATGTATAATTATACTTTTTTTTATCGACTTTGAAGATTTTGATACGTATTTGATAATGTTTGTTTATATTGACAATGTTATTGAAAGTTTATATTTTTTGCCAACTTTTAGAACATTCATATACGTATATATTTTTGATTTTGATTTGTTTGACAATTTTTTTATTGATTTGACGTTTTGTTTAGAATCACATCTATGAGTTTTATCGATTCACCAAAATTATCAATTAAAAATATAATTTTTTCCTTCATTTACATTAATGTTGACAATTTTTCAGTGTTAACGTCTTTTTATAATAATAACCTTTATTGCCCAACAGGCAAAATACCTAATTACAGAGTTACAAGTATAAATTTGGAATAACATTTGCCAACGTTGGTCCTATTTGATTTTACAAGATTTAAAAAAATGTTTTGTTGATTATTATTAATTAATATTGTTGACGTCGTATTATTCTTAAATAAGTCAATATAGACAGTTTTTGCTAATTAAGTTGATTTAAATGATTTATTCAATTTTAACGTTTTTTTTTATTTATTTATTCAGTTAACAAAGTCCATTTAAAAAATACATAATATAGTACTAACTAAAAATATTAAATTACATATGAAAATTATATATATATTAAACAATTAAAAATTCCAACTAATGAATATTATTTGTATAATGTTCAATGTAGAAGATTCTGTCATTTCCAGTTTATTTTATCATAGAATTTATTAATGTCTAAATTTATATAATTTATCATGGGAATAATCGTAAAAATTGTTAACATGACAAGAATAAATGTTGTCAACGCTAAGAAACCTAATTGATAAAATAAACTAGAATAAGAAATCTTAAAAAATGAACAATACCCAATTAATATTATGTTTTTCACTCGCGCGCGCGACACCGTAGCAGACGGACGTACACAGCGAATTTTCCGAATAAACTAATCGGCATAAAATAATTATATCCCACTTGTGGGTGGTATTCCACAAAATATGGAAGCAGAGGAGGACAGCTGGGGCTCGGATGGGACTCAGATGGATACAGAGGAGTTCAAAACCCCTAGGAAGCGAGGTCGCCCCGCGAAGTTCTGCAAGAGTAAAGCAGCAAAAAAGTCACACGCCTCAGGTAATCTTAACCTACCGAAAACGACAAACAAACTATTACAGTCAGTACTAAAACAAATGAACACACAACAAAACCAACAGTCACAACAACCCTCAACAAGCACACAGTCACAACCCCAGTTACAACAGACACAACCCCAGATACAAGCCCAGACACAACAATCACAACCCCAGCCGCAACAAGCACATCACAATTACATTCAATTACAACCATCAGAAATCTCAAATATCACTCACCACACACCACAGCAAGGCACTACACAATTACAACAAACACACATAATAACATCTAACGAAAAACGTTATCAGCAAAACTACAAAAACACATTCACTTTCACAACTGTAAACGATCTGTCAAGAATTCGCTTGGCCGTAATTTGGTCTGATCACAAATTCGACAATAATGCGCTGATAATTAAAACGAGATTTGGATTTTTAATTAAATCAAATAATGATACACAAATAATTGAAAACAACCTAAAAACATTACACTCAGAGAGAATTGTACATGAATTTCGTCCTCTACAAACGACCCGAGGTCGAGATAATACAGCCCCAGAAACTCAACGCAGCGCGCCAGCGCCGTCGTACTGCTGTATCATAAAAGGCGTGGAGCAGGAGATTGATGATTCCACAATCAGTGCTAGCCTGCAGGCGCACGGGATAGCACACCGATACTGCCGTCGCATCATCGCTAAGAGGGACAACTTTGCAACACACATGATTAGAGTGATCACACCATCGCTAGAATCTTTTACTAAATTATTACACGAACAATTTAGATACATGTGTAAAATTTACACCGTAATAGAAAGCAAACCCCCAACACCTATCCCGGTCCCATGTAGCAGTTGCAATAAATTTGACCATATCACTACAAATTGCAATGAAACGGTCACCTGCGCAAAATGTGGAGCTTCACACCCGACTTCAACATATCTGACAACGCTGCCTATTAAATGCAAATCGTGTGGAGAGACAGATCATGGTGCCTGGTCTACAAAATGTACCAAGAGGCCACTAAAACCCATCGAGGGGATACCCAACGTGAAGATAATTACTCAAAATAAAAAATCTGCGCAATTAGACAAGGACCTGACGAAAAACTCGCGAATTCACAATCCCATCACAGTGCATGACTACATCATAGACATATACACGACAAAAATTAACGAACCGACGACAACAGACAGAGAATCACTTATTAAAAAACTTAGAACAAGATTCATGGACTCATTTCATGTCGACACTCATGTTAATTTTTCAGGTAACAAAATGTTCATCGTCATGTTCGACCTCGACTCCCCTAATGTAATCCCTCCCGTTGCTCCTCTATCTGGTGTCCACACAGGTTTCTCACAGATAAATACAAATAATGTCTAGTATGAATTTTATTTATGCTAACATTAATTCCCTATCCAACAAATCCCACCTCCTATCCCACTACCTCTCACATAACCCCATACATGTCACAATGTTAGTTGAAACAAAATCCAAAAAACCTTTTTCATACAATAATTGGTCCTTCATTCAGATCCCCGCCTCAAACCCCCTCCAAAACCAGCGCGGAGGTTCAATAGTGGCAGCTAGACAAGAAATTAAACTGGGCAAAGCCAATCCCCCAAAAATTAATAATGTCATGAACGAGTGTCTACACTGCACAATCGATCTTCCCCAATTCACCCTCCACATTTTCCTACTCTATATTCATCATTCCTCTCACATCGAAGACACCATACTCACAAAGGCATCCCTGTACGATCACGTTATCTTAATCGGGGATTTTAACATCAATAAAGCCAAATGTAAACAACTCTCCTCATTTATATCACACTCTAACTTCGTCAGAATTCACACAGATCCTACCTTCATCATGTCAAATACCCAATCCTCCACCCCAGACGTCCTCCTTTGTACAAGTAATATCCACCATCTTTTCCACAATGTAACGCTTATCCCGGACCTGTGCTCCGATCACCTGGCAATTCAATTCTCCCTCAGGCTAGACCCCCCAATCCCCACTCCCCCAAATATAATTCCCCGCTACAAAGACTGTGACATAGATAAAGTAACCGCCGAAATGACAGAATTTATTTCCTCCAACAAACTTATTTCCCAAAACTACATCTCCCTTTTCCTAGAAAAATTATCACAATCGGTCAATAAAAACACACCAACAGCCACAAAACGCCCCTTCAAATATCCCCTTCCTAAATATATCCTACGCCTAATAAAATATAAGAGACAGCTTTACAGGGACTTCAGACAAACAGAGGACGTGACACTTAAACAGAAATTTAATCAACTTAACAAGGACATTCACAAACTCATTACAAATTATAAAACAGATCACTGGATAAAGGCCTGTGAAAAAATTAATGACTTGCACGGCAAACAATATTGGCAAGAAATAAAAAAACTTTGTAAATATCGCAAAACAGACTTTATCCAGAAGATCTATGATCCAATGACTAATTTAACTGTTACGGACGATAACGCTTGTACTGACATTTTTGCTAGACATTTTTCTGAAATATACTCAATGAAGGACAATGACGAATATGACAACGACTTTCGAGACACAGTGAATTCCTGGTACACCACATTTAAAAATACCCAGTTCCCCCATACTCCTGCCGATGACATAAATGAGGAAGAATATTTTGAAATCTTAAATAAGGGTAAAAATACCGCCCCCGGTTACGATAACATTCCTAGATATATCCTTAAATCCTTGCCCTATGAAATCCACTCCCATATAATTGACATTTTCAACCAAATTTACAAATCCCAGTTAATCCCGAGGGAATGGAAGAAAGGTATAATCACATGCATTCACAAACCAGGCAACGACTCTTCAAAAGCGAATAATTATCGCCCTATAACCTTGCTTCCAGTCCTCGGGAAGCTGTTTGAATCTATCATAAAAAACAAACTTATGCAACATATCTCCAACATACTCCCACCTTACCAATTTGGCTTCCTAGAACACCGCTCTACCACAATCCCATTATCCATTCTAACTTCCAACTGCCAAACAGCAAGCCTCGAAGGTCAAAAATCTGCCATCTTATTTCTGGATATTCAAAAAGCGTTTGACTCTGTATGGCACAGAGGCCTGCTGTTTAAATGCAACGCCCTAAAAATCCCATCGCACCTAATTAATATTCTTGATAGTTTCCTACACAATAGAACACTCCAAGTTAAAATCCGTCGTTCCATTTCAATCCCATTTACACCCCAACAAGGTTTACCCCAAGGATCACCTCTCTCACCACTCCTGTATAATATCCTTGTATCAGATCTATACAATCCTGACCCAAAATACCTTAACAAATCCGCTTATCCTTTATTATACGCAGACGACACGGCTTTAATAGCACATGCCTCCACTCTCCCCATAGCACTTAGCACTCTACAGGGCCTTATAGACACCATACAAACATGGTTCGCTAAATGGCGAATCTCTATAAATCCCAACAAATCACAGCTCCTAATTCCATTTCACCGACCCAACTCATCCCCATTTTTAATATCAGTAAATAACCACATCATCCGCCCCTCAAACTCCTGTAAATACCTAGGCATAACCTTTGACACTAAACTTACCTTCAAAACCCACTCCTCAATTCTTAAAGCAAAGATCAGACAAAGGGCGACGTATTTTAGAAATCTCACATTCAGGAAACAAGGCATTAGCACTGAAACAGCAGTTAATATATATAAGATGATATGCCGCCCTTTGCTTGACTACGCTGCAATCCTCTTTCACAATCCACACCCTTGCTCCCTAAAAAATATTCAAATTGCTGAAAGATCGGCCCTCAGAGTGCTAACAAAAATAAGACACCCACAAAATCCTCTACATAATCCTTCAAACACCCTCCTATACGAACTAACAAAAATACTTCCGATAGAAAACCGCCTCAACCAACTCTCCCAAAAATTTGCCTCTAATCGTTTTTATTACAATCTTCTTAAAACCCTTTGTATCCCTCGTAATAAAAATATTGCCCCTAAACGAAAATTCCCCTGCACCACAATTTATGAATTCATCTCTTCACTTCATGACATTAATGATCACGACGTTTGAGACAGCCGTTAGACAAGTACAAGACATTAATGATCACGACGCCAGTATGACAGTTAGAGTCAGACAAAGACAATAGACAACTATAACATAAAATGACAGAGACAAAACTAAACAAATTCAGGCGGAAAGACCAATGGTCGATAGCCGATTGGCAGAAAATTATCTATGTACCAAATTTATTGTAGTTAAAATATTTAAATGTTTTTTATACGAAAATTCTGTCAATAAAGATGTTAAATATATATATTATGTTTTTTGACTAACAATTTTCCAAATGTTTATAATTATTGTCAGTATTCATATTTTTTCATGATTTTTTATTTTAATTTACTTTTCTAATATTATAATTCTTCATGATTCTTGTTAAATGTCAATAAATTTTATATTTTTTATAATTTATGTATATTTAGTTACTTTTTACATCTTATTTAAAAAGGTTTTCTTTCAGTGTTTTGGTCAATTTGAATTAAATTCCCTGACTTTTCTCTGACTTTCCCTGTTTTAATGATTATCAGGGAATTTTTGTTTTAAGTAATTTTTGGGCATTAGTCGTCAATTTTATAAAATAGTTCAATTTGAAGTTTCGAACGAGTGCTTTAATGTTACTGATCAATATAATAGTCGGAGACATAGCACCACTAAGATGAGATCTTGTGATGTTAGCAAGAAAAATGAACACCATTTGCTCAATACCGTTTATTCACATACTCAAATTTCGGGTAAACGTAATTTTGATGTTGAGGATACTGTTCGAATAAGTAAACAAAAAGCATTATTTGAAAAAGGATACAGGCCGAATTGGTCTGCTGAATTATTTAAGATTATATCCACACAAAACACCAATCCAGCATCATACTTACTTGAGGATATGGATCAGAGACCCATCCAACGAGCATTTTATAATGAAGAACTACAGCTTGTAAAACATTCAGACGTTTACTTAGTGGAGAAAATTTTACGAAAAAAAGGGGGCAAAAGTTTGGTTAAATGGTTGGGACATGATAATTCTCATAATAGTTGGATAGAAAATAAAAACATCCTGTAATATATATTTATATAATAATAAATTTTTATTTAATATAAATTCATCTTTCATTTATGAATAACAAAAAGTGGTACATTTTCTCAATATTTATTATTAAACATTTCAATATCATACATTATTTTATTAAATCAAGTATACAGACATTCCATCATAAGATATGAATTCATTTCATTTTCAGAATATATATATTTTTTTAACCTCTGTTAAGATAGCAGTGCCAAATAGGCAGAATGCACTGTAACCTATACTAGAATTAAGGGCTAATTAAGGGCTATTTTAGTGAACTATTGTCGATTTTGGTGCTCCAGCCTTAAGGGTGCAAATCGCAACATAGCCACCTTAACATTAAGCTGGCAAGGCAAACTTACAAATCAGGACTTAAAAAACATTTTCTGTACGACATAATTAAGGGCTAATTAAGTGCCCTATAAGGAATTTTAGTGCTCCACCCTGTATTTAGAAAAAAAATATTTTCTACTACAATTTCACTTTTCTCGAAAATGGACAAGCAGACTGCAACAAAACTATAGAATAATTTAGAGCTCCTTGCTAACTCATTAAGTGCCCCATTAGCGATTTTAGTGCTCCACCCTGTACTTAGATAAAAAATATTTTCTACCCCAATTTCAGTTGCAACGAAACTATAGAATAATTTAGAGTTCCTTGTCTACTAATTAAGTGCCCCATTGGTGATTTTAATGCTCCACCCTGTACTTTAAAAAAAAATATTTTCTACCCCAATTTCACTTATCTCGAGAATCAACGAGCAGACTGCAACGAAACTATAGAATAATTTAGAACTCCTTGCCTACTAATTACGTGCCCCATTAATGATTTAAGTGCTCCACCCTGTACTTAGCAAAAAAATATTTTCTACCCCAATTTCAGATTTCTCGAAAATGGACGAGCAGACTGCAACGAAACTAAATAATAATTTAGAGCTCCTTGCCTACTAACTAAGTGCCCCATTGGTGACTTTAGTGCTCCACCCTGTACTTGGAAAAAAAATATTTTCTACCCCAATTTCACTTTTCTCGAACATGGACGAGCAGATTGCAACGAAACTATAGAATAATTTAGAGCTCCTTGCCTACTAAATAGGTGCCCCATTGGTGATTTTAGTGCTCCACCCTGTACTTAGAAAAAAATATTTTCTTCTCCAATTTCACTTTTCTCAAAAATAGACGAGCAGACTGCAACGAAACTATAGAATAACTTAGAGCTCTTTGCCTACTAATTAAGTGCCCCATTGGTGATTTTAGTGCTCCACCCTGTACTTAGAAAAATAATATTTTCTACCTCAAATTCAGTTTTCTCGAAAATGGACAAGCAAACTGCAACGAAACTATAGAATAATTTAAAGCTCCTTGCCTACTAAATTAGTGCCCCATTGGTGATTTTAGTGCTCCACCGTGTACTTAGAAAAACAATATTTTCTACCCCAATTTCATTTTTCTCGAAAATAGACGAGCAGACTGCAACAAAACTATAAAATAATTTAGAGCTCCTTGCCTACTAATTAAGTGCCCCATTAATGATTTTAGTGCTCCAACCTGAACTTAGAAAAAAATATTTTCTTCTCCAATTTCAGTTTTCTCGAAAATAGACAAGCAGACTGCAACGAAACTATAGAATAATTTAGAGCTCCTTGCCTACTAATTAGGTGCCCCATTGGTGATTTTAGTGCTCCACCCTGTACTTAGAAAAAAAATATTCTCTTCTCCAATTACACTTTTTTCAAAAATGGACGAGCAGACTGCAACGAAACTATAGAATAATTTAGAGCTCCTTGCCTACTAATTAAGTGCCCCATTGGTGATTTTAGTGCTCCACCCTGTACTTAGAAAAAAAATATTTTCTACTACAATTTCAGTTTTCTCGAAAATGGACAAGCAAACTGCAACGAAACTATAGAATAATTTGGAGCTCCTTGCCTACTAATTTAGTGCCTCATTGGTGATTTTAGTGCTCCACCCTGTACTTAGAAAAAAAATATTTTCTACCCCAATTTCACTTTTCTCGAAAATGGACAAGCAGACTGCAACAAAACTATAAAATAATTTAGAGCTCCTTGCCTACTGATTAAGTGCCCCATTAATGATTTTAGTGCTCCACCCTGAACTTAGAAAAAAAAATATTTTCTTCTCCAATTTCAGTTTTCTCGAAAATGGACAAGCAGACTGCAACGAAACTATAGAATAATTTAGAGCTCCTTGCCTACTAATTAAGTGCCCCATTAGTGATTTTAGTACTCCACCCTGTACTTAGAAAAAAAATATTTTCTACCCCAATTTCACTTTTCTCGAAAGAGGACAAGCAGACTGCAACGAAGCTTTAGAATAATTTAGAGCTTGTTGCCTACTAATTAAGTGCCCCATTGGTGATTTTAGTACTCTACCCTGTACTTAGAAAAAAAATATTTTCTTCTCCAATTTACGTTTTCTCGAAAATGGACGAGCAGACTGCAACAAAACTATAGATTAATTTAGAGCTCATGCCTACTAATTAAGTGTCCCATTAGTGTTTTAGTGCTCCACCCTGTACTTAGAAAAAAAATATTTTCTACTCCAATTTCAGTTTTCTCGAAAATGGACGAGCAGACTGCAACGAAACTATAAAATAATTTAGAGCTCCTTACCTACTAATTAAGTGCCCCATTTGTGATTTTAGTGCTTCACCCTGTACTCAGAAAAAAAATATTCTCTACCCCAATTTCACTTTTCTCGAAAATGGACGAGCAGACTGCAATGAAACTATAGAATAATTTAGAGTTCCTTGCCTACTAAGAAAGTGCCGCATTGATGATTTTAGTGCTTCACCCTGTACTTAGAAAAAAAATATTTTCTTCTCCGATTTCAGTTTTCTCGAAAATGGACAAGCAGACGGCAACGAAACCATAGAAGAATTTAGAGCTACTTGCCTACTAATTAAGTGCCGCATTAGTGATTTTAGTGCTCCACCCTGTACTTAGAAAAAAAATATTTTCTACCCCAATTTCACTTTTCTCGAAAGAGGACAAGCAGACTGCAACGAAGCTTTAGAATAATTTAGAGCTTGTTGCCTACTAATTAAGTGCCCCATTGGTGATTTTAGTACTCCACCCTGTACTTAGAAAAAAAAATATTTTCTTCTCCAATTTAAGTTTTCTCGAAAATGGACGAGCAGACTGCAACGAAACTATAGATTAATTTAGAGCTCCTTGCCTACTAATTAAGTGTCCCATTAGTGTTTTAGTGCTCCACCCTGTACTTAGAAAAAAAATATTTTCTACTCCAATTTCAGTTTTCTCGAAAATGGACGAGCAGACTGCAACGAAACTATAAAATAATTTAGAGCTCTATACCTACTAATCAAGTGCCCCATTGGTGATTTTAGTGCTTCACCCTGTACTCAGAAAAAAAATATTTTCTACCCCAACTTCACTTTTCTCGAAAATGGACTAGCAGACTGCAATGAAACTATAGAATAATTTAGAGTTCCTTGCCTACTAATAAAGTGCCGCATTGATGATTTTAGTGCTCCACCCTGTACTTAGAAAAAAAATATTTTCTTCTCTGATTTCAGTTTTCTCGAAAATGGACGAGCAGACTGCAACGAAACCATAGAAGAATTTAGAGCTCCTTGCCTACTAATTGAGTGCCGCATTGGTGATTTTATTGCTCCACCCTGTACTTAGAAAAAAAATATTTTCTACCCCAATTTCAGTTTTCTCGAAAACAGACAAGCAGGCTGCAACGAAACTATAGAATAATTTAGAGCTTCTTGCCTACTAATTAATTGCCCCATTGGTGATTTTAGTGCTCCACCCTGTACTTAGAAAATAAATATTTTCTATCCCAATTTCAGTTTTCTCGAAAATTGACGAGCAGACTGCAACGAAACTATAGAATAATTTAGAGCTCCTTGCCTACTAATTAAGTGCCCCATTAGTGATTTTATTGCTTTACCCTGTACTTAGAAAAAAAAAAAATTCTACCCCAATTTCAGTTTTCTCGGAAATGGACGAGCAGACTGCAACAAAACTATAGAATAATTTAGACATCCTTGTCTGCTAATTATGTGCTTCATTGGTGATTTTAGTGCTCCACCCTGTACTTAGAAAAAAAATATTTTCTATCCCAATTTCACTTTTCTCGAAAATAGACAAGCAGACTGCAACGAAACTATAGAATAATTTAGAGCTCTTTGCCTTCTAGTTAAGTGCCCCTTAGGTGATTTTAGTGCTCTACCCTCTACCTAGAAAAAAAATATTTTCTACCCCAATTTCAGTTTTCTCGAAAATGGACGAGCAGACAGCAACGAAACTATAAAATTATTTAGAGGTCCTCGCCTACTAATTTAGTGCCCCATTGGTGATTTTAGTGCTCCACCCTGTACTTAGAAAAAAAATATTTTCAGCCCCAATTTCACTTTTCTCGAAAATGGACGAGCAGACTGCAACGAAACTATAGAATAATTTAGAGCTCGTTGCCTACTAATTTAGTGCCCCATTGGTGATTATAGTGCTCCACCCTGTACTTAGAAAAAAAATATTTTCTACCCCAATTTCACTTTTCTCGAAAATGAACGAGCAGACTGCAACGAAACTATAGAATAATTTAGAGCTTCTTACCCACTAATTGAGTGCCCCATTGGTGCTTTTAGTGCTCTACCCTGAACTTAGAAAAAAATTATTTTCTTCTCCAATTTCAGTTTTCTCGAAAATGGACGAGCAGACTGCAACGAAACAATAGAATAATTTAGAGCTCCTTGCCTACTAATTAAGTGCTCTATTGGTGATTTTAGTGCTCCACCGTGTACTGAGAAAAAATATATTTTCAACTAGTATTTCACTTTTCCCGAAAATGGACGAGCAGACTGCAACGAAACTATAAAATAAATTAGAGCTCCTTGCCTACTAATTAAGTGCAGCATTAGTGATTTAAGTGCTCCACCCAGTACTAAGAAAAAATATATTTTCTACCCCAATTTCAGTTTTCTCGAAAATTGACGAGCAGACTGCAACGAAACTATAGAATAATTTAGAGCTCCTTGCCTACTAATTAAGTGCCCCATTACTGATTTTAGTGCTTCACCCTGTACTTAGAAAAAAAATATTTTCTACCCCAATTTCACTTTTCTCGAAAATGGACGAGCAGACTGCAACGAATCTATAGAATAATTTAGAGCTCCTTGCCTACTAATTAAGTGCCCCATTGGTGATTTTAGTGCTCCACCCTGTACTTAGAAAAAAAATATTTTCTTCTCCAATTTCAGTTTTCTCGAAAATGGACGAGCAGACTGCAACGAAACTATAGATTAATTTAGAGCTCCTTGCCTACTAATTAAGTGCTCTATTGGTGATTTTAGTGCTCCACCGTGTACTGAGAAAAAATATATTTTCAACTCCTATTTCACTTTTCCCGAAAATGGACGAGCAGACTGCAACGAAACTATAAAATAAATTAGAGCTCCTTGCCTACTAATTAAGTGCAGCATTAGTGATTTAAGTGCTCCACCCAGTACTAAGAAAAAATATATTTTCTACCCCAATTTCAGTTTTCTCGAAAATTGACGAGCAGACTGCAACGAAACTATAGAATAATTTAGAGCTCCTTGCCTACTAATTAAGTGCTCCACCTTGTACTTTGAAAAAAAAAATATTTTCTACCCCAATTTCAGTTTTCTCGAAAATGGACGAGCAGACTGCAACGAAACTATAGAATAATTTAGAGCTCCTTACCTACTAATAAAGTGCTCCATTGGTGATTTTAGTGCTCCACCCTGTACTTATAAAAAAAAAATTTTCTACCCCAATTTCACTTTTCTCGAAAATAGACAAGCAGACTGCAATGAAACTATAGAATAATTTAGAGTTCCTTGCCTTCTAATAAAGTGCCGCATTGGTGATTTTAGTGCTCCACCCTGTACTTAGAAAAAAATATTTTCTTCTCCGATTTCAGTTTTCTCGAAAATGGACGAGCAGACTGCAACGAAACCATAGAATAATTTAGAGCTCTTTGCCTACTAATAAAGTGCCGCATTGGTGATTTTAGTGCTCCACCCTGTACTTAGAAAAAAAATATTTTCTACTACAATTTCAGTTTTCTCGAAAATGGACGAGCAAACTGCAACGAAACTATAGAATAATTTGGAGCTCCTTGCCTACTAATTAAGTGCCTCATTGGTGATTTTAGTGCTCCACCCTGTACTTAGAAAAAAAATATTTTCTACCCCAATTTCACTTTTCTCGAAAATGGACAAGCAGACTGCAACAAAACTATAAAATAATTTAGAGCTCCTTGCCTACTAATTAAGTGCCCCATTGATGATTTTAGTGCTCCACCCTGTACTTAGAAAAAAAATATTTTCTACCCCAATTTCAATTTTCTCGAAAGAGGACAAGCAGACTGCAACGAAGCTTTAGAATAATTTAGAGCTTGTTGCCTACTAATTAGGTGCCCCATTGGTGATTTTAGTACTCCACCCTGTACTTAGAAAAAAAATATTTTCTTCTCCAATTTCAGTTTTCTCGAAAATGGACGAGCAGACTGCAACGAAACTATAGATTAATTTAGAGCTCCTTGCCTACTTATAAAGTGTCCCATTAGTGTTTTAGTGCTCCACCCTGTACTTAGAAAAAAAATATTTTCTACTCCAATTTCAGTTTTCTCGAAAATGGACGAGCAGACTGCAACGAAACTATAAAATAATTTAGAGCTCCTTACCTTCTAATTAAGTGCCCCATTGGTGATTTTAGTGCTTCACCCTGTACTCAGAAAAAAAATATTTTCTACCCCAATTTCACTTTTCTCTAAAACGGAGGAGCAGACTGCACTGAAACTATAGAATAATTTAGAGTTCCTTGCCTACTAATAAAGTGCCGCATTGATGATTTTATTGCTCCACCCTGTACTTAGAAAAAAAATATTTTCTTCTCCGATTTCAGTTTTCTCGAAAATGGACAAGCAGACTGCAACGAAACCATAGAAGAATTTAGAGCTCCTTGCCTACTAATTAAGTGCCGCATTGGTGATTTTAGTGCTCCACCCTGTACTTAGAAAAAAAAATATTTTCTGCCCCAATTTCACTTTTCTCGAAAATGGACGAGCAGACTGCAACGAAACTATAAAATAATTTAGAGGTCCTTGCCTACTAATTTAGTGCCCCATTGGTGATTTTAGTGCTCCACCCTGTACTTAGAAAAAAAATATTTTCTGCCCCAATTTCACTTTTCTCGAAAATGGACGAGCAGACTGCAACGAAACTATAGAATAATTTAGAGCTCGTTGCCTACTAATTTAGTGCCCCATTGGTGATTATAGTGCTCCACCCTGTACTTAGAAAAAAAATATTTTCTACCCCAATTTCACTTTTCTCGAAAATGAACGAGCAGACTGCAACGAAACTATAGAATAATTTAGAGCTTCTTACCTACTAATTGAGTGCCCCATTGGTGCTTTTAGTGCTCTACCCTGAACTTAGAAAAAAATTATTTTCTTCTCCAATTTCAGTTTTCTCGAAAATGGACGAGCAGACTGCAACGAAACAATAGAATAATTTAGAGCTCCTTGCCTACTAATTAAGTGCTCTATTGGTGATTTTAGTGCTGCACCGTGTACTGAGAAAAAATATATTTTCAACTCCTATTTCACTTTTCCCGAAAATGGACGAGCAGACTGCAACGAAACTATAAAATAAATTAGAGCTCCTTGCCTACTAATTAAGTGCAGCATTAGTGATTTAAGTGCTCCACCCAGTACTAAGAAAAAATATATTTTCTACCCCAATTTCAGTTTTCTCGAAAATTGACGAGCAGACTGCAACGAAACTATAGAATAATTTAGAGCTCCTTGCCTACTAATTAAGTGAACCATTACTTATTTTAGTGCTTCACCCTGTACTTAGAAAAAAAATATTTTCTACCCCAATTTCACTTTTCTCGAAAATGGACGAGCAGACTGCAACGAATCTATAGAATAATTTGGAGCTCCTTGCCTACTAATTAGGTGCTTCATTGGTGATTTTAGTGCTCCACCCTGTACTTAGAAAAAAAATATTTCCTACCCCAATTTCACTTTTTTCGAAAATGGACAAGCAGACTGCAACAAAACTATAAAATAATTTAGAGCTCCTTGCCTACTAATTAAGTGCCCCATTAATGATTTTAGTGCTCCACCCTGTACTTAGAAAAAAAATATTTTCTACCCCAATTTCAATTTTCTTGAAAGAGGACAAGCAGACTGCAACGTAACTTTAGAATAATTTAGAGCTTGTTGCCTACTAATTAGGTGCCATATTGGTGATTTTAGTACTCCACCCTGTACTTAGAAAAAAAATATTTTCTTCTCCAATTTCAGTTTTCTCGAAAATGGACGAGCAGACTGCAACGAAACTATAGATTAATTTAGAGCTCCTTGCCTACTTATAAAGTGTCCCATTAGTGTTTTAGTGCTCCACCCTGAACTTAGAAAAAAAAATATTTTCTTCTCCAATTTCAGTTTTCTCGAAAATGGACAAGCAGACTGCAACGAAACTATAGAATAATTTAGAGCTCCTTGCCTACTAATTAAGTGCCCCATTAGTGATTTTAGTACTCCACCCTGTACTTAGAAAAAAAATATTTTCTACCCCAATTTCACTTTTCTCGAAAGAGGACAAGCAGACTGCAACGAAGCTTTAGAATAATTTAGAGCTTGTTGCCTACTAATTAAGTGCCCCATTGGTGATTTTAGTACTCTACCCTGTACTTAGAAAAAAAATATTTTCTTCTCCAATTTACGTTTTCTCGAAAATGGACGAGCAGACTGCAACAAAACTATAGATTAATTTAGAGCTCATGCCTACTAATTAAGTGTCCCATTAGTGTTTTAGTGCTCCACCCTGTACTTAGAAAAAAAATATTTTCTACTCCAATTTCAGTTTTCTCGAAAATGGACGAGCAGACTGCAACGAAACTATAAAATAATTTAGAGCTCCTTACCTACTAATTAAGTGCCCTATTTGTGATTTTAGTGCTTCACCCTGTACTCAGAAAAAAAATATTCTCTACCCCAATTTCACTTTTCTCGAAAATGGACGAGCAGACTGCAATGAAACTATAGAATAATTTAGAGTTCCTTGCCTACTAAGAAAGTGCCGCATTGATGATTTTAGTGTTTCACCCTGTACTTAGAAAAAAAATATTTTCTTCTCCGATTTCAGTTTTCTCGAAAATGGACAAGCAGACTGCAACGAAACCATAGAAGAATTTAGAGCTACTTGCCTACTAATTAAGTGCCGCATTAGTGATTTTAGTGCTCCACCCTGTACTTAGAAAAAAAATATTTTCTACCCCAATTTCACTTTTCTCGAAAGAGGACAAGCAGACTGCAACGAAGCTTTAGAATAATTTAGAGCTTGTTGCCTACTAATTAAGTGCCCCATTGGTGATTTTAGTACTCCACCCTGTACTTAGAAAAAAAAATATTTTCTTCTCCAATTTCAGTTTTCTCGAAAATGGACGAGCAGACTGCAACGAAACTATAGATTAATTTAGAGCTCCTTGCCTACTAATTAAGTGTCCCATTAGTGTTTTAGTGCTCCACCCTGTACTTAGAAAAAAAATATTTTCTACTCCAATTTCAGTTTTCTCGAAAATGGACGAGCAGACTGCAACGAAACTATAAAATAATTTAGAGCTCTATACCTACTAATCAAGTGCCCCATTGGTGATTTTAGTGCTTCACCCTGTACTCAGAAAAAAAATATTTTCTACCCCAATTTCACTTTTCTCGAAAATGGACTAGCAGACTGCAATAAAACTATAGAATAATTTAGAGTTCCTTGCCTACTAATAAAGTGCCGCATTGATGATTTTAGTGCTCCACCCTGTACTTAGAAAAAAAATATTTTCTTCTCTGATTTCAGTTTTCTCGAAAATGGACGAGCAGACTGCAACGAAACCATAGAAGAATTTAGAGCTCCTTGCCTACTAATTAAGTGCCGCATTGGTGATTTTATTGCTCCACCCTGTACTTAGAAAAAAAATATTTTCTACCCCAATTTCAGTTTTCTCGAAAACAGACAAGCAGGCTGCAACGAAACTATAGAATAATTTAGAGCTTCTTGCCTACTAATTAATTGCCCCATTGGTGATTTTAGTGCTCCACCCTGTACTTAGAAAATAAATATTTTCTATCCCAATTTCAGTTTTCTCGAAAATTGACGAGCAGACTGCAACGAAACTATAGAATAATTTAGAGCTCCTTGCCTACTAATTAAGTGCCCCATTAGTGATTTTATTGCTTTACCCTGTACTTAGAAAAAAAAAAATTCTACCCCAATTTCAGTTTTCTCGGAAATGGACGAGCAGACTGCAACAAAACTATAGAATAATTTAGACATCCTTGTCTGCTAATTATGTGCTTCATTGGTGATTTTAGTGCTCCACCCTGTACTTAGAAAAAAAATATTTTCTATCCCAATTTCACTTTTCTCGAAAATAGACAAGCAGACTGCAACGAAACTATAGAATAATTTAGAGCTCTTTGCCTTCTAGTTAAGTGCCCCTTAGGTGATTTTAGTGCTCCACCCTCTACCTAGAAAAAAAATATTTTCTACCCCAATTTCAGTTTTCTCGAAAATGGACGAGCAGACAGCAACGAAACTATAAAATAATTTAGAGGTCCTCGCCTACTAATTTAGTGCCCCATTGGTGATTTTAGTCCTCCACCCTGTAATTAGAAAAAAAATATTTTCTGCCCCAATTTCACTTTTCTCGAAAATGGACGAGCAGACTGCAACGAAACTATAGAATAATTTAGAGCTCGTTGCCTACTAATTTAGTGCCCCATTGGTGATTATAGTGCTCCACCATGTACTTAGAAAAAAAATATTTTCTACCCCAATTTCACTTTTCTCGAAAATGAACGAGCAGACTGCAACGAAACTATAGAATAATTTAGAGCTTCTTACCCACTAATTGAGTGCCCCATTGGTGCTTTTAGTGCTCTACCCTGAACTTAGAAAAAAATTATTTTCTTCTCCAATTTCAGTTTTCTCGAAAATGGACGAGCAGACTGCAACGAAACAATAGAATAATTTAGAGCTCCTTGCCTACTAATTAAGTGCTCTATTGGTGATTTTAGTGCTCTACCGTGTACTGAGAAAAAATATATTTTCAACTCCTATTTCACTTTTCCCGAAAATGGACGAGCAGACTGCAACGAAACTATAAATTAAATTAGAGCTCCTTGCCTACTAATTAAGTGCAGCATTAGTGATTTAAGTGCTCCACCCAGTACTAAGAAAAAATATATTTTCTACCCCAATTTCAGTTTTCTCGAAAATTGACGAGCAGACTGCAACGAAACTATAGAATAATTTAGAGCTCCTTGCCTACTAATTAAGTGCCCCATTACTGATTTTAGTGCTTCACCCTGTACTTAGAAAAAAAATATTTTCTACCCCAATTTCACTTTTCTCGAAAATGGACGAGCAGACTGCAACGAATCTATAGAATAATTTAGAGCTCCTTGCCTACTAATTAAGTGCCCCATTGGTGATTTTAGTGCTCCACCCTGTACTTAGAAAAAAAATATTTTCTTCTCCAACTTCAGTTTTCTCGAAAATGGACGAGCAGACTGCAACGAAACTATAGATTAATTTAGAGCTCCTTGCCTACTAATTAAGTGCTCTATTGGTGATTTTAGTGCTCCACCGTGTACTGAGAAAAAATATATTTTCAACTCCTATTTCACTTTTCCCGAAAATGGACGAGCAGACTGCAACGAAACTATAAAATAAATTAGAGCTCCTTGCCTACTAATTAAGTGCAGCATTAGTGATTTAAGTGCTCCACCCAGTACTAAGAAAAAATATATTTTCTACCCCAATTTCAGTTTTCTCGAAAATTGACGAGCAGACTGCAACGAAACTATAGAATAATTTAGAGCTCCTTGCCTACTAATTAAGTGCTCCACCTTGTACTTAGAAAAAAAAAATATTTTCTACCCCAATTTCAGTTTTCTCGAAAATGGACGAGCAGACTGCAACGAAACTATAGAATAATTTAGAGCTCCTTACCTACTAATAAAGTGCTCCATTGGTGATTTTAGTGCTCCACCCTGTACTTATAAAAAAAAAATTTTCTACCCCAATTTCACTTTTCTCGAAAATAGACAAGCAGACTGCAATGAAACTATAGAATAATTTAGAGTTCCTTGCCTTCTAATAAAGTGCCGCATTGGTGATTTTAGTGCTCCACCCTGTACTTAGAAAAAAATATTTTCTTCTCCGATTTCAGTTTTCTCGAAAATGGACGAGCAGACTGCAACGAAACCATAGAATAATTTAGAGCTCTTTGCCTACTAATAAAGTGCTGCATTGGTGATTTTAGTGCTCCACCCTGTACTTAGAAAAAAAATATTTTCTACTACAATTTCAGTTTTCTCGAAAATGGACGAGCAAACTGCAACGAAACTATAGAATAATTTGGAGCTCCTTGCCTACTAATTAAGTGCCTCATTGGTGATTTTAGTGCTCCACCCTGTACTTAGAAAAAAAATATTTTCTACCCCAATTTCACTTTTCTCGAAAATGGACGAGCAGACTGCAACAAAACTATAAAATAATTTAGAGCTCCTTGCCTACTAATTAAGTGCCCCATTAATGATTTTAGTGCTCCACCCTGTACTTAGAAAAAAAATATTTTCTACCCCAATTTCAATTTTCTCGAAAGAGGACAAGCAGACTGCAACGAAGCTTTAGAATAATTTAGAGCTTGTTGCCTACTAATTAGGTGCCCCATTGGTGATTTTAGTACTCCACCCTGTACTTAGAAAAAAAATATTTTCTTCTCCAATTTCAGTTTTCTCGAAAATGGACGAGCAGACTGCAACGAAACTATAGATTAATTTAGAGCTCCTTGCCTACTTATAAAGTGTCCCATTAGTGTTTTAGTGCTCCACCCTGTACTTAGAAAAAAAATATTTTCTACTCCAATTTCAGTTTTCTCGAAAATGGACGAGCAGACTGCAACGAAACTATAAAATAATTTAGAGCTCCTTACCTACTAATTAAGTGCCCCATTGGTGATTTTAGTGCTTCACCCTGTACTCAGAAAAAAAATATTTTCTACCCCAATTTCACTTTTCTCGAAAATAGACAAGCAGACTGCAATGAAACTATAGAATAATTTAGAGTTCCGTGCCTTCTAATAAAGTGCCGCATTGGTGATTTTAGTGCTCCACCCTGTACTTAGAAAAAAATATTTTCTTCTCCGATTTCAGTTTTCTCGAAAATGGACAAGCAGACTGCAACGAAACCATAGAAGAATTTAGAGCTCCTTGCCTACTAATTAAGTGCCGCATTGGTGATTTTAGTGCTCCACCCTGTACTTAGAAAAAAAAATATTTTCTGCCCCAATTTCACTTTTCTCGAAAATGGACGAGCAGACTGCAACGAAACTATAAAATAATTTAGAGGTCCTTGCCTACTAATTTAGTGCCCCATTGGTGATTTTAGTGCTCCACCCTGTACTTAGAAAAAAAATATTTTCTACCCCAATTTCACTTTTCTCGAAAATGGACGAGCAGACTGCAACGAAACTATAGAATAATTTAGAGCTCGTTGCCTACTAATTTAGTGCCCCATTGGTGATTATAGTGCTCCACCCTGTACTTAGAAAAAAAATATTTTCTACCCCAATTTCACTTTTCTCGAAAATGAACGAGCAGACTGCAACGAAACTATAGAATAATTTAGAGCTTCTTACCTACTAATTGAGTGCCCCATTGGTGCTTTTAGTGCTCTACCCTGAACTTAGAAAAAAATTATTTTCTTCTCCAATTTCAGTTTTCTCGAAAATGGACGAGCAGACTGCAACGAAACAATAGAATAATTTAGAGCTCCTTGCCTACTAATTAAGTGCTCTATTGGTGATTTTAGTGCTGCACCGTGTACTGAGAAAAAATATATTTTCAACTCCTATTTCACTTTTCCCGAAAATGGACGAGCAGACTGCAACGAAACTATAAAATAAATTAGAGCTCCTTGCCTACTAATTAAGTGCAGCATTAGTGATTTAAGTGCTCCACCCAGTACTAAGAAAAAATATATTTTCTACCCCAATTTCAGTTTTCTCGAAAATTGACGAGCAGACTGCAACGAAACTATAGAATAATTTAGAGCTCCTTGCCTACTAATTAAGTGCCCCATTACTGATTTTAGTGCTTCACCCTGTACTTAGAAAAAAAATATTTTCTACCCCAATTTCACTTTTCTCGAAAATGGACGAGCAGACTGCAACGAATCTATAGAATAATTTAGAGCTCCTTGCCTACTAATTAAGTGCCCCATTGGTGATTTTAGTGCTCCACCCTGTACTTAGAAAAAAAATATTTTCTTCTCCAATTTCAGTTTTCTCGAAAATGGACGGGCAGACTGCAGCGAAACGATAGATTAATTTAGAGCTCCTTGCCTACTAATTAAGTGCTCTATTGGTGATTTTAGTGCTCCACCGTGTACTGAGAAAAAATATATTTTCAACTCCTATTTCACTTTTCCCGAAAATGGACGAGCAGACTGCAACGAAACTATGAAATAAATTAGAGCTCCTTGCCTACTAATTAAGTGCAGCATTAGTGATTTAAGTGCTCCACCCAGTACTAAGAAAAAATATATTTTCTACCCCAATTTCAGTTTTCTCGAAAATTGACGAGCAGACTGCAACGAAACTATAGAATAATTTAAAGCTCTTTGCCTACTAATTAAGTGCTTCACCTTGTACTTAGAAAAAAAAAATATTTTCTACCCCAATTTCAGTTTTCTCGAAAATGGACAAGCAGACTGCAACGAAACTATAGAATAATTTAGAGCTCCTTACCTACTATTGGTGATTTTAGTGCTCCACCCTGTACTTATAAAAAAAAAATTTTCTACCCCAATTTCACTTTTCTCGAAAATAGACAAGCAGACTGCAATGAAACTATAGAATTATTTAGAGTTCCTTGCCTTCTAATAAAGTGCTGCATTGGTGATTTTTGTGCTCCACCCTGTACTTAGAAAAAAATATTTTCTTCTCCGATTTCAGTTCTCTCGAAAATGGACGAGCAGACTGCAACGAAACCATAGAATAATTTAGAGCTCTTTGCCTACTAATTAAGTGCCTCATTGGTGATTTTAGTGCTCCACCCTGTACTTAGAAAAAAAATATTTTCTACCCCAATTTCACTTTTCTCGAAAATGGACAAGCAGACTGCAACAAAACTATAAAATAATTTAGAGCTCCTTGCCTACTAATTAAGTGCCCCATTAATGATTTTAGTGCTCCACCCTGTACTTAGAAAAAAAATATTTTCTACCCCAATTTCAATTTTCTTGAAAGAGGACAAGCAGACTGCAACGAAGCTTTAGAATAATTTAGAGCTTGTTGCCTACTAATTAGGTGCCATATTGGTGATTTTAGTACTCCACCCTGTACTTAGAAAAAAAATATTTTCTTCTCCAATTTCAGTTTTCTCGAAAATGGACGAGCAGACTGCAACGAAACTATAGATTAATTTAGAGCTCCTTGCCTACTTATAAAGTGTCCCATTAGTGTTTTAGTGCTCCACCCTGAACTTAGAAAAAAAAATATTTTCTTCTCCAATTTCAGTTTTCTCGAAAATGGACAAGCAGACTGCAACGAAACTATAGAATAATTTAGAGCTCCTTGCCTACTAATTAAGTGCCCCATTAGTGATTTTAGTACTCCACCCTGTACTTAGAAAAAAAATATTTTCTACCCCAATTTCACTTTTCTCGAAAGAGGACAAGCAGACTGCAACGAAGCTTTAGAATAATTTAGAGCTTGTTGCCTACTAATTAAGTGCCCCATTGGTGATTTTAGTACTCTACCCTGTACTTAGAAAAAAAATATTTTCTTCTCCAATTTACGTTTTCTCGAAAATGGACGAGCAGACTGCAACAAAACTATAGATTAATTTAGAGCTCATGCCTACTAATTAAGTGTCCCATTAGTGTTTTAGTGCTCCACCCTGTACTTAGAAAAAAAATATTTTCTACTCCAATTTCAGTTTTCTCGAAAATGGACGAGCAGACTGCAACGAAACTATAAAATAATTTAGAGCTCCTTACCTACTAATTAAGTGCCCCATTTGTGATTTTAGTGCTTCACCCTGTACTCAGAAAAAAAATATTCTCTACCCCAATTTCACTTTTATCGAAAATGGACGAGCAGACTGCAATGAAACTATAGAATAATTTAGAGTTCCTTGCCTACTAAGAAAGTGCCGCATTGATGATTTTAGTGCTTCACCCTGTACTTAGAAAAAAAATATTTTCTTCTCCGATTTCAGTTTTCTCGAAAATGGACAAGCAGACTGCAACGAAACTATAGAAGAATTTAGAGCTACTTGCCTACTAATTAAGTGCCGCATTAGTGATTTTAGTGCTCCACCCTGTACTTAGAAAAAAAATATTTTCTACCCCAATTTCACTTTTCTCGAAAGAGGACAAGCAGACTGCAACGAAGCTTTAGAATAATTTAGAGCTTGTTGCCTACTAATTAAGTGCCCCATTGGTGATTTTAGTACTCCACCCTGTACTTAGAAAAAAAAAATATTTTCTTCTCCAATTTCAGTTTTCTCGAAAATGGACGAGCAGACTGCAACGAAACTATAGATTAATTTAGAGCTCCTTGCCTACTAATTAAGTGTCCCATTAGTGTTTTAGTGCTCCACCCTGTACTTAGAAAAAAAATATTTTCTTCTCCAATTTCAGTTTTCTCGAAAATGGACGAGCAGACTGCAACGAAACTATAGATTAATTTAGAGCTCCTTGCCTACTAATTAAGTGCTCTATTGGTGATTTTAGTGCTCCACCGTGTACTGAGAAAAAATATATTTTCAACTCCTATTTCACTTTTCCCGAAAATGGACGAGCAGACTGCAACGAAACTATAAAATAAATTAGAGCTCCTTGCCTACTAATTAAGTGCAGCATTAGTGATTTAAGTGCTCCACCCAGTACTAAGAAAAAATATATTTTCTACCCCAATTTCAGTTTTCTCGAAAATTGACGAGCAGACTGCAACGAAACTATAGAATAATTTAGAGCTCCTTGCCTACTAATTAAGTGCTCCACCTTGTACTTAGAAAAAAAAAATATTTTCTACCCCAATTTCAGTTTTCTCGAAAATGGACGAGCAGACTGCAACGAAACTATAGAATAATTTAGAGCTCCTTACCTACTAATAAAGTGCTCCATTGGTGATTTTAGTGCTCCACCCTGTACTTATAAAAAAAAAATTTTCTACCCCAATTTCACTTTTCTCGAAAATAGACAAGCAGACTGCAATGAAACTATAGAATAATTTAGAGTTCCTTGCCTTCTAATAAAGTGCCGCATTGGTGATTTTAGTGCTCCACCCTGTACTTAGAAAAAAATATTTTCTTCTCCGATTTCAGTTTTCTCGAAAATGGACGAGCAGACTGCAACGAAACCATAGAATAATTTAGAGCTCTTTGCCTACTAATAAAGTGCCGCATTGGTGATTTTAGTGCTCCACCCTGTACTTAGAAAAAAAATATTTTCTACTACAATTTCAGTTTTCTCGAAAATGGACGAGCAAACTGCAACGAAACTATAGAATAATTTGGAGCTCCTTGCCTACTAATTAAGTGCCTCATTGGTGATTTTAGTGCTCCACCCTGTACTTAGAAAAAAAATATTTTCTACCCCAATTTCACTTTTCTCGAAAATGGACGAGCAGACTGCAACAAAACTATAAAATAATTTAGAGCTCCTTGCCTACTAATTAAGTGCCCCATTAATGATTTTAGTGCTCCACCCTGTACTTAGAAAAAAAATATTTTCTACCCCAATTTCAATTTTCTCGAAAGAGGACAAGCAGACTGCAACGAAGCTTTAGAATAATTTAGAGCTTGTTGCCTACTAATTAGGTGCCCCATTTCTGATTTTAGTACTCCACCCTGTACTTAGAAAAAAAATATTTTCTTCTCCAATTTCAGTTTTCTCGAAAATGGACGAGCAGACTGCAACGAAACTATAGATTAATTTAGAGCTCCTTGCCTACTTATAAAGTGTCCCATTAGTGTTTTAGTGCTCCACCCTGTACTTAGAAAAAAAATATTTTCTACTCCAATTTCAGTTTTCTCGAAAATGGACGAGCAGACTGCAACGAAACTATAAAATAATTTAGAGCTCCTTACCTACTAATTAAGTGCCCCATTGGTGATTTTAGTGCTTCACCCTGTACTCAGAAAAAAAATATTTTCTACCCCAATTTCACTTTTCTCGAAAATAGACAAGCAGACTGCAATGAAACTATAGAATAATTTAGAGTTCCGTGCCTTCTAATAAAGTGCCGCATTGGTGATTTTAGTGCTCCACCCTGTACTTAGAAAAAAATATTTTCTTCTCCGATTTCAGTTTTCTCGAAAATGGACAAGCAGACTGCAACGAAACCATAGAAGAATTTAGAGCTCCTTGCCTACTAATTAAGTGCCGCATTGGTGATTTTAGTGCTCCACCCTGTACTTAGAAAAAAAAATATTTTCTGCCCCAATTTCACTTTTCTCGAAAATGGACGAGCAGACTGCAACGAAACTATAAAATAATTTAGAGGTCCTTGCCTACTAATTTAGTGCCCCATTGGTGATTTTAGTGCTCCACCCTGTACTTAGAAAAAAAATATTTTCTGCCCCAATTTCACTTTTCTCGAAAATGGACGAGCAGACTGCAACGAAACTATAGAATAATTTAGAGCTCGTTGCCTACTAATTTAGTGCCCCATTGGTGATTATAGTGCTCCACCCTGTACTTAGAAAAAAAATATTTTCTACCCCAATTTCACTTTTCTCGAAAATGAACGAGCAGACTGCAACGAAACTATAGAATAATTTAGAGCTTCTTACCTACTAATTGAGTGCCCCATTGGTGCTTTTAGTGCTCTACCCTGAACTTAGAAAAAAATTATTTTCTTCTCCAATTTCAGTTTTCTCGAAAATGGACGAGCAGACTGCAACGAAACAATAGAATAATTTAGAGCTCCTTGCCTACTAATTAAGTGCTCTATTGGTGATTTTAGTGCTGCACCGTGTACTGAGAAAAAATATATTTTCAACTCCTATTTCACTTTTCCCGAAAATGGACGAGCAGACTGCAACGAAACTATAAAATAAATTAGAGCTCCTTGCCTACTAATTAAGTGCAGCATTAGTGATTTAAGTGCTCCACCCAGTACTAAGAAAAAATATATTTTCTACCCCAATTTCAGTTTTCTCGAAAATTGACGAGCAGACTGCAACGAAACTATAGAATAATTTAGAGCTCCTTGCCTACTAATTAAGTGCCCCATTACTGATTTTAGTGCTTCACCCTGTACTTAGAAAAAAAATATTTTCTACCCCAATTTCACTTTTCTCGAAAATGGACGAGCAGACTGCAACGAATCTATAGAATAATTTAGAGCTCCTTGCCTACTAATTAAGTGCCCCATTGGTGATTTTAGTGCTCCACCCTGTACTTAGAAAAAAAATATTTTCTTCTCCAATTTCAGTTTTCTCGAAAATGGACGGGCAGACTGCAGCGAAACGATAGATTAATTTAGAGCTCCTTGCCTACTAATTAAGTGCTCTATTGGTGATTTTAGTGCTCCACCGTGTACTGAGAAAAAATATATTTTCAACTCCTATTTCACTTTTCCCGAAAATGGACGAGCAGACTGCAACGAAACTATGAAATAAATTAGAGCTCCTTGCCTACTAATTAAGTGCAGCATTAGTGATTTAAGTGCTCCACCCAGTACTAAGAAAAAATATATTTTCTACCCCAATTTCAGTTTTCTCGAAAATTGACGAGCAGACTGCAACGAAACTATAGAATAATTTAAAGCTCTTTGCCTACTAATTAAGTGCTTCACCTTGTACTTAGAAAAAAAAAATATTTTCTACCCCAATTTCAGTTTTCTCGAAAATGGACGAGCAGACTGCAACGAAACTATAGAATAATTTAGAGCTCCTTACCTACTATTGGTGATTTTAGTGCTCCACCCTGTACTTATAAAAAAAAAATTTTCTACCCCAATTTCACTTTTCTCGAAAATAGACAAGCAGACTGCAATGAAACTATAGAATTATTTAGAGTTCCTTGCCTTCTAATAAAGTGCTGCATTGGTGATTTTTGTGCTCCACCCTGTACTTAGAAAAAAATATTTTCTTCTCCGATTTCAGTTTTCTCGAAAATGGACGAGCAGACTGCAACGAAACCATAGAATAATTTAGAGCTCTTTGCCTACTAATTAAGTGCCTCATTGGTGATTTTAGTGCTCCACCCTGTACTTAGAAAAAAAATATTTTCTACCCCAATTTCACTTTTCTCGAAAATGGACAAGCAGACTGCAACAAAACTATAAAATAATTTAGAGCTCCTTGCCTACTAATTAAGTGCCCCATTAATGATTTTAGTGCTCCACCCTGTACTTAGAAAAAAAATATTTTCTACCCCAATTTCAATTTTCTTGAAAGAGGACAAGCAGACTGCAACGAAGCTTTAGAATAATTTAGAGCTTGTTGCCTACTAATTAGGTGCCATATTGGTGATTTTAGTACTCCACCCTGTACTTAGAAAAAAAATATTTTCTTCTCCAATTTCAGTTTTCTCGAAAATGGACGAGCAGACTGCAACGAAACTATAGATTAATTTAGAGCTCCTTGCCTACTTATAAAGTGTCCCATTAGTGTTTTAGTGCTCCACCCTGAACTTAGAAAAAAAAATATTTTCTTCTCCAATTTCAGTTTTCTCGAAAATGGACAAGCAGACTGCAACGAAACTATAGAATAATTTAGAGCTCCTTGCCTACTAATTAAGTGCCCCATTGGTGATTTTAGTGCTCCACCCTGTACTTAGAAAAAAAATATTTTCTACCCCAATTTCACTTTTCTCGAAAGAGGACAAGCAGACTGCAACGAAGCTTTAGAATAATTTAGAGCTTGTTGCCTACTAATTAAGTGCCCCATTGGTGATTTTAGTACTCTACCCTGTACTTAGAAAAAAAATATTTTCTTCTCCAATTTACGTTTTCTCGAAAATGGACGAGCAGACTGCAACAAAACTATAGATTAATTTAGAGCTCATGCCTACTAATTAAGTGTCCCATTAGTGTTTTAGTGCTCCACCCTGTACTTAGAAAAAAAATATTTTCTACTCCAATTTCAGTTTTCTCGAAAATGGACGAGCAGACTGCAACGAAACTATAAAATAATTTAGAGCTCCTTACCTACTAATTAAGTGCCCCATTTGTGATTTTAGTGCTTCACCCTGTACTCAGAAAAAAAATATTCTCTACCCCAATTTCACTTTTATCGAAAATGGACGAGCAGACTGCAATGAAACTATAGAATAATTTAGAGTTCCTTGCCTACTAAGAAAGTGCCGCATTGATGATTTTAGTGCTTCACCCTGTACTTAGAAAAAAAATATTTTCTTCTCCGATTTCAGTTTTCTCGAAAATGGACAAGCAGACTGCAACGAAACTATAGAAGAATTTAGAGCTACTTGCCTACTAATTAAGTGCCGCATTAGTGATTTTAGTGCTCCACCCTGTACTTAGAAAAAAAATATTTTCTACCCCAATTTCACTTTTCTCGAAAGAGGACAAGCAGACTGCAACGAAGCTTTAGAATAATTTAGAGCTTGTTGCCTACTAATTAAGTGCCCCATTGGTGATTTTAGTACTCCACCCTGTACTTAGAAAAAAAAAATATTTTCTTCTCCAATTTCAGTTTTCTCGAAAATGGACGAGCAGACTGCAACGAAACTATAGATTAATTTAGAGCTCCTTGCCTACTAATTAAGTGTCCCATTAGTGTTTTAGTGCTCCACCCTGTACTTAGAAAAAAAATATTTTCTTCTCCAATTTCAGTTTTCTCGAAAATGGACGAGCAGACTGCAACGAAACTATAGATTAATTTAGAGCTCCTTGCCTACTAATTAAGTGCTCTATTGGTGATTTTAGTGCTCCACCGTGTACTGAGAAAAAATATATTTTCAACTCCTATTTCACTTTTCCCGAAAATGGACGAGCAGACTGCAACGAAACTATAAAATAAATTAGAGCTCCTTGCCTACTAATTAAGTGCAGCATTAGTGATTTAAGTGCTCCACCCAGTACTAAGAAAAAATATATTTTCTACCCCAATTTCAGTTTTCTCGAAAATTGACGAGCAGACTGCAACGAAACTATAGAATAATTTAGAGCTCCTTGCCTACTAATTAAGTGCTCCACCTTGTACTTAGAAAAAAAAAATATTTTCTACCCCAATTTCAGTTTTCTCGAAAATGGACGAGCAGACTGCAACGAAACTATAGAATAATTTAGAGCTCCTTACCTACTAATAAAGTGCTCCATTGGTGATTTTAGTGCTCCACCCTGTACTTATAAAAAAAAAATTTTCTACCCCAATTTCACTTTTCTCGAAAATAGACAAGCAGACTGCAATGAAACTATAGAATAATTTAGAGTTCCTTGCCTTCTAATAAAGTGCCGCATTGGTGATTTTAGTGCTCCACCCTGTACTTAGAAAAAAATATTTTCTTCTCCGATTTCAGTTTTCTCGAAAATGGACGAGCAGACTGCAACGAAACCATAGAATAATTTAGAGCTCTTTGCCTACTAATAAAGTGCCCCATTGGTGATTTTAGTGCTCCACCCTGTACTTAGAAAAAAAATATTTTCTACTACAATTTCAGTTTTCTCGAAAATGGACGAGCAAACTGCAACGAAACTATAGAATAATTTGGAGCTCCTTGCCTACTAATTAAGTGCCTCATTGGTGATTTTAGTGCTCCACCCTGTACTTAGAAAAAAAATATTTTCTACCCCAATTTCACTTTTCTCGAAAATGGACGAGCAGACTGCAACAAAACTATAAAATAATTTAGAGCTCCTTGCCTACTAATTAAGTGCCCCATTAATGATTTTAGTGCTCCACCCTGTACTTAGAAAAAAAATATTTTCTACCCCAATTTCAATTTTCTCGAAAGAGGACAAGCAGACTGCAACGAAGCTTTAGAATAATTTAGAGCTTGTTGCCTACTAATTAGGTGCCCCATTTCTGATTTTAGTACTCCACCCTGTACTTAGAAAAAAAATATTTTCTTCTCCAATTTCAGTTTTCTCGAAAATGGACGAGCAGACTGCAACGAAACTATAGATTAATTTAGAGCTCCTTGCCTACTTATAAAGTGTCCCATTAGTGTTTTAGTGCTCCACCCTGTACTTAGAAAAAAAATATTTTCTACTCCAATTTCAGTTTTCTCGAAAATGGACGAGCAGACTGCAACGAAACTATAAAATAATTTAGAGCTCCTTACCTACTAATTAAGTGCCCCATTGGTGATTTTAGTGCTTCACCCTGTACTCAGAAAAAAAATATTTTCTACCCCAATTTCACTTTTCTCGAAAATAGACAAGCAGACTGCAATGAAACTATAGAATAATTTAGAGTTCCTTGCCTTCTAATAAAGTGCCGCATTGGTGATTTTAGTGCTCCACCCTGTACTTAGAAAAAAATATTTTCTTCTCCGATTTCAGTTTTCTCGAAAATGGACAAGCAGACTGCAACGAAACCATAGAAGAATTTAGAGCTCCTTGCCTACTAATTAAGTGCCGCATTGGTGATTTTAGTGCTCCACCCTGTACTTAGAAAAAAAAATATTTTCTGCCCCAATTTCACTTTTCTCGAAAATGGACGAGCAGACTGCAACGAAACTATAAAATAATTTAGAGGTCCTTGCCTACTAATTTAGTGCCCCATTGGTGATTTTAGTGCTCCACCCTGTACTTAGAAAAAAAATATTTTCTTCCCCAATTTCACTTTTCTCGAAAATGGACGAGCAGACTGCAACGAAACTATAGAATAATTTAGAGCTCGTTGCCTACTAATTTAGTGCCCCATTGGTGATTATAGTGCTCCACCCTGTACTTAGAAAAAAAATATTTTCTACCCCAATTTCACTTTTCTCGAAAATGAACGAGCAGACTGCAACGAAACTATAGAATAATTTAGAGCTTCTTACCTACTAATTGAGTGCCCCATTGGTGCTTTTAGTGCTCTACCCTGAACTTAGAAAAAAATTATTTTCTTCTCCAATTTCAGTTTTCTCGAAAATGGACGAGCAGACTGCAACGAAACAATAGAATAATTTAGAGCTCCTTGCCTACTAATTAAGTGCTCTATTGGTGATTTTAGTGCTGCACCGTGTACTGAGAAAAAATATATTTTCAACTCCTATTTCACTTTTCCCGAAAATGGACGAGCAGACTGCAACGAAACTATAAAATAAATTAGAGCTCCTTGCCTACTAATTAAGTGCAGCATTAGTGATTTAAGTGCTCCACCCAGTACTAAGAAAAAATATATTTTCTACCCCAATTTCAGTTTTCTCGAAAATTGACGAGCAGACTGCAACGAAACTATAGAATAATTTAGAGCTCCTTGCCTACTAATTAAGTGCCCCATTACTGATTTTAGTGCTTCACCCTGTACTTAGAAAAAAAATATTTTCTACCCCAATTTCACTTTTCTCGAAAATGGACGAGCAGACTGCAACGAATCTATAGAATAATTTAGAGCTCCTTGCCTACTAATTAAGTGCCCCATTGGTGATTTTAGTGCTCCACCCTGTACTTAGAAAAAAAATATTTTCTTCTCCAATTTCAGTTTTCTCGAAAATGGACGGGCAGACTGCAGCGAAACGATAGATTAATTTAGAGCTCCTTGCCTACTAATTAAGTGCTCTATTGGTGATTTTAGTGCTCCACCGTGTACTGAGAAAAAATATATTTTCAACTCCTATTTCACTTTTCCCGAAAATGGACGAGCAGACTGCAACGAAACTATGAAATAAATTAGAGCTCCTTGCCTACTAATTAAGTGCAGCATTAGTGATTTAAGTGCTCCACCCAGTACTAAGAAAAAATATATTTTCTACCCCAATTTCAGTTTTCTCGAAAATTGACGAGCAGACTGCAACGAAACTATAGAATAATTTAAAGCTCTTTGCCTACTAATTAAGTGCTCCACCTTGTACTTAGAAAAAAAAAATATTTTCTACCCCAATTTCAGTTTTCTCGAAAATGGACGAGCAGACTGCAACGAAACTATAGAATAATTTAGAGCTCCTTACCTACTAATAAAGTGCTCTATTGGTGATTTTAGTGCTCCACCCTGTACTTATAAAAAAAAAATTTTCTACCCCAATTTCACTTTTCTCGAAAATAGACAAGCAGACTGCAATGAAACTATAGAATAATTTAGAGTTCCTTGCCTTCTAATAAAGTGCTGCATTGGTGATTTTTGTGCTCCACCCTGTACTTAGAAAAAAATATTTTCTTCTCCGATTTCAGTTTTCTCGAAAATGGACGAGCAGACTGCAACGAAACCATAGAATAATTTAGAGCTCTTTGCCTACTAATTAAGTGCCTCATTGGTGATTTTAGTGCTCCACCCTGTACTTAGAAAAAAAATATTTTCTACCCCAATTTCACTTTTCTCGAAAATGGACAAGCAGACTGCAACAAAACTATAAAATAATTTAGAGCTCCTTGCCTACTAATTAAGTGCCCCATTAATGATTTTAGTGCTCCACCCTGTACTTAGAAAAAAAATATTTTCTACCCCAATTTCAATTTTCTTGAAAGAGGACAAGCAGACTGCAACGAAGCTTTAGAATAATTTAGAGCTTGTTGCCTACTAATTAGGTGCCATATTGGTGATTTTAGTACTCCACCCTGTACTTAGAAAAAAAATATTTTCTTCTCCAATTTCAGTTTTCTCGAAAATGGACGAGCAGACTGCAACGAAACTATAGATTAATTTAGAGCTCCTTGCCTACTTATAAAGTGTCCCATTAGTGTTTTAGTGCTCCACCCTGAACTTAGAAAAAAAAATATTTTCTTCTCCAATTTCAGTTTTCTCGAAAATGGACAAGCAGACTGCAACGAAACTATAGAATAATTTAGAGCTCCTTGCCTACTAATTAAGTGCCCCATTAGTGATTTTAGTACTCCACCCTGTACTTAGAAAAAAAATATTTTCTACCCCAATTTCACTTTTCTCGAAAGAGGACAAGCAGACTGCAACGAAGCTTTAGAATAATTTAGAGCTTGTTGCCTACTAATTAAGTGCCCCATTGGTGATTTTAGTACTCTACCCTGTACTTAGAAAAAAAATATTTTCTTCTCCAATTTACGTTTTCTCGAAAATGGACGAGCAGACTGCAACAAAACTATAGATTAATTTAGAGCTCATGCCTACTAATTAAGTGTCCCATTAGTGTTTTAGTGCTCCACCCTGTACTTAGAAAAAAAATATTTTCTACTCCAATTTCAGTTTTCTCGAAAATGGACGAGCAGACTGCAACGAAACTATAAAATAATTTAGAGCTCCTTACCTACTAATTAAGTGCCCCATTTGTGATTTTAGTGCTTCACCCTGTACTCAGAAAAAAAATATTCTCTACCCCAATTTCACTTTTCTCGAAAATGGACGAGCAGACTGCAATGAAACTATAGAATAATTTAGAGTTCCTTGCCTACTAAGAAAGTGCCGCATTGATGATTTTAGTGCTTCACCCTGTACTTAGAAAAAAAATATTTTCTTCTCCGATTTCAGTTTTCTCGAAAATGGACAAGCAGACTGCAACGAAACTATAGAAGAATTTAGAGCTACTTGCCTACTAATTAAGTGCCGCATTAGTGATTTTAGTGCTCCACCCTGTACTTAGAAAAAAAATATTTTCTACCCCAATTTCACTTTTCTCGAAAGAGGACAAGCAGACTGCAACGAAGCTTTAGAATAATTTAGAGCTTGTTGCCTACTAATTAAGTGCCCCATTGGTGATTTTAGTACTCCACCCTGTACTTAGAAAAAAAAATATTTTCTTCTCCAATTTCAGTTTTCTCGAAAATGGACGAGCAGACTGCAACGAAACTATAGATTAATTTAGAGCTCCTTGCCTACTAATTAAGTGTCCCATTAGTGTTTTAGTGCTCCACCCTGTACTTAGAAAAAAAATATTTTCTACTCCAATTTCAGTTTTCTCGAAAATGGACGAGCAGACTGCAACGAAACTATAAAATAATTTAGAGCTCTATACCTACTAATCAAGTGCCCCATTGGTGATTTTAGTGCTTCACCCTGTACTCAGAAAAAAAATATTTTCTACCCCAATTTTACTTTTCTCGAAAATGGACTAGCAGACTGCAATAAAACTATAGAATAATTTAGAGTTCCTTGCCTACTAATAAAGTGCCGCATTGATGATTTTAGTGCTCCACCCTGTACTTAGAAAAAAAATATTTTCTTCTCTGATTTCAGTTTTCTCGAAAATGGACGAGCAGACTGCAACGAAACCATAGAAGAATTTAGAGCTCCTTGCCTACTAATTAAGTGCCGCATTGGTGATTTTATTGCTCCACCCTGTACTTAGAAAAAAAATATTTTCTACCCCAATTTCAGTTTTCTCGAAAACAGACAAGCAGGCTGCAACGAAACTATAGAATAATTTAGAGCTTCTTGCCTACTAATTAATTGCCCCATTGGTGATTTTAGTGCTCCACCCTGTACTTAGAAAATAAATATTTTCTATCCCAATTTCAGTTTTCTCGAAAATTGACGAGCAGACTGCAACGAAACTATAGAATAATTTAGAGCTCCTTGCCTACTAATTAAGTGCCCCATTAGTGATTTTATTGCTTTACCCTGTACTTAGAAAAAAAAAAATTCTACCCCAATTTCAGTTTTCTCGGAAATGGACGAGCAGACTGCAACAAAACTATAGAATAATTTAGACATCCTTGTCTGCTAATTATGTGCTTCATTGGTGATTTTAGTGCTCCACCCTGTACTTAGAAAAAAAATATTTTCTATCCCAATTTCACTTTTCTCGAAAATAGACAAGCAGACTGCAACGAAACTATAGAATAATTTAGAGCTCTTTGCCTTCTAGTTAAGTGCCCCTTAGGTGATTTTAGTGCTTCACCCTCTACCTAGAAAAAAAATATTTTCTACCCCAATTTCAGTTTTCTCGAAAATGGACGAGCAGACAGCAACGAAACTATAAAATAATTTAGAGGTCCTCGCCTACTAATTTAGTGCCCCATTGGTGATTTTAGTCCTCCACCCTGTACTTAGAAAAAAAATATTTTCTGCCCCAATTTCACTTTTCTCGAAAATGGACGAGCAGACTGCAACGAAACTATAGAATAATTTAGAGCTCGTTGCCTACTAATTTAGTGCCCCATTGGTGATTATAGTGCTCCACCATGTACTTAGAAAAAAAATATTTTCTACTTCAATTTCACTTTTCTCGAAAATGAACGAGCAGACTGCAACGAAACTATAGAATAATTTAGAGCTTCTTACCCACTAATTGAGTGCCCCATTGGTGCTTTTAGTGCTCTACCCTGAACTTAGAAAAAAATTATTTTCTTCTCCAATTTCAGTTTTCTCGAAAATGGACGAGCAGACTGCAACGAAACAATAGAATAATTTAGAGCTCCTTGCCTACTAATTAAGTGCTCTATTGGTGATTTCAGTGCTCTACCGTGTACTGAGAAAAAATATATTTTCAACTCCTATTTCACTTTTCCCGAAAATGGACGAGCAGACTGCAACGGACTATAAAATAAATTAGAGCTCCTTGCCTACTAATTAAGTGCAGCATTAGTGATTTAAGTGCTCCACCCAGTACTAAGAAAAAATATATTTTCTACCCCAATTTCAGTTTTCTCGAAAATTGACGAGCAGACTGCAACGAAACTATAAAACAATTTAGAGCTCCTTGCCTACTAATTAAGTGCCCCATTACTGATTTTAGTGCTTCACCCTGTACTTAGAAAAAAAATATTTTCTACCCCAATTTCACTTTTCTCGAAAATGGACGAGCAGACTGCAACGAATCTATAGAATAATTTAGAGCTCCTTGCCTACTAATTAAGTGCCCCATTGGTGATTTTAGTGCTCCACCCTGTACTTAGAAAAAAAATATTTTCTTCTCCAATTTCAGTTTTCTCGAAAATGGACGAGCAGACTGCAACGAAACTATAGATTAATTTAGAGCTCCTTGCCTACTAATTAAGTGCTCTATTGGTGATTTTAGTGCTCCACCGTGTACTGAGAAAAAATATATTTTCAACTCCTATTTCACTTTTCCCGAAAATGGACGAGCAGACTGCAACGAAACTATAAAATAAATTAGAGCTCCTTGCCTACTAATTAAGTGCAGCATTAGTGATTTAAGTGCTCCACCCAGTACTAAGAAAAAATATATTTTCTACCCCAATTTCAGTTTTCTCGAAAATTGACGAGCAGACTGCAACGAAACTATAGAATAATTTAGAGCTCCTTGCCTACTAATTAAGTGCTCCACCTTGTACTTAGAAAAAAAAAATATTTTCTACCCCAATTTCAGTTTTCTCGAAAATGGACGAGCAGACTGCAACGAAACTATAGAATAATTTAGAGCTCCTTACCTACTAATAAAGTGCTCCATTGGTGATTTTAGTGCTCCACCCTGTACTTATAAAAAAAAAATTTTCTACCCCAATTTCACTTTTCTCGAAAATAGACAAGCAGACTGCAATGAAACTATAGAATAATTTAGAGTTCCTTGCCTTCTAATAAAGTGCCGCATTGGTGATTTTATTGCTCCACCCTGTACTTAGAAAAAAATATTTTCTTCTCCGATTTCAGTTTTCTCGAAAATGGACGAGCAGACTGCAACGAAACCATAGAATAATTTAGAGCTCTTTGCCTACTAATAAAGTGCCGCATTGGTGATTTTAGTGCTCCACCCTGTACTTAGAAAAAAAATATTTTCTACTACAATTTCAGTTTTCTCGAAAATGGACGAGCAAACTGCAACGAAACTATAGAATAATTTGGAGCTCCTTGCCTACTAATTAAGTGCCTCATTGGTGATTTTAGTGCTCCACCCTGTACTTAGAAAAAAAATATTTTCTACCCCAATTTCACTTTTCTCGAAAATGGACAAGCAGACTGCAACAAAACTATAAAATAATTTAGAGCTCCTTACCTACTAATTAAGTGCCCCATTAATGATTTTAGTGCTCCACCCTGTACTTAGAAAAAAAATATTTTCTACCCCAATTTCAATTTTCTCGAAAGAGGACAAGCAGACTGCAACGAAGCTTTAGAATAATTTAGAGCTTGTTGCCTACTAATTAGGTGCCCCATTGGTGATTTTAGTACTCCACCCTGTACTTAGAAAAAAAATATTTTCTTCTCCAATTTCAGTTTTCTCGAAAATGGACGAGCAGACTGCAACGAAACTATAGATTAATTTAGAGCTCCTTGCCTACTTATAAAGTGTCCCATTAGTGTTTTAGTGCTCCACCCTGTACTTAGAAAAAAAATATTTTCTACTCCAATTTCAGTTTTCTCGAAAATGGACGAGCAGACTGCAACGAAACTATAAAATAATTTAGAGCTCCTTACCTACTAATTAAGTGCCCCATTGGTGATTTTAGTGCTTCACCCTGTACTCAGAAAAAAAATATTTTCTACCCCAATTTCACTTTTCTCGAAAATAGACAAGCAGACTGCAATGAAACTATAGAATAATTTAGAGTTCCTTGCTTTCTAATAAAGTGCCGCATTGGTGATTTTAGTGCTCCACCCTGTACTTAGAAAAAAATATTTTCGTCTCCGATTTCAGTTTTCTCGAAAATGGACAAGCAGACTGCAACGAAACCATAGAAGAATTTAGAGCTCCTTGCCTACTAATTAAGTGCCGCATTGGTGATTTTAGTGCTCCACCCTGTACTTAGAAAAAAAAATATTTTCTGCCCCAATTTCACTTTTCTCGAAAATGGACGAGCAGACTGCAACGAAACTATAAAATAATTTAGAGGTCTTTGCCTACTAATTTAGTGCCCCATTGGTGATTTTAGTGCTCAACCCTGTACTTAGAAAAAAAATATTTTCTGCCCCAATTTCACTTTTCTCGAAAATGGACGAGCAGACTGCAACGAAACTATAGAATAATTTAGAGCTCGTTGCCTACTAATTTAGTGCCCCATTGGTGATTATAGTGCTCCACCCTGTACTTAGAAAAAAAATATTTTCTACCCCAATTTCACTTTTCTCGAAAATGAACGAGCAGACTGCAACGAAACTATAGAATAATTTAGAGCTTCTTACCTACTAATTGAGTGCCCCATTGGTGCTTTTAGTGCTCTACCCTGAACTTAGAAAAAAATTATTTTCTTCTCCAATTTCAGTTTTCTCGAAAATGGACGAGCAGACTGCAACGAAACAATAGAATAATTTAGAGCTCCTTGCCTACTAATTAAGTGCTCCATTGGTGATTTTAGTGCTGCACCGTGTACTGAGAAAAAATATATTTTCAACTCCTATTTCACTTTTCCCGAAAATGGACCAGCAGACTGCAACGAAACTATAAAATAAATTAGAGCTCCTTGCCTACTAATTAAGTGCAGCATTAGTGATTTAAGTGCTCCACCCAGTACTAAGAAAAAATATATTTTCTACCCCAATTTCAGTTTTCTCGAAAATTGACGAGCAGACTGCAACGAAACTATAGAATAATTTAGAGCTCCTTGCCTACTAATTAAGTGCCTCATTGGTGATTTTAGTGCTCCACCCTGTACTTAGAAAAAAAATATTTTCTACCCCAATTTCACTTTTCTCGAAAATGGACAAGCAGACTGCAACAAAACTATAAAATAATTTAGAGCTCCTTGCCTACTAATTAAGTGCCCCATTAATGATTTTAGTGCTCCACCCTGTACTTAGAAAAAAAATATTTTCTACCCCAATTTCAATTTTCTCGAAAGAGGACAAGCAGACTGCAACGAAGCTTTAGAATAATTTAGAGCTTGTTGCCTACTAATTAGGTGCCCCATTGGTGATTTTAGTACTCCACCCTGTACTTAGAAAAAAAATATTTTCTTCTCCAATTTCAGTTTTCTCGAAAATGGACGAGCAGACTGCAACGAAACTATAGATTAATTTAGAGCTCCTTGCCTACTTATAAAGTGTCCCATTAGTGTTTTAGTGCTCCACCCTGTACTTAGAAAAAAAATATTTTCTACTCCAATTTCAGTTTTCTCGAAAATGGACGAGCAGACTGCAACGAAACTATAAAATAATTTAGAGCTCCTTACCTACTAATTAAGTGCCCCATTGGTGATTTTAGTGCTTCACCCTGTACTCAGAAAAAAAATATTTTCTACCGCAATTTCACTTTTCTCGAAAATAGACAAGCAGACTGCAATGAAACTATAGAATAATTTAGAGTTCCTTGCCTTCTAATAAAGTGCCGCATTGGTGATTTTAGTGCTCCACCCTGTACTTAGAAAAAAATATTTTCTTCTCCGATTTCAGTTTTCTCGAAAATGGACAAGCAGACTGCAACGAAACCATAGAAGAATTTAGAGCTCCTTGCCTACTAATTAAGTGCCGCATTGGTGATTTTAGTGCTCCACCCTGTACTTAGAAAAAAAAATATTTTCTGCCCCAATTTCACTTTTCTCGAAAATGGACGAGCAGACTGCAACGAAACTATAAAATAATTTAGAGGTCCTTGCCTACTAATTTAGTGCCCCATTGGTGATTTTAGTGCTCCACCCTGTACTTAGAAAAAAAATATTTTCTGCCCCAATTTCACTTTTCTCGAAAATGGACGAGCAGACTGCAACGAAACTATAGAATAATTTAGAGCTCGTTGCCTACTAATTTAGTGCCCCATTGGTGATTATAGTGCTCCACCCTGTACTTAGAAAAAAAATATTTTCTGCCCCAATTTCACTTTTCTCGAAAATGGACGAGCAGACTGCAACGAAACTATAGAATAATTTAGAGCTCGTTGCCTACTAATTTAGTGCCCCATTGGTGATTATAGTGCTCCACCCTGTACTTAGAAAAAAAATATTTTCTACCCCAATTTCACTTTTCTCGAAAATGAACGAGCAGACTGCAACGAAACTATAGAATAATTTAGAGCTTCTTACCTACTAATTGAGTGCCCCATTGGTGCTTTTAGTGCTCTACCCTGAACTTAGAAAAAAAATATTTTCTTCTCCGATTTCAGTTTTCTCGAAAATGGACAAGCAGACTGCAACGAAACCATAGAAGAATTTAGAGCTACTTGCCTACTAATTAAGTGCCGCATTAGTGATTTTAGTGCTCCACCCTGTACTTAGAAAAAAAATATTTTCTACCCCAATTTCACTTTTCTCGAAAATGAACGAGCAGACTGCAACGAAACTATAGAATAATTTAGAGCTTCTTACCTACTAATTGAGTGCCCCATTGGTGCTTTTAGTGCTCTACCCTGAACTTAGAAAAAAATTATTTTCTTCTCCAATTTCAGTTTTCTCGAAAATGGACGAGCAGACTGCAACGAAACAATAGAATAATTTAGAGCTCCTTGCCTACTAATTAAGTGCTCTATTGGTGATTTTAGTGCTGCACCGTGTACTGAGAAAAAATATATTTTCAACTCCTATTTCACTTTTCCCGAAAATGGACGAGCAGACTGCAACGAAACTATAAAATAAATTAGAGCTCCTTGCCTACTAATTAAGTGCAGCATTAGTGATTTAAGTGCTCCACCCAGTACTAAGATAAAATATATTTTCTACCCCAATTTCAGTTTTCTCGAAAATTGACGAGCAGACTGCAACGAAACTATAGAATAATTTAGAGCTCCTTGCCTACTAATTAAGTGCCCCATTACTGATTTTAGTGCTTCACCCTGTACTTAGAAAAAAAATATTTTCTACCCCAATTTCACTTTTCTCGAAAATGGACGAGCAGACTGCAACGAATCTATAGAATAATTTAGAGCTCCTTGCCTACTAATTAAGTGCCCCATTGGTGATTTTAGTGCTCCACCCTGTACTTAGAAAAAAAATATTTTCTTCTCCAATTTCAGTTTTCTCGAAAATGGACGAGCAGACTGCAACGAAACTATAGATTAATTTAGAGCTCCTTGCCTACTAATTAAGTGCTCTATTGGTGATTTTAGTGCTCCACCGTGTACTGAGAAAAAATATATTTTCAACTCCTATTTCACTTTTCCCGAAAATGGACGAGCAGACAGTCGCAAGCTAGACACCGCAACAGTCGGACGTGCAATAGAGCAAACGAATTTAACAACCAACTAAGTGCTATATTTTATCACAAACTGGATGTTAAGAACCATGGAATCAGATGATGATTCCACCGAGATGACCGTGGATGAGTTCCAGGAGGCTAGTACCAGAAAACGTGGCCGCCCCCCTAAATTTACCGCTGGGAGAGGAGGAAAAAAAAAAGCCACAGGTAACCTAAACACACCCAAAACTACAAATAAAACACTACAATCAATCCTGAAACACATACAACAACAAAATACTCAACAACAACCAAGTACTCAACAACACCAAAACAGTCAACAACACCAAAATACTCCACAATGCCAAAACACTCAACAACAAACACACACAGAAATCCCACAAACTCTTTCTCAACCGGTAGCAGGAACATCACAACCTCAGTCTACCATCCAACAACAAAGACCGTCCACACATACAAAAACGCTACCACATTTAAACAAAAACACAACTTATTCTAACCACAAATGCATATTCAACATAACCACTACTAATGAATACACACGTCTACAATTCGTGCAAATATGGTTTGCTAATAATAACGACCAAGATGTCATTATCATCAAAACAAAAAATGGCTTTATTCTAAAATCGAACTCGGATAAAAACATATGCATCAACAACCTCCGTGCACTCCAAAATAAATCATTCGTACGCGAATTTACTGAGTCGACACCACTCGCTACGCACAGTCGCAATACCACCGCATCCCCCTCTTACTGCTGCGTGATTCGCGGAGTAGAGTTGGAAATCGAGGACGCCGCTATCAGCACTCAACTCAACCAACTAGGCATTCAACACCGTTTTTGTCGTCGAATCATTTCCAAAGCAAACGACCAAAAAACTCGACTAATTCGAATTATTACCGCCTCACATGAGAGTTACACAAAATTATTAAAAGAAAACTTTAAGTATATGTGCAAAGTATACACTGTAGAGGAGAGTCTACCGCCGCAGCCGCTTCCCGCCCCTTGCAGTAAATGCGGGAAATTTAACCACATCACTGCCGACTGCAGAGAAAAAACGATATGTTCAAAATGTACAGGAGATCACCACACTAACGCATGCACCACGAACAACCCCATAAAATGTAATTCCTGCGGGGGTGAAGACCATGGAGCTTGGTCAATGAAATGTCCAAACCGTCCTAAACAGCCGATAGAAGGAATTCCAAATATGAAGATCCACCTCACTAACAAGAAATCTTCCGATATAGACGATACCATCAAACAGAACTCACGCATTCATCAACCTATCACTCTTCATGATCACATCCTAGACACATTTATCACTGAAATTAACGAACCCAATAACACAGACAGACAAGCTCTTATAAAAAAACTCCGCGAACGCTTCATCTATTCTTTTAAAATCGACACTCATCTCTCATTTTCGGGGAACAGAATGTTTGTGGTTATGTTTGACCTTGATGATCCCGACAGTATCCCGCCCACAGTTCCTATCCAAGGAGTAAAAACAGCTCACGCAGTAATTAATAATGGCTAATATTGGTTTCCTTTACACAAACATAAACTCCATCTCCAATAAATCCCATGCACTATATAATTTCCTATCAAATAACCCTATTCACGTGAACCTTCTTGTCGAATCCAAAACAATCACACCATTTTCCTTTAATAATTGGCAGTCTCTACAAATCCCCTCCACCATGCAGAATCGTAAATACCGGGGTGGGTCTATAGTTGCTGTACACCCTTCCTTAAAACTCGGAAAAGCCAACCCACCCAAAATTAACAACCCTCTTAATGAATGTATCCACGCCACCTTAAACTTACCCTCATTCCTAATCCATATCTTCCTAGTCTATATACACCCTTTCTCCTCAATTGATGATACCATTTTTACGAAATCTTCATTATACGATAACGTCATAATTATTGGAGATATGAACATAAACAAAGCAAAATCTCGACATCTTACCAATTTTCTCTCCAATTCTAACTTCGTCCGCATACATACCCCGCCTACCTTCATTATGAATGATACCCAATCCACCACACCCGATGTCCTACTTTGCACCCAAAACCTAAAACATTTAATTCACTCTGTTACACTAATCCCTGACCTATGCTCCGACCACCTATCCATCCAATTTCAACTAAATGTCACACAAACTATCCCCCCACCTCCTCCTGACTATATACTGGATCATAAACACTGCAACACCACTCAAGTTACAAAAGATATCTCACACTTTATATCCACTCATCCCACTATTGATCAAAATGTAATATCCCAATTTAATAACGCCATTTCTCACTCCATCAACAAAAATACACCTAAAATTAAGAAACAATCCTATAAATATCCCCTTCCAAATTATATCCTAAAATTAATAAAGCATAAAAGACAAATCTACAGAGACATCAGACAGACAGACACGACAGAACTTCGAACAGTATTTAATAAATTAAGTAAAGACATCAAACAGTTAATTAAGCAGTACAAAACGGAAACCTGGCTAACTGCTTGCCAAAAAATCAACGACAGTAAGGGCAAGACATATTGGACAGAAATTAAAAAACTTAGCAAATATAAAAACTATTCCAGCATAACACAAATTCTTGACCCATCGACTAACGAAATGACAAATGACAAACAAATAATAGCGGACACATTTGCCCAATATTTCGAAGACACATACCGACACACAGAAGACGTTTCATTTGACCATGACTTTTTTAACCAAGTTAATGACTGGTATAGTGACTTTTTCAATACAAATTACATACCCAACGTTACTGACGAACTGACAGAAGAACAGTACTTCAACACACTTAACACCGGCAAAAATACCGCTCCAGGACACGACAACATACGACGACATATTTTGAAATCCTTACCCCTTGATTCCCATCTATACATCCTCAAAATCCTAAACTTTTGCTACCAATCCTGCTACTTTCCACCGGAATGGAAAACTGGTATCATCACTTGCATACCCAAACGAGACCAAGACCGCTCCCTTGTATCCAGCTACCGACCAATCACCCTCCTTCCTGTCGTTGGCAAATTGTACGAATCCCTAATCAAACAAAAAATTATGTCCCATATATCCCATTTAATTCCCAGCTACCAATTCGGATTCCTTCCCAACAGATCAACCTCTCTCCCGCTCACCATCCTTACCTCCAATATGCAAACAACACACCTCGAAGGCGGGTCATCTGCCGCATTGTTTTTAGATATACAGAAAGCCTTCGACTCCGTATGGCACCGAGGTGTGCTGTATAAATGCCACTCCCTGAATATACCCAACCACCTAATTATTATCCTTAACAACTTCCTAGTAAACAGATCCCTTATCGTAAAAATCCACAGCACGACATCCCAAACATTTAGTCCCGAACAAGGTGTTCCGCAAGGGTCACCTCTTTCCCCTCTACTGTATAACCTCTATTGTATTGACCTATACAACCATAACCCTGCTCACTTCAATCCAGCCTCCTATGTTCTGCAATTTGCCGACGACACAGCCCTAATTACCCACGAACCTACCCTCTCAAAAGCACTACAAACCCTACAGCAACTTATAGACTCACTCGAACTGTGGTTTGCCAAATGGAGAATAAAAATTAACCCTAATAAATCCCAACTCCTTATTCCCTACCACCGTAAGAACAGTCCTACCAACATATCTATTTGCCAAAATCCGATTTCCCCAGCACCCTATATTAAGTACCTTGGTATTACATTAGACGGCAAACTTAATTTTAAAAAGCACACGTCCATTTTAAAAAGTAAAATTACTGCTCGAGCTAGACACTTCCGTAGTCTAACATACCGAAATCTTGGCATTTCAACAGAGAATGCCACCAAAATCTACAAGATGATATGCAGACCCTTGTTAGACTACGGCTCCATCCTATACACAACTTCCCCCAATCCCACCCTCCATAACATTCAAGTTAGCGAACGCTCATCCCTTAGATCTCTTACCAAAATTCGACACCCAAGTAATCCACTTCACAACCCATCAAACGCCCTTCTCTATAACAAAACTAAAGTCATTCCTATCGCCGAACGAATCCCTCACCTATCTAAAAAATTCTCACAAAATCAATTTAACTTCGAAATCCTCTCACAACTCTGTATTCCCAGAAATAACTCCATCGACCCCAAATTCTTAAATCCTTCAAACACTCTGTTCCAGCTCATCTCTCATTATAATCAGAATTAACAAGTTATTTTTTTTTTTGTATGTATATATAGTCACCGCGATCACTTCACCAAACATGTAAACTTTTCTTTATAAACATCTACACTGGCAGAAAGGCCACTGGCCGATAGCCATTTACCAGAACTAAATATTTACTTTATTTTTAAAAATGTTATGTATTACACCTTGTAATTAGTATGGTAATAAAGATTTTCACTACTACTGGACGAGCAGACTGCAACGAAACTATAAAATAAATTAGAGCTCCTTGCCTACTAATTAAGTGCAGCATTAGTGATTTAAGTGCTCCACCCAGTACTAAGAAAAAATATATTTTCTACCCCAATTTCAGTTTTCTCGAAAATTGACGAGCAGACTGCAACGAAACTATAGAATAATTTAGAGCTCCTTGCCTACTAATTAAGTGCTCCACCTTGTACTTAGAAAAAAAAAATATTTTCTACCCCAATTTCAGTTTTCTCGAAAATGGACGAGCAGACTGCAACGAAACTATAGAATAATTTAGAGCTCCTTACCTACTAATAAAGTGCTCCATTGGTGATTTTAGTGCTCCACCCTGTACTTATAAAAAAAAAAATTTCTACCCCAATTTCACTTTTCTCGAAAATAGACAAGCAGACTGCAATGAAACTATAGAATAATTTAGAGTTCCTTGCCTTCTAATAAAGTGCCGCATTGGTGATTTTAGTGCTCCACCCTGTACTTAGAAAAAAATATTTTCTTCTCCGATTTCAGTTTTCTCGAAAATGGACGAGCAGACTGCAACGAAACCATAGAATAATTTAGAGCTCTTTGCCTACTAATAAAGTGCCGCATTGGTGATTTTAGTGCTCCACCCTGTACTTAGAAAAAAAATATTTTCTACTACAATTTCAGTTTTCTCGAAAATGGACGAGCAAACTGCAACGAAACTATAGAATAATTTGGAGCTCCTTGCCTACTAATTAAGTGCCTCATTGGTGATTTTAGTGCTCCACCCTGTACTTAGAAAAAAAATATTTTCTACCCCAATTTCACTTTTCTCGAAAATGGACAAGCAGACTGCAACAAAACTATAAAATAATTTAGAGCTCCTTGCCTACTAATTAAGTGCCCCATTAATGATTTTAGTGCTCCACCCTGTACTTAGAAAAAAAATATTTTCTACCCCAATTTCAATTTTCTTGAAAGAGGACAAGCAGACTGCAACGAAGCTTTAGAATAATTTAGAGCTTGTTGCCTACTAATTAGGTGCCATATTGGTGATTTTAGTACTCCACCCTGTACTTAGAAAAAAAATATTTTCTTCTCCAATTTCAGTTTTCTCGAAAATGGACGAGCAGACTGCAACGAAACTATAGATTAATTTAGAGCTCCTTGCCTACTTATAAAGTGTCCCATTAGTGTTTTAGTGCTCCACCCTGAACTTAGAAAAAAAAATATTTTCTTCTCCAATTTCAGTTTTCTCGAAAATGGACAAGCAGACTGCAACAAAACTATAGAATAATTTAGAGCTCCTTGCCTACTAATTAAGTGCCCCATTAGTGATTTTAGTACTCCACCCTGTACTTAGAAAAAAAATATTTTCTACCCCAATTTCACTTTTCTCGAAAGAGGACAAGCAGACTGCAACGAAGCTTTAGAATAATTTAGAGCTTGTTGCCTACTAATTAAGTGCCCCATTGGTGATTTTAGTACTTTACCCTGTACTTAGAAAAAAAATATTTTCTTCTCCAATTTACGTTTTCTCGAAAATGGACGAGCAGACTGCAACAAAACTATAGATTAATTTAGAGCTCATTCCTACTAATTAAGTGTCCCATTAGTGTTTTAGTGCTCCACCCTGTACTTAGAAAAAAAATATTTTCTACTCCAATTTCAGTTTTCTCGAAAATGGACGAGCAGACTGCAACGAAACTATAAAATAATTTAGAGCTGATTACCTTCTAATTAAGTGCCCCATTTGTGATTTTAGTGCTTCACCCTGTACTCAGAAAAAAAATATTCTCTACCCCAATTTCACTTTTCTCGAAAATGGACGAGCAGACTGCAATGAAACTATAGAATAATTTAGAGTTCCTTGCCTACTAAGAAAGTGCCGCATTGATGATTTTAGTGCTTCACCCTGTACTTAGAAAAAAAATATTTTCTTCTCCGATTTCAGTTTTCTCGAAAATGGACAAGCAGACTGCAACGAAACCATAGAAGAATTTAGAGCTACTTGCCTACTAATTAAGTGCCGCATTAGTGATTTTAGTGCTCCACCCTGTACTTAGAAAAAAAATATTTTCTACCCCAATTTCACTTTTCTCGAAAGAGGACAAGCAGACTGCAACGAAGCTTTAGAATAATTTAGAGCTTGTTGCCTACTAATTAAGTGCCCCATTGGTGATTTTAGTACTTTACCCTGTACTTAGAAAAAAAATATTTTCTTCTCCAATTTCAGTTTTCTCGAAAATGGACGAGCAGACTGCAACGAAACTATAGATTAATTTAGAGCTCCTTGCCTACTAATTAAGTGTCCCATTAGTGTTTTAGTGCTCCACCCTGTACTTAGAAAAAAAATATTTTCTACTCCAATTTCAGTTTTCTCGAAAATGGACGAGCAGACTGCAACGAAACTATAAAATAATTTAGAGCTCTATACCTACTAATCAAGTGCCCCATTGGTGATTTTAGTGCTTCACCCTGTACTCAGAAAAAAAATATTTTCTACCCCAATTTCACTTTTCTCGAAAATGGACTAGCAGACTGCAATGAAACTATAGAATAATTTAGAGTTCCTTGCCTACTAATAAAGTGCCGCATTGATGATTTTAGTGCTCCACCCTGTACTTAGAAAAAAAATATTTTCTTCTCTGATTTCAGTTTTCTCGAAAATGGACGAGCAGACTGCAACGAAACCATAGAAGAATTTAGAGCTCCTTGCCTACTAATTAAGTGCCGCATTGGTGATTTTATTGCTCCACCCTGTACTTAGAAAAAAAATATTTTCTACCCCAATTTCAGTTTTCTCGAAAACAGACAAGCAGGCTGCAACGAAACTATAGAATAATTTAGAGCTCCTTGCCTACTAATTAAGTGCCCCATTAGTGATTTTATTGCTTTACCCTGTACTTAGAAAAAAAAAAAATTCTACCCCAATTTCAGTTTTCTCGGAAATGGACGAGCAGACTGCAACAAAACTATAGAATAATTTAGACATCCTTGTCTGCTAATTATGTGCTTCATTGGTGATTTTAGTGCTCCACCCTGTACTTAGAAAATAAATATTTTCTATCCCAATTTCAGTTTTCTCGAAAATTGACGAGCAGACTGCAACGAAACTATAGAATAATTTAGAGCTCCTTGCCTACTAATTAACTGCCCCATTAGTGATTTTATTGCTTTACCCTGTACTTAGAAAAAAAAAAATTCTACCCCAATTTCAGTTTTCTCGGAAATGGACGAGCAGACTGCAACAAAACTATAGAATAATTTAGACATCCTTGTCTGCTAATTATGTGCTTCATTGGTGATTTTAGTGCTCCACCCTGTACTTAGAAAAAAAATATTTTCTATCCCAATTTCACTTTTCTCGAAAATAGACAAGCAGACTGCAACGAAACTATAGAATAATTTAGAGCTCTTTGCCTTCTAGTTAGGTGCCCCTTAGGTGATTTTAGTGCTCCACCCTCTACCTAGAAAAAAAATATTTTCTACCCCAATTTCAGTTTTCTCGAAAATGGACGAGCAGACAGCAACGAAACTATAAAATAATTTAGAGGTCCTCGCCTACTAATTTAGTGCCCCATTGGTGATTTTAGTGCTCCACCCTGTACTTAGAAAAAAAATATTTTCTGCCCCAATTTCACTTTTCTCGAAAATGGACGAGCAGACTGCAACGAAACTATAGAATAATTTAGAGCTCGTTGCCTACTAATTTAGTGCCCCATTGGTGATTATAGTGCTCCACCCTGTACTTAGAAAAAAAATATTTTCTACCCCAATTTCACTTTTCTCGAAAATGAACGAGCAGACTGCAACGAAACTATAGAATAATTTAGAGCTTCTTACCCACTAATTGAGTGCCCCATTGGTGCTTTTAGTGCTCTACCCTGAACTTAGAAAAAAATTATTTTCTTCTCCAATTTCAGTTTTCTCGAAAATGGACGAGCAGACTGCAACGAAACAATAGAATAATTTAGAGCTCCTTGCCTACTAATTAAGTGCTCTATTGGTGATTTTAGTGCTCCACCGTGTACTGAGAAAAAATATATTTTCAACTCCTATTTCACTTTTCCCGAAAATGGACGAGCAGACTGCAACGAAACTATAAAATAAATTAGAGCTCCTTGCCTACTAATTAAGTGCAGCATTAGTGATTTAAGTGCTCCACCCAGTACTAAGAAAAAATATATTTTCTACCCCAATTTCAGTTTTCTCGAAAATTGACGAGCAGACTGCAACGAAACTATAGAATAATTTAGAGCTCCTTGCCTACTAATTAAGTGCCCCATTACTGATTTTAGTGCTTCACCCTGTACTTAGAAAAAAAATATTTTCTACCCCAATTTCACTTTTCTCGAAAATGGACGAGCAGACTGCAACGAATCTATAGAATAATTTAGAGCTCCTTGCCTACTAATTAAGTGCCCCATTGGTGATTTTAGTGCTCCACCCTGTACTTAGAAAAAAAATATTTTCTTCTCCAATTTCAGTTTTCTCGAAAATGGACGAGCAGACTGCAACGAAACTATAGATTAATTTAGAGCTCCTTGCCTACTAATTAAGTGCTCTATTGGTGATTTTAGTGCTCCACCGTGTACTGAGAAAAAATATATTTTCAACTCCTATTTCACTTTTCCCGAAAATGGACGAGCAGACTGCAACGAAACTATAAAATAAATTAGAGCTCCTTGCCTACTAATTAAGTGCAGCATTAGTGATTTAAGTGCTCCACCCAGTACTAAGAAAAAATATATTTTCTACCCCAATTTCAGTTTTCTCGAAAATTGACAAGCAGACTGCAACGAAACTATAGAATAATTTAGAGCTCCTTGCCTACTAATTAAGTGCTCCACCTTGTACTTAGAAAAAAAAAATATTTTCTACCCCAATTTCAGTTTTCTCGAAAATGGACGAGCAGACTGCAACGAAACTATAGAATAATTTAGAGCTCCTTACCTTCTAATAAAGTGCTCCATTGGTGATTTTAGTGCTCCACCCTGTACTTATAAAAAAAAAATTTTCTACCCCAATTTCACTTTTCTCGAAAATAGACAAGCAGACTGCAATGAAACTATAGAATAATTTAGAGTTCCTTGCCTTCTAATAAAGTGCCGCATTGGTGATTTTAGTGCTCCACCCTGTACTTAGAAAAAAATATTTTCTTCTCCGATTTCAGTTTTCTCGAAAATGGACGAGCAGACTGCAACGAAACCATAGAATAATTTAGAGCTCTTTGCCTACTAATAAAGTGCCGCATTGGTGATTTTAGTGCTCCACCCTGTACTTAGAAAAAAAATATTTTCTACTACAATTTCAGTTTTCTCGAAAATGGACGAGCAAACTGCAACGAAACTATAGAATAATTTGGAGCTCCTTGCCTACTAATTAAGTGCCTCATTGGTGATTTTAGTGCTCCACCCTGTACTTAGAAAAAAAATATTTTCTACCCCAATTTCACTTTTCTCGAAAATGGACAAGCAGACTGCAACAAAACTATAAAATAATTTAGAGCTCCTTGCCTACTAATTAAGTGCCCCATTAATGATTTTAGTGCTCCACCCTGTACTTAGAAAAAAAATATTTTCTACCCCAATTTCAATTTTCTCGAAAGAGGACAAGCAGACTGCAACGAAGCTTTAGAATAATTTAGAGCTTGTTGCCTACTAATTAGGTGCCCCATTGGTGATTTTAGTACTCCACCCTGTACTTAGAAAAAAAATATTTTCTTCTCCAATTTCAGTTTTCTCGAAAATGGACGAGCAGACTGCAACGAATCTATAGATTAATTTAGAGCTCCTTGCCTACTTATAAAGTGTCCCATTAGTGTTTTAGTGCTCCCTCCACCCTGTACTTAGAAAAAAAATATTTTCTACTCCAATTTCAGTTTTCTCGAAAATGGACGAGCAGACTGCAACGAAACTATAAAATAGTTTAGAGCTCCTTACCTACTAATTAAGTGCCCCATTGGTGATTTTAGTGCTTCACCCTGTACTCAGAAAAAAAATATTTTCTACCCCAATTTCACTTTTCTCGAAAACGGAGGAGCAGACTGCAATGAAACTATAGAATAATTTAGAGTTCCTTGCCTACTAATAAAGTGCCGCATTGATGATTTTATTGCTCCACCCTGTACTTAGAAAAAAAATATTTTCTTCTCCGATTTCAGTTTTCTCGAAAATGGACAAGCAGACTGCAACGAAACCATAGAAGAATTTAGAGCTCCTTGCCTACTAATTAAGTGCCGCATTGGTGATTTTAGTGCTCCACCCTGTACTTAGAAAAAAAAATATTTTCTGCCCCAATTTCACTTTTCTCGAAAATGGACGAGCAGACTGCAACGAAACTATAAAATAATTTAGAGGTCCTTGCCTACTAATTTAGTGCCCCATTGTTGATTTTAGTGCTCCACCCTGTACTTAGAAAAAAAATATTTTCTGCCCCAATTTCACTTTTCTCGAAAATGGACGAGCAGACTGCAACGAAACTATAGAATAATTTAGAGCTCGTTGCCTACTAATTTAGTGCCCCATTGGTGATTATAGTGCTCCACCCTGTACTTAGAAAAAAAATATTTTCTACCCCAATTTCACTTTTCTCGAAAATGAACGAGCAGACTGCAACGAAACTATAGAATAATTTAGAGCTTCTTACCTACTAATTGAGTGCCCCATTGGTGCTTTTAGTGCTCTACCCTGAACTTAGAAAAAAATTATTTTCTTCTCCAATTTCAGTTTTCTCGAAAATGGACGAGCAGACTGCAACGAAACAATAGAATAATTTAGAGCTCCTTGCCTACTAATTAAGTGCTCTATTGGTGATTTTAGTGCTGCACCGTGTACTGAGAAAAAATATATTTTCAACTCCTATTTCACTTTTCCCGAAAATGGACGAGCAGACTGCAACGAAACTATAAAATAAATTAGAGCTCCTTGCCTACTAATTAAGTGCAGCATTAGTGATTTAAGTGCTCCACCCAGTACTAAGAAAAAATATATTTTCTACCCCAATTTCAGTTTTCTCGAAAATTGACGAGCAGACTGCAACGAAACTATAGAATAATTTAGAGCTCCTTGCCTACTAATTAAGTGCCCCATTACTGATTTTAGTGCTTCACCCTGTACTTAGAAAAAAAATATTTTCTACCCCAATTTCACTTTTCTCGAAAATGGACGAGCAGACTGCAACGAATCTATAGAATAATTTAGAGCTCCTTGCCTACTAATTAAGTGCCCCATTGGTGATTTTAGTGCTCCACCCTGTACTTAGAAAAAAAATATTTTCTTCTCCAATTTCAGTTTTCTCGAAAATGGACGAGCAGACTGCAACGAAACTATAGATTAATTTAGAGCTCCTTGCCTACTAATTAAGTGCTCTATTGGTGATTTTAGTGCTCCACCGTGTACTGAGAAAAAATATATTTTCAACTCCTATTTCACTTTTCCCGAAAATGGACGAGCAGACAGTCGCAAGCTAGACACCGCAACAGTCGGACGTGCAATAGAGCAAACGAATTTAACAACCAACTAAGTGCTATATTTTATCACAAACTGGATGTTAAGAACCATGGAATCAGATGATGATTCCACCGAGATGACCGTGGATGAGTTCCAGGAGGCTAGTACCAGAAAACGTGGCCGCCCCCCTAAATTTACCGCTGGGAGAGGAGGAAAAAAAAAAGCCACAGGTAACCTAAACACACCCAAAACTACAAATAAAACACTACAATCAATCCTGAAACACATACAACAACAAAATACTCAACAACAACCAAGTACTCAACAACACCAAAACAGTCAACAACACCAAAATACTCCACAATGCCAAAACACTCAACAACAAACACACACAGAAATCCCACAAACTCTTTCTCAACCGGTAGCAGGAACATCACAACCTCAGTCTACCATCCAACAACAAAGACCGTCCACACATACAAAAACGCTACCACATTTAAACAAAAACACAACTTATTCTAACCACAAATGCATATTCAACATAACCACTACTAATGAATACACACGTCTACAATTCGTGCAAATATGGTTTGCTAATAATAACGACCAAGATGTCATTATCATCAAAACAAAAAATGGCTTTATTCTAAAATCGAACTCGGATAAAAACATATGCATCAACAACCTCCGTGCACTCCAAAATAAATCATTCGTACGCGAATTTACTGAGTCGACACCACTCGCTACGCACAGTCGCAATACCACCGCATCCCCCTCTTACTGCTGCGTGATTCGCGGAGTAGAGTTGGAAATCGAGGACGCCGCTATCAGCACTCAACTCAACCAACTAGGCATTCAACACCGTTTTTGTCGTCGAATCATTTCCAAAGCAAACGACCAAAAAACTCGACTAATTCGAATTATTACCGCCTCACATGAGAGTTACACAAAATTATTAAAAGAAAACTTTAAGTATATGTGCAAAGTATACACTGTAGAGGAGAGTCTACCGCCGCAGCCGCTTCCCGCCCCTTGCAGTAAATGCGGGAAATTTAACCACATCACTGCCGACTGCAGAGAAAAAACGATATGTTCAAAATGTACAGGAGATCACCACACTAACGCATGCACCACGAACAACCCCATAAAATGTAATTCCTGCGGGGGTGAAGACCATGGAGCTTGGTCAATGAAATGTCCAAACCGTCCTAAACAGCCGATAGAAGGAATTCCAAATATGAAGATCCACCTCACTAACAAGAAATCTTCCGATATAGACGATACCATCAAACAGAACTCACGCATTCATCAACCTATCACTCTTCATGATCACATCCTAGACACATTTATCACTGAAATTAACGAACCCAATAACACAGACAGACAAGCTCTTATAAAAAAACTCCGCGAACGCTTCATCTATTCTTTTAAAATCGACACTCATCTCTCATTTTCGGGGAACAGAATGTTTGTGGTTATGTTTGACCTTGATGATCCCGACAGTATCCCGCCCACAGTTCCTATCCAAGGAGTAAAAACAGCTCACGCAGTAATTAATAATGGCTAATATTGGTTTCCTTTACACAAACATAAACTCCATCTCCAATAAATCCCATGCACTATATAATTTCCTATCAAATAACCCTATTCACGTGAACCTTCTTGTCGAATCCAAAACAATCACACCATTTTCCTTTAATAATTGGCAGTCTCTACAAATCCCCTCCACCATGCAGAATCGTAAATACCGGGGTGGGTCTATAGTTGCTGTACACCCTTCCTTAAAACTCGGAAAAGCCAACCCACCCAAAATTAACAACCCTCTTAATGAATGTATCCACGCCACCTTAAACTTACCCTCATTCCTAATCCATATCTTCCTAGTCTATATACACCCTTTCTCCTCAATTGATGATACCATTTTTACGAAATCTTCATTATACGATAACGTCATAATTATTGGAGATATGAACATAAACAAAGCAAAATCTCGACATCTTACTAATTTTCTCTCCAATTCTAACTTCGTCCGCATACATACCCCGCCTACCTTCATTATGAATGATACCCAATCCACCACACCCGATGTCCTACTTTGCACCCAAAACCTAAAACATTTAATTCACTCTGTTACACTAATCCCTGACCTATGCTCCGACCACCTATCCATCCAATTTCAACTAAATGTCACACAAACTATCCCCCCACCTCCTCCTGACTATATACTGGATCATAAACACTGCAACACCACTCAAGTTACAAAAGATATCTCACACTTTATATCCACTCATCCCACTATTGATCAAAATGTAATATCCCAATTTAATAACGCCATTTCTCACTCCATCAACAAAAATACACCTAAAATTAAGAAACAATCCTATAAATATCCCCTTCCAAATTATATCCTAAAATTAATAAAGCATAAAAGACAAATCTACAGAGACATCAGACAGACAGACACGACAGAACTTTGAACAGTATTTAATAAATTAAGTAAAGACATCAAACAGTTAATTAAGCAGTACAAAACGGAAACCTGGCTAACTGCTTGCCAAAAAATCAACGACAGTAAGGGCAAGACATATTGGACAGAAATTAAAAAACTTAGCAAATATAAAAACTATTCCAGCATAACACAAATTCTTGACCCATCGACTAACGAAATGACAAATGACAAACAAATAATAGCGGACACATTTGCCCAATATTTCGAAGACACATACCGACACACAGAAGACGTTTCATTTGACCATGACTTTTTTAACCAAGTTAATGACTGGTATAGTGACTTTTTCAATACAAATTACATACCCAACGTTACTGACGAACTGACAGAAGAACAGTACTTCAACACACTTAACACCGGCAAAAATACCGCTCCAGGACACGACAACATACGACGACATATTTTGAAATCCTTACCCCTTGATTCCCATCTATACATCCTCAAAATCCTAAACTTTTGCTACCAATCCTGCTACTTTCCACCGGAATGGAAAACTGGTATCATCACTTGCATACCCAAACGAGACCAAGACCGCTCCCTTGTATCCAGCTACCGACCAATCACCCTCCTTCCTGTCGTTGGCAAATTGTACGAATCCCTAATCAAACAAAAAATTATGTCCCATATATCCCATTTAATTCCCAGCTACCAATTCGGATTCCTTCCCAACAGATCAACCTCTCTCCCGCTCACCATCCTTACCTCCAATATGCAAACAACACACCTCGAAGGCGGGTCATCTGCCGCATTGTTTTTAGATATACAGAAAGCCTTCGACTCCGTATGGCACCGAGGTGTGCTGTATAAATGCCACTCCCTGAATATACCCAACCACCTAATTATTATCCTTAACAACTTCCTAGTAAACAGATCCCTTATCGTAAAAATCCACAGCACGACATCCCAAACATTTAGTCCCGAACAAGGTGTTCCGCAAGGGTCACCTCTTTCCCCTCTACTGTATAACCTCTATTGTATTGACCTATACAACCATAACCCTGCTCACTTCAATCCAGCCTCCTATGTTCTGCAATTTGCCGACGACACAGCCCTAATTACCCACGAACCTACCCTCTCAAAAGCACTACAAACCCTACAGCAACTTATAGACTCACTCGAACTGTGGTTTGCCAAATGGAGAATAAAAATTAACCCTAATAAATCCCAACTCCTTATTCCCTACCACCGTAAGAACAGTCCTACCAACATATCTATTTGCCAAAATCCGATTTCCCCAGCACCCTATATTAAGTACCTTGGTATTACATTAGACGGCAAACTTAATTTTAAAAAGCACACGTCCATTTTAAAAAGTAAAATTACTGCTCGAGCTAGACACTTCCGTAGTCTAACATACCGAAATCTTGGCATTTCAACAGAGAATGCCACCAAAATCTACAAGATGATATGCAGACCCTTGTTAGACTACGGCTCCATCCTATACACAACTTCCCCCAATCCCACCCTCCATAACATTCAAGTTAGCGAACGCTCATCCCTTAGATCTCTTACCAAAATTCGACACCCAAGTAATCCACTTCACAACCCATCAAACGCCCTTCTCTATAACAAAACTAAAGTCATTCCTATCGCCGAACGAATCCCTCACCTATCTAAAAAATTCTCACAAAATCAATTTAACTTCGAAATCCTCTCACAACTCTGTATTCCCAGAAATAACTCCATCGACCCCAAATTCTTAAATCCCTCAAACACTCTGTTCCAGCTCATCTCTCATTATAATCAGAATTAACAAGTTATTTTTTTTTTTTTTTTGTATGTATATATAGTCACCGCGATCACTTCACCAAACATGTAAACTTTTCTTTATAAACATCTACACTGGCAGAAAGGCCACTGGCCGATAGCCATTTACCAGAACTAAATATTTACTTTATTTTTAAAAATGTTATGTATTACACCTTGTAATTAGTATGGTAATAAAGATTTTCACTACTACTGGACGAGCAGACTGCAACGAAACTATAAAATAAATTAGAGCTCCTTGCCTTAAGTGCAGCATTAGTGATTTAAGTGCTCCACCCAGTACTAAGAAAAAATATATTTTCTACCCCAATTTCAGTTTTCTCGAAAATTGACGAGCAGACTGCAACGAAACTATAGAATAATTTAGAGCTCCTTGCCTACTAATTAAGTGCTCCACCTTGTACTTAGAAAAAAAAAATATTTTCTACCCCAATTTCAGTTTTCTCGAAAATGGACGAGCAGACTGCAACGAAACTATAGAATAATTTAGAGCTCCTTACCTACTAATAAAGTGCTCCATTGGTGATTTTAGTGCTCCACCCTGTACTTATAAAAAAAAATTTTCTACCCCAATTTCACTTTTCTCGAAAATAGACAAGCAGACTGCAATGAAACTATAGAATAATTTAGAGTTCCTTGCCTTCTAATAAAGTGCTGCATTGGTGATTTTAGTGCTCCACCCTGTACTTAGAAAAAAATATTTTCTTCTCCGATTTCAGTTTTCTCGAAAATGGACGAGCAGACTGCAACGAAACCATAGAATAATTTAGAGCTCTTTGCCTACTAATAAAGTGCCGCATTGGTGATTTTAGTGCTCCACCCTGTACTTAGAAAAAAATATTTTCTACTACAATTTCAGTTTTCTCGAAAATGGACGAGCAAACTGCAACGAAACTATAGAATAATTTGGAGCTCCTTGCCTACTAATTAAGTGCCTCATTGGTGATTTTAGTGCTCCACCCTGTACTTAGAAAAAAAATATTTTCTACCCCAATTTCACTTTTCTCGAAAATGGACAAGCAGACTGCAACAAAACTATAAAATAATTTAGAGCTCCTTGCCTACTAATTAAGTGCCCCATTAATGATTTTAGTGCTCCACCCTGTACTTAGAAAAAAAATATTTTCTACCCCAATTTCAATTTTCTTAAAAGAGGACAAGCAGACTGCAACGAAGCTTTAGAATAATTTAGAGCTTGTTGCCTACTAATTAGGTGCCATATTGGTGATTTTAGTACTCCACCCTGTACTTAGAAAAAAAATATTTTCTTCTCCAATTTCAGTTTTCTCGAAAATGGACGAGCAGACTGCAACGAAACTATAGATTAATTTAGAGCTCCTTGCCTACTTATAAAGTGTCCCATTAGTGTTTTAGTGCTCCACCCTGTACTTAGAAAAAAAATATTTTCTACTCCAATTTCAGTTTTCTCGAAAATGGACGAGCAGACTGCAACGAAACTATAAAATAATTTAGAGCTCCTTACCTACTAATTAAGTGCCCCATTGGTGATTTTAGTGCTTCACCCTGTACTCAGAAAAAAAATATTTTCTACCCCAATTTCACTTTTCTCGAAAATGGACTAGCAGACTGCAATGAAACTATAGAATAATTTAGAGTTCCTTGCCTACTAATAAAGTGCCGCATTGACGATTTTAGTGCTCCACCCTGTACTTAGAAAAAAAATATTTTCTTCTCTGATTTCAGTTTTCTCGAAAATGGACGAGCAGACTGCAACAAAACCATAGAAGAATTTAGAGCTCTTTGCCTACTAATTAAGTGCCGCATTGGTGATTTTAGTGCTCCACCCTGTACTTAGAAAAAAAATATTTTCTACCCCAATTTCACTTTTCTCGAAAGAGGACAAGCAGACTGCAACGAAGCTTTAGAATAATATAGAGCTTGTTGCCTACTAATGAATTGCCCCATTAATGATTTTAGTGCTCCACCCTGTACTTAAAGAAAAAATATTTTCTACCCCAATTTCAGTTTTCTCGAAAGTGGACCAGCAGACTGCAACGAAACTATAGAATAATTTAGAGCTCCTTGCCTACTAATTATGTGCCCTATAAGTGATTTTATTGCTCCACCCTGTACTTAGAAAAAAATATTTTCTACCCCAATTTCAGTTTTTTCGAAAATAGACAAGCAGACTGCAATAAAACTATAGAATAATTTGGAGCTCCTTGTCTGCTAATTTAGTGTTTCATTGGTGATTTTAGTGCTCCACCCTGTACTTAGAAAAAAAATATTTTCTATCCCAATTTCACTTTTCTCGAAAATAGACGAGCAGACTGCAACGAAACTATAGAATAATTTAGAGCTCCTTGCCTACTAGTTAAGAGCCCAATAGGTTATTTTACTGCTCCACCCTGTACTTACAAAAAAAAAATTTTCTAACCCAATTTTAGTTTTCTCGAAAATGGACGAGCAGACTGCAACGAAACTATAGAATAATTTAGAGCTCCTTGCCTACTAATTAGGTGCTCTATTGGTGATTTTAGTGCTCCACCGTGTACTGAGAAAAAATATATTTTCTACTCCTATTCCACTTTTCCCGAAAATGGACAAACAGACTGCAACGAAACTATAGAATAATTTAGAGCTCCTTGCCTACTAATTAAGTGCAGCATTGGTGATTTTAGTGCTCCACCCTGTATTAAGAAAAAAAATATTTTCTACCCCAATTTCAGTTTTCTCGAAAATAGACGAGAAGACTGCAACAAAACTATAGAATAATTTAATGCTCCTTGCCTACTAAATTAGTGCCCGATTGGTGATTTTAGTGCTCCACCCTGTACTTAAAAAAAAAATATTTTCTACCCCAATTTCAGTTTTCTCGAAAATGGACGAGCAGACTGCAACGAAACCATAGAGTAATTTAGAGCTCCTTACCTACTAATTAAGTGCCCCATTAGTGATTTTAGTGCTCTACCCTGTACTTAGAAAAAAATATTTTCTTCTCCAATTTCAGTTTTCTCGAAAATAGACAAGCAGACTGCAACGAAACTATAGAATAATTTAGAGCTCCTTGCCTACTAATTAGGTGCCCCATTGGTGATTTTAGTGCTCTACCCTGTACTTAGAAAAAACATATTTTCTTTTCCAATTACACTTTTTCAAAAATGGACAAGCAGACTGCAACAAAACTATAGAATAATTTAGAACTCCTTGCCTACTAATTAAGTGCCCCATTGGTGATTTCAGTGCTCCACCCTGTACTTAGAAAAAAAATATTTTCTACTACAATTTCAGTTTTCTCGAAAATGGACGAGCAAACTGCAACGAAACCATAGAAGAATTTAGAGCTCCTTGCCTACTAATTTAGTGCCTCATTGGTGATTTTAGTGCTCCACCCTGTACTTAGAAAAAAAATATTTTCTACCCCAATTTCACTTTTCTCGAAAATGGACAAGCAGACTGCAACAAAACTATAAAATAATTTAGAGCTTATTGCCTACTAAGTAAGTGCCCCATTAATGATTTTAGTGCTCCACCCTGTACTTAGAAAAAAAATATTTTCTACTACAATTTCAGTTTTCTCGAAAATGGACGAGCAAACTGCAACGAAACTATAGAATAATTTGGAGCTCCTTGCCTACTAATTTAGTGCCTCATTGGTGATTTTAGTGCTCCACCCTGTACTTAGAAAAAAAAATATTTTCTTCTCCAATTTCAGTTTTCTCGAAAATGGACAAGCAGACTGCAACGAAACTATAGAATAATTTAGATCTCCTTGCCTACTAATTAAGTGCCCCATTAGTGATTTTAGTGGTCCACCCTGTACTTAGAAAAAAAATATTTTCTACCCCAATTTCACTTTTCGCGAAAGAGGACAAGCAGACTGCAACGAAGCTTTAAAATAATTTAGAGCTTGTTGCCTACTAATTAAGTGCCCCATTGGTGATTTTAGTACTCCACCCTGTACTTAGGAAAAAAATATTTTCTTCTCCAATTTACGTTTTCTCGAAAATGCACGAGCAGACTGCAACGAAGCTATAGATTAATTTAGAGCTCATGCCTACTAATTAAGTGTTCCATTAGTGTTTTAGTGCTCCACCCTGTACTTAGAAAAAAAATATTTTCTACTCCAATTTCAGTTTTCTCGAAAATGGACGAGCAGACTGCAACGAAACTATAAAATAATTTAGAGCTGATTACCTACTAATTAAGTGCCCCATTTGTGATTTTAGTGCTTCACCCTGTACTCAGAAAAAAAATATTCTCTACCCCAATTTCACTTTTCTCGAAAATGGACGAGCAGACTGCAATGAAACTATAGAATAATTTAGAGTTCCTTGCCTACTAAGAAAGTGCCGCATTGATGATTTTAGTGCTTCACCCTGTACTTAGAAAAAAAATATTTTCTTCTCCGATTTCAGTTTTCTCGAAAATGGACAAGCAGACTGCAACGAAACCATAGAAGAATTTAGAGCTACTTGCCTACTAATTAAGTGCCGCATTAGTGATTTTAGTGCTCCACCCTGTACTTAGAAAAAAAATATTTTCTACCCCAATTTCACTTTTCTCGAAAGAGGACAAGCAGACTGCAACGAAGCTTTAGAATAATTTAGAGCTTGTTGCCTACTAATTAAGTGCCCCATTGGTGATTTTAGTACTCCACCCTGTACTTAGAAAAAAAAATATTTTCTTCTCCAATTTCAGTTTTCTCGAAAATGGACGAGCAGACTGCAACGAAACTATAGATTAATTTAGAGCTCCTTGCCTACTAATTAAGTGTCCCATTAGTGTTTTAGTGCTCCACCCTGTACTTAGAAAAAAAATATTTTCTACTCCAATTTCAGTTTTCTCGAAAATGGACGAGCAGACTGCAACGAAACTATAAAATAATTTAGAGCTCTATACCTACTAATTAAGTGCCCCATTGGTGATTTTAGTGCTTCACCCTGTACTCAGAAAAAAAATATTTTCTACCCCAATTTCACTTTTCTCGAAAATGGACTAGCAGACTGCAATGAAACTATAGAATAATTTAGAGTTCCTTGCCTACTAATAAAGTGCCGCATTGATGATTTTAGTGCTCCACCCTGTACTTAGAAAAAAAATATTTTCTTCTCTGATTTCAGTTTTCTCGAAAATGGACGAGCAGACTGCAACGAAACCATAGAAGAATTTAGAGCTCCTTGCCTACTAATTAAGTGCCGCATTGGTGATTTTATTGCTCCACCCTGTACTTAGAAAAAAAATATTTTCTACCCCAATTTCAGTTTTCTCGAAAACAGACAAGCAGGCTGCAACGAAACTATAGAATAATTTAGAGCTTCTTGCCTACTAATTAATTGCCCCATTGGTGATTTTAGTGCTCCACCCTGTACTTAGAAAATAAATATTTTCTATCCCAATTTCAGTTTTCTCGAAAATTGACGAGCAGACTGCAACGAAACTATAGAATAATTTAGAGCTCCTTGCCTACTAATTAAGTGCCCCATTAGTGATTTTATTGCTTTACCCTGTACTTAGAAAAAAAAAAAATTCTACCCCAATTTCAGTTTTCTCGGAAATGGACGAGCAGACTGCAACAAAACTATAGAATAATTTAGACATCCTTGTCTGCTAATTATGTGCTTCATTGGTGATTTTAGTGCTCCACCCTGTACTTAGAAAATAAATATTTTCTATCCCAATTTCAGTTTTCTCGAAAATTGACGAGCAGACTGCAACGAAACTATAGAATAATTTAGAGCTCCTTGCCTACTAATTAACTGCCCCATTAGTGATTTTATTGCTTTACCCTGTACTTAGAAAAAAAAAAATTCTACCCCAATTTCAGTTTTCTCGGAAATGGACGAGCAGACTGCAACAAAACTATAGAATAATTTAGACATCCTTGTCTGCTAATTATGTGCTTCATTGGTGATTTTAGTGCTCCACCCTGTACTTAGAAAAAAAATATTTTCTATCCCAATTTCACTTTTCTCGAAAATAGACAAGCAGACTGCAACGAAACTATAGAATAATTTAGAGCTCTTTGCCTTCTAGTTAAGTGCCCCTTAGGTGATTTTAGTGCTCCACCCTCTACCTAGAAAAAAAATATTTTCTACCCCAATTTCAGTTTTCTCGAAAATGGACGAGCAGACAGCAACGAAACTATAAAATAATTTAGAGGTCCTCGCCTACTAATTTAGTGCCCCATTGGTGATTTTAGTGCTCCACCCTGTACTTAGAAAAAAAATATTTTCTGCCCCAATTTCACTTTTCTCGAAAATGGACGAGCAGACTGCAACGAAACTATAGAATAATTTAGAGCTCGTTACCTACTAATTTAGTGCCCCATTGGTGATTATAGTGCTCCACCCTGTACTTAGAAAAAAAATATTTTCTACCCCAATTTCACTTTTCTCGAAAATGAACGAGCAGACTGCAACGAAACTATAGAATAATTTAGAGCTTCTTACCTACTAATTGAGTGCCCCATTGGTGCTTTTAGTGCTCTACCCTGAACTTAGAAAAAAATTATTTTCTTCTCCAATTTCAGTTTTCTCGAAAATGGACGAGCAGACTGCAACGAAACAATAGAATAATTTAGAGCTCCTTGCCTACTAATTAAGTGCTCTATTGGTGATTTTAGTGCTCCACCGTGTACTGAGAAAAAATATATTTTCAACTCCTATTTCACTTTTCCCGAAAATGGACGAGCAGACTGCAACGAAACTATGAAATAAATTAGAGCTCCTTGCCTACTAATTAAGTGCAGCATTAGTGATTTAAGTGCTCCACCCAGTACTAAGAAAAAATATATTTTCTACCCCAATTTCAGTTTTCTCGAAAATTGACGAGCAGACTGCAACGAAACTATAGAATAATTTAGAGCTCCTTGCCTACTAATTAAGTGCCCCATTACTGATTTTAGTGCTTCACCCTGTACTTAGAAAAAAAATATTTTCTACCCCAATTTCACTTTTCTCGAAAATGGACGAGCAGACTGCAACGAATCTATAGAATAATTTAGAGCTCCTTGCCTACTAATTAAGTGCCCCATTGGTGATTTTAGTGCTCCACCCTGTACTTAGAAAAAAAATATTTTCTTCTCCAATTTCAGTTTTCTCGAAAATGGACGAGCAGACTGCAACGAAACTATAGATTAATTTAGAGCTCCTTGCCTACTAATTAAGTGCTCTATTGGTGATTTTAGTGCTCCACCGTGTACTGAGAAAAAATATATTTTCAACTCCTATTTCACTTTTCCCGAAAATGGACGAGCAGACTGCAACGAAACTATAAAATAAATTAGAGCTCCTTGCCTACTAATTAAGTGCAGCATTAGTGATTTAAGTGCTCCACCCAGTACTAAGAAAAAATATATTTTCTACCCCAATTTCAGTTTTCTCGAAAATTGACAAGCAGACTGCAACGAAACTATAGAATAATTTAGAGCTCCTTGCCTACTAATTAAGTGCTCCACCTTGTACTTAGAAAAAAAAAATATTTTCTACCCCAATTTCAGTTTTCTCGAAAATGGACGAGCAGACTGCAACGAAACTATAGAATAATTTAGAGCTCCTTACCTACTAATAAAGTGCTCCATTGGTGATTTTAGTGCTCCACCCTGTACTTATAAAAAAAAAATTTTCTACTTCAATTTCACTTTTCTCGAAAATAGACAAGCAGACTGCAATGAAACTATAGAATAATTTAGAGTTCCTTGCCTTCTAATAAAGTGCCGCATTGGTGATTTTAGTGCTCCACCCTGTACTTAGAAAAAAATATTTTCTTCTCCGATTTCAGTTTTCTCGAAAATGGACGAGCAGACTGCAACGAAACCATAGAATAATTTAGAGCTCTTTGCCTACTAATAAAGTGCCGCATTGGTGATTTTAGTGCTCCACCCTGTACTTAGAAAAAAAATATTTTCTACTACAATTTCAGTTTTCTCGAAAATGGACGAGCAAACTGCAACGAAACTATAGAATAATTTGGAGCTCCTTGCCTACTAATTAAGTGCCTCATTGGTGATTTTAGTGCTCCACCCTGTACTTAGAAAAAAAATATTTTCTACCCCAATTTCACTTTTCTCGAAAATGGACAAGCAGACTGCAACAAAACTATAAAATAATTTAGAGCTCCTTGCCTACTAATTAAGTGCCCCATTAATGATTTTAGTGCTCCACCCTGTACTTAGAAAAAAAATATTTTCTACCCCAATTTCAATTTTCTCGAAAGAGGACAAGCAGACTGCAACGAAGCTTTAGAATAATTTAGAGCTTGTTGCCTACTAATTAGGTGCCCCATTGGTGATTTTAGTACTCCACCCTGTACTTAGAAAAAAAATATTTTCTTCTCCAATTTCAGTTTTCTAGAAAATGGACGAGCAGACTGCAACGAATCTATAGATTAATTTAGAGCTCCTTGCCTACTTATAAAGTGTCCCATTAGTGTTTTAGTGCTCCCTCCACCCTGTACTTAGAAAAAAAATATTTTCTACTCCAATTTCAGTTTTCTCGAAAATGGACGAGCAGACTGCAACGAAACTATAAAATAGTTTAGAGCTCCTTACCTACTAATTAAGTGCCCCATTGGTGATTTTAGTGCTTCACCCTGTACTCAGAAAAAAAATATTTTCTACCCCAATTTCACTTTTCTCGAAAACGGAGGAGCAGACTGCAATGAAACTATAGAATAATTTAGAGTTCCTTGCCTACTAATAAAGTGCCGCATTGATGATTTTATTGCTCCACCCTGTACTTAGAAAAAAAATATTTTCTTCTCCGATTTCAGTTTTCTCGAAAATGGACAAGCAGACTGCAACGAAACCATAGAAGAATTTAGAGCTCCTTGCCTACTAATTAAGTGCCGCATTGGTGATTTTAGTGCTCCACCCTGTACTTAGAAAAAAAAATATTTTCTGCCCCAATTTCACTTTTCTCGAAAATCGACGAGCAGACTGCAACGAAACTATAAAATAATTTAGAGGTCCTTGCCTACTAATTTAGTGCCCCATTGGTGATTTTAGTGCTCCACCCTGTACTTAGAAAAAAAATATTTTCTGCCCCAATTTCACTTTTCTCGAAAATGGACGAGCAGACTGCAACGAAACTATAGAATAATTTAGAGCTCGTTGCCTACTAATTTAGTGCCCCATTGGTGATTATAGTGCTCCACCCTGTACTTAGAAAAAAAATATTTTCTACCCCAATTTCACTTTTCTCGAAAATGAACGAGCAGACTGCAACGAAACTATAGAATAATTTAGAGCTTCTTACCTACTAATTGAGTGCCCCATTGGTGCTTTTAGTGCTCTACCCTGAACTTAGAAAAAAATTATTTTCTTCTCCAATTTCAGTTTTCTCGAAAATTGACGAGCAGACTGCAACGAAACTATAGAATAATTTAGAGCTCCTTGCCTACTAATTAAGTGCCCCATTACTGATTTTAGTGCTTCACCCTGTACTTAGAAAAAAAATATTTTCTACCCCAATTTCACTTTTCTCGAAAATGGACGAGCAGACTGCAACGAATCTATAGAATAATTTAGAGCTCCTTGCCTACTAATTAAGTGCCCCATTGGTGATTTTAGTGCTCCACCCTGTACTTAGAAAAAAAATATTTTCTTCTCCAATTTCAGTTTTCTCGAAAATGGACGAGCAGACTGCAACGAAACTATAGATTAATTTAGAGCTCCTTGCCTACTAATTAAGTGCTCTATTGGTGATTTTAGTGCTCCACCGTGTACTGAGAAAAAATATATTTTCAACTCCTATTTCACTTTTCCCGAAAATGGACGAGCAGACAGTCGCAAGCTAGACACCGCAACAGTCGGACGTGCAATAGAGCAAACGAATTTAACAACCAACTAAGTGCTATATTTTATCACAAACTGGATGTTAAGAACCATGGAATCAGATGATGATTCCACCGAGATGACCGTGGATGAGTTCCAGGAGGCTAGTACCAGAAAACGTGGCCGCCCCCCTAAATTTACCGCTGGGAGAGGAGGAAAAAAAAAAGCCACAGGTAACCTAAACACACCCAAAACTACAAATAAAACACTACAATCAATCCTGAAACACATACAACAACAAAATACTCAACAACAACCAAGTACTCAACAACACCAAAACAGTCAACAACACCAAAATACTCCACAATGCCAAAACACTCAACAACAAACACACACAGAAATCCCACAAACTCTTTCTCAACCGGTAGCAGGAACATCACAACCTCAGTCTACCATCCAACAACAAAGACCGTCCACACATACAAAAACGCTACCACATTTAAACAAAAACACAACTTATTCTAACCACAAATGCATATTCAACATAACCACTACTAATGAATACACACGTCTACAATTCGTGCAAATATGGTTTGCTAATAATAACGACCAAGATGTCATTATCATCAAAACAAAAAATGGCTTTATTCTAAAATCGAACTCGGATAAAAACATATGCATCAACAACCTCCGTGCACTCCACAATAAATCATTCGTACGCGAATTTACTGAGTCGACACCACTCGCTACGCACAGTCGCAATACCACCGCATCCCCCTCTTACTGCTGCGTGATTCGCGGAGTAGAGTTGGAAATCGAGGACGCCGCTATCAGCACTCAACTCAACCAACTAGGCATTCAACACCGTTTTTGTCGTCGAATCATTTCCAAAGCAAACGACCAAAAAACTCGACTAATTCGAATTATTAAAAGAAAACTTTAAGTATATGTGCAAAGTATACACTGTAGAGGAGAGTCTACCGCCGCAGCCGCTTCCCGCCCCTTGCAGTAAATGCGAGAAATTTAACCACATCACTGCCGACTGCAGAGAAAAAACGATATGTTCAAAATGTACAGGAGATCACCACACTAACGCATGCACCACGAACAACCCCATAAAATGTAATTCCTGCGGGGGTGAAGACCATGGAGCTTGGTCAATGAAATGTCCAAACCGTCCTAAACAGCCGATAGAAGGAATTCCAAATATGAAGATCCACCTCACTAACAAGAAATCTTCCGATATAGACGATACCATCAAACAGAACTCACGCATTCATCAACCTATCACTCTTCATGATCACATCCTAGACACATTTATCACTGAAATTAACGAACCCAATAACACAGACAGACAAGCTCTTATAAAAAAACTCCGCGAACGCTTCATCTATTCTTTTAAAATCGACACTCATCTCTCATTTTCGGGGAACAGAATGTTTGTGGTTATGTTTGACCTTGATGATCCCGACAGTATCCCGCCCACAGTTCCTATCCAAGGAGTAAAAACAGCTCACGCAGTAATTAATAATGGCTAATATTGGTTTCCTTTACACAAACATAAACTCCATCTCCAATAAATCCCATGCACTATATAATTTCCTATCAAATAACCCTATTCACGTGAACCTTCTTGTCGAATCCAAAACAATCACACCATTTTCCTTTAATAATTGGCAGTCTCTACAAATCCCCTCCACCATGCAGAATCGTAAATACCGGGGTGGGTCTATAGTTGCTGTACACCCTTCCTTAAAACTCGGAAAAGCCAACCCACCCAAAATTAACAACCCTCTTAATGAATGTATCCACGCCACCTTAAACTTACCCTCATTCCTAATCCATATCTTCCTAGTCTATATACACCCTTTCTCCTCAATTGATGATACCATTTTTACGAAATCTTCATTATACGATAACGTCATAATTATTGGAGATATGAACATAAACAAAGCAAAATCTCGACATCTTACCAATTTTCTCTCCAATTCTAACTTCGTCCGCATACATACCCCGCCTACCTTCATTATGAATGATACCCAATCCACCACACCCGATGTCCTACTTTGCACCCAAAACCTAAAACATTTAATTCACTCTGTTACACTAATCCCTGACCTATGCTCCGACCACCTATCCATCCAATTTCAACTAAATGTCACACAAACTATCCCCCCACCTCCTCCTGACTATATACTGGATCATAAACACTGCAACACCACTCAAGTTACAAAAGATATCTCACACTTTATATCCACTCATCCCACTATTGATCAAAATGTAATATCCCAATTTAATAACGCCATTTCTCACTCCATCAACAAAAATACACCTAAAATTAAGAAACAATCCTATAAATATCCCCTTCCAAATTATATCCTAAAATTAATAAAGCATAAAAGACAAATCTACAGAGACATCAGACAGACAGACACGACAGAACTTCGAACAGTATTTAATAAATTAAGTAAAGACATCAAACAGTTAATTAAGCAGTACAAAACGGAAACCTGGCTAACTGCTTGCCAAAAAATCAACGACAGTAAGGGCAAGACATATTGGACAGAAATTAAAAAACTTAGCAAATATAAAAACTATTCCAGCATAACACAAATTCTTGACCCATCGACTAACGAAATGACAAATGACAAACAAATAATAGCGGACACATTTGCCCAATATTTCGAAGACACATACCGACACACAGAAGACGTTTCATTTGACCATGACTTTTTTAACCAAGTTAATGACTGGTATAGTGACTTTTTCAATACAAATTACATACCCAACGTTACTGACGAACTGACAGAAGAACAGTACTTCAACACACTTAACACCGGCAAAAATACCGCTCCAGGACACGACAACATACGACGACATATTTTGAAATCCTTACCCCTTGATTCCCATCTATACATCCTCAAAATCCTAAACTTTTGCTACCAATCCTGCTACTTTCCACCGGAATGGAAAACTGGTATCATCACTTGCATACCCAAACGAGACCAAGACCGCTCCCTTGTATCCAGCTACCGACCAATCACCCTCCTTCCTGTCGTTGGCAAATTGTACGAATCCCTAATCAAACAAAAAATTATGTCCCATATATCCCATTTAATTCCCAGCTACCAATTCGGATTCCTTCCCAACAGATCAACCTCTCTCCCGCTCACCATCCTTACCTCCAATATGCAAACAACACACCTCGAAGGCGGGTCATCTGCCGCATTGTTTTTAGATATACAGAAAGCCTTCGACTCCGTATGGCACCGAGGTGTGCTGTATAAATGCCACTCCCTGAATATACCCAACCACCTAATTATTATCCTTAACAACTTCCTAGTAAACAGATCCCTTATCGTAAAAATCCACAGCACGACATCCCAAACATTTAGTCCCGAACAAGGTGTTCCGCAAGGGTCACCTCTTTCCCCTCTACTGTATAACCTCTATTGTATTGACCTATACAACCATAACCCTGCTCACTTCAATCCAGCCTCCTATGTTCTGCAATTTGCCGACGACACAGCCCTAATTACCCACGAACCTACCCTCTCAAAAGCACTACAAACCCTACAGCAACTTATAGACTCACTCGAACTGTGGTTTGCCAAATGGAGAATAAAAATTAACCCTAATAAATCCCAACTCCTTATTCCCTACCACCGTAAGAACAGTCCTACCAACATATCTATTTGCCAAAATCCGATTTCCCCAGCACCCTATATTAAGTACCTTGGTATTACATTAGACGGCAAACTTAATTTTAAAAAGCACACGTCCATTTTAAAAAGTAAAATTACTGCTCGAGCTAGACACTTCCGTAGTCTAACATACCGAAATCTTGGCATTTCAACAGAGAATGCCACCAAAATCTACAAGATGATATGCAGACCCTTGTTAGACTACGGCTCCATCCTATACACAACTTCCCCCAATCCCACCCTCCATAACATTCAAGTTAGCGAACGCTCATCCCTTAGATCTCTTACCAAAATTCGACACCCAAGTAATCCACTTCACAACCCATCAAACGCCCTTCTCTATAACAAAACTAAAGTCATTCCTATCGCCGAACGAATCCCTCACCTATCTAAAAAATTCTCACAAAATCAATTTAACTTCGAAATCCTCTCACAACTCTGTATTCCCAGAAATAACTCCATCGACCCCAAATTCTTAAATCCCTCAAACACTCTGTTCCAGCTCATCTCTCATTATAATCAGAATTAACAAGTTATTTTTTTTTTTTTTTTTGTATGTATATATAGTCACCGCGATCACTTCACCAAATATGTAAACTTTTCTTTATAAACATCTACACTGGCAGAAAGGCCACTGGCCGATAGCCATTTACCAGAACTAAATATTTACTTTATTTTTAAAAATGTTATGTATTACACCTTGTAATTAGTATGGTAATAAAGATTTTCACTACTACTGGACGAGCAGACTGCAACGAAACTATAAAATAAATTAGAGCTCCTTGCCTTAAGTGCAGCATTAGTGATTTAAGTGCTCCACCCAGTACTAAGAAAAAATATATTTTCTACCCCAATTTCAGTTTTCTCGAAAATTGACGAGCAGACTGCAACGAAACTATAGAATAATTTAGAGCTCCTTGCCTACTAATTAAGTGCTCCACCTTGTACTTAGAAAAAAAAAATATTTTCTACCCCAATTTCAGTTTTCTCGAAAATGGACGAGCAGACTGCAACGAAACTATAGAATAATTTAGAGCTCCTTACCTACTAATAAAGTGCTCCATTGGTGATTTTAGTGCTCCACCCTGTACTTATAAAAAAAAATTTTCTACCCCAATTTCACTTTTTTCGAAAATAGACAAGCAGACTGCAATGAAACTATAGAATAATTTAGAGTTCCTTGCCTTCTAATAAAGTGCTGCATTGGTGATTTTAGTGCTCCACCCTGTACTTAGAAAAAAATATTTTCTTCTCCGATTTCAGTTTTCTCGAAAATGGACGAGCAGACTGCAACGAAACCATAGAATAATTTAGAGCTCTTTGCCTACTAATAAAGTGCCGCATTGGTGATTTTAGTGCTCCACCCTGTACTTAGAAAAAAATATTTTCTACTACAATTTCAGTTTTCTCGAAAATGGACAAGCAAACTGCAACGAAACTATAGAATAATTTGGAGCTCCTTGCCTACTAATTAAGTGCCTCATTGGTGATTTTAGTGCTCCACCCTGTACTTAGAAAAAAAATATTTTCTACCCCAATTTCACTTTTCTCGAAAATGGACAAGCAGACTGCAACAAAACTATAAAATAATTTAGAGCTCCTTGCCTACTAATTAAGTGCCCCATTAATGATTTTAGTGCTCCACCCTGTACTTAGAAAAAAAATATTTTCTACCCCAATTTCAATTTTCTTAAAAGAGGACAAGCAGACTGCAACGAAGCTTTAGAATAATTTAGAGCTTGTTGCCTACTAATTAGGTGCCATATTGGTGATTTTAGTACTCCACCCTGTACTTAGAAAAAAAATATTTTCTTCTCCAATTTCAGTTTTCTCGAAAATGGACGAGCAGACTGCAACGAAACTATAGATTAATTTAGAGCTCCTTGCCTACTTATAAAGTGTCCCATTAGTGTTTTAGTGCTCCACCCTGTACTTAGAAAAAAAATATTTTCTACTCCAATTTCAGTTTTCTCGAAAATGGACGAGCAGACTGCAACGAAACTATAAAATAATTTAGAGCTCCTTACCTACTAATTAAGTGCCCCATTGGTGATTTTAGTGCTTCACCCTGTACTCAGAAAAAAAATATTTTCTACCCCAATTTCACTTTTCTCGAAAATGGACTAGCAGACTGCAATGAAACTATAGAATAATTTAGAGTTCCTTGCCTACTAATAAAGTGCCGCATTGACGATTTTAGTGCTCCACCCTGTACTTAGAAAAAAAATATTTTCTTCTCTGATTTCAGTTTTCTCGAAAATGGACGAGCAGACTGCAACAAAACTATAGAAGAATTTAGAGCTCTTTGCCTACTAATTAAGTGCCGCATTGGTGATTTTAGTGCTCCACCCTGTACTTAGAAAAAAAATATTTTCTACCCCAATTTCACTTTTCTCGAAAGAGGACAAGCAGACTGCAACGAAGCTTTAGAATAATATAGAGCTTGTTGCCTACTAATGAATTGCCCCATTAATGATTTTAGTGCTCCACCCTGTACTTAGAGAAAAAATATTTTCTACCCCAATTTCAGTTTTCTCGAAAGTGGACCAGCAGACTGCAACGAAACTATAGAATAATTTAGAGCTCCTTGCCTACTAATTATGTGCCCTATAAGTGATTTTATTGCTCCACCCTGTACTTAGAAAAAAATATTTTCTACCCCAATTTCAGTTTTTTCGAAAATAGACAAGCAGACTGCAATAAAACTATAGAATAATTTGGAGCTCCTTGTCTGCTAATTTAGTGTTTCATTGGTGATTTTAGTGCTCCACCCTGTACTTAGAAAAAAAATATTTTCTATCCCAATTTCACTTTTCTCGAAAATAGACGAGCAGACTGCAACGAAACTATAGAATAATTTAGAGCTCTTTGCCTACTAGTTAAGAGCCCAATAGGTTATTTTACTGCTCCACCCTGTACTTACAAAAAAAAAATTTTCTAACCCAATTTTAGTTTTCTCGAAAATGGACGAGCAGACTGCAACGAAACTATAGAATAATTTAGAGCTCCTTGCCTACTAATTAGGTGCTCTATTGGTGATTTTAGTGCTCCACCGTGTACTGAGAAAAAATATATTTTCTACTCCTATTCCACTTTTCCCGAAAATGGACAAGCAGACTGCAACGAAACTATAGAATAATTTAGAGCTCCTTGCCTACTAATTAAGTGCAGCATTGGTGATTTTAGTGCTCCACCCTGTATTAAGAAAAAAAATATTTTCTACCCCAATTTCAGTTTTCTCGAAAATAGACGAGAAGACTGCAACAAAACTATAGAATAATTTAATGCTCCTTGCCTACTAAATTAGTGCCCGATTGGTGATTTTAGTGCTCCACCCTGTACTTAAAAAAAAAATATTTTCTACCCCAATTTCAGTTTTCTCGAAAATGGACGAGCAGACTGCAACGAAACCATAGAGTAATTTAGAGCTCCTTACCTACTAATTAAGTGCCCCATTAGTGATTTTAGTGCTCTACCCTGTACTTAGAAAAAAATATTTTCTTCTCCAATTTCAGTTTTCTCGAAAATAGACAAGCAGACTGCAACGAAACTATAGAATAATTTAGAGCTCCTTGCCTACTAATTAGGTGCCCCATTGGTGATTTTAGTGCTCTACCCTGTACTTAGAAAAAACATATTTTCTTTTCCAATTACACTTTTTCAAAAATGGACAAGCAGACTGCAACAAAACTATAGAATAATTTAGAACTCCTTGCCTACTAATTAAGTGCCCCATTGGTGATTTCAGTGCTCCACCCTGTACTTAGAAAAAAAATATTTTCTACTACAATTTCAGTTTTCTCGAAAATGGACGAGCAAACTGCAACGAAACCATAGAAGAATTTGGAGCTCCTTGCCTACTAATTTAGTGCCTCATTGGTGATTTTAGTGCTCCACCCTGTACTTAGAAAAAAAATATTTTCTACCCCAATTTCACTTTTCTCGAAAATGGACAAGCAGACTGCAACAAAACTATAAAATAATTTAGAGCTTATTGCCTACTAAGTAAGTGCCCCATTAATGATTTTAGTGCTCCACCCTGTACTTAGAAAAAAAATATTTTCTACTACAATTTCAGTTTTCTCGAAAATGGACGAGCAAACTGCAACGAAACTATAGAATAATTTGGAGCTCCTTGCCTACTAATTTAGTGCCTCATTGGTGATTTTAGTGCTCCACCCTGTACTTAGAAAAAAAAATATTTTCTTCTCCAATTTCAGTTTTCTCGAAAATGGACAAGCAGACTGCAACGAAACTATAGAATAATTTAGAGCTCCTTGCCTACTAATTAAGTGCCCCATTAGTGATTTTAGTGGTCCACCCTGTACTTAGAAAAAAAATATTTTCTACCCCAATTTCACTTTTCGCGAAAGAGGACAAGCAGACTGCAACGAAGCTTTAAAATAATTTAGAGCTTGTTGCCTACTAATTAAGTGCCCCATTGGTGATTTTAGTACTCCACCTTGTACTTAGAAAAAAATATTTTCTTCTCCAATTTACGTTTTCTCGAAAATGCACGAGCAGACTGCAACGAAGCTATAGATTAATTTAGAGCTCATGCCTACTAATTAAGTGTTCCATTAGTGTTTTAGTGCTCCACCCTGTACTTAGAAAAAAAATATTTTCTACTCCAATTTCAGTTTTCTCGAAAATGGACGAGCAGACTGCAACGAAACTATAAAATAATTTAGAGCTCCTTACCTACTAATTAAGTGCCCCATTTGTGATTTTAGTGCTTCGCCCTGTACTCAGAAAAAAAATATTTTCTACCCCAATTTCACTTTTCTCGAAAATGGACGAGCAGACTGCAATGAAACTATAGAATAATTTAGAGTTCCTTGCCTACTAATAAAGTGCCGCATTGATGATTTTAGTGCTTCACCCTGTACTTAGAAAAAAAATATTTTCTTCTCCGATTTCAGTTTTCTCGAAAATGGACAAGCAGACTGCAACGAAACCATAGAAGAATTTAGAGCTCCTTGCCTACTAATTAAGTGCCGCATTAGTGATTTTAGTGCTCCACCCTGTACTTAGAAAAAAAATATTTTCTACCCCAATTTCACTTTTCTCGAAAGAGGACAAGCAGACTGCAACGAAGCTTTAGAATAATTTAGAGCTTGTTGCCTACTAATTAAGTGCCCCATTGGTGATTTTAGTACTCCACCCTGTACTTAGAAAAAAAATATTTTCTTCTCCAATTTCAGTTTTCTCTAAAATGGACGAGCAGACTGCAACGAAACTATAGATTAATTTTGAGCTCCTTGCCTACTAATTAAGTGTCCCATTAGTGTTTTAGTGCTCTACCCTGTACTTAGAAAAAAAATATTTTCCACTCCAATTTCAGTTTTCTCGAAAATGGACGAGCAGACTGCAACGAAACTATAAAATAATTTAGAGCTCCTTACCTACTAATTAAGTGCCCCATTGGTGATTTTAGTGCTTCACCCTGTACTCAGAAAAAAAATATTTTCTACCCCAATTTCACTTTTCTCGAAAATGGACGAGCAGACTGCAATGAAACTATAGAATAATTTAGAGTTCCTTGCCTACTAATAAAGTGCCGCATTGATGATTTTAGTGCTTCACCCTGTACTTAGAAATCAAATATTTTCTTCTCCGATTTCAGTTTTCTCGAAAATGGACGAGCAGACTGCAACGAAACCATAGAAGAATTTATAGCTCCTTGCCTACTAATTAAGTGCCGCATTGGTGATTTTAGTGCTCCACCCTGTACTTAGAATAAAAATATTTTCTACCCCAATTTCAGTTTTCTCGAAAACAGACAAGCAGACTGCAACGAAACTATAGAATAATTTAGAGCTTCCTGCCTACTAATTAATTGACCCATTGGTGATTTTAGTGCTCCACCCTGTACTTAGAAAATAAATATTTTTTATCCCAATTTCAGTTTTCTCGAAAATGGACGAGCAGACTGCAACGAAACTATAGAATAATTTAGAGCTCCTTGCCTACTAATTAGGTGCCCCATTAGTGATTTTATTGCTTTACCCTGTACTTGGAAAAAAAAAAAAATTCTACCCCAATTTCAGTTTTCTCGGCAATGGACGAGCAGACTGCAACAAAACTATAGAATAATTTAGAGATCTTTGTCTGCTAATTACGTGCTTCATTGGTGATTTTAGTGCTCCACCCTGTACTTAGAAAAAAAATATTTTCTATCCCAATTTCACTTTTCTCGAAAATAGACAAGCAGACTGCAACGAAACTACAGAATAATTTAGAGCTCTTTGCCTTCTAGTTAAGTGCCCCATAGGTGATTTTAGTGCTCCACCCTCTACTTAGAAAAAAAATATTTTCTACCCCAATTTCAGTTTTCTCGAAAATGGACGAGCAGACAGCAACGAAACTATAGAATAATTTAGAGCTCCTTGCCCACTAATTCAGTGCCCCATTGGTGATTTTAGTGCTCCACCCTGTACTTAGAAAAATAATATTTTCTATCCCAATTTCACTTTTCTCGAAAATGGACGAGCAGACTGCAACGAAACTATAGAATAATTTAGAGCTCCTTGCCTACTAATTTATTGCCCCATTGGTGATTATAGTGCTCCACCCTGTACTTAGAAAACAAATATTTTCTACCGAAATTTCACTTTTCTCGAAAATGAACGAGCAGACTGCAACGAAACTATAGAATAATTTAGTGCTTCTTACCTACTAATTGAGTGCCCCATTGGTGCTTTTAGTGCTCTACCCTGAACTTAGAAAAAAAATATTTTCATCTCCAATTTCAGTTTTCCCGAAAATGGACGAGCAGACTGCAACGAAACAATAGAATAATTTAGAGCTCCTTGCCTACTAATTAATTGCTCTATTGGTGATTTTAGTGTTCCACTGTGTACTGAGAAAAAAAATATTTTCAACTCCTATTTCACTTTTCCCGAAAATGGACGAGCAGACTGCAAAGAAACTATAAAATAAATTAGAGCTCCTTGCCTACTAATTAAGTGCAGCATTAGTGATTTTAGTGCTCCACCGTGTACTAAGAAAAAATATATTTTCTACCCCAATTTCAGTTTTCTCGAAAATTGACGAGCAGACTGCAACGAAACTATAGAATAATTTAGAGCCCCTTGCCTACTAATTAAGTGCCCCATAACTGATATTAGTGCTTCACCCTGTACTTAGAAAAAAAAAAATTTTCTACCTTAATTTCACTTTTCTCGAAAATGGACGAGCAGACTGCAACGAATCTATAGAATAATTTAGAGCTCCTTGCCTACTAATTAAGTGCCCCATTGGTGATTTCAGTGCTCCACCCTGTACTTAGAAAAAAAATATTTTCTTTTCCAATTACACTTTTTTCAAAAATGGACAAGCAGACTGCAACGAAACTACAGAATAATTTAGAGCTCCTTGCCTACTAATTAAGTGCCCCATTCGTGATTTTAGTGCTCCACCCTGTATTAAGAAAAAAAATATTTTCTACCCCAATTTCAGTTTTTTTGAAAATAGACGAGAAGACTGCAACAAAACTATAGAATAATTTAATGCTCCTTGCCTACTAAATTAGTGCCCCATTGGTGATTTTAGTGCTCCACCCTGTACTTAAAAAAAAAATATTTTCTACCCCAATTTCAGTTTTCTCGAAAATGGACGAGCAGACTGCCACGAAACCATAGAGTAATTTAGAGCTCCTTGCCTACTAATTAAGTGCCCCATTAGTGATTTTAGTGCTCCACCCTGTACTTAGAAAAAAATATTTTCTTCTCCAATTTCAGTTTTCTCGAAAATAGACAAGCAGACTGCAACGAAACTATAGAATAATTTAGAGCTCCTTGCCTACTAATTAGGTGCCCCATTGGTGATTTTAGTGCTCCACCCTGTACTTAGAAAAAAAATATTTTCTTTTCCAATTACACTTTTTTCAAAAATGGACAAGCAGACTGCAACGAAACTATAGAATAATTTAGAGCTCCTTGCCTACTAATTAAGTGCCCCATTGGTGATTTTAGTGCTCCACCCTGTACTTAGAAAAAAAATATTTTCTACTACAATTTCAGTTTTCTCGAAAATGGACGAGCAAACTGCAACGAAACCATAGAAGAATTTGGAGCTCCTTGCCTACTAATTTAGTGCCTCATTGGTGATTTTAGTGCTCCACCCTGTACTTAGAAAAAAAATATTTTCTACCCCAATTTCACTTTTCTCGAAAATGGACAAGCAGACTGCAACAAAACTATAAAATAATTTAGAGCTCCTTGGCTACTAAGTAAGTGCCCCATTAATGATTTTAGTGCTCCACCCTGTACTTAGAAAAAAAATATTTTCTACTACAATTTCAGTTTTCTCGAAAATGGACGAGCAAACTGCAACGAAACTATAGAATAATTTGGAGCTCCTTGCCTACTAATTTAGTGCCTCATTGGTGATTTTAGTGCTCCACCCTGTACTTAGAAAAAAAAATATTTTCTTCTCCAATTTCAGTTTTCTCGAAAATGGACAAGCAGACTGCAACGAAACTATAGAATAATTTAGAGATCCTTGCCTACTAATTAAGTGCCCCATTAGTGATTTTAGTGCTCCACCCTGTACTTAGAAAAAAAATATTTTCTACCCCATTTTCACTTTTCTCGAAAGAGGACAAGCAGACTACAACGAAGCTTTAGAATAATTTAGAGCTTGTTGCCTACTAATTAAGTGCCCCATTGGTGATTTTAGTACTCCACCCTGTACTTAGAAAAAAAATATTTTCTTCTCCAATTTACGTTTTCTCGAAAATGCACGAGCAGACTGCAACGAAGCTATAGATTAATTTAGAGCTCATGCCTACTAATTAAGTGTTCCATTAGTGTTTTAGTGCTCCACCCTGTACTTAGAAAAAAAATATTTTCTACTCCAATTTCAGTTTTCTCGAAAATGGACGAGCAGACTGCAACGAAACTATAAAATAATTTAGAGCTCCTTACCTACTAATTAAGTGCCCCATTTGTGATTTTAGTGCTTCGCCCTGTACTCAGAAAAAAAATATTTTCTACCCCAATTTCACTTTTCTCGAAAATGGACGAGCAGACTGCAATGAAACTATAGAATAATTTAGAGTTCCTTGCCTACTAATAAAGTGCCGCATTGATGATTTTAGTGCTTCACCCTGTACTTAGAAAAAAAATATTTTCTTCTCCGATTTCAGTTTTCTCGAAAATGGACAAGCAGACTGCAACGAAACCATAGAAGAATTTAGAGCTCCTTGCCTACTAATTAAGTGCAGCATTAGTGATTTTAGTGCTCCACCCTGTACTTAGAAAAAAAATATTTTCTACCCCAATTTCACTTTTCTCGAGAGAGGACAAGCAGACTGCAACGAAGCTTTAGAATAATTTAGAGCTTGTTGCCTACTAATTAAGTGCCCCATTGGTGATTTTAGTACTCCACCCTGTACTTAGAGAAAAAATATTTTCTTCTCCAATTTCAGTTTTCTCGAAAATGGACGAGCAGACTGCAACGAAACTATAGATTAATTTTGAGCTCCTTGCCTACTAATTAAGTGTCCCATTAGTGTTTTAGTGCTCTACCCTGTACTTAGAAAAAAAATATTTTCCACTCCAATTTCAGTTTTCTCGAAAATGGACGAGCAGACTGCAACGAAACTATAAAATAATTTAGAGCTCCTTACCTACTAATTAAGTGCCCCATTGGTGATTTTAGTGCTTCACCCTGTACTCAGAAAAAAAATATTTTCTACCCCAATTTCACTTTTCTCGAAAATGGACGAGCAGACTGCAATGAAACTATAGAATAATTTAGAGTTCCTTGCCTACTAATAAAGTGCCGCATTGATGATTTTAGTGCTCCACCCTGTACTTAGAAAACAAATATTTTCTTCTCCGATTTCAGTTTTTTTGAAAATGGACGAGCAGACTTCAACGAAACCATAGAAGAATTTATAGCTCCTTGCCTACTAATTAAGTGCCGCATTGGTGATTTTAGTGCTCCACCCTGTACTTAGAATAAAAATATTTTCTACCCCAATTTCAGTTTTCTCGAAAACAGACAAGCAGACTGCAACGAAACTATAGAATAATTTAGAGCTTCCTGCCTACTAATTAATTGCCCCATTGGTGATTTTAGTGCTCCACCCTGTACTTAGAAAATAAATATTTTCTATCCCAATTTCAGTTTTCTCGAAAATGGACGAGCAGACTGCAACGAAAGTATAGAATAATTTAGAGCTCCTTGCCTACTAATTAAGTGCCCCATTAGTGATTTTATTGCTTTACCCTGTACTTGGAAAAAAAAAAAAATTCTACCCCAATTTCAGTTTTCTCGGCAATGGACGAGCAGACTGCAACAAAACTATAGAATAATTTAGAGATCTTTGTCTGCTAATTAAGTGCTTCATTGGTGATTTTAGTGCTCCACCCTGTACTTAGAAAAAAAATATTTTCTATCCCAATTTCACTTTTCTCGAAAATAGACAAGCAGACTGCAACGAAACTACAGAATAATTTAGAGCTCTTTGCCTTCTAGTTAAGTGCCCCATAGGTGATTTTAGTGCTCCACCCTCTACTTAGAAAAAAAATATTTTCTACCCCAATTTCAGTTTTCTCGAAAATGGACGAGCAGACAGCAACGAAACTATAGAATAATTTAGAGCTCCTTGCCCACTAATTCAGTGCCCCATTGGTGATTTTAGTGCTCCACCCTGTACTTAGAAAAATAATATTTTCTATCCCAATTTCACTTTTCTCGAAAATGGACGAGCAGACTGCAACGAAACTATAGAATAATTTAGAGCTCCTTGCCTACTAATTTATTGCCCCATTGGTGATTATAGTGCTCCACCCTGTACTTAGAAAACAAATATTTTCTACCGAAATTTCACTTTTCTCGAAAATGAACGAGCAGACTGCAACGAAACTATAGAATAATTTAGAGCTTCTTACCTACTAATTGAGTGCCCCATTGGTGCTTTTAGTGCTCTACCCTGAACTTAGAAAAAAAATATTTTCTTCTCCAATTTCAGTTTTCCCGAAAATGGACGAGCAGACTGCAACGAAACAATAGAATAATTTAGAGCTCCTTGCCTACTAATTAAGTGCTCTATTGGTGATTTTAGTGTTCCACCGTGTACTGAGAAAAAATATATTTTCAACTCCTATTTCACTTTTCCCGAAAATGGACGAGCAGACTGCAACGAAACTATAAAATAAATTAGAGCTCCTTGCCTACTAATTAAGTGCAGCATTAGTGATTTTAGTGCTCCACCGTGTACTAAAAAAAAATATATTTTCTACCCCAATTACAGTTTTCTCGAAAATTGACGAGCAGACTGCAACGAAACTATAGAATAATTTAGAGCCCCTTGCCTACTAATTAAGTGCCCCATTACTGATATTAGTGCTTCACCCTGTACTTAGAAAAAAAAAATGTTCTACCTTAATTTCACTTTTCTCGAAAATGGACGAGCAGACTGCAACGAATCTATAGAATAATTTAGAGCTCCTTGCCTACTAATTAAGTGCCCCATTGGTGATTTCAGTGCTCCACCCTGTACTTAGAAAAAAAATATTTTCTTTTCCAATTACACTTTTTTCAAAAATGGACAAGCAGACTGCAACGAAACTACAGAATAATTTAGAGCTCCTTGCCTACTAATTAAGTGCCCCATTGGTGATTTTAGTGCTCCACCCTGTATTAAGAATAAAAATATTTTCTACCCTAATTTCAGTTTTCTCGAAAATAGACGAGAAGACTGCAACAAAACTATAGAATAATTTAATGCTCCTTGCCTACTAAATTAGTGCCCCATTGGTGATTTTAGTGCTCCACCCTGTACTTAAAAAAAAAATATTTTCTACCCCAATTTCAGTTTTCTCGAAAATGGACGAGCAGACTGCAACGAAACCATAGAGTAATTTAGAGCTCCTTGCCTACTAATTAAGTGCCCCATTAGTGATTTTAGTGCTCCACCCTGTACTTAGAAAAAAATATTTTCTTCTCCAATTTCAGTTTTCTCGAAAATAGACAAGCAGACTGCAACGAAACTATAGAATAATTTAGAGCTCCTTGCCTACTAATTAGGTGCCCCATTGGTGATTTTAGTGCTCTACCCTGTACTTAGAAAAAAAATATTTTCTTTTCCAATTACACTTTTTTCAAAAATGGACGAGCAGACTGCAACGAAACTATAGAATAATTTAGAGCTCCTTGCCTACTAATTAAGTGCCCAATTGGTGATTTTAGTGCTCCACCCTGTACTTAGAAAAAAAATATTTTCTACTACAATTTCAGTTTTCTCGAAAATGGTCGAGCAAACTGCAACGAAACCAAAGAAGAATTTGGAGCTCCTTGCCTACTAATTTAGTGCCTCATTGGTGATTTTAGTGCTCCACCCTGTACTTAGAAAAAAAATATTTTCTACCCCAATTTCACTTTTCTCGAAAATGGACAAGCAGACTGCAACAAAACTATAAAATAATTTAGAGCTCCTTGCCTACTAAGTAAGTGCCCCAATAATGATTTTAGTGCTCCACCCTGTACTTAGAAAAAAAATATTTTCTACTACAATTTCAGTTTTCTCGAAAATGGACGAGCAAACTGCAACGAAACTATAGAATAATTTGGAGCTCCTTGCCTACTAATTTAGTGCCTCATTGGTGATTTTAGTGCTCCACCCTGTACTTAGAAAAAAAAATATTTTCTTCTCCAATTTACGTTTTCTCGAAAATGCACGAGCAGACTGCAACGAAGCTATAGATTAATTTAGAGCTCATGCCTACTAATTAAGTGTTCCATTAGTGTTTTAGTGCTCCACCCTGTACTTAGAAAAAAAATATTTTTTACTCCAATTTCAGTTTTCTCGAAAATGGACGAGCAGACTGCAACGAAACTATAAAATAATTTAGAGCTCCTTACCTACTAATTAAGTGCCCCATTTGTGATTTTAGTGCTTCGCCCTGTACTCAGAAAAAAAATATTTTCTACCCCAATTTCACTTTTCTCGAAAATGGACGAGCAGACTGCAATGAAACTATAGAATAATTTAGAGTTCCTTGCCTACTAATAAAGTGCCGCATTGATGATTTTAGTGCTTCACCCTGTACTTAGAAAAAAAATATTTTCTACTACAATTTCAGTTTTCTCGAAAATGGAAGACCAAACTGCAACGAAACTATAGAATAATTTGGAGCTCCTTGCCTACTAATTTAGTGCCTCATTGGTGATTTTAGTGCTCCACCCTGTACTTAGAAAAAAAAATATTTTCTTCTCCGATTTCAGTTTTCTCGAAAATGGACAAGCAGACTGCAACGAAACCATAGAAGAATTTAGAGCTCCTTGCCTACTAATTAAGTGCCGCATTAGTGATTTTAGTGCTCCACCCTGCACTTAGAAAAAAAATATTTTCTACCCCAATTTCACTTTTCTCGAAAGAGGACAAGCAGACTGCAACGAAGCTTTAGAATAATTTAGAGCTTGTTGCCTACTAATTAAGTGCCCCATTATTGATTTTAGTACTCCACCCTGTACTTAGAAAAAATATATTTTCTTCTCCAATTTCAGTTTTCTCGAAAATGGACGAGCAGACTGCAACGAAACTATAGATTAATTTTGAGCTCCTTGCCTACTAATTAAGTGTCCCATTAGTGTTTTAGTGCTCTACCCTGTACTTAGAAAAAAAATATTTTCCACTCCAATTTCAGTTTTCTCGAAAATGGACGAGCAGACTGCAACGAAACTATAAAATAATTTAGAGCTCCTTACCTACTAATTAAGTGCCCCATTGGTGATTTTAGTGCTTCACCCTGTACTCAGAAAAAAAATATTTTCTACCCCAATTTCACTTTTCGCGAAAATGGACGAGCAGACTGCAATGAAACTATAGAATAATTTAGAGATCTTTGTCTGCTAATTAAGTGCTTCATTGGTGATTTTAGTGCTCCACCCTGTACTTAGAAAAAAAATATTTTCTATCCCAATTTCACTTTTCTCGAAAATAGACAAGCAGACTGCAACGAAACTACAGAATAATTTAGAGCACTTTGCCTTCTAGTTAAGTGCCCCATAGGTGATTTTAGTGCTCCACCCTCTACTTAGAAAAAAAATATTTTCTACCCCAATTTCAGTTTTCTCGAAAATGGACGAGCAGACAGCAACGATACTATAGAATAATTTAGAGCTCCTTGCCTACTAATTCAGTGCCCCATTGGTGATTTTAGTGCTCCACCCTGTACTTAGAAAAATAATATTTTCTATCCCAATTTCACTTTTCTCGAAAATGGACGAGCAGACTGCAACGAAACAATAGAATAATTTAGAGCTCCTTGCCTACTAATTTATTGCCCCATTGGTGATTATAGTGCTCCACCCTGTACTTAGAAAACAAATATTTTCTACCGAAATTTCACTTTTCTCGAAAATGAACGAGCAGACTGCAACGAAACTATAGAATAATTTCGAGCTTCTTACCTACTAATTGAGTGCACCATTGGTGCTTTTAGTGCTCTACCCTGAACTTAGAAAAAAAATATTTTCTTCTCCAATTTCAGTTTTCCCGAAAATGGACGAGCAGACTGCAACGAAACAATAGAATAATTTAGAGCTCCTTGCCTACTAATTAAGTGCTCTATTGGTGATTTTAGTGTTCCACCGTGTACTGAGAAAAAATATATTTTCAACTCCTATTTCACTTTTCCCGAAAATGGACGAGCAGACTGCAACGAAACTATAAAATAAATTAGAGCTCCTTGCCTACTAATTAAGTGCAGCATTAGTGATTTTAGTGCTCCACCGTGTACTAAGAAAAAATATATTTTCTACCCCAATTTCAGTTTTCTCGAAAATTGACGAGCAGACTGCAACGAAACTATAGAATAATTTAGAGCCCCTTGCCTACTAATTAAGTGCCCCATTACTGATATTAGTGCTTCACCCTGTACTTAGAAAAAAAAAATTTTCTACCTTAATTTCACTTTTCTCGAAAATGGACGAGCAGACTGCAACGAATCTATAAAATAATTTAGAGCTCCTTGCCTACTAATTAAGCGCCCCATTGGTGATTTCAGTGCTCCACCCTGTACTTAGAAAAAAATATTTTCTTCTCCAATTTCAGTTTTCTCGAAAATGGACAAGCAGACTGCAACGAAACTATAGATTAATTTAGAGCTCTTTGCCTACTAATTAAGTGCCTCAGTAGTGATTTTAGTGCTCCACCTTGTACTTAGAAAAAAAAATATTTTCTAACCCAATTTCAGTTTTCTCGAAAATGGACAAGCAGACTGCAACGAAACTATAGAATAATTTAGAGCTCCTTACCTACTAATAAAGTGCTCTATTGGTGATTTTATTGCTCCACCCTGTACTTATAAAAAAAATATTTTCTACCCCAATTTCACTTTTCTCGAAAATGGACGAGCAGACTGCAATGAAACTATAGAATAATTTAGAGTTCCTTGCCTTCTAATAAAGTGCCGCATTGGTGATTTTAGTGCTCCACCCTGTACTTAGAAAAAAAATATTTTCTTCTCCGATTTCAGTTTTCTCGAAAATGGACGAGCAGACTGCAACGAAACCATAGAATAATTTAGAGCTCTTTGCCTACTAATAAAGTGCAGCATTGGTGATTTTAGTGCTCCACCCTGTACTTAGAAAAAAAATATTTTCTACCCCAATTTTAGTTTTCTAGAAAATGGACGAGTAGACTGCAACAAAACTATAGAATAATTTAGAGCTCCTTGCCTACTAATTAAGTGCTCTATTAGTGATTTTAGTGCTCCACCCTGTACTTAGAAAAAAATATTTTCTACCCCAATTTTACTTTACTCGAAAATGGACGAGCAGACTGCAATGAAACTATAGAATAATTTAATGTTCCTTGCTTACTAATAAAGTGCCGCATTGGTGATTTTAGTGCTCCACCCTGTACTTAGAAAAAAAATATTTTCTTCTCCGATTTCAGTTTTCTCGAAAAAGGACGAGCAGACTGCAACGAAACCATAGAATAATTTAGAGCTCCTTGCCTACTAATTAAGTGCCGCATGGGTGATTTTAGTGTTCCACCCTGTACTTAGAAAAAAAATATTTTCTAACCCAATTTCAGTTTTTTCGAAAATAGACGAGCAGACTGCAACGAAACCATAGAATAATTTAGAGCTTCTTGCCTACTAATGAATTGCCCCATTAATGATTTTAGTGCTCCACCCTGTACTTAAAGAAAAAATATTTTCTACCCCAATTTCAGTTTTCTCGAAAATGGACGAGCAGACTGCAACGAAACTATAGAATAATTTAGAGCTTCTTGCCTTCTAATTAGGTGCCCTATAAGTGATTTTATTGCTCCACCCTGTACTTAGAAAAAAATATTTTCCACCCCAATTTCAGTTTTTTTGAAAATGGACGAGCAGACTGCAATAAAACTATAGAATAATTTGGAGCTCCTTGTCTGCTAATTTAGTGCTTCATTGGTGATTTTAGTGCTCCACCCTGTACTTAAAAAAAAAATATTTTCTATCCCAATTTCACTTTTCTCGAAAATAGACGAGCAGACTGCAACGAAACTATAGAATAATTTAGAGCTCCTTGCCTACTAGTTAAGAGCCCAATAGGTTATTTTAGTGCTCCACCCTGTACTTAGAAAAAAAAAATTTTCTAACCCAATTTTAGTTTTCTCGAAAATGGACGAGCAGACTGCAACGAAACTATAGAATAATTTAGAGCTCCTTGCCTACTAATTAGGTGCTCTATTGGTGATTTTAGTGCTCCACCGTGTACTGAGAAAAAATATATTTTCTACTCCTATTCCACTTTTCCCGAAAATGGACAAGCAGACTGCAACGAAACTATAGAATAATTTAGAGCTCCTTGCCTACTAATTAAGTGCAGCATTGGTGATTTTAGTGCTCCACCCTGTATTAGGAAAAAAAATATTTTCTACCCCAATTTCAGTTTTCTCGAAAATAGACGAGAAGACTGCAACAAAACTATATAATAATTTAATGCTATTTGCCTACTAAATTAGTGCCCCATTGGTGATTTTAGTGCTCCACCCTGTACTTAAAAAAAAATATTTTCTACCCCAATTTCAGTTTTCTCGAAAATGGACGAGCAGACTGCAACGAAACCATAGAGTAATTTAGAGCTCCTTGCCTACTAATTAAGTGCCCCATTAGTGATTTTAGTGCTCCACCCTGTACTTAGAAAAAAATATTTTCTTCTCCAATTTCAGTTTTCTCGAAAATAGACAAGCAGACTGCAACGAAACTATAGAATAATTTAGAGCTTCTTGCCTACTAATTAGGTGCCCCATTGGTAATTTTAGTGCTCCACCCTGTACTTAGAAAAAAAATATTTTCTTCTCCAATTAGACTTTTTTCAAAAATGGACGAGCAGACTGCAACGAAACTATAGAATAATTTAGAGCTCCTTGCCTACTAATTAAGTGCCCCATTGGTGATTTTAGTGCTCCATCCTGTACTTAGAAAAAAAATATTTCCTACTACATTTTCAGTTTTCTCGAAAATGGACGAGCCAACTGCAACGAAACTATAGAATAATTTGGAGCTTCTTGCCTACTAATTTAGTGCCTCATTTGTGATTTTAGTGCTCCACCCTGTACTTAGAAAAAAAATATTTTCTACCCCAATTTCACCTTTCTCGAAAATTGACAAGCAGACTGCAACAAAACTATAAAATAATTTAGAGCTCCTTGCCTACTAAGTAAGTGCCCCATTAATGATTTTAGTGCTCCACCCTGTACTTAGAAAAAAAATATTTTCTACTACAATTTCAGTTTTCTCGAAAATGGACGAGCAAACTGCAACGAAACTATAGAATAATTTGGAGCTCCTTGCCTACTAATTTAGTGCCTCATTGGTGATTTTAGTGCTCCACCCTGTACTTAGAAAAAAAAATATTTTCTTCTCCAATTTCAGTTTTCTCGAAAATGGACAAGCAGACTGCAACGAAACTATAGAATAATTTAGAGCTCCTTGCCTACTAATTAAGTGCCCCATTAGTGATTTTAGTGGTCCACCCTGTACTTAGAAAAAAAATATTTTCTACCCCAATTTCACTTTTCGCGAAAATGGACGAGCAGACTGCAACGAAACTATAGAATAATTCAGAGCTCCTTGCCTACTAATTGAGTGCCCCATTGGTGCTTTTAGTGCTCTACCCTGAACTTAGAAAAAAATTATTTTCTTCTCCAATTTCAGTTTTCTCGAAAATGGACGATCAGACTGCAACGAAACAATAGAATAATTTAGAGCTCCTTGCCTACTAATTAAGTGCTCTATTGGTGATTTTAGTGCTCCACCGTGTACTGAGAAAAAATATATTTTCAACTCCCATTTCACTTTTCCCGAAAATGGACGAGCAGACTGCAACGAAACTATAAAATAAATTAGAGCTCCTTGCCTACTAATTAAGTGCAGCATTAGTGATTTAAGTGCTCCACCCAGTACTAAGAAAAAATATATTTTCTACCCCAATTTCAGTTTTCTCGAAAATTGACAAGCAGACTGCAACGAAACTATAGAATAATTTGGAGCTTCTTGCCTACTAATTAGTTGCCCCATTGGTGATTTTAGTGCTCCACCCCGTACTTAGAAAATAAATATTTTCTATCCCAATTTCAGTTTTCTCGAAAATTGACGAGCAGACTGCAGCGAAACTATAGAATAATTTAAAGCTCCTTGCTTACTAATTAAGTGCCCCATTAGTGATTTTATTGCTTTACCCTGTACTTAGAAAAAAAAAATTCTACCCCAATTTCAGTTTTCTCGGAAATGGACGAGCAGACTGCAACAAATCTATAGAATAATTTAGACATCCTTGTCTGCTAATTAAGTGCTTCATTGGTGATTTTAGTGCTCCACCCTGTACTTAGAAAAAAAAATATTTTCTATCCCAAATTCACTTTTCTCGAAAATAGACAAGCAGACTGCAACGAAACTATAGAATAATTTAGAGCTCTTTGCCTTCTAGTTAAGTGCCCCTTAGGTGATTTTAGTGCTCCACCCTCTACTTAGAAAATAAATATTTTCTAGCCCAATTTCAGTTTTCTCGAAAATGGACGAGCAGACAGCAACGAAACTATAGAATAATTTAGAGGTCCTTGCCTACTAATTTAGTGCCCCATTGGTGATTTTAGTGCTCCACCCTGTACTTAGAAAAAAAATATTTTCTACCCTAATTTCACTTTTCTCGAAAACGGACAAGCAGACTGCAACGAAACTATAGAATAATTTAGAGCTCCTTGCCTACTAATTTAGTGCCCCATTGGTGATTATAGTGCTCCACCCTGTACTTAGAAAAAAAATATTTTCTAACCTAATTTCACTTTTCTCGAAAATGAACGAGCAGACTGCAACGAAACTATAGAATAATTTAGAGCTTCTTACCTTCTAATTGAGTGCCCCATTGGTGCTTTTAGTGCTCTACCCTGAACTTAGAAAAAAATTATTTTCTTCTCCAATTTCAGTTTTCTCGAAAATGGACGAGCAGACTGCAACGAAACAATAGAATAATTTAGAGCTCCTTGCCTACTAATTAAGTGCTCTATTGGTGATTTTAGTGCTCCACCGTGTACTGAGAAAAAATATATTTTCATCTCCTATTTCACTTTTCCCGAAAATGGACGAGCAGACTGCAACGAAACTATAAAATAAATTAGAGCTCCTTGCCTACTAATTAAGTGCAGCATTAGTGATTTAAGTGCTCCACCCAGTACTAAGAAAAAATATATTTTCCACCCCAATTTCAGTTTTCTCGAAAATTGACGAGCAGACTGCAACGAAACTATAGAATAATTTAGAGCTCCTTGCCTACTAATTAAGTGCCCTATTACTGATTTTAGTGCTTCACCCTGTACTTAGAAAAAAAATATTTTCTACCCCAATTTCACTTTTCTCGAAAATGGACGAGCAGACTGCAACGAATCTATAGAATAATTTAGAGCTCCTTGCCTACTAATTAAGTGCCCCATTGGTGATTTTAGTGCTCCACCCTGTACTTAGAAAAAAAATATTTTCTTCTCCAATTTCAGTTTTCTCGAAAATGGACGAGCAGACTGCAACGAAACTATAGATTAATTTAGAGCTCCTTGCCTACTAATTAAGTGCCTCAGTAGTGATTTTAGTGCTAGACCTTGTACTTAGAAAATAAACTATTTTCTACCCCAATTTCAGTTTTCTCGAAAATAGACGAGCAGACTGCAACGAAACTATAGAATAATTTAGAGCTCCTTACCTTCTAATAAAGTGCTTCATTGGTGATTTTAGTGCTCCACCCTGTACTTATAAAAAAAAATATTTTCTACCCCAATTTCACTTTTCTCGAAAATAGACGAGCAGACTGCAATGAAACTATAGAATAATTTAGAGTTCCTTGCCTTCTAATAAAGTGCCGCATTAGTGATTTTAGTGCTCCACCCTGTACTTAGAAAAAAAATATTTTCTACTACAATTTCAGTTTTCTCGAAAATGGACGAGCAAACTGCAACGAAACTATAGAATAATTTGGAGCTCCTTGCCTACTAATTAAATGCCCCATTACTGATTTTAGTGCTTCACCCTGTACTTAGAAAAAAAATATTTTCTATCCCAATTTCACTTTTCTCGAAAATGGACGAGCAGACTGCAACAAATCTATAGAATAATTTAGAGCTCCTTGCCTACTAATTAAGTGCCCCATTGGTGATTTTAGTGCTCCACCCTGTACTTAGAAAAAAAATATTTTCTTCTCCAGTTTCAGTTTTCTCGAAAATGGACGAGCAGACTGCAACGAAACTATAGATTAATTTAGAGCTCCTTGCCTACTAATTAAGTGCCTCAGTAGTGATTTTAGTGCTCCACCTTGTACTTAGAAAAAAAAAATATTTTCTACCCCAATTTCAGTTTTCTCGGAAATGGACGAGCAGACTGCAACGAAACTATAGAATAATTTAGAGCTCCTTACCTTCTAATTAAGTGCTCCATTGGTGATTTTAGTGCTCCACCCTGTACTTATAAAAAAAAATATTTTCTACCCCAATTTCACTTTTCTCGAAAATAGACGAGCAGACTGCAATGAAACTATAGAATAATTTAGAGTTCTCTGCCTTCTAATAAAGTGCCGCATTGGTGATTTTAGTGCTCCACCCTGTACTTAGAAAAAAAATATTTTCTTCTCCGATTTCAGTTTTCTCGAAAATGGACGAGCAGACTGCAACGAAACCATAGAATAATTTAGAGCTTTTTGCCTACTAATAAAGTGCCGCATTGGTGATTTTAGTGCTCCACCCTGTACTTAGAAAAAAAATATTTTATACTACAATTTCAGTTTTCTCGAAAATGGACGAGCAAACTGCAACGAAACTATAGAATAATTTGGAGCTCCTTGCCTACTAATTAAGTGCCTCATTGGTGATTTTAGTGCTCCACCCTGTACTTAGAAAGAAAATATTTTCTACCCCAATTGCACTTTTCTCGAAAATGGACAAGCAGACTGCAACAAAACTATCAAATAATTTAGAGCTCCTTGCCTACTAATTAAGTGCCCCATTAATGATTTTAGTGCTCCACCCTGAACTTAGAGAAAAAAATATTTTCTTCTCCAATTTCAGTTTTCTCGAAAATGGACAAGCAGACTGCAACGAAACTATAGAATAATTTAGAGCTCTTTGCCTACTAATTAAGTGCCCCATTAGTGATTTTAGTGCTCCACCCTGTACTTAGAAAAAAAATATTTTCTACCCCAATTTCACTTTACTCGAAAGAGGACAAGCAGACTGCAACGAAGCTTTAGAATAATTTAGAGCTTGTTGCCTGCTAATTAGGTGCCCCATTGATGATTTTAGTACTCCACCCTGTACTTAGAAAAAAAATATTTTCTTCTCCAATTTCAGTTTTCTCGAAAATAGACGAGCAGACTGCAACGAAACTATAGATTAATTTAAAGCTCCTTGCTTACTAATTAAGTGTCCCATTAGTGTTTTAGTGCTCCACCCTGTACTTAGAAAAAAAAATATTTTCTACTCCAATTTCAGTTTTCTCGAAAATGGACGAGCAGACTGCAACGAAACTATAAAATAATTTAGAGCTTTTTACCTACTAATTAAGTGCTCCATTGGTGATTTTAGTGCTTCACCCTGTACTCAGAAAAAAAATATTTGCTACCCCAATTTCACTTTTCTCGAAAACGGAGGAGCAGACTGCAATGAAACTATAGAATAATTTAGAGTTCCTTGCCTACTAATAAAGTGCGGCATTGATGATTTTATTGCTCCACCCTGTACTTAGAAAAAAAAAATTTTTTTCTCCGATTTCAGTTTTCTCGAAAATGGACGAGCAGACTGCAACAAAACCATAGAAGAATTTAGAGCTCCTTGCCTACTAACTAAGTGCCGCATTGGTGATTTTAGTGCTCCACCCTGTACTTAGAAAAAAAATATTTTCTACCCCAATTTCACTTTTCTCGAAAGAGGACAAGCAGACTGCAACGAAGCTTTAGAATAATTTAGAGCTTGTTGCCTACTAATTAAGTGCCCCATTGGTGATTTTAGTACTCCACCCTGTACTTAGAATAAAAATATTTTCTTCTCCAATTTCAGTTTTCTCGAAAATGGACGAGCAGACTGCAACGAAACTATAGATTAATTTTGAGCTCCTTGCCTACTAATTAAGTGTTTCATTAGTGTTTTAGTGCTCCACCCTGTACTTAGAAAAAAAATATTTTCCACTCCAATTTCAGTTTTCTCGAAAATGGACGAGCAGACTGCAACGAAACTATAAAATAATTTAGAGGTTCTTACCTACTAATTAAGTGCCCCATTGGTGATTTTAGTGCTTTACCCTGTACTCAGAAAAAAAATATTTTCTACCCCAATTTCACTTTTCTCGAAAATGGACGAGCAGACTGCAATAAAACTATAGAATAATTTAGAGTTCCTTGCCTACTAATAAAGTGCCGCATTGATGATTTTAGTGCTCCACCCTGTACTTAGAAAAAAAATATTTTCTTCTCCGATTTCAGTTTTCTCGAAAATGGACGAGCAGACTGCAACGAAACCATAGAAGAAGTTATAGCTCCTTGCCTACTAATTAAGTGCCGCATCGGTGATTTTAGTGCTCCACCCTGTACTTAGAAAAAAAATATTTTCTACCCTAATTTCAGTTTTCTCGAAAACAGACAAGCAGACTGCAACGAAACTATAGAATAATTTAGAGCTTTTTGCCTACTAATTAATTGCCCCATTGGTGATTTTAGTGCTCCACCCTGTACTTAAAAAATAAATATTTTCTATCCCAATTTCAGTTTTCTCGAAAATGGACGAGCAGACTGCAACGAAACTATAGAATGATTTAGAGCTCCTTGCCTACTAATTAAGTGCCCGATTAGTTATTTTATTGCTTTACCCTGTACTTAGAAAAAAAAAATTTTTACCCCAATTTCAGATTTCTCGGAAATGGACGAGCAGACTGCAACAAAACTATAGAATAATTTAGAGATCTTTGTCTGCTAATTAAGTGCTTTATTGGTGATTTTAGTGCTCCACCCTGTACTTAGAAAAAAAAAATTTTCTATCCCAATTTCACTTTTCTCGAAAATAGACAAGCAGACTGCAACGAAACTACAGAATAATTTAGAGCTCTTTGCCTTCTAGTTAAGTGCCCCATAGGTGATTTTAGTGCTCCACCCTGTACTTAGAAAAAAAATATTTTCTTCTCCGATTTCAGTTTTCTCGAAAATGGACGAGCAGACTGTAACGAAACCATAGAAGAATTTAGAGCTTCTTGCCTACTAATTAAGTGCCGCATTGGTGATTTTAGTGCTCCACCCTGTACTTAGAAAAAAAAAATTTTCTACCCCAATTTCACTTTTCTCGAAAGAGGACAAGCAGACTGCAACGAAGCTTTAGAATAATTTAGAGCTTGTTGCCTACTAATTAAGTGCCCCATTGTTGATTTTAGTACTTCACCCTGTACTTGGAAAAAAAATATTTTCTTCTCCAATTTCAGTTTTCTCGAAAATGGACGAGCAGACTGCAACGAAACTATAGATTAATTTTTAGCTCCTTGCTTACTAATTAAGTGTCCCATTAGTGTTTTAGTGCTCCACCCTGTACTTAGAAAAAAAATATTTTCCACTCCAATTTCAGTTTTCTCGAAAATGGACGAGCAGACTGCAACGAAACTATAAAATAATTTAGAGCTCCTTACCTACTAATTAAGTGCCCCATTGGTGATTTTTATGCTCCACCGTGTACTGAGAAAAATATATTTTCAACTCCTATTTCACTTTTCCCGAAAATGGACGAGCAGACTGCAACGAAACTATAAAATAAATTAGAGCTTCTTGCCTACTAATTAGGTGCAGCATTAGTGATTTTAGTGCTCCACCCTGTACTAAAAAAAAATATATTTTCTACCCCAATTTCAGTTTTCTCGAAAATTAACGAGCAGACTGCAACGAAACTATAGAATAATTTAGAGCCTTTTGCCTACTAATTAAGTGCCCCATTACTGATTTTAGTGCTTCACCCTGTACTTAGAAAAAAAATATTTTCTACCCCAATTTCACTTTTCTCGAAAATGGACGAGCAGACTGCTAATTAAGTGCCCCATTGGTGATTTCAGTGCTCCATCCTGTACTTAGAAAAAAAATATTTTCTTCTCCAATTTCAGTTTTCTTGAAAATGGACGAGCAGACTGCAACGAAACTATATAATAATTTAGAGCTCCTTACCTACTAATAAAGTGCTCCATTGGTGATTTTAGTGCTCCACCCTGTACTTATAAAGAAAAATATTTTCTACCCCAATTTCACTTTTCTCGAAAATGGACAAGCAGACTGCAATGAAACTATAGAATAATTTAGAGTTCCTTGCCTTCTAATAAAGTGCCGCATAGGTGATTTTAGTGCTCCACCCTGTACTTAGAAAAAAAATATTTTCTTCTCCGATTTCAGTTTTCTCGAAAATGGACGAGCAGACTGCAACGAAACCATAGAATAATTTAGAGCTCTTTGCCTACTAATAAAGTGCCGCATTGGTGATTTCAGTGCTCCACCCTGTACTTAGAAAAAAAATATTTTCTACCCCAATTTTAGTTTTCTCGAAAATGGACGAGTAGACTGCAACGAAACTATAGAATAATTTAGAGCTCCTTGCCTACTAATTAAGTGCTCCATTAGTGATTTTAGTGCTCCACCCTGTACTTAGAAAAAAATATTTTCTACCCCAATTTCACTTTTCTCGAAAATGGACGAGCAGACTGCAATGAAACTATAGAATAATTTAAAGTTCCTTGCCTACTAATAAAGTGCCGCATTGGTGATTTTAGTGCTCCACCCTGTACTTAGAAAAAAAATATTTTCTTCTCCGATTTCAGTTTTCTCGAAAAAGGACGAGCAGACTGCAACGAAACCATAGAATAATTTAGAGCTTCTTGCCTACTAATTAAGTGCCCTATAAGTGATTTTATTGCTCCACCCTGTACTTAGAAAAAAATATTTTCTACCCCAATTTCAGTTTTTTCGAAAATGGACGAGCAGACTGCAATAAAACTATAGAATAATTTGGAGCTCCTTGTCTGCTAATTTAGTGCTTCATTGGTGATTTTAGTGCTCCACCCTGTACTTAGAAAGAAAATATTTTCTACCCCAATTTCACTTTTCTCGAAAATGGACGAGCAGTCTGCAACGAAACTATAGAATAATTCAGAGCTCCTTGCCTTCTAATTAGGTGCTTCATTGGTGATTTTAGTGCTCCACTCTGTACTTAGAAAAAAATATATTTTCTACCCCAATTTCACTTTTCTCGAAAATGGACGAGCAGACTGCAATGAAACTATAGAATAATTTAGAGTTCCTTGCCTACTAATAAAGTGCCGCATTGGTGATTTTAGTGCTCCACCCTGTACTTAGAAAAAAAATATTTTCTACCCCAATTTCACTTTTCTCGAAAATGGACGAGCAGTCTGCAACGAAACTTAAGAATAATTAAGAGCTCCTTGCCTACTAATTAAGTGCTCCATTGGTGATTTTAGTGCTCCACCCTGTACTTAGAAAAAAAATATTTTCTTCTCCGATTTTAGTTTTCTCAAAAATGGACGAGCAGACTGCAACGAAACTATAGAATAATTTAGAGCTCCTTACCTACTAATAAAGTGCCCTATTGGTAATTTTAGTGCTTCACACTGTACTTAGAAAAAAAATATATTTTCTACCCCAATTTCACTTTTCTCGAAAATGGACGAGCAGACTGCAAGTGAAACTATAGAATAATTTAGAGTTCCTTGTTTACTAATAAAGTGCCGCATTGGTGATTTTAGTGCTCCACCCTGTACTTAGAAAAAATATATTTTCTTCTACGATTTCAGTTTTCTCGAAAATGGACGAGCAGACTGCAACGAAACCAAGGAATAATTTAGAGCTCCTTGCCTACTAATTATGTGCTGCATTAGTGATTTTAGTGCTCCACCCTGTACTTGGAAAAAAAATATATTCTACCCCAATTTTAGTTTTCTCGAAAATGGACGAGCAGACTGCAACGAAACTATAGAATAATTTAGAACTCCTTGCCTACTAATTAAGTGCTCCATGGGTAATTTTAGTGCTCCACCCTGTACTTAGAAAAAAATATATTTTCTTTCCCAATTTCACTTTTCTTGAAAATGGACGAGCAGACTGCAATGAAACTATAGAATAATTTAGAGTTCCTAGCCAACTAATAAAGTGCCGCATTGGTGATTTTAGTGCTCCACCCTGTACTTAGAACAAAAATATTTTCTACCCCAATTTTAGTTTTCTCGAAAATGGACGAGCAGACTGCAACGAAACTATAGAATAATTTATAGCTCCTCTCCTACTAATTAGGTGCTTCATTGGTGATTTTAGTGCTCTACCCTGTACTTAGAAAAAAAATATATTATCTACCCCAATTTCACTTTTCTCGTAAATGGACAAGCAGACTGCAATGAAACTATAGAATAATTTAGAGTTCCTTGCCTACTAATAAAGTGCCGCATTGGTGATTTTAGTGCTCCACCCTGTACTTAGAAAAAAAATATTTCTACCCCAATTTCACTTATCTCGAAAATGGACGAGCAGTCTGCAACGAAACTCAAGAATAATTTAGAGCTCTTGCCTACTAATTAAGCGCTCCATTGGTGATTTTAGTGCTCCACCCTGTACTTAAGAAAAAAAATATTTTCTACCCCAATTTCACTTTTCTCGAAAATGGACGAGCAGACTGCAACGAAACTATAGAATAATTTAGAGCTCCTTGCCTACTAATTAAGTGCCTTATAATTGATTTTATTGCTCTACCCTGTATTTAGAAAAAAAATATTTTCTACTTTAATTTCAATTTTTTCGAAAATGGACGAGCAGACTGCAATAAAACTATAGAATAATTTGGAGCTCCTTGTCTGCTAATTTAGTGCTTCATTGGTGATTTTAGTGCTCCACCCTGTACTTAGAAAAAAAATATTTTCTATCCCAATTTCACTTTTCTCGAAAATAGACGAGCAGACTGCAACGAAACTATAGAATAATTTAGAGCTCCTTGCCCACTAGTTAAGAGCCCAATAGGTTATTTTAGTGCTCCACCCAGTACTTACAAAAAAAAAAATTTCTACCCCAATTTCAGTTTTCTCGAAAATGGACGAGCAGACTGCAACAATACTATAGAATAATTTAGAGCTTCTTGCCTACTAATTAGGTGCTCTATTGGTGATTTTAGTGCTATACCGTGTACTGAGAAAAAATATATTTTCTACTCCTATTCCACTTTTCCCGAAAATGGACAAGCAGACTGCAACGAAACCATAGAATAATTTAGAGCTCCTTGCCTACTAATTAAGTGCAGCATTGGTGATTTTAGTGCTCCACCCTGTATTAAGAAAAAAAATATTTTCTACCCCAATTTCAGTTTTCTCGAAAATAGACGAGAAGACTGCAACAAAACTATAGAATAATTTAATGCTCCTTGCCTACTAAATAAGGGCCTATTGGTGATTTTAGTGCTCCACCCTGTACTTAAAAAAAAAATATTTTCTACCCCAATTTCAGTTTTCTCGAAAATGGACGAGCAGACTGCAACGAAACCATAGAGTAATTTAGAGCTCCTTGCCTACTAATTAAGTGCCCCATTAGTGATTCTAGTGCTCCACCCTGTACTTAGAAAAAAAAATATTTTCTACCCCAATTTTAGTTTTCTCAAAAATGGACGTGCAGACTGCAACGAAACTATAGAATAATTTAGAGCTCCTTACCTACTAATAAAGTGCAGCATTGTTAATTTTAGTGCTCCACCCTGTACTTAGAAAAAAAAATATTTTCTTCCCCAATTTCACTCTTCTCGAAAATGGACGAGCAGACTGCAATAAAACTATAGAATAATTTAGAGTTCCTTGCCTACTAATAAAGTGCCGCACTGGTGATTTTAGTGCTCCACCCTGTACTTAGAAAAAATATATTTTCTTCTATGATTTCAGTTTTCTCGAAAATGGACGAGCAGACTGCAACGATACCATGGAATAATTTAGAGCTCCTTGCCTACTAATTAAGTGCTGCATTAGTGATTTTAGTGCTCCACCCTGTACTTAGAAAAAATATATTTTCTACCCCAATTTTAGTTTTCTCGAAAATGGACAAGCAGACTGCAACGAAACTATAGAATAATTTAGAGCTCCTTGCCTACTAATTAAGTGTTCCATGGGTGATTTTAGTGCTCCACCCTGTACTTAGAAAAAAAATATTTTCTACCCCAATTTCACTTTTCTCGAAAATGGACGAGCAGTCTGCAACGAAACTATAGAATAATTTAGAGCTTCTTTGCCTTCTAATTAGGTGCTTCATTGGTGATTTTAGTGCTCCACTCTGTACTTAGAAAAAAATATATTTTCTACCCCAATTTCACTTTTCTCAAAAATGGACGAGCAGACTGCAATGAAACTATATAATAATTTAGAGTTCCTTGCCTACTAATAAAGTGCCGCATTGGTAATTTTAGTGCTCCACCCTGTACTTAGAAAAAACATATTTTCTACCCCAATTTCACTTTTCTCGAAAATGGACGAGCAGTCTGCAACGAAACTTAAGAATAATTTAAAGCTTCTTGCCTACTAATTAAGTGCTCCATTGGTGATTTTAGTGCTCCACCCTGTACTTAAAAAAAATATATTTTCTTCTCCGATTTCAGTTTTCTCGAAAATGGACGAGCAGACTGCAACGAAACCATAGAATAATTTAGAGCTCCTTGCCTACTAATTAAGTGCTCCATTGGTGATTTTAGTGCGCCACCCTGTACTAAGAAAAAAAATATTTTCTACCCCAATTTCAGTTCTCTCGAAAATAGACGAGCAGACTGCAACGAAACCATAGAGTAATTTAGAGCTCCTTGCCTACTAATTAAGTGCCCCAATAGTGATTCTAGTGCTCCACCCTGTACTTAGAAAAAAAAATATTTTCTACCCCAATTTTAGTTTTCTCAAAAATGGACGAGCAGACTGCAACGAAACCATAGAATAATTTAGAGCTCCTTACCTACTAATAAAGTGCCCCATTGGTAATTTTAGTTCTTCACCCTGTACTTAGAAAAAAAAAATATTTTCTACCTTAATTTCACTTTTCTCGAAAATGGACGAGCAGACTGCAATGAAACCATAGAATAATTTAGAGTTCCTTGCCTTCTAATAAAGTGCCGCATTGGTGATTTTAGTGCTCCACCCTGTACTTAGAAAAAATATATTTTCTTCTACGATTTCAGTTTTCTCGAAAATGGACAAGCAGACTGCAACGAAACCAAGGAATAATTTAGAGCTCCTTGCCTACTAATTAAGTGCTGCATTAGTGATTTTAGTGCTCCACCCTGTACTTGGAAAAAAAATATTTTCTACCCCAATTTTAGTTTTCTCGAAAATGGACGAGCAGACTGCAACGAAACTATAGAATAATTTAGAACTCCTTGCCTACTAATTAAGTGCTCCATGGGTGATTTTAGTGCTCCACCCTGTACTTAGAAAATAATATATTTTCTTTCCCAATTTCACTTTTCTCGAAAATGGACGAGCAGACTGCAATGAAACTATAGAATAATTTAGAGTTCCTTGCCTACTAATAAAGTGCCGCATTGGTGATTTTAGTGCTCCACCCTGCACTTAGAACAAAAATATTTTCTTCCCCAATTTTAGTTTTCTCGAAAATGGACGAGCAGACTGCAACGAAACTATAGAATAATTTTTGGCTCCTTGCCTACTAATTAGGTGCTTCATTGGTGATTTTAGTGCTCTACCCTGTACTTAGAAAAAAAATATATTTTCTACCCCAATTTCACTTTTCTCGTAAATGGACGAGCAGACTGCAATGAAACTATAGAATAATTTAGAGTTCCTTGCCTACTAATAAAGTGCCGCATTGGTGATTTTAGTGCTCCACCCTGTACTTAGAAAAAAAATATTTTCTACCCCAATTTCACTTTTCTCGAAAATGGACGAGCAGTCTGCAACGAAACTTAAGAATAATTTAGAGCTCCTTGCCTACTAATTAAGTGCTCCATTGGTGATTTTAGTGCTCCACCCTGTACTTAAGAAAAAAAATATTTACTACCCCAATTTCACTTTTCTCGAAAATGGACGAGCAGTCTGCAACGAAACTATAGATAATTTAGAGCTCCTTACCTACTAATAAAGTGCCCCATTGGTGATTTTAGTGCTCCACCCTGTACTTAGAAAAAAAAATATTTTCTACCCAAATTTCACTTTTCTCGAAAATGGACGAGCAGACTGCAATGAAACTATAGAATAATTTAGAGTTCTTTGCCTACTAATAAAGTGCCGCATTAGTGATTTTAGTGCTCCACCCTGTACTTAGAAAAAAAATATTTTCTTCTCCGATTTCAGTTTTCTTGAAAATGAACAAGTAGACTGCAACAAAACCATATAATAATTTAAAGCTCTTTGCCTACTAATTAAGTGCCGCATTGGTGATTTTAGTGCTCAACCCTGTACTTAGAACAAAAATATTTTCTACCCCAATTTTAGTTTTTTCGAAAATGGACGAGCATACTGCAACGAAACTATAGAATAATTCATAGCTCCTTGCCTACTAATTAAGTGCTCCATTAGTGATTTTAGTGCTCTACCCTGTACTTAGAAAAAAAAATATTTTCTACCCCAATTTCACTTTTCTCGAAAATGGACGAGCAGACTGCAACGAAACTATAGAATAATTTAGAGCTCCTTGCCTACTAATTAGGTGCTTCATTGGTGATTTTAGTGCTCCACCCTGTACTTAGAAAAAAAATATTTTCTAACCCAATTTCAGTTTTCTCGAAAAGGGACCAGCAGACTGCAACAAAACTATAGAATAATTTAGAGCTCCTTGCCAACTTATTAAGTGCCCCATTAGTGATTTTAGTGCTTCACCCTGTACTTAGAAAATAAATATTTTCAACCCAAATTTTAGTATTCTCGAAACTGGACGAGCAGACTGCAACAAAACTATAGAATAATTTAGAGCTCCTTACCTACTAATTAAGTGCCCCATTGGTGATTTTAGTGCTCCACCCTGTACTTAGAAAAAAAATATTTTCTACCCCAATTTCACTTTTCTTGAAAATGGACGAGCAGACTGCAATGAAACTATAGAATAATTTAGAGCTCCTTGCCTACTAATTAAGTGCCCCATTGGTGATTCTAGTGCTTTACCCTGAACTTAGAAAAAAATATTTTTTTTCTCTAATTTCAGTTTTCTCGAAAATGGACGAGCAGACTGCAACGAAACTATAGAATAATTTAGAGCTCCTTGCCTACTAATTAAGTGCTCTATTTGTGAGTTTAGTGCTCCACCGTGTACTGAGAAAAGAAATATTTTCTACTCCAATTTCACTTTTCCCAAAAATGGACAAGCAGACTGCAACGAAACTATAGAATAATTTAGAGCTCCTTGCCTACTAATTAAGTGCCCCATTAGTGATTTTATTGCTTTACCCTGTACTTAGAAAAAAAATATTTTCTACCGAAATTTCACTTTTCTCGAAAATGAACGAGCAGACTGCAACGAAACTATAGAATAATTTAGAGCTTCTTACCTACTAATTGAGTGCCCCATTGGTGCTTTTAGTGCTCTACCCTGAACTTAAAAAAAAAATATTTTCTTCTCCAATTTCAGTTTTCTCGAAAATGGACGAGCAGACTGCAACGAAACAATAGAATAATTTAGAGCTCCTTGCCTACTAATTAAGTGCTCTATTGGTGATTTTAGTGCTCCACCGTGTACTGAGAAAAAATATATTTTCAACTCCTATTTCACTTTTCCCGAAAATGGACGAGCAGACTGCAACGAAACTATAAAATAAATTAGAGCTCCTTGCCTACTAATTAAGTGCAGCATTAGTGATTTTAGTGCTCCACCCTGTACTAAGAAAAAATATATTTTCTACCCCAATTTCAGTTTTCTCGAAAATTGACGAGCAGACTGCAAAGAAACTATAGATATATTTAGAGCCCCTTGCCTACTAATTAAGTGCCCCATTACTGATTTTAGTGCTTCACCCTGTACTTAGAAAAAAAATATTTTCTACCCGAATTTCACTTTTCTCGAAAATGGACGAGCAGACTGCAACGAATCTATAGAATAATTTAGAGCTCCTTGCCTACTAATTAAGTGCCCTATTGGTGATTTCAGTGCTCCACCCTGTACTTAGAAAAAAAATATTTTCCTCTCCAATTTCAGTTTTCTCGAAAATGGACGAGCAGACTGCAACGAAACTATAGATTAATTTAGAGCTCCTTGCCTACTAATTAAGTGCGCAGTAGTGATTTTAGTGCTCCACCTTGTACTTAGAAAAAAAAATATTTTCTACCCCAATTTCAGTTTTCTCGAAAATGGACAAGCAGACTGCAACGAAACTATTGAATAATTTAGAGCTCCTTACCTACTAATAAAGTGCTCTATTGGTGATTTTAGTGCTCCACCCTGTACTTATAAAAAAAATATTTTCTACCCCAATTTCACTTTTCTCGAAAATGGACGAGCAGACTGCAATGAAACTATAGAATAATTTAGAGTTCCTTGCCTTTTAATAAAGTGCCGCATTAGTGATTTTAGTGCTCCACCCTGTACTTAGAAAAAAAATATTTTCTTCTCCGATTTCAGTTTTCTCGAAAATGGACGAGCAGACTGCAACGAAACCATAGAATAATTTAGAGCTCTTTGCCTACTAATAAAGTGCCGCTTTGGTGATTTTAGTGCTCCACCCTGTACTTAGAAAAAAAATATTTTCTACACCAATTTTAGTTTTCTCGAAAATGGACGAGTAGACTGCAACGAAACTATAGAATAATTTAGAGCTCCTTGCCTACTAATTAAGTGCTCCATTAGTGATTTTAGTGCTCCACCCTGTACTTAGAAAAAAATATTTTCTACCCAAATTTCACTTTTCTCGAAAATGGACGAGCAGACTGCAATGAAACTATAGAATAATGTAAAGTTTCTTGCCTACTAATAAAGTGCCGCATTGGTGATTTTAGTGCTCCACCCTGTACTTAGAAAAAAAATATTTTCTTCTCCGATTTCAGTTTTCTCGAAAAAGGACGAGCAGACTGCAACGAAACCATAGAATAATTTAGAGCTCCTTGCCTACTAATTAAGTGCCGCATGGGTGATTTTAGTGTTCCACCCTGTACTAAGAAAAAAAACATTTTCTAACCCAATTTCAGTTTTCTCGAAAATAGACGAGCAGACAGCAACGAAACTATAGAATAATTTAGAGGTCCTTGCCTACTAATTTAGTGCCCCATTTTTAATTTTAGTGCTCCACCCTGTACTTAGAAAAAAAATATTTTCTACCCCAATTTCACTTTTCTCGAAAATGGACGAGCAGCGAAACTATAGAATAATTTAGAGCTCCTTGCCTACTAATTTAGTGCCCTATTATTGAATATAGTGCTCCACCCTGTACTTAGAAAAAAAATATTTTCTATCCCAATTTCACTTTTCTCGAAAATAGACAAGCAGACTGCAACGAAACTATAGAATAATTTAGAGCTCTTTGCCTTCTAGTTAAGTGCCCCTTAGGTGATTTTAGTGCTCCACCCTCTACTTAGAAAAAAAATATTTTCTAGCCCAATTTCAGTTTTCTCGAAAATGGACGAGCAGACAGCAACGAAACTATAGAATAATTTAGAGGTCCTTGCCTACTAATTTAGTGCCCCATTTGTGATTCTAGTGCTCCACCCTGTACTTAGAAAAAAAATATTTTCTACCTTAATTTCACTTTTCTCGAAAATGGACGAGCAGCGAAACTATAGAATAATTTAGAGCTCCTTGCCTACTAATTTAGTGCCCCATTGGTGATTATAGTGCTCCACCCTGTACTTAGAAAAAAAATATTTTCTACCCCAATTTCACTTTTCTCGAAAATGAACGAGCAGACTGCAACGAAACTATAGAATAATTTAGAGCTTCTTACCTACTAATTGAGTGCCCCATTGGTGCCTTTAGTGCTCTACCCTGAACTTAGAAAAAAATTATTTTCTTCTCCAATTTCAGTTTTCTCGAAAATGGACGAGCAGACTGCAACGAAACAATAGAATAATTTAGAGCTCCTTGCCTACTAATTAAGTGCTCTATTGGTGATTTTAGTGCTCCACCGTGTACTGAGAAAAAATATATTTTCAACTCCTATTTCACTTTTCCCGAAAATGGACGAGCAGACTGCAACGAAACTATAAAATAAATTAGAGCTCCTTGCCTACTAATTAAGTGCAGCATTAGTGATTTAAGTGCTCCACCCAGTACTAAGAAAAAATATATTTTCTAACCCAATTTCAGTTTTCTCGAAAATTGACGAGCAGACTGCAACGAAACTATAGAATAATTTAGAGCTCCTTGCCTACTAATTAGGTGCCCCATTACTGATTTCAATTTTCTCGAAAATAGACGAGCAGACTGCAACGAAACTATAGAATAATTTAGAGCTTCTTACCTACTAATAAAGTGCTCCACTGGTGATTTTAGTGCTCCACCCTGTAGCTTCTTACCTACTAATTGAGTGCCCCATTGGTGCCTTTAGTGCTCTACCCTGAACTTAGAAAAAAATTATTTTCTTCTCCAATTTCACTTTTCTCGAAAATAGACGAGCAGACTGCAATGAAACTATAGAATAATTTAGAGTTCCTTGCCTTCTAATAAAGTGCCGCATTGGTGATTTTAGTGCTCCACCCTGTACTTAGAAAAAAAATATTTTCTTCTCCGATTTCAGTTCTCTCGAAAATAGACGAGCAGACTGCAACGAAACTTAAGAATAATTTAAAGCTTCTTGCCTACTAATTAAGTGCTCCATTGGTGATTTTAGTGCTCCACCCTGTACTTAAAAAAAATATATTTTCTTCTCCGATTTCAGTTTTCTCGAAAATGGACGAGCAGACTGCAACGAAACCATAGAATAATTTAGAGCTCCTTGCCTACTAATTAAGTGCTCCATTGCTGATTTTAGTGCGCCACCCTGTACTAAGAAAAAAAATATTTTCTACCCCAATTTCAGTTCTCTCGAAAATAGACGAGCAGACTGCAACGAAACCATAGAGTAATTTAGAGCTCCTTGCCTACTAATTAAGTGCCCCAATAGTGATTCTAGTGCTCCACCCTGTACTTAGAAAAAAAAATATTTTCTACCCCAATTTTAGTTTTCTCAAAAATGGACGAGCAGACTGCAACGAAACCATAGAATAATTTAGAGCTCCTTACCTACTAATAAAGTGCCCTATTGGTAATTTTAGTGCTTCACCCTGTACTTAGAAAAAAAAAAAATTTTCTACCTTAATTTCACTTTTCTCGAAAATGGACGAGCAGACTGCAATAAAACCATAGAATAATTTAGAGTTCCTTGCCTACTAATAAAGTGCCGCATTGGTGATTTTAGTGCTCCACCCTGTACTTAGAAAAAATATATTTTCTTCTACGATTTCAGTTTTCTCGAAAATGGACGAGCAGACTGCAACGAAACCAAGGAATAATTTAGAGCTCCTTTCCTACTAATTAAGTGCTGCATTAGTGATTTTAGTGCTCCACCCTGTACTTGGAAAAAAAATATTTTCTACACCAATTTTAGTTTTCTCGAAAATGGACGAGCAGACTGCAACGAAACTATAGAATAATTTAGAACTCCTTGCCTACTAATTAAGTGCTCCATGGGTGATTTTAGTGCTCCACCCTGTACTTAGAAAATAATATATTTTCTTTCCCAATTTCACTTTTCTCGAAAATGGACGAGCAGACTGCAATGAAACTATAGAATAATTTAGAGTTCCTTGCCTACTAATAAAGTGCCGCATTGGTGATTTTAGTGCTCCACCCTGCACTTAGAACAAAAATATTTTCTTCCCCAATTTTAGTTTTCTCGAAAATGGACGAGCAGACTGCAACGAAACTATAGAATAATTTTGGGCTCCTTGCCTACTAATTAGGTGCTTCATTGGTGATTTTAGTGCTCTACCCTGTACTTAGAAAAAAAATATATTTTCTACCCCAATTTCACTTTTCTCGTAAATGGACGAGCAGACTGCAATGAAACTATAGAATAATTTAGAGTTCCTTGCCTACTAATAAAGTGCCGCATTGGTGATTTTAGTGCTCCACCCTGCACTTAGAACAAAAATATTTTCTTCCCCAATTTTAGTTTTCTCGAAAATGGACGAGCAGACTGCAACGAAACTATAGAATAATTTTGGGCTCCTTGCCTACTAATTAGGTGCTTCATTGGTGATTTTAGTGCTCTACCCTGTACTTAGAAAAAAAATATTTTTAACCCCAATTTCACTTTTCTCGAAAATGGACGAGCAGTCTGCAACGAAACTTAAGAATAATTTAGAGCTCCTTGCCTACTAATTAAGTGCTCCATTGGTGATTTTAGTGCTCCACCCTGTACTTAAGAAAAAAAATATTTACTACCCCAATTTCACTTTTCTCGAAAATGGACGAGCAGTCTGCAACGAAACTATAGATAATTTAGAGCTCTTTACCTACTAATAAAGTGCCCCATTGGTGATTTTAGTGCTCCACCCTGTACTTAGAAAAAAAAATATTTTCTACCCAAATTTCACTTTTCTCGAAAATGGACGAGCAGACTGCAATGAAACTATAGAATAATTTAGAGTTCTTTGCCTACTAATAAAGTGCCGCATTAGTGATTTTAGTGCTCCACCCTGTACTTAGAAAAAAAATATTTTCTTCTCCGATTTCAGTTTTCTTGAAAATGGACAAGTAGACTGCAACAAAACCATATAATAATTTAAAGCTCTTTGCCTACTAATTAAGTGCCGCATTGGTGATTTTAGTGCTCAACCCTGTACTTAGAACAAAAATATTTTCTACCCCAATTTTAGTTTTTTCGAAAATGGACGAGCATACTGCAACGAAACTATAGAATAATTCATAGCTCCTTGCCTACTAATTAAGTGCTCCATTAGTGATTTTAGTGCTCTACCCTGTACTTAGAAAAAAAAATATTTTCTACCCCAATTTCACTTTTCTCGAAAATGGACGAGCAGTCTGCAACGAAACTATAGAATAATTTAGAGCTCCTTGCCTACTAATTAGGTGCTTCATTGGTGATTTTAGTGCTCCACCCTGTACTTAGAAAAAAAATATTTTCTAACCCAATTTCAGTTTTCTCGAAAAGGGACCAGCAGACTGCAACAAAACTATAGAATAATTTAGAGCTCCTTGCCAACTTATTAAGTGCCCCATTAGTGATTTTAGTGCTTCACCCTGTACTTAGAAAATAAATATTTTCAACCCAAATTTTAGTATTCTCGAAACTGGACGAGCAGACTGCAACAAAACTATAGAATAATTTAGAGCTCCTTACCTACTAATTAAGTGCCCCATTGGTGATTTTAGTGCTCCACCCTGTACTTAGAAAGAAAATATTTTCTACCCCAATTTCACTTTTCTTGAAAATGGACGAGCAGACTGCAATGAAACTATAGAATAATTTAGAGCTCCTTGCCTACTAATTAAGTGCCCCATTGGTGATTCTAGTGCTTTACCCTGAACTTAGAAAAAAATATTTTTTTTCTCTAATTTCAGTTTTCTCGAAAATGGACGAGCAGACTGCAACGAAACTATAGAATAATTTAGAGCTCCTTGCCTACTATATAAGTGCCCTATTGGTGATTTTAATGCTCCACCCTGTACTTACAAAAAAAAAATTTCTTCTCCAATTTCAGTTTTCTCGAAAATGGACGAGCAGACTGCAACGAAACTATAGAATAGTTTAGAGCTCCTAACCTACTAATTAAGTGCCCCATTAGTGATTTTAGTGCTTCACCCTGTACTTAGAAAGAAAAACATTTCTACCCCAATTTCACTTTTCTCGAAAATGGACGAGCAGACTGCAATGAAACTATAGAATAATTTAGAGTTCCTTGCCTACTAATATAGTGCCGCATTGGTGATTTTAGTGCTCCACCCTGTGCTTAGAAAAAACATATTTTCTTCTCCGATTTCAGTTTTCTCGAAAATGGACGAGCAGACTGCAACGAAACTATAAAATAAATTAGAGCTCCTTGCCTACTAATTAAGTGCAGCATTAGTGATTTTAGTGCTCCACCCGGTACTAAGAAAAAATATATTTTCTACCCCAATTTCAGTTTTCTCGAAAATTGACGAGCAGACTGCAACGAAACTACAGAATAATTTAGAGCTCCTTGCCTACTAATTAAGTGTCCCATTACTGATTTTAGTGCTTCACCCTGTACTTAGAAATAAAATATTTTCTACCCCAGTTTCACTTTTCTCGAATATGGACGAGCAGACTGCAACGAATCTATAGAATAATTTAGAGCTCCTTGCCTACTAATTAATTGCCCCATTGGTGATTTCAGTGCTCCACCCTGTACTTAGAAAAAAAATATTTTCTTCTCCAATTTCAGTTTTCTCGAAAATGGACGAGCAGACTGCAACGAAACTATAGATTTATTTAGAGCTCCTTGCCTACTAATTAAGTGCCTTAGTAGTGATTTTAGTGCTCCACCTTGTACTTAGAAAATGAAATATTTTCTACCCCAATTTCAGTTTTCTCGAAAATGGACGAGCAGACTGCAACGAAACTATAGAATAATTTAGAGCTCCTTACCTACTAATAAAGTGCTCCATTGGTGATTTTTGTGCTACACCCTGTACTTATAAAAAAAATATTTTCTACCCCAATTTCACTTTTCTCGAAAATAGACGAGCAGACTGCAACGAAACAATAGAATAATTTAGAGCTCCTTGCCTACTAATTAAGTGCCCTATAAGTGATTTTATTGCTCCACCCTGTATTTAGAAAAAAAATTTTAGTTGTCTCAAAAATGGACGAGCAGACTGCAACGAAACTATAGAATAATTTAGAGCTCCTTACCTACTAATAAAGTGCAGCATTGGTAATTTTAGTGCTTCACCCTGTACTTAGAAAATAAAATATTTTCTTCCCCAATTTCACTTTTCTCGAAAATGGATGAGCAGACTGCAATAAAACTATAGAATAATTTAGAGTTCCATGCCTACTAATAAAGTGCCGCACTGGTGATTTTAGTGCTCCACCCTGTACTTAGAAAAAATATATTTTCTTCTACGATTTCAGTTTTCTCGAAAATGGACGAGCAGACTGCAACGATACCATGGAATAATTTAGAGCTCCTTGCCTACTAATTAAGCTCCACCCTGTACTTAGAAAAAATATATTTTCTACCCCAATTTTAGTTTTCTCGAAAATGGACGAGCAGACTGCAACGAAACTATAAAATAATTTAGAGCTCCTTGCCTACTAATTAAGTGTTCCATGGGTGATTTTAGTGCTCCACCCTGTACTTAGAAAGAAAATATTTTCTACCCCAATTTCACTTTTCTCGAAAATGGACGAGCAGTCTGCAACGAAACTATAGAATAATTTAGAGCTTCTTGCCTTCTAATTAGGTGCTTCATTGGTGATTTTAGTGCTCCACTCTGTACTTAGAAAAAAATATATTTTCTACCCCAATTTCACTTTTCTCGAAAATGGACGAGCAGACTGCAATGAAACTATAGAATAATTTAGAGCTCCTTGCCTACTAATTAAGTGCTCCATTGGTGATTTTAGTGCTCCACCCTGTACTTAGAAAAAATATATTTTCTTCTCCGATTTCAGTTTTCTCGAAAATGGACGAGCAGACTGCAACGAAACCAAAGAATAATTTAGAGCTCCTTGCCTACTAATTAAGTGCTCCATTGGTGATTTTAGTGCTCCACCCTGTACTAAGAAAAAAAATATTTTCTACCCCAATTTCAGTTCTCTCGAAAATAGACGAGCAGACTGCAACGAAACCATAGAGTAATTTAGAGCTCCTTGCCTACTAATTAATTGCCCCAATAGTAATTTTAGTGCTCCACCCTGTACTTAGAAAAAAAAATATTTTCTACCCCAATTTTAGTTTTCTCAAGAATGGACGAGCAGACTGCAACGAAACTATAGAATAATTTAGAGCTCCTTACCTACTAATAAAGTGCCCTATTGGTAATTTTAGTGCTTCACCCTGTACTTAGAAAAAAAAAATATTTTCTACCCCAATTTCACTTTTCTCGAAAATGGACAAGCAGACTGCAATGAAACTATAGAATAATTTAGAGTTCCTTGCCTACTAATAAAGTGCCGCATTGGTGATTTTAGTGCTCCACCCTGTACTTAGAAAAAATATATTTTCTTCTACGATTTCAGTTTTCTCGAAAATGGACGAGCAGACTGCAACGAAACCAAGGAATAATTTAGATCTCCTTGCCTACTAATTAAGTGCTGCATTAGTGATTTTAGTGCTCCACCCTGTACTTTGAAAAAAAATATTTTCTACCCCAATTTTAGTTTTCTCGAAAATGGACGAGCAGACTGCAACGAAACTATAGAATAATTTAGAACTCCTTGCCTACTAATTAAGTGCTCCATGGGTGATTTTAGTGCTCCACCCTGTATTTAGAAAAAAATATATTTTCTTTCCCAATTTCACTTTTCTCGAAAATGGACGAGCAGACTGCAATGAAACTATAGAATAATTTAGAGTTCCTAGCCTACTAATAAAGTGCCGCATTGGTGATTTTAGTGCTCCACCCTGTACTTAGAACAAAAATATTTTCTACCCCAATTTTAGTTTTCTCGAAAATGGACGAGCAGACTGCAACGAAACTATAGAATAATTTATAGCTCCTCTCCTACTAATTAGGTGCTTCATTGGTGATTTTAGTGCTCTACCCTGTACTTAGAAAAAAAATATATTTTCTACCCCAATTTCACTTTTCTCGTAAATGGACGAGCAGACTGCAACGAAACTCAAGAATAATTTAGAGCTCCTTGCCTACTAATTAAGTGCTCCATTGGTGATTTTAGTGCTCCACCCTGTACTTAAGAAAAAAAATATTTTCTACCCCAATTTCAGTTTTCTCGAAAATGGACGAGCAGACTGCAACGAAACTATAGAATAATTTAGAGCTCCTTACCTTCTAATAAAATGCTCCATTGGTGATTTTAGTGCTACACCCTGTACTTATAAAAAAAAATATTTTCTACCCCAATTTCACTTTTCTCGAAAATGGACGAGCAGACTGCAACGAAACTATAGAATAATTTAGAGCTCCTTGCCTACTAATTAAGTGCCCTATAATTGATTTTATTGCTCCACCCTGTATTTAGAAAAAAAATATTTTTTACTTTAATTTCAATTTTTTCGAAAATGGACGAGCAGACTGCAATAAAACTATAGAATAATTTGGAGCTCCTTGTCTGCTAATTTAGTGCTTTATTGGTGATTTTAGTGCTCCACCCTGTACTTAGCAAAAAAATATTTTCTATCCCAATTTCACTTTTCTCGAAAATAGACGAGCAGACTGCAACGAAACTATAGAATAATTTAGAGCTCCTTGCCCACTAGTTGAGAGCCCAATAGGTTATTTTAGTGCTCCACCCTGTACTTACAAAAAAAAAATTTTCTACCCCAATTTCAGTTTTCTCGAAAATGGACGAGCAGACTGCAACAATACTATAGAATAATTTAGAGCTCCTTGCCTACTGATTAGGTGCTCTATTGGTTATTTTAGTGCTCCACCGTGTACTGAGAAAAAATATATTTTCTACTCCTATTCCACTTTTCCCGAAAATGGACAAGCAGACTGCAACGAAACCATAGAATAATTTAGAGCTCCTTGCCTACTAATTAAGTGCAGCATTGGTGATTTTAGTGCTCCACCCTGTATTAAGAAAACAAATATTTTCTACCCCAATTTCAGTTTTCTCGAAAATAGACGAGAAGACTGCAACAAAACTATAGAATAATTTAATGCTCCTTGCCTACTAAATTAGGGCCCATTGGTGATTTTAGTGCTCCACCCTGTACTTAAAAAAAAAATATTTTCTACCCCAATTTCAGTTTTCTCGAAAATGGACGAGCAGACTGCAACGAAACCATAGAGTAATTTAGAGCTCCTTGCCTTCTAATTAAGTGCCCCATTAGTGATTTTAGTGCTCCACCCTGTACTTAGAAAAAAAAATATTTTCTACCCCAATTTTAGTTTTCTCAAAAATAGACGAGCAGACTGCAACGAAACTATAGAATAATTTAGAGCTCCTTACCTACTAATAAAGTGCAGCATTGGTAATTTTAGTGCTTCACCCTGTACTTAGAAAAAAACATATTTTCTTCCCCAATTTCACTTTTCTCGAAAATGGACGAGCAGACTGCAATATAACTATAGAATAATTTAGAGTTCCTTGCTTACTAATAAAGTGCCGCACTGGTGATTTTAGTGCTCCACCCTGTACTTAGAAAAAATATATTTTCTTCTACGATTTCAGTTTTCTCGAAAATGGACGAGCAGACTGCAACGATACCATGGAATAATTTAGAGCTCCTTGCCTACTAATTAAGTGCTGCATTAATGATTTTAGTGCTCCACCCTGTACTTAGAAAAAATATATTTTCTTCCCCAATTTTAGTTTTCTCGAAAATGGACGAGCAGACTGCAACGAAACTATAGAATAATTTAGAGCTCCTTGCCTACTAATTATGTGTTCCATGGGTGATTTTAGTGCTCCACCCTGTACTTAGAAAGAAAATATTTTCTACCCCAATTTCACTTTTCTCGAAAATGGACGAGCAGTCTGCAACGAAACTATAGAATAATTTAGAGATCCTTTGCCTTCTAATTAGGTGCTTCATTGGTGATTTTAGTGCTCCACTCTGTACTTAGAAAAAAATATATTTTCTACCCCAATTTCACTTTTCTCGAAAATGGACGAGCAGACTGCAATGAAACTATATAATACTTTAGAGTTCCTTGCCTACTAATAAAGTGCCGCATTGGTGATTTTAGTGCTCCACCCTGTACTTAGAAAAAAAATATTTTCTACCCCAATTTCACTTTTCTCGAAAATGGACGAGCAGTCTGCAACGAAACTCAAAAATAATTTAGAGCACCTTGCCTACTAATTAAGTGCTCCATTGGTGATTTTAGTGCTCTACCCTGTACTTAAGAAAAAAAATATTTACTACCCCAATTTCACTTCTCGAAAATGGACGAGCAGTCTGCAACGAAACTATAGATAATTTAGAGCTCCTTACCTACTAATAAAGTGCCCCATTGGTGATTTTAGTGCTCCACCCTGTACTTAGAAAAAAGAATATTTTCTACCCCAATTTCACTTTTCTCGAAAATGGACGAGCAGACTGCAATGAAACTATAGAATAATTTAGAGTTTCTTGCCTACTAATAAAGTGCCGCATTAGTGATTTTAGTGCTCCACCCTGTACTTAGAAAAAAAATATTTTCTTCTCCGATTTCAGTTTTCTTGAAAATGGACGAGTAGACTGCAACAAAACCATATAATAATTTAAAGCTCTTTGCCTACTAATTAAGTGCCGCATTGGTGATTTTAGTGCTCAACCGTGTACTTAGAACAAAAATATTTTCTACCCCAATTTTAGTTTTTTCGAAAATGGACGAGCATACTGCAACGAAACTATAGAATAATTCATAGCTCCTTGCCTACTAATTAAGTGCTCCATTAGTGATTTTAGTGCTCTACCCTGTACTTAGAAAAAAAAATATTTTCTACCCCAATTTCACTTTTCTCGAAAATGGACGAGCAGTCTGCAACGAAACTATAGAATAATTTAGAGCTTTTTGCCTACTAATTAGGTGCTTCATTGGTGATTTTAGTGCTCCACCCTGTACTTGGAAAAAACATTTTTTCTAACCCAATTTCAGTTTTCTCGAAAAGGGACCAGCAGACTGCAACAAAACTATAGAATAATTTAGAGCTCCTTGCCAACTTATTAAGTGCCCCATTAGTGATTTTAGTGCTTCACCCTGTACTTAGAAAATAAATATTTTCAACCCAAATTTTAGTATTCTCGAAACTGGACGAGCAGACTGCAACAAAACTATAGAATAATTTAGAGCTCCTTACCTACTAATTAAGTGCCCCATTGGTGATTTTAGTGCTCCACCCTGTACTTAGAAAAAAAATATTTTCTACCCCAATTTCACTTTTCTTGAAAATGGACGAGCAGACTGCAATGAAACTATAGAATAATTTAGAGCTCCTTGCCTACTAATTAAGTGCCCCATTGGTGATTCTAGTGCTTTACCCTGAACTTAGAAAAAAATAATTTTTTTCTCTAATTTCAGTTTTCTCGAAAATGGACGAGCAGACTGCAACGAAACTATAGAATAATTTAGAGCTCCTTGCCTACTAATTTAGTGCTCTATTTGTGATTTTAGTGCTCCACCGTGTACTGAGAAAAAAAATATTTTCTACTCCAATTTCACTTTTCCCAAAAATGGACATGCAGACTGCAACGAAACTATAGAATAATTTAGAGCTTCTTGCCTACTATTTAAGTGCCCTATTGGTGATTTTAATGCTCCACCCTGTACTTACAAAAAAAAAATTTCTTCTCCAATTTCAGTTTTCTCGAAAATGGACGAGCAGACTGCAACAAAACTATAGAATAATTTAGAGCTCCTAACCTACTAATAAGTGCCCCATTAGTGATTTTAGTGCTTCACCCTGTACTTAGAAAGAAAATCATTTCTACCCCAATTTCACTTTTCTCGAAAATGGACGAGCAGACTGCAATGAAACTATAGAATAATTTAGAGTTCCTTGCCTACTAATATAGTGCCGCATTGGTGATTTTAGTGCTCCACCCTGTGCTTAGAAAAAACATATTTTCTTCTCCGATTTCAGTTTTCTCGAAAATGGACGAGCAGACTGCAACGAAACTATAAAATAAATTAGAGCTCCTTGCCTACTAATTAAGTGCAGCATTAGTGATTTTAGTGCTCCACCCTGTACTAAGAAAAAATATATTTTCTACACCAATTTCAGTTTTCTCGAAAATTGACGAGCAGACTGCAACGAAACTATAGAATAATTTAGAGCTCCTTGCCTACAAATTAAGTGTCCCATTACTGATTTTAGTGCTTCACCCTGTACTTAGAAAAAAAATATTTTCTACCCCAATTTCACTTTTCTCGAATATGGACGAGCAGACTGCAACGAATCTATAGAATAATTTAGAGCTCCTTGCCTACTAATTAAGTGCCCCATTGGTGATTTCAGTGCTCCACCCTGTACTTAGAAAAAAAATATTTTCTTCTCCAATTTCAGTTTTCTCGAAAATGGACGAGCAGACTGCAACGAAACTATAGATTAATTTAGAGCTCCTTGCCTACTTATTAAGTGCCTCAGTAGTGATTTTAGTGCTCCACCTTGTACTTAGAAAATAAAATATTTTCTACTCCAATTTCAGTTTTCTCGAAAATGGACGAGCAGACTGCAACGAAACTATAGAATAATTTAGAGCTCCTTACCTACTAATAAAGTGCTCCATTGGTGATTTTAGTGCTACACCCTGTACTTATAAAAAAATATTTTCTACCCCAATTTCACTTTTCTCGAAAATTGACAAGCAGACTGCAACGAAACTATAGAATAATTTAGAGCTCCTTGCCTACTAATTAAGTGCCCTATAAGTGATTTTATTGCTCCACCCTGTATTTAGAAAAAAAATATTTTCTACCCCAATTTCAGTTTTTTCGAAAATGGACGAGCAGACTGCAATAAAACTATAGAATAATTTGGAGCTTCTTGTCTGCTAATTTAGTGCTTCATTGGTTATTTTAGTGCTCCACCCTGTACTTAGAAAAAAAATATTTTCTATCCCAATTTCACTTTTCTCGAAAATAGACGAGCAGACTGCATCGAAACTATAGAATAATTTAGAGCTCCTTGCCCACTAGTTAAGAGCCCAATAGGTTATTTTAGTGCTCCACCCTGTACTTACAAAAATAAATTGTCTACCCCAATTTCAGTTTTCTCGAAAATGGACGAGCAGACTGCAACAATACTATAGAATAATTTAAAGCTCCTTGCCTACTAATTAGGTGCTCTATTGGTGATTTTAGTGCTCCACCGTGTACCGAGAAAAAATATATTTTCTACTCCTATTCCACTTTTCCCGAAAATGGACAAGCAGACTACAACGAAACCATAGAATAATTTAGAGCTCCTTGCCTACTAATTAAGTGCAGCATTGGTGATTTTAGTGCTCCACCCTGTATTAAAAAAAAAAAAAATTTCTACCCCAATTTCAGTTTTCTCGAAAATAGACAAGAAGACTGCAACAAAACTATAGAATAATTTAATGCTTCTTGCCTACTAAATTAGTGCCCCATTGGTGATTTTAGTGCTCCACCCTGTACTTAAAAAAAAATATTTTCTATCCCAATTTCAGTTTTCTCGAAAATGGACGAGCAGACTGCAACGAAACCATAGAGTAATTTAGAGCTCCTTGCTTACCAATTAAGTGCCTCATTAGTGATTTTAGTGCTCCACCCTGTACTTAGAAAAAAAAATATTTTCTACCCCAATTTTAGTTTTCTCAAAAATGGACGAGCAGACTGCAACGAAACTATAGAATAATTTAGAGTTCCTTACCTACTAATAAAGTGCAGCATTGGTAATTTTAGTGCTTCACCCTGTACTTAGAAAATAAAATATTTTCTTCCCCAATTTCACTTTTCTCGAAAATGGATGAGCAGACTGCAATAAAACTATTAAATAATTTAGAGTTTCTTGCCTACTAATAAAGTGCCGCACTGGTGATTTTAGTGCTCCACCCTGTACTTAGAAAAAATATATTTTCTTCTACGATTTCAGTTTTCTCGAAAATAGACGAGCAGACTGCAACGATACCATGGAATAATTTAGAGCTCCTTGCCTACTAATTAAGTGCTGCATTAGTGATTTTAGTGCTCCACCCTGTACTTAGAAAAAATATATTTTCTACCCCAATTTTAGTTTTCTCGAAAATGGACGAGCAGACTGCAACGAAACTATAAAATAATTTAGAGCTCCTTGCCTACTAATTAAGTGTTCCATGGGTGATTTTAGTGCTCCACCCTGTACTTAGAAAGAAAATATTTTCTACCCCAATTTCACTTTTCTCGAAAATGGACAAGCAGTCTGCAACGAAACTTAAGAATAATTAAGAGCTCCTTCTCTACTAATTAAGTGCTCCATTGGTGATTTTAGTGCTCCACCCTGTACTTAGAAAAAATATATTTTCTTCTTCGATTTCAGTTTTCTCGAAAATGGACGAGCAGACTGCAACGAAACCATAGAATAATTTAGAGCTCCTTGCCTACTAATTAAGTGTTCCATGGGTGATTTTAGTGCTCCACCCTGTACTCAGAAAGAAAATATTTTCTACCCCAATTTCACTTTTCTCGAAAATGGACAAGCAGTCTGCAACGAAACTATAGAATAATTTAGAGCTCCTTGCCTTCTAATTAGGTGCTTCATTGGTGATTTTAGTGCTCCACTCTGTACTTTGAAAAAAATATATTTTCTACCCCAATTTCACTTTTCTCGAAAATGGACGAGCAGACTGCAATAAAACCATAGAATAATTTAGAGTTCCTTGCCTACTAATAAAGTGCCGCATTGGTGATTTTAGTGCTCCACCCTGTACTTAAAAAAAAATATTTTCTACCCCAATTTCACTTTTCTCGAAAATGGACGAGCAGTCTGCAACGAAACTTAAGAATAATTAAGAGGTCCTTGCCTACTAATTAAGTGCTCTATTAGTGATTTTAGTGCTCCACCCTGTACTTAGAAAAAATATATTTTCTTCTCCGATTTCAGTTTTCTCGAAAATGGACGATCAGACTGCAACGAAACCATAGAATAATTTAGAGCTCCTTGCCTACTAATTAAGTGCTCCATTGGTGATTTTAATGCTCCACCCTGTACTAAGAAAAAAAATATTTTCTACCCCAATTTCAGTTCTCTCGAAAATAGACGAGCAGACTGCAACGAAACCATAGAGTAATTTAGAGCTTCTTGCCTACTAATTAAGTGCCCCAATAGTGATTTTAGTGCTCCACCCTGTACTTAGAAAAAAAAATATTTTCTACCCCAATTTTAGTTTTCTCAAAAATGGACGAGCAGACTGCAACGAAACTATAGAATAATTTAGAGCTCCTTACCTACTAATAAAGTGCCCTATTGGTAATTTTAGTGCTTCACCCTGTACTTAGAAAAAAAAAATATTTTCTACCCTAATTTCACTTTTCTCGAAAATGGACAAGCAGACTGCAATGAAACTATAGAATAATTTAGAGTTCCTTGCCTACTAATAAAGTGCCGCATTGGTGATTTTAGTGCTCCACCCTGTACTTAGAAAAAATATATTTTCTTCTACGATTTCAGTTTTCTCGAAAATGGACGAGCAGACTGCAACGAAACCAAGGAATAATTTAGAGCTCCTTGCCTACTAATTAAGTGCTGCATTAGTGATTTTAGTGCTCCACCCTGTACTTGGAAAAAAAATATTTTCTAACCCAATTTTAGTTTTCTCGAAAATGGACGAGCAGACTGCAACGAAACTATAGAATAATTTAGAACTCCTTGCCTACTAATTAAGTGCTCCATGGGTGATTTTAGTGCTCCACCCTGTACTTAGAAAAAAATATATTTTCTTTCCCAATTTCACTTTTCTCGAAAATGGACGAGCAGACTGCAATGAAACTATAGAATAATTTAGAGTTCCTAGCCTACTAATAAAGTGCCGCATTGGTGATTTTAGTGCTCCACCCTGTACTTAGAACAAAAATATTTTCTACCCCAATTTTAGTTTTCTCGAAAATGGACGAGCAGACTGCAACGAAACTATAGAATAATTTATAGCTCCTCTCCTACTAATTAGGTGCTTCATTGGTGATTTTAGTGCTCTACCCTGTACTTAGAAAAAAAATATATTTTCTACCCCAATTTCACTTTTCTCGTAAATGGACGAGCAGACTGCAACGAAACTCAAGAATAATTTAGAGCTCCTTGCCTACTAATTAAGTGCTCCATTGGTGATTTTAGTGCTCCACCCTGTACTTAAGAAAAAAAATATTTTCTACCCCAATTTCAGTTTTCTCGAAAATGGACGAGCAGACTGCAACGAAACTATAGAATAATTTAGAGCTCCTTACCTACTAATAAAATGCTCCATTGGTGATTTTAGTGCTACACCCTGTACTTATAAAAAAAATACTTTCTACCCCAATTTCACTTTTCTCGAAAATGGACGAGCAGACTGCAACGAAACTATAGAATAATTTAGAGCTCCTTGCCTACTAATTAAGTGCTCTATAATTGATTTTATTGCTCCACCCTGTATTTAGAAAAAAAATATTTTTTACTTTAATTTCAATTTTTTCGAAAATGGACGAGCAGACTGCAATAAAACTATAGAATAATTTGGAGCTCCTTGTCTGCTAATTTAGTGCTTTATTGGTGATTTTAGTGCTCCACCCTGTACTTAGCAAAAAAATATTTTCTATCCCAATTTCACTTTTCTCGAAAATAGACGAGCAGACTGCAACGAAACTATAGAATAATTTAGAGCTCCTTGCCCACTAGTTAAGAGCCCAATAGGTTATTTTAGTGCTCCACCCTGTACTTACAAAAAAAAAATTTTCTACCCCAATTTCAGTTTTCTCGAAAATGGACGAGCAGACTGCAACAATACTATAGAATAATTTAGAGCTCCTTGCCTACTGATTAGGTGCTCTATTGGTTATTTTAGTGCTCCACCGTGTACTGAGAAAAAATATATTTTCTACTCCTATTCCACTTTTCCCGAAAATGGACAAGCAGACTGCAATGAAACCATAGAATAATTTAGAGCTCCTTGCCTACTAATTAAGTGCAGCATTGGTGATTTTAGTGCTCCACCCTGTATTAAGAAAAAAAAAATTTTCTACCCCAATTTCAGTTCTCTCGAAAATAGACGAGCAGACTGCAACGAAACCATAGAGTAATTTAGAGCTTCTTGCCTACTAATTAAGTGCCCCAATAGTGATTTTAGTGCTCCACCCTGTACTTAGAAAAAAAAATATTTTCTACCCCAATTTCAGTTTTCTCAAAAATGGACGAGCAGACTGCAACGAAACTATAGAATAATTTAGAGCTCCTTACCTACTAATAAAGTGCAGCATTGGTAATTTTAGTGCTTCACCCTGTACTTAGAAAAAAACATATTTTCTTCCCCAATTTCACTTTTCTCGAAAATGGACGAGCAGACTGCAATATAACTATAGAATAATTTAGAGTTCCTTGCTTACTAATAAAGTGCCGCACTGGTGATTTTAGTGCTCCACCCTGTACTTAGAAAAAATATATTTTCTTCTACGATTTCAGTTTTCTCGAAAATGGACGAGCAGACTGCAACGATACCATGGAATAATTTAGAGCTCCTTGCCTACTAATTAAGTGCTGCATTAATGATTTTAGTGCTCCACCCTGTACTTAGAAAAAATATATTTTCTACCCCAATTTTAGTTTTCTCGAAAATGGACGAGCAGACTGCAACGAAACTATAGAATAATTTAGAGCTCCTTGCCTACTAATTAAGTGTTCCATGGGTGATTTTAGTGCTCCACCCTGTACTTAGAAAGAAAATATTTTCTACCCCAATTTCACTTTTCTCGAAAATGGACGAGCAGTCTGCAACGAAACTATAGAATAATTTAGAGATCCTTTGCCTTCTAATTAGGTGCTTCATTGGTGATTTTAGTGCTCCACTCTGTACTTAGAAAAAAAAATATTTTCTACCCCAATTTCACTTTTCTCGAAAATGGACGAGCAGACTGCAATGAAACTATATAATACTTTAGAGTTCCTTGCCTACTAATAAAGTGCCGCATTGGTGATTTTAGTGCTCCACCCTGTACTTAGAAAAAAAATATTTTCTACCCCAATTTCACTTTTCTCGAAAATGGACGAGCAGTCTGCAACGAAACTTAAGAATAATTTAGAGCTCCTTGCCTACTAATTAAGTGCTCCATTGGTGATTTTGGTGCTCCACCCTGTACTTAGAAAAAATATATTTTCTTCTCCGATTTCAGTTTTCTCGAAAATGGACGAGCAGACTGCAACGAAACCATAGAATAATTTAGAGCTCCTTGCCTACTAATTAAGTGCTCCATTGGTGATTTTAGTGCGCCACCCTGTACTATGAAAAAAAATATTTTCTACCCCAATTTCAGTTCTCTCGAAAATAGACGAGCAGACTGCAACGAAACCATAGAGTAATTTAGAGCTCCTTGCCTACTAATTAAGTGCCCCAATAGTGATTTTAGTGCTCCACCCTGTACTTAGAAAAAAAAATATTTTCTACCCCAATTTTAGTTTTTTCAAAAATGGACGAGCAGACTGCAACGAAACTATAGAATAATTTAGAGCTTCTTACCTACTAATAAAGTGCCCTATTGGTAATTTTAGTGCTTCACCCTGTACTTAGAAAAAAAAATATTTTCTACCCCAATTTCACTTTTCTCGAAAATGGACGAGCAGACTGCAATGAAACTATAGAATAATTTAGAGTTCCTTGCCTACTAATAAAGTGCCGCATTGGTGATTTTAGTGCTCCACCCTGTACTTAGAAAAAATATATTTTCTTCTACGATTTCAGTTTTCTCGAAAATGGACGAGCAGACTGCAACGAAACCAAGGAATAATTTAGAGCTCCTTGCCTACTAATTAAGTGCTGCATTAGTGATTTTAGTGCTCCACCCTGTACTTTGAAAAAAAATATTTTCTACACCAATTTTAGTTTTCTCGAAAATGGACGAGCAGACTGCAACGAAACTATAGAATAATTTAGAACTCCTTGCCTACTAATTAAGTGCTCCATGGGTGATTTTAGTGCTCCACCCTGTACTTAGAAAAAAATATATTTTCTTTCCCAATTTCACTTTTCTCGAAAATGGACGAGCAGACTGCAATGAAACTATAGAATAATTTAGAGTTCCTTGCCTACTAATAAAGTGCCGCATTGGTGATTTTAGTGCTCCACCCTGTACTTAGAACAAAAATATTTTCTACCCCAATTTTAGTTTTCTCGAAAATGGACGAGCAGACTGCAACGAAACTATAGAATAATTTATAGCTCCTTGCCTACTAATTAGGTGCTTCATTGGTGATTTTAGTGCTCTACCCTGTACTTAGAAAAAAAAATATATTTTCTACCCCAATTTCACTTTTCTCGTAAATGGACGAGCAGACTGCAATGAAACTATAGAATAATTTAGAGTTCCTTGCCTACTAATAAAGTGCCGCATTGGTGATTTTAGTGCTCCACCCTGTACTTAGAAAAAAAATATTTTCTACCCCAATTTCACTTTTCTCGAAAATGGACGAGCAGTCTGCAACGAAACTCAAGAATAATTTAGAGCACCTTGCCTACTAATTAAGTGCTCCATTGGTGATTTTAGTGCTCCACCCTGTACTTAAGAAAAAAAATATTTACTACCCCAATTTCACTTTTCTCGAAAATGGACGAGCAGTCTGCAACGAAACTATAGATAATTTAGAGCTCCTTACCTACTAATAAAGTGCCATATTGGTGATTTTAGTGCTCCACCCTGTACTTAGAAAAAAAAATATTTTCTACCCCAATTTCACTTTTCTCGAAAATGGACAAGCAGACTGCAATGAAACTATAGAATAATTTAGAGTTCCTTGCCTACTAATAAAGTGCCGCATTAGTGATTTTAGTGCTCCACCTTGTACTTAGAAAAAAAATATTTTCTTCTCCGATTTCAGTTTTCTTGAAAATGGACGAGTAGACTGCAACAAAACCATATAATAATTTAAAGCTCTTTGCCTACTCATTAAGTGCCGCATTGGTGATTTTAGTGCTCAACCGTGTACTTAGAACAAAAATATTTTCTACCCCAATTTTAGTTTTTTCGAAAATGGACGAGCATACTGCAACGAAACTATAGAATAATTCATAGCTCCTTGCCTACTAATTAAGTGCTCCATTAGTGATTTTAGTGCTCTACCCTGTACTTAGAAAAAAAAATATTTTCTACCCCAATTTCACTTTTCTCGAAAATGGACGAGCAGTCTGCAACGAAACTATAGAATAATTCAGAGCTTCTTGCCTACTAATTAGGTGCTTCATTGGTGATTTTAGTGCTCCACCCTGTACTTAGAAAAAAAATATTTTCTAACCCAATTTCAGTTTTCTCGAAAAGGGACCAGCAGACTGCAACAAAACTATAGAATAATTTAGAGCTCCTTGCCAACTTATTAAGTGCCCCATTAGTGATTTTAGTGCTTCACCCTGTACTTAGAAAATAAATATTTTCAACCCAAATTTTAGTATTCTCGAAACTGGACGAGCAGACTGCAACAAAACTATAGAATAATTTAGAGCTCCTTACCTACTAATTAAGTGCCCCATTGGTGATTTTAGTGCTCCACCCTGTACTTAGAAAAAAAATATTTTCTTCTCCAATTTCAGTTTTCTCGAAAATGGACGAGCAGACTGCAACGAAACTATAGATTAATTTAGAGCTCCTTGCCTACTTATTAAGTGCCTCAGTAGTGATTTTAGTGCTCCACCTTGTACTTAGAAAATAAAATATTTTCTACCCCAATTTCAGTTTTCTCGAAAATGGACGAGCAGACTGCAATGAAACTATAGAATAATTTAGAGTTCCTTGCCTACTAATTAAGTGCCGCATTGGTGATTTTAGTGCTCCACCCTGTACTTAAAAAAAAATTTTCTTCTCCACTTTCAGTTTTCGCGAAAATGGACGAGCAGACTGCAACGAAACCATAGAGTAATTTAGAGCTGCTTGCCTACTAATTAAGTGCCCAATTAGTGATTTTAGTGCTCCACCCTGTACTTAGAAAAAAAAATATTTTCTACCCCAATTTTAGTTTTCTCAAAAATGGACGAGCAGACTGCAACGAAACTAAAGAATAATTTAGAGCTCCTTACCTACTAATAAAGTGCCCTATTGGTAATTTTAGTGCTTCACCCTGTACTTAGAAAAAAAAATATTTTCTATCCCAATTTCACTTTTCTCGAAAATGGACGAGCAGACGGCAATGAAACTATAGAATAATTTAGAGTTCCTTGCCTACTAATAAAGTGCCGCATTGGTGATTTTAGTGCGCCACCCTGTACTTAGAAAAAATATATTTTCTTCTACGATTTCAGTTTTCTCGAAAATGGACGAGCAGACTGCAACGAAACCATGGAATAATTTAGAGCTCCTAGTTTACTAATTAAGTGCTGCATTAGTGATTTTAGTGCTTCACCCTGTACTTAGAAAAAAAATATTTTCTAACCCAATTTTAGTTTTCTCGAAAATGGACGAGCAGACTGCAACGAAACTATAGAATAATTTAGAGCTCCTTGCCTACTAATTAAGTGCTCCATGGGTGATTTTAGTGCTCCACCCTGTACTTAGAAAAAAAAATTTTCTACCCCAATTTCACTTTTCTCGAAAATGGACGAGCAGTCTGCAATGAAACTATAGAATAATTTAGTGTTCCTTGCCTACTAATAAAGTGCCGCATTGGTGATTTTAGTGCTCCACCCTGTACTTAGAAAAAAAAATTTTCTACCCCAATTTCACTTTTCTCGAAAATGGACGAGCAGTCTGCAACGAAACTTAAGAATAATTTAGAGCTCCTTGCCTACTAATTAAGTGCTTCATTAGTGAATTTAATGCTCCACCCTGTACTTAGAAAGAAAAAATTTACTACCTCAACTTTACTTTTCTCGAAAATGGACGAGCAGTCTGCAACGAAACTATAGAGTAATTCAGAGCTTCTTACCTACTAATAAATTGCCCCATTATTGATTTTAGTGCTCCACCCTGTACTTAGAAAAAAAATATTTTCTTCTCCGATTTCAGTTTTCTTGAAAATGGACGAGCAGACTGTAACAAAACCATAGAATAATTAAGAGCTCCTTGCCTACTAATTAAGTGCCGCATTGGTGATTTTAGTGCTCAACCCTGTACTTAGAATAAAAATATTTTCTAACCCAATTTCAGTTTTCTCGAAAAGGGACGAGCAGACTGCAACGAAACTATAGAATAATTTAGAGCTCCTTGCCTACTTATTAAGTGCCCCATTAGTGATTTTAGTGCTTTACCCTGTACTTAGAAAAAAAATATTTTCTACCCCAATTTTAGTATTCTCGAAAATGGACGAGCAGACTGCAACAAAACTATAGAATAATTTAGAGCTCCTTACCTACTAATTAAGTGCCCCATTGGTGATTTTAGTGCTCCACCCTGTACTTAGAAAAAAAATATTTACTACCCCAATTTCACTTTTCTCGAAAATGGACGAGCAGTCTGCAACGAAACCATAGAGTAATTTAGAGCTCCTTACCTACTAATAAACTGCCACATTATTGATTTTAGTGCTCCACCCTGTACTTAGAAAAAAAATATATTTTCTACCCCAATTTTACTTTTCTCGAAAATGGACGAGCAGTCTGCAACGAAACTATAGAATAATTTAGAGTTCCTTGCCTACTAATTAGGTGCTCCATTGGTGATTTTAGTGCTCCACCCTGTACTTAGAAAAGAAATATTTTCTAACCCAATTTCAGTTTTCTCGAAAAGGGACAAGCAGACTGCAACGAAACTATAGAATAATTTAGAGCTCCTTGCTTACTTATTAAGTGCCCCATTAGTGATTTTAGTGCTTCACCCTGTACTTAGAAAAAAAATATTTTCTACCCCAATTTTAGTATTCTCGAAAATGGACGAGCAGACTGCAACAAAACTAGTGATGGGCGGTAACGAATGATTTCAATAATCGAATGATCGGTACTTGAATGATGTTGATAATCGAATGATCATTCGAATGATCATTCAAATGATCGTTCGAATGATCATTCGAATGATCATTCAAATGATCATTCGAATGATCATTCGAATGATCATTCAAATGATCATTCGAATGATCATTCAAATGATCATTCGAATGATCATTCGAATAATCATTCGAATGATCATTCGAATGATCATTCGAATGATCATTCGAATGATCATTCAAATGGTCATTCGAATGATCATTCGAATGATCATTCGAATGATCATTCGAATGATCATTCGAATGATCATTCAAATGGTTATTTAAATCATTTAAACAGTGATTCGAATTACCTATTTATGCTTTATTTTGTTGAATCAGTCTTATTTTTTTGGAATAGTAACACATTTTTATTACATTTCCCATATTTAAATAAAAGTTTTTTTGAAAACAAATATTTTATTTTTACACCATATCTGGAACTAGTCTCAGAACCAGGAGGAGACATTACTATTAACTAGACAAAACCATAAAAAATAAAACTACAATTGCTAAATAAAATCCTTTATATATTTATCGCAATGCATTTAGATGCAGTGTATTGGTACAGTTAATAATGTTATTTATTCTAATTTTATTTATTTTCAATAGCTTAACACTTTTAATCATCTGCACGTAACCCATCAAGTGGATTTGATATTTGTTATGTTTATAAAATGTACATTCAAGTGTACGCACGTGTATTAATAATGAATTGCTTATACATTGAGTTTACATACATTTTTAATTATTCGAGTAACTTGATACACTTTATTTACGATTTTCGGTCATAAGGATTAACGTATTAAATTATAAGTGGTTTGATTATATTTGTTTCTTGCAATTGTTGTAAATATGTATAGTCATATAAATACTTCGAGTCTTTTCTGAAGATCGCAGCACATTATTCCATTAATGTAAATACACTCAAGAATTAAATATTAAGCAAAACAATATACCATTGAAGGATACTTGGACACTATTTTATTTTCACATAAAAAGTAATTTGAGTATATGAGAATTGTATATTATTTTAATGTTATATGCACATATTGCATTATATACTTGAATTGGTAACTTATTCCGCCGATTAGTGTTTAGTAGAAATTTAGTTTTCCTGTGAGATAGTCGTCGTGCAACAAGTTTTTTTTTAAATTGTGCTTCTGTTCAAAATGAGACCCGGTGGGAAGAGATCCATTGTTTGGGAATATTTTACGAAATCAACAGATGGGAAAAGTGTATCTTGTAGTTTGTGCCAAAAACAATTTATATTTTTCAATAATACTACCAATTTAAAACAACATTTGTTAAGACTTCACCCGATACATATGTGCTCCCCAAAAGAGAATCAACAAATCAACGCAACAGAAAGTGTCACGGACGACCCGGAAATGCCAGGGCCATCCTCGTCTTCTACAGCAGTCAATAAAATACGTGAAAAAAATAAGAGAAGCGCCGAAGAAGAAAGTATTGTTCCACCACTTTCTAAAAAACCACGTCAGCTAAAATTATTTGGAGCAAGCAATATTAATTTAAGTGATAGTGATATAAGTGACATTAACAAAAAACTATTAAAAATGATTGTGAGTGACTTCCAGCCATTATCAATTGTTGAAAATGAAGGGTTTATAGAATACTCTAAAAAACTTCAGCCCCTATATAGTTTGCCTAGCAGAAAATATTTAACTTCAGTGTTAATGCCAAAATATTATGAAGAAGAGACAATAAAATTGAAAAATAAATTGAAGACTGTAAAAGCTGCCTCAATTACGACGGATTTGTGGACGTCTGACAGCAACAAGCCTTACATTACAGTAACAGTACATTTTATTTTGGAAGGGAAGCTCTGGTCGCATACACTTGCTACCAAAGAAATAACGGGACAACACACAGGACCAAATATTGCCGAGGAAATTCAATCCATATTATATGAATGGGACATCTTTGATAAAGTCATTACAGTAGTTTTTGATAATGCAGCGAACATGAAGAGTGCGATAAAAACACACCTGAACAAGGAACATCATCCATGTGTCGCTCACACTTTAAACTTATGTGTTAAAGAAGCACTCGATGGATGTGAAAACTTGAAAATGTTAATAAAAAAGTGCCGGTCATTAGTGACGTATTTTAAACATAGTGTGGTGGCGACAGAAAAATTAAATGTACAACAGCATGACATGAATCGACCACTATTAAAAGTGAAACAGGATGTTCCCACTCGGTGGAATTCAATGTTAATAATGATCGAACGATTGTTAGCGATTAAGGATCCGTTATCAATTACTATTAGTAATTTGGAAAGGGCACCGGAATATTTAGATGCTGCCGAGTGGAAATGTTTGGAAGATATTGTTCCAATTTTAAAACCAATTGAGAGTATCACAACCATTTTATCTGCAGAAAAATATCCCACTATGTCAGTTATTGTTCCGTTAATTAGAGGATTATTACATACATTAGGCAATAGTATTTCAAAAACAGAAATTGGAATTAACCTCTCCAACAATTTATTAAATATCTGCAACCGACGTCTTGGACCATTGGAGAGCAATGAAACAGTTGCAAAGGCTACACTTCTCGACCCTAGATTCAAATAAATTGGATTCGGTGTCGAAGAAAATGGTAATATTGCCCAAGACTGGCTTACAGATGAATTATCCAGCGTACTTTCTTCGGAAAATTGTATACAAGAAGAGGATGTGTGCGAGGAAGATAACGCGGCTTCACTACCTACAGATATATGGGCTCATTTCGATAAGAAAATATCAAACATTCGCACTAACACCAGCGGCAGTGGTATGGCAGCACTCTTTATAAATCAATATTTAGATATGCCTCACCTAGAGCGAACAAAAAATCCATTAGAATTTTGGGAAAAATACAAACCAACTTTTCCAAAGTTGTATCAATTAGCCTGCAAATACCTATGCGTGCCTGGCACTTCAGTACCTGCGGAGCTAGTATTTTCAAAAGCAGGGCAATTGAGTAACGTTAGAAGAAATCGTTTATCATCAAAAAATGTCAACCAAATCATATTTCTTAATGGAAATCTTTAATTTATTATAAAAATAAAAAATAAAGATTTTAATTAACATATATACTTCATGTTTTAATCACTTACTTTTTTAAACAATCCCCATTATGTATTCAACGGCAGATATTTTAAAGGTACGTAATGATTTTCTTTTGTTCATCACTACAAACCGAACTAATGTACTGGGGTTCTACCGGCGCTCAAAAATGAACTTTTTTTTATTATTGATTCAAAAAATGTTAAACATACTAGATATTATTACAAAAAAATCATAATAAAATTTAAACAAAAATTAGAAACAAATATTTTATCAAAAAAGCATCCGTCTTTTAATCGAGATTCCACATAAATTCTTTTAAACGATCTCAGTTTGAGTATCGAATTACCCCATCCAGAGACTGAATGAATGAAATGTAGGTGAAATTTTAAGTAAGGCCAAGGATGTTTTCATGACTAATAAACTTCCCAATGTAGGTCAGATTGGGAAGAGATGTGTTTGTGTTATAGTGTTTATAAGTACCCATGCTGATGGAATTTATTGAAATTTTTTATAAGTGACCTTGTTTCATTATCCATTCATCACAGACACGCACTATGCGTCTCGTCGTAGTAAAAGTAATTAATCCGCACAAAATACTACATCCACGAAATTATTGTTATGAACACAGTTAATCGGAAGTTCTCAAAAAGTAAAAATATGCATAGAAAATAGGTTTAAATTATTTTCTTTACACCCCTTAAGAGCATGTACAGTAGTTCAGTTACACCCTGTATATTAATAGAGGTGATAAATATAGATTATACATTTTTTTCATGGATACCGGTCATTAATTAAGCCTTGTATGAAATAAAACCGTTTTGGATATTACAAGGAGGAAAAAAAATCTTGAATTTTCGATAGTTTTGCATGCATTTTGAGAACTTCCGATTACCTGTCTTTATAATATTAATTTCGTAGATATATTGTATTTTTTACAGATTATTTACTTTTACAGTAAATTACCCCATCCAGAGAATGTATGCAATGTAGGTAGAATTTTAAGTAAGGCCAATGATGATTATTCATGACTATCAAATTTTCCAATGTAGGTCAGTTTCGGAAGAAATATGTTTGTGTTATCGTATTCATAAGTAGCCATGCTGAAGGAATTTATTGATTTTTTTTATAAATGACCTCGCTTCAGTATCCATTCATCCCAGACACGCACTATGTGCCAAGTGATTTATGCGTCTCGTCGCAATTTTAGTTTTCTCGAAAATGGACGAGCAGACTGCAACGAAACTATAGAATAATTTAGAGCTCCTTGCCTACTAATTAAGTGTTCCATGAGTGATTCTAGTGCTCCACCCTGTACTTAGAAAAAAAATATTTTCTACCCCAATTTCACTTTTCTCGAAAATGGACGAGCAGTCTGCAACGAAACTATAGAATAATTTAGAGCTCCTTGCCTACTAATTAGGTGCTTCATTGGCGATTTTAGTGCTCCACCCTGTACTTATAAAAAAAAATATATTTTCTACCCCAATTTCACTTTTCTCGAAAATGGACGAGCAGACTGCAATGAAACTATAGAATAATTTAGAGTTTCTTGCCTACTAATAAAGTGCCGCATTGGTGATTTTAGTGCTCCACCCTGTACTTAGAAAAAAAATATTTTCTACCCCAACTTCACTTTTCTCGAAAATGGACGAGCAGTCTGCAACGAAACTTAAGAATAATTCAGAGCTCCTTACCTACTAATTAAGTGCCCCATTAGTAATTTTAGTGCTCCACCCTGTACTTAGAAAATAAAATATTTTCTACCCCAATTTTAGTTTTCTCAAAAATGGACGAGCAGACTGCAACGAAACTATAGAATAATTTAGAGCTCCTTACCTACTAATAAAGTGCCCTATTGGTAATTTTAGTGCGTCACCCTGTACTTAGAAAAAAAAAATATTTTCTACCCCAATTTCACTTTTCTCGAAAATGGACGAGCAGACTGCAATGAAACTATAGAATAATTTAGAGTTCCTTGTTTACTAATAATAGAAAAAATATATTTTCTTCTACGATTTCAGTTTTCTTGAAAATGGACGAGCAGACTGCAACGAAACTATGGAATAATTTAGAGCTCCTTGCCTACTAATTAAGTGCTGCATTAGTGATTTTAGTGCTCCACCCTGTACTTGGAAAAAAAATATTTTCTAACCCAATTTTAGTTTTCTCGAAAATGGACGAGCAGACTGCAACGAAACTATAGAATAATTTAGAGCTCCTTGCCTACTAATTAAGTGCTCCATGGGTGATTTTAGTGCTCCACCCTGTACTTAGAAAAAAAATATTTTCTACCCCAATTTCACTTTTCTCGATAATGGACGAGCAGTCTGCAACGAAACTATAGAATAATTTAGAGCTCCTTGCCTACTAATTAGGTGCTTCATTAGCGATTTTAGTGCTCCACCCTGTACTTAGAAAAAAATATATTTTCTACCCCAATTTCACTTTTCTCGAAAATGGACGAGCAGACTGCAATAAAACTATAGAATAATTTAGAGTTCCTTGCCTACTAATAAAGTGCCGCATTGGTGATTTTAGTGCTTCACCCTGTACTTGGAAAAAAAATATTTTCTACCCCAACTTCACTTTTCTCGAAAATGGACGAGCAGTCTGCCACGAAACTTAAGAATAATTTAGAGCTCCTTGCCTACTAATTAAGTGCTCCATTGGTGATTTTAGTGCTTCACCCTGTACTTAGAAAAAAAATATTTACTACCCAAATTTCACTTTTCTCGAAAATGGACGAGCAGTCTGCAACGAAACTATAGAATAATTTAGAGCTCCTTACCTACTAATAAACTGCCCCATTATTGATTTTAGTGCTCCACCCTGTACTTAGAAAGAAAAATATTTTCTACCCCAATTTCACTTTTCTCGAAAATGGACGAGCAGACTGCAATGAAACTATAGCATAATTCATAGTTCCTTGCCTACTAATAAAGTGCCGCATTAGTGATTTTAGTGCTCCACCCTGTACTTAGAAAAAAAATATTTTCTTCTCCGATTTCAGTTTTCTTGAAAATGGACAAGCAGACTGTAACAAAACCATAGAATAATTTAGAGCTCTTTGCCTACTAATTAAGTGCCGCATTGGTGATTTTAGTGCTCAACCCTGTACTTAGAACAAAAATATTTTCTACCCCAATTTTAGTTTTCTCGAAAATGGACGAGCAGACTGCAACGAAACTATAGAATAATTTATAGCTCCTTGCCTACTAATTAAGTACTCCATTAGTGATTTTAGTGCTCCACCCTGTACTTAGAAAAAAAATATTTTCTGCCCCAATTTCACTTTTCTCGAAAATGGACGAGCAGTCTGCAACGAAACTATAGAATAATTTAGAGCTCCTTGCCTACTAATTAGGTGCTTCATTGGTGATTTTAGTGCTCCACCCTGTACTTGGAAAAAAAATATTTTCTAACCCAATTTCAGTTTTCTCAAAAAGGGACAAGCAGACTGCAACGAAACTATAGAATAATTTAGAGCTCCTTGCCTACTAATTAAGTGCAGCATTGGTAATTTAAGTGCTCCACCCTGTACTAAGAAAAAATATATTTTCTACCCCAATTTCAGTTTTCTCGAAAATAGGAGAGCAGACTGCAACAAAACTATAAAATAATTTAAAGCTTCTTGCTTACTAATTAGGTGCCCCATTGGTGATTTAAGTGCTCCACCCTGTACTTAAAGAAAAATATTTTCTTCTCCACTTTCAGTTTTCTCGAAAATGGACGAGCAGACTGCAACGAAACTATAAAGTAATTTAGAGCTCCGTGCCTACTAATTAAGTGCCCCATTAGTGATTTTAGTGCTCCACCCTGTACTTAGAAAAGAAAAATATTTTCTACCTTAATTTCAGTTTTCTCGAAAATGGACGAGCAGACTGCAACGAAACTATAGAATAATATAGAGCTCCTTACCTACTAATAAAGTGCCCCATTGGTGATTTTAGTGCTCCACCCTGTACTTAGAAAAAAAAAATGTTCTACCCCAATTTCACTTTTTTCGAAAATGGACGAGCAGACTGCAATTAAACTATAGAATAATTTAGAGTTCCTTGCCCACTAATAAAGTGCCGCATTGGTGATTTTAGTGCTTCACCCTGTACTTAGAAAGAATATATTTTCTTCTCCGATTTCAGTTTTCTCGAAAATGGACAAGCAGACTGCAACGAAACCATAGAATAATTTAGAGCTCCTTGCCTACTAATTAAGTGCCGCATTGGTGATTTTAGTGCTTCACCCTGTACTTAGAAAAAAAATATTTTCTACCCCAATTTAAGTTTTCTCGAAAATGGACGAGCAGTCTGCAACGAAACTATAGAATAATTTAGAGCTCCTTGCCTACTAATTAGGTGCTTCATTGGTGATTTTAGTGCTCCACCCTGTACTTAGAAAAAAATATATTTTCTAACCCAATTTCACTTTTCTCGAAAATGGACGAGCAGACTGCAATGAAACTATAGAATAATTTAGAGTTCCTTGCCTACTAATAAAGTGCCGCATTGGTGATTTTCGTGCTCCACTCTGTACTTAGAGAAAAAATATTTTCTATCCCAATTCCACTTTTCTCGAAAATGGACGAGCAGTCTGCAACGAAACTTAAGAATAATTTAGAGCTCCTTGCTTACTAATTGAGTGCTCCATTGGTGATTTTAGTGCTCCACCCTGTACTAAGAAAAAAAATATTTTCTACCCCAATTTCAGTTTTCTCGAAAATAGACGAGCAGACTGCAACAAAACCATAGAATAATTTAAAGCTCCTTGCCTACTAAATTAGTGCCATATTGGTGATTTTAGTGCTCCACCCTGTACTTAAAAAAAAATATTTTCTTCTCCACTTTCAGTTTTCTCGAAAATGGAGGAGCAGACTGCAACGAAACCATAGAGTAATTTAGAGTTCCTTGCCTACTAATTAAGTGCCCCATTAGTGATTTTAGTGCTCCACCCTGTACTTAGAAAAAAAAATATTTTCTACCCCAATTTCACTTTTCTCGAAAATGGACGAGCAGACTGCAATGAAACCATAGAATAATTTAGAGTTCCTTGCCTACTAATAAAGTGCCGCATTGGTGATTTTAGTGCTCCACCCTGTACTTAGAAAAAATATATTTTCTTCTACGATTTCAGTTTTCTCGAAAATGGACCAGCAGACTGCAACGAAACCATGGAATAATTTAGAGCTCCTTGCCTACTAATTACGTGCTGTATTAGTGATTTTAGTGCTCCACCCTGTACTTGAAAAAAAAATATTTTCTACCCCAATTTTAGTTTTCTCGAAAATGGACGAGCAGACTGCAACGAAACTATAGAATAATTTAAAGCTCCTTGCCTACTAATTAAGTGCTCCATGGGTGATTTTAGTGCTCCACCCTGTACTTAGAAAAAAAATATTTTCTACCCCAATTTCACTTTTCTCGAATATGGACGAGCAGTCTGCAACGAAACTATAGAATAATTTAGAGCTCCTTGCCTACTAATTAGGTGCTTCATTAGCGATTTTAGTGCTCCACCCTGTACTTAGAAAAAAATATTTTCTACCCCAACTTCACTTTTCTCGAAAATGGACGAGCAGTCTGCAACGAAACTTAAGAATAATTTAGAGCTCCTTGCCTACTAATTAGGTGCCCCATTAGTAATTTTAGTGCTCTACCCTGTACTTAGAAAATAAAATATTTTCTACCCCAATTTCAGTTTTCTCAAAAATGGACAAGCAGACTGCAACGAAACTATAGAATAATTTAGAGCTCCTTACCTACTAATAAAGTGCCCTATTGGTAATTTTAGTGCTTCACCCTGTACTTAGAAAAAAAAATATTTTCTACCCCAATTTCACTTTTCTCGAAAATGGACGAGCAGACTGCAATGAAACTATAGAATAATTTAGAGTTCTTTGCCTACTAATAAAGTGCTGCATTGGTGATTTTAGTGCTCCACCCTGTACTTAGAAAAAATATATTTTCTTCTACGATTTCAGTTTTCTCGAAAATGGACGAGCAGACTGCAACGAAACTATGGAATAATTTAGAGCTCTTTGCCTACTAATTAAGTGCTGCATTAGTGATTTTAGTGCTCCACCCTGTACTTGGAAAAAAAATATTTTCTACTCCAATTTTAGTTTTCTCGAAAATGGACGAGCAGACTGCAACGAAACTATACAATAATTTAGAGCTCCTTGCCTACTAATTAAGTGCTCCTTAGGTGATTTTAGTGCTCCACCCTGTACTTAGAAAAAAAATATTTTCTACCCCAATTTCACTTTTCTCGAAAATGGACGAGCAGTCTGCAACGAAACTATAGAATAATTTAGAGCTCCTTGCCTACTAATTAGGTGCTTCATTGGTGATTTTAGTGCTCCACCCTGTACTTAGAAAAAAATATATTTTCTAACCCAATTTCACTTTTCTCGAAAATGGACGAGCAGTCTGCAACGAAACTTAAGAATAATTTAGAGCTCCTTGCTTACTAATTGAGTGCTCCATTGGTGATTTTAGTGCTCCACCCTGTACTTAGAAAAAAAATATTTACTACCCCAATTTCACTTTTCTCGAAAATGGACGAGCAGTCTGCAACGAAACTATAACATAATTTAGAGCTCCTTACCTTTTAATAAAGTGCCCTATTGGTGATTTTAGTGCTCCACCCTGTACTTAGAAAAACAAATATTTTCTACCCCAATTTCACTTTTCTCGAAAATGGACGAGCAGACTGCAATGAAACTATAGAATAATTTAGAGCTCCTTGCCTACTAATTAAGTGCCCAATTGTTGATTTTAGTGCTCTACCCTGAATTTAGAAAAAAATATTTTTCTTCTCTAATTTCAGTTTTCTCGAAAATGGACGAGCAGACTGCAACGAAACTATAGAGTAATTTAGAGCTCCTTGCCTACTAATTAAGTGCTCTATTTGTGATTTTAGTGCTCCACCGTGTACTGAGAAAAAGAATATTTTCTACTCCAATTTCACTTTTCCCAAAAATGGTCAAGCAGACTGCAACGAAACTATAGAATAATTTAGAGCTCCTTGCCTACTATTTAAGTGCCCCATTGGTGATTTTAGTGCTCCACCCTGTACTAAGAAAGAAAAAATTTCTTCTCTAATTTCAGTTTTCTCGAAAATGGACGAGCAGACTGCAACGAAACTATAGAATAATTTAGAGCTCCTTACCTACTAATTAGGTGCCCCATTGGTGATTTTAGTGCTTCACCCCGTACTTAGAAAGAAAAATGTCTACCCCAATTTCACTTTTCTCGAAAATGGACGAGCAGACTGCAATTAAACTATAGAATAATTTAGAGTTCTTTGCCTACTAATATAGTGTTGCATTGGTGATTTTAGTGCTCCACCCTGTACTTAGAAAAAACAAATTTTCTTCTCCGATTTCAGTTTTCATGAAAATGGACGAGCAGACTTCAACGAAACTATAGAATAATTCAGAGCTTCTTGCCTACTAATTAAGTGCCGCATTGGTGATTTTAGTGTTCCACCCTGTACTTTGAAAAATAAAAATTTCTACCCCAATTTCAGTTTTCTCGAAAATGGACGAGCAAACTGCAACGAAACTATAGAATAATTTAGAGCTCCTTGCCTACTAATTAGGTGCTCTATTGGTGATTTTAGTGCTCCACCGTGTACTGAGAAAAAATATATTTTCTACTCCTATTCCACTTTTCCCGAAAATGGACAAGCAGACTGCAACGAAACCATAGAATAATTTAGAGCTCCTTGCCTACTAATTAAGTGCAGCATTGGTGATTTTAGTGCTCCACCCTGTACTAAGAAAAAAAATATTTTCTACCCCAATTTCAGTTTTCTCGAAAATGGACGAGCAGACTGCAACGAAAGTATAGAATAATTTAAAGCTCCTCACCTACTAATAAAGTGCCCCATTGTTGATATTAGTCCTCCACCCTGTACTTACAAAAACAAATATTTTCTACCCCAATTTCACTTTTCTCGAAAATGGACGAGCGGACTGCAATGAAACTATAGAATAATTTAGAGCTCCTTGCCTACTAATTGAGTGCCCCATTGGTGATTTGAGTGCTCTACCCTGAACTTAGAGAAAAATGATTTTCTTCTCTAATTTTAGTTTTCTCGAAAATGGACGAGCAGACTGCAACGAAACTATAGAATAATTTAGAGCTCCGTGCCTACTAATTAAGTGCTCTATTTGTGATTTTAGTGCTCCACCGTGTACTGAGAAAAAAAATATTTTCTACTCCAATTTCACTTTTCCCAAAAATGGACAAGAAGACTGCAATGAAACTATAGAATAATTTAGAGCTCCTTGCCTTCTATTTAAGTGCCCCATTGGTGATTTTAGTGCTCCACCCTGTACTTAGAAAAAATATATTTTCTAACTTAATTTCAGTTTTCTCGAAAATGGACGAGCAGACTGCAACGAAACTATAGAATAATTTAGAGCTCCTTACCTACTAATAAAGTGCCCCATTAGTGATTTTAGTCCTCCACACTGTACTTAGAAAAAAAAAAATTTCTACCCCAATTTCACTTTTTAAAAATGGACGAGCAGACTGCAATAAAACTATAGAATAATTTAGAGCTCTTTGCCTACTAATTAAGTGCTCCATGGGTGATTTTAGTGCTCCACCCTGTACTTAGAAAAAAAATATTTTCTACCTCAATTTCACTTTTCTCGAAAATGGACGAGCAGTCTGCAACGAAACTATAGAATAATTTAGAGCTCCTTGCCTACTAATTAGGTGCTTTATTGGCGATTTTAGTGCTCCACCCTGTACTTAAAAAAAAATATATTTTCTACCCCAATTTCACTTTTCTCGAAAATGGACGAGCAGTCTGCAATGAAACTATAGAATAATTTAGTGTTCCTTGCCTACTAATAAAGTGCCGCATTGGTGATTTTAGTGCTCCACCCTGTACTTAGAAAAAAAAAAATTTCTACCCCAATTTCACTTTTCTCGAAAATGGACAAGCAGTCTGCAACGAAACTTAAGAATAATTTAGAGCTCCTTGCCTACTAATTAAGTGCTTTATTAGTGAATTTAATGCTCCACCCTGTACTTAGAAAAAAAAATTTACTACCCCAACTTCACTTTTCTCGAAAATGGACGAGCAGTCTGCAACGAAACTATAGAGTAATTCAGAGCTTCTTACCTACTAATAAACTGCCCTATTATTGATTTTAGTGCTCCACCCTGTACTTAGAAAAAAAATATTTTCTTCTCCGATTTCAGTTTTCTTGAAAATGGACGAGCAGACTGTAACAAAACCATAGAATAATTAAGAGCTCCTTGCCTACTAATTAAGTGCCGCATTGGTGATTTTAGTGCTCAACCCTGTACTTAGAATAAAAATATTTTCTAACCCAATTTCAGTTTTCTCGAAAAGGGACGAGCAGACTGCAACGAAACTATAGAATAATTTAGAGCTCCTTGCCTACTAATAAACTGCCACATTATTGATTTTAGTGCTCCACCCTGTACTTAGAAAAAAAATATTTACTAACCCAATTTAACTTTTCTCGAAAATGGACGAGCAGTCTGCAACGAAACCATAGAGTAATTTAGAGCTCCTTACCTACTAATAAACTGCCACATTATTGATTTTAGTGCTCCACCCTGTACTTAGAAAAAAAAAAATATTTTCTACCCCAATTTTACTTTTCTCGAAAATGGACGAGCAGTCTGCAACGAAACTATAGAATAATTTAGAGTTCCTTGCCTACTAATTAGGTGCTCCATTGGTGATTTTAGTGCTCCACCCTGTACTTAGAAAAGAAATATTTTCTAACCCAATTTCAGTTTTCTCGAAAAGGGACAAGCAGACTGCAACGAAACTATAGAATAATTTAGAGCTCCTTGCCTACTTATTAAGTGCCCCATTAGTGATTTTAGTGCTTCACCCTGTACTTAGAAAAAAAATATTTTCTACCCCAATTTTAGTATTCTCGAAAATGGACGAGCAGACTGCAACAAAACTATAGAATAATTCAGAGCTCCTTACCTACTAATTAAGTGCCCCATTGGTGATTTTAGTGCTCCACCCTGTACTTGGAAAAAAAATATTTTCTACCCCAATTTCACTTTTCTCGAAAATGGACAAGCAGACTGCAATGAAACTATAGAATAATTTAGAGCTCCTTGCCTACTAATTGAGTGCCCCATTGGTGATTCCAGTGCTCTACCCTGAACTTAGAAAAAAATAATTTTCTTCTCTAATTTCAGTTTTCTCGAAAATGGACTAGCAGACTGCAACGAAACTATAGAATAATTTAGAGCTCCTTGCCTACTAATTAAGTGCTCTATTTGTGATTTTAGTGCTCCACCGTGTACTAAGAGAAAAAATATTTTCTACTCCAATTTCACTTTTCCCAAAAATGGACAAGCAGACTGCAACGAAACTATAGAATAATTTAGAGCTCCTTACCTACTATTTATGTGCCCCATTGGTGATTTTAGTGCTCCACCCTGTACTTAGGAAATAAAAATGTCTTCTCCAATTTCAGTTTTCTCGAAAATGGACGAGCAGACTGCAACGAAACTATAGAATAATTTAGAGCTCCTTACCTACTAAATAAGTGCCCCATTGGTGATTTTAGTGCTTCACCCTGTACTTAGAAAAAAAAAAATGTCTACCCCAGTTTCACATTTCTCGAAAATGGACGAGCAGACTGCAATGAAACTATAGCATAATTCAGAATTCCTTGCCTACTAATAAAGTGCCGCATTAGTGATTTTAGTGCTCTACCCTGTACTTAGAAAAAAAATATTTTCTTCTCCGATTTCAGTTTTCTTGAAAATGGACGAGCACACTGTAACAAAACCATAGAATAAATTAGAGTTCTTTTCCTACTAATAAAGTGCCGCATTAGTGATTTTAGTGCTTCACCCTGTACTTAGAAAAAATATATTTTCTTCTCCGATTTCAGTTTTCTCGAAAATGGACGAGCAGACTGCAACGAAACTATAGAATAATTTAGAGCTCCTTGCTTACTAATTAAGTGCAGCATTGGTGATTTTAGTGCTCCACCCTGTACTAAGAAAAAAAATATTTTCTACCCCAATTTCAGTTTTCTCGAAAATGGACGAGCAGACTGCAACGAAACTATGGAATAATTTAAAGCTCCTCACCTACTAATAAAGTGCCCCATTGGTGATATTAGTCCTCCACCCTGTACTTACAAAAACAAATATTTTCTACCCCAATTTCACTTTTCTCGAAAATGGACGAGCAGACTGCAATGAAACTATAGAATAATTTAAAGTCCCTTGCCTACTAATAAAGTGCCGCCTTGGTGATTTTAGTTCTCCACCCTGTACTTAGAGAAAAAATATTTTCTATCCCAATTTCACTTTTCTCGAAAATGGACGAGCAGTCTGCAACGAAACTTAAGAATAATTTAGAGCTCCTTGCCTACTAATTGAGTGCTCCATTGGTGATTTTAGTGCTCCACCCTGTACTAAGAAAAAAAATATTTTCTACCCCAATTTCAGTTTTCTCGAAAATAGACGAGCAGACTGCAACAAAACTATCGAATAATTTAAAGCTCCTTGCCTACTAAATTAGTGCCCTATTGGTGATTTTAGTGCTCCACCCTGTACATAGAAAAAAAATATTTTCTTCTCCGATTTCAGTTTTCTTGAAAATGGACGAGCAGACTGTAACAAAACCATAGAATAATTGAGAGCTTCTTGCCTACTAATTAAGTGCCGCATTGGTGAGTTTAGTGCTCAACCCTGTACTTAGAAAAAAAATATTTTCTAACCCAATTTCAGTTTTCTCGAAAAGGGACGAGCAGACTGCAACGAAACTATAGAATAATTTAGAGCTCCTTGCCTACTTATTAAGTGCCCCATTAGTGATTTTAGTGCTTCACCCTGTACTTAGAAAAAAAATATTTTCTACCCCAATTTTAGTATTCTCGAAAATGGACGAACAGACTGCAACAAAACTATAGAATAATTTAGAGCTCCTTACCTACTAATTAAGTGCCCCATTGGTAATTTTATTGCTCCACCCTGTACTTAGAAAAAAAATATTTTCTACCCTAATTTCACTTTTCTCAAAAATGGACGAGCAGACTGCAATAAAACTATTGAATAATTTGGAGCTCCTTGCCTACTAATTGAGTGCCCCATTGGTGATTCTAGTGCTCTACCCTGAATTTAGAAAGAAATAATTTTCTTCTCTAATTTCAGTTTTTTCGAAAATGGACGAGCAGACTGCAACGAAACTATAGAATAATTTAGAGCTCCTTACCTACTAATCAAGTGCTCTATTTGTGATTTTAGTGGTCCAACGTGTACTGAGAAAAAAAATATTTTCTACTCCAATTACACTTTTCCCAAAAATGGACAAGCAGACTGCAACAAAACTATAGAATAATTTAGAGCTCCTTGCCTACTATTTAAGTGCCCCTTTGGTGATTTTAGTGCTCCACCCTGTACTTAGAAAAAAAATAATTTCTTCTCCAATTTCAGTTTTCCCGAAAATGGACGAGCAGACTGCAACAAAACTATAGAATAATTAAGAGCTCCTTACCTACTAATTAAGTGCCCCATTGGTGATTTTAGTGCTTCACCCTGTACTTAGAAAAAAAAAAATTTCTACCCTAATTTCACTTTTCTCGAAAATGGACGAGCAGACTGCAATGAAACTATAGAATAATTTATAGTTCCTTGCCTACTAATATGGTGCCGCATTGGTGATTTTAGTGCTCCACCCTGTACTTAGAAAAAACATATTTTCTTCACCGATTTCAGTTTTCTCGAAAATGGACGAGCAGACTGCAACGAAACCATAGAATAATTTAGAGCTCCTTGCCTTCTAGTTAAGTGCCGCATTGGTGATTTTAGTGTTCCACCCTGTACTTAGAAAAAAAATTTTCTAACCCAATTTCAGTTTTCTCGAAAATAGACGAGCAGACTGCAACGAAACCATAGAATAATTTAGAGCTTCTTGCCTACTAATTAATTTTCCTATTAGCGATTTTAGTGTTCCACCCTGTACTTAGAAAAAAAATATTTTCCACCCCAATTTCAGTTTTCTCGAAAATTGACGAGCAGACTGCAACGAAACTATAGAATAATTTAGAGCTCCTTGCCTACTAATTAAGTGCCCCATAAGTGATTTTATTGCTCCACCCTGTACTTAGAAAAAAAATATTTTCTAAACCAATTTCAGTTTTCTCGAAAATGGACGAGCAGACTGCAACAAAACTATAGAATAATCTGGAGCTCTTTGTCTGCCAATTAAGTGCTTCATTGGTGAATTTAGTGCTCCACCCTGTACTTAGAAAAAAAATATTTTCAATCCTAATTTCGCTTTTCTCGAAAATAGACGAGCAGACTGCAACGAAACTATAGAATAATTTAGAGCTCCTTGCCTACTAGTTAAGAGCCCCATAGGTTATTTTAGTGCTCCACCCTGTACTTAGAAAAAAAAAAATTTCTACCCCAATTTCAGTTTTCTCGAAAATGGACGAGCAAACTGCAACGAAACTATAGAATAATTTAGAGCTCCTTGCCTACTTATTAGGTGCTCTATTGGTGATTTTAGTGCTCTACTGTGTACTGAGATAAAATATATTTTCTACTCCGATTCCACTTTTCCCGAAAATGGACAAGCAGACTGCAACAAAACCTATTGAATAATAAAGAGCTCCTTGCCTACTAATTAAGTGCAGCATTGGTGATTTTAGTGCTCCACCCTGTACTAAGAAAAAAAATATTTTCTAACCCAATTTCAGTTTTCTCGAAAATAGACGAGCAGACTGCAACAAAACTATAGAATAATTCAAAGCTCCTTGCTTACTAATTAGGTGCCCCATTTGTGATTTTAGTGCTCCACCCTGTACTTAAAAAAAATATTAACTTGTCCACTTTCAGTTTTCTCGAAAATGGACGAGCAGACTGCAACGAAACTATAGAGTAATTTAGAGCTCGTTGCCTACTAATTAAGTGCCCTATTAGTGATATTAGTGCTCCACCCTGTACTTAGAAAAAAAAAATATTTTCTATCTTAATTTCAGTTTTCTCGAAAATGGACAAGCAGACTGCAACGAATATAAAGAATAATTTAGAGCTCCTTACCTTCTAATAAAGTGCCCCATTGGTGATTTTAGTGCTCCACCCTGTACTTAGAAAAAAAATATTTTCTACCCCAATTTCACTTTTTCGAAAATGGACGAGCAGACTGCAATGAAACTATAGAATAATTTAGAGTTCTTTGCCTACTAATAAAGTGCTGCATTAGTGATTTTAGTGCTTCATCCTGTACTTAGAAAAAATATATTTTCTTCTCCGATTTCAGTTTTCTCGAAAATGGACGAGCAGACTGCAACGAAACTATAGAATAATTTAGAGCTCCTGCAACGAGCAGACTGCAACGAAACTATAGAATAATTTAAAGCTCCTTGCCTACTAATTAAGTGCTCTATTTGTGATTTTAGTGCTCCACTGTGTACTGAGAAAAAACATATTTTCTACTCCAATTTCACTTTTCCTAAAAATGGACAAGCAGACTGCAACGAAACTATAGAATAATTTAGAGCTCCTTGCCTACTATTTAAGTGCCCCATTGGGGATTTTAGTGCTCCACCCTCTACTTAGAAAAAAAAAATTTCTTCTCTAATTTCAGTTTTCTCGAAAATGGACGAGCAGACTGCAACAAAACTATAGAATAATTTAGAGCTCCTTACCTACTAATTAAGTGCTCCATTGGTGAGTTTAGTGCTTCACCCTGTACTTCGAAAAAATAAAATTTTCTACCCCAATTTCACTTTTCTCGAAAATGGACGAGCAGACTGCAATGAAACTATAGAATAATTTAGAGTTCCTTGCCTACTAATATGGTGCCGCATTGGTGATTTTAGTGCTCCACCCTGTACTTAGAAAAAACATATTTTCTTCACCGATTTCAGTTTTCTCGAAAATGGACGAGCAGACTGCAACGAAACCATAGAATAATTTAGAGCTCCTTGCCTTCTAATTAAGTGCCGCATTGGTGATTTTAGTGTTCCACCCTGTACTTAGAAAATAAAATATTTTCTACCCCAATTTTAGTTTTCTCAAAAATGGACGAGCAGACTGCAATTAAACTATAGAATAATTTAGAGTTCCTTGCCTACTAATAAAGTGCCGCATTGGTGATTTTAGTGCTCCACCCTGTACTTAGAAAAAAATATATTTTCTAACCCAATTTCACTTTTCTCGAAAATGGACGAGCAGTCTGCAACGAAACTTAAGAATAATTTAGAGCTCCTTGCTTACTAATTGAGTGCTCCATTGGTGATTTTAGTGCTCCACCCTGTACATAGAAAAAAAATATTTACTACCCCAATTTCACTTTTCTCGAAAATGGACGAGCAGTCTGCAACGAAACTTTAAAATAATTTAGAGCTCCTTACCTTTTAATAAAGTGCCCTATTGGTGATTTTAGTGCTCCACCCTGTACTTAGAAAAACAAATATTTTCTACCCCAATTTCACTTTTCTCGAAAATGGACGAGCAGACTGCAATGAAACTATAGAATAATTTAGAGCTCCTTGCCTACTAATTAAGTGCCCAATTGTTGATTTTAGTGCTCTACCCTGAATTTAGAAAAAATAATTTTCTTCTCTAATTTCAGTTTTCTCGAAAATGGACGAGTAGACTGCAACGAAACTATAGAATAATTTAGAGCTCCTTGCCTACTAATTAAGTGCTCTATTTGTGATTTTAGTGCTCCACCGTGTACTGAGAAAAAGAATATTTTCTACTCCAATTTCACCTTTCCCAAAAATGGTCAAGCAGACTGCAACGAAACTATAGAATAATTTAAAGCTCCTTGCCTACTATTTAAGTGCCGCATTGGTGATTTTAGTGCTCCACCCTGTACTAAGAAAAAAAAAATTTCTTCTCTAATTTCAGTTTTCTCGAAAATGGACAAGCAGACTGCAACGAAACTATAGAATAATTTAGAGCTCCTTACCTACTAATTAGGTGCCCCATTGGTGATTTTAGTGCTTCACCCCGTACTTAGAAAAAAAAATGTCTACCCCAATTTCACTTTTCTCGAAAATGGACGAGCAGACTGCAATTAAACTATAAAATAATTTAGAGTTCTTAGCCTACTAATATAGTGTTGCATTGGTGATTTTAGTGCTCCACCCTGTACTTAGAAAAAACAAATTTTCTTCTCCGATTTCAGTTTTCTCGAAAATGGACGAGCAGACTGCAACGAAACTATAGAATAATTCAGAGCTTCTTGCCTACTAATTAAGTGCCGCATTGGTGATTTTAGTGTTCCACCCTGTACTTAGAAAAAAAAAATTTCTACCCCAATTTCAGTTTTCTCGAAAATGGACGAGCAAACTGCAACGAAACTATAGAATAATTTAGAGCCACTTGCCTACTAATTAGTTGCTCTATTGGTGATTTTAGTGCTCCACCGTGTACTGAGAAAAAATATATTTTCTACTCCTATTCCCCTTTTCCCGAAAATGGACAAGCAGACTGCAACGAAACTATAGAATAATTTAGAGCTCCTTGCCTACTAATTAAGTGCAGCATTGGTGATTTTAGTGCTCCACCCTGTACTAAGAAAAAAAATATTTTCTACCCCAATTTCAGTTTTCTCGAAAATGGACGAGCAGACTGCAACGAAACTATGGAATAATTTAAAGCTCCTCACCTACTAATAAAGTGCCCCATTGGTGATATTAGTCCTCCACCCTGTACTTACAAAAACAAATATTTTCTACCCCAATTTCACTTTTCTCGAAAATGGACGAGCAGACTGCAATGAAACTATAGAATAATTTAGAGCTCCTTGCCTACTAATTGAGTGCCCCATTGGTGATTTTAGTGCTCTACCCTGAACTTAGAGAAAAATGATTTTCTTCTCTAATTTCAGTTTTCTCGAAAATAAACGAGCAGGCTGCAACGAAACTATAGAATAATTTAGAGCTCCGTGCCTACTAATTAAGTGCTCTATTTGTGATTTTAGTGCTCCACCGTGTACTGAGAAAAAAAAGTTTTTCTACTCCAATTTCACTTTTCCCAAAAATGGACAAGAAGACTGCAATGAAACTATAGAATAATTTAGAGCTCCTTGCCTTCTATTTAAGTGCCCCATTGGTGATTTTAGTGCTCCACCCTGTACTTAGAAAAGAATATATTTTCTACCTTAATTTCAGTTTTCTCGAAAATGGACGAGCAGACTGCAACGAAACTATAGAATAATTTAGAGCTCCTTACCTACTAATAAAGTGCCCCATTAGTGATTTTAGTCCTCCACCCTGTACTTAGAAAAAAAAAAATTTCTACCCCAATTTCACTTTTTCAAAAATGGACGAGCAGACTGCAATAAAACAATAGAATAATTTAGAGTTCCTTGCCTACTAATAAAGTGCCGCATTGGTGATTTTAGTGCTTCACCCTGTACTTAGAAAAAATATATTTTCTTCTCCGATTTCAGTTTTCTCGAAAATGGACGAGCAGACTGCAACGAAACCATAGAATAATTTAGGGCTCCTTGCCTACCAATTAAGTGCCGCATTGGTGATTTTAATGATCCACCCTGTACTTAGAAAAAAATATTTTCTACTCTAATTTTAGTTTTCTCGAAAATGGACGAGCAGACTGCAACGAAACTATAGAATAATTTAGAGCTCCTTGCCTACTAATTAAGTGCTGCATTGGTGATTTTAGTGCTCCACCCTGTACTTAAAAAAAAGTATTTTCTTCTCCACTTTCAGTTTTCTCGAAAATGGACGAGCAGACTGCAACGAAACTATAGAGTAATTTAAAGCTCCTTGCCTACCAACTAAGTGCCCCATTAGTGATTTTAGTGCTCCACCCTGTACTTAGAAAAAAATATATTTTCTACCTTAATTTCAGTTTTCTAATAACTAATAATTTAGAGCTCCGTGCCTACTAATTAAGTGCTCTACTTGTGATTTAAGTGCTCCACCATGTACTGAGAAAAAAAAATATTTTCCACTCCAATTTCACTTTTCCCAAAAATGGACAAGCAGACTGCAACAAAACTATAGAATAATTTAGAGCTCCTTGCCTACTATTTAAGTGCCCCATTGGTGATTTTAGTGCTCCACCCTGTACTTAGAAAAATAAAATGTCTTCCCCAATTTCAGTTTTCTTGAAAATTGACGAGCAGACTGCAACGAAACTATAGAATAATTTAGAGCTCCTTACCTACTAATTAAGTACCCCATTGGTGATTTTAGTGCTTTACCCTGTACTTAGAAAAAGAAAAATTTCTACCCCAATTTCACTTTTCTCGAAAATGGACAAGCAGACTGCAATGAAACTATAGAATAATTTAGAGTTCCTTGCCTACTAATATGGTGCCGCATTGGTGATTTTAGTGCTCCACCCTGTACTTAGAAAAACATATCTTCTTCTCCGATTTCAGTTTTCTCGAAAGTGGACAAGCAGACTGCAACAAAACCATTTAATAATTTAGAGCTTCTTGCCTTCTAATTAAGTGCCGCATTGGTGATTTTAGTGTTCCACCCTGTACTTAGAAAAAAAAAATATTTTCTAACCCAATTTCAGTTTTCTCGAAAATAGACGAGCAGACTGCAACGAAACTATAGAATAATTTAGAGCTTCTTGCCTACTAATTAATTTCCCTATTAGTGATTTTAGTGCTCCACCCTGTACTTAGAAAAAAAATATTTTCCACCCCAATTTTAGTTTTCTCGAAAATGGACGAGCAGACTGCAACGAAACTATTGAATAATTTAGAGCTCCTTGCCTACTAATTAAGTGCCCCATTAGTGATTTTAGTGCTCCACCCTGTACTTAGAAAAAAATATATTTTCTACCTTAATCTCAGTTTTCTAATAACTAATAATTTAGAGCTCCGTGCCTACTAATTAAGTGCTCTATTTGTGATTTTAGTGCTCCACCGTGTACTGAGAAAAAGAATATTATCTACTCAAATTTCACTTTTCCCAAAAATGGACAGGCAGACTGCAACGAAACTATAGAATAATTTAGAGCTCCTTGCCTACTATTTAAGTGCCCTATTAATGATTTTACTGCTCCACCCTGTACTTAGAAAAAAAAAATTTCTTCTCCAATTTCTGCAACGAAACTATAGAATAATTTAGAGCTCCTTACCTAATAATTAAGTGCCCTATTGGTGATTTTAGTGCTTTACCCTGTACTTAGAAAAAAAAAAATATCTACCCCAATTTCACTTTTCTCGAAAATGGACAAGCAGACTGCAATGAAACTATAGAATAATTTAGAGTTACTTGCCTACTAATATGGTGCCGCATTGGTGATTTTAGTGCTCCACCCTGTATTTAGAAAATACATATCTTCTTCTCCGATTTCAGTTTTCTCGAAAATGGACGAGCAGTCTGCAACGAAACTATAGAATAATTTAGAGCTCCTTACCTTTTAATAAAGTGCCCCATTGGTGATTTTAGTGCTCCACCCTGTACTTAGAAAAACAAATATTTTCTACCCCAATTTCACTTTTCTCGAAAATGGACGAGCAGACTGCAATGAAACTATAGAATAATTTAGAGCTCCTTGCCTAATAATTGAGTGCCCCATTGTTGATTTTAGTGCTCTACCCTGAACTTAGAAAAAAATAATTTTCTTCTCTAATTTCAGTTTTCTCGAAAATGGACGAGCAGACTGCAACGAAACTATAGAATAATTTAGAGCTCCTTGCCTACTAATTAAGTGCTCTATTTGTGATTTTAGTGCTCCGCCGTGTACTGAGAAAAAGAATATTTTCTACTCCAATTTCACTTTTCCCAAAAATGGTCAAGCAGACTGCAACGAAACTATAGAATAATTTAGAGCTCCGCCTACTATTTAAATGCCCCATTGGTGATTTTAGTGCTCCACCCTGTACTTAGAAAAAAAAATTCTTCTCTAATTTCAGTTTTCTCGAAAATGGACGAGCAGACTGCAACGAAACTATAGAATAATTTAAAGCTCCTTACCTACTAATTAGGTGCCCCATTGGTGATTTTAGTGCTTCACCCCGTACTTAGAAAGAAAAATGTCTACCCCAATTTCACTTTTCTCGAAAATGGACGAGCAGACTGCAATTAAACTATAGAATAATTAAGAGTTCTTTGCCTACTAATATAGTGTTGCATTCGTAATTTTAGTGCCCCACCCTGTACTTAGAAAAAACAAATTTTCTTCTCCGATTTCAGTTTTCTCGAAAATGGACGAGCAGACTGCAACGAAACTAGAGAATAATTTAGAGCTCCTTGCCTACTAATTAAGTGCCGCATTGGTGATTTTAGTGTTAAACCCTGTACTTAGAAAAAAAAAATTTCTACCCTAATTTCAGTTTTCTCGAAAATGGACGAGCAAACTGCAACGAAACTATAGAATAATTTAGAGCTCCTTGCCTACTGATTAGGTGCTCTATTGGTGATTTTAGTGCTCCACAGTGTACTGAGAAAAAATATATTTTCTACTCCTATTCCACTTTTCCCGAAAATGGACAAGCAGACTGCAACGAAACCATAGAATAATTTAGAGCTCCTTGCCTACTAATTAAGTGCAGCATTGGTGATTTTAGTGCTCCACCCTGTACTAAGAAAAAAAATATTTTCTACCCCAATTTCAGTTTTCTCGAAAATGGACGAGCAGACTGCAACGAAACTATAGAATAATTTAAAGCTCCTTACCTACTAATAAAGTGCCCCATTGGTGATATTAGTCCTCCACCCTGTACTTACAAAAACAAATATTTTCTACCCCAATTTCACTTTTCTCGAAAATAGACGAGCAGACTGCAATGAAACTATAAAATAATTTAGAGCTCCTTGCCAACTAATTGAGTGCCCCATTAGTGATTTTAGTGCTCTACCCTGAACTTAGAGAAAAATAATTTTCTTCTCTAATTTCAGTTTTCTCGAAAATGGACGAGCAGACTGCAACAAAACTATAGAATAATTTAGAGCTCCGTGCCTACAAATTAAGTGCTCTATTTGTGATTTTAGTGCTCCACCGTGTACTGAGAAAAAAAATATTTTCTACTCCAATTTCACTTTTCCCAAAAATGGACAAGAAGACTGCAATGAAACTATAGAATAATTTAGAGCTTGTTGCCTACTATTTAAGTGCCCCATTGGTGATTTTAGTGCTCCACCCTGTACTTAGAAAAAAATATATTTTCTACCTTAATTTCAGTTTTCTCGAAAATGGACGAGCAGACTGCAACAAAACTATAGAATAATTCAGAGCTCCTTACCTACTAATAAAGTGCCCCATTAGTGATTTTAGTCCTCCACCCTGTACTTAGAAAAAAAAAAATTTCTACCCCAATTTCACTTTTTCGAAAATGGACGAGCAGACTGCAATAAAACAATAGAATAATTTAGAGTTCCTTGCCTACTAATAAAGTGCCGCATTGGTGATTTTAGTGCTTCACCCTGTACTTAGAAAAAATATATTTTCTTCTCCGATTTCAGTTTTCTCGAAAATGGACGAGCAGACTGCAACGAAGCCATAGAATAATTTAGAGCTCCTTGCCTACCAATTAAGTGCCGCATTGGTGATTTTAATGATCCACCCTGCACTTAGAAAAAAATATTTTCTACTCCAATTTTAGTTTTCTCCAAAATGGACGAGCAGACTGCAACGAGACTATAGAATAATTTAGAGCTCCTTGCCTACTAATTAAGTGCTGCATTGGTGATTTTAGTGCTCCACCCTGTACTTAAAAAAAGTATTTTCTTCTCCACTTTCAGTTTTCTCGAAAATGGACGAGCAGACTGCAACGAAACTATAGAGTAATTAAAAGCTCCTTGCTTCTAACTAAGTGCCCCATTAGTGATTTTAGTGCTCCACCCTGTACTTAGAAAAAAATATATTTTCTACCTTAATTTCAGTTTTTTAATAACTAATAATTTAGAGCTCCGTGCCTACTAATTAGGTGCTCTATTTGTGATTTTAGTGCTCCACCGTGTACTGAGAAAAAAAAAAATTTCCACTTCAATTTCACTTTTCCCAAAAATGGACAAGCAGACTGCAACGAAACTATAGAATAATTTAGAGCTCCTTGCCTACTATTTAAGTGCCCCATTGGTGATTTTAGTGCTCCACCCTGTACTTAGAAAAAAAAAAAATTCTTCCCCAATTTCAGTTTTCTCGAAAATTGACGAGCAGACTGCAACGAAACTATAGAATAATTTAGAGCTCCTTACCTACTAATTATGTACCCCATTGGTGATTTTAGTGCTTTACCCTGTACTTAGAAAAATAAAAATTTCTACCCCAATTTCACTTTTCTCGAAAATGGACAAGCAGACTGCAATGAAACTATAGAATAATTTAGAGTTCCTTGCCTACTAATATGGTGCCGCATTGGTGATTTTAGTGCTCCACCCTGTACTTAGAAGAAACATATCTTCTTCTCCGATTTCAGTTTTCTCGAAAATGGACAAGCAGACTGCAACAAAACCATTTAATAATTTAGAGCTCCTTGCCTTCTAATTAAGTGCCGCATTGGTGATTTTAGTGTTCCACCCTGTACTTAGAAAAAAAAATATTTTCTAACCCAATTTCAGTTTTCTCGAAAATAGACGAGCAGACTGCAACGAAACTATAGAATAATTTAGAGCTTCTTGCCTACTAATTAATTTCCCTATTAGTGATTTTAGTGCTCCAAACTGTACTTAGAAAAAAAATATTTTCCACCCCAATTTCAGTTTTCTCGAAAATGGACGAGCAGACTGCAACGAAACTATTGAATAATTTAGAGCTCCTTGCCTACTAATTAAGTGCCCCATTAGTGATTTTAGTTCTCCACCCTGTACTTAGAAAAAAATATATTTTCTACCTTAATCTCAGTTTTCTAATAACTAATAATTTAGAGCTCCGTGCCTACTAATTAAGTGCTCTATTTGTGATTTTAGTGCTCCACCGTGTACTGAGAAAAAGAAAATTATCTACTCAAATTTCACTTTTCCCAAAAATGGACAAGCAGACTACAACGAAACTATAGAATAATTTAGAGCTCCTTGCCCACTATTTAAGTGCCCCATTAGTGATTTTAGTGCTCCACCCTGTACTTAGAAAAAAAAAATTTCTTCTTCAATTTCAGTTTTCTCGAAAATGGACGAGCAGACTGCAACGAAACTATAGAATAATTTAGAGCTCCTTACCTAATAATTAAGTGCCCCATTGGTGAATTTAGTGCTTTACCCTGTACTTAGAAAAAAGAAATGTCTACCCCAATTTCACTTTTCTCGAAAATGGACAAGCAGACTGCAATGAAACTATAGAATAATTTAGAGTTACTTCTCTACTAATATGGTGCCGCATTGGTGATTTTAATGCTCCACCCTGTATTTAAAAAATACATATCTTCTTCTCCGATTTCAGTTTTCTCGAAAATAGACAAGCAGACTGCAACGAAACCATATATTAATTTAGAGCTCCTTGCCTTCTAATTAAGTGCCGCATTGGTGATTTTAGTGTTCCACCCTGTACTTAGAAAAAAAATATTTTCTAACCCAATTTCAGTTTTCTCGAAAATAGACGAGCAGACTGCAACTAAACTATAGAATAATTTAGAGCTCCTTACCTACTAATTTAGTGCCCAATTGGTGATTTTAGTGCTTCACCCCGTACTTAGAAAAAAAGAAATTTCTACCCCAATTTCACTTTTCTCGAAAATTGACGAGCAGACTGCAATGAAACTATAGAATAATTTAGAGTTTTTTGCTTCTAATATAGTGCCGCATTGGTGATTTTAGTGCTCCACCCTGTACTTAGAAAAAACATATTTTCTTCTCCGATTTCATTTTTTTGAAAATGGACGAGCAGACTGCAACGAAACTATAGAATAATTTAGAGCTTCTTGCCTACTAATTAATTTCCATATTACTGATTTTAGTGCTCCTCCCTGTACTTAGAAAAAAAATATTTTCTACCCCAATTTCATTTTTCTCGAAAATGGACAAGCAGACTGCAACGGAACTATAGAATAAATTAGAGCTCCTTGCCTACTAATTAGGTGCCCCATAAGTGATTTTATTGCTCCACCCTGTACTTAGATAAAAAATATTTTCTACCCCAATTTCAGTTTTCTCGAAAATGGACGAGCAGACTGCAACAAAACTATAGAATAATTTGAAGCTTCTTGTCTGCTAATTAAGTGCTTTATTGGTGATTTTAGTGCTCCACCCTGTACATAGAAAAAAAAAATTTCTATCCCAATTTCACTTTTCTCGAAAATAGACGAGCAGACTGCAACGAAACTATAGAATAATTTAGAGCTTCTTGCCTACTAGTTAAGAGCCCCATAGGTTATTTTAGTGCTCCACCCTGTACTTAGAAAAAAAAGAATTTCTACCCCAATTTCAGTTTTCTCGAAAATGGAGGAGCAAACTGCAACGAAACTATAGAATAATTTAGAGCTCCTTGCCTACTAATTAAGTGCAGCATTGGTGATTTTAGTGCTCCACCCTGTACTAAGAAAGAAAATATTTTCTACCCCAATTTCAGTTTTCTCGAAAATAGACGAGCAGACTGCAACAAAACTATAGAATAATTTAAAGCTCCTTGCTTACTAATTAAGTGCCCTATTGGTGATTTTAGTGCTCCACCCTGTACTTAAAAAAAATATTTTTTTCTCTACTTTTAGTTTTCTCGAAAATGGTCGAGCAGACTGCAACGAAACTATAGAGTAACTTAGAGCTCCTTGCCTACTAATTAGGTGCCCCATTAGTGAGTTTAGTGCTCCACCCTGTACTTAGAAAAGAAAATATTTTCTACCCTAATTTCATTTTTCTCGAAAATGGACGAGCAGACTGCAATGAAACTATAGAATAATTTAGAGTTCCTTGCCTACTAATAAAGTGCCGCATTGGTGATTTTAGTGCTCCACCCTGTACTTAGAGAAAAAATATTTTCTATCCCAATTTCACTTTTCTCGAAAATGGACGAGCAGTCTGCAACGAAACTTAAAAATAATTTAGAGCTCCTTGCCTACTAATTGAGTGCTCCATTGGTGATTTTAGTGCTCCACCCTGTACTTAGAAAAAAAATATTTACTACCCCAATTTCACTTTTCTCGAAAATGGACGAGCAGTCTGCAACGAAACTATAGAATAATTTAGAGCTCCTTACCTTTTAATAAAGTGCCCCATTGGTGATTTTAGTGCTCCACCCTGTACTTAGAAAAACAAATATTTTCTACCCCAATTTCACTTTTCTCGAAAATGGACGAGCAGACTGCAATGAAACTATAGAATAATTTAGAGCTCCTTGCCTACTAATTAAGTGCCCCATTGTTGATTTTACTGCTCTACCCTGAACTTAGAAAAAAATAATTTTCTTCTCTAATTTCAGTTTTCTCGAAAATGGACGAGCAGACTGCAACAAAACTATAGAATAATTTAGAGCTCCTTGCCTACTAATTAAGTGCTCTATTTGTGATTTTAGTGCTCCACCGTGTACTGAGAAAAAGAATATTTACTACTAATTTAGTGCCCAATTGGTGATTTTAGTGCTTCACCCCGTACTTAGAAAAAAAGAAATTTCTACCCCAATTTCACTTTTCTCGAAAATTGACGAGCAGACTGCAATGAAACTATAGAATAATTTAGAGTTTTTTGCTTCTAATATAGTGCCGCATTGGTGATTTTAGTGCTCCACCCTGTACTTAGAAAAAACATATTTTCTTCTCCGATTTCATTTTTTTGAAAATAGACGAGCAGACTGCAACGAAACTATAGAATAATTTAGAGCTTCTTGCCTACTAATTAATTTCCATATTACTGATTTTAGTGCTCCTCCCTGTACTTAGAAAAAAAATATTTTCTACCCCAATTTCATTTTTCTCGAAAATGGACAAGCAGACTGCAACGAAACTATAGAATAAATTAGAGCTCCTTGCCTACTAATTAAGTGCCCCATAAGTGATTTTATTGCTCCACCCTGTACTTAGATAAAAAATATTTTCTACCCCAATTTCAGTTTTCTAGAAAATGGACGAGCAGACTGCAACAAAACTATAGAATAATTTGGAGCTTCTTGTCTGCTAATTAAGTGCTTTATTGGTGATTTTAGTGCTCCACCCTGTACTTAGAAAAAAAAAATTTCTATCCCAATTTCACTTTTCTCGAAAATAGACGAGCAGACTGCAACGAAACTATAGAATAATTTAGAGCTTCTTGCCTACTAGTTAAGAGCCCCATAGGTTATTTTAGTGCTCCACCCTGTACTTAGAAAAAAAAGAATTTCTACCCCAATTTCAGTTTCTTTGAAAATGGAGAAGCAAACTGCAACGAAACTATAGAATAATTTAGAGCTCCTTGCCTACTAATTAAGTGCAGCATTGGTGATTTTAGTGCTCCACCCTGTACTAAGAAAGAAAATATTTTCTACCCTAATTTCAGTTTTCTCGAAAATAGACGAGCAGACTGCAACAAAACTATAGAATAATTTAAAGCTCCTTGCTTACTAATTAAGTGCCCTATTGATGATTTTAGTGCTCCACCCTGTACTTAGAGAAAAAATATTTTCTACCCTAATTTCATTTTTCTCGAAAATGGACGAGCAGACTGCAATGAAACTATAGAATAATTTAGAGTTCCTTGCCTACTAATAAAGTGCCGCATTGGTGATTTTAGTGCTCCACCCTGTACTTAGAGAAAAAATATTTTCTATCCCAATTTCACTTTTCTCGAAAATGGACGAGCAGTCTGCAACGAAACTTAAAAATAATTTAGAGCTCCTTGCCTACTAATTGAGTGCCGCATTGGTGATTTTAATGCTCCACCCTGTACTTAGAAAAAAAAATATTTTCTACCCCAATTTTAGTTTTCTCGAAAATGGACGAGCAGACTGCAACGAAACTATAGAATATATTAGAGCTCCTTGCCTACTAATTAAGTGCTCCATTGGTGATTTTAGTGCTTCAGCCTGTACTTAGAAAAAAAAAATGTCTACCCCAATTTCACTTTTCTTGAAAATGGACAAGCAGTCTGCAACGAAACTATAGAATAATTTAGAGCTCTTAGCCTACTAATTAGGTGCTTCATTGGTGATTTTAGTGCTCCACCCTGTACTTAGAAAAAAATATATTTTTTACCCCAATTTCACTTTTCTCGAAAATGGACGAGCAGTCTGCAACGAAACCATAGAATAATTTAGAGCTCCTTGCCTTCTAATTAAGTGCCGCATTGGTGATTTTAATGCTCCACCCTGTACTTAGAAAAAAAAATATTTTCTACCCCAATTTTAGTTTTCTCGAAAATGGACGAGCAGACTGCAACGAAGCTATAGAATATATTAGAGCTCCTTGCCTACTAATTAAGTGCTCCATTGGTGATTTTAGTGCTCCACCCTGTACTTGGAAAAAAAAAAATTTCTACCCCAATTTCACTTTTCTTGAAAATGGACGAGCAGTCTGCAACGAAACTATAGAATAATTTAGAGCTCTTAGCCTACTAATTAGGTGCTTCATTGGTGATTTTAGTGCTCCACCCTGTACTTAGAAAAAAATATATTTTTTACCCCAATTTCACTTTTCTCGAAAATGGACGAGCAGTCTGCAACGAAACTTAAGAATAATTTAGAGCTTCTTGCCTACTAATTGAGTGCTCCATTGGTGATTTTAGTGCTGCACCCTGTACTTAGAAAAAAAATATTTACTACCCCAATTTCACTTTTCTCGAAAATGGACGAGCAGTCTGCAACGAAACTATAGAATAATTTAGAGCTTCTTACCTTTTATCAAAGTGCCCCATTGGTGATTTTAGTGCTCCACCCTGTACTTAGAAAAAAAAAAATTTCTACCCCAATTTCACTTTTCTCGAAAATGGACGAGCAGACTGCAATGAAACTATAGAATAACTTAGAGCTCCTTGCCTACTAATTGAGTGCCCCATTGGTGATTTTAGTGCTCTACCATGAACTAAGAAAATAATAATTTTCTTCTCTAATTTCAGTTTTCTCGAAAATGGACGGGCAGACTGCAACGAAACTATAGAATAATTTAGAGCTCCTTGCCTACTAATTAAGTGCTCTATTTGTGATTTTAGTGCTCCACCGTGTACTGAGAAAAAAAATATTTTCTACTCTAATTTCACTTTTCCCAAAAATGGACAAGCAGACTGCAACGAAACTATAGAATAATTTTGAGCTCCTTGTCTACTACTTAAGTGCACCATTGGTGATTTTAGTGCTCCACCCTGTACTTAGAAAAAAAATATTTTCTACCCCAATTTTAGTTTTCTCGAAAATGGACGAGCAGACTGCAACGAAACTATAGAATAATTTAGAGCTCCTTGCCCACTATTTAAGTGCTCCATTGGTGATTTTAGTGCTCCACCCTGTACTTAGAAAAAAATATTTTCTACCCCAATTTCACTTTTCTCGAAAATGGACGAGCAGTCTGCAACAAAACTATAGAATTATTTAAAGCTCCTTGCCTACTAATTAATTGCTTTATTGGTGATTTTGGTGCTCCACCCTGTACTTAGAAAAAAATATATTTTCTACCCCAATTTCACTTTTCTCGAAAATGGACAAGCAGACTGCAATGAAACTATAGAATAATTTAGAGTTCCTTGCCTACTAATAAAGTGCTGCATTGGTGATTTTAGTGCTCCACCCTGTACTTAGAAATAAAATATTTACTACCTTAATTTCACTTTTCTTGAAAATGGACAAGCAGACTGCAACGAAACTATAGAAAAATTTAGAGCTCCTTGCCTACTAATTAAGTGTCCTATTGTTGATTTTAGTGCTTCACCCTGTACTTGGAAAAAAAATGTTTTCTATCCCAATTTCAGTTTTCTTGAAAATGGACGAGCAGACTGCAACGAAACTATAGAATAATTTAGAGCTCCTTGCCTACTAATTAGGTGCTCTATTTGCGATTTTATTGCTCCACCGTGTACTAAGAAAAAAAACATTTTCTACTCCAATTTCACTTTTCCCAAAAATGGACAAGCAGACTGCAACGAAACTATAGAATAATTTAGAGCTCCTTGCCTACTATTTAATTGCCCCATTGGTGATTTTAGTGCTCCACCCTGTACTTAGAAAAAAAAATTTCTTCTCCAATTTAGAGCTCCTTACTTTTCAATAAAGTGCCCTATTGGTGATTTTAGTGCTCCACCCTGTACTTAGAAAAAAAAATATATTCTACCCCAATTTCACTTTTCTCGAAAATGGACGAGCAGACTGCAATGGAACTATAGAATAATTTAGAGTTCCTTGCCTACTAATAAAGTGCCGCATTGGTGATTTTAGTGCTCCACCCTGTACTTAGAGAAAAAATATTTTCTATCCCAATTTCACTTTTCTCGAAAATGGACGAGCAGTCTGCAACGAAACTTAAGAATAATTTAGAGCTCCTCACCTACTAATTATGTGCCCCATTGGTGATTTTAGTGCTTCACCCCGTACTTAGAAAAAAAAAATGTCTACCCCAATTTCACTTTTTTCGAAAATGGACGAGCAGCCGGCAATGAAACTATAGGATAATTTAGAGTTTCTTGCTTCTAATATAGTGCCGCATTGGTGATTTTAGTGCTTCACCCTGTACTTAGAAAAAACATATTTTCTTCTCCGATTTTAGTTTTCTCGAAAATGGACGAGCAGACTGCAACGAAACTATAGAATAATTTAGAGCTCCTAGCCTACTAATTAAGTGCCGCATTGGTGATTTTAGTGTTCCACCCTGTACTTAGAAAAAAAATATTTTCTAACCCAATTTCAGTTTTCTCGAAAATAGACAAGCAGACTGCAACAGAACTATAGAATAATTTAGAGCTTCTTGCCTACTAATTAATTTCCCCATTGGTGATTTTAGTGCTCCACCCTGTACTTAGAAAAAAAATATTTTCTACCCTAATTTCAGTTTTCTCGAAAATGGACAAGCAGACTGCAACGAAACTATAGAATAAATTAGAGCTCCTTGCCTACTAATTAATTGCCCCATAAGTGATTTTATTGCTCCACCCTGTACTTAGAAAAATAATATTTTCTACCAAAATTTCAGTTTTCTCGAAAATGGACGAGCAGACTGCAACAAAACTATAGAATAATTTGGAGCTCCTTGTCTGCTAATTAAGTGCTTTATTGGTGATTTTAGTGCTCCACCCTGTACTTAGAAAAAAAATATTTTCTATCCCAATTTCACTTTTCTCGAAAATAGACGAGCAGACTGCAACGAAACTATAGAATAATTTAGAGCTCCTTGCCTACTAATTAGGTGCTCTATTGGTGATTTTAGTGCTCCACCGTGTACTGAGAAAAAATATATTTTCTACTCCTATTCCACTTTTCCCGAAAATGGACAAGCAGACTGCAACGAAACCATACAATAATTTAGAGCTCCTTGCCTACTAATTAAGTGCAGCATTGGTGATTTTAGTGCTCCACCCTGTACTAAGAAAAAAAAATATTTTCTACCCCAATTTCAGTTTTCTCGAAAATAGACGAGCAGACTGCAACTAAACTATAGAATAATTTAAAGCTTCTTGCTTACTAATTAAGTGCCCCATTGGTGATTTTATTGCTCCACCCTGTACTTGAGAAAAATATTTTTTTCTCTACTTTCAGTTTTCTCGAAAATGGACGAGCAGACTGCAACAAAACTATAGAATAATTTAGAGCTCCTTGCCTACTAATCAAGTGCTCTATTTGTGATTTTAGTGCTTCACCGTGTACTGAGAAAAAAAATATTTTCTACTCCAATTTCACTTTTCCCAAAAATGGACAAGCAGACTGCAACGAAACCATAGAATAATTTAGAGCTCTTTGCCTACTATAAAAGTGCCGCATTGGTGATTTTAGTGCTCCACCCTGTACTAAGAAAGAAAATAAAAAAAACATTTTCTACTCCAATTTCACTTTTCCCAAAAATGGACAAGCAGACTGCAACGAAACTATAGAATAATTTAGAGCTCCTTACCTACTAATCAAGTGCTCTATTTGTTATTTTAGTGCTCCACCGTGTACTAAGAAAAAAAAATATTTTCTACTCCAATTTCACTTTTCCCAAAAATGGACAAGCAGACTGCAACGAAACTATAGAATAATTTAGAGCTCCTTGGTCACTATTTAAGTGCAGCATTGGTGATTTTAGTGCTCCACCCTGTACTTAGAAAAAAAAATTTCTTCTCCAATTTCAGTTTTCTCGAAAATGGACAAGCAGACTGCAACGAAACTATAGAATAATTTAGAGCTCCTTACCTACTAATTAAGTGCCCTATTGGTGATTTTAGTGCTTCACCCCGTACTTAGAAAAAAAAAATGTCTACCCCAATTTCACTTTTCTCGAAAATGGTCGAGCAGACTGCAATGCAACTATACAATAATTTAGAGTTCCTTGCCTATTAATATAGTGCCGCATTGGTGATTTTAGTACTCCACCCTGTACTTAGAAAAAACATATTTTCTTCTCCGATTTCAGTTTTCTAGAAAATAGACGAGCAGACTGCAACGAAACTATAGAGTAATTTAGAGCTTCTTGCCTACTAACTAATGTCCCCATTGGTGATTTTGGTGCTCCACCCTGTACTTTGAAAAAAAATATTTTCTACCCCAATTTCAGTTTTCTCGAAAATGGACAAGCAGACTGCAACGAAACAATAGAATAAATTAGAGCTTCTTGCCTACTAATTAAGTGCCCCATAAGTGATTTTATTGCTCCACCCTGTACTTAGAAAAAAAATATTTTCTACCCCAATTTCAGTTTTCTCGAAAATGGACAAGCAGACTGCAACAAAACTATAGAAAATTTGGAGCATCTTGTTTGCTAATTAAGTGCTTTATTGGTGATTTTAGTGCTCCACCCTGTACTTAGAAAAAAAAAATTGTCTATCCCAATTTCACTTTTCTCGAAAATAGACGAGCAGACTGCAACATAACTATAGAATAATTTAGAGCTCCTTGCCTACTAGTTAAGAGCCCCATAGGTTATTTTATTGCTCCACCCTGTACTTAGAAAAAATAAACTTCTACCCCAATTTCAGTTTTCTCGAAAATGGAGGAGCAAACTGCAACGAAACCATAGAATAATTTAGAGCTCCTTGCCTACTAATTAAGTGCAGCATTGGTGATTTTAGTGCTCCACCCTGTACTAAGAAAGAAAATATTTTCTACCCCAATTTCAGTTTTCTCGAAAATAGACGAGCAGACTGCAACAAAACTATAGAATAATTTAAAGCTCCTTGCTTACTAATTAATTGCCCTATTGGTGATTTTAGTGCTCCACCCTGTACTTAAAAAAATATTTTTTTCTCTACTTTCAGTTTTCTCGAAAATGGACGAGCAGACTGCAACGAAACTATAGAGTAATTTAGAGCTCCTTGCCTACTAATTAAGTGCCCCATTAGTGAGTTTAGTGCTCCACCCTGTACTTAGAAAATAAAATATTTTCTACCCCAATTTCACTTTTCTCGAAAATGGACGAGCATACTGCAATTAAACTATAGAATAATTCAGAGCTCCATGCCTACTAATTGAGTGCTCCATTTGTGATTTTAGTGCTCCACCCTGAACTTAGAAAAAAATAATTTTCTTCTCTAATTTCAGTTTTCTCGAAAATGGACAAGCAGACTGCAATGAAACTATAGAATAATTTAGAGTTCTTTGCCTACTAATAAAGTGCCGCATTGGTGATTTTAGTGCTCCACCCTGTACTTAGAGAAAAAATATTTTCTATCCCAATTGCACTTTTCTCGAAAATGGACGAGCAGACTGCAACGAAACTATAGAATAATTTAGAGCTCCTTGCCTACTAATTAAGTGCCCCATTGGTGATTTTAGTGCTCTACCCTAAACTTAGAAAGAAAATATTTTCTTCTCCAATTTCAGTTTTCTCGAAAATGGACGAGCAGACTGCAACGAAACTATAGAATAATTAAGAGCTCCTTGCCTACTAATTGAGTGCCCCATTGGTAATTTTAGTGCTCCACCCTGAACTTAGAAAAAAATTATTTTCTTCTCCGATTTCAGTTTTCTCGAAAATGGACAAGCAGACTGCAACGAAACTATAAAATAATTTAGATCTCCTTGCCTACCAATTAAGTGCCGCATTGGTGAAAAAAACTATTTTCTACCCCACTTTTAGTTTTCTCGAAAATGGACAAGCAGACTACAACGAAACTATAGAGAAATTTAGAGCTCCTTGCCTACTAAATAAGTGCTTTATTTATGATTTTAGTGCTCCACCCTGTACTTAAAAAAAATATATTTTCTACCCCAATTTCACTTTTCTCGAAAATGTACGAGCAGACTGCAATGAAACCATAGAAGAATTTAGAGTTCCTTGCCTACTAATTAAGTGCCCCATTAGTGATTTTATTGCTCCACCCTGTACTTGGAAAAAAAATATTTTCTAGCCCAATTTCACTTTTCTAGAAAATGGACTAGCAGACTGCAACGAAACTATAGAATAATTTAGAGCTCCTTGCCTACTAATTAAGTGCCCCATTGGTGATTTTAGTGCCCCACCCTGTACTTGGAAAAAAAAAATTTCTACCCCAATTTCACTTTTTCGAAAATGGACGAGCAGACTGCAATGAAACTATAGAATAATTTAGAGTTTCTTGCCTACTAATAAAGTGCTCTATTTGTGATTTTAGTGCTTCACCCTCTACTTAGAAAAAATATATTTTCTTCTCCGATTTCAGTTTTCTCGAAAATGGACGAGCAGACTGCAACGAAACCATAGAATAACTTGAAGCTTCTTGCCTACTAATTAAGTGCCGCATTGGTGATTTTATTGCTCCACCCTGTACTTAGAAAAAAAATATTTTCTACCCCAATTTCAGTTTTCTCGAAAATGGACGAGCAGACTGCAACGAATCTATAGAATAATTTAGAGCTCCTTGCCTACTAATTTAGTGCCCCATTGGTGATTTTAGTGCTCTACCCTGTACTTGTAAAAAAAATATTTTCTACCCCAATTTCACTTTTCTCGAAAATAGACGAGCAGACTGCAACGAAACTATAGAATAATTTAGAGCTCCTTGCCTACTAATTTAGCGCCCTATTGGTGATTTTAGTGCTCCACCCTGTACTTAAAAAAAAATATTTTCTACCCCAATTTCACTTTTCTCGAAAATGGACGAGCAGACTGCAACGAAACTATAGAATAATTTAGAGCTCCTTGCCTACTAATTGAGTTCCCCATTGGTGATTTTAGTGCTCTCTCCTAAACTTAGAAAAAAAATATTTTCTTCTCCAATTTCAGTTTTCTTGAAAATGGACGAGCAGACTTCAACGAAACTATAGAATAATTAAGAGCTCCTTGCCTACTAATTAAGTGCTCTATTGGTGATTTTAGAGCTCACCGTGTACTGAGAGAAAATTTATTTTCTACTCCGATTTCACTTTTCCCGAAAATGGACAAGCAGACTGCAACAAAACTATAGAATAATTTAGAGCTCCTTGCCTACTAATTATGTGCAGCATTGGTGATTTTAGTGCTCCACCCTGTACTAAGAAAAAAAATATTTTCTACCCCAATTTCAGTTTTCTCGAAAATAGACGAGCAGACTGCAACGAAACTATAGAATAATTTAGAGCTCCTTGCCTACTAATTAAGTGCCCCATTGGTGATTTTAGTGCTTCACCCTGTACTTAAAAAAAAAAAATTTTCTACCCCAATTACAGTTTCCTCGAAAATGGACTAACAGACTGCAACAAAACTATAGAATAATTTAGAGCTCCTTGCCTACTAATTAAGTGCCCCATTGGTAATTTTAGTGCTGCACCCTGTACTTAGAAAAGAAATATTTTTTACCCCAATTTCACTTATCTCGAAAATGGACATGCAGACTGCAACGAAACTATAGAATAATTTAGAGCTCCTTGCCTACTAATTAAGTGCCCCATTGGTGATTTTAGTGCTCCACCCTGTACTTAGAAAAAAAAATATTTTCTACCTTAATTTCAGTTTTCTCGAATATGGACGAGCAGACTGCAACGAAACTATAGAATAATTTAGAGCTTCTTGCCTACTAATTAGGTGCTCTATTGGTAATTTTAGTGCTTCACCGTGTACTGATAAAATATATATTTTCTACTCCTATTCCACTTTTCCCGAAAATGGACAAGCAGACTGCTACGAAACCATAGATTAATTTAGAGCTCCCTGCCTTCTAATTAAGTGCAGCATTGGCGATTTTAGTGCTCCACCCTGTACTAAGAAAAAAAATATTTTCTACCCTAATTTCAGTTTTCTCGAAAATAGACAAGCAGACTGCAACAAAACTATAGAATAATTTAAAGCTCCTTGCCTACTAATTAGGTGCCCTATTGGTGATTTTAGTGCTCCGCCCTGTAATTAAAAAAAAATATTTTCTTCTCCACTTTCAGTTTTCTCGAAAATGGACGAGCAGACTGCAATGAAACTATAGAGTTATTTAGAGCTCCTTGCCTACTAATTAAGTGCCCCATTAGTGATTTTAGTGCTCCACCCTGTACTTAGAAAAAAAAAATATTTTCTAACTTAATTTCAGTTTTCTCGAAAATGGACGAGCAGACTGCAACGAAACTATAGAATAATTTAGAGCTCCTTACCTACTAATAAAGTGCCCCATTGGTGATTTTAGTGCTCCACCCTGTACTTAGAAAGAAAAATATTTTCTACCCCAATTTCACTTTTTCGAAAATGGACGAGCAGACTGCAATGAAACTATAGAATAATTTAACGTTTCTTGCCTATCAATAAAGTGCTCTATTTGTGATTTTATTGCTTCACTCTCTACTTAGAAAAAATATATTTTCTTCTCCGATTTCAGTTTTCTCGAAAATCGACGAGCAGACTGCAACGAAACCATAGAATAATTTGGAGCTCCTTGCCTACTAATTAAGTGCCGCATTGGTGATTTTAGTGCTCCACCCTGTACTTAGAAAAAAAATATTTTCTACCCCAATTTTAGTTTCCTCGAAAATGGACGAGCAGACTGCAACGAAACTATAGAATAATTTAGAGCTACTTGCCTACTAATTAAGTGCTCCATTGGTGATTTTAGTGCTCCACCTTGTACTTAGAAAAAAAATATTTTCTTCTCCGATTTCAGTTTTCTTGAAAATGGACGAGCAGACTGTAACAAAACCATAGAATAATTTAGAGCTCTTTGCCCACTAATTAAGTGCCGCATTGGTGATTTTAGTGCTCAACCCTGTACTTAGAACAAAAATATTTTCTACCCCAATTTTAGTTTTCTCGAAAATGGACGAGCAGACTGCAACGAAACTATAGAATAATTTATAGCTCCTTGCCTACTAATTATGTGCTCCATTAGTGATTTTAGTGCTCCACCCTGTACTTAGAAAAAAAATATTCTGTAACCAAATTTCACTTTTCTCGAAAATGGACGAGCAGTCTGCAACGAAACTATAGAATAATTTAGAGCTCGTTGCCTACTAATTAGGTGCTTCATTGGTGATTTTAGTGCTCCACCCTGTACTTGGAAAAAAAATATTTTTTAACCCAATTCCAATTTTCTCGAAAAGGGACGAGCAGACTGCAATGAAACTATAGAATAATTTAGAGCTCCTTGCCTACTAATTGAGTGCCCCATTGGTGATTCTAGTGCTCTACCCTGAACTTAGAAAGAAATAATTTCTTCTCTAATTTCAGTTTTCTCGAAAATGGACGAGCAGACTGCAACGAAACTATAGAATTATTTAAAGCTCCTTGCCTACTAATTAAGTGCTCTATTTGTGATTTTAGTGCTCCACCGTGTACTGAGAAAAAAAATATTTTCTACTCCAATTTCACTTTTCCCAAAAATGGACAAGCAAACTGCAACGAAACTATAGAATAATTTAGAGCTCCTTGCCTACTATTAAAGTGCCCCTTTGGGGATTTTAGTGCTCCACCCTCTACTTAGAAAAAAAAATTCTTCTCCAATTTCAGTTTTCTCGAAAATGGACGAGCAGATTGCAACAAAACTATAGAATAATTTAGAGCTCCTTACCTACTAATTAAGTGCTCCATTGGTGATTTTAGTGCTTCACCCTGTACTTAGAAAAAATAAAATTTTCTACCCCAATTTCACTTTTCTCGAAAATGGACGAGCAGACTGCAATGAAACTATAGAATAATTTAGAGTTCCTTCCCTACTAATATGGTGCCGCATTGGTGATTTTAGTGCTCCACCCTGTACTTAGAAAAAACATATTTTCTTCACCGATTTCAGTTTTCTCGAAAATGGACGAGCAGACTGCAACGAAACCATAGAATAATTTAGAGCTCCTTGCCTTCTAATTAAGTGCCGCATTGGTGATTTTAGTGTTCCACCCTGTACTTAGAAAATAAAATATTTTCTACCCCAATTTTAGTTTTCTCAAAAATGGACGAGCAGACTGCAATTAAACTATAGAATAATTTAGAGCTCCGTGCCTACTAATTAAGTGCTCTATTTGTGATTTTAGTGCTCCACCGTGTACTGAGAAAAAAAATATTTTCTACTCCAATTTCACTTTTCCCAAAAATGGACAAGAAGACTGCAATGAAACTATGGAATAATTTAGAGCTCCTTGCCTACTATTTAAGTGCTCTATTGGTGATTTTAGTGCTCCACCCTGTACTTAGAAAAAAATATATTTTCTAACTTAATTTCAGTTTTCTCGAAAATGGACGAGCAGACTGCAACGAAACTATAGAATTATTTAGAGCTCCTTACCTACTAATAAAGTGCCCCATTAGTGATTTTAGTCCTCCACCCTGTACTTAGAAAAAAAAAAATTTCTACCCCAATTTCACTTTTTCGAAAATGGACGAGCAGACTGCAATAAAACAATAGAATAATTTAGAGTTCCTTGCCTACTAATAAAGTGCCGCATTGGTGATTTTAGTGCTTCACCCTGTACTTAGAAAAATATATTTTCTTCTCCGATTTCAGTTTTCTCGAAAATGGACGAGCAGACTGCAACGAAACCATAGAATAATTTAGAGCTCCTTGCCTACCAATTAAGTGCCGCATTGGTGATTTTAATGATCCACCCTGTACTTAGAAAAAAATATTTTCTACTCCAATTTTAGTTTTCTCGAAAATGGACGAGCAGACTGCAACGAAACTATAGAATAATTTAGAGCTCCTTGCCTACTAATTAAGTGCTGCATTGGTGACTTTAGTGCTCCACCCTGTACTTAAAAAAATGTATTTTCTTCTCCACTTTCAGTTTTCTCGAAAATGGACGAGCAGACTGCAACGAAACTATAGAGTAATTTAAAGCTCCTTGCCTACCAACTAAGTGCCCCATTAGTGATTTTAGTGCTCCACCCTGTACTTAGAAAAAAATATATTTTCTACCTTAATTTCAGTTTTCTAATAACTAATAATTTAGAGCTCCGTGCCTACTAATTAAGTGCTCTATTTGTGATTTTAGTGCTCCACCGTGTACTGAGAAAAAAAAATATTTTCCACTCCAATTTCACTTTTCCCAAAAATGGACAAGCAGACTGCAACGAAACTATAGAATAATTTAGAGCTCCTTGCCTACTATTTAAGTGCCCCATTGGTGATTTTAGTGCTCCACCCTGTACTTAGAAAAAAAAAATGTCTTCCCCAATTTCAGTTTTCTCGAAAATTGACGAGCAGACTGCAACGAAACTTTAGAATAATTTAGAGCTCCTTACCTACTAATTAAGTGCCCCATTGGTGATTTTAGTGCTTTACCCTGTACTTAGAAAAAAAAAATGTCTACCCCAATTTCACTTTTCTCGAAAATGGACAAGCAGACTGCAATGAAACTATAGAATAATTTAGAATTACTTGCCTACTAATATGGTGCCGCATTAGTGATTTTAGTGCTCCACCCTGTATTTAGAAAATACATATTTTCTTCTCCGATTTCAGTTTTCTCGAAAATGGACGAGCAGTCTGCAACGAAACTATAGAATAATTTAGAGCTCCTTACCTTTTAATAAAGTGCCCCATTGGTGATTTTAGTGCTCCACCCTGTACTTAGAAAAACAAATATTTTCTACCCCAATTTCACTTTTCTCGAAAATGGACAAGCAGACTGCACTGAAACTATAGAATAATTTAGAGCTCCTTGCCTACTAATTGAGTGCCTCATTGTTGATTTTAGTGCTCTACCCTGAACTTAGAAAAAAATAATTTTCTTCTCTAATTTCAGTTTTTTCGAAAATGGACGAGCAGACTGCAACGAAACTATAGAATAATTTAGAGCTCCTTGCCTACTAATTAAGTGCTCTATTTGTGATTTTAGTGCTCCACCGTGTACTGAGAAAAAGAATATTTTCTACTCCAATTTTACTTTTCCCAAAAATGGTCAAGCAGACTGCAACGAAACGATAGAATAATTTAGAGCTCCTTGCCTACTATTTAAGTGCCCCATTGGTGATTTTAGTGCTCCACCCTGTACTTAGAAAAAAAAAATTCTTCTCTAATTTCAGTTTTCTCGAAAATGGACGAGCAGACTGCAACGAAACTATAGAATAATTTAGAGCTCCTTACCTACTAATTAGGTGCCCCATTGGTGATTTTAGTGCTTCACCCCGTACTTAGAAAGAAAAATGTCTACCCCAATTTCACTTTTCTCGAAAATGGACGAGCAGACTGCAATTAAACTATAGAATAATTTAGAGTTCTTTGCATACTAATATAGTGTTGCATTCGTGATTTTAGTGCTCCACCCTGTACTTAGAAAAAACAAATTTTCTTCTCCGATTTCAGTTTTCTCGAAAATGGACGAGCAGACTGCAACGAAACTATAGAATGATTTAGAGCTCCTTGCCTACTAATTAAGTGCCGCATTGGTGATTTTAGTGTTAAACCCTGTACTTAGAAAAAAAAAATTTCTACCCTAATTTCAGTTTTCTCGAAAATGGACGAGCAAACTGCAACGAAACTATAGAATAATTTAGAGCTCCTTGCCTACTGATTAGGTGCTCTATTGGTGATTTCAGTGCTCCACCGTGTACTGAGAAAAAATATATTTTCTACTCCTATTCCACTTTTCCCGAAAATGGACAAGCAGACTGCAACGAAACCATAGAATAATTTAGAGCTCCTTGCCTACTAATTAAGTGCAGCATTGGTGATTTTAGTGCTCCACCCTGTACTAAGAAAAAAAATATTTTCTACCCCAATTTCAGTTTTCTCGAAAATGGACGAGCAGACTGCAACGAAACTATAGAATAATTTAAAGCTCCTTACCAACTAATAAAGTGCCCCATTGGTGATATTAGTCCTCCACCCTGTACTTACAAAAACAAATATTTTCTACCCCAATTTCACTTTTCTCGAAAATGGACGAGCAGACTGCAATGAAACTATAAAATAATTTAGAGCTCCTTGCCTACTAATTGAGTGCCCCATTGGTGATTTTAGTGCTCTACCCTGAACTTAGAGAAAAATAATTTTCTTCTCTAATTTCAGTTTTCTCGAAAATGGACGAGCAGACTGCAACGAAACTATAGAATAATTTAGAGCTCCGTGCCTACTAATTAAGTGCTCTATTTGTGATTTTAGTGCTCCACCGTGTACTGAGAAAAAAAATATTTTCTACTCCAATTTCACTTTTCCCAAAAATGGACAAGAAGACTGCAATGAAACTATAGAATAATTTAGAGCTTGTTGCCTACTATTTAAGTGCCCCATTGGTGATTTTAGTGCTCCACCCTGTACTTAGAAAAAAATATATTTTCTACCTTAATTTCAGTTTTCTCAAAAATGGACGAGCAGACTGCAACGAAACTATATAATAATTTAGAGCTCCTTACCTACTAATAAAGTGCCCCATTAGTGATTTTAGTCCTCCACCCTGTACTTAGAAAAAAAAAATTTCTACCCCAATTTCACTTTTTCGAAAATGGACGAGCAGACTGCAATAAAACAATAGAATAATTTAGAGTTCCTTGCCTACTACTAAAGTGCCGCATTGGTGATTTTAGTGCTTCACCCTGTACTTAGAAAAAATATATTTTCTTCTCCGATTTCAGTTTTCTCGAAAATGGACGAGCAGACTGCAGCGAAACCATAAAATAATTTAGAGCTCCTTGCCTACCAATTAAGTGCCGCAATGGTGATTTTAATGATCCACCCTTTACTTAGAAAAAAATATTTTCTACTCCAATTTTAGTTTTCTCGAAAATGGACGAGCAGACTGCAACGAAACTATAGAATAATTTAGAGCTCCTTGCCTACTAATTAAGTGCTGCATTGGTGATTTTAGTGCTCCACCCTGTTCTTAAAAAAAAGTATTTTCTTCTCCACTTTCAGTTTTCTCGAAAATGGACGAGCAGACTGCAACAAAACTATAAAGTAATTTAAAGCTCTTTGCCTACTAACTAAGTGCCCCATTAGTGATTTTAGTGCTCCACCCTGTACTTAGAAAAAAATATATTTTCTACCTTAATTTCAGATTTCTAATAACTAATATGTTAGAGCTCCGTGCCTACTAATTAAGTGCTCTATTTGTGATTTTAGTGCTTCACCGTGTACTGAGAAAAGAAAATATTTTCCACTCCAATTTCACTTTTCCCAAAAATGGACAAGCAGACTGCAACGAAACTATAGAATAATTTAGAGCTCCTTGCCTACTATTTAAGTGCCCCATTGGTGATTTTAGTGCTCCACCCTGTACTTAGAAAAAAAAAATTTCTTACCCAATTTCAGTTTTCTCGAAAATTGACAAGCAGACTGCAACGAAACTACAGAATAATTTAGAGCTCCTTACCTACTAATTATGTACCCCATTGGTGATTTTAGTGCTTTACCCTGTACTTAGAAAAAAAAAATGTCTACCCCAATTTCACTTTTCTCGAAAATGGACAAGCAGACTGCAATGAAACTATCGAATAATTTAGAGTTCCTTGCCTACTAATATGGTGCCGCATTGGTGATTTTAGTGCTCCACCCTGTACTTAGAAAAAACATATCTTCTTCTCCGATTTCAGTTTTCTCGAAAATGGACAAGCAGACTGCAACAAAACCATTTAATAATTTAGAGCTCCTTGCCTTCTAATTAAGTGCCGCATTGGTGATTTTAGTGTTCCACCCTGTACTTAGAAAAAAAAATATTTTCCACCCCAATTTCAGTTTTCTCGAAAATGGACGAGCAGACTGCAATGAAACTATAGAATAATTTAGAGTTTTTTGCTTCTAATATAGTGCTGCATTGGTGATTTTAGTGCTCCACCCTGTACTTAGAAAAAACATATTTTCTTCTCCGATTTCATTTTTTTGAAAATGGACGAGCAGACTGCAACGAAACTATAGAATAATTTAAAGCTTCTTGCCTACTAATTAAGTGCCGCATTGGTGATTTTAGTGTTCCACCCTGTACTTAGAAAAAAAATATTTTCTAACCCAATTTCAGTTTTCTCGAAAATAGACGAGCAGACTGCAACGAAACTATAGAATAATTTAGAGCTTCTTGCCTACTAATTAATTTCCCCATTACTGATTTTAGTGCTCCACCCTGTACTTAGAAAAAAAATATTTTCTACCCCAATTTCATTTTTCTCGAAAATGGACAAGCAGACTGCAACGAAACTATAGAATAATTTAGAGCTCCTTGCCTACTAATTAAGTGCCCCATTAGTGATTTTAGTGCTCCACCCTGTACTTAGAAAAAAATATATTTTCTACCTTAATCTCAGTTTTCTAATAACTAATAATTTAGAGCTCCGTGCCTACTAATTAAGTGCTCTATTTGTGATTTTAGTGCTCCACCGTGTACTGAGAAAAAGAATATTCTCTACTCAAATTTCACTTTTCCCAAAAATGGACAAGCAGACTGCAACGAAACTATAGAATAATTTAGAGCTCCTTGCCAACTATTTAAGTGCCCCATTGGTGATTTTAGTGCTCCACCCTGTATTTAGAAAATACATATCTTTTTCTCCGATTTCAGTTTTCTCGAAAATGGACAAGCAGACTGCAACGAAACCATATAATAATTTAGAGCTCCTTGCCTTCTAATTAAGTGCCGCATTTGTGATTTTAGTGTTCCACCCTGTACTTAGAAAAAAAATATTTTCTAACCCAATTTCAGTTTTCTCGAAAATAGACGAGCAGAATGCAACGAAACTATAGAATAATTTAGAGCTCCTTACCTACTAATTTAGTGCCCATTTGGTGATTTTAGTGCTTCACCCCGTACTTAGAATAAAAGAAATTTCTACCCCAATTTCACTTTTCTCGAAAATTGACGAGCAGACTGCAATGAAACTATAGAATAATTTAGAGTTTTTTGCTTCTAATATAGTGCTGCATTGGTGATTTTAGTGCTCCACCCTGTACTTAGAAAAAACATATTTTCTTCTCCGATTTCATTTTTTTGAAAATGGACGAGCAGACTGCAACGAAACTATAGAATAATTTAAAGCTTCTTGCCTACTAATTAAGTGCCGCATTGGTGATTTTAGTGTTCCACCCTGTACTTAGAAAAAAAATATTTTCTAACCCAATTTCAGTTTTCTCGAAAATAGACGAGCAGACTGCAACGAAACTATAGAATAATTTAGAGCTTCTTGCCTACTAATTAATTTCCCCATTACTGATTTTAGTGCTCCACCCTGTACTTAGAAAAAAAATATTTTCTACCCCAATTTCATTTTTCTCGAAAATGGACAAGCAGACTGCAACGAAACTATAGAATAAATTAGAGCTCCTTGCCTACTAATTAAGTGCCCCATAAGTGATTTTATTGCTCCACCCTGTACTTAGATAAAAAATATTTTCTACCCCAATTTCAGTTTTCTCGAAAATGGACGAGCAGACTGCAACAAAACTATAGAATAATTTAGAGCTTCTTGTCTGCTAATTAAGTGCTTTATTGGTGATTTTAGTGCTCCACCCTGTACTTAGAAAAAAAAATGTCTATCCCAATTTCACTTTTCTCGAAAATAGACGAGCAGACTGCAACGAAACTATAGAATAATTTAGAGCTTCTTGCCTAGTAGTTAAGAGCCCCATAGGTTATTTTAGTGCTCCACCCTGTACTTAGAAAAAAAAAATTTCTTCTCTAATTTCAGTTTTCTCGAAAATGGACGAGCAGACTGCAACGAAACTATAGAATAATTTAGAGCTCCTTACCTACTAATTAGGTGCCCCATTGGTGATTTTAGTGCTTCACCCCGTACTTAGAAAGAAAAATGTCTACCCCAATTTCACTTTTCTCGAAAATGGACGAGCAGACTGCAATTAAACTATAGAATAATTTAAAGTTCTCTGCCTACTAATATAGTGTTGCATTGGTGATTTTAGTGCTCCACCCTGTACTTAGAAAAAACAAATTTTCTTCTCTAATTTCAGTTTTCTCGAAAATGGACGAGCAGACTGCAACGAAACTATAGAATAATTTAGAGCTCCTTGCCTACTAATTAAGTGCTCTATTTGTGATTTTAGTGCTCCACCGTGTACTGAGAAAAAGAATATTTTCTACTCCAATTTCACTTTTCCCAAAAATGGTCAAGCAGACTGCTACGAAACTATAGAATAATTTAGAGCTCCTTGCCTACTATTTAAGTGCCCCATTAGTGATTTTAGTGCTCCACCCTGTACTTAGAAAAAAAAAATTTCTTCTCTAATTTCAGTTTTCTCGAAAATGGACGAGCAGACTGCAACGAAACTATAGAATAATTTAGAGCTCCTTACCTACTAATTAGGTGCCCCATTGGTGATTTTAGTGCTTCACCCCGTACTTAGAAAGAAAAATGTCTACCCCAATTTCACTTTTCTCGAAAATGGACGAGCAGACTGCAATTAAACTATAGAATAATTTAGAGTTCTTTGCCTACTAATATAGTGTTGCATTGGTGATTTTAGTGCTCCACCCTGTACTTAGAAAAAACAAATTTTCTTCTCCGATTTCAGTTTTCTCGAAAATGGACGAGCAGACTGCAACGAAACTATAGAATAATTTAGAGCTCCTTGCCTACTAATTAAGTGCCGCATTGGTGATTTTAGTGTTCCACCCTCTACTTAGAAAAAAAAAAAATTCTACCCCAATTACAGTTTTCTCGAAAATGGACGAGCAAACTGCAACGAAACTATAGAATAATTTAGAGCTCCTTGCCTACTAATTAGGTGCTCTATTAATGATTTTAGTGCTCCACCGTGTACTGAGAAAAAATATATTTTCTACTCTTATTCCACTTTTCCCGAAAATGGACAAGCAGACTGCAGCAAAACCATAGAATGATTTAGAGCTCCTTGCCTACTAATTAAGTGCAGCATTTTTGATTTTAGTGCTCCACCCTGTACTAAGAAAAAAAATATTTTCTACCCCAATTTCAGTTTTCTCGAAAATGGACGAGCAGACTGCAACGAAACTATAGAATAATTTAGAGCTCCTTGCCTACTAATTGAGTGCCCCATTGTTGATTTTAGTGCTCTACCCTAAACTTAGAAAAAAATAATTTTCTTCTCTAATTTCAGTTTTCTCGAAAATGGACGAGCAGACTGCAACGAAACTATAGAATAATTAAGAGCTCCTTGCCTACTAATTAAGTGCTCTATTTGTGATTTTAGTGCTCCACCGTGTACTGAGAAAAAGAATATTTTCTACTCCAATTTCACTTTTCCCAAAAATGGTCAAGCAGACTGCAACGAAACTATAGAATAATTTAGAGCTCCTTGCCTACTATTTAAGTGCCCCATTGGTGATTTTAGTGCTCCACCCTGTACTTAGAAAAAAAAAATTTCTTCTCTAATTTCAGTTTTCTCGAAAATGGACGAGCAGACTGCAACGAAACTATAGAATAATTTAGAGCTCCTTACCTACTAATTAGGTGCCCCATTGGTGATTTTAGTGCTTCACCCCGTACTTAGAAAGAAAAATGTCTACCCCAATTTCACTTTTCTCGAAAATGGACGAGCAGACTGCAATTAAACTATAAAATAATTTAGAGTTCTTTGCCTACTAATATAGTGTTGCATTGGTGATTTTAGTGCTCCACCCTGTACTTAGAAAAAACAAATTTTCTTCTCCGATTTCAGTTTTCTCGAAAATGGACGAGCAGACTGCAACGAAACTATAGAATAATTTAGAGCTCCTTGCCTACTAATTAAGTGCCGCAATGGTGATTTTAGTGTTCCACCCTGTACTTAGAAAAAAGAAAAATTCTACCCCAATTTCAGTTTTCTCGAAAATGGACGAGCAAACTGCAACGAAACTATAGAATAATTTAGAGCTCCTTGCCTACTAATTAGGTGCTCTATTGGTGATTTTAGTGCTCCACCGTGTACTGAGAAAAAATATATTTTCTACTCCTATTCCACTTTTCCCGAAAATGGACAAGCAGACTGCAGCAAAACACTAGAATAATTTAGAGCTCCTTGCCTACTAATTAAGTGCAGCATTTTTGATTTTAGTGCTCCACCCTGTACTAAGAAAAAAAATATTTTCTACCCTTAATTTCAGTTTTCTCGAAAATGGACGAGCAGACTGCAACGAAACTATAAAATAATTTAAAGCTCCTTACCTACTAATAAAGTGCCCCATTGGTGATATTAGTCCTCCACCCTGTACTTAGAAAAAAAATTTCACATTTTCGAAAATGGACGAGCAGACTGCAATGAAACTATAGAATAATTTAGAGTTACTTGCCTACTAATAAAGTGCAGCATTGGTGATTTTAGTGCTTCACCCTGTACTTAGAAAAAATATATTTTCTTCTCCGATTTCAGTTTTCTCGAAAATGGACGAGCAGACTGCAACGAAACCATAAAATAATTTAGAGCTCCTTGCCTTCTAATTAAGTGCCGCATTGGTGATTTTAATGCTCCACCCTGTACTTAGAAAAAAAAATATTTTCTACCCCAATTTTAGTTTTCTCGAAAATGGACGAGCAGACTGCAACGAAACTATAGAATAATTTAGAGCTCTTAGCCTACTAATTAGGTGCTTCATTGGTGATTTTAGTGCTCCACCCTGTACTTAGAAAAAAATATATTTTTTACCCCAATTTCACTTTTCTCGAGAATGGACGAGCAGACTGCAATGAAACTATAGAATAACTTCGAGCTCCTTGCCTACTAATTGAGTGCCCCAGTGGTGATTTTAGTGCTCTACTATGAACTTAGAAAATAATAATTTTCTTCTCTAATTTCAGTTTTCTCGAAAATGGACGAGCAGACTGCAACGAAACTATATAATAATTTAGAGCTCCTTGCCTACTAATTAAGTGCTCTATTTGTGATTTTAGTGCTCCACCGTGTACTGAGAAAAAAAAATATTTTCTACTCTAATTTCACTTTTCCCAAAAATGGACAAGCAGACTGCAACGAAACTATAGAATAATTTAGAGCTCCTTGCCTACTATTTAAGTGCACCATTGGTGATTTTAGTGCTCCACCCTGTACTTAGAAAAAAAAATTTTTTACCCCAATTTTAGTTTTCTCGAGAATGGACGAGCAGACTGCAACGAAACTATAGAATAATTTAGAGCTCCTTGCCCACTAATTAAGAGCTCCATTGGTGATTTTAGTGCTCCACCCTGTACTTAGAAAAAAATATTTTCTACCCCAATTTCACTTTTCTCGAAAATGGACGAGCAGTCTGCAACAAAACTATAGAATTATTTAAAGCTCCTTGCCTACTAATTAATTGCTTTATTGGTGATTTTGGTGCTCCACCCTGTACTGTGTTGCATTGGTGATTTTAGTGCTCCACCCTGTACTTAGAGAAAACAAATTTTCTTCTCCGATTTCAGTTTTCTCGAAAATGGACGAGCAGACTGCAACGAAACTATAGAATAATTTAGAGCTCCTTGCCTACTAATTAAGTGCCGCATTGGTGATTTTAGTGTTCCACCCTGTACTTAGAAAAAAAAAATTTCTACCATAATTTCAGTTTTCTCGAAAATGGACCAGCAAACTGCAACGAAACTATAGAATAATTTAGAGCTCCTTGCCTACTAATTAGGTGCTCTATTGGTGATTTTAGTGCTCCACCGTGTACTGAGAAAAAATATATTTTCTACTCCTATTCCACTTTTCCCGAAAATGGACAAGCAGACTGCAACGAAACCATAGAATAATTTAGAGCTCCTTGCCTACTAATTAAGTGCAGCATTGGTGATTTTAGTGCTCCACCCTGTACTAAGAAAAAAAATATTTTCTACCCCAATTTCAGTTTTCTCGAAAATGGACGAGCAGACTGCAACGATACTATATAATAATTTAAAGCTCCTTACCTACTAATAAAGTGCCTCATTGGTGATATTAGTCCTCCACCCTGTACTTAGAAAAAAAATTTCACATTTTCGAAAATGGACGAGCAGACTGCAATGAAACTATAGAATAATTTAGAGTTCCTTGCCTACTAATAAAGTGCAGCATTGGTGATTTTAGTGCTTCACCCTGTACTTAGAAAAAATATATTTTCTTCTCCGATTTCAGTTTTCTCGAAAATGGACGAGCAGACTGCAACGAAACCATAGAATAATTTAGAGCTCCTTGCCTTCTAATTAAGTGCCGCATTGGTGATTTTAATGCTCCACCCTGTACTTAGAAAAAAAAATATTTTCTACCCCAATTTTAGTTTTCTCGAAAATGGACGAGCAGACTGCAACGAAACTATAGAATATATTAGAGCTCCTTGCCTACTAATTAAGTGCTCCATTGGTGATTTTAGTGCTCCACCCTGTACTTAGAAAAAAAAAAATTTCTACCCCAATTTCACTTTTCTTGAAAATGGACGAGCAGTCTGCAACGAAACTATAGAATAATTTAGAGCTCTTAGCCTACTAATTAGGTGCTTCATTGGTGATTTTAGTGCTCCACCCTGTACTTAGAAAAAAATATATTTTTTACCCCAATTTCACTTTTCTCGAAAATGGACGAGCAGACTGCAATGATACTATAGAATAATTTAGAGTTCCTTGCCTACTCTACTAATAAAGTGCCGCATTGGTGATTTTAGTGCTCCACCCTGTACTTAGAGAAAAAATATTTTCTATCCCAATTTCACTTTTCTCGAAAATGGACGAGCAGTCTGCAACGAAACTTAAGAATAATTTAGAGCTTCTTGCCTACTAATTGAGTGCTCCATTGGTGATTTTAGTGCTGCACTCTGTACTTAGAAAAAAAATATTTACTACCCCAATTTCACTTTTCTCGAAAATGGACGAGCAGTCTGCAACGAAACTATAGAATAATTTAGAGCTTCTTACCTTTTATCAAAGTGCCCCATTGGTGATTTTAGTGCTCCACCCTGTACTTAGAAAAAAAAAAATTTCTACCCCAATTTCACTTTTCTCGAAAATGGACGAGCAGACTGCAATGAAACTATAGAATAACTTAGAGCTCCTTGCCTACTAATTGAGTGCCCCATTGGTGATTTTAGTGCTCTACCATGAACTTAGAAAATAATAATTTTCTTCTCTAATTTCAGTTTTCTCGAAAATGGACGAGCAGACTGCAACGAAACTATGGAATAATTTAGAGCTCCTTGCCTACTAATTAAGTGCTCTATTTGTGATTTTAGTGCTCCACCGTGTACTGAGAAAAAAAATATTTTCTACTCTAATTTCACTTTTCCCAAAAATGGACAAGCAGACTGCAACGAAACTATAGAATAATTTAGAGCTCCTTGCCTACTATTTAAGTGCACCATTGGTGATTTTAGTGCTCCACCCTGTACTTAGAAAAAAAATATTTTCTACCCCAATTTTAGTTTTCTCGAAAATGGACGAGCAGACTGCAACGAAACTATAGAATAATTTAGAGCTCCTTCCAACTAATTAAGTGCTCCATTGGTGATTTTAGTGCTCCACCCTGTACTTAGAAAAAAATATTTTCTACCCCAATTTCACTTTTCTCGAACATGGACGAGCAGTCTGCAACAAAACTATAGAATTATTTAAAGCTCCTTGCCTACTAATTAATTGCTTTATTGGTGATTTTGGTGCTCCACCCTGTACTTAGAAAAAAATATATTTTCTACCCCAATTTCACTTTTCTCGAAAATGGACAAGCAGACTGCAATGAAACTATAGAATAATTTAGAGTTCCTTGCCTACTAATAAAGTGCCGCATTGGTGATTTTAGTGCTCCACCCTGTACTTAGAAATAAAATATTTACTACCACAATTTCACTTTTCTCGAAAATGGACAAGCAGACTGCAACGAAACTATAGAATAATTTAGAGCTCCTTGCCTACTAATTAAGTGTCCTATTGTTGATTTTAGTGCTTCACCCTGTACTTGGAAAAAAAATATTTTCTATCCCAATTTCAGTTTTCTCGAAAATGGACGAGCAGACTGCAACGAAACTATAGAATAATTCAGAGCTCCTTGCCTACTAATTAAGTGCTCTATTTGCGATTTTATTGCTCCACCGTGTACTGAGAAAAAAAATATTTTCTACTCCAATTTCACTTTTCCCAAAAATGGACAAGCAGACTGCAACGAAACTATAGAATAATTTAGTGCTCCTTGCCTACTATTTAATTGCCCCATTGGTGATTTTAGTGCTCCACCCTGTACTTAGAAAAAAAAAATTTCTTCTCCAATTTCAGTTTTCTCGAAAATGGAAGAGCAGACTGCAACGAAACTATAGAATAATTTAAAGCTTCTTACCTACTAATTAAGTGCCCCATTGGTGATTTTAGTGCTTCACCCCGTACTTAGAAAAAAAAATCTACCCCAATTTCACTTTTCTCGAAAGTGGACGAGCAGACTGCAATGAAACTATAGAATAACTTAGAGTTCCTTGCTTCTAATATAGTGCCGCATTGGTGATTTTAGTGCTCAACCCTGTACTTAGAAAAAACATATTTTCTTCTCCAATTTCAGATTTCTCGAAAATGGACGAGCTGACTGCAACGAAACCATAGAATAATTTAGAGCTCCTAGCCTACTAATTAAGTGCTGCATTGGTGATTTTAGTGTTCCACCCTGTACTTTGAAAAAAAATATTTTCTAACCCAATTTCGGTTTTCTCGAAAATAGACAAGCAGACTGCAACGAAACTATAGAATAATTTAGAGCTTCTTGCCTACTAATTAATTTCCCCATTGGTGATTTTAGTGCTCCACCCTGTACTTAGAAAAAAAATATTTTCTACCCCAATTTCAGTTTTTTCGAAAATGGACAAGCAGATTGCAACGAAACTATAGAATAAATTAGAGCTCCTTGCCTACTAATTAAGTGCCCCATAAGTGATTTTATTGCTCCACCCTGTACTTAGAAAAAAAATATTTTCTACCCCAATTTCACTTTTCTCGAAAATGGACGACCAGACTGCAATTAAAATATAGAATAATTGAGAGCTCCTTGCCTACTAATTAGATGCTCTATTGGTGATTTTAGTGCTCCACCGTGTACTGAAAAAAAATATATTTTCTACTCCTATTCCACTTTTCCCGAAAATGGACAAGCAGACTGCAACGAAACCATAGAATAATTAAGAGCTCCTTGCCTGCTAATTAAGTGCAGCATTGGTGATTTTAGTGCTCCACCCTGTACTAAGAAAAAAAATATTTTCTACCCCAATTTCAGTTTTCTCGAAAATAGACGAGCAGACTGCAACAAAAATATAGAATAATTTAAATCTCCTTGCTTACTAATTAAGTTCCCCATTGGTGATTTTAGTGCTCCACCCTGTACTTAAAATAAATATTTTTTTCTCTACTTTCAGTTTTCTCGAAAATAGACGAGCAGACTGCAACGAAACTATAGAGTAATTTAGAGCTCCTTGCCTACTAATTAAGTGCCCCATTAGTGAGTTTAGTGCTCCACCCTGTACTTAGAAGAAAAAATATTTTCTACCCCAATTTCACTTTTCTCGAAAATGGACGACCATTCTGCAATTAAACTATAGAATAATTTAGAGCTCCTCGCCTACTAATTGAGTGCCCCATTGGTAATTTTAGTGCTCTACCCTGAACTTAGAAAAAAATAATTTTCTTCTCTAATTTCAGTTTTCTTGAAAATGGACGAGCAGACTGCAACGAAACTATAGAATAATTTAGAGCTCTTTGCCTACTAATTAAGTGCTCTATTTGTGATTTTAGTGCTCCACCGTGTACTGAGAAAAAAAATATTTTCTACTCCAATTTCATTTTTGCCAAAAATGGACAAGCAGACTGCAACGAAACTATAGAATAATTTAGAGCTCTTTGCCTACTATTTAAGTGCCCCATTGGTGATTTTAGTGCTCCACCCTGTACTTAGAAAAAAAAAATTCCTTCTCCAATTTCAGTTTTCTCGAAAATGGACAAGCAGACTGCAACAAAACTATAGAATAATTTAGAGCTCCTTACCTACTAATTAAGTGCTCTATTGGTGATTTTAGTGCTTCACCCTGTGCTTAGAAAATAAAAAATTTATACCCCAATTTCAGTTTTCTCGAAAATGGAGGAGCAAACTGCAACAAAACTATAGAATAATTTAGAGCTCCTTTCCTACTAATTAAGTGCTCCATTGGTGATTTTAGTGCTCCACCCTGTACTTAGAAAAAAAAAATTTTCTACCCCAATTTCACTTTTCTTGAAAATGGACGAGCAGTCTGCAACGAAACTATAGAATAATTTAGAGCTCTTAGGATACTAATTAGGTGCTTCATTGGTGATTTTATTGCTCCACCCTGTACTTAGAAAAAAATATATTTTTTACCCCAATTTCACTTTTCTCGAAAATGGACTAGCAGACTGCAATGAAACTATAGAATAATTTAGAGTTCCTTGCCTACTCTACTAATAAAGTGCCGCATTGGTGACTTTAGTGCTCCACCCTGTACTTAGAGAAAAAATATTTTCTATCCCAATTTCACTTTTCTCGAAAATGGACGAGCAGTCTGCAACGAAACTTAAGAATAATTTAGAGCTTCTTGCCTACTAATTGAGTGCTCCATTGGTGATTTTAGTGCTGCACCCTGTACTTAGAAAAAAAATATTTACTACCCCAATTTCACTTTTCTCGAAAATGGACGAGCAGTCTGCTACGAAACTATAGAATAATTTAGAGCTTCTTACCTTTTATCAAAGTGCCCCATTGGTGATTTTAGTGCTCCACCATGTACTTAGAAAAAAAAAATTTCTACCCCAATTTCACTTTTCTCGAAAATGGACGAGCAGACTGCAATGAAACTATAGAATAACTTCGAGCTCCTTGCCTACTAATTGAGTGCCCCATTAGTGATTTTAGTGCTCTACCATGAACTTAGAAAATAATAATTTTCTTCTCTAATTTCAGTTTTCTCGAAAATGGACGAGCAGACTGCAACGAAACTATATAATAAGTTAGAGCTCCTTGCCTACTAATTAAGTGCTCTATTTGTGATTTTAGCGCTCCACCGTGTACTGAGAAAAAAAATATTTTCTACTTTAATTTCACTTTTCCCAAAAATGGACAAGCAGACTGCAACGAAACTATAGAATAATTTAGAGCTCCTTGCCTACTATTTAAGTGCACCATTGGTGATTTTAGTGCTCCACCCTGTACTTAGAAAAAAAATATTTTTTACCCCAATTTTAGTTTTCTCGAAAATGGACGAGCAGACTGCAACGAAACTATAGAATAATTTAGAGCTCCTTGCCCACTAATTAAGTGCTCCATTGGTGATTTTAGTGCTCCACCCTGTACTTAGAAAAAATATTTTCTACCCCAATTTCACTTTTCTCGAAAATGGACGAGCAGTCTGCAACAAAACTATAGAATTATTTAAAGCTCCTTGCCTACTAATTAATTGCTTTATTGGTGATTTTGGTGCTCCACCCTGTACTGTGTTGCATTGGTGATTTTAGTGCTCCACCCTGTACTTAGAAAAAACAAATTTTCTTTTCCGATTTCAGTTTTCTCGAAAATGGACGAGCAGACTGCAACGAAACTATAGAATAATTTAGAGCTCCTTGCCTACTAATTAAGTGCCGCATTGGTGATTTTAGTGTTCCACCCTGTACTTAGAAAAAAAAAATTTCTACCCCAATTTCAGTTTTCTCGAAAATGGACAAGCAAACTGCAACGAAACTATAGAATAATTTAGAGCTCCTTGCCTACTAATTAGGTGCTCTATTGGTGATTTTAGTGCTCCACCGTGTACTGAGAAAAAATATATTTTCTACTCCTATTCCACTTTTCCCGAAAATGGACAAGCAGACTGCAACAAAACCATAGAATAATTTAGAGCTCCTTGCCTACTAATTAAGTGCAGCATTGGTGATTTTAGTGCTCCACTCTGTACTAAGAAAAAAAATATTTTCTACCCCAATTTCAGTTTTCTCGAAAATGGACGAGCAGACTGCAACGAAACTATAAAATAATTTAAAGCTCCTTACCTACTAATAAAGTGCCCCATTGGTGATATTAGTCCTCCACCCTGTACTTAGAAAAAAAATTTCACATTTTCGAAAATGGACGAGCAGACTGCAATGAAACTATAGAATAATTTAGAGTTCCTTGCCTACTAATAAAGTGCAGCATTGGTGATTTTAGTGCTTCACCCTGTACTTAGAAAAAATATATTTTCTTCTCCGATTTCAGTTTTCTCGAAAATGGACGAGCAGACTGCAACGAAACCATAGAATAATTTAGAGCTTCTTGCCTTCTAATTAAGTGCCGCATTGGTGATTTTAATGCTCCACCCTGTACTTAGAAAAAAAAATATTTTCTACCCCAATTTTAGTTTTCTCGAAAATGGACGAGCAGACTGCAACGAAACTATAGAATATATTAGAGCTCCTTGCCTACTAATTAAGTGCTCCATTGGTGATTTTAGTGCTCCACCCTGTACTTAAAAAAAAAAAAATTTCTACCCCAATTTCACTTTTCTTGAAAATGGACGAGCAGTCTGCTACGAAACTATAGAATAATTTAGAGCTCTTAGCCTACTAATTAGGTGCTTCATTGGTGATTTTAGTGCTCCACCCTGTACTTAGAAAAAAATATATTTTTTACCCCAATTTCACTTTTCTCGAAAATAGACGAGCAGACTGCAATGAAACTATAAAATAATTTAGAGTTCCTTGCCTACTCTACTAATAAAAAAATATTTTCTATCCCAATTTCACTTTTCTCGAAAATGGACGAGCAGTCTGCTACGAAACTATAGAATAATTTAGAGCTTTTTGCCTACTAATTAAGTGCTCTATTTGTGATTATAGCGCTCCACCGTGTACTGAGAAAAAAAATATTTTCTACTCCAATTTCATTTTTGCCAAAAATGGACAAGCAGACTGCAACGAAACTATAGAATAATTTAGAGCTCTTTGCCTACTATTTAAGTGCCCCATTGGTGATTTTAGTGCTCCACCCTGTACTTAGAAAAAAAAAATTTCTTCTCCAATTTCAGTTTTCTCGAAAATGGACGAGCAGACTGCAACAAAACTATAGAATAATTTAGAGCTTCTTACCTACTAATTAAGTGCTCTATTGGTGATTTTAGTGCTTCACCCTGTGCTTAGAAAATAAAAAATTTCTACCCAAATTTCAGTTTTCTCGAAAATGGAGGAGCAGCTGCAACAAAACTATAGAATAATTTAGAGCTCCTTTCCTACTAATTAGGTGCTCTATTGGTGATTTTAGTGCTCCACCGTGTACTGAGAAAAAATATATTTTCTACTCCTATTCCACTTTTTCCAAAAATGGACAAGCAGACTGCAACGAAACCATAGAATAATTTAGAGATCCTTGCCTACTAATTAAGTGCAGCATTGGTGATTTTAGTGCTCCACCCTGTACTTAGAATTAAAATATTTTCTACCCCAATTTCAGTTTTCTCGAAAATAGACGGGCAGATTGCAACAAAACTATAGAATAATTTAAAGCTCCTCGCTTACTAATTAAGTGCCCCATTGGTGATTTTAGTGCTCCACCCTGTACTTAAAAATAAAATATTTTCTTCTCTACTTTCAGTTTTCTCGAAAATGGACGAGCAGACTGCAACGAAACTATAGAGTAATTTAGAGCTCCTTGCCAACTAATTAAGTGCCCCATTAGTGATTTTAGTGCTCTACCCTGTACTTAGGAAAAAAAATATTTTCTACCTCAATTTCAGTTTTCTCGAAAATGGACGAGCAGACTGCAACGAAACTATAGAATAATTTAGAGCTCCTTACCTACTAATAAATTGCCCAATTAGTGATTTTAGTGCTCCACCCTGTACTAAGAAAAAAAAATATTTTCTACCCCATATTTTTTGTTATTTTTGTTCAGTAGTCTTAGTCGGTTATAATTCAATGTAATTCTTTATATGATTTTTATGTTTTTTGTTATTTTTATCATATATTACAATATGTATATGTACTTATGTAATAAAATGGAGATTTCGTTAATAAATAAATAAATTTCACTTTTTCGAAAATGGACGAGCAGACTGCAATGAAACTATAGAATAATTTAGAGTTTTTTGCCTACTAATAAAGTGCCGCATTGGTGATTTTAGTGCTTCACCCTGTACTTGGAAAAAAATTATTTTCTTCTCCGATTTCAGTTTTCTCGAAAATGGACAAGCAGACTGCAACGAAACCATAAAATAATTTAGAGTTCTTTGCCTACTAATAAAGTGCCGCATTGGTGATTTTAGTGCTTCACCCTGTACTTAGAAAAAACATATTTTCTTCTCCGATTTCAGTTTTCTCGAAAATGGACGAGCAGACTGCAACGAAACTATAGAATAATTTAGAGCTCCTTGCCTACTAATTAAGTGCCCCATTGGTGATTTTAGTGCTCTACCCTGAACTTAGAAAAAAATAATTTTCTTCTCTAATTTCAGTTTTCTCGAAAATGGAAGAGCAGACTGCAACGAAACTATAGAATAATTTAGAGCTCCTTGCCTACTAATTAAGTGCTCTATTTGTGATTTTAGTGCTCTACCGTGTACTGAGAAAAAAAATATTTTCTACTCCAATTTCACTTTTCCCAAAAATGGACAAGCAGACTGCAACGAAACTATAGAATAATTTAGAGCTCCTTGATTACCATTTAAGTGCCCCATTGGTGATTTTAGTGCTCCACCCTGTACTTAGAAAAAAAAAATTTTCTCCAATTTCAGTTTTCTCGAAAATGGACGAGCAGACTGCAACGATACTATCAAATAATTTAGAGCTTCTTGTTTACTAATTAAGTGCCCCATTGGTGATTTTAGTGCTTCACCCCGTACTTAGAAAAAAAAATTTCTACCCTAATTTCACTTTTCTCGAAAATGGACGAGCAGACTGCAATGAAACTATAGAGTAATTTAGAGTTCCTTGCCTACTAATATAGTGCCGCATTAGTGATTTTAGTGCTCCACCCTGTACTTAGAAAAAACATATTTTCTTCTCCGATTTCAGTTTTCTCGAAAATGGACGAGCAGACTGCAACGAAACCATAGAATAATTTAGAGCTTCTTGCCTACTAATTAAGTGCCACATTGGTGATTTTGATGCTCCACCCTGTACTTAGAAAAAAAAAATATTTTCTACCCCAATTTTAGTTTTCTCGAAAATGGAAGAACAGACTGCAACCAAACTATAGAATAATTTAGAGCTCCTTGCCTACTAATTAAGTGCTTCCTTGGTAATTTTAGTGCTCCACCCTGTACTTAGAAAAAAAATATTTTCTACCCCAATTTCACTTTTCTCGAAAATGGACGAGCAGTCTGCAACGAAACTATAAAACAATTTAGAGCTCCTTGCCTACTAATTAGGTGCTTCATTGGTGATTTTAGTGCTTTACCCTGTACTTAGAAAAAAATATATTTTCTACCCCAATTAAACTTTTCTCGAAAATGGACAAGCAGACTGCAATGAAAGTATAGAATAATTTAGAGTTCCTTGCCTACTAATAAAGTGCCGCATTGGTGATTTTAGTGCTCCACCCTGTACTTAGAGAAAAAATATTTTCTATCCCAATTTCACTTTTCTCGAAAATGGACGAGCAGCCTGCAACGAAACTATAGAATAATTTAGAGCTCCTTACTTTTTAATAAAGTGCCCCATTGGTGATTTTAGTGCTCCATCCTGTACTTAGAAAAAAAATATTTTCTAACCTAATTTCACTTTTCTCGATAATGGACGAGCAGACTGCAATGAAACTATAGAATAATTTAGAGCTCCTTGCCTACTAATTGTGTGCCCCATTGGTGATTTTAGTGCTCTACCCTGAACTTAGAAAAAAATAATTTTCTTCTCTAATTTCAGTGTTCTCGATAATGGACGAGCAGACTGCAACGAAACTATAGAATAATTTAGAGCTCCTTGCCTACTAATTAAGTGCTCTATTTGTGATTTTAGTGCTCCACCGTGTACTGAGAAAAAAAATATTTTCTACTCCAATTTCACTTTTCCCAAAAATGGACAAGCAGACTTGAACGAAACTATAGAATAATTTAGAGCTCCTTGCCTACAATTTAAGTGCTCCATTGGTGATTTTAGTGCTCCACCCTGTACTTAGAAAAAAATATTTTCTAACCTAATTTCACTTTTCTCGATAATGGACGAGCAGACTGCAACGAAACTATAGAATAATTTAGAGCTCCTTGCCTACTAATTAAGTGCTCTATTTGTGATTTTAGTGCTCCACCGTGTACTGAGAAAAAAAATATTTTCTACTCCAATTTCACTTTTCCCAAAAATGGACAAGCAGACTTGAACGAAACTATAGAATAATTTAGAGCTCCTTGCCTACAATTTAAGTGCTCCATTGGTGATTTTAGTGCTCCACCCTGTACTTAGAAAAAAATATTTTCTACCCCAATTTCACTTTTCTCGAAAATTGACGAGCAGTCTGCAACGAAACTATAGAATAATTTAGAGCTCCTTGCCTACTAATTAATTGCTTTATTGGTGATTCTAGTGCTCCACCCTGTACTTAGAAAAAAAATATTTTCTAACCCAATTTCACTTTTCTCGAAAATGGACAAGCAGACTGCAATGAAACTATAGAATAATTTAGAGTTCCTTGCCTACTAATAAAGTGCCGCATTGGTGATTTTAGTGCTCCACCCTGTACTTAGAGAAAAAATATTTTCTATCCCAATTTCACTTTTCTCGAAAATGGACGAGCAGTCTGCAACGAAACTTAAGAATAAATTAGAGCTCCTTGCCTACTAATTAAGTGCTCCATTCGTGATTTTAGTGCTCCACCCTGTACTTAGAAAAAAAATATTTACTTCTCCAATTTCACTTTTCTCGAAAATGGACGAGCAGTCTGCAACAATACTATAGAATAATTTAGAGCTCCTTACTTTTTAATAAAGTGCCCTATTGGTGATTTTAGTGCTCCACCCTGTACTTAGAAAAAAAAATATATTCTACCCCAATTTCACTTTTCTCGAAAATGGACGAGCAGACTGCAATGGAACTATAGAATTATTTAGAGTTCCTTGCCTACTAATAAAGTGCCGCATTGGTGATTTTAGTGCTCCACCCTGTACTTAGAGAAAAAATATTTTCTATCCCAATTTCACTTTTCTCGAAAATGGACGAGCAGTCTGCAACGAAACTTAAGAATAATTTAGAGCTCCTCACCTACTAATTAAGTGCCCCATTGGTGATTTTAGTGCTTCACCCCGTACTTAGAAAAAAAAAATGTCTACCCCAATTTCACTTTTCTCGAAAATGGACGAGCAGACTGCAATGAAACTATAGGATAATTTAGAGTTTCTTGCTTCTAATATAGTGCCGCATTGGTGATTTTAGTGCTCCACCCTGTACTTAGAAAAAACATATTTTCTTCTCCGATTTTAGTTTTCTCGAAAATGGACGAGCAGACTGCAACGAAACTATAGAATAATTTAGAGCTCCTAGCCTACTAATTAAGTGCCGCATTGGTGATTTTAGTGTTCCACCCTGTACTTAGAAAAAAAATATTTTCTAACCCAATTTCAGTTTTCTCGAAAATAGACGAGCAGACTGCAACAGAACTATAGAATAATTTAGAGCTTCTTGCCTACTAATTAATTTCCCCATTGGTGATTTTAGTGCTCCACCCTGTACTTAGAAAAAAAATATTTTCTACCCCAATTTCAGTTTTCTCGAAAATGGACGAGCAGACTGCAACGAAACTATAGAATAAATTAGAGCTCCTTGCCTACTAATTAATTGCCCCATAAGTGATTTTATTGCTCCACCTTGTACTTAGAAAAATAATATTTTCTACCCCAATTTCAGTTTTCTCGAAAATGGACGAGCAGACTGCAACAAAACTATAGAATAATTTGGAGCTCCTTGTCTGCTAATTAAGTGCTTTATTGGTGATTTTAGTGCTCCACCCTGTACTTAGAAAAAAAATATTTTCTATCCCAATTTCACTTTTCTCGAAAATAGACGAGCAGACTGCAACGAAACTATAGAATAATTTAGAGCTCTTTGCCTACTAATTAGGTGCTCTATTGGTGATTTTAGTGCTCCACCGTGTACTGAGAAAAAATATATTTTCTACTCCTATTCCACTTTTCCCGAAAATGGACAAGCAGACTGCAACGAAACCATGGAATAATTTAGAGTTCCTTGCCTACTAATTAAATGCAGCATTGGTGATTTTAGTGCTCCACCCTGTACTAAGAAAAAAAATATTATCTACCCCAATTTCAGTTTTCTCGAAAATAGACGAGCAGACTGCAACTAAACTATAGAATAATTTAAAGCTCCTTGCTTACTAATTAAGTGCCCCATTGGTGATTTTAGTGCTCCACCCTGTACTTGAGAAAAATATTTTTTTCTCTACTTTCAGTTTTCTCGAAAATGGACGAGCAGACTGCAACAAAACTATAGAATAATTTAGAGCTCCTTGCCTACTAATCAAGTGCTCTATTTGTGATTTTAGTGCTCCACCGTGTACTGAGAAAAAAAATATTTTTTCTCCAATTTCACTTTTCCCAAAAATGGACAAGCAGACTGCAACGAAACCATAGAATAATTTAGAGCTCCTTGCCTACTATAAAAGTGCCGCATTGGTGATTTTAGTGCTCCACCCTGTACTTAGAAAGAAAAAATGTCTTCTCCAATTTCAGTTTTCTTGAAAATGGACGAGCAGACTGCAACGAAACTATAGAATAATTTAGAGCTCCTTACCTACTAATTAAGTGCCCTATTGGTGATTATAGTGCTTCACCCTGTACTTAGAAAAAAAAATTTCTAACCCAATTTCACTTTTCTCGAAAATGGCTGAGCAGACTGCAACGAAACTATAGTAAAATTTAGAGCTCGTTGCCTACTAATTAAGTGCCGCATTGGTGATTTTAGTGCTCCACCCTGTACTTAGAAAAAACATATTTTCTTCTCCGATTTCAGTTTTCTCGAAAATGGTCGAGCAGACTGCAACGAAACTATAGTATAATTTAGAGCTCCTTGCCTACTAATTAAGTGCCGCATTGGTGATTTTAGTGTTCCACCCTGTACTTAGAAAAAAAATATTTTCTAACCCAATTTCAGTTTTCTCGAAAATAGACGAGCAGACTGCAACGAAACTATAGAATAATTTAGAGCTTCTTGCCTACTAATTAATTTTCCCATTGGTGATTTAAGTGCACCACCCTGTACTTAGAAAAAAATTACTTTGTACCCCAATTTCAGTTTTCTCGAAAATGGACGAGCAGACTGCAACGAAACTATAGAATAAATTAGAGCTCCTTGCCTACTAATTAAGTGCTCCATAAGTGATTTTATTGCTCCACCCTGTACTTAGAAAAAAAATATTTTCTACCCCAATTTCAGTTTTCTCGAAGATGGACGAGCAGACTGCAACAAAACTATAGAATAATCTGGAGCTCCTTGTCTGCTAATTAAGTACTTCATTGGTGATTTTAGTGCATCACCCTGTACTTAGAAAAATAATATTTTCTATCCCGATTTCACTTTTCTCGAGCAGACTGCAACAAAACTATAGAATAATTTAGAGCTCCTTGCCTACTAGTTAAGAGCCCCATAGGTTATTTTAGTGCTCCACCCTGTACTTCGAAAAAAAAAAATTTCTACCCCAATTTCAGATTTCTCGAAAATGGAGAAGCAAACTGCAACGAAACTATAGAATAATTTAAAGCTCCTTGCCTACTAATTAGGTGCTCTATTGGTGATTTTAGTGTTCCACCGTGTACTGAGAAAAAATATATTTTCTACTCCTATTCCACTTTTCCCGAAAATGGACAAGCAGACTGCAACGAAACCATAGAATAATTTAGAGCTCCTTGCCTGCTAATTAAGCGCAGCATTGGTGATTTTAGTGCTCCACCCTGTACTAAGAAAAGAAATATTTTCTACCCCAATTTCAATTTTCTCGAAAATAGACGGGCAGACTGCAGCAAAACTATAGAATAATTTAAAGCTCCTTGCTTACTAATTAAGTGCCCCATTGGTGATTTTAGGGCTCCACCTTGTACTTAAAAAAAAATATTTTCTTCTCTACTTTCAGATTTCTCGAAAATGGACGAGCAGACTGCAACGAAACTATAGAGTAATTTAGAGCTTCTTGCCTACTAATTAAGTGCCCCATTAGTGATTTTAGTGCTCCACCCTGTACTTAGAAAAAAAATATTTTCTACCCCAATTTCAGTTTTCTCGAAAATGGACGAGCAGACTGCAACGAAACTATAGAATAATTTAGAGCTCCCTACCACTAATAAAGTGCCCTATTGGTGATTTTAGTGCTCCACCCTGTACTTAGAAAAAAAAATATTTTCTACCCCAATTTCACTTTTTCGAAAATGGACGAGCAGACTGCAATTAAACTATAGAATAATTTAGAGTTTTTTGCCTACTAATAAAGTGCCGCATTAGTGATTTTAGTGCTTCACCCTGTACTTAGAAAAAAAATATTTTCTACCCCAATTTTAGTTTTCTCGAAAATGGAACTGCACCGAAACTATAGAATAATTTAGAGCTCCTTGCCTACTAATTAAGTGCTTTATTTATGATTTTAGTGCTCCACCCTGTACTTAGAAAAAATTAATTTTATACCCCAATTTTACTTTTCTCGAAAATAGACGAGCAGACTGCAATGAAGCCATAGAATAATTTAGAGTTGCTTGCCTACTAATAAAGTGCCGCATTGGTGATTTTAGTGCTCCACCCTGTACTTAGAAAAAACATATTTTCTTCTCCGATTTCAGTTTTCTCGAAGATGGACGAGCAGACTGCAACGAAACTATAGAATAATTTAGAGCTCCTTGCCTACTAATTGAGTGCCCCATTGGTGATTTTAGTGCTCTACCCTGAACTTGGAAAAAAATAATTTTCTTCTCTGATTTTAGTTTTCTCGAAAATGGACGAGGAGACTGCAACGAAACTATAGAATAATTTAGAGCTCCTTGCCTACTAATTACGTGCTCTATTTGTTATTTTAGTGCTCCACCGTGTACTGAGAAAAAAAAATATTTTCTACTCCAATTTCACTTTTCCCAAAAATGGACAAGCAGACTGCAACGAAACTATAGAATAATTTAGAGCTCCTTGCTCACTATTTAAGTGCAGCATTGGTGATTTTAGTGCTCCACCCTGTACTTAGAAAAAAAAATTTCTTCTCCAATTTCAGTTTTCTCGAAAATGGACGAGCAGACTGCAACGAAACTATAGAATAATTTAGAGCTCCTTACCTACTAATTAAGTGCCCTATTGGTGATTTTAGTGCTTCACCCCGTACTTAGAAAAAAAAAATGTCTACCCCAATTTCACTTTTCTCGAAAATGGACGAGCAGACTGCAATGCAACTATAGAATAATTTAAAGTTCCTTGCCTACTAATATAGTGCCGCATTGGTGATTTTAGTACTCCACCCTGTACTTAAAAAAAACATATTTTCTTCTCCGATTTCAGTTTTCTCGAAAATAGACGAGCAGACTGCAACGAAACTATAGAGTAATTTAGAGCTTTTTGCCTACTTATTAATGTCCCCATTGGTGATTTTGGTGCTCTACCCTGTACTTAGAAAAAAAAAATTTTCTACCCCAATTTCAGTTTTCTCGAAAATGGACAAGCAGACTGCAACGAAACAATAGAATAAATTAGAGCTTCTTGCCTACTAATTAAGTGCCCCATAAGTGATTTTATTGCTCCACCCTGTACTTAGAAAAAAAATATTTTCTACCCCAATTTCAGTTTTCTCGAAAATGGACAAGCAGACTGCAACAAAACTATGGAAAATTTGGAGCATCTTGTCTGCTAATTAAGTGCTTTATTGGTGATTTTAGTGCTCCACCCTGTACTTAGAAAAAAAAATTGTCTATCCCAATTTCACTTTTCTCGAAAATAGACGAGCAGACTGCAACGAAACTATAGAATAATTTAGAGCTCCTTGCCTACTAGTTAAGAGCCCCATAGGTTATTTTAGTGCTCCACCCTGTACTTAGAAAAAAAAAATTTCTACCCCAATTTCAGTTTTCTCGAGAATGGAGGAGCAAACTGCAACGAAACTATAGAATAATTTAGAGCTCCTTGCCTACTAATTAGGTGCTCTATTGGTGATTTTAGTGCTCCACCGTGTACTGAGAAAAAATATATTTTCTACTCCTATTCCACTTTTCCCGAAAATAGACAAGCAGACTGCAACGAAACCATAGAATAATTTAGAGCTCCTTGCCTACTAATTAAGTGCAGCATTGGTGATTTTAGTGCTCCACCCTGTACTAAGAAAGAAAATATTTTCCACCCCAATTTCAGTTTTCTCGAAAATAGACGAGCAGACTGCAACAAAACTATAGAATAATTTAAAGCTTCTTGCTTACTAATTAGGTGCCCTATTGGTGATTTTATTGCTCCACCCTGTACCTAAAAAAATATTTTTTTCTCTACTTTCAGTTTTCTCGAAAATGGACGAGCAGACTGCAACAAAACTATAGAGTAATTTAGAGCTCCTTGCCTACTAATTAAGTGCCCTATTAGTGAGTTTAGTGCTCCACCCTGTACTTAGAAAATAAAATATTTTCTACCCCAACTTCACTTTTCTCGAAAATGGACGAGCATACTGCAATTAAACTATAGAATAATTTAGAGCTCCATGCCTACTAATTGAGTGCCCCATTTGTGATTTTAGTGCTCCACCCTGAACTTAGAAAAAAATAATTTTCTTCTCTAATTTCAGTTTTCTCGAAAATGGACAAGCAGACTGCAATGAAACTATAGAATAATTTAGAGTTCCTTGCTTACTAATAAAGTGCCACATTGGTGATTTTAGTGCTCCACCCTGTACTTAGAGAAAAAATATTTTCTATCCCAATTGCACTTTTCTCGAAAATGGACGAGCGGTCTGCAACGAAACTTAAGAATAATTTAGAGCTCCTTGCCTACTAATTGAAAGCTCCATTGGTGATTTTAGTGCTCCACCCTGTACTTAGAAAAAAAATATTTACTACCCCAATTTCACTTTTCTCGAAAATGGACAAGCAGTCTGCAACGAAACTATAGAATAATTTAGAGCTCTTTACCTTTTAATAAAGTGCCCCATTGGTGATTTTAGTGCTCCACCCTGTACTTAGAAAAAAAAATGTCTTCTCCAATTTCAGTTTTCTCGAAAATGGACGAGCAGACTGCAACGAAACTATAGAATAGTTTAGAGCTGCTTACCTACTAATTAAGTGCCCCATTGGTGATTTTAGTGCTTCACCCCGTACTTAGAAAGAGAATTTTCTACCCCAATTTCACTTTTTTCGAAAATTGACGAGCAGACTGCAATGAAACTATAGAATAATTTAGAGTTCCTTGCCTACTAATAAAGTGATGCATTGGTGATTTTAGTGCTCCACCCTGTACTTAGAAATAAAATATTTACTACCCCAATTTCACTTTTCTCGAAAATGGACAAGCAGACTGCAACGAAACTATAGAATAATTTAGAGCTCCTTGCCTACTAATTAAGTGTCCTATTGTTGATTTTAGTGCTTCACCCTGTACTTGGAAAAAAAATATTTTCTATCCCAATTTCAGTTTTCTCGAAAATGGACGAGCAGACTTCAACGAAACTATAGAATAATTCAGAGCTCCTTGCCTACTAATTAAGTGCTCTATTTGCGATTTTATTGCTCCACCGTGTACTGAGAAAAAAAATATTTTCAACTCCAATTTCACTTTTCCCAAAAATGGACAAGCAGACTGCAACGAAACTATAGAATAATTTAGAGCTCCTTGCCTACTATTTAATTGCCCCATTATGATTTTAGTGCTCCACCCTGTACTTAGAAAAAAAAAATTCTTCTCAAATTTCAGTTTTCTCGAAAATGGACGAGCAGACTGCAACGAAACTATAGAATAATTTAGAGCTTCTTACCTACTAATTAAGCGCCCCATTGGTGATTTTAGTGCTTCACCCCGTACTTAGAAAAAAAAAATCAACCCCAATTTCACTTTTCTCGAAAGTCTGCTCGTCCACTTTCGAGAAAAGTGAAATTGCAATGAAACTATAGAATAACTTAGAGTTCCTTGCTTCTAATATAGTGCCGCATTGGTGATTTTAGTGCTCAACCCTGTACTTAGAAAAAACATATTTTCTTCTCCAATTTCAGATTTCTCGAAAATGGACGAGCAGACTGCAACGAAACCATAGAATAAATTAGAGCTCCTAGCCTACTAATTAAGTGCTGCATTGGTGATTTTAGTGTTCCACCCTGTACTTTGAAAAAAAATATTTTCTAACCCAATTTCGGTTTTCTCGAAAATAGACAAGCAGACTGCAACGAAACTATAGAATAATTTAGAGCTTCTTGCCTACTAATTAATTTCCCCATTGGTGATTTTAGTGCTCCAACCTGTACTTAAAAAAAAAATATTTTCTACTCCAATTTCAGTTTTTTCGAAAATGGACAAGCAGATTGCAACGAATCTATAGAATAAATTAGAGCTCCTTGCTTGCTAATTAAGTGCCCCATAAGTGATTTTATTGCTCCACCCTGTACTTAGAAAAAAAATATTTTCTACCCCAATTTCACTTTTCTCGAAAATGGACGACCAGACTGCAATTAAACTATGGAATAATTTAGAGCTCCGTGCCTACTAATTAGATGCTCTATTGGTGATTTGAGTGCTCCACCGTGTACTGAGAAAAAATATATTTTCTACTACTATTCCACTTTTCCCGAAAATGGACAAGCAGACTGCAACGAAACCATAGAATAATTTAGAGCTCCTTGCCTGCTAATTAAGTGCAGCATAGGTGATTTTAGTGCTCCACCCTGTACTAAGAAAAAAAATATTTTCTACCCCAATTTCAGTTTTCTCGAAAATAGACGAGCAGACTGCAACAAAACTACAGAATAATTTAAAGCTCCTTGCTTACTAATTAAGTTCCCCATTGGTGATTTTAGTGCTCCACCCTGTACTTAAAATAAATATTTTTTTCTCTACTTTCAGTTTTCTCGAAAATAGACGAGCAGACTGCAACGAAACTATAGAGTAATTTAGAGCTCCTTGCCTACTAATTAAGTGCCCCATTAGTGAGTTTGGTGCTCCACCCTGTACTTAGAAAAAAAAATATTTTCTACCCCAATTTCACTTTTCTCGAAAATGGACGACCATTCTGCAATTAAACTATAGAATAATTTAGAGCTCCTTGCCTACTAATTGAGTGCCCCATTGGTAATTTTAGTGCTCTACCCTGAACTTAGAAAAAAATAATTTTCTTCTCTAATTTCAGTTTTCTTGAAAATGGACGAGCAGACTGCAACGAAACTATAGAATAATTTAGAGCTCCTTGCCTACTAATTAAGTGCTCTATTTGTGATTTTAGTGCTCCACCGTGTACTGAGAAAGAAAATATTTTCTACTCCAATTTCATTTTTGCCAAAAATGGACAAGCAGACTGCAACGAAACTATAGAATAATTTAGAGCTCTTTGCCTACTATTTAAGTGCCCCATTGGTGATTTTAGTGCTCCACCCTGTACTTAGAAAAAAAAATTTCTTCTCCAATTTCAGTTTTCTCGAAAATGGACCAGCAGACTGCAACAAAACTATAGAATAATTAAGAGCTCCTTACCTACTAATTAAGTGCCCTATTGGTGATTTTAGTGCTTCACCCTGTGCATAGAAAAAAAAAATTTCCACCCCAATTTCAGTTTTCTCGAAAATGGAGGAGCAAACTGCAACAAAACTATAGAATAATTTAGAGCTCCTTTCCTACTAATTAGGTGCTCTATTGGTGATTTTAGTGCTCCACCGTGTACTGAGAAAAAATATATTTTCTACTCCTATTCCACTTTTTCCAAAAATGGACAAGCAGACTGCAACGAAACCATAGAATAATTTAGAGATCCTTGCCTACTAATTAAGTGCAGCATTGGTGATTTGAGTGCTCCACCCTGTACTTAGAATTAAAATATTTTCTACCCCAATTTCAGTTTTCTCGAAAATAGACGGGCAGACTGCAACAAAACTATAGAATAATTTAAAGCTCCTCGCTTACTAATTAAGTGCCCCATTGATGATTTTAGTGCTCCACCCTGTACTTAAAAATAAAATATTTTCTTCTCTACTTTCAATTTTCTCGAAAATGGACGAGCTGACTGCAACGAAACTATAGAGTAATTTAGAGCTCCTTGCCAACTAATTAAGTGCCCCATTAGTGATTTTAGTGCTCTACCCTGTACTTTGGAAAAAAAATATTTTCTACCTCAATTTCAGTTTTCTCGAAAATGGACGAGCAGACTGCAACGAAACTATAGAATAATTTAGAGCTCCTTACCTACTAATAAATTGCCCCATTAGTGATTTTAGTGCTCCACCCTGTACTTAAAAAAAAAATATTTTCTACCCCATATTTTTTGATATTTTTGTTCAGTAGTCTTAGTCGGTTATAATTCAATGTAATTCTTTATATGATTTTTATGTTTTTTGTTATTTTTATCATATATTACAATATGTATATGTACTTATGTAATAAAATGGAGATTTCGTTAATAAATAAATAAATAAATAAATTTCATTTTTTCGAAAATGGACGAGCAGACTGCAATGAAACTATAGAATAATTTAGAGTTTTTTGCCTTCTAATAAAGTGCCGCATTGGTGATTTTAGTGCTTCACCCTGTACTTAGAAAAAAATTATTTTCTTCTCCGATTTCAGTTTTCTCGAAAATGGACAAGCAGACTGCAACGAAACCATAAAATAATTTAGAGTTCTTTGCCTACTAATAAAGTGCCGCATTGGTGATTTTAGTGCTTCACCCTGTACTTAGAAAAAACATATTTTCTTCTCCGATTTCAGTTTTCTCGAAAATGGACGAGCAGACTGCAACGAAACTATAGAATAATTTAGAGCTCCTTGCCTGCTAATCGAGTGCCCCATTGGTGATTTTAGTGCTCTACCCTGAACTTAGAAAAAAATAATTTTCTTCTCTAATTTCAGTTTTCCCAAAAATGGACAAGCAGACTGCAACGAAACTATAGAATAATTTAGAGCTCCTTGCTTACCATTTAAGTGCCCCATTGGTGATTTTAGTGCTCCACCCTGTACTTAGAAAAAAAAAATTTTTCTCCAATTTCAGTTTTCTCGAAAATGGACGAGCAGACTGCAACGAAACTATAGAATAATTTAGAGCTTCTTGTCTACTAATTAAGTGCCCCATTGGTGATTTTAGTGCTTCACCCCGTACTTAGAAAAAGAAATTTCTACCCCAATTTCACTTTTCTCGAAAATGGACGAGCAGACTGCAATGAAACTATAGAATAATTTAGAGTTCCTTGCCTACTAATATAGTGCCGCATTGGTGATTTTAGTGCTCTACCCTGCACTTGTAAGAAAAATATTATCTACCCCAATTTCACTTTTCTCGAAAATAGACGAGCAGACTGCAACAAAACTATAGAATAATTTAGAGCTCCTTGCCCACTAATTTAGTGCCCTATTGGTGATTTTAGTGCTCCACCCTGTACTTAAAAAAAATATTTTCTACCCCAATTTCACTTTTCTCGAAAATGGACGAGCAGACTGCAACGAAACTATAGAATAATTTAGAGCTCCTTGCCTACTAATTGAGTTCCCCATTGGTGATTTTAGTGCTCTACCCTAAACTTAGAAAAAAATTATTTTCTTCTCCAATTTCAGTTTTCTCGAAAATGGATGAGCAGACTTTAACGAAACTATAGAATAATTAGGAGCTCCTTGCCTACTTATTAAGTGCTCTATTGGTGATTTTAGAGCTCCACCGTGTATTGAGAAAAAATATATTTTCTACTCCTATTTCACTTTTCCCGAAAATGGACAAGCAGACTGCAACGAAACTATAGAATAATTTAGAACTCCTTGCCTACTAATTATGTGCAGCATTGGTGATTTTAGTGCTCCACCCTGTACTAAGAAAAAAAATATTTTCTACCCCAATTTCAGATTTCTCGAAAATAGACGAGCAGACTGCAACGAAACTATAGAATAATTTAGAGCTTCTTGCCTACTAATTAAGTGCCCCATTGGTGATTCTAGTGCTTCACCCTGTACTTAGAAAAAAAATATTTTCTACCCCAATTACAGTTTTCTCGAAAATGGACTAACAGACTGCAACAAAACTATAGAATAATTTAGAGCTCCTTGCCTACTAATTAAGTGCCCCATTGGTAATTTTAGTGCTGCACCCTGTACTTAGAAAAGAAATATTTTTTACCCCAATTTCACTTATCTCGAAAATGGACGAGCAGACTGCAACAAAACTATAGAATAATTTAGAGCTCCTTGCCTACTAATTAAGTGCCCCATTGGTGATTTTAGTGCTCCAACCTGTACTTAGAAAAAAAAATATTTTCTACCTTAATTTCAGTTTTCTCGAAAATGGACGAGCAGACTGCAACGAAACTATAGAATAATTTAGAGCTCCTTGCCTACTAATTAGGTGCTCTATTGGTGATTTTAGTGCTCCACCGTGTACTGATAAAATATATATTTTCTACTCCTATTCCACTTTTCCCGAAAATGGACAAGCAGACTGCTACGATACCATAGATTAATTTAGAGCTCCCTGCCTTCTAATTAAGTGCAGCATTGGCGATTTTAGTGCTCCACCCTGTACTAAGAAAATAAATATTTTCTACCCCAATTTCAGTTTTCTCGAAAATAGACGAGCAGACTGCAACAAAACTATAGAATAATTTAAAGCTCCTTGCTTACTAATTAGGTGCCCCATTGGTGATTTTAGTGCTCCGCCCTGTACTTAAAAAAAAATATTTTCTTCTCCACTTTCAGTTTTCTCGAAAATGGACAAGCAGACTGCAATGAAACTATAAAGTAATTTAGAGCTCCTTGCCTACTAATTAAGTGCCCCATTAGTGATTTTAGTGCTCCACCCTGTACTTAGAAAAAAAAAATATTTTCTACCTTAATTTCAGTTTTCTCGAAAATGGACAAGCAGACTGCAACGAAACTATAGAATAATTTAGAGCTCCTTACCTACTAATAAAGTGCCCCATTGGTGATTTTAGTGCTTCACCCTGTACTTAGAAAATAAAATATTTTCTACCCCAATTTCACTTTTTCGAAAATGGACGAGCAGACTGCAATGAAACTATAGAATAATTTAGAGTTCCTTGCCTACTAATAAAGTGCTCTATTTGTGATTTTAGTGCATTACTCTCTACTTAGAAAAAATATATTTTCTTCTCCGATTTCAGTTTTCTCGAAAATGGAGGAGCAGACTGCAACGAAACCATAGAATAATTTGGAGCTCCTTGCCTACTAAATAAGTGCCGCATTGGTGATTTTAGTGCTCCACCCTGTACTTAAGAAAAAAATATTTTCTACCCCAATTTTAGTTTTCTCGAAAATGGACGAGCAGACTGCAACGAAACTATAGAATAATTTAGAGCTCCTTGCCTACTAATTAAGTGCTCCATTGGTGATTTTAGTGCTCCACCCTGTACTTAGAAAAAAAATATTTTCTACCCCAATTTCACTTTTCTCGAAAATGGACGAGCAGTCTGCAACGAAACTATAGAATAATTTAGAGCTCCTTGCCTACTAATTAGGTGCTTTATTAATGATTTTAGTGCTCTACCCTGAACTTAGAGAAAAAATATTTTCTATCCCAATTTCACTTTTCTCGAAAATGGACGAGCAGTCTGCAACGAAACTTAAGAATAATTTAGAGCTCCTTGCCTACTAACTGAGTGCTCCATTGGTGATTTTAGTGCTCCACCCTGTACTTAGAAAAAAAATATTTACTACCCCAATTTCACTTTTTTCGAAAATGGACGAGCAGTCTGCAACGAAACAATAGAATAATTGAGACCTCTTTACCTTCTAATAAAGTGCCCCATTGGTGATTTTAGTGCTCCACCCTGTACTTAGAAAAAAGAAATATTTTCTACCCCAATTTCACTTTTCTCGAAAATGGACGAGCAGACTGCAATGAAACTATAGAATATATTAGAGCTCCTTGCCTACTAATTGAGTGCCCCATTGGTGATTTTAGTGCTCTACCCTGAACTTAGAAAAAAACAATTTTCTTCTCTAATTTCAATTTTCTCGAAAATGGACGAGCAGACTGCAACGAAACTATAGAATGATTTATAGCTCCTTGCCTACTAATTAAGTGCTCTATTCGTGATTTTAGTGCTCCACCGTGTACTGAGAAAAAAATATTTTCTACTCCAATATCACTTTTCCCAAAAACGGACAAGCAGACTGCAACAAAACTATAGAATAATTTAGAGCTCCTTGCCTACTATTTAAGTGCCCCATCGGTGATGTTAGTGCTCCACCCTGTACTTAGAGAAAAAAAATATCTTCTCCAATTTCAGTTTTCTCAAAAATGGACGAGCAGACTGCAACAAAACTATAGAATAATTTAGAGCTCCTTACATACTAATTAAGTGCCCCATTGGTGATTTTAGTGCTTCACCCTGTACTTAGAATAAAAAAATGTCTACCTTAATTTTACTTTTCTCGAAAATGGACGAGCAGTCTGCAATGAAACTATAGAATAATTTAGAGTTTCTTGCCTACTAATATAGTGCCGCATTGGTGATTTTAGTGCTCCACCCTGTACTTAGAAAAAACATATTTTCTTCTCCGATTTCAGTTTTCTCGAAAATGGACAAGCAGACTGCAACGAAACTATAGAATAATTTAGAGCTCCTTGCCTACTAATTAAGTGCCGCATTGGTGATTTTAGTGTTCCACCCTGTACTTAGAAAAAAAATATTTTCTAACCCAATTTCAGTTTTCTCGAAAATAGACGAGCAGACTGCAACGAAACTATAGAATAATTTAGAGCTTCTTGCCAACTAATTAATTTTCCCATTGGTCATTTTATTGCTCCACCCTGTACTTAGAAAAAACAAATTTTCTACCCCAATTTCAGTTTTCTCGAAAATGGACGAGCAGACTGCTACAAAACTATAGAATAATTTAGAGCTCCTTGTCTGCTAATTAAGTGCTTCATTGGTGATTTTAGTGCTCCCCCCGTTACTTAGAAAAAAAATATTTTCTATTCCAATTTCACTTTTCTCGAAAATAGACGAGCAGACTGCAACGAAACTATAGAATAATTTAGGGCTCCTTGCCTACTTGTTAAGAGCCCTATAGGTTATTTTAGTGCTCCACCCTGTACTTAGAAAAAAAAATTTCTACCCCAATTTCAGTTTTCTCGAAAATGGAGGAGCAAACTGCAACGAAACTATAGAATAATTTAGAGCTCCTTGCCTACTAATTAGGTGCTCTAGTGGTGATTTTAGTGCTCCACCGTGTTTTGAGAAAAAATATATTTTCTACTCCTATTCCACTTTTCCCGAAAGCAGACTGCAACGAAACCATAGAATAATATAGAGCTCTTTGCCTACTAATTATGTGCAGCATTGGTGATTTTAGTACTCCACCCTGTACTAAGAAAAAAAATATTTTCTACCCCAAATTCAGTTTTCTCGAAAATAGACGGGCAGACTGCAACAAAACTATAGAATAATTTAAAGCTCCTTGCTTACTAATTAAGTGCCCCATTGGTGATTTTAGTGCTCCACCCTGTACTTAAAAAAAATATTTTCTTCTCTACTTTCAGTTTTCTCGAAAATGGACGAGCAGACTGCAACGAAACTAAAGAATTATTTGAAGCTTCTTACCTACTAATAAAGTGCCCCATTGGTGATTTTAGTGCTCCACCCCGTACTTAGAAAAAGAATATTTTATACCCCAATTTCACTTCTTCGAAAATAGACGAGCAGACTGCAATGAAACTATAGAATAATTTAGAGTTTCTTGCCTTCTAATAAAGTGCCGCATTGGTAATTTTAGTGCTTCACCCTGTACTTAGAAAAAATATATTTTCTTCTCCGATTTCAGTTTTCTCGAAAATGGACAAGCAGACTGCAACGAAACCATAAAATAATTTAGAGCTTCTTGCCTACTAATTAAGTGCCGCATTGGTGATTTCAGTGCTCCACCCTGTACTTAGAAAAAAAATATTTTCTACCCCAATTTTAGTTTTCTCGAAAATGGACGAGCAGACAGCAACGAAACTATAGAATAATTTAGAGCTCCTTGCCTTCTAATTAAGTGCTTCATTTATGATTTTAGTGCTCTCCCCTGTACATAGAAAAAAATATATTTTCTACCCCAATTTCACTTTTCTCGAAAATGGACGAGCAGACTGCAATGAAACCATAGAATAATATAGAGTTCCTTATTACTAATAAAGTGCAGCATTGGTTATTTTAGTGCTCCACCCTGTACTTAGAGAAAAAATATTTTCTATCCCAATTTCACTTTTATCGAAAATGGACGAGCAGTCTGCAACGAAACTTAAGAATAATTTAGAGCTCCTTGTCTACTTATTGAGTGCTCCATTGGTGATTTTAGTGCTCCACCCTGTACTTAAAAAAAACTAATATTTACTACCCCAATTCCACTTTTTTCGAAAATGGACGAGCAGTCTGCAACGAAACTATAGAATAATTTAAAGCTCCTTACCTTCTAATAAAGTGCCCCATTGGTGATTTTAGTGCTCCACCCTGTACTTAGAAAGAAAATATTTTCTTCTCCGATTTCAGTTTTCTCGAAAATGGACGAGCAGACTGCAACGAAACTATAGAATAATTTAGAGCTCCTTGCCTTCTAATTAAGTGCCGCATTAGTGATTTTAGTGCTCTACCCTGTACCTAGAAAAAAAATATTTTCTACCCCAATTTTAGTTTTCTCGAAAATGGAAGAGCAGACTGCAACGAAACCATAAAATAATTTAGAGCTCCTTACTTACTAATTAAGTGGCATATTGGTGATTTTAGTGCTTCACCCTGTACTTAGAAAAAAAATATTTTCTACCCCAATTTAACTTTTTTTGAAAATGGACGAGCAGACTGCAATATAACTATAGTATAATTTAGAGTTCCTTGCCTACTAATAAAGCGCCGCATTGGTGATTTTATTGCTCCAACCTGTACTTAGAAAAAAAATATTTTCTCCTCCGATTTCAGTTTTCTCGAAAATGGACGAGCAGACTGCAACGAAACTATAGAATAATTTAGAGTTCCTTGCCTACTAACTAAGTGCTGCATTGGTGATTTTAGTGCTCCACCCTGTACTTAGAAAAAAAATATTTTCTACCCCAATTTCAGTTTTCTCGAAAATAGACAAGCAGACTGCAACGAAACTATAGAATAATTTAGAACTTCTTGCCTACTAATTAATTGCCCCATTGATGATTTTAGTGCGTCACCCTGTATTTAGAAAAAAAATATTTTCTACCCCGACTTTAGTTTTCTCAAAAATGGACGAGCAGACTGCAACGAAACTATAGAATAATTTAGAGCTCCTTGCCTACTAATTAAGTGCCCCAGTAGTGATTTTATTGCTCCACCCTGTACTTAAAAAAAAAAAAATTCTACCCCAATTTCAGTTTTCTCGAAAATCGACGAGCAGACTGCAACAAAACTATAGAATAATTTAGAGCTCCTTGTCTGCTAATTAAGTGCTTCATTGTTGATTTTAGTGCTCCACTCTGTACTTAGAAAAAAAATATATTCTATGCCAATTTCACTTTTCTCGAAAATAGACAAGCAGACTGCAACGAGACTATAGAATAATTTAGAGCTCCTTGCCTAGTAGTTAAGTGCCCCATAGGTGATTTTAGTGCTCCACCCTGTACTTAGAAAAAAATATTTTCTACCCCAATTTCAGTTTTCTCGAAAATGGACGAGCAGACTGCAACGAAACTATAGAATAATTTAGAGCTCTTTGCCTACTAATTTAGTGCCCCATTGGTGATTTTAGTGCTCTAGCTTGTACTTAGAAAAAAAAATTTTTTTTCTACTCCAATTTCACTTTTCTCGAAAATAGACGAGCAGACTGCAACAAAACTATAGAATAATTTAGAGCTCCCTGCCTACTGATTTAGTGCCCTATTGGTGATTTTAGTGCTCCACCCTGTACTTAAAAAAAATATATTTTCTAACCCTATTTCACTTTTCTCGAAAATGGACAAGCAGACTGCAACGAAACTATAGAATAATTTAGAACTCTTTGCCTACTAATTGAGTGCCCCATTGGTCATTTTATTGCTCCACCCTGTACTTAGAAAAAAAATATTTTCTCCTCCGATTTCAGTTTTCTCGAAAATGGACGAGCAGACTGCAACGAAACTATAGAATAATTTAGAGTTCCTTGCCTACTAACTAAGTGCTGCATTGGTGATTTTAGTGCTCCACCCTGTACTTAGAAAAAAAATATTTTCTACCCCAATTTCAGTTTTCTCGAAAATAGACAAGCAGACTGCAACGAAACTATAGAATAATTTAGAACTTCTTGCCTACTAATTAATTGCCCCATTGATGATTTTAGTGCGTCACCCTGTATTTAGAAAAAAAATATTTTCTACCCCGACTTTAGTTTTCTCAAAAATGGAAGAGCAGACTGCAACGAAACTATAGAATAATTTAGAGCTCCTTGCCTACTAATTAAGTGCCCCAGTAGTGATTTTATTGCTCCACCCTGTACTTAAAAAAAAAAAATTCTACCCCAATTTCAGTTTTCTCGAAAATCGACGAGCAGACTGCAACAAAACTATAGAATAATTTAGAGCTCCTTGTCTGCTAATTAAGTGCTTCATTGGTGATTTTAGTGCTCCACTCTGTACTTAGAAAAAAAATATATTCTATGCCAATTTCACTTTTCTCGAAAATAGACAAGCAGACTGCAACGAAACTATAGAATAATTTAGAGCTCCTTGCCTAGTAGTTAAGTGCCCCATAGGTGATTTTAGTGCTCCACCCTGTACTTAGAAAAAAATATTTTCTACCCCAATTTCAGTTTTCTCGAAAATGGACGAGCAGACTGCAACGAAACTATAGAATAATTTAGAGCTCTTTGCCTACTAATTTAGTGCCCCATTGGTGATTTTAGTGCTCTACCTTGTACTTAGAAAAAAAATTTTTTTTTCTACTCCAATTTCACTTTTCTCGAAAATAGACGAGCAGACTGCAACAAAACTATAGAATAATTTAGAGCTCCTTGCCTACTAATTTAGTGCCCTATTGGTGATTTTAGTGCTCCACCCTGTACTTAAAAAAAATATATTTTCTAACCCTATTTCACTTTTCTCGAAAATGGACAAGCAGACTGCAACGAAACTATAAAATAATTTAGAACTCTTTGCCTACTAATTGAGTGCCCCATTGGTCATTTTAGTGCTCTACCCTGAACTTAGAAAAAAATTATTTTCTTCTCCAATTTCAGTTTTCTCGAAAATGGATGAGCAGACTGCTACGAAACTATAGAATAATTAAGAACTCCTTGCCTACTAATTAAGTGCTCTATTGGTGATTTTAGAGCTTCAACGTGTACTGAGAAAAAATATATTTTCTACTCCTATTTCACTTTTCCCGAAAATGGACAAGCAGACTGCAACGAAACTATAGAATAATTTAGAGCTCCTTGCCTACTAGTTATGTGCAGCATTGGTGATTTTAGTGCTCCACCCTGTACTAAGAAAAAAAATATTTTCTACCTCAATTTCAGTTTTCTCGAAAATAGACGAGCAGACTGCAACGAAACTATAGAATAATTTAGAGCTCCTTGCCTACTAATTACGTGCCCCATTGGTGATTTTAGTGCTGCACCCTTTACTTAGAAAAAAAATATTTTCTACCCCAATTACAGTTTTCTCGAAAATGGACGAGCAGACTGCAACAGAACTATAAAACAATTTAGAGCTCCTTGCCTACTAATTAAGTGCCCCATTGGTGATTTTAGTGCTGCACCCTGTACTTAGAAAAAAAATATTTTTTACCCCAATTTTACTTTTCTCGAAAATGGACAAGCAGACTGCAACGAAACTATAGAATAATTTAGAGCTCCTTGCCTACTAATTAGGTGCTTCATTGGTGATTTTATTGCTTCACCCTGTACTTAGAAAAAAAATATTTTCTACCCCAATTTCAGTCTTCTCGAAAATGGACGAGCAGACTGCAACGAAACAATAATAATTTAGAGCTCCTTGCCTACTGATTAAGTGCCCCATTAGTGATTTAAGTGCTTCACCCTGTACTTTGAAAAAAAATATTTTCTACCCCAATTTCACTTTTCTCGAAAATGGACAAACTGACTGCAATGAAACTATAGAATAATTTAGAGCTCCTTGCCTACTAATTGAGTGCCTCATTGGTGAAAAAAAATATTTTTTACCCCAATTTTAGTTTTCTCGAAAATGCACGAGCAGACTGCAACAAAACTATAGAATAATTTAAAGCTTTTTACCTAGAAATTAACTGCCCCATTAGTGATTTTAGTGCTCCACCCTGTACTTTGAAAAAAAATATTTTCTACCCCAATTTCACTTTTCTCGAAAATGGACAAACTGACTGCAATGAAACTATAGAATAATTTAGAGCTCCTTGCCTACTAATTGAGTGTCATTGGTGATTTTAGTGCTCTACCCTGAACTTAGAAAAAAATAATTTTCTTCTCTAATTTCAGTTTTCTCGAAAATGGACGAGCAGACTGCAACGAAACTATAGAATAATTTAGAGCTCCTTGCCTACTAATTAAGTGCTCTATTTGTGATTTTAGTGCTCCACCGTGTACTGAGAAAAAAAATATTTTCTACTCCAATTTCACTTTTCCTGAAAATTGACAAGCAGACTGCAACGAAACTATAGAATAATTTAGAGCTTCTGACCTACTAATTAAGTGCCCTATTGGTGATTTTAGTGCTCCACCCTGTACTTAGAAAAAAAATATTTTCTACCCCAATTTCACTTTTCTTGAAAATGGACAAGCAGACTGCAATGAAACTATAGAATAATTTAGAGTTCTTTGCATACTAATAAAGTGCTGCATTAGTGACTTTAGTGCTCCACCCTGTACTTAGAAAAAAAATATTTTCTACCCCAATTTTAGTTTTCTCGAAAATGGACGAGCAGACTGCAACGAAACTATAGAATAATTTAGCTTTTCTTGCTAAGTGCTTCATTTATAATTTTAGTGCTCCACCCTGTACTTAGAAAAAAATATATTTTCTACCCAATTTCACTTTTCTCGAAAATGGACGAGCAGTCTGCAACGAAACTTAAAAATAATTTAGAGCTCCTTGCCTACTAATTGAGTGCTCCATTGGTGATTTTAGTGCTTTTAGAGTTCTTTGCATACTAATAAAGTGCTGCATTAGTGACTTTAGTGCTCCACCCTGTACTTAGAAAAAAAATATTTTCTACCCCAATTTCAGTCTTCTCGAAAATGGACGAGCAGACTGCAACGAAACAATAATAATTTAGAGCTCCTTGCCTACTGATTAAGTGCCCCATTAGTGATTTAAGTGCTTCACCCTGTACTTTGAAAAAAAATATTTTCTACCCCAATTTCACTTTTCTCGAAAATGGACAAACTGACTGCAATGAAACTATAGAATAATTTAGAGCTCCTTGCCTACTAATTGAGTGAGTGCCTCATTGGTGAAAAAAAATATTTTTTACCCCAATTTTAGTTTTCTCGAAAATGCACGAGCAGACTGCAACAAAACTATAGAATAATTTAAAGCTTTTTACCTACAAATTAACTGCCCCATTAGTGATTTTAGTGCTCCACCCTGTAATTTGAAAAAAAATATTTTCTACCCCAATTTCACTTTTCTCGAAAATGGACAAACTGACTGCAATGAAACTATAGAATAATTTAGAGCTCCTTGCCTACTAATTGAGTGCCTCATTGGTGATTTTAGTGCTCTACCCTGAACTTAGAAAAAAATAATTTTCTTCTCTAATTTCAGTTTTCTCGAAAATGGACGAGCAGACTGCAACGAAACTATAGAATAATTTAGAGCTCCTTGCCTACTAATTAAGTGCTCTATTTGTGATTTTAGTGCTCCACCGTGTACTGAGAAAAAAAATATTTTCTACTCCAATTTCACTTTTCCTGAAAATTGACAAGCAGACTGCAACGAAACTATAGAATAATTTAGAGCTTCTGACCTACTAATTAAGTGCCCTATTGGTGATTTTAGTGCTCCACCCTGTACTTAGAAAAAAAATATTTTCTACCCCAATTTCACTTTTCTTGAAAATGGACAAGCAGACTGCAATGAAACTATAGAATAATTTAGAGTTCTTTGCATACTAATAAAGTGCTGCATTAGTGACTTTAGTGCTCCTCCCTGTACTTAGAAAAAAAATATTTTCTACCCCAATTATAGTTTTCTCGAAAATGGACGAGCAGACTGCAACGAAACTATAGAATAATTTAGATTTTCTTGCTAAGTGCTTCATTTATAATTTTAGTGCTCCACCCTGTACTTAGAAAAAAATATATTTTCTACCCAATTTCACTTTTCTCGAAAATGGACGAGCAGTCTGCAACGAAACTTAAGAATAATTTAGAGCTCCTTGCCTACTAATTGAGTGCTCCATTGGTGATTTTAGTGCTCCACCCTGTACTTAGAAAAAACTGATATTTACTACCCCAATTTCACTTTTTTCGAAAATGGACAAGCAGTTTGCAACGAAACTATAGAATAATTTAGAGCTCCTTACCTTCTAATAAAGTGCCCCATTGGTAATTTTAGTGCTCCACCCTGTACGTAGAAAAAAAAATATTTTCTACCCCAATTTCACTTTTCTCGAAAATGGACGAGCAGACTGCAATGAAACTATAGAATAATTTAGAGTTCTTTGCCTACTAATAAAGTGCCGCATTGGTGATTTTTGGGCTCCACCCTGTACTTAGAAAAAAATATTTTCTAACCCAATTTCAGTTTTCTCGAAAATAGACAAGCAGACTGCAACGAAACTTAAGAATAATTTAGAGCTTCTTGCTTACTAATTGAGTGCTCCATTGGTGATTTTAGTGCTCCACCCTGTACTTAGAAAATAAATATTTACTACCCCAATTTCAATTTTTTCGAAAATGGACGAGCAGACTGCAATGAAACTATAGAATATATTAGAGCTCCTTGCCTACTAATTGAGTGCCCCATTGGTGATTTTAGTGCTCTACCCTGAACTTAGAAAAAAATAATTTTCTTCTCTAATTTCAGTTTTCTCGAAAATGGACGAGCAGATTGCAACGAAACTATAGAATGATTTTGAGCTCCTTGCCTACTAATTAAGTGCTCTTTTTGTGATTTTAGTGCTCCACCGTGTACTGAGAAAAAAAATATTTTCTACTCCAATTTCACTTTTCCCAAAAATGGACAAGCAGACTGCAACAAAACTATAGAATAATTTAGAGCTCCTTGCCTACTATTTAAGTGCCCCATTGGTGATGTTAGTGCTCCACCCTGTACTTAGAGAAAAAAAAATTCTTCTCCAATTTCAGTTTTCTCAAAAATGGACGAGCAGGCTGCAACAAAAGTATAGAATAATGTAGAGCTTCTTACATACTAATTAAGTGTCCATTGGTGATTTTAGTGCTTCACCCTGTACTTAGAAAAAAAAAATGTCTACCCCAATTTCACTTTTCTCGAAAATGGACGAGCAGACTGCAATGAAACTATAGAATAATTTAGAGTTCCTTGCCAACTAATATAGTGCCGCATTGGTGATTTTAGTGCTCCACCCTGTACTTAGAAAAAACATATTTTCTTCTCCGATTTCAGTTTTCTCGAAAATAGACCAGCAGACTGCAACGAAACTATAGAATAATTTAGAGCTGCTTGCCTACTAATTAAGTGCCGCATTGGTGATTTTAGTGTTCCACCCTGTACTTAGAAAAAAAATATTTTCTAACCTAATTTCAGTTTTCTCGAAAATAGACGAGCAGACTGCAACGAAACTATAGAATAATTTAGAGCTTCTTGCCAACTAATTAATTTTCCCATTGGTGATTTAAGTGCTCCACCCTGTACTTAGAAAAAAAATATTTTCTACCCCAATTTCAGTTTTCTCGAAAATGGACGAGCAGACTGCAACGAAACTATAGAATAAATTAGAGCTCCTTGCCTACTAATTAAGTGCCCCATAAGTGATTTTATTGCTCCACCCTGTACTTAGAAAAAACAAATTTTCTACCCCAATTTCAGTTTTCTCGAAAATGGACGAGCAGACTGCTACAAAACTATAGAATAATTTAGAGCTCCTTGCCTACTAGTTAAGAGCCCTATAGGTAATTTTAGTGCTCCACCCTGTACTTAGAAAAAAAAAATTTCTACCCCAATTTCAGTTTTCTCGAAAATGGAGGAGCAAACTGCAACGAAACCATAGAATAATATAGAGCTCCTTGCTCACTAATTAAGTGCAGCATTGGTGATTTTAGTACTCCACCCTGTACTAAGAAAAAAAATATTTTCTACCCCAAATTCAGTTTTCTCGAAAGTAGACGGGCAGACTGCAACAAAACTATAGAATAATTTAAAGCTCCTTGCTTACTAATTAAGTGCCCCATTGGTGATTTTAGTGCTCCACCCTGTACTTAAAAGAAAAATATTTTCTTCTCTACTTTTAGTTTTCTCGAAAATGGACGAGCAGACATTCACGGTTCAGACGCTGACGAATACACACGTGTCAATCAGCAGCTAGTGATTTAAACGAGAGCGATTTATTCGCAAAATGAACCCTCCCGAGACCGAGATGGAGGAGGAAGGGTTTATCAAACCACGGAGAGGCCGTCCGAAAAAGCCTAGGCCCCATAATACACAGAGTTCAGCGAAGGAAGACAATTACAGTAGCGACGTAAGTGACGCAAGCTCCCAGTCCTCCCGCTCCCGCAAAACAACAGCCCCGCACAACTTAACCACGTTACTACAATCCATCACCCAACAATACGCAACAACACCGTCAACATCAGCAACGCAGATAACAAATACATCACACACACAATTACCATTACCATCACCAACACCAACGACAACAAAAACTCCACATACACAAACATACAAAAACGTATTCACCTTTACAACCACAACAGAAATATCTAGATTGAAATTTGTACAAATATGGTGCACTCACAACTACAGTATTAACACAGAAATATTCAAAACAAAACATGGATTTATTATTAAATCAAACGAAAATAAAATAACATTAGAGGAGAACCTCGCTCAGCTACAACGAGAAAAAATCATACACACGTTCAACGCCACATCCACCAGCACACGCTCTGAGTCTACGCGCAACCCGCCCGCGCCATCCTACTCCTGTATTATACGCAGTGTTGAGCTAGAAATCACCGACTCGGCAGTGAGTGCGCATCTTAACTTAATGGGAATAACGCACAGATATTGCAAAAGAATTGTCGCGAAACAGGACGACAGAAAAACACGCATGATTAGAATCATTACAGGATCACACGAAGCATATACGAAATTACTGCACGAACATTTTTAATTTATGTGCAAAGTTTATCCCGTAATGGAAAGCAAACCACCCGCACCTCTCCCCATCCCCTGCAATAAATGCAACAAATTTGACCACGTCACCAGCGATTGCAAAGAAGACATAATATGTGCAAAATGCATGGGACCACACCCCACAAATACCTGCAGCTCACTCCAACTACCCAAATGCAAGGCATGCGGAGACACGTCCCATGGAGCATGGTCAACAAAATGCCCCAAGAGACCACTCGTACCTATACAGGGCATACCCAACGTAAGGATACAAAACGCCAACAAAAAATCTGCAGACATGGACACAAAACTCACTAAATCATCCCGCATTCACTCACCAATCACGCACCATGACTATATCATTGACACTTATACCACTGAAATAAACAGACCATCCAACATAGACAGACAGGACCTAATAAAAAAACTAAAATCACGCTTCATCGACGCATTTCACATAGACACTCATGTTAGCTTTTCTGGCAACAGGATGTTCATAGTAATGTTCGACATGAAAGACCCTGGCATTATCCCCCCCGTTGAGCCATTAACGGGAGTCCGCATCAGTACCACAGAGGTTGTCAGAAATGGCTAACATGAATTTCATATATACAAACATCAACTCATTACATAATAAATCCCACCTTCTCTCCCATTTCCTTTGTAACAATCCTATCCATGTATCAATGATGGTGGAAACTAAATCAAATACACCCTATACCTTTCAAAACTGGTCCTCAATCCAAATTCCCGCATCCGCTCCATTTCATAATCAACGTGGTGGCTCAATTGTTGCAGCTAGGCCCGAAATTAAATTAGGCAAAGCTAACCCCCCCAAAATCAATAACATCCTGAACGAATGCCTACACTGTACCATTGAGTTACCACAATTTACCCTACACCTATTCCTAGTTTATATCCACCCCTTCTCCAATATTGAACAAACCATTTTAACGAAAGCATCCTTATATGACCACGTCATCATAATCGGCGACCTTAATATCAACAAAACGAAATCGAAACAGCTTTCCTCTTTTATGTCAAACTCTAACTTTGTCCGAATTAAGACTCCTCCTACCTTTATTATGTCCGAAAACCAATCTTCCACTCCCGATGTCCTATTATGCACTAGCAACATCCGACACCTAATTACAGACATCAGCCTAATCCCTGACATATGCTCCGATCATCTCTCAATAATATTTTCCCTACAAGCAAATCCCCCAATACCCACCCGTCCAAAAACTTTGTACAGACATAAGGACTGTGACATAGACCAAGTGACAGAAGATATTACTAAATTTATATCCATTTACGACAACATTTCAAACACCACTATTTCCCAATTCCTTACAGTACTCTCTGCCTCAGTTAAAAAGAACACTCCGACGTATACAAAACCCACATATAAATATCCTCTCCCAAAATATATCCTTAGACTGATTAAATATAAAAGACAACAACTATACAGGGACATACAACAGACGAACGAACAAACTCTAAAACAAAAATTTAATGCACTAAATAAAGACATTCACAAATTAATCAAAGACTACAAACAAGACAAATGGATACTGGCTTGCACCTCTGTTAAGATAGCAGTGCCAAATGGGCAGAATGCACTGTAACCTATACTAGAATTAAGGGATAATTAAGGGCTATTTTAGTGCCCCACTGTCGATTTTAGTGCTCCACCCTTAAGGGTGCAAATCGCAGCATAGCCACCTTAACATTAAGCTGGCAAGGCAAACTTACCAATCAGGAATTAAAAAACATTTTCTGTACGACATAATTAAGAGCTAATTAAGTGCCCTATATACAATTTTAGTGCTCCACCCTGTACTTAGGAAAAAAATATTTTCTTCTCCAATTTCACTTTTCTCGAAAATGGACGAGCAGACTGCAACGAAACTATAGAATAATTTAGAGCTCCTTGCCTACTAATTAAGTGCCCCATTGGTGATTTTAGTGCTCAACCCTGTACTTAGATAAAAAATATTTTCTTCTCAAATTTCACTTTTCTCGAAAATGGACGAGCAGACTGCAACGAAACTAAAGAATAATTTAGAGCTCCTTGCCTACTATATAAGTGCCCTATTGGTGATTTTAGTGCTCCACCCTGTATTTAGAAAAAAAATATATTCTACCCCAATTTCAGCTTTCTGGAAAATGGACGAGCAGACTGCAACGAAACTATAGAATAATTCAGAGCTCCTTGCCTACTAATTAAGTGCCCCATTGGTGATTTTAGTGCTCCACCCTGTACTTAGAAAAAAAATATTCTCTACCCCAATTTCAGTTTTCGCGAAAATGGACAAGCAGACTGCAACGAAACTATAAAATAATTTAAAGCTCCTTGCCTACTAATTAGGTGCCCCATTGGTGATTTTACTGCTCCACCCTGTATTTAGAAAAAAAAATATTTTCTACCCCAATTTCACTATTCTCGAAAATGGACGAGCAGACTGCAATTAAACTTTAGAATAATTTAGAGCTCCTTGCCTACTAATTATGTGCCTTATTGGTGATTTTAGTGCTCCACCCTGTACTTAGAAAAAAAAATATTTTCTTCTCCTATTTCACTTTTCTCGAAAATGGACGAGCAGACTGCAACGAAACTATAGAATAATTTAGAGCTACTTGCCTACTTATTAAATGCCCCATTAGTGATTTTAGTGCTCCACCCTGTATTTAGAAAAAAAATATTTTCTACCCCAATTTCAGTTTTCTCGAAAATAGACCAGCAGATTGCAACTAAACTATAGAATAATTTAGAGCTCCTTGCCTACTAATTAAGTGCCCTATTGGTGATTTAAGTGCTTTGCCCTGTACTTAGAAAAAAAAATTTCTACCCCAATTTCAGTTTTCTCGAAAATGGACGAGCAGACTGCAACGAAACTATAGAATAATTTAGAGCTTCTTGCCTACTAATTACCCACCCATTGGTGGTTTAAGTGCTTCACCCTGTATTTAAAAAAAATATTCTCTACCCCAATTTCACTTTTCTCGAAAATCGACGAGCCGACTGCAACGAAACTATAGAATAATTTAGAGCTCCTTGCCTACTAATTAATTGCCTCATTGGTGATTTTAGTGCTCCACCCTGTACTTAGAAAAAAAATATTTTCTTCTCCAATTTCACTTTTCTCGAAAATGGACAGGCAGACTGCAACGGAACTATAGAATAATTTAGAGCTACTTGCCCACTAATTAAGTGCCATATTGGTGATTTTTGTGCTCTACCCTGTACTTAAAAAAAAATATTTTCTACCCCAATTTCAGCTTTCTCGAAAATGGACGAGCAGACTGCAACGAAACTATAGAATCATTTAGAGCTCCTTGCCTACTATATTAGTGCCCTATTGGTGATTTCAGTGCTCCACCCTGTAATTAGAAAATGGACAAGCAGACTGCAACGAAACTATAGAATAATTCAGAGCTCCTTGCCTACTAATTAAGTGCCCTATTGGTGATTTTAGTGCTCCACCCTGTACTTAGAAAAAAAATATTTTCTTCTCCAATTTCACTTTTCTCGAAAATGGACAAGCAGACTGCAACGGAACTATAGAATAATTTAGAGCTTCTTGCCTACTAATTAAGTGCCCCATTGGTGATTTTAGTGCTCTACCCTGTACTTAGAAAAATAATACTTTCTACCCCAATTTCAGTTTGCCTACTAATTTAGTGCCCTATTGGTGATTTTAGTGCTCCACCCTGTATTTAGAAAAAAAATATTTTCTACCTCAATTTCACTTTTCTCGAAAATGGACGAGCAGACTGCAACGAAACTATAGTATAATTTAGAGCTCCTTGCCTTCTAATTAAGTGCCCCATTGGTGATTTTTGTGCTCCACCCTGCACTTAGAAGAAAAATATTTTCTACCCCAATTTCACTTTTCTCGAAAAAGGACGAGCAGACTGCAACGAAACTATAGAATAATTTAGAGCTCCTTGCCAACTAATTAAGTGCCCCATTCGTGATTTTAGTGCTCCACCCTGTACTTAGAAATAAAATATTTTCTTCTTCAATTCCAGTTTTCTCGAAAATGGACGAGCAGACTGCAACGAAACTATAGAATAATTTAGAGCTCCTTGCCTACTAACTAAGTGCCCCTATGGTGATTTTAGTGCTCCACCCTGTATTTAGAAAAAAACATTTCTAACTCAATTTCACTTTTCTCGAAAACGGACGAGCAGACTGCAACGAAACTATAGAATAATTTAAAGCTCCTTGCTTACTAATTAAGTGCCCCATTATTGATTTTATTGCTCCACCCTGTATTTGAAAAAAAAAAATTTCTAACCCAATTTCACTTTTCTCGAAAATGGACGAGCAGACTGCAACGAAACTATAGAATAATTTAGAGCTCCTTGCCTACTAACTAAGTGCCCCATTGGTGATTTTCGTGCTCCACCCTGTACTTAGAAAAAAAATATTTTCTTCTCTAATTTCACTTTTCTTGAAAATGGACGAGCAGACTGCAACGAAACTAAAGAATAATTTAGAGCTCCTTGCCTACTAATTAAGTGCCCCATTGGTGATTTTAGTGCTCTACCCTGTACTTAGAAAAAAAATATTTTCTACCCTAATTTGACTTTTCTCGAAAATGGACGAGCAGACTGCAACGAAACTATAGAATAATTTAGAGCTCCTTGCCTACTAATTAAGTGCCCCATTTGTGATTTTAGTGCTCCACCCTGTACTTAGAAAAAAAATATTTTCTACCCCAATTTCAGTTTTCTTGAAAATGGACGAGCAGACTGCAACGAAACTATAGAAAAATTTAAAGCTCCTTGCCTACTAATTTTAGTGCTCCACCCTGAAATCCCAATTGAGAACATGAAATAAACTCACCCTGTTTGTACATACATCTTAAATAATATCAATAATTAAGATCTCGTCGATCTTACGTACTATGAACTCACTATGATCCCAGTTTAAATTTATAGAGATAATTAACAATTACATGAACTCTTATTAAACAGAGTGTCCCGCCGAAACACATTAAAAGTATATAAACTCTTTCTGCTGTATGTTAAAAAACTATGTGTAATTTTCATAAGTGTGCTGTGTTCTATATTTTTCAGTAGTTGTAAAAAAAATTTGACAAAACATCAAACTTTGCATTTTGAATATTGATGTAATGTTGCCTCAAAAATGCCAACTCCCGAAAGAGCCCAATGATGATTTATTTTTTTAAAAAATTATATAAAAAATGTTCAAAATATACTACTATACTACTATATACAACTATATTTAGTCAATTTTTAATTTCGATTGTTTTCAAATAAACACCCTGTACATTATTACATATTCTTAGGCGGAATACAATTCTGCATTGATTTACACCCGCATACCCTATCTTCTTTAATTTGTAAGAAAAATAAGAGAAGATAGGTATACAGAAATTTCATTTAAACCATTAACAAAAAAATCGCCAATGGGGTACTTAATTAGTAGGTAAATAGCTCTAAATAATTCTCTAGTTTCGTTGCAGTCTGCTCGTCCATTTTCAAGAAAAGTGAAATTGGAGAAGAAAATATTTTTTTTCTAAGTACAGGGTGGAGCACTAAAATCACTAATAGGGCACTTAATTAGTAGGCAAGAAGCTCTAAATTATTCTATAGTTTCGTTGCAGTCTGCTCGTCCATTTTCGAGAAAAGTGAAATTGGGGTAGAAAATAATTTTTTTCTAAGTACAGGGTGGAGCACTGAAATCACCAATTGAGCACTTAATTAGTAGGCAAGGAGCTCTAAATTATTCTATAGTTTCATTGCAGTCTGCTCGTCCATTTTCGAGAAAAGTGAGATTGGGGTAGAAAATATTTTCTTTCCAAGTACAGGGTGGAGCACTAAAATCAACAATGGGGCACTTAATTAGTAGGTTAAAAGCTCTAAATTATTCTATAGTATCGTTGCAGTCTGCTCATCCATTTTCGAGAAAACTGAAATTGGGGTAGAAAATATTTTTTTTCTAAGTACAGGGTGGAGCACTAAAATCACCAATGCGGCACTTAATTAGTAGGCAGAGAGCTCTGAATTATTCTATAGTTTCGTTGCAGTCTGCTCGTCCATTTTCGAGAAAACTGAAATTGGGGTAGAAAATATTCTTTTTCTAAGTACAGGGTGGAGCACTAAAATCACCTATGGGGCACTTAATTAGTAGGCAAGGAGCTCTAAACTATTCTATAGTTTCGTTGCAGTCTGCTCGTCCATTTTCGAGAAAACTGAAATTGGGGTAGAAAATATTTTTTTTCCAAGTACAGGGTGAAGCACTAAAATCACAAATGGGGCACTCAATTAGTAGGCAAGGAGCTCTAAATTATTCTAAAGTTTCGTTGCAGTCTGCTCGTCCATTTTCGAGAAAACTGAAATTTTGGTAGAAAATATTTTTTTTCTAAGTACAGGGTGGAGCACTAAAATCACCTATAGAGCACTTAATTAGTAGGCAAGAAACTCTAAATTATTCTATAGTTTAGTTGCAGTCTGCTCGTCCATTTTCGAGAAAACTGAAATTGGGGTAGAAAATATTTTTTTTCTAAGTACAGGGTAGGGCACTAAAATCACCTAAGAAGCACTTAATTAGTAGGCAAGGAGCTCTAAATTATTTTATAGTTTTGTTGCAGTCTGCTTGTCCATTTTCGGGAAAAGTGAAATTGGGGTAGAAAATATTTTTTTTCTCAGTACAGGGTGAAGCACTAAAATCATCAATGAAGCACTTAATTAGTAGGCAAGGAGCTCTAAATTATTCTATAGTTTCGTTGCAGTCTGCTCGTCCATTTTCGAGAAAACTGAAATTGGAGAAGAAAAGCTCTAAATTATTCTATAGTTTCGTTGCAGTCTGCTCGTCCATTTTCGAGAAAAGTGAAATTTGAGAAGAAAATATTTTTTTTTCTAAGTACAGGGTGGAGCACTAAAATCACCAATAAGGCACATAATTAGTAGGCAAGGAGCTCTAAATTATTCTAAAGTTTAATTGCAGTCTGCTCGTCCATTTTCGAGAATAGTGAAATTGGGGTAGAAAATATTTTTTTTTTCTAAATACAGGGTGGAGCAGTAAAATCACCAATGGGGCACCTAATTAGTAGGCAAGGAGCTTTAAATTATTTTTTTTCTAAGTACAGGGTGGAGCACTAAAATGACCAATGCGGCACTTAATTAGTAGGCAGAGAGCTCTGAATTATTCTATAGTTTCGTTGCAGTCTGCTCGTCCATTTTCGCGAAAACTGAAATTGGGGTAGAAAATATTTTTTTTCTAAATACAGGGTGGAGCACTAAAATCACCAATAGGGCACTTATATAGTAGGCAAGGAGCTCTAAATTATTCTTTAGTTTCGTTGCAGTCTGCTCGTCCATTTTCGAGAAAAGTGAAATTGGAGAAGAAAATATTTTTTATCTAAGTACAGGGTTGAGCACTAAAATCACCAATGGGGCACTTAATTAGTAGGCAAGGAGCTCTAAATTATTCTATAGTTTCGTTGCAGTCTGCTGGTCCATTTTCGAGAAAAGTGAAATTGGAGAAGAAAATATTTTTTTCCCAAGTACAGGGTGGAGCACTAAAATTGTATATAGGGCACTTAATTAGCCCTTAATTATGTCGTACAGAAAATGTTTTTTAATTCCTGATTGGTAAGTTTGCCTTGCCAGCTTAATGTTAAGGTGGCTATGCTGCGATTTGCACCCTTAAGGGTGGAGCACTAAAATCAACAGTGGGGCACTAAAATAGCCCTTAATTATCCCTTAATTCTAGTATAGGTTACAGTGCATTCTGCCCATTTGGCACTGCCATCTTAACAGAGGTATAGAAGGTGCACCATCAGTGCATACTCCAATTAATTTTGACCATGGCAAGCCAAAACTTGTGAATACCTTTTGAACTTCAATAACAATATCCTCTCCTGCAGTGGTTCCTTTTAGCGGCTGTAAAGCAAGCAATTCCTCAGTAACAGTGAACTTCTTATCAACACCTCGAATAAATATAGCCAGTTGAGCTGTGTCAGACAAGACTATCAAATCATCTTTTTGCACATTTAGTTCTGTTGCTTTTTCATTCAAAATTCCGATGAAACCTTTACGTAAGCCGACCATAGAAGGTGCACCATCAGTGCATACTCCAATTAATTTTGACCATGGCAAGCCAAAACTTGTGAATACCTTTTGAACTTCAATAAAAATATCCTCTCCTGCAGTGGTTCCTTTTAGCGGCTGTAAAGCAAGCAATTCCTCAGTAACAGTGAACTTCTTATCAACACCTCGAATAAATATAGCCAGTTGAGCTGTGTCAGACAAATTGGTGCTCTCGTCTAATGCTATGGAATATGATTCAAAACCAGCCATACGGTCAGTCAATGTTGTTTTTATATCATTAGCCATCATTTCTATACGTCGATAAATTGATAAATTCTCCTTCGGCAAATGGTTTTAATGCCTTTGCCAATTTTGAGCTAACTATAAAACTAGCTTTCACAACATTATCAAGTTGTGTTTTTTGTTTATGAAACATTTGTTGCTGTTTTTCCAAATTTGCGGTAAGCTTCTGGATTTTGTCTGTTCTTAATTGTCCTGTCAGTGAGTGCAGCGTAGCATGCTTAGTTGAGTAATGCCTCTTTATATTAAATTCTTTCATTACTGAAATGGATTCATTACACAGCAAACAAATAGGCTTACCATTGTGCAAGATAAAGAAGAATTCTTCAGTCCATTTTTCTTGAAAACGGCGATCCTCTGTATCTACTTTTTGTTTCTTTTCACCAGACATCATTTTTGTTTACTTTTCGTTCAATAAACTTAATAACAAACTATAGTTAGTAACCACAATAAGCAATAAATCGTTTGATGTGTCGCCCGTGAGGCGGCAAACCTCAAAGAAATTGATCGAGCAAGTCGAGTGGCGGCGATTATCAAAGAGTGAGGCGGCAAACATCAAATAATTTGATGTTTGCTGCCTCACTTTCACTTCCGTGAGTATAAGTACCTAATGTAATATTTTATTAATTGGGTTTTTTCAAAATGTCTCGCGGGCCGGATCATATCTTACAGCGGGCCGGGGGTTGGTCATATGCGGTCTAGCACATCAAAATGCCTATGGCTCTTATTCACAAAACGGTTTATCCAAGGATTTCGGCGCCGCTGTGGCAGTGCCACTACAAAATTTCTTAACAGGAAACTGTAAAAATAATAATCTGTATTAACAAAATTGCACTAGATGTCTGCACATGAATTTGTCAAGCACGGATCGGAAGATCTGCAGTCGTAATACTGCCGGAACTTACAGAGAGTTTTATGTAACATCGAACATACTAAAATGTGCTCAATGTTAATTTTCCTATGTTCGATGTGTACTAGGACGCATCAAAGCATTGAGTGCGATTTGATCGGCTGCAACTTCGTAGGGTATAAAACGGCGATAAAAATTGATCACTCCTAGGAATCTTTGCATTTCTTTCGCTCTGTTAGGGCGAAAGTAGATTTATAATGCTGCTATTTGGTCGGGTAATAGTTTCGTACCTTTCGCGGAAACTTCGTTGCCTAAAAATGCAAGTCGACTTAAAAAACTTTGATTTATCCTTGTTGATTGAAAAACTATTCGAAGGTGTGCTTTGTGTAAGACCAAAAGATAGAAACGAAAATTCAAATAATCCGAAAGGTGTGGAGATGGCAGTTTCCCGGATATCGTCAAGATTTACTAGTATTTGAGTATACGCTTTCAATAAGTCGATTGTCGAAAATATGGTCGATCCACGCAGTTGTTGAGAAATATCATGGAATTGTAGGACAGGATAACTATTTGGGATTGTTCGAGAATTGAAACCACAGTAGTCACCACATGGACGCCAACCGTTGAGTTTCTTCGGAACCATGTGTAATGGACAGTACCAGAAACTGTCGGAACGAAGGTCGATTCTATCTTTGATCATACTGTCAAATTCGTTTGTTGCTAGTCGAAGTTTTTCGGGATCAAGACGACACGGACGACAGGAAGTCGGATGTCCGGGACTCGTTTTAATTAAATGAACGATGTCCTTGACCAAAGTTGGCGTTCCCGCTGAGCGTGTTAATGAGAGGAATTCTTTAACTTTTAACTTGCGAGGTGATTGCTCAACGCTTGATTGGTGGGGACTTTGCTCGTGGCATGGAATCAAGAGTTTGGTGATTGAATCAATTAGTTGACTTCGGCGTCAGTCTGGTAGTAATCAAAAATGTGCTAAGAAGTCGGAACCAATAATGCAAACAGCTACGTCAGCTACCACAAAAATAAACAAGAGCAACACCAACCCGCACTATAAAGAGATACAAGTGTATGCGCCCCCCGGGTTATTTTGCAAGATTAGCTGAGGAAGAAGCACGGCTACTAGCGCGGTTCAGATGTGGGAATGAGGAAAGAGGAAGAAACGTATGTATGGGAGATGAGTATACGAGGTGTGTGTTTTGTGGGATAGGGAAGGATGTATGGTAACACTGGATGAGAGATTGCATGAGAGTGCAGAGAACGCATGGAATAAATGTTATGTGTAGAAAGAAGAATATGTATGCGAGTGGAAGTGGGATTAATGTGCTAAAAGCACTTGTGGAACAAAGGCCAGGGAGGAGTAGCTAATATTAATATTATTAGTATTGTGGATCAAGAATGTACAAAAAATAATTGCACAATGCAAACGCTACGTCAGCTACTACAAAATTCCAATTAAAGTTTCGTCTGAGTCCGAGTTCAATATTTAAGGTAAGTGTTCCGTACGTGTTGATGCTGGAATTATTGGCTGCTTGAAGTTGCAGGTTTACTCGAGTAACCCGCGATGGGAGTATTTGTCGGGGAAAGCAATATATGTCAGAGCCAGTTTCGATACAAAATTTACTTTTATTTCTTACATCAACAGCAAAGAGACGCATTTGATAATTAGTAAGGACACATGTACGTTATGTCGGGCTAGAAAGTGTAGATGACAAAGGAATTGTGATGGTTTTCGATCAATTACTTCTTCGCTGATCAGTTGCTTTACTTGTTTGCGTCAGACACTGATAAACGGTTGATTAATTCCGATTTCAATATGTCCTCGACTTCATGGACAAGCCGTTCTTTTAAATTGGCTATAACAATGTTTGCAAGTTTGAACTGTGCTTCTAACTGCAAGACGTTCACACCAAAACGGATGGGATTTAATTAATATGCGGTTGATTTTTGGATATCCTTGTGCATCGTTTTCTTGTTGGTCTCCTTGGATATCTGTTCGATTTAAGATTACGTCGGGGTCACCAAACTGTGAGGAGATTGGTAAGGAGGGATTAATGAATGGGGTTCTTACTTGTAACTTGTTTATTCTAAGAAATCTTATCCGTTAATTGTTTTTGGGCAATTAACTAGCGGGAACACTCCTTTGTTTTCCACGCACAGCTCGACCCTTCAATTGTTTTTGTGCTATTTACTAGCGGGAACATAACTCTACAGTACGCACTCGCAACGAAACTCGTCTGTTAATTATTTTTAGGCAAAATACTAGCGGGAATATCACTCCAATCTTATTGGCGGATATAAAATTATACAATAAAAAGAAAAATTATACAACAAAAAGAAAACAATACAATTGACGGGTGAGGTGGAAACTGACATTTTCCACTTCACCCGTCAATTGTTTTGTTTTCTTTTTGTTGTTTAATTTTTCTTTTTATTGTATAATTTTATATCCGCCATTGAGATTGGAGTGATATTGAAGATTTTTTCACCTTTTCTTCGTATTTACCTGATTTCTATTTTCTCCTTTGATTTTTAACTAGTCTTACTTTACGTGATGTTCCCTTAGCCGTTTTTCTACCAAACTGTCTCTTGATTACACTTGTCTTGCGCTCCGATCTCTTTTATAACTTATGTTTCCCACCCGATCATGGAGATGGAAAATTTCGCGCAGACCATATATGGTCATAAAATACCAGCCATCCCTGACGTCACGCAATTCCCCCGATTCCCACACTTATTATGTTTGTGCTCGTTAAACCTTGAACCCACTATTGCTTGGCGTATCATCATCATTTCACGCGCCTGAACTTGTTTGTTATTTTATTTTATCGTGTTGTTAAATAGGGTTCCGTCTAGGCGAAGGTGAGTCTCATACAGTGAGGTTTAATGAGCACGCCATCGCCGCCTCGCATGTCCGGCTGACGAATCGGAGCGATCTTTGTCGTCACAGCTAAAGAGCACGAAGAGCTTGGGTTAGTACCTCCGCCACGATCGTTTTCCACTTGGGGATCCGTCGAGCAATTTCTCTAGGGGATTCAAGCCATTATTGACAATTCTGGAAAACATTAGCAAATAAACTGGATAAGAGTATTCAAATCTGAACATTTAACATTCTGCTTGAAGAGCTGCTAAGAGTGGATTAGTGGCTTACTGGTCATTTCATTCCTATTAATTCGTCCCAGGACGTAATTCCTGGGTGGCGCCCATTGTACGTTAATTTGTGTTGCGTAAAACGAGTTTGTTTATTTATCTTAGTTAGTAAGATTAGCCGATAGGCATTATCATTTTATTTGTGCGATTGCTTACTTGTAAAAATGATTAAGAATATTTATTTCCCTTGTTCAATTTACTTTTAATAAACTTATTATTTATTTGCTAACAATAGTAACAGACCCTACCCCAGCACCGCGTTTAGAGTAGTGGGCGGTTTCAACATTACCAAACTCATCAGTTTAAGAAGTGTTTCGTGTTTTTATTTCCTTCCCTATCTTAACAAAGTTTGTAAATAAGAAATGAAAATTTCCTTTTATGCAGCGTATCGGCAATTTCGCCGGGAATGGCAGAAGGGCGTTCGGAAATATTTCACCTCATCGCACATATTTTCAGCGTGTCGAGTTCATCTAACCTTTTTCCACTAATTCCAACCTTTCATAAATCCACGGGCCGGGTATAAACTGAAATCCACTCTCGATAACTAAAACATCAGCTTTAATATATCGTAAAAACATTTTATATAAAGTAGCTGGCGTTAATCCAGTTTTATATTTATTGGTGTTGGAATACAAATGATGATGGTGCATAGTCATAGCAGTTTCCAGGTGTTTTAGCCATGCACCATCTGTTTGTATTTTAACACCAAAAAGTTATAATCACATACTAGAACAGTTTTCAAATATACAGGGTGTCCGTATTTTGACAGAATGTATGGGAATCTTAGTTATTTAAAGAGATAGAGAGTCAGTTAAATTGGGACAAAGTTGCGTATTTTAGGGCCTACCAATAACCTGAAAACAATTTTGAAATATAGTCTATTGTTTCCGAGATATCAGCAAAAAACTGATTTTTTGAAAAATCGTTTTTATTTTTTTATTTAAAAACTACTAAAACTTTGACATTATACAGGCACTTTTTATTGAGGAATCTAGAAGCATATTTTGTTTAAGATAACTATAACATTTACCCGGGGACCATAGCCAATTTATATTTTTCTTGGCGCCCATTTTGGATTTTTATATTTTTTGAAAAGATATTTTTTTCTGAATTCAGTGATGTATCACACTCATAATTTATTTTAGATTTGATATTAAAAATTATAATATTTTCTTTTTTATAAAGAGTGCCTTGGAAACAATGACGTCACACCTATTAATCATAAAAATCTTGACAGCAGTCATTTAATGTTAGCAGTTAAAATAAATTAATAACTGTCAATCTTTTGTAATAATAAGTGTCGATTATCAAACATAACATAAAGTAAAAAAAGTCTCGTGTACAAATCAAGAGCAACGTTAACAGTTTATTATTCACACAGGAAAGGGTGAATTTCGTTGGATGTGTATCTGTGTCAGAACTAGGGCAATTCTGACAAATTTTGGTGATTAATTGTGAACCATTCTTGAATTTGTGTTAAATTTTTGGATTATTAAGTGTGTGTCTGGATTTACTTTATGAATCTAACGCATACAATGTCGGGAGAAATGAATTTCTTCAATTTTGTATTATTTTATTACAAAATTTAGTTTTCTTATAGTTATTAGTAACACTAACGCAAACCTGTTACTAGTGTTTCGTTTATAAATAAATAATTTCCTATCAGTACAGTGATGTATCAGCTCGACGCCCGTCCTCAGGGGTGCTATGTAAGAAAATTATGGGCCCTAGGAGTTGTCATTCAGACTTGAGACGGCGAACAGTCATGTTGTTCGTCTCTCCTCCCTGAAGCTTTCTCCGTCGCTTTCGAGCTGCTTTCCTTGCCATTAATTACTCTTAAGCTTTTTACCTATTTTACAGTTAAAGGTGATTGGGGAAAATTGCTGTTCTTTTTGAGAATAGTAATTTTCTTTTCAGAACATCAAACACCCTTTTACCGTTGTCTGGCCGAGCTTTTTAGCTCGTTTTTGCCAGCGCGGAAAAGGCGCCATCCGCCCAGCTGTAATCTTTTTCCATTTCAGTGTGGAGAACGTCTCCATGGTTAGCGCGTATTTTATACTGCCCTGACACTGGAAGGCGCGAACGAGAGAATTTCTTACGCTTGTTATAGCACGCTAACCGAGAATCTGCCTTGATTTCCGCGAGGAACGCTCGGAGATTGTCGGGAGGCAGTCAAGTTTTAGAGTGTTGCACTCAACATTTCTACTCTTGATTCCGCTTAACGATAAGCAGGCCCGGGGGATTTTGAACCCGGTGCCTTCACAACCCCCGTCTTTTACGCCATGGGTAAGTCCAGGCGGGGAAAACGGTCCACGGACCCCGAATCCCACTTCGATCCCCTTTACGCCTCCGTAGAGAGAACCCGGCGTAAAAATCCCCAAGAGTCCGCCGACGTAAGCCTACAGCTTAGCGCCATGCATGCGCAAATGGCTGTCCTTACCGACACAATCGCCACCCTTTCCGAACAAATCCGCCTAAAGGATGAACTAGTCCGCTCCAGGGATGAGCAACTCGCTTCCTTACAGGAGTACATCCGTTCCTTATCCTCAAACCCACGTTAAGGAGATCATGGAAGTAGTGTCTTCCCAAGCCCCTAGGGAAATCCGATCCCCCAATAAATCCCGACCCCCCAGCAGCTCCTTCTCGCCTGCCCTAAGCGAGCCCCATACGCCCGAACCGCAATGCACGCCCTCAGTCTCCGACGAGGACGCGCGCGACGAAGACGACGGGGAAGTTCATCCCTGTCAAGAGAAAACAGCGCCGCTCGCCGGCAAACACCCCTTCTACACGCCCGCAAGCCTGGTGCGCACCTCCGCCACCCTAAAGGCCAGCCTGACTCCGGTTTCCAAGCCGCAACCCCAGGCCAACCTACCCGCCAAGCCCGCCCTAACCTACACCACCACGGTCGTCAAAAAGACCGAACTCCCATCGATCGAACAGGTCGCGGCCTCTAACGAAGGGTTCGAACATTTCAAAAACACCCCGCCTCCTATCACAGTCCTAAACAACAATCTGAAAAAAATTCCGGAGATTTATCCAAATTAGGCGTTAACTGCCTAACTGTAAATTCTACAACATCTGCATGAAATACCAGGTGCAGTCCGCCGAAAATTATCGTAGTGTAATCCGCTACCTCCGTACCAACAACGTGGAATTTTACACGTACGCCCTCAGCGAGGAAAAGGACCATAAAGTATGATCCGAAGCATTGACACTTCCATCTCCGATGAGTGGATTGTAAGCAGCTGAAAATTCAAAAAGTTTCCCATGGTGTCAGTACACTTGGAGAATACTCCTAAAGGCAGAGAAATCTATAACTTAGAGACCCTCAGTCACACCAACATCTATGTTGAAAAACAAAATCCCTCCAAGGGATTCATTAAGTGCCACAAGTGTCAATACTTCGGGCACAGCTCCCACCGTTGAAATGTCAACCCGCGCTGCGTGAAATGCGCCGGCGATCATTTGACAGCGGTCTGCACCAGGAAGGACAGAGACGAAGATTCTCCCCCCAAATGCTGCAATTGCGGCTTAAACCACACCGCGAATTATCGCGGATGCTCCTCCTTTCCAAAGAACCGGCCAACAAATAGCTACTCCTCAGTAGCCAAACCCCAGAGGCGAACTCAGCCACAACCCCAACCGCCGCCGCAATCCCACTCGACGGCCCCTAACAAAATCCCTCAAATTCCTCAAATCCCACAATTTCCTCAAATCCCACAACTAGAAGCGCTACTTGATCCCAATGTGGTCGCACTCCTTACCTGGATCGAAAAACTCGCTCCCACTACGCCACCATCGGCGAACTCCAAAAATCCAAAAACTCCACAAACTCCACAAACTCAAATGGCTTCTGACAATTCCATCAGAGTTTGCACATGGAATGCTTGTGGGCTTGCTAACCACACCACCGAACTCGTCACAAAATCCACGTTATGCTCATAAGCGAATCACCGTCAAAGAATACCCGGGGCCTATTTATTAACGGATACCGCCTTCACCTAAATCACCGCCCCGTTCAAAACGAAATTGAGCATACCGTGCTAACAAATCCTCAACTAGAAAACCTGGAACTAACCTCAATCTTAATTAAAGCGAAACCCCTCATCCTAAACGATTACAGGAACATCCTCTCCGAATATGTGCCTACTATAATCGGCGGCGATTTTAACGCTAAACATGCGAGCTGGCAAAGTCGCCGGTCCAATCAAAAAGGCAGAGAATTGCACAATTTCATCGTACAACACCCGTACGACATCAAGATATCCAGTCAAGCGTCACCGACGTTTAACAGCCATGCCGGCCACAGGCCGGACATCCTTGATTTCTTTCTGCTAAACCGTATCGAGCACGACTTCGACACCTGGTCGCACTCTGAACTCAGTTCACAATCCAGTTTTCCTGGGATAGTAAATAGTAACTATCAAATAACATCCTAATTAAAATTCGGGAGAAAAACTGCATCCGTCGGAATTGGCAGCGCCTACGCTGCCCCCTGGTGAAAAACAACCTCAATAGGCTAAACAGTGTGATTCGGAAAAAAATCAAAAAATTCAGAAATTATAGCTGGAACCGTCTTATCGACGACGCTTCTCAACAAAGGTGGAAGCTCGCTAAGAGATTCACAAACAAAAACAGAACGGTTATGCCGGTTATTCACGGAAGAAACGGACTTGCCTTCCGTACGGAGGACAATGCCGAGTCTTTCGCGGAGAGCTTGGAGTCTCAGTTCTTACCAATTCCGCTCACAACAAGCGAAGAGCTTCTCGAGGACAACGCATTGGATAGCCTAGAGCAATCCACATCCCACACACCAAAACCAACATCTCCCGATGAAATCAGATCTATCATAATACATGCGCCGAACAAAAAAGCGCCCGGTCACGATAAAATCAGCTATACTTGCTTGAAAAACCTCCCTAACACCGGAGTAGTTTTCGTTTTCGTTTTCCACAAACGTGGAAACACGCAGTAGTGATACTTATTCCAAAACCTTTTAAGGACCACAAATTCCCACAAAACCACCGGCCAATTTCACTGCTGTGCACGTTAGGAAAACTTTACGAAAAAATTCTGCATTCTCGCCTGACTGAATGGACAGACGACCACAAAATACTACCGCGCACTCAGCACGGTTTTATTAAAGGCCTCTCCTGTAACCATGTAAAACATAGTAGTTTTCGTAACAAATATAATCAATGCCTGTGTAAGAACAGGTTGTTTTCCACAAACGTGGAAACACGCAGTAGTGATACTTATTCCGAAACCTTTTAAGGACCACAAATTCCCACAAAACCACCGGCTAATTTCACTGCTGTGCACGTTAGGAAAACTTTACAAAAAAAGTCTGCATTCTCGCCTGACTGAATGGACAGACGACCACAAAATACTACCGCGCACTCAGCCTAAAACCATGTAAAACATCTCGCTGTTTTCCTCGACGTCGCGAAGGCGTTCGATCGAGTGTGGCATGAGGGACTGTTGTATAAACTCATGCTACTTAACTACCCGTCTTATTTGATAAAAATAATCGCAGAATTTATACGAAAACGGACTTTTTCGGTTCGCTTCGAAAATTTAACTTCGGCACCGCGCGAAATGACCGCCCGTGTCCCCTAGGTGTCAGTACTTTCCCCACTCCTGTTTAACATCTTTGTACATGACCTCCCAACTACGAATAACATCTTATCTGTACCGTGGTAAAAATATCCCACACAGTATTTCTAAATTCCAGGCCGCACTCAATGAACTGGAAGAGTGGACAAATGAATGGTGTATCTATATTAACCCAGAGAAAAGCCAGGCTATCTACTTCACTCAAACCAGAAAAACCCCCCAAGATAACCTCACCTTCAGAGGCACACAAATTCCATGGGTAAATGAAGTGAGATACCTTGGTTTACAAATGGATAATCACCTAAACTGGACAAATCACGTTAACTCTGCAATCAAAGAAGCAAAATGCGCCTTCGGGCAACTAAAGTCACTTCTGCTTACAAATAGCACTCTCTTCCTAGCTAGTAAAATTCACATTTACAGAGCTATCAGGCCAAAATTGACTTACGGATGTCCCTCGCGGATCCATATCTTACAAACGCAGATGATCAAACTGGAAGCCACGCAGAGCGCCATGATCCGCCGGATCGTAGGCTCTCCGTGGTATGTCAGTAATGTCCAACTTCAAAGCGAAACGAAAGTGCCAAAACTCCAGGTTTTCATTCGCGACTTGGCGATTAAAAACTGCTCGAAATTCGACGTCTTCCTCCTCCAGGACCACTTAGGTGTACCAGGAAAAAACGTCCACTCCACCTAGACGTTGTCACTTAATTTTTAGGAAGTAAGTTTAAAGTAGTGAAACTTTAAACCGCTTCCTTCCTAAATCCTACCCCATCCACCCGAAACCAATATATGAATATTGCTATAGTACTCACACCAGCCAATTTCCACAAAGCCATTTTTACTACTTCTTCCTATAAAGTATAAAAAGTCCTTTATTGGACTTGACGTACAAGAGGGGGTTTTAGTCAGTAAGAGTCTGACATAACCTACTGTTATCCCTCCCATCCGTGGGTAGGACAACAGAAGGTATTCATGAGGATTTTCTCCTCTCACCCCAAAAAAAAAAGGAGTTGTCAAATGAGTGAGTTACTCAACTGTTTCCAAAGCACTCTTTACAAAAAACAAAAGAATAAAATTGTACATATCAAATATACAATATACTATAAGTGTGATACATCATTGAATTCAGAAACAATACTCTTTAAAAAAATATGAAGATCCAAAATGGCCCCCATATGGTCCCCGGCTAAATGTAATAGTTAACTTAAAATAAAATATGCAACTACATTTCTTATTAAAAAGTGCCTGTATAATGTCAAAGTTGTAAATGTCTAGATTCAATTTTTGAATAAAAATAATAAAAACGATTCGAAAACGAAAGAAGATATTTCAATTTTGTTTTTAGATTATTATTTGGTTGTAAAATACGTAACTTTGCCCCAATTTAAACGACTTTCTATCTCTTTAAATAACTGAGATCCTCATACATTCTGTTAAAATACGGACACCCTGTAGATAACAAGTGCTTTATTTTTATTCATTTAAACAGAATTCATAGTTTCTTAGTAACAAATTTTAGAAATGACAATTTTTTCTACATGAAACGTTAAACATGTAAATCCACTAATTTCTTTGATGAAGATATACATGAATTTTAAGAATTTGTTTTAAATTTATGTGCAACACACCACAGATTTTCGTTTATTACCTAATATTTACAACATGTTTTACTAATTTTTAAATGGACTCCGCTGACTGAACAAATAAATAATGTATTAAGTGGGGAATTAGTTTAAGAGTTATGGATTTTAGTTTAGATGCAGAGAATCGGGTGGGAGTAACTCTGAGAATTTGTTGATAGTTTTCCTAGCGTGGGTGAATTTTAACAATCGAAAATGTGTACTCGGTCGGCCGCTTCACAATTTAATTTATATTCGTTGGCCAGCGGAATGAAATATAAATCAAGCTTTTTTGGTATCTCAGCAAATATTTTATAGATCCGCTCGTATATTCGCACAGTGCACTTTTACATTATCCTATGGGACGTTTATCACGAAACAAATCGCCACAACCATAAGCTGAAAATATGCGAAGGGCTATACCTCGTTTAGGAATAGCAGAAAGCTAAGGAACGCGCGTTAGCCGTTAGCAGTGGCGCATCATAAATTCAGCAATATTATGGTTTTAATTATAAAACAATATATTTAAGTATTTTTTTGAAACATGACGATATATAAATTAAGTTAAAACATATTTAAATATGTTTATCGTTTAAAATATTTGAAAACAATTAAAATACAAGACAAACTTGAAAAGTACTATGAAATTATCGGCACAATACAATATAAAAAGATTAATGCCTACAATGAACACGTGAAAATACAGGTATTTACAGGTAAATGCACAACATGGTATTCCCGGGGGGTATTTGCGAGGGGTATTTGCGGGGGGTATATGCGGGGGGTATTTAAGAAGTCTATTAGGTTTTATGGCCCACATATTTTATTTTTGAAATCGGTACCTCCTAATTAAACACATTATAAACTCTTAGTATTTTTCTATATAAACCCAGTTTGTTCATTTCATAATCCAGTAACATTTTTCTCTGTGACGTAAATAATAGATACAGTTCCGAATTGTTCTTCATATTCGCCGCCAAAAAAGCGATTGAAATGTTTCGCGTTGTCACTGAATGAAAAAATTATAATTTTAAATGTATGTAACGCATTACGACACCAATAGTCAGTATGTGACTACAATGTTCGTCAAATTGTTGACATGTGTGCAACATGACGGGAGTAGGAAAATCAACAAAATTCCGGATTTTAAAAGAACAAAAGGATAACGGAGATATATCAGATCCAATCAAGAAATCTGGCCGAAAACCAGCAGTAGTGGAAAACGATGTGAAAAACACGTACTGTTCATTCGTTTTTCTTGAAAAACGAACCGCCAACACCAGATAAAGTTTTGTCAGGAAAAGTGTGTTAATTAAAAAAGATGAAATAATTGTATGGCGAAGAAAATATTTAAGACATATAAAAACCGCAAGAGAAGACAAAAAGAAAATTTATTATCCCGATGAACGTGGGTAAACGAAGGTCATACTGTGAATAATATATCTCAGGATTTAAATATTAATAGTGCCAGGCAAGCTTATTATAAATACGCGTATCTACGATCAATAGTAAAAGACGTGCCAGAATGTGGTTATTTTGAGTTTTCGGATGTTGAATTGAATCACTTGGACCGCCTGAAAATATTAAAGAATATCTCGAGGCACACGCCGCGCGCTGCCCAAATCAAAACGCAAACAAAATTTGCTTCAGATGCTCGAGCACTGCGTATATCGCATAAATATGTTTGTGTGTAGAAATGCCAAATACGTTCGGGTAGCCATGCCTCGTGTATGCACACTCAATTTTATCTATCGCTGAATTTGTCGACGTGGGTTCATCAACTGGCAGGAACGGATGGGTTGCTCAAAATCTGGGTATTATAGTAAGGGGGCAGTTGTAAGAATTCTCTTCCACTTTTCAAAAGATGCAATACAACTTTCATCAAAATTAAATTTATTTGTTTTCTTTAGGAGACGCGTCAAGGGTTTAGTAATTTCAGCATATTTTTCTATAAAGCGTCGATAATAGCCTGTTAAGCCTAAGAATGACTTAATGTCTTTTTGGTTTTTTGGTATTGGGAAATTTATAATAGAATTAATTTTATTTGGGTTTGGTTTTACTCCATGTTCTGTTACTAAGTGACCTAAATAGGCAACTTCTTTCCTTAAAAATTCACATTTACAGGGTTGTATTTTGAAATTGTATTTCTCTAATCTCTAAAATACGGAATTTAATCTGTTTATATGCTCCTCTAGCGTACTTGAATAGATAATAATATCGTCAATATACACCATGCACATTTCATGTTGTAAACCACTAAGTACATTTTCCATTGCACGTTGGAAAGTCGCCGGTGCATATTTTAATCCGAATGGCATTCGCAGATATTCATAATGTCCATTGTCTACAGAAAACGCTGTTTTAGGTACATAATTTTTGTTTATTTCGATCTGGTGAAAACCGGAGGCCAAATCGAGAGTGGTAAAATATTTGCATTTTCCTGGTTGATCTAATAGATCCTCTATGTTCGGAAGTGGGTATTTATCTCCCACAGTAACATCGTTTAGTTTTCTGCAATCGATAACAACGCACCATTTTTGGATGTTGCTCGAATCTAATTTTTTTGGAACTACCCACACTGGGGATGACCAGGGGCTAATTGAAGGTTGTATGATTTTTTCATCTAACATTTTCTTTATTTGCTTTTTTACCTCCTCTTTGTGGATTTGGGGGTAACGATAAGTTTTAGTGAATATAAGTTTATTATTTTCGGTGTCAATGGTGTGTTTAATTTGGTTGGAGAATGTCAATTTATCTCCTTCTAAATAAAAAATATGTTTATATTGTAAACAAAGATTAATAATTATATCTTGTTCTTCTTTATTTAAGTGATTAATTCTAAGTTCAACTAAAATTTTTTCTATTCGGATTTAATTGTCATTTACACTATTTTCTATTTGAAATTCCTCATTAAATATTTAGTTATCAAAAGGTTCGATATCTATAGGTGAAATGTCAATAATCTCTTCTTTATCCGAAGTGTTTAAAATTGTCGTTAGTATTTTATTATTATTTATAGTTACTACTGAATATGGAATTTTCACATAGTTATTAATTATTGATTCTGGGTAAATACCTTCGTCAATATTTGTATTATAAACAGGTAATTCAAAAACTGCAATTGTTGTTGGAGATAGATTAATTTTTTTATTTTCTGGAATAATTATGTCGTTCTCTCCTGAAACGTGGAGTTTATACTTTAAATCGTTAATAATTAACTTATTGTTTTTTAAATCAATCATAGCTTTATATGATTTTAGAAAATCCATTAATATTAATCCATCAATATTAAAATCGGACTTGAACAGATAAAATTTATGAAATTCATTAGGAAATACATGATGATTTACACTACTATTAATTATAGTATTTTCATTACAATTTATTCCATTAACAATAATATTTTCTTCATTTAATTTATAATTATATTTTTCTGCCAAATCAAATTTTAATAGAGATATTGGTGATCCAGTATCGATTAAAAAAATTTCATTATGGGTATTTTTTAAATATAGCAATTTATTTGGATTCTCGTTTAAGGTGTTAAATATTGTAAATTCTTTCTTTAATTCTCGGATTGGTAAGTTGAGAAAGCAGTTGCAACCGCAACATCCTGCTCCTCCTCGCATTTTAAATGGTTCATATTTCTATTTTGTTAAAATTGAGGATTTTCGCGAATGACCGTTGTTGGTCTATTATTATTATTATTATTGGGATTAAAATTTCTTCGTGAATAACAATTTTCTATAGTATGGCCAGGTTTTTTACAATAGTTGCAGTTAATCTTATTAGAATTTTGTGTACGATTAGGTACATAATTATCATTATTATTATTTTGAGAGCTATAATTTTCTCTCGGGAAAATTCGGTTATTTTGAAATTGATTAGGTTTAAAAATTTTGAAATTTCGGAGATAGGCAATATTTTCCTCTTCGATAAGATATTGCTCAGCTTCATCTAAGATTTCTGGTTTCTGCGACCGAATTATGTATCCTAGAGGATCATTTAATCCTGCTAAGAATGGTTTAAGTGCAATTTCTTCATATAGTTATGTAATGGTATCCACATACCAAAATGCTGAGAAGACAGTTCCCAGGAATGATGCGCCTTATCGCAGGCACGTTCCAGAGCGTCCCATTCTTCATCATGGACAATTATCTCATGCATAAATTAATTACAATCGTACTTTCGTTCGGAAAGCATCTCCGTGTCCTTTATCGTTATAACCGTTGCGACAAATGAAATACCTTTGTAACTCAATTAATTAAGTGAAATAAAAACTTTTTAAAAAATTAAAATTTCAAATCGTGAAATTTAACTATATGATTTATTTAAAGCATTTTTCTCGATAGCATTAAAATCTTCGTCTAATGCGACTGAACTTCTAATTTTTGTCAATAAATCCTCGATACACTGAACAAAAGAACGACCCTCAGTGTCTCTACAATCACCGTAATGACCAATAAGTAAATTATTTATATCGTCCCAATTTTGTAAATTCCTAGATAAATCTTTTCGCTAGTAGGAACTAGTTTACTTTTTATTACAAAAATTGATGCATGATGTTGTTCTTCGTTTATATTTTCTGTTACAAAATTACACGCCTCTATAAAATCATTAAGAGTAGATTGATCACCGTCATACTCGGGAATCATATCTTTTAAATCTTTTAAATTAAAATCAGCCATTTTTTTTTATTGACTGGAGAGTTTGCAAGAAATAAATATGTAGCAATAAGAAGATAACACAATAAAACAACTCACAGAGCGATTGCCACGATGGATATCAGCTTCATTGAAGATCTCGTCGACCAGGAAAGGTGCCGCTGGGCGATGGACTCGGAAGTGAGGAATTCCACAAATCGATGTGAAGATGTAGTTTGGTTCCGTAGACTCGTTGACGAGGAAAGGTGCCGCTGGACCAATTGACGTTTTTTCTTAATTTTGTATTGGAATAATGACCTGGAAAGGGGCCGCTGGATCAATAGTTCAATTTGTTTGTACACTTTCAAGAAAAGAAAAGAAAAGAAAAGAAAAGTTTCTTTTCTTTTCTTTTCTATATATATCTATATATATATATATATATATATATATATATATATATATATATATATATATATATATATATATATATAAACCGCTCAGCGAGCGTGTCAACTCATTACTTCTTTACAACTGATAAAAAAGGCGGAGGAAATATTCAAGCAAAATCAGCTCAGAAGAAAAGAAATCTATCAAGATGTCTGGTTTAAAAATGCGGAAAGTGGACACAGAATGTCGTCAATTCCAGACAAATGGACTGATGAATACTTTTTTTATCACAGTGGTAAACCTATGTGTTTGTTATGCAATGAAACAATTTTTGTTTTAAAAGAATACAATATGAAGCGGCATTACTCCAGCAAGCAAAGATCAAATCTAGACAGTGTTGTTAAAGCTAGTTTTATAGTTAGTTCCAAAATAGCGAAAACATCAAAGTCATTTTCTGAGGAAGAGTTTGTTAAAGAGTGCCTAGTAGATTTTGCAGAACTTGTGTGCCCAGAAGAGAAGAATTGGTTTGCGAAAGTGAGATTCTCAAACTGGGCAGTAACAAATGACCTGCACCACAGCGACCACTTTCCCATTATAATCTCCCTAAACATAAAAAAAACAGAATATGTCTCAGAAAAAAAATGGAACATAAAGAAAGCAGACTGGGAGACATACGCCAAGGGACTCGAAATCCCCAAACTCAGCGCTGACATAATTGAATCCATAGAAAGGATAACAATAGCCATCTTGAACTCCGCAAACAAGGCAATTCAAAAAAAGGGGGAAAAACGAAAAGCTGCCCCGTGGTGGTCAACAGACATAAAAGCTGCAAACGAAACCAAGATATTCCATATCCAACAACTGATAACCATATTAAATTCAAACAGGCTAGAGCAAAAGTACGAAAGATGAAACGCTAAGCCCAAACCTCCTCCTGGAGAGAATATACAAAATCACTAACCACTACCAGCCCCCCAAACCAGATGTGGCAAAGAGTAAAATCTATATTGGGAAAAAAAATCAGCAAGAAAAGTTGATGGTACCGTGCACTACGACACGACTGTCGTAGCGTACTTTGAGTATGTTTCTAGTGATAAACAATACAATCTAGATTTCCTAGCTGAAAAAGAACGTCGAGAAAGTATACCACTAAACTTCAAAGGGGGAGAACTCGAACCATATAACACTCCCTTTTCAATGGAAGAACTAAACATGGCAATAATACACGCCTAAGAATCAGCACCGGGACGGGACAATATCACTAAAAGCATGATACAAAATTTAACACCTAAAATGAAAGAAATGATCATTGATAAAAAACTTACCTGGAAAAATCACATCGAAACACTTAGTCAGTCACTTAAACTAAACCTGAACAAAATAAAAATGCTCTGCAATTTCACATGGGTTGCAGACCAAGATAGACTGACCAAAATTATAATTGCATTCATCCGGAGCAAAATAGAATATCCGCATGTGTGTACATGTCAGCAGTTAGATCACACACAAGGAAAATAAAAACACTATGGAACAAATCGCTACTGATGCTTACTGGTGTCTTCAGAACCTCACCTTCTGAAAATCTGTGTATATTACCTCTAGAACTCAGAATAGAACAACTTAACATGACATATGGAATAAAAATATTATCGAAACAAAGCCATTTCCTACACAACATAATGAAACAACCCACGATGTTGGAAAAATATTTATGGCAACAGACCCGAACAATCCCAGCCATAGTAAAGATTCATAACCAGCTAGAAGACCACAAATACCTAGACAAGAAAATTTGGGAAATAAATGACACATACACCTGGACCTTCAAACACCTGCCTGTAAACGTGAAAGTAGCAGAAGCACAAAAAGCTGGTAAATCTAAAGAAGCTCTAGATAATATGATCTCAGATCTTATTGAAGACAGCACGAACAAACATATTATCTATGTAGGAAGCCACTCAAATACAAAAACGAGATGCTCAATATATACCAAAGATGGCGGGACGACTTGGAACCTGGACAACCCAACCAGTTCCTTAACGGCAGAATATGTGGGAATCATAAAGGCTATGGAATGGGGTAGAAGATCCATGGAACCCGAAATCGTGATATGTAGTTCGGCAATTCAAATCTTAGAGCAACTAAAGCAAAAATGTTCAACACATACCCACACCAATAAAATCAACAAATTATTTACCGATCTGCAAAGAGCAACTACCCTAATATACTTACCATCCGATAACGAGGGAATCACAACAGCAACAGATGAAGCAGAAAAATACCCAAGCAACTATGAAATAAACAAAATGAATAAAGTACTCTTAAAAGACCTAATCAAGGAAATTGAAAATATCATATGAAAAATGGACAGCAAGCACAACAAAACTTAGGCAAATAAAACCACAGATAAGTGATACCCCAGTGATACCCCAGTGATACCCCAGTGACTCGGAAAGAACAAATAATACTTACTAGACTATCCATTGGGCACACAAGAATCACACACTCGCACCTTCTCCTAGGAAAAAGAAAACCGATCTGCAACCAATGCCAAGCGGAACTTACGGTGAAGCATGTCTTTGAAGAATGCCCGCGCCTACAAACCTCCCTTGAATATCACTCAATAAATAAATAGTTATATGAACTCCTATCTACTGAAAATAACTATAGAAAAATATTAAATTTCCTTAAACATATTAACTTACTGCAACATATATAACAAAAAAACGAAAAAAAAAAATAATAAAGGAAAGAAAAAATAAAAATAAAAAATAAAAAGAAGAATAACGTGTATCTTAACTTATAAGACGATACTAACTGAGACTGCCAATAACCGCAGCAAAGTTGACATTTAATGACTAATAATAAATACACAAAAATATTAGAACACACAAAATATAAAAATACATATATAAGAAATCAATTTCCAATTGTTAATTGTTCAAATATTACGATTAAATGAATTAAATGAGTGAATCGTCAAAAAAGTCACTTTTGTAAATTAAAGATAAACCTTATAAACATATAAAAATTGAAGTAGCAAAAAAAACATATATCATTATGCTTATAATGAATGAATGAAAAACACACATTAAAAATAAAAAAAAATTATTATAGTGTAAAAAAAAAATCGAAAATAGCAGATATTGTAAAATGTGTAAAAATATACATGCTTCAAAACACCCGATCGAAATTTATCGAACGTCATCAATAAATCACGCACTTTTGATTTCGCACATTATTGATTTGAATCACATACACATACACACTCAGTAACTTCTGCATCGGAATCAGTAGCGGACCCCTCGATAGGCAGAATGCATATCCTGCTGACCGCCCTCCGGGTTTGTGAACCTCCAGGTGTTTTAATGGTTACAGCTCGAACCACGCCATCCTCTCCTGGGTGAACCTTTTCTATTCTGCCAACCACCCACTTTGATGATGGGATGTTGTCCTCTTTAATTAGGACTAATTGTCCTATTTGGCAATTTTTATTTACAATTTTCCATTTTCTACGATTTTGCAGTTGACCCAAATATTCGATGGATCATCTCTTCCAAAAATCCTGCTGCATTTTTTGAATGTGTTGCCATCTTGACAGTCGATTAATTTTTATCTCGCATAAACTTTCACACGGCAACGATGCCATCGATACGCTTAAAAAGTGGCCAGGGGTCAGAAAGGTAAAATCGTTAAGGTCATTGGATGCTGGTGTAAGGGGGCGGGAATTAAGAATTGACTCTATTTGCACTAATAAAGTGTACATTTCCTCGAAATTTAGCTTGGCTTCTCCTACAGTACGACGCAAATGATGTTTTAGCGATTTAACAGCCGCCTCCCATATCCCACCAAAATGGGGTAAACGCGGTGGTGAATAATGCCAATTTATGTTCGATTCGGAAAATGCTTGGCTAACTAATAGTTTGTGCTGTTCATTATTAACTATATCATAAATGGCTTGCAACTCTCGATTTGCCCCAACAAAATTTGTTCAGTTGTCCGAAAAAATGTTATTAACCCTTCCTCTTCTAGAAATAAACCGGCGAAATGCAGCAATAAATGCTTTGGTGGTCAAATTGCATCCAAATTCAATATACACTGCTCTTGTAGCAAATCATACAAAAACAGCCACATATGCTTTTACAACCGTTCGTTTTCTTTTACCTTCCGCTAATAATACGGGGCCACAATAATCTACCTCGCAATTAGTAAAGAGACGGGCTACATTAATTCGTGGTTCAGGTAAATTACCCATTCATTGATTTTGAAATGTCGGTTTATGCTTGTAACATGAATTAATAGTTTGTTTTATATATCGCCTTGCTGCGATGGGCCAATATTCTAAGCGGACATTTGCCAAGGTGGTTTGAATACCTGCATGTAAATTATTGAAGTGATTATGTCTGTATATTAATTTTGACAAGTGATGATAATATTTGATGTTTATTTATAATTTAATTGGGCATTTTTCAACCTTCCGCCCACTCTTATAACCCCCTTTTCATCAATGAATTGGTTTAATGTTAAAATTTAACTTGTCGATTCTATTGGCTTATTATTAAATAATTTTTTATATTCACTGGCAAATGTCTCAGCTTGAACTATTTTAACAATAGATAATATTGCTCGATTTAATTCATGAGATGTTATTGGACCAGTTTGCTTATTTTCTTTATCTTTACAATTTTCTGTAAATCGCCAACAGTAAGCAACAACTATTTTTAGAGCAACAAAAGACGAAAATGATTTTATAAATTCAGAATCATGCATGAATGTTGTATGGCAAGATATGTTCGGGGTTTTTCTTTCCGGTATATCAGTATTATAAAATAAGTCATATCGTTCTTCAAGAATATTTTGATTTCTAAGAAATGCTGGACCTTCCCACCATAATTTATTGTCAATTAACTTTTCCACGCTTGCACCTCTACAAACAATATCGGCTGGATTATTCTTACTTTTAACATAACGCCAACAGTTTGTATCTGTAATTTCTGAAATTGCATATGCGCGTACAGATAGATACAAATTGTTACCAACGGTTCCTGCTGATATTAATCCAATGCAACGCAATGGTCGAATCGGAATAATAAAATATGTTTTTAATTCCAATTTTATTATTAATGCTTTCCAAAACTTTATTTGTTAATTTTGCAAGCAACAATGCAGCACATAATTCCAACCTCGGAATAGTTAATTTTTTCAAAGGCGCAAGACTTGATTTTGCACATAATAATTGTGTCAAAGTATTTTTATTTATATTGTTTTGAACTCTTAAATATATACAAGCAGCATAAGCAATTTGACTTGCGTCTGCGAAACCATGTAATTCTAAAAATTACAATATTACGCGGAATTTTTATATTTTTGAGCAGCTGTAAATCTTTTAAATATCGCACCCAATATTCATTATCCCGTTGAGACAATTTTTCATCCCGACCTAATTTTTGAACCCATAAGTCTTGTACTAATTTGTTAGCCAACACCACAACTGGTTTCATTAACCCAAGCGGATCAAAAATCTTTGCAGTATCTGCTAATATTCTGCGTTTTGTAAAAGGCCCTTTATCAAATTTAGGGATATCATACACAATAATATCATTTTGCGCATGCCAATGCAATCCTAATGTTTTATTATCTTCGCTACCGTTTAAAATTATTATATTATTTTCAATATTACCTGTTAATGTTAATGTAAACTAACAGATTAAATTAGATTAATTAGATCGTTACGAACACGTATCGCAATATTAATATCGTAAAATCCTGCAATCTAATCATCAATATAAAAGTCTTATTTCAATATTGCCGCTGCTTCGGGATAAACCTCAGTGGCTAAATAAAATAAAGAGGTGTAAAGCCGTAAGATGCGGTTGTTAATTCATATACCTGAAGTTTATCCGTTGGTTTTTCACGACAAAAAACTCCTAAAAATTTCTGATCAGGATTAATTAAAATTTGTCTATACATCTTTACGATGTCAGCCGATAAAATGATTTTGTATAAACGGAATCTAATTACAATGTTGACGGGACCTTTTACAAGCAAGTCATTAAGGGACACCCCTTTGTTGGTTTTAGCACTTGCGTCGAAAACCACCCTCAATTTGGTTGTTAAACTTGTTTCTTTGAACACAGCATGGTGAGGAAGATAATAATGGGGACAATGGTCATTCACATTTTTGACCTGCCGCATGTGTCGCAAAACTAAATATTCTTTCATAAATTCACAATAGCTAGAATTCAGTGATTTATTATTCTGTGACAACCTTTTTTCCAAATTGAAAAACCGTTTGAGGGAGCTTTTTCAAGAAGATCCTAAACTTGTGTTAACAGATTTATTTTTGAAAGGGAGAGATACCATAAATCGTCCCGTGTGTTTATCCGACAAGGGACTATTGTCAGATTTATAAGTATCCGGAATACTTTCTAATTCCCAAAATATATTCCGATAAGCGGAGACAGGGGGGGGCGCGCGCAAGTGCTAACACACATAGTATCTTCTAACGTAAGAAAAAAAGGGGAGTTTCATTAAATGTAAATATAAAGTTGTATTAATTTAACTAATTTAAGCGAAGATGAGCATATTTTATCGCTTCGACTAGTCTGATTTCCTGAATCGTTGAATGCGTGATAATTTAGTGAAGGCCTGAAGCTATCAATTTCAATTTCCAAGTAAATAGATTGTGCTAACTATAAAAACTCTAATCATTAATATCAAAAGAAATCCAATTCACTGGCGGGATCGCATTGTATGTACAGCGGCGCAAAGTGCTGAAATATAATATCAAAATGTAATGAAAACGCTTTAAATTTGTACAATTATTTTTATTTCGTCGGGCCTGGCAGTGAACCGGAATTAATTTGTTAGTTTTTATTTGATGTCTCTTTATTTCCCGAATATAAAATAACCTTATTTTACTTTGAAATGTGTAATGCTTTTTCAGATAATGACATTTTTAATTGCTTCAAAATTCTGGTATTTTTAACACCTTTTTATAATTGTATCACCATTTGAACTTTACTTCTTTAGAAGTTTTAAATTCACCGCTTTTGATAAAAAACCAAATACGTTTTTAGGCCGCAGAGAACGTTTTTAATCTATGAAAAATAGAAGATTTCATCTTTTCATAATTTAATCATATATCCTATATTATAATTGTGTTGAGATTAATTGATAAATTATTTGTATACATTTATTGTTAAATACCTAAGACTGTAATAAAATTAACCCATAATTAATTGATGATAAGCAAATATTTACATTTATCAGATACTTAACAATATATCATGTATTTTCAACAAGAAGAGAAACAGAATTATTGTTTGGCTATAAATCGGTGACAAAACGTTCACCTTTTGGGAACGATTTCTATTTGATAATCAAACATTTAATTCCGCCTAAAACTGCAATAAAATAACAGATATTTTCACCCAGGGCGTATTTATGATACGGTCGATACGGGTCGGTCGGGGTATACTTACAAATACTACAGCTGTGGACTTTAGTGGATTGCGTTGAGACTGCGGTGCTACATTCAAATATATGTACTGGACACAAAGGAATAATCAGACTGTAAGAGAAAGGGGTAGAAAAAAAAACAGAAACTGTGTGTAATTCACTGAAGGAATTATTTTGGGATTTTGATATTGCTGAAAGTAAAACTAATTAAAGGTTCTGATAATTTTAAAATATGATTAAAATTGATGTTAATAAAATTGAGTATATATAACGATTGTTTTTCACTACCAGGTTAAGCATGAAGTAAAATATCGAGTTTAGGAAAGCCTGAAAATTTGATGTAGTCGCTCCACGAGCGGGGCGAACAAACCAACATTTCTAAACTCAACATTTTACTTCATGCGCCACGCGTGCAAGACACTGATTTCAAGTAGTGTTCACAATATTTTATTGTTTTATAAGCGTGGCACATGAAGTAACATTTCAATTTTATAAAAGCCTGAACATTTGGTTTGGTCGCCCCACTTCGGGAAGCGACCTAAACAAATTTTCAGGAATTTCTAAACTCGAAACTTTACTTCATGCTTAACCTCGGAGTGGTTTAAGGCTTCAAATTAAACTCTTTAAAAAAACGTATCACATTTAGATAAAAAAATACCGCGAGTTCAAAAATTAATTAAAGATATCAGCTATAATATAAGTGGTAGGATTATCATTGATAATATTCATAAGTGTCTTATAAAGTGATTATGCTAGATAAGGATAATGCTTGTTACCATGTACCGCGTACCTGCTTACGCAGCGTAAATGCTTAGTATCGTATAATTGTAATGTAATGTAATAAAAGAAGGCAGTTCCAGAAAAGGTGTTGACGAATAAAGTGATTCTCTCCGTAAAAGTGTTTGTTTCTCATTTCCTTAAGACCACTAACCACCCCAAAAGTCGTCCAACCACGACAAGTGATACCGAGTTGCAGATTCAACGAGCCCGAAAGGCGAGTTGAATATGCTGCTCCGGTTCCACGAATAAATATTATCGATTATTAATCATACCACGATGAATATTCGATAAAAGAATATAACAAATTTCACTATATTTTCGTCTTGGTAACTTCACCCCATGGCCCGGTTGACATTTTTTAATTATCGACTGTCAGATTTGACTAATAATTTTCGTAGCAACGACCAAAACAAAGTGATAGAGTTCTGTCAGCGCTGTGATAATATGTATCTAGGAGAATACAACTTAAGCTTCACATGACTACATTCCCTCTAATTAGAATCGCGTATTTCCATAGATAGAATCCTATAACCTTGTCTTGGTCGTTGTTACGAAAATTATTTGTCAAATCTGACGGTCGATTATTAAAAATGTCAGCCGGTCGATGGGGTGAGATTTCCAAGACGGAAATATAGTGAAATTCGTTATATTCTCTCATCGAATATAACTCGTGGTATGATTAACAATCGATAATATTTATTCGTGAATCCGGAGCAGCACATTCCACTCGCCCTTCGGGCTCGTTGAATCTGCAGCTAGGTTTCACTCATGAATATTATCGATGATAATCATACCACTTGTTATATTACAGCTGAGAATACAACTCATAGCCTACTAGAACGAATTTTAAACCAATGGGATGCAAGAAAAGCCATAGGTACATGTTTATCACCGCGATGATAAAAAACAAAAGAAGCGGTGGGTGATAAGTTGTCCTGTCATTCGAGACGTCAAAATAGGTAAAGTTTCGTGCAGTGATATTAATAGAAAAGTGAAAAGTGCGACGCCAAAAAACACCGTCATGAATATAGAATCACAGTGGTGGCAGTTTACGAACTTTTGTGCCGTTATAAAATGCTAATCAATAGGGATGGAAACAACAATATCTCAGCTGTCAAAATGTTAAGGGACTCACATTATTTTAATCGTTATGTTCTCTCACTAAACTCGTGATATGGTTAATTATTGATGATATTTAGTCGTTGAAACCGAAGCAGCACATTCAACTCGCCCTTCGGGCTCGTTGAATATGCAGCACTCGTTATATTACGGCTGAGAATACAACTCATAGCCTACTAGAACGAATTTTAAACCAATGAGATGCAAGGAAAGCCCTACTAGGTACATGTCTATTACCGCGATGATAAAAAACAAAAGAAGCGGTGGGTGATAAGTTGTCCTGTCATTCCAAACGTCAAAATAGGTAAAGTTTTGTGCAGTGATATTAATAGAAAGCCCTACTAGGTACATGTCTATCACCGCGATGATAAAAAACAAATTCTCCATCAATAGGGAAACAACAATATCTCAGCTGTCGATAATGATTAGGGACTCACATTATTTTATTCGTTATATTCTCTCACTAAATATAACTCGTGATATGATTAATTATCTATGTATTTTGTCGTTGAAACCGAAGCAGCTCGGTTTCAACTCCAAAATATCATCGATAATAATCATACCACTCGGTATATTACGGCTGAAAATAAGCCATTCTGATTGGAGGAAATGTAATCGTGTGATTCATGAGTTACATTCACATACTAGTAATACAAATGATTACGAAATGAAGATAAAATAAAAATCAATGCTTTATCAAAACGGGAATTTTCATTTCAATCAATTTATAGTATTCGGGATAGTTTAACGTTATATTTATAATAAATATTTTTTTTAACTTCACACTAAATTATTGTTTTATATGATCAGCACATGATGTAAATATTTGGAGTTTAAAAAATCCAATCCAAATGTTTAGGCTTTTCTAAACTTCAATTATTTACTTTGTGCTTAATCTAGGAATGGCTGACACTAGTTAGGATAACGCTTTCATAAATATGAAACTCTGAAAATTATAAATCATACTACATACTTAATTCTATACTAAATTTATTTAAATAATGATATAATCAGGCTTTAAATGAACATCAACTTGCTTTTAAAAAGGAAGAGTCATCATTAAATTGCATTTTTAACAAGATTATTAAGTTGTTACCGGGGATTATTTTAATCGAATTTTAATTTTTAATCGATTTACAGAATTGTAAATCACATTTACAATTCTTCCTTTCTGTAAAATGAGTTTGCACACAGCAATTAACTAATTAGGCGGCCCAAAAGATTATCTCTCACGGTTCGGAGGTTCGGACCGTGCTCGGGCCAACAACTACCTGGGCAGGTAATTAACTGTTTTGTGGAAACGTACGACTTTTTAAACACAACTCTTTATTGTAATACGCATCAAGATACAAGCATTACTGAATTCCAATACTTATTTACAATATTTATATAGATAAGAATTGATTACTAATAAAATTACATATTGCTTATTAGTAGATATTGCAATAAGTCAGGTGCGGTCGTTGATCAGGATCGCTGACGTGTTGTCTAGGTGGTCGTCCATATGATGTTGACACATGACTCATCCCCTCTTAAATGGAATGATTGAGCTGGTGAGATCTTCCATTCTTTACCTTTGCTTTTTCTTCTTCTTTGATTCAGGAAAATATATGCTTTGTAGAGTGCAAACGACGTGGTCATAGTTCCGATGATGGTTACTATGAGATTGTTAATTTTTTTGCTTAGTCGTGTGTTTCTTCTAAATTGATCTTCTCCAAACGAAGACTTGTGTAATTGGCTTTGTGCTGGTTGATCATGTTTAGTTTGAGTGGAGGTAAGATTTTATTGATCTCTCTCTTGAAGTTCTGTTTTGTCTGGTTTTCGACAGGTATACTGCACGTTGGTGGAATTGTTATTAGACTTGGTCCATTTATAGTAGAATAGTGTTTTTCTTTGCAGTTCTCTAGTAGAACTGCAAAGTTCTACTAGAGAACGGGATGATGACAGTGTCGGTTGAAGACAGTTGTTCCAAAATAGTTTCCTTTATGTATGTTGCGCTTAACATGCATTTCTCTTAATTGGTCCACTGGATGTAACTTGGAATACAATCGCCATGGTGTGCCATTTTCGGTTTGGTACACATGTAGATATTTTTCAATTTTGGACATTCGGTTGATTTATAGAAATTTTTTATTTTTAGTACCAGCTAGGGATAATTTAAATTGATTGATTGAGTTTTAAAAGGCTATTGGATATAGTTCGTATACATGATAATTGTAAGGTTTAGTGATCGGAAAATGTCTTGCTAGTTGGTAGGAAGTTCTACTATCTTTAAATTTAATTATTTGGTTGGAATTGTTGTAATTTGGAAGCAAACTTAGAATCATTGAAAGATCGGTATGACTGATTCCAACACTGTGTACTGTGTTTAATTTTGCAAACATTATTGCGTTTTTGATGTTATCTAAAATTGTAATTTGATTCAGCAACGCGTGAAATGTTAATTAAGTATTCGTCGAATAAGTTTGGAAGAAAAGTTTCTAATTCTTTAATTTTCATTGCAGTATTCTTTTGGTTGATGTCGAGAATGAAATGCTTTTATTGAAATTGTTTATGATTTGCTTATTTAATGTTTTTTTGTTATAGAGAATTACCTTCTATGATTTTGAAATTATTTTCTAATCTTCTTATACTCTGCTCATACTGCGTTTGGAAGTAAAGTTTCTAATTCTTTAATTTTCGTGGCAGTATTATTTTGGTTGATGTCGAGAATGAAATGCTTTTATTGAAATTGTTTATGCTTTGCTTATTTAATATTTTTTTGTTATAGAGAATTACCTTCTATGATTTTGAAATTATTTTCTAATCTTTTTATACTCTGCTCATAATGACCTCTATCTTCCTCATCGAAAGTACCAAATATCCATTGACTCGCTCTGCCGAGTGTTCACTAGGGCTCTTTTTTGTCTGTTCTGAGGTTTAAAATTTTCTAATTTTTGCGTCGTTAATGATAATACTTGCATGATCAAGAGAGATAGAAAGTTTACAGATAATTTATTTTTAAACAATCAATTTTGATACGATTCCTTAATGGTCAAAAGCTGTCTTTTTAGAGTTTGGGTTTGTAATGTAGAAAAGTATATCGCGATGAGACTAATTTGGCATTACCGAGCTTGAATGGTAATATACTAGCAGTGATCGGCGTAATTTTAATTTATTCTGGAGTTATTTGGTGGATCAAAATGATTACTAGGAAGATTTTGATTGGCTTCATTCTGTAAATCATTGGAGACAATTAGTTTTCTTGGTTTTTTGATCATGTTTTTATAAAAAGTTCCGTGTTTGGTGAGTAGTTTTTTATTATGATTAATTATAGCTAAAGACTTTATGTACGTTTATGTACCTGTTGTTGTTTGATATATGCAACTTCATTTTCAGGGGATGCCGATGGTTCTTCTTGTTTATCGATAATTTTTGAAGGTTGAGTGATTTTATTTTCTTCGTTGTTAACTTTTGCTTTGCCATAAAGGATGTTTAGCAATTTCCTATATACAGGGTGTCCCCAAATGGTCTGTACAACGCTCTACCACATATTCACTGAAGACGATTTAACTAAACTTATCTCTATCCAAAAGTGACCCCTCAGCCATCTACGAGGCCTCAAAGATATTATTTTTTTTCATTATTTTTCAAATATTTTTATTTTGGACTTAGGTAAGAAAATTTAATTTGGCACATTTAATTACATTGCACTTGTTGCGATATGTTTCTTTATCCTACGTTTAAAGTAAGTGGTCAAACTAGGACCATCTACTACTAAAGATACCTAAATATTTTTATTCAACAGGTCAAATCATAAGGAATACTTTTTTTTCTGCAAGATCATTTAAATTTACGTATTTTTTGTCTTTTATAAAATTTTGCTATTTTCCCCATTAATTTTTATTTGTCAAAAAAAGTAATAAAGTTATGAACAATATTTTGCTTCTCAAAACAATTAACAAAGTAAAAATAAAGATAAGTACCTAACAATAAACAAATTTATTAGTTTCACAACAAATGTTTAAGCTGATTGCCATTTTCAGCAATACAACAATTTACACGTCGCAAAAAATTAAAATGTAAAACACCAACATTGTTTTTAACTGTTTGAAACACATTCTGTATTCGCGCCCATAATTCGTCGTGCGTATTTATTTATAAACAATAGATTTAATAGTTCCCCACAAAAAAAAGTCCATTGGGGTGATTGATATACGGGGAACGTGGAGGCCAAGGCACTGGTTCGTCATTGCCTCTCCCAATCCATTTACCGGGATACTTTTGGTTAAAAAAGTACGCACTGGTAAAGTGAAATGCATAAACCACCTATCACGCCTAAGTAAAAGCCGCACATCCTCCAGTAAGACTGGCAATTCCTGAAGATGTTGTAAGTACTGTTCTCCGTTTAAATTTTGTGGTAAAATTACTGGTCCTACAATATCATTTACTATACCGGCCCAAACATTTATTTTAAATTGCCGTTGGAAATGCATGGTCTTAGTTGCATGTGGATTATTCAGGAATAAACATGCTCATTTTTAAGATTTGTTATACTATACTTCTTCGGGTAAAAGCGGCCAGTTTCTCGATGTCGCCTTTCTACAGAAGCAAATGTTTGATGGTTTGGTATTCGGCGATTTGGAAATCTTTCACTGTACACTCTTACACATTTGCGGCCATTACCTTCACAAAACTTAAAAACTAAAACAATATCAGTTAATTCATTAATTGAGTACATGACTGACGTCACAAAATCACCGATAACTGAATTTCACAGGTGTCTCAATTTCTATTTTTGTAAATAAAGAATCAGTTTTTTTAGAATTTTATTCCTTTGTTGTCTTGACAAATAAAAATATTTTTTTTGTGGGGAAAATAGCAACATTTTATGAGACAAAAAATACTTAAAATTGAATGATCTTGCAGAAAAAAAAGTATTCCTTATGATTTGACCTATTGAATAAAAAGATTTAGGTATCTTAAGAAGTCTATGGTCCTAGTTTGACCACCTACTTTAAACGTAGGATAAAGAACCATATCGCAAAAAGTGCATGGTATCAATGTAATTAAATGTGCCAAATTAGGTTTTCTTACCTACTTCCAAAATAAAAATATTTGAAAAATAATGAAAAGAAAATAATATTTTTGAGGCCTTGCAGATGGCTTAGGAACCACTTTTGGATAGAGATAAGTTTAGTTAAATCGTCTTATTTTGTTTCAGAGAATATGTGCTAGAGCGTTGTGCAGACCATTCGGGGACACCCTTTATACCACGATCGCAGCTTTTTGTTTCGTGATAATACTGGATTTTTAAATTTTGTTCGTTGACGTCTGTGATATCTGAAATTTTAATTGATTGAGTCAATTTTAATGAGTTTGGTTTCAGTGTGACTGAATAATGTTGACTGTCTTTGTGATTAGGTTTTTTTCTTCGAAGTAGATGGAATAAGAGTTTTGTGGTGAAAATCGAGTTTTTATGAATTTAAATAATTTATATTTAAAATTAGTTTTAGGGATTTATACTATAGTTCTTTCTTTGGTAGCGAACGGCTTAAAGAATTTTATGAAACTTTGGTCGGTGTCGTTGGTTTTCATAATAATTTAATTATAAAATATGTTCAATGCCTTTGGATACATTGGAATTTCGAGTATTGGGTTTCAAGAATAGTATGCACTTTTTCGTTTGTGTTGTGTGGTCGGATAATAACAGCTTAAAGAATGTTAATTCGATTTGGATTATTTTGCCGTGGTGTACAAACAATTTGATCTAGTTTAGCTTGTGATATATCTGATGGTTTGTTTTTTATATACCATTTGATTTTTTTATATGGATTTTCTGTATCTGAGAAGCTTGGGTTGGCAATTATTGAATCTTTTTCGAATGCATTTAACTCCATCCGGGAAAGAGCTTCTGTGTTAGTATTAATTTTTCCTTTTTTATATTTTATTTAATAGTTGAAGAATATAACTATTAAATAAAATATTAAAAAGGAAGAATACAAGTTTAAGTTTCCACCGAAGAATTTGGTTCTTTCAGAGAGACAAGTCATTTGAGAGGTTTATGGTCTGTATAGATGGTAAACTTGTTTCCAAAAAGGTATGGGCAGAAATACTTTGTAGCTCAGACAATGGTAGAGTACATTACATCGAGCATTCAGCTCGATGTGATGTTCTGGAGGCGTATGCGGTGGGCAGATCGTTGCTTATTGTGCCTTCATATAAAACTGCTCCGATGGCAAAGTTTGAACCATCAGTTGCGAGGACGAATGGTTTGTTAAATTCGTAGTATTGCAAAATCTGATCATTTATTAAAGTTAGTTTTATTATGTTAGCAAAGTTATGAATAAATTTTCGATAGTAATCCAAAAGTCCTAAGAATAATTTGATTTCTTTGGCGATTTTTGGAATTGGAAATCGTTGTATGGCGTCGTTTATCTTTGGATTTGGTCTGATTGGTCTGGCGTTATGACATGGCCTAGAAATTCTACTTTTTTTTTGCATCTGAACTTCCTGTTTGTGATCAAATGGATATCTGTATGATTTCGTGTAAGCAGGAGTCTCATCATTTACATTAATCTTGTGTTTTATAGCACTGGTAAATGATAACTTACTATCGGCTGTACGAAATTTTTCTCGAAACTCTTGGCATAATTTTAAGATATTTTCTTTCTTTGTTGAGATGATTTCTTTTAATTAGATTTTCAATTTTATTATGAGCATTATTGCTCAGTGCTTCATATTTCGTTTCGATATTAAAAATATCGTGAGTTTCTGATGCAACCGGAATCACTTTATGAGGATTTTTTTATCGAAAATAAGGCATTTGAATAATTATAATTATTAATTTCGACGTTTGCATATCCGTAATATTCGGCGATGAAAATATCTCCGTGAGATTAAGGGGGGGGACTTTAAAGAATGACATTTCATTGGCATTCATTTCGACACATTCTTGAATTTCGTTCGATTGTCTATAGAAAAATGAGATATCAACAAAGTCATTGAACATCCTTTGGTTAAAACAATTGATTAATAAATTTAAAATTACAATGTCTAATAATCATAAGAGTCCGTCATAATACTTATGAAAATCAAGAGTTCGAATTAAGTTTCTTGAATGCGGGGATGTTTGCTTTAAATCGGGTACGTATTTTACCGTTACAAGTTTTAACTTCGGAATCTTGATGGTAGATACGTTAGGGATAACATTTTTCAACAATTGATGGTTTATTTAACAAAGACAAATTTTCACGGGGCATGCTCACTTAGGAGTGGAAAACACTCGTTTAAAGCTTTAAATTAAACTCTAAAAATAAAGAAACAACGAATTTCTCAAGATATACAGCAAATACGCTGTAATAGGAAAATGTATATTTAAAAGAAAAACCCTCGATATATTACTCACATTCAAAAATACTCTAAATTTAGTAGACTGATATAAAACATGGTAGAATAATATTTATATTTTCGCTATTTGAGGCAATATTCAAAAACGGTAAAGATCTTCTTATAGCATTTCCTTATTATCTAACAGTTGGCGTAATTTATTTCTTTATAACATGTTTTGTTTCAAATTTGGTGAAGAAAAACACTTGTTATGTTCCATTATTATATATTCAGTTTCCTGACACGTGTTTCGAACTTTACAGATTATTATTAAAGGTTATACTAAATTATATATGAAAAAGTGTACAATATATATGGATATGTTGTGGTTAATTGTTCAAAAGTCCTGTGATAACGATGGTGTCGGCCTGGATTAGCTCATGCTGGTTATTTAGCAGATTATCTCCGTTGTTGATAGCCCGCTTAATCTCTAGGCCCTCCATAATTTTTCCTTCGTTTCAATTTTGTTATTTACTAATCTTCTGGATAGCTTTGTTCTATTTACAAGTATTGCTTGAATTTTATGTGGTTTCAGATTTTTCTTGAATTTTGTGCTAGTGTTGTTGACAAAGGGGATAGCAGCATATATGATCTTTGCCTTTTCTGGGCCTGCCTTGTATAATAATTGCGTTTTTATACTCCTCTGTTTCTTTTTTAATAGTTTCGTAACTAATCCTCTTTTATACCCGTTATTGGTGGCAATATCGTAAATTGTATTAAGCTCTTTGTTAAAGTTGCTTTCCCCGTTGTTGATGGCCCGCTTAATCTCTAGGCCCTCCTTGAGATTAAGCTTTCTTCCTTTTCTGCATAATTGGATCGGCGTAATCTCTCCCATGTGGTGTCCACTGTTGATACAATGTTCGGCTAATCCTGTTGTTGTTTTTCCGCTAATTATGGAATTTCGGTGCTCTTTGTATCGTGTCTCGAAATTTGATTTTATATATTCCTGACTTTTTAAATTTTTCCTTCGTATCAATTTTGTTATTTACTAATCTTCTGGATAGGTTTGTTCTATTTACAACTATTGGTATTTGTGACAAAGGGGATAGCAGCATATATGATCTTATCCTTTTCTGGGCCTGCCTTGTATAATAATTTCGTTTTTATACTCCTCTTTTTTTTTTAATAGTTTAGTAACTAATCCTCTTTTATACCCGTTATTGGTGGCAATATCGTAAATTGTATTAAGCTTTTTGTTAAAGTTGCTTTCTGTCATGGGAATTGTTACTAAGTGGTGGATACATGCATTAAGTGCTGAATGTTTAATCTGAACTGATTGGAAAGAGTCGTCAGGAATTATGGTGTCAGTGGTGGTGGGTTTTCTTAAAATAGAGTATTGTAGTTTGTTGTGTATTTGCTTATTTATGTTGTTTAGTTGTTGTAAAAATGTGTCTAGTTGTCTATGTGAGCCTCCCCAAACACAAAAAACGTTATCTACCTATCTGCACCAAAATAATATGTATTTTGCCAATGTGTTGTTGTTCTGATTTTCAAATAATTTTTCTTCGAATGACTTCATAAATATTTCTGCGAAGAGCGGTGATGTTAGAGTCGAATTGGCCTAAAATCTAAATGAAGTTTTTTAAGTTTGCAAAAAAATGTATTTTAAACTTGGAAAGTTTATATTGTTTTAACTTTTGGCACAATAATTTGTTTAACCTCTAGTAACAACCAAATGCTATGTTTTGATATCCTTTAGAATATATGTGAGTTTCGCTAATATCCCTGATGTAACCCCAAAATGTGTGCACTTATTTATGGAATGGCCTGTATTGCTTATTAGTAGATATTGCATTAAGTCAGGTGCGGTCGTTGATCAGGATCGCTGACATGTTGTCTGGGTGGTCATAAGGGTATCATATGATGTTGACACATAACTAGTTGTGGCAGACTATCTCTCGGGTTTTTTTCAATTGGCAATTAATGGCGATGACTTTCTGTTCTTCTTTTAAATTGCAGCTAACAACAGGAAACAATCCGTTACCGCCGTGAGACGTCCCAGCCGTCGTTCCTGTTCTTGGACACCGACGCCGAGAATCAGATTGCCAGCTACCAGTGTAGCGTTCGTTGCTTCCGCCGAATCCAGACCAAGCCAGCAACCCACCTACTTCATGAAACAGCCCGACGGCGACGCCAGCCGTTTCGCCGCCACGATGTTTAGCACTACCGGTGTAGTGTTTGTTGCTGCCACCGGATCTAGCCAGATCGACGCCAACGCAACATCCCGTCGATGGACACAGGATGCCGTCCTGCCATCCGTACGCCACCTTCGTGTACTGTCTTTTCTGTCTATTTTATTTTGTTGTTGTTTTATTAGTTTATTTCTTCTTAAATAAATGATTTAAAACTGCATTTGTGTTTCAAAAGTTGGTTGCTCATCTCTCATAACTTCAACCAACGGTCAGGTTGGTAGTTGGAAATCAGCGTGGGGAAGGTACCCCACGCTGGTACCCCTCTTGTTGACAAAGTAAGTTATCTTGTTTAAAAAATGTAGAAAAATTATTTTGTCGTTCATAAGGAAAACGACTAATGGAAAATGCTTAACAAAATTAGTTCGTTTTATTCTTAATTTTAACTGTATTAATACGCTGTAATGCTCAGTTGATTTTTCATGTTCATGCTCTTCGTTTTATATTAAACATCAAATCCATAATTACAAAGAGAATTTGATTATGAAAAAATATACACCGTATGTCGTTAAAAACAAATAATTTTGATTTGTTTCCGGATATTTCAATTTGTTGATTGCGTTCTGTATATAAGTTTTAACCTAAATGGATTTCCTTATACAATTTTGTTTTATTTTACCCTACATCAAGCTTTAAATAGATTTTATTAACTTGTTCTATTTAAAACACTTTGTTTAATCAATCTTTTAACTGATTTAAGTTATTAACTCTTGAATGCATCATGATGTATTCTGGCAACAAACTTACTTTAAATAAAATTTACTAAAAATGCATTAACTTTGTTAGAATATTGACATTTTATGTCAGAAATGTATACATTAATAAGTTGATTTTTCATATGCTTAAAATTATTATAATGCAGTTACTTTTCTAAAAATAAAAGTTTTTAACAAATAGTTCCTGAATGATCCATTTTTTAAAACAATTTTTATTACTGCACATATATTTTGTAACCATTTTAACTGCAAATGATCTAAAAGAATACATGTTCTTTTTTCCACTAAAAAAGTATTATTATTCCGACCACTCAAAGATCAATTTTATTGGGCTTGTTGAGTTGTCGTATAGAAAATATTTTCTTCCTGAGGAAAATAAATAGAATTATTTATACTACTGGTTAGAAAGTCTGTACTTTTTGGGTATTTTAAATAAAAAATGTAGATATATTTATCTTTTTTTAAATGTGCATTTTCGACGAAAGTTTTATTTTCAAACAATGCATACTAAAATCAAAGTGACAGATATTCTCTTCGATCTGTGAGTTTTTGGGAACTATTAAACTATAAATATATGAATGATGTGTTAAATGTTAACCTAATGTAACATTTTTTGTAGTTTTGCCGATGAAGGCGTAAGTCGAAACTAGTCTAGAAAGAATGTATATTTATAACGAGAAGGACGTAATTTACTACACATTTTATTGAAAAAATGATAGAAAATATAGGTTTTGTTTCTAAAAACATAACCATTTTTAATTATTTTTCTAGTCACAAAAACATACAGATATTCTTCTCGAAATTATAAATAGAGTGAACTATTTTATTCCATGCAGGACAAAGCATCACAAAAATGAATGCTAAATTACTATAAAAAAGAAGAGCCGAAAAAAAATATAACTCCTAGCATCCACCCTGAACACAATTTGTAGATGAAAACAAGTTACTAATAATAATTCAAAGTTTCTTTATTTTCAATTCGACTACTTTTATAATATATAAAATGGGATTATATTTGAATTAATTAGAGCGGGTTTATTGTAGAAAGTGCGAAAAATAATGAGATGAAGGTTTTGGATCAAAGGAATTTATTTAGTTCATCTATATTTTATGCTATTTAATTGATTTTGGCAATAATCATAAGTTGGTCGCCTTATAAATGATGTGATTTAATATAAATATTTTAGAATTTGTATTTTTGTATTTATTACGGAATCTCCAATTAAATACAATACTTTTAAAACATAAATATAATGTACATAATTTTAAATTAAGAGTAAACATGATACATATAGGGCATTTTATTTGTGCATCTTATAGTTTTTGTTTGTAAATTATCATGATTTATTACTTGTTTCACAACGGTTTTTTTTTAATAATTCATAAATATTTGCATATTTCCAAAAAAAATTACTATAGTTAATTGAAAAATTCATTGAAGATTTTTCTACATTATTATACATAATTATGTTTACGATTAAATTAAAAATTAAGTCAATAAATGTTTAGATCTTGTTACATAAAAATTGTCCTAATACTGAACAGCAATTGCAGAATATCTGTTTTCATTTCATTTAAGTATTTTTCGAACGACTGTTTTCTACTCCTTGTTTATGCATGTAGTAAATATTTCGACTTTAGATAACCTTTGGATTAGTCGCTTCGCGCATTGAAGCTATGAATTAAAATTTTCAAGGTTTTCTAAAGTTGAATTATTTACTCCATCCACCAGGTGTGTGAGATACAGACTTAGTATGAAGTTTAAAGCCACACTACCAACGTAGAGGTAATTTTTTATGTGGTCTCTGTTGCGCCTTGATGACTTACCATTTTTTAGGATTGTTCCGGATTTTGGAATACATAATCTGAATAACTAATATTTCAATTTCTTCCGGATTACTGGAGAATGCGGAATATTGGAGTTCGAATTAACGGAGTTTCATTGTAATTTAAAATAAAACGTAAATATCCAGTTAGATTAATTATGATGTAGAAAATGAACTGCAAAGTTAAATTAATTCATTTATGTAAATTTGATTTAGAAAAACAAAACGAGAAGTTACAGTAACTTCTTGGCAGGCATAGTATAGATATTTATGACACTAATGTAACTTGATCACTTTAATTAAATATAGCAAGAATTACCCGTTGCGTGTTTATTACAGTCCAGTTCGCTAAACAATAAATTATTTGTCTATATGGAAATGAAAGAACGGTGTTTTTTGGAGTGTGCAAAAACATATTAAACACAACCAGCTCTTCGAAGTATTATGCGAAAAAGATCATAGTTTGCGTGGATGAAACAGTTCTTTGAGTGGCCCTCTGCAGACTCACAATTAAAAGAAAAGCTCTACGTGTTGTGGTTCAAAGCAATAAATATCGACAAAGCCATATTAATAACAATAGTGTAGGTGCGGTAGAATACACTATTGTTATGAAGTGGCTTTGTTGATATCTAAGAGATACTGGCATTTTTAAAAAATAACGCCTTGTTCTATTTTTTAATTAGCGTACAAAGAAAATAAAAACTGTGTGCACGTAACAACTTTATAACATGTATACATCACTTATAGTAATCGAATAATGCAAACTAGAACACTGTAATTCAAATAATGTTTGATAAACAATATATATGTCTACATTCAGCGATTGCAAATATCTTTTTAATTTATGAAAACATTTACATATTTACATATTTACATGTTAAAACGGATATAATTTTCAATAACAATAAATACATTCAGATTTTTTATGCATATTTACAACGAACAAATATATTGATTATAAAATAAATTAAAAATAATATTTATGTAAAAGTACATTGTAACATTGCTCACTATTCATAAAATTAATAGTTCAATGAATAATTGAATGGCTTATTGTAATAACGTGATATGCAACCAGTAAACAAAGATGAGTTATTGAAAGTTTGAAATTAAAAAGTAAAATATTCTGAAAAACAATTTTAATTTAAAACGTTGTGGTTTATCATGTTATTGCCTACAAAAACAAGTGTAAATGTTTTTACAAGAAAATAAGTAATTCTATATTGTTAATATTTGCCACCACACAAACCTGCATTAACTGTTAAAAAATGGAAAGCACTGATTTTAAAATTGTAGTCTTTAGCATACTGCTTTAGTAGTATATTGTGAATTTCACAATATTTCAGTGTTTTGTACGCGTTGCGCATGAAGTAAAATTTCGAGTTTAGAAAAGCCTTGCGTTGAAAATTTATCGAGGGTCGCGCAGCGACCTAAGACAAATTTTCACGGCGCATGCTCACTTAGGAGTGGATAACACTCGTTTAAAGCTTTAAATTAAACTCTAAAAAAAAGACCAACGAATTTCTCAAGATATACAGCAAATACGCAGTAATAGGAAAATGTATATTTAAAAGAAAAACCCTCGATATATTGCTCACATTCAAAAGTACTCTAAATTTAGAAGACTGATATAAAACATGTTAAAATAATATAGCTTCTGTTATTTTTGTTAAATTATTTAAACTGGGTATTTCTTGAAAAATATTAGTTCAATCCCAATTTAAAATTACTGATTCCCAATTTGATGTTGCTTATTCCCAATTTCATATTGGTTGGTCTCAATTTGTAAAAATTAATTCAGGGGTACTGAATAAAAAGAATATTATCAGTTAATCAATTTTATTACTGAGTTTCTCTCGTGCATCTGCATGGCGAACCCAACGCACGAGTTTTAATACTTTTCTTGCATTTTGCTGTTTTTTACTAATTTGCTTCTTATTTTTCATATGACTTGTTTATAACTTTCGGCTCTTCTTTATCTCTAAAGAAATGGTGGGATATTTTCAGGTGTTGTTTCTCTTACTCTGGTTAATGTTATCATGTTATTACTGCAATAACATGGTAAGCCATGTAAAAATTTGGTAGCACAAAGTCTTAATCAATAACATTCTCGTCCATTGTGCTATGCATTTCATTACTTGAAATCTCACACGAAATCGATTTTTTTCGGAAGGTGTAATAATACCTGTGGCCATTTTGATGTGGTTTATCTTGTTTTAAAGTGATATTTATACAAATCCCCTAATATGTAATAACTTAATTTTAGGTATGGTGGTAATATCTGTTAGACGATGACTACAATTCATCCACTGTAGCTTATCATATAACTGCATGGCCCTAGATTTAAATTATTATCCATTATTTTTGCTTTGTTGAACCCACCGAAATTCCAAAGTGATTAAACCACGTCGTCAAGGGTATATCCGTTTATCTATACCTCGTAGTTAAGTAAAATTCACAATTACTATTGGCCAAATTTATGGTGAGTTGTATAATCAGCTGTAAGTGGTAAGATTATCATCGATAATATTCATGAGTGAAATCGAGCTGCAGATTCAACGAGCCCGAAGGGCGATTATTAATCATACCACGAGTTATATTCGATGAGAGAATATAACGAATTTCACTATATTTCTGGCTTGGGAACCTCACCCCATCGCCCGGTTGACATTTTTAATTATCGACTGTCAGATTTGACAAATGATTTTCGTACGACCAAAACAAGGTAATAGGATTTTATCACCGCTATGATAACATGTATCTATGGAAATAAGCGATTCGAATTGGAGGGAATGTAGTCATGTGACGCTTGGTTCATGACGGTTTTTTTGGCGTCGCACTTTTCTATTACCACTGCACGAAACTTTACATATTTTGACGTTTCGATTGACAGGACAACTTATCACCCACTGCTTCTTTTGCTTTTTATCATCGCGGTGATAGACGTGTACCTACGGCTTTCCTTGCATCTCATTGGTTTAAAATTCGTTCTAGTAGGCTATGATATGACGATGATATTTTGAAGTGGAAACCGAACTGCAGATTCAACGTGTGCGCAGCACGAGTGAATGTGCTGCTTCGGTTTCAACGACAAAATATCATGGATAATTAATCATATCACGAGTTATATTAAGTGAGAGATACAACGAATAAAATAATGTAATGATGCGACCCTAGTAGTTTGTAAAGTTTTAAACTCCTTCTCCAGATACACCTCAGGTAGATCCAGGTTTCGGGTATTCAACGGAGTCACGGTTTAAAGTACAGTGATAAAAATTGTAACAACACATTCAAAGCAAATCATATCAATATTTATTAACAAATTTTTTTCAAAAAAACATTGCAAAATTCAAACAAAGAGTTACCGCTCCGACGCAACCCAAGTCACAAAGCCGTCCGTGTAACATGACAGGGTGCCGCGATCGTCTTTCTTCTTGTCTGGATGCAAGATGGCTCGGTATGAAAACAAATTAAATACTCAAACAATTATTTAAACATTTCACACAAATTTAACAAATACACATTGTAGTACGGACCATGTATTCAGCGAGGAGTACACGGGGAGCACTTATCCTCATCCCCATCAACTCCTGACATACGCACATACTGTTTTCAACTAGAAAGGACGCTTATTTATAACGGAACTTCTTCGGAAAACCAGGAAGTCTAATTGCAAGAGGCTTATACATAACAAAAATGCAATTAGGAGGCTACGTTGGGAGATTGCTTATGCATAGCAGAAATCCCAGAGCAGACTGATCACGGGGTGCTAACAATATATGGAATTGCGAAACCAAAATTCCTTCCATGTCTAACACATTTAAATCCGTATAGCTCTATTTCACCGATTGTTTACCCAAGGATTTCGGCGCTGTAGGCGGCGCCACCAGAAAATCATAAAAGGAAACTGTAAAAATGCTAATCTGTTGTAACGAAAATGCACTAGCTAGACATTTCTACATTTGTCTGCTGCAACCTCCGATATCGTATTCTATACCCCCACGGGGTGTCAACAATATATGGAATTCTGAGACCAAAATTTCTTCATTGTCTAGCACAGGTATCAGGCAACCTTTAACATGTTGAGGGCCAAACTTTAGCTTGCAAATACGTTCGCGGGCCGCGTTTAAAAGTACTTAGTTCATTTTAAAGTAGTGATAATATTTTTTGCGATAGATATTAGACATGAAATAATAAGACAATGTTATTATAGTACAATTTATTAAAATAACAAAATGAAATTTTAAAAAATGTTACATTATAATTAAATCGTTAAATTTGATATTGTTAGAAACTACGAAAGTTAAATACACTGAAATCAATGAGAAACTTGAGCTTGAACTTGGGAAACTAGTCCATCGATATTTGGATTAATTCCACTGACACAATGACGTAAAGGATTTTCCAAATTATCATCAGTCAGTCTTGTACGATGTGTTGTTTTATTAACTTTCATCAATGAAAAGAACTGTTCGCATTTATAAGTACTGCCTAACGCACAAATCAATCTTCTTGCGAATTTTCTAAGCTGCGGAAAATGGTCTTCTTCTAGGTATTTTTTGTAGAAATCGCACAACTCTACGTCTTCAAATTTGGATTTTAGGAGGGAGTTTTCTTGAATCTCGATCAACTCCATTTGTAAGTGTATTGGAGCATTTTGTACAATATATGTTGTAGGAGTAGCAAATAAACTGAAACAGTCTTCCATGTTTTTGAAGTCGCAAAATCGGTTCGAAAATTGTTCCGACAGTAACTTGAGTTCTTCAGCATATTGAGCATAAGCAATATATTTATACGCAGAGAGCGTATTGAAATGGTAACTGTTACCAGACAGCATCTGTGACTAGCACAAGCGTACGTTGATCTGAAACGCTTTTAAATGGCTGTACATATCATTTACTAACTGTCCTTGTTTTTGAAGTTTCAAATTTAAATCATTCAAATAGCCTGTAAGATCGATCGACCAGAAATGCTGTCACATATCCATTTTGGGTCACTTAATTCAGATAGTGGTTTATCTTTTATTTTCATAAAGTCTGCTATCTCATTTCTAAGCTCGTAAAACTGTTTCAATATTTTTCCTTTGCTCAGCCATCTGACTTCACAGTAATATGTTACGTCGTTATACTCAGCTGATATTTCATCCAAAAAAGCCTTGAACTGACGATGGTTAAGCCCTCGGGATCGAATAAAGTTGATGGTTTTTACTACCACACTCATAACATTCTGGAGTAGAATGGACTTAAAACACAAGTTCTGTGGATAATGCAATGGATAATGCAATGAAAGACTATCAAATCATCTTTTTGCACATTTAGTTCTGTTGCTTTTTCATTCAAAATTCCGATGAAACCTTTACGTAAGCCGACCACAGAAGGTGCACCATCAGTGCATACTCCAATTAATTTTGACCATGGCAAGCCAAAACTTGTGAATACCTTTTGAACTTCAATAGAAATATCCTCTCCTGCAGTGGTTCCTTTTAGCGGCTGTAAAGCAAGCAATTCCACAGTAACAGGGAACTTCTTATCAACACCTCGAATAAATATAGCCAGTTGAGCTGTGTCAGACAAATTAGATCTCGTCTAATGCTATGGAATATGATTCAAAACCAGCCATACGGTCGGTCAATGTTGTTTTTATATCATTAGCCATCATTTCTATACGTCGAACAACAGTTCGTCTTGACAAACTAATTTTATCAAATTCTTTTTTCTTTTCAGGACACATAATACCGCAAACTTCTAACACTCCTTGATAAATTCTCCTTCGACAAATGGTTTTAATGCCTTTGCCAATTTTGAGCTAACTATAAAACTAGCTTTCACAATATTATCAAGTTGGGTTTTTTGTTTATGAAACATTTATTGCTGTTTTTCCAAATTTGCGGTAAGCTTCTGGATTTTGTCTGTTCTTAATTGTCCTGTCAGTGAGTGCAGCGTAGCATGCTTAGTTGAGTAAAGCCTCTTTATATTAAATTCTTTCATTACTGAAATGGATTCATTACACAGCAAACAAATAGGCTTAACATTGTGCAAGATAAATAAGAATTCTTCAGTCCATTTTTCTTGAAAACGGCGATCCTCTGTATCTACTTTTCGTTTCTTTTCGCCAGACATCATTTTTGTTTACTTTTCGTTCAATAAACTTAATAACAAACTATAGTTAGTAACCACTCAAGATGCACACAAAGTCACAAAGCCAGTTGACGGCTCAAGCAGTTCGCTAGGATATCGCTTGTCCAAGTTATCACCTCGGTAACTGAAATAGAACTGAAGTAACGTTCGGGCCATCCACCCGCTTATATAGGCAAAATGAACGAATAATCTGGAATAAACTAGTTTATAATAATTGAGAAGCAATAAATCTTTTGATGTGTCGCCCGTGAGGCGGCAAACCTCAAAGAAATTGATCGAGCAAGTCGAGTGGCGGCGATTATCAAAGAGTGAGGTGGCAAACATCAAAGAATTTGATGTTTGCTGCCTCACTTTCACTTCCGTGAGTATAAGTACCTAATGTAATATTTTATTAATTGGGTTTTTTCAAAATGTCTCGCGGGCCGGATCATACCTTACAGCGGGCCGGGGGTTGGTCTTATGTGGTCTAGCACATCAAAATGCCTATGGCTCTTATTCACAAAACGGTTTATCCAAGGATTTCGGCGCCGCTGTGGCAGTGCCACTACAAAATTTCTTAACAGGAAACTGTAAAAATAATAATCTGTATTAACAAAATTGCACTAGATGTCTGTACATGAATTTGTCAAGCACGGATCGGAAGATCTGCAGTCGTAATACTGCCGGAACTTACAGAGAGTTTTATGTAACATCGAACATACTAAAATGAGCTCAATGTTAATTTTCCTATGTTCGATGTGTACTAGGACGCATCAAAGCATTGAGTGCGATTTGATCGGCTGCAATTTCGTAGGGTATAAAACGGCGATAAAAATTGATCACTCCTAGGAATCTTTGCATTTCTTTCGCTCTGTTAGGGCGAAAGTAGTTTTTTAATGCTGCTATTCGGTCGGGTAATAGTTTCGTACCTTTCGCGGAAACTTCGTTGCCTAAAAATGCAAGTCGACTTAAAAAACTTTGATTTATCCTTGTTGATTGAAAAACTATTCGAAGGTGTGCTTTGTGTAAGACCAAAAGATAGAAACGAAAATTCAAATAATCCGAAAGGTGTGGAGATGGCAGTTTCCCGGATATCGTCAAGATTTACTAGTATTTGAGTATACACTTTCATAAAAGTCGATTGTCGAAAATATCGTCGATCTACGCAGTTGTTGAGAAATATCATGGAATTGTAGGACAGGATAACTATTTGGGATTGTTCGAGAATTGAAACCACACTAGTCACCACATGGACGCCAACCGTTGAGTTTCTTCGGAACCATGTGTAATGGACAGTATCAGAAACTGTCGGAACGAAGGTCGATTCTATCTTTGATCATACTGTCAAATTCGTTTGTTGCTAGTGGAAGTTTTTCGGGATCAAGACGACACGGACGACAGGAAGTCGGATGTCCGGGACTCGTTTTAATTAAATGAACGATGTCCTTGACCAAAGTTGGCGTTCCCACTGAGCGTGTTAATGCGAGGAATTCTTTAACTTTTAACTTGCGAGGTGATTGCTCGAACGCTTCATTGGTGGGGACTTTGCTCGTGGCATGGAATCAAGAGTTTGTTGATTGAATCAATTAGTTGACTTCGGCGTCAGTCTGGTAGTAATCAAAAATGTGCTAAGAAGTCGGAACCAATAATGCAAACAGATACGTCAGCTACCACAAAAATAAACAAGAGCAACTCCAACCCGCACTATAAAGAGATACAAGTGTTTGCGCCCCCCGGGTTATTTTGCAAGATTAGCTGAGAAAGAAGCACGGCAACTAGCGCGGTTCAGATGTGGGAATGAGGAAAGAGGAAGAAAAGTATGTATGGGAGATGAGTATACGAGGTGTGTGTTTTGTGGGATAGGCAAGGATGTATGGTAACACTGGATGAGAGATTGCATGAGAGTATAGAGAACGCATGGAAGAAATGTTATGTATAGAAAGAAGAATATGTATGCTGGTGGAAGTGGGATTAATGTGCTAAAATCACTTGTGGAACAAAGGCCAGGGAGGAGTAGCTAATATTAATACTATTAGTATTGTGGACCAAGAATGTACAAAAAATAGTTGCACAATGCAAACAACTACGTCAGCTACTACAAAATTCCAATTAAAGTTTCGTCTGAGTCCGAGTTCAATATTTAAGGTAAGTGTTCCGTACGTGTTGATGCCGGAATTATTGGCTGCTTGAAGTTGCAGGTTTACTCGAGTAACCCGCGATGGGAGATTTTGTCGGGGAAAGCAATATATGTCAGAGCCAGTTTCGATACAAAATTTACTTTTATTTCTTACATCAACAGCAAAGAGACGCATTTGATAATTAGTAAGGCCACCTGTACGTTATGTCGGGCTAGAAAGTGTAGATGACAAAGGTATGGTGATGGTTTTCGATCAATTAGTTCTTCGCTGATCAGTTGCTTTACTTGTTTGCGTCAGACACTGATAAACGGTTGATTAATTCCGATTTCAATATGTAATCGACTTCATGGGCAAGCCGTTCTTTTAAATTGGCTATAACAATGTTTGCAAGTTTGAACTGTGCTTCTAACTGCAAGAGGTTCACACCAAAACGGATGGGATTTAATTAATATGCGGTTGATTTTTGAATATCCTTGTGCATCATTTTCTTGTTGGTCTCCTTGGATATCTGTTCGATTTAAGATCACGTCGGGGTCACCAAACTGTGAAGAGATTGGTAAGGAGGGATTAATGAATGGGGTTCTTATTTGTAACTTGTTTATTCTAAGAAATCTTATCCGTTAATTGTTTTTAGGCAATTAACTAGCGGGAACACTCCTTTGTTTTCCACGCACAGCTCGACCTTACCCTTCAATTGTTTTTGTGCTATTTACTAGCGGGAACATAACTCTACAGTACGCACTCGGAGCGAACTCGTCTGTTAATTATTTTTAGGTAAAATACTAGCGGGAAAATAACTCCAATCTTAATGGCGGATATAAAATTATACAATAAAAAGAAAAATTATACAACAAAGAGAAAACAAAACAATTGACGGGTGAGGTGGAAACTGACATTTTCCATCTCACCCGTCAATTGTTTTGTTTTCTTTTTGTAGTTTAATTTTTCTTTTTATTGTATAATTTTATATCCGCCATTGAGATTGGAGTGATATTGAAGATTTTTTCACCTTTTCGTCGTATTTACCTGATTTCTATTTTCTCCTTTGATTTTTAACTAGTCTTACTTTACGTGATGTTCCCTTAGCCGTTTTTCTACCAAACTGTCTCTTGATTACACTTGTCTTGCGCTCCGATCTCTTTTATAACTTATGTTTCCCACCCGATCATGGAGATGGAAAATTTCGCGCAGACCATATTTGGTCATAAAATACCAGCCATCCCTGACGTCACGCAATTCCCCCGATTCGCACACTTATTATGTTTGTGCTCGTTAAACCTTGAACCCAATTTTTCTTGGCGTATCATCATCATTTCACGCGTCTGAACTTGTTTGTTATTTTATTTTATCGTGTTGTTAAATAGGGTTCCGTCTAGGCGAAGGTGAGTCTCATACCGTGAGGTTTAATGAGCACGCCATCGCCGCCTCTCATGTCCGGCTGCCGAATCGGAGCGATCTTTGTCGTCACAGCTAAAGAGCACGAAGATCCGTCGAGCAATTTCTCTAGGGGATTCAAGCCATTATTGACAATTCTGGAAAACATTAGCAAATAAACTGGATAAGAGTATTCAAATCTGAACATTCTGCTTGAAGAGATGCTAAGAGTGGATTAGTGGCTTACTGGTCATTTCATTCCTATTAATTCGTCCCAGGACGTAATTCCTGTGTGGCGCCCATTGTACGTTTATTTGTGTTGCGTAAAAAGAGTTTGTTTATTTATCTTAGTTGGTAAGATTAGCCGATAGGCATTATCATTTTATTTGTGCGATTGTTTACTTGTAAGAATTATTAAGAATATTTAATTCCCTTGTTTAATTTAATTTTAATAAACTTATTATTTATTTGCTAACAATAATACCAGACTTTATTATTCAGGTGTGACCCTACCCCAGCACCGCGTTTAGAGTAGTAGGTGGTTTCAAGATTGACCAAACTCATCAGTTTAAGAAGTGTTTCGTGTTTTTATTTCCTTCCCTATCTTAACAAAGTTTGTAAATAAAAAATGAAAATTTCCTTTTATGCAGCGTATCGGCAATTTCGCCGGGAATGGCAGAAGGGCGTTCGGAAATGTTTCACCTAACTGCACATATTTTCAGCGTGTCGAGTTCATCTAACCTTTTTCCACTAATTCCAACCTTTCATAAATCCACGGGCCGGGTATAAACTGAAATCCACTCTCGATAACTAAAACATCAGCTTTAATATATCGTAAAAACATTTTATATAAAGTAGCTGGCGTTAATCCAATTTTATATTTATTGGTGTTAGAATACAAATGATGGTGGTGCATAGTCATAGCAGTTTCCAGGTGTTTTAGCCATGCACCATCTGTTTGTATTTTAACACCAAAAAGTTATAATCACATACTAGAACAATTTTCAAATATACAGGGTGTCCGTATTTTGACAGAATGTATGGGAATCTTAGTTATTTAAAGAGATAGAGAGTCAGTTAAATTGGGACAAAGTTACGTATTTTAAAGCCTACCAATAACCTGAAAACAATTTTGAAATATAGTCTTTTGTTTCCGAGATATCAGCAAAAAACTGATTTTTTGAAAAATCGTTTTTATTATTTTATTTAAAAACTACTAAAACTTTGACATTATACAGGCACTTTTTATTGAGGAATCTAGAAGCATATTTTGTTTAAGATAACTATAACATTTACCCGGGGACCATAGCCAATTTTTATTTTTCTTGTCGCCCATTTTGTATTTTTATATTTTTTGAAAAGATATTTTTTTCTGAATTCAGTGATGTATCACACTCATAATTTATTTTAGATTTGATATTAAAAATTATAATATTTTCTTTTTTATAAAGATCATAAAAATCTTGACAGAAGTCATTTAATGTTAGCAGTTAAAATAAATTAATAACTGTCAATCTTTTGTAATAATAATAAGTGTCGATTATCAAACATAACATAAAGTAAAAAAAGTCTCGTGTACAAATCAAGAGCAACGTTAACAGTTTATTATTCACACAGGAAAGGGTGAATTTCGTTGGAAGTGTATCTGTGTGTCAAAACTAGGGCAATTCTGACAAATTTTGTGAACCATTCTTTAATTTGTGTTAAATTTTTGGATTATTAAGTGTGTGTCTGGATTTACTTTATGAATCTAACGCATACAATGTCGGGAGAAATAAATTTCTTCAATTTTGTATTACTTTATTACAAAATTTAGTTACCAGTGTTTCGTTTATAAATAAATAATTTTCTATCAGTACAGTGATGAATCAGCTGGACGCCCGTCCTCAGGGGTGCTATGTAAGAAAATTATCGGCCCTAGGAGTTGTCATTCAGACTTGAGACGGCGAACAGTCAGGTTGTTCGTCTCTCCTCTCTGAAGCTTTCTCCGTCGCTTTCGAGCTGCTTTCCTTGCCATTAATTACTCTTAAGCTTTTTAGCAATTTTACAGTTAAAGGTGATCTGGGGAAAATTGCTGTTCTTTTTGAGAATAGTAATTTTCTTTTCAGAACATCAAACACCCTTTTACCTTTGTCTGGCCGAGCTTTTTAGCTCGTTTTTGCCAGCGCGGAAAAGGGGCCATCCGCCCAGCTGTAATCTTTTTCCATTTCAGTATGGAGAACGTCTCCATGGTTAGCGCGTATTTTATACTGCCCTGTCACCGGAAGGCGCGAACGAGAGAATTTCTTACGCCCTTTGCAGAGGGACCTGTTTAGGTTTTAAGAGATTAGCACGCTTGTTATAGCACGCTAACCGAGAATCTGCCTTGATTTCCGCGAGGAACGCTCGGAGATTGTCGGGAGGCAGTCAAGTTTTAGTGTTGCACTCAACATTTCTACTCTTGATTCCGCTTAACGATAAGCAGGCCCGGTGGATTTTGAACCCGGTGCCTACACAACCCCCGTCTTTTACGCCATGGGTAAGTCCAGGCGGGGAAAACGGTCCACGGACCCCGAATCCCACTTCGATCCCCTTTACGCTTCCGTAGAGAGAACCCGGCGTAAAAATCCCCAGGACGTAAGTCTACAGCTTAGCGCCATGCATACGCAAATGACTGTCCTTACCCACACAATCGCCACCCTTTCCGAACAAATTCCGAGCAACTAGCTTCCTTACAGGAGTACATCCGTTCCTTATCCTCAAACCCACGTTAAGGAAATCATGGAAGTAGTGTCTTCCCAAGCCCCTAAGGAAATCCGATCCCCCAGGAAATCCCGACCCCCCAGCAGCTACTTCTCGCCTGCCCTAAGCGAGCCCCATACGCCCGAACCGCAACGCACGCCCTCAGTCTCCGACGAGGACGCGTGCGACGAAGACGACGGGAAAGTTCATCCCTGTTCATCCCTGTCAAGAAAAGACAGCGCCGCTCGGCGGCAAACACCCCTCCTGCCCTCCGCCAGCCTGGTGCGCGCCTCCGCCACCCTAAAGGCCAGCCTGACTCCGGTTTCCAAGCCGCAACCCCAGGCCAACCTACCCGCCAAGCCCGCCCTAACCTACACCACCACGGTCGTCAAAAAGACCGAACTCCCATCGATCGAACAGGTCGCGGCCTCTAACGAATGGTTCGAACATTTCAAAAACACCCCGCCTCCTATCACAGTCCTAAACAAAAATCTGAAAAAATTTCCGGAGATTTGTCCAAATTAGGCGTTAACTGATTTAAGTGTAAATTCTACATCACCTGCATGAAGTTCCAGGTGCAGAAAAATTATCGTAGTGTAATCCGCTACCTCCGTACCAACAACGTGGAATTTTATTCGTACGCCCTCAGCGAGGAAAAGGACCATAAAGTATGATCCGAAGCATTGACACTTCCATCTCCGATGAGTGGATTGTAAGCAGCTGAAAGCACTCTCCTTACCTGTGCTTTCAGTCCGCCGCATGGGGAACAAATTCAAAAAGTTTCCCATGGTGTCAGTACACTTGGAGAATACTTCTAAAGGCAGAGAAATCTATAACTTAGAGACCCTCAGTCACACCAACATCTATGTTGAAAAACAAAAACCTTTTAAGGGATTCATTAAGTGCCACAAGTGTCAATACTTCGGGCACATTCGGGTTGACATTTCAACGGTGGGAGCACCGTTGAAATGTCAACCCGCGCTGCGTGAAATGCGCCGGCAATCATTTCACAGCGGACTGCACCAGGAAGGACAGAGACGAAGATTCTCCCCCTAAATGCTGCAATTGCGGCTTAAACCACACCGCGAATTATCGCGCATTCTCCTCCTCAGTAGCCAAACCCCAGAGGCAAACTCAGCCACAACCCCAACCGCCGCCGCAATCCCACTCGACGGCCCCTAACAAAATCCCTCAAATTGCTCAAATCCCACAATTTTCTCAAATCCTACAAGTTTCTCAAATCCCACAACTAGAAGCGCTACTTGATCCCAATGTGGTCGCACTCCTTACCTGGATCGAAAAACTCGCTCCTACTACGCCACCATCGGCGAACTCCAAAAATCCAAAAACTAAAAATGGCTGCACAAACTCAAATGGCTTCTGACAATTCCATCAGAGTTTGCACATGGAATGCTTGTGGGCTTGCTAACCACACCACCGAACTCGTCACAAAATCCACGTTATGCTCATAAGCGAATCACAGTCAAAGAATACCCGGGGCCTATTCATTAACGGATACCGCCTTCACCTAAATCACCGCCCCCGTTCAAAACGAAATTGAGCATACCGTGCTAACGAATCCTCAACTAGAAAACCTGGAACTAACCTCAATCTTAAGTAAAGCGAACGGCGAAAAGTTTAAAGTCATGAGTTTATACCAATCCCCCTCGAAACCCCTCATCGTAAACGATTACAGGAACATCCTCTCCGAATATGTGCCTACTATAATCGGCGGCGATTTTAACGCTAAACACGCGAGCTGGCAAAGTCGCCGGTCCAATCAAAATGGCAGAGAATTGCACAATTTCATCGTACAACACCCGTACGACATCAAGATAGCCAGACAAGCGTCACCGACGTTTTACAGCCATGCCGGCCACAGGCCGGACATCCTTGATTTCTTTCTGCTAAACCGTATCGAGCACGACTTCGACACCTGGTCGCACTCTGAACTCAGTTCTGATCACAATCCAGTTTTCCTGGGAATACACACAAACCTAACAAGAGTTGAAACACTAATCAAAACAGTAAACTGGCAGAAATACACCCAGAAAATACTAGAAAATCTCACTCCCCTCCCGAAAATTAATAACAAAAAACAAATCGATGAGGGAATTATTACTTTCCTCACAGATTTAATCACAAATACAATCGAGTCGGTTTTTAGTAAATAGTGACTATCAAATAACATCTTAATTAAAATTCGGGAGAAAAACCGCATCCGTCGGAATTGGCAGCACCCACGCTGCCCCCTGGTGAAAAACAACCTCAATAGGCTAAACAGTGAGATTCGGAAAAAAATTCAGAAATTATAGCTGGAACCGTCTTATCGACGACGCTTCTCAACATATACCCCAAATGTGGAAGCTCGCTAAGAGATTCACAAAAAAAACAGAACGGTTATGCCGGTTATTCACGGAAGAAGCGGACTTGCCTTCCGTACGGAGGACAAGGCCGAGTCTTTCGCGGAGAGCTTGGAGTCTCAGTTCTCACCAATTCCACTCACAACAAGCGAAGAGCTTCTCGAGGAAGTTGACAACGCTTTGGATAGCCTAGAGCAATCCACATCCCACATACCAAAACCAACATCCCCCGGTGAAATCAGATCTATCATAAAACATGCGCCGAACAAAAAAGCGCCCGGTCACGATAAAATCAGCTATACTTGCTTGAAAAACCTCCCTAACACCGGAGTAGTTTTCGTAACAAATATAATCAATGCCTGTGTGAGAACAGGTTATTTTCCACAAACGTGGAAACACGCAGTAGTGATACTTATTCCGAAACCATTTAAGGACCACAAATTCCCACAAAACCACAAGCCAATTTCACTGCTGTGCACGTTAGGAAAACTTTACGAAAGAATTCTGCATTCTCGCCTGACTGAATGGACAGACGACCACAAAATACTACCGCGCACTCAGCACGGTTGTATTAAAGGCCTCTCCTGTAACCATGTAAAACATAGCACTCTCGCTGTTTTCCTCGACGTCGCGAAGGCGTTCGATCGAGTGTGGCATGAGGGACTGTTGTATAAACTCATGATACTTAACTACCCGTCTTATTTGGTAAAAATAATCGCAGAATTTATACGAAAACGCACTTTTTCGGTTCGCTTCGAAAATTCAACTTCGGCACTCCGCGAAATGACCGCCCGTGTCCCCCAGCGGTCAGTACTTTCCCCACTCTTGTTTAACATCTTTGTACATGACCTCCCAACTCCGAATAACATCTTAACGGCCCAGTATGCAGATGACACCGCTTATCTGTACCGTGGTAAAAATATCCCACACAGTATTTCTAAATTCCAGGCTGCACTCAATGAACTGGAAGAGTGGACCCAGAGAAAAGCCAGGCTATCTACTTCACTCAAATCAGAAAAACCCCCCAAGATAACCTCACTTCAGAGGCACACAAATTCCATGGGTAAACGAAGTGAGATACCTTGGTTTACAAATGGATAGTCACCTAAACTGGACAAATCACGTTAACTCTGCAATCAAAGAAGCAAAATGCGCCTTCGGGCAACTAAAGTCACTTCTGCTTACAAATAGCACTCTCTTCCTAGCTAGTAAAATTCACATTTACAGAGCTATCATCAGGCCAAAATTGACTTACGGATGTCCCTTGTGGATCCATATCTTACAAACGCAGACGAACAAACTGGAAGCCACGCAGAGCGCCATGATCCGCCGGATCGTAGGCGCTCCGTGGTATGTCAGTAATGTCCGACTTCGAAGCGAAACGAAAGTGCCAAAACTCCAGGTTTTCATTCGCGACTTGGCGATTAAAAACTGCTCGAAATTCGACGTCTCCCTCCTCCAGGACCACTTAGGTGTACCTGAAAACTTCCGAACCAGGAAAAAACGTCCACTCCACCTAGACGTTGTCACTTAATTATTAGGAAAAAAGTTTAAAGTAGTGAAACTTTAAACCGCTTTCTTCCTAAATCCTACCCCATCCACCCGAAACCAATATATGAATATTGCTATAGTACTCACCAGCCAATTTCCACAAAGCCATTTTTACTACTTCTTCCTATAAAGTATAAAAAGTCCTTTATTAACCTTGACGTACAAGAGGGGGTTTTAGTCAGTAAGAGTCTGACATAACCTACTGTTATCCCTCCCATCCGTGGGTAGGACAAAAGAAGGTATCCATGAGGATTTTCTCCTCTCTCCCCAAAAAAAGAAGGAGTTGTCCAATGAGTGAGTTACTCAACTGTTTCCAAAGCGCTCTTTACAAAAAACAAAAGATTAAAATTGTACATATCAAATATACAATATACTATAAGTGTGATAGATCATTGAATTCAGAAACAATACTCTTTAAAAAATATGAAGATCCAAAATGGCCCCATAAGAAAAACAAAAGTTAGCTATAGTCCCCGGCTAAATGTAATAGTGAACTTAAAATAAAATATGCAACTATATTTCTTATTAAAAAGTGCCTGTATAATGTCAAAGTTGTAAATGTCTAGATTCAATTTTTGAATAAAAATAATAAAAACGATTCGAAAACGAAAGAAGATTTTTTGTTTTTAGATTATTATTTGGTTCTAAAATACGCAACTTTGCCCCAATTTAAACGACTTTCTATCTCTTTAAATAACTGAGATCCTCATACATTCTGTTAAAATACGGACACCCTGTAGATAACAAGTGTTTTATTTTTATTCATTTAATTAGAATTCATAGTTTTTTAGTAACAAATTTTAGAAATGACAATTTTTTCTACATGAAACGTTAAACATGTCAATCCACTCATTTCTTTGATGAAGATATACATGAATTTTAAAATTTGTTTTAAATTTATGTGCAACAAACGACAGATTTTCTTTTATTACCTAATATTTACCACATGTTTTACTAATTTTTAAATTGACTCCGCTGACTGAACAAATAAATAATGTATTAAGTGCGGAATTAGTTTAAGAGTTATGGATTTTAGTTTAGATGCAGAGAATCGGGTGGGAGTAACTCTGATAATTTGTTGCAAGTTTTCCTAGCGTGGGTGAATTTTAGCAATCGAAAATGTGTACTCGGTCGGCCGCTTCACAATTTAATTTATATTCGTTTGCCTGCGGAATGAAATATAAATAAAGCTGGTATCTTGGCAAATATTTTATAGATCCGCTCGTATATTCGCACAGTGCACTTTTACATTATCCTATGGGACGTTTATCACGAAACAAATCGCCACAACCGAAAGCTGAAAATATGCGAAGGGCTATAACTCGTTTAGGAATAGTAGAAAGCTATGGAACGTGCGTTAGCCGTTAGCAGCGGCGCATCATAAATTCAGTAATATTATGGTTTTAATTATAAAAAAATATATTTAAGTATCTTTCTTAAACATGACGATATATAAATTAAGTTAAAACATATTTAAATATGTTTATCGTTTAAAATATTTGAAAACAATTAAAATAAAAGACAAACTTGAAAAGTACTATGAAATTATCGGCAAAAAACAATATAAAAAGATTAATGCCTACAATGAACAAGTGAAAATACAGGTATTTACAGGTAAATGCACAACATGGGTATTCCCGGGGGGTATTTGCGAGGGGTATTTGCGGGGGGTATTTAAGAAGCCTATTAGGTTTTATGGCCCACATATTTTATTTTTGAAATCGGTACCTCCTAATTAAACAGATTATAAAATCTTAGTATTTTTCTATATAAACCCAGTTTGTTCATTTCATAATCCAGTAACATTTTTCTCTGTGACGTAAATAATGGTTACAGTTCCGAATGGTTCTTCATATTCGTTGCCAAAAAAGCGATTGAAATGTTCCGCGTTGTCACTGAATGAAAAAATTATAATTTTAAATGTATGTAACGCATTACGACACCAATACTCAGTATGTGACTACAGTGTTCGTCAAATTGTTGACATGTGTGCAAACATGACGGGAGTAGGAAAATCTACAATATTTCGGATTTTAGAAGAACAAAAGGATAACGGAGATATATCAGATCCAATCAAGAAATCTGGCCGAAAACCAGCAGTAGTGGAAAACGATGTGAAAAACACGTACTGTTCATTCGTTTTTCTTGAGAAACGAACCGCCAACACCAGATAAAGTTTTGTCAGGAAAAGTGTGTTAATTAAAAAAGATGAAATAATTGTATGGCGAAGAAAATATTTAAGACATAAAAACCGCAAGAGAAGACAAAAAGAAAATTTATTATCCCGATGAACGTGGGTAAACGAAGGTCATACTGTGAATAAAATATGGCAGGATTTAAATATTAATAGTGCCAGGTAAGCTTATAAATACGCGTATCTACGATCAATAGTAAAAGACGTGCCAGAATGAGGTTATTTTGAGTTTTCGGATGTTGAATTCAATCACTTGGACCGCCTGAAAATATAAAGAATATTGTTATATTTAATGATATTCCACAGACCGGTCATAATGTAATTAAGGAATTTTTTTCATACGGTCGACACAAAAATGTTTTAAAATATGCCAAAGTTACAGTGCCATTCAAAAGCAAATGGTTCGAGACAATTGTAATTTATTGGTAATATTTAAGCAAGATGCATCAAATTTAAAGCATATTTTCAATGATCACGTAATAGGTGACATGACATTGAATAATTTCTAGAAACTTGCACAGAATGTTGTAAGCAACCTTATGCTCCATTTGTAATTGATTTAGATTGTCCTGTAACGAATGGTCGTTATCGAAAAGGTTTCGATAAATTTCTGACTATTTAAATAGCACTGTAACGATTCAGATGTTATTATCAGTGTTTACAAACACTTAGCGTTCTTAACATGGATAAAGACATTGCAAAGCAACTCGTGGAAGCACGTAGTTCTTTGCGTGATAAAATTCGATTGTTAAAAACAGATATTGCAGACTCAAAAGAACATCTTGCCGCAACGTTATTTCCCTTAAGTGAACCACTGAAACAAATCGCTAGTAAATTCAATGAAGAATTTGTTCCTATTGATTCTAGTTATGTTAAAGAAAAAGAAATGGGATTAGGTTAAAGTAGAAAATCGCAAATACGCAGAAAAACATTTACTACACCGCAATCTAATGTAACCCCATCTGAGGAAACTATTAGGAAACGTCCGTTGAAAATTAAAGTACACAAACGAATATTTACACTTATTAAAACGTCATCAACACCCAGAAGACCGAGACATCGTCAGTACTACAACAAACTCTGAAACAATTTCATCATATACCTCGCGCATATTTGATTGACTTTAAATTAGATCGTGGAGATGAATTCGATACTCGGAAACGCAGCACTTAAGTTTGATGGGGCAAATATTGTTATTTACGATGTGCCATATAAGAGCACTACCGGTCTATACGAAATACTTTTCAAAAAGGACCCTTACACTTTTAAACCTGACGATGTTCGAAATTATAAACGTATTTCGGAGCAAACCTCTGCGACGCGATTTAATTATGATCCAAGCGGAAAACGAATTGGTAGTAAAGCTTTGAAACATGTAAACATTATTAAGCCAATTTTAAATGGTCAACCTCCAAAAATGTGGTGGACTAAAAAATGGAAAGTTGGACGCGGTTTGCAGAAAAAAATGAATCCCAATTCATCCTTAGATTTGCAATATTGGGATAATCCGAATTAACTTGTAGATAGATTACGCTTATTATTAGCTTCACAAAGTGCTGGCAATAATGCGCATACAAATGAAATAATTTCAATAATTGAAGGAAGCAAACATTATAAAGTAATATAAGTGTGGCTCCTGAAATAAACATATGTTATTATCTCATTAGACACCAGACGAGCAACCGGTGTATAAAATGAGTTTAGACAAATTTGGAAATTCTATTTTTGGTGCAATGATGTTGACAAATTTGGAAAACATGTACATGGGCATAGTGTCTTGAGCTATATTAAAAAATCTAACAATTTAGACAAGATAATTCAGAGGTATTTTAAATTCGATGAAGCAGATAAAGATAGAAGATATAGGTTAATTTTGACACTTGCTGGCAACGGAAACGTATCGTCCGATGGATTCCATACAATTGATAATAAGGGGGGTGATATATTATATAAAAACACATTATACGCTGGATAAGTTCTCAAAATAACTTACCTGGGAAATGCAATTCTATTCATTAATAAAAAAAGTATGTATTGTCTGAATTAACAAATCTTAAAATGAATGATACAATACAAATTAAGCGCAGATTTGCAGCGACTCCAGAAGGTGTCGATAAGAAGTTTTGCATTGAGATTTAATCGAACAAAATACTAATGAAACCCAACATTATACGCGATGTAATTGATGAAATTCACGCCCCAGTTCGGAAACATTTTCGTAGACGTCGAGTAATATTGAAGAGTTTAAATGATTTATACCAAGCGGATTTAGTTGAAATGATACCTTATGCCAAGGAAAATAAATGATACAAATATATAATGATAGTTATAAATGCTTTTTCTAAATTTGGATGGGCATTACCTTTAAAAACAAAAACTGGAAAAGAAGTTGCCTTACAAATGGAAAAAATTTTGAAAAAGAGGCAGATACCTGCTAATATTCAAACAGACAATGGTACTGAGTTTCACAACAACAATTTTAAAAATATGGAAATAATCATTACAGCACATTTTCATCTTTAAAAAGTTCAATTGTTGAACGGTTCAATAAAACTATTAAAGAACTGATATGGAAGGAATTTAGCATGCAAGGCAATTATAATTGGATTAGTATTCTACAAAATATAAATTATAAGATTACTCCGGAAAATTTACTTTTTAAAAAGAACTTTTATTTTTGTTACACATTAAAATACAGACTGACAGCGATTCGCTTTACTTACTAACACTAAACTCGTAATATGGAAACAAAGATTATATATGGAAAAGGAAGCTGAATAATAATATAAAATAATATAATATAATAATAATATAAAGACAAAGAATAATATAGAAGACAAATTCCATGTTCACTGATGCACTGTTTTTGTTTTTTCTAAAGTATTTTAGGTACACCAGGACAATACTTATAATTAATATCGTGTAAGGCAGCAGAGTCCAGATGCTTGGTTTTAATACACTTAAGTCTTGTTTATTAATTGGCACTTGCACGTATTGTGGAATGTTTAGTAGGCTCAATTTTTTCACTTTGATTTGGGTGTCACTAATGTTATAAGTTTTCAACTGGATGTCGGTAGCACTAATCATTATAGGGCTCCCGAATGTTTCTTCTATCTCTGGGATGACGTTGTCCTTGTAGATCATGACGGAATCGTCGTTTTTAATGATGTATGTTTCTCGTAGTTCCAGGGAATCCTCAAAGTCGGGGCAACGCATCTTGATGGTATCCTTTTGGGTTAGGACGGCCAAATGTTGAGTTGTAAACGGGATGTTTTCCAGATGATTTCCTCGTAGGTCGAGTTTTGTGTATTGACAATCTTTATTTGTCCCATGTTGAATCAGATTTGTTTCGCAGGTTGTTTGCTGATTCGTTAATAATTTATTTGAGCATTGATAATGCAGTTTTCCGTGAAGGCACATGTCACTCAAAGGCCATATTTGATTATTTGATTTTGATTTAATTAAATAATTGAAATTTGGAATAATCGTTAACATTTCAGATTCGATTTCAGACGGTATAGGGTACAAGGAATATAAATCAAATGTATCTTCATAATTAATAGGTATTGACAGGAAATAGTTAATAGTTGAATCTTTTATTTTGCAATCAACTGTAATTACTGATTCGAAGTTTAGGATATTTTCAAGTAAAACCGGAAAATATCCTAAACTTCGAATCAGTAATTACAGTTGATTGCAAAATAAAAGATTCAACTATTGCAAATGGCAACTCTTCTTGATAATGTTTTGATATTTTAGATATTTCCAATAGTAAATCTTTAGGGCTAATAATATCATTATGCAGAATTTTTAATTTGCAGAACGATAGTGAGTTTATTATATTTCCTAAAATATTCGAAATAATAATAAATAGTAAAATTAATTGATTATAAAGATCTTTAACGAAGAGTATATTTTGATGTTCAATTTCATCATTCAGAATAGCATGCAATTGCATAATTCTTGATTTTAATATATCTTTATTGTGCTGAATTTCTAAAATTGTATTGTTGAATTCCTTTATTAAGTCGTTATTTAAACTATACCCTTTATTAATTTGATATTTTAACTCGGCTTGCTCTACGTTTAGGTAATCTAATATTTCATTAATTCTTTTTTCATCATTGGCATCCATGTTGCCACTTATTAACTTAATTATACTACCTAATCCATCTATAAGGCCTCTTTTATTTCTCGAACTTATTGAGTGAGATTGTATTGTATTAATTTGCCTCATTATTTTATTTCTAGTGAAGTTTAGTAATTTATCATAATTTGATTATTAATTTTTCCAAATTCATCATAAACTAATTTTAATTCGTAACGGTGGACAAAAGTGTGAATCGATTTTTGTAGCTTTGCTGGTCCAAGGTAAATAGGTAATATTCCTATATTTTGTGTGATATTTTTAATTTCAAATCCTTTTATTGTAAGGGTCCATATTAACCTGGAAAAGATTTGTCTTATTAAATTTCGCCAAAGTAAATTTGTATTTGTATGTCAGATTTATAAAATATATAATCTATCATAGATTTTACAACTTTGTAATCTAATTTATCAAGACCACAGCCTAGTTTCGGAATAGCTAGTTTAGTTATTTTATTTTTTGTACAGAAATCTAGAAGGTTAATTAATGTTTTAAACAACACTTATAAGTTGGTTTATCAAAATGTTTATCTTTACTTATTAAGTACATAATATATCTACCTGCATCGCGTAGATAGCATAGCGAATAAAGGGTTGGATTTTGTTGATGAAGGTCGCGTACTTGTCCAAAACGCATTCTAAAGTCACGTGCAATACCCGCATTCATTTTTAAGTCTCTACTAACACAATGGGCTAGGGAAAAGTCATGCGAAGAATAAGTTGTCCGAAATTTCTTGAATATTTTCGGCAACTGGTTTTATTTCTTGTTTTAAGTAATTTTGGAATTCCTCAAATTGTAATTCATTTCCTTTATTTATCTCAGTAGTTACACGTGGTCGCTTTACATTAGATAAATGAATTTTATCTTGAGTCATGTGATGTCCTTTAATGATTTTTGCTGTATGGTAATCTTTATCGATTGATTTTATAATTTCTTTTTTATATTTATTTTTTGTTTTGGACTGTTTTTGGCGAATTTTTATGTAAACATTATCGGGAATATCGGGAGGTTCCTCTCGATTTTCATTTATTTTTTGAATTGTTTTCACCTTGTTGTCATTTAATTTTTTATTTATTTCTTCATACAAGAGGTTAACTTTTTGTTTATGGTTAATTATATAATCGTTTAAGAATATATTTTCTATATTAATTTTAAGAGCATTATCAGTACCAATATGCCCAGATATAATTTCTGAAGGCATTAATTTCGTAGTAGAGTGAATCGTATTATTATAGGCTAAAATTGAATATAAAATTTTTGTTTCGATTGGTTCAGTTTTATATATATCTTGATTATTTAATAACCTAATGTGCTCTATTATTGTCGAGTTTAATCTCTCGGCAATGCCGTTAGACTCCGGATGCTGTGTACTTGTAAAATGTAATTCAATTTTATGGAGTTCTAAAAGTTCCTTTATTAACGTATTTTTAAATTCTAAATGATGATCTGCTACGATTTTTTCTGGAATTCCATGATGCGAGAAAAATTTAATTAAGTTATTTTCAATATCAACAGCTTGGCTAGAATTTAATTTGTATAGTTGAGCGTATTTTGAAAAGGAATCTATGATCGTAATAAACTTAACCTTATCGAATGTGATAGTGTCAACATGAACAATTTGAAAGGGTTTGGTAGCTGTCGGGGTTGTGCAATATTTTATTTTTAGGGGTTTCCTATCGTATTTAGATACGAGACAGATTTCGCAAGTTTATAAATTTTTGTATTAATTTTCGAGCATCAGGAAAATAATAATTACGTTTTATTCTCATTTCCGTTTCATCGATACCTCGATGATTACTTTTTCCTTCATGTGCATTTCTTATTATTTCAATCATCTCATCTTCATCTTGAACATCTTCCAAAAGTTGTGCACATTTAACTAATTTTAATTTAGAATTATTAAAGTATTTTTGTACTACGCTACAGAATTTTTCGTAACACGGATCCTTGAAGAATAAATGATAATATATGTCCGGAACAGTGTATTTGATAAAATTTATATCATTGTCAAAATTATTTTTTGATATTTGAACAAAAAGTCTCATTTTTTTATTATATAATCTTTCAATTTTTGGGTTTGCAGTAGAATAATCTACTTCTGATATAATAATTTGATTATTGAAAACGTTTAATGATTTATCTGAAACGGGAATATTAATTATAGGATTTTCTTTATTAGAATGAAAGGTTATTCCGTCATCATCGTCTCTTATCGACTGTGGGGGTTCAACAATAGTTGAAAATTTATCATTGTAATCGGGATAATCATATTCGTCGTTTACATTAATTTCAATGCGTGATAAAGCGTCCGCATTTTTATTTAAGGTTCCTTTTTTGTATATTATTTCGTAGTCATATTCGGATAGCTTTAATCGCAATCTAACTAATTTTGAGTTAGGTTCACGAATGGACATTAACCACTGAAGGGGTTTATGGTCAGTGACAATTTTAAAACGACGACCAAATAGATAAGGACGGAAGTAGTTCGTAGCCCATACAATTGCGAGCAATTCTTTCACTTTTGTTGAGTAACGTGTTCCTGAGTCGTTAAGGGTACGACTAGCATAAGAAATTGGAAGATCAGAACCGATCTCGCCTTGGGATAGGACAGCGCCGATACCATAATTGCTAGCATCTGTGGTTAACACAAAGGGTTTTCTAAAATCAGGGTATTGAATTAATGGCTGATTCATCAAGACTTTCTTGCATAAATCGAAGCATGAAATTTAATCTGGAGCATTAATATCGATAATTGAATTTTTCTTTAGGCATTTTGTTAAGGGCTTTGTCAAGTCAGCAAAACTTTTGATAAATTTACGGTAATATCCTAACAAGCCAAGGAAACCTTTAATTTGTTTCGTTGTTTTCGGGATCGGGTAATTTTTTATTGCTGAAATTTTATCGGGGTTTGGTTAAACACGGTCAGGAGTTACAACGTGTCCCAAATATGCAACTTACTTTTTTTAGGAATTCTGACTTGTCTAATTGTATTTTTAGATTTGACTTTCTTAGTCTTGCAAATACTTCTTTTAACCTAAGAATGTGTTCTTGTAAGCTTGTTGAGAAAACAATGATGTCATCCATATATACAAGGCATGAATTATTTTGTAAATCACGAAGGATGTGATCCATAACACGTTGAAATGTCGCTGGGGCATTTTTAAGCCCGAATGGCATTCGTAAAAACTCATAATGTCCATTAAGTGTATTGAACGCAGTTTTGGGGATGTCTCGTTCGGAAATTTCGATTTGATGAAAACCCGATGCCAGGTCAGGAGTAGTGAAATACTGGCATTTTCCAAGTTTACCTAAAAGATCGTTAATATTAGGAAGTGTGTATCTATCACCGACTGTTTTCTCGTTTAATTTCTTATAGTCTATGACCATGCGCCATTTGCGCTTGCCAGAGGCGTCCATTTTTTTTTGGAACAATCCACACAGGGGAACTCCAAGGACTATTAGATGGCCTAATAATATTTTGAGACAACATATCCCTAATTTGATTTTTAACCTCTTCTTGATGTACCTCAGGGTACCTATATGATTTGGTATAGATCGGAACTTCATCTGTTGTGTGAATAGAATGTTTAATTTTATTAGTAAATGTAAGATTATCCTCATAAAATATGTCAGAGTACTCTTAAATTAAAGAATATATGTTTTTCTTTTCCTCGCCGTTCATATGCTCTGAACGAATTTTGGAAATGTCGAATTTTTTCGACAAATAACTTTTATTATTATTTATATTATTATTAAAACGAATGTTATGTTCGTTTGGATTAATTAAATTGAAAGAGTACATTTCATTTATTATTTCGCCCTTGACCTCGTCCATGACATCATATCCACTGATATCGTGAACTTCTAGAGGTTTTTGCAAGGTAAGACGCAGGTCAGTGTCTGCGTTATTATGAATAGTGCACAGAGCTTGATTATCTCGTACATGAGTAATGCATTCAGGCACCTCCGTATCATTATCTAATCTATAATGTGGAATTATGGCTGTACCATTTTTATATTCCTAACATTTACTTTAATTATTTGGCTATTTTTTGCCAGGATCAATATAGAACTATTTTTACTAATATTATTATTACTATTACAATTAGATCCTTGTAAAATTGGGATCTCTCTATTAGGGGTAATTAACGTATTTTTATTGAAGTCCAAGCAAGCCTTTAATTTTTGTAAATTATCTAAACCAAGAAGTATGTCAAAAGATGAATGGAAGTTAAACAGCTAAAATTTTAATTTAGATGCAAAATTATTATTAAACAATTTTTGGAAACAAATTTCGGTGCATTTGTCACCATGCGAAGTACTATGGGCACTAATAACATAAAAGGGGTCGATTGACATTTTTTGTGTATACTTATGAGCTATTTCAGGATTTACACATGATTTAGTACTTCCAGTATCTATTAATATTTTTAAATTTCGATCATAATCAATTATATAAGGAGGGCTGCTATTAAAATTAATTAATGATTCAATTGTCTTTCCGAGGCGTTTAGGCCTAAAAAAGTATCTCTTTCATTCGGATTACTAGGACGATTTTGTTCCTGTTCCGAATTTACGGCTTCATGCTGCTGAAGCGTATAAGCTGAAGTTGTCGACATAGGCGTCGGATTATAATTTCGGGGATTATTACTATTATTGTTATTACTAGAGCCTTCAAATCTGCGTCGTTTATTCGCAAATGCTTGTGGTCTACTGAAAATTCCATTATTATTATTATTGTGATATTGAGGTTGATACCTCGGAGTATAATTATTGGAATAGTTGTTATTGTTATTCCTATTACTAAAAAGATAATTTCTATTTTGAAAATTATTATGCTGTGGCTGATATATTGGTTTGTTATTTAATTTTACAGAATTTATTTTATTTGTTAACATTTCGACCTGAAAGTCGTTAGTGAGCATGTGTAATGCCGTATTCAAATCTGGGGGATTTTTGGATCTCATCTGTGACCCGATTGGATCACGTAATCCTCTTAGCAAAACTTTGAGTGCATTTGTTCTAAAAAAGCCAATTAAATATTGTCTTTCTAAAATTACAGGTAAATGGTTCGTTACGTAAGAAATTTGGAGATTAAGCAATTTTTGTAATCGATTATAGAAATCGAATGGGGATTCACTAGGATTCTGTTTTAAGTTGGAAATATCTACATTCAAACTGAAATGATCTCATTTATCACCGTAAGCGTTAAGCAGAGCGAGTTTTAAGTCGTTCCAATTAGTGATAATTGACGACGATATATTTTTTGCTGCAGCTCCTTTTATTTTGGAGATTATGGATGCCATAAGGTATTCATTTTGGAAATCTAAGGGGTCAGCCACATTATAAAATCTGACAACTAATTTTTCTAAAATTTCTAGGAATCGTGAAAGGAGTTCAGCTTCTCCATTAAAATCAGGAATCATAGCAATATATTCACTTTTAAGAGCCATTGTTAAATTTAAGTTATTTAAATTATTTAAAATAAGGGTTTTAAGAACAGGAGATCTAGAGCGATCTCGAGGGGGATTTTGTGAGTGAAGTAAGTTACTGTCTGAATCGGTATCTGAATCTGTTGAATTACGCGATCTATTTTTTGTTAACATAAAATTAAAAGTATGACCTTTAAAGTAATTTGTTCCTACTAGAGTAAAATTCCCAGCTTGCTCATTGCGTATTCCCTTGAACAGCTGATAAACGTCCTCGCGTGCGGTGCCCTCGGAGCTTGTAATTCTCGAAGTTCGGAGAACTCGTTGGTGCTACTGCGACGTGGTGACGTAATCCGTACCGTTGCCCTTCCTAGGTGCGATGGTCACGAAAAACACTCGAATACCCGATTAATCGTTGAAACGAAAAGATTACACTTCTTTCGGGTATTCTATCGACTGCGCCAATTATAAGATTACTCCGGAAAATTTACTTTTTAAAAAGAACTTTTATTTTTGTTACACATTAAAATACCAACTGACAGCGATTCGCTTTACTTACTAACACTAAACTCGTAATATGGAAACAAAGATTATATATGGAAAAGGAAGCTGAATAAGCGAAGAGATAAGATTATAATAACATTAGCTTGCATAAAGTGGTGAAATACATATAAAGACAAAGAAGTACTTAAAATTAAAATAATATAATGTCTGTATTGTAGCCCAGGTTACTTAGAATTAATAAATATAATAATACAAAACATAGAACAATTAGTATGAAACCAAAACAAGTAAATAAAAAGAAGGAAAAATTATTGTTAAATTCTGTGTACAGTAATTTAAAAGTTTTTGATGGATTTAGGAGGAAATTTAAAGTTAGTGACCACGTAAGGATTAGCAAACATCGTCAAGCAAGATTAGCAAACATCGTCAACATCAGGATGTATATCTCCTCGAAAATGTTATTAAAAGAATGAAGAATAAAGTTTTAGTAAAATGGTTGGGTTTGGATGATTTACATAATTCATGGATATCAAATAAATATGTTCTATAAATATTTAGTCATTTATTAAATTATAAAATGTTATGGATTCGCAACCACACGAGCGCGTTATCCTCCGGGCAAATAATGGCCGTATACTCCGACCTCTGGATGATGATATTTGCCCGGGGTAGAGGAATTGGCGGTATCGAGTCATCGAGTTCGATTATGGTAACCTGTAAATTATTATAATCTCAATTTTCTCTTATTTACATGTACGTATTAACTGTTTACTCGCTTGTTGTTGAATCTCCTGCAATATTCCTCTCTAATTTCGTTATAGATTTGTATGCGGTCTGTAATAAAAGAAATATAATATATAAAATATATGTAATACAAATGTAAATGTTTATAAATACAAAACATATTTTTTTAAATGTTGTTTTATTTAAAATAAATTACTTACCCATGATTCACTTTAACACTTTAAAACCGCTGTTCAGTTTGTTCCTCTCAACTTAGTGTGTTGATGCTTAAATAGATGGTAAACCGAGGAGGATGTATAAGGTGGAGGGGTTTAAAGTAAAACACCTCTTGAAAGATTTTGAGTTAACTTCTACTCATAATGGTGTGGTAAAATTAAAAGGTGGTACTAAAATTACCTTTACTCATAAAGGTTAGTGGCGACGAGGATAAACAAATTAAATAATAAGTTAAAAATGTCGATTGGACGTGTAAGTGAATTTGAAATAGACATTAGAAACTGGTCCACGTATTTCAAGGCCAACGATGTCGCGGAAGAAAAAAAAGTGGCTATTCTGCTGACAGTGGTAGGCGATGAAATTTACAAATTGGTACTTAATTTAAGTGATTCACAGAATCAGAAGAATTAAGTTACGCGGAGTTAGTGAAAATACTAAAAGATCATCTGGAGCCAGCACCATCCATCATGACAGGAAGATACAAGTTCAGGTTAGGGAAACAAGAAAAAGGCGAGACGATTGCGCTGTACATTACAGCTTTAAAATGTCTTTCGAAGACTTGTGATTTTAAAACTGAATTAGAAGAGCAGCTGAGGAATCAACTTGTTTATGGAATCCGAAATGAATCAATTAAATTTAAGTTTTTCTCTGAAACAAAATTAACACATCACACGGTAGTGGCACTTGCAACCAATTTGGAACAAGCCGAAAGTGACTCACAAATGGTGGAAAAAACATCTTCAGTGCATTATTGGAAGAAGAATTCGAATAAGCGGGACATCGGCAACAGAGCAAATCGAGCGAATCAGGCATCCCGGTCATCAGCGAAACTGCATACGGAAACAGCAACGTGGTCCGGGACGCAACAGCGACAGCAGCATCAGCGCAGTGTGTGCAGTGGGAGAAGGCCGCCGTTGGTGCAGCGATGTAAACATTGCGGTAAGAACAATCACAGATGTACACTGTTTTTTCAAAGAAGCCGTCTGTCACCAGTGCGGAAATAGGGGTCATATACAATCGATTTTTCAGTTCAATAAAAATACATTGTTTAATAGGTCAAATCATTTTCTAAGCAGAAACAACACAAATGAATGTGGACAAAACTCAGACTCAGATTTAAATTTATTTAATATTACAAATTGAAGTTGATGAAAGAATTTTAAATATGGAAGTGGACACAGGGTCAGCAGTTTCCGCAATTTCTGAAGAAATGTACAAAAATTATTTTAAGCAGAAAGAAATAAAGAATGTTTACAGTAGTTTTACAGCATACAATGGTCATCCAATTTTGACAAAGGGTTTTATTACAGTAAGTGTTAAATTTTAGAGAAAAACATTTTCTAATTTAAAATTGTATATCCTTCCGAGTGGTGGGCCACCATTACTAGGAAGATAATGGATTTCACTTATGAAAATTTCAATTAATATGCCAAAAAAACACAATTTTGCAGGAAGTAGATAATCTAATTAGACAAAATCCGACAGTTTTTAATGACGGGTTAGGAACGTTTAGCGGTAATAAGGCAGATTTAATTTTAAAACCTGCTAGTGCACCGGTTTTTTGTCGGGCACGTTCTTTGCCTTTTGTGCTTAAAGAAAGGGTAGAAAATGAACTAAATACATTGACAGCAGCGGAAATAATATCTTCCGTTGAGTACAGCGAATGGGCAACGCCCATTGTGTCGGTTATTAAAAAGGATGGGAATATCCGCTTATGTGGTGATTTCAGGGTAACCTTAAATCCAAGTGTACACATACCCAAAATTGAAACGAATTTTGCTAATCTTTCCGCAGGTGTTCTCTCAGTAAGATAGATTTATCTCAAGCGTATAGCCAGGATGAACTAAATGAAGTCACGAAAAGTGGTGACAATAAATACCCATAAAGCTTTATTTTCGTATAAAAGGTTACCATACGGGGTCGCCTCTGCCCCAGGAATTTTCCAAAAAATAATAGATCAGTTATTTACAAAAATTAATGGAGTCTTTCTCGCCGATATTTTAATTACTGGAAAGAGTGTACAGGAACATTTAAATAGATTGAAACTGATAATAAATAAATTAAAGGAATTCGGATTACGGGTTCATCGCGATAAATGCAATTTTTTCCAAAAAGAAATTTCGTATTTAGGTTATACCAAAAATTCCGGTTTACATAAATCGGAAGAAAAAGTAGAAGCGATTTTAAATGCAAGAAATCCGAGGAATGTCGGAGAATTGAAATCTTTTCTAGGTTTAGTCAATTATTATTCTAAGTTTATTCCTAATCTTACTTCTAAATTATATTCCTTACATCAACTATTGAAGAAAAATAGTAAATGGTTTTGGACACAAAAGTGAGAGCAGGCGTTTACCCAAATAAAAACAGACATATCTTATTCTGATTTTTTAGCTCATTTCATATGAATTAGGAGCTTAATCATACCCTGATGGAACGAATAAAATAATTGCATATGCGTCGAGGTCTTTAACAAAAAATTAAGAAAATTACTCTCAGATTGATAAAAAGCTATTGATTATTTTTAGGGTAAGAAGTTTTCATCAATACTTATATGGACTTATTTACTTAAAATACGGATCACAAGCCTTTGTTGTCGATTTTCGGGTGCAAGAAGGGCATTCCAACAATTGCCGCGACCAAAGATGGTCAGTTATATTATCGGCGTATCAGTATCAAATTAAATACGTAAATTCCAAAGACAATTTTGCGGATGAACTATCGAGATTGCCGCTAAAAATTAATATGATAAATAATGACAGTTACGATTCCCACATTATTGTTATCAGTAATAATAATATTGTATTACAGCAGACGCATTGTCAGCGTGCTGTTGAACAAAACCATTCGCTTCACCTTTGAGAGGAGAATTTGTCAGTGTTAGTTTATACAACACACATCGTGTATTTTCTTAATGTTTACTAATTCGAAATAAATGTTTTTAAAAAGTCTCCCGCTTGGACTAAAAATTGGAGTCACAAAAATACCAATCAACGTGGACAACATCTAAAGCTAGCAGAGGACAACCATCGCCGACGCTTATAGTTAAGAACATTCAAAACCGCGAAAACGAGAAAACAGTGAACAGTGCTTCAAGAAAAGAAGAAGAAATACAAAAAGGATGAAAATACTGTTTCACTTTCCATTGAATAATCTTTTCCCAACAAACCCATTCATAATAATATATTGCATAATCAATAAATCAATTCAAAAACACAAAAACTCGTACGTTTATGAACAGAGACAGACTATGCGTGTGCTCAGGCTTATACCGGTCGGTGTGTGCCTTTTGAGCGTCCGTCTAAGGACAGGTGAATCACCGCCATATCTGCGAACCACTGCCCGCCGGAGACCAACCCACGTGTGGACCGGAGGGGCGAGTAGGCACCCCTGGGCTCTTCAAGGCCCACCCCCGACTCCTCATTTAGCGGCGACAAGCACCAGGGCTGAGTCAACCCCGCCCGCCGTGTGTAGGTTAGCCCTATCCAAGATAGGGACACGGAGGTTACCTCAAGAAGGTCTACAACTCCGACTTGGACAATCGTCCCTTTCAGGCATCCGCCGTCCGAAGACTTTGGTCTGCCCCCGCCGCCTCCTTAATAGGTGCTATGACGGGACCCCCTATGAACAGAGACAGAAGCAGAAGTCCAGTAAGACTGTGGCAGTACCACAAATTCAAAAATTTCACATTGACTCAATTCCAAATTTTGACGGAAACTCCGCAACACTTGCAATATTCATTCAGGCAAGCGAATTTGTAATAAATACATTCACTGACAGACCCAATCCATACAACCCTTAAAATTAATTTTTATTAAGAGCCATAGTAGGTAAAATAACAGGAAGAGCTTTAAACATTGTAGGCAGCAGATGCAATTTAAATAAACAAATTTATACTCTCAACAAGCACTCAAAGCATTTTTAAGAGGTTTACACAATAATTTAGCCATTCGTTTGAGAAATCCCGTAAGCTTAGAACAAGCCATCTCGTTCGTAACTGAAGAAGAAAATTTCTCTTATGCTCGATATAATTTGACAAGACAATTATAACAAACCGACTTTTCAGAAATAATTATCAACAGCGATACCCAACGCAAAATAACAATTTTCAACACAATTTTATTCCAAGAAATCAACAAAATTTCAGACTACAATTTTCACAAAGATACTATTTCAGCAACAGACAAAATAACAATTTCAGACAGCAAGTCCCGCAAAATAATCAAATTATTCAGACAAAATGCACCGGAACCAATGGAAGCAGCTACAATAAATACGCGCAGAACATTAAGACCAAATAATAATAATCATTTTCAAAGACAGATTTCCATGTCCACAACTAAAGGACATTTTCAACAAAATATTGATGACGAAATTCCAGAAAACGAAATGATCAATCAAAACAATAACATGTATGATAACAATGATAATGAAACTCATTATCAAAATTTTCAGTCAGTCCCCAATTACACAAACCAGACATAATAAATTTAACAACAATCAATAATTTAGCATTACCATATGTAAAGATCCCACAACAAAATTTAAAATTCATGATCGACACAGGATCATCAAAAACTTTAATAAACCCAAAAATACTCAATCTATATTATCAAAATTTCATCGAAGAAAAACCTTTCAAAATTCAAACTGCACATCAACAACTTTACACAAATATATTGCAAACATTCCCTTACCCAGCATTTTTAAATCAAATGATCACATTTTCGATTTTAATCCTAATTACGACGGTTTATTAGGAATGGATTTATTAAATCATTTAAACACAAACATTGATCTAAACAAAAATATTTTACATACCAAAAACGGACCAATAACAATCTATTTTGAAAATCAAATACCCTCTGTCAAAAAGAAAATTTATATTGAACCCAGACAACAAAACATAATCAAAGTACTAGTAAATTCACAATTAAATTTTGGAATAATCGAATACACTAAATTACACGAAGGCATTGAAATCCCACAGTGTCTAGTAAAAATTACCTTTAACTTTCACTCATGTAGTTAAACACGAAATTAAAACAAACGATGACGATAAATACCTATTACCGACATTTTGGATAAATTAGGTAAATGCAAATATTTTTCAACCTTAGACCTTGCCTCAGGTTATCATCAAATTGAGATGCACCCGAAAGACATTCAAACAACTGCATTTTCAACCCCTAGAGGACATTATGAATACAAACGTATGCCCATCGGATTAAAGAACGCCCCAGCGACTTTCCAAAGAGTCATGTACAGCATTTTACGTGGAGTACAAAACGAAGCAAGAAAGAACACATTCAAAAATTAAAATTAGTATTTGACAGATTACGTAAAGCTAACCTCAAAATTAAAATGGACAAGTCAGAATTCATAAGAAAGAAGTACAATTTTTAGGACACGTAATAACACCCGACGGTTTAAAACCAAACCCAAATAAATAGATGCCGTAAGTCGATATCCAATCCCCAAAACAGTTTAAGAATTAAAAGGATTGTTAGGTCTCACCGGTTACTACCGAAAATTTATCAAATATTACGCAAAAATTACAAAACCCTTAAGTCAATGTCTAAAAAAAGGAAATAAAATTGAACATAATAATAATTTCATAGACACTTGCAAATCAATTTTAACCAATCCTCCAATATTACAGTACCCAGACTTTTCAAAACAATTCATTGTCACAACTGACGCATCGAATATAGCTTTAGGAGCCATATTATCACAAGGACCTATAGGATCGGACAAACCTATATGTTATGCCTCAAGAACATTAAACGATTCAGAGCAGAAATACAGCACAATTGAAAAAGAACTACTAGCCGTAGTATGGGCAGTCAAGTACTTTCGACCTTGTACGGATGTAAATTCATAATTAATACAGACCACAGACCATTAGTTTGGCTTTCAAAATTAAAAGAACCCAATTCCAAATTATAAAGATGGAAAATCAGATTAGAAGAATACGATTAGAATACTAAAAAGGTAAAATAAACACGAATGCTGATGCATTATCAAAAATTCAATTAAATGCTTTAGAGACCCATTCATTAATTAATAATTTTGATGATAATGAAATTGATAAAATAATTGACGATTTAGAATACAGTGACCAACCTTTTGAATTACCTCCAGACGAAATAGACGCTTTACTCGAACAATTAGATGAATCTTTAGAAATCTCACAAAATTCAGCAAGTCAAAATCAAGAATCCCCAGGAACTAAAATATCCTCCGATATAATCGATTCAAAACCCAATCAATATTTCATTTACGAAGTACTCACACAAGCAAAACCAGTAAAATCAGAACACATTGAAAAAATCAAAAGATATCAAGTACAAATTAATAAAGAAAATAATCGACAACAAATCATAAAATTTCTAAAAAAATATACACCTGAAAATAAAAAAATACTACTTTTATTTTTAAACAGAAAACTTAATGCAATCATCACAAAATGGCCCACAAATAATATATTGTACAGAAAGAAGAGAATTAATAGTTGATGCAGACTAAATACAAGAAGCTATCAAAAATCAACACGAATCCAAAACCAATCATAGAGGGATAATATAACCGACAACCCCGGACTGTTATACATAAAATTAGGAGCAGCACAGAACGTCAAAGATCATTGGACTTTAATACAAATTTACGACCTTTCACTTTTAAAGATTGAATTAAACAAATTATCAAAAACTAAACACGTCTTTTCAAAATACTGAACATGGTCAAGCTAATGCAAATGAAATGTATAATTACAGATATTTATTAGATTACAAAATAAAACAAACAAAAGAAAAATTAATGCATATAACACTAACAGAAAAATCAAGACAAAAAAGAGGTCTAATAAATGGTTTAGGAACCATTTGGAAATCAATCACAGGAAATTTAGATCAAACCGATGCCAACAGGTACGACACCGTAATTACTCAATTAAAATTTAACCAAGATAAAATTGTAAACGTAATTGAACATCAAACAAGCCTAACAGAAAAGAGCTTTGTATATTTTTAATGATTCAATGACAAAATAGCAACATAATCAAATACGTTTAAATGATCAAATAGTGGAAGTTAAACAATCAATGAATGAAATCAAATTTGAGGTAATCGAAAATTACACATTCATAATATTGAATTCAATTTTCAATCTATTATTAACATCAATCGACGTAATTTTACAAGTACTGAATACCATCGAATCACTTTTGCCAGAATAAACATTTTACATAATTCAATAATTACCCATGATGAATTAAAATTTGAATTAAATAAAATAAAGTCAAAAATAAATAACCACTAATTACCTTATCTTTTAGATGATAAGAATATAAATAATTATTACTCAACAATAAACCAACGAGGTTACATAAATAAAAATGAATTCATTTTCTTTCTAGAAAGTCCATTAGTTGAAAGAATGCAATATAATTATTACCAATTATATCCATTACCAATTTCCAATAAAATCAGTTACAACGTAATCATTCCCAAATCCGAATACATTTTAATAAGTGAAACGCACTACGCACGATCCAACGTCGCATGCAAAGAAATCAATCAACAGAAATATTTATGCTACGAAGAACGAAGAAATAAGTTCACCAATGTCCGATGTTGCCAACACCTCATGTGAAATTAACTTAATCAAATTTCCAAATAATCAAACAAACTGTGAAATCAATCAAAGTGAACTTTCTCAAAATAAAATTCAAAAGTTAATAAATGATAAGTGGATGATAATTACGATAAGACAAACTACGACAATAAGCAAATGCGGAAACAGCGAAGACAAGCACGTCGTACTACACGGAACTTACATCATCACAATACCAAGTTCATGTGAATTTCAAATTAATAATAAAATATTTAAACATTACCAAACGAATCAGAAGTAAATCAAAACAATTAAATTACCCAACGAAATGAATGAATGAAATCCAGACACAGAAGTCTTCGCCGAGATCAACAATTCCAATCCAGCTAGATGACATCAATCTACAAGAACTTCAAGACATTGGAAATCAAATCTATCAAACGAAGAAACAAATCGAATCAATCAAGCCATCGACATTTCATTATGACAATATCAGTGTTTACACAATAATAATTTATGTATTGTTTGTATTACTCATATTTTGTATTATCAGAAAAATTCACCCATGCCTTAAAGGAAAAGTTAAGAACAAAGTCAAAGTTAAAAATCCCTTAAATGAAATTGAATTAACGAAAAATTATCCATGATAATTTTCCTCTTAAGCACGGGAGGAGTTACGATTCGCACATTATTGTTATCAGTAATAATAATATTGTATTACACCAGACGCATTGTCAGCGTGCTGTTGAACAAAACCATTCGCTTCAACTTTGAGAGGAGAATTTGTCAATGTTAGTTTATACACATCGTGTATTTTCTTAATGTTTACTAATTCGAAATGAATGTTTTTAAAAATCTCCCGCTCGGACTAAAAACATAACTTGACGATTGCGGACATTTATTATATGTAAAAATTCTTTAAAATTAAATTATCGAAAAGTAGCGCATGAAACGCAAAGGGATGTTAGACAAAATAAAATGTACGGTTGGTGCTTACATAGCTGGCCAAAACAAGTGTCTGAAGAAAGGGATATAAACCTTTTTTTAGTCGAAGCTCCCAATTACATATTGAACACGGATGTGTGTTTTGGGGATATCGGATTGTAATTCCTACAACATTTTGTAATATGGTGTTAAGCGACTTACACTCAACACATTTGGGTGGAAGAAAAATGAAATCAATCGCAAGATCATATTTTTGGTGGCCCAACATGGATAAGGAAATTGAAAAAATGTGTGCAAATTGTGCAACCTGTAATAATTTTCGCCCTAATCCGACAAAACAGTAGGGATCGTGGCCAGTACCAGAAGAACATTGGTCGCGTATTCATATTGATTTTTTAGGACCCTTGTATGGAAATAAATATTTAATTATAACGGATGCATATTGAATGTGATTAGAAGTTTTTAAATTGAATAAAACTTCTGCTGAGATGGTGATAAAATGCTTAAAATCTCTTTTTGCACGCTTTGGTTTGGTGGAAACAGTGGTTTCAGACAACGGTCCACCGTTTAATTTTACCGAATTTGAAAGTTTTTTAGAAAAAGATTGTATAACTCACAAATTTTCGCCCCCATATTATCCTGGAAGTAATAGAGCTGCAGAAGTAAATGTCAAAATTATTAAATTATCTTCAAGAAAGGCATTTTTAGAAAAGAAAAACTTAGACGGAGCCTAATTAAAATTTTTATTCGACTATCGTATTGCGAAACACAGCATTACGCAGAAGAGTCCTGCTAATCTTATGTTTAGTTGTGAACTTAAAACACGTTTTTATTTATTACATCTTAAAACAAAATCGATTATTGAAGATAATACTCGCTACGATGTTTCGGTTAATAGTGACATAAGAAAAGTTGAAAAGGTGTTAGTGCTCGAATATAAAAATCCGATAAAACCCGCATGGAAGGAAGGTGAAGTGATTGAAAAAATCGGAAAGACGATGCATGATGTTAAAGTGGGGAACTAGTGGTTAAGAGACATTCTAATCAATTACGCCACTCGGCGCATTTTCAATCAATTCCAACAAATGATGCAGATTTAATTTACTTAGAATCAGCTAAAGGAACATCTGCGATGGAAACTACGATTGAAAATGAGCCTGAGGTAAAGGAAAAAGTAGAAGTTAAAAACGCGGAAACGCAATATGTACCGTATTTCTTTATTTTTTAATTAGGTATTATGGTTAATTAAGAGGTTCTATATTTTTTTCATTAATTGTATGCGTTTATGTTTCTTAAGTATTTGAGAATTTTGTGTAATTTCAGGGGAAAGGTGTAATATCGTGTGCGTTTCTAAACGTACTTTAAATATTAATTGTATTCATATTGTAAACCGGGCTGTGGAGATTCTCGCTCAATATTGTTTTTATGTGCGATATTTCTTTGTGTGTATCTATTTTGGGAATAAAATCAGTCTTGAGTCAGCCGTCATTGTGCGTGTTAGTTATTTGCAACCTGTTCCCCATAAATTGAAATATAAATAATACAAATATACAGCAACAGAGGAGCGTGCGCAGTCTGAGACCACTTCATGGTACTGGCAACTGTAAATTCAAAAATGGTAATGTGTCCATCAAAGTACTTTCCCCCGTAAATTGCATATTAAATCACTTTTAAAATATTTGTAGCATTATTATTTTCAAAATGTCTTCAACTTTTTGATAACTACAACTTTTATTTGAAACATTTTTCAATTGGTTCAACACATACTGACACAAACCAATGACTAGATAAAAAAACACTCTTTATTGAATATCTCAAAAACTAAGAGCGCTATGACAAAAAGTGAAGATACAAAAAATCTTTAATAAATTATTACCTACAACTTTTATTTGAAACATTTTCCAATTGTATCAACACACACACTGACACAAATCAATGACTAGATAAAAAACACTATTTATTAAATATATCAAAAACTAAGAGTGCTATGACAAAAAGTGAATCTACAAAAAATCTTTAGTTTTACACTGTCACACCAATAACTAGAAAAAACACACAACTTTTGAAATATCTCAAAAACTAAGAGTGAGTGCTATGACAAAAAGTAAGTGAACAATACATCTTCATTTTGTTATTATCTACAACTTTTATTTAAAAGAATTTTTTGTTTGATGAACATTTATTGAAAAAATCTGAAAAAACTGAACAACGCTAAGAGTAAAGTACCACTTCCGGTTTTCCGATTTTCACCAAAAGCTTTTCAGTTCTTCCGATTGTAACAAAAAGCTTAAGTTTCAAGTTTCATCTCGATATCTTTAGCGGTTTTTGCGGTACAGCGCACACAGCCACACACACACAGACAGACAGACAGACATTTTTCAAAAATGGTCTTATTCGACTCAGGGGAAAATTTTCACGAAAACAATACTTATACATATTGTACATTGAAGCTCTGCAAAAAATGTCTCTTAAATTAAATATAAGTTAAATAATGGAACACTGTCAAACGATAACATAAATCCGTGAATTACTTCCATTAGAAACATTATTTCTTCTTCATATTGCCTTAACTTATAGAGGTTATTATTATAAACATGTTGTATTAAATAGATTGATCGAAAGTAAATGGTAAATAACTAACAAAATAACTAATCGTTGCTTAGAAATCTCCATAAGAGCAATGTAAAATTTGATTATACTTTCAATAAATAGGGGTCAACATCGTGCCTTTTTCGTGATATTTTAAAAATACACTATGATTTCTAAACACATGTGAAAAGAAATAAGACTTGATATGTAGAATTCGTGTACGATATTAGTCCCGGCTCAGGCTGCTGGCTCACGGCTCCCGACCTTGAATTGCGAATGCATTTATTCTGACGCGGACCGTTTATTCATTATGTTATTGATACACAACAAAGGAAGACGTTGTTCAAATATGTCCCAATACATTTTGTAAATAGAAGTAAATTTCTGTATTCGTGTTTTGAATAGGAATGTGGAATGCCAATAAATGTTGATTCAAGTGCTAAGTCTGAAAAATTCCTATTTCATTTATAATTCACCAAATTGTACAGCACTGGGCAATAATTAATATTTGATTTTTGATAGTAATCATTTAAATTACCTATGCAGTTGCAAGTAACTTAATGTTATATTTTATGTTGCTAGAATTTAACTGTTTGTCTACAATATTCTACTTCTACGCATCTACTTCGTTATGTAGTGTACACTCCTCTTCATATAATAATAATAATAATTATTATTATATCGTATCATATTTTATATTGTGTGTAGGTTAGCCCTATCCAAGATAGGGACACGGAGGTTACCTCAAGAAGGTCTACAACTCCGACTTGGACAATCGTCCCTTTCAGGCATCCGCCGTCCGAAGACTTTGGTCTGCCCCCGCCGCCTCCTTAATAGGTGCTATGACGGGACCCCCTATGAACAGAGACAGAAGCAGAAGTCCAGTAAGACTGTGGCAGTACCACAAATTCAAAAATTTCACATTGACTCAATTCCAAATTTTGACGGAAACTCCGCAACACTTGCAATATTCATTCAGGCAAGCGAATTTGTAATAAATACATTCACTGACAGACCCAATCCATACAACCCTTAAAATTAATTTTTATTAAGAGCCATAGTAGGTAAAATAACAGGAAGAGCTTTAAACATTGTAGGCAGCAGATGCAATTTAAATAAACAAATTTATACTCTCAACAAGCACTCAAAGCATTTTTAAGAGGTTTACACAATAATTTAGCCATTCGTTTGAGAAATCCCGTAAGCTTAGAACAAGCCATCTCGTTCGTAACTGAAGAAGAAAATTTCTCTTATGCTCGATATAATTTGACAAGACAATTATAACAAACCGACTTTTCAGAAATAATTATCAACAGCGATACCCAACGCAAAATAACAATTTTCAACACAATTTTATTCCAAGAAATCAACAAAATTTCAGACTACAATTTTCACAAAGATACTATTTCAGCAACAGACAAAATAACAATTTCAGACAGCAAGTCCCGCAAAATAATCAAATTATTCAGACAAAATGCACCGGAACCAATGGAAGCAGCTACAATAAATACGCGCAGAACATTAAGACCAAATAATAATAATCATTTTCAAAGACAGATTTCCATGTCCACAACTAAAGGACATTTTCAACAAAATATTGATGACGAAATTCCAGAAAACGAAATGATCAATCAAAACAATAACATGTATGATAACAATGATAATGAAACTCATTATCAAAATTTTCAGTCAGTCCCCAATTACACAAACCAGACATAATAAATTTAACAACAATCAATAATTTAGCATTACCATATGTAAAGATCCCACAACAAAATTTAAAATTCATGATCGACACAGGATCATCAAAAACTTTAATAAACCCAAAAATACTCAATCTATATTATCAAAATTTCATCGAAGAAAAACCTTTCAAAATTCAAACTGCACATCAACAACTTTACACAAATATATTGCAAACATTCCCTTACCCAGCATTTTTAAATCAAATGATCACATTTTCGATTTTAATCCTAATTACGACGGTTTATTAGGAATGGATTTATTAAATCATTTAAACACAAACATTGATCTAAACAAAAATATTTTACATACCAAAAACGGACCAATAACAATCTATTTTGAAAATCAAATACCCTCTGTCAAAAAGAAAATTTATATTGAACCCAGACAACAAAACATAATCAAAGTACTAGTAAATTCACAATTAAATTTTGGAATAATCGAATACACTAAATTACACGAAGGCATTGAAATCCCACAGTGTCTAGTAAAAATTACCTTTAACTTTCACTCATGTAGTTAAACACGAAATTAAAACAAACGATGACGATAAATACCTATTACCACACATTACCGACATTTTGGATAAATTAGGTAAATGCAAATATTTTTCAACCTTAGACCTTGCCTCAGGTTATCATCAAATTGAGATGCACCCGAAAGACATTCAAACAACTGCATTTTCAACCCCTAGAGGACATTATGAATACAAACGTATGCCCATCGGATTAAAGAACGCCCCAGCGACTTTCCAAAGAGTCATGTACAGCATTTTACGTGGAGTACAAAACGAAGCAAGAAAGAACACATTCAAAAATTAAAATTAGTATTTGACAGATTACGTAAAGCTAACCTCAAAATTAAAATGGACAAGTCAGAATTCATAAGAAAGAAGTACAATTTTTAGGACACGTAATAACACCCGACGGTTTAAAACCAAACCCAAATAAATAGATGCCGTAAGTCGATATCCAATCCCCAAAACAGTTTAAGAATTAAAAGGATTGTTAGGTCTCACCGGTTACTACCGAAAATTTATCAAATATTACGCAAAAATTACAAAACCCTTAAGTCAATGTCTAAAAAAAGGAAATAAAATTGAACATAATAATAATTTCATAGACACTTGCAAATCAATTTTAACCAATCCTCCAATATTACAGTACCCAGACTTTTCAAAACAATTCATTGTCACAACTGACGCATCGAATATAGCTTTAGGAGCCATATTATCACAAGGACCTATAGGATCGGACAAACCTATATGTTATGCCTCAAGAACATTAAACGATTCAGAGCAGAAATACAGCACAATTGAAAAAGAACTACTAGCCGTAGTATGGGCAGTCAAGTACTTTCGACCTTGTACGGATGTAAATTCATAATTAATACAGACCACAGACCATTAGTTTGGCTTTCAAAATTAAAAGAACCCAATTCCAAATTATAAAGATGGAAAATCAGATTAGAAGAATACGATTAGAATACTAAAAAGGTAAAATAAACACGAATGCTGATGCATTATCAAAAATTCAATTAAATGCTTTAGAGACCCATTCATTAATTAATAATTTTGATGATAATAAAATTGATAAAATAATTGACGATTTAGAATACAGTGACCAACCTTTTGAATTACCTCCAGACGAAATAGACGCTTTACTCGAACAATTAGATGAATCTTTAGAAATCTCACAAAATTCAGCAAGTCAAAATCAAGAATCCCCAGGAACTAAAATATCCTCCGATATAATCGATTCAAAACCCAATCAATATTTCATTTACGAAGTACTCACACAAGCAAAACCAGTAAAATCAGAACACATTGAAAAAATCAAAAGATATCAAGTACAAATTAATAAAGAAAATAATCGACAACAAATCATAAAATTTCTAAAAAAATATACACCTGAAAATAAAAAAATACTACTTTTATTTTTAAACAGAAAACTTAATGCAATCATCACAAAATGGCCCACAAATAATATATTGTACAGAAAGAAGAGAATTAATAGTTGATGCAGACTAAATACAAGAAGCTATCAAAAATCAACACGAATCCAAAACCAATCATAGAGGGATAATATAACCGACAACCCCGGACTGTTATACATAAAATTAGGAGCAGCACAGAACGTCAAAGATCATTGGACTTTAATACAAATTTACGACCTTTCACTTTTAAAGATTGAATTAAACAAATTATCAAAAACTAAACACGTCTTTTCAAAATACTGAACATGGTCAAGCTAATGCAAATGAAATGTATAATTACAGATATTTATTAGATTACAAAATAAAACAAACAAAAGAAAAATTAATGCATATAACACTAACAGAAAAATCAAGACAAAAAAGAGGTCTAATAAATGGTTTAGGAACCATTTGGAAATCAATCACAGGAAATTTAGATCAAACCGATGCCAACAGGTACGACACCGTAATTACTCAATTAAAATTTAACCAAGATAAAATTGTAAACGTAATTGAACATCAAACAAGCCTAACAGAAAAGAGCTTTGTATATTTTTAATGATTCAATGACAAAATTGCAACATAATCAAATACGTTTAAATGATCAAATAGTGGAAGTTAAACAATCAATGAATGAAATCAAATTTGAGGTAATCGAAAATTACACATTCATAATATTGAATTCAATTTTCAATCTATTATTAACATCAATCGACGTAATTTTACAAGTACTGAATACCATCGAATCACTTTTGCCAGAATAAACATTTTACATAATTCAATAATTACCCATGATGAATTAAAATTTGAATTAAATAAAATAAAGTCAAAAATAAATAACCACTAATTACCTTATCTTTTAGATGATAAGAATATAAATAATTATTACTCAACAATAAACCAACGAGGTTACATAAATAAAAATGAATTCATTTTCTTTCTAGAAAGTCCATTAGTTGAAAGAATGCAATATAATTATTACCAATTATATCCATTACCAATTTCCAATAAAATCAGTTACAACGTAATCATTCCCAAATCCGAATACATTTTAATAAGTGAAACGCACTACGCACGATCCAACGTCGCATGCAAAGAAATCAATCAACAGAAATATTTATGCTACGAAGAACGAAGAAATAAGTTCACCAATGTCCGATGTTGCCAACACCTCATGTGAAATTAACTTAATCAAATTTCCAAATAATCAAACAAACTGTGAAATCAATCAAAGTGAACTTTCTCAAAATAAAATTCAAAAGTTAATAAATGATAAGTGGATGATAATTACGATAAGACAAACTACGACAATAAGCAAATGCGGAAACAGCGAAGACAAGCACGTCGTACTACACGGAACTTACATCATCACAATACCAAGTTCATGTGAATTTCAAATTAATAATAAAATATTTAAACATTACCAAACGAATCAGAAGTAAATCAAAACAATTAAATTACCCAACGAAATGAATGAATGAAATCCAGACACAGAAGTCTTCGCCGAGATCAACAATTCCAATCCAGCTAGATGACATCAATCTACAAGAACTTCAAGACATTGGAAATCAAATCTATCAAACGAAGAAACAAATCGAATCAATCAAGCCATCGACATTTCATTATGACAATATCAGTGTTTACACAATAATAATTTATGTATTGTTTGTATTACTCATATTTTGTATTATCAGAAAAATTCACCCATGCCTTAAAGGAAAAGTTAAGAACAAAGTCAAAGTTAAAAATCACTTAAATGAAATTGAATTAACGAAAAATTATCCATGATAATTTTCCTCTTAAGCACGGGAGGAGTTACGATTCGCACATTATTGTTATCAGTAATAATAATATTGTATTACACCAGACGCATTGTCAGCGTGCTGTTGAACAAAACCATTCGCTTCAACTTTGAGAGGAGAATTTGTCAATGTTAGTTTATACACATCGTGTATTTTCTTAATGTTTACTAATTCGAAATGAATGTTTTTAAAAATCTCCCGCTCGGACTAAAAACATAACTTGACGATTGCGGACATTTATTATATGTAAAAATTCTTTAAAATTAAATTATCGAAAAGTAGCGCATGAAACGCAAAGGGATGTTAGACAAAATAAAATGTACGGTTGGTGCTTACATAGCTGGCCAAAACAAGTGTCTGAAGAAAGGGATATAAACCTTTTTTTAGTCGAAGCTCCCAATTACATATTGAACACGGATGTGTGTTTTGGGGATATCGGATTGTAATTCCTACAACATTTTGTAATATGGTGTTAAGCGACTTACACTCAACACATTTGGGTGGAAGAAAAATGAAATCAATCGCAAGATCATATTTTTGGTGGCCCAACATGGATAAGGAAATTGAAAAAATGTGTGCAAATTGTGCAGGGTCAATAAAATATTTCGAAAAGAAATATTTGTTATTTCGTTATATATGTAGATAAAGATAGTGATACCTTTATTCAAAAAATTTAAGAAGATATCCAACTTTGGATAAATCACATGCTCTCTTGCCTAAGTGCATTTTATAAAGAATGCGTCTTGCCAGAAATTATATTAAAAATGATTCCGAGAGGCAAAAATTGTAGAGTCGGATGCCATAAACAACACTATGATAAATAATTTGAACAATTAGACAAATAAATAAATACAGTGTTATAAAGTTTCGCATATATTTTATTTCTTTATATTGTACCATCATCATCATACTTATTATATAGAATATTCTACAGATCCTAAAATGATAATGTTGGCATTGAAAAAAACACATAACTACATGATCTCCTTTCAAGACGCATCATAGATAAACAAAAGCTAAAATTTCAATTTTAGTTTGTATCTTGATTATTGAACTAATATGAGCTGGATAAAATTAAAATATCTTTTTACCTGTTAGCATTATTTTCAAAGTATTATTTTTGATTTCCTTTTAGTGATTTATTTGAAATATAGCTTAAAATTGTGAAGAAATATTTGAATAGAATCCCCAAAATAGTAGTTGCTATGAATAGTCATAGTGTGTGTCATCTAAATTTATTAGGACACAAAACATTAATTGAATTCAACATAAGTGTTCATACCACAAAAGAAAAATATCAGATCATAAAATGGACTTTTGGTGGACATTCTTCGCGTGTTAAGTATTTCTGACTTATTCAGTATCAACCAACAATTACTATGATCGTTCAACAATTAGAGGAGAATGGTTGTGTAAACGATGAACATATCGTTGAAACGAAAAGAGTTAATCTAAAGAAACTATAACTAATATATTAGCAAATAATCAAGTGGAAGAAAGAAGAAGTCTTTGAATAATATTTTATGTTCATTATTCATATACGCATTCGTTTCAAATGTTGAATGGTCTAATAATTGTAGATTAATTGGATACAATTTTAAATTCTATACAAAATAAATGAGAAATTATAAGTGCGCTCTTATTGTGTTTAGGTTTAGGTTTAGCGGGGGATATGGGGTTCCAACCCACACCTCCCAAAAGTTTTTAAATGGTAAATGTTTGTATATAAAAGCTTTTACATACAAAAATTTAACATTTTAAAAATTTCAGAAGGGGGTGGGTTGAACCCCATATTCCCCTCCTCTTGCTTTGGCCTTGGTTAAGTGTACCTTTTAATTTAATTTGATTGAAGACAAATAATGTATTTATGACTTTGAACTGAAGTCTTAATGAAGTCGGTATTAATATACATCAATTATATTTTCTTAATTTGTATACACATAAATGTGTATATGTAATATATATTTATATTGATTGTAATTCATAATAATATAATAACAAGTATTGGAAATGAGACAAGCAAAAACAGTTGTATGTATGTGGATTGAAAGTAAAATCGTGAATATTTATTTATTCAGTTCACTTGTCTAGTGTAATTTAATACCCATTCATTCGCACTAACTAAACAAACAATCAACGCGCTCCGCGCTCATTCATTTTTTTTTATTCGTTCTAATTCGACAGGCAATACATAGTCAAAACTATCTCGTATCCCAGAAACACACACAACTAGCAAAAATTGGCCCTTTTAACGCTATTAAAGTTCTAAATGTTGAGTGACGCACCACTGGAGCGAAGGTTTCAGTATAATCAATATCTTTGAATATAACCCTATGCATTACTTTAAACACCTACTTGCACTCAACAACGGTTCTATGATTAGGCCGATCGGTGAGTTCCCACTTGTCGTTTTCTTTAAACGATCCTGAGAACACTTCTGGAACTGTTGTTGGTACATTGGTTCCAACACTATCCGCACTAAGGTATGTGACAAAATCTTTGAACACCTTTCTCCTATTCTGTCCGATATCCTTTGTTCCTGACAACTTCTGAGACCTCTGGATTCCAATTTTGAGGTACATATTCACTATCCGAGTCATCAGCATTTTCAGATGTATTTCCGCTGATGAAGTTAACCTCGCTTCTTCCCCCACTTATCTAGGCTACAAGGATAAACTCTGCTCACTTGCAATTGTGCGCGATAAAAAATTCCTTTCGTATCAGTTTCCAAACATTTTGTAAAGTGTCGTTTTCAATAGAATAGAATTCAATAGAATTTTGCAGTAATAACTGCAAAATTTTTCGTTACGGTCCTGTCGCATTTATATTTTAAACCACAAAAATTATAAATATTGAAATGCCGAGCGCGAGCGAGGCGGTTTTTTTGGTCTTCCGCGAGAAGAAGGTGGTTCTGGGAATGGGCGACGGAGCGTGCGAGCGTGTATGCTAGGTGAGTGTTATTGTTTGATTTTCAAATAGAAATTATGAGGATTAATTAAATTATTACGTAAATAATTTGCTCACTTATAGCCTTAAGAGTTAATCAGGGAAATCGTTTTGATTTGATGTTTGTTTGATAACGGTGTTGCCGCTGTTTTTTTTATCGCCTTGTAGTGGCGGAATATGAATTGAAAGTGATCATAATGAATTTCGGGTTCGATGAAATGATACCGAACTAAACCTCCCTGATGAAACTCTGGTAACGAAAATTCGTTATTGCTTAGCACACCCTGCCCCGCACGGTTAACTCCGTCTGGACGTATTTTTGTTGGTTGTATTCGTTAGTGGTGGCTTACTATATGTGTGTGTGTGTGTGTGTGTGTGTTCAAAGATTTCGAATAAGACAAATAATATAATATCCTCCTTATCTTTAAATTTAATCTAATATTCTATAAGGAATTTTATTTATTAATTGAATTTTGTTTTATATTGTTGTAGCGTAATTTTTATGAGGATTTAAATTCAATTATTTAATTTATAATGGTAGTCATCGTAACTAATTTTGCTGAGGGTTACTAGCAATCTCCTTTTTTTCTCTTGGGTCATGATTTACCGACTTCCCTCTATTAATTTTATTTAATGTTAATGATACTAATTTTTAACTTCAATGTATTCCTTCTCTTTAAATTAAATGTTTAAACTGTTAGTATTGCCTTGCTCTTTTAGTAGCGTTTAATTATACCTTTCCTCGCGCAAGCGTCGAAGCATTTTTTTAATTGTATTCATTTAATAGCCACGTAGGGCCTCATGACAAAACAAAATTCTGCCGTATATTTTTCGCTTGTAGTACAGTTGGCTAAAGGTTCGAAGGAGAATATCCGAGTTAGAAGAGCAAAAGAGGGCCCTGTAAACGAGAGAGGACAGGTGCCATAGCTGCTTGTTTACAATCCTGCACGCGGCATGATGCAGAAAAACCTGCTTATTCCTCTAATTCTGCTGCTCTTGGCTGGAAGACCACAACTTTTAAATTGGTGACCTACCTAGCGTGATTCCCGAACCGGACGAGCCAATACCTACACCGATACAGGCATGAATTGCTACCTCGAACGGCCGATTAAACCGCAGTATCATTAATTTAGCTTTTTTATTTGTTATAAATTTCTAGTCGATCTACTAAACTCATATCTTTAAATTTCACTATTTGTTCAACTACTAGTCAATAAATTGTTATCGCTTGTTAAGTTTACGATAGAATATTATTCTACTAACACCCGGTAAATTTAAGTAACAGTTCTTTTCCCTTTCTGTCACTTCGGTGGCTGGCGCCCAAATACTAGTGATCGGTTTCAAAATAAACGACAACATAAAAGTAGAAAGAATCAAAACTGACCCTCGAACCCAGCACCGTTAATTCAATTCTAGCCGTGGTAATTCTTATAACTTAGTGGAGGTTATAATGTAACAAAATACATTTTTTGGGAAATGTTTGCTTTTAAAAATGTTGTCAAGCTGTATAGAGAATTCAGACGTTTTTAAGTAGTCACATAAAGAGTTTTCTACACACTGAGCCATTTCGTCGATCCTTTTTCGTACAGTAATTCTTTTTATAATATCAAAAGCTGGTTTGTGTAACACGGTGCGTATTACCCCACTTACAGCTGGTAGAATAAGTGTGCGCCTTTCCGGACTTCGTAATCATTAAAGAATTATTATAAGAAGCACGCAGTCCATCGTCATCTCTCTTAGATGTTGTTCCTATGAGTTCTTGCAATGTCGGTGTTTTCAAATATTTTTTTTTGAGTGTTTGAAAAAACGTTAAATCCATATCTTTTTTGTCACTATGGATGTTTATTAAATGTTCCTTAAGCTTAGAAGGTTTAATTGAATCGTTTGACATAGTTTTACTACATATAAGACACATTGTTCCTGGTGACGGAATAAAGCCATATTTCTTATATTCAACACTGTATTGTCTGCATTTTTTCTTCGTCTCACTCATACTGTTATCTGATAAAAACGGGCCTATAAATATATAGGAAAAAAGGTTTATCAAAATTTTTATTTGCAACGAACCACTGTTAATTATAATATATTTTTTAAATGAAATGCAGCAACTCTCTCTTGAATTAATTATTTGAGATGTAAAGATAAAATTTCATGTAAATGTCACATATAGTGTAGGTACTCTGTGTGTACCAATCATTTTTCAAGGAAAATGAATAATTAAAAATGAATTAAGAACAGAATATAATAATACAGTAATATACAGTAATTTGTTGTATGCACTTCACATCAAGCATAACACAGAACTAAATTGTTGATTAGATCACGACTCTTTTATAAATTATATTGTAACGACGAAATACTCAAGTAAACAAATGTCGAGACACGGAATTCTAGAGGTGCATGCTGGAACCAAAAAGGTGTGCTTGTCGCTCTGCTAAATGTGTGTATTCATGATGCAATTCTGTGGTGTGAGGACCATTTATGAACGATTTGCATACGTAGTGCTTTCAACCTCATTTTTTGTATCTTGGGTTCGAGCCTCACATGAAGTTAGTCCGCGAGCCGCTTTCGAAGTTACCTCGACCTAAAAGATCTTTTGTAAGTATCCCTGACCTACTTGAGTCCCTTAATGTCTAGACTTCTTATGAAGTCTACTATAACTTGAGGGTTAGTGTGTACCAATTCCTTGGTGTTTAAAATGGCCGATGACTGGTAGTTCCCTCTTTGAAGGGACAAGGCACTTTAATGCAGCTTGACTGTCTGAGCAGATGCAAACCCTCTGTTTGTTGTATCCCCTGTCTAAACATATGTGGGCGCATACGTTTAGGGCCTCGATTTCTGCCTGAAATATCGATGGGGATCGTCCCAAGGCCTTTGATAACTCGAATCGAGGGCCACTGATACCGATTCCGACTCCGTTCTCAGTTTTGGATCTGTCAGTGAACCAAACTATCGAGGAGCCTTGCAACTGCTTGACCTTCGCTCCAACATCATGGCGGCCATAGATGGCCACTTCAATCGTTGTGTCGAAGTCGTAGTCAGTTACATGTAGTCTTTGGGCATGTATATCGCTCTTTCACAAACAGTGTTGAGGATTTTTAGGTGCCCGTTAAAGTAACCATATTTTGGTATGTCTCTCTGGATTATTCTTAATGCTTTTCACGTGCAGATGCAGAGGTGTGAGATTTAACTGAGCCTCCATTGCTCCAGTGGGGCAGGTGTTCATAGCCCCTGTGATGCCCAAACATGCCAGCCGTTGAACCTTGCTGAGCCGTGCTTGGGTTGTGATCTCCATTGTCTTTGTCCACCAGACAACGTCTTATCACCGTAATGAAAAGCCTGTATATCATCATTTTGGTGTGTAAACCCCATCTTTTGCCAAATAGCCTGCGGCAAGCCCATGTTGCCCTTACTGCTTTGGCAGTGATGTTATCTACATGGGTTTTCCAGTTTAGCCTCTAATCAAAGGTGAGGTCGAGATATTTAACTGTGTTCGAGAGCCCAATGAGTGTCCCATTTATGGTTAGTGCCTTAAGATTTAATTTTCTACGACCTGTAAATGGGACAGTTACAGTCTTGTTGTGATTGATAGTGAGCCCCTTCTGCACGCACCATGTACTGACTTTCTGAAGGGCTGACTGCATGCTGTTGGACACCGTATCGTCATGCTTTCCCCTAACTATGATGACGATGTCGTCAAATCCGTCGTTGGATAACAAAGATATTAGCTCATCGACAACTAGTGACCACAACAGGGGCGATAGAACCCCCCCGCCTTGTGGGCACCCCTTTACAGCGAACACAGTTGCCGACTCATCGCCAATGGACAGTGTGATCCCACGACCTTTGAGCATAGCATGGATCCATTTGGATGTGGAGGCATCAATTCCTCTTGATTTGGTGACCGTGTCTATGGATTCATAGGAGGTGTTGTCGAATGCAAGTTCGATGTCCAAGAATGCGCATAGAGCGACTTCTTTGCTTGCGATGCTCTTCTCTATTACACTTGTTAGTGTGTGAAGGGCATTTGCTGTTGATTTGCCTGCTTGAAATTGGTGTTTGTGAAGGGGAAACGACTGAAGAGCTTTCCCTCTGATATTTCTATCAATGATTTTCTCTATTGATTTTAGGAGAAAGGAGATGGGGCTTATGAGGCGATATGACTTGGGCTCGTCAGTTTGGCGTTTGCCAGCCTTTGGTATAAACACCACCCCCACCTCCCTCCACTGCTTGGTGATATACCCAAGAGAGTAGCTAGCTATGAATATTTGCGTGAGACTTGGTAATAACTCCTCCCCTGCCCCTTGCAAAAGGGCTGGAAAGATGCCCTCTGCCCCCGCGGATTTGAACGGCTTGAAGCCGTTGATCGCCCATGTTATTACGCTTGGAGTGAAGATCTTTGTTGCCAGTTTTTTGCTTTCTCTGGTAGGGCGTTCTTCTACCTCAAAGCCGATGGCAGCTAAGTCTTCACTGTTAATTGCCTGGGACCCAGGAAAGTGAGCTTCTAAGAGTACTCTTAGACTTTGTTCTAGAGTTCCAGTGTATTCACTGTTGGACTATTTTAGTAGTCCAATACCGTTCGTGTGATAATTTGCAATGACTATATGGTGGCGTTTTGCGGGGGGTAGATCATCTATCCCCTCGCAGAAAGTCCTCAAAGTTTTCCTTTTGGATTTTCTCAGTTCTTTGTTGTACTCCGTAAGGGCCTTTCTGTACTCCTCCCACTGTCCAGAGGCTTTAGCCCTATTGAAAGTACGCCTAGTTTTGGCCTTTAGGCTCGCGAGTTCGCTGTTCCACCAGGGCACTTCTCTAACAACAGCCCTTTGCTTTAGTGGACACCTACTTTCGTAAGCGATGTTGATAACATCTTGTAATTGTGTCGATGCTGCTTCTAGTTGCTCGACTGTTTCAATAGGCTTCAGTGGTCCCGCAAGTTCCGACGTAATACGCTCTTGGTAGGCCTCCCAGTCTGTATTTTTGGAATTTCTGAATCCATTGATGTGGATATTACCACTATCGATGTCAAACCGTATATGCTGATGGTCTGATAGTGAGACGTAATCTGAGACGTGCCAGTTTTGTGTGTACTGGCTTATGTAATTATCAGCTAGGGAGATGTCTAATACCTCCATTCTATCTGATGTGATAAAAGTAGGTTTATTACCCTTATTGACTATATCTAAGTTTTCACCTAAAACATAGTCTAGCAGGAACTCACCTCTTCTGTTGGTGTCCGTACTGCCCCATACAGTGTGGTGCGCGTTGGCGTCGCAGCTCAGGTCCAGGTGTTTGTTTTCCTTCCTGCACCAGGTGATGAGGCGTTTGACCTCTTCTGGTGGAGTGGTGGAGGGGATGTGGAGTCACCCGGGAAGTAGGCCGAGGCTATAATAATTGTCCTCTTGCTCGTCCCCTTAGTGACTCTAATTTGTGCTGTGACTATAGGACGTAAAAATCGCTTATAATTTATTCATTGTTATTTATTTTAACTTCCATATTAATAAAATTGTGTCCCAATTTTTTTATTTTATATTAAGCCTTGCACGGACCCCCTTACGTTGTTCAGGGACCCCCAAATCAATTCTAATTTTCCACGGACTCCCTGAATGATCCCGGGGACCCCTGGGGGTCCGTAGGGACCACTTTGGGAACCACTCGTTTTGACATATAGGGAAATGTAGTGGTGTAATGGGAAACGTATTTCATAAATAGAAAATATATTTGTGATAAAGGGATACACATTCGATATAAAGTGAAATACAATAGAAGAACTTTGTAATACCTTTTAAAATATACAAACTATAAGATTACTCCGGAAAATTTACTTTTTAAAAAAGAACTTTTATTTTTGTTACACATTAAAATACGGACTGACAGCGATTCGCTTTACTTACTAACACTAAAACTCGTAGTATGGAAACAAAGATTATATATGGAAAAGGAAGCTGAATAAGCGAAGAGATAAGATTATAATAACATTAGCTTGCATAAAGTGGTGAAATACATATAAAGACAAAGACGTACTTATAATTAAAATAATATAATGTCTCTATTGTAGCCCAGGTTACTCCTCCCTCCTTAAATTTTGGCACACCCTGGGAGTGGCAAATCCATGTTCACTGATGCACTGTTTTTGTTTTTCCTAAAGTATTTTAGGTACACCAGGACAATACTTATAATTAATATCGTGTAAAGCAGCAGTGTCCAGGTGCTTGGTTTTAATACACTTAAAAGTCTTGTTTATTAATTGGCACTTGCACGTATTGTGGAATGTTTAGTAGGCTCAATTTTTGCACTTTGATTTGGGTGTCACTAATGTTATAAGTTTTCAACTGGATGTCGGTAGCACTAATCATTATAGGGCTCCCGAATGTTTCTTCTATCTCTGGGATGACGTTGTCCTTGTAGATCATGACGCAATCGTCGTTTTTAATGATGTATATTCCTCGTAGTTCCAGGGAATCCTCAAAGTCGGGGCAACGCATCTTGATGGTATCCTTTTGGGTTAGGACAGCCAAATGTTGAGTTGTAAACGGGATGCTTTCGAGATGATTTCCTCGTAGGTCGAGTTTTGTGTATTGACAATCTATATTTGTCCCATGTTGAATCAGATTTGTTTCGCAGGTTGTTTGCTGATTCGTTAATATTTTATTTGAGCATTGATAATGCTGTTTTCCATGAAGGCACATGTCACTCAAAAGCCATATTTGATTTTTTGATTTTGATTTAATTAAATAATTTAAATTTGGAATAATCGTTAACATTTCAGATTCGATTTCAGACGGTATAGGGTACAAGGAATATAAATCAAAGGTATCTTCGTAATTAATAGGTATTGACAGGAAATAGTTAATAGTTGAATCTTTTATTTTGCAATCAACTGTGATTACTGATTCGAAGTTTAGGATATCTTCCGCTTTTACTTCGAATGGCAACTCTTCTTGATAATGTTTTGATATTTTAGATATTTCCAATAGTAAATCTTTAGGGCTAATAATATCATTATGCAGAATTTTTAATTTGCAGAACGATAGTGAGTTTATTATATTTCCTAAACTATTTGAAATAATACTAAATAGTAAAATTAATTGATTATAAAGGTCTTTAACGAAGAGTATATTTTGATGTTCAATTTAATCATTCAAAATAGCATGTAATTGCATAATTCTTGATTTTAATATATCTTGATTGTGATGAATTTCTAAAATTGTATTATTGAATTCCTTTATAAAGTCGTTATTTAAACTATACCCTTTATTAATCTAGTATTTCATTAATTCTTATTTCATCATTGGCATCCATGTTCCCACTTATTAACTTAATTATACTACCTAATCCATCTATAAGGCCTCTTTTATTTCTCGGACTTCTTGCGTGAGATTGTATTGTACTAATTTACCTCATTATTTTATTTCTAGAAATAAAATAATAAGCTTGATTTAATTAATAACCTTATATGCTCTATTATTGTCGAGTGTAATCTCTCGGCAATACCGTCAGACTCCGGATGCTGTGTACTTGTAAAATGTAAATCAATTTTATGGAGTTCTAAAAGTTCCTTTATTAACGTATTTTTAAATTCTAAATGATTATCTGCAACTATTTTTTCAGGAATTCCATGATGCGAGAAAAATTTAATTAAGCTATTTGCAATATCAATAATTTGTATAGTTGAGCGTACTTTGAAAAGGAATCTACGATCGTAATAAACTTAGCCTTATCGAATGTGATAGTGTAAACATGAACAATTTGAAATGGTTTGGTAGCTGTCGGGGTTGTGCAATATTTTATTTTTAGGGGTTTCCTATCGTATTTAGATACGAGACAGATTTCGCAAGAGTTTATAAATTTTTGTATTAATTTTCGAGCATCAGGAAAATAATAATTGCGTTTTATTCTCATTTCCGTTTTATCGATACCTCGATGATTACTTTTTCCTTCATGTGCATTTCTTATTATTTCAATCGTCTCGTCTTAACTAATTTTAATTTAGAATTATTAAAGTATTTTTGTACTACGCTACAGAATTTTTCGTAACAAGGATCCTTAAAGAATATCCTATGTTCGGAACTGTGTATTGTTTGATAAAATTTGTAACATCGTTGTCAAAATTATTTCATGATATTTGAACAAAAAGTCTCATTTTTTTTTTATTATATAATCTTTCAATTTTTGGGTTTGCAGGAGAATAATCTACTTCTGATATAATAATTTAATTATTGAACACGTTTAATGATTTATCAGAAACGGGAATATTAATTATAGGATTCTCTTTATTAGAATGAACGGTTATTCCGTCATCATCGTCTATTATCGACTGTGGGGGTTTAAAAATAGTTGAAAATTTATCATTGTAATCAGGATAATCATATTCGTCGTTTACATTAATTTCAATGCGTGATAAAGCGTCCGCATTTTTATTTAAGGTTCCCTTTTTGTATATTATTTCGTAGTCATATTCGGATAGCTTTAATCGCCATCTAACTAATTTTGAGTTAGGTTCACGAATGGACATTAACCACTGAAGGGGTTTATGGTCAGTCACAATTTTAAAACGACGACCAAATAGATAGGGACGGAAGTATTTTGTAGCCATACAATTGCGAGCAATTCTTTCTCTATTGTTGAATAACGTGTTTCTGTGTCGTTAAGGGTACGACTAGCATAAGAAATTGGAAGATCAGAACCGATCTCGCCTTGGGATAAGACAGCGCCGATAGCATAATTGCTAGCATCTGTGGTTAACACAAAGGGTTTTTTAAATTCAGGGTATTGAAGTAATAGCTGATTCATCAAGACTTTCTTGCATAAATCGAAGCATGAAATATAATCTGGATCATTTCTATCGATAATGGAATTTTTCTTTAAGCATTTTGTTAAGGGCTTTGTCAAGTCAGCGAAACTTTTGATAAATTTACGGTAATATCCTAACAAGCCAAGGAAACCTTTAATTTGTTTCGTTCTATTCGGGATCGGGTAATTTTTTATTGCTGAAATTTTATCGGGGTTAGGTTTAACACCGTCAGAAGTTACAACGTGTCCCAAATATGCAAATTATAAGATACTTTTTAAAAAGAACTTTTATTTTTGTTACACAATAAAATACAGACTGACAGCGATTCGCTTTACTTACTAACACTGAACTCGTAATATGGAAACAAAGATTATATATGGAAAAGGAAGCTGAATAAGCGAAGAGATAAGATTATAATAACATTAGCTTGCATGAAGTGGTGAAATACATATAAAGACAAAGAAGTATTTATAATTAAAATAATATCATGTCTGTATTGTAGCCCAGGTTACTCCTCCCTCCTTAAATTTTGGCACACCCTGGGAGTGGCAAATCCATGTTCACTGATGCACTGTTTTTGTTTTTTCTAAAGTATTTTAGGTACACCAGGACAATACTTATAATTAATATAGTGTAAAGCAGCAGAGTCCAGATGCTTGGTTTTAATACACTTAAGTCTTGTTTATTAATTGGCACTTGCACGTATTGTGGAATGTTTAGTAGGCTCAATTTTTTCACTTTGATTTGGGTGTCACTAATGTTATAAGTTTTCAACTGGATGTCGGTAGCACTAATCATTATAGGGCTCCCGAATGTTTCTTCTATCTCTGGGATGACGTTGTCATTGTAGATCATGAAGCAATCGTCGTTTTTAATGATGTATATTCCTCGTAGTTCCAGGGAATCCTCAAAGTCGGGGCAACGCATCTTGATGGTATCCTTTTGGGTTAGGACAGCCAAATGTTGAGGTGTAAACCGGATGTTTTCCAGATGATTTCCTCGTAGGTCGAGTTTTGTGTATTGACAATCTTTATTTGTCCCATGTTGAATCAGATTTGTTTCGCAGGTTGTTTGCTGATTCGTTAATAATTTATTTGAGCATTGATAATGCTGTTTTCCGTGAAGGCACATGTCACTCAAAGGCCATATTTGATTATTTGATTTTGATTTAATTAAATAATTGAAATTTGGAATAATCGTTAACATTTCAGATTCGATTTCAGACGGTATAGGGTACAAGGAATATAAATCAAAGGTATCTTCGTAATTAATAGGTATTGACAGGAAATAGTTAATAGGTGAATCTTTTATTTTGCAATCAACTGTGATTTTTGATTCGAAGTTTAGGATATTTTCCGGTTTTACTTCAAATGGCAACTCTTCTTGATAATGTTTTGATATTTTAGATATTTCCAATAGTAAATCTTTAGGGCTAATACTATCATTATGCAGAATTTTTAATTTGCAGAACGATAGTGAGTTTATTATATTTTCCAAAATATTCGAAATAATACTAAATAGTAAAATTAATTGATTATAAAGGTCTTTAACGAAGAGTATATTTTGATGTTCAATTTCATCATTCAGAATAGCATGCAATTGCATAATTCTTGATTTTAATATATATTGATTGTGCTGAATTTCTAAAATTGTATTATTGAATTCCTTTATTAAGTCGTTATTTAAACTATACCCTTTATTAATTTGATATTTTAACTAGGTTTGCTCTACGTTTAGGTAATCTAATATTTCATTAATTCTTTTTTCATCATTGGCATTCATGTTGCTACTTATTAACTTAATTATACTACCTAATCCATCTATAAGGCCTTTTTTATTTCTCGAACTTATTGAGTGAGATTGTATTGTATTAATTTGCCTCATTATTTTATTTCTAGTGAAGTTTAGTAATTTATCATAATTTTCAAAATCTCGTTTAAATTTTGAAACATTGTTTATCATTGAATTTAAGTATTCATATTGATTATTAATTTTTCCAAATTCATCATAAACTAATTTTAATTCGTAACGGTGGACAAAAGTGTGAATCGATTTTTGTAGCTTTGCTGGTCCAAGGTAAATAGGTAATATTCCTATATTTTGTGTGATATTTTTAATTTCAAATCCTTTTATTGTAAGGGTCCATATTAACCTGGAAAAGATTTGTCTTATTAAATTTCGCCTAAGTAAATTTGTAAATGTCAGATTTATAAAATATATAATCTATCATAGATTTTACAACTTCGTAATGTAATTTATCAAGGCCACAGCCTAGTTTCGGAATAGCTAGTTTAGTTATTTTATTTTTTGTACAGAAATCTAGAAGGTTAATCAATGTTTTAAATAAACACTTATAAGTTGTTTATCAAAATGTTTATCTTTACTTATTAAGTACATAATATATCTAACTGCATCGCGTAGATAGCATAGCGAATAAAGGGTTGGATTTTGTTAATGAAGGTCGCGTACTTGTCCAATACGCATTCTAAAGTCACGTGCAATACCCGCATTCATTTTTATGTCTCTACTAACACAGTGGGCTAGGGAAAAGTCATATGGTGCGAAGAATAAGTTGTCTGAAATTTCTTGAATATTTTCGGTAACTGGTTTTATTTCTTGTTTTAAGTAATTTTGGAATTCCTCAAATTGTAATTCATTTCCTTTATTTATCTCAGTGGTTACACGTGGTCGCTTTACATTAGATAAATGAATTTTATCTTGAGTCATGTGATGTCCTTTAGTAATTTTTGCCGTATGGTAATCTTTATCGATTGATTTTATAATTTCTTTTTTATATTTATTTTTTGTTTTGGACTGTTTTCGGCGATTTTTTATGTAAACATTATCGGGAATATCGGGAGGTTCCTCTCGATTTTCATTTATTTTTTGAATTGTTTTCACCTTGTCATTTAATTTTTTATTTATTTCTTCATACAAGAGGTTAACTTTTTGTTTATGATTAATTATATAATCGTTTAAGAATATATTTTCTATATTAATTTTAAGAGCATTATCAGTACCAATATGTCCAGATATAATTTCTGAAGGCATTAATTTCGTAGTAGAGTGAATCGTATTATTATAGGCTAAAATTGAATATAATATTATTGTTTCGATTGGTTCAGTTTTATATATAACTTGATTATTTAATAACCTAATATGCTCTATTATTGTCGAGTGTAATCTCTCGGCAATACCGTTAGATTCCGGATGCTGTGTACTTGTAAAATGTAATTCGATTTTATGTAATTCTAAAAGTTCTTTTAAATTCTAAATGATTGTCTGCTACGATTTTTTCAGGAATTCCATTATGCGAGAAAAATTTAATTAAGTTATTTGCAATATCAACAGCTTGGCTAGAATTTAATTTGTATAGTTGAGCGTATTTTGAAAAGGAATCTACGATCGTAATAAACTTAACCTTATCGAATGTGATAGTGTCAACATGAACAATTTGAAAGGGTTTGGTAGCTGTCGGGGTTGTGCAATATTTTATTTTTAGGGGTTTCCTATCGTATTTAGATACGAGACAGATTTCGCAAGAGTTTATAAATTTTTGTATTAATTTTCGAGCATCAGGAAAATAATAATTACGTTTTATTCTCATTTCCGTTTCATCGATACCTCGATGATTACTTTTTCCTTCATGTGCATTTCTTATTATTTCAATCATCTCGTCTTCATCTTGAACATCTTCCAAAAGTTGTGCACATTTAACTAATTTTAATTTAGAATTATTAAAGTATTTTTGTACTACGCTACAGAATTTTTCGTAACACGGATCCTTGAAGAAAAAATGATAATATATGTTCGGAACTGTGTATTGTTTGATAAAATTTATAACATCGTTGTCAAAATTATTTTTTGATATTTGAACAAAAAGTCTCATTTTTTTATTATTATATAATCTTTCAATTTTTGGGTTTGCAGGAGAATAATCTACTTCTGATATAATAATTTGATTATTGAACACGTTTAATGATTTATCTGAAACGGGAATATTAATTATAGGATTTTCTTTATTAGAATGAACGGTTATTCCGTCATCATCGTCTCTTATCGACTGTGGGGGTTCAACAATAGTTGAAAATTTATCATTGTAATCAGGATAATCATATTCGTCGTTTACATTAATTTCAATGCATGATAAAGCGTCCGCATTTTTATTTAAGGTTCCTTTTTTGTATATTATTTCGTAGTCATATTCGGATAGCTATAATCGCTATCTAACTAATTTTGAGTTAGGTTCCCGAATGGACATTAACCACTGAAGGGGTTTATGGTCAGTCACACTTTTAAAACGACGACCAAATAGATAGGGACGGAAGTATTTCGTAGCCCATACAATTGCGAGCAATTCTTTCTCTATTGTTGAATAACGTGTTTCTGAGTCGTTATGGGTACGACTAGCATAAGAAAATGGAAGATCAGAACCGATCTCGCCTTGGAATAAGACAGCTCCGATAGCATAATTGCTAGCATCTGTGGTTAACACAAAGGGTTTTTTAAAATCAGGGTATTGAAGTAATGGCTTATTCATCAAGACTTTCTTGCATAAATCGAAGCATGAAATATAATCTGGATCATTAATATCGATAATTGAATTTTTCTTTAGGCATTTTGTTAAGGGCTTTGTCAAGTCAGCAAAACTTTTGATAAATTTACGGTAATATCCTAACAAGCCAAGGAAACCTTTAATTTGTTTCGTTGTTTTCGGCATCGGGTAATTTTTTATTGCTGAAATTTTATCGGGGTTAGGTTTACACCGTCAGGAGTTACAACGTGTCCCAAATATGCAACTTCCTTTTTTAGGAATTCTGACTTGTCTAATTGTATTTTTAGATTTGACTCTCTTAGTCTTGAAAATACTTCTTTTAACATAAGAATGTGTTCTTGTAAGCTAGTTGAGAAAACAATAATGTCATCCATATATACAAGGCATGAATTATTTTGTAAATCACGAAGAATGTGATCCATAACACGTTGAAATGTCGCTGGGGCATTTTTTAGCCCGAATGGCATTCGTAAGAACTCATAATGTCCATTAAGTGTATTGAACGCAGTTTTAGGGATGTCTCGTTCGGAAATTTCGATTTGATGTAAACTTGATGCCAGGTCAAGAGTAGTGAAATACTGGCAATTTCCAAGTTTATCTAAAAGATCGTTAATATTAGGAAGGGGGTATCTATCACCGACTGTTTTCTCGTTTAATTTCCTATAGTCTATGACCATGCGCCGGAGGCGTCCATTTTTTTTGGAACAATCCACACAGGGGAACTCCAAGGACTATAAGATGGCCTAATAATATTTTGAGACAACATATCCCTAATTTGATTTTTAACCTCTTCTTGATGTACCTCAGGGTACCTATATGATTTGGTGTAGAACGGAACTTCATCTGTTGTATGAATAGAATGTTTAATTTTATTAGTAAATGTAAGATTATCCTCACAAAATTTGTCAGAGTACTCTTGAATTAAAGAATATATGTTTTTCTTTTCCTCGTCGTTCATATGCTCTGAACGAATTTTGGAAATGTCGAATTTTTTCGACAAATAACTTTTATTATTATTTATATTATTATTAAAACGAATGTTATGTTCGTTTGGATTAATTAAATTGAAAGAGTACATTTCATTTATTTTTTCGCCCTTGACCTCGTCCGTGACATCATATCCACTGATATCGTGAACTTCTAGAGGTTTTTGCAAGGTAAGACGCAGGTCAGTGTCTGCGTTATTATGAATAGTGCACAGAGCTTGATTGATCTCGTACATGAGTAATGCATTCAGGCACCTCCGTATCATTATCTAATCTATAATGTGGAATTATGGCTGTACCATTTTTTATATTCCTATCATTTACTTTAATTATTTGGCTATTTTTTGCCGGGATCAATATAGAACTATTTTTACTAATGTTATTATTACTATTACAATTAGATCCTTGTAAAATTGGGATCTCTCTATTAGGGGTAATTAACATATTTTTATTGAAGTCCAAGCAAGCCTTTAATTTTTGTAAATTATCTAAACCAAGAAGTATGTCAAAAGATGAATGGAAGTTAAACAGGTAAAATTTTAATTTAGATGCAAAATTATTATTTAACAATTTTTGGAAAAAAATTTCGGTGCATTTGTCACCATTCGAAGTACCATGGGCACTAATAACATAAAAGGGGTCGATTGACATTTTTTGTGTATACTTATGAGCTATTTCAGGATTTACAAATGATTTAGTACTTCCAGTATCTATTAATATTTTTAAATTTCGATCAGAATCAATTATATAAGGAAGGCTGCTATTAAAATTAATTAATGATTCAATTGTCTTTCCGAGGCGTTTAGGCCTAAAAAAGTATCTCTTTCATTCGGATTACTAGGACGATTTTGTTCGTGTTCCGAATTTACGACTTCATGCTGCTGAAGCGTATAAGCTGAAGTTGTCGACATAGGCGTCGGATTATAATTTCGGGGATTATTATTATTATTGTTGTTACTAGAGCCTTCAAATCTGCGTCGTTTATTCGCAAATGCTTGTGGTCTACTGAAATTTACATTATTATTATTATTGTGAAATTGAGGTTGATATCTCGGAGTATAGTTATTGGAATAGTTGTTATTATTATTCCTATTATTTAAAAGAAAATTTCTATTTTGAAAATTATTATGCTGTGGTTGATATATTGGTTTGTTATTTAATTTTACAGAATTTATTTTAATTGTTAACATTTCGACCTGAAAGTCGTTAGTGAGCATGTGTAATGCCGTATTCAAATCTGGGGGATTTTTAGTTCTCACCTGTGACCCGATTGGATCACGTAATCCTCTTAGCAAAACTTTCAGTGCATTTGTTCTAAAAAAGCCAATTAAATATTGTCTTTCTAAAATTTCAGGTAAATGGTTCGTTACGTAAGAAATTTGGAGGTTAAGCAATTTTTGTAATCGATTATAGAAATCGAATGGTGATTCACTAGGATTCTGTTTTAAGTTGGAAATTTCTACATTAAGACTGAAATGATCTCTTTTATCACCGTAAGCGTTAAGCAGAGCGAGTTTTAAGTCGTTCCAATTAGTGATAATTGACGACGATATATTTTTTGCTGCATCTCCTTTTATTTTGGAGATTATGGATGCCATAAGGTATTCATTTTGGAAATCTAAGGGGTCAGCCACATTATAAAATCTGACAACTAATTTTTCTGAAATTTCTAGGAATCGTGAAAGGAGTTCAGCTTCTCCATTAAAATCAGGATTCATAGCAATATATTCACTGTTAAGAGCCATTGGTAAATTTGAGTTATTTAAATTATTTAAAATAGGGATTTTAGGAACAGGAGATCTAGAGCGATCTCGAGGGGGATTATGTGAGTGAAGTAAGTTACTAACTGAATCGGTATCTGAATCTGTTGAATTACGCGATCTATTTCTTGTTAAAATAAAATTAAAAGTATGACTAAAGTAATTTGTTCCTACCAGAGTAAAATTCCCAGCTTGCTCATTGCGTATTCCCTTGAACAGCTGATGAACGCCCTCGCGTGCGGTGCCCTCGGAGCTTGTAATTCTCGAAGTTCGGAGAACTCGTTGGTACTACTGCGACGTGGTGACGTAATCCGTACCGTTGCCCTTCTTAGGTGCGATGGTCACGAAAAACACTCGAATACCCGATTAATCGTTGAAACGAAAAGATTACACTTCTTTCGGGTAACCTACGACTGCGCCAATTATAAGATTACTCCGGAAAATTTACTTTTTAAAAAGAACTTTTATTTTTGTTACACATTAAAATACAGACAGCGATTCGCTTTACTTACTAACACTGAACTCGTAATATGGAAACAAAGATTATATATGGAAAAGGAAGCTGAATAAGCGAAGAGATAAGATTATAATAACATTAGCTTGCATAAAGTGGTGAAATACATATAAAGACAAAGAAGTATTTATAATTAAAATAATATAATGTCTGTATTGTAGCCCAGGTTACTTGCAACTTCCTTTTTTTAGGAACTCTGACTTGTCTAATTGTATTTTTAGATTTGACTCTGTTAGTCTTGCAAACACTTCTTTTAACCTAAGAATGTGTTCTTGTAAGCTAGTTGAGAAAACAATGATCCATATATACAAGGCATGAATTATTTTGTAAATCACGCAGGATGTGATCCATAACACGTTGAAATGTCGCTGGGGCATTTCTAAGCCCGAATGGCATTCGTAAAAACTCATAATGTCTATTAAGTGTATTGAACGCAGTTTTAGGGATGTCTCGTGCGGAAATTTTGATTTGATGAAAACCCGATGCCAGGTCAAGAGTAGTGAAATACTGGCATTTTCCAAGTTTATCTAAAAGATCAATATTAGGAAGGCAGTATCTATCACCGACTGTTTTCTCGTTTAATTTCCTATAGTCTATGACTATGCGCCATTTGCGCTTGCCGGAGGCGTCCATTTTTTTGGGAACAATCCACACAGGGGAACTCCAAGGACTATAAGATGGCCTAATAATATTTTGAGACAACATATCCCTAATTTAATTTTTAAACTTTTCTTGATGTACCTCAGGGTACCTATATGATTTGGTATAGATCGGAACTTCATCTGTTGTATGAATAGAATGTTTAATTTTATTAGAAAATGTAAGATTATCTTCATAAAATATGTCAGAGTTCTCTTGAATTAAAGAATATATGTTTTTCTTTTCTTCGTCGTTGATATGCTCTGAACGGATTTTGGAAATGTCGAATTTTTTCGAAATATAACTTTTATTATTATTTATATTATTATTATTAAAACGAATGTTATGTTCGTTTGAATTAATTAAATTGAAAGAGTACATTTCATTTATTTTTTCGCCCGTGACCTCGTCCATGACATCGTATCCACTGATGTCGTGAACTTCTAGAGGTTTTTGCAAGGTAAGATGCAGGTCAGTGTCTGCGTTATTATGAATAGTGCACAGAGCTTGATTATCACGTACATGGGTAATGCATTCAGGCACCTCCGTATCATTAGCTAATCTATAATGTGGAATTATGGCCGTACCATTTTTTATATTCCTAACAATTACTTTAATTATTTGCCTATTTTTTGCCGGGATCAATATAGAACTATTTTTACTAATATTATTATTACTATTACAATGAGGTCCTTGTAAAATTGGGATCTCTCTATTAGGGGTAATTAACATATTTTTATTGAAATCTAAGCAAGCCTTTAATTTTTGTAAATTATCTAAACCAAGAAGTATGTCAAAAGATGAATGGAAGTTAAACAGGTAAAATTTTAATTTAGATGCAAAATTATTATTAAACAATTTTTGGAAAGAAATTTCGGTGCATTTGTCACCATGCGAAGTACCATGGGCACTAATAACATAAAAGGGGTCGATTGACATTTTTTGTGTATACTTATGAGCTATTTCAGGATTTACAAATGATTTAGTACTTCCAGTATCTATTAATATTTTTAAATTTCGATCATAATCAATTATATAAGGAAGACTGCTATTAAAATTAATTAATGATTTAATTGTCTTTCCGAGGCGTTTAGGCCAAAAAAGTATCTCTTTCATTCGGATTACTAGGACGATTTTGTTCCTGTTCCGAATTTACGACTTCATGCTGCTGAAGCGTATATGCTGAAGTTGTCGACATAGGCGTCGGATTGTAACTTCGGGGATTATTATTATTATAGTTATTGCTAGAGCCTTCAAATCTGCGTCGTTTATTCGCAAATGCTTGTGGTCTACTGAAATTTCCATTATTATTATTATTGTGAAATTGAGGTTAATACCTCGGAGTATAATTATTGGAAGGGTTGTTATTATTATTCCGTTTACTAAAAAGATAATTTCTATTTTGAAAATTATTATGCTGTGGTTGATTTGATATATTGGTTTGTTATTTAATTCTACAGAATTTATTTTAATTGTTAACATTTCGACCTAAAAGTCGGTAGTGAGCATGTGTAATGCCGTATTCAAATCTAGTGGATTTTTGGTTCTCATCTGTGACCCGATTGGATCACGTAATCCTCTTAGCAAAACTTTGAGTGCATTTGTTCTAAAAAAGGCAATTAAATATTGTCTTTCTAAAATTACAGGTAAATGGTTCGTTACTTAAGAAATTTGGAGGTTAAGCAATTTTTGTAATCGATTATAGAAATCGAATGGGGATTCACTAGGATTCTGTCTTAAGTTGGAAATTTCTACATTAAGACTGAAATGATCTCTTTTGTCACCGTAAGCGTTAAGCAGAGCGAGTTTGAAGTCGTTCCAATTAGTGATAATTGACGACGATATATTTTTTGCTGCATCTCCTTTTATTCTGGAGATAATGGATGCCATAAGGGTCAGCCACATTATAAAATCTGACAACTAATTTTTGTGAAATTTTTGGAATCGTGAAAGGAGTTCAGCTTCTCCATTAAAATCAGGAATCATAGCAATATATTCACTTTTAAGAGCCATTGTTAAATTTAAGTTATTTAAATTATTTAAAATAGGGGTTTGTGAGTGAGGTAAGTTACTGTCTGAATCGGTGTCTGAATCTGTCGAATTACGCGATCTATTTTTTGTTAACATAAAATTAAAAGTATGACCTTTAAAGTAATTTGTTTGTGCTACTGCGACGTGGTGACGTAATCCGTACCGTTGCCCTTCTTAGGTGCGATGGTCACGAAAATCACTCGAATACCCGATTAATCGTTGAAACGAAAAGATTACACTTCTTTCGGGTATCCTACGACTGCGCCAATCATAAGATTACTCCGGCAAATTTTGTTTATAAAAAAGAACTTTTATTTTTGTTGCACATTAAAATACAGACTGACAGCGATTCGCTTTACTTACTAACTCTAAAACTCGTAATATGGAAACAAAGATTATATATGGAAAAGGAAGCTGAAAAAACGAAGAGATAAGATTATAATAACATTAGTTTGCATAAAGTGGTGAAATACATATAAAGACAAAGAAGTACTTATAATTAAAATAATATAATGTCTGTATTGTAGCCCAGGTTACTTACATTTAACATGTTCATTATATCTTTGTTATTTCTCGCATCGCACGGTAATTTAATACCGTGCGGTGTTCCTTGCACCGCACCCACCATTCAATGTTATGACCCCCTGCACTACGCAACCCGCTTAGCAAGAAGCCCACCCGCTGCCCGAGCCCAATGACGTCAGTTGCGATTGCAGCGCCGCCCCATCGAGTGGGTCGATTAACTAAAATCATGATACGTGGAGTCCCCTAGAAGTTATCAATCTAATTTATTCTATGCACAATGCAGCGAGCGGCTCATACGAGCGAGCGTAGTGCTCCGCTGTACACTGTCGCAAAACGCTTCTTGAGCGACCGTGTGGTCTATGAGAAGGCCCAAAGAAAACTCAGCATTTGAAAATTCTGTTAATGCCATTGTATTCTACGTACTTTAAACCCTACAAATATAAGGTAGGTAGGTAGTGGACATTTAAAGGACATGTAAAAAGGGTCACGTTAAAAAAATGGTTGGAAACCACTGGTCTCTTGTATTTGCTATTAGCGAATGAAAAGATATCTCATCATTTTCAGTACTTTGTTGTAAGTGTGCATATAATAAAAATTCTGAAAATTATTATTATCTCTATAGTTGAATTAAAATTAAAATATACGATGTAATGATGTTTAATAACGGAATCATACCACTACGATCAACAATAAAATAACCACCTGCGGAAACATTTGGTTTGTTGTTATTTATTATGTAAATTAAAGTTCTCAGTTCGTTTTCCATTGCAATATACTCTGACTTATGTTTGATAAAATTAATCCCTCGGAAACAAATAACGCTAGATTTCTGAATTTCCTGCTTCAGTGTTTCAGCAAGATTCATTAAAATACTTCCCATAATCTAAAAACAGTGTATTAAAAAAATGCATCAATTTGTGATCAATAGATTATATAAGCTACATGAAGATCATATTTAATTGATATATAGAGTAGAAATGATAAAAAAATAAAAATAAGTGTGAAATAAGGATATAAGTACTATACAGGGTAGATAATTTTTCAGTGTCCAGCTTATACGAGCCCTAACAAATATATGTTTGAACTAGATATGGGTCGTTCGTGAATGATTCGTTCGAAAAAAACGATTCTGTACGATGATTTGAATTAACTGATTCTGTATTTCAAGAAGAATTGATTCGTCAATGATTCATTCACTCGACATGACCGACCGAACGATATTGGCCGAGCGGAATCGTATTCCCGATTCGGATTTATACATGCGGTCTGAATCCGCGCGCAACTTCAACTCCGATTTGTATGTACTATCTGAATCTGAATCCGCCCGAATCGAGTGACTAATTCGTTTCCTCGAATCCGCGCACAACTTAAACTCCGCTTTGTACATGCGGTCTGAATGTGAATCCGCACGAATCGGATGACTAACTAGTTTGCTTGAATACGCACACAACTTCAACTCCGCTTTGTACATGCAATCTGAATCTGAATCCGCCCGAATCGGATGACTATTTCGTTTGCTCGTATCCGCGCACAACTTCAACTCGGCTTTGTACATGTGGTCTGAATCTGCCCGAAACGATTCTTTACGACTTGCGAAAACGAATCAGCTGCCCCAGCCTTTATTGGTGTTTTGTACGACTCGTCGCGTAATTTTATCAGGTAATGTTAGTTCTCTACTTACAAGACAAATCACTGAATATTTGCAAGATGTATTCAAGGCACCAAAGTTTTATTCAAATTCAGCGTAGATTACGATGTATACTTTCAACCAGAGCTGGGACGACTCCTCGTATAAAGGATTCCAATCACGAATCCAAATGACCTCATATAATTTGAATCACGAATACTCGAATAAAGGATTCGTAAGAGATAAATATGGTTAGATGCAAAGAAAAAAATGTGTTCGAATGCCTCTTTTGAATCCTCTACAAGGATTCGAATCCAGGAATTGAATCCTGAATGATTCTAATCCTGCCCAGCTCTGCTTTCAACCTAGCTCAATTTATCAGTTTTTTGATAAAAATCTGTTTTTGTATTTAACGATAGATGTTACGCACTCTAGCGGCGGAGGTAGAGACCTAAAAATAATTTCCCCTGGCCACTTTCACTCTGAAATTTTTTACCCTAACATGCTACGATACATAGTTTCTGTGGTATATCAAAACATAACAAAAAACCCTGCCCAGCTCTGCTTTCAACCTAGCTCAATTTAGCAGTTTTTTGATAAAAATCTGTTTTTGTATTTAACGATAGATGTTATGTTACGCACTCTAGCGGCGGAGGTAGAGACCTAAAAATAACTTCCCTTAGCCACTTTCACTCTGAAACTTTTTACCCTAACATGCTACGATACATAGTTTCTGTGGTATATCAAAACATAACAAAAAACTAAGGCTGGGATTCGAATACGAATAATTTAAATATTCGAATATTTGAATATTTAAATTAAATATGAATATTTCTATCACCAAATTATTCATTGAATTGGATATTCAATTATTCAAATAATCGAATACTTGAATATTCGCGTAATTGAATATTTAATTTTTTTTTGTTAAAAATGTTAATACATTCAAGTGAACTCTCTTAATTATAGTGAGATAATGTGCCGTTTACAACACAATTTATAATTTTTTTTACATAAATAAATATTTTTAGTGTAACTTGTTATTATCGACATACATGGTCATTCCGTGTTATAAATATGGAATTATGCTAAAATCAATTTATGTCAACAAAATGGACATTTTTTTTTTCTTTCGCATAATTTGATATTTTCAACACGGAAAACAATTTTGACCAACTATGACATTTTAGCACAATTTTTTCGTTTAAAATTTAATAAAGTTTGGTTAGATGACAAGTTGTAAAGTTAGTTACACTAAATTTACAACCGCCAAGTTCAACGGGGAAAAACGTTATTTTTGTAACCTCATCTGTCTTTTAACTATCATAACAATTTGACATAATTTAAATAAGCTCGATTATTTTGACGTTAGGACATTAAATCACTGTATCAATTGTTTTTTGTCAAATAGAATCACTTAGTCTTTTGACTGTGATAGAATTTCATTAATCAATGACTATTGTAACATTTTGACTGTAAGTTTCTTCCGTCGATTGTATATTTACTATTATGGCATTTTAACGTCAACTCCCTCGATCGACTCGATTTATTTATTATTTTAATGCTTAAACGAGTGTCTTCCACTCCCAGATTAAGCGTGAAGTAAAATTTTGAGTTTAGAAAAGCCTAATTTGGCTCGGTCGTTCCTCTTCGCTATGCGCCCGGCTTTTCTAAACTTGAAATTTTACTTCATTCTTATAAGGGAGTGAAAGACACTCGTTTTAGCATTAATTCTTGTTTTATTGGGGAAGAAAGTTTAAAACGTAAAGAGGAAGCAATCGTTTTTTTATGTCAGACATCAAACATCAATTCATTATTAGGCAATTAACGAAACTCATCTGGCTCTTAAATGAAATTTTTGGAGTAATAGCCAAGAATTCCATTTAAGAGCCAGCTGAGTTTCGTTAATTGCCTAATAATGTATCCCCAAACCGAGGCAATAATAAATGCCCTAACCGTCTTTTATGTTAGTTCTATTTTATGTTATTGTTCTCAGCGTTATAGGGTCATTCCATTCGAAATTACCCAAATACAATAAAAATTGTTGTTCAACATTTTCGATTTTCCAATTTTCTTTACCAGTTATAACAAGTCTAACGTATTAATTTTATAGATATCTAGAAAAAATAAAAACCAAAATTATCAGATTTATCTAGATTTTTTGTCCTTACTTATGTAAGGACCTAAGTAGTTAAAAAAGTGCAGAAAAAGATAAATTCATAAGTATAAATTGAAAATTAACCAAAACGGAAGTTTTAGAGCTGTAAAATTATTAGAAAAAAGAACAATAAAGTGAGTTGTTTAGCTTTAATATAGGACTACTTGCTGTAGAAGTTTAAAGATTTAAAACTTTGTTCTTTTTTTATATAATTTTGCAAAAATGCCAAATATCGTATTTTCTCAATATATAAAGTAGATTATCTCAGAAGAGACTGAATGAGAAATTATGAAATTAATACAAATAACTTTATGACATATGATAGGAATTTGATGACTGAGGCTCAACTGGTTTCAGAGTTATAGTGCATCAAATTTGGCCAAAAATTGCGTTACATGCACACAAAATTAAACGGCTGTTAATGGTAAGAATCCATGTTTCTCATATTTAACAGTAACCAAACATTTTTGCCATTCAATAAATTCATTTCAATTTTTAATAGAAATTTGCACAAAACATGTGTCCTAAATTAATCAAAAATAAGACAGCATTATAAAGAAAATACACATTAAAATAATATTTTTTTAATCTAATTTATGACACATCTACAGTTTATGCATTTTGACCCGAAGTAGGATGTACTTGAGCGATGGAGCGAATTGCTTTGCTACATCGCATAGGAAGAATTCTTGTGATGGTATATGTGGTACCACTATAACTTACTATGACCAAATTCTTATTCCACAAGACATGTTCAAATACTGCAATGAAAAAATAACCGGAATAAAACACATGCTGTCTCTGATGAAGAAATTAAGCAAACTGAAGCTGAACTAACAAAAAGATTTGACCTTTGCTTGCCTGTGCCAGGAACAAGAACATCAATTCGTTCTTATAAGTGTTTACTGACACATCTTCGATTACAAACATGGACTAGGTTACATGCATTTACGAATATCAGTGCTGGGCATTGTCAAAGACAAGCGCGATAAAAATACCGATGTATTAGTTCATTTTTTCCATCCACCTATCTCAAAAATTGTCTTCCGCATATCTAAAAAGGACATGGTGTGGGTTCCAGTAAGTAAAGTTGTCAGGAAGATAACCCCTACAGAACTAATGACGGTCTTGGGCACAAACAACTATGTACCGAAATTTCGACACTTTATAATAGTTTAAGGAAATTATATACTTGTCCTGCTAACTGATGAAATGTATATATCAAACTTTATATGTGTATATGTTTGTGTAACCGTTAAATTTTGTGTGCGTATAACGCAATTTTTTGCCAACTTTGATGTACTTTAACTCTGGAATAAGTTAAGTTTTAGTCATCAAATTTATATCATATGTTTATTTCATAAAGAGGTACTATTTGTATTAATTTCATAATTTTTTACTGTCCTTTTTGATGCCTTTATTGCCAAATTACGATTTTTGGCATTTTTGAAAAATTATATTAAATAAAAGGACAAAGTTCTCAAACTTTAAACTTCTACAGTAGTAGTCCTATAATAAATCTATGCAAGAAAACTCTTCTTTCCTTCTAATAATTTTACAATACTAAAACTCCTGGTTTTAGTTAATTTTCAATTTTTAGTTGTGGATTTTTTTTTGCGCTATTCTAACTAGATAATCTACTTTAAATATTGCCAAAATACGATTTTTTTCATTTTTTAAATTATATTAAATAAAAGGACAAAGTTCTCAAACTTTAAACTTCTACAATAGTAGTCCTCTAATAAATCTATGCAAGAAAAGTCTTCTTTCCTTCTAATAATTTTGCAATACTAATACTTCTGTTTTTAGTTCATTTTCAATTTTTAGTTGTGAATTTTTTTCTGCGCTTCTCTAACTACTAAGGTAATATTATACAAGGACAAAAAATGTAGAGCATCATTGTGATAATTTTTATTTTTATTTTGTATTAAGAGATAGATAAATTTATAAATATATTTGAGTAAAACTTGTTTTCGGCCGAAATTCGGTTATGATTAAAATGTCCGCCAGAAATAAGTATGAGCCTGAAAATCTTTCTAACTATAGTTTTGTACTCACCTAGTATTGGGGAATATATGTTAAAAATAATTGAAAATACAAAAATGTTGAGCAACGTGGTCTGGGTGATTTCTATTGGATTGACCCTATACTAATATTTCCACGAAGTGTTTTCAACCAATTTCTAATGGATTCTATAGCCCAAGGTAAATATAGGGCGTTTCACCTAAAACTCCCCAGACTAATTAACAAGAAACTAAAAGTTTTATTCAAGTTTTGTTTGTTTTAATCAATAGATGTTATTCAAGGATGGAATTGGTATAACTCATAATTATAGTTTCGTTGTCAGATGCGCGAGAAAATGTGATTCGATGATCAAAACTTTAGAAGTGACATTTTTAAAAGAATGCAATATTTAAAGACATTTTTAACATATGCATATTTTAAATTGCATTGGCTATTTTTTAGTTATATCCAATTTTTATATTTTCATGAACTTTTAATACACGTATTTAAAGAAGTACAAGTTCTCAAAATTAGCATAGAAATAAAGGGTATAAGTTCAAGACAATGAATAATCAGCCTCCTTATATTTATTAATTGAATTTTATCATAACTAACATTTATCTTTTGACTCTTTTAGAAGACACTTATTTTTTATGAATAACATTGAAATATGATTTTCTATATTATGTTGCTGTATAGCAGGGATGTCCAACCCTTTATCTTCGATGGGCCACATTCGCTAAAGACGAGTTGTCTTGGGCCACAAAAAGTGAAGAACAAAAAAACTATATACACATTTCCACTCACAATAAGTGAAGAGGAAAATAGCTGTTATTATTATCAGACTAAATATCCGTTAGTAGTAAGTTAGTAACAGAGAATAACTATCTGATTCAAATGTACAGGGTGGCCCAAATTGGATGTTACTATAGGGAATCTCGGTTATTAGAAGAGATTGAAAAAAATCGATGGCGCATCCTCGAGCTCTTTTTTCGAGACAAACTCGGTGCCGAAAACAGAAATTAGCTATCGTCTTTTGTTTTCAAGTTATAACCAAAAATTCACTATTTATCATTTTCGATTTTTATTAATATCTGTCATTTATTATTTTATTAAGATAAGAATTGTATGTTCTACTTTTTCGAGGAGAATCGAATGCAATTTACAGCTAATTTCTATCCTCATCAATAAAAGAGATACAGCCCAAAGTTTTTTTTTTAATAGCACAGCAACTATGACTTCTATTTAAAAAAATATAACTGGACTGTATCACTTTTATGAATGAAGATAGAAATAATCTGTAAATTGCATTCAATTCTGATTGAAAAAGTACCCAAAACATACAATTCTTATCTTGATACAATAATAAATGACTGAGATATTAATAAAAATCGAATATGGAAAATATTGAATTTTTGGCTATAGCTTGGAAACGATAGCTGTTTTCGACATCGATTTTTTTCAATATCTTCTAATAACCGAGATTCCCTATAGTAATATCCAATTTGGGCTACCCTGTGCAGTGCGATCATTTAAATTATAAATTAGAATAGACGGCATTGTTGCTCAGAATGATGAAATAAATTTGAGGTTATGGTAAACTATGTGTTAACAGTCAATAGTGCCAATCTAATTTTAGATTCAAAACCTACTTTAGTTTATAATTAAAATTATCGCACGGTACTAATCCAAATATTCAGGCTTTTCTAAACAAAAAATGTACTTTATGCTAAATAAAAGAGTGAAAGACCCTCGATTAAGGTAAGTCATTAATTGTTCCATGCATTTCAAAATGTTTATCACGAAAACAATGATATTGTGACTTGCCGAAAAATCGGTAAACCAGTTTTGAATAATTATGATAAATAAACATATACAAATAAAGAAATTAACTACTGGAGCATTATTTTAAATAAAATTGTCAAAAGGATAAAAGTGATTTCTTTTTATAAATATAAAATACTCACGACTGAACAAAATAATTACAATTTAGTTTTATTTCAGAACTGTTACATAAAATAAAAACAATTTAACTTCAGATTTTGATTTAATTGGTAGAGCATATTTAGAAAACATGTCTTTCTTTTGTATTTAGATAAATCAGATTCGAAATACAAATACTGTATCTGAGAAGGACGTATTTTTGATTTATTTATTTAAAATAAACACTTGAAACGTCTAAACTTAAACAATTGACAATATCTAGAAATAAATAAATTTTATTTGAGTGTTGGAATAAATACATTTCCACAATAGAAATAGAATTGGGTAACATTTAATCCAAAGATGCATAAAAACCAACTTATCGTTAGATAATTAACAGAAATACATGGAATTTTTATTTCCGGTATACAAATTCCTATGTATACCCAGATAAAATATCATTGGAGCATTCGTGTATACTATGCTTTATGTTTTAATTGTAGGCAACTAAACCAGTGTTATCAACTTAGGGGTTCTCCCCTTAAATTTAGGTTTTGTGTTTTTTGTTTAGGTAGACATTTAGAGTATACAAAATGTTGGGGTAATTTTTAGGGGTTAAATACTTTTAACAATATTTTCTTGAATTTGTATACTATTTTTTAATAAATTATATATGGCGCTCCCTATTGTGAATTATGTGTAGTTAAATTCACATGTTATTTTATACTTTTTTGAACTGTTAGTATCTTTGAGTGCTTTTTTCTCTTGTTGGCACCTTTGCATGAGCAAAGCGCAAGGCGGGAACACGAAGAAAAATATGATTTCTTTGAGGTTATGTATTAAGTTTTGTATTAGTGAGATAATACGAGCGTAGGTATATACATACAACGTAAGACTACAAAGTTGACATCAGTTATGGATAAAATATTCGCAAAACAAAAAACACAAAAAAGTGGGAGAACAAGCAGAGAATAAAAGCTAAACAAAATCAATTAAAGTGCAGTTTAAAAAGCAAGCAACAATGTGTGCATAAATACCATTTGTGACTGAACATAGTGCAGAACAAAAAACAACTGAATTACGTTTGGCTTGTTTTATTGCGGAGCATACTTCTCTTCAAGCAGTAGATCATCTCTGCGAGTTACACAAATCAATGAACTTTCAAACAAGTATTTTGAAAAATTTAAAATTAGACAGAATTAAATGTGGGATGTTAATTAAAAACCTTATCGCCTCTTCTATGTTAGAAGCACTAATTGAAGATGTGGGAACCTTAAATTATTTACTCATAGTTGAGAGTATAGATGTTTCAAAAACAAAAACTTTGTGTATTACGATAAAATAGTTCTCTAATAAGAGGAACAAGATTGTTACATCACTCTACAGACTACTCATTGTTGATTTCTGTGATGCACAGGGAACATTCGGAGCAGTACGTAACCGACTTATTGAAATCAACTGAAGTAATAAAAAACTAATTGGTGTAGGTGTCGACGAGGCAAATGTCATGGTAGGAATTTATCACTCTTTTGCCAGTCTCTTGAAAGCAGTTGTACCTGATATTATTATTGTAAAGTGTGTCTCTAGATATATGTGCAGAGTATGCTACAAAAGTAATGCTAAAATAATTGTAATTTCTTGTCTGAGAAATTTATAATTATTTCTCGCATAGCCTAAAAAGAATCTACATATTGATTGAATAAGGTTCTTTTTCTATATTTCATAAGGTGTATTTTAAGAGATTTTGTGTTATTTTTTAATATTTTTATTTCGTCCGGCAGAGCATTTAACAACTCAATTGCTGAATATGGAACCCCGTCTTCTGTGGATTTTTTCTTATAATAATTTAACATATTTTAATACATTTATACCTAGCATAGCGATATCTCAAAAGAAATATAATATTGTTGATATTGCGGCTAATTTTCAACCTCGCTTTGATCCTGACAAATGCCAGCATGAATGGGATAATTTTTCTAATAAAAAATGGACCAATATTGAAGATACTGTTAATTTTTGGAGTGAGGTGTATGATGATAGAAATAGTGCAGGTAATTTACGGTTTCAAAATAAATCTACACTTGCATTATCTCTCTTATCTCTACCAATATCTAATGCTCCAGTTAATCGTGCGTTTTCTACATACAATATTATCAAAAGTAAAATTCGAAATCGTCTGTCCTTGGAAATGGTATACGGAATAATGATAGTGAAAATTGGTTAAAAGATTCAACTTTACTATGCACGATCACAAAAAAGCCGCTTCGCAATAAGAGGATAACACTGAAATGATTAACATTTTGTATGCTATGGCTGACTTGGAATAAAAATAAACTACATAATATACAGGGTGATCATGAATTGCAGGGAAAAACTTCTAGGACTTAAAGTATACAATGAAAATAACCATTGTTAATAAATGTATAATCACGTTTTCTTTTAAGGATACATAATTAAGAAAGATTTTTTAGAAGCGCCTAAATGTAGGCAACTTAATTTACTTCCTACCATTTGTTTCCATTATGATGAAAATGAATGCAAGAAAAGTAAAACAATATCACATAAACACATTCAAAGTTTTGTTGTGTTTTGCAAGCCCTAGAAGTTTGTCCCTGCAATTCATTAAAGCGCTGCATAATACTTTTTAGTTATCCTGCACTTCAAGGTCCCGACTCTGCGCCACCAGTAAACAACTGAATTTCAAGCGCTCAACGTTACCAAACGTCTGTTTGTAAGGGCGAGAATTTTAAACATGTATACAACTTGTAATCTTCATTAATAGTAAAACAGAATGACACACATTTAGTTTAGTAACAAGATATTGGTAAGTGCTTTGCAATTATTGATGTGGGTCAATACAAATTAATAAAAAGTATATTTTATAAATTGTTATAAAGCGATGTTTGTAAATACTATCTACAAGTTAATTTAAATTTGTGTAGGCCCGCCATCATCTCTAATAATAATGTTTAGAATACTATATATTAACTTACATAATTGCCCCTAATCTAACCTAACCAATAATTTCAAAGCACTTCCTAATTTCTGATTAATATCACTCTGTTTTACTATTATTAAAATTTACAAATCTAACATTATCACCATTTAAAAATACAAGTTTTAAATTCTCGCTCTTATAAAAAGAGGTTTGGCAACGTTGAGTCTTGAAATCCAGTTGTTCCAGTGCAGGATAAACTACATTTTACATTCATGTGTTAATATGTTTTGGTATTTTATCTTTGCCATCTTATCTTTTGTTTCTTTTTTTAAATAAAGTTTATTTTTGTTTTGTAAAAACTAAATGAAAACCAAGCCCATTGCTGTCTCTCAATCCTTTAAAGTAAAAACAAGTTTCGGTGGTTTTTAGTTATAATTTAGGGGCGAGTGGTTTCTCAAAGACTGACCCAAACGTACACATTAAAACGACAGTTAGTAATAAAATTTGTTTTTGTTTCGTATGCGTGAAAGTTCCCCGTAATAATGAATTCAATGGAAGAAAGAGTTGAAATGGTAACCTGGCAATCGCAATTAAGAAGTGTAAGGGACCTATTTTCGGCAAAATATCTCGAACTGTCCAAAAGATCTTCACAAAGTTTTCGTCAAAAGGCTGTGTAGATAATTCACATCCAAAGCGGAAGAAATCGAATCACGTTTTAAGTGATGAATTAAAATTAAATATTTTGTGCTTTGTGGATTAAAATCCTGTTGTTGCACTATAAAAAATTGAAAAATACTTTCGAAGATTGGTATTTACAACTCGAAGAGTTTAAAAACAAATTCTATAAAGTTTCTAACCACCAACAAATTTTTGAAGAGGATAAAGAGAAAAGAACAAAGATGTGTGGAATTTATTTGATATATTATTATAATTTGCAGGAAGATATTTTGGAAAAAATACTGTCAAAAATGAATGCGTGGAATTGGCACACATCTGATCGGTCCATATTTCATTGATGGAAATCTCACATCAAATTTTTGAACTGCTAAGAAATGACATTATGCCTTCAATAGAGCATATTATTAACCATGAACCATAGATTCAAATGGACGGAGCCCTTCCGCATTCAACAGCAGCTGTGAGAGACTTGTTAAATTAAAGGTTTCTGGTTAGGGAGATACGGCGTTGGTTAGGGAGATACGGCTCTTACCATGGGCGCCGCGGTCTCCCGATTTGTCTCCAAACGATTTCTTCCTTTGGGGGTGCTTGAAATCGTCAATATACGACAATAATCAATTACAAACTGTAAGTGAATTAAAAGATCGTTTTCGTAGTAAATGTAATGAACTTAGTTAGGATTTAAGTTGAAACGCTGTAGGTGCTTTTCCTGTTCGTTTAGGTTATTGTTTAGAAGTTGGTGGTGGTCATTTCGAACACTTATTGTAACTTTTTTTGTGTTATTCATTATATTTTTGGGTTATATTGTGTTATTGTTTGAATTTTATATTGTTAAAATAATATGAAACTACAGTTTATTACAATTTATAATTTTTTTCTATTAAACAATATTTGATTTATTATTAAATGTAAAAATAAGTTTTAATACCCCAGTAAGCATCATTTAACACGTTGACTGCCGTGCGAGTAAAATACAACTTGCATGTACTCTAGGCTACGGTGCCATGCGAGTTATAATGATTCCGAGGTAGAGTTGATTCTAATGCATACCAAAGTAGTGCGGCCTCTCTGCTCCTTTTCAAACTTCTTGAGCAACATGTGTTAAGATGCTTAATAAAATCGGATAACTACCTTCTTATCATTATTAATTACGGCTACTTGAAATAAATCAATTAATATTTTTTATAAGATAATAATAATAAATACACCTCCTAAATTGTCTAATTTAAACCACTATTTTGTTTAATTGTGTAATAATTTTTTTAAACTAAAAATTGATTTGACTACTTTTTGAAATTTTAGTAGATGTATGAACGTTTGGTTGCCTATAATCGAAACATAAAGCATAGTACACACGAACGTTCCATTTTTTATATGGGTATTAGGGTTGTTATGTTTAAAACACACAACACAATAATGCCGTCGTGTTTTAAACGGTTTTGTATTAAACATGTTTTAAATCTTAAATTTCCTTAAATAATGTTTAAAACTTTACTTTTTATTATCTTAGATTTGCTAAATGATATTTTATACTACCTTATTAAGATTGTTTGTTTAAATGTTATCTTAATTGTTAAAGATATTTGAAATTACATTAATAAACATAATATTTTATTACAATAAAATATCACAACTGTGTGTGCATAAATGTAGTTTTTAAATAGACGGAATTTTTCATTCAGGTATGCATACATTGTTAATATTACATTAGTTGTTTTTTTAAAAGATTTCTATTTGAATGTTTAAAGGAGGATTTTCCACTCCCAGGCTTAGGCATGAAGTAAAATTTCGAGTTTAGAAAAGCCTGAAATTTGGATTGACCGCGTAGCGAAAAATTAGGCTTTTCTAAACTCGAAATTTTACTTCATGCGCCACACGTATAACGGCTTTACTAATCTAATATGTAGATGTGAATAAAACGTAAGTCAAAACGAAAGTCAAATTCTGCGCTGATCAAATTGTTTAAACAGTGATTATAGACAACCCAATAAATATAACGTAAATTAGGTTGCCTATAATCGTTGCAGTATGTGTGTTTTTTGGACTTTACTATAAATTAGTTTGTTTTAAATGTGGCGCATATAGTGAAATTTCGAGTTTAAAAAAGCCTAATTCGCTGCTCGGCCAATCCAAATTCTTAGGCTTTTCTAAACTCGAAATTTTACTTCATGCTAAGCCTAGGAGTAAAAAACACTCGTTAAACGCCTCAAATTAACCGCTTTGAAACAACGAATTCCAGCAAATTTAATAAACGCTGTAATTATCGGGATATGTATACTCAAAATAAAAATGCTTTGTATGTTCTGTTTTGATCGTGTTTTAAACATGCTTAAAACATGTTTTAAACATGTTTTAAACATCTTTTAAACATGCTTTAAACATATTTTAAACATGTTATTAATTGCAAATGTTTTAAACGATGTTTCAGTGAAAAAAACACGTTTTGTAAAAAAACTGATTGTTTTAATTAAAATGAAAAAAAAAACATTTTTTTTTTTTTAACAACCTTCATGGGTATACATGGGAAAATATATACCTGAAAGTAAAATTTCCTGTATTTATGAAATGCACAACGGTAATTAATTTATGATAAACAAAATTGATTGGACATGAATTTGCAAAAACTCAAAGTTAACTAAAAATGAGAAATAAATTAATAACATCAAATAATTGAATAGTGCTCAAATGAATTAAAAGTGGCTTGACTGCTTTTCTTCATGTTTTATTCTTCACTGTAATAACTGTAATATACATAACCAGAAGTTGTTGTTTTGACAAAAACCCTAAAATTATAAGGATAATTTCAGTCAACAAAAATTTGAGAAATGGAGTTTGGCCACTTTTAAAATAAACGGGTCAATTATCAGTTGTTTGAATAATAGAAATACAGTATGGCTATTGATTTATAGTACTGAAAGTTTCAAGCTGAATTTCAGTACTGTAAATTAATAGCCAAACTGTAGAAATGAATCAAACTAAAATTACAAACGCTCCAAATTATTAGCAAGTAAAGTCAATGTCAAAATTTGGTATAACTAACAAAAATAACAAGAGAGTTGCTTTAATAGAAAAAAAGCCAATCGATTACAAATAAAATTAAAAAAATTTTAAGATGACTAAAATTACGGAAAGTGCAAAAAATTAAGATTTTATTTATCAAACAACTAAGCGGAGTATTGTCTGGCTAATTTAAAATTAGTGTTACAATTTTGACAAACATTGTTGGCATGTTTTTTTTTTTAATAAAAAGTATACGAAATACTAGAACCCAACTTAAAGAAAATCAAGGTTGATTTAACATTAATAAATGACAGAAAACTTGTACATTCTTAGAGAAGAAAAATAAACTATAGATTTTAAAATAATAATTAAATATTGTTGACAATTGAAAATTAAATCATATTCTCTTTTATTACTATAATTTTTTTTGTAAATCAAAATTAGCAAAATGATAAAGAGATTTATTAGAAATTCTTAGACAAATCTTATTTATGCTAATGTTTAATAATAAAATAACATCGAAGTTATAAAAAAACTGTGTTAGTGTTAAAAAATATTGTTAAATTGCAATGAAATAAACATTATAATATTGGAAGAGTTAGTGGAAAATTAATATTATTTTGCAATAAAATAGAAAACAAAGGTTTCATATACAGGGAATTTTTTGTTTCCGTTGTATACGTACATTTTGAGGCATTTGTATATTTTATAAAAACGATTACTTTTTAGTTTCTAACTAGTGTTTCCACTTCTTGACTAATCATGAAGTAAAATTTTTAGTTTCGAAAAGTCTAAAAATTCGGATTGGTCGCTGCGTTTCGCTACGCGAAATGTTTATTTTGTGTAATGAAGTCTTTAGCTTTCAAAATTTAAAGCAATTATCTCTGAGATATGTAAGTATAATTAAAAGAAAAACACTGCACTTATTAGCGTAATCGATTATAGAAATCGAATGGGGATTCACTAGGATTCTGTCTTAAGTTGGAAATTTCTACATTAAGACTGAAATGATCTCTTTTGTCACCGTAAGCGTTAAGCAGAGCGAGTTTGAAGTCGTTCCAATTAGTGATAATTGACGACGATATATTTTTTGCTGCATCTCCTTTTATTCTGGAGATAATGGATGCCATAAGGGTCAGCCACATTATAAAATCTGACAACTAATTTTTGTGAAATTTTTGGAATCGTGAAAGGAGTTCAGCTTCTCCATTAAAATCAGGAATCATAGCAATATATTCACTTTTAAGAGCCATTGTTAAATTTAAGTTATTTAAATTATTTAAAATAGGGGTTTGTGAGTGAGGTAAGTTACTGTCTGAATCGGTGTCTGAATCTGTCGAATTACGCGATCTATTTTTTGTTAACATAAAATTAAAAGTATGACCTTTAAAGTAATTTGTTTGTGCTACTGCGACGTGGTGACGTAATCCGTACCGTTGCCCTTCTTAGGTGCGATGGTCACGAAAATCACTCGAATACCCGATTAATCGTTGAAACGAAAAGATTACACTTCTTTCAGGTATCCTACGACTGCGCCAATCATAAGATTACTCCGGCAAATTTTGTTTATAAAAAAGAACTTTTATTTTTGTTGCACATTAAAATACAGACTGACAGCGATTCGCTTTACTTACTAACTCTAAATCTCGTAATATGGAAACAAAGATTATATATGGAAAAGGAAGCTGAAAAAACGGAGAGATAAGATTATAATAACATTAGTTTGCATAAAGTGGTGAAATACATATAAAGACAAAGAAGTACTTATAATTAAAATAATATAATGTCTGTATTGTAGCCCAGGTTACTTACATTTAACATGTTCATTATATCTTTGTTATTTCTCGCATCGCACGGTAATTTAATACCGTGCGGTGTTCCTTGCACCGCACCCACCATTCAATGTTATGACCCCCTGCACTACGCAACCCGCTTAGCAAGAAGCCCACCCGCTGTCCGAGCCCAATGACGTCAGTTGCGATTGCAGCGCCGCCCCATCGAGTGGGTCGATTAACTAAAATCATGATACGTGGAGTCCCCTAGAAGTTATCAATCTAATTTATTCTATGCACAATGCAGCGAGCGGCTCATACGAGCGAGCGTAGTGCTCCGCTGTACACTGTCGCAAAACGCTTCTTGAGCGACCGTGTGGTCTATGAGAAGGCCCAAAGAAAACTCAGCATTTGAAAATTCTGTTAATGCCATTGTATTCTACGTACTTTAAACCCTACAAATATAAGGTAGGTAGGTAGTGGACATTTAAAGGACATGTAAAAAGGGTCACGTTAAAAAAATGGTTGGAAACCACTGGTCTCTTAAGTATTTGCTATTAGCGAATGAAAAGATATATCATCATTTTCAGTACTTTGTTGTAAGTGTGCATATAATAAAAATTCTGAAAATTATTGTTATCTCTATAGTTGAATTAAAATTAAAATATACGATGTAATGATGTTTAATAACGGAATCATACCACTACGATCAACAATAAGACAAAGAAGTACTTATAATTAAAATAATATAATGTCTGTATTGTAGCCCAGGTTACTTACATTTAACATGTTCATTATATCTTTGTTATTTCTCGCATCGCACGGTAATTTAATACCGTGCGGTGTTCCTTGCACCGCACCCACCATTCAATGTTATGACCCCCTGCACTACGCAACCCGCTTAGCAAGAAGCCCACCCGCTGTCCGAGCCCAATGACGTCAGTTGCGATTGCAGCGCCGCCCCATCGAGTGGGTCGATTAACTAAAATCATGATACGTGGAGTCCCCTAGAAGTTATCAATCTAATTTATTCTATGCACAATGCAGCGAGCGGCTCATACGAGCGAGCGTAGTGCTCCGCTGTACACTGTCGCAAAACGCTTCTTGAGCGACCGTGTGGTCTATGAGAAGGCCCAAAGAAAACTCAGCATTTGAAAATTCTGTTAATGCCATTGTATTCTACGTACTTTAAACCCTACAAATATAAGGTAGGTAGGTAGTGGACATTTAAAGGACATGTAAAAAGGGTCACGTTAAAAAAATGGTTGGAAACCACTGGTCTCTTAAGTATTTGCTATTAGCGAATGAAAAGATATATCATCATTTTCAGTACTTTGTTGTAAGTGTGCATATAATAAAAATTCTGAAAATTATTGTTATCTCTATAGTTGAATTAAAATTAAAATATACGATGTAATGATGTTTAATAACGGAATCATACCACTACGATCAACAATAAAATAACCACCTGCGGAAACATTTGGTTTGTTGTTATTTATTATGTAAATTAAAGTTCTCAGTTCGTTTTCCATTGCAATATACTCTGACTTATGTTTGATAAAATTAATCCCTCGGAAACAAATAACGCTAGATTTCTGAATTTCCTGCTTCAGTGTTTCAGCAAGATTCATTAAAATACTTCCCATAATCTAAAAACAGTGTATTAAAAAAATGCATCAATTTGTGATCAATAGATTATATAAGCTACATGAAGATCATATTTAATTGATATATAGAGTAGAAATGATAAAAAAATAAAAATAAGTGTGAAATAAGGATATAAGTACTATACAGGGTAGATAATTTTTCAGTGTCCAGCTTATACGAGCCCTAACAAATATATGTTTGAACTAGATATGGGTCGTTCGTGAATGATTCGTTCGAAAAAAACGATTCTGTACGATGATTTGAATTAACTGATTCTGTATTTCAAGAAGAATTGATTCGTCAATGATTCATTCACTCGACATGACCGACCGAACGATATTGGCCGAGCGGAATCGTATTCCCGATTCGGATTTATACATGCGGTCTGAATCCGCGCGCAACTTCAACTCCGATTTGTATGTACTATCTGAATCTGAATCCGCCCGAATCGAGTGACTAATTCGTTTCCTCGAATCCGCGCACAACTTAAACTCCGCTTTGTACATGCGGTCTGAATGTGAATCCGCACGAATCGGATGACTAACTAGTTTGCTTGAATACGCACACACCTTCAACTCCGCTTTGTACATGCAATCTGAATCTGAATCCGCCTGAATCGGATGACTATTTCGTTTGCTCGTATCCGCGCACAACTTCAACTCGGCTTTGTACATGTGGTCTGAATCTGCCCGAAACGATTCTTTACGACTTGCGAAAACGAATCAGCTGCCCCAGCCTTTATTGGTGTTTTGTACGACTCGTCGCGTAATTTTATCAGGTAATGTTAGTTCTCTACTTACAAGACAAATCACAGAATATTTGCAAGATGTATTCAAGGCACCAAAGTTTTATTCAAATTCAGCGTAGATTACGATGTATACTTTCAACCAGAGCTGGGACGACTCCTCGTATAAAGGATTCCAATCACGAATCCAAATGACCTCATATAATTTGAATCACGAATACTCGAATAAAGGATTCATAAGAGATAAATATGGTTAGATGCAAAGAAAAAAATGTGTTCGAATGCCTCTTTTGAATCCTCTACAAGGATTCGAATCCAGGAATTGAATCCTGAATGATTCTAATCCTGCCCAGCTCTGCTTTCAACCTAGCTCAATTTATCAGTTTTTTGATAAAAATCTGTTTTTGTATTTAACGATAGATGTTACGCACTCTAGCGGCGGAGGTAGAGACCTAAAAATAATTTCCCCTGGCCACTTTCACTCTGAAATTTTTTACCCTAACATGCTACGATACATAGTTTCTGTGGTATATCAAAACATAACAAAAAACCCTGCCCAGCTCTGCTTTCAACCTAGCTCAATTTAGCAGTTTTTTGATAAAAATCTGTTTTTGTATTTAACGATAGATGTTATGTTACGCACTCTAGCGGCGGAGGTAGAGACCTAAAAATAACTTCCCTTAGCCACTTTCACTCTGAAATTTTTTACCCTAACATGCTACGATACATAGTTTCTGTGGTATATCAAAACATAACAAAAAACTAAGGCTGGGATTCGAATACGAATAATTTAAATATTCGAATATTTGAATATTTAAATTAAATATGAATATTTCTATCACCAAATTATTCATTGAATTGGATATTCAATTATTCAAATAATCGAATACTTGAATATTCGCGTAATTGAATATTTAATTTTTTTTTGTTAAAAATGTTAATACATTCAAGTGAACTCTCTTAATTATAGTGAGATAATGTGCCGTTTACAACACAATTTATAATTTTTTTTACATAAATAAATATTTTTAGTGTAACTTGTTATTATCGACATACATGGTCATTCCGTGTTATAAATATGGAATTATGCTAAAATCAATTTATGTCAACAAAATGGACATTTTTTTTTTCTTTCGCATAATTTGATATTTTCAACACGGAAAACAATTTTGACCAACTATGACATTTTAGCACAATTTTTTCGTTTAAAATTTAATAAAGTTTGGTTAGATGACAAGTTGTAAAGTTAGTTACACTAAATTTACAACCGCCAAGTTCAACGGGGAAAAACGTTATTTTTGTAACCTCATCTGTCTTTTAACTATCATAACAATTTGACATAATTTAAATAAGCTCGATTATTTTGACGTTAGGACATTAAATCACTGTATCAATTGTTTTTTGTCAAATAGAATCACTTAGTCTTTTGACTGTGATAGAATTTCATTAATCAATGACTATTGTAACATTTTGACTGTAAGTTTCTTCCGTCGATTGTATATTTACTATTATGGCATTTTAACGTCAACTCCCTCGATCGACTCGATTTATTTATTATTTTAATGCTTAAACGAGTGTCTTCCACTCCCAGATTAAGCGTGAAGTAAAATTTTGAGTTTAGAAAAGCCTAATTTGGCTCGGTCGTTCCTCTTCGCTATGCGCCCGGCTTTTCTAAACTTGAAATTTTACTTCATTCTTATAAGGGAGTGAAAGACACTCGTTTTAGCATTAATTCTTGTTTTATTGGGGAAGAAAGTTTAAAACGTAAAGAGGAAGCAATCGTTTTTTTATGTCAGACATCAAACATCAATTCATTATTAGGCAATTAACGAAACTCATCTGGCTCTTAAATGAAATTTTTGGAGTAATAGCCAAGAATTCCATTTAAGAGCCAGCTGAGTTTCGTTAATTGCCTAATAATGTATCCCCAAACCAAGGCAATAATAAATGCCCTAACCGTCTTTTATGTTAGTTCTATTTTATGTTATTGTTCTCAGCGTTATAGGGTCATTCCATTCGAAATTACCCAAATACAATAAAAATTGTTGTTCAACATTTTCGATTTTCCAATTTTCTTTACCAGTTATAACAAGTCTAACGTATTAATTTTATAGATATATAGAAAAAATAAAAACCAAAATTATCAGATTTATCTAGATTTTTTGTCCTTACTTATGTAAGGACCTAAGTAGTTAAAAAAGTGCAGAAAAAGATAAATTCATAAGTATAAATTGAAAATTAACCAAAACGGAAGTTTTAGAGCTGTAAAATTATTAGAAAAAAGAACAATAAAGTGAGTTGTTTAGCTTTAATATAGGACTACTTGCTGTAGAAGTTTAAAGATTTAAAACTTTGTTCTTTTTTTATATAATTTTGCAAAAATGCCAAATATCGTATTTTCTCAATATATAAAGTAGATTATCTCAGAAGAGACTGAATGAGAAATTATGAAATTAATACAAATAACTTTATGACATATGATAGGAATTTGATGACTGAGGCTCAACTGGTTTCAGAGTTATAGTGCATCAAATTTGGCCAAAAATTGCGTTACATGCACACAAAATTAAACGGCTGTTAATGGTAAGAATCCATGTTTCTCATATTTAACAGTAACCAAACATTTTTGCCATTCAATAAATTCATTTCAATTTTTAATAGAAATTTGCACAAAACATGTGTCCTAAATTAATCAAAAATAAGACAGCATTATAAAGAAAATACACATTAAAATAATATTTTTTTAATCTAATTTATGACACATCTACAGTTTATGCATTTTGACCCGAAGTAGGATGTACTTGAGCGATGGAGCGAATTGCTTTGCTACATCGCATGGGAAGAATTCTTGTGATGGTATATGTGGTACCACTATAACTTACTATGACCAAATTCTTATTCCACAAGACATGTTCAAATACTGCAATGAAAAAATAACCGGAATAAAACACATGCTGTCTCTGATGAAGAAATTAAGCAAACTGAAGCTGAACTAACAAAAAGATTTGACCTTTGCTTGCCTGTGCCAGGAACAAGAACATCAATTCGTTCTTATAAGTGTTTACTGACACATCTTCGATTACAAACATGGACTAGGTTACATGCATTTACGAATATCAGTGCTGGGCATTGTCAAAGACAAGCGCGATAAAAATACCGATGTATTAGTTCATTTTTTCCATCCACCTATCTCAAAAATTGTCTTCCGCATATCTAAAAAGGACATGGTGTGGGTTCCAGTAAGTAAAGTTGTCAGGAAGATAACCCCTACAGAACTAATGACGGTCTTGGGCACAAACAACTATGTACCGAAATTTCGACACTTTATAATAGTTTAAGGAAATTATATACTTGTCCTGCTAACTGATGAAATGTATATATCAAACTTTATATGTGTATATGTTTGTGTAACCGTTAAATTTTGTGTGCGTATAACGCAATTTTTTGCCAACTTTGATGTACTTTAACTCTGGAATAAGTTAAGTTTTAGTCATCAAATTTATATCATATGTTTATTTCATAAAGAGGTACTATTTGTATTAATTTCATAATTTTTTACTGTCCTTTTTGATGCCTTTATTGCCAAATTACGATTTTTGGCATTTTTGAAAAATTATATTAAATAAAAGGACAAAGTTCTCAAACTTTAAACTTCTACAGTAGTAGTCCTATAATAAATCTATGCAAGAAAACTCTTCTTTCCTTCTAATAATTTTACAATACTAAAACTCCTGGTTTTAGTTAATTTTCAATTTTTAGTTGTGGATTTTTTTTTGCGCTATTCTAACTAGATAATCTACTTTAAATATTGCCAAAATACGATTTTTTTCATTTTTTAAATTATATTAAATAAAAGGACAAAGTTCTCAAACTTTAAACTTCTACAATAGTAGTCCTCTAATAAATCTATGCAAGAAAAGTCTTCTTTCCTTCTAATAATTTTGCAATACTAATACTTCTGTTTTTAGTTCATTTTCAATTTTTAGTTGTGAATTTTTTTCTGCGCTTCTCTAACTACTAAGGTAATATTATACAAGGACAAAAAATGTAGAGCATCATTGTGATAATTTTTATTTTTATTTTGTATTAAGAGATAGATAAATTTATAAATATATTTGAGTAAAACTTGTTTTCGGCCGAAATTCGGTTATGATTAAAATGTCCGCCAGAAATAAGTATGAGCCTGAAAATCTTTCTAACTATAGTTTTGTACTCACCTAGTATTGGGGAATATATGTTAAAAATAATTGAAAATACAAAAATGTTGAGCAACGTGGTCTGGGTGATTTCTATTGGATTGACCCTATACTAATATTTCCACGAAGTGTTTTCAACCAATTTCTAATGGATTCTATAGCCCAAGGTAAATATAGGGCGTTTCACCTAAAACTCCCCAGACTAATTAACAAGAAACTAAAAGTTTTATTCAAGTTTTGTTTGTTTTAATCAATAGATGTTATTCAAGGATGGAATTGGTATAACTCATAATTATAGTTTCGTTGTCAGATGCGCGAGAAAATGTGATTCGATGATCAAAACTTTAGAAGTGACATTTTTAAAAGAATGCAATATTTAAAGACATTTTTAACATATGCATATTTTAAATTGCATTGGCTATTTTTTAGTTATATCCAATTTTTATATTTTCATGAACTTTTAATACACGTATTTAAAGAAGTACAAGTTCTCAAAATTAGCATAGAAATAAAGGGTATAAGTTCAAGACAATGAATAATCAGCCTCCTTATATTTATTAATTGAATTTTATCATAACTAACATTTATCTTTTGACTCTTTTAGAAGACACTTATTTTTTATGAATAACATTGAAATATGATTTTCTATATTATGTTGCTGTATAGCAGGGATGTCCAACCCTTTATCTTCGATGGGCCACATTCGCTAAAGACGAGTTGTCATGGGCCACAAAAAGTGAAGAACAAAAAAACTATATACACATTTCCACTCACAATAAGTGAAGAGGAAAATAGCTGTTATTATTATCAGACTAAATATCCGTTAGTAGTAAGTTAGTAACAGAGACTAACTATCTGATTCAAATGTACAGGGTGGCCCAAATTGGATGTTACTATAGGGAATCTCGGTTATTAGAAGAGATTGAAAAAAATCGATGGCGCATCCTCGAGCTCTTTTTTCGAGACAAACTCGGTGCCGAAAACAGAAATTAGCTATCGTCTTTTGTTTTCAAGTTATAACCAAAAATTCACTATTTATCATTTTCGATTTTTATTAATATCTGTCATTTATTATTTTATTAAGATAAGAATTGTATGTTCTACTTTTTCGAGGAGAATCGAATGCAATTTACAGCTAATTTCTATCCTCATCAATAAAAGAGATACAGCCCAAAGTTTTTTTTTTAATAGCACAGCAACTATGACTTCTATTTAAAAAAATATAACTGGACTGTATCACTTTTATGAATGAAGATAGAAATAATCTGTAAATTGCATTCAATTCTGATTGAAAAAGTACCCAAAACATACAATTCTTATCTTGATACAATAATAAATGACTGAGATATTAATAAAAATCGAATATGGAAAATATTGAATTTTTGGCTATAACTTGGAAACGATAGCTGTTTTCGACATCGATTTTTTTCAATATCTTCTAATAACCGAGATTCCCTATAGTAATATCCAATTTGGGCTACCCTGTGCAGTGCGATCATTTAAATTATAAATTAGAATAGACCTTTCTTGTTGCTCAGAATGATGAAATAAATTTGAGGTTATGGTAAACTATGTGTTAACAGTCAATAGTGCCAATCTAATTTTAGATTCAAAACCTACTTTAGTTTATAATTAAAATTATCGCACGGTACTAATCCAAATATTCAGGCTTTTCTAAACAAAAAATGTACTTTATGCTAAATAAAAGAGTGAAAGACACTCGATTAAGGTAAGTCATTAATTGTTCCATGCATTTCAAAATGTTTATCACGAAAACAATGATATTGTGACTTGCCGAAAAATCGGTAAACCAGTTTTGAATAATTATGATAAATAAACATATACAAATAAAGAAATTAACTACTGGAGCATTATTTTAAATAAAATTGTCAAAAGGATAAAAGTGATTTCTTTTTATAAATATAAAATACTCACGACTGAACAAAATAATTACAATTTAGTTTTATTTCAGAACTGTTACATAAAATAAAAACAATTTAACTTCAGATTTTGATTTAATTGGTAGAGCATATTTAGAAAACATGTCTTTCTTTTGTATTTAGATAAATCAGATTCGAAATACAAATACTGTATCTGAGAAGGACGTATTTTTGATTTATTTATTTAAAATAAACACTTGAAACGTCTAAACTTAAACAATTGACAATATCTAGAAATAAATAAATTTTATTTGAGTGTTGGAATAAATACATTTCCACAATAGAAATAGAATTGGGTAACATTTAATCCAAAGATGCATAAAAACCAACTTATCGTTAGATAATTAACAGAAATACATGGAATTTTTATTTCCGGTATACAAATTCCTATGTATACCCAGATAAAATATCATTGGAGCATTCGTGTATACTATGCTTTATGTTTTAATTGTAGGCAACTAAACCAGTGTTATCAACTTAGGGGTTCTCCCCTTAAATTTAGGTTTTGTGTTTTTTGTTTAGGTAGACATTTAGAGTATACAAAATGTTGGGGTAATTTTTAGGGGTTAAATACTTTTAACAATATTTTCTTGAATTTGTATACTATTTTTTAATAAATGATATATGGCGCTCCCTATTGTGAATTATGTGTAGTTAAATTCACATGTTATTTTATACTTTTTTGAACTGTTAGTATCTTTTAGTGCTTTTTTCTCTTGTTGGCACCTTTGCATGAGCAAAGCGCAAGGCGGGAACACGAAGAAAAATATGATTTCTTTGAGGTTATGTATTAAGTTTTGTATTAGTGAGATAATACGAGCGTAGGTATATACATACAACGTAAGACTACAAAGTTGACATCAGTTATGGATAAAATATTCGCAAAACAAAAAACACAAAAAAGTGGGAGAACAAGCAGAGAATAAAAGCTAAACAAAATCAATTAAAGTGCAGTTAAAAAGCAAGCAACAATGTGTGCATAAATACCATTTGTGACTGAACATAGTGCAGAACAAAAAACAACTGAATTACGTTTGGCTTGTTTTATTGCGGAGCATACTTCTCTTCAAGCAGTAGATCATCTCTGCGAGTTACTCAAATCAATGAACTTTCAAACAAGTATTTTGAAAAATTTAAAATTAGACAGAATTAAATGTGGGATGTTAATTAAAAACCTTATCGCCTCTTCTATGTTAGAAGCACTAATTGAAGATGTGGGAACCTTAAATTATTTACTCATAGTTGAGAGTATAGATGTTTCAAAAACAAAAACTTTGTGTATTACGATAAAATAGTTCTCTAATAAGAGGAACAAGATTGTTACATCACTCTACAGACTACTCATTGTTGATTTCTGTGATGCACAGGGAACATTCGGAGCAGTACGTAACCGACTTATTGAAATCAACTGAAGTAATAAAAAACTAATTGGTGTAGGTGTCGACGAGGCAAATGTCATGGTAGGAATTTATCACTCTTTTGCCAGTCTCTTGAAAGCAGTTGTACCTGATATTATTATTGTAAAGTGTGTCTCTAGATATATGTGCAGAGTATGCTACAAAAGTAATGCTAAAATAATTGTAATTTCTTGTCTGAGAAATTTATAATTATTTCTCGCATAGCCTAAAAAGAATCTACATATTGATTGAATAAGGTTCTTTTTCTATATTTCATAAGGTGTATTTTAAGAGATTTTGTGTTATTTTTTAATATTTTTATTTCGTCCGGCAGAGCATTTAACAACTCAATTGCTGAATATGGAACCCCGTCTTCTGTGGATTTTTTCTTATAATGATTTAACATATTTTAATACATTTATACCTAGCATAGCGATATCTCAAAAGAAATATAATATTGTTGATATTGCGGCTAATTTTCAACCTCGCTTTGATCCTGACAAATGCCAGCATGAATGGGATAATTTTTCTAATAAAAAATGGACCAATATTGAAGATACTGTTAATTTTTGGAGTGAGGTGTATGATGATAGAAATAGTGCAGGTAATTTACGGTTTCAAAATAAATCTACACTTGCATTATCTCTCTTATCTCTACCAATATCTAATGCTCCAGTTAATCGTGCGTTTTCTACATACAATATTATCAAAAGTAAAATTCGAAATCGTCTGTCCTTGGAAATGGTATACGGAATAATGATAGTGAAAATTGGTTAAAAGATTCAACTTTACTATGCACGATCACAAAAAAGCCGCTTCGCAATAAGAGGATAACACTGAAATGATTAACATTTTGTATGCTATGGCTGACTTGGAATAAAAATAAACTACATAATATACAGGGTGATCATGAATTGCAGGGAAAAACTTCTAGGACTTAAAGTATACAATGAAAATAACCATTGTTAATAAATGTATAATCACGTTTTCTTTTAAGGATAGATAATTAAGAAAGATTTTTTAGAAGCGCCTAAATGTAGGCAACTTAATTTACTTCCTACCATTTGTTTCCATTATGATGAAAATGAATGCAAGAAAAGTAAAACAATATCACATAAACACATTCAAAGTTTTGTTGTGTTTTGCAAGCCCTAGAAGTTTGTCCCTGCAATTCATTAAAGCGCTGCATAATACTTTTTAGTTATCCTGCACTTCAAGGTCCCGACTCTGCGCCACCAGTAAACAACTGAATTTCAAGCGCTCAACGTTACCAAACGTCTGTTTGTAAGGGCGAGAATTTTAAACATGTATACAACTTGTAATCTTCATTAATAGTAAAACAGAATGACACACATTTAGTTTAGTAACAAGATATTGGTAAGTGCTTTGCAATTATTGATGTGGGTCAATACAAATTAATAAAAAGTATATTTTATAAATTGTTATAAAGCGATGTTTGTAAATACTATCTACAAGTTAATTTAAATTTGTGTAGGCCCGCCATCATCTCTCATAATAATGTTTAGAATACTATATATTAACTTACATAATTGCCCCTAATCTAACCTAACCAATAATTTCAAAGCACTTCCTAATTTCTGATTAATATCACTCTGTTTTACTATTATTAAAATTTACAAATCTAACATTATCACCATTTAAAAATACAAGTTTTAAATTCTCGCTCTTATAAAAAGAGGTTTGGCAACGTTGAGTCTTGAAATCCAGTTGTTCCAGTGCAGGATAAACTACATTTTACATTCATGTGTTAATATGTTTTGGTATTTTATCTTTGCCATCTTATCTTTTGTTTCTTTTTTTAAATAAAGTTTATTTTTGTTTTGTAAAAACTAAATGAAAACCAAGCCCATTGCTGTCTCTCAATCCTTTAAAGTAAAAACAAGTTTCGGTGGTTTTTAGTTATAATTTAGGGGCGAGTGGTTTCTCAAAGACTGACCCAAACGTACACATTAAAACGACAGTTAGTAATAAAATTTGTTTTTGTTTCGTATGCGTGAAAGTTCCCCGTAATAATGAATTCAATGGAAGAAAGAGTTGAAATGGTAACCTGGCAATCGCAATTAAGAAGTGTAAGGGACCTATTTTCGGCAAAATATCTCGAACTGTCCAAAAGATCTTCACAAAGTTTTCGTCAAAAGGCTGTGTAGATAATTCACATCCAAAGCGGAAGAAATCGAATCACGTTTTAAGTGATGAATTAAAATTAAATATTTTGTGCTTTGTGGATTAAAATCCTGTTGTTGCACTATAAAAAATTGAAAAATACTTTCGAAGATTGGTATTTACAACTCGAAGAGTTTAAAAACAAATTCTATAAAGTTTCTAACCACCAACAAATTTTTGAAGAGGATAAAGAGAAAAGAACAAAGATGTGTGGAATTTATTTGATATATTATTATAATTTGCAGGAAGATATTTTGGAAAAAATACTGTCAAAAATGAATGCGTGGAATTGGCACACATCTGATCGGTCCATATTTCATTGATGGAAATCTCACATCAAATTTTTGAACTGCTAAGAAATGACATTATGCCTTCAATAGAGCATATTATTAACCATGAACCATAGATTCAAATGGACGGAGCCCTTCCGCATTCAACAGCAGCTGTGAGAGACTTGTTAAATTAAAGGTTTCTGGTTAGGGAGATACGGCGTTGGTTAGGGAGATACGGCTCTTACCATGGGCGCCGCGGTCTCCCGATTTGTCTCCAAACGATTTCTTCCTTTGGGGGTGCTTGAAATCGTCAATATACGACAATAATCAATTACAAACTGTAAGTGAATTAAAAGATCGTTTTCGTAGTAAATGTAATGAACTTAGTTAGGATTTAAGTTGAAACGCTGTAGGTGCTTTTCCTGTTCGTTTAGGTTATTGTTTAGAAGTTGGTGGTGGTCATTTCGAACACTTATTGTAACTTTTTTTGTGTTATTCATTATATTTGTGGGTTATATTGTGTTATTGTTTGAATTTTATATTGTTAAAATAATATGAAACTACAGTTTATTACAATTTATAATTTTTTTCTATTAAACAATATTTGATTTATTATTAAATGTAAAAATAAGTTTTAATACCCCAGTAAGCATCATTTAACACGTTGACTGCCGTGCGAGTAAAATACAACTTGCATGTACTCTAGGCTACGGTGCCATGCGAGTTATAATGATTCCGAGGTAGAGTTGATTCTAATGCATACCAAAGTAGTGCGGCCTCTCTGCTCCTTTTCAAACTTCTTGAGCAACATGTGTTAAGATGCTTAATAAAATCGGATAACTACCTTCTTATCATTATTAATTACGGCTACTTGAAATAAATCAATTAATATTTTTTATAAGATAATAATAATAAATACACCTCCTAAATTGTCTAATTTAAACCACTATTTTGTTTAATTGTGTAATAATTTTTTTAAACTAAAAATTGATTTGACTACTTTTTGAAATTTTAGTAGATGTATGAACGTTTGGTTGCCTATAATCGAAACATAAAGCATAGTACACACGAACGTTCCATTTTTTATATGGGTATTAGGGTTGTTATGTTTAAAACACACAACACAATAATGCCGTCGTGTTTTAAACGGTTTTGTATTAAACATGTTTTAAATCTTAAATTTCCTTAAATAATGTTTAAAACTTTACTTTTTATTATCTTAGATTTGCTAAATGATATTTTATACTACCTTATTAAGATTGTTTGTTTAAATGTTATCTTAATTGTTAAAGATATTTGAAATTACATTAATAAACATAATATTTTATTACAATAAAATATCACAACTGTGTGTGCATAAATGTAGTTTTTAAATAGACGGAATTTTTCATTCAGGTATGCATACATTGTTAATATTACTTTAGTTGTTTTTTTAAAAGATTTCTATTTGAATGTTTAAAGGAGGATTTTCCACTCCCAGGCTTAGGCACGAAGTAAAATTTCGAGTTTAGAAAAGCCTGAAATTTGGATTGACCGCGTAGCGAAAAATTAGGCTTTTCTAAACTCGAAATTTTACTTCATGCGCCACACGTATAACGGCTTTACTAATCTAATATGTAGATGTGAATAAAACGTAAGTCAAAACGAAAGTCAAATTCTGCGCTGATCAAATTGTTTAAACAGTGATTATAGACAACCCAATAAATATAACGTAAATTAGGTTGCCTATAATCGTTGCAGTATGTGTGTTTTTTGGACTTTACTATAAATTAGTTTGTTTTAAATGTGGCGCATATAGTGAAATTTCGAGTTTAAAAAAGCCTAATTCGCTGCTCGGCCAATCCAAATTCTTAGGCTTTTCTAAACTCGAAATTTTACTTCATGCTAAGCCTAGGAGTAAAAAACACTCGTTAAACGCCTCAAATTAACCGCTTTGAAACAACGAATTCCAGCAAATTTAATAAACGCTGTAATTATCGGGATATGTATACTCAAAATAAAAATGCTTTGTATGTTCTGTTTTGATCGTGTTTTAAACATGCTTAAAACATGTTTTAAACATGTTTTAAACATCTTTTAAACATGCTTTAAACATATTTTAAACATGTTATTAATTGCAAATGTTTTAAACGATGTTTCAGTGAAAAAAACACGTTTTGTAAAAAAACTGATTGTTTTAATTAAAATGAAAAAAAAAACATTTTTTTTTTTTTAACAACCTTCATGGGTATACATGGGAAAATATATACCTGAAAGTAAAATTTCCTGTATTTATGAAATGCACAACGGTAATTAATTTATGATAAACAAAATTGATTGGACATGAATTTGCAAAAACTCAAAGTTAACTAAAAATGAGAAATAAATTAATAACATCAAATAATTGAATAGTGCTCAAATGAATTAAAAGTGGCTTGACTGCTTTTCTTCATGTTTTATTCTTCACTGTAATAACTGTAATATACATAACCAGAAGTTGTTGTTTTGACAAAAACCCTAAAATTATAAGGATAATTTCAGTCAACAAAAATTTGAGAAATGGAGTTTGGCCACTTTTAAAATAAACGGGTCAATTATCAGTTGTTTGAATAATAGAAATACAGTATGGCTATTGATTTATAGTACTGAAAGTTTCAAGCTGAATTTCAGTACTGTAAATTAATAGCCAAACTGTAGAAATGAATCAAACTAAAATTACAAACGCTTCAAATTATTAGCAAGTAAAGTCAATGTCAAAATTTGGTATAACTAACAAAAATAACAAGAGAGTTGCTTTAATAGAAAAAAAGCCAATCGATTACAAATAAAATTAAAAAAATTTTAAGATGACTAAAATTACGGAAAAATTAAGATTTTATTTATCAAACAACTAAGCGGAGTATTTTCTGGCTAATTTAAAATTAGTGTTACAATTTTGACAAACATTGTTGGCATGTTTTTTTTTTAATAAAATTTATACGAAATACTAGAACCCAACTTAAAGAAAATCAAGGTTGATTTAACATTAATAAATGACAGAAAACTTGTACATTCTTAGAGAAGAAAAATAAACTATAGATTTTAAAATAATAATTAAATATTGTTGACAATTGAAAATTAAATCATATTCTCTTTTATTACTATAATTTTTTTTGTAAATCAAAATTAGCAAAATGATAAAGAGATTTATTAGAAATTCTTAGACAAATCTTATTTATGCTAATGTTTAATAATAAAATAACATCGAAGTTATAAAAAAACTGTGTTAGTGTTAAAAAATATTGTTAAATTGCAATGAAATAAACATTATAATATTGGAAAAGTTAGTGGAAAATTAATATTATTTTGCAATAAAATAGAAAACAAAGGTTTCATATACAGGGAATTTTTTGTTTCCGTTGTATACGTACATTTTGAGGCATTTGTATATTTTATAAAAACGATTACTTTTTAGTTTCTAACTAGTGTTTCCACTTCTTGACTAATCATGAAGTAAAATTTTTAGTTTCGAAAAGTCTAAAAATTCGGATTGGTCGCTGCGTTTCGCTACGCGAAATGTTTATTTTGTGTAATGAAGTCTTTAGCTTTCAAAATTTAAAGCAATTATCTCTGAGATATGTAAGTATAATTAAAAGAAAAACACTGCACTTATGTTTTACATAAAAAATATAAAGTAAAAAAAAATAATTTTGCAATTTGCGCTTGGGCCGCTTTCACACTCGCTCTGGACCGCTGGTTGAACACCCCAGCTGTAAAGATTAATTTTAAATACTTACAATTGCACTGAAAGTTTGCACAATTAACAATATAAAAAAATCATGATTAATTATGGGATTAAAATAACTCGTTTCACTAAATTCCATGTTAATAATATTCACAACAATAGCATTCAAAGTACATAACGAGACAAAAACAAAAGTCATAAAAACCTGGGCCCCAAAAACACCATTAAAACCCTTATTAATACAACACAAAATATTACACCAATCACTGAATATTCTGTAATCATTATCAACAATTCCAAATTTTATCAAACTATTTAGCTTGAAACTCAAAACATCATTCAATTTTCTCCAACCAAAAACCTGATAGGCAATCATAAGATAAATAACACCCAAGTAGAAATTCAAAAAACACATTTCCATAGAATCTATGTAATATCTTGTTAGATATTTTTTATCGAAAGCAATTGACCAATAAAGTATTTCATAAGAATTAAACGCGATTATCAAAATTGTATAGAGTGCGCTTAAAATCTTAGTTGATATCCAGTTTTGCTGTTTGCTTTTATTAACATTGCACAAGTTGTGTGTTAATATTAAAAATTCTTTGTACACATCAACCTTTCTCCAGTTTATTTCCAAAACAGCATGTATAGTTGTTGTTAATAATAAAACGGCTTTTAAAATTCCGAGTATTGATATTATTCTCGGGTGTTTTTTATATTCACCTAAAATTAATAATCGATTTATTATTCTCTGTCCATGCAAAATAGTTGTTATGAAAATAACTAATAATCCAATGAATCTATAAAATTTTAGGTTTATCCATTTGTGGGTTTTGTAATTGAATTTTGGTGTAATAGAAATGATTGATAGGAAATGTAAGGCATAATGATGTGGGCAATTACACTGCATTTTACTTTTATATTATTATATACCTATAACATAAAATTATAAATGGCTTGAAAGGTCGATAGCCCTTAATTGAGAACTACAAAAATTATATACTTATATATTATATTAGTTAGGACTAGATTTGTTATAGTACAGTTATTCTTTGGTGTGTAGGTTCTTAAAAAATAAAGATGTACAATTATAATATTTATAAGTTGTAAGAATTGGAGCAAGAAAAGCACATCATTTTATTTACGTTAACTAATAATAACACTTATATTTGAGGGCCGTTCGTGTTTATGATCTTTATTCTTGTTATTGAAGTAAGTGATTAATTATCATATGAACGTGCTGACGTGGTTGTTTTCACAACTGGGCACTTAATATTAATTAACTTATTACCTTAATTGATTGATTGAGTTATGTGAAGATAAAATTTAGTTGATGAATAAAGCTCTAATAACTATTCTACATACTTTTATTTGAATTACCAAATGTTCATGTTCATTTCGGACATTAAGTGATCATTATCAATGGATTCATACACAGTGTTATTAGTGCTGTATTCGTCAATTAGGTTATTATCTAACTTCGTAGTTTTGACGTTGAGTAACCATCGGATGAGTCCGATGTGAATGATTTATGAAATGTTTGTAGTACGAAACCTCTTCCAGTACGTCAATGGAATATACCAGGTGTTTCATTTAACTTCAGACTGTTAAACATCTGGAGAATTGTGCATTATATCAAAACATGTTTTAAATAAACCCACAATGCTGGGTGGAGAGAACTTTAAAATCTTAGATAGAAACTCCTACTTTTATTTCAATTAGGATTGTATGTCACAAAATAAATAACTTTTATTATGGGGTTATAATATTTATTAGCGATGCACAAGATCGATCAAAAAAGATCGAAGGCTCGATCCTTAGAAGTAATCGAGGCGCTAGATCTCTTTGAACGACTCGATATATAGCCCAGACATAATGATTTATGACCCCCCTTTGTTTGTGGTTTATTTTAACATTCAACGGCTGACTATATCAAAAGATGCGCATTGTCATGCTGCATCTTTTGGTATAAATTTAATTTCAAAATTTCATAACAATCAACCGCTATTCAATATTAATTCAATAAACACCATTTTTCGCCTGGAATCATTTAAAATTGTATATGTATATATATAGAAAATAATTTTCCCCGTATTTTGGTGTACATATCATGGGGAAATATTATTCATAAGTATTTTTTTTCATTTGTTTAATTTTTTTCTTTCGGGCCACCCCGAAATGGCTCCATCGGAAGCCAGGAGAGAAATGGTGCTCTTACCCCCCAAAAACGTAGAAGGGGAAGGTTTTTCGGCGTTTGGCATAAAAGCCCAGCGCCCTAAGCAAAATCAAGCAGTTCACACCGAGTGTCGAATCAATCAGTTCACCAACCAGTTCTCACCAAGTGCCGTCTTAAGTCCGCGTTATTGTTATCGTTGTAAGTTATTTTATTTTATTTTTAAATTGTTATTTCACTTAATTTTGTTTTCACTTGTATATTTTTCTTAATGCTCATTTTTGTTATATGTTATTTTCTTGTATATTTCTTTTCAATTTTAATTTTTCTTTAAATAAATTCTTTACTTGTTATTTTTCTTAAACAAGAATTTTTAATTCAAGTTACCTGACAGAATTATTCAGAGTCAATTAATCATAAGAATTTATTTTCATAAGTGAAATAAACAATTTAATCTGTTCCTGTGTAAGCTGTTCCGCCTTCACGAAAAACCAGGTAAGATAAACTTCTTTATTATTTTATTTTGTGTGTAACCTCTACCCTGAGATAATCGAGTAATCACGGGAAACCGATTAAAACGTTTGGCCAACAAGATTACGTTTTGATCGGGAATTGCGACTGACAAGTCAACGTTCTTAAAATCCCCCGTTGATAAATGGCGCCCAACGTGTTTTAATTTTCCATATATCCTTGATAAATGGCGCCCAACGTGTTTTAATTTACCATTTATCCTTGATAAATAGCGCCAACGTGCTTTAATTTTTATATCTACCATTTATCCTTGATAAATGCTGCACGGGTAGCATTTGAGATTTTATTTCTCATTTACCATTTATCGTTGATAAATATCACACGTGTGTAAATTTTTTTTTCTCATTTGTGAATATCGCCTAACACCAATTACTTTTGTTTGAAAACTTCATACAGTGCACCCAAAGTGTAATAGTTTTGTTGTTAGCGAATTATTCTGTTAAATAATTAACACCATCATTTTTATTCCCACATACCTTTGAGTTTACTTTGTGATTACTTCATTAGTTTTTGAGTAAATTCAGACTCACGACCCTGAAAACAATTTATTTGAGTCATTGTTTATCAATTAATATATCGTACTTCCAATTAAATTTTTTGTTTTAGTTTTATATTCAAGAAACTCAAATAATTTCGTCAATATTTTGGCTTGATTCTTGTTGTTTCTAAATACTCAAGACGTATTATTTTATTTTCACACAGAAAAGTAAGAATCAAATTTACAAACAGTCACTAGATAATTACATTTTTTATTTAGGAACACACCAGGCAAATTTAAATTTGTGTTTCTTTTGTTTTTTCTGTTGTTATTTCAATAAGTTTATGTGCAGTTAGAAACTCGACGGGGCCGTACTTCATATTTTATGTTATTAATCTTTCTTTTTTGTCACGAAAAACCGGTGTTAAAGATGAGTACACACGACATGACCCTTCGTTCAGCTCCCAAACAAGCACACCTAGACTCCATTCTCAGCGCGACCGGAGCGCTAGATACGGTGAACCTGGATGCCATCCTCACCCGTGCCGAATCCAGGATCGACCAATCCACAACAGGCGCGCAGAAATAGTTCTACAGCTCTCGAGGAAGTCTACGGCCTCATAGAGAAGGTGGATCGGGATTACGAGGCCACAAAACGGCTATTACAACAACAACGGGATGCCTTGTTGCAAAAACAACGAGAGGAAGAGGAGAATAGTGCGGAATTTTGGAAGGATAGGCTGCAGAAACAGGAATATAATTCTGCAAGAGAAATAGCCGCGCTCCGCGAACAGCTGAGAATGACTCCGCCACCCAACTATCCCGAGCTTATTAAGCTCACCTGCCGCCACTAAATACCGCCACGGCAACTCGACTCGGACAACGCCCCCACGTTTTAGGAAGATATCCACCCGTCACGTTCACCAGGAGAATTACAGAGACCGTCACCATCACCAGGACCTCGGCGAGGCCCGGCTCCCCCACCAGGACGTCGGCGAGAACCGGCTCCTCCACCAGGACGTCGGCGAGAACCGGCTCCTCCACCAGGACGTCAGCGAGAACCAGCTCCTCCACCAGGACGTTTGCGAGTCCCAGCTCCTTCACCAGGACATCGGCGAGGCCCGGCTCCTCCACCAGGACGTCGGCGAGAACCGGCTCCTCCTGGTGGAGGAGCCGGTTCTCGCCGTCCTGGTGGACATTGGCGAGTCCCAGCTCCTTCACCAGGACGTCGGCGAGACCCGGCTCATCCACCAGGACATCGACGATTCCCGAAAAGAACCTGCACAATTCGCAAGAGGACAGCAGGTCGTTATCCGAAATCACGCGTTAAGTGAGCTGAAAATCCTGCAGGATTCGCCCCCAAGTGGTTAGGACCCCACACGGTGCAGAATCATTTCGAAGGACGCGTGTACTTAATCGATCGGAATGGACGTATTGTACAAATACACGCTGATGACATGCGGCCAGCACCTCAACAGACCCTAACACCCGGAACACCAGAACCTCTCGCCGTCGCCGATGACCCTCTTCCAGGACCATCCAGCACAGCCTAGTTTCCGCGATAAAGACGCTCTCCCGAAAATACAGAAACTATTACCCCACCCAAGGACGATTGAAGATAGTTAGTGTAAGTGTAAATATTTGTAAATAGTTTTTTCGACATCGCAAGTTCGCGAAACTGTGGGTACAATCGGTACCACAGATATACGACGACCTCGGGCGATAATATGTGCTACAAAAAGGATTACTCCCTTTTCCTGAACACCGCCTCAAAGAAAACATTAACCAAGTGACACCAGCATCACTTTCCTGAGACGACTCAACAGCAGACTGACAATGGGCAGTCTTTTTCACTGATACCCATTTTGGCGCTCAATAAAAAAAAAAACAACTTGGACAATATTGGTTTTCATATTTCACATGTACATTTTTACTTTTGACGGCATATATATTTTTTTCTTCAGTGGTGTATTCACACGAACTTTGTTTATTTGACCGGGCCGAATTGTTACCGGCGCTTTACTCTAAGCGTCGTTAACTCAACATTTTTCAAATTCATTGTAACAACGGTCCCATTCTCAATTCCAAAATGTTGCTTCACTTTAATTCAAATAAGTAAAGTTCGCGCCCCACACACATTTCTCCACAGCTACCTAAAACCAGGAAGAATCCTGTAAGACATCCTACTATCCGTGCCACAGCATTTTGGGCACGGAATAATTTAACAGCACGAACCCTCTTCTACCTGCGTTGTGACACGACCGCTTGGAAAGCGCGTGTTTGCAAAGCGCACGTTTAACTCGGGAAAAACCGAAGTTTGCGATGACGTCACAATAGAACCCAAAGGGATATGCTTTATTCGCGGTTTATAGCAAAACCGCGAATCACACCAGAACACCACAACCACCATTCAATAGCTGAGACAAAGACCATCAATTTAAGTACAAACACTAAAAAGAAAAAACTCCTCTTTGTTCAATTGCAACGTATTAGGATCCCCGATTCAAGAAGGAGGCATTTGGTGATTCAAGCAACGCTGAAGCAGCGGAAAATGAAATCAAAAGTGAGCTTTCAGAGTTATTTTAATCCGTACAATTATCACAGTCGACTCAGCTATTTGCAAGACGAATCGTGTTTTTTGTAGACGTGCTTGTTTAACGTAGCTTGCCAGATCATGAATTCGCCGTGAAACAGTATTTGCAGCTTTGCAGATTTTTCATCAACCATACATTTTGTTATGTCTAACACGCATGGTTTTATTAAATTCTCAGCGATAGTGTGCGCTTCACCTGCTTAAGCAATGCGGTAGCTAACTAAATTTGCATGCATCAACGTTTTTTGACTTTCCAATAATTGTTCTTTTTTACGTACAAAAAATTCTTTATTCCTGTCTTTAGACTCAAGGTGTACAGTTTCTAAATTTCAGCGCAACTTGGCAGGTGCCATGAAACTATTAGGAAGCAGTTTACTACATAACATGCGAGGTGAGCCGTTGGAATCAACAAATCCGAAACTGATATATGATTCATCATACTTCCTTTTTTTCGCCTTTGAAACTGTGGAACTTGTAGCATCATCGTCTGAATCGGTAATTGCTGTATACTCCCCTCGTACAGCTTTTGAACATTTAGCTTCGCTAGATGTTGCAACACGTTTAACGCCTTTAAGCCAACGTTCCATTTTTCTTTATTAATAATGTTACAAGTCAGGATGGTGGGGTCAAAATAATGCACGATCGTTACTGCGTAGAAGAGTTTAGTCCAAAGAATAAATGTACAAAACTGATACAATCAGAATACAGCAGTAGAACAATAAACACTTTGTTTCTAGTAGGTAGGTACTTATCGCTGCGAATGCTAATCGTCGCCTGGCTAAGTGTCGAGGCGCGATCGTAGCTTTTATATAATATATTCCATTTGTTTCTGGATCTCGCCTAGCTATGGAAAAGTGACAGTTTAAGTATTGTAAATGGGGCTGGTTGTGTTTTAAATCAGGGTTTTTAAATGTCACTGTCAGATGTTCGATTTTAAGGTTATAATTTCTGACTATTGTGATCTTACACTGTTGCCTGTTTTACAAATTTTCAGATATAAAAGGATAATAATATGCAGTTTTAAGATTAACAAAATTTACTACTTGGTTTTTGTACATACAAACACAGCAATAATATTGTATATAACAAATATAATGAATTCGGCTCTGCAAACTTATTTCGTCATCCATTTGTATTTCTCGCTTGGGTCTTCCCGTTAACACATTTTGATCAACTCCATCCATCCAGCTTAATTTTGGCCATTCTCTCTTCTGTTGGCCCTCAGTATTTTTTTGTAGAATTGCAAATTTATTCCCACCCTCTTGTGATACTGATAATTTTCATGTCAAACAATTTTTAAGCCCTCATTCCACTTTTATTATTTAGTCAAGAGAACCTGCATCTGAATCCTCTGATGTTTGTTCTGAGACAGATTCCCCAAGCGAAATAATTAATTCTTTCTCAAAATGTCATCAACTACGTAAATTTTGTCATTTGATCGAAAAGGTATAAATAAAAAAAAATTAAAAAGAGGATTACTTATGATATCATAAATTATTGCAACACTGTTAAAATAAGGAATCAGGAGTGGCAACTAATAAAAAATGTAAATGCAACATAACAACACGAAAGCATGGCTAGGCGAGATCCAGAAACAAATGGATTGGTGTATCGTCAAAGTCTCAATCTCGAACATTCACAAAAATACTCAAGTCGGCGCCTTTGATAAATAAAAAGCCGAAATAAAAATAGAAATACAAAAAATGCGGTGTAAACTATCTCGACTTTACGTTATGAAGTTAGAGCCGAAAGTCGCTTGTTCACAATTACAGCGTCTAAGCTTAGAGGCGGCTTTTATCAAAGCGACTACGCGCTTACAAGTAGATATCGGCGGTGGGGGCATAGTAAAATTGTACGAGGCGACTAAGTTCTCCTGCGCCTCGTGAATCGTGATACGGTCGACCAGAGAGAGGTGTTTTGAATTTTTATCTAAATTCTTGCGTAACCCCTACAGGGGTATCGCGAAACCCTAGGGCCTAGGGTTTCGGGGAACACACTTAGAGTATGGCTGCATTACAATATGTAAAGTTATTTAAATTATAAACACTTGGTATTGTTTCACAAATTAAAATTTTAATCCGACTAGTTTCGGTTTGTTATACCATTTTTTTATTAATTAAAAACAATTAAGAATTTAAAAAAGTAACTAGATAATAATAACTTGGTTCTCTGTAAACCAGATAACGATAACACCGGTTCAATAATGCCTAGAATTGACTAAATTAAAAAACCTGAAACTTAATTTGATTCTAATAAATTTTTAATTTTATCCAAGTACCCCACAAATAAATTTCAATTAGAGCTTAAACAGTGCATTAATTCTTTCGAAAATATAATACCTGATAAGAATAAATATCAATTAATAAAAATTAATCCTAGAGAATGGATTACCTAAATCACACAAAGTAGCCATTCCGATGAGACGGGTTGTGTCATAGTTATATGCACAAACATATAAATTATGTAAATTTCTTAGTTCAATTTATTAATTTCAATCCACCATATGCAATAATAAATTCAATCGATTTACGGCTGGTATCATCAACACATTTTAAAGGACAGTTAAGCTAAAATGACATTTATGAGTGAATTACCAACCAGTTTAGATGTCGTTTAGAGGATAAATACCCGTTAGTGTTAAATGTTGAAATTTCTCTCTGTAACAACTTGAATGGTGAATTAACTTGACGTTATTAATTTTGAGGTTAAATAAGTGATTTACTTCCGTTCGGTTGTTGTTTTAAATACCCGTTAGCGTTAACAATCTTGAATTCAAGTTCGTCAAATTTCAGCAACGACTCTTCGGATGAAGAAATATTCAATTACGGACAAAACGAATTCATATGAGTATGTATCTAACAACAACGATATTCTTCTTAGGACGATGTCGCTTCAACATTGTATTAGATAAATAAATACATATTAATATACAGGGAGTTTTTTTTCATGTATACGTATTCCAAACTCAGCTTATTTTCTTTAAATATTTAGATATTCGTTGCTTTTTTTAGAAGAGTTCAATTTTAAGCTATAAACGAGTGTTTTCCACTCCCAAACTAAGCATAAAGTAAAATTTTGAGTTTATGCGCCACGCGTACAAAACAAAAATATTGTAAATTTATGTATATTTGAACCTCACTTAAAATCACTGTTTTATACGCGAAGCGCATTAAGTAAAATATCGAGTTTATAAATGGCCAGAAAATTTGTCAAGGGTCGCATTCTAATGAGTAGAAAACACTCGTTTTAATTTTCAAATTAAGCTCTTTTGAAAAACAACGAATGTCGGAAAATGTACAGCTTATGCATATGTTGACCTAAAAGAAAAATTCCCTGTATAACCAAACAAGTGTTTTATAAAACATCACACGAATGAACTGACTGCAAAAATTGGACCAAGAAGACATATACAATCTATTGCCAACAGATCTTAAAATTACTTTTACTTAAAAATCCTTTACAAAGATTCATAGTACACATGACAATTTAGAGTAAAACCTCTTTTATTGTGCCCGATTAAGGCGGCATTAGTAACTTCTAAGGGTTGCCTTCTTTTATAATTAGCCAAAAAATTTGACGCCATTTTACAAAATAAAATCACCAACTGAATAACAAAACCCGACTTTTAAAAATAAAATACAATTTTTTTTAATTGGTGCTTGCTCTTCTCTTTTATTTTCATCTGAATTGTTGCTGTTAAATTTTCTATAATGAATGTTAGGCTCTGAATTGGTATGGATGTGAAAAGATGCTTGACGTCAAGCGATATCAGTTTTGCATTATAAGAAACTAACAAGGATTTCAAATTATTGACTAACGCTCGGTATTATAAACTCTTATTAAACAGGCATTTGGTTAAATGATGTTTAGGTTACAGGTACATTTAAACATTTATTGGAATAGATGAAATTAAACAATAGATGTTATGTCGAAGAGTATCGAATAATAAATCATTTAATATTTAAAAATTGTCTGTACATAAGAGTTCTACAAGAATTTAAGTTTAGATCCTACAAATTCCAACATTATTAGTTACCGTCTAATAAAATTAAGCGATAAAATGTTTGTAAAATTATATTTAATATGTTAAATTAAAATAATAATTGCGAGAAATTGTTTGCTGATGAAGCGTTTATATCTTCTTACCTTCTTTAATTAGTATTTTACTGAATAAAAATATAACAAAAGTTGATAAGCATTCCGTTGAACTAAAATATTCAAAATACAACATATTGTGGTTGATATAATAAATGACAAATTATATTTATTTTTGACAGGAAGAGTGTACATTCGGTTGACTGTATTACCATTAGAAATCGTAGCCAATCACATCGTACTCAATGCTTTGATGCATCCCAGTACACATCGAACATAGGAACATTTACATTGAGTACAGTCTAGCATGTTCGATGTTACATAAAACTCTCTGAATATATAAGAGAGAAATTGTGCAATTAATATGTCCGGCTTTGAAATTACTCTTCTCAGTAAGACAGAGGCTACTAAACCTGTGTTTTACTGGGTAAGGTATGTGGACGATATCTTTTGTATTTGGACTGGAACGACAAGACTGATAAATTCATTAGAAAAATACCTAAATTCAATCAATAATAATATACAATTTACTACGGAAATAGAAAACAACAGCTTATATTTTCTTCACATAACCATTGTTAAAAATAATAAATTAGAATTTAAAATACATAGAAAAGAAACATATACGTACAATTAAAAATACTTGGTATTGCTTCATAGATTACAAACTTTATTCCTACTGGTTTCGGTTTGTTAGAGCATTTTCAAAGGAATGTATTTTTCCCATTTTTATGGCCCTGTTAATCGCTAGGTATTTAGTGTGTATCCCTTATTACATCAATGCGAAATCTTGAAATTATGGGGATTAATAAAGTGACTGAATGCGAAACAATGTTTAAAAAAAGCCAGTTGTTGGTTTATTATCTAAAACAGATCTTTTTATGCTGATTCATTCGGGTTTAAAATGATCTGCCGGTTTGCATCACATTCATCACATTGTATTTCATAAATTCCACATTTTTTGGAATGACCTGTTTTTATCTTTTTATTTTTTAATAATTTGCCCAAATTTAGCGGGTTTGAAGATATAATAATAAAGTTTTTGCCCTTAAACTGATTGATTGATAGGTCATTAACAACATTTATTTTATACCATTGACTATTTATATTTTGCTCAGGTGAGCAAAAGTATTTTATTAAATGTTTTTGTTTCTGTTTTTTACATAAATTATTTACAACGTCCTTGCTATAACCATTATTTTCAGTAACGTTGTTAATAATATTTAATTCTTGCCTGAAATCGGTTTCACTTAAAGGGATGTTTATTAGTCTATTGATATAAGAGTGAAAAGTACTTGTGTTTTACTGGGTAAAGTATGTTGACGATATCTTTTGTATTTGGACTGGAACGACAAGACTGATAAATTCATTTGAAAAATACCTAAATTCAATCAAAAATAATATACAATTTACTACGGAAATAGAAAACAACAGCTTATATTTCCTTCACATAACCATGCTCTCAACCCCTACTGTCGTTTCAATATACATTCGTTTAATAATATGAAGGCACATGAAGTTGTGGTTTAAAAATATTTATTTTGGTATATAATAGTAACCTGGGCTACAATACAGACATTATATTATTTTAATTATAAGTACTTCTTTGTCTTTATATGTATTTCACCACTTTATGCAAGCTAATGTTATTATAATCTTATCTCTTCGCTTATTCAGCTTCCTTTTCCTTATATAATCTTTGTTTCTATATTACGAGTTAATTGTTAGTAAGTAAAGCGAATCGCTGTCAGTCTGTATTTTAATGTGTAACAAAAATAAAAGTTCTTTTTAAAAAGTAAATTTTCCGGAGTAATCATATAATTGGCGCAGTCGGTAGGATACCCGAAAGAAGTGTAATCTTTTCGTTTGAACGATTAATCGGGCAACGGTACGGATTACGTCACCACGTCGCAGTAGCACCAACGAGTTCTCCGAACTTCGAGAATTACAAGCTCCGAGGGCACCGCACGCGAGGACGTTCATCAGCTGTTCAAGGGAATACGCAATGAGCAAGCTGGGAATTTTACTCTGGTAGGAACAAATTACTTTAAAGGTCATACTTTTAATTTTATGTTAACAAAAAATAGATCGCGTAATTCAACAGATTCAGATACCGATTCAGACAGTAACTTACTTCACTCACTAACGACTTTCAGGTCGAAATGTTAACAAATAAAATAAATTCTGTAAAATTAAATAATCAAGCTATATATAAAACTGAACCAATCGAAACAAAATTTTATATTCAATTTTAGCCCATAATAATACGATTCACTCTACTAGGAAATTAATGCTTCAGAAATTATATCTGGGCATATTGGTACTGATAATGCTCTTAAAATTAATATAGAAAATATATTCTTAAACGATTATATAATTAATCATAAACAAAAAGTTAACCTCTTGTATGAAGAAATAAATAAAAAATTAAATGACAACAAGGTGAAAACAATTCAAAAAATAAATGAAAATCGAGAGGAACCTCCCGATATTCCCGATAATGTTTACATAAAAAATCGCCAAAAACAGTCCAGAACAAAAAATAAATATAAAAAAAAAATAAAATCAATCGATAAAGATTACCATACAGCAAAAATCACTAAAGGACATCACATGACTCAAGATAAAATTCATTTATCTAATGTAAAGCGACCACGTGTAACTACTGAGATAAATAAAGGAAATGAATTACAATTTGAGGAATTCCAAAATTACTTAAAACAAGAAATAAAACCAGTTGCCGAGAATATTCAAGAAATTTCGGACAACTTATTCTTCGCACCGTATGACTTTTCCCTAGCCCATTGTGTTAGTAGAGACTTAAAAATGAATGCGGGTATTGCACGTGACTTTAGAATGCGTTTTGGACAAGTACGCGACCTTCATCAACAAAATCCAACCCTTTATTCGCTATGCTATCTACGCGATGCAGGTAGATATATTATGTACTTAATAAGTAAAGATAAACATTTTGATAAACCAACTTATAAGTGTTTAAAACATTAATTAACCTTCTAGATTTCTGTACAAAAAATAAAATAACTAAACTAGCTATTCCGAAACTAGGCTGTGGCCTTGATAAATTAGATTACGAAGTTGTAAAATCTATGATAGATTATATATTTTATAAATCCGACATACAAATACAAATTTACTTAGGCGAAATTTAATAAGACAAATCTTTTCCAGGTTAATATGGACCCTTACAATAAAAGGATTTGAAATTAAAAATATCACACAAAATATAGGAATATTACCTATTTACCTTGGACCAGCAAAGCTACAAAAATCGATTCACACTTTTGTCCACCGTTACGAATTAAAATTAGTTTATGATGAATTTGGAAAAATTAATAATCAATATGAATACTTAAATTCAATGATTAACAATGTTTCAAAATTTAAACGAGATTTTGAAAATTATGATAAATTACTAAACTTCACTAAAAATAAAATAATGAGGCAAATTAATACAATACAATTTCACGCAATAAGTCCGAGAAATAAAAGAGGCCTTATAGATGGATTAGGTAGTATAATTAAGTTAATAAGTGGCAACATGAATGCCAATGATGAAAAAAGAATTAATGAAATATTAGATTACCTAAACGTGAGCAAACCGAGTTAAAATATCAAATTAATAAAGGGTATAGTTTAAATAACGACTTAATAAAGGAATTCAATAATACAATTTTAGAAATTCAGCACAATCAAGATATATTAAAATCAAGAATTATGCAATTGCATGCTAGTCTGAATGATGAAATTGAACATCAAAATATACTGTTCGTTAAAGACCTTTATAATCAATTAATTTTACTATTTATTATTATTTCGAATATTTTAGGAAATATAATAAACTCACTATCGTTCTGCAAATTAAAAATTCTGCATAATGATATTATTAGCCCTAAAGATTTACTATTTGAAATATCTAAAATATCAAAACATTATCAAGAAGAGTTGCCATTTGAAGTAAAACCGGAAAATATCCTAAACTTCGAATCAGTAATTACAGTTGATTGCAAAATAAAAGATTCAACTATTAACTATTTCCTGTCAATACCTATTAATTATGAAGATACCTTTGATTTATATTCCTTGTACCCTATACCGTCTGAAATCGAATCTGAAATGTTAACGATTATTCCAAATTTCAATTATTTAATTAAATCAAAATCAAATAATCAAATATGGCCTTTGAGTGACATGTGCCTTCACGGAAAACAGCATTACCAATGCTCAAATAAATTATTAACGAATCAGCAAACAACCTGCGAAACAAATCTGATTCAACATGGGACAAATAAAGATTGTCAATACACAAAACTCGACCTACGAGGAAATCATCTGGAAAACATCCCGTTTACAACTCAACATTTGGCTGTCCTAACCCAAAAGGATACCATCAAGATGCGTTGCCCCGACTTTGAAGATTCCCTGGAACTACGAGGAACATACATCATTACGATGATGCGTCATGATCTACAAGGACAACGTCATCCCAGAGATAGAAGAAACATTCGGGAGCCCAATAATGATTAGTGCTACCGACATCCAGTTGAAAACTTATAACATTAGTGACACCCAAATCAAAGTGAAAAAATTGAGCCTACTAAACATTCCACAATACGTGCAAGTGCCAATTAATAAACAAGACTTAAGTGTATTAAAACCAAGCATCTGGACTCTGCTGCTTTACACGATATTAATTATAAGTATTGTCCTGGTGTACCTAAAATACTTTAGAAAAAACAAAACAGTGCATCAGTGAACATGGAATTGCCACTCCCAGGGTGTGCCAAAATTTAAGGAGGGAGGAGTAACTTGGGCTACAATACAGACATTATATTATTTTAATTATAAGTACTTCTTTGTCTTTATATGTATTTCACCACTTTATGCAAGCTAATGTTATTATAATCTTATCTCTTCGCTTATTCAGCTTCCTTTTCCATATATAATCTTTGTTTCCATATTACGAGTTAAGTGTTAGTAAGTAAAGCGAATCGCTGTCAGTCTGTATTTTAATGTGTAACAAAAATAAAAGTTCTTTTTAAAACGTAAATTTTCCGGAGCAATCTTATAATTTAATTGTGCACTTTGCTGGAAAATAATTTAATTATCCAATAAAATAGTCTGTATTGATATTATGAACGATTCTTTTTTTTTAAAAAGTGCGTCTTTGATAACTTTACATTTTATAAGAAAATGATGTAAAAATTATAAAATCACAAAATGATTCTGGAGGGCATGATGAAGATTTTGGATTTTTTGATTTTATTTTGACTATACTAATATAAAAAATAAAATCATTTCAGCATGCCCTCTGCAATACAATTTTAGATAATTGTGTGAACAAAGAATTAAAAAATTCTAAAAATACAAAAATATCAGTATTCTTAGTTTCCATAAGGGAGAGCAGAGCGTACTCTTAAAATAAATTAATCGCGCTTTAGCAAAACGCAAAATTTTAAAAAACCATGCGCGTTCTTCCTTAAAATATAAATTATTGAAAAAAAAAATACTGTAAATGCATTTGATAGCGCTAGAAGAGAAATTAAAAATAAACATAATAAAAATGTTCGGAAAAAAAGAAAAATGGTCAAACATTTAATAAACAAGGTCACTTGCATTCTGAGGCAACGACGAATGAAGAAGTTCACATAATCAAGTCAATTTCCAAGAATTAGCTGATTTTGGATCTAGTTTAGATAAAAAAATTAATGAATTTATTGATCCATCCATATCTTCAGTGTTGACCGGTCTGTCAAATCCAATTTAAAACGATATAATTAGTTCCATAACGACAGTTTTAAAGCAGAACATTTACGACGAATGGAGTTTCTTGTTTTTTTATGGGAAATAGACGAGAGTACAGATACACGCTGTTTTTCTTAGATGTCAGATTTTTGGGTTTCTTCAACCGTTGTGAAGGTCGAACTGCAAACGACATTTTTAATACACTCCATCAAAACATTAATCATTTCAATTTTGAACAAAAATTAATCGATCAAATGTATGATGGTGCTGCTATAATAGCGGGAGAACTTGATGGATTGCACCAAAAAGTTAAGTCAATTGCTCCTCAAGCACTTTTTATGCCCCGCTACGCACACAAAATAAGTTTAGTTTTACAGGATTTATGTAAAATAATTAAAGAATGTAGGACATTTTTCTCAAATCTCTCAGGCATTTCATCTTTATTTACAAAATCTTCAAAACGCACTAATCTTCTGGATACAATTTGTCAAAAGAGAGTTCCAACTACCTAACAAACCCACTATAACTTTGAATCGTGCAATGTAAACACTATATATAATAACAGAATTCATTTGATTGAAGTTTTTGATCATATCACCAAAGATTTGGATCAGTGGGATGAGATTTTTAGACTAGAATCAACCGGGTTAAAAGGAACATTAACCAATTTTGATTTCCTGTTTCTTTTATATACTTTCCATTTAATTTTCATTCATACGGATCCTATTTTTTCTATAATTCAACATAAGTAGCTGATATCACGTATTGTAACGAAAGAATTATATCACTTTTATGCACATTAAAGAAATTCCGAAATGATGACAGTTATTTTCTTAAAATTTGTTCTGAAATTAAAGACTCCGTGCAATAATCGATGTAAAATCGTTTAAAATGTAATTTTAGATATGCCTAAAAATTAAATTGAAAAACGTTTTAAAGTTTTTTTGTTACTTAACTTTCTGCAATTAACCAATCATAATAAATTCGACATATTTGGTAAAAAAATTCTCTAAAAACAATTTCAATCTTTGATTATTAATTTTAAAACATTTTTTAATAACGAAAAATTCAAAAGAGAATTGCAAGATTTATATGCTGATAAATTTATTTTCGGTAATCCTTCAACAATAAGTAACCTGACAGAATTTATATACAATAATTATATATAGACGTTCGGGAATTATAAAATTATTTTTTTAATATCTCTCCCACTAACGTCTGCGTCGGTATAATGAAGCTTTTCAGCGTTGAAAAGAATAAAATCGTACAGTAGGAATACAATATTCCAATCGTGCTTAAATAATTTATTTTATCAATAGAAAGAGGGCTGGTTAGAAGATTTGTTAAGGATGATTGTTTTTATAATAAAATTATTGACAATTTCGCGACAAAAAAGCGGCGAATTAATTTAATATTTAAAAATTATTGAAATAATTCAAATCCAGTCCTAATCACAATCACGCTATATTATTGTTTAAGGGCCTACCACTTTTTCTCAGCAAACCACTTTCTAATTTTATCTATGAATAGCATTTAAGTCGTAATGCATCGTATGTGGTCTCCATCCGATTACGCACGTGAATCCGTGGTGAAAGAGAGATCCAATACTTATTAAATAGTAGTGGGAAAACTAATAAATACATTTTTATAATTCAAACCGTCTATTATTGATAAAAGTCGATTCTAGGTACCTAGTTTTTAAAAATCAAATATAAAAATGTTTAAACCGGTTAAGTTGACGATCTAATTAGTGTAAATAATGAACATATTAAATGCATTTTATATAAACAATAAATTTAGTTTTTTTCAAAACTAAAAAACTTCAGTGATTCATCCTTTAACTTTCTCATCCTGAAATTTCAATACGACAATATTATTATTAGTGGTAACAACGGCATACACATAAAGCACTATTACTTATACAGTTTACGTAGTTGTATTGAGAAATTGATTAATACTTGCGACTTATTTCTCCATGATGAATATTATTACAAAGGAACTTGGATATTTCTTGGCTAAGACAGAATTTTAGGATAACGATTTTTTTGGAGTACTTGCAAAACGATCAATTGGTTTACGTGGTGGAAACGGTTTTGTAAATCTACTGCACTAAAGGATGTGGCAGTCGCGGTTTTAGACTTACCAACTTTTTCTGCTGCTACTGAACGTTATGCATTCTTACGCAGTGCCAGAAGAAACCGGCTAACAGCAAAGATGAGAAATTAATTTATATAGCGCAAAACTTAAAAGCCTCAAAAAATATATCACATAGAAATAATAAAACTGATGAAGATGATCATAATGATATTTTTGATGATCTAGAATATCAAGACGAACAAAAACTTATTTTTCTTAAATACAAATATATAATATCGACGTTATTACTTATGAATATACCTAATTATATACAAATACAGGGTGATTTAATAGCCTCTTTACAAAGGTTGGCAATGAAATATACATTTAATTTCATGAAGAAATGCTCATATAACGCAGGATCTATCTTTCTTCGTTCAGAAGTGCTAGCGCATTTAAATGTATATTTAATATATATATATATATATATATATATATATATAGCATGGTGGTGTAGTGTTGTACTGCCACGCCACGGACCGGGGTTCAAATAACGGCCTAACAAGTTGTCTGCATTTATATAGGTTAGGATAAAAATGCCAAACACTCCGTCTTCTCGGATATGAAGTTAAATGCATGTAGGACTCGTGTACTGCCTGGATGTTGCGTGCACGTTAAAGATCCCTACCGGTGGGTTGGAACTCCCACCGGGTTTGGCAAAATTCCCAGATAGCTGTAGACCTAATCTCCGGCGTCATGATTGGCCTTAGCAGCGGAAATAGATGACGTAACACCAAAATAAAAAAAAAAAAATAAAAAAAAAATATTGTCTATGAACGAACACTAATAGGTAATCATAATTTTAAAAAATCAAAAAATTTATTGTATAAAACAGAAAGCATTATTTGACTACATTAAATTAATCAATTTTCCTGAATACAAAATTACCAACGAAGAATAACACTCTCTTGCACACGTAATTAAATTACAAATAGTTACAGAAACCATCAACACAATCAAACTGGTCGACAGGTGATTATCTAAAATTAGAGTTAATACATTTTGTTTTGCTAAACGATGACTACTACGTTTTTTAATTTAAAAATTATAAACGTGCTATAACTTTTGAACAAAGAAAGATATGACCTGCGTTTTTATGAACATTTCTTCATAAATTTAAACCTACTCTTTATTGCCAAAGTTTGTTAAAGGCTAATGAATCACCATGTATATATATAAATAAAATTATATTTATTTACAAACCGTATTTATTTACTTTTAATAAGTAATTTGTTTATTTTTATCATTATTATATTGATTATTTTATACGGGTAATAAAAGTACTTTGCATAATATATTAAATGTATGTGATAATTAATTGTATTTTTTAAACAGTCAGGTTCACGAACGAAGGAAAATATTTAAATATTCTAATTAATTATCATTAACATAATTGGTTTGTTACATTTATATAAAATGCATCCCTGCAAATGCCCGTTTATAAAAGTGAAGTTCGATATACAAAGACATAGCGTATAATATAAACATAATGTGGAGGGAGACACCTCAGTGAACGCCCGAGCGCGCGAAAAGTTCACGCCAGTACGCACGCGGTACGAGCGGGGATGAAAGAGCCGGAAGGCTTAAATAGGGCGCACACCCCCACAGACAGCATCAGTTCCTTCTACTCTAGCTAGCTAAGTAGAGGAACAGGCTAAGCGAGCTCACCTAGGCCAAATCAGAATCCACACGCTAATGCCGGATTCTGCCCCAACCATAACAACCTCCGAACCGAGTACCCACGCCCGCTTCCGAAAGAGGCTCCGGAACGCGATGGGAAGGTCGGCCAAGTACCTGGTGGCACCGCGGCCGCTGTCTCCGTTGCCACCATCAACCCGAGGCGCACAGGAGGCGAAGGAGGGACGTTATCGGCCCGTCGACAGGAACAGCCCGAGGACACCGGCCTACCAGACACTACGGCTATTGCAAGCGCCGCCTCTGCCATACACCGGGATCGACCCGCTAGGAGTCTCTCTACAGTACCCCCGCAGATTCAGCGTGCGAAGGAGGAGCCGGAGGGCCGCTGAAGCACAGCTCCTGTATCCATATAAATGTGTAAATAAATCCATTGTAAATAGTCACCTCTGTAAATAAAAACAACCAACGAACCATTTCCTTGAATATAATACAACCCCAAACAAAATAATGCATAATAATTTCAATCTTTCCATTTCTGTGTACCTATTCATTCCACACACAACACTTTTTCCAAGTAAGTTTATTTTAAATATTTTTGAAACGTCATAAGCAAAGCTATACTGAAGAAAGATAAATCTCGAAACGCGTCTATAGACGGCCTAAGACATTAGCTTTAGTCTGTGGCGTACCCTCGAGAAATGTACAGGCGAGAGCGTGGCAAACAAGGAGCTCCAGGCATCAGTGAGGCGGATGAAAAATCCAGGACAACCAAAAAAAATAAATATTTTAGACATAGAGAATTTTGCATGTAAAACGTTGGTTTACATTCTTTGCATTAGAATAAAGAAATAATCTCTATTTTGACAATTTCCTGAGTAATTAATAACAAATCTCACGCATCAGTACATGAGTAGAAGTTTGTTAAAACAAAACCTAAACTAAACATTGGTGACCCCGAGGGGCCCCTGAACACGCTGCCGTAGTAAGCAACCCGGCAGGATAAGTGGCGACGATTCGATAGCAGAGGAGCAGGATCACATCGAGGAATATCGAGAGCTATCAAAACTGTCAGTTGTCTACAATCCTTCATTCCTGTACTCGTCCAGACAACACGAAAGCCACAAGGAAGCACGATAACCACTAAACATTCCTCGAAGGTGACGCTACATTAACATTTCTTCACATTAGAAAATCCTCACATTCTCCTTACATTCTCTTCCTTCTTGATTTTCTTTCTTCTAATTTCTTTTCCTAATTTCAAACGGTATGGAAGATCAAAGTTCCTCTGAGGAAACGATCGGTAATATTAAATGTGTGCTTCCACCATTTTTGCGTGTTGACCCCTTTATTTGGTTTATCCAAATAGAGGCGGAATTTTTAAATTCACGCGTAACCAGTTCTGTCCGGAAATTTAATAAAGTTGTCGCTTCCTTACCCACCCACCATCGATCCTTATAAAATACTAAAAAATGAGATTATTAAACGGGCAATGATTTCTGAAAAGAAACGTTTACAAAAACTCTCAACGAGTTACTCGGTGATCAAATTCCTTCCCAATTCCTACGTAAATTACAGCAAATTTTGGGGAATACCTCAATCGTTGAGAACTTACTACGTGAAATTTTCTTGCAACGTCTTCCCGCTGATGTGCTAAAGATCCTAGTTGCATCACGTGCCACGTCATTAGCAGATCTTGCAGAAATCTCAGATCACGTGATGGAAATCTCAGCACCTATGTCCATCAGTGCTACTGGCATTTCCAAACAAGTTTCGAATAACACCAAATTAGACACGAAATTTAGCAATTTCGAAGCAACGGTGCAAAGTTTACAGAATCAAATTTCGGAATTAACTCAAAATTTTACCACCTCTATTTTGCAACAATCTGAAAACAAATATACAAGTCGAAACCGTTCTTCTTCCAGGTCTCGTTCTGTACAACGTGATGACCCAAACCACAAATTGTGCTGGTATCACTATAATTTTAAAGACGATGCACGAAAATGCACCAAACCTTGCGATTGGGGAAACGGCTCAGAACGGGTTTGATGTCGACCTACGATGCCGTTCATCCATCAGGTCGACTATTTTTTATCCGCGATACAAATTCTGGCACTAAATTTCTTATCGACACTGGCGCCCAGGTCAGCATTTTGGCGGTGAATCAACTCTATGCCAATACTCACCCCCCTACAAAATTTACATTGCAAACCGTAAGTGGAAATTTAATTTCAACTTTCGGATTATCTAAACCAGTGGTGGGGAAACTTTTTTTAAGACGGGCCATTTGTAATAACCAGACGGGCCATTTGTAATAACCAGACGGGCCATTTGTAATAATGCTTAATCGTTAAAAATTGTATGTGTTCTATAAACATATACATATATTATTACATACACTTATTATTTTAATAGTAAAAAAGCAAAAGGTAAGAAAATTATAAGCACAAAATATAATATGAATTTAGTGTAGTTCTTGATTTGAATGAAGTATTATCACTTTATTTTCTGGTGTCATTTCTGGTTGATGGTGCATGAGAAACATGAAATTGAGACTGTTTCATCAAAATTTCATTATAGTAAGGTTCCATTTGCGAAGCAGAAATTCTTAAAACTGATGAAAGGTGCTCATCTGTAATTCTGTTTCTTAAAGAAGTTTACCTAAGCTTCATTGTTGAAAAGATTTGTTCATTGTTGAAAAGATTTGTTTGTTGTCATTATCTGCATTGCATGAGTAATTAGATTTGGGAAATTATCTGGACTTAAATTTTTATAAAATTCTAGTAATGGTACTGTTCTATTAACTCAAGTTGAAATTTTGCATCAACTTCTTCGTAACTAACATTCAATGGGGTCGCAAAAATACTAAACTCTGGTTCCATTTTTCTAAAGTCCTGAAATCTCCTTTCAAATCTGAAGATAGTTTTCTCAAATTAATTTCGTATTTTTTAATCTTATTGTTTGATATAGTGAATTTTAAAGATTGTATTCTTGGAAAATGAGAAAAATCAGATTAGGGATCTGATTAGCAAATAATTAATTTGAAACTTTTCAGGTATTGCCAAATATCGTGAAGAAACTGATTTTTCCCTTGCAATTTGAGATTAATTTTATTCATGAGTACGTCAAATTGATTATAAATGTCTTTATCAAGAAGAAAATTCACAATATCATCTTTTAAATCCCAAATTCTTTCAAATACTTTTCCAGCACTTAACCAACGAACTTTTGAATAATACAGGATATTGGAATGCTCAGCATGTACGGACTCCAAAAACTGTTAAAACTGGCGATGTAATAATCCTCTGGATCGAATCATATTTACTAGTTGTACAACAATATTAAGTATATGGTCAATATCTAAAGCCGATTTACAGAGAGCATCCTGATGTATAAAGCAATGCAAAAAAACGACACCATTTTCCGGATACTTAGAATTAAATTTCCCAACAAATCCTTAATTGATTCCAACCATATTAGGAGCACCATCTGTAGTTACATTACATAACTTATCAATAGGTGAACGAAGTTTATCGATGCACTTTTCAAATTCACAAAATATATCGGCACCAGTCGTTGTTCCTTTCATTGACCGCAGTTGAGTAAGTGCGCAGTATCGCTGATATCTGTACTTTCATCCATGGTAATTGAATATAAAATAAATTTTTAAGTTTTTGTAGTCAGTTGTGAAATTAGATTTTTATCAATATTTTCAATTCTCTCGGTGATTGTTTTTCTTGAGAGAGACAGTGACTGAAAAACATTTTTCTTTTCAGGGCACATAATATCGCACACATCTATCATGCACTGCTTTATAAATTCATCATCTGAAAATGCATTATTAGATTTAGCAATATTATAAGCCAACACATAACTGGCTTTCGTAGCGCATCTTTGAGAATGATTAGCTGTCCGAAATAATTGTTGTTGACTTGATAAATTTTTTATTAAATCTTTCGATTTAATTTTTTTCACCTCTTCACTTAACGATGAGTAGGAGTGGTTTTCATGTTTGCTCTTGAAATGGCATTGAATGTTATATTCTTTTTAAACTGCAACAGTTGGATTACAAAGTAAGCGCACAGGTTTTTCTTTAAATAATATTTCCACGTCCATTCTTCTTTAAAAACTCGACATTCTGAATCCACTTTTCTTTTTTTAACATCCCTTTTAGACGTTACCTACTACGGAGAACAACACACAGAAACGCAATTGACGAAAGCATACTGCTAACTAATGCTCTTGCGCGGGTGTTTGTTGAGGCATTGGGAGTTTCGGGGATTACACAAACAATTACTCGAGTCACAGCGGGTCGTTGCAGATGACTGACTAAGTCGCTAACTAACTGATCTTCGGGCGGCCTCGCTTGTATTTATACCTACCTGCAAGGATTGTTCGGGAATTGGATTTTTCCGATTCTTTCGAGAAAACAAGTTTCGAGCGAAGATGAGTCATCTGTTTAGGTCGGATGGATTTGTCCAGAATACTATTGTGTTTCGAATATCGCCGCAGGTAGTTTTTATGCGGGTCGTCACATTACGAAGTAAGAACGCGTTCAAACATTCTCACGACGGCACTCTTAAACGGGCCGGATTAAACGTTTCCGCGGGCCGGACTTGGCCCGCGGGCCCTAGTTTCCCCATCACTGATCTAAACTAACAGTTAATTAACATCGGCTTAAATGTAACATTTCAGTGGCATTTCATACTTGCACGCGTAAACCACAGATTTTCTCCGGCATTTCAACATAATTGTTGATATTGCCAATAATCGATTAATGAGGAAACCGTCCAGTCTGATGCAACAGCCGATCATAAACTATCCAATCATCATACAACATATTTCAAATTACTAAATCAATTTCCCGATCTCACCACTTCTTTTGACATCACTAACCCAGTTAAACATCAAGTGCAACATAGCATCGAAACTTCTGGCCCACCTGTTTTCAGCAAACCAAGGCGTTTTTTATCTGAGATAATTACCATTTTCTTTTCGAGTTTTGCGACAAATTATAAGTTCCATAAACAAACTAAGGCCATCTTTGGATTCAACATACATCAATTAAACCATAAAATCAGAATCACCACCGCCGCAACAGAGAAATAAAAATCTTCCCCTGACACTGTTTTTATCCGAAATAATTTTTAGAGTTTTGCCGCAAACTATAAGTTCTATAAACAAACTAAGGCCATCTTTTGATTCAGCATACATCAATTAACAAATCTAAACAATAAAATTGGGATCACCACCCCCTGATCAGAAAAAAATATGTTGTTCCCATAACACATTTTTATCCGAAATAATTTCCATTTTCTTTTCGAGTTTTGCGACAAACTATAAGTTCCATAAACAAACTAGGGCCACCTTTGAATTCAGCATAACAAAATTAAACAATAAAATTAGGAACACCAAGCCGGAACACAAAGTTCCGTAAATAAACTAAGGGGATATCTGGATTGAGTGTACATGATTTAACAAAACTAAACAATAAAAAACAACAATTGTAAAATTGGCGAACTAATTTCGCTTCTCCATAAAGTTTTTGTCTTTAATGAGACGTATTATAATCAAATAATAATTGAAATAACTACATCCCGAGCTACTTCCCCGACGGATAATGAATTATACCAGCCATACTCTAACCAACCCTGTGTACAACTTAATTTTTGAAAGGTGAATGAAAAGAAATTGAATTGTCAACAATTATATATTACAAATAATAAAATATATATATATATATATATATATATAATCAGTATCCCCTAAGAAATTGAATTATCAACAATTATATATTACAAATAATATTAATAATTAAATATAAAAACTAATACTAAATAATAACTATAAAAAACTAATACTAAATGATAATAACTATAAAATAATTCCCTGACAGATAACACACATCCAAATGACTAGTAGCGACACACATCAACCACACACGACTAGCAACAGACAATGACCACAATAGCAGATGTAGCAATCAAACACGTCATTACAATTGTTTGAAAAGAATTAGACTTGAAACAAATTGACAAATTTAAAAAATAATTAAAAAAATGTAATGTGCTTTCGCAATTAAATTTCTTGTAAACGTTTTTTTAAACTTGTCAATGAATAATGCTCCTCTCGTAGCTGATTTTGTTTTGCAGCTAAGTAATAACTAACTTCAGGAGTGTTAGAATTAGTAGATTGCACAACGAAGTCAACCACATCAGCCTTTGAAAAACTATTCAAATTATCGAATATACTATCAATTCTTTCCAATCGATCATCAATGGATGGATGATGAAAGAGTCTTTGCGAGCTTGCATAGAACGAATTGTTCCTTTATCACAAATGATGGCTCGCATAAACTCTTCGAAATTGTTAGTAGTAGTGGTTAAGGGAGGAATCTGGTTGGGTGGTATAAATGTCGGTGGATGAGCGTTAAGATTGGGGTTAGTTGCTCTTACTACATCTGCTGATGAAGATCTTCCAGGTAAAACTGTATTGGTTATTTGCAATTCATGGACAGAAGATCGAACAGCACCGTTATCTTGAGAAAGTGTAATTTCTTGTGATAACCGCACTGATTCAAACAAGCCACCCAGCTTACTGTCTCCCCTATCCGAAACTGCAAATCGACCATCAGTATTATTTTCCGACTCGACTTGGATGGAATATCTTTGGCACCCACCTGCAGGCCACAATCGCAACGGAGACTGAGTCATCTGAGCTGATTGCTGTGGACCAGGTGTGCTCGATTTTGTCCCTGCAATTAAACAAAGAACATTGCAAATAATAAATATCATTAAATATTACAAAAAAATACAGGACTTACCTCTCACGTCATTGGTTGCAAATGATGCGCCAAAACCTGGCTGGGAAACCACCAAGTTTACCAATGACTGAGGAAATGTATAATTTTGCCCAATCGGTACCGCGACATAATTTTGTCCAGTCGGCATCGCGAATAATTGGAATCGTTTTGCACGATGACAAACTGGTTTGAGGGTTGAGGTTGTGCAATAATTAGGAATGAGGGTTGTTGTGGTGGTTGGATTTGCATATTTTGTTGGATTTGGAATGAAGGTTTTTTTGTTTGCGGTTCGACTAGGTGTATGCTCTAAGGGCGTTGTGGTTGATGTGTGCTGCTGCTGTATTTGTTTTTTTGGCCCTGCTTGGATGATGTGGAAGGTTGGTGGATAGAAGGCGAACGTATTTTTAGTCGTTTTCCCCACTCCTTCCCTCTCTCGTTGTGGGAGGAAAGTAGGAGGAGAGTAGGAGGAGACTGGGAGGAGATTCCTTCTAACCATCATTCTCTTTTTTTTCTTTTTTTCTCTTTCTTTTTTGTTTATTTTTTTTAGTTGCCGCAATTAAAACAAGTTATATTATAAAAAACATTTTTTATTTCTTAATCATGGATACATTGAATATTTATTAAACAATATACATTGAACAATAACAATAACAGAAATCACAATTTACGATACTTTTGCAAAAGAAACAATCCTTCTTCATTGGTGGTGGTCCATCGACATGTGTCATCCAATTAGCCGTGTTGAAATGTTCATTGCATGGCAATCTTCCTTGTAAACATTTCATTGTGCGTATGTGGTCCGGTAATATGGGCCATAAAGTAGCGAGTTCCAACGGTTTCATTCGTTTCAGCAAATAAATTAATGTAGAATTAGTAGCACGTTGATCTTCTAGAAATGGTGTCCCGTCTCTACCGATATATTTTGATAATGCATTGTTAATCCTTCTTAAATAATTAATAACATAATACTTCAAGTTACAAGTATACTGACGAACTGTTTCCATGTTAACACAGTTGTGAACCAATGCCGTCTGATATTATTTCACTTTCCGCCTCAATTATATGCATTCAAGTTTGTTGTTCTTTTTTCTGTTCTATACCATTTGCTTAAGGTTTTTTCGTCGCAACCTCTTTTATAAAATTGTTTCTTCTTCTTCTTCATCTTGCATGTAATAATTGATAGGATTTGACAATTTATCGTAGATATAATACACATTTGTTAATGCACACATTGTATAATCTGTATCTTTGTGATACATACACATTGGGTGAGACGCTGACAACTTTATATCAATCTTTTAATGTCCTCAATTGGCCGATCCAATATTTTCTGTAGATATTGTGACTTTTGCTCACATAAATGTTATTAGCTTTTTTACTAAACACTCGAATAATTTTATCAATTTTATTGAGTGGTACATTTCCATTAGTCCATTCCAAATGGTGCTGTTCGACGTTGCTTAGCAGGTAAACAATGTACATAATGGGGAGCCTCAAACAAATAATGGCTAATTCGACATTCGCTATCACAAATAGCCACTTCTTTCGGTAGTAATTTATCATTACTATCGTAAAAACCTTGAATGTCGATTATGATATAGTCCAATGTATCCATAATTTGTCTGTGTACTTGTTAATTCATTCACTTCTTGTACTTGACTGATGTGTAAAGCAAATTACACTACTTTTATAATGACAATCGCCCCTCCTTGTTTTATAGCAACAGGGAATTGCAGAAGGACGGGTAATACCTCTTTTACCACTTTTGTTAGTTGTGCATAATAAAACGCCTTATCGTGCAAAATTAAATAGTAAGCTGTTGTATTAGCCGGAACTGGTTCTTTTGAAGTAAATTCAATTTTAATTTCAAAGCCACTTTTGTGAATAGTATCTGCCTGATACGTACAATCGATTCCTACTAATGGAATTTTCTTTTTAAATTCTGCTGGTGAAAACATTGGTTTACTTTCTGGCACATAATAATATGATTGTTGTAATCTGCTATACATATCGTACACAATAGCATATTTATTGTTATCAAAATCAATATTTAAATTATCATACGGAAATCTTGTACCGTTCAAAAATACACTTATGTTTGTCAACTTTACATTATCAAATAGAGCCATTGAAGACTTCATCTGGCTTTTTCGATTGGTTTGAAAACCGAAAATAATGTATCTTGGCGTTTCAAGTTGCGGCACCGCACAGTGGTCGGAGTAGCATAGGATCACGGAAATAATTATTTAATCACCATAAATATAGCTCATTACGTATTTTAAAGTATTATTTATCAAAATAAACGGTAGTTGGTGGAATGAGTGCATAAATGTGACGTTAAATAAATATGAAATTTTATTGCAGAAAGAAGTACAGTAAAAAACAAACAACAAAAATCGAAGACTTAATGACTACACGAAATATGAATGGCATACAAATACATGATAATAAAAATAATTACCTTAATTATTGCTTACTACTAATGCTTGGGCATCTTCATGTAGGGGTACATGTTTCTTATTAAGTTTTGTTCTAAGCCTACTGATGAATGGGTCCGAGGAAGCCAGTAGCATATTAATAATATCTTCATTTGTAGACTCTCGAGAACACTTTCTAGAGTGGCTTAACCTGTAATGACGGTAATCTTTATTGCGAGCTTCTTGAGCTTCTTCTGTCAACATGCCGATCGGTAGCATAGCCAAATTTATTATTTTACTGCCATGCATGAGGATTTTATGAACCGTGTTGGGCATGTAGTACCAGCTATATAGACTGACGTACAATTCAGCAGTTTCGGTGCAATAGTTGTCGAATTTTTCGGCGTCAATTGTCGCACCCGAGTTTATCTTTTGTAAAATTATACCAAATCTGTGAATTAAATTTTCATCTACTCCTGTGATTTCGGCTGTTACAGCTGGGTTATTGAAAAATCTTCTAGATGTGTTGCCATCATTACTAGTACCCATTCCTTGTTTCACGAAGTCCACTTTAAGGCCCAACTGTTTAAATAATTCTTCTTGAATCCTTTTCTTCTCCACTTCGTTTTGCGGCTTAGTGGTTTGATTGGTTCTCCAGCTCTTAAAAGATTTATTATATGCAATATGGATTATATACACTCCGCATGGAGGGGTGCCAAGCCCACCTTTAATGCATCTTCGTCTTCAATTTTGCTACGCACATTCTTTAAATCGTTCATTTCTGTTGGTTTTGCTTTGCAAATGAAACATACTGCATTAGAAGATGTATCGGTGATAGTTTGTGCGATTTTGCCATCAATCATTGTAAAGAGAAGCTGTTGATGCACTTCGTAAGTTTTTCCATTCAATGATATCACGGTTTAGTTTAGGTACATCCTTGACATTTTTTTTTTCGTGCCCATTGTTGTTTGTTTACTGAATTGACACTGTACGGGTCTACAGTATCTTGTCGAAGATGGACATGTATTCTTCCAATGAACTAAAGTATCGTTATCTTTTGTAGATAAACAAAGAGGAACTAGTGATGTTAAAAACATATTTGCATCTGTAATGTTTTCCTCGTTAAAAGTTTGTTTATTGTGCCCGGATGAACCATCGCATCCCCATTTGGAAATAAGGACACATTCTTCACCCATACTTGCCAGTTCGTCTTCAGTTTTGGACTTAAAAATTCTTTTTGTAGTGTGGTCCAACAAATCTTGTAAACCTATACAAGCGCAACTTTCAGTGGTTTCCATATCCGTGGGGTAACATTCTTTATTTGCGTCTAGTACTTTATCATAACTTGGAAAAATATCACATCCTAAATCTTTTACAGCATTTCTAATAATTTGATATTGATGTTTTGATAATGATGCATCTAACAATAAAACCAATGCTTTCTCTGGTGTAAATGATGTAGATGTGGTAGATTTATCCTTTAATTTATCGGCAGCTCTAGTAATGAGTTTTTCTGGAAAACTCACACAAACTTTTGACTTTATATCGTTTGGTACGGTCGCACCACTCATCAAAATGATTTTCTGGAGGTCCGCTGCGTGATCGCTTCGAAGGACCATATCAGGTTGTACAGGACTTACAGTGATAACCATTTCTGATTTTTATTAAGAAATGTCTTCTTATTCCTTGCAGCCGCTTGCCACCTCTTCGTGAATTTGGGCAAGAAATTTCGACTCAATTCCTCGTAAATTTCCTCCATAACTGCCTCCTTGAGGTTCGGAGGAGCGCTTGATATTGTCGAGGCACTTAAGTACTTCACGGTTGCTCGAAATTACGATTTCAACTAATTCCGCGTATAAAATGGTAAAACTCGCCATGGTTCACAAACGGATATCACTTTCTGACAAATAGATAGATTTAAATGAAATGTGTACAAACAAAAGCACGTGCCAAGCTACTTGATCAAATATTTTGTTGATCGCAAGTTATTTTTCTGACAGCCATTCGCGCCCAGGTATCCATATGACCACGCAGAACGCGTCTATCCTTGAGTGAGCCCTAGCCACAGCCTGACTGAAAACGTTTTTCATCTCATAGTTTTTACGTAAACATCCTAAGGATGCATACTGGTGGAATGTTTGTTTTTGCAACCGACGGAGAGGTGCGGGGTTGAACTGTACAGTTCGTACTATGTGCGTAAAGTGTGATGTTAGACTTTTGCATAAATTGTTTTATTTATTTATTTGACGCAAAACAACATTTTACATCGATTACATTAATACACATATACCTAAAAAGAACCTTGTTGCACTCCATTCAAATAAATATATATTATTTACAAATAACTATTATATTTTATTTCAATAGTTTCTTACTTCTTGTAAATATGTAATATTTTGGCTTGTAATTCTAAGACCGCAGCTGGAATTAATTTTGATATGTTCCTGAAATTTCAGAGAATTTTTTAAGGTATGTTAGAAGACAGCGGTAGACAGCGGAAATAACTATCAGTCATTGGTTTTATAGAAACTAGCAGTAAAATTATATATTTCTTTGAAATTGTTTTTGACTTAGTTAATAATAAATATTTATATTTTATCGATTTATTTTAATAGTCTATAGCTAACCTAAGTAAAACAAAAAAAAAAGTTCTGCGAACACGAAATAAGTACCGAATACTTTGTATTTGAAAAGAGCCCTTTTCTATTGTAAAATTGTAAGTGTTTCGTAGCTTTGATTTGAGACCATGGTACTCTTTATGTTAGAAAATGTTTGAGGTATGTTTCTCTTAAGTATCTATTATAGAAATACTACATCAGTTAGACGATTAACTGGCCTGCCAAAAACTAACTTATTTCCGCTCTCCGACCACTGTGCGCCGTCTTTACGGCCCATGTATGTCTTGTTGTTTGCGGCAATGACGGATACTCAACTTCTAAACCATAAATTGATATTTTGATTTTTGTCAGTTAATTTTGTCAAGGCTAACTGTTCTCTCAGACCGACTGCAATTTGAGGTATCTCTAAATAATTTTATCGATTGTCAATTTTACTTTTTCTTTTTCAGCTTCACTTTGAACAATTACATCGTTATCATCGTTATTCCGAATGAGTACCAACTCTTGTCTACAGTTTTATACAACTTTCTTAAAATCTTCCGCAAATCCTAAAATACTTTTAAGCGGTACACTAATTGCAAAATGTCCATTGTCATCGCCTATATCGCAGAAACCTTTTTTCTCAATGTCCCACCCTGCATTTTGTAATTTAATCATTTCATTGTTATTATACGATAAATATCCTTTCATACATGATGTCACTCTCACGTTTCTAACGAAATCCACTTAAACACCATTCATTAAATACCGAAGATCGCCAATCATAAAGCCTGCTGGGTTGTTGACTAATTTTGAATTCTTACTAGCCTCGTTTTTAACATTCCCATCCTCACCAACTTTCCGTAGAGTACCCTCTACATACAAATAACTCTCTCCTGGTAATGTATAATTGTCAGTTTCAGGAACCGGTATCCTAATTTCATCATTATCAAAACTTGCTGATCCATAAGGTTGGAATGAATGATACTCGTAACTTATTATTGCATTGTTAGATTTAACTTTGTCGGTAACATTTAAAATGTCCATTATTTTAGTAGATTATAGCCCAAATCTTTTAAGAATATACGATTTTCTGTTGTTAACTTCTTCACTTTATTTAGGCTACTGCACACATTTTTCATATCGCTACCCAATTTATAGGCTGACCGGTTTGCTGTGTTCTTCTTCTTAACAATATGGTTCCTCTTTCGAATCTACGTTTTTGAGTTATGTAACTTCATCTCATTCAACCTTACGCAAGTGTAATCGTGTCGTTACTCCTTCACCTCAAAAATTGATCAATTTCCCTGATTGATCCAACACTCTTACCACAGTTGTACTGATATCTCCACTAACAGATAAATATATAGGTAAATGTGGCGATTCTACCATCTTATATCCGGCCGGCACTTTAGGAAAAAAATGATAAAGCACGTGTACCGGTTCACCGTTATTATAAGAACCACTCACTAAATTGCAATAAATTTGAATTGCATTGACTGTGTGGATATTAACAATATTTTCTGCTTCATAACTTTTCCCACAGTACTTTCTTATCAAATCCTAATAAGGTTCCTATACTTTTTTCAGCTGTAAAATCGATTTCTACATCGGTTTTTATGTGCACTTTCTGAGTATTATTATTACCGCGTATACAGACCAATGCCGTATTGTCAATGTCCCCTTCTATTTTAGTCTCTATAAAATCAAAATTATCATCTAAACCTTAAATTTCAACGGGTAATTCTACTATTTTTTTGTTGTTTCCTATTTTGTAGTGAAATAAATTGAGTAAAGCCAACTCATATTCTTCATCTTCATCTTTGCTCAAATAAATCGGTGGATTAAAATTGCAACTTACCTCGGAACTGATTCCGGTCAACGTAAACGTAAGCGAATGAGAAGTTTTCACCATTGCGTTTAGTCTTCGACTGATGTTTAAATTGTTTTCTTAATTATTTATTAAAAACATTAAACACAATTGTCCACAATTTAAATCATCGATTGTCTGGTAGCGTTCATAGTTATAGCTTATAACATTATTCTTATCATCTGATCTTAAAAATTTTTCAATTTCAATGGAAGGTTTTAATTAAATCACCGAAACTGTCAAAGTATTTTACTCTACTGCCACTTTTTTTATAAGCAACCCAATGCGTTCCTTCACTTTCTTTATTGTCTAAATTGACAACTGCACTTTCATTTTTTAAATTTTTTTTCGGTAATGCATTTCTCATATAGACACCTCTAAACGTTGGTATTTTCAATAATTTTGCTATTTGTAAAATTTCCAAATTATTTAGAGGACTTTTATGAAGGAACATTATTTTCAGTTTTTTGAATATTCGGGAAAATATAAACCATATCCTCTTTTATATGGTTTTATGTAATAACCAGATCCCACTGATTTGGCTTCCATAGCTCTATTGTGTCGCTCAGCTTCATTTTGTTGTTCTTTAGCTGATTTTGCACTGTTTACTGCTTTCGCTATAGCGGCTGCCCCTCCTCCAAGGGAACCCAATGCACCTAAAACTGCAAATAATGGAATCAACGAAAGAAATCCTCCTTGTTTCGGTATAGGAATGACTCTACGTTTTGGAAATTTAATTTTTCTTTTATATTTTTTCAAAACACATGCAGCTTTTGTAGCATCAAATACACTTTTATGTTTTCTTCTACTGATAGCGTTTCTGGCCAGTCGAACTGCTTTTGAACTTGCTTTTTCTTTTTTTTAGACCCATTCCAAATGAAGTTTTCCCTTTCATTGCTGCTGCAACTCCTGCCGATGCAATCTTTTCTCCGGCACTTGGACCAACCTTCTGAATAATTTTTTTTTTTAGTTTTTTGTATTATCGTACACTATATCGTGATCTTTACAAGCTTCGTCGAGATCGTTTATTCCTTTATCGCCTCGCGCTAATCTCATTTCTAATTTTGTTCCAGGCCCACAATAATTATATACAGGTAAATGAATTTCAAAAGGCATCTTATTTATTGATTTATTTAGTAGCCCCCGACCGATCCATTTGATAGTTCTTTTACGACTGACGGGATAATAGACATACATTTTATTTTAAAGGTATACAAATAAACTGTGGCAACTTAAAAAACTGTTTATTGATTTTTATAATTTAATTTTAACAAACTTTTACCACTTCACATAATACTAACACTTATACTTACTATATTCTACTTACACCTTGAGTTATATACATTCTCCCTAAAACTACTTTGTAAACAAAAACTTATCGCTAATTCGATTCTTTTCATTTTTTCTTTGAGTCTTAAAGAATCATAATAATATAAATGCCACGCACATTTCCTAGCTTCTTTATACGCAAATTTCCATACATACATATTATAAATAATATTTTTACTTTCACACATTACTACTTTCTTTTTACTTCCCATTATTATAAGAATCTAACATTATATGTTGCATATCAAAATCGAACAATAACTTATCATTACCATAAAGTAACAATTCATCAATCGTACAAGCATATTCATTACATTGGTCTTGCATTATTTTTGAATAACGAGTTTTCATATCCCCATCCAGTTCATTTAATAAACCCAAGCAAGAATAGTAATATTCACTAAACTTAAGATTTTTTTAATATTCCAAACAAGATGAATCAACATCAACCAGTTTCCACAATTCACGAAGACCTTCATACGATAAAAATACGTGATTTCCACCGATATCAATTCTTGCAACTTTACGACAATTATTCATTAAACTGAATGAAATATTTACTCCATTAAAGATTATTGTTTGATCCGTATCTACATAAAAAATGTTTGGTTGATATTCACTATTTGTTCTAAAAATACTGTCCACATGTGTTCATTCAAAGAAATTCCTTGCCCACCCTTACCCAATATTCCAATAACTGGTTCAAGATTAAGATCTATATCCAAACCTATCGACACCCATTTAGAATTACTTTTATTTAAAAAATACGTATTCGACGACAGCAAATTTTTCATAGCGTTCTTCTTTTGTTTTACAAGTTGATTGTTGGGGTTGGAATCATCGTTGGTATCGTTGATATTCCATGGAACATCAACAGTAGTAGTCTCACCATAATTCGATAGATTTATATTAGAAAAAGGTTCTTCACCCTCTTAAAAGAATCCCGAGTCATTTCCTGAATTCGCATTATCAATTGGCCCATTATTTTGAATATGTGCTCTAATAATTTGTTTATTACTCGGGTTTTGTCGTTTCACTAAAATTTCACTTCAATCAATAAATTAATTTATTTTCAAAATAATCACAAATACTTACATATTATTCAATTATTATTTACAACAACACTAACACACTAATTCTTGACAACAAGACCTGTACTGTAATAAATTACACCCATCCGGCAGATCTTATATAGTCCCATAATATTATGTTGGGGGGAGGTTCTGTATATATTTTTACATCACAACGACCTCACATACTTCTCCTCTGAAAAGGACTAACTACTTTATGATTTTCCCGCCTAAAGGAGGTCGTTTACCCACTCATTAGAATCCAATTGAAGGAATTCAATACCTGTAATCATCAATGTTGCTAACAACACTTTAACCGCATTGACAATATTTATTAATAAATTCATATATGACATCTTGGCTTGTGCATGGTCTGCCTATAGCGATACAGCGCATAAAAGCTGTAATGTATCGGGTGAAAATCTTAAGGGGGTAAGGGCCCCTTTGGATTTTGATTAGACACATTATTTGTCTTTAATGAATGCTAGACAATACGTCAGACCGTGGACTGTAAGCACTCAATGGTGATATTTTTAGCCGATTCTATGTACGCTACCTCTTCTATTTGAAGAAAATCTTAAAATTATTAAGAGTATATTGCGTCTTTAGAATCAATAAAACCGTAAAGTAACCTCCTTCTCTTCATTTTATGAGGAGGAGGAAAGAAGGTTCTTTGGAGATTGTAAAAAGACACCTAACTACCAGGAGGTTTTAACTCATTTAATCATTTTGACTAGTTTCTTCTCAAATGAGGAGGAGGTTCTAGAATCGGCTGTAACCCTCTACTTGCCAAATCCGAGCGCGAGCGCCAGGGGGGGATTTTGAGGAAAAAAATTAAATTACAACTTTCGGGAAAAAAACATATCCACTCCATTGTAGATACATGAAACCCTTCTAATCGTGCTTGTTTATATTTTTCAACCCCCTATATTATTAACAATTAACGCTTAAAATTGAGCGATTTAGAAAACATCAATTTTACGGCATTTCACTCGCAAATTTAAATAATTTATTACATGGATAGTCGGCGTACTATCAATATAACATTATATACTATTGTTTATAACATAATACTGTATATTATGGTTGAAAAATCAAGTCTCTAAATATTTTAGAACAAAAGTTAAAAGAAAATTGAATATGAAATATATTTTAAATATAAATAACTACCCTCAAAATTTCGTATCTCCACCGGTGCGCTATTCTCGAGCAGCACGCAACATGATTTTTACGTTGGCCCCGAACAAAAAATAATAAAAACGCACTTAAAACGCACATGTAAAAATTCAAAAAAATTAGGGCAGTTACAGAAAATATTAACAAATGTTTATATGATAGTCACAGTTCTTCCGGTTTACAATCTTCTAAAAAAAATTATATAATAATAATTCAAGGCAGCAAAATTATATACAATTGATATAATCATTACATAGGTTGTGACTTTCACCAAAAAATGTGGTATGTTTTTAAATGCCCTAAAAACTTCCTATCGTATCGTAGGTTTTTGCGAATGACAGAGTCGATATTTATCCGTTGCGCCTAATAAAAAATAAAGCACCACAAAGAAACGTTCAAATGTGAAAAGTATCTGCTGTAGTTTAAAAATAATTTAATCTGTTGTTTAAAATATGAATTTTTATCAGAATATACATTACATTTTTCTGATTTTGCACAACGAAGTTATGTATTTTATACTGTTTTATTTACTTACTTTTTTAAAATGAAAATTTGTCAGTATCCTCATCAGTCTGTTCGTCTTCGCTGTCACTTGTGTCCGTTTCACAAATAACTAATTTTTTAGCGTCTGCAGGTAGTTGCTTTTTATGCATTTTTACATCGCTTCTGAAAGAAGAAATTATTGGATCAGAACATACAAGAAGCATATTAAATAAATCTCGAATTGTATTAAGCCTAGAGTTTTTCCTAGTACGGTTTTCTCTAACTCTCTTATATATTTTATTAGTTGCTTCCTGTGCCTCTTCCGAAAGTTCTCCGATTGGTAAAAGACATTGTCCAATTATTTTGCTCCCGCGAATTAAAATTTTATGGACACTAGGAGGCATTCTATACCATCCATATAACGAGGTGTAAAGTCGGGCCGTATCTTCTGCATATTTATCAAACATCAATACATTTATTTTACGAGAACTCGACATTGTTATAAGAATTGTATAAAATATGTTCAATAATTCTTCATTCAATTCAGTGATGACAGCTACTTTCTCATAATTTCGAAAATATATTAGAGCAACGTTACCAGTGTTTGAAGTACCTCCTCCTTGCACAACAATATCAACTCTTATCCCTAACTCTTTACGTAATAGTTTTTGTATTCTAGTTTTCCGACTAAATATATTATTTTTCTCTTCTATCGTACATCCGTGAGTAGTTGTTTTTTTCAAATCTAATTTATAGGAGATATGAAGAACACATTCCATGAACTTAATCCATGCATGGAGGGAAGAAATACCATAATTTAAATTATCTTCTATAATAGGAATATTTTTAATTCTTTCAATATCATTCATCTCCTTCGGAGAACATTTGCATATAAAACAATTAGAGCTCGGAGTATTTGCTAAGGTATTTATAACTTTGCCGTCGATCATTGTAAACAACAAATTAAATTTTACCTCTACATGGTTACCATTAATATAAATTTGTTGTTTTTCCAATAAATTTACCTCTTGCCTCATACTCTTAACTTCATCTAGAATAAGCTGTTTTGTTTCTTTAGCATAAATAAATTTTATCGGTCTACATAATTTAATAGATAAAGGTTTTTCGTTTTTCCAAATAACACTTTCATCAGAAAATAATCTAAGTGGAACCAGTGAAATCACAAAAACACTCTTCTCTGTAATTTCTTCTTCATCTGTACTGCTATCATCAGATGGCTTTTGCATATAAGTAGAGTGCCCTGAGCTGCCATCGCAACCATATTTACAAAACAAAATTAATTTACTTAATGATGTATCTTGAGGAAATTTAATTGTTGATTTAATCTACATAAAATATGCTCAAGAAGGCTCTGCAAAGGTACTGCTGCTCCATTTTGAGAAATCGAAATATTAGCTGGGTAACACATTGTCTTCATTATTTTAATTTTATTGTAAGATGGTAAAAGGTCTTTTGCTCCATAAGAACGTAGTTTTTTTTTAAATTTTTATAACTTGCTGCCGTCATTTTTGAATCAATAAAAATTGATAGAGCTTCTACATCTGTAAATTTTTTTACAGTTTCAACTTCATTTGTTTTTAAATAAGTTAAGACTTTTTTTATTTTTTCCTGTGAATCCGAGAAAGCACTTTCCACTAATTTGGCCGCTGGTATATTATTTTATCGCGTAAATTTTTTTTTGCTGCTGAAAATATTTGTTCTGGTGTATTTTCGGTGATCAATAAATTAGTTTTTCTTCTTTTAGATGAATTACTTTGTGTTGTGAACTGTGTACCTGATGTATTGGTGAAATATTTTCTATATCTTCAAAGAGGTTTGTATTTTCAATTAGGGCAGAACCCTCGTTGTATTTAAAAGGCAGTAGTAACCAATTTCTATTTTTTTTAATGAAATTGATATGAGATCTTGAGCACATCTTCCACTTTCTATTAAGAGTACTGCAGAAACCCTTAACTTTTTTAAGAATGTCATCATTTTCACTATTGTTTTTCGTCGAAACATTTTCAATATATTTTATTAAATAATCAATGGTATTGCTTGACTGAATAAGGTTTTTAGTTCGTACCATACCTTATATAAATCACCTTTTGTAATTTTAATTTTCTCCATTATTACTCAGCGTTTTGGATTAATTAAATAACACTAACACTAAACACTAGTTTAATTAAAGTAAACTATTAAACACTAAACTAAAGTATTTTATACACAAAAAACACTAAATCAAAGATAGAGTATATAGTCAACAAATTGAATAACACTTAACACTAACTTAATTAATAACTACTTTATAATGTTCAATCGTTCGCTTAGGGATCAGAAAAATATGTGAACTGTTGGAGACTTCGTTCAACACTAAACGCATATTTTGCTTTCAAGAAAATTAAGAAAAATCCATTTCAGATACTTAAACCGTAAAAACTGTGTGACAAGAATGCCATTTGTTACGGTAAATGGCAGCTCCAATCGGACCCCTAATAAAAATGGAAACACAAACCAGATGACCTTTATCAGTAACAGATGTACACCCTTATATATCAATAAGAAAATAACCCATAAAACTATTTTTGTAAATGTGATTTAAATGGTGCAAAAAATACTGAGAGAAGAAATAATTGCACTATGATATATACCTGTATATTAGAAAAATTGTAGATTGTGAGGATTATGACTATTATATAAACATTTTTCAATATTTTCTGTAACAGCCCTAAATTTTTTGAATTTTTACATGTGCGTTTTAAGTGCGTTTTTATTATTTTTTTGTTCGGGGCCAACGTAGAAATCATGTTGCGTGCTGCTCGAGAATAGCGCGCTCGGTTCCGCGATGCTCACCGCACACGGGTCTCGCCGACCCAATTTTAATTGGTGGCGTCGAATAAAAAAATTAAAAAGACCCCAAAAAACGCACCGGTGAAGATACGAAATTTTGAGCGTAGTCACAGACCTCATCGAGTTGCCAATTTATTTTAGAACACTTTCTAAAGATTAAATTTATATTTAAAATATATTTCATATTCAAATTTTGTTAACTTTTTTTCTAAAATATTTAGAGACTTGATCATTCAACCATAATATACAGTATTATGTTATAAACAATAGTGTATAATGTTATATTTATAGTACGCCTACTATCCATGTAATAAATTATTTAAACTTGCGAGTGAAATGCAGTAAATTGATGTTTTCTAAATTGCTCAACTTTAAGCGTTAATTGTTAATAATATAGGGGGTTAAAAAATATAAACATGCAAGATTATAAGGGTTTCATGTATCTACAATGGAGTGGATATGTTTTTTTCTCGAAATTTTTAATTTAATTTTTTTCCTCAAAATTTCATACAGCGATTATGGTCCTTGTATTTATTGCCTTGGTTTTATGTTGAAGAAACATTTATGGCACTACATAAAGCATTCGTGTACAGCAATTAAAACAAAGGAAAGCATGAAACGAAAGCATGAAAAAGCATTTGATTGCTGAAAGCGATGCGATTTTAAATTCAACATTTAACAATAATTTTAGGAAGAAATACATCGAAAATATTATTTATAAATTTCGTAATGATAATATTGGAGCTATGCAATTTGAAAAATAAGGTAGCACGCAGTGTGAGCTAATACGCCAATCAATGAGACAACTTGCCAGGATAACTTTAAAGTTGCGAGATCTCGATAGTTACAATAAATATTTATCTGACTTCTTAATGCTCGAAAATGTTGATAAAATAATAATAGCCGTTAAATCTTTGTGTATAACATATTAAAATAATTATAACAGGCCAGAATTTAAAACGCCCTCGTTCGCTCTGAAGATTGGTTAGGCAGTTAAAAAGTGTATAGCCATTAAATAGGGTATGTGTTTAAGGGCATGCAATATAATGGGAAACGATGTAGCAATGTGTTTCTTAAATCTAATGGATTTTGAATGGAACATCCGCATATCTTCGAATGCATTGGCAACAATGTATAACAGAAAAATAAATTGTAGCTTTTCCCACTGACCAGCGATCTAATAAAATTAAGCAAACACAGAGTAATAAGAACATTGTGAAATTCCGGAATGAGTGATCCAAATCTCCTACATTAGAATAGTGAAACATACATCAACACTGAGTACAATAATAATATTTAATAAAATACGATTAGGAGAAGCAGTCCGTATAATAATAAATGATTAAAATTTAAGAACAAAGTGGTCTGAGCAACGCACGGAGGAATTAAAAAAATCGTTAATAGAATTTGAAAACAAATTGGCCAACCAACTGACAACTGTTGAAGTAAAAGGTAAACGTGACAGGAAAGTTCTTGTGCTTACAGAAAATACAAAAGAAGCAATTGATAAATTAATTGAAACACGACAAGGCTTAAACATTTCGCCAGATAGTCCGACATTTTTGCTAGAACTGGGTGTAATGCCACAACCAATTTAAGAGGTTCTGATTGTCTTCGCAAAATATGCAACGATGCAGAGTTGGAAAAAGACGTATACATAACAAGCACAAAACTTAGAACATGTATTGCAACAGTTTACGAAATATTTAATTTGGGCGAAAATGAATACGACTGGCTTGCTCGGCATTTAGAGCATGATATTAGGGTGCACTAGAGTCCTGCACGAGTACGCAAAAATGTAACATGTTAATAATCGCCGATTACGTTGCTACGCGATACAAGTACATAATCGTGGAGCGGCATCGTCGGCATCGTCGCATCGTAGACCTGTACCGATTAGTAATCGGCGATTACAATTCAAACATAATCATGTCAGGGCTGTCAGGCTATACCGATTATTAATCAAAAATAATAATTTGACTTAAACTCTCAGTTTTGTTTGACATTTGTAATTCTTTTTTACATTTAAGTTGTGATCGATATATTTCATTCATTTTTTATAAACATTATTAGTTAAAAATGAATATTTTCGAGAAAATTAAATGTGGTGAATACGGAAGGGCCAAAGCGACGGGTAGGAGTGAGGTGTGGCTTTATTTTCAAAAAATCATCAACAATGCAACTAAGGAAATCGAACCATTCGTAATATGTGTGGTATGTGAAAAAATATTTAGATTTGGAAAGGGGTGCAGTCCTTCAAACTTGAAGAAACACGGTTGTTTTTAAAAGAAATGCGAACGTGCGGATGATAGTTTCACGGGAACAAGAAACAAAAAAACGTTGGTTACTGTGAGTGAAGAGCACAGAAAAGCAAATTTGTGGCTCGTGACCTACGATCTTTTGATGCGGTAAATGGGGAGTGATTTAAAGCTTTGGCTCAGTCACTAGTTGAAATTGGTGTTAATCTTGGCGCAAAGAACTTTAAAATTGATGATATTTTGCCACATCCTACAACAATAAGCCGCAGGCTAAAAAAAATGCATGCCAACTACATAAAACTGTTTGTAGACAGTTTGAAACCTATAATTGAAAAAGGTAATTAGTAATTGTTTTCATTCTATTCCGTTTACTAGAGAAATATTTTTAAAATACTTTAGATTGTTGTGCAGGAACGATGGATATTTGGACTGAAAATAGAACACAAAGAAATTTTCTAACGGTAACACTACATTTTATTAATGATAATAAGCTTCTTCATAAGTAAGTACAATTTTTGTAAATAAGACATAAACAAAACTTGAAAATCGTACAGTGTTCATGAAAGCAAAGGATAACATTTCAAATAAATACTCAATACCAACGGAAACAGTTTCAAAAAATGACGGGAAAAATCCAAGGTTTTGGGTAGTAACTAGTTTCAGCACCATTGATGTTCTGATTACAGGACAATACTTCATGATACATCAAAATAATGGTAAAATTTGTAAGATTTTAATGTCACCAATTTAAAGTAATTAGGATATTTAGTTTTTTTGTAACAAAATCCTGAAAATAGCTATTTTTGCGTCATTTATTTACATATTTTAGGCAACAAAAACTCGTGCTACGTTAAATTTAAGGGTATTGGTCAGTTCTGCATTCAATTAGCTCAACAATCATTAAAACAAATGTTAATTTTATCTTACATTTAACGTTTTATGCCGGAAATAGTAATATAGTTCTCTTTCACTCAAGCTAATGTCTAGAAAGAGTCTGTCTTACTCTAGTAAACCACAACCTTAATCAATTTTTAATAGTTAAACCTAAAAAAAAGTAAAATAAATTGAAAAATTATAAACATTTAAAAATATTCTTAGGTGTAGTAAGCCTCACGAAGTCTTTTCTTCAACATTTTGTGTATAATCATTGCTATTAATAATCGACTAAACGTTCCATAAATATTTGTAATGTTTTACTAGTTGTTAATGGAAATTATGATTTTAATCAAAATATACATATCTCTTATCTAAAGTCCTTGTGAGCCGTAACAAGGAATTATCCAATGTTTTTTTATTTGGATTTTTTACTCAAAATGAATTAATGAATCAAGTTACCTAAAGCTTTTTACTCATTTATTTGGCCACCTTGTATTAGTGGATAGACATTTTTACTGTGTACAATTTCTAATATGGTATTATAATCTTGCTTTGCAGTCGTATTTTGACCACCATGGAATTAGAGAGCTTCGACAGTGAGGTATTGTAAAAAAAACAGCAGAAAATATTATAAGATCTATGGAAAATAAATTTGAAGAGCTGAATTTAGGGCGAAATTTGCACAAACACATATCATTTACCACCGACCAGGGTTCAAATATTAAAAACCACTCAAAAATTATTCCCGCGTTAATTGTATTGCACATGTGCTGAATCTTATTTTAAAAAATACTTTTGAAAAACAAGTATTACAAGAGCGTGCTCCTCATGTTTACGATTTGATCGTGAACTGTAAATCTTTAGTGGAGTATATGAAAAGAAATTTGATATGTTGGTTTCTGTCCGCGCAAATTTAAATGAAATAGAAGAAATTTTAAATAAAACCAACCAATCTCATAACTTAATTGGAGTTGAGAAATATTTGTTAAATCGAATCCTTAACTATTTAAAAATGCAACACTTATGAATGTGAAAAAAAGATTACTATTCACTTAGTGCTTTTGCACATGCACATTCTCAAAGAAAAAATTATGTTGTTACGATCTAAGGAAACTAATGATGAAATTGAAAGTATTATTGGTCATTGTTTAGACAATATTTTTCATGAAAAATTTAGTGCACATAAAATACATAAAATTGCGGCATTTCTGTATCCGGAATATAAACAACTTCGATATCTTGATGAGATCGAACGCGAGGAAATATATAATATTGTAGAGGAAGAATTGAAGGGCATTACAATATTTAGAGAAGACATTTCGATAAATACACGTGAGGACATTACTGAAAATATTGACGACCAAAACGATGAAATGTTGAAAAAATATAAAGAAGTGAATTTAACAAACTGTATAATTCCTAATCACAAATTAATGTTGAAATTGAATTATATAAAGCTATCCTGAAACAAATATTTTACATTGGTGGAAACTCTATGAAAAGGAATTTCCATTATTGGCAAAGCTAGCGCAACAGATTTTGTCTATACCAGCATCTAGCGCATCCAGTGAACGATGTTTCAGTTCGGCCAACCGAATACAGGAGGACCGAAAAAATAATTTAAAAGCTACTACCTTAGATGCGATTTTGAATTTACACACCCAAGAAAAGGAATAATACACCTTTATTTCTATTGTTAATTGTTCGTTTAAGGCACCTCTATTAAATGGCTTTGCAGCACAACTTATGGAAATCCTCTACAAACGCCGAAACTTTACAGAATTAAGTAATGAATATAATTCTTTTTATGTAGAATCTTTTTATACTTTACTATGATATGGTTCTTTTTACAATATTAATACTAAAATATTAAAGATTTCGAATTTAAGTTATTTTTTATTTTAAAAACTAGAAGAAATATAAATATTCTAAAAACCATAACGTAAAAAAAAAATAATAATAAGATACTATATGTAATATAATATTGCGTTATATTTATTCATAAGCTCATAGAACTTCGGCCATTTATTAAGGTATTAGAAGTCTTTTCAGGCCATTTTATGACGTAGCCTCTTAATTTGCTTTATGTTAGATGTTTATTGTAAGTGAATCGTGTTTACGTGGTGTCGAGTTATATTAAATTGTATATTTTTGTTTTGAATTCATGTTATTTATTTCTTCGACAAGGGGAAAAAATGCGATAGTAATTAATTAAATACGATGGCTACAGTGAAAATTTTCGATATTTTTGTATTGAATTTATAAGAATTATTAATGACAGTTATTAGTAAAATATATTATTGATAAATCATTGGCTGTTAAGAGTGTGTTAATATGGCGGTTATTTCGGTAAGATTAGTTGATTTGTTATTTATTTATCCGTTCGGATTGTAGAATCGCATAATCACCGAGTTGAATGGGAAGGGAAATCCATTACGGACAAAGTATCGGACTCCTTTCAGTCAAAGGATTGATATACTAACGATTAAAACTCTTCCCACTTTTACCGGCTTCTACTGCTAGGGTTATTTGCCTGCCAGAACTGTACTAAAGTTAACCTTAAATTCACTCGATAAAACAACAATATAAATTACTTAGCAGAAATCAACATTTAATAAATGACAGTATTAAATTATTTCATTTGTTCTATTTTTACGTTATTTCTAACCTCTCTCGAGCTAGTCTATGTCAAGAAGTTTCTAGCGAATTAATATATTTTATGGCTAAAATATATTTTAATTTAATATAGAATACAATTTTAACAATGTCCGAGCGGAGCAAGTGCTATTCAATTTTAATGTAATTTTTGTGGGTAAAATAACCGTAGACGTTATAATACATACACCTTTTAAGATTATTCATTTTTGCAATTAATGCGCTTTGCTATATTGACTGAAAACATATTATCTTTTGTACAATAGATTTATTTAAAGGTATTAATTACTGTTTAATATCACTGAGAGACATGTACCTGTATAACCGTTTACTCATATGAGTACTAACGATTATAATCGTGTAATCATGAGTATGTTTACGAGTATGTTTATACTCATCGTTGCATCGCAACAATGAGTATTTGTATCTGTAATCGCCGATTCCATACGTACTCGTGCAGGTCTCTAGGGTGCACAGAGAATTCTACAGGATGCACAAAAGTACAGTAGAACTAACAAAAGTTAGTAGACTATTAATTGCTGTGGATAAAGGAGAAGCCAATAAATTGAAGGGAAAGACGCTGGATGAAATTAACATTGTAGGTATAGGTAAGGATACCAGGCTTGTTGTTTGCGCGAAAACACGTGAATGTCTCACTTGACGATGCGATCACGGAAAGATAAAAAGATCAAATTTAAACATATATATATGTGTATATATATATATTTATATATATATAAGTAACCAAATGGTCACACAAAGACCTCCCTTTATTTATTCTTTTGTTACGTAATACATTTCCTTTGTTCTATATGCATAATTGTTATCTTATAATTAAAATGCTTATGTTTTATATTTTAATTGCACCTTATTATAATCGCAATTATTGTAAGTTAGTCTTAGTCTGTATCGCAACGAGTTTGCCTCGTGAAATAATAAAATCGCTTTTTAAAAAGACAAGTTATTCCCTAAAACCTATAATTGGCGCAGTCGGTAGGATACCCAAAAGAATAGTATTCTTTTCGTGTTAACGATTGATTGGGTATCAGTGTAAATTCCCGCATTCGAAGTGCAAAAGAGTTCTCCGAAAATCGAGAAATCAGCTCGAAATACATCGGTGCGAGAGTTTAAGTCATCACGTTATCGTGTCACCTGTGAGTTCTCTAAAAATCGAGAATCCACACTCCAGGGTCATCTCCACGTGAGGACATCGTCGTCAGCAGCTTCACACGGACTCCGCTGGACGAATACCAGATTGGATTACTGCGATGAAAACGTTAATTCTTTGGTGAGTTACAAGTTCTTTAGAGGCTTTTTATTTCATGTTGTTATCTCGTCAATCGAGATTCAGACTCAGATTCAATCCCTAATTCTTTCCCTTCCCGAGATCGATCGCGATCACCTGTTCCAATAATGGCAAACCCAGCAGCACCAGCAGTTGCACTGCTTAAAGCAGAATATCTGTCTATGATTCCCGACTTTAACGGTGAACCCGAATTATTATCGAGATTTATCGAAATCTCAGAAAAATTAGTCACAAAATTTTATGATGTCGCGAATCCACGCGAATTTCAAAATGACTATTTAATGTCATCAATAATTGCCAAAATAAAAGGCAGTGCCGCGAAAAATATTGCATCTAGTTTAATAACGTCATGTGATGATTTGAAACGCGCATTACTTAATGGTATGGTGATAAGAGATATCACTATAGTTTAAATTTTGAAATTTGTAGCCTGAAACAAACCCCTCAGGAGTCCCCTTTTGATTTTTACAATAGGATTCAACACCTATTAAATTTATAAATTTCATATATTAACACTCACGGCGCTACTGCCGAAGAAAAAAATATTTTAACATTTTTCTTTAGACAAAATTGTCTAAAAGCTTTATTACGTGGATTACGTGATCCTGTCGGATCACAACTCAGGGTAAAAGCTCCTGCAGATCTTAACGATGCTCTTGGTATGCTAACGAATGATTTTCAAGCTGACAATCAAATCGAATGTCAAGCATAAATTTAAGTCCAAACCGTCCGATTTATAATCAAAATAAATCAGTAAATAATAATAATAATATTAATCCAAATAGACCAAGTTTCCAACAGAAACGAGTGAGCACGTATGTACCATCTAACCAGTTCCAAAAGAGAACAAGACGGAATATTGGCAATAATAGCAATAATTATCGGTTACCTTATAATAATAATTATAACAATAAATATAGGAACAATAACCAGAATTTTCCTCAAAATTACCAGCCAACCCCAATGTCCACAACGTCACAATATACACTTCGACCTAATAACCCTCGTCAGGGTCATGAACTCTATAACATAGATGAGCGAACAGAACGAAATAATTTTTTAGATTTGGACGCCTCGGTTCGACCTCCCGAATCGAATCCTTAGGCCTGATAAATTTCAGTAGTAAACTCCCACACATATTAGACACTAATAGACATTTAAAAATTTTAATTGTTTCTGGTAGTACCAGATCATTCATAAATCCACAAATTGCATACAAATTATTTAATAAAAGTATAAAAAAGGATTTATTCGATGTGACCAGCGCACATGGCACATCAAAAGGTGATAAAAGCACCGAAATTTCATGCTCACAATTATTCAGAAGCAATTTCGCTTCTAAATTAAAATTTTTCTTATTTAATTTTCACGACTCGTTCGACATTCTCTTAGGACTAGACCACCTGAAAAAATTAAAATTAAAAATCGACTTTGGACGTAATTTATTAATTGGTCCAAATTGTGAAATTCCAATTAAATACGGAAATTCTAATGAACATTTGGCTGACTCGCGGACTAAGCGAATATTAGTACCTGCTCAAAGTCAACAAATAATCGAAGTTGATATCAATAACATATTAGATGGCAATGTCATTATTCCGTGTATGCGGATTGAGCATATTGAAATTCCCGAGTGTTTAACAGCTGTAAAAAATAAAAGAGCAACCTGCTCTGTAATTAATTCTTCTGATATGGATTGTAATGTAATCCTAAAGAAACCGTTTATCGTAGAAGGAATTAAGGAATAGAATCTCCTTCCACGTAAGTGTTTAAATTCAAACACAATAAATACAAATTGTAATTTATTAAATGCAGTTAATGCAAAATTTAATTTTAATCTCATACGTTCAGAGCATATGGACGATGAAGAACGGAAATCAATAAATAATTTAATATCTAATTATTCAGATATTTTTCATGTCAATGAAAACAAATTAACTTTCACAAATAAAATTAAACACAAAATTAACACATCCGATGAAATTCCGGATTACACAAAAACATATCGTTATCCGGAAGTACAGAGAGCAGAAGTTAACAAACAAGTTAATGAAATGTTAAAACAACACATAATTAGACCATCATTTAGCCCATGGTCTTCCCCTATCTGGGTCGTGCCTAAAAAATTAGACGCGTCAGGAAAGCGTAAATGGCGTGTTGTAGTGGATTACCGAAAACTCAACGAAAAAACTATTGGCGATCGGTATCCACTTCCGAATATTAATGAGTTATTAGATAAACTTGGTAAATGTCAATATTTCACAACCCTAGATCTCGCTTCGGGATTTCACCAAATAGAAATCGACGAACGCGATATCCCAAAACCGCGTTTAATACTCAGAACGGGCATTATGAATTTCTTAGATTGCCCTTCGGCCTAAAAAATGCTCCAGCTACGTTTCAACGCGTAATGGATGACGTTTTACGTGGTTTACAGAATAACACTTGCCTCGTTTATATGGATGATATAATAATATTTTCCACTAGTCTGCAAGAACATATTGTTCGACTAAAAGAAGTTTTTAATCGATTACGCGAATCAAATTTAAAAATCCAGTTGGATAAATCCGAATTCCTCCGGAAAGAAGTTGCTTATTTGGGACATATTGTCACACCATCAGGAGTAAAACCAAATCCTGATAAAATTTGTTCAATTCAAAATTTTCCGATACCAAAAAATACTAAACAATTAAAAGGATTTTTAGCACTTTTAGGGTATTATAGGAAATTTATAAAAAATTTCGCTGCGTTAACTAAACCCTTAACAAAATGTTTGAAAAAAGATGCGAAAATTGATATCGAAGATCCCGAATATAAAAATTGCTTCCATTTGTGTAAAGAAATTTTATCTAATCAACCCCTTCTTCAATACCCGGATTTTACGAAACCCTTTATCCTAACTACTGATGCTAGTAATTACGCTATAGGCTCAGTATTATCACAAGGACAAGTTGGTAGCGACTTGCCCATCGCGTATGCAAGTAGAACCCTTAATGAATCCGAAATAAATTACTCAACTATTGAGAAAGAATTACTCGCAATAGTTTGGTCTGTAAAATATTTTAGACCGTATTTATACGGAAGGAAATTCGAAATCGTCACTGACCATAAGCCGCTTCAATGGCTTATGAATATCAAAGAACCAAACTCAAAATTAGTAAGATAGAAACTTAAATTATCTGAGTATGATTTTAAAATAACTTATAAAAAGGGATCATTAAATAAAAACGCAGACGCTCTATCGAGAATAGAGTTAAATATTAACGAGCAATATAATGAAAATGAGGATTATTACATTAAAGAATTCGATGAATCGCTAATTGATCAGCCGAATGACCAATTATCAATGATAGCTCAACCATCTCAGTCGATACGTGCAAGTAAAGACGATGATTTAACCGTTCACTCTAGTGTTGAAAACCCAACCTTCAATATTCCCATATTAGATAAACCAGTTAATCTGTTTAACAATCAGATAATAATTTCTCAGGTCGATCACTCCCCTTCATTACCCGAAAATATTAATCTATTCGATAATAAGAAATTTAGATTAAATGTTGGATTTTCTAAAATTAACTTCGAAACGGAGATAATTAAGTTTATAAAAGAATACGTTGTCCCTAACATTAAATACCACTTGTATTTCAAAAATTTCCCACACGAACAATTCTGTTTAGTAGTTCAGAAATATTTCTGTAGTTCGAATATAAAATTTGTAAAATGTACCCAACTACTTATAGACGTACAAGATGAAAATGATATAGACGAGATAATTCAGAATTATCACGAAGGTAAAACCAATCATAGAGGTATCGATGAGACTGAAGCTCAGCTTAAGAGAAAATACTATTGGCCGAATATGCGTGCAAACATACAAAAATTTATAAATAATTGTGAGATATATTTAGTTTCAAAATATGATCGTAAACCCTTGAAACTAAAATTTAATATTACCCCAACGGCAACCAAATCGTTTGAAATTATCCACATAGATAGTATTACAATGGAGAATCAAAAATTCTTAACTATAATTGACTCCTTTTCTAAGTACACACAACTCTATAAACTAAAATCATATCAAGCTATTGAAATTGCCAATAAATTAATAAAGTTTTTTTCTCATCACGGCATTCCCTCTCAAATAATAGCTGATAATCACTTAGAATTTAAAAATAGTGTAATTAAGGAAGTATTAGATCTTCATAAAATTAATCTCCATTTTATCAGTTCCCAACACCCCGAATCAAACGGTATTGTGGATCGTGTACACTCGACATTAAGAGAGCATATAAGATTACTCAATAACCAGGAAATTAATAAAAACAATTACCGGCAATATGGATGCCGCCGCCAATGAAAGAATTAATAAAATTCTAGATCATGTAAAGTTTAACCAAAACCAATTACAAGAACAATTAGAATTTGGCTATAGTGTCAACTCTCAAATTATCGAAAGATTTAATAAAACTATTAAAGATATTGAACATAACCAGGATATACTAAAATCACGCATAATGCAACTAAATGCAATATTGAATATAGACGTCGATCACCACCATATTTTATTTGTAAAAGATCTTTTTAATCAGATGATATTACTTTTTGGATTAATATCAGATATTCTCCAAAACGTAATTAACTCATTATCATTTTGTAAATCAAAAATATTACACACAGATATTATAAGTCCACAAGACCTATTTAATGAATTAACTAAAATCTCAAAACACTAACGAAGAATTACCGTTCGAATTAAAACCAGAAAATATTCTGGATTATAAATCAATAATAACTGTTAATTGCCGAATTGAAAAATCAATTATTAATTACTTTTTATCACTACCTATTAATTACGAAAAAATATTCGATCTATACTACCTATACCCTATTCCCACTATGTTGGAATCTGAATTTGTCACTATTATTCCTGATATAAAGTACTTATTAAAATCCAAAGTTGATAACAAAATTTGGCCTCTAAATAGCTTGTGTCATCAAGGTAATAAATACTTTCAATGTTCAAGTAAACTTATTCTAAATCTTAAACCGGATTGTGAAAGCAATCTTTTATTACATGGAAAACCAATAGACTGTCAATACTCTAGTTTGAACATTGAACGAAACCATTTAGAAAATGTGCCGATAACAAATCAGTATCTCACGGTATTCCCCGAAGAAGAAACGCTGAAGATCACCTGTCCACATCAGGAGCAGACAAAAGGACTTCGTGGGATTTTCCTCATCAAATTGAACAAGTGTTCAATAACGTACAAGGACAAAATAATTCCTACCCAAGAAGTAACCTACGGAAGCCCTACAATAATCAGTGCTTCGGAATTAAAACTTAGACATTACAATTCAAGTAATCTGAAAATAAACTTGAAACGGTTAAACCTTGAAGACATTCCTGGATACGCTCGAACACCAATTATGAACAATGACGTAATCTCAGTGAAACCAAGTGCCTGGACAATTGTGCTATATATTTTAATAATCATTAGTGTTACCAGTTTTACGTATTTTCGTTATTTTCATAAAAATGTAGAAAATAACGAAATTAATAGAGACATTGAACTCTCCCTCCCAGGATGTGCAAGAATCTAAGGGGTGAGGAGTAACCAAGACCTCCCTTTATTTATTCTTTTGTTACGTAATACATTTTCTATGTTCTATATGCATAATTGTTATCTTATAATTAAAATGCTTATGTTTTATATTTTAATCGCACCTTATTATAATCGCAATTATTGTAAGTTAGTCTTAGTCTGTATCGCAACGAGTTTACATCGCTCGTGAAATAATAAAATCGCTTTTTAAAAAGACAAGTTATTCCCTAAAACCTATAATTTATATATATATATATATAAAAATGTAGTCAACTATACCATTAACAGGCCATTTACATACGCTGTGGCGTTCCACTTCTATAGCGCGTCCATATACAGAAGCCATATAAAACACGAATGTAAAGTGATTCCCTACAACAAAATCTGTAACCTAAAGACATTTTCTTGGATGCAATAAATACGGCAACTTGTAGAAGCTAAACATTTTAGTTACGAAAAGTTCTGTCGCGGTCCTTAGCGCCGATTCTTGCGTATATCTCCCAGTTAATATATTTTAAGAAAACTTGGCATCGCTGCCTAACAAGTTTAACGGCGCCATAGGTGAATCAAGCGGTAGAATGTTCCCTCGAAGCTATGTAAGATTTTAACATTATTTAAATGATAGATTAGTAAATAATTTTCACACATAATAGTTCTCTTCCACATCAACAAATACAATTAGAAGTAGCAGTCGTCACCTTTATCTCCCGCCCGTGAAGTTGACATGGAAAATAATAATATTTTACAAGATCCTTCTATAAGTACGTCGGGCAAATCATGCAATTTAGAAATTCTTCAGCAACAGGTAAACATTTAAAGTAAAATTTAATTTTTATCATAGAAACAAAAAACGTACATTACATTTACTTAATTACCTTTTTTTAAAATTGAACTATAAGAAATTTAAAAAAAGGTAATTAAGTAAATGTAATGTACGTTTTTTGTTTCTATGATAAAAATTAAATTTTACTTTAAATGTTTACCTGTTGCTGAAGAATTTCTAAATTGCATGATTTGCCCGACGTACTTATAGAAGGATCTTGTAAAATATTATTATTTGAACTATAAGAAATAGCACAACAGCAATTGATAAAACGTGATAACCAACGAAAATCTTAATTATAAAACGAGACAAAAATTATTGAAATTTAAATAAATGATGGCATAATTTTAATTAACCTGTAGTTTCTGCAGTTAATTCAATTTATTTTTAATACCAAAATTGGGCAGCTTGGTGGTGTAGTGGTTAGAGTGTTGTACTGCCACGCCACGGACCGGAGATCAAATACGGGCCTAACAAGTTGTCTGCATTTATATAGGTTAGGATAAAAATGCCAAACACTCCGTCTTCTCGGATATGACATTAAATGCATGTAGGACCCGTGTACTGCCTGGATGTTGCGTGCGCGTTAAAGATCCCTACCGGTGGGTTGGAACTCCCACCGGGTTCGGCAAAATTCCCGGATAGCTGTAGTCCTACTCTCCGGCGTCATGATTGGCCTTAGCAGCGGAAATAGATGACGGAAAACCCAAAATAAAAAAAAAATTTACAAATATTTTAATTTTTCTTATATTAAAAAAAAAACATTAATTTTCTAATCCATCTATTGATTATATCAACATTTAATCTAAAATTGTTTCTTGCAATAATTTTACTCAATTTTAAAATTAGATAGGCTAAATAAAACTTTTTGTTAACAATTTTTGCATATTTATTAAAATCTGACAATCCTTCGACTTATTATTATTGTCAAAGCCCCATTGTTATTATGATTAAATAAAACATTTTTTAATTTCTTAATATACAGCGTTGACAAAAAAATGAGTAAGAAGCTTTGTCACGCAATAAGTAGTAGTTTAATAATTAAATATAAAAGAAATTAAAAAAATCTATTGTAGCCAACACAGCTACCGACCGCAAATGATTATTCCTATAATACATTATTAATGTTTACAAATTGAGAGTAATTTAATAAATAAATAAACTTCAAAAATTCACATTTTTCTAAATAACTTTTAAGGCTTTGACAAACAGAAAGCGGATGGTCCGCGAGGATTGGGCCGCGCTACAGTCGCGAACTTTGTATTTCGTCGTAGTCCGCCGCGGTAGGCTGCTTCCTATTTGACTAGGATGAATCAACATAATCCTAGTCAAATAGGAAGCAGCCTACCACGGCGGACTGGTTCAGTTCGCTGCGGACTGCGAATAGGTTGTAATTTTTTACAGAGTTCGTGTACGGATTAGTGCCAAAAATGAGTGAAATAGAAGGTAGCAATAATGAACATTTGATTGATATAGTGTGGAGGTGCAGATTCTTGTATGACTTGTGTCATCCTGATTATACAGATGCAGTTAAGAAAGCAGAAGCATGGAAAGACATTGCGGATTAACTTCATCAAGGCAGTAAGTCATTTTTTAAGAACTTAATAATAAAATAATTATAATTTCTATGTTTCTTTTTTTATTAAAAATGCAAATAAAAGTATTCAGATATAAGTACAGTACATTAATAAGTCAGTATGTAAAAGATAAAGGTCAATTCATTATTAATGAACTACATTGTTGAAGTAACGACCAAAATGGTTTCGTGCTGCCTGGTTAGCTGTGCTTGACCTTTTTCTCGAGCGAGCCGTAGTTGAGAAAGCATTGATAAGTTGATTTGTAGTGCCTTCCTCTTGTCTCTCTTTTCTGTTGCGGTCTGATGGGCTCTAGCATAATTATAAAGAAAGCAAGCAGCCTGTACAACGTGTGCAACAGTATCAATATTGCTCTCGGTAGGTCTAAAAAATATACGCCACTTTTGAGCTAAAATGCCGAAGGCATTTTCAACGTCACGTCGAGTTCTGCAATGTCGTTTATTGTACGTTATTTTCTCTATATTATCAACGACTTTACTTCTTGGAAAAGGGAGCATTACATAAGTTTCTAACTTGAACCCTTCATTACCTACAAACACATGAGGAACGGCAGTGTCTGTTCCAGGTAATGGCTTTGGAGGCAGACAAATTGTTTCTTTATCAACAAACTCGCGATAGAAGGATAGATTTTAGAAGATAGCACTATCACTGTGACATAACAACCAATGTCAACAACAGTAAGAAGGTAGTAAAGATCCACTATGGCGAACAGAACAAACGATAAGTAGTTTTTGTAACAAAAATAATTTGAACAGCCATTATCAGGGCATTTAATTCGGACGAGTTTTCCATCTATACTCTCGATGCAGTTGGGATAGTTTCATCGTTCTCTATCAACTTCGGATTTTCTTGGTGGAACTCCGTCCAATATCTCCGCTACCACCATCACCCCGCAAGGTACACAGGAAAACAGCAACGTGAACTTCGGGATACGAAATCTCTGACGCGACAAGGAGGACCTCGACATACCTGGTGGTACCCCGTCTACTCTCTCCGTTACCGCCATCACCCCGCAAGGCGCACAGGAGGATCACGAAAGAGCTCTCAAGACACCGGCCAGTCAGCAGAGGCAACCAGAGGACACCGGTCTACCCAACACTCCGGAGGCTGTACGCACCACCCCAGTTGTCAACCAGAATGGACCTGCGGCGAGTCTCGCCAAAGGACTCCCGCAGATTCGATGTTCGAGCCAGTAGCCAGTACAGTCTAAATAAACCTCACGTGTAGAACTTATGTATATAAAATAAACAAACATTGAACTACGATGAATCTTTTGATCATAACCCACAAGAGCACGCAACACAACAACCCAAAAGATATTTTTTTAATCATTTGAGAAAAAGAAAAACCTACTGCACACATGTCTTTTAATGCCATAGTTATTTTTTTAATGCAAAAATATTTTGTCTAATGGTTACAATTAATGTGCTTATTTTATCTAATGTACGTTTATAATGTTCTCAAATATTATAACAATTTTTTAGTAAAATATTTCAAAATTAATATAAAATTAATTGGATCTTAGCCCACTCGATCATTCAGAATTGTAAATGTGGCCTGCAAAGAAAATGGTTGTGAGAAACTTGATTTAAATCAATTGAGAGAAATAAACTTATTTATATTAGAAGGTGTGATGTAGGTTTAAATAGTTGAGACACTACGTGCAAATCAGTAGAACCTGTAATTCCTCCCTCTTCTATAATCCATTGTAAGAAAACGATTGGAACTTTGTAAGTTTCTCAAAATATCACATGGACACGACACTTTTTTATCTGATACCAATGTGCTTCCACGTTAACATCCAATATCAGACTATTTTCAAAATTTCTTGTAATTTCTAGCTGATCTATTAATGGTGGGTGAAGAGCAGGTTTTAAACCGTATGTTTTTATCATGTTTTTTTACCAGTTTAAAATACAACTGTATTTAATGAAAAACTGGTAAAGGGTCAATCCAATAGAAATCACCCAGACCACGTTTCTCAGCATTTTTAATTTGGTAATTTTTTTTACCACTTATTACCCAATACTAGGTGACTTCAAAACTATAGTTATAAAAATTTGAAGGCTCGTGCCTTTTAGAGAACATTTTAAGTTTGCTTCGTAACCGTTTTTCGACCGAAAACAAGTTTTACTCAAATGTATCTAACTTTATTAATTAACAAAATTATCCAAACGATGCTCTATATTTGCTGTCCTTATAGTATTACCTAAGTAGTTAGAAAAGTGCAGAAAAAAAGTTGCAACTATAAATTAAAAATTAACCTAAAACAGGAGTTTTAGTGCTGCGAAATTACTAGAAGGAAGAAAGACTGGCCTTTAATTTTTTTTTCTTGTATAGATTTATTATAAGACTACTTGCTGTAGAAGTTTGAAGCTAAGAACTTAGTCCTTTTTTTTATAATATTTTTAAAATGCCAAAAATCATATTTTGGCAATATTTAAAGTAGATTATCTCAAAAAGGAATAAGTGAAATTATTAAAATTATACAGATAACATCTCTTTATAACGTAAACATATGATATGAATTGGATGACTGAGACTCAACTAGCCAAATTTGGCCAAAAATTGCATTTAACGCACACGATATTGAACGGTAATTAATGATAAGAATCCTCTTAAAACACAACATTTTATTAAAACTAAGTGTGTTACACATATAAAATTTGATACATACATTTTATCAGTTAGCACTTATAATTTTCTTTAACTATCGTAAAGCGTTGACATTTCAGTGCATAGTTGTTTGTGCCCGAACCCGTCGTTAGTTCTGAAGGAGCAATCTTTCTGACAACTTTACTTATGGAACCCACACCATTTCCTTTTTAGATATGCGGAAGGCAGTTTTGAGCCAGGTGGATGGAAAAAATTAAATAATACATCGGTATTTTGATCGCGCTTGTCTTTGACTATGCCTAGCCACCACTGATATTTGTAATAGTCCATGTTTCTAAGCGAAGATGTGTGATTAGTGTTTACCACTTTCAGAATGAAATAGTGTAAAAAGGTTAATGACATTTACACAAAATTCTAAACAAATTTTTGTCATTTTAAAAATCTTATAAAAACTTGTGACACTAAAATGAGTTATACTCATTTCAGTGTCAAAAGTTTTTATAAAAACTGTTGCACTTTTTATTTTAGAAGAGTTTTTTCGTTCATATTTCTAAATAAATTGTGAAAATTTTAACTTATCTTGAGGTCACAAGATTTTTTTAATCATTTTCTTAAATTAAATTAAATTGGACCCAAAACTCATTCGAGTTATTTTCGATTATAAATACTCTCTTAAGAATCTTATACATTTTATTTTAGAGAAGATATTTAATACTGAAAACTGGATTTCAAATAATGGTAATTTCTTGGAAAAATCTGAGAATTTCAAGAGTTATTTTAGTTTAGTTTAGTTTTATGTGCAGTAATATTTTAATTAGTTATCTTTTAACTATTTTTAGTATTACTGTACAAGAAACTAAAATATCTAATATTATAGTGTAGTAATTTTTATACCGTGTGATTTTAGTGGAATTCATTACTTTAAAAACTTACCTTAAAAAGAAACAACGCCAGAAACCAAAAATAATTTAAGGTGTTCTTAGTAATGAACGGTATTGTTACATTTTTGCATAACGTTAGAGTTGGATATTGGTTTTGACGTATCCAATTGGTGGTTTGAAGTGTCAAAAATTTCATTTTAACATCATTTGTTTTTGATTTATAATTTGTGTCATGCAACGATTTATCACTATATTGAAATCACTTAACAACTTTCATCATTAGGTCATAAACGTAAAATTTCTGTAGAGCAATATGAAAAATAGTATTGTCTTAAGGAATTGTAATAATTTGAACTAATTTGAACTAATTTGAACTAATTTGAACATGTGATTTTTGAAAAAAAACTATACCTTAAAATTCAATGAATTGATATATGGATGATCAAATATTTCAGTTTTTTATAAAATGAAAATATTAAAGCTACAAATCTTTGTTATATGTTATTAATACATTATTAAATAAAAATGAAAATAAAATTTGAATGAAAATTCGGAACGTTGAACTTAATGTTGATGATTTTTGTCAGTTGTAGTTACTTGTAACATTTGTTATAAGAGCGAATTGATGATACTGTAATGGGTCAAAGGGCACACACGTCCAAATTTATTTTTGTATTTTTTTTCATGAATTAATGCGTCAGTATTATTATGGGGATCGAGAATAATAAGATTTCAGTTTATTTATTTTGTTGAATAGTTAGGGAAGCACGCGACAGAAACACTTGAATTCATTAAGATAAGAGCGCGAGGGAAAAATGCATATGTAGGTTTTAGAAGGAGATATCTAAAAATAAAACACGATCAGCAGTAAGAGTTAATGGACTAGATAGACGAGAGGGGATTCCGGGAAGAATCGCGAGCGGTGGAAGCCGATTTCCACCTCCAAATTTTCGAATTAATCGCCGTATAATAGATCAGGAGAAAGGGGAAATAGGACAGTGAAACTGAAGTCGCGAGAGGGAAAAAAGCCCAATCATTTTAGTACGGCGAGGGGAAGTTAAGTGTAAGTTCAAACTGAGATTGAAATAACTGTAAGTACGAGTGAACATGGTGACAAAGTAAAACAAAGTGAGCAGAATCCAAGAAACAAATGAATTATTTCCCAATTCTTTTACAAAAACGTAAAAGCCGATTGGAAGGAATAAATCAGAACAAACAAATGAATTATTTCCCAATTCTTTTGCAAATACGTAAAAGCCGATCGGAAGAAATAAATCAGCACAAAGAAATGAATTATTTCCCAATTCTTTTGCAAATACGTAAAAGCCAATTGGAAGGAATAAATCAGCACAAACAAATGAATTATTTCCCAATTCTTTTGCAAATACGTAAAAGGCGATTGGAAGGAATAAATCCGCACAAACAAATGAATTATTTCCCAATTCTGTTACAAATACGTAAAAGCCGATTGGAAGGAATAACTCAGCACAAACAAATGAATTATTTCCCAATTCTTTTACAAATACGTAAAAGCCGATTGGAAGGAATAAATTAGCACAAACAAATGAATTATTTCCCAATTCTTTTACAAATACGTAAAAGCCGATTGGAAGGAATAAATCAACACAAATTTCCGAACAAGTTCCACTACACCGACGACGAGAAAATGCTCGAAATGAATCAAATAATTAAGTGTCACGTGTTCGCTGGTACGCAAGGAAATTAATAAGTTAAATGAAATTCAAGTAGGGATGTGGGGAGAAGGAAAGTTTAGATTAGCACCCCAGTTGACTGCATCCGATAAGGTAAAAGAATTTTATTACATACGTTTCCTTAGAGCACACTGTCCAAGGAGGTAAACTTTAAAATTGTATATTAATCGCAAAGATGTTTTTTTTTGAGTATATATATTAATGCATTTGATCGAAATTTAATTGTTGTAAATCTGATTTCAGTTTCCATTTTAATAAATTGGCATTGATTTTATCTCACTTATTTCTTTTTATTTATGTGTTCCCAAGCATACCTGGTCCGACAAATAAGAAAGCAATTATGCAAGATAAAACACATCGACATGAGGAACGAACCTAGTAAATAAATTAAAGAGTTACTACATACACAACACAACGTAAATTTTGAACAAATTATAAATTTGTGTAATGTCTAGGGTCGAACCGTTACAATACCCTCTTGGTTATGGCACAGGCAAGCAAAGTTCAAATCTTTTTGTTAATTTAGCTTCAGTTTGTTTAATTTCTTCGACAGAGAGAACATGTATTTTATTCCTGTCATAGTAAGGTCTTTGCATGCTAGCTCTAGTTACTTCCCTTTTAGTAGTACCACCTATACCATCACAAGAATTCTTCCCGTGCCATGTAGCAAAGCAATTCCATTCAGCTTTCAAGCCAAAATCATTCTCATGCTGGCACAAATTAATAAAGTTTTTCTTATTTTTGTATGAGCTGCTGGCACCATCGCTCAAGTATATCATCTTCTTGACTTCGGGTATAACATCTTTCACTTTATTGACAAGGTCCTTTCGAAATGTATAACTTGCAGAGGTGTCATAAATGAGATTAAAAAAATATTATTTTATAGTTTCTTTTCTTTATAATGCTGTCTTATTTTTGGGTCATTTAGGACACATGTTTTGTGCAAATTTCTATTGCCTGAAATGAATTTATTGAATGACAAAAATATTTTGTTACTGTTAAATATTAGAAAAATAGATTCTTACCATTAATTACCGTTCAATTTTGTGTGCATATAACGCAATTTTAGGCCAAATTTGATGCACTATAACTCTGGAACCAATTGAGTCTCAGTCATCATATTCATATCATAAGCTTGTCATAACGAGGTGTTATCTGTATTAATTTCATACTTTTTCACTCAGTTCCTCTTGAGATAATCTACATTGCCACAATACAATTTTTGGCATTTTTGAAAATTTGTATAAAAAAATGAATAAAGTTCTCAAGCTTCAAACTTTTACAGCAAGTAGTCCTACAATAAATCTATACAAGAAAAAATGAAAGTTGAGTTTTTCTTCCTTCTAATAATTTTACATCACTAAAACTCCCGTTTTAGGTTAATTTTCAATTTATAGTTGTGAATTTTTTTCTGCACTTTATTAACTACTTAAGATTACGTACAGACAAAAAATCAAGAGCATCATTTTGAACATTTTTATATTTATTTTGTCTTGATATCTATAAAATAAATAAAGTTAGATACATTTACGTAAAACTTGTTTTCGGCCGGAAAACGGTTCTGAAGCAATTTTAAAATGTCCGCCAAAAAAGCATGAGCTTTAAAATTGTTCTAACTATAGGTTTGAACTCACCTAGTATTGGGTAATAACTGGTAAAAAATAAGGAAAATCAAAAATGTTAAGCAACAATTTTTATTGTATTTGGGTGATTTCAAATGGAGATTAATCTTTAAAATTCAAAATGCATGCTTCTTTTTTTTATCGATTCGAGTTCGAGCTTGTATAGCAGGTACATAACTATCATAATAAGTTTTTAGTTTTGGTGTAATGATTTTTTTTTTCAAAGAACCGCAATAAAATTATAAATCAAAATACAAACATGCTTAGAATATTGTTCATTGATTGTATAGATATTCGTTTCAGGGTACATGCTTTTTTTCTGATTCGCGTACGGATTTGTAAAGTATTATTTTTGAAGGAACCAGAATAAAATGTATGAAAATATAAATCCAAAATGAGCTAACAATATTATTCATTAGAGATGAGCGAAATGGCTCTTTTCAGTGAGCGGGTTCACAAGATCTGACTTACTTTAAAAAGCTAGTTCAGTGAGCCAGCTCAAGAGTTACATGACTCAGTTACGAGCTAGCGATCCGCCTAGAGTTCTGACTCTTAGAGATTTATCTGATTCGCCAACTCATTTAATTGAGCGGTGAATAATAATTTCGGTTACACAATGATTGCAGTAATTTAATTATAATTTATATAAAAACGTAAGAGTGAATATTTAATCAAAATTATAGCAAACGCGTATTCATTTCGTGCGATTACCATTCAAGTGTTTTTAAATATATTGAATACGAGTGCGCGCCAAAAAAACACATACACACATTCAGTCCAACTCCGAACCTCAGAGTTGGATCTTGATGAGTCAGCTCAGTGGGATTCAACAGCCACCATGGCTCTTTTAGAGTCGATTGGCCAACTCAATGGGTTTATTTAACTAAAATAGCACGTGTCGTAATTCAAATCGAGGATGATAATTATATGATAGAAATATAACGATAGCCATTTTCTTGCCTCAATAACAAATACTTCTAATTAAATTTATATTTTTGTTTACAAAAAGGTAAAGAAAGAATAATTAATTATACTTGCAATGTTTACTATATATTTTAAATTGTAGTATCTGTGAACTAAGAGGAGAATCTTAGTGTGAATAAACGAATAACGCAGGTTTAGAAATTGCCGTGAAAAATATTCAGTTTTTAGAAATAAATTGAGTAGTGTACAAATGCAAAAAGTAAAAAATACATGTTTAGCAAGGCTGAGAAAAGCCGTCCTGTGGATCCACAAGCCGCGTGAAAATCAAGATCTGTTAATACATTGCGAATCTACATTCACTTTAGAAGAGCGGGCGAATCTAAATGAGTCATGGCTCAAATAGAGCTACATATTTGAGTCACTTGGCTTAAAAGCTTACTTCACTGAGCTGACTCTTTGAGTCGATTCGCTCAAGAGTTACCCATCTCTATTATTCATTTACTATGTAAGTATACAGGGTGATTCAGTTTGGTGTATCATCCTTTTCTTTTTTATTTTGATAGTAAAGTATAACAAACTATACAAGGTGGCCAGAAAAGGTGTGATAATCTTCAGGTAGAGTGGTTCATTGATTAATTTCAAGCAGAAAATTTAAGCAAAAAAAATATTGTATTGTGGCTTATAACTCCTCACGAGCCAATTTAAAAAAATGTAAATTTGGCAACAATGGATCAAACAAGTGTTTAATTTAATAATAATCATAAATTTATCAAATCTACAAAAATTAATATTTAAAGTATACATCAAAAATGAAAGATTAAAGTAAATGTTCAAATTGATAACCATCCGTTTCTAAGCAGATCTGGAGCCGTCGTGGGATAGAATTAATTACTCGGAGCAACATGTCTTCAGTAATTAATTCCACTGCAACACGAATTCTATTCATGAGACTACATTGTCCACTGGAGGTGTTGCATACACCTTTTCTTTTAAAAATCCCCAAACGAAAAAATCAAGTGGATTCATATCCGGCTACCTTGCTGGCCATAGTATGGTTCCATTGCGCCCAATCCATCTAGTTGGAAAATGTTCGTCCAACCATTCTCTTAAAATTCTTGCTGTATGAGGTGGTGCACCATCATGCATGTACAGCATGTTGTTTACTAAATTTAGTGGAACATTCTCCAAAACTTCTTCTAAAATATTTACATAATTTAAGGCATTTAATCTTTGATGAATAAAAAAAGGGTTAAATACACGTAAATTTAGAATACCAAGCCAGGCGTTAACTGAAAATTTCCTTTGATAATCATGACAATTAAATACCCCATCTCTAATGTGAATGTACATTCATCACTCCAAAGAATTTTAAATAAAAAATTTGGTTCTTCCTGAATTTGATCTAAAATCCTGTCACAAAACATACGTCTACGCTCGTTATCATTTTCATACAGTGGTTGAACTTTTCTTGCATGAAATGGACGCATTCGATTTTCTTTCAATACTGCATGGACTGTTGTTTTACTGGGGACATTTAACTGTTGTGCTATTTGTCTCGTACTAATATTGGGATCTTCTTGAACTGCATTCAATATCTGTTCTTCTAGGTGAACAGTGCGACGTTCCCTAGGTCTCCCTCCATCTATGTTATTATAAACGAACGACCCAAAAGTACGTAGCCTTTGGTCTAATTTTCTAAACGTATTTACGCAGGGCTGTTGGCGATTTGGATATCTTCTTTGGTACTCATCTTTGGCACTAGTTGCATTACCATTGCAGAATCCAAATATCATGTATATATCTGCATACTCGTTGAATGTGTACATCTTCAAAAAGTATGATGAACTTATACAAACTTACACAAATAAATTATGACAAGTATATGTCAAAGTAAAGTGAAATTTAATAAGGTTACATATGAAAATACATAGTTGCCAGGTCTATTTTTATTAAAAAAATGCTTCTGAAGAAGTTATTAAAGTGTTAAAGTTTCCAATTTATTTATCACCTATGTCATTTAAATTTTACAAATGTGTAATTGATTGTAAGTTCTATTGATTATTTCCAAAATAATAGTAAATAACACTAATTTCCAGAGATACGTTTAATATTTTAACGACCTCGTGAGATGTTACGAGTAAGAATACAATATTTTTTTATTTAGATTTATTATCCAAAATTAATCAACACCTTTTCTGGCCACCTTGTATATATTTGTAAACGACAGAAAATTCTCTAATTAATGGCCTCACCGAATTGACAATACAACAGACAAGTCAACTTTTTTTTCTCTCCTATTTTTTTATTCAATTCGGACAAAGGGCACTTTCCAACATCCGAATATTTATCTCAACTATACACTTAGATAATAAAAATTAATAATCCGGTTTATTTTATAAAAAAACATCATATGTCTATAGAATAGAAATATAAGGATTTACAAAAATATCTACTTTATTATCTTCATTTGTGCCTAATTTTTTACCTCTGTTATGATAGCAGTGCCAAATGGACAAAATGCATTGTAACCTATACTAGAATTAAGGGCTAATTAAGGGCTATTTTAGTGCCCCACTGTCGATTTTAGTGCTCCACTCTTAAGGGTGCAAATCGCAACATAGCCACCTTAACATTAAGCTGGCAAGGCAAACTTACAAATCAGGAACTAAAAAACATTTTCTGTACGACATAATTAAGGGCTAATTAAGTGCCCTATATACAATTTTAGTGCTCTACCCTGTACTTAGGAAAAAAATATTTTCTTCTCCAATTTCACTTTTCTCGAAAATGGACGAGCAGACTGCAACGAAACTAAAGAATAATTTAGAGCTCCTTGCCTACTATTTAAGTGCCCCATTAGTGATTTAAATGCTCCACCCTGTATTTAGAAAAACAATATTTTCTACCCCAATTTCAGTTTTCTCGAAAATAGACGAGCAGACAGCAACGAAACTATAGAATAATTTAGAGCTCCTTGTCTACTAATTAAGCGCCCCATTAGTGATTTTAGTGCTCCACCCTGTACTTCGAAAAAAATATTTTCTACCCCAATTTCAGTTTTCGCGAAAATGGACGAGCAGACTGCAACGAAACTAAAAAATAATTTAGAGCTTCTTGCCTACTAATTAGGTGCCCCATTGGTGATTTTAGTGCTCCACCCTGTATTTAGAAAAAAAATATTTTCTACCCCAATTTCACTTTTCTCGAAAATGGACGAGCAGACTGCAACTAAACTATAGAATAATTTAGAGCTCCTTGCCTACTAATTATGTGCCCTATTGCTGATTTTAGTGCTCCACCCTGTACTTAGAAAAAACATATTTTCTTCTCCAATTTCACTTTTCTCGAAAATGGACGAGCAGACTGCAACGAAACTAAAGAATAATTTAGAGCTCCTTGCCTACTAATTAACTGCGCCATTGGTGATTTTAGTGCTCCACCCTGTATTTAGAAAAAAATATTTTCTACCCCAATTTCATTTTTCTCGAAAATGGACGAGCAGACTGCAACGAAACTATAGAATAATTTAGAGCTCCTTGCCTACTAATTAAGTGTCCCATTGGTGATTTTAGTGCTCCAACCTGTACTTAGAAAAAAAATATTTTCTACCCCAATTTCAGTTTTCTCGAAAATGGACAAGCAGACTGCACCGAAACTATAGAATAATTTAGAGCTCCTTGCCTAATAATTAAGTGCCCCATTATTGATATAAGTGCTCCACCCTGTATTTAGAAAAAAGATATTTTCTACCCCAATTTCACTTTTCTCGAAAATCGACAAGCAGACTGCAACGGAACTATAGAATAATTTAGAGCTCCTTGCCTACTTATTAAGTGCCCCATTGGTGATTTTAGTGCTCTACCCTGTCCTTAGAAAAAAAAAAAATTCTACCCCAATTTCAGCTTTCTCGAAAATGGACGAGCAGACTGCAACGAAACTATAGAATCATTTAGAGCTCCTTGCCTACTAAATTAGTGCCCTATTGTTGATTTTAGTGCTCTACCCTGTATTTAGAAAAAAAATATTTTCTACCTCAATTTCACTTTTCTCGAAAATGGACAAGCAGACTGCAACGAAACTATAGTATAATATAGAGCTCGTTGCCTACTAATTAAGTGCTTCATTAGTAATTTTAGTGCTCCACCCTGTACTTAGGAAAAAAATATTTTCTACCCCAACTCCAGTTTTCTCGAAAATGGACAAGCAGACTGCAACGAAACTATAGAATAATTTAGAGCTCTTTGCCTACTAATTAAGTGCCCCATTGGTGATTTTAGTGCTCCACCCTGTACTTGGAAAAAAAATATTTTCTACCCTAATTTGACTTTTCTCGAAAATGGACGAGCAAACTGCAACGAAACTATTGAATAATTTAGAGCTCCTCTCCTACTAATTAAGTGCCCCATTGGTGATTTTAGTGCTCCACCCTGTACTTAGAAAAAAAATATTATCTACCCCAATTTCACTTTTCTCGAAAATAGACGAGCAGACTGCAACGAAACTATAGAATAATTTAGAGCTCCTTGCCTACTAATTAAGTGCCCCATTGGTGATTTTAGTGCTCCACCCTGTATTTAGAAAAAAACAAATTCTACCCCAATTTCATTTTTTTCGAAAATGGACGAGCAGACTGCAACGATACTATAGAATAATTTAGAGCTCCTTGCCTACTAGTTAGGTGCCCCATTGGTGATTTTAGTGCACCACCCTGTACTTAGAAAAAAAATATTTTCTACTCCAATTTCACTTTTCTCGAAAATGGACGAGCAGACTGCAACAAAACTATAGAATAATTTAGAGCTCCTTGCTTACTAATTAAGTGCCCCATTGGTGATTTAAGTGCTTCACCCTGTATTTAGAAAAAAAAATATTTTCTTCCCCAATTTCACTTTTCTCGAAAATGGAAGAGCAGACTGCAACAAAACTATAGAATAATTTAGAGCTCCTTGATTACTAATTAAGTGCCCCATTGGTGATTTTAGTGCTCCACCCTGTACTTTATAGAAAAATATTTTCTTCTCCAATTTCACATTTCTCGAAAATGGACGAGCAGACTGCAACGAAACTATAGAATAATTTAGAGCTCCTTGCCTATTAATTAAGTGCCCCATTGGTGATTTTAGTGCTCCACCCTGTACTTAGAAAAATCATATTTTCTTCTCCAATTTCACTTTACTCGAAAATGGACGAGCAGACTGCAACGAAACTATAGAATAATTTAGAGCTCCTTGCCTACTAATTAAGTTCCCCATTGGTGATTTTAGTGCTTCACCCTGTACTTAATAAAAAAATATTTTCTACCCCAATTTCAGTTTTCTCGAAAATTGACGAGCAGACTGCTACGAAACTATAGAATAATTTAGAGCTTCTTGCCAACTAATTAAGTGCCCCATTAGTGATTTCAGTGCTCCACCCTGTACTTAGAAAAAAGAGAGAATTATTTAGAGCTATTTACCTACTAATTAAGTGCCCCATTGGAGATATTTTTGTTAATGGTTTAAATGAAATCTCTGTATACCTATCTTCTCTTATTTTTTTTACAAATTAAAGAAGATAGGGTATGCCAGTGTAAATCAATGCAGAATTGTATTCCGCCTAAGAATATGTAATAATGTACAGAGTGTTTATTTGAAAACAATCGAGATTAAAAATTGACTAAATATGTAGTATATAGTAGTATAGTAGTATATAGTAATAGTAAATAACACTAATTTCCAGAGATACGTTTAATATTTTAACGACCTCGTGAGATGTTACGAGTAAGAATACAATATTTTTTATTTAGATTTATTATCCAAAATTAATCAACACCTTTTCTGGCCACCTTGTATATATTTGTAAACGACAGAAAATTCTCTAATTAATGGCCTCACCGAATTGACAATACAACAGACAAGTCAACTTTTTTTTCTCTCCTATTTTTTTATTCAATTCGGACAAAGGGCACTTTCCAACATCCGAATATTTATCTCAACTATACACTTAGATAAAAAAAATTAATAATCCGGTTTATTTTATAAAAAAACATCATATGTCTATAGAATAGAAATATAAGGATTTACAAAAATATCTACTTTATTATCTTCATTTGTGCCTAATTTTTTACCTCTGTTATGATAGCAGTGCCAAATGGACAAAATGCATTGTAACCTATACTAGAATTAAGGGCTAATTAAGGGCTATTTTAGTGCCCCACTGTCGATTTTAGTGCTCCACTCTTAAGGGTGCAAATCGCAACATAGCCACCTTAACATTAAGCTGGCAAGGCAAACTTACAAATCAGGAACTAAAAAACATTTTCTGTACGACATAATTAAGGGCTAATTAAGTGCCCTATATACAATTTTAGTGCTCTACCCTGTACTTAGGAAAAAAATATTTTCTTCTCCAATTTCACTTTTCTCGAAAATGGACGAGCAGACTGCAACGAAACTAAAGAATAATTTAGAGCTCCTTGCCTACTATTTAAGTGCCCCATTAGTGATTTAAATGCTCCACCCTGTATTTAGAAAAACAATATTTTCTACCCCAATTTCAGTTTTCTCGAAAATAGACGAGCAGACAGCAACGAAACTATAGAATAATTTAGAGCTCCTTGTCTACTAATTAAGAGCCCCATTAGTGATTTTAGTGCTCCACCCTGTACTTCGAAAAAAATATTTTCTACCCCAATTTCAGTTTTCGCGAAAATGGACGAGCAGACTGCAACGAAACTAAAAAATAATTTAGAGCTTCTTGCCTACTAATTAGGTGCCCCATTGGTGATTTTAGTGCTCCACCCTGTATTTAGAAAAAAAATATTTTCTACCCCAATTTCACTTTTCTCGAAAATGGACGAGCAGACTGCAACTAAACTATAGAATAATTTAGAGCTCCTTGCCTACTAATTATGTGCCCTATTGCTGATTTTAGTGCTCCACCCTGTACTTAGAAAACCCATATTTTCTTCTCCAATTTCACTTTTCTCGAAAATGGACGAGCAGACTGCAACGAAACTAAAGAATAATTTAGAGCTCCTTGCCTACTAATTAACTGCCCCATTGGTGATTTTAGTGCTCCACCCTGTATTTAGAAAAAAATATTTTCTACCCCAATTTCATTTTTCTCGAAAATGGACGAGCAGACTGCAACGAAACTATAGAATAATTTAGAGCTCCTTGCCTACTAATTAAGTGTCCCATTGGTGATTTTAGTGCTCCAACCTGTACTTAGAAAAAAAATATTTTCTACCCCAATTTCAGTTTTCTCGAAAATGGACAAGCAGACTGCACCGAAACTATAGAATAATTTAGAGCTCCTTGCCTAATAATTAAGTGCCCCATTATTGATATAAGTGCTCCACCCTGTATTTAGAAAAAAGATATTTTCTACCCCAATTTCACTTTTCTCGAAAATCGACAAGCAGACTGCAACGGAACTATAGAATAATTTAGAGCTCCTTGCCTACTTATTAAGTGCCCCATTGGTGATTTTAGTGCTCTACCCTGTCCTTAGAAAAAAAAAAAATTCTACCCCAATTTCAGCTTTCTCGAAAATGGACGAGCAGACTGCAACGAAACTATAGAATCATTTAGAGCTCCTTGCCTACTAAATTAGTGCCCTATTGTTGATTTTAGTGCTCTACCCTGTATTTAGAAAAAAAATATTTTCTACCTCAATTTCACTTTTCTCGAAAATGGACAAGCAGACTGCAACGAAACTATAGTATAATATAGAGCTCGTTGCCTACTAATTAAGTGCTTCATTAGTAATTTTAGTGCTCCACCCTGTACTTAGGAAAAAAATATTTTCTACCCCAACTCCAGTTTTCTCGAAAATGGACAAGCAGACTGCAACGAAACTATAGAATAATTTAGAGCTCTTTGCCTACTAATTAAGTGCCCCATTGGTGATTTTAGTGCTCCACCCTGTACTTAGAAAAAAAATATTTTCTACCCTAATTTGACTTTTCTCGAAAATGGACGAGCAAACTGCAACGAAACTATTGAATAATTTAGAGCTCCTCTCCTACTAATTAAGTGCCCCATTGGTGATTTTAGTGCTCCACCCTGTACTTAGAAAAAAAATATTATCTACCCCAATTTCACTTTTCTCGAAAATAGACGAGCAGACTGCAACGAAACTATAGAATAATTTAGAGCTCCTTGCCTACTAATTAAGTGCCCCATTGGTGATTTTAGTGCTCCACCCTGTATTTAGAAAAAAACAAATTCTACCCCAATTTCATTTTTTTCGAAAATGGACGAGCAGACTGCAACGATACTATAGAATAATTTAGAGCTCCTTGCCTACTAGTTAGGTGCCCCATTGGTGATTTTAGTGCACCACCCTGTACTTAGAAAAAAAATATTTTCTACTCCAATTTCACTTTTCTCGAAAATGGACGAGCAGACTGCAACAAAACTATAGAATAATTTAGAGCTCCTTGCTTACTAATTAAGTGCCCCATTGGTGATTTAAGTGCTTCACCCTGTATTTAGAAAAAAAAATATTTTCTTCCCCAATTTCACTTTTCTCGAAAATGGAAGAGCAGACTGCAACAAAACTATAGAATAATTTAGAGCTCCTTGATTACTAATTAAGTGCCCCATTGGTGATTTTAGTGCTCCACCCTGTACTTTATAGAAAAATATTTTCTTCTCCAATTTCACATTTCTCGAAAATGGACGAGCAGACTGCAACGAAACTATAGGATAATTTAGAGCTCCTTGCCTATTAATTAAGTGCCCCATTGGTGATTTTAGTGCTCCACCCTGTACTTAGAAAAATCATATTTTCTTCTCCAATTTCACTTTACTCGAAAATGGACGAGCAGACTGCAACGAAACTATAGAATAATTTAGAGCTCCTTGCTTACTAATTAAGTGCCCCATTGGTGATTTTAGTGCTTCACCCTGTATTTAGAAAAAAAATATTTTCTACCCCAATTTCACTTTTCTCGAAAATGGAAGAGCAGACTGCAACAAAACTATAGAATAATTTAGAGCTCCTTGCCTACTAATTAAGTGCCCCATTAGTGATTTTAGTGCTTCACCCTGTACTTAGAAAAAAAATATTTTCTACCCCAATTTCACTTTTCTCGAAAATGGAAGAACAGACTACAACGAAACTATAGAATAATTTAGAGCTCCTTGCCTACTAATTAAGTGCCCCATTGGTGATTTTAGTGCTCCACCCTGTACTTAGAAAAATCATATTTTCTTCTCCAATTTCACTTTACTCGAAAATGGACGAGCAGACTGCAACGAATTTATAGAATAATTTAGAGCTCCTTGCCTACTAATCAAGTGCCCCATTGGTGATTTTAGTACTTCACCCTGTATTTAGAAAAAAAATATTTTCTACCCCAATTTCACTTTTCTCGAAAATGAACAAGCAGACTACAACGAAACTATTGTATAATTTAGAGCTCTTTGCCTACTAATTAAATGCCCTATTGGTGATTTTAGTGCTCCACCCTGTACTAAGAAAAAAAATACTTTCTACCCCAATTTCAGTTTTCTCAAAAATGGAGACTGCAACGAAACTATGGAATAATTTAGAGCTTCTTGCTTACTAATTAAGTGCCCCATTGGTGATTTTAGTGCTCCACCCTGTATTTAAAAAAAATAATATTTTCTACCCCAATTTCACTTTTCTCGAAAATGGACAAGCAGACGAAACTATAGAATAATTTAGAGCTCCTTGCCTACTAACTAAGTGCCTCATTGGTGATTTTAGTGCTCCACCCTGTACTTAGAAAAAAAATATTTTCTTCTCCAATTTCACTTTTCTTGAAAATGGACGAGCAGACTGCAACGAAACTATAGAATAATTTAGAGCTCCTTGCCTACTAATTAAGTGCCCCATTGGTGATTTTAGTGCTCCACCCTGTACTTAGAAAAAAAATATTTTCTACCCTAATTTGACTTTTCTCGGAAATGGACGAGCAGACTGTAACGAAACTAGAGAATAATTTAGAGCTCCTTGCCTACTAATTAAGTGCCCCATTTGTGATTTTAGTGCTCCACCCTGTACTTTGAAGAAAAATATTTTCTACCCCAATTTCAGTTTTCTTGAGAATGGACGAGAAGACTGCAACGAAACTATAGAATAATTTAAAGCTCCTTGCCTACTAATTTCAGTGCTCCACCCTGAAATCCCAATTGGGAACATGAAATAAACTCACCCTGTTTTTACAGACATCTTAAATAATATCATTAATTAAGATCTCGTCGATCTTACGTACTATGAACCCACAATGATCCCAGTTTATATTTATAGAGATAATTAACAATTATATGAACTCTTATTAAATAGAGTGTCCCGCCGAAGCACATTAAAAGTATATGGACTGTTTCTGCTGTATGTTAAAAACTATGTGTAATTTTCATAAGTGTGCTGTGTTCTATATATTTCAGTAGTTGGAAAAATAAATTTGACAAAACATCAAACTTTGCATTTTGAATATTGATGTAAAGTTGCCTCAAAAATGCCAACTCCCGAAAGAGCCCAATGATGATTTATTTTTTAAAAAATGATATAAAAAATGTTCAAAATATACTACTATACTACTATATACTACATATTTAGTCAATTTTTAATCTCGATTGTTTTCAAATAAACACTCTGTACATTATTACATATTCTTAGGCGGAATACAATTCTGCATTGATTTACACTGGCATACCCTATCTTCTTTAATTTGTAAAAAAAATAAGAGAAGATAGGTATACAGAGATTTCATTTAAACCATTAACAAAAATATCTCCAATGGGGCACTTAATTAGTAGGTAAATAGCTCTAAATAATTCTCTCTTTTTTCTAAGTACAGGGTGGAGCACTGAAATCACTAATGGGGCACTTAATTAGTTGGCAAGAAGCTCTAAATTATTCTATAGTTTCGTAGCAGTCTGCTCGTCAATTTTCGAGAAAACTGAAATTGGGGTAGAAAATATTTTTTTATTAAGTACAGGGTGAAGCACTAAAATCACCAATGGGGAACTTAATTAGTAGGCAAGGAGCTCTAAATTATTCTATAGTATCGTTGCAGTCTGCTCGTCCATTTTCGAGAAAACTGAAATCGGAGAAGAAAATATTTCTTTTCTAAGTACAGGGTGGAGCACTAAAACCACCAATGCGGCACTTTATTAGTAGGCAAGGAACTCTAAATTATTCTATAGTTTCATTGCAGTCTGCTCGTCCATTTTCGAGAAAAGTGAAATTGGGTTAGAAAATATTTTTTTTCCAAGTACAGGGTGAAGCACTAAAATCACCAATGGGGCACCTAATTAGTAGGTAAGGACCTATAAATTATTCTACAGTTTCGTTGCAGTCTGCTTGTCCATTTTCGAGAAAACTGAAATTGGGGTAGAAAATATTTTCTTTCTAAGTACAGGGTGAAGCATTGTAATCACTAATGGGCCCCTTAATCAGTAGGCAAGGAGCTCTAAATTATTCTATAACTACGTTGCAGTCTGCTCGTCCATTTTCGAGAAAAGTGAAATTGGGGTAGTAAATATTTTTTTTCTAAGAACAGGGCGGAGCACTAAAATCACCAATGAAGCAACTAATTAGTAGGCAAAGAGCTATAAATTATTCTAAAGTTTCGTTGCAGTCTGCTCGTCCATTTTCGAGAAAAGTGAAATTGGTGTAGAAAATATTTTTTTTCTAAGTACAGGGTGGAGCACAAAAATCACCAATGGAGCACTTAATTAGTAGGCAAGGAGCTCTAAATTATTTTATAGTTTTGTTGCAGTCTGCTCCTCCATTTTCGAGAAAAGTGAAATTGGGGTAGAAAATATTTTTTTTTCTAAGTACAGGGTAGAGCACTAAAATCAACAATGCGGCACTTAATTAGTAGGCAAGGAGCTCTAAATTATTCTATGGTTTCGTTGCAGTCTGCTCGTCCATTTTCGAGAAAACTGAAATCGGAGAAGAAAATATTTTTTTTCAGAGTACAGGGTGCAGCACTAAAATCACCAATGCGGCACTTTATTAGTAGGCAAGAAACTCTAAATTATTCTATAGTTTCATTGCAGTCTGCTCGTCCATTTTCGAGAAAAGTAAAATTGGGGTAGAAAATATTTTTTTTCTAAGTACAGGGTGGAGCACTAAAATTACCAATGGGGCACTTAATTAGTAGGTAAGGAGCTCTAAATTATTCTATAGTTTCGGTGCAGTCTGCTCGTCCATTTTCGAGAAAACTGAAATTGGAGTGGAAAATATTTTTTTTCTAAGTACAGGGTGGAGCACTAAAATCACAAATGAGGCACTTAATTAGTAGGCAAGGAGCTCTAAATTATTCTATAGTTTCGTTGCAGTCTGCTCGTCCATTTTCGAGAAAAGTGAAATTGGGTTAGAAAATATTTTTTTTCCAAGTACAGGGTGGAGCACTAAAATCACCAATGGGGCACTTAATTAGTAGGCAAGGAACTCTAAATTATTCTATAGTTTTATTGCAGTCTTCTCGTCCATTTTCGATAAAGGTGAAATTCGGGTAGAAAATATTTTTTTTAAGTACAGGGTGGGAAACTAAAATCACCAATGGGGCACTTTATTAGTAGGTAACGAGCTCTAAATTATTCTATAGTTTCGTTGCAGTCTGCTCGTCCATTTTCGAGAAAAGTGAAATTGGGGTAAAAAATATTTTTTTTCTAAGTACAGGGTGGAGCACTAAAATCACAAATGAGGCACCTAATTAGTAGGCAAAGAGCTCTAAATTAATCTATAGTTTCGTTGCAGTCTGCTCCTCCATTTTCGAGAAAACTGAAATTGGAGAAGAATATATTTTTTTTCTAAGTACAGGGTGGAGCACTAAAATCACCAATGGGGCACTTAATTAGTAGGCAAGGAGCTCTAAATTATTCTATAGTTTCATTGCAGTCTGATCGTCCATTTTCGAGAAAAGTAAAATTGGGGTAGAAAATATTTTTTTTTCCAAGTACAGGGTGGAGCACTAAAATCACCAATGGGGCACTTTATTAGTAGGTAAGGAGCTCTAAATTATTCTATAGTTTCGTTGCAGTTTGCTCGTCCATTTTCGAAAAAACTGAAATTGGGGTAGAAAATATTTTTTTTTCTAAGTACAGGGTGGAGCACTAAAATCACTAATGGGGCACTTAATTAGTAGGCAAGGAGCTCTAAATTATACTGTCGTTTTGTTGCAGTCTGCTTGTCCATTTTCGAGAAAACTGAAATTGGAGAAGAAAATATTTCTTTTTTAAGTACAGGGTGGAGCACTAAAATCACCAATGGGGCACCTAATTAGTAGGCAAGGAGCTTTAAATTTTTTTATAGTTTTGTTGCAGTCTGCTCGTCTATTTTCGAGAAAACTAAAATTGGGATAGAAAATATATCTTTTCTTAGTACAGGGTGGAGCACTAAAATCACCAATGCTGCACTCAATTAGTTAGCAAGGAGCTCTAAATTATTCTATAGTTTCGTTGCAGTCTGCTTGTCCATTTTCGGGAAAAGTGAAATAGGAGTAGAAAATATATTTTTTCTCAGTACACGGTGTAGCACTAAGATCACCAATAGAGCACCTAATTAGTAGGCAAGGAGCTCTAAATTATTCTATAGTTTCGTCCATTTTCGAGAAAACTGTAATTGGGGTAGAAAATATATTTTTTCTAAGTACAGGGCGGAGCACTAGCATCACTAATGTGGCACTTAATTAGTAGGCAAGGAGCTCTAAATTATTTAATGGTTTCGTTGCAGTCTGCTCGTCCATTTTTGAGAAAACTGAAATCGGAGAAGAAAATATTTCTTTTCTAAGTACAGGGTGGAGCACTAAAATCATAAATGCGGCACTTTATTAGTAGGCAAGGAACTCTTAATTATTCTATAGTTTCATTGCAGTCTGCTTGTCCATTTTCGAGAAAAGTGAAATTGGGGTAGAAAATATTTCTTTTCTAAGTACAGGGTGGAGCACTAAAATCACTAATGGGGCACTTAATTAGTAGGTAAAGAGCTCTAAATTATTCTATAGTTTCGTTGCAGTCTGCATGTCCATTTTCGGGAAAAGTGAAATTGGAGTAGAAAATATTTTTTTTCTCAGTACACGGTGGAGCACTAAAATCACAAATAGAGCACTTAATTAGTAGGCAAGGAGCTCTAAATTATTCTATAGTTTCGTTGCAGTCTGCCCGTCCATTTTTGAGAAAACTGAAATTAGAGAAGAACATTATTTTTTTCTAAGTTCAGGGTAGAGCACTAAAATCACCAATGGGGCACTCAATTAGTAGGCAAGGAGCTCTAAATTATTCTATAGTTTCATTGCAGTCTGCTCGTCTATTTTCGAGAAAAGTGAAATTGGGGTAGAAAATATTTATTTCCTAAGTACAGGGTGGAGCACTAAAATCACCAATAGCGCACTTAATTAGTGGGTAAGGAGCTCTAAATTATTCCATAGTTTTGTTGTAGTCTACTCGTCCATTTTCGAGAAATCTAAAATTGGGGTAGAAAATATTTTTTTTCTAAGTACAGGGTGAGCACAAAAATCACTAATGGGGCACTTAATTAGTAGGTAAAGAGCTCTAAATTATTCTATAGTTTCGTTGCAGTCTGCTTGTCCATTTTCGGGAAAAGTGAAATTGGAGTAGAAAATATTTTTTTTCTCAGTACACGGTGGAGAACTAAAATCACAAATAGAGCACTTAATTAGTAGGCAAAGAGCTCTAAATTATTCTATAGTTTCGTTGCAGTCTGCCCGTCCATTTTTGAGAAAACTAAAATTAGAGAAGAACATTATTTTTTTCTAAGTTCAGGGTAGAACACTAAAATCACCAATGGGGCACTCAATTAGTAGGCAAGGAGCTCTAAATTATTCTATAGTTTCGTTGCAGTCTGCTCGTCCATTTTCGAGAAAACTGAAATTGGGGTAAAAAATATTTTTTTTCTAAGTACAGGGTAGAGCACTAAAATCACCAATGGAGCACTTAATTAGTAGGCAAGGAGCTCTAAATTATTCTATAGTTTCGTTGCAGTCTGCTCGTCCATTTTCGAGAAAACTGAAATTGGGGTAGAAAATATTCTTTTTCTAAGTACAGGGTGGAGCATTAAAATCACTAATGGGGAACTTAATTAGTAAGCAAGGAGCTCTCAATGAATCCATAGTTTCGTTGCAGTCTGCTCGTCTATTTTCTAGAAAACTGAAATTGGAGAAGAAAATATTTTTTTTCTAAGTACAGGGTGGGGCACTAAAATCACCAATGGGGCACGTAATTAGTAGGCAAAGAGCTCTAAATTATTCTATAGTTACGTTGCAGTCTGCTCGTCAATTTTCGAGAAAAAAGAAATTGGGGTAAAAAATATTTTTTTTCTAAGTACAGGGTGGAGCACTAAAATCACTAATGGGGCACTTAATTAGTAGGCAAAGAGCTCTAAATTATTCTATGGTTTCGTTGCAGTCTGCTAGTCCATTTTCGAGAAAACTGAAATCGGAGGAGAAATTTTTTTTTTTCTAAGTACAAGGTTTAGCACTAAAATCACCAATGCAGCACTTTTTGAGTAGGCAAAGAACTCTTAATTATTCTATAGTTTTATTGCAGTCTGCTCGTCCATTTTCGAGAAAAGTGAAAATATTTTTTTTCTAAGTACAGGGTGAAGCACTAAAATCACCAATGGGGCACATATTTAGTAGGTAAGGAGCTCTAAATTATTCTATAGTTTCGTTGCAGTCTGCTCGTCCATTTTCAAGAAAACTGAAATTGGGGTAGAAAATATTTTTTTTCTAAGTACAGGGTGAAGCACTAAAATCACCAATGGGGCCCTTACGTAGTAGGCAAGGAGCTCTAAATTATTCTATAGTTTTGTTGCAGTCTGCTTACCAATTTTCGAAAAAACTGTAATTGGGGTAGAAAATATTTTTTTTTTTAAGTACAGGGTAGAGCACTAAAATCACCAATGCTTCACTTAATTAGAAGGCAAAGAGCTCTAAGATATTCAATGGTTTCGTTGCAGTCTGCTCGTCCATTTTCGAGAAAACTTAAATCGGAGAAGAAAATTTTTTTTTTCTAAGTAGAGGGTGGAGCACTAAAATAACCAATGCGGCACTTTATTAGTAGGCAAGGAACTCTAAATTATTCTATAGTTTCATTGCAGTCTGCTGGTCCATTTTCGAGAAAAGTCAAATTGGGGTAGAAAATATTTTTTTTCTAAGTACAGGGTGGAGCACTAAAATCACCAATAGGGCACTTAATTGTTAGGCAAGGAGCTCTAAATTATTCTATAGTTTCGTTGCAGTCTGCTTGTCCATTTTCGAGAAAACTGAAATTAGAGAAGAAAATTATTTTTTCTAAGTTCAGGGTAGAGCACTAAAATCACCAATGGGGCACTTAATTAGTAGGCAAGGAGCTCTAAATTATTCTATAGTTTCGTTGCAGTCTGCTTGTCCATTCTCGGGAAAAGTGAAATTGGAGTAGAAACAATTTTTTTTCTCAGTACACGGTGGAGCACTAAAATCACAAATAGAGCACTTAATTAGTAGGCAAAAAGCTCGAAATTATTCTATAGTTTCGTTGCAGTCTGCTCGTCCATTTTCGAGAAAACTGAAATTAGAGAAGAAAATTATTTTTTCTAAGTTCAGGGTAGAGCACTAAAATCACCAATGGGGCACTCAATTAGTAGGCAAGGAGCTCTAAATTATTCTATAGTTTCATTGCAGTCTGCTCGTCCATTTTCGAGAAAACTGAAATTGGGGTAGAAAATATTTTCTTTCTAAGTACAGGGTGAAGCACTAAAATCACCAATGAAATACCTAATTAGTAGGCAAGGAGCTCTAAATTATTTTATAGTTTTGTTGCAGACTGCTTGTCCATTTTCGAGAAAAGTGAAATTCTGGTAGAAAATATTTTTTTTCTAAGTACAGGGTAAAGCACTAAAATCACCAATGGAGAACTTACTTAGTAGGCAAGGAGCTCTAAATTATTCTATAGTTTCGTTGCAGTCTGCTCGTCCATTTTCGAGCAAAGTGAAATTGGGGTAAAAAATTTTTTTTTTCTAAGTACAGGGTGGAGCACTAAAATCACCAATGGGGCACTTAATTAGTAGGCAAGGAGCTCTAAATTATTCTATAGTTTTGTTGCAGTTTGCTCGTCCATTTTCGAGAAAACTGTAATTGGGGTAGAAAATATTTTTTTTCCAAGTACAGGGTGGAGCAGTAAAATCACCAATAGGGCACTTAATTAGTCGGCAAGGAGCTCTAAATTATTCTATAGTTTCGTTGCAGTCTACTCGTCCATTTTCGACAAAAGTAAAATTGGCGTAAAAAATATTTTTTTTCTAAGTACAGGGTGAAGCACTAAAATCATTATCTGGGCACTTAATTAGTAGGCAAGAAGCTCTAAATTATTGTATAGTTTCATTGCAGTCTGCTTGTCCATTTTCGAGAAAAGTGAAATTGGGGTAGAAAATATTTCTATTCTAAGTACAGGGTGGAGCACTAAAATCACTAATGGGGCACCTAATTAGTAGGTAAAGAGCTCTAAATTATTCTATAGTTACGTTGCAGTCTGCTCGTCTATTTTCGAGAAAAGTGAAATTGGGGTAGAAAATATTTTTTCTCTAAATACCGGATGGAGCACTAAAATCACCAATGGGGCACCTAATTAGTAAGCAAGGAGCTCTAAATTATTCTATAGTTTCGTTGCAGTCTGCTTGTCCATTTTCGAGAAACCTGAAATTAGAGAAGAAAATTATTTTCTCTAAGTTCAGGGTAGAGCACTAGAATCACCAATGGGGCACTCAATTAGTAGGCAAGGAGCTCTAAATTATTCTATAGTTTCGTTGCAGTCTGCTTGTCCATTTTCGGGAAAAGTGAAATTGGAGTAGAAAATATTTTTTTTCTCAGTACACGGTGGAGCACTAAAATCACAAATAAAACACTTAATTAGTAGGCAAGGAGATCTAAATTGTTTTATAGTTTCGTTGCAGTCTGCTCGTCCATTTTCGAGAAAACTGAAATTAGAGAAGAAAATTATTTTCTCTAAGTTCAGGGTAGAGCACTAAAATCACCAATGGGGCACTCAATTATTAGGCAAGGAGCTCTAAGTTATTCTATAGTTTCATTGCAGTCTGCTCGTCTATTTTCGAGAAATGTGAAATTGGGGTAGAAAATATTTATTTTCTAAGTACAGGGTGGAGCACTAAAATCACCAATGGCGCACTTAATTAGTAGGTAAGGAGCTCTAAATTATTCCATAGTTTTGTTGCAGTCTGCTCGTCCATTTTCGAGAAATCTAAAATTGGGGTAGAAAATATTTTTTTTCTAAGTACAGGGTGAAGCACTAAAATCACTAATGGGGCACTTAATCAGTAGGCAAGGAGCTCTAAATTCTTCTATAGTTTCGTTGCAGTCTGCTCGTCCATTTTCAAGAAAACTGAAATTGGGGTAGAAAATATTTTTTTTCTAAGTACAGGGTAGAGCACTAAAATCACCAATGGAGCACTTAATTAGTAGGCAAGGAGCTCTAAATTATTCTATAGTTTCGTTGCAGTCTGCTCGTCCATTTTCGAGAAAACTGAAATTGGGGTAGAAAATATTTTTTTTCTAAGTACAGGGTGGAGCATTAAAATCACTAATGGGGCACTTAATTAGTAAGCAAGGAGCTCTCAATGAATCTATAGTTTCGTTGCAGTCTGCTCGTCTATTTTCGAGAAAACTGAAATTGGAGAAGAAAATATTTTTTTTCTCAGTACAGGGTGGGGCACTAAAATCACCAATGGGGCACGTAATTAGTATTCAAAGAGCTCTAAATTATTCTATAGTTACGTTGCAGTCTGCTCGTCAATTTTCGAGAAAAGTCAAATTGGGGTAAAAAATATTTTTTTTCTAAGTACAGGGTGGAGCACTAAAATCACCAATGGGGCACTTAATTAGTAGTCTATTTTATTTTATGGCTCTAAATTATTTTATGGTTTCGTTGCAGTCTGCCAGTCCATTTTCGAGAAAACTGAAATCGGAGGAGAAAATATTTCTATTCTAAGTACAGGGTGAAGCACTAAAATCACCAATGGGGCATTTATTTAGTAGGTAAGGAGCTCTAAATTATTCTATAGTTTCGTTGCAGTCTGCTCGTCCATTTTCAAGAAAACTGAAATTGGGGTAGAAAATATTTTTTTTCTAAGTACAGGGTGAAGCACTAAAATCACCAATGGGGCCCTTACGTAGTAGGGAAGGAGCTCTAAATTATTCTATAGTTTTGTTGCAGTCTGCTTATCCATTTTCGAGAAAACTGTAATTGGGGTAGAAAATATATTTTTTTTGAAGTACAGGGTAGAGCACTAAAATCACCAATGCTTCACTTAATTAGAAGGCAAAGAGCTCTAAGATATTCAATGGTTTCTTTGCAGTCTGCTCGTCCATTTTCGAGAAAACTTAAATCGGAGAAGAAAATATTTTTTTTCTAAGTAGACGGTGGAGCACTAAAATCACCAATGCGGCACTTTATTAGTAGGCAAGGAATTCTAAATTATTCTATAGTTTCATTGCAGTCTGCTCGTCCATTTTCGAGAAAAGTGAAATTGGGGTAGAAATTTTTTTTTTTCTAAGTACAGGGTGGAGCACTAAAATCACCAATGGGGCACTTAATTAGTAGGTAAGAAGCTCTAAATTATTCTATAGTTTTGTTGCAGTCTGCTTGTCCATTTTCGAGAAAACTGAAATTAGGGTAGAAAATATTTTCTTTCTAAGTACAGGGTGGAGCACTAAAATCACCAATGAAGTACCTAATTAGTAGGCAAGGAGCTCTAAATTATTCTGTAGATTTGTTGCAGACTGCTCGTCCATTTTCGCGAAAAGTTAAATTAGGGTAGAAAATATTTTCTTTTAAGTACAGGGTGAAGCACTAAAATCACGAATGGAAAACTTACTTACTAGGCAAGGAACTCTAAATTATTCTATAGTTTCGTTGCAGTCTGCTCGTCCATTTTCGAGAAAAGTGAAATTGGGGTAAAAAATATTTTTTTTCTAAGTACAGGGTGGAGCACTAAAATCACCAATGGGGCACTTAGTTTGTAGGCAAGGAGCTCTAAATTATTCTATAGTTTTGTTGCAGTCTGCTCGTCCATTTTCGAGAAAACTGTAATTGGGTTAGAAAATATTTTTTTTCCAAGTACACGGTGGAGCACTAAAATAACCAATGAAGCAACTAATTAGTAGGCAAGGAGCTCTATATGAATCTATAGTTTCGGTGCAGTCTGCTCGTCAATTTTCGAGAAAACTGAAATTGGAGAAGAAAATATTTTCTTTCTAAGTACAGGGTGGAGCAGTAAAATCACCAATGGGGCACTTAATTAGTAGGCAAGGAGCTCTAAATTATTCTATAGTTTCGTTGCAGTCTGCTCGTCCATTTTCGAGAAAAGTAAAATTGGGGTGAAAAATATTTTTTTTCTAAGTACAGAGTGGAGCAATAAAATCACTAATTGGGCACTTAATTAGTAGGCAAGGAGCTCTAAATTATTCTATAGTTTTGTTGCAGTCTGCTCGTCCATTTTTGAGAAAACTGTAATTGGGGTAAAAAATAATTTCTCTCTAAGTACAGGGTGAAGCACTCAAATCACCAATGGGGCATTAAATTAGTAGACAAGGAGCTCTAAATTATTCTATAGTTTCGTTGCAGTCTGCTCGTCTATTTTCGAGAAAACTGAAATTGGGGTAGAACATATTTTTTTTCTTAGTACAGGGTGGAGCACTAAAATCACCAATGCTGCACTTAATTAGAAGGCAAGAAGCTCTAAATTATTTTATAGTATCGTTGCAGTCTGCTTGTCCATTTTCGGGAAAAGTGAAATAGGAGTAGAAAATGAATTTTATCTCAGTACACGGCAGAGCACTAAAATCACTAATAGAGCACTAAATTAGTGGGCAAGGAGCTCTAAATTATTCTATAGTTTCGTTGCAGTCTGCTCGTCCATTTTCAAGAAAACTGAAATTGGAGAAGAAAATAGTTTTTTTCTAAGTTCAGGGTAGAGCACAAAAATCACCAAAGGGGCACTCAATTAGTACGCAAGGAGCTCTAAATTATTCCATAGTTTCGTTGCAGTCTGCTCGTCCGTTTTCGAGAAAAGTCAAATTGGGGTAGAAAATATTTTTTTTCTAAGTACAGGGTGGAGCACTAAAATCACCAATGGGGCACTAAATTAGAAGGCAAGGAGCTCTTAATTATTCTATAGTTTCGTTGCAGTCTGCTCGTCCATTTTCGAGAAAAATGAAATTGGGGTAGAAAATATTTTTTTTCTAAGTACAGGGTAAAGCACTAAAATCACTAATGGGGCACAGTAGGCAAGAAGCTCTAAATTAATCTATAGTTTCGTTGCAGTCTGCTTGTCCTTTTTCGAGAAAACTGAAATTGGAGAAGAAATTTTTTTTTCTAAGTACAGGGTGGAGCACTAAAATCACCAATAGGGCACTTAATTAGTAGGTAAAGAGCTCTAAATTATTCTATAGTTTCGTTGCAGTCTGCTTGTCCATTTTCGAGAAAAGTGAAATTGGTGTAGAAAATATTTCTTTTCTAAGTACAGGGTGAAGCACTAAAATCACCAATGGAGCACTTAATTAATAGGCAAGGAGCTCTAAATTATTTTATAGTTTTCGAGAAAACTGAAATTGGGGTAGAAAATATTTTTTTTCAAAGTTCAGGGTGGAGCATTAAAATCACTAATGGGGGACTTAATTAGTAAGCAAGGAGCTCTCAATGAATCTATAGTTTCGTTGCAGTCTGCTCGTCTATTTTCGAGAAAACTGAAATTGGAGAAGAAAATATTTTTTTTCTAAATACAGGGTGGAGCAATAAAATCACCAATGGGGCAATTAATTAGTAGGCAAAGAGCTCTAAATTATTATATAGTTACGTTGCAGTCTGCTCGTCCATTTTCGAGAATAGTGAAATTGGGTTAAAAAATATTTTTTTTAAGTACAGGGTGGAGCAGTAAAATCACCAATGGGGCACTTAATTAGGAGGCAAAGAGCTCTAAATTATTCTATGGTTTCGTTGCAGTCTGCTCGTCCATTTTCGAGAAAACTGAAATCGGAGAAGAAAAAATTTATTTTCTAAATACAGGGTGGAGCACTAAAATCACCAATGCAGCACTTTATCAGTAGGCAAAGAACTGCTCGTCCATTTTTGAGAAAACTTAAATCGGAGAAGAAAATATTTTTTTCTAAGTACAGGGTAGAGCACTAAAATCACCAATGCGGAACTTTATTAGTAGGCAAGGAGCTCTTAATTATTCTATAGTTTCGTTGCAGTCTGCTTGTCCATTTTCGGGAAAAGTGAAATTGGAGTAGAAAATATTTTTTTCTCAGTTACGGTATAGCACTAAAATCACAAATAGAGCACTTAATTAGTAGGCAAGGAGCTCTAAATTATTCTATAGTTTCATTGCAGTCTGCTCGTCCATTTTCAAGAAAAGTGAAATTGGGGTAGAAAATATTTTTTTTCCAAGTACAGGGTGGAGCAGTAAAATCACCAATGGGGCACTTAATTAGTAGGTAAGGAGCTCTAAATTATTCTATAAATTTGTTGCAGTCTGCTCCTCTATTTTCGAGTAAACTGAAATTGGGGTAGAAAACATTTTTTTTCTAAGTACAGGGTGGAGCACTAAAATCACCAATAAAGCACCTAATTAGTAGGCAAGGAGCTCTAAATTATTCCATAGTTTCGTTGCAGACTGCTCGTCCATTTTCGAGAAAAGTGAAATTGGGGTAGAAAATATTTTTTTTCTAAGTATAGGGTGAAGCTCTAAAATCACAAATGGAGCACTTACTTTGTTGACAAGGAGCTCTAAATTATTCTATAGTTTCGTTGCAGTCTGCTCGTCCATTTTCGAGAAAAGTGAAATTGGGGTAAAAAATATTTTTTGTCTAAGTCCAGGGTGGAGCACTAAATACAATAATGGGGCACTTAATTAGTAGACAAGGTGCTCTAAATTATTCTATAGTTTTGTTGCAGTCTGCTCGTCTATTGTCGAGAAAACTGTAATTGGGGTAGAAAATATTTTTTTCTCCAAGTACAGGGTGGAGCACTAAAATTACCAATGAAGCACCTAATTAGTAGGGAGGAGCTCTATATGAATCTATAGTTTCGTTGCAGTCTGCTCGTCCTATTTCGAGAAAACTGAAATTGGAGAAGAAAATATTTTTTTTCTAAGTACAGGGTGGAGCACTAAAATTACCAATGAAGCACCTAGTTAGTAGGGAGGAGCTCTATATGAATCTATAGTTTCGTTGCAGTCTGCTCGTCCTATTTTGAGAAAACTGAAATTAGAGAAGAAAATATTTTTTTTCTAAGTACAGGGTGGAGCAGTAAAATCACCAATGGGGCACTTAACTAGTAGGCAAGGAGCTCTAAATTATTCTATAGTTTTGTTGCAGTCTGCTCTTCCATTTTCGAGAAAACTGTAATTGGGGTAGAAAATAATTTCTTTCTAAGTACAGGGTGAAGCACTAAAATCACCAATAGGGCACTTAATTAGAAGGCAAGGAGCTTTAAATTATTCTATAGTTTCGTTGCAGTCTGCTCGTCTATTTTCGAGAAAACTGAAATTGGGTTAGAACATATTTTTTTTCTTAGTACAGGGTGGAGCACAAAAATCACCAATGCTGCACTTAATTAGTAGGCAAGAAGCCTTAAATTATTCTATAGTTTCGTTGCAGTCTGCTTGTCCATTTTCGGGAAAAGTGAAATAGGCGTAGAAAATATATTTTTTCTCAGTACACGGTAGAGCGCTAAAATCACTAATAGAGCACTTAATAAGTAGGTAAGGAGCTCCAAATTATTCTATTGTTTCGTTGCAGTCTGCTCGTCCATTTTCAAGAAAACTAAAATTGGAGAAGAAAACAATTTTTTTCTAAGGTCAGGGTAGAGCACTAAAATCACCAATGGGGCACTCAATTAGTAGACAAGGAGCTCTAATGTATTCTATAGTTTCGTTGCAGTCTGCCCGTCCATTTTCGAGAGAAGTCAAATTGGGGTAGAAAATATTTTTTTTCTAAGTACAGGGTGGAGCACTAAAATCACCAATAGGGCACTAAATTAGTAGGCAAGGAGCTCTAAATTATTCTATAGTCTCGTTGCAGTCTGCTCGTCTATTATCGAGAAAAGTGAAATTGGGGTAGGAAATAATTTTTTTCTAAGTACAGGGTGGAGCACTAAAATCACCAAAGGGGCACTAAATTAGTAGGCAAGGAGCTCTAAATTATTCTATAGTTTCGTTGCAGTCTGCTCGTCCATTTTCGAGGAATCTGAAATTAGGGCAGAAAATATTTTATTTCTAAGTACAGGGTGGAGCACTCAAATCACTAATGTGGCACATAATTAGTAGGCAAGAAGCTCTAAATTATTCTATAGTTTCGTTGCAGTCTGCTCGTCCATTTTCGAGGAATCTGAAATTGGGGTAGAAAATATTTTTTTTCTAAGTACAGGGTGGAGCACTAAAATCACTAATGGGGCACATAATTAGTAGGCAAGAAGCTCTAAATTAATCTATAGTTTCGTTGCAGTCTGCTCGTCCATTTTCGAGAAAACTGAAATTGGGGTAGAAAATATTTTTTTTCCAAGTATAGGGTGGAGCACTAAAATCACTAATGAAGCACCTAATTAGTAGGCAAGGAGCTCTAAATTATTCTATAGTTTCGTTGCAGACTGTTCGTCCATTTTCGAGAAATGTGAAATTGGGGTAGAAAATATTTTTTTTCTAAGTACAGGGTGAAGCACTAAAATCACTAATATAGCACTGAATTAGTAATCAAGGAGCTCTAAATTATTCCATAGTTTCGTTGCAGTCTGCTTGTCCATTTTCGAGAAAACTAAAATTGGGGTAGAAAATATTTTTTTTCTAAGTACAGGGTGGAGCACTAAAATCACAAATGCGGCACTTAATAAGTAGGCTAGAAGCTTTAAATTAATCTATGGTTTTGTTGCAGTCTGCTCGTCCATTTTCGAGAAAACTGAAATCGGAAAAGAATATATTTATTTTCTAAGTACAGGGTGGAGCACTAAAATCACCAATGCAGCACTTTATTAGAAGGCAAAAAACTCTAAATTTTTTTTTTAAGTACAGGGTGGAGTACTAAAATCACCAATAGGGCACTTAATTAGTAGGCAAGGAGCTTTAAATTATTCTATAGTTTTGTTGCAGTCTGCTCGTCAATTTTCGAGAAAACTGAAATTAGGGGAGAAAATATTTTTTCTTAGTACAGGGTGGAGCACTAAAATCACCAATGCTGCACTTAATTAGTTGACAAGGAGCTCTATACTATTCTATAGTTTCGTTGCAGTTTGCTTGTCCATTTTCGGGAAAAGTGAAATAGGAGTAGGAATTATATTTTTTCTCAGTACACGGTAGAGCACTAAGATCATCAATAGAGCACCTAATTAGTAGGCAAGGAGCTTTAAACTATTCTATAGTTTCGTTGCAGTCTGCTCGTCCATTTTCGAGAAAAGTAAAATTGGGGTAAAAAATATTTTGTTTCTAAGTACAGAGTGGAGCACTATAATCACCAATTGGGCACTTAATTAGTAGGCAAGGAGCTCTAAATTATTCTATAGATTTGTTGCAGTCTGCTCGTCCATTTTTGAGAAAACTGTAATTGGGGTAAAAAATAATTTCTCTCTAAGTACAGGGTTGAGCACTAAAATCACCAATGAAGCACCTAATTAGTAGGCAAGGAGCTCTAAATTATTCTATAGTTTCGTTGCAGTCTCCTCTTTCATTTTCGAGAAAACTGAAATTGGGGTAGAAAATATGTTTTTTCCAAGTACAGGGTGGAGCACTAAAATCACCAATGAAGCACTTAATTAGCAGACAAGGAGCTCTAAATTATTCTATAGTTTTGTTGCAGTCTGCTCGTCTATTTTCGAGAAAACTGAAATTAGGGGAGAAAATATTTTTTTTCTAAGTACAAGGTAAAGCAATAAAATCACTAATGGGGCACTTAATTAGTAGACAAGGAGCTCTAAGTTATTCTATAGTTTCGTTGCAGTCTGCTCGTCTATTTTCGAGAAAACTGAAATTGGGGTAGACATTTTTTTTTTTCTAAGTACAGGGTGGAGCACTAAAATTACCAATGCGGCACTTTATTAGTAGGCAAGAAACTCTAAATTATTCTATAGTTTCATTGCAGTCTGCTTGTCCATTTTCGAGAAAAGTGAAATTGGGGTAGAAAATATTTTTTTTCTAAGTCCAGGGCCAAGCACTATAATCACCAATGAGGCACCTAATTAGTAGGTAAGGAGCTCTAAATTATTCTATAGTTTCGTTGCAGTCTGCTCGTCCATTTTCGAGAAAACTAAAATTGGAGAAGAAAATATTTTTTTTCTAAGTACAGGGTGGAGCACTAAAATCACCAAATAGGGTACTCAATTAGTAGGCAAGGAGCTCTGAATTATTCTATAGTTACGTTGCAGTCTGCTCGTCCATTTTCGAGAAAAGTGAAAATGGGGTAGAAAATATTTTTTTTCTAAGTACAATGTGGAGCACTAAAATTACCAATGGGGCACTTAATTAGTTGATAAGGAACTCTAAATAATTCTATAGTTTCGTTGCAGTCTGTTCGTCCATTTTCGAGAAAAGTGAAATTGGGGTAGAAAATATTTTTTTTCTAAGTACAGGGTGGAGCACTAAAATCACTAATAGGGCACATAATTAGAAGCCAAGAAGCTCTGAATTAATCTATAGTTTTGTTGCAGTCTGCTCGTTTATTTTCGAGAAAACTGACATTGGAGAAATTTTTTTTTTCTAAGTACATGGTGGCGCACTAAAATCACCAATGAAGCACCTAATTAGTAGGCAAGATACTCTTAATTATTCTATAGTTTCGTTGCAGACTGCTCGTCTATTTTCGAGAAAAGTGAAATTGGGGAAGAAAATATTTTTTTTCTAAGTACAGGGTGAAGCACTAAAATCACCAATAAAGCACTTAATTAGTAGGCAAGGAGCTCTAAATTATTCTATAGTTTCGTTGCAGTCTGCTCGTCCATTTTCGAGAAAAGTGAAATTGGGGTAAAAAATATTTTTTTTCTAAGTACAGGGTGGAGCAGTAAAATCACCAATGGGGCACTTAATTAGTAGGCAAGGAGCTCTTAATTGTTCTATAGTTTCGTTGCAGTCTGGTTGTCCGTTTTCGGGAAAAGTTAAATAGGAGTAGAAAATATATTTTTTTCTCAGTACACGCTGGGGCACTAAAATCACCAATAAAGCACTTAATTAGTAGGCAAGGAGCTCTAAATTATTCTATGGTTTCGTTGCAGTCTGCTCGTCCATTTTCGAGAAAACTGAAATTGGAGAAGAAAATAATTTTCTTCTAAGTTCAGGGTAGAGCACTAAAATCACCAATGGGGCACTTAATTAGTAGGAAAGGAGCTCTAAATTATTCTATAGTTTCGTTGCAGTCTGCTCGTCTATTTTCGAAAAAAGTGAAATTGGGGTAGAAAATATTTTTTTTCTAAGTACAGGGTAGTCTCGTTGCAGTCTGCTCGTCTATTTTCGAGAAATGTGAAATTGGGGTAGGAAATATTTTTTTTCTAAGTACAGGGTGGAGAACTAAAATCACCAATTGGGCACTAAATTAGTAGGCAAGGAGCTCTAAATTATTCTATAGTTTCGTTGCAGTCTGCTCGTCCATTTTCGAGGAAACTGAAATTGGGGTAGAAAATATTTTTTTTCTAAGTACAGGGTGGAGCACTAAAATCACCTATGGGGCACTTAACTAGTAGGCAAGGAGCTCTAAATTATTCCATAGTTTCGTTGCAGTCTGCTTGTCTATTTTCGAGAAAAGTAAGATTGGGATAGAAAATATTGTTTTTCTAAGTACAGGGTGGAGCACTAAAATCACTAATGAAGCACATAATAAGCAGACAAGGAGCTCTAAATTTTTCTATAGTTTTGTTGCAGTTTGCTTGTCCATTTTCGAAGAAACTGAAATTGGGGTAGAATATTTTTTATTTCTAAGTACAGGGTAGAGCAATAAAATCACTAATGGGGCACTTAATTAGTAGGCAAGGAGCTCTAAATTATATTATAGTTTCGTTGCAGTCTGCTTGTCTGTTTTCGAGAAAACTGAAATTGGGGTAGAAAATATTTTTTTTCTAAGTACAGGGCGGAGCACTAAAATCACCAATGCGGCAATTAATTAGTAGGCAAGGAGCTCTAAATTAATGTATGGCTTCGTTGCAGTCTGCTCGTCCATTTTCGAGAAAACTGAAATCGGAGAAGAAAATATTTTTTTTCTAAGTACAGGGTGGAGCACTAAAATCACTAATGCGGCACTTTATTAGTAGGCAAAATACCCTAAATTATTCTATAGTTTCATTGCAGTCTGCTCGTCCATTTTCGAGAAAAGTGAAATTGGGTTAGAAAATATTTTTTTTCTAAGTACAGGGTGAAGCACTAAAATCACCAATGGGGCACTTAATTAGTAGGGAAGGAGCTCTAAATTATTTTATAGTTTCGTTGCAGTCTGCTTGTCCATTTTCGAGAAAACTAAAATTAGGGTAGAAAATATTTTTTTTTTAAGTACAGGGTGGAGCACTATAATCACTAATGCGGCACCTAATTAGTAGGCAAGGAGCTCTAAATTATTCTATGGTTTCGTTGCAGTCTGCTCGTCCATTTTCAGGATAACTGAAATCGGAGAAGAAAATATTTTTTTTCTAAGTACAGGGTGAAGCACTAAAATCACTAATGAGGCACTTTATTAGTAGGCAAGAAACTCTAAATCATTCTATAGTTTCATTGCAGTCTGCTCGTCCATTTTCGAGAAAAGTTAAATTATGGTAGAAAATATTTTTTTTTCTAAGTACAGGGTGGAGCACTAAAATCACCAATGGCGCACATTATAAGTAGGTAAGGAGCTCTAAATTATTCTATAGTTTCGTTGCAGACTGCTCGTCCATTTTCCAGAAAAGTGAAATTGGGGTAGAAAATATGTTTTTTCTAAGTACAGGGTGGAGCACTAAAATCACCAATGCGGCACTTTATTAGTAGGCAAGGAGCTCCAAATTATTCTTAAGTTTCGTTGCAGACTGCTCGTCCATTTTCGAGAAAAGTGAAATTGGGGTAGAAAATATTTCTTTTCTAAGTACAGGGTGGAGCACTAAAATCACCAATGCGGCACATTATTAGTAGGCAATGAACTCTAATATATTCTATAGTTTCATCGCAGTCTGCTCGTCCATTTTCGAGAATAGTGAAATTGGGGTAGAAAATATTTTTTTTCTAAGTACAGGGTAGAGCAATAAAATCACCAATGGAGCCCTTAATTAGTAGGCAAGGAGCTCTAGATTATTCTATAGTTTCGTTGCAGTCTGCTCGTCCATTTTCGAGAAAACTAAAATTGGGGTAGAAAATATTTCTTTTCTAAGTACAGGGTGGAGCACTAAAATCACCAATGCGGCACTTAATTAGTAGGCAAGGAGCTCTAAATTATTCTATGGTTTCGTTGCAGTCTGCTTGTCCATTTTCGAGAAAACTAAAATTGGAGAAGAAAATATTTTTTTAAGTACTGGGTGGAGCACTAAAATCACCACTGGGGCACTTAATTAGTTAGCAAAGAGCTTTAAATTATTCTGTAGTTTCGTTGCAGTCTGCTCGTCTATTTTCGAAAAAACTGAAACCAGGGTAGAAAATATTTTTTTTCTTAGTACAGGGTGGAGCACTAAAATCACCATGCTGCACTAATTAAGTAGGCAAGGAGCTCTAAATTATTTAATAGTTTCGTTGCAATCTCTTGTCCATTTTCGGGAAAAGTGAAATAGGAGTAGAAAATATATTTTTTCTCAGTACACGGTGGAGCACTAAAATCACCAATAGAGCACCTAATTAGTAGACAAGGAGCTCTAAATTATTCTATAGTTTCGTTGCAGTCTTCTCGTCCATTTTCGAGAAAACTGAAATTGTTGTAGAAAATATTTTTTTTCTAAGTACAGGGTGGAGCAATAAAATCACTAATGAGGCACTTAATTAGTAGGCAAGGAGCTCTAAATTAATCTCTAGTTTCGTTGCAGTCTGCTCGTCCATTTTCGAGAAATCTGAAATTGGAGAATAAAATATGTTTTTTCTAAGTACAGGGTGGAGCACTAAAATCACCAATAGGGCAATTAATCAGTAGGCAAGGAGCTCTAAATTATTCTATAGTTTTGTTGCAGTCTGTTGTCCATTTTCGAGAAAAGTGAAATTAGGGTAAAAAATATTTTTTTTCTTAGTACAGGGTGGAGCACTAAAATCATAAATGGAGCACTTAATTAGTAGGCAAGGAGCTCGAAGTTATTCTATAGTTTTGTTGCAGTCTGCTTGTCCATTTTCGGGAAAAGTGAAATTGGAGTAGAAAATATTTTATTTCTCAGTACACGGTGGAGCACTAAAATCACAAATAAAGCACTTAATTAGTAGGCAAAGAGCTTTAAATTATTTTATAGTTCTGTTGCAGTCTGCTCGTCCATTTTCGAGAAAACTGAAATTAGAGAAGAAAATAATTTTCTATTAAGTTCAGGGTAGAGCACTAAAATCACCAATGGGGCACTCAATTAGTAGGCAAGAAGCTCTAAATTATTTTATAGTTTCATTGCAGTCTGCTCGTCCATTTTCGAGAAAAGTAAAATTGGGGTAGAAAATATTTTTTTTCTTAGTACAGGGTGGAGCACTAAAATCACTAATGCTGCACTTAATTAGTAGGCAAGGAGCTCTAAATTATTCTATAGTTTCGTTGCAGTCTGTTTGTCCATTTTCGGGAAAAGTGAAATAGGAGTAGAAAATATAATTTTTCTCAGTACACGGTGGAGCACTAAAATCACCAATAGAGCACCTAATTAGTAGGCAAGAGCTCCTTGCCTACTTCTATAGTTTCGTTGCAGTCTCCTCGTCCATTTTCGAGAAAACAGAAATTGCGGTAGAAAATATTTTTTTCTAAGTACAGGGTGGAGCACTAAAATCACCTATGGGGCTCTTAACTAGTAGGCAAGGAGCACTAAACTATTCTTTAGTTTCGTTGCAGTCTGCTCGTCTATTTTCGAGAAAAGTGAAATTGGGGTAGAAAATATTTTTTTCTAAGCACAGGGTGGAGCAATAAAATCACTAATGAGGCACTTAATTAGAAGGCAAGAAGCTCTAAATTAATCTGTAGTTTCGTTGCAGTCTGCAGGGTGGAGCACTAAAATCACTAATGCGGCACTTTATTAGTAGGCAAAATACCCTAAATTATTCTATAGTTTCATTGCAGTCTGCTCGTCCATTTTCGAGAAAAGTGAAATTGGGTTAGAAAATATTTTTTTTCTAAGTACAGGGTGAAGCACTAAAATCACCAATGGGGCACTTAATTAGTAGGGAAGGAGCTCTAAATTATTTTATAGTTTCGTTGCAGTCTGCTTGTCCATTTTCGAGAAAACTAAAATTAGGGTAGAAAATATTTTTTTTTTAAGTACAGGGTGGAGCACTATAATCACTAATGCGGCACCTAATTAGTAGGCAAGGAGCTCTAAATTATTCTATGGTTTCGTTGCAGTCTGCTCGTCCATTTTCAGGATAACTGAAATCGGAGAAGAAAATATTTTTTTTCTAAGTACAGGGTGAAGCACTAAAATCACTAATGAGGCACTTTATTAGTAGGCAAGAAACTCTAAATCATTCTATAGTTTCATTGCAGTCTGCTCGTCCATTTTCGAGAAAAGTTAAATTATGGTAGAAAATATTTTTTTTTCTAAGTACAGGGTGGAGCACTAAAATCACCAATGGCGCACATTATAAGTAGGTAAGGAGCTCTAAATTATTCTATAGTTTCGTTGCAGACTGCTCGTCCATTTTCCAGAAAAGTGAAATTGGGGTAGAAAATATGTTTTTTCTAAGTACAGGGTGGAGCACTAAAATCACCAATGCGGCACTTTATTAGTAGGCAAGGAGCTCCAAATTATTCTTAAGTTTCGTTGCAGACTGCTCGTCCATTTTCGAGAAAAGTGAAATTGGGGTAGAAAATATTTCTTTTCTAAGTACAGGGTGGAGCACTAAAATCACTAATGCGGCACATTATTAGTAGGCAATAAACTCTAATATATTCTATAGTTTCATCGCAGTCTGCTCGTCCATTTTCGAGAATAGTGAAATTGGGGTAGAAAATATTTTTTTTCTAAGTACAGGGTAGAGCAATAAAATCACCAATGGAGCCCTTAATTAGTAGGCAAGGAGCTCTAGATTATTCTATAGTTTCGTTGCAGTCTGCTCGTCCATTTTCGAGAAAACTAAAATTGGGGTAGAAAATATTTTTTTTCTAAGTACAGGGTGGAGCACTAAAATCACCAATGCGGCACTTAATTAGTAGGCAAGGAGCTCTAAATTATTCTATGGTTTCGTTGCAGTCTGCTTGTCCATTTTCGAGAAAACTAAAATTGGAGAAGAAAATATTTTTTTAAGTACTGGGTGGAGCACTAAAATCACCACTGGGGCACTTAATTAGTTAGCAAAGAGCTTTAAATTATTCTGTAGTTTCGTTGCAGTCTGCTCGTCTATTTTCAAAAAAACTGAAACCAGGGTAGAAAATATTTTTTTTCTTAGTACAGGGTGGAGCACTAAAATCACCATGCTGCACTAATTAAGTAGGCAAGGAGCTCTAAATTATTTAATAGTTTCGTTGCAATCTCTTGTCCATTTTCGGGAAAAGTGAAATAGGAGTAGAAAATATATTTTTTCTCAGTACACGGTGGAGCACTAAAATCACCAATAGAGCACCTAATTAGTAGACAAGGAGCTCTAAATTATTCTATAGTTTCGTTGCAGTCTTCTCGTCCATTTTCGAGAAAACTGAAATTGTTGTAGAAAATATTTTTTTTCTAAGTACAGGGTGGAGCAATAAAATCACTAATGAGGCACTTAATTAGTAGGCAAGGAGCTCTAAATTAATCTCTAGTTTCGTTGCAGTCTGCTCGTCCATTTTCGAGAAATCTGAAATTGGAGAATAAAATATGTTTTTTCTAAGTACAGGGTGGAGCACTAAAATCACCAATAGGGCAATTAATCAGTAGGCAAGGAGCTCTAAATTATTCTATAGTTTTGTTGCAGTCTGTTGTCCATTTTCGAGAAAAGTGAAATTAGGGTAAAAAATATTTTTTTTCTTAGTACAGGGTGGAGCACTAAAATCATAAATGGAGCACTTAATTAGTAGGCAAGGAGCTCGAAGTTATTCTATAGTTTTGTTGCAGTCTGCTTGTCCATTTTCGGGAAAAGTGAAATTGGAGTAGAAAATATTTTATTTCTCAGTACACGGTGGAGCACTAAAATCACAAATAAAGCACTTAATTAGTAGGCAAAGAGCTTTAAATTATTTTATAGTTCTGTTGCAGTCTGCTCGTCCATTTTCGAGAAAACTGAAATTAGAGAAGAAAATAATTTTCTATTAAGTTCAGGGTAGAGCACTAAAATCACCAATGGGGCACTCAATTAGTAGGCAAGAAGCTCTAAATTATTTTATAGTTTCATTGCAGTCTGCTCGTCCATTTTCGAGAAAAGTGAAATTGGGGTAGAAAATATTTTTTTTCTTAGTACAGGGTGGAGCACTAAAATCACTAATGCTGCACTTAATTAGTAGGCAAGGAGCTCTAAATTATTCTATAGTTTCGTTGCAGTCTGTTTGTCCATTTTCGGGAAAAGTGAAATAGGAGTAGAAAATATAATTTTTCTCAGTACACGGTGGAGCACTAAAATCACCAATAGAGCACCTAATTAGTAGGCAAGAGCTCCTTGCCTTCTTCTATAGTTTCGTTGCAGTCTCCTCGTCCATTTTCGAGAAAACAGAAATTGCGGTAGAAAATATTTTTTTCTAAGTACAGGGTGGAGCACTAAAATCACCTATGGGGCTCTTAACTAGTAGGCAAGGAGCACTAAACTATTCTTTAGTTTCGTTGCAGTCTGCTCGTCTATTTTCGAGAAAAGTGAAATTGGGGTAGAAAATATTTTTTTCTAAGCACAGGGTGGAGCAATAAAATCACTAATGAGGCACTTAATTAGAAGGCAAGAAGCTCTAAATTAATCTGTAGTTTCGTTGCAGTCTGCTCGTCCATTTTCGAGAAAACTGAAATTGGAGAGGAAAATATTTTTTTTCTAAGTACAGGGTGGAACACTAAACTCACCAATGGGGCACTTAATTAGTAGGCAAGGAGCTCTAAATTATTCTATAGTTTCGTTGCAGTCTGTTCGTCCATTTTCGAGAAAAGTGAAAATGGGGTAAAAAATATTTTTTTTTCTTAGTACAGGGTGGAGCACTAAAATCACCAATGGGGCACTTAATTAGTAGGCAAGGAGCTCTTAATTATTCTATAGTTTTGTTGCAGTCTGCTCGTCCATTTTCGAGAAAACTGTAATTGGGGTAGAAAATATTTTTTTTCTAAGTACAGGGTGGAACACTAAAATCACCAATAGAGCACTTAATTAGTAGGTAAAAAGCTCTAAATTATTTTATAGTTTCGTTGCAGTCTGCTCGTCCATTTTCAAGAAAACTGAAATTTGAGAAGAAAATTTTTTTCTTCTAAGTACAGGGTGGAGCACTAAAATCACCAATGGGGCACTTAAATAGTAGGCAACAAGCTCTAAATTATTCTATAGTTTCGTTGCAGTCTGCTTGTCCATTTTCGGGAAAAGTGAAATTGGAGTAGAAAATATTTTTTTTCTCAGTACACGGTGGAGCACTAAAATCACAAATAGAGCACTTAATTAGAAAGCAAGAAGCTCTAAATTATTCTATAGTTTTATTGCAGTCTGCTTGTCCATATTCGAGAAAAGTGAAATTGGGGTAGAAAATATTTTTTTCTAAGTACAGGGTGGAGCACTAAAATCACCAATGCGGCACCTAGTTAGTATTCAAAGAGCTCTAAATTATTCTATGGTTTCGTTGCAGTCTGCTCGTCCATTTTCGAGAAAACTGAAATCGGAGAAGAAAATATTTTTTTTTCCAAGTACAGGGTGGAGCACTAAAATCACCAATGCGGCACATTATTAGTAGGCAAAAAACTCTAAATTATTCGATAGTTTCATTGCAGTCTGCTCGTCCATTTTCGAGAAAAGAGAAATTGGGGTAGAAAATATATTTTTGTCTAAGTACAGGGCGGAGCACTAAAATCACCAATGCGGCAATTAATTAGTAGGCAAGGATCTCTAAATTAATGTATGGCTTCGTTGCAGTCTGCTCGTCCATTTTCGAGAAAACTGAAATCGGAGAAGAAAATATTTTTTTTCTAAGTACAGGGTGAAGCACTAAAATCACCAATGGGGCACTTAATTAGTAGGTTAGGAGCTCTAAATTATTCTATAGTTTTGTTGCAGTCTGCTCGTCCACTTTCGAGAAAACTGAAATTGGGGTAGCAAATATTTTTTTTCTAAGTACAGGGTGGAGCACTAAAATCACTAATATGGCACCTAATTAGTAGGCAAGGAGCTCGAAATTAGTCTATAGTTTTGTTGCAGTCTGCTCGTCCATTTTCGAGAAAACTGAAATTGGAGAAGAAAATATTTTTTTTCTAAGTACAGGGTGGAGCACTAAAATCACCAATGGAGCACTTATTTAGTAGGCAAGGAGCTCTAAATCAATCTATAGTTTCGTTGCAGTCTGCTCGTCCATTTTCGAGAAAAGTGAAAGTGGGGTAAATATTTTTTTTCTAAGTACAGGGTGGAGCACTAAAATCACTAATAGGGCCCCTACTTAGATGGCAAGAAGCTCTAAATTATTCTAAAGTTTTGTTGCAGTCTGGTCATCCATTTTCGAGAAAACTGTAATTTGGGTAGAAAATATATTTTTTCTAAGTACAGGGTGGAGCACTAAAATCACCAATGCGGCACTTAATTAGAAGGCAAGGAGCTCTAAGATATTCAATATTTTCGTTGCAGTCTGCTAGTCCATTTTCGAAAAAACTTAAATCGGAGAAGAAAATATTTTTATTCTAAGTACAGGGTGAAGCACTAAAATCATCAATGCGGCACTTTATTAGTAGGCAAAAAACTCTAAATTATTCTATGGTTTCATTGCAGTCTGCTCGTCCATTTTCGAGAAAAGTGAAATTGGGGTAGAAAATATTTTTTTTCTAAGTACAGGGTGGAGCACTAAAATCACCAATAGGGCAATTAATTAGTAGGCAAGAAATTTGAATTATTCTATAGTTTCGTTGCAGTCTGCTTGTCCATTTTCGAGAAAACTGAAATTGGGGTATAAAATGTTTTTTTCCTAAGTACAGGGTAGAGCACTAAAATCACTAATGGGGCACATAATTAGTAGGCAAGAAGCCCTAAATTCGTCTATAGTTTCGTTGCAGTCTGCTTGTCCATTTTCGAGAGAACTTAAATTGGAGAAGACATTTTTTTTTCTAAGTACAGGGTGGAGCACTAAAATCACCAATAGGGCACCTTAATAGTAGGCAAGGAGCTCTAAATTATTCCATAGTTTCGTTGCAGTCTGCTTGTCCATTTTCAAGAAAAGTGAAATTGGAGTAGAAAATATTTTTTTTCTCTGTACACGGTGGAGCACTAAAATCACAAATAAATCACTTAATTAGTAGGCAAGGAGCTTTAAATTATTCTATAGTTTCGTTGCAGTCTGCTCATCCATTTTCGAGAAAATTGAAATTTGTGTAGAAAATATTTTTTTCTAAGTACAGGGTGAAGCACTAAAATCACCAATGAAGCACCTAATTAGTAGGCAAGGAGCTCTAAATTATTCTATAGTTTCGTTGCAGTCTGCTCGTCCATTTTCGAGAAAAACTGAAATTGGTGTAGAAAATATATTTTTTCTAAGTACAGGGTAGAGCACTAAAATCACCTATGGGGCACTTAACTAGTAGGCAAGGAGCTCTAAATTATTCTATAGTTTCGTTGCAGTCTGCTCGTCCATTTTCGAGAAAAGTGAAATTGGGATAGAAAATATTTTTTTTCTAGGTACAGGGTGGAGCACTAAAATCACCAATGAAGCACTTAATTAGCAGACAAGGATCTCTAAATTATTCTATAGTTTTGTTGCAGTCTGCTTGTCCATTTTCGAAAAAACTGAAATTAGGGGAGAAAATATTTTTTTTCTAAGTACAGGGTAAAGCAATAAAATCACTAATGGGGCACTTAATTAGTAGACAAGGAGCTCTAAATTATTCTATAGTTTCGTTGCAGTCTGCTCATCTATTTTCGAGAAAACTGAAATTGGGGTAGAATTTTTTTTTTCTAAGTACAGGGTGGAGCACTAAAATCACCAATTCGGCACTTAATTAGTAGGCAAGAAGCTCTAAATTATTCTATGGTTTCGTTGCAGTCTGCTCGTCCATTTTCGAGAAAACTGAAATCGGAGAAGAACATTTGTTTTCTAAGTACAGGGTGGAGCACTAAAATCGAGAAGATATTTTTGAGAAAAGTGAAATTGTGGTAGAAAATATTTTTTTTGTAAGTACAGGGTGAAGCACTAAAATCACCAATGGGGCACCTAATTAGTAGGTAAGGAGCTCTGAATTATTCTATAGTTTCGTTGCAGTCTGCTCGTCCATTTTCGAGAAAACTGAAATTGGGGTAGAAAATATTTTTTTTCTAAGTACAGGGTGGAGCACTAAAATTACTAATGTGGAACTTAATTGGTAGGCAAGGAGCTCTAAATCAATCTATAGTTTCGTTGCAGTCTGCTTGTCCATTTTCGAGAAAACTAAAATTGGAGAAGAAAATATTTTTTTTCTAAGTACAGGGTGGAGCACTAAAATCACCAATGGGGCACTTAATTAGAAGGCAAGGAGCTCTGAATTATTTCATAGTTAAGTTGCAGTCTGCTCGTCCATTTGCGAGAAAAGTAAAAATGGGGTAGAAAATATCTTTTTTCTAAGTACAGTGTGGAGCACTAAAATTACCAATGGGGCACTTAATTAGCTGGTAAAGAGCTCTAAATTATTCTATAGTTTCGTTGCAGTCTGCTCGTCCATTTTCGAGAAAACTGAAATTGGGGTAGAGAATATTTTCTTTCTAAGTACAGGCTGGAGCACTAAAATCACTGATGGGGCACATAATTAGTAGGCAAGAAGCTCTAAATTAATCTATAGTTTCGTTGCAGTCTGCTCGTCCATTTTCGAAAAAACTGAAATTGGAGAAGAACATTTTTTTTTAAGTACATTGTCGAGCACTAAAATCACCAATAGGGCACTTAATTAGTAGGCAAGGAGCTTTAAGATATTCTATGGTTTCGTTGCAGTCTGCTTGGCCATTTTCGGTAAAAGTGAAATTGGAGTAGAAAATATGTTTTTTCTCAGTACACGGTGGAGCACTAAAATCACCAATAGAGCACTTAATTAGTAGGCAAGGAGCTTTAAATTATTCTATAGTTTTGTTGCAGTCTGCTCGTCCATTTGCGAGAAAACTAAAATTAGAGAAGAAATTATTTTTTTTCTAAGTTCAGGGTGGAGCACTAAAATCACCAATGGGGCTCTCAATTAGTAGGCAAGGAGCTCTAAATTATTCTATAGTTTCGTTGCACTCTGCTTGTCCATTTTTGAGAAAACTGAAATCGGAGAAGACATTTTTTTTTTCTAAGTACAGGGTGGAGCACTAAAATCACCAATGCGGCACTTTATCAGTAGGTAAGGAACTCTAAATTATTCTATAGTTTCATTGCAGTCTGCTCGTCCATTTTCGAGAAAAGTAAAATTAGGGTAGAAAATATTTTTTTTTTCTAAGTACAGGGTAGAGCACTAAAATCACTAATGGGGCACTTAATTAGTAGATAAGGAGTTTTAAATTATTCTATAGTTTCGTTGCAGTCTGCTTGTCCATTTTCGAGAAAACTGAAATCGGAGAAGAAATTTTTTTTTTCTAAGTACAGGGTGGAGCACTAAAATCACCAATGCGGCACTTTATTAGTAGGCAAGGAACTCTAAATTATTCTATAGTTTTATTGCAGTCTGCTCGTCCACTTTCGAGAAAAGTGAAATTGGGGTAGAAAATATGTTCTTTCTAAGTACAGGGCAAAGCACTAAAATCACCAATGCGGCACTTAATTAGTAGGCAAGGAGCTCTAAATTATTCTATGGTTTCGTTGCAGTCTGCTTGTCCATTTTCGAGAAAACTGAAATCGGAGAAGAAAAATTTTTTTTTCTAAGTACAGGGTGGAGCACTAAAATCACTAATGCGGCACTTTATTAGTAGGCAAGGAACTCTAAATTATTCTATAGTTTCATTGCAGTCTGCTCGTCCATTTTCGAGAAAAGTGAAATTGGGGTAGAAAATATTTTTTTTCTAAGTACAGGGTGAAGCACTAAAATCATAATAGGGCACTTAATTAGCAGGTAAGGAGCTCTAAATTATTCTATAGTTTTATTGCAGTCTGCTCGTCTATTTTCGAGAAAACTGAAATTGGGATAGAAAATATTTTTTTTCTAAGTACAGGGTGGAGCACTAAAATCACTAATGGGGCTTTTAATTAGTAGGGAAGGAGCTCTAAATTAATCTATAGTTTCGTTGCAGTCTGCTCGTCTATTCTCGAAAAAACTGAAATTGGAAAAGAAAATATTTTTTTTCCAAGTACAGGGTGGAGCACTAAAATCACCAATAGGGCACTAAATTAGTGGGCAAGGAGCTCCAAATTATTCTATAGTTTCGTTGCAGTCTGCTTGTCCATTTTCGAGAAAACTGAAATTATGGTAGATAATATTTTTTTTCTTAGTACAGCGTAAAGCACTAAAATCACCAATGGGGCACTAAATTAGTAAGCAAAGAGCTCTAAATTATTTTATAGTTTCGTTGCAGTCTGCTTGTCCATTTTCGAGAAAACTGAAATTGGGGTAGAAAATATTTTTTTTCTAAGTACAGGGTGGTGCACTAAAATGACCTATGGGGCACTTAACTAGTAAGCAAGGAGCTCTAAATTATTCTATAGTTTTGTTGCAGTCTGCTCGTCTATTTTCGAGAAAAGTGAAATTGGTGTAGAAAATATTTTCTTTCTAAGGACAGGGTGGAGCACTAAAATCACTAATTAAGCGCTTATTAAGTAGGCAAGGAGCTCTAAATTATTTTATGGTTTCGTTGCAGTCTGCTTTTCCATTTTCGAGAAAACTGAAATCGGAAAAGAAAATATTTTATTTCTAAGTACAGGGTGGAGCACTAAAATCACTAATGCGGCACTTTATTAGTACAAAAGGATTTCTAAATTATTCTATAGTTTTATTGCAGTCTGCTCGTCCATTTTCGAGAAAAGTGAAATTGGGGTAGAAAATATTTTTTTTCTAAGTACAGGGTGGAGCACCAAAATCACCAATGGGGCACTTAATTAGCAGGCAAGAAGCTCTAAATTAATCTATAGTTTCGTTGCAGTCTGCTTGTCCTTCTTCGAGAAAACTGAAATTGGAGAGGACATTTTTCTTTTCTAAGTACAGGGTGAAGCACTAAAATCATTAGTATAGCACTAATTCAGTAGGCAAGGAGTTCTAAATTATTCTATAGTTTCGTTGCAGTCTGTTGGTCCATTTTCGAGAAAACTGAAATTGGGGTAGAAAATATTTTTTTTCTAAGTACAGGGTGGAGCACTAAAATTACCAATGAAGCACCTAATTAGTAGGCAATTAGCTCTAAATTATTCTATAGTTTCGTTGTAGACTGCTCGTTCATTTTCGAGAAAAGTAAAATTGGGGTAGAAAATATTTTTTTTCTAAGTACAGGGTAGAGCACTAAAATCACCAATTGGGCACTTAATTAGTAAGCAAGGAGCTCTAAATTATTTTATAGTTTTGTTGCAGTCTGCTTGTCCATTTTCGAGAAAACTGAAATTGGAGAAGACATTTATTTTCTAAGTACAGGGTGGAGCACTAAAATCACCAATGGGGCACCTAAATAATAGGCAATTAGCTCTAAATTAATCTATAGTTTTGTTGCAGTCTGCTTGTCCATTTTCGAGAAAACTGAAATTGGAGAAGACATTTTTTTTTCTAAGTACAGGGTGGAGCACTAAAATCACCAATGGGGCACCTCAATAGTAGGCAATGAGCTCTAAATTATTCCATAGTTTTGTTGCAGTCTGCTTGTCCATTTTCAAGAAAAGTGAAATTGGAGTAGAAAATATTTTTTTTCTCAGTACACGGTAGAGCACTAAAATCACAAATTAATCACTTGATTAGTATTCAAGGAGCTTTAAATTATTCTATAGTTTCGTTGCAGTCTGCTCGTCTATTTTCGAGAAAACTGAAATTAGAGAAGAAAATAATTTTTTCTAAGTTCAGGGTAGAGCACTAAAATCACTAATGGGGCACTTAGTTGAAAGGCAAGGAGCTCTAAAATATTCTATGGTTTCATTGCAGTCTGCTCGTCCATTTTCGAGAACAGTGAAATTGGAATAGAAAATATTTTTTTTCTAAGTACAGGGTGGAGCACTAAAATCAACAATGGGGCACTTAATTAGTAGGTAAAAAGCTCTAAATTATTCTATAGTTTCGTTGCAGTCTGCTCGTCTATTTTCGAGAAAACTGAAATTGGGGTAGAAAATATTTTTTTTCTAAGTACAGAGTGAAGCACGAAAATCACTAATGGGACACTTAATCAGTAGGCAAGGAGCTCTAAATTATTCTATAGTTTCGTTGCAGTCTGCTCGTCCATTATCGAGAAAACTGAAATTTGGGTAGAAAATATATTTTTTCTAAGTACAGGGTGGAGCACTTAAATCACCTATGAGGCACCTAACTAGTAGGCAAGGAGCTCTAAATTATTCTATAGTTTCGTTGCAGTCTGCTCGTCTATTTGCGAGAAAAGTGAAATTGGGATAGAAAATATTTTTTTTCTAGGTACAGGGTAGAGCACTAAAATCACCAATGAAGCACTTAATTAGCAGACAAGGAGCTCTAAATTATTCTATAGTTTTGTTGCAGTCCGCTCGTCTATTTTCGAGAAAGCTGAAATTAGGGGAGAAAATATTTTTTTTCTAAGTACAGGGTAAAGCAATAAAATCACTAATGGGGCACTTAATCAGTAGACAAGGAGCTCTAAATTATTCTATAGTTTCGTTGCAGTCTGCTCGTCTATTTTCGAGAAAACTGAAGTTAGGTTAGAAATTTTTGTTTTCTAAGTACAGGGTGGAGCACTAAAATTACCAATGCGGCACTTTATTAGTAGGCAAAAAACTCTAAATTATTCTATAGTTTTATTGCAGTCTGCTCGTCCATTTTTAAAAAAAGTGAAATTAGGGTAGAAAATATTTTTTTTCTAAGTCCAGGGCGAAGCACTAAAATCACCAATGGGGCACCTAATTAGTAGGTAAGGATCTCTAAATTATTCTATAGTTTTGTTGCAGTCTGCTCGTACATTTTCGAGAAAACTGAAAATAGGGGAGAAAATATTTTTTTTCTAAGTACAGGGTGAAGCAATAAAATCACTAATGGGGCACTTAATTAGTAGACAAGGAGCTCTAAATTATTCTATAGTTTCGTTGCAGTCTGCTCGTCTATTTTCAAGAAAACTGAAATTGGGGTAGAATTTTTTTCTTTCTAAGTACAGGGTGGAGCACTTAAATCACCAATTCGGCACTTAATTAGTAGGCAAGAAGCTCTAAATTATTCTATGGTTTCGTTGCAGTCTGCTCGTCCATTTTCGAGAAAACTGAAATCGGAGAAGAAATTTTTTTTTCTAAGTACAGGGTGGAGCACTAAAATCGAGAAAATATTTTTGAGAAAAGTGAAATTGGGGTAGAAGATATTTTTTTTCTAAGTACAGGGTGAAGCACTAAAATCACCAATGGGGCACCTAATTAGTAGGTAAGGAGCTCTAAATTATTCTATAGTTTCGTTGCAGTCTGCTCGTCCATTTTCGAGAAAACTGAAATTAGGGTAGAATATATTTTTTTTCTAAGTACAGGGTGGAGCACTAAAATTACTAATAGAGAACTTAATTGGTAGGCAAGGAGCTCTAAATCAATCTATGGTTTCGTTGCAGTCTGCTTGTCCATTTTCGAGAAAACTAAAATTGGAGAAGACAATATTTTTTTTCTAAGTACAGGGTGGAGCACTAAAATCACCAATGAGGCACTTAATTAGTAGGCAAGGAGCTCTGAATTATTCTATGGTTACGTTGCAGTCTGCTCGTCCATTTTCGAGAAAAGTGAAAATGGGGTAGAAAATATTTTTTTTTAAGTACAATGTGGAGCACTAAAATTACCAATGGGGCACTTAATTAGTTGGTAAGGAGCTCGAAATTATTCTATAGTTTCGTTGCAGTCTGCTCGTCCATTTTCAAGAAAACTGAAATTGGGGTAGAAAATATTTTCTTTCAAAGTACAGGGTGGAGCACTAAAATCACTAAGAGGGCACATAATTAGAAGGCAAGGAGCTCTAAATTTATCTATAGTTTCGTTGCAGTCTGCTCGTCCATTTTCGAAAAAACTGAAATTGGAGAAGAACATTTTTTTTTTTCTAAGTACATGGTGGAGCACTAAAATCACCAATAGGGCACTTAAATAGTAGGCAAGGAGCTTTAAATTATTCTATGGTTTCGTTGCAGTCTGCATGGCCATTTTCGGTAAAAGTGAAATTGGAGTAGAAAATATGTTTTTTCTCAGTACACGGTGGAGTACTAAAATCACCAATAGAGCACTTAATTAGAAGGCAAGGAGCTTTAAATTATTCTATAGTTTTGTTGCAGTCTGCTCGTCCATTTTCGAGAAAACTGAAATTAGAGAAGAAATTATTTTTTTTCTAAGTTCAGGGTAGAGCACTAAAATCACCAATGGGGCACTTAATTAGTAGGCAAGGAGCTCTAAATAATTCTATAGTTTCGTTGCAGTCTGCTCGTCCATTTTCGAGAAAACTGAAATCGGAGAAGACATTTTTCTTTTCTAAGTACAGGGTGGAGCACTAAAATCACCAATGCGGCACTTTATCAGTAGGGAAGGAACTCTAAATTATTCTATAGTTGGGGTAGAAAATATTTTTTTCTAAGTACAGGGTAGAGCACTAAAATCACTAATGGGGCACTTAATTAGTAGGTAAGGAGCTCTAAATTATTCTATAGTTTCGTTGCAGTCTGCTTGTCCATTTTCGAGAAAACTAAAATCGGAGAAGAAAATTTTTTTTTTCTAAGTACAGGGTGGAGCACTAAAATCACCAATGCGGCACTTTATTAGTAGGCAAGAAACTCTAAATTATTCTATAGTTTTATTGCAGTCTGCTCGTCCATTTTCGAGAAAAGTGAAATTTTGGTAGAAAATATGTTTTTTCTAAGTACAGGGTAAAGCACTAAAATCACCAATGCGGCACCTAATAAGTAGGCAAGGAGCTCTAAATTGTTCTATGGTTTCGTTGCAGTCTGCTTGTCCATTTTCGAGAAAACTGAAATCGGAGAAGACAATTTTTTTTTCTAAGTACAGGGTGGAGCACTAAAATCACCAATGCGGCACTTTATTAGTAGGCAAGGAACTCTAAATTATTCTATAGTTTTATTGCAGTCTGCTCGTCTATTTTCGAGAAAAGTGAAATTGTGGTAGAAAATATTTTTTTTCTAAGTACAGGGTGAAGCACTAAAATCACCAATAGGGTACTTAATTAGCAGGTAAGAAGCTCTAAATTATTCTATAGTTTCATTGCAGTCTGCTCGTCTATTTTCGAGAAAACTGAAATTGGGATAGAAAATACTTTTTTTCTAAGTACAGGGTGGAGCACTAAAATCACTAATGGGGCTATTAATTAGTAGGGAAAGAGCTCTAAATTAATCTATAGTTTCGTTGCAGTCTGCTCGTCCATTCTCGAAAAAACTGAAATTGGAAAAGAAAATATTTTTTTTCCAAGTACAGGGTGGAGCACTAAAATCACCAATAGGGCACTAAATTAGCAGACAAGGAGCTCCAAATTATTGTATAGTTTCGTTGCAGTCTGCTCGTCCATTTTCGAGAAAACTGAAATTGGGGTAGAAAATATATTTTTTCTAAGTACAGCGTGAAGCACTAAAATCACCAATAGGGCACTAAATTAGTAGGCAAGGAGCTCTTAATTATTCTATAGTTTCGTTGCAGTCTGCTCGTCCATTTTCGAGAAAACTGAAATTGGGGTAGAAAATATTTTTTTTCTAAGTACAGGGTGGTGCACTAAAATGACCAATGGGGCACTTAACTAGTAAGCAAGGAGCTCTAAATTATTCTATAGTTTTATTGCAGTCTGCTCGTCCATTTTCGAGAAAAGTGAAATTGGGGTAGAAAATAATTTTTTTCTAAGTACAGGGTGGAGCACTAAAATCACCAATGAAGCACTTATTAAGAAGGCAAGGAGCTTTAAATTATTGTATGGTTTCGTTGCAGTCTGCTCTTCCATTTTCGAGAAAACTGAAATCGGAGAAGAAAATATTTTCTTCTAAGTACACGGTGGAGCACTAAAATCACCAATGCGGCATTTTATTAGTAGAAAAGGAACTCTAAATTATTCTATAGTTTTATTGCAGTCTGCTCGTCCATTTTCGAGAAAAGTGAAATTGGGGTAGAAAATATTTTTTTTCTAAGTACAGGGTGGAGCACTAAAATCACTAATGGGTCACAAAATTAGCAGGCAAAAAGCTCTAAAAAAATCTAAAGTTTCGTTGCAGTCTGCTTGTCATTTTTCGAGAAAACTGAAATTGGAGAGGACATTTTTTTTTCTAAGTACAGGGTGAAGCACTAAAATCACTTATATGGCACTAAATTAGTAGGCAAGAAGCTCTAAATTATTCTATAGTTTAGTTGCAGTCTGTTGGTCCATTTTCGAGAAAACTGAAATTGGGGTAGAAAATATTTTTTTTCTAAGTACATTGGGGTAGAAAATATTTTTTTTCCAAGTACAGGGTAGAGCACTAAAATCACTAATTGGGCACTTAATTAGTAGGCAAGGAGCTCTAAATTATTCTATAGTTTTGTTGCAGTCTGCTTGTCCATTTTCGAGAAAACTGAAATTGGAAAAGACATTTTTTTTTTCAAAGTACAGGGTGGAGCACTAAAATCACCAATGGGGCACCTAAATAGTAGGCAATGAGCTCTAAATTAATCTATAGTTTCGTTGCAGTCTGCTTGTCCATTTTCGAGAAAACTGAAATTGGAGAAGACATTTTTTTTTCTAAGTACAGGGTGGAGCACTAAAATCACCAATGGGGCACCTAAATAGTAGGCAATGAGCTCTAAATTATTCCATAGTTTCGTTGCAGTCTGCTTGTCCATTTTCAAGAAAAGTGAAATTGGAGTAGAAAATATTTTTTTTCTCAGTACACGGTAGAGCACTAAAATCACAAATAAATCACTTAATTAGTAGGCAAGGAGCTTTAAATTATTCTATAGTTTCGTTGCAGTCTGCTCGTCCATTTTCGAGAAAATTGAAATTTGTGTAGAAAATATTTTTTTCTAAGTACAGGGTGAAGCACTAAAATCACCAATGAAGCACCTAATTAGTAGGCAAGGAGCTCTAAATTATTCTATAGTTTCGTTGCAGTCTGCTCGTCCATTTTCGAGAAAAACTGAAATTGGTGTAGAAAATATATTTTTTCTAAGTACAGGGTAGAGCACTAAAATCACCTATGGGGCACTTAACTAGTAGGCAAGGAGCTCTAAATTATTCTATAGTTTCGTTGCAGTCTGCTCGTCCATTTTCGAGAAAAGTGAAATTGGGATAGAAAATATTTTTTTTCTAGGTACAGGGTGGAGCACTAAAATCACCAATGAAGCACTTAATTAGCAGACAAGGATCTCTAAATTATTCTATAGTTTTGTTGCAGTCTGCTTGTCCATTTTCGAAAAAACTGAAATTAGGGGAGAAAATATTTTTTTTCTAAGTACAGGGTAAAGCAATAAAATCACTAATGGGGCACTTAATTAGTAGACAAGGAGCTCTAAATTATTCTATAGTTTCGTTGCAGTCTGCTCATCTATTTTCGAGAAAACTGAAATTGGGGTAGAATTTTTTTTTTCTAAGTACAGGGTGGAGCACTAAAATCACCAATTCGGCACTTAATTAGTAGGCAAGAAGCTCTAAATTATTCTATGGTTTCGTTGCAGTCTGCTCGTCCATTTTCGAGAAAACTGAAATCGGAGAAGAACATTTGTTTTCTAAGTACAGGGTGGAGCACTAAAATCGAGAAGATATTTTTGAGAAAAGTGAAATTGTGGTAGAAAATATTTTTTTTGTAAGTACAGGGTGAAGCACTAAAATCACCAATGGGGCACCTAATTAGTAGGTAAGGAGCTCTGAATTATTCTATAGTTTCGTTGCAGTCTGCTCGTCCATTTTCGAGAAAACTGAAATTGGGGTAGAAAATATTTTTTTTCTAAGTACAGGGTGGAGCACTAAAATTACTAATGTGGAACTTAATTGGTAGGCAAGGAGCTCTAAATCAATCTATAGTTTCGTTGCAGTCTGCTTGTCCATTTTCGAGAAAACTAAAATTGGAGAAGAAAATATTTTTTTTCTAAGTACAGGGTGGAGCACTAAAATCACCAATGGGGCACTTAATTAGAAGGCAAGGAGCTCTGAATTATTTCATAGGTAAGTTGCAGTCTGCTCGTCCATTTGCGAGAAAAGTAAAAATGGGGTAGAAAATATCTTTTTTCTAAGTACAGTGTGGAGCACTAAAATTACCAATGGGGCACTTAATTAGCTGGTAAAGAGCTCTAAATTATTCTATAGTTTCGTTGCAGTCTGCTCGTCCATTTTCGAGAAAACTGAAATTGGGGTAGAGAATATTTTCTTTCTAAGTACAGGCTGGAGCACTAAAATCACTGATGGGGCACATGATTAGTAGGCAAGAAGCTCTAAATTAATCTATAGTTTCGTTGCAGTCTGCTCGTCCATTTTCGAAAAAACTGAAATTGGAGAAGAACATTTTTTTTTAAGTACATTGTCGAGCACTAAAATCACCAATAGGGCACTTAATTAGTAGGCAAGGAGCTTTAAGATATTCTATGGTTTCGTTGCAGTCTGCTTGGCCATTTTCGGTAAAAGTGAAATTGGAGTAGAATATATGTTTTTTCTCAGTACACGGTGGAGCACTAAAATCACCAATAGAGCACTTAATTAGTAGGCAAGGAGCTTTAAATTATTCTATAGTTTTGTTGCAGTCTGCTCGTCCATTTGCGAGAAAACTAAAATTAGAGAAGAAATTATTTTTTTTCTAAGTTCAGGGTGGAGCACTAAAATCACCAATGGGGCTCTCAATTAGTAGGCAAGGAGCTCTAAATTATTCTATAGTTTCGTTGCACTCTGCTTGTCCATTTTTGAGAAAACTAAAATCGGAGAAGACATTTTTTTTTTCTAAGTACAGGGTGGAGCACTAAAATCACCAATGCGGCACTTTATCAGTAGGGAAGGAACTCTAAATTATTCCATAGTTTCATTGCAGTCTGCTCGTCCATTTTCGAGAAAAGTAAAATTAGGGTAGAAAATATTTTTTTTTCTAAGTACAGGGTAGAGCACTAAAATCCCTAATGGGGCACTTAATTAGTAGATAAGGAGTTTTAAATTATTCTATAGTTTCGTTGCAGTCTGCTTGTCCATTTTCGAGAAAACTGAAATCGGAGAAGAAATTTTTTTTTTTCTAAGTACAGGGTGGAGCACTAAAATCACCAATGCGGCACTTTATTAGTAGGCAAGGAACTCTAAATTATTCTATAGTTTTATTGCAGTCTGCTCGTCCACTTTCGAGAAAAGTGAAATTGGGGTAGAAAATATGTTCTTTCTAAGTACAGGGCAAAGCACTAAAATCACCAATGCGGCACTTAATTAGTAGGCAAGGAGCTCTAAATTATTCTATGGTTTCGTTGCAGTCTGCTTGTCCATTTTCAAAAAAACTGAAATCGGAGAAGAAAAATTTTTTTTTCTAAGTACAGGGTGGAGCACTAAAATCACTAATGCGGCACTTTATTAGTAGGCAAGGAACTCTAAATTATTCTATAGTTTCATTGCAGTCTGCTCGTCCATTTTCGAGAAAAGTGAAATTGGGGTAGAAAATATTTTTTTTCTAAGTACAGGGTGAAGCACTAAAATCATAATAGGGCACTTAATTAGCAGGTAAGGAGCTCTAAATTATTCTATAGTTTTATTGCAGTCTGCTCGTCTATTTTCGAGAAAACTGAAATTGGGATAGAAAATAATTTTTTTCTAAGTACAGGGTGGAGCACTAAAATCACTAATGGGGCTTTTAATTAGTAGGGAAGGAGCTCTAAATTAATCTATAGTTTCGTTGCAGTCTGCTCGTCTATTCTCGAAAAAACTGAAATTGGAAAAGAAAATATTTTTTTTCCAAGTACAGGGTGGAGCACTAAAATCACCAATAGGGCACTAAATTAGTGGGCAAGGAGCTCCAAATTATTCTATAGTTTCGTTGCAGTCTGCTTGTCCATTTTCGAGAAAACTGAAATTGGGGTAGATACTATTTTTTTTCTAAGTACAGCGTAAAGCACTAAAATCACCAATGGGGCACTAAATTAGTAGGCAAAGAGCTCTAAATTATTTTATAGTTTCGTTGCAGTCTGCTTGTCCATTTTCGAGAAAACTGAAATTGGGGTAGAAAATATTTTTTTTCTAAGTACAGGGTGGTGCACTAAAATGACCTATGGGGCACTTAACTAGTAAGCAAGGAGCTCTAAATTATTCTATAGTTTTGTTGCAGTCTGCTCGTCTATTTTCGAGAAAAGTGAAATTGGTGTAGAAAATATTTTCTTTCTAAGGACAGGGTGGAGCACTAAAATCACCAATGGAGCACTTATTAAGTAGGCAAGGAGCTCTAAATTATTTTATGGTTTCGTTGCAGTCTGCTTTTCCATTTTCGAGAAAACTGAAATCGGAAAAGAAAATATTTTATTTCTAACTAGCATTTAGCCCGGTTTACCAACCGGGGAACCGAGGGCCGAATCAAGAGAAAAGTATAATAAATAGCTCGGCATAATGCCAAGAAAAATAAATGATGTTGAAGAAAAATATATGTATAATAGTAGCAAGGGGAAAGGGAGGGGGAGAGGAAATGATGCATAAGCCGAATGGTGGTGGTTGCAAGATAGATCGTTGTTGTGTAGTGGTTATGGAGTGGATGGATGTAAAGGTATGTGAAAAGGTTGGAAGAGATGGTCGCTTCGCTCCAGCCGCTCGCTTCGCTCGCTTGCCTTGCTCGCTTCGCTCGCTAGGGTGCTCGCTTCGCTCGCACACTGAGAGGGTGGTTGTTCCTTAATTTCCACGAAAACAAATTGTCTCCAGCGCAATTTTTGGACCGAACATTTGTTGAAATCCCGTGAAAACGGCCATTTTCTGAATCGAAAATAATTTGCTGAGCACTGCGAGGTCAAACCATACCATCCTGCGTTTAAACATATCATTTTGGAGCATTTTAAGTAGGACAAAAAAAATAATGAAGAAAATCATGGTTTTAGACCACCCTGTATATGCACATTAAACTTTAAAATTAAAAAAAAAATACTTTTAATAATCGGATCGAACTCGGAAAAGAACGGTGATTTGTCGCATTAAATTCTGCACACGATAGTAGTTTTTTTGAAAAAAAAAAATTTAAAGGTAAAAAAAAATTATTAATTTTTTTTTACGTTGTTTACTTATTTACGTTGTTTATGCACGGTATAATTGAGGTTAAGAACATTTTTGTCTGACGTTTAAAAGGTGTGGTAAAAAGTAAACTATTGTGAAATGTTTATAAGTTGTGATATTAAAAAATATGTAAATTAAAATAGAACAGTACAATTGTTTTCAATATAATTTAAAATTTGTAGATTCCATCCAAGAACAGTATTTCCATCCATTTAACATCAACAATTTTGAAATATTTTAATTTAAATGAAAATTGTAACTGAAACAGAAAATACAAAGGATCAGTATTGAATTGTTCAAAAGTTAATTGACTTACTAAAATGATAACGGGTATGTATAAAATAATTGAGAATATAATTTACGGATGATGTCTGTTCAGCTTGCTCTAAAAATTATTGTCATCGAATTTCATTACTCCATAGTAATGAAATTCGATGACAATAATTTTTAGATGAGTCATGGTCGGTTTACTCGAAGTAGACGTGTGCTAGACATAAAAATAAAAATGGAAAAAATTAATAATATATTTAATAATTTATATTTCATAAAAAGAACTTACATTATAAATGATATTCGACTTGTTTAAAAGCATTTAACTTGTGATGTGAGATTGGTTTATTCACAGGAATGTACATGCAACAAAATAGAAATAAGGAATATTAGAAATGGATTGATACAATTTGTGTATTAAAAAATGAACTTACCAAAATTAAATGGACGAAAAAACAAATTATTGTAATAGTTGTAATCGTGAAGATAGTTTACCGGTGGAATTACATGCAACAAAATAGAAATGAACTAAATTCGAAATAAGATGATAACATTTGTGTATGAAATAAATACTTAAAATTTGAAAAAAACAAAGACTCAAAACAGTTGAAAGCGTAAATATACTTTACCGGGGAGGTGCCGCCAACTCGTTTGTAGGTGTTTACATGTAACAAAAAAAAAAAAAAAAATTAGAGATGAAATAATATCATTTGTGTATAAAACTTTGAACTTGGCAAAATTAAAAGACATTTTTTTTAAACAAACGAAAATGTAAAATAATTGAATAAAATTTACCGAGGGGGGCGCGGTCGTCTCCGTTGGTGTCCGATGATACATGTAAAAAAGAAATAAAGGTAATTAGTAATTGTTTTAATAATTAAATAATCAAAATGAAAAAATATGTTTGAAATAGTTGAGAGCGTAGCATTACAAAACAAAAACTAATGAAATTAGTAATGAAATAATAGTCATATCAATGTTTGAAATTAAAATTGTTGTTGTAAATATAAAATTGAAATTGAAAATATTAGTAATTGTGAATACTTCAATAAAACAATAATATTAGTGTTAAAAAAGTAATATAGCAATCTTACCGCAATTCATTTACTGCAACATGATGTATATCTTCTCTTCTGATTACGCAGTCGCAGTGGAGTGATTTAGCGCGGGTGTACGAAGAGAAGAAGAGCCACATTCAGTCATATGTCAAATAGTATAAATAAAATTTCTAATCGTAAACAACAACAAACTAATAATATTTTGAATAAAAATAAAATAAAAACATTTCAAAATATCAATTCAAATGTGATCATTTAAATTTAATGTGATTTTAGAAAAGAAACTATTTGAATTGAATAAATTTGAATTTACATTTGAAACAGGTAATGTCTATAACAAAATGTAACTGTCAATGTTGAATTTACTGTCGCAACACGGTAACATGTGCAATATGGATAGACATGACAGTGAGAAAATAATTCAACGTCTTGAATTAAGTCCTCATCTGGCGCGGGAAGAAACATATTGCACCATGTAAACTTATTGACAGTGTCTTTCTTTCAATAACTTTACACAGAGAATAGTTTAATTGTCGTAATTAGGTGATAGTCGTAATTCGGTAATGTGTGTATTTATCCTAATATATCTCATCGCTCTCACCCGATCAGAAAATCTGATCAGGTAAACTTAATGGAGATATATTAACGTACACAACAGAGTCAACACAGAGAGGGATTTTTCATTTAAGTATATATTCATTAATTCATACGTTGTCAAATTTTAAGCATTAATTGATTTTTAAAGCATTCAATCGAAACGTTTAACGATTATTTCCATTCTTTGATAAAGCATAAAGCGATATTTTTAAACATTTTACCGTATAATATATTGAAAGATTGTAAAGTTCAAAATGTACAAAATTAAAACAGTCTGTTAAGTTTGTATATTTTGAATTTTATATTAAATCAGTGATTTGTACGCGTGGCGCATAAAGTAAAATTTCGAGTTTAGAAAATCCTGAAAATTTGGATTTGCCTTGGCGCGACTCGCTTCGCTCGCGCGCCTCGGCAAATCCAAATTTTCAGGATTTTCTAAACTCGAAATTTTACTTTATGCTTAACCAAGGATTGAAAACACTCGTTGGAAACTTCAAATTGAACACATTTCAAAATCAATCGATGATGTAATAGTTACAACGTATGTATTGGAATAAGTATATTAAAAAAAAAAAATCTGTAGTCAAGTCAGGTAAATGCAATGAATAAATTTTGTTAATATTAATTGCGCCGAATAATAAAAATGGAGGTGTAAATTGACTGATAAATTATTTAATAAAACAAAGTGCAAATATACATATTAAATAAGTACAGCTATTAATTGATAAAGAATGCAATATAAAGTCTTTTGAATGCATACAACTTGATGCATACGTTGTGAAATTTCGAATATTGATTGTTTTTTTAAAGTGTTAAATTTGAAACTTTTAATGCGTGTCTCCACTCCCAGACTAAGCATGAAGTAAAATTTCGAGTTTAGAAAAGCCTGAAGAATTTGGATAGGTTGCGTAGCGAAGCGGAGCAACCTAACCAAATTAGGCTTTTCTAAACTCGAAATTTTACTTTATGCGCCACGCGTATAAAACACTGAAATATTGTAAAGTTCAATATATACCGCCGAAGCGGTATATTTTGAAATGTATAATATTTGATTGTGTTAAATGCGTAGTGCATGAAATAATATTTCATTGCTTAATCAAATAGTAAAAATACATACATCAAAGTTGATTTAATCATTTTTAAAATCAATGAATATTCAGACATTTATAACGTATACATTAACATATGTATACTCAAAAGAAATATTCTATAAATTGAATAGAAAAAAACAAAAATGTAATGGAATCAAGATTAATGGCGCAGAATAATAAAAACAAAATAGTTTATTCTTTGCGAACTTAATTGTAAAATGGTTAGAATGAAATGCAGGCACAATAAACAAATTTACAGAAATTATATAATAGCGTAGTAAAATGGACAATCAACAACTGGGCCATCCCGGCGCAAAGCTACAATGACGTAAAAATAGGAGAATACTATCAAATTATGCATATTAGTCGAATTTGAAACTTTCGACACATGTTTCCACTGTCAGATTAAACACAAAGTAAACTGTTCAGGTTTTTCAAACTCGAAATTTTACTAAATGTTTCACGCGTGTTAAACTCTAAAATATTATAAAGTTATAAAGGTGCTGCGCTAATGCAGTTTGCCAAGACCACATATATTGAGCGTGAAATATTTTAGTGTTTTAAACGCGTGGCGCATAAAGTAAAATTTCGAGTTTAGAAAAGCCAGAAAATTTGGTTTGGTTTATGCTTAATCTGGAAATGGTAACACTTTTTAAAAGCTTTAGGTTGAACATTTTTTAAAAACAACAAATGCTCAAAAATGTACAGTGTATGTATCGAGATATGGATACTTTATAGATGAATTCCTTGTATTTGAAAATTAAAATTATTTAATTTTAATTTTCAAATACAAGGAATTCATCTATAAAGTATCCATATCTCGATACATACACTGTACATTTTTGAGCATTTGTTGTTTTTAAAAAATGTTCAACCTAAAGCTTTTATTTATTTATTTGAAATGAATAGAAATCAAAGTATCATGTTAAATTTGAATAATGTAATTTATTCGGTAAATTAATTAAAAAATTAAAGAATAAAAGTACGTTTAACCGAATAAGAAATGTTGAAAATGATAATGTATAAAATGAATTTAATTGAAAAAGAATTTAAGAGCAAAGTTTAGAAAATTACGAAATAGGATGGTTGTACATTTATTGGGAAGACCCGACGTATATAAAATATCAATAATAGCGCAAGCAAAAGTACAGTGAAATTATTACTACAGGAGAATAAATAGTTTTATTTAAAAGTAATATCAAAGAAAGTAAATTATTATACTCGAGTGAAAAGTGATTAGTTTTATAATTTAAACTGAAATAAATTTAAAATTAAAATTGATCCAAAAGATGTTATACTTAACGCAATGTTTAAAATATGAATGTGAAATTTAAATGTGATAATATTAAATGTATTATTGAAAAAAATTGTAATAATGTGTAATACAAAAGCAGTTTTTGAATGAAAAATAAGATTATAGTTTCTCCTAGAATAATTATTTCAATATACGGTCGATGATAGGTATTTAATACAGGCGTAATTCAAACCGATGCGATTTACAATCAAGGCACGCATAAATTCGGCGATGTAAAATGTTATTACCCATCCCAAGCTATGTCTTACAATGACACAGAAACACGATGATTAAATGTACAAATTAAATGTCAATATAAACGAACTTTAGTAATTGATAAAACAAATATATTTGCCAGAAGATGAAAAAGTCACTGTGAGTTAAAAAAAAACGTTCAGTAATAAGATAAATGACTTGCATGGATTAAAGCGTCTATATTCGAAAAAACAAAAAAATCAATATCCTCACACGAAATCTTATAAAACAAACGTAAAAGATGCTGCTATTGTGTTTGGAGAGCTAACAAATATTCTACAATAAAAAAAAGAAGTTAAAGCGGATGTGAGCGAATCGGAAAATAGACTGATGAGAAAACTGACGATTGAAATAAAACTTGACGATCGAGAAAATGATCAGATATTAAGGATGATTGCACATGGCACGAAACACCTGGTAGGTGTATCGTAACGGGCACGAATCATACAAAGGGGGGGGGTTGGAGACCGTGACAAAAAAATCTGATATGTATTGGGAGAAAGAGAGAGAGAGAGAGAGTTTTGGAGGCCTCAGTGGCGTATGCATTCCTGAAAGACAATGTTACGCGTCTTCCTCCCAGGACAGTATATGTAAAGATTTCTTGGGTCGGAGACTCGAGATAGGGCTACATATAGCTGTCCGTGAGAGAATACTGGGGTCTCTAAATCGATGCCTGCAATTTTCATTGTCTGTCCCTGAGACTTGTTAATAGTCATTGCGTAACAGACCGACACTGGAAATTGCAGCCGCCTAAACTCAATCGGGTAATTGGTGGGTTCGAGGGGAATCCTCGGAATAAAAACGGATTCTCCTGCCGCGCATCCGGTCAACACCACAGCATCAATTACGTTTCTTTGCAACGCACGAACTCGCAATCGAGTTCCATTACAGAGTTTCGGTGCGTTGAGATTACGTAGGAGGATAATCGGCGAACCGACCTTAATTCGGATTTCATGTGCAGGAAATCCGGGTAAGACGATCGAATCCAGGAACTCGACTGGATATTGAACGGCATTGTCCAGATCTGTCAACGTGTTGACCGATCTGTACACCATTTCCTGCGCATCAAGGCCATTTAAAATTGACATGTTGGTTAATTTGACGCGTTCGTTAGTTGGGCACAAAATCGCCCGTTCCGTCATGAATTCATTAGTCCGTCCATTGAGTTCATTTATATTTCCGTAGACTTTTTCGATGAGTTCGTCAACGGATTCGACTAAACTACACATTGAGGGCAAAAGCTCAATGCGGTCGCCTTCCGTCACGTCCATGACGCCCTCGCCGATTCGAATTAAATTGTCGGCGAATTGTCGTTGGACTTCGTCCACGTCCCCTAATAGTACCCTCACATTAAGTGCGAGGGTCAATACGCGAACCATTGGCCATATTAATGAATGTCTAATTGTGGCCAAAATTTGATCGGCCCTTGTGCCATCTGTGATGATCGGTAACGTCTGTCTAAAGTCCCCAGCAAATAGAAAACAAAGTCCACCCATCGGCCTGTCGATGTTCCGGACATCTCTTAAAGTTCTGTCTACGGCATCAATGGCTTTACGGTTTGCCATTGTGCACTCATCCCATACAATGAGTGCACAATTCCTGATCGCGCGGCCCGTTGCGTCGGACCGTTTGATGTTGCAGACCGGTGTATCGCTCGTGTCCAAATTCAAAGGTATTTTAAATGTGGAATGAGCTGTTTTACCCCCAGGCAAAAGGGTGGCAGCTATTCCAGAGGAAGCTACGGCAATGGCGGTACGGCCTTCACTTCTCACGGTGGCCAAAATTAAGTTTAAAAGGTATGTTTTGCCTGTACCACCTGGGGCGTCTAAGAAGAAAAGTGAAGGCTCCTCGGCGTGAATTGAAGCGATCACTTCGCGATACACATGCGTCTGCTCATCGTTCAAGAGGGGTGTGTGACGTTCAACGAACTCGAGTAACTGTACGGGATCGAAAGTTATCTCGTTTTCGAATACATCACCGGAGACGAATCTCTCGGCCGACGGTTGGGCAATTGGCAAACCGTAAACAGAGAGCTCCTGACCTCCGATGGCGTAAAGAATTCGCTGAATTTTAATCAAGCTTTCGTTGTAGAGGTCCGACCTGTCTTGGACGTCATTTAGGTCTGGGTGCGCTCTAAGAATTCGATGCAAAATGTCTTCACAGAGAGCGTCTTTGAATTGATCCCACAAAATTCTGGCATCAGACGGATTACCGAACACCAGGATTACGGCGAATAGATGACGTAACTTGGATGGCGTCTCGGAGATGCAAGCATCGGCGAGAGTGTCATGCCAATGTGTATCATCTACTAATAATCCCAACGCCCTGCATGCCGCCTGAAACGTGGGGTAAACGACGTCTTCTACGGTTCGCAAATGTACAAAACTGGTCGGACCTCGAACGGTATGCAATATTAACCGGAGATAGTAACATTCCACGTTCCTCGGGTGAATAGTGAAAACGCGACCGAGAACGTGTTCGCGTTTTACGCCGGGAAAACCGGCGACTGGGGTACCGCGACGTCTCCGGTTAAATACGTGGGTCCGCGGATTGAAAGCGTAATACGCAGGCACCTCGACGTACAGCAGCGTACGTGCGAATTCGTCGGCAGCGCATAGTGTAAAAAATGCCATCAGCGTGGACGCGCGCGGATTGTCGACCTGTTGCTGTACATTTTGGGGATCGTCCGTTTCGTGGAAGTATACGCGTTGGCCGTTCTCGAGGTGAACGGCCAAGTGAATAACGGGCGGGTACCGTTTGTGGACAGACAGTCCCAGAATGCGCCATGCCGCCTCAGAAGTACTGATGTATCTTCCACTCTGATACACCAATACTTCATCGTTGGCATTTTCGATTCCGACACATGCCTGATCACTACCCTTATTGACGTATTTGCATACGTACTTGATGGCCGATACGTTATTCACAATTTCGACATTTAGATGGCATTTGAACATTTTTAACAAAACCGGCGAATGCGGCACCACCCAACGATTGTCGACGACGATCGGGTCGGCAGCGCCAGCACGTGGCCGAATTTCCGCGGAAATTCCGCCCAAACCCGGCTCCCTGCGTCTGTATAAAGGGTAGCCGTAGTCGTTGGTCATTGTCTGTGGCAAAAATTGCCGCGGGTACTTTTTGCCACACCGGCCATCTGACATACAGGGAGCGTTCCTGTTGACAGCTCCGCAGGGACCGTGAATCATTTGACATTTGACAATGTCGAATAGTTCCGGATCAACGGCGGGGTCAGGTAGTTCGGCGGATATCAGATGGTCGATGTGTTCCGCTCTAATTCCACCCTCTAGCCACAACAACAAATGAGCGTGAGGCAAGCCACGCTTTTGCCACTCGATCGTGTACAAATAGCATTGGGTGGCACCGAATAGGTTACGTCTTGTTAAAATGTGAATTAATGATTTCACCTTTAAACTAAACACGCGCGCAATTATGTCGTGCCTGTGTTTAAAGCGCTGTCCCGGTAATAAGAGGTTCCGTATTTCTTCCCAATACGGATTACACGTCATTGTAATGAATAAATCGGGACGCCCGTAATTCCGGATATAGCAGAACGCATCCTGCGTACGCTCGTGCATATATCTTGGCCCCCCCGTGAATGACGCTGGTAAAATAATCAATTGACCCAGGTCCGCTGGGTCGGTCCCTTGATTAATTTCATCACGTAGATGAATGTAATCCTCGGCACGAAGCCGGCGTTGGTTCTGACGGATGTAAATTAATCGTTCCGTCTCGATTTTCGCGTACATATCGACCCAGTACTGATTGCCCAAGTTGCGCATGCGATGGATGATGTTGACGGAGTTACGCCTAAACATCAACCTATAGCAATAAAATTGCATCGCGGATACCTTTTTACGCGGTAACTCTAAACCGGTTCGAGCATCAAGCAGAGGAATTAAAAAATTGTAGCCGTCCTCGCCTCGGCTGAAAAGCAATGGATACTGGAGAGCATCGTACGATCGATGTGTCTCCAACACTCGCGTCAACGTGGAATCGTGAAATGTTAAAATCACATCTCTCGTACCGTGTTGCTCTCCGACCATGATTACAGCTACCTCGTCATCGACGGGTGCATTAAACCTTCCCGGATGAGCCCCCGCGGGCCTTCGATCGGCGTGAATAACTAATCTTAAATTTCTCTCTAAATTTGGATGTCTTTCTAACGCGGTCTTAAAATCGCGGACATACGGATTATGTGCTGCAAGCATCGCCTGCATTTGAATGATGATGTCGCGATTCAATCGAAAATTATTATTGATTCGATGATCAGCTTGAACCTGATCATCGCCCATAAAATATACCTGTAAAAATTTCGCGTTACCATCTCGCGGAGGTAATAAAGAGCCGATACGGTGATAAATCTGACCCTGAATTTTAAATGTGAACATTCGCGGATCATCACCTCCAATTTCCGTCGCGCCGAAGGAGGTCATTTGGAAGGCCGAATTATATGATCGAGCGAATGTCAAAAAATGTTCGGATTGCGGATTCTCGCCGTTAATCAATGATCTTAGAGGTTCAGGAGGTTCCGCAATATCAACCAATCGAACTTTACCTCCCGAACAGCACATGTTTTTAGACTCATCGTGCCAAAGTAATGCACAGCAATTAGGACACTCGACTATCCTCTGGCCAATATTGGAAATTCGATTATAATCCGTTTCAGGATTATAATTGAAACCCATGGCTATCGGCCTAACCGGAACGTCTTGCACTGCCTCAACGTGTGCAACAGGAGGAACGACCTCTTCCGCTATGATGGGTGGAATAGGGGCGACCTCCTCTTCCACGTGCGCATCGGCAACAATGGCAACACGTTCCGGTTCGGCATTAATCATTACGGCTACCGGCCTAATCGGTACGTCCTGTACTGTTTCCACGCGTACAACAGGAGGAACGACCTCTTCCTCCGCCATGATGGGCGGAATAGGGGCGACCTCCTCTTGCACGTCCGTATCGACTACAACGACAGGACGTTCTGGTTCGGCATGTATTATCACCTGCACGTCTAATACTCTTACAACAGGTACGACGTCTACAGGCGGTAATACATTCGTCAATTGGGAAACATGTACCGGTGTCAGTCTTACGAAGTCTAAGTCATCTACTGAACTATTACTAAGTGACTCACTTACTCTCCGTACACCCCGCAAAACACTCCGCTGTGACCGCTGGCTTGACCGCGTCACTGCCGGCGAAGGAGGTGGTGGTGGTGGTGGTGTCATCTGAGACGGCCTTCTGCTCAACCTTTGAGACCGTCTCGGTGCCTCTTGCGCTGGCTGTTGCGTCGCCTGCTTCTTAGGTCGGCCTCGCTTCTTTGGCTGTGACTGAGCCAAATCTATAAATATAATGATACATTAAAGTATTTTAATTGCACATGAATATTTAATGAAACTATTTTATCAATGTACTTATGTATTTAAAAACAGTGCGTGTACATAAACTTACCAGAAGTAGAAGGTGAAGTTTGCTGTTCCTGCAGCTGCAGCGTTGGCTGCGGCTGTGGCGTCGGCTGCGGCTTTTCTGTCAGCCGGTCAGGCTGCTGCCGCTGCTTCGGCTGCCGCTTCGACTGCAGCTGCGGAATGGGGGCCGAACTTCCTTGCGAATCTTCAATAAATAAAGTAAAAATTATTTCAACTTGAAATTTTACTTCATACTTAGTCTGAGAATGGAAACTCTCATTTTGTTTTTATAGTAAAATATAGTGACATTTACGATAATTGTAGTTTAAGATTTAATTAATAAACTTACCGATACTCTGTAAAATTGTGACCGACTCTACCAACTGCGGCTCCGGCAGCGGCTGCTGTGTCGACAACGGTTGTTTTGTCAACCGTTCTGGCTGCGGCCGTTTCTTCAACTGCGGCCGCTGCGTCGCCTGCGAAGGGGTGGTGGTTCTCTGTAACTCTTCTAAAAAAGAAAATGACCATGTATTTTAATTTTTTATGATTACATGATTACATTGTTGTTGATTTGTTTATGGCACAGATTTGAGATGGATTAAAATGAAATATAAATATAATGAAGCAATATTATTTTCAAAGTTCTATTAAATATTTCACTACAACACTTTCTCCGTCATTTAAATGATAGATTTAATTAATTGATTGAAAAACATTTTAAATTTAAACAGTGTTTTATACGCGTGGCGCATGAAGTAAAATTTCGAGTTTAGAAAAGCCTAATTTGGATAGGTCGTTCCGCTTCGCTGCGCGACCTATATAAATTCTTCAGGCTTTTCTAAACTCGAAATTTTACTTCATGCTTAGTCTGGGAGTGAAAACTCTCGTTTTGGTTTTATTGTAAAATGCAGTGACATTTAAAATAATTGTTGTTTAAAATATAACTAATAAACTTACCGGTCCTTTGTGCGCCATGTTTACTGGTACTTTGCAGCGACGACACCACCAACTGCAGCTCCGGCAGCGGCTGCTGCGTCGACAACGTTTCTTCTGTCAACCGTTCTGGCTGCTGCCGTTGCGTCGGCTGCGGCCGCTGCGTCGCCTGCGGAGGGGTGGCAGTTCTCTGCAACTCTTCTAAAAAATAAAATGAACATTTATTTCAGATCGATATCATTATATAATTACATTTTCGTTGATTTGTTAGAAATAGCAGTTTATTTGTAGTAAAAATTAAAATAGGTATAATTAAGAAGTTTACCGGTATTGTCCCGCGTTGGAAGCAATGACGGCCAATGTTCCTGCGGCGATCTTTGCTGTCGCGGCGATCGCTGCTGTCGCGGCGATCGCTGCTGACGCAGCGATCGCTGCTGTCGCGATAGCTCTTCTAAAAATAAAATAAACAATTATTTAAATTATCTATTATTACTGTTTATGAAAAATTTACATTTATATTTAAATTCGTTAGAAATGGAAGATTGTTGTAGTAGTATTAAAAATAATAAAAGGTATGAGTGAAAAACTTACCGATGTTGGCTAATATCGGCGACAATTGCGACCACAGCGTCGATTGCCGCTGCCTCGACAGTCGTTGCTGCGTCGGCGAAGGTTTCTGCGTCGACTGCGACGATTGCTGCGTCGGTTGTTCAGTTGACGCAGACCGCCGCGTCGTTCGCAACAGCTGCTTCGGCTGCGACGGTTGCGGTACCTGCGCCAAAGGCGTCGGAGGCACCCAACTCGGCCATCGCGGCAATTGCGGTAGCGGCGTCGGAGGCGTCGGGGGCATCGGAGGTCCCCCGACGCGGCCATCGCGGCAATTGCGGTCGCTCCGTCGGCTGTGGACGCAATTGCGTTGCCGACTGCAAGCCTATAAATAAAAAAATGTATAAACAGGCTTTTCATTTTTAATTTTGTCGAAACAATTATTATTAAATTTCGGTTATCGATAAGTTTATAAATTAATATTGATTCTTTTAGCATACATAAAAAAAAATCTCTATAACCAAAATAAAATGCTTTCTTTAAAAACAAAGAGAACAAAAAATGTGGAAAACAATTTTATTTACTAATTTAAAAAAAAAAGATAATAGTACAACTATTGTATTTATTCAATAGAGAGGAAAAGGCATAAACTTACCTGAAGTAGAAGGTTTCGGTAATACTTCAGTTGCCGGTAAAGGCAAGCTCTGAATGATGGGCGACAATCTCAAACCTACAATATAAACACATGTACAATTAAAAAAACTATTAATATTATAAAATTAAATTTCGTAAATAATAATTATTTACTTAATTTATTTTTATTATATACTAACTAAATCATGATATTAAAAGAAATGGTTCTAATTGATTCAAATAGCCAGTGTAATGAAATTAATTATTAAGTACCTTAAATGATTCAATTTCCTAAAGTGACTTTCAAGTTTTAATTTGAAGAATAAATAAATTTACTAAAAATCAAAGTGTTTACGGGGTAATGCATTCAATTCAATTACTTATAAGTACGAAATACATTACAATGAAATTACTCATAAAATTAAAGGATAAACTTGAAAGATAAATTAAATTAACTTACTTCGTTTTCGGGAAGGACCAACCAAAGTCCAGCCATCATCAGTAGCAGGAGGATTGGCATCAAGACCTGAAAATAAAATAATATTTTATTGTAATATGATTATTTTGAAAAATAGTACACAGTACATACAAATTAATAAATTCAAAATAATTTATAACTTATCTTTGACAACATTTTTAAGTAGCTTAATAACAAACTATATTAGTATAAGGAGAATGGTTTGTTTATTAATAAGATATTTGATCGATGAGGCGGATACATGATGAAACTCCATATTATAATTAAAATTAAAACAACAAAAATGTTGGGGGGTTTCACTTTATTTTTGTTGACACTGCAACATGTTCCATTCATCTGCCTGATGAAGCCACTGATTAAAAACTTAATTTATTTTATTTAAATTAGGATTTTTTTGTTTACTTACTTGCACTTGATGTCGAATCAGAACTATTGCCACCTTGCTTTTTCTTTTCCCGATTCTTCTGTGCATTTGCACGATTTTTGGCCCTTCTCGCTGCGCTTTCCTTTGACGTTTCCGTTGTAGTCCGCTTTTGTTGAGACAGTTTACTCTTCTTTTTCGGTGGCATAATGCTAAGCTAAAGTGAGAAAAATAAATTAAGCTTAATTGATTCACTAACCTAAAATTATATTGAATCTCCAACTTGTGTGTTTGCATTTTACACAAAAATTCACACACACACACACACACACACACACGTGCTGTTGTAAACACTACCGCGCATACCGCATGGCGCATAGACCATATTCTCCACATTAGCCGACAATTTAATAAAATCACCGTATTTAATAGATGATTATAATAAAAACGAATGATTATTTCATTTATAATACATATAGTAATATATAGATTCATGTTAAAGTTTACAATTAATGAATAATGAAAAACACACTTACCAAAAAATACCAACCAAAGAATTTCGCAAGCTGTACTTAAAAAACTGAAAGATGTTGAACGCACGTACTGAAAGTAGAGAAACACGGTTAAAACTATGAACGTAGGAATTTATACTTACCCGCAAAAGTTCGCTGAAAAATCCGTTGCGAGCACAAACACGACTCGACAAAGAATGGCATAACAGGAAGTCGGTTAAAACAAAATCGTGTCTAACGTTTTACAGCGTCTCTGTCTATCCTTTTTTATTTCACGTTTCTAGTCTATTTCTATCTTCGTTTCCGTTTTCGCCACCAAGACGGCTTCGCGATAAAACCGTCACTTCCTTGAAGGAAAGTGCACCATTGGTTGATCTGTCATTGGTGGATTTCGAAAAAGATGCCAAATTTAAATTCTAATGTTATATGCGCTACTTTTAATTATAGTTGTTAATAACATTCTACAACAATATTAACAAATGTAATTTATTTATCATTTAATTTGGTCTATCATTAGTTTTGATTAGATTTTAAACAAATGTATTTTGATTAGAATTAATAAATACACTATGATACAGTAACTATGAATAACCTCAAAATATACTGAAATGTATAATCATTTTTAATTATTATTTAAATAAAAAGAATGAGTTAAAGGGAAAGAATTCTTACATTATATGAATGTATAAAATAAAATTAAACACTCAAATTTCAATGGCAACATTGAATAATATTTTTTATAAAATTTATTGTTATGAATTTATTTCGACTCAAAATGAACTTTTTACAATTATTATATTATTTCAAGTTGAATGGTCTGTTTATAAATGAGATAAATAAAGTAATATAGATCAATACAGTACAAAAATCACATATACTTATGAAAAATAGCAAATGAACAAATTCCAACGGCAGACTGTTATGTTCGGTAAATAAAACAATTATTATTTTTCACTAATATATTATGAACATATTCAATTAACATAAACAAAATAATAGACACCTAATTGGATGATTTAAATTTATATTTTCATGTAAACGTATGAAATTAAACTTTCACAATGTTCACCGCAGAGATATAAAAAAAAAGTGATTCTCTTAATCTAAATGAACCACAAATAAAATAAATAGTAAAATTGAATCAATAATTACACAAATTTAAAAAAAAAACATTTGTTTCTAATTAATATCAGGTAAATACACTGAATCGGTGCCGACATGTCGACATCGAATCGACAGCAAACAGGTAACTGATAGATCCCATTGTTTTCGTTGGATTCTTACTGTCCTGAATAAACAATTATTACAGAGACACATGCAATTAACACAAATAAACTACTAAATCTAATTTGAATTCAAATTCTGATTGAATAAGTCAAAAAATCAAATTATTTTAATTAAAAGAGAATAGTTTGTTTAAAAATGAGATAACTAAAGCAATTTAAATCATTTGGTAAATAAACATTTGTAAGGCGTAAAATAAATATTTTTACTGCTATAAATATGTTAATTTTCAATATTTACATTTAACTAACATAAACAAACTAATTTACAACTGAATAGTTAATATAAATTACAAATTTAAGTTTACCGTTAAAAATTCAACTTTCACAAAATTTCCCAGAAAGGTGAACTACTCAAAATATTTTATTTAAAGGAAAACAATTTATTTATAAATGAGGTAAGTAAGGCAATTGAAATAAATTTAAACAATAATTATACATTTTTATATAAAATAGCAATTAGAAAAACACCAAATATTTATAACGTGTAAAAAAAATACTTTTACTGTCACGAATAAGTCAATTTTAAATATTTATATTCAATTAATAGAAACAAACTAATTTGCAATTGAATTGATGGTATAAATTCAAAATTTAAGTTTATCGTAAACAATTTAACTTTGATAAATTCCTTCGAAATGATGAAAAAGTCAAATTATTTTAATTATCTCATAGTATTATAACCTTTATCTGATATCATAATCCACAATTATTTACAATTAACATTTTCTTATAAAAAAAATTCAACTTTGACAAAATTCCTCGGACAGGTGAATAACTGAAATTGTTTTAATTAAAGGAGAACAATTTGTTTGTAAATAAGGTAACTAAAGCAATTGAAATCAATTTAATCAATAATTATACATTTTTCTAAAAAATAGCAATGGGAAAGATTTCAACGTCAAACATTTATGAGTAGTAAAAAAAATTATTTTATTGTCACGAATAAGCTACTTTTGAATATGTATATTAAATTAACAGAAACAAATTAATTTACAATTAAATAGATGGTATAAATTCAAAATTTAAGTTTATCGTAAAATATTCAACTTTGATAAATTCCTTCGAAATGATGAAATACTCAAATTATTGTAATTATCTTATAGTATTATAACCTTTATTTAGTATCATAATCCACATTTATTTACAACTAACATTTTTTCATAAAAAAAAATCAACTGACAAATTTCCTCGGAAAGGTGAAAAACTTAAATTATTCCAATTAAATGAGAATAGTTTGTTTCTAAATGAGACAACTAAATCAATTGGAATTAATTTAATCAATAATTACGATATATTATTTCTCAATGTAATGATGAGTAAATAAAACGAAACGTACCCAGATTAAAAACGATGCTTTGAGTAATATGTTGTACCGTAGCATTCAGCTATCGCCTGGTGCTGTTATTGTGAGGTTGACGTGGTGCATCACTCGGCTTTGCCTTGTGCAAGGAAATGTTTTGAGACTTTGTACTCGGCTATCGCCTCGTGCAGCTGTTATGCAATCGACGTAGTTGATCACTCGACTTCGCCTCGTACTGCAAGTTGTGTCGGAGCACAGCACTCGTTTTACCGTTATATGATCTACGTGGTGCATCACTCGGTTATCGCCTTGTACTATTGTTGTCGGGAAGATGTCACTTAACCCGGATACTGCTCGCTTCGCTCGCATAATGAACTCGGTTACTGATCGCTTCGCTCTCTTACTGGACCTGGTTACTGCTCGCTTCGCTCGCACACTAACCCAGTATATGCTTCTTTGTTTCCATGAAAACAAATTTTCTCTAGCGCAATTCTTGGACATTCTTGTTCTTTATGAACACCGGGAAGTCAAACCATACCACCCTGCGTTTAAACAAATCGTTTTGGAGCATTTTCAGTAGGTAAAAAAAAAAAATCAAGAAAATCACGGTTCTAGACCACCCTGTATATACACATTAAATTTTAAAATTAAAAAAAAAAACCTTTAATCATCGGATCGAACTGAGAAAAGAACAGTAATTTGTCGCGTTCGATTCTGCACACGATAGTAGTTTTTGCAGAAACATTTTTTTTTATAGGTTTCAAAAAATATACTTATTAATTTTTTTTTACGTTCTTCATTTAAATCGATTGTTAATGCACGGTATAATGTCGTTTGGCCGATTTGTTTTAATTAAAAAAAAAACATTTCTGATTTGCGAAATTAATAAAAAAACAAAAGCGCATGCGTGAAAAACAAAGAGGAAGGTTTTTTGGTATGAATTAAAAAATATTATTTTTACCAAAAAAAATTTCCATATGTACCCCTGTGATCGAAATTTTCAATGAGTGGGAGAGAGCGCAAAAATACAAAAACCTCATGTGTTGGAAAAATACGCACTATAAAAAATCGAAATTTTTCAGTGAAATGCGAATTGCATAATAAATATTGAAAAAAAATTATATCTCGGTTCGATGATGAGATAAACAAACGAAACTCGCACCGATTAAAGGGTCCATAGTGGACTAAAGTTTTGCAAAATGTCAACATTCCACGATAAACAGAAACGAAGCGGTGATTTTTTGAAATGTCTCGTTGCTTGATTCGATATTTAAAAAATCACTAAAAAGTCAAAATTTCCATAGATTGGATTTTTTTTACTATTGTGTGGTCGATATAGAGCAGCACTCTGCTATCGCTTCGTGCTCCTGTTGTTGGGTCGATGTAGAGCAGCACTCGGCTATAGCCTCGTGCTGCTGTTGCTAGGCCCGGTTACTGCTCTCTTCGCTCGCATACTGACCCGGTTACTGCTCGCTTCGCTTAATTGAGGTAGCTCCAGGACTTTGGTAGGCTCGCTTCGCTCGCATGCTCGTCCTGGGCGATGTATGTAGTCTAATTTCGATAGAGCTCGCTTCGCGAGAATTTAATAGAGGTAGCTTCACGACATTAGTTGGCTAGCTTCGCTCGCAAGTTTGTCCTGGGCGATGTATGTAGTCTGACTTCGATAAAAAATAATGAAGAAAATCATGGTCTTAGACCACCCTGTATATGCACATTAAACTTTAAAATTAAAAAAAAAATACTTTTAATAATCGGATCGAACTCGGAAAAGAACGGTGATTTGTCGCATTAAATTCTGCACACGATGGAATTTAAAATAATATTATACAATCGTTGGGTGGTGCCGCATTCGCCAAAAATTAATAAAAAAAAACAAAAGCGCACGCGTGAAAAACAAAGAGAAACGTTTTTTGGTATGAATTAAAAAATATTATTTTTACCAAAAAAAATTTCCATATGTACCCCTGTGATCGAAATTTTCAATGAGTGGGAGAGAGCGCAAAGATACAAAAACCTCATGTGTTGGAAAAATACGCACTATAAAAAATCGAAATTTTTCAGTGAAATGCGAATTGCATAATAAATATTGAAAAAAAATTATATCTCGGTTCGATGATGAGATGAACAAACGAAACTCGCACCGATTAAAGGGTCCATAGTGGACTAAAGTTTTGCAAAATGTCAACGTTCCACGATAAACAGAAACGAAGCGGTGATTTTTTGAAATGTCTCGTTGCTTGATTCGATATTTAAAAAATCACTAAAAAGTCAAAATTTCCATAGATTGGATTTTTTTACTATTGTGTGGTCGATATGGAGCAGCACTCGGCTATCGCTTTGTGCTGCTGTTGTTGGGTCGATGTAGAGCAGCACTCGGCTATCGCCTCGTGCTGCTGTTGCTAGGCCCGGTTACTGCTCGCTTCGCTCGCATACTGACCCGGTTACTGCTCGCTTCGCTTAATTGAGGTAGCTCCAGGACTTTGGTAGGCTCGCTTCGCTCGCATGCTCGTCCTGGGCGATGTATGTAGTCTGATTTCGATAGAGCTCGCTTCGCGAGAATTTAATAGAGGTAGCTTCACGACATTAGTTGGCTAGCTTCGCTCGCAAGTTTGTCCTGGGCGATGTATGTAGTCCGACTTCGATAAAAAATAATGAAGAAAATCATGGTTTTAGACCACCCTGTATATGCACATTAAACTTTAAAATTAAAAAAAAAAATACTTTTAATAATCGGATCGAACTCGGAAAAGAACGGTGATTTGTCGCATTAAATTCTGCACACGATGGAATTTAAAATAATATTATACAATCGTTGGGTGGTGCCGCATTCGCCAAAAATTAATAAAAAAACAAAAGCGCACGCGTGAAAAACAAAGAGAAACGTTTTTTGGTATGAATTAAAAAATATTATTTTTACCAAAAAAAATTTCCATATGTACCCCTGTGATCGAAATTTTCAATGAGTGGAAAAGAGCGCAAAGATACAAAAACCTCATGTGTTGGAAAAATACGCACTATAAAAAATCGAAATTTTTCAGTGAAATGCGAATTGCATAATAAATATTGAAAAAAAATTATATCTCGGTTCGATCATGAGATGAACAAACGAAACTCGCACCGATTAAAGGGTCCATAGTGGACTAAAGTTTTGCAAAATGTCAACGTTTCACGATAAACAGAAACGAAGCGGTGATTTTTTGAAATGTCTCGTTGCTTGATTCGATATTTAAAAAATCACTAAAAAGTCAAAATTTCCATAGATTGGATTTTTTTACTATTGTGTGGTCGATATGGAGCAGCACTCGGCTATCGCTTCGTGCTGCTGTTGTTGGGTCGATGTAGAGCAGCACTCGGCTATCGCCTCGTGCTGCTGTTGCTAGGCCCGGTTACTGCTCGCTTCGCTCGCATACTGACCCGGTTACTGCTCGCTTCGCTTAATTGAGGTAGCTCCAGGACTGTGTTCGATAGAGCTCGCTTCGCTCGCAAGCTTGTCGGGGGTGATGTATGTAGTCTGACTTTAGATAAAAGGGTTGGGTTTTTACGCCGAATTGCCTTGCGCACTCGCGACGGTCTGTTCTCTGCCCTGTAAAAATTTCAAATCGCTAAAATGAATATTTCGATATTGTATGCCCCGGTTATAGGGTCACCTTTTTTTCAGAAAAAAAAAAAAATTAAAAAATCCGAAGGTTTTTTTGATTTTTTTCTTCTTATCAATTGCGTATAATTAGTGGAAATGCAAATGTGAAATCTAAATTTCTCTATCTAAATTTTTCGACCAAAAAAAAAGAAAATCAAAATTTCAAAATTTTTTTCGAAATAGAAAACGATTTTTGATTTTAAATCCGAATAGCTATGTGCACTCTGGACGATCGGTTCTCTGTCCATTCAAAATTTCAGATTGCTAACTTGAAAATTACTATGGTTTATGCCCCGGTGATTTTCATGTTTTTTGAGATGAAAAAAAAATTCAAAGGTATATACCTTGGGTCAAAAAATTAGATTTTTGATTTTGTATTTTTCCCAGGAGCCGATAAGTGGTCTAAATCCAAATCTGAAATCCAAATTTCTCTATCGCAATTTTTCGCAAAGATCCACTAAATTCAAAATTTCAAATTTTTTTTAAAAATAGAAAACGATTTTGGATTTTAACGCCGTATAGCCTATCGGAATTTCGCGGTTCGGTTCTATGCCCAGTAAAAATTTCAGATCGCTAAAATGAAAACTACTATGGCTCATGCCCCGCGTGTTTTTCGTGTTCCATCAGTACAATCTGTTCCATAAGAGTACATAATTTTTTTTTGTTGTTTTCATAGTTTTGTTTTGTCTTGCCGGTTGCGGATAAATATTCGAAATCGAACTGTGGAAACAAAATTTGTCGATGGCAATTTTTTGACCGAAAAAGTGCTGACAGCCGGTGAAGGCGGCCATTAAAAAAAAAAGAAAAAATGGTCCCAACATCACCAAGTATAATCCTATCATCCTGTGGTAAAACAAAAAAATTTGGATGAAAAAAAAAAATAATGAATAAAATCAGGATTTCGACACCCTGTATTTATCCTTTTAAACTTTTGATTTAAAAAAAAAAATACTTTTCGTGGATGAAAAAAATGCCCGATAGATGGGTTGTGTTTCTAATGTAATTGTGACCCCGGCGCACCCAAAATTTTGAGAATCAATTTTTTTTTTTTGAAAATCTTTAAAAATCGATATCTTTTTTAATCGGGCGATTTGAGCGCTCGGATGTGTCGCGTTGGAATGGCCAGGTGAAATCCCATCGAAATGATGCTATGCGCGACCCCGAAAAGTGCCGTGTGAAGCAAGACCAGCCTATAAAGTATTGAGGTTAGTGAGTTTTTGCCTGACGTTTAAAACGTCAGAATTTCAAAAAATGTTAAAAAATAGAAAAAAGGGTCGTATCGAGAGGGGAATCGGTGGGCCGTGCGAGGGGCGACGGAATCTGTGCTCAGTTCGAATTACAGGTGGATGTAATGAATTTTTCGATTTTTTAAGGCCTCTCGAAAATTTTCTCCCATAAGAGCAATGTAAAAGTGGTTGCCAAGGCGACCGAATCGCAGCCTTCTCGGATCCCCACTGCATTAACGTTTTTATTAAGGGAGAGTACAGGGTGGAGCACTAAAATCACTAATGCGGCACTTTATTAGTAGAAAAGGATTTCTAAATTATTCTATAGTTTTATTGCAGTCTGCTCGTCCATTTTCGAGAAAAGTGAAATTGGGGTAGAAAATATTTTTTTTCTAAGTACAGGGTGGAGCACCAAAATCACCAATGGGGCACTTAATTAGCAGGCAAGAAGCTCTAAATTAATCTATAGTTTCGTTGCAGTCTGCTTGTCCTTCTTCGAGAAAACTGAAATTGGAGAGGACATTTTTCTTTTCTAAGTACAGGGTGAAGCACTAAAATCATTAGTATAGCACTAATTCAGTAGGCAAGGAGTTCTAAATTATTCTATAGTTTCGTTGCAGTCTGTTGGTCCATTTTCGAGAAAACTGAAATTGGGGTAGAAAATATTTTTTTTCTAAGTACAGGGTGGAGCACTAAAATTACCAATGAAGCACCTAATTAGTAGGCAATTAGCTCTAAATTATTCTATAGTTTCGTTGTAGACTGCTCGTTCATTTTCGAGAAAAGTAAAATTGGGGTAGAAAATATTTTTTTTCTAAGTACAGGGTAGAGCACTAAAATCACCAATTGGGCACTTAATTAGTAAGCAAGGAGCTCTAAATTATTTTATAGTTTTGTTGCAGTCTGCTTGTCCATTTTCGAGAAAACTGAAATTGGAGAAGACATTTATTTTCTAAGTACAGGGTGGAGCACTAAAATCACCAATGGGGCACCTAAATAATAGGCAATTAGCTCTAAATTAATCTATAGTTTTGTTGCAGTCTGCTTGTCCATTTTCGAGAAAACTGAAATTGGAGAAGACTTTTTTTTTCTAAGTACAGGGTGGAGCACTAAAATCACCAATGGGGCACCTCAATAGTAGGCAATGAGCTCTAAATTATTCTATAATTTTGTTGCAGTCTGCTTGTCCATTTTCAAGAAAAGTGAAATTGGAGTAGAAAATATTTTTTTTCTCAGTACACGGTAGAGCACTAAAATCACAAATTAATCACTTGATTAGTATTCAAGGAGCTTTAAATTATTCTATAGTTTCGTTGCAGTCTGCTCGTCTATTTTCGAGAAAACTGAAATTAGAGAAGAAAATATTTTTTTCTAAGTTCAGGGTAGAGCACTAAAATCACTAATGGGGCACTTAATTGAAAGGCAAGGAGCTCTAAAATATTCTATGGTTTCATTGCAGTTTGCTCGTCCATTTTCGAGAACAGTGAAATTGGAATAGAAAATATTTTTTTTCTAAGTACAGGGTGGAGCACTAAAATCAACAATGGGGCACTTAATTAGTAGGTAAAAAGCTCTAAATTATTCTATAGTTTCGTTGCAGTCTGCTCGTCTATTTTCGAGAAAACTGAAATTGGGGTAGAAAATATTTTTTTTCTAAGTACAGAGTGAAGCACGAAAATCACTAATGGGACACTTAATCAGTAGGCAAGGAGCTCTAAATTATTCTATAGTTTCGTTGCAGTCTGCTCTTCCATTATCGAGAAAACTGAAATTTGGGTAGAAAATATATTTTTTCTAAGTACAGGGTGGAGCACTTAAATCACCTATGAGGCACCTAACTAGTAGGCAAGGAGCTCTAAATTATTCTATAGTTTCGTTGCAGTCTGCTCGTCTATTTGCGAGAAAAGTGAAATTGGGATAGAAAATATTTTTTTTCTAGGTACAGGGTAGAGCACTAAAATCACCAATGAAGCACTTAATTAGCAGACAAGGAGCTCTAAATTATTCTATAGTTTTGTTGCAGTCCGCTCGTCTATTTTCGAGAAAGCTGAAATTAGGGGAGAAAATATTTTTTTTCTAAGTACAGGGTAAAGCAATAAAATCACTAATGGGGCACTTAATTAGTAGACAAGGAGCTCTAAATTATTCTATAGTTTCGTTGCAGTCTGCTCGTCTATTTTCGAGAAAACTGAAGTTAGGGTAGAAATTTTTGTTTTCTAAGTACAGGGTGGAGCACTAAAATTACCAATGCGGCACTTTATTAGTAGGCAAAAAACTCTAAATTATTCTATAGTTTTATTGCAGTCTGCTCGTCCATTTTCAAGAAAAGTGAAATTAGGGTAGAAAATATTTTTTTTCTAAGTCCAGGGCGAAGCACTAAAATCACCAATGGGGCACCTAATTAGTAGGTAAGGATCTCTAAATTATTCTATAGTTTTGTTGCAGTCTGCTCGTACATTTTCGAGAAAACTGAAAATAGGGGAGAAAATATTTTTTTTCTAAGTACAGGGTGAAGCAATAAAATCACTAATGGGGCACTTAATTAGTAGACAAGGAGCTCTAAATTATTCTATAGTTTCGTTGCAGTCTGCTCGTCTATTTTCAAGAAAACTGAAATTGGGGTAGAATTTTTTTCTTTCTAAGTACAGGGTGGAGCACTTAAATCACCAATTCGGCACTTAATTAGTAGGCAAGAAGCTCTAAATTATTCTATGGTTTCGTTGCAGTCTGCTCGTCCATTTTCGAGAAAACTGAAATCGGAGAAGAAATTTTTTTTTCTAAGTACAGGGTGGAGCACTAAAATCGAGAAAATATTTTTGAGAAAAGTGAAATTGGGGTAGAAGATATTTTTTTTCTAAGTACAGGGTGAAGCACTAAAATCACCAATGGGGCACCTAATTAGTAGGTAAGGAGCTCTAAATTATTCTATAGTTTCGTTGCAGTCTGCTCGTCCATTTTCGAGAAAACTGAAATTAGGGTAGAATATATTTTTTTTCTAAGTACAGGGTGGAGCACTAAAATTACTAATAGAGAACTTAATTGGTAGGCAAGGAGCTCTAAATCAATCTATGGTTTCGTTGCAGTCTGCTTGTCCATTTTCGAGAAAACTAAAATTGGAGAAGACAATATTTTTTTTCTAAGTACAGGGTGGAGCACTAAAATCACCAATGAGGCACTTAATTAGTAGGCAAGGAGCTCTGAATTATTCTATGGTTACGTTGCAGTCTGCTCGTCCATTTTCGAGAAAATGGGGTAGAAAATATTTTTTTTTAAGTACAATGTGGAGCACTAAAATTACCAATGGGGCACTTAATTAGTTGGTAAGGAGCTCGAAATTATGCTATAGTTTCGTTGCAGTCTGCTCGTCCATTTTCAAGAAAACTGAAATTGGGGTAGAAAATATTTTCTTTCAAAGTACAGGGTGGAGCACTAAAATCACTAAGAGGGCACATAATTAGAAGGCAAGGAGCTCTAAATTTATCTATAGTTTCGTTGCAGTCTGCTCGTCCATTTTCGAAAAAACTGAAATTGGAGAAGAACATTTTTTTTTTTCTAAGTACATGGTGGAGCACTAAAATCACCAATAGGGCACTTAAATAGTAGGCAAGGAGCTTTAAATTATTCTATGGTTTCGTTGCAGTCTGCATGGCCATTTTCGGTAAAAGTGAAATTGGAGTAGAAAATATGTTTTTTCTCAGTACACGGTGGAGTACTAAAATCACCAATAGAGCACTTAATTAGTAGGCAAGGAGCTTTAAATTATTCTATAGTTTTGTTGCAGTCTGCTCGTCCATTTTCGAGAAAACTGAAATTAGAGAAGAAATTATTTTTTTTCTAAGTTCAGGGTAGAGCACTAAAATCACCAATGGGGCACTTAATTAGTAGGCAAGGAGCTCTAAATAATTCTATAGTTTCGTTGCAGTCTGCTCGTCCATTTTCGAGAAAACTGAAATCGGAGAAGACATTTTTCTTTTCTAAGTACAGGGTGGAGCACTAAAATCACCAATGCGGCACTTTATCAGTAGGGAAGGAACTCTAAATTATTCTATAGTTGGGGTAGAAAATATTTTTTTCTAAGTACAGGGTAGAGCACTAAAATCACTAATGGGGCACTTAATTAGTAGGTAAGGAGCTCTAAATTATTCTATAGTTTCGTTGCAGTCTGCTTGTCCATTTTCGAGAAAACTAAAATCGGAGAAGAAATTTTTTTTTTTCTAAGTACAGGGTGGAGCACTAAAATCACCAATGCGGCACTTTATTAGTAGGCAAGAAACTCTAAATTATTCTATAGTTTTATTGCAGTCTGCTCGTCCATTTTCGAGAAAAGTGAAATTGTGGTAGAAAATATGTTTTTTCTAAGTACAGGGTAAAGCACTAAAATCACCAATGCGGCACCTAATAAGTAGGCAAGGAGCTCTAAATTGTTCTATGGTTTCGTTGCAGTCTGCTTGTCCATTTTCGAGAAAACTGAAATCGGAGAAGACAATTTTTTTTTCTAAGTACAGGGTGGAGCACTAAAATCACCAATGCGGCACTTTATTAGTAGGCAAGGAACTCTAAATTATTCTATAGTTTCATTGCAGTCTGCTCGTCTATTTTCGAGAAAAGTGAAATTGTGGTAGAAAATATTTTTTTTCTAAGTACAGGGTGAAGCACTAAAATCACCAATAGGGCACTTAATTAGCAGGTAAGAAGCTCTAAATTATTCTATAGTTTCATTGCAGTCTGCTCGTCTATTTTCGAGAAAACTGAAATTGGGATAGAAAATACTTTTTTTCTAAGTACAGGGTGGAGCACTAAAATCACTAATGGGGCTATTAATTAGTAGGGAAAGAGCTCTAAATTAATCTATAGTTTCGTTGCAGTCTGCTCGTCCATTCTCGAAAAAACTGAAATTGGAAAAGAAAATATTTTTTTTCCAAGTACAGGGTGGAGCACTAAAATCACCAATAGGGCACTAAATTAGCAGGCAAGGAGCTCCAAATTATTGTATAGTTTCGTTGCAGTCTGCTCGTCCATTTTCGAGAAAACTGAAATTGGGGTAGAAAATATATTTTTTCTAAGTACAGCGTGAAGCACTAAAATCACCAAGAGGGCACTAAATTAGTAGGCAAGGAGCTCTTAATTATTCTATAGTTTCGTTGCAGTCTGCTCGTCCATTTTCGAGAAAACTGAAATTGGGGTAGAAAATATTTTTTTTCTAAGTACAGGGTGGTGCACTAAAATGACCTATGGGGCACTTAACTAGTAAGCAAGGAGCTCTAAATTATTCTATAGTTTTATTGCAGTCTGCTCGTCCATTTTCGAGAAAAGTGAAATTGGGGTAGAAAATAATTTTTTTCTAAGTACAGGGTGGAGCACTAAAATCACCAATGAAGCACTTATTAAGAAGGCAAGGAGCTTTAAATTATTGTATGGTTTCGTTGCAGTCTGCTCTTCCATTTTCGAGAAAACTGAAATCGGAGAAGAAAATATTTTCTTCTAAGTACACGGTGGAGCACTAAAATCACCAATGCGGCATTTTATTAGTAGAAAAGGAACTCTAAATTATTCTATAGTTTTATTGCAGTCTGCTCGTCCATTTTCGAGAAAAGTGAAATTGGGGTAGAAAATATTTTTTTTCTAAGTACAGGGTGGAGCACTAAAATCACTAATGGGTCACAAAATTAGCAGGCAAAAGCTCTAAAAAAATCTAAAGTTTCGTTGCAGTCTGCTTGTCCTTTTTCGAGAAAACTGAAATTGGAGAGGACATTTTTTTTTCTAAGTACAGGGTGAAGCACTAAAATCACTTATATGGCACTAAATTAGTAGGCAAGAAGCTCTAAATTATTCTATAGTTTAGTTGCAGTCTGTTGGTCCATTTTCGAGAAAACTGAAATTGGGGTAGAAAATATTTTTTTTCTAAGTACATTGGGGTAGAAAATATTTTTTTTCCAAGTACAGGGTAGAGCACTAAAATCACTAATTGGGCACTTAATTAGTAGGCAAGGAGCTCTAAATTATTCTATAGTTTTGTTGCAGTCTGCTTGTCCATTTTCGAGAAAACTGAAATTGGAAAAGACATTTTTTTTTTCAAAGTACAGGGTGGAGCACTAAAATCACCAATGGGGCACCTAAATAGTAGGCAATGAGCTCTAAATTAATCTATAGTTTCGTTGCAGTCTGCTTGTCCATTTTCGAGAAAACTGAAATTGGAGAAGACATTTTTTTTTCTAAGTACAGGGTGGAGCACTAAAATCACCAATGGGGCACCTAAATAGTAGGCAATGAGCTCTAAATTATTCCATAGTTTCGTTGCAGTCTGCTTGTCCATTTTCAAGAAAAGTGAAATTGGAGTAGAAAATATTTTTTTTCTTAGTACACGGTAGAGCACTAAAATCACAAATAAATCACTTGATTAGTAGGCAAGGAGCTTTAAATTATTTTATAGTTCCGTTGCAGTCTGCTCGTCCATTTTCGAGAAAACTGAAATTAGAGAAGAAAATAATTTTTTTCTAAGTTCAGGTTAGAGCACTAAAATCACTAATGGGGCAATTAATTGAAAGGCAAGGAGCTCTAAAATATTCTATAGTTTTATTGCAGTCTGCTCGTCCATTTTCGAAAACAGTGAAATTAGGGTAGAAAATATTTTTTTTCTAAGTACAGGATGGAGCACTAAAATCACCAATGGGGAACTTAATTAGTAGGTAAAGAGCTCTAAATTATTCTATAGGTTCGTTGCAATCTGCTTGTCCATTTTCGAGAAAACTGAAATTGGGGTAGAAAATATTTTATTTCTAAGTACAAAGGGAAGCACTAAAATTACTATCGGGGCACTTAATCAGTAGGCAAGGAGCTCTAAATTATTCTATAGTTTCGTTGCAGTGTGCTCGTCCATTATCGAGAAAACTGAAATTTATGTAGAAACTATTATTTTTCTAAGTACAGGGTGGAGCACTAAAATCACCAATGAAGCACCTAATTAGTAGGCAAGGAGCTCTAACTTATTCTATAGTTTCGTTGCAGTCTGCTCGTTCATTTTCAAGAAAACTGAAATTGGGGTAGAAAATATTTTTTTCTAAGTACAGGGTGGAGCACTAAAATCACTTATGAGGCACCTAACTAGTAGGCAAGGAGCTCTAAATTATTCTATAGTTTCGTTGCAGTCTGCTCGTCTATTTTCGAGAAAAGTGAAATTGGGATAGAAAATATTTTTGTTCTAGGTACAGGGTAGAGCACTAAAATCACCAATGAAGCACTTAATTAGCAGACAAGGAGCTCTAAATTATTCTATAGTTTTGTTGCAGTCTGCTCTTTTATTTTCGTGAAAACTGAAATTAGGGGAGAAAATATTTTTTTTCTAAGTACAGGGTAAAGCAATAAAGTCACTAATGGGGCACTTAATTAGTAGACAAGGAGCTCTAAATTATTTTATAGTTTCGTTGCAGTCTGCTCGTCTATTTTCGAGAAAACTGAAATTAGGGTAAAAATTTTCTTTTTCTAAGTACAGGGTGGAGCACTAAAATTACCAATGCGGCACTTTATTAGAAGGCAAGGAACTCTAAATTATTCTATAGTTTCATTGCAGTCTGCTCGTCCATTTTCGAGAAAAGTGAAATTGGGGTAGAAAATATTTTTTTTCTAAGTCCAGGGCGAAGCACTAAAATCACCAATATGGCACCTAATTAGTAGGTAAGGAGCTCTAAATTATTCTATAGTTTCGTTGCAGTCTGCTCGTCCATTTTCGAGAAAACTAAAATTGGAGAAGAAAATATTTTTTTTCTAAGTACAGGGTGAAACACTAAAATCACCAATAAGCACTCAATTAGTAGGCAAGGAGCTTTGAATTATTCTATAGTTACGTTGCAGTCTGCTTGTCCATTTTCGAGAAAAGTGAAGATGGGGTAGAAAATATTTTTTTTCTAAGTACAATGTTAAGCACTAAAATTACCAATGGGGCACTTAATTAGTTGATAAGGAGCTCTAAATTATTCTATAGTTTCGTTGCAGTCCGTTCGTCCATTTTCGAGAAAACTGAAATTGGGGTAGAAAATATTTTTTTTCTAAGTACAGGGTGGAGCACTAAAATCACTAATGGGGCACATAATTAGTAGGCAAGAAGCTCTGAATTAATCTATAGTTTTGTTGCAGTCTGCTCGTCCATTTTCGAGAAAACTGAAATTGGAAAATTTTTTTTTTTCTAAGTACATGGTCGAGCACTAAAATCACCAATAGGGCACCTAAATAGTAAGCAAGGAGCTCCAAATTATTCTTTAGTTTCGTTGCAGTCTGCTTGTCCATTTTCGGTAAAAGTGTAATTAGAGTAGAAAATATTTCTATTTTCAGTACACGGTGGAGCACTAAAATCACCAATAGAGCACTTAATTAGTAGGCAAGAAGCTTTAAATTATTCTATAGTTTCGTTGCAGTCTGCTCGTCCATTTTCGAAAAAACTGAAGGGTAGAGCACTAAACAGGGTAGAGCTCTACAGGGTAGAGCACTAAAATCACTAATGGGGCACTTAATTAGTAGGTAAGGAGCTCTAAATTATTCAATAGTTTCGTTGCAGTCTGCTTGTCCATTTTCGAGAAAACTAAAATCGGAGAAGAAAATTTTTTTTTTCTAAGTACAGGGTGGAGCACTAAAATCACCAATGCGGCACCTAATTAGTAGGCAAGGAGCTCTAAATTGTTCTATGGTTTCGTTGCAGTCTGCTTGTCCATTTTCGAGAAAACTGAAATCGGAGAAGACAATTTTTTTTTCTAAGTACAGGGTGGAGCACTAAAATCACCAATGCGGCACTTTATTAGTAGGCAAGGAACTCTAAATTATTCTATAGTTTCATTGCAGTCTGCTCGTCTATTTTCGAGAAAAGTGAAATTGTGGTAGAAAATATTTTTTTTCTAAGTACAGGGTGAAGCACTAAAATCACCAATAGGGCACTTAATTAGCAGGTAAGAAGCTCTAAATTATTTTATAGTTTCATTGCAGTCTGCTCGTCTATTTTCGAGAAAACTGAAATTGGGATAGAAAATACTTTTTTTCTAAGTACAGGGTAGAGCACTAAAATCACTAATGGGGCTATTAATTAGTAGGGAAAGAGCTCTAAATTAATCTATAGTTTCGTTGCAGTCTGCTCGTCCATTCTCGAAAAAACTGAAATTGGAAAAGAAAATATTTTTTTTCCAAGTACAGGGTGGAGCACTAAAATCACCAATAGGGCACTAAATTAGCAGGCAAGGAGCTCCAAATTATTCTATAGTTTCGTTGCAGTCTGCTCGTCCATTTTCGAGAAAACTGAAATTGGGGTAGAAAATATATTTTTTCTAAGTACAGCGTGAAGCACTAAAATCACCAATGGGGCACTAAATTAGTAGGCAAGGAGCTCTTAATTATTCTATAGTTTCGTTGCAGTCTGCTCGTCTATTTTCGAGAAAACTGAAATTGGGGTAGAAAATATTTTTTTTCTAAGTACAGGGTGGTGCACTAAAATGACCTATGGGGCACTTAACTAGTAAGCAAGGAGCTCTAAATTATTCTATAGTTTTATTGCAGTCTGCTCGTCCATTTTCGAGAAAAGTGAAATTGGGGTAGAAAATATTTTTTTTCTAAGTACAGGGTGGAGCACTAAAATCACCAATGAAGCACTTATTAAGAAGGCAAGGAGCTTTTAATTATTGTATGGTTTCGTTGCAGTCTGCTCTTCCATTTTCGAGAAAACTGAAATCGGAGAAGAAAATATTTTCTTCTAATTACACGGTGGAGCACTAAAATCACCAATGCAGCATTTTATTAGTAGAAAAGGAACTCTAAATTATTCTATAGTTTTATTGCAGTCTGCTCGTCCATTTTCGAGAAAAGTGAAATTGGGGTAGAAAATATTTTTTTTCTAAGTACAGGGTGGAGCACTAAAATCACTTATGGGTCACAAAATTAGCAGGCAAGAAGCTCTAAATTAATCTAAAGTTTCGTTGCAGTCTGCTTGTCCTTTTTCGAGAAAACTGAAATTGGAGAGGACATTTTTTTTTCTAAGTACAGGGTGAAGCACTAAAATCACTTATATGGCACTAAATTAGTAGGCAAGAAGCTCTAAATTATTCTATAGTTTAGTTGCAGTCTGTTGGTCCATTTTCGAGAAAACTGAAATTGGGGTAGAAAATATTTCTTTTCTAAGTACAGGGTGGAGCACTAAAATCACCAATGAAGCACCTAATTAGTAGGTAAGGATCTCTAAATTATTCTATAGTTTCGTTGCAGACTGCTGGTTCATTTTCAAGAAAAGTTAAATTGGGGTAGAAAATATTTTTTTTCCAAGTACAGGGTAGAGCACTAAAATCACTAATTGGGCACTTAATTAGTAGGCAAGGAGCTCTAAATTATTCTATAGTTTTGTTGCAGTCTGCTTGTCCATTTTCGAGAAAACTGAAATTGGAAAAGACATTTTTTTTTCAAAGTACAGGGTGGAGCACTAAAATCACCAATGGGGCACCTAAATAGTAGGCAATGAGCTCTAAATTAATCTATAGTTTCGTTGCAGTCTGCTTGTCCATTTTCGAGAAAACTGAAATTGGAAAAGACATTTTTTTTTCTAAGTACAGGGTGGAGCACTAAAATCACCAATGGGGCACTAAATTAGTAGGCAAGGAGCTCCAAATTATTCTATAGTTTCGTTGCAGTCTGCTTGTCCATTTTCGAGAAAACTGAAATTGGGGTAGATAATATTTTTTTTCCAAGTACAGCGTAAAGCACTAAAATCACCAATGGGGCACTAAATTAGTAGGCAAAGAGCTCTAAATTATTCTATAGTTTCGTTGCAGTCTGCTTGTCCATTTTCGAGAAAACTGAAATTGGGATAGAAAATATTTTTTTTCTAAGTACAGGGTGGAGCACTAAAATCACTAATGGGGCTTTTAATTAGTAGGAAAGGAGCTCTAAATTAATCTATAGTTTCGTTGCAGTCTGCTCGTCTATTCTCGAAAAAACTGAAATTGGAAAAGAAAATATTTTTTTTCCAAGTACAGGGTGGAGCACTAAAATCACCAATAGGGCACTAAATTAGTGGGCAAGGAGCTCCAAATTATTCTATAGTTTCGTTGCAGTCTGCTTGTCCATTTTCGAGAAAACTGAAATTGGGGTAGATAATATTTTTTTTCTAAGTACAGCGTAAAGCACTAAAATCACCAATGGGGCACTAAATTAGTAGGCAAAGAGCTCTAAATTATTCTATAGTTTCGTTGCAGTCTGCTTGTCCATTTTCGAGAAAACTGAAATTGGGGTAGAAAATATTATTTTTCTAAGTACAGGGTGGTGCACTAAAATGACCTATGGGGCACTTAACTAGTAAGCAAGGAGCTCTAAATTATTCTATAGTTTTGTTGCAGTCTGCTCGTCTATTTTCGAGAAAAGTGAAATTGGTGTAGAAAATATTTTCTTTCTAAGGACAGGGTGGAGCACTAAAATCACCAATGGAGCACTTATTAAGTAGGCAAGGAGCTCTAAATTATTTTATGGTTTCGTTGCAGTCTGCTTTTCCATTTTCGAGAAAACTGAAATCGGAAAAGAAAATATTTTATTTCTAAGTACAGGGTGGAGCACTAAAATCACTAATGCGGCACTTTATTAGTAGAAAAGGATTTCTAAATTATTCTATAGTTTTATTGCAGTCTGCTCGTCCATTTTCGAGAAAAGTGAAATTGGGGTAGAAAATATTTTTTTTCTAAGTACAGGGTGGAGCACCAAAATCACCAATGGGGCACTTAATTAGCAGGCAAGAAGCTCTAAATTAATCTATAGTTTCGTTGCAGTCTGCTTGTCCTTCTTCGAGAAAACTGAAATTGGAGAGGACATTTTTCTTTTCTAAGTACAGGGTGAAGAACTAAAATCATTAGTATAGCACTAATTCAGTAGGCAAGGAGTTCTAAATTATTCTATAGTTTCGTTGCAGTCTGTTGGTCCATTTTCGAGAAAACTGAAATTGGGGTAGAAAATATTTTTTTTCTAAGTACAGGGTGGAGCACTAAAATTACCAATGAAGCACCTAATTAGTAGGCAATTAGCTCTAAATTATTCTAAAGTTTCGTTGTAGACTGCTCGTTCATTTTCGAGAAAAGTAAAATTGGGGTAGAAAATATTTTTTTTCTAAGTACAGGGTAGAGCACTAAAATCACCAATTGGGCACTTAATTAGTAAGCAAGGAGCTCTAAATTATTTTATAGTTTTGTTGCAGTCTGCTTGTCCATTTTCGAGAAAACTGAAATTGGAGAAGACATTTATTTTCTAAGTACAGGGTGGAGCACTAAAATCACCAATGGGGCACCTAAATAGTAGGCAATTAGCTCTAAATTAATCTATAGTTTTGTTGCAGTCTGCTTGTCCATTTTCGAGAAAACTGAAATTGGAGAAGACATTTTTTTTTCTAAGTACAGGGTGGAGCACTAAAATCACCAATGGGGCACCTCAATAGTAGGCAATGAGCTCTAAATTATTCCATAGTTTTGTTGCAGTCTGCTTGTCCATTTTCAAGAAAAGTGAAATTGGAGTAGAAAATATTTTTTTTCTCAGTACACGGTAGGGCACTAAAATCACAAATTAATCACTTGATTAGTATTCAAGGAGCTTTAAATTATTCTATAGTTTCGTTGCAGTCTGCTCGTCTATTTTCGAGAAAACTGAAATTAGAGAAGAAAATAATTTTTTCTAAGTTCAGGGTAGAGCACTAAAATCACTAATGGGGCACTTAATTGAAAGGCAAGGAGCTCTAAAATATTCTATGGTTTCATTGCAGTCTGCTCGTCCATTTTCGAGAACAGTGAAATTGGAATAGAAAATATTTTTTTTCTAAGTACAGGGTGGAGCACTAAAATCAACAATGGGGCACTTAATTAGTAGGTAAAAAGCTCTAAATTATTCTATAGTTTCGTTGCAGTCTGCTCGTCTATTTTCGAGAAAACTGAAATTGGGGTAGAAAATATTTTTTTTCTAAGTACAGAGTGAAGCACGAAAATCACTAATGGGACACTTAATCAGTAGGCAAGGAGCTCTAAATTATTCTATAGTTTCGTTGCAGTCTGCTCGTCCATTATCGAGAAAACTGAAATTTGGGTAGAAAATATATTTTTTCTAAGTACAGGGTGGAGCACTTAAATCACCTATGAGGCACCTAACTAGTAGGCAAGGAGCTCTAAATTATTCTATAGTTTCGTTGCAGTCTGCTTGTCTATTTGCGAGAAAAGTGAAATTGGGATAGAAAATATTTTTTTTCTAGGTACAGGGTAGAGCACTAAAATCACCAATGAAGCACTTAATTAGCAGACAAGGAGCTCTAAATTATTCTATAGTTTTGTTGCAGTCCGCTCGTCTATTTTCGAGAAAGCTGAAATTAGGGGAGAAAATATTTTTTTTCTAAGTACAGGGTAAAGCAATAAAATCACTAATGGGGCACTTAATTAGTAGACAAGGAGCTCTAAATTATTCTATAGTTTCGTTGCAGTCTGCTCGTCTATTTTCGAGAAAACTGAAGTTAGGGTAGAAATTTTTGTTTTCTAAGTACAGGGTGGAGCACTAAAATTACCAATGCGGCACTTTATTAGTAGGCAAAAAACTCTAAATTATTCTATAGTTTTATTGCAGTCTGCTCGTCCATTTTCAAGAAAAGTGAAATTAGGGTAGAAAATATTTTTTTTCTAAGTCCAGGGCGAAGCACTAAAATCACCAATGGGGCACCTAATTAGTAGGTAAGGATCTCTAAATTATTCTATAGTTTTGTTGCAGTCTGCTCGTACATTTTCGAGAAAACTGAAAATAGGGGAGAAAATATTTTTTTTCTAAGTACAGGGTGACGCAATAAAATCACTAATGGGGCACTTAATTAGTAGACAAGGAGCTCTAAATTATTCTATAGTTTCGTTGCAGTCTGCTCGTCTATTTTCGAGAAAACTGAAATTGGGGTAGAATTTTTTTCTTTCTAAGTACAGGGTGGAGCACTTAAATCATCAATTTGGCACTTAATTAGTAGGCAAGAAGCTCTAAATTATTCTATGGTTTCGTTGCAGTCTGCTCGTCCATTTTCGAGAAAACTGAAATCGGAGAAGAAATTTTTTTTTCTAAGTACAGGGTGGAGCACTAAAATCGAGAAAATATTTTTGAGAAAAGTGAAATTGGGGTAGAAGATATTTTTTTTCTAAGTACAGGGTGAAGCACTAAAATCACCAATGGGGCACCTAATTAGTAGGTAAGGAGCTCTAAATTATTCTATAGTTTCGTTGCAGTCTGCTCGTCCATTTTCGAGAAAACTGAAATTAGGGTAGAATATATTTTTTTTCTAAGTACAGGGTGGAGCACTAAAATTACTAATAGAGAACTTAATTGGTAGGCAAGGAGCTCTAAATCAATCTATGGTTTCGTTGCAGTCTGCTTGTCCATTTTCGAGAAAACTAAAATTGGAGAAGACAATATTTTTTTTCTAAGTACAGGGTGGAGCACTAAAATCACCAATGAGGCACTTAATTAGTAGGCAAGGAGCTCTGAATTATTCTATGGTTACGTTGCAGTCTGCTCGTCCATTTTCGAGAAAAGTGAAAATGGGGTAGAAAATATTTTTTTTCTAAGTACAGGGTGGAGCACTAAAATTACTAATAGAGAACTTAATTGGTAGGCAAGGAGCTCTAAATCAATCTATGGTTTCGTTGCAGTCTGCTTGTCCATTTTCGAGAAAACTAAAATTGGAGAAGACAATATTTTTTTTCTAAGTACAGGGTGGAGCACTAAAATCACCAATGCGGCACTTTATTAGTAGGCAAGGAACTCTAAATTATTCTATAGTTTTATTGCAGTCTGCTCGTCCATTTTCGAGAAAAGTAAAATTGGGGTAGAAAATATTTTTTTTCTAAGTACAGAGTGGAGCACTAAAATCAATAATGGGGCACTTAATTAGTAGAAAAGGAGCTCTTAATTATTCTATAGTTTCGTTGCAGTCTGCTTGTCCATTTTCGAAAAAACTGAAATCAGAGAAGAAACCTTTTTTTTCTAAGTACAGGGTAGCACTAAAATCTCTAATGCGGCACTTTATTAGTAGGCAAGGAACTCTAAATTATTCTATAGTTTCAAAAACTGAAATCCGAGAAGAAAACTTTTTTTTCTAAGTACAGGGTAGCACTAAAATCTCTAATGCGGCACTTTATTAGTAGGCAAGGAACTCTAAATTATTCTATAGTTTCATTGCAGTCTGCTCGTCCATTTGCGAGAAAAGTGAAATTGGGGTAGAAAATATTTTTATTCCAAGTACAGGGTAAAGCACTAAAATCACCAATATCGCACTTAATTAGTAGGTTAGGAGCTCTAAATTATTCTATAGTTTCGTTGCAGTCTGCTCGTCTGTTTTCGAGAAAACTGAAACTAGGATAGAAATAATTTTTTTTCTAAGTACAGGGTGGAGCACTAAAATCACAAATGGGGCACTTAATTAGTAGGCAAGGAGCTCTAAATTAATCTATAGTTTTGTTGCAGTCTGCTCGTCCATTCTCGAGAAAACTGAAATTGGAAAAGAAAATATTTTTTTTCTAAGTACAGGGTTGAGCACTAAAATCACCAATAGGGCACTAAATTATTAGGCAAGAAGCTCCAAATTATTATATAGTTTCGTTGCAGTCTGCTCGTCCATTTTCGAGAAAACTGAAAATGGGGAAGAAAATATTTTCTTTCTAAGTACAGGGTGGTGCACTAAAATGACCTATGAGGCACTAAACTAGTAAGCAAGAAGCTCTAAATTATTCTATAGTTTCGTTGCAGACTGCTCGTCTATTTTCGAGAAAAGTGAAATTGGTGTAGAAAATATTTTTTTTCTAAGTACAGGGTGGAGCACTAAAATCACCAATGGAGCACTTAATAAGTAGGCAAGAAGCTCTAAATTATTCTATAGTTTTGTTGCAAGTCTGCTTGTCCATTTTTGAGAAAACTGAAATTGGGGTAGAAAATATTTTTTTTCTACGTACAGGGTGGAGCACTAAAATCACCAATGCGGCACTTAATTAGTAGGCAAGGAGCTCTGAATTATTCTATGGTTTCGTTGCAGTCTGCTCTTCCATTTTCGAGAAAACTGAAATCGGAGAAGAAAATATTTTATTTCTAAGTACAGGGTGGAGCACTAAAATCATCAATGCAGCACTTTATTAGTGGGCAAGGAACTCTAAAATATTCTATAGTTTTATTGCAGTCTGCTTGTCCATTTTCGAGAAAACTGAAATTGGGGTAGAAAATATTTTTTTTCTAAGTACAGGGTGGAGCACTAAAATCACCAATAAAGCACCTAATTAGTAGGCAAGGAGCTCTTAATTATTCGATAGTTTCGTTCCAAACTACTCGTTCATTTGCGAGAAAAGTGAAATTGAGGTAGAAAATATTTTTTTTCTAAGTACAGGGTGGAGCACTAAAATCACAAATGGAGCACTTAATTAGTAGGCAAGGAGCTCTGAATTATTCTATAGTTTCGTTGCAGTCTGCTCGTCCATTTTCGAGAAAACTAAAATTGGGGTAGAAAATATTTTTTTTCTAAGTACAGGGTGGAGCACTAAAATCACCAATTCGGAACTTAATTAGTAGGCAAAAAGCTCTAAATTATTTCATGGTTTCGTTGCAGTCTGCTCGTCCATTTTCGAAAAAACTGAAATCGGAGAAGAAAATATTTTTCTTCTAAGTACAGAGTGGAGCACTAAAATCACTAATGCGGCACTTTATTAGTGGGCAAGGAAATTTGAATTATTCTATAGTATCATTGCAGTCTGCTCGTCCATTTTCGAGAAAAGTGAAATTGGGGTAGAAAATATTTTTTTTTAAGTACAGGGCGGAGCACTAAAATCACCAATGCGGCACTTAATTAGTAGGCAAGGAGCTCTCAATTATTGTATGGTTTCGTTGCAGTCTGCTTGTCCATTTTCGAGAAAACTGAAATCGGAGAAGAAAATATTTTTTTTCTAAGTACAGGGTGGAGCACTAAAATCACCAATGCAGCACATTATTAGTTGGCAAGATACTCTAAATTATTCTATAGTTTCATTGCAGTCTGCTCGTCCATTTTCGAGAAAAGTGAAATTGGGCTAGAAAATATTTTTTCTCTAAGTACAGGGTGAAGCACTAAAATCACCAATGGGGCACTTAATTAGTAGGTAAGGAGCTCTAAATTATTTTATGGTTTCGTTGCAGTCTGCTCGTCCATTTTCGAGAAAACTGAAATTGGGGTAGAAAATATTTTTTTCTAAGTACAGGGTGGAGCACTAAAATCACTTATGAGGCACCTAACTAGTAGGCAAGGAGCTCTAAATTATTCTATAGTTTCGTTGCAGTCTGCTCGTCTATTTTCGAGAAAAGTGAAATTGGGATAGAAAATATTTTTGTTCTAGGTACAGGGTAGAGCACTAAAATCACCAATGAAGCACTTAATTAGCAGACAAGGAGCTCTAAATTATTCTATAGTTTTGTTGCAGTCTGCTCTTTTATTTTCGTGAAAACTGAAATTAGGGGAGAAAATATTATTTTTCTAAGTACAGGGTAAAGCAATAAAATCACTAATGGGGCACTTAATTAGTAGACAAGGAGCTCTAAATTATTTTAGAGTTTCGTTGCAGTCTGCTCGTCTATTTTCGAGAAAACTGAAATTAGGGTAAAAATTTTCTTTTTCTAAGTACAGGGTGGAGCACTAAAATTACTAATGCGGCACTTTATTAGAAGGCAAGGAACTCTAAATTATTCTATAGTTTCATTGCAGTCTGCTCGTCCATTTTCGAGAAAAGTGAAATTGGGGTAGAAAATATTTTTTTTCTAAGTCCAGGGCGAAGCACTAAAATCACCAATATGGCACCTAATTAGTAGGTAAAGAGCTCTAAATTATTCTATAGTTTCGTTGCAGTCTGCTCGTCCATTTTCAAGAAAACTAAAATTGGAGAAGAAAATATTTTTTTTCTAAGTACAGGGTGAAGCACTAAAATCACCAATAAGCACTCAATTAGTAGGCAAGGAGCTTTGAATTATTCTATAGTTACGTTGCAGTCTGCTTGTCCATTTTCGAGAAAAGTGAAGATGGGGTAGAAAATATTTTTTTTCTAAGTACAATGTGGAGCACTAAAATTACCAATGGGGCACTTAATTAGTTGATAAGGAGCTCTAAATTATTCTATAGTTTCGTTGCAGTCCGTTCGTCCATTTTCGAGAAAACTGAAATTGGGGTAGAAAATATTTTTTTTCTAAGTACAGGGTGGAGCACTAAAATCACTAATGGGGCACATAATTAGTAGGCAAGAAGCTCTAAATTAATCTATAGTTTTGTTGCAGTCTGCTCTTCCATTTTCGAGAAAACTGAAATTGGAAAATTTTTTTTTTCTAAGTACATGGTCGAGCACTAAAATCACCAATAAGGCACCTAAATAGTAGGCAAGGAGCTTCAAATTATTCTTTAGTTTCGTTGCAGTCTGCTTGTCCATTTTCGGTAAAAGTGTAATTGGAGTAGAAAATATTTCTTTTCTCAGTACACGGTGGAGCACTACAATCACCAATAGAGCACTTAATTAGTAGGCAAGGAGCTTTAAATTATTCTATAGTTTCGTTGCAGTCTGCTCGTCCATTTTCGAAAAAACTAAAATTTGAGAAGAAAATATTTTTTTTCTTAGTTCAGGGTAGAGCATTAAAATTACCAATGGGGCACTTAATTAGTAGGCAAGGAGCTCTAAATTATTTTATCGTTTCATTGCAGTCTGTTCGTCCATTTTCGAGAAAAGTGAAATTGGGGTAGAAAATTTTCTTTTTCCAAGTACACTGTGGAGCACTAAAATCACCAATGGGGCACTTAATTAGTAGGTGAGGAGCTCTAAATTATTCTATAGTTTCGTTGAAGTCTGCTTGTCCATTTTCGAGAAAACTGAAATCGGAGAAGACATTTTTTTTTTCTAAGTACAGGGTGGAGCACTAAAATCACCAATGCGGCACTTTATTAGTAGGCAAGGAACTCTAAATTATTCTATAGTTTCAAAAACTGAAATCAGAGAAGAAAACTTTTTTTTCTAAGTACAGGGTAGCACTAAAATCTCTAATGCGGCATTTTATTAGTAGGCAGGGAACTCTAAATTATTCTATAGTTTCAAAAACTGAAATCAGAGAAGAAAGCTTTTTTTTCTAAGTACAGGGTAGCACTAAAATCTCTAATGCGGCACTTTATTAGTAGGCAAGGAACTCTAAATTATTCTATAGTTTCAAAAACTGAAATCAGATAAGAAAACTTTTTTCTCTAAGTACAGGGTAGCACTAAAATCTCTAATGCGGCACTTTATTAGTAGGCAGGGAACTCTAAATTATTCTATAGTTTCATTGCAGTCTGCTCGTCCATTTGCGAGAAAAGTGAAATTGGGGTAGAAAATATTTTTTTTCCAAGTACAGGGTGAAGCACTAAAATCACCAATATCGCACTTAATTAGTAGGTTAGGAGCTCTAAATTATTCTATAGTTTCGTTGCAGTCTGCTCGTCTATTTTCGAGAAAACTGAAACTGGGATAGAAAATATTTTTTTTCTAAGTACAGGGTGGAGCACTAAAATCACAAATGGGGCACTTAATTAGTAGGCAAGGAGCTCTAAATCAATCTATAGTTTTGTTGCAGTCTGCTCGTCCATTCTCGAGAAAACTGAAATTGGAAAAGAAAATATTTTTTTTCTAAGTACAGGGTTTAGCACTAAAATCACTAATAGGGCAGTAAATTAGTAGGCAAGGAGCTCCAAATTATTATATAGTTTCGTTGCAGTCTGCTCGTCCATTTTCGAGAAAACAGAAATTGGGGTAGAAAATATTTTTTTTCTAAGTACAGGGTGAAGCACTAAAATCACCAATGGGGCACTAAGCTAGTAGGCAAAGAGCTCTGAATTATTCTATAGTTTCGTTGCAGTCTGCTCGTCCATTTTCGAGAAAACTGAAAATGGGGAAGAAAATATTTTCTTTCTAAGTACAGGGTGGTGCACTAAAATGACCTATGAGGCACTAAACTAGTAAGCAAGAAGCTCTAAATTATTCTATAGTTTCGTTGCAGACTGCTCGTCTATTTTCGAGAAAAGTGAAATTGGTGTAGAAAATATTTTTTTTCTAAGTACAGGGTGGAGCACTAAAATCACCAATGGAGCACTTAATAAGTAGGCAAGAAGCTCTAAATTATTCTATAGTTTTGTTGCAAGTCTGCTTGTCCATTTTTGAGAAAACTGAAATTGGGGTAGAAAATATTTTTTTTCTACGTACAGGGTGGAGCACTAAAATCACCAATCGGGCACCTAAATAGTAGGCAATGAGCTCTAAATTATTCCATAGTTTCGTTGCAGTCTGCTTGTCCATTTTCAAGAAAAGTGAAATTGGAGTAGAAAATATTTTTTTCTCAGTACACGGGAGAGCACTAAAATCACAAATAAATCACTTGATTAGTAGGCAAGGAGCTTTAAATTATTTTATAGTTCCGTTGCAGTCTGCTCGTCCATTTTCGAGAAAACTGAAATTAGAGAAGAAAATAATTTTTTTCTAAGTTCAGGTTAGAGCACTAAAATCACTAATGGGGCAATTAATTGAAAGGCAAGGAGCTCTAAAATATTCTATAGTTTCATTGCAGTCTGTTCGTCCATTTTCGAGAACAGTGAAATTGGGGTAGAAAATATTTTTTTTCTAAGTACAGGGTGGAGCACTAAAATCAATAATGGGGCAATTAATTAGTAGAAAAGGAGCTCTTAATTATTCTATAGTTTTGTTGCAAGTCTGCTTGTCCATTTTTGAGAAAACTGAAATTGGGGTAGAAAATAATTTTTTTCTACGTACAGGGTGGAGCACTAAAATCACCAATGCGGCACTTAATTAGTAGGCAAGGAGCTCTGAATTATTCTATGGTTTCGTTGCAGTCTGCTCTTCCATTTTCGAGAAAACTGAAATCGGAGAAGAAAATATTTTATTTCTAAGTACAGGGTGGAGCACTAAAATCATCAATGCAGCACTTTATTAGTGGGCAAGGAACTCTAAAATATTCTATAGTTTCATTGCAGTCTGCTTGTCCATTTTCGAAAAAACTGAAATTGGGGTAGATAATATTTTTTTTCTAAGTACAGGGTGGAGCACTAAAATCACCAATAAAGCACCTAATTAGTAGGCAAGGAGCTCTTAATTATTCTATAGTTTCGTTCCAAACTACTCGTTCATTTGCGAGAAAAGTGAAATTGAGGTAGAAAATATTTTTTTTCTAAGTACAGGGTGGAGCACTAAAATCACAAATGGAGCACTTAATTAGTAGGCAAGGAGCTCTGAATTATTCTATAGTTTCGTTGCAGTCTGCTCGTCCATTTTCGAGAAAACTAAAATTGGGGTAGAAAATATATTTTTTCCAAGTACAGGGTGGAGCACTAAAATCACCAATTCGGCACTTAATTAGTAGGCAAAAAGCTCTAAATTATTTCATGGTTTCGTTGCAGTCTGCTCGTCCATTTTCGAGAAAACTGAAATCGGAGAAGAAAATATTTTTTTTCTAAGTACAGGGTGGAGCACTATAATCACTAATGCGGCACTTAAATAGTAGGCAAGGAGCTCTAAATTATTCTATAGTTTCGTTGCAGTCTGCTCGTCCATTTTTGGGATAACTTAAATCGGAGAAGAAATTTTTTTTTTCTAAGTACAGGGTGGAGCACTAAAATCACCAATGGGGCACTTCATAAGAAGGTAAGGAGCTCTAAATTATTCTATAGTTTCGTTGCAGACTGCTCGTCCATTTTCAAAACAGTGAAATTGGGGTAGAAAATATGTTTTTTCTAAGTACAGGGTGGAGCACTAAAATCACCAATGCGGCACTTTATTAGTAGGCAAGGAGCTCCAAATTATTCTTGAGTTTCGTTGCAGACTGCTCGTCCATTTTCGAGAAAAGTGAAATTGGGGTAGAAAATATTTATTTTCTAAGTACAGGGTGGAGCACTAAAATCACCAATGCGGCACTTTATTAGTTGGCAAGAAACTCTAAATTATTCTATAGTTTCATCGCAGTCTGCTCGTCCATTTTCGAGAAAAGTGAAATTGGGGTAGAAAATATTGTTTTTCTAAGTACAGGGTGGAGCACTAAAATCACAAATGAAGCACCTGATTAGTAGGCAAGGAGCTCTTAATTATTCTATAGTTTCGTTGCAGACTGCTCGTCCATTTTCGAGAAAAGTGAACTTGGGGTAGAAAATATTTTTTTTCTAAGTACAGGGTGAAGCACTAAAATCACCAATGCAGCACTTAATTAGTAGGCAAGGAGCTATAAATTTTTCTATGGTTTCGTTGCAGTCTGCTCGTCCATTTTCGAGAAAACTGAAATCGGAGAAGAAAATATATTTTTTCTAAGTACAGGGTGGGGCACTAAAATCACCAATGCGGCACTTTATTAGTAGGCAAGAAACTCTAAATAATTCTATAGTTTTATTGCAGTCTGCTCGTCCATTTTCGAGTAAATTGAAAATAGGGTAGAAAATATTTTCTTTTCTAAGTACAGGGTGGAGCACTAAAATCACTAATAGGGCACTTAATTAGTAGGCAAGGAGCTCTAAATTACTCTATAGTTTCGTTGCAGTCTGCTCGTCCATTTTCGAGAAAACTGAAATTGGAGAAGACATTTTTTTTTCTAAGTACAGGGTGGAGCACTAAAATCACCAATGGGGCAACTAAATAGTATGCAATGAGCTCGAAATTATTCTATAGTTTCGTTGCAGTCTGCTCGTCCATTTTCGAGAAAACTGAAATTGGGGTAGAAAATATTTTTTTTCTAAGTACAGAGTGAAGCACTAAAATCACTAATGGGGCACTTAATCAGTAGGCAAGGAGCTCTAAATTATTCTATAGTTTCGTTGCAGTCTGCTCGTCCATTATCGAGAAAACTGAAATTTGGGTAGAAAATATTTTTTTTCTAAGTACAGGGTGGAGCACTAAAATCACCTATGAGGCACCTAACTAGTAGGCAAAGAGCTCTAAATTATTCTATAGTTTCGTTGCAGTCTGCTTGTCTATTTTCGAGAAAAGTGAAATTGGTATAGAAAATATTATTTTTCTGGGTACAGGGTAGAGCACTAAAATCACCAATGAAGCACTTAATTAGCAGACAAGGAGCTCTAAATTATTCTATAGTTTTGTTGCAGTCTGCTTGTCTATTTTCGTGAAAACTAAAATTAGGGGAGAAAATATTTTTTTTCTAAGTACAGGGTAAAGCAATAAAATCACTAATGGGGCACTTAATTAGTAGACAAGGAGCTCTAAATTATTCTATAGTTTCGTTGCAGTCTGCTTGTCTATTTTCGAGAAAACTGAAATTAGGGTAAAAATTTTTTATTTTATAGTTTCGTTGCAGTCTGCTTGTCCATTTTCGAGAAAACTAAAATTAGGGTAGAAAATATTTTTTTTAAGTACAGGGTGGAGCACTATAATCACTTATGCGGCACTTAATTAGTAGGCAAGGAGCTCTAAATTATTATATGGTTTCGTTGCAGTCTGCTCGTCCATTTTCAGGATAACTGAAATCGGAGAAGAAAATATTTTTTTTCTAAGTAAAGGGTGGAGCACTAAAATAACCAATGAGGCACTTTATTAGTAGGCAAGGAGCTCTAAATTATTCTATAGTTTCGTTGCAGTCTGCTCGTCCATTTTCGAGAAAAGTGAAATTATGGTAGAAAATATTTTTTTTTCTAAGTACAGGGTGGAGCACTAAAATCACGAATGGCGCACATAATAAGTAGGTAAGGAGCTCTAAATTATTCTATAGTTTCGTTGCAGACTGCTCATCCATTTTCCAGAAAAGTGAAATTGGGGTAGAAAATATGTTTTTTCTAAGTACAAGGTGGAACACTAAAATCACCAATGCGGCACTTTATTAGTAGGCAAGGAGCTCCAAATTATTCTTAAGTTTCGTTGCAGACTGCTCGTCCATTTTCGAGAAAAGTGAAATTGGGGTAGAAAATATTTTTTTTCTAAGTACAGGGTGGAGCACTCAAGTCACCAATGCGGCACTTTATTAGTAGGCAAGGAACTCTAAATTATTCTATAGTTTCATCGCAGTCTGCTCGTCCATTTTCGAGAAAAGTGAAATTGGGGTAGAAAATATTTTTTTTCTAAGTACAGTGTAGAGCTATAAAATCACCAATGAAGCCCTTAATTAGTAGGCAAAAAGCTCAAAATTATTCTATAGTTTCGTTGCAGTCTGCTCGTCCATTTTCGAGAAAACTAAAATTGGGGTAGAAAATATTTTTTTTCTAAGTACAGGGTGGAGCACTAAAATCACTAATGCGGCACTTAATTAGTAGGCAAGAAGCTCTAAATTATTCTATGGTTTCGTTGCAGTCTGCTTGTCCATTTTCGAGAAAACTGAAATCGGAGAAGAAAATATATTTTTTCTAAGTACAGGGTGGAGCATTTAAATCACTAATGCGGTACTTTATTAGTAGGCAAGAAACTCTAAATATTTCTATAGTTTCATTGCAGTCTGCTTGTCCATTTTCGAGAAAAATGAAATTGGGGTAGAAAATATTTTTTTTTCTAAGTACAGGGTAGAGCACTAAAATCACTAATAGGGCACTTAATTAGTAGGCAAGGAGCTCTAAATTTATTTATAGTTTCGTTGCAGTCTGCTTGTCCATTTTCGAGAAAACTGAAATTGGAGAAGAAAATATTTTTTAAAGTACTGGGTGGAGCACTAAAATCACCAATAGGGCACTTAATTAGTTGGCAAAGAGCTTTAAATTATTCTGTAGTTTCGTTGCAGTCTGCTCGTCTATTTTCGAGAAAACTGAAACTGGGGTAGAAAATATTTTTTTTCTTAGTACAGGGTGGAGCACTAAAATCACCATGCTGCACTTAATAAGTAGGCAAGGAGCTTTAAATTATTCTATAGTTTCGTTGCAGTCTGCTCGTCCATTTTCGAGAAAACTGAAATTGGGGTAGAAAATATTTTTTTTCTAAGTACAGGGTGAAGCAATAAAATCACTAATAAGGCACTTAATTAGTAGGCAAGGAGCTCTAAATTAATATGTAGTTTCGTTGCAGTCTGCTGGTCAATTTTCAAGAAATCTGAAATTGGAGAAGAAAATATGTTTTTTCTAAGTACAGGGTGGAGCACTAAAATCGACAACGGGGCAATTATTCAGTAGGCAAGGAGCTCTAAATTATTCTATAGTTTCGTTGCAGTCTGTTGTCCATTTTCGAGAAAAGTGAAATTGGGGTAAAAAATATTTTTTTTCTTAGTACAGGGTGGAGCACTAAAATCATAAATGGGGCACTTGATTAGTAGGCAAGGAGCTCTAAATTATTCTATAGTTTTGTTGCAGTCTGCTTGTCCATTTTCGGGAAAAGTGAAATTGGAGTAGAAAATATTTTATTTCTCAGTACACGGTGGAGCACTAAAATCACAAATAAAGCACTTAATTAGTAACCAAAAAACTTTAAATTATTTTATAGTTTTGTTGCAGTCTGCTTGTCCATTTTCGAGAAAACTGAAATTAGAGAAGAAAATAATTTTTTATTAAGTTCAGGGTAGAGCACTAAAATCATAAATGGGGCACTTAATTAGTAGGCAAGGAGCTCTAAATTATTTTATAGTTTTATTGCAGTCTGCTCGTCCATTTTCGAGAAAAGTGAAATTGGGGTAGAAAATATTTTTTTTCTTAGTACAGGGTGGAGCACTAAAATCACTAATGCTGCACTTAATTAGTAGGCAAGGAGCTCTAAATTATTCTATAGTTTCGTTGCAGTCTGTTTGTCCATTTTCGGGAAAAGTGAAATAGGAGTAGAAAATATATTTTTTCTCAGTACACGGTGGAGCACTAAAATCACCAATAGAGCACCTAATTAGTAGGCAAGGAGCTCTAAATTATTCTATAGTTTCGTTGCAGTCTCCTCGTCCATTTTCGAGAAAACAGAAATTGGGGTAGAAAATATTTTCTTCTAAGTACAGGGTGGAGCACTAAAATCACCTATGGGGCTCTTAACTAGTAGGCAAGGAGCACTAAATTATTCTATAGTTTTGTTGCAGTCTGCTCGTCTAATTTCGAGAAAAGTGAAATTGGGGTAGAAAATATTTTCTTTCTAAGTACAGGGTGGAGCAATAAAATCACTAATAAGGCAATTAATTAGAAGGCAAGAAGCTCTAAATTAATCTGTAGTTTCGTTGCAGTCTGTTCGTCCATTTTAGAGAAATGTGAAAATGGGGTAAAAAATATTTTTTTTCTTAGTACAGGGTGGAGCACTAAAATCACCAATGAAGCACTTAATTAGTAGGGAAGGAGCTCTAAATTATTCTATAGTTTTGTTGCAGTCTGCTCGTCCATTTTCGAGAAATCTGAAATTGGGTTAGAAAATATTTTTTTTCTAAAAACAGGGTGGAGCACTAAAATCACCAATGGAGCACTTAATTAGTAGGTAAAAAGCTCTAAATTATTCTATAGTTTCGTTGCAGTTTTTTTTCTAAGTACAGGGTGGAGCACTAAAATCACTAATGGGGCACTTAAATAGTAGGCAACGAGCTCTAAATTACTCTATAGTTTCGTTGCAGTCTGCTTGTCCATTTTTGGGAAAAGTGAAATTGGAGTAGAAAATATTTTTTTTCTCAGTACACGGTGAAGCACTAAAATCACAAATAGAGCACTTAATTAGAAGGCAAGAAGCTCTAAATTATTCCATAGTTTCGTTACAGTCTGCTAGTCCATTTTTGAGAAAACTGAAATTAGAGAAGAAAATTGTTTTTTTTTAAGTTCAGGGTAGAGAACTAAAATCACCAATGGGGCACTCAATTAGTAGGCAAGGAGCTCTAAATTATTCTATGGTTTCATTGCAGTCTGCTTGTCCATTTTCGAGAAAAGTGAAATTGGGGTAGAAAATATTTTTTTCTAAGTACAGGGTGGAGCACTAAAATCACCAATGCGGCACCTAGTTAGTAGGCAAAGAGCTCTAAATTATTCTATGGTTTCGTTGCAGTCTGCTCGTCCATTTTCGAGAAAACTGAAATCGGAAAAGAAAATATTTTTTTTCCAAGTACAGGGTGGAGCACTAAAATCACCAATGCGGCACATTATTAGTAGGCAAGGAACTCTAAATTATTCGATAGTTTCATTGCAGTCTGCTCGTCCATTTTCGAGAAAAGTGAAATTGGGGTAGAAAATATTTTTTTTTCTAAGTACACGGCGGAGCACTAAAATCACCAATGCGGCAATTAATTAGTAGGCAAGGAGCTCTAAATTAATGTATAGCTTCGTTGCAGTCTGCTCGTCCATTTTCGAGAAAACTGAAATCGGAGAAGAAAATATTTTTTTTCTAAGTACAGGGTGAAGCACTAAAATCACCAATGGGGCACTAAATTAGTAGGTTAGGAGCTCTAAATTATTCTACAGTTTTGTTGCAGTCTGCTCGTCCATTTTCGAGAAAACTGAAATTGGGGTAGCAAATATTCTTTTTCTAAGTACAGGTTGGAGCACTAAAATCACCAATGCGGCACTTAATTGAAAGGCAAGGAGCTCTAAGATATTCAATGGTTTCATTGCAGTCTGCTCGTCCATTTTCGAGAAAAGTGAAATTGGGGTAGAAAATATTTTTTTTCTAAGTACAGGGTGAAGCACTAAAATCACCAATAGGGCAATTAATTAGTAGGCGAGAAATTTAAATTATTCTATAGTTTCGTTGCAGTCTGCTTGTCCATTTTCGAGAAAACTGAAATTGGGGTATAAAATATTTTCTTTCTAAGTACAGGGTAGAGCACTAAAATCACTAATGGGGCACATAATTAGTAGGCAAGAAGCCCTCAATTCGTCTATAGTTTCGTTGCAGTCTGCTTGTCCATTTTCGAGAAAACTGAAATTGGAGAAGAATTTTTTTTTCTAAGTACAGGGTGGAGCACTAAAATCACCAATGGGGCAACTTAATAGTAGGCAAGGAGCTCTAAATTATTCCATAGTTTCGTTGCAGTCTGCTTGTCCATTTTCAAGAAAAGTGAAATTGGAGTAGAAAATATTTTTTTTCTCTGTACACGGTGGAGCACTAAAATCACAAATAAATCACTTAATTAGTAGGCAAGGAGCTTTAAATTATTCTATAGTTTCGTTGCAGTCTGCTCGTCCATTTTCGAGAAATTTGAAATTTGGGTAGAAAATATTTTTTTTCTAAGTACAGGGTGGAGCACCAAAATCACCAATGAAGCACCTAATTAGTAGGCAAGGAGCTCTAAATTATTCTATAGTTTCGTTGCAGTCTGCTCGTCCATTTTCGAGAAAAACTGAAATTGGTGTAGAAAATATATTTTTTCTAAGTACAGGGTAGAGCACTAATATCACCTATGGGGCACTTAACTAGTAGGCAAGGAGCTCTAAATTATTCTATAGTTTCGTTGCAGTCTGCTCGTCCATTTTCGAGAAAAGTGAAATTGGGATAGAAAATATATTTTTTCTAGGTACAGGGTGGAGCACTAAAATCACCAATGAAGCACTTAATTAGCAGACAAGGATCTCTAAATTATTCTATAGTTTTGTTGCAGTCTGCTCGTCCATTTTCGAAAAAACTGAAATTAGGGGAGAAAATATTTTTTTTCTAAGTACAGGGTAAAGCAATACAATCACTAATGGGGCACTTAATTAGTAGACAAGGAGCTCTAAATTATTCTATATTGTCGTTGCAGTCTGCTCATCTATTTTCGAGAAAACTGAAATTGGGGTAGAATTTTTTTTTTCTAAGTACAGGGTGGAGCAATAAAATCACCAAATCGGCACTTAATTAGTAGGCAAGAAGCTCTAAATTATTCTATGGTTTCGTTGCAGTCTGCTCGTCCATTTTCGAGAAAACTGAAATCGGAGAAGAACATTTGTTTTCAAAGTACAGGGTGGAGCACTAAAATCGAGAAGATATTTTTGAGAAAAGTGAAATTGTGGTAGAAAATATTTTTTTTCTAAGTACAGGGTGAAGCACTAAAAACACCAATGGGGCACCTAATTAGTAGGTAAGGAGCTCTAAATTATTCTATAGTTTCGTTGCAGTCTGCTCGTCCATTTTCGAGAAAACTGAAATTGGGGTAGAAAATATTTTTTTTCTAAGTACAGGGTGGAGCACTAAAATTACTAATGGGGAACTTAATTGGTAGGCAAGGAGCTCTAAATCAATCTATAGTTTCGTTGCAGTCTGCTTGTCCATTTTCGAGAAAAGTAAAATTGGAGAAGAAAATATTTTTTTTCTAAGTACAGGGTGGAGCACTAAAATCACCAATAAGCACTCAATTAGTAGGCAAGGAGCTTTGAATTATTCTATAGTTACGTTGCAGTCTGCTTGTCCATTTTCGAGAAAAGTGAAGATTGGGTAGAAAATATTTTTTTTCAAAGTACAATGTGGAGCACTAAAATCACCAATGGGGCACTTAATTAGTTGATAAGGAGCTCTAAATTATTCTATAGTTTCGTTGCAGTCCGTTCGTCCATTTTCGAGAAAACTGAAATTGGGGTAGAAAATATTTTTTTTCTAAGTACAGGGTGGAGCACTAAAATCACTAATGGGGCACATAATTAGTAGGCAAGAAGCTCTAAATTAATCTATAGTTAGGGCACTTAAATAGTAGGCAAGGAGCTTTAAATTATTCTATGGTTTCGTTGCAGTCTGCTTGGCAATTTTCGGTAAAAGTTAAATTGGAGTAGAATATATGTTTTTTCTCAGTACACGGTGGAGTACTAAAATCACCAATAGAGCACTTAATTAGTAGGCAAGGAGCTTTAAATTATTCTATAGTTTTGTTGCAGTCTGCTCGTCCATTTTCGAGAAAACTGAAATCGGAGAAGACATTTTTTTTTTCTAAGTACAGGGTGGAGCACTAAAATCACCAATGCGGCACTTTATCAGTAGGGAAGGAACTCTAAATTATTCTATAGTTTCATTGCAGTCTGCTCGTCCATTTTCGAGAAAAGTAAAATTGGGGTAGAAAATATTTTTTTTCTAAGTACAGGGTAGAGCACTAAAATCACTAATAGGGCACTTAATTAGTAGGTAAGGAGCTCTAAATTATTCTATAGTTTCGTTGCAGTCTGCTTGTCCATTTTCGAGAAAACTAAAATCGGAGAAGAAAATTTTTTTTTTCTAAGTACAGGGTGGAGCACTAAAATCACCAATGCGGCACTTTATTAGTAGGCAAGAAACTCTAAATTATTCTATAGTTTTATTGCAGTCTGCTCGTCCATTTTCGAGAAAAGTGAAATTGTGGTAGAAAATATGTTTTTTCTAAGTACAGGGTAAAGCACTCAAATCACCAATGCGGCACTTTATTAGTAGGCAAGAAACTCTAAATTATTCTATAGTTTCATTGCAGTCTGCTCGTCTATTTTCGAGAAAAGTGAAATCGTGGTAGAAAATATTTTTTTTCTAAGTACAGGGTGAAGCACTAAAATCACCAATAGGGCACTTAATTAGCAGGTAAGGAGCTCTAAATTATTCTATAGTTTCATTGCAGTCTGCTCGTCTATTTTCGAGAAAACTGAAATTGGGATAGAAAATACTTTTTTTCTAAGTACAGGGTGGAGCACTAAAATCACTAATGGGGCTATTAATTAGTAGGGAAAGAGCTCTAAATTAATCTATAGTTTCGTTGCAGTCTGCTCGTCCATTCTCGAATAAACTGAAATTGGAAAAGAAAATATTTTTTTTCCAAGTACAGGGTGGAGCACTAAAACACAAATAGGGCACTAAATTAGCAGGCAAGGAGCTCCAAATTATTCTATAGTTTCGTTGCAGTCTGCTCGTCCATTTTCGAGAAAACTGAAATTGGGTTAGAAAATATTTTTTTTCTAAGTACAGGGTGGTGCACTAAAATGACCTATGGGGCACTTAACTAGTAAGCAAGGAGCTCTAAATTATTCTATAGTTTTATTGCAGTCTGCTCGTCCATTTTCGAGAAAAGTGAAATTAAGGTAGAAAATATTTTTTTTCTAAGTACATGGTGGAGCACTAAAATTACCAATGAAGCACTTATTAAGAAAGCAAGGAGCTTTAAATTATTGTATGGTTTCGTTGCAGTCTGCTCTTCCATTTTCGAGAAAACTGAAATCGGAGAAGAAAATATTTTCTTCTAAGTACACGGTGGAGCACTAAAATCACCAATGCGTCATTTTATTAGTAGAAAAGGAACTCTAAATTATTCTATAGTTTTATTGCAGTCTGCTCGTCCATTTTCGAGAAAAGTGAAATTGGGGTAGAAAATATTTTTTTTCTAAGTACAGGGTGGAGCACTAAAATCACTAATGGGGCACAAAATTAGCAGGCAAGAAGCTCTAAATTATTCTAAAGTTTCGTTGCAGTCTGCTTGCCATTTTTCGAGAAAACTGAAATTGGAGAGGACATTTTTTTTTCTAAGTACAGGGTGAAGCACTAAAATCACTTATATGGCACTAAATCAGTAGGCAAGAAGCTTTAAATTATTCTATAGTTTAGTTGCAGTCTGTTGGTCCATTTTCGAGAAAACTGAAATTGGGGTAGAAAATATTTTTTTTCTAAGTACAGGGTGGAGCACTAAAATCACCAATGAAGCACCTAATTAGTAGGTAAGGATCTCTAAATTATTCTATAGTTTCGTTGCAGACTGCTCGTTCATTTTCCAGAAAAGTTAAATTAGGGTAGAAAATATTTTTTCTCCAAGTACAGGGTAGAGCACTAAAATCACTAATTAGGCACTTAATTAGTAGGCAAGGAGCTCTAAATTATTCTATAGTTTTGTTGCAGTCTGCTTGTCCATTTTCGAGAAAACTGAAATTGGAAAAGACATTTTTTTTTCAAAGTACAGGGTGGAGCACTAAAATCACCAATGGGGCACCTAAATAGTAGGCAATGAGCTCTAAATTAATCCATAGTTTCGTTGCAGTCTGCTTGTTCATTTTCGAGAAAACTGAAATTGGAGAAGACATTTTTTTTCTAAGTACAGGGTGGAGCACTAAAATCACCAATGGGGCACCTAAATAGTAGGCAATAAGCTCTAAATTATTCCATAGTTTCGTTGCAGTCTGCTAGTCCATTTTCAAGAAAAGTGAAATTGGAGTAGAAAATATTTTTTTTCTCAGTACACGGTAGAGCACTAAAATCACAAATAAATCACTTGATTAGTAGGCAAGGAGCTTTAAATTATTTTATAGTTCCGTTGCAGTCTGCTCGTCCATTTTCGAGAAAACTGAAATTAGAGAAGAAAATAATTTTTTTCTAAGTTCAGGTTAGAGCACTAAAATCACTAATGGGGCAATTAATTGAAAGGCAAGGAGCTCTAAAATATTCTATAGTTTCATTGCAGTCTGCTCGTCCATTTCCGAGAACAGTGAAATTGGGGTAGAAAATATTTTTTTTCTAAGTACAGGGTGGAGCACTAAAATCACCAATGGGGAACTTAATTAGTAGGTAAAGAGCTCTAAATTATTCTATAGTTTCGTTGCAATCTGCTTGTCCATTTTCGAGAAAACTGAAACTGGGGTAGAAAATATTTTAGTTCTAAGTACAAAGGGAAGCACTAAAATTACTAATGGGGCACTTAATCAGTAGGCAAGGAGCTCTAAATTATTCTATAGTTTCGTTGCAGTGTGCTCGTCCATTATCGAGAAAACTGAAACTTAGGTAGAAACTATTTTTTTTCTAAGTACAGGGTGGAGCACTAAAATCACCAATGAAGCACCTAATTAGTAGGCAAGGAGCTCTAACTTATTCTATAGTTTCGTTGCAGTCTGCTTGTTCATTTTCGAGAAAACTGAAATTGGGGTAGAAAATATTTTTTTCTAAGTACAGGGTGGAGCACTAAAATCACTTATGAGGCACCTAACTAGTAGGCAAGGAGCTCTAAATTATTCTATAGTTTCGTTGCAGTCTGCTCGTCCATTTTCGAGAAAAGTGAAATTGGGATAGAAAATATTTTTGTTCTAGGTACAGGGTAGAGCACTAAAATCACCAATGAAGCACTTAATTAGCAGACAAGGAGCTCTAAATTATTCTATAGTTTTGTTGCAGTCTGCTCTTTTATTTTCGTGAAAACTGAAATTAGGGGAGAAAATATTTTTTTTCTAAGTACAGGGTAAAGCAATAAAATCACTAATGGGGCACTTAATTAGTAGACAAGGAGCTCTAAATTATTTTATAGTTTCGTTGCAGTCTGCTCGTCTATTTTCGAGAAAACTGAAATTAGGGTAAAAATTTTCTTTTTCTAAGTACAGGGTGGAGCACTAGAATTACCAATGCGGCACTTTATTAGAAGGCAAGGAACTCTAAATTATTCTATAGTTTCATTGCAGTCTGCTCGTCCATTTTCAAGAAAAGTGAAATTGGGGTAGAAAATATTTTTTTTCTAAGTCCAGGGCGAAGCACTAAAATCACCAATGGGGCACCTAATTAGTTGGGAAGGAGCTCTAAATTATTCTATAGTTTCGTTGCAGTCTGCTCGTCCATTTTCGAGAAAACTAAAATTGGAGAAGAAAATATTTTTTTTTTTAAGTACAGGGTGGAGCACTAAAATCACCAATAAGCACTCAATTAGTAGGCAAGGAGCTTTGAATTATTCTATAGTTACGTTGCAGTCTGCTTGTCCATTTTCGAGAAAAGTGAAGATGGGGTAGAAAATATTTTTTTTCTAAGTACAATGTGGAGCACTAAAATTACCAATGGGGCACTTAATTAGTTGATAAGGAGCTCTAAATTATTCTATAGTTTCGTTGCAGTCCGTTCGTCCATTTTCGAGAAAACTGAAATTGAGGTAGAAAATATTTTTTTTCTAAGTACAGGGCGGAGCACTAAAATCACTAATGGGGCACATAATTAGTAGGCAAGAAACTCTAAATTAATCTATAGTTTTGTTGCAGTCTGCTCTTCCATTTTCGAGAAAACTGAAATTGGAAATTTTTTTTTTTCTAAGTCTATGGTCGAGCACTAAAATCACCAATAAGGCACCTAAATAGTAGGCAAGGAGCTTCAAATTATTCTTTAGTTTCGTTGCAGTCTGCTTGTCCATTTTCGGTAAAATTGTAATTGGAGTAGAAAATATTTCTTTTCTCAGTACACGGTGGAGCACTACAATCACCAATAGAGCACTTAATTAGTAGGCAAGGAGCTTTAAATTATTCTATAGTTTCGTTGCAGTCTGCTCGTCCATTTTCGAAAAAACTAAAATTTGAGAAGAAATTATTCTTTTTCTTAGTTCAGGGTAGAGCATTAAAATTACCAATGGGGCACTAAATTAGTAGGCAAGGAGCTCTAAATTATTTTATCGTTTCATTGCAGTCTGTTCGTCCATTTTCGAGAAAAGTGAAATTGGGGTAGAAAATTTTCTTTTTCCAAGTACACTGTGGAGCACTAAAATCACCAATGGGGCACTTAATTAGTAGGTGAGGAGCTCTAAATTATTCTATAGTTTCGTTGAAGTCTGCTTGTCCATTTTCGAGAAAACTGAAATCGGAGAAGACATTTTTTTTTTTCTAAGTACAGGGTGGAGCACTAAAATCACCAATGCGGCACTTTATTAGTAGGCAAGGAACTCTAAATTATTCTATAGTTTCAAAAACTGAAATCAGAGAAGAAAACTTTTTTTTCTAAGTACAGGGTAGCACTAAAATCTCTAATGCGGCACTTTATTAGTAGGCAGGGAACTCTAAATTATTCTATAGTTTCAAAAACTGAAATCAGAGAAGAAAGCTTTTTTTTCTAAGTACAGGGTAGCACTAAAATCTCTAATGCGGCACTTTATTAGTAGGCAAGGAACTCTAAATTATTCTATAGTTTCAAAAACTGAAATCAGATAAGAAAACTTTTTTTTCTAAGTACAGGGTAGCACTAAAATCTCTAATGCGGCACTTTATTAGTAGGCAGGGAACTCTAAATTATTCTATAGTTTCATTGCAGTCTGCTCGTCAATTTGCGAGAAAAGTGAAATTGGGGTAGAAAATATTTTTTTTCCAAGTACAGGGTGAAGCACTAAAATCACCAATATCGCACTTAATTAGTAGGTTAGGAGCTCTAAATTATTCTATAGTTTCGTTGCAGTCTGCTCGTCTATTTTCGAGAAAACTGAAACTGGGATAGAAAATATTTTTTTTCTAAGTACAGGGTGGAGCACTAAAATCACAAATGGGGCACTTAATTAGTAGGCAAGGAGCTCTAAATTAATCTATAGTTTTGTTGCAGTCTGCTCGTCCATTCTCGAGAAAACTGAAATTGGAAAAGAAAACATTTTTTTTCTAAGTACAGGGTTGAGCACTAAAATCACTAATAGGGCAATAAATTAGTAGGCAAGGAGCTCCAAATTATTATATAGTTTCGTTGCAGTCTGCTCGTCCATTTTCGAGAAAACAGAAATTGGGGTAGAAAATATTTTTTTTCTAAGTACAGGGTGAAGCACTAAAATCACCAATGGGGCACTAAGCTAGAAGGCAAAGAGCTCTGAATTATTCTATAGTTTCGTTGCAGTCTGCTCGTCCATTTTCGAGAAAACTGAAAATGGGGAAGAAAATATTTTCTTTCTAAGTACAGGGTGGTGCACTAAAATGACCTATGAGGCACTAAACTAGTAAGCAAGAAGCTCTAAATTATTCTATAGTTTCGTTGCAGACTGCTCGTCTATTTTCGAGAAAAGTGAAATTGGTGTAGAAAATATTTTTTTTCTAAGTACAGGGTGGAGCACTAAAATCACCAATGGAGCACTTAATAAGTAGGCAAGAAGCTCTAAATTATTCTATAGTTTTGTTGCAAGTCTGCTTGTCCATTTTTGAGAAAACTGAAATTGGGGTAGAAAATATTTTTTTTCTACGTACAGGGTGGAGCACTAAAATCACCAATGGGGCACCTAAATAGTAGGCAATGAGCTCTAACTTATTCCATAGTTTCGTTGCAGTCTGCTTGTCCATTTTCAAGAAAAGTGAAATTGGAGTAGAAAATATTTTTTTTCTCAGTACACGGTAGAGCACTAAAATCACAAATAAATCACTTGATTAGTAGGCAAGGAGCTTTAAATTATTTTATAGTTCCGTTGCAGTCTGCTCGTCCATTTTCGAGAAAACTGAAATTAGAGAAGAATATAATTTTTTTCTAAGTTCAGGTTAAAGCACTAAAATCACTAATGGGGCAATTAATTGAAAGGCAAGGAGCTTTAAAATATTCTATAGTTTCATTGCAGTCTGCTCGTCCATTTTCGAGAACAGTGAAATTGGGGTAGAAAATATTTTTTTTCTAAGTACAGGGTGGAGCACTAAAATCAATAATGGGGCACTTAATTAGTAGAAAAGGAGCTCTTAATTATTCTATAGTTTTGTTGCAAGTCTGCTTGTCCATTTTTGAGAAAACTGAAATTGGGGTAGAAAATAATTTTTTTCTACGTACAGGGTGGAGCAATAAAATCACTAATGCGGCACTTAATTAGTAGGCAAGGAGCTCTGAATTATTCTATGGTTTCGTTGCAGTCTGCTCTTCCATTTTCGAGAAAACTGAAATCGGAGAAGAAAATATTTTATTTCTAAGTACAGGGTGGAGCACTAAAATCATCAATGCAGCACTTTATTAGTGGGCAAGGAACTCTAAAATATTCTATAGTTTCATTGCAGTCTGCTTGTCCATTTTCGAAAAAACTGAAATTGGGGTAGAAAATATTTTTTTTCTAAGTACAGGGTGGAGCACTAAAATCACCAATAAAGCACCTAATTAGTAGGCAAGGAGCTCTTAATTATTCTATAGTTTCGTTCCAAACTACTCGTTCATTTGCGAGAAAAGTGAAACTGAGGTAGAAAATATTTTTTTTCTAAGTACAGGGTGGAGCACTAAAATCACAAATGGAGCGCTTAATTAGTAGGCAAGGAGCTCTGAATTATTCTATAGTTTCGTTGCAGTCTGCTCGTCCATTTTCGAGAAAACTAAAATTGGGGTAGAAAATATATTTTTTCCAAGTACAGGGTGGAGCACTAAAATCACCATTTCGGCACTTAATTAGTAGGCAAAAAGCTCTAAATTATTTCATGGTTTCGTTGCAGTCTGCTCGTCCATTTTCGAGAAAACTGAAATCGGAGAAGAAAATATTTTTTTTCTAAGTACAGAGTGGAGCACTAAAATCACCAATGCGGCACTTTATTAGTGGGCAAGGAACTTTAAATTATTCTATAGTTTCATTGCAGTCTGCTCGTCCATTTTCGAGAAAAGTGAAATTGGGGTAGAAAATATTTTTTTTTAAGTACAGGGCGGAGCACTAAAATCACCAATGCGGCACTTAATTAGTAGGCAAGGAGCTCTAAATTATTGTATGGTTTCGTTGCAGTCTGCTCGTCCATTTTCGAGAAAACTAAAATTAGGGTAGAAAATATTTTTTCTCTAAGTACAGGGTGGAGCACTATAATCACTAATGCGGCACTTAAATAGTAGGCAAGGAGTTCTAAATTATTTTATAGTTTCATTGCAGTCTGCTCGTCCATTTTCGGGATAACTTAAATCGGAGAAGAAATTTTTTTTTTTCTAAGTACAGGGTGGAGCACTAAAATCACCAATGGGGCACTTCATAAGAAGGTAAGGAGCTCTAAATTATTCTATAGTTTCGTTGCAGACTGCTCGTCCATTTTCGAGAAAAGTGAAATTGGGGTAGAAAATATGTTTTTTCTAAGTACAGGGTGGAGCACTAAAATCACCAATGCGGCACTTTATTAGTAGGCAAGGAGCTCCAAATTATTCTTGAGTTTTGTTGAAGACTGCTCGTCCATTTTCGAGAAATGTGAAATTGGGGTAGAAAATATTTATTTTCTAAGTACAGGGTGGAGCACTAAAATCACCAATGCGGCACTTTATCAGTTGGCAAGAAATTCTAAATTATTCTATAGTTTCATCGCAGTCTGCTCGTCCATTTTCGAGAAAAGTGAAATTGGGGTAGAAAATATTGTTTTTCTAAGTACAGGGTGGAGCACTAAAATCACAAATGAAGCACCTGATTAGTAGGCAAGGAGCTCTTAATTATTCTATAGTTTCGTTGCAGACTGCTCGTCCATTTTCGAGAAAAGTGAACTTGGGGTAGAAAATATTTGTTTTCTAAGTACAGGGTGGAGCACTAAAATTACCAATGCAGCACTTAATTAGTAGGCAAGGAGCTATAAATTTTTCTATGGTTTCGTTGCAGTCTGCTAGTCCATTTTCGAGAAAACTGAAATTGGAGAAGACATTTTTTTTTCTAAGTACAGGGTGGAGCACTAAAATCACCAATGGGGCAACTAAATAGTATGCAATGAGCTCGAAATTATTCTATAGTTTCGTTGCAGTCTACTCTTCCATTTTCGAGAAAACTGAAATCGGAGAAGAAAATATTTTATTTCTAAGTACAGGGTGGAGCACTAAAATCATCATTGCAGCATTTTATTAGTGGGCAAGTAACTCTAAAATATTCTATAGTTTCATTGCAGTCTGCTCGTCCATTTTCGAGAAAACTGAAATTGGGGTATAAAATATTTTTTTTCAAAGTACAGGGTGGAGCACTAAAATCACCAATAAAGCACCTGATTAGTAGGCAAGGAGCTCTTAATTATTCTATAGTTTCGTTCCAAACTACTTGTTCATTTTCGAGAAAAGTGAAATTGAGGTAGAAAATATTTTTTTTCTAAGTACAGGGTGGAGCACTAAAATCACTAATTGAGCACTTAATTAGTAGGCAAGGAGCTCTGAATTATCTATAGTTTCGTTGCAGTCTGCTTGTCCATTTTCGAGAAAACTAAAATTGGGGTAGAAAATATTTTTTTTCCAAGTACAGGGTGGAGCACTAAAATCACCAATTCGGCACTTAATTAGTAGGCAAAAAGCTCTAAATTATTCCATGGTTTCGTTGCAGTCTGCATTTTCTAGAAAACTGAAATCGGAGAAGAAAATATTTTTTTTCTAAGTACAGAGTGGAGCACTAAAATCACCAATGCGGCACTTTATTAGTGGGCAAGCAACTCTAAATTATTCTATAGTTTCATTGCAGTCTGCTCGTCCATTTTCGAGAAAAGTGAAATTGGTGTAGAAAATATGTTTTTTAAGTACAGGGCGGAGCACTAAAATCACATTTTTCCAGAAAACTCCATCGTCCATTTTTGAGAAAACTGAAATCGGAGAAGAAAATATTTTTTTTCTAAGTACAGGGTGGAGCACTAAAATCACCAATGCAGCACATTATTAGTAGGCAAGATACTCTAATATATTCTATAGTTTAATTGCAGTCTGCTCGTCCATTTTCGAGAAATGTGAAATTTGGCTAGTAAATATTTTTTTTCTAAGTACAGGGTGAAGCACTAAAATCACCAATGGGGCACTTAATTGGTAGGTAAGGAGCTCTAAATTATTTTATGGTTTCGTTGCAGTCTGCTCGTCCATTTTCGAGAAAATTAAAATTAGGGTAGAAAATATTTTTTCTCTAAGTACAGGGTGGAGCACTAAAATCACCGATGCAGCACATTACTAGTAGGCAAGATACTCTAATATATTCTATAGTTTAATTGCAGTCTGCTCGTCCATTTTCGAGAAATGTGAAATTTGGCTAGTAAATATTTTTTTTCTAAGTACAGGGTGAGGCACTAAAATCACCAATGGGGCACTTAATTAGTAGACAAGGAGCTCTAAATTATTCTATAGTTTCGTTGCAGTCTGCTCGTCCATTTTCGGGATAACTGAAATCGGAAAAGAAAATTTTTTTCTTTAAGTACAGGGTGGAGCACTAAAATCACCAATGGGGCTCTTTATAAGAAGGTAAGGAGCTCTAAATTATTCTATAGTTTTGTTGCAGACTGCTCGTCCATTTTCGAGAAAAGTGAAATTGGGGTAGAAAATATGTTTCTTCTAAGTACAGGGTGGAGCACTAAAATCACCAATGCGGCACTTTATTAGTAGGCAAGGAGCTTCAAATTATTCTTGAGTTTCGTTGCAGACTGCTCGTCCATTTTCGAGAAAAGTAAAATTGGGGTAGAAAATATTTTTTTTCTAAATACAGGGTGGAGCACTAGAATCACCAATGCGGCACTTTATTAGTAGGCAAAGAACTCTAAATTATTCTATAGTTTCATCGCAGTCTGCTTGTCCATTTTCGAGAAAAGTGAAATTGGGGTAGAAAATATTGTTTTTCTAAGTACAGGGTGGAGCACTAAAATCACAAATAAAGCACCTAATTAGTAGGCAAGGAGCTCTTAATTATTCTATAGTTTCGTTGCAGACTGCTCGTCCATTTTCGAGAAAAGTGAACTTGGGGTAGAAAATATTTTTTTTCTAATTACAGGGTGGAGCACTAAAATCACCAATGCAGCACTTAATTAGTAGGCAAGGAGCTATAAATTATTCTATGGTTTCGTTGCAGTCTGCTCGTCCATTTTCGAGAAAACTGAAATCGGAGAAGAAAATATATTTATTCTAAGTACAGGGTGGGGCACTAAAATCACCAATGCGGCACTTTATTAGTAGGCAAGAAACTCTAAATAATTCTATAGTTTCATTGCAGTCTGCTCGTCCATTTTCGAGTAAAATGAAAATAGGGTAGAAAATATTTTTGTTCTAAGTACAGGGTGGAGCACTAAAATCACTAATAAGGCACATAATTAGTAGGCAAGGATCTCTAAATTACTCTATAGTTTCGTTGCAGTCTGCTCGTCTATTTTCGAGAAAACTGAAATTGGAGAAGAAAATATTTTTTTTAAGTACTGGGTGGAGGACTAAAATCACCAATGGGGCACTTAATTAGTAGGCAAGGAGCTTTAAATTATTCTAGAGTTTCGTTGCAGTCTGCTCGTCTATTTTCGAGAAAACTGAAATTTGGGTAGAAAATATTTTTTTTCTTAGTACAGGGTGGAGCACTAAAATCACCAATGCTGCACTTAATAAGTAGGCAAGGAGCTTTAAATTATTCTATAGTTTCGTTGCAGTTACTTGTCCATTTTCGGGAAAAGTGAAATAGGAGTAGAAAATATATTTTTTCTCAGTACACGGTAGAGCACTAAAATCACCAATAGATCACCTAATTAGTAGGCAAGGAGCTCTAAATTGTTTTATAGTTAAGTTGCAGTCTGCTCGTCCATTTTCGAGAAAACTGAAATTTGGGTAGAAAATATTTCTTTTCTAAGTACAGGGTGGAGCACTAAAATCACCTATGGGGCTCTTAACTAGTAGGCAAGGAGCGCTAAATTATTCTGAAACTTCGTTGCAGTTTGCTCGTCTATTTTCGAGAAAAGTGAAATTGAGATAGAAAATATTTTTGGAGCAATAGAATCACTAATGAGGCACTTAATTAGTAGGCAAGGAGCTCTAAATTAGTCTGTAGTTTTGTTGCAGTCTGCTTGTCCATTTTCGAAAAAACTGAAATTGGAGAAGAAAATATTTTTGTTCTAAGTACAGGGTGGAGCACTAAAATCACCAATGGGGCAACTAATTAGTAGGCAAGGAGTTCTAAATTATTCTATAGTTTCGTTGCAGTCTGTTGTCCATTTTCGAGAAAAGTGAAATTAAGGTAAAAAATTAATTTTTTCTTAGTACAGGGTGGAGCACTAAAATCACCAATGGGGCACCTAATTAGTAAGCAAGGAGCTCTAAATTATTCTATAGTTTTGTTGCAGTCTGCTTGTCCATTTTAGGGAAAGTGAAATCGGAGTAGAAAATATTTTATATCTCAGTACACGGTGGAGCACTAAAATCACAAATGAAGCACTTAATTAGTAGGCAAAGAGCTTTAAATTATTCTATAGTTTCGTTGCAGTCTGCTCGTCCATTTTCGAGAAAACTGAAATTAGAGAAGAAAATAATTTTTTTCTAAGTTTAGGGTAGAGCACTAAAATCACCAATGGGGCACTCAATTAGTAGGCAAGGAGCTTTAAATTATTCTATAGTTTCATTGCAGTCTGCTCGTCCATTTTCGAGAAAAGTGAAATTGGGGTAGAAAATATTTTTTTCTAAGTACAGGGTGGAGCATTAAAATCATTAATGGGGCACTTAATTAGTAGGTAAAGAGCTCTAAATTATTCTATAGTTTTGTTGCAGTCTGCTCGTCCATTTTCGAGAAAACTGAAATTGGGTTAGAAAATATTTTTTTTCAAAGTATAGGGTAAAGCACTAAAATCACTAATGGAGCACTTAATTAGTAGGCAAGGACCTCTAAATTATTTTATAGTATCGTTGCAGTCTGTTAGTCCATTTTCGAGAAAACTGAAATTGGGGTAGAAAATATTTTTGTTCTAAGTACTGGGTCTAGCACTAAAATCACCAATGAAGAACCTAATTAGAAGCAAGGAGCTCTGAATTATTCTATAGTTTCGTTCCAGACTACTCGTTCATTCTCGAGAAAAGTGAAATTGGGGTAGAAAATATTTTTTTTCTAAGTACAGGGTGGAGCACTAAAATCACCAATAGAACACTTGATTAGTAGGCAGGGAGTTCTAAATTATTCTATAGTTTCGTTGCAGTCTGCTCGTCTATTTTCAAGAAAACTAAAATTGGGGTAGAAAATATTTTCTTTCTAAGTACAGGGTAGAGCACTAAAATCACCAATTCGACATTTAATTAGTAGGCTAGAAGCTCTAAATTATTCCATGATTTCGTTGCAGTCTTCTCGTCCATTGTCGAGAAAACTGAAATCGGAGAAGAAAATATGTTTTTTCTAAGTACAGGGTGGAGCACTAAAATCGCCAATGCAGCACTTTATTAGTAGGCAAGGAACTCTAAATTATTTTATAGTTTCATTGCAGTCTGCTCGTCCATTTTCGAGAAAAGTGAAATTGGGGTAGAAAATATTTTTTTTTCTAAGTACAGGGTGGAGCACTAAAATTACCAATGGGGCACTTTATTAGTAGGTAAGGAGCTCTAAATTATTCTATAGTTTCGTTGCAGTCTGCTCGTCCATTTTCGAGAAAACTGAAATTGGAGAAGAAAATATTTTTTTTCTAAGTACAGGGTGAAGCACTAAAATCATTAATGGGGCACTTAATTAGTAGGCAAGGAGCTTTAAATTATTCTATAGTTTCGTTGCAGTCTGTTGTCCATTTTCGAGAAAAGTGAAATTGGGGTAAAAAATATTTTTTTTCTTAGTACAGGGTGGAGCACTAAAATCACAAATGGGGCACCTAATTAGTAGGCAAGGAGCTCTAAATTATTCTATAGTTTTGTTGCAGTCTGCTTGTCCATTTTCGGGAAAAGTAAAATTCGAGGAGAAAATATTTTATTTCTAAGTACACGGTGGAGCACTAAAATCACAAATAAAGCACTTAATTAGTAGGCAAAGAGCTTTAAAATATTTTATAGTTTCGTTGCAGTCTGCTCGTCCATTTTCGAGAAAACTGAAATTAGAGAAGAAAATAATTTTTTTCTAAGTTTAGGGTAGAGCACTAAAATCACCAATTCGGCACTTAATTAGTAGGCAAAAAGCTTTTAATTATTCCATGGTTTCGTTGCAGTCTGCTCGTCCATTTTCGAGAAAACTGAAATCGGAGAAGAAAATATTTTTTTCTAAGTACAGAGTGGAGCACTAAAATCACCAATGCGGCACTTTATTAGTAGGCAAGGAACTCTAAATTATTCTATAGTTTCATTGCAGTCTGCTCGTCCATTTTCGAGAAAACTGAAATTGGAGAGGAAAATATTTTTTTTCTAAGTACACGGTGGAGCACTAAAATCACCAATGGAGCACTTAATAAGTAGGCAAGGAGCTCTAAATTATTCTATTGTTTTGTTGCAGTCTGCTTGTCCATTTTTGAGAAAACTGAAATTGGGGTAGAAAATATTTTTTTTCTAAGTACAGCGTGGAGCACTAAAATCACTAATGCGGCACTTAATTATTAGGCAAGGAGCTCTAAATAATTCTATGGTTTCGTTGCAGTCTGCTCTTCTATTTTCGAGAAAACTGAAATAGGAGAAGATAATATTTTATTTCTAAGTACAGAGTATTTTCGAGAATACTGAAATTGGGGTAGGTAAGGAGCCTTAAATTATTCTATAGTTTCGTTGCAGTCTGCTCGTCCATTTTCGAAAAAACTGAAATTAGAGAAGAAAATATTTTTTTTCTAAGTACAGGGTGGAGCACTAAAATCACCAATGGAGCACTTAATAAGTAGGCAAGGAGCTCTAAATTATTCTATTGTTTTGTTGCAGTCTGCTTGTCCATTTTTGAGAAAACTGAAATTGGGGTAGAAAATATTTTTTTTCTAAGTACAGAGTGGAGCACTAAAATCACCAATGCGGCACTTTATTAGTAGGCAAGGAACTCTAAATTATTCTATAGTTTCATTGCAGTCTGCTCGTCCATTTTCGAGAAAAGTGAAATTGGGGTAGAAAATATTTTTTTTTCAAGTACAGGGCGGAGCAGTAAAATCACCAATGCGGCACTTAATTAGTAGGCAAGGAGCTCTAAATTATTGTATGGTTTCGTTGCAGTCTGCACGTCCATTTTCGAGAAAACTGAAATCGGAGAAGAAAATATTTTTTTTCTAAGTACAGGGTGGAGCACTAAAATCACCAATGCGGCACTTTATTAGTAGGCAAGATACTCTAAATTATTCTATAGTTTCATTGCAGTCTGCTCGTCCATTTTCGAGAAATGTGAAATTGGGCTAGAAAATATGTTTTTTCTAAGTACAGGGTGAAGCACTAAAATCACCAATGGGGCACTTAATTAGTAGGTAAGGAGCTCTAAATTATTTTATAGTTTCGTTGCAGTCTGCTCGTCCATTTTCGAGAAAACTAAAACTAGGGTAGAAAATATTTTTTTTCTAAGTACAGGGTGGAGCACTATAATCACTAATGGGGCACTTAAATAGTAGGCAAGGATTTCTAAATTATTCTATGGTTTCGTTGCAGTCTGCTCGTCCATTTTCGGGATAACTGAAATCGGAGAAGAAAATATTTATTTTCTAAGTACAGGGTAGAGCACTAAAATCACCAATGCGGCACTTTATTAGTAGGCAAGGAACTCTAAATCATTCTATAGTTTCATTGCAGTCTGCTCGTCCATTTTCGAGAAAAGTGAAGTTGGGGTAGAAAATATTTTTTTTTCTAAGTACAGGGTGGAGCACAAAAATCACCAATGGGGCACTTTATAAGAAGGTATAGTACAGGGTGGAGCACTAAAATCACCAATGCGGCACTTTATTAGTAGGCAAGGAACTCTAAATCATTCTATAGTTTCATTGCAGTGTGCTCGTCCATTTTCGAGAAAAGTGAAGTTGGGGTAGAAAATATATTTTTTTCTAAGTACAGGGTGGAGCACTAAAATCACCAATGGGGTACTTTATAAGAAGGTAAGGAGCTCTAAATTATTCTAGAGTTTCGTTGCAGACTGCTTGTCCATTTTCGAAAAAAGTGAAGTTGGGGTAGAAAATATGTTTTTTCTAGGTACAGGGTGGAGCACTAAAATCACCAATGCGGCACTTTATTAGTAGGCAAGGAACTCTAAATTATTCTATAGTTTCATCGCAGTCTGCTCGTCCATTTTCGAGAAAAGTGAAATTGGGGTAGAAAATATTTTTTTTCTAAGTACAGGGTGGAGCATTAAAATCACAAATGAAACACCTAATTAGTAGGCAAGAAGCTCTAAATTATTCTATAGTTTCGTTGCAGACTGCTCGTCCATTTTCGAGAAAAGTGAAATTGCGGTAGAAAATATTGTTTTTCTAAGTACAGGGTGGAGCACTAAAATCACCAATGCGGCACTTTATTAGTAGGCAAGGAACTCTAAATTATTCTATAGTTTCATCGCAGTCTGCTCGTCCATTTTCGAGAAAAGTGCAATTGGGGTAGAAAATATTTTTTTTCTAAGTACAGGGTGGAGCATTAAAATCACAAATGAAGCACCTAATTAGTAGGCAAGGAGCTCTTAATTATTCTATAGTTTCGTTGCAGACTGCTCGTCCATTTTCGAGAAAAGTGAACTTGGGGTAGAAAATATTTTTTTTCTAAGTACAGGGTGGAGCACTAAAATCACCAATGTAGCACTTAATTAGTAGGCAAGGAGCTATAAATTATTCTATGGTTTCGTTGCAGTCTGCTCGTCCATTTTCGAGAAAACTAAAATCGGAGAAGAAAATATATTTTTTCTAAGTACAGGGTGGGGCACTTAAATCACCAATGCGGCACTTTCTTAGTAGGCAAGAAACTCTAAATAATTCTATAGTTTCATGGCAGTCTGCTCGGTTATTTTCGAGTAAAATGAAAATGGGGTAGAAAATATTTATTATCTAAGTACAGGGTGAAGCACTAAAATCACTAATAGGGCACTTAATTAGTAGGCAAAGAGCTCTAAATTACTCTATAGTTTCGTTGCAGTCTGCTCGTCCATTTTCGAGAAAACTGAAATTGGAGAAGAAAATATTTTTTTTAAGTACTGGGTGGAGCACTAAAATCACCAATGGGGCACCTAATTAGTAGGCAAGGAGCTTTAAATCATTCTATAGTTTCGTCGCAGTCCGCTCGTCTATATTCGAGAAAACTGAAATTGGGGTAGAAAATTTTTTTTTTCTTAGTACAGGGTGGAGCACTTAAATCACCAATGCTGCACTTGACAAGTAGGCAAGGAGCTCTAAATTATTCTATAGTTTCGTTGCAGTCTCTTGTCCATTTTCGGGAAAAGTGAAATAGGAGTAGACAATATATTTTTTCTCAGTACACGGTGGAGCACTAAAATCACCAATAGAGCACCTAATTAGTAGGCAAGGAGCTCTAAATTGTCTTATAGTTTCATTGCAGTCTGCTCGTCCATTTTCGAGAAAACTGAAATTGGGGTAGAAAATATTTTTTTTCTAAGTACAGGGTGGAGCACTAAAATCACCTATAGGGCTCTTAACTAGTAGGCAAGGAGCGCTAAATTATTCTATAACTTCGTTGCAGTCTGCTCGTCTGTTTTCGAGAAAAGTGAAATTGGGATAGAAAATATTTTTTTTCTAAGTACAGGGTGGAGCAATAGAATCACTAATGAGGCACTTAATTAGTAGGCAAGGAGCTCTAAATTAGTCTGTAGTTTCGTTGCAGTCTGCTTGTCCATTTTCGAGAAAACTGAAATTGGAGAAGAAAATATTTTTTTTCTAAGTACAGGGTGGAGCACTAAAATCACCAATGGGGCAATTAATTAGTAGGCAAGGAGTTCTAAATTATTCTATAGTTTCGTTGCAGTCTGTTGTCCATTTTCGAGAAAAGTGAAATTAAGGTAAAAAATTATTTTTTTCTTAGTACAGGGTGGAGCACTAAAATCACCAATGGGGCACCTAATTAGTAAGCAAGGAGCTCTAAATTATTCTATAGTTTTGTTGCAGTCTGCTTGTCCATTTTCGGGAAAGTGAAATTGGAGTAGAAAATATTTTATTTCTCAGTACACGGTGGAGCACTAAAATCACAAATAAAGCACTTAATTAGTAGGCAAAGAGCTTTAAATTATTCTATAGTTTCGTTGCAGTCTGCTCGTCCATTTTCGAGAAAACTGAAATTAGAGAAGAAAATAATTTTTTTCTAAGTTTAGGGTAGAGCACTAAAATCACCAATGGGGCACTAAATTAGTAGGCAAGGAGCTTTAAATTATTCTATAGTTTCATTGCAGTCTGCTCGTCCATTTTCGAGAAAAGTGAAATTGGGGTAGAAAATATTTTTTTTCTAAGTACAGGGTGGAGCATTAAAATCATTAATGGGGCACTCAATTAGAAGTAAAGAGCTCTAAATTATTCTATAGTTTCGTTGCAGTCTGCTGGTCCATTTTCGAGAAAACTGAAATTTGGGTAGAAAATATTTTTTTTCTAAGTATAGGATAAAGCACTAAAATCACTAATGGGGCACTTAATCAGTAGGCAAGAAGCTCTAAATTATTCTATAGTATCGTTGCAGTCTGTTAGTCCATTTTCGAGAAAACTGAAATTGGGATAGAAAATATTTTTTTTCTAGGTACAGGGTGGAGCACTAAAATCACCAATGAAGCACCTAATTAGTAGGCAAGGAGCTCTGAATTATTCTATAGTTTCGTTCCAGACTACTCGTTTATTTTCGAGAAAAGTGAAATTGGGGTAGAAAATATTTTTTTTTCTAAGTACAGGGTGGAGCACTAAAATCACCAATGGGGCACTTTATTACTAGGTAAGGAGCTTTAAATTATTCTATAGTTTCGTTGCAGTCTGCTCGTCCATTTTTGAGAAAACTGAAATTGGAGAAGAAAATATTTTTTTTCTAAGTACAGGGTGAAGCACTAAAATCACCAATGGAGCACTTAATAAGTAGGCAAGGAGCTCTAAATTATTCTATTGTTTTGTTGCAGTCTGCTTGTCCATTTTTGAGAAAACTGAAATTGGGGTAGAAAATATTTTTTTTCTAAGTACAGCGTGGAGCACTAAAATCACCAATGCGGCACTTAATTAGTAGGCAAGGAGCTCTAAATAATTCTATGGTTTCGTTGCAGTCTGCTCTTCTATTTTCGAGAAAACTGAAATCGGAGAAGAAAATATTTTATTTCTAAGTACAGAGTATTTTCGAGAATACTGAAATTGGGGTAGAAAATATTTTTTTTCTAAGTACAGGGTGGAGCACCAAAATCACCAATGAAGCACCTAATTAGTAGGCAAGGAGCTCTTAATTATTCTATAGTTTCGTTCCAAAGTACTCGTTCATTTTCGAGAAAAGTGAAATTGAGGTAGAAAATATTTTTTTTCTAAGTACAGGGTGGAGCACTAAAATCACCAATGGAGCACTTAATTAGTAGGCAAGAAGCTCTAAATTATTCTATAGTTTCGTTGCAGTCTGCTCGTCCATTTTCGAGAAAACTAAAATTGGGGTAGAAAATATTTTTTTTCTAAGTACAGGGTGGAGCACTAAAATCACCAATTCGGCACTTAATTAGTAGGCAAAAAGCTTTTAATTATTCCATGGTTTCGTTGCAGTCTGCTCGTCCATTTTCGAGAAAACTGAAATCGGAGAAGAAAATATTTTTTTCTAAGTACAGAGTGGAGCACTAAAATCACCAATGCGGCACTTTATTAGTAGGCAAGGAACTCTAAATTATTCTATAGTTTCATTGCAGTCTGCTCGTCCATTTTCGAGAAAACTGAAATTGGAGAAGAAAATATTTTTTTTCTAAGTACACGGTGGAGCACTAAAATCACCAATGGAGCACTTAATAAGTAGGCAAGGAGCTCTAAATTATTCTATTGTTTTGTTGCAGTCTGCTTGTCCATTTTTGAGAAAACTGAAATTGGGGTAGAAAATATTTTTTTTCTAAGTACAGCGTGGAGCACTAAAATCACTAATGCGGCACTTAATTAGTAGGCAAGGAGCTCTAAATAATTCTATGGTTTCGTTGCAGTCTGCTCTTCTATTTTCGAGAAAACTGAAATAGGAGAAGAAAATATTTTATTTCTAAGTACAGAGTATTTTCGAGAATACTGAAATTGGGGTAGGTAAGGAGCCTTAAATTATTCTATATTTTCGAAAAAACTGAAATTGGAGAAGAAAATATTTTTTTTCTAAGTACAGGGTGGAGCACTAAAATCACCAATGGAGCACTTAATAAGTAGGCAAGGAGCTCTAAATTATTCTATTGTTTTGTTGCAGTCTGCTTGTCCATTTTTGAGAAAACTGAAATTGGGGTACAAAATATTTTTTTTCTAAGTACAGAGTGGAGCACTAAAATCACCAATGCGGCACTTTATTAGTAGGCAAGGAACTCTAAATTATTCTATAGTTTCATTGCAGTCTGCTCGTCCATTTTCGAGAAAAGTGAAATTGGGGTAGAAAATATTTTTTTTTAAGTACAGGGCGGAGCAGTAAAATCACCAATGCGGCACTTAATTAGTAGGCAAGGAGCTCTAAATTATTGTATGGTTTCGTTGCAGTCTGCACGTCCATTTTCGAGAAAACTGAAATCGGAGAAGAAAATATTTTTTTTCTAAGTACAGGGTGGAGCACTAAAATCACCAATGCGGCACTTTATTAGTAGGCAAGATACTCTAAATTATTCTATAGTTTCATTGCAGTCTGCTCGTCCATTTTCGAGAAATGTGAAATTGGGCTAGAAAATATGTTTTTTCTAAGTACAGGGTGAAGCACTAAAATCACCAATGGGGCACTTAATTAGTAGGTAAGGAGCTCTAAATTATTTTATAGTTTCGTTGCAGTCTGCTCGTCCATTTTCGAGAAAACTAAAACTAGGGTAGAAAATATTTTTTTTCTAAGTACAGGGTGGAGCACTATAATCACTAATGGGGCACTTAAATAGTAGGCAAGGATTTCTAAATTATTCTATGGTTTCGTTGCAGTCTGCTCGTCCAATTTCGGGATAACTGAAATCGGAGAAGAAAATATTTATTTTCTAAGTACAGGGTGGAGCACTAAAATCACCAATGCGGCACTTTATTAGTAGGCAAGGAACTCTAAATCATTCTATAGTTTCATTGCAGTCTGCTCGTCCATTTTCGAGAAAAGTGAAGTTGGGGTAGAAAATATTTTTTTTTCTAAGTACAGGGTGGAGCACAAAAATCACCAATGGGGCACTTTATAAGAAGGTATAGTACAGGGTGGAGCACTAAAATCACCAATGCGGCACTTTATTAGTAGGCAAGGAACTCTAAATCATTCTATAGTTTCATTGCAGTCTGCTCGTCCATTTTCGAGAAAAGTGAAGTTGGGGTAGAAAATATATTTTTTTCTAAGTACAGGGTGGAGCACTAAAATCACCAATGGGGTACTTTATAAGAAGGTAAGGAGCTCTAAATTATTCTAGAGCTTCGTTGCAGACTGCTTGTCCATTTTCGAAAAAAGTGAAGTTGGGGTAGAAAATATGTTTTTTCTAGGTACAGGGTGGAGCACTAAAATCACCAATGCGGCACTTTATTAGTAGGCAAGGAACTCTAAATTATTCTATAGTTTCATCGCAGTCTGCTCGTCCATTTTCGAGAAAAGTGAAATTGGGGTAGAAAATATTTTTTTTCTAAGTACAGGGTGGAGCATTAAAATCACAAATGAAACACCTAATTAGTAGGCAAGGAGCTCTAATTTATTCTATAGTTTCGTTGCAGACTGCTCGTCCATTTTCGAGAAAAGTGAAATTGGGGTAGAAAATATTTTTTTTCTAAGTACAGGGTGGAGCACTAAAATCACCAATGCAGCACTTAATTAGTAGGCAAGGAGCTATAAATTACTCTATGGTTTCGTTGCAGTCTGCTCGTCAATTTTCGAGAAAACTGAAATCAGAAAAGAAAATATATTTTTTCTAAGTACAGGGTGGAGCACTAAAATCACCAATGCGGCACTTTATTAGTAGGCAAGAAACTCTAAATAATTCTATAGTTTTATTGCAGTCTGCTCGTCCATTTTCGAAAAAAATGAAAATGGGGTAGAAAATATTTTTTTTTTCTAAGTACAGGGTAGAGCACTAAAATCACTAATAGGGCACGTAATTAGTAGGCAAGGAGCTCTGAATTACTTTATCGTTTCGTTGCAGTCTGCTCGTCCATTTTCGAGAAAACTGAAATTGGAGAAGAAAATATTCTTTTTAAGTACTGGGTGGAGCACTAAAATCACCAATGGGGCACTTAATTAGTAGGCAAGGAGCTTTAAATTATTCTATAGTTTCGTTGCAGTCTGCTCGTCTATTTTCGAGAAAACTGAAATTGGGGTAAAAAATATTTTTTTTCTTAGTACAGGGTGGAGCACTAAAATCACCAATGCTGCACTTAATAAGTAGGCAAGGAGCTCTAAATTATTCTTTAGTTTCGTTGCAGTCTCTTGTCCATTTTCGGGAAAAGTGAAATAGGAGTAGAAAATATAATTTTTCTCAGCACCTAACCTAATTAGTGGGCAAGGAGCTCCAAATTGTTTTATAGTTTCGTTGCAGTCTGCTCGTCCATTTTCGAGAAAACTGAAATTGGGGTAGAAAATATTTTTTTTCTAAGTACAGGGTGGAGCACTAAAATCACCTATGGGGCTCTTAACTAGTAGGCAAGAAGCACTAAATTATTCTATAACTTCGTTGCAGTCTGCTCGTCTATTTTCGAGAAAAGTGAAATTGGGATAGAAAATATTTTTCTTCTAAGTACTGGGTGGAGCAATAAAATCACTAATGAGGCACTTAATTAGTAGGCAAGGAGCTTTAAATAAATCTGTAGTTTTGTTGCAGTCTGCTTGTCCATTTTCGAGAAATCTGAAATTGGAGAAGAAAATATTTTTTTTCTAAGTACAGGGTGAAGCACAAAAATCATTAATGGGGCAATTAATTAGTAGGCAAGTAGTTCTAAATTATTCTATAGTTTCGTTGCAGTCTGTTGTCCATTTTCGAGATAAGTGAAATTGGGGTAAAAAATATTTTTTTTCTTAGTACAGGGTGGAGCACTAAAATCACCAATGGGGCACTTAATTAGTAAGCAAGGAGCTTTAAATTATTCTATAGTTTTGTTGCAGTCTGCTTGTCCATATTCGGGAAAAGTGAAATTGGAGTAGAAAATATTTTATTTCTCAGTACACGGTGGAGCACTAAAATCACAAATAAAGCACTTAAGTAGTTGGCAAATAGCTTTAAATTATTCTATAGTTTCGTTGCAGTCAGCTCGTCCATTTTCGAGAAAACTGAAATTAGAGAAGAAAATATTTTTTTTCTAAGTTCAGGGTAGAGCACTAAAATCACCAATGGGACACTCAATTAGTAGGCAAGGAGCTCTAAATTATTCTATAGTTTCATTGCAGTCTGCTCGTCCATTTTCGAGAAAAGTTAAATTAGAGTAGAAAATATTTTTTTTCTAAGTATAGGGTAAAGCACTAAAATCACTAATGGGGCACTTAATCAGTAAGCAAGGAGCTCTAAATTATTCTATAGTTTCGTTGCAGTCTGTTAGTCCATTTTCGAGAAAACTGAAATTGGGGTAGAAAATATTTTTTTTCTAAGTACAGGGTAGAGCACTAAAATCACCAATGAAGCACCTAATTAGTAGGCAAGGAGCTCTGAATTATTCTATAGTTTCGTTCCAGACTACTCGTTCATTTTCGAGAAAAGTGAAATTGGGTTAGAAAATATTTTTTTTCTAAGTACAGGATGGAGCACTAAAATCACTAATAGAGCACTTAATTAGTAGGCAGAGAGCTTTAAATTATTCTATAGTTTCGTTGCAGTCTGCTTGTCCATTTTCAAGAAATCTAAAATTGGGGTAGAAAATATTTTCTATCTAAGTACAGGGTAAAACACTAAAATCACCAATTCGGCACCTAATTAGTAGGCAAGAAGCTCTAAATTATTCCATGGTTTCGTTGCAGTCTGCTCGTCCATTTTCTAGAAAACTGAAATCGGGGAAGACAATATTTTTTTTCTTAGTACAGGGTGGAGCACTAAAATCACCAATGCGGCACTTTATCAGTAGGCAAGAAACTCTAAATTATTCTATAGTTTCATTGCAGTCTGCTTGTCCATTTTCGAGAAAAGTGAAATTGGGGTAGAAAATATTATTTTTTCTAAGTACAGGGTGGTGCACTAAAATCACCAATGGGGCAGTTTATTAGTAGGTACGGAGCTCTAAATTATTCTATAGTTTCGTTGCAGTCTGCTCGTCCATTTTCGAGAAAACTGAAATTTGAGAAGAAAATATTTTTTTTCTAAGTACAGGGTGGAGCACTAAAATCACCAATGGAGTACTTAATTAGTAGGCAAGGAGCTCTAAATTATTCTATAGTTTCGTTGCAGTCTGTTGTCCATTTTCGATAAAAGTGAAATTGGGGTAAAAAATATTTTTTTTCTTAGTACAGGGTGGAGCACTAAAATCACCAATGGGGCACTTAATTAGTAGGCAAGAAGCTCTAAATTATTCTATAGTTTTGTTGCAGTCTGCTTGTCCATTTTCGAGGAAAGTAAAATTGGAGTAGAAAATATTTTATTTCTCAGTACACGGTGGAGCACTAAAATCACAAATAAAGCACTTAATTAGTAGGCAAAGAGCTTTAAATTGTTTTATAGTTTCGTTGCAGTCTGCTCGTCCATTTTCGAGAAAACTGAAATTAGAGAAGAAAATATTTTTTTTCTAAGTTCAGGGTAGAGCACTAAAATCACCAATGGGGCACTCAATTAGTAGGCAAGGAGCTTTAAATTATTCTATAGTTTCATTGCAGTCTGCTCGTCCATTTTCGAGAAAAGTGAAATTGGGGTAGAAAATATTTTTTTTCTAAGTACAGGGTGGAGCACTAAAATCATCAATGGGGCACTTAATTAGTAGGTAAAGAGCTCTTTATTATTATATAGTTTCGTTGCAGTCTGCTCGTCCATTTTCGAGAAAACTAAAATTGGGGTAGAAAATATTTTTTTTCTAAGTATAGGGTGAAGCACTAAAATCACTAATGGGGCACTTAATCAGTAGGGAAGGAGCTCTAAATTATTCTATAGTTTCGTTGCAGTCTGTTAGTCCATTTTCGAGAAAACTGAGATTGGGGTAGAAAATATATTTTTTTTAAGTACAGGGTGGAGCACTAAAATCACCAATAAAGCACCTAATTAGTAGGCAAGGAGCTCTAAATTATTCTATAGTTTCGATCCAGACTACTCGTTCATTTTCGAGAAAAGTGAAATTGGGGTAGAAAATATTTTTTTTCTAAGTACAGGGTGGAGCACTAAAATCACCAATGGAGCACTTAATTAGTAGGCAAGGAGCTTAAAATTATTCTTTAGTTTCGCTGCAGTCTGCTTGTCCATTTTCGAGAAAACTAAAATTGGGGTAGAAAATATTTTTTTTCTAAGTACAGGGTGGAGCACTAAAATCACCAATTCGGCACTTAATTAGTAGGCAAGAAGCTCTAAATTATTCCATGGTTTCGTTGCAGTCTGCTCGTCCACTTTCGAGAAAACTGAAATCGGAGAAGAAAATATTTCTTTTCTAAGTACAGGGTGGAGCACTAAAATTACCAATGCGGCACTTTATTAGTAGGCAAGAAACTCTAAATTATTCTATAGTTTCATTGCAGTCTGCTCGTCCATTTTCGAGAAAAGTGAAATTGGGGTAGAAAATATTTCTTTTTCTAAGTACAGGGTGGAGCACTAAAATCACCAATGGGGCACTTTATTAGTAGGTAAGGAGCTTTAAATTATTCTATAGTTTCGTTGAAGTCTGCTCGTCCATTTTCGAGAAAACTGAAATTGGAGAAGAAAATATTGTTTTTCTAAGTACAGGGTGGAGCAGTAAAATCACCAATGGGGCACTTAATTAGTAGGCAAGGAGCTTTAAAGTATTCTATAGTTTCGTTGCAGTGTGCTCGTTCATTTTCGAGAAAAGTAAAATTGGGGTAAATAATATTTTTTTTCTAAGTACAGGGTGGAGCACTAAAATCACCAATTGGGCACTTAATAAGTAGGCAAGGAGCTTTAAATTATCCTATAGTTTTGTTGCAGTCTGCTCGTCTATTTTCGAGAAAACTGTAATTGGGGTAGAAAATATTTTCTTTCTAAGTACAGGGTGAAGCACTAAAATCAACAATAGAGCACTTAATTAGTAGGCAAGGAGCTCTAAATTATTATATAGTTTTGTTGCAGTCTGCTTGTCTATTTTCGAGAAAACTGATATTGGGGTAAAAAATATTTTTTTTCTTAGTACAGGGTGGAGCACTAAATCCACCAATGCTGCACTAAATTAGTAGGCAAGGAGCTCTAAATTATTCTATAGTTTCGTTGCAGTCTGGTTGTCCATTTTCGGGAAAAGTGAAATAGGAGTAGAAAATATATTTTTTCTCAGTACACGGTGGAGCACTAAAATCACTAATAAAGCACTCAATTATTATGCAAGGAGCTTTAAATTATTCTATAGTTTCGTTGCAGTCTGCTCGTCCATTTTCGAGAAAACTGAAATTGGAGAAGAAAATAATTTTTTTCTAAGTTCAGGGTAGAGCACTAAAATCACCAATGGGGCACTTAATTAGTAGGCAAGGAGCTCTAAATTATTCTATAGTTTCGTTGCAGTCTGCTCGTCCATTTTCGAAAAAAGTGAAATTGGGGTAGAAAATATTTTTTTTCTAAGTACAGGGTGGAGCACTAAAATCATTAATGGGGCACTAAATTAGTAGGCAAGGAACTTTAAATTATTCTATAGTCTCGTTGCAGTCTGCTCGTCTATTTTCGAGAAAAGTGAAATTGGGGTAGGAAATATTTTTTTTCCAAGTACAGGGTGGAGCACTAAAATCACCAATGGGGCACTAAATTAGTAGGCAAGGAGCTCTTAATTATTCTATAGTATCGTTGCAGTCTGCTCTTCCATTTTCGAGGAAACTGAAATTGGGGTAGAAAATATTTTTTTTCTAAGTACAGGGTGGAGCACTAAAATCACCTATGGGGCACTTAACTAGTAGGCAAGGAGCTCTAAATTATTCTATGGTTTCGTTGCAGTCTGCTTGTCTATTTTCGAGAAAAGTGAAATTGGGATAGAAAATATTGTTTTTCTAAGTACAGGGTGGAGCACTAAAATCACTAATGAAGCACATAATTAGCTGACAAGGAGCTCTAAATTTTTCTATAGTTTTGTTGCAGTCTGCTCGTCCATTTTCGAGAAAACTGAAATTGGGGTAGAATATTTTTTTTTTCTAAGTACAGGGTGAAGCACTAAAATCACCAATGGGGCACTTAATTAGTAGGAAAGGAGCTACTAATTATTTTATAGTTTCGTTGCAGTCTGCTTGTCTGTTTTCGAGAAAACTGAAATTGGGTTAGAAAATATTTTTTTTCTAAGTACAGGGTGGAGCACTAAAATCACCAATGCGGCACTTAATTAGTAGTCAAGGAGCTCTAAATTATTCTATGGTTTCGTTGCAGTCTGCTCGTCCATTTTCGAGAAAACTGAAATCGGAGAAGAAAATATTTTTTTTCTATGTACAGGGTGGAGCACTAAAATCACCAATGCGGCACTTTATTAGTAGGCAAGATACTTTAAATTATTCTATAGTTTGATTGCAGTCTGCTCGTCCATTTTCGAGAAAAGTGAAATTGGGGTAGAAAATATTTTTTTTCTAAGTACAGGGTGAAGCACTAAAATCACTAATGGGGCACTTAATTAGTAGGTAAGGAGCTCTTAATTATTTTATAGTTTCGTTGCAGTCTGTTTGTCCATTTTCGAGAAAACTAAAATTGGGGAAGAAAATATTTTTTTTCTAAGTACAGGGTGGAGCACTATAATCACCAATGCGGCACTTAATTAGTAGGCAAGGAGCTCTAAATTATTCTATGGTTTCGTTGCAGTCTGCTCGTCTATATATATATAAACATCTTTATTTGTGAATTTGTACATAGTTGCATGATTTACATTTCCAAATATATTATAATACATTTATAGACTTAAAAATTCACAAAATGGCTATCGACCAGAGGTCTTTCAGCCTGTCTTTGTCCAGTTCATGTCGTTAATTTAAAAGTCATGATTGCTAACGTCGTTGTCTAAGTCAGGATGATTAGATGAGATGAATTGATGAATCGTTGATGTAGGATATTTAAATTTGGGTTCTATGTTGGGATTACGGGGTATACAGAGGAGCCTAATGATGTCGGTAATGTAAGGATTAGTTGAAAATTTTAAGGATAGGAGGTCAAGGCGTACACTAATGGGAGGAATGTTGCAGGATTCGTACAGGAGGGAGTTTGGTGGATTATGTAAGGGGTTATTAGGGTGTCTTATTTTAGTTAGGATACGCAGAGCAGAACGTTCTGCCACTGCGAGATTGTTTAGGACGGCGGGACGAGGATTGTGGAATAGAATAGGAGCATATTCGAGTAAGGGACGGCATATTGAGGTATAGATTTGGACAGTGGTCTTTGTGGAGATGCCTTCATTTTTATATGTAAGGGCTCTGAAATGACGAGCCCGGTTTTTGACCTTCGTTTTAAGGAGACGGGTGTGTGACGTGAAGGAGAATTTGGGATCGAATGTTATTCCTAGGTATTTACACTGGGGAGATGGTGGTATGGGCTGGTTATTTATTAAAATATGGAATGGGGAGGTAATGTGGCGGTGAAACGGAATGAGGAGTTGTGTTTTATTCGGGTTTATGGATATTCTCCATTTCGCAAACCAAGTTTGTAAGGAATCAATCAGTTGTTGTAGGGTACTTAAAGCTTTTTCTATGGTGGGAGCGTGCGAAATGAGTGCGGTGTCATCTGCGTATAGGAGTGGATATGCGGAGGGATTAAGGAATCGTGGATCGGAGTTATACAGGTCGTGCACAAATATATTATATAGGATGGGAGAGAGAGGCGACCCCTGAGGGAGTCCTTGTTGAGGGATGAATGATTGAGAATGGGAGTTTCGTATTCGGACTGTTAAGGATCTGTTTGTCAGGAAGCTGTCGAGAATATGAATTAAATTGGGTGGGATGCCGATCGAATTGCACTTAAACAATAAACCTCGATGCCATATTGAGTCATATGCTTTATGGATATCTAGAAATGCTATGGCTGACTTTTGATTTTCGAGGTGCATTGTTTGGCAATTCGATGTGAGGATTGCTAGTGGGAGAGATGTTGAACGATGTTCAATGAAACCAAACTGATACATGGGAATGCGGTCGAGGATGAGGTCTGACAGCTTTTTTGGATAAGGGATTCGAATAGTTTACCAAGGACTGGAAGGAGGGTTATTGGGCGATAGCTGGAGACTAATGTGAAATCGTTGCCCGATTTATGTATACAGGTTATCACGCCTGTCTTCAACTCAGTTGGTATTATATGGATATGATAAATGTGATTTAATAGTCGGATTATGTATAGGTGAATATTATCCGGAAGGGATTTGAGTATACTTCTAGGGATGCCATCGTAACCGGGGGAAGTATTCTTACCCCTATGTAGCATTTCATAATAATCTTCCTCCTTTATTTCATGCGGAACATAATGGGAGTGGTTTGGGGTATCGTCTATTTTCGAGAAAACTGAAATCGGAGAAGAAAATATTTTTTTTCTAAGTACAGGGTGGAGCACTAAAATCACCAATGCGGCACTTTATTAGTAGGCAAGGAACTCTAAATCATTCTATAGTTTCATTGCAGTCTGCTCGTCCATTTTCGAGAAAAGTGAAAATGGGGTAGAAAATATTTTTTTTTCTAAGTACAGGGTGGAGCACTAAAATCACCAATGGGGCACATTATTAGTAGGTAAGGAGCTCTAAATTATTCTATAGTTTCGTTGCAGACTGCTCGTCCATTTTCGAGAAAAATGAAATTGGGGTAGAAAATATGTTTTTTCTAAGTACAGGGCGGAGCACTAAAATCACCAATGGAGCACGTATTTAGTAGGCAAGGAGCTCTAAATTATTCTTAAGTTTGGTTGCAGACTGCTCGTCCATTTTCGAGAAAAGTGAAATTGGGGTAGAAAATATTTTTTTCCTAAGTACAGGGTGGAGCACTAAAATCACCAATGAGGCACTTTATTAGTAGGCAAGGAACTCTAAATTATTCTATAGTTTCATTGCAGTCTGCTCGTCCATTTTCGAGAAATGTGAAATTGGGGTAGAAAATATTTTTTTTCTAAGTACAGGGTGGAGCACTAAAATCACAAATAAAGCACCTAATTAGTAGGCAAGGAGCTCTAAATTATTCTATAGTTTCGTTGCAGACTGCTCGTCCATTCTCGAGAAGAGTGAAATTGGGGTTGAAAATATTTTTTTTCTAAGTACAGGGTGGAGCACTAAAATCACCAATGGAGCACTTAATTAGTAGCCAAGGAGCTCTAAATTATTCTATAGTTTCGTTGCAGTCTGCTCTTCCATTTTCGAGAAAACTAAAATTGGGGTAGAAAATATTTCTTTTCTAAGTACAGGGTGGAGCACTAAAATCACCAATGCGGCACTTAATTAGTAGGCAAGAAACTCTAGATTATTCTATGGTTTCGTTGCAGTCTGCTCGTCAATTTTCGAGAAAACTGAAATCGGAGAAGAAAATATAATTTTTCTAAGTACAGGGTGGAGCACTAAAATCACTAATGCGGCACTTTATTAGCAGGCAAGAAACTCTAAATAATTCTATAGTGTTTTTGCAGTCTGCTCGTCCATTTTCGAGAAAAATGAAATTGGGGTAAAAAATATTTTTTTTGTAAGTACAGGGTGGAGCACTAAAATCAATAATGGGGCACTTTATTAGTAGGTAAGGAGCTCTAATTTATTTTATGGTTTCGTTGCAGTCTGCTCGTCCATTTTCGAGAAAACTAAAATTGGGGTAGAAAATATTTTTTTACAGGGTGGAGCACTAAAATCACCAATGCGGCACTTAATTAGTAGGCAAGAAGCTCTAAATTATTCTATGGTTTCGTTGCAGTCTGCTCGTCCATTTTCGAGAAAACTGAAATCGGAGAAGAAACTATTTTTTTTTCTAAGTACAGGGTGGAGCACTAAGATCACCAATGCGGCACTTTATTAGAAGGCAAGGAACTCTTAATCATTCTATAGTTTCATTGCAATCTGCTCGTCCATTTTCGAGAAAAGTGAAATTGGGGTAGAAAATATTTTCTTTTCTAAGTACAGGGTTGAGCACTAAAATCACCAATAGGGCACTTTATTAGGAGGTAAGGGGCTCTGAATTATTCTATAGTTTCGTTGCAGACTGCTTGTCAATTTTCGAGAAAAGTGAAATTGGGTTAGAAAATATGTTTTTTCTAAGTACAGGGTGGAGCACTAAAATCACCAATGGAGCACATAATTAGTAGGCAACGAGCTCTAAATTATTCTTAAGTTTCGTTGCAGACTGCTCGTCCATTTTCGAGAAAACATTTTTTTTCTAAGTACAGGGTGAAGCACTAAAATCACCAATGCGGCACTTTATTAGTAGGCAAAGAACTCTAAATTATTCAATAGTTCTATTGCAGTCTGCTCGTCCATTTTCGAGAAAAGTGAAAATGAGGTAGAAAATTTCTTTTTTCTAAGTACAGGGTGGAGCACTAAAATCACCAATAAAGCACCAATTAGTAGGCAAGGAGCTCTAAATTATTCTATAGTTTCGTTGCAGACTGCTCATCCATTTTCGAGAAAAGTGAAATTGGGGTAGAAAATATTTTTTTTCTAAGTACAAGGTGGAACACTAAAATCACCAATGGAGCACTTAATTAGTAGGCAAGGAGCTCTAAATTCTTCTATAGTTTCATTGCAGTCTGCTCGTCCATTTTCGAGAAAAGTGAAATTGGGGTAGAAAATATTTTTTTCTAAGTACAGGGTGAAGCACTAAAATCACCAATGCGGCACCTAGTAAGTAGGCGAAGAGCTCTAAATTATTCTATAGTTTCGTTGCAGTCTGCTCGTCCATTTTCGAGAAAACTGAAATCGGAGAAGAAAATATTTTTTTTCCAAGTACAGGGTAGAGCACTAAAATCACCAATGCGGCACATTATTAGTATGCAAGAAACTCTAAATTATTCTATAGTTTCATTGCAGTCTGCTCGTCCATTTTCGAGAAAAGTGAAATCGGTGTAGAAAATATATTATTTTTCTAAGTACAGGGTGGAGCACTAAAATCACCAATGGGGCACTTTATTAGTAGGTAAGGAGCTCTAAATTATTCTATAGTTTCGTTGCAGTCTGCTCGTCCATTTTCGAGAAAACTGAAATTGAGGTAGAAAATATTTCTATTTCTAAGTACAGGGTGGAGCACTCAAATCACTAATAAGACATTTAATTGATAGGCAAGGAGCTCTAAATTAATCTATAGTTTTGTTGCAGTCTGCTCGTCCATTTTTGAGAAAACTGAAATTGGAGAAGAAAATATTTATTTTCTAAGTACAGGGTGGAGCACTAAAATCACCAATGGGGCACCTAATTAGTAGGCTAGAAGCTCTTAATTATGTTATAGTTTCGTTGCAGTCTGCTCGTCCATTTTCGAGAAAAGTGAAATTGGGTTAGAAAATATTTTTTTCTAAGTACAGGGTGAAGCACTAAAATCACCAATGGGGCACTTAATTAGTAGGCAAGGAGCTCTGGATTATTCTATAGTTTCGTTGCAGTCTGCTCTTCTATTTTCGAGAAAACTGAAATTGGGGTAGAAAATATTTTTTTTCTAAGTACAGGGTGGAGCACTAAAATCACCAATGCTGCACTTAATTAGTAGGCAAGGAGCTCTAAATTATTTTATAGTTTCGTTGCAGTCTGCTTGTCCATTTTCGGGAAAAGTGAAATAGGAGTAGAAAATATATTTTTTCTCAGTACACGGTGGAGCACTAAAATCACCAATAGAGCACTTAATTAGTAGGCCAGGAGCTCTAAATTATTCTATAGTTTCGTTGCAGTCTGCTCGTCCATTTTCGAGAAAACTGAAATTGGAGAAGAAAATAATTTTTTTCTAAGTTCAGGGTAGAGCACTAAAAGCACCAATGGGGCACTTAATTAGTAGGCAAGGAGCTCTAAATTATTCTATAGTTTCGTTGCAGTCTGCTCGTCCATTTTCAAGAAAAGTGAAATTGAAGTAGAAAATATTTTTTTCTAAGTACAGGGTGGAGCACTATAATCACCTATGGGGCACTTAACTAGAAGGCAAAGAGCTCTAAATTATTCTATAGTATCGTTGCAGTCTGCTTGTCTATTTCCGAGAAAAGTGAAATTGGGATAGAAAATATTTTTTTCCTAAGTACAGGGTGGAGCACTAAAATCACCAATGGAGCACTTAATTAGCAGACAAGGAGCTCTAAATTATTTTATGGTTTTGTTGCAGTCTGCTCGTCCATTCTCTAGAAAACTGAAATTGGGGTAGACATTTTTCTTTTCTAAGTACAGGGTGGAGCAATAAAATCACTAATGGAGCACTTAATTAGTAGACAAGGAGCTCTCAATTATTCTATAGTTTCGTTGCAGTCTGCTCGTCCATTTTCGAGAAAACTGAAATTGGGGTAGAAAATATTTTTTTTCTAAGTACAGGGTGGAGCACTAAAATCAACAATGGGGCAATTAATTATTAGGCAAGAAGCTCTAAATTATTCTATAGTTTCGTTGCAGTCTGCTTGTCTATTTTCGAGAAAACTGGAATTGGGGTAGAAAATATTTTTCTTCTAAGTACAGGGTGGAGCACTAAAATCACCAATACGGCACTTAATTAGAAGGCAAGGAGCTCTAAATTCTTCTATGGTTTCGTTGCAGTCTGCTCGTCCATTTTCGAGAAAACAGAAATCGGAGAAGAAAATATTTTTTTTCTAAGTACAGGGTGGAGCATTAATATCATCAATGCGGTACTTTATTAGTAGGCAAGGAACTTTTAATTATTCTATAGTTTTATTGCAGTCTGCTCTTCCATTTTCGAGAAAAGTGAAATTGGGGTAGAAAATATTTTTTTTCTGAGTACAGGGTGACGCACTAAAATCACCAATGGAGTACCTAATTAATAGGTAAGGAGCTCTAAAATATTTTATAGTTTCGTTGCAGTCTGCTCGTCCATATTTGAGAAAACTGAAATTGGGGTAGAAAATATTTTCCTTTCTAAGTACAGAGTGGAGCGCTAAAATCACTAATAGGGCACTTAAGTTGTAGGCAAGGAGCTCTAAAAGAGCTCTACTATATTCTATGGTTTCGTTGCAGTCTGCTCGTCCATTTTCGAGAAAAGTAAAGTTGGGGTAGAAAATATTTTTTCTCCTAAGTACAGGGTTAGGCACTAAAATCACCAATGGGGCACTTAGTTAGTAGGTGAGGAGCTCTAAATTATTCTATAGTTTTGTTGCAGTCTGCTCGTCCATTTTCGAGAAAACTGAAATTGGGTTAGAAAATATTTTTTTTCTAAGTACAGGGTGGAACACTAAAATCACTAATAGGGCACCTAATTAGTAGGCAAGGAGCTTTCAATTAATCTGTAGTTTCGTTGCAGTCTCCTTGTCCATTTTCGAGAAAACTGAAATTGGAGAAGAAAATATTTTTTTTCTAAGTACAGGGTGAAGCACTAAAATCACCAATGGGGCACTTAATTAGTAGGCAAGGAACTCTAAATTATTCTATAGTTTCGTTGCAGTCTGCTCGTCCATTTTCGAGAAAAGTTAAATTGGGGTAAAAAATATTTTTTTTCTTAGTACAGGGTGGAGCACTAAAATCACAAATGGGGCTCTTAATTAGTAGGCAAAAAGCTTTAAATTATTCTATAGTTTTGTTGCAGTCTGCTCGTCCATTTTCGAGTAAACTGAAATTGGGGTAGAAAATATTTTTTTTCTAAGTACAGGGTGGAGCACTAAAATCACAAATGCGGCATATAATTAGTAAGCAAGGAGCTTTAAGTTATTCTATGGTTTCGTTGCAGTCTGCTCGTCCATTTTCGAGAAAACTGCAATCGGAGAAGAAAATATTTTTTTTCTAAGTACAGGGTAGAGAACTAAAATCAGCAATGCGGCACTTTATTAGCAGGCAAGGAACTCTAAATTATTCTATAGTTTCATTGCAGTCTGCTCGTCCATTTTCGAGAAAAGTGAAATTGGGGTAGAAAATATTTTTTTTCTAAGTACAGGGTGGAGCACTCAAATCACCAATGGGGCAAATAATTAGTAGGTAAGGAGCTCTAAATTATTCTATAGTTTCGTTGCAGTCTGCTCGTCCATTTTCGAGAAAACTGAAATTGGAAAAGAAAATATTTTTTTTCTAAGTACAGGGTGGAGCAATAAAATCATTATTGGAGGACTTAAATAGTAGGCAAGGAGCTCTAAATTATTCTACAGTTTCGTTGCAGTCTGCTTGTCCATTTTCAAGAAAACTAAAATTGGAGAAGAAAATATTTTATTTCTAAGTACAGGGTGACGCACTAAAATCACCAATAGGGCACATAATTAGTAAGCAAGGAGCTCTAAATTATTCTATAGTTACGTTGCAGTCTGCTAGTCCATTTTTGAGAATAGTGAAAATGGGGTAGAAAATATTTTCTTTCTAAGTACAATGTGGAGCACTAAAATTACCAATGGGGCACTTTATTAATTGGTAAGAAGCTCTAAATTATTGTATAGTTTCGTTGCAGTCTGCTCGTCCATTTTCGAGAAAACTGAAATTGGGGTGGAAAATATTTTTTTTCTAAATACAGGGTGGAGCAATAAAATCACTAATGAGGCACATAATTAGTAGGCAAGAAGCTCTAAATTATTCTATAGTTTCGTTGCAGTCTGCTTGTCTATTTTCGAGAAAACTGAAATTGGAGAAGAATTTTTTTTTTTTAAGTACATGGTGGAGCACTAAAATCACTAATAGGGCACTTAAATAGTAGGCAAGGAGCTCTTAATTAGTCTATGGTTTCGTTGCAGTCTGCTTGTCCATTTTCGGGAAAAGTGAAATTGGAGTAGAAAATATTTATTTTCTCAGTACACGGTGGAGCACTAAAATCACCAATAGAGCACTAAATTAGTAGGCAAGGAGCCTTAAATTATTCTATAGTTTCGTTGCAGTCTGCTTGTCCATTTTCGAGAAAACTGAAATTAGAGATTCAGGGTAGAGCACTAAAATCACCAATGGGACACTCAATTAGTAGGAAAGAGGCTCTTAATTATTCTTTAGTTTCAGTCTGCTCGTCCATTTTGGAGAAAAGTGAAGTTGGGGTAGAAAATATTTTTTTTCTAAGTACAGGGTGGAGCACTAAAATCACTAATGGGGTACTTAATTAGTAGGTAAGGAGCTCTAAATTATTCTATAGTTTCGTTGCAGTCTGCTTGTCCATTTTCTGAAAACTGAAATCGGAGAAGAACATTTTTTTTTCTAAGTACAGGGTGGAGCACTAAAATCAATAATGCGGCACTTTATTAGTAGGCAAGGAACTCTAAATTATTCTATAGTTTCATTGCAGTCTGCTCGTCCATTTTCGAGAAAAGTGAAATTGGGGTAGAAAATATTTTTTTTCTAAGTACAGGGTGAAGCACTAAAATCATTAATAGGGCATTAAATTAGTAGGTGAGGAGCTCTAAATTATTCTATTGTTTCGTTGCAGTCTGCTCGTCTATTTTCGAGAAAACTGAAATTGGGTTAGAAAATATTTTTTTCTAGGTACAGGGTGGAGCACTAAAATCACTAATAGGGCACTTAATTAGTAGGCAAGGAGCTCTAAATTAATCTATAGTTTCGTTGCAGTCTGCTCGTCCATTTTCGAGAAAACTGAAATTGGAGAAGAAAATGTTTTTGTTCTAAGTACAGGGTGGAGCACTAAAATCATCAATAGGGCACTAAATTAATAGGCAAGGAGCTCCAAATTATTCTATAGTTTCGTTGCAGTCTGCTTGTCCATTTTCGAGAAAACTGAAATTGGGGTAGAAAATATTTTTTTTTCTAAGTACAGGGTGAAGCACTAAAATCACCAATGGGGCACTAAATTAGTAGGCAAGGAGCTCAAACATATTCTATAGTTTCGTTGCAGTCTGCTCGTCCATTTTTAAGAAAACTGAAATTGGGGTAGAAAATATTTTTTTTCTAAGTACAGGGTGGAGCACTAAAATGACCTATGGGACACTTAACTAGTAAGCAAGGAGCTCTAAATTATTCTATAGTTTCGTTGCAGACTGCTCGTCTATTTTCGATAAAAGTGAAATTGGTGTAGAAAATGTTTTCTTTTAAGTACAGGGTGGAGCACTAAAATCACCAATGAAGCACTTAATTAGTAGGCAAGTAGCTCTAAATTATTCTATAGTTTTGTTGCAGTCTGCTCGTCTATTTTCGAGAAAACTAAAATTGGGGTAAAAAATATTATTTTTCTAAGTACAGGGTGGAGCACTAAAATCACCAATGCAGCACATAATTAGTAGGCAAGGAGCTCTTAATTATTCTATGGTTTCGTTGCAGTCTGCTCTTCCATTTTCGAAAAAACTGAAATCGGAGAAGAAAATATTTCATTTCTAAGTACAGGGTGGAGCACTAAAATCACCAATGCGGCACTTTATTAGTAGGCAAGTGCCTCTAAATTATTCTATAGTTTCATTGCAGTCTGCTCGTCCACTTTCAAGAAAAGTGAAATTGGGGTAGAAAATATTATTTTTTCTAAGTACAGGGTGGAGCACTAAAATCACCACTGGGGCACTTTATTAGTAGGTAAGGAGCTCTAAATTATTTTATAGTTTCGTTGCAGTCTGCTCATCCATTTTCGAGAAAACTAAAATTGGGGTAGAAAATATTTTTTTACAGGGTGGAGCACTAAAACCACCAATGCGGCACTTAATTAGTAGGCAAGGAGCTCTAAATTATTCTATGGTTTCGTTGCAGTCTGCTCGTCCATTTTCGAGAAAACTGAAATAGGAGAAGAAACTATTTTTTTTCTAAGTACAGGGTGGAGCACTAAGATCACCAATGCGGCACTTTATTAGAAGGCAAGGAATTCTAAATCATTCTATAGTTTCATTGCAATTTGCTCGTCCATTTTCGAAAAAAGTGAAATTGGGGTAGAAAATATTTTTTATTCTAAGTACAGGGTGAAGCACTATAATCACCAATGGGGCACTTTATTAGGAGGTGAGAGGCTCTGAATTATTCTATAGTTTCGTTGCAGACTGCTTGTCCATTTTCGAGAGAAGTGAAATTGGGTTAGAAAATATGTTTTTTCTAAGTACAGGTTGGAGCACTAAAATCACCAATGGAGCACTTAATTACTAGGCAAGGAGCTCTAAATTATTCTTAAGTTTCGTTGCAGACTGCTCGTCCATTTTCGAGAAAAGTGAAATTGGGGTAGAAAACATTTTTTTTCTAAGTACAGGGTGAAGCACTAAAAAGAAAAGTAAAAATGAGGTAGAAAATTTCTTCTTTCTAAGTACAGGGTGGAGCACTAAAATCACCAATGAAGCACCTAATTAGTAGGCAAGAAGCTCTGAATTATTCTATAGTTTCGTTGCAGACTGCTCGTCCAATTTCGAGAAAAGTGAAATTGGGGTAGAAAATATTTTTTTTCTAAGTACAAGGCGGAACACTAAAATCACCAATGGAGCACTTAATTAGTAGGCAAGGAGCTCTAAATTATTCTATAGTTTCGTTGCAGTCTGCTCGTATATTTTCGAGAAAACTAAAATTGGGGTAGAAAATATTTCTTTTCTAAGTACAGGGTGGAGCACTAAAATTACCAAGGCGGCACTTAATTAGTAGGCAAGGAGCTCTAAATTATATATTATAAATATATTTTTTCTAAGTACAGGGTGGAGCACCAAAGTCACCAATACGGCACTTTATTAGAAGGCAAAAAACTCTAAATAATTCTATAGTTTCATTGCAGTCTGCTCGTCCATTTTCAAGAAAAATGAAATTGGGGTAGAAAATATATTTTTTTCTAAGTACAGGGTGGAGCACTGAAATCACCAATTGGGCACTTGAAAAGTAGGCAACGAGCTCTAAATTATGCTATAGTTTCGTTGCAGTCTGCTTGTCCATTTTCGGGAAAAGTGAAATTGGAGTAGAAAATATTTTTTTCTCAGTACACGGTGGAGCACTAAAATCACAAATAGAGCACTTAATTAGTAGGCAAGGAGCTTTAAATTATTTTAGAGTTTCGTTGCAGTCTGCTCGTCCATTTTCAAGAAAACTGAAATTAGAGAAGAAATTTTTTTTTTAAGTTAAGGGTAGAGAACTAAAATCACCAATGGGGCACTCAATTAGTAGGCAAGGAGCTATAAATTATTCTATAGTTTTATTGCAGTCTGCTCGTCCATTTTTGAGAAAACTGAAATTGGAGAAGAAAATATTTATTTTCTAAGTACAGGGTGGAACACTAAAATCACCAATGCGGCACCTAGTTAGTAGGCAAAGAGCTCTAAATTATTCTATAGTTTCGTTGCAGTCTGCTCGTCCATTTTCGGGAAAACTGAAAGAAAATATTTTTTTTCCAAGTACAGGGTGGAGCACTAAAATCACCAATGCGGCACATTATTAGTATGCAATGAACCCAAAATTAATCTATAGTTTCATTGCAGTCTGCTCGTCCATTTTCGAGAAAAGTGAAATCGGGGTGGAAAATATATTTTTTTTAAGTACAGGGTGGAGCACTAAAATCACTAATAAGGCATTTAATTGATAGGCAAGGAGCTCTAAATTAATCTATAGTTTCGTTGCAGTCTGCTCGTCCATTTTTGAGAAAACTGAAATTGGAGAAGAAAATATTTATTTTCTAAGTACAGGGTGGAGCACTTAAATCACCAATGGGGCACCTAATTAGTAGGCAAGGAGCTCTAAATTATTTTATAGTTTCGTTGCAGTCTGCTCGTCCATTTTCGAGAAAAGTGAAATTGGGTTAGAAAATATTTTTTTCTAAGTACAGGGTGAAGCAGAAAAATCACCAATGGGGCACTTAATTAGTAGACAACGAGCTCTGGATTATTCTATAGTTTCGTTGCAGTCTGCTCGTCTATTTTCGAGAAAACTGAAATTGGGGTAGAAAATATTTTTTTTCTTAGTACAGGGTGGAGCACTAAAATCACCAATGCTGCACTTAATTAGTAGGCAAGGAGCTCTAAATTGTTCTATAGTTTCGTTGCAGTCTGCTTGTCCATTTTCGGGAAAAGTGAAATAGGAGTAGAAAATATATTTTTTCTCAGTACACGGTGGAGCACTAAAATCACCAATAGAGCACTTAATTAGTAGGCCAGGAGCTCTAAATTATTCTATAGTTTTGTTGCAGTCTGCTCGTCCATTTTCGAGAAAACTGAAATTGGAGAAGAAAATAATTTTTTTCTAAGTTCAGGGTAGAGCACTAAAAGCACCAATGGGGCACTTAATTAGTAAGCAAGGAGCTCTAAATTATTCTTTAGTTTCGTTGCAGTCTGCTCGTCCATTTTCAAAAAAAGTGAAATTGAAGTAGAAAATATTTTTTTTCTAAGTACAGGGTGGAGCACTAAAATCACCAATGGGGCACTAAATTAGTAGGCAAGGAGCTCTAAATTATTCTATAGTATCGTTGCAGTCTGCTTGTCCATTTTCGAGAAAAGTGAAATTGGGGTAGATAATTTTTTTTTAAGTACAGGGTGGAGCACTAAAATCACCAATGGGGAACTAAATTAGTAGGCAAGGAGCTCTAAATTATTCTATAGTTTCGTTGCAGTCTACTCGTCAATTTTCGAGAAAACTGAAATTGGGGTAGAAAATATTTTTTTTCTAATTACAGGGTGGAGCACTAAAATCACCTATGGGGCACTTAACTAGAAAGCAAAGAGCTCTAAATTATTCTATAGTATCGTTGCAGTCTGCTTGTCTATTTTCGAGAAAAGTGAAATTGGGATAGAAAATATTTTTTTCCTAAGTACAGGGTGGAGCACTTAAATCACCAATGGAGCACTAAATTAGCAGACAAGGAGCTCTAAATTATTTTATGGTTTTGTTGCAGTCTGCTCGTTTATTTTCGAGAAAACTGAAATTGGGGTAGACATTTTTCTTTTCTAAGTACAGGGTGGAGCAATAAAATCACTTATGGGGCACTTAATTAGTAGGCAAGGAGCTCTAAATTATTCTATAGTTTCGTTGCAGTCTGCTCGTCCATTTTCGAAAAAACTGAAATTGGGGTAGAAAATATTTTTTTTCTAAGTACAGGGTGGAGCACTAAAATCAACAATGGGGCAATTAATTATTAGGCAAGAAGCTCTAAATTATTCTATAGTTTCGTTGCAGTCTGCTTGTCTATTTTCGAGAAAACTGGAATTGGGGTAGAAAATATTTTTCTTCTAAGTACAGGGTGGAGCACTAAAATCACCAATGCGGCACCTAATTAGAAGGCAAGGAGCTCTAAATTCTTTTATGGTTTCGTTGCAGTCTGCTCGTCCATTTTCGAGAAAACAGAAATCGGAGAAGAAAATATTTTTTTTCTAAGTACAGGGTGGAGCACTAAAATCATCAATGCGGTACTTTATTAGGAGGCAAGGAAATTTTATTTATTCTATAGTTTCACTGCAGTCTGCTCGTCCATTTTCGAGAAAAGTGAAATTGGGGTAGAAAAATTTTTTTTTCTGAGTACAGGGTGACGCACTAAAATCACCAATGGAGCACCTAATTAATAGGTAAAGAGCTCTAAAATATTTTATAGTTTCGTTGCAGTCTGCTCGTAGATTTTTGAGAAAACTGAAATTGGGGTAGAAAATATTTTTCTCTCTAAATACAGGGTGGAGCGCTAAAATTACTAATGGGGCACTTAAGTAGTAGGCAAGGAGCTCTAAAAGAGCTCTACTATATTCTATGGTTTCGTTTTTTTTTTCTAAGTACAGGGTGAAGCACCAAAATCACTAATAGGGCACTTAGTAAGTAGGTGAGGAGCTCTAAATTATTCTATAGTTTTGTTGCAGTCTGCTCGTCCATTTTTGAGAAAACTGAAATTGGGGTAGAAAATATTTTTTTTCTATGTACAGGGTGGAACACTAAAATCACTAATAGGGCACCTAATTAGTAGGCGAGGAGCTTTCAATTAATCTGTCGTTGCAGTATCCTTGTCCATTTTCGAGAGAACTGAAATTGGAGAAGAAAATATTTTTTTTCTAAGTACAGGGTGAAGCACTAAAATCACTAATGGGGCACCTAATTAGTAGGCGAAGAACTCTAAATTATTCTATAGTTTCGTTGCAGTCTGCTCGTCCATTTTCGAGAAAAGTTAAATTGGGGTAAAAAATATTTTTTTTCTTAGTACAGGGTGGAGCACTAAAATCACAAATGGGGCTCTTAATTAGTAGGCAAAAAGCTCTAAATTATTCTATAGTTTTGTTGCAGTCTGCTTGTCCATTTTCGAGTAAACTGAAATTGGCTTAGAAAATATTTTTTTTCTAAGTACAGGGTGAAGCACTAAAATCACAAATGCGGCATATAATTAGTAAGCTAGGAGCTTTAAATTATTCTATGGTTTCGTTGCAGTCTGCTCGTCCATTTTCGAGAAAATTGCAAACGGAGAAGAAAATATTTTTTTTCTAAGTACAGGGTAGAGAACTAAAATCAGCAATGCGGCACTTTATTAGAAGGCAAGGAACTCTAAATTATTCTATAGTTTCATTGCAGTCTGCTCGTCTATTTTCGAGAAAAATGAAATTGGGGTAGAAAATATTTTTTTTCTAAGTACAGGGTGAAGCACTAAAATCACCAATGGGGCAAATAATCAGTAGGTAAGGAGCTCTAAATTATTCTATAGTTTCGTTGCAGTCTGCTCGTCTATTTTCGAGAAAACTGAAATTGGAAAAGAAAATATTTTTTTTCGAAGTACAGGGTGGAGCACTAAAATCATTATTGGGGCACTTAAATAGTAGGCAAGGAGCTCTAAATTATTCTACAGTTTAGTTGCAGTCTGCTAGTCCATTTTCGAGAAAAATTAAATTGGAGAAGAAAATATTTTATTTCTAAGTACAGGGTGGAGCACTAAAGTCACCAATAGGGCACATTATTAGTAAGCAAGGAGCTCTAAATTATTCTATAGTTACGTTGCAGTCTGCTCGTTCATTTTCGAGAATAGTGAAAATGGGGTAGAAAATATTTTCTTTCTAAGTACAATGTGGAGCACTAAAATTACCAATGGGGCACTTTATTAATTGGTAAGAAGCTCTAAATTATTGTATAGTTTCGTTGCAGTCTGCTCGTCCATTTTCGAGAAAACTGAAATTGGGCTAGAAAATATTTTTTTTCTAAATACAGGGTGGAGCAATAAAATCACTAATGAGGCACATAATTAGTAGGCAAGAAGCTCTAAATTATTCTATAGTTTAGTTGCAGTCTGCTTGTCTATTTTCGAGAAAACTGAAACTGGAGAAGATTTTTTTTTTTAAGTACATGGTGGAGCACTAAAATCACTAATAGGGCACTTAAATAGTTGGCAAGGAGCTCTAAATAAGTCTATGGTTTCGTTGCAGTCTGCTTGTCCATTTTCGGGAAAAGTGAAATTGGAGTAGAAAATATTTTTTTTCTCAGTACACGGTGGAGCACTAAAATCACCAATAGAGCACTAAATTAGTAGGCAAGGAGCCTTAAATTATTCTATAGTTTCGTTGCAGTCTGCTTGTCCATTTTCGAGAAAACTGAAATTAGAGATTCAGGGTAGAGCACTAAAATCACCAATGGGACACTCAATTAGTAGAAAAGAGGCTCTAAATTATTCTTTATATTCATTGCAGTCTGCTCGTCCATTTTTGAGAAAAGTAAAGTTGGGGTAGAAAATATTTTTTTTCTAAGTACAGGGTGGAACACTAAAATCACTAGTAGGGCACCTAATTAGTAGGCGAGGAGCTTTCAATTAATCTGTAGTTTCGTTGCAGTCTCCTTGTCCATTTTCGAGAAAACTGAAATTGGAGAAGAAAATATTTTCTTTCTAAGTACAGGGTGAAGCACTAAAATCACCAATGGGGCACTTAATTAGTAGGCAAGGAACTCTAAATTATTCCATAGTTTCGTTGCAGTCTGCTCGTCCATTTTCGAGAAAAGTTAAATTGGGGTAAAAAATATTTTTTTTCTTAGTACTGGGTGGAGCACTAAAATCACAAATAGGGCTCTTAATTAGTAGGCAAAAAGCTTTAAATTATTCTATAGTTTTGTTGCAGTCTGCTCGTCCATTTTCGAGTAAACTGAAATTGGGGTAGAAAATATTTTTTTTCTAAGTACAGGGTGGAGCACTAAAATCACAAATGCGGCATATAATTAGTAAGCAAGGAGCTTTAAATTATTTTATGGTTTCGTTGCAGTCTGCTCGTCCATTTTCGAGAAAACTGCAATCGGAGAAGAAAATATTTTTTTTCTAAGTACAGGGTAGAGAACTAAAATCAGCAATGCGGCACTTTCTTAGCAGGCAAGGAACTCTAAATTATTCTATAGTTTCATTGCAGTCTGCTCGTCCATTTTCGAGAAAAGTGAAATTGGGGTAGAAAATATTTTTTTTCTGAGTACAGGGTGACGCACTAAAATCACCAATGGAGCACCTAATTAATGGGTAAGGAGCTCTAAAATATTTTATAGTTTCGTTGCAGTCTGCTCGTCCATTTTTGAGAAAACTGAAATTGGGGTAGAAAATATTTTCCTTTCTAAGTACAGAGTGGAGCGCTAAAATCACTAATAGGGCACTTAAGTTGTAGGCAAGGAGCTCTAAAAGAGCTCTACTATATTCTATGGTTTCGTTGCAGTCTGCTCGTCCATTTTCGAGAAAAGTGAAGTTGGGGTAGAAAATATTTTTTCTCCTAAGTACAGGGTTAGGCACTAAAATCACCAATGGGGCACTTAGTTAGTAGGTGAGGAGCTCTAAATTATTCTATAGTTTTGTTGCAGTCTGCTCGTCCATTTTCGAGAAAACTGAAATTGGGTTAGAAAATATTTTTTTTCTAAGTACAGGGTGGAACACTAAAATCACTAATAGGGCACCTAATTAGTAGGCAAGGAGCTTTCAATTAATCTGTAGTTTCGTTGCAGTCTCCTTGTCCATTTTCGAGAAAACTGAAATTGGAGAAGAAAATATTTTTTTTCTAAGTACAGGGTGAAGCACTAAAATCACCAATGGGGCACTTAATTAGTAGGCAAGGAACTCTAAATTATTCTATAGTTTCGTTGCAGTCTGCTCGTCCATTTTCGAGAAAAGTTAAATTGGGGTAAAAAATATGTTTTTTCTTAGTACAGGGTGGAGCACTAAAATCACAAATGGGGCTCCTAATTAGTAGGCAAAAGGCTTTAAATTATTCTATAGTTTTGTTGCAGTCTGCTCGTCCATTTTCGAGTAAACTGAAATTGGGGTTGAAAATATTTTTTTTCTAAGTACAGGGTGGAGCACTAAAATCACTAATAAGGCATTTAATTGATAGGCAAGGAGCTCTAAATTAATCTATAGTTTCGTTGCAGTCTGCTCGTCCATTGTTGAGAAAACTGAAATTGGAGAAGAAAATATTTATTTTCTAAGTACAGGGTGGAGCACTTAAATCACCAATGGGCACCTAATTAGTAGGCAAGGAGCTCTAAATTATTTTATAGTTTCGTTGCAGTCTGCTTGTCCATTTTCGAGAAAAGTGAAATTGGGTTAGAAAATATTTTTTTCTAAGTACAGGGTGAAGCACAAAAATCACCAATGGGGCACTTAATTAGTAGGCAACGAGCTCTGGATTATTCTATAGTTTCGTTGCAGTCTGCTCGTCTATTTTCGAGAAAACTGAAATTGGGGTAGAAAATATTTTTTTTCTTAGTACAGGGTGGAGCACTAAAATCACCAATGCTGCACTTAATTAGTAGGCAAGGAGCTCTAAATTGTTCTATAGTTTCGTTGCAGTCTGCTTGTCCATTTTCGGGAAAAGTGAAATAGGAGTAGAAAATATATTTTTTCTCAGTACACGGTGGAGCACTAAAATCACCAATAGAGCACTTAATTAGTAGGCCAGGAGCTCTAAATTATTCTATAGTTTTGTTGCAGTCTGCTCGTCCATTTTCGAGAAAACTGAAATTGGAGAAGAAAATAATTTTTTTCTAAGTTCAGGGTAGAGCACTAAAAGCACCAATGGGGCACTTAATTAGTAGGCAAGGAGCTCTAAATTATTCTTTAGTTTCGTTGCAGTCTGCTCGTCCATTTTCAAAAAAAGTGAAATTGAAGTAGAAAATATTTTTTTTCTAAGTACAGGGTGGAGCACTAAAATCACCAATGGGGCACTAAATTAGTAGGCAAGGAGCTCTAAATTATTCTATAGTATCGTTGCAGTCTGCTTGTCCATTTTCGAGAAAAGTGAAATTGGGGTAGATAATTTTTTTTTTTAAGTACAGGGTGGAGCACTAAAATCACCAATGGGGAACTAAATTAGTAGGCAAGGAGCTCTAAATTATTCTATAGTTTCGTTGCAGTCTACTCGTCAATTTTCGAGAAAACTGAAATTGGGGTAGAAAATATTTTTTTTCTAATTACAGGGTGGAGCACTAAAATCACCTATGGGGCACTTAACTAGAAAGCAAAGAGCTCTAAATTATTCTATAGTATCGTTGCAGTCTGCTTGTCTATTTTCGAGAAAAGTGAAATTGGGATAGAAAATATTTTTTTCCTAAGTACAGGGTGGAGCACTTAAATCACCAATGGAGCACTAAATTAGCAGACAAGGAGCTCTAAATTATTTTATGGTTTTGTTGCAGTCTGCTCGTTTATTTTCGAGAAAACTGAAATTGGGGTAGACATTTTTCTTTTCTAAGTACAGGGTGGAGCAATAAAATCACTTATGGGGCACTTAATTAGTAGGCAAGGAGCTCTAAATTATTCTATAGTTTCGTTGCAGTCTGCTCGTCCATTTTCGAAAAAACTGAAATTGGGGTAGAAAATATTTTTTTTCTAAGTACAGGGTGGAGCACTAAAATCAACAATGGGGCAATTAATTATTAGGCAAGAAGCTCTAAATTATTCTATAGTTTCGTTGCAGTCTGCTTGTCTATTTTCGAGAAAACTGGAATTGGGGTAGAAAATATTTTTCTTCTAAGTACAGGGTGGAGCACTAAAATCACCAATGCGGCACTTAATTAGAAGGCAAGGAGCTCTAAATTCTTCTATAGTTTCGTTGCAGTCTGCTCGTCCATTTTCGAGAAAACAGAAATCGGAGAAGAAAATATTTTTTTTCTAAGTACAGGGTGGAGCACTAAAATCATCAATTCGGTACTTTATTAGTAGGCAAGGAAATTTCAATTATTCTATAGTTTCATTGCAGTCTGCTCGTCCATTTTCGAGAAAAGTGAAATTGGGGTAGAAAATATTTTTTTTCTGAGTACAGGGTGACGCACTAAAATCACCAATGGAGCACCTAATTAACAGGTAAAGAGCTCTAAAATATTTTATAGTTTCGTTGCAGTCTGCTCGTCCATTTTTGAGAAAACTGAAATTGGGGTAGAAAATATTTTTCTCTCTAAATACAGGGTGGAGCGCTAAAATTACTAATGGGGCACTTAAGTAGTAGGCAAGGAGCTCTAAAAGAGCTCTACTATATTCTATGGTTTCGTTGCAGTCTGCTCGTCCATTTTTGAGAAAACTGAAATTGGGGTAGAAAATATTTTTTTTCTAAGTACAGGGTGGAACACTAAAATCACTAATAGGGCACCTAATTAGTAGGCGAGGAGCTTTCAATTAATCTGTAGTTTCGTTGCAGTCTCCTTGTCCATTTTCGAGAGAACTGAAATTGGAGAAGAAAATATTTTTTTTCTAAGTACAGGGTGAAGCACTAAAATCACTAATGGGGCACCTAATTAGTAGGCGAAGAACTCTAAATTATTCTATAGTTTCGTTGCAGTCTGCTCGTCCATTTTCGAGAAAAGTTAAATTGGGGTAAAAAATATTTTTTTTCTTAGTACAGGGTGGAGCACTAAAATCACAAATGAGGCTCTTAATTAGTAGGCAAAAAGCTCTAAATTATTATATAGTTTTGTTGCAGTCTACTCGTCCATTTTCGAGTAAACTGAAATTGGGGTAGAAAATATTTTTTTTCTAAGTACAGGGTGAAGCACTAAAATCACCAATGGAGCAAATAATTAGTAGGTAAGGAGCTCTAAATTATTCTATAGTTTCGTTGCAGTCTGCTCGTCTATTTTCGAGAAAACTGAAATTGGAAAAGAAAATATTTTTTTTCGAAGTACAGGGTGGAGCACTAAAATCATTATTGGGGCACTTAAATAGTAGGCAAGGAGCTCTAAATTATTCTACAGTTTCGTTGCAGTCTGCTTGTCCATTTTCGAGAAAACTTAAATTGGAGAAGAAAATATTTTATTTCTAAGTACAGGGTGGAGCACTAAAATCACCAATAGGGCACATTATTAGTAAGCAAGGAGCTCTAAATTATTCTATAGTTACGTTGCAGTCTGCTCGTTCATTTTCGAGAATAGTGAAAATGGGGTAGAAAATATTTTCTTTCTAAGTACAATGTGGAGCACTAAAATTACCAATGGGGCACTTTATTAATTGGTAAGAAGCTCTAAATTATTGTATAGTTTCGTTGCAGTCTGCTCGTCAATTTTCGAGAAAACTGAAATTGGGCTAGAAAATATTTTTTTTCTAAATACAGGGTGGAGCAATAAAATCACTAATGAGGCACATAATTAGTTGGCAAGAAGCTCTAAATTATTCTATAGTTTAGTTGCAGTCTGCTTGTCTATTTTCGAGAAAACTGAAACTGGAGAAGATTTTTTTTTTAAGTACATGGTGGAGCACTAAAATCACTAATAGGGCACTTAAATAGTTGGCAAGGAGCTCTAAATAAGTCTATGGTTTCGTTGCAGTCTGCTTGTCCATTTTCGGGAAAAGTGAAATTGGAGTAGAAAATATTTTTTTTCTCAGTACACGGTGGAGCACTAAAATCACCAATAGAGCACTAAATTAGTAGGCAAGGAGCCTTAAATTATTCTATAGTTTCGTTGCAGTCTGCTTGTCCATTTTCGAGAAAACTGAAATTAGAGATTCAGGGTAGAGCACTAAAATCACCAATGGGACACTCAATTAGTAGAAAAGAGGCTCTAAATTATTCTTTATATTCATTGCAGTCTGCTCGTCCATTTTTGAGAAAAGTAAAGTTGGGGTAGAAAATATTTTTTTTCTAAGTACAGGGTGGAGCACTAAAATCACAAATGCGGCATATAATTAGTAAGCAAGGAGCTTTAAATTATTTTATGGTTTCGTTGCAGTCTGCTCGTCCATTTTCGAGAAAACTGCAATCGGAGAAGAAAATATTTTTTTTCTAAGTACAGGGTAGAGAACTAAAATCAGCAATGCGGCACTTTCTTAGCAGGCAAGGAACTCTAAATTATTCTATAGTTTCATTGCTGTCTGCTCGTCCATTTTCGAGAAAAGTGTAATTGGGGTAGAAAATATTTTTTTTCTGAGTACAGGGTGACGCACTAAAATCACCAATGGAGCACCTAATTAATAGGTAAGGAGCTCTAAAATATTTTATAGTTTCGTTGCAGTCTGCTCGTCCATTTTTGAGAAAACTGAAATTGGGGTAGAAAATATTTTCCTTTCTAAGTACAGAGTGGAGCGCTAAAATCACTAATAGGGCACTTAAGTTGTAGGCAAGGAGCTCTAAAAGAGCTGTACTATATTCTATGTTTTCGTTGCAGTCTGCTCGTCCATTTTCGAGAAAAGTGAAGTTGGGGTAGAAAATATTTTTTCTCCTAAGTACAGGGTTAGGCACTAAAATCACCAATGGGGCACTTAGTTAGTAGGTAAGGAGCTCTAAATTATTCTATAGTTTTGTTGCAGTCTGCTCGTCCATTTTCGAGAAAACTGAAATTGGGTTAGAAAATATTTTTTTTCTAAGTACAGGGTGGAACACTAAAATCACTAATAGGGCACCTAATTAGTAGGCAAGGAGCTTTCAATTAATCTGTAGTTTCGTTGCAGTCTCCTTGTCCATTTTTGAGAAAACTGAAATTGAAGAAGAAAATATTTTTTTTCTAAGTACAGGGTGAAGCACTAAAATCACCAATGGGGCACTTAATTAGTAGGCAAGGAACTCTAAATTATTCTATAGTTTCGTTGCAGTCTGCTCGTCCATTTTCGAGAAAAGTTAAATTGGGGTAAAAAATATTTTTTTTCTTAGTACAGGGTGGAGCACTAAAATCACAAATGGGGCTCTTAATTAGTAGGCAAAAGGCTTTAAATTATTTTATAGTTTTGTTGCAGTCTGCTCGTCCATTTTCGAGTAAACTGAAATTGGGGTAGAAAATATTTTTTTTCTAAGTACAGGGTGGAGCACTAAAATCACAAATGCGGCATATAATTAGTAAGCAAGGAGCTTTAAGTTATTCTATGGTTTCGTTGCAGTCTGCTCGTCCATTTTCGAGAAAACTGCAATCGGAGAAGAAAATATTTTTTTTCTAAGTACAGAGTAGAGAACTAAAATCAGCAATGCGGCACTTTATTAGCAGGCAAGGAACTCTAAATTATTCTATAGTTTCATTGCAGTCTGCTCGTCCATTTTCAAGAAAAGTGAAATTGGGGTAGAAAATATTTTTTTTCTAAGTACAGGGTGGAGCACTCAAATCACCAATGGGGCAAATAATTAGTAGGTAAGGAGCTCTAAATTATTCTATAGTTTCGTTGCAGTCTGCTCGTCCATTTTCGAGAAAACTGAAATTGGAAAAGAAAATATTTTTTTTCTAAGTACAGGGTGGAGCACTAAAATCATTATTGGAAGACTTAAATAGTAGGCAAGGAGCTCTAAATTATTCTACAGTTTCGTTGCAGTCTGCTTGTCCATTTTCGAGAAAACTAAAATTGGAGAAGAAAATATTTTATTTCTAAGTACAGGGTGACGCACTAAAATCACTAATGGGGTACTTAATTAGTAGGTAAGGAGCTCTAAATTATTCTATAGTTTCGTTGCAGTCTGCTTGTCCATTTTCTGAAAACTGAAATCGGAGAAGAACATTTTTTTTTCTAAGTACAGGGTGGAGCACTAAAATCAATAATGCGGCACTTTATTAGTAGGCAAGGAACTCTAAATTATTCTATAGTTTCATTGCAGTCTGCTCGTCCATTTTCGAGAAAAGTGAAATTGGGGTAGAAAATATTTTTTTTCTAAGTACAGGGTGAAGCACTAAAATCATCAATAGGGCATTAAATTAGTAGGTGAGGAGCTCTAAATTATTCTATTGTTTCGTTGCAGTCTGCTCGTCTATTTTCGAGAAAACTGAAATTGGGTTAGAAAATATTTTTTTCTAGGTACAGGGTGGAGCACTAAAATCACTAATAGGGCACTTAATTAGTAGGCAAGGAGCTCTAAATTAATCTATAGTTTCGTTGCAGTCTGCTCGTCCATTTTCGAGAAAACTGAAATTGGAGAAGAAAATGTTTTTGTTCTAAGTACAGGGTGGAGCACTAAAATCATCAATAGGGCACTAAATTAATAGGCAAGGAGCTCCAAATTATTCTATAGTTTCGTTGCAGTCTGCTTGTCCATTTTCGAGAAAACTGAAATTGGGGTAGAAAATATTTTTTTTTCTAAGTACAGGGTGGAGCACTAAAATCACCAATGGGGCACTTAATTAGTAGGCAAGGAGCTCAAACATATTCTATAGTTTCGTTGCAGTCTGCTCGTCCATTTTTAAGAAATCTGAAATTGGGGTAGAAAATATTTTTTTTCTAAGTACAGGGTGGAGCACTAAAATGACCTATGGGACACTTAACTAGTAAGCAAGGAGCTCTAAATTATTCTATAGTTTTTTTGCAGTCTGCTCGTCTATTTTCGAGAAAACTAAAATTGGGGTAAAAAATATTTTTTTTCTAAGTACAGGGTGGAGCACTAAAATCACCAATGCAGCACATAATTAGTAGGCAAGGAGCTCTAAATTATTCTATGGTTTCGTTGCAGTCTGCTCTTCCATTTTCGAGAAAACTGAAATCGGAGAAGAAAATATTTTATTTCTAAGTACAGGGTGGAGCACTAAAATCACCAATGCGGCCTTTATTAGTAGGCAAGTGCCTCTAAATTATTCTATAGTTTCATTGCAGTCTGCTCGTCCACTTTCGAGAAAAGTGAAATTGGGGTAGAAAATATTGTTTTTCTAAGTACAGGGTGGAGCACTAAAATCACCACTGGGGCACTTTATTAGTAGGTAAGGAGCTCTAAATTATTTTATAGTTTCGTTGCAGTCTGCTTGTCCATTTTCGAGAAAACTAAAATTGGGGTAGAAAATATTTTTTTACAGGGTGGAGCACTAAAATCACCAATGCGGCACTTAATTAGTAGGCAAGGAGCTCTAAATTATTCTATGGTTTCGTAGCAGTCTGCTCGTCCATTTTCGAGAAAACTGAAATAGGAGAAGAAACTATTTTTTTTCTAAGTACAGGGTGGAGCACTAAGATCACCAATGCGGCACTTTATTAGAAGGCAAGGAATTCTAAATCATTCTATAGTTTCATTGCAATCTGCTCGTCCATTTTCGAGAAAAGTGAAATTGGGGTAGAAAATATTTTCTTTTCTAAGTACAGGGTGAAGCACTATAATCACCAATGGGGCACTTTATTAGGAGGTAAGAGGCTCTGAATTATTCTATAGTTTCGTTGCAGACTGCTTGTCCATTTTCGAGAGAAGTGAAATTGGGTTAGAAAATATGTTTTTTCTAAGTACAGGTTGGAGCACTAAAATCACCAATGGAGCACTTAATTACTAGGCAAGGAGCTCTAAATTATTCTTAAGTTTCGTTGCAGACTGCTCGTCCATTTTCGAGAAAAGTGAAATTGGGGTAGAAAACATTTTTTTTCTAAGTACAGGGTGAAGCACTAAAAAGAAAAGTGAAAATGAGGTAGACAATTTATTTTTTCTAAGTACAGGGTGGAGCACTAAAATCACCAATGAAGCACCTAATTAGTAGGCAAGAAGCTCTAAATTATTCTATAGTTTCGTTGCAGACTGCTCGTCCAATTTCGAGAAAAGTGAAATTGGGGTAGAAAATATTTTTTTTCTAAGTACAAGGCAGAACACTAAAATCACCAATGGAGCACCTAATTAGTAGGCAAGGAGCTCTAAATTATTCTATAGTTTCGTTGCAGTCTGCTCGTATATTTTCGAGAAAACTAAAATTGGGGTAGAAAATATTTCTTTTCTAAGTACAGGGTGGAGCACTAAAATTACCAAGGCGGCACTTAATTAGTAGGCAAGGAGCTCTAAATTATATATTATAAATATATTTTTTCTAAGTACAGGGTGGAGCACCAAAGTCACCAATACTTTATTAGAAGGCAAAAATCTCTAAATAATTCTATAGTTTCATTGCAGTCTGCTCGTCCATTTTCAAGAAAAATGAAATTGGGGTAAAAAATATATTTTTTTCTAAGTACAGGGTGGAGCACTGAAATCACCAATGGGGCACTTGAAAAGTAGGCAACGAGCTCTAAATTATGCTATAGTTTCGTTGCAGTCTGCTTGTCCATTTTCGGGAAAAGTGAAATTGGAGTAGAAAATATTTTTTTCTCAGTACACGGTGGAGCACTAAAATCACAAATAGAGCACTTAATTAGTAGGCAAGGAGCTTTAAATTATTTTAAAGTTTCGTTGCAGTCTGCTCGTCCATTTTCAAGAAAACTGAATTTAGAGAAGAAATTTTTTTTTAAGTTAAGGGTAGAGAACTAAAATCACCAATGGGGCACTCAATTAGTAGGCAAGGAGCTATAAATTATTCTATAGTTTTATTGCAATCTGCTCGTCCATTTTCGAGAAAAGTGAAATTGGGGTAGAAAATATTTTTTTCTAAGTACAGGGTGGAGCACTAAAATCACCAATGCGGCACCTAGTTAGTAGGCAAAGAGCTCTAAATTATTCTATAGTTTCGTTGCAGTCTGCTCGTCCATTTTCGGGAAAACTGAAAGAAAATATTTTTTTTCCAAGTACAGGGTGGAGCACTAAAATCACCAATGCGGCACATTATTAGTATGCAATGAACTCTAAATTAATCTATAGTTTCATTGCAGTCTGCTCGTCCATTTTCGAGAAAAGTGAAATCGGGGTGGAAAATATATTTTTTTTAAGTACAGGGTGGAGCACTAAAATCACTAATAAGGCATTTAATTGATAGGCAAGGAGCTCTAAATTAATCTATAGTTTCGTTGCAGTCTGCTCGTCCATTTTTGAGAAAACTGAAATTGGAGAAAAAAATATTTATTTTCTAAGTACAGGGTGGAGCACTAAAATCACCAATGGGGCACCTAATTAGTAGGCAAGGAGCTCTAAATTATTTTATAGTTTCGTTGCAGTCTGCTCGTCCATTTTCGAGAAAAGTGAAATTGGGTTAGAAAATATTTTTTTCTAAGTACAGGGTGAAGCACAAAAATCACCAATGGGGCACTTAATTAGTAGGCAACGAGCTCTGGATTATTCTATAGTTTCGTTGCAGTCTGCTCGTCTATTTTCGAGAAAACTGAAATTGGGGTAGAAAATATTTTTTTTCTTAGTACAGGGTGGAGCACTAAAATCACCAATGCTGCACTTAATTAGTAGGCAAGGAGCTCTAAATTGTTCTATAGTTTCGTTGCAGTCTGCTTGTCCATTTTCGGGAAAAGTGAAATAGGAGTAGAAAATATATTTTTTCTCAGTACACGGTGGAGCACTAAAATCACCAATAGAGCACTTAATTAGTAGGCCAGGAGCTCTAAATTATTCTATAGTTTCGTTGCAGTCTGCTCGTCCATTTTCGAGAAAACTGAAATTGGAGAAGAAAATAATTTTTTTCTAAGTTCAGGGTAGAGCACTAAAAGCACCAATGGGGCACTTAATTAGTAGGCAAGGAGCTCTAAATTATTCTCTAGTTTCGTTGCAGTCTGCTCGTCCATTTTCAAAAAAAGTGAAATTGAAGTAGAAAATATTTTTTTTCTAAGTACAGGGTGGAGCACTAAAATTACCAATGGGGCACTAAATTAGTAGGCAAGGAGCTCTAAATTATTCTATAGTATCGTTGCAGTCTGCTTGTCCATTTTCGAGAAAAGTGAAATTGGGTTAGATAATTTTTTTTTTAAGTACAGGGTGGAGCACTAAAATCACCAATGGGGAACTAAATTAGTAGGCAAGGAGCTCTAAATTATTCTATAGTTTCGTTGCAGTCTACTAGTCAATTTTCGAGAAAACTGAAATTGGGGTATAAAATATTTTTTTTCTAAGTACAGGGTGGAGCACTTAAATCACCAATGGAGCACTAAATTAGCAGACAAGGAGCTCTAAATTATTTTATGGTTTTGTTGCAGTCTGCTCGTTTATTTTCGAGAAAACTGAAATTGGGGTAGACATTTTTCTTTTCTAAGTACAGGGTGGAGCAATAAAATCACTTATGGGGCACTTAATTAGTAGGCAAGGAGCTCTAAATTATTCTATAGTTTCGATGCAGTCTCCTGGTCCATTTTCGAAAAAACTGAAATTGGGGTAGAAAATATTTTTTTTCTAAGTACAGGGTGGAGCACTAAAATCAACAATGGGGCAATTAATTATTAGGCAAGAAGCTCTAAATTATTCTATAGTTTCGTTGCAGTCTGCTTGTCTATTTTCGAGAAAACAGGAATTGGGGTAGAAAATATTTTTCTTCTAAGTACAGGGTGGAGCACTAAAATCACTAATGCGGCACTTAATTTGAAGGCAAGGAGCTCTAAATTCTTCTATGGTTTCGTTGCAGTCTGCTCGTCCATTTTCGAGAAAACAGAAATCGGAGAAGAAAATATTTTTTTTCTAAGTACAGGGTGGAGCACTAAAATCATCAATGCGGTACTTTATTAGTAGGCAAGGAAATTTTAATTATTCTATAGTTTCATTGCAGTTTGCTCGTCCATTTTCAAGAAAAGTGAAATTGGGGTAGAAAATATTTTTTTTCTGAGTACAGGGTGACGCACTAAAATCACCAATGGAGCACCTAATTAATAGGTAAAGAGCTCTAAACTATTTTATAGTTTCGTTGCAGTCTGCTCGTCCATTTTTGAAAAAACTGAAATTGGGGTAGAAAATATTTTTCTTTCTAAATACAGGGTGGAGCGCTAAAATTACTAATGGGGCACTTAAGTAGTAGGCAAGGAGCTCTAAAGGAGCTCTACTATATTCTATGGTTTCGTTGCAGTCTGCTCGTCCATTTTCGAGAAAAGTGAAATTGGGGTAGAAAATATTTTTTTTTTCTAAGTACAGGGTGAAGCACTAAAATCACCAATGGGGCAAATAATTAGTAGGTAAGGAGCTCTAAATTATTCTATAGTTTCGTTGCAGTCTGCTCGTCCATTTTCGAGAAAACTGAAATTGGAAAAGAAAATATTTTTTTTCGAAGTACAGGGTGGAGCACTAAAATCATTATTGGGGCACTTAAATAGAAGGCAAGGAGCTCTAAATTATTCTACAGTTTCGTTGCAGTCTGCTTGTCCATTTTCGAGAAAACTTAAATTGGAGAAGAAAATATTTTATTTCTAAGTACAGGGTGGAGCACTAAAATCACCAATAGGGCACATAAATAGTAAGCAAGGAGCTCTAAATTATTCTATAGTTACGTTGCAGTCTGCTCGTCCATTTTCGAGAATAGTGAAAATGGGGTAGAAAATATTTTCTTTCTAAGTACAATGTGGAGCACTAAAATTACCAATGGGGCACTTTATTAATTGGTAAGAAGCTCTAAATTATTGTGTAGTTTCGTTGCAGTCTGCTCGTCCATTTTCGAGAAAACTGAAATTGGGCTAGAAAATATTTTTTTTCTAAATACAGGGTGGAGCAATAAAATCACTAATGAGGCACATAATTAGTAGGCAAGAAGCTCTAAATTATTCTATAGTTTAGTTGCAGTCTGCTTGTCTATTTTCGAGAAAACTGAAACTGGAGAAGAATTTTTTTTTTAAGTACATGGTGGAGCACTAAAATCACTAATAGGGCACTTAAATAGTTGGCAAGGAGCTCTAAATAAGTCTATGGTTTCGTTGCAGTCTGCTTGTCCATTTTCGGGAAAAGTGAAATTGGAGTAGAAAATATTTTTTTTCTCAGTACACGGTGGAGCACTAAAATCACCAATAGAGCACTAAATTAGTAGGCAAGGAGCCTTAAATTATTCTATAGTTTCGTTGCAGTCTGCTTGTCCATTTTCGAGAAAACTGAAATTAGAGATTCAGGGTAGAGCACTAAAATCACCAATGGGACACTCAATTAGTAGAAAAGAGGCTCTAAATTATTCTTTATATTCATTGCAGTCTGCTCGTCCATTTTGAAGAAAAGTAAAGTTGGGGTAGAAAATATTTATTTTCTAAGTACAGGGTGGAACACTAAAATCACTAATAGGGCACCTAATTAGTAGGCGAGGAGCTTTCAATTAATCTGTAGTTTCGTTGCAGTCTCCTTGTCCATTTTCGAGAAAACTGAAATTGGAGAAGAAAATATTTTTTTTCTAAGTACAGGGTGAAGCACTAAAATCACCAATGGGGCACTAAATTAGTAGGCAAGGAACTCTAAATTATTCTATAGTTTCGTTGCAGTCTGCTCGTCCATTTTCGAGAAAAGTTAAATTGGGGTAAAAAATATGTTTTTTCTTAGTACAGGGTGGAGCACTAAAATCACAAATGCGGCATATAATTAGTAAGCAAGGAGCTTTAAATTATTTTATGGTTTCGTTGCAGTCTGCTCGTCCATTTCCGAGAAAACTGCAATCGGAGAAGAAAATATTTTTTTTCTAAGTACAGGGTAGAGAACTAAAATCAGCAATGCGGCACTTTATTAGCAGGCAAGGAACTCTAAATTATTCTATAGTTTCATTGCAGTCTGCTCGTCCATTTTCGAGAAAAGTGAAATTGGGGTAGAAAATATTTTTTTTCTAAGTACAGGGTGGAGCACTAAAATCACCAATGGGGCAAATAATTAGTAGGTAAGGAGCTCTAAATTATTCTATAGTTTCGTTGCAGTCTGCTCGTTCATTTTCGAGAAAACTGAAATTGGAAAAGAAAATATTTTTTTTCTAAGTACAGGATGGAGCACTAAAATCATTATTGGAGCACTTAAATAGTAGGCAAGGAGCTCTAAATTATTCTACAGTTTCGTTGCAGTCTGCTTGTCCATTTTCGAGAAAACTAAAATTGGAGAAGAAAATATTTTATTTCTAAGTACAGGGTGACGCACTAAAATCACCAATGGGGCACATAATTAGTAAGCAAGGAGCTCTAAATTATTCTATTGTTACGTTGCAGTCTGCTCGTCCATTTTCGAGAATAGTGAAAATGGGTTAGAAAATATTTTCTTTCTAAGTACAATGTTGAGCACTAAAATTACCAATAGGGCACTTTATTAATTGGTAAGAAGCTCTAAATTATTGTATAGTTTCGTTGCAGTCTGCTCGTCCATTTTCGAAAAAACTGAAATTGGGGTGGAAAATATTTTTTTTCTAAATACAGGGTGGAGCAATAAAATCACTAATGAGGCACATAATTAGTAGGCAAGAAGCTCTAAATTATTCTATAGTTTCGTTGCAGTCTGCTTGTCTATTTTCGAAAAAACTGAAATTGGAGAAGAATTTTTTTTTTTAAGTACATGGTGGAGCACCAAAATCACTAATAGGGCACTTAAATAGTAGGCAAGGAGCTCTAAATTAGTCTATGGTTTCGTTGCAGTCTGCTTGTCCATTTTCGGGAAAAGTGAAATTGGAGTAGAAAATATTTATTTTCTCAGTACACGGTGGAGCACTAAAATCACCAATAGAGCACTAAATTAGTAGGCAAGGAGCTTTAAATTATTCTATAGTTTCGTTGCAGTCTGCTTGTCCATTTTCGAGAAAACTGAAATTAGAGATTCAGGGTAGAGCACTAAAATCACCAATGGGACACTCAATTAGTAGGAAAGAGGCTCTAAATTATTCTTTAGTTTCATTGCAGTCTGCTCGTCCATTTTGGAGAAAAGTGAAGTTGGGGTAGAAAATATTTTTTTTCTAAGTACAGGGTGGAGCACTAAAATCACTAATGGGGTACTTAATTAGTAGGTAAGGAGCTCTAAATTATTCTATAGTTTCGTTGCAGTCTGCTTGTCCATTTTCTGAAAACTGAAATCGGAGAAGAACATTTTTTTTTCTAAGTACAGGGTGGAGCACTAAAATCAATAATGCGGCACTTTATTAGTAGGCAAGGAACTCTAAATTATTCTATAGTTTCATTGCAGTCTGCTCGTCCATTTTCGAGAAAAGTGAAATTGGGGTAGAAAATATTTTTTTTCTAAGTACAGGGTGAAGCACTAAAATCATTAATAGGGCATTAAATTAGTAGGTGAGGAGCTCTAAATTATTCTATTGTTTCGTTGCAGTCTGCTCGTCTATTTTCGAGAAAACTGAAATTGGGTTAGAAAATATTTTTTTCTAGGTACAGGGTGGAGCACTAAAATCACTAATAGGGCACTTAATTAGTAGGCAAGGAGCTCTAAATTAATCTATAGTTTCGTTGCAGTCTGCTCGTCCATTTTCGAGAAAACTGAAATTGGAGAAGAAAATGTTTTTGTTCTAAGTACAGGGTGGAGCACTAAAATCATCAATAGGGCACTAAATTAATAGGCAAGGAGCTCCTAAATATTCTATAGTTTCGTTGCAGTCTGCTTGTCCATTTTCGAGAAAACTGAAATTGGGGTAGAAAATATTTTTTTTTCTAAGTACAGGGTGGAGCACTAAAATCACCAATGGGGCACTTAATTAGTAGGCAAGGAGCTCAAACATATTCTATAGTTTCGTTGCAGTCTGCTCGTCCATTTTTAAGAAATCTGAAATTGGGGTAGAAAATATTTTTTTTCTAAGTACAGGGTGGAGCACTAAAATGACCTATGGGACACTTAACTAGTAAGCAAGGAGCTCTAAATTATTCTATAGTTTTTTTGCAGTCTGCTCGTCTATTTTCGAGAAAACTAAAATTGGGGTAAAAAATATTTTTTTTCTAAGTACAGGGTGGAGCACTAAAATCACTAATGCAGCACATAATTAGTAGGCAAGGAGCTCTAAATTATTCTATGGTTTCGTTGCAGTCTGCTCTTCCATTTTCGAGAAAACTGAAATCGGAGAAGAAAATATTTTATTTCTAAGTACAGGGTGGAGCACTAAAATCACCAATGCGGCACTTTATTAGTAGGCAAGTGCCTCTAAATTATTCTATAGTTTCATTGCAGTCTGCTCGTCCACTTTCGAGAAAAGTGAAATTGGGGTAGAAAATATTGTTTTTCTAAGTACAGGGTGGAGCACTAAAATCACCACTGGGGCACTTTATTAGTAGGTAAGGAGCTCTAAATTATTTTATAGTTTCGTTGCAGTCTGCTCGTCCATTTTCGAGAAAACTAAAATTGGGGTAGAAAATATTTTTTTACAGGGTGGAGCACTAAAATCACCAATGCGGCACTTAATTAGTAGGCAAGGAGCTCTAAATTATTCTATGGTTTCGTTGCAGTCTGCTCGTCCATTTTCGAGAAAACTGAAATAGGAGAAGAAACTATTTTTTTTCTAAGTACAGGGTGGAGCACTAAAATCACCAATGCGGCACTTTATTAGAAGGCAAGGAATTCTAAATCATTCTATAGTTTCATTGCAATCTGCTCGTCCATTTTCGAGAAAAGTGAAATTGGGGTAGAAAATATTTTCTTTTCTAAGTACAGGGTGGAGCACTATAATCACCAATGGGGCACTTTATTAGGAGGTACGGGGCTCTGAATTATTCTATAGTTTCGTTGCAGACTGCTTGTCCATTTTCGAGAAAAGTGAAATTGGGTTACAAAATATGTTTTTTCTAAGTACAGGTTGGAGCACTAAAATCACCAATGGAGCACTTAATTACTAGGCAAGGAGCCCTAAATTATTCTTAAGTTTCGTTGAAGACTGCTCGTCCATTTTCGAGAAAAGTGAAATTGGGGTAGAAAACATTTTTTTTCTTAGTACACGGTGAAGCACTAAAATCACCAATGCAGAACTTTATTAGTAGGCAAGGAACTCTAAATTATTTTATAGTTTTATTGCAGTCTGCTCGTCCATTTTCGAGAAAAGTGAAAATGAGGTAGAAAATTTCTTTTTTCTAAGTACAGGGTGGAGCACTAAAATCACCAATGAAGCAAGTAATTAGTAGGCAAGAAGCTCTAAATTATTCTATAGTTTCGTTGCAGACTGCTCGTCCAATTTCGAGAAAAGTGAAATTGGGGTAGAAAATATTTTTTTTCTAAGTACAAGGCGGAACACTAAAATCACCAATGGAGCACTTAATTAGTAGGCAAGGAGCTCTAAATTATTCTATAGTTTCGTTGCAGTCTGCTTGTATATTTTCGAGAAAACTAAAATTGGGGTAGAAAATATTTCTTTTCTAAGTACAGGGTGGAGCACTAAAATTACCAAGGCGGCACTTAATTAGAAGGCAAGGAGCTCTAAATTATTCTATGGTTTCGTTGCAGTCTGCTCGTCCATTTTCGAGAAAACTTAAATCGGAGAAGAAAATATATTTTTTCTAAGTACAGGGTGGAGCACTAAAGTCACCAATACGGCACTTTATTAGAAGGCAAAAAGCTCTAAATAATTCTATAGTTTCATTGCAGTCTGCTCGTCCATTTTCAAGAAAAATGAAATTGGGGTAGAAAATATATTTTTTTCTAAGTACAGGGTGGAGCACTGAAATCACCAATGGGGCACTTGAAAAGTAGGCAACGAGCTCTAAATTATGCTATAGTTTCGTTGCAGTCTGCTTGTCCATTTTCGGGAAAAGTGAAATTGGAGTAGAAAATATTTTTTTCTCAGTACACGGTGGAGCACTAAAATCACAAATAGAGCACTTAATTAGTAGGCAAGGAGCTTTAAATTATTTTAAAGTTTCGTTGCAGTCTGCTCGTCCATTTTCAAGAAAACTGAAATTAGAGAAGAAATTTTTTTTTTAAGTTAAGGGTAGAGAACTAAAATCACCAATGGGGCACTCAATTAGTAGGCAAGGAGCTATAAATTATTCTATAGTTTCATTGCAATCTGCTCGTCCATTTTCGAGAAAAGTGAAATTGGGGTAGAAAATATTTTTTTCTAAGTACAGGGTGGAGCACTAAAATCACCAATGCGGCACCTAGTTAGTAGGCAAAGAGCTCTAAATTATTCTATAGTTTCGTTGCAGTCTGCTCGTCCATTTTCGGGAAAACTGAAAGAAAATATTTTTTTTCCAAGTACAGGGTGGAGCACTAAAATCACCAATGCGGCACATTATTAGTATGCAATGAACTCTAAATTAATCTATAGTTTCATTGCAGTCTGCTCGTCCATTTTCGAGAAAAGTGAAATCGGGGTGGAAAATATATTTTTTTTTAAGTACAGGGTGGAGCACTAAAATCACTAATAAGGCATTTAATTGATAGGCAAGGAGCTCTAAATTAATCTATAGTTTCGTTGCAGCCTGCTCGTCCATTTTTGAGAAAACTGAAATTGGAGAAGAAAATATTTATTTTCTAAGTACAGGGTGGAGCACTAAAATCACCAATGGGGCACCTAATTAGTAGGCAAGGAGCTCTAAATTATTTTATAGTTTCGTTGCAGTCTGCTCGTCCATTTTCGAGAAAAGTGAAATTTGGTTAGAAAATATTTTTTTCTAAGTACAGGGTGAAGCACAAAAATCACCAATGGGGCACTTAATTAGTAGGCAACGAGCTCTGGATTATTCTATAGTTTCGTTGCAGTCTGCTCGTCTATTTTCGAGAAAACTGAAATTGGGGTAGAAAATATTTTTTTTCTTAGTACAGGGTGGAGCACTAAAATCACCAATGCTGCACCTAATTAGTAGGCAAGGAGCTCTAAATTGTTCTATAGTTTCGTTGCAGTCTGCTTGTCCATTTTCGGGAAAAGTGAAATAGGAGTAGAAAATATATTTTTTCTCAGTACACGGTGGAGCACTAAAATCACCAATAGAGCTCTTAATTAGTAGGACAGGAGCTCTAAATTATTCTATAGTTTCGTTGCAGTCTGCTCGTCCATTTTCGAGAAAACTGAAATTGGAGAAGAAAATAATTTTTTTCTAAGTTCAGGGTAGAGCACTAAAAGCACCAATGGGGCACTTAATTAGTAGGCAAGGAGCTCTAAATTATTCTTTAGTTTCGTTGCAGTCTGCTCGTCCATTTTCAAAAAATGTGAAATTGAAGTAGAAAATATTTTTTTTCTAAGTACAGGGTGGAGCACTAAAATCACCAATGCGGCACTTTATTAGTAGGCAAGATACTCTAAATTATTCTATAGTTTCATTGCAGTCTGCTCGTCCATTTTCGAGAAAAGTGAAATTGGGGTAGAAAATATTTTTTTTCTAAGTACAGGGTGAAGCACTAAAATCACTAATGGGGCACTGAATTAGCAGGTAAGGAGCTCTTAATTATTTTATAGTTTCGTTGCAGTCTGTTTGTCCATTTTCGAGAAAACTAAAATTGGGGAAGAAAATATTTTTTTTCTAAGTACAGGGTGGAGCACTATAATCACCAATGCGGCACTTAATTAGTAGGCAAGGAGCTCTAAATTATTCTATGGTTTCGTTGCAGTCTGCTCGTCTATATATATATAAACATCTTTATTTGTGAATTTGTACATAGTTGCATGATTTACATTTCCAAATATATTATAATACATTTATAGACTTAAAAATTCACAAAATGGCTATCGACCAGAGGTCTTTCAGCCTGTCTTTGTCCAGTTCATGTCGTTAATTTAAAAGTCATGATTGCTAACGTCGTTGTCTTAGTCAGGATGATTAGATGAGATGAATTGATGAATCGTTGATGTAGGATATTTAAATTTGGGTTCTATGTTGGGATTACGGGGTATACAGAGGAGCCTAATGATGTCGGTAATGTAAGGATTAGTTGAAAATTTTAAGGATAGGAGGTCAAGGCGTACACTAATGGGAGGAATGTTGCAGGATTCGTACAGGAGGGAGTTTGGTGGATTATGTAAGGGGTTATTAGGGTTAGGTTAGGTTTTAGTTAGGATACGCAGAGCAGAACGTTCTGCCACTGCGAGATTGTTTAGGACGGCGGGACGAGGATTGTGGAATAGAATAGGAGCATATTCGAGTAAGGGACGGCATATTGAGGTATAGATTTGGACAGTGGTCTTTGTGGAGATGCCTTCATTTTTATATGTAAGGGCTCTGAAATGACGAGCCCGGTTTTTGACCTTCGTTTTAAGGAGACGGGTGTGTGACGTGAAGGAGAATTTGGGATCGAATGTTATTCCTAGGTATTTACACTGGGGAGATGGTGGTATGGGCTGGTTATTTATTAAAATATGGAATGGGGAGGTAATGTGGCGGTGAAACGGAATGAGGAGTTGTGTTTTATTCGGGTTTATGGATATTCTCCATTTCGCAAACCAAGTTTGTAAGGAATCAATCAGTTGTTGTAGGGTACTTAAAGCTTTTTCTATGGTGGGAGCGTGCGAAATGAGTGCGGTGTCATCTGCGTATAGGAGTGGATATGCGGAGGGATTAAGGAATCGTGGATCGGAGTTATACAGGTCGTGCACAAATATATTATATAGGATGGGAGAGAGAGGCGACCCCTTAGGGAGTCCTTGTTGAGGGATGAATGATTGAGAATGGGAGTTTCGTATTCGGACTGTTAAGGATCTGTTTGTCAGGAAGCTGTCGAGAATATGAATTAAATTGGGTGGGATGCCGATCGAATTGCACTTAAACAATAAACCTCGATGCCATATTGAGTCATATGCTTTATGGATATCTAGAAATGCTATGGCTGACTTTTGATTTTCGAGGTGCATTGTTTGGCAATTCGATGTGAGGATTGCTAGTGGGAGAGATGTTGAACGATGTTCAATGAAACCAAACTGATACATGGGAATGCGGTCGAGGATAAGGTCTGACAGTTTTTTTTGGATAAGGGATTCGAATAGTTTACCAAGGACTGGAAGGAGGGTTATTGGGCGATAGCTGGAGACTAATGTGAAATCGTTGCCCGATTTATGTATACAGGTTATCACGCCTGTCTTCAACTCAGTTGGTATTATATGGATATGATAAATGTGATTTAATAGCCGGATTATGTATAGGTAAATATTATCCGGAAGGGATTTGAGTATACTTCTAGGGATGCCATCGTAACCGGGGGAAGTATTCTTACCCCTATGTAGCATTTCATAATAATCTTCCTCCTTTATTTCATGCGGAACATAATGGGAGTGGTTTGGGGGATCGTCTATTTTCGAGAAAACTGAAATCGGAGAAGAAAATATTTTTTTTCTAAGTACAGGGTGGAGCACTAAAATCACCAATGCGGCACTTTATTAGTAGGCAAGGAACTCTAAATCATTCTATAGTTTCATTGCAGTCTGCTCGTCCATTTTCGAGAAAAGTGAAAATGGGGTAGAAAATATTTTTTTTTCTAAGTACAGGGTGGAGCACTAAAATCACCAATGGGGCACATTATTAGTAGGTAAGGAGCTCTAAATTTTTCTATAGTTTCGTTGCAGACTGCTCGTCCATTTTCGAGAAAAGTGAAATTGGGGTAGAAAATATGTTTTTTCTAAGTACAGGGTGGAGCACTAAAATCACCAATGGAGCACGTATTTAGTAGGCAAGGAGCTCTAAATTATTCTTAAGTTTCGTTGCAGACTGCTCGTCCATTTTCGAGAAAAGTGAAATTGGGGTAGAAAATATTTTTTTCCTAAGTACAGGGTGGAGCACTAAAATCACCAATGCGGCACTTTATTAGTAGGCAAGGAACTCTAAATTATTCTATAGTTTCATTGCAGTCTGCTCGTCCATTTTCGAGAAAAGTGAAATTGGGGTAGAAAATATTTTTTTTCTAAGTACAGGGTGGAGCACTAAAATCACAAATGAAGCACCTAATTAGTAGGCAAGGAGCTCTAAATTATTCTATAGTTTCGTTGCAGACTGCTCGTCCATTCTCGAGAAAAGTGAAATTTTGGTAGAAAATATTTTTTTTCTAAGTACAGGGTGGAGCACTAAAATCACCAATGGAGCACTTAATTAGTAGCCAAGGAGCTCTAAATTATTCTATAGTTTCGTTGCAGTCTGCTCTTCCATTTTCGAGAAAACTAAAATTGGGGTAGAAAATATTTTTTTTCTAAGTACAGGGTGGAGCACTAAAATCACCAATGCGGCACTTAATTAGTAGGCAAGAAACTCTAAATTATTCTATGGTTTCGTTGCAGTCTGCTCGTCAATTTTCGAGAAAACTGAAATCGGAGAAGAAAATATATTTTTTCTAAGTACAGGGTGGAGCACTAAAATCACAAATGCGGCACTTTATTAGCAGGCAAGAAACTCTAAATAATTCTATGGTGTTTTTGCAGTGTGCTCGTCCATTTTCGAGAAAAATGAAATTGGGGTAAAAAATATTTTTTTTAGTAGGTAAGGAGCTCTAAATTATTTTATAGTTTCGTTGCAGTCTGCTCGTCCATTTTCGAGAAAACTAAAATTGGGGTAGAAAATATTTTTTTACAGGGTGGAGCACTAAAATCACCAATGCGGCACTTAATTAGTAGGCAAGAAGCTCTAAATTATTCTATGGTTTCGTTGCAGTCTGCTCGTCCATTTTCGAGAAAACTGAAATCGGAGAAGAAACTATTTTTTTTCTAAGTACAGGGTGGAGCACTAAGATCACCAATGCGGCACTTTATTAGAAGGCAAGGAACTCTTAATCATTCTATAGTTTCATTGCAATCTGCTCGTCAATTTTCGAGAAAAGTGAAATTGGGGTAGAAAATATTTTCTTTTCTAAGTATAGGGTTGAGCACTAAAATCACCAATGGGGCACTTTATTAGGAGGTAAGGGGCTCTGAATTATTCTATAGTTTCGTTGCAGACTGCTTGTCAATTTTCGAGAAAAGTGAAATTGGGTTAGAAAATATGTTTTTTCTAAGTACAGGGTGGAGCACTAAAATCACCAATGGAGCACTTAATTAGTAGGCAACGAGCTCTAAATTATTCTTAAGTTTCGTTGCAGACTGCTCGTCCATTTTCGAGAAAACATTTTTTTTCTAAGTACAGGGTGAAGCACTAAAATCACCAATGCGGCACTTTATTAGTAGGCAAGGAACTCTAAATTATTCTATAGTTCTATTGCAGTCTGCTCGTCCATTTTCGAGAAAAGTGAAAATGAGGTAGAAAATTTCTTTTATCTAAGTACAGGGTGGAGCACTAAAATCACAAATGATGCACCTAATTAGTAGGCAAGGAGCTCTAAATTATTCTATAGTTTCGTTGCAGACTGCTCATCCATTTTCGAGAAAAGTGAAATTGGGGTAGAAAATAATTTTTTTCTAAGTACAAGGTGGAACACTAAAATCACCAATGGAGCACTTAATTAGTAGGCAAGGAGCTCTAAATTATTCTATAGTTTCGTTGCAGTCTGCTCGTATATTTTCGAGAAAACTAAAATTGGGGTAGAAAATATTTCTTTTCTAAGTACAGGGTGGAGCACTAAAATTACCAAGGCGGCACTTAATTAGTAGGCAAGGAGCTCTAAATTATTCTATGGTATCGTTGCAGTCATCTCGTCCATTTTCGAGAAAACTGAAATCGGAGAAGAAAATATATTTTTTCTAAGTACAGGGTGGAGCACTAAAGTCACCAATGCGGCACTTTATTAGAAGGAAAAAACTCTAAATAATTCTATAGTTTCATTTCAGTCTGTTCGTCCATTTTCAAGAAAAATGAAATTGGGGTAGAAAAATTTTTTTTTCTAAGTACAGGGTGGAGCACTGAAATCACCAATAAAGCAACTTATAAGCAGGTAAAGAGCTCTTAATTATTCTATAGTTTCGTTGCAGTCTGCTCGTCCATTTTCGAGAAAAATGAAATTGGAGAAGAAAATATTTTTTTTAAGTACAGGTTGGAGCACTAAAATCACCAATGGGGCACTTAATTAGTAGGCAAGGAGCTTTAAATTATTCTATAGTTTTGTTGCAGTCTGCTCGTCTATTTTCGAGAAAACTGAAATTGGGGTAGAAAATATGTTTTTTCTTAGTACAGGGTGGAGCACTAAAATCAATAATGCTGCACCTTATTAGTAGGCAAGGAGCTCTAAATTATTCTATAGTTTCGTTGCAGTCTGTTTGTCCATTTTCGGGAAAAGTGAAATAGGAGTAGAAAATATATTTTTTCTCAGTACACGGTGGAGCACTAAAATCACCAATAGTTTTTTCTTAGTACAGGGTGGAGCACTAAAATCACTAATGCTGCACCTTATTAGTAGGCAGGGAGCTCTAAATTATTCTATAGTTTCGTTGCAGTCTGCTCGTCCATTTTCGAGAAAACTGAAATTGGGGTAGAAAATATTTCTTTTCTAAGTACAGGGTGGAGCACTAAAATCACCTTTGGGGCTCTTAACTAGTTGGCAAGGAGTACTAAATTATTCTATAGTTTCGTTGCAGTCTGCTCCTCTATTTTCGAGTAAAGTGAAATTGGGGTAGAAAATATTTTTTTTCTAAGTACAGGGTAGAGCAATAAAATCACTAATGAGGCACTAAATTAGAAGGCAAAAAGCTCTAATTTAATCTGTAGTTTCGTTGCAGTCTGCTCGTCCATTTTCGAGAAAACTGAAATTCGAGAAGAAAATATTTTTTTTCTAAGTACAGGGTAGAGCACTAAAATCACCAATGGGGCACTTAATTAGTTGGCAAGGAGCTCTAAATTATTCTATAGTTTCGTTGCAGTCTGTTCGTCCATTTTCGAGAAAAGTGAAATTGGGTTAAAAAATATTTTTTTTCTTAGTACAGGGTGGAGCACTAGAATCACCAATGGGGCACTTAATTAGTAGGCAAGGAGCTCTAAATTATTCTATAGTTTTGTTGCAGTCTGCTCGTCCATTTTCGAGAAAACTGAAATTGGGGTAGAAAATATTTTTTTTCAAAGTACAGGGTAGAGCAATAAAATCACCAATGCGGCACTTAATTAGTAAGCAAAAAGCTCTAAATAATTCTATGGTTTCGTTGCAGTCTGCTTGTCCATTTTCGAGAAAAACTGAAATCGAAGAAGAAAATATTTTTTTTCTAAGTACAGGGTGGAGCACTAAAATCACCAATGCGGCAGTTTATTAGTAGGCAAGGAACTCTTAATTATTCTATAGTTTCATTGCGGTCCGCTCGACCATTTTCGAGAAAAGTGAAATTAGGGTAGAAAATATTTTTTTTCTAAGTACAGGGTGGAGCACTAAAATCACCAATGGAGCACTTAATTAGTAGGTAAGGAGCTCTAAATTATTCTATAGTTTCGTTGCAGTCTGCTCGTCCACTTTCGAGAAAACTGAAATTGGAGAAGAAATTATTTTTTCTAAGTACAGGGTGGAGCACTAAAATCACCAATGGGGCACTTGAATAGTAGTCAACGAGCTCTAAATTATTCTATAGTTTCGTTGGAGTCTGCTTGTCCATTTTCGGGAAAAGTGAAATTGGAGTAGAAAATATTTTTTTTCTCAGTACACGGTGGAGCACTAAAATCACAAATAGAGCACTTAATTAGTAAGCAAGGAGCTCTAAATTATTTTCTAGTTTCGTTGCAGTCTGCTCGTCCATTTTCGAGAAAACTGAAATTAGAGAAGAAATTTTTTTTTTTAAGTCAGGGTAGAGAACTAAAATCACCAATGGGGCACTCAATTAGTAGGCAAGGAGCTCTAAATTATTCTATAGTTTCATTGCAGTCTGCTCGTCCATTTTCGAGAAAAGTGAAATTGGGGTAGAAAATATTTTTTTCTAAGTACAGGGTGAAGCACTAAAATCACCAATGCGGCACCTCGTTAGTAGGCAAAGAGCTCTAAATTATTCTATAGTTTCGTTGCAGTCTGCTCGTCCATTTTTGAGAAAACTGAAATCGGAGAAGAAAATATTTTTTCTCCAAGTACAGGGTAGAGCACTAAAATCACCAATGCGGCACATTATTAGTATGCAAGGAACTCTAAATTATTCTATAGTTTCATTGCAGTCTGCTCGTCCATTTTCGAGAAAAGTGAAATCGGGGTAGAAAATATATTTTTTTTCTAAGTACAGGGTGGAGCACTAAAATCACCAATGGGGCACTTTATTAGTAGGTAAGGAGCTCTAAATTATTCTATAGTTTCGTAGCAGTCTGCTCGTCCATTTTCGAGAAAACTGAAATTGGGGTAGAAAATATTTCTATTTCTAAGTACAGGGTGGAGCACTCAAATCACTAATAAGACATTTAATTGATAGGCAAGGAGCTCTAAATTAATCTATAGTTTTGTTGCAGTCTGCTCGTCCATTTTTGAGAAAACTGAAATTGGAGAAGAAAATATTTATTTTCTAAGTACAGGGTGGAGCACTAAAATCACCAATGGGGCACCTAATTAGTAGGCTAGAAGCTCTTAATTATTTTATAGTTTCGTTGCAGTCTGCTCGTCCATTTTCGAGAAAAGTGAAATTGGGGTAGAAAATATTTTTTTCTAAGTACAGGGTGAAGCACTAAAATCACCAATGGGGCACTTAATTAGTAGGCAAGGAGCTCTGGATTATTCTATAGTTTCGTTGCAGTCTGCTCTTCTATTTTCGAGAAAACTGAAATTGGGGTAGAAAATATTTTTTTTCTTAGTACAGGGTGGAGCACTAAAATCACCAATGCTGCACTTAATTAGTAGGAAAGGAGCTCTAAATTATTTTATAGTTTCGTTGCAGTCTGCTTGTCCATTTTCGGTAAAAGTGAAATAGGAGTAGAAAATATATTTTTCCTCAGTACACGGTGGAGCACTAAAATCACCAATAGAGCACCTAATTAGTAGGCCAGGAGCTCTAAATTATTCTATAGTTTCGTTGCAGTCTGCTCGTCCATTTTCGAGAAAACTGAAATTGGAGAAGAAAATAATTTTTTTCTAAGTTCAGGGTAGAGCACTAAAAGCACCAATGGGGCACTTAATTAGTAGGCAAGGAGCTCTAAATTATTCTATAGTTTCGTTGCAGTCTGCTCGTCCATTTTCAAGAAAAGTGAAATTGAAGTTGAAAATATTTTTTTTCTAAGTACAGGGTGGAGCACTAAAATCACCTATGGGGCACTTAACTAGAAGGCAAAGAGCTCTAAATTATTCTATAGTATCGTTGCAGTCTGCTTGTCTATTTCCGAGAAAAGTGAAATTGGGATAGAAAATATTTTTTTCCTAAGTACAGGGTGGAGCACTAAAATCACCAATGGAGCACTTAATTAGCAGACAAGGAGCTCTAAATTATTTTATGGTTTTGTTGCAGTCTGCTCGTCCATTTTCTAGAAAACTGAAATTGGGGTAGACATTTTTCTTTTCTAAGTACAGGGTGGAGCAATAAAATCACTAATGGGGCACTTAATTAGTAGGCAAGGAGCTCTAAATTATTCTATAGTTTCGTTGCAGTCTGCTCGTCAATTTTCGAGAAAACTGAAATTGGGGTAGAAAATATTTTTTTTCTAAGTACAGGGTGGAGCACTAAAATCAACAATGGGGCAATTATTTATTAGGCAAGAAGCTCTAAATTATTTTATAGTTTCGTTGCAGTCTGCTTGTCTATTTTCGAGAAAACTGGAATTGGGGTAGAAAATATTTTTCTTCTAAGTACAGGGTGGAGCACTAAAATCACCAATGCGGCACTTAATTAGAAGGCAAGGAGCTCTAAATTCTTCTATGGTTTCGTTGCAGTCTGCTCGTCCATTTTCGAGAAAACAGAAATCGGAGAAGAAAATATTTTTTTTCTAAGTACAGGGTGGAGCATTAAAATCATCAATGCGGTACTTTATTAGTAGGCAAGGAACTTTTAATTATTCTATAGTTTTATTGCAGTCTGCTCGTCCATTTTCGAGAAGAGTGAAATTGGGGTAGAAAATATTTTTTTTCTAAGTACAGGGTGACGCACTAAAATCACCAATGGAGCACCTAATTAATAGGTAAGGAGCTCTAAAATATTTTATAGTTTCGTTGCAGTCTGCTCGTCCATTTTTGAGAAAACTGAAATTGGGGTAGAAAATATTTTCCTTTCTAAGTACAAAGTGGAGCGCTAAAATCACTAATAGGGCACTTAAGTTGTAGGCAAGGAGCTCTAAAGGAGCTCTACTATATTCTATGGTTTCGTTGCAGTCTGCTCGTCCATTTTCGAGAAAAGTGAAGTTGGGGTAGAAAATATTTTTTCTCCTAAGTACAGGGTGAAGCACTAAAATCACCAATGGGGCACTTAGTTAGTAGGTGAGGAGCTCTAAATTATTCTATAGTTTTGTTGCAGTCTGCTCGTCCATTTTCGAGAAAACTGAAATTGGGTTAGAAAATATTTTTTTTCTAAGTCCAGGGTAGAACACTAAAATCACTAATAGGGCACCTAATTAGTAGGCAAGGAGCATTTAATTAATCTGTAGTTTCTTTGCAGTCTCCTTGTCCATTTTCGAGAAAACTGAAATTGGAGAAGAAAATATTTTTTTTCTAAGTACAGGGTGAAGCACTAAAATCACCAATGGGGCACTTAATTAGTAGGCAAGGAACTCTAAATTATTCTATAGTTTCGTTGCAGTCTGCTCGTCCATTTTCGAGAAAAGTTAAATTGGGGTAAAAAATATTTTTTTTCTTAGTACAGGGTGGAGCACTAAAATCACAAATGGGGCTCTTAATTAGTAGGCAAAAAGCTTTAAATTATTCTATAGTTTTGTTGCAGTCTGCTCGTCCATTTTCGAGTAAACTGAAATTGGGGTAGAAAATATTTTTTTTCTAAGTACAGGGTGGAGCACTAAAATCACAAATGCGGCATATTATTAGTAAGCAAGGAGCTTTAAATTATTCTATGGTTTCGTTGCAGTCTGCTCGTCCATTTTCGAGAAAACTGCAATCGGAGAAGAAAATATTTTTTTTCTAAGTACAGGGTAGAGAACTAAAATCAGCAATGCGGCACTTTATTAGCAGGCAAGGAACTCTAAATTATTCTATAGTTTCATTGCAGTCTGCTCGTCCATTTTCGAGAAAAGTGAAATTGGGGTAGAAAATATTTTTTTTCTAAGTACAGGGTGGAGCACTAAAATCACCAATGGGGCAAATAATTAGTAGGTAAGGAGCTCTAAATTATTCTATAGTTTCGTTGCAGTCTGCTCGTCCATTTTCGAGAAAACTGAAATTGGAAAAGAAAATATTTTTTTTCTAAGTACAGGGTGGAGCACTAAAATCATTATTGGAGCACTTAAATAGTAGGCAAGAAGCTCTAAATTATTCTACAGTTTCGTTGCAGTCTGCTTGTCCATTTTCGAGAAAACTAAAATTGGAGAAGAAAATATTTTATTTCTAAAAACAGGGTGACCACTAAAATCACCAATGGGGCACATAATTAGTAAGCAAGGAGCTCTAAATTATTCTATAGTTACGTTGCAGTCTGCTCGTCCATTTTCGAGAATAGTGAAAATGGGTTAGAAAATATTTTCTTTCTAAGTACAATGTGGAGCACTAAAATTACCAATGGGGCACTTTATTAATTGGTAAGAAGCTCTAAATTATTGTATAGTTTCGTTGCAGTCTGCTCGTCCATTTTCGAGAAAACTGAAATTGAGGTGGAAAATATTTTTTTTCTAAATACAGGGTGGAGCAATAAAATCACTAATGAGGCACATAATTAGTAGGCAAGAAGCTCTAAATTATTCTATAGTTTCGTTGCAGTCTGCTTGTCTATTTTCGAGAAAACTGAAATTGGAGAAGAATTTTTTTTTTTTAAGTACATGGTGGAGCACTAAAATCACTAATAGGGCACTTAAATAGTAGGCAAGGAGCTCTAAATTAGTCTATGGTTTCGTTGCAGTCTGCTTGTCCATTTTCGGGAAAAGTGAAATTGGAGTAGAAAATATTTATTTTCTCAGTACACGGTGGAGCACTAAAATCACCAATAGAGCACTAAATTAGTAGGCAAGGAGCCTTAAATTATTCTATAGTTTCGTTGCAGTCTGCTTGTCCATTTTCAAGAAAACTGAAATTAGAGTTTCAGGGTAGAGCACTAAAATCACCAATGGGACACTCAATTAGTAGGAAAGAGGCTCTAAATTATTCTTTAGTTTCATTGCAGTCTGCTCGTCCATTTTGGAAAAAAGTGAAGTTGGGGTAGAAAATATTTTTTTTCTGAGTACAGGGTGACGCACTAAAATCACCAATGGAGCACCTAATTAATAGGTAAAGAGCTCTAAAATATTTTATAGTTTCGTTGCTGTCTGCTCGTCTATTTTTGAGAAAACTGAAATTGGGGTAGAAAATATTTTTCTTTCTAAATACAGGGTGGAGCGCTAAAATTACTAATAGGGCACTTAAGTAGTAGGCAAGGAGCTCTAAAGGAGCTCTACTATATTCTATGGTTTCGTTGCAGTCTGCTCGTCCATTTTCGAGAAAAGTGAAATTGGGGTAGAAAATATTTTTTTTTTCTAAGTACAGGGTGAAGCACTAAAATCACCAATAGGGCACTTAGTTAGTAGGTGAGGAGCTCTAAATTATTCTATAGTTTTGTTGCAGTCTGCTCGTCCATTTTCGAGAAAACTGAAATTGGGGTAGAAAATATTTTTACAGGGTGGAACACTAAAATCACTAATAGGGCACCTAATTAGTAGGCGAGGAGCTTTCAATTAATCTGTAGTTTCGTTGCAGTCTCCTTGTCCATTTTCGAGAAAACTGAAATTGGAGAAGAAAATATTTTTTTTCTAAGTACAGGGTGAAGCACTAAAATCACTAATGGGGCACCTAACTAGTAGGCGAAGAACTCTAAATTATTCTATAGTTTCGTGGCAGTCTGCTCGTCCATTTTCGAGAAAAGTTAAATTGGGGTAAAAAATATTTTTTTTCTTAGTACAGGGTGGAGCACTAAAATCACAAATGGGGCTCTTAATTAGTAGGCAAAAAGCTCTAAATTATTCTATAGTTTTGTTGCAGTCTGCTCGTCCATTTTCGAGTAAACTGAAATTGGGGTAGAAAATATTTTTTTTCTAAGTACAGGGTGGAGCACTAAAATCACAAATGCGGCATATAATTAGTAAGCTAGGAGCTTTAAATTATTCTATGGTTTCGTTGCAGTCTGCTCGTCCATTTTCGAGAAAACTGCAAACGGAGAAGAAAATATTTTTTTTCTAAGTACAGGGTAGAGAACTAAAATCAGCAATGCGGCACTTTATTAGTAGGCAAGGAACTCTAAATTATTCTATAGTTTCATTGCAGTCTGCTCGTCTATTTTCGAGAAAAGTGAAATTGGGGTTGAAAATATTTTTTTTCTAAGTACAGGGTGAAGCACTAAAATCACCAATGGGGCAAATAATTAGTAGGTAAGGAGCTCTAAATTATTCTATAGTTTCGTTGCAGTCTGCTCGTCCATTTTCGAGAAAACTGAAATTGGAAAAGAAAATATTTTTTTTCGAAGTACAGGGTGGAGCACTAAAATCATTATTGGGGCACTTAAATAGTAGGCAAGGAGCTCTAAATTATTCTACAGTTTCGTTGCAGTCTGCTTGTCCATTTTCGAGAAAACTAAAATTGGAGAAGAAAATATTTTATTTCTAAGTACAGGGTGGAGCACTAAAATCACCAATAGGGCACATAATTAGTAAGCAAGGAGCTCTAAATTATTCTATAGTTACGTTGCAGTCTGCTCGTCCATTTTCGAGAATAGTGAAAATGGGGTAGAAAATATTTTCTTTCTAAGTACAATGTGGAGCACTAAAATTACCAATGGGGCACTTTATTAATTGGTAAGAAGCTCTAAATTATTGTATAGTTTCGTTGCAGTCTGCTCGTCCATTTTCGAGAAAACTGAAATTGGGCTAGAAAATATTTTTTTTCTCAATACAGGGTGGAGCAATAAAATCACTAATGAGGCACATAATTAGTAGGCAGGAAGCTCTAAATTATTCTATAGTTTAGTTGCAGTCTGCTTGTCTATTTTCGAGAAAACTGAAACTGGAGAAGAATTTTTTTTTAAGTACATGGTGGAGCACTAAAATCACTAATAGGGCACTTAAATAGTTGGCAAGGAGCTCTAAATAAGTCTATGGTTTCGTTGCAGTCTGCTTGTCCATTTTCGGGAAAAGTGAAATTGGAGTAGAAAATATTTTTTTTCTCAGTACACGGTGGAGCACTAAAATCACCAATAGAGCACTAAATTAGTAGGCAAGGAGCCTTAAATTATTCTATAGTTTCGTTGCAGTCTGCTTGTCTATTTTCGAGAAAACTGAAATTAGAGATTCAGGGTAGAGCACTAAAATCACCAATGGGACACTCAATTAGTAGAAAAGAGGCTCTAAATTATTCTTTATATTCATTGCAGTCTGCTCGTCCATTTTGGAGAAAAGTAAAGTTGGGGTAGAAAATATTTTTTCTCTAAGTACAGGGTGGAACACTAAAATCACTAATAGGGCACCTAATTAGTAGGCGAGGAGCTTTCAATTAATCTGTAGTTTCGTTGCAGTCTCCTTGTCCATTTTCGAGAAAACTGAAGATGGAGAAGAAAATATTTTTTTTCTAAGTACAGGGTGAAGCACTAAAATCACAAATGGGGCACTTAATTAGTAGGCAAGGAACTCTAAATTATTCTATAGTTTCGTTGCAGTCTGCTCGTCCATTTTCGAGAAAAGTTAAATTGGGGTAAAAAATATTTTTTTTCTTAGTACAGGGTGGAGCACTAAAATCACAAATGGGGCTCTTAATTAGTAGGCAAAAAGCTTTAAATTATTCTATAGTTTTGTTGCAGTCTGCTCGTCCATTTTCGAGTAAACTGAAATTGGGGTAGAAAATATTTTCTTTCTAAGTACAGGGTGGAGCACTAAAATCACAAATGCGGCATATAATTAGTAAGCAAGGAGCTTTAAATTATTCTATGGTTTCGTTGCAGTCTGCTCGTCCATTTTCGAGAAAACTGCAATTGGAGAAGAAAATATTTTTTTTCTAAGTACAGGGTAGAGAACTAAAATCAGCAATGCGGCACTTTATTAGCAGGCAAGGAACTCTAAATTATTCTATAGTTTCATTGCAGTCTGCTCGTCCATTTTCGAGAAAAGTGAAATTGGGGTAGAAAATATTTTTTTTCTAAGTACAGGGTGGAGCACTAAAATCACCAATGGGGCAAATAATTAGTAGGTAAGGAGCTCTAAATTATTCTATAGTTTCGTTGCAGTCTGCTCGTCAATTTTCGAGAAAACTGAAATTGGATAAGAAAATATTTTTTTTCTAAGTACAGGATGGAGCACTAAAATCATTATTGGAGCACTTAAATAGTAGGCAAGGAGCTCTAAATTATTCTACAGTTTCGTTGCAGTCTGCTTGTCCATTTTCGAGAAAAATAAAATTGGAGAAGAAAATATTTTATTTCTAAGTACAGGGTGACGCACTAAAATCACCAATGGGGCACATAATTAGTAAGCAAGGAGCTCTAAATTATTCTATAGTTACGTTGCAGTCTGCTCGTCCATTTTCGAGAATAGTGAAAATGGGTTAGAAAATATTTTCTTTCTAAGTACAATGTGGAGCACTAAAATTACCAATAGGGCACTTTATTAATTGGTAAGAAGCTCTAAATTATTGTATAGTTTCGTTGCAGTCTGCTCGTCCATTTTCGAGAAAACTGAAATTGGGGTGGAAAATATTTTTTTTCTAAATACAGGGTGGAGCAATAAAATCACTAATGAGGCACATAATTAGTAGGCAAGAAGCTCTAAATTATTCTATAGTTTCGTTGCAGTCTGCTTGTCTATTTTCGAGAAAACTGAAATTGGAGAAGAATATTTTTTTTTTAAGTACATGGTGGAGCACCAAAATCACTAATAGGGCACTTAAATAGTAGGCAAGGAGCTCTAAATTAGTCTATGGTTTCGTTGCAGTCTGCTTGTCTATTTTCGGGAAAAGTGAAATTGGAGTAGAAAATATTTATTTTCTCAGTACACGGTGGAGCACTAAAATCACAAATAGAGCACTAAATTAGTAGGCAAGGAGCCTTAAATTATTCTATAGTTTCGTTGCAGTCTGCTTGTCCATTTTCGAGAAAACTGAAATTAGAGATTCAGGGTAGAGCACTAAAATCACCAATGAGACACTCAATTAGTAGGAAAGAGGCTCTAAATTATTCTTTAGTTTTATTTCAGTCTGCTCGTCCATTTTGGAGAAAAGTGAAGTTGGGGTAGAAAATATTTTTTTTCTAAGTACAGGGTGGAGCACTAAAATCACTAATGGGGTACTTAATTAGTAGGTAAGGAGCTCTAAATTATTCTATAGTTTCGCTGCAGTCTGCTTGTCCATTTTCTGAAAACTGAAATCGGAGGAGAACATTATTTTTTCTAAGTACAGGGTGGAGCACTAAAATCAATAATGCGGCACTTTATTAGTAGGCAAGGAAATCTAAATTATTCTATAGTTTCATTGCAGTCTGCTCGTCCATTTTCGAGAAAAGTGAAATTGGGGTAGAAAATATTTTTTTTCTAAGTACAGGGTGAAGCACTAAAATCATTAATAGGGCATTAAATTAGTAGGTGAGGAGCTCTAAATTATTCTATTGTTTCGTTGCAGTCTGCTCGTCTATTTTCGAGAAAACTGAAATTGGGTTAGAAAATATTTTTTTCTAGGTACAGGGTGGAGCACTAAAATCACTAATAGGGCACTTAATTAGTAGGCAAGGAGCTCTAAATTAATCTATAGTTTCGTTGCAGTCTGCTCGTCCATTTTCGAGAAAACTGAAATTGGAGAAGAAAATGTTTTTGTTCTAAGTACAGGGTGGAGCACTAAAATCACCAATGGGGCACTAAATTAGTAGGCAAGGAGCTCAAACATATTCTTTAGTTTCGTTGCAGTCTGCTCGTCCATTTTTAAGAAAACTGAAATTGGGGTAGAAAATATTTTTTTTCTAAGTACAGGGTGGAGCACTAAAATGACCTATGGGACACTTAACTAGTAAGCAAGGAGCTCTAAATTATTCTATAGTTTCGTTGCAGACTGCTCGTCTATTTTCGATAAAAGTGAAATTGGTGTAGAAAATGTTTTCTTTTAAGTACAGGGTGGAGCACTAAAATCACCAATGAAGCACTTAATTAGTAGGCAAGTAGCTCTAAATTATTCTATAGTTTTGTTGCAGTCTGCTCGTCTATTTTCGAGAAAACTAAAATTGGGGTAAAAAATATTTTTTTTCTAAGTACAGGGTGGAGCACTAAAATCACCAATGCAGCACAAAATTAGTAGGCAAGGAGCTCTAAATTATTCTATAGTTTCGTTGCAGTCTGCTCTTCCATTTTCGAGAAAACTGAAATCGGAGAAGAAAATATTTCATTTCTAAGTACAGGGTGGAGCACTAAAATCACCAATGCGGCACTTTATTAGTAGGCAAGTGCCTCTAAATTATTCTATAGTTTCATTGCAGTCTGCTCGTCCACTATCGAGTAAAGTGAAATTGGGGTAGAAAATATTATTTTTTCTAAGTACAGGGTGGAGCATTAAAATCACCACTGGGGCACTTTATTAGTAGGTAAAGAGCTCTAAATTATTTTATAGTTTCGTTGCAGTCTGCTCGTCCATTTTCGAGAAAACTAAAATTGGGGTAGAAAATATTTTTTTACAGGGTGGAGCACTAAAATCACCAATGCGGCACTTAATTAGTAGGCAAGGAGCTCTAAATTATTCTATGGTTTCGTTGCAGTCTGCTCGTCCATTTTCGAGAAAACTGAAATAGGAGAAGAAACTATTTTTTTTCTAAGTACAGGGTGGAGCACTAAGATCACCAATGCGGCACTTTATTAGAAGGCAAGGAATTCTAAATCATTCTATAGTTTCATTGCAATCTGCTCGTCCATTTTCGAGAAAAGTGAAATTGGGGTAGAAAATATTTTCTTTTCTAAGTACAGGGTGGAGCACTATAATCACCAATGGGGCACTTTATTAGGAGGTAAGGGGCTCTGAATTATTCTATAGTTTCGTTGCAGACTGCTTGTCCATTTTCGAGAAAAGTGAAATTGGGTTAGAAAATATGTTTTTTCTAAGTACAGGTTGGAGCACTAAAATCACCAATGGAGCACTTAATTACTAGGCAAGGAGCTCTTAATTATTCTTAAGTTTCGTTGCAGACTTCTCGTCCATTTTCGAGAAAAGTAAAATTGGGGTAGAAAACATTTATTTTCTAAGTACAGGGTGAAGCACTAAAATCACCAATGCAGAACTTTATTAGTAGGCAAGGAACTCTAAGTTATTCTATAGTTTTATTGCAGTCTGCTCGTCCATTTTCGAGAAAAGTGAAAATGAGGTAGAAAATTTCTTTTTTCTAAGTACAGGGTGGAGCACTAAAATCACCAATAAAGCACCTAATTAGTAGGCAAGAAGCTCTAAATTATTCTATAGTTTCGTTGCAGACTGCTCGTCCAATTTCGAGAAAAGTGAAATTGGGGTAGAAAATATTTCTTTTCTAAGTACAAGGCGGAACACTAATATCACCAATGGAGCACTTAATTAGTAGGCAAGGAGCTCTAAATTATTCTATGGTTTCGTTGCAGTCTGCTCGTCCATTTTCGAGAAAAGTGAAATTGGGTTAGAAAATATTTTTTTCTAAGTACAGGGTGAAGCACAAAAATCACCAATGGGGCACTTAATTAGTAGGCAACGAGCTCTGGATTATTCTATAGTTTCGTTGCAGTCTGCTCGTCTATTTTCAAGAAAACTGAAATTGGGGTAGAAAATTTTTTTTTTCTTAGTACAGGGTGGAGCACTAAAATCACCAATGCTGCACTTTATTAGTAGGCAAGGAGCTCTAAATTGTTCTATAGTTTAGTTGCAGTCTGCTTGTCCATTTTCGGGAAAAGTGAAATAGGAGTAGAAAATATATTTTTTCTCAGTACACGGTGGAGCACTAAAATCACCAATAGAGCTCTTAATTAGTAGGCAAGGAACTCTAAATTATTTTATAGTTTCGTTGCAGTCTGCTCGTCAATTTTCGAGAAAACTGAAATTGGAGAAGAAAATAATTTTTTTCTAAGTTCAGGGTAGAGCACTAAAAGCACCAATGGGGCACTCAATTAGTAGGCAAGGACCTATAAATTATTCTATAGTTTCGTTGCAGTCTGCTCGTCCATTTTCGAGAAAACTGAAATTGGGGTAGAAAATATTTTTTTTTCTAAGTACAGGGTGGAGCGCTAAAATCACTTATAGGGCACTTAATTAGTAGGCAAGGAGCTCTAAAGGAGTTCTACTATATTCTATGGTTTCGCTGCAGTCTGCTCGTCCATTTTCGAGAAAACTGAAATCGGAGAAGAAAATATTTTTTTTTAAGTGCAGGGTGGAGCACTAAAATCACCAATGCAGCACTTTATTAGTAGGCAAGGAACTCTAAATTATTCTATAGTTTCATTGCAGTCTGCTCGTCCATTTTCGAGAAAAGTGAAACTGGGGTAGAAAATATTTTTTTTTCTAAGTACAGGGTGAAGCACTTAAATCACCAATGGGGCACTTAGTTAGTAGGGAAGGAGCTCTAAATTATTCTATAGTTTCGTTGCAGTCGGCTCGTCCATTTTCGAGAAATCTGAAATTGGGGTAGAAAATATTTTTTTTCTAAGTACAGGGTGGAGCACTAAAATCACCAATGGGGCAATTATTTAAAAGGCAAGTAGCTCTAAATTATTCTATAGTTTCGTTGCAGTCTGCTTGTCTATTTTCGAGAAAACTGAAATTGGGGTAGAAAATATTGTTTTTTTAAGTACAGGGTGGAGCACTAAAATCACCAATGCGGCACTTAATTAGTAAACAAAGAGCTCTAAATTATTCAATGGTTTCGTTGCAGTCTGCTCGTCCATTTTCGAGAAAACTGAAATCGGAGAAGAAAATATTTTATTTCTAAGTGCAGGGTGGAGCACTAAAATCATCAATGCGGCACTTTATTAGAAGGTAAGGAGCTCTAAATTATTCTATAGTTTCGTTGCAGTCTGCTCGTCCATTTTCGAGAAAACTGAAATTGGGGTAGATAATATTTTTTTTCTAAGTACAGGGTGGAGCACTAAAATCATCAATGGGGCAATTAATTAGAAGGCAAGAAGCTCTAAATTATTCTATGGTTTCGTTGCAGTCTGCTCGTCAATTTTCGAGAAAACTGAAATCGGAGAAGAAAATATTTTATTTCTAAGTACAGGGTGGAGCACTAAAATTACTAATAGGGCACTTAATTAGTAGGCAAGGAGCTTTAAATTGATCTATAGTTTTGTTGCAGTCTGCTCGTCCATTTTCGAGAAAACTGAAATTGGAGAAGAAAATTTTTTTTTTCTAAGTACAGGGTGGAGCACTAAAATCACCAATGAGGTACTTAATTAGTAGGCAAGGAGCTCTAAATTATTTTATAGTTTCGTTGCAGTCTGCTCGTCCATTTTCGAGAAAAGTGAAATCGGGGTAGAAAATATTTTTTTTCTAAGTACAGGGTGAAGCACTAAAACCACCAAAGGGGCACTTAATTAGTAAGCAAGGAGCTCTGAATTATTCTATAGTTTTGTTGCAGTCTGCTTGTCCGTTTTCGAGAAAATTGAAATTGGGGTAGAAAATATTTTTTTTCTAAGTACAGGCTAGATCACTAAAATCACCAATGGGGCAATTAATTAGTAGGCAAGAAGCTCTAACTTATTCTATGGTTTCGATGCAGTCTGCTAGTCTATTTTCGAGAAAACTGAAATTGGGGTAGAAAATATTTTTTTTCTAAGTACAGGGTGGAGCACTAAAATTACTAATGCGGCACTTAATTAGTAAGCAAGGAGCTCTAAACTATTCTATGGTTTCCTTGCAGTCTGCTTGTCCATTTTCGAGAAAACTGAAATCGGAGAAGAAAATATTTTATTTCTAAGTACAGGGTGGAGCACTAAAATCAACAATGCGGCACTTTATTAGTAGGCAAGGAACTCTAAATTATTCTATAGTTTCATTGCAGTCTGCTCGTCCATTTTCGAGAAAAGTGAAACTGGGGTAGAAAATAATTTTTTTTCTAAGTACAGGGTGGAGCACTAAAATCACCCATTGGTAATTTTAGTGCTCCACCCTGTACTTAGAAAAAAATATATAAACTGAAATTAGAGAAGAAATTTTTTTTTTTAAGTTCAGGGTAGAGAACTAAAATCACCAATGGGGCACTCAATTAGTAGGCAAGGAGCTTTAAATTATTCTATAGTTTCATTGCAGTCTGCTCGTCCAGTTTCGAGAAAAGTGAAATTGGGGTAGAAAATAAGTTTTTTCTAAGTACAGGGTAGAGCACTAAAAGCACCAATGCAACACATAGTTAGTAGGCAAAGAGTATTAATTATTCTATGGTTTCGTTGCAGTCTGCTAGTCCATTTTCGAGAAAACTGAAATCGGAGAAGAAAATATTATTTTCTAAGTACAGGGTGGAGCACTAAAATCACTAATGCGGCACTTTATTAGTAGGCAAGGAAATCTAAATTATTATTTAGTTTCACTGCAGTCTGCTCGTCCATTTTCGAGAAAAGTGAAATTGGGGTAGAAAATATTTTTTTTTCTAAGTACAGGGTGGAGCACTAAAATCACCCATTGGTAATTTTAGTGCTCCACCCTGTACTTAGAAAAAAATATTTTCTTCTCCAATTTCAGTTCTCTCAAAAATGGACGAGCAGACTGCAACGAAACTATAGAATAATTTAGAGCTTCTTGCCTACTAATTAAGTGCCCCATTAGTGATTTTAGTGCTCCACCCTGTACTTAGAATAGAAAATATTTTCTACCCCAATTTAAGTTTTCTCGAAAATGGACGAGCAGACTGCAACGAAGCTATAGAATAAAAAATTATTCTATAAAAAATCATTCAATAGGAGCTCTAAATTAATCTAGTTTTGTTGCAGTATGCTCGTCCAGTTTTAAGAAAACTGAAATTGGAGAAGAAAATATTTTTTTTCTAAGTACAGGGTGGAGCACTAAAATCACTAATGGCGCACTAAATTAGTAGGCAAGAAGCTCTAAATTATTCTATGGTTTCGTTGCAGTCTGCTCGTCCATTTACGAGAAAAGTAGAATTGGGGTAGAAAATATTTTTTTTCTAAGTACAGGGAGGAGCACTAAAATCACAAATAGGGCACTTAACTAGAAAGCAAAGAGCTCTAAATTATTCTATAGTTTCGTTGCAGTCTGCTTGTCTATTTTCGAAAAAAGTAAAATTGGGATAGAAAATATTTTTTTTCTAAGTACAGGGTGAAGCACTAAAATCACCAATGGGGCACTTAATTATTAGGCAAGGAGCTCTAAATTATTCTATAGTTTCGTTGCAGTCTGCTCGTCCATTTTCGAGAAAAGTTAAATTGGGGTAAAAAATATTTTTTTTCTTAGTACAGGGTGGAGCACTAAAATCACAAATGGGGCTCTTAATTAGTAAGCAAAAAGCTCTAAATTATTCTATAGTTTTGTTGCAGTCTGCTCGTCCATTTTCGAGTAAACTAAAATTGGGGTAGAATTTTTTTTTTTTCTAAGTACAGGGTGGAGCACTAAAATCACAAATGCGGCATATAATTAGTAAGCAAGGAGCTTTAAATTATTCTATGGTTTCGTTGCAGTCTGCTCGTCCATTCTCGAGAAAACTGCAATCGGAGAAGAAAATATTTTTTTTCTAAGTACAGGGTAGAGCACTAAAATCACCAATGGGGCTCTTAATTAGTAGGCAAAAAGCTCTAAATTATTCTATAGTATTGTTGCAGTCTGCTCGTCCATTTTCGAGTAAACTGAAATTGGAGAAGAAAATATTTTTTTTCTAAGTACAGGGTGGAGCACTAAAATCACTAATAGAGCACTAAATTAGTAGGCAAGGAGCTCCAAATTATTATATAGTTTCGTTGCAGTCTGCTCGTCCATTTTCGAGAAAACTGAAATTGGGGTAGAAAAATTTTTTTATTCTAAGTACAGGGTGGAGCACTAAGATCACCAATGGGGCACTAAATTAGTAGGCAAGGAGCTCTAAATTATTCTATAGTTTCGTTGCAGTCTGCTCGTCCATTTTTAAGAAAACTGAAATTGGGGTAGAAAATATTTTTTTTCTAAGTACAGGGTGGAGCACTAAAATGACCTATAGGGCACTTAACTAGTAAGCAAGGAGCTCTAAATTATTCTATAGTTTGGTTGCAGACTGCTCGTCTATTTTCGAGAAAAGTGAAATTGGTGTAGAAAATATTTTTTTAAGTACAGGGTTTAGCACTAAAATCACCAATGGAGCACTTAATTAGTAGACAAATAGCTCTAAATTATTCTATAGTTTTGTTGCAGTCTGCTCGTCTATTTTCGAGAAAACTAAAATTGGGGTAAAAAATATTTTTTTTCTAAGTACAGGGTGGAGCACTAAAATCACCAATGCAGCACTTAATTAGTAGGCAAGGAGCTCTAAATTATTCTATGGTTTCGTTGCAGTCTGCTCTTCCATTTTCGAGAAAACTGAAATCGGAGAAGAAATTATTTCATTTCTAAGTACAGGGTGGAGCACTAAAATCACCAATGCGGCACTTAATTAGAAGGCAAGTACCTCTCAATTATTCTTTAGTTTCATTACAGGGTGGAGCACTAAAATCACCAATGGGGCACTTTATTAGTAGGTAAGAAGCTCTAAATTATTCTATAGTTTCGTTGCAGTCTGCTCGTCCATTTTCGAGAAAGCTGAAATTGGGGTAGAAAATATTATTTTTTGTAAGTACAGGGTGGAGCACTAAAATTACTAATGGGGCACTTAATTAGTAGGCAAGGAGCTCTAAATTGATCTATAGTTTTGTTGCAGTCTGCTCGTCCATTTTCGAGAAAACTGAAATTGGAGAAGAAAATATTTTTTTTCTAAGTACAGGGTGGAGCACTAAAATCACCAATGGGGCAATTAATTAGTAGGCAAGAAGCTCTAAATTATTCTCTAGTTTCAATGCAGTGTGCTAGTCTATTTTCGAGAAAACTGAAATTGGGGTAGAAAATATTTTATTTCTAAGTACAGGGTGGAGCATTAAAATCACCAATACGGCACTTTATTAGTAGGCAAGGAATTCTAAATTATTCTATAGTTTCATTGCAGTCTGCTCGTCCATTTTCGAGAAAAGTGAAATTGGGTTAGAAAATATTTTTTTTCTAAGTACAGGGTGGAGCACTAAAATCAATCGTACAGGGTGGAGCACTAAAGTCACCTATAAGGCACTTAAATAGTAGGCAAAGAGCTCTAAATTATTCTATAGTTTCGTTGCAGTCTGCTTGTCCATTTTCGGGAAAAGTGAAATTGGGGTAGAAAATATTTTTTTTCTCAGTACACGGTGGAGCACTAAAATCACAAATAGAGCACTTAATTAGTAGGCAAGAAGCTCTTAATTATTCTATAGTTTCGCTGCAGTCTGCTCGTCCATTTTCGAGAAAAGTGAAATTAGAGACGAAAATTATTTTTTTTAAGTTCAGGGTAGAGCACTAAAATCACCAATGGGGCACTCAATTAGTAGGCAAGAAGCTCTAAATTATTCTATAGCTTCATTGCAGTCTGCTCGTCCATTTTCGAGAAAAGTGAAGTTGGCGTAGAAAACATTTTTTTTCTAGGTACAGGGTGGAGCACTAAAATCACCAATGGGGCACTTAGTGGCATTAGTAGGTGAGAAACTCTAAATTATTCTAAAGTTTTGTTGCAGTCGTCCATTTTCGAGAAAGCTGAAATTGGGGTAGAAAATGTTTTTTTTCTAAGTACAGGGTGGAGCACTAAAATCACAAATGAAGCACCTAATTAGTAGGCAAAGAGCTTTAAATTATTCTATAGTTTCGTTGCATACTGCTCGTCCATTTTCGAGAAAAGTGAAATTGGGGTAGAAAATATTTTTTTTCTAAGTACAGGGTCGAGCACTAAAATAACTAATGGAGCACCTAATTAGCAGACAAGGAGCTCTAAATTATTCTATAGTTTCGTTGCAGTCTGCTCGTCCATTTTCGAGAAAACTAAAATTGGGGTAGAAAATATTGTTTTTCTAAGTACAGGGTAGAGCACTAAAATCATCAATGCGGCACTTAGTTAGTAGGCAAAGAGCTCTAAATTATTCTATGGTTTCGTTGCAGTCTGCTTGTCCATTTTCGAGAAAACTAAAATCGGAGAAGAAAATATTTTTTTTCTAAGTACAGGGTGAAGCACTAAAATCACCAATGCGGCACTTTATTAGTAGGCAAGAAACTCTAAATTATTGTATAGTTTTATTGCAGTCTGCTCGTCCATTTTCGAGAAAAGTGAAATTGGGGTAGAAAATATTTTTTTTTTCTAAGTACAGGGTGGAGCACTAAAATCACCTATGGGGCACTTAATTAGTAGGTAAGGAGCTCTAAATTATTTTATAGTTTCGTTGCAGTCTGCTCGTCCATTTTCGAGAAAAGTAAAATTGGGTTAAAAAATATTTTTTTTCTTAGTACAGGGTGGAGCACTAAAATCACAAATAGGGCTCTTAATTAGTAGGCAAAGAGCTCTAAATTATTCTATAGTTTTGTTGCAGTCTGCTCGTCAATTTTCGAGTAAACTGAAATTTGGGTAGAAAATATTTTTTTTCTAAGTACAGGGTGGAGCACTAAAATCACCAATGATGCACTTAATTAGTAGGCAAGGAGCTCTAAATTATTCTATAGTTTCGTTGCAGTATGCTAGACTATTTTCGAGAAAACTGAAATTGGGGTAGAAAATATTCTTTTTCTTAGTACAGGGTGGAGCAATAAAATCACCAATGCTGCACTTAATTAGTAGGTAAAGAGGTCTAAATTATTTTATAGTTTCGTTGCAGTCTGCTTGTCCATTTTCGGGAAAAGTGAAATAGGAGTAGAAAATATATTTTTTCTCAGTACAGGGTGAAGCACTAAAATCACCAATGGAGCACTTAATTAGTAGGCAAGGAAAAACTGAAATTGGAGAAGAAAATATTTTTTTTCTAAGTTCAGGGTAGAGCACTAAAAGCACCTATGGGGCACTTAATAAGTAGGCAAGGAGCTCTAAATTATTCTATAGTTTCATTGCAGTCTGCTTGTCCATTTTCGAGAAAAGTGAAATTGGGGTAGAAAATATTTTTTTTCTAAGTACAGGGTGGAGCACTAAAATCACCAATGGGGCACTAAATTAGTAGGCAAGGAGCTCTGAATTATTCTATAGTTTAGAGAAAAGTGAAATTGGGGTAGAAAATATTATTTTTCTAAGTACAGGGTGAAGCACTAAAATCACCAATGGGGCACTAAATTAGTAGGCAAGGAGCTCTAAATTATCCTATAGTTTCGTTGCAGTCTGCTCGTCCATTTTCGAGAAAACTGAAATTGGGGTAGAAAATATTTTTTTTCTAAGTACAGGGTAGAACACTAAAATAACCAATGAAGCACTTAATTAGCAGACAAGGAGCTCTAAATTATTCTATAGTTTAGTTGCAGTCTGCTCGTCCATTTTCGAGAAAGCTGAAATTGGGGTAGAAAATATTGTTTTTCTAAGTAAAGGGTGGAGCAATAAAATCATCAATGCGGCACTTAGTTAGTAGGCAAAGAGCTCTAAATTATTCTATAGTTTCGTTGCAGTCTGCTTGTCCATTTTCGAGAAAACTGAAATCGGAGAAGAAAATATTTTTTTTCTAAGTACAGGGTGGAGCACTAAAATCACCAATGCGGCACTTTATTAGTAGGCAAGAAACTCTAAATTATTCTATAGTTTCATTGCAGTCTGCTCGTCCATTTTCGAGAAAAGTTATATTGGGGTAGAAAATATTTTTTTTTCTAAGTACAGGGTTGAGCGCTTATATCACCAATGGGGCACTTTATTAGTAGGTAAGGAGCGCTAAATTATTCTATAGTTTCGTTGCAGTCTGCTTGTCCATTTTCGAGAAAAGTGAAATTGGGGTAGAAAATATTTTTTTTCTAAGAACAAGGTGGAGCACTAGAATCACCAATGGGGCACTTTATTAGTAGGCAAGGTGCTCTAAATTATTCTATAGTTTCGTTGCAGTCTGCTCGTCCATTTTCGAGAAAACTGAAATTGGGGTAGAAAATATTTTTTTTCTAAGTACAGGGTGGAGCACTAAAATCACCAATTGGGCAAATAATTAGTAGGCAAGAAGCTCTAAATTATTCTATAGTTTCGTTGCAGTCTGCTCGTCCATTTTTGAGAAAACTAAAATTGGGGTAGAAAATATTTTTTTTCTAAGTACAGGGTAAAGCACTAAAATCACTAATGGGGCACTTAATAAGTAGGCAAGGAGCTCTAAATTATTCTATAGTTTCGTTGCAGTCTGCTCGTCCATTTTCGAGAAAGCTGAAATTAGGGTAGAAAATTTTTTTTTCTAAGTACAGGGTGGAGCAATAAAATCACAAATAAGGCACCTAATTAGTAGGCAAAGAGCTTAAAATTATTCTATAGTTTCGTTGCAGACTGCTCGTCCATTTTCGAGAAAAGTGAAATTAAGGTAGAAAATATTTTTTTTCTAAGTACAGGGTCGAGCACTAAAATAACTAATGGAGCACTTAATTAGCAGACAAGGATCTCTAAATTATTCTATAGTTTCGTTGCAGTCTGCTCGTCCATTTTCGAGAAAACTAAAATTGGGGTAGAAAATATTTTTTTCTAAGTACAGGGTAGAGCACTAAAATCATCAATGCGGCACTTAGTTAGTAGGCAAAGAGCTCTAAATTATTCTATGGTTTCGTTGCAGTCTGCTTTTCCATTTTCGAGAAAACTGAAATCGGAGAAGAAAATATTTTTTTTCTAAGTACAGGGTGAAGCACTAAAATAACCAATGCGGCACTTTATTAGTAGGCAAGAAACTCTAAATTATTCTATAGTTTCATTGCAGTCTGCTCGTCCATTTTCGAGAAAAGTGAAATTGGGGTAGAAAATATTTTTTTTTCTAAGTACAGGGTGGAGCACTAAAATCACCTATGGGGCACCTAATTAGTAGGTAAGGAGCTCTAAATTATTCTATAGTTTCGTTGCAGTCTGCTCGTCCATTTTCGAGAAAAGTGAAATTGGGGTAGAACATTTTTTCTTCTAAGTACAGGGTGGAGCACTAAAATCACCAATAGGGCACTAAATTAGTAGGCAAGGAGCTCTGAATTATTCTATAGTTTAGAGAAAAGTGAAATTGGGGTAGAAAATATTATTTTTCTAAGTACAGGGTGGAGCCCTAAAATCACCAATGGGGCACTAAATTAGTAGGCAAGGAGCTCTAAATTATTCTATAGTTTCGTTGCAGTCTGCTCGTCCATTTTCGAGAAAACTGAAATTGGGGTAAAAAATATTTTTTTTCTAAGTACAGGGTAGAGCACTAAAATAACCAATGAAGCACTTAATTAGCAGACAAGGAGCTCTAAATTATTCTATAGTTTTGTTGCAGTCTGCTCGTCCATTTTCGAGAAAGCTGAAATTGGGGTAGAAAATATTTTTTTTCTAAGTACAGGGTGGAGCACTAAAATCACCAATGAAGCACCAAATTAGAAGGTAAGGATCTCTTAATTATTCTATAGTTTCGTTGCAGACTGCTCGTCCATTTTCGAGAAAAGTGAAATTGGGGAAGAATATATTTTTTTCTAAGTACAGGGTGAAGCACTAAAATCGCTAATGGAGCACTTAATTAGCAGACAAGAAGCTCTAAATTATTCTATAGTTTCGTTGCAGTCTGCTCGTCCATTTTCGAGAAAACTAAAATTAGGGTAGAAAATATTTTTTTTCTAAGTACAGGGTGGAGCACTAAAATCACTAATGGGGCAATTCATTATTAGGCAAGAAGCTTTAAATTATTCTATAGTTTCGTTGCAGTCTGCTTGTCCATTTTCGGGAAAAGTGAAATTGGAGTAGAAAATATTCTTTTTCTCAGTACACGGTGGAGCACTAAAATCACAAATAGAGTATTTAATTAGTAGGCAAGAAGCTCTAAATTATTCTATAGTTTCGTTGCAGTCTGCTCGTCCATTTTCGAGAAAACTGAAATTAGAGACGAAAATTATCTTTTTTAAGTTCAGGGTAGAGCACTAAAATCACCAATGGGGCACTCAATTAGTAGGCAAGAAGCTCTAAATTATTCTATAGTTTCATTGCAGTCTGCTCGTCCATTTTCGAGAAAAGTGAAGTTGGCGTAGAAAATATTTTTTTTCTAAGTACAGGGTGGAGCACTAAAATCACCAATGGGGCACTTAGTGGCATTAGTAGGTGAGAAACTCTAAATTATTCTAAAGTTTTGTTGCAGTCGTCCATTTTCGAGAAAGCTGAAATTGGGGTAGAAAATATTTTTTTTCTAAGTACAGGGTGGAGCACTAAAATCACAAATGAAGCACCTAATTAGAAGGCAAGGAGCTCTTAATTATTCTATAGTTTTGTTGCAGACTGCTCGTCCATTTTCGAGAAAAGTGAAATTTGGCTAGAAAATATTTTTTTTCTAAGTACAGGGTGGAGCACTAAAATAACTAATGGAGCACTTAATTAGCAGACAAGGAGCTCTAAATTATTCTATAGTTTCGTTGCAGTCTGCTCGTCCATTTTCAGAAAACTAAAATTGGGGTAGAAAATATTGTTTTTCTAAGTACAGGGTGGAGCAATAAAATCATCAATGCGGCACTTAGTTAGCAGGCAAAGAGCTCTAAATTATTCTATAGTTTCGTTGCAGTCTGCTTGTCCATTTTCGAGAAAACTGAAATCGGAGAAGAAAATATTTTTTTTCTAAGTACAGGGTTGAGCGCTTATATCACCAATGGGGCACTTTATTAGTAGGTAAGGAGCGCTAAATTATTCTATAGTTTCGTTGCAGTCTGCTTGTCCATTTTCGAGAAAAGTGAAATTGGGGTAGAAAATATTTTTTTTCTAAGAACAAGGTGGAGCACTAGAATCACCAATGGGGCACTTTATTAGTAGGCAAGAAGCTCTAAATTATTCTATAGTTTCGTTGCAGTCTGCTCGTCCATTTTCGAGAAAACTGAAATTGGGGTAGAAAATATTTTTTTTCTAAGTACAGGGTGGAGCACTAAAATCACCAATTGGGCAAATAATTAGTAGGCAAGAAGCTCTAAATTATTCTATAGTTTCGTTGCAGTCTGCTCGTCCATTTTTGAGAAAACTAAAATTGGGGTAGAAAATATTTTTTTTCTAAGTACAGGGTAAAGCACTAAAATCACTAATGGGGCACTTAATAAGTAGGCAAGGAGCTCTAAATTATTCTATAGTTTTGTTGCAGTCTGCTCGTCTATTTTCGAGAAAGCTGAAATTAGGGTAGAAAATATTTTTTTTCTAAGTACAGGGTGGAGCACTAAAATCACAAATAAGGCACCTAATTAGTAGGCAAAGAGCTTTAAATTATTCTATAGTTTCGTTGCAGACTGCTCGTCCATTTTCGAGAAAAGTGAAATTGGGGTAGAAAATATTTTTTTTCTAAGTACAGGGTCGAGCACTAAAATAACTAATGGAGCACCTAATTAGCAGACAAGGAGCTCTAAATTATTCTATAGTTTCGTTGCAGTCTGCTCGTCCATTTTCGAGAAAACTAAAATTGGGGTAGAAAATATTGTTTTTCTAAGTACAGGGTAGAGCACTAAAATCATCAATGCGGCACTTAGTTAGTAGGCAAAGAGCTCTAAATTATTCTATGGTTTCGTTGCAGTCTGCTTGTCCATTTTCGAGAAAACTAAAATCGGAGAAGAAAATATTTTTTTTCTAAGTACAGGGTGAAGCACTAAAATCACCAATGCGGCACTTTATTAGTAGGCAAGAAACTCTAAATTATTCTATAGTTTCGTTGCAGTCTGCTTGTCCATTTTCGAGAAAACTAAAATTGGGGTAGAAAATATTGTTTTTCTAAGTACAGGGTAGAGCACTAAAATCATCAATGCGGCACTTAGTTAGTAGGCAAAGAGCTCTAAATTATTCTATGGTTTCGTTGCAGTCTGCTTGTCCATTTTCGAGAAAACTAAAATCGGAGAAGAAAATATTTTTTTTCTAAGTACAGGGTGGAGCACTAAAATCACCTATGGGGCACTTAATTAGTAGGTAAGGAGCTCTAAATTATTTTATAGTTTCGTTGCAGTCTGCTCGTCCATTTTCGAGAAAAGTAAAATTGGGTTAAAAAATATTTTTTTTCTTAGTACAGGGTGGAGCACTAAAATCACAAATAGGGCTCTTAATTAGTAGGCAAAGAGCTCTAAATTATTCTATAGTTTTGTTGCAGTCTGCTCGTCAATTTTCGAGTAAACTGAAATTTGGGTAGAAAATATTTTTTTTCTAAGTACAGGGTGGAGCACTAAAATCACCAATGATGCACTTAATTAGTAGGCAAGGAGCTCTAAATTATTCTATAGTTTCGTTGCAGTATGCTAGACTATTTTCGAGAAAACTGAAATTGGGGTAGAAAATATTCTTTTTCTTAGTACAGGGTGGAGCAATAAAATCACCAATGCTGCACTTAATTAGTAGGTAAAGAGGTCTAAATTATTTTATAGCTTCGTTGCAGTCTGTTTGTCCATTTTCGGGAAAAGTGAAATAGGAGTAGAAAATATATTTTTTCTCAGTACAGGGTGAAGCACTAAAATCACCAATGGAGCACTTAATTAGTAGGCAAGGAAAAACTGAAATTGGAGAAGAAAATAATTTTTTTCTAAGTTCAGGGTAGAGCACTAAAAGCACCTATGGGGCACTTAATAAGTAGGCAAGGAGCTCTAAATTATTCTATATTTTCATTGCAGTCTGCTCGTCCATTTTCGAGAAAAGTGAAATTGGGGTAGAAAATATTTTTTTTCTAAGTACAGGGTGGAGCACTAAAATCACCAATGGAGCACTAAATTAGTGGGCAAGGAGCGCTAAATTATTCTATAGTTTAGAGAACAGTGAAATTGGGGTAGAAAATATTATTTTTCTAAGTACAGGGTGGAGCACTAAAATCACCAATGGGGCACTAAATTAGTAGGCAAGGAGCTCTAAATTATTCTATAGTTTCGTTGCAGTCTGCTCGTCCATTTTCGAAAAAACTGAAATTGGGGTAGAAAATATTTTTTTTCTAAGTACAGGGTGGAGCACTAAAATCACCAATGGGGCAAATAATTAGTTGGCAAGAAGCTCTAAATTATTCTATAGTTTCGTTGCAGTCTGCTTGTCCATTTTCGGGAAAACTTAAACCAGAGAAGAAAATTATTTTTGTTTAAGTTTAGGGTAGAGCACTAAAATCACCAATAGGGCACTCAATTAGTAGGCAAGGAGCTCTAAATTATTCTATAGTTTCGTTGCAGACTGCTCGTCCATTTTCGAGAAAAGTGAAATTGGGGAAGAAAATATTTTTTTCTAAGTACAGGTGAAGCACTAAAATTTTTTTTTTCTAAGTACAGGGTGGAGCACTAAAATCACCTATGGGGCACTTAATTAGTAGGTAAGGAGCTCTAAATTATTTTATAGTTTCGTTGCAGTCTGCTCGTCCATTTTCGAGAAAAGTAAAATTGGGTTAAAAAATATTTTTTTTCTTAGTACAGGGTGGAGCACTAAAATCACAAATAGGGCTCTTAATTAGTAGGCAAAGAGCTCTAAATTATTCTATAGTTTTGTTGCAGTCTGCTCGTCAATTTTCGAGTAAACTGAAATTTGGGTAAAAAATATTTTTTTTCTAAGTACAGGGTGGAGCACTAAAATCACCAATGATGCACTTAATTAGTAGGCAAGGAGCTCTAAATTATTCTATAGTTTCGTTGCAGTATGCTAGACTATTTTCGAGAAAACTGAAATTGGGGTAGAAAATATTCTTTTTCTTAGTACAGGGTGGAGCAATAAAATCACCAATGCTGCACTTAATTAGTAGGTAAAGAGGTCTAAATTATTTTATAGTTTCGTTGCAGTCTGCTTGTCCATTTTCGGGAAAAGTGAAATAGGAGTAGAAAATATATTTTTTCTCAGTACAGGGTGAAGCACTCAAATCACCAATGGAGCACTTAATTAGTAGGCAAGGAAAAACTGAAATTGGAGAAGAAAATAATTTTTTTCTAAGTTCAGGGTAGAGCACTAAAAGCACCTATGGGGCACTTAATAAGTAGGCAAGGAGCTCTAAATTATTCTATATTTTCATTGCAGTCTGCTCGTCCATTTTCGAGAAAAGTGAAATTGGGGTAGAAAATATTTTTTTTCTAAGTACAGGGTGGAGCACTAAAATCACCAATGGAGCACTAAATTAGTGGGCAAGGAGCGCTAAATTATTCTATAGTTTAGAGAACAGTGAAATTGGGGTAGAAAATATTATTTTTCTAAGTACAGGGTGGAGCACTAAAATCACCAATGGGGCACTAAATTAGTAGGCAAGGAGCTCTAAATTATTCTATAGTTTCGTTGCAGTCTGCTCGTCCATTTTCGAGAAAACTGAAATTGGGGTAGAAAATATTTTTTTTCTAAGTACAGGGTGGAGCACTAAAATCACCAATGGGGCAAATAATTAGTTGGCAAGAAGCTCTAAATTATTCTATAGTTTCGTTGCAGTCTGCTTGTCCATTTTCGGGAAAACTTAAACCAGAGAAGAAAATTATTTTTGTTTAAGTTTAGGGTAGAGCACTAAAATCACCAATAGGGCACTCAATTAGTAGGCAAGGAGCTCTAAATTATTCTATAGTTTCGTTGCAGACTGCTCGTCCATTTTCGAGAAAAGTGAAATTGGGGAAGAAAATATTTTTTTCTAAGTACAGGGTGAAGCACTAAAATCGCTAATGGAGCACTTAATTAGCAGACAAGAAGCTCTAAATTATTCTATAGTTTCGTTGCAGTCTGCTCGTCCATTTTCGAGAAAACTAAAATTGGGGTAGAAAATATTTTTTTTCTAAGTACAGGGTGGAGCACTAAAATCACCAATGCGGCACTTAGTGGCATTAGTAGGTAAGAAACTCTAAATTATTCTATAGTTTCGTTGCAGTCTGCTTGTCCATTTTCGGGAAAACTTAAACCAGAGAAGAAAATTATTTTTGTTTAAGTTTAGGGTAGAGCACTAAAATCACCAATAGGGCACTCAATTAGTTTGGCAAGGAGCTCTAAATTATTCTATAGTTTCGTTGCAGACTGCTCGTCCATTTTCGAGAAAACTAAAATTGGAGTAGAAAATATTTTTTTTCTCAGTACACGGTGGAGCACTAAAACCACAAATAGAGCACTTAATTAGTAGGCAAGGAGCTCTAAATTATTCTATGGTTTCGTTGCAGTCTGCTCGTCCATTTTCGAGAAAACTGAAACCAGAGAAGAAAATTATTTTTGTTTAAGTTTAGGGTAGAGCACTAAAATCACCAATAGGGCACTCAATTAGTAGGCAAGGAGCTCTAAATTATTCTATAGATTTGTTGCAGTCTGCTCGTCCATTTTCGAGAAAAGTGAAGTTAGGGTAGGAAATACTTTTTTTCTAAGTACAGGGTGGAGCACTAAAATAACTAATGGAGCACTTAATTAGCAGACAAGGAGCTCTAAATTATTCTATAGTTTCGTTGCAGTCTGCTCGTCCATTTTCAGAAAACTAAAATTGGGGTAGAAAATATTGTTTTTCTAAGTACAGGGTGGAGCAATAAAATCATCAATGCGGCACTTAGTTAGCAGGCAAAGAGCTCTAAATTATTCTATAGTTTCGTTGCAGTCTGCTTGTCCATTTTCGAGAAAACTGAAATCGGAGAAGAAAATATTTTTTTTCTAAGTACAGGGTTGAGCGCTTATATCACCAATGGGGCACTTTATTAGTAGGTAAGGAGCGCTAAATTATTCTATAGTTTCGTTGCAGTCTGCTTGTCCATTTTCGAGAAAAGTGAAATTGGGGTAGAAAATATTTTTTTTCTAAGAACAAGGTGGAGCACTAGAATCACCAATGGGGCACTTTATTAGTAGGCAAGAAGCTCTAAATTATTCTATAGTTTCGTTGCAGTCTGCTCGTCCATTTTCGAGAAAACTTAAATTGGGGTAGAAAATATTTTTTTTCTAAGTACAGGGTGGAGCACTAAAATCACCAATTGGGCAAATAATTAGTAGGCAAGAAGCTCTAAATTATTCTATAGTTTCGTTGCAGTCTGCTCGTCCATTTTTGAGAAAACTAAAATTGGGGTAGAAAATATTTTTTTTCTAAGTACAGGGTAAAGCACTAAAATCACTAATGGGGCACTTAATAAGTAGGCAAGGAGCTCTAAATTATTCTATAGTTTTGTTGCAGTCTGCTCGTCTATTTTCGAGAAAGCTGAAATTAGGGTAGAAAATATTTTTTTTCTAAGTACAGGGTGGAGCACTAAAATCACAAATAAGGCACCTAATTAGTAGGCAAAGAGCTTTAAATTATTCTATAGTTTCGTTGCAGACTGCTCGTCCATTTTCGAGAAAAGTGAAATTGGGGTAGAAAATATTTTTTTTCTAAGTACAGGGTCGAGCACTAAAATAACTAATGGAGCACCTAATTAGCAGACAAGGAGCTCTAAATTATTCTATAGTTTCGTTGCAGTCTGCTCGTCCATTTTCGAGAAAACTAAAATTGGGGTAGAAAATATTGTTTTTCTAAGTACAGGGTAGAGCACTAAAATCATCAATGCGGCACTTAGTTAGTAGGCAAAGAGCTCTAAATTATTCTATGGTTTCGTTGCAGTCTGCTTGTCCATTTTCGAGAAAACTAAAATCGGAGAAGAAAATATTTTTTTTCTAAGTACAGGGTGAAGCACTAAAATCACCAATGCGGCACTTTATTAGTAGGCAAGAAACTCTAAATTATTCTATAGTTTCGTTGCAGTCTGCTCGTCCATTTTCGAGAAAACTAAAATTGGGGTAGAAAATATTGTTTTTCTAAGTACAGGGTAGAGCACTAAAATCATCAATGCGGCACTTAGTTAGTAGGCAAAGAGCTCTAAATTATTCTATGGTTTCGTTGCAGTCTGCTTGTCCATTTTCGAGAAAACTAAAATCGGAGAAGAAAATATTTTTTTTCTAAGTACAGGGTGGAGCACGAAAATCACCTATGGGGCACTTAATTAGTAGGTAAGGAGCTCTAAATTATTTTATAGTTTCGTTGCAGTCTGCTCGTCCATTTTCGAGAAAAGTAAAATTGGGTTAAAAAATATTTTTTTTCTTAGTACAGGGTGGAGCACTAAAATCACAAATAGGGCTCTTAATTAGTAGGCAAAGAGCTCTAAATTATTCTATAGTTTTGTTGCAGTCTGCTCGTCAATTTTCGAGTAAACTGAAATTTGGGTAGAAAATATTTTTTTTCTAAGTACAGGGTGGAGCACTAAAATCACCAATGATGCACTTAATTAGTAGGCAAGGAGCTCTAAATTATTCTATAGTTTCGTTGCAGTATGCTAGACTATTTTCGAGAAAACTGAAATTGGGGTAGAAAATATTCTTTTTCTTAGTACAGGGTGGAGCAATAAAATCACCAATGCTGCACTTAATTAGTAGGTAAAGAGGTCTAAATTATTTTATAGTTTCGTTGCAGTCTGCTTGTCCATTTTCGGGAAAAGTGAAATAGGAGTAGAAAATATATTTTTTCTCAGTACAGGGTGAAGCACTAAAATCACCAATGGAGCACTTAATTAGTAGGCAAGGAAAAACTGAAATTGGAGAAGAAAATAATTTTTTTCTAAGTTCAGGGTAGAGCACTAAAAGCACCTATGGGGCACTTAATAAGTAGGCAAGGAGCTCTAAATTATTCTATATTTTCATTGCAGTCTGCTCGTCCATTTTCGAGAAAAGTGAAATTGGGGTAGAAAATATTTTTTTTCTAAGTACAGGGTGGAGCACTAAAATCACCAATGGAGCACTAAATTAGTGGGCAAGGAGCGCTAAATTATTCTATAGTTTAGAGAACAGTGAAATTGGGGTAGAAAATATTATTTTTCTAAGTACAGGGTGGAGCACTAAAATCACCAATGGGGCACTAAATTAGTAGGCAAGGAGCTCTAAATTATTCTATAGTTTCGTTGCAGTCTGCTCGTCCATTTTCGAAAAAACTGAAATTGGGGTAGAAAATATTTTTTTTCTAAGTACAGGGTGGAGCACTAAAATCACCAATGGGGCAAATAATTAGTTGGCAAGAAGCTCTAAATTATTCTATAGTTTCGTTGCAGTCTGCTTGTCCATTTTCGGGAAAACTTAAACCAGAGAAGAAAATTATTTTTGTTTAAGTTTAGGGTAGAGCACTAAAATCACCAATAGGGCACTCAATTAGTAGGCAAGGAGCTCTAAATTATTCTATAGTTTCGTTGCAGACTGCTCGTCCATTTTCGAGAAAAGTGAAATTGGGGAAGAAAATATTTTTTTCTAAGTACAGGTGAAGCACTAAAATTTTTTTTTTCTAAGTACAGGGTGGAGCACTAAAATCACCTATGGGGCACTTAATTAGTAGGTAAGGAGCTCTAAATTATTTTATAGTTTCGTTGCAGTCTGCTCGTCCATTTTCGAGAAAAGTAAAATTGGGTTAAAAAATATTTTTTTTCTTAGTACAGGGTGGAGCACTAAAATCACAAATAGGGCTCTTAATTAGTAGGCAAAGAGCTCTAAATTATTCTATAGTTTTGTTGCAGTCTGCTCGTCAATTTTCGAGTAAACTGAAATTTGGGTAGAAAATATTTTTTTTCTAAGTACAGGGTGGAGCACTAAAATCACCAATGATGCACTTAATTAGTAGGCAAGGAGCTCTAAATTATTCTATAGTTTCGTTGCAGTATGCTAGACTATTTTCGAGAAAACTGAAATTGGGGTAGAAAATATTCTTTTTCTTAGTACAGGGTGGAGCAATAAAATCACCAATGCTGCACTTAATTAGTAGGTAAAGAGGTCTAAATTATTTTATAGTTTCGTTGCAGTCTGCTTGTCCATTTTCGGGAAAAGTGAAATAGGAGTAGAAAATATATTTTTTCTCAGTACAGGGTGAAGCACTCAAATCACCAATGGAGCACTTAATTAGTAGGCAAGGAAAAACTGAAATTGGAGAAGAAAATAATTTTTTTCTAAGTTCAGGGTAGAGCACTAAAAGCACCTATGGGGCACTTAATAAGTAGGCAAGGAGCTCTAAATTATTCTATATTTTCATTGCAGTCTGCTCGTCCATTTTCGAGAAAAGTGAAATTGGGGTAGAAAATATTTTTTTTCTAAGTACAGGGTGGAGCACTAAAATCACCAATGGAGCACTAAATTAGTGGGCAAGGAGCGCTAAATTATTCTATAGTTTAGAGAACAGTGAAATTGGGGTAGAAAATATTATTTTTCTAAGTACAGGGTGGAGCACTAAAATCACCAATGGGGCACTAAATTAGTAGGCAAGGAGCTCTAAATTATTCTATAGTTTCGTTGCAGTCTGCTCGTCCATTTTCGAGAAAACTGAAATTGGGGTAGAAAATATTTTTTTTCTAAGTACAGGGTGGAGCACTAAAATCACCAATGGGGCAAATAATTAGTTGGCAAGAAGCTCTAAATTATTCTATAGTTTCGTTGCAGTCTGCTTGTCCATTTTCGGGAAAACTTAAACCAGAGAAGAAAATTATTTTTGTTTAAGTTTAGGGTAGAGCACTAAAATCACCAATAGGGCACTCAATTAGTAGGCAAGGAGCTCTAAATTATTCTATAGTTTCGTTGCAGACTGCTCGTCCATTTTCGAGAAAAGTGAAATTGGGGAAGAAAATATTTTTTTCTAAGTACAGGGTGAAGCACTAAAATCGCTAATGGAGCACTTAATTAGCAGACAAGAAGCTCTAAATTATTCTATAGTTTCGTTGCAGTCTGCTCGTCCATTTTCGAGAAAACTAAAATTGGGGTAGAAAATATTTTTTTTCTAAGTACAGGGTGGAGCACTAAAATCACCAATGCGGCACTTAGTGGCATTAGTAGGTAAGAAACTCTAAATTATTCTATAGTTTCGTTGCAGTCTGCTTGTCCATTTTCGGGAAAACTTAAACCAGAGAAGAAAATTATTTTTGTTTAAGTTTAGGGTAGAGCACTAAAATCACCAATAGGGCACTCAATTAGTTTGGCAAGGAGCTCTAAATTATTCTATAGTTTCGTTGCAGACTGCTCGTCCATTTTCGAGAAAACTAAAATTGGAGTAGAAAATATTTTTTTTCTCAGTACACGGTGGAGCACTAAAACCACAAATAGAGCACTTAATTAGTAGGCAAGGAGCTCTAAATTATTCTATGGTTTCGTTGCAGTCTGCTCGTCCATTTTCGAGAAAACTGAAACCAGAGAAGAAAATTATTTTTGTTTAAGTTTAGGGTAGAGCACTAAAATCACCAATAGGGCACTCAATTAGTAGGCAAGGAGCTCTAAATTATTCTATAGATTTGTTGCAGTCTGCTCGTCCATTTTCGAGAAAAGTGAAGTTAGGGTAGGAAATACTTTTTTTCTAAGTACAGGGTGGAGCACTAAAATCACTAATGGGGCACTTAGTGGCATTAGTAGGTGAGAAACTCTAAATTATTCGATAGTTTTGTTGCAGTCTGCTTGTCCATTTTCGAGAAAACTAAAATTGGGGTAGAAAATATTTTTTTTCTAAGTACAGGGTGAAGCACTAAAATCACTAATGGGGCACTTAATAAGTAGGCAAAGAGCTCTAAACTATTCTATAGTTTCGTTGCAGTCTGCTCGTCCATTTTCGAGAAAGCTGAAATTAGGGTAGAAAATATTTTTTTTCTAAGTACAGGGTGGAGCACTAAAATCACAAATGAAACACCTAATTAGTAGGCAAGGAGCTTTAAATTATTCTATAGTTTCGTTGCAGACTGCTCGTCCATTTTCGAGAAAAGTGAAATTGGGGTAGAAAATATTTTTTTCCTAAGTACAGGGTGAAGCACTAAAATAACTAATGGAGCACTTAATTAGCAGACAAGGAGCTCTAAATTATTCTATAGTTTCGTTGCAGTCTGCTCGTCCATTTTCGAGAAAACTAAAATTGGGGTAGAAAATATTGTTTTTCTAAGTACAGGGTAGAGCACTAAAATCATCAATGCGGCACTTAGTTAGTAGGCAAAGAGCTCTAAATTATTCTATGGTTTCGTTGCAGTCTGCTTGTCCATTTTCGAGAAAACTGAAATCAGAGAAGAAAATATTTTTTTTCTAAGTACAGGGTGAAGCACTAAAATCACCAATCACTTTATTAGTAGGCAAGAAACTCTAAATTATTCTATAGTTTCATTGCAGTCTGCTCTTCCATTTTCGAGAAAAGTAAATTTGGGGTAGATAATATTTTTTTTTCTAAGTACAGGGTCTAGCACTAAAATCACCAATGGGGCACTTTATTAGTAGGTAAGGAGCTCTAAATTATTCTATAGTTTCGTTGCAGTCTGCTCGTCCGTTTTCGAGAAAAGTAAAATTGGGGTAAAATTTTGTTTTTTCTTAGTACAGGGTGGAGCACTAAAGTCACAAATGGGGCTCTTACTTAGTAGGCAAAGAGCTCTAAATTATTCTATAGTTTTGTTGCAGTCTGCTCGTCAATTTTCGAGTAAACTGAAATTGGGGTAGAAAATATTTTTTTTCTAAGTACAGGGTGGAGCACTAAAATCACCAATGATGCAATTAATTAGTAGGCAGGGAGCTCTAAATTATTCTATAGTTTCGTTGCAGTATGCTCGTCTATTTTCGAGAAAACTGAAATTGGGGTAGAAAATATTTTTTTTCTTAGTACAGGGTGAAGCAATAAAATCACCAATGCTGCACTTAATTAGTAGGTAAGGTGCTCTAAATTATTTTATAGTTTCGTTGCAGTCTGCTTGTCCATTTTCGGGAAAAGTGAAATAGGAGTAGAAAATATATTTTTTCTCAGTACAGGGTGGAGCACTAAAATCACCAATAGAGCACTTAATTAGTAGGCAAGGAGCTCTAAATTATTTTATAGTTTTGTTGCAGTCTGCTGGTCCATTTTCGAGAAAACAGAAATTGGAGAAGAAAATAAATTTTTTCTAAGTTCACGGTAGAGCACTAAAAGCACCAATGGGGCACTTAATTAGTAGGCAAAGAGCTCTAAATTATTATATAGTTTTATTGCAGTCTGCTTGTCCATTCTCGAGAAAAGTGAAATTGGGGTAGAAAATATTTTTTTTCTAAGTACAGGGTGGAGCACTAAAATCACCAATGCGGCACTTAGTGGCATTAGTAGGTAAGAAACTCTAAATTATTCTATAGTTTCGTTGCAGTCTGCTTGTCCATTTTCGGGAAAACTTAAACCAGAGAAGAAAATTATTTTTGTTTAAGTTTAGGGTAGAGCACTAAAATCACCAATAGGGCACTCAATTAGTAGGCAAGGAGCTCTAAATTATTCTATAGTTTCGTTGCAGACTGCTCGTCCATTTTCGAGAAAACTAAAATTGGAGTAGAAAATATTTTTTTTCTCAGTACACGGTGGAGCACTAAAACCACAAATAGAGCACTTAATTAGTAGGCAAGGAGCTCTAAATTATTCTATAGTTTCGTTGCAGTCTGCTCGTCCATTTTCGAGAAAACTGAAACGAGAGAAGAAAATTATTTTTGTTTAAGTTTAGGGTAGAGCACTAAAATCACCAATAGGGCACTCAATTAGTAGGCAAGGAGCTCTAAATTATTCTGTAGATTTGTTGCAGTCTGCTCGTCCATTTTCGAGAAAAGTGAAGTTAGGGTAGGAAATACTTTTTTTCTAAGTACAGGGTGGAGCACTAAAATCACTAATGGGGCACTTAGTGGCATTAGTAGGTGAGAAACTCTAAATTATTCTATAGTTTTGTTGCAGTCTGCTTGTCCATTTTCGAGAAAACTAAAATTGGGGTAGAAAATATTTTTTTTCTAAGTACAGGGTGAAGCACTAAAATCACTAATGGGGCACTTAATAAGTAGGCAAAGAGCTCTAAACTATTCTATAGTTTCGTTGCAGTCTGCTCGTCCATTTTCGAGAAAGCTGAAATTAGGGTAGAAAATATTTTTTTTCTAAGTACAGGGTGGAGCACTAAAATCACAAATGAAGCACCTAATTAGTAGGCAAGAAGCTTTAAATTATTCTATAGTTTCGTTGCAGACTGCTCGTAAATTTTCGAGAAAAGTGAAATTGGGGTAGAAAATATTTTTTTTCTAAGTACAGGGTGAAGCACTAAAATAACTAATGGAGCACTTAATTAGCAGACAAGGAGCTCTAAATTATTCTATAGTTTCGTTGCAGTCTGCTCGTCCATTTTCGAGAAAACTAAAATTGGGGTAGAAAATATTGTTTCTCTAAGTACAGGGTAGAGCACTAAAATCATCAATGCGGCACTTAGTTAGTAGGCAAAGAGCTCTAAATTATTCTATGGTTTCGTTGCAGTCTGCTTGTCCATTTTCGAGAAAACTGAAATCAGAGAAGAAAATATTTTTTTTCTAAGTACAGGGTGAAGCACTAAAATCACCAATCACTTTATTAGTAGGCAAGAAACTCTAAATTATTCTATAGTTTCATTGCAGTCTGCTCTTCCATTTTCGAGAAAAGTAAATTTGGGGTAGATAATATTTTTTTTTCTAAGTACAGGGTCTAGCACTAAAATCACCAATGGGGCACTTTATTAGTAGGTAAGGAGCTCTAAATTATTCTATAGTTTCGTTGCAGTCTGCTCGTCCGTTTTCGAGAAAAGTAAAATTGGGGTAAAATTTTGTTTTTTCTTAGTACAGGGTGGAGCACTAAAGTCACAAATGGGGCTCTTACTTAGTAGGCAAAGAGCTCTAAATTATTCTATAGTTTTGTTGCAGTCTGCTCGTCAATTTTCGAGTAAACTGAAATTGGGGTAGAAAATATTTTTTTTCTAAGTACAGGGTGGAGCACTAAAATCACCAATGATGCAATTAATTAGTAGGCAGGGAGCTCTAAATTATTCTATAGTTTCGTTGCAGTATGCTCGTCTATTTTCGAGAAAACTGAAATTGGGGTAGAAAATATTTTTTTTCTTAGTACAGGGTGAAGCAATAAAATCACCAATGCTGCACTTAATTAGTAGGTAAGGTGCTCTAAATTATTTTATAGTTTCGTTGCAGTCTGCTTGTCCATTTTCGGGAAAAGTGAAATAGGAGTAGAAAATATATTTTTTCTCAGTACAGGGTGGAGCACTAAAATCACCAATAGAGCACTTAATTAGTAGGCAAGGAGCTCTAAATTATTTTATAGTTTTGTTGCAGTCTGCTGGTCCATTTTCGAGAAAACAGAAATTGGAGAAGAAAATAAATTTTTTCTAAGTTCAGGGTAGAGCACTAAAAGCACCAATGGGGCACTTAATTAGTAGGCAAAGAGCTCTAAATTATTATATAGTTTTATTGCAGTCTGCTTGTCCATTCTCGAGAAAAGTGAAATTGGGGTAGAAAATATTTTTTTTCTAAGTACAGGGTGGAGCACTAAAATCACCAATGGGGCACTAAATTAGTAGGCAAGGAGCTCTGAATTATTCTATAGTTTAGAGAAAAGTGAAATTGGGGTAGAAAATATTTTTTTTCTAAGTACAGGGTGGAGCACTAAAATCACCAATGGGGCACTAAATTAGTAGGCAAGGAGCTCTGAATTATTCTATAGTTTAGAGAAAAGTGAAATTGGGGTAGAAAATATTATTTTTCTAAGTACAGGGTGAAGCACTAAAATCGCTAATGGAGCACTTAATTAGCAGACAAGAAGCTCTAAATTATTCTATAGTTTCGTTGCAGTCTGCTCGTCCATTTTCGAGAAAACTGAAATTAGAGACGAAAATTATCTTTTTTAAGTTCAGGGTAGAGCACTAAAATCACCAATGGGGCACTCAATTAGTAGGCAAAAAGCTTTAAATTATTCTATAGTTTCGTTGCAGACTGCTCGTCCATTTTCGAGAAAAGTGAAATTGGGGTAGAAAATATTTTTTTTCTAAGTACAGGGTGAAGCACTAAAATAACTAATGGAGCACTTAATTAGCAGACAAGGAGCTCTAAATTATTCTATAGTTTCGTTGCAGTCTGCTCGTCCATTTTCGAGAAAACTAAAATTGGGGTAGAAAATATTGTTTTTCTAAGTACAGGGTAGAGCACTAAAATCATCAATGCGGCACTTAGTTAGTAGGCACAGAGCTCTAAATTATTCTATGGTTTCGTTGCAGTCTGCTTGTCCATTTTCGAGAAAACTGAAATCAGAGAAGAAAATATTTTTTTTCTAAGTACAGGGTGAAGCACTAAAATCACCAATCACTTTATTAGTAGGCAAGAAACTCTGAATTATTCTATAGTTTCATTGCAGTCTGCTCTTCCATTTTCGAGAAAAGTAAATTTGGGGTAGATAATATTTTTTTTTCTAAGTACAGGGTCTAGCACTAAAATCACCAATGGGGCACTTTATTAGTAGGTAAGGAGCTCTAAATTATTCTATAGTTTCGTTGCAGTCTGCTCGTCCGTTTTCGAGAAAAGTAAAATTGGGGTAAAATTTTTTTTTTTTCTTAGTACAGGGTGGAGCACTAAAGTCACAAATGGGGCTCTTAATTAGTAGGCAAAGAGCTCTAAATTATTCTATGGTTTTGTTGCAGTCTGCTCGTCAATTTTCGAGTAAACTGAAATTGGGGTAGAAAATATTTTTTTTCTAAGTACAGGGTGGAGCACTAAAATCACCAATGATGCAATTAATTAGTAGGCAGGGAGCTCTAAATTATTCTATAGTTTCGTTGCAGTATGCTCGTCTATTTTCGAGAAAACTGAAATTGGGGTAGAAAATATTTTTTTTCTTAGTACAGGGTGGAGCAATAAAATCACCAATGCTGCACTTAATTAGTAGGTAAGGTGCTCTAAATTATTTTATAGTTTCGTTGCAGTCTGCTTGTCCATTTTCGGGAAAAGTGAAATAGGAGTAGAAAATATATTTTTTCTCAGTACAGGGTGTAGCACTAAAATCACCAATAGAGCACTTAATTAGTAGGCAAGGAGCTCTAAATTATTTTATAGTTTCGTTGCAGTCTGCTGGTCCATTTTCGAGAAAACAGAAATTGGAGAAGAAAATAAATTTTTTCTAAGTTCACGGTAGAGCACTAAAAGCACCAATGGGGCACTTAATTAGTAGGCAAAGAGCTCTAAATTATTATATAGTTTCATTGCAGTCTGCTTGTCCATTCTCGAGAAAAGTGAAATTAGGGTAGAAAATATTTTTTTTCTAAGTACAGGGTGGAGCACTAAAATCACCAATGGGGCACTAAATTAGTAGGCAAGGAGCTCTGAATTATTCTATAGTTTAGAGAAAAGTGAAATTGGGGTAGAAAATATTATTTTTCTAAGTACAGGGTGGAGCACTAAAATCACCAATGGGGCACTAAATTAGTAGGCAAGGAGCTCTAAATTATTCTATAGTTTCGTTGCAGTCTGCTCGTCCATTTTCGAGAAAACTGAAATTGGGGTAGAAAATATTTTTTTTCTAAGTACAGGGTGGAGCACTAAAATCACCAATGAAGCACTTAATTAGCAGACAAGGAGCTCTAAATTATTCTATAGTTTTGTTGCAGTCTGCTCGTCCATTTTCGAGAAAGCTGAAATTGGGGTAGAAAATATTTTTTTTCTAAGTACAGGGTGGAGCACTAAAATCACAAATGAAGCACCAAATTAGAAGGTAAGGAGCTCTAAATTATTCTATAGTTTTGTTGCAGACTGCTCGTCCATTTTCGAGAAAAGTGAAATTGGGGAAGAAAATATTTTTTTCTAAGTACAGGGTGAAGCACTAAAATCGCTAATGGAGCACTTAATTAGCAGACAAGAAGCTCTAAATTATTCTATAGTTTCGTTGCAGTCTGCTCGTCCATTTTCGAGAAAACTAAAATTAGGGTAGAAAATATTTTTTTTCTAAGTACAGGGTGGAGCACTAAAATCACTAATGGGGCAATTCTTTATTAGGCAAGAAGCTTTAAATTATTCTATAGTTTCGTTGCAGTCTGCTTGTCCATTTTCGGGAAAAGTGAAATTGGAGTAGAAAATATTTTTTTTCTCAGTACACGGTGGAGCACTAAAATCACAAATAGAGTATTTAATTAGTAGGCAAGGAGCTCTAAATTATTCTATAGTTTCGTTGCAGTCTGCTCGTCCATTTTCGAGAAAACTGAAACTAGAGACGAAAATTATCTTTTCTAAGTTCAGGGTAGAGCACTAAAATCACCAATGGGGCACTCAATTAGTAGGCAAAAAGCTTTAAATTATTCTATAGTTTCGTTGCAGACTGCTCGTCCATTTTCGAGAAAAGTGAAATTGGGGTAGAAAATATTTTTTTTCTAAGTACAGGGTGAAGCACTAAAATAACTAATGGAGCACTTAATTAGCAGACAAGGAGCTCTAAATTATTCTATAGTTTTGTTGCAGTCTGCTCGTCCATTTTCGAGAAAACTAAAATTGGGGTAGAAAATATTGTTTTTCTAAGTACAGGGTAGAGCACTAAAATCATCAATGCGGCACTTAGTTAGTAGGCAAAGAGCTCTAAATTATTCTATGGTTTCGTTGCAGTCTGCTTGTCCATTTTCGAGAAAACTGAAATCAGAGAAGAAAATATTTTTTTTCTAAGTACAGGGTGAAGCACTAAAATCACCAATCACTTTATTAGTAGGCAAGAAACTCTAAATTATTCTATAGTTTCATTGCAGTCTGCTCTTCCATTTTCGAGAAAAGTAAATTTGGGGTAGATAATATTTTTTTTAGAGCACTAAAATCACCAATGGGGCACTCAATTAGTAGGCAAAAAGCTCTAAATTATTCTATAGTTTCATTGCAGTCTGCTCGTCCATTTTCGAGAAAAGTGAAGTTGGCGTAGAAAATATTTTTTTTCTAAGTACAGGGTGGAGCACTAAAATCACCAATGGGGCACTTAGTGGCATTAGTAGGTGAGAAACTCTAAATTATTCTAAAGTTTTGTTGCAGTCGTCCATTTTCGAGAAAGCTGAAATTGGGTTAGAAAATATTTTTTTTCTAAGTACAGGGTGGAGCACTAAAATCACAAATGAAGCACCTAATTAGAAGGCAAGGAGCTCTTAATTATTCTATAGTTTTGTTGCAGACTGCTCGTCCATTTTCGAGAAAAGTGAAATTTGGCTAGAAAATATTTTTTTTCTAAGTACAGGGTGGAGCACTAAAATAACTAATGGAGCACGTAATTAGCAGACAAGGAGCTCTAAATTATTCTATAGTTTCGTTGCAGTCTGCTCGTCCATTTTCAGAAAACTAAAATTGGGGTAGAAAATATTGTTTTTCTAAGTACAGGGTGGAGCAATAAAATCATCAATGCGGCACTTAGTTAGTAGGCAAAGAGCTCTAAATTATTCTATAGTTTCGTTGCAGTCTGCTTGTCCATTTTCGAGAAAACTGAAATCGGAGAAGAAAATATTTTTTTTCTAAGTACAGGGTGGAGCACTAAAATCACCAATGCGGCACTTTATTAGTAGGCAAGAAACTCTAAATTATTCTATAGTTTCATTGCAGTCTGCTCGTCCATTTTCGAGAAAAGTTATATTGGGGTAGAAAATATTTTTTTTCTAAGTACAGGGTTGAGCGCTTATATCACCAATGGGGCACTTTATTAGTAGGTAAAGAGCGCTAAATTATTCTATAGTTTCGTTGCAGTCTGCTTGTCCATTTTCGAGAAAAGTGAAATTGGGGTAGAAAATAATTTTTTTCTAAGAACAAGGTGGAGCACTAGAATCACCAATGGGGCACTTTATTAGTAGGCAAGGTGCTCTAAATTATTCTATAGTTTCGTTGCAGTCTGCTCGTCCATTTTCGAGAAAACTGAAATTGGGGTCGAAAATATTTTTTTTCTAAGTACAGGGTGGAGCACTAAAATCACCAATTGGGCAAATAATTAGTAGGCAAGAAGCTCTAAATTATTCTATAGTTTCGTTGCAGTCTGCTCGTCCATTTTTAGAAAACTAAAATTGGGGTAGAAAATATTTTTTTTCTAAGTACAGGGTAAAGCACTAAAATCACTAATGGGGCACTTAATAAGTAGGCAAGGAGCTCTAAATTATTCTATAGTTTCGTTGCAGTCTGCTCGTCCATTTTCGAGAAAGCTGAAATTAGGGTAGAAAATATTTTTTTTCTAAGTACAGGGTGGAGCACTAAAATCACTAATGATGCAAATAATTAGTAGGCAGGGTGCTCTAAATTATTCTATAGTTTCGTTGCAGTATGCTAGTCTATTTTCGAGAAAACTAAAATTGGGGTAGAAAATATTTTTTTTCTAAGTACAGGGTGGAGCACTAAAATTACTAATGCGGCACTTAATTAGTAAGCAAGGAGCTCTAAACTATTCTATGGTTTCCTTGCAGTCTGCTCGTCCATTATCGAGAAAACTGAAATCGGAGAAGAAAATATTTTATTTCTAAGTACAGGGTGGAGCACTAAAATCACCAATGCGGCACTTTATTAGTAGGCAAGGAACTCTAAATTATTCTATAGTTTCATTGCACTCTGCTCGTCCATTTTCGAGAAAAGTGAAACTGGGGTAGAAAATAATTTTTTTTCTAAGTACAGGGTGGAGCACTAAAATCACCCATTGGTAATTTTAGTGCTCCACCCTGTACTTAGAAAAAAATTTATAAACTGAAATTAGAGAAGAAATTTTTTTTTTTAAGTTCAGGGTAGAGAACTAAAATCACCAATGGGGCACTCAATTAGTAGGCAAGGAGCTTTAAATTATTCTATAGTTTCATTGCAGTCTGCTCGTCCAGTTTCGAGAAAAGTGAAATTGGGGTAGAAAATATGTTTTTTCTAAGTACAGGGTAGAGCACTAAAAGCACCAATGCAACACATAGTTAGTAGGCAAAGAGCACTTAATTATTCTATAGTTTCGTTGCAGTCTGCTCGTCCATTTTCGAGAAAACTGAAATTGGGGTAGAAAATATTTTTTTTCTAAGTACAGGGTGGAGCACTAAAATCATCAATGGGGCAATTAATTAGAAGGCAAGAAGCTCTAAATTATTCTATGGTTTCGTTGCAGTCTGCTCGTCAATTTTCGAGAAAACTGAAATCGGAGAAGAAAATATTTTATTTCTAAGTACAGGGTGGAGCACTAAATTACTAATAGGGCACTTAATTAGTAGGCAAGGAGCTTTAAATTGATCTATAGTTTTGTTGCAGTCTGCTCGTCCATTTTCGAGAAAACTGAAATTGGAGAAGAAAATTTTTTTTTTCTAAGTACAGGGTGGAGCACTAAAATCACCAATGGGGTACTTAATTAGTAGGGAAGGAGCTCTAAATTATTTTATAGTTTCGTGTCAGTCTGCTCGTCCATTTTCGAGAAAAGTGAAATCGGGGTAGAAAATATTTTTTTTCTAAGTACAGGGTGAAGCACTAAAACCACCAATGGGGCACTTAATTAGAAAGCAAGGAGCTCTGAATTATTTTATAGTTTTGTTGCAGTCTGCTTGTCCGTTTTCGAGAAAATTGAAATTGGGGTAGAAAATATTTTTTTTCTAAGTACAGGGTAGATCACTAAAATCACCAATGGGGCAATTAATTAGTAGGCAAGAAGCTCTAACTTATTCTATGGTTTCGATGCAGTCTGCTAGTCTATTTTCGAGAAAACTGAAATTGGGGTAGAAAATATTTTTTTTCTAAGTACAGGGTGGAACACTAAAATTACTAATGCGGCACTTAATTAGTAAGCAAGGAGCTCTAAACTATTCTATGGTTTCCTTGCAGTCTGCTCGTCCATTTTCGAGAAAACTGAAATCGGAGAAGAAAATATTTTATTTCTAAGTACAGGGTAGAGCACTAAAATCACCAATGCGGCACTTTATTAGTAGGCAAGGAACTCTAAATTATTCTATAGTTTCATTGCAGTCTGCTCGTCCATTTTCGAGAAAAGTGAAACTGGGGTAGAAAATAATTTTTTTTCTAAGTACAGGGTGGAGCACTAAAATCACCCATTGGTAATTTTAGTGCTCCACCCTGTACTTAGAAAAAAATATATAAACTGAAATTAGAGAAGAAATTTTTTTTTTTAAGTTCAGGGTAGAGAACTAAAATCACCAATGGGGCACTCAATTAGTAGGCAAGGAGCTTTAAATTATTCTATAGTTTCATTGCAGTCTGCTCGTCCAGTTTCGAGAAAAGTGAAATTGGGGTAGAAAATATGTTTTTTCTAAGTACAGGGTAGAGCACTAAAAGCACCAATGCAACACATAGTTAGTAGGCAAAGAGCACTTAATTATTCTATGGTTTCGTTGCAGTCTGCTAGTCCATTTTCGAGAAAACTGAAATCGGAGAAGAAAATATTATTTTCTAAGTACAGGGTGGAGCACTAAAATCACTAATGCGGCACTTTATTAGTAGGCAAGGAAATCTAAATTATTATTTAGTTTCACTGCAGTCTGCTCGTCCATTTTCGAGAAAAGTGAAATTGAGGTAGAAAATATTTTTTTTTCTAAGTACAGGGTGGAGCACTAAAATCACCCATTGGTAATTTTAGTGCTCCACCCTGTACTTAGAAAAAAATATTTTCTTCTCCAATTTCAGTTCTCTCAAAAATGGACGAGCAGACTGCAACGAAACTATAGATTAATTTAGAGCTTCTTGCCTACTAATTAAGTGCCCCATTAGTGATTTTAGTGCTCCACCCTGTACTTAGAAAAGAAAATATTTTCTACCCCAATTTCAGTTTTCTCGAAAATGGACGAGCAGACTGCAACGAAGCTATAGAATAAAAAATTATTCTATAAAAAATCATTCTATAGGAGCTCTAAATTAATCTAGTTTTGTTGCAGTATGCTCGTCCAGTTTTAAGAAAACTGAAATTGGAGAAGAAAATATTTTTTTTCTAAGTACAGGGTGGAGCACTAAAATCACTAATGGGGCACTAAATTAGTAGGCAAGAAGCTCTAAATTATTCTATAGTTTCGTTGCAGTCTGCTCGTCCATTTACGAGAAAAGTAGAATTGGGGTAGAAAATATTTTTTTTCTAAGTACAGGGTGGAGCACTAAAATCACAAATAGGGCACTTAACTAGAAAGCAAAGAGCTCTAAATTATTCTATAGTTTCGTTGCAGTCTGCTTGTCTATTTTCGAAAAAAGTAAAATTGGGATAGAAAATATTTTTTTTCTAAGTACAGGGTGAAGCACTAAAATCACCAATGGAGCACTTAATTAGCAGACAAGGAGCTCTTAATTATTCTATAGTTTTGTTGCAGTCTACTCGTCCATTTTCGAGAAAACTTAAATTAGGGTAAAATTTTTTTTTTCTAAGTACAGGGTGGGGCAATAAAATCACTAATGGGGCACTTAATTAGTAGGCAAGGAGCTCTAAATTATTCTATAGTTTCGTTGCAGTCTGCTCGTCCATATTCGAGAAAACTGAAATTGAGTTAGAAAATATTTCTTTTCTAAGTACAGGGTGGAGCACTGAAATTAACAATGGGGCAATTAATTATTAGACAAGAAACTCTAAATTATTCTATAGTTTCGTTGCAGTCTGCTTGTCTTATTACGAGAAAACTGAAATTGGGGTAGAAAATATTTTTCTTCTAAGTACAGGGTGGAGCACTAAAATCACCAATGCGGCACTTAATTAGAAGGCAAGGAGCTCTTAATTCTTCTATGGTTTCGTTGCAGTCTGCTCGTCCATTTTCGAAAAAACAGAAATCGGAGAAGAAAATATTTTTTTTCTAAGTACAGGGTGGAGCACTAAAATCATTAATGCGGCACTTTATTAGTAGGCAAGGAACTTTTAATTATTCTATAGTTTCATTGCAGTCTGCTCGTCCATTTTCGAGAAAAGTGAAATTGGGGTAGAAAATATTTTTTTTCTGAGGACAGGGTGACGCACTAAAATCACCAATGAGGCACCTAATTAGTAGGCAAGGAACTCTAAATTATTCTATAGTTTCATTGCAGTCTGCTCGTCCATTTTCGAGAAAAGTGAAATTGGGGTAGAAAATATTTTTTTTTCTAAGTACAGGGTGAAGCACTAAAATCACCAATAGGGCACTTAGTTAGTAGGTAAGGAGCTCTAAATTATTCTATAGTTTCATTGCAGTCTGCTCGTCCATTTTCGAGAAAACTGAAATTGGGGTAGAAAATATTTTTTTTCTAAGTACAGGGTGAAGCACTAAAATCACCAATGGGGCACTTAATTATTAGGCAAGGAGCTCTAAATTATTCTATAGTTTCGTTGCAGTCTGCTCGTCCATTTTCGAGAAAAGTTAAATTGGGGTAAAAAATATTTTTTTTCTTAGTACAGGGTGGAGCACTAAAATCACAAATGGGGCTCTTAATTAGTAAGCAAAAAGCTCTAAATTATTCTATAGTTTTGTTGCAGTCTGCTCGTCCATTTTCGAGTAAACTGAAATTGGGGTAGAATTTTTTTTTTTCTAAGTACAGGGTGGAGCACTAAAATCACAAATGCGGCATATAATTAGTAAGCAAGGAGCTTTAAATTATTCTATGGTTTCGTTGCAGTCTGCTCGTCCATTCTCGAGAAAACTGCAATCGGAGAAGAAAATATTTTTTTTCTAAGTACAGGGTAGAGCACTAAAATCACCAATGGGGCTCTTAATTAGTAGGCAAAAAGCTCTAAATTATTCTATAGTATTGTTGCAGTCTGCTCGTCCATTTTCGAGTAAACTGAAATTGGAGAAGAAAATATTTTTTTTCTAAGTACAGGGTGGAGCACTAAAATCACTAATAGAGCACTAAATTAGTAGGCAAGGAGCTCCAAATTATTATATAGTTTCGTTGCAGTCTGCTCGTCCATTTTCGAGAAAACTGAAATTGGGGTAGAAAAATTTTTTTATTCTAAGTACAGGGTGGAGCACTAAGATCACCAATGGGGCACTAAATTAGTATGCAAGGAGCTCTAAATTATTCTATAGTTTCGTTGCAGTCTGCTCGTCCATTTTTAAGAAAACTGAAATTGGGGTAGAAAATATTTTTTTTCTAAGTACAGGGTGGAGCACTAAAATGACCTATAAGGCACTTAACTAGTAAGCAAGGAGCTCTAAATTATTCTATAGTTTGGTTGCAGACTGCTCGTCTATTTTCGAGAAAAGTGAAATTGGTGTAGAAAATATTTTTTTAAGTACAGGGTTTAGCACTAAAATCACCAATGGAGCACTTAATTAGTAGACAAATAGCTCTAAATTATTCTATAGTTTTGTTGCAGTCTGCTCGTCTATTTTCGAGAAAACTAAAATTGGGGTAAAAAATATTTTTTTTCTAAGTACAGGGTGGAGCACTAAAATTACCAATGCAGCACTTAATTAGTAGGCAAGGAGCTCTAAATTATTCTATGGTTTCGTTGCAGTCTGCTCTTCCATTTTCGAGAAAACTGAAATCGGAGAAGAAATTATTTCATTTCTAAGTACAGGGTGGAGCACTAAAATCACCAATGCGGCACTTAATTAGAAGGCAAGTACCTCTAAATTATTCTTTAGTTTCATTACAGGGTGGAGCACTAAAATCACCAATGGGGCACTTTATTAGTAGGTAAGAAGCTCTAAATTATTCTATAGTTTCGTTGCAGTCTGCTCGTCCATTTTCGAGAAAGCTGAAATTGGGGTAGAAAATATTTTTTTTCTAAGTACAGGGTGGAGCACTAAAATCACTAATGGGGCACTTAATTAGTAGGCAAGGAGCTCTAAATTGATCTATAGTTTTGTTGCAGTCTGCTCGTCCATTTTCGAGAAAACTGAAATTGGAGAAGAAAATATTTTTTTTCTAAGTACAGGGTGGAGCACTAAAATCACTAATGGGGCAATTAATTAGTAGGTAAGAAGCTCTAAATTATTCTATAGTTTCGATGCAGTCTGCTAGTCTATTTTCGAGAAAACTGAAATTGGGGTAGAAAATATTTTTTTTCTAAGTACAGGGTGGAGCACTAAAATCACCAATGGGGCAATTAATTAGTAGGCAAGAAGCTCTAAATTATTATCTAGTTTCAATGCAGTGTGCTAGTCTATTTTCGAGAAAACTGAAATTGGGGTAGAAAATATTTTATTTCTAAGTACAGGGTGGAGCATTAAAATCACCAATACGGCACTTTATTAGTAGGCAAGGAATTCTAAATTATTCTATAGTTTCATTGCAGTCTGCTCGTCCATTTTCGAGAAAAGTGAAATTGGGTTAGAAAATATTTTTTTTCTAAGTACAGGGTGGAGCACTAAAATCAATCGTACAGGGTGGAGCACTAAAGTCACCTATTAGGCACTTAAATAGTAGGCAAAGAGCTCTAAATTATTCTATAGTTTCGTTGCAGTCTGCTTGTCCATTTTCGGGAAAAGTGAAATTGGGGTAGAAAATATTTTTTTTCTCAGTACACGGTGGAGCACTAAAATCACAAATAGAGCACTTAATTAGTAGGCAAAAAGCTCTTAATTATTCTATAGTTTCGCTGCAGTCTGCTCGTCCATTTTCGAGAAAAGTGAAATTGGGGTAGAAAATATTTTTCTTTCTAAGTACAGGGTGGAGCACTAAAATCACCCATTGGTGATTTTAGTGCTCTACCCTGTACTTAGAAAAGAAAATATTTTCCACCCCAATTTCAGTTTTCTCGAAAATGGACGAGCAGACTGCAACGAAACTATAGAATAAAAAATTATTCTATAAAAAATTTTTTTATAGGACCTCTAAATTAATCTATAGTTTGGTTGCAGTCTGCTCGTCCATTTTCAAGAAAACTGAAATTGGGGTAGAAAATATTTTTCTTCTAAGTACAAGGTGGATCACTAAAATCACCAATGCGGCACTTAATTAGAAGGCAAGGAGCTCTAAATTCTTCTATGGTTTCGTTGCAGTCTGCTCGTCCATTTTCGAGAAAACAGAAATCGGAGAAGAAAATATTTTTTTTCTAAGTACAGGGCGGAGCACTAAAATCATCAATGCGGCACTTTATTAGGAGGCAAGGAACTTTTAATTATTCTATAGTTTCATTGCAGTCTGCTCGTCCATTTTCGAGAAAAGTGAAATTGGGGTAGAAAATATTTTATTTCTAAGTACAGGGTGGAGCACTAAAATCACCAATGGGGCACTTAATTAGTAGGCAAGGAGCTCTAAATTATTTTATAGATTTTCTGAGTACAGGGTGGAGCACTAAAATCACCCATTGGTGATTTTAGTGCTCCACCCTGTACTTAGAGAAAAAATATTTTCTTCTCCAATTTCAGTTTTCTCAAAAATGGACGAGCAGACTGCAACGAAACTATAGATAAATTTAGACCTCCTTCAGTACTTATTAAGTGCCCCATTAGTGATTTTAGTGCTCCACCCTGTACTTAGAAAAGAAAATATTTTCTACACTAATTTCAGTTTTCTCGAAAATGGACGAGCAGACTGCAACGAAACTATAGAATAAAAAATTATTCTATAAAAAATTATTCTATAGAAGCTCTAAATTAATCTATAGTTTCGTTGCAGTCTGCTCGTCCAGTTTTGAGAAAACTGAAATTGGAGAAGAAAATATTTTTTTTCTAAGTACAGGGTGGAGCACTAAAATCACCAATGGGGCACTTAATTAGTAGGCAAGGAGCTCTAAATTATTTTATAGTTTCGTTGCAGTCTGCTCGTCCATTTTCGAGAAATGTGAAATTGGGGTAGAAAATATTTTTTTTCCAAGTACAGGGTGAAGCACAAAAATCACTAATGGGGCACTTAAATAGTAGGCAAGGTGCTGTAAATTATTCTATAGTTTCGTTGCAGTCTGCTCGTCTATTTTCGAGAAAACCAAAATTGGGGTAGAAAATATTTTTCTTCTTAGTACAGGGTGGAGCACTAAAATCACCAATGCTGCACTTAATTAGTAGGCAAGGAGCTCTAAATTATTTTAGAGTTTCGTTGCAGTCTGCTTGTCCATTTTCGGGAAAAGTGAAATAGGAGTAGAAAATATATTTTTTCTCAGTACACGGTGGAGCACTAAAATCACCAATAGAGCACATAATTAGTAGGCAAGGAACTCTAAATTATTTTATAGTTTCGTTGCAGTCTGCTCGTCAATTTTCGAGAAAACTGAAATTGGAGAAGAAAATAATTTTTTTCTAAGTTCAGGGTAGAGCACTAAAAGCACCAATGGGGCACTCAATTAGTAGGCAAGGACCTCTAAATTATTCTATAGTTTCGTTGTAGTCTGCTCGTCAATTTTTGAGAAAAGTGAAATTGGGGTAGAAAATATTTTTTTTCTAAGTACAGGGTGGAGCACTAAAATCACTAATGGGGCACTAAATTAGTAGGCAAGAAGCTCTAAATTATTCTATAGTTTCGTTGCAGTCTGCTCGTCCATTTTCAAGAAAAGTAGAATTGGGGTACAAAATATTTTTTTCTAAGTACAGGGTGGAGCACTAAAATCACAAATGGGGCACTTAACTAGAAAACAAAGAGCTCTAAATTATTCTATAGTTTCGTTGCAGTCTGCTTGTCTATTTTCGAGAAAAGTGAAATTGGGACAGAAAATATTTTTTTTCTAAGTACAGGGTGGAGCACTAAAATCACCAATGGAGCACTTAATTAGCAGACAAGGAGCTCTTAATTATTCTGTAATTTTGTTGCAGTCTGCTCGTCCATTTTCGAGAAAACTGAAATTGAGGTAGAAAATATTTTTTTTCTAAGTACAGGGTGGAGCACTAAAATTAACAATGGGGCAATTAATTATTAGGCAAGAAGCTCTAAATTATTCTATGGTTTCGTTGCAGTCTGCTTGTCTTATTACGAGAAAACTGAATTGGGGTAGAAAATATTTTTCTTCTAAGTACAGGGTGGAGCACTAAAATCACCAATGCGGCAGTTAATTAGAAGGCAAGGAGCTCTAAATTCTTCTATGGTTTCGTTGCAGTCTGCTCGTCCATTTTCGAAAAAACAGAAATCGGAGAAGAAAATATTTTTTTTCTAAGTACAAGGTGGAGCACTAAAATCATCAATGCGGCACTTTATTAGTAGGCAAGGAACTTTTAATTATTCTATAGTTTCATTGCAGTCTGCTTGTCCATTTTCGAGAAAAGTGAAATTGGGGTAGAAAATATTTTTTTTCTGAGTACAGGGTGACGCACTAAAATCACCAATGGGGCACCTAATTAGTAGGTGAAGAGCTCTAAAATATTTTATAGTTTTGTTGCAGTCTGCTCGTCCATTTTCGAGAAAACTGAAATTGGGGTAGAAAATATTTTTTTCTAAGTACAAGGTGAAGCACTAAAATCACCAATAAGGCACTTAATTAGTAGGCAAGGAGCTCTAAATTATTCTATAGTTTCGTTGCAGTCTGCTCGTCCATTTTCGAGAAAAGTTAAATTGGGGTAAAAAATATTTTTTCTCTAAGTACAGGGTCGAGCACTAAAATCATTAATGGGGCACTTAATTAGTAAATAAGGAGCTCTAAATTATTCTATAGTTTTGTTGCAGTCTGCTTGTCCATTTTCAAGAAAAGTGAAATTGGGGAAGAAAATATTTTTTTTCTAAGTACAGGGTGGAGCACTAAAATTACCAATGAAGCACTTAATTAGCAGACAAGAAGCTCCAAATTATTCTATAGTTTTGTTGCAGTCTGCTCGTCCATTTTCGAGAAACCTGAAATTGGGGTAGAAAATATTTTTTTTCTAAGTACAGGGTGGAGCAATAAAATCACCAATGGGGCACTTAATTAGTAGGCAAGGAGCTTTAAACTATTCTATAGTTTCGTTGCAGTCTGCTCGTCCATTTTCGAGAAAACTGAAATTGGGGTAGAAAATATTTTTTCTCTAAGTACAGGGTGGAGCACTAAAATCACCAATGGGGCAATTAATTAGTAGGCAAGAAGCTTTAATTTATTCTATAGTTTCGTTGCAGTCTGCTCGTCTATTTTCGAGAAAACTGAAATTGGGGTAGAAAATATTTTTTTTCTAAGTACAGGGTGGAGCACTAAAATCACCAATTCGGCACTTAATTAGTTGGCAAGAAGCTCTATTATATTCTATGGTTTCGTTGCAGTCTGCTCGTCTATTTTCGAGAAAACTGAAATTAGGGTAGAAAATATTTTTTTTCTAAGTACAGAGTGGAGCACTAAAATCACAAATGGGGCACTTAATTAGTAGGTAAGGAGCTCTGAATTATTCTATAGTTTCGTTGCAGTCTGCTCGTCAATTTTCGAGAAAACTGAAATTGGGGTAGAAAATATTTTCTTTCTAAGTACAGGGTGGAGCACTAAAATCACCAATGCGGCACTTAATTAGTTAGCAAGGAGCTCTAAATTATTCTATAGTTTCGTTGCAGTCTGCTCGTCCATTTTCGAGAAAAGTTAAATTGGGGTAAAAAACATTTTTTTTTCTTAGTACAGGGTGGAGCACTAAAATCACCAATGGGTCAAATAATTAGTAGGCAAGGAGCTCTAAATTATTCTATAGTTTCGTTGCAGTCTGCTCGTCCATTTTCGAGAAAAGTTAAATTGAGTTAAAAAATATTTTTATTCTTAGTACAGGGTGATGCACTAAAATCACAAATGGGGCACTTAATTAGAAGGCAAAGAGCTCTGAATTATTCTATAGTTTTGTTGCAGTCTGCTCGTCCATTTTCGAAAAAACTGAAATTAGGGTAGAAAATATGTTCTTTCTAAGTACAGGGTGGAGCACATCACCTATGGGGCACTTAACTAGAAGGCAAAGAGCTCTAAATTATTCTATAGTTTCGTTGCGGTCTGCTTGTCTATTTTCGAGGAAACTGAAATTGGGGTAGAAAATATCTTTTTTCTAAGTACAGGGTGGAGCACTAAAATCACCAATGCGGCACTTAATTAGTAGGCAAGGAGCTCTAAATTCTTTTATGGTTTCGTTGCAGTCTGCTAGTCTATTTTCGAGAAAACTGAAATCGGAGGAGAAAATATTTTTTTTCTAAGTACAGGGTGGAGCACTAAAATCATCAATGCGGCACTTAATTAGTCGGCAAGGAACTCTAAATTATTCTAAAGTTTAATTGCAGTCTGCTCGTCCATTTTCGAGAAAAGTGAAATTGGGGTAGAAAATATTTTTTTTCTGAGTACAGGGTGACGCACTAAAATCATCAATGGGGCACCTAATTAGTAGGTAAAGAGCTCTAAAATATTTTATAGTTTCGTTGCAGTCTGCTTGTCCATTTTCGAGAAAACTGAAATTGGGGTAGAAATATTTTTTTTTCTAAGTACAGGGTGGAGCGCTAAAATCACTTATAGGTCACTTAATCAGTAGGCAAGGAGCTCTAAAGAAGCTCTACTATATTCTATGGTTTCGTTGCAGTCTGCTCGTCCATTTTCGAGAAAACTGAAATCGGAGAAGAAAATATTTTTTTTTAAATACAGGGTGGAGCACTAAAATCACCAATGCAGCACTTTATTAGTAGGCAAGGAACTTTAAATTATTCTATAGTTTCATTGCAGTCTGCTCGTCCATTTTCGAGAAAACTGAAATTGGGGTAGAAAATATTTTTTTCTAAGTACAAGGTGAAGCACTAAAATCACCAATAAGGCACTTAATTAGTAGGCAAGGAGCTCTAAATTATTCTATAGTTTTGTTGCAGTCTGCTCGTCCATTTTCGAGAAAAGTTAAATTGGGGTAAAAAATATTTTATTTCTTAGTACAGGGTAAAGCACTAAAATCACAAATGGGGCTCTTATTTAGTAGGCAAAAAGCTCTAAATTATTCTATAGTTTTGTTGCAGTCTGCTCGTCCATTTTCGAGTAATCTGAAATTGGGGTAGAAAATATTTTTTTTCTAAGTACAGGGTGGAGCACTAAAATCACAAATGCGGCATATAATTAGTAAGCAAGGAGCTTTAAATTATTCTATGGTTTCGTTGCAGTCTGCTCGTCCATTCTCGAGAAAACTGCAATCGGAGAAAAGAATATTTTTTTTCTAAGTACAGGGTAGAGTACTAAAATCACCAATAGGGCTCTTAATTAGTAGGCAAAAAGCTCTAAATTATTCTATAGTTTTGTTGCAGTCTGCTCGTCCATTTTCGAGTAAACTGAAATTGGAGAAGAAAATATTTTTTTTCTAAGTACAGGGTGGAGCACTAAAATCACCAATAAAGCACTAAATTAGAAGGTAAGGAGCTCCAAATTATTCTATAGTTTCGTTGCAGTCTGCTCGTCCATTTTCGAGAAAACTGAAATTGGGGTAGAAAATATTTTCTTTCTAAGTACAGGGTAGAGCACTAAAATCACCAATGGGGCACTAAATTAGTAGGCAAGGAGCTCTAAATTATTCTATAGTTTCGTTGCAGTCTGCTCGTCCATTTTTAAGAAAACTGAAATTGGGGTAGAAATTATTTTTTTTCTAAGTACAGGGTGGAGCACTAAAATGATCTATAGGGCACTTAACTAGTAAGCAAGGGGCTTTAAATTATTCTATAGTTTCGTTGCAGACTGCTCGTCTATTTTCGAGAAAAGTGAAATTGGGGTAGAAAATGTTTTTTTTAAGTACAGGGTGGAGCACTTAAATCACCAATGGAGCACTCAATAAGTAGACAAGTAGCTCTAAATTATTCTATAGTTTTGTTGCAGTCTGCTCGTCCATTTTCGAGAAAACTAAAATTGGGGTAGAAAATATTTTTTTTCTAAGTACAGGGTGAAGCACTAAAATCATTAATGGGGCACTTAATAAGTAGGCAAGGAGCTCTAAATTATTCTATAGTTTCGTTGCAGTCTGCTTGTCCATTTTCGAGAAAGCTGAAATTGGGGTAGAAAATGTTTTTTTTCTAAGTACAGGGTGGAGCACTAAAATCACCAATAAAGCAGCTAATTAGTAGGCAAGGAGCTCTAAATTATTCTATAGTTTTGTTGCAGAATGCTCGTCAATTTTCGAGAAAAGTGAAATTGGGGTAGAAAATATTTTTTTTCTAAGTACAGGGTGGAGCACTAAAATCACCTATGGGGCACTTAACTAGAAGGCAAAGACCTCTAAATTATTCTATAGTTTCGTTGCAGTCTGCTTGTCTATTTTCGAGAAAAGTGAAATTGGGATAGAAAATATCTTTTTTCTAAGTACAGGGTAAAGCACTAAAATCACCAATAAAGCACTTAATTAGCAGACAAGGAGCTCTGAATTATTCCATAGTTTTGTTGCAGTCTGCTCGTCTATTTTCGAGAAAACTGAAATTGGGTTTGAAATTTTGTCTTTCTAAGTACAGGGTGGAGCACTAAAATCACCAATAGGGCAATTACTTAGTAGGCAAGAAGCTCTGAAATATTCTATAGTTTCGTTGCAGTCTGCTTGTCTATTTTCGAGAAATCTGAAATTGGGGTAGAATATATTTTTTTTCCAAGTACAGGGTGGAGCACTAAAATCACTAATGCGGCACATAATTAGTAGGCAAGGAGCTCTAAATTCTTCTATGGTTTCGTTGCAGTCTGCTCGTCCATTTTCAAGAAAATTGAAATCGGAGAAGAAAATATTTTTTTCTAAGTACAGGGTAGAGAACCAAAATAATCAATGCGGCAATTTATTAGTGGGCAAGGAACTCTAAATTATTCTTTGGTTTCATTGCAGTCTGCTCGTCCATTTTCGAGAAAAGTGAAATTGGGGTAGAAAATATTTTCTTTCTAAGTACAGGGTGAAGCACTAAAATCACCAATGGGGCACTTAATTAGTAGGCAACAAGCTCTAAATTATTCTATAGTTTCGTTGCAGTCTGCTCGTCCTCTTTCGAGAAAAGTGAAATTGGGGTAGAAAATATTTTTTTTCTAAGTACAGCGTGGAGCACTAAAATCACCAGTGGGGCACCTAAGTAGTAGGCAAGGAGCTCTAAATTATCCAATAGTTTCGTTGCAGTCTGCTTGTCCATTTTCGAGAAAACTGATATTGGAGAAGAAAATATTTTTTTTTCTAAGTTCAGGGTCGAGCACTAAAATCATTAATGGGGCACTTAATTAGTAAATAAGGAGCTCTAAATTATTCTATAGTTTTGTTGCAGTCTGCTTGTCCATTTTCAAGAAAAGTGAAATTGGGGAAGAAAATATTTTTTTTCTAAGTACAGGGTGGAGCACTAAAATTACCAATGAAGCACTTAATTAGCAGACAAGAAGCTCCAAATTATTCTATAGTTTTGTTGCAGTCTGCTCGTCCATTTTCGAGAAACCTGAAATTGGGGTAGAAAATATTTTTTTTCTAAGTACAGGGTGGAGCAATAAAATCACCAATGGGGCACTTAATTAGTAGGCAAGGAGCTTTAAACTATTCTATAGTTTCGTTGCAGTCTGCTCGTCCATTTTCGAGAAAACTGAAATTGGGGTAGAAAATATTTTTTCTCTAAGTACAGGGTGGAGCACTAAAATCACCAATGGGGCAATTAATTAGTAGGCAAGAAGCTTTAATTTATTCTATAGTTTCGTTGCAGTCTGCTCGTCCATTTTCGAGAAAACTGAAATTAGGGTAGAAAATATTTTTTTTCTAAGTACAGAGTGGAGCACTAAAATCACAAATGGGGCACTTAATTAGTAGGTAAGGAGCTCTGAATTATTCTATAGTTTCGTTGCAGTCTGCTCGTCAATTTTCGAGAAAACTGAAATTGGGGTAGAAAATATTTTCTTTCTAAGTACAGGGTGGAGCACTAAAATCACCAATGCGGCACTTAATTAGTTAGCAAGGAGCTCTAAATTATTCTATAGTTTCGTCTGCTCGTCCATTTTCGAGAAAAGTTAAATTGGGGTAAAAAACATTTTTTTTTCTTAGTACAGGGTGGAGCACTAAAATCACCAATGGGTCAAATATATAGTAGGCAAGGAGCTCTAAATTATTCTATAGTTTCGTTGCAGTCTGCTCGTCCATTTTCGAGAAAAGTTAAATTGAGTTAAAAAATATTTTTATTCTTAGTACAGGGTGATGCACTAAAATCACAAATGGGGACTTAATTAGAAGGCAAAGAGCTCTGAATTATTCTATAGTTTTGTTACAGTCTGCTCGTCCATTTTCGAAAAAACTGAAATTAGGGTAGAAAATATGTTCTTTCTAAGTACAGGGTGGAGCACTAAAATCACCAATGCGGCACTTAATTAGTAAGCAAGGAGCTTTAAATTATTCTATGGTTTTGTTGCAGTCTGCTTGTCCATTTTCGAGAAAACTGCAATCGGAGAAGAAAATATGTTTTTTCTAAGTACAGGGTGGAGCACTAAAATCACCAATGCTGCACTTTATTAGTAGGCAAGGAACTCTAAATTATTCTATAGTTTCATTGCAGTCTGCTCGTCCTTTTTCGAGAAAAGTGAAATTGGGGTAGAAAATATTTTTTTTCTAGGTACAGGGTGGAGCACTAAAATCACCAATGGGGCACTTACTTAGTAGGTAAGGAGCTCTAAACTATTTTATGGTTTCGTTGCAGTCTGCTCGTCCATTTTCAAGAAAACTGAAAATGAATTTTTTTGGAGCACTAAAATCACCTATGGGGCACTTAATTAGTAGGTAAGGAGCTCTAAATTATTCTATAGTTTCGTTGCAGTCTGCTCGTCCATTTTCGAGAAAAGTAAAATTGGGTTAAAAAATATTTTTTTTCTTAGTACAGGGTGGAGCACTAAAGTCACAAATGGGGCTCTTAATTAGTAGGCAAAGAGCTCTAAATTATTCTATAGTTTTGTTGCAGTCTGCTCGTCAATTTTCGAGTAAACTGAAATTGGGGTACAAAATATTTTTTTTCTAAGTACAGGGTTGAGCACTAAAATTACCAATGATGCACTTAATAAGTAGGCAAGGAGCTCTAAATTATTCTATAGTTTCGTTGCAGTATGCTAGACTATTTTCGAGAAAACTGAAATTGGGGTAGAAAATATTTTTTTTCTTAGTACAGGGTGGAGCAATAAAATCACCAATGCTGCACTTAATTAGTAGGTAAGGAGGTCTAAATTATTTTATAGTTTCGTTGCAGTCTGCTTGTCCATTTTCGGGAAAAGTGAAATAGGAGTAGAAAATATATTTTTTCTCAGTACAGGGTGAAGCACTAAAATCACCAATAGAGCAGTTAATTAGTAGGCAAGGAGCTTTAAATTATTCTATAGTTTCGTTGCAGTCTGCTCGTCCATTTTCGAGAAAACTGAAATTGGAGAAGAAAATAATTTTTTTCTAAGTTCAGGGTAGAGCACTAAAAGCACCTATGGGGCACTTAATAAGTAGGCAAGGAGCTCTAAATTATTCTATATTTTCATTGCAGTCTGCTCGTCCATTTTCGAGAAAAGTGAAATTGGGGTAGAAAATATTTTTTTTCTAAGTACAGGGTGGAGCACTAAAATCACCAATAGAGCACTAAATTAGTAGGCAAGGAGCGCTAAATGATTCTATAGTTTAGAGAAAAGTGAAATTGGGGTAGAAAATATTATTTTTCTAAGTACAGGGTGGAGCACTAAAATCACCAATGGGGCACTAAATTAGTAGGCAAGGAGCTCTAAATTATTCTATAGTTTCGTTGCAGTCTGCTCGTCCATTTTCGAGAAAACTGAAATTGGGGTAGAAAATATTTTTTTTCTAAGTACAGGGTGGAGCACTAAAATCACCAATGGGGCAAATAATTAGCTGGCAAGAAGCTCTAAATTATTCTATAGTTTCGTTGCAGTCTGCTTGTCCATTTTCGGGAAAACTTAAACCAGAGAAGAAAATTATTTTTGTTTAAGTTTAGGGTAGAGCACTAAAATCACCAATAGGGCACTCAATTAGTAGGCAAGTAGCTCTAAATTATTCTATAGTTTCGTTGCAGACTGCTCGTCCATTTTCGAGAAAAGTGAAATTGGGGAAGAATATATTTTTTTCTAAGTACAGGGTGAAGCACTAAAATCGCTAATGGAGCACTTAATTAGCAGACAAGAAGCTCTAAATGATTCTATAGTTTCGTTGCAGTCTGCTCGTCCATTTTCGAGAAAACTAAAATTAGGGTAGAAAATATTTTTTTTCTAAGTACAGGGTGGAGCACTAAAATCACTAATGGGGCAATTCATTATAAGGCAAGAAGCTTTAAATTATTCTATAGTTTCGTTGCAGTCTGCTTGTCCATTTTCGGGAAAAGTGAAATTGGAGTAGAAAATATTCTTTTTCTCAGTACACGGTGGAGCACTAAAATCACAAATAGAGTATTTAATTAGTAGGCAAGAAGCTCTAAATTATTCTATAGTTTCGTTGCAGTCTGCTCGTCCATTTTCGAGAAAACTGAAATTAGAGACGAAAATTATCTTTTTTAAGTTCAGGGTAGAGCACTAAAATCACCAATGGGGCACTCAATTAGTAGGCAAGAAGCTCTAAATTATTCTATAGTTTCATTGCAGTCTGCTCGTCCATTTTCGAGAAAAGTGAAGTTGGCGTAGAAAATATTTTTTTTCTAAGTACAGGGTGGAGCACTAAAATCACCAATGGGGCACTTAGTGGCATTAGTAGGTGAGAAACTCTAAATTATTCTAAAGTTTTGTTGCAGTCGTCCATTTTCGAGAAAGCTGAAATTGGGGTAGAAAATATTTTTTTTCTAAGTACAGGGTGGAGCACTAAAATCACAAATGAAGCACCTAATTAGAAGGCAAGGAGCTCTTAATTATTCTATAGTTTTGTTGCAGACTGCTCGTCCATTTTCGAGAAAAGTGAAATTTGGCTAGAAAATATTTTTTTTCTAAGTACAGGGTGGAGCACTAAAATAACTAATGGAGCACTTAATTAGCAGACAAGGAGCTCTAAATTATTCTATAGTTTCGTTGCAGTCTGCTCGTCCATTTTCAGAAAACTAAAATTGGGGTAGAAAATATTGTTTTTCTAAGTACAGGGTGGAGCAATAAAATCATCAATGCGGCACTTAGTTAGCAGGCAAAGAGCTCTAAATTATTCTATAGTTTCGTTGCAGTCTGCTTGTCCATTTTCGAGAAAACTGAAATCGGAGAAGAAAATATTTTTTTTCTAAGTACAGGGTTGAGCGCTTATATCACCAATGGGGCACTTTATTAGTAGGTAAGGAGCGCTAAATTATTCTATAGTTTCGTTGCAGTCTGCTTGTCCATTTTCGAGAAAAGTAAAATTGGGGTAGAAAATATTTTTTTTCTAAGAACAAGGTGGAGCACTAGAATCACCAATGGGGCACTTTATTAGGAGGCATGAAGCTCTAAATTATTCTATAGTTTCGTTGCAGTCTGCTCGTCCATTTTCGAGAAAACTGAAATTGGGGTAGAAAATATTTTTTTTCTAAGTACAGGGTGGAGCACTAAAATCACCAATTGGGCAAATAATTAGTAGGCAAGAAGCTCTAAATTATTCTATAGTTTCGTTGCAGTCTGCTCGTCCATTTTTGAGAAAACTAAAATTGGGGTAGAAAATATTTTTTTTCTAAGTACAGGGTAAAGCACTAAAATCACTAATGGGGCACTTAATAAGTAGGCAAGGAGCTCTAAATTATTCTATAGTTTCGTTGCAGTCTGCTCGTCCATTTTCGAGAAAGCTGAAATTAGGGTAGAAAGTATTTTTTTTCTAAGTACAGGGTGGAGCACTAAAATCACAAATAAGGCACCTAATTAGTAAGCAAAGAGCTTTAAATTATTCTATAGTTTCGTTGCAGACTGCTCGTCCATTTTCGAGAAAAGTGAAATTGGGGTAGAAAATATTTTTTTTCTAAGTACAGGGTCGAGCACTAAAATAACTAATGGAGCACCTAATTAGCAGACAAGGAGCTCTAAATTATTCTATAGTTTCGTTGCAGTCTGCTCGTCCATTTTCGAGAAAACTAAAATTGGGGTAGAAAATATTGTTTTTCTAAGTACAGGGTAGAGCACTAAAATCATCAATGCGGCACTTAGTTAGTAGGCAAAGAGCTCTAAATTATTCTATGGTTTCGTTGCAGTCTGCTTGTCCATTTTCGAGAAAACTAAAATCGGAGAAGAAAATATTTTTTTTCTAAGTACAGGGTGAAGCACTAAAATCACCAATGCGGCACTTTATTAGTAGGCAAGAAACTCTAAATTATTCTATAGTTTCATTGCAGTCTGCTCGTCCATTTTCGAGAAAAGTGAAATTGGGGTAGAAAATATTTTTTTTTTCTAAGTACAGGGTGGAGCACTAAAATCACCTATGGGGCACTTAATTAGTAGGTAAGGAGCTCTAAATTATTTTGGAGTTTCGTTGCAGTCTGCTCGTCCATTTTCGAGAAAAGTAAAATTGGGTTAAAAAATATTTTTTTTCTTAGTACAGGGTGGAGCACTAAAATCACAAATAGGGCTCTTAATTAGTAGGCAAAGAGCTCTAAATTATTCTATAGTTTTGTTGCAGTCTGCTCGTCAATTTTCGAGTAAACTGAAATTTGGGTAGAAAATATTTTTTTTCTAAGTACAGGGTGGAGCACTAAAATCACCAATGATGCACTTAATTAGTAGGCAAGGAGCTCTAAATTATTCTATAGTTTCGTTGCAGTATGCTAGACTATTTTCGAGAAAACTGAAATTGGGGTAGAAAATATTCTTTTTCTTAGTACAGGGTGGAGCAATAAAATCACCAATGCTGCACTTAATTAGTAGGTAAAGAGGTCTAAATTATTTTATAGTTTCGTTGCAGTCTGCTTGTCCATTTTCGGGAAAAGTGAAATAGGAGTAGAAAATATATTTTTTCTCAGTACAGGGTGAAGCACTAAAATCACCAATGGAGCACTTAATTAGTAGGCAAGGAAAAACTGAAATTGGAAAAGAAAATAATTTTTTTCTAAGTTCAGGGTAGAGCACTAAAAGCACCTATGGGGCACTTAATAAGTAGGCAAGGAGCTCTAAATTATTCTATATTTTCATTGCAGTCTGCTCGTCCATTTTCGAGAAAAGTGAAATTGGGGTAGAAAATATTTTTTTTCTAAGTACAGGGTGGAGCACTAAAATCACCAATGGAGCACTAAATTAGTGGGCAAGGAGCGCTAAATTATTCTATAGTTTAGAGAACAGTGAAATTGGGGTAGAAAATATTATTTTTCTAAGTACAGGGTGGAGCACTAAAATCACCAATGGGGCACTAAATTAGTAGGCAAGGAGCTCTAAATTATTCTATAGTTTCGTTGCAGTCTGCTCGTCCATTTTCGAGAAAACTGAAATTGGGGTAGAAAATATTTTTTTTCTAAGTACAGGGTGGAGCACTAAAATCACCAATGGGGCAAATAATTAGTTGGCAAGAAGCTCTAAATTATTCTATAGTTTCGTTGCAGTCTGCTTGTCCATTTTCGGGAAAACTTAAACCAGAGAAGAGAATTATTTTTGTTTAAGTTTAGGGTAGAGCACTAAAATCACCAATAGGGCACTCAATTAGTAGGCAAGGAGCTCTAAATTATTCTACAGTTTCGTTGCAGACTGCTCGTCCATTTTCGAGAAAAGTGAAATTGGGGAAGAAAATATTTTTTTCTAAGTACAGGGTGAAGCACTAAAATCGCTAATGGAGCACTTAATTAGCAGACAAGAAGCTCTAAATTATTCTATAGTTTCGTTGCAGTCTGCTCGTCCATTTTCGAGAAAACTAAAATTGGGGTAGAAAATATTTTTTTTCTAAGTACAGGGTGGAGCACTAAAATCACCAATGCGGCACTTAGTGGCATTAGTAGGTAAGAAACTCTAAATTATTCTATAGTTTCGTTGCAGTCTGCTTGTCCATTTTCGGGAAAACTTAAACCAGAGAAGAAAATTATTTTTGTTTAAGTTTAGGGTAGAGCACTAAAATCACCAATAGGGCACTCAATTAGTAGGCAAGGAGCTCTAAATTATTCTATAGTTTCGTTGCAGACTGCTCGTCCATTTTCGAGAAAACTAAAATTGGAGTAGAAAATATTTTTTTTCTCAGTACACGGTGGAGCACTAAAACCACAAATAGAGCACTTAATTAGTAGGCAAGGAGCTCTAAATTATTCTATAGTTTCGTTGCAGTCTGCTCGTCCATTTTCGAGAAAACTGAAACCAGAGAAGAAAATTATTTTTGTTTAAGTTTAGGGTAGAGCACTAAAATCACCAATAGGGCACTCAATTAGTAGGCAAGGAGCTCTAAATTATTCTATAGATTTGTTGCAGTCTGCTCGTCCATTTTCGAGAAAAGTGAAGTTAGGGTAGGAAATACTTTTTTTCTAAGTACAGGGTGGAGCACTAAAATCACTAATGGGGCACTTAGTGGCATTAGTAGGTGAGAAACTCTAAATTATTCTATAGTTTTGTTGCAGTCTGCTTGTCCATTTTCGAGAAAACTAAAATTGGGGTAGAAAATATTTTTTTTCTAAGTACAGGGTGAAGCACTAAAATCACTAATGGGGCACTTAATAAGTAGGCAAAGAGCTCTAAACTATTCTATAGTTTCGTTGCAGTCTGCTCGTCCATTTTCGAGAAAGCTGAAATTAGGGTAGAAAATATTTTTTTTCTAAGTACAGGGTGGAGCACTAAAATTACAAATGAAGCACCTAATTAGTAGGCAAGGAGCTTTAAATTATTCTATAGTTTCGTTGCAGACTGCTCGTCCATTTTCGAGAAAAGTGAAATTGGGGTAGAAAATATTTTTTTTCTAAGTTCAGGGTGAAGCACTAAAATAACTAATGGAGCACTTAATTAGCAGACAAGGAGCTCTAAATTATTCTATAGTTTCGTTGCAGTCTGCTCGTCCATTTTCGAGAAAACTAAAATTGGGGTAGAAAATATTGTTTTTCTAAGTACAGGGTAGAGCACTAAAATCATCAATGCGGCACTTAGTTAGTAGGCAAAGAGCTCTAAATTATTCTATGGTTTCGTTGCAGTCTGCTTGTCCATTTTCGAGAAAACTGAAATCAGAGAAGAAAATATTTTTTTTCTAAGTACAGGGTGAAGCACTAAAATCACCAATCACTTTATTAGTAGGCAAGAAACTCTAAATTATTCTATAGTTTCATTGCAGTCTGCTCTTCCATTTTCGAGAAAAGTAAATTTGGGGTAGATAATATTTTTTTTTCTAAGTACAGGGTCTAGCACTAAAATCACCAATGGGGCACTTTATTAGTAGGTAAGGAGCTCTAAATTATTCTATAGTTTCGTTGCAGTCTGCTCGTCCGTTTTCGAGAAAAGTAAAATTGGGAAAATTTTTTTTTTTTTCTTAGTACAGGGTGGAGCACTAAAGTCACAAATGGGGCTCTTAATTAGTAGGCAAAGAGCTCTAAATTATTCTATAGTTTTGTTGCAGTCTGCTCGTCAATTTTCGAGTAAACTGAAATTGGGGTAGAAAATATTTTTTTTCTAAGTACAGGGTGGAGCACTAAAATCACCAATGATGCAATTAATTAGTAGGCAGGGAGCTCTAAATTATTCTATAGTTTCGTTGCAGTATGCTCGTCTATTTTCGAGAAAACTGAAATTGGGGTAGAAAATATTTTTTTTCTTAGTACAGGGTGGAGCAATAAAATCACCAATGCTGCACTTAATTAGTAGGTAAGGTGCTCTAAATTATTTTATAGTTTCGTTGCAGTCTGCTTGTCCATTTTCGGGAAAAGTGAAATAGGAGTAGAAAATATATTTTTTCTCAGTACAGGGTGGAGCACTAAAATCACCAATAGAGCACTTAATTAGTAGGCAAGGAGCTCTAAATTATTTTATAGTTTCGTTGCAGTCTGCTGGTCCATTTTCGAGAAAACAGAAATTGGAGAAGAAAATAAATTTTTTCTAAGTTCACGGTAGAGCACTAAAAGCAACAATGGGGCACTTAATTAGTAGGCAAGGAGCTCTAAATTATTCTATAGTTTCATTGCAGTCTGCTTGTCCATTTTCGAGAAAAGTGAAATTGGGGTAGAAAATTTTTTTTTCTAAGTACAGGGTGGAGCACTAAAATCACCAATGGGGCACTAAATTAGTAGGCAAGGAGCTCTGAATTATTCTATAGTTTAGAGAAAAGTTAAATTGGTGTAGAAAATATTATTTTTCTAAGTACAGGGTGGAGCACTAAAATCACCAATGGGGCACTAAATTAGTAGGCAAGGAGCTCTAAATTATTCTATTGTTTCGTTGCAGTCTGCTCGTCCATTTTCGAGAAAACTGAAATTGGGGTAGAAAATATTTTTTTTCTAAGTACAGGGTAGAGCACTAAAATAACCAATGAAGCACTTGATTAGCAGACAAGGAGCTCTAAATTATTCTATAGTTTTGTTGCAGTCTGCTCGTCCATTTTCGAGAAAGCTGAATTTGGGGTAGAAAATATTTTTTTTCTAAGTACAGGGTGGAGCACTAAAATCACCAATGAAGCACCAAATTAGAAGGTAAGGAGCTCTTAATTATTCTATAGTTTCGTTGCAGACTGCTCGTCCATTTTCGAGAAAAGTGAAATTGGGGAAGAAAATATTTTTTTCTAAGTACAGGGTGAAGCACTAAAATCGCTAATGGAGCACTTAATTAGCAGACAAGAAGCTCTAAATTATTCTATAGTTTCGTTGCAGTCTGCTCGTCCATTTTCGAGAAAATTAAAATTGGGGTAGAAAATATTGTTTTTCTAAGTACAGGGTAGAGCACTAAAATCATCAATGCGGCACTTAGTTAGTAGGCAAAGAGCTCTAAATTATTCTATGGTTTCGTTGCAGTCTGCTTGTCCATTTTCGAGAAAACTGAAATCAGAGAAGAAAATATTTTTTTTCTAAGTACAGGGCGAAGCACTAAAATCACCAATGCGGCACTTTATTAGTAGGCAAGAAACTCTAAATTATTCTATAGTTTCATTGCAGTCTGCTCGTCTATTTTCGAGAAAAGTAAATTTAGGGTAGATAGTATTTTTTTTTTCTAAGTACAGGGTCTAGCACTAAAATCACCAATGGGGCACTTTATTAGTAGGTAAGGAGCTCTAATTTATTCTATAGTTTCGTTGCAGTCTGCTTGTCCATTTTCGAGAAAAGTAAAATTGGGGTAAAATTTTTTTTTTCTTAGTACAGGGTGGAGCACTAAAGTCACAAATGGGGCTCTTAATTAGTAGGCAAAGAGCTCTAAATTATTCTATAGTTCTGTTGCAGTTTGCTCGTCAATTTTCGAGTAAACTGAAATTGGGGTAGAAAATATTTTTTTTCTAAGTACAGGGTGGAGCACTAAAATCACCAATGATGCACTTAATTAGTAGGCAGGGAGCTCTAAATTATTCTATAGTTTCGTTGCAGTATGCTCGTCTATTTTCGAGAAAACTGAAATTGGCGTAGAAAATATTTTTTTTCGTAGTACAGGGTGGAGCAATAAAATCACCAATGCTGCACTTAATTAGTAGGTAAGGTGCTCTAAAATCTTTTATAGTTTCGTTGCAGTCTGCTTGTCCATTTTCGGGAAAAGTGAAATAGGAGTAGAAAATATATTTTTTCTCAGTACAGGGTGGAGCACTAAAATCACCAATAGAGCACTTAATTAGTAGGCAAGGAGCTCTAAATTATTTTATAGTTTCGTTGCAGTCTGCTGGTCCATTTTCGAGAAAACAGAAATTGGAGAAGAAAATAAATTTTTTCTAAGTTCACGGTAGAGCACTAAAAGCACCAATGGGGCACTTAATTAGTAGGCAAGGAGCTCTAAATTATTCTATAGTTTCATTGCAGTCTGCTTGTCCATTTTCGAGAAAAGTGAAATTGGGGTAGAAAATATTTTTTTTCTAAGTACAGGGTGGAGCACTAAAATCACCAATGGGGCACTAAATTAGTGGGCAAGGAGCTCTAAATTATTCTATAGTTTCGTTGCAGTCTGCTCGTCCATTTTGGAGAAAACTGAAATTGGGGTAGAAAATATTTTTTTTCTAAGTACAGGGTGGAGCACTAAAATCACCAATGAAGCACTTAATTAGCAGTCAAGGAGCTCTAAATTATTCTATAGTTTTGTTGCAGTTTGCTCGTCCATTTTCGAGAAAGCTGAAATTGGGGTAGAAAATATTTTTTTTCTAAGTACAGGGTGGAGCACTAAAATCACCAATGAAGCACCAAATTAGTAGGTAAGGAGCTCTTAATTATTCTATAGTTTCGTTGCAGACTGCTCGTCCATTTTCAAGAAAAGTGAAATTGGGGAAGAAAATATTTTTTTCTAAGTACAGGGTGAAGCACTAAAATCGCTAATAGAGCACTTAATTAGCAGACAAGAAGCTCTAAATTATTCTATAGTTTCGTTGCAGTCTGCTCGTCCATTTTCGAGAAAACTAAAATTAGAGTAGAATTTTTTTTTTTCTAAGTACAGGGTGGAGCACTAAAATCACTAATGCGGCACTTTGTTAGTAGGCAAAAAGCTCTAAATTATTCTATGGTTTCGTTGCAGTCTGCTTGTCCATTTTCGAGAAAACTGAAATCGGAGAAGAAAATATTTTTTTTCTAAGTACAGGGTGGAGCACTAAAATCACCAATGCGGCACTTTATTAGTAGGCAAGAAACTCTAAATTATTCTACAGTTTCATTGCAGTCTGCTCCTCTATTTTCGAGAAAAGTGAAATTGAGTAGAAAATAATTATTCTATAGTTTCGTTGCAGACTGCTCGTCCATTTTCGAGAAAAGTGAAATTGGGGAAGAAAATATTTTTTTCTAAGTACAGGGTGAAGCACTAAAATCGCTAATAGAGCACTTAATTAGCAGACAAGAAGCTCTAAATTATTCTATAGTTTCGTTGCAGTCTGCTCGTCCATTTTCGAGAAAACTAAAATTAGGGTAGAAAATATTTTTTTTCTAAGTACAGGGTGGAGCACTAAAATCACTAATGCGGCACTTTGTTAGTAGGCAAAAAGCTCTAAATTATTCTATGGTTTCGTTGCAGTCTGCTTGTCCATTTTCGAGAAAACTGAAATCGGAGAAGAAAATATTTTTTTTCTAAGTACAGGGTGGAGCACTAAAATCACCAATGCGGCACTTTATTAGTAGGCAAGAAACTCTAAATTCTTCTACACTTTCATTGCAGTCTGCTCCTCTATTTTCGAGAAAAGTGAAATTGAGTAGAAAATATTTTTTTTCTAAGTACAGGGTGGAGCACTAAAATCACCAATGAAGCACTTAGTGGCATTAGTAGGTAAGAAACTCTAATTCATTCTATAGTTTTGTTGCAGTCTGCTCGTCCATTTTCGAGAAAACTAAAATTGGGGTAGAAAATATTTTTTTTCTAAGTACAGGGTAAAGCACTAAAATCACTAATGGGGCACTTAATAAGTAGGCAAGGAACTCTTAATTGTTCTATAGTTTCTTTGCAGTCTGCTCGTCCATTTTCGAGAAAGCTGAAATTAGGGTAGAAAATATTTTTTTTCTAAGTACAGGGTGGAGCACTAAAATCACAAATGAGGCACCTAATTAGTAGGCAAAGAGCTTTAAATTATTCTATAGTTTCGTTGCAGACTGCTCGTCCATTTTCGAGAAAAGTGAATTTGGGGTAGAAAATATTTTTTTTCTAAGTACAGGGTGGAGCACCAAAATAACTAATGGAGCACTTAATTAGCAGACAAGGAGCTCTAAATTATTCTATAGTTTCGTTGCAGTCTGCTCGTCCATTTTCGAGAAAACTAAAATTGGGGTAGAAAATATTGTTTTTCTAAGTACAGGGTAGAGCACTAAAATCATCAATGCGGCACTTAGTTAGTAGGCAAAGAGCTCTAAATTATTCTATGGTTTCGTTGCAGTCTGCTTGTCCATTTTCGAGAAAACTGAAATCGGAGAAGAAAATATTTTTTTTCTAAGTACAGGGTGAAGCACTAAAATCACCAATGCGGCACTTTATTAGTAGGCAAGAAACTCTAAATTATTCTATAGTTTTATTGCAGTCTGCTCGTCCATTTTCGAGAAAAGTAAAATTGGGGTAGAAAATATTTTTTTTTCTAAGTACAGGGTCTAGCACTAAAATCACCAATGGGACACTTTATTAGTAGGTAAGGAGCTCTAAATTATTCTATAGTTTCGTTGCAGTCTGCTCGTCCATTTTCGAGAAAAGTAAAATTGGGTTAAAAAATATTTTTTTTCTTAGTACAGGGTGGAGCACTTAAGTCACAAATGGGGCTCTTAATTAGTAGGCAAAGAGCTCTAAATTATTCTATAGTTTTGTTGCAGTCTGCTCGTCAATTTTCGAGTAAACTGAAATCGGGGTAGAAAATATTTTTTTTCTAAGTACAGGGTGGAGCACTAAAATCACCAATGATGCACTTAATTAGTAGGCAAGGAGCTCTAAATTATTTTATAGTTTCGTTGCAGTCTGCTTGTCCATTTTCGGGAAAAGTGAAATAGGAGTAGAAAATATATTTTTTCTCAGTACAGGGTGGAGCACTAAAATCACCAATAGAGCAATTAATTAGAAGGCAAGGAGCTCTAAATTATTCTATAGTTTCGTTGTTGTCTGCTGGTCCATTTTCGAGAAAACAGAAATTGGAGAAGAAAATAAATTTTTTCTAAGTTCACGGTAGAGCACTAAAAGCACCAATGGGGCACTTAATTAGTAGGCAAGGAGCTCTAAATTATTCTATAGTTTTATTGCAGTCTGCTTGTCCATTTTCGAGAAAAGTGAAATTGGGGTAGAAAATATTTTTTTTCTAAGTACAGGGTGGAGCACTAAAATCACCAATGGGGCACTAAATTAGTAGGCAAGGGGCTCTGAATTATTCTATAGTTTAGAGAAAAGTGAAATTGGGGTAGAAAATATTATTTTTCTAAGTACAGGGTGGAGCACTAAAATCACCAATGGGGCACTAAATGAGTAGGCAAGGAGCTCTAAATTATTCTAAATTTTTGTTGCAGTCTGCTCGTCCATTTTCGAGAAAACTGAAATTGGGGTAGAAAATATTTTTTTTCTAAGTACAGGGTGGAGCACTAAAATCACTAATGAAGCACCAAATTAGTAGGTAAGGAGCTCTTAATTATTCTATAGTTTCGTTGCAGACTGCTCGTCCATTTTCGAGAAAAGTGAAATTAGGGAAGAAAATATTTTTTTCTAAGTACAGGGTGAAGCACTAAAATCGCTAATGGAGCACTTAATTAGCAGACAAGAAGCTCTAAATTATTCAATAGTTTCGTTGCAGTCTGCTCGTCCATTTTCGAGAAAACTAAAATTGGGGTAGAAAATATTTTTTTTCTAAGTACAGGGTAGAGCACTAAAATCACCAATGCGGCACTTTGTTAGTAGGCAAAAAGCTCTAAATTATTCTATGGTTTCGTTGCAGTCTGCTTGTCCATTTTCGAGAAAACTGAAATCGGACAAGAAAATATTTTTTTTCTAAGTACAGGGTGGAGCACTAAAATCACCAATGCGGCACTTTATTAGTAGGCAAGAAACTCTAAATTATTCTATAGTTTCATTGCAGTCTGCTTCTCTATTTCCGAGAAAAGTGAAATTGAGTAGAAAATATTTTTTTTCTAAGTACAGGGTGGAGCACTAAAATCACCAATGGGGCACTTTATTAGTAGGTAAGGAGCTCTAAATTATTGTATAGTTTCGTTGCAGTGGGGCACTAAATTAGTAGGCAAGGAGCTCTAAATTATTCTATAGTTTCGTTGCAGTCTGCTTGTCCATTTTCGGGAAAAGTGAAAATTGAGTAGAAAATATTTTTTTTCTGAGAACACGGTGGAGCACTAAAATCACAAATAGAGCACTTAATTAGTAGGCAAGGAGCTCTAAATTATTCTATAGTTTCGTTGCAGTCTGCTCGTCTATTTTCAAGAAAACTGAAATTAGAGAAGAAAATTATTTTTTTTTAAGTTCAGGGTAGAGCACTAAAATCACCAATGGGGCACTCAATTAGTAGGCAAGGAGCTCTAAATTATTCTAAAGTTTAGAGAAAAGTGAAATTAGTGTAGAAAATATTTTTATTCTAAGTACATAGTGGAGCACTAAAATCACAAATGGGGCACTAAATTAGTAGGCAAGGAGCTCTAAATTATTCTATAGTTTTGTTGCAGTCTGCTCGTCCATTTTCGAGAAAACTGAAATTGGGGTAGAATATATTTTTTTTCTAAGTACAGGGTGGAGCACTAAATTCACCAATGAAGCACTTAATTTGCAGACAAGTAGCTATAAATTATTCTAAAGTTTTGTTGCAGTCTGCTCGTCCATTTTCGAGAAAACTGAAATTGGGGTAGAAAATATTTTCTTTTCTAAGTACAGGGTGGAGCACTAAAATCACTAATGGGGCACTTAATGAGTAGGCAAGGAGCTCTAAATTATTCTATAGTTTCGTTGCAGTCTGCTCTTCCATTTTTGAGAAAACTGAAATTAGAGAAGAAAATATTTTTTTCTAAGTACAGGGTGAAGCACTAAAATCACCAATAGGGCACTTTATTAGTAGGTAAGGAGCTTTAAACTATTCTATAGTTTTGTTGCAGTCTGCTCGTCCATTTTCAAATAAACTGAAATTGGGGTAGAAAATATTTTTTTTCTAAGTACAAGGTGGAGCACTAAAAGCACCAATGGGGCACTCAATTAGTAGGCAAGGAGCTCTAAATTATTCTATAGTTTCGTTGCAGTCTGCTCGTCCATTTTCGAGAAAAGTGAAATTGGGGTAGAAAATATTTTTTTTCTAAGTACAGGGTGGAGCACTAAATTCACCAATGAAGCACTTAATTAGCAGACAAGGAGCTCTAAATTATTCTAAAGTTTTGTTGCAGTCTGCTCGTCCATTTTCGAGAAAACTGAAATTGGGGTAGAAAATATTTTCTTTTTTAAGTACAGGGTGGAGCACTAAAATCACCAATGGGGCTCTTAATTAGTGGGCAAAGAGCTCTAAATTATTCTATAGTTTCGTTGCAGTCTGCTCTTCCATTTTTGAGAAAACTGAAATTAGAGAAGAAAATATTTTTTTCTAAGTACAGGGTGAAGCACTAAAATCACCAATAGGGCACTTTATTAGTAGGTGAGGAGCTCTAAACTATTCTATAGTTTTGTTGCAGTCTGCTCGTCCATTTTCAAATAAACTGAAATTGGGGTAGAAAATATTTTTTTTCTAAGTACAAGGTAGAGCACTAAAAGCACCAATGGGGCACTCAATTAGTAGGCAAGGAGCTCTAAATTATTCTATAGTTTCGTTGCAGTCTGCTCGTCTATTTTCGAGAAAAGTGAAATTGGGGTAGAAAATATTTTTTTTCTAAGTACAGGGTAAAGCACTAAAATCACCAATGGGGCACCAAATTAGTAGGCAAGGAGCTCTAAATTATTCTATAGTTTCGTTGCAGTCTGCTTGTCCATTTTCGGGAAGAGTGAAATTGGAGTAGAAAATATTTTTTTTCTCAGAACACGGTGGAGCACTAAAATCACAAATAGAGCACTTAATTAGTACGCAAGGAGCTCTAAATTATTCTATAGTTTCGTTGCAGTCTGCTTGTCCATTTTCGAGAAAACTGAAATTAGAGAAGAAAATTATTTTTTTTTAAGTTCAGGGTAGAGCACTAAAATCACCAATGGGGCACTCAATTAGTAGGCAAGGAACTCTAAATTATTTTATAGTTTCATTGCAGTCTGCTCGTCCATTTTCGAGAAAAGTAAAGTTGGGCTAGAAAATATTTTTTTTGTAAGTACAGGGTGGAGCACTAAAATCACCAATGGGGCACTTAGTGGCATTAGTAGGTAAGAAACTTTATATTATTCTATAGTTTTGTTGCAGTCTGCTCGTCCATTTTCGAGAAATCTAAAATTGGGGTAGAAAATATTTTTTTTCTAACTACAGGGTGAAGCACTAAAATCACTAATGGGGCACTTTATAAGTAAGCAAGGAGCTCTAAATTACTTTATAGTTTCGTTGCAGAATGCTCGTCCATTTTCGAGAAAAGTGAAATTGGGGTAGAAAATATTTTTTTTTCTAAGTACAGGGTGGAGCACTAAAATCAATAATTGAGCACTTAATTAGCAGACAAGGAGCTCTAAATAATTCTATACTTTCGTTGCAGTCTGCTAGTCCATTTTCGAGAAAACTAAAATTGGGGTAGAAAATATTTCTTTTCTAAGTACAGGGTGGAGCACTAAAATCACCAATGGGGCACTTTATTAGTAGGCAAGAAGCTCTAAATTATCCTATAGTTTCGTTGCAGTCTGCTTGTCCATTTTCGAGAAAACTGAAATTGGAGAAGAAAATATTTTTTTTTCGAAGTTCAGGGTATAGCACTAAAATCATTAGAGGGGCACTTAATTAGTAGGCTAGGAGCTCTTAATTATTCTATAGTTTTGTTGCAGTCTGCTTGTCCATTTTCGAGAAAAGTGAAATTAGGGTAGAAAATATTTTTTTTTCTAAGTACAGGGTGGCGCACTAAAATCACCTATAGGGCTCTTAACTAGTAGGCAAGTAGCACTAAACTATTCTATAGTTTCGTTGCAGTCTGCTTGTCTATTTTCGAAAAAAGTGAAATTGGGATAGAAAATATTTTTTTTCTAAGTACAGGGTGGAGCACTAAAATCACCAATGAAGCACTTAATTAGCAGACAAAAAGCTTCAAATTATTCTATAGTTTTGTTGCAGTCTGCTTGTCCATTTTCTAAAAAACTGAAATTAAGTTAGAAAATATTTTCTTTCTAAGTACATGGTGGAGCAATAAAATCACTAATGGGGCACTTAATTAGTAGGCAAGAAGCTCTAAATTATTCTATAGTTTCGTTGCAGTCTGATCGTCCATTTTCGAGAAAATTGAAATTGGGGTAGAAAATATTGTTTCTCTAAGTACAGGGTGGAGCACTAAAATCACCAGTGGGGCAATTAATTAGTAGGCAAGAAGCTCTAAATTCTTCTATAGTTTCGTTGCAGTCTGCTCGTCTATTTTCGAGAAAACTAAAATTGGGGTAGAAAATATTGTTTTTCTAAGTACAGGGTAGAGCACTAAAATCATCAATGCGGCACTTAGTTAGTAGGCAAAGAGCTCTAAATTATTCTATGGTTTCGTTGCAGTCTGCTTGTCCATTTTCGAGAAAACTGAAATCGGAGAAGAAAATATTTTTTTTCTAAGTACAGGGTGAAGCACTAAAATCACCAATGCGGCACTTTATTAGTAGGCAAGAAACTCTAAATTATTCTATAGTTTCATTGCAGTCTGCTCGTCCATTTTCGAGAAAAGTAAAATTGGGGTAGAAAATATTTTTTTTTCTAAGTACAGGGTCTAGCACTAAAATCACCAATGGGGCACTTTATTAGTAGGTAAGGAGCTCTAAATTATTCTATAGTTTCGTTGCAGTCTGCTCGTCCATTTTCGAGAAAAGTAAAATTGGGGTAAAAAATATGTTTTTTCTTAGTACAGGGTGGAGCACGTAAGTCACAAATGGGGCTCTTAATTAGTAGGCAAAGAGCTCTAAATTATTCTATAGTTTTGTTGCAGTCTGCTCGTCAATTTTCGAGTAAACTGAAATCGGGGTAGAAAATATTTTTTTTCTAAGTACAGGGTGGAGCACTAAAATCACCAATAATGCACTTAATTAGTAGGCAAGGAGCTCTAAATTATTCTATAGTTTCGTTGCAGTATGCTCGTCTATTTTCGAGAAAACTGAAATTGGGGTAGAAAATATTTTTTTTCTTAGTACAGGGTGGAGCAATAAAATCACCAATGCTGCACTTAATTAGTAGGTAAGGAGCTCTAAATTATTTTATAGTTTCGTTGCAGTCTGCTTATCCATTTTCGGGAAAAGTGAAATAGGAGTAGAAAATATATTTTTTCTCAGTACAGGGTGGAGCACTAAAATCACCAATAGAGCAATTAATTAGAAGGCAAGGAGCTCTAAATTATTCTATAGTTTCGTTGTTGTCTGCTGGTCCATTTTCGAGAAAACAGAAATTGGAGAAGAAAATAAATTTTTTCTAAGTTCACGGTAGAGCACTAAAAGCACCAATGGGGCACTTAATTAGTAGGCAAGGAGCTCTAAATTATTCTATAGTTTCATTGCAGTCTGCTTGTCCATTTTCGAGAAAAGTGAAATTGGGGTAGAAAATATTTTTTTTCTAAGTACAGGGTGGAGCACTAAAATCACCAATGGGGCACTAAATTAGTAGGCAAGGAGCTCTGAATTATTCTATAGTTTAGAGAAAAGTGAAATTGGGGTAGAAAATATTATTTTTCTAAGTACAGGGTGGAGCACTAAAATCACCAATGGGGCACTAAATTAGTAGGCAAGGAGCTCTAAATTATTCTATAGTTTCGTTGCAGTCTGCTCGTCCATTTTCGAGAAAACTGAAATTGGGGTAGAAAATATTTTTTTTCTAAGTACAGGGTGGAGCACTAAATTCACCAATGAAGCACTTAATTAGCAGACAAGGAGCTCTAAATTATTCTAAAGTTTTGTTGCAGTCTGCTCGTCCATTTTCGAGAAAACTGAAATTGGGGTAGAAAATATTTTCTTTTCTAAGTACAGGGTGGAGCACTAAAATCACTAATGGGGCACTCAATTAGTAGGCAAGGAACTCTAAATTATTCTATAGTTTCATTGCAGTCTGCTCGTCCATTTTCGAGAAAAGTAAAGTTGGGCTAGAAAATATTTTTTTTGTAAGTACAGGGTGGAGCACTAAAATCACCAATGGGGCACTTAGTGGCATTAGTAGGTAAGAAACTTTATATTATTCTATAGTTTTGTTGCAGTCTGCTCGTCCATTTTCGAGAAATCTAAAATTGGGGTAGAAAATATTTTTTTTCTAACTACAGGGTGAAGCACTAAAATCACTAATGGGGCACTTTATAAGTAGGCAAGGAGCTCTAAATTACTTTATAGTTTCGTTGCAGACTGCTCGTCCATTTTCGAGAAAAGTGAAATTGGGGTAGAAAATATTTTTTTTTCTAAGTACAGGGTGGAGCACTAAAATCACTAATGAAGCACCAAATTAGTAGGTAAGGAGCTCTTAATTATTCTATAGTTTCGTTGCAGACTGCTCGTCCATTTTCGAGAAAAGTGAAATTAGGGAAGAAAATATTTTTTTCTAAGTACAGGGTGAAGCACTAAAATCGCTAATGGAGCACTTAATTAGCAGACAAGAAGCTCTAAATTATTCAATAGTTTCGTTGCAGTCTGCTCGTCCATTTTCGAGAAAACTAAAATTGGGGTAGAAAATATTTTTTTTCTAAGTACAGGGTGGAGCACTAAAATCACCAATGCGGCACTTTGTTAGTAGGCAAAAAGCTCTAAATTATTCTATGGTTTCGTTGCAGTCTGCTTGTCCATTTTCGAGAAAACTGAAATCGGACAAGAAAATATTTTTTTTCTAAGTACAGGGTGGAGCACTAAAATCACCAATGCGGCACTTTATTAGTAGGCAAGAAACTCTAAATTATTCTATAGTTTCATTGCAGTCTGCTTCTCTATTTCCGAGAAAAATGAAATTGAGTAGAAAATATTTTTTTTCTAAGTACAGGGTGGAGCACTAAAATCACCAATGGGGCACTTTATTAGTAGGTAAGGAGCTCTAAATTATTCTATAGTTTAGTTGCAGTGGGGCACTAATATAGTAGGCAAGGAGCTCTAAATTATTCTATAGTTTCGTTGCAGTCTGCTTGTCCATTTTCGGGAAAAGTGAAAATGGAGTAGAAAATATTTTTTTTTCTGAAAACACGGTAAAGCACTAAAATCACAAATAGAGCACTTAATTAGTAGGCAAGGAGCTCTAAATTATTCTATAGTTTCGTTGCAGTCTGCTCGTCCATTTTCAAGAAAACTGAAATTAGAGAAGAAAATTATTTTTTTTTAAGTTCAGGGTAGAGCACTAAAATCACCAATGGGGCACTCAATTAGTAGGCAAGGAGCTCTAAATTATTCTATAGTTTAGAGAAAAGTGAAATTAGTGTAAAAATATTTTTTTTCTAAGTACATAGTGGAGCACTAAAATCACAAATGGGGCACTAAATTAGTAGGCAAGAAGCTCTAAATTATTCTATAGTTTTGTTGCAGTCTGCTCGTCCATTTTCGAGAAAACTGAAATTGGGGTAGAAAATATTTTTTTTCTAAGTACAGGGTGGAGCACTAAATTCACCAATGAAGCACTTAATTAGCAGACAAGGAGCTCTAAATTATTCTAAAGTTTTGTTGCAGTCTGCTCGTCCATTTTCGAGAAAACTAAAACCAGAGAAGAAAATTATTTTTGTTTAAGTTTAGGGTAGAGCACTAAAATCACCAATAGGGCACTCAATTAGTAGGCAAGGAGCTCTAAATTATTCTATAGTTTTGTTGCAGTCTGCTCGTCCATTTTTGAGAAAAGTGAAGTTAGGGTAGGAAATACTTTTTTTCTAAGTACTGGGTGGAGCACTAAAATCACCAATGGGGCACTTAGTGGCATTAGTAGGTAAGAAACTCTAAATTATTCTATAGTTTTGTTGCAGTCTGCTTGTCCATTTTCGAGAAAACTAAAATTGGGGTAGAAAATATTTTTTTTCTAAGTACAGGGTGAAGCACTAAAATCACTAATGGGGCACTTAATAAGTAGGCAAGGAGCTCTAAACTATTCTATAGTTTCGTTGCAGTCTGCTCGTCCATTTTCGAGAAAGCTGAAATTAGGGTAGAAAATATTTTTTTTCTAAGTACAGGGTGAAGCACTAAAATCACAAATGAAGCACCTAATTAGTAGGCAAGGAGCTTTAAATTATTCTATAGTTTCGTTGCAGACTGCTCGTCCATTTTCGAGAAAAGTGAATTTGGGGTAGAAAATATTTTTTTTCTAAGTACAGGGTGGAGCACTAAAATAACTAATGGAGCACTTAATTAGCAGACAAGGAGCTCTAAATTATTCTATAGTTTCGTTGCAGTCTGCTCGTCCATTTTCGAGAAAACTAAAATTGGGGTAGAAAATATTGTTTTTCTAAGTACAGGGTAGAGCACTAAAATCATCAATGCGGCACTTAGTTAGTAGGCAAAGAGCTCTAAATTATTCTATGGTTTCGTTGCAGTCTGCTTGTCCATTTTCGAGGAAACTGAAATCGGAGAAGAAAATATTTTTTTTCTAAGTACAGGGTGAAGCACTAAAATCACCAATGCGGCACTTTATTAGTAGGCAAGAAACTCTAAATGATTCTATAGTTTCATTGCAGTCTGCTTGTCCATTTTCGAGAAAAGTAAAATTGGGGTAGAAAATATTTTTTTTTCTAAGTACAGGGTCTAGCACTAAAATCACCAATGGGGCACTTTATTAGTAGGTAAGGAGCTCTAAATTATTCTATAGTTTCGTTGCAGTCTGCTCGTCCATTTTCGAGAAAAGTAAAATTGGGGTAAAAAATATTTTTTTTCTTATTACAGGGTGGAGCACTTAAGTCACAAATGGGGCTCTTAATTAGTAGGCAAAGAGCTCTAAATTATTCTATAGTTTTGTTGCAGTCTGCTCGTCAATTTTCGAGTAAACTGAAATCGGGGTAGAAAATATTTTTTTTCTAAGTACAGGGTGGAGCACTAAAATCACCAATGATGCACTTAATTAGTAGGCAAGGAGCTCTAAATTATTCTATAGTTTCGTTGCAGTATGCTCGTCTATTTTCGAAAAAACTGAAATTAGGGTAGAAAATATTTTTTTTCTTAGTACAGGGTGGAGCAATAAAATCACCAATGCTGCACTCAATTAGTAGGTAAGAAGCTCTAAATTATTTTATAGTTTCGTTGCAGTCTGCTTGTCCATTTTCGGGAAAAGTGAAATAGGAGTAGAAAATATATTTTTTCTCAGTACAGGGTGGAGCACTAAAATCACCAATAGAGCAATTAATTAGTAGGCAAGGAGCTCTAAATTATTCTATAGTTTCGTTGTTGTCTGCTGGTCCATTTTCGAGAAAACAGAAATTGGAGAAGAAAATAAATTTTTTCTAAGTTCACGGTAGAGCACTAAAAGCACCAATGGGGCACTTAATTAGTAGGCAAGGAGCTCTAAATTATTCTATAGTTTCATTGCAGTCTGCTTGTCCATTTTCGAGAAAAGTGAAATTGGGGTAGAAAATATTTTTTTTCTAAGTACAGGGTGGAGCACTAAAATCACCAATGGGGCACTAAATTAGTAGGCAAGGAGCTCTAAATTATTCTATAGTTTAGAGAAAAGTGAAATTGGGGTAGAAAATATTATTTTTCTAAGTACAGGGTGGAGCACTAAAATCACCAATGGGGCACTAAATTAGTAGGCAAGGAGCTCTAAATTATTCTATAGTTTCGTTGCAGTCTGCTCGTCCATTTTCGAGAAAACTGAAATTGGGGTAGAAAATATTTTTTTTCTAAGTACAGGGTGGAGCACTATAATCACCAATGAAGCACTTAATTAGCAGACAAGGAGCTCTAAATTATTTTATAGTTTTGTTGCAGTCTGCTCGTCCATTTTCGAAAAAGCTGAAATTGGGGTAGAAAATATTTTTTTTCTAAGTACAGGGTGGAGCACTAATATCACTAATGAAGCACCAAATTAGTAGGTAAGGAGCTCTTAATTATTCTATAGTTTCGTTGCAGACTGCTCGTCCATTTTCGAGAAAAGTGAAATTAGGGAAGAAAATATTTTTTTCTAAGTACAGGGTGAAGCACTAAAATCGCTAATGGAGCACTTAATTAGCAGACAAGAAGCTCTAAATTATTCAATAAATTCGTTGCAGTCTGCTCGTCCATTTTCGAGAAAACTAAAATTGGGGTAGAAAATATTTTTTTTCTAAGTACAGGGTGGAGCACTAAAATCACCAATGCGGCACTTTGTTAGTAGGCAAAAAGCTCTAAATTATTCTATGGTTTCGTTGCAGTCTGCTTGTCCATTTTCGAGAAAACTGAAATCGGACAAGAAAATATTTTTTTTCTAAGTACAGGGTGGAGCACTAAAATCACCAATGCGGCACTTTATTAGTAGGTAAGAAACTCTAAATTATTCTATAGTTTCATTGCAGTCTGCTTCTCTATTTCCGAGAAAAGTGAAATTGAGTAGAAAATATTTTTTTTCTAAGTACAGGGTGGAGCACTAAAATCACCAATGGGGCACTTTATTAGTAGGTAAGGAGCTCTAAATTATTCTATAGTTTCGTTGCAGTGGGGCACTAAATTAGTAGGCAAGGAGCTCTAAATTATTCTATAGTTTCGTTGCAGTCTGCTTGTCCATTTTCGGGAAAAGTGAAAATGCAGTAGAAAATATTTTTTTTCTGAAAACACGGTAAAGCACTAAAATCACAAATAGAGCACTTAATTAGTAGGCAAGGAGCTCTAAATTATTCTATAGTTTCGTTGCAGTCTGCTAGTCCATTTTCAAGAAAACTGAAATTAGAGAAGAAAATTATTTTTTTTTAAGTTCAGGGTAGAGCACTAAAATCACCAATGGGGCACTCAATTAGTAGGCAAGGAGCTCTAAATTATTCTATAGTTTAGAGAAAAGTGAAATTAGTGTAGAAAATTTTTTTTTTCTAAGTACATAGTGGAGCACTAAAATCACAAAAGGGGCACTAAATTAGTAGGCAAGGAGCTCTAAATTATTCTATAGTTTTGTTGCAGTCTGCTCGTCCATTTTCGAGAAAACTGAAATTGGGGTAGAAAATATTTTTTTTCTAAGTACAGGGTGGAGCACTAAATTCACCAATGAAGCACTTAATTAGCAGACAAGGAGCTCTAAATTATTCTAAAGTTTTGTTGCAGTCTGCTCGTCCATTTTCGAGAAAACTGAAATTGGGGTAGAAAATATTTTCTTTTCTAAGTACAGGGTGGACCACTAAAATCACTAATGGGGCACTTAATTAGTAGGCAAGGAGCTCTAAATTATTCTATAGTTTCGTTGCAGTCTGCTCTTCCATTTTTGAGAAAACTGAAATTAGAGAAGAAAATATTTTTTTTCTAAGTACAGGGTGAAGCACTAAAATCACCAATAGGGCACTTTATTAGTAGGTAAGGAGCTCTAAACTATTCTATAGTTTTGTTGCAGTCTGCTTGTCCATTTTCAAATAAACTGAAATTGGGGTAGAAAATATTTTTTTTCTAAGTACAAGGTGGAGCACTAAAAGCACCAATGGGGCACTCAATTAGTAGGCAAGGAGCTCTAAATTATTCTATAGTTTCGTTGCAGTCTGCTCGTCCATTTTCGAGAAAAGTGAAATTGGGGTAGAAAATATTTTTTTTCTAAGTACAGGGTGGAGCACTAAATTCACCAATGAAGCACTTAATTAGCAGACAAGATGCTCTAAATTATTCTAAAGTTTTGTTGCAGTCTGCTCGTCCATTTTCGAGAAAACTGAAATTGGGGTAGAAAATATTTTCTTTTTTAAGTACAGGGTGGAGCACTAAAATCACTAATGGGGCACTTAATTAGTGGGCAAAGAGCTTTAAATTATTCTATAGTTTCGTTGCAGTCTGCTCGTCTATTTTCGAGAAAACTGAAATTAGGTTGGAAAATATTATTTTCTAAGTACAGGGTGGAGCACTTAAATCACCAATGCGGCAGTTAATTAGTAGGCAAGGAGCTCTACTATATTCTATGGTTTCGTTGCAGTCTGCTCGTCCATTTTCGAGAAAACTGAAATCGGAGAAGAAAATATTTTATTTAAGTACAGGGTGGAGCACTAAATTCACCAATGCAGCACTTCATTAGTAAGCAAGGAACTCTAAATTATTCTATATTTTCATTCGAGAAAACTGAAATCGGAGAAGAAAATATTATTTTTCTAAGTACAGGGTGGAGCACTAAAATCACCAATGCGGCACTTTATTAGTAGGCACGAAACTCTAAATTATTCGATAGTTTCATTGCAGTCTGCTCGTCCATTTTCGAGAAAAGTTATATTGAGGTAGAAAATATTTTTTTTTCTAAGTACAGGGTTGAGCGCTTATATCACCAATGGGGCACTTTATTAGTAGGTAAGGAGCGCTAAATTATTCTATAGTTTCGTTGCAGTCTGCTTGTCCAATTTCGAGAAAAGTGAAATTGGGGTAGAAAATATTTATTTTTCTAAGAACAAGGTGGAGCACTAAAATCACCAATGCGGCACTTTATTAGTAGGCAAGGAGCTCTAAATTATTCTATAGTTTCGTTGCAGTCTGCTCGTCCATTTTCGAGAAAAGTGAAATCGGAGTAGAAAATATTTTTTTTCTCAGTACACGGTGGAGCACTAAAACCACAAATAGAGCACTTAATTAGTAGGTAAGGAGCTCTAAATTATTCTATAGTTTCGTTGCAGTCTGCTCGTCTATTTTCGAGAAAAGTGAAGTTAGGGTAGAAAATACTTTTTTTCTAAGTACAGGGTGGAGCACTAAAATCACCAATGAAGCACTTAGTGGCATTAGTAGGTAAGAAACTCTAAATTATTCTATAGTTTTGTTGCAGTCTGCTCGTCCATTTTCGAGAAAACTAAAATTGGGGTAGAAAATATTTTTTTTTCTAAGTACAGGGTGAAGCACTAAAATCACTAATGGGGCACTTCATAAGTAGGCAAGGAGCTCTAAATTATTCTATAGTTTCGTTGCAGTCTGCTCGTCCATTTTCGAGAAAACTGAAATTAGGGTAGAAAATATTGTTTTTCTAAGTACAGGGTAGAGCACTAAAATCATCAATGCGGCACTTAGTTAGTAGGCAAAGAGCTCTAAATTATTCTATGGTTTCGTTGCAGTCTGCTTGTCCATTTTCGAGAAAACTGAAATCGGAGAAGAAAATATTTTTTTTCTAAGTACAGGGTGAAGCACTAAAATCACCAATGCGGCACTTTATTAGCAGGCAAGAAACTCTAAATTATTGTATAGTTTCATTGCAGTCTGCTCGTCCATTTTCGAGAAAAGTGAAATTGGGGTAGAAAATATTTTTTTTTCTAAGTACAGGGTGGAGCACTAAAATCACCAATGGGGCACTTAATTAGTAGGTAAGAAGCTCTAAATTCTTCTATAGTTTTGTTGCAGTCTGCTCGTCCATTTTCGAGACAAGTAAAATTGGGGTAAAAAATATTTTTTTTTTTTAGTACAGGGTGGAGCACTAAAATCACAAATGGGGCTCTTAATTAGTAGGCAAAGAGCTCTAAATTATTCTATAGTTTTGTTGCAGTCTGCTCGTCAATTTTTGAGTAAACTGAAAGTGGGGTAGAAAATATTTTTTTTCTAAGTACAGGGTGGAGCACTAAAATCACCAATGATGCACTTAATTAGTAGACAAGGAGCTCTAAATTATTCTATAGTTTCGTTGCAGTATGCTCGACTTTTTTCGAGAAAACTGAAATTGGGGTAGAAAATATTTTTTTTCTTAGTACAGGGTGGAGCAATAAAATCATCAATGCTGCACTTAATTAGTAGGTAAGGAGCTCTAAATTATTTTATAGTTTCGTTGCAGTCTGCTTGTCCATTTTCGGGAAAAGTGAAATAGGAGTAGAAAATATATTTTTTCTCAGTACAGGGTGGAACACTAAAATCACCAATAGAGCACTTAATTAGTAGGCAAGGAGCTCTAAATTATTCTATAGTTTCGTTGCAGTCTGCTCGTCCATTTTCGAGAAAACTAAAATTGGAGAAGAAAATAATTTTTTTCTAAGTTCAGGGTAGAGCACTAAAAGCACCAATGGGGCACTTAATTAGTAGGCAAGGAGCTCTAAATTATTCTATGGTTTCATTGCAGTCTGCTCGTCCATTTTCGAGAAAAGTGGAATTGGGGTAGAAAATATTTTTTTTTTTAATACAGGGTGGAGCACTAAAATCACCAATAGGGCTCTAAATTAGTAGGCAAGGAGCTCTGAATTATTCTATAGTTTAGAGAAAAGTGAAATTGGGGTAGAAAATATTATTTTTCTAAGTACAGGGTGGAGCACTAAAATCACCAATGGGGCACTAAATTAGTAGGCAAGACGCTCTAAATTATTCTATAGTTTCGTTGCAGTCTGCTCGTCCATTTTCGAGAAAACTGAAATTGGGGTAGAAAATATTTTTTTTCTAAGTACAGGGTGAAGCACTAAAATCACCAATGGGGCAAATAATTAGTAGGCAAGAAGCTCTAAATTATTCTATAGTTTCGTTGCAGTCTGCTTGTCCATTTTCGGGAAAAGTGAAATTGGAGTAGAAAATATTTTTTTTCTCAGTACACGGTGGAGCACTAAAACCACAAATAGAGCACTTAATTAGTAGGCAAGGAGCTCTAAATTATTCTATAGTTTCGTTGCAGTCTGCTCGTCTATTTTCGAGAAAACTGAAACCAGAGAAGAAAATTATTTTTATTTAAGTTTAGGGTAGAGCACTAAAATCACCAATAGGGCACTCAATTAGTAGGCAACGAGCTCTAAATTATTCTATGGTTTCGTTGCAGTCTGCTCGTCCATTTTCGAGAAAAGTGAAGTTAGGGTAGAAAATACTTTTTTTCTAAGTACAGGGTGGAGCACTAAAATCCCCAATGGGGCACTTAGTGGCATTAGTAGGTAAGAAACTTTAAATTATTCTATAGTTTTGTTGCAGTCTGCTCGTCCATTTTCGAGAAAACTAAAATTGGGGTAGAAAATATTTTTTTTCTAAGTACAGGGTGAAGCACTAAAATCACTAATAGGGCACTTAATAAGTAGGCAAGGAGCTCTAAATTATTCTATAGTTTCGTTGCAGTCTGCTCGTCCATTTTCGAGAAAGCTGAAATTAGGGTAGAAAATATTTTTTTTCTAAGTACAGGGTGGAGCACTAAAATCACAAATGAAGCACCTAATTAGTAGGCAAGGAGCTTTAAATTATTCTATAGTTTCGTTGCAGACTGCTTGTCCATTTTCGAGAAAAGTGAAATTGGGGTAGAAAATATTTTTTCTCTAAGTACAGGGTGGAGCACTAAAATAACTAATGGAGCACTTAATTAGCAGACAAGGAGCTCTAAATTATTCTATAGTTTCGTTGCAGTCTGCTCGTCCATTTTCGAGAAAACTAAAATTGGGGTAGAAAATATTGTTTTTCTAAGTACAGGGTAGAGCACTAAAATCATCAATGCGGCACTTAGTTAGTAGGCAAAAAGCTCTAAATTATTCTATGGTTTCGTTGCAGTCTGCTTGTCCATTTTCGAGAAAACTGAAATCGGAGAAGAAAATATTTTTTTTCTAAGTACAGGGTGAAGCACTAAAATCACCAATGCGGCACTTTATTAGTAAGCAAGAAACTATAAATTATTCTATGGTTTCATTGCAGTCTGCTCGTCCATTTTCGAGAAAAGTAAAATTGGGGTAGAAAATATTTTTTTTTCTAAGTACAGGGTCTAGCACTAAAATCACCAATGGGGCACTTTATTAGTAGGTAACGAGCTCTAAATTATTCTATAGTTTCGTTGCAGTCTGCTTGTCCATTTTCGAGAAAAGTAAAATTGGGGTAAAAAATATTTTTTGTCTTAGTACAGGGTGGAGCACTAAAGTCAAAAATGGGGCTCTTAATTAGTAGGCAAAGAGCTCTAAATTATTCAATAGTTTTGTTGCAGTCTGCTCGTCAATTTTCGAGTAAACTGAAATTGGGGTAGAAAATATTTTTTTTCTAAGTACAGGCTGGAGCACTAAAATCACGAATGATGCACTTAATTAGTAGGCAAAGAGCTCTAATATATTCTATAGTTTCGTTGCACTATGCTCGACTATTTTCGAGAAAACTGAAATTGGGGTAGAAAATATTTTTTTTCTTAGTACAGGGTGGAGCAATAAAATCACCAATGCTGCACTTAATTAGTAGGTAAGGAGCTCTAAATTATTTTATAGTTTCGTTGCAGTCTGCTTGTCCATTTTCGGGAAAAGTGAAATAGGAGTAGAAAATATATTTTTTCTCAGTACAGGGTGGAGCACTAAAATCACCAATAGAGCACTTAATTAGTAGGAAAGGAGCTCTAAATTATTTTATAGTTTCGTTGCAGTCTGCTCGTCCATTTTCAAGAAAACTGAAATTGGAGAAGAAAATAATTTTTTTCTAAGTTCAGGGTAGAGCACTAAAAGCACCAATGGGGCACTTAATTAGTAGGCAAGGAGCTCTAAATTATTCTATAATTTCATTGCAGTCTGCTCGTCCATTTTCAAGAAAAGTGAAATTGGGCTAGAAAATATTTTTTTTCTAAGTACAGGGTGGAGCACTAAATTCACCAATGGGGCACTAAATAAGTAGGCAAGGAGCTCTAAATTATTCTATAGTTTAGAGAAAAGTGAAATTGGGGTAGAAAATATTATTTTTCTAAGTACAGGGTGGAGCACTAAAATCACCAATGGGGCACTAAATTAGTAGGCAAGGAGCTCTGAATTATTCTATAGTTTTGTTGCAGTCTTCTCGTCCATTTTCGAGAAAACTGAAATTGGGGTAGAAAATATTTTTTTTCTAAGTACAGGGTGGAGCACTAAAATCACCAATGGGGCAAATAATTAGTAGGCAAGAAGCTCTAAATTATTCTATAGTTTCCTTGCAGTCTGCTTGTCCATTTTCGGGAAAAGTGAAATTGGAGTAGAAAATATTTTTTTTCTCAGTACACGGTGGAGCACTAAAACCACAAATAGAGCACTTAATTAGTAGGCAAGGAGCTCTAAATTATTCTATAGTTTCGTTGCAGTCTGCTCGTCCATTTTAGAGAAAACTGAAACCAGAGAAGAAAATTATTTTTGTTTAAGTTTAGGGTAGAGCACTAAAATCACCAATAGGGCACTCAATTAGTAGGCAAAGAGCTCTAAATTATTCTATAGTTTCGTTGCAGTCTGCTCGTCCATTTTCGAGAAAAGTGAAATTATGGTAGAAAATACTTTTTTTCTAAGTACAGGGTGGAGCACTAAAATCACCAATGGGGCACTTAGTGGCATTAGTAGGTAAGAAACTCTAAATTATTCTATAGTTTTGTTGCAGTCTGCTCGTCCATTTTCGAGAAAACTAAAATTGGGGTAGAAAATATTTTTTTTCTAAGTACAGGGTGAAGCACTAAAACCACTAATGGGGCACTTAATAAGTAGGCAAGGAGCTCTAAATTATTCTATAGTTTCGTTGCAGTCTGCTCGTCCATTTTCGAGAAAGCTGAAATTAGGGTAGAAAATATTTTTTTTCTAAGTACAGGGTGGAGCACTAAAATAACTTATGGAGCACGTAATTAGCAGACAAGGAGGTCTAAATTATTCTATAGTTTCGTTGCAGTCTGCTCGTCCATTTTCGAGAAAACTAAAATTGGGGTAGAAAATATTGTTTTTCTAAGTACAGGGTAAAGCACTAAAATCATCAATGCGGCACTTAGTTAGTAGGCAAAGAGCTCTAAATTATTCTATGGTTTTGTTGCAGTCTGCTTGTCCATTTTCGAGAAAACTGAAATCGGAGAAGAAAATATTTTTTTTCTAAGTACAGGGTGAAGCACTAAAATCACCAATGCGGCACTTTATTAGTAGGCAAGAAACTCTAAATTATTCTATAGTTTCATTGCAGTCTGCTTGTCCATTTTCGAGAAAAGTGAAATTGGGGTAGACATTTTTTTTTTTCTAAGTACAGGGTGGAACACAAAAATCACCAATGGGGCACTTTATTAGTAGGTAAGGAGCTCTAAATTATTTTATAGTTTCGTTGCAGTCTGCTCGTCCATTTTCGAGAAAAGTAAAATTGGGGTAAAAAATATTTTTTTTCTTAGTACAGGGTGGAGCACTAAAGTCACAAATGGGGCTCTTAATTAGTAGGCAAAGAGCTCTAAATTATTCTATAGTTTTGTTGCAGTCTGCTCGTCAATTTTCGAGTAAACTGAAATTGGGGTAGAAAATATTTATTTTCTAAGTACAAGGTGGAGCACTAAAATCACCAATGATGCACTTAATTAGTAGTCAAGGAGCTCTAAATTATTCTATAGTTTCGTTGCAGTATGCTAGTCTATTTTCGAGAAAACTGAAATTGGGGTAGAAAATATTTTTTTTCTTAGTACAGGGTGGAGCAATAAAATCACCAATGCTGCACTTAATTAGTAGGTAAGGAGTTCTAAATTATTTTATAGTTTCGTTGCAGTCTGCTTGTCCATTTTCGGGAAAAGTGAAATAGGAGTAGAAAATATATTTTTTCTCAGTACAGGGTGGAGCACTAAAATCACCAATAGAGCACTTAATTAGTAGGCAAGAAGCTCTAAATTATTCTATAGTTTCGTTGCAGTCTGCTTGTCCATTTTCGAGAAAACTGAAATTGGAGAAGAAAATAATTTTTTTCTAAGTTCAGGGTAGAGCACTAAAAGCACCAATGGGGCACTTAATTAGTAGGCAAGGAGCTCTAAATTATTCTTTAGTTTCATTGCAGTCTGCTCGTCCATTTTCGAGAAAAGTGAAATTGGGGTAGAAAATATTTTTTTTCTAAGTACAGGGTGGAGCACTAAAATCACCAATGGGGCACTAAATTAGTAGGCAAGGAGCTCTGAATTATTCTATAGTTTAGAGAAAAGTGAAACTAGGGTAGAAAATATTATTTTTCTAAGTACAGGGTGGAGCACTAAAATCACCAATGGGGCACTAAATTAGTAGGCAAGGAGCTCTAAATTATTCTATAGTTTCGTTGCAGTACAGGGTGGAGCACTAAAATCAGCAATAAAGCACTTAATTAGCAGACAAGGAGCTCTAAATTATTCTATAGTTTTGTTGCAGTCTGCTCGTCCATTTTTAAGAAAGCTGAAATTGGGGTAGAAAATATTTTTTTTCTAAGTACAGGGTGGAGCACTAAAATCACCAATGAAGCACCAAATTAGTAGGTAAGGAGCTTTAAATTATTCTATAGTTTCGTTGCAGACTGCTCGTCCATTTTCGAGAAAAGTGAAATTGGGGAAGAAAATATTTTTTTCTAAGTACAGGGTGAAGCACTAAAATCGTTAATGGAGCACTAAATTAGCAGACAAGAAGCTCTAAATTATTCTATAGTTTCGTTGCAGTCTGCTCGTCCATTTTCGAGAAAACTAAAATTGGGGTAGAAAATATGTTTTTTCTAAGTACAGGGTGGAGCACTAAAATCACCAATTTCACCAATCACTTTATTAGTAGGCAAGAAACTCTAAATTATTCTATAGTTTCATTGCAGTCTGCTCCTCTATTTTCGAGAAAAGTGAAATTGAGTAGAAAATATTTTTTTTCTAAGTACAGGGTGGAGCACTAAAATCACCAATGGGGCACTTTATTAGTAGTTAAGGAGCTCTAAATTTTTCTATAGTTTCGTTGCAGTGGGGCACTAAATTAGTAGGCAAGGAGCTCTAAATTATTCTATAGTTTCGTTGCAGTCTGCTTGTCCATTTTCGGGAAAAGTGAAATTGGAGTAGAAAATATTTTTTTTCTCAGAACACGGTGGAGCACTAAAATCACAAATAGAGCACTTAATTAGTAGGCAAGGAGCTCTAAATTATTCTATAGTTTCGTTGCAGTCTGCTCGTCCATTTTCAAGAAAACTGAAATTAGAGAAGAAAATTATTTTTTTTAAGTTCAGGGTAGAGCACTAAAATCACCAATGGGGCACTTAATTAGTAGGCAAAGAGCTCTAAATTATTCTATAGTTTAGAGAAAAGTGAAATTAGGGTAGAAAATATTTTTTTTCTAAGTACAGGGTGGAGCACTAAAATCACAAAGGGGCACTAAATTAGTAGGCAAGAAGCTCTAAATTATTCTATAGTTTTGTTGCAGTCTGCTCGTCCATTTTCGAGAAAACTGAAATTGGGGTAGAAAATATTTTTTTTCTAAGTACAGGGTGGAGCACTAAATTCACCAACGAAGCACTTAATTAGCAGACAAGGAGCTCTAAATTATTCTAAAGTTTTGTTGCAGTCTGCTCGTCCATTTTCGAGAAAACTGAAATTGGGGTGAAAAATATTTTCTTTTCTAAGTACAGGGTGGAGCACTAAAATCACTAATGGGGCACTTAATTAGTAGGCAAGGAGCTCTAAATTAATCTATAGTTTCGTTGCAGTCTGCTCTTCCATTTTTGAGAAAACTGAAATTAGAGAAGAAAATATTTTTTTTCTAAGTACAGGGTGAAGCACTAAAATCACCAATGGGGCACTTTATTAGTAGGTAAGGAGCTCTAAACTATTCTATAGTTTTGTTGCAGTCTGCTCGTCCATTTTCAAAAAAACTGAAATTGGGGTAGAAAATATTTTCTTTCTAAGTACAAGGTGGAGCACTAAAAGCACTAATGGGGCACTCAATTAGTAGGCAAAGAGCTCTAAATTAGTCTATAGTTTTGTTACAGTCTGCTCGTCCATTTTCGAGAAAAGTGAAATTGGGGTAGAAAATATTTTTTTTCTAAGTACAGGGTGGAGCATTAAAATCGCCAATGGGGCACTGAATTAGTAGGCAAGGAGCTCTAAATTATTCTATAGTTTCGCTGCAGTCTGCTTGTCCATTTTCGGGAAAAGTGAAATTGGAGTAGAAAATATTTTTTTTCTCAGAACACGGTGGAGCACTAAAATCACAAATAGAGCACTTAATTAGTAGGCAAGGAGCTCTAAATTATTCTATAGTTTTGTTGCAGTCTGCTCGTCCATTTTCGAGAAAACTGAAATTAGAGAAGAAAATTATTTTTTTTTAAGTTCAGGGTAAAGCACTAAAATCACCAATGAGGCACTCAATTAGTAGGCAAGGAGCTCTAAATTATTCTATAATTTCATTGCAGTCTGCTCGTCCATTTTCGAGAAAAGTAAAGTTGGGCTAGAAAATATTTTTTTTCTAAGTACAGGGTGGAGCACTAAAATCACCAATGGTGCACTTAGTGGCATTAGTAGGTAAGAAACTCTAAATTATTCTATAGTTTTGTTGCAGTCTGCTCGTCCATTTTCGAGAAATCTAAAATTGGGGTAGAAAATATTGTTTTTCTAACTACAGGGTGAAGCACTAAAATCACTAATGGGGCACTTAATAAGTAGGCAAGGAGCTCTAAATTACTCTATAGTTTCGTTGCAGTCTGCTCGTCCATTTTCGAGAAAGCTGAAATTGGGGTAGAAATTTTTTTTTTTCTAAGTACATGGTGGAGCACTAAAATCACCAATGAAGCAGCTAATTAGTAGGCAAGGAGCTCTAAATTATTCTATAGTTTCGTTGCAGAATGCTCGTCCATTTTCGAGAAAAGTGAAATTGGGGTAGAAAATATTTTTTTTCTAAGTACAGGGTGGAGCACTAAAATCAATAATTAAGCACTTAATTAGCAGACAAGGAGCTCTAAATAATTCTATAGTTTCGTTGCAGTCTGCTAGTCCATTTTCGAGAAAACTAAAATCGGGGTAGAAAATATTTTTTTTGTAACTACAGGGTGGAGCACTAAAATCACTAATGCGGCACTTAGTTAGTAGGCAAAGAGCTCTAAATTATTCTATGGTTGCGTTGCAGTCTGCTTGTCCATTTTCGAGAAAACTGAAATCGGAGAAGAAAATATTTTTTTTCTAATTACAGGATGGAGCACTAAAATCACCAATGCGGCACTTTATTAGTAGGCAAGGAACTCTAAATTATTCTATAGTTTCAGTGCGGTCTGCTCGTCCATTTTCGAGAAAAGTGAAATTGGGGTAGAAAATATTTTTTTTCTAAGTACAGGGTGGAGCACTAAAATCAATAATTAAGCACTTAATTAGCAGACAAGGAGCTCTAAATAATTCTATAGTTTCGTTGCAGTCTGCTAGTCCATTTTCGAGAAAACTAAAATTGGGGTAGAAAATATTTTTTTTGTAACTACAGGGTGGAGCACTAAAATCACCAATGCGGCACTTAGTTAGTAGGCAAAGAGCTCTAAATTATTCTATGGTTCCGTTGCAGTCTGCTTGTCCATTTTCGAGAAAACTGAAATCGGAGAAGAAAATATTTTTTTTCTAATTACGGGATGGAGCACTAAAATCACCAATGCGGCACTTTATTAGTAGGCAAGGAACTCTAAATTATTCTATAGTTTCAGTGCAGTCTGCTCGTCCATTTTCGAGAAAAGTGAAATTGGGGTAGAAAATATTTTTTTTTCTAAGTACAGGGTGGAGCACTAAAATCACCAATGGGGCACTTCATTAGTAGGTAAGGAGCTCTAAATTATTCTAAAGTTTCGTTGCAGTCTGCTCGTCCATTTTCGAGAAAACTGAAATTGGGGTAGAAAATATTTTTTTTACTAAGTACAGGGTGGAGCACTAAAATCACTAATGGGGCACTTAATTAGTAGGCAAGGAGTTCTAAATTAATCTATAGTTTCGTTGCAGTCTACTTGTTCATTTTCGAGATAACTAAAATTGGAGAAGAAAATATTTTTTTTCTAAGTACAGGGTGGAACACTAAAATCACCAATGGGGCACTTAATTAGTAGGCAAGGAGATCTAAATTATTTTATAGTTTTGTTGCAGTCTGCTCGTCCATTTTCGAGAAAAGTGAAATTGGGGTTGAAAATATTTTTTTTCTAAGTACAAGGTGAAGCACTAAAATCTTCAATGGGGCACTTAATTAGTAAGCAAGGAGCTCTAAATTATTCTATAGTATCGTTGCAGTCTGTTTGTCTATTTTCGAGAAAACTGAAATTGGGTTAGAAAATATTTTTTTTCTTAGTACAGGGTGGAGCAATAAAATCACCAATGCTGCACTTAATTAGTAGGTAAGGAGCTCTAAATTATTTTATAGTTTCGTTGCAGTCTGCTTGTTCATTTTCGGGAAAAGTGAAATAGGAGTAGAAAATATCTTTTTTCTCAGTACAGGGTGGAGCACTAAAATCACCAATAGAGCACTTATTTAGTAGGTAAGGAGCTCTAGATTATTCTATAGTTTCGTTGCAGTCTGCTCGTCCATTTTCGAGAAAACTGAAATTGGAGAAGAAAATAATTTTTTTCTAAGTTCAGGGTAGAGCACTAAAAGCACCAATGGGGCACTTAATTAGTAGGCAAGGAGCTCTAAATTATTCTATAGTTTCGTTGCAGTCTGCTCGTCCATTTTCGAGAAAAGTGAAATTGGGGTAGAAAATATTTTTTTTCTAAGTACAGAGTGGAGCACTAAAATCACCAATGGGGCACTAAATTAGTAGGCAAGGAGCTCTAAATTATTCTATAGTTTAGAGAAAAGTGAAATTGGAGTAGAAAATATTTTATTTCTAAGTACAGGGTGGAGCACTAAAATCACCAATGGGGCACTAAATTAGTAGGCAAGGAGCTCTAAATTATTCTATAGTTTCGTTGCAGTCTGCTCGTCCATTTTCGAGAAAACTGAAATTGGGGTAGAAAATATTTTTTTTCTAAGTACAGGGTGAAGCACTAAAATCACCAATAAAGCACTTAATTAGCAGGCAAGGAGCTCTAAATTATTCTATAGTTTTGTTGCAGTCTGCTCGTCCATTTTCGAGAAAACTGAAATTGGGGTAGAAAATATTTTCTTTTCTATGTACAGGGTGGAGCACTAAAATCACTAATGGGGCACTTAATTAGTAGGCAAGGAGCTCTAAATTAATCTATAGTTTCGTTGCAGTCTGCTCGTCCATTTTTGAGAAAACTGAAATTAGAGAAGAAAATATTTCTTTTCTAAGTACAGGGTGGAGCACTAAAATCACTAATGGGGCACTTTATTAGTAGGTAAGGAGCTCTAAATTATTTTATAGTTTTGTTGCAGTCTGCTCGTCCATTTTCAAAAAACCTGAAATTGGGGTAGAAAATATTTTTTTTCTAAGTACAGGGTGGAGCACTAAAAGCACCAATGGGGCACTCAATTAGTACGCAAGGAGCTCTAAATTATTCTATAGTTTCGTTGCAGTCTGCTCGTCCATTTTCGAGAAAAGTGAAATTGGGGTAGAAAATATTTTTTTTCTAAGTACAGGGTGGAGCACTAAAATTACCAATGGGGCACTAAATTTGTAGGCAAGGAGCTCTAAATTATTCTATAGTTTCGTTGCAGTCTGCTTGTCCATTTTCGGGAAAAGTGAAATTGGAGTAGAAAATATTGTTTTTCTCAGAACACGGTGGAGCACTAAAATAACAAATAGAGCACTTACTTAGTAGGCAAGGAGCTCTAAATTATTCTATAGTTTTGTTGGAGTCTGCTCGTCCATTTTCGAGAAAACTGAAATTAGAGAAGAAAATTATTTTTTTTTAAGTTCAGGGTAGAGCACTAAAATCACCAATGGGGCACTCAATTAGTAGGCAAGGAGCTCTAAATTATTCTATAGTTTCATTGCAGTCTGCTTGTCTATTTTCGAGAAAAGTAAAGTTGGGCTAGAAAATATTTTTTTTTCTAAGTACAGGGTGGAGCACTAAAATCACCAATGGGGCACTTAGTGGCATTAGTAGGTAAGAAACTCTAAATTATTCTATAGTTTTGTTGCAGCCTGCTCGTCCATTTCCGAGAAAACTAAAATTGGGGTAGAAAATATTTTTTTTCTAACTACAGGGTGAAGCACTAAAATTACTAATGGGGCACTTAATAAGTAGGCAAGGAGCTCTAAATTATTCTATAGTTTCGTTGCAGTCTGCTCGTCCATTTTCGAGAAAGCTGAAATTGGGGTAGAAAATATTTTTTTCTAAGTACAGGGTGGAGCACTAAAATCACCAATGAAGCAGCTAATTAGTAGGCAAGGAGCTCTAAATTATTCTATAGTTTCGTTGCAGAATGCTCGTCCATTTTCGAGAAAAGTGAAATTGGGGTAGAAAATATTTTTTTTCTAAGTACAGGGTGGAGCACTAAAATCACTAATTGAGCACTTAATTAGCAGACAAGGAGCTCTAAATAATTCTATAGTTTCCTTGCAGTCTGCTAGTCCATTTTCGAGAAAACTAAAATTGGGGTAGAAAATATTTTTTTTCTAAGTACAGGGTGGAGCACTAAAATCACCAATGCGGCACTTAGCTAGTAGGCAAAGAGCTCTAAATTATTCTATGGTTCCGTTGCAGTCTGCTTGTCCATTTTCGAGAAAACTGAAATCGGAGAAGAAAATAGTAGATAAAGATAGCCGATACGGGGACAGGAAGTAATCCCGGAAGTAATCCTGGAAGTGACTTCCGGTTTCCACTTCCGGTTTCCGGTTTCCGGTATCCGCTTCCGGTTTCCGTTTCCGGTTTCCGCTTCCGGGTTGCGGTTTACGTTTCCGGTTTTCGTTTCCGGCCGGATGTAGATAAGATAAGGGGTTTCCGTTTCCGGTCGGATGTTGATTAGATAAGATAAGATAAGGTGTTTCCTGTTATACAGGATGTAGATAAGGGTTTCCTGTTATACAGGATGTAGATAAGGGTTTCCTGTTATACAGGATGTAGATAAGGGTTTCCTGTTATACAGGATGTAGATAAGGGTTTCCTGTTATACAGGATGTAGATAAGGGTTTCCGGTTATACAGGATGTAGATAAGGGTCCTGGCTGGTAGGAGAAAGTGGTGGAAGGTGTGAGCGTTGAATATACATTGTCGCAATAATGCAGTTTACAAATACGGAACGAGAGCCTCTAATGGATCGCATTAACAGTGCCATAGAAGCATACCACGAAAGTAAATTAACCTCTAAACACTTAAAATATTTACCAGAATATTACTTGAAGAGGTTGGAAGGTCTGGAGCTTTTAAACATCTGGTCATTTTTGCCGCTGAGCTTCAGGGACAAGGAAAGATTACCCTGTTTTGAACACTACAATACGGGAAGGACCCACATCGATGGACCACCCTCACCAAAATATAAGTGTCATCAGTGTTTGAACACATCGAAAATTTCATCCACTTAGCAGAAATTTATTCCCAGGTGGTGACAACTTACCGACAGTTAAAATGAATTATACCAATAATTCCTCAGTAGCGTCAGATGAACATGGACAATCCACACAGCATTTATGGGTTCCGTTTTGGTCGATAATTTTTGTAATTATATTTATTATTATTTATACAATATTACATTTATGTAAAGGTTATAAAAAATAAATAATTTTAAACATATTTTATTTTAAATTCTCCTTGCATTATAATAATTTATCACAGCTATTAAATACAGTTCGGTGTGAATGTGTTCCATAAATAAAATGGTGATCCTTAAAAGGACCGTTTTTAATCCACGGTTGATAATGAAAAATATTTTGGGTGAAGGAGGTGATGTATAAAAATAATTTTAAGGATATGGAGCTGCCGCAATATCTATATGTCGTCAGGCTAGAGTTTCGATACCGTCTTTACATATATAGCGCTTATCATCGTGAGGTGATAGGGCCAATTTATTTTGACTGTTTGAAAAAATAGTATGTTTAATAGAGCGGAATAAATTTTGTTTCCGAGTGATGGTGACAGAATTGTTTAAACAATTTTTGTAATCATCAGCCGAAATATCCTTGACCACCACATTTTTCTTAACCCCCTTTGCCTTCTTGGACCAATCACCCTCGACGTTATTGGCATACATTTTAGCCCTAAGCCCCACAAATTCCTCCATAATTTTGCCTCCATTCTCATCCTTCATCAAACCTAAAACGGCCTTATTTTGCTGTGGGATACCATACTGATTGTGTGGGTCAAAATTACTTGTATCAAATTTTGTTAAGTCCTGCTTCATGTCATCAAAAACGTCCTCAGTATCAATTTTAAGTGTCAAACTATCTGTGTCCATATAACATAACCTCACTTTATTACCATATTTGAACTTTAAATAGTCGTAATAAAAATCGTACATTAATAATTTACTAAGATCTAAAACGGAAAAACCGATATAAATGGGCTTGTTGTAAACAGCCTTCAATCTATCTAATTGGATCGCTACCAAATTTTCGGTGAAAATTGAACAACAGTTAAAGTTTAATTTAGCGATTAAACTCTCAGCACCTTTACGATGACCGATATCCTCCCAATGATTCACCAATTTTACATCTACACGCTTATCAATGTTTTCCATAGTCTTGCCAAAAACGGAATTATTCATCAATTTGTAAAAATCTTTTTCGAAATCATTTTTAGCATTTTGACGCATGGTAGTATTTAAATCAATATATTTCTTCAACCAATCCGATTGTTTAAAAGAAATTACTCGGTGAATTTTAGTTAATTTTAACCCGTTACGTAGAGCCTGTTTTAGGTTACGATAATGAATAATGTACTTTGATTTATTATTTAAATTTGGAATTAATTTAGTGTTGACAAATTTAGAAGTGGGAGGCACAACGTTTTCCGCAAGAAAAGGTAGATCGTTGTGTAGATTATGGATATTTTCTGGATACTCATTGTCCACCTCCAAAAAGTATCCCGTTTGTGAATCATCGGGCACATTTAAAACATTAAAAGTCGCAATTTCCGTCGCGCTTAACCACTGAAAGTCCGCGTATGGTAACATCTGAGACATAGCCCATCCATATAAATTGTTTGCGTCCCAGTACGTCAGATATGTGGAGGATTTTTCAGCATTAAATTCAGACATGTACTTGTTATTCGCTAGAGCGTAACGTAATGAGCATTGACTTATACCCCCACGAATACCTTTCCGAATAAAATGATGCATGTCCAAGTCCGTAAGTAGTTCTAATTTAATATCTGTCAGTTTAAGCATAGCATCCCACGACAAGCCAGGAGCTGTGTAATAGTGAGCGGGATCCAAATTATATGCGTTCAAACAAAGATCGCGAAAATTTTCAAAAATATCTGTTAATAATAAAACATCTGTTTTTAAGTATAGATCCGAATATTCCTGGAGATTTTGACAATTAAATTTTGACCAAACGTTTTCAGCATGCTCATACTCCGCAGCAGTAATATCTGCGTTTGTTAACGAGTTAAAAAATGATTTTTTCGGCGGTAATTCTGTTTCGACCAATTTAGAAAAATCATCCATATATTGATATGGAAAAACGCCCTTCTTTGTTAACAATTCAAAATGTTCTTGATTAGGAAAATGTGTGCGAACTGTATTTAATTGGTTCATGTTTAAATTTTTAGCCAATTTTTCTAAACTTGACGCCATGAATCTAAAAGAATCTAAAAATCTTAACTTAAAATATATATCCCGATCAATGCCTCGTTTATCTGTATATTTATCTACTACAATGGATTTAGAAAAAGAGATGTATTTCTTCTTGTTTTGAGGAATTACAGTAATTTTATTTGTGTCTAAACCAAATTCTTTAATAAATAGATGGGAATCGTACCCACTTAAATTATGGAAAAATATAGGTAGAAATGTCGGGAGTTTATAATTCAAATTGCATTTAGAGTGGGCGGCTCCAATAAATTTTCCCGTCAAGTGACAATGATCTTTAACTTTGTCACACACTTGAATTTTTTCATTACAAATATGACATTCTGTCGAAGAGTTAAATACATATTGTTCTTCTGGAGTTAATTTAGATATTTTAATTATCGGCTTTAAATGTTGATCATAAATTAATTTCGCATCTTCGCTCAATTTTTCCATGAAAACTTTAGGGCAGTCCAAACCAGTATATGTAAAAAATTTATTTAAGTTTTGATTAAAACTACATTTAATGTAATAAGCAAAACTATACGGAGTATGAATATGTGTAGAGTAAGTATAAGATTTTTGTGGATCCGGTTCACAGGTTTGAATCGGGATGAGAAGAGATTCAAAATCAGCATAAACTACAAATGGTACCCGCATTTTAGAATTGAAATTTGAAAATGATAATAAATTTCCTGGTATCATGTCACCATTTTTATTTTTTATTAAATGGGTGGTTGGCATTACTGTATAGACTTTATTACAGTCATATTGAGAGTGAATCAATAACGCGTTCTCGGTAGAGAAAAACGTCAAACACCCATCACATAAGAATTTTTCATGTCCATGGCTAGACACTTGGGTGGATATTAATCTGGACATATCTTTAATCCAGACATAATGACTTTTTAATCCATCCTCGATGTAGAGGAGGTTAACATGTCTTTCGCGCTTGGATTTTGTAAAATAAATCGGCCCTACCACCTCGTGGAAATGTTTTTCAATGTTAAACTCCAACCCGTACATATTGATTGAAATATTATTAGAAATTTCAAATTTTGAGATTTGTTTTAATTTAAATGGTAGCTCCATACCCGTCAAATTTAACACCGTACTGTAATGCGGATAAGAAGAGGGACGATGTGGAGCGTTTCCGTGGGCAACTGGATACAGTGCTGACGTCACTGACCACGCGAAACAGGCATCATCATTGTTTTTGATGTTAATACATGCTTGCTTCTTTTTGATGTTGGGTGGAAGATCTATGTATGAAGAGCAGCGGATGGGGGTATACTTATTGATGTTCACCTCCAGGTGGGACACCTATATCAAGGCCCATCCGCTGTCTCGCTCCTGCAAGCGATAAAAAGCGCTTATAAGTAAATGCGTACATTAATTAAATCAATGATTTTTACAATAAAAAAATATTTTAGAAAACTTACTTGGAACTCTTCACTCTTTGTTAGCACGATGTTACACAAATTCTCGTATACCTCCTCCAAATCATCGGTTGGGGTTACCACCACGAAGCGGGTGTTGAAGGATTTTAGCTCCGGTTGACACTCATCACCGGGTTTGGTGTACAACCCAAAGAGCTCAATGTTGACCTTCAACACCGTGTGCAGCTGACGTTCCACTAGACGGATAAACTTCTCTTTACGCTTCTCGAGAAATGTTGGGATGTCAACCTCTTCATCCACCATGACTTGAAGGGCATAGCTGGCAATGCGGTTCTTAAAGGCCGACTTAAGTACCTTCATTCCCTCATCGTCATAGCGCGCAACAATGTTAAGATGTCTCTGGGACCTCGAGTGCCCCGCAAGAAGTTGAGGTGTGCCAAACTCCTCCTGACATGTGTCACAGCGGATCTTCTTGGAGGACGTTCCAGCGAGGGTAACATCAGCAGCCCGCTTAAGTCCACTAGAGGGCACTACCTCAGCATGATACTTCATCACATGCTTTGTGAGGTTATGTTTAAGGGTGAAGGTGGATGAGCAATAATTGCAGGGAAACATTTTCGTAGCACTATTTCACACAAACTGAATCGTAACACGGTTCTAAAGACAACTGAATAACTTTCGTAGCACTGCTCTACACAAACTGAATCGTAACACGGTTCTAAAGACAACTGAATAACTTCTAAGTTGGAATCACATTATATATAATGTGAGAATAGGTGGTGGAGATTAATTTTTATCATCAACGGAAATTTAAAATTAATTAGATGTTGTGGTAAAGATTAGCTTTCGATTATTGTTGGATGTGGCAAAGATTAATTATATGTGGCGGAGATTAATTTTTATCATCAACGATTAGATAGAAGTTGTGGTGGAGATTAATTTTTATCATCAACGGAAATTCGAGATTAGGTGGAAGTTGTGGTGGAGATTAATTTTTATCATCAACGATTAGCTGGAAGTTGTGGTGGAGATTAATTTTTATCATCCAAGGAAATTCAAGATTATGTGGATGTTGTGGTAGAGATTAATTTTTATCATCAACGGAAATTCAAGATTATGTGGAAGTTGTGGTGGAGATTAATTTTTATCATCAAAGGAAATTCAAGATTATGTGGATGTTGTGGTGGTGATTAATTTTTATCATTAACGATTAGATGAAAGTTGTGGTGGAGATTAATTAATATCAGCAACGGAAATTCAAGATTAATCTTGAATTGTTGTTGATATTAAGAATGTAATCACCACCTCCACATATTTTCGCAATATATAATGCGATTCACACTTGAAAGTTATTCAGTGTTACGATTAAGTTTTAACCTAATAAAAAAATAATGTGTGACGAATTTACCGAGGGTACGAGGTGTGGGGAATGCCCAATTTGCTTAACAAATTGGGTAGGATTTGCATTGAAATGTGGTCATTTATTTTGTGGGGGTTGCATCGCGAAAATCCGTAAGTGTGCGATCTGTCGGAGACGGATCTGCCGTGAAAACGTGCTGAGGATTTATTTGAATAATTCCAGCCCGAGTGCGTCTTCAACAGATCGCACACTTACGGATCCTACTCCATCAACCTCCACAAGTACGGATCCTACTCCATCAACCTCCACAAGTACGGATCCTACTTCATCAACCTCCACAAGTACGGATCCTACTCCATCAACCTCCACATCAACTCCGCTCGCCTCAACATCTTTTGCTACCACGCCAAGAACTCCACAAAACCAGAATGTCCAGGACTGGGAATTTGGGTAGTTGGGGAGGAGGCTAAGGGAGCGAAGAGTGGCAGAGAGGGGGAGGAGGCTAAGGGAGCGAAGAGTGGCAGAGAGGAGGAGGCTAATACAACTACAAAGATGGGAAGAGTGGAGGGAAGAGTGGATAAGTCAAAGACGAAGATGGTTAGATTGGAGGAGGGTATACTTAGGGATGGAACCGTACATATCCGAAGATCCCTACATATCCGATAATGACACGGAGATTGAAATTTCGGACGATGAAGGGATCTTTGATGCAGACACGGAGATTGAAAATTCGGATGAGGAACCAACGGCCCCCAACCTATACAATCCCCAATATTATGATGATATGTATGATGAAAGTTGGTAGACGTCATCATCATTTTAAAAACGGTCCTTTTCAGGACCAACAAGTTATTTATGAAACATATTTACATTGCAACGTATCGGTCTACGTATTAGTTTTAATCACTAAAATTATTTTTTAACTATTAGGGGAGATGTGAGTAATACTAAATAATAACAGTAGAGTATTTTAAAATATTTTATTGAGTAAGTTTCTTAATTTCAAAATCAATACAAATTTTATTAAAATGTATATGCAAACATTCCAACATGAAAAATGAATTTTGTTTATGCTTATAAATAGAAATCCATTTTAACACATTTTTATATAATTCATTACAATTTGAATCCTTTGTACAAGATAATAAAATTGAACAATAATATGAATAAAATTGTAACGCTTTTAAATTATTCAATTTGCATGTAATAAGTTGTTTCAAACACATCAAATTACAAAATGTTTCTTCCGATATAATAACACTCAACTCCCTCTGCTCAATCCATATAGCCATAATATTTTTATATTCATTCTTGGTAATCTTGTGATCTCCAATGGTGATGGGCCTTTGTAAATTATTCAGGTTGATGTTCATAAATTGTAGCCATTTCTCCTCAGTGAAGAAGATACATGAATGAGCGCCCCAGATTTTCACAACTGGAATGAATCCTAGGGCTGGGCTTATTCCGATGCTCACGTTCTTTGTAGCCGATTTGTTTAGAGGATATGTTGATTGACCCAAAAGTGTTAATTCAATCTTGAACGCATTATCGTAATTTGAAATTTGATTGTCAATGACATTATTGAAAGTTATTTCTTGATTTGTAGCAGACATCGTTGAATGATTCTGGACAACTAATATTTGATTGAAAATGTTTGCTTTCGTTGAATGATTCTGGTAAACTAATATTTTATTACAAAAATGTGTGCTTATATAGCGATAGTCTTATCTACATCCGGACCCTTATCTAACCACAAGCTCAAACATGCCTAAACTTGTTCAAACCAGTTCAAACTTGTCAAGGTTAAACTTGTCTGTCTTTTAAAACAAATTATTGAATAATGCTTCAATCAAAATTTAAAAAAAATATTTTCATCTAAATATCCAAACTTATGTAAATATTTATTCACATCAATTTCAGAACTTGCATTGATAAAGATTAAAAGCGTGATTAATTTGATAAACATCTTGTTGTGTTGAAGGTTAATAGAAAAACTAATAATAATTACCATTATTAAATATATTTATATTTTTAATAATACAAACATTTACATTTATGTAGTTATAATACATTTGACTTATCTATCCAGCTATGTTGCGATTTATCTAATCCTAACCACTTGACGTACACTTTATTTCCCTTTTTCCTCAACACTTTTTCCACTAGGTAAACATCCTTATGTTTAGTTTTTAAAAGTTCTTTAGCATAAAACGCCCCCTGGATTGGATCCCCCGAACTATCTTCTAATAGGTAAACGGTAGGATTTGAAACTTTTACATGTGCTATTTTAAATAATTCAGTTGTCCAATTCGGTGTGTAGCCTTTATTAACGATATCACCCACTTTAAAAATCTTCTTTCCTACTATTTTGATATGTGAGTAAATTGTTTTTAACAACTGCTTCTCCTTATCTTGAGTGACGTCACAGGGTCGCATTCCAGTTGTACTGTGTTTCCGATTATTGTAATTGGACGTAATTTCACTTAAAACATCTATCCATTGATACTTTCCACGCAAACTAAATGCGCGATAAAGATGTTCTTTTAAAGTTCTTATCACACGCTCTGCCATTGCGGCTTTCATTATTGTGTAAGTAGAATAGTGGTTAATTCCGTTGCTGTGCATTACCTTCCTAAAATGTGAGTTGTAGAATTCATTTCCTTGATCAGTTTGCAAGTTTGTAGGCGTTCGTCCATCTTTTAAAATATTTTTAAATGCATTAGCCACATTTACACCAGATTTATCTTTTAACGGAGCGGTCCATAGATATTTTGAGAAACAATCAATCACTACTAATATGAATTTAAAACCCTTGCTTTCTCTTGCATAAAGACCAAATTCGGCTAAATCTGCTTGCCACAAATCGTCTAATCCTTTGATAATTGTCCGTCGTCGTGGGAATTTTTTTCTTGCGGGTTTATGTAGTTCTTTGACTATATCAGCTTTTATCTTACTCATTGGAATCAACTTTTACTTTATATCAGTATTTATTTTAGGAGGTACTCTAAGGTTTCCAGTAACACCCTCCGGGTTCTGGTTATGACGACGAGCTCCTTCCAGGTTCTTGTTCATACTATTTAATACCATATCAAACATATCCAATTTCTCTTGAATGTTCGTACATGCAGCAATATTTGATTTTTTAACTTCTACAATGAACGATTTCAAATCTTTTAAATCAACGGCCGTGCCGAGTATTAATGCCCTTATAATATTCATTCTATTAGTCATGTTTTTCTCTAATGTATCCTTTATAATATTTCTGTTATTAGTAATGATTGTTTCTAATTCATCCTTTATAGTATTTGTTTTATTATTAAACATTGTCTCTAATTCACCCTTTAAAATATTTGTTTTATTATTTATCGATTCATTAAATTCCAGTTTTAACCACATACATTTAGATTTTAAATTTTTTTCGATATCGTTAACAATTAACTTAAGTTTATTTTCAATTTCCATAGAGTCAGTTTTATCTTCGATTCGAGTTAAGATTTTAGAAATCTTTTCATAATTATTATCAACGTATAATTTAGTTGCAACATCATCCAATTCATCTGGTTCTAGAGCATGTTTTAGCCTCTATTTCTGTATATTGTAATGACCGTCCGAAGTAATGGTAAAGCCTGGACCGGGAGGGCCGCTAGGTCCGATCGGACGGGGAGGGCCACTAGCACCTGTATAACCGGGGGGACCTGTCAGACCGTGAGGCCCGCGATCACCGGGGGGACCTGTCAGACCGTGAGGCCCGCGAGCACCTGTTGGACCGGGAGGGCCTGTTGGACCGGGAGGTCCGCGAGCACCGGTCAAAGACGTGTTGGAATGACGTCCAAACTTATCGACAGACATTATGTGAATGATGTGCAACAATTAAATTAATAAATTATATCAGCTTCTCTCAGTTCTTCCTCGATCGATGCAATTTCATTGTCGTGAGAATTATTTCCAGCTCGTCGTGACGCATGTAATAACCATAATCTTTCAATTAATTCATTAGAATCATCCCAATATGTATATCTGTGAGTTTTATTTTCTACTATTAAATTTGAATCAAAACCACGACCGCCTTTAGACCTGTGTGAGCTTGCTTCAGACTTTGATCTGTGTTGTGAATGTGGCAACAATGGTTTAATAATATTTCTATATTTGTGTGACCGAGTGCCCTGAAGTTGTTGCCCAGGATCAAAATGTCGATGTAATGAATTGGTTCTTTTAAGAATATCCACATAATTTATTCGATCTGCTTCCTTGTATGCTACAGGATCCTTTCTGAATAGTAATTCATATAGACCAAAAGTGCCGATATATCTAACTCCGTCAATGATTAAATCATTTTCATCTAAATCAATGTCAGTATTGCCAATTTTAAATTTAGCATTATCCTGATTGAAATTTATACCATGAATTGTATCAAAGTCATCACCCCCCTCATGTATTAATTTTTCCACATATTGTCTTGGTAATGTGGCAAATTGATCCAAATATTCCCGAATTATCTTAGAATCAGGTTGAGAAATTGTTGAAATATTTTGTTCCGACGGTTCGTGTGTAAAAACGTCTCCATCATCTATAAAGTCCAACCTTTTTGGCTTTTGTTTGTATTGCGAAAAGGGAGATGAATGAGCAATCTTATCAACATGAATAATATTACTGAAATCATATTTTTCCTGGATTTTCTCATTTTCTTGTTTTATTTCTTTATTTTCTCGTTTTATATCTTCATTACTCTTAATTATTTCTTCGTTAGACTTAACTAAGCTTTGTAAAGGTTCCGTAATTGGTTGAAAAAAAATTTTCAATCTGTCATCATCTTCACTACGATTTCATTTTAAAGCCAGCACTTTTTTTCTGATATCCTTTTGAACTTGTATTAGTTTCTTTTGAATGTTGCTCATCTTAATGAATGAGCCTCTTTTCCTAATGAGCCTCTTTTCCCAATGAGCCTCTTTTCCTAATGAGCCTCTTTTCTGAATGAGACTCTTTTCTACCCCAATTTCAGTTTTCTCGAAAATGGACTGCGCAGACTGCAACGAAACTATAGAATAGTTTAGAGCTCTTCACCTACTAATCGGGTGCCCCATTGGTGATTTTAGTGCTCCACCCTGTACTTAGAAAGAAAATATTTTCTACCCCAATTTCACTTTTCTCGAAAATGGACTGCAATGAAACTATAGAATAATTTAGAGTTCCTTGCCTACTAATAAAGTGCCGCATTAGTGATATTAGTGCTCCACCCTGTACTTAGAAAAAAAATATTTTCTTCTCCGATTTCAGTTTCCTCGAAAAAGGACAAGCAGACTGCAACGAAACCATAGAATAATTTAGAGCTCCTTGCCTACTAATTAAGAATAATTTTTCTAAGTACAGGGTGGAGCACTAAAATCACTAATGGGGCACATATGTAGTAGGCAAGAAGCTCTAAATTAATCTATAGTTTCGTTGCAGTCTGCTTGTCCATTTTCGAGAAAACTGAAATTGAAGAAGAAATTTTATTCTTCTAAGTACAGGGTGGAGCACTAAAATCACCAATAGGGCACTTAAATAGTAGGCAAGGAGCTCTAAATTATTCCATAGTTTCGTTGCAGTCTGCTTGTCCATTTTCGGGAAAAGTGAAATCGGAGTAGAAAATATTTTTTTTCTCAGTACACGGAGGAGCACTAAAATCACAAATAAAGCACTTGATTAGTAGGCAAGGAGCTTTAAATTATTATTTAGTTTCGTTGCAGTCTGCTCGTCCATTTTCGAGAAAACTGAAATTAGAGAAGAAAATAATTTTTTTCTAAGTTCAGGGTAGAGCACTAAAATCACCAATAGGGCACTCAATCAGTAGGCAAGGAGCTCTGAGTTATTCTATAGTTTCATTGCAGTCTGCTCGTCCATTTTCGAGAAAAGTGAAATTGGGGTAGAAAATATTTTTTTTCTAAGTACAGGGTGGAGCACTAAAATCACCAATGGGGCACTTAATTAGTAGGTAAAGAGCTCTAAATTATTCTATAGTTTTGTTGCAGTCTGCTCGTCCATTTTCGAGAAAACTGAAATTGGGGTAGACAATATTTTTTTTCTGAGTACAGGGTGAAGCACTAAAATCACTAATATGGCACTTAATCAGTAGGCAAGGAGCTCTAAATTATTCTATAGTTTCGTTGCAATCTGCTTGTCCGTTTTCGAGAAAACTGAAATTTAGGTAGAAAATATTTTTTTTCTAAGTACAGGGTGGAGCACTAAAATCACCAATGAAGCACCTAATTAGTAGGCAAGAAGCTCTAAATTATTTTATAGTTTCGTTGCAGTCTGCTCGTCCATTTTCGAGAAAACTGAAATTGGGGTAGAAAATATTTTTTCTCTAAGTACAGGTAGGAGCATTAAAATCACCTATAGGGCACTTAACTAGTAGGCAAGGAGCTCTAAATTATTCTATAGTTTCGTTGCAGTCTGCTCGTCTATTTTCGAGAAAAGTGAAATTGGGATAGAAAATATTTTTTTTCTGGGTTCAGGGTGGAGCACTAAAATCACCAATGAAGCACTTAATTAGCAGACAAGGAGCTCTAAATTATTCTATAGTTTTGTTGCAGTCTGCTCGTCCATTTTCGAGAAAACTGAAATTGGGGTAGAAAATATTTTTTTTCTAAGTACAGGGTGGAGCACTAAAATCACCAATGCAGCACTTAATTAGTAGGCAAGTAGCTCTAAATTATTCTATAGTTTCGTTGCAGTCTGCTCTTCCATTTTCGAGAAAACTGAAATCGGATAAGAAAATATTTAATTTCTAAGTACAGGGAGGAGCACTAAAATGACCAATGCGGCACTTTATAATTTAGTGCTCCTTGCCTACTAGTTAAGAGCCCCATAGGAGATTTTAGTGCTCCACCCTGTACTTAGAAAAAAAATATTTTCTACCCCAATTTCAGTTTTCTCGAAAATCGACGAGCAGACTGCAACGAAACTATGGAATAATTTAGAGCTTCTTTCCTACTAATTGAGTGCCCCATTGGTGATTTTAGTGCTCCACCCTGTACTTAGACAAAAAATATTTTCTACCCCAATTTCACTTTTCTCGAAAATGGACAAGCAGACTGCAACAAAACTATAGAATAATTTAGAGCTCCTTGCCTACTAATTAAGTGCCCCATTGGTGATTTTAGTGCTCCACCCTGTACTTAAATAAAAAAATTTTTCTACCCCAATTTCACTTTCCTCGAAAATGGACGAGCAGACTGCAATGCAACTATAGAATAATTTAGAGTTCGTTGCCTACTAATAAAAATTTTCGAGAAAAGTAAAATTTGGTTAGAAAATATTTTTTTTTCTAAGTACAGGGTGGAGCACTAAAATCACCAATGGGGCACTTAATTAGTAGGTAAAAAGCTCTAAATTATTCTATAGTTTCGTTGCAGTCTGCTCGTCCATTTTCGAGAAAACTGAAATTAGGGTAGAAATAATTTTTTTTTTAAGTACAGGATGGAGCACTAAAATCACTAATGGGGCACATAATTAGTAGGCAAGAAGCTCTAAATTAATCTATAGTTTCGTTGCAGTCTGCTTGTCCTTTTTCGAGAAAACTGATATTGGAGAAGAAAATTTTTTTTTCAAGTACAGGGTGGAGCACTAAAATTACCAATGGGGCACTTAATTAGTAGGTAAAGAGCTCTAACTTATTCTATAGTTTCGTTGCAGTCTGCTTGTCCATTTTCGAGAAAACTGAAATTGGGGTAGAAAATATTTTCTTTCTAAGTACAGGGTAAAGCACTAAAATCACTAATGGGGCACTTAATCAGTAGGCAAGGAGCTCTAGAATATTCTATAGTTTCGTTGCAGTCTGCTTGTCCATTTTCGAGAAAACTGAAATTGGGGTAGAAAATATTATTTTTCTAAGTACAGGGTGGAGCACTAAAATCACCAATGAAGCACCTAATTAGTAGGCAAAGAACTCTAAATTATTCCATAGTTTCGTTGCAGGGAGCTCTAAATTATTCTATAGTTTTGTTGCAGTCTGCTTGTCCATTTTCGAGAAAAGTGAAATTGGGGTAGAAAATATTTTTTTTTAAGTACAGGGTTGAGCACTAAAATCTCCCATGGGGCTCTTAACTAGTAGTCAAGGAGCACTAAATTATTCTAGTTTCGTTGCAGTCTGCTCGTCTATTTTCGAGAAAAGTGAAATAGGGATAGAAAATATTTTTTTTCTAAGTACAGGGTGGAGCACTAAAATCACAAATGGGGCACATAATTAGTAGGCAAGAAGCTCTAAATTAATCTATAGTTTCGATGCAGTCTGCTTTTCCTTTTTCGAAAAAACTGAAATTGGAGAAGAATTTTTTTTTTCCAAGTACAGGGTGGACCACTAAAATCGCCAATGATGCACTTAATTAGTAGGTAAAGAGCTCTAAATTATTCTATAGTTTCGTTGCAGTCTGTTTGTCCATTTTCGAGAAAACTGAAATTGGGGTAGAAAATATTTTTTTTCTAAGTACAGGGTGAAGCACTAAAATCACTAATGGGGCACTTAATCAGTAGGCAAGGAGCTCTTAAATATTCTATAGCTTCGTTGCAGTCTGCTCGTCCATTTTCGAGAAAACTGAAATTGGGGTAGAAAATATTTTTTTTCTAAGTACAGGGTGGAGCACTAAAATCACCAATGAAGCACTTAATTAGTAGGCAAGGAGCTCTAAATTATTCGTTAGTTTCGTTGCAGACTGCTCGTCCATTTTCGAGAAAAGTGAAATTGGGATAAAAAATATTTTTTTTCTAAGTACAGGGTGGAGCACTAAAATCACTAATAAAGCACTTAGTTAGTAGGCAAGGAGCTCTGAATTATTCTATAGTTTCGTTGCAGTCTGCTTGTCCATTTTCGAGAAAACTAAAATTGGGATAGAAAATATTCTCTTTCTAAATACAGGGTGGAGAAATAAAATTACCAATGCGGCACTTAATTAGAAGGCAAGGAGCTTTAAATTATTCTATGGTTTCGTTGCAGTCTGTTCGTCCATTTTCGAGAAAACTGAAATTGGGGTAGAAAATATTTTTTTTCTAAGTACAGGGTGGAGCACTAAAATGACCAATGGGGCAATTAATTAGTAGGCAAAAAGCTTTAATTTATTCTATAGTTTCGTTGCAGTCTGCTCGTCTATTTTCGAGAAAACTGAAATTGGGGTAGATAATTTTTTTTTTCTAAGTACAGGGTGGAGCACTAAAATTACCAATGCGGCACTTAATTAGTAGGCAAGGAGCTCTAATATATTCTATGGTTTCGTTGCAGTCTGCTAGTCCATTTTTGAGAGAACTGAAATCGGAGAAGAATATATTTTTTTTGAGTACAGGGTGGAGCACTAAAATCACAAATGCGGCACTTTATTAGTAGACAAGGAACTCTTAATTATTCTATAGTTTCATTGCAGTCTGCTTGTCCATTTTCGAGAAAAGTGAAATTGGGGTAGAAAATATTTTCTATCTAAGTACAGGGTGAAGCACTAAAATCAAAAATGACGCACTTAATTAGTAGGTAAGGAGCTCTAAATTATTTTATAGTTTCGTTGCAGTCTGCTCGTCCATTTTCGAGAAAAGTGAAATTGGGGTAGAAAATATTTTTTTTCTAAGTACAGGGTGGAGCACTAAAATCACTAATGGGGCACATATTTAATAGGCAAGAAGCTCTAAATTAATCTATAGTTTCGTTGCAGTCTGCTTGTCCATTTTCGAGAAATCTGAAATTGAAGAAGACATTTTTTTCTTCTAAGTACAGGGTGGAGCACTAAAATCACCAATAGGGCACTTAAATAGTAGGCAAGGAGCTCTAAATTATTCCATAGTTTCGTTGCAGTCTACTTGTCCATTTTCGGGAAAAGTGAAATTGGAGTAGAAAATATTTTCTTTCTCAGTACACGGTGGAGCACTAAAATCACAAATAAAGCACTTGATTAGTAGGCAAGGAGCTTTAAATTATTATTTAGTTTCGTTGCAGTCTGCTCGTCCATTTTCGAAAAAACTGAAATTAGAGAAGAAAATAATTTCTTTCTAAGTTCAGGGTAGAGCACTAAAATCACCAATGGGGCACTCAATCAGTAGGCAAGGAGCTCTGAGTTATTCTATACTTTCATTGCAGTCTGCTCGTCCATTTTCGAGAAATGTGAAATTGGGGTAGAAAATATTTTTTTTATTCTATAGTTTCGTTGCAGTCTGCTCATCTATTTGCGAGAAAAGTGAAATTGGGATAGAAAATATTTTTTTTCTGGGTACAGGGTGGAGCACTAAAATCACCAATGAAGCACGTAATTAGCAGGCAAGGAGCTCTAAATTATTCTATGGTTTTGTTGCAGTCTGCTCGTCCATTTTCGAGAAAACTGAAATTAGGGTAGAAAATATTTTTTTTCTAAGTACAGGGTGGAGCACTAAAATCACCAATGCGGCACTTAATTAGTAGGCAAGTAGCTCTAAATTATTCTATGGTTTCGTTGCATTCTGCTCTTCCATTTTCGAGAAAACTGAAATAGGATAAGAAAATATTTAATTTCTAAGTACAGGGTGGAGCACAAAAATGACAAATGCGGCACTTTTATAGTAGGCAAAAAACTCTAAATTATTCTATAGTTTCATTGCAGTTTGCTCGTCCATTTTCGAAAAAAGTAAAATTGGGTTAGTAAATATTTTTCTTCTAAGTACAGGGTGAAGCACTAAAATCACCAATGGGGCACTTAATTAGTAGGTAAGGAGCTCTAAATTATTCTATAGTTTCGTTGCAGTCTGCTCGTCCATTTTCGAGAAAACTGAAATTAGGGTAGAAATAATTTTTTTTCTAAGTACAGGGTGGAGCACTAAAATCACTAATGGGGCACATAATTAGTAGGCAAGAAGCTCTAAATTATTCTATAGTTTCCTTGCAGTCTGCTTGTCCTTTTTCAAAAAAACTAAAATTGGAGAAGAAAATTTTTTTTTTCCAAGTACAGGGTGGAGCACTAAAATTACCAATGGGGCACTTAATTAGTAGGTAAAAAGCTCTAAATTATTCTATAGTTTCGTTGCAGTCTGCTTGTCCATTTTCGAGAAAACTGAAATTGGGGTAGAAAATATTTTCTTTCTAAGTACAGGGTGAAGCACTAAAATCACTGATGAGGCACTTAATCAGTAGGCAACAAGCTCTAAAATATTCTATAGTTTCGCTGCAGTCTGCTCGTCCATTTTCGAGAAAACTGAAATTGGGGTAGAAAATATTTTTTTTCTAAGTACAGGGTGGAGCACTAAAATCACCAATGAAGCACCTTATTAGTAGGCAAGGAGCTCTAAATTATTCTATTGTTTCGTTGCAGACTGCTCGTCCATTTTCGAGAAAAGTGAAATTGGGATAGAAAATATTTTTTTTCTAAGTACAGGGAGGAGCACTAAAATCACCAATGAAGCACTTAATTAGTAGGCAAGGAGCTCTAAATTATTCTATAGTTGCGTTGCAGTCTGCTCGACCATTTTCGAGAAAACTAAAATTTGGGTAGAAAATATTGTTTTTCTAAATACAGGGTGAGCACTTAAATTACCAATGCGGCACTTAATTAGTAGGAAAAGAGCTTTAAATTATTCTATGGTTTTGTTGCAGTCTGCTCGTCCATTTTTGAGAAAACTGAAATCGGAGAAGAAAATATTTTTTTTCTAAGTACAGGCTGGAGCACTAAAATCACCAATGCGGCACTTTATTGGTAGGCAACGAACTCTAAATTAATTTATAGTTTTATTGCAGTCTGCTCGTCCATTTTCGAGAAAAGTGAAATTGAAGTAGAAAATTTTTTTTTTAAGTACAGGGTGGAGCACTAAAATCACCAATAGGGCACTAAATTAGTAGGCAAGGAGCTCTAAATTATTCTATAGTTTTGTTGCAGTCTGCTTGTCCATTTTCGAGAAAAGTGAAATTGGGGTAGAAAATATTTTTTGTCTAAGTACAGGGTGGAGCACTAAAATCACAAATGGGGCACTAAATGAGTAGGCAAGAAGCTCTAAATTATTCCATAGTTTCGTTGCAGTCTGCTCGTCGATTTTCGAAAAAACTGAAATTGGGGTAGAAAATATTTTTTTTCTAAGTACAGGGTGGAGCACTAAAATCACATATGGGGCACTTAACTAGAAGGCAAAGACCTCTAAATTATTCCATAGTTTCGTTGCAGGGAGCTCTAAATTATTCTATAGTTTTGTTGCAGTCTGCTTGTCCATTTTCGAGAAAAGTGAAATTGGGGTAGAAAATTTTTTTTTTAAGTACAGGGTGGAGCACTAAAATCTCCTATGGGGCTCTTAACTAGTAGGCAAGGAGCACTAAATTATTCTAGTTTCGTTGCAGTCTGCTCGTCTATTTTAGAGAAAAGTGAAATTGGGATAGAATATATTTTTTTTTCTAAGTACAGGGTGGAGCACTAAAATCACTAATGGGGCACATAATTAGTAGGCAAGAAGCTCCAAATTAATCTATAGTTTCGTTGCAGTCTGCTTGTCCATTTTCGAGAAAACTGAAATTGGAGAAGAATTTATTTTTCTAAGTACAGGGTGGAGCACTAAAATCACCAATAGGGCAATTAATTAGTAGGAAAAAAGCTCTAAATTATTCTATAGTTTCGTTGCAGTCTGCTTGTCCATTTTCGGGAAAAGTGAAATTGGAGTAGAAAATATTTTTTTTCTCAGTACACGGTGGAGCACCAAAATCACAAATTAAGCACATAATTAGAAGGCAAGAAGCTCTAAATTACTCTATAGTTTCGTTGCAGTCTGCTCGTCCATTTTCGAGAAAACTGAAATTAGAGACGAAAATTATTTTTTTTTAAGTTTAGGGTAGAGCACTAAAATCACCAATGGAGCACTCAATTGGTAGGCAAGGAGCTCTAAATTATTCTATAGTTTCATTGCAGTCTGCTCGTCCATTTTCGAGAAAAATGAAGTTGGGGTAGAAAATATTTTTTTTCTAAGTACAGGGTGGAGCACTAAAATCACCAATGAGGCACTTAGTGGCTTTAGTAGGTAAGAAACTCTAAATTATTCTATAGTTTTGTTGCAGTCTGCTCGTCCATTTTCGAGAAAACTAAAATTGGGTTAGAAAATATTTTTTTTCTAAGTACAGGGTGAAGCACTAAAATCACTAATGGGGCACTTAATAAGAAAGCAAGTAACTCTAAATTATTCTATAGTTTCGTTGCAGTCTGCTTGTCCATTTCCGAGAAAGCTGAAATTGGGGTAGAAAATATTTTTTTTCTAAGTACAGGGTGGAGCACTAAAATCACAAATAAAGCACCTAATTAGAAGGCAAGGAGCTCTTAATTATTCTATAGTTTCGTTGCAGACTGCTCGTCCATTTTCGAGAAAAGTAAAATTGGGGTAGAAAATATTTTTTTTCTAAGTACAGGGTGGAGCACTTAAATAACTAATTGAGCACTTAATTAGCAGACAAAGAGCTCTAAATTATTCTATGGTTTCGTTGCAGTCTGCTTGTCCATTTTCGAGAAAACTAAAATTGGGGTAGAAAATATTGATTTTCTCAGTACAGGGTGGAGCAATAAAATCATCAATGCGGCACTTAGTTAGCAGGCAAAGAGCTCTAAATTATTCTATGATTTCGTTGCAGTCTGCTTGTCCATTTTCGAGAAAACTGAAAACTGGAGCACTAAAATCACAAATAGAGCACTTAATTAGTAGGCAAGGAGCTCTAAATTATTCTATAGTTTCGTTGCAGTCTGCTTGTCCATTTTCGAAAAAACTGAAATTAGAGAAGAAAATTATTTTCTTTTAAGTTCAGGGTAGAGCACTAAAATCACCAATGGGGCACTCAATTAGTAGGCAAGGAGCTCTAAATTATTCTATAGTTTCATTGCAGTCTGCTCGTCCATTTTCGAGAAAAGTGAAGTTGGGGTAGAAAATATTTTTTTTCTAAGTACAGGGTGGAGCACTAAAATCACCAATGGGGCAATTAGTGGCATTAGTAGGTAAGAAACTCTAAATTATTCTATAGTTTTGTTGCAGTCTGCTCGTCCATTTTCGAGAAACCTAAAATTGGGGTAGAAAATATTTTTTTTCTAAGTACAGGGTGAAGCACTAAAATCACTAATGGGGCACTTAATAAGTAGGCAAACAGCTCTAAATTATTCTATAGTTTCGTTGCAGTCTGCTTGTCTATTTTCGAGAAAAGTGAAATTGGGGTAGAAAATATTTTTTTTCAAAGTACAGGGTGGAGCACTAAAATCACCAATGGGGCACTAAATTAGTAGGCAAGAAGCTCTAAATTATTCGTTAGTTTCGTTGCAGTCTGCTCCTCCATTTTCGAGAAAAGTAAAATTGGGTTAGAAAATATTTTTTTTCTAAGTACAGGGTAAAGCACTAAAATCACTAATGGGGCACTAAATTAGTAGGCAAGGAGGTCTAAATTATTCTATAGTTTCGTTGCAGCCTGCTCGTCCATTTTCGAGAAAACTGAAATTGGGATAGAAAATATTTTTTTTTCTAAGTACAGGGTGGAGCACTAAAATCACTTATGGGGCACTTAACTAGAAAGCAAATAGCTCTAAATTATTCTATAGTTTCGTTGCAGTCTGCTTGTCTATTTTCGAGAAAAGTGAAATTGGGATAGAAAATATTTTTTTCTAAGTACAGGGTGGAGCACTAAAATCACCAATGAAGCACTTAATTAGCAGACAAAAAGCTCTGAATTATTCTATAGTTTTGTTGCAGTCTGCTCGTCCATTTTCGAGAAAACTGAAATTAGGGTAGAATTTTTTTTTCTAAGTACAGGGTGGAGCAATAAAATCACTAATGGGGCACATAATTAGTAGGCAAGGAGCTCTAAATTATTCTATAGTTTCGTTGCAGTCTGCTCGTCCATTTTCGAGAAAACTGAAATTGGGGTAGAAAATATTTTTTTTCTAAGTACAGGGTAGAGCACTAAAATCACCAATAGGGCAATTAATTAGTAGGCAAGAAGCTCTAAATTATACTTCAGTTTCGTTGCAGTCTGCTTGTCTATTTTCGAGAAAACTGAAATTGGGGTAGACAATATTTTTTTTCTAAGTACAGGGTGGAGCACTAAAATCAGTAATGCGGCACTTAATTAGTAAGCAAGGAGCTCTAAATTATTCTATGGTTTCGTTGCAGTCTGCTCGTCCATTTTCGAGAAAACTGAAATTGGGGTAGAAATAATGTTTTTTCTAAGTACAGGGTGGAGCACTAAAATCACTAATGGGGCACATAATTAGTAGGCAAGACGCTCTAAATTAATTTATAGTTTCGTTTCAGTCTGCTTGTCCTTTTTCGAGAAAACTGAAATTGGAGAAGAAAATTTTTTTTTCCAAGTACAGGGTGGAGCACTAAAATTACCAATGGGGTACTTAATTAGTAGGTAAAGAGCTCTAAATTATTCTATAGTTTCGTTGCAGTCTGCTTGTCCATTTTCGAGAAAACTGATATTGGGGTAGAAAATATTTTCTTTCTAAGTACAGGGTGAAGCACCAAAATCACTAATGGGGCACTTAATCAGTAGGCAAGGAGCTCTAAAATATTCTATAGTTTCATTGCAGTCTGCTCGTCCATTTTCGAGAAAACTGAAATTGGGGTAGAAAATATTTTTTTGCTAAGTACAGGGTGGAGCACTAAAATCACCAATAAAGCACCTAATTAGTAGGCAAGGAGCTCTAAATTATTCTATAGTTTCGTTGCAGACTGCTCGTCCATTTTCGAGAAAAGTGAAATTGGGGTAGAAAATATTTTTTTTCTAAGTACAGGGAGAAGCACTAAAATCACCAATGAAGCACTTAATTAGTAGGCAAAGAGCTCTAAATTATTCTATAGTTTCGTTGCAGTCTGCTCGTCCATTTTCGAGAAAACTAAAATCGGGGTAGAAAATATTGTTTTTCTAAATACAGGGTAGAGCACTAAAATTACCAATGCCGCACTTAATTAGTAGGCAAGGAGCTTTAAATTATTCTATGGTTTCGTTGCAGTCTGCTCGTCCATTTTCGAGAAAACTGAAATCGGAGAAGAAAATATTTTTTTTCTAAGTACAGGCTGAAGCACTAAAATCACCAATGCGGCACTTTATTAGTAGGCAACGAACTCTAAATTATTCTATAGTTTCATTGCAGTCTGCTCGTCCATTTTCGAGAAAAGTGAAATTGGGGTAGAAAAAATTTTTTTTTTAAGTACAGGGTGGAGCACTAAAATCACCAATGCAGCACTTTATTAGTGGGCAAGGAACTCTAAATCATTCTATAGTTTTGTTGCAGTCTGCTTGTCCATTTTCGAGGAAAGTGAAATTGAGGTAGAAAATATTTTTTGTCTAAGTACAGGCTGGAGCACTAAAATCACCAATGCGGCACTTTATTAGTAGGCAACGAACTCTAAATTATTCTATAGTTTTATTGCAGTCTGCTCGTCCATTTTCGAGAAAAGTGAAATTGGGGTAGAAAAATTTTTTTTTTTAAGTACAGGGTGGAGCACTAAAATCACCAATGCAGCACTTTATTAGTGGGCAAGGAACTCTAGATTATTCTATAGTTTTGTTGCAGTCTGCTTGTCCATTTTCGAGGAAATTGAAATTGGGGTAGAAAATATTTTTTGTCTAAGTACAGGGTGGAGCACTAAAATTACCAATGGGGCACTAAATTAGTAGGCAAGAAGCTCTAAATTATTCTATAGTTTCGTTGCAGTCTGCTCGTCGATTTTCGAGAAAACTGAAATTGGGGTAGAAAATATTTTTTTTCTAAGTACAGGGTGGAGCACTAAAATCACCTACGGGGCACTTAACTAGAAGGCAAAGACCTCTAAATTATTCTATAGTTTCGTTGCAGGGAGCTCTAAATTATTTTATAGTTTTGTTGCAGTCTGCTTGTCCATTTTCGAGAAAAGTGAAATTGGGGTAGAAAATATTTTTCTTTAAGTACAGGGTGAAGCACTAAAATCTCCTATGGGGCTCTTAACTAGTAGGCAAGGAGCACTAAATTATTCTAGTTTCGTTGCAGTCTGCTCGTCTATTTTATAGAAAAGTGAAATTGGGATAGAAAATATTTTTTTTCTAAGTACAGGGTGGAGCACGAAAATCACTAATGGGGCACATAATTAGTAGGCAAGAAGCTCTAAATTAATCTATAGTTTCGTTGCAGCCTGCTTGTCCTTTTTCGAGAAAACTGAAATTGGAGAGGAAAATTTTTTTTTATAAGTACAGGGTGGACCACTAAAATCACCAATGATGCACTTAATTAGTAGGTAAAGAGCTCTAAATTACTCTATAGTTTCGTTGCAGTCTGTTTGTCCATTTTCGAGAAAACTGAAATTGGGGTAGAAAATATTTTTTTTCTGAGTACAGGGTGAAGCACTAAAATCACTAATGGGGCACTTAATCAGTAGGCAAGGAGCTCTAAAATATTCTATAGTTTCGTTGCAGTCTGCTCGTCCATTTTCGAGAGAACTGAAATTGGGGTAGAAAATATTTTTTTTCTAAGTACAGGGTAAAGCACTAAAATCACCAATGAAGCACTAACTTAGTAGGCAAGGAGCTCTAAATTATTCTATAGTTTCGTTGCAGACTGCTCGTCCATTTTCGAGAAAAGTGAAATTGGGGTAAAAAATATTTTTTTTCTAAGTACAGGGTGGAGCACTAAAATCACCAATGAAGCACTTAGTTAGTAGGCAAGGAGCTCTGAATTATTCTATAGTTTCGTTGCAGTCTGCTAGTCCATTTTCGAGAAAACTAAAATTGAGGTAGAAAATATTTTTTTCTAAATACAGGGTGGAGCACTAAAATTACCAATGCAGCACTTAATTAGAAGGCAAGGAGCTTTAAATTATTCTATAGTTTCGTTGCAGTCTGCTAGTCCATTTTCGAGAAAACTAAAATTGGGGTAGAAAATATTTTTTTTCTAAGTACAGGGTGGAGCACTAAAATGACCAATAGGGCATTTAATTAGTAGGCAAGAAGCATTAATTCATTATATAGTTTCGTTGCAGTCTATTTTCGAGAAAACTGAAATTGGGGTAGATAATATTTTTTTTCTAAGTACAGGGTGGAGCACTAAAATCACCAATGCGGCACTTAATTAGTAGGCAAGGAGCTCTAATATATTCTATGGTTTCGTTGCAGTCTGCTTGTCCATTTTCGAGAAAACTGAAATCGGAGAAAAGAATATATTTTTCTTAAGTACAGGGTGGAGCACTAAAATCACCAATGAGGCACTTTATTAGTAGGCAAGGACCTCTTAATTATTCTATAGTTTCATTGCAGTCTGCTCGTCCATTTTCGAGAAAAGTGAAATTGGGGTAGAAAATATTTTTTTTCTAAGTACAGGGTGAAGCATTAAAATCACTAATGGGGCACTTAATTAGTAGGTAAGGAGCTCTAAATTATTCTATAGTTTCGTTGCAGTCTGCTCTTCCATTTTCGAGAAAAGTGAAATTGGGATAGAAAATATTTTTTTTCTAAGTACAGGGTAAAGCACTGAAATCACTAATGGGGCACATGTTTAGTAGGCAAGAAGCTCTAAATTAATCTATAGTTTCGTTGCAGTCTGCTTGTCCATTTTCGAGAAAACTGAAATTGAAGAAGAAATTTTTTTCTTCTAAGTACAGGGTGGAGCACTAAAATCACCAATAGAGCACTTGAATAGTAGGCAAGGAGCTCTAAATTATTCCATAGTTTCGTTGCAGTCTGCTTGTCCATTTTCGGGAAAAGTGAAATTGGAGTAGAAAATATTTTTTTTCTCAGTACACGGTGGAGCACTAAAATCACAAATAAAGCACTTGATTAGTAGGCAAGGAGCTTTAAATTATTATTTAGTTTCGTTGCAGTCTGCTCGTCCATTTTCGAGAAAACTGAAATTAGAGAAGAAAATAATTTTTTTTTAAGTTCAGGGTAGAGCACTAAAATCACCAATGGGGCACTCAATCAGTAGGCAAGGAGCTTTGAGTTATTCTATACTTTTATTGCAGTCTGCTCGTCCATTTTCGAGAAAAGTGAAATTGGGGTTGAAATTTTTTTTCTAAATACAGGGTGGAGCACTAAAATCACTAATGGGGCACTTAATTAGTAGGTAAAGAGCTCTAAATTATTCTATAGTTTTGTTGCAGTCTGCTCGTCCATTTTCGAGAAAACTGAAATTGGGGTAGACAATATTTTTTTTCTAAGTACAGGGTGAAGCACCAAAATCACTAATATGGCACTTAATCAGTAGGCAAGGAGCTTTAAATTATTCTATAGTTTCGTTGCAATCTGCTTGTCCATTTTCGAGAAAACTGAAATTTGGGCAAAAAATATTTTTTTTCTAAGTACAGGGTAGAGCACTAAAATCGCCAATGAAGCACCCAATTAGTGGGCAAGAAGCTTTAAATTATTTTATAGTTTCATTGCAGTCTGCTCGTCCATTTTCGAGAAAACTGAAATTGGGGTAGAAAATATTTTTTCTCTAAGTACAGGGTGGAGCACTAAAATCACCAATGGGGCACAAAACTAGTAGGCAAGGAGCTCTAAATTATTCTATAGTTTCGTTGCAGTCTGCTCGTCTATTTGCGAGAAAAGAGAAATTGGGATAGAAAATATTTATTTTCTGGGTACAGGGTGGAGCACTAAAATCACCAATGAAGCACTTAATTAGCAGGCAAGGAGCTCTAAATTATTCTATAGTTTTGTTGCAGTCTGCTCGTCCATTTTCGAGAAAACTGAAATTGGGGTAGAAAATATTTTTTCTCTAAGTACAGGGTGGAGCACTAAAATCACCAATGCGGCACTTAATTAGTAGGCAAGTAGCTCTAAATTATTCTATGGTTTTGTTGCAGTCTGCTCTTCCATTTTCGAGAAAACTGAAATCGGATAAGAAAATATTTAATTTCTAAGTACAGGGTGGAGCACTAATATGAGCAATGCGGCACTTTATTAGTAGGCAAGGAACTCTAAATTATTCTATAGTTTCATTGCAGTCTGCTTGTCCATTTTCGAGAAAAGTAAAATTGGGTTAGAAAATATTTTTTTTCTAAGTACAGGGTGGAGCACTAAAATCACCAATGGGGCACTTAATTAGTAGGTAAGGAGCTCTAAATTATTCTATAGTTTCGTTGCAGTCTGCTCGTCAATTTTCGAGAAAACTGAAATTAGAGACGAAAATTATTTTTTATTAAGTTCAGGGTAGAGCACTAAAAGCACCAATGGGGCACTCAATTGGTAGGCAAGGAGCTCTAAATTATTCTATAGTTTCATTGCAGTCTGCTCGTCCATTTTCGACAAAAGTGAAGTTGGGGTAGAAAATATTTTTTTTCTAAGTACAGGGTGGAGCACTAAAATCACCAATGGGGCACTTAGTGGCATTAGTAGGTAAGAAACTCTAAATTATTTTATAGTTTTGTTGCAGTCTGCTCGTCCATTTTCGAGAAAACTAAAATTGGTGTAGAAAATACTTTTTTTCTAAGTACAGGGTGAAGCACTAAAATCACTAATGGGGCATTTAATAAGAAAGCAAGTAACTCTAAATTATTCTATAGTTTCGTGTCAGTCTGCTTGTCCATTTCCGAGAAAGCTGAAATTGGGGTAGAAAATATTTTTTTTCTAAGTACAGGGTGGAGCACTAAAATCACAAATAAAGCACCTAATTAGAAGGCAAGGAGCTCTTAATTATTCTATAGTTTCGTTGCAGACTGCTCGTCCATTTTCGAGAAAAGTGAAATTGGGGTAGAAAATATTTTTTTTCTAAGTACAGGGTGGAGCACTAAAATAACTAATGGAGCACTTAATTAGCAGACAAAGAGCTCTAGATTATTCTATAGTTTCGTTGCAGTCTGCTTGTCCATTTTCGAGAAAACTAAAATTGGGGTAGAAAATATTGATTTTCTAAGTACAGGGTAAAGCAATAAAATCATCAATGCGGCACTTAGCAGGCAAAGAGCTCTAAATTATTTTATGGTTTCGTTGCAGTCTGCTTGTCTATTTTCGAGAAAAGTGAAATTGGGGTAGAAAATATTTTTTGTCTAAGTACAGGGTGGAGCACTAAAATCACCAATGGGGCACTAAATTAGTAGGCAAGAAGCTCTAAATTATTCCATAGTTTCGTTGCAGTCTGCTCGTCGATTTTCGAGAAAACTGAAATTGGGGTAGAAAATATTTTTTTTCTAAGTACAGGGTGGAGCACTAAAATCACCTATGAGGCACTTAACTAGAAGGCAAAAACCTCTAAATTATTTTATAGTTTCGTTGCAGGGAGCTCTAAATTATTCTATAGTTTTGTTGCAGTCTGCTTGTCCATTTTCGAGAAAAGTGAAATTGGGGTAGAAAATATTTTTTTTTAAGTACAGGGTGGAGCACTAAAATCTCATATGAGGCTCTTAACTAGTAGGCAAGGAGCACTAAATTATTCTAGTTTCGTTGCAGTCTGCTCGTCTATTTTAGAGAAAAGTGAAATTGGGATAGAAAATATTTTTTTTTCTAAGTACAGGGTGGAGCACTAAAATCACCAATGCGGCACTTAATTAGTAGGCAAGGAGCTCTAATATATTCTATGGTTTCGTTGCAGTCTGCTTGTCCATTTTCGAGAAAACTGAAATCGGAGAAGAAAATATTTTTTTTTTAAGTACAGGGTGGAGCACTAAAATCACCAATGCGGCACTTTATTAGTAGGCAAAGAACTCTTAATTATCCTATAGTTTCATTGCAGTCTGCTCGTCCATTTTCGAGAAAAGTGAAATTGGGGTAGAAAATATTTTTTTCTAAGTACAGGGTGAAGCACTAAAATCACAAATGGAGCACTTAATTACTAGGTAAGGAGCTCTAAATTATTCTATAGTTTTGTTGCAGTCTGCTCGTCCATTTTCGAGAAAAGTGAAATTGGGTTAGAAAATATTTTTTTTCTAAGTACAGGGTGGAGCACTAAAATCACTAATGGGGCACATATTTAGTTAGCAAGAAGCACTAAATTAATCTATAGTTTTGTTGCAGTCTGCTTGTCCATTTTCGAGAAAACTGAAATTGAAGAAGACATTTTTTTCTTCTAAGTACAGGGTGGAGCACTAAAATCACCAATAGGGCACTTAAATAGTAGGCAAGGAGCTCTAAATTAATCCATAGTTTCGTTGCAGTCTGCTTGTCCATTTTCGGGAAAAGTGAAATTGGAGTTGAAAATATTTTTTTTCTCAGTACACGGTGGAGCACTAAAATCACAAATAAAGCACTTAATTAGTAGGCAAGGAGCTTTAAATTATTATTTAGTTTCGTTGCAGTCTGCTTGTCCATTTTCGAGAAAACTGAAATTAGAGAAGAAAATATTTTTTTTCTAAGTTCAGGGTAGAGCACTTAAATCACCAATGGGGTACTCAATCAGTAGGCAAGGAGCTCTGAGTTATTCTATAGTTTCATTGCAGTCTGCTCGTCCATTTTCGAGAAAAGTGAAATTGGAGTAGAAAATATTTTTTTTCTAAGTAGAGGGTGGAGCACTAAAATCACCAATGGGGCACTTAATTAGTAGGTAAAGAGCTTTAAATTATTCTATAGTTTTGTTGCAGTCTGCTCGTCCATTTTCGAGAAAACTGAAATTGGGGTAGACAATATTTTTTTCTAAGTACAGGGTGAAGCACTAAAATCACTAATATGGCACTTCATCAGTAGGCAAGGAGCTCTAAATTATTCTATAGTTTCGTTGCAATCTGCTTGTCCATTTTCGAGAAAACTGAAATTTGGGTAAAAAATATTTTTTTTCTAAGTACAGGGTGAGCACTAAAATCACCAATAAAGCAACTAATTAGTAGGCAAGAAGCTCTAAATTATTTTATAGTTTCGTTGCAGTCTGCTCGTCCATTTTCGAGAAAACTGAAATTGGGGTAGAAAATATTTTTTCTCTAAGTACAGGGTGGAGCACTAAAATCACCTATGGGGCACTTAACTAGTAGGCAAGGAGCTCTAAATTATTCTATAGTTTCGTTGCAGTCTGCTCGTCTGTTTGCGAGAAAAGTGAAATTGGGATAGAAAATATTTTTTTTCTGGGTACAGGGTGAAGCACTAAAATCACCAATGAAGCACATAATTAGCAGGCAAGGAGCTCTAAATTATTCTATAGTTTTGTTGCAGTCTGCTCGTCCATTTTCGAGAAAACTGAAATTGGGGTAGAAAATATTTTTTTTCTAAGTACAGGGTGGAGCACTAAAATCACCAATGGGGCACTTAATTAGTAGGTAAGGAGCTTTAAATTATTCTATAGTTTTGTTGCAGTCTGCTCGTCCATTTTCGAGAAAACTGAAATTGGGGTAGAAATAATTTTTTTTCTAAGTACAGGGTGGAGCACTAAAATCACTAATGGGGCACATAATTAGTAGGCAAGAAGCTCTAAATTAATCGATAGTTTCGTTGCAGTCTGCTTATCCTTTTTCGAGAAAACTGAAATTGGAGAAGAAATTTTTTTTTCCAAGTACAGGGTGGAGCACTAAAATTACCAATGGGGCACTTAATTAGTAGGTAAAGAGCTATAAATTATTCTATAGTTTCGTTGCAGTCTGCTTGTCCATTTTCGAGAAAACTGAAATTGGGGTAGAAAATATTTTCTTTCTAAGTACAGGGTGAAGCACTAAAATCACTAATGGGGCACTTAATCAGTAGGCAAGGAGCTCTAAAATATTCTATAGTTTCGTTGCAGTCTGCTCGTCCATTTTCGAGAAAACTGAAATTGGGGTAAAAAATATTTTTTTTCTAAGTACAGGGTGGAGCACTAAAATCACCAATGAAGCACCTAATTAGTAGGCAGGAAGCTCTAAATTATTCTATAGTTTCGTTGCAGACTAATCGTCCATTTTCGAGAAAAGTGAAATTGGGGTAGAAAATATTTTTTTTTCTAAGTACAGGAAGGAGCACTAAAATCACCAATGAAGCACTTAATTAGTAGGCAAGGAGCTCTAAATTATTCTATAGTTTCGTTGCAGTCTGCTCGTCCATTTTCGAGAAAGCTAAAATTGGGGTAGAAAATATTGTTTTTCTAAATACAGGGTGGAGCGCTAAAATTACCAATGCGGCAATTAATTAGTAGGCAAGAAGCTTTAAATTATTCTATGGTTTCGTTGCAGTCTGCTCGTCCATTTTCGAGAAAACTGAAATTGGAGAAGAAAATATTTTCTTTCTAAGTACAGGGTGGAGCACAAAAATCACCAATGTGGCACTTTATTAGTTGGCAAGGAACTCTAAATTATTCTATAGTTTCATTGCAGTCTGCTCGTCCATTTTCGAGAAAAGTGAAATTGGGTTAGAAAAAATGTTTTTTCTAAGTACAGGGTGGAGCACTAAAATCACCAATTGGGCACTTTATTTATAGGTAAGGAGCTCTAAATTATTCTATAGTTTCGTTGCAGTCTGCTCGTCCATTTTCGAGAAAACTGAAATAGGGGTAGAAAATATTTTTTTTTCTAAGTACAGGGTAGAGCACTATAATCACTAATGGGGCACTTAATTAGCAGGCAAGAAGCTCTAAATTAATCTATAGTTTCGTTGCAGTCTGCTCGTCCATTTTCAAGAAAACTGAAATTAGAGAAGAAAATATTTTTTTTTTAAGTACAGGGTGGAGCACTAAAATCACCAATGAAGCACCTAATTAGTAGGCAGGAAGCTCTAAATTATTCTATAGTTTCGTTGCAGACTGCTTGTCCATTTTCGAGAAAAGTGAAATTGGGGTAGAAAATATTTTTTTTTCTAAGTACAGGAAGGAGCACTAAAATCACCAATGAAGCACTTAATTAGTAATCAAGGAGCTCTAAATTATTCTATAGTTTCGTTGCAGTCTGCTCGTCCATTTTCGAGAAAACTAAAATTGGGGTAGAAAATATTGTTTTTCTAAATACAGGGTGGAGCACTAAAATCTCCTATGGGGCTCTTAACTAGTAGGCAAGGAGCACTAAATTATTCTAGTTTCGTTGCAGTCTGCTCGTCCATTTTCGAGAAAACTAAAACTGGGGTAGAAAATATTTTTTTTCTAAGTACAGGATGGAGCACTAAAATTACCAATAGGGCACTTAAATAGTAGGCAAGGAGCTCTAAATTATTCAATGGTTTCGTTGCAGTCTGCTTGTCCATTTTCGAGAAAACTGAAATTAGAGAAGAAAATATTTTTTTTTCTAAGTTCAGGGTAGAGCACTAAAATCACCAATGGGGCACTCAATTAGTAGGCAAAGAGCTCTAAATTATTCTATAGTTGTATTGCAGTCTGCTCGTCCATTTTCGAGAAAAGTGAAATTGGGGTAGAAAATTTTTTTTTCTAAGTACAGGGTGGAGCACTAAAATCACCAATGGGGCACTTAATTAGTAGGCAAGGAGCTCTTAATTATTCTATAGTTTCGTTGCAGTCTGCTTGTCCATTTTTGAGAAAACTGAAATCGGAGAAGAAATTTCTTTTTCCAAGTGCAGGGTGGAGCACTAAAATCACCAATGCGGCACTTTATTAGTAGGCAAGAAACTCTAAGTTATTCTATAGTTTCATTGCAGTCTGCTCGTCCATTTTCGAGAAAAGTAAAATTAGGGTAGAAAATATTTTCTTTCTAAGTACAGGGTGGAGCACTAAAATCACTAATGGGGCACATAATTAGTAGGTAAGGAGCTTTAAATTATTCTATAGTTTCGTTGCAGTCTGCTTGTCCATTTTCGAGAAATGTGAAATTGGGGTAGAATATATTTTTTTTCTAAGTACAGGGTGGAGCACTAAAATCACCTATGGGGCTCTTAACTAGTAGGCAAGAAGGTCTGAATTATTCTATAGTTTCGTTGCAGTCTGCTCGTCTATTTTCGAGAAAACTGAAATTGGGGTAGAAAATATTTTTTTTCTACGTACAGGGTGGAGCACTAAAATCGCCAATGCGGCACATAATTAGTAGGCAAGAAGCTCTAAATTATTTTATGGTTTCGTTGCAGTCTGCTCGTCCATTTTCGAGAAAACTGAAATCGGAGAAGAAAATATTTTTTTTTTAAGTACAGGGTGGAGCACTAAAATCACCAATGCGGCACTTTATTAGTAGGTAAGAAACTCTAAATTTTTCTAAAGTTTTATTGCAGTCTGCTCGTCCATTTTCGAGAAAAGTGAAATTGGGGTAGAAAATATTTTTTTTCTAAGTACAGAGTGAAGCACTAAAATCACCAATGGGGCACATAATTAGTAGGTAAGGAGCTCTAAATTATTCTATAGTTTTGTTGCAGTCTGCTTGTCCATTTTCGAGAAAACTGAAATTGGGGTAGAAAATATTTTTTTCTAAGTACAGGGTGGAGCACTAAAATCACTAATGGGGTACTTAATTAGTAGGCAAGGAGCTCTAAATTAATCTGTAGTTTCGTTGCAGTCTGCTCGTCAATTTTCGAGAAAACTGAAATTGGAGAAAAAAATATTTTTTTTCTAAGTACAGAGTGAAGCACTAAAATCACCAATGGGGCACATAATTAGTAGGTAAGGAGCTCTAAATTATTCTATAGTTTTGTTGCAGTCTGCTTGTCCATTTTCGAGAAAACTGAAATTGGGGTAGAAAATATTTTTTTTCTAAGTACAGGGTGGAGCACTAAAATCAATAATGGGGTACTTAATTAGTAGGCAAAGAGCTCTAAATTAATCTGTAGTTTCGTTGCAGTCTGCTCGTCAATTTTCGAGAAAACTGAAATTGGAGAAGAAAATATTTTTTTTCTAAGTACAGGGTGAAGCACTAAAATCACCAATGGGGCACCTAATTAGTACGCAAGCAGCTCTAAATTATTCTATAGTTTTGTTGCAGTCTGCTTGTCCATTTTCGAGAAAACTGAAATCGGAGAAGAAAATATTTTTTTTCTAAGTACAGGGTGGAGCATTAAAATCACCAATCCGGCACTTTATTAGTGAGCAAGAAACTCTAAATTATTCTATAGTTATATTGCAGTCTGCTCGTCCATTTTCAAGAAAAGTGAAATTGGGGTAGAAAATATTTTTCTTCTAAGTACAGAGTGGAGCAATAAAATCACCAATGAGGCACTTAATTAGTAGGTAAGGAGCTCTAAATTATTCTATAGTTTCGTTGCAGTCTGCTCGTCCATTTTCAAGAAAACTGAAATAGGACGAGCAGGAGAAGAAATGTTTTTTTCTAAGTACAAGGTGGAGCACTAAAATCACCAATGGGGCACTTAAATAGTAGGCAAGGAGCTCTAAATTATTCTATAATTTCGTTGCAGTCTGCTTGTCCATTTTCGGGAAAAGTGAAATTAGAGTAGAAAATATTTTTTTTCTCAGTACACGGTGGAGCACTAAAATCACAAATAGAGCACTTAATTAGTAGGCAAGGAGCTCTAAACTATTCTATAGTTTCGTTGCAGTCTGCTCGTCCATTTTCGAGAAAACTGAAATTGGGGTAGAAAATATTTTTTTTCTAAGTACAGCGTGGAGCACTAAAATCACTAATGGGGCACATATTTAGTAGGCAAGAAGCTCTAAATTAATCTATAGTTTCGTTGCAGTCTGCTTGTCTTTATTCGAGAAAACTGAAATTGGAAAAGAAATTTTTTTTCTAAGTACAGGGTGGAGCACTAAAATCACCACTGGGGCACTTAATTAGTAGGTAAAGAGCTTTAAATTATTCTATAGTTTCGTTGCAGTCTGCTTGTCCATTTTCGAGAAAACTGAAATTGGGGTAGAAAATATTTTTTTTCTAAGTACAGGGTGAAGCACTAAAATCACTAATGGGGCACTTAATCAGTAGGCAAGCAGCTCTTAAATATTCTATAGTTTAGTTGCAGTCTGCTCTTCCATTTTCGAGAAAAGTGAAATTGGGGTAGAAAATATTTTCTTTCTAAGTACAGGGTGGAGCACGAAAATCACAAATGAACACTTAATTAGTAGGCAAGAAGCTCTAAATTATTCTATAGTTTCGTTGCAGTCTGCTCGTCCATTTTCGAGAAAACTAAAACTGGGGTAGAAAATATTTTTTTTCTAAGTACAGGATGGAGCACTAAAATTACCAATGCGGCACTTAATTAGTAGGCAAGGAGCTTTAAATTATGCTATGGTTTCGTTGCAGTCTGCTCTTTCATTTTCGAGAAAACTGAAATCGGAGAAGAAAATATTTTTTTTCTAATTACAGGGTGGAGCACTAAAATCACCAATGCGGCACTTTATTAGTAGGCAAAGAACTCTAAATTATTCTATAGTTTCGTTGCAGACTGCTCGTCCATTTTCGAGAAAAGTAAAATTGGGGTAGAAAATATTTTTTCTCTAAGTACAGGGTGGAGCACTAAAATCACCAATGAAGCACTTAATTAGTAGGCAAGAAGCTCTAAATTATTCTATAGTTTCGTTGCAGTCTGCTCGTCCATTTTCGAGAAAACTAAAATTGGGGTAGAAAATATTTTTCTTTTAAGTACAGGGTGGAGCACACAAATTGCCAATGCGGCACCTAATTAGTAGACAAGACGCTTTAAATTATTCTATAGTTTCGTTGCAGACTGCTTGTCCATTTTCGAGAAAAGTAAAATTGGGGTAGAAAATATTTTTTCTCTAAGTACAGGGTGGAGCACTAAAATCACCAATGAAGCACTGAATTAGTGGGCAAGAAGCTCTAAATTATTCTATAGTTTCGTTGCAGTCTGCTCGTCCATTTTCGAGAAAACTAAAATTGGGGTAGAAAATATGTTTCTTTTAAGTACAGGGTGGAGCACTAAAATCACTAATGCGGCACTTTATTAGAAGGCAAGGAACTCTAAATTATTCTATAGTTAAATTGCAATCTGCTCGTCCATTTTCGAGAAAAGTGAAATTGGGGTAGAAACAATTTTTTTTCTAAGTACAGGGTCGAGCACTAAAATTACCAATGGGGCACTTTATTAGTAGGTAAGGAGCTCTAAATTATTCTATAGTTTCGTTGCAGTCTGCTCGTCCATTTTCGAGAAAACTGAAATAGGGTTAGAAAATATTTTCTTTTCTAAATACAAGGTAAAGCACTATATTTACTAATGGGGCACTTAATTAGTAGGCAAGGAGCTCTTAATTAATCTATAGTTTCGTTGCAGTCTGCTCGTCCATTTTCGAGAAAACTGAAATTGGAGAAGAAAATATTTTGTATTTAAGTACAGGGTGGAGCACTAAAATCACCAATGGAGCACTTAATTAGTAGGCAAGGAACTTTAAATTATTCTATAGTTTTGTTGCAGTCTGCTCGTCTATATTCGAGAAAACTGAAATTGGGATAGAAAATATATTTTTTCTTAGTACAGGGTGGAGCACTAAAATCACCAATGCTGCACTTAATTTGTTGGCAAGGAGCTCTAAATTATTCTATAGTTTCGTTGCAGTCTGCTTGTCTATTTTCGGGAAAAGTAAAATAGGAGTAGAAAATATATTTTTTCTCAGTACACGGTGGAGCACTAAAATCACCAATAGAGCACCTAATTAGTAGGCAAGGAGATCTAAATTATTCTATAGTTTCGTTGCAGTCTGCTCGTCCATTTTCGAGAAAACTGAAATTGGAGGAGAACATATTTTTTTTCTAAGTACAGAGTGGAGAACTAAAATCACCTATGGGGCACTTAACTAGTAAGCAAGGAGCTCTAAATTATTCTATAGTTTCGCTGCAGTCTGCTCGTCTATTTTCGAGAAAAGTAAAATTGGGTTAGAAAATATTTTTTTTCTAAGTACAGGGTGGAGCACTAAAATCACCAATGAAGCATTTAATTAGCAGACAAGGAGCTCTAAATTATTCTATAGTTTTGTTGCAGTCTGCTCGTCCATTTTCGAGAAAACTGAAATTGGGGTAGAAAATATTTTTTTCTAAGTACAGGGTGGAGCAATAAAACCACTAATGGGGCACCTATTTAGTAGGCAAAGAGCTCTAAATTGTTCTATAGTTTCGTTGCAGTCTGCTCGTCCATTTTCGAGAAAACTAAAATTGGGGTAGAAAATATTTTTTTTCTAAGTACAGGGTGCAGCACTAAAATCACCTATGGGGCAATTAATTAGTAGGCAAGAAGCTCTAAATTATACTATAGTATCGTTGCAGTCTGCTCGTCTATTTTCGAGAAAACTGAAATTGGGGTAGAAACTATATTTTTTCTAAGTACAGGGTGGAGCACTAAAATCACCAATGCGGCACTCAATTAGTAAGCAGAAAGCTCTAAATTATTCTATGGTTTCGTTGCAGTCTGCTTGTCCATTTTCGAGGAAACTGAAATCGGAGAAGAAAATATTTTTTTTCTAAGTACAGGGTGGAGCAATAATATCACCAATGCGGCACTTTATTAGTAGGCAAGGAACTCTAAATTATTCTATAGTTTCATTGCAGTCTGCTCGTCCATTTTCGAGAAAAGTGAAATTGGGGTAGAAAATATTTTTTTTCTAAGTACAGGGTGGAGCACTATAATCACCAATGGGGCAATTAATTAGTAGGCAAGGAGCTCTAAATTATTCTATAGTTTCGTTGCAGTCTGCTCGTCCATTTTCGAGAAAACTAAAATTAGAGAAGAATATATTTTTTTTCTAAGTTCAGGGTAGAGCACTAAAATCACCAATGGGGCACTCAATTAGTAGGCAAAGAGCTCTAAATTATTCTATAGTTTCATTGCAGTCTGCTCGTCCATTTTCGAGAAAAGGGAAATTGGGGTAGAAAATATTTTTTTTCTAAGTACAGGGTGGAGCACTAAAATCACCAATGCGGCACCCAATTAGTAGGCAAGGAGCTCTAAATTATTCTATGGTTTCGTTGCAGTCTGCTCGTCCATTTTCGAGAAAACTAAAATCGGAGAAGAAAATATTTCTTTTTAAGTACAGGGTGGAGCACTAAAATCACCAATGCGGCACTTTATTAGTAGGCAAGAAATTTAAAATTATTCTATAGTTTCATTGCAGTCTGCTCGTCCATTTTCGAGAAAAGTGAAATTGGGGTGGAAAATATTTTTTTTCTAAGTACAGGGTGAAGCATTAAATTCCCAATGGGGCACATAATTAGTAGGTAAGGAGCTCTAAATTATTCTATAGTTTCGTTGCAGTCTGCTCGTCCATTTTCGAGAAAACTGAAATTGGGTAGAAAATATTTTTTTTCTAAGTACACTGTGAAGCACTAAAATCACTAATGGGGCACTTAATTAGTAGGCAAGGTGCTCTAAATTAATCTGTAGTTTTGTTGCAGTCTGCTCGTCCATTTTCGAGAAAACTGAAATTGGAGAAGAAAATATTTTTTTTCTAAGTACAGGGTGGAGGACTAAAATCACCAATGGGGCACTTAATCAGTAGGCAAGGAGCTCTAAATTATTCTATAGTTTCGTTGCAGTCTGCTAGTCCATTTTCGAGAAAAGTGAAATTGGGGTGAAAAATATTTTTTTTCTTAGTACAGGGTGGAGCACTAAAATCACCAATGGGGCACTTAATTAGTAGGCAAGGAGCTCTAAACTATTCTATAGTTTTGTTGCAGTCTGCTCGTCCATTTTCGAGAAAACTGAAATCGGAGAAGAAAATATTTTTTTTCTAAGTACAGGGTGGAGCATTAAAATCACCAATGCGGCACTTTATTAGTGAGCAAGGAACTCTAAATTATTTTATAGTTTTATTGCAATCTGCTCATCCATTTTCGAGAAAAGTGAAATCTTGGTAGAAAATATTTTTTTTCTAAGTACAGAGTGGAGCACTAAAATCACCAATGGGGCACATAATTAGTAGGTAAGGAGCTCTAAATTATTTTATAGTTTCGTTGCAGTCTGCTCGTCCATTTTAGAGAAAACTGAAATTGGAGGAGAAATTTTTTTTTCTAAGTACAGGGTGGAGCACTAAAATCACTAATGGGACACTTAATTAGTAGGCAAGCAGCTCTAAATTAATCTATAGTTTCGTTGCAGTCTGCTCGTCCATTTTCAAGAAAACTGAAATTGGAGAAGAAAATATTTTTTTTCTAAGTACAGGGTGGAGCACTAAAATCACCAATAGGGCACTTAATTAGTAGGCAACAAGCTCTAAATTATTTTATAGTTTCGTTGCAGTCTGCTTGTCCTCTTTCGAGAAAAGTGAAATTGGGTTAGAAAATATTTTTTTTCTAAGTACAGGGTGGAGCACTAAAATCACCAATGAAGCACTTAATTAGCAGACAAGGAGCTCTAAATTATTCTATAGTTTTGTTGCAGTCTGCTCGTCCATTTTCGAGAAAACTAAAATTGAGTAGAGTTTTTTTCTTTCTAAGTACAGGGTGGAGCAATAAAATCACTAATGCGGCACCTAATTAGTAAGCTAGGAGCTCTAAATTATTCTATAGTTTCGTTGCAGTCTGCTCGTCCATTTTCGAGAAAACTGAAATTGGGGTAGAAAATATTTTTTTTCTAAGTACAGGGTGGAGCACAAAAATCACCTATGAGGCACTTAACTAGAAGGCAAAGAGCTCTAAATTATTCTATAGTTTCGTTGCAGTCTGCTTGTCTATTTTCGAGAAAAGTGAAATTGGGAAAGAAAATATTTTTTTTCTAAGTACACGGTGGAGCACTAAAATCACCAATGAAGCACTTAATTAGCAGACAAGGAGCTCTAAATTATTCTATAGTTTCGTTGCAGTCTGCTCGTCCTCTTTCGAGAAAAGTGAAAATGGGGTAGAAAATATTTTTTTTCTAAGTACAGGGTGGAGCACTAAAATCACCAATGCGGCACTTAATTAGTAGGCAAATAGCTCTAAATTCTTCTATGGTTTCGTTGCAGTCTGCTTGTCCATTTTCAAGAAAACTGAAATCGGAGAAGAAAATTTTTTTTTTCTAAGTACAAGGTGGAGCACTAAAATCATCAATGCGGCACTTTATTAGTAGGCAAGGAACTCTAAATTATTCCATAGTTTCATTGCAGTCTGCTCGTCCATATTCGAGAAAAGTGAAATTTGGGTAGAAAATATTTTTTTACTGAGTACAGGGTGAAGCATTAAAATCACCAATGGGGCACCTAATTAGTAGGTAAGAAGCTCTAAAATATTTTATAGTTTCGTTGCAGTCTGCTCGTCCATTTTCGAGAAAACTAAAATTGGGGTAGAAAATATTTTTTTTTCTAAGTACAGGGTGGAGCACTAAAATCACTAATGGGACACTTAATTAGTAGGCAAGGAGCTCTAAATTAATCTATAGTTTCGTTGCAGTCTGCTCGTCCATTTTCGAGAAAACTGAAATTGGAGAAGAAAATATTTTTTTTCTAAGTACAGGGTGGAGCACTAAAATCAACATAGGGGCACTTAATTAGTAGGCAACAAGCTCTAAATTATTCTATAGTTTCGTTGCAGTCTGCTCGTCCTCTTTCGAGAAAAGTGAAATTGGGGTAGAAAATATTTTTTTTCTAAATACAGGGTGGAGCACTAAAATCACTAATGGGGCACTTAATTAGTAGGCAAGGAGCTCTAAATAATCCTATAGTTTCGTTGCAGTCTGCTTGTCCATTTTCGAGAAAACTGAAATTGGAGAAGAAAATATTTTTTTTCTAAGTACAGGGTGGAGCACTAAAATCACCAATGGGGCATATAATTAGTAGGCAACAAGCTTTAAATTATTCTATAGTTTCGTTGCAGTCTGCTCGTCCTCTTTCGAGAAAAGTGAAATTGGGGTAGAAAATATGTTTTTTCTAAGTACAGGGTGGAGCAACAAAATCACCTATTGGGCTCTTAACTAGTAGGCAAGGAGCACTAAATTATTCTATAGTTTCGATGCAGTCTGTTTGTCTATTTTCGAGAAAAGTGAAATTGGGATTGAAAATATTTTTTTTCTAAGTACAGGGTGGAGCAATAAAATCACTAATGGGGCACCTAATTAGTAGGTAAGGAGCTCTAAAATATTTTATAGTTTCGTTGCAGTCTGCTCGTCCATTTTCGAGAAAACTGAAATTGGGGAAAAAAATATATTTTTTCCAAGTACAGAGTGAAGCAATAAAATCACTAATGGGGCACTTAATTAGTAGGCAAGGAGCTCTAAATTATTCTATAGTTTCGTTGCAGTCTGCTCGTCAATTTTCGAGAAAACTGAAATTGGGGTAGAAAATATTTTTTTTCTAAGTACAGGGTGGAGCACTAAAATCACCAATGAGGCAATTAATTAGTCGGCAAGAAGCTCTAGATTATTCTATAGTTTCGTTGCAGTCTGATCGTCTATTTTCAAGAAAACTGAAATTGTTGTAGAAAATATTTTTTTTCTAAGTACAGGGTAGAGCAATAAAATCACCAATGCGGCACTTAATTAGTAGGCAAGGAGCTCTAATATATTCTATTGTTTCGTTGCAGTCTGCTCGTCTATTTTCAAGAAAACTGAAATCGGAGAAGAAAATATTTTTTTTTAAGTACAGGGTGGAGCACTAAAATCACCAATGCGGCACTTTATTAGTAAGCAAGAAACTCTAAATTATTCTATAGTTTCATTGCAGTCTGCTCGTCCATTTTCGAGAAAAGTGAAATTAGGGTAGAAAATATTTATTTTCCAAGTACAGGATGAAGCACTAAAATCACCAATGGGGCACTTAATTAGTAGGCAACAAGCTCTAAATTGTTCTATAGTTTCGTTGCAGTCTGCTTGTCCTCTTTCGAGAAAAGTGAAATTGGGGTAGAAAATATTTTTTTTCTAAGTACAGGGTGGAGCACTCAAATCACCAATGGGGCACTTATTAGTAGGCAAGGAGCTCTAAATTATCGTATAGTTTCGTTGCAGTCTGCTCGTCCATTTTCGAGAAAACTGAAATTGGGGTAGAAAATATTTTTTTTTCTAAGTACAGGGTGGAGCACTAAAATCACTAATGGGACACTTAATTAGTAGGCAAGGAGCTCTAAATTAATCTATAGTTTCGTTGCAGTCTGCTTGTCCATTTTCGAGAAAACTGAAATTGGAGAAGAAAATATTTTTTTTCTAAGTACAGGGTGGAGCACTAAAATCACCAATGGAGCACTAAATTAGTAGGCAAGGAGCTCTAAATTATTCTATAGTTTCGTTGCAGCCTGCTCGTCCATTTTCAAGAAAAGTGAAATTGGGGTAGAAAATATTTTCTTTCTAAGTACAGGGTTAAGCTCTAAAATCACCAATGGGGCACTAAATAAGTAGGCAAGGAGCTCTAAATTATTCTATAGTTTCGTTGCAGTCTGCTCGGGGATTTTCGAGAAAACTGAAATTGGGGTAGAAAATATTTTTTTTCTAAGTACAGGGTGGAGCACTAAAATCACCTATGAGGCACTTAACTAGAAAGCAAAGAGCTCTAAATTATTCTATAGTTTCGTTGCAGTCTGCTCGTCTATTTTCGAGAAAAGTGAAATTGGGATAGAAAATATTTTTTTCTAAGTACAGGGTGGAGCACTAAAATCACTAATGAAGCACTTAATTAGCAGACAAGGAGCTTTAAATTATTCTATAGTTTTGTTGCAGTCTGCTCTTCCATTTTCGAGAAAACTAAAATTGGGGTAGAAATTTTTTTTTCTAAGCACAGGGTGGAGCAATAATATTACTAATGGGGCACATAATTAGTAAGCAAGGAGCTCTAAATTAGTTTATAGTTTCGTTGCAGTCTGCTTGTCCATTTTCGAGAAAACTGAAATTGGGCTAGAAAATATTTTTTTTCTAAGTTCAGGATGGAGCACTAAAATCACCAATGGGGCATTTAATTAGTAGGCAAAAAGCTCTAAATTATTCTATAGTTTTGTTGCAGTCTGCTTGTCTATTTTCGAAAAAACTGAAATTGGGGTAGAAATATTTTCTTTCTAAGTACAGGGTGGAGCACTAAAATCACCAATGCGGCACTTAATTAGTAGGCAAGGAGCTCTAAATTCTTCTATGGTTTCGTTGCAGTCTGCTTGTCCATTTTCGAGAAAACTGAAATCGGAGAAGAAAATATTTTTTTTCTAAGTACAGGGTGGAGCACTAAAATCACTAATGGGACACTTAATTAGTAGGCAAGGAGCTCTAAATTAATCTATAGTTTCGTTGCAGTCTGCTAGTCCATTTTCAAAGAAACTGAAATTGGAGAAGAAAATATTTTTTTTCTAAGTACAGGGTGGAGCACTAAAATCACCAATGGGGCACTTAATTAGTAGGCAACAAGCTCTAAATTATTCTATAGTTTCGTTGCAGTCTGCTCGTCCTCTTTCGAGAAAAGTGAAATTGGGGTAGAAAATATTTTTTTTCTAAGTACAGGGTGGAGCACTAAAATTACTAATGCGGCACTTAGTTAGTAGGCAAAGAGCTCTAAATTATTCTATGGTTTCGTTGCAGTCTGCTTGTCCATTTTCGAGTAAACTGAAATCGGAGAAGAAAATATTTTTTTTCTAAGTACAGGGCGGAGCACTAAAATCACCAATGCGGCACATTATTAGAAGGCAAGGAACTCTAAATTATTCTATAGTTTCATTGCAGTCTGCTTGTCCATTTTCGAGAAAAGTGAAATTGGGGTAGAAAATATTTTTTTTTCTAAGTACAGGGTGGAGCACTAAAATCACCAATGGGGCACTTTATTAGTAGGTAAGGAGCTCTAAATTATTCTATAGTTTCGTTGCAGTCTGCTTGTCCATTTTCGAGAAAACTGAAATTGGGCTAGAAAATATTTTTTTTCTAAGTTCAGGATGGAGCACTAAAATCACCAATGGGGCATTTAATTAGTAGGCAAAAAGCTCTAAATTATTCTATAGTTTTGTTGCAGTCTGCTTGTCTATTTTCGAGAAAACTGAAATTGGGGTAGAAAATATTTTCTTTCTAAGTACAGGGTGGAGCACTAAAATCACCAATGCGGCACTTAATTAGTAGGCAAGGAGCTCTAAATTCTTCTATGGTTTCGTTGCAGTCTGCTTGTCCATTTTCGAGAAAACTGAAATCGTGCCACCAATGGGGCACTTAATTAGTAGGCAACAAGCTCTAAATTATTCTATAGTTTCGTTGCAGTCTGCTCGTCCTCTTTCGAGAAAAGTGAAATTGGGGTAGAAAATATTTTTTTTCTAAGTACAGGGCGGAGCACTAAAATTACTAATGCGGCACTTAGTTAGTAGGCAAAGAGCTCTAAATTATTCTATGGTTTCGTTGCAGTCTGCTTGTCCATTTTCGAGTAAACTGAAATCGGAGAAGAAAATATTTTTTTTCTAAGTACAGGGCGGAGCACTAAAATCACCAATGCGGCACATTATTAGTAGGCAAGGAACTCTAAATTATTCTATAGTTTCATTGCAGTCTGCTTGTCCATTTTCGAGAAAAGTGAAATTGGGGTAGAAAATATTTTTTTTTCTAAGTACAGGGTGGAGCACTAAAATCACCAATGGGGCACTTTATTAGTAGGTAAGGAGCTCTAAATTATTCTATAGTTTCGTTGCAGTCTGCTTGTCCATTTTCGAGAAAACTGAAATTGGGGTAGAAAATATTTTTTTTTTCTAAGTACAGGGTGAAGCACTAAATTCAATAATGGGGCACTTAATTAGTAGGCAAGGAGCTCTAAATTAATCTATAGTTTCGTTGCAGTCTGCTCGTCCATTTTCGAGAAAACTGAAATTGGAGAAGAAAATATTTTTTTCCTAAGTACAGGGTGGAGCACTAAAATCACCAATGGGGCACTTAATTAGTAGGCAAGGAGCTCTAAATTATTCTATAGTTTCGTTGCAGTCTGCTCGTCCATTTTCGAGAAAAGTGAAATTGGGATAGAAAATATTTTTTTTCTAAGTACAGGGTGAAGCACTAAAATCACTAATGAGGCACTTAATTAGTAGGCAAGGAGCTCTAAATTATTCTATAGTTTCGTTGCAGTCTGCTCGTCTATTTTCGAGAAAACTGAAATTGGGGTAGAAAATATTTTTTTTCTTAGTACAGGGTGGAGCACTAAAATCACCAATGCTGCACTTAATTAGTAGGCAAGGAGCTCTAAATTATTTTATAGTTTCGTTGCAGTCTGCTTGTCCATTTTCGGGAAAAGTGAAAAAGAATAGAAAATATATTTTTTCTCAGTACACGGTGGAGCACTAAAATCATAAATAGAGCACTTAATTAGTAGGCAAGGAGCTCTAAATTATTCTATAGTTTCGTTGCAGTGTGCTCGTCCATTTTCGAGAAAACTGAAATTGGAGAAGAAAATAATTTTTTTCTAAGTTCAGGGTAGAGCACTAAAATTTCCCTTGATTGTTTTTAAATTTCTTGTTAAATCACTGTTTTATACGCGTGGCGCGTGAAGTAAAATTTCGAGTTTAGAAAAGCCCAGAAAATTTGTCTCGGGTCGCTGCGCGACCCGAGACAAATTTTCACGAGGCTTTTCTAAACTCGAAATTTTACTTCATGGTTAGTCTGGGAGTGGAAACGCTCGTTCGAAACTTCAAGTTGAATGCTTTGATAAGAATATTAAATGTTTTTAAAGATAATAATCTAGTTTTCAAAATTTTGTTTAACATTATTTGAAGTAAAACTGACATGGTAGCCACAATCTGAAATGTTAAATTTTTCTGGCATTTCCCTGATTCAAGATTTTTTCTCTGACCTTTTAATATAACCTTCTTCTGTGGGAAACCTCCATTTTGTTAAATTGTTTCCATTGTTTTTGTCAATATTTTTAAGTTGTTTTTACAATTTTTTTACGTGGTTTGTAACTTGCCTGCTGATTTTGACAAATTTAAGAATATCATTTGGCTTTTTTGTTATTGTTTTGGTCAATTTGAACATAATTCTATGACTTTTCTCTGACTTTCCCGGTTTCAATGATACTTAGTGATTTTTTTATTTATGTAATTTTCAGGCATTCGTCGATTTTATAATAGAGTTCAATTTTAAGTTTTGAACGGGTGTTTCCACTTCCAGGCTAAGCATGAAGTAAAATTTCGAGTTTAGAAAAGCCCCGTGAAAATTTGTCGAGGGTCGCGCAGCGACCTGAGACAAATTTTCGGGCTTTTCTAAACTCGAAATTTTACTTCATGCGCCACGCGTACGAAACACTGATTTGAAGTAAAGTTGAAAAACACATAAATACGTCTTTAATTAGAGTAACAGGGAATCAGATATTTAGTCTGTTATCAACGATGTTCAGTGTTAATAATATATATATATATATATATATATATTTAAGTAAATCTTTATTATCTGAGAAATTGTACATTACATGTAATATAATGATAATAAATCATAATATTCTCTGATGTATTCCCAAATAAGGGCTATCGACCGTAGGTCTTTCTGCCCTTGTATTCTTTTTTCTGCTGCCTTCGTTTATAGTAGTTGGGATTTATGAATGGGTAGGGATTTATGAATGTAGTGAGAATATATACTGCCTTTCAAAAAAATCAGAACACCAAGTATTTATTGCACGATATTAATAAAATTTACACAATTTGATCATGTAAACGAACTGTATCGATGATCAAAAAAATCAAATTGAAAAACAAAAAAACAAATGAATAAAAATTAATAATGTGTTGGGCCTCCACGATTTCCCAAACACTCATTAACACGTCGAGGCATGCTAGAAATCAGGCTGTCAATATCGACTTGGGGTATTTCATTCCAAACTTCGATAATTTGACCTCTAAGTTCCATTACAGTGTTAGCGGGGCGCTGTAAGTTACTTATTCTAACACTTATCATATCCTAAACATGTTCTATTGGCGATAGATCTGGAGAACGAGATGGCCAAGGTAATAAATTGATTTCGGCACTATCAAAAAACTGCCTTGTAATGGCCGCTGTGTGAGGTCGAGCATTATCTTGCTAAAAAATGGGGTTCTGCAAGCCATTTACATAGGGCACTAACACTAGCCGTAAAATGTTGTCAAATTACCGAATCGCGTTAAGACTTGCTTCTAAAAAAACTAGAGGAGACCGACTACCATATGCTATCGCCCCCCAAACCATAACTCCCTGTGTAAGAGCCGTATGTCTTTCAACAGCAAATTGTAAAATTCTGCGTTCACCGCGTCGACGTCTCACTCTTCTGCGACCATCATGAGCCCATAAACAGAACCGAGACTCATCGCTCAAGATAATGTTATTCCATTCATGGGTCCAATGTTGTCTTTCCCTGCACCAATCAAGTCTTGCTCTGCGATGCTGCGGAGTAAGAGGTAGACGCAATTGTGGACGGTAGGATCTTATACCAAAACTGCGGATTCTTTTGTAAACAGTAGCCATGGATACTCCTTGGCCATTTAGAGCCAACCAGTCATTTCCCAATGCCCGCGACGTTGTAAATCTGTCCCTTAAAGTTGTAAGACGAAGAGCTCGATCTTCACGTTCAGTGGTGCTTCTTGGACGTCCTGATCCAAGTCTACGTCGATTCTCCCCAGCTTCGGACCATCTAGACCAGCAGCGTACGATCACCGATACACTACGGCCTACCCTTTCAGCAATAGCACGAACCGAAAAACCCGCTTCTCGCATTCCAATAATGCGACCCCTTTCAAATTCACTTAGATGATGATATTGTGCACGCCGACGAACACGGGGCATCTTTTTATGTTTTACAAACTGAAACGTCAAACTACTCAGAGGCTACTTGGATATTAGAAGCAATTACATTAAAAAATCAGCAGCTCTTCATAATGGTGATATCAAGGAAAAATACCATTAAATAGTAACCAAAACAATTGATTTTTAGATCATCGATGCAGTACATTTACATGATCAAATTCTGTAAATTTCATTAAAATCGTCAAATAAATACTTTGTGTTCTGATTTTTTTGAAAGGCAGTATATATTCGAATAAGGTGATGGTTGGGTTTTTGAATTTAGGAGGAATGTCAGGATTTCTGAGGATGCACATTTGCTTGAGTAAGACATAATTATTGTCATTGAGAGGATTTTAGGGGTGTTGGAGTTTTGTAAGAGTACGAAAGAATGATCTCTCCGCAACTTCGAGGTTGTTAAGTGTGGATTTAGAGGGATTTAGGTACAGGATGGAGGAATATTCTAATACAGGTCGACAAATTATTGTATATATTCGTGCACTGGTATTCGTACTTATTCCCTGATTTTTATATGTCAGGCAACGGAAATATTTTGCTCTTTTTATAGTCACTGTTTTAGTTAAGGATGTGTGCTTTCTGAAGGATAATTTGTTATCGAAATGGATACCGAGGTATTTACATGTGGGAGAAGGATGGATTATGGTGTTATTTATGGATATCGATGGGGAGTTTTCTAAGGTGTTATCATAACATTTATATCGGCTAAGTTTTCTAATTTCCGTCCAGTATTTTTTTCCATGTAAGTCGTTAATATTATTGCAGGCCTCCAGCCATTTACTGGTTTTAGAGTCTAATATTAATTTTTGTATGTCTTTGTTCAGTCTGTTAAATGTCACTTTAATTCGTTCGTCCTTTAACTGTCTGTAGTCTCTGTATAGCTGTCTTTTGTATTTTATCAGCCTTAGGAAAAATTTAGGAAGTGTGCACTAAAATCATCAATGCGGCACTTTATTAGTAGGCAAGGAACTCTAAATTATTCTATAGTTTAATTGCAGTCTGCTCGTCCATTTCCGAGAAAAGTGAAATTGGGATAGAAAATATTTTTTTTCTGAGTACAGGGTGAAGCACTAAAATCATTAATGGGGTACTTAATTAGTAGGTAAGGAGCTCGAAAATATTTTATAGTTTCGTTGCAGTCTGCTCGTCCATTTTCGAGAAAACTGAAATTGGGGTAGAAAATATTTTTTTTCTTAGTACAGGGTGGAGCACTAAAATCACTAATGCGACACTTAATTAGTAGGCAAGGAGCTCTAAATTAATCTATAGTTTTGTTGCAGTCTGCTCGTCCATTTTCGCGAAAACTGAAATTGGAGAGAAGATATTTTTTTTCCAAGTACAGGGTGGAGCACTAAAATCACCAATAGGGCACTTAATTAGTAGGCAACAAGCTCTAAATTATTCTATAGTTTCGTTGCAGTCTGCTCGTCCTCTTTCGAGAAAAGTGAAATTGGGGTAGAATATATTTTTTTTCTAACTACAGGGTGGAGCACCAAAATCACCAATGGGGCACTTAATTAGTAGGCAAGGAGCTCTAAATTATTCTATAGTTTCGTTGCAGTCTGGCTGTCCATTTTCGAGAAAACTGAAATTGAAGAAGAAAATATTTTATTTTCTAAGTTCAGGGTGGAGCACCAAAATCATTAATGGGGCAATTAATTAGTAGGCAAGGAGCTCTAAATTATTCTATAGTTTTGTTGCAGTCTGCTTGTCCATTTTCGAGAAAAGTGAAATTGGGGTAGAAAATATTTTTTTTCTAAGTACAGGGTGGAGCACTAAAATCACCAATGGGGCACTAAATTAGTAGGCAAGGAGCTCCAAATTATTCTATAGTTTCGTTGCAGTTTGCTCGTCCATTTTCGAGAAAACTAAAATTGTAGTAGAAAATATTTTTTTTCTAAGTACAGGGTGGAGCACTAAAATCACCAATGAGGCACCTAATTAGTAGGCAAGGAGCTCTAAATTATTCTATAGTTTCGTTGCAGTCTGCTCGTCCATTTTTGAAAAAAGTGAAATTAGAGAAGAAAATATTTTCGTTCTAAGTACAGGGTGGAGCACTAAAATCACCAATGGGGCACTTAATTAGTAGGCAAGGAGCTCTAAATTATTCTATAGTTTCGTTGCAGTCTGCTCGTCCATTTTCAAGAAAAGTGAAATTGGGGTAGAAAATATTTTTTTTCTAAATGCAGGGTGGAGCACTAAAGTCACGAATGGGGCACCTAATTAGTAGGCAAGGAGCTCTAAATTATTCTATAGTTTCGTTGCAGTCTGCTTGTCTATTTTCGAAAAAACTGAAATTGAAGAAGAAAATATTTTGTTTCTAAGTTCAGGTTGGAGTATCAAAATCATTAATGGGGCACTTAATTAGTAGGCAAGGAGCTCTAAATTATTTTATAGTTTTGTTGCAGTCTGCTCGTCCATTTTCGAGAAAAATGAAATTGGGGTAGAAAATATTGTTTTTCTAAGTACACGGTGGAGCACTAAAATCACCAATGGGGCACTAATTTAGTAGGCAAGGAGCTCTAAATTATTCTATAGTTTCGTTGCAGTCTGCTTGTCCATTTTCGAGAAAACTATATTTGAGGTAGAAAATATTTTTTTTCTAAGTACAGGGTGGAGCACTAAAATCACCAATGGGGCACCTAATTATTAGGCAAGGAGCTCTAAATTATTCTATAGTTTCGTTGCAATCTGCTCGTCCGTGTTCGAGAAAAGTGAAATTGGGGTAGAAAATATTTTTTTTCTAAGTACAGGGTGGAGCACTAAAGTCACCAATGGGGCACTTAATTAGTAGGCAAGGAGCTCTAAATTATTCTATAGTTTCGTTGCAGTCTGCTCGTCCATTTTCGAGAAATCTGAAATTGGGGTAGAAAATATTTTTTTGCTAAGTACAGGGTGGAGTACTTAAATCATTAATGGGGCACTTAATTAGTAGGCAAGGAGCTCTAAATTATTCTATAGTTTCGTTGCAGTCTGCTCATTCATTCTCGAGATAAGTGAAATTGGGGTAGAAAATATTTTTTTTTTAAAGTACAGGGTCAAGCATTAAAATCACCATTGGGGCACTTAATTAGTAGACAAGGAACTCTAAATTATTCTATAGTTTCGTTGCAACTGAAATTGGGGTAGAAAATATTTTTTTTCTAAGTACAGGGTGGAGCACTAAAATCGCTAATGGGGCAATTAATGAGTTAGCAAGGAGCTCTAAATTATTCTATAGTTTTGTTGCAGTCTGCTTGTCCATTTTCGAGAAAAGTGAAATTGTAGTAGAAAATTTTTTTTTTCTAAATACAGGGTAGAGCACTAAAATTGCTTATAGGGCACTTAATTAGCCCTTAATTATGTCGTACAGAAAATGTTTTTTAATTCCTGATTTGTAAGTTTGCCTTGCCAGCTTAATGTTAAGGTAGCTATGTTGCGATTTGCACCCTTAAGGGTGGAGCACTAAAATCGACAATAGGGCACTAAAATAGCCCTTAATTAGCCCTTAATTCTAGTATAGGTTACAGTGCATTCTGCCCATTTGGCACTGCTATCTTAACAGAGGTCCACATTACCCCCCACCTAGATTGAGGTGGAAAAGGAAACAGAGGAAGAGAAAGTTACACGTTTAAAAGATTTAGAAGAATGATTTGGTCCAGAGTGTTTAAGGATTGATTTAAGAGATGTGGTGTATGGAATAGAAGAATTAGAGTGTAATTGGTTTGTAAAGGAAGTAACTGAAACTTGTGGTGTATAGTTAGGTTTAAGTCGATCGATGGAAACGCAATCGTTTCTGCCGTTAACATTTACCGTACAAAATTTAGAATTTCGACTGATAATTTCGAAAGAGCAATCTTAAGAATTTTGTAACGCCCGTTTTGCGCGACCCTTCCTTATAAAAACAAGAGTTAGATCGGGGTGTATGAAAGATTTGCGGTGGGTTAAGCGAGTAATTGCGGGGCTAAGCGTCTTCATCCTATCTCTCAGGCCATCGATAAAATTTGAGCCTGAAGGAATGAATTTAGAAACAGATTTCGGAAATAAAAAATCGCCTGGTGTTTTACCATAGACGTATTCCGCTGCGGTGGCCGAAAGCGAGGTTTTAAAAACTGTACGCAAACCAAATAAAATTAAGGGAAGTTGGGATACCCAGTTACTCGGATCGTTACTCATTCTGATCGAGTCTTTAATTTGGCGATTGAGCCGCTCTACCAAACCGTTACATTGCGGATGGTAGGCGGTGGTGGACTTATGCGTGATACCGAAAATGTTGCAAAATTCCTTCAGAATATTGGATTGGAATTGCCGACCAATCCAACAATTTAAAAATGCTTTGAAAACGTAATCTGCAGTAATTTCGACTAGTGGTTGGACTTCAGGCTAACGCGTAAAACGGTCGATGCAAACTAAAAGGTATCTGTAAGTGTTACAAATAGGCAAAGGGCCGATGATGTCGATGTGTATATCGGTGAAACGGTCGTCCGGGTCCGGAAAAGTAGCGATTGGTGATACAGTGTGTCGGTGAATTTTAATTTGTTGGCATTTCAAGCATGATTTGACAAATTGTGCAATGTCTTGATACATCCGCACGGACGCCAGGGTGTGTAAGTCCGTGAAGAGACTGTAAAATGTTAGTTCTTAGGACTGAAGGGATATAGGGTCGTCTTTGAGCACGAGTTATGTCTGTGTATATAGGTGTGCTAGTGCCAGGCGGAGTGTATTGCTCGAGCTTAAGTAAAGTGGTGCCGTTATTCAAAAGGAATTTTAGTTCGCCGTCTTCGGATTGTAATTTTGCAAGGTTAGGTATATCTAAAGAGTTAATTTTGACTCGCGATAATGTATCATCAACGCTGTTTTCGGTACCTGGAACGAACCTGATGTCAGTGGTGAATTGCGGTGAATTTATAGCAGAGATCAAAAGTTTATGATCTGTAAAGATGATAAATTCGCGACCTTCAAGATAATATTTGAACTTTTTAATAGCCAAATAAACAGCAAGCAATTCACGGCCAAAAGTACTGTATTTGCGTTCTGTTGATGAAAAAAATTTGGAAAAGAAAGCGAGCGGTCGAAGAACGCCAGAATTATCCTTCTGCTGCAAGACCGCGCCAGCAGCGGAGTCAGATGCGTCTACCATAATGCTTAACTCCGCAACAGGATCTGGTAAACCAAGCATAGCACAGTCGGCGAGTGCAGCCTTAACTGTCGTAAATGCTTGAAGAGCGGGTTGGGACCAGACCAGTGGTTTGTTGAGTGGAGTTGTTGCAGCAAGCTGGTTGAGCGGTGCTAGGATACTCGAGCATGATTTTATGAACCGATGGTAAAAGTTCACCATGCCGAGAAAGCGTTGCAATGCTTGGACTGTAGAGGTTTGATTCCCGAATCACTAATGCTGTGACCTAAAAAGTCTAATTTTGTTTCACCGAAAACACATTTGTCAGAGTTAATTTTTATTCTACGTGTTCATGTTCATCCTTGCTGAAAACGAGAATATCATCGATGTACGCGAAGCAAAATAGTAGTCCGCGTAATACCGAGTCCATAAACCTTTGAAACGTTTGAGCGGCGTTTCTTAAACCGAAACTCATCCTAGTGTAAACGTAAAGTCCAAAGGGAGTTGTGATTGCCGTTTTCGGAATGTCTGCAGGATGAATTGAAATTTGATGATATGCCTTTACTAAATCGATTTTTGAAAATAACGTGCAACCACAACACTTGTACGTGAAATCGTGAAGAATAGGCAAAGGATATCGATCTGGTATGGTAACTTTATTGAGTCCACGGTAATCGCCCCATGGGCGCCAAGAGCCATCTGATTTAGCTACCAGATGTAGCGGCGTCGCCCATGGGCTGGAAGAGGGTCTCACAAAACCGAGCTGTAACAATTTATCAAACTCGTTTTTTGCAATTTGAAATTTGTCAGGTGGTAATCTTCGCGGTTTGGCGAAAACTGGTGGTCCAGATGTTTCGATGTGATGTTGCACACGGGTTTAGCTAGGTCAAAAGGGGTTGTAAGATCAGGAAATTGTTGCAATAATTTCGAATAAGGTAAATTTTGGGTAGACAAGGAACAAATTTTGAGTTTTTCTGATGGGCCGAATACATTCCTTACGAGACGTTCGTGGGCAATGTCAACAATGATGTTGAAATGCCGAAGGAAGTCGGCGCCCAGAATGGAGTGGTTAACGTGTGCAAGCACGAAATTCCACGCAAGTTTTACGCCCAGACCGATGTGTACTGTTAATTTTGAAGAACCAAACGTGGGTATTAAACTACCGTTAACGGTGGTTAACGAAAATTTTGATTGGCGGTGAGTTTTGGCGAAGAGTTGGCCACCGCCAAAATGCTAACCTGGGCTCAACTATCTACTAAAAATTTTGTCCCAGAGTTAGTGTCACGTACGAAAAACAACGGGCCTGGAGAGACAGCGGAGGAATGGGCCGACAGTAGCCCCGCTGTTCGTCGTTTCCCCACTGGCATGGTGGAGTGCACTTCCGTGCATCACCACGAAATTTGGGATTGCAGTTCTAAAATTCTAGTGTTGTAAGATGTTGGATGTTCAATTGCCGAGGTGTGAGAAACGTTGATGTTATTAATGATGGTGGGTGCCGAAATTTCTAAAATTTGATCTGCCATTTCTGTCAAGTTTGTTAATGAGGTGGTTTTTGCAGACACTAGAATTTTTTGCACATCTGACGGTAAACGATTTAAAAAAATTTCGCGTAGTAGTTGTGAAGGCGTTTGGTCGCCGAGCACTTCCGTCGACAACAATTGCTGCAAACGCCTTTTTTCGGAAATGGTGGTTCGTTTGATTATCTCCACTTTGAGCGTCTCATAAGGAAGGTCAGCGGGAGGTTCAATTAGTAAATCCCTAACTTCGATGGCAATGTCTGGGGGTAAGGCGGCTACGACTCGATAAAACTTGCGACTAGAATTTGTAATGCGCGAGTTAAAAAATTCCGCTTCAATCTGCACGAACCAGATTGAAGGGTCAACGCGGAAAAATGGGGGCAAATTACATCTTACGGTGCCAACGGCAGCATCTAATTGTTCTTCCATGATGTGTGATTGAAAATAGGAAAGGTAAGGAAAGTAAGCAGAGTAGTAGAGAGATTAAGGTTGAGAAAATAGTGGAAGTAGTTTCCTCGAAATACGAGGGGGGCTAGTAAATGTCACCTGTCACTTCGAAATCCAAAATCCTGGTTGGGGGTGGGTGCTGGCTGCAGATGGCAAGGTTGCAGGCTGTGTCGGCTCGGTACCCTGGTTAGGAGCGGGCGCCGCGGCCGGCGGCTGTTGACAAGGTCCGGTTTTCTGCACTTGAAACAGGGCTCCGTCGTTAATGCTCGATGCAGTCAGGAATTCGTCCGAAAAAGGGTCCTTGGCGTCGACGTCTGATGCTGGAGGGTATTCCTGTAGTCAGCTCGCCTTGTAGATCCTGAATCTTGATACTTCCCGTGGCGAAGATCGTTGTGGAAAGATCACGTCGGGGTCACCAATTTATAACGGCGGTCATAGGTGCATTTGGTTGCAGTTATAGGTGCATTTGATTCCGTCGTTATACTATGAATCTTACCACAGGAAAACGCAAGAAATGCAGGTACTTGGGGAGTTTTATTTATACTTAACTATGTCACGTACAAAAACGAACGTTAGCACGCGTTATTCTCTAAAAATATATTACTTTTTTTGGTGTCCACGGCAACCTTCCTATCTCTCCCCGCCGTCCGGATTATTCTTGTTCAGGCGACACCACAATTTAATATATAAAATGATTATTTTTCAGCATTTTCTAGTTTAGATCCGCTGTGTTTTGCTACGACATGATTACCTCATAAAGGATGTGACTCCTTGTCACGCACAGACGGTCTTGATTGAGAAGAGGCTTGGTCAATCAAATCTCATCTGTTCATTTTGATGTACGCATTCTCAATCCTGAGACTGAATCTCTAAGTTCCAAAATTAGTTTAAATTCATTGTGCCAAACTTTAGCAACACATCTCAAAATCTGACACAAAATAGAAATATAATAGCATTATTTGCACTTTAACTTTATACAATTTCGCAAGTTCGTAAATTTAGTAAGGTGCATTACCCGCTTGGAGAGCGCCAATATAGAAATTTCAAATTTTCTCGTAATATTCGTAGTTTGCGGGAAGCGAAGAACATATTTCAATGAACATCTGATGGCCCAAGTCGGCACAAGAATGCTGATAAGACGAAATCGTCTGGAGACGGGCTTTAATATAAATAAACAAAACCGTAAGTATTTTAAATATTTTCGAGTTTTAAGTTATTTTCGATTTTATATTTCATTACAACATAATTGTTTTTAATTTTTAAAGCACTAAAAAGGTAAAATTGTAGCGAGGCATGGACGATTACACATGCAATATTTAGGATTGATCGGGGGTTGTAGTAGACGAGGTCATACTAATAAAATATATTTAGCACACTGTAGTACTTACTGTACTACAGTAATGTACTAACTCTGTAGCCGCAGCTTAGCACTTTGGGTTAATTTTGCTTTCAGCACGAAGTTTATTAATAGCTGTTTATCAGCCTCCCGCAGCATCCCATCATACATCTCTATTATGTCAATCAGTTGTTTAGTCGTATCTTCATCGTCCTTCATTGTCGGCAGAAGCGACGCCGCCGTCTTTAAATCAAATTTCTCCATTTCTGCTAGTTTTTCTATGCTCTGCTTTATTATTTCTTCCAGTACTTGTATTTTTCCCCTCGCGCTCTCTATTTTTCCTTTATCTAATTCGTTCGCCGATGGTCTTTTGATGAATATTTTACCCTCAATGCCCTGTAGTTGTGTTTTATATTCTTCTATTTGCTGCGCCTTTTTGATTAATATCCTCTCGTTTCTCCTATTCTCCGTATTGTCCTTACTTATACTAACCCCAAATCTCTTAATTTCTTGTGTTAAGTTATTGATTTCCGCTTACATTCTTCCTATACAGTCACCGTCCAGCTCTTTTCGGCTTTTTACAATCTCTTTGCGAATTCTTCGCTCTAGACATTTTATTGCTCGTTTATAAATAATAAATATACATACGGTAGGTATGAGCACAATTGCAGTAATAATGAAAATTTAGAGTACTGGGGTGCTTTTGTCAAAAATCACGCTCTCAGAATTATTCTGATTTACAAATACCTCTTCTTTTGTCTGTGATCCTCCCATCTCCAAGGGTTCCTGGTCCGTTTCTCGCAAAGTCTTCGTTATGCGGCTGTCATACTAATAAAATATATTTAGCACAGATATACACGGTTCACGCTGCACTTTGGAGTACGTAGTCCTCGCGGGTATTTATAATTATTGTTTTATAATACGCGGTGTTTATCATATCAAGCGCCATTGAATAATCAGTCTTAGTCGACTGTTTATATTCGATGCGTTGTTATGTAAACACCGACCATCACACACAAAACCTGGACCAATTACTGGTGCGATTAGAAAGAAGAATCCTGCAGAGTATATATGGACCTGTTCTACTCCAGAAGTTTACAGGATCAGTATAAACCATGAGCTCTGCAAGGGTAAAACAATCACTGGATCCATTAGGGCCGGTCGGATAAGCGAGCTGGGTCATGTAAATCGAATGACAAACAGGACAACAAAAAATATTTATAAATCCCGACCATCAGGAAATAGACCACTAGGACCAGAAAGACTGGAGAGTGGTGATTGAGGCGGCAAAGTTCCTTAAAGGGATGTGAAACCAAAACAAAGAAGAAAAGGGTAAAATAATGTTTTACATTGATTTATTGTGTTGCCATATTAAAGTGGTCGATTAAAAGCCCTTAAATGTGACCGGGTCTACTGTGACTCTCATACTTGTCCTCTACCCGTTTAAGAACAAAGAGGTATTGCACTAGACATGAACAAACAGACGTTATTTTTTTTTCACGCTCTTCAGTTGTTTTTACGAAGAATTAATTATATAAAACACCACATTTGTATGTGTACTTTTATATTGTTATTTGAAATAAATGTTAATAATATTCAAATTACTTTAAAATAAATTGTACACTATTTTGTAAAAAATTAATTACTGGTGTTATTAAAATTCAAAAATATTATAGTTCTTGCAATGTATGTATATTGTTTAGTATAAGTTGTTGAAGCTATATATTACATGTATTGACTATTTGTAATATACATTTCGTACTTTAATTATGCTTTTATTATTTCTAGCATCGCAATTCAAATGGCGTGCGATGCTGCCAGTACCGTACCACACCCCTCCCATAACCATAGGCAATATACCGCCCAACCCCCGCTATAAATGACGTATTTCGGTGATGCACCGATTTAAAATTATACGAAACGTGAGGTCCTATAATAGTAGTCGATCTAATTTAATCTATGGCCTTTCGTTTTATGAAGATATGCTGGCCATTTTGTTATCATTGATGCGCGACAAAAGCCAGTTTGATGTACAAAAATCTCCATTTTTTATTTCAGCCTTCCCAGAGAAGCTAGAGTTATGAAAAAATTCATACATTATTTGACCTCATTTAAGGACCTGTATGCATCGCTTTTGATTCTAGCTATTATCGTTTTTCTGCAAAAAAATCATGAAAATTGCAATAATTTTCAATTACAAAATAATCTTCAAAAATTCTCACGCATTTGCAAAACCGATGCACACCGGACCTATTTTTGCTCCCTGAATATTTCTGTAAAGTTAGATTTTCACGAAATGGCCTGGGAAGGCTCAAATAAAAATTTTCACTCGTTTTGCAATTTTCCGCATACCGTCTCGCCACCTAGTGGTTGTATAGCGGAATGGGGATATTTTTCAGTTCAGGTAAAGACACCCTGATGGCGGTCTTACCTGACAACAATTTGCGGGATTTCTTTGAAAAAGTCGTTATCTTAACGATTCTAAGCCACTGCTCGCAGATTTTTATGATCTGTTCTCGTGGCTTTTTTATTTTGCACTTTTTTCTAATCTTTACTTTTCAAACTGCTGTTTTTACGGCAAAGTTATTACGACATTGCTATCTTAATAGCAATTCTGAGTTGTTTTCACAACTTTCATTATTTCAATATAGAATTTTTTTACACGTGTGTTTTTTTGTAGGGCCAACAGTGTGAGGGTGTGCGGAAATTAAGAAAAATGGGTCGCAAGCGTAATGTGCAAAAGGTTAAAATCAGGTGCGTGTTTAAACACAATTTGCAAATAAATACACGGAGAGAACATTTATTGTCACTACGAAATTAATTCTTCCTATAAGATGAATGCGGGTGTATTGTAGTGTTAAGTGTTCAACATGTTATTACTAATATTCGAGTATAAATAAACTTTCAATTAACTTAAATCGAATATATAATTCATTACATGTGACCACAGGATATACAGTTTTTTTGTAGTAATAATGAATATAGTCATTCTAAGAGACATTTTTTGTCAATTTGTCTTATTATGAACGATTTTAACAAAAATATATATTGGTGACTGTATACCTTACACTATAACACAAACTTTAAAAGGGATAACTGCAGAAGAGGAACAAAACGGAAATGATCGACAGGTACAATTACACAATATTGAATTATAATGCTTTTAGTATTTTTAATAAGATAATTGCATGTCAGTTATAATATTTGAAATATCTCTTAGAAACTCATGTCATCTGTTGTACTAAAATTTATTAATGAAAACATATTGATATGTGTTTATAAAATATAAAATATTTTGATTTACTAGCTTAATTTCATGGAATATAACTTTCTTAATAGGGTTACATGAATGAAGGTTGTTTATAAAATAAAATAATTAACAATGACTAATAACAACATTTGTTAATAGTTATGTACAGGAACAAAATTTATTAATTATAATTATTTAATTAATTATTGGTGAAACAAACTTTTGACAACTAAATTAATTTATAAATGAGAAGTATGGCATCAATGAACACTATTTATCGTTATTAATTTTTATGTAATTCATTTTTTTTTATGGTTTTATACAATCTTCGGGAGATTATTTTTATTTGAACGATATTATCAATACTGCTAACTACTACTTCTGCCATATAGTTGTAGATATGAGACTCTAATTTTATTTTAATAATAAATAAATATATCATAAACTATAGATATAATTATTTAATTATTTGTTATTAAGTTCAAAATTAAGAGATCATTCTGCAATTTGTAAAGAATCGCCTTAATAGAACATTTACTGCAGAGCTGCCACATCAAGATGGAATTCAACGGACGGTTTGAACATCAATGAGAGGATCGATCTAATCAGTGATGAGGACAAGGCATTCTTGGTAGAGAGGGGTAACAGAGAAGATCCGTATGATGTTTCTGGTAGACGGATTGTAAACATTGCCTCATTTTGGAAACAAATCCAAAATATACAACATGTACCTGGATTTAACTGCTCAATGGATCTATGTAGTATTATAAATGAAAAGAAGCAAGGGTACAAGTCACTTTTAAAATATAAAATGTAAAATGTGTAATGATAAAACAACAATATATACTGATGATGAAGGCAATGAAATGGACGTTAACTGCAGTTCGGTACTAGGAGCAATAGTTACAGGTATGTTTTGGTAACATCTACATCCTTGTATGAGTTTCACAGGCCTTGGATTGTACATTGTCTTTCTCGAGTGTTATAATAATGATAATGCCAAAGGTCGACAGAGTTCAGCCTGAGGATTGTGTGTCAACTAAGGGCTTTTATGGGCTTTATAATGATTTATTTATTTATTTTTATGGAGGCTTTATTTTCTTATAACATTTATATTATATATAAGGCAGGGGTTCTCAGCCGGAGGGCACGAACGATTTAACCATGAGTATCTAAAGTGTAATCAGTGTTTTAATCTAACTAAATGACCCAAGTTTAATCAGAGCGACCCTGCCCTTAGGTGCATTATAAGAAAAATAACATGTGTTAGAATTAGATATGTGGTAAATGATCAAAACACTATGTCATTATTAAACCTTAACAGTTTAGTAGGACATTAATAGTATAAATAATTGAAATGCATGAGTGATTTGTTAAGAAAGTTCTGTGTATTTAAATACAATAACAATTATTTTAAATATGCCAGCAATAACACAATTTATATATAATAAAACTCAAAACAATTTACGTACAATTGTGGAAAATGTTATGTGGCATTCGATCAAAGAAGCAGGCGAAGAAGAAGCACATATTGCAAAGGAAAGGGGTGATGTAGACGATGATAGCCATCTCTGAATTACTGTTATTGCTGACGCTGTGTGGTCTAAACGATCATAGAACAAATGATAATGCTTTGTCGGAGGTTGGTGTAATTATTGGAGCAGCTACGAAAAAAAAAAAGTTAATTGGCGTTTGAAATAAATATTGGTATGAAAGTGTGTAATTCAAATAAAGCACCAAAACCACATAAATGTTTTCAAAATTGGTCATCTACATCTACAGCTATGGAAGCTGATATAATTCTTGAAGAATTTAATAGAAGCATTGAGTTACACGTTTCTCTTATAACTTTATAATTGATGATAGAAGGATAATTTTTTAACATAACTTTTTTTACACCGGACATAGATAGTACTTACTGTCCTGCAAATGTTTTCCCATTTAAGCGATTCTCTATCTCTTACCGTTTAAAAGATACCCATGCATCGAATGCTTAATCAGGACAGGTATATATCTAATGGGCACAATTTTTGATTCAGAGTTGGCTATGAAAATATTATTTTAGAATATATAGAACATAACTGCTTATATATTGCTCAATGCTAACTCAAACAAAATATTATGCCACTTATTAATTATATATAGACTCCGCCAAAAAAACACATGTAACTCTCTTCAGTTAAGCACATAGTTACTTAAGATGTTCAAAATGTTGGCCGTTGGCAGTCAATGTTTCAATGGAGTACTCCAGCACCTACGAGGCCATAGCCAGGAGAAGGGATTTTTCTTTAAACTACGAATCCCCCCCAAAATATTCATATACTAACATTTTTGAAAATTTCAAAAACTTCACAGAAATTTTCCAAAGTGGAAATATTGAAAATTTCAGCTGGCAAGGTTTTTGTAAACATATCTGCCACTTGCTCAGAAGTAGGTATGTAACATAATTCGAGTTCTCCTTTGTTTACAAGATCTTTCAAAAAATGATGTACTTCAATATGCTTTGTACGCTTAGTTTCAAAAGTACTAGCCATTTTCATACATATTCTCATAAATTTTAATAGGATTCACATCACTTTTTAAAAGTTATTTAAGCAATTGCGCAAAAAATATGCATTCAGTTACATACACATAAAGAAAGAGCTACATATTCAGAATCTGCACTTGATAATGATACAACTGATTGCTTTTTAGTTTTCCAGAATACTACATTATCATAAACTTTTATTACGTAACCAGTTTTACTTTTTCTATCATTCACATCATTTGCAAAATCTGAATAACATATGCGGTAATCATATTTTTGTCTTCAATACATTTTATAAAATTAAGACCATAATTTTCAGTTGATTTCAAATATCTTACAATTTGTTTTAAATGTTTCCAGTGATTTTCTGTACAACAATTCTGAAATTGACTGAAATATGTCGTGGCAAAAGATATGTCAGGTCGTGTACCGAGCATTAATTACATTAAATATCCTATGAGTTCCCTATAAGGCTTAACAGTTTTATTATCACTTTCACCTATAGATAAATTTAATTTTGATTGCATTGGAATACTAACATGTTTACAATCAGTGTTATATGAATTATCTATGAATTGTATATTTAATAGTTGTGTATATTGGGTTGCCTATGCCTGGCAACCGCCATATTGTATTCGTTATGTGTAGTAAAGCAGTTCTCCAGTAGTCGTTGTTAGAGTCACACGCTCCCCACGCTCCCGAACCCTAACCAAGATAAAGCATGACGCAGTCGTAAAAAAAAGTGAAAACGCGGAGAAACTCAACATGGAAATCAAAGCTGTGGAAACAATGCAGTTCACAGGCAACTTAGCCGAAAATTGGAAGCTGTGGTTGGTTGATATAATCATTATGCCATAAAATGTACGTCAAATCGTGTAAATGAAATTGAAAAGGAAGAAAGTATTGAAAACGGTTTAAAGATAGATTCAATTGAGATTTCAAAAAATAAATTTAAATGGAATGTGAGTCTAGAAGTAAATAAAAAAATTATTCAATTTAAAGTAGATACAGGAACATAATAAATGAAATTTAATTTAGAAATGTAATGAATGATGATAAGGTAAATAAATTAAATAAACCTGACAATAAGCTAATTACATATACTGGAAATAGTATCCCGGTGTTAGGTAGTTGTGAATTATTTGTTGAATATAAAAAGAAGCAGCATAAGTTAGAATTTTATGTTATTCAAGGTGAACATAGGGCGATCTTGGGTCTCAAGTCATGCATTGAATTATACGTAATTAAAAAAATTAACGAAGAAAAGAACATAACGGAGATAAATTAAATATTTTAATTAATGAATATCAAAACTTATTTAGAGGAATAGGTAAAATAAACAAACCATACCATATTAAATTAAAAAATAACGCAAAACCAAAAGCACATCCGTTCAGGAAAATTCCATTTGCAATTGAAAATCAGTATAAAAATACTTTATAGGAAATGGTAAAAGCACAAATTGTTAAAAAGGTTGAGGGAAGTACAGATTGGGTACATCCAATTGTAATTGTTAAAAAGAGAGACGGGAATCTAAGAATTTGTCTAGATGCACAAGAATTAAATAAAGTTATTAAAAGAGAATATTATAAATCACTAACATTAGATGCATTAATAGCAAAATTAAATGGGGCAACATATTTTTCAATACTAGATGCTACTAGCGGATTTTGGAATATTCCATTAGATAATGACAGCAGCAAAATTTGTACTTCTGGTACTCCATAAGGACTGTATAGATTTTTGCGTATGCCATATGGGTTAAAATCAGCACCCGAAGTTTTTCAAAAGAGATTTAAAGACATTTTTAATATTGAAGGAGTGGAAATTTATATTGACGATATTTTAATTTGGGGTTAAACAGAAAGAGAACATAATGCTAGATTAAAAAGAGTACTTGAAACCGCGTATAAAAATAATGTTACATATAACAAGAATAAATATAAATTCGGATTACGAGAAGTATGGTCATAAATTTGGGATAAACGGAATTGCAATGGATGAAAAAAATTTGAAGCAATAAATGAATTCACAGAGCCAACGAACAAGAAAGAAGTTTAATGATTTTTGCGATTAGTAACGTATGTAGGTCGTTTTATAAATAATCTATCAGAAAAAACCAAACCTATTCGAGAACTAATAAAAAATGAAATTAATTTCTCATGGAATAATGAACAGCGTAAGGCATTTGACGAAATAAAACGAGAAATAATTAAAAATACTAAATTAAAATACTTTGATCCAAATTCAGAAGTAATAATATCAGTAGACGCATCAAAAAATGGTCTAGGGGCAGTATTGTTACAAAATAACCAACCTTGTGCATATGCTTCACGAGCAGAATCACAAAGTAGGTACGCACAAATTGAAAAAGAGCTATTAGCCATATGCTTTGGAATTCAAAAGTTTCATCAGTATGTATATGGACGTAGTTTCAAAGTAGAAACCGATCACAAACCATTAATAACAATTAAAAAGAAATCATTAAATGATTGTCCAACAAGACTACACAGAATGTTTTTAAGGTTTCAAAAAAATGATTTTGATCTGTATTACAAACCCGGCAAAGAATTAGTAGTAGCAGATGCACTGTCAAGAGCAAATGTTAAAAAAGTATGTACAGACAATTTAGATCTTGAAGAGCAAGTATGTTTAATAGCAGAGCAGATAAGTATAACTGATAAAAGGCGAAAACAATTAATTGAATCGGTAATAAATGATAGTGAATTACAAGCAATAACAACATTTATTCGCGAAGGTTGGCCTAATAGTATCAATAAAATAAATTCAGAATTAAAAAATATTACAAATATAAAGATGCAATTACAGAAGGACCAGAAAATTTAGTTTACAAAAACCAAAATGTTATAATACCAAAAAACATGCGGGTGTTAATATTAAAAAAAATCATACAGGTCACTTCGGAGTAGCAAAGTGCCAACAGAGAGCAAAGTCAGTAGTATATTGGCCAGGGATAAACGAAGACATCAAAAATTATGTTGATAAATGTCGTATTTGTCAGAAATTTTCAAAATCAAATACATCAGAACCACTAATTCCACATGAAATACCACACACACCTTGGTTTAAAGTAGGTGTAGACATTTATGAATTATTTAATCAAAAATACCTTTTAATAGTAGATTATTATTCAAAGTTTGTATAAATAGAAAATTTAAACAAAAATTTACAGTCAACAAATGTAATATCAAAATTAAAAAGAATATTCAGCACTCACGGTATACCAGAAATACTCATTTCTGACGGAGGTACACAGTTTACAAGCGATACGTTCAAACAATTTGCTAACGATTGGAGTTTTACACATAGAGTAGTGGCTCCACATTATCAACAATCAAACGGTTTAGCCGAACGATCCATACAGACAGTAAAACAAATAATTAAAAAGTGCAATGAGAATAATGAGGATTTAGACTTAGCTATGTTAATTTACCACAACACACCAATTTATAATAGTTATACACCCTCACAAATATTAATACTAATTAATGTCTAAATATTTAAGAGATAATCTTCCTATAGCTGCACATAAATGAAATTCAGAACTGATAGACAAAAACAAATTTCATAAAGTAATAAAAGAAAACCAAATAAAGTATAAACGTTATTATGATAAAACAACTAAAAAATTACCACAATTAAGGGCAGGACAAGATATCAAATATCAAGAGAAACCAAGTTCGACCTGGAAAATTGACAAAAGAAAAAATCGGGTCGAGTGATCAAACCACCAAACAAACTTACATTATAAGTTATGAAATGTTTTGTAAAAATTAGTATAACAATGTGTAAACCAAAGTATTGTTAATTTTTAAGTTTAGAAATATTACTGAAGGTATTGCCTATTTGAAAAGGGAGATGTTATATGAATTATCTATGAATTGTATATTTAATAGTTGTGTATATTGGGTTGCCTATGTACAACCTGGCAACCGCCATATTGTATTCGTTATGTATAATAAAGCAGTTCTCCACTAGTCGTTGTAAGAGTCACACGCTCCCCACGCTCCTAAACGTCCCGAACCCCAACCAAGATAGAGCAATCAGTCATGTTGAAAACATTTAAAATCCTACAAATTAACTCTTTTTGATTTACAATTAAATCATTTTTACTTTTAGTAATAATTAAACTTAAGAACTTTAAAGTTCAATTATTAGACAAGTCTCTCATTTGAAACATTTTCATTAAGTTCTCTTTAAAAATATGCAATTTGTCTTTAATTTTTGACATCAAAATTAAATCGTCAACATAAATTAACATATAAATATCTTCACTTAAATATAAGCAAGGATCAGTTTTTGATCTTACAAAACCTCAAGTTTTTAGATATTGACTTAAATGTTCATTCCAGAATTTTGGTGACTGCTTCAGTCCATATAGTGCCTTCTTTAGTTTACAAACTTTACCTGCTTTAGTTGTTTTTTAACCTTCTGGTATATACACAGGCACGCCGCTAGCCGCTTCAGCGCCCGTGAGCGAAACTGACAGTGCCGCCCCTCCTCTATCCTATTTTTTCTGAATTTTAATTTGGTTAGGTAATAATGATAGTGTATAAATAAACAACTTTAATAAACAAACAATTTATTTTTAAGTCGACAATAAAACTTAGATGTAAGCACCTACAAAAATTGCACACTCCTTGCTTTTATACTGGCGAAATCGGCTATTATTTGTCTAGTATCAAAAATGTTTTTCAGAAGATACTGTAACGGTTTAATCGCGTCTATTCTGCTGGACCATCGTGTAGCACTGAACGCTTTTAATTTAAGATCTGGTAAATGTTTGCAAATGATCGACCACCTTTTCGTAGACAACGAAAAGAAAACATATATTTCTTGAATTATATCAAAAAAATTGATAGTTTCGTGCGTAATATTTACAGCATCATTGACTACCAAATTTAGACTATGAGCTGAACATAGAACGTAGAATGCACGATGATTGATGTCCAAAATTTTTTTCTGCACCCCGTTGTGTTTTCCACGCATGTTTGAGCCATTATCATAACCTTTCCCGCGCAAATTTTGAATGTCAATGTTTAATTGTGAAAATAAATTCAAAACAAAATTAAATAAACCCTCGCCAGTTGAACTGGTAACTGGACAAGAGCCAATGAAGTGTTCGCATACTTGTACTTTTTTATTTGTATTGTTTAGAAAAACATGTCTAAGTATAACTGTTATTTGTTCCGTATGGCTTGCATCCGGTGTGCAGTCTAATATGACGGAAAAATATTTCGATTTTCTAACTTTATCCAAAATACAGTTTTTTATCGCTGTGCCGAGTAATTCAATAATTTCATTCTGAATTTGATCTCCAAAATAGTGGGTCATACCCATCGGACTGGAATCAGATTTCATTTCAATTCTGCGAATATGTTCCCGCATAACTGAGTCAAAAGAAGCAATCATTTCTATTGCTTTTAGAAAATTGCCGTTATCATGCTTAAACATATTTTTTGATGAACCTCAAAAAGCAAAACATTGACGTGATAAAAACTTTATATCGGCAATAATTCTTTCTAATACATCACACGAATGCCTCTTTTCTGACTCTAATAGTCTCAGTTGCATCTGATTTACAGTAGTCTTAGTTTTGACCATATTATTTAATTGCACCCATCATTTCACATTTTCATTGTGGAAATCGCTCTTTTCGTGACTTCAAAAATGAATGATAAATGTTGCCAATCCGATAAACCGTTCGAATCAGACAGACTACTTGCAATTTTACCAAACATCTTGCAACAAAAACAATAAACGGAATCTTTTGAAATAGAGTATACAAGCCAATCTTTATTAATTTTTTTCCCATTACAAAGTTTTCTATAATAGTAAGAGTCACAAAATTTTCGTCCGTTATCATTAATGGGAATTACGCACCTGTATAGGACCACGTCGAACTAAAATATCAACAAGATCACCATTAAAACTAGCAGGCTACAAACCAGGGTCGTCACTACATGTCAAACTAATAGAAACCGCTAATGACAGCATAGGTTCTTTAGAGTAATCTTCACTTATATCTCTTTTATTATCGTTTTCTGAATGATTTGGGCAGCAACATATTATTTTGTCTTCAGATTTTTCCATAGGTTCGGGAGCCGACGTCGACGCTGTGATAGTTTGATTAATTTCCTGACAATCCTTATTTTCAGGTTTGTTTAAATATTTTATTATAGAACCAGCCATTTTTTCTTTATGTATCTCCTTTTCTCGTTTCTGACTTTGATATTGAGCCCCATAAAGCTTTTTCCTCTTTGGTGGTTTCTAAATCATTTTTTGAATAAACATACTTGACTGTGGTTGCGTTCGCATATATTTTTTTCACAAGATCCTAGCCAGTGTTGCACCTTGCACGAAATTGGCGAAATAAATGCGCTATAGTTGTACGCACAAACGACTCTAGCGCAATCGATTTCGCGAACTTTGCAGTATAATCACGCACATTCGTTTACCCGGTTAGACTCGCTATCTATTACTATTTTACATTAATATTGCTAGCACAAGCATTGATTTTGAACCGATGTTTTTGTTTACGTAAGTTTGTGAATTGACAATGCGTACTTCGTGCATACCAAATTCTTGCATAATCATCGTTTTTGCATATTCCTCATTTCCGTGAGTATATGTTTATCTTTAATAAATAAGCCAACGATTGAACTTGACATACCTACACGTTTGAATGAAAAAGCTTGTTTTTGTTATTTTTTAAGAATTCATTTCTTTCGATTTTTTTGCGTCTGGAATTTAAGCAAACACAACATTTTAAATGTATGTAATAATATCTTACAAAACAAATAATTGTGTGTATGATGTAGATAGACGATTACTCAAGATTTATGTAAGTCTAACTGAGCGAGTGAATGTGCATTATTAAACCGCGAATTTCGCGAAATTTATTGCGCCAGAGCTATGTGCATTTTGGTCATTTTCGCGCAATGTGCAGTACTAGTCCCCACTTGCACCGCAAGTACTTAATCATGGCTAAAAAGTTAATCACGATTAAGTTATAAATTGGCTTGCATCGCAACTTAATCGTGGCTAATGTCCCCCGATAACCTCAAACGGTTAATCACCCGATTTTCACCGGTTAACATTCCAAACACTCTTTGTGAAGCTAGCGCGATAACTTCAGGGTATTTAGTATCGTGAGATGATTTATTGTTTTTTGTGTTTAATATTTTTTATTTTATTTAATTTATTTCAATTTTCGGGAAATTTTCGGGAAAAAGCGCGTTAGAGAGAGCGGGCCATCTTGCACGGAGGACCGCGAAACTCAAGGACTCGAGTTTGGGCAGCCGGCGTGTGAACAAGTGTGTGTCAGGTGAGCGTTCTATTGTTTGGATTTATTTTGTTTATTATTGTCGGTGTATTGAGGTTAATAGAGATTATTTTATTGTGGCTTCTAATTGAGAGCAGCTGATTGCTACGTGCGTAAGTCAAGCGCGTAAGTAGCCAAAAACGCACACACTGGTTCCATTTGCCCGACCGGGTTATCTTTGTTATTTTTTTGTGATAATGGTGCGGGGTTGCATGATGTCTAGTTGTACGTGTTGTTTGTATTATTGATCCCGGCCCTTTTGAATTTTCCCTTGCGCTGAGCGTAAATTCGCTTTACTGTCACGCTAGTAGCCACATAGGGCTTCATTAAATTACGTAATACTGCCAGAGTATTTTTCAACCGTAGCTCTTCAGCCGCCCAGGGCCCCGTTCCTTTAAGACGACGATATTTGGGAAGAGAGACGCAGCCGGACCAAACGAAAGCGGAAGCTGTTATGAAGTAGCTGCCAGCTCTAGAGGAAGGGTTTTGAGGAGTGCTTGCCCAGTAGCCAAACTCCCAAGCTGATTTCCCAAGCCCGATGTAACGCATGCGCTTATCCCTATTCCTGCAGCACTACAACGCTTGAGCAAGGAGAACTTCTGGTGAGACGTCCTGTCAAATTTACAAACTATCTCTTGAAGAGCGGGCCAATGGCAGATTTATTCCAAAAAAAGGCAGTGACGCTTTCATTCATCCTGTAGCTTTTGTTTTACATGCTGTGGCTGCTTAATTTATTTGTAAAGCTTTAAATTTATTTCTTAATATTTTAAATTCTATCCGTAATACTTTTTATTATTAAATTCCCTATGGTAAATCCTATATTTTTATTATTTAGTTGAGTAATATATTTTGTTAACATTTAAATTTAGCCGAGTAATTTTCTTTACTAACTCCCGAACGAATTAACAGTTTAATTCCCCCCTTCTGTCACTAGTGACTGGCGCCCGACTGATGTTGAAGTGGTACAAGTTTTTGTTAGTATTCACCACCGACCGTGCGCCGCTTACAGATCAGCTGGCTGGCTGTTTTAATAAACAAATGTGCGATAAATAATATTACAATTACTTAAAAAATGAAATGTTGGTTAAATAATCGTGGTCAGTAAATCGAAATAGTTAATCAGGGCCGACCCAAACAAATGCGGGGCCCGGTGCAATGATCAAGAATGATGACTGTCGCTCTCCTTGAAAATAGTTTATTACAAAAAATAATAATTTTGAAAAAAATATCAAAATGACGATTGAAGCAAAAAAGTGAATCGTTTTTTAATATTGCCTGAAATCAGTGGTGCATGAAGTAAAATTTGGAGTTTATAAAAGCTTCGCGGCCAAACCGAATTTTTGCGGGCATTTCAAAACTCCAAATTTTACTTCATGTTTAAGTTTCAAAGGGTAAACACTCGTTACTAAATTAAAATTGATTTTTTATAAAAGTAAGTAGGAAAATGTCGAAGCTGTTAAAGTTAATGCACTAAATGACATTTAAAATCAATATATTGATCAACTATTTCCAAAACCTCGTAAGCCCCAATTTTTCAAATATCACTTTTTGACGTCAAATATATATATATATATATATATATATATATATATATATATATATATATATATATATATATATATATATATATATATATATATACATAATTGATTTATTCGTATTGGTATAATCCATTTTCTCAAAATACTTATTAAATACACTCATGATGAAGTTATACGAACCATAAAAAAATCAGAATTATTACGCAGCTCATATAATAATTAACTCATATTTGGTGTCTCCTTTCAAATTTTACATTTACAAGGTTTTGGAAGTAGGTTATCGATATAATATATTAAAAATACAAATGGCTTCCCAACTAAATTAATTAAAAGTCAATTAATAAAAAACAATTTCAGAAAACAATTTCACACATATATCCAAGATCCGCAACTGAATCTAAAAACACGTTCTCTACATTTACATACTTTGGCCAAACAACAGTATAAATTGCTCGCATATTCAAAAAACAAAATCATTAAATTGTATACAAATCTAATAGAAATTATCAAATATACTTTTTAATTCGAAAGATAAAAAAGACCCAATAAATAAATCTGGAGTGTATCCATTACGCTGTTCCGAGTGTAATAACGTATATGTAAGACAGACAGGATGTAGCTTTAAAACAAGATATTTGGAACATTTCCGCGCATTTACACATAATCAAAATTCAAGTACCTTCGCGAATCACGCTTTAGAATCAAAACACTCTTTTCCGAAACTCAATGATCTAAAAATTATTATCACTGTACGAAAAGTACCAAATTAAACTATCTGGAAGCCGTGGAAATCTTCAATAATTCTCGTATTTCAATGGTCAACCTTCTAAATGAACAATCAAAATATTTTGTGGTACAAAACATAGTTAATTTGTCGAATTAATTTTTAATATAAATAAACTGATGTTAAAATGTGCTAAAAAAATAAAACTGTAAAACATTTCTAAAAATAAGCAAAATATTATTGAAATTGTGAATATTTATCAAAATTCATTAAATGTATTCATTACCAGAAAAAAATCTTGATGGATATAAAAAAATGTCACTTCGTTATTGGGATTTTGACATTTTCAACTTATTTTTTTTATATTTAATGATGTTTTCTGTACAGTGAATTGATATTTTGGGTTATTTTTGAAATTTTTCAGCAGAATTGAACGTTATTCATATTTTGATTTTTGTAACATCTGCATTCAAGTTGCATAAAAAATATACTAAGTTTAAACTAAACCGTTTTTTGACATTTTCTGTAGATTTCAATTTTTTGAAGTTTCAATAAATTTTGAAATGTTTCTTTTTCTAAAATTATATTCCTGATATTATAAAACTACAGTCACTATTTTGACATTCTTTAGCCGTATTCAATTTGATACTTTTGTTAGCGAGATTAATTTTATTTATTCGTTTGCATTCAATAATTTTGACATGTTACAATAGAATTTCACTTGATCATTATTGTTTGCCATTTTTTAAAATCAAATTTGAAGTTTTTTTTTAATTTCCTCAAAACTTCAAAACGGATATTTCCGATAAAATATTTGGTTTAAAAATGTTTACGAAAACATTGATTATTTAGGAATAATAATCAAATTAAAAGTTTACAAAACATCAACGCTCGCTCACTTTGTAAAATCGTGTATTTCAAGTCTTGTAACGAATGTTTTCAATTGAAACGTTAGGCATGAAGAAAAAAATCGAGTTTAGGAAAGCCTGAAAATTTGGTAAGGTCGCGCAGCGAAGCGAAGCGCCCGTCCAAATTTTCAGGCTATTCTAAACTCGAAATTTTTCTTCATGCGCCACACATACAGAGAGTTTTATGTTAATTTTCCTATGTTCGATGTGTACTGGGAGGCATCAAAGCATTGAGTGCGATGTGATTGGCTACGATTGCTAATTGTAATATAGTCAACCCAATTTAAACTCTTCCCTTCAAAAATAAATGAAATCTGTCAGTTATCGCAAGCAAGTGATATTTGCTGTTCTAGCACTTGAAGCAGACGTAGACGAAGAACGGAGAGTTGAACATATCAATAATGTGTACAAAGAAGGAAAAGATTATTCTGGTAAACTTATACCATGGAGAAAACAGCTCAAGAAATTCCCAAGATTTATTTTCTGAAAAATTTTCTGTTCAATCAGACTACCATTTATTTCAACCATTTCGAACCTTCTAGAACAGTTTGTTTGGGTAAATTTCACAAGCGAGGAGTTAGAAGTCCGTCGATATTATCGGAAGAGATGAAATTAAACAATTTCTGTTATGTCGAAGAGTGTCTAATATTATCCTTACTATTGCAAAATCATTTAATATTTAAAAATTCTTTGTACGTAGGAGTTCTACAAGAAATTAAGTTTAGATCATAAAAATTCCAACATTACTAGTTGCTGTATAACAACATTAAGCGATAACATTTTTGTAAAATTGTATTTAATATGTTAAATTAAACAACGAAATGTTGCGAAAAATTGTGTTTACTGATGAAGCATTTATATCTTCTTACCTTCTATAACTAGTATTTTACTGATTATAAATATAACAAAAGTTGATAACTATCCCTTGTACTAAAATATTCATAATACAACATATTATGGTTGACATAATAATTGACAAATTTAATTTATTTTTGACGCGAAAAGTGTACATTGGGTTGACTATATTACAATTAGAAATCCTAGCCAATCACTCGTACTCAATGCTTTGATGCGTCCCAGTACACATCGAACATAGGAAAATTAACATTAAGTACATTTTAGTATGTTCGGTGTTACATAAAACTCTCTGTATAAGACACTGAGTTATTGCAAAAATATTCAAAATATGACAGTTCGCATTTTTAATTAATGGATCGAAATAAAAAATTACATATGCAGCTTCTCAATTATTTGCACAGAATTAAATAAATTAATTAAGTACAAACAGAAAATTAAGCATTATTCAAAATCAGGGGCGCGCGGGGCCTTCTGAAGCGCGGGGCCCGGTGTGGGCATAGGTCTCCTACCGAAGCAACTCTGTGGTAAATACGACAATATCTACCCCACAGATTTAGTTAAATTAATTAAATAAAGTCGTGAATCATCATTAATTTTGCGAATTTCTCCACTTATAATAATCGCTCAACTATTTATGTAGGTATGACACAATTTGACTAGTTTTAATTATTCACTTTGTAATACAAGATCATGCGACGAGTAAGCCGTGCGTTACATGAAAACTGAAAATGTCGAGATGCCAGGGGAATTCACCAAAAAATATTGTACCCGGTACAATGGGGAAGTCCCCGCGCCGAATTGTTCAATTGCCATTTATTTTAGATATAGATCAATAGATGTCGTTGTTATGACATACGGTGCACACCCTGCACACCCGCACCCAGCGGGCCTGTGAAAATTGACTAAATATATTTATTTATATATATATAATATATTTTGAGCTTTGGAATAAATCAGTGTTTTGTGCGCGTGCATGAAGTAAAATTTCGAGTTTAGAAAAGCTTGAAAATGTGGTTTGGTCACGTAGCGCTACTCGACCAAACCAAATTTTCAGTCTTTTCTAAACTCGAAATTTGACTTCATGCTTAATCACGGAATGGAAAACACTCGTTTAAAGCTTCAAATTGAAAGCTTTCTTAAAAATCACGAATGCTTGAAAATTTACAGTATACATATTTCAATATATCTTAAAATCCAATATATGTATTCCTTTGTAATAATCTAATTTTCTAAAACTGACATTTAATTTTTATATTCTGATGATCCTAATAATTTTATATTGAATTTATCAATTTGACCACAGAGTATGGAGTAACCAGAGTATTCGCGCTGGTTGTGCGGGGTCAGGGGGGGCGGCTCTGTCAGGTGGCTCACCCAGCAGGCGTGTGATTTAGAGTAACTACTAGGTTTCCCCACTCTTCCCAATTCATTTGTATATTGGATCCGCAGAGGAATGTTTATATTTTTTCCTCTCTAACGGTACCGACGGAACGAAAAATGATGACGCCTGGTTTGTTTATTTTATCAAAATAAACAAATCGAGCGTGAATCTACACCATTCAATTTTTAATTCCACATATAATATTGAAATCTAGATTTACTCTCATGTAATGCAATTTAAATTAAAATAAATTCAGTTATATGATACAGGTAGGGATTGGAATACCGGCATACCGGTTAATCGCAAAAATTGCTCTTCAAAATGTACCGGTATTTTGGTAAATCATATCAACATTATGTACATTTATTTCACATCTTCAACTATACTTCTGACAAAAATAGTAGATCGATTATGTGTTTTTGAACTTCATAATAAATCAGTGTTAGTACGCGTGGCGCACGAAGTAAAATTTCAAGTTTAGAAAAGCCTGAACTCGCTTCGCTCGTGCCGCCAAATCCAAATGTTCAGGGTTTTTTAAACTCGAAATTTTACTTCATGCTTAATCGGGGAGTGGAAAACACTGACACAAATCCATGTTTTATATTTATAGATTTTTTAAATAGGATTTTCACTAATTTCCACGATTTCTAATTAATCCACTTCTTTTGAAATGTTGTAGCAGGTTTCAAGTTTTTGCCAAGATTTTATAAATAAAATTCACTTTGTATGCATTGAATGCAGGCTTTGTGCAAGTTATTTTTTAAACTTTTACGAATTTCTTTAAGCTTATCAATTTGTTGATGTTAAAAATATTTAAAATAAATAGGCTGATATTTTTGTAATTTTGACCCAATTTTAATCATAAATTAATTTGTATTTTTAAAAGTGCGGTTTGGATTTATGTTAAAAATCAAGAACACGAAAAAAGAAATTTCATTATGATTTTGAATCCACCGTTTTTAAGACAATCATACATTTTTGGTTAAAAAAATGTACGTTTGTGGAAATATTTTAGGCAAATCTACTATACTATACAGAATGAGTTTTTTTTAATATTCTCTATGGGGATCTCGGAAACTCTAAGAGATAGAGATACGGTGCGGGTCACGTTGACACAAACCTGTAGGTAAACTTTAACTCAGACTTGTATTTAAATTTTACACAAGTATTGCATTTGTCATTATTAACAAAAATGGCAAGACATCTGATCACCCTAAAGGCGGAATCAGTTCTCAAAAATCAATTAAAATTTTAAAAGTAAACTCAAAAACATTATAAGTGGGGAGAAGACGTGTGCAAAAGAAATCATTAATGTCCTTTTGTTCATCACAATATTTGCACATACATTAAATGCCGATGAACGCTAATTACTAATATGTGATGATTGAAATTTACAACAACGGTTAAATGGGCAAAGTAGCCAGTTTTACGAGCTGATTAAAAATAAACTTTGAAATACTTCGAAAAAGTCAAGGATAACTATATTTTGGTTTAAAATTAAATAGAAAATTGTTAAAATTCAGTTGATTATATAAATAAGTAGGTCAAGTGATATATCTAAAGAGAAAAAATACCTTTTTAATAATGAAATAGCCAACTATAGTTTCCATTTAAAAAAAACGTAAGTTTGTGATATTAGTGTAATATTATATAAAACTTCACCCTTTCTAGTTTTTTCTTTCTCTTTTAATAACCAAGAAAAATCTATTTAATAAATTGACACTATTGACATTTTTCAAAGTATCTAATTTTTCAAAAAAAATACAAGTGAATTATTATTCTGCTCGCTAAGCTGCATTATTTTGTTCATTTAACCGTTTCTCTATCTATTAATGTGTCCGAGTTCTCCAAAGAGAACTTGAAAATAAATGTAACCCGTATAATTAAAAACAAAAAATATAGGGTAGTAAATACATGTAAATATGACTTTGGATAGCGTTTCTTTTCCCAACGATCTGATATAACGAATAAAAGTCGTAACTTTAAAAAATAAATCTCATTAAACACTTCGCTCTCTTTTCGAAAATCACAAATGAATAAACCTTTAAAACGTGCAATATAAAATTGTTAATCAATTAATGTACTCGTATATGTATAAAATGTACACCCAATAATTAAATAATATTAATAATATAATTTTACACTAAATTTAAATGTTTTTTAAATTACTTAATTTTCGTTTAGATTTTCGGGAATTTGTTAGTTCTTTCCTCATCGTTGGTAATGTCTTTAATAATAGCCGATAAATGCCAAATTCCACTATAAAATATTTGTGTTCGGTGCACTCCTCGGGTTCATTAAACCACATTGAATATTGTTCATTAATTTTTTTAAGACATTAATTTATTATTTTGGACTTTATATGAGCCAAGTGTTTATTTTTATCGAATTCTGTTTGAAAAATATTTATACACATTAGAAACATATTTTTTGTGGGGTTTGTTGGAACCTTTAAATACTGTAGTTGCTTTTTAGTGCCGAAATCACGATTTATTATTAACAATTGATCGGGATCATCTAGATTTCTATCTGTTTGCAAAATTGTCTTACATGAAATACACTTAAATGTGTGTATCTTCTAAACGGCAAGAGATACAGATCTGTTAAATGGTAGAAAATATGCAAGACGATGAGTACTAACTATACCCGGTGTTAAATTAACAAAAAAGTTGAACCATCAGAGCACATTGCGAAAAAAACTGATTTTTGCGATTTTTTTATTTTCCTTTATAACTTGGTTATTATTGATGATAGAACGATATAGAGCAAAAACCGCTGAAGATATCGAGATGAAACTTAAAACTTAAGCTTTTTAAAAGGAAAACCGGAAGTGGTACTTTACTCTTAGCGTTTTTTAGTTTTTTCCAGATATTCACAAAACTAAAAAATGTTTCAAATAAACATTGTATACAATAGAAAATGAAGATATATTGTATATTCACTTTTTATCATAGCACTCTTAGTTTAGGAGTTATTTAAAAATAGTGTTTTTTTAGATAATTATTGTTGGTTATAACACCGATAGGCCATGAATTGTAGGCGTTAATTCCAAAGACAATATATGTATTAAATAATCATCAATTTTATTTATTAAATTTGATTATACAATAAACAAAATATCCAAATTTTCAGGCGTTTCTAAACTCGATTTTACTTCATGCGCCACGCGTATAAAACACTGATTTAATGAGATGTTTAAAAAACGTATTCTTTTTAATCACTCTTATTGCTTCATGAACACCGATAATAATAAAATAAACCGTTCAAAATACACGTTTTTATTTTTCAAATATTATATTATAAGCTCCCCCCCCTCCCCTGTGGATCCGTGCCTGATTGACATAATTAGTTCTCAGGTAATACCTCGGCGGTGGCGGAGAACTTTGCTTAATCGCAGAGGAAACAATATTATTGTTTACTCTGTGGCTATATATTAGTGGATATATAAAAGATCAAATTATCTATAAACTGAACGCATTAAAACAATAATGTTTTTATTTCACATCTGTCAGTCAGCAGTAAATTGGTGTATGGGTCTATTGAAATATGAGTATATTTATGTTTACATTAACATTCCAATGAACGAATCATCCTTTAACATATGTTTTTGTGCCTTAAATCGCCATCAAAATTACAGGAAATTGTTTTGGTTGAAGGTTTTAAAAGGTGGATGTTTTGATAGTTGCCTCAGAGATGGCTACACTATGCAAACTGTGGATTCCGAGTTACAGGCGTGATTACTCTGGTTATTCTTTCCTCTGTGATTTGACCGAATTTTCAATGACTATGTCAATTTTCATGATGATATATATTTTAAATCTTGTCGTTTCTGTAAATTATACTTCTGTTAAATTAAGCAATATTAACATTTTTTTTGTCAAATTTTACGACTTGTGTTTGAATTGACTTAAGCTGTTGATTTTTTTTTATGTGTAAATAAATACGTATAGTAGTATTATTTGGATTGTTTTGTTTTCGTTACAATTAACAATTTTTAATGTTTTTGAGGATTTGCAAAATTTTTAGGGTTTTCTCAATTTTTGTTATTTTCGACATTTGAATTGATTTTCATTATGTTTATCTAATATTAATTATTAGCTCTTGTGAATTTAAGAAAATTTTTGAGAATTTTTTTATGAATTTTAGTTAATCTTTAACGCCTTTCGTAACTTTTCCAAGATTTCATTTAATTTTTAAAATTCCTGAATTGTTTACATTTTTAACATAAAGAAAAATTGAGTTTGTCATTTTGCATATAAATTATGCATAAAACAGTAGAGCTGTCATGTAACTCATATATTCATTGTATAATTCAATATCTGTCGGGGTATTAGCTCGAGAAGTAATGGTTTCAATGAATATTTGGACACTTGTTTCATGGAGACAAAATTTTTGCAGAAAGTCGATAATTTTAATTCGCTCTTTATATTTTGTAAATATTCTGCAAACTATAGAATATTTACAAAATATAAAAAGCGAATTAAAATTAATATCAGGTCAAATTATTCTCGCACCAAACTAAATGAATTAACAGGAAATTGAAATAAATTGAAAAAATGACAGGGAATGAATATTAATTGTCTTAATTGTCTATAGACTTCCTTTAGACTTTCAATACAATCAAATATTAAAATAAATAGGAAACTTACAGGAATGTCGAAGTGTGTCGTCAAAACGGGTACGACGACACACTTTGACATACCTGTAGTCAAATATTTATTGTATAATTCAATATCTGTCGGGGTATTAGCTCGAGAAAGAGTTGTTTCAATGAATATTTGGAGACTTGTCACAATGAGAAAATTTTTTGCAGAAAGTCTATAATAATTTTAATTCGTTTTTATAGTTAACATTTTTGTTAAATTTAAAAATTTTCATATATTTCGTTTTCCATTTTTCTAATTTTTAAAATTTTGACGCGTGTTATGAAATTCCAAGATGTTCGTAAATTTTTTAAATTCTGACGGTTTTTGTGAATTTTGTAAATTTTTAAAATGTTGATGCAATTCACCAATTTACGAGATTTTCGTTAATTTTAAAACGTTAGAAATTTTCCTGAATTTTCTAGGCTTTTCTAAACTCGAAATTTTACTTCATGCGCTACGCGTATAAAACACGCAAACGCAAACACGAAAATGTTCACGGGGCTTTTCTAAACTCGAAATTTTACTTCATGCTTAGCTTGGGAGTGGAAAACACTCGTTTAAAGCTTCAATTTGAACTCTTTTACAAAAAACAACGAATATCTAAAGATTTACAACAAATAGGCGGAATTTGAAATTTCAAAACTTTGGAGTCGGAACTTAAGTATTTTTGTGATAAGGAAGTCGGAGCCGTGAAGTTAGAAATTTCCTATAATTCCGACTCCAATTTTTAATATAATTATTTAAATATAATTGTGTTTTTTTTTAATTTGAACCCAAACAGGGCTTTTAATTACAATGGAAATTTATGTAAATTGCATATAAGAGAAAACCAAAATTTCGATTATTTTTAAAACTATTAGATTGCAATTATGCAGATGTAGTAACCATTAAACATCTAATTGTATTGCAAAAAATTGCATTATTAAGTTTTAAAATAGTCACATGATTCAAAGCAGCAGTCGGAGTTGGCGTTGGATTTTCGAAAAATTGAGTAGTCGGAAACGAAGTTGGTGTCGATTATTTCTTGACGAACTTGGTGAGAATGAATCTGAGAGAATGAATCTGAGAGGTTTAACTGACATTTGAAACTCAATCTTTTAAAATAAGTGAGCTATGAAAAATTGAAATTTAATAACTTGAATCAGATACTACTCAAAATTGATGCCAGTAACAAAATTATGTTTTCTGCAAAAGTTGCTTATTTTTTAAAGACCTTTTCAATGATACTACTTTTGAGCTATCGTGCCATTTCAAAATCTGGAGTTATTGACATTTTTAAGCAAACTTTCAGGGATGCCAACCTTTTTGCGTAAAAACAATATCACCATTCGATTCTTTAATACGTCTTTTGTAATACATTTTTTTGTCCCAACTCTCTAGGACTAGCCGTTTTCTTAAAAAAGGCTGATACGGGTGGTCTGGGACACCCTGTATATATTTATAATAATTGTAATTTACAATTATATCATAAAAATTAATATTGGAAACGAAACAAGCAAAAACAGTTGAAAGATTGTCGATTGAAATTAAAATCGTGAATATTTATTTATCCAGTTCACTTGTCTACTGAAATTTAATACCCATTCATTCGCCCGGCGCTATCTAAACAAACAAACAAGGCGCTTGACACTCATAATTGTTATTATACGTTGTGATAAAATTCGGCAGGCACTATAAACCAATACATAGTCAAAACTACTTTCAGCAATTTTGCTATCTCTGCGCCATCTCGTACCCCAGAAACACACTACCAGCAAAAATTGGCCCTCTTAAACCTTAATATATAGGTATTTAATTGGAACTCACTTGGTTTGTTTTACTAATAAATTGTTTAATTTTCAACTAGTTTCGGCTTAATGCCATTTTCAAGAATGAAACCTTAACCCTAACCTTTTGCATGAATTCGGTACTGAAATCAGTTGGCGAAATAAATCGAACGCTCAAGCTCGAATTTTTACGATATTGCAAGCACCACGTGGAGGGAGTAATGTTTGAGGTCATCCGAATGAATACCAGATTATCAACAAGGAGTAGATTCTGTAACCAAAAGAATCAATTATTTCGTCGTAAATATATATTGTAATGTAAGTGTTGTGTAACTGATGACTACGCTCATTTATAATTTATCAATAATGTTGAAAGCATGTTATTAATATATTACTTCACGAGAGTAGTATGCAGCATATTACATATGAGCGGATGTGTTGGGCATGAGCCGCACAGCGGCGAGTGCAGTATTCTGCGACTATGTAATTTCCATAATATTAATAATAATGTTTCTTTGTACCAAAATGTTTGCAAATTTTATAATAAAAATTGCGTATACAGGTTGAAATAGTGTCAAAATACATTTAAAAAAATTAAAGTTAAAATTACTTAGTATCTAGAGGTTACAGCATTCTACTAATGTTCGTTTATTGAGTATGGTTCGATGTAAATGATGTGCTCATTTAGCTGGGTTTTAAAATGTTTTGTGTTATGTTTGTGTTGTTTGATATTGCCGGCTATCTTCTTTTATTTTTAATTTGTGTTTTGGATAAATGAAGTCGTGTGTTCTAGTGTTCTAAGTATCGGATTTATTATCATTTCCTTTGCTGCGGTATAAATAGAACATGATACAATCAAGTATGTAATATCCAAATAGTGTGTGTAGTCCATGTTCTTTGAATTTTCCTCGGCACGACTCCCTGAACTGCAGTTTGAGAACAATCCGTAGGGCAACTTTTTATAAAACGAGGATTTGAGTTGCTTTAGAATCATTGCCCCAAAATAGAAGTCCGTATCGCATCACACTTACGAAGTTTGTATTATATACGGTCTTAGCTACAGTAGAATTGAGTTGACTGTCTGTTTTTGCTCAACCAATCTTTTATTTTGAAAAAGAGATGGGTTGATTGCATCATTACGTCAGCACTTTTGCCTGAGATTAACAGATTGGTGTTGTCCGCATGGCTGATTATTTTTTGGGAAGAGTTTGGTAATAAACGAGGTCATTGACAAAAATTATGAAAAGTAGAGGAGCCGTTAAACTTCCTTGTGGTAGTCCATGCCACTCGAGAAACGTACGATACTTTACCTACGCCCTAACAAAATTAACAATGAGCATAAAAGAACAACTTATTTATTCAATAATTAATTTTTGATAGTAACATGACATTGATAAAAACTAAATTACTACATGATCAATATACATCAAAGCAATGTCATTTGGTTGTGCGTAAATCAATCAGCTGTTCAGTTGTCAGCATGTAATATACTTGTCAAAGCTATTACGTGCATGTGTAGGTAATGTCAATCATACCCGTCAAGATGACAGTGTGGTATGATGCAGTTACTAGATGGGGCGTAGGAAATAATATATTACGTAATAAGAGTGGTATGCAGCATATTATATATGAGCGGACATGTTGCACACGAGCCACGCAGCGGCGAGTGCAGTATTCCGCAAGTTTGTAATTGCCATACCACTCGAGAAACGTACGATACTTTACCTACGCCTTAGCAAAATAAACAATGAACATGAAAGAACAACTTATTTATTGCAATAATTTTTAATAGTAACATGACAATGATGAAAACTAAATTACTACTTGATCAGTATACAGGGAATTTTTCTTTTAGGTTAACATATGCATAAAGCTGTACAGTTTTCGACATTCGTTGTTTTTTAAAAGAGTTCAATTTGAAGCTTTAAACAAGTGTTTGCCATTCCCGGACGAAGCATTATAATTTTGAGTTTAGAAAAGCCCTGTGAAAATTGTCTCGGGTCACGCAGCGACCCGAGACAAATTTTCTTAGTTTAAAAAATGCCCCGTGCTTTTCTAAACACGAAATTTTACCTCATGCGCCACGCATATAAAACACTGATTTTAAGTGGGTTTGAAATATACATTAAGTTCACAATGTTTTAGTGTTTTATACGCGTGGCGCATGAAGTAAAATTTCGTGTTTAGAAAAGCACAGGGCATTTTTTAAACTCGAAATTTTACTTCATGTTTAGTCTAGGAGTGGAAAACACTCGTTTAAAGCTTTGAATTAAACTCTTAAAATAAAACGAATAACTAAAGATTTAATGAACATAAGCTGAATTTGGAATACGTATACTTTAAAGAAAAACTCCCTGTACAATCAAAGAACTGTCATTTGGTTGTGCGGTAAGCAATCAGCTGTTCAGCTGTCAGCACGTAATGTACTTCACAAAGCTATTACGTGCATCTGTACGTAATGTCAATCATACTTGTCAAGATGACAGTGTGGTATGATACGGTTACTAGATATGGCGTAGGCAAAATGTATTTATATTAAGTTCCTGTTTTTCTAACCAGTAAGGGTTTATTTTCCACAGTACGCTTATGGGATACAGTCCCCCCCCCCCTATTTAGGGGATCAATCCCCCCATGAGTCTTGATAAATATTAGAATAAAATAAAATGCTCGTTTTCTGTTAGCGGCAATGAACACGTTTCTTTTTCATTTAAACAGAGTTTAAAACAAGAAAGATTACTAAATTATCATTATTTAAACTAAGAAAAATCATTAGAATTGTAAATAATTATTAAATTTATAAAAATTGATTATTTTGTTTATTATAATATATATAAAGCTCATCACCCCACATGGGGTTTCGCTGCTTCTTTCCATAAAGCCCTTACAATCCTCTTCATGGGGTGGATTAGTCCCCGCAATTTCTTGTTTTGTGTGCGACTTCACGTGTTTGATTTTGTCCGTTATCTTCCTCCATATGTTCCTGTGCTCCGTTTGTCGCTTCCAGTCAGTTATTCCAATACTTTTCAGCTCATTTATCCATCGTGATTTCGGCCTGCCTCTTTCCCTCTTGTTACGTGGTTTCCATTCCATAATTGATTTTATTGTTGACTCAGGGCCTGATCTCCAGACATGTCCTAGCCATTTTAGCCGCGTCCACTTTATGTAGTTTATGATCGTTTCTTCGCCAAGTTCTATTTCAATTTCTCTGTTGTACCTCTGTCTTATTTCGTTTTCAGGAGTTCTGACATGGCCTAGTATCATCCTCATTAGTTTTTGTTCGAAAACTAACAGGGTACTTTGTTGTTTTTTTGTCATTGTCATTGTTTCTGCCGAATATGTGATTATGGGTGTTATCATTGTTCTATATATCTTAATTTTTGTTTTTGTGCTAACTGATTTATTTCCTAGGATCTTTTTATTTGCGTAGAAGGCTTTATTCGCTGCATGGATTTTTTCGTTCATCTCAAGATTTTCTCCGTCGTTTGAAATGGTTATTCCTAGGTATTTAAAGTTGGACACCTCGTCGAAAATAAACTCACCGATTTTTATTTTGTTTCGTATGTTTTTGCTTCCAAGTCTCATAAATTTTGTCTTTTCGGTGTTAAGTTTCAAACCTATTTCTGCCTTTTCCGTTATAATTTCAGTTAATATTTTTTCCATTAAGTGTCTTTGTTTAGTAATCAGTACAATATCGTCAGCATAAGCAGTAATCTGGTATCCTTTTGATCTTAATGTTCCCTTTTTGTCTACTTTTCTCAATATGTATTCAAGAGCCAGATTGAATAAGCTTGCGGATAGAGAATCGCCTTGCCTTACCCCCTTGTTTATTGTAAATTCCTGTGTTTTCCCAAATTGTGTTTGTACTGTAGCTTTGGTGTTGGTAAGCGTCATTTGGATTAGTCTTATTATTATTATTATTTCGCTGGAAGTTGTAGCTCTTTTAGGACTAGCAAAAGTTTGTCCCTTTTTAGTGAATCGAAAGCTTGTTTGAAATCGATAAATAGCATTTCTACCGGAAAGTTGTATTCTAGTGATCTTTCTGTTATCTGCTTTATTATGTGTATGGCGTCTACTGTTGATCTTCCGTGTCTAAATCCGTATTGATAATCCCCAAGTATGCTGTTCGCGTAGGGTTGCAATCTCTGTTGGATTAGTGCCGAGAGTATTTTATATGTGCTGTTTAGTAAAGTGATGCCTCTGTAATTTTCACATTGTGTTCTATCTCCCTTTTTATGTATGGTGACAATTGTACTTTTTTCCCAACCGGATGGCATTTTCTCGTTCGTCAAGATAAGGGTAATTAGGTTGAAATTCTCTGCATGAAGCCGTTCCCCACCATATTTAATTAGTTCGATGTTAATGTTATCTTCTCCTGCGGCTTTTCCGTTTTTGTTCTTTTTTATTGCATCTTTTATTTCGCTGATCTTTGATAACTCAATTTTTTCATTTTCTGTTTTGTCGATTATTAGTTTGTGCTATCAGTTGTTAATAGTTGTTCGTAGTGTCTTACCCATATCTTATTTGTTTCTTCCGCGCTTTGTGCGATCTCTCCTTGTGCGTTTTTTATGCCCATTAATTTGGTTCTATACGACCTTTTTTGGCTGTTGATTTTTTTGTAAAATTTCTTTGAGTTGGTATTTTTACTTTCTTCTTCTATTTGTTCTAATTTATTTTGTAACCATAATTGTTTCCTTTGTTTAATGATTTTGTTGCATTCTCTTCTTTTGTTGTCGTATTTTAATTTGTCATCGTGTTTTTGTGTTCTTAACCAGACATTCCACAGTTTTGATTTTTCACCTACGTGGGATTTACAGGTCTCATCCCACCATTTATTCCTCTTGTGCTTGGGTACAATACCAATTTGAGTTGTTGCAGCTTCATTTATAGTTTTATTTATACTCTTCCATATTTTGTTTATATTTACTTCAGATGTGTCCGTTCTGTGTTCCAAGTGTGTCGTTATTTGTTTCTCGTACTCCTGTCTTAGTTTTAGATTCGCCATCACTTCTGTATTCCATCTCTTTTGTTTGTTTGTTGTAACAAATTTCACTACGCGTAGTTTATGTTTTGCTGCCACCATACAATGATCACTCTCTGCATTAGCTCCTTTGTATGATATTACATCATGGATATAAGATATTCTTGTTTTATTAATTAGTACATGATCAATTTGGTTGCCGTAACGTTGTCCTGGTGACATTCACGTTATTTTGTGTAACTTTTTATGCTTGAATTTTGTGCTGGCTATCATCATTCCATTACTCGCTGCGAAATTGCTCAGACGGTGGCCGTTGTCATTTGTCACATCATGAATTGTATGTGTCCAAGCCACATTCTTTAAGTAGTCCTCTTTGTCTATTTGAGCAATAAAATCTCCCACTATTAGTATGGTATCATACTTCGCGACAGTTTTAAAAGTTGTTTCCAGATCTTCATACATTGTACTCTTCATAGGATCCTCTACACTTTCTGTGGGGGCATCAACATTAATAATAGTCATGTTAAATGGTTTAGCTTTAAGTCTAAGACAGGCTATTCGCCCGTTTGTTGGTTTAAAATCTAGAATACTTTTTCTTATTTTCTTAGAGATAACAAAACCAACTCTGTTTCTTCCGCTAGCGTTTTCACCTGAATACATTACTGTATATTCTTCTTTATCTATTTCTCCATTTCCCTCCCATCTTAGTTCCTGTAGAGCCGCCACATCTATTTTGGATTCTAAAATGACTCTTGCGATTTCCTCCATTTTGCCGGCTCTTAACATTGTTCTGATATTCCACGTGCAAAGCTTCATTGTGTACCCTTTTCTGTTGTTACGGATTTTCCTTTTCGTTGCAATTGTCGTCATGTTACGTTCATCAGGCCTGTTTTCTGTCGTCAGTTTTTTAACAGATTTCCTTTGTTCTTCCCAACTATAGGTCTTATTATCTATAATTATTTTTTCGTACCTTACTTTGACTGTTTTTCCGTTTTCTCTTTCACTTTTTGCAAATTTTCTGAGTTCTCTTTGTATGTTTATTTCTTGTATTGTCATATCGTTTTCTATGTATATATCATCTCTTGTTAACTGTCGCCTGTTTTCCATTATTGCTTTTTTATCGTGCCAGTTTGGTATTTTAGCTATAATTACTCCCTTTTTAATATCGTAGGCTTCGGAAATATTAGTTTGTACCTTTAATTGCCTCGCTATGAATTCTTCAACTTGTTTTGGTATATTTACTCCTGCTTCGAGATTCCTAATAATTATATTGTTTTTCTTGCGATTCTTTCGATTCTTTCTTCATTCTTTTGAATGAATGTAATCAACTCGCCTTTCTCTTTTTTCCACTCTTCTTCTTTGTTTTTTAATTCGTCTTTAAGTAGTTTGACTTCTTGGGTTGTTTTCTCTACTGTTTTTCTTACTTTTTCATTTTGTTCATCAGACTTTTCAAAACGTTCAATCATTTCCTTTTTCATTTCCTGGATTGCTTTAAGTATTGACTCCATTTCCGCCTTGGGTTTTTCGCTATGTGTTGGTGATCTGGCAGTAGCTTTACTTTTTTGGAAAATCTCCTCTTGTTTCTCCAGGCTTGTATCGTGCAATTTACGTTTGGTGTTTGACTTATACATATGTTTTTTAATTCAAATTATTATTCGTATATATAGGTATGTGTTTAATATTATTATTTCTTTAAAATATAATATACTGTTAGTTTATGTGACTGATTAAAAAACTGTTATTATTTATTATGTTAACTTAATGTTTTGCTTAAATGGTACAGTATTCTGTAATTTTATAATATTTTTGATTATGGTTATTTTATGGTTCACTGTAAATTTGGCGTCAGCCTCCACTCCCCGGTTCAACGCCTCGAAAGGAGATGGCGCTACCCGTTAATTAATTAATTATTTAATTTTTATTGTTTTTGTTTATAGGTTATATAATTGAATTATTAAGTTACCTCGCATATCCTTCTAAATCACGATTCTGTATATCGGGGTTCCAACACGGCGGAAGTAGTGCTTTAGGTTGCAATTACTTATTATATTTTTCTTTTTCTTATTAACAGTACTCGGCGTTATATTCTCAGAGATTATCTTAGGCACTCGGTCACACACAAAGAATAGTATAATTATAATATTAAATGTAAATTTTGTAAATTTTGATTAGATTTTATTGCAATCGTTTCAAACAAAATCTGTTAGACATTAAAAGTGCGATTCTTTTCGCAATCTACAACAAGTTAGTCTTACAAAGACTATATCAAACACTCATTGAAACAACTACTTCCCGGGCTAATACCCCGACGGACATTGAATTATACAACAAGTGTTTGCTGTTACATACAGTAACCTACTGCAAATGTAACAATTTGGGTCAAATTATTCAGGCCATCTATAGACGCGTTTCGTCTGTTGTTTCTTTGTAAGACTAACTTGTTGTAGATTGCGAAAAGAATCGCACTTTTAATGTTTGAAGTATTCTGCAACTAAGAATTGGCAATTTCATTTATACTTATGTTTGAACGGTAACGTGACCGCGTGTCTAAGGTGTCAAATTGTTTAGAGGGAATGGCAAAGCTATACTGATGAGAGATAAATCTCGAAACGCGTCTATAGATGGCCTGAATAATTTGACCCAAATTGTTACATTTGCAGTAGGTTACTGTATGTAACAGCAAACACTTGTTGTATAATGTCCGTCGAGGTATTAGCCCGGGAAGTAGTTGTTTCAATGAGTGTTTGATATAGTCTTTGTAAGACTAACTTGTTGTAGATTGCGAAAAGAATCGCACTTTTAATGTTTGAAGTATTCTGCAACTAAGAATTGGCAATTTCATTTATATAAAATCTGTTAGTATTAAAATTATAAATGGCTCAATTTTTTAACTTTGGCTCAAACTTACAAATAAAATCAGCTTAGAAATTTTAAATATAATATTTACTGATTACACTGGCCATAACCGAGAATGTTTCTATTTTAAAAAGAACTATTTCCGAAGTATTTTGTCTCTCTAAACACGAAAATCACCATCAAAAGTTCAGATTAGCTTTTCTTTTCAAGATATAGAACCTACTTAGCTTGAAATGTTTGATTACTTTAACAGTCCACTAAAAACGCGATTTTTTTAATATCAGATCAGAATTAGTGGATAAAGATGCCGCAAGAGGCAATCCAAAAGGAAACGTCCGCACCAATAGGACAAAATCGACCACTCCTTTCTTATGCAACTGAAAAATAAACATTGTTTAATGAAACATGATCTTATACCTGCTATTACCCAGGCATTTTTTTCTGCTTCAGTTTACCTATAAATTGACGTCTACAGTGGGCTGTTCAGTACCTTAAAAACAAGAGCTAATATGAAAATATTATCTCCATGTTCGTTTATCTCGTCCCAAAATTAAAAAGATTTGAACCAGGAAACAGACAAAAAGTGTTATTTTATTGCCCATTGTTATGAGAGTGATCTAAAATAATTAATATTTAAATATTTTAAAAAATAACGCGTTTTGTGCATTTTTTGCATATTAAATAAGTTCATTTGATACATTATATTATTTGAACTGATCTAAGAATTAAAAAAAAACTAAATATTATATTATTTAAATATTTTGATTATTACTCATTAAAAAGAATGTTGGTGTGTCATCATAGTTATTTCCCCCATGTTAGATAATTAAAATCAATAGCTTTCACTTACCTTATTTTTCAACAAATGTTTCTTATTCCTGTTAAACTTTGTTCATGAGTGAGGCTTGCGAAGAAAGTTTAATTTAAGGAATAAGAAACATTTGTTGAAAAATAAGGTAGGTGAAAGCTATTGATTTCAAGTATCTAACATGTGGGAGAGTACTATGATAGACATATCAATTTTATTTGTAATTAATAACCAAATTCAATAAAACTGTCAATAAAAATAAATTGTTTGTCGCTGCAAACATACAGGTAATTTTTATTTTAAGTATACATATTCCGACAATAACAGCGTTTCGTAAGTTTGCAGAATTTAATTATTTTTAGCGATTAATTTAAAGCTTCTAACAAGTGTTTCAACTCCTTGATTAGGCATGAAGTAAAATTTAGACTGCAAAAATGCCTAAATATTTAGATTTGAGCAATCGAAATTTTAAGGTTTTTGTATTGTAGAAAATAATGAATATTATCGTTGTATAAATAAAAAATGCCCTATATTTGTTTATGAGCTTATGTTCAAAAATATTATTATTAATTATTATATAGCGTGCCCGTTTTTCAAACGGCACTATGGGGATCTCGTTTATATGAAGAAATAGAGAATCGGTTAAATGGGGGCACTGTTGCGTATTTACAGTGCTCACTAATAATCTGCTTTCACATTTAAAATATCTTCAATTATTTCGATGTAATTTGAAAAGAACCGAAATTTTTGATATTTTGCCCATATCTTTGTTATTTTAGATCTTATTCCAAATTGGTGAAAGCATTCTTAGAGCAACATTTTACGATTCGACTTATGGGGTAAGTTATAAAACTGCAAAGTTATTCCTTTTTGTTTTCCTAAACATAACTTTTCTTTTTCTTATGAGCGCATATGAAGATATGCTTATCATCGAACAGGATTTTTTACGCTGATTTCAATAATGTACTACATGTTGACTTCTAAAAAATGTGTTGTTTTTATAGCATGTTGCCATGGAAGCAATCGCGCAAAGTCCACAAAAACAATTTATCTGGGTAAAAAAATAACCAATCATTAATAGTCTTCCTATTAAATAACATTTCAACTGTTGCATAGCAACTTGGTATTGTTTGGTTGCCAGAGCTAGGCAGGATCTGAATCATTTAGGGTTCAAATCCTGGATTCGAATCCTTTTAAAGGATTCAAAATAGGTATTCGAATACTTTAGTAAAAAAGGATTCGTGATTCGGATTCGTTGCACTTTTTTAAGAGGATTCGTATTCGAATCCAAATGTAGTTGATTCGAATACTTATAAAATTATTCAAATACTTACAAGAGGATTCGAATCCTGCAAAGGGATTCGAATCATCAAAAATAAATTTATTTGTTTTTCAGATTTGCACGAAAATTTGTTCTTTTTGTGTTTTTGAACTTCACGTAAAGTCAGTTAAATTAATATGCCCGGCGCATGAAGGAAAATGTCGCCTTTAACCCATTAATGCATACAAGCAACATTATACATTTTTTTGTCAATTATATTACTAAATAAGTTAATTTTATATATTATATTGTTTGACCTGACTTAAAAATGTATTTTATTTATATATTTCTGTTATTACTCATTAAAAAAAATATGTCAGTGTATTTTCAACTTCACAATATTTTAAAATCGCTACTATAAAATCATTTAAAAATTTCTAGTTTAGGACAGCCTGAAAATTTGGCTTGGCCGCTCCGCTCCGCAAATTTTAGGGCTTTTCTAAACTCGAAATTTTACTTCATGCTTAGTCTGGGAGTAGAACCACTTGTTCTAAACTTCATATCGCACGTTTTTATATAACATGTTTGAAAGAAAAATAGTATGTAATACAATAAGTCATTCATAGAAATCATAAAAAGAAGTCCAGAATTTTACCTAGCCTACCATTTTAATACTGTTTGTATTGTTTATTTAATTTGTCAGTTGAGTAGCTATTATTTTTATTTTTTAGTCAATTGTAGCTATTATTTATTTGTTTTTTACGGTAGAAATTTAGAAATTAACAAGTTTTATAATTTTTTTATTTGGTTAACATTTGATTTGAGTTGATTTTTAAAATTTTAAAGATTTTTGCAATTTCTACAAGTGTTTGTTGCTTTTAAAGATTTTTACAAAATAAAAATATTATTTTAAATTCCAAATTGGTCATTTTATTTTATTGGCATTTAAATTGTATTAAATTTTGACGTTTTATTTAAATACAATTGAATTTATACTATTAAAATACAGAAATCAGAAAAAAATATAATTAATTGGTTTTGATGATTTTGACATATTTGTCTTGCCAATGTTTGTGTATATTGACAATTTTATTTAAAGTTTGTTTGTTTTTTAATAAAAAATTGGTGTTTTTAAAGAGAATTAAGAGCTCTACAAAAGTTACAAAATACTATAAAATCATTTAAAAATATTGCCGATGACGTCACAATATTTTCTCACGCGAAATAAAGGGCGCATTAATGAACAAAAATCGATCTGTCCGAGTGATTTTCTTAAAAACATTTAATAGAGCAAATATGAATTTAGTGCGGAAATTTATCATGAGTGTATGTTATTCATTTTGATATCTTTGACTATTTTTTATTTAGTAATTTAATTATTTGTTTAGAATCACTTCTATGAAATTCATCGATTTAGAAATATTATCATTTTTTATTAATGATTTTTCACTAGCTATTTTTGCAATTTTGTTTGTTGATTATTATTAATTAATAAATATGGCGTCGTATTATTCTTTAATTTGTCAATATTGAAAGAATCTTATTTCTCAAGTTGATTTGAATAAGTTTTTAAAGATAAGGGATTTAAAAAAATGAATTTATTTACATAATGTGTGTAGAGTTTAGAAAATATCTGTCATTTCTAGTTTATTTTATCAAATAGTTTTATGCATTTTTGTTAGCGTTGACAACATTTATTGATGTCATTATTTATTTTAAATATTGACAATTTTTATTATTATTTCAATTAGAAATTATATAACCTAAGAGCATTCCATAAATATTCGCAAATTTTATTGATTCTGATATTTTTTTAGATTAGTATTGGAATTTTTTATGATTTCTTATTTTAATTTATTTTGTCAATATTAATAATTTTTGTTTTCTTAATTCATGATTCTCGTTACTCGTCATCAATTCATATCTTCCATAGCCCATTTCAGGGTTTCGGTCAATTTTCCATGATATAGAAAAATAAAAACCCAGCTGTTCCCTGACTTTCCAAGGTTTTAATGTTATACAGGGAATTTTTCTTGAATTTAAAAATTGATCAATTTGAAGTTTCAAACGAGTGTTTCCATTCCTTGATTAAGTATGAAGTACAATTTAGAGTTTAGAAAAGTCTAAAAATTTGGTTTGGTTGTGTAACGCGTAGCGCTGCGCGACCAACCCAAATTTTCAGGTTTTTCTAAACTCGAAATTTTACTTTATGCACCACGCGTATAAAACACTGATTTTAAGTAAAGTTCAATAACACAAAAATGATCAGTGTTAATAAATAGTTAGGCTTTAAACAGTTTTGTTTACAACAACTGGTAGCGATGTTATAATATACTGCCTTTCAAAAAACTCAGAACACAAAGTATTTATTGGACGATTTTAATGAAATTTACAGAATTTGATCATGTAAATGAACTGCATCGATGATCAAAAAATCAATTGTTTTGGTTACTATTTAATGGTATTTTTCCTTGATTTCACCATTATGAAGAGCTGCTGATTTTTTAATCTAATTGCTTCTAATATCCAAGTAGCCTCTGAGTAGTTTGACGTTTCAGTTTGTAAAACATAAAAAGATGCCCCGTGTTCGTCGGTGTGCACAATATCATCATCTAAGTGAATTTGAAAGGGGTCGCATTATCGGAATGCGAGAAGCCGGTTTTTCGGTTCGTGCTATTGCTGAAAGGGTAGGCCGTAGTGTATCGGTGATCGTACGCTGCTGGTCTAGATGGTCCGAAGCTGGGGAGAATCGACGTAGACTTAGATCAGGACGTCCAAGAAGCACCACTGAGCGTGAAGATCGAGCTCTTCGTCTTACAACTTTAAGGGACAAATTTACAACGTCGCGGGCATTGGGAAATGACTGGTTGGCTCTAAATGGCCAAAGAGTATCCATGGCTACCGTTTACAGAAGAATCCGCAGTTTTGTTTTGTGTTTTGTGTCTACCTCTTACTCCGCAGCATCGCAGAGCAAGACTTGATTGGTGCAGGGAAAGACAACATTGGACCCATGAATGGAATAACATTATCTTCAGCGATGAGTCCCGGTTCTGTTTATGGGCTCATGATGGTCGCAGAAGAGTGAGACGTCGACGCGGTGAACGCAGAATTTTACAATTTGCTGTTGAAAGACATACGGCTCTTACACAGGGAGTTATAGTTTGGGGGGCGATAGCATATGGTAGTCGGTCTCCTTTAGTTTTTTTAGAAGCAAGTCTTAGCGCGATTCGGTATATTGACAACATTTTACGGCCAGTGTTAGTGCCCTATGTAAATGGCTTGCAGAACCCCATTTTTCAGCAAGATAATGCTCGACCTCACACAGCGGCCATTACAAGACAGTGTTTTGATAGTGCCGAAATCAATTTGTTACCTTGGCCATCTCGTTCTCCAGATCTATCGCCAATAGAACATGTTTGGGATATGATAGGTGTAAGAATAAGTAACTTACAGCGCCCCGCTAACACTGTAATGGAACTTAGAGGTCAAATTATCGAAGTTTGGAATGAAATACCCCAAGTCGATATTGATAGCTTGATTTCTAGCATGCCTCGACGTGTTAATGAGTGTTTGGGAAATCGTGGAGGCCCAACACATTATTAATTTTTATTCATTTGTTTTTTTGTTTTTCAAGTTGATTTTTTTTTATCATCGATACAGTTCGTTTACATGATCAAATTGTGTACATTTCATTAAAATCGTGCAATAAATACTTGGTGTTCTGATTTTTTTGAAAGGCAGTATATTAATCTTTGCAAAGAAATTATAAAATAAAATTTATTTTTAAAGGATTTTTATATGTGATTCGAAAAAATAGGATTCAAATCTTTGATTTGAATTATATTTTTCTCTTACGAATCCTTTATTCGAGTATTCGTGATTCGAATCATATTAGGTGATTCGGATTCGTGATTCGAATCCTTATTTTGAGGATTCGTCCCAGCTTTGTTGGTTGCCAATGCAACTTCAACAACAACAATAATTTAATTAAATGCCTGCATGTGGCATATCGTTGAAATTAGAATTACAAATGCATTTCAAGAATTGCGCATAAATTTGTACGTTTCCATTAGAAAAACAAAAGTTGAGTCTATACAACAAAAACGAATGGATCTGAATATTTTGAACGTTTTCCATTCGATCAGTCACAAAAAGTTGCCTACAGAAAGTTTTTACAGAATTCGGAAAAAATTAAAAATAACGGATATATGGACGATTTTTGAAAATCCAATTTTTTTACATCAAAACAATTGAAGATATTTTGAGTATGGAAGCAGATTATTAATAAGCACTAAAATACGCAACTTTTTCCCCATTTAAACAATTTTCCATCTCAATATAGTGCCGCTCGAAAAACGGGCACCCTGTATATTTTAGGATATAAATTATTTTGCAAGAATACGAAAAAATACTAATACAATCTTGATTTCCACATATTTTTCTTATAAGTTTTTACACAAAAGAAAGATTATTTAATATTATAGGAAATCTATCTCTTTTGCATGAATTAATAAGTTTGTTATTTAAATGCCAATAGCATGACCTCAACATCATTAACTGGTTATCCAAGCGAAAAACATAATAAACGTGAACGCATCATTGTTTATTTGCTGTTTGAGTTAGATTGTTGTGAAAATGTCTTCTCGTCATTATGTATCAAAATTTGACATATTTGTCTTGCCAATGTATTTATTTTTCCTTGATTTCACCATTATGAAGAGCTGCTGATTTTTTAATCTAATTGCTTCTAATATCCAAGTAGCCTCTGAGTAGTTTGACGTTTCAGTTTGTAAAACATAAAAAGATGCCCCGTGTTCGTCGGTGTGCACAATATCATCATCTAAGTGAATTTGAAAGGGGTCGCATTATCGGAATGCGAGAAGCCGGTTTTTCGGTTCGTGCTATTGCTGAAAGGGTAGGCCGTAGTGTATCGGTGATCGTACGCTGCTGGTCTAGATGGTCCGAAGCTGGGGAGAATCGACGTAGACTTAGATCAGGACGTCCAAGAAGCACCACTGAGCGTGAAGATCGAGCTCTTCGTCTTACAACTTTAAGGGACAAATTTACAACGTCGCGGGCATTGGGAAATGACTGGTTGGCTCTAAATGGCCAAAGAGTATCCATGGCTACCGTTTACAGAAGAATCCGCAGTTTTGTTTTGTGTTTTGTGTCTACCTCTTACTCCGCAGCATCGCAGAGCAAGACTTGATTGGTGCAGGGAAAGACAACATTGGACCCATGAATGGAATAACATTATCTTCAGCGATGAGTCCCGGTTCTGTTTATGGGCTCATGATGGTCGCAGAAGAGTGAGACGTCGACGCGGTGAACGCAGAATTTTACAATTTGCTGTTGAAAGACATACGGCTCTTACACAGGGAGTTATAGTTTGGGGGGCGATAGCATATGGTAGTCGGTCTCCTTTAGTTTTTTTAGAAGCAAGTCTTAGCGCGATTCGGTATATTGACAACATTTTACGGCCAGTGTTAGTGCCCTATGTAAATGGCTTGCAGAACCCCATTTTTCAGCAAGATAATGCTCGACCTCACACAGCGGCCATTACAAGACAGTGTTTTGATAGTGCCGAAATCAATTTGTTACCTTGGCCATCTCGTTCTCCAGATCTATCGCCAATAGAACATGTTTGGGATATGATAGGTGTAAGAATAAGTAACTTACAGCGCCCCGCTAACACTGTAATGGAACTTAGAGGTCAAATTATCGAAGTTTGGAATGAAATACCCCAAGTCGATATTGATAGCTTGATTTCTAGCATGCCTCGACGTGTTAATGAGTGTTTGGGAAATCGTGGAGGCCCAACACATTATTAATTTTTATTCATTTGTTTTTTTGTTTTTCAAGTTGATTTTTTTTTATCATCGATACAGTTCGTTTACATGATCAAATTGTGTACATTTCATTAAAATCGTGCAATAAATACTTGGTGTTCTGATTTTTTTGAAAGGCAGTATATTAATCTTTGCAAAGAAATTATAAAATAAAATTTATTTTTAAAGGATTTTTATATGTGATTCGAAAAAATAGGATTCAAATCTTTGATTTGAATTATATTTTTCTCTTACGAATCCTTTATTCGAGTATTCGTGATTCGAATCATATTAGGTGATTCGGATTCGTGATTCGAATCCTTATTTTGAGGATTCGTCCCAGCTTTGTTGGTTGCCAATGCAACTTCAACAACAACAATAATTTAATTAAATGCCTGCATGTGGCATATCGTTGAAATTAGAATTACAAATGCATTTCAAGAATTGCGCATAAATTTGTACGTTTCCATTAGAAAAACAAAAGTTGAGTCTATACAACAAAAACGAATGGATCTGAATATTTTGAACGTTTTCCATTCGATCAGTCACAAAAAGTTGCCTACAGAAAGTTTTTACAGAATTCGGAAAAAATTAAAAATAACGGATATATGGACGATTTTTGAAAATCCAATTTTTTTACATCAAAACAATTGAAGATATTTTGAGTATGGAAGCAGATTATTAATAAGCACTAAAATACGCAACTTTTTCCCCATTTAAACAATTTTCCATCTCAATATAGTGCCGCTCGAAAAACGGGCACCCTGTATATTTTAGGATATAAATTATTTTGCAAGAATACGAAAAAATACTAATACAATCTTGATTTCCACATATTTTTCTTATAAGTTTTTACACAAAAGAAAGATTATTTAATATTATAGGAAATCTATCTCTTTTGCATGAATTAATAAGTTTGTTATTTAAATGCCAATAGCATGACCTCAACATCATTAACTGGTTATCCAAGCGAAAAACATAATAAACGTGAACGCATCATTGTTTATTTGCTGTTTGAGTTAGATTGTTGTGAAAATGTCTTCTCGTCATTATGTATCAAAATTTACTTACATAATGGCCTTCCTCATATTGTTGGTCGCTATTTTTTCAGCTCTGTGTTTGGTCATTGGAAATCCATGTAAGTAAATGTTTTTTAAACTGATAAGTAGTTATTAATAAATATTTCCAATACTACTTATGTTCTCGTATTTAATTACCATCTCTCTTTAAGAGTGATAAATCTCTCACGACCTTGATTATTTTACTATTATTATTATCATCAGTAGCGTAACCAGGATGGGGTCCAATATAAATCAAATACAATTAAGTTTTTAGAAAAATTAAAATGTGTCTGATTTACTGTAATTATGCGATTATTTACTTTAAAATTGACAAAGCGTTGAAAAAAATTATAAAAATTGACAAGAACCTTATAAATTAAAAAAAATATTCGTATTCGATTTACTTTTCTGTAGTAGTATTTACTGAGGGCACTTAATTATTAGTAAATATAGCGGGAAAAGCTAAAATAGAAATCGTCGATTTATAAGCTCGGCAAATATCAACCTCTTAATAGGTTTTTCTTTATTTTGTGTTATTAATAAGATGATCAAGAGTGGATTTCCCATTAGGCCCGGGCCTAGGAGACTATGAATAGAGGGCCCCAAATTCAACAAACAAAGCAACCCTCGCATAAGTTTATAGGTAAAAGTCGCCTGCAAAGGCAATATTACAAACTGTTTGCTACAAAAGTTTGCTCTGAATATTTTAAGGCACCCTGCTTTTAATTTGATAAATTCTTTATACAAACGAGCAAATGTTTCGCAGATTCTCTGGCTGTGTTAAGAAGTGCCCTAACAAATTGCAGATATATTGTGATATTTTTACCTTTGTACCTTATGTTTTACCTTACTATTAATTTTACACTATTATGCATGTTCTATATTTTTTTAATTGTGTTTTATAATTATTGTTTTATTTATATTTTATAGTGTTAAATTTATATTACTAGATGTATGTAGTCAATTAACTAAATAAATAAATAAGGAAATATAGGTCTCGAACTTTACTAGAAATCAGTGTTTTATACGCGTCAGAGCTGGGACAAATCCTCGAAAAAAGGATTCGAATCACGAATCCGAATCACCTAATAAGATTCAAATCACGGATACCTAAATAAAGGATTTGTAAGAGATAAATATGATTCGAATCAAAGATTCGAATACTGTTTTTTCGAATCACGAATACAAATCCTTTAAAAATAAATTTGATTTTAGTACATTAACCATTAACATTTTAATATCACTATCAGTTGTTTAAACAAAAATATTCAAAACCTAATTATTTATTATTGACACTGAACATCGTAGATAACAGACTAAATATCTGATTCTGTGTTACTCTGATTAAACTTGTAATTGTGTGTTTTTGAACTTCAGAAAATTTTTACGGGGCTTTTCTAAACTCGAAATTTTTCTTCATGCTTAGTCTGGTAGTGGAATCACTTGTTCTCTCTTACTCTTATAACAAATTGACGAATGCCTGAAAATTACATAAAACATCCCTTTACGTAAAAAATTCACTGAATATCCTTAAAACCGGAGAAAAGTCATGGAATTTGATTCAAATTGACCAAAACTAAAAAAAGCGTTTTAAATAAATCGTGAAATATAACAAAATGTACAGAAATTATAAAAAAATATATATAGAGTAACAGGAAATCATAAAAAATTACAAATACCGTCAATAATTATAGATATCTGGAAAACTATGAAATTGAATTGAATAATAATTGTACAATATTCAATTTTCAAGAATCCTCTTTCTAGTTTATTTTATCAATTAGTTTTGATAGCGTTGACAATATTAATTGTTGTCATTATGTACTTTAAATGTTGACAATTACCATTATTATTCAGATTATAAATTATATAAATTTAGACAATAACAAATTCTATAAATATAATGTATAATGGAAATAATAATAAAAATTGTCAACATTTTAATTGGTAAAATAAACTAGAAATGACAGAAATCTTCTATTCTAAATTTAATATTATACAAATAATATTCCTTGAAAAAAAATCGTTTAAATTGAAAATATCATTAATATAAACTTTTTTCAGCAAAAAATTGTCAATATTGACAAATTCAAGAATAATAGAAATAAAAAAACCTGTTAAAAATCAAATAGGACCAAAATCTTTATTTTTAGTAATTGTGTTCTCTTTATATGTACTATTTTAAAAATGTATCTTTCTAATACTACTCTGAAATTGGGCTGTCCTGTTGGATGATAAATATTTTTATTATTATTAGATTAAAAAGACGTGTACACTAAAAAATCGTTAACATAATTAAACAAAAATGATGACATTTTTATTTGATAATTTTTCTAAAAGTAATTCTAAACAAATTTGTAAATTATTAAAAAATAGTCAAACAAATCAGAATTAATAATATTTATATTAATATTCCAAAAGTTAACATAAAGAAACATTGAATTTTCCAATTTTTTAATGAATATTTGCAAAATATAATTAAGAATTAATTTTAATTCGTGTTTATATTCCAAAAATTGACAAAAAAACATTAACTTTCAATAAAATTGTCAATATTAACGAACATTGTTAATTAAGTTTTAATGTGCAATTTTATAACTTTAGTTGTATTATATTATGTATTTTTTAAATGTACAGGGTGGCCCAAATCGGATGTTACTATAGGGAATCTCGGTTATTAGAAGAGATAGAAAAATATCGATGGCGCATCCTCGAGCTCTTTTTTCGAGACAAACTCAATGCCGAAATTAGCTATCGTCTTTTGTTTTCAAGTTATAGCTAAAAATTCAATATTATCCATATTCGATTTATATTAATACCTCAGTCATTTATTATTTTATCAAGATAAGAGTTGTACTTTTTCGAGGAGAATCGAATGCAATTTACAGATTATTTCTATCTTCATTAATAAAAGAGATACAGCCCAAAGTTATATTTTTTTAAATAGAAGATATAGTTGGCTGTGCTATAAAAAAAAATGTTATTTTTTCTCTTTTCATTGATATATAACATGTTGATGTTTTTTTTGAAATTTACTGATCTATATATTTTATTAAATTTTAAATATTTTTATTAATCGCAGTAGGCATGTTTAATATTAAATTAATAATTGCTGGAATTTGAGTAGGCTTATATTAGGATGTGATAATAATTACAATTATTTAGAAAAAAATTAAATAAAAATAAATTGATATTATACCTAGGTTTTGTTTATTGACCAACCAGCGACCCGAGACAAATTTTCATGGAGCTTTTCTAAACTCGAAATTTGACTTCATGCGCTACGCGTATAAAACACTGATTTAACGTAAAGGTTAAAATCACACAAACAAAATGTTCATGCGAATCCTCACAATTCATTCGAATTATTTTTGATGATTCAAATCCTTTTGTAAGTATTCGAATCATTTTGTAAGTATTCGAATCCTTTTGCAAGTATTCGAATCCTTTTATAAATGTTCGAGTTCTTTTATAAGGATTCGAATCCCCCGCATATGGATTCGAATACGAATCCTCTTAAAAAAATGTTACGAATCCGGATCACGAATCCAGTTTAACTGAAATATTCGAATACCTCTTTTGAATCCTCTAAACGGATTCGAATCCTGAATGATTCTAATCCTGCCCAGTTCTGATACGCGTGGCGCATGAAGTCATATTTTGAGGTTAGAAAAGCCTGACAATTTGGTTTGGCGGAGCGACCAAATCAAGTTTTGGGGCATTTCTAAACTCGAAATTTTACTTCATTCTGATTAGAATTATACTTAAATTAAAACAGATTGATTCCGTTTTACTGTCTAACTTTGAATTCACCAACATATTCAACTTAGTAAAAAAACAATAATTCGTTAAAAATTAAGGAACAGACAAAGGTTGTGTTAGGTTAGATGTCACTTCGTGAGATTGATAAACATTGTAAATTAAATATAATAATTATTTCAATAGTGAAGACCAGTTCAGATTGCAAGATCAATTAGTTTTGTATTGACCCACATAGTAGCTCTAGCAATTATGTACGAGGGGGGTCCCGATATTAAAGGTACAGGCTAAAATTGAGTAGCATATATATTTAATTTACTTCATTTATTTGCGTAGCCACGAATACATATACATTACATTATAATAATAATATGCTGTGTAATAAGCGGATGCATGCGTCATTAGGTATTTAAGACTATTACAACACATATAATAATCTAATATTACACAATTAGTTAATTTAACCTAAAATACATATAAGTAAATACAAAGTTTCACATCAATACATATATGAAAATATTAATTATTTTTGATGAATTCGTCAAATGTGCAATAGCATTTTGTAATGAGGAATTGTTTAAGTTTATTCTTGAATAGTGTTGTCATTTATATATAAAGAAAATATTTATTCTACAAAAAACTATATACTTTTGTTTATTTCTCGACATATTTTCCGTAAAGATTAAGACATTTATCCCAGCGTGACAGAAGTTTGAACATTCCTTTATGGTAGTGTTGCCTGTCAAGTCGATTAAAGTAGTCCACAACTGGGTTTTGCAATTCCTGTTGATTTGCAAAGCGTTTTCCCGCCAAAAAAATCTTCAGGGGTCCGAATAAATAAAAATCGGCCTTGAGCCATCGTGCAAAAGTTCAACTCCTTTAATATTTCATTTGCGGTGTTTGTTTCACAGGTACCTGTACCTTGTATATCTCACCCCCCTCGTATATTTATATTTGATTTATTTAATGTTCTATTATTAGTTTAAGTATAGGGTGCCCGTTTTTTGAGCGACACTGTGGAGATCTCGCTTATTTGTAAAGATAGAGAATCGGTTAAATTGGGGCAAAGTTGCGAATTTAGTGCTTATTAATAATCTGCGTTCACATTTAGAATATCTTCAGTTGTTTCGTTGTATCTCTAAAAAAACTGAAATTTCGATATTTAAATGTTTTCCGTATCTCCGCTATTTTAATTATTTTCATATTCTGTAACAACTTTCTTGTAGCAATTTTTTTAATTATCGAATGGTTAACGTTAAAAAATATTCAAAGCGAATCGTTTTTAGTTTATACATTCACCTTATGTTTTTCTTATGGAAACGTACAAATGATGTGCATACAACATCATTGTAATGTATTTTTAATTCTGATTCCTAATATGCCAAACGTAAGGTTTTGTTTAATTATTGTTGTTGCTCAAGTTGCCATGGCAATAAAACAATATCATGTTGCTATGCAAAAGTTGAAATATTATTTAAAAAAAAAAACTTTTAATGAGTGGTTATCTTTTTTTACGCAAATAAATAGTTTTTGTGGACTTTACGCGGTTGTTTCCATGGCAAAATACCACAAAAACAATACATTTTAAAAAGTCAGCGTGTGGCACATCATTGAAATTAGGATAAAAAATGCTGTGTGCATATCTTCATATGCGCCTAAAAAAACAAAAGTTGTGTCTGGAAAACAAAAACGAATCGCTTTGCAGTTTTATATATTACTTCAAAAGTTGAGTCATAAGAAATTGCTCAAAGAATGTTTTTATAAATTTGAATACGATCAAAAATAACGGAGATATAGGCAAATTTAAAATATCGAAAATTGTAGATTTTTTTTAATTACATCAAAACAATTCAAGATATTTGAAATGTGATTAAAATTCGTAACTTTGCCCCCATTTAATCGAATCTTTATTTCTTCAAATGAGCGAGTTCTCCATTTGACCTGAAATAAAGAAAAATGTAAATATTTTGTTATTTAAACATTTCGATTATTGCTCATTTTTAAAGTGTTTTTTTAATTCATAATATTTCAGTGTTTTACACGCGTGGCGCATGAATTTCGTGTTTGACTATATTGACCCAACCAAATTTTAAGGTTTTTCTAAACTCGAAATTTTACTTAATGCTTATCTGGGAGTGGAAACACTAGTTTGAACTTTAAATTAAACTCTTTTATAAAATCGACGAATGCCTGAAAATGTACAGCATATACATTATGTATATTTTAAAAAAATCCCAGTATGTAATATTATAAGTCATACATTGATGAAATCACAAAAAGAAATGCAGAAAATTAACTTTCAGAGTTAAATCTATAATTTGTTCGGCCGTTAATGGGTGAATATTCTATTTCTAAGAAAAGAAGTATTTATTAAATATTAAAGTTGCATTTAAAATAATAGCAAACTGTAAATTTATAATGAATTAGTTAACAAAACACACGGATTAAATATCCGGTATAATTGGATTTAGAATAACAATGTCCAATATAATAAATTAAGAATAGTATGTGCTGCCATTTAAAAATTTCCAGATATCTATTACTGTGCAATGCTGTTAATTTTGAGAAAATATATAATTACTGTCAATTTATAGAATTGAAACTGGCATTGTTTTTTTTTTAGTCTATTCAAATCGGAAATTAAATAATAGAGTTATGGCGTTAGGAGTTTTTTTGTATCAAACACTCGGTATGTATGACTTGTGTAAAACAATTATGTTAAAGCACCAATAAAGGATAGATACATGGATAAAAACACAAATTCTATAATTTGTCTAAATCGACTGTACTAAAAACCTCTAACTACATATAGATTGGCATTTGACTATGTATTGACTGTTTATATTTTGACAATTTTGACCGCAATTCTGTTATTTGACTATACTGAAAATACTAACTAAATATTTATTTCTCAACAGCAATAAATTGCCTGTAATTCGATATATTTCTGTTGGGAAATAAATTAAGAAATACGTAGTAAATATTTTCAAATAGTATAGTTAAAATTAGAAATTATTATAACATATTATATTATATTTTGTTATTGTATTTAATATTTATAGTATTCAGTCGTTCTAATATGTTAAATTTATATTAGTAGTTGTATCAAATGGTCTGCCCCAGAAAACCATGGTGTGCAAATCGGCATCCGATCAAACGTCGATGTATCGCTGGACATGTGAATGTCCGACAACGAATCGGCTTCATTATGTCCGTCTCATCGGCAGCCGCTCGCATGCTGACGTCGACATTGAATCGGCAACTATACAAAACTTCTTTAGTGACGACGACGTCGTCGTCGAATCAGCAGCATTTCAATACCTAAATCGTGACGACGTCCTCATCGAGTTGGCGCCTATTTAAAACTTCACACGTGACGACGTCGACATCGAATAGTTGTCAGCGAACAGGCAAATGTTCGAACTCTCAATCGTAACGATGTCGTCAGTCATTTATTGGACGACTTTCTGCAGAAAGGAACCAGTTTATATGTAAAAATAAATGGGTTGGTTTCATTCTACAGAAAGCGGTCCAATTGATAAAATAAAAACAAAAAAATTTAATTAAATTCTCTTTATTATAAAATATATAAAAATTGTAATAGATTTACTAATAGTCCAGTCATCAGAGATCTGACCTCTAACACTCGCCCGAATTAGCTAAAAATTTGTGTGGATGTCAAGTAGTTTACTACTCCTACCCCCGGGCCTTCCTCGAATACCACCTCCGGTAGGAGGTAAAAAAACGGAAATCATCGATTTCCCACAAATCTGCACATGAACAAACAAAGAAAGATTTAAACAAAAAATGTAGCTGATAGAATTTTGAACAAAAAAGTTCTATAGCACTTTTTTGTGAAATAAACCGTTCTCTCAGAAATACCGATTCAAATAACCGGTCATTTTCAATTTCAGTTGCGCGCGCGAAGTGACTTATTGAGCAAACATATCCCACTGGAAAAAATAAAAATATATTTTAAAAGGGAAGAGTTCAGCTTTCTTGTAGAATAATTACATTTGACTATAGATGAAGTCAGGTTGTATAAATCTGTTAATTATATGAAAGCTGCAAGGTTATAGCAGTCTTTTCCACATATTAATAAAATTTATCAGTCTCATTAGATTAGACTGATAACATTTTTTTTAATATACAATTACTTTAGTTTGATTTAATTTTTTGTAATCATCATATATTTTCTTTAATTTTTATTTCCCAGCAAATACAAAGTATACATTGGGGTTAGTCAACGTAAAATTAACAAATTAATAAACTTAAAACTAAATGTAGATTTACATAGTAATAAGAACGAAACAACACAATTCACAACAGATTAAAATATAAAATGTTATCCTCAATAGGCATTAAAACTGTAATATACTCTTGTTTTAAGTATTTCCTGCAAACATTTCTTAAATATAACGCTATTGTGAGATTTTAAATGATTTGAAAGTTTATTATATATTTTAATGCCAAATATATTCGTACTGCTAGCATGCGCTGAAGATCTGTGCCACCCCAGATAAATATTTGAGTTGCGTAAGTTGTAGGCATGGTCCGCGTTATTTTGTACTTCTAAATTATTTCCGTTTTTGTGTATATATAGAAAAAAGACCTTTATTGGCATAATAATAAATTACATCTACACACTAATCGCTACCCCCTCTCTTCCTCCTGCTTTGCCTCTCTTCTCCCAACATCTTCAGCGTCCTTACCCCGGCCCCATCACTCTTCTATTCCCTCTTACTCCCACCCATTCCTCCTTCACCCCCTCGAATTCCTCCGCCAAATGACTCCACGTATCCCTCCCCCGCTTACATATTACACACTTCCCATACTCTTCCCACATCCACACCTTCCTTCCTTTCTCCCCTGACCCACACCTCGCCCTCAACAGCACCACCCTTTCCTCCCTACTCCATCCCCTCTCTACCAAATACCTCGGCATTCTTCTATGCACCTGCCACCTCCCGTACATATTTTTGCATTTACTTCTCTCTATACACCCTTGTCTTTCCCGTCCTTCCACCTCCTTCTCCTTCATCCACGCATCCACCTTCACCCCATTCCCCAGCCTCCGACAAACCTACCCTCTCATACATTCTCCTTCTCTCGCTTCTTCATCTACCCTCTTTCCTATTCACGCACGTCACCCACACCGCCTTCACCAATCTCTGTTTCTACAGCTCCCATAACTTTATCTCATACCTAGCCATTCTCACCATTCCTCACAGTCTAGTTTCTCTCTATTCGTCTCCTGAAGCACTATGTATCCGGGTGTTGACCTTTCTACCCGCAACATACGCTTCAGGAACCACAACTGCTCCCTCTCCATACACTCATACCCTCATACCTCATACATTAACACTGACCTGACACACGCATATCATACTTTACACACCACTCTTACATTGTTTCCCATCCACTTTCCCTACTTTTCCCACGCTATCCCCCACGCCTTTCGAGCCTTCCCCTGCACCCACCTCACATGTTCCTCATACCCTCCCGTCTCTTTGAACATAAATCCTAAATACTTTAATTTTTTAACCCTCTCATTCACTTCCCCTTCCACTCTAATTCCTTTACCCTCCCCTCCCTCCCTTTATTTCTGAATCACATCCATTTCGTTTTTCTTACATTCACGCTCAACCCCCTCTTATCCATAAACCTCTCTGCCCTTTTGAGAATATCCCATACCTTTTGAGCATACCCACTCTCTTGCCACCAGCACCATATTATCCGCATATGCCAACATCCATACCTTACTTCTACCTCATATCCTCCATCGCCTTTATCCCACACTCAAGGTATTCGTTTTCTTGCTCCCTCTCTACTTCTCTTCCCTTCTCTATCCACATCTTTACTGTTAACGGCAGGTGGTCAGATCCCAACACCTGTTCCACCACCATACCTCTTATCTGTCCTCTTTGTATTCCCCTGACCGCCACATAGTCAATCACCGATGCCCCCCTCCCAATCGCCCTCCGTGCATCCGTTCAAAATCTCCCATCCTTACTCCATAACCCACTCCATCATATTCCTACCCTCCTTATTTATACATTTATCTTGTGAACTCCTCTTCACAACCGAACCGTCCTCTCCAATCCCTCCCCCGTTTCTCCTATTCTGTCATTGAAATCCCCCCCCCCACCATCCACTTTCCCCCTTCGTCCGCTCTCTCATCTATTTCTCTTCTTATGTCCCACCAATTTTTCTTGACGTACACCACCCCCACATTAACCCGATATCTTTCCTGCTAGTATTTCACCCACACTAGCCCTTCGCATCCTCCCATCATCTCTCTCTTGCCTCCTTTGCTATCCTCTCTCCATATAACAATCATTGCCCCCCTTGACCCTCCCACTCATCGCACATAAGTTTTTGAGTCTTGTTTTTTTCCTGCCCGTTTGTACGCCTATGCTTTTATTTTCACGTTTCCGACAGGCCTATAATATTTATCTCTATTTAATTTCACGGATAAAAGGTTACTTATTATTAGCCTCTTTGCGATTGTCTCGTTTTTAGCGTCACGTTTTTTTTTACTATCGCGTATGGCGTACGTCGTGATAATTCCTGATATACTCTCGCTACACCTGTTCTCGGCGAAAGTTTTTTTTTTTTACTATCGCGTATCGCTTACGTCGTGATAATCCCCAATATATGAGTTTACTATTGCCGAAATACTCTCGCTACCTCTGCTCTCGCTACGTCTGCTCTCGCTACGCCTGCTGTCGCTACGCCTGCTCTCGTCGGAACCTCTTGTGTATATATGTCACATATCGCCACGACTTCTAGGACATACAGAGTGTAAATAGTTTAAATTTTCAATTTTATGAAATTATGTTTGCAGGTATCCGTTTGTTTCAAACCAATTATTGTCCGTAATGCTTTTTTCTGCAGAAGCAGAAGATTTTGAGCTTCAGGACATGAACCCTATATAATTAACCCATACGACATGCGTGATTTAAACTCTGCATAGTATACATTCATTAAGCATGGTAGGTTGACAACTATCCTCAACGCACGAAGTTTATAAATAACGGTAGATTGCCTGTGTTGAAGTTTTACAAATATTTCATCCAACTCTTCAATAATATAAAACCTACCCAAAATTTATTAAATTTGCAGATAAAACTTCTGACTCGTTGACCTCATCAAAGCGCGTTTTTATACACTCCTATACAACAAGTTCACCACATCAACTTTAAGAGGTTGCCGATCGTTGCTCAATATCTTCAAATAACAAAGATCCCAGTGCATTTTCACAAAATATGGACACACTGTAATAGGTGGGTCCCAGAAATCATTTTGTGGGGGCCCAAATATTCTAGCTACGCCGCTGCCAAAAATAGGTCAATATTTCAATAAATTCGATCAAATGTAAACTATACATGATCGAAAAACAAACCATAATTGATTACATATTAAATATTTGAATAAGCGAAGGATTGTATGTTAATAAATAGGATATTTTATTATTTGAATTCCCTCCGATACTTATATCGATTTTTTTGGTCTCTGTGCAAACTTTAGAAGGAAAACAAAATGTTTTGCCTGTATTTTAAATTATGATAAAGACTTATCGCCATATTAAAACTAACATTCTCATCTGACGATATGTATGGAACATCTTAAAGAAATAAAACATGTTTCATTCAAACGAATGTATTTTGTAAGAATAAGGTAAGTCAGTCAATGAGTAAACATCTCGGGTGTTATTATTGTTTTCTTAAAATTGTAAATGAACATATGTGTATATTTTAGTTGCACCTTCCAAATCGAATAAATTCGAAGATAATTATTGTCTCGAGAAACAATGCATAAGTGAATCAAAGACATTACTCTATAACATGAAACAATCAGTGGATCCTTGTGATGATTTTTACGAATTCGCGTGTGGAAACTATGCCAAAGAGAATCCACTAAAGAGTACCAAAGTAAAAATTTCTGAAATGGATAAAATTCAAGATGCGACGGAATTTCAGTTGCTGGGCATTTTGGAGGAACCTCCCCAGGACGAAGAACCAGCTTTCTTCAGGAGTATGAAAATATTGTATAAAGATTGCAATGACGTAGGTAATTATATACAAGTGTACCGGTTAATACTTTAATACACTGCAGAGTTAAATGCCATTGATGAGGTAATAAAAACAAACAGTTTAAGAAAGTTACTATATAGTCAATATTCCTTATCTTTATGTTCATTTGGGTTGTTATTTTCATTTACACTATTGAGCCTTGAATAATTTTCAGTTAATGTTGGTTTTAAATGTTCACTACTTCATTTTTAGGCAGATTATTTCGTTTTTCTGTATTGGTTAATCAAAACCACCTAAATTGTTTTATTTATATAAAAGTGAAGATGAACTTTCAACAATTATCAGCCTCATCGATCAATCAAAAAATTAATAATTAAATATTTTCTAAATAACAATAAATATCGAGTATATTTTGAACTTTACCTTATATCGGTGTTGTATACGGGTGGCGCATGAGGTAAATCTCGAATTTAGAAAAGCTCGCAAAATTGGGCTTGGTCGCTTTGCTTCGCTACGCGACCAAACCAAATTTTGCAGGCTTTTCTAAACTCGAAATTTTACTCCATGTTTAGTCTGGGAGTGGAAACACTAACACTTAAATTGAAAGCTTATAAAAACAACGAACGTCTGAAAATTTATAGAGAAAATGAAGATAAGTAAACTTTAAAAAATCCTTGTATGCTTGGTTAGGTTAGATGACAGTTAGCAAAGTTAAGATATAGGTTAGATTAGTTGACAGTTAGCAAAGTTAAGATATAGGTTAGATTAGTTGACAGTTGCATATCTTACATGTGCAACTGTCGACTAATTTAACCTATAACCCAACTTCACTATATAACATACCTAACATATGCAACTGTTAACTTATCCAACCCAACTTCACTAATTGTCATCTAACCTAAGTTGACAGTTGTATATCTAACATATGCATCTGTTGACTAATATTTTGACATGTCATCTCTTTTTGACATAAAGGGTATCCCAATAAGAGTACCCGATTTAATTTAAAAATAAATCGAATAGTTTTTGAGGGAATGGTGATATTTTTATTGCATTATAAAGTGGACATGTTTCGATTAAGTATAAAATAAAATATCCGACAAATGGCCTCCGCGGTTCTAAATACAGACCCTTGCTCTTTTCGTGAAATGTTTGATGACGTGTTGGATTGACAGCCTCGCATTGCATTGGCAGTCTCATTTAAAAAAAAAAAAAAAACGGGCCAATCACGCCGCCTGCCCAAAATCCGCAACAAACAGTAGCTCGTTGGGAGTGCATTTGTTTCTTCATGATCATGTGCGGATTTTCTGAGCCCCAAGTTCGACAATTTTGTTTGTTAGCGAAACCATTCAAATTAAGGTGCGCCTTATCGGCGTACCTTTCCCCATTTTTGTAATGGGTTTTCACAATGATAACTCGCTGTTCCTTTGTATAAGTATTAATCGGAACAATCGTAGGTGAAAGCTGTCAAATTTCAGAGCTGCAACTTGCACAAAAAAATGGCGAAACATTTAAATCGGGCACTCTTATTGGGACACCCTTCACGTAATTAACACTCTTTTTGACATTTAACGCAATTTTTGACACATTTGACGTTAAAAAATGTGAGGTAGTGAAGAAAATAAATGGTCACATTTTAAGAGATTATTTTTATACATTTTATGCCACCTTCCACATTTACCATCATTTTTCGACATAGGCATAATTCTACAACGACATACGATGTAAGTTGACAACAAGAAAAGTCGGCGTTAGCCAGCATTCGCACTATATTGACAGTTAACTTGCATGTAGATCGGCATTACTAGCATTAACCCATATTGGAACCACATTTACATAAGTCGGCGTTAATCGGCATTCAAATTATAATGACAGTTGCTATAATCACAGTTGACGTAAGCATTAACCGACATTTGAACTACAGTAACAGTTGACATACGTTAGCGTGAGCCGGCATTTAGTTCACAGAATGATATTTAACCTAACCTAATTTGACAGAGTGATATCTAACCTAACCTAACTTGCCAAAGCGAAATCTAACCTAACTTAAATAACATAACACTTAAAATGTCATCACTTTTTATCGTACTATCCACATTGCATGTCATTTGATTGACATTTCATCGCTTGTGCTTTGACAGTTAGGGCGAAATTTCAAAGATAAACAGTGTGCATAATTTGGTATAGTTTTCATTTATTTCGCCAATAATGACACTACTGTTAATAGAAAGTTATAATTGCTTATAGCTCCTTTGTTTTGACAGTTAGAGTGAAACTTCAAAGATTAAATTTCTATGGATTTCAGAGTGGTTTTTATTTTGTTTAAAATTGAGAGTGTTGTCAAAACAAAGATATCGAGTAATATAACTCGTTCTCTTTTTACGGTTATAGCAGAATATAGTACAAGTAGAAGTACTTTAAAAATAAGGTACCCGTGGATTGAGTACCGAGTACATGAAAAGTACTCAGAGTACACATTTTAAGTACTTGTACTCGAGTACCGCCTAGCACTGCTTTTGACTGTGGGTAAAACTATGTCAGCAACAATCATCTAGCATAATTTGTTTTAAAGATATGACAAAAAAGGTGAACATCGATTTAATGTTATTCTCACAATAACTTTGTTAATTAAAGAGATATAGAAATAGGATTTTATAAATAACCTAAATTAGTCCTTAGAAATACATTGGAATTGACAGATTTGAAATAGGGCGTCCCATTTTCTTTTTAGACATTGCAGTTATTTTTTTGACATATGAGTCCATATGACACATGATTTTCAACAAAAATGTCCTGCTTTATTTAATGGCATAAAAATCCAATATAGCTGCTATTAGAAAAAAATAACTTTTACTTTGTATCTTAAAAATAGGACACCCTGTATAAAATCAGTCAATTTAATTGTGATTTTTGGATGTTATTAAGGGTAAATTTCAAATTTCAGCTAATTATCTTTGTAGCTGACAAAGTTATAACAAAAAGAAATGTTTCTCGATTTTCACATTTTTTGTCATATCTTGAAAACAAATGACGCTGTATCAAATGTATGTATCTTTATTTTGTATTAAAAATTGAAACTTTTGTCTAATTTAACCATTTTCGTACCTCTAATAGTTTAGAAAATCCCAATGGTGAGTACCATAAAGCTAACGAACGGTATAATCGAAATACACTGCCGAGCATAATAGTAGGGTCACTCCGTAATTTGATTTGTTTTTTATTTTCTTTAGAGATTTTTAGTTTTTTTATGTGTTTTTTCGGTTGTAACAGTTCACTAACTGATTGCTTGAATAAACAAAAAAGTTTATGTTGTTCAAAGTTTATTAAAAGTAATGAAAATGAACAATTTCAATTTGATATGCTAAGTAATGAAAATAAACAAGTTTACTATCATATGCTTTTGTTGAAACAAAAGAAAGTTTAAGGACTTCAGTAGCGAGTATTCCCTCCTCTGGCAGTGATAACAGCTTGCAAACGATGAGCCATGCTCTGGATCAGATTTTGGATCATATTCTGCGTAAGATTGTCCCATTCCTGCACCAGTATGTCGCGTAGCTCTCTAGAATTTCTGGGGGCCTGCACATGTCTCTGTAAACGTTTTCCCATCTCATCCCAAACATGCTCAATTGGATTTATATCTGGACTGCGAGCAAGCCAAACAAATCGCGTGATTTGACACTCGTCAAGATACTCAGTAACTATCCGAGCAGTGTGGGGCATTGTGTTATCATGCATAAATGTTGCGTCGTCACCAAGAATAGCCATGCACGGTAAAACATGGTTTTCTAGAACCTCTGTCAGGTACCTATGCGCAGTCAACGTGCCATTCTCGATAAAGATTAACTCCGTATGAGTGTCAAAAAATATGCCTCCTCATGCCATAACTGATCCTCCATCAAATGGAAGTTGCTCGGTAATACATGCTTGAGCATATCTCTTGCCTTGTCGTCGCCACATTCTTACACGTCTATCTCAGCCCATAAGACAGAATCGCGATTCATCGGAAAACAATTTGCGACTCTAATCCACTATTGTCCAAGCTAAGTGTTCTCGTGCAAAACTCAACCTCACTATCCGGTGTTCACGGGAAAGCGGAGGTCCAGTAGCTCTAGTTCGAGTAGATAATCCAGCAGCATGAAGTCGCCTCCTAACTGTCCACTCACTTGTGTTTACATTTCTCACTTATTGCAGATGATTTTGAAGGGAAACTGCCGTGACCGTTCGGTTTCACAGAGCACTAGAAACGTGAAAGCGGTCATATCTAACTGTTGTAGTCTTGCCTCGCCCTGAACCAGGTCTTCGAGTGAGCAGACCAGTCTCTTCGTAACGCCGCCATACTCGTTGCACACTCGAGAGACTTACATCAACCTTTCTCGCAGTTTCGCGCAGACCGCGGCCGTCTTCTAAAGCCGCCACAATTCGTGCCGCAACAACAGGATTTATGCTCATTGCAAAACACTAACAATGACAGTAAAACACAAACAATTTGCAACAGATAGATGTCATCACAGAAACAAAAAATATGCTTGATTGTTTCAACAAGAGCATATGAAAATAAACTTGTTCATTTTCATTACTTAGTATATCAAATTGAAATTGTTCATTTTCATTATATTCAATAAACTTTGAACAAAAAAAACTTTTTTGGTTATTGAAGCAATCAGTTGGTAAACTGTTACTAAAAAACTAAAGATTTCTAAAAAAATTCCAAAAAAATTCAAATTACGGAGTGACCCTACTTTTATGCTCGGCAGTGTAGTTATTCAATACAAAATATGAAAGAATAACATTGAAATACATCACAGAATTATTGTGTAGTTCAAAATATAATGCTTATATTTATGATTCATAGTTTACTTAGCATAATTTTATGTTTAATCTCATGTTAATAAAAAAAATAATAACGAATATGTTTTAAGTTCTTTTCTATGAACTTTATAGTGCCTGTTTTAAAAACAAAATCATAATACATACACGGTTGTACACAGAAATTCAATAGTATAAAGTGAGTTTTGCTTTTAATTTGACAATAAACCCATTAGGTACTAACGTTCCATATAAGGAACACAAAATAAATAAATAAAGATATTTTAACAAGATAAATTCAAATTCAAAACTATTTGAATTTGAGAAAATAAGCTTACGCTTTTTATAGTTTTCACACTTTAAATTAATATATAAAATTACGAAAATGTTATTCGTGAAAATGCAAACATATTATTGCAAATTCAAATATTATGTCCCTAACGTGATATACTTCTTTTTTAAAAATGTTTATTCCTAATATTTAGAAACAATGAACAAACGTGGATTAATGCCATTTAAAGATATTTTGGATTTGATTGGAGGATGGCCCGTTATAGACGATAAAGAACCGGAAAATAATTGGGAAACTGTTCTTTATTCGATGAGAGACAACAATTTAGCAGGCGAAGTTATTTTCGCACATATACCTAATGTTGAATACTCAAATTCAACAAAAAGGATAATATCAGTGAGTATTAAACTGGTTCTTCATAGCTATAAATAAAACGAAAATAAAACATTAATGAATATCGTTTGTCATAAATATTTCCAGCTCAATCCTACATCATTATTATTAGACCAGGAAATTATGTCTAAAGGTAAAAGTGACAAAAACGTACAATCTTACTTAAAATATATAACAAACGTTGCCAAATTGTTTGGAGCTAAACCAGAAGTTGCTGCAACAGATATGGAAGACGTGTTGGACTTTGAAATTTTACTTGCTAAGGTAAAGATTTTATAATTTCAAAATGGTGTTTTGACTAACTGTAGTGTTTAAATACATTTTCCCGCTGTTTTATGTACTAAGATTCGCATCCGCCAAGTTGGGGTGCGCAGGTGCATTAATGTATTAAACAGAATCAGTATTAAATTGTCATTGCTATTAATCGGTTGTGTTTCATTAACCATTTCAAATAAACTCCCCTATTCCGCATTAAGACCTTATATTGGCGACGAGACATTACATTGGCGACGAGGTAAAGCACGCAATTCGTGGGTGAAATCGTAATAAGATACCCGGATAGACAGTGAGTTGGTGGTTTTTTTCTCGAGAGAACTCGGGCACGTGAGTGTGGTGAAGAAAATGGCGTCCAGAACGACGCAGATCTGGAGCCGTCGTGGGATAGAATTAATTACTCGGAGCAACATCTCTTCAGTAATTAATTCCACTACAACACGAATTCTATTCATGACGTCTACATTGTCCACTGGAGGTGTTACATACACCTTTTCTTTTAAAAATCCCCAAACGAAAAAATCAAGTGGATTCATATCCGGCGACCTTGCTGGTCATAGTATGGGTCCATTGCGCCCAATTCATCTATTTGGAAAATGTTCGTCCAACCATTCTCTTGAAATTCTTGCTGTATGAGGTGGTGCACCATCATGCATGTACAGCATGTTGTTTAATTAATTTAGTGGAACATTCTCCAAAACTTCTTCTAAAATATTTACATAATTTAAGGCATTTAATCTTTGATAAATAAAAAGAGGCCCAATTACACGTAAATTTAGAATACTAAGCCAGACGTTAACTGAAAATTTCCTTTGATGTCCCATTTCTCTAACCACCCGAGGATTTTCTTCTGCCCAAAAGTGATAATTATGACAATTAAATACCCCATCTCTAGTGAATGTACATTCATTACTCCAAAGAATTTTAAAAATCTAAAATCCTGTCACAAAACATACGTCTACGCTCGTTATCATTTTGATACAGTGGTTGAACTTTTCTTGCATGAAATGGACGCATTCGATTTTTTTTCAATACTGCATGGACTGTTGTTTTACTGGGGACATTTAACTGTTGAGCTATTTGTCTCGTACTAATATTGGGATCTTCTTGAACTGCATTCAATATCTGTTCTTCTAGGTGAACAGTGCGACGTTCCCTAGGTCTCCCTCCATCTATGTTATTATAAACGAACGACCCAAAAGTACGTAGCCTTTGGTCTATTTTTCTAAACGTATTTACGCAGGGCTGTTGGCGATTTGGATATCTTCTTTGGTGCTCATCTTTGGCACTAGTTGCATTACCATTACAGAATCCAAATATCATGTACATATCTGCATACTCGTTGAATGTGTACATCAGTGATGGGGAAACTACGGCCCGCGGGCCAAGTCCGGCCCGCGGAAAGGTTTAATCCGGCCCGTTTAAGAGTACCGTCGTGAGAATGTTTGAACGCGTTCTTACTTCGTAATGTGACGACCTGCATAAAAACTACCTACCTACGATTAAGCATTATTCTTTGGCCCGCTACGATTGTCTGGTTATTACAAATGGCCCGTCTTAAAAAAAGATTCCCCACCACACAAATAAATTATGACAAGTATATGTCAAAGTCAAGTGAAATTTAATAAGGTTACATATGAAAATACATAGTTGCCAGGTCTATTTTTATTAAAAAAATGCTTCTGAAGAAGTTATTAATTTGTTAAAGTTTCCAATTTATTTATCACCTATGTCATTTAAATTTTACAAATGTGTAATTGATTGTAAGTTCTATTGATTTTTTCCAAAATAATAGAAAATAACACTAATTTCCAGAGATACGTTTAATATTTTAACGACCTCGTGAGATGTTACGAGGAAGAATACAATATTTTTTTATTTAGATTTTTTATCCAAAATTATTCAACGAATCACACTACCTGAAGATTATCACACCTTTTCTGGCCACCTTGTATATATATATAACATATGAAGAAAAAAAAATATTTTAAAAATATTGAACTTAAAATCGTTGCTGCGATAATGCAGGCGTTTTATTTTTGCATGGCGTTATTAATAACACTATTGATGATCCAAATATTCTCTCAAAGATTATTTTTCTTGTTTCACGAACCTCTTCTCGCCACAATAGATTATTTCATTTCTCCATACCTAATACGCATGCGTATGCGAATTCACCACTAAATACGATGTTCCAAAAATGTAATGATATTACTCATGATGTGGACATATTTCATACGCCAAGAACATCATTCATTAATGCTTTTACTAAACTGCCATGAAAATATATTTATATTATCTAAACAAGATTTGTTATTTTTTTGTTTAAATTATGTGTGTAATTATTTAATTATTTGTTTGAAATTTAGATTGTATTATCTAGTTATAAAACCACTGCTTATATTTTTTCATAGAACTGTTGTTCATACTTTTTGTTTCTCTTAACTTTCCCTGTAATATGATTGTATGTCTGTTGGGAAAATAAACTTTATTATTATTTATTATTATTATTATTATTATTATTATTATTATTATTATTAATGCTTGATCAAGTACTGAAAGACACTCGATAAAGGTATACCATTATATGGTATTAGTTATTCATGTATTTAACGAATTTTACCCCTGAAAAATAACAACATCGTTATTTTATCGGTAAACCAGTTTTAAATCATAAATTTCGTCCCAAAATTTAAAAATAAAAACAAGTGTATACAGGGTGTCCTGATTAGGCAGCAGTCGATGCATGGGTATCTTCTAAACTCTAAGAGATTGAAAATCGGTTAAATGGGAAAAAATATACTGGACAAAAAATATACTGCAAAAAACTGATTTTGGATTTTTATTGCAGGCTTCAAAATCAAACGAAGAGAGACGCCGAGACCAAAATGCATTGAACAATATGTACACTATAAGAAAACTAGAGGAAGATTTTCCGGAATTTCCATGGATGCACTACATGGATTCTTTGACCCCTACAAATTTCACAGTCACTAGAGATTTTAAACTGCAAGTATCCGAACCGGAATTTGTCAAAAAAGTGATAGAATATTTGGAAAATACTCCAAATAGGTAATATCAAAATAGAATCATTTTATTAGACTTACTCTTTAATGATATTCATAAATATCTCCAGATGTGTTCATAAAAGTAGATGAGTTTAGTAGGAGTATGAAACAATAGAGTTGTATTTGTTTGTTATTAACGGCGTATCCATAAGAATTCTGCGGCTTCCGCAAAACCCAGGCTCGGGGAATTTAGGGGCCCGTAAAGCCCAAATGCACAAGAAACATAGAAACAAATAGAAAGTTAATATTTGTAACAGAAAAAGTACTATCATGCAAAAATGTAAAGTATACCTGATTATACAAATAAAAGTTTGATACAAATGTGTACATAAAATGTACACAATAAAAAAAACTTAATCCCAAGCAGTAACTATGATGTCGAAGATATATCGTAAACTGTCATTGACAAAAAAATCATGTTCTTGGTACATCTAAGAGTTTAGTTTAATTTAGTGTCCATAATAAGTGTCCATAAAACCTCAATATCATTGCCATATGAGAGAACCTTATAACTAAGTGACTCTTTAATGTACATACGTACTTCTTCACCTCTTGTTTGTCTATTTTTTGTTACAAAACTGTAACTATACAAAAACTGTAACCAAGTTTCTGAAATTAGTATCTCTACTTCATTTTCTATAGTAAATTAGTCCAAATCTACTAGTTTTGGTAACAAGGACAACAGATTAAAATATGCAGACTATACACCTTGTCCGAAGATGCTCTTTAGAGCATTCCGGCTATTTGAACCAAAGTCGGGATTGATGGCGTTAAAATTATTGGCGATTCTGGTCATACCAATATTTTTAGAATAGTCTGTCCTACAATATGCTACATGGAACAGACCGAAGGAACACAAACTTCTAGTGGCACATTGAGTTTAAGCTGGCTAAGTAAATAGAGACATTCGCCCCATTTATTATTATTTATTTTATCTGTCAAAATTCATTGTTGATATGTCGTAATTTGATACGTTTACGGCGTCTATCGAAATGAATGTCTGAAATAGCAGAAAATAAAATGGATATATATATATGATAAAATTTTTGATTTGAACATTTTCTCGAACAATACTTTCCCATTGTTTTGCATATATCTTTACCTTTCAGACATCATGTTTTCTAATTTCTCTGATTATTTTATTATAGATTTTACGACAAAAATAAACAAGGAACACATTTTTGTAAATTTGTTAACTTCAATATTTTGAAAGTTATTTTTTTTTAAATACGCAAAAGAGCGAAAATTCGGAAAATTGCTCTCCTATAAATATTGAAATCATCGGTTGCATCTATCATAAAAACCTTATAAATTACTCATTGTAAAGCTTATGAAACATACATATTATGCAATTATTTTTTGTAATAACTAATATTATATTTGTTATAAACAATTATATCATTTAAACTAATTTTTTATCATAAAAACCGCACTTTCAAATTTTGAATAAAACACGGCCATTTTCCTTGATAAATTCTCTAGAATAGTGTAATGTTTCAAGGTGGTGCTTTGACTGCTTCTATTTTTAAAAAGCAATTAGGTAAGTGACGGCGCACGATGTATACCAATGCGAATGACTAATATTCGTAACGGGTGTGTTAACTGCGCCACGCATTTTTTTTTTTCATGTTTTATTGTGTTGCAACATGTTACTTTATTATGTTTATTGCATTTAGCCAATCTCTAAAAAATAATTTATTGCTAAAATATATTCGAAGGCAGAAACATCATTGAAGGCATTAATTTCTAAATACAATTATGTGACGGATAACATTTTTATGTTACTTATTTATCTTCAAGGTACAATTTTAACAATAAAATTGTACCTTGAAGATAAGTAAGTAACGTTAAAATTTTACTTATAAATAAAAAATAAAATAAGACGTGCATCAGTTTGTGCTTTAAATACATAATGTTAGGCGTTTAAAGAATAGTTTTCTATTAAGATATAAAACTTTTCTTTGCTTATTTCATTGGAAACCCTAATGTAAGGCGTTGAAATTTGTAAGCAATCATACTAATTATGGAGATACTTTTATGTCTTTAAAATGTCATGACAATCTCAGCACAGGTTTATGAAAAATAATTCGACATCAACTGCAATATATAATTACCTGGTATGCGTGGCCTTGGAGAGAGGGGATGCCAATTGGCATTTTCCTCGACCTTTCCAAGGCGTTCAATATGATGGACCACGGAATCTTAATGCGAAAAATTGAGATCTATGGAATTCGTGGTACACACAACAAGTGATGATAAACAATAAATTGTCAGAAGTGGGGACAACCAACATAGAAGTACCTTAAGGTAGCATTCTTGGACCGGTGCTGTTTTTAGGATACGTGAACGATTTACCAAATTTTATGCAACAAAACAATGGAATAATACAGATATATGCCGATGACTCAAACTTGCTAATTGTATATGAGAACTTACAGGGTGTAATAAATAAAGCTCATAATATTACTAAAGAAACACAAATATGGTTAGAGAAGAACAAATTAATATAAAATGCATCAAAAACAAAAGCAATAGAATTTCAAACAAAAAACTCTAAAATAAATGAAACTAGCTTAAACTTTCAAGATATCCATATAAATATAGAAATAGTAGATTACACGAAATTGTTAGAAGTAACGATAGATAATAAATTAAACTGGAAAACACACTGTAAAGGATTAGGTAGTAAGTAGTAAATTAAACTCGGTCTGCTATACGTTGCGTATATTGAAAACAGTCCTGGACCAAAGAACGTAAATAACTTTATATAAAGCCAATTGTGAATCAATCTTAAGATATGGTATCATATTTTATGGACAAAGCACACTAGCACATACAGTTTTTATAATTGAAAAACGAATTATACGACTTATTTTTAATTTAAAATATAGCGATTCATGCAGGGGCTACTTTAAAATTTTGATGCTGTTTGGTCTATATGTTTTCGAAATAATGATTTTTAACTTTAAATAGAAGGAAATTTTTTATAAATTTAATCATAATCATGAATACGACAAGCTAATCTATATGCCTATCCGGTACATAGACTATATCTAGCGGAAAAGCTACCATTATATAATAGCTTAAAACTGTATAATCAATTTCCTGACAGTATAAGAGGTCTAAAAACATTAAAGGATTTTAAAAGTGAGCTACTAAAGTATATCCTAGAAAAAGAATTATACAGCATTGACGATTTTTTCAGTGTGATATTCCTCTTGTTGTTTAATGTATTTTTGTAATTCTCAAGAATCAATTAGTATTTAAGTTACATTTTGCTTTGACAATATTCTTTTATAATGTGTATTTTGTAGTCTAATTACACTATTTTCTAAATTAACGTATTAAAAAAATACGTTATATTTTTGTCATAGCAACACATCTAGATGATTTTATTATGTTTAAATGATTCCTGTCAAGTAAATCAAACTAAGTTTTTTTGCGTTTTTGAACATTTATTAAAATAAATAACTTAAAATTTTATTTATTCGCATTGGTATACACCGTGCGCTATCACTTATCAATATATTGCTTTTAAAAAATAGAAGCCATTAAATCACCAGCTTAAAACTTTATACTTGTAGACAACTTATTTCTCGTATTTTTTTCAGAAATTTAAAGTGCGGATTTCATGATGAAAAATACGTTTAAATAATATAATTGTTTATAACAATTATAATATTATTTATTGTAAAATTAAATTTATTGCATATTAAATCTATGTTTCATAAGCTTTACAATGAGTATTTTATGGGGTTTTTCGGAGAAATGCAATCGACGGTATGAATATTCAATTTTCCGATTTTTCGCACTTTTACGTATTTAAAAAAAAATATAACGTTTAAAAATTTGAAAATTAAAAATTAAAAAACATGTTTCGCTCTTTAAGTTTTGTAATAGAATCTATAAATTAAAAATTAGAAACAGTGATATATTTAATTAATTTGGTTTATATTGGGGAAAGTAAACATAGTCGACTATTCCTGCCTCTTCTTCCTCTCTCACCCTCTCTTCGGTCTCTTCTTCTTTCACCTTGACATTTGTTATAAAGTCATAAAAATGGCACAGTTCGGAGAAACATCAACGGCAGCAATTGACGAAATTGTTAAAAACTCCGTACCAATAAATACAAATAGGAGCAAGACATGTATATGGCGTCAATTCGAAAAATTTTGTCAGACTAAAATTTACAAACTGGAGGAAGCAACCTCAAATGGAATGATAGCTGAAATTTTAAAGGATTGGGCTTGGAATATGCGGAAGGAGAACTGGGATGACTATAAGGAATATATAATTAAGGTTATATGAATGATTCAATAAATAATCTTTATAAATATAATGCGACCTTTTCAAATAGCGACTATTATTTTTTTAAATAATTTATCTTGAAGTCTTGAATTTTTAGACAATTCAGCTCTACATATCAAGCAATAATAATCAAAGATTATCAAAGCCCGAGAGTTTTAGCTCGAGATTATTAATGATTATTAGAGAGATTATTAATCATAAATTAAATTAGATTGATAACTCCTAGGTGGCTCTACGTATCATGATTTTAGTTAACCGACTCACTCGATCGGGCGGTGCGCGACATTTGCGACTACATTTGCGATGCAGCGCCGCGGCGCTGCAATCGCAAATGTCGTCATTGGGCGCGGGGAGCGGGCGGGCTTCTTGCTATGCGGGGTGCGCGTTGCAGGGGGCATAACATTGAATGGTGGGTGCAGTGCGGGGAACACCTCACGGTATTAAATTACCGTGCGATGCGAGATGTCTTTGTTATGACACAATGAACATGTTAAATGCATATTTTAAAAGGTATTACAGAGTTGTTCTATTGCATTTCACTTTATATCAAATATGTTTCCCTTTATGGCAAATATGTTTCCTATTTATCAAATACATTTCCCTATATACCACTACATTTCCCTATATGTCAAAACCTCATCACAGTTTGTCAATTACATTTCACTTCTCAGCAAAATGGCTGCAGCTCGTCAAAAAATGCATCTTAGAAATGAACTAAGAGAACACCTGAACCGGAGAATAGATGCTGGCGTAAGTAGTGCTACATATAGTGAATTTTTCTTTTAGGTAAACATATGCATAAGCTGTAAATGTTCCGACATTCGTTGTTTTTTAAAAGAGTTCAATTTGAAGCTTTAAACGAGTGCTTTCCACTCCCAGACTAAGCATGAAGTAAAATTTCAAGTTTAAAAAAGCCCCGTGATAATTTGTCTCGGGTCGCTGTGCCGGGCTTTTCTGAACTCGAAATTTTACTTCATGCTTAGTCTGGGAGTGGAAAACACTCGTTAAAAGCTTCAAATTAAACTTTAAAAAAAACAAGGAATATCTAAAGATTTACACAAAATAGGCTGAATTTGGAATACGTATACTTAAAAGAAAATCTCCCTGTATATATAATATTTCCAGAAGAAAGTTATTGTTACTGCAAAAATGTTCAGCAGAAATATTAAAGAGAAAAGTATTTGGTATATAGTGAAAATGCCCACTGAGTAAATTTATTTCAGTAATGTTTTATCAACATTAAAACAACGTTAAATGTTGCTACAATGTTGATATAACGTTATTTGCTCAGTGGGTGATTTCGTAAATTGGTAAATCTTTTGACATATATTTGACAAGGTGAAAGATATTTGGGATATAGTGAATCTTATTTGATCAATAGTGAAATGCAACAGAAAACCCTGTAATTGAATCTAAGACATTATTTTATGTTGTGCGATCGTACTTTGTGACTAGATGGAATTTCAGAACTGCTTGATCCAACAGCAACGGGAACATTCTCCATGGAAGAGCATTCTTCCATGGAGAATTTTCCCGTTGCTGTTGGTAGCCCGGTTGTGAAGAAAATCTCCACGTTCGTGGCTGTTTAATGCACAGTACTTGAAGATCATTTGCGAATGCTAGAAAGAAATAAAGAGAAATAATGTAAACACTCTGGTTTTAAATGTGTTTAACTGCAGACTTAATTAAAAGAATACGCAATGGCTTAAAAACTTGAAATATTATATTAACTTACGGTTTTAATTACTAATGACAACACCCATCCCCAAAGATTCAGAATTGTTTAATCCAACAACAACGGGGAAATACTCCAGGAATAAATGCTCCTAGTTCATTATGATGAAAATATCCACGACCATAGGTATTTCGTATACTTAAAGATTATCTACATGTGCTACGAAGAAATAAAGAGAAATAATGATGTAGTAACACCTTGGTTTTAAATTTGTTTGACTGTAGACTTTTTTGAAATAATACACAATAGGTTAAAATTTAAAAATATTACATATACTTACGATTGTAATCATTCATATTTATTAACGCTCATCTCGAGACGACTGCGTCTTCACAGCATTTTTGTGCCTTCAGATCTGACGGATCTGACAGTTGTTGATTGAAAACTAGAGCCCACATGTTAGAAATTGCGGGAAATTTAAAATTCCGACATATGCGCCCTCCCATCGAGGTTGTCGGTCAACTATACTGGGTGTTGACTTGGCGGGCGCAACATAGGAAATCCCATGTAAATTTTGAAATGTTCAAATATTGGCTCCCCTATTTATTTTAGAAACAAAATCTATTCACCTTTTTTTGTAGAGCTAATAATTCTGAATTTATTCGTATTAACGTTTATCACTTTAAGTTTCTCTAAGCTAAAATATCTAAAAAAAAGTAATGTGATTTTATAAAAATAATGACATGCCATGAAATTGAAACACAACGGGCAATTTAAAATCAAAAATTTATACAAATACACATTTTGAGACCGTTCAAGAATTAAAAAACCTAATTTCTTCAGAATCTGAGAATATCTCGAATTATTAATTGGCTAATGTCCGAAATGAATTCTACAATCGCTTAGGATGTTGTTTGGGTGTTAATGGGGGTTTATTTGAACACTTAATTTAAACTACATACTTTTTGTTACAATTTTTCGATAGCTAGCAAGTATTAAACTCCTATTTTGTCTTGCTTAATCGTTTTCTTGATTATCGTCATGCAGTGGATTCCTCGGATATCGGTCTGTCTTAAAACTGGATAGAAAACATATCGCAAACATCCTGATAACTGTGGTCTGTATAATACCACATAATTAGAAGGATTTGTCCTTGTGTAGTGTAAATCATTTCGAAAACATTTACTTTATTAGAGTGACAGCGATATCTTGTGCCATTTTGACATCTGCAATTGTTGTTTCATTTCCATGGCATGTCATTATTTTTATAAAATAAAATTTCTTTTTCTTAATTATTTTAACTTAGAGAAACGTGATGTGTTAAGTGTAACCACTAATAAATTCAGAATTTTTTTCTCAGGGTGGTGGCAGGGGGTGCAATAAACTTGGCGTCGGATTAAGTTACATGCTCTCAAAGAAAAAAACTTCAAACCGCCCAGAACTCGAAGATTCATCCATTTTCAACCAAAAGGAAAAGAGTTATTGCGAAATCATGAGATTTAAATATTTCAAAAATGTTCTCGATTCTTCAAGATTTTTTCCATGAATTTTCATCAATTTTTAAAATCTTGATAATTTTAGGGTTTCTAAAAACTTGGCAATTTCCGTCCATTTCTCGGATTTTCGTTGATTTTTATAATGTTGATACTTTTTATGAATTTACAAAAGATTTTTCACATTTTTTAATGAATTTCTTAGATTATAGGTAATTTTAAAAATATCAATAAGGCGAATTGCCAAGATTTAGATTAATTTGAAAATATTAATCTTTCTATTTTTAATCCTAACGCCATTCCTGAATTTTTAAAATTTTTGTTAATTTTCAAAATCTTGATGCTATTCATCCCTTAATATTGAAAATTCTGACGGATTTCCTCAATTTCTTAAATGTTGAAACTTTTCATACATTTTCTTAAATTTGCAAGTTTTTAATTTTAATTACTTTTCAAAATGTTGACGATTTCTGTTATCTTCGAAAATGTTTACTATTTTCGTAAATTTGAAATATGTTTGATATTTGTCAACATGTTTACAACTTTTATTTATTTTCTTAAATTTTCGGTAAATTTAGAAAATGATGAGTTTTTAGTGAATATCCAAAATGTTTGCTACTTTTCAAATTCTCGATGTTTTTTATAGAATCTTAAGATTTTCGCCACTTTTGAAAATGTTCTTTTCGTAAAAGTACAAGCTTTTCATCGATTGTTGTAAAAATTGATAATTTCAATTTTAAATGGAAAAAGTCATCTTTTTTTTTGGTTTTAACAAATCTCATTTGTTTTCTTAATATTTATCATTACACAGCTTTTCTTAATATTATTTTTTTTTTCTACAAAACAGAAACAAACCAAATAAGATATTGACAATCTCTTTCTAAACTCGAAATTTTACTTCATGCGTCACGCGTATAAAACACTAATTGAAAGTAAAGTTCAAATTATACTGATTAGGTATGTTCATTTATAAAGCATAAATAAATAATAGCATTAATAAATACAGGGTGTCCCAGGAGGAATCTGCCAAACTTCAGATGTGTATTACTTAGGTCATTTTAAGCAAAAAAAGTTATATCAACATAGGTTCGATTCGAAAAGGTTAGTGAATTATGGTTTGTTGAACAAAACTGTTCAAAATTGTAAATAATATGCTTTGGAAAGCATTGCTGTGCAATTATTTGTTTCCGTCACTTATAAGTTAACCTAACTGGTAAATGTAATTATTTTAATAAACATGTCTTTAACGTTTACTAATGAAGAATATGCAGATATTCATTTTATTTGCGGCTTTTGTAATGGTGTATTGATAAATACCTGACAATTTGGTAGTGTATTACGATACGGGAAACGCTGATGATATGCCAGCACGGCAACTCTAGCATTACCATTACATTGATTTATAGCAGTAAATAAATGCTTTCCAAAGCCTACTACTTACAATTTTGAACAGTTCTTATCAAAAAACCATAATTTACTCAAAATGAAGTAATACACCCTTGACGTTTGGCAGATTCCTTCCGGGACATCCTGTATACAGGGTGTCTACGCTAAACCGTTCGTTAAAAGTTTATAGGGTTGCGTTGCACTAAAAATTTGAAAAAATCCTCGTCACGCGGTTGAATCAGTTCTTTTCATGTGAAATATTTTCAACTTTCTATCACTTCCGGATCCACCTGAAGTTACACCAAATTTGTTATTTTAAATGGAATACCCTATTATTATTATATTAGTCATTTTTGGATTCCTCGTTTACTTATCTCTTATAGAGTTGTCAAGAAATAAAATAATTCTAAAATGTTGACCTCTAAAAAGCATCTTGAAATCAGTCTGTAACTTCTCTTAAGAATGAGATAAAAATATGAATTATATCTCTACTTGTACCTAGAGGATGCCTTTAGTAAAATAATTGGAAACTGTAAATTTTGACAATTAGTGTTCTTAAAATGTCACTATCTAAGTGCTCTCTTCAATATCTCGTAATTCCATTTCTTTAAATGGACTGACCCATTTTTTATCACATGGTACTATTAGGGGGAAAATGTAGTACAAAAGAGTATCATACAACCAATATTTGAACACTTTAAAATTACTCTTAAAGCAAGTTGTTTTTGAATTATTTCGAATAATTCGTTTTTAGTCGCATTTTTTTGCGCATAAATCGCAATTGAATTATAGTATGCAACTAGTATTCTTTTGTTTTATCGCGATTGTAATGCGAAATGTCAAATAATAAAAAGAATTAGTACACAAATCAACAAATTATCAATTTGTTCTTTATACATGGCAACTGCGAAGGAATTGTTACTCCAAGATGTAGAGTATTTAATGAAACTTATCCACATTTGCCGCCGTTGAATAAAACAAGATTTTGAAAATTAGAATCAAATTTTGTGTGTTTAGTTTTTTTGTTTGTTTTTTACCACTTTATTTTAATAATCCTACGACTCGAGTTTCGACATATTTAGTGTCATTTTCAAGTTTGACAAATGTACAGTGTTTCTATAGCTAAAATGTATTAATCATCCGTTTGTTCGTTCAAAAATTTTACACGTGTTGTATTCACCAATGTTTAATAATTTTTAGCTATAGAGACACTGTAAATTTGTCAAACTTGAAAATGACACTAAATATGTCGAAAAATATTGAAACACGTCTCAATATTGATTAATTAATATGGATTACCACATAGTAACGCTCAACACTTTACAAATATTGTTTGTGTATCACATATTTCCAACACAAACACTTGGGAGGCCAATGGAAATATTTCCAACCTAGGTCCGCGGTGGCCTCGTTACGTTGTTTGCTGTATCATAGTCCAACTAAACTCATCTGTATTTTGTGGACACATATCTTCAGAGATATAATTTATAAATATACCACTATAACTACTGTAAATCAAATGAATCTTGATTAAATTCAAATATATGTACATCAAAAAACTCTCTCACAAATTCTAATAATAAGCACTTAACTTTTTTATACCCCAAATTGAAAATGTACCACAAAGTAAACGCCTCCAAGATTAAAAAATAAATTCTTATAAATTCATTTTTTTTTTAAATAAAATATTTTTGCAGAACTATAATAAATTATTTCATCACAAGAGAAGTAACTTCAATTTCTGGAAACCTAAACGATGATATGCGGGACATATGGCAACAACTAGCAGCCGAAATTTATGGTCAAAAAAAACGCGAAGAGAGAACCAAAGAGTGCACACAACTCATAAGAAGCAGGTAAGAAATATTTAAAATAAAATCTGTTCATCATCGCCTTACGTATTTTGTTTTAGATTGGGCACACTTATTAGTTCGCTGTATGTCCGTAAGTTGTTTGACCCGCAGTCTAAAATAGTCGCAACGGAAATGGTGTGTTATCTCAAAGACACGTTCAAGGAAATGTTCGAAGAGGCTAATTGGACTAGTGAGGATAAAAAGAAGGCGTTCGAGAAAATTAAAAGTCTGAATAAAGTTATTGGTTTTCCGGATGAGCTTGTGGATGATGAAAAACTTGGAGAGGTTTTCAATGAGGTTGGTTCCATTTTTTGAATGAATGTAGTAATTTTCATTAGTTATCATTGAATGGCCAATACTTTTGCAGATGGTCTAACTTTTAATCCATTTAGGAATTGTATTTTTTTTCAAGCCATTATCATGCAATTATTTCAATGGAGGGCAAGAGGGCGCAGGGAGGGGCATTTGGCCATCACTGGGCACCAAAAAATCGTATATATTTGACGTTTCATAAGTTTTAAACAAATATTTTGATTCTTGTCAAAAAAAAGTAGTTCTTGAATTTTTTTCGCTACACTCGGTAAATATTGATAAACATCACATCTAGTTGTTATTTATTTTAAACTTTACTTTAAATCAGTGGTTTGTACAGGGTGGTTTTTTTTCGTTGATATTATAGGGTATAGGCTAAACGGTACGAGATACAAAAAAACTAAGATATACGTGTCGTTTTATTTTTTAGTGTTTAGTTTAATGGCGCAATCAGATCAACACTAACTAGATTAGATTAGAAGACTCGGTTATTTATGGAGATACAAACAAAATTTAAATACGAAAGTTTTATGACTTTTTACGTAGTATCAAAACTACTAATTTCTTAAATGGGGCACCCTGTATCTGAGTATCTCAAAAAATTGCATTTTTACTTGTGATTGCAACAATATGTAACACTCAATATTTTGCTTTGTCCTAAATAGCTAAAATACCTAATAACAAAAAAAAAATATTTTCTAGATGGCAATGAACTGAATTCTTTAAGCGTTTGTTTTTGTTTGTTTACATGTCATAAAAATCAAGATTAATTACGTATTGGTTTTGATATTTTCGATTATACTTCTTTAAAAAAGGAGTCTAAAATAAATATTTTTTAAAACTATGAAAAATTAAACATGTTATGTCTCTATTTTCATTACCCTTAATACATCCGTAATGAAAATAAAGACGTAGCTTTAGACCTATATTTTAAGCGTTATCTGGACCGACGACAGCCGGAAAAAAAATATTTTAAAGATTATATCACAATTTAAGTAAGTGTGGATCATTTGGAAAACCAAGAGGAAAGATTTACAAAAAGGAAAATAAAGATCCGACGGTATCTAGCCGTAATATTGAGAAATATATTGGCACAAGTAAATTAAACGTTTTTGCCAAAATTATCACTTAGTAAGTGCCCTCAATATGACTATTGTGTGCTGGAACACCGTCTTATTGTAAATAAACCTTATTTCTTGTAGCCAATGGCATGTTATCCGACTCGATTATTACACATTCTTCCAAATTTGGATTTATCCTTCAGCATTCAAATTTTCGTTAAAAATCCTGTAGTTAAGGACTTTGTTTTGATAAAGCACCATCCAAACTGTCCTTGTTGCACCCTGGCGACCGTCTGATGAGGATTTATGTTTGACCCATATCGATTGTTTTGTCGATTAAAAATTCTAAACGCCGATCTTCATCTCCAGGATGCAAGTTATGAACCTTTATTATTTTATACGGTTTATACGTATGCTTGCTTAACGTTTTTAAAACGTTTAATTTACTTGTGCCAATTAATTTCTCAACATTACGGCTAGATACCGTAGAATCTTTATTTTCCTTTTTATCAATCTTACCTCTTGGTTTTCCAAATTATCTATACTGACTTAAATTGTGATATAAATATAATTGAAATATTTCTTTTTCTGGCTGTCGTCGGTCCGGATAACGCTCAAAATATAGGTCTAAAACTGCGTCTTTATTTTCATTACCCTCAATATAGCACCCAAAATGTTTAATTTTTCATAGTTTATTAAAATATTCATTTTAGACTTCTTTTTTAAAGAAATATAATCGAAAATATTTCGTTAACAACGGAATATCAAAACCAATACGTAATTAATATTGAATTTTATGACATGTAAACAAACAAAACCAATAGCTTACAGAATTCAATTCATGGCCATCTAGAAAATCTTTTTTTTGTTTTCTGGTATTTTGGCTATTTAGGACAATACAAAATATAAAGTGTTACATATTGTTGCAATCCCAAGAAAAAATGCAATTTTTTGAGGTACTAAAATACAGGGTGTCCCATTTAAGAAAATACTAGTTTTGATAATATCTCGAAACATCTATACTTTCTTTATAGTCATAAGAAATAATAAAAACCGGCAGGTTTTAAGAATCACCCTGTAACTTCTAAACCATTCTAGTTAGCGTAGATCTGATTGCGCCATTAAACTAAACACTAAAAAAGAGAACGGGGCACACATCTTAGTTTTTTTGTATCTCTTACCGTTTAGCCTATACCCTATAATATCAACGAAAAAAAAAAAAAAAACACCCTGTACATGAAGTAAAATTTCGAGTTTAGAAAAGCCCCGCGTAGAAAATTTACTTCATGCTTAGTCTAGGAGTCGAAGACACTCGTTACTTTAAAATACAGGGTGGTGAATTTTTCGATGCTCACCATACCAATGGTAAGCATACGCGGAAACGATAAGATACACGATGTCGCTTAAATTAGAGAAAAGTAGCTCATTTTAATGGCGATTGAGAATCTGAAAAAAAAAAACACGATAATATTGATAGGTTTCTGATTTATTGCTAAAAAACTGAAAATTGTGATTTTAGAAAAAAAATTATATCTTCCCTGCCATTGGCGGTATTTTCATCAAACTTGGCAACTGTATATTTTTGGACTCTCTGTATCAAATGGCGCCGACAGAAATATTCTAGGTACTCTAGATTTCGAGTTACGATATTCAACTTTTTTTTTTATTTCTCACGGCAGCCATTTTGGATTTTCTCCCTTTAAGGCACACCAAAATAATAGCTTTTTAAAATGGCAACACACATGTTTGCTGTTACATACAGTAACCTATTGCAAATGTAACAATTTGGGTCAAATTATTCAGGCCATCTATAGACGCGTTTCGAGATTTATCTCTCATCAGTATAGCTTTGCCATTCCCTGTAAACAATTTGACACCTTAGACTGGCGGTCCCTCTATTGTTTAGAGGGAATGGCAAAGCTATACTGATAAGAGATGAATCTCGAAATGCGTCTATAGATGGCCTGAATAATTAGAGCCAAATTGTTACATTTTCAGTATGTTACTGTATGTAACAGCAAACACTTGTTGTATAATTCAATGTCCGTCGGGGTATTAGCTCGGGAAGTAGTTGTTTCAATGAGTGTTTGATATAGTCGTTGTAAGACTAACTTGTAGTAGATTGCGAAAAGAATCGCACTTTTAATGTTTGTAGTATTCCGCAACCAAGAATTGGCAATTTCATTTATATTTCTACGAGTTCTATTTCAAGGCCATTTTTTATTAATTAATTGCTTATCCTGTCTCTTCTTGTTTTGTTTCTCTATTTTTGTAAGGAGTCTCATAGCTCTTGCGTTTATACTTGCTCTATGTCATCGTCCATGATATGCTGCTGTGCGTTAGTGTCGATTTTATCACCTTCTTTACTGCTTCTGTTTTAATCCTCTTTGGTATTTCTTTTTTATTAAAAAATGTGTTCTTCATCATGTTAAATATTTTCCTGTTTTTTTTTATTGTTTCATATATTTCTCTATCAATTCTTCTATCGCACTGTATGTATGTCCCCAGGTATTTAAAACGCTCAACCTGTTCTATTGGTTTTCCTTCAGTCCATATACCGGATGTACCATTTAAACTAACAAATTAAAATAACTTGAAAAATACGCATTGGGGCATTATCCTGTTCTAAATTCAGCCCCCTGCTCCACCCCAATAGGTGGGGCAACTTCGAAATAGATGTGAATTATGAGCTATAGCAGCTAGCACAGCGATTTGATTATTTTCTCCAAAAACAGTAGCTCTACGCATTCTTTTGTGCGGTTGTACACTTCCGTCAGTAGAAAATTGATTAACCACTTTAACGAAAGAAGAACGAGATCGTACTTTTGCAGGAAAACGCTCAGCATACAAATTGACAGCATAGTCGAAATTTCGCCTGCAATGAAAATCATTTCAACTTTTTCTTGCACAGATACATCCATGATGAACAGTCAGAAGAAAATGACAATGACATGTGTGCCATACAATAATTGTGCTAAGCTAGCTTGCCAGCTATCTCGGAATTTGTACAACTAAAATGTGTTGCATATCTCACAAATACAAATTAAAAAAATCAATAATTTTTAAATTTAAAATAAATATTATAAATTAACATAATGTTTCAATGAAAATGTATGTATTTTTTTCCGTAGAATCCGAATCTTTAATAAAAAATGTGGGTTCCTATTTGAAATTTTAAAGCTGCCCCCCCGCCATACCTACTGGGGATGGAGCAGGGGGCTGAATTTGGAACAGGATGATGCCCCCTTAGGAACTATTAATTTTTGGTCTGGGTACGTTTTTTCGTACGATGCGTATTTTTTGAGTTATTTTGATTTGTCAGGTTAAACGGTACACCCGGTATATTGTCTTCTTGTTTTCTGCTATTACCATGCTTTTTGTTTTGTCTAGCTTTATTTTCATCTTTATCTTCTTCAGTTCTCTGTTAAGTATGTCCATATTGTGTTTTAAGTCCATTTTCGTTTCTGCTACTATTGCCAAGTTATCTGCAAACATCAATTGAAGGGCTTATTGTAATAACATGATAAACCACACAACCAACAAATGCTGTATTATTCTTCGATTTGATTAAGCCGTAATATAAAACGCTATAGTATGCCCATATTCGCATGCAAATCGAAGCTTTGAAAACTTTTCAAACAATCTACTATTAAATCTTAATATCATGGTAATACATTTTACATTTTTTTATAAATTTCTAAGTCTAATATCTCAGTTCTGTTTACTTGTGGCATATCATGTTGTAACAATTCCAGTGTTTTCGTTTTTTCCATCTTCTAGAATCCGATGTTTAGAGGCTTCATGATTTTTTTTTTTTGCCTACTTTATCGCCTTATCTAACACTAGCATGAATAGTATTGGGCTTATTATGCATCCCTGCTTTACTCCTTTTTTTGTTATAAACTCTTCTCACTCTTCGTTGTTTGTCCTAACTATATTTTTATTGCATTTGTACAGTGTTCTTATCATTCTTATTGTTTTCTTTTTTATCCCTCTCCTCTCTAGTTCTTCTCAGCTGTCCTTGCTTCTTATTCTTTCAAAGGCCTTTTCTAGGTCCACAAAGCAGATGTGTATTTCTCTTTTCTTTTTGATTAATTTTTTACTTATTTGTCTCATGGAGAAGATTAGGTCTTTTGTGCTTCCTTCTCCACTTTGTCTCTTATTCATTTTCGTAGAATTCTAGTTAGTTTTGCCTGGGACACTTGTTATTGTGATCTCCCTATAGTTACTGCATTTTCTTTTGCCACCTTTATTTATATATTGGCAGTACAATCGAGGGGCTTATTGTAATAACATGATATGCCACAAGTAAACAGAACTGAGATATTTGACTTTAAAATTTAGAAAAAAAACATAAAATGTATTACTATGATATTACGAATTACTAGTAGATTGTTTGACAAGTTTTGAAAGCTTCGGTTTGGATGCGAATATGAGCATGCTGTAGCTTTTTATATTACTGCTTAATCTAATCGAAGAATAATACGCCATTTTTTGGTGGTGTGGCTTATCATGTTATTAGCTCTTCAATTCCTATTTATTTTAGCAGTTGGGTTAGTTTCATGGTGCCTTCTCCACTCCCGCTGCCTTTCCATTTTCCATTTTTCTTATTGCTTTTACTACCTCTTCTGTTTGTGTTTTGTCAATCTCTTCTATTTCTGACTCCTCCTCCTCCATCTCGCTTGAGTCTGTTTTCGTAAGTTCTTCGAAGTATTCTTTTTATCTTTGCATTATTAATTAAGTTTAAGTTTCGTCTCTGATTATGTTACCTTTTCTATTTTTTATGTTCATCATGGTATGTTCCTTCCCGTCTGAGTTGTTTCGGTGTTCTATAGAACTATTTATATATTTATTATAAAACATAGTAAATTGATCTTCTCTTGCTAAGTATCAGTTGTCATTTGTCAATTGTGATAGTAGTTAAGTGAATAGATTCTGTTTTATTGAGAACAGAACACAAATGGGCAGTAGAACAGAAATGTGGTTAAGCTGACAATTGCGCAATTAAGTTGGTGATCATTACCATGGTAAATTCAGCCCGATTGTATCTTTAAAAAAAAATACTTGAATTAGGTGGTTTAATAATGTACATATGTTAGTGTTTATATGTTTTTGGTATACACTGATATTGAAGTTTTTAGCATGTTGTTATACTCCTTGATTAAGCATGAAGTAAATATTTGGAGTTAAGAAAAGTCTCAACATTTGGATTCATTGCGTAGCGCAGCGTGGCGACCAATTCCAATTTTCAGGTATTTCTAAACTCCAAACATTTACAGTTTTTTTAAACATGATAGAACTTTAAATTGAAATAAAACACATAAAAATTGACCAAATGAGCAAAATTTTCGTTTTATTCGATGGAACATTTTCTGCTTTTGGTGTTTTAATATTATTTCGGGGCTATAACTACGCGACTGTTTGTAATATGGCGCATCCCGGAGGTCTAATTTTCTACTAATTTTTCAAGCATTGATTGCATGGTTTCGCTAAAACACGCACAATGTTGCTCTTCAAATTGTTCAACGTCACTGGTTTATTTGTATACACCATAGATTTCCTACCTTTTAAATTACACCGCCCCCTTTTCAAAAAATAAATTATTTACTTCAACTAAAAATGTTAATTAAATAATTTGTTGATCAACTTTTTATCACAAAAGTAGAATTATTTAAATATTATATTTTTTATCATTTCGTTTCAGAGAAAAGTTAAAACTCGGGGCAACTAATATTTTCGAGGCCTTTGAAAATTTTATTTCACATGTATAACCTCATTAATTTTTAACTTTAGAATAAATCAGTGTTTTATACGCGTGGCGCATGAAAGCCTCGAAATTATTAGTCAAATCAAATTTTCAAACTTTTCCAAACTCGAAATTTTACTTCATGCTTAACCAAGGAGTGGAAAACACTCGTTAAAATATTGTTGAGGACTTAGATCAGTTGATCATAACATGGGGCATACGCCCTACAGTGAGCAATTTGTATTTTGAGGAGGGCAATAATAAAAATCGACCAGATATTAAAAAAACATAACTTATATTTCATTAATATAATTATTAAATTATATTTAAGGAATTTGTAAACAGTAATTGAATTTTAACAAAATTTATGATAAATTTATTTATCATTTCATTTGATAATAAATCATCATTCCATTAACATGTTCATGAAGTCTGTAGAGTTTTATTAGATTTTATTGAAATCACAACTTGAGCTCAAAATTATAGAAAAACCAAACGGGATATTTATTTAAAGAGAAAAGGTGTGAGCGAGGTAGCAGTAGAATGGGTGAGAGGAGTGTATGAGGAAACCTAGGGGTGAGCAAAGGTAGATGGAAAGGTATCTATCGGAAAAGTTTAGAGTATGGATGGGGGTGAGACAGGGATGTCCGCTTAGCCCGTTACTGTTTAATTTATATATGAGTGAATTAGGTCTTGAAAAACGGGCAAGCGGGCGGGGTTGTGATAGGATGGATGATGTGGTGTTGCTGGCGAAAGAATGGGGAGAAATGAAGATGTTACAAAGGGTGGAGAGGTATATGGATAAGCGAGGTTTGTGTGTAAATGTAGGGAAAACGAAATGGATGAGATTTAGGAATAGAGGAAGAGACGGAAGAGTGAAAAAATTGAAGTGATCGAAACAGTGAAATAGTTGAAATATTTGGGTTTTGTGTTGGGGGGGTATAGGGAGCACGCCAGATGGGTCCAACTGAAGGCAAGGAAAGCGTGGTATGTGGTGAAGGAGAAGTGGGGAAAGTGGCTGGAGGGTAATTTTCTGATGGCGTGCAAACTGTGGGATGCATGCGTTAGACCTATTTTATTGTATGGGGTGGAGGCAAGGGGAATGAAAGCGTATAAAAACGCCCAGCTACATTATGCTTCAGGAAATGAACAGAGCATGTATGCAAGGAGAGACAATGGGAAGAGTGTCAAGATATGAGATGAAATTAATTGGACTGGGTACTGAAAGGCTGGTGAAAGAGGTGCGAAGAACATGTGTGGGAGTAGGAGAGAGTGATTCGAGAATGGAGAAGAGAAAAATGCATGAAAGAGCAGGGGGATCTTAAAGTTTAATAAATGAGTGGTTGGAAACAGGGGTCAATGTGGCGGCGTGGATGAAGAAAAAATGGGAGGAAGTGGAAAAGCAAGAGCATCAAGGGTTTATTGGGAGGAGTGAGTACAATCCTCTATATAAAAGGTGGCAAGTACACGGCAAACTGCCAGGGTACCTCATAAATAGTTCAGTAAATAGCATTGTGGGTCGGAGGAGAGAGGAAGAAAGGTATGGATGGGTGAAGAATATGATAGGTGTGTGTATGCGGGAATGGAAGGGATACGTGGAAGCATTTAGCGGATGAGTGTAAGGAGATAAATAAGGAATGGACGAGAGGTAGTAAAAGGATAAAGGACTGGATGCGAGAGGACGGGGCAGGCGTAAAAATTGTGATGAGATTAGCGTGGGAGAGGGAGAGGAGAAGAATGTTCTAAGAAATGGGATAGTTAGTATACATAAATGTTCGTGGTATTGTATTTATTTGAATATGTGTTTTAGTTTTGATGGCAATAAAGTTTTATTTGTTTTTTTATTTAAATATTCTTTTGTCATTCTTAAAAAGCATTCGGTTTGATACAATCAAACAAATAATTTAACAGACTCTTGAATTTACACACATTTTTAAAATAATTATATTCATAAATTAGCTATTTTTAACTTTAACCAAAAATTACAAAAAGAAAACATAAACAATAATACTGCATCTTTAGTGATTACACTAGCCAACACCGAAAATGTTTCTGGCTCAAAAATAACTACTGTCGAAGTATTTTGTCTCGCTAAACACGAAAATAACTATGAAAAGTTTAGATTAGCTTTTCTTTTCAAGATATAGAACCTACTTGATGCTATTTTGACCTTAAGAAGAAGTTTTAAATGTTAAATCACTCTAAAAGACCACTAAAAACGCAAATTATCTATCAGATTAGAACTAGTGGATAAAGATGCCGCAAGAGGCAATCCAAAAGAAAACGTCCACACGCATAGGATAAAATCAACCACTCCTTTCTTATGCACCTGAAAAATTAACATTGTTCAATGAAACATGATCTTATACATGCTATTGTATAATATTTATTACACAGGAATTTTTTTCTTCTTAAATTTACCTTTAAATCGATGTCTTCAGTGGGCTGTTGAGTATCTTGAAAACAAGAGCTAATAAAATATATATTCGCCATATTCATTATTCTCGACAAAAAAGGAAGAAGTTTTGCCTATTTAGAACCAGAAAGTGTTATTTGCCGTCCAGTGTTATTAGAGTAACTTTTAATGCCGAATGTTTATACATTTTTAAATTTAATACCTAATTACCTCGAACATTTTTTTTGGAAAATATTTTAACTTTGGCGTGCAAGATTAACAATTTCTGATTACTAAGCTGCATTCAATTTTAAATAAAATCTGTTAGATATAAAAGGATTTAAAACAATCTGTTGTAACAGATCGTTATAACAACAAAATAATAATGATTTGATGTAACTAAATTAATTGTTTTTCCAAAAAAATTGAGGATTTCGAAATTAAATAATAACACTTTGAATGTTCGCAAAATTCTCAAACAAATATTTTTAAAAATAGGGCAATTTGTTTAACAACATTTCAAATTCGACATAAAATTTGAGAGAAGAAAAAAGAAACAAAATATCTCTATTTCCGTTACAGATCATGAAACTTTATTTTTAAACAAAATGAGTTTTTAAATAATACTACATAAATCAATTGAATTTTTGCAATCAAAAAACATATCGCTTGAAATCCAACCGTTTCAATTAAATATTAATTTTAACATAATAGATATGTTTAAATGTTCATTGCCGATCTTTATGTATTTTTAAGTTAAGTTTATTTTTAAAATAAAAAGAAATCGCATTTTTGAAGTCAAATATCTGCTGAAACTTTTCAATCTTGATTTAAATGCTATTTTTGAGTTAGTTAATTTATTTGTAGTTTGTATAACTATTTTTTATTTATGTATGTTAATACTTTTAGGACCATTAATAATTGTAATACATGTGTGAGTTTTGTGCTACTATAAATTAAGATTAAAGAAATGGACGATGTTTTATCAAAAAATTAAGTTTGGCTCAAAATTCTAAAAAAAATTGCCCATGTTTGACAAGGCTCTAAAAATATAGACTATCAAAATTTGTACGTATGTGACACATTTGAGTTTCAATTTTAAGTTGTTGAAGTATAATAAAAATATTTGACAGAAAATCGTAAATAATGAAAATTATTAAAACTGTTGCAGTATTTAGAATGGGATAAAAGAATAAATAAATCACTAACTAAATCTGATGGTCAAAAACAGTTATTTCATGAAGTTGAGAAAAGTAAAGTAATAGGTATGAATGAAATTAAAGTTTAGGATGTTGATATGAGAAAAAATATCTGTTTTTGAATAACATTTTGAAAGCCCTCGACAATATTAGTTGCCCAGGTCCTCACATTTTCATTTGACATTTAATTAATTAAAGCCTAACGGTGCCGCGCCTGTTAGGAATCGCTGGTAGTCACCAAAGATTTTACATATTTCCACAGGAAATAATCCAGAGGTGTCGGGTGACAGGATTGAGGGGAGGCCAATTAAAAAATCCCATTTCGCGAAATAACTTGATCGCTAAACTTGCATTTGATTTCCGGGCTATTGGTCAAGCAAACAAAGCAAACAATGGTCAGACTGCTATAATTCTTGTACGTTCTGCATCTTGTAAGGTCTTAAACCAAGATATTTGCATAAAATTGTGCAAAAAGTGGATCAATTGCTGCGCACGGTGCCAAATCGAGATTTTTAGATCTCCGATACGTTGCTTATCAGCGGTCATATTTTCTTTAGTAAACACTCTTTTTCGTATCACAGAGTGAGCTACATCAAGTACAGTTAACTAGGTGCAAAATCTGCCGATGGTTCACCAAATAGTTTCTTAATATGCATGATAACGATGATCCTACAAAGAATGGGAAAGAGAAATATTACTAACGATAAAATTGCATTCTTGTCACTCTGGCATCAGTCTGATGACGCAAAACCTCTGAATAAAGTTTCAAAGAAAAATATAATTACTTACTTTAAATATTTCTACAAATCTGCATCATTAATTTAAAACATTTTTCGCTATTCTTAAACATGGGCAAAGTATTTTTTAAACAGTTAAAAAATGTATCCGTTTAAACAACACTCTTTATCATTTCTATATATGTTCTTTGTTTGTTTTTAATTTTCTTTTTTGTATTGGAAGTTAAAACTAAAGCTATACTGATGAGAGATAAATTTCGAAACGCGTCTATAGATTCCCCAAAAAAATGGAAGGCCAACTTTGCCACTGCTGATTACAGTAATAGGAGATTAGTTTTCCAGCAGATCATTTCCATTACATTAATAAACCTTTTATTTTAACAAGATTACATTTTAGGTTGAGATAGTAGAAGGAGACTTTTTCAAATCAAATCTACTCCTTAATAAGTTCAACGATAACTTTTTCTATAAACGCTTACACCTTCCAGCCAATAAAACAGATTGGATTGATTATTCCAGTATTACTTCTAGTTCAGCATACTATTACGTCAACGCAAATATTATAGGTAATTAAAAAACCAACAAATTTTGTATATTTTTTAAATAGAGATTTGGAAATTGAATCATAATGTCAGATCAATTACAAGAAGTTGAAATATATAGGCGATTCTTCTTTTAAGTAAACATACCCCACAGATTGCAGTATTTAGGTAATGTTATAATTGTGTTGTTTTTATACTCGTAATAGTGGTCGGTTTAAAGTTTCTACTCCTTGATTAAGCATTAAGCAACATTTCGAGTTTAGATAAGCCTGAATATTTGGATTTGCCGAGGCGCACGAGCGAAGCCAAATTTGCAGGCTTTCTAGCGCTTCAAGAAATTTGCTTTTAGGTTTTATTGTTTTAATTATATTTATACACCAGAAAGCAAATTGCTAAAACTTTAAAAGCGCAAGATTTGGATAGATAAAGTAAACATTTGTAGAAATTATTAACTTTAAACTTTAAACTATGAACTTCACTTTAAATCAGAGTTTTATATGCGTTTAGAAAAGCCAGAAAATTTAGATTTGCCTCGGCAAATCCTAATTTTCTGGCTTTTCTGAGCTCGAAATTCTTCTTTATGCTTTATCAAGGATTGGAAACACTTATTAGAAGCTTTAAATTGAACAGTTTAGAAAATCAACGAGTATCTACAAATTATTATAAAGAAGTAACCATACAATCTGAACAAGAATTGAAATTAATATTTGTATTATGTTTGGTTTTAGTTATCCAAGCTGGAATTCTTCAAGGTGGTTTATTCAACGCGAAAAGACCGAATTATTTAAATTTCGCGACGATTGGAAGCATAATCGGTCATGAAATGTCGCACGGTTTTGACGAATCAGGACGACAATATGACAAACATGGGGATTTAAAAGCTTGGCTCTCCAAACAAGCAATTGACGATTTCACAGAGAAAAAAAAGTGCATCATCGATCAATTTGACAAGTACTCGATTTTTGATGGCCAACACGTAAGTCAGAATAATTGATACCTGGCTTCATCATTTACCTTTGTAATACAAGTAATAAGTATTATTCTTTTGTTTATTTTTTCTTCAAGCTGATATTTTCTACTGTAGCTTTATCCAGTTTTTCTATATTGTGTATTTTACTACAATTGAATTGGTCATTTTGAAAAGCGGCTGTCTCTGCAATTTGAAATGTTTTATTTCAATTAAAAAACTTGCTAAGTTCCATTTATTATTAGATAGGCTAAAGTAGATTTATTTACCTTTATAAAGCATCATAAACATAGTAGTTCTAGCTCGTTATCATGTGCAATACACGAATAGAGGTAATAAGAGACAGCGTTTTCCAAAAAGTGTTTTTTTTTTCAGTTTAAGGAGATGGCCTCTTTTCAAAATGATCGATTCAATTGTTTCGCTACCTTGTTCATTTTTACGCGAAGAACTTATAATTATCTATATTGGTTATTTCTGTAATTGTAGGTCAAAGGAAGTTCTACAGCCAGTGAAAACTTGGCCGATTTCGGTGGGCAAAAAATGGCGTACAAGGCTTATCAAACTTGGGCGAAGTCGAAGGCGAACGTCGAAGAGAAATTACTCCCCGGATTGAACTACACAGTCAATCAACTTTATTGGATATCCGGGGCCTCTGTTTGGTGCAGTAATGAAAGGACGGAACATGCAAGCGTTGCGATCACGAGTGATTCCCATTCGCCGAATCGCTTCAGAGTCAACGGACCTTTGAGTAATTTAGAAGAGTTTTCACAAGATTTCAATTGTCCCATTGGATCAAATATGAATCCAGAGCATAAATGTAAGCCGTGGTAATATATTTAGGTCAATCTTTGTAATTAAATGTAAAGTCGTGATGAGTTAGTTATAATTTATCAGGTCATGAATACGCAGAAGGTACACTTTTGGACATTTCTTGAATGAATTATGTAGATAGCCAACTCGCTAAGATTTGTTATTATTTTATATTCAAATAAAGTTTTACATTTTGTGTAAAAAGAACATAAAAATCGTATAATTTATAATAGTCCAGTTGTCACCAGTACTTCTTCGATATTTAAATCAAGGAACCCTAGGGGCTTCTCTTTTACATCCAACTTAATAATTTAAAATTCAAAACCATAAACGAAATTTAACTAAGGGCATATTTGCTCTTGTACTGAAAAGCCTACTCTGCTGTCAGCCGGTTAAATGGATGGGTTCTACAGATGTAAGAGAGCGCCACGAGCTTTAAGAGGTAAAGCCCTCCAGTACTAAGGGAGTGCAGGTAAAAACTCAAAACCAAAGGTAAATGAAATAGTTAATAGCAAAAATATATAGTCTAAGAACAATAATCTTTATTTCATGAAAAAAGCACTAACGGGTTAGAAAACTCAAGCGTTGTAATAACAAACGTTTCAATAAAAACAGGGAACCAAAACCACAATCCGGAATAAAAAGAAATACGAAAGCCAAAATAAAAGCCAGGCAGGATTAGTACCTGTATGACGAGAAACATGAATTAGAATATGACAGCTAAAGTGGGATAGAAGTGACTGAGATGTAACATACTCTCATGTTTACTAACATATGTTTAATTATATTTATATACTTTATTGAAACACAGATAAAATCGGAGACAGCGGGCGCTAGCGTTAATCACTCAAACTCAATAATGCGAAATGTAAATATTATTCAAATTCTATGTTCGGATCCTAATCATGTTTATCTTTGAGTGAGCATCTTCCTGTCCGATCTTATGCGTGTTTCGTCACGTAGTCCTTTTTGTGATTGGGCTGCCTAATCGTAATCAAAGTGAGGAACGTGTCCCAAAGTGTTACGTTTTAGAAGCGGGCATTACATTTCGAATCGTCTAATAACTAAGACTTATTTGTACAAAACTTAAGAAATAAATATTGTTGTAAAGTGATTATGATAGATAAGGATAATGCTTGTTACCATGTACCGCGTACCTGCTTACGCAGCGTAAATGCTTAGTGTCGTATAATTGTAATGTAATGTAATAAAAGAAGGCAGTTCCAGAAAAGGTGTTGACGAATAAAGTGATTCTCTCCGTAAAAGTGTGTGTTCCTCATTTCCTTAAGACCACTAACCACCCCAAAAGTCGTCCAACTACGACAAATTTGGTGTCAGGTGTGGGGTTTGTGTTAGTAAAAGGTCGCCGAGTGCAACATATTACCACAAATCAATATAGCGGAGTAGAAGCGTCACATCGATACATATTGAATTCACATATCCACGATCATCATTGCCGTTGGGACTGTGCGGAGATACCACATCCGAAAAGCGCACTGCATTGAAGACACCTCGAAGTAAAATCGTCAAATCGTCAACTACCCGATCCACCAACATCCACCATCAATATTGCCGTTGGGCATGGGCGGAGAACATCCGAAAAGCGCAATAGCAGTGAAAAGGACAACCGAAACTCAACAACAACTACCATATTCAATTTTTGAAGCGGCCCTTCGCGAAAGCAGAATACGCAAAGTAAGACTTTTTAATTAAATGAATTTTCCATCATAACACGCCAACAAAAGCGGAAACAGGCAAATCCTGCATTGAGTAATAATCCTTTAAATCCATTTGATAGTTCATTTCTCGTACCAAACTCTGAGTCTAATCAAAATCAAAAAATGACTGAAAGTTTACTCGATATTTCAATCGCTTTAAAAATGATTCCTGAATTTAATGGCACGCGATCAGAATTTCATAAATTTATTACGTGTTGTGGCATAGTCAGCGCACCACTAACATTCCTTAGCGATAAATCGATGCTCGTCAATATAATAAAAACTAAATTATCTTCGACAGCATATCATATTACAAAACACAAAACATTCAATGATTGGCCAGAATTAAAAAAGGCATTACAGGATCAATTCTTAGAGTCTAGATCTATCGCACAATTGCAAATGGAATTGCTTAATTGCCGTCAAAAACACAACGAAAGTGTACGCGATTTTGCAAACAAAGTAAAACAATTATTAAACGATCTTGATGACGCATGTGTTGCCAGCCAAGGTGCAAACGATATAGTCGTCATTCACAAATTAAATGAAAGTTTAGCATTTCAAGCATTTACACAAGGGCTAGCTTATCAATATCGCATAATAATTAAAGCATCACGATTTAATACTTTATCAGCAGCAATTGCAGCAGCTGTGGAAGAAGAAAGGATTACGATTGCGAGTATTCCTCAAAAATCAACACAAAATTTACCCAATCAAAAATACAACTTAAATGTAACTTTTTCAATAAAATTGGACATTTAGAGAGGGATTGTTATTTTAGAAGAGGAAATACATCAAGTAACAATTACAGAACAGATCAATCATTACCAAATTTTTCAAAAAGAGAAATAAAAACTGAGCCAAGACTTAATACACTATCATGCGCCTATTGCAAAAAATTAGGTCATCATATTAAAGATTGTTTCAAAAAGAAACATGCTGATTCACAAAACAGCAACGTTAATCGTATTCAGTTTCAGGGAAACGAGCAGACCGCGGCCGGAGCGAGCAATCCGAGTCGCGTAGAAAATGTTTAATTAGCTCGAACACTACACTCAACAAAATGCCATTCAGCTCTTGAAAAACAAAATGTGAACAAAAATATCCAAAAGGAGGATATCGTAAAACAAAACATTTATTAAGTAATTTTAAATAAAAATGAAGAATTAGATAATATATCGATACCTATTGACATTGCAAAAAATAAAACAATAAAATTTTTAATCGACAGTGGAAGTCAAGTAACACTTTTAAAAATAGGATCAGTAAAGGGTGAAATAAATTATTTTCCTGAACAAAAAGCCGAATTAAAAGGAATAGGTGATAATACTATATCCACATACGGTACATGTAATGCAAACTTTCAAATTAAATCCGAATAAATTAACCACCCAATACACTTAGTCCCTAATAATTTCCCAATAAAGTGTGAAGGCATTTTAGGAAAAGATTTTTTCTCAAAAACAAAAGCAAATATAAATTATGAAGCTAGGATGATCGAATTTAAATTCCATAATAGTCACGTACAATTAAAGATGTCTCCAGAAAAAGAATTTCACGCCATACGTCAGCCGGCACGTAGCGAAACGGTAGCACGTGTGTTAACAAATATTGAAACGGACGCCTTATGCGTGGCAAGCGAAATCGAAGAAAATGTTTATGTGCATTGTTAGTCCTAAAAATGGAAGTTGCTTAATTCCAATAATTAATTCAAACGAAACCGAAATAATAATTGAACAACCGAAAATAGAATTATACGAATTAAAGAATTATGAAATTTTGAACGTAGAAAAACCACAGTGTAATCTTAAGCGTATAAACCTAATTCTTAATTCCATTCGCACCGAGCACATGAATTCAGAACAAAAGGAAAGTATCCTAGATATTTGCAAAACATATCAAGATATTTTTTACTTGGAAAATGATTCATTTTCTTGTACTAAAGCTACAAAACATACAATTCCGACAATTGATGACATTCCAATAAACATAAAACCGTACAGACTTCCGTTTCACCAACAAACAGAAATCAAATTTTAAATCGATAAAATGATAAACGACGAAATAATTTCTGAAAGTAAATCACATTATAATTCACCTTTGTTAGTCGTATCAAAAAAACCCAACTCAAATGGAAATAAACGATGGAGAATTGTTGTGGATTTTCGCAAACTTAATGAAAAATCCATTACATCCGTCTATCCATTACCTAACATAGTTGAAATTTTGGACCAATTAGGTAATTCAAAATATTTCAGTTCACTAGATTTAGCATCAGGCTATCACCAAGTGCAAGTTGCCGCCGAAGACAAATATAAAACTGCTTTTTCAACACAATATGGACATTTCGAGTTCAATAGAATGCCCTTTGGCCTTAAGGGAGCCCCCGCTACATTTCAAAGTCTAATGAACCAAGTTTTAATTGGCCTCCAAGGCATAAAATGCTTTGTCTATTTAGATGACATAATCATCTACGGAAAATCTCTGGAAGATCATGATCAAAAACTAACGGACATTTTTGAAAGATTACGAATCAATAATCTAAAATTGCAACCCAATAAATGTGAATTCATCAGATCAGAACTAACCTTTTTAGGTCATGTAATAACTCCGGACGGGACAAGCCCGGATCCTTCAAAAGTAATAGCTGTTAAATCATTTCCTACTCCTAAAACATCAAAAGATGTGAAATCATTTCTCATTTCTCGGTTTAGCAGGCTATTATCGTCGTTATATAAAAGACTTTGCAAAAATATCACATCCAATTAACCAGCTTCTAAAGAAGCACATTCCATTTGAATGGGATGCCAACTGTGTAGAATCTTTTGAATTGCTAAAAGAAAAGCTATGCAACCCTCCGATACTCCAATATCTAAATTTCAATAATGAATTCATTCTAACAACTGATGCGAGTAACACAGCGATTGGCGCCATCTTATCTCAAGGTGAAATAGGCAGACCTGCCAATTGCGTATGCATCCAGGATCCTGAACAAAGCGGAGAAAAACTATAACACCACCGAAAAAGAACTTTTAGCAATTTGCTGGAGTGTTAAACATTTTCGCCCGTACCTATATGGTCGAAAATTCACAATAGTGACTGATCACCAACCATAACATGGATCTTCTCAGTAAAAAATCCAGGTAGTCGTTTAATTAAATTTACATTAAAGTTAGAAGAGTATGAGTATAAAATAATATACAAACCCGGAAAATCGAATACTAATGCAGACGCATTGAATAGAATGTTCCAATTAAACGCAATAACACGAAATCAAGCAATACAAAATTTAAATGATTTAGACTACGAAACATTCCTACATGAATTTAAAAATAAATCAATTATTAATCGTAATGTTATTGACAATCATGAAAATATAACAAGTTCTCATCCTGATTCATACAGAGTATATTTTGTAACCCGAAATAATCATTTAAATTTAATAATGAAAATAGACGAAGAAGTAATAAATAAATTAAAATCTGTCAATCTAAACGACCTTGACATAACAATATTTAAGGCAAAAAATACAAATTATATCATAACACTAATTAATGATAATCCTGATAACAAAACAATGTTTGATACTATTAAAACTCTTTCACAGTTTCTCAAAGAAAACAAAATAAACAAAATATCACTAATAAATTTTACAAAATTGTCTCCTTTTAAACAATTTAATTTTGAAATCATTCGCGCCATGATTAAAATCATTTTTACAAATATACAGACCCAAGTAACAATATTTCACAACAATGTTTGCGAAATAGATTCAGAAGATGAATAATTAACAATTTTACAAAATTTCCACGACAAACCCTTAGGAGGTCACCAAGGCGTAAATAAAACATACAGAAAAATAAAAGATAAGTATAGATGGCCGCACATGTTTAAAGATGTCAAAAAATTCGTCAAATCATGTCAACAATGCCAGAAAAATAAAACAAGTAGACATACAAAAATGCCACTTCAAATAACAACTGCAACTAAACCATTTCAAAAGGTATTTTTAGACATTGTAGGTCCATTACCAATAATATCAGTTTCTAACAAATATATACTCACATTTGAAGATGATCTGTCAAAATTTTGTGAAGCAATACCGATTCCTAACCAAGAAGCACAAACCATCGCTGAAAAGTTTGTAACCAATATCATATGCAAATTTGGAGTACCCGATGTACTTTTGACTGATCAAGGCACTAATTTTTTGAGTGAAATATTTAAACAAACGTGCAAACTACTAAATATTAAAAAGATTCAAACCACAGCCTATCACCCACAATCAAATGGTAATTTAGAAAGGTCACATAGAAATATAATAGAATATTTAAGGAATTATACTAACAAAGACAATCAAAATTGGGATTTATGGTTACTATATGCAATGTTCACTTATAATACTTCTATCCATTCAGCTACACAATTCACACCATTCGAATTATTATACGGCAGAAAGGCCCAATTGCCAAATTTCCTCAAAAAGTCACCAGAAATATGTTACAACTACGAAGATTATAATAATGAGTTAAAAGCTCGTCTTCAACATTGTCATGAAATTGCTAGAGAAAATCTAGTAAAAAATAAAATCAATACCAAATTGAAATATGACGAAAAAATTAAACCTATTTCTTTTAAAGTAGGCGACAAGGTTCTCCTACAAAACAATAGCAAATCTCAAAAACTTGATCCTCTGTACAAAGGTCCATTTGAAGTAATTGAAATAAATTCTCCAGTTAATACATCAACAAAAATTGGAAAGAAAAAGATTAGAGTGCATAACAACAGATTAAAATTATTTTGTGAACGATCACCGTAACAGATCCTTTCCTTTTATAATACAACAATTGTTTTCAGATGCACCCAATTACCATCTTCGCATTCATTGCAATTGTGTCCAAGGGAGAAGAACTTTATAATTTGACATCGATCGAATTAGGCCCTGGGATTTATTTTGAAAGACTAACCTCGTTGACTATTTATAGTAACGTTTGGAAAATTTATGCAAAAAATAACTTAAGTCAATACAATACAATTTACAAATCAATGTTAAGAAGTAAAGATCATGTTCAAAAAATATGTAAATCATTCGAAACGGAAAATGTTAAATTAAAACAGTGTGATACATTTATAAATATAATAAATTCAACAATGATAAGTGTTTCTGAGAATGATATGTTGTTAAACAATCTTTTAGGAGATAATATTACGGATACACGCGTAAAACGCGGAGCTCTGAATATAGTCGTACACGTATCTAAAGTACTATTTGGAACTTTAGACAGTTCTGATGAAGAATTTTATAATGACAAAATTAACTCGCTAGAAAGCAATCAAAATCAATTGATAGAATTATCGAAACATCAAACATCAATTTTTGAAAATGCGTTAGACACATTAAATTATACAACAATAAATTATCTAAAGTCTCGTAATCAACTTGCTTCAGAAATTAAACAATTATCTAAATATTCACATAATATCGCTAATATTGTTGACAATAGTAGTGCACACTATGAGTTCATACAAAGTTTTAATGAAGGTATCCTTCTTTTCGAAATGCTTACTAATCAACTTAGTGTATATCAGATAAAATTGATAGATGTAATATTAAACGCACAAGACGGACGATTACACCCGTTCACCATTAGTCCAGCTCAGATTGTACAAGAAATGAATAAAATTAAAAATTATTTGCCGGAAAATTTAGCTTTGCCTATTCCCCCTGTATAAGAAAATTCACATGAACTTTATAAAGTGTTAAAACTAAGTGTTTTTGTGAAATGGCAGAGTATAAAATTAATCGTGCGCGTTCCGTTAATCGACATTAATAGGTTCGAATTAGTTAAGAGTTATATGTTAGTTAGTAAGAATATCTACAGTTTCATATTACCAAATAAACCATATTTAGCGTTAAATAGTATTCAGCAAACTCATTTTTCATTAGATGAACCAGAATTGGATAAATGCATGTCAGTCAATTCTAAATATTTGTGTAAAACCAGTGAACCAATTTATTTCACGAAGGGTCCGCTAAATTGCGAAGCAAACTTATATAGTTTCAATAATATAGAGTCAAATTGTGAAAAACGAATCATAACAATAAAGAAACCCTTATTTATCCAATTAATAACCAGTAATTCTTGGATTTATATATTACCAGAACCAATCTTACTACACATTCAGTGCAGTAGTATGAAAATTTCAATTAAAATAAATGGCACAGGTGTCTTGCAGATAGCTGAAAATTGTTTTGCTTACACAGATAACGTAATTTTAAAATTTCTGAATGAAAACAGATTCAAGAGTGAACTGGTTGTGTCGCTTGTTCCTCCAGTAGATTTAAGCAAATTAGTTTTAGAAGAAAAATTAGAATTTGAATTAATTCCTAAATATAACAATTCTATTAATCTTATTGGAAGTAATGTAAAATTATTGGAAAAGTTTAGTCACAGTATGATAGCATTGAAGTTGTTACAAAATAATAAGCCAACGTTTTCGTGGCATCACCTTCATCATTACACATTTAATTATGTTTGTGTTTTAATTATCATCATTGTAGTCATTTGTTATATTAATAAAAATAAGTTGTATAAACGGGGAGACCATAAAAAATGAAACACGGAAGAAGATGGAGAACAAAAATTGAATTACAGGAAATACCGAAAATTTGTAATCCAAATCCGTATTACAAATTTTCTTCTTAAAGAGGGGAGGGATGTTGTAAAGTGATTATGCTAGATAAGGATAATGCTTGTTACCATGTACCGCGTACCTGCTTACGCAGCGTAAATGCTTAGTGTCATGTAATGTAATGTAATAAAAGAAGGCAGTTCCAGAAAAGGTGTTGACGAATAAAGTGATTCTCTACGTAAAAGTGTGTGTTCCTCATTTCCTTAAGACCACTAACCACCCCAAAAGTCGTCCAACCGCGACAATATTTAAAAGTTAACTTAAAAGAATTAGTGTTCGACTTATTATTTAAATCTCCGACATACCAAAGTTAATACATCATGTGTTACAGAGACATACCTTTTGTTGGCTTTGTTTTATTTACGCAGTGACAAGAAGCGCAGCAAAAACTCCACTTCGCAAATAATAACTCTAAAAACGTAACTCCACCTACTGAGAAGAACGTAGCACGAGTTCACATAAATCAACCACTAACTGGGTTTTATTCTTTTACCAAAAAGAAATTATTTGTAACACAGATGTGCGTAATGCATGCCGGGGAAAAAAAGATAGACGAAGAATCAGCGCACCAACGCAAGAAACTTATCTCAATCGCCGCCCACATTTGAAATATCCAGTAACATTCTTATTTAAAATTTAAGATTAACTATAATTTACTTAACTCCCCATTTATAATAATACCTAAATTTACAATACGGATGAATAACGAAAAATAATAAATTAATTCTCTTGCTAAGAACATCAATATTTGCGGATATTTTAATTCGGCACATTACAACAAAAATGTAAGTTTGTAAAAGAAAAAGTTGCATGTGACAATTTTGACCCGTAATACAGTCTTCAGAGACAAAAATTCCACTCAACCTCTGAAAATCATCCGGATTCGCTGGAAATTTGTAAAGGGTGATCAACAATGATTGTAGACAAGTTAAATTTCCCGCCGAAAAATCTAGGGAATTTGATCGCTCCAAGTTCATGCCAAGGAAAAATTAATAAACAGTAACTCGATTTGACATTAGCAGCGTCGTGCGTCGTATTTTGCCATTGTGTTAATTCATTCTTCGAATTAAGTTACATCTGTTTGCGCGTTTGGCGCGTCTTTTGTTCTTTAAGTTAGGGATCACAGATTGCAAGACTTTAACTTTGCAAAAGGTGCTGGAAGGTGATAACAAAGGTGAAAGGATAGTAAAGGTTAGCGAAGTTAGTGAAAGATAAGTGATAGGATACACAAAATGAGAAAGGAACAAGTAGGAATTACAAACTTACTTGTGCTGATAAATTGGGTTTATTTTTTATTTATTATCTGTTTTTTGGTTGCTATTAACAACACTTACATTTTTTACACCGCGTATGTGATCAACATATTAAAATTCAAATAACAAATCAAATAAATCAAGGCCTGAACATGCCGCCACCCATTGAACGGATTCCGTTCAATTTAAAAAACAATTATGAAATTAACACGGCAATGTACACACTTTAATTACAGGACGTGTGATGCCAGAGGAAGTTTTTATCGTGACACTTCGCACAACGTTATCCTTTCCAGAATGGACGGCTTTAATACGTCCTATACGCCATTGCAATGGTGGAATGTTGTCTTCCTTAATTATGACAAGTTGGCCAATTTTCACAATGGGTTCTTTGGAGTGCCATTTTTTACGGATATGTAATTCTGATAAGTACTCTCGTGACCAACGTCTCCATATGTGTTGTCGCATTTTGTTTATGAGTTCCCATCTAGAAAGTCGATTATCCGATGTATTCTCCCAATTGTGTTCCACTGGTGTTGTTAAGACATCTCCAATGATAAAGTGAGCTGGAGTTAGAGCAGTGAGGTCATTGGGGTCATCGCTGATTGGACAAAGTGGTCTGGAGTTGAGAACTGCTTCAATTTGAGTTAGTAGGGTAGTCAACTCCTCAGCAGTCAAGCGAGCTTTATCTGCTACTCTATGAAGATGACTCTTGACACTCTTCATAGCAGCTTCCCAGAGGCCTCCAAAATGTGGTGCTCGTGGTGGTATGAATATCCATTTAGTTCCTCGTTGTGTCATTCCATTTTGAATGGCCTTTTGATTATCTAAATCTCGTAGGAAAAATCTAAGATCCTGTAGATGCCTCTTCGCCCCGACGAAGTTAGTGGCATTATCACTTATGATTTCTATCACATGGCCCCTTCTTGATATAAATCGACTGAAGGCGGCTAAGAATCCGTCAGTAGATAATGTTGAAACCAACTCGATGTGTACTGCCTTTGTTGCGCAACACACGAAAATGCAGACATAAGCCTTGACAGTCCGTTTTGATCTGCGACCGCCATCTTTTATGATAATGGGTCCGCAGTAATCAACCCCGCTTCGCAGGAAAGGGCGAAATTGTTGAATCCGATAAGTGGGTAAAGCACTCATAAATGGTAACTTAAATCGTGGTTTAGCCTTTATGCAATCAATGCATGATCGAACGACACCACGGGTGAGACTTCTTCCATTCAATATCCAATATTTGATACGTAGAGCCGCAAGGGTTCCTTGAGCACCTATATGTAGTTGTGATTTGTGAACACTCCACACAATTAATTTTGTTAGTCTGTGGGTGGAAGGCAACACGATGGGAAATCGTCGGTCATTTGGCAATTCACTGTTTGCTAAGCGACCACCAACACGAATCAACATATTTTCATCAAGAAACTTGTTTTAAGAACAGATTTGTTTCGTTTAAGAGCATTTGTCTCTGAGCTAAACACGATACTTTGTAACTTACCATTTAACATTTTTAGTAATTACTTAGACCGCATGAAGCAGAAATTTCAGGCAGTGTTTCACAGAGCAAAACAAAAACATAAAAGTAAATTCCAAAATCTAAATAATAAGAAATGTTCCACTAAATTCTTCACAGATAATAGCAAATGGATCCGCAACTGCACGGATGTTGTCATTCCTCAGGAGGTAGACACCCTCCTATCAGTAGAACCAAAATTTTGCCTTCCCCCTTCACACCGGGATATAAATATGAGAAAAATACTTGGAGAGATCGAGTCCGCGCTGAAGGCATCGCCTCACGCCCATCAGAACACACGAAGAGCTCAAATCACTCACTTAATGACCAGCTATGTCCGTAAGTTGCAAAAGCCTTGCTTAGAAAATGTTATTCCTAAAAATCCTTTCGTTTAAAAAAGATCACTCTGACCTAATTATAACCCGAGCCGATAAAGGCGCAGCTACGGTAATCCTAAACAAACAGGACTACATGGAAAAATCCCTAGCCCTGTATCGTCGAACAGGGCTAGGGATTTTTTTTTTAGGAATAGCATTTTCTAAGCAAGGCTTATCAACGATTACAGAGGGATCCTACTGCTGTTATACAAACAAAATTAAATACAAGCTTAAACAAGCCTGACTTCATGAACCTACTGCGGTTCATAGGTGACAACAATTATTTCATTTTCAATAGTATAATTTTTAAACAAACTTTTGGCACGCCTATGGGATCACCTATTAGCCCAGTGTTGGCTTTGATTATTATGGACGAGCTGTTGGATAAGGTTATCCCCATACTGCCCTTCAGGCCCTCTTTTGTAAAAAAGTATGTAGATGACCTTCTCCTCGGCGTACCGAGTGGCTTT